>OX422213.1:331684031-336684031 GCA_949130495.1 Sambucus nigra | reverse complement strand
GCGACCCTCCTAGAATATAAACGGGTATATCATCCCTCCTAAACCAAACTTAGAGAATCATAATGGATAATAATATGACACGATTTCCAAGGTCTATAATGATGTGAAGGTTATGTGGATGGGCCATACATGCCTTGGAAATTACATCAAACCTATTCAAATCACATCGCCTTTGATGCAAACAAGGGATGAACAAAATCTAGTAGATACCTTATAATGAGATGGGACTCGAGAGAACATGGGAGCAATATAATCATTACATTTGATGACCTAACCACTCTTTCCTTAAGGTATAATTGACAACTAATAGACATATAGGCCATCGAAGTCTTGATCTACAAGAAGTGAATCAGGATAATATGGGATGTCAAGGAGAATCATATTGAAGCCAATTAGGACCAATTGTAACCTCATCCTCCTACTAACGTTGAAGTCTAAGGTCTAGGGGAAATTGATATACATAAGTATAGTCTCGTACAGATGGCACCTAGGTAACTGACCATTCCACTGACTCATCCCATAAGTGACACTAGTATTACCATTCATAACTTACATGTACATATATGGTCTTATCTAGATAGAATCTTGGAATCCTACCAGCCTCTATATTCTCATCTCATAGAGGAGTCTAGCCACATTCACATCAACATGGGTGTCAGCCTCAAACGATAGTTATATTACAAGATGAAAACCACAAGACGAAGACTTATGAGTTGGTCATAGATGATCAACATGACTTCTCTCAGCCTCCAGCATTGAACAAGGCATCATACATTCTTGGCTTGGCCAATAGCTTCAGTATCACCTTGGATGACACCTCCTACATTCGATACATTCTTACAAGTGCAAAAAGCATAACGGGGGAATTTTAGTCATATTTTCACAAAACTCTTATTGAAGATCAACAACCCATATGAGGGAACATTCATCATGATGAAATTCCTTTACCTGAAGAGATCTAGCACTCTCTCATTGGATAGTACTTCAGTTAGGCATAGGACATGTGGTAGGGGAGACATTGTGCATCCCCTAGCCTATAAAAAGTACACTTTTTCTTCTTTACATGGATCGATCTTTTGCAAACCCTAATGTTACTATGAAAAATTGAGTCTAGAGAGAGAAAGCTTGAGTGTGTACCTTTCACTAGTTCCCTATTATAGTGAAAACACTCATATACTTTATAAATTGGACACGGGCTAAGGCCTAACCATTGAAATACCTGTGTTCATCTATATTATCCCTCATATATTTTGTTAAATTTCTTGTCAATTAATGTTTGTTACATTTATGTAATACTTGCATCTAGAATGAATCCATTATATGATCTTAGTACCATCATCTATAGGGAAGGCGAGTGTCCAACTAAATTAAGGAAGGAGGGCAAGAAATTGAAGGTGTACAAAGCCACCCTTAGTGGTACTGATCCGAAAGAGGAACTCGATTACCCATTGAGCAAAACTATACCCCATTCATGTATAGTTATGAAAACCTCAATAAAAAGCCTTCTGATGAAAATAATTTTGTGCATCACACTTTAGAGCCCATTTTGGTTTATTCTCAAATTAGTGATGATGGAAAGTGTATATGAAAAAGAAGATGAAGAGGAGGAGGAAGAGGGTGAAATCTAATTCTCCTTTCACGAGTTGTATGAGGAAAATATGAAACTAAAAAAGTCAAACTTGAAGTTGGAAGCTAGGTTAAAGGAACATGTCGTAGGTGTAAGAGGGTTGTCCCCTTGAAGCCTGTGAGTATATTAATATTAGTTGAGGTGTAACCCCAATAGCTATGGTGATAAACGGTAACCCAAGAGTTCTTCTGTTAATACAAGTGAACATACAATATTGTATATAATTAACACTCAAATTGAACTCACAAACCTCTCTTGTATACTCAAATAATAATAAAACTAAACTCATAAACAACTCAGTCATAGGGAGAGAGAAGTAAGCACCCTAGATACACCTTGGCAGGCAACCAACACACCAAATAAATTCTGAAAGATCTCTGGTTAGCTATTAAAAGCTTTATAATAAATGACAATGGTGGCTGAGTAAGAAATCTGGTTTGCAATAACTTCTCTTTATATTGTCTCTTTAGAAATAATCTCTAAAAAGAACCTTCTCATCTCATAATTGGTTGAGGCCCATAAATATCCCCACACCCCTTCCCAAGACATCTTAGTATTCATTAATGTGAAAGAACTCCCCATCACTCTTTAGGTCACAAACATTAAATGCATAATGGGCCATCCTGTCTTATGTCATAAATATTAAATGCCAAGACTTGAATTTTTCCTAACTAGTGTGCGTCAGAGGACTGTCACCATAAAGGTGACTCACCAAACCGTCTGACAACCCCCAATACCACAGTGGTTTACTCGAGTTTAGATTGGACAGTGTGTAGCTGGATGGTGATGTCACCTAAAGTAGATGTGACATTTGGTAGGGGATTGTTTGGCTCAAAGCTCAATATATTATGGAACTCAAGGCTACTCCGCATAAGCTTCCATAGTAAAAGTTCATTCGATGTTTTACCAGGTGTATTTAAGATGGCCATTACAAGCCCTAATGATGCCTCACTTCTCAATCCTTTGAACTAAGTCCCTATGAAGTTCCCATGGCAAGGTCATTCGATATAGCATGTAAGCTCTCCCAGGACCTACCAGGCATGGTCTCTTGCAAGTATCTTTGGCCTCACACTGAATAATACAATCATTATAGCATTACAATCAATGTTTTTGAGTACAATTTAACTAAATAAGATAAAAAAAAAGATAAAGGATGAGCTCTCTCAGCTAATCTCCTCGTCGGGCTGCCACACTAAGCTGCCATTTTGAGCTATCTCGTTGCCTACATGCTTCTTCCTTCCATTGAGTCTCTTCTATTAACTAGGGAGGCTTTCTCTAATTCAATTATTACCTACAATCCCCCGTGACATTTACCCCTTCGCGTAGAAATTTATTGTGATAACAAGAAATATCTGGATGAAAAACTTCTCAATCTGATGAACCATCCAGTTTTGGACAAAAAAACTCTTCTATCTCTGTCTTTATTGAAACTTCTGTCATTCTCTGCTAGAAAAAAGTTAAATTCTCTCCGATTTACCAGAACCAAATCTCTGCAAATTCTTAGCGAATGATGGGGGTACGTCGTAACTTTTTCTATTGCTAAAGCCCAGTTGTTCTGTCTTCTTCAATGGTGGTTAGAATTATCCCAAATTATCTAAAGAAACTATCAGTCATTTGTTTCAACCATTAAAAGGTTAAATAATCCCTTATCTCCGTTATTCCATTTGGCGAACTTGCGGTATGTGGGCATTTTCCTCAGGATTACCCCTAGTAGTATGAATTCTTCCCGCTAAAAATGTCTAGCGTTTGGACTTGTAAAATTCTCCTAAATTAACTGTTGATCTTTAAATTCTCCTTAGTCTTTTCATTCCGTTTGCCCACTGAGTGAACCTTTAACGAAAAGACCTTATCGTGAGGGTTGTCCCTAGTGGAAAGATTTCTCGTTGTTTTATGCTTATCTGTTATTCTTACCCATTTAACCTTGTTTAAAAAGTAAAATTCTCCCCAATGTACCTGAGACAAAAGTAACTTCAATAAATCTTGTGGCGAGGGGGCATCATACACTTTTTCAACTGTGCTGCGTGGAGCCTCTTCAACCCATTTTATCTTAATTTGGGTTTTCATCGTGAGGACTCTGATTTGATCAAAAAATTTGGTGCCAAAACTTATCTTCCCTTCAAATCAATACACATTTTCCCAAATGTCACCTCATTAATGACGTGAGCCTGTCTTTTCAACTGTCAAAGCGTTCCCCGAAGCGTCATATGTCCAATTACAACTATTTTGATGGCTTGGCATGTGCCTTTGTGGGAATTCATACGTCCACTTGATTTTCAAATGCCTTATTCTCAATACTTAGTCATTTTTCTTCTTCATCTCTTTGTTTACCTCCATACTTATAGAGATTTTAGAGAGATAAAGTCTTGTCTACCATTGTTGCTGAAGGTTTTCTTCGGTATCTTCTTTCTTTGTCATCTTTATCTCTTCCACTCATTGTTATTCCACCATTTCTTCTCTATAAGCTCGACCATATCTCATGGCTTCTTCAAGATCTCCAGTTGCTCCTGCCACCCGTTCTCCACCTTCCACCACCACTATTGCCTCGGGTACTCATTTGGATGCCACCGCTTTGGTGGCAGCTCACAAGGAACAACTTCGTTTCTATCATCACTCGCCAATCTTTAGCAAGGGTGATGAGTATGCCGACGCTTATAGGACATGCATTCAAAATGCCAAGTATGATTGCGTAACACTTGGTGATGAAGATGAAAATGATGACGATTGGGGTTTCTTCCCCTCGAAGGAGACTATGCATTTTCATCTTGATTGTGGAGACTTCCCTTATTCCTAGATAGATTTCAAAGCGCCGAGAGGTTCCCTGGCTAACTTTTCTACCTGAAATGCATATATGCGAGAGATTTATGTTGATGCCCTCATCAAGGTTGGGCTCCATTGGGAAAAATGGTTTGGTGAGCTCACTCTTTCCAAACACAACTCTGCACTCCAAGTATTGGTCTCTCATTAGAACTTTACCACATGCTCATTTATGGTTATGTGGGGTGAGTTTACCATAACATTAGAGGATGTTTGTGAACTGTTGGGGCTTGAGTCCACAGGTGCCATGCCTTATTCTGATGAGGCCTTAGACGTCGACGAAGCTGCTTCTCGTGCTAAGTTAGATAAGATATGCCGAAAAAGCATAGGTACTTAGAACAAAGATAACTTTTCCCCTCTAATCAACTATTTCTTTTGTGATCCCTCTGAGAATGGTGGTTCTTCGACTGCTAGAAAGGGCCAAGGTATATCTCTAGAACTGTGGGCTTACATACTTGTCATTCTTTCCCATTTTGTGGTGCCTGGGAAACCGAATGACCAGCCCCAAAGGGACCATATCAACATATCCATTCCTTTGTCCTTAAGTGGAAAGCTTCCTCTAGTAGACATGGCCTTGGGGTCCCTCTACATCTGGTTGTATTGGACCCTTAAATACATGGAATAGTCCCATGGCCATTATAACCTAGCCAACTTTGCCAACACCATACTCCTAACGGGTTTCCTCTACACCCATTTCACTGTAATAGCGACCAACTCTACCTGTATTCCCTATGGGGAATCCATCAAGCTCCATCGCTTATACCGTCACCACAAAAAACAAAGTCATACAGACATATTGCCTATTTTTGACAAGCCTGGTAGTTTTTTCATGAGGCCTTGGTATGAAGAATTTTTTCTCACACTTGTTTTTTTTTAACATGAAGCAAGAATGGTCCAACCAGCTACGGTGGACCTTATTATTGAAGATCGCTCGCTAGTTGTGGTTCTTATGTTCTCTTTAAATTATTTTACTTCCTACACTGGGTGGGGATATACTTCCAAACATTACAACCCAAATTGGTTCATCTACCAATTTGGTTTTGACTAGGGGGCTCCTCGCCCCATTTTCCAGATGTCCTATCCTAAAGCCACCTTCCTTGAGGCTTATTCCTTCTATACCTCTTCTACTTTTTGGTCTATCAGCTCGAAAATCACTGGGCGAATAACCATCCCAAGTATTATAAGGAAGGGATATGTGACTTCTCTATTTGTAACCAAGTATTGTCTGATGCAAATGGCTAAAATTGTTGAGTTCATTCAAAGCCCATCCATGTATCCCCCCGTTCTATCTTTTCCTGGTTTGAAACTAGGACTCAAGGGGAATTATATTCTTAGCGTTGAGTTCCCTATGAGTATCACTCCAAAGGATCTCTTAAGAAAGATACCTCCCCATTGGCCCATGATCCCCACTTCCACACCCAAAGCCAAAAAGCCTCCCATGCCCAAATATACCACCGTTGTCTAAGGTACATCTAGCGAGGGGCCTTCAAAACCTCCCTCTAAGAAAACCAAAACTTCTAAGAGTGGGACTTCTTCAAAATCTACGTCCTAATAAAAGTCATAAACTCCTTAGACGCCTTCCCCGTTGCCTCTGCTTCACCTGCTATGTCTGCATATCTTAGTGGGGAAATAAGAGCCAAGTGTCAGGCTTAGTTGGAACGGGTACAACGAATATTTGAATAACACACTCCCTCCATTCCTCCTATTGTTGTATTCCCCACCATCATCGTATATCTAACTAAGTGGGTATAAAAAAGGAGAAAGGATTCTAGAGCCCCCTCTGCTGCTAGTGGCTTTGGCACTAGGAAGAAGACTCTCGGTACAAAAACCTAGAGGAAGTGACCTTGTGAGGTGCAGCCAATAATTATTGCTTCTGCTACTATGGCATCTCCTTTTACAGGTCCCATTGAGTCTATCACTCTTGAAGACAGTCTTGGCGCTAAACATGGTCCAACTGAGGGAGCTTCTCCAGTTCCTTCACCACCTACTTTGCCAATGGTCACATTATCCCATTCTTCTCCTGAGCAAGAGGTATGTTTTTTTTTTCTTTTTTCACTTATCCATTTAAAGCTTAGTGAAGTTTATTTTCTAACACTTGGCTAACATTTGTGTTTCTTTGTGCAGAAGATTAAAAGAGAAAGGAATTCTCCTCATGTGAGCCCCTTCGTGGGAGGACACTTTGGGAACACTTTATCCGATGAATCTCCTCCCCTTCTCCCACATATGGGATGGCCTATTCTCGTTGATCTACCTCCAGACATGCAGAGGAGGCTGCTACTTTTTAGGAATCCATTGGGGCTGCTTCTCAACTAGAGTAAACTCCTCTAGCTTCTTCTGTGTCATCTGCTCTTCCCATGGTTCCTCTGAACATTGTTCCAGTCTCTTCCAGCCCTCCAGAGGTAATAACATGATTATAACTTAGCCATATTTTCCCCATCTTTTGTTGTGTACTTAGTATTTTCTTTGGCTTTTAGGTTGTGACTGCTACTGACTTGGACACCACTCTCATTAGGTTAGTTCTTTAGTGTCCTCTAGTGAGGCATGCAATTGTGTTATATCCCTTTATTAATATTACTAAGGTAAGATCCCTCCTTGTGATTTTTTACAGTTATATGTTGCGTTGCTTGTGCCTAACACTTTGTTATTGTGTGAAGATTTCCCCAAGTTTTACTCCACTATCTCCCTCTGGGATCCCTTATATTGCTCAGGCCACCGTTGGATCATCTTTTTGCCTAGGGGTTCCTTTGGCCCCTTTGAGGGTTGATGCCCCATTATGAGTACAAACGATTCTTTTTTATCCCTTACATATCCTTGCTATTATTCCTTCTCCCAAGGAAGGTATGTCACTAAGGGTTGAGGTTCCTCTCGTTTAAGTTCTTTTTTGGGCTCGGGGGATGCTGATTTTTCTCTAGTGGTTTCTACGATTCCAACTGTTTCTCCATCCATCGTTACTGCTTTAGGTATAGCTGAGTTATTTTTATTATTTTCTCCCCTTTTTTCATAAGTCTTTTCGTTATTCCTTTGAGGTTACTAATAAGATTTTTCCATAAACGGGTGACTTAACAATGAAAGCACACTTCTTAAGATTTTTCATCAACTCCACCTATAATGGTGATTTAACAATGAAAACTACTTGTTAATATTTTTCATCAACTCCACTTATAATGGTGACTTAACAATGAAAACACACTTGTTAAGATTTTTCATCAACTTCACCTATAATGGTGACATAACAATGAAAACACACTTGTTAAGATTTTTCATAAACTCCACCTATAATGGTGAATTAACAATAAAAAACACTTGTTAAGATTTTTTTATTAACTCATTCCTCTTTATTACATTACAGGTTATGAGGAAGCCTGCTATCATCAAAATTCTAGCTCTACGTGATCCCTCACCTGTTGAATCCACACATCAAGAGCCAAACCCTTCTGAGGTTTCAAACCATAACAATCATGGTTCAACTAAAAACTTACCACTTGGCATTGAGACAGATTGTGAGGTTTATCCCCAAAATGTGGCTCCTCATGAGTTCTGCCTCATGGTCCTTCATCAATCTCCTCAAAGTTCTACATGCGTGCATTCTATCATCGAGCAGATTTCCATCAACCACCCTCAAACCTTTACCACTGACTGTGTGCACTCAAATGTGTTGGTGATGAGCCATAGGCTCCAAGGTCTGGCGGTCGTTATTGTTGAGGTCGTCAATACTCAGACATATTATATTACCAGGTCCCTCATCAATCGTCACCTGGGAAGCTTAATGGAGATGGGTAAGGATGGTTTCCAATGGAACTAGATGATTAGTCACTTGAAGCTTATGAAGATCTAATAGTTGGAAAACCACAGGGAACTATATCTGAAATAGGTTGAGCATCAACTGTTTGAGGAGGAGAGGCTAGTAAAGTTGGTTCTTCTATTAATAGCAGCCGATGATAAAGTTAGGGATGTTGAAGAAGCTCTATCGAAGGCCAAGCTAGAACGTGAAGCCTTGTTGATCGAATGGGATCAAGTGCATGTTAGGCTTAAAGGCTGCCTTACTGCCCAGAGAACATGCTTGGAGGCTTCTTTGGGCTTACATAGAGACTTATTCTCCTAACCTGACTTATGTTTTCGTTTGGTCTAAAGTCCATATTTTTTTATTCCACCAGATGTAATTCTAGGATAGTATTTCCTAATTTTGTAATGTTTACTAGCATATCAATGAAAAAGATAGTGTTTTCTTATCATGTACCATTTTATTGCAATGCTTTTATTGTGAAGTTCAAACTCTTACAATTCACAAGAAAACTCTTTCTTTTTCATGTCATTACAAAAGAAATAACTCATAAGACGAATTATAGCATAACTTTAACAAAAAATAATTTCTAACTGAGGTTACTCTTTTAAACATGATAAACTTGCAACCAACAGTTATTAATATTGAAAGTTTAATCTTCTTCCATCCCAGAGATTAACCAGTAACCTGAATTGTTAGCCTCCTTTATAATGAAAGGTCCCCCCAATTCATAACACATTTAGGTAATGGGATCCCTCGATTGTGCTTCACTGCTGCCTTCAAAAATAAATCTTCTTCTATAAATTTTCTTGGCCTCACCAAGTTGTCATATGCCATGGAAAGATGCTTTATGTTCATTTAAAAGTGTTACATCGCATTATTCATGTGCTCATCCAGTGCTTCCAACTGTACATGTCTGTTCTAAGGGATCATGCTGCTTAATAAGTCATATTTAGTCGAACGAACTTCCAGCTCTACTGGCAGAACAAAATACAAGAGAGAACGGGGTATACCCTATAGGCTTCCTCTTCATCATTCGATAAGATCACATGGTTGTTGGAATCTTATCATCCCACAATCTTGGGAAGTCTTCCATCATCTTGGCCATGATATTGACCAAGGCCTTATTATTTGCTTCAGCTTGACCATTTCCCTTTGTATATGTCACTGTTGAGGTATGATGGATGATGGAGTATTTGTTTGTAAGCATTTTTACTTCTTTGTTGGCGAATGGGGTCCCATTATTAGAGAGAATGACCTTTGAAATCCCAATTCTGCAAATAATGGACTCTCTAATGAAGTTATCCACCACACCTGCAGTTACTCTTTTGAGATGTATCACCTCAGCCCACTTCATAAAACATTTTGTTGCCACGAATATCCAGATCTTTCCCCTAGAAGATGGGTGTATTTTCCCTACCAGGTCAAACACCCAAGTGTGGAATGGGTAAGGAGTGGGCAAAGAGTGTAGGTCCATCGAAAGAGCATGGATCATATTTCCATGTAGCTGGAACACTTATCATTTTCACACAAACTCAGCAGAATCCTTCTCCATAGTTGGCCAATAATAACCCAAGGTCATTAACTGGTCATATAGCTTTGCCCATCCAATTTGAGCTGGATCATGATCTTGTTTTAAAACTTTCATTGCATCCTCCTTCGTGATGCATCTTAATGGTCTATTGAAGTATCCTTTACGATAGAGCGTTTATTCTTGAACATAGAATCCTGGGGACCTTTGCTTAAGTCCCATCGCATCAATTTTCTCTATAGGAATAACTCCATCTTTGATAAAGTTAATGTAATGCTTCCTCTAGTCTGTCGAGTCTCAACGATGTGCCATTCATCTATCTGAAATAAAAGTTGACATTTAACTCACCTTCGTTATAACTCTGCTACATCCTTCTTCATCATTGTCCATAAGTATCCCTCTCTCTGAATTCTTCTGTATAGAGGTATCTCAGATATTTCTCACTGATCATCATGTTTCATCTTTAAGATCTTCTCTGTTTTATCTCGACCGATGCATCTTGACAGCCATCCTCCCACATTTCTGAAGTAGAGATTTCCTTGATTGGCAAAGTACTGCGCTAGCTCTTTTAGTTCTATCTTGCCTTTACATGACTCCAACTTCTTCCTGATCTCGCCCTTCCAATCCGAATCAACTTCCATTGGTAAGATCGATTACACAATCGAGGGAGGTGTTCTTTGTTGTATCACCACAGTAGTTATATCGATTTTTATGGCCACTTTCTGAGTAATGGTGGCATAGGCATCAACATGTCTATTCTCCGTTCTGGGATACCTTCTTACCTTAACCTCATGGAACTGGTTAATCAGTCGTTGGATAATCATTTTATAAGGTGCCAGGCTGAGGTGCTTCAATGCATATTCCCCGTTCGCTTACTAAACCATCAAGTTTGAATCGCGTTTGATGCACATTGAATGGATGTCCCTTCGGAGGGCCTCTATCAACCCTAGTATTAATACTTCATACTTTGCTTCATTGTTAGAGCAATGGGAAGTCTAACTTGTAGGAAAGGAAAAAAAATTCCTTCCCATTGAAAGGATAACCCTTGCTCTCCCTTTTTTCTGTCAAAGAACCATCGAACTACATCATTAATTCTTCTAGGTTGGCATCCAGAAAATTCCCCTATAAATCATCCCCAGGAATGATCTCTCGGGATGGATCAAATATCCCAAATGGGAAAATAGATAATAGGTATGCATATGCATGTCTCTTGATCGCGCGAAGGACCACGCATTTTAAGTCATATTCTAAGAGGATGAGGAACCACCTAGCTGCCCTTCCAATCAAAATACTTATTGCCAATAAAAACATAATTGGGTCACATCTTGTCACAATGTAAATTATGAAAGATAACTTATAATGCCTAAATTTGTGTGCTATAAATACCAAGGCTAAACAATATCGTTATACCCTACAGTACATTAGCTCTGGTCCATGTATGATTATGCTCGGGTAGTAGACTGGCCGTTCTTTCCCATCAATTTCTTGCACTAAAAGAGCTCCAACGAACCTTGTAGTAGTTCTGAGGTAAAGTTGCAACAGTATCCCTGCCCTGGGAGGAATCATCGTTTGTGGATAAATGAGTAGCTTCTTCAACTTGGTCAAAGATTCTTGGTGACCTTCCTTCCATTTGAACTTTTTTCCCTTTCGCTGCAGCTCCATAAGCGAATCAGTTATTTCGACTAGCCCTGGCACAAATGTCATAAGGTATGAGACTTTACCGAGGAAACTCTTAAGATCCTTCATCATTCTTGGATATGGCATCTCTAGAATCACTCGTTGCTTGTCCTGGTCAATCTACACTCCCTGTCAATCTACCACAAAACCCAAGAACTTTTCGCTGATAACCTCGAAAGTACACTTTAGCGGGTTCATCTTTAGCTTGTACTTTCTACACCGGATGAACACCTTCCTCAGATCGTCCAAATGGGACTCGTCCTTCTTCGACTTGATGACCAAATAATCCACATAAAATTCCAAAACGTATGAAAAAAAGTCATGTAAAATGGCCATCATCATCCTTTGATACGTTGCCCTAGCATTCTTTAACCCAAAAGGCATCACGTTATACATAAAATTACCTAATGGGGTTTTAAACGCCATTTTATCTGCATCATACCTTACGCACCAATCCATAAAGCTTTACATCTCATGCCCTGCATTTTCATCGATTAATCTATCTATAGAGGGTAAAGGGAACTCATCCTTGGGGCAAGCTTTATTCAAATACCTTAAGTCCATACAGATCCTTATCTGATTTTTGTCCTTCTTTCCCACTGGGATGATGGTGGATAACCAAAGCGGGTGTTGTATCAACTCGATGAACCCCGTCGCTAGTAATTATTGCACCTCCTCATTAATTTTTAGGTCTATGTTCTTGTGTCTTGCTTCACTGGTATGGATGAAGGCATAATGTTAAGCTTGTGGAAACTTACTTCTTCACCTAACCCCTCTATTTATGTGTACTTCCATGCAAAAATGTCTCTTTATTCCAAAATTAACTCAACCAGGGACCTTCTTTTCTTCTCACTCAAATATTTCAAAATAAAGATGGGCCTTAGGTCTTCTCCTGTATCGTCCAAGTCCAGATGTTCTAGTTCTTTCACTTGTGGCTTAGGTCGATCTGTCATTTACTCCAGTTCTTCTCCCACTTCTTTAATAAAATCTTGTATATTAGAGTTGTCTATGGCCATATATTTCACTTGTTGGTCTATTAAGAACTAATCATACACCGGGTCAGTCTCTTCGTCATCTTTTAAAACAGCTCCTTCGATCGCCCACTCACACCATTATAGGAGATAAATTACCCTCCCATCCTCTGTTATCTTTTTCTTACACTACCTACTAGCTGTTACAATGGCCTTCCTTTTCATTTCCCTCGAAGCTTATGACAGTCTGCTTCTAGAAAACCTACTCAGCACGCTCTGTCATGGGGCTTCGTTCTCCACTGGATCCATAGTGGGCCTCATTCTATCTTTGAGTTATTTTGACATATTTTAAGGTTTAAGATCAGAATAATGAACTTCCTCAGCTACTTCCCTTCTTCCTTCTCCCTCATTACTCTAACCATTCATAGGCCCCATTCGTTCCCTGATAGAAGGAACTGTAGATCCCTCAATTTTTCTCATTAGGACCCTAGCATCTTCCTCTAGCTCTGTCTAGAAAGTTACGTCCACTATAAAAGTTTCTTAGGTGGCACAGGGTATCTTTGTTGCACATATAATGATTTCAGTCCCTTTCACATTTTCCTTCGCACATTGGTGATATGTCGAAGAGACCAAACCATGATTGTGTATCCACACCCTTCCTATAAGAAGGTGGTAAGAAGTTTCACTCTCAATCATATGGAATTTAATGTGTGATTTGAGGTTCCCCGTCACTATTCCAACATTCACATACCAAATAGACTTGGATGATTGGTTATCATAACCAGAAATCATCAAAGGCATTAGTATTAACCTTGCCTCAGGAATGTTGGATTCGTGGAAGGAACTGATGGGCATAATATTTACTGATGTTTCCCCACCCATCAAGGCTCTTGAAAAACTCACACCTTTAATACTAGAAGTTACATAAAAGGGCCTATTATGTGGGAACCTTACAGTGCTATCGGCGTCACTAAAAGTTACCTCAAATAAAAATTTCCTTACCAATCTGTCCTTAGGCCCTCTCCACCTCAGCGATGGCACGGAATTCTTTCATGCAATGTCCATGATCGCTTGCGTTATCTCTAAATGGATCTCCTATGGCATCCCCACTTGGTCGAAGAACCATGAGAACTTGGGTGACTAAGATACAGCCTGGTATTCTAGCCCCTGGTCTATATCTTCACCTTTTATATTATACACATATTCTACATCTCTGTCAATAAATTTATAGTAAGCTATCACTACGTTGGCCATCCCCTAGTTCAGTCCTGCAATGGTTCCTCAAACTCTTCCTGTTCGATCTCCAGCTCTCTTGCCTCCCATTCCGCCTCTTCGTCATAAGAAACTATCAAATTAGACCCATGTGCTAGCGGGGGTTGATATTGACATTCTCTATAAGGATCTATAGAGTCTCAGTCTTTATGTGATTGCTTATGATCTTGCTTAGTATGAAGTAGGTAGTCTTTGAATGTACCACCTTTTGATGAATCTGGAAATACTTTGGATCAACCCTCTTCTCTATATTTAGTTCCATGGCTGGAATACCCTTGGATTAATATATTGTCCCCCTTTGGACCATGGTGTTATAATAACTAACTACCTCTTCAACACTGCAAGGAAGTAGTGGTGGATCCTCTCTATCTCTACAGAACTTTCTCTTGTTGTTCTTCTTCGATTGATTGACCCCTTCTCTCCCATCGATGTACCCCACCTGTAGGGATTGTCCCCATGTCATAACGGGGTATATCAGTTGTCTAAACATCATGGGCACCACGATGGGATTTGATCGAATGACTTACGATATATTCCTTGTTGCCTTTATAAACGCCATAAAAGTCCCTTTATGCATTTCGTTGATAAGGTGGTAGATGTACTTTGGGAGCAAACCTTTAGCACAAATATGAAGTAGTTTGGACTCCTTTTCCTCTTCTATTACATCGAGAGACCTTTTCCTGAACCTTCGAACATATCCTACCACTTCATCCCCTAGTCGTTGCTTCTCCATGCATAGTTGAGTTAATGTGAACTCATCTTTTGTCAAAAGAACTTCTGGACAAACAAAACGTGAAACTCCTCCCACGTTGAGACATTTTTTTGTGCCAAGTGAGAGTACTAGGTGTAAGCCTTATCAGTTAAGGATTTGGAAAACTCCCTCAACCTAAGCTTCTCTTTGTTGCAATGAGCCCCGAGATGCTCAATGAAGAACTTGATATGTTTCTTCGAGTTTCCTCCCTTTTTTGTGTACTTGTCAAAAATGGGAGGAATGTAGTCCTTTGGGTAAGGTTCATTATTGTATTCCTGAGGGTAAAGAGTACAAAAATCATCGTACACCAATGCTACCTCACTCGCTGACTGCGAGGAAGCTGCAATCATCTTCAACATCTCCTATTGGATTTCCTTCCTCATTTCTTCCAAGGCGATGCAGGTGTTTTCTCATCCACTGGAGCAATGGGCTGAGGGCCCATAGGTGGATTACCTGTCACACCGGATGTACTTACCACTGGGGTAATGCCTTACACACCTGGGGGGGATACCCACTGTTGGGATAGGGGTGGGTATTATGTTCGTGGGGCTAGCTCCAATTGGAGCTGAGCTCAATAGGTCTATCAAATCCTCCATTGGTGTTATGCAGGAGCTGGGTTGAAATCCCCCAAAAGTATTTGCAGCTATAGGAGTCTTCAAAAACTCAAAGAACTTGCCCATGAGAAGAGACATTTGTGCCTGTCACGTCACGACACTAGTAGAAGCTTGTGTCACTGTTGGGATTCCTGTTGTCGTTTGAACTGGGGGTACCTCCATGTGAGGAACCCCATCCCCAGTAGTCTCAATCTCCTTAGCATCTTGTCTTTCATACGTTGAATAGAATCAAAATCTACGGTACGATTAACGTTATCTTTCTCCATACTTTTAGAAGAATACATCCTCAGTAGAGTCACCAAATGTAAGATGGTTGACCCCTTGAAGCCTGGGAGTATATTAATACTAGTTGATGTGTAACCCCTATAGGTATGGTGATAAGCGATAACCCAAGAGTTCTTAAGTCAATACAAGTGAACTCACAATATTGAAAGAATCAACATTCAGATTGAACTCACAAGCCTCTTGTGTATAACTCAAATAATAATAAAAGGAAACTCATAAACAACTCAGTAAAAGGTAGAGAGATGTAAGAACCCTAGATACACCTTGGCAAGCAGCCAACACACTAAATAACTTCTCAAAGATCTCTGGTTAGCTATTAAAAGCTTTACAATAAATGCTAATGGTGGGTGAGTAAGAACTATGGTTTGCAATAACTTATCTCTGGTATATTCTCTCTCTAGAAATAATCTCTAGAAAGGACCTTCTCATCTCAGAAGCGGTTGAGGCCCATAAATAACCCCACACCCTTCCCAAAACGTCTCAGTCTTCATTAATGTAAAAGACCTCCCCATCATCCTTTACGTCACAAACATTAAATGCATAATGGGCCAGTCTGTCATATGTTATAAACATTAAATGCCAAGACATGCCTTTTGCCTAACTAGTGTGCGTCAACGGACTGTCACCACAGAGGTGGCTGACTAAGCCATCTGATAGCCCCCAATACCATAATGGTCTACTCGAGTTTAGATTGGACGGTGTTTAACTAGATGGTGACATCACCTAAAGTAGATATGACATTTTATAGGGGGTTGTTTGGCTCAAAGCTTAATATATGATGGAACTCAAGACTACTTCGCACAATCTTCCATAATAAAAGGTCATTCGATATTGTACCGGGTGTATTTAAGATGGTCAGGACAAGCCCTAATGTTGCCTCACTTCTAAATCCTCCGAACCAAGTCCCTCTGAAGTTCCCATGGTGAGGTCATTCAATATAGAATGTAAGCTCTCCCGGGCCCTGTCAGGCATGGTCTCTCGCAGTACCATTTGAACTCACATTGAATACTATAATCATTATAGCAGTACAATGAATTTTACTGAGTACAATTTAACTAAATAAGAGAAAGAAGATAAAGGATAATCTCTCTTGGCCAATCTCTTCATTGGGCTACCACGCTGAGTTGTCTCGCTACCTTCATGTTGCTTCCTTCACTTGAGTCTCTTCTATTAACTGGGGATGCTTTCTCTAATTCAAGTATTATCTTCAAGCCCCCCCCCCCCACACACACACACTCAGTGGGAAATGATGAGAGTGTTTTGATTAAGTATCTTAGGGCACGTGAAAATCCTATTATGGAAAATCTCGCATTTGTTGAGGGAGAGTGAGATAGGCTTCGGGGATTAATAGTGATTCTGAAGAAAGATTCCCTAGTTTTTGAATACTCTCATCATTTGCTCAATTCTCGAATTGTGGAGTTGTAGGAGACATTGAGAGGCACGAGTAATGCCAAATTGGATTTGGAATCTAGGTCAAAAATTTGGATGAGATGTTAGGAACCATTCGAATCAAATATGACACGTCTGGGATTGATTTCGATATTTCAAATGCTTCCACTACTAAAGACAAAACCATGATTTTAAGAGATTCAGTTGCTGCCAGAATGTTAGAAAAGGTCAACCCAATGGTATTATTCCTCATATATACACGGGTATACATTGAGGTAGGAAAGGTGACCTCGATCATTAGACATAGAGTTAATCACTTTATCTTAGAACAAACTGGAGAATTGGCAGGATCTAGACTTAATTGAGGAGAAACGAGAGGATGACCAAATAAGGTAGGCATCCTATTAGCATAGAGTACGCATTATAATAGCAAGAGGGTTAGGATCCGATCCCCAAAAGTTAGGGATTATGTTCTAAAAAAGTGATACAGATGAAAACAAACTCCACCCAAATTGTCACGGATTATTCAAGCTTATGAAAAAAACCGTTGAGATGAGGTGATAGAAAAAACTGGTATAAGTATGCATTTTCGCCAGTTGAAATTTTGGGTATGTGCCAACCACTTGTTTAATTGAATTTTTTGATGAAACTCCATGGATATGATCTTCTCATTGTCGAGATCATATTCATGAAGTTTCATAAAAATATTCAATCAAAAAGTTGGTGAGATGATAATCAAAATTTCAACAGTCGAAAATTCAAATTTATACCCTTTTTTACATATCACCTCATCTCAATGTGTTTTTTATTGAATTTGTTTATGAAAAAAATTGGAGATGATCTTCTCACTATAGATATCAAATTCATGAAGTTTCATCAAAATATTCATTTTTTATTATTAAAAAAATGGTATTTGTTAGGGTCTGCACCATAAAGAGTTCTTACAGGAGGGGGCCTATATATATGTGTGATTGCTAAATGGTATTATTAGTATATATTGTATATTCCCTTGTCACTTTCCATGCATGAACTAAAACACAAAATTTTGAATCCCAATAGAAATTCATTAATTAACCAAACAGAACTAAGAGATTTAGAATCAAGGTAAAAAAATTCATGTTAATCGCTTTCTTGGTAATCATAATTCATCCAAAATATTACCACGAGCCAAAGGAGGTAAGTTTTCTACGTGAGGCCCAACCCAATGCTTTCTTTCAAGGTTGAGTTATCATTTATTTACATTTATCTTAAAACCTTTTAAGATAATACAGTCCCTCTCTAGAATCCTCTCAAGGTTGTACTTCGCGTTTTCAGTGTCCTTATTTTTTGGGAATTTCATCCTCTAGATATTTTTACGCCAAATTTAGACATTCATTACAATTGCTTAAACTAGCATACAATACATGCGATTCATGGGAGATGTATAATAAACAAATATAATGATAATTATACGAATTAATATATATTATAAATTCAATATCTTATCCTAAAATCATTATAAAAGTTTAATTTTTTTATGAATAAAATTTGTATATTATTTTTTAAGGTTTTTATTATATAAAAAGTATTTTTTATAAATAAAAAACTTCAAAACAAGTGTACGTATTTCATATAAAAAAAATATTTTTTAATTTATTTTTTTACTTTTAAAAAGTGTATGTCATTTATAGATATAAAACTTAAAGTTTTTTCTATAAATAAAAAGATAAAAAACGTTTTTATAACCAAAAACTTTTTTTTATTTATATTTTAAACAATTTTGAAAACTTTTTTAACTTAAAAACAATTTTGAAAACTTTTTTAACTTAAAAACTATTTTTATAAATAATTTTTTTTTTAAAAAACTGTACGTATTTTATAATAAAAAAATTATACATGTTTTTATTTGTTTCTAGTTAAAAAAAACTTTATGTCATTTATAAATAAAAACTTAAAGTTTTTTCTATAAATCCTTGTTAAAATATTTTTACAACGAAAAACTTTTTTTTATTTATATAAAAATAATTTTGAAATTTTGTCGTATTAGAGGTATAACAAAATTTGATCAAATAAGTCGATCATTATATCAAAATATCCAACGCTATTTACTCCACGACCGATGTTTCTCTACAAATTGATCGACCGAGATGGGTTTTCTTTTCTACACACTTTTTATTCTTAAAATTTGTGGAGATCGCTTTACATACGCAATCAAAATATTTCATAAATATATTCTTAAAATCTGTAATGGAAATTTCTTCACATACACAATCACAATATATATATATATATATATATATATATATATATATATATATATATATTCGATGCATTAAGAGAGAGAGTCAACATAAATGGAGACCATGTGGTCACAGCTAAGTTCAAATGTCCACTCAAGATTAACTCAATTATTTGTCGTTTGCCTTATTGGAATCCATTTACATTATAACATAAGAAATATTAGTAAACATGGAAGAAAACAAAGATAAAACATTAGTTCCTATTATTGAAAAACAAGCATAACGGTGGGGAAAAAAATAGATTACTTATGAAATTTTTTACTAGAGAAAGAAATATATTAGACATAGCGAACCATGGGATTTGAAGACAAATATCAAGTTCGGTTAATAGAATTAGAGACGTGGGTAAGTAGAACCATGGGATTTTGTAATAAATGAAAATATTTGAATTTAAACCTTCAGGACAAAACTTCATATGTCTACTCAATTTGCAGTCTCTGGGCAAATATATCGAGTGTATGACTGTTAATTAAAAAATTATTGAGCAGTACAAGGGGTAGTTATAGGTGGAAGCATCAAGAGACAATGCTGAAAATATTGTGATGGGTATATCTGAATAAGAGTTATACATTATCCCTACCACTGTATATGTTCATGGACATAGTGGTTTCTTGATGGGAAATTAATTGTATATCTTGTTGTATTTCATGCTTGTGCAGACAAGAAGTATATAGAGGTAACTGATGTAATTATTATATATATATATCAGAATTTTGCACAAAAAATAAAACAAAGTGGAAGCGGGAACAAACCATTTTTGAAAAGTCATAAAGAGTTTGCATGGAAATCTCAATAGACTTTTTTTTAGAATCTGACGGGTTACTCATCAATCTCGAGAGGATTTTTTTAGGAGAAACTGAAAGGAAGTAACGAAATTTGAGGAGAATAGATGTAATGAATGAATAGTGCATTAAAGGCTCATTAACCTCTAATACTATCGTATTAGAGGTATAATAAGGATACCAGAAAGACCATGGGTAGAAAAAATAAATTCTTTTTTTTGCTGTTCTCGAATCGGTCCATATACTTTGTCATGCTTTCATATTTAACTCATGCGCACCCAATTTTATTCATAGTTTGCTAATTCTTAATCATTCTGTAAGAGGCTAGTTTAGATAAGATGAAGGCGTAACCCCTTTTGAGTACAGTAATGATAAGTTAAATAGAAACACTATTGATTAGCCACAAGACATACGAACACAATTCAGTGAAGATAGACTCAGTTTGATCTCACAAATCTCTCATGTGTAACTCAGAAGATAGTAATGAACTTAGAAGTAACTCAGATAGAGTGAGAGAGAAGTAAGCACCCTAGATACACCTTGGCAGGCAGCCAAACACCAAACACCCTCAAGAATCCCTGTCAAGTACTAAAAGCTTAGTAATAAATGACAATGGTGGACGAGTTAAACTGTCTGGTTTGTGATAACTCTCTCTAATGTATATTATCTCTAGCAATAAACTTCTTAACTCTCCAAAAAGATCCTTTTTCCTCAAAGGTGGTTGGGATCCTTAAATAGCCCCCCACACCACCCCCGAGGCAACTCAGTCATCAATGCATGTGAAAGACCTCCCTCATACTTTATATCACCAACATTAAATACTTGATGCACCAGTTGTCTTCACGTCATAAACATTAAATGCCAAGACATGCCTTTTGCCTAACCACTGTGTGTCAGGGGGATGTTATCGCAGAGGTGGCTCACCAACTGCCTGACAACCCCAAATACCACGGTGGTTTACTCAAGTGCATGTCTGACATTGTTTAGCTAGATAGGGACATCACCTACAGTGTATGTGACATCAAGTAGAGGGATGTTTGGTTAACAACACATAGCCCGATGGAACTCCAAGCTGCTCCACCCGAGGTTCCACAATCAGGGTTCTTCGGTGTTTTACCAAGTGTATATAAGATGGTTAGGACAAGCCCCAACACTGACTCACTTCTTAATCCTCCAAACCAAGTCCATCAAAAGTTTCCACGGCGAGGTCATTCGATAGAACATAAAAGCTCTCTCAGGCCCTGCCAAGCCTGGTCTCTCGCGAGTACTGTTCGACCTCACACTAAAACTCATTATTATTCTCGTTATATAATTACAACCATTATAGCTCATAGTCAATATAAATAAAAATATAATATGAATGAATGACACAACAAGCTAAAGTATGAGCTGATATACTTGAGCTGCCACCCTGAGCTGCCACACTTGAGCTACCTCGGTGCCTTAATCCCCAAAGCACTGTTGCTAATGTGGAATTACCTCTAATATCAAAATTACCTTCAAGCTCCCTTTATATTTTCCCCTTCGTGGAGAGATTTGTTTAAACAAGAAATGTTTGCACGAAACTTCTCAAATCGATGAACCTTATCTGCATGAAAAAATTCTGGCCTCCTTTCCTTCGTTAGAACCACGGAGTTATAATCTCTAGGAAAAAGTAAAATTCTCCCCGGTGTACCTGAGTTAAAGAACTACAACTTGTTGGGGTTTTGACGAAGGGACATCGCCACTTTTTCCTTATACTGAGCTTCAATAATTCTAGCATTATTATTAGAAATTATCCAGAAAGGCCTGCCAACCTTATCAAATACTCATTTTGATTCTTGGTAGGTGAAATTCTCCCTTGTAATGCTTCCCTATATTCTAAAAAGAAAAAATTATCCTCGATGCAATCGAGTCATCATTTAAACAACGTTTGGACTTGTGGCGAGGGAACATCATAGCTTTTTTGAACCGTTGGGACACCTTTTCTGTTGGGGGTTATTGGATATATCTGACAAAAACTCTGGCACCAAAACTCAAACTTGTTGAAGAAGGCAACCCCTTCTATTCCCCAGACGTCGCTTTATAAATGACGTGACGCTATCTTTTCAGGTGTCAAAACACTTCCTGAAGTGCCACGTGTTCATTTGAAATGATTATAGGCGGCCTTGCATGTGTGGTGGTGGGAAACTCAACAGAGGAGTTCCTTAAAAGGTTTCAAACGTCTCTTTTTTTAAACCCTTCTCTTTCCTTCTTCTTCTTCAAGCTCCCATCTTCTACAGAGAGAGAAAACTGTGCAAAAACCTCCATTGTTTACCAAGATCTTACCTAGCTTCTTCCTTCTTTCCTCTTTTACGCCACCACCTGTGGTTGTGCTTCTCCATCTTCATTCCCCACCCTTCTTTTACCAAGATTTTTTCTTTACTTCATTGTTGTCTACAATGGCCTCCTCAAGCAACCCTACCACACCTGCCACCAGTGATGCACTTGTCACCCCTATTGTTACCACCTCCGATGCCGCCTCAGTGGCTGCTGCTCGCCAGGACCAGCTGCGCTTCTACCGTCAGTCCTCCATATTCGACAAGGGTGATGACTTTACTGGGTCTTGTAAGACTTTAATTTTTAATGCCAAGTATGATTCCCTGACACTTGGTGTAGAAGATGAGAGTGCTGATGACTGGCGCTTTCTACCTCCAGAGGGGACTCTCCAATTTAGTCTTGAGCGAGGGGACTTCCCATGGTCCCACATCGACTTTGAAGGGCCTGGGGGCTCTCCTACTCTCTTTGCTTTTTGGAACTCCGATATGAAGAGTTCTCATGCTGACACTCTCACCAAAATTGGGCTTCATCGGGCCAAGTGGTTTGATGAGTTCACCCTGTCCAAGAATAATGTTACCCATCCCGTTCTGGTATCTTGCTGGAACGTTACCACTCATACCTTCGTTACTGCGTGGGGCAAATTTGTAATAAAATTGGAGGACATGTGCGAGCTCCTAGGCCTCGAGGCAATAGGCCAGGGGCCCTATTCTGATGAAGCCCTAGATGCCCAAGAGACTGCTGACCATTTGGAGTTAGACCGTATATGCCGAAAGTGCATCGGTATTTCAAATAAATCTACCTTCACTCCTCTTATCAACTATTTCTTCAAGGATCCTTCTGAAGGTAGTTCCTCTAAGGTTGCCCCTAGATAAGGTACATCGCTGGAACTTCATACCTATATTCTTGTCATTCTTTCTCATTTTCTTTTAACTTGGAAACCCAACGACCAACCTCAAAGGGACCTCATCAACATATCCCTCTGTTTGGCCTGGGGTATCAAGCCTCCTCTGACTGCAATCGCCTTGGGATCCCTCTACACATGGCTTGATAAAACCCTTTTAGATATGGAACGATCTTTGGGTCGTTATAACTTTGCTAACTTTTCCAATTGTGTCCTCCTAATAGGTTTCCTCTATGTACGTTTCCCGATCGTAGTAGCCAAGGCCAACCGCCCTCCTTCGGGGGAAATAATTATGCCCCATGCTCCTTTGTTTATCATAAGAGACAAAGCTGAATGGAGTTAACCTCCATCATTGATGATTTTTCAAATTTTGTGATGAGGCCGTATGAAGAAGATATCTTTCTCTACACTTATGGTTTTTTCAACCATGAAGCAAGGGTGGTCCAGGCAACTACCCTGGACCTCATTATTGAAGACCCTTCACTAGTTGTGGTCCTTTTGTTTTCATCAGGATACCTACCCTCCTACACCGAGTGGGGATACACCAGCGAGCACTACAATCCCAACCAATGCAGCCGTCAGTTTGGCTTCGATCAAGGGGCTCCTTGCCCAGTTTTTTAACTATCTAACCCCAAGGTCTTCTTTAGCGAGGCATGTTCTCTATTCTCCTCAACTGCTACGTGGAAAGTGAGTTCTACAATGGCTGGGCGAGTCACCATTCCCAGTATCTCTGGGCAAGGGGACGTGACCCCTCTATTTGTAACAAAGTACTGGTCAAGGCAACTGGCCCAAATTTCTGAGTTTGTCGAGGGGGATCCCGTGTATCCTCCAGTTCTTTCGTTTTCTTCCTTAGAGTTGGGGTTGAAGGGTAATTCCATTATTGGGATTGAGTTTTCTCTAATCCAGACCCCCAAAGTACCTCCCACTGAACTTCCTCCATACTGCCCCATGATCCCCATGTGACACCCCGACTAATTAAATACCGGGTAGCTACTCCTTTATTAAATTAATTCAAAATGCCAAGTTGGCTCAGTTTATAGCATCACTGTCGAAAACATTTTTAATATTACTAACCACCTAGTATTTAAAAAGCAAGTTGCCAAATTTTAATTTAAGTCTGATTAACATGCAACAAATGCAATGAAGAAATAAATAACAACATTCACCATACTGAAGTAAAATGAATAACCATCACAATAGAGTAAATAAAGTCTGGAGGAAAACTCCTCACTACAATCCCATAACTGAAATAAATAAACTGAAACAATACATGCTAAAGTCTGAAAACTGAAATGTAAAAGATGTCTAATAGAAATGTGCAACATGCCCTACAACTGATAGGTGGTGACTCTGGAATCCAAAAGATAGAAGCGTCTACATGCAAATCCCTATAGCTTCCACAAGCAACTACAGCTCGTCACCTGAATGAACATCCTATGCTTGGTGTCCTTGTGGCTGGGCACCTAAAATGGTTTTACAAAGAAAAAGAGATTTGAAAAGCAAACGGGTCAGAGCCCGAATGTGGAGTTATATTTTAAAAACCTGCAAGTGCTTTAAAAACATTTAAAACATTAAATGCAAAGTACATGTTAGGACGTACACTCGCATGATATTCTCACCTCTCGTCTAACTGTGCACTCCTAACGTAAGTACCCATCTATAACGACCCATACTACTAGCTAACTGACAACATAACTAGCTAGACTGCCAAAGGTTCTACCAATATAACTCGGTTCCATTTAACATAACAACGCTCGTAATTAAATAGAGGTTTAACGTAAACTCAGTTACTAAATATGCCATTGATATAACTATCAGTTAACTCATTATATAACTCGAAACAATACCGTAATATTTTTACAACATTAACATGAGGATTCCCATTAATATAATGTATATTATTCATATCATAAATATACAATACAAGCACCCCGCAATCTAAGCTGTAGTGCACACATACTCTGCTATCCATCCCGGTACATCACGTACATAAGGATTACATATTCCGAATCTCTCAGGAATAGTTTACCGATAACAACATCACAAATAGTGGAGGCGAACACAGTCACCATCACGTGGGTCACGCACATACCTACGCTCCCACGGTCAGCGGACTTATTAATATCACAATAAGTCTTTCTATGACCTATGTTCATCGAGGTACCAGTCTATATCCCCCCCGTAGGCACACAAGGAATAGAGGGTCCTAAGCGAACGCAACCTCCCGTGATAGCAAGTATGGTAGGTATGTCATACACACAATCCATATACCAATACTAAGTAAACACACGTCTTAGTAATACCGTATTTTAATCGTAGTATATATTCTCATACTAACTATAATTAACACAATTCATACTATTCCGGTTTTTAATTAAACGCGCCATAATTATCTCACGTCGTAGTAGACACTCACGTCTCAACCCAAACCGTCCATGTAATACACTCTCGTATGTAAATTCCTTCTCATAAATACCCAAATGTCCCAATTCTATCACTACGAAGGTTAACTATATCCTCGAACAAGTTTACGGAACTCCAAAAGTCAAAACAGTCCAAAAAGGACCAAACTTCCAGCTCGTTAGAAGTCTCGTTCGAAGTCTCGTTCGAACGAGTTTGGACTGTCAGGTCGTTAGAAGTCTCGTTTGAACGAGGCTGTTCGAACGAGATCCCAGTTCGTTCGAACGAACTGTCCCTTCTAACGATATCTCGTTCGAACGAGATATCAAACGAAATCCCTACTCGTTAGTAACGACTGGTCAACTCGTTAGAAGCTCATTCGAACGAGTTCGTTCGAACGACCTGGGGGCTGCTTCTAACGAGCTACCAGTTTCGGCCCAGATTTTTCCCAAAATCGTTTTTCACCATTTTTACTCCTCCAATCTCTTCTAAAATTCGTTCCAATAATATATTGAGTTATCTAATCATCCTCAAACATGCTAAGGTGTTATACTAACCTCTTTAAAGGGGCTTAATACCTTCTAAACATCATTAAATCACAAATTTCTACATTAACTCCCAATTTTCTTCAAGAACATAAACCCTAGGTTCTTCTCATCATAATTTCCCAGATTTTAATCCGTTTATACATCACATAGATATGAAATCTCTAAATTAAATCTTCAAACAATGTTTCTACATGCAAACCTATCCCAAAGTTAAACAACAATCTTCCAATTTCATGGGTTTTCTTTTAACTCTTATAAAAGGTTGATTAACAATGTTTCTAACATGGAAAAAGCATTCACTGCATAAGGAATGTAATTTAAATCACTTGCCTTGGTTTGATTCCGGATTTGGTGTTGATTTGATGAAGAATTTCTGCAGAATTTCTGCAGAATTTCTTCTCTCCAAGCTCTTCTCCAATGGTGGCTTAAGGTGGCTAGGGTTTTGATTTGGGGAAACTAGAAAACCTAAATGATAACCTACGTAGCTTTCTAGGTTAATATGGGTTGGCTATGGGCTTAGTGGGCCAATATCCACATCAGATTTAATTAACCAATTTTCGTCACTTTTAATTCCTCAAAATGTAAAATTACCAAAATACCCTTTAAGTTGCCGGTATGGCCTAAAAATACCCCGGGACCCAAACTATACCCCCGGCTAGTGTTTTCTGACTATCTCGACCCTTCCGGACGCGTTGGCGCACTCAAAATGACCATACGGATTATAGATTTTAAATTCACTTTTTATTATCCAAATTTTATACCGTGACGCGGCGGTCCCACGCGTCTCAACAAAATCTCTAAAATGTCGTATATAAATCCCACGACAAATTTTATAGCACCAAACACATATATAATCATATATGCACATAATCAAATACCAATTCGCATCTCATTAGTATTTATAACCCGGATTAATTTCCAATTAATACGTAATTAATTAATTAATCCCAAAAAATAATTATAGTCAAAAGTACGGGGTATTACATACTTCCCCCCTAATAACTGAATTTCGTCCCGAAATTCGAAACTAGAAAGTACCTGCTAAAAACAGTTCTGGATAACGCTCGCGCATCTCATCCTCGCGCTCCCATGTGGACTCCTCGACATTGTGATGTCGCCACTGGACACGCACTAACGGGACTATCTTTGACCGCAGTTTCCTCTCGCTTCGGTCCAAAATAGCAATTGGCCCCTCCTCGTAGGAGCTATCCGGCTGGAGATCGATGTCCTCCACAGAAATGTGAGAATGAGCCAAATTATCTCTAAGGTATTTCCTCAGCGAGGAAATATGGAACACGTCGTGAATCCGATGCAAGTGCTCCGGTAGTCCAAGTCTATACGCAACCGGTCTGATCCGCTCAATAATAGGAAACGGCCCCACATACCTCGGTGCCAATTTCCCCTTCTTCCCGAATCGCATAATCCCCTTCATCGGAGATACCCTGAGCAAAACCTGGTCCCCCACTTGGAACTCCCTGAAAAACCTCTTCGCATCAGCATAACTCTTCTGCCTGTCTTGAGCTACCCGAATGCGACTCCGAATCAACTCAATCCTTGCCGAAGTATACTGAATCAATTCCGGCCCAAGCAGTTTGTTGTCCCCCACTTCTAACCAACATGCTGGGGAACGACAAGGCCTACCGTACAGCGCCTCAAACGGAGCCATGCCAATAGTGAACTGATAGGAGTTGTTGTAAGCAAACTCCACCAGTGGAAGGTACTGCTCCCATCCACCCCCGAAGTCAATAATGCACATGCGTAGCATGTCCTCCAACATCTGATTGGTCCGCTCTGTCTGCCCATCTGTCTGCGGATGATAAGCCGTACTCAACCGCAATTCCGTGCCCATTGCCTCTTGGAAACTCTCCCAAAACCGCGAAACAAATATCTTGTCTCTGTCAGACACGATATTTAAGGGTACACCGTGGAGTCTCACAATCTCTGAAATGAAGAGCTGGGCATACTGTCCCGTAGTGTAGTCAGTCCTTACGGGTAAGAAGTGAGCGACCTTGGACAACCTGTCCACAATTACCCAAACGGAGTCATGACCCCTCTGCGACGTAGGCAACCCCGTGATAAAGTCCATGGATATGCTCTCCCAAATCCATACCGGGACCTCCAATGGCTGTAATAATCCTGCTGGTCTCTGATGATCCACTTTTACAAGCTGACAAGTGGCACATTTCGAGACAAACTCAGCGATATCTCTCTTCATACCGCTCCACCAATACTGCCGTCTCATGTCTTGGTACATTTTGTCCCCTCCGGGATGTACCGCGAATCGTGAGCCGTGCGACTCTGCCATCACATCGTGCCGTAATTCCTCTCCTTCCGGAACTACCAATCTCCCATTGAAGTGTAATCCCCCGTCTGAGCTAACGGTATAGGATTCGGCTCCCTCTGCTAGCAATCGAACTATCTGCTCCTGACAGAACGAGTCATCGGCCTGTGCCCGTACTACCTTTGTGACAATCTGCAGTGTAACGGTCATCACAGACATGAAAGATCAGGCCACTGCATCCTGGTGTCCCAATTCCTTCCACTTAGCCTTCCACACCTCTGCCACCTCATCTGCTGGTCTGCGGCTCAACGCGTCTGCTACCACGTTAGCCTTACCCGGGTGGTACTGGATGTCGAACTGGTAGTCCTTCATAAATTCAAGCCACCTACGCTGCCGCATATTCAATTCCTTCTGCGTGAACAGATACTGTAGTGACTTGTGGTCCGTGAACAGCTGAAACTTCTCCCCCAAAAGATAGTGCCTCCAAATCCGTAAGGCAAATACCACTGCTGCTAACTCCAAATCATGCGTGGGGTAATTCTTCTCATGAGGCTTAAGCTTACGGGAAGCATAAGCTATGGCCTGTCTCTCCTGCTGCAATACACCTCCCAGTCCTTGTAAGGACGCATCGGTGTAAACCAAATACTCAACTCCCGGTCTCGGCAATGCTAACACAAGTGCTGAGGTCAATTTGTCCTTCAACTCATCGAATGCCAACTGACAGGCATCACTCCAGATATATGGCACACCCTTACGAGTAAGATGTGTCAAAGGACCTGCTATCTCCGAGAAACCCCGAATAAACCTCCTGTAGTATCTTGCCAAACCCAAGAAACTACGAATCTCCGTTGGTGTCGTGGGCTGTCCCCACTCCCTCACCGCTGATACCTTCCCCGGATCAACAGATATTCCCTGGTCAGAAATAATGTGACCCAAGAACTGGACTTCCTTCAGCCAAAACCCGCACTTCTCATATTTTACATACAACTCGTTCTGACGGAGTGTCTGCAAAACCTGCCTCAAATGCTCGGCGTGCTCCTCCTCTGTCTGAGAGTAAACCAGAATATCATCAATGAAGATAATGACAAATTGGTCTAGGAAATCCCTGGACACTCTGTTCATCAAGTCCATAAACACTGCTGGAGCGTTGGTCAAGCCGAAAGGCATAACCCGAAACTCGTAAGAACCATATCTCGACAAGAATGCGGTATTCGAGACATCCTCCTCCCTGATACGCAACTGATGGTATCCCGACCTCAAGTCAATCTTCGAGAAGAAAGAAGCTCCTCTCAACTGGTCGAACAAGTCATCGATTCGAGGCAACGGATACTTATTCCGTATCGTGACCTTATTCAACTCTCGGTAGTCCACGCACAATCTCAGTGAACCATCCCTCTTCTTCACAAACAAAACTGGAGCGCCCCAAGGTGAGGTACTCCTGTGAATAAAGCCCTGTCCTAACAGCTGCTCTATCTGATCCCGTAGCTCTCGCATCTCAGCCGGATCCATACGGTACGGTGCACGTGTTATAGGTCTCGTACCCGGTAGCAAATCTATAACGAAGTCTATCTCTCGACTGGGTGGTAAGCCTAGTATCTCCTGAAACACATCTGAATACTCCCTGACGACCGGGATCGAATCCAAAGGAATCACAACCTCCTTAGAGGTATCCTCCTCTATATAATACAGATGAGCGGTCGATCCTCCCTCTGGGCGAGGCATCGCCACTATAAACATCTCTTGCCCCGGAATGGCAAAAATAATGCTCCCGCTGAAGCAATCAATCATGGACCTATATGCTACGAGCCAATCCATACCGATGATCACATCGTGAACATGCATGTCTAACACTAACATATCTGCAGGTAATACCAAACCGCCGATCTCTACCCCCACTCCCCGGCATATAAAGAAAATAAGTGACCCACTCCCTAATGGTGAGTCGACACACGTCACTGTGCTCTCTGCCGTAGCTAACAATCCTAAAGCTTTCGCGAAGTGTGTAGCTATAAAATAATGTGTAGCACCCGTATCAAATAACACCCGACCCATAGTGCCATGGATAGGAAACGTACCCTCGATCGCGGGCGGTGCCTGCGGAACTGCAGTCTGGTGAACGTTGTAGACACGTCCATACTGTAGCTGCCCCTGCTGAGCTGGGACTGCTGGAATGGGTGGAAATGCTTCCATCTGTGGCGGTGCGGGAAGAGCTGCGGGAAATATAGGCCTCTGTGGCTCCTGGCGAGCACCCTACTGCTGCTGCTGTGGGGCCCTGCCCCTATCAGGACAATCCTGCTTCTTATGCCCAGTCTTGCCATAAGTAAAGCACTTCCCTGGGAAGTTCCCTCCCCTCTGCCCCTGCTGTCCCCGGCCCTGGTGGCCGTTACCATTCCTCCCTTGGCCCTGCTGGCCCTGGTGAAACTGCTGCCCATTCTGCCCCTGCTGGCCCTGATGGCCGTTTGGACCCTGATGGCCCTGGCGGAAACCTCCCTGTCCCTGCCTGTAGTTCCCTGACCGGAACCTTTTATTATCCCCCTGCTGGGTACTCTGCTCATTCTGCCTCTGCCCCTGACCCGATTGTGCCCCGCTGGCACTATGTCCTCCAGTCCTGCCCTGATGGCTAGACTCCCCCGACCGCTTGCCCTCGGCCATATGAAAACGATGGTCCTGGCAGTGCAATAATGCAGCGTTAACCACATCAGAATATGTGGCCAACGATAGGTTCCCTAGCAGATGCTGACGGATCCTCCAATTCAACCCGTCGGTGAACTTCTCTATCTTCTTCTTCTCTGTTGGAATCTCGTCTGGAACGATATTCAACAGGTTAGTGAACTCGGCCTCATACTCGGCCACTGTCTTGCCCTCTTGCTTCAAACTCATCAGCTTCCTCCTCATCTCTGTATGAACTGCGGACGGAAAGTACTTGCGGTCAAACCGCACCCAGAACTCCTGAATCGTGAGGGTATCCCTCTCCTCCGCGGTGGTAATAGACTCCCACCACTGTAGTGCAGATCCCACTAGCTTGAAAGTAGCTAGCACCTGTTTCTGAACATCAGTGCACTCATGCATCCTCAAATGCCTCTGTATGTCCTTCCTCCATTGGCTCGAGACTACTACGTCTGAGCTACCTGCAAACTCTGGCGTATGCGCTTTCTGAAAAGCGTCTCGTACACGCTCCCAAGCAGACGGAAATGCATTAACCTGTGCTGGCGCGGCAACCGGCGCCTGAGGCGGTGCCTGCTGAATCACGGCAATCGCGGCATTTACCGCTTGGGCTACTATAGCAGCAACCTCAGCGGCGTTCATCATGCCCTGAACTGGAGCGGGCTGGGGTTCGGGCATTGCATTCCTGGGAACTCGTCGTGCACGTCGTGGAGGCATCTGAAATAAGAAAAAAGTTTATAAGTTCACGGTTTATAAACTTAATATAGCTGAAGAACGAAGCATACACAAAAGAATACAACAGTCCTAAAATATAGGGCTCTATATCAAAGAAACGTAGCGGAAACATAATAGCCGTACAGATCCTAAAGGACACTAGAACCTGATGCTCTGATACCACCTGTGACACCCCGACTAATTAAATACCGGGTAGCTACTCCTTTATTAAATTAATTCAAAATGCCAAGTTGGCTCAGTTTATAGCATCACTGTCGAAAACATTTTTAATATTACTAACCACCTAGTATTTAAAAAGCAAGTTGCCAAATTTTAATTTAAGTCTGATTAACATGCAACAAATGCAATGAAGAAATAAATAACAACATTCACCATACTGAAGTAAAATGAATAACCATCACAATAGAGTAAATAAAGTCTGGAGGAAAACTCCTCACTACAATCCCATAACTGAAATAAATAAACTGAAACAATACATGCTAAAGTCTGAAAACTGAAATGTAAAAGATGTCTAATAGAAATGGGCAACATGCCCTACAACTGATAGGTGGTGACTCTGGAATCCAAAAGATAGAAGCGTCTACATGCAAATCCCTGTAGCTTCCACAAGCAGCTACAGCTCGTCACCTGAATGAACATCCTATGCTTGGTGTCCTTGTGGCTGGGCACCTAAAATGGTTTTACAAAGAAAAAGAGATTTGAAAAGCAAACGGGTCAGAGCCCGAATGTGGAGTTATATTTTAAAAACCTGCAAGTGCTTTAAAAACATTTAAAACATTAAATGCAAAGTATATGTTAGGACGTACACTCGCATGATATTCTCACCTCTCGTCTAACTGTGCACTCCTAACGTAAGTACCCATCTATAACGACCCATACTACTAGCTAACTGACAACATAACTAGCTAGATTGCCAAAGGTTCTACCCATATAACTCGGTTCCATTTAACATAACAACGCTCGTAATTAAATAGAGGTTTAACGTAAACTCAGTTACTAAATATGCCATTGATATAACTATCAGTTAACTCATTATATAACTCGAAACAATACCGTAATATTTTTACAACATTAACATGAGGATTCCCATTAATATAATGTATATTATTCATATCATAAATATACAATACAAGCACCCCGCAATCTAAGCTGTAGTGCACACATACTCTGCTATCCATCCCGGTACATCACGTACATAAGGATTACATATTCCGAATCTCTCAGGAATAGTTTACCGATAACAACATCACAAATAGTGGAGGCGAACACAGTCACCATCACGTGGGTCACGCACATACCTACGCTCCCACGGTCAGCGGACTTATTAATATCACAATAAGTCTTTCTATGACCTATGTTCATCGAGGTACCAGTCTATATCCCCCCCGTAGGCACACAAGGAATAGAGGGTCCTAAGCGAACGCAACCTCCCGTGATAGCAAGTATGGTAGGTATGTCATACACACAATCCATATACCAATACTAAGTAAACACACGTCTTAGTAATACCGTATTTTAATCGTAGTATATATTCTCATACTAACTATAATTAACACAATTCATACTATTCCGGTTTTTAATTAAACGCGCCATAATTATCTCACGTCGTAGTAGACACTCACGTCTCAACCCAAACCGTCCATGTAATACACTCTCGTATGTAAATTCCTTCTCATAAATACCCAAATGTCCCAATTCTATCACTACGAAGGTTAACTATATCCTCGAACAAGTTTACGGAACTCCAAAAGTCAAAACAGTCCAAAAAGGACCAAACTGCCAGCTCGTTAGAAGTCTCGTTCGAACGAGACTTCGAACGAGTTTGGACTGTCAGGTCGTTAGAAGTCTCGTTCGAACGAGGCTGTTCGAACGAGATCCCAGTTCGTTCGAACGAACTGTCCCTTCTAACGATATCTCGTTCGAACGAGATATCGAACGAAATCCCTACTCGTTAGTAACGACTGGTCAACTCGTTAGAAGCTCGTTCGAACGAGTTCGTTCGAACGACCTGGGGGCTGCTTCTAACGAGCTACCAGTTTCGGCCCAGATTTTTCCCAAAATCGTTTTTCACCATTTTTACTCCTCCAATCTCTTCTAAAATTCGTTCCAATAATATATTGAGTTATCTAATCATCCTCAAACATGCTAAGGTGTTATACTAACCTCTTTAAAGGGGCTTAATACCTTCTAAACATCATTAAATCACAAATTTCTACATTAACTCCCAATTTTCTTCAAGAACATAAACCCTAGGTTCTTCTCATCATAATTTCCCAGATTTTAATCCGTTTATACATCACATAGATATGAAATCTCTAAATTAAATCTTCAAACAATGTTTCCACAAGCAAACCTATCCCAAAGTTAAACAACAATCTTCCAATTTCATGGGTTTTCTTTTAACTCTTATAAAAGGTTGATTAAAAATGTTTCTAACATGGAAAAAGCATTCACTGCATAAGGAATGTAATTTAAATCACTTGCCTTGGTTTGATTCCGGATTTGGTGTTGATTTGATGAAGAATTTCTGCAGAATTTCTTCTCTCCAAGCTCTTCTCCAATGGTGGCTTAAGGTGGCTAGGGTTTTGATTTGGGGAAACTAGAAAACCTAAATGATAACCTACGTAGCTTTCTAGGTTAATATGGGTTGGTTATGGGCTTAGTGGGCCAATATCCACATCAGATTTAATTAACCAATTTTCGTCACTTTTAATTCCTCAAAATGTAAAATTACCAAAATACCCTTTAAGTTGCCGGTATGGCCTAAAAATACCCCGGAACCCAAACTATACCCCCGGCTAGTGTTTTCTGACTATATCGACCCTTCCGGACGCGTTGGCGCACTCAAAACGACCATACGGATTATAGATTTTAAATTCACTTTTTATTATCTAAATTTTATACCGTGACGCGGCGGTCCCACGCGTCTCAACAAAATCTCTAAAATGCCGTATATAAATCCCACGACAAATTTTATAATACCAAACACATATATAATCATATATGCACATAATTAAATACCAATTCGCATCTCATTAGTATTTATAACCCGGATTAATTTCCAATTAATACGCAATTAATTAATTAATCCCAAAAAATAATTATAGTCAAAAGTACGGGGTATTACACCCCATTGCCACGCCCAAACCCAAGGTTGTTGTAACCCCCAAACCAACTGCCCCATCGGCCAAAGCTACAACAGGAGAAGGGACTTCTCAACCACCTTCTAAGAAGGCCAAGAAATCCAAGTCCTCAAAGTCCAAGCCCCAAGCTCAGGCATAAACTCCCTTGGAGGCATTCCCTATTGCATTCGCTCCCCCTCCTATGTCTGCACTGGTAGCTAAAGAGCTGAGGAGGTAGGTTCAAGCTGAGGTCTAAAGAGTAAATACTGAATTTTAATAGCATGATGTCGTTGTTCCTCCTTCAGTTGCTTTTCCCACAATTATGGTTGATTCGATTGAGCCATCGGTAGAGAGGAAAAAAATTCGAGGGTACCTTGAGGTGGTGATGCAACGAGCACAAGGAAGAAAATGTTAGGTACCCAGTCCCAGAAAAAATAGACGCCCGATAAACCTCCCTCCCCAGCTCTTTCTCTTGCTGCCTCCTCACCACCATCACCAGTGGTTATATCTTCTCATTCTCCCTCTCGATCTGAAGTATGTGTGCACTCATCTTTGTTCTTATTTTCCTGTCCTTAAGGCAAGCTGCATTTGCTTATTTTTTCATAATTTTTTGTGCAGGGAGTTGAAAAAGAAAGGCTCAGTCCCCCCAGTCCTCATGTAAGTCGTTTTGTGGTGGGTGTGGGGGTGTTGCGGTATCTCTCAAGCCGATACCACTCCTCCCCATTCCCCCATGATAGGCCATACCTACTCTCGTCGTTTTGCCTCCCAATGGGCCAAAGAAGATGCTACGGGGGATGCTACCATTGGGTCTACCGAAATGTCTAGCCAACCAGAGGCAACTACTCCAGCCTCCTCTGAATTACCCTCCGAGCAAGATGTCCCTCTTCCCCTCGTTGTGGTCGAGGAGAGTGCCCCTGAGGTAAATTTTTTATCAAGTCTCACGTCTTTTATTTGTCCCATTTCTTTGTTTATCATTCTGATATGTTGGGCTATTTTTGGTGGTAGTGGCATCTCTTATAGCTAACCTTCTCCTTCCCAGTGCACTAACAAGACCTCTGACTACAATTCCCCTCTTTAGTGCCATAACTGGGGTAAGTAACGTTTATAAGTATTTATCTCTTTTTTAGACTAATTTGTCATTTCTAACACTTAGCTTTGTTGCTGCAGCTTTCTCCAAGTCTCTCCCCACCCTTTGCACTTAGTAGCCTTTTCCTTTCCAAGGCCAAGGTTTATGTTGCTGTCTCACGTGGTGATTCTTTGGTTCCTACCCATGTTGGGGCATCGTTTGGAGGTCCCTCATGTTCTTTCAGCGAACCACCTTCGTTTCCCTACTACCGTTTGTTGGTGAGGGAGGTTTTCCTACCATTTATGCTTCTTCATCCAAAGGCCCCGTTGAAGCTACTGAGGCAATGAGCCCACCCCCAACGGTTTCTACCATTATGGCCTCGTGGTGACTCCCGTTCTCGCTCCTACTACTGCGGAGGTACTTCGCTAATTTCTCTGCATTTCTTAGTTTCTCAAACTTCAACTATGTAGGTGACTGAATCCATGAAAACACTTGTTAAGGTTTTTTCGTAAAATCCACCTATATCGGTGACTTAACAAGGAAAATGCTTGTTAAGGTTTTCTCAAAAACTCCACCTATATCGGTGACTTAACTACGAAAAGACTTATTAAGATTTTCCAAAAACTCCACCTATATCGGTGACTTAACAATGAAAACACTTGTTAAGATTTTTCAAAAACTCCACCTATATCGGTGACTTAACAACGAAAACACTTGTTAAGAATTTTTTCAAAAACTCCACCTATATTGCTGACTTAACAAAGAAAACACTTGTTAAGATTTTCCAAAAACTCCACCTATATCAGTGACTTAAAAACGAAAACACTTGTAAAGATTTTTTCCATAAACTCCATATTTCCTAACTGTTCTCAGGTTGCTCGAGAGGATTCTCCATCAGTTCCTTCGCCCACTGCCTCGCCCCACGGGGAACCTGTCATTTCAGAAGATTCTAGCCACAATGATCAAGGTTCCACGATCGGTGTTACTACTGAGAGAGAATCTGGCTGTGAGCTTCCTCTGCCCGACCTAGCTCCTCACGCCTTCTGCCTGATGGTGCTTCAGCGTTATCCTCAGATGCCTGTTGATAAGCACCCAAAAGTGTCAATTTTATACCCCGAATAGATGCATTTTAGTTGCTCGTTTTTAATAAAAATTGGCCTTATGTCGTATTTTATTATTTTTCAGGTCAATCAGCAGTCGCAGTATCAAATAATGTTAAATCAAGGAAATTGCGACACATAAGCGGTCAAAAGAGTACAACGAAGAAATAAAAAAAACGTGAAGTCAGATTCCTCATTGAGCTTGCCCAGAAAAGTTTTGATGCCCTGAATCAGTCCCGTAACCTTAACCTGAGCCAACACCGAGCCTTGACCATTCCCTAATCCGGTGTGTGTTTAGTTTGTACCTTTATTATTTTTCTAGATTTTTATTTTGAGTCATTTTATTTTTAGGATTTATTTTAGATTTATCTAGAATTTTCTAGGATTTATTTTCTATTTTTCTATTTCTTTATTTTGATTTTTGATTTTTATTAGTTTTCAATTTTGAATCTTTATTTTATTAGGATTGATTTTTAGGATTTTTTTTTTAGTTATTCGATTTCATTTTATATATTTTCTGTTTTTTTATTTTAGTTTTACTTTATTAGCATTATCTATTTTTAGTTTTAATAGAGTTTTATTTTAGCTATTTTTTATTTTCATTTTTTTATTTAGTTTGAAATGTTAGTTTTTTTTTTTAGTTTTATTAGATTTTAAGTTTTTATTTTTAGTTTATTTTTAGGTGGTGTCATTTTTTTAGGTGTCCAAATTAAACAGACACACCATAGTATCTTACAACTACACACACCCTCATCCCCACCATACACCCTACACCTCACCCACACCGAATAAACCAATCCCCCTTTTACTGTTCATCATCATCTTCCCCAACCAACATCCACCTTCTCTCTCCTCTCTCCTCTCTCCTCTCTCTCACAATCACCTACACCACAACACCAAACCTCTCATCTCTCAAGTAACTCTGACCCAACCAACCCAACCCCATGACCCCTCACCTGCCAGAGCCAGCTTCGGCGATCTGTCAAACAACATCCAAGCCTCACTCCAACCCTGTCGTTCCTAACTGCCACCGTCAAGACCTCCTCCCCTCGTCGACCTCCTCTGCCGGCATCGCCATCCTTTCAATCCGACCCCCTGTGTAAACCTCCATCGCCATGGCCAGCCAAACCCAGACTGGAATCGCACTCAACCCGGTTTTAACCCGATCCGGCAAGACCAATGTCAACCCTTCAACCCGACCCGCCAGCTGCAACAAAGCTCCACCCGAAATCAAAAACCCATGCGACCCACTTCGATCCAAACCCGGTTATCATTCGACCCTTATCCCTTAAACATAAATCCTAAAAAAATCGGTCAAATCTAAGCCCAACAAAATCCCCCAAAAATCTCACCAACAAGCGTGGGTTACAAAGAAAAGAAAAGGGCATCTTAAAAAGAGGACTCTCTCAGCACAAAAAAGAGAAACACATAAAAGGGGGAGATGCAGAGAGAGAGAGAGAGAGAGAGAGTGTGTGTGTGTGTGTGTGTGTATTATGTACATAGTTGGTACATAAAAATTTCCAAAAAAAATTAGTTTAGTGTTAGAATAAATTTTAGCTTTAGTTTTCTTTTTGTAATCAAGTGCTGAAAATTGTGAAGAAATTGGACGCGTGTTACGGTGCATTTCAAGACAAATTTGCGGGAAAAAATTGCGTATTATATTTCTACATTCTCTTTTCAATTTATTTCCTTCTTGACACATTATCTATTGTTGTTTATGCATACATGAGAATGTTTGGCTAAACACCCCGTTCAAGGGGTGGGATGCACTGCGAATGATGCTGGTTTAATTAATCAAATTCATTAATGTTATAATTCTTGGAAAATTATTTTTTTAACTTTCACCAATTAATTTATGTAACGAGAGTTTGTAAATTATTTGAACAAATCAATGTTTGAATGTTAGAATCGAACTAGAGATAGGTTTTTTCGATAATTAAATATTAATTCGGTATTGAAATTTGAGGATTGATATTGTTTTCTTTAAATTGATCCTAGCGAGTAATTTTCTGAAAATAGTATAAGTCTTAATTTTTCATTGTGTGACATTTTTAAATTAGTTTTCTGAAAAATATTTTATTAAATTTATAATTTTAATGAGAGTTAGATTATCGATTTAATATTACCTCGAAATATTTCAAATTAATAAATTGAGAAATTAAAATAATTGAAAATGCAGTGTAATCCCATCTCTTGACCTTCTCACATAATTCACACTCGGTTGCACATTTTTTCATTATTTAGTCATTTTATAATTTTTAGCATTTGTTAGTTAAGTTTCTCTTGAAATTGTTTTAAAAATAAAAAATAATAAAAATAAAAAAGATTTTAATAAAAAAATGGAATTGCACGTTTTCACATTAATTGTTTCACTTTGGAAGTTGAATTGATACCCGTACTTACCGCAATACGAGTTGTTTTTAGACAAGTTTTGTAGGTACTCAATGGAATTTTGAGAGTAGCTTTTGCACTACAACGATACATACGCAAAAAAGCTTCTTATCAAATGGCGTCGTTGCCGCTTTCTTGGCCTGGAAGCAATTGAAGACTTGTAATTTTATTTTATTTTTGGTTGTAATTATTATTTCTCCTCCCTCCTCCTTAGACTGGTTGTATTGGATTTTTGAAGATTGTGTATTTATTTGGGGTGCATTTTGACACAAGTTTATTTTGTAATGATTATTCATAAAAAAGCGAAAAGGGAAATCGGACAAGGTAGAGAGAGTGCGTCCAAGGCGAGGAATTTTTGAAGCCTCTACTTTGGGTCGGTAGGACTCCCGGGGACGACTGAGATAGGCGAGATATCCCCCGGTCAACTCAACTCGGTCTTCACCCCACATGTGTAAAAACCATGGGATGTACTTTTCTTTATCCCTCGCGAATCTCCTGCCAGCGAGTTCACTTTTTGTGTGATTAATTTCTCCTATGTGCTTTTAATTTCTGCATCGCACTTAAATTAAATGGTTTGATGAATTAATTTATCTAAGACCTGGACCCGGTCATTGAAACGAGAAGGGATTTCATAGCCGACTCACTCGCTTATCCATTGTATGCTACCCTAGCTGTCATTAAATTTAAAATCAATCAACTAGCTAGCCCTGTAGGAACACACTTTTGCACGAGGCGATCACAAAGATAAATTTCGTGATTTTCGTCGCCCGCGGACTTAATTAAAATTGGACTACCCCTCTCACTAATTTTGAAGATAATTATTAGCTACGTGCTCGTTAGGATTTTTCTTGACTCGTGTGTGTCCAAATCCATTCTTTAGGTAGTCGATTTTAGTTAGTTCGACCAAATCAAGAGTCCAATTTTTCCCACTTTTGAAAAATACCAAAAATATTTTCCTTTTTTTTAAAATATTTTCAAAAATCCCAAAAAGATTTTTTTCCCATACTTAAAATACCAAAAAGATTTTCCTTTTCTTATTTTCAAAAATCACAAAAATATTTTCTTTTCTTTTGAAAAATATTTAAAAACCAAAAAATATGCATCTTGTCATGGTCGAAGAACGTCCTTTACGGGAATACTTTGACCATTTCATATTCTCTCGAAGTTTGTTCGATGATAAGCCCGAATCGGTCCTTGATTCATTAATTCAGGGCTTTAACTCTCAAACACACATCGTTGATACTCTTGTGTCGTCCATGCACACATCTCATCTTCCACCGCCTCCGGTGACAAGTGTCAACCCATCACATGCTTCACCGTGCACACACTGCTTTCTTAGTGATCACTTGTCCCATGCATATCCATTTATATTCTCTCCATCTGAATCCACCTTGGAACATGTGTATCCCTATTAGGGGTGGACAAAAAAAAGACCGACCCGAATGAACCGATTGGACCGAACCGGACCGAACCAAAAATTAAGGCTATTTTGAAACCGGTCCGAAAATCGGTTCACAAAAACTAAAAACCGATTAAACCGGTCCGGTCCGCGGTCCACTATATTAAAAGACCGATTTGGACCGGACCGGACCGATTCCCATATATATATAATAAAAATAATGTTATTATGTTTCTTATGTACAGTTTTTGAATTAATGTATATAACTTATGAATTTAATTTGGAACATTTTATATATGTATAGACATTTTTTTATCTTTGTTAAAAAAACCTATGTAAATATCACTTGGAGTTTCGAGTATTATTTTTTTTGTATATATATTTGTGAGAAAAATAGATAAAAACATTCATAAAATGTACGTATATATAAAATAGGGTCAGGACCGAATTTTACCCCGGACCGGACCGAAAAAAGCCTGGACCGAATTAGTAGGTTAACCGAATTAATCGGTCCGGTCTCGGTCCAAAAAAATTGAGGACCGAATATTCGGTCCGGTCCAAAAAATAGGCAAAACCCGGACCGGACCGGACCGTGCCCACCCCTGATCCCTATGACACTGTTTTGGACCCACCCTCGATATATTGTCACGACATATCTAATGTCGAGGGGTATGAGTACCTGAGCTATTCATGGAGGCCTGATCATCCTTCCATGCAATATGAATCCCAACGCCATGTTGTGGATCCTTACGATTTCCAACAATCGTCATCGCCACCTTGTGCACCTCATACCTATCAGTCCTCTTCATATGATCCTCATACTGACCACACTTTTGTCCCTCACGGAGATGCTTCTCCCGTGAATGCTACACTTGACCCTGCTCCACACATTTCAAATGAGTTTTCTACACATCCTAGTGTTTCTAGCGAGTTGTGTCCACCTCACCCACCACCGCCACCTACCGATATATCCCCACCACCTTGCACATCCTCTCTCGAGAGCCTTTTACAAAAGTTCGTACACACTCTTCAATCTCAAAATAAAGCCCTTCAATGGCTTGAACACAGGTTTACTGCCTTTGAGTGTGCACATGAGTCGGATTTTCTCCCAAGTCAACCCATTATTGACCTCGCGTGGGACGATGATGTGTCATCTTGTGCCACTGATTTTGCATGTGACCAGCCATATCATCCTGAGAATTTTTCCGTTGAGACCACCCCGTGGTCCGGGGCCCAAGCTGACAATTGTGTTGTTGTATCCATTGATTGTGAGACTGATCCCACACCACCATATCCCTTCGAACCTACAATTAAGGTTCACCTTTCCCCTTCCATAGAATCCTTATTTATACCCTAGCCTACACCTATTGAGCCCATTGCGTGTGTTCCCGAGGAACCACTTCATCCTAGGTTAGCTCCGGCTACTAGTGCTCACCATTTTCTTACTATTAAATTTGAGATGGTTTCTACCTCTCTTGATATGGATCCTACCCCATCATATTTGGCTCACCTTGAGCCGGATATTGATGTAGATTCATCTATCTCGGATCTTAAAGCCTCGTTAGACCCTTTCACCACCTCAGATGGTGACGTAATGGTGGCTAAGTTGATCACTCCCTCATTCACTTTCACACCTCCTACTACGAGTTCCCTTGAGGATCATTCTGATCCTTATGCGGAGTGTGTATCTCCCACCCTTGAGTTAGATCATCTTCCCCCACCCTTTGTCCCACCCGATCCACCCACTGTCCCTTCCACCCCACCACTTGGTTTGGACCTTGTTATTGCACCTCACCTATTCCCATCAACGTATTTAGGTCCTAACCTACATCCATCCTCCACCCTAGTGCTCCACGATCCAATTTGTTCACTTTTCCTCGCCCCCACCATCCATGTGAGTATTCATGCTACTTTCCTCATCCGTGACACCGAGCTTGTTACTCTATGCACAACACTTCCTTGTGGTGTTGAATTTTTCCATCTACCGCTCGCTGGTGTGTCATGGCGCGACCATTATCATCGTCCATTTGTAGAATGGTTGTGCACTTTCTATGATGCCTGCCCCATTATTATTGCCACACCATTTTTCCTCCCCATCCAACTTGAGCACCATTCTTACAGGGCCCGTGTTTCCCTCGCCTTTCGGCTCAATAAGGACCGTGATCGATGCTTATTCTCCCATGCCTTTCTCATCCTTACCCTGATACCCACCCACCCATGGTCCACCGATGCTTTTCTTCGAGTGATGAACTTTGACATACAAGTGCATTGACCCGTTTTTACCTTTATCCAATAAGACTGGCGCTTCAGTCTTGTTTGGGGGTGATTCTCATCACCCAATTTTTTCTGCCATCCATGCTTTCCTAGTTCCTATCCTTAGGTTGAGACTGGTTCGGTCTGGATGAAGACGTTAAACTTAGTGCTACCGTGAGGCAGCCCGCCATTCATTATTTCTGAGTATGATTCTTATCCTATTTGGGGGTGGTGTTTCACACCATCCAATGATTTTCACATGCTTTATAGACTTGTACGTATTTTTGTATCATATCTGTTCTTCAGGTTTCATCTATCCTCCAGAATGCGATACATTTCACTAGTGGTTCATTATGGTACTATCCTTCCTCCCTTGTGATTTCGTTTTTATATATGGTTTTTAACATCGAGGATGATGTTCTTTTTTGTTTGGGGGTGGGAAATTTATCAAAATTGTACCTCTTTTGAAAATTTTAAGAAAAAAGTGATTTTAAACTTTTTGTGCAGTTAAATTTAATTTATATGACATGAATTGTCTATCATCCCTCTTTTATAAATCTCGAAATACGTGTGTTTAACCCAAAAATTATGCTTTTAACATTAAATTAATTAATACCTCTTAAAAGCGCACTTGCACCATGAATTCCTAAACTCAACAAATTTACACTATCACATTTACAATCAAAAGTTGAGGAGTAATTATATTCTCAAGAGAGCCTTAAAAGATCACTAGTGGCGACTTAAACCTATGAGATTTGAGCTTTTCATCTTTTTGAGGGTTTTTACATATCTCAGAGTCACGAGTGACTCAAGCTTCTTTAGGTACTACAATTAGTCGTTGCAGTCTCATTATTTTTTCAAATTTGGCTTAATCACTGAGAATGACATTACTTTCGAGTTGTAAGAAACATGTGTCTTGTAGTTTTTCCCGAGCACTAAACTAATTTTGCCATACACTTAACATTTTCCCTATCACATTACCATTCACCCATTATCATTTTTCATATTACCCTTATCCATATGTCCCAAATACCATCCATCATTGCCATCATTTTTGAGAAAAAAAGTGTTTGAAAAATTCTCATGTAAATTATCTTCATTTGTGTTATGAAAAGAAAAATGCATCGCAAAAAAAAAAGGTAGAGCAAAAAAGCAAAGAAAGAAAATAAAAATAGAAAAGAAGAAAAAGAAAGCATGCGACCATAAATTCAAAAGAGGAAGACAATAGTCAATCAAAGTGTGTCACACTCTTCTCAAAACACCGCATCATTCATCTTCTTCGTTATCCCCTCATACCTTTCATAAATGACATTTTTCACCCTTGGTAAAGTGTTCGAGCAAACGAAAATATTATATGGTGAATAACTCGGCATTCTCAACATAGTGGTTAGCATTCCTTCATGAGATCAGATTTTTTTCACGTATTCGTCCTTTTTTATAAAGTGTGTGAGAAGTTTGAACTTGTTTACATTTACTCACATCCTCACACACTAAAGAGATACACTTACCCAATTCTCAGAGAGTTCGATTCAGAGAGATATATTCAGTGAGAATTGAAGTCAAAGCGTCGATTCTTAAAAGGTGATCTTAGAATTACTCTAATGATACTTAAAATTGTTTCACACAACACACACTAAATTTTAGGAAGGATTGCGATTTTGGTATTAAGTAATTTCATATCTTATTTTGATAGTTGAATACAGTGTTCCTTGACGTCCTTTTAAGTTGGGTTGTATAGAGTTTCATTGTCAAATCAGAAACTGCATTTAAATAAGTTTCGAATTTTGTGGGTACATTCACTGCAAACCCTTACGAGACATCACTCGTCCTGTAGGGAAACCTACAGGTTTAACGGCTTGTAGCACATGCTAAGTGCAATCGCCAGTGCTTGCGAAAGTGGCACACTTTTAGTTACTTATCTCTATTTTCTCTCAAATTTTGCTCGAGGACTAGCAATGTTCTGTTTGGGGGTGGTGTGATAAGCACCCAAAAGTGCCTATTTTATACCCCGAATAGATGCATTTTAGTCGCTCGTTTTTAATAAAAATTGGCCTTATGTCGTATTTTATTATTTTTCAAGTCAATCAGCAGTCGCAGTATCAAATAATGCTAAATCGAGGTCATGGTGACACAAAAGCGGTCAAAAGAGTGCAACGAAGAAATCAAAAGAGACCACGAAGTCAGATTCCTCATTGAGCTTGCCCAGAAAAGTTTCGATGCCCCGAATCAGTCCCGTAACCTTAACCCGAGCCTACACCGAGCCTTAATCATTCCCCAAGCCGGTGTGTGTTTAGTTTGTACCATTATTATTTTTCTAGATTTTTATTTTGAGTCCTTTTATTTTTAGGATTTATTTAGAATTTTCTAGGATTTATTTTTCGTTTTTCTATTTCTTTATTTTGATTTTTATTAGTTTTTAATTTTGAATCTTTATTTTATTAGGATTAATTTTTAGGATTTTTTTTTTGTTATTACATTTCATTTTATATATTTTCTTTTATTTATTTTAGTTTTACTTTATTAGGATTATATATTTTTAGTTTTAATAGAGTTTTATTTTAGCTCTTTTTTATTTACTTTTTTTTATTTACTTTGAAATGTTAGTTTTTTTTTTAGTTTTATTAGATTTTTAATTTTTATTTTTAGGTGGTGTCATTTTTTTAGGTGTCCAAATTAAACAGACACACCATAATATCTTATATCTACACACACCCTCATCCCCACCATAAACCACCCACACCAAATAAACCAATCCCCTTTTTACTGTTCATCATCATCTTCCCCAACCAACATCCACCTTCTCTCTCCTCTCTCTCACAATCACCTACACCACAATACCAAACCTCTCATCTCTCAAGTAACTCTGACCTAACCAACTCAACCCCATGACCACCCACCTGCCAAAGCCAACTCCGGCGATCTCTCAAACCACATCCAAGCCTCACTCCAACCCTGTCGTTCCTCACTGCCACCGCCGAGACCTCCTCCCCTCATCGACCTCCTCCGCCGGCGTCGTCAGCCCTTCAATCCGACCCCCCTGTGTAAACCTCCATCGCCATGGCCAACCAAACCCAGACCGGAATCGCACTGAACCCGGTTTCAATCCGATCCGGCGAGACCAACGTCAGCCCTTCAACCCGACCCGCCAGCTGCAACAAAACTCCACCCGAAACCGAAAACCCATGCGACCCACTGCGAACCAAACCCGGTTATCATTCGACCCTTATTAAACCAAAATCCCACAAAAATCGGTCAAATCCAAGCCCAACAAAATCCCCAAAAAATCTCACCAACAAACGTGGGTTACTAAGCAAAGAAAATGGCATCTTAAAAAGAGGACTCTCTCAGCACAAAAAAGAAACACATAAAAGGGGGAGACGCAGAGAGAGAGAGAGAGAGAGAGAGAGAGTATATTATGTACATAGTAGGTACATAAAAAAAAATTCAAAAAATTCCAAAAAAAATTAGTTTAGTGTTAGAATAAATTTTAGGTTTAGTTTTTAGTTTTCTTTTTGTAATCAAGTGTTGAAAATTGTGAAGAAGTTGGACGCGTGTTAAGGCACATTTGAAGACAAATTTATGGGGAAAAATTGCGTATTGTATTTCTACATTCTCTTTTCAATTTATTTCCATCTTGACATACTATCTATTGTTGTTTATGCAAACATGAGAATGTTTGGCTAAACACCCCGTTCAAGGGGTGGGATGCACTGTGAATGATGTTAGTTTAATTAATCAATTTCATTAATGTTATAATTCTAGGAAAATTATTTTTTTAACTGTTACCAATTAATTTATGTAATGAGAGTTAGTAAATTAATTGAATAAATTAATGTTTGAATGTTGGAATCGAACTAGAGATAGGTTTTTCCCATAATTAAATATTAATTCGGTATTGAAATTTGAAGATTGATATTGTTTTCTTTAAATTGATCCTAGTGGGTAATTTTCTGAAAATAGTTTAAGTCTTAATTTTTCATTGTGTGACATTTTAAATTAATTTTCTGAAAAAGATTTTATTAAATTTATAATTTTAACGAGAGTTAGATTATCGATTTAATATTATCTCGAAATATTTCAAATAAATAAATTGAGAAATTAAAATAATTGAAAATGCAGTGTAATCCCATCTCTTGACCTTCTCACATATTTCACACTCGGTTGCACATTTTTTCATTATTTAGTCATTTTATAATTTTTAGCATTTGTTAGTTAATTTTTCACTTGAAATTATTTTTAAAATAAAAAAATAATAATAAAAAAAAAGATTTTAATAAAAAAATAGAATTGCACGTTTTCACATTAATTGTTTCACCTTGGAAGTTGGATTGATACCCGTACTTACCGCAATATGAGAGTGAATTTTGCATTACAACGATACACACGCAAAAAGCTTCTTATCACCTGCCAACCATCGCCTGGTCGTTGAACAACTTGTAAATCATCATCCTGAGACATTCACGATGGATTGCTTGCATTCAAACATCTCCGTTATAACTTATAGGCTGTAAGGCATGGCTACCGTCGTTGCTGAAATTGCCAACACTATGACCTCAAACGTTACCAGGCCCCTCCTTAACCAATTTCTGGGTTATCTGAGGGAGTTGGTTTTCGACGGCTTCCGTTTTGGCTAGCTTATCATGCATTTGAAGACCTTGAAGAGCCAATGACTAAACAGCCAGAGGGAACTCTTGTGAAAATATCAGGAGGACCAGCGGGTTGAGGATGCTAAGTTAGTCGAGTTAGCACTTCTTCTTAGAGCTATTGATATGGAGGTGGTGGGAATCGAAGAAGCTCTGCGTCTGGCGAAGCTAAAACGGGAGAAACTCCTTATCGAGGGAACGCAAGCACAAAAAAGGTTGGAGGTTTCTATTAATGCCCAACGGTCTTCCCTAGAAGCTTCTTCGGCCCTTCCTAGAGATTTTTTCTCCTCCCCGGATTTGTGGTTCCTCCTAGGCCAATGAGATTTTGAATATATTTTTTCTCTTTTTTTTCATGTAATTCTTGGGCAATAGCTCCCAATTTTGTAATGCCCCAAAGTTTATGAATGGAAAAAGATATTTATTCTCTCATGCCATTTCTTTGTATTATAACTGTTTGCATAGATTGTGAAGTGTGAAGTTCTGTAATTCTTTCATCTCTACTTGAGTTATAATAAAAAGAACTTGCAATAAAAAAAATTGTGTATTCATAACAATAACTAGGTACATGAGTGGTTCAAACCTAATTGCTTACACATGATAGACTTTCAACCATTTATTGTTAATCTTGAATGGTTTATCTTCTTCCATCCTAGAAATAAAGCAATAACGTGAGTCATGAGCTTCTTTTACAATAAAAGGTCCCTCCCAATTCGCTGCAAACTTGGGTGGGGGGAATCCTCTGATGTGCTTTACTGTTGTTTTCAATATGAGGTCTCCTTCCACGAATTTCCTTGGTCTTACCAAGTTATCATATGCCCTAGAGATCTGCCTTGTATACATTTGAAAGTGTTGCATCGCATTATCTCTGTTTTCGTCCAACACTTCCAGCTGCACATGTCTATTCTTAGGGAGCATACTACTTCGCAAAGCATATCGAGTAGAGGGATCTTCTAACTCCACTGGGAGAATTGCCTCGGCCTCATAAATAAGAGAGAATGGTGTATACCATGTGGGCTTCCTCTTAGTCGTTCGATAGGCCCATAATACACCTGGTATCTTGTCATCCCACGATCCTAGGACATCCTCCATTGTTTTAGCCAAGATATTAACCAAAATTGTGTTTGTTGCTTCGACCTTACCGTTTCCCTTTGGGTATGCCACCGTCGAAGTGTAATGGAGAATGGAGTATTTGTCTGTGAGCATTGTTACTTCTGAATTGATGAAAGGGGTTCCATTGTCTGAAAGGATAACCTTTGGGATCCCAAAATGGCAAATAATGTATTCTCTGATGAAATTTCTCACTACCCCTATTATTGCCCTTCTTAGCGGTATCGCTTTAGCCCACTTTGTGAAGCACTTTTTTGCTACTAGTATTCATATCTTCCCTCTCGAAGAAGGATGTATAGACCCTACCAGGTTGAACGCCCAAGTATGAAAAGGATAGGGCATTGCCAGGGAGTGTAAGTCCACTGATGGGGCATGGATCATGTTTCCATGAAGTTGGCAAGCCTTGCACCTTCGAATGAACTCGACAAAATCTTTCTCCATCATTGACCAATAGTATCCCAAAGTCATCAATTGGTCATATAACTTGGCCCTTCTTATGTGAGCTAGATCGTGCGCCAGTTTGAGGACCTCAGTTGATTCTTCCTTTGTAATGCAACGCAACGGCCTATTGAAGTATCCCCTTTGATAAATTTTCCCCTCCTAAACGTAGAATCTTGGGGCCCTTCGTCGGAGTCCCATCGCATTAATTTTTACTGTCGAGAGAACTCCATCTTTAATAAAGTCAATATAAGGCTATCTCCAGTTAGCCGGAGCCTCCATGAAATGACATTCAGCTGCCTCGAAGAACAATTGGCATTTATTGCACTTCTGTTGTAGCTCCTCCGCGTCATGTTTCATTCTTGGCCAAAAATATCCCTCCCTTTGCATTCTTATGTAGAGGGGTATCTCAGTTGTTTCGAAGTTCTCTTCATGTGTTTTCTTCAATCTTCGCTCTGCCTCTTCTGGACCGATACACCTTGACAACTATCCTCCTGCATTCCTAAAATAAAGGTTTCCCTAGTTCATTAAATATTGGGCTAATTCTCTCAGCCCCATCGCTCCTTCCCCAGATTCTAATTGCGCTTTAATCTCTTCCCTCCAGTCTGCATCCTCTTCCACTGGTAAAATTGACTGCACTATCAAAGGAGCTATTCTTCGTTGGATCACGACGGTAGTTATATCTTTCCTCATAACCATCTTTTGGGCAGTGGTGGCATATGCATTTGGGTGGCGGTTCATCGTTCTGGGCTGACTCTTGATCTTGGTCTAATGGAAATGGTAGAGGAGCCTATGAATGATTATTTTGTATGGTGACAGGCTCATGTGTTTCAACGCGTACTCTTCATTCACTTACTGAACTACCGAGTTTGAATCCCCTTTGATGCAAAGTGAAAGAACCCCCCTTCGAAGAGCCTCTAGTAATCCCAACACCAATGCTTCATATTCTGCCTCGTTGTTAGAAGAAGGGAAATCTAATTTGTAGGAAAGGCAAATCTCCTCCATTCCTTTTTAAAGAATAACCCCTGCTCATCCTTTTTTTCCACCGAAAATCCATCGAACTGCATTGGCAATTCCTCATCCATTGCATCTAGGTGGTTGGCCTACAAATCGTCTCCTGGAATACTTTCCTTGGGTGGCACAAACGTTCCCAAGGGGAAAATTGCCAATAAATCGACGTATGCCTGACTTTTGATCGCGCGAGGACCCACACACTTTAAGTCATATTCGGAGAGAATAAGTAACCACCTAGCTTCTCTACCAACCAATATAGTTCTTGCTAACAAATACTTAATAGGATCACATCTAGTTACAATATGAATTGTAAAAAACAGTATATAATGTTAAAGTTTTTATGCTACAAAGACTAAGGCTAAACAATGCCTTTCCAAGCTACTATATCTGACTTCTGGCCTATGGATGATCCTGCTGAGGTAGTAGACTGACCGTTCCTGACCATCAATCTCTTGTGCTATCAAATCTCCCACGGACCTCGTGGTGGATGTGAGATACAGCTGCAACGGTATTCATGTCTTTGGGGGAACCATGGTTTGTGGTGAAATGAGCAGTTTCTTCAGACCGTCGAGAGACTCCTGGTGAATCTCCTCCCACCTAAATTTCATGTTCTTTCATAATAGCTGCATCAGCGGGTGTGTTATTTTAGCTAATCAACTTATAAATATCCTAAGATAAGAGACTTTACCGAGGAAACTCTTCAGCTCCTGCGTCATTCTTGGGCATGGCATTTCCAAGATCGCACGTTGTTTGTCCTAGTCCATCTGTACCCTTGTCGATCAACCACAAAGCCTAGGAATTTCCCACTTGTTACTCTAAAAACATACTTCAGTGGGTTCATCTTCAATTTATACTTCCTATAACAGGAAAACACATTCCTCAAATTGCTCAGATGGGACTCCTCCTTCCTCGATTTGATGACCAAATCATCAACATAAAATTCTACAATTTGTGAAAGAAGTCATGGAAAATGGCCATCATTGTTCTTTGGTAAGTCATCCCAGTGTTCTTGAGTCCAAACGACATCACCTTGTACATAAAGTTCCCCAACGGGGTTCTGAATGCTGTTTTCACTGCATCCATGTGGTCCATCTTAATCTGGTTGTACCCTACATACCCATTCATAAAGCTATACATCTCATGACCAACTGTTTCATCTATCAGGCTATCGATGGAGGGCAGAGGGAACTCATCTTTGGGACAAGCTCTGTTCAAATCTCTGAAATCCACACAGATCATTATTTAGTTTTTGTCTTTATTTCCCACTGGGACAATGCTAGATAGACAGTGTGATGAACCCTGCCATTAGTAAGCATTGAACCTCTTCCTTGATCTTCAAATCTAGCCCAGGCTTATAAATTCTCATCGCTTGTTTCACTATAATGGATGATGGCATTACATTCAACTTGTGGCAGCTTACTTCCTCATCCAGCCCTTCTATCTCTGTGTATTTCCACGCGAAGACGTCTATAAACTCCTTAATTAACTCAACTAAGGCCTCTCGTTTCTCCTTACTGAGATCCTTCGAGATGAAGATGGGCCTTAGATCTTCCCCTTCTTTCGTCAGGTTCAACTGCTCTAGTTCTCGTGCCTACGGTTTCGGTCGATCCGCCATGTAATATGGTTCCTCAGCAACTTCCTCCAGCAATTCTTGTATGCTGGAGTTGTCTATCACCATGCATTGTCCCTGTTAATCCACCAGAAAGCATTCATATATCGGGTCAACCTCATCATTAGTTTCTTCGATCGCCCACTCACACTGTTATAATCGATATACCACCTTTCCTTCTTCGGTAATGACCTTCTTGCATTGTCTGCTGGTAACGGTGACTGCCTTCCTCTTCTTCTCTCTAGAAGCTTCAGCCACTCTTTTTCCTAAGAACCGACTCATCATGCTTTATCGTTGGACCTCATGTTCCATCAGATCTGCTCTGGGCCTTATCCTATCTTTGAGCTGCTTCGAGATGCTTTGAGGGCGAGGGACCACCTAGTGAGCTTCTTCGACCATCACTCTTGCGCTCCTTTCAACCTCTTTGCTCTGCTCGTTCAAGGTCCTCATCCTTTCTCTGATCGAGGGAACCCATTCTCCCTTGATTCTTCTTATTAGTACACGAACATCTTCCTCCAACTCACTGTAAAATACCGTGTTTACCAAGTGAGCTTCCTCGAAAGCGAAGGGCCTCTTCATAGCCCTAATGGTCACCTATGTTCCCTTGATATTCACTTTAGCACATTGGTGGTACGTTGAAGGAACCAGCCCTTGGTTGTGCATCCATACCCTTCCTATTAGTAAGGATAGGAAGTTATACTCTCTATTACGTGGAACTTGATATGGTAACTCAGATTTCCCATTATAATCCCAACATTGATGTACCTAATGGATTTGGAAGATTGGTTATCATACCTCGAAATCACCAAAGGCATGGGGACCAACCTTTCTTCTGGGATATTGGCTGCGTGGAAGGAGTTGATTGTCATGATATTGATGGAACTCCCCCATCCATAAGAGTCCTGGCAAAACTAATTCCGTTCTCGCTGGAGCTCACATATAATGGCCTATTATGAGGGAACCTTACAACCATATCTGCATCGCTGAAGGTTACTTTTTAAAGAAACCTCCTCACTAGCCTGGCCATGGGTCCCTTCCATCTCAGCAAAGGGACTACATTTTTTCTCTCAATATCAAGTATTGCATGGGTTATCTCCAACGTAGTCCCCTTTGATATCCCTACCTGGTCAAAGAACCAGGTGAATTTTGGGGATTTTGAAACTGCTTAGTACTCTAAGACTGGGTCTACTTCCTCACCTTCAACGATGTATATGTCCTCCACATCTTTGGCACTTGCCTCATCGTAGTCCAGTACTACATTAGCCATTCCCTTCATACAATCTTCCAAAGCTTCTTCGAACTCCTCCTACTTTGACGTCGACTCTCTCTCTTCTCTTTCTGCCTCTTCATCATAGGCCACCACCAGATTAGCATCATGTGCTGGGATTTGGTTGTTGTTAACTTTCTGTGGAGGGATTTGCAATGTCCCTACCTTTATGTACTTATCGATGATTCTCCTCAGCATGAAACAACTCTCTGTTAGGTGTTGGATCTTCCGATAGACCTGGCAATACTTGGGATCTTCCCTTATTGCCACATCGGGTTCCCTAACGGGAATGCCCTTTTGTTCGTAGACCGTTCCTCCTTGGACCATCGTGTTGTAGCAGTTGACAGCTTCCTCCACTGTACAACGAAATAGTGGTGGATCCTCCCTGCCTCTTCCAAACTTCCTCTTATTGTCCTTCTTCAGCACCTTGCCCCCATCTCCTCCCTCGGTGTACCTTACCCATGGGGGCTGAGACCTCCCCCTCACAGGTTGTATCGGCTGCCTAAATATCATGGGGACCACGATAGGATTTTGACGTACCACCAAGGAGATATTTTTTATCGCTCTTAAGAACGCCAAAATAGTCCCCTCGCGTGTTTCATTAATGAGATGACAAATGTATTCAGGAAGCAGCCCCTCCGCACAGATCTTCAATAACTTGGATTCTTTGGCTTCCTCCCTCACATCGAAGGACCTTTCCCTGAACCTTAGAACATACTCCACCACTTCTTCCCGGGGCGTTGCTTATCCCTCCCTAGTTGGGTCAAAGTAAACTCATCTTCTTCCGGAAAGAACTTTTGGACAAACAAAACATGCATCTCCTCCCATGTAGAAACGCTCTTGGGAGCCAAATGGGAATAACAGGTATATGCTTTATCGGTTAAGGATTTAGAGAACTCCCTCAAGAGCTTCTTATTATTACAATGCGCCCCCAAATGTTCAACAAAGCGATTAATGTGTTCCTTCAGGTTCCCACCTTTCCCTATGTATTTTTTAAAAATATGAGGAATATAGTCCCCTGGACAGGGCTCATTGTTGTATTCTTGGGGATAAGGCGTTCGAAAGTCATCATAGACCAAAGCTACCTCACCAGCAGATTGCGAGGAGGCCTGCATGAACCTTAGAATTTCTTTCTGCATCTCCTTCCTCATTTCCTCCATGGGTGATGCTACTGGGGCACCAACCAATGAAACCATGGGCTAAGTACCTGTTGCAGCTGGAACAATCATCACCGTTGAGGACATTGATACTCCTGAGGTTCCCACGATTGGATTCACAACAGAGGGTATACTCACTGGGACTATTCCTATTACACCTGCACTTGGTGGGGCCGTTGGGGCTGCCCCCTGATGTTACGAATGAATTGGCTTCAAATCCTCCCAACACCGTTGAAGCTACCGAAGTTTGCAAAAACTCATAAAACTTACTCATGAGGAGTGACACCTGAGTGGGTCCCAACCCTGCACTCGTGGAATCTTGTGTCACCCTTGTAACGCCTGTCATCACCTGGACCGGAGGTACCTCTATTCGAGGAGCCCCATCCCTTAGAGCCTCCAATTCTCTCGCAGCTTGTTCCTCATTGTGTTGGATGTCATCAAATTTGAGTCTTCGATTGACATTATCTTGCGCCATACTCCTTGCTTAGAATAATGCCTCCCCAGAAGAGTCGTCAAATGTAAGAGGGTAGTTTAGATAAGATGGAGGCATAACCCCTTTTGAGTAGAGTAATGATAAGTTAAATAGAAATACTATTGATTAGACATAAGACATACGAACACAACTCAGTGAAGATAGACTCAGTTTAATCTCACAAATCTCTCGTGTATAACTTAGAAGATAGTAATTAATTAGAAGTAACTCAAATAGAGGGAGAGATAATTAAGCACCCTAGATACACCTTGGGAGGCAGCCAAACACCAACCACCCTCAAGAATCTCTATCAAGTATTAAAAGCTTCGTAATAAATAACAATAGTGGATGAGTAAAAACTCTCTAGTTTGGGATAACTCTCTCTAATGTATATTATATCTAGCAATAAACTTTTGAACTCTAAAAAAAGATCATATTTCCTCAAAGGTGGTTGGGGTCCTTAAATAGCCCCCCACACCACCCCTGAGGCAACTCAGTCATCAATGCCTGTGAAAGACCTCTCTCATACATTATGTCACCAACATTAAATACCTGATGAACTAGTTGTCTCAACGTAATAAACATTAAATGCCAAGACATGCCTTTTGCCTAACAACTGTGTGTTAGGGAACTGTCGTCGTAGAGGTGGCTCACCAAGTGCCTGACAGCCCCAAATAACACGGTGGTTTACTCAAGTGCATGTCTGACATTGTTTAGCTGGTTAGTGACATCACCTATAGTAGATGAAACATTAAGTAGAGGGTTATTTGGTTCACAACTCAACGCCCGATGGAACTCATAGCTGCTCCGCCCGAGGTTCCACGATCAGGGTTCTTCGGTATTTAACCAGGTGTATCTAAGATGGTCACGAAAAGACCCAATGTTGCCTGACTTCTCAATCCTCCAAGCCATGTCCCTCTAAAGTTTCCATGGCGAGATCATTCGATAGAGCATTAAAGCTCTCCCATGCCCTGCCAAGCCTGGCCTCTCGCGAAAACTGTTTGAGCTCACACTAAAACTCATTATTATTCTCGTTACATAATTACAACCATTATATCTCATAGTCAATATAAACAAAAATACAATATGACTGACTGACACAACAAGCTAAAGTATGAGCTGCCACGCTTGAGCTATCTCGGTGCCTTAATCCCCAAAACACTGTTGCTAATGTGGAATTACCTCTAATATCAAAATTACCTTCAATCCCCCTCTACACATTCAAAGGAGTCGTTTAACTAATTTAGTTAGTTTTTAGATAAGAAGATCTTTCTTGACCAAAATGAGGTTGAGGGATACTTTAGGCCGACCCCATATCAATTATCTATCCCAAACCTCGCATACTAAGTGTCCATCCAGGGCTCATAGTTGTTCGATAATGGAATCGGGATTTAGTTTTAGACCATCGGTTCCTCATCCTCTAGGATAGGTATCTGTTAGTAAAAATATGATGAGTTCAATAGAGGATTCTTCGTACCTATGATGAACTATTGGACTAATAATGATCCTATTCTCCAAGATAGGGAAGATCTCATGGAACTGTCCTTATCTTGGACTTTATCCACACATGATAAAGAAGATGCCTTATATTCCTCCAACATGTCTTATTTTTAGGTTACTTATCCATCAAATATAGAGGCATGCCTTTTTGAAAGGCATGCAAATGCTAACGAGGTAATATACCATATGGAGGGTACTTTTGATGAGGAATTAGAGGATACTTCTATTACTTTATCCACAAGATTTCTCCTTTTAACTATGACCTCCAACTCCACAGTTGATGATTACGAGGTATATGAGATTAACTTTTTAGGGATAGAATTTTTAGACGTACTATTGATCATCTCAAGGCTTGAAAGGTACAACACAAATTTGGTATTAAAACATCCATGATAGTGACATCACCAAAGGGCGAAAAAGGGTGTATGATTCAAAAAATGTTAATGACATAATCTTGTACAAGGGGATCCTTAAGATAGGTTTTAGGATCCCCTTCCACCTTTGAATAAGAGATATTCTCTCTAAATTAGGTGTGTAACCTTCTCATGTTGCCCTAAATTCGTGGAGAATAATCCCCATCTCTATCATTACTTAGAGGGAGTTTCAATCTAATCATATTGTTAGAGATATCTTTAGGAGTATTTACACTATCGTAACCATCAAGAACTTCTCAACTTATTATTTTTTAAGCCATTATAACCTCAAATTTAAGATATTGAGGATTTAATAAACTTTTAATAATAACTGGAAGACAACTTACTTCTTCGTTGGAAGTTTACAGGAATTTTTATATGAGGAAGTTCAAGAAGGCTCTATTAAGGTTCCTCGCGAGTTGATGGTCCATAAACTTAGCAGTGCAATTTTTAAATACCTCTTTGTCTATTGAATATTTCTAATTTCTTAATGGATGAATTAATACCAAGCTTTATTTTCTCTTTGTAGCTAGAGTGTCGTTCGGTCTTAGTCTAGGTACTTAGCTGAAGGTAAATAAGGTTATGGAATATGGGTTGAAGACATTATATGATCTTACCACCTTTCCCAGGCTTAAGGATCTTGGAATTTTCTCTGTCCCTTATCCCCTACAAGAGCTTTATATGTGACTTGATTTTTAACTTAGTCGACCTCATATGAATTTTCTCTTCAGCATAATGTGTATAATATCTTTATTTCTTATGCAGGTCGCCTAGAAGACTTATCTAATGAGGAGTATGTAATGATTATCCCTTGGATGATTTGGGATAAAGCGGAGGGGGTTATCCTAAACGAACATTCGAACCCCAATGAGGCTAAAAAAAAGTGAAGGTAAGTAATGACTAACCCCAAACACTTCAAGAAGTTTAAGAAAGCTCTGGAGGAGGCTCATCCATAGATGGAGGGAAGATGAATACTATTAAGCTAGTGTCTAAGGGAAATATCTACCTTTCTAAGGAGCTTTGGGAGAACCTGTGAGGTGAATAGGACATACTATATGCTAACTCCTATAAGAATTTTGTGTGTTTACATTCTAGTCTCGCTGCTTATGATAGGGTATACTTCACCAACCTCATCTGAGGGGAAGATGACAATATGGATGTCAACATGGTCTTCTAGGTGTAATTCCATTTATTACCATTTTTTATTTGCTAAGTTTCGTTCGGCTTTTAATTATTCATCTAATTTTTTATAGGTCCTGGTGATGATGGTAGACCTTTAACCATAAATTACCAATAATAGAGAAGCTTTAGAGGAGGTCGGCGTTGCCAAAATACCTATGACATCGTGAAGGTCAATCATGAAAATATTTACAAGCAACATGCTACCGATCTAAAGAAAATCAAGGTTGAGAAGAGGAAAGATGTGGAGTTATTGGAAGATGATTAGGCCAATTTTCTTAAGAAAATTGAAGCCGACCGCCGTAAGGAGATGATAGCATTTGTGAAGATGTCTAAGGAGGAAGAATACCATGTTTTTCTTGAGTTTTAAGGCCATGATGTTTACTATATTTATTGTGGATATGAAGAGATGAAGCCGAGAATTATCTACCACTATCCTGATCTTATTGATGTGGTGAGATCCTAGAAAATGAATGATGACGAGGTCATGGTCATCTTGAACAAGGCGGATGCCAGAGCTGCCTATATCTTCCTTTGATGAATAATAATCTTTATATATCTTCCTTTCCCTTATTTTGTTTAATATTTGTATCGGCTTTGCGTGGTCATTTACGAATTTAAAAAAATATTTTGTTTTGGTCTATACTTCAATATTCTCCCTTAGATGAGTGGTTAAACACCTTATTTTTCAATCCATGTGAAGGAATCTTTATTTTTGCATACTATCGAATGATGAATGTTAGATCTCGCAATTTACCTATGTTATACCGTCCCTCAACTGTTTTCCCTTTTCTCCTGCCATATGGATGTTTTGGTTGAACATAACTTCTATATTAAGAATGATAATGTGTATGACCCATATGCTTAGCTAAATCATCATATATGATAATGCATGCAATTCATTGCATGAGAAGGATCTTAAAATTCATTGGCCAACTTACATAGGACTAGTTGAGAGATGAGTATTAAAGTGCCATGAGTCTATTTATTCTCCAACTGACCTTGTAAAACATAGTCGAATGATCATGATTAACATAACAATTTTTCCAAATACTTCTTAGATTCTTAATTTCATTAATGCTAATTATCATATTTATTTTATGCTTTTCATGAAATGTAACCTAGGTGTGCATATGGATGTTGGAAGAGTTTTCAAAAAGAATGTGTTTCACAGAGCTTTGGCTCGTCACTTTGTTAAAAAGTTTAACTTGATGCTTTATAACTCTTATAGCAGATCTTAAATTTGTCCCATTAGCCAAGTTTATCATTATTTTGATTATTACCGACCTATTTAGTGGATTTGAGTCTGAGGTATTTAGTCGTTGTCTTCTTAGATGAGTCTTTTTCACCTTATGACATGTTATAACATTCGGCCAAATTTTCACTTTTATACCCTTATTGTGGGAAATAAGACTTTATATTTATCATAGTTTAAGCAGTGCCATTGAGTTCAATTCCCTGGGCAATACTTCTGAAATATACTATCGTGGCCTAGGGTTTATATGAGGATTATCAAACACACACCAATTTTTTTACTTTTTACTCTTTTATCTTTGCACCAATTAAACCACAGGTTATCTAAACAATTTATCAATTTTAATCTTGACCTAAGCATTCATCTAGGTGATATAAGAAAAAATAAAATAGGTAACCACAACACGACGGTGTACCACAATGGAAAAATCTCGAATGACCTAGCCACACAAGTTCACGACGAAATAGATCTATTATAAGAACGACTTAAACTTACTTATAGACTCAGTGCCTTTAAGCCTTGACGTGCTTTCTCATTCCTTTCTACTTTCTTTGCATTCACCACTAGATACCTTCCAATGACCAGACAACAAAGACACTTTTCCACGTCTTAATAACCCACCGACCTTACTTGTCTCGTGACCAATCTAGCCGTCACACAACAGAGAGATGGTTTCCACCGCTCAAAACTCTCTCAATAAGAAGAGAAACCAACTTTGGTGCATAACACAAGAGATCTCACACAAACATATATATGTAGGATTCTTGGATCTCAAACTTGGGTGTATACTAGGGTTTAGAGGTTCTTGAATATATCTTGGAAAAATGATTTTTAAAGCCTAAAAAAATAATGTGCAAACCTGATATATATAGATTTTCTGAATTTTAAGTCGGCATGCACTTTGAGGCAATTCGTTCAAATGAGAAACATGAGTTCGTTCGAACGACCTTAGCAAATTTGTTCGAAACAAATAAATCTTAATCGAACTGTGCCAATTTTATTGGAATAACCCATCGAACGATATTTTTTTAGTCAAGTGGAATAATTTACTTTGAAGTCTTTTTGAACCTCATTCGAATGAACAACACACACTCGTTTGAATGAACCATAAAATCTCGTTCGACCGAGTGTAAAAAATAAAAAAATATTTTTTTTCTTTTAAAACCTTTTAATAAAAGCCTCAAAATATTTTATAAAACAAACACCCAAAAGTATCAAGGGATCAAATATAAATATGAATTCATAGAACATTGATATCCATCGAAAGTTGAAGAGGAAACTCGACATGAAACTTGATGTGTACTCGATGTCGACTTAAGTTGGACGATACGATCTTCAATCACACATCATAAGATTGAAGGACACAAAACAGAAAACCTAACTTATGAATCAAACAAGTTTTGTCCAAATGGATTTAAGACAATATAAATAGAATTTAACTCGACCAAAAGATTTTCCTTATAAATCTCCCTCTTTGGCTATTCCAGAAGAAAGCCCAAAAATAAAACTCAATCCCAACCCAAAATGTAAAAAAGTACGTACGCTTAACCGACATAAACTTTGAGTAGATTTGCTATTGTCAAACTCTGTCGCATCATTGCAAACCTGCACACTTAAACACACATTTTAAATGCAACAATAATATATAATGAATATAAATTTGTAATTGAAAAACCCTCACCCTTTCTCCAAACAATCTTTACCTAAGATAAGACATCTCCACCCAAGGTAAAAATTTCTCAACCTGAGTTAAAGAGTTAGATACCATTTCTCCTCATTTTTATTCAGGAATAGACAAAGATAAAGATACACACCATAAATAAATTCTCCCTATAAATGTATTAAATTTAATAATAAAGAAAATAAAATAATATCATGCAATGATGTGAAACGAAACATGCAACGATAAACTAACTTGGAAACAAAAACACAAATAATCCAAACAATGAACAAATGACACCAATTTTTATGCGTATTTTGAAGCATAAGATACTAATGTAAACAAGCAGTAAGAGAAAGCAATATGATCATAAAACATAACAATTTGAATCAAAGATGGAGCGTATGGAAAGCATGGATTAAATGCAATGAAAAGGCCTGGAATACATATATCATATATATATATATATAACCACTCAAATACCAATGATTAACATAAATATATAGGTACAAACACCACAAAAGGCACAAAATACATAAGATTTCCACACTTGTATGTCATCAATGTGTCTAAATATAATATGGTATGGACTTAAGGTCATGAACTAGAAATTAAAGAAATATAATCCAATCACTCAAAATGTGTTCAAGGTGTTCTATTTTACTACTTTAACTTATCTAACATTGATTTACCCTCAAATTAAAAAAATAATAAACTATTAATGTACAAGCACACACAATATACACTATCTTAGAAAATATTGATGATTCTCGGATCAATAACATTAAACATTTAAGTATAGCTAGGACACGTTATGAAAATCCATTGATCTTTAACTTTAACACCCTAAAAATATACATATATAATTTTTTACTCTCATTCTTTTAAAGATATCAGTTTTGAAGAATCAAATTCTAAAAACATGGCCTTGGCAATTTTTATTTTCTTTGCCTCTTTTCTTAGGCTCTTACTAAGGGTGGCATTTCACGCAGAGGAGATTTACTCATTTTGTAGCCCTTTTTCATTGTACCCTCATATTTTTCAAACAAAACACACTCGCAAGGAATGGTTTTCACATACACAAATCATCCACAGTCAAATAAATATGTATATGACAAGATTAAGAGGAGAACACCTCACTTAGCTCATACAACATAGGTAGTTAACATTTAAAAGAGCTTATGCAAAGTGTGTGCAGAATCATATGAAAATTGAATCCATTAGGAAATTCAATATTGAACAACTCCACGAAAGGATGATTAACAACAATCCTAAGCATTATAAAACATAATCACTTGTCCTAGACACATGGAATCATGAATATAATGGGATTCAAACACGTCGATATTCCATATAAAATGTGTAAAACAAAAATATCCAAACAAAATAAAAATCTTTTTGAGTTTTTAAATATTTATCAAAAAAATACTCAAAAGACAAATAAAATGTTTTTGTATTTTTCACAATAAGACCCAATGAATAAAAGGTCAAAATACAAAAGAGTAAAACATCATACAACTAGCAACAACATATAACAAGAAGCACAAAATCCAATGTGTGTAAAATATGTGAACCCAATCAACCATTAGATATAACACGAGAAGAATCATGTGCAATCATGCAATAATCAACGGGCCTTACATTCAATGCCACCAAATAAATTTTCCTATCCCATATAGGTGAGACGTGATGATCTAATGTTTTAGCAACCATGGTAACATGAGATCTAGACTCCCTAGGACCTCTTCAAATATCATAACAAAATTTTCTAAGGTGACCTTTCCTACCACAAGGTGAGCTTGTGTAAATACGGGAATATTACCTTGGGTTGATCTTTGTTAACATCCTTCACAATGGTTGACACTCTTAAATACATGGTCTTGGCTTTAGTAGTGAAATTATTCTTATCATCATAGCCAATAATAGTAAGACTTGAGTATCTTAATTTATCTTCTAATTTCAAAATCATAGACTCAAGCAAAAACATAGACTCTTCAACCTTTACGGACTCCGTATTCATATTTCTAAGAATTCCTAGAAGTTATCTTTCTCCCCCTTAATATAAGCGAAATTATCTCTAAGAGTATTTTCACATGCCCTTAAATCATCAAATAATTTATCATTCTCTTTGATGACATGCTTATTCACCCTAGCCCCAAACGTCTTAGAGTCCTTTAACTCACACTCTAATACACAAACTCTAGACTCGCTCTCTTTCCTGAACACTTATAAATTTTGAAAATCATGTTTCATGTCCAAGAGCTTCTCACAAAGGACAACTCTTTGAGTTTGAACAGTTTGCAAAAATTCAATTTTATCTTTAAAACACAAACTTTATTTTTTAAGAAATTTAACTCTTTTTGAAAACTTTAAATTCAAATGAGTTAAATTTTTAGCACGACTATGATCCTCATTAAACTCCTATTGAATATAAAAATTGTCTTCATTACTAAATACATTGAACAACTTCTGACTTTGAAGAGCCATCGAGAGAAACAAACAAATAACGAGAGAGAGATAAACAAACAATCCTAATCGATATGAAAACATAGATCAACATGATAACTTAGTGCCTCCGTGTCACACCCCGTGTAATTCTGTTGGCCGCCACCAAAACTATGTCGGGCTTGAACTAAATAAAATTCCATTCTTCTCATGAGACACAATAAAATCAATCCATAAGATAAATATTTGAATCAATCCTAAATAATAATAACAACTTAACGATAAAAGATCCATCACATGCTAAAACTTTGAATAAAACCAATCTCCAAAATGATTTAATTAAAACTGAGTAATAATCAACTGTGAATAATCCAACTGAAATTATCTAACAAATCTGGAACCAAATGGCCCAATAAAACCCAAATGAAGTCTTATAATGAAATACGACTGAAAAGAAAGTCTAACTAAATAAAGCGATAAAAGAATAAACTCCATTTGTACCTCCAAACGATATCCAATAAATCCTATACAGCTACTCCATCACTAATACCTGAAAAAGTTAGTCAACGGATGAAGTCAAAGCCCCGAGCATGAATACACACTACTCCCCTAAAATAGGGTCCGTTGAACCCAAACGGTATGATTATATGCAATAAATATCACAATAGAGTATTTTAATTAAACAAGATAATTAAACTCGATAAATATAAATCGCTAACTACCCTCAGAAATTCCCTTTCCAAAAATCACAACAATATGATTTTAACTTCCCAAGTCCGGCGATGTTAATTTAATTAAATTAACCCCAATTTATTATTGTTCTCACTTTTTATTATGGCGATCCTCCTGCCTTGGGTGGTAATCCACAAAAGTGTCACACTTCCCCTTGTCAAATAGCCTCTGATCCATTTAAACTGTCGACTCTGGCTCATGACAAGGTTCCACACACAACACAATATAAATCATCTGCTGACCCATTTTAACTGTCGGTCACTGACACATTATGTCGCCACAAATTTTAATACCCATTTTTATCTTAGGTATTAGTTCTCATTTCTCAATTTCTCAATTTATAAATTACTCCACCCTTTTAATTGATGTGAGATCCTCAAAATACCCCTTAGTCCCATACCTAAGGGTCCTTAAGTACACATGCGCCCTATCCTACATATAGGATGAATCACCAATATAATACACGTCCTAGTCACATGCCTAGGCTAACGAAAAGGTGGCACAACATAAAAATATGCCCCCCACCCCGAAATATAAATCCCCATGAATTTACACTAACTAGTCCCATACCTAGCAAGCATGAATTATAACCAAGGCCTACCCACTAGTCCCATACCTAGTAAGCATCCTTTAATCAAGGTGATAAATATACTACCCAAAAGCCCCTCATCCCTGCGATGGAAAAAGTGAATAAAACAATCCACACAATATCACAAATCATAATAATAACATAGCAATTAACCATAAAGATCCCAATTCAATGAGTGACATCATCGTCGTTTTCAACATAAATATTTTCGTTCAATACTGTTAATTTATTTAACATTCGATATTATTCAATATGACATTCATTCTCTTTTATAAATCCTCTAATTTTTTTTATAAGAGTGAGCACGTCCCAATAACCACATAAATAATCCCATAAAAATTCGACATGAGAACCTACACCCAAAACCATAAAAACCCAATAATCTAACCTATGCACCCAAGGGTTTCAAGGATTAAATCATATTTCAAACTTTCATAAAAATAGTCCCAAAATTTAAGTGTCCACTTTCTCTAATTAAATTAATAATTGATTTTAATCAAAACACGTGATTAAGGGCTTTGGCGACACTTAAAATGCATAATACTAAAGAAAAGGAATAGAGTATTCATGCCGGTAATTTCTAAATCAAATATCTGGGTAGATGGTTGGATTCTTCTCGAAAAATTAGCAAAAGAGCGTTCTTGAGCAATCTTGAGTAAATCCCCAATTAAGCCTTCAAATCTTGTGACAAAACTTTGATTATAATGGAGGTTAATGTTTAGGGTTGAGAGAAAAATATTTTGGAAGATCTCTCTTAGGAAAAACTTGGGAAAATGTGATTATGAGAAGTCTCCCTATGGATTATTAGTCTTATATATTAATTAGGAATCCTATTCCAATTCCACCTCTACAAAATAACTCACCGACTCAAAATCTAGGCATGGTCGATCGATTGACTCCCAGGGTCGACCGATCGACCCTATAGGTCGGGCGACAGTTCTCCCACAAAATGTCTATAAGGAAAAAATAATCAAAAATCCATTTTAAATTCTATTTTAATTCCGTTTGAAGTTTTATTCTCCTAAAATCAAAACCAACATATTTATTTAATAAAAATTATTAAATTCAAAATTTTATTTTTCTAGAATATTGAAATTAATTAATAAAATTAACAAATAAAAACACAGGGTGTTACACCCCGCTCTGATACAAATTTGAAAAAGTTATAGTGCCTGAGGGTTTATATGAGGATTATCAAACATGCAACAAAATTTAACATTTACAATTTTATCTTTGCACCAATTGAACCACGCTGTTGTCTATTTTTTTACCATTTTTATTCTTTAACTAAGCATGTATCTAGGTGAAATGAGAAAGAATAAAATATAAGACTAGAAAACGAGGATGCATGAGAAAAATCCTTAATGGGAAAACCTCATACGACCTACCCACACAAGTCCACTATGATATATATCTTTCTCAAGAATGACTTAGACTTACTCACTGACTCGACAACTTCAAGCATATATGCACTTCCTCATTCCTTAATACCTTCTTTACAGTCACCACTAGATGCCTTCCAATGGACACATAACGCAAACGCTTTCCCATGTTTCGGTATCCCACCAATCTTACTTGTCTCGTGACTAGTCCAGCCATCACACAACACAAAGATCAACTTTACCACCCGAAACACTCTCAATAAGAAAATAAAAAACTTTGGTGCATCACACAAGAGATCTAACACAAACATGTTTATGTAGGATTCTTGGATATCAAGCTTGGGTGAAAACTAGGGTTTGGAGGCTCATGAATATATCACAGAAACCTCATTTTTAAAGCCTTAAAAACAAAACTGATATGCAAACCTAATATATATATATATATATATATATAAAGACTTTTAAAATTTTAAATTTGCATGCACTTTGAGGCAGTTCTTTCAAACGAGAAGCACGAGTTCATTAGAATGACCTTAGCAAACTCATTTGAACCAAATAAGTCTCGTTCAAACAACTGTGCCAATTTTGTTTGAACAACAATCGAATTATATTTTTTCGTCAGGAAGAATATTTTTTTTTGGAGTCCGTTTGAACCTTGTTCGAACAAAACATACAAATTCATTTGAGTGAACCATATATACTTTAGAATGACTGTGAAAAATAAAAAAAGCTATTTTTCTTCTTTTAAAAACCTTTTACAAAATGCCTCAAATTTTTTTATAAAACTAACACCCAAAAGTATCGATGGATCAAACATAAATATACATTCGTAGCTCATTGAGATCCAACATATGTTGAAGACGAAAGTCAGCAAAAAAATCGATGTGTACTCGATGTCCCTTTAATTTGTCCACTACGGTCTTCAATACCCATCATATGATTGAAGGACAAGCAACAAAAAACCTAATCTATGATTCAAACAAGTTTTGTCCAAATAAAATTAAAATAATATACATACAACTTGACTTGATTGAAAATTTTCTTTACAAATATCCACCTTTGGATATTCTGGGACAAAACTAAAAAAAACTCAATCCCAAACCAAAAAGGAAAAAAAGTACACACGCTTGACCAACATAAATTTTGAGTAGCTTTTCTCTTGTCAAACTTTGTTGCATGATTTTAAACCTGGACACTTAAACACACATTTCATATGAAAAAATAATATATAACAAATATAAATTTACATACCCTTTATCCAAACAATCTCAAACTTAGGTAAGACCTCTCCCCCTAAGATAAAAATTTCTCCCCCTGAGTTAAAGAGTTAGATACAGTATCTCCCCCTTTTTTCGAGAATAGACAAAGATAAAAATGCACAACATAAAAAAACTTCTCCACATATATGTTACACATGTAAACATAAAGAAAAACAAGAAATATCATTCAAAGATGTGAAGTGAAATATGTAACGACAAACAAACTTGGAAACACAAACATAAATAATACAAATAATGAACAAACGATACCAATTTTTATGATGTTTTGAAGCATAAGATACCAATGTAAACAAGCAGTAAAAGAAAGCATGGATTAAAAGAAAGCATGTATATGACAAGATTGATAGGAGAATACCTCACTTAGCTCATGCAACATAAGTAGTTAAAATTCAAAAGAGCTTATGCAAAGTGTGCTCGGAGGAATATGCAAAGTGAATCCATTAGGCAAATCAATTTTGAACAACTCTATGCAAGGATGATTAAGAAGAATCCTAAGAATTATAAATCATAATCAAATTTCCTAGACACGTGAAATCATGGAAAGAATGAGATTCAAACACACTGATATTCCACACAAAATGTGTAAAAAAAAATATACAAACAAAATTAAAATATTTTTGAGTTTTTAAATATTTCTCAAAAATTATTCAAAAGATAAATAAAATATTTCTGTATTTTTCACAATAATACCCAATAAATGAAAAATCAAAATACAAAATACTCAAGCATCATACAACAAGAAATAACATATAAAAAGAAGCAAAAAATCTAATATGTGTAAAACATGAAAATATAATCAACCATTGGATATAGGACAAGAATAATCATGTTCAAGCATGCAATAATCAACGAGCCTTACATTCAATGCCACCAAAATGAATTTCTTAAGCCATGTCGATGAGACGTGATGATCGAGGGGTTTACCAACAATGGTGACATGAGATCCAGACTTCCTAGAACCTCTTCTAAGATCATAACAAAATGCCCTGAGATGACCTTTCCTCCCACAAGACGAGAATGTGTAGACACGAGGAATATTACCCATGGGTTGATCTTTGTTAACGTCCTTCATAATGACTGACACTCTTGGACACATGGTCTTGGTTTTAGTAGCGGAAGTGTACGTATCATCATAGCTAATACCAGTGAGACTTGAGTATTTTAATTTATCTTCTAATTTCAAAATCCTAGACTCAAGAAAAAACTTTAAATTTTTAACCTTTAGGTATTCTTTATTCTTATATTCAAGAATTCCTAGAAGGTATCTTGGCCCCCTCAATGTTAGCGAACTTATCTCTAAGAGTCTTTTCACGTGCCCTTAATTTATTAACTCGTTTATCACTCTCTTTGACGGCACGTTCTTTCACCCTAGACTCAAACATCTTAGAGTTCTCTAACTCACAGTCTAAAACATAGATTCTAGCCTCACAATGTTTACTAGGCACTTACAAATTTTAAAAATCATGTTTCATGTTTTTCTCACGAAGGATATCTTTTTGAGTTTAAGTAGTTCACAAAAATTAAATTTCCTTTTTAAAACACATATTTTATTTTTAAGAAATTTAAATCTTTTTGCGAACTTTAAATTAAAACGAGTTAATTTTTCAGCACGACTATGATGCTCATTAAAATCTTATTTAATATTGTTGTCATCACTAAACACATGGACAACTTCACACTTTGAAGACCTATCTAGAGAAACAAACAAATAAAGGGAGAGAGATAAATAAACAACCCTAAACGACATGAAAAAAGAGATAAACATAATAATTTAGTTCATTTTAACACCCGCGCATTCTAACAAGCGAGATGGCAAGCCGCCATCGTCAACCTAGGCGGAGCATCACTAAATAAGTTGTCATTCTCAGCATGTGATAGATATATGACACATTTAAAAAAATTCCACAAGATAATAATCAAATTGATCTAATAAATATTGCCATTCATGAAAATTAAAATTCATCACCATATTGTCTCCCATATAAATCCAACTCCAAATCAATATAAAATCGAAATGAAACAATCCAACTATAATTATGTGACAGAATTCGTAAACAACTGTGGAACCGATTGACCCACTAAACCCATCAATTAAAGTCTCATAATAAATACGAAGGAATGGAAAATAAATATAAACTACAAAAGAAAACGAAATGAATCTCCAGCTACATTCCCAAACAGATCTCCAATCACTCCCATGTAGCTACTCTAGCACTATACCTGAAATGTTAGTCAACGCAATGGGTCAGATCCCACTACATGAATACTAGTTACTCCTCCCAATTAGGATCCGTAAACCCAAATAATAGCATAATACATGATAAGCATCACAATAGAGTATTATAATTTAAACAAGATATATTAACATGCAAGTAAAAATAAACTACCACTACCTATCCACATAATAAGACATCCCAATATTCAAGTTCAAATTATTTCATTTTGATCATTTAATTTAAACCTTAGCTCTAATTCTTACTTAATTTAATTATCTAATTATTTATATTCATGTGACACCACTATGGCCAGTCGACCACTTATCGGTCCTGCGCACACTCTGGGCACGCTCAAGTTCTAACACATCACACCCACTCCCCTCACTATAGCCAGTCAACCAGATATTTGTCATCTCTTCACATACTCGTGAGGTTCCACGCACGAACGTCACTATGGCCAGTCGGCCCGTATTCTGTGAGATTTGCACATACTCGTGACGCCAACATATACCCACGCTGCTATAGCCACTTGATCCGTATTTTGTTAGTCCTGCACATACTCGCGACTTAAATTCATTTTAATACCCGTTATAAGTCTTAGGCATTAATTATACATTATCTAAAGTTCTCATTATGTTCTATTAACCCTACCCTTTTATCGAGCATAAATTCCTCAACCTACCCCTAGTACCATACCTAGAGGTCTCTAAAATAGAAATATATCCTAACCTATCATTTAGGAAGAATGCCTACCAATGGTCGCTACCTTGCCTCGTACCTAGGCTAACGATCCAATGAAAATAACGTAAAATTAGCCCCACCCTGGAATCATCCGTCCGTAAAAACCCACACTATCTAGTCCCATACCTAGAAAGCGTCATCAACAACTAAGGCCTACTTACTAGTCCCATACCTAGCAAGCAACCTGAAATAAGTGAGGGCAATAACTGCCTCAAAACTCCTGCCATCCCCACGGTGTCAATTATTAATACAATTAATGTATCATATATGGAATATTTTTAACTTATCACAACAATCCATTAAATTAATCGCAAGATCACTACTTATCCAAATTATGTCCATTAATTATAAAATTAATTAAACAATTCGTTTTCTTATCAATTTATATAATATCTATTCACATGCATATTTTTCGGAGCAATACAACAATAAATATCTACTATAAAATATACACATAATTAACGTGGATATACATAATAAAACACATTTGAGACAACCAACATATATAAAATGCTAAGTTCAATCGAATCTTATTGATAACAGTCAGCAACAGAGAGCAACATTAATTTGTAAATGAAAATTTGCCTAAACTAATGGTGCATGGAGTCTAAAAGTATAATTTCTTTCGGTTGACTGCATTCTAGGCTCTCGGCATCTCCCTGCCCTCCAGCGTTTCCAAGTGGTACAGCGCTACCAAGAACTTTACTTAGGACGTAGTCTCTGACTTAGAATTTCCTTGGGTTAACTTTTCAATTATATTGTCTGGCTAGCTGTTGCTGGTAAAATGCCAGCTTGAATAGAGCCAACTCTCGTCGTTCGTCTGTTAAGTCAAGATCAACGAGTAATGCTTCATCATTGTGTCCTTGGTATACCAATGTAGACTTCATGGTAGGAAGACCATCTTTTAAGGGGATGATTGCTTCCATTCCATATATGAGTGCAAAAGGTGTATCCCCAGATGCTCACCTTGGGGTGGTGCGATAAGCCTAGAGGATGTGGGGCAGTTCGTTTGCCCATGCTCCTTTGGCTCATTCAAGGTGCTTTCTCAATCCATCGATTACTATCTTGTTGGAGGCCTCAACTTGACCATTTCTTTGATGGTACGCTGCAGAGCTGAAGTAGTGCCTGATTTTGTGATCACTGCAAAAGCTTTAGAAGGGGCCACTCTTGAACTAGGTCCCGTTATCGGTAATGATCGTCCTGGGTATGCCGAAGCGTGTGATAATATTCCTTTATATGAACCCTATCGTATCAGTGTCCTTGATGTTTGCCAATGTCTCTTCCTCTATCCACTTTGTGAAGTAGTCTGTGGCCACCAATAGGTATTTTCGATTTCCCGCTGCAGTAGGCTGAGGACCCACGATGTCTAGGACCCACTAGGCGAAGGACCAGGGGCTAGTCAGGGACTTTAGCTCGCTGGCAGGCTGGTGGACCAGTTATGTCACGAACAAAGTCCTGAGGAAGGTGATTATATATCAACCCTGATGGTTTTGCTCTGGAAAAGTTGAGCTGGTATAAATCCAACCACTATGGTGTAATCATAGGAGGCTGTCTATGTTAAGACAGTGAAGCCTATAATTTGGAAAAGGTTCACATAATAAAACACATTTGAGACAACCAACATGTATAAAATGCTAAGGCCAATCGAATCTTATTGATAACAGTTATAAATAGAGAGCAAAATCAATTTGTAAATGAAAATTTGCCAAAACTAATGGTGTATGAAGGAGTCTAGAAGTAGAATTTATTTAAGTTAGTTGCATTCCAGTCTCCCGATATCTCCCTTCCCTCCAGCGTTTCCAAGTGGTAGGCTCCTTGTACGTCGTTCGTTATGACCTTGAATGGTCCCTCCCAGTTAGGTCCAAGCTTGCTATCTGATGATCTCATAGCACTACTAAGAACTTTCCTTAGGACATAGTCTCCGACTTGGAATTTCCTTGGGTTGAATTTTTTATTGTATTTGAGAACACACTATATATATGACTTACTTGAGTCTATATATAGGAGTTCCAACTAGTTTGGATATCGAGACAAAGTAGGCTAGTTTTTATGAGTTGCTCTATCTCTCAAAGGTTCAGGCAAGAATGAAGAAATCCAGTCCAAGAATCATCAAGATCAACAAAAGGGAAGTTAATCGTACATAACCACTTTAGGACACTTACAGTACATATAATTGAGTTCGCATGTGCAAATATTGTTTTAATCACATTAACAATGTTTTCAAATCATTTTAATTCCCTTATAACATTTTTGAAACATTTTAAAATAATTTTTGGAACTATTAAAATTTCATTTTAAAAAGTGTTGGGGTTAAAAGTTGGATTTTGTAAAATGTTTTTATTCATTAAAAGTTGTGTTGGGTAGGATCTCAAAGCGCTAGAGAATTCAGGGGCCAAATTTAGAATATATTTTACATGCATTTTACAGCCAGTATCATTCGAACACGTGTTGGCACCTAAACGGATAGTTTTGTGTTTTCTCTAAGACACACAGGTTATATTTAATCTCAGCCTTTGGATAAACCTTATCAACGATCAGCATGTTATTAAAATCAATCCATGTGCAACTAGTTTTAACCAATCAACGTGAGTTATTCCCACCACTTATATTGAACCGTTAGATTGACAGTCAACTGGTCAAAGTTAATCTCAGCCGTAGGATTGCCTCAGAAGTTCGAGATCCTTCCTCAGCAGCTATATAAACCACTCAAGTCTCAGCAATTTGAGACTTTTATCCATCGTCCAAATAGAGAGAAAAAGAGAGAGTGGAGAAAAGAGAGAGAAGGGAGAAGATATAGGAAAAAAGAGATAAGAGTGAAAGAATAAACCTTAATCATCGAAGCTCAACCTCTGAGTGTTTTCCCCTAATCCAAACACTAAAATTTCCATAGTTTCATACACCAGAAAACCTAAACCTTGAGAGTTAGATTTAGTTTGGTGTTGGATTTGTTTGACGTTTGAAGACCTCTTCAAGCCTTAGTTTCTCTCATAACTCATCTCTAAGAGAATCTTGAGTTTCACTCTTGAAACTTGAGTTTTTCCAAAAGAGAGAATCATACGTTTATATTTTTAATCTATTTGGGATCTCTTATTATAGATCCTTTTTGTTTCAAGAAATTTTGAAAAAGAAACTTTTGTATTTCAAGGTTATATCAGGTCTTTAGAACGTTTGTGTTTCTTGCTTTATATTTCACGATTTTTGAAATAAATGTGTATAAAAATAAACAGAAACATATAGGACCTGGCTAGTTTTAAAATTAAGGTTGTTTTTTAGAGTTGATCTTGAGAAAGAAGTTATTTATCAAAAAAAATTTGAATTAGTATCCGCATGTCATATAGAACATCTTGATTTATAGGAATTTGTCTGTATAAATAATTTGAGAGGGTGAGTTGCATAAATCTTCATTTAGTGCACATGACAAACACATTCTCACACTCGAACACTTAGTCATAGTGGTTTTATTTGAGAAACATGGAAATTGAAAGAGTTGTGGAATCAAAAATAAAAAAAAAGGAGATTAAGTAAAAGGCAAAGAAGAAACAAGAGAAGGTCAACTCTAGTCAGAAAACCTTTGTAGTGGAGTAGCTCATGTAGGTATAACTATGAACTTAGATTTAGTATCTTTGTGTTCTTGCTTAAGTGTTGTAACTTGATTCTTTATTTTAATGGATTTTTTGTTTGGGCCGTAGAGGGAACCGTGGATGTTTCCCCTGATTAAGGGTTTTACCACGTTAAATTCCTGTGTTCATTACTTTGAATGTTCTTAATTTCTATTGTGCTTGGTAATGCATGTTAGAGTTATGACTAGTTTCAGTATTGTCTGGCTAGTTGTTGCTGGTAAGATGACATCCTAACTAGAGCCAACTCTCGACAGTCGTCTGCTAAGTCAATCTCAGTGAGTAATTATTTATCATTGTGGCCTTGGTCGACCAATGTAGACTTCATGGTAGGAAGACCAACTTCTAAGGGGGTGATTGCTTCCATTTCGTATGTGAGTGCAAAAGGCGTCTCCCTAGTTGCTCACCTTGGGGTGTTACAATAAGCCCAGAGGATGTGGGCAGTTTGTTTGCCTATGCTCATTTGGCTCGTTCAAGGCTCTTTCTCAGTCCATCGATTACTGTCTTATTGGAGGTCTCAACTTGACCATTGCTTTGAGGGTATGCCACAGAGTTGAAGTAGTGCCTGATTCCATGATCACTGCAAAAGCTTTGGAAGGGGCCACTCTCAAATTGGGTCCCGTTATCGGTAATGATCATCCTGGGTATGCCAAAGCATGTGATAATATTCCTCCATATGAACCTTATCATATCAGTGTCCCTGATGTTTGCCAATGGATCTTCCTCTATCCACTTTGTGAAGTAGTCTGTGGCCACCAACACGTACTTTCGACTTCCCACTACAATAGGCAGAGGACCCACAATGTCTAGGCCCCACTGGCGAAGGGTTAACGGCTAGTCTGGGACTTTAGGTCGCTGCCAGGTTGGTGGACTAAGGTTAAGTGCTTTTGGCATTTCTCAGATGTTCACACATAGATTCCAACATCCTTCTGCATGTATGTCCACCAGTACCCTTCATTCATTGCTCAAAATGCTATCGATCTTCCTCCTGCATGACTTCCATAAATCTCTTCATAAATCTTGTGCAGAACTTTCTCGGCATCCTACGGATGAACGCACTGGAGGTAGGGGACATTGAAAGATCTCTTATACAGTTTTCCCTCAGAAGATAAGTGAAAGTGAGCGGCCTTGACTCTTATCTGATGGGTTATCTTCTTATCACTAGGTAACTTACCATCTCACAAGTAATCTCTAATGGGATCCATCTATCTCGGATCTTTTTTAATATGGAGAATCTACTTGGGGTTCTGCAACTCAGTGCCCTGATAAATACTGGGTTGCACGAGGAAATCAATTTGGATTGTTCTTCTCAAGTTAGAGTCTATTACTGAGCTTAGAGCTACTAGGGCATCTGCGTGGATGTTCTATCCCATGGGGAACTACTGAACATCAACTTGATCGAAGTTATCCATTAATACCTTTACAATGGTGACCACTTATCTGGTTGGAAACTATCTGTGAATCGCCGAAGACTTAAAAATACCTTCCCTTTAACAGTTGTGCTTTGCGTAGTACGATAATTACTGCCTTATATTTTGCCTAGTTATTGGAGGATTCAAATCTAATTCTAATTCCCTGCTCGATCACTGTGTTCTCGGGAGTTACTAGCACAATACCTACTCCTACCCCCTTGAGTTGGAGGTTCCATCAACATACAATGTCCAAACGCCTAATCCTTACTTTGGACGATTGGTTTCGGGGTGATCACAAGGTTGTTACCCTATGAACTCGGTAATGAAATCCGCCAACACTTGCCCCTAGATGGTCGTTCTTGGTTGAAAGTGGATATTAAACCTTCCGACCACGACTGGCCACTTGGATAGTCGGCCGAAGAGATTTGCCTTCCTTAGATATGCCTTAAGGGGATGTGAAGTAGCTTCGATGATGGAGTGAGGTTTAAAATAATGCTTTAGTTTTCTTGAGGCTATCATAAGCATGTATACGAGCTTCTCCAATGACAGGTATCGTTGTTCGTCTTCCAAAAGAGTTTTGTTCACGTAGTATACTGGATGCTGGCTTCCTTTCTTTTCGCATACTAAGGCAGAGCTTACAGCGTGGTCTGACACAACTTGGTAGTGGTACAGTGGATCATCCTTCCTAGGAATTACGAGCAAAGGGGGTTAACTAAGGTAGACTTTGAGCTTCTCTAGGGACCTAGAGCAACCTTTGTCCCGTGTTACTCCTTTGTTCCTTTTCAATAATTCAAAGAACGGTTGATATCTTTCTAAAGACTTAGAAATGAACCGATTGAGTGCGATGAGCATTCCTGTTAGCTTCTGTACATCTATTACTATTCAAGGTGGCTAAAATTTGCTGATGGAGTCGATCTGGTCGGGGTTTGCCTCTATTCCTCTCTGACTGACTAGGTATTTAAGGAATTTTCCTGACTGGACTTCGAAAGAACACTTACTTGTGTTAAGTTTCATTCGGTACTTCCTGAAGATTTCGAAGGTCTTTGCCAGGTTGGAGAGGTGGTCATCTTAGAGTTGCCATCAATATAAACTTCCATGGTATCCCCCATTTGGTCTTTGACCATCTTTGTGGCCAGTTGCTGATAAATTATTCCTGCATTTTTAAGGTCGAAAGGCATAACTTTACAGCAATATAAACCCATAGTGGTTATAAAGGAGACTTTATCTTGATCTGGCACGTGAAGGGGGATTTGATGGTATCCTAAATATGTATCTAAGATTCTCATCCTCTCATGTGTATCTGTGGCATCAACTAGTTGATTAATCTTCGAAAGGGGGAAACTTCCTTTAGGACAGGATCTGTTGAGGTCAATGAAGTCGATATAAACCCTCCACTTTTTGTTGCTCTTAGGAACCCCTACTGGGTTGGATAACCATTTGGGAAACTGAACTTCCAGTATGGACCCTATGTCCAGTAGTTTCTGGACCTCTTTCTCTACTGCTCAAGCCTTCTCTGGGGCTTCTCGAAAAGACTTTTATGTAACTGGATTGAAATATAGGTCCACATGTAGTTGATGATAATAAATGATGGGATTAATCCTAGGAAGCTTGTAGGACTCCCATGCAAAAACATCCAAGTCTCTCCGGAGTAAGGTAACTAGTTATTTTTTCTCACTATCAGTCAAGGAGGTGCCAATTAAAAACTTCTTTTCGGTCGAACTACCCCCAGTTGCGACCTCTTCTAGATATTTAATGACCCTTTCGAAGGGGAGGAGCCTGGTTTCCTCCACTCCTAGTCAACTATACCTTAGCTGCTATTTGGAGGGCATCAACCCTTCCTGATCTTCTTCCTCGCCTTTTATTTTTTTATTCTCTTCTCCTATTTAGTGCGTATGGTCGTGATGAAACACTTCCTCATCACAGCTTGGTCCCCATTGATCTCAACTACTCCTCTATCAGTTACACACTTCAATTTTTAGTGATTAGTCGATGGAACGACCTTCATTGCATGGAGCCATCCCCATCCGAGGATGTCTTGATATGATGATTCGATATTAATAATAAGAAAATTAATCAATTTGGATATGTTTCCTGACCTGACTAGCAGGACAACCTTTCCCAGAGGGATTATGACCTTCCTATCGAAGCCGACCAATGGGATAGTGGCTTCCTTCAGATCTGTTATGCTTAGTTTCAGCTTCCTGAATAAGTCAAGGTACATTACTTCGGATGAGCTGCCTTGGTCGATGAGCAACATGTCGACGTCCCAATTATCTATCCTGAGTGTAATGACCAGTGCATCGTGATGAGGGGTTCTCACTCCCACCAAATCTTCGTCTGTAAAAACAATATGCTTGTTATAATCAACGTCCTCTGGCCGCCACTTCTTCCCTGCCTGAAACTTGGCTGGGTTAATTTCGAAGGCATGAATAACTGTGGTAATCTTCTTAATTTCCATTTGAGATGAATTCCCTTGAATTCGTTTGAGGTCGATGCCCTATGTATTACTGTAAATTCATGGCCAACTTCCTTCGTGATGGCATTATCTGTACTCTGCTCGTCATTCGCTGCTGCTTTATATGTCTTCTTTTCCACAAACTCATCGAGGTCTCCAGCCTGGGCTAACTCCTCGAGGTGAGACTTCAGGGCCTTATAATGTTCAGTTTTGTGTCTGCCTTCCTTGTGTAATGAGCATCTCAACACGTTGTTTTGCTTAGAGGGATCTCCTTGCATCTTCCTTATCCATTTGATGAATGGATCGTCCTTGATCTTCGTTAGGATCTTATAGATCGGCGCTTTGAAGACTGTGTTTATAGATTAAAATGCCTTTGAGGCGTCGTTCTTATTCCCATTCTTGGAGTCGTTCTTTCCCCCGTTCTTATTTTATATCTTCTGCCATTCAACCCTCTCGGCCCTTTTTCCTAACCTTCGCGCAGCCATTTTCCCCTGTGTTAAGATGGGTCATATCCTTGACTTTAGAGTATTTCTCAATACGGTCCATTAAGCCATCGATGGTTATGACCTCTTTCTTAGTTAGGGACTGGTGTAAAAGGTAGGTGTTAGGCAATTTTAGTTTGAAGGATGCTACGACGACCTGCTCCGACTAGTCCTCGACTTCGTTAAATATCTCCCAGTACCTCTTTGCGTACTCTCTGAAGTTTTCCTGTAGCTTTTTCTTTATAGTAAGAAAAGCATCCATCCTCTTCATATGGGAGATGCTCGTAATGAAGCGAGCTATAAATAGCTCGAACAGAGATTTAAAACTCTCGATGGATCAGTGAGGTAACCTCTCGAACCACTTATGGGCCACGTCATGCAAGCTCGAGGGGAAAATTCATAACATGAGTGCATTATTATGACTTCATAGAGTCATGGCTTACCTGTATTTCCTAACATGGTCGATGGGATCAGTTTTTCCATCGTATATCTTAAACTTAGGAATTACGAACTTCTTTGGGGCTTCCTCTTCTTCTATCGCCCTTAAAAAAGGGGACTTCATCTGAGTTTTGAGATTTCATCTCGTTATCTCCCTTGTTAATCTGGCACCAAGGTGAACTGCGTGTTGGTTTATCTCTCTTCGAACCAGACTTTGAATTTGGCCGATCAGGACTCCTGTACTAATGAGATGGTCGCGAGTGCTCAGAGTAGTGGTCGCCTGACCTAGGTCTTTCCACCCTTTTTGAACCACATATTAATCTTCTTCCTCAGTTGTGAAATTTGCTCACCTGAGGGCTAGGAGTCCTATTGTGGCGTCGCCTTGTATTTTGACGGAGCTCTCTCTCCAGTCTTTCCATTCGCCTTTTAAGGTGGGCATTCTCGTTTTCCCGTTGGCAAGTGGTCTCCTCCTATTCCTAGAGTCTGGCCTCATAGGCATCGATTAACCTAGAGATCTGCGTGGACCTTGGTGGCCCTTGACTTTCTTCAGAGACCTGCCTCTCCTGGAGAAGTCTTGAGTTTGAATGGCGTATTTTAGACCTTACCCTCGGGGGGTTCAGCTATTGTTGAAAATCTCCTACTTGTGGAACGTTAGTGATGTGATGTGACATTGTTGCTTCTTATTGGTGAGGGTTTTTGCAGGAGAAAGCAATCGTTTCCCATTAACGGCGCCAATTGTGGTGACAAAAATCTCAATACAAATAATTTATGAAAAGAAAACGATCACCATAATAAAAGAAATAGCAGTAATCACACAACACAAGAATATACGTGGTTCGATAAATTACCTACATCCATGGAGAGATATACTATTCTTATTTAGTATCTCTCAAACTGGGTTTTTTCACATGCCCTATGCCCCCGGACAGGATTATAATATATATGGAGTTTTGTAAGGACATAAATTTCCAATTGAGTCCATGTATTGTTTTGACTTAATTCTGTGAACAAAACTGTGTTTGCAATATGTCCTAGGGAGAATTTTATTTTGTCACGATCCCACTAGGTCTATGACGTATTGAATAAATTGAAGACGTTGCGGCAAATCTTCAAAGAAATAATGATGCCGATGTTTATTTGGTGCAAGTTTACTCATCTTCAAAGTTAATTTCATTTCGAGATCACTCAGGTATGAATGCGTATAATTAATGGTGCTCGGAATTATTTTATAAAAGATAAGGATGTAATTTTTATAAAGAAAAATGTTTTTAAATGCTTTAAATATGTTTTAATGGTTTAAACTTCGTTTTATGATGATAAGCTCGAAATAGAGTTTGATTAATTTGAATCTCTTTGCTAAGAAACGTTTTTATCTGAAAGTCAAAGAAAGTCAAACTTTCTCCATGTCACTCGAACGACATTAGATCTCGTTCGAACGAGATACAATGTCGCGCGAATGACATGCTTAAGTCGTTAGAATGAAACGTTTTTCAAGGCGACATTTAAATCTTATTTAAACAGTGTTTGCATCATTCGTAAGTGTGCTTTCTGGAAAATAGTTTACAAACTAGAACCTTGTTTGCACATGTTTTCTAAGGTTTAAAAGTCTTAAACACATCCTTAGAGTTTACAAAGATCTGAGTTATCATTCTTATATGTTCAAGTGATCTTTCTGCACCAAAGTTGTTTGTTCTACACATTGAACACAAAGGGTTTTGCGGTGAAGAAGCGACGGACATCGTGTTCGACATCGTAGACGTATCAAAGCCATATCGGAGGACAACGAGACATACATGGATGCATGTCTTATGGACATAGATCGTGGAAGACGGAATTTCTACGTGGGCACTATTGAAGAACGGTTGAAGATCAGAAGGAGCATCAAGACTCGTGGGGATCGAGTCTTAGTGTAAGGCTAATCTGTCTTTGTAAAACCATTATTCATAATGATTGTCTGGCTTGGGCCGTCCGAGGTTGTTTTCCCGTTTTGGTTTTTTTCCTCGTACATCCGGCGTTGTGAGTATTCTTTACTTTACTTTACTTGCTTTAATCACTAGATGCATGTTTAGGATTAATCAAGATAAAATTGGTTTAAAGTGAGAATTGGGATTTCACAACTTGGTTTTGTGCATAATTAAAAGTTAGATCTTTTTGAAAGAAAAATTGGTTTTGTTTAAAACACACACATCGGGCCACTCACACATGCCTTCACAAATTGGTATCAGAGCTAGAAAACATTTTTATTTGTTTTGTGATCCCGTGTGTTTTCAAAGATGAATTCTGGATATAATGAATTTTCTCGAACTCCTATTTTTATGGCACTAATTACACTTATTGGAAGATGAGAATGAGATGTGCTTTAAAATCTATTAATGAGCGAGTTTTTCTTGCAGTTGAAAAAGGTTGGACACCCCCAGTCACTATTGTATGTGAGGTCACTAGTTTAAAGCCTGTTGAGTCTTGGACCGAAACTGAACAAAGACTTGCACAATATAATTCTAAGGGTCTGCACGTTATTTCTTCACATGTCACACAGGAAGAATATAATAGAATTATGACTTGTGAAACATCAAAAGAGGCTTGGGATATTTTGGCACTCACTCACGAGGGCACTAACACGGTTAGGGCGTCAAAACTTCAAAATCTCACTACACAGTTTGAGACCATTAGGACGTTAGAGAGTGAGACCTTTGATGAGTTTTATTCTAGGTTGTCCAATATTGTCAACTCGTCATTTAACCTAGGTGAGAAAATTCCCGACAACCGTGTCATTAAGAGAATCCTTAGGTCGTTGCCTAGTAGGTTTGATGCGAAAGTAACCATTTTAAACTCCTTGGGTAGGTTAGAGTCAACGAAACTAAAAGATATTGCAGGTGACTCACAAACCTATGAAATCAACATGATTACCTCCAAGAAAGTGCCTAAGAAAGAAAAGGGTATTGCTTTGAAAACACGAAAGGAGGAAATTAAAGTTTCGGATTTCGATTTCGATTCCGATTTTGAGGATGTTGCTTTGTTGGCAAAGAAATTTAAAAAATTTATTAAGTTTCAAAAGCAATCGAAAGATGCCAAGAAATTTGAAAATTTCAAGAACAACAAAGTAGATCCCACCTCTAAGGATAAGTTTGAGAAGCCTAAGAGAGATGAGTCAGATAAGTATTTCGGGTGTGAGGGGTACGGTCACAAAGTTAAGGAGTGTCCCACTAGACTTAAGAAAGAGGGCAAAAAACCCGTTGTCTATAATGCCACCTTAAGTGATAGTGAACCGGAAGAGGGAGAGAGTTCCCCCATTGAGCGTAACTTTATTGCGTTTAAGGCATGTCATGTGAGCGACGACGATACAACTCATGTGAATGACACTTTCAAGGAGGTTTTGAGTGAATCCCATGTTAGTGAGGGTGAAGAGAGTGACGAGGAGGAGATTAATGTGAAAGAATTACAAAATGCGTTTAATGAGTTGTATGCCGAAACGGTGAAGGTGAAAAAGGCTAACTCAAAATTGCAATCTAAGTTGAATGGGCGTGCCATAGAAAATAATGATAGTTTGATTGAGGATCTTAGGGCATGAGAGAAGAAGTTTAGGGAGAAATTAGAGTTTGTGGAGAAAGAGAGATATAATCTCCGTGGTTTGATGGAGTCCTTGAAAAAGGAGATTTTAGAGTTTGAGGAGACTAGGCCTTTACTCAAGTCTAGGATTATTGAGTTGGAGGAAAGGTTGAAAGACTCGTCTAGAGTCAAGTTTGATTTGGAGGCTAGGTCGGAGAAGTTAGATAAGATCCTAGACACCGTCCAAATTAAGGGAGATAGGGGAGGTATAGGTTTTGGCGAGAGAGTTATTCCCATTCCCCCCGCACGTGTGAGAAACACTAGGATGGTTAGAAAAGGTCCACATAAAGGTAATCATTCCCACCACCACTACACTTGCTCGTTTTGTGGTAGGAAAGGTCACCTTAGGCGTTATTGTTACAATCTTAGACAAGCTCCTAGGAAGTTTAGGAATAAAGTTGCCCCGGTTCCCAAAACCCCCATGCGCCGTTTTACACCTACTTGGGTTAGGAAATCGGATTTAGTGGCTTTAGGAATTAAACTTCATGATTCTCGTTTGGGTGCACTTGATTCTTCCCATGCTAAATCTAAAGGATGATAGTGTTGCCATGTGTGTCATATGCTAGTTTGCTTCATGATATATTCATTGCTAGTATTATGACATGTGTATCATTTTGTATTATAGTTTGAGTCCTATTTGAAAAAATACAAAAAGATTTTGTTTTTGAGAAAACTTTTGAAAATCAAAAAATATTTTGCTTTTCTTTGAGTCAAAATATGTTTGAAAAGACAAAAATATTTTCAGTTTTTTGTTTTTGAGTTTACATGTTTGATGTGGCATATTGGTGTGCTTGGACCCCCCCCCCCCATCGTTTCATTATCCATGTGGCTAGGACATTTGGTCATTATTATCGATGCTTAGAATGATCTTAACCATTGTTTATATGGGTTTGTTTCGAAGTTGATATGCATCTTGATTCGACTTTGTATATATTCCAACATTGCACACATGCATGAGTTTATATGGATGTTTGACTTCTCTTGCATATTTGAATTTGGTGAGGCGTTGTTATCTCAATCTTGTCATCTGGTAAGTAAACTTAAGAAGAAGTGTGCATGTAATAACCGTTTACCGTGAGGATTTAAATTGAAAAAAATGATGAGTGATTCACAGGAAAGGGCTGCGAGAGTTCAAAATTAACTCGTCGTGAAAGCCACCGTTTAAAAGAGCCCAAAAGAAAAAGAAAAATGCTAAGAAAAGGGCCACTAAGATTTTCTCTAAGTTGATAATGCTAGAAACCTCAAAAGAACTTGAAAAAGTATGTTTATATGAGGGTGTTTGGTTGGAGAAAATTTAAACGGGTTTGCACATCTAATCCTAATGATGAAACATTGCAATTTGACGTTATTGTTTGTAGAATCGTCAAAATTCTGGATTTGTGTGCATGTAGTATGTTTAGCTCATTAAGCTCACACTTTTATTGTCATATGGCTATGATAAGGTTTGATGATTTATTGCTATCAATTAGAGCTTCTTGATCGTTTCGATGTGCTGGAATTGTGACTCATTTGTTGTAGTTTCACGCCCATTCATTCCATGTCCATGTTTGAGCACATCGGTACTATGTTTGCATGTAACTCGCATTTTAAGTTTTTATGATTTTTTGCATTTTGTGTTAAAAGCTTACTGCTTTAGCACTGTTTTGCATCTGTCAGTCCCTTCCTGGAATTTTTTTAGTGGAAATTTTTTCACTGGGCAATACTTTATAATATTTCTGGGAATATGGGAAATTTTGACAGGTCGCGCGAAGTCGTTCTAACGACATCTCATCTCGCGTGAACGACTTATGTACTTCGTTCGAGCGACTTCCTCATCTCGTTTGAGCGAAGTCCTTGGCTCGTTCGAATGAGAGGGTGAAAAATGGCTTCTGATTGGTTTGCAGTCCTCTGACTTAATTTGATATATTTTTGGTACTGCAGGAAGCATTTTTTGGATTATTTGGTTTATATGAAGGTTCTTTTATGTTCTAAATTGGTTTTTTCATATAAGTCTGTTTATCACACTTGATTTTATTGGTATACTCTTTGTGTGATTCCTTGGTTTACTAGCTACCATTCTGTCATTACATGATCTTATTTAGCTGGTTGATTCATGTTTATATAGCAGTTTTCATTTTTCACAATTGGTATCAACTTGATTCTATTTGATATCATATTCTCATGCTAGATATTTCATATTGGTTTATCTTTTCACCGAACTGTCTATTCGAGACAAAAAGAGGGAGAGATTTGGTATGTGATGTAGGGGGAGATTTGTTGAGCACTTATATTTGTTTCAAATTGTTGTTTCAAATTGGTAACAAATTGGTATCATATAATTGCTCACATGTTTCAAATGATATGTTCTTATTGACTATATAAATTGGTTTCATTTGTTCCTCCATACTTCACTTGGTATTTGTTTGTCTGGTTCATGTGTGTAGGTATGCTTCAGAGATTCGAGATATCAAGACTACATCACATTCAGACAGTTCATGCTTGCCGGTGCTACATCTATTAGTCCGTGTCCTGTATTTTTGATTTTGGGTTTATGGGATGGGATTTAGGTGCTATACGGCTTGATGGCCCGGTTAGGCATTTCACTGGTTTAGTTTTGTCCCGGAATAGTCAAAGGGGGAGATTTATAAGGACATAAATTTCTAATTGAGTCCCTGTATTGTTTTGACTTAATTTCGTGAACAAAATTGTGTTTGTAATATGTCATAGGGAAAATTTTATTTTGTCACGATCCCACTTGGTCTATGACGTATTGAAGAAAATGAAGACGTTGCGGCAAAGCTTCAAAGAAATAATCATGCCGATGTTTATTTGGTGCAAGTTTACTCGTCTTCAAAGTTAATTTCATTTTGTGATCACTCAGGTATGAATGCGTATAATTAATGGTGCTCGGAATTATTTTATAAAAGATAAGGATGTAATTTTTATAAAGAAAAATGTTTTTAAATACTTTAAATATGTTTTAATGGTTTAAACTTTGTTTTATGATGATAAGCTCGAAATAGAGTTTGACTATTTTGAATCTCTTTGCTAAGAAACGTTTTTATATGAAAGTCAAAGAAAGTCAAACTTTCGCCATGTCGCTCGAAGGACATTGGATCTCTTTCGAACGAGATACAATGTCGTGCGAACGACATGCTTAAGTCGTTCGAATGACATGTTTTTTGAGGCGGCATTTCAATCCTATTTAAATAGTGTTTGCATCATAATTTCATAAGTGTGCTTTCTGGAAAATAGTTTACAAACCAGAACCTTGTTTGCACATGTTTTCTAAGGTTTAAAAGTCTTAAACACATCCTTAGAGTTTGCAAAGATCCGATTTATCATTCTTATATGTTTAAGTGATCTTGCTGAACCAAAGTTGTTTGTTCTACACATTGAACACAAAGGGTTTTGCGGTGAAGAAGCGAAGGACATCGTGGTCTACATCGTAGACGTATCAAAGCCATATCGGAGGACACCGAGACATACGTGGACGCGTGTGTTATGGACAGAGATCGTGGAAGACAAAATTTCTACATGGGCACTATTGAAGAACGGTTGAAGATCAGAAGGAGCATCAAGACCCGTAGGGATCGAGTCTTAGTGTAAGGCTAATCTCTCTTTATAAAACCATTATTCACAGTGATTGTCTGGATTGGGCCGTCCGAGGTTGTTTTCCCATTTTGGTTTTTTTCCTCGTACATCTGGTGTTGTGAGTATTCTTTACTTTACTTGCTTTAATCACTAGATGCATGTTTAGGATTAATCAAGATAAAATTGGGTTAAAGTGAGAATTGGGATTTCACAACTTGGTTTGGTGCATGATTAAAAGTTTGATCTTTTTGAAAGAAAAATTGGCTTTGTTTAAAACACACACATCGGGCCACTCACACACGCCTTCACAAGTTAAGAGAACGCGTTAGTAACTAACACGTTAGCCTTATAACCCCTGAATATCTCCCCGATATTTTAGAGATAGACTTGGTCATATATTTCATTCTAACTGTTATCTGAGACTCATAATTTGGGTCGGACGCCTGACTTATTGGTTGGTCTTAATCGGCTACTCTTTTGGGCTTGGTCAATAGTAGGTACCCACAAATATATAAGTATAAACACCACAAAAGATACAAACACATAGCTTTACACACTTGTATAGCATCAATATGTCTAAAGATAATGTGGTACGGAGTGAAGTGTCGTGAACTAGAAACAAAAGAAATAAGACTCCTAATCACTGAAAATATGTCCAAGGAGTTCCCTTTGATTGCATTAACTTATCAAACTTTGATTGAACGTCAAACATGAAATAAGAAACTCATAATGGACAAACCTAGACAAAATACAATAGCCTAGAAAATATTGACGATTCTCGGATCAATAGCCTTAAATATTTAAGCATAACTGGGACTCATTGTGAAAACCCATTGATATTCAACTTTAACCCCCTAAAATATAGATAAATATCATTTTTTACTCTCATTCTTATGAAGATATCAATTTTGAAGCATCAATTTGCAAAAAAATTCCCTTGGCAATTTTTATACTCTTTGCCTATCTTTTTTTTAGGCTTTAGTCAATGGTGGCCTTTCACTCAAAGGATATTTACTCCCTTCGTAGCCCTTTTTTATTACACCCTTGTATTTTTAAAACACTTGGTAAATGATTATTACATGTGCAAATCCCTTATTGTCAAATAGATAGGTATATGACAAGATTGATAAGAGAAAAACTCATTTAGCTCATGTAACATAGGTAGTTGAAATTCAAAAGAGCTTCTGCAAAGTGTGTACAGTGTCATATACAAAGTTAATCCATTAGGCAAATCAATTTCGAACAACTCCATGCAAGGATAATTAAGATGAATAGTAAGCATTATAAACCATTACGAAATGTCCTAACCACATGGAGTCATGGAAATAATTGGATTCAAACACACCGATATGCCACACAAAATGTGTAAAACCCAAATACACAAACAAAATATAAATCTTTTTGACTTTTTAAATATTTTTAAAAAATTCTCAAAAGACAAACAAAATCTTTTTACGTTTTTGACAATAAGACCCAATAAATGAAAAATCAAAATACTCAAAAGTCATACAACTAGCAATAACATATAACAAGAAGCACAAAATCTAATGCATGTGAAACATGCGAACATAATCAACCATTAGATTTTGCATAAGAAGAGTGATGTGCATTAATGAAAGAATCAACAAGCCTATTATTCAATGCCTCCAAATAAGATTTCCTAACCCACATAGGTAAGACGTTACGATCTAGGATTTTTGGAACCATGCCGATATGAGATCTATACTTCCTAGGACCTCTTCTTAGATCATAATAAAATACCCTAAGGTGACCATTCCTACCAGAAGGTGATCATGCATAAACACGAGGAATAATTATAGTATTCTCGATAAAGGTTAACATTATTAAACACATGGTCGTGGCTTTAGCCACGAAAGTATATGTTTCATCATAGACAATACTAGTGAGACTTGATTATCTTAATTTATCTTCTAATTTTTAAATTCTAAAATCAATCAAAAACTTAGGCTTTTCAACCTTTAGGGACTCCTTCTTCATGCTTTCAATAATTCCAAGAAGGTTATCTTGATCCCTTTATATATGAGAAAACTTATCCCTTAGAGTCTTTTCACATGTCGTTAAATCATCAGATAATTTATCATTCTCTTTAAGGGCACGTTATTTCACCCTAGCTTTAAACATATTAGAAGCCTATAACTCACAATCTAAAACACGGACTCTAGCCTCATTCTCTTTCCTATACACTTGAAAATTTTGAAAATCATGGTTTATGTCTAAGAGCTTCTCAAAAATATATCTCTTTGAGTTTGAAACATTCGTAAAAATTCAATTTTAGTTTTAAACCATAAATTTCTTTTTGAAGAAATTTAACTCTTTTTTCAAACTTCAAATTCAAACGAGTTAACTTTTTAGCTCTCGAATATAAAAACTGTCGTCATATCTTGGACAACTTCTCACTTTAAAAACCTATCTAAAGAAATAAAAAAATAAGGAGAGAGAGATAAACAAACAACCCAAAATGACATGAAGACGGGGATTAACACAATAACTTAGTGCACCTATTCTGATACCAATTTGAAAACGCTATAGTGCCCTAGGTTTTATATGAGTATTATAAAACGCACACCAATTTTTTAATTTTTACAATTTTCTCTTTGCACCAATTAAACCACAGTGTTGTCTAAACAATTTGCCAATTTTAATATTGAACTAAGCATGTATCTGGGTGATATAAGAAAGAATAAAATCGAAAACAACAAGATCGCGATGTACTAGGAAAACCCATAATGGGCAAATCTTGGATGGCCCAACGCAAATCCACTATGATATAGGTCTATTAGAAGAATGACTTAGACTTTCTCATAAACTCTACACCTTCAAGCCTTGACGCGTTTCTTTATTCCTTTCAACCTTCTTCGTAGTCACAATTGGATGCCTTCCAATTGCTATACAACATAGTTTCTTTCCCACCTTTAGGTATCCCATCGCCCTTATTTGTCTCGTGACCAGTCCATCCATTGCACAACACAATCATGATCTCCACCAGTTAAAACACTTTCAAAAAGAAGAGCAGAAAACTTTGGTGCATCACACAAGATATCTAACATAAACATATTTATATAGGATTATTGGATCTCAATCTTAGGTGTAAAGTAGGCTTTGGAGGCTCTTGAATATATCTTATATAATTGATTTTTAAAGCCATTAAAATAAAACTTTCGTGCAAACTTGATCTATATAGATTTTCAAAATTTTAAGTCAGCATGCACTGTGAGATATTTCGTTCAAACGAGAAACACGAGTTCATTAGAATGACCTTTGCAAACTCGTTTGAACTAAATAAGTATCATTCAAACTATTGTCCCTATTTCATTTGAATGATCATTGAACGATATTTTTTTGTTAAGAAGAATATTTTCGTTTGAAGTTCGTTTGAACCTCATTCGAACGAACCATACACATGTGACAACCCGCTCACCAAAATAAGGGGTGGCCAGCCCGATACTCCAATATAACAGGAATCATGGATGGAATCATTCTCAGCATCACAACAATAACATAAGTATGCGGGATAACCACCCATTATTTCAGAAAACGGGGCTGCCAAAAATTTTGGTTTTAAGGTTAAGGAAAGAATTTGAACAATCCAATTTAAAAAGAAAGTGGGATCCCACAAGAACATATATTACAACGACTACAAATATACAATAAGAGGACCGAATATGATGTCGGCCAACAGTTACATACCACGTGATACAACACTTTAATGTAAATTACATAATACATTACAATAAGCAAATACGACAGGTTGGGCCACACGCCCGAGTAAAAGACCCGATCATAACTAGAGTACAAAAATGAAAGCGTCTACACAAAGTATCCCGTAATGTCCGTAAAATATCACGTCTCCCCAAAATTCACCTGAATGGGAACGTCAGTACGGGCGTCCTTGTGGTGGAGCACCTGAACGGATACAAGATTCATGCACAACAAGAAATATGAACGGGCAGGGCCCGATTTTATATGATCACCAGATGAATAAAAATTATGACAGTTATGAACAGTAAATCATGACTAACAATAATAAGGATCTACCTACACAATTCAATGCACAAGCTAGGACAATTCAATTAAATCATAACTTCAATTTAGTTAAGCAGGAAAATAAGGATAATTAATCATGAATTAAAACTTTCATCATGTACATAGATTTATTACATAGTTCCATTCCTTATCAGGAAATATAATCACAATTTTTATGCTCTTTGTGGCATTTTATTTCAATTAAGCAATTCGTGGCATTCCATTCCTCATCAGGAGTATAATCATCATCATATGCTCTTTGTGGCATTTCATGGTGCTCTTTATGGCACTTCATCGTGCTCTTTATGGCATTTCCCATACACCGCTTGATTAAGAATTGTTATATTTATATACACATATAACGATTCTAAGACCACCCCTCCAAGTTTCCCCACTGGGCGCGCCCCTAAATGACCATCATCTTCCAGGGCCTATCAATTATAACACCTGGGCACCTACAACGCAAGACGTCGGGAAGCGGCCATATGCCTGCGTGTTGGTCATAACCACACCCGCAATTACCTAACCATCGTAGAAAAATATACAACAAGCGCTTATATGGCCTAGGACTATATCCGCCCTGCATTCACTAGCCAGGGGGCTTCACCTCAAGCGCGAACATCCCTTATGATGTCATTTAGAGAGGGTGTGTAACCATTAATTATTTACCATATCATGATTAAGTAAATTGTCATTTACCAAAATCAATACCATTTCCATTTCGTTTTCATTTCCATTTTTAATTACCATGTGCTTGTTTCATTTTATTCGAAACCATAACCGTTTACATTTTATTAAGTACATCACATTTTATCTGGAGCCATACGAAATTCACATCATCTTTATAACCTCAATGACTGAATAAATTCACAATTTATTCTCCCAACATTGTTTTGTCGTGATATTATAAACCATCAATACTAACATAGCTCAATTGAGCTTCTAAAGTCTCCCAAACACAGCCTTACAACTCTTAGACTCAAACTAACTTACTAAGATAATAATCCTTTATCACCTAATTGTAAGTCCCCAGAATAATTCCCATCTAATGTATTTCTAATCTAGGGTCGTAAATTAACTCATCTAGAACTCTAGGACTCTAAGTTTACTTCTTATAAGAATGTTCCTAGGTCCTAAACCTAAAGAAAATGAATTGAAATTGAGTTATAAAACTAACTCAAAAACAGTAGGAAAGCGAATCGATTTGCCCAAAGAGTGAATCAGTTCGGACAAGGAAACCTGGGATTCTGTAACCTACCGAATCGATTCGGCTTAGCCGAATTGATTCAGTCCAAGCTGACCTGTAAGCTGATCCTTTAGCGAATCGATTCGCCCTAGGGCCGAATCGATTCGCCCCTGCGAATTTGCCAAGTATGGATTGAAGGGTTATGAACCCTAACTTCCCCAAATCTCAAATCTCTTCAAATTTTTGCACACATCAACCAACAATAATCTACCCCAAACCATCCTACATGATTATCAACTAATATTAACCATAATTTCATTAACATCAACCATTATCATGGTTCAAATGCCATAAATTCCATTTTTTATCCATAAATGAAAATACACAACTATCACACAATTTACTCATCTTAAATCACATATTAGCAAGTAGAAAACTTGCCTTAATCTTGGAAATTCAGATTTCTTAGTGTTAGAAGCAATCCCAAACTTCAATCTCCAAATATCTCTTTTTTCTCCTCATTTCTCTTCCTCTCTCTTTCTCTCTTTTTTTCTCTTTATGTTTAGCAAATACACATAAGGGAAGTAAATGAAATGCAAGACTTAAATCGTGACTCTCTCCATAATTCCCAACTTAAGTGGTTAATACCACATTAAAATGACTCCCAAATACGCATTTAAGTCAAAACCAGGTAAAAGTGCCCGAAACATAAAAACGCAATATGGTACTTATTTCGACTATCTCGCACATTCCGGGACCAACTACGCCCTCTAAACTGGCATCCGACAATTTTATAAATTATTTCAAGTTCCGATCTCATTTAAACCACAATGTCATTTAAATCGTATGACACTGTAACACCCACTACATAATGATATTTACTTACACATACAGTAAATATGCAACAATCCAGTAAATATTAACTTTCAACTCATTAAATTAATATTTACTCCAGTTCCAACATTTTATATAATTACCTTATGCGGTAAATTAATATAAAATTTGCCTCCTAAAAGCGAGGGTTGTTACATACTCCCCCCTTATGAGGGAATTTTGCCCTCAAAATTCGGGCGTACCCTAATCACATAAAGGGTGTACTATTCTAAACTATCGTCCTATCACCCTTAACAAACCCCTCGTTATCGTGGAGTCCCAAAAGGACTCAGAGTAAGGTCGTCTATATCGATCTCAATCTACATTCTTTGTGTTTTAATGTAGCACTAACTTGTTCCTCACGAACTATCGATCCTACCTATCTACGTCGGAAGAAGATTCCCACAAGACTAGGCATAAATCGTCATACTACCTAAATCACTTTACATCCCTCCTCGAGGATACCTACACCAACGCTAAAGGATTAACCCCAACACTACTCAGCTTCTCTTCACAAATGCGTATCCCTTCAAAGTATACAACTCAATAAGCCCAATCATTAAATAAATGTTCCGAGACCACTCCAAGTCCAAGGAACATATTGTCCGCTGGTTCAATCCAACGAGTATGCGAATTACTCAACCGGCTACACCAGGCCACTCATGGTGCCATACTTTAGGAATTGATCCGAATTATTGTACGGGAATTTCCATTCATACAAATTACTGTTCCCCTTTGTCTATTTAGCCTAAGGCGCACATTCGAGGTATGCCTTTCGGCATTAGGTTAACTTCCTCTATTTCATTCATCCACTTTAGGGTGGTAAGATATACTCCATTTTCATACGGTTCCCATTTCTTCCTGGAAACTTTACTCAACCTTTGACACGAATGTCTAATCTCAGTCCACCACTATTTTGATAGGTACTTCATACGGCTCTACCACTCCTTCATAAAGAGCGGGGCGTACTCCTCTACATATCGTCCATCCATAATGGCCGAAAAAATAGTGATTTGGTCAAACGATCCACACTTACTCAAGTAGGACCATGACTAGTTCGGTGCTGGCAATTCAATGAAAATGTCTATGAATATACCTTTCTTCGTTCCACCATTACTCTCATCACGCGAGTGGGCGAAATGATCGATCACAAACATGAATGCTCTTGCTACAAAGTCCTCCTAATTATGCTCCTTCTACTAGGCTTTCCATGCCTTCAATAATTTCCCCGACGGGTTTTCTACTCGACGCATCAACTACCCCAATCGCATTCTCTTAGCGAAAGGAAATATCTCATTGATAGTTCTTCATGAACTCCAAACATCAACTCTATTCCATTACATAACATATTGCAACAACTTGTTGCTCGCGAGAAAGATCAAATTTCCTGCCCAGGAAATAGTGCCTCATTTCTTTAAGGCAGTGACTACCGCAATGAATTTTAAATCAAGCGTGGAATAATACCTCCCACAATGTTTAAGCTTGTGAGACGCATAAACAATGGGTCCATGGTCCAGCATTATTACTCCCCATTCCTGGCAAAGTCTTATTCATTAAATCCACCCTCGAGCTTAACAACATGGGCTCAGGAGTAAAGTTCAACTTATCCTTTTAACTCCACGAAAGTTAAGTTACCAACGTAACACTCAATCTAAGAGAGGCCTCATCTCCTTTAGCCTAGCCTTCCAAATCCCTCGAGATTCCATACATATCGTTCCTAGGGATCTAATCCCTCTTAGAGTTAACCCACAACCTATACGTGGTCAACTCCCTATAGCCTTCCTAAATCAACGTCACATGCCCTACAGGCATTACGTCCTAAAAATCCTAAGGTCAATCTATACATATCCTATCTAAGTCATATACGTATGATACTAAATATATCCTTAGTGACCAAGACCTTTCTCGACTTTCGACATTCGTTCGATTTCATGCGTGGAACACCTCGCCGAAGCGAAATCCAAACAAGGAACCCTCCCATTACACTACTACCTTGCATCGTCGGTCATCAAGATATAACGGTCTAAGACACATGATCGGGATAGGTAAAATTCTAACTCACAACCCTACTAATAAGATTCTACTTCTATGTCTTACCATATCAAATAATTACAAGTTTCAACTAATTGGACAATTACTTTCTGTACAGTCTCACAAATATTTATCCCACTATGTACACACCTTTTTAAGTGACCTTCTCGTCAAGGCATAACCAGAAGTCTAAATTCGACTTCGTATCTCAGTCTCCCTCACATCGATCAGAGGATAGAACTATATACAGTGCTTCTATCTCGCACTTTAGTAGCCCTTAATCACTCAACTACGTGATTCTCGGTTAAACCTTTCAACCCAACTCTCAACCAACAAAATAAGAGAAAATAAGAGAAAGAAATAAAATATCATCTCTCCACTCCCAACATTGTTAAGTGTTCATGCGCGGAGTGTCTCGCAAAGCAAAATCCAGACAAGGAACCCCTCCGACACATGCCTACTTAACTTGTTGGTCAAGGAGATAAGACATAACAAACACAAAAAAAGCAAACAAATAATCAAACACTCAAACAAGGTAACACAACAAGTAATGAAAACCTCCTACTTACCTCAAACCACCTCTATAAAGCCTCAACATGTATCTAGGAGAGAAATTATAGAACAACTAGTTCCATTCTGAAACTAGAAGTAGGATAGCCTCGCAATTTATTTGCTTGCTCTCACCCCAATCAAACCAAAATATCTTTACTCGTATAATACACATAATAAAAGTAGCACATAGCATACATAATACTAAAATAAATATCATCACTCGCCTTATAACGAGTGAAGGAAAATATAAAACTTCCCTACCACGGAAGTCATATAATTACCCTTTCCATAATATCATCGATACTACCACAAGCTCAATATGAACACCCGAATCTAGAGTAAACACAACACTACTCCATCTTATTCTAAGGAATGCACCACCCACTAATAAGGTGGAATTCCCGTCAACATTCTTGCCAATCACCCTCGGATCAATAAAAATGGTTCTCAAACACCGTACTCAAGTCTTATCTGAACCAAGTTACTTTCATCTATGCCCCAGCTAGGCATCCTTATCTTTGCCCTTATACTCCAATCCTCAGAATCAAAATGAGTGGTTCTACACTCCACATCATAGCCATTATTCCGTCCCTAGCTGTCAAATAATATCCCACGCAGCCCTTTTTTCTTTCTCAACAAAAGAGAATACGCTACCAGCCTCCCCTTCCTTAGTTCAATGAATCCTCCCCAAGCGGATATCCACCAATGGGGTTTCATGAACACTGTTCCTTCAAGAGTGTTAACGACACTTATTTTGAAGCCTATCATCCCACTGAGGAGCTCCTTCTTTCTTATACCTACCTTATTTTGGTGTACGGCCTCCCTAACCGTACAACTCTTTATTCACTATCGGCCTCTGACCGAACCTCGTGTGAACATTTGAGAATCCACCTTCTCATCAGTCCAGTTATCCCAGAGAAACTCGTTGTTTCAAGTATCCACCGGGCTTCTTCATGGGAAAAACTTCTTGTACTCACAATTATTGTGACTACGTTCCCACCATTTCAACACTACTCCTATGGGTGAAGGATTTTCCTCCATCCTTTTCATTTGAGCATTTCTATACCCCCCCAGGCAAAAGATCCCGGGCCTAATGCTTCTACCGAATGAGGATACATTTCCTCCATCTTACTTCAACATGTGGCCCTTGTCATGGGCTCTTCCCCACTTTAATTTAACGTCGCTTGGAATCCCAAGCTTAGTACCACTCTCTACATCTCACCGTACTTGGAAAACTACATCCATTGTAATTGGTAGTCGCAGTAGCAAGATAAGAAAATGCCACAAAAGGAAGAGACCTCCAAAGCAGTCCCTATCCCCGACCATAACTTACAGTTCCTAGTAGTCTCATCTCATGACGCCTTCACCACGACCTTCTCTAGCGCCCTACTTCAATCGACCTACTAATCTCACACGAACACGTAAAAGATTTTATGGGTTCTACCTCATGGCAGGAGAAACAAAATCTCACAAGAGGAATCAACGATCTTAATCCTATGGATCTATGTCAAATTAAAAGCAACGCTGAAAACGTGATGCGACCACACTGATTCCTAAGGACTCTAGAACCTGATGCTCTGATACCATCTGTGACAATCCGCTCACCAAAATAAGGGGTGGCCATCCCGATACTCCAATATAATAGGAATCATGGATGGAATCATTCTTAGCATCACAACAATAACACAAGTATGCGGGATAACCACCCATTATTTCAGAAAACGGGGCTGCCAAAAATTTTGGTTTTAAGGTTATAGGAAGAATTTGAACAATCCAATTTAAAAAGAAAGTGGGATCCCACAAGAACATATATTACAACGACTACAAATATACAATAAGAGCACCGAATATGATGTCAGTCAATAGTTACATACCACGTGATACAACACTTTAATGTAAATTACATAATACATTACAATAAGCAAATACGACAGGTTGGGCCACACGCCCGAGTAAAAGACCCGATCATAACTAGAGTACAAAAATGAAAGCGTCTACACAAAGTATCCCGTAATGTCCGTAAAATATCACGTCTCCCCAAAATTCACCGGAATGGGAACGTCAGTACGGGCGTCCTTGCGGTGGAGCACCTGAACGGATACAAGATTCATGCACAACAAGAAATATGAACGGGCAGGGCCCGATTTTATATGATCACCAGATGAATAAAAATTATGACAGTTATGAACAGTAAATCATGACTAACAATAATAAGGATCTACCTACACAATTCAATGCACAAGCTAGGACAATTCAATTAAATCATAACTTCAATTTAGTTAAGCAGGAAAATAAGGATAATTAATCATGAATTAAAACTTTCATCATGTACATAGATTTATTACATAGTTCCATTCCTTATCAGGAAATATAATCACAATTTTTATGCTCTTTGTGGCATTTTATTTCAATTAAGCAATTCGTGGCATTCCATTCCTCATCAGGAGTATAATCATCATCATATGCTCTTTGTGGCATTTCATGGTGCTCTTTATGGCACTTCATCGTGCTCTTTATGGCATTTCCCACACACCGCTTGATTAAGAATTGTTATATTTATATACACATATAACGATTCTAAGACCACCCCTCCAAGTTTCCCCACTGGGCGCGCCCCTAAATGACCATCATCTTCCAGGGACTATCAATTATGACACCTGGGCACCTACAACGCAAGACGTCGGGAAGCGGCCATATGCCTGCGCGCTGGTCATAACCACACCCGCAATTTCCTAACCATCGCAGAAAAATATACAACAAGCGCTCATATGGCCTAGGACTATATCCGCCCTGCATTCACTAGCCAGGGGGCTTCACCTCAAGCGCGAACATCCCTTATGATGTCATTTAGAGAGGGTGTGTAACCATAAATTATTTACCATATCATGATTAAGTAAATTATCATTTACCAAAATCAATACCATTTCCCTTTAATTTTCAATTAACATGTGCATGTTTCATTTTATTCGAAACCATAACCGTTTACATTTTAGTAAGTACATCACATTTTATCCGGAGCCATACGAAATTCACATCATCTTTATAACCTCAATGACTGAATAAATTCATAATTTATTCTCCCAACATTGTTTTGTGGTGATATTATAAACCATCAAGACTAACCTAGCTCAATTGAGCTTCTAAAGTCTCCCAAACACAGCCTTACAACTCTTAGACTCAAACTAACTTACTAAGATAATAATCCTTTATCACCTAATTGTAAGTCCCCGGAATAATTCCCATCTAATGTATTTCTAATCTAGGGTCGTAAATTAACTCATCTAGGAATCTAAGTTTACTTCTTACAAGAAGGTTCCTAGGCCCTAAACCTTAAGAAAATGAATTAAAATTGAGTTATAAAACTAACTCAAAAACATCAAGAAAACGAATCGATTCGCCCACAAAGCGAATCGGTTCGGACAAGGAAACCTGGGATTCTGCAACCTGCCGAATAGATTCGGTCCAAGCAGACCTGTAAGTTGACCCTTTAGCGAATCGATTCGCCCTAGGGCCGAATCGATTCGCCCCTGCGAATTTGCCAAGTATGGGTTGAAGGGTTACGAACCCTAACTTCCCTAAACCTCAAATCTCTTCAAATTTTTGCACACATCAACCAACAATAATCTACCCCAAACCATCCTACATGATTATCAACGAATATTAACCATAATTTCATCAACATCAACCATTATCATGGTTCAAATGCCATAAATTCCATTTTTGATCCATAAATGCAAATACACAACTATCACACAATTTACTCATCTTAAATCACATATTAGCAAGTAGAAAACTTGCCTTAAGCTTGCAAATTTAGATTTCTTGGTGGTATAAGCAATTCCAAACGTCAATCTCCAAATCTCTCTTCTTTCTCCTCATTTCTCTTCCTCTCTCTTTCTCTCTTTGTTTCTCTCTATGTTTAGCAAATACACATAAGGGAAGTAAATGAAATGCAAGACTTAAATCGTGACTCTCTCCATAATTCCCAACTTAAGTGGTTAATACCACATTAAAATGACTCCCAAATACGCATTTAAGTCAAAACCAGGTAAAAGTGCCCGAAACATAAAAACGCAATATGGCACTTATTTCGACTATCTCGCACATTCCGGGACCAACTACGCCCTCTAAACTGGCATTTGGCAATTTTATAAATTATTTCAAGTTCCGATCTCATTTAAACCACAGTGTCATTTAAATCGTATGACACTGTAACACCCTCTACATAATGATATTTACTTACACATTATGACAACCCGCTCACCAAAATAAGGGGTGGCCAGCCCGATACTCCAATATAACAGGAATCATGGATGGAATCATTCTCAGCATCACAACAAAATAAAATTATTCAGGATAACCACCGAATATTTCAGAAAACGGGTTGCCAAAAATTTTGATTTAAGGATTAAGAAAGAATTTAAACAACCCAATACTTAAAAGAAAAGTGGAAACCGCAAGAACATATATAAATAATAACAACAAGTATACAATTAAAAGGACCGAATATGCTATCGGTCAACAGACTCTTCAACATGATTAAACAAATTCAATAGATTATATAATACATTACATTAGACAATTACAAAAACTGGGGCCTCACGCTCGAGTAAAAGACCTGATCTTAACTAAAGTACAAGAATGACAACGTCTATTGCAATATGTCCCGTAATACCTGCAAAGCATCACTGCTAACCAAAATTCCTCGGAATAAGAAAGTCAGAATAGGCGTCCTTGTGGCGGAGTACCTGAACAGGTACAAGATGCATGCACAGCAAGAAATATGAACGGGTCAGGGCCCGATTTTATGTGATCACCAGATGAATAAAAAGTATGACTGTTATGAATAGTAATCATGACTAACAGAAATGAGGATCTACCTACACAATTCTAATGCATAAGCTAAGACAATTTTATTTATCATAAATTCGATTTAACTAGGCAGAAAAAAATAAAAACGATTACCATTTATTACAACTTTCATCACGTACACTTATTCTTTTCATATATCTATTCCTTAACACGAAAATATATATTCACAATTATATGCACTTTATGGCATCATTAGCTCAATTATACATTTTGTAAAAAAATCCTTTCCTTATCACGAATATAATCATTTTCAAATGCTCTTTGTGGCATTTCAATGTGCTCTTTATGGCACTTCATTATGCTCTTTATGGCATATCCCATACACCAAGTCCCACTTGATTTTGAATTGTTATATTCATATATATATAACGATTCTAAAACCGCCCATCCGGGTTTCCCCACTGTGTGCGCCCCTAAATGACAATCATCTTCCAGGGCCTATCAATTACGACACCTGGGCACCTACAACACAAGACGTCGGGAAGCGGCCATGTGCCTGCGGGGTAGTCATAACCACACCCGAAATTACCTACCCATCGTAGAAAAATATAAAAAAACAAACGCTCACATGGCCTAGGACTATATCCACCCTGCATTCATTAGCCAGGGTGCTTCACCTCACGCGCGAACTTCCCTTATGATGGCATTTAGAGAGGGTGTGTTTCATAAAAAAGATCATTTAACATATTCATAATTTAGTAAATTATCATTTACCAAAATCATTACCGTTTCCATTTCATTTTCATTTCCATTTTTCATATGTATGTTCCATTTATCGGAAACCATAATCATTTACATTTTTGTAAACTACATTACATTTTCTCCGGAGCCATACCTAATATATCTCATCATTGTAACCTAAATGAATGAATAAACTTTCAATTTTTTCTCCCAACATTCTTTTGTGGTGATAATACAAACCATCAAGACTAACATTGCTCGATTGAGCTTCTAAAGTCTCCCAAACATAACACTATGACTCCTAATTTCATAATAATCAACTAGAAGAAAAGGATGCCCTAACATCAATTGGCATGTCCCCAAAAAATCCCCCACATAACCCATTTCTAATGTAGGGTGGTCAACTAACTCATCCAGAATTCTAGGACTCTAAGTTTACTTCAGATATGAAGATTGCTAGGGCCTAAGTCCAAGAGAAAAGGTTGAAAATAAACCAAAAAAATCACTCAAAAGTGCAGGGTTTCCGAATCGATTCGGTCAGAAAAGTGAATCGATTCGGCCCATCCGAATCGATTCGGCCCATCCGAATCGATTCGGTCAGGAAAACCTGACTTATGCATAATTGCCGAATTGATTCGGACAGCCCGAATCGATTCGGTCCACTCAGACCTGGACACTGCCCCTTTAGCTAATCGATTCGGTCTGGCCGAATCTATTCGCCCCTACGAATTTTCCAAGTATGGGTTTAAGGATTATGAAACCTAAATTCCCCAAACCTCATATCTCTTCCATTTTAAACACATCCCACCACATTTGTCTACTCAAAAATCATCCTACATGATTTATAACCACTATATTACACAATTTCATCATCAAAAACTAAGAATTAGGTTTTAAATCCCATAAATTTCATTTTTGATCCATAAATGCAAATACACAACAATCACACAAATTATTCATCTTAAATCACATACTAGCAAGTAGAAAACTTGCCTTGAAGTTGAAATCTTAGATTTCTTTTGGGTAGAAGCAATCCCCATCTTCAATCTCCAAATCTCTCTTCTTTCTCCACTTTTCTCCCAAGCTCTCTTTCTCTCCTTTTCTCTCTATGTTTAAGACATATAATAGGGAAATTAGGGGATTTAGAAGATGAAAATTGGGGCTTAAGTCTAAAGTTTCCAACTTAAGTGGTTGATACCACATTAAAATGACTCCCAAATATGCATTTAAGTTAAAACCAGGTGCCCGAAACCTAAAAATACAATATGGCACTTATATTGACTGTCTCGCACCTTTCGGGACTGACTACGCCCTCTAAAATGGCATTCGAAAATTTTATAAATTATTGTAAGTTCCGATTTCATTTAAACCATAATGTCATTTAAATCATATGACACCATAAAACATATAACCGGATGATAGTTACTTTCTCATGCAGTAAATATGCAATAACCTAGTAAATATTAACCTTCAACTCATTAAATTAATATTTACTCCAGTTCCAATCATTTTATATAATTACCTTATTCGGTAAGATTAATATAAAATTAGTCTCCTAAAAGCGAGGGTTGTTACACACTCCCCCCCTTATGAGGGAATTTTGCCCTCAAAATTCAGGCGTACCCTCAACATATAAAGGGTACACTATCCTAAACTATCATTCTATCCCCCTTAACAAACCCCTCGTCATTGTGGCATCCCAAATGAACTCGGACTAAGGTCGTCTATATCGATCTCAGTCTACATTCTTTGTTCTCTAACATAGCACCAAATCGTTCATCACGAACTATCGACCCTACCAATCTATGGCGGAAGAAAATTCCCACATAACTCGGTACAAATTGCCTTACTTTTGGAATCACGCTACATCCCGCATCGGGGATACCACACCAATGCTAAAGGCCTAACCCCAACTCTACTCAACTTCTCTTCGCATAGGCGTATTCCTTCAAAGCACATGACTAAAAAGTCAAATCCTTAAAGAAATGTTCCGAAACTATTCCAAGTCTAAGGAACATATGATCCGCTGGTTCCATCCAACGAATATGCGAATTTCTCAACTGGCCATGCTAGGCCACTCACGGTGCCATACCTTAGGAAATAATCCATAAGGCCACTCAAAAAGACCAATTATTGTACGGGAATTTTAATCCATACAAACTACTACTCCGTCCGTTATGTATCCTAAGGCGCACATTCAAGATATGTCTTTCGGCATTAAGTCAACTTCTTCCATTCATCCAACCACTTTAGGGTGGTAATATATACTCCATTTCCATATGGTTCCCCTACCTTCATGGAAACTTTACCAAACCTTCGACATGAATATCTAGTCTCACTCCACCACCAGTGATGGTCACTTCATACGGTTCTACCATTCCTTCATATAGAGCGGGGTGTACTCTTCCAAATATAGTCCACCCATAAAGCCGAAAAACAAAGATTTGGTAGAACGATCAATAATTTCTTGAATAGGATCATGACCAACTCGACGCCAAAAATTCAAAGAAAACATCTATGACTATACCTTTCTTCATTCCACCCCTACTCTTCTTCATACGAGTAGGTGAAATGGTCAGTCATAGGCATGCATGCTCTTGCTACAAAGTCCTCCGAGTAATGCTCGATCGACTTGGCTTTCCATACCTTCATAAATTTTTCGACGGGTTTTCTACTCGTCACATATACTACCCAAATCGCTTTCCTTTAGCGAAAGGGAATATCTCATCAATAGTCCTTTATGAACTTCAAACACCAACTCGATTCCTCCCATAACATATTGCAACAACTTGTTGCTCGTGAGAAGGACCAAATTCCCTACCCAGGAAGTAGTGCCTCATTTCTTTTAGGCGATCACTATCGCAATGAATTTCAAATCAAGCGTGGAATAATACTTCCCACGAAGTTTAAGCTTATGAGACGCATAAACAATGGGTCCATGCTTCAGTATCATTACTCCCCATTCCTAGCAGAGACTTGACCATTAAATTCACTCTCGATCTTAACAACATGATCTCAGGAGTAAACATTAACTCCTCCTTTTAACTCCCCATAAATTAAGTTATCTAAGTTGTATACGTATGATACTAAGTACATCCCTAGTGCCCAAGACCTTTTTCGACTCTCGACATTCGCTCGGTTTCATGCGTGGGACGTCTCACCAAAGCGAAATCCAAACAAGGAACCCTCCCGTTACACTACTACCTCGCATCGTCGGTCATCAAGATATAATGGTCTAAGGTACATGATCGGGACCGGTAAAATTCTAACTCGAAACCCTACTAATAAGATTCTACTTCTATGTCTTACCATTTCAAATAATCGAAGATTTCAATTAATCGAACATTTACTTTCTGTAAAGTCGTACAAATATATATCCCATTATATAAACATGGCCTTCTCATCAAGGCATAATCCAGAAGTCTAAATTCGACTTCATATCACAGTCTCCCTCACATCGATCAGAGGAGAGAACTATATACAGCGCTTCTATCTCGCACTTCAGTAGCCCTTAATCACTCAACTACGTGATTCTCGGCTGAACCTTTCAACCCAAATCTCAATCGAAAGAATAAAAAAATAAAATAAGAGAAAGGAAAACTAGCATCTCTCCACTCCCAATGTCGTTAAGGTTCACGCGTGGAGCGTCCCGCAAAAGCGGAATCCAAACAAGGAACCCCTCCTATGCATTACTACTTAACCTTGTTGGTCGTGGAGATAAGGCATAACAAACACATACAATGCAAACAAACAACCAAGCACTCAAATAAGGTAACACATAATGCAAGTAACACATATTACGCATATACATTTAAAGTATTATCACTCGCCTCATAACGAGTGAAGAAAATATAAAACTTCCCTACCATGGAAGTCATATAATTACCCTTTCTATAATAGTGTCAATACTATTTCAAGCTCGATATACACACCCGAATCTAGAGTAAACACAATGCTACTCTACCTTACCATGGGGGATGCACCACCCACTACTAAGGTGGAATTCCCACCAACATTCTTGCTAATCACCCCGGGTTAATACTAATGGTTTTCAGACACCGTACTAGAGTCTCATCCGAACCAATATTACTTTCATCCACTCCCCATCTAGGCACTTTATTGCCCTTGATCCCCAATCAACGGAATTTAAAATGAGTGGTTCTACACTCCATGTCATAGCCATTGTTCTGACTCTCGCTGTCAAATAATTGCCCACGCTGTCCCTTTTTCTTTCTCAATAAAAGAGAATACGCTACCGGCTTCCCTAATCGTATAACTCCTCGTTCACTGTCGGCCTATGACCGAACCCCATGTGAAGGTTTGAGAATTCACCTTCTTCTCAGTCCAGTTATCCCAGAGAAACTCATTGTTTCAAGTGTCCATCGGGCTTCTTCATGGGCAAAACTTCCTGCACCCACAATTATTGTGACTAAGTCTAACTATCTCAACACTACTCCTATGGGTGAAAGATATTCCTCCATCCTTTTCATCTGGGCACTTCTATACCCCTTCCTTAGGGCCAAAGCCCCTGGACCTTATGCATCCACCGAACGAGGATGCATCTGCTCCACCTTACCTCAACATGTTGCCCTCCTCATGGGCTCCTCTCCCCTTCAATTTAAAGCTTCTTACAATCCCAACCTTAGTATCACTCTCTACTTCTAATGGTACTGGGAAAACTACATCCACTACAATTGGTAGTCCCAGTAGCAAGATAAGAAAATGCCACAAAAAGGAAGCGACCTCCAAGGCAGTCCTCATCCCCGACCACAATTTTCAGTTCTTAGTAATCCTTCTCATGACGCTTTCGCGACGACCTTCTCTGGCGCCCTTCTTCATTCGACCAAAGAATCTAACACGAATGCGCAAAAGATTCTATGGTTTCTACCTCATGGCAGGAGAAACAAAATCTCACAAAAGAAATCGATGATCTTAATCCTAAGGCTCTATGTCAAATCAAAAGCAACGCTGAAAACATAAGGCTTCCACACAGATTCCTAAGGACTTTAGAAACTGATGCTCTGATACCATCTTTGATAACCCGCTCACCAAAATAAGCGGTGGCCAGCCCGATACTCCAATATAACAGGAATAATGGATGGAATCATTCTCAGCATCACAACAAAATAAAAGTATTCAGGATAACCACCCAATATTTCAGAAAACGGGTTGCCAAAAATATTAATTTAAGGTTTAAGAAAGAATTTAAACAACCCAATACTGAAAAGAAAAGTGGAAACCGCAAGAACAAATATATATAATAACAACAAGTATACAATTAAAAGGACCGAATATGCTATCGGTCAACATACTCTACAACATGATTAAAAAAATTCAATAGATTATATAATACATTACATTAGACAATTACAAAAACTTGGGCCTCACGCCCGAGTAATAGACCTGATCTTAACTAGAGTACAAGAATGACAACGTCTATTGCAATATGTCCCGTAATACCCGCAAAGCATCACGGCTCGCCAAAATTCCTCGGAATAAGAAAGTCAGAATAGGCGTCCTTGTGGCGGAGTACCTGAACAAGTACAAGATGCAGGCACAGTAAGAAATATGAACGGGTCAGGGCCTGGTTTTATGTGATCACCAGATGAATAAAAAGTATGATAGTTATAAATAGTAATCATGACTAACATAAATGAGGATCTACCTACACAATTATAATGCATAAGCTAAGGCAATTTTATTTATCATAAATTCGATTTAACTAGGCAGAAAAAAATAAAAATGATTACCATTAATTACAACTTTCATCACGTACACTTATTCTTTTCATATATCTATTCCTTAACGGGAAAATATATATTCCCAATTATATGCACTTTATGGCATCATTAGCTCAATTATACATTTTGTAAGAAAATCCTTTCCTTATCACGAATATAATCATTTTCAAATGCTCTTTGTGGCATTTCAATGTGCTCTTTATGGCACTTCATTATGCTCTTTATGGCATATCCCACACATCAATTCCCACTTGATTATGAATTGTTGTATTCATATATATATATATATAACGATTCTAAGACCGCCCGTCCGGGTTTCCCCACTGTGCGCGCCCCTAAATGACCATCATCTTCCTGGGCCTATCAATTACGACACGTGGGCACCTACAACGCAAGACATCGGGAAGCGGCCATGTGCCTGTGGGGTAGTCATAACCTCACCCGGAATTACCTAGCCATCGCAGAAAAATATACAACAACAAACGCTCACATGGCCTAGGACTATATCCACCCTGCATTCATTAGCCAGGGGGCTTCACCTCACACGTGAACTCCAGTTATGATGACATTTAGAGAGGGTGCGTTTCATAAAAAAAATCATTTACCATATTCATAATTTAGTAAATTATCATTTACCAAAATCAGTAACATCACCATTTCATTTTCATTTCCATTTTTCATATGTATGTTCCATTTATCGAAAACCATAATCATTTACATTTTTGTAAACTAAATTACATTTTCTCCGGATCCATACCTAATATATCTCATCATTGTAACCTTAATGAATGAATAAACTTTCAGGTTATTCTCCCAACATTCTTTTGTGGTGATAATACAAACCATCAAGACTAACATAGCTCAATTGAGCTTCTAAAGTCTCCCAAATGTGACAACCCGCTCAAAATATTAACGGGTGGTCAGCCCTATACTACATTAAATCAGGTATCTCAGATGGCACAGTCTCAACTTCAACTGACAATACTAAGTAATATAAGTCTAACTACCTGAAATCATTAAAAGTGGATTGTCAAAAATTTTAAAACTTTTATTTAACAACAACAACAACAAAACCAACCCAGCAACCATAACCAGCAATATACATGTAACTATGATGAGTGAAAGGTTCAAACACCGATAATACAAAAGAGTGCGGTACAATGTACAAATAAAATACCCGAATATGCTGTCGTATAACAGACAATACAAATCTGAGAAATGAAATATGAAAGTGTTAATCTACAACACTTTGAATTCTAACTCAACATACAACTGGATCCTAATCTATATATACAAAGATAGGAATCGGCTAAAACAAAATGCCGCAACAGTCCGCTACTTCCACAGCTCCACGAATACTGGATGGATAAACATCAAGGGCGTCCTTGCAGAGGAACACCTAAAGAAATACAGTATATACACATGGAAGAGGAAAATATAAATGGGTCAGAGCCCGAGTTGAAAAACATTTTATAACAAGTGTATTAAAATGCATAATAATTATAAATGCATTATTACATGATTTTATGGAATCGAACTCTCCATAAATTCCAACTCACCTCTCAACTAAAGTGCGCACTAAACGTATGCATGTAATCTCCAAATGGATGCCCAATTTCTATTTAGGTAAAAGGATTCTAACTTAAACCCAATTAAAATATTTAATTACAACCATCTAACCTGTCTCCCAATCTACTCTTATATAATTTCTATAAATCATTTACTTTAACTTGATTGTTATAGTATTCTTTATATTTGTTCATTTATTGAACATGTAAAGTTACATAATCATTCTCATAATCAACATCATCACAATACATCAACATTCATTTACTAGGATTTCATATATTCTAGTGATGCCCTTATTAGGCATGTAAACATATATATAGTATTATTATATATGAGTTATTAGCATCAAGAGTTAAGGACTAAACTCCTTCCGATTCTCAACACGACACTGCATTTCGTGCGTGGGACGTCTCGTCGAGGCGAAATCCAAACAAGGAACCCCCTCGTTACACTACTCCTGACCGTATTGATCCTCGGGGCTCATTATTCCCTCAATGCATGATGCATGATGCATGTAACCCAAATTATTATTATTCAATTTTAATTAATTAATATTCCCGATTCTCAACAGTACACGACGTTTCATGCGTGGGACATCTCGCTGAAGCAAAATCCGAATAAGGAACCCCCCCGTTACACTACTCTTGGCACTGTCGATTGTCGGGATAGGTGATATATATATAAATATGATCATTAAGGACTAACTTCTCTCCAATTTCCAACATTACACTGCGGTTCGTGCGTGAGACGTCTCGTCGAGGCGAAATCCAAATAAGGAACCCCCCCCCCCCGATACACTAATCCTGGCAATGTAGGTCGTTGAGGTCCATTATGCCCTCGATACCCAAGTACAAGCACAGGCAATAATAACCATCCAACCGAGCTATAACTCGAGGACGCACGCTCACATTCTATCATCTTCCAGCAGCCCATATACGTAGCAAACTATGGCCACCTGGTGGGGTTCAATGACACCCACCTCGTTATCAACTCACGCACACGACGTCCCGGGAAGCGAGCTCCTAACGGGCAAGTGAGAGCAACACATACCCACTACCTGTCACCCCAAAAATAAATAAATGTATATCACATAAAAATCACATGGATGACTATGACCTGAGGAATATCCACACCCTGCTCTTTAAGCCAGGATGCTCACCCACTACGCACGTAACTTCCCAATGATAGCAAGGAGAGGGTATGCCTAACCATGTATATATACCGTCATATAGGGTATACATACATCACCACATAATAAAGATATACCATCATATAAGGTATACCTGCCACATCATTCTCATTTTCATTATACGCTCTTAGGCGCAATAGATTTAATGTCGTTGTTTAGTATATTCTCTCTCTTGATATACTAATCGTCAATTCTCACACATCTTCCCCACTTAGTATATGCTATACTAAGTCTCGCTTGAAGATCACATGTCGCTTCTATTACGAATCATCTCTCAATTCTATTTACGTTAAGGATATTCTTTATCCTAGTACACCTCAATTTACATTTATAATTCTTCATCCATAACATGGTTCAATTCATCTTATGAACCTTTGAAGTTATCCCATTTTGGGATTTAATCCTAAGATCCAATGTCTCTAAAATTGCCTCATTCTTTCATATGAATTTAATTATTATCTCCAAATAGAACTCACAATAGTAGTGGGCCTCCCCACTAAGAACATACCAAAATCTCTAATAGGTATTCCTCAATTTTTGGTCAATATGACACCAATAATTTCGTATAATGGAAACTCTCTAAAAATATCTAAAACATACTCCAAATAACCTCTATAGAGGTTCCCAATTGATAACCTCGAAAAAAATGGGATGAAATTCTTCCTAGAAAAACATCTCCAAAATTCCCATGTTTCCGAATCGATTCGGCCCCTCCGAATCGATTCGGTCCCAAAAGCGAATCGATTCGGCCCATCCGAATTGATTTGGCCCAATGGACCTGAGAGTCTGCTACATACCGAATCGATTCGCAAGGGGTGAATCGATTCGTCCCTAAAGACCTGGGGATTCTACAACAGACCGAATCGATTCGGAAGGGCAAATCGATTCAGTAAGTGCAGCAAGCTACGAAATGGGCAATTTTTTACTTAACCCAAAATACCCAAAAATCATTTTAATCATCTTCCAACTATTTTGATCCAACCCAATCACACATATATCATCAAAATTCATCATATAATACATATCAACTAATTTCTAACCTTAAATCCATTTATACACTACAAATCTAAGGTTTTCCCAAAAGTTAGGTTTTGTCAATTTAAACCTAAAACCCACAAATTTAATCCACAAATCATGCAATAATTGGCACACAACAATTATTTAGCAAGTTTAATCACTTGCCTCGGGTTCGTAGGGCCTGAATCCGCCTTGAGATCGCGTATTGTCCTAAAAATCCTCTTTCTCTCTCTTTTCTCCTTCCTTTTCTTCTTCTTTCTTCTTGTCTCTATCTTTCTTTCTATTTCTATTTCTCTCTTTGGAGAATAAATCTCTCATAGGCTTTTTAAGCCTTAACTCCCAAGATACACATCTTTAAATGATAATACACACTTTAAATGACTCAGTAACTTTAATTCTAGTCAAACGGTCCTAAATTATTTTGGAACCTAAATAAACCCCAAGTACAGTCATTTCGACTTTCTCGACCCTTCCAAAAACAATGGTACCCTCAGAATTTCCATTCGACACACTTTCTAACGACTCCAAATTTCAACCTCAATTTCCAATTTAATTATTCTCCAATAAAATAATATTTATTTCTCCCAAAATAAATAAATTACCGTCTCCAAGACCTCGGGTTATTACACCAAACATAACACTATAACTCCTAATTTCATACTAATGAACTAGAAGAAAAGGATGCCCTAACATCAATTGGCATGTCCCCTAAAAATCCCCCACATAACCCATTTCTAATGTAGGGTGGTCAATTAACTCATCTAGAATTCTAGGACTCTAAGTTTACTTCATATCAGAAGATTGCTAGGGCCTAAGTCCAAGGGAAAAGGTTGGAAATAAACTAAGAAAATCACTCAAAAGTGCAGGGTTTTCGAATCGATTCGGCCTGGCCGAATCGATTCGGTCAGAAAAGCGAATCGATTCGGCCCATCGGAATCGATTCGGTCAGGAAAACCTGACTTCTGCATAATTGCCGAATTGATTCGGACAGCCCGAATCGATTCGGTCCACTCAGACCTGGACACTGCCCCTCTAGCAAATCGATTCGGCCAGGCCGAATCGATTCGCCCCTGCGAATTTGCCAAGTATGGGTTTAAGGGTTATGAACCCTAAATTCCCCAAAACTCATATCTCTTCCATTTTAAACACATCCCACCACATTTGTCTACTCAAAAATCATCCTACATGATTTATAACCACTATATTCCACAATTTCATCATCAAAAACTAAGAATTAGGGTTTAAATCCCATAAATTTCATTTTTGATCAATAAATGCAAATGCACAACTATCACACAAATTATTCATCATAAATCACATACTAGCAAGTAGAAAACTTGCCTTGAAGTTGAAATCTCAAATTTCTTTAAGGTAGAAGCAATCCCCATCTTCAATCTCCAAATCTCTCTTCTTTCTCCACTTTTCTCCCAAGCTCTCTTTCTCTCCTTTCTCTCTATGTTTAAGGCATATAATAGGGAAATTAGGGGATTTAGAAGACGAAAATCGGGGCTTAAGTCTAAAGTTACCAACTTAAGTGGTTGATACCACATTAAAATGACTCCCAAATACGCATTTAAGTTAAAACCTGGTAAAAGTGCCCGAAACCTAAAAATACAATATGGCCTTTATATTGACTGTATCGCTCCTTCCGGGACTGACTACGCCCTCTAAAATGGCATCCGAAATTTTTATAAATTATTTCAAGTTTCGATTTCATTTAAACCATAATGTCATTTTAATCATATGACACCATAAAACATACAACCGAATGATACTTACTTTCTCATGCAGTAAATATGCAATAACCCAGTAAATATTAACCTTCAACTCATTAAATTAATATTTACTCCAGTTCCAATCATTTTATATAATTATCTCATGCGATAAGATTAATATAAAATTAGCCTCCTAAAAGCGAGGGTTGTTACACACATACAGTAAATATGCAACAATCCAGTAAATATTAACTTTCAACTCATTAAATTAGTATTTACTCCAATTCCAACATTTTATATAATTACCTTATGCCGTAAATTAATATAAAATTAGCCTCCTAAAAGCGAGGGTTGTTACAACAAACTCATTCGAACGATTGTAAAAAGTAAAAAAAAAATCTTTTAAAAGCCTTTTACAAAAAGTGCCTCAAAACATTTTGTTAAAAAAACACTATAATGTATCCATGGATTAGACATAAAATATGCATTCATAGCTCATTGAGATCCCTCAAATGTTAAAGATGAAGCGTGGCATAAAACTCAATCTGTACTCAATGTCGCTTTAACTTGGCAAACACGGTATTCAATCATACATCATAGGCTTAAAGGAAAAACAACACAAAACCTAACCTATGACTAAAAAAAGTTTTTTTCCGAACAAAATTACGCTAATATACATGCAAATTGACTCGACTGAAAATTTGTCCTTATAACTTCTTATGTGATAGACAAGGTTTACTATTCAACATGTAATATAGCTAAACTTTAAAATTGATAATAGGGAATTTTTTTTATACATTAACCATGTATGTGGAGAAAATACATCGTATACAACTGTTATTTACATGAGTATTCATTCCATCAAGTGGTAGTATTTCTTCTAATGCTTTACATTCTACAGATTGCAAAAAGTCTCTATGTCAAGGTTTGCTAGACAAAAGGTTCCTGGGATGATTTTTATTAATTTTTTGATGAAAAAAGTGGAGATGATCTTCTCACCGTGGAGATCATATCAATGAAGTTTCATCAAAAAAATTATTTTTCTACTATTTAAAAAAAATGGTATGTATCGGGGTCTGCACCAAAATGGTATATATATATATATATATATACACACACACATACACAAAATACTACGGTGCTCTATTTATAAATGTATGAACTCAAATATGTTTTCATTAAATATATATATTTTTTCAATATTTAACAAATATAATAATTTATTGTAGATATGTGTATACTATATTGTAAGTTACTCAAATTAATTATTACACAAGTAGAAAAAAATTCCTTAATAAAATTTGTTCGAATTTAAATTTAATACAAATTGACATAACAAATTGTCTTCACAAGATAAGTATTTAGATTTTATGAGTAGTTTTTATAATTTAATATTTTAAGGGAATTTTTTCTTTACAAAAATTATTTGTAAATATTCCCATAGGAAAGTAAGAATTCCACGTATATTGGATGGATTTTGATTCCATTAACTTTTCCATAAATGAGGGAATGTTATTCCATTGGGGCCTACATTCTCATTCAACTTAACCTCCCATCAAACGCAATATTTTACACTTTTCCAAGAATATTCGAAAGGAATCAAATTCCACCCAACTTTACCACGTACCAAACGGGGACTTAATGTCTTCTGAAGGGTAAAATATAAAAGTTGGCCAACCAAAGAGAAAATTATTATATTATAAGTATAAACAAAAAACTTTGGCCACAATGGTAATTCAGTCTGCCTATGGACCTTTCGTCTCAACCTTTTGGGCATGTTAACTCTTTCGTTCTATGGACCTTCAGCATTAATATTTTGGGGTCCTAAGATCCTTCGTCCTATAGACCTTTGGCTTCAACATTTTAGAGTTCCTTAGCTCCTTCAACATTTTAACAACTTCAAAATCGCATAACTTAAATCGTTTAATCCCAAATCAAATTATTTCTCTGAGTTTAAATCAAAACAAAAAAAAACTCAAATGCATATATGATTTTTTCAAAAATTCCATTTTACTCAACAATTTAATCAAACGCCAAAGTATTCAATTAAATAGCCAAAAATCACCAATTTCAAATTAAATTAAATCTTTTAAATTTAATTCATATTCCAACTAAAATACTCATTTAATTATTCTTAAGATGAGACATAAATATGAAATATTTAAAATATTCTTAAAATTAACGAACCAACCTCTTCACACACGTAAGCCAAGAACTAACCATAACTACACGTGCACCAAGGTTGTGACCACACGACCTCTTGCCTCCAATATCCAAGCACCTTTTTAAAAAAAAAAAATCAAAATAGTTTTTAACAATTTGAAAATCTCATAACTTAAATCATGTAAGGCCAAGCCAAATTATTTTCTTGGATTTTAAGTTAAAACAAAAAGAACTAAATGTCCATTTGATTTTTTGCAAAAAATCCATTTTACTCAATAATTGAATAAAACCCAAAAATATTCCATTAAATAGGCAAAAAATCACCAATTTCAATATAAATCAAGCATTTTTTTATTTAATTCACAATCCAACTAAAATACTCATTTTAATTATTATTAGCATGTGACATAAATATGAGATATTTAAAAGAGTCCTACAATTAACAAACCATCGCACACATACACGTAAGCTAAGAATCCACCAAAACCACCCACACAACAAGGTTATAACCTACAACCCTCTTGCCGCCACAGTCGAACCACCTTTGTTTTTTTAAAACAAATGAAATCCAAAATAGTTTTTAACAAATTTAAAATCTAATAACTTAAATAGTCTAAGCCTAAATCAAATTATTTTATTGGAGACTTTGTCAAAACAAAAAAAACTTAAATGCCCATATGATTTTTACAAAAATTCAACTTTAGTTAGTAATTAAATAAAACCCCAAAATATTAAATTAAATAGGCAAAAATAACCAATTTCAAATTAAATAAAATATGTTAAATTTAATTCACATTTCAACTAAAATACTCGTTTAAATACCATCATTAGCATTTGACAGAAATATGAGACATTTAAAACTTTCTTCACATGATATAAATCAAGATAATCCAATGAATATAAATCATTCATCACAATAAGATTCAGCACCATGTTAAACAAAAATAATAAATCTCAACAACAAACATAATAAAACTAGAAATAAATAAAGTCAACTACATAAAATATCTCTAATAAAACCTCGGTTGGCCTCTGAACCTTTAGCTTCAACATTTTGGGGCCTATTAGCTCCTTCGACCTATAGACCTTTGACTTTAACATTTTGGGGTCCATAATCCCTTTCCTCCTATGGATCTTCGGCTTCTACATTTTGGAGTAATTTAGATCCTAAGGCCTATGGACCTTCGACTTCAACATTTTGGAGTTCCTTGGTCCTTCGTCACAGGGATCTTTAACTTATACATTTATAGGTCCTTCATCTTCTTCGACCTATGGAGCTTCATCTTCAACACTTATGGACCCCTTAGATCCTTCGGCCTATGACCTTCGACTTTAATATTTTTAGGTCCCTCTGCTCCTTCGGCCTATGGACTGCAAACTTTAACATTTTAGGGTCACTCATCTCCTTTGACATATGGACCTTTGTAAAGGTAAATGTTCCATCATGCCCTTAGCTTCTAGGACTTGTCCATAGATTCTAGTTTATAAAGAGTATAACGTATCCCAATACATCCGTCAAGGCATTCAAGTTTACACATTCAAGAAGACGATTCCAAATATCAAGCATTTTCAACAAAGTTCTACGACTTGACATAATTTTGTTATGGATGTAGTTTTGTGTTATTTAGATTTTTTACTAAGTACTAGGATACTTTTCTAAATTTATATTTCTCAAAACGAGGTGTTTTCAAACTTAAAAATGTTTTCTTAGTTTACTATAAGTGGAGTTTTAAAATATCGTTTAGTTCGTTCAAATGACATCTCACTGTCGCTCGAATGACATTGTTAGGTCGTTTGATACATCGTTTGATAGGCTGCATCTAATATGGATCAAAAGATGTTTATTGTTTTGATTTTTAGAAATCGTTTGATACTTCGTTTCAAGTTCGCTTTTAGTGAGATAGCCATCTAATTCGAACGAGTTTATAAATTCGCCACCTCGAAATTCGTGTTCACCAATAAAAACCAGTTTTGTGAAGATTTTTCTTTAAGACTTTTTATTTATGCAAACTATAGAACAACTTCAAAATAGTCTTCACTTTTTAGGGCAAAATATTTTTTGATTCACACAAATAATCCCAAATACTTTTGTGAATCATCTTTGGAACACAAATATTTATGTATTTAAGTTATTCTTATGGAGAGCTTTCTTCACTGTTGATCTTGTGATACTCGAGGGTATTCACTACTGAAGGAGGAGGATAGAGGTTCTTGTTATTCTTGAGGGAATCATTGCTGGTTGGTGTAATACCCCGTAATTTTAATGATTTTAAAAATGGGATTAATTTGGATGAATTGTGGGTTAAATTAAAATTAATCTGGATTTTACTATTACTTGGGAATAAAGTAATAAGTGATTTATGTGAATATTACTTAGTGATTAAAAGTAATATATGATTATGACTTTACATATTATTATGATTTAATAAAATTATCGCGAGTAATGAATACGACAGTTACGGAAATTTAGTCGGGACGCGCGTGTCGGGATTAAATTTAAAGGAATTAAAAATAAAATATTTTTATGTCATCCATTTACTTGCATATTCTCTTCTCTATTATATCTATATTACCAGGTGCTCAGCGTCAGGGACGCCCGACTTAGAGGATGGATATTTTGACGAATTTCTGGAGATGCAGCTTTGGATTAGACGCTTTCATTTCCTTTATTCCTATCTTTGTAGTATTTGATTCATTTAGGACATGTCGCCCAAGATTATAGTGGTCCGATTTCTATTTCTAATTTTTTATTGGTTTTATGTTGGTACCATTATTATCGGGTTTTTTTTGGATGGTGATATTGAGATATTTCAACTCGAGAGTTTATTCCAGTTACAGTTATACTTGTTGAATTTTAATTCAGTTGTGATGGAATGTTAATTATTTTATTCAGTATGGTGGCATGTATTTAATTAAAATAAAATTGGAAAAGTTTTGACACCTACCTTAATTAATTATTTAGTGAATTGATAAGAAATTGTTTTCTGTCAATGACGCTAAGAATGAACCAACTGGATATTCTGATTTAATTTAATAAAGGACTAATCATCTGGTATTTTATTAGGTGGGGTACCACAGTTGGAGTCTACGAACTTTGTAGGTTCTTGAGGGAATTAACTATTATGTTTCTCTATTGTGTTATAAGTTGCGATTTCCAAACTTTAATGAAATAAAATGTTTTTCCCTGTGGGGATTACTCCTAAAATTGTTTGTTTGTTTGCATGATTATATGATATACTACTTTCAATCACAAAGATGCATGTTTAGGGTTTAATAAAATTGGAACTTGTTTTATGGGATTGACAAATAATTAAATAGGTTTAATCCGTCAGAAGATAACGTGCATTCTTCAAATTGGTATCAGAGCTTTTTGCACAAATTTATTGTGTGGTCTTTTTTTGCAAAAATTTTCTGAGATATCAATTATTTTGAAAAGTCAAAAATTGTCTGACGGATAACTTATATAATCGGATGCCCATCTTTGATGGCACAAATTATGCATATTGGAAACCCCGTATGAGATCTTGTTTAAAAACAATCGATGAAAGAGTCATGCTTGTATGTGAAATAGGGTGGACTCCTACCATTGTCACTATTGGTAATGTCACAAATCCCAAACTCGTTTCTGATTGGACTAATGATGAGTTTAAGTGGAGTACCTACAACTCCCGAGGACTTAGTGCTATTTCTCGAGCCATCACCCCTAAAGAATATCATTGTATCATGACGTGAACTATGTCTAAAGAGGCATGGGATACCCTCCACCTCACTCACTAGGATACCAATGCTTCCATGGCATCAAAGCTTCAAAATTTTACTACCTAGTTTGAGACTATCACTATGTTAGAGTCTGAGAGTTTCAATCAGTTTTATGCTAGGTTGTCGGATACAGTTAACATAAGTTTTAATCTTGGTGAGACAATTGATGATTCAAGAGTTGTGAAAAAAAAATTGAGGTCACTCCAATCCCGATTTATTCCTAAAGTCATTGTTTTGAACTCATTGGGGATATTAGATACACTTAGGTTAGAAAAACTCATAGAAGACCTTCAAACTTATGAGATCGACATGTTTTCCAAAATCATTAAGCCTAGGGATAGAGGTATATCTTTAAAGACTCGATTTATGAAAAAGAAAAAAGAGAAAGTTTGTGAGTCTGATTTCGTGGGTGAGGTTGATATCGATGACTTGGCTTTATTTACGAAATTTTTTAAAAAGTTTCTCGAAATTTCAAAAAATAATTCTTCTAATAAAAAGACTTTTGAGAAAAAGAAAAAGAAAAATGAGGTCAAGGATATCAATGGGAAAGAGGAAGGTATAAGGTATTATGAGTGTGAGGGAAAAGGGCACAAGGTGTTTGAGTGTCCCACTATGCTAAATAGAAAAGGCAAGAAAGTTGCTAATGTGTCCACTCTTAGTGATAGTGACATCGAGTTGGATGATTTAGGGGGAGAATCACCACATGGAAAGTGCGTTACTTTCATGGCTAGTCACGTGAGCACATCTAGTTTGTCCCACAACGATGAGGACACTCATAAATGTGAGAGTCTTGATGGTTTTTTGAGCCATGTGGGAGATAGTGAGTGTGAGGATGAGAACAGGAGTGAGGGATAAAGGGATCTCTAAAAGGAATTTAGTTATTTGTACAGCGAGACATTGAAAATGAATAAGGAGTTCTATAAATAAGGACTTATCTATTAGGGGGATAGATTTGGAGAGAAAGATAGAAGTTTTGAGAGTGTGTGAGGCATCAGTGAGTCAACTTGAGAAGGTGAAAGTTTCTTTGTGTGAGCAGGTGATGGTCGTATGCCGGGAAAAGATTGAATTAACCAACACTGTGTCTAGTCTTATGGAAGATATTCAATCCTTATTGCAGACTCGTAAGGAACTTGAAGCCCATGTATTCCAACTCGAGAGAGATCTCGAACGTGCCCAGGAGTCAAGGTAATCTAAGAAGGCTGAAAAGATGCCTCTCGATCCCACTTTGGGTAATGTTAAGAGAGTAGGAATAGGTTATGATAGTGTGTCCACTTTCCATGTTGCACCCAACCCAATTTTTGAGTTTTTGATAGATCCATATGTCTCTCAACCTAACCTACCTAGGCATCCGTTTCCCCATAGGAGAGAGTGTCCTATACATTTTGAGAGAGGTGTTCCGAGGTCCGTGTATGTTTGTTCCCATTGAAAACAAAGAGGGAGCCTTAGGGAATTTCTCTTTAAGTTGGGTAGTTTGTTTAATAGGTATTTACCTCATTATGCTACTACATGTGTTCCCACACATGTTATTCCACAATCTCCAGCACATCACATGAGAGATTTTGAGCATTTTCGAGAGCAAGTTGAGTATTTGGTCAAAACTATACACGATCTCATGGATGTTTTTCAATGGATGTCACCACCTTTGGAAAACTCGTCCGGACCTAATGGTTGAGGTTTAGACTTGTTTTCTAGCATAGGATGCGTATCATTTTTATATCATTCATGTGTAATACCATCGTATTTTTCTTTTTCCATTTTGATATATTTTTTGTAAAATAAACAAAAAGGAGTTTTATTTTTTTTCGAAAAATTTTGAAAAATACAAAAAGATTTTCTGTTTTTTTAGTAAAAGTGAAAAGGCCAAAAATATTTATTTTTATATAATTTTTGAAAATAACAAAAAGACTTTTGTATTTCTTTTTACACTATACATAAGTGGACGTTTAGGATGACTAAGTCACAGCATCATTCCATTATCCACGTGACTTTTTTATAGTGTTTTGAGACGCAACATCATTTCATCCATATGCTTTATAATGTTTAGAGTCATTGAGATGTGATTAGTGATTACTTTTTACATGTTTTACTCATTGTTTCCTTTAATGCACACATGCAAAAATTTATTTGAGTATTGCACTTGTTTATCATAGATGATCAGCTTGTCGAGAGAAAGGCTTATTTGAATGAAGCTAAATCTTATCTTACTATAAGACAGCTTGGCATGTCCAAATTCACAGATGGTCAGCCTAGGAAAGTCAATAAGGATAGATTAGTTATCAATTTCTTTAAGAATGACTTGAGCGGATTAATTTATCCTTATGATGATCCATTAGTCATCACTTATAGGGTTTATCATGGTAGAGTAGCAAAAATCCCCGTAGATAATGGGAATTCTACAAATGTCATATTCTGTAACTATTTCCACAGCATAGGGCTACAAGACAGCAAGCTAGAACCTTATCATAGGCCTCTCATAAGGTTCTCATTAGAAAGAACGTATCCATTGGGAATAATTAAGTTGTATGTATTGGTCGGTAATTGGCTGACAAGCAAAAAGGAAAGGATTTTTTTCTTTATACTGGATAAAAATGTCCCTTCAGCTTACAATATAATTCTTGATAGAGTGGGAATAAAGCAGTTAGAGACAGTACCATCTACTGTGCATCAGTGCATGAAGTTTCTTATCAACTATAGTCGACATACTGATTGGAAACCAAATGGAATCTAGTGAATGAAACTATACATCAACTAACCAGTAAGAAGTTTATAAAAGTACTACCACTTATCATATTGAAACTCTGAATCCTCAGGATGAAGAAGATCTCATGAAAGGAAAGGTTGTGGAAGTGACGAGGACTATTGTGCTTAATAAAGAGAAGCCAAGAATGTGTTACCCTGGAGACATGAGGACATGCCAGGGATTGATCCCAATTTTATTAGTCACGAGCTCAACATCTACAAGGTCTCAAAGACGATCAAGTGGAAACACAAAGTTTTTAGTCCTGGTAAGAATATGGCAATCTAAGAGGAAATGGAAAAGTTTTGGAGAGCCCACTTTATAGAATATGTCAAGTATCCCAGTTGGTTGGCCAATGTAGTGATGGTTAGAAAGAAGAATGACAAGTGGCGCGTGTGCGCAGACTTTACCAACCTCAACAAAGAATGCCCAAAGGATCATTTTCAGACCTCAACAAAGCATGCCCAGAGGATCATTTTCCTTTACCTAGGATTGATCAATTGGTAGATGCAACTACCGGTCATGATTTGCTAAGTTTCATCGATGCTTATTCTGGGTATAAACAGATTAAAATGAAGACAAAGGACAAGGAGAGCACTTCCTTTATCACTAGCCAAGTAACATATCGCTACAATCTTATGCCCTTTGGGCTCAAAAATGCTGGAGCAACACACCAAAGATTAGTGAACAAAGTATTTGAAGAAAAGATAGGTAAAAACATGGAAGTGTATGTGGAGGACATGCTCACCAAGAGCAAGGTTGTTGCCGACCACATAAAAGACTTGTCTTAGACATTTGACCAGTTAGAGAAGCACCATATGAAGCTCAACCCAACTAAATGTATATTTGGGGTACAAGAAGGAATGTTCTTAAGACATATTGTGAACCAAAGGGGAATTTAAGCCAATCTTGATAAAATAAAGGCTTTAATGGAGATGTAGTCCCCTATCAGTAAGAAGGACATGAAAAACCTAACTGGAAGAGTGGCATCTCTAAATTATTTTGTATCATGAGCAACAAATAAATGTCTCCCATTATTTAAGGAGAAAAAAGTCCTTTGAGTGGAATGACGAGTGCGAGAAATCTTTTCTGGAGCTAGAGAAGTATTTGGGATCTCCACCACTCCCCTCCCGACCAGTTTTGGGAGAAAAGTTGTATCTTTAATTGGTTATTTCAAAGTGAGCTGTTAGCTCGACTTTGATCCGATTAGAGGAAGGACTTTCGATACTAGTGTACTACACCAGAAAAGCATTATGGGGAGTAGAAATAAGGTACCCATGCTTAGAGAAACTGGCACTTGAACTCATTGAAGCTTTTAGAAGAATGATACCATACTTCTAGGCCCACAGTATTGTGGTATACACTGATTTACCTCTATGACAAGCTTTGCACAAACCTAAAAAATCAGGAAGGTTGATGTCTTGGGAAATTGAACTAATGGAATATGAGATTGTTTATGAGCAAGAACTACATTAAAAGGGAAAGCGATTGCAGACTTCATCGCAGAGTTCATATATGTAAAGGTACTAAATAATCTAAGTTTGACTGTCGAGCATATTTCTTCAGAAGATAGCTCATCTCAAAAGCAAACTTAGATTGTCGCCGACCAACCAAAATCATTGGATGCTAAAAAAAAGAGCTCAACAAATGGTTGAACAAAGAAAGAAGATATTCAGACATGGAGTGTTATCATAGGAAGACTTCAATAATGACATTCCAGACTGGAAATTATTTGTAGACGAACCTTCATGCAGCACTGGCAGTGGAGCTGGACTTATTATTAGCACTCCAGATAATTTAGATGTGGAATATGCTTTGAGATTTTAATTTCAAGCTTCCAACAATGAAGCTGAGTACGAGGCATTAATTATAGGATTGTAACTAGCTTCATCACTAGATACCGAGCCGGTGATAGTGCATAGTGATTCTTAACTCATTATCAATTCGATGCTTCAGATATATAGAGTTAAAAATAATGGTAAGATCTTTTAACAAGGATATGGATATTATCTATTTATTTCCCACAGTTAAGATGACCCAAATTCTAAGGGTGGAGAATACCCAAGTAGATGCCCTTGCTCCATTAGCCTTGACAACTCATTATAGTGGAGAATACCCAAGCAGATGCCCTTGCTCAAAAAAACCATTATAGTAGAAATTCTCACCCATAAAAGCATTGATGTGGAAGTTACTAATATAATCTCAGTAGAATTTGGTCTTTCTTAGATAGATTCGATTAAATATTACATTAAAAGAGGCTTATTACCAGCCGACCAGCGAAAAGTTAGGAAAATAAGATACAAAGTAGCCAGTTATGTTCTGGAGAAGGGTGTTCTATATAGAATAGGATACACTATCTCGTTATTTAATTGTGTTCATCCAAGCGAAGTAAATAATCTGATCAAAGAAGTACAAGAAGGCTCATGTGAAGCTCATTAAGTCAGCCAATCACTAGTATAAAGAATAGTCATGCAGGGCTACTACTAGAAAGATTGTGTTTATTTCATCAAAAAGTGTGATAAATGCGAAAAATTCGCTAGTGTACATAGAAGACCAGGAGTTACCCTAACTCCCATTGATTTTCCTTGGTCGTTCGTTATTTGGGGAAAAGACTTGGTTTGTCCATTACCGACCACCAAATGAAGATTTAAGTATTTAGTTATAGCAGTGGATTACTTCACCGAATGGGTAGAGGCTGAGCCTTTGGTTGATATGACTTATCAGATGGTTTTCCAGTTTATATGAAAACAGATCATATGTTATTATGGGATGCCTTATGATTTCATCACCGACCATGGTACCCAGTTTGATAATGCTGAGCTTGAGGAATATTGCATCCGATCCAGGTTCCAAAAGCTTTATTCAGCATTGGGCATCCACAATGTAATGACCAAATAAAGATTACTAACAAGACTCTACTTGATGGGTTAAAGAAAAGTTTAGATTATGCTAAAGGAAATTGGATTAACGAGATGTATAGTGTCCTTTGGGATTATAGGATTACACTAAGAAGAGCAACAGGGGAGACTCCGTACATGCTCGCATTTGGCACTGAGGTAGTCATACCAATTGAAATAGGTTTGTCGACTCACAGGGTGCTGAATTTTGATTCCCCCAAAAGTGATATCACAAGGCGGCTAGATCTAGACATGGTTGAAGAAGTTAGAGAGGATGCTACAATTCGGATGGCTGATTATCAACAAAGGACTTATAGGTTCTACAATAGGAGGGTCAATCTGACTATCTTAAAGAAGGAAGATCTGGTACTTAATAAGGTCATCCAGAAGAGCAATAAGTTGGAACCAAATTGGCATGGTCCATACAGTATCTCTATAGTTATCCTATTAGAAACATATCACTTGAAAACACTAGAGGGGGAAGAATTGAAGAATCCCTGGAATGTCAATCACCTGCGCAAATATTATCAGTAATTATGCCTTAATCTAGTCGATTATTAAATTTAATGAAGTTGTAATTTTTTTACCAATTATATTTCTTTTTTATGTTTTTTTTCGGAGCATGGTGATAACTCACTTTTCTAATTCATACTTTTCCAACATCGAAAAATTTCAATTTTAAAGTTTTCCAACTTCAAAAAAGTTCAAGTTCAAATTTCAAACTTTTCAAACTTCAGAAAAGTTCATGTTCAAACTTTCCCAACTTTAGAAAAGTTCAAGTTCAAACTTTTCCAACTTCAAGAAAGTTTAGTTTGGGAATTTTTTCAAACATCATGTACAATTTTGTCTTTGACAAATCAAGAATAAGAAGTCAGTAAAACTTCATGTATGACTTAATGTTAAACACAAGAGATTTTACCCGACCGAGTTACACACATAAATAACTATACATTCCTAACACACTTGGTCGCCAATGATAACTAATGCAAAAACCTAGTTAAAAAAAACTTACAGTTTTATCTAAGGGCATTGGTCGAATCAAAGGCATTAAAAGTAGATTCAACCATGAATCGAGCATTTATGATTTAAGCAGATTACTTAGTCGTCAAAGTGAATAACTAGTTATAAGACAGATTACCGAGTCGACATGCTAATTAAAAGTTAATCATAAGTTTAAATAAATATGAAAATGAATCAACAACATTCACATTTCAAAATAACTTCATTTGGAATCCTAACACATTAATTAAAAATCAAGAAATACATTCTTATCCTATAAGACCTTTTCATTTCGCTTTGCTCATCCCAGCAGGAGGCTCGTCAAGGGTGCTAGACAGAGTTATAGATCTAAAATACCTCATTCTAGTATGTCTACTACTGCACGGCCAATCCAACAGGTTTTGGGGAAAACATATTCATCCTCTCCTTTAAGTCCGTAATCTCCAATGTATTTTTTGACCAAGCTTTGAGGAATAACATCATTTGAAATCTAACAAACATCAAATTTTAAAGGTGGATCAGGATAATCTAACATTCATAGATCATGCCAATGCCATACTTGCCCTTGGGTATCTTCAGCAGTCTAAGCAAGTTAAACTAACTCCATTTATGCCCATCCAACCTAGCTTGCTCCATGTATTTATCCAAATAAGTTAAGGATTTATCATACCTGACCATACAGACAACCTTAGATTGCTTGTGAAACTAACTCCTTCTCCTGTATCAGAGCGGCTTGGTCGGCTAATGTCTTTTTGGTTCTTTCTTCATCTTTTGTTGGCCAAGTAACCATGACTTACCTAAAAGATTGGTCAAATTTATTTTTTCTCTTCTACAAACCCTCTAGTTCCTCCAAAAGTCTGGCATTTTCCATCTCTAAGAATAAGACACCCTCATTTGGCCTTGTGTTTGTTATTTTCTTCGAGATGTCAAGCTCATTCCTTAGATTATTATTTTCTTTTTTAAGGACTGCATTAATCACCCGAGCAGTTTCATCTTCTTTATTAAGCATAATTTCTTTCTTATTCAAAGCAGAAGTAATATCTTGCGCCTTCTTATATAAAAACCAACCTTCGCTCAAGGCCTTATATTTAGCTTCATAATCAGAATGAAGAAAGTTTATGGTCTTCTTGCAATTGTTTAATCATTTCATAATAGGCAATGTTGTTCACTACTGCTATATCCAGAAGACAATGAAGATGGACATAGGCATCTTTCATTTTGTCGAAAGCATCTGAGTCGAGAACCCCCACTAAATGTTTTTCAATTAAAGGCATATGACCAGCCTTAAGAAGATGCTTTCATCACCCCAATAGGTTAAATTTAGCAGAAACTATAATATCTTTCCTGGAATCAAACTGAAAATTTACAAGTATAAGTACATGAGCCCGACTAAGGAAGATAAATAATATTGATCAAACAAGCAGTCAATATCCAAAGAAAAGTTGGAAAGATTGAACAAAACTATTTCATTTTATTGATAAGTACTTGGTTACATAGATGATCCCATTACAATGAAAAAGAAGAAGAAATGGAAAATACACAAAAGAAAAAGCAAAAACTAGCTGAAATGAGCTAAACCTTCTCCTTGTCCTTGGTCTTGTCTTGGCCAGTAGGAGGATGGTCAGTAGTATCTACAGGCACCATGGAAGATTCCCTAGAAACCTCCTTATTATCAAAATCCTAATCTAAGTTAGGAGGAGTTCCTTAATCATATCTCTGAAATAACTTAGAGTCTGCTTGGGTACCGACCTAATTTAAAGCAATCGGCCAACCCTCCTTGTAGGACAGCTTATTGGCATACCTTATTTGAATGGTTGCAGCAAAAAAATATTTATCCCAACCTTTATTAGTATCCTCTTCTTTGTCCTTATTTTCTTGGACTTCAGACAAGGTTCTCAGTAGTTAGACTGGAGGACTTGTCTTTATTAACCTTTGCCCTGCCCTCAACTTCAGTCAACTTCTGCTCGACTAAGGTTAAATTGTCATTGGAAATATTTTGTTGGTCCTTTGCTGCCTTTGCCCTATCCTCGACAACCTTAACCTTATCTTGTCATGTATTTTTCTCTCTCTCAAAGTCTTCCCTATAGGCTTGCAAGGATTTCTAGAAACCCTCAAAAGCTTCATCCACATCAGCCGAGGAAGGCTTTAGTTGGTTATCTTTCTCAAGTATTTGGTTATAATCTACCAAGAAATGTAAAAGAGTAAGTATGATACATCAATGCAAGAAAAAAATACATTAAACATTAATGAAGATAAACAGAATAGTTGTGAACTTACCAATGCCAAATTTTGACTAGCCCTCTTAAATAGTCGAGCTCTTATCATGGGTGTTGTCGTCGACCTATCTGCTAGAAGAGTATTAGCCTTTACTAAACCCCTGGACAACCCTGGGTTGATCTCCATAGAGGCATTTTATATTCTTCCTTACTCGGTAGAAGATTTCTTGGCGAAATCTTAGTGGCCTGGTTGACCTTTCCTCAATCTCTTGAACTGAGGTTCAATGATTTGGGCTTCCTCGGTAGTGAGTACTTAAGGCCTCTTCTTAGTAGTATGAGGCCTCTTATCAATGGCAATACTCTTTTAGAAGGTGGGGAAGGAGACCCAAATCCAGTCAGCAAATTCGGGATCTTTCTTTTCACCATCTTTGTAATGGGTGAAGTGGGAATGGTAGTGATATCAAGGGACTCAAAGGATGAATAAGTTCCTCCTTAGGCAAGATCTACTCCATCCGACTTAGCAGTAAAAAAAGTCGACAATAGTTCCTCATCCAAGTTAATGGGTTAATGAGGCAAAATAACTAAAGGTCAGACAACAAATTAGGTGATAACACTCTTGTATTCTAAAAAGAAATAAATTTCTCGGGGATGCTTCTCTCTTGCTCTTTGATGAATATCCCATAAATACTTGAGGTCATCAATATTAACCTCACTCTCCTTTGGGCACTTCTTTTTGCTTTCCTCTGCACAGAAACAAAACAAGTCAATTAGTCAGTAAAGCTATATAGTTAGTAAATAGGGAATAAATTGAAAAGTAAAAGTATGACTTATGCGATGACCTTTCTTGGGCACCTAGTGTGACACCCCGACTAATTAAATACCGGGTAGTTACTCCTTTATTAAATTAATACAAAATGCCAAGTTGGTTCAGTTCATAGCATCACTGTCGAAAATACTTTAATATTACTAACCACCTAGTATTTAAAAAGTAGGTTGTCCATTTTAATTAAAACCGATTAACATGCAATAAATGAATTATGAAAAGTTAACATAACCAACAATATAGTCACAATAGAATAACCATCCATTAAATAATGAGTCTGGAGGAAAACTCCTCACAACAATTCGAATTCCGAAATAATTAAATACAAAGTCCGCATCACTAAAATTAATTACAACCCAAAGTCTGAAATAACTGAATAAGTAAAATGTCTCTAAAAGGAATGGGCGACATGCCCAACAAATGATAAAAACTGATAATGGAGTCAAGATTAGAAATGGAGGCATCTACTGTCAAGGTCCTGTAACTTCCACAGAAGCTACAGCACGTCACCTGAATAAAACTCCTATGCATGGTGTCCTTGTGGTTGGGCACCTAAAAAGGTTTTTACAAAAATAGATTTGAAAGAAAACGGGTCAGAGCCCGAATGTGAAAATAAATTTTAAAAATGCAAGTGTTTAATATCATTAAACAGTGAATATAAAGTACATGATAGTGTGTGCACTCACATGAGTTCCTCACCTCTCAACTAATTGTGCACTCCTATCGTACCCGTACCCATTTCTAGTTGCTCCCATATCTATCTAGTCCAATGCTAAATCTAACATTTCTATATGATATCCAACTCAAATCCCAACATCTTCTATTTAATAGAGTATTGTACCTTATTACACAGTTTCCCCACTTTAGTATTTCAATATAATAAATCTTACATTTTCACTTTACAAACCGTTACTATTACTTATACCCACAATTATTCACGACTATTCATTTCAATCAACGGTATATTATTCTCACCATAAATATACAATACTAGCACCGCGAGGCTAAGCTGCGGTGCTCACATACTCTGCTATCAAATCCCGGTACATCACGTACATGAGGACCTCGTATTCCGAATCTCTCAGGAAACGTTTCATTAACAACAATCACAAATAGTGGAGGCGAACATAGTTCATCACATGGGGCATGCACATACCTACGCTCCCATGATCAGCAGACTTATTAACTTCTCAATAAGCCCTTCTCTGACCTATGTCCTCGAGGTACCAATCTAAATCCCCCCCGTAGGCACACAAAGATTAGATGGCCTTAAACGAACTCCAACCTCCCATGATAGCAAGTATGGTAGGTATTTCATACACATATAACTACATATACTAAGCATTCTCACATCTTAGATATTAAAATATATTGTTAGTGGTATACTTCTCGTTCTTATACCCACACTTAGTATTATACAAATCACATGTCCCCGGTTTATATGTATTTAATTTATCGATTAATCTCACTTCGTGATTAGTTACTCGCTTCCCAATACACAAATGACATCCGGTTTAAGACTTTATTCTAAGTTTTACTCCTAAATGTATCCCAATATCCCAACTATACCCACTAGTTAATAAGGAAATGTTATCTCACCATTTAAATAAGTCTACGGGATACTAGAAATCAATTCAGGCCAAAAAGGCCATTCTGTCAACTCGTTAGAACTCTCGTTCGAACGAGGTCATTCGAACGAGTTCGTTCGAATGAATGACTTCGAATGAAATACCAACTCGTTAGAAGTCATACTGTCATCTCGTTAGAAGTTCATTCGAACGAGGTCGTTCGAACGACCTGGGCAGGTCTTCTAACGAGATGGCAGTTTCAGCCCAGAAAATTCCAATTCCATTTTTCTCAATTCTTCTCCCCTCCAAATCCACCCTAAGACCATCCAAATTATGTTTAACGTATATAAACCATTTCTAATCACCCTAGATCATTCCTTAACATATTTAAGGTGTTAAATCTTTACAAAAAATCATGGAATTACTATGAATCTTCAAATATATCTCCAAACCCTATGAACATGAACTCCTAATTTTCTTATGTCTAATTACTTATCATAAATCCATTTTTAAATCAGCATATGTAACTATTCAAGCATTATATCATTCCATTATCATACTACTTGCAAATCCTAACCTAAATTCAAAGTTTCTCCAACAATTTTCATGGGTTTTCTTCCAAAATTTTTAATAAAAGATAATTCCTACACTAAGCATGGAAGACATATTCAATGCATTAAAAATACTAAATCACTTGCCTTAGATTGTTCTTCATAATTTGATGTTGAAGGTTGAGGGTTGATCTCTCCCCTTTCTCTACAGATTTTCTCCCAAGGTTGAAGATGGTGGTTATGGGTTTTCTTTTTTTGGGAACCTCTTCCAACTCTTCCTATAACTCCCGTAGCCCTCTAACTTGTCAAATGCTGGTAATGGGCTTAGTGGGTTACTAATAATGTATAATTAACTCTTAAAATTCGTAGGCTTTAATTCCCAAAATTTCAAAATTAGCAAAAATACCCTTTTAAGTTGTCGGTATGGCCCAAAAATGCCCCGGGACCCAAACTAAACCCCCGGCTAGTGTTTTCTGACTATTTCGACCCTTCCGGACTCGTTGGCGCACTCAAAATGACCATTCGGTTGATAAAAATAAAATTTACTTTTAAATTCAAATAAATTACATTTCTGACGCGACTGACACGCGTGTCCCAACTAAATTTCCCAAATTGTCGTATTTCAGTCTCGCGATAATTTTAATATTTCCAATATTCATATATTGCCATATATACACAACATAATCAAATACCAACTCATATCTCATTAGTATCTATATCCGGATTAATTCTCAATTAATTCACAATTAATTTAATTAATCCCTTAAATAAATATCAATAAAATTACGGGGTATTACACCTAGGTCCAGTGTGTGTTACCCCCTCAGGAAGGGGGCATATTGCCAATTCTTTACAATGACACCATAATCACAAAAGTCTTTGTTGGAATCTGGCAAATTAACCACCAATGCCCTATTAGCCTTCCTAGTCTTCATATAATAAGTACTATCACCAATAGTTCCCCACTTGTAACAGAACATCAGTTCAAGAATCCCAATGTGGGTTCTATGAATTTCATTTAGCCTATTCACCCCAGTTACAACTCTTAATGTATTTGGGGCTACCCCTTCTGGAACGACATCAAAATATTGACAATATTGAAAAACAAGTGGGTTTGGGGAAAAGTGATGTTTCACTCAACAATGAATAGAGTGGGAATCTAATGACCCTTAGCCAACGATTACACATCAACAGGGCCATGGATAATCTCTAAGCCTACCCAACTAGGAATTTTCCTTTTCCCCTAAATTCCTCTAAAGAATTGTCATGTATGATGTACAACATGATTGAAAGGCAAGAAAATCAAAGAAAATAAAGGAAAGAAAGCTTATAGAGATCAAAAACGATAACAAATAGCAAGAAATGAAAGAAAAGAAGAAACAATTGAGAAGAAAGACAAAGGATAAGTGTAGAAAGTTTGAGGTAAAGAGAAATGGTAGGAAACCTCTATCCTTTTATAGGTGACTCAATATATAAAAGAAGTGATTAACTGCATGAATGTTTGAACTATTGATGGCCACATGATTCCCAACACACAAAGGACCAACCTACCCTTTGGTGGTTAACTAAAGTCTGAATTATTTACAAAAAATCCATTATCAAAAAATACTGGTGAAAATTTTTACAAGTCCAGGAGGTCAATTCTCGACTAGCACACGACTAGTATAATTTTAGAAAAAATACTCCATACTTTCGATCAATCATAAGGCATGAAGCATTGGGGAATTTTATTGTATGTAAAAATTACTCTCCTATATGGACTAATGAAAAGTATACACATGTTCTCCTATGGGGCCACTCATTTATCTTGTTCGTCTTTAGAGACACTTAGTCGGCTAAAATGCCAACCAACACTAAGAACATGAATCATCAGGAATAGCAAAGGTTACTCGGGTGTAATAGTGACCAGTGTTAAATGTCAAGAGTCTCGTTTATTATATATAGATGCAAGTGACTGAAAATATAAAGGCATTCCATCTCTTTGGTCCTAACTAGTATGAATGCATGTTATCCCTTAGCTCAAAAGGACAATTCAATAAAGCATAAGCACATACCTTACTGAGCTATTGTAATCATCTGATATAATACCAATAGTGGAAGTAGGCTTTTTTTTATAGCTAAACCACTTTAAAAGCATTCTTCTTATGTTTTTGTCTGTCTTGTTTATATTTATTTATCTGTGATTATAAAATTAGACCCTATCTATTTTAAGAGAATAACACTTGTGTTAGTGTATTGATTTCACCTGTTGGTAATTCAATATGCAATGGAGCAGTTAAAGATACAGGTAGTAATTGCAATAATTTAGTTAGTCTACAACTGATAAAGGAATGTGTTGAACCTGAATTAAATAAAACATGTGTAGGAAGATGTTGGAAAAATAACATACCTTATATCACGTCATGGGAGTTTCGTGTAGGTAGTATTGCATAATTCTTTCCACGACTCGGGATTGGCACAATTTCCATACAAAGATTTGTCTTAGTTTGATTTTGGATAGGATGGGATTTTGGATTTTGTGAGGGTTTGTTTGACTGATGACAGATCGGAATAGATCTTAACTCAGGACACTGTGGCCGGATATTTCCTAGTTCGTGGCATTCATGACAACGAATCACTCAACGTGTTTTATTATTACGAATCTGGAAGTAAGATTATCCGCTCGAGTTCGAATAGGGTTGATCATTCCACAATTGCTGCAACATCGATAAGTTAAGAGAACTCACAGATTTGTAATGGAGAGACTGAATTCTTGACTTTTGGATGTAGTCCTCTTTTAAATTTCTTGCACTTCTTCATCTCAGTATCTATATACTCAAGGGAGTAACAAGATAATTCGATAAATTTGGCCTCGTACTGGGCTACAGATAGATTAGCTTATTGCAATTTTAAGAAATCAACATTTCATTAATCTTGCTCAGCCTTGGAAAAATACTTTTTGAAGAAAATCTCCTCAAATTACTCCCAAGTAAAATTAAAATTGTTTTGGTTCTGTGACACCGCTTACCACCAGAAGTTAGTTTCACCTTCAAACCTATAGGCTGCTAAAGTTACTCAAAGATTAGTAGTTATACCTATTTCATTAAAAATCTTCACAATCTGATGTATCCATTTCTCAGCTTCACTGGCACCTGACTTTCCAAGAAAAGACGGAGATCATTGTCTCAAGAATTCTTTAAGGGAATTCATTCTATGGATTTCTTCGAAAATGTCCTCTGGAGTAGAATGATAAGTTTGTTGTTATCGGGCTAAAGAAGTGAATTCCTGAAGACATCGCATGATTCCTTCAATTTGAGTTTGTTCAGTTTGAGTTTCAGCAAAAGGTATTTGAGTACTAATCATCCTAAAATATAATAGAACAATTTTAATAACAATAATCATAAAACAAGGATATGGCATACCCCTATTATATTATACAGGATAAGTTTCATGCTACATGAAAGTTATATATCATAGACTACTTCTACATTAATACCTAACTATAGTGGTAGTTAATCTCTTAAGGATTAGTATAGCACACTATATACAATACTTTATTATGTTATCTACATTAGGAGGCAACTTTAACTTAGATTTTCAGTAGAAACAATAGTCTCGTCACTAGAACTGGATTTTGGACTAACTTGATAATCTTCTTTATCTGGGTAATCATCATTCGAGTCATCACTAATGTCAGGAGAGTAGTCACCATGGACTTCACCATTTGATGTTGCATCCGGATACATAGGTGGGATCAGTGGAGCATTTGTGAATGCAAGGTTAATAGCTTCCTAAAGTATCACTGGATCATTCAAGTAATCATCTACGCTTCTCATAACTTGCATGTTGCCTAAAACTCTATTCGTCAATACTAACCATTTGACATCATTACTAGCATCTATGCAATCTTCCTCTACTGCATGAATTATTTCTTATAACTTTGTTAATGCTTCTTCTTGGATTCTAGTTTCTCAACGGTTGTTCGACTCAATCTCCACATTAAACAAAAATATATCCCAAGTATTCATACTACAAATTGGAATTACTATATTATTATTATAATAATAATAATAATAATAATAATAATAATAATAACAATAACAATAATAATAATAATAATAATAATAATAATAATAATAATAATAATAATAATAATAATAATAATAATAATAATGAAAGAAGCTACAAAAAGATAAAATAACCAATATCTTGTAAGTTTCTTTTCCCCTATAGAATGCAAACTTGACGATATATTTAAACTTAAAACATGCTCTGATACCAACTTGTCACGCCCTTCTTTTTGGTATGAATGCATAAGAGAGTATATATAAAGCAATGAATTAAAGTTAAGGCATCATAATAGAGCTTTATTCATTATTAAAGTAGTTTACATAGGGTAGTACCACCGCAGGGGTGACTTACATATTTTTAACACATACTATAAAGTAGAAAATCGAAAAGCTCCACTTCTTGCTCCCATCTGGATTATTCTCTGCCCACATAGTCACGTATGCAAACATGTGACTGGTATCTATTTCTAAGATGGGAGAGATATTATTCTCTTTCTCCGATCTCATCTCGAGAAAAAATGAATTAGCACAAATATGCTAAGCAGGCTATACCGGTTCTATAAGAAGTATATGTATAGATGAGAGTTGGGGTGTGTATAGAATTTAGTATATAGCAATGCTAAAGAATTAACGCTGATAATACCATACTTATCAGTTTAAAAAAGGTTACATAACGTCAATTTTGAACTAATAATCCCATACTTCCCGGTTCATTAAGGATCATATAAAGAAAGTCAAGGATCTTTGAACTAATAATCCCATACTTACCAGTTCATGAAGGGGTACAGAAATAATTAATCCATCAGTAAAACTAAATAATAATCAACTTAAAACCTTTGGTGAAAAGTAACTAGCTAGGCACGCAATTAAAGTGACACTCATACTATATAGCAATAATAAAGGCTCTCAATCACCTGAGACCATTAGGCCAAGAAAAAAGTTTCGTGGGATAACACGTTAGTCTACTTCCTAGTTAATACTAGTTCTCATAAAGTAAATGATGGCACAAAAGTGTAGGGGTGAATTAATTTACTAAGGAGCATGACATCAGTTATTAGGTGAAAAGTGTTAAATTTATCCACATTCAAATTCAAATACCAATGATATTCAATAAAATATGTAATATGGCAGTATTATAACATGCACATACTAAGAATAAATAGGATCTATCACATAGTTATATCAATAGCAGTATATCAAATACGCAAAGTTTACTATTGAAAAGGTAGAAAAATATACTTGCTCGGTATATCATACGACTTTATGTATCAAAAGAGGATATCAGAAGGAGTTGGTACTTGATTCTCTGCATACAATATTTGGGTATATAAGTATTTGTTGGAATTTGGGATTGAATTGGTTAGTTTATACAAAAAACTGTGTCCTTTAAAGTTTCGAGGGTTTAATTGTAAATAATTTGGGATTTTAAAATCTTGGACTTAAGGTCAGTCTTGAAATATTTTGAAGTATTCATAGACAAAGTTTGGGGTTCAAATTCATACGTGGAAAAAGTCAGGAGGGGTCAAATTACAATTTAAAAAAATATTTATAAATTAAAACCTCATTTTTCCATAACTTAAGCTAAGCTGATCTGAACATGGCCTTACCTTATATCATTTTGACAAAAAAAAAGATAAAAATATTGAAAAAAAATTCGAAAAATTCTGATTGGCCATGTGCCCTCGCACGCAGGGTCAAGGTTTATGGTCAAAAAGTTCATCTTCTTCCCCTTGACAAGTGACTTTAGGGTTTTTGATTTTGACCTTGACTAAATCCATCAATTCTAAACCATTTGAGATAATTTCTTAACAAACTCAACTTAAAATTTCACAAGAAATCCAAATATATAGGTTTTATGGATTGAGATGTAGTATATCTCAATTTCTATAACTGTATTTCATTAGTGGCTTTTAGGGATATGGTAGGGATTCTTACAAACATAATTAGATTTATGTTATATGTAGGAGTAGTTTGGTTTTGATTTTAAAGGTTGAGATGGATTACACAGGGAGAATTTAATATTTTTAATTTTCTGATTCAAAATACACTTTCAATCGATAAGAGCTTATTATGCAAATTAATGGCATTTGATCCTTACATTCGAGTTCCTGAAGTTCTAATGAAGACATTCAAAGCTTTAAACCTGAGTTTTGATAATTATTTGGAAGTTCACCATTAAGCTCAAGCTTTTATGGTGGAAACTTCATAATTTTCACCTAGGACCTGTTTCCTACGTAACAATTCTACTGTTTTGAGCTATTCTAGCATTATAACAACACATAAATCGATTAAACTAAAAGAATTGAATATAGTACATAAAATCATAGTGTACCTATTTGTAGTGAAAATTTTGAGTTCTGAAACTTCTGTCTGAGTGAGTTTAAACTGAGGAATTCATGGAGTATTTATAGTATGTAATCAGGGGAGTTCATTGGTGGAGAAGGTAGGTGGATTTGAATTGAAATTGTGAGGTTTTCTGGCTTGGGTAATGTTCCTCACATGTATGAATTATGTACACATGTGATTTTTGGCTTCTTGTGCTAATGTGCAGGCTTATTTGGACACGAGTTTTTATGAAATTATCAAAACTTTGCTATTTGGTCCTTGGTTGGTCAAGTATATGCATTTATAGCCTTGAAAGTGTACTTTTGATAAAGTTTAGGGGTATTTTTACAAATTCAAAAAGTTTTAAGTGATGACATTATAATTTTGTGGTAATTGAAGTCTAAATAATTAATTTGATATAAAGTTGAGGCATAGAGGTTAAGTATAAGTCAAGTTATGCTGGTTTGATGTTTTTATGGGCTAATTTGTAATTATTAAAACTTCAAGGGATCTAAGTTAATTTAGTAAAGTTGTATGGCATCAAGTATAGTTTCATTATTCTTAAAAGACTTTTGAATTTGAATATTTTATAAGGGTTGAAACAATGATTGTAAGTGATTAGGGTCGGTTGATAGATTTGAAAGTCTTGGTTATTATAGTCTACATACATTAAAAAAATCGTCCTCGAAACTACCTTGAAATAAGTTGGGATATTGATCATTCATAGCACGTTCTGGTTCCCATATACCTTCTTGCCAATTTTGATTTTCTCATAGTACTTTAAATAAGGGGATTTTTTTATTTCTGGGGTGCTTCATTTGACGATCCAGAATTTGAATAATGCGTACTTCAAATTCATGGTTTGTTTCGATAGAAATGTCTTGCCACGTAATGGTATGAGACGGATCAAAAATATACTGGCGTAACTATGACACATGAAATACATTGTGAATATTGGATAATTCCACAGGTAATTCTAATTGATAGGCTACGGAGCCAACTCGTTTAGAAATTGTGAAAGGTCAAATATATCTCAGGGCTAATTTTCCTTTCTTTCCAAAGTGTAAGATTCCTTTTCAAGGAGAAACTTTCATCAATACTTGATTATTAACTTTAAACTCTAAAGGTTTTCGGCTTTGGTCTGCATAACTTTTCTGACGATCTTGGGTTGCCTTCAATCTTTCTCGAATTTTTTGTATTCCCTTAGTGGTTTCCTAGATTATCTCCAGACCAAATTATTTACTACTTCTGGATTCTATCCAACATACAGGTAATCTATAGGGTTTTCTATATAAAGCTTTAAATGGGGCAGCTTTCATATTGGTCTGATAGCTATTGTTATATGAGAATTCAATAAGGGGTAAATGTACATTCCATTTATCGGGCTTATCTAATTTACAAGCGCATAGCATATCTTCAAAGGTTTGGATTACACGTTATTATTGTCCATCCATTTACGGGTGGAATGCGGTAATTAAATGAAGTTTAACACCCATTCCGATTTGCAGTGCTTTCCAAAACTTTTCGACAAAATAGGAATCTCTGTCTGATACGATGGATAAAGTAATTCCATGTAATTGGACTATTTCTCGAATGTAAAGCTTGCTAAGCTTTTAAAATGAGTTAGTGGTCTTCATTCGTAGAAAATGAGAAGATTTGGTGAGTCGATCTACTATTATCCAAATGGAATTATATCCTTGGGACATATGAGGTAGTTCATTGTCAAAATCCATGGTAATACAAGTAAGACATCTCATTAAAAAATTCTCGACATTATTTCTCATATTTGGCCACCAATATTGCTTCTTTAAGACGTGGTACATTTCGAACTTTCTTAGTGAATCATAAATTTTGAACGATGGGTTTCTTGCAATATTTCTTCTCAAAGAGATGCATCATTAGGTACATACAATCAATTTCTAAATCGTAAACCTATTTCTTTTTCATATGAGAAGTCATAATTTTTATCTCAAAAGGTTTGTACAAAAGAATCTTGGGTTTGTTAAGCTAAGATTTTCACTCTCAATTCGGGGTAAGCAATAATGTTGGAAAATTTTGCGAAAGGAAATATCAATCAAAGGTTACACTGCTCAACGGTAGCAACAATATCATAAGAAATTAAAGTATGGAGTCTTCCTACTACATTTCGACTTAAAGTATCGCTCACTATGTTGCTTTTGCCTGGATGGTAATTTAATTTAAATCGATAATTTTCCAAAAAAAATCCATCCATTGTCTTTGTCTTAAATTCAAGTCCTTTTGAGTAAAAATATATTTCAAACTTTTGTGATCAGTAAAGACTTGAAAATTTACACCATAAAGGTAACAATGCCAAATTTTTAACGCAAAAAATACAACTTCTAATTCAAGATCATGGACTGGGTAATTACATTCATGAGTTTTGAGTTGACGTGAACCATACTCTATAACTTTCTCATTCTACATTAACACACATCGTAACCCTTGTCTTAGCTTACATCACTAGAAGGAATGGTAAGGAATGGAGCAATGGTTAATTTGTCCTTCAAAATTTTGAATGATTGATTACATTCATCATTCCATATAAATGGAACTTCCCTCCTAGTTGGCTTTAAAAAGGGGAGAGCAACGCGAGAAAATCTTTCTACAAAACGGCGATAATCTCCAGCTAATCCTAGAAAACTTTTTATCTCGATAATATTGGTAGGATTTTTACATTCTAAAATGGCTGAAATTTTTGCTAGATCAACTTGGATTCCATTTTCAAAAATCACCTGTCCTAAATTTTTTATTTCCTTCATTAAAAAATCACATTTGCTCTTATTAGCATATAATCGATGATTTTTTAGAGTACCTAAGACTCCTTCTAAATGTTGGGCATGTTTTACTGGATTTTGAGAATAAACAACAATATCATCAATGAAAATGATAACAAATTGGTCAAGAAAAGGTCTAAAGATTTTATGCATTAGATCCATAAGAGTTGCGGGTGTATTGGTTAACCCAAATGCCATTACCATAAATTCGAAATGTCCATAACGAGTTTGAAAGACAGTTTTCAGAATATCTTCTTCTCTAATGCGTAATTGATGGTAATTGGATCATAAGTCTATTTGAGAAAAGGCCATTGCTCCTCGAAGTTAATCAAATAGATCTCATATTCGAAGTAAAGGATACTTATTCTTAATAGTTTGTAATTATTGTAACTTCAGGGGGTCCAAGTTAATTTAGTAAAGTTGTAGGCATTACGTATACTTTCATTCTTCTTTAGAAGACTTTTTAATTTGAATATCTTATAAGGTTTGAAACAATGATTGTAGGTGATTGGGGTCGATTGATAAATTTGAAAGTCCCGGCTATTACAATATCACCCCAAGCATGCTGTTCGTGTGTAATGACACCAGTAGCCAATCGAATCATGAAACCTATAAAGAGAGGTGTATAAGTCACGATGAAGAAATATTCCTTCCACATGGTGGTTGATTTTTTATAACGGTATTGACTAGATGTGTGAATAGTACCATTGTCATGCTTTCAATGCGCATATACTGTATCTGAAGCCATGGGTCTCTTGGCTAGTCGAGACTAGAAGAGCACTAATCTTGTGGGTGGGGCCGAGATGAGGTTGGCTCCATGTTCGTCTTTTGTGGTTGATGAGACTGTCTCGGCCTCATAAGAGTGTCTAAGGCCAATACTTAGGTTACTTACAGGGGACGACACCATGTATAGATTTATGCAGGACCTATAGAATATTTGTTCATTGATGAAGTTTAACTTGTGACAGGGTGATCTCGGAGGCCGAGACTAGTCTCAAGAGCTCCGGTGGGGTGGTGAGTCTGAAAGTTCGTATAAAGGGAACTCGTTATCACGGTAGGTATCGGCTGGATGAGACCATACTTATGCATATCGGCGTGCCTTGTAAACATTGTTAAACATAAAACCTCATATCTGAAATGTTGGAGAAATCAAATGACTTGACGTTTCTGGTGCCAAAGTCTTTACTTCTATACCTCTCTCTCTTAAGTGAACCAAAATAATGAACTTTTTAATGAACCTAATAAGACATTAAAAATAGCCCTTAATTCCTTATTGTAATTGGTCTACTCCAACGGTAAGGTTTTAATATTCACACACACCTCACAAACCTTACACCCACCCAAGCTAGATGGGTCTTCTCGGGGTTGTGAGCTGGTGTCGGGTTGAGTAACAGGTATGAGAGTAGCTCAGGGATCAAGTCTACGTCACCGGAGTAGGATGTAGGTTGTCGAATCATGTAAGGTAGTTGGGTATGGTAGATGCGGGTTAGGCCGACGGGTATTAGGTTGGCTTTTTAGGTTGAGAAGGTAAGGGCGATCGGGTAGCTCGGGTCAAGGTGGAGGGGTTCAAGTTGTGGCTGATTGGGTCCGTTGGATGGGTTACGGGCAGGTATAGAAGAAATCAGTATGTCAGAATATGAGTATTAGGGAAGATATGGCATGGAGGTTGATGAGAGAGCAGAAAATTTTAATTACCTGGTGGCAAATGGGTTGGGTTAGTGGGTGGGGGTGGGGGGTAAAGTTTGTCAGGTGAGTGTGTGTGTAAAAAAATGCATGTCACATACTTGTCTGTTGCCACTGGTGTAGACCAATTACAACAAGGAATTAAGGGTTATTTTTTAATGTCTTATTAGGTTCATTAAAAAGTTCATTATTTTGGTTCACTTGAGAACCTCTCTCTCTCTCTCTCTCTCTCTCTCTATATATATATATATATATATATATATACACACTAACACCACTGATATTCAATCTTTGATATTTATATATTCTCTTAAAAATATTCAGACACCAATCCTAACACTTTTTAACTTTATTTCCCAACAATGGTTGACCTTATAAGATGTTTGGAGAGCTATATGCATTTCGAAACAAACATAGGGAAAAAACTTTAAGACAATAACAATGAACTCTAATAGTACACTCTAGTGTACCACTCCTTCGTATATATATCACAAGGTTGCATCGGATTACCACTAATACTTTCACTATTTGAAAATGATCACATTCCTCAAGACTTTGATGATTTATGGTGTTTTTATGTACTTCAATTCCTAGTAAAGTATGAGGAATTGGTTAAGGATAGAAAAACATACACTCGATGGGTTGAAAAAACTATTCCAACAAGGACAAACTCCTTTATTAACTTCACAAAAGCACTTCATGATTTTGTTGATGCTTGACTACCCAGATAGTCAATTACCTTTGTTCAATATATTTATGTTTTACAAGCAATTTTTTTTTTATGTTTTGTATCTTTTTTATGAGTTAGAAACTTGTATATCCACTTGTTTTTTAACTAAATATTATGGACAACTCTTCTTTTTGTTACAAATCTAATATTATATTATAAAGCACACTATATAGTTGACTCCTTTGAGTCTACACTATATAGGACCCTCAACTAGTTTGAAAATATAGATTAAATTGAGTCCCTCCTTCAAGTGCAACATAGTCTCTTCATGATGTACCTCAACATCAATAAAGATCAGTTATAAAGCTATTATTCCAAAACACTCACAACACATAGGATTGCATTTCTCACTATAAGTGATTGGTGTGTGTTATTGGAATTAAAATGAATTTTCTATAATTTCTAGGAATTGTAAAACAATTAAAATCTATTTTTAAAATAATTAAAATAGGGTATTATTTTGAGGTTGAAATTTAAATTTCTAAAGTTCCTAAAAATTGGCTTGGGTAGAATCCAAAATCAGTATAAACATATGTGGTAGAAAATGGGATTTTAAAGAACTTAAAACAAGCGTTTTTTATTCATTAATATGACTGCACGTGTTTTCTTATGATTGGTTCAAACTGTGTTTCTTTTCACTCACATTCTACGCAACTGATCTAAACCGTCCTATCTAATTAATCAATGGTTTCCATGTTATAAGAGTTAATCCTTGTGCGTCCCTTTTTCACCAATCAGTTTTCGTTATTGTGCGATCGTTTATCAGCCTTTAGATTTAAATGGTTTAAATCCAAATCAATCCCAACCCTTGATTTTGAATCGACCTTCCAGATCCTTCCTTGAGCCTATAAAAGGAGACTTAGTCTTTACATTTTGAAGATTTGGGAGAGTTTGAGAATTAAGAGAAAGAGAAGAGAGAAAAAATTGAGAGAAAATAATTTTCATAAGGAAACTCCGTGAAAATATATTTCAGAAAATTTTGAGTGTTAGAGTTTTTCTATTCCTCGCTATTATAATCTCTCTCTCAAAAGGCTCGCATTTTTTAGATCTCGTTTCTTTTTAGAAATTTGAAGATCTAAATACTGTGATACATTTAACGTTTAGATTCTAGGCTGTTTTGATTTCTTATTTTGAGAAATCTTATCTCTCGTTGGATTTAGTCTTGAAAACTTTTTAAAAAAAACTTTGGAAATCCAACTGCTCTTGTTTTTACAAACTGAAATCAAGACTTGCATGTTTCAGATCTAAAAAAAATTTATATCAAAAAATTGTGTTCATAAATAATTTTATATGGATCTCTATTTTAAAGATCCAAAAAAGAAATCAGATCTTGAAATATTTTACACGAAAATAACGAGTCTAAATTTCACAAGTGTGAAAAACTATCTCATTGGTTAGATCTGTTGTAATTCATAGGATATGTTTATATTTAAGTGTGTGTGAGTACATGCATAGCATTTAGGCACATCACTCACTTCACAATCACCCACAAACACTAAAGTGTGTTGTTGGTTTAGAGATTTTGACTGTTGTGTCAACATCAAGTTAAAGGAGAAAAGAAGTAAGGATTGTAAACAAAGAAAGGTAAAGAAGTCAGAAGACGTACCATAAAATGAGTGAATTCTCGCTTAGTTATATTTATGGACTTAGAATAGGATTGGTTGTATGATTTTTTGTACATGCTTGTAGCCTATATCTGTTTATAATGGATTTTATTTTGTGGCGTTGAGGTCACCGTGGATGTTTCCCCAATTGGGTGAGGTTTTACCACGTTAAAATTCCTTATCTCTTGTGTGTGATTTTTAATTATTTACTGCTACATTATACAAATCAAACTTAGGTTTAACTTAAAACCCATTTCCAAGAGACTGAAATAAATTGTTCTAAACTATTTAACACATCTTGTGTCTTTATAAAGATTTTTGAAATAGTTTCCTCAAAAAGTAATTTCTGAACTCATTAAACTAGTTTAACTTTCGTTAAAATAACATAGTGAGAATTTTTCAATTGGTATTAGAGATTTGTATTTTCAGAACTTTTTAGATCCTACACTTTGAAACTGTTCTAAAATTTCTTTATGGATGAAAAGTTTGAGCGTCTTGGAAATTTGTCCAGACCTCCCATCTTTGATGGGAATTGTTGATACCAAATTTAGTCTGCTGACATGGCTCAATTGAGTGAAGACACGAGGAAATCTGCGTGGTAATAACAAACACTTTCGAACAACAACTTGACCCACTCAGATACTCCGAGCAATAGATGCTCTTCCAGGAACCATACTGCAACGAGGAACTCTGCTTCCCCGATCAACTCAGACGCTCCGACCAATAAGAGTTCTCCGAGGAACTTTAATACACCGAGCAACTTATGAGTACCGAGCTACTTAGGCGGTCCGAGCAGCTTAGGTGATCCGATCTTCACCTCGAACAGAGAATTAATAGCAGGATAACCAACAGATTAACTGCGCATTAAATGCTTATTATTATCATACAAATGTATATGCCTAATGGACAGCTATGTATTACCCTTTCACATGTACAGCCTGAGGGCTATAAATACATTGTATCATCCTCATTGTAAGGGGACCGAGAATTTCTTGACTAAACTGGTAATCAAGAATCCCCAAACAGTCAGCAATAATAGAAACAATGGACGTAGGCCATTCTTATAAGGCTGAACCACTTTAAAATTTCTTTGTCTCATTTTATTTTATCTGTGATTAAATAATTAGATATAATCTAATTTTTTACATCAACAGATTGGCGCCGTCTGTGGGAAACGACTGGTAATATCATTTTTCATAAAAAAACAATTCATTACAAATGACTGATAATCCAGAACCCAGCAATCGAAACACTGGAAGCCCTCGAAATCCATCTGCTCCGCCCAGCGTTCCAGATCTGGCTGGAATAATGACAAATCTGGCCCAGGGCCAGACAACCATGCAAGATACTATGCGATAACTCATACAAACCCTTCATGGCGGAGTATCGACCTATTCAGGACATCGAAGTGTTCAAAGAAATACCCGTTTACTTTCTTCGTGTACTAGGCGTATCGATTCATATCGTACTGAGGAGTCTGAAGATTTTTCTTATCAACCTGGATGAACTTCGTCAGTACGAGACACAGATACTGAACAACGTATCACTCTCTCTCCAGAAAGGACTAGTGCGCTAGAAAGGTTAAGCAGGGTATCTCATTTTGATCGATTAGGTCCTAGGAGGAACAAAAGTCCTCCTAAGGCTGCGTCGAGGAGCTTTCAACGATCATTAGACTTAAGGGAAGGATCTGCCCAGTCGCGACCAGCTGCTCGTCAAGATAAATCATAGGAAGCCACCTCAACGCGATCAGTTGCTCGAACCAACAGGCCCGAGGAAGGAAATGATGCGTGGGAAGGCTCTATTCAAAGGCTGGAAGACAGACTAGGGGAAATAGTTAAGGCCAAGAACCCCCTACAATGAACTTTTGTTCAAGGGACACCCTTTGTCCAGGCCATTGTGGATTTTCCCACACCGTCAAAGTTCAAAGCACCTGTTGTGACTCCCAAATATGATGGAAAGACAGACCCTGTTCTTCATGTAGAACAATACCAAGCTGCAGCCGACATATATGCTGTTCCAGATGAGATGAGATGCAGAGCATTCTCAGGAACTCTTACCGGATCTTCTCAAATATGGTACAATAATCTTCCTCGGGGTAAGATCTCAACTTTCGTTCAACTGGCCGAGTTATTCATTGAAAATTTATGTTTTGGGGCAAAGCCAGTTAAACGAGTAGCGCATTTGTTAAGTGTTAGACAGAAAGCTGGTGAGAGTACCAGAGATTATATAACTCGTTTTAATAACGAGAAACTCGAAGTCATTGATTATGAAGAAAAGACAGCGATTACCTCCTTGATGAGTGGGCTGTTGCCAAACAAGTTGTACTACACTTTGGCCAAAGATCCACCGAGAACCATGTCAGAACTGATGGCAAAAGCGACCAAGATCATGAATACCGAGGAGGCTATGGCTGCGAAGAAGAATATGGACGCCAAAGAAACCAAGGTGGAAGGTGATAAAGTTAAGAAGAAAGAGCATAAGAACAATGGTAGTGACAAATAATCAAAAACAAAGTCGTCATAGGAGGTACTGAAGAAATTTGATAATTACACTCCTTTGAAGATAGACATCAACCATGTTCTAGAAGAAATCAATAACAACGAGGAATTAAACTGGCCAGAGAAATTGAAGACAGACCCTGACAGGAGGAATAAGGCAAAATATTGTGATTTTCATAAAGATCGTGGCCATATGACCAAAAATTGCATAGCTCTTCAGAATGAGATTGAAACACTTATTAGACGAGGAAAATTGGCAAAGTATGTTGATCGTAGAAATGAAAGAAGAAACAGTGACCGAACAATAGAGAGGTCTAGATCTCCTCGTCGAGCAGAGGAGAATAAGAAAAGAGACCATGAAGTTGATCCAGAAGATGATCCCAATCTTCCCAAGAGACCAAGGCAGCCAGAACATGAGATATTTTCAATATGATTTGGATCATTTGATTGTAATGTTATTACAGGTGGAGATGCAGGAGGAGGAGACCTTACTAGAGAGAGAAAAGCTTACCTCTGTAAGGCTCAAGCTTACTCATACATTCAACGAATAAATCTAGCTGAGGAGGATCGCCCGATAAAGGTAAACAAAGAGAAATTGATCACTGGTTTCTCAAAGAACGACCTCGCAGGTGTTCTATATCCTCATGATGACCCATTGGTGATCAAAATGAGGATGAAGGAAGTAATGATTTCAAGAGTACTGGTAGACAATGGTAGCTCGGCAGACATCATGTTCTACTCGTGCTTCGACAGTTTAAATCTAAAGCTATCTCAACTGGAGCCTTATCATAGACCCCTCCTTGGTTTTGCTGGAGAGAAATTTTTTCCACTTCGGACGATCAAATTGGATATATTAATTGGTACATGGCCTACTTGTCGAACAGAAAGAATATGCTTCTTCGTGATGGATAAAAATATTCAATCAGCCTACAATATCATCATGGGAAGGGTAGGATTGAAGAAGTTCGAGGCAGTGCCATCTACGGTACAACAATGCCTAAAAGTTCCAATAAATTTTGGAGTAGGAGTTGTGAAGGGTGATCAAAAAGTAGCTCAGGAATGTTACTATTCATCTGTCGAGCAAGAGGAACTGGAGGAATCAAGGAAAAAGACTATTACCTATCAAGTAAAGGAAGGTGCAGAAATTGAAACATTGGATCCTAGAGATGAGTCCCAACTCGTGAAAGGCCAGGTTGTGGAAGCTACTGAAAACATCATTCTGGACGACGAGCACCCTGAACGAACAACTCAAATAGGTTCGTTGTTGGAGGCCTCACTAAAATAGAAATTGATAACTTTCCTAAGAAGCAGAAAGTAAACTTTTGCATGGAGTCATGAGGATATGCCCGGAATAAACCCAAATTTCTTATATCAAAGATCAAGCCAGTAAAGCAGAGAAGAAGAGTATTCAATCCCGAGAAGAATCAAGTTATACAGGAAGAGGCCGAGAAGCTCCAAAAAGCTTGCTTTATTGAAGATGTTAAATATCCAGACTGGTTAGCAAATGTGGTGATGGTAAAGAAAAAGAGCAACAAATGGAGGATGTGTGTAGATTTCACCGACCTCAACAAAGCATGCCCAAAGGACCACTTTCCCTTGCCCCAAATTGATCAACTAGTAGATGCTACCTCGGGACACGAGCTGTTGAGCTTCACGGACGCTTATTTTGGATACAACCAGATTAAGATGAAAGCTGAAGACAGGGAGAGTACTTCTTTCATTACACCTAGGGGAACTTACTGTTATAATGTTATGCCTTTTGGTTTGAAAAATGCAGGTGCAACATATCAGCGGCTGATGAAAAAGGTGTTTGCAGAACAAATCAGTTGCAATATGGAAGTCTATGTTGATGATATGCTGACAAAGAGCAAAAAAGCTGTTGATCATCTAGTTAACTCAGGCCAGACCTTTGATCAACTAGATAAATATCAAATGAAGCTGAATCCGATGAAGTGCATATTTGGAGTACGAGAAGGTATGTTTCTCGGGTACATTGTCAGTCAACGAGGCATTAAAGCAAACCCTGAAAAGATCAAAGCTCTGTTAGAGTTGCGATCTCCAACGACGAAGAAAGAAGTGCAAAGTCTTACAGGACGAGTAGCAGCACTCAACAAATTTGTATCGCGAGCAACTGATAGATGTCTCCCATTCTTCAAAACGCTCCAAAAGACTTTTGAGTGGAATGATGAATGTGAGAAGGCTTTTCAAGACTTGAAGAAATATCTGGGAGCACCTCCACTATTGTCCAGGCCAGTGATGGGAGAAAAATTGTACTTGTATCTGGCAGTGTCAGAGAATGCAGTTAGCTCGGCATTAATAAGAGTGGAGAATGGAGTGCAAAAACCGATTTATTACACTAGCAAAGCCTTCTGAGGAGCAGAGATCAGATATCCAAAGTTGGAAAAAATGGCACTAGCATTGATCGAGGCAAGTAGAAGAATGAATCCATACTTCCAGGCTTATACTATAGTCGTATATACCGATATGCCATTGAGGCAAGCTCTTCATAAACCAGAAAAATCAGGAAGATTGATGTATTGGGCAATAGAGCTCGGTGAATATGACATAATTTATGAACCCAGATCATCGCTTAAAGGGCAAGCAGTAGCAGATTTTATAGCAGAGTTCACCTATCCTGATACCACCGAGGAGCAAAAGCTGCTCACCGATTAACCTATGGATGTTACGGAATCATCAAACCTAAGCCCAGACCAACTTAGGTTGGTAAAAGGGTAAGTAGATGTTACAGAATCATCAAACTCAAACCCAGACCAACTTAGGTTGGTAAAAGGGTAAGAAGTGATGATCGACGAATAGCAAGAAATATTAGGAGAGGGTGAAAAGAAGCAACAAGTTTTCCACTGAGGAACTCTGTCAGATCAGAAATTTGAAGAAGAGTTACCTATATGGAGTTTATATGTGGATGGCTCATCTTGGACAACAGGCTGTGGGGCAGGGATTGTTCTTAATAGTCCAGACGAGGTCGACATGGAATATGCCCTACGCTTCTTATTCAAAGCTTTAAATAATGAGGCTAAATATGAAACCATGATTGCAGGTCTTAGTTTGGCAAAAACTATGGGGGCAGAGCAGGTTATTGTCTTCAGTGACTCGTAATTGATCATAAATCAAATGATGGGAGTATATGCAGCCAAAGGAGAATTAATGATCAGGTATCATGCAAAGGCAAGGGAATTGGTATCATAATTTACTGCTATTTTGCTGGTCAAAATACCAAGAACGGAGAATGCGAGGGCAGACGCCTTAGCTCGATTAGCATCAGCTACTCGTACCGAGCTACGAAGAACAATCCCAATTGAAGTTTTAGCTGGTCGGAGTATAGATGAAGATTTGATGATGAATTTTATTACCCTTAATTTAGGACCATCTTGGATGGATTCCATCAGGGCATATATTGAGGAGGGGGAATTACCAACTGACAAACTTGCAGCTAAAAAACTGAAGTTTAAAGTTGCTCGTTATGTACTGAATAATGGTATTCTGTACAAATGAGGAATTATAGCAGGTTTGCAAAGATGTGTGCATCCCACCGAGGTGAAAGACTTGATTGAAGAGATCCATGAAGGGTCCTATGGAGCCCATGTAGCAGGTCGTACGCTTTTGCAAAGGGTTATGATGCAAGGATAGTACTGGCCAACGATGAGGGCTGATTGTATAGCCTATGCCAAGAAATGTGACAAGTGTCAACGCTTCTCCACTATCCGAAGAACTCCCCAAGCGTTGTTGACACCCATTACTTCTCCTTGGCCATTTGCTATGTGGGGAATTGACTTGGTCGGACCACTTCCAACGACCAGAGGAAGATTTAAATTTCTCATCGTCGCAGTGGATTATTTTACTAAGTGGGTAGAAGCTGAGCCTTTTGTCGACATGATGTACGAGAAGGTGTATCAATTTATTTGGAAAAATATCATTTGTAGATATGGTCTTCCCCATGCATTCATTACCGACCATGGAACATAATTTGACAACGAGGAGTTCGCTGCCTACTGTCATCAGTCAAATATCTTGAAGATCCACTCGGCACCAGGACATCCCCAAAGCAATGGACAAACTGAAGTAACAAACAGAATGCTACAGAATGGCTTGAAGAAAAGACTGAATGACGCGAAAGCAAATTGGATCAACGAGTTACAATCAGTACTATGGGCTTACCGAACTACTCCCCGAGCAGCAGCAGGGGAATCTCCGTATATGCTGGCATTTGGAAGTGAAGCCGTTATACCTGCCAAGTTGGGTCACCCAACACACAGAGTACTGAATTTCAATTCCCCTGTCAGCGACTTGATGAGAAGATTGGATTTAGACATGCTTGAGGAAGTTAGAGAAGAAGCAGCCATCAGGAATGCTGCTTACCAACAACGAACAACTTTGTTCTACAACAAGAGAGTAAAGAAGTGCGACCTGAAAGAAGGAGACTATGTGCTAAAGAAAGTGATTCAAAAGCACAACAAATTGGAAGCAAACTGGCATGGACCTTACCGAGTTACAAAAGTTGTTCGACCAGGAACCTACAGAATAGCAACTTTAGAAGGGCAGGAGTTTAAGAATGCATGGAATGCAGAAAACTTGCGCAAGTATTATCAGTGATGTAAACTCTCATGTAATACATTTTCGTTAGTATGAATAAAGCGACAATGTTCTGCCCAGTTCTCTCCTTTTGTTGGAAATTTTTTGCGGAATACTAGTGCTACACACTACTCAGCAAAACTCAGACTACTCAAAACTATTCCTAAAAATGCCAACTAAGGTTGGTTAGGAAGTAAAACTATTCCTAAAAATGCCAACTAAGGTTGGTTAGGAAGTAAAACTATTCCTAAAAATGCCAACTAAGGTTGGTTAGGAAGAAAAACTATTCCTAAAAATGCCAACTAAGGTTGGTTAGGAAGTAAAACTATTCCTAAAAATGCCAACTAAGGTTGGTTAGGAAGAAAAACTATTCCTAAAAATGCCAACTAAGGTTGGTTAGGAAGAAAAACTATTCCTAAAAATGCCAACTAAGGTTGGTTAGGAAGAAAAACTATTCCTAAAAATGCCAACTAAGGTTGGTTAGGAAGTAAAACTATTCCTAAAAATGCCAACTAAGGTTGGTTAGGAAGAAAAACTATTCCTAAAAATGCCAACTAAGGTTAGTTAGGAAGAAAAACTATTCCTAAAAATGCCAACTAAGGTTGGTTAGGAAGAAAAACTATTCCAAAAAATGCCAACTAAGGTTGGTTAGGAAGAAAAACTATTCCAAAAAGTGCCAAAGTTGGTCGGTAAGAAAAAACCCACTAACTGTAGTTGGTCGAGAAGGAAAATTTACCGACCTTGGTTGGTCGGAAACATTTTATGAGTACGAGAAAGTGATCGAGCAAAATTTTTGATACTCGTAACTTTTTAAATTACTACCAAGTTGGTCGAGAAACAAAACATCATTAAGTTTGGTTAGTTGTCAAATGATTACAACAAATTCAAACTAGTCGACAATAAGTTTTAATCAACTCTAAGTTGATCAAGAAATAACACAATGTTGTTATCTTTTTAACATATATACATATATAAAATGTTTTACAACCACAAGGCAATGACAATCAGGATTGCGAACAAAAATATAAGTCTTTCATTAAATCCAAAAACGGAATACATTGAGAATGAAATACAAATTAATTATTACATCAAGATTCCTATTCTATTGGTTTCTTCCCCTCTGCTTTTGAAACAGGTTCCTCGCCAGCAGGAGGATCGTCTAAAGCATAAGGGGAGTTTATGAAATTAAGATCTTTAAGTGTCCTGATGTTCATCATAGATGGTCGATCGAGTAGGTGCTCGGGCGAGATATTTCAGCATTGGAATGGAGACTATAATCACCAAGGTACTTGGAAATCAAACACTGAGGGATTGCCCGGGCAGGGATCCAGCTCATGTCGAGTTTGAAGGGTGGCACTGGCAAGTCGAGCAACCCAAGATTATAATAATCCCACAAGTAGTGACCCTGTTCCATTTGCAGTACACCCAGGGCATTCAACCACCCTTATTTGTAACCTTCATTATTCGCATTTTGGATCCGATCATCCAAATGGTAAAGAGTCTCATTGTAGCCAACCATCCAAAATTCTCTGGACTGCTTGTGGAACTGATAAGTCAACCTTTCCAACTGCTCGTGAAGACTTTTTATAAAGAGTTCTTTATTCTCCAAGGCAGATTTCTTTGCAGAAAGCTGCTCGTCCAGATTCCTGATCTTCTTAGACATCTCAGCCAATGCCTGTTTCTTTGCCATCAGTTGGAAGGCTTGGTTCTCCAGAGCAGATTGAGTTCTCTGTTCCTCGATAGTAATCCGAGCAGCTCTTGCTCGTCCTCGAGTAGATGTAGAAGGGCCAGCTCTCTTCAAGGTTTCTAATTCATCCCTCAGGTTGGCATTTTCGACCTCCAAGAAAGAGAATCCCTCGTCGTTCATAGGGACCAAAGCGTTTGAGGTGGAAGCTGCAGACTTCAACTGAGACACCTCTCTTTGTAGGTTATTATTTTCCTGCTCTAACAACTCAGCTATCTGTCTGTGCTCTTTTACCTCAGCCTTCAAAGTTCTCTCCCTCACATCGTAAGCAGCAAATAGTTTATCGTATCCCTTATCAGCACTGAGTTCCTGATACTTCTTCTCGTATCCTTTGTGCAAAAGGGCTGTAGATTCCTTATATTGTTGTTGAAGCTCTTAAAGAGTACCTTGGAGATATTCAATAATTTCATAATATGCTACATTGTTAGCCCCTGCACGATCAAGCAGGCACTTCAAATACTGGTAGGCTAAAATTGCTTGCTCTGAAGCACCTTGACCGAGGATGTCAATGATTTGTGCTGCACTCATATCTGTATGACCAGATTTGAAGTACTTATTTCATTGCCTCAATAATTTTGTATCATGAGCAGACAATAACTCCATCCTGTCCATAAACTAGTAAAGGAAGAGAAAGCAAGAATCAATAAGAGTTCAAACAGAGCATGAAGAAGAGAAACAACAGTATGAATAGGCGAAACTTCAAATTTTATTACATCATAAAGGAGAAGTACAAAATTCAAAGTTACATTTGATAAAGAAAAATAAACAGAGAGAAAAATCCGAACAACTCTACACCTTTTCCTTGTCTCCCAAAACTTTCTCGAGAGGATGGAACGAGGAGGTAGGTTGCTCGGATGGTACAGATGGTTGCTCGGGGAGTGCTGGAAGTTGCTCGTTTGAAACAATGGATGGTTGAAGTTGCTCGCTGGTGGACTGGATAGCTGGGGAATGAGGAATTTGATCTCCCATCACCATGGAGGATTCCTCAGAGGCGGCTTCGTCCTCTTCTTCTTCTTCAGGAGTTGGATGGGGGCCCGGGATGTGTCGCTGAAACATGTCAGAATTTTTATCGACCTTCATCTCTTGCAGAGCAGCGACCCAGCCATCCCTAAAGTATTTGTGGCTACCATATTCCACCTGCGACATCATGGCAGCCAGACCTTTATTCCACCCCTTATCCCAGCCAGTGCTGAAAGACTTTTTTATAGCCAACTTTCTTTTTTCTTTCTCCAAGGAAAGCTTCTTGGAAAGAAGATCCTCGGCAGCCTTCAGCTTATTCTCTATTTCTTCCTTTTGACGACCTACTTCACGAAATCGGCCCAACTCTTCTTCAGCATTTTTGAGCTTACTTTAAAGCTCCCTAGCATTTTTGAGCTTCTCATTGAGCTCTTTATTCTTCTCTTCCAAGTTTTTTATTTTTTTCTCCAAACCTTTGGAGACTTCAACAACTTGGTTTCTCTCCTGCTCGGTGGAATCAAGTTTTTTCTCCCAAGCAGTCTTATCATCATTATACTTCTAACGAGAATCTTTCAAAGACTGCGTCAGGCCCACCAAAGCTTCCTCTACACCAGCCGAGGAGCTTGAAGCTTTAATAGCTTTATCTTTCTTTAATATGGTATTAAAACAGGTCACCAACTGGGAAAAGAAAATGATATCAAGCCAGTACACAGATATAACAAGGGAAAAATGAAAGTTGAGGATAATGATACTTACAGAAGCTATATGACGAGCAGCTAATGAGGTAACCATATCCCGAGAAAGATTTTCTTTCATACCTTGGATCTCAGGAATGATCCAAGACTTCATCGAGCTCATGACAGAGCTCGGGGCAACAAAAGTGGGAACACCACTTCCAGTAATCGGGGGCTGAGAGATGGATTCAGCCAAATTGATCGAGGATCTCTTCTTCATCTTCCTCGGGGGAACATGAATGGGCTCAACTAACGATGTAGTCTTAGTCGGAGAGATAACAATCACCTCACTTGGAACAACGGACTTGCTCGGAGCCACTGTGGGCTTCTTGGCAACCTTCACAGTAGTAGTCGTAGGGGGTGCATCAATCTTCTTTGTCCCTTCTTCTGGAACATCATGTTTACTTCTCTTTGCCTCTCCAGCAACAGAGGCAGATTTCTTGAAGATGGCAGTAGCTATTCTTTTCTTCATTCTTTCACTCAGAGGGATATGAGACTCAGGTGAAGAACTTTCAAAAGCAGGTACTGGTTCTACCTCACTTATCACCGAACGAGCAGTAAAAGATGAGGTGTAACTCTTATACTGCAACAAATATGAAGATGGCCTGATATGCTCGTCAGCAACAGTCTGATGCAAACCCCAAATAAGTTTTAGATGTTTTAAATTAACTTCTGTCTCTTTTGGAGACCTTCTTTTGCTGTCAACTGTAAATAAATGAAAATTAAAATATCAGTGACACATTTTATCAAACACAAAGGAAGCATAATTTCAAAAATAAAATAAAAACAACCTATCCCATTGCCATAGGGAGGACATCTAGGACCCTGGTACACATCATTTCCAGCCAGTAGAGGGTGTTGCTAATTTTTCATAACAACCCCGTGCTCGAAGTAGTCCCTATTGGCATCTGGGAGATTGACCACTAAAGCCCTATTTAAAAACCTAGTTTTTAAATAAAAAGTATTGTCACCAACAGCCCATCAATAACAGAACATAATTTTTGGAATTCTTATACGAGTTCCATAAATTTGATTTAATCTATGAACTCCGTTAACTATTCTCCACGTATTGGGGGCTATTCTTGCAGGAACCACGTCAAAATATTGACAGAATTCCAGACATAAAGGGTTTGGGGGAAAAGAAAAGCCACATTCACTGACAAAGAGACTGGGGAACCAATGTCCCTCAGCCAAACGAAAATAATCTGAAGGCTCAGAAAGTTCCTCCAAAATAACCCATGAAGGAATAGAGATATCAGAACGAAACTTACCAAGCGACTCTACAGGGTAAACCATGATGAGTAAAGGAAATCAAAGAGAAAGAAGAAGATCTTACAGGAAAAAGGATGAGTCTGTTGACAACGAATGATGAAAGGGATGAACGCACAGGAGAGAGAGACAATGGAAAACTCAAAAAGACAAATTTGAAAAAGTAGAAGACGAGGGGATTTTCTGCAACGCTTAAATACCCTGTCTTCGGAATGGGTAAAGGTAATGATTACAAAAAGAGACGGTTACGTTACCAGCGGCTAAAAAGACAAAAAGGGCGCGGGAATCGAAGCGATTATAAAAATTAAAAAAGTCCAATTCTACGAATTTGGAAGGAGAAATAAATACAAAAGAAAATACTCCTAAATTTTAGGATGACCATTTGAAACCGCCATATTTCGAGAAAGAATGTTCCACACTCCTCAAATTTCGAACTGTGAACCATTGGGGGCTTATGTTGATACCAAATTTAGTCTGCTGACATGGCTCAATTGAGTGAAGACACACGGCAATCTGCATGGCAATAACAAACACTTCCGAACAACACCTTGACCCACTCAGATACTCTAAGCAATAGATGCTCTCCGAGGAACCATACTGCAACGAGGAACTCTGCTTCCCCGATCAACTCAGACGCTCCGACTAATAAGAGTTCTCCGAGGAACTTTAATACACCGAGCAACTTATGAGTACCGAGCTACTTAGGCGGTTTGAGCAGCTTAGGCGGTCCGAGCTGCACCTCGAACAGAGCATTAATAGCAGGATAACCAACAAATTAACTGCGCATTAAATGCTTATTATTATCATACAGATGTATATGCCTAATGGACAGTTATGTATTACCCTTTCACATGTACAGCCTGAGGGCTATAAATACATTGTATCATCCTCATTGTAAGGGGACCGGGAATTTCTTGACGAAACTGGTAATCAAGAATTCCCAAACAGTCAGCAATAATAGAAACAGTGGACGTAGGCCATTCTTATAAGGCTGAACCACTTTAAAATTTCTTTGTCTCATTTTATTTTATCTGTGATTAAATAATTAGATATAATCTAATTGTTTACATCAACAGGAATAATTTTCCTTACTGGAAAGTAAGGATGATTTCTTTCATCCAATGGACATTGGGAGATGTTTTCTGGGAAGCAATTGAAAATGGATATACACATCCAACTAAGCCTTTTGCAGAGGGTAGTGTTATAAGGGTTAAAAATATCCTCAATACGTTTACTAAGGAAGAAAAACTTGACTCCTTAAGTAATAACACTGTTCTAAAAAAGCCCTCCTGGGCTTCGCCTAGGCACGCCTAGGCTTGAGGCTTGGGAGAAATGCCTCGCCTTACGCTTTTTACGCCTTATTCTTGGTAAAACCCTTAAGGCACACTTTTTTCTAAAAACAACAATGCTTTAGTGAAACGATTTCGCGTTTTAAAGATTTTTTTTACAAACTGGACTATTATCTCATCCAAAATAATCAAATAGTATTTTAATTTGCATATATTCAGACATATTTTTATGATGTGTACAATTTTAGTATTTTAGTAGCCTTATTATGGTTAAAAAATATTAAAATTTATTAAGAAGGCCTAAACACCTTTTCACGCCTTTTTATGCCTAAGGCCCACCTAGGCTCTAAGGCTTAAGGCTTGGCCTCCACGCCTTGATTACGCCTCACATTTTTTAGAACCTTGAGTAATAATAAAAGCAAAAATGATATATTCATATTTGTTAATGAGCACGAATTCAAACACATATCTATTTTCACTAGATCTAAGGAAGCCTGGGACATATTAGTCACTGCTTACGAAGGTGATGACCGTGTTAAGGTAACCAAAACTCAGATGTTAATACAAAAATATAACACTTTAATTAATAATGAGACTGAGACATTTGACGAATTCTATATTAGATTGACTGACATAATCACAAAACTACATGCAAATGGAATCATGTATGATAGAGAGAAGTAATGTAAAAAAAATTTAGCTCCCTTCCCTCTAAGTTTTACAACAAAATTGAGGAGATAGATGATCCATAATTGACCCCTTAACTCCTCAATAGCAAACTTAGGATGGTAGAAATGGAACTTGATTTTAAGAAGCACCTTTCCAATAACCAGAAAAGATAATCTAGTCCCAATGTAGTTTTTCAATCTAAAATGACCTCACCTCAATTACTCATGCGCAATATAGACTTGGGCTTTGATGAGGACTATGATTTAGAGAGTTTGAATGAAAAGATAGCGCTAATATCAAAACAATTCAAGAAAATTATAAAGTTTAGAAACACTGTTTCTTTTAAATAAGGGAAAGCTATATATCAAAACAACTTTAATAACATGCCTCATTAGAGGAACAATGACAATCAGAACACTAATAATAATTCAAGACCTAGAAAGGACCTTAAATATGCACAATGCTATAAATGTGGTAAAAAGGGTCACATAGCTTCTAATTGTAGGGTTAAAATGAATAACACTGCTAAAGCTGATATAAGTAAGACTTAGGATGACACAAGTGACTCTGAAGAAGATGAGCCCGATTCTTCCAACTCTTTTGATCCTTGCATATCTTTCTTTTAAAAAATTATACATTTTGATGATATGTTTGTGAATAATTCTAAACCTGATGCTATCATACCCAATACTATTATGTCTGATGATGTTTTGTCTACTTCTACTTTATCTACTCTTTAACTAGATAATATACATGATGTAGATATTGCTAGTAATAGTTCTTCGACGATGTGTGTGAGTCAAAGTGTTCGTACTGGTGACCAATTAAATGGGTGTGTGAGTTCGACAAATAAAACGCTAGGGGATAACTCACACATTGCATATAATGAGTCTGATAACAATGACCTCCCTGATATTCACACACTCTACACTAAGACTCTTAGGAAGAGCACTAGACTAGAAAAGACAATCAAGGACTTTACTAAAAAGGTAGAATATTTAAGCTTATTAGTCAAACAAAATGTTGAGGACTATAAAAATTAGTGTTTGGCCTATGAAACGAAAACTAAATCTTTTGTTCAAAAATTTAAAGAACTTTATGAATTAAATGAAGTTTTGGAAATGAAATATAAGGTAACTTTGGTAGAATTGGAAGAAGCTATACAAAAGGTTTCAATTGTATTCAAGATATTTTCTAAATTTGAAAACAATTCCAATTGTTTTGAAGACTGCATTGTTCTTAGCAAAATCAATTCTGAAGATAAAACTAGTTTCGATTATGGTCAGAAAACTAATGCAAAAACTAAAATCGTTCAACACGTGCAATTTATTTCTTCTGGAAAAAGACCAGATGACCTATGTCCTGATTTTCAAACCTTAAAGAAAGATTTTGAAAATAAGAAAAAGTGGCTAGATAATGAGGTGGAAAATCATCCAAGGCTAATTGGTGAACCTAAGGCTAAGTATGTTTGCCCCCTTGTTAGGCAATTTGAGCCCAAATTTAAAGCTGTTGTAGTCAGACATAAGGTCAAGGTCCAGCAAATGGATAAACCTCTTTTTAAAGGTTTTTAAAACAAGAAAAAATCATTGAGCCACTAATACTTCTCTTATTGCAATGTTTATGGACACTGTGTTGCTGAGTATTTTCAAAAACGACTATATAAACATGTCTATAATTCGCCTGTTTACAAAAACTTAACTATTTTAGGTAGAGCATGAATAATTATATACTTCCTAAACAGCCCAATAAAAACTCAAACTATAGAGGTAGGAAGAAAAGATCTCGTGCTAAGAAAAAATCTAAGAGAAAGAGTCCTAGATCTCTTTCTAAATCAAAAGATCATAAATATTATAAAACTAAAGCTATTTAGGTTATAAAGGACGATCTAATACCCTAGCTGGTGTGCAATATTGTTGCTAATGCTTTAAAAGCTGAGAGAACAACATCTGGTTGGTACTTAGGCTCTGAATGATCCAAACATATGATCGAAGACAATACTAAATTATCCGATAAGACTAACTTCATAGGAAGAAATGTTTTCTTTGGAGACGGAGTATCATCTCAGATCATAGGCAAGGGAACACTCTAAGAAAAATGACTCCCTATTCTCAAAGATGTCCTATTACTAAAAGGTCTTAAAGCCAATTTATTAAGCATATCTCAATTTTGTGACTCCAACCACACTGTTATATTCTCAAAAATCAATTATAAGATTTTAAATGAGAATGGTGGCTGTATCCTTATAAGTCACATGACATAGTAAATCCGGGTAATGAGACTTAAGATAGCCAGACTTAATGAAAATGAATTCTGGCATAACGAGTTGGGCCACATTAATTACGATAATCTTGGCAGATTGATCTCTCAGGATATAGTTAAAGGTTTAAAAAAAATAAAATTGATTTCAAATGTTGTTTGTGGGTCGTGTCAAGAAGGAAAAATGATTAAATCTTCTCACAAGAAAGTTAAAGACATTTCAACATCTAAACCTCTAAATCTAATCCACATGGATCTTATGGGTCCTTCGCGAACTGTGAGCCTTTATGGTAACAATTATATTTTAGTCATTGTGGATGACTTTACTCGGTTCAATTGGGTAACATTTTTAAACAAAAATATGATACATTTTGAGAATTTTTGAAAATCCTTTAAGAATCAAGAATGAAAAAGATACCCAAGTTAATCGAATACGTTAGCGATAGAGTAAGTGAATTTAAGGACTCGGGGGTCATAGAATACTATAGTGGTAATGGTTATCGGTATGAGTTTCGTACTCTTAAAACACCTCAATAGAATGGTGTTACCAGGCATAAGAATTGAACAATCCAGGAAATGGCCAGGGTAATAACACATGCTAAGAACTTGCTAAAATATTTTGGGTTGAGGCAGTTTAAACAGCGTGTCACATCATCAACCGAGTCCATCTTCAGAAAGATACCAAACAAACCTCCTATGAACTTTAGTATGGCAAAAATCCCAACCTGAAATATTTTCAAACCTTTGGGAGTACTTGCTATGTTTATAAAGACAGAGAACACCTGTCTAAGTTTGAAACCTGTGGCGACAAAGCCATATTTTTAGGTTACTCCTCAGTCAGTAGGGACTATCGCATTTATAATTTGCGTACCAAAGTAATCATAGAATCGGCAAATGTGATAATGAGTGACACTAATGTCGAGATTAAAGAATAAAGATTAATTATCGTGGATGAGTTTGAAAACAGTTTTACTTATGACTCTCCAGAGATAGTTGAATCGTTACTAACTAAAACCTTTTAAATACCTAATTGGATTTCTCAATATCATCCCATTGATAATGTTGTTGGTAACCCTAAAGAGCCAGTGCGTATGCGATCCCAATTACGTAATGCGACCCATTTTGCGTGATTTATTTCTCTAGTAGAACCAAATAATGTAAATGAGGCACTTAGTGACTCCTTTTAGATTGGATCTATGCAATAAGAGATAGTCCAGTTTAAGAGTCATGATGTGAGGAGTCTCGCCCCTAGGCTAGAAAATAAAAGGGTTATTTGCACTTATTGGATATCTAAAAATAAAACTGATGAATCAAGGACAATAGTTAGAAATAAAGCCAGGTTAGTTACCCAAGGCTACTCTCAAGGTAAAAGAATACATTTTGAGGAGACCTTTGCCTCGGTCACTAGCCTTGAGTCTGTTCGCTTGCTCTTGGCCATAGTCTGTCAATTATAATTCAACCTTTATCAAATGGATGATAAATTCACATTTTAAATGGTATTTTTATAGAGGAGATCTACATTGAACATCCAAAAGGCTTTATCGATCCTTATTACCTGAACCATGTCTTTAGGTTGAAAAAGGCATTATACGGTCTAAAGCAAGCCCCTTGAGCCTGGTACAAATGTCTGTCAACTTTTTTAATCAATAAAGGTTTTCAACGTGGCAGAAATGATGAGACATTATTTGTCAAATATTTTAATAAACAGGTCTTAATTACTCAAGTATATGTTGATGACATTATATTTGGATATACTTCTCCAACTGAAGTTAAAGAGTCTTCAAAAATTATGCATGAGGAACTCCAAATGTCTCTTATGGGGGAGCTTTAATATTTTTTAGGTCTTCAAGTTAGACAAAAAGATGATGGGTTATTTATATCGCAGTCTAAATACACAATTGAATTAATTAAAAAAAATCAGTTTAGATAATGCTAAAGTTGCTAAGACTCCCATGAGCACCTCTGTGAAACTATCTAAAGATGAGAATGGAAAACTCGTTGATCCTATGCTATATAGAAGTATGATAGGCAATTTACTGTATCTCATAACTTCTCGGTCTCATATTATGTACGCTCATTGTGTTTGCGCTCGTTACCAAAGTGCACCTAAGGAAAGTCACCTTTTTGTGTTAAACGTGTAATTAAATATGTTAAAGGAATGATAAACCTAGGTATATGGTACACAAAAGACACCACAAGCACAATTTTAAGGTACCCCGATGCTGACTGGGTCGAGTACTCAGATAATAGAAAAAGCACTTTCGGTGCTTATTATTACATAAATAACAACTTAGTCGGGTGGAGCAGTAAAAAACGGAACTGCATATCACTTTCCACAGTCGAATCCAAATACATAGCGGTAGGAAGTTTTTGCGCTCATTTCTTATGGATAAAGCAAATGCTTAGTGACTACACTATTAATGAAGAAAAAGTGAATTTATTGCGATAACGAATGTCCGATCAATATCTCTAAAACCCTGTTCAACATCCGTGTACTAAACATATTAAAATTAGACATATGTGAACTTGATAAGTCTAAAAAATTATAGATTAACTATTTACCCACTCAACATCAACTAGGTGACTTGTTCACCAAACCTTTGGATAAGTTACGTTTTGAATATTTAAATAAATCCATCGGTATGATTATGCTTGATTAACTATCTATCACCTATCATATCCTCTGGTTACTATCATGCTTATAATTGGTCTTTGGGGATCTAGGGCACGGTCGTTTGATAAATGATAAAGGACGCCTCCTATCTCTATTTTATGTAGGAGACCCTTTAGGTGACCCGTTGTATGATTTAGGTTGATAGAATGATGTTTACCTTGATTGTTATATTAATTTTATGTTTTCACCTTTTGTACACTTGAGACAAAATGGGGGAGAGATATTTGAGTCCATCAAGACAGCTATTATAAAACTTGACTAATTCTTGATCTTTGACATTAGTTGCTGTTTTATTTTTTAGGAATCAGCACCATCAGATCTGATTATGGTATTAGTCAGTTCATAGTTAAGTTATGTACTTTTTGGCTTCTAGGAAATGGGGTAGTTATAATTTTTGCATATGAGTAGTTTTTTCTTATTTTTTTTATCCCTATGAGTCCTAGATGACTTAAAGGAGATTTTATCTCTCATTTTCAAAGGGGGAGATTGAAGCACACTATATAGTTGACTCACTTGAGTCTACACTAGTTTGGAAATATTGTCAAAATTGAGTCCTTCCTTCAAGTACATCATAGCCTCTTCATGAGCTACCTCAACATCAGCAAAGATCATTCATAAAGGTAGTATTCCAACACACTCACAACACATAGGATTTCATTTCTCATCATAATTGATTGGTGTGTGTTAATTGGAATTAAAATGAATTTTCTATCATTTTAGGGAATTTTAAAACAATTAAAATCTATTTTTGAAATAATTAAAATAAGGTTTAAATTGTTTTGGGGTTGAAATTTGAATTTAAGAAGTTCCTAAAAATTGGCTTGGGTAAAATCCAAAATCGACACAGGCATATGTGGTAGAAAATGGGATTTTTAAGAACTTAAAACACACGTTTTTTATTCATAAATATGGCATCACGTGTTTGCTTGTAATTGGTTCAAACTATGTTTCTTTGTACTCACATTCTACGCACCTAATCTAAGTCGTTCGATCTAATTAATCATGGTTTGCATATTATAAGAGTTAATCATTGTGCGTCCCTTTTTAACCAATCAACTTTCGTTATTATGCGGTTATTTATCAACCTTTAGATTTAAACGGTTTAAATCCAAATCAATCCCAACCCTTGATTTTGAATTGACCTTCCAGATCCTTCCTTGAGCCTATAAAATGAGCCTTAGTCTTTACATTTCAAAGATTTTGGAGAGTTTGGGAATTGAGAGAAAAAAGAGAGAGAAGAGAGAAAATAATTTTCGCAAGGAAACTCTGTGAAAATATTTTTTAGAAAAATGTGAGTGTTAGAGTTTTTCTATTCCTCGCTATTGTAATCTCTCTCTCAGCAGCCTCACATTTTCAGATCTTATTTTTTTTAGAAATCGGTAGATCTAAATATGGCGATACATTTCACGTTTAGATTCTAGGCTGTTTTGATTTTTTGTTTTGAGAAATATTATCTCTCGTTGGATTCCATTTTGAAAAGGTAAAAAAAAAATCTTTCGAAATCCAACTTCTCTTGTTTTTACAAATTGAAATCAAGACTTGCATGTTTCAAATCTAAAAATTTTGCATATTGAAAAATTGTGTTCATAAATAATTTATGTGGATCTCATTTTTAAAGATCCAAAAAGGAAATCAGATCTTGAAATATTTTACACGAAAAGAATGAGTCTAAATTTCAGAAGTGTGAAAAAATATCTCATTGGTTAGATTTGTTGTAATTCATAGGATCTGTTTGTATTAAGCGTGTGTGAGTACATGCATAGTACTTAGGCACATCACTCACTACACAATCACCCACAACACTACAGTGTGTTGTTGGTTGAGAGGTTTTGACTGTTGCGTCGACATCAAGTCAAAGGAGAAAGGAATCAAGGCTTATAAATAAAGAAAGGACAAACCGCTTGCTTAAAGAAGTTAGAAGACGTACCACAGAAGGAGTGGATTCTCGCTTAGGTATATTTTTGGACTTAGAATAGGATTGGTTGTATGATTTGTTGTACATTCTTGTAACCTATATCTGTTTATAGTGGATTTTATTTTATGGCGTAGAAGTCACTGTGGATGTTTCACTAATTGGGTGGGGTTTTACCACGTTAAAATTCCTTGTCTCTTGTGTGTGAGTTTTAATTCTTTAATGCTACATTCTGCAAATTAGACTTAGGTTTAACTTAAAACCTATTTCCAAGAGACTGAAATAATTCGTTCTAAACTTTTTTATACATCTTGTGTCTTTATAAAGATTTTTGAAATAGTTTCCTCAAAAAAATAATTTCGGTACTCATTAAACCATTTTAACTTTTGTTAAAATAACACAATGAACGTTTTTCATATTATGTAAGTCATCGCTAAGAGAATACAAAACACATTTGTTCCACGTTGTTCATATGTAAATCGATGATTGTTACCTCTAGCGAGGACTACTAAAATAACAAATTTATGTCAATCATGTAGACAGTTGTTTCGCATTGTGAAATATTTAAATTTCACACTCCAAAATAGTATTTCGCAATGTAATTTCAACATTTCTCAATGTGAAATATTGAATTGTTGCATTGTGAATTTATTAATATTTTGAAATGAGAAATTTGACAATATTGCTCTTTTCGGACTTAAATTATGAACAAACAGTGAAAATAAATTAATAAATCCAAATATCTTACTAAATCATAAAGTCTATAATTGTCAATTTCGAGATATAGTAATTCATCATCACATGAATTATAATTTTCATCCGGTCCATACACAAAGCCATAACTTTCCATAATGATTTAAATGTCTGTCATCCCCAGATTATTAAGATATCTATATCCAATAATGTTCTCTAAATAGATTGCATCATCTTGAATACATAATGAATTACTTGAAACTTCATATCTTATATAAATTGTAGTTGGTCGACGTTTTTCTCATTTCATAACAATTTTTTAAATAAAATCCTCATACGAAAATGCTAGACATATCGTACTCTTGAAACCGATTCGTTTTCTATCGTACTTTTGGTAAATTAGATTGAAATCTCAATATCTAAATAATAAGAATCCTAATAGAAATGTAAGATTGAGAATGAAGCAAAATTACATAAATATGATCTTGAAAGGAAAAAAATAACGTCAAAGAGATCTCGGCTAAGATATAGAAGATAATATTATATACGAAAAGCATTTTAGAATACGTATATTGTCATTAATCTCAAATCTATTTTGTAATTAGTTATTAATCGATTACTATGCAAAAAAATATTTTTGACAACTTACTTATTATAAATGGGAGTTTGACAAATAAGTCCTATTTATATAAGACATTTCCTAATAGGTCCTATTATAATATTTTTTTTCTCAATAAGTTTTATTTATATATGCGAGTGTTCTATAACGCTCGCATAGGCTTAAGGCTTGGAAGAAACGTTTCACCTTAAGCCTTTTACGTCTTATTCTTCGTAAAAGGTTTAAGGCGCATTTAAAAAAAAAACGCCTTAGTGAGATGATATCACCCTTTAAAGATTTTTTTTAAAAAGCAGACCAATATCTCATTCAAAACAATCAAAAGACAAATGGTATCCCAAACTTTTTTGTCTCTCGTCTAAAAAAATGCGCGTTTTTTCTTTTTCTTTTAATTTTTTTCTTAGTATTTAAAAAAAATAGTATTTTAGTTTGTGTATATTCAGACATATTTTAAGGTATGTAATATTTTAGTATTTTTATTACCCTTGTTATACTTAAAAATGTTAAAATATATTTAAAAAAGCTTAAACGCCTTTTAACGCCTAAGACGCGCCTAAAATTCTAATGCTTAAGGCTTGCCTCGACCCCTCGATCACGCTCTGCGTTTTTTAGAATCTATATTCAGTGAATATTCATTATACATTTACAAATATGACCTATTAAATTAAAAATATTTTTTTTATGAAACATGTTGGAACAAAATAAGATGACATGACATATTGAAGTAGATACTTAATAAAATCTATATAACTATATAAAAATTGTAGACCAAATTCGTGTGAGACTGACACGTGACAGTTAAGGCTGTAAACGGATATTCGAAAATCCGCATCCGTTCGATATCCGAATCCGAATTTGCAGATATTTATCCGAAAATATGGAAATGGATACGAATATGGATACTCTATAAAAATATCCGAGAAAACGGATATGGATACGGATAGTACTAGTATCCGATATGGATAATCCGTATCCGATGCGGAGTATCCATTTTATCGGATATCCTTTTTACCGGATATCCGTATTCGTCAAACATATGTTTAAAATTTACTAATAATATTAGTACTAGTATTACTAATAAAATAATATTAAAAAAACTTAATCGTTTATTCTCCAAAACAAAATAAACACATACTCCACTCAAAATAAAAATACCATAAAGTTATTATTTTAGTGGGTATATTATAAACTGTCATGTATTATTATTTTATTGGGTATATTATCATGGAGTTACATTAAAGTTTTACAATACACCCTATCACACACAACATACACCGACTAAAGAACATATACTCCACTCAAAACAAAAACAAAAAAATTAACTTCGTTTCATTTCTCTTTCGTACAAAACAAGAGAAAAGAAACTCTCATGTGATTGTTCGTTAGTTTCCTTAATTATAAATAAATGTAAGAGAGAAACATAAAAGAATGTAAGAGAGTAACATAATAGAATGTAAGAGAGAAACAAAAAAGTAAAGAAATGGTTTTAATTGTGATGAGAACTGAAGTTAACAACATGTATATTATACACAAAATAAAAATATCTGTATGTTTTGAAGACAAAAGGTCCATGAGGTTATCATTCTCAATAAATTTGATTAATCTAAAAGGTGCATATTTATTTCTACTAGCATGGAATGCGGCTGTTTTTTTTTTGGATGGCTTTAAGCTTATATGGTTGTAAAGTATGGATGACTTTAAGCCATATTATCATTATGGAATGATACTATTATTATGGAATCCATAATTGTTGATGTTAGGAGGCGATAATTTTATTATATATTTATTTGGATTGGATTGGATTTCATTGGATTGGATATTTTAAGTGTTATTTTTTGCGATGGCTAAATAATGTAAACGGATACGGATATTATCCGAATTCGAGGTATCCGAGCGGATACGGATATGGATAGTTGTTTTAACTATCCGGGCGGATACGGATACGGATACGGATAGTACATTCAGGTAGCGGATACGGATATGGAAAACATGGTATCCGATCCGTATCCGTCCATTTACCACCCCTAGTGATAGCAATTAAGGTGAGGGTATTAAAATTTATGAATTTGAAACCTTTAATATATACAGTTGCTATAGATTTACCCTTTTTTGGGTGTCAAAATGGGAGATTTTGTTGTTAGAAGCTATTACATCAAATAGTGTGAAATAACATCTAATAATAATCTATTTTTTACTTTCATACTTTAGAAATGTTTTTTTTTTATATTGTTCTCTAGAGTTTGGATGTGCATTTCATTTTATTTTGTTTTTTTAGAACTAGGTTGTTAGTGTTGATTTTTTTTCCTAATGAATTTGATTGTTGAATGTTGTTTGCACTTTTGTGTCAACAAATCTGAAATTTGGTTTCATTTTTTTCCCATACGTTAGATCCCAACGACTCATACATTTTCATATGATTTAAGGATTTTTTTTTATTGTAAATCATTGTTTAAGAATTGAGTTTTTCATAATTTATTATGTATACAGTTTATGTTGCCTCGATTCACTCTTTTTTTAGAAATGAAAAGACTCTATGTATTAATTGGGTGCATACATCCGTATAATCACTTTCGTTGGTTTTAACAAAAGGACAGTCTCCAAACAACATTAAATTGTATTTTAACTAGCGACAATCGTTAAAGTACAAATGACATTTTATTTTTAAATGATCGACAAGTGAATTGTTTTACGTGCATAGAAGTACATGCAATTGAGTTCGTTTCCGTTCCACGACACCACTGCTTAAAAAATGAGTGTAAGTCCATGCTTGATTGATTGTTTTTTTTTACACCAATTATGCTTTGGATATGTATTGGTGTGCAAACAAGTCTACAGATGATGGTCAAGGCGCATGGCTCTGCTGAGGCAGCCAAGGATGCTCTCGGCTTCCCTCGATTTTTGACGCTCTCACTTTGAAGACAACATATAATTTTTTCAATCATCAGATAAAATATATTATATAAAAAAAATACAATAATAAAAAAATAAAGCTTTCGTAAATTCTATCCTTGACCTTCATGCTAGTTAATAGGCAAATTCAAGTAAGAGGAGGGCATTGGGGATGCCGCGCCTGCCACCTATTGCAACACGCACTTTATTTTATTGGAAACTTCCTTAGTCTTTAATCAACAGAACCCGAGACACATGTGAGTTTGAAGGGTTGTAGGAGCGGTCAAAGCAGTCAAAATATCCCACCACCACAAACAACACTATGCATTCTCCATCCCCACCACCCACCACCACCTCAACCTACACCACCATCCCCATCTCCGGCACTGACGTCATTTCCCGATCCTATCAAAACCTCTCCACCTTCATCTCTCGCCACCGACCATGGCCCGAGTTCATCGCCACCACAACCTCCTTCGACCGCCCCGATTCCCTATCCACCGCCACCACCCGTCTCCGCCTCAACACAAAGTACTTCTGGGTTAACTACACCATCCTTTTATCAATCTGTGCCGCTTTATCACTGATCGGATCCCCCATCACCCTCGTAATCTTTTCTTTAATCTTTGCGTTGTGGATGATACTTTACTTCTTTCGTGAAGACCCGATGGTCATGTGGGGTCACCACGTCAGCGATCGTTTCGTCATTGTGGGCCTGGTCTCGGTCTCTGCGCTGGCTGTTTGGTTAATGGGATTTATAAACAATTTGCTGATTGGTGTCGCTGTTGGGGTTTTCATCTTGGCCGTTCATGGCGTTTTAAGAAACCCAGATGGCTTGTTCCTTGATGAGAACGATGCTGCATCCGATGGTTTGATTGGGTCCAGATTGGGTCCGAGTTCTCATAGACTCGACCTATCCAATTAGAGTTTAACCTATTTCACTGACTCATCCGATTCATCATTTGATTTTATTTCGTTTGATAAACTTTGACTTGCTCTATTTATTTTTTTATTTTGCGATTGAGAAAGGGAGATGGGGAGGTGTGAAGCTGCTTGTTGTGTTCTTGGGTGTGATGTTACTGGAAATTGTTGTTTTGTGGCTTGTAAGTTATATTTGGAACGTGGGGGGTTGCTGTCATGTGTTCTTATCAATGTCGTCATTTGTCTATGTTCCAGTTTAGAATACAATTGCTTTAATTGAATGATACTTTACAGCTAATTAACGAATTAACCCAAAGGGCAAGAGTAATACTGGATTGGATTTTCGCGAATCAAAATGTTCATCTAGAATATATTTTAAATTGTTTAAAGAAGAATCAAGTATAGCTGGATGGCAACTATGGAATCGTGTAAAATCAATCAATTAAGAAAAGTATGTGGATGTTCATGACATTACATGTATACAGATTGTACGGTTTCATTTTAACTGAAAGTAGTGTCTGGCAAAAACAAAAATGAAGACTAATTAGTTGATGACATGATTGCAGTGTACACAAAATTGAGCCACCCGACTGTAAGTTTGATTGTTTGACTATCTATCACTATATCTTACTCCTCATCCTCACTAACTTGGCCAGCGTTTCTTGAGCACCCAGTGTTTGAGAGTGGTTATGACCTTGCTGTTCTGATACTAACACAAATTGCCCACCTTTCAGCAGCTGCTTAGCTTAGGTCTGAACTCTCGAGCAGTGTAGCCTTCAACTAGGTCACATCTTGCCACACGTATTCAGCCACCATCTGGTAAGAGTTCAACTTCTTCCAGCTAAGAGAACCCATGGCACATTTCTTATACCGGAGCATGAAATGAATGCTCAATGTCTTCGAGAACGTTTGTGCTGATTTTATAAACTTTAAGGCCGAGTTGCACCCCGAGAAGGCCGGGAATTGTGACATTAGCAGGAAGAAAAACCATCTTTGCTGTTTTGCAAACATCTTAGTTTTGGGGTGAAACTCTGGATCCTACATTTGTGTTGCCTACTATTGGATCTTCTTGTGCTGTGCATAGTTCAACTAAAACAAGGGCTAAATCCTCTTCAATATTCCATGTGTGGGTCCATAAACAACCGAATCAACAAGAAAACATTGAATATAGGCACTTATCCTACATTGTTAACCGATTCGAAGATGCATGGTAGACATGCTCTTAGTTGCACTAGCTAATAAAAATGCTGAAATGGATCCCAAGGAAAACCAAGGTCCAACAAAAAGCATCCTCAAAGACAGGGTTTGCTTCAAGGCAGCACTTTTTTTAGGGTGGAATTGCTTCTGCAGAATTGTTCTATCGTAAGTCTCTTATGAAAGAACTGGGGTGGGGTTTCTCAAAAGGAGCTGGTATACATCCATAAAGAGAGCAGATGATGAGTTTGCAAGTCGGGGTAGTAATGAAGCAGTTACCCACGACTCAAAGCTTGACCTCCCTAATTTCTCATCAAATTTCTACAGGAACTCTACTTCTCCAGCCGAGTATTCTTTATGCCTTCTTCCTTTGATCGGTGTTAGTGCATCTGATAAGGAAGTTGGATCAAAACTCATTACTCGGGAGAGCCTTGTATCAATAATAACATGGGACCACCCTCGGGTGTTCCTTTGTATAAACTCATGCAGATCCTTCAATTCACACCATTCTTTCTCGGTTTCAAGATTACTGATAACCACTAAATATGTCATCTCCCAAAAACAGCTCCCTTTTTATTCTCTTAAATGTTTCACAATCCATCTCATCAAAGGTCCTTATCCTCCCTCTTTCATTCTCCGCATCATAACTAAAGTTCAACTCCAAATTGAACAAGTTCAATTTCATTCTCCGCATCTTTGAAAATGAGACTAAACCCTAAAGGTCGTACCCAGTGCATAAGGCTTCCGCTTAACTGCAGGGTCTGGGAGAAGCCAACCAATATATGCACTGCAGTTAAGCGGGAGCCTTGTGCATTGGGTACGACCTTCAGGCTTTATAGTCTCATTTCCAAAGATTTGTTCGGCTCTCATCCCATATATTTTTAAATTGTATTAAGTCTCATAACTACCTATAACCACTCCATAATTTCTTTAATCTCCTCTCTTCATTTTCACATGCAATGACATGTGTCCCATTTTGTTGGGACCAACAACTAAAAAATAACAACTTGGGTCAGGTTACAAAAGCCTACCAAATTGGGGTTCTGCCCCCGAAATCCTATGTAAACATCACAGCTCCTGTGCCCATAATTTTCGGCTAGCGAAACAGATCCTTTCGCGAAGGATTTTCGAGGGATGGGAAAGGAGAAGGATATGCAAGGAGCAGCGTCACAGGTGACAAATTTGAGCTTGGTATTAATAGTGTCATTGGGAATATCGTATTGGTGATTATGGAGAATTGTATGGTGATGATGTTGCAAATTAATTTGTTTTCAAGTTCGCTGAAAGCAAATTTGAATTTGTAGAACAATTGGGTTTTTGGCCTGAGGTTGCTAATTTGATGGTGAGAGAATTTTGGTATCAACTGCTGGGATCTCCTTGGTTCATCAGATGGTGGTCCTGCTTCTTTCATATTCCAGGAATGAATAAGAAGCCACGGAAATTTGGTTTGGTGGTTGAAAATCTCTAGTATTAACTCTACTTTCTACTTTTTCATTGAAGGCCCATGTGTGATCAATTTCTGTTATTTTCACAATAACCATTCAGGCCAGAATTGTATTAACAAAGAACACTGAAATGTCAGTTGGATTCTTTGTCTAATTAGTGGAGAGAGGTGCAGTGAAATGTGTGACTATGACCAAAGATGAATGCAACAGTAACAGACTTCTGAGTTGAAAGATCTCTACATGTGAAAATAATGTATCATCTTGTTTCACTGTGGGGCTTCCCAAGTCAGAACTAGATCTCACTTTTTACTTCTCAGGACTGAATCGCACCAGAAGGGTGATAAATCAATGTTTGATACAAAACTATAATGGGAAGTTGGAAACAAAGAAACATATTGTTCTTCAATTCATTATTATTCACACACACACACACACACACACACACACACACACACACACATATATATATATATATATATAGTATTGCCCTTGGGCATACCAGTCAGCATTTTAAGAGTGCAGACCAGACATGTGTCACCTGGACATGAACCTAGAAATTAGACGGTCTCTTTTCTTGGCTCACTGACAAGTGACACATGTCCGATCCACACTATTAAAATGTGGACTGATGTGCACAAAAACAGTATATATATATATATATATATATATATATATATATATATATATATATATATATATATATAATGCTCCTGTGCGGACTAGTCTGCATTTTAAGAATGCGGACCGGACATGTGTCGCGTAAAGGCGCGCCTAGAAATTACCGCCTAAATTATAGGCACACTCTCTCTCTTTTCTGCGCTCACCGCCAGGTGACACATGTACGGTCCGCGTTCTTAAAATGCGGACTAATCCGCACAAGAGCAGGACTGTATATATATATATATATATATATATATATATATATATGGTAGCGCTATTGGAACTCCAACAAAGTTCTCCCACACTCCACTTTCTTCCCAAATATAAATGAAAGGCTCTTATACTCTTCTTATCAATCCTTCCTTCCTTCATTCTCTCTCTCATATAAAAGAATAAACATTTTTCCTACCTCAAAATTGTACACAGAAATAAAAAGTAAAATTTACTATTAACTTGAAACACAAAAAAAAGTTTACAATTAGCTGTTTTTTTTTATAAAAAGAAACTGTTTTATTAAAAAAATAAAACCTGTTTTGTTAAAAAAAATGTTTTAATATAAAACAAAGTGTTACTTTAAAAAAAACATATCAAACGTATATTTTATTCGAAAACAATACTAAATTTTCATTAAAATTCTAAATATTTACGTATATTTAAATATTTATTTTAAATATAAAATATATTTCGTGTCGTATAGATCTCCTCTTAAAATTATGAGTCGTGTTAAAATAATGAGTTGCATCATTTTGTGCTTGTGCTATAATTAAAACTCATGTTGTGTCGTGCACTAGTTAAAAATATGACACTTGTCGTATCGTGTTTCTGTTAAAATTTTGACTTGTGATTTCAACACATGATGAATAACATGTTGACTTATGTGTTAAAATTATGACTTATGTGTTAAAGTTATGACTCATACCTTAAAATTTGTTATCTGTTTTTTTTATTAAAAAATTGTTTATAAAACATAAAAAATTGTTTTATATAAATAAAACTGTTTTTACAAAATAAATCATTTTAACTATTAAAAAACGTTTTAAAAAATTAGACAATGCGATTATGAATCATATCTTTCAAGTAACACGATCACGACACAAATAAAACGCGGCGTGACCCAAATAAAATGCGACCCAAATAAATCCGAGAATAAAATTTGACAAAAAGACGGTTTTTTTGTCCTCTTTATAATACCGCTTATACATACTGCTGGTGTGGACCAACATATTAGAAAAAAATGGTTCGCGACAGACGTACGTATAGGTGGTCTGTTCACCTATACATACCGCTAACGCGGACCATTTTTTCTAAATAGTAAAAAAAATATTTTTAAAATAATAAAAAATGGTTCGCGCAAGCAGTATGAAAAAAATACGACTCCATGCGACGAACACAATCTAATTTCGTGTTGTGATAGTTAAAAAATAAAATTTTGTGTCGGGGCGTATCGTGTCGCTTTTATTTGGGTCGTGTTGTTAAAAAAAATCCTATTGTGATGTGTCGTGTCGCGTTTTAATTGGATCGTGTTTGGGTTTGATTATATAAAAAAAATATTTTGTGTTTTGTCGTGTCGCTTTTATTTGAATCGTGGTTGTTTTAGGTAAAAAATAAAATTACATATCATGTCATATCGTGTAACTTTGTAATTAGATCGTGTTTGTGTTGGGTAAAAAAATGAGTGGGTACTAAAGTGTAAATTAATCAATGAGTAAGTTGTGAATAACTCTTATTCGGAGTGGGAATTTTTTTTATGCTTAAACTTTATTTAATTATTAAATTAAAAAATAAAGCATCCTTAATTTCTATCTAACATTTTCTTCCTTTCCGTTGATGGTTAGTTCCCATAATGAAGGAAGAGATGGTTTATAAAAAAAATATAGGAGCAGATCTAATGTTAAAAGGGCTCAACTGTCATATATTATTTGTATCTTTTAAATTGGAGTGCAAGAGGAATATTGGGAGCACCAATAGCGCTACCCACTAGGGGTGTTCAGAAAACCGAATGGACCGGCATAATTTTTTCGTTTTTTTTTAATCGGTTCGGTCCAGATTTTTTTTAGACCGGTTTAACCGGTCCGGTCCTCGGTCTCCCTTAATAAAAATCCGGTCCGGACCGACCCGGACCGGTTACTATAACATATATGCATTAATTATATTTATACATATATATTATTAGTAAAGGGGATACGATCGTCCAAAAAAAAAGTAAGGAAAAGTGAGAAACCTAAAGGCTAAATTTACACAACACACGCACAGCAGCACACACCTTTCAACCTTTTTTTTTTCTCTTATTCTTCTATAGCCGTTTGGCTCGTTCTCTAGTCTACACCGCCGTTCTCTACACAAAGTACAAACCGCTTGCTCCTTCTTCTCTACACAGCCATGTGTGCGACGTGTGTACGCCTGTTCTCTACACAGTCGTGTGTGCGCCGCTGCTTGATCTCCGCAGCCGCCGTGGCTTGATCATCTCCCCAGCCGCCGAGGCATTCTCCTCATCTGATCGCCGCAGCTTTCTCCTCTTCTCAGCGCCGCGGGTAAGACACAAAACACAGCTACAAAATTAGTGTTTGTGTTACTATGTTAGTGTTATAGTTAACTTATTGCTTTAATGAAGAATTAGGGTTTATATGAGGTCTAGCATTGAAATTAGGAATAAACTTGAGTTTTGATGTTAAACTGGAGCAGAAATGATCAAAAAACAAACAAGCCTAGCTCGGGCCAGCCACAAATGGCAGCTAAAGCTTCACAATTGCGCACCAATTTTATGCACATTAGTAGTCTCTCTTAAAAAATGACAGTTTTTGAGGATGCAATTAGTCGGTGAATATATGCAAATATATGGTTCTGCAAACTGATGTATGTATGAATAACAATTAGTCATTTGGTGTAGTCTTCTATTGAGTGAATTTAGAGTGAAGAATAGAGCTTATAATGGACCTAACTTAAGGCTAAATTCTCTATAAAGATGGAGCAAGGGGAAAGAAGGGTAAGATAGTGTAAATTAGTGTTAGTAAAATTAGAGCTTATAATGGGCAGTTTTAATTTTTAAAAAAATATTTATTAGGACCGGAAAATTTGACCGGACCGACCCTATAAAAAACCGAACCGATTAAGCCCGAAAAACCGGTTTAATCGGTCCGGTCTTGGTCCTCTTTTTTTAGGATCGATTTAATCGGTCCGGTCCTTAAATTTATTAAAAACCGGATCGGACCGGACCGTGAACACCCCTACTACCCATGCACACACTCACACACACACAAACACACACACACACACACACACACACACACACACACATATATATATATATATATATATACACACACACACACATACACTAGGGTATACCCGTGCCTGAAGGCACGATGATAATGTTCTGAAGTATTAAGTCATGTGAAATTTAAATAGAAATTTTTGTATATAACACAAATCACATTAAAAAAAATTTAACATTTAGGGAGAATTTCCAGTTTATAGGACCATTCATCCTATTTAATGGTGTTGCCCTTGTATATATAACATCTTTTAGTGGGTAAAGGTTATCAAATCTATAAAATGGATATGAAAAAATCCCACTTGAGAAAACCTTAAAGAAAAACACAAATTGGTATATGTTTTAGTATAGATTAAAACCATAAGTTCAGACTTAAATACTGGCAATCGCATTGAAGCTGATTCAGCCAGTAAATTTCATGAATATCTATCTATAAAACAACATACGTGCGGAATTGTGTTTGCTCAGTTCAAACACTCAAATTTAAGGCCATTTTGGATGTCGAGGCTACAGGTTCAAAATGAAGTCGGACACTTTAGTAGAAAGTAAGTAATTTCATCATTGTATCAAAAAGAAAAGGGATGAAAGATATTAAATAAGTTATTTTTATTGCCATCGGTATAACAAATTGTATAGTTGTAAACATATAACCAATTGATATCTATTACCTATTCTTGTGGAGCTTTACTCAAATTAGGTTTCGCTTGAAACTTGGAACCTCAAACTTGCACTCAACCTATTAATGAAACAAAGATTGGATAAAAAATAAGCACCTTGATATAAACATAGTGTGTACACCTACATACAAAGCAATACTAATATTTAAAAAGGGAACTCACTTTGTAAACCTTCATACAAAGGAATACAAAGGTTCCTACCTAGTACACTCAAATTACAAACAACACAAAATGCATCTAGTGTTCTCCTTCTCATATTCTCTAGAATAGTGAACTCCCCTGTGAACAAAAGAAAGGTTGAAGTTGGTGATGGAGAGTTTGATTTAACGAAAATGAATAGCCCCGAGTAAATACAACTGCAGCTGCACTGTTGGTGGATTCCCAATGTCATCTATGTCCCGACATTCTGGATCCCGGTTGTCCCGACATTCTCTATCCCCACAACCCCTGCCCCGACATTCTGGATACCCATTCTGCAGCTGCACTGTTGGTGTACTCTTTTTTCTCCTCACTTAGCTAATTATTGTGACATGCGCGCAGTCAGTGAAGAATTGTTATCATCCCAGACACGATGAAGAACTGCTTTCCATGTAAACCGATGTAAGGGTGCCTGCAAGAAGAAGATCAATTAATAGCAAGCTTTCTCAAATAAATGTCATTCACATTTTCTTTTAATTACGTATCAGAAGGTCATGCTTTCTTGGGTGATGATATAAATGTAAAGATATTGTATATGTGTTCCAATCTGCTACACAAAAACAACACCCAAACTAAGATGCACAGAGGGTAAGAAGGCAACATTAAAAAAATAAAATACTTGGATGTCTTAAGAACTGTATGCAGAGAGGGTAAGGAGGCAACTTCTTTGTAATGCCTGGATGCACAGAGGGTAAGAAGGCAACTTGTTTGTAATGTCTGCACTTGGATGTCTTGAGAACTGATATGAAAATATTTTCAATACTTTTTTTTCAAAAGGGTAGATAGTTATGCATATATATTTGAGACATCGTGATTTCTTAGAGCATGCGACGGATACCAACTCAGCCCCCAAAATCCGAGTACTAAAGAAAATTTAGAATTATGATACTATAGAATACATGACTCAAAGCATTTACATAGAAAATTTTAATCAAACACAGCATCCGTGGTAATAGATACATGACTCAAAGCATCCGTTGATAACATATTTCCTCATTTTTTACATTAATTAGATATACTTGAATGATTCTCTTGGAACTACAGCAACCGTGGTCCCATTTGATACTAATCATAATCTTAAACATCTCGTTGGGTAGTCCCTCTTTGTAAAAAATAAATGGGTTCAATTGGCAAGGTGTTTGCATAATAAGGTTCGTTCGTTGAAAAATTGGATGATAGATCTCACAAAACCAATGGGAGTTTTGTCGATGTGATCAAAGAGAGAATCAATGTTTATTTTGTGCATCATAAACTCAAACCTAATTTTCTTATGCCCAACATATTAAATGCCAAATGCGGTCTCACATATATAAAGTTACCTTCTTGAATATTGAATTAAAAAAAAAATCAAATGTTACCTGTATGGCTTGGCATGCTTCTGCGAATCGTTGACTCAAGGGAGATGCCTGGGAGAGATGAGGGGCGCTACTGCAGAGCCGGGGGAGAAGGGACACTGGCAGGGGCACTGTTTAGGGGCAAGCAGCATTGCTGTGATTATGCTGGAAATAATCAATTGACAATTGATATACCATTGACCTGGTAAAAATAAAATGCAAAGAAATAATCATTTATGATGCAACCAACAATCAAAATGCTAAAGTGTCTTATGTACCAATACCTCTGCTACAAAAACCACTTGTATACCATTAAATCCAATTCTCTACTTCATTCCACGACTCTCATGCTTGAGAAAATACCGTTTTTGTCAGTATTCAAATTAACAAAATCCAATTAGAAAATAATTTCATATTCTTGTAAAGGATTGAATTGTTAGCTTACATAACCAAGAAGGTTGGGATGATGTACATAATTTCATATTTACATAGAACACAGAAAAGCATTCTAAAGCACCCAAGAAAGCATCAACATCAATCTTTCAATCTGCAACATAACATAGACAAAGTAAATTTTAAATCCTTACATATTCTTTTGGCGGTAAGATCCTTCCCGTTCCATGGTAAATTAAAACTCCAATATTTATATATGCAACATGATGGGGCATGTAGTATTTCCTCTTTTCATCCATTCTTGGCCAGTGATAGGGAAAACAAAATATTTTGGTGGTCTTGACTGAGAAAATATTTCTCAAACGACGGGAGTGAAATGCAGGTCTGGCCTCCATCATCACTTTCACTATGGAAACACCAATAGTTATAGAAACATTAACTTATCCAGCATGCTTTCTTTTTTCATCGGCCCTACTTTTTTCAGCCTTCATATTTTTTAATGCTTCATTGGCTTTCTTCTCACAATCTATGCGAAATTGAGCTGTTTCCCTAGCTTTCTTTCTTCATCTATGCATAATGGAACTGTTTCCCTAGCTTAAACTCTCTAAGCAAAAAACGTGTATGAACGGAGGCATCACCAACCGCATATGTAAAATATTATACTATCAAACCCAAAGTTAATGATAGGCCATCAAGAGAATAACATATAAAAATTAAGGAAGGAGTGAATTGAGTCGCATACACAAATTACCAGAGCTCATTATAGCCTTCTTCCGTCTGTTTTGTGTCATTTCAGCTCATGAATAGGAACTACTATAACCTGAAAACTCATCAAACTTATCGAAAATCAATCCATCAATAACAAATGAACCTAATTATGTATAACTTATCACCCTCATACCCACGTGCAAGAATTTCATGCGCAAGACACAACATAAAATCAGAAACTACTTCAACAATTGAAATCAAAGCCAAAGCTAAAATCAGACATAATTAGTTATGGTGGAAGAAGCTGAAATTGAATCTGATTTTTTCTCGTTTCAGATTTTTTGAAACTTCTTATTCTAATATCTATCATGATCTTCACTCCCAGTTGAATTTTCATAATATTTCTTTGTTACCATAGAGAATCTCTATTCGCTGATATATGTCATGTTTTCATATGTGTCATGACATTTATCGTGATCTTTATTCTTGATCTGATATCTGTCACGATATCTGTTATGTTATATTTTCTCAGTTTGCTCTTGCTATTCCCACTGTTTCATTGGATTCAGTTGTTCCCACTAAATTGGGATTGGATCCATCCCCTCTACTTAGTAGATTCGCAACCTCTTGGTCCATAAGCTGCTCAATTAGAAGAGGCTCCATCACATCCGAGCCAAACTAAGGATGCATATATGAATCCCAATAATCAAATCAGAGTACCATTATTTTCTTTTAAGTTCTTATCTGTGTTTAATTTCAGCTAGTTTTTGGATCTATAGCCGCTTCATCATCACAACTTGAACTTTACAGACACATTTTAGAAATATTAAAGTGTCCTTGTTGTTGGATCACCTAATAAGGTTGCAAGCAATAAAAATTAACTTAAGAATCATTGAAACTCTTACAATATCCAACGTTCACAAAAATGATTCAATTAATCAAAAAAGGTCTATGATTGTCAATATCTCATTAACCTCCTTTGAAACACTTATTAAGATTTCTAAATAAGGGAAGTAAAAAGATAATAAGTAATAAATGAGATAGTGAAATAAAAAAAAAGTATTCATATTAACTCATATTCCATGCCCCCACAAACATTCATCATTCCCTGGGATTTGAAGAGAAACATAAAAATTAGCCTTGAAAAATGTAAATGAACTATCAGAACAATTACAAATCCCAATTACAATCTAAGATTTGCAACCAACCCAATAAATAATGAGTAAATGAACTATCAAAACAATTACAATCTAAGATTTAAAAAATGTAAATGAACTATCATGATCAATATTACACAAAACCCAATAAATAATAAGTTATATTTATGATAATATAAGGAAAATAACATCAAAAGGAGGAAAGGTAAATTCTTGCATACCTGTTTGGTAGACATGGTCTTTGCCATGCTTAATTTTCTTAGATATCCAACTTCAAGTGTGAGTTAAACACATACCTATTGATATCTTGATTGCAAATTATCCATATCCCCATCACCAATGAACTTTTTAGGAGAAATAACGTTGTCTTGTAGCAAATAACCACTCAAAAACATCTTATGCACATGAATAGCAGATCGTGCTAAGGAGCTAATTTGTCGCAGAGTCTCATCATTATCTCTTCCAACTCCTCGTTCCTCAGCTTTTAGTGATGACTGTATCCGACTCTGCTGTTTAAAATCTGATTGAATGGAATCTTTCCAATTCGAACTCCCAGTGGCCACATCATCCTCACAGACATCAAAACAACATTTGATAGCGTTGTGCCAATGGAACCAAGTAAATGTGTGCCTTTAAGTCACAATACATATGATAAAAGTAATAATCCATGAAGTTGTGCATAGCCATGTGAGACAAATTATCATATAGTGTTAAGGCCTCTGATATGAACCAAAGATCTTATGCATCTTTTATATGCACTTAAATGTGCATAGCCAGTTCTGAAAGTTGGAACGCTGAGATACCATGAAGTTGGGGGCCACCTAAAACTTGGAAGATACATAAATTGAACGTCAAACACCAAAAAATAAGATATATCGAGTATGTAATTAATAAGGGGTCACAGTCAGATGTATGCCTAATCTTCTGGTTTAACCCCTAATTTGAATATGTATTTCCATAGTACTATACCTAATAGTGTGGCAAACCACGACTAATATGTCCGTACTTTGTATATTCTCAACAACATACAGTGTACTAACATACAGTTAACATTGTATGATGCTCCGATTAAATCGCAATAATATACACTGTATGAACATAAAAGATATAGCTCTAACATAAAAGATATATCAATTACTTAATTTTAACTATCATGAAACCGCAGTGGTAGAGGTTATGCAATCGCGCATAATAAAAATAAATAAAATAAAAATATCCTAAGCAATCAACAGTGGTAGAAGCTCTATGTTCCTCCATATATTAAGCAATCAAGTACCTCTGCTAATTCTTTGACTTGGTAGTAGCATATCGAAACAACTAACCTAGTATGCTTAATATTAACAAACATATGAAGGTGACCTGAATATCAAAAATAGAACAAAACAAAAAAAACATCATTAGTGTTAAAATGCACAGAAGGAAGAAAAGTCGAGGAAACCAAAAGATGCACGTAAAATAATACCTATAGATTCATTCCTTGTATCTTTTCTTTCATGGGCATGACCAACCTGTAGGCATAACTTAAAGACACGTAAAATAATAGATTCAGTATCAATAAACTCAAACTCTATGAGAGCTATGAAGAAATTATTTTGGTGGAAATTGAAGAAACCACATTCATTAATCATGATTTTCAGAAAAGATAGTCCTAATTTAAGATGTGAAGTCAACAACTAAATGCAGAAAAGAAGATAAATTAAAATAGTTACCCAACTCAAAGGGACACAATTATGTCGATACCTATCTTATGTTGTTATTTTGACCTCCATACCTGTTCCGTGAAAAATTATACAATTTATCGCTTCAAAGCATTCTATGTTAATCGTCTTAGCTGGTCGATAACTTTCGCCGATTCTTGAATTTAGGTGCCCTGTTCAAAATTCTAACACCAACTACTATTGATTCATTCACTGCGCACATGGCTTAGGGACCTGAAACAGAGCAAATATCGGTTGAATATTCTCGATTCACTTATATTATTCAAGCACATGAATTTTCAAACATTGATTAGTAGAGTGAAGAAATATTTTAACGAATGATAAACCAAATGAACGTAACAGTAAAAAAATGGATACGTGGGGCTTACTAAATTCTAATTAACTTTTGATGCGACCAAATGAAAACTTTTGATACGGCTACTTCTGTCCATGATATGGCTTTTGATTGGCAGCTGAATTCTCCATTTCACGTTTCCGCAACAACTTCATCCCCAGGCACCCTGTGTAGAATCTGCAACCACCACATGACATGAGTTACAAATAATCCTATTTCTATTTAATAATTGTTCTATACCAATAGGCGAACAAATTGTGATAGGAAGTAAATAACAGCGTATTACAACTTATGACAGGAAGTGCATAACAAATGATAATAGTTATAAAACAAATTACATATTTTTTACTAATCTTAATCATGTTTGTGTTCATATCACACAGTTATTATCACGCTTGTAAATAAATGCAGGTAAGAACCTTACTGGAGAAAAATCGAGCAATGCTCCACAAAGGTTAAGAGTTGATGTTATTGAGTACTCATCAGCAAACTTTACATATACAAAGCGAAGGCGTGAGTGGGAATCACCACAAACTCGACAATCAACAACTTGGCCATATCCACAAAATAAGGTGGCAAGTTGATCTTCAATTCCATCATGATCGATATCAGGAACATACACCGTTCGTCTAATATTGTCATCTCTTTGAGCTCTAAACGCTTTCCCATTCAACCACCTCCTTCCCTAGTTAAAATTATTTCTTCTCCTTGGGTTATTGGCGAGAAACAATTGAGGGTGACTGCGATTGCAACCATGGTAATATGAGGAAGGACAAACTCTTTGGCCATGGCATTGAGCTTGAGGTTGGATAACATTTTCGCTATATCTTGCATTTGGAAATCGGATTTCGAATCACTGTTTGGTACAGATTGAGATTGAGCTCCTGCATCACCAGACATTTTAATACCCGTAGCCATATAAATTACAATTAAAAATAAAACCCAAAGCCCAAAAAAAGGTATCAACATACCATATGTAAAAATGAACACAATATTTTTCAAATGTAAATCACAAAGAGAGAATAAATTATACATCCAAACCAAATAGCTACAAAAAAGTATCAAACCTTGAAGATTTGTGACCTCTCTTGAAAAGTCCCCAAGTCAATTCATGAGATGAGTGACCTCTCTTAGCAAATCCCATTCCGAAGCTTAACCTTGCAAGAGATTTGTGAAAATGTAAAAAAATGAGCATTAACCTCAACCATTAAGAATTGGCAATGCGTAACGGTATCAACCAATATTTAAAACCATGCTTCAAGGATATTAGAGAGACTCAAATTCATAGATAACATTATAATTTTACAACTAAACCAAGAAGTTTACAACATGGTCCAGAAAAATAATGAAAGATACAAAATATAGGAAACTAATACCTTTTGCCCTTCATCCCCCTCTAAGAACATCACATCCCAATTTGTATAGGTTAGCTCATCATATATATGTCATTTTGAATCAGGTCATGAGTTACTCGAACCCTCATGACATAGTTTACAGTTCTACACTCTCTCTCCATTCTACTATTCAATTATATATATGCATACCAACAAATCATGTGCATTTACTGTCACTTTATAATGAATCAAACTTATTCAAACAAATAGAAGAATAATAGAATAAATGAAACTTATGTCTCCCATATCAGTGCGATATCCTTTGAATTAAATTATGTCTTCGGATTTCAGAATAAAACTATATTATATCAGTAAAAACTATCTAGAAGTTGGATAGATGTAAATAAATCCACCCAAAAATTATTAAAAAATAAAGAGTAAAAAATTAAGAAAAGTAAAATACCCATTTAGGAATGAAAATTAATGAAGCTTAACATCTATCACCCACCACCGGTTCACATGCACTCTTACACTTCAACAGATATGTATGTGGCATTGTAATCGAAGTTAAAAAAATCATCCTTAAAAAAATCATATGTACATAAAGAAAAAAAAATTAAATCTTATTCTCACAAACCCCACCATAGTACCACATTTGAAAGCACATATCATTTTACAAATACTAAAAAAAAACATAGTATACCTCATTTGAATCAAAGTTAGGCAATCTCCAAGATCTACAAACTCTGCAAAACAATACACATCGATTAAACATCGGTCTACAAACTCTGCAAAACAATACAATCTCCAAGATTTGAATGATTTAACCATTACTAATCCACCCCCAAAAAACATTGAAATATTCTATTTAGATCTATAAAACTAAACATTAAAAATCCACCATTTGAAACCTAAATGAAGCCTCCTAATTTGTACCTAGCGGTAGTGGGGATAAGAGGCTGGAGGTGAGGTTGGCAGCTGGTCACTACGGAAGTGGAATGAAAGGAGGCATCGAGGAGAGGGAGCGATAGTAGGAGAGGGGGCGGCAACAAGGAGTAGGGGAGCTGAAGTGATGAGTGAGGTAGGGTTGGCTGGAGTGAAATGAACGGGAGAAATTAGAGAAAAATTGTGTGAGCGGGAGAGAAGTAGAGAAGCATTGTCATTTTCACCAAAATACCCCCAATTTTAAATTAAAATGTAAATTTGGAAAGTAACGAAAGAGGGGGAACCAAAAATTGAGGGGTAAAAAAGGTATTGTAGGAAAACTCTTAATCTCAACCCTCCATTTCTAGTCTAGGTGCCTTCAATCTCAACCACAAAGTATGTCCCCAACTTATGAATAGTAAAAACACCATCCTACTTTATTATATAGATAAAGAGAGAGAGAGAACCCTTCCTGTAAGAACTCCTTATGGTGCAAACTCCGGTACATACCTCTATTTTAAAATAGTAAAAAAATATTTTTTTAATGAAACTTCATGGATATGATCTCCACGCTAAAAAGATAATCTCCAATTTTTTTCATCAAAAAATTCAATAAAAAAAACAATTAAGATGAGATGATATGTAAAAAATGATATCAATATGCATTTTGGACCGTTAAAATTTTGACGATCATCTCACCCACTTTTTGATTGAATTTTTTGATGAAACTTCATGTATATGACTATCATATACATGAAGTTTCATCAAAAAATTCAATCAATCAAGTGGCTACTACAGACCCAAAATTTCAACGGTCGAAAATATATATATTTATACAATTTTTTGAAATATTACCTCATCTCAAAAAAAATTTGATAAAAAAAATTGGAGATAATCTTCTCATCGTGGATATCATATACATGAAGTTTCATAAAAAAAATAATTTTTTTACTACTTAAAAAAATGGTATGTATTGGGGGCTGCACCATAAGGAGTCATTACAGGAGACTTTCTGTATATATATATATATATATATATACTTAACCGATTAGGTGCGGACCCAAATAACAGTGTACTAATGGGTCCTCTCAAATTGACATAATGTTGGTGTGAAAATAATGGCAAAATTAAAAGAAAACCCCATACTTCACCTCCAAACAATCCAAAACTATGTCACTTTGAGGTGGTCTGTTAATAAACCCGTTATTATGGTCCGCATATATATATATATATGTGTGTGTGTGTGTGTGTGTAGAGAGAGAGAGAGAGAGAGAGGCTCTTACATATACCAAGTATATATACTTGCAATATTTTTCTAAAATATAAAAAAAATTGAGTTAATTTTTTTTATGTGGTATTTAAACATTTAAAGGGATCCATATAAAAAAAATCAGATCAAAATAATTTTTTTTGCTATTTAAAAAAAATCGGTCAAACTTTCACACCTTTAAAGCACTTTAAATGCTGTGAAAATTTGATCAATTTTTTTAAAATAGAAAAAAAAAGAAGTAATTTTTAACTTTTTTATATGGGTCCCTTGAAATGTTTAAAACCATACAAAATGACTCAAAATAGTTTTCTTACTATTTAAAAAAAATCGGTATGTGTACTTGGAATCTACTAGATACTATATTGTAAGGAGATAATTTTCATTGTTCATAATTTACATAGAGTATGTCGTATATCGCTACAACCGTCGAAGGAAGCTCACGATTATTTGATCAAGGGGACGGATTCGAATATTAAGTTTCTTCAACGGATATCTAGGAGATTGATTTTGGTAAGAATTGTGTTTAAGTTTAGAATTTGGTTTACGATAATATTAAAATATTTTTCGAAACTGTTCTTAATCAAAATGAGGCATTTTTCTAAGTAAAAATAATATTTAGAAGACCTGTAGGCGAGCTTTTTAAAACATTTATTTTTTGCTTCTGTCATTCAAACGACAAAACAATGTTATTTAAACGAAATTGATAAGTCGTTCAAACGACCCTTTCTAACTACATCACATGTTGTTTTATAGGTCACACAAAGGGTCGTTCCTTTATTGCTTCAAACGACCACGTACTGTTTTGGTTTTTTTAAGGTCATTTCTTAGGTCGTTAGTAACAACATCTAATGTCGTTCAAACGACATTGAGAAGTCGATCAAATGACCTCCGCCCCTCAACTGTTTTATTTTTTTTTATAAATACCTATCTTGGAAGACTTTTCCATTAAGACTTTTGCCAAACGAAAACTGCAAATCTGAAAAATTTTAGTCTTCACTTTTAGGGCACAAAACCTTGTTTTTAATTCACACAAAAGATCCCATTTACGTTTATGAATCGTTTGGAACTCAAAACACTTATTGTCGAAGTTTCTCTTATAGAGAAGGATTTCTCTACTGCTGGATTGATAGTTCTTACTGGGGCTATTTTATGATGGCTGCAGTAATTGGGGATACTCGAGGGTATTCACTGTTGGTATTAGGCTGACGTCTATGTGAATTTTCTATGGGAGATTCATTGCAGATTTTTCTATGTAATTATAAGTTGCGATTTATGCTAGATAGTGAAATAAAATGTTTTATCTGAAAGGATTTTTTTTTCTGAATCTTTTTTGCTGCTTGATTTGTGATTGCTTGTTTAATTTATCCACATAGATATATGATTAGGGGTATAATAAAATTTGGATCAAAGATTGAATCTAATTAAATAAATTTAAAATTTAAAATTTGAGAATTAAATACATAATTGATATCACGCATCTTTAAATTGGTACAGAGCAGGTTCCATTAAATTATCGAGTGATTCTTTTTTCACAAATTTTTTGTGATATCGATTTTTCGTGAAAAATTTGATTTTGAAAAATAGTAGGCTACCCATCTTTGATTGCATGAATTATGTCTATTGAAAGCCCGCATGAAATCTGGTTTAAAGGCTATTGATGAACGTGTCTGGATTAGTTGTGAAAGAGGGTGCACTCCTCCCACTGTAATCGTTGAAAATGTCACCAATCCCAATCCCGTGTCTGACTGGACTAATGATTATTTTAAATGGAGTACCTATAACTCTCATGGCCTAGCGTTATTTCTGGAGCCATTACCCCTGACAAGTTTCGTCGCATTATGACATGCACCACGTCTAAAGAGGCATGGGATGTCCTACAATTGACACATGAGGGTACTAACACGATTAAGGCGTCAAGATTACAAAATTTGACCACCCAGTTTGAGACTATCACCATGTCAGAGTCCAAGTGTTTTGATGAGTTTTATGTTAGGTTGTCGACATAGTCAACACGAGTTTTAATTTGGGTGAGAAAATTGAGGAGACGAGGTTTGTTAAAAAGATTTTGAGGTCACACCCATCCCGTTTTATTCCTAAGGTCGTTGTTTTAAATTCTTTGAGAATATTTGATACACTTATGTTAGAAGAACTCGTAGGAAACCTTCAAACTTATAAGATCGACATGTTTCCTAAAACCGTTATGCCTAGGGATAGAGGGATTTCACTTAAGGCACAATCTAGAAAAGGTGAGGAAGTGTCTAGGAAGAAAGGGAAGAAGATGAAAGAGAGAGTTTGTGAGTCCGAGTCTAAGGGATAGTTTGATTTTGATGATGTGTCCATGTTTGCTAAAAATTTTAAAAAGTTTCTCAATTTTTTCAAAGAAAATTCTTTCAATAAAAGGATGTTTGAGAAAAATAAAAAGAAATAAGAGGCCAAAGAGAGTGGTGAGAAAGAGGAATATGCGAAATATTTTGAGTACGAGGGCAAAGGGCGCAAAACAATTGAATGTCCCACTATGCTAAACAAAAAGGCCAAGAAAATTACTATGCCAGTCAGTCTTAGCGATAGTGATAATGAGGTGAATGATTCCGGGGATGAATCATCACATGGTATGTGTGTTACCTTTATGGCTAGTCACGTGAGTACATCTAGTTTATCCCACGATAATGAGGAAACTTGTATACGTGAGAACCCCGATGATGAATTGAGTGTTTCTAGATAATGAAAGTAAGGGTGAAAGCGATCTCCAAAAATAATTTAGATATTTATACGTCGAGACCTTAAAGACGAAGAAGTTGAATAAAGAGTTAGGTCTTAAGGTGTTAGATTTGGAGAGAGAGATAGAAGTTTTGAGGGGATGTGAGACGTCGACGAGTCAACTCGAAAAGGTGAAGGTTTCTTTAAGTGAGCAGTTGATCGTTTTAGGCTGGCAAAATAGTGAACTTGAATCTCGCGTGTCTCAACTCGAGAGAGATCTCTAACATGCTCGGGGGGTTAAGGTTACTATAGAGGATACATCTAAAAGGGTTGGAAAGATTCTCCTCTATCCTACTTTGGGTAATGTTGAGAGATTAGGAATAGGTTATGAGGGTGCATCTACTTCCCATGTTGCACTCGATCCAGTTCCTGAGTTTGTGATAGATCCATATGTATATTAAACTAACCCACCAAGGCATCCGGTTCCCAATAGGACAATGCATCATAGACATATTGAGAGAGGTGTTCCTAGGCCCGTGTATGTTTGCACCCATTGTAAGAAGAGATGACTCCTTATGGAAATTTGTTTTAAGTTGATAAGTGTGTCTCACAAAATTTTGTCACGTTTTTCTACGATACGTATTCCTACACACACTCTGACACATGATACTTTGCATGATCCTACACATCACGTGAGAGAGTTTGCACACATTTGATAGCAAGTTAAGTATTTAGTCAAAACTTCACATGATTTGATGGATGTTTTTCATCTGATTTCACCACATTAGGAAAATACCTGTGTACCTAATGGTTGAGGTTTAGACTTGTTTTCTAGCAGAAGATGATTTTCATAATGATATTTTATGCCTATTGCTAGTGTGTACCACTTTTGTATTTTTTTTCATTTTGATATATTTTTTGAAAAATCCAAAAAGATTTTTATTTTTAAAATTTTTTTGGAAAAATACAAAAAGACTTTTGTTTTTAAATTTTTTGTTTTGGAAAAATACAAAAAGATTTTTTATTTTTTGAAGAAAAAATTGAAAAAGCTAAAAAGAGTTTATTTTGATAAAATTTTTGAAAAAAGACAAAAAGATTTTTGTATTTCTTTTTACACCGTTTATGGATGGACATTTAGGATGACCAAGTCACAATATCATTTCATATCCATGTGACTATTTGTTTTAAAATTTTTTTTTTGGAAAAATACAAAAAGATTTTTTATTTTTTGAAGAAAAAATTGAAAAAGCTAAAAAGATTTTATTTTGATAAAATTTTTAAAAAAAAAAACAAAAAGATTTTTGTATTTATTTTTACACCGTTTATGGATGGACATTTAGGATGACCAAGTCACAATATCATTTCATATCCATGTGACTATTTGATAGTGTTTTGAGATGATACATCATTTCATTTATGTGATTTATAATATTTGAAGTCATTAAGATGAGATTTGAGATTACTTTCTATATGTTTGACTCATGATTTCCTTTATTGCACACTTGCACGAATTTATTTGATTATTGTGCTTGTCTATCACATGTAAGTCGAAGTATTTTAATCCCAATCATGTCTTTTAGAACAAATCATATGCGATAAAACTTGACAATGAAAGTAGTGCATGTAAGAACCGTTGCCCATGAGGAATTTGTTTAATATAAAAAAATGATGAGCGAATACGGGAAATGGCTATGAAAGTAGAAAATAATCTGGGTGAGAGCCACCGTTTGAAAAGAACCAAAAAAGTGTGTTACTGTAAAAAGTAGCCAACGCCAAAATATTTTAGTTTAATATGATCATTCAAAAGAAAAGAATTTAATAGAAAAATATGATCATTATTATATATGAGGGAGTTTGGTTGGAAATATATCAATGGGTTTGCACATCCTCACAAAGTCTTGAAAAATCATTACATAATTTTAGACGTTATTGGGGTGGAAATCATTTTAGACTTTGATTTGTTAATTGGATTGAGTTTATGTCATTTGAATTTAACAATTTTTACACCTAACGATGATTTTGAGTTCATTCGTTAGGAGTATCCATATTCATCATGGACATTTGTTATGAAAGTTTGAGTTGATTTTCCTATCAAATATGTTCACACCCATCCATTCCGTTTTCACGATTTGATTGTCTTAGTGTAAATTCATGGTGTGTGTTATTTTTGTAAATTTTTGCTTAAAAAATTTGAAAAATCAAAAAGAGTTTGTGGATCCTTTTGAGTATATCCTTGCATGAGCATAATTGTCATATATTTTCAATGCTTGTCGTGACACTCCACTTTTTTTTTTTTCCTTGTCTATTTCGAAAAAATAAAAAGGGGGAGAACAAATTATGAATTATGGGGGAGTTTTGAGATTTACTTGATTTTATTTGATATTTGATTTATGCTATTTCATTTCAAACTCGATACGTCACGAAGGTATTTTTTTTATTGTGTGTAGGACCTTGATGATCATTTGGAAAGCACACAAAAACAAGGAGCAAGGAAAGCAAAGAGATTTGATTTGAATAGATTTAAAGTTAAAGACTTGCCTTTTTAGTATCGTTCCTCTTTTGGGTTCATGGGAGGGTATAAGATTTGTATAGATATTTTATTGATAATTCAGATTATTTTTATAATGCACCGACAGAGACATAGGGGGAGATTTGTAAAGACATAATTTTCATTGTCCATAATTTATATAAAGTATGTCGTATACCGCTACAACTGTTGAAGGAACCTCATGATCATTTTTTCAACAATGGACATCTACAAGATTGATTTTGGAAAAAATTGATTTTAAGTTTCGAATTTGGTTTATGATAGTATTGGGATATTTTTCGAAACCGTTTTTAATGAAAATGGGGCATTTTTCTAAGTAAAAATAATTTTTGGAAGACCTGTAGGCGAGCAATTTAAAATATCTATTTTTCGCTCTTGTCATTCAACGACAAGGCAATGTCGGTCAAACGACCCCTTCTAATGACATCACATGTCGTTTGATAGGTCACACGAAGGGTCGTTCCTTTATTGCTTCAAACGACCATGTACTATTTTGATTTTTTAAGGTCGTTTCTTAGGTCTTCAGTAACGACATCCAACGTTGTTTAAACGACATTGAGAAGTCGTTCGAACGACCTCCGCCACCTCAAATGTTTTGTTTTGCTATAAATACCTGTTGTGGAAGACTTTTTCATTACGACTTTGGCCAAACGAAAAGTGCAAATTTGCAGAATTTTAGTTTTCACTTTTAGGGCACAAAACCTTGTTGTTGATTCACACAAAAGATCCCATATACACTTGTGAATCGTTTGAAACCCAAAACACTTATTGTCGAAGTTTCTCTTGTATAGAAGGATTTCTCTACTGCTGGATTGATAGTTCTTGCAGGGGCTATTTGCTGACGACTGCGGTCATTGGGGATACTCGAGGGTATTCACTACTGGTGCTAGGCTGAGGTCTATGCTGATTTTCTATGGGAGATTCACTGCAGATCTTTCTATATAATTGTAAGTTGCGATTTATGTTAGATAGTGAAATAAAAGATTTTACCCGAAAGTTTTTTTTACAAAATCTTGTTTGTTGCTTGATTTATGATTGCATGTTTAATTTATCCATATAGATGCATGATTAGGGTTTAATGAAATTTGGATCAAAGATTGACTCTAATTAAAAAAAGTTTAAAATTAGAAATTTGCAAATTAAATAAATAATCGATATCACACACCTTCATATATACATACATATATATATATCATTATATAAATATATATAATGAGCGCTCGAGAGAGAGAGATGGGAGAGAGTTGATACATACTAAGTGTACATACCACTGACGCAAACTATTTTTTTTTAAATATTAAACAAAAAATTTGTTAAATTTGCCCATTGTTTTAAAATAGCAAAGAAAGTTATTTTGAGCTGTTTTTTATAAGGGTTCCCGCTAAAATGTTTAAACATTGTATAAAAAAAGTACACCAAGAAATAATTTTTTTACTATTTTGAAATTATATATATATATATATATATAAGTTCGACTCAGGTGCATAAGCGTCCTGTGCAGACACGGTGCAAATGAATTTTTAAAATTAGATCCCAACATGCTTTGAAGTGATTTTTTATGGGTTATTAACATTTCAATGAACCTCTAAAAATACAACTCAAAATATTTTTTTTACTATTTTAATAAAATCCCTCAAGTTAAAAATGATAGATTTTAAAAGGATTTATTAAAATAAAAAAAAATCATAATTTTGAGCTCATTTGATTTTTTGGGGTTCATTGAAATGTTAATAACCCAGAAAAAATCACTTCGAAAAATGTTGGGAACTGATTTTTAAAAATCCATCCGCATGAGACACATTTGCACTTGTATTACAACCCTAGAGGTGAAAGGAAAAGAAAGAAACATCTTTTGCGCTACCCCGTAGAACATGTCTTTCTCTCTCTCACACACACACACTTTATGAACAATCTATAGAGATGGGGATGCTAATGTGAGTGTTGGATCTATAAAGTTTCGAACACAAAATATTGGATAAGTTGAAGTGTGTAAATGGTATAATATTTTCAGTTAAATCTTTTTTCCTGGGCTTAGGCCATTTCTTTTTGTCTTTTGTGATTGGTTTCTTTTTCTCATAGAAGCAAATGATTGGTATGAATGACCTCGAAAAGAGTATTGGAAACGAGTTTAGAAAATAATAAATGAACAACTTTAGGCTCAAATTAATATAGGACCCATACTTCGATTTAGTTAAGACCACTCATGAACACGTTATTCTTTGTGATGAGTATAACATATTATATTTGTTTATCGAAAACCATTAAAGAATGAATGAAAATTTTTCTCACAAGTGACTCATTTGAATTAATGAAACTTAATGAATCTCAGGTATAAACTACTTGTCCCACATTAGAACTTTAGTGGAAAGGTGAATTGTTTATATACAATTATTTTTCTCTTCAAGATTGGGTCCCAAAAGTCGCCCCACTTTTGTGAAAGGGAGAGAACCTAGATATAGCACCACCAGATAAGTGATGATGAAATCTATCACCACCGGATAAGTGATGATGAGCTCAAACAGCAATAACCATGGCAGCCATAGAGATGTATGTGTGTAAGTGTGTAGAAGGAGATGAATATAAGAGGAATAAGACAATGATGTATAGTGGTTCAGCCAATTAGGCCTACATCCACTGTGAGTGTGTGATCCACTAAGTATGGGAACTAATGGCCTTGGATACAATGCACATAAGCTCACTTTCTCTCTCTACTGTGTGTATCAGCAGAGTTTTTGCTAGGGTTACAATTATCGATCCATCCTCCTTCTGTTGGGTTGTAGGTGATAAGTATATACAGGTCTTGGGGGGTATAGTGTACCCCCCTAGGATGCATGGTGCATGTGAATGATCATTTAACTAGTCTCCTATTGACACCTATAGATGCCAAATAATGACATAATATTCCCTCACATGAGGGTGTGATTTTGTTATAACGGTCTTCCACGTGCCATGTGAACCTCACGCGCACTGTTCCACGCGTCTCCCAATCCACGCGCTGTGATGATGTCACCCTCGGCCTAAGATATGAGGCCGAGGGCAAAGTTTATTTCGGCAGTGAGTCTGGCCCAATTTGGGCCTTGTACTGTGGTACCCTCGGAGGGTCGTCTGAGCCTGATGAAGGGTCGGCACCTTGAAGGGTCGTCTGGGCCTGATGGAGGGTCGGCCCCTTGAAGGGTCGTCTGGAGCCTGATGAAGGGTCGGCTCCCTGAGGGGTCGTCTGGAGCCTGATGGAGGGTCATCCCCTTGAAGGGTCGGCTGGGCCTGATGGAGGTCGGCCCCCTGAGGGGTCATCTGGAGCCTGATGGAGGGTCGTCCCCTTGAAGGGTCAGCTGGGCCTGATGGAGGGTCGATCCCTTGAAGGGGCCTGATGAAGGGCCGGCCTAGCCCAAGTGGGACAATCTTGGACTCGTCTTATTGGAGGGCACCCTCGGCCCGACCGAGGATATATATGGGCATATCAATCACCCCCAGCCCTTAGCCATTGATGTTGTTGAGGTGGCTGAGGGATAGTGTAGTAATTAAGATAGGTGTATGATCAGTTAGGTGAGTGACACCTGTCAAGCTGATATGACACCTAGGTAGGTACTCATTGTCGTTTCAATTTCCAAGGCATGGCGGCTGCACACTGCTTGGGGCTTTGTTCCCTAATGATTCCCCCCTCGTGGGTTGTGCTCTGCATTGTTTTGTGGTCCCACTCATTGGCAAGGTATTTAAATAATTTTTGAAGTTTCTCTTTCTTCTTCTTCTTCTTCATGCCTGAACTCTCTCTCTAGCTTCCAGCCTTCGTGCCATTTCTACAGTTTTGAACCTTCAAGCTTGGCAGCTTCGCCATTTCTCCTCAGGTAACACCTCGACCCTAGTGCCCTACTTATCTTCATTTCTATTTGTTTTCCTATTTTAAGCTCGTAGGGTTAGATTCTTCTTAGGCTATTCCATAGCTTTTCCGGTGTGACCTCTAGCAAGCTGTTCTTGAATTGTTCTTGATAGAAAACCCTTCAATTCCTTTGTTTTGATCGAAAAGTCCACCCTGGTCAATTGTGAGATTTGTTTGTAGTTAGGTTACCCAAATTTTTCCAAGTGTAGGGTCCCCCCCTTAATGCTTAGGAGGCTTTACAGCTTAGTTGAGGAATTCCCTTCCCTGGGAGAGAAGTTATTTATTGAGATCAGATGGGTAGAGGAAGAGGAGGAGAGGAGACAAGGGGCCGACCCTAATTGGGTACGACCCATTTTTCCCATTCCTCTTGCCATAATAAAGCCATTTGAGCCATCTGAGTCTTGTGGGTCATCTTGTCGTCCAGCCGAGAGTTATTCAGGAGAGATGGATGACAGAGCATCGTCGTCAATTGGTGCTGGACCTTCTGGGAGAGGAGAAGTGTCTGACCTAAGCCCAGGCCGAGGGGGTAGTTTCTTTCGAGGCCGTCCCTGTGACTACTCTATCCCCACATGCCTTCCAGATGGCTTTTCCCCAGAGGTCTCTAACAGGTGAGGATGCCAAGGGAGAGGGGACTAAGGACGAGGGTGAGGACTCAGATGTTGACCCAGTTGACACCTCCCATGCCTCGTCCTATATCTCATCAGTTAGGGATCGTGACCTCTTTCTATGGAGGCATGCCTATGGAGTGTCCCCCAATATAACTATGAGGGTTCCCTCTGAGTCTGAGAGGGTCTTCGAGGGTGAAGAGGGAGAGGTTGCAGTATACGAACAAATGTTCAAGGTTAGTGTCAGATTCCCTCTGCATCCCGCTATTGTATATATCTTGTCAGACCTCAGTGTTGCACCCTCTCAACTTCCTCCAAACTCCTGGAGGACGATCCTTGACTACATCTCCCTGTGGAAGAATGCTTTCACTGATGAGCCCTCGACCGACGTATTTTTGGCCTGTTACAATATCACCTCCTCATCCAAACAGCCTGGGTACTATCACCTGGGGGCGAGGAGGTCTGACAAAATACTTCTCCACGTGGCACAAACCTCCAACCATGATTAGAAGAAGAGATTCTTCTTTGTCTCTAGAGAGTGGGAATTCTCCGTCGAGGCACAACCTGTAGCCGATGGTCCGAGGGTCCCCAGAAGATGGTCTAACCCTTCAATGAAGGCCAGGTCATACCCCGGACTTATTCTGGAAGAGAAAGACATAGTTGAATATCTGAGAGGATGAGGGAGAGGGAGTGAACTTCCAAAGTTTGAAGATCTGATGACCCCTCGGTTCCTCAAGGAAGCTGGTCTGAGGGTCGGCCCACTGACAGAACTATGTGAGTTACATTTATTTTTCCCATTCTTTACTTTTTTCAAGTGTTTCATCTTTGCCTCTGCATTTTTCTGACGTGTCGTCCTCCTTTCAGGTTGTCCTTCTGGTATATCCGACCACCTTTGGGAAATGACTGCCCCTAGTTTGCTGTCAGGCTTGGCCAAGAAGAAAGTCAAGGAGCCTTAGCAAGCTCCGAGGAAGATGAGGGCCATGGGGCCGACGCTTGTTGAGCCGACTGCTGATAGTCATAAAAGGAAAGAGCCTGAAGCTCCTGCTGACCCTCAGCTAGACTCAAGGACGAGGGACAGGGGTAGAGTCGTCTGAGGGGACTGGCTCCTCTTTTAGCATGGGAGCCTTCTGGTCCCAGAACTTAGCGCTTCTAAAGGCCGAGACATCTTCCCTTATCGCGAACCTGAGGGAGGCCAAGGCGTCCATATTTTCTGCCCCCTCGACTGCTGATTATGAATTTCTGTCAAAGATGCCTCCAGCAAAAGTGTATGACTATGGTCTGCACGCCCTAACTCAGGTATTTGTTCTCCCTTCATTCCCTTAGTTGCATTCTTTCACTAACTATTTTCTTGGCCTCTTGACAATTGTCTATTGTTTCTATGCAGTCTGTATGCACCTTTACCTCAGCCACTAAGTGGATGGCTGAGAACCAACAGAAATTCCATGAAGCAGAGAGAGCCATCCAGCACGAGGCCGATTTGCAGACGGAGCTGGAGACTACAAGGGCTGAGCTAGAGAGTGATAGAATTGAACATGCAAGGGTTCTGGACGAGCTGACGAGGCAGCATGATGCAGACATGGCGGCCAAGGACTTGCTTATAAAGGAGAGGGACAACGCCTTGACCAATATGGGTGCTCAGCACAAGACTGAGCTATTTGAGGCAGTAAAGAAGGAAGAGGCCGATGCTGTGGAGGCCTACAAACTCTCAGACGAGTTCCAAGGCTTTGGTCTTGAGTACTTAGAGAGGGGGATTAGGACGGCCTGTCGGTGGGTCGTCCTTAAGTTTGCTGACGCAGTATCGTTCGTCCGCCCCTCTCTTGAGGTATTTCAACTGGACGATCCACTTATTGCTGAAGCCCTAGACCAAGTGGAATCTCAACATGCAGAAGGCACAGTCACGTCTGAGGCTCGGCCTGTCATGGTTATAGAAGAATCTCCAATAGATGTTGAGGCCTTTCCCTCTGACATTGCTCAATAGGGTGGCTGTCTGTAGCCCATACCCTCTTCGTGTGATTAATATTTTTGTACTCTTTTATCCGACGAACATCTTCATTTTGTAATGTAATATAATGCCTCTCTTGTATGACCTTCATTATGATGTTTTTAACAATATCACTAACCCCTCCCTCATCTTTCTTGAGGGCAATGGTGGGGTCGTCCCCTCCATTGACCCTCATTATAGGCTGAGGGTTACAATTACCAATTTAATGGTTTTAAAGTCTTCCCTCGTCTTTCTTGAGGATAATGGTGGGGTCGTCCCCTCCATTGACCCTCACTATAGGCCGAGGGTTATAATTACCAATTTAATGGTTTTAAAGTCTTCCCTCGTCTTTCTTGAGGATAATGGTGGGGTCATCCCCTCCATTGACCCTCATTATAGGCCGAGGGTTATAATTACCAATTTAATGGTTTTAAAGTCTTCCCTCGTCTTTCTTGAGTATAATGGTGGGGTCGTCCCCACCATTGACCCTCATTATAGCCGAGGGTTGTAATAACCAAATCAATGGTTTTATCCAAGTGTTCCCTCATCTTTCTTGAGGACAGTGGTGGGGTCGTCCCCACTATTGACCCTCATTATAGCCTAGGGTAAGAATAACCAAATTAATAATTTTAACCAGAGTATTCCCTCGTCTTTCTTGGGGACAATGGTGTTATAGCCGAGGGTTATCAATACCAAATTAATGGTTTTTAAACAAGTCTTCCCTCGTCTTTCTTGAGGACAATGGTGGGGTCGTCCCCACCATTGACCCTCATTATAGCCGAGAGTTATCAATACCAAATTAATGGTTTTTAAACAAGTCTTCCCGCGTCTTTCTTGAGTACAATGGTGGGGTCGTCCACACCATTGACCCTCATTATAATCGAGGGTTATCAATACCAAATTAATGGTTTTTAAACAAGTCTTCCCTCGTCTTTCTTGAGGACAATGGTGAAGTCGTCCCCACCATTAACCCTCATTATAGCCGAGGGTTCCAATTACCAAATTAATGGTTTTTAACAAAGTCATCCCTCGTCTTTCTTGAAGGCAATGGTGGGGTCGTCCCCACCATTGACCCTTATTATAGCCGAGGGTTCCAATTACCAAATTAATGGTTTTTAACAAAGTCGTCCCTCGTCTTTCTTGAAGTCAATGGTGGGGTCGTCCCCACCATTGACCCTTATTATAGCCGAGGGTTCCAATTACCAAATTAATGGTTTTTAACAAAGTCGTCCCTCGTCTTTCTTGAAGGAAATGGTGGGGTCGTCCCCACCATTGACCCTCATTATAGCCGAGGGTTCCAATTACCAAATTAATGGTTTTAACAAAGTCGTCTCTCATCTTTCTTGAAGGCAATGGTGGGTTCGTCCCCACCATTGACCCTCATTGTAGCCGAGGGTCGTTCCCCAAAGATGGTTCCATTCGTATTAGAGCTGACAAACACAGGATGAGAGGAAACACTGATTTTTCTCATTAATTTTCCGAAGTATACTACTGGAGCAACACCCATTACAATTATGGTCCATCGGGACATTATAACACTACTGATAGTATTTTTTCAAATGATCTGCATTCCAGGGGTTGGAAAAAGGCTCCCCTTCTAGGTTTTCTAGTCTATAGGTCCCTGGGACAACTTCGTCGATGACCCTATACGGGCCGTGCCAATTAGGATGGATCTTATTGGGCTTCTGCCAAGTCTTTTTGAGGACCAAGTTCCCCACTTCAATTGGTTTCTGTCTCACCCTCTGATTGTAAAACCTTGCAGTCCTCTACTGGTAGGCGGCTTGCCTTATCTCGGCGTCTTCCCTCCTTTCCTCAATTAGATCCAGGTCTAGCCTCCTCTCTTCCATATTTCTTTGGGGGTCATACATTTGGACCCTATGAGTAGGAAACCCAATCTCAGTGGGGATGACGGACTCTGTGCCATAAGCTAGCATGAATGGGGCCTCTCCGGTGGAGGTCTTTATCGTCGTCCTATAAGCCCACAATACAGCATATAACTCCTCAACCCATCTTCCTTTTGCCTCTTCAAATCTCTTCTTGATCCCGTCAAGGATCGTCCTGTTTGTAACTTTAGTTTTCCCGTTGGCCTGAGGTCGGCCAGGTGTAGAGAAAAATTGTTTGATACTCACCCTTTCATAGTACTTCTGTAGAGATGTATTCTTGAATTGAGTCCCGTTATCTGAGATGAGGGTGTTTAGGAGAGCATATCTGCATATAATGTTTCTCCATATGAACTGGAAGGTCTTCTGCTCTGTAATTTTGACCATCAGTTTGGCCTCCACCCATTTTGAGAAGTAGTCAATCGCAATGATGAGGAACCGATAGTTATTGACTGCCCTTGGCAAGGGTCCTGCTAAGTTGATCCCCCACACTGCAAACGGCCATGGGGATGTAATATAGGTAAGAGGCTGATGGGGTTGGTGAGGGATGGTGGCAAATCTTTGGCATTTGTCACACTTTTTCACATATGCCGCGGCATCTTTCCCCAATGTCGGCCACCAGTACCTTTGGGTGATCACCCTCTTTTCTAAGGATCTGCCCCCAATGTGGCTTGAACATGATCCTTCGTGCACATCTTGCAAAATGGAAGGGGCTTCAGAGGGGTGCACACACCTAAGTAACGGGAGAAAAAACCCCTTTTTGTACAAGGTGTCTCCAATGACAGTGAATTTTGCAGCCCTATATCTCATCTTCTTCCCTTCTTGCCTTGCTTCTGGCATCTATCGCTCTTTAATGTATCTGATCAGAGGGTCCATCCATGAAGCTTCCTGAGAAACATTCAAGCAATTGCTAAGTGTTCCCTCAGCATCTTCAATAGCTGGTCGAAGCAAAATTTCCCCTGGGACCGTCCTCCTGATGTCTGTCCTGGTCGCCGAGGCCAACCTAGCAAGGGCGTCAGCTCGACCATTATTGAGCCTAGGTATCCTCTTTAATATTACTTCTCTGAAGCTCTTCAGTAATGATCGCACCTTATCAAGATACCTAGCCATCCTCTCGTCCTTGGCCTCGTAGGCTCCTAGTATCTGATTCACTACTAGCCTCGAATCACTATGAACCAAAATCTGGCCGACACTAAGAGATTTGGCCAAGGATAGGCCCGCTATCAAGGCCTCATATTCGGCCTCGTTATTGGAGGCCTTAAAGTTGAACCTCAGGGCGTACTCAATGTCTGTGCCGTCGGGTGCTGATACTATTAACCCAACCCCACTCCCGCTTTCGCAAGAGGACCCGTCGATGAAGAGACTCCAGACGGTATGCTCTTCTGAGAAACTTCCCTCGGTGAGGGATCCCTCTCTAAAGATATATCTCCCCTCTTCATTTTCAACCACTTTCCTTCCAGCGGTGCTTGTCTCAGCCTTATCTGCAGGTGTGTCAGTGAGTCTACCTTGCTGGGTATCTATCTTCCCGTGGCTCTCATCCTCGGCTTCATCATCTTTCCATGTAAACTTGGACATAAAATATGCCAATGCTTTCCCCTTAATGGACGTCCTAGGCTGGTACACAATGTCAAACTCCCCCAGCTCTATATCCCAGGCCATTATCCTCCCTGATTTTTCAGGCTTGTGCAAGACCTTCCTAAGAGGAGAGTCAGTGAGGATGACCATCGTATAGGACTGGAAGTATGGCTTCATCTTTCTCAATGCATGGATCAAGGCATAGGCCAACTTCTCCATCCTTGGATATCTTTGCTCTGCCCCCTGGAGTGCCTTACTGTTAAAATACACAGGCTTCTGTACTCCATCTTTGTCTCTCACAATGGCTGCACTGATGGCTGACTCTGAGACGACGAGGTACACATAAAGTCGTTCACCCTACACGGGCCGTGATAACAGCAAGGGAGACCCCAGGTATGATTTTAACTCCTTGAAAGCCTCATCACACTCTTCACTCCATTCAAAGGCTTTTATGAGAATTTTGAAGAATGGTAGACACCTGTCTGTGGCCCTAGGCACGAACCTTTTCAAGGCAGCAACTCTCCCTATAAGTCTCTGAACGTCTTTAATGGACTTGGGGATCTTCATCTCTATAAGGGATTTTATCTTTTTAGGATTGGCCTTGATGTCTCTTTGGTTGATAATGAACCCCAAGAACTTCCCTGCTCCGACCCCGAAGACACACTTGGTCGGGTTGAGCTTCATCTGGTATTTGTCCATCGTATTAAAGGTCCTCTCCAGGTCTGCTACATGATCCTCTGCCTTCAAACTCTTAGTCAGCATGTCATCTACATAGACCTCCATAGACTTCCCAATTTGTTCCTCGAACATTTTATTTACGAGGTGCTGATACGTTGCCCCCACATTTTTTAGGCCAAAGGGCATGACCCTATAACAGTATGTCCCCTTGTCGGTAATGAAAGCTGTCTTCTCCGAGTCTTCAGGGTTCATGAAGATCTGGTTGTACCCTTAATAGGCATCCATGAAGCTCATGAGCTCATGGCCTGCGATAGTATCTACCATCTGATCAATATGGGGGAGAGGGAAGCTGTCTTTAGGACAATGCTTGTTGAGGTCTGTGAAGTCTACACACATTCTCCACTTTCCGTTGGCTTTTGGGACAATGACAGCGTTGGATAGCCATTCAGGGTAGATGACCTCTCTGATAAACTCAGCATCTTCCAGCTTCTTGACCTCATCCCTAATGACCTCATACTTTTCTCGAGAATAAATTATCCTCTTCTGCTTAAATGGCTTTGCACCCCCTACCACGTTGAGCTTGTGGCTCATAACTTCGGGGTCGATCCCCGACATATCTGTGTGACTCCATGCAAAGACGCTCTGTCTTTTCTTTAATAGTTTAATGAGGTCTTCCTTGATATTTGGCTTCAGAGACTTGCCGACTTAGATGATTTTTTTTGGGTCATCCTCATTGAGGATGATGGATTCTACCTCTTCCACGGCCTCTCCTTTCTTTAGCTTTGTCTCATCCCTGGGGTCTAGGGTATCAATATTATAAGTGATTGTAGCCTTCTTGTGTGCCTCTCTTTCTTTAGCGGAGTTGTAGTAACACTCTCGCGCTGTTGTCTGGTCTCCCTAAACTTCCCCCACCCCGAAGGGGTTGGAAATTTAACCATCTGATGGACCGTAGACGGCACAACTTCGAACCCCTTGAGGGCTACCCGCTCCAATATAATATTGTAGGCCAAAAAGATATGTTCATCCATCATAAAGAAGCTGACCTTCTTTGTAAGCCATCTCGGCCACTCGTCCCCCATCCTGACATCAGCCTCATACACTCCGAGGGGATGAACCATTTCTCCGCTGAACCCAATCAATGGGTGATGGTATGGGATGAGTCTAGCACGGCTGAGACCTAAAGCTTTGAAGCATGGCCAAAACATCACGTCTGCAGATGAGCCCCCATCTACTAGGATCCTCGACACCTCTCACCCATGCACTCTGGTAGTGATGACGAGAGGGTCATCATGTGGGGCTAAGAGGCCTTTGAAGTTCATTCTTGAGAATCCCACTATCAGAGTGTCCATGTCAACCTTCTTCCTCTTTTCTGACTTCGCCTCCAGAGAGGTTGAGTGTACCGTCTTCGTCACTGTCGTGGCCTGAGCCACATGGGCCTTCCTGTCAGCGACCTCTGACCCTCCTCCTGCTAGACCCCCGAAGATCATTCCCAATCCAAGCGAGATCATATTAAGCCTCTTAACAGGGCCTTGGTCGTCTCTCGGCGGGAGGCCAGGGTCGTCCTCATCATCAGAAGGGTCGTCCCCTCTTTTTTGAGGACCTTCTTTACATGCATCGCCTCACTTTTTTGGGGGGTCGTCCCCTCGGCCCCTCTTAAAGGCACCTCTGTCGACGTACTTTCTGAGCTTCCCTTTTTTAAGCATCTTATCAATCTCATCTTTCAGAGCAAAGAATTTGTCTGTTATGTGGCCGTGGTCTTGGTGAAATTCGCACCACAGGTTCTTATTCCTCTTGTTGGGGGCTGCCCTCAACTTCTCAGGCCACTTCAGGGATCGATCACTCTTTATCTCATTGAGAATATGTTCACAGCTGACCATTAGTGGGGTGTAACCAGCGAACTTGTCGTCCGTAGACCTCTTCTTCCCTTCTTTGTTCTTCTTAGAGTATTTACCCCCACTAGCGCCTCTTTTTTCGTCCTCTTATTTTGCGTCCATCGCCTCTTCGGCGTTCATTACCTTTCCTGCTATTGAGAGCAATTCAACCATCGACCTCGGAGGGTCTTCAACAAGATTCCATAACAGCTTCCTCTTTTGGAGTCCTCCAATCAGGGCTGTCATAACTATGCTCTCCTCATAGTCTTCCACTTCCAACTTATCTTGTTGAATCTGGCTATGTAGTCTCTTAGACTCTCATTCTTACCCTGCTTAACATAGAGCAGGTGGGTGGTCTTCTTTTGTGGTCTCATCCCGAAGCAAAAGTTATGGATGAATCGATCTGCCAACTGCTTAAAGTTTTCAATGGAATTTTTTGAAAGAGACATATACCAGACATGTGCATCCCCGATCAGAGTACCAGAGAAGGCACGACACCTCATCTCATCTGAGATAGAGTATATGTCGGTCGCTGATTGATACATCTCAATATGGTGGATAGGGTTGGTACTCCCGTCATATCTTGGGGTTACCGTAGGTGGCTTGAACTTTGATGGCATAGGGAAGTTGACTATCTTCGCCACAAAGGGTGAGCCTATGGAGTATCCTCTCAGAAGAGGGTCCCAGCTCTTCAGTATATCACCAATATATTCCTCCAGTCGCTGGATCGAGTCATTCCAGGGCCTCGTAGGGTCGGTCTGACCGATATTATCCCCCGCCGCCTCTTTGAGGTGGATGGAGGATTCTGTTGCGACAGGCTTGTGCCGACTGTTTACTTCCCCCTGGTCGTCGTCCCATCCTTGGGGTCGGCCCCCATGGGGTCGGCCATTTGCTGCCTCCCTTCTGGACCTCGCAGCACTCCTTGATCTGGACAACTCTTCCTGCAGGTCATTTACTGGGCCCAGCCTCTCAAAGGCCGCCCCCTGCTCAAGCGATCGAAAGCAGAGCCTCTTGGGCGATTGTCAGGATTTTTCCTTCCACACTTCCCCCTGCTCTCTTGGAGAGGTCGTACAGTATTGTTGGAGACCTCATACGGTTCCCAACATTCTATGGGGGCCTCTTCCCCCTCCAGATCATCATACCTGTCTTCAGGGCAAGGGTTTCCTTGCCTCCCCAGGTGTAGACGCTAGGGGTCAGTAACATCCCTACACTGCTGAGGGGGTGGCAGGTCTTTACGTGGTGCCTGGGGTGGTCACCTGGCCTCATGCTGTCCTGAAGCTGCTGCCGGAGTAATCATCTCAGGTGAGACCCTTGGTGGTCTTAGTATGTTCTGGCTCAGAGCTGTGAACTTCTCGTGTATGATCCGCTGGCTCGCTGCCAGAGACTTCAAGGCTGCCTCCACATCAGCCATCTCAGATTGAGGTGGCGGCTGACTGGAGCTGGGACCTACTCCACTATCTAGTGGAGGGAGTGGTGGCAGTGGCATCTCAGGTGCCATGTGTTTGAGCTATGAACAATTGATCTTGGAAAAAAGATTGGTGAGCTTGAAAACCTTAGTGGGTCTATTTCAATTGTGAAACATCTCCTCTCAGGGGGAGAACTGGTTCACCACCAGAGTGCCCAGTGAGGTCAAGCTGTACAAAGGAAGAGATGTCTTCTCGTTCCCACAGAAGGCGCCAAACTGATGATGCTGAAATCTAGTACCACCAGATAAGTGATGATAAGCTCAAACAGTAGTAACCATGGTAGCCATAGAGATGTATGTGTGTAAGTGTGTAGAAGAAGATGAGTATAAGAGGAACAAGACAATGATGTATAGTGGTTCAGCCAATTAGGCCTACATCCACTGTGAGTGTATGATCCACTAAGTATGGGCACTAATGGACTTGGATACAATGCACATAAGCTCACTTTCTCTCTCTATTGTGTGTATCAACAGATTTTTTGCTAGGGTTACAATTATCGATCCATCCTCCTTCTGTTGGGTTGTAGGTGATAAGTATATACAGGTCTTGGGGGGTGTAGTGTACCCCCAGGATGCGTGGTGCATGTGAATGATCATTTAGCTAGTCTCCTATTGACACCTGTAGATTCCAAATGATGACATAATATTCCCTCACGTGAGGGTGTGATTTTGTTATAAAGGTCTTCCACGTGCCATGTGAGCCTCACGCGTCTCCCAATCCACGCGCTGTGATGATGTCACCCTCGGCCTATGATATGAGGCCGAGGGCAAAGTTTCTTTCGGCAGTGAGTCTGGCCCAATTTGGGCCTCGTACTATCGTACCCTCGGAGGGTCATCTGAGCCTGATGAAGGGTCGGCTGGGACTGATTGAGGGTCGGCCCCTTGAAGGGTCGTCTAGAGCTTGATGAAGGGTCGTCCCCCTGAGGGGTCGTTTGGAGCCTGATGGAGGGTCGGCCCCTTGAAGGGTCTGCTGGGCCTGATGGAGGGTCATCCCCCTGAGGGGTCGTCTAGAGCCTGATGGAGGGTCGGTCCCTTGAAGGGTCGGCTGGGCCTGATGGAGGGTCGGCCCCTTGAAGGGTCATCTGGTGCCTGATGAAGGGCCGGCCTAGCCCAAGTGGGACAATCTTGGACTCGTCTTATTGGAGGGCGCCCTCGGCCTGGCCGAGGATATATATGGGCATATCATGTGGGTTAACTCGTCGCTGTCTGTCTAGTCAGCAAGGTCCGGTCCAATCTTGGGCTTAGTCTTATACTTCTAAGATTCTTACTTTTTTGGGTAGAATTCACTTTGCTTTTGGGATGGGTTTAACCCATTAAGTTATCCGTTTGGCTTACAATTTTATTCAGTTTCTTTAGTGCTTATTTGGACACGACAGTTACAATCCGTTGTAACTGTTTCAATTTTTTCAATCCTGAACAACCACTAAGAAGTTTATAAATTGAAAAGACATATTTATTTGCCAAAAACGGAAAACATAAAATTCTTTCCTCTCTTTCTTTTTGCATCTACATAATGGCCAATTTGAGTATTGCTCAGAATTTTAGCTCACTTATGTTTGAATATTAGAGTGTTTCTTCTTCCATCCAAATTCGTTCTATCTTGAGAGGCGATAATTCAAAGCCTTAAGCACCACAGAGGGAATTATTTCTTCTTAAGGACACTCTGGACATCACAGGGCTCAGATTCATATCTTTATTATCTTTGGATTGTTTTCATATCAACCAAGTAAGTTTTTTGTTTATTATTTAATGTTTTATTTATTCTATAATTCTGTAGTAATTATATATATATAAAGAAAATAACAATATTAAGATGAAATAAAATTTCTCTTTTATATATTACAAACTATTGTATCTAATTTTGTTAATTCTAAAAGTTCTTTGGTTTTCCTCTTTAATAACAAAACAAAAATCATCACAAATTATTGTCCTTGTTATATATAAAAAACATATTTTTTAATATAACTTAATGTTTAGCTTAGGGATGAAAAACTGCGACATGACCCGTTAACCCGACATGAAACCGACACGCTTTACGCGGGTTTGAGAATAGCCTTAACGGGTTCAGGCCATTTACGGGTGGACCCGCCAGACCCATTAAGCAAACAAAATTGGGTTCGTGTATATTTGCGAAACCCATATATGACCCACTAGACCCGTTTATTAAACGAATCAATAACGGGTCATGTTACCCGTATAAACCCGTTAGCCCTGCATAATCCTTAAGAGAGAGGGGTATTTTTGTATTTTCAAAGTAAAAACGGAATCAAAAACAAAACCCTACTTCACTTTTAACATTTCATTTCTCACTCACACACACACACACAACCGAGCGGCTACACTCAACCTCATCAACACCACCAAACCATTTTCATCCTCACCATCTGAGCTGCTGCCATCTTTGTTTTTCATCACCACCGACCATCGACCTACTTCGAAACACCGGTAAGCATACCTGCTTCCATTTTTGTTTACACTGCTCAATTTTTCATCTTCGTTTTTCTCCTCTTAATTTTCATCTTCATTTTCTCCTTTTTTTTCAATTTCATTTTTCTCATATTTGTTTTGGGTTTATAGATTTACACTATAAACCTAAAATCAATTTATGGCCTATTTCTCCTCTTTTGTTAACTGGATACGTGATTTACACTATAATAAATCAGATTCTTTAAAAAAAATCTGATATGTAACATTATAAAGCTTAAGTTGCTTTGTATTTGTACAATAATGGGATACATTGTATGTCCAATTTTTAGCGTACAAAAATAATGGGATATATTGTATAATGAAAGGACATATTTTCATAGGTCCGTTATCAATTTATTATGTCATATACCGCTACACCGTCGAAGAACATTCAAGAGACATCTACATCAAAGGCGGATCCGAATTACTCAAGTTCTTCATCATTCAAGACTCCGCGAAGTTTACTTTGGTAAGGTTATGTTTTAAATACCTTAACTTTTCACTTAGAGCTTTTGGGATATTTTTACAAAATATTTTCTAAGTGTTGGAGAGGACTTTTTCGTCAAAATTTGAGAATGATTATTTTTTCTAAGTGTTGAAGCGGACATTAAAATAATATTTTTTTCGCTTCAGTAGTTTGAGCGACATATAATGTCGTTCGCGCGAGATAGCATGTCGCGCGATCTGGTTCGAACGACGGCTGCCCTTCGTTCGAACGACTTGCTGATCTCGTTTGAACGAGCTCTTTTTTCGAGGCGGCACATTTTTCTATAAATACTCATTAAATGGTAACGTTTTCACTAAGAAGTCACCGCGTTTTGACGAACAGAAAAACTGCGAAAGCAGAATCCTTTTTGGCTTCTTCCTTTAGGGTTTTAATCCCTTTTGTTTTCAATTCAAAAAACTCCCATATGCTTTAGTGAATTGTTTTGGTGTTCAAGAGCACAACATTTGCCCTTGTTTATTCTTTGTGGGGAGAGCTCTACAACCGAGAACTACGTGCTATTGTGGAGAGAGTCCTTATAAAGTTCACTCTTGTGGATAAGCCATTTTTCTTCTTCACTGCAGCCCTAATGGAAAGGGAAAGTTCCAGTCGAGACATCAGAACCGACACCTGCAGTTATTTCGTATGTCACCCTATTTCATTGTAATCCGTGTAAGCCGTTTTCTTACAAATTATAGTGAAATAAAAAGGTTTTGCCCTTCGGGGATTTTTCCTGAATATTTTTGTGTCACATGCTTTATTTATTTATGGGTTGACACACGCACTTTTAGATGCATGTTTAGGGGATGGATTAATTTGGTTTAAAAATAGACTCTAATTAAATAAGTGTGCCGAATTGGAAACTTGCGAATAAATTTAATCAATTATCACACAGTCGCACTCTTCAAATTAGTATCAGAGCGGGTTACGCTAATTTATCGCGTGATCCTGATTTTTCAAGGATATGTTTTTTTGATACAATTTGACTTATCACGTCGTCAAATTGGTATCAAAGCAGGTTGTGCTAATTTACTGCGTATTCCTTTTTCCGCAAAATTGTGTGATATTGATTTTTTTAGAAAAATCAATTTTGTGAAAAATCGCAATTTTTTCAATGGAACGCCAGTTTAATGAGGAGCCTATTTTTGAAAAAGTTCACGACCATGCTGAAAATTTAAAAAGTTTGAATTTGAAACTTTGCAAAAGAATTAAAGTTTTGGAAAAAGAAAATTTTCGTTTTAAATCCGCGATAGATCTTTTGCAAACGGTTCAAAATCAAAGAGATTTTTATCGTGAAAAACTTGTTTCCTTGGACCATGACTTTGTTTCTTTAAAATTGTCCAAGAAGGAGAGTGATGATAGGGTCCTATTTTTAGAAAAAGAATTGGAGGACCTTAAAAATTCGATGGTTTGTGTTTGTGCCAAAGATGATAAAAATATTTTAGTCAATGAGTTTGTGGCACGTGAAGAGACTCTTAGGAAAAAGTTTGCTTTAATTGAGTGGGAACTAGATAACCTTCTAGGTTTGATTGATAATTTGAAGAAGGCGTCCCTTAATTTGGAAGAGTCTAATTCTTTGCTTGAGTCAAAAGTTTTGAAGTTGAAAAATGATTTGATAGACTCAAGTAGGTTTGATAGTGATGGTAATGGCTCATCTTGTTCTCATGCTTCTAGTGCTAAAGCCAAAATCATTATTTATTTTAGAGGGTCAACCAATTTCAAGGATGTTAGAAAAGGTCAACCCATAGGTGTCGTTCCACCCATTTATACATGTTCATATTCTGGTAGTAAAGGTCACCTTAGGCGAGTTTGTCTTGATCTTGGAAAATGTCCTAGGAAGTTTATGTCTAGTGTTCCCGTGGTTCCCAAAGCCCCCGCACGACGTTTCACATCTATTTGGGTTAGGAAATCACTTTTAGAGGCACTAGATTTTAGACAAGTTAATTCTCGTTTGCTTCCACATGATTCTTCTCTTGCCATATCATATAGATGGTTGTGTTTGCATGTTTGTCATACACTAGTTGTGGTTTCATGATATATATTTGCTAGTGTAATGACATGTACTTTTTGTATATATCTTTTTGTTTTGAAATTTTTTTGAAAAATACAAAAAGATTTAATTTTGTCAAATTTTTTGAAAAATCTAAAAAGATTTTTGTATTTTGTTTGCACCGTTTATGGATGGACACTTAGGATGACCGAGGCACAACATCATTCCATTAGTTTCATGTGACTATTTGATAGTGTTTTGAGACAATAGGTCAATTCATCCTTATGCTTTATAATGTTTGGAGTCATTACGATGTAATTAAGTGTTACTTCCTACATGTTTGACTCATGTTTCCTTTATTGCACACATGCACGGATTTGTTTGATTATTGTGCTTGTCTTATCACATGTTGGTTGGGTGTTTTCACTTCAATCCTGTACGTAAAACGAACCAAGCGCGATAAATTTTGATAAGGAAATTGTTCATATAAGAACCGTTTTGTGAGTTTGTGTGCTTTATTTAAAAAACGGGGAAGGGCTGCGAAAGGTTCATTTTGCCTTTGCGAATTCTAAGTCACCGTTAAATTAGACCTAAAAAATGGAGGAATTTTCTTATCCGGGGGCCAAAGAGGTTTAAAAGAGCTCGAAAAAATTTAAAGGCAATATAAAGAGATTCATTCCAATTATGGGCCATTTAGGTTTTTGCACCAATTCTCCAAAGTTTGAGAATTTAGTTTATTCACCTCTAAAAGAAAATATATATGAGGGTGTTTGGTTGGAGATTTTAAACAGGTTTGCACGTCCTTAAAAATCTTGAAAAAGCGCTAAATAGTTTTGGACGTTATTGGTGTGGAAATTATTTAGACTTTGATTTGTTGATTTGCATAAGACAATGTCATTTAAATTCAACAAATTTTTACACCTAAGGATACTTTTGATGTTCATTCGTTAGGGGTACACATATGCATCGTGCACACATGATTGATTGAGTTTATTTACCTATAAAATGTGTTCACACCCATTCATTCCATTTCCATGACTTGGTTGTTTGAGTTTAAATCCATGGTGTGATTTTTTTGTATGCTGTTTTTGTATGAAAAAAATTGAAAAATCCAAAAATAGTTTGTGAAATTTTTGTGGACATACCTTTGCATGCGCGTAGTTTGATCTATGTTTTCTTTGCATTTTTTCGTGAAACTCCATGTTTTGATGATTTCTTCTTGTCTGTCTATTTGGGGACATCATAAAAGGGGGGGGGGGAGGGGAATTATCATGTTATGGGGGAGTCTTTGCATTATGGGGGAGATTTGATTTATTAATGATTTATTCTTATATCATTTCAAACTCGATGTATCACGAAGGTTTTTGCTTTATCTCATGTGTGTAGGTACAAATATTGAAGATCATGATGTTGCACACCCTGATGAGAAAAGATTTGAGATTTAACGAAGATGATTGAAGAAGAGTTTTGAAGTCTTACAAATTTATTCATGGGAGGGTAGATTTGTATAGGCAATTTGGTTTTTGAAAATTCGGATCTTTTATGTATGTACCGGCATAGACATAGGGGGATATTTGTAAGGACATATTTTCATAGGTCCGTTATCAATTTATTATGTCATATACCGCTACACCGTCGAAGAACATTCAAGAGACATCTACATCAAAGACGGATCCGAATTACTCAAGTTCTTCATCATTCAAGACTCTGTGAAATTTACTATGGTAAGGTTATGTTTTAAATACCTTAACTTTTCACTTAGATCTTTTGGGATATTTTTACAAAATATTTTCTAAGTGTTGGAGCGGGCTTTTTCGTCAAAATTTGAGAATGATTATTTTTTCTAAGTGTTGAAGCGGACATTAAAATAGTATTTTTTTTTGCTTCAGTCGTTCGAGCGACATAGCATGTCGTTCGCGCGAGATAGCATGTCATGCGATCTCGTTCGAACGACAACTGTCCTTCGTTCGAGCTACTTGCTGATCTCGTTCGAACGAGCTCTTTTTTCGAGGCGACGTGTTTTTCTAAAAATACTCATTAAATGGTAACGTTTTCATTAAGAAGTCAAAACGTTTTGACGAACAGAAAAATTGCAAAAGCAGAATCCTTTTTGGCCTCTTCCTTTAGGGTTTTAATCCCTTTTGTTTTCAATTCACAAAACTCCCATATGCTTTAGTGAATTATTTTGGTATTCAAGAACACAACTTTTTCCATCGTTTATTCTTTATGGGGAGAGGTCTAGAGCCGACAGCTGCGTGCTATTGTAGAGGGAGTCCTTATAAAGTTCACTCTTGTGGAGAAGCCGTTTTTCTTCTTCACTGCTGCCCTCCTAGAAAGGGAAAGTTCCAGACGAGACATCGGAACCGACACCTGTGGGTATTTCGTATGTCACCCTATTTCATTGTAATCCATGTAAGCCGTTTTCTTACAAATTATAGTGAAATAAAAAGGTTTTGCCCTTCGGGGATTTTTTCTGAATATTTTTGTGTCACATGCTTTATTTATTTATGGGTTGACACACGCACTTTTAGATGCATGTTTAGGGGCTCGATAAATTTGGTTTAAAAATAGACTCTAATTAAATAAGTGTGCCAAATTGAAAACTTGCGAATAAATTTAATCAATTATCACACAGTCGCACTCTTCATACAATAATGTTGCCCTTTTTTCAGTACAATATTGGGATTTATTGTACAAAAATACATCTAAATTTTGATAGTGTTGCCCTCTTTTAAGTGTTCATCTATTTTGTTAAATGTGATTACTAAATAAACATATTACATTTATTTCAGAATACTAACTAATTCTATTTTTTTTTACTTTATATATGCTTTTTTTTTGTATAGTTGATGACAATGTGGTAGAAGCAGATGAAACAAATGGTGTGATACAACACAATGGTCATTAAGCGAATACTCAAACACAACGTTTATGGGTAATTAAGAGAAGGTAGTGAAATTAATCCATACTTAAATTCAAGTAGTTAAACTTTAACTGTGAATAGAATCTTGTATTTTGTTTCATCTCTTAATTTGTTCTACTTTTGTTATCTTTCTATATTTTAAACCCACTTTCTATTTCTATAACAAAAATGGCATCTATTAGTGTTATTCCTTCTCCCTCACACGTGACTGTGTCTCATGGAGAGATGCCCCAAAACTTTAATGGAATGGACTTCAAGCGTGGGCAACAAAATATGCTCTTCTATCTGGTTACTCTGAACTTGTCAAGTTTCCTTCAAGAGGAATATCCTATAATTGTTAAGGGTGAAACCGATGAGGAAATGTTTGTTTCTGTGGATATATGGAAACATGAAGATTTCCTGTGTGGAGATTACATTCTTAACCAATTGGATAATTCACTATACAACAAAGTTAAAATGGAAAAGGAACTATAGAAATTCTTAGACAAGAAATACAAAATAGAAGATGTCCGCGTGAAGAAATTCATTGTCGACAGATTTCTTGACTACAAAATGGTGGATTATAAAGCAGTAATTGTTTAAGTTCAAGAACTAAAAGTGATTCTTGATGACATTCATGTTGAAGGAATGTGCCTAAGCGACTCATTCCAATTGGCTGCAATGATTGAAAAATTATCGCCTTCTTGGAAATACTTTATGAATTATCTAAAGCACAAACGTAAAGAGATGAATATTGAAGAACTAATTGTAAAGCTTAGTATTGAAGAAGGAAATCGTGTATCTGATAAGAAGAATGGAAAGAACACTATGGAATCCAAGGCTAATGTTTTAGAACAAAGGATTAAAACTAATAAAAGGAAGCGTGAAGGCGAAGGCACTTCAAATCTCTAAAAGAAGTATAAACGGAAATGCTATAATTATGGAAAACCTGGACATCATTCAAATGAATGTCACAAGATAAAGAATTTAAAGAAGCATAATGCTTAACATTCATTTTTTTCAAATGAATGTCGCATCATTCAAATGAATGTGAAAATATTTTAGATAACATGACCAACATCAATCTCTTTACGGTTGTATCCGAATACAGTTTGTTACAAAATCCCAAAGAATGGTGGATGGACACCAGTACAATACACCACATATGTTCAAATAAATATATGTTATTTACCTACAAACCTATGGAAAATGAAGATAATCTTTTTATGGGTAACTCATCAAGTTCCAAAGTTGAAGGGAATGGAAAGATTGTGCTGAAAATGACATTTGAAAAGGAATTTACTCTCAATGATGTGCTTCATGCACCGAATATTTACAAGAATTTGATTTCGAGATCCTTACTTAGAGAGAATGGCTTTAAGTTAGTAATTTGTGTTTGATAAATTTGTACTCTCTAAAAATGATATGTATGTGGGAAAGGGGTACATGACTGATGGGATTTTCAAGATGAATGTAAGGAGTGTTTTACCGAAGGCTATTAATAATAATAGTATTAGTTCTTCTTACTTGATTGAGTATTCAAATAGGTGGCATGCTAGATTAGGACATGCTAATTATGATACTTTACATAGATTAATTAACATATAATTTCTACAAAAATTTATATTGACAAAAATAATAAATGTGAAACTTATATGGAATAAAAATTGACAAGATTACCATTTCATTTAATTGAAAGAAAATTGAACCTTTAGACCTGATTCATACCGATATATGTTATCTAAAGTTTTTACCAACTAGAGGAAGTAAAAAATATGCTATTACCTTTATTAACTATTGCACAAAATATTGCTATATGTATTTACTAAGAGGTAAAGATGGGGCTATAGATGTGTTTAAAGTGTATAAAAATGAAGTTGAGAATCAACTTAGCAAGAACATAGAGGAAATAACAAGTGATAAATGAGGTGTATATGAATCACCTTTTTGAGGGTTATGTTCAGAACATGGAGTCATTCACCAAACTAACGCTCATTACTCGCCTTAATCTAACGATATTGCGGAATGAAAGAACTAAAAATTGAAAGAAATGATCAATATTATTTTAGTAAGTTCTGGAGCACCACATAATTTGTAGGGTTGGATTTACTCTCCACCAATTATATTCTCAACAAAGTGCCTCACAAGAAAATTCACAAAACACCCTATGAATTATGGAAGGGTCGGAGACCTTACTATAAATATTTATGAGTGTGGGGTGTTTAGCGAAGGTGATGGATCCTAAGCCTAAAAAAGGTTAAAATTGTACCAAAAATTCTTGACTGTGTGTTTGTCATTTATATAAATAACGGTATTGCATATCCGTTTCCCATTTGTATATCTAAGATTCGAATATTCATGTTAATACGATTATTGAATATAGGGATGATTAATTCTTTGAGAATGAATTTTCATATAACATGACCCAAGATTCAGGTCCAAACAAAAGAACAAATGATGCTACAACTAGAGATACTCATCAAACCAAAGATCAAGAGTCTACAATGGATGATCTTAGCCGTAGAAAAAGGGAAAGGATATAAAGTTCCTTCGAATATTCTAACATATTTATTGGAAAACAATCCTCAAAAGTACAAGGAAGCAATATCTTCTCCCGAATCTTCAAAATGGAAATAAGCGATTAACATTGAGATTGAATCCATCATGCAAAATCATATGTGGGAACTAGTGGATCTTCCATCAGGTTTCTAACTCTTAGGGTACAAATGGATCTTTGAAAAGAAGATGAAAGATAATGGATCAATTGAAAAGTATAAAGAAAGTCTTATTGCTAAAGGCTACAAGCAATTACAAGGAGTGAATTATTTCAACACTTACTAACCGGTCACAAGAATTACGACCATTCGAATGTTGATAGAAATTAGAACATTAAATCGATTTAAAATACATCAAATGGATGTAAAAAAAACTTTCTTAAATGGTGATTTAGATGAGGAAATATATATGGAACAACCCAAAGGGTTTATTTCCCTTGGACAAGAAAGGAAAGTATGTAACCTTGTTAAATGAGTTTAGGGATTAAAACAAGCATCGAAGCAATGGTATGAAAAAATTGATAATGCTATGTCATTAAATGGTTTTTAAATTAATGATTGTGATAAATGTGTTTGTTCCAAAAGAACTTAAAGTGGATAAGTAATTGTATGAATTTATGTAGATGTGTGGAATTGTGGGCCACGAGTGAGCGATGTGATCGAGGGGGAAGGGAACTTGTGTTACGGGGATATGGGAGTGCTTGTCTCCCATTCCTCTGTTCCCCTGAGGTCTGATTATCTGTTCGGTGTTTGGATGTTGATTATTTTACCCTAGATGTAGTTTAATTCCATGTCTATATTTTGTGCACGCCCCTTTGGAAGGTGTGGCCCTCGTGTGGAAAAAGAGGATTCATAGGTTATTTAGAGCTGCCGGTTTATTTTATATTTTGGGCTAATCCTAAGGGTGGTTTTAAAGTCTGCGGTTGGTCCAGAGCATCTTGTTATGACGGTTTGGGAATCGGGTTATGTGTGGGTAACGTGTTAGGTACCCCATTTGTTCTGTATGCTTCATTAATTCTATGCTTATTATTTCTCTTTGCATTAATTAATTAATTTTTAGTTATTTTATAACTTGTTTAAATACCTTAGCGTGAGGTTTCATTAAGGGTGAAAAGTAGCGCAGTGTCAGTACGCCAGTCGTTGAATTCGGTTCACTGCCTAAATACAAAAACCTAAACTATTGACTACACTCTTTACGGGAGTATAACAGCTAGTTCGAGTATCGAAATCCACAGAGACTAGTTGTTAGAATTATATTGATTTAATACTTCAAGAATAAAATTGTAAAAGATAATTGTTAGCAAAAGAAAGGATAATACTAGCCATGTGTTTAAACTACGATTACAACAAGGAATACAAAATAATAGATTGCGACTAATATCCCCCATCTCGAGTTAATTGGTATAAATAGTTACATGGGATGACAAGTTTAATAAGATTTAATCCCATTTCAACAATTAATTAAATCTAGAGTCGTCACCCCCTAAATTGTCATAAAAGCCCACTATAATTTTGGTGTCAACATATACCCCCAAAATTACACACATAAGGTCATAAATACGGAGCATACTTGAAATAACCCGTTAAATATCCTAGGCATAAATCAAGAACAACCCAATCGAATTAAACTCATAAAACCCATAACTAAAGCCAAGCAACCAAATCAACCCAAGGTGAGTTCAATCAATCTCAACCTAAACTAAATTAACTAGAAATCATATTAAATGACATTAATTAAATGAAAGCAATAAATGAAAGAAAGTAAATCTAGGTTACAAAGCAAGAAAAAGAATAATGGAAACTTGGAATAAAGAGGTAGTGTTCTTACAAACCAAAGTGGGTAAATCCTAGGAGAGAGAGAAGCTCCACCCAAAATCCACTCCAAAACCCTACTCTAACCTAACTAGAAAGCTTCATAAGAAGATGTAAAAAAGGAAAATAGAATATATAAAATGAAAGATATGTTTTAAATACCAAAAACCCACTTATGTAGTAAGTGGAAAAATAAATAAAGATGAAAGAAAAGAAAATGATTTGTCCTAAGTGGTTTTTGTGTTGTCTTTCCATCGCCAGAAATCTCATAACTTCTTCGTTATTGATTGGAATAGTGCATATTTAGTGAGAACGTAAAGATGACTCAGAGGGCTTCAACTTCCGTGAAGACATTGGTCCAGAAACCCAAATTTTAAAATTATTAAATTCCCCTGTACGTGAGATTATCGACGGAACTTCCTCGGAACACTGCAAAGTTTCACATTAAGCAACGTAATACCTACAAAAGCTCAATTATACCCCGCAAAACATGTAGACATATAAAATAGAGGTTGTCTGGTTAAAGAGCATAAATATAGGAATTAAGGAACCCGAGGGGGCTAAAATTCAAAAGTAAAGAAGGTAAATAAAGTAGCGTCGTGTCAATATGATAGTCGTTGTTTTCGTTTCATCGCCTCAATACAAAAATCTAAATGATTGACTACACTCTTTGCAGGAGTACAATGGCCAGTCCAGGTGTTAAATCCATAGAGATAAGTTGTTATAATTCTATTAATTTAATACTTCTCGAATAAAATTGTAAAAGATAATATGTGAACAAAAGAAAAGATAATATAGGCGTGTATGTTTAAGCTAAGCTTACAAAAATGAATAAAAATAATAGATTGTGACTAATATCCCTCTTCTCTAGTTAATTGGTAATGGTTACATGGGATGACAAGTTTAACAAGATTGAATCTAATTTCGACAATTAATTGAATCTAGAGTTGCCACCCCCTAAATTGTCATAAAAGCCTACTATGATTTTGGCGTCAACAAATGCCCCAGAAATTATACACACAAGGTCATAAATATGGAGCATACATGATATACGAATTAAACTCATAAAACCCATTACTAAAGCAAAGCAACGAAATCAATCCAAGGTGAGTTCAAACAATCACATGTAAGACCCTGCTTAATTAAATACCAGGTGATCAGTCCTATACCCAATTAAAACCGAATTTACAGTTGGTTCATTCTTAGAATCACTATCGAAAAAAATATTTTTTTTATAATTCACCTGATACCCAACTAAGCAGGTGTTAAAATTTTTCAAGATTTTAATATGAATGAAATTTTCACTTTTAAAACCTTAACCATTAAACACAATTCATCCACACAATGAATAATGACTAAGTAATATCAAAACTGAATTAAATGCAACTGGAATAAAACTCTCCTATTTATATAACTTAATACAATAAACCCATCAAATATAAATGTACCAAAACCAACATAAAAACTGAAGCAGTCTAGGATAGGAAAGAAATAAATAGAATCCTCTTGGGCGACATGCCCTAAATGAAAGATCAACTACATAGTATGAATTAATGAATATGAAGTCGGACAAACAATTTCCATGACTCCATAGCATCCATAGCTCGTTAAAATCTCAATCCTCTATGGTAGGCGTCCCTGCGGATGGACACCTGAAATAGGAGATACAAGAGAGAAGAGAATATGCAAGAAAACGGGTTAGAGCCCGATGTCAAAATAGCTTATAAAACAGCACGGGAATAAATGTTATATTGAACAATTATCATATACATGTTAGATTTATCAGACCCTCTCTTGATATTCTCACCTCTCATCTAGAGTGCACACCTAACGTACCTTAACATCATACTAGTTAATATTCCCCTGCTAAGTAGTTCATATCAGCGTCAATTAACCATAGCCCATATCTTTAGCACGTATTTATCTCGCTATACAGGTAATACATATAAATCCAACTTCTTTATAATATGGATAATCCTTTTTACAATTCAATATAATTAAGTATTCACCTACTTAATTCATTTCAAATTTTACTATCTTCTATGTCTACTTTTTTACACAGTAAACACTATTACAAGTATATATACATTCACTCTATTATATATATACTAAACTGCACACCGAGGCTCAACTGCCGTGCATGCCTACTATGCTATCATGCCCCAGTACATCTCATCACTGTAAAAGGACCATAGGTTCGGTATGTCCCATGAACCATAATTAACAAATCACAAACAGTGGAGGCGAACATAGTCCTAAGCCTTTGGGCTACGCACATACCTATGCACCCAAAATACCGTTCAATACTATTGTTCTCACTAATGTCAATCCAACCTAAGTCCTATCTTATGAGGCGACAAGTCATAGATCCCCCTTAAGGTTCATCAAGATATGACTGCCATCTACGCATAAATCTCCCGTCGATAACAAGTAGGCTAAGTATGTCATACACATAAATTAAACAAACAATAGGTATACGCATCAACCTATATAAAATTAGGAACTCACACGACCTATATTATATTAGGAATTCATCCTATCCCAACTACCCGTCTTATTTCTCGAATACCACCCGTAGTTGTCGTTCACGATTATCATCATATTTTTATTATGTATTTATCACTCACATAATCTTTTATTCAACCCAAGTACCTGTATATATCCTCAATATCACCAGTACTTGTTATAACGATTATTCTCCTCTAAATCGTATAATAATTATATAGATATCGCTCACATAATTTTAATCCTCTATATCATATAATTTTCCAACATTAAGCCAAGTCCCTTACTCCACATTAATGTACTAAAATTATTTAAGTCTCATTAAGGGAAAAATATAATTTTCCAAACTTTTCTGGCCTAAACTGGGAAATTCTGAAATCTCGTTCGAAGTTCCAGAATTCTAGTTCGAACGATGTCGTTTGAACGACATTTCTTCTGAATTCTCGTTGGAAATTTCGTTATTAATCTCGTTGGTAATCTCGTTCGAATGATGTCGTTCGAACGAGTTCCCCAGGTCGTTCGAATGACTTTTCAGCAGATCGAGAACAACCCCAAGATTTTTGCATTTTTTCTTAATTTCTTACACCCGGATACATATTGATTCAATTCTAACCAAAACCCAAATATTCCAACATTATCTAAACATGTTCATGGGTGATTTTCACATAAGAGAAACATCAAATTCATATGTTCATAGGATTATTATCATCAAACCCATTAAATCCTTAAAATGCCAATCATCTAAATTCTCCATTTTTATACTTCTTAAAAACCCATAATTTAGAACTACCATATCATATCTAAATCATCAAATTTCCATATTCAACCTGAGTAGGATTCATCTACATGCAATACCTATTATCATTTTCATATCTTTAATAAACAAATGTATCCCCTACATGTAAAACCTATCCATTTTAATGTTCATAGCCTCTATATGTATAAATCTCCAACTACATGAATTGTCCTATCCATTAAATATTGATTTATCAATCATTTTAATCCCAAATTTATAAGTTCCATTGATTCATAAGAATCCTATTCTAACATGGATAATATTAGCACTAAAATAAAGCAAGAATTACACTTTCCTTTTAGTGTAGCGTTGAGCCTTTGGAGAAGATAATGTTAGAACTTCCTCTTCCCTTTTTTCGGAGACTTTTCAGCGACTCCCCGGTGGTGGTGCAAGGTGTAGAGATGGTGGTTGGCCCTTGGTTTCCACTAGATGATTCTTCCTCTCCACAAAAACCCTTTAACTTTCTCTAGATGACTTTTCACTCTCTCTCAAAAGTCCTCTCAAGTAATAAGATGACAATGAACATTATGTAGAATCTAAACCCATATATGTAAAAAATCTACAAGGCTAGCTAAAAGGAAAAAAAATGTGTATACTATTCATCTCCCAAGAAAAATGACTAAAATGCCCCTTCGGGGTGTCCTTTCATCTTCCAAGTGACCCGAGACCAAAATCAAACCCCCTGGTAGACTTTTCTGCCTATTTAGACCCTTTTGGACTTAACGGGTTGCTCGAATCATCATTCGAATGACTTAAAAAATAAATCTCATTTTATTTCCTAATTTTAGTCCCGACACAACTCATAAGTGCGTCCCGACTTAATTTCCATTATTGCCATATTTGTAGCTCCCAACAACAATTATTATATTCACATTTTACTTTTATATTGCTAAGTAATATTGAAAATCATATATTGCTTTTATCTTTAGTAATATTAAATTCGGATTAATCCCAATTAATTTTTCATAATTAATTCTAATTAATCCCCATTTATTTAGTCCATTAACTTTTAATTAATCTCATATTAAAAGTTATTAAAATTACAGTGTATTACATACTTCCCCCATATGACGGAATTTCGTCCTGAAATTTGGAAAATAAAAGAAAACTTGGGAAAAATAACTTCGGGTATTTATTGCGCATCTCATCCTCGCGTTCCCAAGTAGGCTCCTCAAGATTATGGTGTTCCCACTGGACATGCACCATTGGAACTACTTTCGATCTGAACCGTCTCTCGCTATGGTCTAAGATCGCTACCGGTCTCTCCTCGTAATAACCGTCTAGCTGCAAATCGATCTCCTCTAGTGCAACATGAGTATGGTCCAACTCATCTCGGAGATATCGCCTCAGAGAATAAATATGGAACACACCATGAATCCGAAGCAATTACTCCGGAAACCCCAATCTATAAGCAACCGATCCAACCCTCTCAATTAGAGTAAGTGGTCCTACATATCTGGGCACCAATTTCCCTTTCTTTCCAATTCTCGTTATCCCATTCAAAGGAGATACTTGTAATAACACCTGGTCCCCCACACTGAATTCCTAAAAGAACTGCTTAGCATCGGCATAGCATTTTTGTCTATCTTAGGCTTCCCGAATACGACTCTGAATCGTTTCAATCCTACCAGACGTGTCCTGAATTACCTCTAGGCCAAGTAACTTGTTGACCCCTACCTCTAACCAACACGCAGGAGAACAAAAAGGCTTAACATAAAGTGGCTCAAACGGATCCATACCGATGGTAAACTAGTAGGAGTTATTATATTCAAACTTCACTAGTGGAAGGTACTGCTCCCAACCTCCCCCAAAGTCCAGGATATACATACGTTACATATCTTCTGACATCTGATTTGTACGTTCTGTCTGCCCATCTATCTATGGGTGATAGGTCGTACTCAGACGCACGGTACCTATGGCCTCGTGAAAACTCTCCCAAAATTGAGATATAAAAATCTTGTCCCGATCGGACACAATATCAAGTGGTACCCCATATAACCTTACTATCTCGACTGTAAAAAGCCGGGCCTACTGTTCCGTAAAGTAATCAGTCTGAACTGGAAAAAAGTGAGCTACCTTAGTCAACTAATCCACAATCACCCATATGGAATCGTGACCCCTTTGAGAAGTAGGTAACCCTATGATGAAGTCCATGGAAATGCTCTCCCATTTCCACATCGGTATATCTAATGGCTGGAGAAACCCAGCAGGCTTCTAATGGTCCACTTTCACTAACTGACAAGTGGTACATGTAGAGATGAACTCAGCAATGTCTCTTTTCATCTCTCTCCACCAATACAATCATCTCATATCCTGGTAAATCTTATCCCCACCGGTATGTACCATAAATATGGATCTGTGTGACTCTGTCATCACCGCATGTCCCAAATCCACACCTTATAGAACAATCAATCTACTGTTGAAGCACAAGCCCCCATCTGAACTCACTGAGTAAGACTCTGCTCCCCAGCTAAAAGTTATCAAATTTTCTCGTGACAAAATGGATCTGTTGCCTGAGCCTGAACTACCCTTGTCGTAATCTGAGTTGTAATAGTCATGACTAACATAAATGATCGGGTAACTGCATCCTGATATCCTAGTTCCTTCCATTTTTCCTTCCACACTGTGGTTAACTCACCTACTGGCCTTCGGCTCAACGCTTCTGCTACCACGTTAGCCTTCCCCAGGTGGTACTGTATCTCGAACTGATAATCTTTAATGAACTCAAGCCACATGCACTGATACATGTTCAACTCCCGCTGAGTGAACAAATACTGTAATGACTTATGATCTGTGAATAGGAAAAATTTCTCCCCCAATAAGAAATGTCTCCATATTCGAAGAGAAAACATGACTGATGCAAGATCCAAGTCGTGGGTGGGGTAATTCTTCTCATGAGGCTTGAGATTTCTAGAGGCATAATCTATAGCCTTCTTTTCCTGCTGTAATACTCCGACCTGCCCCTGTAATAATGCATTAGTGTAAACCAAGTACTCCACTCTTGGCTTGGGCAGTGCTAGTACCGGTGTTAAAGTCATCTTATCTTTTAGCTCATCGAATGCCAACTAACACACATCATCCCAAACAAATGGTACACCCTTATGGGTTAGATTTATCATTGGACCTGCAATCTTTGAGAAACCCCGGATAAAACATTTGTAATAACCGACCAATCCTAAGAAACTGTGCACCTTTATCGGTGTCGTGGGATGTTCCCACTCTCTCACCGATGATACCTTGATAGGATTCACCAATATTACCATCTCAAACACAATATGCCCCCAAAACTGAACTTCTCAAAGCCAAAACCCACACTTCTCATATTTTGCATACAGTTGATGCTCACGTAGTGTCTGTAGGACCCGCCGTAAATGCTCGGCATGTTCCTCCTCAGTCTGAGAATAAATCAGGATGTCATATATGAAAACAATGACAAAATGGTCTAAGAACTCTCTAAACACCCTATTCATTAAGTCCATGAATACTACCGGTGCATAAGTCAATCCAAATGACATAACTCGAAATTCATACGATCTATATCTCGTCAAGAAGGCAGCCTTTGAAATGTCCTGCTCCCTGATATGCAGCTGATGATGACCAGACCTTAAGTCTATCTTCAATAAGTAGTATTCTCCTTTCAGTTATTCATATAAGTCATCGATTCGAGGCAACAAATACTTATTCCATATTGTGACTTTGTTAAGGTCCTGATAATCCACACACAATCATAAGGAATCCTCTCTCTTCTTTATAAACAACCCTGGGGCACCCCAAGGTGATGTATTCCTGTGGATAAACCCCTTCCCTAAATCTATTCTATTTGGTCCTTGAGCTCCCTCATCTCTACTGGAGTCATACGATAAGGCGTACTAGCAATAGGTCGAGTGCTCGGTGCTAAATCAATCATAAACTCAAATTCCCTACTGGGAGGTAATCTCGGTATCTCCTGGAATAAATTCACAAAACTCACAAAGTACTGGTATCGAATTATGGGGTATTACTACTCCCGTGGAGGTCTCCTCCTTTATATAATAAAAATGAGTAGACGACCCTCCCTTAGAATGAGGCATTGACATTAGGAACATCTCATGTCTTGGAATAGCAAAAATAATACACCGAATATAACAATCAATCATGGACTTATATGCAACAAGCCAATCCATGCCAATAATCATATCATATTCGGACATGACCAACATAAGTAAATCTGTCAGTAAAATTAAACTCCCAATCTCTATACTCACGTTACGACATATAAAGAAAATAGGCATCCCACTACCCATCGGTGAGTCTACATAAGTAATAGTGATATTGGCCAAGTATAGTAACCCTGTGGCCCATGCAAATCTAGTGGGTACAAATAAATGTCAGGCCCCCGTGTCAAATAGAGTGTGCCCCGTAGTCCCATAGATAGAAAACATACCCTTAATCACGGGTAGTGGATGCTGAACCGCTGCCTGATGAACGTTATATACATGCTCGTACTGTCCCTACTGTGATGGAGCTGTTGGAATGGAAAGTAATGATGTCACCTGAGCTAGTCCTGGGAGAGAAGCTGGTGGAAATATTGGTCTTTGTGACTCCTGACGAGCCCCTTGCTGTGGAAATTTTCCCTTATCAGGACAATCCTATCTCTTGTGGCCAGTCTTGCCACACATAAAACATCTGCCAGTCAACTTTCCCCCCTTTTATCCCTGCTATCCTCGGCCTTGCTGGACGTTACTACCTTTCCCTTGGCCCTGCTGCCCCTGCCTATTACGTCCTTGCTCAAAATGAAAACCTCTGGATCATAAACGTTTAGCATAGTCCTCCGGTTGGGAACCCTTCTCACCCTAGCGCTGCTGACTCTGGCCTGGCTGTATCCCACTAGAACTTCCCCCACCAGTCTTGCCCTGCTGGCTCGACTCAATCCCTCACTTGCCACCCTTAGCATGTAATCGGTTATCCTGGCAGTGACGCATTGCAACATTAAGAACATCTACATAAGTATTTAATGAAATATTTCCCAATAAGTGATGTCAAATCTTCCAATTTAGGCCATCTATGAACATCTGAATTCTCTTTTCTTCAGTAGGTACCTTTCCTACCACCAAATTTGTTAACCGAGTAAATTCCTCATATTCTGCCATAGTCCTACCCTCCTGAATTAAGTCAAGTAGTTTTTGCCTTATCTCAGTCTTTACGGAGGATGGAAAATACTTGCGATCAAACTTCCTGGATAGTCATAGTATCTCTCTCCTCGACAGTGGTAATAGATTCCCACCACTATAGAGCTGCCCCGACTAGATTAAATGTAGTTAGTATCTGACGTTGAACCTCTATGCATTCAAACATTCGCAAGTGCCTCTGGATGTCCTTCTTCCATTGGCTAGCAGTCACGACATCAGAACCTCCCTGAAACTCGGGTGGATGTAACTTCTAAAAAGAATCCCTAACACGTTCCCAAGTTATAGGAAACATTAGCCTTGGTATGGGTGGCACAGCTGGTGCTTGCGCTGGAGCCTGTTGAATAATGACAAAAGTTGTGTTAACTGCCTAAGCAATAATGGCAGCAACTTTAGTGGCATTCATTGTACCCTGAGTTGGGGCAGGCTGAGATGCACGTCGAGGAGACATCCGGAATGAGAGAAAAATTTCATCAGTATTCAATTTAAATCCCAAAGAATAGTTGATGATCGTAAATGTGCAAATAAGGATACAACAGTCCTAATGATAGGGCTCTATATCAAAGAACACTAAGCTGGAAGCATAATAAACCGTTCAAATCCTAAAAGACTCTAGAACCTGATGCTCTGATACCACATGTAACACCCCGCTTAATTATATACCGGGTGATCAGTCCTATACCCAATTAAAATAGAATTTACAATTGGTTCATTCTTAGCATCACTGTCGAAAAAAAACATTTTTTTATAATTCACCTGATATCTAACTAAGCAGGTATTAAAAATTTTCAAGATTTTAATATAAATGAAATTTCCACTTTTAAAACATCAACCATTAAACACAATCCATTCACACAATAAATAATGACTACGTAATATCAAAATTGAATCAAATGAAACTGGAATAAAACTCTCCAGTTTAAATATCCTAATACAATAAACCCATCAAATATAAATGTACCAAAACCAACATAAGAACTAAAGTTGTCAAAGATAGGAAAGAAATAACTAGAATCCTCTTGGGAGACATGACCTAAATGAAAAATAAACTAAAAAGTATGAATCAATGAATATGAAAGCGGCTAAATAAAGTCCATGACTCCATAACATCCATATCTCGTCAAAATATCAATCATCTATGGTTGGTGTCCCTGCGGCTGGACACCTGACATAGGAGATACAAGATAGAAGAGAATATGCAAGAAAATGAGTTAGAGCCCGATGTAAAAATATTTTGGAAACTAGAAAGTGAATAAATGTTATATTCAACAATGATTATATACATGTTAGATTTATCGGACTCTCTTTTGAGATTCTCACCTCTCATCTAGAGTGCACACCTAACATACCTTAACATCATACTCGTTATTATTCCCATGCTAAGTAGTTCATATCAGTGTCAACTAACCATAGCCCATATCTTTACCACTTATTTCTCTCACTATATAGGTAATATATATATATATATATATATATATTCAATTTCTCTATAACATGGATAATCCTTTTTACAATTCAATATAATTAAGTATTCACCTACTTAATTCATTTCAGATTTTATTATCTTTTATGTCTAATTAATTCACACAGTAAACACTATTACAAGTGTATATATATATATATATATGTATGTATGTATACACACACACATTCACTTTATTGTATATATATTAAACTTCACCCCGAGGCTCAGCTGCGGTGCATGCATACTCTGCTATCATATCCCAATACATCTCGTCACTGTATAAAGGACCATAGGTTCGGTATGTCCCACAAACCATAATTAACAAATCACAAACAGTGGAGGCGAACATAGTCCTAAGCCTTTGGGCTATGCACATACCTACGGACCCAAAAGACCGTTTAACACCATTATTCTCACTAATGGCAATCTAACCTAAGTCCTATGTTCTGAGGTAACAAATTAAATATCCCCCTTAAGGCTCATTTGGATATGACTGCCCACTATGCGTAAACCTACCGTCGATAGAAAGTAGGCTAGGTATGTCATACACATAAATTAAACAAACAATAGGTTTACACATCAACCTATATAAAATTAGGTACTCACACGACCTATATCATATTAGGAATTCATCCTATCCCAAGTACCCGATATATTTCTCAAATACCACCTGTAGTTGTCATTCACGATTATCATAGTATTTTTATTATATAATTATCACTCACATAATCTTTTATTCAACCTAAGTACCCGTACATATATCCTCAATATCACCCGTACTTTTTATAATTATTATTCTCCTCTAAATCGCATAATACTTATATAGATATCTCTCACATAATTTTGGTCCTCTATATCATATAATTTTCCAACATTAACCCAAGTCCCTCACTCCACCTTAATGTACTAAAATTATTTAAGACTCATCCAGGGCCAAAATATAATTTTCCAAACTTTTCTAGGCAAAACTGGGAAATTATGAAATCTTGTTCGAAGTCCCAGAATTCTCGTTCGAACGAGTTCGTTCGTACGATGTCGCTTGAACGACATTTTTTCTGAATTCTCGTTGGAAATTTCATTATTAATCTCGTTGGTAATCTTGTTCGAACGATGTCATTTGAATGAGTTCCCCAGGTCGTTTGAACGACTTTTGAGCAGATCGAGAACAACCCCCAAATTTCTACATTTTTTCTTAATTTCTTACACCCATATACATATTGATTCTATTCTAACCAAAGCCCAGATACTCCACCATTATCTAAACATGTTCATGGGTGATTTTCACGTAAGAGAAACATCAAATTCATATGTTCATAAGGTTATTATCATCAAACCCATTAAATCCTTAAAATGTCAATCATCTAAATTCTCCATTTTTATACTTCTTAAAAACCTAGAATTTAGAACTACCGTATCATATCTAGATCATCAAATTTCCATATTCAACGTGAGTAGGATTCATGTACATGCAATACCTATCATCATTTTCATATCTTTAATAAACATATGTATCCCCTACATGTAAAACCTATCCATTTTAATGTTCATAGCCTCTACATGTATAAATCTCCAACTACATGAATTTTCCTATCCATTAAATCTTGATTTATCAATCATTTTAATACTAAATTCATATGTTCCATTGATACATAAGAATCCTATTCTAACATGGATAACATAAGCACCAAAATAAAGGAAGAATTACACTTTCCTTTTAGTGTAGGGTTGAACCTTTTAGAGAAAATACTTTTAGAACTTCCTCTTCCCTTTTTTTGGTGACTTTTCAGCGACTCCCCGGTGGTGGTGCAAGGTGTAGAGATGGTGGTTGGCTCGTGGCTTCCACTAGATGACTCTTCCTCTCCACAAAACCCTTTCACTTTCTCCAGTTGACTTTTCACTCTATCTCAAAAGTACTCTCAAGTGATAAGATGAAAATGAACATTACATAGAGTCTAAACCCACATATATAACAAGTCTACAAGGATAGCTAAAAAACAAAAAAAATGTGTATACTATTCATCTCACAAGCCAAATGACTAAAATGCCCCTTCGGGGTGTTCTTTCATCGTCCAAGTGACCCGAGACCCAAATTAAATCCCCGAGTAGACTTTCCTGCCTATTTAAACCCTTTTGGACTCAACGGCATGTCGAAATCATCATCCGAGTGACTTAAAAAATAAATCTTATTTTATTTCCCAATTTTATGTAATACCCCATACTTTTACTATGTTAAATAATTATGGGATTAATTATTATTGTTGGATTAATTAAATCAAAATTGTGAGAAAATTAATTATTTATTAATCCGGACTAAAAATAAATATTAACTAGCGTGCCAAGGATTAATACTTATTGTTGAGAATAATGGAATATTACTGTGTAACTACGTAATATGGAATTATCATTTTTTTTTATAAATTGTCGAGACAGAAAAATACGACAATTTGGTACATTAAGTCAGGACACGCGTGCGAGTCATGTCAAGACTTATTTAATGGGTTAAAGAAGTAAATTATTTTTTAGTAACTCATATGGTAATTTTGAGCGTGCCGTTCAGTCCGAAAGGGTCGAGATAGTCAGAAAACTCTACCCGGGTATTTTATTTGGACTCCGGGATGTTTTTAGGCCTAACCGGCATTTCGTAGAGGAATTTTTGTCCTTTGAATTTTTGGGGAAATATTATGGATGAAAATTAGGAAATTAAATATAGAGGAATGTTGGTTAGAGGGGAGTTATCATTTCTAAACCTATGAGAGAGAAAAGAGAAAGGCAAGAGGAAGGAAGAAGAAGCTATAGGAGTTCTTGGTTCATAACTCAAGAACACACACCAAAAATCCCACCAAAGTGTAGATCGTGAGATGAGGAACACACCTATACCAACATTACGAGGAGGCCAGACCTTCGAAATTGAGGCAAGTGTTTAATCCTTGCAAAATTGTAGCAACAATCATGTTCATGTTAGTATAGATATGTAATACTCAATTATGGTTCATAAATTTTAATGAAATTGGAGAACTAAGGACATTAATTGAAATATGATATCTAATTAGGATGAATGCTTCATGTATATAGGCTGGAAATCACAAATTTATGAATTATTTATGATGGACGAATATGATTTTGAGTTCTTATCTAGAAATTTGAAGAACTAGGGTTTTTTTGAATAATTTTGGGGATTTTTAGAATTTATTAAGGTTTATGAATGATTAAATGATTCTAGTTTGTTAGATATTATCCCAACATGTTTAATTATTGATTGGAAGTAATTGTTGGGAGTTTGTGACAAATCTATAGAGGTTTTAAGTTGAGAAAGATTGGAAAAACGCAGCAGGTAGCAGAATGGAGACGACGACGTCTCGTTCGAAGGAGATGCATAGTAGTTCGAACGACATGCTAATTCGTTTGAAACGAAACTAGTTCTGGTTCGAACGACAGTCCAGAAAAACTGTAGAAATACCTATTTTCCCCCTAAATCGTGTTACACAGTTAGTTGAGTGAGGTAAACTATTATTTACTGATATTAGCTTAGTGCATAATTATTTGGGAAGCGTTCCTAGGATGATACCTTAAGGCATGGATAGGTGAATTTACTTTGGAAATTTTAAGAGAGTGGATAATCAAATTATGTACATTATAAGTAGTAATGAAAAGTATACTACGTGTAGAAATGTATGTATGGGTTGGGTGAATACCTGGACTTTAGTAGGACAGGGGCGTGCCTATTATTTTTATTATTATTATTGTGTGTATAGCATACCTACGCTGCTTGTTATCGGGAGGAGGTTGTCGCGCAGTGTACAGTCTTATCCTGGGTGACCCAATGGGGGGATATTTGACTTGTACCAAGAGCATGTGAATTTGGATACGTGCTATCTAAGACGTAAAATAGTTTCGACAGCTAAATGGGAGCGTAGGTATGTGCGTGACCCATTTGGCTAGTGAGTATGCTCACCTCCAATATTTTTTTTCTGAGATTTATGGTTCGTGAGAGACGCCGAACCAATTGTCCTTTATGCAGTGAGCGATGCATCGGGACATGATAGCAGAGTATGCATTGCTCCAAGTGGTCCTAACCAAGGGGTGCAGGATATATATATATATATATATATATATATATATATATATATATATATATATATATATATATATATATATATATATATACACTTGTGAATAATTTTAATGGGTGAAATTAGCAAATTTATAAATGTTGCTAAGTAAAGTAATTTCATTGGATAAAAGATTTTCCATAAGAATAGTGAATGTGAAATACGGTTAGTTGGCATAAAGGATTATTAGCATATTGTATGGGCGATACGAGTTACTCCTTTGAGATATATATAGAAGTATAAGTCTATGATCTAGTTGGGAACATTATGGTTACTAGGTTAGGATAGATGTAAATTAGGCGTACGCAATAGTGGATAGGTGAGAATCTCATGTGAGAGTTCAAAAATAACATGCACTTAATAATTGCATCATTGCAGTTTTAAATACTTGTTAAAAATATATTTTTTAGAACTCGGTCTCTGACCCGTTTCTTGCTACTCTTTTAAGAACTTAGGTGCCCAGCAACAGGGGTACTAACTTAGATGCGTGGATCATTTAGCAAGTTGCTGCAGTTGTGGGAGTTGCAGGATTTTTCACTTAGAAGCTTCTATCATTTCTCTCCTCTCTTTTCAGATATTTCATTTAGGGCATGTTACGTCTCTTTCCTTGTCATTTAATAGAGATTGTACTCAGTTCAGTTCAGGATTTTATTTCTATTTCACTTGAGGATATTATGGTTTGTTAATTTTTTGACTTTGAACTGGAATCTTTTATCCAGTCCGATTTCTTTCAATATTTGATTCATGTTCAGTATTCATTTTATTCTTGTGGAATGTGAGTAGCTTATATTTTAAATAATGGAAAATTATTAGTGGATTAGTTGGGTTTAGTTGTAAGGACATATTTCTCATGTCCGATATCTTACATTTGTATATGTCGCATGTCGCTACAAAATGCACATCAATTCACGATCTCACATGATGGCCTCTATCCGAATTCCAGGACTCAATCATTCAACATCTCCATCATGTGTCCCACATCTACCTCAACGAGTTCACGTTCCACGATTTTAGGCACTTTATGCAAGTGGTACGCAAGAGAAGTCAAAAAATGAAAGAAGGCAAGATATGAAAGTTCAAGGGCATTTTGGTAATTTTATAGCCACCGTCCAGAGGTCTAGTCAAGTGGAATTTTGAAAATCTCGACGTCACGGAGATACTAGAAGAAACAGCACCTCAATCCGAGCTACGGTGAAGAAGTTATGGTCCTTCGAAAATGGAAAATTTTTTGAGAAAATCTTTAGAATAATGCTGTGTATTTTTTAGCCCCAAAACCAGCGAACTATCACGAACTGAAGGCCGAACCGGTTCAGGGGTCGAAATGGTTTGAGGTACCACCCGAATCTGTTTGGGGTACCTGACACTGGCAAGAGTTCCAAAGTGTTAAAAAATTCCTTTTCGTTTCCTTATAAAAGCCAACTTTGGGGGAGATATTTTTCAAGACTTGGAGAGACGATTTTGAGAGTTCTATTAAGTCAAGTCTTCATATTTTTGAGTCCCAAAACTCATTTTTTGGTCCACACATCATTCCCATACCTTTGTGAATCCTTTTTGAAAACCCAAGAACACTGCGTTGCTTTTGCTCAACCTTTGTAGAGAAGCCGTTTTTCTTCTTCATTGCTGACCACCTGGAGTTCCAGCGGGAGATTCCATCCGACGATATTTCTAGCCGTTGCTTTGAAGGTTTGACGAAAACGCCGTGCGTTACACTTGTGGTCGATTATCAGGTTGTATGTAAGTCAATGGTCTTGTAAATTATTCAAAGTTCTAGAAATAAAAGGTTTTGCCCTTCGGGGATTTTTCGTGAATATTTGTGTCACATGCTTTATTTATTTGTGATTTGACACACGCACACATGCAATTGTTTGTTTGAGGTCTGTTTAAGAATAGACTCTAATTAAATAAGGTCTAATTGGATATTTACGAATTAGTTTAAATCATTATCACACAGTCACACTTTACAAATTGGTATCAGACAGGTTGCGCTAATTTATCGCGTATTCCCATTTTCCACAAAATTGTGTGATATTGATTTTTTTTAAAGTCCGTTTTGTTAAAAATCGTAATTTTTCCGATGGAGCTGTTATCTAATCGGATGCCCCCTTTTTGATGACACGAGTCAGTGTTTTGATAATATAAATCATTTGAATTTGACGTTTGCTAAAAGAATTGATTTTTTGGAAAAAGAAAATTCTCGTTTTAAATCCACGATGGTTCTTTTGCAAACAGTTCAAAATCAAAGAGATTTTTATCATGAGAAATTTCTTTCCGTGGACCATAACTTTGTTGCTTTAAAATTGTCCAAGAGGGACCCTAAAAATTCGATGGTTTGTGTTTGTGCCAAAGATGACGAAAATATTTTAATCAATGAGTTTGTGGCATGTGAAGATACTGTAGGAAAAGGTTTGCTTTAATTGAGGGGGAGAGTGATACGCCTTTAGGAATTGTTGAAAATTTGAAAAAGGCGTCCCTTAAATTGGATGATTCTAATTCTTTGTTTGAGTAAAAAATTTTGAAGTTAAAAAATGATTCGACAGACTCGAGTAGGTTTGATAGTGATGATAATGGCTCATCTTGTTCTCATGCTTCTAGTGCTAAAGTCAAAACCATTATTTGTTTGGTCAACCAATTTCAAGGATGTTAGAAAAGGTCAACCCATAGGTATCGTTCCACCTGTTTTCACATGTTCATATTGTGGTAGGAAAGGTCTCCTTAGGCATTTTTGTTTTGATCTTGGAAAATGTCTTAGGAAGTTTATGTCTAGTGTTCCCGTGGTTCCCAAATCCCCTACACGACGTTTCACATCTATTTGGGGTAAGGAAATCACTTTTGGATACGCTAGATTTTAGACAAGTTGATTCTTATTTGCTTGCACATGATTCTTCTCTTGCCATATCATATAGATGATTGCGTTTTCATGTTTGTCATACACTAGTTGAGGTTTCATGTTATATATTTCCTAGTGTGTTGACATGTACATTTTGTATAAAAAAAATTTTGAAAAATTTTGAAACATACAAAAAGATTTTATTTTGATAAAATTTTGAAAAATCCAAAAAGATTTTTGTATTTTTTTTGCACCGTTTATGGATGGACACTTAGGATGACCAAGTCACAACATCATTTCATTTTTTTCATGTGACTATTTGATAGTGTTTTCAGAAAATAGGTCAATTAATCCATGTGCTTTATAATGTTGGGAGTCATTAAGATGTAATTCGTTGTTACTTCCTACATGTTTGACTCATGATTTCCTTTATTTCACACATGCACAGATTTGTTTGATTATTGCGCTTATCTGTCACATGTTGGTTGAGTATTTTCATCTCAATTCTGTGTATACAACGAACCAAATGCGATAAAATAAAATAATAAAAAGTGTGCGCCTTTGAACCTTGTTTGTGTGTTTTGGTTGAAAATGGTGAATGGCTACGAAAAGTATTTATCTAGTCTTTGCGATTAAGCCACCGTTTAACTGGACCTAAAAAATTGAGAAATTTTTATTATCCGGGATCCAAAGAGGTTTAAAAGAGCCCGAAAAAAATTTAAAGGCAATAAAAATAAATTCATGCCAATTATGGGCCATTTAGGTTTTTGCACCAATTCTCCAATGTTTGAGAATTTAGACTACCTCAAAAAGAAAATATTCATGAGGGGGTTTGGATGGAGAATTAAAATAGGTTTTCACATCCTTGAAAGTCTTGAAAACGCATTAAATAGTTTTGGATGTTATTGGTGTGGAAATCACTTTGACTTTGATTTGTTGATTTGATTAAAACGATGTCATCTAAATTCAACAATTTTACACCTAAGGATACTTTTGATGTTTATTCATTAGGAGTACACATATGCATCGTGCACACATGATTGATTGAGTTTATTTACCTATCGAATGTGTTCACACCCATTCATTCCATTTTCATGACTTGGTTGTTTTTGTTTAAATTCATGGTGTGATTTTTAGTGTTTTATTTTTGTATGAAAATTTTGAAAAATTCAAAAAATAGTTTGTGAAGATTTTTTTAGCATCTCTTTGCAAAATCACGTTTGCCATTTGATTGATGCCTTGTTTTGAATACTATGACACCCCGACTTTACTTGTTTGATTTATTCTTCTCGTTTGTCTATTTGGGGACATAATAAGAAGGGGGAGAAAGAATTATCATTTTATCGGGGAGTTTGAATTTTGGGGGAGTTTTTGAGATTTGACTTATGCTTTTCTCATATATTGGTATCCGTGTTTATCTCATTTCAAAATCGATATGTCACTTGGTATTTTCTTTATCTCATGTGTGTAGGTACAACATTGATGATCATATGCTGCACAACCTAATGAGAAAAGATTTGAGATTTTTAAAGATTTGAAGAACAAACGATGAAGACTTAGTCATTTGTACCTTTCCAGTTTTGGGTTCATGGGAGGGTAGATTTGTATAGGCTATTTGAATGATAATAATTCGTATTTTTTATTTTGTACTGGCATAGACATAGGGGGAGATTTGTAAGGACATATTTATCATGTTCGATATCTTACATTTGTATATGTCGTAGCCCGCCGCAAAAGGCACGTCAATTCACGACCTCACATGACGGTCTCTATCCAAATTCTGGGACTCAAGAATTCAACATCTCCATCATGTGTCCTACATCTGCCTCAATGACTTCACGTTCCACAATTTTAGGCACTTTATGCAAGTGGTACGCAAGAGAAGTCAAAACAATAAAAGAAGGCAAGATATAAAAGTTTAAGGGCATTTTGGTAATTTTATAGCCACTGACTGGAGGTTTATTCAACTAGAAAGTTGAATAGATCGACTCCAAGAATATACTGGAAGAAACAACACCTCAATCCGAGCTACGGTGAAGAAGTTATGGTCCTTTGAAAATGGAGAAAATTCTGAGAAAATCTTTGGAAGAATGCTGCATATTTTTTAGCCCCAAAAATAGCGAACTATCACGGACCGAAGGTCGAATCGGTTCGGGGTACCTGACGCTGGTAAGAGATCCAAAGTTTTAAAATTCATTTTGGTTTCCTTATAAAAGCCAACTTTGGGGGAGATATTTTTCAAGACTTGGAGAGACGATTTTGAGAGTTCTATTAGCTCAAGTCTTCATATTTTTGACTCCTAAAACTCACGTTTTGATTCACACATCATTCCCATACCTTTGTGAATCCTTTTTGAAAACCCAAGAACACTGTGTTGCTTTTGTTCAGCCTTTGTGGAGAAGCCGTTTTCTTCTTCATTGCTGACCACCTGGAGTTCCTGTGGGAGATTCCAACCGACGATATTTCTAGCCGTTGCTTTGAAGGTTTGATGAAGACATCGTGCGTTACACTTGTGGGAGATTATCAGGTTGTATGTAAGTTAATGGTCTTATAAATTATTCAAAGTTCTAATAAAAGGTTTTGCCCTTCGAGGATTTTTCCTGAATATTTGTGTCACATACTTTATTTATTTGTGATTTGACACACGCACGCATGAAGTTGTTTGTTTGAGGTCTGTTTAAGAATAGACTCTAATTAAATAATGTCTAATTGTATATTTGCAAATTAGTTTAAATCGGTATCAGGCAGTCACACTTTATAATAGTTAAATGAGAATGTATTGACACTTATCTTAATTATTTATTTGGTGATTAAAAATATTAAATGTTTTCGACAGTGATGCTGAGAATGAACCCACCGAACATTCTATTTTAATTTTAATAAAGGACTGATCACTTGGTATTTAATTAGGTGGATGTCACTGATGGTATCTGTAACACCCCGTAATTTTGAGGATTTAATATTTAATTATTTTTGGGAGTGATAAAAATATTTAAATTGGAGAAACTTAAATTCATAAGTTGGAGAATTTATTTGAGTGAGCCGAATTAATTATAATTGGCGATTTTTAAGTTTAATGGCTCAAAATCTCGTATGTCACATTTTGAGGTCGAAATTTGGAAATTTTGAAAAGTATGTCAGATGGCAATTCTGAGTACGCGGTTGCGTCCGGATGGGTCGAGATAGTCAGAAAAGAGTACCCGGGGGTAGTAATTGGGTCTCGGGGTATTTTTGGGCATAGCCGGGACCACACGGGGTGAGTTGGGCCCTTTCAATTAGACCCACACGGCCAAAAACGGGATTGGATGTTTTTAAGCTAATTGAGAGAATAGGGAACGACAGTCAACTCAACTCTAAGCCTAGGGCTTGAGAGGGAAATTGGGGGAAAGCAAATCAAGAGTCAATTTGGGGATGTTGGAGCCAAATTAAGGGACTACACCAACATATCAAACACTACGAACAATTCCAGGCAAGTGGTTAACTGTTGTGATTCCTAAATTGATGATAATCAATTCATATCATAGTGATGTGTAAATCAAAATTTCGTTTTGGGTGTGTAACCAAAAATAAAATTGGGTTTTTGGAAATTAATATACCTTAATGGGATTAAGGGTGAGATTTATTGTGTTTATGATTCTAGAATGTAGAGGAATGAATCGTATGTTAAAAACAGTGAGAATAAATGGTTAATTGCTGATAATATGAAAGAAATTTGTATTGGGGATTTGAAACCCGGATAATACCCAAATCGGAAAAACCTTGGAATTTATGGATATTGATGATTAATTAAGGTGTGTGGGATGTTTAGACCCTTATCTCATATGGAGGATATGTTATTTATGTTTGGGTATGGGCTTAGATTGAGAATCAAAGCTTTAAGTTTCGTCCATGGCTGACAGTGGCTGGAGAGGACGAATATTGGAACGATCGATCGATCGGCCCAGGGGGCTCGATCGATCGATGATGGCGAAATCTGGGCAGTTCGGCCAGTTTGTTATATAAAGGGGAATTTAGTTGAAAGTTAAGTTTCATACATTAATAAGTGATAAATAATTATGAAACAAATATTCCTAACAATTATGGGAGAAAGTAATTGGGACTAGGATGAATTTATATGGGGCACTTAATGGATGGATTTGAGAAATTTTATTCCAAAATAGTGAGTTACGGATCAAGTGAGCGAATCCGGGTATATTTGTCAAGCAACCCCAAGGTAGTGAATTAAGTTTGGAGATCAACTAATTAATTTAGAGTCGGGATATAGACTCGGGAAATATTTAATTTTGGGCCAAGTGATCGAGTTCGGGGTATATTGATAATTATAGGTAAATATAATTGGAAAATTTATGGAGATGCATATGTGACACATTGTGGGCGAAAATGTGGGAATGAAATTATGAGAGGTAAAATGGACAAAGTGAGTGAGTCCGGGTATATTGGTTAAGTGACACCACAGTATTTAATTAATTATTGAGAGAGAGTAATTAATTTGGAGTCGGAATATAGTCTCGGAAAATATTAAGGTATGGGCCAAGTGAGCGAGTCCGGGGATAATGGTTGGGTGACACATGTTATTAAATTAATAAGTGTGATAATTAATTTAATTAGAATCGGACTGTAGACTCGGGTAGGATTAAATTAATAAGTGTGATAATTAATTTAATTAGAGTCAGATTGTAGACTCGGGTAGGATTAAATTAATAAGTGTGATAATTAATTTCATTACAGTCGGATTGTAGACTCGTGTATGATTAAATTAATAGGTATGATAATTAATTTAATTAGAGTCGAATTGTAGACTCGAGGAGGTATTGAATTAATTAATGTGTAAATTAATTTTATTAGAGTCGGACTACAAAATTGGATTGGTGTAAACTAATTAATGTGTGAAATAAATAACTGGGAGTCGGACCACAGACTCGAATCGGTATTAAATTAATGGGTGTGTTAATTAATTTAATTAGAGCCGGAGGATAGGCTCGGGGAGGTATTAAATTAATATGTGTGTTAATTAATTTAATTAGAGTCGGACGATAGACTCGGGGAGGTATTAAATTAATATATGTGTTAGTTAATTTAATTAAAGTCGGACGATAGACTTGGGGAGGTGTTAAATTAATATGTGTGTTAGTTAATTTAATTAGCGTCAGACCATAGACTCGGGAAAAGTATTGTATAAATTGAGGTGTGAGTGAAAAATATTAGAGTCTAATTATAGACTCGGGAAGACGATAAATTATTAAGTGAGAAAATTAATTACGTTGAGTTGGGCCACAAACTCAGGAAATTACAGGTAGTGTACGTGATTTTGAGTACACGGTAAAGTCGGGGTTTATGTTATATATATACGATGTAGTGATAGTATATATATACATGTATATATTCCGTGTGACGTTAAATATTAGTGACTAGATATTTATTCAATTTATATACTCTAATGCTATAAAGGGAGGTTGCGTGATGTCGGTGAATCCCCTAGCTTGAGGAGTAGGGCGAGTATATCCCCAGGTCATAGCGTTCGGTATATATGGGTGAGGGATTATCTCACTTTCAGGGAAGGAATATGACCGCCTCCACTACGTTTATATTTTGAGCCAAGTTGGTGAGCGATTTCAACTTGGGAAAAACTAGGTTTTGTGAGCACACCTAGTGAGATAGCATTTTAGAGAGAATCATCCGGCGAGGGTATACTCGAAGGGATGGATATACGTATGTTATATGTGTGGATATTGTGGTAAAGGTACGTATATAATGGTAGTAAATATTATATACGGGGGATAATACAGTGTGTGATGCATTTACTTTATATAACTTGTGACACGATTATATGCTACTATTTAAGAGGAATTAATTAAGTTAATTGTGAGATAACTTATAATTCAAGAATAATTATACTCGGGTTAGAGTAGTATGGCAAGGGATGGTTATACCAGGACTAGTTGGATGGGGTAGTACAACTAGGTGGGGTTAAGGTAACCAGTAGGTGTGCACAATAGTGGAGGGGTGAGAATGTCCACAAGGGAGTGCGACACTAACTTAAATATGAAGCGCATTCATGCATTTCAAATTACTGCAGTTAATTCACTTGCTAAATATTTTCAAAATGTTTTGGGTTCTAACCCTTACTATAAAACTATTTTCAAAAGCTTTTAGGTGTCCAGCCACAGGGACGCCATGATTGATATTCTATTCCAGGGACACGAAGCTGCGGCATATGTGGATGCAAGCAGGAGTTTGGATTAAACACATCATTCATTCATTCCTAGAGTAGGAATCTTGTATCAGTTTCAGTTTTATTTAGGGCATGTCGCCCAGACTTTCAGTTCAGTTTCAGATTAGTTTATTCCTGTGTTGGGTATTTGTATTGGATTATTTCACTTTGGTGGACGGTGGTTTATTCGGTAAATTGGTTAATTAATTAATCAGTTGAGTTTTATTCAGTTGTGTGAATGGTTTATATTTATTTCCGCATGTACTGTTTTGTGTACTTAAAAAGTTAAAATTGGCACCAATTTTCGGAATACTAGGTGGTTAGTAAGTTTTAAAAAGTTTTTGACAGTGACACTAAGGATAATCCAACTGAGATTCCTATTTTAATTTGGTATAGGACTGATCACGCGGTATTTTATTAGGCGGGGTGTCACAGTATCAGAGCATCAGGTTCTAGTGTGCTTTAGGATCTGTACGGCTTAACATGTTTTTCGCTTAGCGTTCTTTGATATAGAGCCCTATCTTTAGGACTGTTGTACTCTTATTTATGTGTTTACGTCTTTAGCTATTTGAGATTTAATAATACTTGTGGACTAATGAAAATCCCTTCTTGTTTCAGATGCCTCCGAGACGAGTCATGAGGAACATAAATGCCCAGCCAGAGCAGCCAACCGCTAAGGCTCAGGGAATGATTAATGCAGCCGAAGTTGCCGCCATAGTTGCTCAAGCGGTAAATGTAGCTTTAGCGGTGGTGCAGCAGGACCCACTCTAGGTCCCGGCTGTGGTGCTAGTTCCATCTCAGTTTCACACTGCATGGGAGAGGGTACATCCCCCATATTTCTAGGGCGGTTCTAACATCATAATAACGAGCTAATGGAAGAATAATATCCAGAGGCATCTTTGCATGTACGAGTGTACCGAAATTCAGAGACAGTTACTGGATTCCTTCAACCTAGTGGGGGTCGATTTATAGTGGTGGGATTCCACTACCACCTTGGAGGAGAGGTATAATATGACTATTCAGATCTTTTGGGTGCAATTTGACAACAAATACTTTCGTTTCGCCGTGTAGACAGAGATGAGGCAAAAACTGCCAAATCTTAAGCAGGAGTATGACTGTCACTGAGTATGAGGAGGAGTTCATGAGAATGATCACTATCGTGCCAGATAAGGCACCCACCGAAGAGAAGAAGATTCGAATGTTCATGAATGGGTTGAATTGGAGGATTCGAGAGAACCTCATACGAAATCTGTCATTGGGTACTTATACTGACGTACTCAACGCCGCCTTGTTACATTTCTATGACCACCGCTTCCATCAGCAGGGGAGAAAATGAGCCGAGGAGTCTAGCTAGAAGGGCCAGACAGGAGGCAGTAGTGGAGGTGGAGCACCAGCGTATCAGGGGAAGGTCCGTCAGGGTGCGCAGAGTTCTTAGCAGGGGGACCCTGCTAATTGATTCCGATCGGGTGATTCTAGGTAGGGATATGGGGGTTACAAGAAGGGCCAGTCCACTCAGCAGGGCCATTCAGGCCAGTAGAGGCATCATTAAGGCCAGTAGGGCCAGTGGAGGGGCAATAATGGCCAACAGAGCCGAGGCCAATATGGGCAGAGGGGTGGTAACTTTAGCTGTAGGTGTTTTTCCTATGGTAAGACTAACCATAGGAAATAGGATTGCCCTGACAAGGGCAGGTTCCCCCAACAGGAGCCCTAGAGACCTGTCTTTCCTGCCGCCCTACCAGTAGTGGCACCAGTCCCATCTTTGCCTGCACCCCCGATTCAGCAGGGTCAGTTACAGTACGAATGTGTTTATAACATCCACCAGGAAGCATCACCATAAGAGGCACCACCCATCATTGAGGGTACGTTTTCTATTCATGGTACTATATGTAGCATTTTATTTGACACGGGGGTGTCACAATGCTTCATAGTCACTAGTTTTGCACGGGCCACAGGGTTCTTAAATACTGTAGAGAGTATAGTGACATGCGTAGACTCATCGTTGGGTAATGGGTCATTAATTTTCTTTATATTCTAGGGAGTATGTATAGAGATTGGGAGTTTGATTTTGTCTGCAGATATTCTAGTCATAGATATGCACGAGCATAACGTCATTATTGACATGGATTGGCTATTAACTTATAGAGCCATGATAGACTGTTTTAGTAAGACCATTATTTTTGCTATTCCGGGCCAGGAGATATTTTTAGTGGTAATGCCTCGTCTTGAAGGAGGATTGTCCACTCATTTATACTATATAGAGGAGGAGACCTCTAAGGAGATAGTGAATCCTATTGATTCAATTCTTGTAGTTCGCAAGTTTTTTGACATGTTTTAGGATATACCGGGACTATCGCTTAGCCAGGAGATAAATTTTGTTATAAATTTGATGCCGGGCACTCGGTTGATAGACCGCGCACCATACCGTATGGCTCCAGGTGAGATGAGGGAGTTACGGGATCAGATTGAACAGCTGTTGGGACAGGGCTTCATTCGTAGGAGTACCTCACCCTGGGGTGCTCCCGTGATGTTTGTCAAGAAGAAAGATGGTTCATTGAGGTTATGTGTGGACTACCGTGAGTTAAAAAAAGTCACGATATGGAATAAATATTCGTTTCCCCGAATAATGATTTGTTCGTCCAGTTGAGAGGAGCTGCCTTATTCTTAAAGATAGATTTAAGATTGGGATATCATAAGCTACGGATTAGGAGGCAGGACGTGTCGAAGACTGCTTTCTTGACGAGGTATGGGTCCTATGAGCTTTGAGTTATGCCGTTTAGGCTGACAAATGCTCCAGTCCTATTCATGAACTTAATAAACCGTGTGTTCAGATAGTTCTTAGATCACTTTGTCATTGTCTTCATAAATGACATTCTAATTTATTTTCAAACTTAGGAGGAGCATGCCAAGCATTTGAGATGAGTTCTTCAGACTCTGCAAGAGCATTAGTTGTATGCCAAGTATGAAAAGTATGGATTCTGGTTACGAGAAGTATAGTTTTTGGGGCACGTTGTTTCAGAGATGGAAATATCAGCAGACCCGACAAGGTGTCGGTAGTGAAGGAGTGGGGACTGCCCACGACATCGACAGAGGTGCATAGATTCTTGGGGTTAGCCGGGTATTACAAGCGGTTCATTCGAGGGTTCTCAAAGATTGCGGGCCCATTGACAAATTTGACTTGCAAAAGGGTGAAGTTCATTTAGGATGACGCTTGTCAGTTATCTTTCGATGAGCTAAAGGATAAGTTGACTCCGGCACCAGTTCTTGCCTTACTCAGACCAGGAGTGGAGTACCTGGTATATACGAATGCTTCTCTACAGGGACTTAGCGGAGTTCTCCAGCAGGAGGAGCAAGCTATAGCTTATGACTCCCACAAGCTTAAGCCCCATGAGAGGAATTACCCCACCCATAACTTGGAGCTAGCAATGGTTGTGTTTGTCCTACGGATTTGGAGACACTACTTGTTGGGGGAGAAATTTCTCCTGTTCACATACCACAAGTCACTATAATACTTGTTCACTCAGCGAGAGATTAAAATGCATTAGCGCAGGTCGCTGGAGTTTGTGAAAGATTACCAGTTCGAGATACACTACACCCGGGGAAGGCCAACGTAGGTGCTGATGCATTGATCCATATACTAGTAGGTGAGGTGGTGGAAGTGTGGCAGGCGAAGTGGAAAGAGTTGAGACATCAGGATGCAGTGGCCCGATCCTTTATGTCCGTTATGACAGTTACGCCAGAGATTGTTATGATAGTGATCTAGGCCCAAGAAGATGATTTATTTTTCCAGGACTAGATTGTATGACTTTTAGCCGAAGGCACGGAGTCCTACTCAGTAAGTTCATATGGAGGACTACGATTTAATGGGAGGTTAGTGGTCCCGGAGGGTGAGGACTTACGTCATGAAGTAATGACAGAGTCACATGGATCTCGATTTGTGGTATATCCCGGAGGGGGATAAGATGTACTAGGATACGAGGTGATGGTACTAGTGAAGTGGGATGGAGAAGGACATTATGGAGTTCGTGTCCAAGTGTGCCACCTGTCAGCTAGTAAAGGTGGATCATCAGAGACTGTCAGGGTTACTTCAGCCGCTAGAATTCCCTACGTGGAAATGAAAGAGAATTTTCATGAATTTTATCACTGGGTTGCCTACATGACAGGGTGGTCATGAATCTATATGGGTAGTGGTGGATCGTTTGACCAAGGTAGCACATTTTCTACCAGTGCGGACAGACTACACTATGGGATAGTATGCCAAGTTATTTATTGGTGCGATAGTGAGGTTGCATGGGGTGCCCCTGGATATCGTGTTTGACAGAGACAATATTGTTGTGTCGCATTTCTACCAGAGTTTTTAGGAGGATATGATTACTGAGCCGTGATTGACTACGGCATATCACCCGCAGACAGATGGATAAACTGGGCATACAAATCAGATGCAAAAAGATATTCTACGCCTGTGTGTCCTTGATTTTGGAGGGGGTTGGAGCAAGACCTTCCACTGGTGGAGTTATCTTATAATAACTCCTACTAGTTTACGATTGGAATGGTCCCATTTGAGGCATTGTACGGAAGACCTTGTCGTTCTCCCACTTGTTGGCTAGAGGTGGGGGACAACAAATTATTTGGGCCAGAGGTAATTCAGGAGACGTCATCCAGGATTTAGTTGATCAGGAGTTGCATTAGGGTAGCCCAGGACAGGTAGAAAAGCTACGCCAATGCGAAGCGGACCTTCAGGAAGTTTAATGTGGGGGACCAGGTATTACTGCGAGTGTCTCCTATGAAAGGAGTGATGAGGTTCGGGAACAAGGGAAAATTATCCCTGAGATACGTAGGAGAATTCCTATTGCTGAGAGGATCGAATCAGTGGCATATAGACTTGGGTTACCGGAACACTTGCACCGTATTCATGATGTTTTCCACATCTTATCATTGAGGCGGTATCTTCGGGATGAGTTGGCCCACACCCACATTGTGATTGAGGAGATTGATTTGTAGTCCGACAGTTTTTATGAGTAGAGACCTATGGATATCCTAGACCACATAGAGAGGAAATTGAGGTCAAAGGTAGTTCCACTTGTGCGGGTTTAGTGGGAGCATCATAATGTAGAGGAGTTTACTTGGGAGCGAGAGGAGGATATGTGAGAGAAATATCCAGACTTATTCTTACCAGGTATGGTTTACTTTTTGAATTTTGGAGAGAAATTCCGTTACTAGGGGGGAAGTATGTAATACCACGTATTTTTACTATGTTAAATAATTGTGGGATTAATTATTATTGGATTAATTAAATTAAAATTGTGAGAAAATTGATTATTAATTAATTCGAATTAAAAATAAATATTAACTAGCGTGCCAAGGGTTAATACTTATTGTTCAGAATTATGGAATATTACTGTGTGACTACATAATATGGAATTATAATTTTCTTATAAATTATTGAGAGTGAGAAATACGATAGTTTGGTACATTAAGTCAGGACGCACGTGCGAGTCGTGTCGGGACTAATTTAATGGGTTAAAGAAGTAAATTATTTTAAGTAACTCGTATGGTAATTTTGAGCACATTGTTGAGTCCGTAAGGGTCGATATAGTCATAAAACTTTACCCGAAACGTGGGTGATGGTGTCAGGACGCGCGTGCGAGTCGTGTCAGGACTAATTTAATGGGTTAAAGAAGTAAATTATTTTTAAGTAACTCGTATGGTAATTTTGATCACGTCGTTGAGTCCGGAAGGGTCGAGATAGTCAGAAAACTCTACCCGGGTATTTTATTTTCACTCCGGAATTTTTTAGGCCTAATCGGCATTCCGTAGGGGTAGTTTTATCCTTTGAATTTTAGGGGAAATATTATGAACGAAAATTATGAAATTAAATATAGAGGAACATGGGTTAGAGGGGAGTTATCAGTTCTAAACTTATGAGATAGAAAAGGGAAACGCACAGAGGCAGGAAGAAGAAGCTATAGGAGTTCTTGGTGCATAACTCAAGAACACACACAAAAAATCCCACCAAAGTGTAGATCGTGAGACGAGGAACACACCTATACCAACATTACGAGGACACATGACCTTCAAAATTGAGGGAAGTGTGGTCCTTGCAAAATTGTAGCAACAATCAAGTTCATGTTACTATAGATATGTAATATTCAATTATGGTTCATAAATTTTACTGAAATTGGAGAACTAAGGACATTGATTGAAATCTGATATCTAATTATGATGAATCCTTCATGTAGATAGGTTGAAAATCAGGAATTGATGAATTATTTATAATGGACAAATCTGATTTTGATTTCTTAAGAAGAAATTTGAAGAACTAGGGTTTGTTTGAATAATTTTGGAGACTTTCAGAATTTATTAAGGTTTATGCATGATTAAATGATTCTAGTTTGTTAGATATTATCCCAACATATTAAATTATTGATTGGAAGTAATTGCTGAGAGTTTGGGACAAATTTGTAGAGGTTTTAAGTTGAGAAAGATTGGAAAAACGCATTAGGTAGAAGAATGGAGATGACGGCGTCTCGTTCGAACGAGATGCATAGTCGTTCGAAAGACATGCTAATTCGTTCGAACGAAACCAATTCTGGTTCGAACGACAGTCCCAGAAAAATTCCAGAAATCCTTATTTCCCCCCTAAATCATATTACACAGTTAGTTGAGTAAGGTAAACTGCCATTTACTGATATTAGCTTAGTGCATAATTATTTTCAAAGCGTTCCTAGGATGATACCTTAAGGCTTGGATAGGTGAATTAACTTTGGAAAATTTGAGTGAGTGGATAATCGAATTCATTACATTATAAGTAGTAATGAGAAGTATACTACATGTAGAAATGTATGTATGGGTTGGATGAATACCTGGACTTTAATAGGATAGGGGAGTGACTATTATTTTTATTATTATTATTGTGTGTATAACATACCTACCCTGCTTGCTATCGGGAGGAGGTTGTCGCGCAGTGTACAGTCTTATCCTGGGTGACCCAATGGGGGGATATTTGACTTGTACCCAGAAGATATGAACTTGGATACGTGCCATTTGAGACGTAGGATAATTTCGACGGTTGAATGGGAGTGTAGGTATGTACGTGACCCATTTGGCTGGTGAGTATGCTCGCCTCCAATATTTATGTTATGAGATTTATGGTTCATAAGAGTTGCCTAACCAATTATCATTTACGCAGTGAGCGATGCATCGGGACATGATAGCAGAGTATGCATGGAGCCATGTGGTCCTGACCAATGGGCGCAGGATATATATATATATATATACACACACACACACACACACTTGTGAATAATTCTAATGGGTGAAATTAGCAAGTTTATAAATATTGGTAAGTAAAGTAATTTTAGTGGATAAAAGATTTTCCATCAGAACAGTGAATGTGAAATATGGTTAATTAGCATAAAGGAAAATTATTAGCATATTGTATGGGCGATACGGGTTTTTCCTTTGAGATACATTTAGAAGTATAAGTCTATGATCTAGTTCGGAATATTATGGATAACTAGGTTAGGATAGACGTACGTTAGGCGTGCACAATAATGGAGAGGGGAGAATCTGATGTGAGAGTTCGAAACTAACATGGACTTAATAATTGCATCATTGCAGTTTTAAATACTTGCTAAAACAAATATTTTTAATATCTCGGGCTCTGACCCGTTTCTTTATACTCTTTTCTCTTTTGCTATATATATATATATATATTATTTATCAGGTGCCCAGCCACTGGGGTACCAGACTTAGATGCGTGAATCATTTACCGAGCTGCAACAGTTGTGGGAGTTGCAAGCCTTTGCCTTTACATGCTTCTATCATTTCTCTCCACCGTTTTTAGATATTTCATTTAGGGCATGTTACACCGCTTTTCTTGTCATTTAGTAGAGATTGTACTCAGTTCAGTTTAGGATTTTATTTCTATTTCACTTGAGGATATTATGGTTTGTTGGTTTGTGACTTTAAACTGGAATGTTTTATCCAGTCCGATTTATTTTAATATTTGATTCATGTTTCGTACTCATTTTATTCTTGTGAAATATGAGTAACTTATATTCAAAGAATGGAAAATTATTAATGGATTAATTAGGTATAGTTAAATTGGAACGTATTGACACTTAGCTTAATTATTTATTACGTGACTAAAAATATTAAATGTTTTCAAGAGTGATGCTAAGAATGAACCCACCGAACATTCTATTTTAATTTTAATAAAGGATTGATCACCCGGTATATAATTAGGCGGGGTGTCACACTTTTGTCCCGCCACGACTCATAAGCACGTCCCGACTTAATTTCCTTTATTACCGTATTTGTAGCTCCCAACAACAATTATTATATTCACATATTCTTTTATATTGCTAAGTAATATTGAAAATCACATATTACTTTTATCTCTAGTAATATTAAATCCGGATTAATCCCAATTAATTTTTCATAATTAATTCTAATTAATCCCCATTTATTTATCCCATTAACTTTTAATTAATCTCATATTAAAAGTTATTGAAATTACGGGGTATTACATCACAATCTAAACTAAATTAGCTAGAAAGCATGTTAAAAATATTAATTAAATGAAAGCAAGTACGTGAAAGCAATTAAACCTGGGTTATAAAGAAAGTAAACAAATAACAAAGCAAGCAAAACAACAACGAAAGTTTGGAATAAAGAAGAAGGTGGTGAATAGTGACTTACAAACCGATTTGGGTGAAACCCTAGAAGAGAGATAAGAAAAACCCAAAATCCCCTCCAAAACCCTTCTTCCACCAACCTAACTAGTAAAAAGATGATAAAACAAGATAATGAAATACATAAAATGAAAGATGTCTTAAAATACCACAAACCCACTTATGTAGTAAGTGGTAAAAGAAATAAAGATAAAAGAAAAGAAAATGATTTGTCCAAAGTGGTTTTGGTGTTGTTCGTCCTCCGCCAGAAATCTCGTAACTTCTTCGTTATTGATCGGAATCTCATATCGTCAGCGGACACATGAAGATAACTCAATGGGATTTAATTTCCATGAAGATATTGGGTTAGAAACCTAAATTGTGAAATTACTAAAATGCCCTTGTACGTGCGATTGTCACAAAACTTTCTTGGAACACTATCGAATTTCACACTAAGCACCGTATTACCTACAAAAGCTCAATTATACCTCAAAAAATATTTAAATATATGAATAGAGGTTTTATGGTTAACGATCATAAATATAGGAATTAAGGTACCCGAGGGGGCTAAAATGCATAAGTAAATAGGGTAAATAAATGCAATATTCGAGCCGAATGAAGGATCTATAAAAAATATAGATAGGTTCTTAGATTTGAAAATGGTATCAGTGAGAGGTATAGGAGAGTCACTTAAACCAGTGCAAGTACACACGATTTTCTTGTGCATGACGTCATGATTTTATGTATAAGGTGTCCGTCAGTGTGTGTATAACTATGCGAGGGACCTCGGATTTTGAGATAGTTTGATACCTCGTTCGTATTTGTAAGGAGAGATAAAAAGGTGAGAAATGAGTGAATTTTTTTCGTGATGAGTGTATACATGTTTGCATGTATATAGGAATACTTTGGGGAGCTCCCATCTTGAGATAGTTTGATATATCATTTTATGTGTATGAGTATTTATAGGGATTATAGATGGATGCATATTTTTGTTGATAATATCTCATGAGACATATTGTCCAGGCTCGATCTCATGAGATGGACTCGGTATTAATTTATGTACATAAGAGGAATTAGGATCAAAGCCTACATAATTCACTTGTATAGTTAGTATATACGTTAGAGAATTTGTATATGTATATTTGTGAGATCACCCCTTGAGATTGTTTGAAATATTTTTTTAACTGAATAAAGATTAGAGATGGATTCATCTCAGTGGAACAATATGTCAAGAGACATATTTTCGAGGCTCGACCTCATGATAAGGACTTGGTGTTAAGCCTATGTATCTAAGGGGACTTGGTATCAAAGCTCACGTTGTTATTCTATATAACGTATTCTAACGTGATTTGTTTGCAAGTGGATGACTGGGCTTGTGAGGGGGAGGGCCAGTGTATGGAATATCGGAGTGGGAATGGACACGAAGATATTTGATATTGACACATAATCTTATAATAGACGAGTGATTACTAGACGAAAGGATTTGTCCTTTAGACTAGTTTGGAGGTGTAGAGATGGGAGGGTTTGGGCAAAGAAGAGGAGAGGTTACATGAAGGATGGAATGTTTGCATCTTAGTATGGGGGTGGAGAAGGAGAAGTCGGGGGGTGTTAAGGACTGGTGATGGAGGCATCCCTAGTAGATAATACATCGTGGTACGTATTATAGGGCTCAGGTGATGGAGGCATCCCTAGTAGATAATACATCGTGGTACGTATTATAGGGCTTAGGCTTCATGAGTTTATCTCGGTATAACACCTACATACCCAAGGAGACTTGGGATCAAAGTCAACATAGTTCACTCAAATAGGGTTAAATAATATATATGGGGTTATAGAACTAGATATGGATGCATCTTAGGAAATAGTATTCCAAAAGGCATATTTTGAATCTTGGAATTCACAAGGTTAGCTCGATATACAGCCTACCTACTCGAGGAGACTTAAGATCAAAGCCAAAATAGTTCACACAAATAGGTTGGATAATATATAGGGGTTAGGATTAGAGGTGGAGGGATCCCTAGGAAATAATATACTAAGAGACGTATTATGAGGCATGGGCTTCATGAGTTGAGCTCACTATAACTCCTACGTACCCAAGGAAACTAGGCTTGTGAGGGGGAGGGACGATGTATGGAATATCAGAGTAGGAACGAACCCAAAGATATCTTATATTGGAACATAACCTTATAATAGCTGTGTGATTGCTAGCCGAAAGTTTTTTTCATTCAAAATAGTTCGGAGGTGTAGAGATAAGAGGAGTTGGGCTAAGAAATGGGGAGGTTACATCAAGGATGTAATGTTCTACTACTAAGATTCATACCAGAAACTACATCTTAGCGTGGGGGTAGACCAGGAGAAGTCATGGGAGTTCAGGAATGGGGATGGAGGCATCCCTAGTAGATATTACATCATGGGACATATTATAAGGATTTGTCTTTACGAGTTTAGCTCAATATAATGCCTACGTACCCAAGGATACTTGGGATCAAAGTTAACACGAGGATTACACAATACATATTCATTTTGTATGGAGATTCTCGTTTTATGCATCGTGTACATAAATAATGATATTACCCCTTGTGAGGGTTAATTGTTTTATATGACATTTCTTGATTTTTTCTTTATATGCATGCCGTGTGACACCCTATAATTTTTAATAATTAGGCTGATCAACTCTATTTATTAAATAAAACAGCTTATCAATTCAATTTAAATATCATCCTTAGCATGAAATAAGAATCAATGAATATGGATATATCAAAGTAGAGAACGATATAAAAAATCCTCAATGATCATATTATATGGATAGAATCGATCACCACCAATAAGTAAAGTAAAAAGTGTCTGACGAGATATAGTACGTGCCAAATCTCCCAAAATTACATTGTCTACAAATATGAGTACAAATGCCAGGCCTCATATTTCTAAAACAAAAGGTAAATAAAAATAAAGTAAGTTCAAAACCTACACCCCCAAAACTCGATGGTGATTGGAATGAAAGACTCTGTACTCGACTGTAAAACTAGGTCGGGTATGCTAGAGCATCTGAAATAACGCAATAGGTGGGGCCCACCGCAACAAGATAATAGTTACGCACTCAAGTAGTAAAACTACTAACCATGGGTGTAAATATTTATGCTACAATTATTAAATGAAATGTTGTATAAATATATAAACTAGGACTATCCATCCATTTGTTGAGGTGTCTCACAACGCATAACGTTCCTCACAGATGTATAATCAATTTAAATATTTCACTGATAAATAAGGCTCGTGAGCATATATAGGGTAAAATTCACTTCGTAATATAAATAAATTTCCATCACAAATACAAATCCAACCTCACCTTATCCACCTGAAACACCACTAATAATAAAATCATCATAATCGTGTCTGGCTTCCAGTTCCCTTTGGGGTCACTGAGCCCCACAATACGAAGTTAACCTCATCCCCCTAATATAACCATAATAACCATATAATAAAAGTGGCCACATGCATATGATCATCAACATATGAGTAGCATTTATCCATTATCGATATAATTTTACAATTTAAATTCCATATGTCAGTAATGTATGCTGACGTCTTTTATACCTTATCTTCAAGTTATCAAATTTTCTTAAATTACTTCTAAATATTATACTACTTTTAAAAGAGAGAAGGCGAGGAATAAATTCTTTATAAAAAATGAAAAAGAAGATTTTGATTCCACTCACATCGTAAAAATATACATTTTAGGCATATTTTTCAATGGCTATGAATTAGGATTGTACTTATTTAGGATATTGGAAGCATTATGCTGTCAAAGTAATAAGTTATTAATATGGGCCCCTTATAATCGGATTTTGAACAAACTTAAAACACAAAAGTTGTCCAGAACGTTATTTCCTACAACAACTCACGAAACGTCTCAATTTACGCCTTCTACATGGGTTAAAAAAATCACTTTTTCTATAACATCACTACACGTCAACAAATATACGTAGTTTGGTTTTTCTCAGTTTTCATATCCTAAATGACCTTTTTAGGATTTGGTTAAAACAAGAAACTTTTAAAAAATTATATTTTATATAAGACTATGAAGTTTCATAATTTTCTAAACATAGTTACCACTTTTGAATAATTCGAGACTATCTCAGATCTTCAACATAATTCATAAACCAAAAAATGAAGAAGTTTAGAGCCTTAATTTCCAAAAGTATAAAAAATTAAATTTAACATAATAATATGTAAATTTAATCTACTATTATGATTTTCAAAACATATAATTCATTCAATTGTAGATTTAATATTTAAATCATACCAAGAATGTACAATTTGTAATCCAAATTAGACTTTATTAATCAAGTATATAATTTCATGAATTAAATTCATTAATTTATTCACCAAAAATCAAAATTTATAAAAGTGCAATCAAAACAAGACAAATATTAATTATCTCTATATAAAATTTAGAATTTATAAAAAAAAAAAACTCTTTTGGTAGAAAATACTATTTATCTCATGAGAGGAGAGAGTAGAATTATCTTACCTCGATGTAGAAAACCTTCAAAAATAATAAGAAAATATTGTGGAAAAAATTTCCTCTAAAATTCTTCCTAATTGATGAAAATAATCCCCCAAATGTGTAGAATAAATCTTTCTTAAAAGGGAGTTGAATTGGCCCTGCAAAAATTCATTGAAATTGATCTAAAGTTGTCTCAAATATTTTTTCAGAAAAATATACTTCTTTGATAGAATAAAAGAGCATAATTTGTTTAGATGTAATTGTGTAATTTGAGTGAAAATGGATTATCTTTTGGATTGAGCTGTGTATTTAAATGAGAATGGTAGTAGAGAGAGTGAAGAGAAATATTGGTTTATATGAATGAGCATTCTATGCTCATCATTTTATTTTAAATTCTTAAATTATAATATTATTTAGCATCCTATGTAAATAATAAATACTATTTAAATAGTAAATACTATATAGAATCCTATGTGAATAGTAAATACTATTTGAATAGTCATTACTATTTAGCATCCTATGTGAATAGTAAATAGTATTTGAATAGTAAGCATCCAATGTTGAATAGTAAATAATATTCAATTTTTTTTATATCTCAAACTTAATTTCTATTGAAACAATCAATTAAATCAATAAAAATTTCGCAAAATTTAAATTTAACTACAAATTAATACCCCTAAATTGTGGAGTATTACAATCTTTCCCCCTGATAAAATGAATTCGATCCTCGAAATTCATAATTAACCTCACATTTACCTGAATCAAAGTAATGACCACTCATATAACTTTGTCAAATACTAACACCTCATATAAATGTGTCAAAATGGATGGGGGTATTATTTCCTCGCCAAATCCTCACACTCCCAAGCGGGCTCCTCCTCATTATGGTGATTCCACTTCACCCTTACTAATGGTATTTCCTTGGAACGTAACTTTTGGATTCGTTGATCCAAAATACTCACTGATTGTTCAGTGTATGATGTATCCGATTATAATTAAATTTCACCCAAATCAATATTCTAATATATACCCTTAGGGTGCAAAAACGGACGAAGTAGAAAAACGTAAAACACGTTATGCATCCGATATAGGTGGTCCAGAACTGCTAGACAATATGCAACCTTTCTACATTTTTCGTAATCATGAACGACCCAATATGATTATGGGCCAATTTCCATTACTTTTTGAAACTCATCACCCCTTTCATAGGGGGAACCTGCAGTAATACCTGCTCTCCAACCTGGAATTCCCTCGATTTCTTATTCTTATTAGCATAGCTCTTCTGACTGTTTTGAGCGACTTTAATTCGCTCACTGATTAACATGATCTTCTCGGTAGTCTCATGGAGGAATTTTGGTCCCAACAGTCTTTCCTCACGTGGGTCTAACCAACAATCCGGTGATCAACATAGCCTCCCATAAAGTGCCCCATGAGGGGCCATAAAAATAGACTTTTGATAACTATTGTTATATGAAAACTTCACCAATGGCACATGCGTCTACCCACTTTCCTTAAAGTCCTTTACACATGTCTATAATATATCCTCTAATGCCTGGTTGACCCTTTTAGTTTGTCTATCCATTTGTGGATGGTATGCCGTACTAAGGTACAACTTAGTTCCCTTGGCCTATTATAAACTCTTCCAAAAATGTGCCACAAATTTAGGGCCTCGATCTGAAATGATCGATAATCAGATCCCATATAGTTGAACTATCTCGAACACATACAAATGCGCAAGATGCTCGATTGAATAATCGATACAAATGGCTAAAAAGTGAGCTACCTTTGTGAGGCAATCAATAATCATCCAAATAGAATCATGTTGTTGATATATCGAAGGTATCTACGTGATAAAATCAATCGAGATACTTTCCCACTATTACCCAGGAATGGATAGAGGCTGAAGCACACCAAACGGCTTTTGATGGTCTACCTTCACTATCTGACAAGTAGTTCATCTATATACGAACTCGGCCATATCCTTTTTTGTACTACCCCATCAATACTGTCACTTCATATCTCAGTAAATTTTTTTCCCACCTGGGTTTACTACAAAATGCGAATCATGTGTATCTTTTATAACTGCCAATCTTAACTCCTTATACAAGGGTACCACTATCCTATCTTATATTGAAACCCATCATTGGACCCCACTAAAAAGAAAGGTACATCGGAAATGAGACGCTCCGTCACCTTCCCCTTACACATCTCATCCTGTGACTGCCCACGGACTACACATACCACGATCTCTGGACTCACTGTAAGCATACTCATGAATGCCCTGGTTAACTCTTCAATCATCTCTATTGAGATCCAATGGGTAGTCTGAAGGGATGAGAGACTACTATTGGGTCGTCGGCTCAATGCGTCTGCCACTATGTTAGCTTTCCCTTGGTGGTAGTGGATTTTAAACTGGTAATCCTTGATGAATTTGAACAACCTGTGTTGCCTCATATCCAGATCTTTCTGTATAAATAGTTACTATAGGATCTTATGAACACTATAGATCCTAAACTTCGCACCCCAAAGATAGTGCCTCCATGCATGCAACACAAATATAATGGTCGCTTACTCAAAGTCATGAGTCGGGTAGTGAACCACGTTCAACTTCAACTTCTAAGAGGTGTATAAAATCGGCCTATCCTCATGCATCAATACCCCACCTAGTCCCTACTGAGAAGAATCGATGTAGACCGAAAACTTAATTCCTCTCCTAGGAAAGGCAATAACTAGTGAAAAATTTCTCCTTGAGAGTGTCAAATGCATGTTGACACTTCTCACTCCAACCGGATACCACTCCTTTCTTTATCAACTTGGTCATCGACCTAGCTATCTTTGAGAAACCGTGGATGAATATCCTATAATACCCGGCCAAACCCAAAAATCTATGAACCTCAATAGGTCTCCTGGGTTGTCCCCAATCTAACACGACTGACACCTTACTCAGGTCCATGAAAAGTCATTTTTGTGGCACAACGTGCCACAAAAACATCACTTCTCGCTTCCAAAACTCACATGTGGATAACTTTGCATAAAGATTATGCTCTCTTAGTGTTTATAATGTAATTTTCAAATATTGTCCATGATCATCCTCTGTCCTGAATAGATTAGAATGTTATAAAAAAAAACTATGGTGAATTGGTCCAAATAGGATCGATACACCTAATTCATCAATTCGATAAATAGAGCTGGAGCATTAGTTAACCAAAAAGGCATAACTAAAAACTCATAAGACCCATAACGAGTCAAGAAATTTGCTTTGGGCACATTCTTCGCTTTTACCCTCAACTGGTGATAACCGAATTGAAAATCAATCCTCAAAACAAAATATATCTCCCTCCAATTGATCGAAAAGATCATTGATCCATGACAGTGGGTACTTATTCTTTACTGTCACCTTATTCAAGTCACGGTAGTCGATATACAATCGCACAAACCCATTATTGTTTTTACGAACAAAACTGGTGCACCCCAAGGTGAAGTGCTATGTCGTATGAAGCCCTTCTTAAGCAACTATCTAATCTGACTCTAAGATCCTTCATCTTCATAGGATTCATGCGATAAGGTGCTCTAGCTATAGGTTTTATGTCCATCCTAACTCTATAACAAAATCAATTTCTCGACTAGGTGGCAAATAAGGAATCTCATCGAAAACATCGCTGAACTCTTGAACTATTGGAATCATATCTAGGGATAATGTGGTGTCCTGTTGGGTCTCTTCATCAATAAAGTACAAGTGCATAGTAGTCCCACCCTCGGGCTAAATATATCTCCTAACTCGATATAGCAAACACAATGGCTCTACCTACACAATCTATCTGATCTCGATACGTACTTGGCCAATCCGTCCCCAATATAACATCATATGTGTGGGTATATAAAACCAACAATTTAGCTACAAAGTTTATCCTACCAACATCAATGCCCACACTTTCACATGTAACGCCTCGACCCAGGTTTAGGTCACCATTGGGTCAACCTGCACCGAGTCAAGGATTTAAAGGGGGAAGGGGAAAGTCCAATTTAATAACTTAAGAAAAACCCTTTTTATTGCACCATTTATTAAATATTAATTTACCGTTTTTAAGTTGGGAAAAGGGTGGCCACTCTAAGTAATTAGGTCAATTTATGAGATTTATTTACAAAAAATCCAATTTAACCCACATTACTAATTAACTACGAAATAAACCATATCCATCCTTGTATTATTACAAACCATATGCAAAGTCCCGAATAAAAGTGTTTCAAGTCCAAAATTACCAATATTTTAAAAGATAATTTAATTAAAATTATAGAGCACCAGTGATGTTAATTACCCTTTGGGTCCTTAATTACGTCCTTTTCTATGTCCCTACTCGAGGTACCTGGGGTGGGGGTGGGGGTTTTAATATAAAAATCAGGGGTGAGAGGATGCTCAACAGGGTGGGTACTACTAAGCTATACGTTTTCTATAAAATACTATACATATAACATGTATTTTAATCAATTCTGAAAATATTTAACAAATTAACTAGTATTAATGCAACGACTATGCAATCCACCCGAGCGATGAGCTCGTACTCACACTTAACTATTTCATACCACCCTTTACTGGTTCTAGAGACTAATTGATTACCTTTTATCTTGAATTGAATTTCATCACATTTCATTAGGTTGTCTTACTTTTTTATTTTTGAGCACAACCATTATCATTTTCGTTTTTCATTATCTTTTTTATAAATCTTCCAATAACTGCATACTTTAACGGGCTACACACCGCCGGCTATGCTACCATGTGCTATGGCCAGTGATTTTGGGTCTTTCACCCTAGGAATCCAGACCTTCCTTAATTATCCCGGTGTCATACAAGTCCATTTTAATGCTTGTTAACATTTTTGCTAATGTCCACATTATTCCGTCAATACACCGTTTTATCACCCTATGGTTCATATTGCCATTTCACTTTTACCAACGCGCCATTTTATCCACTTTATCCTTTTTTTACGCAAAATTTGACTGATGAGGTCTAGCGAGGAGTCCGACCACTAGGACCCTCAAATTTGTCAAAATCACCACTTTACCATTTCTTTCGTAATAACTTTGTGAAAACATTATTAAATCATCATGGCACTAAAATTCAACTTTTCCTTTCCAAACATCCTTTTTATTATTTTATGTCAAAAATCATGTTTGTCATTTTATGTTTACCATATAAATAGATTTAATCATTTAAGACAATTTTTAACCAAATGTCCATAACTTTTCCCTGTTATCACATGTGACTTTAAATATCATTTTTCTTCATTCTAACAATTTTTATACCACATTTTTAGGGTTTTTTTTCCTCATTTTATTATTTCTTCATAAAACCCATTTCAATATGATTTATCAAGTCTAAAATGCCATTTTCTATCTTACTACATGGTTCTACACATGTTAAAGAGGATTTCAGGCTTAGAAACTCCTCAAAATGCACTTAAACAAGATAATAATCATGGGTTAATATTTTCATGCTTTCTTCCATAATTTAAGGTAAAAATTCATTTTATTCATAAAATACCCATCTAGGGTTTGTCCTCTTTAAAGATTTATTTTTGCAAGCCTTGAATATTTTAGTAAATATCAACATTTTTAGCATTATATTATCTCTAGCATGAATCCAACACATTTCTTCCATATCTAGAATATTAAAATCATAGGAAGAGGAAAGCTCTACCTTATAGTTTGAAGAGTAGATAACTAAGAGTATGAAGATGGAAGTTCCTTGCTCCATCTCAAAATATCTTCAAAATAACTCCAAAGTCATTCCTGCAAGCTTAGCTCTACCTACTTCCTTCCATGATAGGATATTTAATGATGAAGAACAATCCTGAAAATGGTGTATAATGGTGTTTGGAGGTGGTGGTAAAGTGTGTCTATGGAGGAAAAATCTTGGGGAAGAATATGGGTTTATGGAACTTTAGAGAGAGAAAGAAAGAATATTGAAAATGGTGGGGAGAAGAGTCCCCCTTCTATCCTCTTATAGCCCAAAGAAACTCTCATCATAATGATTTAAAAACTCCCCCCCCCCCCACATACTAAACACATTTTCGATCATCTATGCTCATTAAACATTGACACATCATCAATCCAATGGCCCAAAATGTGACAACACACAAGGGTAACCCGATTTGACCAAATTCAAGTTTGGTCGTTTGAATGACCTTTAAGTCTCGTTCGAATGAGACTGACATTCGTTCTAACAAAATTTCTAATGAGAGGTTCTAACACGATCTCAGTGCGTACAAGAGATGGCTAAAACTCAAGTCATAAGAAGTCTCGTTCCAATTCGTTTGAATAACCCATTCAAATGAGAATGGCCCTCATTCGAATGACCTCCAATTTTTCTTGAAATAAACTTTGAATTATGAAAACTTCGATTTGACAATCACGAAGGGCACAGTGATGATTAAATCTCATTATTCATTCATAACTACAAATTTTACAAGAAGAGATATAATCGAGGGAACAAATATTACATCACAAGTATCAGTAATAAAAGTGGATACACCTAACAAATTAGTTATAATAAATGCCTACCCCGTCACAAAGTCTCATTAATAAGTGTGGATACACTTAACAAAGTAGATACACCTAAAAGAGTAGCTATAGATAATGTCTTAGTGCAAGGATTCAGAATCATCCCAGATAAAGACACGAAGTGTCATGCAACAAAATAATGTGTGATCCCGTATCAAATAAAACTATGGCTAATGCGTCGTGAATGGAAAATGCATCATCAAGGCCCTAATATCCTTTCCATTAATTTTTGGATCCTCCATTAGTCTTGAGCCCATCTGATTGGCCCCTTTCTGGAAATGTATCTTGCACGTTGCTGTATAATTGGAAAAAAGGACTGACACATCTACTATCTAGGAATAAGTATTATATGCCTGATTCATGAGGTAAATGATACCTTTCACAAAACTCCTAGCCCTTTTTTCCTCTGTATTCAAATCTTAAAAAAAAATACAGGTTCGTAAAATCCTTATTACATACTATTACAATACGTGCCCCTTGATAGGGTAGATGAAACCTTGTCTTTAAACTCGGGGAAATACTTGCCATTGAACCTCTCCATAATCTCGAATGTATTACTAGATACCTAATAATAGTCTTACTAGATACGTAATAATAGTCTTATGCCCTCTCCTAACTCTTGATCGAACTAAGCACCATGCATGGGATATCTCACGAATGAAATCCAAATAAGAAACTCTCCTGTTACACTTATCAAGGAACGCTACACGAATGACTTGAATGAACCTATGAACCTACATTTCCTAGGACCATGATCCGAAACCAACCGTGACACCCCTTAATTTTTAATAATTAGGTTGATCAAGTCTATTTATTAAATAAAATAGTTTGTCAATTCAATATAAATATCATCCTTAGTATGAAATTAGAATCAATTAATAAGGATATATCAAAGTAGAGAATGATATGAGAAATCCTTAATGATCATATGAAATGGATATAATCGACCACCACTAGTAAGTAAAGTAAAAAGTGTCTGACGAGAACTAGTACATGCCAAATCTTCACAAATCATATTATCTACAAATCTGAGTACAAATGTTAGGAATACAGTAAACCTCGTATCCTGAATATATAATCAGTTTAAGTATTTCATTGATAAATAAGGTTCGTGAGCATATCTAGGACCTCACGCATATGAAATAAAATGTAATTAGTATCATAAATAAATCTCATTCATAAACACAAATCACACCTCACCATATCCACCCGAAACACCACCAATAATAAAATCATCATAATCGTGTCTAGCTCCCAGTTTTCTTTGGGGTCACTAATCCTCACAATACAGAACCAACCTTATCCACCCAACATAACCATAATAACAATTTAATAAAAGTGGCCATATGGGTCCGATCATCAACATAAGATTAATTTTTATCCACTCTCAATATAATTTTATAATTTGAATTTCACACGTCAATAATATATTCCAACATCTTTGATACTTTATATTTAAGTTCTCATTTTTCCTTAAATTACTTCTAAATATTATACTACTTTACAATGGAGACGGTGAGGCATATATTCTCCACAAAAATTATAAAAAAATAATTTTTTCCTCACATCATAAAAAATACATTTTAGCCATATTTTCCAATGCCCGTAAATTAGGATTGTACTCATTTAGGATATTGGAAGCACTATGCTGTCAGTATAATAAGTTATTAATATGGTCCCCTTATAATCAGATTCTAGAGAAACTAAAAATACAAAAGTTGTTGAGAATGTTATTTCCTACAAAAATTGAGAAATGTCTCAATTTATGCCTTCTACATGGGTTAAAAAATTCACTTTTCTATTACATTACTACACATCGACAAGCATACCTAGTTCAGTTTTTTGCATTTTTAGGTCCTAAATGACCTTTTTAGGATTTGGTTAAAACATGAAACTTTTAGAAAATTATATTTTATATAAGACTATGAAGTTTAATAATTTTTTAAACATATTTACGATTTAAAAAAAAATCAAAACTATCTCAGAACTTCAACATAATTCATAAACCAAAAAATGGAGAAGTTAATATTTATTAGAACCCCAATTTCCAAAAGTATGAAAAATAAAATTTAACATAATATGACATGAATTTAGTCTATTATAATGATTTTTGACACATATAATTCATTCAATGTTAGATTTAATATTTCAATCATACCAAGAATGTGCAATTTATAATCCAATTCAATTATACCAAATTAGACTAAATTAATCAGGAATATAATTTCATGAATTAGATTCATTAATTTATTCATCAAAAATCAAAATTTATAAAGGTGTGGTCAAAATAAGATAAATCTTTATTATCTCTATATAAATTTTAAAATTAAAAAAAAATATTTTGGTAGAAAATATTATTTATCCCATGAGAGGAGAGAGTAGAATTATCTTATCTTGATGTAGAAAACCTCCAAAAATAATAAGAAAATATCATAGAAGAAAGGCTCTCCCAAATTGCTCCTCAATTGATGAAAATTATCACCCAAGTGTGTAGAAGAAATCCTTCTTAAAAGGATGTTTAATTGGCCCTCCAAAAATTATTTAGAATTGATCCAAAGTTGTCCCAAATATTTTTTCAAATATATAATTCTTGACTAGAATAAAGGAGTATAATTTGTTAGATGTAATGGTCTAATTTGGGTGACAATGGATTAAGTTTTGTGTTGAGTTGTGTATTAAAATGAGAATGGTAGTAAAGAATGAAGAGAATGAAGAGAAATATTGCTTTATAAGAATGAGCATTCTATGCTCATCATTTTATTTTAAATTCTTAAATTGTAATTATTATTTAGCATCCTATATAAATATTGAATACTATTTAAATAATAAATACTATTTATAATCCTATGTGAATACTAAATACTTTAAATAGTAATTATTATTTAGTATCTTATGTCATTAGTAAATAGTATTTAAATAATAATTACTATTTAGCATCCTATGTGAATAGTAAATACTATTTGAATAGTAAGCATCCAATGTTGAATAGTAAAAAATATTCACTTTTTTTTAATATTTCCAATTTAATTTTCATTGAAATAATCAATTAAATTAATAAAATTGTAATAAATTAATATTTTCCAAAACATAATATTTAACTATTAATAACTACCCCTGAATTATTGGGTATTGCATGTCATGCATACGAACATATTTGGGCCTAAGCCCCCTTTTTATGTGAACTGAGGACAAATAGTAATAAAGATGATAATAATAATAATAATAAATAAAAATAGTAATGTGATAAGGATCACAACAAGGGTGCCTGGTCTTTTTGGGGTCTTCTCCCCTGAGGATAGATAACTTATGTGTCTTGTTGAAGAGACAAATTATTTGAATGGTCATGTGTATAGGAGAGGGAGGTCCCCCATTTTTTTCGAACTCTGATAAGGAAAGGGCATTCCGGGGTTGCTTCGAAGATAAGAATGTCATCCTTTTGCTAAGGGATTAGGGTTCCATTTAGAGGGCAGCCCTCAGTGAATATGTCTGCCTCGATATTTATCCCAGGTTGCAGGGCGTTTTGAGGGAGAGAGGCGAGAGCCTTCGAAGGTTACTTAGGAGATAGGAGTGTTGTCCTTTTACCAAAAACAATGTGTTGATCAGGAGGGAGCCCTTAGTGAATTTGGTTGCCACGATATTTATCTCGGTTTGCATAGAATTTTGAGGGATTGGGGTGCGAGCCTTTGGAGGTAGCTACGGAGATAGAAACATCGTCCTTTTACCAAGAGAGTAGGGTACCATTTAGGAGGGAGCCCTTGGTGAATCTGTCTGCCTTGATATTTTTCTCAGGTTACGTGGTGTTTTAAGGGAGAGGGGCAAGAGCCTTCTTCAAAGGTAGCTTCAGAGATAAGAATGTCGTCCTTTTACTAAAAATAAGGTGCCGATTTGCGGGGAGCCCTTGGTGAATATGTTTTCCTCGATGTATATATATATATATTGGTTTAAGGGGTGTTTTTGAGGGAGAGATGTGTTTGACTTCTGAGAATAAGTATGTAACGTGTTCTCCCTTTTAGGCTTCTTTTTATTTTTTGTAGTATTATCCTTTATGTATAGGTCAATAAAGATGACCATGCGGAGTCTTTAAAATGCTTTAGAGCATCATTTTATTTTACCTGATCTTTAGTCTACTTTGATCACGCTAATCTTTTTTAGAAAAAGGGCTCGACTCCTCTAGATAAGGTTCTCCTAAAAAATAGGGCTTTTTGGTATTTATTGGGATCAGGATTGAAGTGATAGCTTGGGTTGCCGACGTATCTCTGATTCAAAGAAAATTTGGGGTCTATTTGAATGTTTATGATAAAAATATATCGAAGAATTATGTCCTCATAGTTCCCCATAAAAATGGATAAAATGTTTGGGGCTTAAAGTGTTTTGGCTGACCTCAAGCGAAAGGTTCATGGATCAAGTGGGATTTTTAATATAGGACTGGGAATGTATATGGTCTTTCATTATTTTCCCAACCTTGACGACCGATTATTTAGTCATTTTCCTTTTCACCCTAGGTAGGCTCAAGGAAAGAATTTCTTGAGTCGATCGAGATTGAAGGGTTTTAAAAATCTGACTCTATCAAAACCAGTTAATGTAACTTCCCCACTAGTGTTTATTTTTGTGACTAGATAGGGTACTCCCCATCTGGGTGCAATTTTACCTTCGAGAATTCGGGATGGTTTGAGATTCCCTTTCAGAACTCAATCGACTTCTTGGATGATTTCTTCTTGACTCGCTTATTGAATGCCTGGGTGATATGTCATTGGTATCCCTGATTGTGGTAAGTGACCTTTAGTCTCCTTTAATTAATGAGAGCTAGTTCATCGCAGTGGGCTTGGACTCGGTCAGTTTCAGCACTTGGCTTTCGAGCATGACTCGTAGCGAGGTAACATCAAGTTCTATGGGTATGATTGATTCCATTCCATAAACTATGAGTAGGGGGTGGCCCCAATGGAGTTTTTCTCTATAGTATGGTAGTCCCTGAGGGCGTATGGGAGTTTGTCTAACTAGTCATTTTAGATTTCAATCATCTTACTAATAGCGTCTTTGCTATTCTTATTAGCAGCTTAACCGCTCCATTGGTTTGAGGTTGGTAGAGGGATGTCTTGTGATGGTTGAAACCATACTCTTACAGTAGGCTTGATACCTCTTTCTCGAAGTGAGACCCATTGTTTGATACTATTTCATAAGGTATGCTAAAGCTGTAGATAATGTTGCGTTGTATGAATTTAGCCACTTTCTTAGCATTCATAACTCTATAAGATTCGACCTCGACCAATTTGGTGAAATATCAATGGAGATTAAGATGATATCATGCCCCATGTAGGCCTTGGGAGTTACCTTCCCTATGATGTTGATCCCTCAAGTGGAGAACTTCCAGGGAAAAGTAATGGAGTATATCTCTCGAGAAGGTAGATGTTGTCGGGGGGCATATAACTGGCATTTGAGGTTCCTCTTAATGTAATCGGTGTACTCTTTTTACATGGTGTTCTAGTAGTATGACTGTTAAGGTATTTTTTAGATAGGTTGCACCCACTCATGTGCGAGACACATTCTTCACTATGGATTTATCTATGATTTTGAAGGTTTCATCATCCGTGGTGCAGCATAAATGTATTCTGTCGAACCCTCTTCGTAAAGGTGATCCCCATAGATGATGAATTAGGAACACAATCATCATAAGGTAAGTTGATCATTGGAAGAGGCATACATTGTATAACTATTTTTAGTTAGCAAGTTTCAGATGTTATATTACCATAATGTGGGTCCCATAGATGTTTCTTCGATAGCCTCGACCTTCAAGAAGTAAAGTGGGGGGTTCCGGATGGTTAAGGTGAATGTGATTTTTGTAGTGCCCTCCAACATGTATATCATAGAGGATAGAGAGGCAAGTGCATCTGCGAAGTTGTTCTTAGCCTCGGGAAGAAGCCAAATTTAAAGTGTTCGAATTAAGAGGCCACATTTTCTAAGTATGCATGGTATGGCTGCATCTTGTCATTTTAAATTTTCCACTTGCCTAATATTTTATTAATAACTAGGGTGGAATCTACATAAGCTTTTAGGTCAGTGATTTCCATTTCAAAGGTGATTTCAAGACTCGTGATGCAAGCCTTATACTTATACATGTTGCAGGTACATTCATATGTGATCTTGATAGTGGTTAGGAGTCGTCTCATGTTCGGGGATATAAGTAGCATTCCTATGCCGACCCTTTTGTTGATTTTCCTATCGAAGTATAGTTCCTAAATTTCCCTATCGTTTAGGGTGAAGATATTCTCATTGGGGAATTTTGTCTCATTTTGGTCTTTCTTATGTGATAGGGGTTATCCTATGAGGAGGTCAAAGATTGACGGACCTTTAGTGGCTTTCTGCATGACATATATAATATCAAACTCTAATAGCATGAGAAGTCATTTGAATATTTGGATGGAGAGAGAAGGTTTCTCAAATAGGTATTTTAGGGGATGCATTCTAGAGATGAGCCATATGATGAATGATATCATGTAGTGACGGAGTTTATGAGTAATCCATACGATGTGTACGTAATCCTTTTCCTAGGTGGTGTATATGTGCTCATAGGATACTTTTTTTCCTGACATAGTAAATGGCACATTCTTTTCGAGATCTTTTGATGCATTGGACTAATATGGATCCGACAACTATGTCGATTATGTTCATGTAGAGCAAGAAAGGTTATCCTGGTTGAGGAGGAACTAGCACCTGTGGCTTGGTGAGGTGCTCTTGTATTTTGTCGAATATATCTTGGTATTGAGCCTTCCATTATTTGGATGAGTTCTTCTTAAGTATTTGTAAAATGGGTTCACGAATGGCGGTGAGCTGGTTGATGAACTAACTTATGAACTATACTTGGCCCATAAACCCTTTGACTTCCTTTTCTATTTGGGTGGTGGCATTTCTCATATGGATTTTATCTTGGCAGGGTCTACCTTAATTCCATATTTGCTGATGATAAATCGACCACTTTCCCTTTAGTGACTCCGAAGACACAATTTTGTGGATTTAGCCTTATTTTGAAGAGGCGTAACCTTTGGAAGAATTTTTGTAGTGGTAGGATGTGTCCTTCTTGGTCTTTAGATTTAATAATCATGTCATCTATGTAAACTTACACTTTCATGTGTATAAGTTCGTATAGGATGATTGGGGATGATCTTGGGTAAGTTTCACTAGCATTTTTAAGACTGGAAGGCATAACTGTATAACAATACATCCCCTAGGGGGTGATGAAACTAATTTTCTCCTGATGGTCAGGGTGCATCTTGATCTGATTATAACTCGAGAATCCATCCACAAAGGACTTCAGTGCATTGTTGGTTATACTATATACTTGAAGGTTGATATGATATAGGTGAAATCATCTTTGGGGTGACCCGATTGAGATCCCTAGAGTGTACGTACATTCGAACTTTGTCTTTTATTTTTGGTACTGCTATGATGTTGGCTAGCCAAATGGGGCATTCGAGTACTCAAATGAACCCAAAACTGAGCTATTTCTTTACTTCATCCTTCACTTTCAAGGATAATTCGTGTAAGAGTTTGCGAAGTTATTGCTTTATGGGTTTGGCGTTAGGGAGAGTGGATATCTCATGCATGAAAATGGAAGGATCAATGTCGGGCATGTCAACATAAGACAAAGCAAAAACATCCACGAAGTTGGTGAGATGGTCTATGAGCTCCTTTCGTTTTCCTTCTTATAGGGAGGACCCTATTTGTAACTGCTTAGGGCTTTTGGGAATACCCAAGTTTATGGTAACTGTGTCATCCTCATTGGGAAGCATATGATTGTTTTGACTTTGGTAAAGTTTTTAATTTTTTTTAAAATATTTTAAGTCCCCAGAGTTATCAATATTCGGGATGACTTCTAATCCATTGCTGGATTCATTATCATCACATGTAACACACACATGCAAATATTGAAAAACTTCATTTTTTATGCCATCAAAAGGAGGAAAGACATCATTGATAATAACAGAAAATTCTTCTTTATAAAGGGATACATTAGGGGAGGGGATAATAGAGGACTCTTTAGCTAACACGATAGACTAAAAAATCCTCGGTATGACTGGCACTAGGATGCATCTAGTAGCGGTGCATTTCTTCAGTATTGGGGTTTCGTTTATGTTGGAGATAGAGTGATAAGGGTTATGTTGAGGTACCTTTAGAGTGACCTTTGGGAACTTTGTGACCTCCGTACTGACTGCAGGTTAGGGCAGATGGTGTTTTTTAGACTAGGATTTTCTTCCCTTAAGGGAAGCTTTAGGGTCTTTAACAATGTCTGTAGTAAGGTTGGTTCGAGGAGATGCCTCGAAGAGGTATTTCATTAAGATCTGTTGATTTTCCTCGTTCCACTGATAGTCCTATGGGGGTTCACTAGTTGTGTCCTAAGTATCGATAGAAGGCAGTGTTTCAGGTGAGGGAAAAGGTGGAGTTTGGCATACGGAGGTAGAGATTGAGTTTAGGGATGCTGACCCACCGTACTTTCTCTATAGTGGTGTATCGATTGGCATATGAATTACTAATCATGGAAGTGTTCTACCGAGGTTGAATTGATGGAACTCAACATATCTATCAGGACAATCTCATTGGAAAATAGTGCGGGTAATCCACGATTGGGCTCTGATTGAGTAGTTTTTCTATATCTTTTGCGGTAACCCATAATACGTTGAGTTCACTCTGATTGACTTTGTGGATTTTCCCATATACCACATACAATCCTTCCTTATAGAGGATCTCCATTCCAGTCCGTAGGTATTTCTGGGTCTCATACCACTAGGGATCTGGGAGTCCGTGATAGGGGAAGTCCTCTCCTTGGAAATGAAGGTGACCATTACACACTTTATGAGGGTGTTGGGGGCTATTTGTTATTAATTTTCTGTCGGGGGTGTAACCAAAATCGATCTTTCCCTTATGTTCCGTAGTGGTGATGGATTTAAGGGTTCCCTATTGGTTCTTTTCAAGTACTAACCTTAACATGTAACCAATATTTTTAATGATTCATGCATCTATATAGAGAATAAATGGCTCCTTATTTTTCATAAGAATGAGTGGGATGAGTCAAAATCCGCTGAAGCAGATATTACTATTTTCATGATGGGTATATAGGAGAGGGGTGGTGATAGTATTGGCTATAGTGGCCTAGTCATCATCCATATAAATGGTGATGACCTCAGTGTCGAACAGGAACCTGACCTTCTGTGGGTAATGTGCCCATCGGGTATATATACGCCCTCTCGAGTAAAAGGTTAAAACTGAACGGAATGTTGATAGGCCATATTATAAGAGTAAGAATGATGGCCCCAAGGACCTCTCGATAAGTTTTATCATAGGCCCTAATGGCCATAGAGGCCGGTGTAAATTCTGAGGTAGTATATCCCTAATCGATAGAAGTGAGAAGAGGGCATACTTTTATGGTGTAACCATTTTACCACCATTACCAAGGGTACTATCTATCCATGGGTCTCAGTAGTTATGGGAAATGTAAACCGGTGGTTCCATCCTTGCATGGGGAGGTCCTTATCAGACAAGTTGATGTGTTTTTACATAGTGATGGAGTCGATAGTGGCCAACATTTCAGATGGAGTAAGATCTATAGGCACATAAGGCAAAGATAGTAAGAGAACAGGATCACTTCGGTGCTCACGGGATATAGCAAATAACTCCCAGGTGGTGATGTTAGATGAAATTCTTCGGGTTTGCTCCATGATTTATTATTTTCTCAGGAAGGAGGGACTATGGTTACATCCGGGGAACCTTTTTACTTTTTGGCTAGGTTTGGAGGGGAGAATCATCAACCTGACCTGGTGAGGAAGTAGACCTCCTTATTTGGAGTGGGTGTCAGTTTTTACAGGTTCTTCCATTCAACTGTCTCTAGACGAGTCTGGATATTAGTAAAGGATATGGGTATGACGATAGGCGATGTTGGCTTTAGGACCATCACATCAGTCCAGTCGAGCAAGGTTTTTATATCGGGTTCTTAAAAGCCTCATTATTAGTCTCTGAGGGTGACCCAAACATGGACTTATCTATCCATGGTAAAACTACATTTGAGCTGGGAGTGGAAATTAGAATCTTTACTACCGTGGCTAAAACTCGGTGTTCTGTCTCGTCAAAGTCCATAAGTAAAGATTCAGTGGACATGGAGGATCCTGACCAGATGTCATCATTTGGGGAAGTTTCTAGTTTTCCTTCATCATCGATGGGGGGTTCTTTCTCTCCTAAATCTATTTCTTTTATGATTCTAGCGGCTTCACAAAAGATGTCTCAATAGTAGTACATGTATTCGACATATTCGAGCCCTCAGGGTGAGTTCTCATTGAATAAATTGGGCTAGATTGAGTACAAATACCATGTATTACAGGCTATCAAATTTCCCTTGAGCCGCGTATGAGTATCTTCAGGAGGGAGGACCTTCTGGTGGGGGATGGACTTTGTGGATCATCTCATCTTGTAATTCGATGATACCAATAATATGGGTTGCATATAGGTATGAGTTCCCATAACTGCTCCCCATGTCTATGTGATCGTGGGATTATGGTGATATCTCAAGGATAAATAGGTCGAAGGACATGCGAGTCTAGTTCATCTTGAAGGCTGACGAGGTCTTCTTCGAGTGGGAAGAGCTTAGGAGGATCATTTTCTACTGCTATGAAGTTGCACACAATATCTTGTAGTTCTACTCGTAGATTTCCCCACCTAGTGGCTCAGATGCTCTGATATACATCAACGTTGGGATGTAGGAGCCTTCCTTTGCTATCAAAAAAATTAAAGATGCAGTTCCCCGTATAAGAGGCTTGATTGTAGGCCATTTTTTGAGTAACCTCTCTTTTTCATGCGGCAGGTCCATTATTTGTGTTGATTTAGATGGTCGAGATCTTTTGTTGTAGCTCTAGAATCAATCCCGAATCTTAAGTCTCAGAGGTCAGGGGCCTCAAATGACGTGGTTCCTTGCTCATGTACCTTGAGTCCTTTTCTTGGGGTAGTTCCACTTTGCCATTATTTTCCAGACCTAAGGGTTAAGGGTGAACTTATCTCTAGGATTAGAGGAAGTGTTTCCTTTGGTGATAAGGATGTGGTCAAAGTAATTGTTAATACCCTGTTCGGACCAGTCAATGTAGTACAAATGGTAAGGAGGCAAAGGCCGTGTTTTATAAAGGAGGTGTCAACTGCGGGCCTATTAGCTGTAAAGGCTTGATGTCACCTCTAGAGTCCATCTGTATTATGTGGATGGTACCCATGGGTTAGACCTCAATTTTTGGTCAAGGGGAGAGACTCGGTGGAGTACTATATGTATTCGGTCATATTTTGACTGAAATAAGACTTAGGCGACCATGGACTTTTGGTTATCACAAATCGGTTCTACCTTCCTTTTCGGAGCTTTGGGTCGTCTCTATACTCAATAGGTCCTGAATTTTCCCTCAGATTGGTTTCCTAAGAAACGTCTCTTTATATGTAGTGGGGTTTTATTATTTCCTCCTCATCATATAATAGCTAGTGATGAGATTTGTATTTTCAAGTAATATGATCGTCGGCCCAAAGCTGTAGATCTTACTCACTCATCTTCATTGGGGGACTCGGGTATCAGGGTGGCCGAATCAAGGGTTACCTATTTTGATGATTGGTTTCTGTGGTGCCTATACTATTTACTAGATAATGGACTCATGGTGAGCCAGGAGTGCAGGGCGAGGTAGTATTGCCACTAGTTTATCTAGATGAGAGGGAAAACAAGTGCACCACTGGGGTGGATTTTTCCCATCCGGTAGACTGGATAGGTATTGTGAATGTGATGTGATCTATTTCCTAGAGGGCTTTATCGTACATTTCTTCACATTTGACCAAGTGATCGACTTCTGATAAGATCAGGGTAATGAGTCCAAAGTCTTTTCATATAATGAATTTCATGACTAAGAGGAGGTCTAGACTGCAATGACTAATATGCAGAAAGTGTATGGCCATTATGAATAAGGTCATATGTTCTATGGTGGGATTAATATTGGTGTTGATTTATATAACGGGTGATGGCATGCCCGGGGTAGCTGTTTGGAAGGCAGTATGTGTCCTCATCATCAACTTATGATGGATAGGGACTATGAGAGTTGAGGGATCCATGTTTCGGACTGGAGTGTCTAAGAGGGTATTGGTACTAGGGTTGGGATGATATGTCAAGGGGGTTTTGGGGACATTGAGCCTTGGAGGGACGAGGCTCTCAGCATCAATGAGGTCCTGGATGGTATACCTTAATCCCTAACAATTATCGGTTACGTGACCGGGTCCTTAGTGGTACTCGTACTTTGAGTTCGATTTTTAATTTTTATCTATAGTGGATGGGAGTGGTCTAGGGTTAAGTGATTTTAGGTGCCCATATAACTTTAAATAGTCGAAGATCCGATTGAGGGGGGCCTGCAAGTTAGTGAAGGTTCTCGGCCTAGCACGAGACTCTTTAGGATGAGGCATGGTTTAATAATTTATGGGAGGAGTCTAAATGGTAAAAATGTCACGATAGCTACCATGAACGGGGTAGTATTGCAAATCAGACTTGATCCTGGAAGTGGACTAACTACAAGGGTGAGGATGTGAGATGTGGAAACCCCTGGCGGGGTCCTACATGTGGAGAATTGGTTAGTAGTGTGACGAGGTTCCTCAGTGGTTTTGGCAAATTTAGTGGCCAAGCTTTCTTTATGTTTACACCCTATATGACTGAGGTCTTTGAAATCTAGGATCTAAATGATCCCAATTTATCTTTGAACTTCCCTCTGAAGATTTCTGATTACGATCTCAATCTAGTCCTATTCCACGAGATGATGGGCCATCTGATCGACTTTTTCTCTTCACCGAGTGACGAAAATGCCAACCGCTTCTCCTTCTTCTTGTTTAAAAATTTCTAGATCGTTAAAGGTGATGCCCAATTCTTCATTGTATTTATACTAGTTGAGGAAAGCACGACATACATCGTCCCATATTTTGACATTCCTCTTACGTTTAAAGCCCATGTACCAGGTGAGGGATCCTCTGGTTATTGTGGATGAGAACATCCTTTCCAATAACCTTAAGTCGACATTTTAGACTTACATTTGAAGGTGATAGTTAGATAAGTGGGATATTATAGAGACTACTCCTTTGTAGGTTTTGAATACTCGCATCTTAAACTTGTATAGGGGATGGGCTTCAGGATAGAGGGATATCTTCTTGATGTTAGTAAGCTCATATGTGGTTTGCATTTTACTGATGGTTTCTTAGAGGAGACGTAGTTCTAATTGGACTTTTGTTATTTCTTTGTTTGGAGGTGGGGGAATGACCTCTTTGTAACACCTCGCCTAATTAAATACCGGGTGATCAGTCCTTTATTAAATTGACATCAAGGTGAACGGTTGGTTCATTCTCAGCATCATTGTCGTAAAATAATATTTCCAATTTGAACACCCTAAATAATTAAGCTAAGTGTCAAAACAATTTAAAGTCTTATTTTCATTTGATTAAATTCCAATATGAAAACCTTTATTAATAACCGAAAATTTAAGAATCACATAAAAACTAAGGATGGCAATTAATATACACGAATTAAACCATCTAGATAATCCAAGCCAAGTTTAAGAACCATAAATGAAATCATCTTGACAATAGTTAACTCCCAAGGAGTCCTGAATACTGGAAATATAAATGAACATAATCTGTGACAAATTCAAACGGAATAGGAATTCGGGCGACACATGCCCTAACTAAGCAGAACTAAAGTAGGAACATAATCGATGACGAGGTCGTCTAAATCAAGGGCCTGCAACTCCCACATAAGCTGCAGCTCGTCGAGTCCAAATAATCTATGCATGACGCCCCTATGGCTGGGAACCTATAATACATACATATATATACAAGAGAAAGAGAAATAACAGGAAATGGGTCAGAGCCCAAGTGTAAAACAATTTAAAATAGTTTAAAAAGTATTTAAAATGCTCACCGGCTATTGTGACAACCATGTTAGTATGCAACACTCTCTTGAGAATTCTCACTTCTCATCTAGTGTGCATTCCTACCATTCTACTGATCTCATAAGTCTATCTAACTTATTCTCATGAAGTTTCTCATAAGTCTATCTAACTTATTCTCATGAAGTTTATCTCGAGAAATACTAAGGCCATGATATTTAGTTTTAGAACATTAATCTCTTCCATTTTCTTACGTTACTTAGAACCACTCAATATCATTACAAAATTCGCGAACACTTATTATAAAGTTGAAGCATTTATTCATTACTTAACTACTTATACACACAGTAAAAAGTTTCCATATGTAAGTATATATCAATCACTCATATAATATATATATATATATATATATATATATATATATATATATATATATACTATCTGTACCCCACATAAATCTATGGTGCTGGCATACTCTGCTTTCAAGTCCCCGTATCACTCATACTAAGGGAAATACTAGTTAGGAATCACTCTCGAACTATATTAACACAATACACATACAAATGGAGGCGAAGCATAGTTCCAAATCCTAAGAGGTCATCACATACCCTCACGTCTCTTAGAACATTTGACTATCATTTTTAGATATCCTGTATCAAAGGTACTATCTTCTAGGGTACGAATTAATATCCCCCATAAAGGTCCAATTGAGATAAGCATGTCCCGACATGAAAACCTCCGTGATAGCAAGTAGCTAGGGTATGATTTTTACACAGATACATAATATATTCACAGTGACACAGTCATATATATAAATATTCACATTTTTCAAATTAGGTGCACCCACGACCCATAATTATAATTATCCGTTCTTAGCACAAATTTCTCAATTATCTCGCATAACTGATTCGTCTTTTACTCTTGTTTATAATTTATTTCATACTTACTTCTCATCTCTCGATGTATTCTGTCTAACCAAGTAAAATTTCAGTAGGTATACCCTCACTTACCTTCTAGTCTAAATCTTTTACGAGTCTCAATCTTTTAGTAAACGTGCTCACAATTTTCTATGTACGAATAACTCCCCGTTAACCCACAATTTCATTCCATATTAAATTTCACTAAACGGATTCTACCTAGACCCTCTTAGCCCTCTTTATAACCCATTATACTCTATCAATAATAATCAAGGGTTCCTATGCATTTTAACCAGATTAAACAAAAGGAGGAAAAATATGCAGTTTTCCATGAGGGATCGATCGATCGAGGAAAGGGGGTCGATCGACCGATCAAGCAGTTCTTGCCCAGAATCTGTAAAATCCAACCTACGGGTTTCATAAAAAACTATTCTCCAAAATGCCATTTATGATCCCCAAACTCCCAAACAAGACTACTAATACTTTTATATACCTATATACATGATTTCCTACCGAAACATGTCCAAATTCATCAAAGGTATTGGATTAGTGGGGTAAAATTACCCCCTAATTTTTCATAAAACATCCATTCTTCTAATTATTTTCCAGATTTCTTGCTTCTAAATCCATACAAATTCGTGGGTAATCCTCTACATATGATTGAGATGTCCAGAATATATTTAGTTCCTCTAAAACATGCGATTTAAAGTCTATAAATTATCATTTTTTTCCTATAAAACATGTTCTTAACAATCCTAAACTAACATGGGTGGAATATTAACTAAAAAAAAGCAAGATAGATACTTGCATGGGATTCAAGGATCTGATTTGTTGATGAAAAAGATATGGTTGCGTTCCTCGTCTTACGATCTATGTTTTGGTGTTGGTGGCGGTGCAATCGGGTGAGTTCTTGGCCTTGCATTGTTTGGAAAACTCTCCACCTTCTTCTCTAATGGTTGTTCTTAGGTTTTGTGTTTTTTAACCCTAAGAGACAACTCCAAATGGCTGATATATCCTAAGAAAATTCGTGGGTTTATATACCCAAAAATACAAAATGTCTATGATGCCCTCCCGGGATATCAATTAGGCCTAAAAATGCCCCGAGACCCAAACAAAACCCCCGGGTACACTTTTCGGACTATCTCGACCCTTCCGAACACTTTGGCGCACTTGAAATGACCATATGGTCGACTTATGATTTATTCACTTTTATAATAATAATTTAGTCCTAACACGACATAGGCGCATCCCGTTTTAAATTTTCAAAATTGTCATTTTATTCACTCGGGACAATTTTAATAAAATCAATATAATGTATTACTTTACTCATCTCGTAATATTCAACAAATTCCCAATAATTACTAACTCTCGTCACGCTAGTAAATATTAAAAATAAATATTCGAATTAATATTAAATTAATATCTCAAATTAAATTTAATAAATCCTCAAATTTAAAAGCCATAAAAATACGGGGTATTACACTCTTTGATCGGTGGAGGGACATAGTTTGGCCCTAGGGAGACCTTTGAAAGTGGTTTTTATGTACTCAGGGTATTTATGGTAGTAATCAAAGTAACCATGAGAGGGAATGGTACATAGAAATGGGGAGCAAGCTGCAGCGAGAACTAGAGTGGGAAGATCCTAAGGGATGTCGAGCATGCCTTCAACATATATCGCAAGTGGTGTACCACTATTGGGGATTGGAGGAGGAAGGATGTTCTCTCCAATTACTGTATGGTTCCCTGCATACGATCTTGGGTTTATCCTAGTTCTCTGATATCTGATTATATGATGTTCTGGGAAGTGGTGATGTTCTTAAGCTGTCTCATAATTTGATCCATAACTAACACAATCTACTCTTGTTCGGTAGATATGGATCATACGACTATGTAGATATAACAATCGTGGGTAGGGATATCACTGATAAAAACTAATCATCTTCACGGTGCGCGAACTCAGGATTTCAGGGTAAGAACTTAGTGTAATCTTTCTGATGATTGTAGCAACTGGAGAAATAGTCAGGACACTTTCGTTTAGGTTTTTACGGATAGGCAAACTAACAAAAGGACAATACATAGAGGGAGAAGCAATCAAATATACAAGAACTTAATCTGATCTAATTCTTTTATCTATTTTTAATTGTACTTGTATGATGTTTTTTTAAGTTCTTTCCTTTGGTAGTATATGCAAATGGGAAGAATTTTAACAAAGTGTTGTTGGATTAGGGTGATCAAAGATGAGCTCTCATTTTTAATACGAGAAGAGATGAAAAATAGACTGCGGCCTATTATTTTCTAATAATAAAATGGTGGTGGGGTAATCCAATGTAAGGGATATTTGCTTTGGCGATGATTTGTAGATTTATATTATTGATCTCCCTCATGCAGGGAAGACATTCAGCATAAATTCTGAGGGGTTTTGGACTAGCCTCCCACCATTGGATAATAATTGGAAAATTTCATCAAAGAAATTGACCCATATGTATCTTGGTCTTTTTGTGACATAGGGTGTGTTCCTAGAGCTTTTCTATATGCAAAGGGGCGATTTGATCCGATTATCATAGGATCGCTTTTCATTTCCATAGGTCACGGTATGTCGGGTTGCTTGAACTGAGCAACCTTTAAGGTACTTGTGACATCACGTTACCATAGTACTGAATATTTGTGAAAGCCTATTTGATATACCCAAGTACTAAATAAACTTAAAATATCACCTATTACCAAGACCATTGTATCAAGAGAGAAATTATTCAATATATCAGACGGGTGGACGAAAAGAGTGAGGACACTCATTGGCAACTACACTTTTGGGGAAGTAACTTTTCAAAAGTACGAGCTTTATACGGGGTAGTGACTTCTGAAAAGTATGAACCTCTATTTTTGGCAGTTTCAGACAAAATGACTTTCCTAAAGTATGAACTTCTATTAATTAGCAGCTTCTGGCAACCCTCGAGGTTATAGGTTTAAACAACATGAAAATTAAGACTATGTAGTGTGTGATGCAAACAAGTAATATTTAATTTTACATAATTTGAGGTTTAATTTTATTGTAAGGTCCTTTGCGTGCTCCTAAGTATTTGGTAAAATGTACAATCATGTATACAGGGACCTAAGCACGTATATAAGTTATGAGGGACTCTAAAACTAACGCAGCTAAATAGTTCTAAAATTTACATAAAGTAGTCATGAAGGAGAGAAATGGCAAGAAAAATATAAATAAATCATATAGATAGTTTGGTTCTATTAGTTTATCTGCGAAGGAGTTACCAGCATTTCGATAGAAGAAAAATTATCCCCACCGAAGTCGCCACTATAGCGTTGTGGGATTCGAGCGAGCGGTCCCACCAAGGGGAAAGGGAACTTATGTTATGAAGGATGAAGGAGTCCTTGTCTCTCATTCCTCCGCTCCCTCGAGGTCGGATTATCAGTTCGATATTTTGGTGTCGATCATTTGCCCTTAGATGTAGTTTGACGTCATGTTCAGGTTTGGTGCACACCCTTTTGGTAGGTGTGGACCTCATGGGAAAATGGGGTTTTGTAGGGTGTTAAGAGTCACCAGTTTATTTTATATAAAAAGAAACAAAAGGTTCAGGATAGACCGTTTGGGCTAATACTAAGGTAAGTATTAAATTTTGCAGTTGGTCTAAAGAGTTTTGTTTTGCGGGTTCGAGAATCGGGTTACTAGTGGGAAAAGTGTGAGGCACCCCAATTATTCAGTATGCTTCCTTAATTATATGCTTATTATTTATCTTTGCATTTATTTATTACTTTTTAGTTATTTTAGAACATTTTTAGAGACCTTAGCGCGATGGTCCTTAAAAAATGTAGATAGGTGCTTAGGTTGGAAAATCATATCAATGAGAGGTATATGAACGCCACTTCAACCAGTACAGGTACACAAGATTTCCTTGTGCATGAATCTATGATTTTATGTACCTAACTGATGTTCATTATTAAGTAAGTAAATGTACGAGAAACCTCTGCTTATCTAATGGGTGGTCGTCAGTGTGTGTATAACTGTGCGACGGAGGCAGACTTTTGAGATAGTTTGATATCTCGTTCATATTTTTTAGGAGGGATAAAAAGTGAGAGATGAGTGCATATCTATCATGATTTGTGTATACATGTTTTCACATTTGTATGTAGGAATATATTTGGGAGGTCCTATCGTGAGATAGTTTAATATCTCATCTTGTGTGTATGAGAATATTTGTAGGGATTAGAGATATATGCATCTCTATGGGGATAATATCTCATGACACATATTCCTGAGGCTCGAGCTTACAAGAAGGACTCGGTATTTTACCTATGTACCCAAGAGGACTTGGGACCTACGTAATTTGATTGTATTATTTGTATATGCATTTAAGCATTTGTATATGTATCTTTGTGATATGACGCCATGAGATAGTTTGATATCTTGTTTGAACTCGATAAATATTAGAGATGGATGCATCTCGATGAAATATTATGTCGAGAGACTTATTTTTGAGGTTTGAGATCATGATAAGGACTCAATGTTGTGCCTAGGTATCCAAGGGGACTCATAATCAAACCCTACGTACTTCTTTTGTATCACGTATTTTAACATGGTGCATGTGTAAGTGGAGGACTTGGATTTTGAGGGGGAGGGTTGGTGTAAGGAATATCATAGTGGTAATGGACACAAAGATATTTGATATTGGCACATAACCTTATAATAGTTGGGTGATTACTAGCTAAAAGATGGTTTCCTTCAGACTAGTTTGGAGATGTTGAACTGGGAGGAGTTAGGCTAAGAAGAACAGAAGTTTCATCAAGGATGTAATATTCTACTACTAATAAGAATAGCATGATACTACATCTTGGTATTATGGTGGACCGAGAGAACTCGAGGGACTTCAGGACTTGGAATGGAAGCAACTCTAGTAGATAATACATCGTGGGATGTACTATAATGCTTGAGATATACGAGTTTAGCTCAGTATAAATCCTACGTACAAAAAGAGACTTGGGATCAAAACCAACGTAGTTAACTCAAACGGGATTGGATAATACATCAGGGTTATGAAATTAGGGATAAATCCATGCCAAGGAAATAATATGCCGAGAGGCGTATTAGGAGGCTTGGTCTTCATAAGTTTAGCTCGGTATACTACCTACGTATAGAAGGAGACTCAAAATCAAAGCCCATACAGTTTGAACAAACGGATTGGATTATATGTAGGGGTTGTGATGAGATATGGAGGCATCCCTAGGAAATAAAATGCCGAGAGACGTATTATGAGGTTTGAGCATCACGAGTTTAGCTCGGTATAGTGCCTACATACTCAAGGAGACTTGGAATCAAAGTCAACATAGTTCACACAGACGAGTTAAATAATATATAGAGGTTGAGACTAGAGATGAAGGCATACCTAGGAAATAATTTTCCAAGAGACTGTGGCCATCCGGGGTGAATTCCTTCGGCACGGGCTGACCCCAAAATCAAGGAGTGAGGGGAATAACCTGGATAAGATCATCTCCCTCTCTTCCCACCATGCGTGTGCGAGTGATTAGAGGATATGTGGGTCCTATTTTCGACACTCACACTGGTAACTTCGTGAGTTGCCTCGGATATAAATAAATCCTTATTAAAAAAGGGATTAACATGAAGGAATGGATTCACCATCCTATTTTTCACAACAATATGCAAAAGAAACGTAGTCGTCTCAAGAGGGTGACATCAAGGTCAAACCGATGCATATGAAATCAAATGAATCAAGGGTCTGGGGACTAAGTTATGAAATGGAAAGGTGTTAGGCACCCATTCCTCCCTTTCGGTCTTTTATGGTCTATGCTAATATTCTCCTTTTCTCCAAAGCATGATGTGTGTGTACATATGTATAATGTAAATAATAGGATAATGAAATCATCCCATTCACATAACAGGAAAGACAGAGCAAAATCATACTAAGGAGTGTACCCAAAATGACATAAATATATAATGTTAATGTTCGTCGACTCACAGATCACTATTGAAAAGATAATATGCATGTCAAATGAGACAAAAATATGTAGGAGTTCATGGCTCACAAAATAAATATAAGAGAGGATAAAAGAACAAAATAGAAAAAATAGGGCTTGAATCCCAATATTGTCTCGGGACGCTTATGTAGCCGAAAGGGGATTAAAGTCCATGTAGTTAGATATGCCATAGGGGCGGGGTTTAACTCATAAGCCAAAATTTAAGACTCCTCTTTGAATATTTTTGAAGAAAGTGTGCTCAAGTATAAAAGTGTGAAAAAAGGAGAAAATTTTACTTTCTGAGTTTACATGTAAACCCTCTTTTTATATTTTTGGATTTTTATGAAAATATGTTATGTGAATACTAGTAATAGAAAAGGATATTAGTTGATGGGAGATTGTGAAATAAGACTAAAAGATATACAAAAAAAAATGGGAATAAAATGAGTAAATAATACTAAATGAATAAACTAGGAAATAGTGGAATAAACCTCCTAAAAGACATAACTACTGATTTTTGAAAGGGAGTAGGGTGGTTTTATGACAATATAATGGTGGTGGAGTATACTGAATTAGGTGGCCAAAAGTGGCAAGAAAGTGAGGTAAGAGAAATGGAGAGAAAGTAGGAAAATTTGATTATTTTGGGAATGATGGTGCCTTGATTTCGAGAAAATGGCTCTGATTGCTAAAAAGGAACCCCTCAGGAAGTCATGGTCTCCTTAAATAGTACCAATTAAGGGTTTAAAGGGTGTCGATTAGCATGTCCCCTACCCTACCTATCGATAAAATACTTGCCTTGTTGGGTAAGTAAAGTACACCTTGTCGATAGGCAGGGGGCTAAGGGTCCCTATATGCAGTCCAAAACGGACTTTATAAAAAAAATGGGCATAAAATGTAAACCATAAGTTCGAATCATGCATGACTGAGATAGTTAGAAAGGGGATTTATATACCTTCAAGATTCCATTGAGCCACTCTTGGGTTCAGGAGTTAACCAAAGTCAAACGGGGATTAAAAGCGCCTATTGGTCTCCAGACAATGAGTTTTCGGAGTACAAATGGTCATTTTCCCCAACCAGGAGGCCGATTCATGCATGAAGCAGACCGTTAGAAAATGGATTTAGAGTGATATAAGATATTATTGATCTACGCTCAGTTTGGATAGTTGACCAAGGTCAAATAGGGCTCGAAAGCACCCGACGGCATTTCGGAGTAAAAGGGATAGTTAGTGTGAACTGTGAGGCTGATTCGTGCATGCTACGGATCGATGGATTGGGGATTCAGAGCCTTTCAAAGTTTCATTAAGATTTTCTCAAGTTGGAGAGTTAATCGGAGTTAAACGGGGCTCAAAAATGGTCGGTGGCCTCTAAATCCGTACTCCGAGTAGGACCTAGGGTCTATGGTGGGCGAAGGACTATTAGGGACTTAAGAAGGTATATAATGGGGTACTAGGATGGGCGTGTCTACATAGCTCCTCGATGGGTGATCTTGGAACTAGTGGAGGCTATCGAAAGATAGACATCTCATCGATGTTTAAGGTCGATTATGCAGACCTAAGGAATGGAGGTGACCAATTCAAAGGGTCGTAGTCAATTTGGCGAACCTAGAGATTGAAATGATTATTTCAGCGGGTCGAGGTAGATTCCATGAACCTAAGGTGTAAAACAACTGATTTACAGGGTTGAGGTCAATTTTGTAGACGCAAATAATGAAATGATTGATTTAGAGGGTCGAGGTCGATTCTACAAACCTAAAGATTGAGATGACCGATTCAGAGGGTTAAGGTCGATTATACGGACCTAAAGAGTTAAATGACCGATTTAAAGGGTCGAGGTTAACTTTGCAGACCTAAATAGTGAATTGACTGATTCAGAGGGCTGACATCAATTCTGTGGACATAAAGAGTGAAATGACAAATTCAGAGGGTCGATGTCGATTATGCAGACCTAAAAAGTAAATCATCGATTCAGAGGGTCAAGGTCGATTATGCAAACCTAAAGATTGAAATGACCATTTTAGCGGGTCGAGGTCAATTCTGCGAACCTAAAGAGTGAAATGGTCAATTCAAAGGGCCGAGGTCAGTTCTGTGCATCTAAAGAGTGAATTGACTGATTCAGCGGGTCGAGGTCGATTTTGTAGATTTAAAGAGTGAAATGACCGATTCATAAGGTCAAAGTCGATTATGTGGACCTAACCAGTGAAATGATTGATTCAGAGGGTCGAGGTCAATTCTGTGAACCTAAAAATTTAAATGACCAATTCTGATGATCGAGGTTGATTTTACGGACCTAACAAGTGAAATAACCGATTCAAAGGGTCGCTTTAATTAAGGGTTCTATTGGAAAAGGTGTAGATTATCGTGGATGCATGCGCACCTTGTATTTTTTGTTCCTATAGGGAGTACATTGGTGATAAGAGTAAGTATCGATGATCTTGTTGGGCATTAACAAGGGATTTTAGAGTTCAATAATGTATTTTTCTCGGGGTAATGAAAAACTTAACTTCGCGAGGAATTTTTGGGAATTATTTCATTTTTCTAGCGATTTGTAATGATATTTTGAGGGGAATGTCGATAGAAAAGTCTAGCGAGGTTCCTATCGGCATGGGGCTGGGACACGTGGGCTTCTCAGGGGAGGGGAAAGGTCACTATCGATAGGCAGGACCAGGGGACTGTCGATCGGCATACCCCTCAGCCTCCTATAAAGGGAGAGACCCTATTCATTTTTTCACACCTTCAAGTGATTGAATCTCTTTCTTTCTCTTTCTAAAATTTACTTTCAATTATATTTCCTTTAAAATAACTCAATGGAGGGTACTTCTAGAAATAATAATAATAACTGATTGACTGTTGATGATTGGGAGGGATTGGAATGGCGGGTTATAGTACCACTGGTGTTAAGCAATGAGAATGTGGATGATAGCTTCGAGCTTGTGGCAAATAAGAGGGTTCTATTGCGGGAGCCTACACATCATCATTTTTCTAGGGTGAAGAACCATAATGGATGTGTAAGTGTTTGTCTTTTGGTCTTCCAACTTCTCTTTTCTTCCTATCTTTGGGCTAATAAAGGGGTTTTCTTAATTTTTGCGTAGGTTAATGTAGCCTCTTTGAGCATCCAGTCCAAGGGATGACCTGGATAAAGAAGGTTTGAGATAGTCTTCTTGGGGCGGTATAGTAGATGGTGGGGTCTATTAGGCTTGGCACATTAGCAGTGAAATGGATGAGACGTCGCACTTTATGATAGTGTTATGTGCATTGGGTGAGAAGTGGAGGGACACAACCCACACATTTCACTTAGTGGTTGAGGAGATGATAGTCACTCCCCTATATGTTCAGCAACTGAAAGGGGGAGTGTGCTAGTCATCAGATTATGGTGAATCGAACTCTGCGGGTTACAGAGGTGGTAGTGTGGGTTGCTTTGGGGCATATAGGGAAAAATCATATTTAGGGATTCTGTCTGGATATCCATTTTGAATGAGACTTCGTTATCCCAATATATTAATGAGCCTGATGGGCGGCAGGAGAGGCAGGCAACCCATCTATTCATTTTTCTTATATATGGGGATTCGCGGTTACAACGAGCAAAAATGTCATCCGTCTGTGATTTTTGCCTTTTTTGAGAATTATTTTGGACATCCATTTGTATGATTGAGGGATCTTTACACTGGCGTGCCTTTTATGCTTATTTGGATGCTTTTAGTCAGTGCTGTCGACAGACTTTTACAGGACCCATGTATCTTTTGGAGGTTATCTTTATGTTTAATTTCCCCTTTATTTTCTTGATGTATTTTTGCTTTCTTTATTTAGACTTTTGGTGTTAGCTTTTGCAGTTGTGGTTTTATGAGGTGATAGGGCACAACATGGGATTGATGTCACTTATGCATGATGTACAAAGGGAGAAGGTCTAATAAGAATTCAAACCTTGTGTGGGTAATGCTGAATGCCCTAATGAGAAACCAGGATAGGCTTTTGACCATTCTCTCTTTTATGAGTTTTTAGAACTTTCACTTTTGGGTATATTATTGACTCTTTATTGGGGAAATAGGTGACCTTGTACCCATAGTGTCTATCTTCGGGGGCCACATGGGTTACAAATATGCATACGCAGATGAGGAGGCTATTAGAGCATGAGTTTGGGTTCTGATACCTTGGGGAGAGGATGGTGTGACAAATCATAGAGGGAGATGTGGAGGTCCTACCATCAGTGCCCCCTGAGTACATGAGGCAGATGAAGGAAATAACTGACGAGGTTAGGGCAACGGTGATCGAGGGCGAGCCATATACGTATTACACTGATATAATGATGAGCTACGATATTGAAACTTCATGACCAGTTAGTTAATGTCGTCATGCATATATGATGTGGAGAACATGCCTCCACCTGTGATGGGATTGTGGAGAGGTACCAGCATACCGAAAGCATCGACTTAGAGTTCTGGAGGGGGCGCAACGACGGCACCAGAGGAGTTTCCATTTTTCCATATCTATACCCCCTCTTATCACATTCATATGCACAGCGAGGACATGGTATTGATGTCTCACCAACCTCATGATGTGATAGACGGGTTCACGTGTCTTCTTGAGGAGGCTATCCGGGGAGAAATGCGACCATTTATTTCTCTTTTCCATTTCATGTTTTTGTTTCCTCTTTAGTGACTTGCTTTCATTTTGGTGCTTTTGTTCCTTTTTTTGTAGGTTATCTGCGATATCAAGGATTGAACAACATCAATGTCGAAATATGTGAGGAGGTCGACTAGTGACGGCTTGGTACCGTCGACCACATCTGATGAGAGCTCCAATTCTGGGAATAGGGGGTCCACTACTCATCGTCGGGGAAAGTGCATCCGTCGAGGTGATTGATGGCAAGGGTTTTGAGAGAGATTTTGGTGGGATCCGGTCTGTGTCCCAATATATCCTTTTCTTTTCTTTTATTTTATTTTTATGCTTGTACCTATAAGAAGATGTAATTGTTATGAAAAATATATAAGAAATGCATTTTTTTTGTTATCTTGGTTTAATGGCTTATTCTACTTGGACTTTATTTTGTTGCCATGATTTTTCATTATTTTGCAAAGATAGAGATAAAATGAAAAGGAAACTCAAATATTGATTTTTCATAAGTAAAAGAAAACATTTATTTTATAAATTATGTTCAAAGGAGAAAATAAGGAATTTCCAGAGGGACGACTTGAAGATTTATTTTTTCAAAGCAAATGTTTATGTTGCAAATGATATGTATAAAATAGGAGATAAATAATTTTCCAAAAGAGGGGGGTTGCTGATCGGCATGCCCTTTGGCCTTCCTATCAACCTAAAGGTGAAGTCCAAATCACTTCCTTAGCTTTGATTGCACTTTCTGCGTATTAGGTACTAATGGAGTAGGAAATTGGGTGGCATTTTGAATAATTTGTTTTTTGTGCAATTTTTGAGTATAAAAGGGAGCCTTTGGAGGTGTTTTCATCACCACAAACTTCTTTCTCTTATTTGTAACTTTCTTCCTCTATACTGTAATGGCACTTTCAGTGTCTAAATCTTTTTTCGCTTACATTGAAGGTTTATAGTCCATGTGCTTCTACAACGTCAACTATGAGGCTTTTGGTTTATGTCAAGTCTCCTTGTTGTGTAATCGTCCAAAAAACTAGAACCTCTTCGAAGCAGCGATAGAGTTCTGGTACCCCGAGGACCATGTTTTTCGATTTGGCTTATATGAGGTGTGTCCCACCAATGAGGAGTTATCTAGAATGCTAGGTTTCATCCCTAGTGAAGAGGTATCTATGCAGGATTTATCTTGTTATCCCCTATAAGAGGGTAGTGAGACTGGGGTCTGGTAAGATACTGAATCGGGTGAGGCATGACCCACTCCAATGGACACTGCCCTCAAGGTCCTCAAGAACTTGTGGAGCAACTTCTGGTAAAACCTTCTCCTTTTAGTAAAAATGGAACTCAAGCTGGAACTCCCTCCCTGCAAGAAGATGAACTTCACAACAATAATGGTAACTTTTCTTAAGAGAAATTCCTGAGAGTGATGACAGTTAATGGGGAGTGAAAGAAAAAGGAACTTAGCACTTAGAGAGAAAGCAATAAGAGAATACTAGGAGGTTCTGGTGTGATTTTGATAGAGTAATGATGAAGCTTGAGTTATGATCCCTTTCTTGACTTTGCCCAGGGGTCCTATTTATACTTGGGCACTAGGGTTGAGTTGACACTTTTGGGTGCCAAAATTGAGAGGGTTGGTGAGGGACAAGGTCTGAAATGCACCATTTGTCCCTACCTATGTGCAGTCTCCTGTCCCCTCTGACAGGTACCACCTGGTGCAAACCAAATTCAAAAATATCTAATTTGGTAAATATCATTTAAAACGGTAACTTGTGGTACAAGCTTTGTGAACTTGAGAGGGGAGGCCTCAAGGACCACCTCCTCTAAAATTATTTCTGTTGAGAGGAGGGGGTCTTGAGCACCCCTTCTCTAAAATCATTTTTTTATAATAAAAATTCATTTCTGGTGAGCAACCTCTTAGTTTCTCATTCTAGTTATGACTGAGTGTGTTGTGTAAGTACTTGAATGACTTTTAGGTTCTTTACACTAGTATTCTTTCAATCCTAAAATGCTAAGTGGATGAGCTTGCTAAACAAATCTTGTTCCTCAGTCGCCAAGCTAAAAATCCCAAGAGATCCAAACTGACCTATTTGAACCCTGCCTGCTCAACTAGGCTACATGTACAAGAAAGTAAGTGTTACTAATTTTATTTAATAAAATAATAGTTTTTCATGATGTGGAGTTGCTCATGGTATCCCCTTCCTCATCATGACCTATTTTCTAAAAGTTGAGGGGGAGGACCTTGAGGGCTCTTCACCCGAACGTTTTCTGGAAGTTGTGGGAGAGGACCTTGATTGCTCCTCGCCCCAACATTTTCTGGCAGTTTAGGAGGAGGACCTTAACTGCTCCTCGTCCGAACATTTTTTGGAAGTTGAGGGAGGGGAGCCTTGTGGGTTCCTAACCCAAATATTTTCTTTTAGTTGAGGGAGGAGAGCCTTGGGGGTTTCACGTCCAAATATTTTCTTGCAGCTGGGAGAGGGAAGCCTTGGGGGTTTCACACCCAAATATTTTCCTACAGTTAAGGGAGGGGGGCCTTGGGGGTTCTGTGCCGAAATATTTTCTTGCGATTGAGGGAGGGGAGCCTTGGGGGATCCATGCCCAAATATTTTCCTGTAGTTGAGGTAGGGTAGACTTGGGGCTTCCGCGCCCAAATATTTTCTTATAATTGAGGGGGGGATCTTCGAGGGACCCTCACCCCAAAATACAATGGACAAACTTGAAACACCCATCTACATTAGCCCCTCGTGAAAAGCTTTTTGTGTTGGGGAGACCAAAAGGCTTTGTACTCCATGAATTCAATTTTTAATTTTTTGAGGGACCCTAGGGGTTCCTCAACATTACCCCTAGGGTCATTAAATGCACTCTCCCTTCGTTCTAGGTTTTGGGTTCTCGAGAAGCCACACATCACTATGGGTACTAACATCTCATCATTTGGGGAAAAAATCTGATAGCCTTTTTTCTTTCCTGCACTTTTTTCCATTTTCATATAAAACCTAATTTTTTTTAATAAAAGCTTTTATTGTTACCTTCTTCTCAAAACACTCACAGAGTTCCTCTTTTTTTAGTGAGAGAAAATTTCAAAAAACTCTATAGCTATTTTTCAAGCTTCATCAAAACATCAATGGCCTCTCCATCGTCCCATACTTCTTCAGATGTTAATGCCACCATCATTACCCTCACGCTAGGTTCTTTACCCATATCCATTTCCGTATCAACGTTGGTATCCACCAGTGCCACCACCATAACCACCACTCAAGGCTATTCTTTTACCTCAGCCTCCTCCGATTCATCTTCAGTAGCCGGCGTTACCGCTCATTCCTCATCACTTTTCTTCTGGCAGGTTGATTTTTGGATCTGGTGAAATAAATATTTCTGTTGGTGATGAGTCGATTCTTTGGGCGACCACCTATATGGGTCTCTCGCCATTTTCTGAAATAAAGGTTGGTTCCTCGCGAGGGCCATTACCCATTGGAGGTTCCTCGCGACCTTATGATACTAATAAGGGTTCCTCGCCATCACGGAATACTGACAGGGATTCCTTATCCTCTCTTTCAACAATCAAGGGTTTCTCTATCGATTTATTCATGAATTTGTGTTCCTCGTGTGAATTTTTGACCACGAGGGCTATCTGACCTACGATTTTGACTTCCTCGTCTGATATTGCGACCATGAGAGGTTCCTCAAACAACAAGGGTTCCTCGTGACCATTACGAGTTGAGGTGGGTTCCTCGCCTGAAGAATTTATAGTGGCTTTGGGTTCTTCATGTGAGATTTTGACCACTAGGGGTATCTTATTTATGATTTTGACCTGTAGGGGTTCCTCGTCTGCTATCGTGACCATGAGAGGTTCCTCGAACATCGGGGGTTTCTAACAATCACTATTGGTCGAGATGGGTTCCTCATCTGAAGCTCTTATGGAAATGGGTTCCTTGTTTACCACTTCGGGTTCCTTGTTTTTTAGGCTAGCTGAATTCAGTTCCTCGCCAGAGGCTCCAGTGATGGAGGGTTCCTCGAACATCAATTTGATTGATATGGACTCCTCACCAGCTATTTCACGTGTGATGGGTCTTTCCCGTTTTCTGAAAATTGGAGAAGTTTTCTCTCAGTTTACTTTTTTGCAATTAGGTTTCTCGCTTGGGGTTACATGTAGTGAGGGTTCCTCGTGTAAACTTTCTGCAACTGTGGGTTCCACACTTGAACTAGTGGCTATCGGCATTGTTTCAACCACTTCATCTTCTTCTCAGGCTTGGGCCGATTATATGTGCACCCGCCAGGGGGAAGAATTTTGGCATCTACCGCCATGCACTTTTGTTCGGACCCAATTATGATTTCATGGCTTCTTTTGCTCAATTTGAGGAGAAATCCGTTGCCAATGTTATCGAGCAACCTCATATGGGGTTAAGTGAGTCTACTGATTCTCCTATTATTATTCCTGACTCTATTCTCAGAGTTATAGTTGATCGCGGTGATTTCCCTTATTCCAACATTGAGATCAAGGCTGCAGGGGGTGCCCTAGAGGAGTGGGCTTCGTGGGTTGACCATATTCTGGTTTTTCCTTCTTATAAGTATATTCTTGAGGGACTTGATCTTCTTACTGCCATCTATAGTTTGAAGTCTTGTATTGTGGCTAAACATAATTCTTCCCTTAATCTCTTATTATTTCGGTGGAGTAGGAAATCTCACACTTTTGTGATGGGTTGATGCGAGTTCATTATTACTATGGAGGATGTATCCGAGCTGTATGCCCTACCTTTATTTGGGGATCTTATTTTTACTGATGGTTATGAGGACTATCTTGAGCAGGAGATGGTGGAGGAGTTACGGGCTGCACTTACTGAGTGTTCGAAATATGTGGCTATAAATGTAACTGGTCTTACCAAACACTCATTCACCAAATGGTAGAAGTACTGGTTTAGAGATTTTGAGTAGACTCCGAAAGGGGAGACTTCCAGCAGGGATATCAAAAGGTAGGATGGTTTTAAACTTCACTCCTCCTCATACTTGGCCACTTTTTTTGTTACTTTTCTGAGCCGATTATTCCCACATAAACCTAAAGACCCTCTTCGTGAGCTCCTTTTTATATTAGCTGTGAGGCTGTCGTCGGAAACATCAGTACCCCTCGTCTCTTTAGCTCTTGGTTCTCTTTATGAATGGTTGGATCGTGCTCATACAGATGTTGAGAGTTCTTATAGCGGCTACGATTCCACTAACTTTACCAATTCTCTTCTCCTGATGGCCTTTTTATTTGAGAATTTTCCCCATTTCGATTATGAGCCTCAGGCCTTCCACAATAATGCTGCTCGTCTTCTGATGTGGCATATGAAAGATCTTAAAAATATTATAGGGCCTTTGATTGATGACATTGAAGAGTTCTGATTTTGTCTTTCCAGCAAACGACCCGATAGTGTGTTCATCTAGCTTTCTTTCCCCAATGACGGTGGCACTTTTTATTTCCCTACTGATGTTGACTCTGATTCTACCTGCCCCCATATTAACTTGGTGGCACTGCTACTACCAGGTCTTCTTCTTTCTTTGATGGAGTTGAGTCGAGGTATTGATTTCTATCACTCGGAGAGAGTGAGGAGGCAAATTGGTTATGACCAGGGTGTTCACACCCCTTCCTAACCTTCGAGCAGCGACCCTTCAGAGTTACACTTAGAGGCATGTATGAATTTTACCTTTCAGTGAATGTTTCACAGGGTGAGTCACTTGGGAGGGTTTTATGTACCTCGTTGTGATTACTTGCCTTCATTCACCCCTTCTTGGTTCTTACTGTGGCAGCGACAGGTTCTTCTCATTCAGAACTGTATGTTTGGGCCTCCACACGAGACTAACCCTACTAAGTACGTCAAAACCTAATTATCAATTAATTAAACCCAGAAAGACACATGGCATCTTAGTACCACATCCAGGCAACCACTTGAGCAAGATATTCCCATCCTAGTGAAGCCGCTCCTGGACGAGTCTACCCAGTCGTAGCAAACTGAGGTCCCCTTTGCCAAGTCTCAAGGCTAGTCCAAGGGTAAAGGAAAATCAAGGTCTCCTGCGGTGGGTAAGAGAAAACACCTAGACACGGATGTGTCTAACTTCATTACTGCTACTATTGCTGCACCCTCTCCCCCTTCTCATGTGAGGACCAGAGTTTCCAAGAGGAAGAAGGGGGTTGCTATTGATGCTGCCGCTCCCTCCACACTAGATCGAGGTGAAGATATCGATGATCTCGGGGTGGAAGAGACCTATAGGGATATCAAGGAGCGAGGTTATGAGGATTTGGGCCTTCTTTCCTAGGGGCATCAGTCACATCTATTCCCATTGCAAAAGGTACTACACCCAAATCTTCTTTACTTTGTGAAACTGGATCTTACGGAGTTTAACATGATGGTTCCCCCTCCCCCTCATTGGAAGAGGAACTAGTTGATTATGGATGCACGCCTTCCTACAATGACCATAGTTCTTATTCGAATGATATAGATGGTTTGGATATCCATGGGGAAAGTGGTACTGACATCTGTGCTTTGTTATTAGTTTTGAGGGATTCTTCCACTGATGATAAGACATTATATTCCCTTTCAGGGCTCCTCCATCAGGCCCCTTCCATATAATCAGGCCGTGCGCCATGCTGTTGTAAGTCCTTATTTGCTTGAGATCTTTATGCATATGATTTTTTTTCTTCTCTTTTTGTTATTGACTTGTTTACTAATTCTTTCTCTTGTAATGTTTCCACAGGGTACTTCTGCGGAGGTAAGTGATCTTTCACCTCCACTGCTGAGCCTATTTCATAGGTTTCCTTCTTCATTCAAGTACTGTTAGATTATTCACCTATGATTGTAATGATGATATCTTTTAATGCCATTATTATAAACAGGTCTTTAACATAACCCCTATTGTGCCGCTGGTCACCTTCCGCCCTTTTTCTTTAGAGGGGGTTCCGGTACCTCATTGCTTTTCTTTTTTGCCTTGGGTCATTTTCTTTTTTTTTTCCTCAGTTGGTTCGCGTTATCATTTCATTAGTGCCTCCCGCTGCTATTTCTTCAGTAACCCCTGTTGCAGATGAGTTTCCTTACACTGTTGCTTCCAGTGTGATTCCTACCATAGTGCCTCTCATAGTAACAATTTCTGTCATGGGTCTTTAGGCTTTTCTACATGCTTGTTTTCGTGTTGCTGATTCTTGCCTCTTTTTCTTAATGTACATGCTATCTTTGTGGAAGTTTCCTTATCTATCACGCCTGCCACAAGTGTTGTGGAGGCAGCCCCTCAGGCTTCATTCACTGTGCCCCTTTGACCACTGCGGGGGTAACTACTCGGTATAATTTCTTACACTTGCATGATAGTAGCATTTTCTGTGTCACTCTTATAACTCATATATTTTTTATTATTTTTTTGATCAGGTTAGCATAGCCGAGGTCCCCTTATCGGCGAGGCCTACTACCAGTTCGGCCCCCATAGCTGCAGGGCTTATGAATCGGATTTCGGATGAAAATACCCAAGTAAATACTCGATTTTCTTATATTCTCATTTTTTTACTTATACTTTGCTAATGCTTACTAACGCTTACCCGTTTCTCTATTCTCATGTAAGTGTTGCAATCATTTCGGTGATTGCAGAACATATTGGGGGAATTACTGCGGGAGAGGTGATATTTTGTCATAACTTTACCCATTTTTTCACCTGTATTTTTCTTCTTGCTTTTACTGTGCAAGTATGCTTACCTTCTTCCTTGTTTCGTTGTTTCCAGGATAGTGAGGAAGCTGCTCTGGTAACTGTGGATCACGTTGGAAAGATAGCTATGATAGAGGTATTATATTGTCATACATTTTCTCATTATATTTCTCCTTTTTCTTCTCACTTTTACTATGCAAATTCTCTCACCCTCGCCCTTGTTTCATTGTTTCCAGGTGAATGAGGCCATTGATCCGGTGACTGTGGAGCAAGCTAGAGAGATCGTTGCAAGAGAGGTATTATACTGACATAATTTCTCTCATTTTCTATTTCTCCTTTTTCTTCTTGCTTTTACTATGCAAGTGTTCTCAATCTCACCCTTGTTTAATTGTTTACTGGTGAGTGAGACCATTTCTCCGGTGACTGTGGAGCATGCTAGAGAGATAGCTGCGAGAGAGGTATTATAATGGCATACCTTCTCTCTTTTTCTGTTTATCCCTTTTCTTATTGCTTTTACTGTGAAATTGCTTTCAACTACACCTCTGTTTCATTATTTCCAAGTGAGTGAGGAAGCTGCTCCGGTGACTATGGAGCGAACAAAGAGTGTTATGATGCATCCCTCTCAGGTATTTAACTGTCATACCGAAGTTGCTATTTCTCATGGGTCATATTGATATTTCTCATTGTTGTTTCTCATTATTAGCCTGGCATCTCCCTTTCGGCTGACTTCCTTATGACTAGCGGCAGCACACTCACCCCTTTGAGCTTTGGGGTAAGCTTTCTATCAAATCCTTTTTTAAAGTCTGGATAAAACTCTCATTTTCTTCTTACTCTTTTGACTAATCATGAACACTTATTTTCAGGATCCTACTGGTGGGTCCACCGAGGTAGCTGATGAGGGGATCATAGTTCTAAGGCCACTCTTGAAACTGGTGATGTTGATTCTGGCGGGGATTCCTCTTTTCTTCCTTCCGAGGTTGAGTCTCATCATTCAGGTAGTGACGTCAAGGCATAGGTTCCTACAATTTTTATGAGATGATTATGGAGCCAGAGCACTTCAGGACACACGAACACATATTCTAGATTTAATTTTTGAGCATCATCGTGAGGCATTCACCTCTTAGAGTGTACTTCATATTAATAGTTCTACAGTGTGCAACTTGGAGGCCCTTACCAGTCACCTTCATGATTTCTTGACTACTTGTCCTGCTGAGCTAACCAGTGATTTCACTTTGTTGTTCTTGGAGGCTCTCTATGACCTGCAACAGTTCTACCATTTGAGCTAGGTTGGCTTGATGCTGGATTTCGTCATTTTCTGAGCATTCCCTTTTGGAAGATGGCGAGACTTTACACATTTATACATACTAGGGTCGATCAGCATCAGGCTGAGGCTGCGAGGATTTGGGGCTAGATTGCATCACTTCATTCCTAGATTGCATCACTTCAGTTCTGACTTGACAGACTTGAGTCTGGTGGCCAGGAGGATGAGGCTAGTTTGGGCAGGCTAGAGGAGGAGTTCGTACAAGAGGCTGTCCCATCATATACTGGTGCCCTCACTCACGACGACTTATTTTTTTGTTATTTCAAATGGATAGGCTCTTTTTTGCCTTGTATTACTTTTGTTCCTTATGTAAAGAAACTGGTTTTTTATGAATGAGAAAAATGTTGTTCTATTCCTCCTGCACTCTTTCTTTTCCTTTTCCTCTATCTATACTTTGGCACCCGTTTATTGAGACCCACTCTAATATTCTGTGAGCGTTTGGTCAATTTAGGTTGCCCCTTATACTATGGGGTACTTGCATTAATCTGAGAAAATCATATATATATATATATATACACGTATTTTTTTTAGCACAACCCCTTATGGGGTATTTGCATGTTATCTGGGTGAGTTACTAAATCTTTATCTCCCCTGATGTCTGCGGGGGTGCTCTTTTACATTATTATAAGGAATAGTTTGGATGGAGTGAATGACCCCATCTCCTTCCTTTTTCAAAAGAATCCTTACACATAAAATAAGTAAATAGATGATTCTCTTTTTAGTTTTGTAAATCAACACAACCCCTTGCAAAACGCGTGGTCCTTGCTCTACATTTTTTAAGAGCTTTCATGCTCTCAAAGATATTAGAGAGGGGTGGTTTAACTTCCTTCTCTACATTTCTATTTCACTGGTCTGGTAAAGCATGGCTTTGAGAGCCAAGGTTAAAACTTGTTCTCTGGCCTAAATCTTTTTAAAAAAAAAATTATATATATATATATATTATTTTCTTATTACTTGGAGGAGGTCCTCCTACTGGTCTGGTGACAAAATAAAACTACTTGTCTACTATATCTGGAAGGACTTTGCTCAATATAATTTCTCTTAGGATGGATGTACCCCCTAAAGTGTAATGGGAAAAGTTCTTCTTTCTCATGTACCCTCTTCTAGCCTAGTAAAGAGCATTTATGAAAAGAAAACATTATGTTGGGTCTACCTCATATAGTAGGTATGTAATCAAAATAAACATAAAAATGATCAATAGTATTGCTATTCATTTATTTTTCTGTCGTGTACTGCTTACAAGATGGTATGGCTCTATCATTTCTTTACCAAAAAAAGAATTTTTTGGTATGAGAGCAAACCGCTCAAATTTTATTGCAGAAATGAAATTCAACAAAAACTAGGCATTGTAACTTTTCAGCCACTTGCAATTGATGGATTGGAGATAGTCACTCTCCGGCTTAGAAATCTGGTAGTATCCTGTCTTCCCTACCCCTCTAACCACAAAGGGGCCTTCCCAATTGGGTTTAAATTTCGATACTGACAAGATACGGAGGTGATGAGTAGATGCCCAGAGGACTAAGTCTCCCACTTGAAATTCTCTGGGTTTGACTATGTTTTCATAAGCTGTGGATAGTTGTTGGGTGTAGACTTTGAAGTTCTCCCTTGCCTTATATCGATGCTCATACAACGCCTCCAGCTACACGTGTCGTGGGTTCGAAACGAGTCCATTACTTAGAGCGACACTAGATAAGGGTACTGTTAATTCCACTGGTAGGAAAACTTCGGCCCCATACATGAGTGAAAATGGAGTAAACCCAGTTGGCTTTCTCTTCGAAGTGCAGTAGGCTCATAATGCCATGGGTAAATTCTCATCCCATTTCCCTAGAATGTCTTCAAGCATCATTTTTATGATATTAATAAATGTTTTGTTAGTGGCCTCCGTCTGGACATTTCCTTTTGGGTAGGATATGGTGGAGCCGTTGGTCACAATCTTATACTTGTTTATGAGAAGCCCCATCTTCTTACAAATGAACTTTTTCCCATTATCTTTGAGAATCACCTTGGTTATACCAAACCTGCCTATGATATACTCCCTGATAAACTGGGTTAACCCTCCTTAGGTGGATGGCCTCTGCCCAATTGGTATATAATTCTATAGCTACAATAATGAAAGCTTTTTCATGTAAGGTCGGGCTGATCTTTCCCACCAGATTGAATGCCTATGTGTGGAAGGGGTAGGGAACTTCTAGGCTTTGCAAGATGACAGAAGGGGTATGCACTATGTTGCCATATACTTGGCAAGCTATGTACTTCTTAACATAACTAATGGAGTTAGCCTCCATGGTCGGCCAGTAATACCCCAATGTCATCAGTTGATCATACATTTTGCCACCTCCCATTTGGGAGGGCTTATGAGCTTCCTTAAACACCCTCCCTATGTCTTCCTTAGCTACACATTTCAATGCCTTCTCATTATAGACCTTCTTATAGAGCTATCCCTTCACCAAGTAGAAATGAGCTATCTTATTCCAGAGATAAATTTCATCTGCTCTCTGCGTGGGCAGCTCACCATCTTTCAGATATACTATGTATGGTTGCCTCCAATCTTCAAAGGCATACGAGTTTGGCACTTTAAACAAACATGCTGCAGATAAGCAGCCTCTACGCTCATGGTGGGACAATATTAGCCCCCACGTCGCAATTAGCGATAAAGAGGGATGTCAGTATCCCCACAATGCTTTTCATGCATCTCTGCCAGCTTCTCTTTAGCTTCTTATTCTCCAACACACCTCACTAGGAACCCTTCGGGGATCTTGAAGTAAAGTGTCCCCTATAGCAGGTGGTAGTTAGCCAACTCTAACGTCTTCGTTGTCCCCTCTCTTGTCTCTAGCTGTTTCACCAATAGGTGTCTCCAATCTTCTGGATCATCTCTTGGGAATAAAAACTTCATTTTGGTAGGCACTTTTCTCCATCACACTGTGATCATTACCTCTGTCTCATCCATGTCCAATTTTTTTGCTATCATATCTAGTGCGTCGGGATACCTATTCATTGTTCTTTCATGTCTCTCAACAGTTACTTCCAGGAATTCCCCCAATAACCTTTGGATGATGTATCTGTAGGGTTCTAAGTTTGCATGCTTGAGAGAAAATTCCCCATTAGCCTATTTTATCACTAGGTTAGAGTCCCCCTGAATGCATAACATTCTAATTCCCCTTCAGAGTGCTTTCAACCTACCTAAAATGAGAGCTTCATACTCAACCTCATTGTTTGAGAATTTGAAGTCTAACTTGAAAGAGCGGATAATCTTCTCATTATCATTCGACAGTATGACTCCCGCACCTCCTGTGCCTTGGGTGCACGATCAATAAAACTCCATTGCCAAGTTTTCCATTTCTTCAACCATGTATGCTTAGAAATTCTCCCCCGACAACTCTTCATCGGGGGCTCAAAATTTCCACTTGGAAAAGGGGACAACAAATCTTCTACTGCTTGACTTTTGATGGCTTTGGGCACCATACACTTCAGATCATATTCTGACAGGATTAAGGACCATCTTTCTACTTGCCCTACATATATCATCCTTGAGAGGAGGTACTTGATAAGGTCGCACTTGGTGACTATATGAACTGTAAAAGCTAACAGATAGTGTCTCAACTTCTGACCCAAAAAGACCAAGGGAAAATAGTGCCTCTCCCCATCGGTATATTGAGATTTTGTTCCTGAGATTACTCTTGACAAATAGTACACTGTCTTCTCTACTCCTTCCCTTTCTTGGGCCAGCAGTGCCCCTGTGGATCTTTCATTTAGGTGAGGTAGAGCAGCAGCGGTGCCCCGACTTTGGGTGGGATTATCGTGGATGGAGAAGCTAAAATCTCTTTAATATTCTCAAATTCTTTCTTCTATTCCTTCTCCCAGAACCATTTGGCTTTTTCCTTTAGTAAGGATTTAAATGGGTGAGTTACCTCTGCTAGAGTAGGTATGAACCTTCTCAGGTAAGATACCTTTTTGAAGAAGCTCTTGAGCTGCCTCTGGTTTTTTGATGGTGGCATCATTACTATGGATTTCGTCTTCTCTTCATCAACTTGCATCCCTTGTATTGTAAGGACATAAATTTCCAATTGAGTCCCTATATTGTTTTGACTTAAATTCGTGAACAAAACTGTGTTTGTAATATGTCATAGGGAGATTTTTATTTTGTCACGATCCCATTTGGTCTATGACGTATTGAAGAAAATTGAAGATGTTGTAGCAAAGCTTCAAAGAATTAATCATACCGAAGTTTAATTGGTGCAAGTTTAATCGCCTTCAAAGTTAATTGCATTCCGAGATCACTCGGTATGAATGCGTATAATTAATGGTGCTCGGAATTGTTTTTATAAAAGATAAGGATGTATTTTTATAAAGAAAAATATTTTTAAATATTTTTAAAAGTGTTTTAAGTGTTTACACTACGTTTTATTCTGATATACTCGAAATAGAGTTTGACTATTTTGGATCTCTTTTAAAAGAGACATTTTGATCTAAAATTCAAAAAGTAAAACTGACATATTAGCTCGTTCAAATGACATAAGGATCTCGCTCGAACGAGATGTCTATGTCGTGCAAACGACATGGCATTGTCGTTCGAACGACACGTATTTTGAGGCAGCACTAAATTGTTATTTAAAGCGTGTTACTATCAGAGTTTAGTGAGTGTGCATTCTGGAAAACAGTATACGAACCAGAAACATGTTTGCACATGTTTTCTAAGGTTTTCAAAGCTTAAACACATCCTTAAGAAGTTTTCAAAGATCCAAGTTATCATTCTTATATGCTTACGTGATCTTGTTGCACCAAAGAAGTTTGTTCTATCATTGAACATCAAAGGGTTTTGCGGTGAAGAAGAGATAACGACTTCTTATCGGCATCGTAGACGGATCAAAGCCAATCAGTGGACACCGAGACATACGTGGATGCGTGTGTTGTGGACAGGTATCGTGGAAGACGGAATTTTGGCGTGGGCACTATTGAATAATAGTTGAAGATCAGAAGGAGTGTCAAGACCCGTGGGGATCGAGTCAATGAAGGATAATCTGTCTTTGTAAAACCATTGTTCATAGTGATTATATGGCTTGGGCCATCCGAGGTTGTTTTCCCATTTTGGGTTTTTTCCTCGTACATCCGGTGTTGTGAGTATTCTTTACTTTATTTTACTTGCTTTAATCACTAGATGCATGTTTAGGATTAATCAAGATAAAATTGGTTTAAAGTAAGAATTGGGTTTTTCACAACTTGGTTTGGTGCATAAATAAAAGTTGGAGAATTTTCGGAGAATTTTGGTTTTATTTAAAAACACACATATTGGGCACTTTCAAATTGGTATGAGAGCTAGAAAACATATTTGATTTGTTTTGTGATCCCATGTGTTTTCAAAGATGAATTCTGGATATAATGAATTTTCTCGAACTGATGTTTTTTATTGCACTAATTACACTTATTAGAAGATGAGAATGATATGTGCATTAAAATATATTGATGAGGGTGTGTGGCTAGCAGTTGAGAAAGGTTCAACAACCCTTGTCACTATTGTAGGTGAGGTCACTAGTTTGAAGCCTGTTGAGTCATGGACCAAAACTGAACAAAGACTTGCACAATATAATTCTAAGGGTCTTCACGTTATTGCTTCACATGTCACACAAGAAGAATATAATAAAATGATGACTTGTGAAACATCAAAAGGGGCTTGGGATATTTTGGCACTCACTCACGAGGGCACTAGCACAGTTAGGGCGTCAAAACGTCAAAATCTCACTACACAGTTTGAGACCATTAGGATGTTAGAGAGTGACACTTTTGATGAGTTTTATGCTAGGTTGTCCAATATTGCCAACTCGTCATTTGACTTAGGTGAGAAAATTCCCGACAATCGTGTCATTAAGAAAATCCTTAGCTCGTTGCCTAGTAGATTTTATGCGAAAGTGACCATTTTAAACTCCTTGGGTAGATTAGAGTCGACGAAACTAGAAGGGATTGTAGGTGACTTACAAACCTATGAAATCGACATGATTACCTTTAAGCAAGTGCCTAAGAAAGAAAAGGGTATTTCTTTGAAAACTCGAAAGGAGGAAATTTAAGTTTCGTATTCCGATTCTGATTCCGATTTTGAGGTTTAAAAAATTTGGCAAAGAAATCTAAAAAATTTATTAATTTTCAAAAGCAATCGAAAGATGTTAAGAAATTTGAAAAATTTAGGAACAACAAAGTAGATCCCACCTCTAAGGATAAGGTTGAGAAGCCTAAGAGAGATGAGTCGTATAAGTGTTTTGGGTGTGATGGGTACCGTCAGAAAGTTAAGGAGTGTCCCACTAGACTTAAGAAAGAGGGCAAGAAACCCATTGTCTATAATGCCAACTTAAGTGATAGTGATTCGAAAAAGGGAGAGAGTTCCCCCATTGATCGTAACTTTGTTGCATTTATGGCATGTCATGTGAGCGATGATGATTCTCATTTTCATGACATTTCCCAGGAGGTTTTGAGTGTATCCCATGTTAGTGAGAGCGAAGAGAGTGACGAGGAGGAGGTAGATGTGAAAGAGTTGCAAAATGCATTTAATGAGTTGTATGCCGAAACAGTGAAGGTGAAAAAGGCTAACTCTAAATTGCAAGCTAAGTTGAATGAGCGTGCCATAGAAAATAATGATATTTTGATTGAGGATCTTAGGGCACGAGAGAAGAAGTTTAGAGAAAAACTAGAGTTTTTGGAGAAAGAGAGAGATAATCTCTATGGCTTGATGGAGTCCTTGAAAAAGCAGATTTTAGAGTTTTAAGGAGTCTAGGTGTTTGCTTGATTCTAGGATTCATGAGTTGGAGGAGAGATTAAGAGACTGGTCTAGAGTCAAGTTTGATTTGGAGGCTAGGTCGGAGAAGTTAGATAAGATCCGAGGCACCATCCAAATTAAGGGAGATAGGGGTGGTATAGGTTTTGGTGAGAGAGTTGTTCTCATTCCCCTCGCACATGTGAGAAACACTAAGAAGGTTAGAAAAGGTCCACACATAGGTAATCATTCCTACCATCGCTACACTTGCACGTTTTGTGGTAGGAAAGGTCACCTTAGGTGTTATTATTACGACCTTAGACAAGCTCCTAGGAAGTTTAGGAAGAAAGTTACCCCAGTTCCCCAAACCCCCATGCGTCGTTTTACACCTACTTGGATTAGGAAATCGGATTTAGTGGGTTTAGGAATTAAACTTCATGATTCTCGTTTGGGTGCACTTGATTCTTCCCATGCTAAATCTAAAAGATGATAGTGTTGCCTTGTTTTTCATATGCTAGTTTGCTTCATGATATATTCATTGCAAGTATTATTACATGTGTATCATTTTGTATTATAGTTTTCATTTGTTTGACTCCTATTGAAAAAATCCAAAAAGACTACTTTGTTTAAAAAAATTTTGAAAATCCAAAAAGATTTTCGGTTTCTGTTTTTGAGTTTACATGTTTGATGTGGCATATTGGTGTGCTTGGACCCCCCCCCCTCCCCCCCATTGTTTCATTATCCATGTGGCTAGGACATTTGGTCATTATTGTCGATGCTTAGAATGATATTAACCATTGTTTATATGGGGTTATTTTGATGTTGATATGCATTTTGATTCGACTTTGTATATATGCCAACATTGCACACATCCACGAGTTTATATGGATGTTTGACTTCTCTTGCATATTTGAATTTAGTGAGGCGTTCTTATCTCAATCTTGTTATATATGCGTAAGTAGACTTAAGGATAAGTGTTCATGTAAGAACCATTTACCATGAGGATTTGAATTAAAAAATGATGAGTGATTCACAGGAAAGGGCTGCGAGAGTTCAAAATTAACTCGTCGTGAATGCCACCGTTTAAAAGAGCCCAAAAGAAAATGCAATATGCTAAGAAAAGGGCCAAATTAGTTTAGTTCATTCCAAAGAAAATATGATATCATTGAGGGAGTTTGGCTGGATTTTTAATTTAAACGGGTTTTCACAACTAATCCTAATGTTGAAACATTGGAATTTGACGCTATTGTTTGTAGAATCGTCAAAATTTTGGATTTGTGTGCATGTCGTATGTTTAGTTCATTAAGCTCGCACTTTAATTGTCATAAGGCTATTATAAAGTTTGATGATTTATCCCTATCAATTAGAGCTTCTTGATCGTTTTGATGTGTTGGAATTGTGACTCATTTGTTGTAGTTTCACGCCCATTCATTTCATATCCATGTTTGAGCACATCGGTACTATGTTTGCATGTAACTCACATTTTTAGTTTTTATGAGTTTTTGCATTTTGTGTTAAAATCCTACTATTTTAACGCTGTTTTGCTTCTATCAAGTCCTTCCTGGAATTTTTTTACAAATTTTTTTTCACTGGGCAATATTATATAATATTTCTGGGAATCTGGGAAATTTTGGCAGGTCGCGAGAAGTCATTCAAGCTACATATCAATCTCGCGGGAACGACATCGGTACTTAGTTCGAGCGACATCCTCAATTCGTTTGAGCGATGTACCTGGCTCATTCGAACGATAGGCTGCTTTAGAGCTTCTGATTGGTTTGCAGTCCTCTGGGTTAATTTGATATTTTTTTGTACTGTTGGAAGTTTTTTTGGACTGAATTGGTTTATATGTAGGTTATAATTGGTTTAAAATTGGTTTTTTACATATAGTCCGTTTATCACACCTGATTTGATTGCTATTTTTTATGTGATTCCTTGGTTTACTAGCTACTGATTTGTCATTTCTTGATCATATTTAGCTAGCTGTTTCATGATTATCTAGCGATTTCACATTGATTTATATTGGTATTCACATGCTAGATACTTTGATTGGTTTATCTTTTCACCGGATTGTCTATTCGAGACAAAAAGGGGGAGATATGTATGTGATGCAGGGGGAGATTTGTTTAGCGTTTCTATTGATATCTGGATTTACATAGTCTTTGATTATATTTCTTTCAAATTGGTATCAAATAATTGCTCACATGTTTCAAATGACTTGTTCTTATTAGTAATATAATTAGTATCATTTGTATCTCCATACTTCACTGGGTATTTGTTTGTCTGTTTCATGTGTTTAGGTTCGCTTCAGCGAATCGATATTTCAAGTCTACATCACATTCAGACAGTTCATGCTTGTCGGTGCTACATATACTAGTTCGTGTCCTGTATTTTTTATTTTTGGTTTATGAGATGGGATATAGGTGTCATACGGCTTGACGGGCCGATTAGGCATTTCACTAGTTTAGTTTTGTCCCGGAACAGTCAAAGGGGGAGATTTATAAGGACATAAATTTCCAATTGAGTCCCTGTATTGTTTTGACTTAATTCCGTGAACAAAACTATGTTTGTAATATGTCATAGGGAGATTTTTATTTTGTCACAATCCCACTTGGTCTATGATGTATTGAAGAAAATTGAAGCCGTTGCAGCAAAGCTTCAAAGAATTAATCATGCCGAAGTTTAATTGGTGCAAGTTAAATCGTCTTCAAAGTTAATTACATTCCGAGATCACTCATGTATGAATGCGTATAATTAATGGTGCTCGAAATTCTTTTTATAAAAGATAAGGATGTATTTTTATAAAGAAAAATATTTTAAAATGTTTTTAAAAGTGTTTTAAATGTTTACACTACGTTTTATTCTGATATACTCAAAATAGAGTTTGACTATTTTGGATCTCTTTTAAAATAGACGTTTTGAGCTAAAAGTCAAAAAGTCAAACTGACACGTTAGCTCGTTCAAATGACATAAGGATCTCGCTCGAACGAGATGCCTATGTCGCGCGAACAACATGGCATTGTCATTCGAATGACACATATTTTGAGGCGGCGCTAAATTTGTATTTAAAGCGTGTTTCTATCAGAGTTTAATGAGTGTGCATTCTGGAAAACATTATATGAATCAGAAACTCGTTTTCACATGTTTTCTAAGGTTTTCAAAGCTTAAACACATCTTTAAGAAGTTTGCAAATATCCGAGTTATTACGTGATCTTGCTACACCAAAGTAGTTTGTTCTATCATTGAACATCAAAGGGTTTTGCGGTGAAGAAAAGAGAAATACTTCTTGTTCGATATCGTAGACGAATCAAATCCAAACGGTGGACACCGAGACATACGTGGACGAAAGTGTTGTGGACAGGTACCGTGGGAGACGGAATTTCTATGTGGGCACTATTGAAGAATGGTTGAAGATCAAAAGGAGCGTCAAGACCCGTGGGGATTGAGTCATTGTGTAAGGCTAATTTGTCTTTGTAAAACCATTATTCATAGTGATTGTCTGGCTTGGGCCGTCCGAGGTTGTTTTCCTATTTTGGGTTTTTTCCTCGTACAACCGTCTTTGTGAGTATTCTTTACTTCATTTTACTTAGTTTAATCACTAGATGCATGTTTAGGATTAATCAAGATAAAATTGGTTTAAAGTAAGAATTGAGTTTCTCACAACTTGGTTTGGTGCATAATTAAAAGTTGGAGAATTTTCTGAGAAATTTGGTTTTGTTTAAAAACACACATATTAGGCACTTTCATGTATATTTACAACAAATCCCCAAAACTTCCTCGCAGTGACCCTGAAATCACACTTCGAGGGGTTCATTCGCATCTTGTACCTATGGTACCTTTCAAACACTCTCCGCAGGTCTTGTATGCGCTTACTTTCTCTCTTGGATTTCACCACCAGAGAGTCCATATAAAAATCTAGTATATAATGAAATAGGTCATGGAAGATTGAAATCACGGTTCTCTAATACGTGGCCTTGACATTCTTCAATCCGAATGGCATAACTATGTAGTAGAAATTTCCTAGTGGCGTACGAAATGAAGTCTTCTCTGCATCTGTCGGATCCATCTTAATCTGGTTGTAGCTGACGTACCCATCCATGAAACTATACATCTCATGGCCTGCAATAGAGTTAACTAAGATGTCTATGCTTAGTAGAGGAAACTCATCCTTGGGACATGCCCGATTCAGGTCGCGAAATCCACACAAATTTGTATTTTGCTTTTATCCTTCTTTGCCACTGGTACTATACTGGAAAGCCACGTAGGGTGGTGAATAGGCTTGATGAACCCTGGTGCCAATAGCTTATCCACCTCTGTCCTTATATTTAAGTCAAGATCAGCTTTGTAGGTTTGTGTTACTTGCCTTACTGAAAGATCATTGGGAAAAACATTATATTTGTGAGAAGTCACCTATGGGTCTATCTCGAGCATTTCTGTGTACTTTCAAGGAAACACGTCGGTGAACTCTTTGATCTAGCGAATAAGCTCCTCCTTTTGTTTTGGGTTCAGAATTTTGGAAGATTAGAATGGGCCTACCTTTACCCGCTTCTACCCCCAAGTTGATCTCCTCTAACTATGGTAATTTCTCCTTGGGACCATCCTGCATGCATTCTGGAGCTTCCTCCGATTCCTCCATATATTCAATGATGTGAGACTCATCTAGCACAAAACACTCTAGTTTCGAGTCGATGCTCTCATCCCAGAACTCCGCCCGCACAAACCATTATAACCGGTATATGACTTTCCCCTCAGGTAGGACCACTTTTTTACAAGTTTGAGTAGGTTTGGCTACCTCCTCCACCTTACTCTTGCCTTTTTCTATGTGGGGGATCACCCTTTCCCCCCCAAGCGATCGTTGACAAACTTCTTTGGCTGGGCACTTCCTCCAACCACTTGCTTCTCTTCTAGCCTTCTAACATAATTCTTTTTCTCTTCATTTTGTTTCGTATAGAATGTCGCATCCACCAGATGGGTTTTCTTAATGGATAAGGATTTCTACAATGCCTTTATTATGATCTTTTTTCCTCAGATAGTTGCCTTTGCACGTTGATGGTAGGTGGAGGGAACTATGCCATGGGTATGCATCTATATCCTCCTAATGAGTAGCTGGTAACTGGTATTAGCATTGATGACATGGAATTTGATGTGGGAGGTGAAATTCCCCAACTTGATTCCTACATTCACGTATCCGATGGATTGCATTCCATCGCTGTCAAACCCTAAGATCAGTAGTGGCACCGACACTATCTTCTCTTGGTCTATCTCCTTCTCGTATAACGTAATGATGGGTATGATATTAATATATGCTCCTCCATACATTATTTCCCTTGGGAATGAGACTCCATTGATAATAGTTGTAACATATAATGGGCAGTTGTGAAATTAAGGCACTTGCCAGTCTGCCTCGGAGAATACCACTTCAAAAGTATACCTCTTGATTAATCTCCCAATTGGCCCCTGCCAATTCAATAAGGGGTTTCCACGTTGCTGCACAACTTTTAAAACTTTCCTTGTGATGACTACTCTAGTGCCATACTTTATTCCTATTTGGTCGAAGAACCACTTAAACTTAGGTCTCCTCGCTATGGCCTCGCATTCAGAATCTAGGTCTACCTCATATGTCTGGGAATCATAAACATATTCTACTTCCGATGTCCCCCATCATCCAGAGCGAGGATGACATCCACTTCGCCCTCTAGTAGGTTTACCTACTCAATTTCTTCACTTCCATCTTCTTCTTGGTCTGGAGTGAAAAATCACTCCTCTTGCTTCCTTTACACCTTAATTCTCTGTTTGTCTCTCAGTGATAACCTTTCCAACTATTCACATATTTGACCATCACTCTCCCACTCCATTAACTTTGGAGTTGCTTGTTCATCATATGCCAGTACCATGTTAGAAGTGCCAAAGTGATTTTCTGGAAGTGTATTTTCGTTGACATCCATTGGAGAAATCTGCAAGGTACCATTGGCCACCTGCTCTCCAATGAAACTCCTCATGTAGTAACGAGCCTTGGTGGAGTTTTGCACCCGCTGGTGTAACTCACAATATTTAGGGTTGGTTTTATCTGCTGCTTTTGGGATTTCTCCATTCAAGTGAGGGGGTCCTGCCACCCCCTCCCGTACCAAGGTACGATAATAATCCATAGCTTTCTCTATGCTGCAAGGTAGCGGTGGTGGATCATCTTCCCCTAACTCTCTCTTATTACCTGGGCTGCTATTTTTGTATTTGAAGCATCCCTTGTTTCTCTTGGTATTTCCATCCAAATAGTTTACGGCTTGCCTCCTCGAGACTTGAAACCTCCCAGAATTCAGTGGCATTTGCGTCCTCCAACTAGAGTTCCTTGGCTTGATTATCATGGCTATATTTCTAGCAGCCTTGGCGAACTCTCTAAAAGTTCCATCCCTATTTTCACTGATCAAATGAAAATTGTACTCCTCTAAGAGTCCCTCGACACATATTTACAGTATCCTTGCCTCTGCTACAACCTCATGGACATCCAGTGCCTTTTCACGAAAACGTTTAATATACTGCATTAGCTCCTCACCAGGCTTCTGAACCTCTTACGCCAAGTGTCTCAATGTGAATTCATCATCATCTACAAAGAACTTTTAAAGGAACTACCAGTGCATCTTTTCCCATGTAGGGATTTTATTGGGTGCCAAATCGGAGTACCATGTATAGGCCTTCCCTGTGAGGGTCTTGGAGAACTCCCCCCAACCTCAGATTTTTGTCATTGGCATGCACTCCTAGATATTCAACAAACCATTTCACTTGCTCTCATGGATTCTTCTCTTTGCATCTGAACTTGATAAATTTTGGTGGAATATACCCCTCTGGGTATGACTTCTCATTCACCTCCAGTGGGTAGGGTTCCTACAGCTCCTCATACAAATGAGGACCCTCTCTTTGGGAGGAGGAGAGTAGCTTCCTTACTTCTTCCATAGTAACAACTTTGGAGGGTAACTCCTCTAAACTCCTACCCTTTAGTGTTGGTGAACTTGATAGTGTCATAACTTGATCCGACATTGCCCTCCGTGGCGGAGATACTTCTACCAAAATTACCGTTGCAGCAGCTGCCCCTCGAGAGGGGGCTGCTGCTGGTGTTACTCAGTTGTGGCCCAAACTTTCCAAGTCTACATTGTTTTGTTTCAAAAAATCAAAAAAATTATCACAAGGCTCATACCTGCCATTGGAGCTGCTGTCGATGAGCTGGTCTTCCCTCCCAGAGGAGCGGGTGCCTTAGCTCCGTAACCACCACATCCTCTAGGGTGGTTTGCTCACTTTAAGTTCCATTCTCAGATGGAATGTCTTCATAAACTAGTTGGTTAGAAATGGTTAAACCTTCTTTATCCATTAAAGCAATAATACGTCCCCAGTGGAGTCACCAAATGTAAGAGGGTAGTGAGACTGAGGTCTGGTAAGATACTGAATCGGGTGAGGCATGACCCACTCCAATGGACGCTTCCTTCAAGGTTCCCATGAGCTTCTGATAGAATATTCTCCTTTTGGTAAAAATGGAACTCAAGATGGAACTCCCTCCTTTCAAGAAGATGAACTTCACAACAATAATGGTAACTTTTCTCAAAAGAAACTCCTGATAATGATGGTTGTCAGTGGGGAGTGAAAGGACAAGGAACTTAGCACTTAGAGAGAGAGAGAGAAATGAGAGAATACTAGGAGGTTCTAGTGTGATTTTCACAGAGTAATAGTGCAACTTGATTAATGATCCCTTTCTTGACCTTGCCCAGGGGTCCTATTTATACTTGGGCACTAGGGATGAGTTGGCACCTTTAGGTGCTAAAATTGAGAGGGTTGGTGACGGACAAGGTCTGAATTGTACCATTTGTCCCTGCGTGTGTGCAACCACCTATCCCCTCTGACAGGTGCCACCTAGTGTAAACCAAAGTCAAAAAGAGAATATGTCTGTGCTTGAGGACAAATTATCTGATTTAGTAAATATTGTTTAAAATAGCAACTTGTGGAACAAACTTTGTGAACTTTAGAGGGGAGGCCTCATGGACCACCTCCTTTAAAATCATTTCTGCTGAGAGGAAAGGGTCATTAGCATTCCTTCTCTAAAATTATTTTTTTATAATAAAAATTCATTTCTGGTGAGCAACCTCTTGGTTACTCATTATTGTTATGACTAAGTGTTCTATGTAAGGACTTGAGTGACTCCTAGGGTCTTTCTATTGGTATTCTCTCAATCCTAAAATTCTAAGTGGTTGAGATTTCTCAACAAATCTTGTTCCTCGGTCGCTAAGCCAAAACTCTCAAGAGATCCTAACTGGCTTATTTGAGCCCTGCTTTCTCAGCTAGGCTAATTATTTAAGAAAGTAAGTGTTATTACTTTTATTATGTAAAAGAATATCTTTTCATGATGAGGGGTTGATCATAGTAGCCCCTCCCTCATCCTGACCTATTTTCCAGAAGTTGAGGGGGATGATCTTGAGGGCTTCTCACCCAAACATTTTCTGGAAGTTGAAGAGGAGGACCTTGACTTCTCCTCACCCCAACATTTTCTAGCAGTTGAGGGGGAAGACCTTGACTACTCCTCGCCCAAACATTTTTTGGAAGTTGAAGGAGAGGTCCTTGACTGCTCCTCGCCCCAACATTTTTTGGTCGTTGAGGAGGAGGACCTTGACTCATCCTCGCCCGAACATTTTCTAGAAGTTAAGGGAGGGGGACCTTGGGGGTTCTGCACACAAATATTTTCTTGCATTCGAGGGAGGGAAGCCTTGGGGGTTCCGCGCCCAAATATTTTCCTGTAGTTGAGGGAGGCGAGCCTTGGGGGTTCCTCCCCCAAATATTTTTATGCGATTAAGGTAGGGGAGCCTTGGGGGTTTCGCGCCTGAATATTTTCCTATAGTTGACGCAGGGGAGGCTTGGGGGATCCATGCCCAAATATTTTCTTGCAATTGAGAGGGGGGTCTTGAGGGACCCTCACCCCAAAATACAGTGGACAGGCTTGAAACAACCTTCTACATCCCCAAGTGTCATTGGCGAAGTTTCTCCACATCTTCTCTTCAGCCACCCGATTGCTTATTTGTGGAGGAAACATCATCCTCTCGGCGATCCTGAATTTGGTATGTCGGAGGGATTTTACCGACAATGGATTTTCTAGTGCCATAGCCTTGTGTTTGACTACCAGGATTTTATTATTGATGGGCGATCTGACAGCTGACCCCCAGGTTACCACAATATTACAATGTATGCCCACCATTATAGTCCTGTTGCGGTGGTATTAGTGGAGACTTTGAATGGCATAGATTCCTGGAAAGATGGTCGGGCTAGCTTTTTGTGGTGGAGCCCTGCCATTCTATTTATGTGGTTATCTGATAAACTGCGCCTCGCATCCCCTCCTAAGTACCCTCTGTCGAGTATTCTGAATTTCCTTTCTAGGTCCTTTTTCATCTTCGACCCATCGACAAAAAAATGGGTTAACTAGTGTGTGGATCAAGGGGCCTGATGTCTTCGTTAGTTTGTACCATAGTTGGGAACTTGCATCCCATTTTTCAATTGGGGGGCTATCGGTACTTTCTATTGGTGGGTCTTCACTAGACTTCTTTCTACTTTCCTAGGAGACTTCTACACCAAGTAGGATGGGAGAAAAATTTTCCTCTAACATAACTAATTTCTTTCCAATGGAGGAATTGATAGACTCTTTACGGATGATACTAGGGCCCTTATAGAAATGATGTCGATCATCTTCCCATATGTCCCAATCTGTTGTAGAGGTTGGGTTCATATCAGGGGATTATTTTAAGTGATTATGGAAATGGGTGGTCAAGAAGATTCTAATGGAAGAGACTAGGCATATATGGCTTGTTATGCTCAACATATTAGAAGAGGGTGTAGTGCTCTCATCAAAGATCATTAAGGCCTCTTGTTACATGGAGCTTATCTAGAGCCATAATTAGGAATGGGATTCCTAGGGACCTATAGGGACAGATAATGATGATGAGGAGGGCTCATTTGTTAGCTGAAGATAAGTTTTGAGAATCTGGTGTAGTAGGTCTTAGTTTGGAAGTATGTTTTTGGATCTTTTGTGGAGCTATTAATGGTATGTTTTTATGTTGTATGAGGGTTAGGAAGGGAGTGGTTTGACTAACTCCCACTGCTGATATTGCATGTAATAACCATATTATTGATTTAAAATAAATGAAAAGTGATTTTGACTTATTTGTTGTATTTTTGGTGAATTTTGTATTTGAATTGTCTATACCAATCACTATAGCGTACATGATCCTTCTATTCATTTAAATAAAAAAAGAGATCATTGTTCTCGGGGGGAGAGAATGATAGAATTTTATTAAAGAAAAGGGATCACACCCATGTGTGCTTTTTTGGCTGCCTACCTACCTCTATGGGTTTGAAAGTTTACAAGCTTAATCTTTAAAAAAAAAGGGTGAATTCGAGAGGATTAGCTCTCACGTAGTTCTGAGTAAAGGGAAGTGAAGAGATAGATATTTTTAAAATATAAGGGAGTGATAAGATTCATAGCGCGACGAGAGTTTGGACTAAGGGTAAAACCTTTTTAGACTATCCAAGTTGACTGGACGCGTAATTTCTTCTCTGTCGAGATATGTGAGCATAGCGGTGCCACCTAACAACATTTTCTTTACAATGTAGGGGCCACTTTATTTAGGTTTGAACTTTTCTCTTGGATCCTAAATGGGTTCTATAATTTCCTTGAAGGAAATATCTCCTTCTTAGATACCGTGCTCCTTGACTTTACAGTTGAATGATTGGGTAATCCGGTGATGGTAGAGCTTTTAATCTCTTTTCATCTAAGAGAGATAATTCATCGTAGAGGCTCTAATGCTAGTCTTCCTCACTGACCTTTCTTTCAAGAATAACCCGTGGGGAAGGAACTTCTAGTTTGACGGGGTGAACCGCCTCCATGTTGTATACTAGAGAATAGGGAGTAGCCCCAATGGATGTTCTGATGGAGGTATGGTAGCCCTAGAAGGTGTATTAGATTTGATTATCCCATTCTCTATAGCTTGTAGGCATCTTGTTGATGATGGTATTAAGGATCTTATTGGTTGCTTTGATAGCACTGTTGGTTTGTGGTCGGTAGGGAGAGAAGACTTGTGTCTTTGATCTGTGACCTTATCCTCGAAGAGGAGTCCATTTCTGACACCAATTTATAAGGAACTCCAGAGTGGAAGATGATGTTCTTTATGATGAACTTAGCTACCTTCTTCACATTTAATACCACGTATAACTCATCTTTAATCCATTTTATGAAGTAGTTAATGGCGGCCAGGATGAATTTGTTCCCATTTGAAGCTTTGGGAGTTACCTTCCCTATGATATCTGTGCCCCAAGTAGAGAAATTCCAGGGAAAGGTCATGTTGTATAACTCTCAAGGAGGAAAGTGTTAAAGGTTGTAAAAATATTGGAATTTAAGTCATCTTCGAACATAAGCATTGCAGTCTTGAAACTTGGTGGTCCAGTATTATCCTTAATGAATGATTTTCTTAGCAATCATGTGAGTGTTCATGTGGGTCCTGCATTCCCTACTCTGGATTTTCTGCATCATTTCTTCAATGACAGCCCCTGCTATGCAATGCAAGTGGGTTTTATCAAAGTTTCTCTTGAAAAGTGCTTTGCCACAGATGATGTATTGGGAAGCTAGTTTGCGAAAGGTTGCACAATTTTTCTTGTTTGCGTTTCGGGGATACCCACCATGTTTGAGAAGGCGCCAAATGTCGTAGTACCATAATCCTTCCATGTATGTATCTTCTTTGGTAATAATCTTGACGTGGTAGCAGTGGGTGGGTATAGTTAATTTTTATACCATAAAGGGGGCCATTATTATTCCCTCGGGCATATTGACCATAGAGGCCAAGGTTGCTAGTGCATCGGCTGGGCTATTCTTTGAGAGAGGAAGGTAATTGAAGGTGACATTTTTGAATTGGGAGGCAAGCTCTTCTGGGTGGGTATGGAAGGGTACGAGATTCTCGTATTTGACTTTACATTTCCTAAGAATTTATCCGATAATGAGGGTTGCGTCTTCATAGACGTCCATGTTCTTGATTCGTTTCTCGAGGGAGATCTTGAGCCCTACGGTGCATGCCTCGTATTTTGTCATATTGTTAGTGAAAGGGAATTCAAACTTGCTGGCAATGGCGGTTGTGAGAGTCATTGAGAGAAATTAGGAGTATGTTAATACCATACCCTTTCTTGCTAACAGCTCGGGCAAAGAACATCTGCCACTTGAGATCCTCCAGAGAGTCACAGAGGATATCATTGTTTGGGAACTCGAATATCCAAACTTCAGTTCCTTTCAAGGGATGATCAATAAGATAATCGGAGATGTCCCTTCCTTTCATAGATTTTTGTGTGACATAGATAATGTCAAACTCGGCTAGTAACATTAACCAGCAGGCCATTCAGTTGGATAGGGCGAGATTATCTAATAGGTATTTTATGACATCCATACGGGATACTAGTCTAATAAGGAATGCCATCATGTAGTGTCATAGTTTCCGTGTGACCCAGATCGGGGACACACACCTACTCCAAGGCAGTGTAGTTGACTTCGTACCTGTCTAGATTTTGACTAGATTAGTATATTTCTCTCTTCTCATGAGATTGCTTAATTATTGGGACAGTAAAGCCCCTACTGCAGTTTTAGTGATAGTCACGTATAAGAGGAGAAGGATACCTGGATGCAGAGGCATGAGCATTGGAGGTCGGGTGAGGTATCGTTTGATCTAATCAAAGGCTTCTTAACACACCTCATTCCAAACTTTGATTGAGTCCTTTTGGAGAAGTTTTAAAATGGGTTTGCAATTAGAGGATAGACGAATAATGAACCGACTGATGTATTACAGTTTACTTAGGAATCCACACACGTCTTTCTCTGTCTGGGGTGGTGGAATCTTGAGTATGTCTTTTAGTTAGGCGAGGTCTACCTCAATCCCTTTCTCATTGACCATTAACCCTAGGATCTTTCCTTTAGTGACGTCGAAGACACATTTTTATGGGTTGAGCTGCATCTGGTTCTATAACAGTCACTCGAAGAACTTCCTCAAGGTTGGAATGTGACCTTTCATCGTCTTGGACTTGATGATCACATCGTCGACATAGACCTCAAATTTTTTGTGGATGAGGTCGTGCAGGATGGTTATAGCAGCCCTTTAATATGTAGCCCTGAAATTCTTGAGGCCCAATGTCATAACTGTGTAGTAGAAGGTTCCCCACGGGGTGATGATGGCAGTCTTCTCCTAGTGGTCAGGATGCATTTTAATCTAGTTATAATCTGTAAAACCGTCGATAAATGATATGAGATCATGGCTAGCCATGTTGTCTACAATCATGTTAATATTAGGTAGAGGGTAATCGTCCTTCGGGGATGCCTTTTTCATATCTTGATAGTCGATGCACATGTGGACTTTCCCTCCCGATTTCGACACAAGGATAATATTTGCAAGCCATGTAGGGTATTCTACTACACGAATGAAGCCTACGTTCAACTGTTTAACCAATTATTCTACTAACTTAAGAGACCTTTTGTTCGAATCTTCTTTAGTTTTTTCTTAACGAGCATGCTCTCTGGGAATGTGGGGATCTTGTGCCGAGCAATCTATGGATCAATATTGGGCATGTCGTCGTAGGACCATGCAAAGACATCCATGAACACTATTAAAATCTCATTGAATTTCACCCGCTCATGCTCATCGAGGGTGAACCCTATCCTAATCTCACGCAGATGGATACTAGAACCGAGATTAATAACAATAGTCTTAGCATCATTAGTTTGAATGCGGTTATGTTATTTATTTTTTTCCTTCTTGAGATCAGTTAAGAATTGTTCATTTACTAAGTTATTGTCATTAAGAGTTTAATAAGAATCAATATAACTAATATAAGGCACAACAAGATACTTAAAATCCTTATTTATTTCATTAAAGAGTTTTTAGGAAATACAACATTGAGGACCTCATCAAAGGAGTCCTCGTTTACAGTCATATCAAAGATATAAGAAATCGTAACAGGATCAAGGATCTCTTAAAGTGAGTGGATTCCAAGGCTTAGGTTGACTTGAATAGGTTGGACTTGAATGAAATGCCAGTTGAGGAGAGGCATTTCAGTAATTACGATCTTCTTAGATGGGTCAAACAGTGAGGCCTCCTAGAGAATTATGTAGAGATTCAACCCTAGTGTGTGTAAGTCTAATGACTCCTCGGTGTCAGTGTCCCAAGGGTTTTTAGTGTTTTCCATGACTTTATTAGCCAGAGGTCCCACCTCATGTTTTTTCTCCTCATCCTAAAAATTGATGAAGATTTCCATCCCCGACTTTATCTTCTTATCAACAGGGTCATACCATGGTTTCGAGAATTCATAGAAGAAGAAATCCTCGCCTTCTGATAGTTGTTTAAGCTCTTAAAATCATCACCCTAGACCATGGCAATGATATCATTCTAGAAAGAGTAGTCATTAAATTCAAAAACTTCCCCAACGTCATCATATAAGCCTTCCCACTCAGCGGGGAAGTGAAGGAATGAAGGGACCAGATGCCTTTGAAGCTTCAGGACTGTAAGCAACTTGGGGATACTTCTTATCTCCTTTTTCTAAAGGAACACATATAACATGATTTTTATAATGTCATCCAAGTTGAAATCATCTACATGCATACTCCATTCATCTAATTCTCGAGACCACGTTTGGGCTTTCATGAATAAAATGTTGAACCTCTCGCAGTCGATAGTCATCTTGGTGTGCAATTTTAACCCAAACCTTCGAAACAGGACTAGAATTACGGTTAATTACATGCCCCTTCTAATCGGGTACAAACAACAATGCAGGTTCGAGTGAGGAGTTATACAGCTTAATCGGTGAAACTCATGGGTTGTAGGAGAAAGGATGGGCAAACCTTGAGGGGATTGGAAGAGATTGTAGATATGATAGGTGTTTTGACAAGTATGATTTCTGTAGAAGAGTCAAATTATGGGTTTACTTCTGGGAAGATGGTGTCCACCCTGGTTCTATGTGCCAGGAGAGGGGTATGAGTGGTATTAGTTTTAAGATTAGCAGGTGGAGTGACCTTGGATAACATTTTTGTGGTGGAAACACTTATTAGTGGCGTGTCCTCCGATTTGATGAAAATCACAGTGAGCATCATGTCTGAAGTTCTTGGGAAGGGGATTTGGCAACGGTCGGGGTTCCAATGGCTTGATGTGGTTTTGGGAAAGAAAGGCCTAGTATACTTTTGATAGGAGAGAGTGGAATTCGTTGTACTCCTTTCTAGAAGGTTGGGTATGGCTTTCAGATGTCTAGGAATTGGTAGGTTAGGATATGTTATTGATTGTTGAGGTTGAGGTGATGGACGACATATGATAATTCTTTATAAAAAAATTATCGGGTTATCCTTTTTGGTTCATCTTCCACTTTATGATTAGAAACCCTTTCTTCAATCTCCATACTAGACTCCCAGAGGGCTCTGAAATGTGGGTAGTATTATTCTCCTATCGATGCTCGGATATGGGGCAAGACGTTTTTCTTCAATATACACATTTTCTCTTCTTCTGATGGACTGTTGATCATGGTAGTATCTTTCTTTCTCCCCCTTATGATGAAACTAATAAGCAAATCCCTAGGATTCTTCTTGAGTAGCTCTAGGTCTTTGCGTGTAACTTCTAATTCCTCATTGTACTTGTACCGTGACATGAATTCTCTAGCCATGTCCTCCCACTTACAAATTCTAGATTCCTCGAGGGATAGGAACCACCAAAGGGAACAATATTTTAGGGCTTGTTGAAAAATTTGGGCCATTACCTCCTCTTAAGCCCAAAAGAGGGTCATGGATTGGCGATAGCTGCATAGATGCATAGTCAGGGCCCGCTGCCTTTGAATTTCTCAAAATCTGGTATTTTGAATTTCGCTGGTAGTTTAGCTCTAGGGTAGGGAGATATGTGATTATAGTCCATGTAATTCTACGAGATCTTCACTTGGTCAAATTTCTTTAACAGCGATGTGACACCCCGCTTATTAAAATAACGGGTGGCTGAAGAGTGCAACTGTGTGATAATTGATTAAATTTATTCGCAAGTTTCCAATTCGGCACACTTATTTAATTAGAGTCTATTTTTAAACCAAATTAATCCAGCCCCAAAACATGCACCTAAAAGTGCGTGTCAACCCATAAATAAATAAATCATGTGACATAAATATTCAGGAAAATTCCCTGAAGGGTAAAACCTTTTTATTTCACTATAATTTGTAAGAAAACGGCTTATAAGGATTACAATGAAATAGGGTGACATAAGAAATACCCGCAGGTGTCGGTTCCGATGTCTCGGATGGAACTTTCCCTTTCTAGGAGGGCAGCAGTGAAGAAGAAGATGACTCCTCCACAAGGTACGACTGGAATTTTCCCTTTCCAGGAGGGAAGTAATGAAGAAGAAAGACGGCTTCTCCACAAGAGTGAACTTTATAAGGACTCCCTCCACAATAGCACGCAACTGTCGGTTGTAGAGTTTTCCCCATAAAGAATAAACTAATGCAAAATATGTTCTTGGGTTCCACAAAACAATTCACATAAAAGTAATTGGGATTTTGTGAATTAAAAACAAAACATTTGAACCCTTAAAATTATTGGAGAAAAACTTTCTGCGAAAAGGTATTGAATTAAATCTTGGCAGATACACAAAAGTTTCAAAAGAATAAGACTCTTAAAAGTTGAAACTGTTCTCCCTGTTTTTCTAGACTGCCAGGAACCCTTTTTGTACAAAATTTGAGTTGGTCAAACGATAAGCATTACAGCGGCATGTTAGCCTAAAGGTCATATCGCTCGAACGAGAATGACATCTCGCGCGAATGAGATCGTGTGTCGTTCGAACGACTACGCACGACTTCCCATTGTCGTTCGAACGAGATTGATATCTCACTTGAATGAACTTGGAGTCTAAACCGAGGTACGTTTACTGCTGAAGCAGTTTTTCACAAACGGTTATAAAACCTCTTTAAAAACATTTTTATATAAATCTTTTTAAAACCTTTTTAAAAATATCCCACCACTCTTAATATGAAATGTAAATGAAACTTTAAAACCATATATTACCAAAGTTCATATTGTTGGGCTTGAATGTTGAAGGCAACTGGCAATTCGGATCCGTCTTTTGTAGATGCAATCTTCATAATTCTTCGACGACTTGTAGCGGTATACGACATAATTAATTGTGAAGGACTTATTAAAAATACGTCCTTACAGATCTCCCCCTATGCCTATGTCGGTACAAACATAAAAATATCCGAATTATCTAATACCAAAATGCCTATACAAATCTACCCTCCCATGAATCCCAAAACATAAAAGGTAAAATTTGCAAGTTCTCAAATTTTTCTTCAACATCAAAATACTCAAATCTTTTCCCATCATAGTGTGCAACATCATGATCTTCAATCTTTGTACCTACACAGATGAGAAAAAGAAAAAACCTTCGTGATGCATCGAGTTTTAAATGATATAAGAATAAATCATTAATAAATCAAATCTCCCTTATAATGAAAAAACTCCCCCATAACATGATAATTCTTTCTCCCCTTTTTATGATGTCCCCAAATAGACAGATAAGAAGAAATAATCAAAACATGGAGTTTCACGAAAAAATGCATAGCAAACATGGATCAAACTATGCGCATGCACAGGTATGTCCCCAAAAATTTCACAAACTATTTTTGGATTTTTCAATTTTTTCATACAAAAATAGGATACAAACAAAATCACACCATGGATTTAAAGTCAAATAACCAAGTCGTGGAAATGGAATGAATGGGTGTGAACACATCCGATAGGTAAATCAACTCAATCAAGCATATGTGCACGCTGCATATGTGTACCCCTAACGAATGAACATAAAAAGTATCCTTAGGTGAAAAAATTGTTGAATTTAGACGACATCATCTCATACAAATAAACAAATCAAAGTCAAAATGATTTCCACCCCAATAACGTCCAAAACTATTTAGCGCATTTTTAAGAATTTCAAGGACGTGCAAACCCGTTATAAAATCTCCAACCAAACACCCTCATATATATTTTCTTTTTAGAGGTAATCTAAATTCTCAAACTTTGGAGAATTGGTGCAAAAACCTAAATGTCCCATAATTGGCATGAATTTCTTTTTATTGCCTTTAAATTTTTTTCGGGCTCTTTTTAAACCTCTTTGGACCCCGGATAATAAAATTCCTCCATTTTTAGGTCCAATTTAACGGTGGCTTAGTATTCACAAAGGCAAAATGAACCTTTCGCAGCCCTTCCCCATTTTCAAACAAAACATACAAACTCACAAAACGATTTCTATATGCACAATTTCCTTATCAAAATTTATCACACTTAGTTCGTTTTAAAGACAGGATTGAAGTGAAAACACCCAACCAACATGTGATAAGACAAGCACAATAATCAAACAAATCCGTGCATGTGTGCAATAAAGGAAACATGAGTCAAACATGTAGGAAGTAATACTTAATTACATCTTAATGACTCCAAACATTATAAAGCACAAGGATGAATTGACCTATTATCTCAAAACACTATCAAATAGTCACATGAAAATAATGGAATGATGTTGTGACTCAGTCATCCTAAGTGTTTATCCATAAAAGGTGCAAACAAAATACAAAAGTCTTTTTGGATATTTTTAAAAAATTTATCAAAATAAAATATTTTTGTATTTTTCATAAATTTTCAAAACAAAAAATCTATACGAAAAGTACATGTCATTACAATAGAAAATATATATCATGAAATCAAAACTAGTGTATGACAAACATGTGAACACAATCATCTATATGACATGGCAAGAGAAGAATCATGTGCAAGAAAATGAGAATCAAGTATTCTAAAATCTAGTGTATCCAAAAGTGATTTCCTAACCCAAGTGGATGTAACACGTCGACTCGGGGTTTTGGGAACCAACAAAATACTAGAATTCCAATTCCTAGGAACTCTTCCAAGATCAAAACAAAATCTCCTAAGGTGACCTTTCCTACCACAATATGAACATGTGTAAATGGGTGGAATGACACCTATGGGTGGACCTTTTCTAACATCCTTGAAATTGGTTGAACCTCTAAAACAAATAATGGTTTTGGCTTTAGCACTAGAAGCATGAGAACAAAACGAGCCATTACCATCACTCTCAAACCTACTTCAGTCTGTCAAATCATTTTTTAACTTCAAAATTTTTTACTCAAGCAAAGAATTAGACTCTTCCAAAGACAGGGATTTCTTTTTCAAATTTTCAATTAAACTTAACAATTTATCGCGCTCACCCTCAATTTAAACAAACTTATCCCTAAGAGTCTTTTCACGTGCCGTAAAATCATCGATTAATTTTTCATCCTCGAAGGCACAAACGAAAACCTTAGAATTTTTTAAGTCCTCTAATTCCTTCTCTAAAACAAGGACTCTCTCATCACTCTTATTTTTGGCAATTTTCAAAGAATCAAAATCAATACACAAATTACCAAAGTGCTCACGACAAATATCACTTTGAGTTTGAAACGCTTGCAAGTCTTCAATCTTACTTTTAAAGAGAGAATTTTCTTTTTCCAAAACTTTAATTCTTTTGCAAAGTTTCAAATTCAAACATTTTAATTTTTCTGCACGGTCGTGAACTTTTTCAAAAATAGGCACCTCATTAAATGGGCGTTCCATTGAAAAATTGTGATTTTTCACAAAACTAATTTAAAAAAATCAATATCACACAATTTTGCGGAAAATTGGAATACGCAATAAATTAGCGCAACCTGCTCTGATACCAATTTGTGAAAACGTGAGTAGACAAATTGTATCAGAAAGTAAATCCTCAAAAAATCAGGATCACGCAATAATTTAGCGTAACCCGCTCTGATACCAATTTGAAGAGTGCGATTGTGTGATAATTGATTAAATTTATTCGCAAGTTTCCAATTCGGCACACTTATTTAATTATAGTCTATATTTAAACCAAATTAATCCAACCCCTAAACATGCATCTAAAAGTGCGTGTGTCAACCCGTAAATAAATAAATCATGTGACACAAATATTCAGAAAAAATCCCCGAAGGGAAAAACCTTTTTATTTCACTATAATTTCTAAGAAAACGGCTTACATGGATTACAATGAAATAGGGTGACATACAAAATACCCGCAGGTGTCGATTCCGATGTCTCGGATGGAACTTTACCTTTGCTGGAGGGAAGGAGTGAAGAAGAAGACGGCTCCTCCACAAGTTACGTCTGGAATTTTCCCTTTCCAGGATAGCAGCAATGAAGAAGAAAGACGGCTTCTCCACAAGAGTGAACTTTCTAAGGACTCCCTCAACAATAGCACGTAATTGTAGGTTGTAGAATTTTCCCCACAAAGAATAAACCAAAGCAAAATATGTTCTTGGTTTCCACAAAACAATTCACATAAAAGTAATTGGGATTTTGTGAATTAAAAATAAAACATTTGAACCCTTAAAATTGTTGGAAAAAAACTTTCTGCCAAAAGTATTGAATTAAATTTGGGCAGATACACAAAAGTTTCAAAAGAATAAGACTCTTAAAAGTTGAAACTATTCTCCTCATTTTTCTAGGCTGCCAGGACCCCTTTTTATACAAAATTTGAGTTGGTCAAACGATAAGAATTACAGCAGTGTGTCAGCCTAAAAGTCATCTCGCTCGAACGAGAATGACATCTCACGCGAACGAGATCGTGTGTCTTTCGAACGACTACGCGCGACATTCCATTGTCGTTCGAACGAGATTGATATCTCGCTTGAACGACCTTGTCATCGAAATCGAGGTGCGTGTACTACTGAAGCGAGTTTTCACAAACAGTTATAAAACCTCTCTAAAAACATTTTTATATAAAATATTTTTAAAATGTTTTTAAAAATATCCCAACACTCTTAATATGAAATGTAAATGAAACTTTAAAACCATATCTTACCAAAGTTCATATTGTTGGACTTGAATGTTGAAGGCAACTGGTAATTCGAATCTGTCTTTTATAAATCCAATCTTCATAATTCTTCGACGACTTGTAGTGGTATACGACATAATTAATTGTGATGGACTTATTAAAAATACGTCCTTACAGTGGCCAGCCCTCTACTAAAATAAAATAGGGATCTCATTGGCTCATTCTTAGTATCACGATTGAAACAAATTAATTACTAACCAAATATTATTAAATTAAGCCATGTGTAAATTTTAATCTTTATCAACGTCACACAACAACATAATCAAACCACAATTTATTCTAACAATAATAAAAATCCATAATCACACACATTAAGTCTGAAACAGAAATCCATTACATGTAAAAATAATCGAATAAACAATCGATATAACATTCATACAATAAATCTCTATAATGGAATAAAATAAAATAAATCTGACTGACATGGACAACATGCCCGAATATGAAAACAACCCTGAACTAGAACATAGGAATGGAAACGGCTAAACAAGAACCCAACAACAATCCACAGAAATCGCAGCTCCGGTACATGGAAAGATGGTCACGCATGGCATCCCTATGGATGGACACCTAAAAGATTTTGAAAATATATTTTATCACAGGTCACATCCCGAATTCATTTGAAAACATTTTTTAAGTAATTAAAATGCATAAATAAATGTATATCCATTTACTCATATGTAAATTGCTACCTCACTCTCTCATGAGACACTACTCACCACTCATCTAAAGTGTGAACCTAACATATGCATTCTAATCACCTAGGTATGCTACCCGACTAATTAGTTCCCAAGTATTCTTACATTCTATACGTTACCTAATTTATTTATTTAGCTTTCACAGTCGCTAATCATTATAATTCTCAATTATAATGTATTGAACTATTTCCAATAACTTTCCCTAGTTATTAATTTTCACATTTTAATTCAGTATGCCCGTATATATGTTTATGCACATATATATACGTATTTTAGTATCACATCATGCATACATATATATCACTCAGTATATGTATAACCGTCATCCTTAATATTAATAATAATAATAATAATAGTAATAATAATAACAATAATAATAATAATAATAATAATAATAAATCGGATGCAGGTCTCTAATGTAATCATAATCCAAAGAATACTCACACCATCCAGGATACTGTGTCCGTATCTCACACTAAACTACGATAGAAAACAAACAACGACGTTAGAGGCGGTCATAAAATCCTTGATAGTGAGCAATAACCATACTCATAATTATCTCACCTTGAACTATACCTTAATGGGCACGTGAGTGGCTACTTTGAACCGTGACTAACACTTTTCCTGCATTCTCGAGCCAAGGAAGATCACTCACTCGCGCAACCTCCGATGATAGACCTTAGAGGGGTATGTCATTATATCCATATAATTATATCTTTCACAATGATATATATATATATATATATATATATATAATTTTCACACATGTATATATTCAATAATAATTTATTTAATTATGCTTATCACAAATGGCACAAAATGCATTATCACCCAATGCTCCATTATACACTCAATCAATTAATTATCCACTTAATTAATTAATTTATATCCAAAATATAATTTTTGGACATGCAACTAATCACTCAGCCCGTATACTAATTCCCGAATTTTCATCACAATTCATTAAAAAATTCCCAAGTATGATTTACCTTAAATACTCTAAATTTCACCCTGAAAATTCCCAAATTTGGACTTTCTTTAAAAGATGCAGAATATCAAATCTAAAGATTACTTGAATCCCTAATTTGACTTCAGATTTTCATTCTACACGAAAAATTAATTCGAGTATGTGTTTTAAGTTTGTCTCAAATATCTTTTGAAGATACTAAAAAAGAAGACCTAAACTCTCCAAAACCGTTTTTTCTCCATTTAATTTCAACCACCTCAATGCCAATTCATATCACAACTAATATTATACACTAGCCAATCCATATAGAGTATAAGGATACAATTCTAAAATGATTCTAACATCTAATAATCACTTTAATTCAAAATATTAATCATCAATTGATAGCATTAATAATTAAAGCCAAGAATATACATCAGTCTAATAGTCATATCACATAATTATTTCCATATCCCCTTTCTTCCTATTAATATCAATTCTAGAAATTTCAAAATTCTCAATCTATATTAATTGTTTAAAATCCATAATTTGTATCATTTTCCAAATATAAATCCTTTTCCAAAATATAAATTATTTCCCAAAATCCCATAGTTTCTATATGTGAAGCCATCCCTAAAATATTATTTCACAACTATGATATGACTAAAATTGAATACATAAATTAAGTAGCAAGTTAATTACCTGCCTTAATATCTCTAGATCTGAATTTGGTGAAGATGTTGATAATCCTCTAATAATTTCCTTCTGAACCTTTATTCCTAGAGTATACTTGAGTTGTTCTACAATCTCTCACTTGGACTCTTGAATTTTTCTTCTCAATTTTCTTCACTTTCTCTCACACTCTTTGTATAACTCGTCAAAACCTTTGAATTTATAAAAATGACTTTTTTTTACACCCAAACCCTTTATAATATTACCCTAATCGTGTTTTTGACTTTACATATACCATTAAGAAGTCCAAAAGTCACTTAAACTAGTGTCGGTTAATCTAACCCCCCCCCCCCCCCCCCCCCACCCCCCGAGACCCAAACACAACCCCTTGGTACTTAATTTTGACTATTTGGACTCATTTCGGATACCCCATGCACTCAAAATCATAACCCAAGTCACTTAACAATATTTCCCATCTCAATTTACTAGAATTCAACAAAAGCATGTCCCGGTTGAGATATTATTATATGCTGTCGCGTTCACTCACTTACGATACAATATTATTTGACATCCAATTTTATTTACTGTATCATATTAGTAAATAGATTATCACATAAATATTAATCTATTTCACTTTAAATTAATATTTAATTATTTTCCCATTATTTCTTGATTTACTTAAGTTATGTGTCACCCACATAATTTAAATGTTAAATTACACACACACACACACACACACACACACACACACATATATATATATATATATAGGTATTACATACTTTCTCCTTGAAAAGGAATTTCATCCTCGAAATTTGGGTAAGCCTGGAACTAAAAACTTCGGATCCTTAACCACATGGAATCCGAATGTACTCATCGATTCCTGAACTATACGAAAATAACATCGATTCGCTCAATCCCTGTCGGTCGACTCTAAATAATGCCCGACCTATGGAACTGATTATTTTCCCACCCAACCAAAGGGTGGATAACCAGGCCTCCCACCTCAAGCCTCAAAAGGCATCTTTTTAATAATAAATGGTACGAGTCATTACACCCAACTCTACCAATGGTAATTAATCCTCCAATTACCTTAAAGTCTAAAATACGCATCTCTCTCATCCTTCAACATCCTAGTCATTTTTCTCGTTTACTCCTCGATTTACGGGTAATATTTCTTGTAAGGACAAATTTCCAATAGAGTCATTTGTAGTATTGGCTACATTCCGTTGGACAAAATGCTTTTGGGTCATTTCTAATCAAGCTTCATACAACCTTAGAGAATCGGGCTTTCAAAGTTCAGGCTTCATCAACTTGCATCTCAGATCCATTCTACTAAAAAAGGTATATGAACAAAAATATTTTTATGTGTTGGAGTATTTTCATAAAGAGAAATTTTCATATAGAGTAATGTTCATAAAAAATAATTTTCATAAAAAACATTTTCGAAATTAATTTTAATTTTTTTTAATGAAATAAGAAATCTCATTCGAAGTTCCTCCAGGTCGTTGGAACGACCTGGATCTAAGGACATTGCCCAGACCTCACTGGTAACTCATTAGAAGCTCGTTAGAAATGTCGTTGAAATGACCTTGTTCGAACGAGATTTCTAACGACTTATCTAACTCTACACTAGACTATCGTTAGATAACTCGTTCGAACGAGCTCGTTCGAACGAGATCTATCATTTTTGAAAAAAAATTAAATGTTTTCCTGCAGTTATTTTATATAACTGCTATGGTCCACTACTTTTCCAGTTTTAATATATGGATGAAAATCAGTTATTTTTTATAAGGAAGTTTTACATACTCTTGAGAGCAAAAATTTCATATCTTCCCCTTTTTTGGTAAAAATCCTTCTCCAACACAATTTAACCATTAAAGAAAAACCCCATGGCATCAACTTGAAATTCAACAAGCACTCTTGTGGTGGATATTTGCAATCAAGCTTATTAGAGACGGTAGTTTGTGCTTCGGTGGATACTGCGACACGAGTAGTGTCGAGCAACGCATTGGAGCTTCGCGTACTACAAATTCGGAGGTAGAGGACGGCATCAGCATGTCTTGATTGAGTCAAAATATGTAAGTCTTTTGAGTCCTTTGTAAAACCTATTTCTAGTGGATTTGTCTAGGCCCAACCGTCCGAGGTTTTTCCCATTAGGGTTTTCCTCGTATATTAGAGCGTTGTGGTTGTGATTTTCGGACTTTAATTTATTAAATCACCTAGATGCATACATAGGATAAAAATGATAAAATTGGATAATTTTATTTCTCTTAATCAAGTTATCAATCCCATTGCTTTAACTGGAAATTATTCATGCTAACTTTTAAATTTGCAAAAGAAATTAAAATTGGAATATATCTCTACTTGGCAAATTTTTAATAGCGTTGTGTGTGTGTATTCTACGAAATAACCTAAGTACATATAACCTTAAAAATTCAAATTGGTATGAGAGAAAGTCTCTAAAAGTTATTTAGATGAATCATGGAGGTTATATGGAATGTTTTTCATCGAATAGACTACCTATGTTTGATAGAACTAATTACACTTATTGGAAATAGGTTTGATAAAGTAGGTTTGTTGTCTTGTTGGTGTGTTTGGCGGTTTGGTTGGAATTCTATTTTGGTAGGTTCTAGTTAAGCCCCTTTTTAGCATGGCCCCTCGTAGCCGCCGCACCCGTCGCATTAGGGACTCTCCCGAGGAACGCTCCTCTTCATCCTCATCTGATGAGGTACTAGTGTCAATGCGTCCATCCCTGATCTTAAACTGCGTTGGAGGATGCTCACCAACCACACACAATACCATACACAATGTTTTTCCACTAGATCTATTGTCCGAGAAAAACTTGTCAATCTCACATCTCTCGCCGGCACCACTGTCCACTCCAGGATTTCGGACTTAGGGTGGTACCCCTTATTCTCCCTCACTGACACTATTTTTCCTGGTCTTATTCAGGAATTTTTTTTTGGGATGCATGTTCGGGAGGATCATATTTACTCTCGAGTGCAAGCTCGAGAGATCATTATCAGTCCTGACTCCATCATTCGTCTCATCTCTTTACCCCATGTCAATAATCCATCCTACCCTTGGGCTCCCTATTCTCGTCCTGACCCTACTCTGGTTATGAGCATCGTGTGTAGGATTTCCCTTCCCGACACTGTTACCATTTTTCACAAATATTTATATCCGGATTTTATGGTCCTTCATTGGATTATGTGTGCTTGTCTCATTCCCCGTGCCAACTCAACCCAAATCACTAAGATGCACGTGGACCTTATGTTTGCCACTAGAATTAAGGCTATCATCAATTTCCATGCCTTCCTTTTTCTTGTCATTATGTCGGTTAGAATCCTTCCCTCCAGTCCCGCTAGACAAGACCTCCCCTTTGCCGCTATTATTACCCATTTTTGTCTTGCCGCCGATTGCCCCTGTCTTCCCACTGATGTCCATGTGACCCTCTACCAAACCATTGCTATGTCCTCAGTTGGTAGGTCTCGTGGTCACTTACCCCCCGATACTCCCCAACTCACTCCATCTCACTCCGTATCTTCTCAATCCGCCACTTCCTCCACTCTTGCCCCTAGTAGACCAGCACCCTCTCGTGCTACCCATAGACCATCCTCTTCGTATGCTCCCACACCCATTAAGTTGGAGGATATTATGTTTATGAGCTCACAGGTGGAGCAAATTCAAGAAGATATGCGTCAAGACTGGGCTATATTGCAGGAGCTTTTGATTTCAATGCAGCAAGATAGGGAGGCTCAGGCTCTTCGTGAAGAGGATCAAGCACGCAGGGATGAAGCTCAAGTGCGTTGGGATTTTCTCCTTTTGGAGCACCTTGATTCCATTCGTCACATGGAGATGTGCCGTGGTGCAGGCTCATCCGGTTCCGAATCCCTCCCCGATGATTCCCAACATGATGCCCCTGATCCTTGATTTCCTTTCTATTTCAATTTATTTCATTTGTACTTGTGAGAGCGAGTGAAACATATTTTTTTACATTTTCTCACTTTTACCTATTTATGTGGTTTGGATACATTTTCTTAAGCAATGTATGAATATTTGGATATTTGGTCTTTCCATTAATGTTTAATGAAATCTCTCATGTTCCTTCATTTGGTGCACATATGCTTGTTGGATTTATTGCCTATTGTTCTATTGATTTCCTTCTAACCATGCAGGCTATCTTTATCCCTTTGTTTTTTCCAGACAAAAAGGGGGAGAAACATTGATAGGGGGAGTTCATAATTTAGGGGGAGTTAATTAATAAATAGATAACATATATTACTCATGATAATTAACTTGCTTTATTATCTCATGATTAGTGCGTTATTCTCTCATGGTTAGTTAATTATGTTTTATATTCTATATTTCCCCACCTTTCTGCAGTATCGTCAGTCATGTTACTTAGTCTGTCTTTTTATTTGGGTTTTTGGGACGAGTTTTAGAATCGGCTTGACGGTTGGCTTAGAAAATTCAGTTTTTTTCTTTATTTTTTCTTTTTTCTTTTTGTCCCGGAATAGCCAAAGGGGGAGATTTGTAAGGAAAAATTTTCAATCAAGTCATTTGTAGTATTGGCTACATTTCGTTGGACAAAATGATTTTGGGTCATTTCTAATCAAGCTTCATATAACCTTACAGAATCACGCTTTCAAAGTTCAAGCTTCATCAACTTGCATCTCAAATGCATTCTCCTAAAAAAGGCATATGACCAAAAATATTTTTATGTGTTGGAGTATTTTTCATAATGAGAAATTTTCATATAGAGTAATGTTCATAAAAAAATAATTTTCATAAAAACCATTCTTGAAATTAATTTTAAATTTTTTATAATGAAATAAGAAATCTCGTTCGAAGTTCCTCCAGTTCGTTCGAACGACCTAGATCAAACGACATTGACCAGACCTCACTGGTAACTCGTTAGAAGCTTATTAGAAACGTCATTCGAACGAGATTTCTAATGACTTATCTAACTCTACACTGGACTATCGTTAAATAACTCGTTCGGACGCGATCTGTCAGTTTTGAATTTTTTTTTATTATTTTCCTGCAGTTATTTTATATAACTACTATGGTCCACTACTTTTCCAGTTTTAAAATATGGACGAAAATCAGTTATTTTTTATTAGGAAGTTTTACATACTCTTGAGAGCCAAAATTTCATATCTTCCCCTTTTTTGGTAAAAATCCTTCTCCAACACAATTTAACCTTTGAATAAAAACCCCATGGCATCAACTTGAAATTCAACAAGCACTCTTGCGGTGGATCTCTGCAATCAAGCTTATTGGAGACGGTAGTTTAGGCTTCGGTGGATACCGCGACATGAGTACTATCGAGCAACGCATTGGAGCTTCGTGTACTACAAATTCTGAGTTAGAGGACGGCATCAGCATGTCTTAATTGAGTCAAAGTCTGTAAGTCTTTTGAGTCCTTTGTAAAACCTATTTGTAGTGGATTTGTCTAGGACCAGTCGTCCTAGTTTTTTCCCATTTGGGTTTTCCTCGTACATTGGCGCGTTGTGGTTGTGATTTTCTCACTTTAATTTATTAAATCATCTAGATGCATGCATAGGATAAAAAGTATAAAATTAAATAATTTTATTTCTCTTAATCAAGTTATCAATCCCATCGCTTTAACTGGAAATTGTTCATTCTAACTTTTAAATTTGCAAAAGAAATTAAAATTGGAATATATCTCTACTTGGCAAATTTTAATAGCGTTGTGTGTGTGTATTCTACGAAATAACCTTAGTACATATAACCTTACAACTTCATGTCTCATTCAAAATTCACTTCGTCCCTACTGCCTCCTAATACTCCCAATCGGAGGTAGGACCTAATGATTGCATCCTGATTCATAATAATTATTGGGCAAAATTCTTGTGTCGGTTCATTTCCTCTCTCAAATGAAATGTTTGGTACATTACCCAATAATGTAACTCACCCAAATTAGTAATAATTATTCTACCCCAGTAAACCAATCCCATAACCCCAAATGGGATCTTTACTTATTCATGATATTGGTAACCCAACAATGAACTTAATCAGTGTGCCTATCCATCTCGTCACTGGAATCACCAATTGCTAAAAATTTCTCATGGATTTCTTCGGACCAATCTGTTACCATCTACGAGTGGTGCTCTTGGAGACAACTTCATTATGTCTCACTAACTACCAATCCACATGACCAATACCTCACGTCATGTGGTACATCTCACTCTCCTTCATTGGATACTTCAAAAATCGTGACCCATTCATTTGCACATCTTGGTTCCTTTTTGCATGGTAAAAATCACATTTTATTTATGCTCAAGACACCTTAATCATAACCCATTTAACATTCAAAATGAGGCCCTGACATCTAATAATGTTTTCCAATTCCTAACATTTATTAAGGTTCATGTATGGAACGTCACGCAATTGAATTCCAGCCAAGGAATTTCCCTAATGCCCCATCACTTGGCATTATCAATTATCGATATCCTTTTCCCCAACACATTGACGGGATGCGCAAAATCCTAACCCCATACATATAAGTCTAATCCTCAACTCCCACATCTCTAAAGGAGTCATACAACATCACTCTTGCATTATCATTAGGTCTGCAGCGCTAAATCAATAACGAGCTAAATATCTTCGCTCGACGGTAAAATCGATATCCCCTAAATCACATTAGTATAGTACTTACGCAGCATAATCGAATAAAATGAGTCAATTATATTCTCTAAAATCTCCATTTCAATATAAAATATATACGCGACTCGATATCCTTGGAGCGGCAAACACAATATCCTTACTATAACAGTTCACTATCATTCATCCCATCGCTAACAAGTCCATACCCTAGATAACATCATACTCGTATAACATCTCTTTGAAATGAGAAAATCTATAAAAACATATCCTCGTAATGTTCGCACCCGCTCCCCTGCAGATGGAATTAAAACGAGTCCCGTTACCCAACAGTAAATATATACACTCAATAGTGATACTAACTATACATCTACAACCTGTCTCATGTGAGAATCTAGTTCTAACCCAAATAATGTGACAATAGCATATCACATCGAACCTATCCCATCTTCCCATGTATAAAATTTATACTTTCAATTGCTAATGTCTCTAGCTGTTTGAATGGTCCTTATACGTAATACTCTCGTTCTCAACTCTCCCAAAAAATACTATGACTATTGCACCTACTAGGCACCCTACTTCTGTCCCCTTAACTCTTTACAGGAAATATTGGCACATGTGGTCCTAATTTCCACATATAAAACACCTCCCTGCATAATCCTCTTATCTCTGGTCTTGCTGGCCATGTTAGGGTTGCCTTCTCTCTAGCACTGGTAGCCTTGGCCTCGATGCTACACCAATTATTCCTTTGGCTACACTGGATCTGTGGAATTCATTACTGGCCTTGATGGCCTTGTCTAAATACATCATCATTCAATTAAAATTTCCTTAATTTAACGAGTCTCCATGTCGGGTAATTCTTTTGTGCTGTCATATAACACCGATACATCCAGTCTTACTCCGATGGCTACACTTTCCATGCTCTTGGCTCCCTTCATATGGAAGAGTTGATATTGACATTATAAAAGTACAGTATTAATGATATCAACACCAGTCATTCAAGCCAAATTCCCATAAATATTTTGTATCCTACCTACGAGTCTATCATCAAACTTAAGGACCCTATTCTCCTCCATAATCACCTCGTCGGGTACAAATTTTGGTAAACAAGAACATTCTTCCTCATGCACGGCTACTATCCTACCCAATTTTATTAAATATAGAAATTTTCTTCTCATTTATGTTTTAACATCAGATGAAAGGATTTGCGGTCAAACCGCACTTCAATTCCACGATACTTTATAACATAAATCTTCTCAGATGTGGTGACTAACTCCCATCACTATAACACTACTCCTATGAGCTTAAAAATGTCCAAAATTTAATAATGAGCGTCACTGCACTCCGCATACACAAATGCCTTTGGATTTTCTCCTTCCACTGGCTAGCTAATACGTGTCCACACTTTCCCCGAACTCTTGTGGATGGATTTTTTAAAAAGGCCTTCCAACTTTCTGCCATACCAACTGTATTGGGTGAGTATAAATTGGCACCACCATTTATTGTGACGGTATTTGGGGAAACTATTGTTCTCTAGTGGTCACAGCAACATTGTTAGCCTTAGCAATAATAGTAGTCACTTCTACTGGGGCCATTATTTCCAAAATAATTTGTACCCCTGGCTAAGCCTCTCCTCCTGTAGTCCTCCTAATGACCCTTGTTGCTCATCTTTTTCCTATTTGACTTCTGAAACTCAACCAAACTCGTATAAGATTCACTTCCATTATACATAATAGCAGCAGAACGTACATCGCAATACGAATCAACATCCCTAAGCATATGGCTTTACATTAAAGAACGCTACAGTAAAAAATGTAATAAGTACGCACAAATCCTAAGGACTCTAGAACCTTATGCTATGATACCATATGTGACACCCCTCTTATTAAAATAATAGGTGGTCAGCCCTTTGGTGAAATAAAAAAGGAATCTCATTGGCTTATTCTTAGCAACATTGTCCAAACCAATTAATTACTAACCATCTATTATTAAATTATGTTGTGTGTCAATTTTAATATTTATCATCGTGACACAGAAACATTATAATCAAACCATAGTTCATTCTGACAATAATAAAAATCCATAGTCATACATTAAGTTTGAAATAGAAATCCATTACATGCAAACGTAATCGAATAAACATCCGGTATAACATTCATACAATAAATCCCTCAAATGAAATAAAATAAAATAAAATAAAATAAATCTAACTAACATGGGAAACATGCCCGAATATGAAAAGAGTCATGAACTAGAACTTAGGAATAGAAACAGTTAAACAAGAATCATGCAACAATCCATAGCTATCGCAACTCTGGTACCTGGGAAGACAATCATGCTTGGCGTCCTTGTGGCCGGACACCTAAAAGGTTTTGAAAATATATTTTAACACGGGTCAGAGCCCAAATCCATTTGACAATATTTTGCAAGTAATTAAAATGCATAAATTAATGTATATCCATGTAGTCATATGTAAATTGGTACAACTCTATCTCATTAGACACTACTCACCAATCTTCTAAAGTGCGCACCTAACGTATGCATTTTAATCACAGAGTTATGCTACCCATGTAACTAGTTCCCAAGTATTTTTACATTTTATACGCTATCCCATCCTACGCAATTTATTTATTTGTCTTTTACAGTCGCTAATCATTATAATTCTCAATTATAATGTATTAAACTATTTCCAATAACTTTTCCTAGTTATTAATTTTCACATTTTAATTCAATATGCCCATATATATTTTTCTTCACACATATATACATATTTTATTATCACATCATACATATATATCAATAACTATATATGTATAACCGTCATCCTTAATAACAATAATAATTTACCAGATGCAGGTCTATAATGCTACCATAATTAAGGGAATACTCATATCATCATGGCTACCGCATTGGGATCTCACACCAAACTACGATAAAGAATAAACCACGACGTTGGAGGTGGTCATCGGTTCCTCAATAATGAGCAATAACCATGCCCATAATCATGTCACCTCGAACTCAACCTTAACAGGTACGTGCATGGTGACTACGACCTGTGACTAATACTTACCCTGCATTTGCTAGCCACGAAAGATCACTCACGCATGCAACCTCCGATGATAGCCCTTAGAGGTTTATGTCATTATATCCATATAATTATATCTTTCACACCGATATATATATATATGTATTCAATAATAATTTATTTAATTATGCCTATCACTAATGGCACAAAATGCATTATCATCTAATGCTCCATTATATACTCAACCAATTAATTATTCACTTAATTAATTAATTATATCCAAAATAAAATTTCATGACACACAACTAATCACTCATCCCATATCCCAATTCCCGAATTTTCATCACTATTCGTTAATAAATCCCAATTAAGTACAAAGTTAATTACTTTCCCTAATGTTTGTAGGGTCTTAATTTGGTGAAGATGTTGATAATCCTCCAAGAATTTCATCCCAATGCTTCAATCCTAGAGTATTCTTGAGCTGTTCTTGAATCTCTCTCTTGGACTTTTGAATTTTTCTTCTCAGTTATATTCACTTTCTCTCAAACTCTTTGTATAACTCTTCTAAACCGTTGGATTTATAAAAATGACCTTTTCTTAAACCCAAAACCTTCATAATATAATCCTAGTCCCGTTTTTTACTTTACATATACTATTAAGAAGTCCAAAAGTCACTTTAACTAGTCCCGATTAATCTAAAAAGCCCCCAAGATCCAAACACATCCCTCAAGTACTTAATTTTAACTATTTTGACCAATTTTGGATCGACCGTGCACTCGAAATCATCTCCCGTGTCACTTAACAGTATTCCCCATCTCAACCTACTATAATTTAATCAAGCACGTACCGCTTGAGATATTATTAAATTCTGCCGTGTTTACTCACTTAGGAAATAATATTATTTAACATCCAATTTTATTTACTGTATCACACTTGTAAATAGACTATCACATAAATATTAATTCATTTCACTTTAAATTAATGTTTAATTATTTTCTCATTATTTATTGATTTCCTTAAATTATGTGTCACATGCATAATTGAAATGTCCAATTATATATATATATATATATATATATATATATATATATATATATATATATATATATATATATATATATATATATACGGGGTGTTATAAGCAACTTAAGGTCTTCTTTGACCATGTTTTGTACGTATTCCATAGGATCCACTAGCATTTGTAGATTTACCCCTAGATGGGCAAGATTTGGGATTAGTAATTGAGCTGGTGGCAGTCCATTTGCAGGTGGGGCATGAGGAGCATGTTTATATGCTTCTGGGACCCAAACTGGTTCAGGAGCAGGTGTCCCCATGACATGGGGAAAGAGGATTTTAGGTTCATGAGCCTCTAGAGTATTGACCCGGTGTCATTGCATTTATTTGACTTCAACGTGGAGGTTGTCGATCTTAGCACTGAGCTGGTATAGGACGGTCATTATATTTGGTTCTACATTCAGAGCCTGGTCTACTGTAACACCCCGCCTAATTAAATACCGGGTGGCTAGTCCCATACCAAATTAAAACAGAATATACAGTTGGCTCATTCTTTGCATCACTGTCGAAAACATTTACAGCTCACCCAATACTCAATTAAGCTGGTGTTAAAAACTTTTCAAATTTTAATTTAACAAAATCCATTTCCAGTTTAAGAATAACACAACACATTTTATTCTACAACACAGATAACCAATTAGATAACACAAAATAATTTGAATGCAATTGGAATAAACATTCCCAAATAATATTAATAAATTACAGTAATCCCAACAATATCAAATGTATTAAAATGACATGAATACCATAGTATTTGACCCCGATAGAAGAAGATAACTAAATCATTTGGGCGACATGCCCTGACTAAGAATACTATGAATCAAAAAGATGATAGGCGTTTAAGCAAAACCCAATAGATCCATAGCCTGTCATAATCCGCTAAGGTTGGCGTCCCTGTTGCTGGACACCTGATATAGAAGATACAATAGAAAAGAAAATATGCAAGGAAACGGGTCAGAGCCCGATTGTGAAAATGATTTTTAAAACAGCAAGTATTTAACAAGTGCAATAAATCTTTTATATGTACATGTTAGACCCAACTCTCACTTGCCATTCTCACCTCTCAACTAGAGTGCACACTTAACGTTTCCTATTAACCTCCTAGTTAATGGTTCCTCTTTTCTAGTCTCCATATTATAATTCCATCCCAATATCATAATCACCGTATGTCCCATAACATACGTCACATTATTGTTCATTTACATTTCTCATCGTTTCTCATTAACATGAATCATTTCTCATTAATATGAATTATGTTTTTCAATAAACATTCATTAACTTAATTCAATTATCTTTCTCTATTCACCGTTATCTACAATTATCATGGTAGATAGATTTAACCATAATAAATATCAATTCATTCATTTAATCCATTATATATATATATATATATATATATATATATTCATATATAATACGTCACCCTGAGTCACAGCTGTGGTGCAATGCATTACTCTGCTATCATGTCCCAATATCGTTGGTCGCCGAAAAGGGGACAAAAGGTTCGGTGAGGATACCTCGAACCATTAACAACAACACAATAATTGGAGGCGAACATAGTTCTCATACCCATGGGTCACGCACATACCTACGTACCCATAGTCAGCGGACTTATCAATTCCCCGATAAGTCTTTCATAGACCTATGTTCTCGAGCGACAAATCAAAGATCCCATGGATTCATCAGGATATGACTGCCCTCACGCGCAATCCTCCCACCGATAGCAAGTAAGCTAGGTATGTCATACACATAATCATTAATCAATCAAACAGGTATTATCATACCTATAGTATACTAACAACAAGGTACTCACATTAACCTTAGATTATTCCCTTACGTAGCATTATATCTCTTTAAATCCCATGTATTAAAATGTCATATCTTTACTTCATAATTCAATTATCCTCGCATCCTATAACATCTCTCCACTCCCGACGTCGTTAAGGTTCATGTTCGGAGCGTCTCGCAAAGAGAAATCCAAACAAGGAACCCCTCCAATACACTACTACTTAACTTTGTCGATCGAGGAGGTTCGTCAACTTCAAATATGCGATCGGAATAACCTCATCCCCTCTTTCAACCAAATGTGTTCTAAACTCCCATCTCTATCCAGGAGCCATACCACTACGCTCTTGTACTACACTCAGCCCTTGCGAAATTAATAATGAGCTTAAACTCAGTCCTTGATGTTTAAATTGTAACCCTAAGGCTACCCAGGTGTTATATTAAATCTCCCCAACTTTAACTATCCTTAATCCTCATACAAACAGATTAGAATACAACACATGAATCTAGCAACCGAAATCTCTTTAACTTTAATTATCATAATTCTAATCAATTAAATCCCAATCAAATTAATTCAAATCTTAACTAGGTCTTAATGATCTTCTCTAAGTCCCATAATATCCAATTAATAATCACCGAAGATCTACAAAAGTTTTGGGATAAGAACCAACATTAAAAAGAAACAACATCATGAATTCTCATATTTTAAATACTCAGAAAAATCATATCCAAAAATTATTCAAATCATCAATCCGACTTCAGATTTGGATTCTACACGAAAAATTGAGTCAGGTATGTGTTTTGAGTTTTTCTTAAATCTCATCCAAATGCACTCAAAAAGAAGATCTAAACATTCCAAATTGGCTCTTCTCATTCCACTCGTTTTTGCCTCTTTTTCCAAAAAATTATCAACATATTATCTTCAAGAACACAAAATGATTTTCAGAATTTCTTCCACAGATTGATGAATATTTATTGGATTACTAACTACCTACAACATGAGTTTAATTCCTACATATTTTTAGATTCCAAAAATCCATTAACAACTATATCCTTTCATCTTCCAAGAATGAAAATCATCTCTTTTTATAACTATCCTAACATGGACAATATACGAACTTGAATTGCAAATGTCAAACACTTGCCTCTAATGAAGATCTGATCCTTTGGAGTTGAATAACACAGGTGGTGGTGGTGGTGGTGACCTTTGACCTTTGGTTCTCCTCCTTCCCAAGCAAACTTCTTTTTCTTTCCAAGCAACCTTCCACTCTCTCTTAGAAGATGACTTTTAAATTTTGTGTAGAAAAGATTAAATGAACCTACATACACTAATCTCCAAATACTTATAATAAGACAAAACCCGAAATCACTATTCATCCCCCTTGTAAAAATAACTAAAATGCCCTTTTGGGTTGTCTTTTCATTTCCAAATGACCCGAGACTCAAAATTAATATCCAAATAGACTTTTCTGACTATTTCGAACCTTTCGAACGCAACGACGCAGTCAAAATGACTATACGGTCGATAGAAAATAAATGTCCTTTTTAATTTAATAAATTAGTCCCGACACATCCCATACCGCGTCTGACTAAAAATTCCAAATTACCGAAATTATATCACACCGTCATAATAATGACATCATATTCATATATTACCTAAACATCTTTAAGTAATATTCAGAATCATCCATTTTAATATCCGCAATTCAGATAAAACCCAAATGAATTAATTTATAATAAGATCCAATTAATCCATTAATTTAAAATATAACCCATTTTAAAAGTCATTAAAATTACGGGGTATTACATACTTCCCCCCTTATAACAGAATTTCGTCCCGAAATTCAGAAAAATGAACCATACTGATAAGGTCAACACCGAGTATAAATCTCACATCGTAAAAAATCTAAGTAGTACCGCCCATACAGTACATTAACGAAAATCCCCATCGATGTTACACTAAGTCTCACCATATAGTTTCAACTGAATCAAATTTAAATTATACCCAATCTTCCCTATACCGACCTCGTGACAAAGTTTGGGAAAAATGATCCTCACTTATTAAACAAATAAATCCTGAAGTCACAACTACTTACTGTTTCACAATTTTGAAAACTACTACAATCCAATCATCCAGGGCACCCATACACCCTATCGTACAACTTTCATTATAATAGCAAAGGTTATACACTCATATCGTAAAGGCCTATCTTATTTCGACTCCCAACGGTTATTAGTTTCATGCGTGGGGTGTCTCGCAAGTGAAATCCAAACAAGGAACCCCCCCGATACACTACTACCTAAAGTAGTTAGTCATCGAAACTCCTTAGGTCTTTAGTCAATAGTTTATAACCTCTCTACAGGTTTTATTAATTCGAATAAAGTATACTCATCTACTCTCTTATAAAAGACAAGATGCTAGCTATAGTAGTAGTACATACGCTCTCCTATACCACAAGTCAATGCATGCCGATAGTCATATCATGCTCGGACATGCCCAAAGTAAGTAATTCCGCGATAAAAATCAAACCCACGTGATGACATCAAAATACCTGTAACACCCCGCCTAATAAAATACCGGGTGGCAGTCCCATACCAAATTAAAACAGAATATACAGTTGGCTCATTCTTAGCATCACTGTCGAAAATATTTACAACTCACCCAATACTCAATTAAGCTGGTGTTAAAAACTTTTCAAATTTTAATTTAACAAAATCCATTTCCAGTTTAAGAATAACATAACACATTTTATTCTACAACACAGATAACCAATTAGATAACACAAAATGATTTGAATGCAATTGGAATAAACATTACCAAATAATATTAATCCATTACAGTAATCCCAACAATATCAAATGTATTAAATTGACACGAATACCATAGTATTTGACCCCGATAGAAGAAGATAACTGAATCCTTTGGGGGACATGCGCTGACTAAGAATACTATGAATCAAAAAGATGATAGGCGTTTAAGCAAAACCCCATAGATCCATAGCCTGTCATAATCCGCTAAGGTTGGCGTCCCTATTACTGGACACCTGATATAGAAGATACAATAGAAAAGAAAATATGCAAGGAAACGGGTCAGAGCCCGATTGTGAAAATGATTTTTAAAACAGCAAGTATTTAACAAGTGCAATAAATCTTTTATTATGTACATGTTAGACCCAACTCTCACTTGCCATTCTCACCTCTCAACTAGAGTGCAGACTTAATGTTTCCTATTAACCTCCTAGTTAATGGTTCCTCTTTTCTAGTCTCCATATTATAATTCCATCCCAATATCATAATCCCATCCCAATATCATAATCCCCCTATGTCCCATACCATACGTCACATTATTGTTCATTTACATTTCTCATCGTTTCTTATTAACATGAATTATTTCTCATTAATATGAATTAAGTTTTTCAATAAACATTCATTAACTTAATTCAATTATCTTTCTCTCTTCACCGTTATCTACAATTATCACGGTAGATATATTTAACCATAATAAATATTCATTCATTCATTTAATCCATTATATATATATATATATATATATATATATATATATATATATATATATATATATATATATATATATATATATATATATATATTCATATATAATACGGCACCCCGAGTCACAGCTGTGGTGCAATGCATTACTCTGCTATCATGTCCCAATATCGTTGGTCGCCGAAAAAGGGGACAAAAGGTTCGGTGAGGATACCTCGAACCATTAACAACAACACAATCATTGGAGGCGAACATAGTTCTCATACCCATGGGTCACGCACATACCTACGTACGCATAGTCAACGGACTTATCAACTCCCCGATAAGTCTTTCATAGACCTATGTTCTCGAGCGACAAATCAAAGATCCCATGGATTCATCAGGATATGACTGCCCTCACGCGCAAACCTCCCACTGATAGCAAGTAAGCTAGGTATGTCATACACATAATCATTAATCAATCTAATAGGTATTATCATACCTATAGTATACTAACAACAAGGTACTCACATTAACCTTAGATTATTCCCTTACGTAGCATTATATCTCTATAAATCCCACCTATTAAAATGTCATATCTTTACTTCATAATTTAATTATCCTCGCATCCTATAACATCTCTCCACTCCCGACGTCATTAAGGTTCATGCGCGGAGCGTCTCGCAAAGCGAAATCCAAACAAGGAATCACTCCAATACACTACTACTTAACTTTGTCGATCGAGGAGGTTCGTCAACTTCAAATATGAGATCAGAATAACCTCATCCCCTCTTTCAACCAAATGTGTTCTAAACTCCCATCTCTATCCAGGAGCCATACCACTACGCTCTTGTACTACACTCAACCCTTGCGAAATTAATAATGAGCTTAAACTCAGTCCTTGATGTTTAAATTGTAACTCTAAGGCTACCCAGGTGTTATATTAAATCTCCCCTACTTGAACTATCCTTAATCCTCATACAAACAGATTAGAATCCAACATATGAATCAAGCAACCGAAATCTCTTTAACTTTAATTATCATAATTCTAATCAATTAAATCCCAATCAAATTAATTCAAATCTTAACTAGGGCTTACTGATCTTCTCTAAGTCCCATAATATCCAATTAATAATCACTGAAGATCTACAAAAATTTTGGGATAAGAACCAACATTAAAAAGAAACAACATCATGAATTCTCATATTTTAAATACTCAGAAAAATCAGATCCAAAAATTATTCAAATCATCAATCCGACTTCAGATTTGGATTCTACACGAAAAATTGAGTCAGGTATGTGTTTTGAGTTTTTCTTAAATCTCATCCAAATGCACTCAAAAAGAAGATCTAAACATTCCAAATTGGCTCTTCTCATTCCACTCGTTTTTGCCTCTTTTTCCAGAAAATTATCAACATATTATCTTCAAGAACATAAAATGATTTTCAGAATTTCTTCCACAGATTGATGAATATTTATTGGATTACTAACTACCTACAACATGAGTTTAATTCCTATATAATTTTAGATTCCAAAAATCCATTAACAACTATATCCTTTCATCTTCCAAGCATGAAAATCATCTCTTTTTATAACTATCCTAACATGGACAATATACGAACTTAAATTGCAAATGTCAAACACTTGCCTCTAATGAAGATCTGATCCTTTGGAGTTGAATAACACAGGTGGTGATGGTGGTGGTGACCTTTGGTTCTCCTCCTTTCCAAGCAAACTTCTTTTCCTTTCCAAGCAACCTTCCACTCTCTCTCTAAGAAGATGACTTTTAAATTTTGTGTAGAAGAGATGAAATGAACCTACATACACTAATCTCCAAATACTTATAATAAGACAAAACCCGAAATCACTATTCATCCCCTTGTAAAAATAACCAAAATGCCCTTTTGGGTTGTCTTTTCATTTCCAAATGACCCGAGGCTCAAAATTAATATCCAAATAGACTTTTCTGACTATTTCGAACCTTCTGGACGCAACGACGCAGTCAAAATGATTATAAGGTCGATAGAAAATAAATTTCCTTTTTAATTTAATAAATTAGTCCCGACACGTCCCATACCGCGTCTGACTAAAAAATCCAAATTACCGAAATTATATCACACCATCATAATAATGACATCATATTCATATATTACCTAAATATCTTTAAGTAATATTCAGAATAATCTATTTTAATATCCACAATTCGGATAAAACCCAAATGAATTAATTTATAATAAGATCCAATTAATCCATTAATTTAAAATATAACCCATTTTAAAAGTCGTTAAAATTACGGGGTATTACATCTACGTTCTCCACGAATAACATGAATGGGTAGATCTCAAACTCGGTGGTAGAAGCAAAGGAAGTGGTAGAGTTTTGGGGTGGTTTGGCGGAAGACTGGAGCCAATAGGGAGCCAGGCCAAAATTTGGGTATGCGATCAACCTAAGGGGAAAAATGATTCTGCTTTATTTTGAGGGAAAGAGGAATATATTTGTTTTTTTTTTTCTTTTTAGAAAAAAAAGGCAAAATATTTGTTAGTATTTTCTTTAAAAAAAAGGGAAAAGGGAAAGCCCTCAACATGGTTATTATTATTAGGTTTCACTTATATTATGTTTGCCTAAAATGTAAGGAAAATGATAGATATGACCCAACCCGGGGAAAATATAGGGTGCATGATGTAAAACACAATTTGGCTTGTTTCCAGACTCACAAATAGGATCCTTTTTTAAAAATAAGGGAAATAGTGCAAAAATTCGGCCGGTATTCCGTCCTAAAATTTTGGCAGAGTTTCACATTGTAACCTAAAAACTAGGTATGAGTGTACTAGGTTAGACGCCTATTTGAGGTTGATGCATTTGGTGTGTTAGTGGAAGAGTTCCCCACTTTGGCATTACTTCCACGATATACCTCTTACCTATAAGGGCAATCATTTTTCGGTACGTGTGGATAAGACGTTTGATATACCTTATTATACATGAATTGCCTCACGATATACCTCATTGGGACAGTACATGTTAGATTGAATTCTATATACCCGGCATACTTGAACAAGTTTCCTACTATATACCTCCCGTCATGAGTTTGGTCAAGCGGTACGATTCGAGGGGAACCGTTCAATATACGTCCAAAGAACTAGGAGAATAGTAGATGGGAATCATACCGCTTAGGTTAACCGTGCCTCATAGCACTGGCACCCATCACTAAGTGACCCCCAAGTATGGGACAAAATTTTGATCAGATGATGTAGTGTGCAAACATGCATGAGTCTTAATTAGTATCTTGTGAAGAGTTTTATGTTTGCCAAATAAAGGGGATACTACCACTATGTGGGAGAATATATAAGTAGCATGGGATAAAGGGGATAATCATGGAAAGAAAAGGTAGCAAGTATATACATGGATCATGGAGACTACAAAGCATGGTGATAAATATAGAGTGTGAAGCATGTGAATATATAAGTGAGTGATGGATATGTGCAAAGTGAGAGAATGGCATGAGAATAGTGTGAGAAAAAGGCACGTGAATATATACAAGTGAAAGAAATGTGCTAGTGAGACTAATCATGGATAATCTATAGGTGGTGTGTGAAACAGGTATAAGTGAGCATGGAGATATATACAAGTGAAAAATGTGAAGATGTGTGCTAGTGAAGCTAAGCATGAGTAATATACAAGTGGTGTGTGAAACATATAAGTAAAGTGAAGTGAAGTGAAGTGAACATGGTTAATATATACAAGTAAGCATAGGGTGAAACATGGCGAACATATACAAGGGCGTAAAAAGTGAAGTAAGTGACAAAAAGTTTATATATACATGTGGTAAGAAAAGAGCATTTAGAGATAATCATCATGATATATATATATATATATATATATATATATATATATATATATATATATATATATATATATATATATACAAGATGTAAGCATAGGAGTAAAGAGAACATACAAGTGGAGGTTCATGTACACATATAAAAAAGCAGTAGACCAAAGAAAAAGAACCCATGTGAAAATAGAGTCTAGTCCTCTAAAAAGTCCCCAGCGGAGTCACCACTGTGGCCATTCGGGACGGATTCCTATAGTGCGGGCCAGTACCAAAATTGGGACAAGAAGGGAACAACCTGGAGAAGATCATCTCCCTCTCTTCCCACCATGCGTGTGCATGTGATTTGAGGATATGAGGGTCCTCTTTCCACCACTCACGCTAATATCTTTACGGGCTGCCTCGAATATAAAATGGCCATCATTAAAAAAGGGGATAACACGAAGGAAACGAGTCGACAACCTATTTTGATCAAAACAGGCAAAAAAATATAGTTATCACAAGAGAACGACATTAAGGTCATACTACTGCATACAAAACCAATTGAATCATGGATCTGGACACTAAATTACGGAATGGGAAGGAGTTAGGCACCTATTCCACCCTTTTGGTCTCTCATGGGCTATGTTAATATTTTCCTTTTCTCTAAAGCATGATGTGGGTGTAGATATGTGTAATGTAAATAACGAGAGAAGGAAATCATCCAACTCTCGTCTTGGAAAAGACGGAGTGGAATCATCCTAAGGAGTATACCCAAAATGATATAAACATATAATGTGAGTGTCCGTCGAATCAAAAATCGCCATAGAAAAGATAATGCTCATGTCGAACAAGACACACATATATATAGGAGTTAGTGACTCACAAAATAAATATAAGAGAGGATAAAGGCACAAAATAGGAAAAATACGACTCAAATCCCAGTATTGGCCCGAGATGCCTACGTAGCCTAAAGGGCATCAAAGTCCACATGGTTCGATATGCCTTAGGGGTGGAGTTTAACTCATAAACCCAAATTTAAGAATCCTCTTTGAATATATTTGAAGAAAGTGTGCTCAAGTGTAAATGTATGAAAAAAAAGGAAATATTACTTTTGGAGTTTACAAGTAAACCCTCTTTTTATCTTTTTTGGATTTTTATGAAAATATGTTTATCTGAATACTAGTAATAAAAAAGGATATTAGTTGATGTGAGATACTGAAATCAGACTAAAAGATATCAAAATTGGGAATAAAGTGAGTTAATAATACTAAATGAATAAACTATAAAATAGTAGGAATAGACCTCCTATAAGACTTTGCTACTGATTTTTAGAAGGGAATAGGTTGATTTTATGATGATATAATGGTGGTGGAGTAGAGTGATTTAGGTGGCCAAAAGTGGTAAGAAAGTTAGGTAAGAGAAATAAAGAGAATGTAGGAAAATTTGGTTTTCTAAGAATGAAGACCCTCTGATTTCGAGTGTTTCTGATTACTAAAAAGAAGCCCCTCGGGAGTGAAGTCATGGTATCCTTAAATAGTGTCAATTTAGGGTTTAGGGGGGTACCTATTGGCATGTCCCCTACCTTTATGGGAAAGTAAAGTACACCATGACAATAGGCAGGGGACCTGGGGTGCCTATAAGCAGTCTGGAATGAACTTTTTCAGAAAAATAGGCATATAAAATGCAAATATAAGTCTGAATTATGCATGATCGAGACCGTTAGAAAGGGGATTCAGATCCTTTCAAGAATCCATTAAGCTATTCTTAGGTTCGGGATTGATCAAAGCCAGAAAAGGCTCAAAAGCGCCCGATAATCTCTAAACTAGGGGCTTTTGGAGTAAAAAGGGTAATTTTCATTGAGCTTCGCTCGATTTGGATAGTTGAACAAGGTCAAACGGGACTCGAAAATGCCTACTGACCTTTCGAAGTAAAAGGTATCATTATTGCAAATGGTGAGGTCAATTCATGCACAATATGGACCGTTAGAGAGGGTATTTGGAGACTTTCAAGGTTTCTGAGGCCATCCGGGTCGAATTCCTTCGACGCGGGTTGGACCCAACATTGGGATCGGGGGGAAATGTCCCCCTTGGAGGAGTCTTTATCTTCCCCGCCATGTTCATGCAGGTGATTCGAGGATATGGGGGTTCTCTTTTTGCCACCCATGTTGGCCTCTTCGTGGGCTGCCTCGAATATAAAATTGGTCGTCTTCAAAAGGGGATAACATGAAGGAATGGACTCGCTAGCCTATTTTTCTCAAAATAGAAAAAATAATGTAGTCGTCTCAAGAGAACGACATCAAGGTCATACTGATGCATATGAAACAAGGTTATTCAAAGGTTCAGGTACTAAGTTACGGACTGGGAAGGTGTTAGGCACCCATTTTTTCCTTTTAGTCTCTCATGGGTTATGTAGATTTTCCCATTTTTCTCCAAAGCGTGATGTATGTTTACATATGTATAGTATAAATAATGGGATAAAGGAATCATCTGACCCGCGTCATGAAAAATATGGAGCGGAATCATTTGTAGGAGTGTACCTAAAACTAATATAAACATATGATATGCATGTTAGCCGAATCATGAGTCGCTATGGGAACGAGAACGTGCATGTAGGGCGAGATAAAAATATGTAGGAGTTCAAAACTCACAAAATAGATATAGGAGAATATAAAAGGTATAAAATGGAAATAAAGGGGGCCTGGGATGCCTACGTAGCCTAAGGGTAATCAAAGTCCACGTAGTTCGAATATATCGTAGGGGTGGGGTTCAAATCATAAACCCAAATTTAAGACTCCTCTTTGAGTTCTTTTGAAGAAATATGTGTTCAACTGTTCAAAAAATGAGGAAGTCTTACTTTTGAAATTTATAAGTAAACCCTTTTTTTTGTGTTTTTTAGATTTCTATGAAAATAAGTTTTCTGAAATACTAATAATAAAAGTGGATATTATATGATGTGAGATAATTAAAAAACATTAAAAGATATCACAAAATGAGAATAAAGTGAATAATAACACCAAATTAATAAACTAGAAAAGAGTTAAGGGTGGACCTCCTAGAAGGCTTTTGTTGGCGAATTAGGGAGATATGTAGGCTAATTTTTGTAATGGTATAAGAGTGGTATAGTAGGATGAGGTAAGTGACCAAATGTAATAGGAAAGTGAGGTGGGAGAATATAGGAAAATAGGGTTTTTTGGTAATGGCAACGCTCCGATTTCGAGAGAATGTTTGTTGACTGCTGAAAGGAACCTCACCAGGAGTGAGGTTATTGGCTCCTTAAATCGTGCACTTGAGGGTTAGGGGTGTCGATCAACATGGCCATTGGATTAACTATTAGCACAGTTACTTCCTTATGAAGTAAGGAAAGTACACCCTGCCGATAGGCAGAGTGTTTGGAGTGCTTATAGGCAGTTCGAAATTGATTTTTTCAAAACATTGGGCATAAAATGCAATCCGTAAGCCCAAATTGTGAATGTGCGGGACTATTGGAAAGCGAATTCAGATTCCTTAAAGAATACATTAATACACTCTCAGGTTTAGGAGTTTATCAAAGTCAAACGGGGCTCGAAAGCGCCCAATGGTCTCTAGATGGGGGTTTCAGAACAAAATGAGTCATTCGTGCAAACCATGAGGCTGATTCATGCACAACACACAAATAATTGGAATGAAGATTCAAATCCCTTCAAGATATTATTGAGCTTCGCTGGATTTGGAGACTTAATCAAGGTTGAATGAGACCTAGAAGTGCCCGATAGCCTTTCGGAGTAAAACGGTTCGTTCGTGGCCAATGAGCCAATTGGTGCATAGTAAGGACCATTGGAAAGAGGATTTAGAGCCCTTCAAGATTTCATTGAGATTCCTTTAGGATAAAGAGTTGACAAGAGTCAAATGGGGCCCAGAGGGTCCCACTGGATTGAAAATATTACTCGAAGTATAAATGATCGCTCGTGCGAATCGTGAGGCCAATTTGCACATGGTATCGATTGTTGAAAAGGGTATTTAGAGCCCTTCAAGGTTTTATTGAGCTTCACTCAGGTTAGAGAGTTGAATGCAGTCAAACGGGGCCTGAAAGTACGCAGTGGCCTTCATATTAGTATTCTAAGTATAATCTAAGCTTTACAGGGCGAGGAGGATTATTAGGGACTAGAGAAGGCAATTAGGGGATACTAGGATGGGGTGTCTATAATATCATTGAGCTTCACTCAGGTTGGAGTGTTGATCGGAGTCAAACGGGACCCAAAAGCATTTGGTGGCTTCTGAATCACTATTCAGAGTAGGACAGGGTCTATAGAGGGAGAAGGAGTGTTAAGGATATAAGAATGTATTTAGGGGGTACTGGGATGTGGTGTCTACACGTATTATGAAACTTTTCTTTATAAATTTAGTTAGGTATGATGACTACGTACCCAAAAATACTCGGTATCAAAGATGAAGTAGTTCACATGCACGGGTTGGATAATATATAGGGGTTGGGGCTAGAGATGGAGGCATCCCAATGAAATAACATGCCGAGAGACGTATTATGAGGCTTGGGCTTCACGAGTTTATTTTGGTATATATCTTACGTACCCGAGGAAACTCAATATCAAAGCCAACATAGTTCACACATCAGAGTATATTCATAAATGTAGGCAATGGGATAATGGGTATATAAGGTACAATAGTGCAGTATTTATCTATCCTAGTCCTTAATACAACATTTACATTGTATCGAATTGATATGTTTATATGATAGCTTAATACCTTTATAAAATGAAGATATTTGAAAAGTATTAAAATGGAAACATATTCAGGGTGTTGTGTAGAGGCGAGCTTTATTCGCTCAAAGAAGTAGTGCATGTAGCCTAATTTTAGACTTTGACCTATAAAGTTTGGCGATGAACGCATCTCAATGGCACTATCCTGAGAATGTATTTTGAAATGTGTGTTTTCATGTTTGTATTATGGAATTATGGCATTTTAGTATGTTAATTCGTGACATGAATGGGGTGTTAGGTTATAAACCAAGTTTAAACAAATATAAACGCCGTAAACTGCATACCTGGTCCCATAAATGGGGGATGGGTTAGCAATGGTACTCAAGTATGTATATTTTATAACAATATAAAATGTTGCTGCTTGAACATATGGCCTAAGCGATCTGCCCAACATATAATCGTTTATCTACATGCTTGGGATCTTGTGAAAAAGGAATATTGATTAACATCCCTTTGTGTCAGGTAGTGATCTCAACGTCATCCCCTATTATAGCTCATCAATTCTTTATCGATCAAGCTGGTGGTTTCTAGTGACATTCTTAATCAGTGGAAGATGTTTCACTCTTTATATCCTCTAAACCATCTTCCTTAGGGACTTCCCAAGTAAGTTTACTCAATAGAACATAGAAGTTTCCTAGATATTGCTGGACCTGGTCTCTCATTGGTTCCGAGTAAACTCCTGCATATTATAACATAACTCATATTTATAGAAGTAAAAGATATGGCTAGATCAACCTGTTTCATCTGGCATGTTTTCCCAATATTTGAATGAACTCCCATTTATCTTGATCTTGTTATTATTCTATTGATGAGGTAGTTTATCTCTGAGTGGGAGTTTTACAAATAATCCTCTCCTGCATTTTACCCCTCATAGATAAATTTATTTTGTAAACAAAAAGTTTATGTACGAAACACTTTGCATGGATGAACCATAATTCTAGAAAACTTGTACTAAGCAATCTCATTTCGAAAACCCTTTATCTAAAGTATTTCAATTTAAATCAGTATGAAACAACTCGCTCTGATGAACTTCATTCAAAACATTTTGAACTGACATGCCTCAATTCAAATAACCTTTAGCTGAGGAACCTCGAATCGAAGCAGCTTGTTTATACACATTTCAGTTTAGATCCACTTAAATTATGTACATGCCAACTGAACATTTGTGTATCGATCATGTAAGCTGACATCACCATCAAATTTTGACACTTGGAGCCTCAAAATATATTATGGGACTTTATTTTGTGCGACCATCACTTCCCCCCTCCCCCAATTTTCAAGCGACCATGTGGTACAGTGAATTGTCAAAACCTTTAAATGACTATTTTACCCTAACCTTTTAAATACTCTTCTCTTTTAGTCTCCCAAGACTTCTTAAACTTTAACACCATTAAACTCAAGCTTTCGAGTTTTCTAGAGAGAGACAGAGAACATTGTCATTCCAGATTAACTCAAAACTCCTTTTATATTTTAGTTTTGCCCATCGTTTTCTTCTCCAATCATCTCCATAACATTTTCATCACTTATTTACTGGTATACCTTTCTCTGTGAAATAATGGTCATCAAGAAAAAACTGTTGAGGTTTCTGGTACGGCCACATGAAATGCTCCGGCGTAAAAAATTATTGAGATGAAGGATTTGTTTTGCCACTGCCTTCGTGCTCCTTTCTTTGGATACAAAGATTTATGTTGGGCTTTGGCTAAAACCTTTTCTCTGAATCTGCAAGGCAAGGATCATCCATTGTTAATGGAAAAAGAATCGACAGACTAAACTCAAGGAGATTATTTTTCTCCCTTTAGTATTTTGAGATTTAACTTAGAAGGTGGGGATTTCTCTAATTCCAAGTTGATTTTGGGGGGAGCATCAAGTTCCCTATAAAGATTTGATGTCTGGTCCACTATATTGATGATAAGTACAGTAATAGTCTCAGTCATATTAGCCTTGATCGTGATTCCCATTGGTTTGGGGTTTCATCTTGTCTAAAAATAATACTTCTCTTCAAGCATTGATTTCCCGATGGAGCACATAATATCACACACTGGTAACATCCTGAGAAGAATTCTCAATCACTTTGGAGGATGTCTGCGATTGATGGGCATTGAACCTTGTGGTGCATTTCCTTATGATGACACTCCTCTTGATAAAAATGAGGTTAAGGCATGAGCAGAGTTAGACAACCTTGTTCATGAAAGCATTGGTGACTCTTCCAAGGCCACTTTTGGTCAAATTATCAAATACTTAATCAAAGCTCATGTCCAACTTATGAAAGAGCAGAAGGAGAAAGGCAGTGTGCCTGATACACCATTTAGTCCTAACAAGGGTCATGACTCAGAGTTATTAGCTTATATTTTTTATCTGCTTTCTTGATTATTTCTACTAGGAATGATCAACCTCGTATGGACTTAGTAAATTTTGTAGTTAGGTTGGCTCGTTGAGTCAACATTCCTCTAGATGCTCTAGTGTTGGGTTCCCTTTACACTTGGGTAGATAGGACACATTTTAACATGCAATGATCTGTTAGTCAATATGATGTGTTTAGTTTTGTAAATACTATTCTCTTGATGAGGTCCCTCTATGGATGGTTCCCGGATCTTTGTCTAGCAGAGTTACTAATCAATGCATTTCCCATTAAGAATCCTAGAGTAATGCATTGGAATAAGAAGATTAAGAGTAAGAATTTTTTTTTCCATTAATTTATTATCATTTGAAGTTCCTCGATAGACCATAATCCATGGATACTAATGCTCAAACATGGTCTTTCTTTAAAGATGATCTTACACTATTGCGGTTATTCCTTAAGAGCACACTGTTGGTGATGACCCATTACTAGCTATGGTGCTTATGTTTACACCAAGATATTTTCCCTTATTCACAGATTAGAATGTTAAAAGTGAGGTCTATAACCTTTACAGATGTTCTGGGTAGTTTAGATATGATTCAGGCATCCCTAACTCATCTTGATGTGGTATAAGAGTCGATTAATCATTTTATGTTGTCTATCTTGGCTTCACCTATCCGAATGCATCTCTTATTTGCACAATGTATCGTGGAAATTTGGTCATTATTAGCAAGAAGATAATGAGTGATGCATCTCTGGGGTTAGTTTTCCATTACTTGCCAACTCAACTTAAGACAGTTAGGGATTTTGTTAGAATAGATCCAGAGTATCCCAAGGTGGAATGCTATGTAACATTAAATCTTGGTATAAGAAATAGGTCAATTATTAGTGTATAGTTTGATCTCAGGACTATGAAATATTTTTTGAAAGAGAATCCACTTTGGCCTTAATCATTGAGATTGTTCAAGGGGAAAAGAAAAGAAAGAAAAAAGGTTTTTCAACAGCTGTTGGAATAAAGAGAAAAACTCTTTTTATTATACGTCCCTCAAATAGGACTGTTTCCCCTAAAGTCCCAAGAAATTTAAAATCACCAAAGGTTCCTCTGACATGGCTAGAATACCCCTAAAGTGTATTCCTCTGATCAGACCATCTCTTGTTAAAAATATCAAATCAATGGTGGTTGATGTTTAATCTATAATTAACCCCATTCCTATTAGTAAATATAATGCTTGAGTTAGTTTAGAAAGAATCATGAAATTGATGACTTTATTATTTCTCAGGTTCCTCGTGGGAATATTGCTCTTATAATAGAAGTAGAGGAGGTATCTCCCACCGATGTACCTCTTCAACGAAGAAAAAATTTGAGATAAAATCTTAGTCAAACACGGGTAGTTATAACTCCAATTCCTTCGCCTATAGGTTACTCTAAGCGAACCTTGGATGATAGGCCAAGTGATGTCGTGGTAGATGCTCCCACGAGTGATGCTCCCTCTGAAAAACTTAAATAGACTCAATAAGTAACTCATTTCTCTAAGTGTGGAATTAATTATTATTAAAGAAGTTTCTCTTGTTACCTTTTTTTGTTTCAATCTGTAAGGTGTCCCTCTATCACTAGTGGGAGTTGTATTTGTTGATGATAGTCCTACAACGAGGGATCTATTAAGTTCAGTTGTTGAAGAAACCAACATTACCCCTTCTCCATTGCCCTGTTCTTTAATGATTGGGCTTATTTACTATCGATGGACCTCTTCTAAATGTGCTATTGAGGTAGCATGAAAGTTTCCAATGAACAAGGAACCAGTGGGAGACTCAAGTGGAGTTGTTGAATCATCAACTCCATCAAATCCCCCAACTTCAACTGAGTTACCACTTATTGTGGTTCATCTAACGGATTATGTTAAGGAAGGTTGAATTTGAACATTGTCTTGACTTTTTTTCATCATCTTAATATGTGTGAATCATTAAAACTTAGTTAAATTTTGTAATTGCAGGTAAATGTAATGGTTGCATCTGTACCACCTCTGGATAAGATTTATCTTTCCCTAAAATTGTTGTTAAGGTAAATGCCTTGTGAGAAAAAAAAATCTAGCTTATTATTTGCTTTCTCTCAAGAGATAACTTATAGAAATCTTTCTCAATTTGTGCTGTTTCAGCTTGTAGAAATGGTAAGAGGGAGCAAGTAACTCATCCCATTGAGGTTGCTCGGGATTTACTGACCATTTCTTATTCAATGCGAGAGAGAGAGAGCCTCCTTTTATAGAACTCATTTTCTTTTTGGGTGAGGATGCTGCAATAGTTGAACCTCAAGCATCATCTGGGAATGTGTCCTTTCAATCTCCCTTTGAGAACGTGGTTCTTCTTTCCTCCTGAATTGTCATTCTAACTGTTGATGAGGTAGTTTTTCTCGACTCTTTATAATTCTTTTTGTGACTTAACTCAACTCTAGCTAAGATTTTCTAAGTAGATGCATCCATTTGGTGACTTAGCGCAACACTTTTTAAAGTTTTGTAAGGTAACTCAACACAAGTTTTGCTAAGGTTTATCTCAAATTTAAACTTTGCAAGGTAACTTAGCACAAGTTTGCTAAGGTTTATCTCAAATTTAAACTTTATAAGTCAACTTAGCACAAATTTTGCAATGGTGTTCTCGGGTTTACACTTTGTAAGTCAACTTAGCACAAGTCTTGCTAAGGTTTTCTCAGGTGTACACTTTCTAGGTCAACATAACACCAGTATTGTTAAGGTTTTCTTAAGTTTACATTTTGTAAGTCAACTTTGCACAAATATTGTTAAGGTTTTCTCAAGTTTACACTTTATAAGTCAACTTAGCACAAATCTTGCTAAGGTTTCCTCAAGTTTACACTTTGCAAGTCAACTTAGCACAAATATTGCTAAGGTTTTCTCAAGTTTACACTTTGTAAGTCAACTTAGCATAAATCTTGCTAAGGTTTTCTCAACATTACACTTTCTAAGTCAACTTATCACAAATATTGTTAAGGTTTTCTTAATAGACACACTTGTTTAGTGATTTAGTACAAATCTTGCTAAGTTTATGGCTAACTCTTATGTGTCCTTTGTCTCTACAAGATGTGATGGAAATAAGTCCTCCTAATGCACCTTAAATGGTTGTGCCCATAGTTGAAGTTGATCCAACTATCCTAGCTCAATATGACTCCTCCTCCTAGGGTGACCATTGTTCCACAACAAGTATGCATAAGGATGAGAGTGAATTTGGTTTTGAGTCTCTTATGACAAACATAGCAGTAACTCAGTTCTATCAACAAGTACTTGAAAATAGTACTATCATTCCAAGCTCACTTCATTCTGGTCTAGATGAACTTCTGCATTCTCAATGCAAGACCTTTACTACTTAGTGCATGAGACCTCACAACATAATGATGGTTTACCTTTTACAAGGGCTAATTGTTGTTGTATCTGAAATTGAAGATACTCCAACATCTTCTCTTTAAATATCCATATTTAATCGTTAGATGGGCAACCTCAGGGCCATGAAAAAGGATGGTCTTGACTTAACCTGGCTTATTACTAAGCTGAGGAACTTAAGGGATCCCCACATAATAAGTCATTCTAGTTACCTTAAATTTGTGGAAGATCTTAAGGTTAAAGATAACAAAATGAGTGATTTTATTCCTCAACTTAAAGAGTGAGAATAAAAAATAGCAAAAGCATATGTAGCTTTAGATAATGCCAAGAGAGAATGTCAAACCATGCTAAAGCAAAAGGCCTAAGTTGAGGTTAACATTTCTGCTATGTTTGAGCATCAACAAAAGGTTACTCAAGATGTAGCTACTTCAATTGGAGGGTATTTGTTTACCGCTTCCGACATAAAAATTCTATTAGATTAGATTGTTCATTTTGTATCTCTACGCAACAGGCTATTTTTTAATTGCAATTATCTATAAAATGAAAAACAACGAAATATTTGTTCTTGAATCTCTTGTCCATACTCATATCTTGCTTTAACACTTCGTTATATACTTTAAATTGTATATCGATGTGTTTCTTGGTATATTTTTAAGCACCAAACAACGAAGAAAATCTACAAGTGTTCTTTACACATGATACATTGCAACTATTTGTTGTTAACTTTGAATGGTCTGTCATCTTCAATCTTTGAGATTAAATAATAACCTGAATCATGTGCCTCCTTAATAACATATAGTCCCCCCCTAATTTGCTAAAATTTTTGGTAGTTGAGTCTTTTAATATGATTGATATAAACTTTCAAAATTAAGTTACATTCCAAAAAATTCCTTCGTCTCACCAAATTCTTGAAAGCTAGATAGTTGCTTCTTGTAAATTTGGAAGTGCCTTATCGCATTATCTTTGTGTTCATCTAGTGCTTCTAGTTAAACATGCCTGCTATGAGGAAGAATATTAATTTTCAAGGTATATTTGGCATAAGGTACTTGTAAATCCACTGGAAGGACTGCTTCATCTCCATAAACTAAGGAAAAGGTGTGTAACACGTTGGCTTCCTTCTAGTTTTTTTATATGCCCAAAGAACCATAGGCAGCTTATCGTTCCATGCACTAGGAAAGTCTTTCATCATCTTGGCTAAACTGCTAATCAAAGTATTATTTTCGGCCTCTTCTTGATCGCTGCCGTTAGGATAAGCCACTCTTGAGGTGTGGTGGATAATTGAATATTTTTTAATTAATGTTGTTACCTCTTTCTTGGTAAATGGGGTTCTATTATCTGAAAGAATAACCTTTGGGATACCAAATTAACAAATGATATATTCTTGAATGAAATGTGCAAACACTTCTATTGTTGCCCGTTTCAAAGATACTGCTTATGACCACCTTTTCAAGCACTCAGTTGCCATAAGAATCCATATTTTGACTCTAAAGAGAGGTTTTATTTCCCCCATAAGGTCAAACACCATGGTATGGAAAGGATAGGGTGTTTTTAATGAATGTAGATCAATCTATGGAGCATAAATGAGGTTAACATGAAGCTTTCAAGCCATACATTTTGAATGAACTCAACGGTGTCTTTCTCCATTGTTGGATAATAATAGACAAGTGTCATAAGTTGATCATATAATTTGGCGCCTCTAATTTGAGATAAATCATGAAATTTCTTGATAACTTCCTCTACTTCCTTTGTTGTGATGCATCGCAAAGGACTATTGAAGTATCCTCATAATAAAGCTTTTCTTCCATAAAGTATAACCTTGGATCCTTTCTTATAAGTGTTATGGCAACTACTTTCTCGGTTGGAATAACTCCATCTCTAATAAAATCAATATATAACTATCTCAAGTCTATTTGAACTTCCAAGAAATTTCATTCAACTGGTTGAAAGGAAGCTTGACACTTAACACATTTTCTTTGTATGATTTCTAACTCATGTTTCATTACTGGCCAATAGTACCCATACCTTTGAATTCCCTTGTATAGAGGAATATCAGTGGTTTCAAAATGGTCATCATGACCTTTCTTCAACCGTCTTTGTTCTTCCCATGGACCTACGCATCGAAACAATGCCTCTAGGGCTTTTGGTGTATAAAATCACTTTTGAAAGGAAATATTATGCTAACTATATAAGCTTAATCATGCCATATCTTTTCTCTAACTACTTATTTATTTCTCATCTCCAATCTGAGTCGCCTTTAGTGGGGAAGAGTTAGATCACAAACGATGTAACTGTTCTTAAATGGATCATAATTGTTATGGAGTCTTCTAACATAGCTATCTTTTGTGTAATTATGGCATAAGCATCAGCATGATGATTCATTGTTCTTCAGTGTCTTTCCACCTTGACCTCAAGAAATTTATCTAACAATCTTTGGATTATCGTTCTGTAAGATGCTAAACTGAGGCATTTCACAACATATTCCCCATTTACTTGTTTGACCAAACTTGACTTGATCCAAGTTTATAATCACAGATAAAATATATAATTGTAATACTAAATAAAAGAGAGACACAAGGTTTTTAAAGTGATTCAGCTATGTAAGAAAGCGTATGTCCAATGTTATGGTATTGATTTCAGAGGTTACAGAAAGCTAAATACTCTTGTCAATAAGAATATCCTCTAATCCATTATACCTTGCCCTTGATGAAGGGGATACAATGTATTTATAATGACCCGAAGATTAAGGGTTAGAATATCAAGGGATGAAATGCCTTCATAAATTTAAGCATTTACACCCCTACATAATGAATGTGATGGTTAGTTTTACGAACCACGTGTGGTAAGGCCCTAGGTGCACTGATGCCTCTTTAATCTTGATGGTCGGTATGATTGTTGAGATACTATCTGTTGATTAGCATTTTGGCCACGTAAGAGGACAAGAGTTCACTTCTAATTGGTTCACGTATATGGATAATTTTTGGTATCAACAGAAGGCCTTAATGCTCTATACTTGATGCTTTCATGAAAGTATGGAACATTTTATCCTGAAAGTAGATCGGATTATTTTCATGGTGCCTATTCAATAGATGATCTCCCACATTTGTGAAATTTTACCATTACTGTTTAAAGATGGCATTTTTATGAATAATTTGAATTTTAGCGATCCACTAAAGGGTAAATGGGTATTTTACACCTTTTTTATCGCGAAGCCATTAGAATGTCAATCGTTGGTACATTTAATCATTACTTTCGTTGTTTTTTAGATAAAGTATGAAAGGGGGGAAGCTTTTCCAAATTTTACCTTACCTAAACTGTAGCAGCTATTTCTGAACTTTTGTGTGATCCTTTGTTGTCGTTCGTATTTTCCTTCCATAATTCTTGGTGGATACTTAATCTTCAGTAAGAATGATTTATTTCTCTCTATTTTTCTTCATTTCCTTTCTTTTTGATCCATGGCTCACATAGTTGATGATGATTTTCTAGAGAGTCTAGGGTAGAAAAAAAAAACCTCTTGGGTTGATGTTGAAATACCCCATGGATATTTAGATGCATTGGTTGAGGGTCATTGGATCCCAACTTTGTTTATAGCTAAGTGTGGTTTCACATTTCCACCAAGTCCTTTTCTTCTTCATTTCTGCCAATATTTCGATGTCGTTTCAGCAAGATTATCCCTTAACACCTGGAGGATTGTTAATGGCATCAATAGACTGAATGAAATCTTTGGAACCCATATTAGGATTCCTGAAATTATGTTATGATATAAATGGGCTATTGCATGGGAGAACACCTATTATTTGAAAACTAGACAAGCAAATAGGGCTTTAGTGTTGAATTTGCCTAATTACAATAAGGATTATTAGAAACATGCTTTAATAGTTAAAAATTGGCAACATGCTCCACTTAAGAATAGAGTGGCCTAACAAGGTCCTAAATTCCCTCAGTCAGGGATTGGGATAGGTTTTTATTTCAGTTCTTGCCCTTTTTATTTTTACTTATTTCTTTTCTGATGTATGATAAATGTTACTGCTTATTGCTTTGTTGCGAAAGAACATAAAAGGAAGTTCCCCAAACCGGGTGAAATAAGTTTAGAAGAACTCAAATTCTTGTGGGGTATTAACCAAAGAACGAGAAAAGATCATCCCCGATCAGCTTCTTTATTAGTAGAATATAAAAGTTCCATCAACTCGTATGTAGCTCATCTAACAACTTAAGTGTCTTCAATTGTAATAGATTTGGAGAGTGATCCACTGTCTACTTCCTCTATAATTGAGTCTGTTAGTAAAGGTGCTGAAGTTGCTACTAGTGGCACTTCATTTTCTTTTGACTCTGATATTCCCTTATCTATTAGCATGGGAAAGAGGAAAACCTCCAATCTTATATGGGAAGATTCCCCTGCTGGTGTCAATAAACCAGTTGATACCAATGCCCAAAAGAAGAAGGTTGAGGTTGGAAAGAAGCCCCCTATCACCAAAGGTGATGAGTCTCCTTTCAAGAGACTAAGATGAGGTCCTGCTAATAAGAAGGTTGAGAAGGTTGTTGATGCCAACCAACTAGGATTGGTTGGTAAGGTCCCATATGCTACTGGTTCGTCGGTAGCTTTTACTCCTAGATTATGTAGGAAATTGATCAAGGTTGGCACCCTCCCAGATCATAGAGTTGTTGTTGCCTCCATGTCCACTATTAAAACTATCGGAGAGGGCTTCTCAAAGTTTATCCTTTGTAAGTTTTCATATTTGAATCTAGTTGGGCATTGTTCATATCTTCCTTGATTTGTACTGACTTGGCTCTTTTCTTACAGTTCCTAGTTTATTACAATCAATTATTTGAGAAGGACGATCATCTACATTCTTCAAGATAGAGATAGAGGAGGACTTTAAAGGTATTAGGAAATCTCTGGAGGAGTTCTTACATGCTTTGGATACATAACAAAAGTCTTGGGAGGAAAAAATCAAAGATGCCGAAGAATCATGGCAGAACGCTGATGATGCTTTATCTGTGGCTACCTTGGCTTCTTCCTAGGATAAGCCCAGGGCAAAGGCTGCTGAAGAGAAGGTCGCTAAGCTGTCTTCTGACCTTTCTATTAATAAGGACAAATAAAAGAAAACTAGAGAGGATTCCTTCAACAAGGACTGGGATAAATCCATCTCTGCTACTTCTTCCCCAATAGCATATGCTAAGAAGAAATTCTTCAAGGAAGGTTGGTCAACAGCTTTGAGGGAAATTTGTACTGCTGAAGACTCTGAGCTATTTCTGAGGCATGATCCAGGCTCCCCTACCAACCTTAATGATGAAATTGATGATGATGTAGGTTCGGGGTAATCCTCTATGGCCATTAAGTTAATTGTTCATCCATCCGATCAAGACAAAGCTCAAGTTGACTCAGTTACTCCTCTTGCTGACTAAGAGATAAACCCTGAGGTAGAGAAGGATAAGAAGGTGTAGACTTGTTTGGCCTCTAGTATTTATAGTTTTCACCTTTCTTTTGTCTTATTTTTGTCTTGTTTTTATGTACCTTTTTGTAATATTTCCATTTATCCATCAAAGAACAGTTTTCTTCAGTTTACTTGTCACTTTTTTAGCTTAGTTATTGCTCTGTCTCCTTTTATTATTGATCAAATATTAATTTATCTTTATACTTCATTGCCAAGATGGAACACATTGCTTCTACCGGTTTTGACTTACTTAAACGTTGTAACAATCTGTTTAAAGATGGTCACTTGGACTTGACAGATGAAGAATTAACAGACTTGCTTAGTGTAGATGCTTTTAATCAAGCAAGGGATGCATACACTTATCTCAAATTCTTTCTTGATCAAGTTGTAGCTAATAATGTTTCTTACTATGATATAATTAAATATTTGCAGACAGACCATAATGAAGCCAAAGCTTTACTGCATGCCGACTATGAAGCCAAATACAAAGCATTGAGTGAAGGTTGGGGTTTTGAGAAGAAACTTAAAAAATATGCCTCTGCATAAAGGAAAAAGGAGTTCTTATTGAATCGTGAACTTGATGAATATAGAGGGATCGCCAACCTCTTGGAAGAGGAGAATAACAAACTCTGAAATGAGTTGGAAACTTTGAAATAGTCTTCTATTAGTGGTGCCGATGAAGGTTCCTACTTTTTTGGAGAATGAGAATGCCAGGCTAATGGAAGAACTTGAAACTGTCAAGAAATCCAAACCTGCGCAATCTTTCAGATAATAAATAACGAGCCAACCAACTATTGAGGAATCTAGGACGAAGAAAACCATAGCCGATCAGGCTGCCTAACTGAAAGCAAAGAATCAAGTTATTATTGACTTATCTATAAAGTTGGATGCTAAGGACAAAGCCATTGCCGACTAGTCCACACAATTGATGGTGAAGAATACTATTTTTGAAGAAACTTCAAAAACCAGTTAAAAGGTTGACCTTTTAATTTCACAAACAACCCAGAGAGGTGAAGGCTATAATGAAGCTTTAGGTCATGAAGATGATCACCTTACTCAGTCCCATATTGAAGGTATAAATTGGGTTCGACTAATTATTTGACTTTGTTGAAGCATGATCGTAATAGGCAATTATGGTATTAGAACGAGCCTAGTCTTTTAGATTGTGATAATCCCCCTTTCAAGTTGGACACTTCATGGATACCCATTGATGTTATTCCCCGATGCTTGATCACTAAATACTTTGGGGACTATGGTTTACATGATTTTCATGAGATTGTTTGTCCTCCTCACCTGATCAATGTGTCGAGTAGCAGCAAAATAAGAATGTTAAAGGGGTTTAACTTGATTAATTCTCCCTTTAAGATAGTAGTGATACTGGGGTCTATGAATAACTAAAATGGGTGAGGCGTGACTTGCTCCAAGGGACGCTACCTTCAAGGTTCTCAAGTACTTTTGGAATAGCTTCTGGTAAAACCTTCCCTATCTGGTAATAATGGAACTCAAACTGTAATCTACACTTATGCAAGAAGATGATCTTTACCACAATACAAGTAACTTTATCCAAGAGAAAATCTTGAGAGTGATGGTTGTTAAGTGGAGTGAAGGAACAAAGAACTTAACACCTAGAGAGAAAGAGTAGGGAGAGAACACTTAGTGGTCTGGAGTGATTTTGATGGAGTAACGGTACGACTTGAATTATGATTCTTTTCCTGACCTTTCCTAGGGTCCTATTTATACTTGGGCACTAGGGCTGAGTTGGCACTTTAGGGCACCAAAACAGAGGGGGTTGGTGAGGGAAAAGGTCTGTAATATACCTTTTATCCCTACCTGTGTGCAACCGCATGTCTCCTCTAACAAGTGCCACCTGGTGCAAACCAAAGTCAAAAAGCAAATGTGTATGCGCTTGAAGACAAAATATCTGATTTGGTGAATATCATTTTAAAACGGTAACTTGTTGTACAAAATTTGCAAACTTGAGGAGGGGCCTCTAGGACCACCTCCTCTAAAATATTTTTCCAAACTGGTTATTTTTTTATGAGCAACCCCTTGGTTGCTCACTTTCACTGTGATTAAGTGTGAACTGTGTGAGAACTGGGTGACTTCTAGGGTCTATCTACTAGTGTTCTCTCAATCTTAAAGTGTTAAGTGGTTGAGCTTTCTCAACAAACCTTGTTCCTCAGCCACCAACCCAAAACTCTTAGGAGATCCCATCTTGACTAGTTGAGCCTTACCTGCTCAACTAGGCTACCTGTATAAGAAAGTAATATGTTAGTACTTTGATAATTATGTGAGTAATAAATCATGGGAAAGAGCTCACTCTAAGTATACCTCTTCACCCACTGGCTCTATTCTGTGAGGAGTTCTAATTTCTGGGGGAGAGGAGCCTTTTGTAGTGAGCCTCCTCATTGAGCTAAGTTATCTGAGATTTTTGGGACGGGGGACCTTTTCCAATGAGACTCCTTGCCCAATATTCCAAATTGTGAATTATTGGGTACTTTGGGGCTAGGAGCCCTTTCTGAGAACCTCCTCGCCCAAACTCTAATTCTGTGAGTTTTAAGGCTTTTTAGAGAGGAGACCTTTCTAAGGCCCTCCTCGCCCATTTCCATTTCTGTGAGATTTTGAGGATCTTGGGGGGAAGGATCCCTTTCTGGGGCCCTCCTCGCCCATTTTCATTTTTTTATTAGCAGTTGAGGATTTTTGGGTGAGGATCCCTCTCTGAGGCCCTCCTCACCCATGTTTATATCTATGAGCCTTTGGGGGTCTTGGGGTGAGGATCCCTTTCTGTGGCCCTCCTCACCCAGGATCTTGAGCTATCATGTGTGTACCCCTCTATATTAATCCCATCGTACAAAAATCTGTGTGTTGGGCATACCAAAGGTTTTTATACGCAATGATTCATTTCTTTCTTGGAATTAAAACATCACTATTTCATTGATTAATCTTGTCACTTCAGCCTACTTTTGGGGTCTTGAGGTGGCACATGTCACTTGGGGAACACACATCTCATCATTGGGAAATATTCAGTCCCCCTTTTGATTGGCAGTCTGTGCATGTCATAATAGGTATAAAAAGGGATTTTTAATCTCTTCTTCCCTTTTTACCTTACCATTTGTTTTCAAACTCAATTTTTTTTGGAGAGAGAGAGAAAAAAAAGGGTTAAAATTCTCCATAGTCATTTTCATTTTTTTTCTTGCTTTTACTCACTCAAATGGCTTCCTCATCTTCTCAAAACCCCACCTCCATTGTTGCCACCGCCACTAGTGAGGTTTTGGTGGGCGCAATGCCCTTTTTCGTCACTATTTCCACCGTCTTGGACACCGGAACCACCATCTTAACATCAGAGGTTTTAGACTCTTCCTAACTCTTTCCTGTTGAGGTTCCGTATTTGAGGGCCTCTTCGTCTGCTGCTGTGTTTGTAATAAGTGTTTCTTCCCCTATGGTTTCTTCTTCAAGGAGGGGTCCATCGCCTAGGGCTTCCTCGCCTCTTACATCATCTGCTGCTACTGGTGGTTCATCGCCCATGGATGTCTATGCGAGGAGGGGTTCATCATCTAGGTTTTCCTCGAACATCAGAACGTCTACTGCTATTGGGGTTTCCTCTCACATAGATGTTTTTGTGAGGAGGGACTCCTCATCTGTCAAAGTCATAGGTGCCTCCTCGTCCATAGGAACCCTCACCAGTGGACCCTCCTCACCTGATAAGGTTCTTGCAACCACTGGGACTTCCTCTTCCGCGGGCTTACTCTCCACCAGGACTACTACCTCCTCCTCGCATGTTGGTTATTCTAAGTCTCAAAGGGAATATCTTGTTGCTCGTCAAAAGAGGGATTTTGGGCTTTATCGTCTAGCGCCCTATTTTGGCGGGGAGGACACTTTTATGACTTCTCTTGCAAATTTTGAGCAGGGGTTTGTGGCCAAGATCAACGAGCAACCCCAAGTGGGTCTAGGTGAGTCTTCTAACCTTCTCATAATTCTTCCTGATTCAATACTTAGGGTGCGAGTAGACAAAGGTGATTCTCCTCATTCTAGTTTTGAGGTCAAAGCATGTGGGGGCGCCACAGAAGAATGGGGCCTCTAGGTGGATCATATCTTATCCACCCCCACACATCAAGTTATTATTGAGGGCCTTGGTCTTTTGACCACTATTAACAGTCTCAAAGCTTGCTCCATTGCCAAACAAGAACGAGCTTTTAGTTTGTTGGCCTCTTGTTGGAGTATGGATTCTCACACCTTTATTACTGGTTGGGGTGAACTTACTATTACTTTAGAATATATTTATGAGTTGCTCTCTCTACCCTATTTAGGCAGTCATATCCTTACTGATGGTTTTGAGGACAAGCTTGAGGAGCAGATGGTAGGTGAGCTGCACTCCGCTTTGGGTGAGTGCTTGAAGTATGTAGCTATCAACTTGAATGGGACCACAAAGCACTCCTTCACTAAATGTCATAGATATTGGTTTGAATATTTTGAGCAGCTGCCCAAGGCAGAGAGCTCGAGCAGGGCCTTAAAGAGTCAGTAAGGCCTAAAAATTAACTCCCCTTTACACTTGGCAGTATGTTTATCACCTTTCTGAGTAGGTTTCTTCTCCTTGGGAGTCTAGATGACTCTCCTCATGAACTTTTATTCAAGCTTGCTGTTAGGCTTTCTTGGGGGAGGGAAATCCCCCTCACAGCTTTGACTTTAGGCTCTCTGTATAATTGGCTAGACAGGGTCCATGTTAATATTGAGCATTCTTATGGTTTCTATGATGCGATTAACTTTACCAACACCTTCATCATTATTTCCTTTTCTTTTTAAGAGATTTTCCAACTTTTCTCCATAGGCAAGGGTCTGCCATAGTGGAGTTGGTCGTGCTGCAAGGTGAGATAAAAAGACCCCCAAAGTTCCTTAGGGGTCGCTAATAGATAATATTGATGAGTTTTCTCTTAGGCCCTACTACAAGTCTGTTGGAGGTATTTTCTCTTGGCATTCCTTTTCAGCTACTGGGGGCACTTTCTATTTCCCCGTAGATGCGGAGTTCTACCACTTTGAGATAGTGAGAAGGTAGTTTTGTTCTGACCAGGGGGTCTATACTCCTGCTTATACTTAGAGCACCACCCCTTCTGAGCTATACCTCGAGGATTTTTCCAACTTCACATTTGAGGGGGTGGTTGATAAGGTTGGTCATTTGGGAAACTTGTTTATACCTTCGTGAGATTATCTTCCCTCCTTCACTCCCTCCTGGTTCACCTTTTGGCAAAAGCAGGTTTCGTTGATCCAAAACTGTGTGAGGAATGTTCCTCATGAGACTATATATACAAAGATTCCTAACAACGATAGGTATCAGTATGGCACTGGAGCACCATCCCTAATACTCCTCTCGAGCATCTCACTCCTATCTTGGTGAGGCATTTGCTTGACGAGCCTATTTATTCCAACCAGCCTGAGCCTCATCCTATTAGGCCCAAGTCAAAGAGTAAGTAAAGTGTTGTTGCATCAAAGAGTAAGCATCCTTATGCGGATGTTTATATTTTTATACCAACTACCATTACCCCTGCTACCTCTATTATTTCCACTACTATCGTTGCTTCTCCCACTCTCTCCCCTCGCTAGTAAGAACTAAGGAGAGTAGGAAGAAGAAGATCAGTACTGGGACCTCTTCTCCTTCTCCTACGCCTTACTAGGGATCTGACACTAATTACCTTGGAGTAGAGGAGATATTTAGGACTATGGGAGAGTAAGGATATGAGGCCCTTGGGCTGTCTACTGAAGGAGCTGATGTTACTTCCATTCCTATCGGTGAAGGCAGTATAACTCATTCCCTTTTACTTTGCTTAATTGACTTTTGTGGGGCCTTACTTGCTGGTTCCACTTCTCTATAATTTGAAGAGGAACTAGTCAATTATAGAAGCATTCCCTCCAAAGATAATGACGGTTCTTCTTCTAATGAGACGAAAGTCACTGAACCTTATGATGATTAGAACTTTAATGCTTCTTCTTTGTTGACAGTTTTAGAGGAGTCTTTCGGTGAAGGTGCCTTGATTAGGTTCCATTCTGCCTCCAGTCCTACTAATGGGCAGCTATCGTATGGGCAGATCGCTCGCACTACTGCTGTGAGTTTCTTATCTTAAATTTCTATTACTGTTTTACTATCTATTTTCCTGTATAGAATTGAACTATGGCTTGTTTCTATCTTCGTGATATTTGCAGGATGTCTCTGTTGTAGCGAGCGATCCTGCGCCTTCACTTCCTGCCCAGGGGCCTTTTGCTAAGGCCAGGAATTCCATATTGGCATAATCTTTGGCCTTATCAAAAGAGGTTTGTTACTTCCCTCCACTCGTTTATTACTTCCTTTATTACTTCCTTTATTGTTTCTTTGTTCACATTTTTTTTAAACTCTGTCAGCTATCTATTGTGTTCCCGACATCAGCAAAGACTTCTTCTATATCTTCCTCTTCAATCTAGGTAAACATTAGCTCCCCAGAGTCCTTTATCATTTAACTTGACATATTTTTAAGGTACATCTTTTTGACGTCTTATGTCCTTGTGCACGAAGGTGGCTGTTTCTCTTAATCGCCTTTCCTCACCTCTCCCTTCCTCTGTGATCAGATGTTCCCCTTCCAGGTTGTCTGAGGTACTTTTAACTTGTTTTCTTCATTGTCTTTCACTGCTTTGCCATATTCTCTACAATTATAACTATATAATTTCTATGTATGCTTTTTTTTGCATGGTGAACTTCTTCCAGCGACCTTTCCTTTATTGAGGGGGCAGTAACATCCTCAAGAGGCGCTCCTCCAGGTATATTGCTTTCAGGGAGAATTCCTATCTCCAGAGTTTTCATGTCTACAAACCCCAGGCTTCACATCCTTCCCAAACCCTCTGAGCCCATTTTTACCATTGCATCTAGCAAGCCTGTCACACATGTTAGCTCCACCTCTCGGGTATTGCTTATTCTTGTTAGGCCTTATTTCTTACTTTGCTTTGTGTTTGATCTTCTGACCGTTTTGTTATGACTTAGGTCGTTGCATCTACCGCTGCTATCCTGCCAGTTTTCTTTTCCCCTTCCTCTTTGGAGGGGTTTCGGGTAAGCCTGCATGTGATTCTTTTGTCTTCTTGGTCCCTACTTCTATGCTATTGGGATTCCATTTTCATACTCTTTCTTTTTTAATTTAATTCTAGTTGGTTTACACTACCTCTTCTTCTCCTGCACCTTCAGTTCCCTTTCCAATAGTCCTTGCCACGACTGGGGGAGCTCCTGAGATAGCACCTGCTTCAGCCAGCCTAGCCGAAGTCCCCTTCTCTGAGGGGCTTATCCCTAGCTCCATCGGTCAGTCTCAGTCTCATCGGTATGTTAAATTTTTGAAAACTTTACTTGCTATCTTGATTACACCTCTTGTGCATGCAATATTTCCTTTTCCAACATATCTATAGATGTGGTCCCTTTCCCTGTGGGGATTACATTTAGACTCTCAGGTGAGTATTCTACTAGTTTCTATGATTGAGGACACATTAGCCATCTCTCCAGCAAGTTCCACTCATGCTCCAAATATCGTAGAGTCTTTGGTAAGTTTCCTGATGGGGAGCTCGCAGGTAAATACTTAATATAGTGGCCTTTTTGAGCTATTATTTTTTATATAAATACTTAATGCCTTTATATGTTTCCCTATTTACAGCTTAGCACAATAATTGTCCCTTTGAGTATGGGATAACCAGGGGGAACTACTATGAGTCAAGTATTATACTGGCATATCTGGATCTGTCTTTATTCCCTTTTTCTTCTTACTTTTACTGCGCAAGTATGACTACCTTCACATTCTTGTTTCCTTATTTTCAGGTCAGTGAGGCAGTTGTCCCTAATGCTACGGGACCTGTTGTGAGTGCAATACTGCACACTCCCCAAGTATTAAACTTTCATACCAAAGTTCTTTCTGTCTATTTACTTTGGCACATTTCTCTTCTTCTCCTCTTCTTTTTTTAGGAAAAGAAGATTCTAACGTTTTCCTATCCTTTTTCAGGCTGGTGCCCAAGGCCATGTTTTTCTCCCTCGCCTTGGTGATAGCATATTGACTCCTCTTGGCTTTAAGGTAAACTTTCAGTAATCTTCGTTTCAATTCAAATATTAATAACCACCTCCTGCTACTTTTCTTCTCAACTACTTATCCCTTGCTACTAGTTATTGTGCAGGATCCAGTTAATGAACTTGCTGAAGCTACTAGGGAGACCGACGAAGGTTTTGAGGCGACAGGTGATGTTGGCTTCGATGACGATTTATCTGTTCCTCTCTCCTAGATTGAGTCTCATAATATAATTTACGATGACATAGAGGTGGAGTCTCCTAATGCTTTCATGAGCGTATTATGGCATTTAAAGTTGCCTTCCCAATTTTGCGCTGAGGAATGGGAAGTGTTGGAGTGGCTTCTAGAGCACCATCATGAGACTTTAACCTCACAGAGCATTCTCAATATTGACAGCCTTACTATCTTCAATTTAAAGACCTTAGATAGCTATCTTTGTGAGTTCTTGTCTACCCCTCCCACTGATGTGATTGGTCGAAGGGTCTTATTGTTTCTCCAGCCTCTTCATGATCTTCAGTGTTTTTATCATTTCCAACTGGATTGCCTTGAAGTTTTAGTTCATTATTTTTTCGGTACCACCTTTAGGAAGATGATAAAGCTTCATAGTTCCCATCAGAACAGGGAGTGGTAGCGACAGACTGAAGCAGCGCCAATTCAGACTCAGATTCAGTTTCTACAGGATAAGCTAGACAAGATGGAAGTGGGTGTTGCTGAGGATGAGTCTTAGATAGCTAGGTTAGAGGAGAAGATTGTTGAGGAGGCTATTTTTCATGTTATCTAGTGGTTAGGTAGTTTAGTTGTTTAGGCTCCTTCTTGTATGTTTTTTCATATGTAAAGGACTGGGCTATTATTAATGAAAAAAAAGTATTTTTCTGACTTTTTCCACTTTGCTCATTTTCTTTTATCTCAACCTTAGTGTCTTCTTATCATAGTCTGTATTAATATTTCCTCTAGCTGTGTGGTATTTGCATTTTATCTGGGCAAGTAACATTTTTAGAACTGTCCCCTCTAACTATTGAGGTACTTGCATTTTATCTAGGCAAGTAATATTTTTAAAAATTGTTCCCTCTAACTGTAGGATACTTGCATTTTATCTAGGCAAGTAACGTTTTTAGAACTGTCCCCTCTAACTATGGGGTACTTGCATTATATCTCAACAAGTAATATTTTTATAACTATACCCTCTAACTATGGGGTACTTATATTTTATCTGGGCAAGTAACATTTTTTAGCACTATCCCCTCTAACTGTGGGGTACTTACATTTTCCGGGCAAATAATATTCTTTAGAACTATCCCCTCTAAGTGTGGGGTACTGGGGTACTTGCATTTTTGTCTGGAAAAGTAACGTTTTTTAGAACTATCCCCTCTAACTGTGGGGTACTTGAATTTTATCTAAGCAAGTAACATTTTTTAGAACTATCCCCTCTGACTGTGGGGTACTTGCATTTTATCTGGGCAAGTGACATTTTTAGAACTGTCCCCTCTAACTATGGGGTACTTGCATTTTATCTGGGCAAGTTATCATTTCTTATAACTGTCCCCTCTAACTGTGGTGGTACTTGCATTTTATCTGGGCAAGTAACATTTTTTTTAGAAGTTAGAGCAGGGGAATGTAAGTCCCCTTTTCTCTATTCTCTATATGGGCTGGTGAAATAAGTCTTTTTCTTTGAGAACAGAAGTTAAGGCTTGCTCTTAAAATGAAAAAATTTTCTATGTATTTTTATTATCATGACTTGGAGAACGTCCTCCTATTGGTCTAGTGATAAAATTAAAATCATTTATCTAATATGCTTGGAGAGATTTTGCTCAGTATACCTTTCTGTTAGGATAGATGTACCCCTAAGTGTAATGAGCAAAGTTCTCTCTATCTAGGGCTCTCCTATAGTCTAGTATAGAAAATTAAAAATGAGAATCATATATATATATATATATATATATATATATATATATATATATATAAATATATTCTAGTTTATCTATCTTATGCCATAAGCAACAAAAAATGAGAATCATCATGCAATGCTCAAAAAGAGTTGTTATTCATTTATATTCATTGTTTGTATCATTTACAAGATTGTATTACTCTTATGATCTTACAAAAAATCACTTGTCTAGCACTAGATCAAGTTGTTCAAACCTTTTAACAGAAATGAAAATTTTCCTTTAACAAAATTAGGCATAATACCTCTTTAGGCACTTGCAGTTGATCGAGTGGAGGCAATCACTCTCTGGCTCTGAAATCTGATAATAACCCGATTTTCCTACTCTTTTGATGACAAAGGGACCTTACCAGTTGGATTTGAACTTTATGCCGACATGTTGCGAAGGTGGTGAGTGGATGCTCGTAGGAATAAGTCTCCCACCTGGAACTCCCTAGGTTTGACTAAATTTTCGTAGGCTCTGGACAGTTGTTGGGTGTAGACTTTGAACTTCCCTTTCGCCTTGTCTCTATGCTCGTCCAGTGCCTCCAGATGCACATGCCTTGGGTCAGGGATGAGTTCGTTTCCTAGAGCAACTCTAGCTGAGGGAACTGCCAACTCCACCAGTAAGACAGCTTCAACCCCATGTACTAGGGAGAACGGGGTGAACCCTGTTGATTTTCTTTTTGAAGTACGATAAGCCTATAGCACCATGGGAAAATTCTCATCTCATGCCCCTTGCATATTCTCCATCATTTTCTTCAAGATATTTATCAGGGTTTTATTGGTAGCTTCTGCTTGGCCATTACCCTTAGGGTAGGAGATGGTTGAGCTATTATGTATAATTTTGTATTTGTCTGTGAGGAGGGCCATCTCCTTTCATATGAACTACTTCCCATTATCTGTTAAGATTAGGTTGGGTATACAAAACCATCATATGATATACTCCTTTATAAACTGGGTTACCACTTGGACAGTCACTTTCCTTAGAGAGATGGCTTCTGCCCATTTGGTGTACAATTCTTCAGCCACAATGATAAAAGCTTTTCCATGAGAGGCTTGGATGATTTCTCCAACTAGGTCAAATGCCCATGTGTGGAAGCAGTAGTGAGCTACGAGAATTTGCAAGCTGACGAAAGGGGCATGTATCATGTTACCATGCACTTGACATGCCTTGCACTTCTTCACATAGCCAATGGAATCAATCTCCACAGTCATCCAGTAGTACCCTAGTTTCATCAGTTGGTCATATAATTTAGCACCCCCCATGTAAGAGGGCTCATGATCCCCTTTCAGCACATTCTCTATGTCCTCTTTAGCTATGCACCTTAACGCCTTCAAATTTTACTCTTTTGTGTAAAGCTCTCCTTCCACTAATTAAAAAAGGGCTATCCTTTTTCGCAAATAAATTCCATTCGCCCTCTCTAAGGGAAACTCCTCATCTCTCACATACTCTATATATGGTTGTCTCTAATCTTCAAAAACCTATAAAAAGTTGGCATCCCCTGGCTGGTCAAAATTAGCTTGGCATTTTAACCAGCTTTGTTGTAGATGGGTAGCTTTTGCGCTCATCATGGGCCAATAATACCCCCCCCCCCCCCCCCCCCGTTGCAACCGTCGATAGAGAGGAATATCAGTGTTTCCACAATGCTTTTTTTGCATTTCTACCAACCTTTTCTTAGCTTCTTGCTCTCCAACACACCTATCTAGAAGTCTTCTGGGGCTCTTGAAATAGAGTGTTACCTGCAGCATGTGATAGTTAGCTAACTACAACATTTTCATTGTCCCTTCTCTGGTTTTGAGTTGATTTACCACTAGGTGCATCCAATCTTCTGGCTCATCGCTTGGGAATAAGGGTCTTACTGTAATAGGCATTTCTTTTCGTCGTACTATGATTGTTGCTTCTGAATCATCCATGTCTAGCTTTTGTGCTATTATGGCAAGTGCATCGGGATGCATGTTCATTTCACATGCCTGTCTCTTTACAGTTACTTCCAAGAACTTTCCTAGCAACCTTTGGATGATGTACCTATATGGTGCTAAATTGTCATGCTTGAGGACGAACTCCCCATTGACCTATTTTACTACCAGGTTGGAGTCCCCTCGTAAGCACAACACCCTGATTCCTTTTTTGAGTGCCTCCAACATTCCAAAAGTGAGGACTTCATACTCATCCTCATTGTTTGAGAATTTAAAGTCCAACTTGAAAGAGAGAGTGTTCGTCTCCCTCCTATTTAATAATATAATACCAGCACCCCCTGTCCCTTGATCACTGGAGCCATCAAACTCCATCACCCATTTTTCAATTTCTTCCACCATGCATGCTTGAATATTCTCCCCAAGCATCTCTTCACTAGGTGGCTCAAAGTTCCCACTTGGAAAATGGGCAAGAAGATCTGCCACTACCTGGCTTTTAATGTCCTTGGGCGCTATGCATTTCAAATCATACTCTGATAGGATAAAAAACCACCTTGCTGCTTATCTCATAAGTACTTTCCACACGAGGAGGTACTTGATGGGGTCACACTTAGTGATTATATAAAATTGTGAAGGCTAACAAATGGTGTCTCAACTTGTGGGCAATAAATACTAAGTCTAGGCAATGCCGCTCTACATTAGTGTATCTAGCCTCTCTACTTGAGATCACCCTTGAGATGTAGTGTACCGACTTTTTCACTCCTTCCTTTTCTTGGGCTAGCAATGCTCTTATGAACCTCTCTGTTGAAGCAAGGTAAAGTAGCAGCGGTGCCCCCGCTTCTGGTGGAATCATTGCGGGTGGAGAGGATAGAATCTCTTTGATCTTATCAAAGGCCATCTCCTGCTCATCTCCTCAAATCCATTTGTCTTTGCCTCTCAGAATGGGTGTGAATGGGTTAGTCACCTCTGCGAGTGCAGGTATGAACTTCCTACGGTAGGATACCTTTCCTAGTAAGCTCTTAAGATGTCTCTGACTCTTAGGGGGTGGCATCATCGTTATGGATTTTATTTTTCTGCGTCTACTTGCACCCCCTTCCTGTTCAACCCTAACCCTAGAAACTTTCTGACAGTAACTCCAAAGGCACACTTGGAAGATTTCATTCACATCTTATACTTGTGGCACCTTTTAAACACCCTACTAAGGTGTTATATGTGTTTTCTTTCTTTTTTGGATTTCACCACTAGGTCATCCACATAAAACTCTAACATGTCATGAAATAGGTCATGAAAAATTTCCATCATGGTTCTCTGGTATGTGGCCCCATCATTCTTTAGTCCAAATGGCATGACTGTATAGTGGAAGTTTCTTAAAGGTGTGCAAAAGGCAATCTTCTTCGCGTCTGTCGGATCCATCTTAATCTGGTTGTAGCCAATGTACCCATCCATGAAACTATACATCTCATGTCATGCAATAGCATCGACTAAGCTATCTATGCTTGGTAGAGGAAAGTCATCTTTGGGGCATGGCCTGTTCAAGTCATTAAATCTACACAAATCATGATTTGGCTCTTGTCTTTCTTCGCCACTAGCACTATAATATAAAGCCATATGGGATGATGAGTAGGATTGATGAATCCTTTCGTGAATAACTTTTCCACCTCGGCTTTTATCTTTAAGTCAAGGTCTGCCTTATAAGTGCAAGTGTTATGTCTCACTGGAATGGAATTTGAAAGAACGTTCAATCTATGGGAGCTCACCTCTTGTTCTATTTCAGGCATCTATGTATACTTCCAAGCGAAGACATCTGTTAACTCTTCGATCAAGACAATGATCTCTTCTTTCTGCTTTGGTTCGAGACTCTTGGAGATCAGTATGGGTCTACTTTTACCTCCTTCCTTACCTTGATTGATCTCCTCTAACTCCTGTAGTTTCTCTTGGGGTCCATCTTGCATGCATTCTGGAGCTTCCTCTGGCTCCTCAACGTGATCAATAATATGTGACTCATCCACAACAAAGCATTCTGGTGCTGGGTCCGTTCTCTCATCCCAAAACACCACCCGCGCAGATCATTATAAGCGGTAGATAACCTTTCCATCGGGTAAAACCACTTTTTTACAAGTTCAAGGAGGTTTGTCTACTTCCTCCACCTTCCTCTTCCCTTTACCATATGGGAAATTACCCTTTCTCCTAAGCGATCATGAACATATTTCTTTGATTGACCCACTCCCCCTACCCCTTGCTTTCTTTCTAGCCTTCGTATATAATTTCTTCTTTCCTTATCGAGTTTAGTGTAAAAAGATGCATCTACTAGATGGGCCTCCTCGACGTATAAATGCTTTTGAGTCACTTTGATGACTACTTATATGACTCTAATGTTATCCTTTGCACACTGGTGGTAGGTAGAAGGCACTATGCCATGGGTATGCATCAATACCCTCCCGATGGGTATGCATCAATACCCTCCCGATGGGTATGCATCAATACCCTCCCGCGCACTATGCCATGGGTATGCATCAATACCCTCCCGCTGGTAACTGGTAGTGGCATTGATGATATGTAATTTGATGTGGGAAGTGAAATTCCCCAACTTAATTCCCATGTTCACGTATCCAATGGATTGCATTCCAGCACTATCAAATTTAGAGATCACTAGTGGCATTAGCACTACTTTCTCTTGCTCAATTCATGTTTCATACGATGTATCGATCGATATGATGTTAATAAGTGCTCCTCCATCCATTAATTCCATGGGGAATGACACCCCATTGATCACATATGTAACATACAAGGGATGATTATGAAAATAAGGCACCTGCCTATCTACCTCCGAAAACACTACTTAGAAGTATATCTCTTAATCAACCTTCTAATTAGCCCTTGCCAATTGATTGAGGGATCTCCCCGCTATTGCACTGCCTTCAAAAATTTTCTTGTTATGAGCACCGTTGTGTCATACTTCACTCCTATTTGATCAAAGAAAAACTTGAGCTTGGGGCTCCTCACTGTGGCGTCACACTCAGAGTTTAGGTTTACTTTGTATGTTTGGGCATTACACACATATTCTGCTTCAAATCCCCCCCCCCCCCAGTCTAGGGCAAAGATGACATCCACTTGATGTTCTATGAGGTTGACCTACTCGACTTCCTTGCCTTCCTCATTTTCTTAATCGGGAGTGAAAAACCACTCTTCATGTTTTCTTTGTAGCTCACTCTGGTGCTTACTGCTCAAAGTTAACTTCTCCAACTCTTCAGATATATCTTCACCATTTTCCCACTCCATCATCTCTTGTACTTCATCATCATCATAATCCATTACCATGTTGGAAGTGCCAAAGTGATGTGCTGGATGTGGATTTTCACTAACATCCACTGGGGGTATTTGCAAGGTACCATTGCCCACCTGCTTGCCAATGATTCTTCTCAAATACTAGCAGTCTTGAGTGGAGTGTTGCACCCGCTGGTGTAGCTCACAATACTTAGGTTTGGCTTCATCTGCTGTTGTTGGAGTTTCTCCATTTAGGTGAGGGGGACCTGTTACCCCCTCATGCACCAATGTGCAATAACAATCCATAGCCTCCTCTACGCTGCAAGGTAGCGGTGGTGTAGCATCTTCTCCAAACTTTCTCTTATTGCTAGGGCTTTTGTTATTGGATCTAGAACCTCCCTTATTGCCTTTGGGATTTCCATCCACAATGTTAACTTCCTATCTCCTCCAGACATGAAATCTTTGGGAAGTAAGCGAAACCTGTGTCCTCCAACCCGAGGTCCTTGGTTTGATTATCATGGCTATGTTGCTCGCGGACTTAGTGAATTCTCGAAAGGTTCCATATCTAGTCTCACTGACCAGATATAGTTTGTATTACTCCAATATCCCTTCCACACAAATTTGAAGCAGTATTTACTCTGCTACCTCCTCGTGGACATCAAGTGCTCTCTCACGAAAGCGCTTAATGTATTGCATCATCTATTTGCCAGGCTTTTGCACCTCTTGCGACAAGTGCCTCATCCTGAATTCATCTTTCATCATAAAGAACTTATGGAGGAACTGCATGTGCATCTCTTCCCAAATAGGGATGTTGTTGTGTGCTAGGTGGGAGTACCACGTGTAGGCCTTCCTCGTGAGGGTCTTTGAGAACTCCCTCAACCTCAGATTTTTATTGTTCGCATGCATTCCCAAATATTTAAATAACGTCTTCATGTTCTCTCCTCGGTTCTCCCCTTTGCCACTAAATTTGATAAATTTTGGTGGGAAATACCCTTCTGGGTACAATTTCTCATTCACTTCCTATGGGTATGGGTCATGAAACTCCCCGTACAAGTGAGAGGCCTCATTTTTAGAGGATGATAGTAGCCTGCTCACCTCCTCCATCATAACATCCTTGGAGGAGGATTCTTCTAGACCCACGCCCTTTGTTTCTGGTGACCTTGATAATGTTGGAATTTGCTCCTTCACCACTTGTCGAGGTGGGGATATTTTTGTCGGAGCCTCCATCGGGGCGATTGTCCCTCCAGAGAGGGCTGCTCCCGATAATACATATCCTTTACCCAAACCTGCAAGGTCAATGTCATTTTGTTTCAAGAAATCAAAGAACATGCTCATAAAACTCATACCTGTCACCGGAGCCACTATCGGTGAACTGGTCTACCATGTCAGAGGGGAAGATGTCATTGCTCCAATCACCACCACGTCTTCATGAGTGGTCTTTCCACTCTGAGTCCCATTCCCAGAAGGAACGTCACCAAAAACTAGTTGTTTAGAAATGTTCAAACCTTCTATGTCCATGGAAGCAAGAATACCTCCCTAGTAGAGTCACCAAATGTAAGAGGGTGGTGAGACTGGGGTCTATAAATAACTGGAAAGGGTGAGGCATGACTTGCTCCAATGGACGCTGCCTTCAAGGTTCTCAAGCACTTCTGGAAAAGCTTCTAGTAAAAATTTCCTTGTCTGGTAATATTGGAACTCAAACTATAGTCTACAATTATGCAAGAAGATGATCTTTACCAAAATAATAGTAACTATACCCAAGAGAAACTCCTGAGAGTGATGGATGTCAGGTGGAGTGAAGGAACAAAGAACTTAACACTTAGAGAGAGAGAGAGCAGGGAGAGAACACTTAATGGTCTAGAATGATTTTGATAGAGTAACGGTATGACTTGAGTTATGATTCTTTTCTTGACCTTATCTAGGGTCCTATTTAACTTAGGCATAGGGGATGGGTTGGCACTTTTGGGTGCCAAAACTGAGGGGGTTGGTGAGGGACAAGGTCTGTAATGTACCTTTTTTCCCTACCTTGGTACAGCCGCCTATCTCCTCTTACAGGTTCCACCTGGTACAAATCAAAGTCAAAAAGAAAATGTGTCTTGTCTTCAAGACAAAATATCTGATTTGGTGAATATGATTTTAAAATGGTAACTTTTTGTTCAAACTTTGCAAACTTGAGGAGGGGCCTCTACGACCACCTCCTCTAAAATATTTTTAAACTTGAGGAGGGAAGTCTCAAGGACCACCTCTTCTAAAATATTTTTTCAAACTATTCATTTCTTATGAGCAACCCATTGGCTGCTCACTTTTACTGTGATTAAATGTGAAATGGGTGAGGACTGGGTGGCTTCTAGGGTCTGTCTACTAGTGTTCTCTTAATATTAAAGTGTTAAGTGGTTAAGCCTCCTCAATAAATCTTGTTACTCAGCCACCAAGCTAAAAATCCTAGGAGATACCATCTTGCCTCGTTGAGACCATCCTGCTCGACTAGGCTACCTGTACAAGAAAGTAATATGTCAGTACTTTGATATTTATGTGAGTAATAAATCTTGGGAAAGAGGTCACTCTAAGTAAACCTCTTCACCCACTGGTTCTATTCTGTGAGGGGTTATAATTTATGGGGACGAGGAGCCTTTATTGTGAGCCTCCTCTTTAAGCTATGTTATCTGAGATTTTTTGGACGAGGGACCTTTTCCAATGAGCCTCCTCGCCCAATATTCTAAATTATGAATTATAAGGTACTTTGGGGCGAGGAGCCCTTTCTGAGGCCCTCCTCACCCATGTTTATTTCTATGAGCCTTTTAGGGTCTTGGGGAAAGGAGCCCTTTTTTGGGCCCTCCTCATCCATTTCCATTTATGTGAGCCTTTGAGGGTCTTGGGGCGAGGAGTTTTTCTGGGGCCCTCCTCGCCCATTTCCATTTATGTGAGCCTTTGAGGGTTTTGGGGCGTAAATCCCTTTCTGGGGCCCTCCTCGCCCAGGCTCTTGAGCTATCAAGTGTGTACCCCTCTACACTCCTTATACTTTGGATGATACTTCTGATGGAATGGAAATAGTTCAGCCATCTCAGCCGACCTCCAAAGCTGAAGGAAGATGTCATGTTGAATAATTCTCATATGTTCTGTTATTCATTTGAATGTAATATAATTTATTTGAATAAAAATACATATTTTTGTGTTGTTAACTTATGATTATTTTAATCAGTCAGTCAACTTATGATTATAATGTCATTGATTCTAGTAATGCACTTATATATTAATCCAAATATAGCATTAGTTATCAATGGTGACCAAGTGTATGAGGAATATATGATTGTATCCTGGTATTTTATGAAAATTTACATTCCTTCCTGCACTTAAATTGGCTAGGTAAAACGTGTTTGTAACTTGCTTAGTTGTATACAAAGTTTTACACTTCTTCTTCTTGACTTGTTGATGCGAAATCATACATGACGTGAATAACTTCTTATTCATGATTCGTTTTTATGAAGTCATACATGAAGTAACTTGTTATTGCCGACAAAGCATTTTAGGATTGTGTTCCTTTAACTTAGTCAGATAAGACTTCTTATTCATGACTTATTTATACAAAGCCATACATGAAGTAATATTTACTTCTTGTTCGTGACTTGTTTATACGAATTCATACTGGTAGTTTTCATTTGAGCGAGTAACAATTGCGCTGCAAGCTATTGAATTCATCATTATTAAGCATATATGTACTGTTGATCGGTAAGAGACATTCTGACATATTACTTTTGTTTGTTTTTGTGTGATGATATATCACCGTACTCCGAAAAAAATAAAAAAAATGAAGGGACTGAAATCAATATTTTATTGAAACTTGACTCATAAAATCAAAAGAAATACAACAGTAACAATCCCTTTAATCATTGATAATACTTTCGGAGATGCTCAGTGTTCCAGGGATTTTTGAATTCTTCCCCTTCCAACGTCTCAATTCGATAGGTTCCAGGTCGGATAATAGTGGAAATGTGATATGGGCCATGCCAATTAGCCTTAAGCTTATTTTTCTTTTTTATCACCTTCTTAAGAACATAATCACCCTATTTAAGGTTGTTCGGCTTAACCCTTTTATTGTAAAAGCGAGCAATTATGTGTTGGTATGCAGCATTTCTCAGGGAAGCTTCTTCTCAGACTTCATCCAACATGTCTAGATCTAGTCGGTGGATCAAGTCACTAGTTGGAGAATCAAAGTTCAGTAACTTGTTGGTTGGTAGGCCTATCTCGGCTGGTACCATGGCTTCAGTCCTAAACGTAAGCATGTATGGTGTCTCTCCAGTTGTTGTTCTCAATGTTTTTCTATAAGCCCAAAGAACATAATGTAACTCGTTAATACAATTGCCCTTTCCAGCGTCAAGTATTTTTTCAATCCATTGAGCAAAGTTCTATTTGTTACTTCTGTCACACCATTACTTGGAGGATGTCCTGGTGCAAAATGAAGCTTCGGGATCTTGGACTGGACATAATACGCTTCAAATTCATCGTTATCGAATTGAGTTCTATGATCCGTATTGAAGGCATGTGGTAGCCTGTATGTGCATTGTAACACCCCGTAGTTTTGAGGATTTAGTATTTAATTATTTTTGGGAGAAATAAAACTATTTAAATTGGAGAAACTTAAATTTATGATTTGGAGAATTTATTTGAGTGGGAAGAATTATTTATAGTTGGAGACTTTAGGTTTAATTATTCGAATTATTGTTGTGTCGCATTTTGAAGTAAAAAATTAGAGAATGTTATAAAGTATTTCGGATGACAATTCTGAGTGCACTATTGAGTCTTTATGGGTCGAGATAGTCAGAAAAGAGTAGTCGGGGTAGTAATTGGGTCTCGGGACATTTTTAGGGGTGTTCGGGTCATTTGGGCTTGGCCCATTAGGCTAAAAATGGGATTAGTGTGATTTAACCTCAGAGAAAAAGGGTCTTACGGCAGATTTCATAAATCATAAACCGAAGTCCTTGAGGGAAGGAAAGAGGAGCAGTTGGGGATCTTTTGGAGACTAATCTGTAGAGATTTGGGTGTTCTTCATCAAACCATCCTCTACACAGACAGATCAGACTCTACGAAACCTATAGGGAAAGTGGATACCTTTCTGTGATTTCAATTTTTTGATAACCAATTCATATTATGGTGATGTGTAAAACCAAATCTATTTTAGGGTGGGTTTTCGGTGAGAAAATGGGATTTTTGGTAAATTAGTGATGGATTGTGAATTAATGGTTAAATTGATGTTATAGTGCCGTTGGATTTTGTTAAATTTGGAACTATACCAGAAGTCTAGGAATCGATGTTAATTATGTGGGATTGTGGAATCAGATTTTTTTTAAAATGATTGGGATTATTTCGTAGGAATTCTTTTTTAGAGTTGGTGATAATTCGTGAAAATTAATTGTGCTAAAATGTTTGGATGGTGATTATAGTTCATTTTAGATGTAAAAAGTTGATCAATAGGATGGATTGAGGCTGGGAATTGAGAAAATAAAGCTTGGTTTTCGTTAATGGACGAAATAGAGAATTGGAGAAGAAAGGGAACTGGTCGATCGATCGATCAAACTTAGGAGTCGATCGATCGACGCTCCTAGATTTTTGACAGGACTGCCAGTTTTATACATAAGGGGAAATGAATTTAAGATTTAATTTCCATACATTATTTAGTGAGAAATATATATGAAGCACACATTCCTAACAATTATAGGGAAAGTAATTGGGATTAGGGAGGATTTATGTGGGGCACTTTACGGATAAATTTAGGGAAATAAATTCCAAAATAATCATATACAAATCGAGTGAGCAAGTCCGGGTATATTGATTGAGTAACGCCGAGGTATTTAATTAACTATTGAGAGGAATAGATTAATTTTGAGTCGGATCATGGACTCACGAAGGTAATAATTAATTAATATGTAAATTAATTATATTAGAATCGAACCATAGGCTCGGGAATATATAGGCTAGTGAAACGGATTTTAGTACACAGTAAAGCAGGGATTTATATTATATATATGCGGTGTGTGATAGTGTATATATATATATATATATATTGTGTGCTTATAAATATCAGTGGCTAGATATTTAATTAAATTGTGTACTCTAGTGCTATTAAGGGAGGTTACGCGATGTGGGTGAATCCCCTAACTTGAGTAGTAGGGCAAGTATATCCCCAGGTCATAGCGCCTGTTATATGGTTGAGGGGCTTATCTCACTTCCAGGTAGTAAATATGAACGCCTCCAAAATTTATGTTTTTTGCCAAGTTCACGAGAGAGTCCGAGTTGGGGTAACTAGGTTAAGTGAGCACACCTGGTATAATAGCACTTTCGAGGAAATCATCCGGTGAGGGTATACTCGGAAGGATGGATATACATATGACATATGTGTGGATGTTGTGGTATAGTTATGTATATAATAGTTTAGAAAATTATATACGGGTATTATATACATGTTGCGAAAATGATTGTATTTTATATAACTAGTGAGACTATTATATATTTTATTTAAAAAGGATAATTTATGGAAGACAAGTATGGGATTGTTGTATTATAATTTTACGTATATGGTGGGAAAAAGATTATTTACGGCATCAAATACATAGGTGAGAAATTTTATTTACCTATATAACTTGTGTCACGATTATATGATATCATTTTAAAGGAATTATTTAAGTTAATGTGAGAAATAACTTATAACCCATGAATAATAATAATACTCGGTTTAGAGTAGTATGACAAGGGGATTTTATACCAGGACTAGTTGGACGGGGCAGGATAACTAGGTGGGGTTAAGGTAACCATTAGGTGTGCACATAGTGGAGGGGTGAGTATGTCCTCAAAAGAGTGCGACACTAACTTAAATATGAAGTGCATTCATGCATTTTGTGTTACCACAATGTTAATCACTTGCTAAATATTTTTCAAAATGTTTTGGGTTCTATACCTTGCTATAAAAACTATTTTCAAAAGCTTTTAGGTGTCCAGCCACAGGGACGCCAGGCTTGATATTCTATTCTAGGGACGCGTAGCTGCGGTACATGTGGATGGTAGAAGGAGCTTGGATTAGACACATCATTCATTATTTCCTAGAGTAGGAATCATTTACTAGTTCCAGTTTTACTTAAGGCTTATCACCCAGATTTTTCAATACAGTTTTTAGATTTATTTATTCAGTTGTTCGATGATTGTTATTTGACTATTTAATTTGGTGGCCGATGGTTTATTCCGCAAGTAGTTTATTTATTTATTCAGTTGATTTGATTCAGTTGTTGTGAATGGCTATATATACTTTCGTACATTATTGTTTTATTTAAATAAAAAGATAAAATTTGGCACCGGATTTTTGGAATACTAGGTGGTTAGTAAATTTTAAAAAGGTTTTTGATAGTGATGCTAAGAATGAACCAACTCGAATTCTTGTTTTAATTTGATATAGGACTGATCACCTGGTATTTTATTAGGCGGGGTTTCACATGCATATGATATTCTTCCAAATGAACGGATACACCTTCTCATAAGGCATGTCTACCAATGGTTATGCCTCCACCCATTTGGTGGAGTAATCAACACCAACAAGCAAATTTGAACCTGCCCTTGGTGATCAATAATGGGCTGACCAAGTCAATTCCCCAAATAGCAAATGGCAAAGTTGAAGTTATGGGTGTGAGAGCGGCATTGGGAATTGTATGGATTGCAAAGAACTTTTAGCATTTGTCACACTTTCTTGCAAAGGCTATATAATTTGCCCTCATAGTCAGTCAGTAGTATCCTTAAATGTTGATTCGTTACAGTAATGATTGACCAGCGAAATGTGCTCTACAGGAGACTTCGTGTACTTCTTTGATCAAATATTCCACCTCCATTGGATGAACATAGCGCAATAAAGATATCGGCAATCCCTTTCTATATAAAACTCCTTTATTTAACACATATCTTGCTACTTTATATCGGAGCTTCTTAAGTTTCTTAGGATTAGGTGGTGGATGCCATCCTTAATATAGGATTTAATTGGGTCCATCCAGAAGGTACCAAATATATGGTAATGAAATTAACCATTAAGTCCTCGCCAATGCTTCGATTAGCAAGGATCTCTATTGGGATGGTTAGCCGAAGTTCAATTCTGGTGGTTGAACTGCTCGGGCATTGGCTATCTTGGGAATCCTGTGTATTTTCATGGCTGAGAGCTTGGAAATAACTTCCATAGTTTTGGTGAAGTATCTTGTAATCGATTCCCCCTTAACTCCATATAGCTGAAGCACTTGGTTGACCACTAATTGTGAATCACTGTGCACTATTACTTGCTTAGTGCCTAATGAATGGGCCAGGTCTAGTCCAACTATTAAAGCTTCATATTTTACCTCATTGTTTGAGGCTTTTAATTGAAACCTAAGTGCATATCCAACATCAATATCATCAGGAGCATTGAGTATTATACTTTCTTCGCTTCCAGTTTCACATGAAGAACTATCGACGTATAAATTCCATAAATGGATATTATCATTAAAGCTTTCTTCAAACAGAATTCCATGATGGACTATTTTCTTGTTCTCCTTTTCATATTTATGGGCTACTTCCTGAGTTCTGGATGAATCAGGTTGATCGACAATGATTTTTTCTTTCTTTTCAGTTGAGCTATCTTCTTTAGAAATCTATTTGGCAGGAAAATTTTATTGGCCAGGAACCTATAGATAGGTGAATTCGACGATGAAATATGATAATTCTTGGCCTTTTAATGAAGACCGTGGTTCATAAAAAATGTCATACTCTCCCAGCTCCACTGCTCAGTACATCAATCATCCTGACTTCTCAGGCTTATGGAGTGGTTGCCGATAAGGTTGATCAGTATACACAACTAGAGTATGTGCTTGGAAATAAGGTTCCACATGCCTAGAAGCTTCAATAAGTGCTAAAGACAATTTTTCCAAGCATGGATACCTAATCTCGTCTCCCCTAAATGCTTTACTGGTGTAATAAACTGGTCTTCTGATCCCATTATCCAATTTAACCAAAGCCAAGCTAACCACAAATTCAGAAATAGCTAGGTACAACTATAATTTATCTCCCAAGACAGGTCGGGATAAGAAAGGAGATGATCCTAGATACTTTTTTAACTCCTGGAACGCTTCTTCACATTCTTCATTCCACTTGAAAGTCTTTATCAACACCTTGAAAAACAGTAAGCACTTGTTTATTTCTAGGGAAATAATTATGTTTAAAGATGCTACTCTTCCAGTGAGCCTTTGTACACCTTTCACTACAAGAAAACTTGGCTTTAGCGACGTTTTGTAAACGTCGGAATAAACTCTAAAAATATCAGGAACAGAAATCCTAAAGTTTGGACAACGTTTTTTTAAAAACGTCAGCGTATCGATAGTCGGGAAATAAGCATCGTTTGTTAAAAACGTTGGATACACATTTTTTTACGCTTCATGCTACGTTTGTTAACTGTTGATAATTGTCCGTGCCTTGTGCTATAGATGCGACTTTTTTTAAATAACGTCGGGTTTTGTCTCAGCGTTTTCCCAAAAGCGTAAAAAATATTAAATTAAGATATTAACACAAAATTCAATCATTTACTTAAAAACATCATAAACTAACTTTTCCTGTACTATATTCCAACATTTTTTTATAAAGTGTAAATATTCTAAGTGCTATATAATATCCAAGTAGACATCATTAATATTATAATGGATCCCTCAAAGAAATTCTCAATCAACCAAAGAAAAACTATATACAATAATATTTATTCATCCCAAAACAAAATGAAGAAAGTGTATCTTCAAACATCCCATGGTTGTCTACTAATAAGCCAAAACTTTGAACCCAAATATTCCAAACAAAATATGAAACATATATTATCATCAAAACAATGCTAGAGTAATGTTCAATACAGTTAATACGATGTCTCCACGACCATGGGCATGACAGAACCACCTGTAAAAAGAAAGAAATTAAGTATTAAAATAACAATCTCACATATCAAAACTCTTTACAACTTTTTTATAAAATCGACAAAATCTCCTTTGTTTATACATGAAAACCAACCTGTTTAATCGACAGAAAAACCCCTACGGCCATAAAAAAAAATTGAAAACAACAATCTTACATATTAACAATTCTTAACAATTTTTGAAAAAATTCGACAGAGTCTCCATTATTTATACATGAAAACCAACCTGTTTAATCAACACAAAGCCCGCACGGCCATAAAAATTGAAAAAAACAATCTCGCATATCAATAACTCTTTACATTTTTTTAAAAAATTTGACTGAGTATCCTTTGTTTATAAATGAAAACCAACCTATTTAATCAACACAAAAGCCCACATGGCCAGGAAAAAAAATTAAAACAACAATCTCGCATATCAACAACAACAATAAATAAACAATCTACCTCGCTCAAACCATTGATTTGTTCATGTGTTCCACGTGAATAAAATGAGAACACATTATATATTGACTTACTTGAGTCTACATATATAGGATTTCCAACTAGTTTGGATATCTAGACAAAATAGGTTAGATTTTTATGAGAACTCCATCTCCTCAATGGTTCAAAAACATTAAAGAAATCTAGTCCAAGAAAAACCTCAAAGATCAACATAAAGGGAAGTGATTTCTATTTTATAACCACTATAAGACACATGCACTACATTATACTTCATTCATATTTTCATTGGTAGTCTTTTACTTCACTACTAGTCCTTTTAAAATCAATTTAATTCTTTTAAGTCATTTTAAATAATTTTCATATGATTTTTTATTTAATTAAAGCATGGTTTTAAAAGTGTTGTGGGTAAAATTTAAATTTCAGAAAGTTATTTCTTTGCTGATTGTTTGCCTAGGTAGAATCCAAAAGTGCTAGAGAAATCAAGGTAGGCTTCGTAATTATTTTCAAACACGCGTTTTGCCTTCATCTAGTTCGTAAACGTGTTGGTAGCCTAACGATTGGATTTTTAGTTTCTCAAAGACTCATTAGGTATAACCAATCTCAACCCTTGGATAACCTTATCAATGTACTGCATGTGTTGAGAGTTACTCCTCGTGAACCCAGTTTAAACCAATCACTAAACGTTTAACCCACCACTTTTGTTGAACCGTTGGATTAAAGTCAATTGGTCAAGACTCAATCCCAGCCATAGGATTGAGTTCGATGTTCTGATTCCTTATTTTTTTAATACAAAAAGGACCCAAGCCCCAGATTTTTGAAACCTTTGCCATTTCGTAAAATTAGAGAGAAAAGAGAGAGTAGAGAGAGAAAGGATAAGAGAGGGAAAGAAAAGAGAGAGATTAAAAAGAAGAAACCCTAGGTCTTCATAGTTCAAAACTCTGAGTGATTTATCCCAAACCAAACAAAAAAACCTAAAATTTCCATACACCATAAAACCCATTTTTTAGAGTTAGACATTTTTAGGGTTTCTGAGTTTTTGGTATTGTGTTTTTTTGTTTGAAGACCTCTTAATTTCTTAACTATCTCATAACTCATCTCTAAGAGAAACTTAAGTTTCATTGTTGAAACTGAGTTTTTCTAAAAAGAGAACATCAAATGATTTGTTTACTGTTTCTCTTTTTAGATCTGATTTTATAGATTTATTCAGTTTCAACAAGTTTTGAAATAAAAACTTCTGAGTTTGAAAATATTTATAGATCTAGTAACATGTTTGTGTTTCTGATTTATATTTCATACTTTATGAAATACGTGTGTATAAAAATAAGAAGAATACAAAGAGTTTTGTTACATTTTTAAAAGCATTACCATCGATCTGAGAAAAGAAGTTTTATGCCAAAATATGTTGAACCGGTCTCTGTATGTTAAGTCTGAATATATTTTAAGAAAGTAGACTTCTAGTCTAGTTTGGATCTCAATTGGAGGTTTATAATTTCAAAAATATTTTCAAAACACTCAAATTATTTAAGACCTTCAACCGTCTTCTGAGCAAGGTATCCTTGAGATCTGTGGATAAATAAAAGATCAAGAAGTCTTTGACTTGAAAAATAGGATTCATAAATAACCTATCATCTTAGAACTGTTGTAACTTGTTAGGATTATTTGTATAAATTTTGAGAGGGTGAGTATCATGTTTGCATGTAGTAGCACATTACAAATACTATCTCACATGAACACTTAGACACTGTGGTTCAGTTTGAGAATCTTGGATTTTGAACGAGTTGCTGGAATCAGAATTCAACGAGAATGAGATCAAGGAAAAAGCAAAGAAGCAACAAGAAAATATCAATCCAATTCAAATTACCTTTGGAGTGGATAATCTCAAGTAGGTATATTGTGAACTTAGGTTAGGATCTTTGTGGTTTGCTTAAGTGTTATAACTTGATTCTTTATTCTAGTGAATTTTTGTTTTGTGCCATAGAGGGCACCGTGGATGTTTCCCTTGTTTAAGGATTGTACCACGTTAAAAATTAATGTGTCTATTTCTTTAAACATTCTTAACTGTTGTTGTGATTGGGACTGCATGGTAAATTTAGTAGATGTTTATTATAATTTAAAAAGAAGGTAATCAACTATTGAATTTAATCCATACATTCAGAAAGCCTTTACAACACATCTTGTGTTTTTCGAAAAGAGTTTTGCCCACAAAGTTTATTCGGAGTTTACACAATTATAACATTCTATTATTAACCTTGTAAACAAGCTTTTAACCCTAAAACCTTTCTTCAACTGTTATCAGAGCAGGAACACCTTTTGTGATCCTGAAACTTGAGAAATTGTTTTCAAAACTTCTTTCTAGAAAAATTTCTGAATATGGAAGAAAAATTTTAGAAGTTAGGTAACCTATCCAGACCACCACTCTTTAATGGAAACAATTTTTTGTACTGGAAAGTGCGAATGGCTGCTTTCATTTAAGGAACCCTTGGTGATGAAGTCTGGGAAATGATTGAAACAGGGTTTGAACATCCTACTAAACCTTCTTTAGCCACTGATCTAGCAAGGATTAAGAAACTCCTTAGTGAATTTACTAAGGAAGAGAAAAAACTGTCTCTTGATAATAACAAAGTAGAGAATGACATCTTTATGTCCATTAACGAACATGAATTCAAAAGAATATCCATATGTTCTACTTCCAAAGAAGCATGGGACACATTAGTCATTGCTCATGAGGGTGATGAACGTGTCAAAGCTAGAAAAACTCAAATGCTCATTCAGCAATATAACACCCTGATTATGAATGACAATGAATCCTTTGACAATTTCTACATAAGGTTAACTGATATTTTTATAAAACTTCATGCAAATGGTATAACCTAAAGTAGAAAGGAAATTGTTTCAAAGATTCTTAGGCCATTACCATCTAAATTTGGCAACAAGAGATATGTTATTGAGGAAATGAATGACCCTATTATGACTCCTGAATTACTTAGCAGTAAATCGAGGACTGTAGAATTGGAACTATAATTCAAAAAGCAATTGACCAGACAGACTAATAAATCCTCTAGTTCAAATGTTGTGTTTTCTTCTAAATTGCCAGTGCCTAAATTGAAAACTCTAGATTTTGACACTGACTGTCTTGAAAACAGTGATTTGGAAAACCTTGACAATGAAATAGCTCTTATGAGTAAGCATTTCAAAAAGATTTTGAAATTTAGAAATATTGTAGCCTCTAAACAAGGCCAATAAAATTACCAAGGAATTCAATCTCACAGACCTCATGACAGAGACAATACTAAACACACTTATGACAATAGGAGGAATTATGACCCCAACAGACCTAAACCTGACGTAAAAGATGTTAAGTGTCACCGTTGTGGTAAACTAGGTCACTATGCTAGTAAATGTCCAACTAGTTTTAATAATGATAACAATGTATAGGACATGGGACTACTCTAGTGATTCTGATGAGGATGAAACTGAGTCAACCCAGATGAATGAGTACTGCATGTCTTTCTTTTCTATGATAATATATAATGATGATGCATGCTTGTCTGCTCATGAACTTGATATGCCTGTTGATGTTGTTAATGAGATTGTTGATAAATCTGTTCCTATTTCTGCTAAAAGACTGTGTGTGAGTCAAAGTGATATTACTGATGATTAATTGAACATGTGGGAGAGCAAAGAACCTATCAAAAATATAGGGGACACTTCACACGATGCGCATAGCAAGTCTAATGATGATCTGCCTGATTTACATGAGTTATACACTAAAATGGTTAAGAAGTCTGCTCGATTAGAAAAAATGAGAAAAACCTTAAGTGAGCGTATCGATTTAATTAACCAAACCATTAGGAAGAACACTGAAGATTATACTTCCTAATGTGTTACTCATGAAACTGAGATTGAAAACTATACCTTGAAAATAAATGATTTGATTCAAAGGAATCACAAATTTCAACAAAAATACAAGGCACCCTTATTGAACTAGAAGAGTTAAAGTAGAAGGTTTCAAATGTGTTTAAAAAATACCAACACTTCGAAACAAAAACCAAGACTTATGAAAAAGTTGTTAGTGGAAGCAAACTTGACCCTGAAGATAAGTCTGGCCTAGGTTTTAGAGAAATAGTGGACACAAGTAAGACCAAAGTCTCTCCTGAAAATATTGCTTTTATAAAACAAGGCCAAACTTCTCAAAATGTTCAAAAAGGTGAATCTAGTCTCAATGTCTCTCAAATAACACATAATCAGTACAATCAACAGTTGAAACCAAACAGTCAAATCAAATATGTTTGTCCTTCTTCCAGAGATCAAAGACAGAAACCTAAACATAATGACAATTGGACTATTGTACCCAATAGATCCAAGCCAATTTTCAAATACTTTAGCAATCAAGTTAAGTCCGATACCCATCACTACTATTCCTACTACGATATTTTCGACCATACTCTTAATGAGTGTTTCCAAAAAAGGTTATACACTTCGACCTACCTAAACTTTAACTATTCTACGAAATCAAGAAATACTTATGTACTTCCTAGATAGGCCACAAACAACTCTAACACTTAAAAGAAAAAGGGAGGGTCTAAGACTAAGAAAAAATCATTCAGAAAGACCCCTCAAACCTTTTCTGAATCAAAAGGCCACAAAATTTTTAAAACTAGGCCTATTTGGATTAGAAAAGATAATCTACTACCCCAGCTCAAGTGCAACATTGTCATTTATTCTTTAAAGGCACAGAGTACTTCAACTATGTGGTATTTAGACTCCGAATGTTCTAACATATGACCGGGGATGAAACAAAATTGAAAAATAAGACAGACTTCCTTGGAGGTAGTGTCATGTTTGGAGATGGTGTTTCATCTCAGATCATAGGTAAGGGAACATTGAGTGAGCATGGGCTTCCTGAACTGAATGATGTTCTCTTAGTTGAAGGACTTAAATCCAATATCTTAAGTATATCACAATTTTGTGACTCCAATCACTCAGTTACCTTTTCAAAAAATGATTGCAAAATTATTGATGAAAATGGTAATTGTATCTTAACAGGAAACAGAACCCCAAAAAACTGTTACACAGTAATCCTCGATTTCAAATCTTGTAATGTTGCTAGATTAGAGGATTCTGATCTTTGGCTTAATAGATTGGGACACACAAATTATGATAACCTTAAAAGATTGAGTTCCTAAGAGATAGTTAGAGGTTTACCTAAAATTAAAAATCCTTTTACTCCTATATGTGGACCTTGTCAGGAAGGCAAAATAAGTAAATCTCCTCACAAGAAAGTTAAGGATGCCATTACCACTAAGCCTCTAGAACTAATCCACATGGACCTCATGGGTCCCTCAAGAAATGTTAGTTTTTGTGGAAACTCTTACATCTTAGTTATAGTGGACGACTATATGAGATATACATGGGTAACTTTTATGAAACAAAAATCAGATACCTTCAATGAATTCTTAAGGATCATCTTAAAAATTGAGAATGAGAAGGATACCCAAGTATGCCGAATTAGGAGTGATATAGGTGGAGAGTTTAAGGACTCTGGTATTTCTGAGTATTATGTTGCTAATGGCTATATGCTCCCAAAACCCCACAGCAAAATGGTATAGTTGAACGTAAGAATATGACTTTACAAGAAATGGAAAGGATTTTATTACATGATAAGAATCTCCCTAGATATTTTTGGGTAGAAGTTGTCCAAACCGCGTGTCATATTATTAATCATATCTACCTGATAAAAAATTCCAAGGAAACCTCTTATGAGTTACGGCTCCATAAAAAGCTGAACTTAAAATATTTTAAAACCTTCGATAGCATCTCCTATATCTGCAAAGATAGAGAGCAACTTTCAAAATTTGATACCCTAGGAGAAAAGGGAATTTTTCTTGGATATTCCCAAAGCAGTAGAGCTTTGCGTGTTTTTAACTATAGAACCAAAACTATTATGGAATCAATTAATGTAATTGTAGATGACACGAGTGTAAGAAGTACTGACAGTCAACCAGTAAAATTTGATGAGGACGAACCTATCATATCCTCTGATCCTCAAGATGATACTAATTCACTTCCTCCTGAGAGTCCTTTTGTAACCACTTGGGTTTCTAAAGATCATCCCACCGAAACCATTGTCGGTAACCCTTCGAAACCTATTTGAACTAGATCCCAACTTCGACAAGTGGCATAATTTTCTTGTTTTGTTTCTCTTGAGGAACCTAAAAATGATAATGATTCCCTTACTAACTCATTTTGGATAAATGATATGCAAGAAGAGATAATCCAATTTAACAGTCACGATGTTTGTAATCTGGTTCCTAGACCAAAAGATTCGAAGGTTATTGGCACAAGATGGATTTTTAAAAACAAAACTGATGAAAATGGGGAGGTCATTAGAAATAAAGCTAGGTTGGTTGCAGAGGGATACTCCTAGATTGAGGGAATTGATTTTGACAATACTTGTGCACCTATTACTTGTCTAGAATAAGTTCTTATCCTCCTTGAAATTTCTTATCATATGCAATTCAAATTATTCCGAATGGATGTTAAATCCTCTTTCTTAAATGGAATTTTATCTGAAGAAGTTTACGTAGAACAACCGAAAGGATTTGTTAATCATGTACACCCGAACTATGTCTTTAGTCTTAAGAAAGACTTATACGATTTGAAACAAGATCCCAGAGCTTGGTATGAGCGACGGTCTACCTTTTTTGTGTCTCAGAAATTTGTCCGCGGTGAAAATGATCAAACCTTGTTTGTTAGAAAAGAAAATCAACATGTCTTAATCGCACAAGTATATGTGGATGATATTATTTTTGGTTCCACCTGTCCTAAACAAGTCGAAATTTTTTCTGATATCAAGCATAATGAATTTCAGATGTCTCTAATGGGTGAACTACAATATTTTTTGGTTTTCAAGTAAAACAATGCAGGGATGGTCTTTTTATTTCTCAATCCAAGTATGCTGCAGATTTAGTTAAAAAATTCGACTTAAAAAATGCTGAAACTTCTAGAACCCCCATGAGTACTTCAACTAAACTTTCTAAGGATGATAATGGGAAAGTGTTGATCCCATTCTTTATAGAAGTATGATAGTTAGTTTACTGTATCTTACCGCGTCTCAACCCGACATATCCTTCGTCGTGTGTATCTATGCTAGATATTAAAGTAACCCTAAAGAATCTCAGTTATTAAGTGTGAAAAGGATTATTAAGTATATTAAGGGTACTCTAAAATTTGGTATTTGGTACACTAACGATACAACTAGTTCTATTGTAGGATACACCGATGTCAATTGGGTCGGTTGTTCTAACGATAGTAAGAGCACTTCTGGTGCTTGGTACTACGTAGGCAATAATCTCGTAGGTTGGTCATGTAAGAAATAGAATTTTATTTCATTATCTAGCGCTGAATCTGAATATATAGTAGCTAGTAGTTGCTGTGCTCAATGGCTATGGATTAGACATATGATTATTGATTATGCTCTCACACAAAAATAATTAACCACGTTTTGTGATAACCAAAGTGCCATTAATATTTTCAAAAATCCTGTAATGCACTCACGAACTAAGCACATTAAGATCAGACATTATTTTATTCGTGACCTTGTCGAATCCAAAGATCTTATTATTGAATATCTGAACACTCAAAAACAGCTCCCAGATCTCTTTACAAAACCTTTAGATAACATACGATTTGAGTATTGGTGCACATCTATAGGCATGATAACTCTCAATTAATCTCTATTCTTTTTTATTTATACCCCTTGTATATTTGAGAAAAATTGGGGGAGAGGATCTTGAGTATTTCTTAGAGATTTTTCTATCTATTCTTGATTCTAACTCAACTAATATACCATTCAAGTGTTTACTTTGTCACGGGAGTTTCAGACCCATTGTATAGCTTGTTACTATTTTGTAGGGTATTGGTTTGTATATAGTTGAGTAATGTATTTTTTTTACCTTATTTTTGGTTCTACGATGGGAATGGGTAGTTAGAACTTTTGTATAGGACAACTAGGATTTTTCAATTTTCACCCATGAGTTTTGAATACTCAAGGGAATTTTATCTCTACTATCCAAATGGGGAGATTGAGAACACACAATATGTTGACATACATGAGTCTACATATATAGGAGTTCCAACTAATTTGGATATCTAGACAAAATAGGTTAGATTTTTATGAGAACTCCATTTCCTCAAAGGTTCAAAAACATTGAAGAAATCCAGTCCAAAAAAATCCTAAAAGATCAACATAAAGGGAAGTGATTTCTATTTTATAACCACTATAAGACACATGCACTACAGTACACTTCATTCATATTTGAATTGGTAGTCTTTTACTTCACTACTAGTCCTTTTAAAATCAGTTTAATTCTTTAAGTTATTTTAAATAATTTTTAAATGATTTTTTATTTAATTAAAACATAGTTTTAAAAGTGTTGTGGGTAAAATTTGAATTTCAGAAAGTTATTTTCTTTGTTGATTGTTTGCCTAGGTAGAATCCAAAAGATCTAGATAAATCAAGGTAGGCTTTGTAATTATTTTCAAACACGCGTTTTGCCTTCATCTGGTTCGTACATGTGTTGGTAGCCTAACGATTGGATTTGTACTTTCTCAAAGACTCATTAGGTATAACCAATCTTAACCCTTGGATCAACCTTATCAACGTACTGCATGTGTTGAGAGTCAATCCTCTTGAACCCAGTTTAAACCAATCACCAAATGTTTAACCCACCACTTATGATGAAGCGTTGGATTAAAGTCAATTGGTCAAGACTCAATCCCAGCCATAGGATTGAGGTCGATGTTCTGGATCCTTCTTTTGTTAGTATAAAAAGGACCCAAGCCTCAGCATTTTGAGACTTTTACCATTTTGTAAAATCAAAGGGAAAAAAGAGAGTAGAGAGAGAAGGGAGAAGAGAGGGAAAGAAAAGAGAGAGATTAGAAAGAAGTAGATTTTCGTAGTTCAAACCTCTGAGTGATTTCTCCCAAACCAAACACAAAAAACTAAAAGTTCCATACACCAGAAAACCCATTTTTTAGAGTTAGACATTTTTAGGGTTTCTGAGTTTTTGGTATTGTGTTTTTTGTTTGAAGACCTCTTAAAGTTCTTAACACTCTCATAACTCATCTCTAAGAGAAACTTAAGTTTCATTGTTGAAACTGAGTTTTTCTAAGAAGAGAACATCACATGATTTGTTTTTCGTTTCCCTTTTTAGATTTGATTTTATAGATTTTTTCTGTTTCAACAAGTTTTGAAATAGAAACTTCTGAGTTTCAAAATATTTACAGATCTGGTAACCTGTTTGTGTTTCTGATTTATATTTCATACTTTCTGAAATACGTGTGTATAAAAATAAGAAGAACACAAAGAGTTTTGTTACAGTTTTAAAAGCATTACCATTGATTTGAGAAAGGAAGTTTTATGCCAAAATATGTTGAACCAGTCTCTGCATGTTAAGTCTGAATATGTTTTAATAAAGTAGACTTCTAATCTAGTTTGGATCTCAATTGGACGTTTACAATTTCAAAAAATATTTTCAAAACACCTTCAACCGTCTTCTGAGCAAGGTATCCTTGAGATCTGTGGATAAATAAAAGATCAAGAAGTCTTTGACTTGAAAAATCAGATTCAAAAATCACCTATCATCTTAGAACTGTTATAATTTGTTTGCATTATTTGTTTAAATTTTGAGTGGGTGAGTATCATGTTTTCATGTAGTAGCACATTACAAACACCATCTCACATGAACACTTTGACACTGTGGTTCGGTCTGAGAATCTTAGATTTTGAACGAGTTGCTCGAATCAGAATTCAAAGAGAATGAGATCAAGGAAAAAGCAAAGAAGTAGGCAAGAAACGATCAGTCCAATTCAGATTACCTTTGGAGTGGATAATATCAAGTAGGTATATTGTGAACTTAGGTTTGGATATTTGTGGTTTGCTTAAGTGTTATAACTTGATTCTTTATTCTATTGAATTTTTGTTTTGTGCCATAGAGAGCACCGTGGATGTTTCCCTTATTTTCATGTGTCTATTTCTTTTAATGTTCTTCACTGTTGTTGTGATTGGGACTGCATGGTAAATTTAGTAGATGTTTATTATAATTTAAAAAGAAGGTAATCAACTATCGAATTTAATCCATACATTCAGAAAGTCTTTACAACACATCTTGTGTTTTTCGAAAAGAGTTTTGTCCAAAAAGTTTATTCAGAGTTTACACAATTATAACTTTATGTTATTAACCTTTTAAACAAGCTTTTAACCCTAAAGCCTTTCTTCATAAAATATAACGCTGAAATGTTATCCTCTAAAAAAATATAAGACACAAAACAAAAAAGATATTAGTAATCAAATAAAGTTCAAACCTAAGTCTAAATTTTTACAAATTCTTGTCGTACACTCAAACCGGGAGTCTGATGACTATTCGGTTGGTCCGTACGAGTCACATTGGTCCCGTGCAAGGTGTTCGTGCCTCTTACGGGACCATTTTGTGGTTGTTTTACTTTTTCACCTTTTGACGACATGTTTTAAAGCCTAAGTCTAAATTCTTGCAAATTCTTATCGTATATTCAAATCGGGAGTCCGGTGACTACACAGTCAGTTCCTATGAGTTACATTGGTTACGTGCAAGGTGCTCATGCATCTTACGGGATCATTTTGTGAATATTTTACATTTTCACCCTTTGACAGCATGTTTCCAAACCTAAGTCTAAATGTTTGTAAATTCTCGTCATATACTCAAACCAGGAGTCTGGTGACTATGCGGTCAGTTCCTATGAGTTACATTGGTCCCGTGCGAGGTGTCTATGCCTCTTAAGGGACCTTTATGTTGCTATTTTACGATTTCACCCATCAACGACATATTTTTAAGCCGAAGTCTAACTGTTTGAAAATTATCATCGTATACTCAAATAGGGAGTCCATTAACTACGCGATCGGTTCTCACGAGTTACATTGGTCCCGTGCGAGGTACTCGTGCTTCTTATGGGACCATTTTGTGGTTTTTTTATGTTTTTACCTTTTGACTATGTGTTTTAAAGCCTAATTGTAATTTTTTTACAAATTCTCACCGTATACTCAAATAGGGAGTTCGATTACTACTCGGTCAGTTCGTACGAGTTACATTGGTCTCGTACGAGATGTTCGTGCCTCTTATAGGACCATTTTATGGTTGTTTTACATTTTCACCCTTCGACGGCATGTTTTAAAGCCTAAGTCTAACCGTTTGAAATTCTCATCATATACTAGAACTGGGAGTCCAGTGACAACGCGGTCGGTTCATATGAGTTACATTGGTCCCGTGTGAGGTGCTCGTGCATCTTACGGGACCATTTTGTGGTTGTTTTAGGTTTTCACCCTTTGAGGGAATTTTTTAAGGCCTAAGTCTAATTTTTTGCAAATTCTCGTCTTGTACTCAAATCGGGAGTTCGGTGACTATTCGGTCGGTTCCTACAAGTTACATTGGTCCCGTGCGAGGTGCTCCTGCTGATAGAAAGAACTTTTTGGTGTATTGGTCGTTGTTGTACAAGCTCCTTCTAATCAAAACCTCAATTACCTACAAAATATAACAACTCAAAAGTGTAGAGGTAAGTAAGGGTATCAATCCACTTTCTAGGGGATAAAGCAAATGGAACAAATTCAATTGTGATTCACTTTTTATTTATTTTTTGGACTTTTTCACTTTTCTAATTTTTTTGGCTTTTTCAATATTAAAACAATAGGGTGAGGTTATGATGAAATAACACTAAACTAAAATAAAGATCTAAACAACTAACTAAAAAGTTACCAAAATCAAAACAAAGCTTAACACTAAAATAAGAGATAAAGTGAGGTAAATAATTGTGAGAACAATCAAGGAGTGGGATTACACCACAAATTTTAGCTATCCTAATTAATTAATTTAATTAATTGAATTATACCAAATTAATACCAAAACTATAAATCAACTCTCGTTGCAAATGTAATTTTAATAATAGCATTTTAGAATATTAAGTTTAATACCCCACAACTCTAGAAAAATAGATCACACCCCTTTTAATTAATCACCCGCTAGGATCGATCAATTACAATTTATGTCAATCTTAGAAAATAAATTTAGAGTTGAAATTCAAGTTATAATACCCCACTTAAGAAACCCCTATCTCTAGTTCGAATCTAAAATGGGTATTATCACTTTCTCTCGAAAATCATTTACCCTCTCTCGAGGCGTAAATTTAAGGATGAGGGATCAAAATTAACATTCAAAGGGAAATTTCAAGTAATTAAACTAATTAAAATAAAATAACATCAAATAAGGGTTTTACCCCACCCCCTGAAAGGGCTTTTAGCCTAACATGGTATAAAATATGACAAATTAATAATCAAAGGCATATATAATAAAATAGAAGGGTAAGAAGACAAATCTTCAAACAAGTCTCCTTGATTTGCAAAATTGGACTCTAACCCTCCATTGAAATTGAGCAACATCCATTCAAAATGAGCTTTCCACAATATTCAATTACATACAAACACTCATTTGAATTACTCAGCAATTAATTTCTCACAAATATCTAAAAAAAAAGAATAAAATAAAACTATTTACAAAGGATAATTTTCTCTACAATTCTCTCTCTAGAATTTTCCTATCTAAAATCTTTTTTTTTAAATGGAATCTTCATCTTCATTTATAGTAGGCATGGAGCATGGGGGTATTTTTGGGAATTGGCTTGGGTGTGCATGAGAATGGTGAGTGGAGCATGGGGTGTGAGGTCATGTGGGTGAGAATAAAAGTCTGATTTGTGTGCACATGGGGGTGGTTTGGGAAAAAAGGGGATAAGGGTTAGTTGGGGGACATTTAGGTAAAAGGGGATAAATGGTTTAAGAGGGATAAGTGACATGTGGGTTTAATGGCATGTGGGTTTTTTTTTTGGGTCTTGGCTTTTGGCACGTAAAAGTCCTGCAAGGACTTGGCTTTGGAAATGGGTATAGGGTGAGATAGGTTTTGATGGGTTGGACATGGGCTGATGATCTCGGGTTTCGGAGGCGGGTTCTGCTCAGCGCCGACGTTGGTCGCCGCCGAAGGGGGAGTAGGCTCACCGCCGGCAATGGAGGCTGGCAGATGGGTCTCGGCTGGGACTTCGTCGGAATCGCAGGTGGCACCGGCAGGACGCCGGTGGGGCTACATGGTCGGGATCGCAGGGGGTAAGGCTGGGACTGGTGTGATTTAGAGAGAGAAGAGGTGAGGGGGACGCCCGGCGCCGGGGTTGGTGGCAGATCGTGGGGGCGCCGGCGGACATGTGTGGAGAGGTCCGGTTGGCAGGAGGGTAAGGGGGTTGAATGGAGTTGGAGGTGTGGTGGTGGTTTGAGTTAAAGGGTTAATGGAGTTTGGAGAGAGAGTGAGATGGAGGGTAGAAGAAAGAGAGAGTGTGTGTGTGGGTTAGAGGTTGAAGATGATGTGGGGGGTTTGGGTGTTTGAGGGTGTATGGTAAGTTGGGTAAGGGTGAGGGTTTGGTTAGGTGCAGGTGAGTGTGTATAGAAGTAGGGTATGTGTGAGTTTAATTTGGACACCTAAAATAATAAAAAGACTCAATTAAAATTAATAAAACTAAAACTAAAAAATAAATAAAACAAACTAAAAAATAAAAATATTAAAACTAAAAATAAAAATAAAAATAAATTCTAAGCTATTAAAAACTAAAATAATAAAACAAAAGAAATAAAAAAAATGAAAATTTTAATAAAAACTAAAGTCCTAAAAAATATAAAATCTAATAAACTACTAAAACTAATCCTAATAAAATAAGACTAAAAATAAAAATCAAAATAAGATAAAATTATACTAATAAAAATAAAATAGAAAAATAGAAAATAAATCTAGAAAATATTAAATAAATCTAAAATAAATCCTAAAAATAAAAACGACTCAAACTAAAAATCTAAAAAATAATAAAAGGGCACAAACAAAACACACACATGGATTGGGGTAGGTTTAGGCTAGATTAAGGCTCAGGTGAGGTTACGGGATTGGTAATTTAGATCCATTTATGCGCAATTACTTTGATTTAAACGCTTGAACTCTGCAATGCACAATTAAGCCTGCATAATTAACATTTAAGCACATAAGACCCATATTGTCGAGAATTAGCAACTAAAGTACATCTATTTGGGGTATAAAATGTACAGTTTTGGGTGCTTATCACCTGCCATTTACGGGGCCATTTTGTGGTTGTTTTACGTTTTCACACTTTAATGGCATTTTTTCAGCAAAAGTCTATTTTTTTGTAAATTCTCGTCGTATACTCAAATCGGGAGTCTGGTAACTACGCGATCGGTCCGTACGAGTTACATTGGTCCCGTGCAAGGTGCTCGTGCCTCTTATGGGACCATTTTATGGTTGTTTTATGTTTTCACCCTTTAACGGCATGTTTTTAAGCCCAAGTCTAATTGTATGCAAATTCTCATCGTATATTCAAATGAGGAGTCTGGTGACAATGCGGTCGGTTCCTACGAGTTACATTGGTCCCGTGCGAGGATCTCGTGCCTCTTATGGGACCGTTCTGTGACTGTTTTACGTTTTCACCCTTTGACATCATTTTTTTAAGACTAAGTCTAAATATTTTGCAAATTCCCATCGTATACTCAAATCAGCCATCTGGTGACTATGCAATGGATTCCTACGACTTACATTGGTCCCATGCGAAGTGCTCATGCCTCTTACAGGGCAGTTCAATGATTGTTTTACATTTTCACCTGTCAACACCATGCTTTTAAGCTGAAGTGTTAATTTTTGCAAATTCTCGTCATATACTAAAATCGGGAGTTCAATAACTATGTGATCGGTTCGTACGAGTTACACTGGTCCCGTGTAAGGTTCTCGTGCCTCTTACAGGACCGTTTTGTGGTTGTTTTACATTTTCACCTTTTGACTGCATGTTTTAAAGCCTAACTCTATTTTTTTTCAAATTCTCGTCATATACTCAAATAGGAAGTTCGGTTAATACTTGGTCGGTATGTATGAGTTACACTGGTCACTTGCGAGGTGTTTGTTCTTATTATGGGACCGTTTTGTGGTTGTTTTACATTTTCACCTTTTGACGCCATGCTTTAAAGCCTAAGTTTAACCATTTGAAAATTCTCAACGTATACTGAAACTGGGAGTCCAGTGACTACTCGGTCGATTTGTATGAGTTACATCGGTCTCGTGCGAGGTGCTCATTCATCTTACTAGACCGTTTTGTGATTTTTTAAATTTTCACCCTTTGACGGCATGTTTTAAGGCCTAAGTCTAAATTGTTTCATATTCTCGTCATGTACTCAAACCGGGAGTTTGATGATGATGCGATCGATTCCTACGAGTTAAATTGGTCCCATGCGAGATGATCTTACCTCTTACGGGACCGTTTTGTAGTTGCTTTACATTTTCACCCTTTAATGACAAGTTTTTCAGTGAAAGTCCAAATTTTTGCAAATTCTCGTTTTATACTCAAACTGGAAGTCTGGTGATAACGCTATCAATTCCTACGAGTTACATTGGCCCCATGCAAAGTGCTCGAGCCTCTTATGGGACCGTTTTGTGGTTGTTTTACGTTTTCACCCTTTGACGGCATGTTTTTAAGCCTAAGTCTAACCGTTTGCAAATTCTCGTTGTATACTCAAACGGGGATTCCAGTGACTACACGGTCGGTTCCTACGAGTTACATTGGTCCCGTACGAGGTGCTCGTTCCTCTTACGGGACCATATTGTTGTTGTTTTTAGTTTTTACCCTTTGAGGGAAGATTTTTAAGCCTATGTCTAACAGTTTGCAAATTCTCATCGTATTCTCAAACGGGGAGTTCGATGACTATGCGGTCGGTTTCTACGGGTTACATTGGTCCCGTGCGAGGTTCCCGTACCTCTTATGGAACTTTTATGTGTTTGTTTTGTTTTCACCCTTTGACGCCTTTCTTTTAAGTTTAGGTCTAAATTTTTTGCAAATTCTCATCATATACTCAAACCGAGAGTTCGAAGACTATGTGGTCGATTCGTCTTAGTTACATTGGTCCCATGCAAAGTGGTCATGCATCTTACGGGACCATTTTGTGGGGCATGTTTTTAAACCTAAGTCTAATTATTATCAAATACTCGTCGTATACTAAAACTAGGAGTCCAGTGACTACGCGATGGATTCCTACGAGTTACATTGGTCCCGTGTGAGGTGCTTGTGCCTCTTACGGGACCATTCTATTGTTGATTTATGTTTTCACCCATTGACACCATGTTTTTAAGTCGAATTTTTTACAAATTCTCATCATATACTCAAATTGGGAGTCCGAAAACTACGCAGTCGGTTCGTACGGTTTACATTGATCCCGTGTTAGGTATTCGTGTCTCTTACGGGGCCATTTGGGGAATGGTTTTGGTTTTCGGCCTCTGGTTTAGAATTTCACCCTCTAACGGCATGTTTTTAAGACAAAGTCTAAATATTTTCAAAGTGTCCTCATATTCTCAAAGCAGGAGTTCCATGACTACGTGATCAGTTACTATGAGTTACATTGGTCTCGTGCGAGGTGTCCGTACCTCTTATGGGACCATTTGGGAGCTATTTTGAGTTTTCGCACTCTAATGACGTGTTTTTAAGCCTAAATCTAGATATTTGCAAATTATCATCATATTCTCAAATTGGGAGTCCCGTGACTACGCGATCAGTTCCTACGAGTTACATTGGTCCTGTGCAGGGTGCTCATGCCTCTCTCCGGTCCATTTGATTGTTGTTATGATATTCCACCCCTAATGCCCCATTTTAACTTAAGGACACGATCAATTAACACACGTTACAACGGTCTCTCTCGAGGTGATCGTTCCTTTTTAGGGCCATTTAGTCTCTATTTTATTATTTCACTCCAACACCCCATTTTAACCTCAAACTTTCATATACTTGTCATTTTATTAAATCGAGAGTCCAATAATGACACGACCAATTCATACACGTTACAATGGTCCCTCTCGAGGTGCTCGCTCCTATTTTCGAGCCATTTGGTCATTATTTTGATATTTAACCCCTCCAATGCCCTATTTTTAACCTAAGAATAGGACTCAAAGCTAACTCTTCCTACATTATATCTATATATTTGAAGGTTTCAATTTTTATAAATAAAAACGTATGGTTTTGACCTGGAAGAAACATTATTATGTACATAATGTAGAAAGGACTACATATCCTAAGAAGAAAAATATACCATAACTCATCCAACTATAAGTAGATCCTAAAATAAATAACACGTGAACTTATTATTTAGAGATCTCTAAAGAGCTTGAATTGCATTAATTAATCTAAGAGATTATTCTGCGAGTGATGTGATAAAAACAAATATGTAAAAAACTTAGAAATTTTACGAATCCTATTATATACGTGCTAGTGATACAGACTACTCACCTTTCCAACCCTTCATCACATTTTTATCTAAATCACTTGTAAAATAGAGAATATTTAATTATAGGGGACGTTAGTTGTGTCATGCGAGAGAAAGGTTAAACTTAAATAATTGATATTTATGTATGCATGTATGTTCTGTTACAATAATAAGCGACTTTTATGTTTAATGAACAGACTTATAATATGTACTGAATGTAAATTATACTTTGTTGGGGGTCTGTTCATTTCCAATATTCAATGAAAATTTTAAGAAAATAGAGAAATTAAATGCATATGTTCCACATACGAGTTTCTCCTTCGCTGCATTTCCAAGTTAAGAATTTGCATCAACTAATATTTCACCATCACAATGTGCACACAGGAACTTGTAAAGACCTTTGTTGGGGTTGATATCAATAAACAAGGTGGCTAATAATAATACCTCTAATGTGTTCTCAAATTTAGAGAACGCTTTTATCTTCACGACCTATTATTTGTAAGCAATCGACTCGTAATGAGATTTTTTTATCAACAATGTGTAAGCAATTGACTAGTAATGAGATTCATGATCAACAATTTGTGCGTAAGGATAAAAACTAGAACAAATAGATGGGAATTTTGATTAAAATATGATATTGAACAACATTCAAAGTTTTTCACATTTTTTATAGAAAATGGTGGGAAATAGTGATTGTCAAATTTGAAGTGGGTTTGATAGCAGATATTTTCCATATAAATGTTTTACTCATCCCCCATAATTAAATTTTACCAGCTCCCCGGGAAGAAAAACAAAGGAAGTTATTTTTAACCTAATAAAGATATCATTTTCCACCATAGCAACTAAGCACAAAAAAGCGGAACAGAGCATCTTCCATTAAAACTTTTTCCCCTCCACCTACACCCAGAAAACTAAATGAAGAGAAGTTGTGCAAACTCAAACCAGTGCTAAAAGGTGTCAACATGCGTGTCCAAGTAAACATGTGTTCACATTCCACATTCGCATAGTTATCTAAGTTCCTCACATCATAATTGATGGGACTAAAACTAAATGTCAGAACTCAAGCAAGTATATAGCGCTTGGCTTTGTATTGGGGAGCTAGATTCAACTCCCTAATATAAAGAGATGGGGTCAAAATCCTATTATCCAAAGTTCCCAATATCTTTCAATATTGTACATTAGTTGTTCAGTACAACATTAATTATGATTAGTTCCTACAATCCAAAAATACTCCATTTTTTAGTATATCAAGACGCTTCTGCCCCAATAGATATACCTATTAATATTTTTCTTGCCTCATTTATGCTGGTTCGAATGTAAAGAAGGTGAAATTGGTAGTTTTTTGTCTAGCAAGGATTATTTATCTAAAGAATAAGGGGAAATATTTTGTATTCCTCATTCAATTTTAAAATATTTTCAATGATTTCCAAGATTGTCTGTTTGTGCTTCCCACACCCACACACATCACAAGAACTAGATTATTTTCTACATAACTAAAATAGTAAATTTTCCATTTTAATGATTTCGAGACTGCATTCAAGTAAACTAGACTATAAAATCTATCATTTTAATGGTTTGAGAAATTGGCTTTAATTGCTACTGGACAGTGCAACAATATAGAAAATGAGTATGATAAGGGTGTATCATGTATAATAATTTTTTCTGCTTTGTCAAATAGAAAACGTGAGACTTAGGAATGGCAACGAGGTAGGGTCCCCGCAAAAAAAAACAATTACCTCACCCCTCCCCGTGACCCACGACATGTTAAATTTTTATACCCCAAATCCCTTTAAGTATGAGGTACCTAAACCCGCCCCCACCCTTCCTCACCCCATTTATATTATACGGGTCGAAAACCCACCCCGCAACGCGATTTAAAACCCAAACTTTTTACTTTTTCTAAAAGCTTCTTTTGTTCTATAAAAATTTTTATAAAAAAAACTCTTCAATAACAAAACCTGAGAAATTATAACATCAATTAACAAGTTATACACATAGGTAAAGGTAATTAATGTTATGGTTAATATTGAGATATTAACTCATATGTAATATATTCAACAATACAAGGACGTCTCGCCTACCCCATGAATGTTTCAACAAGTACCTCAGTAACCTCTGTAGTGGAAGAAAGGCATTGGTAATAGTAATGGCGTAGGGCATCTAGTACGCTTGTAGATGAGTTCTTCCAAAACTCAAGGTTTTGTTCGAGTACCTGGAAAAACGTTAAGAGAAGCTAATAAGGCCTACAATATTTAGTTATGTTTACTCATGTCCGTTTATGACTCCTGATAGCTCAGTTCATATATGAATCAAAGTTTTTTTTCTAGAGGCAGTCATGCCTAATACTCTTCCCCATAAATTACAATTACAATCTCAATACTCAAAGCATTTTTAAGAAGAATACTAAATGTTCACTGAATAATTAATATATGAGTAACATTCTCATATCTTCATTCTTTATATCAAAATGGGCACTCTTATAGTCGTCATGAATAAATGGGAAACAATTTGCTCATGACCTTGCACGAAATTCCATCCACAATCTAAAATCAAATTATACAAACACACAATAATTTCAAAACTGTAATAGCTTAAGTGCTCATTTTATTCGAGTTTTTTTGCAATTATTTAATCCCATAATGATAATTTCTCATATAGTCTCCTTATTCATGTCAACCTGAAATAAAAATGTCAATATCATGTTATTCAAATGGTACAAACATACAATTCACATAGCACACACACAATTTACATGTCAAGGTGAAAATAATATTTAAAAAAATTGATCAATGACCTGTTCAAAAAGAAAAATTGACCAAAAACCAAGATTTGACATAATTGTGCAATTCAGATGATCAAACATCCCTTGTGGAAATATTAATCTAATCGCATGAAACAACTGTTGAAAACAAGAAATCCACAAACTGATATAATTCTCATCAAGATTAAAAAAGCTAGAATTATTCAAATTCCTTGAATTGAATTGAGGTAAAACTACATTGTTTGTATGTGTATTTGCTACTATACCACCTAACATCAGGAATCACCACCATGGCACCACTAATCAAACACCTTCATCCCATATTCTCACCACAATGGACATTTTCATCCCATAAACCCACCAAAACAAGCCACCCAAACCCCTACCATCAATCACATATTGAACCACCACACTAAAAACTAACCCTTAACCATAACCCCTGCCTAACCACACCTCTTTTCATAAACCACTATTCCAATCTTCAACCCATAAACCATTGAACTCGACACCAACATATCCATCCATTTAACCCGCCATCAAAACCCCATATATCTATAACCATTATATAGATATTCGTATATATATATATATACAAATAGATATATAGGAGATATTTATAGCTGTTGATACAAATCTCACGCTATTACAGATATACACAAACGAGAGAAAACATAAGAGAGGAGAGCTCACCTTTTGGCGGAGGTTGCTATAGGCCAACGTAGGTAGAGATGAGGATAGCAGACCTTCGAGAGTTCGTTGGCTTATTTTGAGTGTCGTCTAGGGTTGCGAAAGAGGAAAAGTAGTGTATCATTGGAGGGAAACAAAAAATAAGAGGGATTTGGAGAGAGGGAGTGGCAAAATAGTTTAGGAGCCAACGCTTTTATTTCCAAATGCGAGAAAATAGCCCAGGTTTTTTATAAAACTTCGTAATTTTTTACGTTTTTAATAAACGCCGATAATATTTTGACACTTTTTATAAAACGTCAAAAAAATTTGACATTGTTAAATAAACGTCGGTATATACTGGATATACCGACATTTGTAAAACAATCGTGAAAAAAACGTCACCATATCTAACTTTTTTTGTAGTGTTTCTTGCAAGCTAGCGACCGCATTTTGATCAAAGCTTTTATCTTTGTTGGATTAGCTTCAATTCCCCTTTGATTAACTATGAAGTCGAGGAACATTCCTTCATGTACCCCGAACACACACTTGGTCGAATTCAGCTTCATCTGATGTTTTTCTAACTGATCAAATATCTGATTGAGATCACTGATATGATCTGAAGCTTTCTTACTTTTTGTTAACATATCATCCACATAAACTTCCATGTTCTTAGCTATCTTCTCTTCAAAGACCTTGTTCACCAACCTTTGATATGTTGCTCCTGCATTTTTTAGCCAAAAAGGTATTACATTATAGCAATAAGTTCCTCATTTAGTGATGAAGGTTGTACTTTACCTATCTTCATGTTTCATTTTTATCTGGTTGTACCCATAATAGGCATCCACGAAGCTTAAAAGATCATGTCTCGACATAGCGTCCACCAATTGATATATTCTAGACAAGGGGAAGTGGTCTTTTGAGTAAGATTTATTTAAATCAGTGAAATTCATGCACATCTTCTTGACCTTTTCTTGGATTTCTTGATTCTTCTCGAAACTAAAAACCCTTTATCTATTCTTGATCATCTTGGTCCTTATTGATATTGAGATCATGACAAAGGAACTTAAGGTCAATCCCAAGCATATCCTCATGGATCCAAGTAAATTCATTTCTCCATTGCCTCAAAAATATAATCAATTCCCATTTAAGTATTGGATCTAGTGTTGAACCGATCTTTATAGTTCTTTCTAGTTTATCATCGTCCAAGATAATGATTTCAGTAGCTTCCTCAATCTGTCCTTTGACTAATTCTATCTCGTCTCATGGATTTAAAGCTTTAACTTCAGATTCACTGTTGGGCTCAGTAGTATCCACCTGATAGGCGGTAGTCTTCTTCTTCTTCTTCTTCTTCTTCTTCTTCAATTCGATCAAATCCTCTTGCTCGGCTAAGGATTATTAACATTCTTTGGCCACCTTTTGATTGCCTTTGATGACACCTACACCAATTGTTAATAGTACATCTTCAAACTTCTTCAATCCTACCCTTCCGAGGATCACGTTATAAGTAGATTGAATATTTTTATCCATCACAAAGAAGTGTATTTTCTCCATACAACTTTCCGGCCAAGTGTCGAAAAACACTTCTAGCTTAATTTTCCCAAGAAGGTAAACATTTTTGCCAAAAAATCCTATTAATGGCCTATGGTAGGGTTCCAGTTGGCTAAGCTTCAAATCCAAACTCTGAGAGTATGGATAAAACATAATATCTGTCAAGCTCCCATTATCAATAAAAAAAATTAGCGATGACAGTATCCTAGATCTTGAATTTGACAACCAATGGATCGTTATGGGGAGAAAGTACCCGATAGAGATCATTCTTTGAAAAACCAATCACTAGTTTGTCTTTATTGACTTCTTCAATCATATTAATTCTCTGGATATAAGAGCTAGCCTGGGCTTTATTGAAGTAAGATTTTCTTTCAGCAGTGTGATCTCTTCCTCCTGTATCTCCACCTGTAATGACATGACAATCAAATAAACCAAAACTAATCATAGTTACCTCATATTCTAGCTGCTTGGTCTTTTTCGACAGATCGGGATCATCCTCATAATCATCTTCGTGGTTTCTCTTCCTATCATCTCTGGCCTATCATAAAGAACTTGGCTTTCTTCTTTCTTCTCTACTTTCACGTCGATCAATAAATTTATTGAGTTTTCCTCCGTGTATGAGAAATTTTATCTCATTTTTCAAAGCAATGTAGTTATCAATTGTATGGTCGTGATCCTTATGGAATTCATGATATTTAGATTTATCCATCTTATTAGGAGGTGATTTTAACCTTTTAGGCCATTGTAAATCCTTGTTATTTTTTAATCTCCTCAATGATATGGCGAATGCTAAAACTCAATGGAGTGTAGGTTCCTATTTTTTGGGCTTATCCTTTTTATTCGGCTTCGGCTCCTTCTGATCTTTATGATCTTTCTTCTCAGTCTTTATGGTTCGACTCTGCTTTGCTGTCATTGCTTCCTCGACATTTACTATTTTTCCTGCCTTAACCATGAGCTCATCCATGGTTTTAGGAGGATCTTTGTCCAGAGTATAGTATAGTTTCTTGGGAAGCAACCCACTCATAAGAGCAGTGATGGATATTTTTTCCTCATAATCTACCACTTATAATTTCTCATCATTGAAATGGGTGATGTACGCCCTGGTTGTTTCGCCTACCTGCTACCTTAAACTCAAGAAATGGGTTACTCTCTTTACTGGCTTGGCCCGAAATAGAAATTGCTAATAAATAGCTTGACACGCTGGTTAAAGTTAGTATTTCTTCCTCGTGTCCAACTATTATACCATATATGAGCAGAACCTATAATGGTTCTTAAGAACGCTCTACATCACATCTTATCGGGGATCGAATGAATGTCGTTGGTAGCTTGATATTGTTCAATGTGTAGGACTGTATCAGTTTTCTCATTATATTTGGGGGTAACCATGAGAGATTTAAACTTAGATTTAGTTGGAAAATCAATAATCACTTGAACAAAAGGGGATCCTTTAATAAAGCTCTGTTGCAAAGTATTCTTTGCAATTTCCATCTCTCCTAACCGATTTCAAACCACTGAATTGACCATTTACATAAAGGATTTCCTGCATCAAATTTATGTTAAGCATCTCGGTTGTCATGACTATGTGTATGCATTGAACTCTCTTTCTGAGAAGATAACTTGGCGTACACATATCGTCAGATGCTTGATCTTGATCGTATTGAGGCTTCACGCTGGTCAACCGGATGTTGAATGTTTCTAAAAACTGCTCTAAAAGGGTTTTTATTTTCTCGGGGTTCCAATCGGTCGAAAGTTGAAGCTCCTCTTATCTTTCTAGGATGCTTGGACTTTCAGGAGAGAAAGAAAGTTCTTTATAATACTCTGAGGCTCTGATTGAGGAGCTGATTCTTGGGTGATAAGACCTATCATGAGAAGATTTAGAGTAGTTATGTTAGTTATGCCTAGGACGTGGAAGTGATATTTCACTCCGTGGTGATGGAATTTCTTATTGTATAGATAGGGCTGGAGATCTTGCTTACAGTGACTGAGGTAATTTTCTCATTGATTCTCGCATACCATCTTGACCCCTAGAAAGGATAGCAAGGATTCCATTAAGGTCTGACACTGTAGGCAGAGCAAATAGAACAGGAAGGTTGCCTTTATTTTTAGCCTCTGGGATCTAAAACATTCATTTTTCCTTGAATACGGATATAAAAGATTGAGAACGGCGATTAGACACACGTTCCCACAAACAGCATCAATCTGTTGATTTAAAAAACTGGACTTCATCCAAGTTTATAGTCATAGATAAAATATATAATTGTAATACTAAATAAAAGAGAGAGAGAGAGAGAGAGAGATAAGGTTTTTAAAGTGGTTTATTTATGTAAGAAAGCCTATGTCCACTGCTATGGTACTGATTTTATAGGTTACAGAAAGCTAAATACTCTTATCAATAAGAATATCCTAAAGTTTGTTCTACCTTGCCCTTGATGAATAGGATACAATGTATTTATAATAACTCGAAGTTTAAGGGTTGGAATATCAAGTGATGGAATTCCTTTATACATTTAAGCATTTATACCCGTGCATAATGAATGTGACGATTGGTTGTATGAACCACATGTGGTAAGACCCTTGGTGTGATGACATTTCATTTATCTTGATGGTCGGCATTCGTTATGTTGGTCAACATGCCTACCGAAATACTATCTGCTAATTAGCATTTTAGCCGCGAAAGAGGACAAGTGTTCACTTCATATTGGTCCACATAGATGGATAATTTTTGGTTTCAACAACCACTAAGTTTGAATATCCCTTGAGACAGATGGAAAGGATGCCTCTTCGAAGATATTCGAGCAACCCTATAACCAGTGCATTATACTCTACCCCATTATTTGAATAATGAAAATCTAATTTAAAAGCCAAAGTAATATAGTCTTTTCCTATAGTAAAGGTTACACATGGTCCTCATTTACCTTTAGTCGATGAACCATCAAACTCCATGGACCATTCTTCCAAGTCTATCTCATAAAGGTTGTCTTGAAAATTATCTCCTCATATATCATCATAAGGTGGATCAGATAATACTAAAGGAAAAATAGCCAAGAAATTTGTGTAGGCTTGGATTTTGATTGATCAAGGGACCACACACTTCAGATCATACTCATTGAAAATGAGGAACCATCTTACTACTCTCCCAACCAAGATTGGTCGTGCTAACAAAAATTTAATTGGATCACATCTTGTCACTATCTGAATGGTGAAAAAGAACATATACTATCTAGGTTTTAGGGAAACAAAGACCAAGTCCAAACAGTGTCTTTTTATACTCGTATATCTTGCCTTGGAACCATGGATGACTTTTCTCAAATAGTAGACAGGTCTCTCATCCATAAACCTCTTATTCTAATAATGCCCTGATGTACCTCATAGTAGAGGTAAGATAAAGAGGCAAAGGTACTCATTTACTTAGACGGGATAATCGTTTGAGGAGAAGTGAGAAATTTTTTAAGCTTATCAAAAGCTTACTAGTGTGGTTCCTCCCATTTGAACATCATGGGAGATCCTTCAAAACACCACAAAAGCGTTCCTTTAGCGGGTGAGTAATCTCAGATAAACTTGGAACAAAAACTTTCAAGTAAGAAATATTTTTTAGGAAGCTCTGTTTGAGTCTTTGGATAAGACATATCAAGAATGGATTTTTACTTATCTAGGTCCATCTGAACTCCCTGTTGGTCCAGCATAAAACCCAAGAATTTCCCACTTGTTAAACCAAAGGCACACTTGAGTGGGTTCATCTTTAGTTTTTACCTCCTTTATCTATTGAAAACTCTTCTCAGATCAGCCAAATATGAGTCTTTCTTCTTTGATTTGATAACCAAATCATCCACATAGAACTCCAAAATGTCATAAAAAAGGTCATGGTAAATAGCCATTATTGTTCTCTAGTGGGTTGTCCTCACATTTTATAGACCAAAAGGCATGACATTATAAATAAAGTTGCATAATAGAGTCATAAACGTTGTTTTCTCTATATCATTTGGATCCATTTTGATCTGATTAATTACCCACATAACCATCCATGAAACTATACATCTCATGACCAATTGTTGAATCAATCAAATTATCAATTTAAGGGAGAGGAAATTCATATTTGGGCCAAGCTTTATTAACATCTTTAAAATCAACACAAATGAAAATTTGTGTTTTGTCTTTATTCCCCATTGGCATAATGCTAGAAAGTCAAATTGAATGTTGAATTGGATTGATAAATCATACATCTAGTATTATTTCCACCCCAACCTTGATCTTGATATCTAACTTAGGCTTATATGTTCTCATTGATTACTTGACTGGTATTGCTGAAGGCTAAACATTCAACTTGTTGCAACTCACCTATTGGTCTAACTGTGGCATCTTAGTGTACTTCCAAGAAAAGACATCTTTGTATTCTTGAATGAGCTTGATCAACTCCGGTTTCCTAGCAAATTCTAAGTCTTTTGAAATAAATATTGTCCATGATTCATCTCTTTTCTCATCCAGATCTATCTGATCTAATTCTTGTACTTAAGGTTTTGAGTGATCTTGCATACACTCATATTCATCTTTAACATCCTTCATTAAATCATGGATATTATAATTATAAATGACAAGACATTGTCCTTGATTATAAACCAAAAAAATCTCATATTTCAAGTTAGCTACCCGCTCATATCTTCAAAGGCTATAGACCACCATTACATAATTAAGCATAAGATTTTTGCATTTTTGTTCAGAAGGTGTTGGTGCCTTCCTTTTCTTGGAGCTTTGTAGTTTCTCCCTCGCTAGTCTGGTAACTTTTCTCAACATGCCCTGTCATTTCTCTTCTTGCACCATTGGGTCTATTCTTGGTTTCATTATATCTGTAAGTTGTTGAGAGATAAAATGAGCCTTAAGAATGTCCTGTCTCGTTTGCTCAACTTGAAAAGCTTCTTATAACTCTTCATCTTGATCTCTTGTAGGTTCCAACCTATTCTTAATCATGGGAACTTGTACTCCTTTAAGTTCCTTGTTTGGATATGTGGTTCATCATTAAACTTTGTGTAGAAGGCAGCATATACCAAGTGTGCTTCCTCCTTAGATAAAGGTTTTTTGGTTGCTTTGATCACAATCCCAGCCCCTTTTATATTATCCTTTTCATATTGATGGTATGTCGAATGAACTAACCTGTGGTTATGCAGATGGTAGGATATTGTTGACTCAATCATATGGAACTTGATGTGTGATGTGAGTTTTCCCATTTTTATTCCAACATTCACATAACCAATGGATTTGAAAGTTCAATTATCATAACCTGGGATTGAAAGGGGGGTATTGCGACCAACCTTGTCTCGAAATGTCAGCTTCATAGAAATAGATAATAGGAATGAGGTTTATCGAATAATCACCATTCAGCAACGCTCGAGAGAAGTTTGTTACATTTATATTTATTATCACATATAAAGGTTTATTGTGGGGAAACCCAATTGATCTATCTGAGTCTGAGAAATTTATCTCGGACATAAACTTTCGTATCAATCTAGCCATGGGTCCTTTCCACCTCAATAAAGGAATATTATTTTTCTTTGTTATTTCTAAGATTTCTTGAGTAATCGTCAACCTTCTCTTCTGTGGCATACTAACTTGGTCCAAGATCCATGAAAAATTTGGTGACTTTAAAACAGCTTGGTACTCTAAGCATGGATCCACCTTATAATCCTCAATGTGATAAGTTTGCCCTTTCTCTCGGCCACTTGGTTCATCATAAGAAATAAGCACATTGGTTATTCCTTGTAAACAACGATCATATATGCATCAGAGCTTCTCCTCTTTTCCTCTTTCCTTCCTCATTTGATATTCTACTTCCTCATGAAAAATAACTACCATGTGTGCTCCATGTGTTGGTAGTTTATTAGTGTTAATATTATCTCAAGGGATATATAAAGTTCCCTCTATCACATGCTTGTTGATGATCCTCCTCAAAGTGAAGCATGAGGTCATAGGATAACAAATACATCAATGGATATGGAAGTAATTAGGATCAGATTAAACGTTTTCCCTCAAAGCATAACGTGGATAGATTTGTATGGGGGAGACTAAACCATCCGTTATCATAGTGTTTTAACAACTTACTGCCTCTTAGACATTACAAGCTAATTGAGGTGGATCCTCCTAATCAAACTTCCTCTTTTTTTTCCATATTTCTGTCTTTACGACCCTAAGCTTCATATCTCCCATTACTATAGTTTACTCATGGAACCTAGTTCTCTCTACTTTCTTGGTCTTCTTCTTATTTCCACGTGACATTGGTCATAATAGGAATAGGTCGAATGACATGTGCAATGTTTTTGGCTGTTCTCATGAAAGCTTTGAAGGTGCCATCTCTAGTATCATTTATTAAATGACAAATATACTCTGGTAATAATCCCTTTGCACAAATTTACAGAAGCTCGCTCTTTATTGCATTTTTTCTAACATCTATATATATCTCTAAATCTCCTGATATAGGCCAATACCTCTTCACCTAGCCTTTTCCTTTCTCGATCAAGCTAATCTAAAGAACTCAATATCTGCTACAAAAAAATTTGAAAAAATTAAATATGTCTGTATTCTTATGTATCCACACTCTTTGGTACTTCGTGAGAGTACCATGTGTAAGATTTATCAGTAAGGGATTTTAAAAACTCCCTTAGGCATAGCTTCTTATTGCTATAATTACCACACTCAACAATCTCTTTAGGTGCTCCTTCGAGTTACCCCCTTTTCGTTAAACTTCTCAAATATTAGGGGATGTACACCTCAGGATAAGGTCCATCGTTATACTCCTATGGGTAATGAGTACAAAAATTGTCGTAAATAGATGTCGCCTGACTAGTTGTTTTTTAGTATGATGCCATCATTTTCATCATTTCCCTCTTGGCCTCCTCAATGGTCAAGGAAGGATAAACAACTATCTCCACTGCCTTGGCATGTGGTGGAGTAACCTCAAGTAAGGTAGTGGTAACAACTGAAGCTTCAACGATTGGTGAAACAGTAGGAGCAAGATTGATCGTAGCAGGACTAACAGGTCTTATAGGTGTAACCTGAACTCCGTTTAAAGGAACGACAAGTTGAACCGCTAGAGTAACGAAGGAACTTGGATCCATAGGGGAACCAAATATCACCATTCCTTATGGACTTTGAATAAAATCCATGAACTTAACCATGAGTTTTGTCATTTTGTTAGGGCCTATAATAGCACTTATGGAAACTTATCCCGTGTGAACATTCACCGTGATAGTAGTGATTGGAGGAACCTCAGTAACAAGTATAATAGTGGCCTACTCTTTTTTGTTTTGATTATCATCAAATTCAAGAGTATGTTTAATGTTTTCATCCATCATCACTAAGAGAATACCTTTCCAGCGGAGTCACCAAATGTAAGAGAGTTACTTTTCTTTTTTATTACAAGATCAAGTAGTAATTTCTCTTATCACGTAGATGTTTATGGCTAAAATGATGCATAACCAATATTAATAGTGATATAAATGTACTTTTTAGAAGTGATGATATGAAAACTCAAATATATGGATAATAAGCATAAAGAAGGAAATTAAGCTGTAAGAACACAATAATTAACGTGGTTCACTCAACTTGGGCTATGTCCACAAAAGCTTGAGTTTTATTTCACGTTGAGAATGGAAATCAATGTTTACAAACACTCAATATCAATAATAAAACTTCTCCTCTCAAGTGTATTGATTTCTAAAGCTCTCTCCATAGAACTCAAAAGACTTATCTCAGCAAAATATATCTAAAAGTATACTCCTCTAAAGTTAATCTGTTCCAGAATGTTATGTTTCTCAAAGGATTAGGGAAACATATATAATTTAGCATCTGCGAGTGGAATATCAATAACTTCTTCCTTTTTTGGGTCAGTCTAATGGCAAGCCACTATTAGCATATTCATGGAAGACCAACTCATTAGGCATGGAATAAAGTGTGCCTTAAAACATAGAGGAACCATTATTTTAGTTAAAAGCGCTCTTGCTTTAGCATGTGGCTTAGGCGCTCTGCCCGGCATATAATAGTTTATCTGTACACCTGGAATCTTATTGAAAAAGAATATTGATTAAAATTCCTTTGTGTGAGGTAGTTCTCTTAACATCATCACCTTTTACAACTCATTAATTCTAAGTCAAGCAAGTTGGTTATTGCTCGCAAAAAGCTCAATCGGTGGAAGTTGTTTCACTCTCTCTATCCTCTAAACTAGATTCCTCAAGGACTTCCCAAGTAAGGTTGCTCGATAAATCATAGAATCTTCCTAGGTACTGTTGGACTTGGTTTCTCATTGTGTAATACCCCGCATTTTTATGAATATTAAATTGAAGTTATATTGATTTAATTAAAATTATGGGATTTATTATTCGGATGCAATAATTAAATTAATCCTTATTTTGACGTAATAATTAAATGAGCATATTAATTAAATTAGAATATTTAATTAAATATGTTATTTCATTAATGTGGCATGTATGTTATGATTTTTACAGTATGACGATATATTGCAAATAATGAAGATAGTCACGAATAAATTGATGACTCATTGATTTAATTAAGTTGTATTATGGATATACATATATGATAATCATGGAACATATAAATAAAGGTATAAAGTGTTTATAGACTTTTAAATGTGATTAGATGACTTAAATATGCATTTTAAGTGTTTAAAAATGGACCTATAGGTTGGATAGGATCTTGGATAGAGTTTCGAGTCAAACCGGGTACGGATAGAAACCTTTTTAGGGGCCTTAGTTCTGGACCATTTCGAAACTCTGAATTTAACCTAATTACATTAATACTTAAAGGAGGTTAGATTATCCCAAGGGTTCCATAAGCACCCCCACACCACTTTTGGAAGTCATACATCTTGGGAGAGAGGAAGAACCACCCCGAGAGGAAAAAAGAGAGGCTCTTCTACTATTTTCAGGAAATGATTCCCTTGCCATTCTTATTAAAAATGATCTTTCTTGTATTAATGTTCAATCCATGTATAGAATAGGAATTTACTCATGATCTAGGGTTGCATATCTAGAGGTTCTTTAAATTGTGCAAGAATTGATAAAAATTGGATGATCCATATGTAGATCCATAAATCCCATGTTAAATATGAATTGATGTTATGCAATTTATTGATTTGATTGCAGAAATCATGTTGTAAGATTGATATCATATTCTGGAAAAAAAAATTCTTGAGATTTAAGATGAAAATTTAGAACATGCATACTTAGAAATTCTTGAGAATTCTTGAATACTTAATGTTGGTTTAAGAATGATCTAGACGTTGATTCATGTTTAGATTGATCCAATATCATTTTGAAGATCATATGCATCCTATATATTAAGTTTTTGAAGAATTTTGAAGATTGGAGGCACATATTAATTATTTTGGAAAAATCCCATCATGAGAAAATAGAAGATCAGGGCGTACTAGGGTGGACAAACCGATTCGGCCCCCATTGAGAATTTGTTCAATTCCCTTGCTTAGTCAGGACATGAAATTATATATCTTTTCATTACGATCGTGTGGGAGCCGACCTCATATTTTTCTGATTATTTTTATTAGTTATGATTTTTCTATGAAAGGGTGTGCGAGACCGTTTTTGTTCAAATGAGGGATGGAAACTCATTCCAAGATATTAATTATATTTTTATGAACTTAAATACTTTTTCTAACCGGGATGGGTATGTAAATATCCTTCAATACATAGTATGTTAGAGTATAAGTTAACTACTTAATTAAAATAATGTGTTGCATATTCTCGAATTAAAGTAAATAATATGATGCGTAATAAGACTGAGAGCAGACCAAAGGGAGTAGATAGCTTTAGGTAAGGACAACGATGCTAAGACCCCAAAACATACAATAATAATAATAATAATATGATTAAAACAGTTTAATATTAAATAAAAGAAGTACTTATTAATATAAATTTAATACTTGAGAGTATGATTGATGGTTAGCTCCCAGAATTTGTTATCATATAAAAACACTAAGAAAATGTGTACCCTAAGCCTAGTGGGATAAGTCAGGATGGTTGGTATTGGGTGAGATTGTAGTTAGGGTGTAACTACATATATATATTAGTTAACTCCTTATATATGTACATATAAACCTTAGAGTTAAAGGAAACAAGTAGTGTAAATTATTAATGATCTAAGAGGATTAAATCTTGAGCTAAGGAAGATAAGTATGGAAAGTGGTACTTAAATTGGTAAGGTAGTTTAGGAATAATGAAACACGTATATATGAATGAATGATAAATCACGTGGATTGATTAGTGAGCCAATGAGACAACATATGGGACTTAGTATCGGGAAGTAATCGTAGGATAATGATTCAAAAAAGATTATATATTAACGAAGTAGAATGTTATGGTTAAGTCGAGAAGGATATATTTATATGGATGGGGATTCCTTGGTTAGAAGTAGTTATAGAGTAACCTCTTATACATATTGGATAATAATATGTATTCTATTATTTTGTGGGGACATACTCAGATTTGTGGACCATCCTATCGATTGGGGTTTAAGTACGATCGAGATCGAAGCACACGTCAACACAGGTGGGCTATGCGGAGTGTTAGGTCATATTTTAGGTACTACGTGGTAGTGTCACACAAAGGAGGATGAGTTCTAATGATGGTATCCTTTGTCATCGCTTAGTATGGGTTGTGAACTAGTGTACTACATAGGTACCGCCCCACTTGCTTGTGTTTTGTTGTTACCTATTATGGGATGAGGTACTCCTCCAGGTATTACCGATAGAGAACGAACAGGACGCCGAAGATATATGTCTTCAAGTGTCATACATATATATGGACATATATAGTTATCTATATACACATTGTAGTGTGCCTTGCAAGAGAATGCGTTCCCATAGTCTGTAGATGTAGACAATACTTAATGATAACAAAGTCGACTAACATAGCGTTGTGGATAATTTGTAACGAAAATAAATCCTAATGGGTTAATGTGATCGACAACTATTAATGAGAATAATATTTGGGTAGTCTACGAGTGTAGATGGTAATTAAAGAGAATGGAACTTATAGTCTAATTGTGTGGACGATAATTAGTATGAATTAAAAATCAAATAGTCTTATGAGGTAGACTAAAGTAAAGGAACATTATATGAAATAAAAATATGCATTGAAATTTATATGGAACTCGGTGGGAAACATCATGAAGTTAATTCAAGGACTAGGATGTTAAGCGTAAATACTCACTTTTAGTTGATGCATATCTAGGTAGCTTTATCGTTACATGTCAGATTAGATGATGGAGTTCATAATTGGCATTCGTTTGAGGATACGAGTAGAACTGCTTCTAGATATGAGGGGAGATGATCAATACGTGTGAGTGTCCATGGAAATACGTGAAGTATAAGCTAATTACATTTTGTATATTTATGGGTGTAGAATACTTGCAACTATAGGGCTCTGACCCAAAATTATAAATGTTTTCCTCCCAGGTGTTCTCATAAACAGGGATAGCAGGAGTGACGATGGATCAGATTTGCAATTGCTTTGAATGTAGCGGATTCCATTTCATTGATTCTAGTAAAGGATTTACTTCTTCATTTGGCTATTTTATTTCATATTGAGATTTTATGTTCATAATCCCAAGAGTTTATTTATATCAGTTTGTACTTATCTTTACATTTTGGGCACTATATGATGATTCAATTTTGTATTCACGTATTAAATCAGTTTTGTTCACATTATTTTTTATTATTATTAATTGTGAATTTTGGTAAGGAATAATTAACTTTTTTTTCTTTCAGTACTGAGAAGGGTTTAAATGGACAATAAGCCCCATCTTCGGCATATCATGTCCGACCAACCTTGACATGAGAAAATGGGGGTTGTCACAGTTGGTATCAAAACATAGTTCTGGTGTCCTTAGGATATGTGTTTAAGCTCGTTACATTCTGCATTGTGTCCTTTCATGTAGAGCCCTATGATTAGAAATCATTATATTCTTTTACAATACGTTACTACCCGTTTAGGCACGGGGTTTAGCTTTTGGAGAGAGAGCCGAAGAGACCTTCATAAGGGTCACCCGCCACAGTGATGGGAAGTTCAGGAAATTTTGTGCCTAGTAAGTGAAAAGAAGATATTTATAGAAATTAAGGATGTGATAATGTACAGTAGTGCACAAGCAGAGGTTAATTCATTTAGATTAGTAGGAGCGGTGTTATGGTAGTAGAGGTTCGTCACCACGCTAAAAGAGAGGGACCAATAAATTAGTGATTAGTTTCGGGTGATGTTCAAAGGGAATTTTTCCCCCACATTTTTTAAATCAGGAATGAAGAACAAGACAGAGAAGAGATTTAAATTTTTTGGCATCCACAAGATAGGTGGTAACATTTGTTAAGGGACCCGATTATTTGAGGGGTTCTAAATGGGTAGTCTATTTATACAAAATAAGAGTTAAATGGACTTCGTATTTGGGATAGTGTTATACATCAATTCACCATGGGTGAGAAGGGGAAATCTTACATTAGTAAGTAGATGTACAAAAATGTATACTGGGAGGCTTATGTTTATTTTAGGCCAAATTTTTTTCTATATATTAGTTAGATAATTATCTAGCAATAAAACCTTCCTAGTTTTATTAAGAGTATGCAAAGCGAAGAGCAATCGTATTTTTAAGTATTTAGTTTCTTTGGGAATATTGGGATTAATACGATCTCGATTACATGAGGATATGTATGATCGACAATGTTATTATAATGATGATGGCATTGGAAATGAGCAGTGATAGCCTTTACTGGAATGAGTAGGCCTGTGGAGCCATATAAATTGATTAACCACATTAATAGACTTAAATCCTGGACCGACAGATCTCAATAACCAACAGAGCTATGTAGTAGTGTATCGGGAGGGTTCCTTGTCTGGATTTCGCTTGAGAGACGTCCCACGCACGAAATCAGCAAATGTCGGGAGTCAAGAGATGTTGGATTCTATGACATTTTGGTTACCGTTCTTAGCATTATCACACTAGCAATTTATCGGGATTTAGTGTATCCCTTAGGCATGATGAGACTTCGATTGGAAATGGGAACAAATTGAAATTTACATGATTATCGTAAATGTTTATTTTTGTTTTTTCCTTTTAGTCTTGGGTCGATGGATATTATATCATTCAGTATTGTATCGGGAGGGTTCCTTGTTTGGATTTCACTTGCAAGACATCCCATGCAAGAAATTAGCAAAAGTTAGGAGTTGAGGAAAGTTGGATACTAAGATGGTATTTTATTTTTACATGTACATATGTGGTGGTATACTTGATGTATGGATATGCTTGGTGTGAATAGTGCAGATTGGGTGTATATGTGTCATTCATATTTATTGATGATACGTGTGTGTATACATGTAATGTGGAATATATGGATGCCCCAGTAGAGTTATGATAGGCAGGGATGAGCCTCTCATTTATCTCATGGGATATGAGCATGGACTAATTGGGTACAAATTTAAGATAATGGTACGGATTAATGTGACTTCTTCCCTTACAGAATTTCGAGGACGGAATTCAGTTAGTAGGAGGGGAGAATGTAATACCCTGCATTTTTATGAGTATTAAATTGAAGTTATATTGATTTAATTGAAATTGTGAAAATTATTATTCGGATGCAATAATTAAATTAATCCTTATTTTGCCATAAAAATTAAACGAGCATGTTAATTAAATTAGAATATTTAATTAAATATGTTATTTCATAAATGTGGGATGCGTGTTATGAATTTTATAGCATGACGGAATATTGAGAATAATGAAGATAGTCGTGAATAAATTGATAACTTGTTGATTTAATTAAGTCGTATTAAGGATATATGTATATGCTAATGATGGAACATACAAACAAAGGTATAAAGTGTTTATAGACTTTTAAATGTGATTAGATTACTTAAATATGCATTTTAGATGTTTAAAAATGGACCTATTGGATAGGTAGGACCTTAGATAGAGTTTCGGGTCAAAGTAGGTATGTATATAAACCATTTTAGGGGGCTTAGTTCTGGACCGCTGGGAAACTCCGAATTTGACCTAATTAAAATGATATTTAAAAGAGGTTTGATCAGCTCTAGGGTTACATAACTACCCCCACACCACTTTTAGAGGTTACACATCTTGGGAGAGAGGAAGAACCACCCTAGGAGGAAGAAAATAAACGCTCCTCTACTATTTTTAGGAAAGGATTCTCTTAGCATTCTTATTCAAAATGCTCTTTCTTGTATTAATGTTCAATCCATGTATGGAATAGGATTTCAATCATGATCTTGGGCTGCATATCTAGAGGTTCTTTAAATTGTGCAAGAATTTATAAAAATTGGATCATCCATATGTAGATCCATAAAGAACATGTTAGATGTGAATTGATGTTATGGAATCTATTGATTTTATTATAAAAATCATGGTATAAGATTGATATCATATTCTGGAAAAACAAAATTGTTGAGATTTAAGATGAAACTTTAGAACTTGCAGGCTTAGAAATTCTTGAGAATTCTGAATATTTAATGTTGGTTTAAGAACGATTAGACGTTGAATCGTGTTTAGAATGATCCCATATCATTTTGAAGATCATATCCATCCTATATATTATGTTTTTGAAGCCTTTTGAAGAATGGAAACACATATTAATTTTGATGGAAAAATCCTGTAACGAGAAAATAACAGATATGGGCGCACTAGGGTGGACAAACCGGTGCGGACCCCATTGAGAACTAGTTTGATTCCCTTGCTTACTCAGGACTTGTAATTATAGCTTTTTCATTATGATCACGTGGGAGCCAACCTCATATTTTTATGATTTTTTTAATTAGTTGTGATTTTTCCACGAAAGGGTGTGCGAGACCATTTTCATTCAAGTGAGGGGTAGAAATTCATTCCAAGATATTAATGAAATTTTTATGAATTTAAATACTCAATCTAACCGGGATGGGTAGGTAAATAGACTTCTATATGTAGTATCTTAGAGTATAAGTTAACTACTTAAATAAAATAATTCGTTGTAGATTCCCGAAATAAAGTAAAGAATATGATGTGTTATAAGACTGAGAGTAGACCTAAGTTAGTAGATATCTTTAGGTAGGGACAGTGATGATAAGACTCAAAAAGATACGATAATAATAAAATGATTAAGACGCTTTAAGCTTGAATAAAATAAGTACTTATTAAAGACAAGTTTAATACTTGAGAGTATGATTGATGGTTAGCTCCCTAAATTTGTGAGCATATAAAAACACTAAGTAGAAATGTATCCTAAGCCTACTGGGCTAAGTCGGGATGGTTGGTATTGGGTGCGGTTGTAATTAGGGTGTAAATACATTTACATATTAGTTGACTCCTTATATATGTACATATAAACCTTAGAGTTAAAGGAAACAAGTAGTGTAAATTATTAATTATCTAAGAGGATTAAATTTTAAGCTAAGGGAAGCTAAATACAAAATATGGTACTTAAATTGGTTAGTAGTTCGGTAATAACGACACACATATATATGAATGAATGATAAATCATGTGGATTGATTACTGAGAGATATAGGCAACATAAGGGACTTAACATTTAATCGGGATATAATCGTAGGATAATGATTCAATATATATTATATATTAATGGACTAGAATGTTATGGTTAAGCCGATAAGGCTATATTTATATGGATGCGGATTCCTTGGTTAGAAGTAGTTATAGAGTAACCTCGTATACATATTGGATAATAATATGTATTATATTATTTTTGTGGACATACCTTGGTTTGTGGACCATCCTATCAGTTGGGGTTTGAGTGCGATCGGGACCGAAGAACATGTTAGCACAGGTGGGCTAGGCAGAGTGTTATGTCATATTTTACATACTACGTGGCAGCGCCACTCAGAGGATGTTAAGTTTTTATGTTGGTATCCTTTGTCACCGCTTAAAATGGGCTATGAACTAGTGTACTACGTAGATAACGCCCAATTTGCTTGTGTTTTGTTATTGCCCATTTTGGGATGAGGGACTCCTCTGGGTATTACCGATAGAGCACGAATAGGACGCTGAAGATAGATATCTTCGTGTGTCGTACATATATATATACGGGCATATATAGTTGTTTATATACACAATGTGGTGTGCCTTATATGAGAATGTGTGCTTATATTCTATAGATGTAAGCTATACTTAGTGATAACAAATTCGGACTAACATAGCGTTCTGGATATTTTTTAACAAAAATAAGTCCTAATGGGTTAATGCAGTAGACAACTATTAATGAGAATAATAATTGGGTACTCTATGAGTGTAGAGGGTAATTAAAGAGAATGGAACTTATAGTCTAATTTTGTAGACGGTAACTAGTATGAATTAAAAATCAAATAGTTTGACGAGGTAGACTAAAGTAAAAGAAGATTATATGACATAAAAATATGCACTGCAACTTGTATGGAACTTAGTGGGCAATATTATGATGTTAATCCGGGTGCTGGGATGTTAAGCGTAAATACTCACTTTTAGTTGATGCATAGCTAGATATCTTTATCCTTACATGTCAAATTTGATAATGGAGTTCATAATTGGCATTCATTTGAGGATAGGAGTAGGACTGCTTTGATATGAGATGGGAGATACTCGATACGTGTTAGCGTCGATGGAGATATGTGAAGTATGAATTAGTCACATTTTGTATATTTACTGGTGAAGAACCCTTGCAACTCTAAGGCTCTGACCCAATATTATAAATGTTTTCCCCCGGGTGTTCTCATAAATAGGGATAGCGGGACTACGATGGATCAGACTTGCAGTTGCTTTGGATGTTGCGGATTTCGTTCCATTGATTATAGTATAGGTTTTACTTCTTCATTTGGTTATTTTATTTCATATCGAGATTGTATAGGCATAAGCCCAAGAGTTTATTTATATCAGTTTGTACTTATCTTTATATTATGGGCACTGTATGATGATCCAATTTTGTTCAAATGCTCATTTGTTATTATTATTGTTGTTATTATTATTATTATTATTATTATTATTATTATTATTATTATTATTATTATTTGTGAATTTTCGTAAAGAATAAGTAACTTCTATTTCTTTTAGTGCTGAGAATGGTATAAATTGACATCAAGCCCCATCTTCGTCATATCGTATTCGGCCAGCCTTTACGTGAGAAAATGAGGATTGTTACACATATGTTCCAAGTAATCTCCTCCATATTATAGCAAAATTCATACTTGTATAAATAAAAGATATGGTTATATCAACTTGCATCATCTAACAGGTTTCCCCAATCTTCAAATGAACTCCCATTTATCTTGATCTTGTTATTATTCACTTTATGAGGTATTTTATCTCTAAATATGGAGTTTTACAAATAATCCTCTCCTACATTTTTCCTCTCGTAAGGAGTTTTAAAAATTACCGAATATGTAATTAATTCCAAGTTTTAACTTTTCACTAAATTAGAACCAAAGTTGTATAAGCTAACTATGAATTTGATCTTGCCCTAATCACACGTCTAGGTTATATAACAAGAGTATAATAAATAGTCACACAACAAGGTGATGTACGAGGAAAGACCATAATGGGAAAAACCTCGGACAACCTAGCCACGCAAATCCACAATGATATAGGTATCATACAAGGATAAATTAGACTTATTAAACCGACTCAATAACTTCAATACTTGATGCTCTGTTTTATCCTTCAACCTTCTTCAAAGACATCATTGTATGCCTTGCAATGATAATCACAATTCATGAGCTTCCTACGTCTCGGTACCCACTGATCTTACCATTACCTTGACTAGTTCTTGTTATCAACCAACAACACATAATTCACCGTGTCAAATCGTCACAAACACGGAATCCTCTTATCAAAACAAACATGTAATACCCCATAATTTTTTATGATTTTTAAAACATAGGATTAATTAAAAATTAAATAAAGGAAGTTAATTGATAATTAATCCGAATTAAAATAAATATTAACTACTGAGATAAGGGTTAGTATTTGTTGGTGTGAATTATATTAAATATTACTGAGTGAATAACGTAATATGTGATTATGGAAATATTAAAGTTGTCGCGAGTGATAAATATGATAGTTATGATAATTAAGTTAGGATGTGTGTGTCAGTCGTGTCGGGACGTAATTTAGTGAGATAAAAAGTAATTAATTTTTAAGTCATCAAAATGGTCATTTTGTGTTCACCATTGTGTCCGAAAGGTTCGAGATAGTCTGAAAAGTCTACCTAGGGGTTTATTTTGGGTCCTAGGGCGCTTTTAAGCCGTACCAGCATCCCGGGAGGGCATTTCGAGAAATTGTATTTTGGGGGTGAATAGTACCTACGAAATTTTAAAGGTAATATATCTGATTGGAAAAGGGGGATTAGGGTAAGTTACGTAAGGAATAGAAGAATACCAGAGATAGGCCATAGGAAGAATAGGAGGGAGATTCTAAGGCTAGAACCACCACCTTGCACCACTACCACCACCGAATTGTAGTTCGGAGGAGGAGAAACCCCAATCCATCATTTTCTTCAGCGGATCAGACCTTCATACAAGAAGCAAGTGTTTAAACTTATGAACTTTTAGCAATAATTACATTCATGTTAGTGTAGGTGGAATTGAACATGTAGTATATACAAAGTGGACAAAAATTGGGAGATTTAAATCATAATTTGGAACTGAAATTGGTATAGGTTTGATTCCCCCATGATTGTAGATTATAACCCACGAAATTTGATTAAAGTTGATAAATAAATTTGGGTTTCATGATAGTTCTGGAATATGATGATGAACTAGGGAACTTAATGTTTTGTCTTGAATTAACCCCAATAATTGATGCCCCTTTTATGAATTGATGATTCTTAGACATTTGAACTTATATAATTATATTGCTATAACATCTAGTATCATTGTTTGGGAGCTTGGGCCGATTAAATTGACTACTTGGTGTCAAAATTTGGAGAAACCTGTAAGAACACTTATGAAGATTTTCCATACATGTATGAGCGAATCAATTAGGTCCTAGACGAACCGATTCGGCAAGGTGAATCGATTCGGACCAGGTCGAATCGATTTGGCTGCCTAGAATTTGGTTTGTTTGCCCTTTTTGTCTAAAATTCTTGGCAGATGTTTGGGATTTAATCGTGGGATTTTATTGTAAGAATATAGAGGAATATTTGGGAATACCAGTAGGCCTAGATTGTAATTTGGGTCTAGTTCCATGAGAACGAATTCATGGTTTAAAGAAATTCGATTTTGTGAGAGAAATTTATAAATTAAGTGAAGAAATTCAAATTTCGAGAATTCAAGGGTTAAGATGACTTAGACCAGTAGGGTGTGGAGAAATTACCTACTGCTATTATGTTGGTATATTTATTTCATTTCGAGTGGTGAGAAATACTCGAGAGCGTACGATCAGGAGTAAATTATAAATAAAAATATGTAGAATAATCGGGATTTATTTACTACATATGGAATATATGATATAGGATGTGATTACGCCTGTACTAATGAAATAAACACATAAGTGCTGCGAATACTTATTGTGTGACTTATTATGTGTATGACATACCTACGCTGCTTGATATCGCGGGAGGTTTGAAAGGGGGCAGTCTCATCCTGATGAGCCCACTGGGGGGATTTTAGATTGGTGCCTCAGAACATAGAACCTATGAACGACTTATTGGTGAGTTGATAAGTTGGCGGTCATATGGATGCGTGGGTATGTGTGTAGCCCGTAGTCTAGGAACTATGTTCGCCTCCAATATGTGTGAATTGTATTTATATGGTTCACAAGTGATTCCTAACTGTTAGTCATTATTTTGTACGTGAAGTACCGGGACTTGATAGAAAAAAGTATGTACGCACATCAGGATAGCCTTTGGGGTGCTATGTTAGTATATATATGTATGATAGTATGATGAGTATATATATATAATTGTGATGTAGTCTACTGTGTGAACTTACTAAATAATTTGGATAGTGAAATTTGAAATAACTTAAGTATGATAACACTTAACTTGATTTACAAAAACTCCAATTTGAATTAAAAGAGGTAGAATTATTTAATATGGTATTTTGTGGGAAAGATCGAGTGGGTGCATAGAGTGATAACAGGAGGTCATAACCTTTATATTAGTTAGGTGGGGTAACCTTAACTAGAATGGTTTAGAGGTACGTTAGGTGTGCACAGTCTCAAGAGAGAGAGAAAAACTAACATGTGTATTATATTTGCTTTACCACATTTTAAATACTTGTTAAACTGTTTTAAAATATTTTACACTCGGACTCTGACCCGTCACTTGCCAAATCTCCTTTTTTGTGAAATTATTTTTAGGTGTCCAGCCACAAGGATGCCAGGCTTAGACTATCGGACCATTCGATGAGCTGTAGGTATTGTGGGAGTTGCAGGTCCTCTTGATTAGATGTCTACACCCTTATTTCATTTAGTTCCTATTTTATTCATCTCAGTTAGGACATGTGTCGCCACTTTCCAGATATTATTATGTCAGAGAGACATTGAACTCATTTCATTTCAGTATTTAGTTTGTAGTTCGATTCAGTTTTATATTGGTTCTTGGATTTGAGATTTTGAACTGGAGCATTTATTCTAGTCTTATTTATTTCAGCAGTTAGTTTTATATTCAGTATTATTTTATTCATGAGTATGATGAATGAGTTAATGTTCAAATTAATTGAATTTAAAATAACATGGGTTATACGTTTTGACACTAGTTTAATTAAATACTAGGTGATTATTTAAGTAAACGTTTTGACAGTGATGCTAAGAATGAACCAATCGGCGACTCTGTTTTAAATTTTATAAATAATGACATAACATTTTGTCTCTATCAGACATAATATTAATCGGGACCCCGTCCATCTTAATAATCTCTTAAATGAATAGCTGTGCATACTGCATCATCTTATAGTCTGTGCGAACTGGTAAGAAATGTGCCACCTTGTTCAGCCGATCCATTATCACCCATATGGAATTGTGACCCTGCTCCAAGGTAGGTAGCCTAATAATAAAATCCATAGAAATGCTCTCCCACTATTACGCGGGAATCTTAAGTGGTTGTAACATACCCAAAGGCCTTTGATGGTCAACTTTTACAAGCTGACAAGTAACACACTTTGAGGCAAAATCTACTGTGTCTATCTTCATGTCGTCCCACCACTACTCTCTCCTCATGTCTTGGTACATCTTATCCCCATAGGGATGTACTGCAAACTTGGAATCGTGAGACTCAGTTATAACTGTATGTCTTAAATCCTCATCCTCGGGCACAACCAACCTCCCATTAAAGCGCAGGCCTCCCTCTGAGCTGACTGAGTAAGACTCTACACCCTCATCTAATAACTGCCATACCCTATCCTAATAGAACTGATCCTCTGCCTATGTCTTCACTACTCGCATAAAGATATTTGGAGTGATAGTCATAACTTCCATATAGGCTCGGGCAACCTCATCTTCCGGTCGAATCTCACTCCACTTCTCTTTCCATACCTCTGGTAATTCTCCAGTAGGTCATCGATCGTATATCAAACTGGTAGTCCTTCATGAATTTTAGCCATCGCCTCTACCTCATGTTCAGCTCCTTCTATGTGAAGAGATACTGAAGTTACTTATGATTCGTGAATAATGTAAACTACTCCACTAATATGTAATGTCTCCATATTCTCAATGCAAAAATGACCGTTGCCAACTCAAGGTCGTGGGTGGTGTAATTATTCTCGTGGGGCTTCAGCTTCCGAGATGAATAAGCTATAACCCTCTCCTCCTGCTGTAACACACCCCTAAGTCCCTATAAGTATGCCTCCGTGTAGACCCGATACTCCACACCACTCGTAGGTAATCAAGTACGAGTACTGATGTCAATCTATCCTTTAGCTCGTTGAAAGCCAACTGACATTGGTCGCTCCACACAAATGGTACTCCCTTATGAGTCAAGTTCGTTAAAGGCCCAGCAATTTTTGAAAACCCTTTGATGAAGCAACGGTAATATCTGGCCAACCCGAAGAAGCTGCTAATCTCAGTCGATGACATGGGTTGCCCCCATTCCCTCACCCTAGATACCTTACTCGGATCAACATCTATACCCCTATCGGACACAATGTGGCCAAGAATTTATACCTCCCAAAGCCAAAATCCACACTTACTAAATTTGGCATACAATTGATGGTCCCGTAATGTCTGTAGAACCATACGTAAGTGCTCAGCGTGATCCACCTCCGTACGTGAGTAAACAAGGATATCATCGATGAATATTATCACAAACTGATCTAAAAACCCCTGGAATACTCTATTCATGAGATCCACAAATACTTCAGGCACATTGGTGAACCCAACCGGCATCATCCTAAACTCATACGAACCGTATTGTGATAAGAAAGCGGTCTTAGGTACATCCTCCTCTCGGATGTGCAACTGGTGATATCCGGACCTCAAATCGATCTTTGAGAAATAAGTATCCCCTCTTAACTGATCAAACAAGTCATAGATCCTAGGCAATAAATACTTGTTCCTTATAATCACCTTGTTCAACTCCCTGTAATCCACACACAAGTGAAGCTAACCATCCTTCTTCTTCAAAAACAACATCGGAGGACCCCAAGGCGATGTACTCCGTCGAATGAAACCTTGGCCCAAGATCTGTTGAATCTTCTCCTTCATTTCCCGCATTTCTGAAGGAGCCATGAGATACGGTGCTCTGGCAATTAGTCTCGTCCCTGGTGCTAAGTCAATGACAAACTCTATTTCCCCGCTCAGTGACAGCCTGGGTATGTCCTGAAATATGTCCTTAAACTCCCTCACCACTGGAATTGAGCTAAAAGGTTCTACTATCTCTTGCGAGGTCTCCTCCTCAATACAATATAGGTGAGTGCATGATCCTCTCTCAAGTAGACGCATCGCTACTAGGAAAATATCCTGTCATGGGATGGAGAACACTATAGTCCTCTCATAACAACATACCATCGCTTGATAACTCACCAACCAATCCATTCCTAGAATCACGTATTACCCCTCCTTGTCTAACACTAGGAGGTCTATCGCTAGACTCAGTCCCCCAATCAAAATATCGACCGCTCTACAGATCGAATGTATTAGCGAACCACTATCGATCGGTGACTCGACACACATAAGAATACTGTCGATTGTTTTTAATAAACCAGCGGTTCGTGAAAATCTAATCTTAATAAAGGAATGTGTTGCTTCAGTATCAAACAAAATCCTACTATCAATCCCGTGAATAGGAAATGTACCCTCTACTGCAAGCAGTGCCTGTGGTGCTAGAGACATCGGTATATTTCGGACATTATACACATGTCCATAATGCATTTGGACCTCGTGTTGCTATGGGGTCAGTGATGGGGCTCGGGCTGGAGCTAAAGGAGCCTGATGCCCCTGTTGGCCACCCTGCCACTAAGGCCTATCTCACTGTGGGCAAGCCCTACTCTTATGACCCTGTTGGCCACATATGAAGCACTGTCCCTGGAACTGTCTCTTCCCCTTGCCCTTTTGTCCCTAATGTTGGCCCTACTGCCATCCCCCTTGGTTCCCTTGACCCTGATGGCTCTGAGGAACCTGTTGGTTTTGGGGACCCTGTTGGACCTATCCGTCTGATATGTGCCCACCATTTCTAAATCTCTTGGCAGAGTTCCCCTGTTAAGAATTCTTCCCTTGCTGGCCCACTGCCTGCTGCTGCTAGGGTGGTTCCCCACTACCACTACTCCCCCTAAATTTCTTTGATGGCTAGTATATGTTCCTTTCTTATTTCCCTTCATATGGAAGAGATAATCCTAACATTTTACAAGTTCGGCATTGACAACATTAGTGTAAGTCATTAACGCAGGATTACCAATCAAATATTGCCTGATCCTCCAGGCCAACCCATCCATGAATTAAGCTTCTTCCTTTCCCCGTTGCTCATCTTGTTTGGAATAAAGTTATCCAGACGGGTTAAATCCTCCTCATAGCCAACTACTGAACAGTTACACTGATATACCTCCCTGAACTTCCTTCACATCTCTGACTCAACTGCCAGCGAAAAGTACTTGTAGTCAAACCGCATCCAGAACTCCAAAATAGTCAATGGTGGTCACTAACTCCCACCACTGAAGGGCTACCCCTGCTAATTTGAAGGTGGACAACATCTATCTATGTACCACACTGCAATCTAACATGCATAAATGGTGTTGAATCTTCTTTTTCCATTGGCATGCCGCCACTATATCCATACCACCATGAAACTCGGGTGGGTGGCCCTTCTAGAAGGTCTCCCCGATGCTATGTTGAGTAGGTTGCCCTTGCTGGGCCTGAATAGATGGTGTTACGGGATGTTGTGCCTGAGACTGAGGGAACTGAGTTGACATGGCCCTCATAGTTATCTCAATGGCCTGTCCCACTATCACTACCACCTGAGTAGTATAAATCATCTCTAGTGGTGATGATGGCAGTACTTGTTGCTCCTAAGGGTCCTTCCTAACCTCATCTCTATTTGTTTCCCTCTCGGCTCGCTCTATCGTTGGCGGCATACTGAAATAGAACTAAATTTTATAAGTACACAGTTTATAAAAAAATCTAATAGCAGAAGCACGATATCTTAAGTACACAAAGATAAAACAAAAGTCCTAGCAATAGGGCTTTATAACAAAATTACGATAGGCTAAAACCGTAGTAAGCCATACAGATCCTATGGACACTAGACCTTATGCTCTGATACCATCTGTGACACCCTGTCTAATTAAACTTTGGTTGATCAGGCCTTTATTAAATTAAAACAGGTTTCTCATATTGTCAATTCTTAGCATCACTATCGAAAACTTTTTAATTACTAACCACCTAATTGAAATTAGACCAGTAACAAGTTATATCTTTCTTTAGAACAGACAAAAGAACAATGCAGAAAACTAAAATAAGCATTCACGATATACTAGAGTCCAACCACCACAATATATAAATGAATAAAGGTTTGTCGAATAAACCATCAGCTAAAATTCGAAACCAAATACACCATAATAATATAACAACTAAAATACTCAAACTGTCAACGGACAACATTTCCATACATGGAATATGAAATGAGATCCTACACTAGATCTGAACGGAAGAATCGTTTAATCAAATCCTGTTAGTATCCAAAATGCTACAACTCCGAGTCCCTGGAATGAAGTCATGCCTGGCATCCCTGTGACTAGACACCTAAAAGGTTTTGAAAATATTTTATAGAAAGTGTTAGTACACAAAATGTTTTGAAAATATTTAGCAAGTGTTTATTACATTAAAATTCGGTTATTGATTACACATGTTCACGTGCACTCTTTCTTGAGTTTTCCTCACCTCTCATCTATAGTGCACGCCTAATGTTCTATACTTATCCCACCTAGCTATGCTACCCAATCTAACTAGACTAAAGTATTCACATATACTTATCTACACGTCTAAGTTCCCGTACCACCCATACAGTACATTAATTTATTAACATCTCTCATGTGTTAATTATCAACATAAGTAACATTCCTCACACGTTATCTTTTAAATCACTACATTAAGTTTCTCTTACTTAATTATCATTTCAATGTACACAATCGTAATTAACATTCACATATGTTATTAGTTTCATCATATAATTAGGTTTCTCGACTTAATTTATTCTCATTAGATATATATTATCTAACTGTCTACTATCACACATAAGTAGATAAATTTTATAGTATATATATTTCCCACACAACATATACAAATAAATATATACCTCAGTATAATATCCTTGTATCACACATTAAGAATTCATTGGTTCGGATGTTCCATCGACCCCAATTTCTCATGTCATTCACATTGGTCCGGATAGCCCTCGACCCCAATGTAATTGTTCTCTCTCTCTCTCTCTCTCTCTCTCTCTCTCTATATATATATATATATATATATATATTGTTTCGGTTGTTCCATCGACCCCAATATTATTTATGTTCGATATTAGTCCGGATAGCCCTTGCCCCAAAATCAAACTTTCATATATTTGTCTGGATATTCCCTTGACCCCAATACATCTGATTTACTTTAGGTGTTCATGATGCCTAAGTATTCATATGGTAGGTATTCACACAACCAAGGTATTCACACTTGTACGTAGTATATTTCTCTCATATACTAGTCGTACTAAATTTCTTTACGAATTATTCCACTTATTGTATTCATGAGTATTCACACAACTCTAAGGGTCCAAGTTACCCCTTTATAAATTTCAGGTGTTAAGCCTAACTTACCCTACTAGTCTACTTCATCAATTCAATTCCCAAACTCCCCGTAATTCATTATCATTTTCACGGATAATTTGTGGCACAAAAATCAACCCAATTTCGTTCTCGTCTTAATCCTCTCAATAAAACCAAACCATACCCCCATCATGACCCTACTGTAATATTTTAATCTCTCAATATTACTTTACCAAAGTCTTCAAAAATCTCACAACAATGATTTAGGTATTTAAGGCAAAAGGGGGAAATTTTCAATTTTCGGGGTAACCGAATCGATTCGCCCTAGGCCTAATAGATTCGATTATGTACAGATTTTGCACTTCGTCTTATTCATGCGCTTTTACCCATTAACACACCTCTAAACCTAATGAAATTTCACCAAACTTTAAGCTAATCATTCCTAACTATATTTACATGTATTAGGATCAATTGCAATGTGTTTTTTACACCAAATCTTCACAATAACAAATCAAGAACGTATTAAATCATAAAATCCTCAAAACCTTAGATTTCCATGTTCTTCCTCAACTTTTAACATAAAACCCCGGTTTAATACGTATTGATAATTACTCACCTACTCATTATCAATCCTCTTCATAGATATATCATGCTACATGAAATCCCTTCCCATAACATGCATAAAAATATCATTTTCTTCCCAGAATATGTATTATATCAATAAATCATGAAACCCTTTCAGCACGGGTATTATAACTTCAAAATAATTACAATAAACACTTGACTCTAGGTTTGTATGGTCTGGATTCGTGGTGTTATTGATAGATTGATGGTTCTTTCTTCAACTTCGTATTCCTTAGATAATTAGGATTCAAGATTAAGGTCCAATTCTTCAAGAATAACTCCTAAGCCTTGAAAATTGTTTTATCTCTTCTCTCTAATGGCGTCCTTTGGGTTTAACTGTTTCTAACCCTAGCCTCAAGCCTTAAACATCATATATAACACTTAGAATTTAGTTGGTCCCTTAACCTTTATTTGCCAAATGACCAAAACGCCCTCAATAGGTTCCGGTTTGGTCTAAAATTAACTCGGAACCCAAACAATACCCCGGGTACACTTTTTCGACTATTTTGACACATTCGGGATGACCTCTAAATTATCATGCAAACCACTAAAAATATATTTCCTTTTTCAACCTCAAATTAGCCTATACGCAGCTCCCAATTGAGATAAAATAAAATACGCGCATATCAATCGCTATGTCGTATCACACTAATCATCAATTATGTACTATTCACACTAAGTAAATATTATAACATAATATTAATCAGTATCTATCTCTCGATTAATATATAATAATCACATTTATCATTTAATCACATTAAATTACTTCACTCGTGTAATTTAAATAAAAACGTATTTTCTTAATTTACTCCCAAATTAATTAAATTATAAATATGCAGAAGTACGGGGTATTATAACAAAGGGATTTCTCGGTGCGGTTTGACTGTAAATATTTCCCTTCTACCGTCCAGACTGAGATGAGGTAGAAATTACTAGAGCTTACCCAGGAGGGAAAAATATTATTGAATATGAGGAGGAGTTTACGAGGCTGACTAATTTGGCACCAGGAGAGGTACCTACTGAAGAGAAGAAACTACAGACGTTTATGGATGGTCTCACCCGAAGGATCCGACAATATGTTCTAGGTAATTTCTCTTTGCAGTCATACAGTGATGTGTTAAATGTTGCTTCGTTACATTGTCAGGACCACCGCTTCTATGTTAAGGGGATCAAGTGAGTTGGAGAGTCCATCCAGTAGGGCAGGACCGGGGGAAGTAGTGCCAGTGGGGCCCCAGTAGCTCAGAGTCTGAAAAGATAGGGTGAGAGGGGTTCCCAACAGGGGGATTCTGCTAAGGGATTCAGATCAGGGGGTTTTCATCATGGGCAGGGAGGTTTTATACATGGCCACCAAGGTCAGCATGTCCATCAGGGCTAGCAGCAGTGTTAGCAGGGCCAAGATGGGTCGAGGCCAGTAGCGTCAAAAAGGAGGAAACTTTGTTGGTAAGTTCTTTACTTGTGGAAATGTTGGCCAAAAACATAAGGAGCTTCTAAAGAGGGACAGGACCCCACAACAGCAGTAGGGTGCTCATCAGGAGCCCCAGCGACCAATATTTCCTGCCACTCTCCCCGCACCAGCACCAGTCCACTTTTCCTACCATCCTGGCAGTCCTGATTCAGCAGGGACAGTTACAGTATGGGCGTGTATACAATGCTCACCAGGCAGCAGTCCTTCAGGCACCGCCCATAGTTAAGGGTATGTTTTTATCCATGGGTCTATGGGGTGCATTTTATTTTACACAGGGGGGCTCACATTCATTTATAGCCACTAAATTTTCATGGACCATAGGGTTATTAGATACAGATGATAGTAGAGTGACTTGTGTAGACTCGTCATTGGGCAATGGGTTGATGATTTTCATTATATGTCGAGGTATGTATATAGAGATTGGGAGTCTTATTTTTCCTATCGACATGTTTATTTTAGATATGTATGAGTACGATGCCATTATAGGGTCATGATTGATTGCTTTAGTAGGAGCATTATCTTTGTTATTCCTGGTCAGGAGATGTTTATAGTGGCGATGCCTCATCCCAAGGGAGGATCGTCCACTCACTTATATTATACAGAGGAGGATACCTCTACGGGAGTTACAATTCCCCTCGATTCTATTCCAATTATTAGTGAGTTTGCCAACATGTTTTAGGACATAATGTGGCTACCGCTGAGCAGGAAGATGGAGTTTGTGATTGATTTATCATCGGGAACTCGATCGATTGCCCGTGCACCTTATCGTATGGCTCTTATGGAGATGAGGTATTTACGGGACCATATTGAGAAGTTATTGGCATAGGGCTTCATCTATAGGAGTACCTCACCTTTGGGTGAACTAGTTCTATTTGTGGAGAAGAGGGATGGATTCTTATGATTATTAGTGGTTTATTGGGAGTTGAATAAATTCATGATACAAAATAAATATCCTTTTCCTTGCATCGACGATTTATTCGACTAACTGAAAGGAGCAGCCTAATTCTAGAAGATATACTTGAGGTCCGGTTATTAGACTTTACATATCAGGGAGTAGGATGCGTCTAGGACTTCTTTCCAATTGAGATATGGGTCCAATGAGTTTTGGGTTATGCCATTTGGGCAGACCAATGTGTCGGTTGTATTTATGGACTTGATGAATAGGGTGTTCATAGAATTCCTAGATCAGTTTGTCATTGTCTTCATAGATCACATCCTGATTTATTCCCGTATCGAAGAGGACCATCTCGAGCATTTGTGTTGGGTCCTAAAGACACTACGTGAACATTAGTTGTATGTTAAGTATAAAAAATGTGGATTCTGGCTTCGAGAGGTATAGTTTTTGGGGCATATCATTTTTGAGTTGGGGATATCAGTAGACCCGAGCAAGGTGTCATAAGTGAGGGAGTGGCGACAGCCCACAACACCAATGAAGGTGAGTAGCTTCTTGGGGTTAGCCGAGTATTACAGACATTTCATCCGAGGATTTTTTAAGATTTTAGGCCCGTTGACTAATTTGAATCGTAATGGGTGTACCGTTTATTTGGGATGATGCGTGTCAGTTGGCATTTGATGAGCTTAAGGACAAGCTGACTTCAGCACCCGTACTATCACTCCCCATAGCAGGTGTGGAGTACCTTGTTTATACTGATGCATCGTTATAGGGACTTGGTGGAGTGTTCTAGCAGGAGGATCAGGCTATAGCTTATGCTTCCCTCAAGCTTAAGCCTCATGAGAGGAATAAACCCACCCACGACTTGGAGTTAGTGGCAGTAGTATTTGGACTTTGAATATGGAGACATTATCTGTTTAGGAAGAACTTTCGCTTGTTCACAGATCACAAGTCACTACAGTACTTGTTCACCCAGAAAAAGCTGAATTTGTGTCAACATAGGTGGCTTGAATTTATGAAAGACTATCAGTTTGAAATCGAGCATCACTCGGGGAAGTCCAACATGGTAGCAAATGAGTTGAGCCGTAGACCAGATGGTGAGGTGGCCGAAGTGTGGAAGCCAAAATGGAAGGAGCTGGGACACTAGGATGTAGTTGCCCGGTCATTCATGTCAGTTATGACCGTTACACACAAGATTATGAGGATGGTGGTGCAGGCTCAGGTAGTGGACCCATTTTTTCAGGAGAGGATTAGATAGCTTTTAGTCGGGGGAGCATAGTCTTACTCAGTAAGTTTGGAGGGAAGCTTACGCCCCAATGATAGACTGATTATTCCCTAGAGGGAGGACTTGCGACATGAGATGACGATAGAGTCACATGCGTTTCGATTTGTGATACATCCCGGGGGGGATAAAATGTACCAGGATATGAGGTGGCAGTGTTGGTGGAGTGGTATGAACATGGACATTGTTAAGTTTGTTTCGAAGTGTGCCACCTGTCAGCTAGTAAAGGTGGACCACCAGAAGCCAGTACGGCTTCTTCAGCCGCTAGAGATTCCTATGTGGAAATGGGAGATCATTTACATTGACTTTATTATAGGTTTGCCTACTTCTCAGAGGGGTCACAATTCTATATGGGTAAATGTGTACTGGTTGACTAAGGTAGCCCACTTTCTGTCAGTCCGGACTAACTATACTACGGCACAGTATACCCAGATCTTTATTGATGATATAGTGAGATTACACGGGGTGCCACTAGATATTGTGTCCGACCGGGACAAGATCTTTGTGTCTCATTTTAAGGAAATCTTCCAGTAGGCCATGGGCATCGAGTTACGTTTGAGTACGACCTATCACCCACAGACGGACGGGCATAATGAGCGGACTAATCAGATGCTGGAGGATATTTTGCATATGTGTATCCTTGATTTTAGGGGAGGTTAGGAGCAGTACCTTCCACTGGTGGAGTTTGCATACAAAAATTCTTATCCGTTTACTATTGGCATGGATCCATTTAAGGCGTTGTGTGGTCGACCTTGTCATTCTCCTGCTTATTGGCTAGGGTGGGGAACAATAAACTACTCGGGCCAGAGGTGATTCAAGATATGTTGGCCAGGATTGAAATGATTTTGAGTCGCATACGAATTGCCTAGGATAGATGAAAAAGCTACGCCGATGCTAAGAGGTTCTTCCGAGAATTTAGTGTGGGGGACTAGGTGCTACTGAGAAACCGAATAGGTTCGGTGTGTGATAATTGATTTAAATTAAATAAAATTCGCAAGATTCCAAGTAACCCTTATTTAATTAGAGTCTATTTAGAAACATCCCATAAACAAACAACTACGTGTGTGTGTGTCAAACCATGAATAAAGCATGAGACACAAAGTTAAGGAAAAATCCCCAAAGGGAAAAACTTTTTATTTCACTATAATAAGTAAATAGCAACTTACACAGATTACAATGAAATACAGTGACACACGAATACCCGCAGGTGTCGGTCGGTGTCGTCAGTAATGAATCCACACGCAGTGAACCCACATGAACCTCAGTCCAATCAACAAAGGAAGAACCGCAGCACTCCTCAATGACACGCAGCCATAAAACTTTGTAGAGACTCCCTCAGCAATGACACGCAGCCCTCGGTTGCAAAGATCTCTCCACAAAGGTTTGAACAAACACAAGGTTGTGTTCTTGGGTTTCCAAAAAGATTCACAAAGGTTTGGCAATTGTGTGAATCAAAACATGAGTCTTGGGACTCAAAAAATATGAAGACTAGAGTAATTGGGACTCTCAAAAACGTCTTCCAAAGTCTTGCAAAACTGCTCCCCCGAAGGTGGTTTAAATAGGAAAACAAATGAAGAGTTCCGCCAATTTAAAACACTGAAATTCTATCCAGCGTACAGGGACCCCGAACCGGTTCAGGTACCCTGCGAACCAGTTCACCCCCCCCCCCCCCCCAAACAGGTTCGGTCTGGGTTCGGGGAAACTCGCTGGGAATAGGGGCTAAACACTTAGAAAAATTCCAAGTATTTTCAATGTAAATATCTCCATTTTCAATGGGCCATAACTTGTTCACCGTAGCTCGGATTGAGGTGCCGTTTCTTCCAGTATCTTCGTTGCGGCAAGCTATTCAACTTTACAGTTGATCGGTCCTCTGGACGGTGGCTGTAAAATTACCAAAATGCCCTTAAACTTCCCTATCAAGCCTTGTTGCACTGTTTTGACTTCTCTTGCGTACCACTTGCATAAAGTCCCTAAAATCATGGAACGTGAAGTCGTTGAGGCAGATGAGGGACACATGATGGATATAATAAAAGATTAATTCCCGAAATTCGGATTGAGTCCGTCGAGTGAGATCTTGAGGTGACGTGCCAAATGTAGCGGCATACGACATACACAAATGTAACATGTTGGCATGAGAAAAATGTCCTTACAAATCTCCCCCTATCTATATGCCGGTACATACATAAAAAATCCGAATTATCAAATACGAAATTGCCTATACAAATCTACCCTCCCATGAACCCAAAACTGGAAAAGGTACAAATGAATAGTCTTCATCGTTTGTTCTTCAAATCTTCAGGAATCTCAAATCTTTTCTCATCAGGGTGTGCAATTCAAAGATCATCAATGAAGTACCTACACACATGAGATAAAGAAAAAATACCAAGTGACGTATCGAGTTTGAAATGAGATAAACATAGATACCAATATATGATAAGCATAAGTTAACTCTCAAAACACTCCCAAACTCCCCCAAAATAAGATAATTCTTTCTCCCCCTTTTTATGATGTCCCCAAATAGACAAATAAGAAGAATGAATCAAACAAGCAAAATCGGGTTGTCACGGTATAAAAAAAATACACAAACTATTTTTTATTTTTTTCAAAATTTTCATACAAAAAAAAAGATACCATTTGAAAAAAGATATGATACAAAAATCACACCATGGATTTAAACTCAAACAACCGAGTCATGGAAATGGAATGAATGGGTGTGAACACATTCGATAGGTAAATCAACTCAATCAATCATATGTGCACCATGCATATGTGTACTCCTAACGAATGATCATCAAAAGTATCCTTAGGTGTAAAAAAAATTTGTTGAATTTAGATGACATCGTCTTATGAAAATCAACAAATCAAAGTCAAAATGATTTCCACACACATAACGTCCAAAAAAATTTAGCGCTTTTTCAAGATTTTCAAGGACGTGCAAACCCGTTATAAAATATCCAACCAAACTCCCTCATATATATATATTCTTTTAGAGGTAATCTAAATTCTCAAACTTTGGAGAATTGGTGCAAAAACCTAAATGGCCCCTTTTTGGCATGAATATCTTTTTATTGCCTTTCAAATTTTTTGGGCTCTTTTAACCTCTTTGGACCCGGATAATAAAATTCCTCAATTTTTAGGTCCAATTTAACGGTGGCCTAGTATTCGCAAAGGCAAAATGAACCTTTCGCAGCCCTTCCCCGTTTTCAAACAAAGAACACAAAATCACAAAACGGTTTTTATATGCCCAATATCCTAATCAAAATTTATCGCGCTTGGTTCGTTTTAAGGACAGGATTGAAGTGAAAACACCCAACCAACATGTGATAAGACAAGCACAATAATCAGACAAATCCGTGCATGTGTGCAATAAAGGAAACATGAGTCAAACATGTAGGAAGTAAACACTTAATTACATCTTAATGACTCCAAACATTATAAAGCACGTGGATGAATTGACCTATTGTCACAAAATACTATCAAATAGTCACATGGATAAATGGAATGAAATTGTGACTCGGTCATCCAAGTGTCCATCCATAAAAGGTGCAAACAAAGTACAAAAATCTTTTTGGATTTTTCTAAAAATTTTATCAAAATAAAATCTTTTTGTATTTTTCAAAATTTTTCAAAAATAAAAATCTATACAAAAAGTACATGTCAGCACACTAGCAAATATGTAACATGAAACCTCAACTAGTGTATGACAAACATACAAACACAATCATCTATATGATATGGCAAGACAAGAATCATGTGCAAGCAAACGGGAATCAACTTGTCTAAAATCTAGTGCCTGTAAAAGTGATTTCCTAACCCAAATAGGTGTGAAACGTCTTGTGGGGGCTTCGGGAACCACGGGAACACTAGACATAAACTTCCTAGGACATTTTCCAAGATCAAAACAAAAACGCCTAAGGTGACCTTTCCTACCACAATATGAACATGTGTAAACGGGTGGAATGGCACTTATGGGTTGACCTTTTCTAACATCCTTGGAATTAGTTGACCTTCTAAAACAAATAATGGTTTTGGCTTTAGCATTAGAAGCATGAGAACACGATGAGACATTACCATCACTATCAAACCTACTGGAGTCTGTCAAATCATTTTTTAACTTCAAAATTTTTTACTCAAGCAAAGAATTAGACTCTTCCAATCTAAGGGACGCCTTCTTCAAATTATCAATCAAACCTAGAAGGTTATCTTAATCCCCCTCAATTAAAGCAAACTTTTTCCTAAGAGTCTCTTCACGTGCCACAAACTCATTGATTAAAATATTTTTATCATTTTTGGCACAAACACAAACCATCGAATTTTTAAGGTCCTCTAATTATCTTTCTAAAACTTGGACCCTATCATCACACTCCTTCTTGGACAATTTTACAGAAACAAAGTCATGGTCCAAGGAAACAACTTTGTCACGATAAAAATCTCTTTGATTTTGAACTGTTTGCAAAAGATCCATCGCGGATTTAAAACGAGAATTTTCTTTTTCCAAAACTTTAATTCTTTTGCAAAGTTTAAAATTCAAACTTTTTAAATTTTTAGCATGGTCGTGAACTTTTTCAAAAATAGGCTCCTCATTAAACGGGCGTTCCATTGAAAAAATTGCGATTTTTCACAAAATTGAATTTTTTAAAAGAAATCAATATCACACGATTTTGCGGAAAAAGGAGTACGCGATAAATTAGGGCAACCCGCTCTGATATCAATTTGACGACGTGAGAAGTCAAATTGTATCAAAATAAATAAATCCTTGAAAAATCAAGATCACACGATAAATTAGCGTAACCCGCTCTGATACCAATTTGTAAATGTGAGTAGACAAATTGTATCAGAAAGTAAATCCTTGAAAAATAAGGATCACGTGATAAATTAGCGTAACCCGCTCTGATACCAATTTGAAAAACCGAATAGGTTCAGTGTGTGATAATTGATTTAAATTAAATTAAATTCGCAAGATTCCAAGTAACCCTTATTTAATTCGAGTCTATTTAGAAACATCCCATAAACAAACAACTACGTGTGTGTGTGTGTGTGTCAAACCATGAATAAAGCATGCGACACAAAGTTAAGGAAAAATCCCCGCAGGGCAAAACCTTTTATTTCACTATAATAAGTAAATCGCAACTTACACAGATTACAATGAAATACATTGACACACGAATATCCGCAGGTGTCAGTCGGTATCGTCAGCAATGAATCCACACGCAGCAAACCCACATGAACCTCAGTCCAATCAACAAAGGAAGAACCACAGCACTCCTCAATGACACGCAGCCATAAAACTTTGTAGAGACTCCCTCAGCAATGACACGCAGCCCTCGGTTGCAAAGATCTCTCCACAAAGGTTTGAACAAACACAAGGTTGTGTTCTTGGGTTTCCAAAAAGATTCACAAAGGTTTGTCAATTGTGTGAATCAAAACATGAGTCTTGGGACTCAAACAATATGAAGACTAGAGTAATTGGGACTCTCAAAAACGTCTTCCAAAGTCTTGCAAAACTGCTCCCCCGAAGGTGGTTTAAATAGGAAAACAAATTAAGAGTTCCACCAATTTAAAAGACTGAAATTCTATCCAGCGTACAGGGACCCAGAACCGGTTCGGGTACCCTGCAAACCGGTTCACCCCCCCGAACCGGTTCGGTCTGGGTTCGGGGAAACTCGCTGGGAACAGGGGCTAAACACTTAGAAAAATTCCCAGTATTTTCAATGTAAATATCTCCATTTTCAATGGGCCATAACTTGTTCACCGTAGCTCGGATTGAGGTGTCGTTTCTTCCAGTATCTTCGTTGCGGAAAGCTCTTCAACTTTCTAGTTGACCGGTCCTCCGAAAGGTGGCTATAAAATTACCAAATTTCCCTTGAACTTCCCTATCAAGCCTTGTTGCACTGTTTTGACTTCTCTTGCGTACCACTTGCATAAAGTCCTTAAAATCATGGAACGTGAAGTCGTTGAGGCGGATGGGGGACACATGATGGATATAATAAAATATTAATTCCCGAAATTCGGATTGAGTCCGTCGAGTGAGATCTTGAGGTGACGTGCCAAATGTAGCGGCATACGACATACACAAATGTAACATGTTGGACATGAGAAAAATGTCCTTACAGCTACTACGAGTATCTCCTCGAAAGGGAATTATAAGGTTTGGGAAGAAAGGGAAATTTTCATCGACATACGTAGGGGGCCATTTCCTATTATGGAGAGGATTGGATCAGTAGCATATAGACTTTGTTTATCAGAGCACTTGATTCGTATACGTGATGTGTTCCATATTTGTTCACTTAGACGGTATCTTCGGGATGAGTTGGCCCACACTCATATTGCGCTAGAGGAGGTCAATTTACAGCCAGATAGTTCATATGAGGAGATATAGGTGTCCATCTTAGATTGTAGCAAGAGGAGATTGAGGTCGAAGATAGTTCCACTTGTGCGTGTTCAGTGGGAGCACCAAATGTCGAGGAGTCTACTTGGGAGCGCAAGGATGAGATGCGCAAGAAATATCAAGAGTTATTTTTATCGGGTATACTTTTATTTCTCCATTTCAGGACAAAATTCCGTTATTAGGGGGAAAGTATGTAAAACCCCGTAATTTTTTATTTTTATTTTTTAAATATAGGATTGATTAAAAATTAAATATAGGAAGTTAATTGATAATTAATCAGTATTAAAATAAATATTAACTAATGAGATAAGGGTTACTATTTATTGGTGTGAACTATATTGAATATTACTGAATGATTAAATTAATATGTGATTATGAAAATATTAAAGTTGTCGCGGGTGATAAAAAAGATAGTTATGATAATTAAGTCGGGATGCGCATGTCGTTCGTGTCAGGACGCATTTAATGAGATAAAAAGTAATTGATTTTTAACTCATTCAAATGTTCATTTTGAGTGCTCCATTGCGTCTGGAAGGTTCAAGATAGTCAAAAAAGTCTACCTAGGGGTTTTTGTTTGGGTCTCAGGTCGCTTTTAGGCCGTACCGGCATCCCGAGAGGGCATTTCGAGAAATTGTATTTTGGGGTGAATAGTACCTACGAAATTTTAAAGGTATTATATCTGATTGGAAAAAGGGGATTAGGGTATGTTACGTAAGGAATAGAAGAACACCACAGAGAGGCCTTCGGAAGAAGAGGAGGGAGATTATAAGGCTAGAACCACCACCTTACACCACTACCACCACCAGATCGTAGATCGGAGGAGGAGAAACCCCAATCCATCATCTTCTTCAATGGATCAGACCTTCATACAAGAGGCAAGTGTTTAAACTATGCACTTTTAGCAATAATGACATACATGTTAGTGTAGGTGGAATTGAACATGTATTATATACAAATTGGATAAAAATTGGTAGATTTAGATCATAATTTGGGACTGAAATTGGTATAGGTTTATTTCCCCCATGATTGTAGATTATAACCCATGAAATTTGATTATAGTTGATAAATAAAGTTGGGCTTTCATATAGTTCTGGAATTAGATGATGAACTAGGGCTCTTAATGTTTTTTCATTAATTAACTCCAATAATTGATGCCCCTTTTATGAATTGATGATTCTTAGACGTTTGAACTTATGTAATTATATTGCTATAACATCTAGTATGATTTTTTGGGAGTTTGGGTTGATTAAATTGACGACTTGGTGTCGAAATTGGGAGAAACCCGTAAGAACACTTATGTATATTTTCCATACTTGTATGAGCAAATCGATTAGGTCCTAGCAGAACCGATTTGGCAAAGCGAATCGATTCGTACCAGGTCGAATCGATTCAGCTGCCTAGAATTTGGTTTCTTTTCCCCTTTTTGTCTAAAATTCTTGGGAGATGTTTGGGATTTAATCGTGTGATTTAATTGTAAGCATATCGAGGAATATTTGGGAATACCAGTAGGCCTAGATTGAAATTTGGGTCTAGTTCTATGAGAACGAATTCAAGGTTTAAAGAAATTAGGTTTTATGAGAGAAATTTATTAATTAAGTGAAGAAATTCAAATTTCCAGAATTCAAGGGTTAAGATGACTTAGACCAGTAGGGTGTGGAGAAATTACCTACTGCTATTATGTTGGTATATTGATTTCATTTCGAGTGGTGATAAGTACTCGAGAGCATACGATCAGGAGTAAATTGTAAAAAAAAATACATAGAATAATCGGGATTTATTTACTACGTATGGAATATACGATATAGGATGTGATTATGACTATACTGATGAAATAAATACATAAGTGGTGTGAATAATTATTGTGTGACTTATTATGTGTATGACATACCTACGTTGCTTGCTATCATGGGAGGTTTGAAAGGGGACAATCTCATCGTGATGAGCCCACTGGGGATTTTAGATTGGTGCCTCAGAACATAGAACCTAGGAACGACTTATTGGTGAGTTGATAAGTTGGCAGTCACATGGGTGTGTAGGTACGTGCTTTGCCAGTAGACTTGGAACTATGTTCGCCTACAATATGTCTGACTTGTATTTATATGGTTCGCAAGTGATTCCAAACCGGTAGTCCTTATTTTGTACGTGATGTACCGGGACTTGATAGAAAAGTATGCACGCACCTCAGGATAGCCTTTAGGGTTCTATGTTAATATATATATGTATGATAGTATGATGAGTATATATATAATTGTGATGTGTTCTACTGTGTGAACTTAGTAAATAAGTCGAATAGTGAAATGTTAAATAACCTAAGTATGAGAACACTTGACTTGATTTACGAAAACTCCTATTTGAATTAAAAGAGCTAGAATTATTTAATATGGTATTTTGTGGGAAAGTACGAGTGGGTGCATAGAGTGATAATAGGAGGTCATTACATTCGTATTAGTTAGGTGGGGTAACCTTAACTAGATGTTAGGAGTGAACAGTAGTTGAGATGTGAGAATCTCATGAGAGAGCTCGAAAAACTAACATGAGTATTATATCTGCTTTACCACAGTTTAAATACTTGCTAAACTGTTTCAAAATATTATAGACTCGGTCTCTGACCCATCTCTTGCAAAATCTCCTTTCTCTTGTGAAATTATTTTTTGGTGTCATGCCACAGGACGCCAGGCTTAGACTATCGGACCGTTCAATGTGTTGAAGCTATTGTGGGAGTTGCAAGTCCTCTTGATTAGATGCCTGCACCCTTATTTCATTCAATTCCTATTTTATTCATCTCAGGTAGGGAATGTTTCGCCCCTTTCTAGATATAATTATGTCAGAGAGATACTGTACTCATTTTATTTCAGTATTCAGTTTGTGGATGGATTCAGTTTTATATTGGTTTTTGGATTTGAGATTTTGAACTGGAGCGTTTATTCCAGTCTTATTTATTTCAGCAGTTGGTTTTATATTCAGTATTATTTTTTTCATGAGTATGATGAATGAGTTAATGTTCAAATTAATTGAATTTAAAATAAGATGGGTTATATGTTTTGACACTAGTTTAATTAAATATTAGGTAATTAATTAAGTTAACATTTTCGACAGTAATGCTAAGAATGAACCAACCGGAGACTCTGTTTTAAATTTTACAAAGGACTGATCACCTGGTATTTAATTGGACGGGGTGTCATCAAACACTCACAAAGATTAAATAGTCATGGTGCAAGATACACGAAATCTCAAACATATATAGGATGTCGAAAATTATATCTCAAGCTATTAGATGTAAACTAGAGTTTAGGATGGTAAAGATTTGTATCTGAAAAACATTTTTACAAAACCTCTCCTTAAAATAACCTTTCCATTCCTCTTATTCATAGAAAAATGAAAAAAGTCGGGAACACGAATTTTCAGGCAACTCGTTATTACAAAAACAGTAAGGTCATTCGATCGAGTTATGCATTCTCGCTCGAACCAACAATGGTAGTTTAAACGACAATGCTAAACTCGTGTGGACTATCTTCAAATGATATTTGCACGACAACATTTTGCTTAGATATAAAAATTTCACTCGAAGCTCGCTCAAACCTCATTTGAACGAAAACCCATACTTCGTTTGAACGGAACCGATATCTCGTTCGAACAAACTGTGTAAACTAGTTTGAATGAAAAAGAGAAGTCGTTCAAATGAATTTTAAAAAAATAGTTTTTATGAAAATCTTTTTACGAAAAATAGTCTCAAAAACATTTTAAAAACTATACACCCAAAAACGTATGCAGGGATCAAACATAATTTTCATTCATATCTTATCGAGATCCCATGGATGTTGAAGACAAAACTCAGCAAGAAACTATGAATGATTTTATCGGCGCTTTACCTCTATGGTCTTCAATACGCATCATAGGCTTAAAGTACAAACTGACTTAAAGCCTAACTTATGACTCAAACGGTTTTATCCGAACAGAATAAAGACAATAAACCATACAAATTGACTCGATGTGAACATCTTCGGCCCCATATATAACCTCTATGTCTTCAACTTAAGGTTTAATAACCTCATAAGCAAGTTCTTAAATGAGAACAATAACTTCCTCATAAGGAAGAAGAGAAGTAGGAACTTTGTTATCCCAGTCTTCATAAAGTCTAAACTTAGTAAAATTAGTGGTGTTCGTAAGGGGCCTAGACAAGTTCATTGAAAAAATTCGATTAGTATACTCAGCTTCAATAACATAAAATTCATCCAATATCGGTGGAGGTGGAATTACTACACCAAAACTGGCCACTTGTCACGGTCCAAAACCTTGAATAGTCAACCTTGTCATAGTCAAATACTGTGACATAGCCTAGGGTGATAATAAATTTATCACGGTCAAAGTCTGTGACAATTTTGACCTTGTCACGGATGTGTCACGGTCAAAAATCTTGACAAGTGAGTGACATGGCACGAGATGACAACATAATTATCGTAGACATGTCACGGTCAAAGTCCGTGACAAGTTGTCCTTGTCAAGGACGTATCATGGTCAAAAATCGTGACAACGTCATGATGAGGATAACTTGTCATGGATTTTAACTGTGACATTTCCTTGACAACTATACCTATCACGGACGTGTCACGGTCAAAGTTTGTGACAAGTTATCCTTATCACGGCCTTGTCACGATCAAAGTTTGTGACAAATCTGGGTAGCAGTATAAAAAACTGATGGACAGTATGGCCATTGCCACTATCTAGCAGTATATTATCACCAGTAATAACAAATATATGACATATTTTCTCAATAAATAACAACAACCAACATTTGAAAATCTTAATAATCAAACATTAAACAAATAAAAATAAGAAACTAGGCCATACAATATTCATTCATTATCAAACACTAAACAACATTCAATATTCATGATAATCAAACAATAAACAAATAATAATCAAATTATTACATATTGTTCATTCATTATCAACTTGAAGGAGAAATCTAGGCCATACTACATATGAATTGAAACAAACCTCAATAGTCCGTACGTCGGATTATCCCTTTAACCACACGGCTTCATTCTCTTTTCCCACCAACACTTCCGTGATGTGAACCCGAGCCTTGTATGGTTGCAACGAACGGTTATGCATTAAGGAACATGGGAATATATTTGGGTCCATCAAACCCTAAATATTCTATCGCTACCCTTTAAGTCTATTAAATACACAATATCCCCACTAATTATAAATGGCCAAGTTAGGATGAGGGGGGTATGGGTGGGGGTCGCGAATATGTCATATAAAGATAAGGGGGTATCGGTGAGGGTAAGAGAGAGAATGATGGAGCAATAGTCCCTTCATCCACCACTTTCTCCTTTACTTTCCCTAAGTTGGACCCATCTCGACATTGAAGAGCATGCTTGACAAATGAAAAAAATTTATTCAATGTTTTTTTACAGGTTCTCAAACTTCTCTGCGTTGTTGATCTGCAACTCATCCACCTTATGTGCTAGCCCAGTGTTATTTGACGCAAACCTGGTGAACCTCGACTTCCCCATCCAAGACCACCCCCCGAGTATGGCCCTTGTGATCCCTCCCGAGCACTTGGCTAAGTGCATCCGTACTGAGAGATGCCTTGTCGGCATTACTCTATGAGCTATGGACTTCTTTGAGTTTTTCTTGAACAACAAAAAAGTATGCAATTAGATGAATTCATAAAAAAGTATGTGATATTAATTTTTTATTTTAAAAACATAATTAAAATTATAACTTACAATAGTGGCGGCCATAATCAGATTCACCTCCTTATCCTTCCCTTTCTTCGTTTGAATTGCCACATAGGCATCAAACCTTTATGGCTTACCCCCAGGACCACTCCCAGTCTCCTGAAATAAAATATTTCAAAATAAGTGAATTAGTATATAATTATCACTAAAAGAATAAAATAAAACTAAAATGAAATAACATTCAAAACTTACCATCTTATGCTCCACCTCGGCGTAAGACGTACGCCCAGAGTAATGCACATTGACTTCTTAGCCCAGTTTGCCCTCCCCTATTCACTAGAGGATAAATGCCTATCCGATATTTCATTATTTATAAGGACACAAGTCTACAATTGAGTCTTAATGTAGTGTTGGCTCACTTCCGGACAAAAATATTTGAGTCATAGCATAGTGTTCACGTTGTATCCTTTCAAGCCTATGTCATGTAAAGTTGAAGATGTAGCGGCTAGCATTTCAAGTGAACATCAATTGCCAGCTTCTTGTGCCTAAATTATGCGTCATCAATATCACCGTATTCCATTATCTCCTAAAGGTATGAATGCAAACAATGTATATATATAGGAGACTTGGAATAAGTTTAAAGGGTGTAATTTTTATTGTTTTGTGGCTTAAAATCAAAATATTCAATCTGGAATTTCGTTCGAAATTGTTGTTCGAACGAAAATATCGTTCGAACGATGTTTTGCCAACGAGTTCCCTGTTTAGCCACAGGAATATCGTTCGAATTCTGGTTCGAATGAGAATGTCGTTCGAGTGAGAATTCTGACGACTTTGCTAATAACTTTACAAATTTTATAATTGACTATCATTAGATGGGTAGTTCGAACGAAATGTCCTTCGAACAAAAAAGTCATTCGAACGAGATTTCTGGGTGGGAACAGTTTGGCAGTTTTATTCCATTTTTTCACTACTTTGTCCCACTCTCTTTTTGACAGTTTAAAACATACTAGAGACAAATTTTGTCACATCCCAAACCCAATATCCATACTAATCATTTGTTATTGGAATAATTGGATCATAATCTTGAGCCCATTGGAAAATATACTTCATTTATCAATATTTTTTGACACACTGTGTATAATGAACATAATATTATTATTATTATACCATAATGAAATCAATATTAGAGTTATAATTAACCGAACATACAATACTATGATTAACTATGATAAAATTTCACAATCATCAACTCAATCCATACTAACGCAATATATACAATGTGTGAGTATATTATAATATTCAGTGTGACAATGATAAAATCCCCATATTTAAACCCCAGCTCTTTCCAACGGTGCAACTCTCACAGTTACCAGTCATATGGTATCCTAGCTGGTAGAATACAAACCTGAAATTATTAAAATTTAAACCATAAGCATTAAGCATAGTGAGGTACTCCTTCCCTACAATGAAATAACCATTCTATATCGAATATTTAGATATAAAATCTGAACAATCCTTCCCATTGGCAATACCAAATCCTGGATCATAAGATCCAAATAATTCTTCCCATTGGCAATAAAAAATCCTGGAACATGAGTTCCAACAAATCCTTGTCATAATACAAATCAAATCATTGGATCTTTGTCCAATTCCAATCCTTGATCATAAGACCCAAACAAATCCTGGATATTTTAATATCCAGATAAATCCTAAATACCGAAGTATTCAAACCAATCCTAGATCATGAGACCCAAACAAATCCTGGATATTTTAATATCCAAACAAATCCTGAATACCAAAGTATTCAAACAAATCCTTCTCTTAGATCTATATTCGTATATCTGCATATATGATACAATCATAAGTACACTCACCTCGACAGTTTAACTGGCTTTTCCCTTGCCTTTATCCGGTATTTGTTCAATCAGCTCTTCTTCCATTCCTATCATTCTTACAATATTATTATCATCATAACAATATCAATAATCCAAAGAATGATTTAAAGATAATTCAATCCATAATCATCACATGATTCCATTCAAATCATTTATCACAAGTGAAGTTCCATCCAAATCCATGTTAATATATTTAACATATCCAAATCATAGGCCAAATATATAAATTCGTTTATTCTTGTTAATTCAATCCTTGTCTTATTAGTATTCCAATACAAAATATGGTACATCATTTCAAGTTTTCCTAGGGCAAGATATGCCCATTTCTTTACCACATAACAAATCTGCCCTATAGGCTCTTTTATCGTTCATTCAACTTCCAGGAATTTTCATAATTTTTATACATCATAAATTTCTATGATATTTCACTCAACATCGTTAAGAATATTAAACAATACAAAATTAAAGTTTCATAATTTATAGGTTCGTTTGCTATGTCAAGCAAAACACTGAACACATGGCGGGCATACTTTCACCCTTACGGCAGATTTCATACCCGAACTTCAAACTCTTACCAAAGAATCATTTCTACATACTTTCACATGATTTTAGGATATGTCATAGATATATGAGTCTATGTTAGTCTACAATTGGAATCAATCAATTCCAGTAAGTATACAAAAATATATGGAAGTTAGAATAAACAAAGTTTCTAAACAAAGCAATTTTAGGGTTTTGTACATTCAACTTAACTTAAACTTGCATATATCCATACATATGCACCCAATCATGAAAGGTCACTAAAAAATAAAGGATTTATATCGTATAAATCATAAATTCAAGAAAAATAACAAGATTCATGGTTGGAATTACCTTAGGGGCTTTTACGTAATTTTCTATGAATTTTTTTGAATGTTTCTCCTCACTTTCTTCTTCCTAGCCCTCACAATTATTTTTCCTCAAATTAAAACTCTCTCAAACTGAGTTTGCTAAAGAAAGGATGATATCTCAAGGGTTTAAGTCGGCCAAGACAACCTCCACCTCCAACCAATCAATTTATAACATGTGGCATCATATAAAACAAAATATCATTTAAGGCTAAATGACTACTTTAGCCCCTGTTCGTAAAAAGACAATATCTTCCCACTCGAATGTCCGTTCGATGGACCGTTTATTGTGTTACAAACCTAACTCATATATATACAATTATCTAGTTTATACCTCAAGTAAATTGTTATGTCATAAAGGTCAAAACTAGTCTTAAACTTGAACATTCCTACCGAAAACTTCAAAATTTCACATTTGTAACTAATTCAATATTTCATGCTTTATGGCGCTAGGATTAGACTAAATATAATGAATTAACATTATATATATTAATAACATATTATCCATATCACGTAAGCCAATCATGATTTAAACATAATTTATCATAATTATATTCAGGTTGTCACAATTCTCCCCCTGTTAGGAAATTTCGTCCCCGAAATTGACATACCTTGGTTATCCGAATCAAACAAATACGGATAACGCATATTCATGATATCCTTACTCTCCTATGTAGCCTCTTCCATGGAATGTCTTCTCCACACAACTTTCACAAGTGGGATCACTTTTAATCTTAATATTCGTTCCTTGCTATCCACGATAGCAAGTGGTTCTTCCACATAACTCAAGTCTTCCTTCAACTCAATAGGTTGTTCCACTAACATATGTGAAGGATCCGCTACATACTTTATTAACATAGAAACATGGAAAACATCATGTAATCGAGTTAACTTTGGCGGTAATGCTAACTTGTAGGCAACCATCCCAATTTTCTCAAGAATTTCATAAGGCCCAATGTAGCATGGACTTAATTTACCTTTTTTCCATACCTCATAACTCCTCCTTTCCATGGAGATATTCGAAGAAACACATAATCCCCTTTCTGGAATTTCAAATCTTTTGGTCATTTATCCGCATATATTTTCTATCTGCTTTGAGCCATTCTCATTCTATCTTGAATAATCTTCACTTTTTCAGTGATGTCAATCAACTCTGGACCCTCTACCTTCCTTTCACCAACTTCAACCCAACATACGGGTATACAACACCGTCTACCATACAATGCTTCATATGGAGCCATACCAATAGTAGATTGAAAACTATTGTTATATGCAAATTCTATCAAATACAAATATTCATCCCAATTTCCTTTAAAATCAAGCACACAAGCTCTAAGCATATCTTCCAAATTTTGTATTGTCCTTTCAGACTATCCATCTGTCTGAGGATGAAAAGCCATACTAAACTTTAAGTTAGTACCCATAGCATACTGCAAGTTATCCCAAAATCTGGATGTAAAAGTAGGGTCCCTATCTGAAACAATAGACATCATAGCTCCATGCAATCGAATAATCTCATTAATATATAATCTACAACATCTATCAATTGTATACGTAGTGTTGACTAATAGAAAATGAGTTGACTTGATCAACCTGTCTACCATTACCCAAATCGAATCTGACCCCTTCTGAGATCGAGGAAGACCAACTAGGAAATCCATCGTTACATGATCCCATGTCCATTTTGGTATTGGCAATGGTTGAAGCAAACTCGCAGGTTTCTGATGATCCACTTTCACTTGCTGACATATAAGGCATCTAGCAACAAAATCATTTATTTCTTTCTTCATATTATTCCACCAATAATGCTCCTTTAAATCTTTATATATTTTAGTACTACCAGTATGCATACTATAAATGGAATTATGAGCCTCATCTAAAATTTATGCTTCCAATCCATCCACATTAAGCACACAATCATTGTTTATACAATAAAGTGCCATCGTTAACAATACAAGAATCACCAGACTTACCATCTCTGACATCTTGTCATTTTTCTCAAGAAAATGATCTTGACCTTACAAATCACGAATACGAGTAGTTAATAATGACTTCACGCTTACATGAGAAAAGAATCTGTCCACGTCTGCTAGCTGCAATTCCACTTCCATCAATCTCAAGTTCATAATGTGAGAAACTCTAGCACATCGAGTACAAGATAACCTGCCCAAAGACTTTCTACTCAAAGCATCTGAAACTACATTTGCCTTCCCTGGATGCTAGTGAATTGTACAATCATAATACTTGATTAACTCCATCCACCATTTCTGCCTCAAATTCAACTCCTTCTGAGTAAATAAATACTTAAGGCTTTGGTGGTCAGTAATTATTTCACATACCTCACCATATAAATAATGACACCATAATTTCAAAGCAAACACAATAGCAGCAAGTTCCAAATCATGTGTGGGATAATTACGTTCATGTGTACGCAATTGCCTAAAAGCATAAGTAATAACCTTACCATATTGCATAAAAACACAACCCAACCCCAGACGTGAAGCATCGGTATAAATAACAAAACCATCTCCACTATGTGGAATAGTAATAACATATGCAGTTACTAACCTCTTTTTCAATTCTTTAAAACTGTTTTCACAATTAAAATATCATTCAAACTTCACATCCTTTCGGGTTAATTTAGTCATTGGCAAGGCAGTCAAAGAAAATTCCTTTATAAACCTTCGATAATATCCAGCCAAACCCAGAAAACTCCACACCTCAATCACATTATTGGGCCACTCCGATTTCACAATAGTTTTCACCTTTTTAGGATCAACACATATACCATCTCCATAAATAACATGGCCTAAAAATGCAACTTGTGATAGCCTGAATTCACATTTGTTAAACTTAGCATACAACTGCTTATCTTTCAACACATTCAAAATAGTTCTAAGATGTTTTTCATGTTCAACCATATCACGTGAGTAGATCAGAATATCATCAATAAAAACTATCACAAATGAATCAACAAAAGGATGCAGTACCCGATTCATAAGATCTATAAATACAGTTGGAGCATTAGTCACTCCAAAAGGCATCACAAGAAATTCAAAATGACCATACCGAGTGCAAAAATCAGGTTTAGAAATATCACTCTCCTTCATCTTCAACTGATGATAACCTGATCATAAGTCTATCTTTGAAAACACTTTAGCACGCACCCTGTAACTGATCAAACAAATCATCTATACGAGGTAAAGGATATTTGTTCTTAACTGTAGCTTTATTCAGTTGCCTATAATCAATGCACAAACGCATAGTAGCATTTTTCTTTTCACAAATAAAATTGGTGCACCCCACGGAGATGCACTAGGTTGTATAAACCCCCTATCAAGTAAATCCTGTAACTGAATCTTAAGTTATTTCAATTCAATCGGTGTCATTCTATACGGTTCCATAGAAATGGGGTATGTCCTTGATGCTAATTCAATACTAAATTCAACTTCTCTTTCTGGAGGTAACCCAGGCAACTCACTAGGAAACACTTCTGGAAAATCCCGTACAATAGGAACATCAACTAATTGTAAGGCCCCCTTCTTAGTGTTAAGAACATACGCAATAAAGCCCTCACAACACTTACTCAATAATTTCCTCGTCCGAATAGAAGAAATGATTCAACTGGGAACAATTTTCCTTTTCCCCACAAATTTAAATTCAGGCTCACCAGGCATATTAAAAATAACTTCTTTACAGAAACAATCCATAGATTCATGATATTTAGATAACCAATTCATTCCCAGAATTATATCAAAATCAGAAATATCCAATGGAAGTAGAATTATAATTGTACCTCTAACCCCCACAGTTAAAACATAATCACAAAAAACATAATTAGCTACAACCATATCCCCTATAGGCATATAATTACCCAACCCCACATCTAAACGAGTACATGGTCTATTCAAGTATACAGCAAAAGCATAGGACATAAAAGAATGTGTGGAACCAGGATCAATCAAAACATAAGCACTTCTATCAGTAACAGAAAGTTTACATGTCACCACATTAGAAGTAACCTGAGCTTCTTTCATCGTAAAGACTCGTCCATATGGCCCGGAACCACTAGCTTGTCCCATGCCCCAGGTTTCATCTATAATAACCGAGTTATAACAACCAACACAAACAATTTATAATACTAAACTATTGGTTAGTACATAAACAATTCATAAATATCAAATCAACTCAATAACTGCCATCTAACCGTCACACACATCCAGAATTAATAACCTAGACGCTCTGATACCACTAATTGTCACACCCCAAACCCAATATCCATACTAATCATTTGTTATTAGAATAATTGGATCATAATCTTGAGCCCATTGGAAAATACACTTCATTTATCAATATTTTCCTACATAATGTGCACAATGAACATAATATTATTATTATACCATAATAAAATAAATATCAGAGTCATAATTAACCGGACATACAATACTATGATTAACTATGATAAAATTTCACAATCATCAACTCAATCCATACTAACGCAATATATACAATGTGTGAGTATATTAAAATATTCAGTGTGACAATGATAAAATCCCCATATTTAAACCCCAGCTCTTTCCAACGGTGCAACTCTCACAGTTACCGATCATATGGTATCCTAGCTGGCAGAATACAAACCTGAAATTGTTAAAATTTAGACCGTAAGCATTAATCTTAGTGAGGTAATCCTTCCCTACAATGAAATAACCATTCTATATCGAATATTTAGATATAAAATCCGAACAATCCTGCTCATTGACAATAACAAATCCTGGATCATAAGATCCAAATAATTCTGCCCATTGGCAATAAAAAAAATCCTGGAACATGAGTTTCAATAAATTCTTGTCATAAGACAAATCAAATCATTGGATCTTTGTCCAATTCCAATCCTAGATGATAAGACCCAAACAAATCCTGGATATTTTAATATCCAAACAAATCCTGAATACCGAAGTATTCAAACCAATCCTGGATCATGAGACCCAAACAAATCCTGAATACCGAAGTATTCAAACAAATCCTTCTCTTAGAGCTATATTCGTATATCTGCATATATGAGACAATCATAAGTACACTCACCTCGACAGTTTAACTGGCTTTTCCCTTGACTTTATCCAGTATTTGTTCAATCAGCTCTTCTTCCCTTCCTATCATTATTACAATATTAGTATCATCATAAGAATATCAATAATCGAAAGAATGATTTAAACATAATTCAATCCATAAGCATCACTTGATTCCATTCAAATCATTTATCACAAGTGAAGTTCCATCCAAATCCATGTTAATATATTTAACATATCCAAATCATAGGACAAATATATAAATTCATTTATTCTTGTTAATTCAATCCTTGTCTTATTAGTATTACAATACAAAAGACGGTACATCATTTCAAGTTTTCCTAGGGCAAGATATGCCCATTTCTTTACCACATAACAAATCTGCCCTATAGGCTCTTTTATCGTTCATTCAACTTCCAGGAATTTTCATAATTTTTATACATCATAAATTTCTATGATATTTCACCCAACATAAGTAAACATATTAAATAATGCAAAATTAAAGTTTCATAATTTTTAAGCTTCGTTTTCTATGTCAAGCAAAACACCGAACACATGGCGAGCATACTTTCACCCTTACGGCAGATTTCATACCCGAACTTCAAACTCTCACCAAAGATTCATTTCTTGGTATTTTCACATGATTTTAGGATATGTCATACATATATGAGTCCATATTAATATCCAATTTGAATCAATCAATTCCATTAAGTATACAAAAATATATGGAAGTTTAAATAAACAAACTTCCTAAATAAAGAAATTTTAGGGTTTTGTACATTCAACTTAACTTAAACTTGCATATATCCGTACATATGCACCCAATCATGAAAGGTAAATATAAAATCAAGGATTTATATCATATAAATCATAAATGCAAGAAAAATAACAGGATTCATGGTTGGAATTACCTTAGGAGCTTTTACGTAATTTTCTATGAATTTTTTTGAATGTTTCTCCTCACTTTCTTCTTCCTAACCCTCACAATTATTTTTCCTCAACTTGAAACTCTCACAAACTGAGTTTGCTGAAGAAAGGAGGATATCTCAAGGGTTTCAGTCGGCCAAGATAACCTCCACCTCCAACCAATCAATTTATAACATGTGGCATCATATAAAACAAAATATCATTTAAGGGTAAATGACTACTTTAGCCCATGTTCGTAAAAAGACAATATCTTCCCACTCGGATGTCCGTTCGATGGACCGTTTGTTGTGTTACAAAACTAACTCATATATCTACAATTATCTTGTTTATACCTCAAGTAAATTGTTATGTCATAAAGGTCAAAATTAGTCTTAAACTTGAACATTCCTACCGATAACTTCAAAATTTCACATTTGTAACTAATTCAATATTTCATGCTTTATGGCGCTAGGATTAGGCTAAATATAATGACTTAACATTATATATACTAAAACATATTATCCATATCACATAATCTAATCATGATTTAAACATAATTTATCATAATAATATTCAGGTTGTCACAAATTTTTTAAGGGACTTTGGTACCTTCCTTGAGAGAATTTTTGAGAGAAATTACATCAACCAAAATTCCATGTTTTTATTTGTTGAATTTAAAAGAACTATTTTCAACAAACACATGAGTTTACACCCATAGTTTTTTTATCCAAGTACCTCATATATTTAATATTTGCTTGGAGTTGTTTGGCACTATTGGTTCATCTCTACCACAAGAAAGTGAAGTTTGGGTTTGCTTCTATCCCATAAAAGAAGAAATTTGGTTTTTGCTGTGGCGTTCTCATACGGTGAAAGGCGTCGTGTGTGGTTGATGGGTTCCAATAGCTTCATTGGTGGATTCCATGGTTCCGGTGGACTCTGAGATTGTCGACTAAGCGGAGGTTGGTATAAGAAGACGCATCAGGGGATTTAAGGGAGTCGAGTTGAGTTAAGTAAGCCATTTGTCTTGTACTTGTAAAAATTTCGTACTTAGTGGACTTAAGGCTAGGGCCGTCCGAGGTTTTTTTTCATTTGGGTTTTCCTTGTACATCGCAGCGTAGTGGTTGTGAATTTATTTTATCTTGCATATCACCTAGAAAGCATGCTTAGGATTAAAAATATAAATATGGTTTAATTCACTTCTTTTGTTTAATTTGGTGCTAAAATAATTTGGGTGAAATTTGGATTAATTTAATTCTAGTCATTAATATAATTTGGTAAATTTTGGTTTGGCCTAAATTACAAATTGAATTAATTAATGTTACGCAAATTTCTAGGACTTAGGTTAAATTAATTTAGTTTAAGTGACTTTATAGTGTGTGTGTGTGTGTGTGTGTGTGTGTGTGTGTGTGTTTAATTTAATTTCACTTTGAGTTTAGTTTATTTTTAATTTGAAAGAAATTAAAATTTGTCTTTTGTGTGTTGTGTTTAACCATCTTTATTCCGCATTAAAGGAAATTCACTTTTGAAAAATTTTAAATTGGGGGTTTATCACATCTTCATTATTGATAAATTTTTGTCATCTTGTCAATGATATTGGCTCCTTCTAGAGTACCATGTCCCTACGTCATAAGACGGACTCCCGGTCCTGGCAAAAATTTTGTGCACGCGTATTTTTCTTCCACGGTTTCCATTGATCTCTTAGTTGTTCCAATGTGGAGTCGCATTCCTGTGGAGGAAAGTCAAATTGTTCCTATCAAAGAAATACGAAACAAAAACAAAGTGATTCAGTATTATTTAAATTATAAAATAAAATATAAATATTATTCAGTCAAGCAGGTACCTGTAATGCCCCCCAAATGTCCATCTTAAGCTCATAGGGAACATTCCTCCAGTCAGTGTACCCGGGGCCAATAATCGTCTTAAGAAATTCCAAGGGCCTAGCTTGTAAGGTCGTATTGTTCTCCACTAAGGTCCCTCACTTGCTCCACTTTGGGGGCCTAGTGCTAGACGAGCCTTCCTCGCCTCCGCTTCCCTAACGCTTTGATGAAGACATTTCCTGCAAAAATTGTTATTTGTAGAAACATATATATGAGAAAATGATTTAGAAATATAAATAATGAATTAGTTTGACATATTTACTACACCAAATTAACGACATTAGAAGAATACAAATTCATATCATAAACCAAATATGACATTGTGTTGGTTTTCTAGTTTTATTTTTGTTACAAATATGACACCATTCCCCACGATTTTACAAACAAAACTTCCCCCGTGATTCCAATACTTGGTTCATCAATTGAATTTAGTTACATTATCAATCTTATATGAATTTAGTGGGGGTGTGCAAAATAATTTCGACAAACATTTTCATACTAAAGGAATTGCTGCCTCCCAAACATTATTTTCTACCTATCCAAATGAATTCGAATTGCATGCTCATTAAAACTCTAAACTAAACATGAATATGTTTGGATTTGAACCGAATCAAAATAGTTATGATATTAATTCAAATAAAATTAGGTTTAATATTAAGAGTAATTATGAGATCAAAATTCCTTCACAATCCATTCAGGATTAAAGATTAAACCTAAGATGTGATGCAGAAGACCAAATACAATGTTTATCTTAACCTTATGGGTGCTTGCAAGTTGTAGAATACTCCATATACCTTAATGGTTTAACAATCCTGTTTTGGATCATATAATACTGATCAACTATTTAGTTACACTAATAAAAAAAACTCCTATATAGATTTGAACAGTTTTTCCACTCCATCCATTGTGCAAATGTTAATGGGATTAATAACATACATACATACATACATACATATATATATATATATATATATATATATATATATATATAGAGAGAGAGAGAGAGAGAGATATTCAACCATAGAAATTTTGCTATTGTTTTCATGACATTCAGGCATCTCCCTGTAGTAAAACCTAGCAAACATTAAAATAACAATATAAAACAATATCACCATCGGAATAAAGCAATTAAATAAGTTTGAAAATTGATAATGAGTCATACAAACTTCAATTCATGTATAGGGATTGGATTGGCATGTATGTAGATATTTGTTGGTGCCCGAAACGGACAATCAACGATTACAAAGGCGAGGAAGAACTTGGGGTTGGAATGTGATGTTTGTTATTTGACTCTATTTTTATAAATGAAGACATATTTATTATAATTAAATATAATTATAATTTAATAATCCTAAAAAAACACCAAAACAAGGAGACCACCGAGCACAACCTCCACTGGTGAAAAAATAGGGTCATCATGGTTTAATCGCGAAGGAAAAAATAGGGTCATCATGGCTTAATCATGAAGGAAACAATATTTTTTTGATATTTTTTTGTAGTTTGTAGGTAAACAAACATGCCCAATAGTTTAGCTTATACCTAATGTAAAATTTGAAAATTATAAATTGAGAATTCTTGATCTATTGTACTATAACATGTTCAAGTAACCCATTATATTAGAGTAACGGGAAAAAATTTGGAAAATTAAACCCAAAAACGTATCTGAATCAAACCTTCTCCTCGTTTCTATAATAACAATATTCAATCTTTGTGAGGAATTTCGCTCAGATGCAAAAATTCTCAGTAAATTTAACAATAATCAACACATATATCAATCCATAAGCATTGAGTAAGTAAACACACAAAATTCACAGTGACTTGAATTTTCTCAATCAACACAAATATATATTCAAAAACCTTGAATAAGAAGCCATAGGTACTGAGAAATTAGGGGAAAAACTCAATATACAAACAAAATGCACAGATACTTGAATATGCTCAATATACAGAGTGTATGACTGCAAACAAACCATAGGTACTGAGAATTTAGGAAAAAAGCATAAAAAACGTACCCGGGGAAGATTGTCTTTGAAAGAATATAAAGAAAACTCTAGCAAAAATTGTTGAAATGGACTTGAAATCGATTGAAACCTTGATATTGATTGGAACCGCCCCTTAAAATCAATTGGATCCTTGAAATGAATTGATAAAATCAATTTCAGAAAAAAAATAAATGGCTTTTGTTGATTTGGTTCTAGATCGAGAGAAATTGTCTGAATCACTTGAGAGAGAGAGAGAGAGAGAGACAGAGAGAGACAGAGAGTTTTGTTGGAATGGTTGAAACAGATCTATGTTGGTTAGGGTTTTAATTTATTTTTTGTCACGATCATGTCAGGGTCAAAGACCATGACAACATTTATTTTTTGTCACGGTATTTGACCCTAACACAACCGTGACAACATCCTTGTCAAGGTCTTTAACCATGATATGATTGTGATAAAGCATTGTCACGATAAAAAACCTTGCTAAAATATAGAGTCATTGTCATGGTAAAAGACCTTGACAATGACTCTATATTTTAGCAAGGTTTTTTATTGTGACAATGCTTTACGACTGAAAATTGACAAAAACACTTTTTTGGTCTAGTGAACAACAAAAAATAGCGATAAAGAAAGCTTAGTAAGACGTTCTAATCCCAGTTACCCCATTCATCATCATCATCAACTAAAAGTTTTATTAAAAAAAAGAGCAGCAGTAACAACCCAAAGGTCAGGTGTAATGCGACTATTAGTTTGTTGTTGAAAATAAGAAGATTCGACCTCCCAAGTGTTCTTTTGAAGAGTATTATCATCTCCATTAGAGGCTATTTTTTATGAAACAAAATGATAGTTTAGGAAAAGACAATGACTCAAAAGAAAGACCAAAAGATAAAAAGTTTAATGATGGGAAGCATTTCACCATCAAGACGTCTATTTATGAGAAGTGATAGTATTAGTGTAATTATTTCCCATGAACCATTTCTAAAATGTGAGAAATCACTATTAGACAAAGAATGTGGGATATGGCGTGAGAAATTTTATCACTCCACAAATTAATATTTTCCCCAAAATTAATTAGTTAGGGGGGTATGTTTACAACTTATAATTTCCATCTAATGAGGCATCAACACATGAAAATCGGTATCGATTATTACAACTGCGAAATACAAAATACAAATAAGACAGATTAAGACAGCTGTCTTAATAGGAAAAAGATACTTGTTAAGCTCATAATGTGGTGTAATCCCACATAACTGCATTGGGGCATAATAGCACTAGGGTGGGAGTATTTAAAATATATAATTGTCTAGTATTTAGAGTGACACTTGCAAATGTAAAGGAATTTATAAATAAGCGACTTAGGGACAATCCAAAAGAAGGACTCTTCAACCATAAAATCATTTTCCTCTTTTAAGTATTTCCTTTCTTTTCTTTTCTTTTCTTTCTAGTTTTTCTGGTGCGGTTCAAACTTTAATCATCCAATTTATTCTTTTAAGTAATTTGTAATATAGATATTGGTTCTTACTTGAAAAACAATTTATTGTAAATATCTTTTTGTTTAATGCAATTTTCCTTTTCCCTATTTATCTGCCTTTATATTAGTCATAAATTGTCTTTAGGTTCCTTAGTTTTAAACCAATTTACATTCTTTAGTTTAAGTAACTTCACTTTCACTAATTTTGCACTATGTTACTCTCTTTCGTGTTAAATTACTTTACTTCACTAATTTAGTTACTTCAAACCTTGTTTGTACATTTATTTTCCATTTTCCAACTCTTCCTTAATTTTAGTTTATTTAATTCACAAATATAATTCGAACTCACTGGAAACCCTTTTTAATTGAAGCATCAAATGGTTCACAAATCGCCTGATTATCGTTGGCTGAGATAATTAATCAATTGGCAAGACCATAACCTTGCTACACATGCTAACACACAATAAAAAAAATACAAAAATCAACCAAGTCAGTGAGATATATATTACTCATTTAGTCCCTAAACTATACATTGAGTTTTAAAATGGTCTTTAGACTTAATTTTGTGTCAATTAAGTCCCGAAACTAAGAAATTTGATTCAATTTGATCCTTCTATGAAATTATCCCGTTAAATTTGACCGAATCAAGCACAAAACTATCAAAAAATTCTCGTTTTCTAAATAAACCCACAAATTAAACCTAATTAACTTTAACTGACTTAATAATCAGCTAATACACATATATAATGAAAATAATATATTCAGGTAACCCAACCAGACCACATCCTCTCCCCCACTTTTGGCGATGCCCCCCCCCCCCCCTAGTGACTCCCCCTTTTCATCGACCTCCCCATTCTCTCATTCATTAATGCAATTAATAGGTTCACAAATTAATTTGAAGATATTATTTATTGTAAATTGATATGCTGGAAAGGGAAAAATGGAGATCATCGGAGAAGGAATGGGGTAGGTAATTAGGGTTTTGTTTGTGGTAGGTGGAGGTCATTGGCATGGCCCACCGCAAGCAATAGAGAGGGATGGGGAAGTTGACGAAAAGGGGACAAGGTAGATATCTCATGGAAAACCTTGGAGGCCTGGGAATTTGTTTTTATTTGTTTTTAGTTTTTGAGTTAAATATATATTGGATTATAATAAGAGTTAATTAAGGTTAATTTGTGTGTTTATTTCAAAAATGAGAACTCTTTGACAAATTTTCCCTTATTTTCTATTAAATTTAACTTAAGGGTCAAATTGAGTAAAATTGATCAGTTTCAGAACTAAATTGTCACAAACTGAAGTTTAGCATTTTAAATCTCAAGGTATAGTTCAAGATTTAAATGAAAAATTTTATATAATAAATATATAGGTTAGTTGGTGAATTAATTGAATGGAGTTAATTTATCGAACTATTTAGTCAATTAATAATTTTATAAAAATGTTGTTGATTGACTTTTACGTTATGTATACTATTAAGTTTCGTTGCGTGGTGAGATGGAATTATACGTAATGGTGTGATCTATCATGCTTAGGTCATCATTGGGCATATATAGTTAAGTTGATTCAGGTTAGCATTTTTTGCCCCATTATTACCACGCCCTAAATATAGATGAATCGAGGCCTCATTCTTGCACTCCTTGATAGGTGATGGGATATGACCCATAAATTTAACTTCCCTTTATGGTAAGTGGGGTTCACACACGTCAACTTGATTATGATAATGGGGTAGTAGGTGAGACTGGGATAGATCGTTACCTTTGACAACGGGAATGAGACATTTGAGCATACCAATTATAATCTCCCTGGGCTCGAGCAAAGTGATGTCAAATCTAGTATGTTCTAACAAACTTATTTTCAAAGGTTTAGGAATATGATCGGGGATAATATGCTACTCGGTGATCATATGGGATATGTTCAGGCATTCCTAGTTTATATTTTGGGCCATTGTTCTTCACAACTAGCCATAATGTTGTTAGAATAGATTGATTAGCATAGTCGATTGGCGTGGAACGTGGGTGACTATGAATCATGAGGCTCCATCATATCACATGTTCACACTAAATTAGAGGTGACTTGCCGAAAGACTCACCTAAAGGGAAATCCACATTAATCATCGCAGATAAAAGAATTCATTTAGATTCTCCAAGTAATTTCCTTAAAATTAATTTTATTTACTTGATTTAATTTACTTAATTTAATTTTATATACTTTGTTTCATTTTGGGTGGTTTGAGTTCATGCGATGTACACACCCTTTGTTGGATGCAGAATAGTCCCACACTAATGTATTCACAAGCATTATATTATGGGGTTGGGCAAATAGCCATGTTGATATGGTTGAGATTCTTCACAACCTCGTTATGCCTCGTAACCAGCTGGAGATGTGTATAGCCACAATAGTGGTTTGGAGACCATGGGTCAAAAGCATAAATCTAAAGAGGGACAGGATGGTGTATCCCCATATTATCACGAGTGTTATACCATAAATAAGGGATAACTCATGGACCAGTTAGAAGAGGACACCTAGACACACATGCCATCAGGAATGAGGTCGGCCTTAGTAAACAACCTGGTCGGCCCAATATAGAGGTAGGCTCAACCACACTTAACCAATAAATTAACCATCAATTAACCCCGTTAGTTAACATTATGAGTTAACACTTTTAGTTAACTCCATTACAGCAAGCATGTACTTCATAACTGAATGACATCAGCAACCTTTATTGCACGTGCACGCGCACGGGGAGGAGATTTGCGAATATTCTCTCCCATGTACCAATAACTAAATTGTGATTATTTTATCACTAACAATTCAAAGTGTGTACTCACCTAACCTATAAATGTGAGCCACGTGCACTCTTTTTTCTTTCTCCTCTAACAGCCTATAAATAGCACACACCACCCATATTTAGAGGTATCTGAGATTATTTTCCTAATGTTATTTGTCAAATTGTAGAGAGAACTTGAGACCTTCACTTTTTTACTTATCAATGGCTTTAGACTAGTAAATCAATGTAATCAATGTTACACATGTGGAAATAGGCACCGTTTTAGTGCAAACCACATAAATTCAGTTCTTATTCTCTCTCCCAACTCTCTATTGTTATTTCTTGCGTTAGTATTATATTAAATCAATCTCTTATGTATTATTTGTTGATAATTAGCATATTTTAGCTTAAATAATAAGTATAACACATTGCCGACGTCTATGGGAAATGTCTTGCCGTTATCGTTTTCCACCATTTTCCATTGTTAGGGCTCAAGAATACCCAATTTCACTGGATTAGTGAATTGCAAGCCAATTCAGTTAGGTTTCAAAGGGTTATAACTCTCTTATAAGTAATTTTAGTTTGAATCTTATTAATTCCTTGAATCATCATTTAGATCTTCATATTTCTGCTTTAGATTTGAGAATGCTATGTGATATTGATTAAATCAAATTCGCAAATTCCAATTGTAAACTTATCTAATTTGAGCCAATTTTTAATCCAATTTAATTCATCCCTAAAACATACATATATGTGGGTAATATCAAACCAACATAAATAATTTCTGACACACAGATTTCAAGAAAAAACCCAAAAGGAAAAACCTTTTTTATTTCACTTAATAATACTCACAAGATCATAAGCGAAATCTGCAATGAATATCTGCAGATACCCACAAGAACATGCGGTTCTGAGTCAGCAATGGAATTTCGCAGTAACTCCACAAGACAGCAAGGATCACTCATGATTATTCCCAAAGACCACAGTCGTAGTTATCCCAGTACCTCCCTCAAGCGGTACTTAATCAGCAGTAGGAAATCTTCCCTACAAGAAAAACTCTTGCAAAGATCATATCTTCTGTTCCAAAACAATTCACTAAACTACTGTGATTTTTGTGAATTGAAAAACAAAGGTTTAAACCTTAAATTGAAGACGAAAAAATTATTTTGCTGGTTTATAGTTTGTGCAGAATAAAAAACACCAGGTCTTCTTAACGGAAAAGGACTCGTTTAGCATGCTTTATATAAAAAAATTAGTCAGCAACTCACTCAAACGAAATCAAATTGTCGCTCAAACGAGGACAAATATCACTCGAAGGAGGCTTTGCGCGACATGCAATGTCATTTAAAAGACTTGGCAATGTCGTTCGAATGACCGGAGCGTCAAATTTTTTCTGCCTCAACACTTAGAAAAATTCCATTTGATGAAAAACAAAGCCTCAAATGATTAAAAACAATTTGGAAACAAAAAATCCATCACTTAGAAAAATTATCCCAATATTTTAAATGAACCCTAAAATAACCAAAATACAACCTTACCAAAATTCATCTCATAAAGGCTTTTATGTTGAAGAACGTTGATATTCGGATCCGTCTCGATGCAGGATAGGACTTTGAATCAATCTTCGACAGTTGTAGCGGAATACGAACTATATTAATGTAAACCAGGACTAATAAAATATGTCCTTACAAATCTCCCCTATGTCTATGTCGGTACAAATTAAAAACATCTGAATTATCAAATTAAAATTCCTATACAAATTCAATACTCTCCCATGAACCCAAAACTGAAAAGATACTAAAAATGCAAGTCTAAAAACATTCTTCCAAAATCTTTTACCTGAAATCTTCAAATCTTTTTCTTTGCCATCATGACAGTGTGCAAAATATGATCTTCAATTTTGTTCCTACACACATGAGACAAGAAAAAAAATACCTTTGTGACTTATCGAGTTTGAAATGAGATAAACATAAATCAAACAAAGCTCAAATCTCAATTCTCACCCATAATTAAAACTCCCCCATAAAATCATAATGCGCTCTCCCCCTTTTTATTTGTCCAAAATAGAAAAGAAAAAGAATAAACAAAATAAACATGGAGTGTTACGACAAGAAAAGCAAACAACTACGATCATCAAAGATATACCCAAAAGCATTCCACAAACTATTTTTGACTTTTAAAATTTTTCAAACGAAAATGCAAAAAATAATTTTACAAAAATCGCACACCATGAATTTACACTAAGATAATCAAATCTTGAATACGGAATGAATGAGTGTAAACAAATTTGATAGAAAAATCAATGCAATCAAACATAACATATGTGCACGATGAATATGGATACTCCTAACGAATTATCTCTAAATCATCCTTAGGTGTCATATATTGTGAATTTATATGACATTGACTCAATCTAATCGACACATTGGTTTAAAATGATTTCCACACCAATAACGTCTAAAAGTATGTAATACTTTTTCAAGACTTTATCAAGACGTGTAAAGCCATTGTTTTATTTCCAACCAAACTCCCTCATAAATAATAAATCTCTTTATTTTTTCTATTAAGGTGATCTATTTTTCTCAACTTAGAGAAATCCTACTGGCCCCATTTTTGGCATGTGATTATTTTTATTGCCTTAATTTTTTATTGAGCTATTTTAAATGGTGGCTTTCACGTCGAGTTAATTTTATACTCTCGCAACCCTTTTCCGTGAACACTCATCATTTTTTCATATTAAAAAAATTACCCACGGGAACGGTTCTTACATGCACTATTTCATCGTCGAGTTTTATCGCATTTAGTTCATTTTAAAGATAGGATTGAGATGAAAACACTTCGACCCACATGTGATAGACAAGTACAATAATCAAACAAATTTTTGCAAGTGTGCATTAAAGGAAACTAAGAGTCAAACATTTAGATAGTAATCCCAAATTACATTTTAATGACTTCAAACATTATAAAGCACAAAAATGAAATGATGACGCGTATAAAAACACTATCAAACAGCCATATGGATTTGGAATGAAATTATGACTCGGTCATCCTAAATGTCCATCCATAAACGGTGTAAAACTAAATACAAAACTCATTGTCTTTTTCCCAAAATTTTATCAAAATAAAATCTTTTTGGATTTTTCAAATTTTTCTAATAAAATGAATATCTTTTTGACTTTTTTCCAAAAAAAATCAAAAGCAAGAAACTTTTTGGTTTTTCAAAAAATATATCAAAAATGGAAAATATGAATACAAGAATGGTACACAGTAGCAATAGGCATATGAATATCATCATGAAAATGATCATATGCTAGCAAACAAATCTAAACCTCAACCGTTAGGTGCAGTGGAGTTTTCCAAATTTGGTGACATCCTATGAAAAACATCCATCAAGTTATGTGAAGTCTTGACTAAAAACTTTACCTACTTCCTATGATGTGCAAACTCTCTCATGTAATCATCTGGAGCATCATGTGTGTGAACACGTGTAGTAACAAAACGTGATACATTACCCAACTTAAAGCAAAATTCCTAAGGTGTCCTCTCTTCTTACAATGGGTGCAAACATACACAGGCCTAGGAACACCTCTCTCAAAACGTCTACGGAGCACTCCCCTCTTCGTAACGGGACGCCTAGGTGGGTTGGGTTGATATCCATATGGATCAATTACAAACTCGAGAATCGTCTCGGGTGCAACGTTTGAAGTGGACGCACCATCATGACCTATTTCTAGTCTCTCAACATTACTCAAAATGGGACCAAGGGGCATCTTTTCAACCTTCTTATATGTGTCCTATATAGTGACATTTACCTCCCATGCATGTTCAAGATCTCTCTCTAATTATGACACACGGGTTATAAGTTAACTATTTTCCCGACCTACGATGATCAACTACTCACTCAAAGTAACCTTTACCTTCTCGAGTTGACTTATCGATTCCTCAAAACCCCTCAAACTTTCAATATTTATATCCAACTCAATCACTCTAATACCTAAGTCCTTATTCAATTTATTAGTCTTTAAGGTCTCTGTGTACAAATCTCTAAACGCAATTTGGAGCTCACTATCACCCTCACTAGCGCACTCACTCTCACACTCGCTAGAAACACTCAAACTATCCTCGGGGGTCTCACGTGCACAAGTATCTTCATTGTCGTGGGACAAACTAGGTGTGCTTACGTGACTAGCTAAAAAGGCTGCACACATACCATATGAAGATTCATCCTCGGAATCCTTCACATCTTCCTCACTATCACTAAGAGTGGCTGGCATGGCAATCTTTTTTCCCTTTCTCTTTAGCCTAGTGGAACACTCAAACGCCTTATGCCCCTTACCCTCACATTCAAAACGTCTCTATTACTCTTCTTTCTCTTTCTCTTTCTCACCGCTCTCTTTGGCCTCCTCCTTTTTATTTTTCTTAAAAAACCTTTTATTGGAAGAATTTTCTTTGGAAAATTTGAGAAACTTTTTTAAAAAATTTGCAAGCAAGGCCATATCAAAATCAAATTCGTCCTCATACTCGGACTCACAAACTTTCACTTTATTTTTCTTCTCTCTCTTGGACACTTCCTCTTCTTTCATAAACTGGGTTCTAAGTGCTATCCCTCTATCCTGAGGCTCGACATTGTCGGGAAATATGTCCATTTCATATGTATGGAGGTCTCCTACCATCTCTTCCAATTTTAAATTGCTCAAATTACCTACGGAATTCAAAACAGTCACTTTAGGGATAAAACATTTTGGCAGCGATCTCAAAATCTTTTTAACCACTCATGCATCATGTATATGCTCACCAAGATTGAAACTGTGTTGACAATATCAGATAAACGTGCGTAAAAATCATCAAAACACTCGATTCAAGCATGGTTATTATTTCAAATTGAGTAGTTAAATTTTGAATTTTAGACTCTTTAACTTCATTTGTGCCTTCATGGGTAAGTTCCAAAATATCCCATAATTCTTTAGACGTGGTGCACGTCATAATACGTCAGAACTCTTCAGGAGTGACGGCACCAAAAATTGCACTTAGACCACGAGAATTAAAAGTACTCCATCTGAACTCATCCTTAGTACAATACGCCATGGGTTTTAAATTAGTAATATTATTTGCAGTGATAGTGGGAGGAGTCTGGCCACTTTCACAAATAACCTAAACATGCTCATCGATTTCTTTTAAATGCAATTTCATACGGGCTTTCCATTAAGCATAATTAGACCCATCAAAAATTGGCAACCGATTATATAAGTTTTCATTTGGAAACATTGTGATTTTTCTAAATCAGATTTTTCAAATAAAATCAATAACACTAAATTTTGCGAAAAATGGATCAAACGCAATAACTTAGCGAACAGTCTATAATACCGATTTGAAATTACTATGTGATATTGATTAAACCAAATTCATAAATTCCAATTATAAATTTATTTAATTAGAGTCAATTTTTAAACCAATTTAATTCATCCCTAAAACATACATCCATGTGGGTAAAATTAAACCAACATAAATAATACAAGAGAAATCTGCAATTAATATCTGCAGATACTTACAACACGAGTTTCTGAGTCAGCAATGGAATTCCATAACAACTTCACAAGACAGCAAGGATCACTCACGAGTATTCCCAAAGACTGCAGTCGTAGTGAGCCCAGCACCTCCCTCAAGCGGTACTTAATCAGCAATAGGAAATCTTCCCTGCAAGAGAAACTCCAGCAAAGATAGTATCTTAGGTTCTAAAATAATTCACTAAACTACTGGGATTTTTGTGAATTGAAAAACAAAGGTTTGAACCCTAAATTTAAGAAGAGAAAAGTATTTTTGTTGGTTTGCAATTGTGCAGAATGAAAAATTTTGGTCTTCTTAACGAAAAAGGACTCATTTAATACACGCTTTATATAAAAAAAAATTAAGTCGACAACTCACTCAAACGAAGTCAACATGTCACTCGAACGAGGATATATGTCGCTCGAACGAGGCTTCGTGCGACATGCCAATGTTGTTTGAACGACATGGCAATGTCGTTCGAATGATTGGAGTGTCAAATCTTTATCACCTCTAGACTTAGAAAAATTCCATTTGATGAAAAACAAAGCCTCGACTGATTAAAAACAATTTAGAAAAAATTTTCAACACTTACAAAAATTATCCAAATATTTTAATTGAATCGTAAAGTAACCAAAACACAACCTTACCAAAATTCATCTCGTAGAGGTCTTTGAATCAATCTTCGATTGTTGTAGAAGTATATAACATACACTATTGTAAACCGAGACTAATAAAATATGTCCTTAAAAAATTTATATTTTTTGCAATTCGATTTGCCTGTTGTAATGATACTCTGTTGTGTGTTAAAATTTTGTCGAGAAAGGATGAAAACAGAAAAAGTAGTAGAGACGGAGTGGATTTTCTTCCCTCTACACCTGTTGGTTTAGGTGATTTATAGGGAATCCTGCAGAGCCTGGATAAAACCAGAAGGTCATGCCGGAGAATATAAAATAGCTGACACAAAGCATCCTGACTTAACAAAACTGGCCTAAACTGAACCCAGTTAGCCCAACAATTGGAGAAAACTCCAATCGAAGGCAATAAATGCCTTATCTAGCACCGTTTAGGGACATAAAGCTTGGGCACCACGAACAGGCTGTGGAAAACCCCATGCTATTGGACCTGGGCTTAGTTGGTGATAGAGGTAGGTTATAGAGGAGGACAGACTCCGATCGAAGTGACCATTCTTACAGGACAAGAAGAACTTCAGCCATCCAATTAACATGTTACAATGGTGATCAATCGTACACTATAGTATTCCCCCGCGTATTCGATAAGTTGATCATAGGTTATGATTTTGATCGATTAAGTTCAAGGGCAGCATGAGAACATCCATGTAGAGATATTAGAGAGCGCATAAAACATTCCTAGACATCTGAAACTAGAAACATTGCATGCTCGGTTAAGTTTAGGCAGATAGTACGAGGCTTGGACATGTCCGAGCATACTTAAAAAAAGGTCGATTAATATCCACTGACGATCCAATAAGTCTACTGGAGCCAAATAGGAAGAGAATGATCAGCCTTAGAAGGGGTCAATTCAATGCTTAGAAGATCGAATGGGGGATGTCATAGAAAAAACTTTGTATAAGGGTTATATTCAGTGATCTCCATTAGAAGAGTCGGTTGTCAATCATCCAACCCCAATGAAGTTCAAACCCCAAGTCATAACGCTAAGATACGATGGGAAGACGATCTAGTTTTTCATATAGAGCACACTAAGATGCTTCTAACATATATCCAATTCCCGACGAGATGAGGAGCGGGGATTTATCTAGTACATTACTGGATTAACCCAGATATTGTACAATGAGATCCATAGGTAAAATAAATAACTTAAAATAATTAGCTGACCTATTTGTATGCAACTTCTGTTCAGTACCAAGTTGGGGGGAAAGGGTAGCTCAATTATTAAATATCCACCAAAAGTAGGATGAAATGACAACAAATTACATCACCCGGTTCAACACAAAAAAGTTGGAGGTGATGGACTATGATAAAAACAAATAACGATCACTACAATTATGAATGTTCTGATACCTAGAAAGTTTTATTGGGCATTTTCAAAAGAGACTCCAAACACAATGGCCGATATCCAAGCCAAGGTAGGAAAAATAATAAATATCAAGGAGGCAATGGTTGTCAAGGAGTTAGGTCAAACTAAATCCGGTGCATGTGGAAGCTTAGATAGAAAGGACAAGTCCAAGGAATCTAAGAAGCCAAGGTCGAAGAATTTTGATGAATACACATCGTTCAGTATGGGCATTTATCACATCCCCGATGAGATCCGAGGAAGTGAAAATCTCAAGTGGAAGAAGAAATTGAAAACGCCTCCAAGTAAGAGAGATAAAGTCAGGTTCTGTGACTTCCATAAAAATCATGGCCACATTACTAATAAGTTTTTGGCCCTGAAGGATGAAATTGAGTCCCTAATCACAAGGGGAAAACTGTCAAAGTATGTAGACAAGTTTGATCGTTCAATTGATCCTATGAAGGAGAACAAATCGAGGGGAAGATTAAAGTCCTCTTGAAAGGCTAAAGTCGACAAGAAGTGAGGTTAGAATGAGAATTCAGATGATGGCACCGATCTTGACTTGCCCAATAAGTCCAAAGAACTAGTAGAGGAGGTGGGCATAATTTTGTTCAGATGTCATTTCATTATTAGTGGAGATGCTAGAGGTGGAGATAAACATGGTGAGAGGAGATCCTGAATGAGGCAAAAGCCTGTGCACATATCAGCGAGGTGAATCTGTCCAAGGCAACAGTGACCAGCCCTAGAAAAGTAAATAAACACTCTCTAATTGTTGGTTTTTTCAAAGATGATTTGTGTGGATAATTGTACCCCCATGATGATCCCTTGGTATTAAACATGTTTATCCATGAGAGGTCTATCACAAGAATTTTGGTAGATAATGGCAGTTTTATATATTTTTTATGACTATTTTAAAAGTCTCAAATTTTCAGAAAGAAAGCTATAGACATACCATAATCCAATCATCGAATTTGAGGTGGATAAAGTGTTACCCCTCGCAACCATTTAGCTCAAAGTTACAGTAGGAACATGGTCAACCGATAAAATATTAGTGATTCACTTATTTATCTTGAAAAAGAATATAGCCTCGACTTACAATATCATCTTCAGCGGGGTTTAACCTGAAGAAGTTAAAAGCGGTGTCATTCACGGTGCTCCAGGTAATGAAGTTCACCACTAGTTATGGACTAGGACATGTAAAGGAAACCAATTAATAGAAAGAACGCTACGGTAACTCAATTGAGCAGTAAGAACATGAAAATCTAACTCAAACTTATCAGATCGAGACATTAGATCCTCGGGATGAAGATAATTTGGTCACAAGTAAAGTGGTCGAGTAGATTGAGCCAGTGATTCTGGACAACGAGCATCCAAAATGAATAGCCTAAACTAGTGTTGAAGAAGGAACTTGTAAATTTCTTAAGGAAGAGGAAGAGCATAGTTTCATGGAGCCATGCGAACATGCATAAAATTGATCCAGATGTCCTATTTCACATGCTCATCATTGTGAAGGATTCAAAACATATCAAACAAAAGCGAAGGGTATTTTTCAAAGAGAAAAATATGGCTGTCCGAGAGGAGGTAGATAAATTGAAGAAAGCTAATTTCACTAAGGGTATGAAATACCCCATATGGATCTCAAATGTAGTAATGGTTCTGAAGAAGAATGATAAATGGTGGGCGTATGTCGACTTTATCGACCTCAATAAGGCCTACCCAAAACATCACTATCAACTACGCTGAATCGACCAACTAGTTGATGCCAGGGATGGACACGAGGTAATCAGCTTCATGGATGCTTACTCAGGGTAGAATCAGATAAAAATAAATTCAGAAGATCGAAAAAAAATCTCTTTCACCACTAGTTGAGGTACATTTTGCTATAATATTATGCCCTTCAGGCTAAAAAACACTAGAGCAACTTACTAGAGGCTTGTTAATAAGATTTTCAAAATATAGATTATGAAAACTATGGAAGTCTATGTAGATGACATGTTGATAAAATTAGGAAGGAAACCAATCATATTCGTGACGTCGAATAAACTTTTGATGAGCTAGAAAAGTACTATGTGAATAAAATCCTGGGAAGTATGTCTTTGGAGTACGGGCAGGAAAGTTTCTGATTTTTATCATCAATCAAAGGGGATAGAGTCCAACCTCAAAAAAATCAAGAACTAGTCAACATATAGTCTCTAAAACGAAAGAGATCTAGAGTTTGACTGGTAGAGTTGTTGCACTCAACATATTTGTGTCAAGAGATACTAGTTGTTGTCTTCCATTCTTTAAGGTCTTTAGAATGACCTTTAAATGGAATGAAGAATGTAGAAAAGCTTTCCTAGAGTTAAAAAAGTACCTAGAGTCGTCTCATCTACTGTCAAGGACAATCTTTGGGTAGAAACTAAATTTGTATTTGGTTGTATTCGAGTTGGTAGTGGCCTCAGTCCTGGTGAGATCAGAAGATGGTTTTCAGAAACCAGCACACTAAACAAGAAAGGTTTACCGTGGAGAAAAACTATGGTATCCAAGATTGGAAAAGTTGACACTTACACTGATTGAGGCTTTCAGGAGGAGGAAACCATATTTCTAGGCTCACACTATTATAGTATACATTGATTTTTCCCTCCAACAAGCCATTCACAAACCTGAGAATTCTGGTAAGTTAATGCACTGGCCATAGAGTTATGAGAATATTATATCGTGTACGAGCCGAGAACAACCATCAAAGGGCAAGTTGTGGTAAACTTCATAGTAGATTTCATGTATGAGGAAAAGCCAGTCGAAGTTAATCTAGCCCTATCCAACGATAGATCAGAATCTTTAGCAAGCAAAGTGGAACGAGCTTGATATTTAGAAAAAATGAAAAATGTATTTAATAATGGCTCATTAGTATAATGAAGTTTTGAGAATGAGACACTTGTTTGGCAGATGTTTATTAACGGCTCTTCGTGTACAAATAGTAGTAGAACTAGACTAATCGTGACCACACTAGAGGGTACATATGTTGAATATGCCCTCTGATTCAAAGGCCTCCAACAATAAGAAATAGTATGAGGCACTGGTTGCAGGTTTGGGACTATTCTTATTGCTAGGTTCCCAATAGTAGCCGACCCATAATGATTCTTAATTGGTCGTAAATCAGGTATTGGGCATCTATGAATCAAGGGAGGAGACCATATCAAAATACTTGGCAAGGGTGAAACTTCTAGTAAAAAAACTCATTATTGTTCAAATGGTAATAATTACAAGGACTGAGTACTCTCGAGATCACGTGTTGGCTCGTCTGGCTTCGATAACTAGGGTAGAACTTAGGAGGATAGTGCTTATGGAAATATTGATACAGTATCGAGGAAGAGAATGTTCAAGTAATGGAGTTGGATATGGAACCATCTTGGATGGATACCATCAAATCGTACTTGATGATCGACATAGTCTTGAAAGATCCTAAGAAGGTATGTAGACTTCGTTACAAAGCGGCTAAATATGTGTTCAATACGGGATCTTATTCAAAAGAGGATTTATTTTTTCCATACTGTAATGTGTTCATCCCAAAGAGGTCCTCGATCTGATAAAATAAGTTCATGAAGGCTACTGTGGGGCACATTCTGCAGGAAGAGAGCTAGTCAAAAGAGTGGAAATCGAGGAGTATTATTGGTAAATAATAAAGAAATATCATACAAACTATGTTAGGAAGTGTGATAAGTTCTGGAAATATCCAATCATTCATGAAAGACCATCTATTGTACAGAAAAGTCACATCCCCTTGGCTTTTTTCCATGTAGGGCATAGATCTGGTCGACCCTCTGTCGAAGACCAAGGGGAGATTCAGATACTTGGTCATAATTGTGGACTACTTTATGAACTCGGTTGAATATAAGTCATTAGTAAAATGACTTACGTAAAGGTCTTCCGCTTTATACGAAAGAAGATTATCCGCCAATAAGGGATGTGATATAACCAAATAATACCTTGTCCCAGGACGAGACCTCTCAATTCCAAACAACCGAGCTTTAAGAAGGAACCCATGGGTCACTTTCAAGACTCGTCCAAGACCAAGGTCGGCCTCGTACACATAAACTCGGCTATGAAGTAGGCCGAGACCATAAGAAAGAACCACATTAATAAAGACATTTCTCGTCCTATCATCCAACCGACACCAGGAGTCGGCCAGCTTAGTCAACCTCGGCCTGAGCTCCTCTGGCCGAAACTACACTTGCCAATTTCACATGTAAGGTCAAGCATTCCATCAACAAACTCGTACTCAGGCGGGGCAGAGACATCTGCAGACAATACCATGAGTGGACGAGCAATAGAATGTATCAAGGTGACATGTCCCACGTGAGTAATTCAGTTATAACTAAGATTATACTCCTCACGTGAGGTGAGATTTCATCATCATCATATACATGTGCATGAAGAGCTGTCACTACCTGAGTAGATGCCCTCAACATGCTTGGGGGTGTTTATTACACCCCCAGGCACTATATAAACCCATCATCTTCTCCATTTTAAGGGGAATGAATTCGAACCCTAGCTGAAACTATGCTCAATTATATACATAGGAGAGAGGGGGGGAGAGAGAGAAAAAAAGCTTATGTTATAACCAGTCCATTAGAGCCATATTTACTAGTGGAATTCACTCACACACACATAGTGGACGTAGGCTCCGGTCGAACCGCTTAAATCTAGGTGTTCATCCTCTTCACCTCACCTACTTCTTTGTTAGTTTGTTGTGTGATTATTGCCATTGTTGTATACCTGTTTTAGCTTTATACATCTATGACCTGGTGATACCATTTCTGGTATCATCAGTCTAGCACCATCTGTGGGAACGACTAGCATCGTCGCCTCTCTTTTTATCTTGTTCTCACCGAAATCTCTGGTGGTGAACAGGTCCTCTCCTCCTATGGAGTTGTTTCACCATTAAAAGAGTTCATGTTGAGCTACAAGGATTTTACTCTTCAACTGCAGCTCATCTGTTTAACACATGGCATCAGAATGTCCACCACCACCAGCTAGTGGTCCTAGTTCCAACAACGCACCTCCTCAGTCATAAATGGCTGAGGTAGCGGTGACATTGGAGTCCTTGGTGGCCAGCCAACAAGCAATGCAAGAGCAGCAGGTTGCTTTCAACTAAAATGTGATAATTAGTCCAGTTATGGTACAACCGGAGATGATTACTTTGGCAGTCTTGGAACACCCTCAAGATTCCAGGGGACCACCCCAGGAACCACTCAAAGACCTACCATGTATTTAGCAACGAATGGACGTTGTTGAACCTAGGTGTTTAAAACTGGGGAGGCAAGGCCAACCCTGCCCGTAGGACTATTAGGATGATTATGAGGCTGAAGATGCTCAAGCAAATTATTGGGAGACATACGAAGCATCCAAGAATATGGTGCGCCCCATCCAAGGGAGTCGAGGTAGTAGGCCAAGTCATGATGCATAGCCAAGGGGATATACCTTTGATCGATTAAGTAAAGGGTCGGCCTTTGAGAGGCTCAGCCCTGTTAGCAATTTGAGAGAAAGGTTGTCTAGTTCAAAGAGCAATACTGGCTCAAGAAGAGAGGGGGAAGACAGACGACCCCTGTGTGGTCCAGACGAAGGCCAGTGAGAAGTAAATAGCCGATGCAGGTCAATAGCAGGGGAACCCTAAGTTTGGCTGGTTGAGGTAGCAAGGGATAACATTGGCCAGGTCGACGTTGTTGAGGTGATCAAGAGGCCTTGGAATGACTCAATTCAAAGGCTAAAAAATAAGATTGGAGACATCCTTAAGAGCCGGACCCCTTATAGAGGGGGTACTCAGAAGGTTCTCTTTTTGTAGCTAAGATAGTCAACTTTCCAACCCCTGTCAAGTTCAAGCCACCAATGATTACCCCAAAGTATGATGGGAGTACTAACCCTGTGCACCATATGGAGATGTACCAATCGGTTGCAGACATCTATTCCATCTCATATGAGATGAAATATCGTGTATTCTCAAGAACTTTAACTCGAGCTACCCATATATCTTTCACTTCATTCCCAAAGAACTCCATTGAAAAACTCAAGCAACTCGTAGAAAGATTCATTCACAACTTCTTCTTTAGGTAAGACCCCAGAAGAAAACTACTCACTTGTTGTAGGTTAAGCAGGGGAAGAATGAGAGTCTCGGGAAGTACATCGTGAGGTTTAATAAGGAGAAGTTGGAAGTGGAGGATTATGAGGAAAGTATTGTAATGACAGCGTTAATAGAAGGCCTGCAGAAAGGGAAATTGCTTTGGAAGCTTGCTGAAGACACACCAAAGTCTATAGCCGATCTATTGGCAATGGCCAGCAAGGTCATGAATACCGAGGAAGATATGGAAGCTAAGTATGAGGATGAGAAGGGGACTAACAGTGGGAGAAAGTTTCAAATGAAGAATAAAGATGGAAAGAAGAGATGAGTTGATGATAATTTTATCTAGTACATTCCTCTCACGGTCAGCTGCGAGCACATTTTGAATGAGATCAAGAATGATCGGTCACTAAGATGGTCATCTTGGGGGTCCATCTTAATGACCGATCATTCTTGATCTCAAGATGACCCCCTGGTGATTACAACTAGCGTCTATGGGTATGACGTGTAGAGAATACTGGTTGACGGAGGAAGTTTGGTCAACGTTATGTTTTGGCCATGATTCAAAGGCCTAGGACTCAGCAAGAAGAGGCTCGTTCCTTATCAACATCCTCTGATAGAGGGACAAGGTGAATCCATTGGGAATGTATGAAATGGACGTCAGAATGGGAGATGTTTGTCCTAATAGGCAAACAAAGATGGTCAATTTATTTATAATGGATGAAAGTGTATACTCGGCTTATAACATCATAATGGGAAGAGTGGACCTCAAAGAGTTTGAGGCTGTATGCTCCATTATACACTGTTGATGTAAAAAACTAGATCACTCTAATTCTTCAATCACAGATAAATAAGTAAGACAAAGATTTTTAAAGTGGTTCGGCTAGGAATAAAGCCTACATCCACTGTTATGTTATTGCTGAGTGTTTGTGGAATTCTTGATTACAAGTTCTCTCAAGAAATTCCGGTCCCCTTGAATGGGATTGATACAAGGTATTTATAGCCTCAAGGCTGTACATGAAAGGTCCAATACATTAAATGATATACATATGAATGGGTAATACATTTAATGCAGCGTGTGCGTCAAGAATCTAATGAATAGTTGAACAGTTGTCCGTCTGATAATTGATGACACGGCCGAGGTGCAGTTCGGACCGCCTTAGTTGCTCGTTGATCAAGAGTTCCTCGGAGTGCTTAGAGTATCTCGGGATGATATAGTTCCTCGGATGGAGTTCCTCGGCATGATAGAGCTCCTCGGTGTATTCTCGTTGCTCGGTACCAACCACGGTTGTTCAGTAAATGATCTTCCTCGCTGTTATTGTGCCACGTAGATCGACACGTGTCTTCATACTATTCGTCCACATCAGCATATTAATTTTGGTATCAACAGAAGCCCCCAATGTTTCATATTTCGAAATTTGAGGAGTATGGGACATTCTTTCTCGGTATATGGTAATATTAAATGACCTTCCTGGGTTTTAGGAGCATTGTATTCAAATTTCCTTCTCATTTCGCAGTTTCCGCCTTTTTATAAGCGCTTCGATCTTCGTGCAACTTTTGTCTTTTTAGCCGCCGGAAGTTCAGTAGTTTCTTTTTAGTAATCATTTCTTTCGCCGTTTCCCAATGCAAAGTATTTAAACTCCTTTGGTAACCATACCGTCGTCTACACTTTCCATTTTTCTGCATTCAAGTTTTCTATTCTCTTCCTCTCTCTTGTGTGTTCATCATTGTTTCCGTTCGTTGTCAACATATCTCCTTTCTTTCTGTAAGATCTTCTTCCTTTATTCTGCATCTCTTTTATTCAATATGGTTTATATTGTTGAATCTGCTGAGAAATTTCGTTCTGACTTTTCCATTCCTTCTTGGGTAACTCTAGAGGTTCTTTCTGAGCCTTTAGATTACTTTCGATTGGCTGAGGGACATTGGTTCCCCAGTCTTTTCATTGCTGAATGTGGTTTTTCTTTTCCCCCAAACCCATTATGTCTTGAGTTTTGTCAATATTTTGATCTTGTTCCTGCAAAAATAGCCCCCAATTCATGGAGAATAATTAACGGGGTGCACAAGTTAAATCTAACTCATGGGACTCGTATAGGGATCCCAGAAATCATGTACTGCTATAAATGGGCCACTTTAGATAATGTTTATTATTTAAAAACTAGGTTTTTAAATAGAGCCCTTGTAGTTAACCTCCCTGATTCAAATAGAGATTATTTTGAGCATGGGTTGGTCATAAAAAATTGGCAACACGCGCCTTTATCTGGGAATGAAGTATACAATGGTCCCAGATGCCCCCCATACGGCAATGGGATAGGTTTATTTTTCATTTTATTTTACTTATGAAATTGCGTTTTCATCATGTTTGACAAAATGTATGACTGAGATTTATGTATTTATTTGCAGTTGATAGTAAAAGAAAAACTCCAAAAGAGTCGGAAGTGAATATCAAGCATTTAAAACTTATCTGGAATTTGCATAAGACGATTGCAGACGAGCATATTAGATCTGCATCATATTTGCTGCAGTATAAGAGCTACACAACCTCTTATACTGCTCGCCCTGTTGAACCAGCCTCAACACCAGAAAGTTCATCTTCAGATTCTCATATTTCCCTATCTCAGAGAATGGGCAAGAAAAGAGCTCCTCCTGCTCTATTTGGTGAAATTTCTTCTGCTGTTGAAGCAAAGAAAAGTAAAATTGATGTCCCAGAGGGGACTAAAAAAGTAGATGCCAGTTCCTCCAAATTTGCCGAGAAGCCCCCAGTGGCCCCGAGCAAGAAAAGTGCTAGTGCTGATGTAATTACAATATCTCCGACCAAGACTTCTTCCTTGGTTGATGCTGCTGACCCTCCTTTGAAGAGATTGAGGAAATCGTCTTCGGTTAATCTTGCTGGAACTGCATCTTCTCTACCCGCTGGTGGTAGTAATGTTTCAAAAATCATTCTTCCGAGCTCCTCAACGAGCTCAGTTATACCCGAGGTTCTCGGGGTTGATGAAAAGATTCCTAGGGATACACTGACATCCCTAGCTGCTCGCCATCTTTCTTCAGTAAATTTCTCATACCTTTGGTCTTTCTTTCTTTTTCTTGATTTCTTGCATTTGTATTGACTTTATTGTTTTTCTTATCTTTCAGCTGGTGAACTGTTTCAATACCATCGTGAAGAAAGATCAAGCTATTAAAGCTTCTAGTTCCTCGTCCGATGTTGACGATGCCCTCTTGGGTTTAGCCCAATCTGTGAAAGAATCTCGCCAGCAGTACGTCGAGGAGAAAGCTGCCTGGGAGAAAAAATTGGCTGCAGCTGAGGCTGATAAGATGAAGATGGCTGAAACCTCCAAGAATTTGGAGGAGAAGGTGAAAAGCTTAGAGGTCAATCAGCAAAAATGCGATGACCAACTGAAGAATGCAGAAAAAGAACTATCTATCTTGCGAGACATCAAAATCCAGAAAGAACAATTGGATGTCAAACTCTCCTCGGAGAAGTTGAAAAGAAAAGCTGTAGTTAAGAAACATTTCAGTGCTGGTTGGGAGAAAGGATGGGATAAAGGGATTGCAGCTATGACATCTCAAGTCAAATATGGGGAGTTGAAATACTTCTATGATGGTTGGGTAGCTGCTCTACAAGAGCTAAAAACCCAAGACGATTCTGAGCTATTCCAAAGGCATCTCCCTGGTCCTCCTCCACCAATTGTGGAAGAAGAAGAAGATGAACCTGCATCAGATGAATCTTCCATAGCTGTGGATGTCCCAATCTCTGCTTCTCAACCCTCTGTCATTGAGGACATTTCTTCTATGCCTCCTCCTGCCGAGAAGATTTCTGCCGACCAAGCTGTTGTTATCACCGAGCAACCGAGCTCCTCGTCCCAGCCTCCCGAGAAAGTCTTGGGAGACAAGGAAAAGGTGTGAAGTTGTTCGGTATCATTCTTATCTTTTATCATTTGTAATCGAACACTGTACTCCTTTTATGATCTAATAAAATACTTCTTTACTCATCGCCGTTATTGATGATTCTTTGTTGATTGTTGTCTTTTTCTTGTCTTTAGTTTGTTGCTAGAATGGAACTAATCTCTTCTCATGATACCGAGCTGATGCAGCAATGTCACCAATACTATAGGGCTGGTCATACAGACCTTAGTTCTTCTGAAATTGCTGACATTCTTGGTCATGATGCTTCAGAACAGGCGACTGAGGCTTATCGGTACTTGAAAAATTTACTCGACCGAGCTGTAGCTAACAATGTCGCTTATTATGATTTGATTGAAGAGCTGCATTGTTCCTTAGAGGATCTCCAAGGCCAGCACAATGAATCGATGGCTTCATTACACGAGGAATATGAAAATAGATATCAACAACTTTCCTCTGATACAGGTCATAAAAAGATCATTGCTGCATATGACATTAGGGAAAGGACCCTAAAAGGTGAAGTTGAAGCCTGCCGACAAATTGCCGAGATCCTGGAACAAGAAAATAATAGTCTGCAGAAAAGATTGGCTCAATATGAATCTGTTGCCTCCTCTTCCACTGCATTAGTACCAGTTACTGATGAAGGTTTTTCGTTTCTAGAGGTTGAAAACGCCAAACTAAGGCAAGAGTTGGATGACTTGAAAAAGTCTATTATTCCTGTGACTGCTCGGGGACGAGGAAGGAATTCTCGGGGACGAGGAAGAATCGTCGAGGAGCAAAGTTCTCCAGTTGCTTCTCGGAGCCAATCAAGAGTTCTTAGCCGTAGTGTTGAAGAATCTCGCACCCAATCTACTCTGGAAACTCAAGCATTCCAACTAAATGTTAAGGATCGTGCTCTGTCTGATTTGTCTAAGAAAAATTTATCTTTAGAGGATCAATTGGCTGCGATGAAGTCTGATCTGAATAATAAAGATGCTCTTATCAAGAACTTTCTCGAGCAAGTAGATAGATTAACTTTCCAATTCCATAAACAGCCTCGGGAGTTCTGGAATGCAGGCTATAATGAAGCTCTTTACCATTTAGATGATCGCCTTGAAAATGCTAACAACGAAGGTTATAAGCAGGGATGGTTGAACGCCCTGGGTGTATTAAAATTGGAACAAGGTCATTATTTATGGGATTATCATGCTCCTGGATTGCTAGACTTGCCTGTTCCTCCCTATAAATTGGATATGGCATGGATTCCTGCTCGTTCCATTCCTCGGAGTTTGATCTCTAAATATCTTGGTGATTATAACCTTCATTCTCAAGTTGAAGTATCTCGTCCTGAGCATCTGTTGGACACTCCTACAATAATGAATGTCAGAATGCTGAAGGACATGAACTTTATTAATTCTCCTCTTTGTCTAGAGGATCCTCCTGCTGGCGAGGAACCTGTCTCAAAGGACAAAGGAAAGAAACCAATAGAGTAGGAATCTTTAATGTAATAGTTAGCACATACATGTAACATGTAATACATTTTTATCTTAATGAAAGAGTTTCATTTTCTGTTTTGCCAATAGCTATTTTTCTGTTTGCAAATTATATGGTTCATCAACCAAATTAGAATTTATAATAAGCATAAATTGTTGAAAATTGTTTCCAACCAACCAAGGTGGATAAATAATGTTTGTCGACCAACCACAGTTGATGGGTTTCTATCCCCGACCAACCATACTTGGTTCAATTTTCAAATATAAACATGTGTCCGACCAACTAAGGTCAATACTTTTATCCTCGTCGACCAACTACAGTTAGTGGGTTTTTATCCCCGACCAACCATACTTGGTACAGTTTGGAATATTTTGTTCTTTAAAGAACTTTTTGTAATAATGTTACCTCCCGACCAACATAAGCTGTAATGCGAGAGTATATAAAGTCTTACCAACCGTAGTTGATCATGCTGGTCTACACCTCCTAATCAAAGGAGTAGTAGGGTTCTTTCGAACTTTTTGGCTCCTTGGAGCATGTCCTCCTAACCAAAGGAGGTTGGCTACTTATAGCACTTTTGCTCCGTAGAGCGCTCCGTAGAGCTTATCCTCCTAACCAAAGGAGGTTGGCTACTTATAGCACTTTTGCTCCGTAGAGCGCTCCGTAGAGCTTATCCTCCTAACCAAAGGAGGTTGGCTACTTATAGCACTTTTGCTCCGTAGAGCGCTCCGTAGAGCTTATCCTCCTAACCAAAGGAGGTTGGCTACTTATAGCACTTTTGCTCCGTAGAGCGCTCCGTAGAGCTTGACTCCGTAGAGCATGGCTCCGTAGAGCATGACTCCGTAGAGCAGTCTTCTTCTTGTTATCAAGCAGTGTAGTGTTCAACACTAATATTCTCCGAAAAACTTTCAACAGAAAGAAAATGGTGAACCATCCTCGCTTTATTCATAATGAAGGAAATACTTTACATTTTACATTACTGATAATACTTTCGCAGGTGTTCAGCATTCCATGCATTCTGAAATTCTTCTCCTTCTAGAGTTGCTATTCTGTAGGTTCCAGGTCGAACAACCTCTGTAACTCGGTAAGGTCCATGCCAGTTTGCCTCCAGTTTATTCTGTTTCTGAATGACTTTCTTCAGCACATAATCACCCTCCTTCAAATCGCATTTCTTCACCCTTTTGTTGTAGAACAGAGCTGTTCGTTGTTGATAAGCAGCATTCCTAATGGCTGCCTCTTCTCTTACTTCTTCGAGCATATCCAAATCCATTCTTCTCATCAAGTCACTGATCGGAGAGTTGAAATTCAGCACTCTATGCATTGGGAGACCCAACTCGGCCGGTATCACAGCCTCACTTCCAAATGCTAGCATATATGGTGATTCTCCAGTTGCTGCTCGGGGAGTTGTTCGGTAGGCCCATAATACTGATTGGAGCTCATTAATCCAATTTGCTTTAGCTTCACTTAGCCTCTTTTTCAACCCATTTAGTAATGTTCTGTTCGTCACTTCAGTCTGTCCATTGCTTTGGGGATGGCCTGGTGCTGAATGAAACTTCAAAACGTTCGACTGATGACAATAGGCAGCAAATTCTTCATTATCAAATTGTGTTCCATGATCTGTGATGAAAGCATGAGGGAGACCATATCGACAAATGATATTCTTCCATACAAACTGGTATACCTTCTCGTACGTCATATTGATAAGAGGCTCAGCTTCCACCCACTTAGTAAAATAGTCCACTGCAACTACGAGATACTTGAATCTTCCTCGGGTGGTCGGCAGTGGTCCAACCAAATCAATTCCCCACATGGCAAATGGCCAAGGGGAAGTTATTGGTGTTAGCAATGCTTGTGGAGTTCGTCGGATGGAAGAAAAACGTTGGCACTTGTCACATTTCTTGGCATAGGCTATACAATCAGCCCTCATTGTCGGCCAGTAATATCCCTGTGTCATCACTCTTTGTAAAAGTGTTCGACCTGCTACATGAGCTCCACAAGATCCTTCATGGATTTCTTCAATCAATTCTTTCACCTCGGTGGGATGTACACATCTCTGCAAACCTGCCATAATTCCTCGTCTATACAAAATACCATTAGTTAATACATACCGAGCAGCTTTATACTTCAGTTTCTTGGCAGCGAGTTTGTCCTCCGGCAATTCGCCCTCTTCAACATATTTCCTGATTGGATCCATCCAAGATGGTCCTAAATCAAGGGTAATCACATTCGTTGTCAGATCTTCATCTATGCTCCGACCTTCTAATACTTCAATCGGTATGGTTCTTCGCATCTCGGTACGAGTAGCTGATGCTAGTCGGGCCAGTGCGTCTGCTTGTACATTCTCCATCCTCGGTATTCTCACCAATTGAATGGCATCAAATTCTGTCAAAAATTTCATCACCTTTGCATGATATTTGATCATTAAGTCTCCTTTAACCGCATATATTCCCATCATCTGATTCACAATTAATTGAGAATCACTGAATACCATCACCTGTTGTGCTTCCATAGTTTTTGCTAGGCTAAGACCTGCTATCATGGCCTCATACTCCGCTTCATTATTAGAGGCTTTGAATTGGAATCGCAAAGCATATCCCATATCAATCTCGTCTGGAGTGATCAAAACAATTCCTGCTCCACAACCAGCTGTGCAGGATGATCCATCTACATATAATCTCCATGTAGGTACCTCGTCTTCAAATTTCTTATATGTCAGAGTTCCTTGATAAAATATCTGTTGTTTTCTTCCATCATCCCCCGGTATCTTTCGCTCCTCGTCAGTCATCTGCTCGTACCCTTTTACCAACCGTGGTTGGTCTGAGTTTGAATATAATGATTTCTCTACATCCACAAGTCCTTTTACCAACCTTGGCTGGTTTGGACCTATTTCTGCTGATCCTGTATCGTCCACAGGTAGGTCAGCAAATGTTTCTGTTGATCCTGTATCGTCCACAGGTAGATCAGCAGGCACCTTTTGCTCCTCGGGGGTATCAGGGTACGTGAACTCTGCTATAAAATCTGCTACAGCTTGCCCCTTGAATGATGATCTGGGCTCATACACAATATCATATTCACCAAGTTCTACTGCCCAGTACATCAGTCTCCCTGATTTTTCTGGCTTATGGAGGGCTTGTCTCAATGGCATATCAGTATAAACGATGATGGTATGGGCTTGGAAATATGGCCTCATTCTTCTACTTGCTTCAATTAGTGCCAATGCCAATTTTTCTAGCTTTGGGTACCTGATTTCTGCACCTCGGAAAGCCTTACTTGTGTAATAAATTGGCTTTTGGACTCCATTCTCCAATCTGATCAACGCTGAACTGACTGCGTTCTCTGACACTGCCAAATACAAATACAACTTTTCTCCTGTTATTGGTTTTGACAACAGTGGGGTGCTCCCAAATATTTCTTCAAGTCTTGAAAAGCTTTTTCACATTCCTCATTCCATTCAAAGGTTTTTCGAAGTGTTTTGAAGAATGGTATGCATTTATCAGTTGCTCGAGATACAAATCTGTTGAGCGCTGCAACTCGTCCGGTAAGACTCTGCACTTCTTTCTTCGTCATCGGAGATCGCAGCCCTAGAAGAGCTTTGATCTTATCTGGATTTGCCTCAATACCTCGCTGATTGACGATGTATCCGAGGAACATTCCTTCTCGTACTCCAAAGGTGCACTTCGTCGGGTTAAGCTTCATTTGGTATTTATCCAATTGATCAAAAGTTTGACTCAAGTCAATCAAATGATCAGCAGCTTTCTTGCTTTTAGTGAGCATGTCATCGACATAGACCTCCATGTTGCGGCTGATTTGTTCGGTAAAAACCTTGTTCATCAACCGCTGATATGTTGCACCTGCATTTTTTAAACCAAAAGGCATAACATTATAACAATAAGTTCCCCTAGGGGTAATAAAAGAAGTACTTTCCCTGTCTTCAGGTTTCATTTTGATCTGGTTGTAGCCAGAATAAGCATCCATGAAGCTGAGTAGCTCGTGTCCCGAGGTAGCATCCACTAGTTGATCAATTCTGGGCAATGGAAAATGATCTTTTGGACATGCCTTGTTGAGATCAGTAAAATCAACACACATTCTCCATTTGTTGTTTTTCTTCTTTACCATTACCACATTTGCCAACCAATCTGGATATTTTACATCTTCAATGAATTGAGCTTTCTGGAGTTTCTCGACTTCCTCTTGTATGGCTTGATTCTTCTCGGGACTAAACACCCTTCTTCTCTGCTTTACAGGTTTAATCTCCTTATTCACATTGAGTTCATGACATAAGAAGTTTGGATCTATTCCTGGCATGTCTTCATGACTCCAAGCAAAAGTATTTTTCCTATTCTTCAAGAAAGTTATCAACTCCTCTTTTATCGACATATCCAACGATGAACCTATCTGGGTTATTCGTTCAGGATGCTCGTCGTCCAGAATAACATTTTCTGTAGATTCCATCACCTGTCCTTTTACAAGTTGAGATTCATCCCTGGGATCAAGAGTTTCAATTTCGGTACCTTCCTCCACCTGGTAAGTAGTAGTCTTTTTCATCGATCCTTCTAGTTCTTCTTGTTCGGCCGACGAATAATAGCATTCCCGAGCTACTTTTTGATCACCTTTCACCACTCCAACTCCGAAATTTGTTGGGAATTTCAAACATTGATGTACTGTTGAAGGAACGGCTTCGAACTTCTTCAATCCAACTCTTCCCATGATGATGTTGTAGGCCGATTGCACATTCTTATCCATCACAAAGAATCGTATTCTTTCTGTTCGACAGACAGGCCAGGTTCCAATGAATATATCCAACTTGATCGTCCCAAGTGGAAAAACTTTCTCGCCAGCAAAACCCAGAAGGGGTCTGTGATAAGGTTCCAATTGAGATAATTTCAAATTCAGGCTATCAAAGCATGAATAGTACATGATGTCTGCTGAACTACCATTGTCTACCAACACCCTTGAAATGATCACGTCCTTCATTCTCATTTTGATCACCAAAGGATCATCATGAGGGTAAAGAACACCTGCCAGGTCGTTTTTTGAAAAACCAATCACTAGCTTCTCTTTATTTACCTTCCGAGGACGATCATCCTCGGCCAGGTTTATTCGCTGAATATATGAACAAGCTTGAGCCTCTCCGAGGTAAGCTTTTCTTTCTGCAGTAAGGTCTCCTCCTCCTGCATCTCCTCCTGTAATAACGTTACAATGAAATGATCCAAAACGTATGGAAAATACCTCTCGTTCAGGTTTCCTTGGCTTCTTGGGAAGATCGGGGTCATCATCTGGATCCTCTTCATGGGCCCTCCTCTTTTTCTCCTCTGCACGACGAGGAGATCTAGATCTCTCTCTAGTTCTATCATCATTCCTCCTTTCACTTCTGCGATCTACATATTTTGATAATTTTCCTCTTCGAATGAGTGTTTCAATCTCGTTCTGAAGGGCTATACAATTTTTGGTCATATGGCCATGATCTTTGTGAAACTCGCAATATTTGGTCTTATTCCTCATGTCTGGATCTGTCTTCAGTTTCTCTGGCCATTTGATTTCCTCGTTATTCCTGATTTCTTCTAAAACATGATTAATACCCATTTTCAATGGAGTATAATTATCATACTTCTTTAGGGCTTCCAACTTTATCCTGTTATTCCTGGAATATTTGTCACCACCATTACCTTTCTGATCTTTCTTCTTAGAGTTGTCGACCTCCACTTTAACTTCTTTATCCATATTTTTCTTCGCAGTCATAGCCTCCTCGGCATTCATGATTTTGGCCGCCTTTGCCATCAATTCCGACATATTTTTAGGCGGATCTTTGGCCAGAGTATAGTATAGCTTGTTAGGCAGCAAACCACTCATCAAAGCAGTGATTGCTGTCTTTTCTTCATAATCTATGACTTCCAACTTCTCGTTATTGAAACGAGTTATGTAATCTCTAGTACTTTCTCCTGATTTTTGTCTAACACTTAGTAAGTGCGCTACTCGCTTTACTGGTTTTGCTCCAAAACAAAAATTACCAATAAACAGCTCGGCTAACTGGACAAAAGTTGAAATCTTACCCCGAGGAAGATTATTGTACCATATCTGTGCAGATCCGGTAAGAGTTCCCGAGAATGCTCTACACCTCATCTCGTCGGGGACAGCATAGATATCTGCAGCAGCTTGGTACTGTTCTATATGAAGTACGGGATCTGTCTTTCCATCGTACTTGGGGGTCACTACAGGTGCTTTGAATTTCGACGGTGTGGGGAAATCCACAATGGCTTGCACAAAAGGTGTCCCTTGAACAAAAGTTCTCTGTAAGGGGTTCCTCGCCTTAGCCATTTCTCCCAGTCTATCCTCCAATCGTTGAATGGAACCTTTCCATGCTTCATTCCCTTCCTCGGGCCGCTTAGTCTGAGCAACTGATTGCTCTGACGTAGCTTCCTGAGATTTATCTCGACGAGTAATTGGTCGTGATTGTGCAGATCCTTCTCTCAAACCTGGTGGTGGTCGAAAACTTCCTGATGGAGCCCTAGGTGGACTCATGTTCCTCCTTGGTCCTAACCGACTGAAAGGAGACACCCTGCTTAATCTTTCTAAAGCGCTAGTTCTCTCCGGAGAAAGAGAGATATGTTGATCTGTATCCGTAGCCCGTATTGATGAAGTTCGCCCAGGTTGATAAGAAGAATCATTGGATTCCCCATTGCGATATGACCCAATACGTCTGGATCGTGATTGCCCATGATCAGTCCGTTGCCCTGAATGAGTAGGTACACCGCCTTGAAGAGTTTGAAGGAGTTGCCTCATAGATTCTTGCATGGCGGTTTGTCCCTGAGCCAGATTCGTCATAATTCCGGCCAGATCTGGAAATGCAGATGGATTTGGAAGATTTCCAGTATTTCCGGTATTTCGATTACTGGATTCTGGATTATCTGCCATTGATGATAAATGATTTTTATGAAAAACGATAACAACAGTCGTTTCCCACAGACGGCGCCAATCTGTTGATGTAAAAAACTAGATCACTCTAATTCTTCAATCACAGATAAATAAGTAAGACAAAGATTTTTAAAGTGGTTCGGCTAGGAATAAAGCCTACATCCACTGTTATGTTATTGCTGAGTGTTTGTGGAATTCTTGATTACAAGTTCTCTCAAGAAATTCCGGTCCCCTTGAATGGGATTGATACAAGGTATTTATAGCCTCAAGGCTGTACATGAAAGGTCCAATACATTAAATGATATACATATGAATGGGTAATACATTTAATGCAGCGTGTGCGTCAAGAATCTAATGAATAGTTGAACAGTTGTCCGTCTGATAATTGATGACATGGCCGAGGTGCAGTTCGGACCGCCTTAGTTGCTCGTTGATCAAGAGTTCCTCGGAGTGCTTAGAGTATCTCGGGATGATATAGTTCCTCGGATGGAGTTCCTCGGCATGATAGAGCTCCTCGGTGTATTCTCGTTGCTCGGTACCAACCACGGTTGTTCAGTAAATGATCTTCCTCGCTGTTATTGTGCCACGTAGATCGACACGTGTCTTCATACTATTCGTCCACATCAGCATATTAATTTTGGTATCAACATACACCAAATAGTTAAATCCTTGACTCCTTATAGGGTACGAGAAGTCTAAGCTGATCAAGTGTTGGCACGAGAATTCTACTTCAACTTAGTTGAGGAGAGGGAAGGTCATAAAAAAGTAATTACGACATATAATATCGATATCCTGGACCCAACAGACGAGAAGAAACTCAAGAAGGGAGAATTCGCTGAGGACATAGAATCCTCCATCCTCAATAAGGACGAGCCGAAAAAAACCATCTAAATTGGCAAAACCCTAAAAAGGTATGTTAAGGAAGAGTTAGTGAAGCTGTTGAAGAAGAAGCAAAGCATCTTCGCATGGAGCCACGAAGACATGCTAGGTATTGACTTAGAAGTTATGTGCCATAAGCTCAACATAACCAATGATGCAGTGAAGATAAGTATACTCAAGAAAGAAGTATGACGTTATCAGAGAGGAGGTTAAGAAATTAAAAAAGGTCGACTTCATTCGAGAAGTCATCTATCCCGACTAGTTAGCAAACGTTATCATGGCCCCTAAGGCCAATAGAAAGTGGAGGATGCGTGTCGACTTCACAGATCTGAACAAAGCATGCCCAAAAGATAGCTTCCCCTTCCTCGGGATCGATCAAATGGTGGACGCAACAGCCGGCCATTAATTTTTGAGCTTTATGGATTCCTACTCAGGCTATAAGCAGATATTCATGGACCCGACTGATGAAGAGAAGACAACCTTAATTACCGATAAGGGGACATATTTCTACAAGTTTATGCCCTTAGGGTTGAAGAACGTTGGGGAAATATATCATAGGTTAGTCAATAAAATATTTAAGGACCAGATCGGGAAGATAATGGAAGTGTATGTGGATGATATGTTGATAAAGATCCTCAAGGCGGACACTCATATAACCGACCTTGAGCGCACCTTCGACAAGATAGACAAGTACCAGATGAATCTCAACCCCGCTAAGTGTGTCTTCGGTGTGGGAGCAAGCAAGTTTTTAGAGTTTATTGCGAATCAGAGAGGAATCGAATCCAACATTGAGCAGATCAAGTCCTTGTTGGAGATGAAGACTCCTATAACAATAAAGTATGTGCAGAGACTCACCTGAAGAGTGGCAGCATTAAACAGGTTTATCTTTAGAGCCACTGATAATGTCTTAATTTCTTTCGAGTATTGAGGAAAGATTTTGAGTGGAATGAAGAGTGTGATAGGTCATTTAAGGATTTGAAGTCCTACCTCGGCTCCCCACTCCTATTATCTACTCTAGTTTAGGGAGGGAAACTATATGTTTATTTGGCAATATCTGAGTCGGCTATCAGCATCGCCATTATAAGAGAAGAGGATGGAGTTCAAAAACCAGTGTATTTTAGTAGTAACGCACTTCAAGGGGATGAACAGAGGTACCAAAAGATGGAGAAGTTGGGTTGCGCACTGATCCATGCCTCGAGGAAGATGAAGCCTCACTTTTAGGCACATACCATGGTAGTCTTCACACACTCACCCCTCAGATAAGTAATTTATGGGTCGGAGAAATCAGGAAGACTGATGGCTTAGGCAATCAAATTATGAGAGTTTGACATCATCTATCAGCCAAGAACGGCCATCAAAAGGCAAGACCTAGCAGACTTTATAGTCGAATTCACTTGGGATGAGGCTGATACTAAAAATGTTGAGACTACTTGTGAATAAGAAAGTAGAGCATGTCCTCCCCCGGCCTAGGACGAGACAATTTCAGCAAGAACCAAAGTATCTGAAAATGAAGAGGAAAAGTATATTTTCAATAATGGAACCTCAGAAGAGAGTAATTTTTCACAAAATGGTACTATATGGAGTCTCTTTATTGATGGGTCATCGTGTGATAGTGGAAGTGGTGCAGGATTGATAATGTCAGCCCCAGATGGAAATGATATTAAGTACGCATTGAGGTTTAACTTCAAAGCTTCAAATAATGAATCTGAGTATGAGGCTCTCCTAGCAGGCCTCTCCCTCGCCCGAGCACTCAATGTTGGTCAACTCCTTGTGCATGGTGATTCCATATTGGTTGTTAACTAAATTTTGGGGGTGTATGAGGCTAAAGATAGCAGAATGGCAAAGTACCTAGAAAAGTTTAAGACAACATTGAAGCAGTTCACTGAAATAAAGCTGAAGAGGATACCCCGGTTGGACAACGGCCGACTCGACGCCCTTACAAGGATGGCCTTAGCTACAAGATCAGAGATAAGAAGGACGGCGCCAGTATAAATCTTACATTGGTCGACTATTGAAGAGGAGGACAATGCTCCAGAGTTTTTTTTGAGTCTGAACATGGGAACATCCTAGATGGATCCACTCATCGGGTATATAAAGGACGAGGAGTTTTGAGAATCAAAGGCCAAGAAAAGGAAGTTGAAATATAAATCTTCTAAGTTCTCCATCATAGGAGACACTTTATACAAGAAAATGTTTATGCTTCCTCTGCTCAGGTGTGTCCATCCATCGGAGGTAGCGTATATACTAAAGGATGTGCATGAAGGGTCCTTCTCCAGTCATATTGGGGGAAGATCTTTGGCTAAGAGGATTATTACCCAGGGGTATTGGTGGCCAACCTTGGCTAAGGATGTTGCAGCATATGTCAAGAAGTGAGACAAGTGCAAGAGGTTTTGTACCATCCCTCACTGACCTCATCAACCTCTGACCTCCATTACTTCTCCTTGGACATTTATAGTGTGGGGAATTGATTTGGTAGGACCTTTGCACAGAGCTGTAAATAATTATCGTTATTTGATCATGGCGATAGATTACCTTTCAAAGTAGGTGGAGGCCGAGCCGATGATTACAATTACGAAGCAGAAGACCTTTCATCTCATCTATAAAAATATCATCTAAAGGTTCGACCTACCCAATAACCTAATTTCTGATAATTGAACACAATTTAAGAACGTCTACCTAGAAAAATACTGCGAAAGGGTCGGCCTCAAGCAATTTTTCTCCTCTCCTGGTTTACCCCATGCTAATGGGAAAATGGCAGTAATAGACAAAACGATTCTTGATGGAATCAAGAAAAAGTTAGAGGATGTAAAGGGGAGATGGATCAAGAAGTGTATGATTTCCTATGGGCCTACAGGACAACGGAGAGGACTCCTATCATAAAAACCCCATTTATGCTTGCTTACGGCTCAGAGGCAGTTGTGCCTAGGTCTGTCTACTCATTGGGTTCAAACCTACGACCATAAAAAAAATAGTGAGGAGAGGAGGCTTGATTTGGATATTATATAAGAAAGAAGAGAAGATGCTAAGGTTAGGCAAGCTGCCTACTAGTAAAGAACGACGAGGTTCTACAACAAAAGAGTTAAGACTCGACCACTGAAAATTGGAGACCTAATGTTGAAAAAGACGTTGTAGAAGCGTAATAATCTCCATCCAAATTGGCACAGCCCATACATAGTGGTTGAAGAGGTGGTACCAGGGACATTTTGATTGAAGAATCTATAAGGAGAACCCTTCTCCAACCCATGCAACGCCGACCACCTCAAAAAGTATTGCCAGTGAGATTTCAATTATGTTAGTTTTCTTTCAGTTTTATTGTACTACATATGTATGAGACTCAGATGAATGAAATTCAATGAAAATATAAGGGTGTTCTCTCATATAATGTCTATTTATTTGAATGATTGTTGTTTGTATGTGTCAACTTGACTTAAGCTACAAAACATCATTCGTGGTGAAGTCGACTTAAGAAACTTTCAGTGATTTGACAACCAAGATGAGGTCAACCTCGTCCATGGGTTGTCAATAACATCAAAAGACATTTATTATTAAATCTCATTTGTTTGGTAGATTAACCCTATCGGCTGTAGACGATAGTGCATGGACGAGACGACACTCATCCATACGATAAGAGAGGACTTATGCTATAAAACCATGATTTGGTGAATGCAAATTAAAAACCACTTAATTGTGGTTCATTATTAAACATCATTAGTTTGGTGAATTAACTCTCTCGGTTGTAGACGATGGTGCATGGACGAGACGACACTCATCCATACACTCTCAAAAACGACGAGAGAGGACTTATGCTACAACACTATGGTTTGGTGAATGCAAATTAAAAATCACTTAATTGTGGTTCATTACTAAACATCATTAGTTTGGTGGATTAGCTCTCTCAGTTGTAGATGATAATGCATGGACGAGAGGACACTCATCCATATACTTTCAAAAACGACGAGAGAGGACGTATGCTATAACATCATGATTTGGTGAATGAAAATTAAAAATCATTTAATTGTGGTTCATTATTAAACATCATTAGTTTGGTGGATTAAATCTCTCGGTCGAAGACAATAGTGCATGGATGAGACGACACTCATCCATACACTCTCAAAAACAACGACAAAGGTCTGGTTCATCAATCCATCGGCCAGAGACGACAAAATTACAAATTATGGTTCACACCAAGCAAATTATGGTTCACCCCAAGAAAGCATCAAAAAATTTAATGAAAGTAGAGACAAGACTTAAGAATATTAAGTAAGCAGGGTATAGGTGAAAGTTTAAATTCCAAATTCCATTAGCAACATTACAACAAAAGTTGAAGGTCATAAAAGGTCGAGAGGCACCTTACAATAAAAAGTTATTTTAAAAAAGAAGATGAAATAGGCTACACAATGTAATACCCCATATTTTCATGGCTTTTAAATTTAGGGATTTATTAAATTTAATTGAGATAAATTAATTTGATTTTTATCCAAAATGTTGTTTTAAATATTTACTAGCGTAACGAAAGTTAGTAATTATTGGAAATATAATATTTGTTGAATATTACTGGATGAGTATAGTAATAGTTGAGATTTATTTTTATAATATTTTCACGTGTGAATAAAATGGCAATTATGGAAATTTAAGTCGGGACGCGCTTGTGTTGTGTCGGGAATAAATGTTGATTAATCAAAGTTAAATATTTTTAGTTATCCGTATGGTCATTTTGAGTGCGCCGACATGTCCGGAAGGGTCGAGATTGTCAGAAAAGTGTACCCGGGGGTTTAGTTTGAGTCTCGGGGCAATTTTAGGCTTAATTAGTACCCCGGGAGGGCATTTTGGTCATTTTATATTTTTGGGTAATTAAACCCACGAAATTTCAAGGATTATATCAGATGTCTAAGGTTGTCTTCTAGGGTTAGAACAACCAAAGACAAGTGACTGCCATAGGAGAGGGAAGGAGAGAGCTTCCAAAGCAATCCAAGGGCCGAAATCCATCCGTTTGCCCCGCCACCACCACCAACGCGTAGATCGCGAGACGGGGAACGCAACCACACCAAATTCGACACCAAACCAGAACGTCGAAAATCCCAGGCAAGTGTTTATCTTTCTTATTTTCATTGATGCATCACTCATATTAGTTTAGGAATGATTAGGATGAGTTTTATGGAAGAAAAACCCAATTTGAGATAGGAAATTTCATGTAGATATGGTTTAAATGAAAATTCTGGAAACCCTTTGTCATGTAGAGGAGTAAACCATGAAATTATGATGTTTATAAGAAGGAAATTCTGGAAAATTCTTGTTAGAAACATGTTTAAGAGATTTTTAGGGCTCTTGATAATTATATAAATTTTTGGGCTATTAATCCATGTTTAGTGATAGAAATGCACATGCTTTACGTTGGAAATACCTAGTATGATGATATAATGTTAGTAGTATGAATCTTTGGACATTTAGGAATGTAAAACTTGAATTTGGATGAAGATATGTGTTAGAACCCGTAACTGAAAAACTGCAGAAATCGCAATACCTGCTTGATCGATCGAGCCCAGAGCTTCGATCGATCGAAGGTTCGCTCGATCGAGCCCCATACCTCGATCGATCGACCCCTCCTGGCAGACTCCTATTTCCCTTTTTAAGTTAGTTAAATTCAATTTAATGTGAAATAATTCTTGGACATCCTTAATAAAGTGTTTTGGGAGATAGGGAAGATCAGTAGGACATATGAATAATTTGGGACTTTTAATATGAGATGAGAATCGTATTTTCGGGGATAATTACTTAAGGGTCGATTAATTTATGTATAAAAGGGGGAGATGCATAAGAGAGTTACGTTGGAACATAAAAAGGACACCTACTGAATTTTATACTTGGGAGGATAGAGTCCATGAGAGTTACGTAATAAGTTGGAAGAATCCTTTGAATTAAGGTTAGAGACGAACCCTTATACGCGATACTAATAATGTGAAAATAAGGATAAATGTCGTAACTATGGGATTTGAGATATACCTAATATTGATATGGTAATATTAGTATAGTTATATGATTGTGTATGCATATACTATCTATGTGTGAAAATCGTACCCACACTACTTGATATCCCTGAGGTTGCCGCGCTGGGACGATCTTATCCTGTGTTGCCTTATGGGGGATATTGACTCGTACCCTAGGAGATAGATATCCTTGGTACAGGCTATCGATTTGATAGTTCAGACGGTCCTAAGAGACGCGGGTATGTGCCATCCTCTTAGAGACATGGAATCTATGCTTCGCCTCAATATTGTTGTTTATGTGTTAATACAATTCGAGAGTGATTCCGAATTTGTATTCCCCTTAATACGAGTGATACGGGGTTTGGATAGTAGAGTACGCCCGTACCATAGCTTTTTATTTGGGGTGCTGTTATAATATATATATTATACGAGTAGTTAATATATATATGAAACTCTGAAATCTGGAACTGCCTACTGTGATTTGATATGTAGAACATGGTTGATGACTCAAATTATAAATACTTATTTTGGAGAAAGTATAATATGCCACTGGAAAACTTTATTGATTAATAAAGTTAAAATGAGAACTTTGGTTACGAATTGAAATCTTACGTTTTAAATACTTGTGTTGTTCAGTTATAAATTCTGCGAATAACCTAAGATAAGTTAAATCATTGGGGAAAGATAGTGTGGTATATGACGAGATAGACCATTGGGAAGGTTAGTGCGATAGGTGTGCACATTAGAGGAGAGGTGAGAATTTCTCAAGAGAGTGTCGCACTAATATGTTATTGCATTAGCCTGTAATCAATTTAAATACTTGCTAAATGAATTTTTAAATCATATACACTATCAGGCTCTGACCCGTTTCCATTTCTCTTTCTCTCTTGTATATATATATATATATATATATATATTACAGGTACCCAGCCACAGGGGCATCTTGCATAGGGTCATTTGGCAGGAACGAGCTGCAGCTTAGGTGGGAGTTGCAGGACTGTTGTTTAGACGACCTCATCCATTTGATTCTACTCCTAGTTCAGTTTTATCCAGGAGGGGCATGTGTCACCCTCTTTCTATTATTTAGTTGGTATTGTCAGAGATTGTAATTTTTACTTTCAGTACCTTTATTTCGGGATTTATTACTGTCAGGATGTTTTCCTTTAGTGTTGTAAATGTTGGGATTTATTATTGATGATTAAATTCGTGTATGTTCAATTCTATTTTTATTCTTAATGTGTGACTCTTAAAAATATAAATGGTAAAAGGTTTTATAATTGGATTTAATAGAATGGAAATAACGTTAAAAATGGTTTTGACACTTAGATTAATTAATTAGGGTGTTTAAATTGGAAAAGATTTTTATTTCACGAAAGTGATGCTAAGAATGATCCAACTGTTCACCTTGATATTAATTTAATAAAGGAGTGATCGCCCGGTATTTAATTAGGTGGGGTGCCACACACAAAATAAGCACAAAATCAGAGCTATAGAGCACCTTCACCGTTGGTTGGGGCCGATCCATCACTAGTTACTTGATTCTCCCCCTCAGACCCAGTGTTTATTATCTCGGCACCATCATCACCAAGACCAAGGTCGATCATGTTTTCATTCGTCTATGTGACCTCAGGGAGATTAGTTCTTGTGACAGCGCTGAGGTCCTCAACCTCGGCCAAGGCCATCTGCAGATGCGTATCACTAAAGTTGAGATCTGAGAAGTCATCAGGGGAAAGATCCCTAATTTCGGCATACTTAAGGATAGTACACCAGCCGATAGTTTTGATGCCCCACTTAAGATGCTCAAAGCCAAGCTCGACAAACTCTTTAGAGTCCTCGAAGTCAGTTATAGCTTGTGCCCTAGCAACCTTAATAGCAACATCAATTTCAGATTGCCTTATTTTGGCTAGGGTCTTCAGATTGTTTACATGACTCGCCATCAGATTATAAATTTTCCTATTTGCCTCTTACATGGCTGAGTTGGCAGTCTGTAGCACAATTTGTAGGTCTCTCTCCATTATGACAGCATCTCTTCCCTTTAGAATCAAGGGAATCCTCTTACTGATCCAATCTCCTATCCTGTACAAAAAGACTAGACCCTGTAAAATATGAGAAGACAAACTAGTACGAGGTTTCATCAAAGACAAGACATCACTTTGAAAATACCTAAAAAGATAACTTAACAGCTCTGTGGGTGGAAAAATCGATTAGCAATGTAATATCCATCGACTGAAGGAAGCGCTTATCGGCCTCATACATAATATAGCCAATGGCATCAATGGACTGTCTGCTATGGCCGATGACATTATCATCGGCAACCATTAGCTGCGACAGCCTGGCAGTAAGCACATCTTCAGACGAGATGGGAATGGCTTGGTCTTGACAATCATGCTTCGAAGGATGAGTGGTGTAGTTTCATCAACTCGGGTCCTCTTCCTCTTCCCAGCTTCATCAACTAAGATGGGGCTACCTTCAGATGACTTTTTGGTTGCTGTAGGGGCAGGGGGTTCATTACTCTTCCCACGCTTGCCCGTGAACTTACTTAAGTTTAGAGCCACCATTTCCCAAAGAGTATCAGAGATGCCTTCGTGATGACCTGCAAATGATAGACCTAGGAAGTTAGTCACAAATATCTAAGAAATACGAAGCTCCACTTGGCAAAGTTTATTACTTACACAACTCCTACAAGTGGCCAATATCGAGACCTATCTGAGCTAGGTAGTATGGAGTCATCAGATGCTCAAACTTAGCTAAACGACCTTTCTCACCCTGTCCCCGAATTTTATTGACCTTTTAATAAGCCTCAGGGTTTAAGCCTTGGTCTAATTTAGCCGACGTTGAGACCTTGTACCACTTCAAAAGGGTCCTAGGTTTAGAGGTCCCACAAGCTTGGGTGGGGCCGAACTCCCAAGCCCCAAAAATAAAAGAGTAGAGAGGATTCCAATTGTCTTTGGAAGTTTGGGTAACTAGAAAAAGTTCCTTCTCAGATTTACCGATTACGATGTGGTAGTAGCCAGGTTGGGTCTTTGGGGACGATGGTGTATAACAGGCAAGAAAAACGTTTAGTGGAATGTCAATTTGGTGAACTATCCTCCAAAGTATAATAGAGCCAACGATGACCCTCCTAGAGTTCGGAGAAAGATCAGAGGGTGAAATATTTAGATGGTCCAAGATGGCCTAGATTGTAGGATGGATGGGAAGCTGAAAGCCGAGCTTAAACATTTGGTCGTAAACACAAACTTTTCCTTCTCGACCGTGAAACGTTCTCACATCCTTATCAGGTTTTCCAATGGAAATAGAGGAATATACCCCATATAAGTTCCTCCAGACCAAGAGGTCGGCCTCAGACATTGTGCTCTCATACTCCTCAGTCACTGATATATCAACCTCACTCTCCTCACCACTACTTTCTTAATCCTTGACCTGAGGATTATTTTGAGTCTGTGGATTACCTGGGTAACCACTTGGGAAACTTTCTAAAAACTCGGCTCTAGTTACATCCGATAGAGGAATTTCATCCACAGGGGGCGGAATTGCCACATTAGTCTTAAGAATCTGAACAAATTCAGGTTGATTTGAGACCTCGGCTCTCTGAGATCAAGAGACACGAGAAGTGGCCTCATCTAAATTTGACCCCTCAGTATGGGATACAGAATAGTCCATGGCCTCCTCAAATGAATCCAAATTCTCGGTCGCCTCAAATGTGGACATAGGGTCGTCTAGAGATGAGGACGACATAGACATGGGATCACTTGGTTCGACGAATGGGGGATCGCAGGGCTCAGCGGCTTGAGGGTAGATGATAGATAAGGGGGAGGATAAATAGGACAAAGGGGAAACTCTTCGGCCTTACGCCTCTCGTCCTCTTCAGAACCTATCCTCCTAATATGTTCTAAGCACTTATCTCTGACACTGGGAAACTCCTAGGCTAGTATGTAAAGATGTCTTAACATCAAATGCCGACGTTTGACTTAAGCAAAAATTGGGGAAAGGCACAAACAACTTAAAGCATTGACTAAGGTTGACTAAGGAGTGAATAGGAAGTTGAAAGGTTTCTGGCAAAGAACTTCAAGAACAATTTAAAGATCTCGCCGGAGAAGATGATCGGAGTTCTCCTGAGAATGGTTGGAAAGACTCAAAACGTCCTAAAAAACTTACCCAGACATGGCTTACCACCTAATGTGTCCTAAATAGGGACTTAACTCCTTCCTGAAAATACTCTCAAGCTTGCCGAAAAGTCAAAGCTCGACAGAAAATGAAAATTCCACCAGAAATAAAAAAGGCAGCAAGATTGAACCAGTTTAAAATGAAAAAGAAGGATTGAAATGAGAAGGAGAGGAAGGATACCTGGAAGAGTTGAATGCTGGAAAGAAGGGAATGAAGAAGCAAGTCGCAGGGAGTGCAGGAGGCTAGAGAGAGAAAGTAAAGTGGGAGTTTTTTAGAAGATAAAGAAGAAAGAGAATTTTTTGGGGGTTTAAATATCAGGGCAATAATGAGTGGAAATTCCCAAAATGAGTCATTATTTTAAGGCACAAAACCTAAAGTGTTCAGTCGTCAAATCAGAGTTGGGCAAAACGATACCCAACCAGAACTGTGACATGTGTCACCCTCTTACATATTGAAATGTATCCAGACGATGGGGTAGAGACATCTCATCAAGGGATAATGCCGAATCATATACCCTAGCCACCCCCTCACACAGATGACTGGGGGATAGGGGGTGATTGATCTGACCAAATATGACCTCGTCCCAGGATGATACCTCTCAATTCCAAACAACTGAGCTTCAAGAAGGAACCCATAGGTTGCTTTTAAGACTCATCAAAGACTAAGGTCGGTCGCATACGCATAACCTCGTCTATAAAGTAGGCCAATACCATAAGAAAGAACCACAGTAATAAAGACATCTCTCGTGATATTGTCGAGCCGACACCAAGAGTCGGCCAGCTTAGTCAACCTCGGCCTGAGCTCCTCAGGCCGAAACCACACTTACCAGTTTCACAAGTAAGATCAAGCGTTCCATCAACAACCTCATACTTGGATGGGGCCAAGATATCTGCAGACGATGCCATGAGTGGACGAGCAATAGAATGTACTAAGGTGACGTGTCCCACATAAGCAATTCAGTTATAACTAAGATTATTCTCCTCATATAACGAGAGATTTCATCATCATTATAAACATATGCATGGATAATTGTCACAACCTGAGTGGATACCCTCATATGTGCACACCTTTAACATGCTTGGGGGGTGTATTACACCCCCCCCCCCCCCCCCAGGTACTATATAAACCCACCATATTCTCCATTGTAGGGGAATGAATTCAAACCCTAGCTAAAACTCTGCTCAATTATATACAGGAGAGAGAGAGAGAGAGAGAGAGAGAGAGAGAGAGAGAGAGAGAGAGAGAGAGAGAGAGATTGTGTTATAACTAGGCCATTAGAGCCACATTTAGTAGTTGAATTCACTCTCATACACACATTAGACATAGGCTCCGATCGAACCACTTAAATCCAGGTGTTCATCCTCTTCACCTCATCTCCTTCTTTTTTAGTTTGTTGTGTGATTATTACCATTATTGTATACATGTTTTATCTTTATATATCTATGACCTGGTGATACCATTTCTAGTATCATCAGGATGTCTTTCGCGTTCATTACAGATCATGACACACGGTTCGATAATGACCAAGTTGAATATTAGTTCATTAGATCCAAGATAAGGATATTACATTCAGTTTCAGGTCATGCTAAATGTAACTTAAAGACTGAGATCACTAATAAAACACTGTTATATGGGATGAAGAAGATACCGGATAGTGCCAAAACCAATTGGATCAAAAAACTACAGAGTGTTGTCTAGGCATCCAGGATACTCCAAGTACAACCACGAGTTAAACTCTCTTCATGGTGGCATTTAGCATTGAAGTGGTAGTACTACAGAGATTAGTTTACCAAGCCATAGGGTGTTGAACTTGAATTCATTGGTAAGTTATTTTATGTGTTGGCTTGATTTAGATTTGGTAGGAAAGGTCAGAGAATAGGCCTCCCTTAAAGTAACAGCATACCAATAGAGGACGATGACATTTTAAAATAAGAGAATCAAGCCAAGCATATTAAAAGAGGGTGACTTGGTCCTAAATAAGGTGATCCAAAAGGGAAACAAGCTTGAGCCAAACTATCATATCCCATACAAGGTGAGCGCAACAATTTAACTAAGCACCGACAGATTAGAGAATTTTTTAAGGGGAGCAGTTCAAGAACCCATGGAATGTCGAACATCTTATAATATACTATCAGTTTTGGCTTCCTTCTACCTTCAAGCACCTTACACTCTCAAGTTTAGGGTTTGGACCCAAATTTTAAATAGTTCATCATGGCCCAAATGGGTATATTGAATGCTTGATAATAGAGCAAGAGACATGGAGAAATCCAATATTTTTTATGCCATAAAACTCAGTCTATAAGATATTGATTCTAACCCATTTTTAATCTCTAGTGTCGTTTAATTTTGGAACTCAACATTTAATTTCTTCAAATTCAACTTTGGGATGGCAGGTCCCACTGTATTAGATATTTATCAACTGATTGGGTTCAAATCCCTAGAAGAATATGGTCACCCGTATATTCCATCATTTGACATTCCATGGAGGTTAAAAAGTGGAAACATCCAGCTGGCATACTCTAATTTTATGCATTAACACATAAAGAGTATTAAAAAAGTATATGACAAGGAGTATTTATGCTTTCTCTTGCTTTGGTTATCAAGACACATCTTTTGTGTCAAATCTCAAAAGGTAATGTTAGAATACTCGTTTTTAGCTATCATACTTGTGGAGGATAGAGAGGTTACTCTTGATCCCTACCTTTTAGATTCCCTTTATAAGAGTTTTTCTGAGAGTTTAGAGAACCTATCTAATGCCAATCACGGTGGGCCACTGTGGGTTCTTTAAATGCGGCTTCATGCATATTTCCCAGAGATTAGCCACGTTAAGTATAGCTCCAAATTTATCAATTACTTTACTTATTATATCTCTAAGCCTGGGAACAAGAGATTCGAAGATCTCATTAACATGTTTAAGGGCCTAGAATTTTATAGACCACGAATCCACCAGTAACCCTTATTCTCACCACTGAAGATCCACTTTGGCTTGCCCTAATTTTAAAGAAATCCTTCCCTGTTGAGGAATTTTTTTTATTTCATGAGATCTATACTGTGGAACATCACCTTCCAAAACCCCAAATTTTAGGATTTTGAGGGAAATTTATTTTCTAGCTTAGTTTTCTAGGAAATTAGGCTTTTACTAGTTCATTCTAGTCCCTATGAGGAATCTTGTTAGCCCTCGCCTATTTATTAGGTTCTCCCAACTTCCAAAACATATGTTTTGAAAGGGATTGTCGACTATCACGGGGTTAAAGTACCTTTAGCATTGTTGGGTCTAAGTTTAATGCATTAGTAACAAAGATTTTTAAGAATTGGTGGTCCAACTTCATCCAAGTTCACTTGAAGCCATTGCATGCAACCATAAAGTCTTAAAATCCATCTTCTTCTGGTATGGATTTTATTACTCCTCATAATCTTATATTTTATTTATTTTGGTATGTTTTTAGCCATTTTATCATTTTGTAGAAGCTCCATACCATGCAAACTATGTTTCTTCTTGGAAGTGGAAATTAACTTCTGAAGATATAAAAGCTTTAAGGGAAGAAAGAGAATAAGAAGAAGAAGATCCCCTTGTTCGACCAATCAAGTCAAAGTCTTCTTTTAATGCCCAATTTGTAATTATGTAAGCACCCATGAACCTACTGAACTTCCCATATCTACTATGTTCAAAGTTTCCAAAAGTATATGAATGAAAACAATAGTTAGAAAATATGTGCACAAAGTCCAGTTGGCAGGTACGCCAATGTCTTTTCTTTTTGAAGATATTCTTTATACTTCGGCATTATTTCACTAATAAGTCTAACTTCAAACTGATTTTCTCTTGTTACGATTTTAGTTAATACCCAAGATAATGTGGATGAACCTATGTCAATCAGAGGCCCTTGACACCTCCTCCAACATCCCCAATAAATGAGCTAGATGATCATCTTGTTCCAATATCTATCATCACTTTGAACCCATTTCCTGAGGAAGAGATAACCCCAATGGTTGTTGATTCTTCTACCCCCATCCCCATTTCTAAGGGTGAGGTTGTTGAGACTTTAGTCCTCATAGAGAAAGAGACCAAATAAGGTTATAATCCTAGTAGCGGTACTCCAAAGTCACTTGCCATTCCCATTGGCTCCCAAAGATGTCCTATGGATAAGAAATTCAACATTAAGTGAGACGTACCCTTAAGATGATATTAATCATGAATTTGAAGGTTTTCCCGACTTAATGATAGCACCTCAAGTCATTGATTTTCATGAGCAACTTTAGTAAATCATGTCCTAATATCTTATTTGAACTTTGGAAATCCTAACAATAATGTAGAAAATGACTTAAATATCTTATCTAAGATCAACTAACTCTTCCTCCCTAGAAAATGGATGATCTAAAGGCTTTATAACTACTTCAAATCTTTGTTAGGATGTCATTCAAGTCTCTAAACAATTTTATCTTTTTTAGTGGGTTGAAGACAACTCGCTCCCGCATTTTCCAACTTGAAGCCTTAGAGGAAAGTACGACAATGGTGTCTTAGTGCTTCCATATCATATAAAAACTACAACTCAATAAGAAGTTGAGGATAATTTCTTTTTAGTAGATAGAGCCCATTTTTTAGCCAAAGATCTAAAGCAACTAAGGTGCTATTCGAAATAGAAATATTCCCTCTTAACTGAGAAAGAGGAGTTGGAGAGGCAATTGGCAAGAGTCAATAATGAGTTAAAGGTAGAAGCTACGGAGGTAACAAGCCTTCAGCTAAGGATGAACCAATTAGTAGGTGAAATATAGGTTTCAACCAGTGATGTAGCTCTATATGAGGAGAGACAAGCTCAAATTAGTTCCAAGAGTCTTATGCATGAAAATTTTTGGATCAATTTCAGGCATTTTGTATTCTTATATTTTTATTAATATGTAACTGCCAATATTTAGTGGGATTATATATTTTGTTCTTGCTGACCTGCCTCTCAAATAATTGGGTAATATGGCTTTAGAAACCTAACATTTATTTTTCTCATATGAACGTGACCATTAATATCTCTTAAATGGTATGATCCACCTTTAAGTCCCCTATAGATTTGGATTGGCCCTTCCCATTTTAGGAACCACATTTCATAAGCTAGATCTTTTGATCCCAAAGGTAAAATGGTTTTCCAAATCAAATCTTCTTCATTAAAGGTCATTTTTTTTAGGTTTTTATCATAGTGTCAAGTATTTTCTTTTTTTGGACGAGAATATTATTTAGAAACCTGACCCTACGTAAGCGCGAGAATACTCACAAAGGGTGATTTCAATAAAAATAGCAACACCAATTTTAAATATACGAAAGCGACTTTTAAACATATTTTATCTTATTTATCCTAAGCATGCAACTATGTGATCAAATAGATAAATCAAACCACGTAAATAACTCGGGTCAATATTCATGAAAAAAACCCAAAGGGAAAAACCTTTATTCACTTAGAAATTTAGAAGAGAGTCGACTTACAAACTACTTGATCCTCCATAAGCATAATGCAATTTTCTTCTAAAATATCTAAGGAACAACTACAACGCTTGCAAGAGTCACATGATCGCAGTCCTCCGAATTAGTCTCAACCTTCGTTCTTCAGCAGTGAATCCCCGTAGGTATCACAAGTCAGCAATGGTGTGCATCTCCACCAAGGTGTACGCAAAAGATACAAAACTTTCTAGGGTTCAAAATTAATTCACAAGAATAATATTCAAGGATGCTTTTTGTGAATTAAAACAGTGTTTTGAAACACAAAAACTTGAAGAACTTTTGCTGCTAATATGTAGAAACGTCTTTTACAAAAGTCTTAAACAAACTGATCCATGAAATAGGTATTTATAAAACCTTTGAGTCGGCGACGGCGCTCGAATGAGATCTCGATGTCGCTCAAATGAGATGATTATGCCGTTCGAATGAGACATCGCACGACATGCAATGTCGTTTGAACGACATTGGCTTGTCGTTTGAATGACCTAAACATGTAAATATTTTATTTTTAAAACTCCGCTTACAGGTCTTCCAAAAACACACTTTCACTAAATAAAAAATCTTTTTTGTATTTTTGATAAAAAAATAACCCCCAAGTATAGTTCTATGAATTAATTCAAACTCTAAATTGTTTTATACCTATCGGGATGTCGGGAAGTCTTCAAACTTGGAGATGCTTAAGTTCGGTTCCTCTTCTTGGTGCGTGATGATTTGTAATGGGATACGCCAAACTAGCCTAACGCCATGTTATGAATAATGTAGAAAAATTGTTCTTACGAATCTCCCCCTTTGTCTATTCTGGTACAAAACAAACAAAATAACTGAACACCAAATTAAAATCCTAATATCCTATTACACATGATAAAATACTAACACCTTTCCCAACCCTAGAACGGAACGGCATAAGTTTCTTTGTCTTCAAACTTCAACTTCTTCCCTTTAAGAAAAACTTTGCCTTCATCCATGTGTATTGAATTCCGCTTTGAGTACCTGCACACATGAGACAACAAACATATACCTTCGTGACGCATCGAGTTTGAAACAAAGTAAATGATACATAAATACTTCACCATAAGTCAAACTCATAGAAAAAAGTCCATTTTAATTTTCTCTCCCCCCCCCCCTTGTTTTTATCTAAATAGACAAATATACAAAGAAGTAGAAAAAAAACATTAAGTGCATAGCCTCACGATGATGAAAAGATATCATCACAAAAAATGTAAATCAAGCATGTGTAATGATCATCTCAAAGGCAAACACACCAACTATTTTTGAAATTTTCAATTTTTAAAAAAAATGCAAATTTTACAAATATAACAAACATACCATAGATAGGATATGTAAAATATATCAATGCAAATCTAGCACATATATATAGGTATAAAAGACCATAAAACACATAAGCTTTACACAATAGCATAGTATCGATGTGTCTAAACATGTGGACTGGAATGAATGGGTGTGAACTAGAATCAAAAGAATTATGACTCAAACACTCAAATATGTTCAATAAGTTCTAATTGACCGCAAAACTTTATCAAACTAAGCTTTAGCCTTAAGTGACAAATAAAGTTGAACTTAATGAACAAAACAAACACAATGCACACAAGCCTAGAATATTAATGATTCTACAAATCAATAGCGTCATGACAAAATAAGCTTAACTAGGATACATTGTCATTGTGAAAACCTTTGATATTTCTATCCAAAATCCCTCAAAAAATTCTTTTCTTTTTTTTAATGAATATATCAAACTTAAACAATTTTGTCCCTTATTTGGCCTATTATTCTTTTTTTGCCTTAATTTTTTCTCGGGCTTTTTTCAAACGGTGGATTTCACGGCGTGATTATTATTCACTCACAGCCCTTTCCCTTGTTCACTCATCATTTTTTCAATATAAAACAAATTCCTCATGGGCAACGATTCTTACACACACCCTCGATGGACAAATAAATATGTAGATGACAAGATTGATAGGAGAACATCTCACCAAGATCGAATGTACATCGTGAAGTCAAAATTCAATAAGCTCGTGCATGTGTGTATGGAGGCATGAACAAAGTCAAATCCATGAGCATGTAATGTTAAAAACAACTCCATACACATGGTTAAAATCAATTCAAATATCCAAATTCATAATCAAATGTCCTAGCCACATGGAAATTACGTAGTCCATTGGATTCAAACATAGCAATATACCACACCAAATGTGTAAAACTCAAATACGCGAAGAACCAAAAATATTTTTGTATTTTTCAAATATGACTCAATAAAAGAAAAATATAATACAAAAGATATACACATGTCAAAACACTAGAAAGAATATATCAAGAAGCATAACTATCATATGACAAACATGCGAACACAATCATCTATAAGATACAGCAAGAATCAACTAGTATACCATCTAGTGTTGCTAAAAGTGATTTCCTAACCCAAATCGACGTGTATCTAACGTGATGGGTTTCGGGAACCAAGGGAACACTAGACTTCAACTTCCTAGGAGTCCTTCGAAGATCAATATAAAAATGCCTAAGGTGACCTTTTCTACCACAATGTGAGCATGTGTAAACGGGAGAAATTTTACCTATGGGTTGACCTTTTCTAAAGTCCTTGGAATTAGTTGACACTCTAAAACAGACAATGGTCTTGGCTTTGACCATGGAAGCATTAGAACATGACAAGCCATTACCATCACTGCACAAATTACTTGAGTCTTTTAAATCATTTTTCAACTTCAAAATTTTTTACTCGAGCAAAGAATTAGACTCTTGCAATTTTAGGGAATCCTTCTTCATATGTTCAATCATTTCTAGAAGGTTATCACACTCCCCCTCAATAGAATCAAACTTTTCCCTAAGAGTCTTCTCACGTGCCTTAAAATCATCGATTAAAATATTTTTATCCTCTTTGGCACAAACACAAACCCTAGAATTTTTAAAGTCCTCCAATTCTTTTTCTAAAAATAGGACTCTATCATCACTCTCCTTTTTGGATAATTTTAAAGTAATAAAATCATGGTCCAAACCAACAAATAACTCACGATAAAAATCTCTTTGATTTTGAACCGTTTGCAAAAGATCCATAGCGGACTTAAAGCGACAATTTTCTTTTTCCAAAATTTTAATTCTTTTCACAAACGTCAAATTCAAACTATTTATATCCTCAAAACAAATCCATCGATAGTAAAAATAAGCACAGGAGCGATGAAAAATGCGATCACCTAAAAAGCAGGTAAATAAGATCAAACACAATAAATTAGTGCAACCCGCTCTGATACCACTTGTAAGCGAGAGAACACTCGCAAAGGGTGATTTCAATCAAAATAGAAACACCCATTTTAAATATACGAAAGCGACTTTTAAATATATTTAATCTTATTTATCCTAAGAATGCGACTATATGATAAAACAAACAAATCAAACCACGCAAATAACTCAGGCTAAGATTCAGGAAAAAAAATCAAAGGAAAAAACCTATATTCACTTAGAAATTTACAAGAGAGTCGACTTACAGACTAGTTGATCCCCCAAAAGCATAACCCGATATTCTTTAAAAATCTCTAAGGAACAACTATGATGCTTACAAGAGTCACATGACCGCAGTCCTTCGAATCAGCCTCAGCGTTCGTTCTTCAGCAGTGAATCCCCGCAGGTATCACAAGTCATCAATGGAGTGCCCCTCCACCAAGGTATATGCAAAAGATACAAAACTTTCTAGGGTTCAAAACTAATTCACAAGAATAATATTTAAGGATGTTTTTTGTGAATTAAAAGAGTTTTTTGAAACACAAAAACTTGAATACATTTTGCTGTTGATATGTAGAAACGTCTTTTGTAAAAGTCTTAAACAAACTCATCCACGAAACATGTATTTATAAAAACTTTGAGTCGGCGGCGGCGCTTGAACGAGATCTCAATGTCGCTCGAAGGAGATGATGATGTCGATGGAACAAGACATCGCACGACATGTAATTTCGTTTGAACGACATTAACTTGTCATTTGAACGACCTAAACATCAAAATATTTTGTTTTTAAAACTCCGCCTACAGGTCTTCCAAAAATATATTTTCGCTAAGTCAAAAATCTTGTTCATCTTTTTGATAAAAAAAAAATAGACATCTCAAATATAATTCTATGAATTAATTCAAACTCTAAATTGTTTATACCTTTCGGGATGTCAGGAAGTCTTCAAACTTGGAGATGCTTGAGTTCGGTTCATCTTCTTTGTGCATGGTGATTTGTAACGGGATACACCAAACTAGCATAACGCTATGCTATGAACAATATAGAAAAATTGTTCTTACACCCTATCTTCATCTATATTTTCCAAGTTCACGTGTATAGATTGGTCATAGCATTCTACTATTATTTTTTAGGACTGCCACTATCAAGGAATTTAAGGTGATTTTTACAAGTAAAATAACATCATGTCCATAGGCTTAGGCATATGGAGTTACCCCACTACTTGACCTTTTAGGGGTCCTATAGGCCCATAACACATATGGAAACAAATTATGCCAATCCCTTAGACTTTTGTAATGCCCGCAAACCTTTCCCCTGTTAGGTCGTGGGGTTATTTCACTTGATTTCATGGGGCTATAATTTAAAACTTTTTAAGTAGGGCAACCATACTAGGATACGTCTTATAAAAGGCCTCGACCTCACTTTCAGAGTAAGTAAAAATCCATTCATCACAAAATAAGGCACAATTAAATGATCACTTCGATAATAATCATAATGGTCTCCAATACATGCATTGAAAAGTACATTAGTTCCATACAACCCTCTTTACAATGTAACAAAAACTCAATAAAGGGATAATAAAAAATAAACATGAAATGCCTAGTCTATTGGAGCTCTAACTACAAATATACTCTAGCTACCAAAACATAAAATCATCAATGGTCTATGTGAACCTATATGGCCTCTAAGATTATCCATAATCTCTCATCCTAAGCAAAACAAGGAGTACAATGGAATGAACTCAAATAGCCCAATAAGGGTTAAATCAAATTGTCCTACGCCCACCTACTAGTGCTTGTATTCACAGAGATATGTACTAACAAACTATGAAAGCCAATGAAAACTAAGATAATTTAAAATGAGAATAAATAAGATGTAAAGGAAATATTTATTCCCAACCCCACATAATACTATGATGTTCCAAGGCTCAATCTTCCCTCGTCCACCACTCTGCAGTTTCCCGCAAAGCTCAATCTCCCTTGGTTCGCCCTGTAGTCTGAGGCTTTATAAAGTATACTTTGACTTCTCAATATCCAGGACCTTATTCTAGGCTTCTATTAACCTAGTAATGCCAAATTCCGCAGCCTCCTCTCCTGCCTGATTCCAGGTTGAGCGATCCACGATCTGCTGTTAAATCCACAACCTTGGTTGAGCTTATCCATAGTGTAAATCCCATAACTAGTCTAGACTCAATATACCAAAAACTTATCAATTTGACCTCAAGCACAAAGTAAGAGGTCATCTATAGATATGATGCCTCAACTTGGCTCAATAATGTTAGGGCCTTAATATCGAATCCCATCCAATCACACATAAGTTGGCATAGTTTTCTGTCCTAAGTCCATGACCTCAACGAAGGACTTCGAACTCCTGATCTTCAACAACAAGGGTAATTTAGTAAAATAAAGGTTACAAACATGAAATAACTCATAACATATATTCCTAGAGATCTAAGTGAAAACCCTAATGAAACCTCATAAGTTTATACAAGTATCCTCAAAATCCATTTTACTGCAAGGCATCTAACCCCCAAAATAAAATTTCATTAGAAACATTAATTATTAGTAGATGAAATGAATAGTAATAGTCCATGGCCATCAAGCCCAGAAAACTTAGAAATCACCATGAACATTAAAAGTCCATGATCTCTAAACCTAGAAAATCTATAACGAATTGTAAAACTCTAAGGCTTTTAAACATAGAAAATTAAAAAAAAAACAGAAGGGCTCACCTGATTCAATGAAATAAAGGAAACTAGGGTTTTGACAAAGAAAAAGAGGAAGAGGACGGATCCCTTACCAATTGGACATAGTTCGATGAATTGTATAACTTTGCCACCTATAGTTATCATCTCATTCTCCGATAAATAGTATGCCTCCACATCCTTTCTCCTGTAGCACCTCCCTATCTTTTCAAAATCTCACTTTAGGTTTTCAAACAGCTTTAGGAAGTGTGCCCAGGGTTGATATTTATAGCAAATGCTAGGAATTTTAGGGTTTCCACTTATGTCCTTTCTCTTCCATAAATACCCTTTTAAAAAGGATTCTAGAATTTTTAAACCTTAATTTGCAAGAAATGACCTAAATGGGTGTCGTTAATAACCACGTGTTGGGTTCTCCCTAAGACTCCGAGATGTAAACTCTACGATCTCCATTAGCTATCACAAAAAAGTTTGTAGCCATCCAATATATCCATAGACAAGGGATTCAGGCATTGGCCCCCTACTATGGCCGCAGCCTTCTAAGGCTTTAGGGTCGTCACAACCTCCCCAACTTATGAAATTATGTCCTATGAATTTAATGAAGTAAGGAAATAATAATTCATTTCATACCTTCAAATAAATGTGAGTATTTCTCTCTGATAGCTGCTCTAATTCCCAAGTATCTTCTTTCGTGGCTTTGCGTCTCCATAATACTTTAACTAAATAGATTTTCTTCATCCTCAACTCCTTCTATTTTCTATCCAAAATTTTCACTTGGGCCTCCTAATAACTCAAATATCCTCTCAAGAACTTTAAATAGTACTATATACCGAAGAATTAGCTTCCACTTCTTTTTAAACCTCATAATTCCCTTTCAAGGGAGACTTTAAGTAATGCATGGTCCTCGGCCTTTAGGTCCACATTTTTTCTTTTAATATCGGCCCATTCTTCCTACTTTGTTCAATCCGCTACCTTTCTTGGATTATCATTACTTTAGCCATGACCTGCAATACCATCAATGGTCCCAAAAGTTTTATTTCTCCTATTTCATCCTAGAATAAACCATAAAGGGTTATGGCATCTTCTCCCATATAAGGTAGAGTACGGGGCCATCTTAATACTTGCTTCGTTATTATTATTGTATATAAATTCTACCAAGGGCAGATGATCCTCCCAACTTTTGCTAAAATTTAAGACACATGACCTTAACGTATCCTCCAAGGTTTGATTGGTCCATTCAGTTTTTTCATCTATCTGTAGATTGAAAGCCATGCTAAAGTCTAGTTGTGTCCCCATAGCTCTTTGGAAGCTTTTCCAAAGTCCTGAGGTAAATCTTGAGTCACAGTTTGATACTATGGTGACTGGAACTCCGTGGCAATATCTTTGATAAATAGCTTAGCCAATTGATCCACACAAGTTATGGTCTTCACTGCTAAGAAGTTCACTGTCTTGGTCAATTGATCTACTATTAATAATATGGAGTCTATTCCCCTTCGTGTCGCAGAAATCCCACAATAAAATCCATGGATATATTTTTCCACTTCCATTCCAGAATAGGCAAAGGTTATAATAGCCCTTATAGTATCTTATGCTCGTCCTTTACTTACTAATATACCAAGAATTTGGTAAGAAGCTTCAAGGTCTCCTTCTTCATGTTAGGCCACCAAAAAATTTCCTTCAAGTCTTGGTACATTTTGGTGCTCCCGGGGTGAACTAGAAAGGGTGAGGATAACCTCCTTTTAACACCTCAACTTTTATCTCATTATTCATGGAACACAAATCCTCATCCAAAAGTGTTAGGCTCTGTGATCATCTATTCTAAAGATTCAAGTCTCTCCTTAATCTATCTGTTGATGTAAAAAATTAGATCACTCTAATAATTCAATCACAGATAAATAAATGAGACAAACGATTTTAAAGTGGTTCAGCCTTATAAGAATGGCCTACGTCCACTGTTGTTTTATTGCTGAGTGTTTGGGAATTCTCGATTACAAGAAATTATGTTCTCAGTCCCAAGGTTTGGATTCAGGATCCAGGTCCCCTTACAATGAGGATTGTACAATGTATTTATAGCCCTGAGGCTGTAATGTGAAAGGGTAATAAATTAAATGATATACATATGAAAGGGTAATACATTTAATGCCCTCTTTGCGTGTGCGTCTGAATGATAAGCCTTTAATGAATCAGTTGAACTGTTGGTTATCTAGAAATTAATGCTTTGTTCGAGATGAAGCTCGGACCGCCTGAGTTGCTCAGACCGCCTAAGCTTCCTAATTTTCAAGAGTTCCTCGGGGAGATCTGTTCCTCGGAGCGTATGAATTTCTCGGAGAGGCTTATTCCTCGGAGCGTATGAGTTCCTCGGAGAGGTCTGTTCCTCGGAGCATGTGATCATCTCGTAAGTGCTTGTTGTTGCCATGTAGATAGCCACCTGTCTTCATATGATTGGTCCAAGTCAGCAGATTAAATTTGGTATCAACAGAAGCCCCCAATGTTTCATAGTTCGAAATTTAAGGAGTATAGAACATTCTTTCTCGGAATACGGTAGCTTTAAATAGTCTTCCCGATTTTTAGGAGAATTTCCCTTGTATTTATTTATCCTTTCCAATTCGTAGAATCATGCTTTTTTGGACTTTTCTGCGTGCTTCGATTCCCGCGTCGCTTTTCGTCTTTTTAGCCGCTATTTCCCGCTTTGATTCTCGCGCCTATATTTAATGCCCTTTTAGCTGCCGGTAACGTAATCATCATTTTCTGTAATCATTACTTCGCCAGTTCCTAATGTAAGGTATTTAAACTTCACAGACACTCCCATCGTCCTCTACCTTTTCAAATTTTCATCTTCGAGTTTTTCATTATCTTCTACTCTCTTGTGTATTCATCTCTTACATCGTCTGTCGTCATCAGCTCTACTCTTTTCCAGTAAGATCTTCTTCTTTCTTCTTCATTTCTTTTAATCACCATGGTTTACCCTGTTGAATCTCTTGACAAATTTCGATCTGATTTTTCCATTCCCTCTTGGGTTGTCTTGGAAGAGCTTTCTGAGCCTTCTAATTATTTCAATTTGGTTGAGGGACATTGGTTCACCAGTCTCTTTTTTGATGAGTGTGGATTTTCTTTTCCACCAAATCCTTTGTGTTTGGAATTCTGTCAGCACTTTGATGTTGTTCCTGCACGAATAGCCCCCAACACATGGAGAATAGTTAATGGGGTGCATAAATTAAATCAAGTGCATGGAACTCGTATAGGAATTCCAGAAATCATGTACTGCTATAGATGGGCAGTTAATGATAATATTTATTATTTAAAAACTAGGTTTATAAATAGAGCCTTAGTAGTCAATCTCCCTGATGCCAATAGGGATTATTTTGAACACGGGGTTGTCGTAAAAAATTGGCAACACCCTCCATTAACTGGAGATGAGGTTTACCAGGGTCCAAGATGCCCTCCTTATGGCAATGGGATAGGTTATTTTTATTTTATTTTATTTATTTTGAAATCATGTTTGTTTTGTGTTTGATAAAATGTGTCACTGATAACAATGTTTATTTATTTGCAGTTGATAGCAAGAGAAAGTGCCCAAAAGAAACAGATGTCAATAAGGCATTTGGGACTTATCTGGGGTTTGCACCAAAGGGTTGCCGACGAGCACATCAGGTCGGCTTTGTATCTGCTCCAGTATAAGAGCTACACAACCTCCTTCACTGCTCGTCCAGTGATCATTGAAGCAGAACTAGTTCCAGCCTCTGCAAGTTCTTCGCCTGAATCTCATATTCCTTTTAGCGAAAGGATGAAGAAGAGAAGAACTCCTGCTCTGTTTGAGAAAACCGCCTCCGGTTCTGGGGAGGTAAAAAGGATTAAGATTGATGTCCGAAAGGAGGGGACAAAAAAGACTGATGCAGCTCCTCCAGATGCTCCTGCTAAAGTCTCCAAGAAAGTTGCTGATAAGCCCACAGTGGCTCCGAGCAGCTCTGCTGCTCCTGGAAAGGTGATTGTGATATCACCGGCCAAGGATTCATCCTTGGTTGAATCCGTAACTGTTCCCCCAGGGAGGCTGAAGAAAATCTCCTCAGTCAATTTGGTTGTCCCCACTACTCAGCCCCCAGCTGCTGGGACTGGAGTTCCCAATTTTGTTCCCCCGAGCTCTGACATGAGCTCGGTAAAGTCCTTGACCATTCTCGAGGTCGAAGGTACTGAAGATAACCTCACTTGGGACATGGTTACTTCTTTGGCTGCTCGTCACTTTGCTTCAGTAAGTCTCTTTACTTTAAACTTTTCATAGTTTCCTTTGTCATTTCTTATTTTTAACTTGCTTTCTTTTTCTGTTTACAGTTGACGAGCTTCTTTAACATAATCCTGAAAAAGGATGAAGCCATTAAAGCTTCATGCTCCTCGTCCAATGTGGAGGGAGCTATGGAAGAGGCTATCAAATCTTTGGAAGACTCCCGCCAGAAGTATGCCACTGATAAGGCTATCTAGGAGAAAAAACTTTCCTCCTCCGAGCAAGAAAAAGCTCGATTTACTGATGCCTCCAAGGAATTGGAGAAGAAAAAGAATGCCTTGGAGAAGGAAAATAAAGAGATTGAGGAAAAGCTCAAAGCCATTGGAGAGCTGGAAAATAAACTCAAAATTGCTGAGGAGAGGTTGGACCAGCTCCAGGAAGTAACTCGTCAGAAGGAGGAAGCTGAACAAAAACTGAAAGCTGTTGATGATTTGTTGTCCGAGAAGCTTGCCTTGGAGAAGGCTAAAAGGAAAGCTACTGTAAAGAAGTCCTTTAGCTCTGGCTGGGGAAAGGGGTGGGATAAGGGATGTGCTGCCATGGTCTCTCAAGTGGACTATGGCAGTCTAAAGTATTTTAGGGATGGATGGGTTGCTGCCCTTCAGGAAATGAAGGTTGATGAGTCATCCGAGCTCTTCCAGAGACACATCCCTGGTCCCCCTCCTTCTCCAGAATAATTAGAAGAGGACGAAGCTACCTCTGAGTATTCTTTAATGGTAATGGGAGAACATGCCCTAACCAACCATTCTGCTGCCGAGCAAGTCGTTTCTTCTTCCGAGCAACAGCTGGTGCTTTCTGAACAACCAACAGTTCCCTCCGAGCAACCTGCTTCCTCCCCCCAACCTTCAGAGAAGGTTTTAGGAGATAAGGAAAAGGTGTAATGTTGTTCGGTTTACCTTTATATTTTCTTTCTTTATCGAATGTAATCCAGCACTTGTAATTCTGAATTTTATGATCTAATAAAACTTGAATTTTCTTGTATATTGTTGTTCATCTTCTATTCATACTCTGCTTATTCTTCTTATTGATGATTGCTTTTCTTTCTCTGCTAGTTTCTGGCCCGGATGGATCTGCTATCTGCCAATGATACAAATCTGATGCAGCAATGTAATGAATATTATAAGGCTGGTCACACAGACCTGAGTGCATCAGAAGTTGTCGACATCCTTGGTCATGATGCTTCAGAACAGGCAGTTGAAGCATATCAGTACTTGAAGTGTCTGCTTGATCGAGCGGTAGCCAATAATGTGGCCTACTATGAAATGATCGAGGATCTCCAGTGTACCCTCGAAGACCTTCAGAATCAGTACAAGGAATCAACTGCCCTGTTGCATGAGGGGTACGAAAAGAAGTACAAGCTGATCATGGCTGACAAGGGCTACGAGAAGCTTTTTGTTGGTTATGATGTAAGGGAGAGAACCCTGAGGGGCGAGGTCAAGGAATGCAGACAGATTGTCGAGCTGCTAGAAAAGGAAAACAACAACTTACAGAAAGAGCTATCACAGTTGAAGTCTGCAGCCTCTTCTTCAACAGCCCTAATCCCAGTGACTGACGAGGGATTTTCATTCCTAGAAGTGGAGAATGCCAAGTTGAGGGAAGAATTGGATACCTTGAGGAGGTCGGACCCTTCCACGTCTCCTCGGGGATGAGGAAGAGCTCCTCGGGGATGAGGAAGAGTAGTTCGGGTTCTTATCGAGGAACAGAGGATAGCATCTGCCTTAGAGAACCAGGCCTTCCAATTAAAGGAGAAGAACCAGGCGTTATCTGATATGTCAAAGAAGATTCGAGACCTGGAAAAATAGCTCTCTGCTAAGAAATCAATGTTGGAGAATAATGAGCTTTTTATCAAGAGTCTCCACGAGAAGCTTGAAAGGCTAACATATCAATTCCACAAACAGCCCAGGGAGTTTTGGATGGTTGGATACAACGAAGCACTATTCCGCTTGGATGATCGTATCCAGAATGCCAATAATGAGGGCTACAAACAAGGCTGGTTGAATGCCTTAGGCGTGCTGAAGCTCGAACAAGGACACTATCTGTGGGACTATTATGATCCCGGGTTGCTCGACTTGCCTGTGCCACCGTACAATTTGGACATGGAATGGATCCCAGCTCGTGCCATTCCTCGGAGCTTAATTGTAAAATACCTCGGTGACTACAATTTACATTCTCAAATTGAGGTATCTCATCCCGAGCATCTTTTAGATTGACCTTCTGTGATGAACGTTAGGATACTGAAGGATTTGAACTTCATCAATTCTCCTCAGTTTTTAAATGATCCGCCTGCTGGCGAGGAACCTGTATCGAAAGCTGAGGGGAAAAGCCCAATAGAATAGGAATTTTTAATATAACAGTTAGTATACATATCAATGTAATTTTCATTTTATTATCAATGTAACTTGTAATTTATTTCGAATTTAATGAAAGACTTTCATTATTGCTTGCAAATCTTAATTGCTATTGTCTTGTAAATATCAAACATTTTACATTTATGCATATCTGTTAAAAAGATAATAATAGTGTTGTTCATCGACCAACTTAGTAAAAAAAAGTTACAAGTTTCAATAATAGTGCTCGATCACTTAATAATAAAGTTACGAGTATAAAAATGTTTAAACTTTTTCCAACCAACCAAGGTTGTTAAATTGTGCTCGTCGACCACTTATAGTTAGTGAAAGTTTATCCCCGACTAACTATACTTGGTAAATTTTTGTCTTTTTCATAAAATGTGTCAGACCAACCAAGGTCAATAAATTCTCCTCGTCGACCAATTGTAGTTAGTGGGTTTTTATCCCCGACTAACCATAATTGGTACAGTTTGGAATATTTTCTCCTCGTCGACCAACTACAGTTAGTGGGTTTTTATCCCCGACCAACCATACTTGGTACAGTTTGGAATATTTTCTCCTCGTCGACCAACTACGTTGGTACAGTTTGGAATTTTTTTTCTCCTCGTCGACCAACTAAGTTGGTATAGTTTGGAATATTTTCTCCTCGTCGACCAACTAAGTTGTTACAGTTTGGAATATTTTTTCCTCGTTGACCAACTAAGTTGGTACAGTTTGGAATATTTCGTTGAGTAGTCTGCCGAGCTTTGCCGAGTAGTGCATAGCACTAGTATTCCCCGAAAAAATTTCAAGAAACAGAGAGACTTGCAGAATATTTTCATTTTATTCATACTGATGGAAACTGCGTTACATATACATCATTGATAATACTTGAGCAGGTGCTCTGTGTTCCATGCATTCTTAAACTCCTCGCCTTTTAGAGTTGTTATTCGGTAAGTTCCTGGTCGAACAACTTCTGTAACTCGGTATGGTCCATGCCAGTTTGCCTCCAGTTTGTTATTCTTTTGAATTACTTTCTTCAGCACATAGTCTCCTTCTTTCAGGTCGCACTTCTTCACCCTCTTGTTGTAGAACAAAGTTGTTCGCTGCTGGTAAGCAGCTTTTCTAATGGCTGCTTCTTCTCTGACTTCCTCGAGCATGTCTAAATCCAGTCTTCTCATTAAATCACTGACAGGGGAATTGAAATTCAGTACCCTGTGTGTTGGGAGGCCCAACTCGGCAGGTATGACCGCTTCACTTCCAAATGCCAACATGTATGGTGATTCTCCAGTTGCTACTCGGGGAGTAGTTCGGTAAGCCCAAAGTACTGATTGTAGCTCATTGATCCAGTTTGCTTTTGCATCATCCAATCGTTTCTTCAAACCGTTCAGCAGCGTTCTGTTTGTCACTTCAGTTTGTCCATTGCTTTGAGGATGGCCTGGTGCTGAATGAACCTTCAAAATGTTTGACTGATGACAATAGGCGGCAAACTCCTCATTATCAAATTATGTTCCATGGTCTGTGATGAAGGCATGAGGGAGACCATATCGAAAAATGATGTTCTTCCAAATAAATTGGTAAACCTTATCGTACGTCATATCAATGAGTGGCTCAGCTTCTACCCACTTAGTAAAATAATCCACTGCGACGACGAGGTACTTGAACCTTCCTCGGGTCGTTGGCAGTGGTCCAACTAAATCAATTCCCCACATGGAAAATGGCCAAGGGGAAGTTATGGGTGTCAACAATGCTTGTGGAGTTCTTCGGATGGAGGAGAAACGCTGGCACTTATCACATTTCTTGGCATAAGCTATACAATCATCCCTCATCGTCGACCGGTAGTATCCCTGCGTCATCACCCTTTGCAAAAGCGTCCGACCTGCAACATGTGCTCCACAAGACCCTTCGTGGATTTCTTCAATTAATTCTTTCACCTCAGAGGGATGTACACATCTCTGCAAACCTGCCATTATTCCTCGTCTATATAAAACACCATTAGTTAGTACATACCGAGCAGCTTTAAACTTCAATTTCTTGGCTGCGAGCTCGTCAATTGGCAATTCTCCCTCCTCGATATACGCCCTGATAGGATCCATCAAAGATGGTCCTAAATCAAGGGTAATAAAGTTCATCGTCAGGTCTTCATCTATGCTCCGACCAGCCAACACTTCAATTGGGATTGTTCGTCGTAACTCGGTGCGAGTAACTGACGCTAGTCGAGCTAGGGCGTCTGCTCTCGCATTCTCCATTCTTGGTATTCTGAGTAGATGAATAGCGGCAAATTCTGACACCAGCTCCTTTGCCTTTGCATGATACTTAATCATTAATTCTCCTCTAACTGCATATACTCCCAACATTTTATTTACGATCAATTGAGAATCACTAAAAATAATAACCTATTGCGCCTCCATAATTTTTTCTAAACTAAGTCCTGCGATCATCGCCTCATACTCAGCCTCATTATTGGAAGCTTTGAATTGGAAACGCAAGGTGTATTCCACGTCGATCTCGTCTGGAGTGCTCAAAACAATCCCCGCGCCACATCCTGATGTGCAAGATGAGCCATCTACATATAACCTCTATATAGGTAACTCGTCTTCAAATTTATGATCAGTCAGAGTTCCTCAGTGAAATATTTGTTGCTTCCTTTCATCCTCCCCGGATTTTTCTTGCTCCTCGTCGATCATCTTTTATTGCCCTTTTACCAACCGAGGTTGGTCTGAGCTCGAATTTAATGATCCTGTAACATCCACTTGCCCTTTTACCAACCGGAGTTGGTCTGAGCCAGTGTTTGTGGATCCTGTAACATCCACAGGTTGATCAGCGAGAAACTTTTGCTCCTCGTCCGGAGTCCTCCCAACTATCTTTGTATCACATCCTGTAACATCCATACGCCCTTTTACCAATCGGAATTGGTCTGGGCTTGTGTTTGTTGATCCTGTAACATCCACAGGTTGATCAGCGAGCAACTTTTGCTCCTCGGGGGTATCTGGATAGGTGAACTCCGCTATGAAATCTGCTACAGCCTGCCCTTTTATTGATGATCGGGGTTCATAAATTATATCATATTCGCCAAGCTCTATTTCCCAGTACATCAATCTCCCTAATTTTTCTGGCTTGTGAAGGGCTTGTCTCAATGGCACATCGGTGTATACTACTATAGTATGAGCCTGGAAGTATGACCTCATTCTCCTACTCGCCTCAATCAGCGCTAGTGCCAATTTCTCCAGCCTTGGATATTTGATCTCTGCTCCTCGAAAGGCCTTACTGTGTAGTAAATTGGCTTTTGTACTCCATTCTCCACTATGATCAACACCGAGCTAACTGCAATCTCGGACACTGCAAGGTATAAGTATAATTTTTCTCCCATCACTGGCCTGGACAATAATGGAGGTGCTCCCAAGTATTTCTTCAAGTCTTGAAAAGCCTTCTCACATTCATCATTCCACTCAAAAGTCTTTCTGAGTGTCTTAAAAAATGGGAGACATCTATCAGTTGCTCGCGACACAAATCTGTTGAGTGCCGCTACTCGTCCTGTGAGACTCTGTACTTCTTTCTTCGTCGTTGGAGATCGCAGCCCTAATAGATCTTTGATCTTTACAGGATTTGCTTTAATGCCTCGTTGATTGACAATGTACCTGAGAAACAAGCCTTCTCGTACTCCAAAGATTCACTTCGTCGGGTTCAGCTTCATTTGATATTTATCTAGTTGATTAAGAGTTTGGCTTAAGTCAACTAGATGATCGGCAACTTTCTTGCTTTTTGTCAGCATATCGTCAACATAGACTTCCATGTTGTCACTAATTTGTTCATCAAAGACCTTGTTCATCAGCCTCTGATATGTCGCACCTGCATTTTTCAAACTAAAAGGCATAACATTATAACAATAAGTTCCCCTAGGGGTAATGAAAGAAGTACTCTCCCTGTCTTCCGGTTTCATTTTGATCTGATTGTAACCAGAATAAGCATCCATGAATCTCAGCAACTCGTGTCCCGAGGTAGCATCTACCAGTTGATCAATTTGGGGCAGTGGAAAATGATCCTTTGGGCATGCTTTGTTGAGGTCGGTGAAGTCCACACACATCCTCCACTTGTTGTTTTTCTTCTTTACCATCACCACATTAGCTAACCAATCTGGATATTTAACATCTTCAATGAAACAAACTTTCTGGAGCTTCTCGACTTCCTCCTGTATAGCTTGATTCTTCTCGGGACTGAATACTCTTTTTCTCTGCTTCACAGACTTGATTTCCTTATTCACATTGAGCTCGTGACATAAGAAGTTTGGGTCTATCCCAGGCATATCTTCATGACTCCACGCAAAAGTTTGTCTTCTGCTTCTAAGGAAAGTTATCAATTCTTGTTTTAATGAGGCTTCCAACGATGAACCTATTTGAGTAGTTTGCTCAGGGTGCTCGTCGTCCAGAATGACATTTTCAGTAGCTTCCACCACTTGACCCTTCACGAGTTGCGACTCATCTCGAGGATCCAATGTTTCAATTTCTGCACCTTCATCCACTTGATAAGTAGTGGTCTTTTTCTATGATTCTTCCAGTTCTTCTTGCTCGGCGGATGAATAATAGCACTCCCGAGCTACTTTCTAATCACCTTTCACAACTCCTACTCCAAAGTTTATTGGAAATTTTAGGCATTGATGCACTGTAGACGGTACAGCCTTGAACTTCTTCAATCCTACTCTTCCCATGATGATATTGTACGATGATTGGACATTCTTATCCATCACGAAGAAACATATTCTTTCTGTCCGACAAGCAGGCCACGTACCAATGAATATATCCAACTTGATCGTCCCAAGTGGAAATACTTTCTCGCCAGCAAAACCAACGAGGGGTCTGTGGTAAGGCTCCAGTTGAGATAGCTTTAGATTCAAACTATCGAAACACGAGTAGAACATGATGTCTGCCGAGCTACCGTTATCGACCAGCACTCTTGAAATCATAACCTCTTTCATCCTCATTTTGATCACCAACGGGTCATCATGAGGATATAGAACATCTGCAAGGTCGTTCTTTGAGAACCCAATGACCAACTTCTCTTTGTTCACCTTTCTTGGGCAATCTTTCTCGGCTAAATTTATTCGCTGAATGTACGAGCAAGCTTGAGCCTCACCGAGGTAAGCTTTTCTTTCTGTAGTGAGGTCTCCTCCTCCTGCATCTCCCCCTGTAATGACATTATAATCAAATGACCCAAAGCGTATTAAAAATATCTCTCGTTCTGGCTGCCTTGGTTTCTTGGGAAGATCGGGGTCATCCTCTGGATCAACTTCATGGTTTCTCTTCTTGTTCTCCTCTACTCGACGAGGAGATCTGGATCTCTCTCTAGTTCGGTCGTTGTTTCTTCTTTCACCTCCCCGATCAACATACTTCGATAGCTTTCCTCGTCGGATGAGTGTTTCAATCTCATTCTGAAGAGCTATGCAATTTTTAGTCATGTGGCCATGATCCTTGTGGAACTCGCAATATTTCTCCCTATTCCTCGTATCAGGGTCTGATTTCATTTTCTTTGACCAGTTTAACTCCTCGTTATTCTTAATTTTTTTCAGGACGTGGTTGATATTCGCCTTCAAAGGTGTGTAATTATCAAATTTTCTCAAGACTTCCCATGACGACCTATTTTTGGAATGTTTATCACCACCATTGTTCTTATGCTCTTTCTTCTTGGCTTTATCACATTCCACCTTGGTTTCTTTGGCGTCCATATTCTTCTTCGCAGATATAGCCTCCTCGGCATTCATAATCTTGGACACTTTTCCCATCAGGTCCGACATGGTTCGAGGTGGATCTTTGGCCAAAGTGTAGTACAACTTGTTCGGCAGTAGTCCACTCATCAAAGCAGTAATAGCTGTTTTCTCCTCGTAATTAATGACTTCGAGTTTCTCATTATTAAAACGAGTTATATAATCTCTGATACTCTCACCAGCTTTTTGTCTAACACTTAACAAATATGCTACTCGCTTAACTGGTTTTGCGCCAAAGCAGAAATTCCCAATGAATAACTCGGCTTGTTGAAGGAAAGTTGAAATCTTACCCCGAGGAAGATTATTATACCATATCTGAGCAGATCTGGTAAGAGTTCCCGAGAATGCTCTGCATCTCATCTCATCTGGGATAACATAGATGTCGGCAGCAGCTTGATATTGTTCTATATGAAGGATAGGTTCAGTCTTCCCGTCATACTTGGGAGTCACAACAGGTGCTTTGAACTTCGATGGTGTTGGAAAATCAACAATGTCCTGGACAAAAGGTGTTCCCTGAACAAAGGTTCGTTGTAGATGGTTCTTAGCCTTAGCCATTTCCCCTAATCTATCCTCCAGCCTTTGAATAGATTCTTTCCATGCATCATTCCCTTCCTTGGGCCTATTGGTTCGAGCAACTGATCGCGTTGAAGTGGCTTCCTGGGATTTATCTCGACGATTAGCTGGTCGATCATCGGATCCATCTTGACGAGCAGCTGGTCGCGACTGGGCAGATCCTTCCCTTAAATCTGATGGTCGTCAAAAGCTTCTCGACGCTGCATTAAGATAACTTTTGTTCCTCCTAGGGCCTAATCGATCAAAAGGAGAGGCCCTACTTAATCTTTCCAATGCGATCGCCCTTTCTGGGGAGAGGGTGACACGTTGTTCAGTATCTGTGGCTCGCACTAACGAAGTTCATCCAGGTTGATAAGAAAAATCTTGAGATTCATCATTGCGATATGAATCATTACGCCTAGAACACGAAGAAGGCGCACGGGTATTTCTTTGGATGCTTCGTGGTCCGGAATGGGCGGATGCACCGCCATGGAGGGTTTGGATGAGTTGTCGCATTGTTTCTTGCATATTGGTTGGCCCTGAGCAAGACTTGCCATTATTCCAGTCAGATCTGGAATAATTGGTGGTGCAGATGGATTTGGAGGGGTTCCAGCATTTCGATTGCTGGATTCAGGAATATCAGTCACTGGTAACGGATTGTTATTGGTGAGAAAACGATATTACCAGTCGTTCCCACAGATGGCGCCAATCTGTTAATGTAAAAAATTAGATTACTCTAATAATTCAATCACAGATAAATAAATGAGACAAAGGATTTTAAAGTGGTTCAGCCTTATAAGAATGGCCTACGTCCACTGTTGTTTTATTGCTGAGTGTTTGGGAATTATCGATTACAAGAAATTCTGTTCTCAGTCCCAAGGTTTGGATTCAGGATCCAGGTCCCCTTACAATGAGGATTGTACAATGTATTTATATCCCTGAGGCTGTAATGTGAAAGGGTAATACATTAAATGATATACATATGAAAGGGTAATACATTTAATGCCCTCTTTGCGTGTGCGTCTGAATGATAAGCCTTTAATGAATCAGTTGAACTGTTGGTTATCTAGCTATTAATGCTTTGTTCGAGATGCAACTCGGACCGCCTGAGTTGTTCGGACCGCCTAAGCTTCCTGATTTTCAAGAGTTCCTCGGGGAAATCTGTTCCTCGGAGCATATGAATTTCTCGGAGAGGCTTGTTCCTCGGAGCGTATGAGTTCCTCGGAGAGGTCTGTTCCTCGGAGCGTGTGATCATCTCGGAAGTGCTTGTTGTTGCCATGTAGATAGCCACCTGTCTTCATATGATTGGTCCAAGTCAGCAGATTAAATTTGGTATCAACACTATCTATTCGTGAATCTTCAGAAGATCGGGATCCTCAGGCTGGGCAACCCTTTTTTTCTCAATCAAGTTAGGTTCCACAATGAGGGTGCTTAAGTGTCCGCGTCCTCTGTGGCTAGCCACTTTTATTCCCATTAACTCTGAATCCCTTATGATATGTTCTTGCTTAGTAATCCTCATGGTGTTAAGGGAGGCCTTCATACTTAGGGAATAGTCAACTATGTTAACCTTCCCAAGGTGATACTTTATGGAACCATCATGGTCCTTAATTCATTCCAACCATCACCTTTGACTCATTCTTAAATCTAACTAGGTAAAAATATAAGTTAGACTCTTATGATCCGTGAAAATTTCACAAGTATCACCATATAAGTAGTGTCTCTAAATTTTAAGGCATAGACTACAGTAGGTAACTCTAAGTCATGAGTGGGATAATTCTTCTCATGTGGTCTGAGTTGTTAAGAATCATAAGAAATAACATTCCCATTCTACATCAAAAGACAACCCACACTATGGCCTAAAATGTCACTATATATCACATAAACTTCTTCGTCCTTGGCCAAGGTCAAAATAGGCGCGATCACTAATTTTTCCTTCAACTTCTCGAAGCTCACTTCACACTCTACGAACCATATAAATTTGGTATACTTATGTGTTAACTGGGTCAAGGGCACAATAATCTTGGAAAATCCTTTCACAAACCTTTTACAATAGCCTGTTAGGCCGAGGAAACTCCTTACTTCTATTACGGTAGTTCGTATCTCCCAATCAACAATGGCCTTGACCATTTTTAGGTCCACGATGAAACCATCCTTATTCACTATATGGCCGAAAAAAGCAACCTTTTTAAGCTATAATTAACATTTAGAAAAAAATTCCTACAACTTCTCTTTCTTAAGTATCTCAAATACATTGTGGAGGTATTACTTATGATCTTCCGTAGACTTAGAATAAATCAAGATATCATCAATAAACACGATCATGAACTTATCTAGAAATGGCCTAAATACTCTATTCATAAAATCCATAAAGGCATTGGGGGAATTAGTCAATCCAAAAGGCATAAATACAAATTCCTAATGACCATATCTAGTCCTAAAAGTTGTCTTGTGAACATCCTCATCATTTATTTTAAGTTGGTGATACCCTGACCATAGATCAATTTTTGAGAAATATCTAACATCCATTAATTGGTCAAAAAGATCATCAGTCCTAAGAAAGGGATACTTGTTTTTCATCATTACTTTATTTAACTCCCTGTAATCAATGCACATCCTCATAGATCCATCTTTCTTCTTAACAAAAATCATTGGGGCACCCTAAGGAGAGGTATTGGGTCTGATGAAGACATGGCTTAATAAGTACTCTAACTATTACTTTAATAATTTCAACTCCACGGGAGCCATTCTATATAGTGCATTTGAAATGGGCACGACATCGGGCACAAGGTCGATAGTGAACTCAATTTCTCTATTTAGGGACATCCTGAAAGTTCATCGATGAAAACATCATCAAACTGCAGGACTATAGAAACATCTCCCAAAACCACCACGGGCCTCTAAATGTCTTTCATATACGCTAAATATCCGCGACATCCACCCTTTAAAATTTTCCTAGATCTTAAATCTAATATCATCAAGGGCCTCCTACTCGATTTATTTCCCTTAAAACTCACCTCGACCTCTATAGGTTTACAAAGGAGGATCTCTTTTCTAGCATAATTAATTTTAGTGAAGTGGGTGGACAACCAATCCATGTCTAAGATTACATAAAATTCATCCATCACCAAAAATTAACCTCAAAATGTTAGTCTCCTATTTCCGCAACACATTCTCTAATGATGGTCGTCACCTATGACAAAAATCCTACTGGGTTGTCAATCACTAACGAATGGTTTAAGGTTTAGGTCCTCACTTTTATCTTTTGAGTAAAACTAATAAATACAAAAGAGTGTGCGACACTGGAATCAAAGAGTGTTTAAGTATTTATATTATCAACAGTAATATTAACTATTATAATATCCTCGGCCTTTATAGCATCCTTGTCATTTAGGGAGAAAACTCTGACTGGAGCCCATAATTTTTATGCATCCTTCTTTGGCACTCTATAGTATTTAGTCTCATGGCTCGTCTTGCCACAATTATATTTGCTCAATCCCAAGGGGAAACTCTTGGAAAAGTGTCCCTTCATTTCATAGTTCAAACAAGTCACATCAGCGATATCAACTTTCTTAAAATGTTTCTTCTCCGTGGCCTCTGCACTTGGTCGTGACTTATGAGCCTCCTATCATGGATTGTCATCCTTATTTGATCCATCATATTTTCTCCCTTGGATTTTAATATTTCTTCAAAATCTTACTCCATGATCTAAGACACCTCCATCAACTTAGTGTGTGTTCTCAGCCTGAACCCAATTACCCTATTGTGAGGCCCATGTTTTAGGCCTCTTTCAAACTTCTTAGACTCATTTTCCTTGGTATTGACTGCATAGGGGTAAAGTATGATAACTCTATAAACTTGACCTTGTATTCATCCACGGACAGTTCTACCTCCATTTTCTCCTTGGCTGTGGTGGTGAAGTATTTCTCAAGGAAGAATTACTTCAATCTAGCCCAGCAGATGGTCGTGGCTTCTCCTCCAAGTTATGTTCTCTTGACCATAGTCCACTAATGATTCGCTTGCATTAAACACAAATAAGGCAAAGGACACCTTTTGATCTTCCATGCAATTTACAACATCAAAGATCTTCTTAATTTTCCTTAACCAAGCATTGGCCTTCATAAGGCCAGGTTCTCCTTTAAAGGTTGTGGTCCCAATTTCTTGAAGTGGTTCATGGTGCATCCCATATGTGTCTGCTTAGTCGTTCTTGTAGCCATTACCCTAGATAGGGCTTCTGCGAACCCAACCACCACCTTTGGCACTCTCTAACCATTTTCCTCTTTATTAGGGATAGAAAAAACCACAACTATAGTGTTATTGTCCGTGTCTCTTCGTACTCCTCATTAATATCCCCTTGCCACCATATCCTCGCAATAATCACACACGTATAAGTCTAATATTTTAATACGAGTTTCCTAAGCATAAGTCTACCTGAAATATTTTTCTAATTCACCTATAGTTTCTAGAAATGAATGCTCTGATACCATTTGTAATGCTGACGACCTTGCCTTACTAGGCCATGGATTTATTTCAATTGATCTCACGAGTCTAGAATTTAAAACAAATTTAAGTAAGTCAGCCTTACTAGGTTGTGGCCGATAAAAGTCCTGACCTCACTAAAAAAATTAGTAAAATATCCATTCATCACAAAATAAGGCACAAATAAAGGATCACTTCAATAATAATCATAATGGTCTCTAATGCATGCATTGAAGTCTCTTAGTTCCATTCAACCAACTTTACAATGTAACAAAAACTAAATAAAGGGATAATCACAATTAAACATGAAATGTCTAAATCTATTGGTGCTCAAACTACATATATACCCAATCTCCCAAAACATAAAATCATCCGCAATCTATATGAACCTCTGCCACCTTTAAGATTGTCTACAACCTCTCATCCTGAGGATAACAAGGAGTATAAAGGAATGATCTCAAATATCCCTGTAAGGGTTAAATCAAATTGTCCTCAACCTTCCTGTTAGTGTTAATATTCACAAAAATATATACTAACAAACCATGAAAGATAATGCAAATTAAGATAATTTACAAGAAGAATAACTAAAAAGGAAAGTAAATGTCTATTCTCAACCTCTCGTTATAGCCCTATGTCCCAAGGCTCAATCTCCCCTACTCTACCACTCCCCGACTTCCCCCAAGTCTCAATCTCCCTTAGTTGTCCATGTAGTCTGCGACTTTATAATGTATTCTTAGACTTTGCATTCTCTATAATCTTATTTTAAGGTTTTATTAACCTAGTCATGTCACAAGCCATGACCTCCTCTCCTGCCTAATTTCAAGATGAGCGACTTGTGGTCTGCTGTTCACTCCACAGCCTTAGCCAAGCTCTGTTGAGGTGCAAGACCCATAACTATTCCAAAATAAATCTCCCTAGAATTAGTATTTTTTACCTCAAGCACAAAGCATGAGGACATATCCAAGCATGATGCATTGCCTTGGCATAATAATGTCTTGACCTCAGCATCGAATCCCACCCCAATCAAACATTCTTATACTGCCTAAGTCCACGACCTCAACGAAGGAGTTGAAACTCCTTATCTTCAACGGCAAGGGTAATTTAGTAAAATGAAGGTTTTAAACACGAAATAACTCATGACCTAGATTTCTAATAATCTAAGTGGAAACCCTGATAAAACCTCATAAGTTCAATATAATTATCCTCAAAAGCCATTTTTACCACAAATAGCCTAACCCCAAAATAAAAATTTATAATAAACCTTAATAATTAAGATATGTAATGAATAGTAATAGTCCATGGCCATCAAACAATAAACAGTAAAAGTCCATGATCTCTAAACCTAGGAAATCTGCAATGAACAGTAAAACTCCAAGGCTTTTAAACATGAAAAACTCGAAAAAAATAAGGTCTCATCTCATTCAATGAAATTATTGAAACTAGGGTTTTAATAAGGAAAAAGAGGAAGATGACGGATCTCTTATCAATTGGACCTAGTTCGATGAATAGTATAACTCTGCCACCTCTGGTCATATTCTCATTCTCCGATGAATTGTAGTATCCATGTCCTTTTTCCAACAACACCTCCCTTTGTTCTTAAAATCTCAGTTTAGGGTTTCTAGTAACTTTGGAAATTGTTCCAATGGTTGCTATTAATAGAAAATACGAAGGATTCTAGGGTTTCCACTCATGTCCTTTCTTTTCCATAAATGCACCTTCAAAAAGGCTTTTTAAATTTTTAAAACTTGGGTTGCAGGAAATAATATAATTAGGCCATAACACTAACCACATGTTGGTATCTCCCTAAGCCTCCAAGATGTTAACGCCGCATCCGCCATTCCCACCACCACAGCTATCACACCAAAGTCCACATTCATCCAAGATGTCTGCGGACAAGGGACTCGGGTTATGGCCCCTACTATGGCCATGACCTTCTAAGGTTTCAAGGTCATTATAATTTTTCTCAGTCACCTTGCTTAGGTTATATTTAGTTACTTTATTTATAGCCTCTTCCTGACCATTTGATTGGGCATAGTAAGGTTTTACCTTTTTCAAAATTATCATTAACCTTAAGGTGAATTCCAACGCCATTTTTTATTCAAAGATATTTGCATTATTTGAGGCTATGGTTTCTAAATTTCCAGTTACCAATTCATATTGGGTGACTGATTTTAAAGCTTTTGCTTTTATTAATTTGGTAAATTAGTTTGTTACTACTAGCACAAAATTATGCATCTTGGAAAATGGATGATAGATTTTACCAATGACATCAATAGCCCATCCTCTAAATGGTTAAGGTCTTATTACATACCGTAGGTCGATAGCAGGCACATTCTTTATAAGACCATGTTGTTAGCACTTTTAATGCCCTTTTGCAAAATTAATGCAATACTTTAAGATAAAAGGCTAATAAAACCCATGCGTCCTCAATACCCATCTCATCTTAAGATCAGCTTGAGGAGTTCTACAAATGCCCTCATGAACCTATGCAAATAGTATTTAGTCCTTCATCCTTACTTAAGCACTCTAGGATCATCCCATCAACACCCCTTTTAAATAATTTCTCAGAATACATAACATAATTGGTTGCTCTTAGCCTGACAACCCTATGATTCCTAATATTTGGTTCAGTTAGATATTCAATTAATGGTTTTCTCCAATCTTCTTATATGTTAATATTTAAATTTCAACTAAGGGTTGTAATACCCCTTACTTTTGAGTAATTATTTTTATACTAATTTTCCTGGTGGGTTAATTATATAAAATAAAGAAAGTTGAAGTGAATATTATTTTAAGTGATTTAAGGGATAATATTTACTGAATTTTGCATATTTGTTGTTATATGAATGTAAATAGCATCATATTGTGTTTTATGGCGTCGTTGTGCTTTAAGCGACGGTTATGATTTATATTCCAATTGGATCATTATTAATGAATTAATATGACGTTGGAACATGAAATATAGTACGATATTTCGAATGCTAATTTTGAGGGTACGGTTAGGCAGGAAATGGTTGAGATAGTCAAAATAAGTGCCAAGTTATATTTTTGGGTTCCGGGTACCTTTGACCAGTTATAACTTAATTATGTTGTTACGAGTCATTTTAATTGTGTAGTAGCATTTAAATGCTAGACTTATTTTATTTGGGGTATTTAGTCTTCCAAGAACATTTTATCTCTCATTTGTGTTTTAAACTTAGAGAGAGTTAGAGAGAAGAAAGAGCTTGGGATAAAGTGGAGAGAAAATAGAGAATTGGAGATTTGGAGCTTAGAATTGTTGCTAGGGGAAGAGAATCCGAGACTACAAGGTTGAGGAAATTTTCTAACTTGCAAATGTATGATTTAGTGTGGATAATTTGTATATATAGTTGTGTTTTTTAGATTTAATCCATTTATGGGTTTTGATGTTTTTTGGTGTTTAACCCCTTAATCTGTGATTTAAATTTGATTTGAGTTGGAGATATTAGTTAGTTATTGTGTAGGAATGATCTGGTTAAATCTTTAGTTGATGATGTTGAGATTAGAGGGAAGAATTGAAATTGGGAAATTTAGGGTTTATATCTAACCGTAGCCCAAACTGGGCAATCTGACCAGGGAGAATCGATTCGCCCTCCTCAGCGAATCGATTCACTAATAATGGGGGCTACAGGTCTGAGGAACCGAATCAATTTGGGTTAGGGCCAAATCGATTCGGTCTGAGTCAGAAGGTTGGTCTTTCTCAGCCGAATCGATTCACTTTTGGGGAGAATCGATTCGCTTTCAGGGGCGAATCGATTTGGAATCCTGCTGTTTTGGGGTATTTTTCTAGTTTAGTTTGTAGTATTTTTATTTTAGGTTTAAGGCCTAGGAACCTTATCTTGGTAAGTAATAAAGAGTATTATGGGTCTATATTAGGGGGATTAATACCCTAGACTTATATGGAGGTAATTGGGCTTAGTTCGAGGGTTGTTCAATAGAAGTTGGTGTCCTTTTCCTCTAGTGAGCTAGTTTAGGACTAAGGGAGAGTTGGGTGGTGTTGTTTAGAACTTTTAGAGACTAGTATGTGGAGAATTTCACTTGGTATCCTATAGTGTTGTTGTGAACTTTTGGAGATTAGTGTGGGGGTGATTAAACCTCGTATCTTATATCGTGATGCACATTCGGTTCTGGAAATAAGAAATGTATGTATATATGTATATATATATTAAATTGGCACATATTGTTAAACTCATATGATTTCAAAAATTTAGCAGTGGATGTTTTAAATTGACATATCTTGAGATTACGGAATGCATATCCATACCTTTCTAAATGTTATCATAAGGGAAGTTATGCGAATGAGGTGATGTCCCCTGGCTAGTGAATGCAGGGAGAATATAGTCCTTGGGGATAGGACCGGTGGTTATATTGTGTGGTTATTTTATTCGAAGTGAGGTAATTTTAGGTATTGATATGACTCACTATCGAAGGTATATGTCCGCTTCCCACGTCACGTTATTTAGAATGCCCAGGTTGTCTTGGTGATAGACCCTGGAAGATGATAGCTATTTAGGGGAGCATCTAGTGGGGTGACTCCCGGAAGGATGGTCTTAGAATCGTTATATTATGACTATTACTACTCGCACGAAAGTGGTAGTTTATTAATGGCTAAAGCATTTTATAATTAAACTTTGTGGCATAAGTTTCCTATATGGTAAATAGACTTGTGAAGCAATATTTTATGAATTTGTAATTTAAGCAGGATTCAAGGAATTTAGCTATTTCTCTTAATTAAACAGGTAGTTTAGTTTATAATGATCTAGTGTAACACTAGGATGTGTATTTAGATGAGATGTGAGAATGATTCTTATTGAAGAGTGAATCCAACTTGTTTAAAATGTTTAGTGCTCATAATTGTTATGCATTTTATTCGCACTGATATCATATCAAACTGTGACCTGACCCGTCTAGATTTCTCTTTCTTGCGTGGTTCTCTTTTATGCTCAGGTGATATACCGCAAGGGCGCCCGATATAATCCTTCCTTCTCAGAGTCAGGGAGCTACAACATTTTTGCGGATGTTGTAAGATTCTTTTTAGAGACGCATCTATCTTTTGTATATTCTAGATTATGATCAGTCAAACATTCGGGCGTGTTGCCCAAGTTTTGTACTAGCTTATATATTGTGATATTTATTTGTAATACTTAGTGTAACCGTTGTATTGGTCTGTTAACCGACAACTTATTCGATTATTATTTTGTTTTAAGATAATTAAACTATTGTATGCCTTCTTTCATAACCACCTTCTTTTATAACCACCTTCTTTTATAAATTAAATTGTCTAAATGGTTTTATTTAAACTTACAAATTTATTTGACATTCATTTTCTAAAATAATAAGTGGTTATCTCGTATTATTATTTCCACGACAGTGATGCTAAGAATGAACCATTTATGATTCCTGTATTTATTGGAGTATCAGGCTGACCACCTCTTATTTTAATTAGCGAGGTGTCACAAGGGCCACCTGTTATATAGAAGTGGTAAGAATTCATTAATGAGGCTAAGTTTTAACTTTGCTTCGAAGTTACCATCAAGGTTAAAAATTGAAGCCTTTTGAGCCATCTCATTGGTTTATTTATTTAGAGATTCGGGCACGTAATTTAGTGTGACTTCATCGAACTTGGATAGAAATTCAAAGACACTTGGTTATATAAAGTTAAACCATCGTGAACATATTTATATTCACCAGTTAACTACCTTATAACCCCATCTGAAAGTCTCCAAAAATCTCTATGACAAAAGCATTATAACTTTGAAGGATTTCTAGGCCCATTATAACAGCCTCATATTCCACTTGATTATTGGAATATGTGTTATGTTCCAACAAGTATCCATATTTGGTCTTAATATGTTCAGGGGATTTAATAACTATCCATATTCTCGACATTATCTCAGTCTTTGAACCATCAACCATAACTTCCATGGACTCATATTCCCTTTTTGGCTCAGCCTAGCATGGATGATCTACCAAAAAGTCAACCAAAGCTTGGCCTTTTACTACTCTTTGAGAAACATAATGTAGGAAAAACTTAGAGAGAGATAACACCCACTTACCAATTCTATTATGCAAAAAGAGTCTGATTATCATATATTTGATTAAATCAAACTTTGAAAGTACATGGACCTCTCTGGGAAAGAAGTAATATCTTAATTTTATAGCAGTAAAATACAAAGTCAAATATAGTTTTTCCATTGCAGAATATATACATTCACAATCATTTAGAAATATACGGGGATAATATATAGCTTTTTCTTTGTAGTTCTAAAAATCTTGAGCAAATAGAACTCCAATTGATGCATCAGAGATTGAAACACAACTTCAGTCGCTTGTATTCTCTTGGAGGTTCCAAAATAGGTGGCTTGACCAAGTAACTCTTAAGTATCTGAAAAGCTAGCTCATGCTCTTCCTTCCAATCCATATCCTCTTGATCATTTAGCTTCAATAAAGGAGAAAACACTGTAGTTTTTCTTGGTGCATTAGATATAAATCTACAGAGGAAATTAATTTAATCCCAAAACCTTTGTAAATCTTTCTTATTTTGGGGAGTCGTGCTTTCGATTATAGCTTTATCTTTATTTTAATCAACTTGTATTCCTTTTTGGTGCATTAAATATCCTAGGAAATTTCTTGTAGAAAATCCAGAGGCAAAAATTAAAGGTTTCATTTTCAGTGAATACTGACTCATTCTTTTGAAGAAATTTTTTAGGTGTGTTATATGACCAATTACTATTTTTGACTTGGCAATAATATCATCAATATAACACTCCAAAAAGGTGACAACCATGTCATGTAAAATGGTATTAATTCCCTTTTGGTACGTAACTCCTATATTCATTAATCTGAATGACATTTTAATTCATTCGAATGTCCCCAAGTTTCTATGGGGCCTAAAGGCAATCTTATACACATATTCTTCATCTATGCATATTTGGTTATAACCAGAATGACCATCAATCATAGACATGATAGCATGACCAGCTGATTTCTAAACCGATAAATCTACCACTGCATTGTATATTCATCCTTTGGAGTGGACACATTTAGATTTCAAAAGTTAATACACACCCTTAATTTTCCATTTTCTTAATTATTGGCACTATAGTAGAGAGCCGTTCAACATACCTAGTAGTCTGAATGAACTCGATCTTTTTATTTCTTCTCTTATCTTGGTTGTGACTTGTGGATTCATTTGTCTTGGCAACTACTTGATAGGTTTATAGACTTCTTTGGTTGGTAGTCTGTGTTCCACCAATTTCCTATCCAAGCCAGTCAGCTCATTATATTCCCAAGTAAAATAATACTTATATTGATGTAAAAGTTTTATAACCAATTGTTGGTCTTCTTTGCTTAGGTTGGCACTGATGTATATGACTCTTTTATTTTGTTCAGTTCCCAAATTGATTTCTATTAAATTATATAATTGATTCACCTTGATCTCTTAATAATTTATAAATGAACTTGCTAATTCACAATTATTTTGAGTATTTTCATCATCAATATCCTATTCGAAGACATAATCAACCCAATGAATGGTCTTTTTTTCACTAATTGTGGTATTCAGTTCCAATTCTCTGAACATATATAAAATCATGGCCAAACTTTCATTATCCTTCTCAATATCAATGGATGTACTATCTATTGGTCAACTAATTTATTTTCTTAAGTTGGTCCCATTTGACCAAAAACAAACTGACCCCAAGACTTATATGAGACTTCTCCTTCTAATGCTCGTGGCACCAAAACATCTACCTTCATTAGTTCCACATTTTCTTAGTAAAGCCTAGCCTCCATATGGTTGGAGCTAGTTTGGAAAAGTAATGGATCAACCTCCACATCATCCATGTTCCCCTTATTTTTCATCAAAAACGGTTTCAAATGCATAGAATAAGGAATGCATTTATTAGAGTGAATCCAGTCTCTAATACGCAATGCATTGAACCTTGATTTGCCTTCAATGATAACGAAATCAGTTTTAGATTTTTTAATGGCTACTTCAATATCAACTGGAAATACACCTTTGGTCGACCTTTCATCTCCACTTATACTAGAGATTATAATTTGAGTATGGACCAGTTTAGTGTTTTGTTTGTTTATTTTATAAAGAATAATGTGTGGCAATTATATTAACACTTGCACCGTTATCTACTAATATTTTATTAATTAAAATCCTACTTTTCGAAGATTTTATAAACAAAAGGTTTAATATAATGAGTCATATTCTTAGTAGGCTCTTCAAACTCATTTATCAAATCCAAAGAATATACAAATAGGTCAAAGTTATCTAACTCAAATCTCTCATCTTCATCCATTTCCAGCACTGGGACCTCTTGAGCCTCTATAACTTTGAACCTCTTTGGGAGGATCATAGCCATATTAACTGGAAACTGCTGAGACAAGGACTCAAATAAGAAGAATTGTTGCCATTCAGTTCCATGATCAGGTCCTATTGTATCAACAAACATCATCTCGTCCTTTTCTTCCTCATCAGAAGAATTATCTCCAAATGAACTGTCTCTAACTACACTTGTAGTTTTTTCCAATTCTTTGATATTTTTAACCAACAAGTCTGAAGAAGACTATCTTCCTTATGCCTTTTTGTGAAATCTTGGGTTTGTTTTTTATGATTAAGAAACAAACACCTATGATACTTGGGCACACAATTTCAAAGGCCTATTACCGATCCCTATACTTCCATTGGATTATCCTTAATTGGGTATGGAAAATCACCACCTCTGGTTCTCTTCTCTTTGATTTTAATTATTGTACGAAATGCCACATACTAAGAGCTACTTTTTGAGGTTTAATAACTTTTGGCCTCCATGGAATTTCATTCAACTGATGATATACTTTAAGGTCCTAGACTACAAATTAATTAGGCACCTCTTTTACCATTGTGATTGATTTTGGAATATTGGCAGGCTATAAGGTCCCCAAATATTGGAATTATTTGGCTTCATTAAATTCAGGACTGATGTATAGTTGTTTTGTGGCACTTTGGCATATCCTTGAAGATAGTAAGGACCAAAAAATGGTCTCACCTTCCTAAAGTCATCGCCTTGGAATTCCTCTTGACCATGTAACATTTAGGATTTGGCAGTATAGACATTATTCCCATTCTTGTTCCTTTTTAATTGATGCTTTTCCTTCGAAGCCACAAGTTGGAACATCTTTGAATATTATTCCCCACGCCTGATGCATTGGTGTTTCATGACCTTTTGGTTTGGGTTTTCAGCTGCTTCAGGATTTTAAACCTTTGACCCAACCTTAGTCTTTATCTTAAATTCAACATGTCCTTTCTTTCAAGGTAGTTAAATTGACTGCATATTTGTTCCCACTTATTTTCGGCTGGGAAATGGGTCATCATCAACCCCCATGTTATTTTTTTCTTTCCTAGGAAATTTGAGTTTTCTCCTTTTGACCAACTCTTGAATCCTGTTGCGAAAAATATAATAAGCATTAGTTGAGTGGGAGAAAATAACATTCCATTTACAATAGTTTTTTGTTTAATTTTATTTGGCATTTTAACATCATTAGGAGGTTTTAACATCTTTTCTTTTAGGCGAAAATAAAATATTTCATCTACCTTAGTAATATAAAATGAATACATTTTTATGGTTCAATTTGATTTCAGGACAAAAGACTCTGTTATTGAGTTCTTTCGAACCAATGCTCACAAACTATACTTTCAGTTCTTATAATCTCAACAACAAATATTTCCTGGTTATGATCTTTTTAGTATGTCTTGAAAGAATATGTATTTATTTCGTTCTCCTCCTCTAGAAATCCTCATATCTATATACCTTGGCAGTCAATTATATCAAATCCCTAACTTCAGTTGCATTAAATTTCTTTTGAAGTCTAAATCCTAAACCATTTTGGGCTAATTTGACAAATTCAGACTCAGGCAGAACTATTTTACATTTATTTATAGCCCTTTTAAACCTATTATAAAATAGTTGCCTTTTCATAAGGTTTTTGGCTTAGTCTATCTAAATCAGCCATGGAGACTTCCAACTCAATTTAGAAGAATTGTGTATGGAATATGTCTTCCATTTTCTGCAAAGTTTGAATAGAGTTAGGTGGCAGACTTATTAACTAAGGAAAAGGTTGCATCGGTGAGTGAACTGGAAAACACACTCAGTTTGAGATACTCATTTTGTAACAAACCAACTTTTTGATATCATTTTAATCCACCCAAGTTGTCTTAAATCTCCAAACAAAGATTTTTATGAATTGAAACAGAGCAATATTTGTCTCTAGACGACTTAAATAGTTTTTTGTTGCATAAATAAACACACTGATCAAATATAAATATATCAAGTAACTCGTAAATGATGGTCCCTTTTTATTTCTATGCGAAAATGGAAAGTGTTTTAATAATGACAAAACATTTTTCTCTTTTTATGAAACCCTTTTTCCAATTTTTAATTCGCACCAAGTTGTGAACTAATTTTAACTTAACAAAATTTTATCTTGATTAATCCTAAACATCCATCTAGTGATTAAAGTAAGTAAAATAAAGTAAAGAAAAGAAAACTCACAACGCCACATGTACGAGGAAACCACAACGGGAAAAAAACCTCGGACGGTCCAAGCCAGACAATCATTATGAATGTGGATTTATAATGAACATACACAAGTCTTACTCAACGACTTGATCCCCATGAGACTTGATGTTCTTCTAATCTTCAACCACTCCTCTCGTAGTGCCCACGCAGAAAGTCCTTTTTCCATGATGCTCATCCACAACACATGCATCCATGTAAGTCTCGGTGTCCACCCATATGGCTTACAACGTCTATGATGTTGAACACGGCTCTTCCGCTTCTTCACCACAAAATAAAAACTCCTATTTGGTGCCACAAAGATCACTACAACATATATGAATGATAACTCGGATCTTTGAAACTCTAAGGATGCATTTACTTTGGAAAACCTTACAAAACTTGTGTGCATAAATGTTCTAGTTCGTAAACAGTTTTTGCAGAATGCACACATATGAAATCTAAAGGAAACACACCATTAAATACTTTTCTTGAGGTGTCTGCTCACTAAAACAACGTGACCTTCCGCTCAAACGAGATGACCATGTCGTTCGAACGACAGTGGCATCTCGTTTGAACAAAGCAATGAATTGGAGTCCTAATTAAACTCTACTCTAATCCGTATCCGATTAAAACGAAGTGTAAAACATATCAAACACTTATAAAAAAATTTAGAACCATTTATTTAATAAAATAACATCCTTATCCTTATAAACTTAAATTTTGAGTCCTATTAAAATTATGCATTCATACCTAAGTGATCTCGGAATGCAATTGAACTTGAAGACGAATAAACTTGCACCAATTAAACCTTCGACATAAATAATTCCTTGAAGCTTTACCGCAACATCTTTAATAAACTTCAACACGTCATAGTCTGTGTGGGACCATGATAATAAAAATACGACCTATGACTCAAACGTGTTTTGTTCTGGGAATAAGTCAAAACTATACAATGGACTCAATTGGAAAGTTTGTCCTTATAAGTCTCCCCCTTTGACTATTCTGAGACAAAACCAGTAGTGAAAAGCCTAAGTTGAGCTGTCAAGCCCTATGACGCCTAAATCCCATCCCATAAACCCAAAAATAAAAATTACATGACAAGACTAGTAAACGATGGTCCGGCAAGCATGAAAAGTCTCTGCATGTCTAAATGTGATGTAGTCTTGAAATCTCGAATATCTTTAAGAAAACCTACACATATGAAATAGAAAAATACCCAGTGAAGTATAGTGGAACAACATAAATCATAATGAAATATGTGAGAAAAATATATTGATACCAATTTGAAAAAAAAAATCAACCTTTTAAATCCAGATATCAAATATGCACATAAATAAGATACCAATGTAGATACAAATGTGTGCAAAAAATAAACATAGTGCTCAACAAAAATCTCCCCCTACATCACATACATCTCTCCCCCTTTTTAACTCGAATAGACAACCCAGCTAATAATGAGCAATAATATCAAATTCGTAGCTAGCAAATAGTAATCACACAATAGGAATCAACAATCTAACCAGGTGTGACTAAACGCAATGTTATGCAGTAAAATATGTAATCTATATGAATCTACATAGAACAAATTATCCAGAAGCAACCAATAGTACCAAAATGTATAACCGTAAGCAGCAAGGTACTGAAACAAGAGGAATTGTAAAAATCCAGACGTCGCTCGAATGAAGCTGATGCGTCACACGAACGACAGGCTTCGTGCAACAAATAGATCATATTTGGAATTTTTGGCTCGAAATAAAATATGGACCAAATATGCCAAAAATGAGACAATCATAGTTTGCGCAGAAAATCATACAGTTTTGCCCAGTGAAAAAATTTCAACAAAACACCAACTAGAAGGGGCTCAAAACTGCAAAATAGTACCAAAATAATAGCGAAAACTATAAAAAGAATGAGTTACATGCTAACATAGTACCAATGTGCTCAAACATGAACATGGAATGAATGGGCATGAACTACAATAAATGAATCACGACTCCAACACATCGAAATGATCAAGAGGCTCTAATTGATAGTTATAAACCATCAAACTTTATTGTAGTCATATGTGACAGTTAAAGTGTGAGCTAAATGAACTAAACTATCAAACATGCACACAAATCCGAAATTTTGACGATATTACAAATAATTGCGCCATGATACAATTTTTCAACGTTGGGATTTGTGGTGCAAATCCGTTTATTTTTTATCCATCCAAACACCCTCAAATATATATCATATTTTCTTTTGAATGAACATAAACTAATTTGTCCCATTTTTGGCATATGATTCTTTTTATTGCCTTATAATTTTTAGGGGGCTCTGTTAAACGGTGGCTTTTACGACGAGTCAATTTTACACTCTTGCAGCCCTTTCCCGTGAACAATCATCATTTTTTTCAATTACAATCCTCACGGTAAACGGTTCTTACATGCACACCTCCTCCTTATGTCTACTTACGCATAGATGACAAAATTGAGATAACAACGTCTCACCAAACTCAAATATGCAAGAGATGTCAAACATTCATATAAACTCGTGCATGTGTGCAAAAATGGCATATATACAAAGTCAAATCAAAATGCATATCGAATTTGATACAATGGTTAAGATCATTCTAAGCATCAATAATTATGACCAAATGTCCTAGCCATATGGATAATGAAAATAAGGGGGTCCAAGCACACCAATATGCCACATCAAACATGTAAACTCATAACACGAATGAATAAAAAATCTTTTGGTTTTTCACATATTTTGACTCAAATAAAAGAAAAATCTTTTTGACATTTCTAAAAATATAATAAACCAAAAATCATTTTGTATTTAAAAAAAATCAAAAACAAAATCTTTTTGTATTTTTCAAATAAGACTTAATAAGTAAAATACAAAACCATACACATGCCATAACACTAGCAAGACAAAAATCATGATGCAAAGACTAGCGTATGATACCATGGTAACACAATCATCCTTTAGATCTAGCATGGGAAGAATCAAGTGCAACTAAATGAGAACCATGAAATTTTAGTCCTAAATCCTCTAAGTCCGATTTCATAACCCAAGTAGGTGTGACATAACAGGTGGGGGTTTTGGGAATCGAAATGACTTTATTCCTAAACTTCCTAGGATCATTCCAAATGCCATAGCAAAAACCTTTAAGGTGACCTTTCCTACCACAATTGGAACACGTGTAAACACGACGAGAATGATTACCAAAATGTTGACCTCTCCTCACGTTCCTAGTGGGATTTCTCACATGATTAGTATGGGCTTTGGGAATGGGAACAACTCTATCATCGTAGCCTATACCAAACCTATGACTTTTGACTTGGACGGTGCCTAACATCCTATCCAACTTTTTCGACCTAGATTCCAAGTCAAACTTAACCTTACTCGAGTCTTTCAATTTCTCCCGCAACTCACTAATCCTATGCTCAAGCACACGCCTAGACTCCTCAAATTCTAGCAAATCTTTTTTCAAAGTCTCCATCAAAACACGAAAACTATCTCTCTCTTTCTCCATATATTCTAGCTTCTCCATAAACATCTTCTCCCATGCCCTAAGATCCTTAATCAAAGCATCATTACTTTCTACGGCACGCTCATTCAACCGAGCTTGCAATTTAGAGTTTGCCTTTTCACTTTCACTGCCTCGGCATACAACTCATTAAAAGAAACTTGCAACTCTTTCACATTTATCTCCTCATCCTCACTCACTTCACCGTCACTCACTTGGGATTTAACGGCCTCAAAAGTGCATGCACATGAGAATCTTTGTGTGAAGATTTATCGTCGTTTCTCACATAACATGCCAAGAAATCAACAAACTTGCTCTCATTGGGGGAACTCTATCCCTCTTTCGGTTCACTATCACTTCAGGAGGAACTATATGCTATCGGTTTCTTTCCCTCTTTCTTAAGTCTAGTGGAACACTCAACAACTTTGTGACCATACCCCTCCCACCCAAAACACGTATTCGACTTAACCCTATTAAATTTCTCACTCTTATCTTTAAGGGTGGAATCTACCTTGTTGTTCTTTAAGTTCTCAAACTTTTTGGCATCTTTCTATTGCTTTTAAAACTTAAGAAATTTTTTGAACTTTTTAGCCAACAAGGCAACATCCTCAAAATCGAAATCGGAATTGTCATCCGAAACTTCAGTTTCCTCTTTACGGGATTTCAAAGCAATGCCCTTTTCTTTCTTTGGAACTTACTTGGAGGTAAACATATCGAGTTCATAGGTTTGTAAGTCACGTATAATCTCTTCAAGTTTCGTCAAATCAAGCATACGTAAGGAGTTTAAAATGGTCACTTTTGCATCAAACCTACTCGGCAAAGATCTCAAAATTTTCTTTATCACACGGTTGTAGGGAATCTTCTTTCCTAAGTTAAACGATGAGTTAACAATATTAGACAACCTAACGTAAAACTCATCAAATGACTCACTATATAATATCTTAACTGTCTCAAACTATGTAGTGACGTTTTGTAACTTAGACGCCCTAACTAGTTCCCTCATGAGTAAGTGCAAGTGTATCCCAAGCCTCTTTTGAAGTTTCACAAGTATAATTCCATTATACTCTTCCAGTGTGACAATTACATGCAGATCTTTAGAGTTGTAAAGTGCAAGCGTATGTTCAGCCTCAGTCCATGACTCAACGGGTTTCAAACTAGTGACCTCACCCTCTTGTGTGACTGGTGGTGTCAAACCCTTTTCAACTGCTAACTACACATGCTCAATAATGGATTTTAAAGCACTTCTCATTCGCATTTTCCAATAAGCATAATTGGTGCCATAAAAAATAGGAGCACAAAAACTTTCAAAACCACCAAAATTCATCTCGAAAAACACAAGGGACCAAACACAATAAAAATATATTTTTAGCTTTGATACCAATATGATGGTCCCTTTTTATTTCTATGCGAAAACGGTAAGTGTTTTAAGGATGACAAAATAATTTTCTCTTTTTATGAAAAAACTTTTTCCAATTTTTAATTCGTACCAAGTTGTGAACTAATTTTAACTTATCCAAATTTTATCTCGATTAATCCTAAACATCCATCTAGAGACTAAAGCAAGTAAAATCAAGCAAAGAAAAGAAAACTCACAATGCCGGATGTACGAGGAAATCACAACGGAAAAAAATCTCGGATGGCCCAAGCCAGACAATCACTATGAATGTGGATTTACAGCGAACAGACACAAGTCTTACTCAACGACTCGATCCCCACGAGACTTGATGCTCTTATGATATTAAACCACTCCTCTCATAATTTCCACGCAAAAATTCCTTCTTTCACGATGCTCGTCCACAACACATGCGTCCACGTATGTCTCGGTGTTCATCGATATAGCTTGTAACGTATACGATGTTGAATATGGCTCTTCCACTTCTTCACTGCAAAACCCAACAATGCTCAAGTGTAAAAAAACTCCTCTTTGGTTCCAAAAAGATCACTATAACATATATTAATGATAACTCGGATCTTTGAAACTCTAAGGATGCATTTACTTTGGAAAACCTTAGAAAACTTGTGTGTAGAAACGTTTTGGTTTGTAAATAGTTTTTGCGAAATGCACACACACGAAATCTGAAGAAAACACGCCATTAAATACTTTTTTTGAGGTAGTTGCTCCCTCGAACTACGTGACATGTCGCTCAAACGAGATGACCATGTCGTTCGAACGACAAAGTATGTCGTTTAAACGACGGAACGAATTAGAGTCCTAATTAAAGTCTCCTATAATCCGTCCTTATCAGATTAAAACGAAGTGTAAAACATTTCAGCCACTTATAAAACATTTTAAAACCATTATTTTAATAAAATAACATCCTTATCCTTATAAAATTAAATTCCGAGTCCCATTAAAATTACGCATTCATACTTGAGTGATCTCGAAATGCAATTGAACTTGAAGACGAATAAACTTGCACCAATTAAACCTTCGGCATAAATAATTCCGTGAAGCTTTGTCGCAATGTCTTCAATAAACTTCAACACGTCATAGTCTTTGTGGGATTGTGACAATAAAAATACGACCTATGACTCAAATGTGTTTTGTTCCAAGAATAAGTCAAAACTATACAACGAACTTATTTGGAAATTTTGTCCTTACAGTAACTATGTTAAAAATATTCGTAACAAAGTTTGCATAGTTTGTTAGTAAATTTCTAGCACAATACATGTTTCACAAAATACTCATGTATTTAAAATTATTTTATAAAAAAATTTTAGTATGAAAATACCCCTTAAATATTGAAATTACGAAAACATCTATTTGGTAGATGAATTACTATATTTTGGAAGGGGGGGGGGGGGGGGATGTTTCATAAGTTAAAAGGAATAATAGATAATTAGCCTAAAACTTTAGTAGACCAAAAGAAAAATAACAAAAATTAAGAAAATATCTAGATATTAATTCCCCAAAAGCCTCGTCACCGTCAACCTTATCCAATTTAAATAAGTAAACCACCATTATCCATATATAAATCATCTATAAATAAGAAACACCTGTAGGAGCCAAAAAAATCACACCCATTTCTTTTTCATCTTCCTTAAACTCTCGAGAACCACGACGTATATGGGGGCATGACTGTTGCCTATTCATGGTTGCATGAAGAAGAGAACAAAAATCATAATGGGTTATATGATTAAAGAGGGAGGAATTTCAGATTATTAGTATGGTGCCATATCAAGTATTTTCATATAGTTTTGCACTTACTGAATAAAATTATGGTTTCTTATATACATACACACACACACACACAATTATATATATATATATATATATATATATATATATATATATATATATATATATATATATATATATATATATATATATATATATAATTGTGTGTGTGTGCGCGCGCGCGTGCTATAGGTATATATATAACAATAGTTGTGTGCGCGTGTACCACAGTTTGTGAGTACGTCTATATAAAGATATAACAGTTGTATAAGTGTGTTTATTTTAGGGTGTGTTGACGTGACTCAAAAAGTGGGAAATGATTATACTAGATGCAATTATGAAATTATGAAAAGATGCAGTTATACTAAATTACCTAAAATATTGATGAATACTGATTTAAAACTTTAAACTATGTGATTAGAAAAACAGGACGGGAATACAATCCCCTAACCTTAGTGTATTGCAAGTAAAATACTAATCGTAAATTTAAATGATTAATTAGACCCAGAATTTAGTACTCCTAAGCATTATGTATATGAGGTTCAAGCCCGCACCATACTTAATCATAGGACGAGTAAATCGGTATCGCGATAGTTACACTCGAATTGCATTCTAAAGCATCCCGGTTACCCGGAAGCAAACGAGATCCAAAGATCTATAATTATCATGTTCCTATGCAATACGGTGGTAATAAATCACTAAATTCAGAGGATTAATGTTGTACACATGAAACTATCACATCAGGCTGGGTTAATGTATCCCGACCTTAGAAAATCTAGCCTTGCATGCTGAATCTAATGAAAACAATTTTTGAATTGCAGAAAACCATGATTAAACTAAGGAAAATTCATAGAATGATGTAGAAAGGAATTTGACTGAAGAAAAGTAACTCCTAATCTTACCAAAGCAGTAACAACAACAATTAAGAACACTTGAAATCACAGAAATCTGAATAATCTTCACTCTTGGAATTAAAATTGTAAACTATCTCTAAACTAGGGTTTTACAGAAAAGAATGAAAAATTATACTAAATCTCCATCCTAAAAAATGATAATAAATTGGGTTTATATACCCTACAAAGTTTCAGGAGTTTTAGTTGCACTAGGACTCCCCATTAGAGAAGGATAAGATTACAAAACTCGACACCCGGACCGGTTCGGGGTCCTTGCGGATCGATCTGCCTAAAATGCGGACCGATTCTTTTATTTTTATGGCGGATCAGTCCGGGGCGGACCGGTTCGTTTATTTTTCATCCCTCTTCGGTTTTCTTTCGATCCGGGGTCTTCTGGAATGTAGCACTGCGGACCGGTCCGGCCTTCCTGCGGATCGATCTGCCTCTTTGACTTTTTTCTCCAACTTTGACTGCTCATAACTTTTATTCTGGGACTCCGATTGAGGTGTCGTTTCTTCCTATGTGTTCATGAACTTGATATCTTCAACTTCTCTTTAGGTGCCTCATCCGAATTCTGAGTAGAAATTACACTTTTGCCCTTTTAACTTTCCTTCTTGTCTTTCTCAATTCTTTCGGATTCTTTCTTTCATTTTTGACATTAAATACCTGCAAAATTAGTACAAAATACCATAAACTCAGTGTACTCGTTAGGATAAGTCAGTAACAAGATTATGAGATAAATTCAAATCGATTACGTTGTTCGAGATGCTAAAAGTAACTAAATTAAGGGATAAATTGGGAAGAATTTATGCCGAATCAAACCCCCCTAACTTAGAACTTTGCGCGTTCCGAGCAATGTAAAAGAATCCTAGCACGGCTCAACTCTTGAAAAACATTTTAATGGGATAGAATACCTTTTTTGCGGGCAAGCGATTGCATTTAGCGTATGCAACAAGCCTTTAAACCCCTAGGTCCCCCTAGTAGGACGAGTTGTGTCTCGTGAGGGTTTGTAGTGAATATACCCACAAAATTCGACTAAAAAAAGATTCAAAATACGCAAAAATTGTGTAATTCAAACTTTCCCAGAAAATAGTCATATTTACAAGTCTCAAACCGTAGTGTGTGTGTGTGTGTGCGAAGCCGAAAATATAACCGCCAATTTCCACCGATTGATCATTACGTTACTTATTCGAAAATTCGTTTTGATTTCAAATTCTCACGGAATGCTCTCACAAATGAATCTCTCAGATTATGGCTATTCTCTCGGTATGCGTGATATAAAGAGTAAATGTAATGGACGCAAAGTCACGCATACAAGTAGAAAGACAAAAAAAATTTAGTGATAGGATCTCATCAACGGATTATAGTTTTAAAAACGGGAACGTTGCCTCTTTTTCGCACATTCAATATCTTTTATTATCTTTTGGTGCATTAGCTCTCCACGCGGTAACCAATTTCGCAATTTAGACTCGGTTAGGACTTTTTCGGGTTTTGAGGTATATTGGGTAAAATGAAAGAGGTAGGGAAAGTTGGAATTGGAAAAGTCATTTAAGATGTCCATTTCTGCTTTTTTCGAGCTATTACTCATTTTTTCTTCTTTTTCTCTATTTTTTTCTTCTGTTTTTCACTTCTTTTCTTTTCTTGCTATTTTTGTTGAGCATATCTATTTTTTTCTTACCCTTTTTTATGCAATTTTCGGACTTAATTTCTGGGATTGTCCCCTTTTCGCAATTCCAGGCCAGTTGGGGTTTTCGGGTTGTCAAACAAAGGGGAAAAATTTATTCGGCTCAATTTGGGTTACAAAAGGGATAATTTTTCGCTACTTTTTTCTGGCCAATATTTTTGGGTGATAAATGAGGGCCTACTTCATTGTCTAAAATACTAATTGCATTACCATATGCGTTTCGAGATGAATTTAAGTTTAGAGATCACTTTTGGTACGTTTTTCAAAGCAATATCACACACGCTTTTCATAACCGATCAAAATGAAAGGATTGATATCCTCGACGTCTTTTTAGGCGCTGAAAAGAACTTTGAGTTAACAATTAACTCAGATTGATTTAAAAACTCGCAAAAAGTGATAGGCTCGAATCTCACCGGGTTTGTTAATCTCCACACTTATTCATTAAGTTGTTAATTTTCGTTCAATTTCAATCTTTAGTCAATTTCGGCTTTGTGTATGTTGAATTTTACAACTTGAGACTTTAAACTGACTTTTAATGATATTTTTGAAATTTTTGAATTCCATTTTTTATTTATTTTGAACAAAAATATTTTTGGGTTTTTCAAAATTTAATGATTTTTTTGGAAATTTAAGGGCATTTTTGAAAATTTGTGAAGTTTTAAAAATACGCACTTGTGACCCCCCCTGACTTAAACTTTTGCATTGTCCTCAAGAAAAAAGGACTAAAATCTAACTCAAAGTGAATAAAAAGTGCGAGAAAATAAAACAAACAAATTATTAAAATGCAACAAGACACTATATGACACTCATGCATGACTCAAAAATACAACAACAATCACCCCATATGCGTCGGGGGTGTGACGACCTCTCATCTCTCCACAAACTCACCCGACCCCACTCATGGGGTTCGATGCTCTCCTTGTCACTCCCGTCTTCCTGTCATATACCAACAGCCCTAAGTTGGGACCTCACCCATATATAAAGGAAAGACCGGGAGACTCATCGTGACTACTCGAAAAGGGATCCCTGTAATGCTTACTCAAATCATAGCTTGCGTGCACCGACTCAGAGGGAACACCTAATTTTCTTTCAATTTTTGGAATGCATGGGTCGGGATCTAAGTTGGACGAGACACAACTTTTCTCCTCTATCGTCTTCGGGCCATCAAATGGTATGGGTGGATGGTCAGTGTGAAGAAACTCATCAGTTTTATCTTTCCACTTGCCCTCTCCTAAATGACTACATGAGTCCGATAGAGGTTGAACTTTGTTGTGAAGGCTCTCATCCACCTGCCCGAATTCTCTCTCAACTCCTGTTAGGCTCAATTCCTCTAGCTCTCTCTCTTGCTTTGTTTCCACATTCTTTCTTCCTCCCTCCATCTCAAAATTATTAGGTCGTGTATGTGGGTAGTACTCGAGGAGAAAAATATTTATCGTGTCTTGCCATTCACTCTCCTCTAAGCATTCATACAAACTTCTCCCTATGCCTTCTATATTGTCTTTCTCACTTGATGTAACAAGGCATACCCCTATCGGCTCTTGCGTGTGGGTTCTCCCATGCTCGTGTGCTGCTCCTGAAAGATCTGTCTCTCGCGGTTCTCCTTCGTCACCCTCATTCTTGATATTGTTAAAAATATTTGTATCGAGGGTCATATTCCCAAATGTTAATTGCATCCGCCCACTCCGAGTATTGATGAGTGCATTAGCCGTAGTTAAGAATGGGCGACCAAGGATAATGGGAACATGATTGATCAGGAGAATGGAGGGCTCCTCGTCCTAAATGACAAAGTCCACCGGGAAGTAGAAAGTGTCTATTTGGACAATCACATCCTCAATGATTCCCCGCGGCATCTTCACAGAACGATCTGCGAGCTGGAGAGTCATATTTGTGGGCTTGAGGGCTCCCAAATCGAGTTTCTTATAGATGGAATAGGGTAGAATATTAACACTCACTCCTAAATCTATTAGTGCTCTTTCGATTCGGTTCTTCCCCGTGATGCACAAAATGGTAGGTGCACCGGGATCTTTATACTTTAGCGGAAGGTCACTCGATAAAACTGAACTGACATTCTGGGCCAAAAAGACATTCTTATTTACCTTTAGCTTACGTTTCACCGTGAGTAAGTCCTTAATGAACTTAGAGTATGCGGGAATTTTCTGTATGGTCTCGAGAAAAGGTAAATTAATCTTTACTTGTTTAAGGACATCTAAAACATCGTCCCGAGAAGTCCCTTTGGAGTGTGGGACCAATCGTTGAGGGTATAGGGCAGCAGTGGGGGGTTTCACTACTACCTCGAGCTCACTAGTGCCTTCTTTATCACTTTCATTCAAGGGGACTTCTTCGGCCTCTTTCGTTCCGGACGAAGTCTCCTTGTCTTTAGTTGCATCGTGTTGGGGAGGTGACAAGTCAACTACTCTCCCACTACGTAGAGTGGTAACTGCGCTACATTGCTCCGGATGGTCATGGGGTGTGGAGCTTACACTAGTTTGACCTTGGGGAGGTCTTTGGCCCTGGGCAGGAAACTTGCCCTTCTCTTGGACACTCAATGAAGATTGTATCTTTGACAGATTTGCATTTATGTCACTGATCAGACGATCATATCTAGCATTGGTTGCAGTCTGGCTATTAATAAATTGATTCATAGTATCCTCGAGAGTTCTCCGCGGTGGAGGGATATATGCTCCTTGAGGTGGTGGTGCTTGCACATGTCCTTGCATGTGTGGAGCTTATTGAAAGTGTTGTGGTGGAGGAGGGGCAACATGTGAAGTAGGGTTCATCGCAGTATGTTGTTGCCCATAGCTAAAACCAGGATGGTTTTTCCATGAAGGGTTGTAAGAATTCCCGTGCGGTGCATTAAAATTACCCTTAAATCCTCCTATACCACTAACTTGCTCTTGAAGCATCACTTTGTAAGTGGGTATAGTCGGGCATTCCTCAGTTGAATGACCCGCCTCATAAATTGCACACACCTTCTCGATGGGGTTTGGTATGGATCCAGCTGGTCCTCTTCCATATACCTCGCATAGGTCTCAAAATCCTTTCTCAAGTGTATCTAATCGACTGTCCGTCATAGAATTATTATCTACGTGAAATAGGTCGGACGCCGATGGGGTGGTGGCCACTTGACGATTTTGATTTTGAGCATTAGGATCAGAAGTATCCCAGGATTGGGTAGTCTCGGCAACATACCTCACGTGCAGCTCAGCATCGTGGGCATCTAGTTCGACAAACGGACCACTACCCATAGTTTCAACGAGTTGCTTGGAATTAAGGTTCAACCCATTATAGAGAAAAGAAATGATTTGCGCTGTATCAAATCCATGATGGGGGCGCGAAGTAACTAACTCATTGAAACGCTCGTAACATCGATGAAATGGTTCATTTTCTGATTGTTTGACCGCTTGAATTTGAGCCTTCATGGAGATTGTTCGATGAGGTGGTAAGAATTTCTTGAGAAATCTAGATTGCAACTCGTTCTAAGATGGGATCGATCTTGGAGGTAAAGACCATAGCCAGGTCTTAGCTTTATCTTTTAGCGAGAAGGGGAAGAGTTTTAGGCGGATCACTTCTTGTGTGCAAGTTTGATCATTGAGAGTATCACACACATCCTCCAATTCCATGATATGGAGATATGGCTTTTCAGAATCCATACCATGGTAATGGGGTAACATCTGGATCATCCCATTTTTAAAATGACGGCATTATACGGGAGTATAATGCATCCCGGAGTGCCAGTGCGCTCGGGATATAAGATTTCTCTCAAAGGGCGATATGGGGCCTCTCCCTCTTCGGCAGCTGCACTACCGTGTTGTGACATGTCTCCCTCTCTCAAAGATTCGGTATCCTCACTTGGTATACTAGGAGTGCTCTGTGAAGTGTGACCTAAGAAGGAAAACGGCGTGTTGTTTGAGATTGAGTGTGACGATGTGGGAGGTGGAACCCAGAACTGTGGAGCGTTTGGAGTGTGCGGGCTATCAGGGTCGTACTCAACAATCGGGTTTTCGTGAATGTGGGTTGGAGTATTATGGGGGGTTGGAGTGAGTTCAGAATTTTGCATTAATATCTTATGAGAGATGATGACGAATCTTTTTGTGCTTTCTGAATTTTTATATGTTTTTGGATTTTTGGAGATTTTTGGTCAAAGTTTTAGATTGACTCGATCTAATCCTAAGTCTACCTAATTCCCAGGCAATGGCGCCAAAAACTTGACGCAACTAATAAAGTGTCTCTAATGTCCGTTCACTCTAGGCTCAAGTGCAAGCCTATCGCGTTAGTAATAAACCCGGTAAGTCGGGATCGTATCCACATAGAAATAGGACAACAAAGTTGTGACGACGTTGGATAGATAAGGAAATCCTAACTCTGACTCTGAAAAGAAAACGAAAAGATGATTGGTTTTGGGAATGATTATACTAGATGCAATTATGAAAAGATGCAATTATACTAAATTACCTAAAATACTGATGAATACTGATTTAAAACTTTAAACTATGTGATTAGAAAAACAGGACGAGAATACAATCCCCCAACCCTAGTGTATTGCAGGTAAAATACTAATCGTAAATTTAAATGATTAATTAGACCCAGAATTTAGTACTCCCAAGCATTACGTATATGAGGTTCAAGCCACCACCATACTTAATCAGAGGACGAGTAAATCGATATCGCGATAGTTACACTCGAATTGCATTCTAAAGCATCCAGGTTACCCGAAAGCAAACGAGATCCAAAGATATACAATTATCGTGTTCCTATGTAATACGGTCGTAATAAATCACTAAATTCAGAGGATTAATGTTGTACACATGCAACTATCACATCAGGCTGGGTTCATGTATCCCGACCTTAGAAAATCTAGCCTAGCATGCTGAATCTAATGAAAACAATTTTTGAATTTCAGAAAACCATGATTAAACTAGGGAAAATTTATAGAATGATGTAGTAAGGAATTTTACTGAAGAAAAGTAACTCCTAATCTTACCAAAGCAGTAACAATAGCAATTAAGAACATTTGAAATCACAGAAATCTGAATAATCTTCACTCTTAGAATTAAAATTATAAACTATCTCTAAACTAGGGTTTACAGAAAAGAATGGAAAATTATACTAATTCTCCGTCCTAAAAAATGATAATAACTTGGGTTTATATACCCTACAAAGTTTCAGAAGTTTTAGCTGCACTAGGACTCCCCATTAGAGAAGGATAAGATTACAAAACTCGACACCCGGACCAGTCCGGGGTCCTTGCGGATCGGTCTGCCTGAAATGCGGACCGGTTCTTTTATTTTTATGGCGAATCGGTCCGGGGCGGACCATTTCGTTTATTTTTCATCCCTCTTCGATTTGCTTTCTATCCGGGGTCTTCTAGAATGTAGCACTGCGGACCGGTCCGGCCTTCCTGCGGATCGGTCTGCCTCTTTGACTTTTTTCTCCAACTTTGACTGCTCATAACTTTTATTTCGGGACTCCGATTGAGGTGCCATTTCTTCCTATGTGTTCATGAACTTGATATCTTCAATTATCTTTAGGTGCCTCATCCGAATTCTGGGTAGCAATTACACTATTGCCCTTTTAACTTTCCTTCTTGTCTTTCTCGATTCTTCCGGTTTTTTTCTTTCATTTTTGACATTAAATACCTGCAAAATTAGTATGAAATATCAGAAACTCAGTGTACTCGTTAGGATAAGTCATTAATAAGATTATGAGATAAAGTCAAATCAATTACGTTGTTCGAGATGCTAAAAGTAACTAAATTAAGGGATAAATTGGGAAGAATTTATGCCTAATCAGGTGTATATATATAACTATATGTATGTGTGTCTTACGAGAGAGAGAGAGAGAGAGACTAATCGAGAGGAGAAAGAGAGAGAAAAAGTTGGCCGATTTTGTGTTTAGCTGGAGAAGATAAAAAAACGGGTGTATGGGTTTGTGTAGACACTTACCAACAGTAATAAATTTTAAACAATTATATATATATATATATACAGTGCATATTTTCGAATAGATCATTTTGCTATATAAACTCTCTATATTTGACACTATTTTTAATAAAGTCAATTTAAGCCTTTGTGGCAATTAAGGGTCACCCTATACTATTTAAAAATATTATTTCCTACGTAAGTTATACCAAATTTTATCATATACTTATTCGATGTTTATTGAATATCACTTAATTGTGCTATTACAATATCAAAAATAAAATTATACACACCTCCTTTTTATTATAAAGAGTCATTGTTATAAAAATTATTATTTTACAAAAATTAGATTATGACACCTATACAAGACTTCAGTGTACTATTTATAAGTTTTAATTATTAAGTTACTAAATTCATAAATGGTAGACTTTATCTTATTACTCAAAGCTTACCTAAACTCTCGCGTTAAAAATGTAATTATGAACCAAACTACATGTTGAGAATTCCTTATTATAAATTCACATAACCAAGTGAAATGTATCTCTGAAATAATCCACGGGAACCTTTCTATTAAAATCTCAGCTAAAGATGTTGGATTAAACTTGTAACAAGCAAGCTAAACCCTACGGAGTATTAGTAGGTAACTTCTATTTCAATATTATTTCACGCAATTACCTTGATTACTCCAATTATTCATATCACTTTGTGATAGCCCCAGATATCTTGTTATTGTTTATGAACTCGTTTATGTAGTTCACAATATGTCAAACTTGATTCGATTTAAAAAAAAACTATGTTGATTTTGAACCAATGATTTCATTGAACCATTTTTATAGCATACATTATAACTAGGGAATAAACTATCATTCGACCCACGGTAGTGTTATTTGGCTTGTAGGACTCAGGGTATCGAGTGCCTAGTTTTTCTTACAATATGGATTCTCCTCTTCGGAGTTTGGGCTCAGCAATGTTACTGTGGTCACTGTTACTATTATCTCAAATTTTATATTTTATGATTTGTTATCTGTATTATTATTAACCCCAAGCCTCTATAACAGATAATTATGGGTTGTTTTGTTTTAGAAAGTGAGATTTGAAGTAACAATAATCTGAATGAAACAGTGTAAATAAAGCAGTAAGATGATATAGCGAGGATTAGAAATATCAAGTTTAGAACGATTTGTTATTTGTATTATTTTCTTTTACCATCAATTTATTCCATTGATTCTTCTAATACTCCAAAGTTATTTTTATAAATTGTCATAGACGAAGAATCATCTACTTGGCAAAGTTTTGCTAATTCTTTCCCCTTTCAGTTATTTTAAATTGGTACCTATAAGTAATGATGAGTAGTTTAAGATAGGATTATCTGAAGATTAAGAATAGTTTTGTTCGGGAATAATAAAATGAAAATTGTTGTTAGTCAAGCATAGAGATATATAGAGTAAGATAGTATTATATAGTTGAAATTATGGATTGTAACACAGTGGAATATCAATATAGCTTCATATTTTGAATGAAATGATGGTTTTTATCGTGGTTTAGTATTTATTAAGATAAACCTCACACCTTGAAAAATCGAGAAGTGACACATTTATTATAGCATCAGTACATTGACTAGTAAACCTACCAATATGCTATATAGTTGATTAACTTCCATCTTTTAAAAGGAGAGAGAAGGTTGGGAATTTATAGTCCTTTGGAAATTCTATCATATCTATCAATTCAAAGATATGGCTTTCTATATATTGGGGTTTGTACTCCTTGAGCCATTAGTCCACAAATTTCATGTATGAGATACACAATCTCATTTCTCCCAGACCGTGCAAGCAAATGTCAGTTTTATAGAGCGACTGTATGGTTTAGTATGGGGGTTGGCTGCTCTAATAGTGGTGGAATTTAGTGAGATACATTTTGTTATATTTGACTAGGCATGGGCTGATATACATGAAAAAATTGGTTGTTAAACCTCCTGTTGTTCCCCAACCCCCCGAGTTCTGGTTTGAACATAGTATTATTGATGTCCCATAGTTAGAAGAAGCTGGAAAGCCTAAATTGGTTTCATTTTGGTATGACCTTGTTCTTCCTACCTTTGAAGAGTTGTTCTCCCTATTGGGTTATTGTAAACCCTGGTTCGTAAGTCTTGGGTTGTTCATACCTAGACCAGTGGCATTAGATTAACTTCTTATCCTTAGGTTATATCTAAAGTTGGTTTCACCTGTGTTAGGTCTATAATAGACACGGTAGTAAGGATTGGGTTAAGTGGTGGGGTTTACACCAAACTATGGTGCATATCCCTGATTGTTAAGAACTGCACCAACTGGTAGGGATAACCTACTAATTACTATAGTGATCATAGTGTTAATATTTTGCATTATGTTCCCAAGATGATGAAGAATCGAGTTTAATTGGTTGATCAATTGATCTTGGGAATTTGTGGATACACCAAAAATATGTGTCGCGTGAATATTTTTGGCCGTTTGGGCCGTTGTCACATTTAATTCTTGACTATGAGAAATTGGTCCCAATTATGAGTAATTTCAACCATTGTTTGCCCAGTCGTGGCAATATATTGGTTGGTCGAGCCAATTTCACCAATATTTTCAGTAATACTACCGCTTTGTCTAGTCCTAGCCATTATAGATAATAATTTATCACTTGTGTCGCACTGGGCGTACCAAAAATATGTTTATGAGTTTCACTTGGCTTGGTTGGTCAATCTTAGTTAACTACAAGCGTGCCAGTAAAGGTTATGACCTTGCTAACCAATATATCTTAGCCTTGTGATAATCAGACAATTGTGTATCGTTCGATGCTTCAATTAAGAAAACTTATGCTTCCCTTAAGGAAGACTTTGATGTGAGTGATAAATTATTACACTTAACTAAGACAAAAGAAGAAACTCTAAGGTGCATAAACTAAAACAAAAGTAAAGCTTTTGAATGAAAGAAAGATAAATCTAATGAAAATGAATAATTATACCATGAAAACTTTTAATAAACTGTAAAAAAAAGGTCACAATCTACCTTACATTCTACTTTGAATGAAAAAAACAATAAATAAATGAAAAGAGGAAAAAAAAGGAAAAGAAAGGATAAAATGAGTAAATGTAATTTTTTAGTGAGGGAGTCATTTTTTTATTTGTCTTTTAGTTGCGTGTTTATAGAGTTTCTTCTTATGCACCTATCACATAACTGATGTGTGGTTACCCAATTAGAATTTTTCTCATAAATGCATAAGTGCCCCTATAACCAGCGCTTAGTGCTTAAGCCCACGTCCAAAACCTTAACATGTATCAAGTGTTTAAGCATCTTTTCACATTAAACCCACACATTATACTCGGCTGTAATTTTTGTTTTGTAATCATACGTGACAAACTCTCATTTGACGGTAATTATATGGTGTAAACATACGTATACAAACAATTTGTGTATATACACAAATCAATGTAAATATACATCGAGTATATGTATGTATACGTAAATTAATGTATATTTATATGTGTGTGTGTGTGTGTGTGTGTGTGTGTGTGTGTGTGTATGTGTATGTGTATGTATGTGCGCGTGTGTGTGTGCCTATGTGTGTGTGATGCATGTAAGAATTTGTATCTCCAATCTGTTTTTACGGAACTATATGTATGAGTGTTTGTATGTATAATAATGTGTGGGTATGTATGTGTATGCGTGTGTTTTATGGTAAGAAATGAAAGGTATATGTGGGTATGTATGTGTATGCGTGTATTTTATGGCAAGAAATAAAATGAGGCAACAAAAGGTGGTGGGTGGTAGGTATAGGTGACTGTAGTAGTGTGGAGACTGCCAAAAAAATTATTTTAGTTTTTACATTGACTTTACATTTTGATTTTACACTTTTAAAAATTTTATTTTGGTTTCTCAGTGAATTTTTAATTAATTTTTTCTAAGCCACGTATTAGTTTTTAATTGGCTAAATTAAAATTATATAAGTTTCACTTGCATGCCCTACTAGCATTCCATCAATGCCTCGCAGCGACAATTTAACGATTGGTATAATTGCATAAATTTTAAAAATTCAGGTTTAGCATTGCAACTTTTCAAACATCAGGCCTAAAATTAAAAATCACCCCAAACTTCAGGGTTAATTATATTTATTCCTAAATTTTTTGCATATTAGAGAAAAATATTTTAAAAATATGAAAATTACAAAAAAAAGAAAAATATTGATTTGTTTTAAAGATATCCAAAAATAATTAAAAACATATTTCAAAATTTATAGAAAAGCATGTAGAAAGTTTGAAAAACATTGAAAAAAAGTTTTAAAAAATCTAGAAAAATTGAAATTAAAATAAAAATTGGAATAGAAGTGAAAAACTTTAAGAAATATAGATTTTTATATAGAAAGCTGAAAATAATAGAAAATTTTCAAAAATTTTGAATAATATTGAAAAGAAATTTTAAAAATCTAAAATAATAAAGAAGAATTTAATTTTTTAAAAAATAATGAAAAACGCATTTTAAAAAATATTAAAAATATAAAAAAAATTAAAATGTTGGAAATTAAGGAAAAACATTTGAAAAATCTAAATATGATAGAAAACAAGGTTTAAATATTTTTAAAAATATAGAAAAATATTTAAAGTTATTCCAGAAAAAAATTAAAAACAAGAAATTAATGATATTTCCAGCAAAAATATTAGAAAACCTAGAATAAACACACTTGCAGCAGAAAAATAACTTATATTTCCAGCAAAAAACCATTTTAGGAATACTAACATTTTAAAACAAACCATTTCCTACAAAAAATACCAAATTTTCAACAATAAAAAAAACTGATATTTGCAACCGAAAAATAAAAACAAAACTTTAATTTAGAAAAATAGATTTTCAGCAAAAAAAAGCCCCATATCTAATACCCTCATCACTTCCTATTAAAAAAAGCACTATATTCGAAAATTCATTTTCTTCTCATCAAACTCGCAAAAAATCAAAGAGAAATAAATCCAATACCTATTTCAACAAACTCACAACAATCCAGGAGAGAAACCCAATAACAAACTAATAAACATTTTAAAAACGAGAAACTCAATACCCATTTCAACAAATCTATACAAAATGTATAAAATATGTGTGGGGACCCATTTATTAGGGTCAATGAGAGTAGCCGAACAAGCCCAAGCCTGCTTAGGGGACTGCCCGATCCAAATCAAATATTCGACTAGCAAACGTATATTTAATATACAATAAAACACTTAAGCATATATTCAAATCAACCTCCAAGAATCTCGGTAGAGATATTCAGGTGGTTCATGATATATCCAACATGACTATTAAGTTCCTTAGGCCATTCAACCTCTACAAAAAGAGATTTATAAATTGTACACCCTGCCCGAGGCAAATGGATTGAAAACCTTAGATTTTGATAGACACTTAATAAGAACAAGTAACCTCTCTGTGGACGTAGGCAAGTTGCCGAACCACATATATCTTTGTTGTGCGTGTGATTTCTTTTACTTTCTACTCGTTGTGATTGTTTTTGCGAATTCCTTTATTATGATATTTTTTGCACTCATAATTGGCATCGTATGTAGAAAATGAATTTTATTCCTACGAAAACATTCATTACCAAAAAGCCCATAATGTCTCACCACAGCAGCAACATCTCCCAAACTGACGATGTCCAAGAAGACCCAACTCCTTCTCGGGTCAGGTATGAGATTCGCCAACATACAAACCTTGAGTTTTTTAAGTTCAAGCAACCCTCTAAAGAAAGTCATGGGCCACTAAGGTCTACCCAGATTTCTAGGCTGGTGGATGCTTATGAAGTCGGGCTTCATAAACAAGAGGAGGTAGTGCACCTCCAAATAGAAGAAAATGCTTAATTATAGAGGCACTTAAAAGAATGGAGAGAGACCTCCAAAGGGCCACTGGAAAACGTCATACTAAGACTCATAGTCCTTAGGCGAGCAACACTCGCAGCTGAGGGAGGATCTCCAAGTATGATTAGGAGAGAACTGAACGTTACATGTCAGAGCGTGGACGATCAAAGCGTGGCTAGCATGAAATACACCACATAAGCAATGATCGACAGAACGAAGGCATAAGGTTTCTGGTTCATAGGGATATGAACCAACATTCAGCCCACCGAGGAGCCAAATCCACCAGAGAGCTAGCTAGAAGAGCTCTCAACACTCAGATAAAGTCCCATTTTTCAAAGGAAATCGAGCATGAGGATCCCCCAAAGAAATTCACTATCCCTAGGTTCAAGGTCTATGATGGGAAAACAGACCCCATAGACTATGTCAGGCAATATCACCAAGCAATGACCTTATGGAGCCATTTTGACGCATTTATGTGCAGGATTTTCCCTTCTACCTTACATGTTGTAGCACAGAATTGGTTTAAGAGTCTTCCTTACAGGTCGATAAATTTTTTTATAACTTTGACATAGGACTTCATAGTGCGATTCATAACCAGCATCTCCCACCCCAAGCGGATGGATGCACTGCTCACAATGAAGAAGAGGCCACAAGAGAACCTCCGAGACTACGCCAAAATATATTAAGAAGTTTTCAATGAGATCGAGGATTTCTCGGAGCAGGTTGCCATAGCATCTTTCAAAATCTATTTGTCGACCACCTATTTGCTGCACTAGTCCCTTACTAAGAAGTAGGCCAACACCATTGATAATCTTATAACCCGTATTAAGAAGTACGCCAGTGGAAGATGTGGTTCATCCTAATGAAAGAAGTTAACCCGTATTGAAAACATTGAAGGAGTTGCAGACAATGATAACTTGATCAAAAGGAAGTTTTTGATCGGAGCTACTCTCGTCGATCAAGAGAAAAAAGAGTTAGTATCATTTCTCAAAAGCAACCTGAATGTTTTTTCTTGGGAACCGTACAAATTACCAGGGATCAACCCAAGTGTAGCCTGCTATCGCTTGCACGTTGATCTAACCTTCAAACCGATCACTCAAAAGGTTCATCGAATAGACCTCAAGAAGGCTAAGGTAGTGTAAAAAGGATTAAGGAAGCTACTGAATGTAGGATCCATTAGGGAGGTTCAGTTCCTTAAATGGTTATCTAACCCAGTGGTGGTAACCAGGAATAATGTCAGCTGGAGGGTTTGTATTGATTTCACCGACCTCAACAAGGCATGTCCTAAAGAAAACTTCCCTATTCTAAAGATAGATCAGTTGGTCGACGCTACAACAATGCACGAAAGGATGAAATTCGTAGATGCCTATTCTAGCTATCATCAAATACCTTTATTTAGGTCCAACCGGGATAAAGCCTCCTTCATAACCCCCACTGGGTTATACTGATACAAGGTTATGAAATTTGGTCTCAAGAACGTAGGAGATACTTATTAAAGGTTGATCACTAGGATGTTCAACAAACAGATGGGAGAAACAATGGAGGTATACATCGACGATATGCTAGTTAAGAGTAAAAATAAGGCCAACCACCTTTCAGATTTAGCGATAACCTTTAAGATCCTCAAGAAGTATCAGATGAAGCTTAATGCAAGTGTTCATTCGGTGTCTAGTTAGGAAAATTCTTAGGCTATCTAGTCAGTAAAAGAGGAATTGAGGCTAACCCAGATCAGATCGATGCTATCACTAGATTCCAGCCTCTGCAAACATTGAGATATGTTCAAAAGCTTACTGGAAGTCTTCAGAACACTGCTAACCCTTCTTTTTAGCTTCTAAAAAAGTGCAAAGGCCTTATATGGGATGATGACTGTCCGCGAGCTCTGAAAGAAATTAAGTCCTACCTTGGCAAGCCTCCCCTACTAGTAATTCCAAATGATGGAGATCCACTGTACCTTTACCTAACAGTATCAGACCATAATGTGAGCTCTGCCTTAGTATGTGAAAAAAAAAGACAACACCCGATTTACTATCCCAGCAGGACGGTAGTGGACATTAAACAATGGTACCTACCTTTGGAGAAGCTCGCTTATGCTTTGGTGGTTACTTCAAAAAAGTTTAAGCACTACTTCGAAGCCCACTCCATAATTGTATTCACTTCTTACCCCCTTAAAGACATTTTGAGGAAAGCCGACCTCTCCAGATGACTCTCAAAGTGCTCGATCAAACTTGGGAGATTTTACATTCACTTCCAGCCTAGAACGATAATCAATGGACAGGTATTAAAATATTTCATTATTGAGTTCACAGGAGATCAGCCAATAGACTAACTGGACAATGAGTAATCGATAACACAGGAAGCACAGTCCAAAGACTGGACCTTGTACGTTGATGGAGCCTCCAATTCCAAGGGGATAGGAGTAGGGATCATCATAATCACCCCTAAGGACTCTGTAATTAAGCAAGGAATAATATTGGGATTTGAAGCCTCCAATAAGAAAGCTGAGTATGAAGCACTGATCATTAGTTTGCAAGAAGCCAAAATACTAGGGGCAAAGTGCCTCCATGTATCTGATGATTCCAAACTGGTCTCCAAGTAGGTAAGCGGGGACTTCAACGCCAAAGATGATCGAATGAAAGATTACTTTGGTGTAGTTAGAGGTCTCATGGCAGACTTTGAAAAGGTAAAAATTCAAAAGTTCCCTCGAGGACAGAACAATCACACTGATGCTTTGGCGGCATTGTGATCAGCAATTGACTCTGACCTAAGAAGAATTATTCAGATAGAGTTCCTCATGCAACTTAGTATCGACCAGGCAGTCATAGACGAGTAATCCCTCCTCACAGATAAGGCCCCAAGTTGGATGGATCCCATCATCAATTATCTTCAGATGACATACTTCCAGACGACAAGAGTTTATCCCATTAAGTTAGGGTCAAGCTACTCATTTTTACCTCAACCGTGAAAGGAAGCTTTATAAGAAATCATTTATAGGCCCCTACCTCCAGTGCGTTCACCCACAAGATGTGAACAAGTACTTAGTGAGCTCTAGGAGGGCATTTGTGAGAGTCATGTAGGTGGGAGATCATTGGCCTTTCGTGTAATCATGGAAGGATATTGGTGGCCTCCTATATAAAAGGATGCAGATGCCTATGTTCATAAATGCAAAAAGTGTCAGAAGCACTCACCTATGGTTCACCAGCCTGCCAGCGACCTAAAATACCTGACTAGCCCATGGACTTTCGCTCAATGAGGATTAAATATTATGGGACCACTACCTATCGCATGTGGAAATCATAAGTACCTGTTGGTCAGCACAAATTACTTCACCAATGGGTAGAGGAAAAACCACAAGAAAACATTTAAGATTCTTATATGACAAGGTTTATATGGAGGAACATCATAACTCGCTTTGGGATACCAAGGGCTATCATCACCGATAACGGTACATAATTTAAAACTTTCAAGCTTTTTGTGATGAGCATGACATCAAGCACCACTTCATCTATGTGGAGTATCCCCAAAGAAATGGACAAGCAGAGGCTTCCAACAAAACCATGCTCGATGGACTGAGATAGCAGTTGAAAAGAGATAAGGGTGCCTGGGTGGACGAGCTCCCTCATATTCTATGGGCTTATCGTACCACACCTAGGAAACTGACTGGGGAAACACCATTTACACTTGCTTACGGAATGGAAGTTATCATCCCTCTGGAAGAAGGTGTCCCTATTATGAGAACCACTCTGGTTGACCAAGGCCTCAACGATAATGCACTACGCACTGACAGTAACTAGCCAAGTTGACCTCCTACCAATAGTAACTAGACAAGCAGTATAATAAGAGGGTCAACCGGAGGAAGTTTCTAATAGGGGACTATGTCCTAAGGAAAATGCTCGTTAGTGCTGTAAGACCATCAGATGGCAAACTGGGACCAAATTAGGAAGGACCCTTTAGAGTAATCAGAGACGATCTTCAAGTAGCATATCACATGGAAACGCTGGAGGGCAGGGAGATACCAAGAGCATAGAACACAAGTAATCTTAAGAAGTTATATTTTTAAATATTCTTATTTATCTTTTATTAGCACATTTAGTTTAAGAAATTTTTTATTTTTAAACTTGTGTTGCTTATTAGACAATATTTATCGAATAAAGGCTGGTTGGCCCCTCTATTCTCATTTTTAGCATTTATTGCTTAACTTATCTTCAGTACATCTCATTAATTTTCACCTTTTCCAATGATAACTCCTTCGTGCATATCTAAAGGCCTGATGAATAGGGTTTGCAGTAGTTATGACAAGTCAAGTATAAGCACTTCGAATTACTACCACCCTTAGGTCCTTGATGCAAACACAAGAGGCCTCACCAGTTGCTCCGGCAATAATAAAATCCCTATAGGGGATCCTTAGGCAACAAGGCCAACTCAAGTTAGTCACTAACTTCTGTTGGTAAAAAAAAAAGCCTGCTCATGCAGACTGCCCACCAACCAGGTACATTCTTGCCATTATCTTACTTAGGCTTAAGGGAGTGTGACGATATGACCTAAAAGGTAAAATGAATGGAATGATATTGCTATGGCATATTGGACTGGGATAATGTTCAAACATATAAAAAGTAAAAGACTAATACTTAGATATCATTTAGTCGGCTGAAAAACCCAAAATAATTAAAACTAAGTAATAGCTCATCTAAGGCCTAAGTTGGTAAACTGGTATTATTTTAGTCGGTAAAGATACCAAGTAACCAATGAAAAGATAAGATTAACACATGTTTAGTCAACATATGCTCAAAACATAAGAAAAGATCAAAAAAATTCTTCATTAAAATAAAAGGTTACAATCACATCACATACCAAAAAAAAAACACAAAACCTAAGGTGGCCCAAGACGGCGAGTAAGATACTCTGCCACAATCGCTTTCTGACCATCATTTGATTTTGGGATGAGCTAAACTACATCTTTATCGAGGTTATGATCCAAAAGTTGGGAAGAAATGGTGTCAGCCAGAATCCTCTCATCATCTTTTGAGAAGGGGTTATGGCGATAGGCCACACACTCAATTTGGTATTTATCCCACAGTTTGGATTATTTGGGAGATTTCACCTCCTTAAGGGCACTTAGCCATCCTCAAGTAAAGGAAACATCTTCTGCCTCCTTGAGATTTACTGAGGCATCTTCCCAACTAACATTGTAGCCCTCTCCCTAAGCTTCTCTGGGTCCTATAATGCATACCTCAACTTTTTGACATTTTCTTTAAGCACAGCTATAAAATCTTTCAGACTAGAGACCTCCTTCCTTAAGGCATCATTCTCGAATTGAAGAACTTTGCCCACTTTATCGACCTCAGTCCTCTCTAAGAGCTTGGCTCTCAAGGAATTTAAGTCTTCTTGTACAGAGGCACTAATCTCCTCCATCTCTTGGATATCATCTTTTAGCTTGGCAATCACATCGGTATGGCTCTTGTATTGCTCATTTATTGCCCTTAGGGACATGTAAATATTTACAAAGGTCTTGCGAGCCTTTAAGCTAATATTTGGTCTAAGGATCCTCCCTAGTTAAGAGTTAGGGGCAACGGGCTACAAATAATACACGCCAGCCCAGAAGCACAGTATTAGCACAATAAAAATCAAGATAACACATGCAGAAAGGAAGAAAAGTCCATTCTTATTCATCAAGAAAGGGTGGTCAGGGGCCCATACATTGAGTTCTCAAAAATAGGTTATAAATGATTAGAAAGAGGATTGAATAAGGAAAGAAGGGGAAAAGTCCTAGTCCACGAGCCTTTATTCTGATCGCCATCAACAATAGCCTTTCCCTTGTCAATCACCTGCTACTCCTTACAAAGACCATCACCTTCTCTGACCTTAATAGGAACAATTTTAGTATGACCAGTAGTTTAGTCGCCATCTTGTTCATCCTCTTCAAAAGGATTAGGACCGGGAGAATGAAGGTTAAAGAGCTCAGAATCGGTAGGAGTTCTAGAAGACTTCAAACCCTAATCCCATCCCTTCTTGAAGGATACCTTGCACCCATAGTCCAATTGGCGCTCAGAATCATATTAGGCTTTATAAAATCCCTTGCGGTAGCTCGTGTCTTTTTTTGGGAAAGTTCACCCTCCAGTTTGACAAACTTGTCATATAAGACCTTACTGGCCTCCGCCAGCTTGGTCTTCTCAACAATCACCACCTTCTGAGTACCTCCAAGTACGTCATAGGCCTTAGTCATTTTTTCCTTCCCACGCTCCCACGCTTGGTGAGCATCAATAAAGGCCTGCTTCTCAATTTACAGAGCGTCTTTTAGCTCTTTCTCTCTCCTGGAGCTACCAGCTTGGATGTCTAAAAGAGTGGTAAAATCAGATAACATCTACACATAGAAGAACATAACATAGAATAAGTACAATGATAGGGAGAATAAAGAAAAATAAATAGGAAAAAAGACCTACTAGGGCAATCCCTTGTGCAGTTTTGAGGGCAAGTTGGGCTGATCCTAACCTGAAAGAGCACTCGAGATTAGCGACGAGCACTGCCCTCTTCAATAGGTCAGGGGTAAGAGAAGGTGCATCACTCATGATAGCCCCCTCAAGGCTTGGGAAATAATAGACCCCAGAGGACTACAAGACCAACTTCCTCTTAGTCTCCACTCTCTCCTCTTCTTTCCTCTTTTCTTCTTTTTTTTTTCTTCTCTTTCTCTCTCCTCCTCCTCTCCTCTTACTCTCCTTTCTTCTATTTTTCTTTCTCTTTCTCTTTCCCCTTATCAGATGGCCTAAAACCACTGCCCTTAAGGGAATCAGTTGCAGATGTCTTCAGAGATGGGATCCGATCAAATAAGACCATATGGTTCTTCTTCTTCTTCTTCCACTCCTACTTTTCCTCCTCCTTGCTCTTCATTTTCTTCCTCTTCCTCTTATTCTGAGCTCTCCTTTTCAACAACGAATGGCTCACAAGAACCAACCTTAGGAGCTCTTAGATAAGGGACCTCATCAACAGGACGAGCAATGAAGCTGGTTGTAGTATTTTTTTTACTCTAACAGATAGGCTGTTGACCTGGAGTGCTCGCCGTCGAGTAACCTCTCTTTGATGTTCCAAGCCTTTAGAAGCTCATTAACATTGATCTCACTAAAGCCTACAAAATGGAGGAATAAAGAACAACTATCAAAAGGCAAAAAAAAGAAGAAAATTTAGACCTCATGATAAAAAGCAGCGACCTATGCGCTCTTCTCCATAATTAAAAATATTGGTTCCCTTTGCCTCACGCCCGCATGAGCAGGAAGATGTTGCCAAATTCTTATGATAAAATCTTGGCCCAACCTTGAGAGTGCCTAGAAAATTTACCACCAGGACTCGATCAACCCTCCTGGTCTTTATGTAAATAAGGCCATCACTTGTTCTCGACCATACGTAACAGTAAAAAATTTCAGCAAGACCCAATTTTGTGTCACACAGAGCATTAATTCTATGAACCCATTCACTATTTTCCATACATTAAGGGCACATTGGGCAGAAACTACTTCAAAGTATCTGTAGAACTTAAGGAAAAAAGGGTTTGGGGGAAAGGTCAAACTCCCTAGTTTACCATAAGGGTATGAATCCAGTGCCCCCTGTGACACCCCGCCTAATTAAATACCAGGCGATCACTCCTTTATTAAATTAAAATCAAGGTGAACAGTTGGTTCATTCTTAGCATCACTTTCGTAAAATAATCTTTTCCAATTTAAACACCCTAAATAATTAAGCTAAGTGTTAAAACCATTTTAGACATTACTTTCCAAATTTTTATTTTATAAACCAACTTTTTAAACTTTACATAATTTACAATTTAAAGAATCACACAACAATTATCCTGTAACATATAATCCAAAGAATTAAACATTCAGCAAATAAATCCCAACCTTTAATACTCAAAGGAAGACATCCTGAAAATAATAAATCCCAAAGTGTAAATACTGGAAATAAATGAATTACAATATCCAATAAAACAACTGAATAATGGAAAAGGGCGACACATGCCCAGCTGGAATAAATAATACTAGGAGTGGAACCAAATAAATGAGGTCGTCTAAGCAAGAGGCCTGCAACTCCCACCTAAGCTACAGCGCGTTCCTTCCAAAGGATCCTATGCAAGACACCCCTGTGGCTGGGCACCTGTAATATATACATATATATACAAGAGAGAGAAGAAAATGGAAACGGGTCAGAGCCCGATTGTAAAAACGATTTAAAATTAGTTTAGCAAGTATTTAAAATGTTTACTGGCTAATGCAACAACAAATTAGTGCGACACTCCCTTGAGAAATTCTCACCTCTCTTCTAATGTGCACGCCTATCGTACTAACCTTCCTAATGGTTTAACTTATCTTGTTTTAGGTTGCTCGTAAGATTTAATACTGACAAATTCAACTGTTTAAGAGGTAAATTTCATTTAACAACAAAGTTCTCATTTAACCTTATTTACTAATAAAGTCTCTCAGCAATATATTATACTTTTCAAACACTTATTCCCAATTTGAAATAATTATTCATTTCTTATTTACCATAACCACAATAGGTAATTCCAAAATTCCAGAATTTAATATATATATTAAATACTCACATAATATATATATTCTAACGGCACCCCACATAATAATTATGGTGCGGGCATACTCTGCTATCCAGTCCCCGTATCACTCGTACTAAGGGAAATACAAGTTCGGAATCACTCTCGAACTGTACAAACACAAACAATATTGAGGCAAAGCATAGATTCCAAGTCTCTAAGAGGTCAGTACATGCCCTCACGTCTCTTAGGACTGTCTGAACTATCGATTCGATAGCCTATACCAAAGGATTTCTATCTTCTAGGGTATGAGTCAATATCCCCCATAAAGGCTCATCGAGATAAGACTGTCCCAGCGCAGTAACCTTAGGGATAGCAAGTAGTGTGGGCATGATTTTCACACGTATATAGTATATGCATAAGTACAGTCATATAAATATACTACTATTGTCATATCAATTTAGGTACATCTCATCACCCATAATTATGATGTTTATCCTTATTTCTCATTATTTAGTTATCACGTATAACGATTCGTCTCTTACTTTAATTTGTGGGATTATTCCAACTTATCAAGTGACACTCGTGACTTTCTATACTCCCAAGTGAAATTTCAGTATGTACTCATTTATTTTTCCAACGTAACTACTTTACGTGTCTCCCCCTTTAATACATAGTTTCATTGTCCCTTATATATAAACATCCCCGTAAAATGTAAATCCCGTCCTACATTAAAGGTTTCATATTTTTAATAAGTCCTATTGGTCTTCTTTACCTCCCAAAATATTTTAATAAGGATGTCCAACGATTATTACACCTTTAAATTAAATTCAACTATTTAGAAGGGGAATTATGAATCTTCCAGGAGGGGTCGATCGATCGATGGTAGGGGCTCGATCGATCGATGCGTCGATCGATCGACACTCCTGGTTCGATCGATCGATAAAACAGGTATGGCGAATTCTGCAGATTAACAGTTACGGGTTCTATCATCCAACATCATCCAAATCCAGATTTTTAACACCCAAACTGCCAGAAATTGGTACTACCAACATTATAAACCCAAATTAGCAATATCCTACGTAAAGCATGTGAATTTTCATCAATATCCATGGATTAAAGGGCCAAAACTTATATAAATCTCATGAACCCTAGAAATTTCTTTAATTTTTTCTAATCAGTCTTTTCCAGAATTTCTACTTCTAATTCATCATAAATCCGTAGTTCAACCTCTACATATGAAGGGGATTTCCGAATTATCATTTATATCATTACAACATGCAATTTTCTAATGTCCAACATGTGTTTTCTTTCATAGAACTCATCCTAACCAATCCTAGACTAACATGAATGAAGCATTAACGAAATTAAGCAAGATAAATACTTGCCTGGGATTTTTGGTCTCTAATTTGTGTTGAAATCAATATGGGTATGATCCTTGCGACGTGATCTATCGTTTGTCGGCGACGGCGGCGCCAATAGAGGAGTTCTTGGCCTAGAACTCTTTGGCAAGCTCTCTCTTTCCCTCTCCTATGGCTGTTACTTGTCTTTGGTTGTGTTAACCCTAGAAGACAACCTTAGGCATCTGATATAACCCTTGTAAATTCGTGGGTTTAATTACCCAAAATTACAAAATGTCCAAAATGCCCTCCCGGGGTACTAATTAAGCCTAAAAATGCCCCGAGACCCAAACTAAACCCCCGGGTACACTTTTTTGACTATCTCGACCCTTCCGGACACTTTGGCACACTCAAAATAACCATACGAGAAACTTATAATTTATTCACTTTTATTAATCAATATTTAGTCCCGACACGACACAGGCTCGTCCCGACTTAAATTTCCAAAATTGTCATTTTATTCACTCTTGACATTTAATAGAACCAATATCATATATTACTATGCTCATTAGTAATATTCAACAAGTTTCCCATACTTACTAACTCACATCACGTTAGTAATAATTAAAGAAGAATAATTAATTTCCAGATTTATATTAAATTAATAATTCACATTAAATTTAATAAATCCCCAAATTTAGAAAGCATAAAAATACGGGGTATTACATACTTCCCCATAATAAAGGAATTTTATCCCGAAATTCGTAAAATGAGGCATACCTAGTAAAAATAAATCCGGGTATTTCTCGCGCATATCTCCCTCGCGCTCCCAGGTGGATTCCTCCACATTATGATGCTCCCACTGGACCCGTACAAGTGGAACTATCTTCGACCTCAATCTCCTCTCGCTATGGTCTAGGATAGCCACTGGTCTCTCCTCGTAAGAGCTGTCAGTCTGTAAGTCTATCTCTTCTATCGCGATGTGGGTGTGGGCCATATCATCCCGAAGGTATCGTCTCAACGACGAGATGTGGAATACATCGTGGATGCAATTTAGATGCTCTGGCAGTCTGAATCTGTATGCTACCTGCCCAATCCTCTCGATAATGGGAAATGGTCCCACGTATGTCGGGGTCAATTTACCTTTCTTCCCGAACCTCATCACTCCTTTTATAGGAAATACATGTAGTAATACTTGGTCCCACACATTAAATTCCCGGAAGAACCATTTTGTATCGGCGTAGATTTTCTGCCTGTCCTGGGCTACTCGAATGCGACTCCTGATCATCTCAATCCTCGTGGAGGTTTCTTGAATCAACTCTGGTCCGAGCAACTTGTTATCCCCCACCTCTAGCCAACACGTTGGGGAACGACAAGGCCTGCCATACAAAGCCTCGAATGGAGCCATGCCAATCATTGAACTGACAAGAGTTATTATAAGAAAACTCTACTAGTGGAAGATGTGGCTCCCAACCTCCTCCAAAATCAAGGACACACATGCGTAGCATATCCTCCAACATCTGATTAGTACGCTCTATTTTGTCCATCTGTCTGTGGGTGATAAGCTGAACTCAATCTCAACTCTGTACCCATAGCCTCCTGAAATCTCTCCCAGAAACGCAACATGAAAATCTTGTCTCTATCTGACACAATATTTAAGGGCACCCCATATAATCTGACAATCTCAGAAATAAACAACTGAGCATACTGACCCGTGGTATAGTATGTTCGCACCGGCAGAAAATGAGCCACCTTGGTCAGACGATCCATAATCACCCAGATGGAGTCGTGGCCTCGTTGTGAAGTAGGCAACCCTGTAATAAAATCCATGGAAATACTCTCCCACTTCCACGCGGGTATTTCCAATGGCTGAAGCAACCCTGACGGTTTTTGATGGTCTACCTTTACTAGCTGGCAGGTAGAACACTTGGATACGAACTCCGCAATGTCCTTTTTCATCCCACTCCACCAGTATTGCCGTCTCATATCTTGATACATCTTATCTCCCCCAGGATGTACCACAAATCGGGACCCGTGAGACTGGGTCATCACTGCATGATGTAAATCTGCTCCTTCTGGGACCACCAATCTCCCATTAAACCTCAAACCCCCATCAGAACTAACAGAATAAGACTCAGTACCCTCGGCTAAAAGTCGTACAATCTGCTCCTGGAAAAATGGGTATGCGGTCTGTGCCTGTATCACCCTCGTAACAATCTCGGGTGTCACTGTTATGACAGATATGAAGGAATGGGCTACTGCGTCCTGGTGACCCAACTCTTTCCACTTTGCTTTACAGACGTTCGCTACATCGTCTATCTGTCTTCGGCTCAACGCATCAGCAACTACGTTGGCCTTCCCCGGATGGTACTGTAAGTCAAACTGATATTCCTTCACAAACTTTAACCACCTGCGCTGAGGCATATTTAACTCTCGCTGAGTGAACAGGTACTGCAGTGACTTGTGGTCTGTGAACAAGTAAAATTTCTCTCCCAATAAATAGTGCCTCCAAATCCTCAATGTAAAAACGACCGCTGCCAACTCTAGGTTGTGTGTGGGGTAATTCTTCTTGTACGACTTAAGCTTGCAGGAGGCAAAAGCTATAGCCTTCTCCTCCTACTGAAGTACTCCCCCAAGTCCCCGTAAAGAGGCATTGGTGTAAACCAGGTACTCCACGCCCGGCTTAGGTAAAGCGAGGATCGGTGCTGAAGTAAGCTTGTCTTTCATCTCATCGAAAGCCAATTGACAAGCATCGTCCCAAACATATGGCACCCCCTTGCGAGTCAGGTTCGTCAATGGTCCCGCTATTTTGGAGAACCCCCGAATGAATCTCCTGTAGTATCTGGATAATCCCAAGAAACTATGCACTTCCATCGCTGTCGTGGGTTGTCCCCACTCCCTCACCGCTGACACTTTACTCGGGTCAACAACTATCCCCTGTTCAGATACAACATGCCCCAAGAACTGCACTTCCCATAACCAGAACCCGTATTTCTCATACTTAGCATACAGTTGATGCTCTCGTAGAGTTTGAAGAACCTGCCTCAAGTGCTCGGTATGCTCCTCCTCGGAGTGTGAATATATCAGAATGTCATCTATGAAGACAATGAAAAATTGATCCAAGAACTCACTAAACACTCGATTCATCAAGTCCATGAATACGCCTGGAGCATTTGTGACGACAAATGGCATCACTTTGAACTCATAGGATCCATATCTCGGCCAGAAAGCAGTCTTTGAAACATCCTGCTCCCTAATACGTAGCTGATGGTACCCCGACCTCAGATCTATCTTCGAAAAGAAAGTTGCTCCCCTCAGCTAGTCGAACAGATCATCGATTCACGGCAATGGATACTTGTTCCGTATTGTGACCTTATTCAGCTCCCGGTAGTCCACACATAGCCTCAGTGAACCATCCCTCTTTTCCAGAAACAAAACTGGAGCGCCCCAAGGTGAGGTACTCCTGCGAATGAAGACCTGATCTAACAGCTGCTCTATCTGATCTCGTAACTCTCGCATCTTCGTTGGAGCCATATGGTATGGAGCGCGTGCTATAGGTCGAGTATCCGGTAAAAAATCTATGACAAAGTCTATCTGTCGACTGGGGGGTAGGCCTGGTATCTCCTGAAACACATCGGAATACTCACGAACAACTGGGATCGAGTCTAAGGGAATCACAACCTCCTTAGAGGTATCCTCCTCTATGTAATACAAATGAGCGGTCGAGCCTCTCTCTGGGCGGGGCATCGCCACTACAAACATCTCTTGCCCCGTAATGGCAAAAACAATACTCCCACCAAAACAATCTATCATGGCTCTGTAAGCTGCAAGCCAATCCATACCATTAATAACATCGTGCTCATGCATATCTAAGACTAACATGTCTGCTAGTAATACCAAGCTAGCAATCTCTACCCCCACATCCAGGCATATAAAGAAAATTAGCGATCCATTTCCCAGTGGTGAGTCTACACACGTCACAGTGCTCTCTGTTGTGGCTAATAACCCTAAAGCCTTCGCAAAATGGATAGCTATAAAATAGTGCGTCGCCCCAGTATCAAATAAAACCCGACCCATAGTACCATGGATAGGAAACATACCCTCAATCGTGGGCGGTGCCTGTAGAGCTGCTGCCTGGTGGACGTTTATAGACACGTCTGTACTGTAACTTCCCCTGCTGCACTGGAGCACCTGGAATAATTGGTAGGGCTTGTACCTGAGCTGGCACTGGGAGGGCGACTGGAAAAAGTGGCCTCTATGGCTCATTACGGGCACCCTTCTGTTACGGGGCCCTATCACCCTCTGGACAATCCTGGCGCTTATGGCCATGCTTGCCGCACCCAAAACATTGGCCTTTGAAATTACCTCCCCTCTGACCCTGCTGACCACGGCCCTATTGGCCGTTACCGCCCCACCACTAGCCCTGTTGGCCCTGATGAAAATGCTGTTGGCCCTGTTGCTGACCCTGCTGCTGGCGGTGTTCGCCTTGCTGGCCCTGTTGATTAGGCTGACCCTGCCGACCCTGCCTATATCCCCTAAATTCCTGCCTGGAATCACCTGATCGAAACCGCTTGGCAGCATCCCCCTGATGGGAACTCTGCTCATGTTGACGAGTCTGCCCCTGAGATGTCGGTGCTCCACTTGTGCCACTACCCCTGTCCTGCCCTGCTGGCCGGACTCTCCTGCCCGCTTGCTTCCCTGCAGATGGAAGCGGTGATCTTGGCAGTGTAGTAAAGCAGCATTGAGTACATCTGTGAAGTTACTCAGAGACATATTCCCTATAAGGTGCTGATGGATCCTCCAATCTAACCCGTCCACAAACAATAGTATCTTCTTACCCTCAGTGGGTGCCTCATCTGGCACTCTAGTGAGATGTCTCGTGAACTCCTCTTCATACTCAACAATAGTAGAATTATCCTGCTTCAAGTTCAGTAAATTTCGCCTAATCTCAGTTTGCACGGCGGATGGAAAATACTTGCGGTCAAACCGCTCCCAGAATGACTGAATCGGGATAGTGTCCCTCTCCTCTAAGGTGGTGGTGGACTCCCACCACTGCAAAACGGCCCCCACTAGCTTAAATGAATCCAACAACTGTTTCTGCACGTTTGTGCACTCATACATACGCAGATGCCTCTGGATATCTTTCTTCCATTGGCTGACGATGATGATATCTGAACTACCCGAGAACTCAGGGGATGCGCCTTCTGAAAGGCATCCCTAACCCGCTCCCATGCTGATGGAAGCTGTGAAGGTACTGGCGCCATTGCCTGAATCTGGCGTGGAGCCTGCTGTACTACCGCCAACGCGGTATTCACCGCCTGAGCAATAATAGCGGCTACCTCATTAGCATTCATTGTTCCCTGAGCCGGAGCTGCAGGCTGCTCGGCTTGGGCACGCCTATCCTTTGGTGCACGTCTCGAAGGCATCTGAAACGTGAAGAAATTTATTAGTCTATAGTTATTATCAAATCTCAAATAGCTGAAGACGTAACTGTAAAAGTAAGAATACAACAATCCTAAAATAGGGCTCTATAACAAAAATGTTAAGCTGAAAGCGAAGTAAGCCATACAGATCCGAAGGACACTAGAACCTGAGGATCTGATACCACCTGTGACACCCCGCCTAATTAAATATCGGGCGATCACTCCTTTATTAAATTAAAATCAAGGTGAAAAGTTGGTTCATTCTTAGCATCACTGTCGTAAAATAATCTTTTCCAATTTAAACACCCTAAATAATTAAGCTAAGTGTCAAAACCATTTTAGACATTACTTTCCAAATTTATATTTTATAAACCAACTTTTTAAACTTTACATAATTCACAATTTAAAGAACCACACAATAATTATCCTGTAACATATAATCCAAAGAATTAAACATTCAACAAATAAATCCCAACCTTTAATACTCAAAGGAAGACATCCTGAAAATAATAAATCCCAAAGTGTAAATACTGGAAATAAATGAATTACAATATCCAATAAAACAATTGAATAATGGAAAAGGGCGACACATGCCCAACTGGAATAAATAATACTAGGAGTGGAACAAAATAAATGAGGTCGTCTAAGCAAGAGGCCTGTAACTCCCACCTAAGCTGCAGCGCGTTCCTTCCAAAGGATCCTACGCAAGACACCACTGTAACTGGGCACCTGTAATATATACATATATATACAAGAGAGAGAAGAAAATGGAAACGGGTCAGAGCCCGATTGTAAAAACGATTTAAAATTAGTTTAGCAAGTATTTAAAATGTTTACTGGCCAATGCAACAACAAATTAGTGCGACACTCCCTTGAGAAATTCTCACATCTCTTCTAATGTGCACGCCTATCGTACTAACCTTCCTAATGGTTTAACTTATCTTGTCTTAGGTTGCTCGTAAGATTTAATACTGACAAATTCAACTGTTTAAGAGGTAAATTTCATTTAACAACAAAGTTCTCATTTAACCTTATTTACTAATAAAGTCTCTCAGCAATATATTATACTTTTCAAACACTTATTCCCAATTTGAAATAATTATTCATTTCTTATTTACCATAACCACAATAGGTAATTCCAAAATTCCAGAATTTAATATATATATTAAATACTCACATAATATATATATTCTAACGGCACCCCACATAATAATTATGGTGCGGGCATACTCTGCTATCCAGTCCCCGTATCACTCGTACTAAGGGAAATACAAGTTCGGAATCACTCTCGAACTGTACAAACACAAACAATATTGAGGCAAAGCATAGATTCCAAGTCTCTAAGAGGTCAGTACATGCCCTCACGTCTCTTAGGACTGTCTGAACTATCGATTCGATAGCCTATACCAAAGGATTTCTATCTTCTAGGGTATGAGTCAATATCCCCCATAAAGGTTCATCGAGATAAGACTGTCCCAGCGCGGTAACCTCAGGGATAGCAAGTAGCGCGGCCATGATTTTCACACGTATATAGTATATGCATAAACACAGTCATATAAATATACTACTATTGTCATATCAATTTAGGTACATCTCATCACCCGTAATTATGATATTTATCCTTATTTCTCATTATTTAGTTATCACGTATAACGATTCGTCTCTTACTTTAATTTGCGGGATTATTCCAACTTATCAAGTGACACTCGTGACTTTCTATACTCCCAAGTGAAATTTCAGTATGTACTCATTTATTTTTTCAACGTAACTACTTTATGCGTCTCCCCCTTTAATACATAGTTCCGTAGTCCCTTATATATAAACATACCCGTAAAATCTAAATCCCGTCCTACATTAAAGGTTTCATATTTTTAATAAGTCCTATTGGTCTTCTTTACCTCCCAAAATATTTTAATAAGGATGTCCAACGATTATTACACCTTTAAATTAAATTCAACTATTTAGAAGGGGAATTATGAATCTTCTAGGAGGGGCCGATCGATCGATGGCAGGGGCTCGATCGATCGATGCGTCGATCGATCGACACTCCTGGTTCGATCGATCGATAAAACAGGTATGGCGAATTCTACAGATTAACAGGTACGGGTTCTATCATCCAACATCATCCAAATCCTGATTTTTAACACCCAAACTCCCAGAAATTCGTACTACCAACATTATAAACCCAAATTAGCAATATTCTACGTAAAACATGTGAATTTTCATCAATATCCATGGATTAAAGGGCCAAAACTTATATAAATCTCATGAACCCTAGAAATTTCTTTAACTTTGTTCTAACCAGTCTATTTCCAGAATTTCTACTTCTAAGTCATCATAAATCCGTAGTTCAACCTCTACATATGAAGGGGATTTCTGGATTATCATTTATATCATTACAACATGCAATTTTCTAATGTCCAACATGGGTTTTCTTTCATAGAACTCATCCTAACCAACCTTAGACTAACATGAATGAAGCATTAACGAAATTAAGCAAGATAAATACTTGCCTGAGGATTTTTGGTCTCTGATTTGTGCTGAAATCAGTATGGGTATGATCCTTACGACGTGATCTATCATTTGGCGGTGACGGCGGCGCAAATGGAGGAGTTCTTGGCCTAGAACTCTTTGGCAAGCTCTCTCTTTCCCTCTCCTATGGCCGTCACTTGTCTTTGGTTGTTTTAACCCTAGAAGACAACCTTAGGCATCTGATATAACCCTTGTAAATTCGTAGGTTTAATTACCCAAAATTATAAAATGTCCAAAATGCCCTCCCGGGGTACTAATTAAGTCTAAAAATGCCCCGAGACCCAAACTAAACCCCCGGGTACACTTTTCTAACTATCTCAACCTTTCCGGACACTTTGGTGCACTCAAAATGACCATACGAGAAACTTATAATTTATTCACTTTTATTAATCAATATTTAGTCCCGACACGACACAGGCACGTCCCGACTTAAATTTCCAAAATTGTCATTTTATTCACTCTTGACATTTAATAGAACCAATATCATATATTACTTTGCTCATTAGTAATATTCAACAAGTTTTCCATACTTACTAACTCACATCACGTTAGTAATAATTAAAGAAGAAGAATTAATTTCCAGATTTATATTAAATTAATAATTCACATTAAATTTAATAAATCCCCAAATTTAGAAAGCATAAAAATACGGGGTATTACACCCCCTTCAATGTCACACACATTTCTAGGTAAGGGGGCACAATCGATTTCTACCCAATCAGGAACATTGTATTTCTTCTTAAATTCATCTATTGATTTATTATCAAGCTTTTCCATGAACACACAAGAACCCTAGCTACAGTTGCAAAAAAATTCGAAGAAGAGGAAAACACAGAAGGTGAGTTGAACTTATAAAAATTGACAAAGCTCTGAGGAAAGAGAAGACACTGAAGAAGATGAACATTGAAAAGCCCTCAAAAGCAAGGGAAAAGGTGCACTAAACTTAAGTGATGAAAGGAACTGTATCTTCGGTTTGGAATCTGATGATAATGATCACACACGATCTCCCAAATGATTTTTGGCGGTCCAAATGCCTGGTCGAACAACAACACCCTCACTTATTCAAATGAATTACAAGTATGCCATGGTGTTTGGCTCATGATGAGTGTACCCTCACCAACTTCACCAAACCTACAAAAATGCCATTCCAGTTGCAAGGCCACTAGTTTAGTTAAAAATTATTGGCCCATAACTCATAAAAGCCCCAAACTTTTAGGGGAAATTGTGGGGACCCAGTTATTATGGTCAATGAGAGTAGTCGAACAGATCCAAGCCGCTTAGGGGCTACCCGACCCAAATCAAATATTTGACCAACAAAAGTTTATTTAATATACAATAAAAACACTTAAGGATATATTCAAATCAACTTCCAAGAATCTCGGTAGAGATATTCAGGTGGTTCATGATATATCCAATGTGACTATTAAGTTCCTCAGGTCATTCAACCTCTATGAAAAGAGATCTATAAATTGTACACCCTGACCTGGGGTAAAGGGATTGAAAACTTGAGATTTTGAAAGACAGTTAATAAGAACAAGTAACCTCTCCGTGGACGTAGGCAAGTTGCCGAATCACGTATATCATTGTTGTGCATGTGATTTCTTTTACTTTTTGCTTGTTGTAATTATTTTCATAGATTCCTTTATTGTGATATTTTCTGCACTCACAATATGTATGTATTAGTTTATGTGTGTAGATCCGTGTATGTGTGGACATATCTCTTTGTGTATGTATTCATGTGTATATGTGTGTGTGTGTGTGTGTGTGTGTGAGAGAGAGAGAGAGAGAGATAGAGAGAGAGAAAATAAGGTTTTATTATTTTTAATACTTGAAAGATGTTAAAATACAACAACACTCTTAAAACATATCATATGGGATGCACATGACCCTTTTTTATCCAAAAAATTAACACTGTTATTGTTAAGGTGTTACCTAAAGTCGTTTTAAAAGTTCAGGGGGATTAAAGTCAGAAAATAAAAGTTCAGATGGTGAAGTGAAAAGGGGAATGAAGTTTAGGGGGAAAGTGCAATTAATCCTAATAATATATGTAAGTTTTTTTCTAGGATTGTTCATAGCATAGCTTTATGCTAGTTTGGCGTATCCCGTTACTAATCACCACGCACCGTTAAGACGAACCAAACTCAAGCATCTCCATGTTTGAAGACTTCCCGACATCCTGATGAGGTATTAAACAATTTAGAGTTTGAATTAATTTATAGAATTATATTTTGGGATGTTTATTTTTATTAAAAACGAACAGGGACTTTGTATTTGTGAATTGGTTTTTTTGGGGAAAAATTAATTTTTTTTCAAAAGTAATTGGTGTTTGTTTACCTTTGAGATGATCATTACACATGCTTAATTTATATCTATTTGTGATGATATCTTATCTTCGCCGTGATGCTTTGTATTTCATGTTTATGTTTCTACTTCTTTGTCAATTTCTATAAAAACAAAGGGGGATAGCAAATTAAAATGAGTTTGAATTATAGGGGAGAATTTATTTATTTATAAGTTTTACTTTGTTTCAAACTCGATGCATCACGATGGTATATATATGTTATCTTACATGTGTAGGTACTTAAAGAGGAATTCAAGACACACGAATAAAGATAAAGTTTGCTAAAAAGGGAAGAAAAAGAAGTTTTAAGACAAAGAAACTCATGCCATTCCGTTCTAGGGTTGGGAAGGGTATTGGTATTCTTTTCATAGGAGTTTTTAATTTTAATTTGGTTTTTGGTAATATTTGTTTGTTTTGTACCAGAATGTCAAAGGGGGAGATTTGTAAGAATAATTTTTCTAGGATTGTTCATAGCATAACTTTAGGCTAGTTTGGCGTATCCCGTTACAAATTGTTACGCACCATGAAGACGAACTGAACTCAAGCATCTCCAAGTTTGAAGACCTCTCGACATCCCGATGAGATATTAAACAATTTAGAGTTTGAATTAATTTACGGAATTATATTTTGGGATGTTTATTTTTATTAAAAACGAACAGGAACTTTGTGTTTTCAAAAATATTTTTTCTAATATACTGTAGGCGGAGTTTTTAAAAAATAAAATTTTCGTTTATATCTTTTAAACGACATCACCATGTCATTAGAGCCCTCGTTTGAAGCTTGGTTTTATTTTGGATCAAATGACATGTTGCTGGTTTGATTTTATTTAGGTCGTTAGAAGCGAGATGGCATCTTGTTCAAACGACCTGCTCAACTCGTTCGAACGACGCACCTCCTTAAAGTTTCGTATAAATACCTCTTTTGTGATTCAGATGTTTAAGACTTTTGATATAACGTTTTATGCATATCTTTTGCAAAAGTTCTTCACTTTTTGTGTTGAAAAACACTTGTTTTAATTCACAACAAAACATCATGTAATATTGTTATTGTGAATTAGTTTAGAACCCTAGAAAGTTTTGTATCTGTGCATATACTTTTTATGGAGAGGATCTCTGTTGCTGACTTGTGACACCTGTGCGGATTTATTGCTGAAGATGAAGGCTGAGGCTGACGAAGGACTACGGTTATGTAATTCTTGCGAGGATCATAGTTGTTCATTAGAGATTTTTGAAGAATAGCGCATTATACTTGTGACGGATATCAAATAGTTTGTAAGTCGACTCTCTTATAAATTTCTAAGTGAGTAAAAGGTTTTTCCCTTTGCGATTTTATCCTGAAACTTGGCCTTATCGTATTTGCTTGTTTGATTTATCTATTTTACCACCATAGATACATGATTAGGATAAAAAGATAAAATCTGTTTAAAATTGGCTTCCACATTTAAAATTAGTACTGTAATTTTTGTTTGAAGTCACCCTTGCGATTATTTTATTTTTACAAATTGGTATTAGAGCTTTTAGTCGGGATTTTACATTTGCAAATTGGTAATAGAGCTTTTAGATTGAGATTTTGCCTTATCAATATAATATTGATTATTATTATTTTTTATTTTACTACTATGTACATAAATTTCTTTTTGAAGATGTTTGGGTTAATGTCAAAACAATTTTAGTACATTGTATTTTTCTGTATCTATTTAAATAATTTTTTCTTTTCTTTTTTTTAGAATATATGGTATGTAATTTTATATTTTTTTAAACACATAATCACCCTTGTTGCAATCATTTATAAAAAAATGGGTGTTTTACTATATGGGTCTAGTTGTTCTTTATTATCGAAGGTTGGGGTCTACTAGTTTATGTAATAGTTAATTGAAATTTAAAACTCAAGAAAATCGCCACTTGACCGATTTGACCCCATTTTGCCCCTAAATACATTAATAAGAAACGGTTTTGATTTCAAAATTTGTTTTATAAAAATATTACATTATTATAAAAACTATTTTAAAATGTATGTTTTTTCATATATTTTTTGTATAAAAAACTGTTCATTAATAAAAATTGTTTTCAACTGTTTTTTTTCAATGCATGTTAGAAAACTATAATTACAATATTTTTTTTAAAATTGTACGTGTTTTAAAGTGCTTTCAACATTTTTTTTTATTTTTATAAAAATTGTATGTGTTTAAAAAAATATATTTTGTATATAGAAAACACGTACAATTTATTAAAAAACGCATACATTTAGAAAAAACAGTTGAAAGCAATTATAATTAATGGAAATTTTTTAGGGGATATACAAAATAGTCCCTTGAATTTCTTTTAATACATGTATAGTCCAAACATTTTTATTTTGCACCAAAAAGTTCTTCACCATGTCAAAGCGACTTTTCCATGATGCTGACGCGGACCTTTAAAGATAAGAGAATAAGTGACTTTTTGGTACAAAATTAAAGCGTTGGACTAAATGTGTATTAAAAAATATTTGAAAGACTTTTTGGTATTTGATCCAAATTTTTATATAGAAAATTTAACAAATGTACATTTTAAAATAGTTTTTTTTAATAATAATATAATATTTTTATAAAACAGTTATTTTTAAATAAAAACATTTTTTTAATAAATATTAATATAAATATTACAATATTTCGGATTAAAATACAATTTTTTTAGATAAAAAATGGGTGAAGTAACCTTCTACGTCCGGGAATATAAAAGACAGTAAAAAAAATTGAGTAATCGTGTGTTTGGTGTGGAGTGTGTTCCAGATCGACCGGCAATCAGCATCAAGCGCCAGTGTTGTACGTGGGCCCACTCAATTATGTATGTATTTGCCGATTCCAAATAACTTTTTGATGGCTATAAAATTTCAAATCCAACCATAATTTAGGGTTTTCATTTCCTTGTATTCCCAAATCCAATTACCACTCATTTATGGAGAATAAGGTACGTTTATGATATCCCACCATTCATTTCTTTCTATTTCTTCCGTATTCACTTTCTCTTTATATTACTCACACTTACCATAATTCCAATCCATTTTATATGCCGCTTTCCACTTTTGTTCTCTCTAAAAAATCCATAATATTAATTAATGAATTGAATTGAATTGGATTCCACTTAAAATTTGATTGTTTTTCTAGATATGGCCCCCATGAGCTGGAATGATGGTTGATCGTTCTCGATCTTGATCTGAATTTTGTCTTATTATATAGAATTTAGATTTTAGCATGGATTTGGAAAGTGAGTGCTCTGTACTTGAATCTGTGGAAGATAATGAAGTTATGACCCCAAAAATATTGCCAGATGTAACCGAAAAAAATGTTGGAAATAGTGGTGAACAATTACGAGTCAACACGAAATCGGAGTCTGTGAATTCTTCTCCGGTGAGGGTACAATCTCCAAGGGGCTCAATAGATTCATTGCCCATGAAAGGGTATGGATTGAAAAAATGGAGGAGGATTAGGAGGGATGTTAATCAGGATGGGGGTAGTAGTGTGGATACTAGCAAAATATTGAAGCGGGGTTTGTCGAATTCGATGCCTAATTCGAGGAACCCTACGCTTTTATCGGTTGATACCAAGGAAAAGAGTGAGGGTTCTGTTTTGTCTGTACATGCAGTGGTGAAAAATCCAATTGTTGCGAACGATGTTTTTGCTGTACATGGCGATAATGGGTTTGCAGTTGGACCTGTTTTTTCGGCTGGGACGGATTCTGAGAATAGTGAGGATCGGAGTAGCAAGTCTTCGACTGCAGCTAGTGGTCCGAGGTTAAGGTATGAGATACCTGCAGTGGCGGGGTATGGACGTGATAAGAGCAGGATGAAGAGTTTATATGGGAAGAATTTGAGTAATGCAGTTCACCAGGTTCAACAGGGGAAAGGCCAGATTGAAATCAGTAAGAAGCCTAGAGGAGAACGGGTCAAATTCGAGAAGGAAAACTCTCATTCCAGCATGGAATCTGACTCTCGAAGTTCCAATTTTGTGTTTATGCAGGGTGCTAACTCTGTGACCAGTAATGGGAGACAAAGTGGAAGGTCGGCGAATTATGATGATGGAGAAAATAGTGACGAAGCTCAGGAGGGTGAACAACGTTTACGTGGTGAAAGTCTAACTGATTTTAGAGAAAATTCATTTGAAGGTGTCTCACAAGAAGATTTAGCTGCTGACTTGTCTTGGGAAATTAAGGAAGAGAAGAGTGACAACCATGAGTCGTCAACAGATCAGGATCCTCTGGTTGTGTCTATTGTTACACTCCAGTCTGTACAGGAAGCTCTTGAAAAAGGTGGCTGTACCGTCCTCCATTGCTAACTTTGATAATTATATATATACATATAGCGTATGTATAAGCTTTGTCTCTTTTTGTAGTGTCCTTTTCCTAATACTTTACTTTGCTTTCTCTCTACACGACACCGTATGATGTGCATATTTTTTGTTAGGCCTGGCAATTCTTTATCATCTTTTCATGAGTAGTAAGCTATAATAACTGAAGAAGCTATGTGGGGTATCATGAATTCACTAGTAAGATCAAAGTTTGCCTCATCTTGATATGTTTGTTAAAAGTTACCCAAATAATTAGTAGTGGTCAAGAAAATGGGATTAAGTAGATAAATGTAGAATGGATCTGATCTTTTTGGTTTACAGTATTTATTATACTAGTTAATGAAGAGATAGGGTCATTACATCATTTTCAGATGCAGAATTTCTTAAGGAAATGCATTAACTTTTAAATGGAAGAGATTCACATGCTAAGAGTGTTTAATTTTTTTTTATTCTCTGTGTGTGTGTGTGTGTGTATATATATATATATATATATATATGTATGTATGTATATTACAGGAGATTCTTATTGTATAACAGATTCTTAGTTTTAAATTTTATATGCTATGAAGGAATGATTTATCTTAAATAATCAATTACCTCTTTAGAGGCAAATTTATTTGTAAAAGAAGAACAGATCTATATGGCATAGTTAGTTATTAAAGGCAAAGCTCCCCATGGCGAAAAGTTCTTCCCGAGGTGCATGCCTGTTTGAAGTTAGGTGCACAGTCTATAGAACATGCAAAATAGGGGATCTTATTTGTTACTATCTAAATTTGAAATATATAGCATACTTTAGAATTATAAAGAGATAAGTAAGAAGACAAATTTAATACACCTTATATGAAAAAATTTCTATCCAAGGAACGCAATCATCCAATCATTGTCAAAAAGACAAATCAAAGTCAATATGTTAATTGATATAACTTTACTACTCGATTAGTCTTTTTGCTACTACATTTTCTGAGGCGAACGAGAGAAAGTCTAAGAGAAAATATTATTAGAATTGAATTTGGTCTACTATGAGGAGGGATTGATCCAATCATACATGTTTCACTAGAAAATAATTGATATCAACATATCCATTTTTCCAGAACAGCTATTAAAAGTTCAATCACAAATTTCAATGAGACACGCCTAAGCCACGCCGAGTGCCTAGGCGTATAAGGCGTGTGCCTCACTAATGGAACCTCGACCAAGTTGAGGCGAGTCGCAATGTTTGTGCCTTGGTAAGAATCGGGCCTAGGCACGCCTTTGACAAACTATGTTATAGGGGAAACAAAAATGTTTCCATGTGATTGTCAAATGCATTAAAGAATATTTTTTATTTCTTTTGGGGGGCTGGGGGGTGAACTTTTTGGGGGTTTGCAAGGGGAAGTGACATATGCAAGTTTTATTTTCAAATCTTTACGTTCAATAGTCCATCATCAATTGTTAGGAAAATGAGGGGAAGATGGAAGGTTAAAAACTGCATAAAGTTGAGAAAGTATCTAATGAGGTCATCCATAAGACTCATGGTCATCTTCCATGTTGTAAAAAATTCATGCATCGAGCGGTTGCCCAATTCTATGAGTTTTCATAAGTTTATTAAGATGATAAACTTACACTGATCATAACTGCCAACACCCCCCCCCCCCCCCCCCCCCCCACACACACACACACACACACCAACAAAAAAAAGGCAAAAAGTATGAATTTTATAATGATAGAAAGGAGCGGACAGTGGTAACGCACAATATACACGTGTTTATCTGCCGTAACGCCTGAGATATGATAACTCAGACGTCATGAGTCAAAGCGAGGTTCAAAATGAATTAAGAAGGAACAAATCATACCATTTTCAACTCATTAGAGCCAGTTTTGACACCACCTCCTAATCTATACAATGTATGCCAATTGATTCACTCTCACACAATGTCGGTGCTCTTTCTCGCTCTATCGGTGGTTTGCCATCGTCTTAGATCCTTTGTTGCCGGTTTGACAATGTTTGCCCACCGAGGTTCTCTTTCCTCTCCTTTGACTTTGAACAACCCTGTTTGAGTGTTTGTATACCTTTTTCCATGTAAAATATGTTTATTAAATTTAAGCTACGTGTTTATATTATAGAATTTTATGTTATTCTAAAAAGCTTTGAGTATAAAGTTATCATTAAAATTTATAATGCCACATAATTTAATGGATATAATAATATTTTTGTACCCCACAGTTATAAATTATTATATTTATTACTAGAATTTACAGTTTAGTAGAGAATTTATATTAAATGATATATTTGATTTTTATATAACTTCGTTGTGAAGCTTGTCTCTAACAAGATTATATGTACTTGTATTTAGTTATCGTTGAACTATCATAGAACAATGCACTAGCCAAGTGTGCCACCTATCATTATAGTCAGTTAGATAATGTTATGCATGTTAAATGATAATTTTGTATTTATCTAATTGATCCATATTATCATTCTTATTTTTCTATAATTTTTCAAATATTTTTGGCTTCTTCAAATAGCTTATCGTTGCATGTTGCCCAAAACCAATACCAAAGCTGAGTTGAAATTGGGCCACCGAGTCGTAGGCTGATTGATGTAGATAGGGAGAAATATGATGTAAATAATAAAGGGGCATGTACCAAATTGTCCCTAGAATTTTTTTTAATACATGTTTAATCCATGCCTTTTTATTTTGCTCCAAAAAGTCCTTCACCATGCCGCTGGCGCGGACCTTTAAAAACAAGAGTATATTAGTTAAATGGGTGTTTGAGGGACTTTTTGTTATAAAATAAAAGGTTTGGACTAAATGTGTATTAAAAAATATTTGAGGGACTTTTTGGTATTTGATCCAATGATAAATGGCGGGTATATTTGTAATTTTTCATTCTTAATTATCTTTTGTCACATTTGTCATATTTTAGTGATTAGATATTATAGGTAGGATAAACGCTTTTAGAAGGTTCCATTAGTGTTGTCATGATGACACCTCATTACAGCTCATACTTAAGGTTCTAAAAAACGCGGGGAGGTGATCGAGGCGTGGAGGCCAAGCCTCAGCCCCAGCCCCTAGAACCCTAAGCGGGTCTTGGGCGTAAAAAGGCGTTTAGGCCTTCTTAATATATTTTAATATTTTTTAACCATAATAAGAGTATTAAAATAGTAAAATTGTACATATCATAAAAATATGTCTGAATATATGCAAATTAAATTACTATTTGATTATTTTGGATGAGATAATGGTCCGTTTTGTAAAAAAAATCTTTAAAGGGCGATATCGCTTCACTAAAGTATTGTTGTTTTTAGAAAAAAGTGCACCTTAAGGGTTTTACGAAGAATAAGGCGTAAAAAGCTTAAGGCGGGGCGTTTCTCCCAAGCCTCAAGTCTAGGCGATTTTTTTAGAACAATGCTCAAACTTGACTAGCACCGTCTAGAAGCCTCTCCCAATGCTTATAAATGTAATCATTACATATAGGAAAGTTATATTTTTGGCTTTTTAATAAAAATTTAGACTCGTGTTGTTTTTCCCTTATTTTGGTCCAATGTTTTGTGTTTGCATCAAATTGGTATCAGAGCGAGGTGACCTCCTTTGTGTGTGTGTCTCCCCCCCTCCCCTGCATCACCATTGATGGGTCCATGCATCACTATTGACGGGTCCATGAAAGAAGATTCACAATGGAGGGGTATATATGTAAATTTTCATTTTTAATTGTTTTTTGTCACAGTTGTCATATTTTAGTGATTAGATATTATATCTAGGATCAACCTCATGACGACTTACACAACTCTAATCATGGTTGAAAGCCGCAGTATCAGTGATGCAAACACCAAAAATTAAATCCAAAAGAAGAGAAAAAACAACATTAGTCTGAATTTTTATTAAGCCAAAGATATTTCTTTCTTATATGGAATGATTACATTTATAGGCATTGAGAGTCTTATAGAAGGTGCTAACCACGTATAATGGCCTTTTTACATTGTGAAAGTTCCAAAGCGAGCCGACACAAATGGAGTGTTGTTCTTTGTGGGAATGACAATTCACCTCCCAAATTCATCATCCCAGAAATTACATTTGGAATTCGAAGAAATTTAAAAATGGGTCCAGATGCTCTAGGAGGAAATAGCTACCTGACTCGGGTTCAACCTCTTACTTCCATCTGTCAGTTGAACACTTTGTATCCTCTGAGATGCAATTGTGGGGCACTATCATACTTGGGAAGTTGAATTAAGGTGACTTTGTGGTATAGGTCGTTTTACAGTGAAACGCAATTACTAGTGACTGGTCCAAGCGATGTACATAAAGTGAAGACGACGACGGAGAAGAAAGGAGAGAAAAGATCATGAAAGAGAGATGAATTCAAGGAGAGCCGCTTGTTTACGAGTTGGAGTGATGTGAACGGGATGAGATAAAGGCGTTTTGCCCGGGCGAGGCAAGACGTAAACCTCGAGGCTGAAGCCTCAAATTTTAAAAAAATCAATAAAATATTATAAAAAAATTCCAATGAAACACAAAAAATAATGCAACATAGCAATTTTTACTAAAAAAAATCCATATTAATATCACTAGGACTAAAATAGGTCAAATATCACCAGGATAAATTAGTGTATCATCATTAAATAATTAATTATTTAGTATATGTCCTTGATTAATATATGCGTACCAAAAAATATTATAAATATATTTGATTGATTAGTATGTACATATAATTAGTATACAAATATATATATATATATATATATATATATATATATATATATATATATATATTATTAGCATATATTGAATATAATATTATTCAGTATATTTATTTTAATCAATAAATATATTCCTGCATCATCATCAAGTAATTAATTATTTAGTTCATATTTATTAATAATTTTGTACGAAAATCTATATGAAAATATTTTTATCAATTACATAATCATTTAGTACATATATATCTATATTTATTCAAAGTACAATTTGAATTAATGTAAATGAATGTCCAAAATCTAGTTTATATAGTAGCATATATATAACAAAATTGGCACATAACCTCTTTTTGGCCTTTTGAGGCTTAAGCCTCAAGGCGATTTTTCCCCGCTTCGCCTCAAGGCGCGCCTCGAGTGATTTTTTAAACATTGGGAGAGAGGATATGTTTTTTCCATTGTTTGGTCATTTACTACATTATTTTTGATTAATTAGACTTTGCACAAAATCGCTAGAAAACTGTTGAGTTTAATATTCACATGACATTTTATTTAATAATCATATAAGACTCTAAAAAAATTATTTAAAAAAAGAAAAACTAAAAGAAAAATGCATTTCAAATTGAAAAAAAAAATCAAACACCCCAAAAGATCTCTCTCTCTCTTTGACGCGCTCTCACACACACACACACACAAAAACACATACATCATATCACATCATTGGTGGATCAACCACATTGTCACCACCATCACGCCGTCATCACCGCCACCATTGAATCCTAAAAGTAAATCAAAAGCAATCTGAAACCTTACCAACATATATATATATATATATATATATATATACATATACATACAGGGCCGACCCTAAGGTTTTGGGGGCCTAAGGTTTATGTCTAAATGGGGCCCGGGTAATTTGGTAAACATTATTTTTTTAAATTTTCTTTAAATTGACATTGTTTGCAAACAATTCTAGATAAAATATTCACTATTGTTTTATAACTATATATGGCTAAAGGATCAATACACATCGTGGCCACGCCGACTAGTGACGTACTAACTCTACCTTCCATCTACTCTATGTAAAAAGAAAAAAATAATATACTATTACTTTAATTAACACCCAATATTACATTATAAGAGAAAATGGAATCCAAACAAAATTCACTATTGGGAGATTGAACAAAATATAGCTTCAATGAAGCAATAGCTTTAAACTCAATACATGGTGTACTTCATTAATAATTTGCTTTAAAATGATATCAGAATGTTTATAATAATAATGGGCTTTAATAGTCTAAAGAAAAAATGTTTAAACCAATCAACCATATTCACCTATTCTTGATGGTTTAAGCAATATAATGAATGTGTTTTAGCGAAGCCAAAGGAAATTATTTAAAGGAACAACCAACAGGCTAGCGCAATAGAAAAATTATTAGCAACTTACAAAATTTTAGGCAATCAGAAATATAGTGTTAAAAATAATTGGAAAGCTGCATCCAGTATACAAAGGATTAGAATTATTTATATTCTCTTGAGATTCAGCACTTGTCTGTTGAGTAAAACAATAAAAAAAAATTGAGTTAGCTAGGAACATAAATAACGAAACGAGTGAGGATTTGTCTGTTGAGTAAAACAATAAAAAAAATTGAGTTAACCAGGAACATAAATAACGAAACAAGTGAGGATTTGATCCCATGGAGTACCAGTCAAATATACACGAAGAGGCTATTGAAATATATTTTGAGGATACAATTTATATACATCCACATAATTTTGGGCCCCTCAAATATCTCATTTTCTGGGTCCCCTCAAATATCTCATTTTCTGGGGCCCAAGGCGGCCGCCTTGAGGGCTGGCTCTGTATATATATTTATAGGGTTTTATTCTAGTACAAAATTGATCTGATTATTCTTGTTATATTGGGTAATTCAACATCGATCCTTCCTACTCCTCCAGCTTGCTTTCCAAGAGGTTTTGAAATTGTTGGTTCTGCAACCTTCTAGTGATGCATATTGTAATGTGGGCCTGCCTAATGGATGCGCTAAGATAGCCGGGGAAAAGAGAGGGGGGGGGGGGGGGGGGGAATGCTTTTGAAGTTTTGGAGATTTCTTTGATGGAATCTCTCTTTTTTTTTCCTTCTTTATATTTAATTCCTTTTAGTAGTTTATTAAAATAAAAGCATAGGCCTGCCTTTGTAATAAACTTTAATTTATATAATTATGATTTGAGTTAAACCCTTTGGGTTTGAGATTTATTATCATTCCGATGCATGTTACATCAGTTAGTTTGCATGTGAGCGCAGCTTTCTTCTTCTTCCTTTTCTTTATTGGTTGCATGCTTGTATATTTTTTGGGTGCTGGGGGTTTGGGGGGATTTCCGTCTTGTTGCTAAGTGGATAGGCTTGTACTTTGCAGAAATTCTGAAATTGAGGGATATCGGGCAAGAAGAAGTTTTTCCCTTTGACGATGCAGTTGAGGGTGGCAGTTTATCTGCAGAATTCACTTCTTTCGATCCTAAAGTTCGTGACGCGAACTCATCCGCCCAGTTGCCATCTGATTTCAGTAGACAAAGTTCCCCTAATTCCTTGGAAACTCAGATGATTAGCTTAAAGCAGAACGTAAATCTCTTGGAAAGCAAGCTGGAGGAGGCAACTGCTACGCTCGAAATGAAGAAAGCCAAGGTTCTTGAACTTGAAGCCGCTTTAAATAGTAGGCCACCAAAAGAAGAAACAGGGGCCGCCATTGATTTGAAACCTGAAAAACATATAGAGATGGAAAATGAACTTGATGGTCTCTTTAAGCGAAAGATTGAAGCTGAGATAGAGTATTTGGCTATATCCAGAGCGACCCAGAATCTGAGAGTGGCGTCAGTGGATCAAATCACACTCCTGGAAGAACAGAAAATTCTAGCGTCAGAGCAAGCCCAGATGCTGAACACGCTTGAACATTCAAAAAGAAAGGCCAACAACCTAAAGAGAGAAACTGAGACATTGGAGACCTATCGTGGAGATATTGTTGAGGCCGATGAGGTTTTGAAGCTGCAGAAGAGGGTATGTAGATTTACTTCGTATTTCTTTATACAGTTGATATTGCTGGTTGCAGCCGTTGGCCTTCTCTTGCAGCAGTTATCCCCACATTATTCAGAGGTCGTACCCACTTAAATCTGAGAACAGTCTTTCCCCCCCTGTATTATTCAACTTTTGTAAGAAAGTGTTTGAAGTTCTATCTAGAAGTAATGGACCAGACACTGAAATTCGTCTTGTTTTTGTAAAATTTTCTTTTATTTCATTATGATGTGAATTTAGCAGTTTCATTAATAAATTTTGTTTGCTCTTAAATTCGTTACACACAAAAATATTTAATGCATTGAGAGCACCGCATCATCCCCCCCCCCCCCCCCCCCCCTCTTCCTTTCTCTCTCTTTTGAATGCAGTTGTTTTAATTGAAAATCCTTGGACAGTACACAAGTCAATAGGTGTATGACCTGAAAGAAGACATTAGCCTTCAACAGTGGTAGATATGTGCCATAAAAGAGGGGCAGTGTCTGTGTAGATTATAACTTATGATTGTAGTAAAGATAGAGATATGGTCCCACTAAGGTTGGTTTTAGTGGCTCTTGGCTGTATTAGTGGGGGTGATGTGATGATGGGAGAGGCGGTACTTGGATTGCGCAACTCGAAATGCAAATAGGACTCTCCAAGCCATTTTCTAAATTAGTCCTAAGCTATTTTCAAATTCATTGTGTTGCTTTGCCCAGAATTTTACTTATTCACATTCTGTATATTGGATCTTCGGTCTTCCGTGATATGTTTGGTGCGACTGAAATGCCTCTTTCTGTTTTTGACACCTAGAAATTGTCCTATCGTGCAACCAATTTTAGACACGGCTTAGTTTCACTTCGAGAAAAGGATAATGTCAACCACCGACTCCCAACTCAGTGGAGTAGGAGGATATATTGCGTCCACCCGTGGTGGTTGGTTATTAAGATACAACACATGATAGTGAGACTAGACCGGTCAAAATGTCACAAAGCACAATAACATGAAGTTATAAGTTAATGTGTTTGTGCTTATCGGATTTGGTTCAATATCGGGTCGATACGATAGACTCGTTACGTTAACAATTCTGGTTTGGGAATTTTGATACACCCGAGACCCGCTTGTACCTATTAAAACCCGCTAACACTACCTTAACTATTTTTTAAAACTCATCGTTGATATATTTTGTAATATTTGTAAATTTAGCTATGGAATATTTTATTTTAGGGAAAGTACTCTTAGATCCCTCGCAAACAAATTTAAAATACAAAAGGAATTTTGGCAAATTTTAAACATTTAGTTCCACTAATTCTCTTGTGAAAGCCCACGTTAGTGGCATAACAAGTGAATCTAATCGTAAATTGTCCGTAAATGTTTAAAATTTGTTTGCAAGGGTCTAATTGTAAATTTTCCTTTTATTTTTGGGTACTATCAATGTTAACTAGGGGTGTTCGTGGTACGGTCAAAATCCGTACCGTACCGTTTTGTACCGAAGAAAAGTGGTAATGGTTTACCTTTTTTACTTGTCGAAAACAAAAACTACCGATATTGAAATTATCGATTTTTTGTGGTTGATTTTGGTTTCAACATAAAAAAAACTGATTTACTGAAATTACCATACCAAAATTAAATACCGAAATTACCGTCCAAAATGCGGTATTGTAATATTGAAAAAAGGATAGGATGTAATGTTGAAAAATAGGATAGTAAATAATGTTATAGTTTATTATTTGGGTAAAGTAAAAATATTGTGATTAATTTGTTCATAAATATACAAAGTTGGGGTAAAGTGATTTGAGAACAAATCACTATCCATGGAATGAATTAAATGACATATTTTGTTAAAATAGTACCAACAAGAATTTTTAGCTGAATTTTTTTATGGGTTTTTAATATTTAAGGGTATCCCTGTAAAAAATATCAGCTCAAAATGATGTTTTGTACTATTTAATAAAAAAATGGTAAAGAACTATCAATTTATAAGGGGTTATAAACAAATAATTTTTTAACTCATTTTTTTAAAATAGCAAAACAATTCATTTTGAGCTGAATTTGTTTTCAGGAGTACCCCAATATGTTATGAACCTATAAACAAAATTCAGCTCATAATTATTTTTTTTACTATTTAAAAAAAATCGACTGTTAATCCGTTTTAGAGAATTCTACTTGAGATGGAAGACTAGCATAATTTTATTTATTTGAAAACTAATAGAGTCCAACATGGGTATAAAATGGATGAGAGTGAAGGTCTATAAATAAGGCGCTACTCTTTTAGTATTTGCAAGTTTAAGCTTGTATTTTGTTTGGCTTTCTAAAACTATAGCCTTTTGTACACGTTTAACTTTCATTTTGTTTGGTGAATATTATTTTCGTTAATTTTTTTTAGACTAAATACAAAGTGTTCTAACCTTGTTTTTTTTAATCTAATAATTTGTGGTGCGCTAGCTGTAAAGAGAAGCCCTAATGTTGAAAATTCGAAATTTATTATTATTATTATTTTTTTTTTGAAGTTTTACCGGAAAAACTGATTTTATCGCGGGTTATCACAAAATGTGTGGTTCAGCATTGGTTTAAGCCAGATCATATCGAGCGGTATAATTAGTAATTTTGATTTTTATCTATTAAATTGGTTTGAAATTGGTATGTTATATTTACCGATCAAACCGGTCGAAAGTCAACCGTAGTGTACATTTGAAAACTAGGACGTAGGAATTAACTATATTGTTTTTTTAAAAAAAATTTAGTTACTTAACAGGTGTTATCGGTTTGAATTATGTGACCCGTTAATAGTAACTATTCGAATTTAAGTTTGTTATTTAAAATTGATTTATTAATGGATCACGTACGGACTGAAAGATTTTTAACACGAATTCAATATCACACGCTATACGAACATGATCCATTGATTAATCTAAGCGAGACTCTTTTATCTTATGCATCTTGCATTTATTACACCGCTCTCATCTCTCCCCCCCCCCCCCCCCCCCCCCCCCATCTTTCCCCACACCCTTTGGGTGATAAATGACATTTGTGCCCTTATATTCACCCCTACCATCTTCCCTCACACCCTTTGGGTGACAAATGGCATTTTTGCCCTTATGTTTATATAATTTAAATGTTATATTTTTTCACCTCCAATTAAAACAAATACATTTAATAAAAAAAAATAATTACATTTTCAATAAAAACAATTTTTTTATAAAAAGAAAAATTGTTTATAAAATGTAAAATCTTATCTATATTTTTTTTATTAAAAACTCTTTATAAAACGTAACATTTGTTTTCTTAAAAAAGTATTTTTTTTACAAATTTTATTTTTGATTAAAGTAGATTTTTTTTTAACTTTTATAAAAATGATCTTTAAAATAGACAGTTTAAAAACTGTTTTGATTATAAAAAAAATGTTTTAATAAACAGTTAATTTATACAAGTTTTTTTAAAAACAGTTTTCTTTAATAAACAGTTAAAAAAATTGTTTATTAAAGATTTTTTTAATTGTATAAATTAATTGTTTATTAAAAAAAACTCTTTTTTATAACTGTTTTAAAAAATCAAAAAACCATTTCTGTTGTCTTAAAAAAATAACTATTTTTAAAAATTGTTTATAAAAACTAAAACAATGTTTATATAATATAAAAGACAATTTTATTACAAAAATTAATTGTTTTAGTTGTTAAAATAGTCTTTTATATATATATTATTTTCAAAATAATCTTTTTACTATTTAAAAAAAAATGGTCTCCGTCAGCTGTATGTATAGGCAGTCTGACCACCTATACATACCGCTGACGCGGACCAACATAATAAAAAAAAATGGTCCGCGCGAACCATGTTTTTTATTATGTTGGTCCGTGCCAACGGTATGTATAGTCAAAAGATTATTTTCAAAATTGTACAAAAAAAAAACAGTTTTTAACCAAAAATAAAATTTGTAAAAAAAAAACACTTTTATAAGAAAACAATTTTTTAAAAAAAACAAATTTTACGTTTTATAAACAATGTTTTAATAATAATAAAATAGATAAGATTTTACGTTTTATAAGCAGTTTTTTTTAATAAAAAACAGTTTTTTTATTTAAAATATAATTATTTGTTTTCTTATTAAATATATTTATTTTAATTGGAGGTGAAAAAATATAATATTTACGTCAAGTGGTGCTCGATATATATCTTCCCCTAAAATAGTCTTATTTTATTTATTTATTTAAATTTTCTCGATCGCATAAGAATGAAAAATGCCTATAAAGTAGATTGATTTGACATTACAAAACTTTATCGCAGTTGTACATTGTAAGAGCATCCCTTATGCATAGGGTAAAACTGAACTCAATTAGTTGAAATATGCCCTAAGCAAAGTGAGGAAATTGCTGTGTGGGTGATAAATTGGTAGCCTTGGGCGGAACATCATGTTCCACTTAAGGTTTGTCCAAAATTCAATTTTCCTCCCAAAATTCTTATCTCACTATGTTTAGCCCCAAAATTTAATACCCCAAAATTCTTATCTTATTTGAGAAGAGACAACATGTGTTTATAAATAAAAAAATAACCGTTGAAAAAAAAAAAATAATAACACAAGTTATCTATTTCTAGGATGTAAACATTTAGGGGTAGAAAGTGGAGTTTGGAAAAGTTGGGAAAATGGTAAGCAGAACATGATGTTCCGTTTTAGGGGCTTTAATTTTTTTTTCTTGCGCGGAACTACATCTTCCGCTTTAGAGGGGCCCCACTTAAAACCAACTAGTGTAATTCTATATTTGCTAAATTTTACCCTACCAAATTATATATCTGACTATATGCGATACACATAGCATACCTCAAAATTGTATATTTGACTATATGCGATACCCATAAGTAGGCCTGTCAACGGGTCGGATTTAGATAGATCCAGATCCGTGTAATCGGGTTCGGGTTCGGGTCTGGGTCTTCATCGAGTCTACAATATTGGATCAAGACCCGGATCCGTTCGGGTCTTCGGAACTCGGGTTCGGGTTCGGCTCTAGCCAAATATATATATTTATTTTATATTATCCCCCTTCTTTATTTTTTAATCTTAAATTAAAATATTTTGTAATGTATTATAGAATATTATTAGTATAAATAAAACATATATTATTTATATTTATTATATACATAAATATATATTTATATATATATTACTTACATGTTATATTGATAAGATATATTTATAAATATATATAAATTTATAGTATATGTATATATATTTAAAAAAGAATAATGTACAATTCGGGGCGAGTCTTCCGGTCCGGGTCTTGTATAAGATCCAGACCCTACCCATTTAATAAACGGGTCTTCGGGTCTCGGGTCGAAAAAAATATGCTCAGACCCTATTATACGGATCGAGTTTGGGCCGTGTTCGGGTCCAGACCCGACCAATTGACAGGCGTACCCATAAGGGACACTCTAATATATACTTCCTCTAGTGTACCATACCTTCACCGTAGGACTCATCTTTAAGAAATCATAGATACTCACGAGTTATGCCTCAATTTTTTTTAACAGCCAAGGTCATAATTTTTTTTTTATCATAGGCATTAATTTTTTTTGTCATGAAATGCTGCACTCTATGAGAGGTTCAAAATCTAAAAGTGGTAGTTTTGCTCTTAAAGTTGATCTCTCTAAAGCATATGATAAATTAGAATGGCCTTTCATTAAATGGACTTTACAACAACATGGTTTTCTGAAATTTTGGGTTACTCGAATTATGTCATGTATTACCATTACTACGTTTTCCACGATTATCAATGGCCAATCAGGAACCTTTTTCAACCCTTATAGAGGTTTAAGACAAGGGGATCCTTTATCCCCATATCTTTTTATTCTGGCCTTGGATGTTTTCATACGTTCCTTAACAATAGCAAATCGGGATAAAATTATATCTGCTTCAAAAGCATCTAGGTCTGGTCCTCCTATTCCTATTTTGGCCTTCGCTGATGATTGTATTATCTTCTTACAAGGTTCTATTAAAAATGTTGTTAACTTCAAACATATTCTTAATAAATTTTCTGACCTCTCTGGCCAAAGTTTAAATACTGATAAATCTGCCATTTTATTCTCTACTAATATGGCTTCGATAAATAAACGCAAGATTAGGGAGGCCCTTAATATTCCTCTTTTTTGCTCTAATGAGAAATATTTGGGGGTGCCGATGATTAATGGGAGAGTAACCAAAACTCTTTTTCAAGACATTATTACTAAATTAGATAAGCGAATTAACCTTTGGTATAACCAATACCTATCCTACTCTAGTAGGCTGCTCCTTATCAACTCCGTTACTGACTCGCTACCTATATATAATATGTCTTCATTCCAACTGCCTAAAACTCTTCTTGATGAATATACGGGTAAAATTAAGCGCATTTTTTTGGAGGGCTACTCCAAATTCTAAGAAAAAAAGCTACTATCCCATGGAGAGTCTTGAGTCGGCCTAATATCCTGGGTGGGTTAGGAATAAAAAATATGCATACGTTGAATCAAACCTTTATGTTAAAATTAGGTTGGTCTTTATTTAATAATCCAAACTCCCTCTCGGCCTCTGTTATGAGGCACAAATATTATCATCATACTACGTTTATTAACTCTAAACTTAAACATAGAAATTATTGGGCGTGGCAAAATATCTTTACAGGAATCTTACTTCTTAAAAAGAGAGTTCAATAGTCCTTACACGAGGGACATGTTAAATTTTGGATAGATAATTGGATGTCTGCCAATTCGTTACAAAATATTCTCCAGTACTCTAGTTACGACGACTCTCTTTTGGTTTCACAATTTCGGCACATTGACACTGACAACTGGAATATTACTGAATTATTGAAGTACATTCCTTTACAACTTGTATCTAAAATTATTAGTACTCCTTGGCATGATAAGAATTCCCCGGATATTGCCTTCTGGAGTCCTAATAATAAAGGGTTATTTAATGTGAAAACCACTTATAACTGGCTTACTAATCAAGATGTGAGCATAACTAGGCCTTTAGTTCCGTAAATTAGGTTATGGAAGTTGCCTTGTACTAATAAAGTTAAAATTTTCTTCTGGTTTTTATCTCACAATGGCTTACCTACTGCAGATGTTTTAAGTGCAAAACATATGTATCATTCGGATCAATGTTCTTTATGTCAACAAACTGATTCCAATTGTCACTTCCTTACTAAATGTACCACTTTTCAAAATTTATTACAAGGCATTGTATTACAATTTCCCGCGACGATACATTTCTTACTTGCTATTGATACAAGCAATAGAACTGGGACTACTACGAATATTTTGACCACTACACAAAACCTTTTTCACTTGTTGGCGTATCTGGCATTCCCGGAATAATGCAATATTTAACAATTGTCCAGTTCAATAAAATGTTTTACATTACCAGGTTAGGGAGGATCTTTATAATTACAATACGTTTAATAAATCAGAAACAATGCCTCAAATTCAGCCGATACAGATCAATGTCTCTTGGTATCCTTCAGAAAAGACGCTTTTTAAACTTAATACTGACGGATCATGCAATCTTGGGAATCAATCTGCGGGTATTGGTGGCGTCCTTAGAGACGAAAAGGGTAAATTTATTTGGGACTTTGCTAAAAATATTGGCTTTAATTCCAATGCAATAGCTGAAATGTGGGCAATAAAAGAGGGCTTAAAAATTTCTATTGATAGAGGTATTCGTAATATCCACGTGGAAACGGATTCTTTGTCTACTTACCAACTGTTTTCTAGGGCCCCATGTTCGAGCCACCATATTCAGGAATTACTCAGGGACTGCCGTAAGAAGATGCAGCAGTTAGATACTGTATGGATATCCTTTTGTTATAGAGAGGCCAACTCGGTCGCTGACGTCTTGGCTAAGACTGGCAATAGCTGTCAATATATGGATAGTTTTTTTGATGTAGCACCTAGGTTTCTCTACAAGCCACTTTTGGCAGATATTACTAGTACTTTAGTTAGTAAGCTTGTGGTTAAACCTAACTGTTGTAATACGGTTCTGATCTAATATACAGTTTGTGTTTGTTAAAAAAAAAACCCTTCATTTTGGGTTTGGTCCCATTTTATTTTCGGTATTCGGACAAACTCTCTTTATTTTTCTTACATAGCTTTTGATCCTTCATAAAATTATAAAACATATTTAAATTTTTATATATTTTTCGGTTTGTAAAAATTCTCCTTTTATTTTCTCAACAAATTTATGTAGATAGAGGTAGGACTCATTAACTACTTCGATGGATACGTGGGTTGCAAGTTTCGTAGGGTAGACAACCACAATAACTATTATTATAGAAATAATGGCTATATTTAAAAATAGTGAATTAATTAAAGGTAAATAGTAAATTAATTAATAAGTATAATTGTATCTACAATAACAAGTATAACTATATTATTTGGACTGATCGTTAATTAATTAAAAACTTTATGAGTTTAAGATACCAACAAGATTATCGTTTGAACTGATCATATATAAATAAACTATTAAATGATTTATTAGCTAATACCTTTTTTTTAGATCAAATACCCAAAAGTCCTTCAAATATTTTTTAATACACATTTAGTCCAAACATTTTATTTTGTACAAAAAAAGTCCCTTATTATTTTATTTTTAAAGGTCCACGCCAGCGGTATGGTGAAGGACTTTTGGAGCAAAATAAAGAGGCTTGAACTAAACGTGTATTAAAAAATGTTCGAGGGACTATTTGGTATATCCCCCCCCCCCCCCCCCCCCCCCCCCCCCTTTTTTTTAAATTTTGATAGTGTTTTGTATACTTTGATTTCCATGAAAAAACATTTTCCAAGTTAAAGATTGTACAACCACTTAAACTTTATTCTGGTACTTTTTTAATTTAGGGTTAATTACATTGGGGCCCTATACTTTGACTTTCTTTTTACTTTCCACCATGTACTTTCAATTTTTCTAATTTACACCCCTAACTATAAAAACGACTACGTTTTACCCCCTGTCGTCCAATTCCGTTAACATTTTACAAAAACCGTTAGTCATGTGAGTGGCACATGACATTAACAAGGGCATTTTCGTCCAAACCTAATTGCTTTTAAAAAAATCTTTAAATAAAAAAAAACATTTAAAATTTACACAAATAACAAAAATATTTTAAAAATATAAAAAAGTCATGGAATAAATTTTGAAAATACAAATATATATTGAAAAATTCTAAAAACGCCAAAAAATAATTTTAAAATATAAAAAAAACTAGGAACAAATTCGGAAAATATGAATATATATTTAAAAATACCAAAAAATATTTAAAAGATAAAAAACTTGGAACAAATTCTAAAATTATCAATATATATTTAAAAATTATGAAAATACCAAAAAATATAAAAAACCTTAGAATAAATTCTGAAAATATGAATATATATTTTAAAAATTCAAAAAAACCAAAAACTATTTAAAAATATAAAAAACCTCGGAATTTTTTTTGAAAATACCAAAAAATATTTTTAAAATATAAAAAAACACTTTGAATAAATTCTATAAATATAAATATATATTTAAAAATTCTGAAAATACCAAAAAACATTCAAATAATATTAAAAAAACTTGGAATAAATTCTGAAAATATGAAATACCAAAAACAAATATATACTTAAAAATTCTGAAAAATCCCCAAAACACAAAAATACCAAAATATGTAAATGTAAAAAACATGATTTTTTTTCTAAAGAATTTTTTTTTTGCTAATATTTATTGGAAAATATACTAAAATACCAAAATAAAAAAATGGTATCCGTAAATTCAAATACACACACACACACAGACACACAGATATATATAATTTTCAGCAATATATATAATTTTCAGAAAACATATATAAATAATTTTTTTTGAAAAATGAAAAAAATGATTTTAAATATGATTTCCAAAAAAAAGAAGAAAAAATCTCTAAAAACAAAAAGATACACCAAATATTAAAAAACAGGATTTTGTTTTTGTCCAAAATCTGCATTTATTGGAAACAAAAATAAAAAAAAATTATATTCAGCAAAATCAATGATTCAGCGTAATAAAAAAAAACTAAATCCAACAAAGAAAAAATGGTTTCCATAAAAAAAAAGATTATTCCGAGATGAAAAAAATTGAAGCAAATAAATAAAAAAAGTGGGAAATAAAAAACAAAAAAAAAATAGACCCCCCCCAACACAACCCCCTCCCCCCCTTCCCCTTCCCCACCACCACCACCACTAGCCCCAGTACACCCACACCCACACCCACACCCACAAAAATACGAAGCAAATCTATTCGTTGGGGCGAAGGGGTGTGGGTGTGAAGGGGGAGAAATGAAGAAGAGAGAGAGAGAGAGAGAGAGAGAGAGACCGTGTGTGTGTGTGTGAGTTTAGTTTTTGTTTTAAAAAAAAAAACCCTCTTAAATGACTAATTTACCCCTCACTTAACACATGTGCAACTCACATGCGCCTTTTCCCGCCAAAAAAGAGACGACCGTCACGTTTTTGGGTCGACTACACTGTGAGTGCTAGTACGGGGTGGTAGTTGGAAAAATTGAAAGTACACGGTGGAAAGTGAAAAGAGAGTCAAAGTATAGGGGACCCCAGTATAATTAACCCTTTAATTTATATTATCCTCCTTTCAACATAGGAAAGTATACTAAATTCGAGAAAACTTGCTATATATACACCATCTTTTCCATCATTACAATTAAACACACAATTAATTACCATTGTAATTTGAAAACATATTTCAAGGCAAAATATATTTTAGGTAATGATTTTTTCATCATTTATATTAAAAAAATCACTTTTTTACCAAAAGGCAAAATATATTTGGCCAATCACGAGAACGTCCTATGGAACTAGAATGCTCTCTTATTTATCATTCAATAGAAAAATATATATAGACAATTTGGCCTAAGGTTATGTTCCAAACTATAATTAGAATTATAGGAAACTAGTTTTGATGTTTATATATATAGTCCCTACTATACAATAACATTTATTTGTGTGATCCCTATAGAGATATTAATATACAAATTAAGTAAACACTATATAAACATGTTTTAAATGTAAAATTCTAATTTTTCCCTTTGACAAATAACATTATGATTTGTTATTTTTTGCCGATAACATTATGTTTTGAGCGTGCTCTTCTTGTTCAAAGCAGAGACCCATTTACGGTCTCTTTTTTTTTCCCTCAAAATCGGGATTTTTCTTTGACTTCATTTGAAGTTTGATTGCAAAATCGGATTGAAACCGATGTGATTATTACAATGTTATATGATTAATCTTCCTCGGTTAGGTATAGTGTTCATTGATTTCTAGATAGTAGATTTAAGGTTTATATACTTTTGTGAAATGAAAATTACATATTTATTGTAGTTTATCAATTTGATGTTAAAATCGAGTCTTTGTTTTGTTAAATATTGTTATGAATTGTATTTTTTTTTTTAATTTTGAACTCTTTGTATTGATTTTTTAATTTTTTTTATGTGTTTTGTATCTAGTAGGGTTTTTATATACTATTTTGGGATCTAAATAATTTAGATTGTTTTGTTATATTAATTTCAATGTTAATTTCGAGTTTTTCTAATATTAAACATCCTTATTAATTATAGTATATTTGTGTTGGTTTAATATTTGTTGATTGTGTAACTTTTATGTTCTACTTGCCATCAATTTTCAGATTTGGACTGAATCACCGAGGAGAGTCATTTTTCAATGGTTGAAGTATCAATTTTTATTGGTTTGATGGGTGCTTATACACTTTCAACGTGATTTACATACTTTTTGTGTATAGAGAATTTCTTGAGTTAGTCAATATCCATAACGTTTTGAAACTTTACTTAGAAAACTTGATTTGAAAACAAGAATTGATGAAATGTAATCTGTTTTAAAGATTTAGAATCCTATTTTCTAGCAATTTTTTTCATGTGACTTATTTATTGATGCTTATGAAATTTTAATATAGTGAAAGTTTGTTGGATGAGTTATTTTCTTATTTCCCTCTTATGTTATTGGCATTTTATTGTTTTATATAGAGGGTGCAAAAACATCAAACATTTTGTTTTGAATATGTATATGAGATAAAAAAAACACCGTAAAATGATTTTAGCCGATTTTATAATGTTCAAAATGTTGGACCTAACGTCTTTTAAGTGTTGAGCAAACGTAAATGTTGGAAGTCAGTTCTAATTGTTGACTTTCTATATTTCTAATTTATTAGTTTTATATGAAATGAAAACATTAAACATTTTATTTTCAATATGTATGAGATGAAAAAGAGCACGGCAAAAATAATTTTAGTGGATATTACAATGTTCCAACTTTTGAGGTTACCGTGTTTCTGACTGTTGAGTAACTATATCGAAGTTCAATTTTAATTGTTGATTTTTCTATGTTTCTAATTTATTAGTGTTATGTTTCACATATTTTTGGTGTTTTTATTGTGCAGGGATATTAGTAGAGGTGTTTTGATATTGATTTCGTATGAGGATCGTACTTTTGGAGTATGGGTATGTTTGGATTTGACAATGAGTGAACTGAGGCGTTAGATTTGTAAGATGTGGACTGATCTTACTCCTTTGTGTTTTGAGTTATCGGTTGTTCGTAGTGAAATAGGTCTGTCATTGATACTGGTTCGGAGCTCCAATTACTTTTGTATTTTTCTACTATAAATGGAGAAACAAGTGTGAATGTTTCTTTGCAATTGATTAATAATATTAATAGCCTGATTAGTAATGATGGTGTTGGTTCAAGTTCTTTAGAGGTCATGTTAGGTTACGATAATGAATATGAATATCGACAACTAATAAAGTCTGGGGCTTGAGCTAATCTAATAATATGTGTTGGTAAGAGATTCCTTAGTCAAGCTCCTGAATTTTTGAAAAAGTTGAAACAATATTCTATTGAGATGGGTTTTAGTTACAAGTACTTAAAGAATGACACTCATAGAGCTACAACTATATGTCGTTTACAGAATGCTGCCAGTTATCAATGGATAATTCATGCCTCTAAGAAGTTTAATCTTTCTCATTTCTTTGAGATAAAAACTTTCACAACTGGGCATACATGTGTTGTTGGCTATAAGAACCTGAATAATTCACACAATAATAGCCAACTTGTGAAGACTGTGATAATGGAAGAAGTTCACAATAATCCATTGGTAAAGGCTAAAGAAATTATTGATGTATTTCAAAGATATTATGGGCTGAAATTGAATTATTATTTTATATATATGGGGGAAAAGACAGCTTTAAAGGAGTTACATGGGAACGAGGAACTTTCATATCGTCAACTAGTTTAGTATATCAATAATTTGAGGACAACAAATCTCGGTAGTCATGTTCCTCCTGAATCATATGCCGAGACTAAGAGTTTGAGCGAATTTTCATTTTTTTAGGGGATCAATATATAGTTTTAATTTTTGTCACCCTCTTATTTTCTTGGATGGAACATTTTTGAAAGGAAAATATAAATATTGTATGCTGACAACAATATCAAAACTAGGAATAAAGGTAACTGATTGTTTTCTTTTTATTTTTATTTTAATATTTTATAGTTTATTTCGTTGCACTGTATTACATGTGGTTTTATGTTTAGTTATATATAATTGGTACATTAGTTATTATTTATCATTTAGTTTTTATCTGTTAATTCTTATTAATGAACTATTTTGTGCGCACTATATTTTGCAGAAATTTTCTAGTTGGCAATTGCTGTAATTCATAATGAAACTGAAGCAAATTGGTCTTGGTTTCTAGAGAACATAAAGTTAATTATTTCAGATGATAAAACACTTACTTTTCATTCAGATAGACATAAGGGGCTATTGTCATCTATTCCGAAGGTCTTCCCGAACTCCTTTTATGGTTATTGTTTGTGACATTTGAAATGTAACTTGACTGCTGTGATACCTAAGAAAAATACTAGGCTTTCTTTTATTTTGAAGTTGTTTACTGATTGTGCCTGTGCAGTAACACATGATAGTTTTGTAAAGTGTCTAGAAGATTTAAAGGCACTGGGTGGGGATGTTGTTGTCGATTTTATAAAAATCTGGTGAATGGTCACGGCCAAAATCCCTGACCAAGTTCGTTACTAAAAAATGGTCACGGCCCGCAGGGGTCACGGCAGATGGTCGTGGACTTGGGCCGTGACCCATATCGCGACGGGGAAAAAATGGTCGCGGCCAAAGTCCGTAACCCAAACCGCGATGAAAAAAAGGAAAAAAATGGTCACGACCCAAGTCTGTGACCCAAAACTGTGACCAAATTGGTCGCGGCCAAAGTCCGTGACCCACACCGCGCCGAAAAAAAAGAAAAAAAATGGTTGTGGCCCAAGTCCGTGACCCATAACCGTGATAAAAATTGTTCGCGGCCAAAGTCTGTGAGCCACATCGCGACGAAAAAAAAGGAAAAAAATGGTCGCGGACTTTGGCCTTGACCATTTTTCGTCACGGTTGGGGGACATGAACTTTGGCCGCGACCATTTTTATCCGCGATGGAAAAAATAAAAATGGCCATGGACAAAGTCCATGACCATATTTAACTATAATTTAAAAAAAATGTCTTTTTTCGTCCAATCCTAAAATTGGTGGTCCTGTGACTGCGTTGCTACGTGTAACGTTGGACGCGTACGAGGTGTTACAAATATTTATTATTGGCAAAACAATAAAAAAAAATCACAAATTGCGAATCGGGAACGTTGTTAATAAACTAATATATATATAAACTTAAACATATTACACGTCTTAATAATTCACAGATAAAAAAAAATTGGCCAGAGTTTCCTCTGTTTTCTGGACATTCCAAACCCTATAAATATAAAATCCGCTTATTATAGAGCCCACACGACCATAAAATTTAACAATCAAATTATAAAAGCCCGCACGACCATAAAACTAAACAATAAAATAATAAAAGCCGCACGGCTGTAACACATAAAAAATATAATCCTGAATGTCCACAACATTATATAAACAATCTTCATGTTGTAAACCACTGCCTCCTTCATTTGTTCCACGTACAAAAAAGCAAACGAAATAATGTTATCCTGTAAATGATTGGATAAAAAAAATGATATTAGTAACTATGTAGTTTTACAAAAAAATTATTCAAGATGAAAAATTGCATATATGAGTTATAATTATAAACATATCAGTTCCTATGAGTTACATTGGTCCCGTGTGAGATGTCGGTGCCACTCACGGGGCTGTTTCGGGGTTTCCCCCTCTAGCGCCATGTTTTTAAGCTTAAGTTTGGACATTTTCAAATTATAATAGTATCCTAAAATAAGGAGTCCCGTGATAGCATGGCCAGTTCCTACGTGTTACATTGGTCCCTTGCGAGGTGTTGGTGCCTCTCACGGGGCCATTCAGAGGCTGTTTCGGGTTATCGCCCTCCAACGCCAAGTTTCTAAGCCTAAATCCTGATATTTTAAAATTATCCTCGTGTACTCAAACCGGGACTCCCATGATCGCACAGTCAGTTCCTATGAGTTACATTGGTCCTGTGCGAGGTGTTGGTGCCTCTCAAGGGGCCGTTCGGGGGTTGTCTAGAGTTTTCTCCCTCTAACACCATGTTTTTAAGACTAAGTATAGAAATTTGCAAATTATCATCGTATTCTCAAACTGGGAGTAGCGTGATCACGCCTTAAGTTACTACGAGTTACATTAGTCCCGTGCGAGGTGTTAGTGACACTCACGGGGCCATTTGGGACTGTGTTGGGTTTTTGCCTTCTAACATCATGTTTTTAAACCGAAGTCTAGAAATATGCATTATTATCATCGTATTCTCAAACCGGGAGCCCCGTGATCGCGTGGTAAGTTCCTACGAGTTACATTGGTCCCTTGCTAGGTGTTGGTGACACTCACGGGGCCGTTCATGGGCTGTTTTGGGTTTTCACCAACTAACGTCGTGTTTTTATGCCTAAGTTTAGAAATATGCAAATTATCGTTGTATTCTCAAACCAGGAGTCCCGTGATTGCGTGGTAAGTTCTTACGAGTTATATTGGTCCCGTACGAGGTGTTGGTGCCACTCATGGGACCGTTTGGGGTCTGTTTTGGGTTTTCACCCACTAACACCAAGTTTTGCTTAAGTCCTGATATTTTTAAATTATCTTCGTATTCTCAAATCGGGAGTCCCGTGATTGTGTGGTAAGTTTCTACGAGTTACATTGGTACCGTGCGAGGTGTTGGTGCCACTCACGGGGCCGTTCAGGAGTTCTTTCGGGGTTTCACCCACTAACGCCATATTTTTAAGCCTAAGTCTAGATATATGGAAATTATCATCATATTCTCAAACCGGGAGTCCCGTGATTGATCGGTCAGTTCCAACGAGTTACATTGGTCCCATGCGAGGTGTTGGTGCCATAACAGGGCCGTTCGGGGGCAGTTTCGAGTTTTTACCCACTAACGTCAGTTTTGCTTAAGTCCTGATATTTTTAAATTATCATTGTATTCTCAAACTGGGAGTCTCGTGATCACAGTGTTGGTGCAACTCACGAGGTCGTTCGGGGGCTGTTTTGAGTTTTCACCCGCTAACGCCATGTTTTAAGCCTAAGTCTAAAAATATACAAATTATCATCGTATTCTTAAACCGAATCCACGTGATCGCATGGTCAGTTCCTACGAGTTACATTTGTCCCGTACGAGGAGTTGGTGCCACTCACGGGGCCATTCGGGGGTTGTGTTGGATTTTTGCCTTCTAACGCCATGTTTTTAAGCCTAAATCTATAAATATGCAAAATTATCGTCGTATACTAAAACTGAGAGTCCCGTGATTGCGCGGTCAGTTCCTACAAATTATATTGGTCCCATGTGAGGTGTTGCTGCCATTCACGGAGCCGTTCGGAGGCTGTTTCGGGTTTTCACCGACTAACGTCATGTTATGCTTAAGTCCTGATATTTTCAAATTATCATCGTATTCTCAAACCGGGAGTCCCATGATTTCACAGTAAGTTCCTACGAGTTACATTGTTCCCGTCCGAGGTGTTGGAGACACTCACGGGGCCGTTCGGGGGCTGTTTCGGCTATAACCCACTAACGCAATATTTTGCTTAAGTCCTAATGTTTTTAAATTATCGTTGTATTCTTAAATCGGGAGTCCCGTGATCACGCGATAAGTTCCTAAGAGTTATATTGGTCCCTTGCATGGTATTGGTGCCACTCACGGGGCAGTTCGTGGGCTGTTTTGGGTTTTCATCCACTGACGACATGTTTTTATGCCTATGTTTAGAAATATGAAAATTATCATCGTATCCTCAAAACTGGGAGTCCCGTGATCGTACGGTCAGTTCCTACGAGTTATATTGGTCCCGTGCGAGGTGTTGGTGCCACGCACGGGGTCGTTTTAGGTTTTCACCCATTAACGCCACATTTTGCTTAAGTCCTGATATTTTTAAATATCGTCGTATTCTCAAACTGGTAGTCCCACGATCGCGCAGTGAGTTCGTATGAGTTACATTGGTCCCGTGCGAGGTGTTGGTGCCACTCACGGGGCCGCTCGGAAGTTGTTTTGAGTTTTTCACCCACTAACGCCATGTTTTTAAGCCTAAGCCTAGAAATATGGAAATTATTGTCATAATCTCAAACTGGGAGTCCCGTGATCGTGCGATCAGTTCCTACTAGTTACATTGATCTCGTGCGAGGTCTTAGTGCCACTCATGGGGCCATTCGGGGGCTGTTTTGAGTTTTCACCCACTAACGCCATGTTTTGCTTAAGTCCTGATATTTTTAAATTATCATCGTATTCTCAATCTAGGAGTCCCATGATTGCACCGTACGTTCGTACGAGTTACATTGGTCCCGTGCGAGGTGTTGGTGCCACCCTCGGGGCCGTTTTGGGGCTATTTTGGGGTTTTACCCACTAACGCCATCTTTTTAAGTCTAGAAATATGAAAATTATCATTATATTATCAAACTGGGGGTCCTGTGACCGCGCGGTCAGTTCCTACAAGTTACATTGGTCCCGTGCGAGGAGTTGGTGCCACCCACGGGGCCGTTCGGGGGCTGTGTCTGGTTTTTGCCTTCTAACGCCAAGTTTTTAAGCCTAAGTCTAAAAATATGCAAATCATCACAATATTCTCAAACCGGGAGTCCCGTGATCCCACAGTCAGTTCCTTCGAATTATATTGGTTCTGTGAGAGGTGTTGGTGCCACTCACGGGGCCGTTTGGGGGTTGTTTTGGGCTTTCATGCACCAATGCCATGTTTTGCTTAAGTCCTGATATTTTTAAATTATTATCGTATTATTAAACTGGGAGTCCCGTGATCACGCGATAAGTTCCTACGAGTTATATTAGCCCCGTGCGAGGTGTTGGGGACACTCACGGGGCCGTTCGGGGGATGTTTTGGGTTTTAACCCGCTAACGCCATGTTTTCAATCCTAAGTCTAGAAATATGCCAATTATCGTTGTATTCTCAAATCGGGAGTCCCGTGATCGCGCGGTCAGTTCCTACGAGTTAAATTGGTCTCGTGCGAGGTGTTGGTGCTACTCATAGTGCCGTTCAGGAGCTATTTCGAGTTTTCACCCACTAACGCCATGTTTCTCTCAAGTCCTAGTATTTTTCAATTATCACTGTATTCTCAAATCGGGAGTCCTGTGATCACGCAGTAAGTTCCTATGAGTTACATTGGTTCCGCGCGAGGTGTCGGTACCACTCACGGGGATGTTCGCGGGATGTTTTGGGTTTTCTCCCGCTAACGCCATTATTTTAAGCCTAAGTCTAGAAATTTTCAAATTATCATCGTATTCTCAAACCGGGAGTTCCATGATCGCGCAGTAACTTCCTACGAGTTACATTGGTCCCGTCCGAGTGTTGCTGCCACTCATGGGGCCGTTCGGGGGCTGTTTCGGCTATCACCCACTAACGCTATGTTTATAATCCGAAGTCTAGAAATATATAAATTATCATCATATTCTCAAATTGGGAGTCCCGTGATCGCGCGGTCAGTTCCTACGAGTTATATTGGTCCCGTATGAGGTGTTGGTGCTACTCACAGGGCCGTTCGGAGGTTGTTTTGGGTTTTCGCCCACTAACGCAATGTTTTGCTTAAGTTATAATATTTTTAAATTATCAACGTATTCTCAAATCGAGAGTCCTGTGATCACACGATAAGTTTCTACGAGTTACATTGGTCCCGTGCAAGGTATTAGTGCCACTCACGGGGCCGTTCGCGGGTTGTTTTTTGTTTTCATCCACTGACGCCATGATTTGCTTATGTCCTGATATTTTTAAATTATCTTCGTATTATCAAACCGAGAGTCTCGTGATCGTTTGGTAAGTTTCTACGAGTTACATTTGTACCGTGCGAGGTGTTGGTGCCACTCACGGGGCCGTTCAGGAGTTCTTTCGAGTTTTCACCCACTAACGCCATGTTTTTAAGCCCAAGTCTAAATATATGGAAATTAATTTTCATATTCTTAAATCGGGAGTCCCGTGATTGCGCGATCAGTTCCTATGAGTTACATTGGTCTCGTACGAGGTTTTGATGCCATTCACAGGGCCGTTCGGGGGAAGTTTCGAGTTTTCAACCACAAACGTCATGTTTTGCGTAAGTCCTTATATTTTTAAACTATCATTGCATTCTCAAACCGGGAGTCCTGTGATGGAGTGGTAAGTTTGTACGAGTTACATTGGTCCCGTAGGAGGTGTTGGTGCCACTCACGGGGTCATTCGGGGCTGTTTTGGGTTTTCACTCGCTAACGCAATGTTTAAGCCTAAGTCTAAAAATATGCAAATGATCATCGTATTCTCAAATTGAAAGTTCCGTAATCACGTGGTCAGTTCCTACGAGTTACATTAGTCCCGTACGAGGAGTTGGTGCCACTCACGGGGCCATTCGGGGGCTGTGTTGGGTTTTTGCCCTCTAACGCCATATTTTTAAGCCTAAGTCTAGAAATATGCAAATTATCATCGTATACTAAAATAGAGAGTCCTGTGATTGAGGGTCAGTTCCTACAAGTTATATTTGTCTCGTGTGAGGTGTTTCTTCCACTCATGGGGCCGTTCGGGGGCTATTTCGGGTTTTCACCCAGTAACGCCATGTTTTGCTTAAGTCTTTATATTTTCAAATTATCATCGTTTTCTCAATCGGGAGTCCCGTTATCGTGCAGTAAGTTCCTACGAGTTACATTGGGCCCGTCCGAGGTGTTGGTGCCAGTCACGGGGCCGTTCGGGGGCTGTTTTGGCTATCACCCACTAACGCCATGTTTTTAAGCCTAAGTCTAGAAATATGCAAATTATCATCATATTCTCAAACCGGGAGTCCAGTGATCGCGCGATCAGTTCCTACGAGTTACATTGGTCCCGTACGAGGTGTTGGTGCTACTCACAGAGCCGTCCGTGGGTTGTTTCGGGTTTTCACCCACTAACGTCATATTTTGCTTAAGTCCTGATATTTGTAAATTATCATCGTATTCTTAAATCTGGAGTCCCGTGATCACTCGATAAGTTTCTACGAGTTACATTGGTCCCGTGTAAGGTATTGGTGCCACTCACGGGGCCGTTCGGGGGCTATTTTGGGTTTTCATCCACTAAAGCCATGTTTTTATGCCTAAGTTTAGAAATATGAAAATTATCGTCGTATCCTCAAAATTGGGACTCCCGTGATCGTGCGGTCAGTTTCTACGAGTTATATTGGTCCCGTGTGAGATGTTGGTCCCAATCACGGGTCCGTTTGGGGGCTGTTTTGGGTTTTCACCCATTAACGCCATATTTTTCATAAGTTCTGATATTTTTAAATTATCATCGTATTCTCAAACCGGGAGTCCTGTGATCACGCGATAAGTCCCTACGAGTTACATTGGTCCCGTACGAGGTGTTGGTCCCACTCACGACGCCGTTCGGTGGTTGTTTCGAGTTTTCACCCACTAACGCTATGTTTTTAAGCCTAAGTCTAGAAATATGAAAATTATCACCGTATTCTCAAACCGGGACTCCCATGATCACACGGTCAGTTCCTACAAGTTGTATTCGTGCCGTGCGAGGTGTTGGTGCCACTCACGGGGCCGTTCAGGGGCTATTTCAGGTTTCTACCCACTAACGCCATGTTTTGCTTATGCCCTGATATTTTTAAAATATTATCATATTCTCAAAATGGGAGTCCCTTGATCGAACGGTGAGTTCCTACAAGTTACATTGGTCCCATACGAGGTGTTGGTTCCACTTACGGGGCCGTTCGAGAGTTGTTTTGAGTTTTTCACCCACTAACGTCATGTTTTTAAATCTATGTCTAGAAATATAAAATTATCATCTTATACTCAAACCGGGAGTCCCGTAATCGCGCGACAGTACCCATGAGTTACATTGGTCCCATGCGAGGTCTTAGTGCCACTCACAAGGCCATTCAGTGGCTGTTTTGGGTTTTCACCCACTAACGCCATGCTTTGCTTAAGTCCTGATATTTTTAAATTACCGTCGTATTCTCAATCTGGGAGTCCCATGATTGCACCGTAAGGTCGTACGAGTTACATTGGTCCCGTGCGAGGTGTTGGTGCCACCCCCGGGTCCGTTCGGGGGCTGTTTTGGGTTTTCACCAGCTAACGCCATGTTTTTAAGCCCACATCTAGAAATATGCAAATTATCATCGTATTCTCAAATCGGGAGTCCCGTGATCGCGTGGTTAGTTCCTACGAGTTACATTGGTCCCGTGCGAGGAGTTGGTGCCACTCACGGGGCCGTTCAGGGGCTCTGCGGGGTTTTTGCCTTCTAATGCCAAGTTTTTAAGCCTAAGTCTAAAAATATGTAAATTATCATCATATTATCACACCGGGAGTCCCGTGATCCCGCGATCAGTTCTTTCGAGTTATATTAGTCCCGTGCGAGGTGTTGGTGCCACTCTCGGGGCCCTTTAGGGGCTATTTTGGGCTGTCACGTACCAACGCCATATTTTGCTTAAGTCCTAATATTGTTAAATTATCGTCGTATTCTCAAATTGGGACCCCCGTGATCACGCGATAAATTCCTACGAGTTACATTGGTCCCGTGCGAGGTGTTGGTGCGACTCACGGGGCCGTTCGGGGGCTGTTTTGGGTTTTCACTTGCTAACGCCATGTTATCAAGACTAAGTCTAGAAATATACAAATTATCATCGTATTTTCAAACCGGGAGTCCCGTGATTGCGCGGTCAGTTCCTATGAGTTAAATTGGTCTCGTGCGAGGTGTTGGTGCCACTCATAGTGCCGTTCAGGGGCCATTTCGGGTTTTCACCCACTAACGCCATGTTTGGCTTAAGTCCTGATATTTTCTAATTATCATCGTATTCTCAAACCGGGAGTCCTGTGATCGTGCAGTATGTTCCTACGAGTTACATTGGTTCGGTGCGAGGTGTTGGTACCACTCATGGGGACGTTCGGGGGATGTTTTGAGTTTTCTCCCGCTAACGCCATGTTTTTAAGCCTAAGTCTATAAATATGCAAATTATCATCGTATTCTCCAATCGGGAGTCCCGTGATCATGTAGTCAGTTCCTACTAGTTACATTGATGCCGTGCGAGGTGTTGGTGCTACTCACAGGCCGTTCGGGGGCTGTGTCGGGTTGTTGCCTTCTATCGCCATGTTTATAAGCCTAAGTCTAGAAATATACAAATTATCATCATATTCTCAAATCGTGAGTCCCGTGATCGCGCGATCAGTTCCTACGAGTTATATTGGTCCCGTACAAGGTGTTGGTGCTACTCACGAGGACGTTCGGGGTTGTTTTGGGTTTTCACCCACTAATGCAATGTTTTGCTTAATTTTTGATATTTTTATATTATCATCGTATTCTCAAATCGGGAGTTCCGTGATCATGCGGTAAGTTCCTACGAGTTACATTGGTCCCGTATAAGGTATTGGTGCCACTCACGGGGCCGTTTGGGGGCTGTTTTGAGTTTTCATCTACTGACGCAATGTTTTGTTTAAGTCCTGATATTTTTAAATTATCTTCGTATTCTCAAACTGGGAGTCCCATGATCGTGTGGTAAGTTTCTACGAGTTACATTGGTACCGTGCGAGGTGTTGGTGCCACTCACGGGGTCGTTCAGGAGTTCTTTCGAGTTTTCACCCACTAACGCCATGTTTTTAAGACTAAGTCTAAATATATGGAAATTATCGTTATATTATTAAATCGGGAGTCCCGTGATTGCGTGGTCAATTCCTATGAGTTACATTGGTCCCGCGTGAGGTGTTGGTGCCATTCACAGGGCCGTTTGAAGGAAGTTTCGGGTTTTCCACCACTAATGTCATGTTTTGCTTAAGTCCTCATATTTTAAAATTATCATCGTATTCTTAATTCGAGAGTCCTATGATCGCGTGGTAAGTTTGTACGAGTTACATTGGTCCTGTACGAGGTGTTGGTGCCACTCACGGGGTCATTCGGGGGCTGTTTTGGGTTTTCACTTACTAACGCCGTGTTTTAAGCCCAAGTCTAGAAATATGCAAGTGATTATCGTATTCTCAAACTGAAAGTTCCGTGATCACGTGGTTTGTTCCTACGAGTTATATTAGTCCAGTACGAGGAGTTGGTGCCACTCAAGGGGCCATTCGGGGGTTGTGTTGTGTTTTTTCCTTCTAATGCCATGTTTTTAAGCGTAAGTCTAGAAATATGCAAATTATCATCGTATACTAAAATCGAGAGTCCCGTGATCGAGGGTCAGTTCCTACGAGTTATATTTATCCCGTGTGAGGTGTTGCTTCCACTCACGGGGCCGTTCGGGGGATGTTTTGGGTTTTCACCCACTAACGCCATGTTTTGCTTAAGTCCTGATATTTTCAAATTATCGACGTATTCTCAAACCGAGAGTCCCGTGATCGTGCTGTAAGTTCCAACGAGTTACATTGGTCCCGTTCGAGGTGTTGGTGCCACTCACGGGCCGTTCGGGGGCTATTTTGGATATCACCCACTAACACCATGTTTTATAGCCTAAGTCTAGAAATATGTAAATTATCATCGTATTCCCAAATCGGGAGTCCCGTGATTGCGCGATCAGTTCTTATGTGTTACATTGGTCCCGTACGAGGTGTTGGTGCTAATCTCAGGGCCGTTCGTGGGCCATTTCAGGTTTTCACCCACTAACGCCATATTTTGCTTAAGTCCTGATATTTTTAAATTATCGCTGTATTCTTAAACGGGAGTCCTGTGATCATGCGATAAGTTCCTATGAGTTACATTTGACCCGTGTAAGGTATTGGTGCCACTCACGGGGCCGTTCAGGGGCTGTTTTGGGTTTTCATCCACTGACGCCATGTTTTTATGCATAAGTTTAGAAATATGAAAATTATCTTCGTATCTTCAAAACTGGGAGTACCGTGATCGTACGGTCAGTTCTTACGAGTTATAATGGTCCAGTGCGAGGTGTTGGTGCCACTCACGGGGCCGTTCGGGGGCTGTTTCGGGTTTTCACCCACTAACGCCATATTTTGCATAAGTTCTGATATTTTTAAATTATCATCATATTCTCAAACCAAGATTCCCGTGATCACGCGGTAAATTCCTACGAGTTACATTGGTCCCATACGAGGTGTTGGTCCCACTCACGAGGCGGTTCTGGGGTTGTATCGAGTTTTCACCCACTAACGCCATGTTTTTAAGCCTAAGTCTAGAAATATGGAAATTATCATCGTATTCTCAAATTGGGACTCCCATTATCTCGCGGTCAGTTTCTACGAGTTGTATTGGTCCCGTGCGAGGTGTTGGTGCCACTCACGGGGCCGTTCGGGGGCTGTTTGACGTTTTCACCCACTAACGCCATGTTTTGCTTATGTCCTGATATTTTTAAAATATCATCGTATTCTTAAACCAGGAGTTCCATGATCGCACGGTGAGTTACATTGGTCGCAAACGAGGTGTTGGTACCACTGACAGGGCGGTTCGAGAGTTGTGTCGAGTTTTTCTCCCACTAAGGCCATGTTTTGAAGCGTAAGTGTAGAAATATAAAATTATCGTCATATACTCAAACCGGGAGTCCCGTGATCGCACGACAATACCTACGAGTTACATTGGTCCCATGCGAGGTCTTAGTGCCTCTCACAGGGCCATTCGGGGGCTGTTTTGGGTTTTCACCCACTAACGCCATGTTTTGCTTAAGTCCTGATATTTTTAAATTATCATCGTATTATCAATATGGGAGTCCCATGATTGCACCGTAAGTTCGTACGAGTTACATTGGTCCCGTGTGAGGTGTTGGTGCCACTCACAGGGCCGTTCGGGGGCTGTTTTGGGTTTTCACTCGCTAACGCCATGTTTTCAAGCCTAATTCTATAAATATGCAAATTATCATCGTATTCTCGAACCGGGAGTTTCGTGATCACACGGTCAGTTCCTACGAGTTAAATTGGTCTCGTGCGAGGTGTTGGTGCCACTCACAGTGCCGTTCAGAGGCTATTTCGGGTTTTCACCCACTAACACTATGTTTTGGTTAAGTCCTGATATTTTTAAATTATCACAGTATTCTCAAACCAGGAGTCCCGTCATCGCGCAGTAAGTTCGCACGAGTTACATTGGTTCCGTTCGAGGTGTTGGTACCACTTATGGGGATATTCGGGGGATGTTTTGGGTTTTTTCCCGCTAACGCCATGCTTTTAAGCCTAAGTCTAGAAATATGCAAATTATCGTCGTATTCTCAAATCGGGAGTCCCGTGATCGTGCAGTCAATTCCTACGAGTTACATTGGTCCCGTGCGAGGTTTGTTGCCAGTCACAGGAAGTTCGGGGCTGTGTCGGGTTGTTGCCTTCTATCGCTATGTTTATAAGCCGAAGTCTAGTAATATGCAAATTATTATCGTATTCTCAAATCAAGAGTCCTGTGATCGCGTGGTCAGTTTCTATGAGTTATATTGGTCCCGTACGAGGTGTTGGCGCTACTCACGGGGCCGTTCAGGGGTTGTTTTGGGTTTTCACCCACTAACGCCATGTTTTGCTTAAGTTTTGATGTTTTTAAATTATCATCATATTCTAAAATCGGGAGTCCCGTGATCACGCGGTAAGTTCCTACGAGTTACATTGGTCCCGTGCAAGGCATTGGTGCCACTCACGAGGCCGTTCGGGGGTTGTTTTGGGTTTTCATCCACTGACGCCATGTTTTGCTTAAGTCCTGATATTTTTAAATTATCTTCGTATTCTCAAACCGGGAGTCTCGTGATCGTGTGGTAAGTTTCTACGAGTTACATTGGTTCCGTGCGAGGTGTTGGTGCCACTCACGGGGCCGTTCAGAAGTTCTTTCAGGTTTTCACCCACTAACGCCATGTTTTTAAGCCTAAGTTTAAATATATGGAAATTATCATCATATTCTGAAATCGAGAGTTCCGTGATTGCGCGATCAGTTCCTATGAGTTACATTGGTCCCGTGTAAGGTGTTGGTGCCATTCACAGGGCCGTTTAGGGGAAGTTTCGGGTTTTCAACCACTAATGTCATGTTTTGCTTAAGTCCTCATATTTTTAAATTATCATTGTATTATCAAATCGGGAGTCCTGTGATCGCGTGGTAAGTTTGTACGAGTTATATTGGTCTCGTACGAGGTGTTGGTGCCACTCACGGGGTCATTCGGGGGCTGTTTTGGGTTTTCACTCGCTAACGCCATGTTTAGAGCCTAAGTCTAGAAATATGAAAATTATCATCGTATTCTCAATCCGAAAGTTCCGTGATCACGTGGTCAGTTCCTACGAGTTACATTAGTCCCCTACGAGGAGTTGGTGCCACTCACGGGGCCATTTGGGGGCTGTGTTGGGTTTTTGCCTTCTAACACCATGTTTTTAAGCCTAAGTCTAGAAATATGCAAATTATCGTCGTATACTAAAACCGAGAGTCCCGTGATCGCGGGTCAATTCCTAAGAGTTATATTTGTCTCGTGTGAGGTGTTGCCTCCACTCACGGGGCCGTTCGGGGGCTATTTTGAGTTTTCACCCACTAACGCCAACTTTTACTTAAGTCTTGATATTTTCAAATTATCGTCATATTCTCAAACCGGGAGTCCCATGATCACGCAGTAAGTTCCTATGAGTTACATTGGTCCCGTCCGAGGTGTTAGTGCCACTCACGGGGACGTTCGGGGGTGTTTTGGCTATCACCCACTAACGCAATATTTTTAAGTCTAAGTCTAGAAATATGCAAATTATCATTGTATTCTTAAACCGGGAGTCCCGTGATTGCGCGATCAGTTCCCATGAGTTACATTGGTCCCATACGAGGTGTTGGTGCTACTCATAGGGCCGTTTGTGGGCTATTTTCGGTTTTCATCCACTAAGGCCATATTTTACTTAAGTCCTGATATTTTTAAATTATCATTGTATTCTTAAACCGGGAGTCCTGTGATCATGGGATAAGTTCCTACGAGTTACATTTGTCCCGTGTAAGGTATTGGTGCCACTCACGGGGCCGTTCGGGGGGCTGTTTTGGGTTTTCATCCACCGACGCCATGTTTTTATGCCTAAGTTTAGAAATATGAAAATTATCGTCGTATTCTCAAAACTGGGAGTCCCGTGATCGTGCGGTCAGTTCCTACGTGTTATATTGGTATCGTGTGAGGTGTTGGAGCCACTCAATGGGCCGTTCGGGGCCTGTTTTGGGTTTTCACCCATTAACGCCGTATTTTGCATATGTCATGATGTTTTTAAATTATCATCGTATTCTCAAAATGGGAGTCCCGTGATCACGCGGTAAGTTCCTACGAGTTACATTGGTCCCGTACGAGTTATTGGTCACACTCACAAGGCCGTTCGGGGGTTGTTTCCAGTTTTCACCCACTAACGCCAAGTTTTTAAGCCTAAGTCTAGAAATATGGAAATTATCACCGTCTTCCGAAACCGGGACTCCCATGATCATGCGATCAGTTCCTACGAGTTGTATTGGTCCCGTGCGAGGTGTTGGTGTCACTCACGGGGTCGTTCGGGGTTCCTTCAGGTTTTCACCCACTAACGCCACATTTTGCTTATGTCCTGATATTTTTAAAATATCATCGTATTCTCAAACCGGGAGTCCTGTGATCGCACGGTGAGTTCCTACGAGTTACATTGTTACCATATGAGGTGTTGGTGCCACTCACGGGGCCGTTCAAGAGTTGTTTTGAGTTTTTCACCTGCTAACGCCATATTTTTAAGCCTAAGTCTAGAAATATAAAATTATCGTCTTATACTCAAATCGGGAGTCCCGTGATCGCACAGCAGTACCTACGAGTTACATTGGTCCCGTGCGAGGTCTTAATGCCACTCACAGGGAAATTCGGGGGATGTTTTCGGTTTTCACCCACTAACGCCATGTTTTGTTTAAGTCCTGATATTTATAAATTATCGTCGTATTCTCAATCTGGGAGTCCCATAATTGCACCGTATGTTCCTACGAGTTACATTGGTCCCGTCCGAGATGTTGGTGCCACTCACGGGGCCGTTCGGGGCTGTTTTGGGTTTTCACCCACTAACGCCATGTTTTTAAGCCTAAGTCTAGAAATATGAAAATTATCATCGTATTCTCAAACTGGGAGTCCCGTGATCACGCGATCAGTTCCTACGAGTTACATTGGTCCCGTACGAGGTGTTGGTTCTACTCACAGGGCCGTTCGTGGGCTGTTTCGGGTTTTCACCTACTAACGCCATATTTTGCTTAAGTCTTGATATTTTTAAATTATCATCGTATTCTTAAATTGGGAGTCCCGTGATCATGCGATAAGTTCCTACGAGTTACATTAGTCCCGTGTATGGTATTGGTGCCACTCACGGGGCAGTTCGTGGGCTGTTTTGGGTTTTCATCCACTTACAACATGTTTTTATGCCTATGTTTAGAAATATGAAAATTATCATCGTATCCTCAAAACTGGGAGTCCCGTGATCATACGGTCAGTTCCTAAGAGTTATAGTGGTCCCGTGCGAGGTGTTGGTGCCACTCACGGGGCGGTTCGGGGGCTGTTTCGGGTTTTCACCCATTAACGCCATATTTTGCATAAGTCCTGATATTTTTAAATTATCATCGTATTCTCAAATCGAGAGTCCCGTGATCACGCGATAAATTCCTACGAGTTACATTGGTCCCGTACGAGGTGTTGGTCCCACTCACGAGGCTGTTCGGGGATTGTTTCGAGTTTTCACCCACTAACGCCATGTTTTTAAGCCTACGTTTAGAAATATGGAAATTATCATCGTATTCTCAAACCAGGACTCCCATGGTCACGCGGTCAGTTCCTACGAGTTGTATTGGTCCCGTGCGAGGTGTTGGTGCCACTCACGGGGCCGTTCGGGGGTTGTTTTAGGTTTTCATCGACTAACGCCATGTTTTGCTTATGTCCTGATATTTTTAAAATATCGTCGTATTCTCAAACCAGGAGTTTCATGATCGAGCGGTGAGTTCCTACGAGTTACATTGGTCCCAAACGTGGTGTTGGTGCCACTCACGGGGCCGTTCGAGAGTTGTTTCGAGTTTTTCACCCACTAACGCCATGTTTTGAAGCCTAAGTCTAGAAATATAAAATTATCATCTTATACTCAAATCAGGAGTCCCGTGATTGCACGACAGTACCTACGAGTTACATTTGTCCCATGCGAGGTCTTAGTGCCACTCACAGGGCCATTCGGGGGCTATTTTGGGTTTTCACCCACTAACGCCATGTTTTGCTTAAGTCCTGATATTTTTAAATTATCATCGTATTATAAATCTGGGAGTCCCATGATTGCACTGTAAGTTAGTACGAGTTACATTGGTCCCGTACGAGGTGTTGGTGCCACTCACGGGGCCGTTCAGGGGTTGTTTTGGGTTTTCACCCGCTAATGCCATATTTTTAAGCCTAAGTCTAGAAATATGCAAATTATCATCGTATTCTCAAATAGGGAGTCCCGTGATCCCGTTGTTAGTTCCTACGAGTTACATTGGTCCCGTGTGAGGAGTTGGTGCCACTCATGGGGCCGTTCGGGGGTTGTGTTGGGTTTTTGCCTTCTAACGCCAAGTTTTTAAGCCTAAGTCTAAAAATATGTAAATTATCATCATATTCTCAAATCGGGAGTCCCATGATCCCGCGGTCAGTTTCTTCGAGTTATATTGGTCCCGTGCGAGGTGTTGGTGCCCCTCACGGGGCCGTTTATGGGCTATTTTGGGCTTTCACGCACCAACACCATGTCTTGCTTAAGCCCCGATATTTTGAAATTATCATCGTATTCTCAAACTGGGAGTCCCGTGATCACACGGTAAGTTCCTACGAGTTATATTGGTCCCGTGCGAGGTGTTGGTTCCACTCACGGGGCCGTTCGGGGGCTGTTTTGGGTTTTCACCCGCTAACGCCATGTTTTCAAGCCTAAGTATAGAAATATGCAAATTATCATCGTATTCTCAAATAGGGAGTCCCGTGATCACGCGGTCAGTTCCTACGAGTTAAATTGGTGTCCTGCGAGGTGTTGGTGCCACTCATAGTGTCGTTCAGGGGCTATTTCGGGTATTCACCCACTAACGCCATGTTTTACTTAAGTCCTGATATTTTTAAATTATCATAGTATTCTCAAACTGGGAGTCCTATGATCGCGCAATAAGTTCTTACGTGTTACATTGGTTACATGCGAGGTGTTGGTACCACTCATGGGGATATTCGGGGGATATTTTGGGTTTTCTCCCGTTAATGCCATGTTTTTAAGCCCAAGTCTAGAAATGTGGCAATTATCGTCGTATTCTCAAATCGGGAGTCCCATGATCGTGCAGTCAGTTCCTACGAGTTACATTGGTTATGTGCGAGGTGTTGGTGCCACTCACAGGCCGTTTAGGGGTTGTGTCGGGTTTTCTCCCGCTAACGCCATGTTTATAAGACTAAGTCTAGAAATATGCAAATTATCATCGTATTCTCAAATCGGGTGTCTCGTGATCACGCGGTCAATTCCTATGAGTTATATTGGTCCCGTACGAGGTGTTGGTGCTACTCACGGGGCCGTTTAGGGATCGTTTTGGGTTTTCACCCACTAACGCCATGTTTTGCTTAAGTTCTGATATTTTTAAATTATCATCGTATTCTCAAACCGGGAGTCCCGTGATCGCGCAGTCAGTTCCTATGACTTACATTGGTCCCGTGTAAGGTCTTGGAGCCATTTAAAGGGCCGTTCGGGGGAAGTTTCGGGTTTTCAACCACTAACGTCATGTTTTGCTTAAGTCCTCATATTTTTAAATGATCATCGTATTCTCAAACCGGGAGTCCTGTGATGGAGTGGTAAGTTTGTACGAGTTACATTGGTCCCGTAGAAGGTGTTGGTGCCACTCACGGGGTCATTCGGGGGCTGTTTTGGGTTTTCACTCGCTAACGCAATGTTTAAGCCTAAGTATAGAAATATGCAAATGATCATCGTATTCTCAAATTAAAAGTTCCGTAATCACGTGGTCAGTTCCTACGAGTTACATTAGTCCCATACGAGGAGTTGGTGCCACTCACGGGGCCATTCAGGGGCTGTGTTGGGTTTTTGCCCTCTAACGCCATATTTTTAAGCCTAAGTCTAGAAATATGCCAATTATCGTGGTATACTAAAATAGAGAGTCCCGTGATCGAGGGTCAGTTCCTACAAGTTATATTTGTCTCGTTTGAGGTGTTGCTTCCACTCATGGGGCCGTTCGGGGGCTATTTCGGGTTTTCACCCAGTAACGCCATGTTTTGCTTAAGTCCTTATATTTTCAAATTATCATCGTTTTCTCAATCGGGAGTCCCGTTATCGTGCAGTAAGTTCCTACGAGTTACATTGGTCCCGTCCAAGGTGTTGGTGCCACTCAGGGGGCCATTCGGGAGCTGTTTTGGCTATCACCCACTAACACCATGTTTTTAAGTCTAAGTCAAGAAATATGCAAATTATCATCGTATTCCCAAATCGAGAGTCCCGTGATTGCGCGATCAGTTCCTATGAGTTACATTGATCCCGTATGAGATGTTGGTGCTACTCACAGGGCCATTCGTGTGCTATTTTGGGTTTTCACCCACTAACACCATACTTTGCTTAAGTCCTGATATTTTTAAATTATCGTCGTATTCTTAAATCGGGAGTCATGTGATCACGCGATAAGTTCCCATGAGTTACATTTGTCCAGTGTAAGGTATTGGTGCCACTCACGGGGCCGTTCGGGGGCTGTTTTGGGTTTTCATCCACCGACGCTATGTTTTTATGCCCGAGTTTAGAAATATGAAAATTATCGTCGTATTATCAGAATTAGGAGTCTCGTGATCATGCGGTCAGTTCCTACGTGTTATATTGGTCACGTGCGAGGTGTTGGTGCCACTCACGGGGCCGTTCGGGGGCTATTTCGAGTTTTCACCCATTAACGCCATATTTTGTATAAGTCGTGATATTTTTAAATTATCATCGTATTCTCAAACCGGGAGTCCCGTGATCACGCGGTAAGTTCCTATGAGTACATTGGTCCCGTACGAGGTGTTGGTCCCACCCACGAGGCCGTTCGGGGCTTGTTTCGAGTTTTCACCCACTAACGCCAAGTTTTTAGGCCTAAGTCTAGAAATATGGAATTTATCATCGTATTCTCAAATCAGGACTCCCATGATCACGCGGTTAGTTCCTTCGAGTTATATTGGTTCCGTGCGAGGTGTTGGTGCCACTCACGGGGCCGTTCGGGGGCTGTTTCAGGTTTTCACCCACTAACGCCACATTTTGGTTATGTCCTGATATTTTTAAAATATCGTCGTAATCTCAAACCGGGAGTCCCGTGATTGCACGGTGAGTTCCTACGAGTTACATTGTTCCCATGCGAGGTGTTGGTGCCACTCACGGGGCCGTTCAAGAGTTGTTTCGAGTTTTTCACCCACCAATGCCATGTTTTTAAGTCTAAGTGTAGAAATATAAAATTATCGTCTTATACTCAAATCGGGAGTCCCGTAATCGTGCGACAATACCTACGAGTTACATTGGTCCCGTGCGAGGTCTTAGTGCCACTAAGAGGGCCATTCAGGGGCTGTTTTGGGTTTTCAGCCTCTAACGCTATGTTTTCCTTAAGTCCTGATATTTTTAAATTATCGTCGTATTCTCAACCTGGGAGTCCCATGATTGCATCATAAGTTCGTACGAGTTACATTCGTCCTGTGCAAGGTGTTGGTGCCACTCCCGGGGCTGTTCGGGGGTTATTTTGGATTTTCACCCGCTAACACCATTTTTTTTGCCTAAGTCTAGAAATATGAAAATTATCCTTGTATTATCAAACCGGGAGTCCCGTGATTGTGTGGTTAGTTCATACGCATTACATTGGTCCCGTGCGAGGAGTTGGTGCCACTCACGGTGACGTTTGGGGGATGTGTCTGGTTTTTGCCTTCTAACGCCATGTTTTTAAGCCCAAGTCTAAAAATACTTAAATTATCTTCATATTATCAAACCGGGAGTCCCGTGATCCCGCGGTCAATTCCTTCTAGGTTTATTGGTCCCGTGTAAGGTGTTGGTGCCACTCACGGGGCCGTTTATGGGCTATTTTGGGCTTTCACGCACCAACACCATGTTTTGCTTAAGTCCTGATATTTTAAAATTATCATCGTATTCTTAAACTGGGTGTCCGGTGATCACGCGGTTGGTTCCTATGAGTTACAGTGATCCCGTGCGAGGCGTTGGTTCCACTCACGGGGCCGTTCGGGGGCTATTTTTGGCTTTCCCTCTCTAACGCCATGTTTTCAAGCCTAAGTCTAGAAATATGCAAATTATCGTCGTATTCTCAAACCGGGAGTCCCGTGATCGCGCGGTTAGTTCCTACGAGTTAAATTGGTCTCGTACGAGGTATTGGTTCCACTCACAGTGTCGTTCAGGGTCTGTTTTAGGTTTTCACCCACTAACGCCATGTTTTGCTTAAGTCCTGATATTTTTAAATTATCACAATATTCTCAAACTGGGAGTCCTGTGATCGTGAAGTAAGTTCCTACGAGTTACATTGGTTCCGTGTGAGGTGTTGGTACCACTCATGGGGATATTCCGGGGCTGTTTTGGGTTTTCTCCCGCTAACGCCATGTTTTTAAGCCCAAGTCTAGAAATATACAAATTATCATCGTATTCTCAAATCGGGAGTCCCGTGATCGTGCAGTTAGTTCTTACGAGTTACATTGGTCCCGTGCGAGGTGTTGGTGCCACTCACATGCCTTTCGGGGGCTGTGTTGGGTTGTTGCCTTCTATCGCCATGTTTATTAGTCTAAGTTAAGAAATATGCAAATTATCATCGTATTCTCAAATCGGGAGTCCTGTGATCGCGCGGTCAGTTCCTACGAGTTATATTGGTCCTGTATGAGGTTTGGTGCTACTCACGCAGCCGTTCAGGGGTTGTTTTTGGTTTTCACCCACTAACGCCATGTTTTTCTTAAGTTATGATATTTTTAAATTATCATCCTATTCTCAAATCGGGAGTTCCGTGATCACGCGGTAAGTTCCTACAAGTTACATTGGTCCCGTGCAAGGTATTGGTGCCACTCACGGGGCCGCTCGGGGGGTTATTTTGGGTTTTCATCCACTGACGCCATATTTTGCTTAAGTCCTGATATTTTTAAATTATCTTTGTATTCTCAAATCGGGAGTCTCGTGATCATGTGGTAAGTTTCGACGAGTTACTTTGGTACCGTGCGAGGTGTTGGTGCCACTCATGGGGCCGTTTCGGAGTTCTTTCGGGTTTTCACCCACTAACGCCATGTTTTTAAGACTAAGTCTAAATATATGGAAATTATCATCATATTCTTAAATCGCAAGTCCTGTGATAGCGCGATCAGTTCCTATGAGTTACATTGGTCCTGTGTAAGGTGTTGGTGCCATTCACAGGGCCGTTCAGGGGAAGTTTCGGGTTTTCAACCACTAATGTCATGTTTTGCTTAAGTCCTCATATTTTTAAATTATCATAGTATTCTCAACCCGGGAGTCCTGTGATCACGTGGTAAGTTTGTATGAGTTACATTGGTCTCGTATGAGGTGTTGGTGCAACTCACGGGGTCATTCGGGGGCTGTTTTGGGTTTTCACTCGCTAACGCCATGTTTTAAGCCTAAGTCTAGAAATATGCAAATTATCATCGTATTCTCAAACCGAAAGTTCTGTGATCACGTGGTCAGTTCTTATGAGTTACATTAGTCCCCTACGAGGAGTTGGTGCCACTCACGGGGACATTCGGGGGCTGTGTTGGATTTTTGCCTTCTAACGCTATGTTTTTAAGCCTAAGTCTAGAAATATGTAAATTATCGTCGTATACTAAAACCGAGAGTCTAGTGATCTACGGTCAATTCCTACGAGTTATATTTGTCCCGTGTGAGGTGTTGCTTCCACTCACGGGGCCATTCGGGGGCTATTTCGGGTTTTCATCCACTAACGCCATGTTTTGCTTAAGTCCTGATATTTTCAAATTATCGTCGTATTCTCAAACCAGGAGTCCCGTAGCCGCGCAGTAAGTTCCTACGAGTTACATTGGTCCCAAACGCGGTATTGGTGCCACTCACGGGGCCGTTCGGGCGCTATTTTGGATATCACCCACTAACACCATGTTTTATAGCCTAAGTCTAGAAATATGTAAATTATCATCGTATTCCCAAATCGGGAGTCCCGTGATTGCACGATCAGTTCTTATGTGTTACATTGGTCCCGTACGAGGTGTTAGTGCTACTCACAGGGCCGTTCGTGGGCCATTTCGGGTTTTCACCCACTAACGCCATATTTTGCTTAAGTCCTGATATTTTTAAATTATCGCTGTATTCTTAAACTGGGAGTCCTGTGATCATGCGATAAGTTCCTATGAGTTACATTTGTCCTGTGTAAGGTATTGGTGCCACTCACGGGGCCGTTCGGGGGCTGTTTTGGGTTTTCATCCACTGACGCCATATTTTTATGCGTAAGTTTAGAAATATATAAATTATCATCGTATTCTCAAAACTGGGAGTCCTATGATCGTGCGATCAGTTCCTACGTGTTATATTGGTCCCGTGCGAGGTGTTAGTGCCACTCACAGGGCCGTTCGGGGGCTATTTCGGGTTTTCACCCATTAACGCCATATTTTGCATAAATCCTGATATTTTTAAATTATCATTATATTCTCAAACCGAGAGTCCCGTGATCACGCGATAAGTTCCTACGAGTTACATTTGTCTCGTATGAGGTATTGGTCTCACTCACGGGGCCGTTCGGGGGTTGTTTTGAGTTTCACCCACTAACGCCAAGTTTTTAAGCCTCAGTCTAGAAATATGGAAATTATCATCCTATTCTCAAACCGGGACTCCCATGATCACGCGGTCAGTTCCTACGAGTTGTATTGGTCCCGTGCGAGGTGTTGGTGCCACTCACGGGACCATTCAGAGTTTTCACCCACTAACGCCACGTTTTGCTTATGTCCTGATATTTTTAAAATATCATCGTATTCTCAAACCAGGAGTCCCATGATCGCACGGTGAGTTCCTATGAGTTACACTGTTTCCATGCGAGGTGTTGGTGCCACTCCCGGGGCCGTTCGGGGGCTGTTTTGGGTTTTCACCCGCTAACGCCATGTTTTTAATCCTATGTCTAGAAATATGCAAATTATCATCGTATTCTCAAACCGAGAGCCCCGTGATCATGTGGTTAGGTCCTACGAGTTACATTGGTCCCGTGCAAGGAGTTGGTTCCCCTCATAGAGCCGTTCGGGGGCTGTGTCGGGTTTTTGCCTTCTAACGCCAAGTTTTTAAGCCTAAGTCTAAAAATATATAAATTATCATCATATTCTCAAACTGGGATTCCCGTGATCCCACGGTCAGTTCCTTCGAGTTATATTGGTCCCGTGCGAGGTGTTGGTGCCACTCACGGGGCCGTTTAGGGGCTATTTTGGGCTTTCACGCACCAACGCCACGTTTTGCTTAAGTCCTGATATTTTAAAATTATCATCGTATTCTTAAACTGGGAGTCCCGTGATCACGCGGTAAGTTCCTACGAGTTACGTTGGTCCCGTGCGAGGTGTTGGTGCCACTCACGGCGCCGTTCGAGGGCTATTTTGGGTTTTCACTCGCTAATGCCATGTTTTCAAGCCTAAGTCTAGAGATATGCAAATTATCATCGTATTCTCAAACCGGGTGTTCCGTGATCGCACGGTCAGTTCCTACGAGTTAAATTGGTCTCGTGCGAGGTGTTGGTGCCACTCACAATGCCGTTCAGGGGCTATTTCGGGTTTTCATCCACTAATGCCATATTTTGCTTAAGTCCTGATATTTTTAGATTATCGCCGTATTCTCAAACTCGGAGTCCCATGATTGGCCCGTAAGTTCCTACGAGTTACATTGGTTCCGTGCGAGGTGTTGGTACCACTCATGGGGATGTTCGGTGGACTTTTTGGGTTTCTCCTGCTAACGCCATATTTTTAAGCCTAAGTATAGAAATATGCATATTATTGTCGTATTCTCAAATTGGGAGTCTCATGATCATGCAGTCAGTTCCTACGAGTTACATTGGTCCCGTACGAGGTGTTGGTGCCACTCATAGGCCGTTCGGGGGCTGTGTTGGGTTGTTGACTTCTATCGCCATGTTTATAAGACTAAGTCTAGAAATATGCAAATTATCATCGTATTCTCAAATCGGGAGTCCCGTGATCGTGCGGTCTGTTTCTAAGGGTTATATTGGTCCCGTACGAGGTGTTGGTGCTATTCACGGGGCCGTTCAGGGATTGTTTTGGGTTTTCACCCATAACGCCATGTTCTTAAGTTCTGATATTTTTAAATTATCATCATATTCTCAAACCGGGAGTCCCGTGATCGCGCGATAAGTTCCTACGAGTTACATGGGTCCCGTGCGAGGTGTTGGTACCACTTACGGGGCCGTTCGTGGGTTATTTTGGGGTTTCACCCACTAATGCCATGTTTTTAAGCCTAAGTTGAAAAATATGCAAATTATCATCATATTCTCAAATCGAGAGTCCCATGATCGCGCGGTCAGTTTCTACGAGTTACATTGGTCCCGTATGAGGTGTTGGTGCCACTCACGGGGCCATTCGGGGACTGTTTTGAGTTTTCACCCATTGACACCATGTTTTAAGCCTAAGTCTAGAAATTTGCAAATTATCAACATATTCTCAAACTGTGAGTAGCGTGATCACGCGGTCTGTTCCTATACGTTACATTGATCCCGTGCGAAGTGTTTGTTCCTCTCATAGGTCTATTCGGGGGGTTGTTTCGAGTTTTCACCCTCTAATGCCAAGCTTTTATGCCTAAGTCTAAATATTTTCAAATTATCATCGTATTCTCAAACCAGAAGTCCCATGGCTTTGCTGTGAGTCCATACGAGTTACAATTGTCCTGTGCGAGGTGTTGGTGCCTCTCACGGGACCGTTCGTGGGTTGTTTCGGGGTTTCTCCCTCTAATGCCATTTTTTAAGCCTAAGTCTAGATATTTTTAAATTATCGTCATATTCTCAAATCGGGAGTCCCGTGACTGGGCGGTCAGTTCATATGACTTACATTGATCCCGTGCGAGGTGTTAATACCTATCACGTGACCATGGTAAGTATGTTTCATTTATTCGGTAGTAATTGTTTAACAACAAGCTTTTTAAATTTATAGTATATTTTATTTATGTCTTTTTCATATTCGGTTTAATCCCAACCCTAAATGTTAGAAATGCCTAGGGCCAACCAACTCAATGGCCGTCTAAATGTTCAAATCCAGCAGTCAATAACAAATCAAGAATCCTAAACAACAATTCAAATAATAATGCGATATATTAGAAATTCCTAGGTCCAACCAACTCAATGGCCATTTAAATGTTCAAATCCACTAGTCAATATCAATTCAAGAATCCCAAACAACAACTCAAAGAAAGTGTCATATAAAAAGTAATGAGAGTGAAAAGGTAATAAGTAAATGTCTACACCTAAAAAAAGATTCGACTTGGTCGGAATGCCGAAATGATGAAAAGGAACATTACCCATAGCTGCTCTGTAGAGGCCCCGTAGTATCCCCATAGCAGCTGCTACCGTAGAATCCCCAAACCTTATGCAAGAATAAAGTACCTAAAAGATTCCAAACCAAAAAAAGAAAAGAAAGAAAATATGAGACCACAAACACAATAAACCAAATTGATGATGATGGTGATGATTGTTGTGGTATATCGATACACGTGTCACTATGCCTCTTCTGGCGTAATGATGGTTAAGAAATGAATACACTGTTCTAAAATAAGTTATCAATGCAATCCCCCATATCTATGTTTAAATGTCACTATACCTATTCTAAAATGCAGCATAGTTCTCTAGAATCAAAATATCAGCATATTTTGGATCTGCCTGAGCAATTTTGTCCAAAGTCATAAACATTATGGTAACCTGTCAATCAAAAAACTCATTAAAGTTAAACCTTGGGAACATATAAATGAAATAATTCCTAGAGGGGGGGGGGGGGGGAATTAAACATAATATGTCAAAAGAATACAAAATTAAGCGGTTGTAATTCATGCATGAACACATGTCATTAATGTACCCGAGAGTGATTTCATGGACTGTTGAAGAGAGATAGAGCGAGAGAGAATTATGCATTAGATTTTAAAAGAACCAAATCAAAACACTACAGAAGAGTTTCTAATATTGAAAACATTGTAACAGTATTACCAGAGCAAGAAAGACTTTAGCAACTGCTTTTTGTCCTATAGTCCCCCACATCTTCTTCATGCAATATCGTACTGTATGTACATATTAAAAACAAATCAATAACAAGACTAAATTGAAATAAACTCTGATGAAATCACATTTCCAAAAGGTAAAAATAAAATGAAATTGATAACATAAGAAGAGTTCTTTCATAAAATCATCGTTTCAACAATTTAACAATAATAAGAGTCACGGTCCATCAACTCAAGGTATATGCCTGGTTTTCAATTCAGCAATCACAATCAACGATTTACACAATAACAATCAAAATTCAAACTGAAAATTACGCACAAAAGGTTATCAGTGTTATTGTTAACAGTTAACAAAAAGGAACTAATTTATACTAATTAAAACATGGTATGTCCCATATACCACATAATAATATTTACTAGTTGGTAAAAAGATAAGACCTACTAATCAAAGGTTTTTATCAGGAATACTAGTTATAATATACTCATACAAGCCTATCAACTCATATAAATAAATGAAGACTGAAATTTGCTAAACAAATCACAAAACCAGTTATAATTTCCCTAAGTTAGAACTCCGTAAGATTGAAAATGAGGGATCACGGGTGGGTTTCATATATGAACGATTCACCTTTTTTCTATGATTGCAGGGGATAGGGAATGATCGCGAGAACTGCTACTATCAAGCAACCACAGTGAAAGGATGACTTGTTTGTGATCCTGGACTCAGATTTTATGCATATAGGTGGCCCGCCGATAATAATGAGAGGTCTTCTGAAACCTAACACCTCAATAATATCCTAACACATGAGATAAACAGAATAGAAAAACAACAGATAAAAATTACCATTTGTCTGGAATAAGGCCAATTAGTGGGAGTGTGGGTGACAGAATATCAACACAAGGGATAATGTACACAAGCTACCCATAATAGAGTCGAATATGAATTCCCCGTGTGCTATATCAATTCAACGTACGCCCAAGGTGCCCAAGTATGATATAATCTCTGTTAATGATGAAATGAAAAACTTGATCACCAGCCCAAGTTAATCAAATAGTTCATAAACTTATAAAATCTAAGTTTAGGGATACTAAGGCCCACTATTTTGCCACAAAACCACCTGAACCCAATGAACCACCAATTGAATACAATTCTGAGCACAAAAACATGACAGTGACAACCATTTTCATCTTAAATGATAAAGAAAAAACACGAGCTCAATAAAATCTAGGTTATCAATGGAGATTACCCACAAAGAGCAAGTTGATACCATCATATAATTTATTGGAGGACCTTTCTTTGACAACCAATACTGACAGTGACAAGAACAAATCAATAGAAGAACTTAATTTGGATTTAAACTTTATGAACCTCTCCCTTAAGGGAAAACAAGAAAGTGAAGAAGATACTAATGGGCAAACCAAGATAAGAAGGGTGGTGTTTGCTCCTCTTTTATCGAGCCATGGAGGAATGGGTGCTAAAGGCCGAAGGAAATTTTGATTTCAAGCTCAAAAGGCCCAAAGCAAACTCATAACTTTAGAAATAGGCTTAATGGATGTGCCAATAGTAATCGACATGAGAAATTTTGAGAGAAATAATGATATTAATGAAGAGAAAGTTGATGGATTATGGTGGCCGAACCAAAATAGCCACAAGGTCGATCTTAATGGTCTTATGGAACTATCATGGAGTCGGGAGACCCCAAAGAGTCTGTATGTTAAAGGAGACAATTAACTCATTTCCCCTCTATCATCTTCTTGATGGCGACAAAAAATAAAATTAATAAGCTAGAGCGCATCCGTGGGGTCATGGATATGCTAATTTCCATTATGTTTCCACCAATAGTTTATCAAGAGTGTTAGATCTTTGGATCGACTCAATGAGGGTAGAGATTATTTCAGCCAACACTTATATTATTGACACTTATTGCACAACGAGAAACCAATGATGGCCACAACGCTCATCTTTTGATTTCAAAAGCAAGTGGACCTAACTGGTGTAATTTATGAATGCAGTTAACTTTGACAATCTGGAAAAATTAAATACTATCATTCCCCTTCATTAATAGGATTAAGAACATAAGATAAAATAATTTTTATTTTACTTAAAAAATGCATCTTTCAGTGAAATCCTAATAAAAAAGGGTGGAGTACCTCTGTAAAGAAAAATTTAGTAATATTGCTAGTACTGTCAAGGAGCATGTTGACATTTACAAAGCCAAAGTATAAGGAAAGGTAGTCCACAATTGAGATTGCACGAGTCTAATGCAGAGCATGCATCAAAGACACAAAAGTTCACACCCTCCTAGGCATGATGACAATTGGTACTTCTCTCTAATAACATAAAATCACTGACTGGATTAATTTGTCATAAGCAATATTCACTTTATTATGACCCTCAATGCTATTTTGAATTGCAATGCTTACTATCTTAAGATACTGAGAGCTATTCGTGAACTTTTATATACTGACCTTGCATAAGTTGATTGTAAATATTTGTCTCGGGCTTACAATTGTCTCTCCGACATTAATACTTTGATGTTAGGACTATTTCCCATCACAATTAATGAATTAGACGGTTCGATCTGTTAGGGAGAAGCTTAATAAGGTGTGTGACCACTTCTTCATGTTTTTCTTGTTAATTTATGAAAAGACTATGATATTTCGTTATCCCATTCTTTTATAAGATACAATCATGTGTTGAGCGTCTAAAACTAACTAACATTTCACTCCCCTATTGAAGATCTTGTCCTCTAGCACGTAAATTTAGTGAAGTCAAGCCACAAGGAAAAAGCATCAAACAAATAAAGCCACAACCTTCACTCACAAATAAACATATCGAAATATCAAAGTTCACAAGATAAAAATGACGACACATACGTATAAGTTGAATAAAGCATACCAGATTGAAATATTTTTCACATTTCCTCTCAATTATCTGCAACCAAAAGAGAGAAAATTATTAAAACTTATCTATCTGAACTCGTAATAGAAGTGAAAGGAATGTTAAATTCACCATTAAACACATTCTCATACAAGTTATCCAAGACAATTTCCTGAAGAACCTTGTACATACACTCTTTTGGTCCACGAGAAAAAGATGCAAAGACAACTGGGCATGGTCTATATTTTAGCTCATTTGTATACAAATGAAAAAAGTGTTATTAGTAACCTTAAAATCATTCAACGTTTGCACACAATCTAATTTAGTTTCAACAAATAAAAAATGGAAATAAGAGTGCCGAAATTATTTTAGATATTCCATTACTGTTTACCTACTACCAAAAAAATTATACCAAGCTGCTCTCGTAGGGAGGTCAATTATTCTGCTTTGTCTAGAAATAATCTACGAAAACGAAAAATCACACCAAATTTCCAAAATAGCTCATGCAAAAGATTAAGATCATCTGAAAAACTTACGAATAGCCATATTTGCTATATTTATAAAACAATAATAATTATTATGGAAAATTTACTAATAGACATATTTGCTAATATTTTCTAATACCCTTTAATTTCATCTTCTTCCTAAAATCAATGAACAACATATTCAATATTAAAAGCATTTTCCTATCAGCCTAGAATTATATTAAAAAATAACGACACGCATATAACCCCCAATAGAATGTAAAAAAAAAATTCCATTTAATTATATTTTGTAAAAATAAATAAATTAATGACACGCATATAGCTCCCAATATAATATGATGACATGCATATAATCCACAACAATGTCGATGCAATTATTTTATTTATTAAAAAACCATTTAATTATATTTTGTCAAAATAAATATAGTATTTTTGGGTTTAGTCCCATGTCCAAAGTTTTTTTAGGCTCCCCTCCCATATATTTTTTAAATTGTATTTAGTCCCATACTACTCAAAACCTCCCTCAACCGCCTCTCTTTATCTCCATAGAGAATGACATGTGTTGTACAGTTCTTACGATAGGATCTACGACTAAAAAAATAAAAACACAGGAGTGGATACAAATAAATCTTTAAAAGTGGGACTAAATATGTGTATTCCCCCAAAAATACAATGTCTAGGGATTTTAATAATATTTTGTCAAAAAAATAACCCTAATACAATTTCTAGGGTTTATTGACATATATACATAAATCTATGCATACACACATATAAACATAAATCCATACATACACACACAGATACACATACATATACACACAAATAGAAATCTATATGCACACACACACATATACATAAATAGAAATCTATACATACACACACATCAGTCACAAATCAACAAATCGAAATGCACACACATACACACACACACACACACACACATCAACCACAAATCAACAAATAGAAATGCACACACATATACGCACATACCTTTCACAAATATTAGAGCTGAAATCGCAGCAACCCCTTAGCCAAAATAGAATCACAAAAATTGCCCAAACCTGCTACTGATTGACAAAATCGCAAATGCCCAAATAGAGACTTGGGTCTGTTAAAAACGCATTTTCTTTTTTTAATGGATGAACATGGTCACGTCCAAGAGCCGTGACCCACCATCGCGACCCATTAGTTCCTTGTACCTGCTACTGATTGATGAATGGTCATGACCTACAGCCGTGACCCCCATGTACGACCAACATCAGACCATGAATTGAGGGATGGTCAACACTAAGAAATGGTCACGACCCCTGGTCGTGACCCCATACCTCCTACTGATTGACGAATGGTCACGGCCTATAGCCGTGACCCCTTGAGTGACCAACATCAAACCTTTAATTGAGGGATGGTCATGTCCCATAGCCGAGACCCACATCAATAAATGGTCACAACCCCCAACCGTGACCCCATATGTGTATGTTTTCTCCTTCGTCATGCCTATGGTCACGGTCCAAATCCGTGACCCATCCGCGACCAAGCTTGGAGGGAATTTTGGCACGAATTTGGTTCCAAGATGGTGACGCCTTGGTCACGACCCAAGTCTGTGACCCACGGTGGTCAGGGATAGTGTGGTAATAAATATGGTCATGCTAAAAAAATGAGATGGTCACAACCCAAGTCCGCGACCAGCCGGTCACAGACTTGGTCCGCGACCAACTGGGTGTGACCATTCGCAGGATTTGGTGTAGTGTTAGCACTAGGTAAATGCTTACTTTTGAGTGTATATGTATGGTGAAATGTGATTAAACATATGAGAGAGTTTCAGTAATTGGATACTGGATGAACGAATCATGCCAATCATGTCAATGATAGAAATAATTAGTAAGACATTGATGGAAATGATGTCCAATAGGTGAGAAAAATCAAGGTAGTGGAATACACGATTATGTCCAAATTTGGAGAAGAAATAGTCTGTCAACGTTGAAGATGGAAACTTGGAGAGAAACAAAGTCTAGTGAATATGTGTTTGAGGTCCAGTCAAATACTGTTAATCGAGTTAATATTAGATGAATGCATTGTGATTACAATTTGTGTCACATAGAGGGCTTTCCATGTTCATATGCGATGCATTGCATTACAGGTGATAAGCAAAGTGTTTACATATACTATGATCGTTACTTTTTTGTGTTAACATATCGTGATTCTTATTAACATCCCATATATCATATTCTGATAACTATGAAGCCTATTGTATTACCATTGTCACTAGAAAACCTTCCTTAAAGACGTCCTAATTGAAAAGGATCCTAGCAAACCACAAAAGAAAAGGATTGAGAGCACTGGTGGATTACCAAAGAAGCCTCTCAAGTGAAACAGATGAAAGTGTTATGCAAACCATAATTAGCATATATGTGATGCTCTAATTGGACCCTCAAGTGGAAAATGATATTACTACTTGTGTAAATAGTATCTATTTTTTGGGTACAAATATAAAAAATAAACATTAATTAATTAATTTATTAGTAGTTTGTTGAAAATTTTCATTCATTAGAAATGAAAAGTATAGAAGTATAAGTTTATTATGATATATGCTAAAATCATTTTTGTAGTGTTTATTTATTTTTCACGTCATATGTTCAAAAAATATCTTTATAGTATTTGTATTATGATTAATATGTTGGCGATTATTTCCTCTTCATTCTTTTTATTATAGACCTGAAGGTCAAGTTGCATTAAATATTTTATCATGATTTGAAAGACGAATTAAAATCAGAAACAAAAGTCGTGATAAAATCATGGGACTGTGGAAGGAAAGCAACAAGAGAATATTGACACTGCGACTCTTACATGATTCAACTTCGGCATGAAAGGCATTTTGCTAAGGCTTACCCATTAGGAATGAGCTGTTATAACTATGGCAAGCAAGACCACTAGTCTCAAGGTTGTAGACTATCGAAGAAGGACGCGGATAAGTCACGAGCTCCAACCAGAGTTTTCTTGCTTTATGCCAGAGAAGTCAAGAAGGCCGAGGACATGATAGCATGTACTATTACTATTGATGATAAAATTACATGTACTTTTTGATTCTATGGACACACACTCATTTGTATCCACCATTTTTGCACAAAAATATGAAGGATACGATGCAGACCTTGAAATCCCCTTTATTGGAGTATCATGTGAGGTCACGAAAATTTATGGGGGATGTTCCATGGATATTAGGTAGCATCCTAAATCCCTTAGAAATGGAAGACTTTGATGTAATCTTAGGAATGAATTAGTTGTCCACCCATTTTTCTAGAATAAATTGTGCTAAAAAGTAGATTACCTTATGTAAACCTGGGGATATCGAAGTTAATTTTAAGGGAGTTAAACCCAAGAGAAAACCTTTGTTAATATCATCCTCGAGGGCTAAAAATATGATTAAGGGAGGTTTTCGTGGATATATAGCATATGTTAAGGATATTGAGAAGACCGTGGACACTTTAGAAGATGTCCTTGTGGCCGCGGACTACAATGACGTTTTCCTTGAAGAATTTCAGGGCTACCTCCGAACAGAGAAATTATATTTACTATTGATCTGGCACCAGAGGTCGAGCCTAGTTTTAAGGTGCCATACAGAATGTCCCTCACGAATTTGAATGAGTTGAAAGAGAATTTGGAGGACTTACTAGGTCGCGACTTTATTATACCTAGTACTTCTCCTTGGGGTGCCCTGGTTCCATTTGTAAAGAAAAAGAATGGATCTATGGGGTTGTTCATCGATTATAGGGAATTAAACAAGATGACGGTGAAGAACAAATACCATTTGCCTAGGATTGATGATCTTTTTGACTAATTGAAGGACGTAATATGAGATTACGATATCATTAACTTAAAATCAGGAATGTGGACATTCATAAAACAACCTTTAGAACTATGTATGGTCATTATGAGTTTTTAGTGATTCCTTTCAGGTTACCAATGCCCCGACGACTTTTATGGATTTGATGAATAGGATGTTTAGACCATTTTTGGACAAATTTGTGATAATTTTTATTGATTATATACTGATTTATTCTAAGTCGGCAGATGATAATGAGGAATTCCTCTGTATAGTGTTTAAGATTATTAGGAAACATAAGTTATATGAAAAATTTCTAATTATGAATTATGGCTTGAGGACATTGCCTTCTTCGGCAACGTAGTAAACAAGGGTGAATTAGTCGTGGATCCAGGAAAGGTCACGACCATTTGTTATTGAAAGTGCACATGATCAAATGGATTAACTTATTTAATTAAATACCCCAACCACACAATCCAATTTTTACCCAATTTTAATCTTTGATTAAATTATGTTTGCATGTGATGATCGTTCCAAACATAGAAAATAAACTACGCATGAAAGAACAAACAAATATGATGAAAAATCTCTTTAAGGGAAAAACCTTTATTTCACCACTTTAGATACAAGACAACTTACTTACAAAACTCTCTAAAGAAAACCACTCATATCCAAAGAAGTCTACTATAAGGACATGATTTTATTAATGTTCATCTAGAATCTAGGAATTTATGTGTTGTCCTAGATTACGATTAATTTATCGTATATCGTTACATAATACTTCAGTTGGCACGTATTTACACGTTCATACTTGATGTTCATTATCCGAATCTCTAGTAGAACACATTATGAACATGCACCCATCATCATTCAAAGTGCATCATGCATCTTCAACCGGTCTCCACTATCTCCACATCGTTAAAGGTATAACGTTTAATTGGAGTTAATAATATTCACATTTATATTTGGGAGATTTTTGGATGGATTTTATAACCGTTCCTATTGTATAAGAACAAGGCTAGCTATTTTAAAAGATAAATATTTTTATTTATATGGTTCAAATGACATGAAAGTGTCGTTGAAACGACAATGGTATGCCGTTCTAACGACCTGATCAAATAACAATACTTGTCATTTCTTAGGTTGCACAATACCTCATTTCTTGAATGCATCTAATGACCATATACTATTTTGGTTTTTAATGATTCATTTTTAGGGTCATTCCTTGAGGTATTTAACTATTTATAGTGTCGTTAAAACGACCTGCTAGATGTCGTTTGAACAATATTTCCCCGCCTTTTTTATTTTTGCGGCTATAAATACCAGCTCGAAAATCAGGATTTTGCAAGTATTTTACAACTCCATTTTCTGCAAAAGTGCTGCGATTTAAGATTTTATTCTTCTAGGTTAAAACCTATTTTTAATTCACCCAAATATCCCAAATCATTTATATGAATCATTGTTAAACCCTTTTACTCATATCACCATTTTTGGAGTACATATTTTGGGGAAGGAAGGCACTCTCCATTGCTGACATTAGAGCTCTTGTGGGATCTCTTGCTGAAGACAACGAATCGACGCATGTGGGTATTTGTTTGTCAAACACGCTGTATTTCTCCATGTATTTGTAAGTCTAGCTTTACAATATATAGTGAAATAAATGATTTTTCCCCTTTTGGGGATTTTTCCTGAATTTGTGTTTTTGATTGTTCGGATTGCATGCTAGATAAATTTATTAATTTCAATCACATTAGATTCATGTTTAGGGTTTGACTAAAGCTGGAGATAACGTTGGAATTTAATTAAAAAAGTTTAGACACTGAACGAAAGTGCACTCTCAAATTGGTATCAGAGCCAAATATATAATTCTACAGTGTAATTTTTTTGCAATGTTTTTCTGGATATCAATTTTTTGAAAAAAATGATTTTTGAAAAATCTAAAGTTCAATGGAAAACTTATATAATCGAATGGCAGTTTTTGACGGGGTAAACTATGCATATATGAAAACCCGTGTAAGGTCGACGTTAAAATCCATTGATGAAAGAGTCTGGATCACTTATGAAAGATGGTGGAATGCACCCACTCACGTTGTTGGTAATGAAATATTACACAAATCTATGTCTTTGTGGACTGAAGAAGAGTTTAAGTGGAGAAATTTTAATTCATGTGGTTTATGTGCTATATCTGGAGCCGTCATTCCCAACGAGTTCTGCCGAATTATGACGTGCACCATATTTAAAGAGGCATGGGATGTTTTACAACTTACTCATGGAGGTACTAATGCGATTAAAGTATTAAAATAGCAAAATTTAGCTTCTCAATTTGAAACCATAACCATGATTGAATCTGAATGTTTTGATGAGTTTTACCCATGCCTATCAGATATTGTTAATTCATGCTTTAATCTTGGTGAAACAATTCCTAAGAATAGAGTAGTTGAAAAGATTTTAAGATCATTTCCTGCCCATTTTGTCCCGAAAGTCAATGTGCTTAACTCTGTAGGAACAGTAGATTCTCTTAGGCTAGAAGAACTTATAGGAGACCTCCAGACCTATGAAATTGACATGTTTCCTAAAATAGTTAAGCCTAAAGATAAAGGGATTGCACTTAGAGCCCAGTCTAGGAAAGGTGAAGAGTCGTCTAAAAAAAGCAAAGAGTCGGCTAAACGGAGAGAGGAATAAACATCAGATTCTGAATATGGTTTCAATTTAGATGATTTGTCCCTGTTTGCTAAAAATTTCAAGAAGTTTCTTAAACTTAAAAAATAATGGCAATTTTAAGGATAAATAGAGTTTTAAGAAAAATAAATCTGGAAAGAAATTTGATAAAGACAAAAAGGACACCCCTAAGAGAGAGGAGGTACGAGTGCGATGGGAGAGGTCATAAAGACTTCGAGTGTCACTAGATTAAAGGGTCAAGTTAAAGGCAAATCTATTTTAAACACCACCTGTAGTGACGACAATGAGCTCGAGTTGGTGGATTCAGGAGACGAATCACCGCATGAATGCAACTTCACCGCATTCATGGTTCGTCATGTGAGTAAGTCTAGTGCGTCTCACGATGATGAGGATGCTATCTCATAAGGATGCCTTGACAGTGAAAATGATATGAGTGAGGTTGAAGATGCTTCAAGTGAGAGAGAGTGTGACCTACAACGTGCGTACACCGATTTATATCCCGAGTCCTTTAAAACTAAAAAGAAAAACAAAGGGTTAGCTCTTAGGATCATCGCATTAGAGAAATATTTAAAAGAGACGAGAGAGAGAGAAAGTCCACAGTTATCATGACTTTGAGAGAGAGAGAGAGAGAGAGAGAGAGAGAGAGAGAGAGAGAGAGAGTTTGTGTAGAGAGAGAGAGAGTTTGTGTAGAGTGAGAGAGAGCACGCTTTAGAAAGAGAGAGTTGTTTTGAAAAAGTGAAAGGGGTCTTGAACAAACAAGTGGCTAGTCTTACGAGTGATCTCCTTGCTTTCGTGGAGGCTTAAAGAAACTTGAAGCCTTTGTATCCCAACTCACTCATGATCTTGAGAGATCCCGAGAGGTCAAGGTAAAGATTGAGGATGGATTTGGAAAGATGCTCCTCAGTCCCGCTTGAGGATTTGGTGAAAGGCAGGGAATATATTTTGACGGTGTTTCAACGTCTCATATTACACTAGAACTGATTCCTGAGTTTACAACAAATCCATATGGCCATTAAACAAAACCTCAAGGAAGAGTACGACCAACAAAAGCAAACCAGGGTCGGCCTAATACCGTGTACTTTTGTACTTATTTTAAGAGAAATGGACACCTTAGAGAGTATTACTATAGTTGGGGTCGAACTCAGCGTACACATGCTCCGTCACACCACACTAGTGATTTTACTACTCTTAAAGAGAAATTTGAGCTTCCAGTCACCACTTGTCACAGTTTGATGGAAAAGTTCCAACAGATGTCTTTGCCGTTAGTGGATATTTCTAATATCCCGGCTATAACCAATAATGATAAGGACAAACACAAGGTTACCACTTATGGGGTGCCTAAGCATGATGTAAAAGCCCTTATTATTCACGTTGCTCTTAAAGTTCATAATACCTCACAATGGTATTTTGATAATGGGTGCTCCAGGCACATGACATGTGGTGTTTCATTTTTCACCTACCTTGAAGATAGAAAGGAAGGTAAAGTCACCTTTAAAGATGGGAGAAAATCTAGCATCGTAGGATGAAGTAGTATTGAGATCCCCAATTTTCCTAAGCTAGAGAACATTTTGTACATCAAAGTTTTGAAAGAAAACCTTCTTAGCATTATCCAGTTGTTCGACGCTAAGTTTGTTGGAAAGTTTATCCGGAAGGAATGTAACGTTTATGATTAAGTCGGTAAACTTCTATTGCAAGGGGTGAGGATATAATATAATTGTTATGGGATTGTGCCCAAGTTCTCATTTGTCTGCAAAAACACCATGATCTCCTCTATGGATATGTGGAATAAATGTCTAGGTCACGTTAATTTTAGAGAGTTGGAGCGTTTAGTTAAGAAGAACCTATTACGTGGCTTGCCATCACTTGGGAAGCTAACTTCTGCAGTTGGTGGACCCTGTCTGCAGGGAAAATAAGTTCGTAGTCCCCATCAGAAGTTGAACTCCATTACCACTGCACGTGTGCTTGAGTTGATTCATATGGATCTTATAGGTCCTACTCTCACTAAGAGTTTGGGTGGTAAGAGGTATATCCTCGTGATGGTAGATGACTTCTCTCGTTATTCCATAGTAGGTTTCCTGAGAGAGAAATTCGATGCTGTAGAGTTTCTTACAATTAAGTGCCGTGTCCTATAAAATAAACATGGTGTCACTATCAATAGAATGCATAATAACAACGACACTGAATTTAAGGAAGAAAAAGTGGATATTTACAGTGATACCCTTGGAATCAAACATGAATTTTTGGTCGTGAAACGCCTCAGCAAAATAGGATTGTTGAGAGGAAGAATCAGATGATTCAATAAATGGCTAGATCCATGCTTCTAGGTCTTAGAGTGCCTAGGAGGTTTTTCGAAGAGGCGGTGTCTACCATGTGTCACACGATGAATAGGGTATATCTTTGTCCACACACACTTGAGACGCCATATGAGTTGTGGACATGTAAGAAGCCTAATATTTCATATTTTCATGTCTTTGGGAGTAAGTTCTACATTCTTAGGTATATAGAAGAATTAGGAAAGTTTGACTCTCAGAGTGACGAGGGAATTCTGTTAGGATATTCATCGACGAGTAGAGCACATCGAGTTTTTAACCTGAGCAACTCTAAGGTTATGGAGTTAATAAATGTCATCGTGCAAGATGAAGAACCACCAATGTTTATTGATCCTAGCATTTTTGTGTGAGGATGACGCACTTTCATGTGATGATTCCATTGTCCTTCACAAGGGTGGACGCTACTCCTGTTTTAGGGGACACACCTGCTTGGGTTCATAAGAGTCATGTCCCTTCCGCCATCCTGCAAGATTCTACCTTAGGGGTCAAGACTCGCACTCAACTAGAAAATTTTATTAGCTTTCTATGCTACACGTCAAAAGTTGAGCCCAAGAATGTCAAAGAATTACTCAAAGATGAACACTAGATATCTACTATGGCGGATGAGTTGCTTCAGTTTAGAAAGAATGATGTCTGGTAACTTATCCCCCGACCTAGTGAAAAGAATGAAATTAGTAAATAGTAGATCTTTGAGAATACGATGGATGAGAATTGTACCATTATACGTAACAAGTCTAGGTTGGTTGCACAGGGTTATACACAGATTGAGGGTGTAGACTTTGAGGATACATTTTCTCCTGTTGCGAGGCTCAAGTCCATTCGTTTACCACTCGCCATCGCATGTTGATAAAGATGAACTTTTTGGTATATTTATTTTCGTCGTTGCTTGAAAAGCTCCTATAATCAAAATCCTCAAAATACCTACAAATATATATCAAACTCAAGTGTAGAGCGGTAAGTAAGGATGTCAATCCACATCAAGGGGGTAAAGGGAGTGGAAAACACTTGTAATGCACTTTTTATTTTCTTTTTGGAATTTTTCCTTTATATTTTTTTTAGCTTTTCCAATATTAAAACAATTTTTGGTGAGAAGAAGTGAAATAACACTAAACTAAATGGAAGATCAAATGAAAAACTGAAAAGTGACTAAAATGAAATCTAAATTCTAACACAAAAATAAGAGAATAAGTGAGGAAGCAAATGTGAGAACAATCAAGGAATGGGATTACACCACAAATTTTAGCTATTCTAGCCAATTAATTTAATTATTTGAATTCTCAAAAATTAATATCAAAATTACAAACCAACTCTCGTTGTAAGTGTAATTATAATAGTAATCTTTTAGAAAATTAAGTTTAACCCCCCACAACTCTAGAAAATAGATCTACACTCCTTTTAATTAATCACCCTCTAGGATCGATTCATCAAAATTTATGTACATCTTAGAAAATGAAAACAGAGTTGAAATTCAAGTAATAATACCCCACTTAAGAAACCCCTATCTCTAGTTCGAATCTAAAATGGGTATTATAACTTGAATTTTGATTTTCTCTCGAAAATCATTTACCCTCTCTCGAGGCGTAACTTTAAGGGTGAAGGATCAAAATTAACATTCAAAGGAAATTTTAAATTAATCAAACTAATTAAATCAAAATAACATGAAATAAGGGTTCATCCCACCCCTTGAAAGGGTATCTAGCCTAACATGATATTAAACATGATAATCAAATAATCAAAGGCTAATAAAATAAAATAGAAGAGAAGAGAACAATCAAACCCAATCTCTTGAAATGAAATTGAACTCTTATTTCCTTAAAATCAAGCACCATCCATCCAATATGAGCATCCAATAATAATCAATTCAATATAATACTCAATTGAATTACCACAATTTATCCTCACAAATCTCTAAAAATAAAAATAAAAATAAAAATAAAAATAAAAATAAAAATAAAAATAAAAATAAAAATAAAAATAAAAATAAAAATAAAAATAAAAATAAAAATAAAAATAAAAATAAAAATAATTTCCTAATTTATTTTCTAATCTAACCTGTCTCTCTACTTTTCACTAGATTTTTCTCTCTCTATTTACATGATAAAAAAAACCCTAGATAATAATGGTTGAATTCAACTACATCAATCTATTATGTATTAATTTCTAAAAATGCAAAAATTCATTATAGATGGGTGGGGTGGAATTCGTCCTAGAGATAAATTTCACTACACACCTCTATATTGAAATATTTGCTAAGAATACAAATACTCTCTAAAGAGGCGTGTAGAGAAATTTATCACACAAGAGTTTTAAAAACTAAATTGAGATCCCTTCTTCAAATGGTCTTCATCTATTTAAATAGGAGATGCATGTCACACATAGGGCTAAGGGGTATTTTTGGGAATTGGCTTGAGTGTGTATGGAAATGGTGAGAGGAGCACATATGCATGGCAAAAGTGTGAGGTAATAAAATCTGAATTGTGTTCACATGAGGGTAGTTGGGGTTTTATTTGGAAAAGTGGATAAAAGTTAGTTGGGGGTATATTGGGAAAAAGGGATAAAAGGGTTTATTAACATGTGAGGCTTTTGACTTTGGTCTTTATTTTAGTCTTGTGTTTGTTGGCAGGTGGGACAAAAATCAATTTTGGCTTGGAGACAAATGGGTTTGGGTTTTGTGGTACACAACCGGTTGGAGATGGAGTAGGCACGGGTTGAAGGTCGGATCGATTGGGTTTTTGAGGTTTCCGAGTTGGAGTTGGGCTGTCGGATTATGGAAGTTAGCTAGGGATGCGGTTTAGGTGGGTGATTGGGTGGAGAGTGGCCGGAGGGTAGGTGTGTGGTTGGGGGGTTAATGGGTTGGTTGTTTGTTTAAGGAGAGAGTGTGAGGTGTGTTATGTTTTTTGGTTATGGAGGGAAGAGGGAGAGTGAGTGGGTTTGAGGTTGAAGATAAAGAGGGCTAGGTTGTGTGTGTGTGGGTGTAGAAAGTTAGGGTGAGGGTGAGGTAGAGTGAGCTGTAGGGTAATTAGGTGTGTGTGAGTGAGTTGGTTTAGGTTTGTGTGGGGTTGTGTGTGTGTTTAACTTATGACCCCTAAAAAAAACTAAAAAAAAACTAAAATAAAATAAAATAAAAATAGAAATCAACTAAAATAAAAATGACATGACATGACACACTATACAAACTCTAAAAAAATAACTAAATACAACTAAAATAAAAATTAATAAAATAAAAAAATGAAATAATAATAAACTAACTAAAAACTAAGAAAATAAAAGAAAATATGAAAACTAATACACGACACGCTAAGAATACTAAAAATATATACACGACTCGATAAAGTAAAATAATAAAATAACCCCTAAAAATAAAATGACACAAAAAAATAAAATGGCACAAACTAAACACACACGGTTCGGGACAGATTTAGGGTAGTCTAGGGTATGGGACAAGGGTTATTAGCTCCGTAATCAACACAATTGCCTTGAAATACACGTTTGAACATCGCAACGTGCATTCGACCTTCAAAATAGATAATAAAGCGCATAAGACCCAAATTGCCAAGAATTAGCAACTAAAATACGTCTATTAGGGGTATAAAATGTACACTTTTGGTTGCTTATCACACCACCCCAAACAGAGCTTTGCTAGTCCTCGAGAAATAAGATAGAGAGAAAGAGAAAGATAAGTAACCAAAAGTGTACCACTTTCACGGGCACTTGCGATTGCACTTAGCATGTACAACAAGCCTTTAAACCTATAGGTTGTCCCACAGGACGAGTTGTGTCTCGTGAGGATTTGCAGGGAATATACCCACAAAATTATTATTTGCAAAGGTTTATTGAAAGGCAGTCAATATCTTATTAGACATAGAGTAATCGCACAATCCATCATGAGAGAAATAATTTGAGAAATACAAGCTAGAATGTGTAAAGAGTTAGCTAAGTAAATACACAAGGCATATCCTTCCTAGAGCTCAACGTGTGTAGTGTGAATCCATCAGAACAGGTCGAGTATCACAAGAGTAATTCCTAAATTGCCTTTCTGAGTCAACGCTTCAACTTCAAATCTCACTGGATATAACTCTCTCAAACGAACTCTCAAGATTAGGGTAAGTGTATCGCTCTTGTGTGTGAGGAGGTGAGTAAATGTAAGCAAGTTGAAACGTCTCACACACATATAAGAAAGAATGAACATTAAGAAATATAAGTGATCTCATGAAAGAATACTAATCACTATAGTGAGAACGTCGAGTTATTCACCACGTTGACTTTCATTTGCCCGAACACCTAGGGAAAATATATGATGTATATGGGTGAGGAGAAAATGAAATGGGATATGTGGGATGAGGTGAGGTAGAATAGAATGGATGTATGATGGATGAGAGAGAAGAGTCTACTATACTTGAAGAACAAAATGTCTTTATTACACAAGAACTAACTATAACTCTCTTTCTTTTCTTATCTCTCTTTTTTCGATTTATCTTTATCTTTTTCTTTTCCCTCTTTTTTTTATTTTTCTTTTTCTATTTTTTTTTTGCTATTTTGCTATATTTGCTATTTTTTTGTTTTTCTCTCTTTTTTCAAACCAACACCGAAGACATTTAACATTTGGAATCAAGACTATTTTTCTCAAAATAATGGATGATATATGAATGGAATGGGGTATGTATATGGATGATGTAGGGAATATGTGAATATGGTAACGTAATGGGTTACATGAATGGTAAATGATATGAAAAAGGGGTGAGTGTATGGATGAAAGTTTGGTGATCGGGACAAACTTCAAGACACGAATTTCTTACAACTCGAAAGTGATGTCATTCTCAGTGATCAAGCCAAAATTTAGTGAAGGATAATGAGATCATGCAATAATTTAAGTGTGAACCCAAATGAAGTTGAATCAACTTATGACTCAGAGATTGCGTAAAACTCTTTGAAAAGGTGAAAGGCACGAGTCTCACAAGCTAAAGTCTCTACTAATGATCCTTAAGGTTTTCTTGAGAATTATAGTACTCTTCAACTCTAAACCGTAGTGATTTGATAAGTGCACAAATTTTGTTGAGTCTAGAAATTCATGGTGCAACATGCCTTGTTATGTATTACATAAGCTAATTAGAAAAATATAAATCCTCTAGCTTGATTCCTAGACTTAAAAAGATGGATGATAGAAAATTCACATCAATGATTAAGATGAAAGAAACAGCAGGAAATTTTAAAAATCAGGTTCAAAAATCATAATTTTTTATAAGAGGTACAATTTTGATAAAATTCCCCACCTCCAAACAAAAAGGAACATCGTCCTCGATGTTAGGTAAAATGATTTTTAAAATTGAGAGCATAAGATAGGAAAGAGATTACCAGAATCAACCACTAATGAAGTGGATAGATATATGCATGAAGAACCTGAATAAATGATATCAGAAAACAAAATATGTACAAGTCTAGAAAGCATGGTATAGCAGTGGGTGATGTGAAACACCACTCCCAAACAGGATGAGACTAGTACAAGAAACACGAGTTGCTGTCTTCAGCCAGACCGAAGGGAATCTCACCCTAAAGATAAGATCTACGAAAGTGCGGGGTGACAGAAAATATGGGTGATGAGAATCACCCCCAAATAAGACTGAAGCGTCAGACTTGTTGGATAAAGACTAAAATGGTCAATACACATGTATGGAAAAGTGCATCACGCGATGCAAAGCATCGGTGGACCATGGGTAGTTGGGGACTAGGGTAAGGGTGAGGGTTATGAGGTATCGACCTCGGGCCTTGTTGAGCTTAAAAGTGAAGGCAACTAGGGCCCTATAGTCATGATGCTCTAATTGGTGAGGGAAGCAAAATGGTTTGGAAAGTGTAATGGGGCGGGCCTCATTAAAATCCAACGACCATTATAAATGGGCAATGATAATGGTCGCGTCGTGACACGCCAGGGAGCTGTCGAGAAGAAAAATCAACACCATAAGGAAGTGGTGTGCATGGAGGAACAAGCTCGATGTCATGGAAGTGGAGAGTATCACCGAATATACTCTCATGGGTGGTGGAGGATGGATTAAGGTGAGGATTGAAAAATGTAGATGGAAACATGAACTGTATAAAATCAAGATCCAAACCAGGTGGTGGGGTGTACGGGATAATTGTTGGGTCAGGTGGGATAAATGGTGGAGGAAGATGATACAACTCAAGAGTGGGAGACACACACTCATTGGTAGGAGTAAATTAATACTCAAAATGTAGTGTGGTTTCAAAAGATGGAGTGGTCAACTTCTCAATAAGAGTATCGTCGATGAATGTGGTGGGTGGTTCAAACGAGGTACCAAGATCGGAGATAGAGGAATCACTAGAAATATCGGGCTTAAGATGAGCCAAGCATGGTGGGACATCATACATATCTAAATAGTTAGGAACTATCACGGATTATATCTCGGGAAAATGGTGGGCACTCGCAGCCGGAGCTAACCTAGGATAAATTTGTTCCTCGGGAACACAAGGGTGAAACTCGATAGGTGAAAACTCGGGCATATTTTTGGATATCACAGGAGTGGAAATGGGAATTGGAACCTCAAATGTGGGTTCTGTTGGATATAACGGGATTTGATCAGGCTCACTATTGATGGATAAGTGAAACACAAATGTCAATTGGAGACTCGGACCATGGAATGGTCGCAATTGTTAGATTCTTGGGGTGGTAGGGTTGGTCACACTCAAAATCCATGTCACAAGAGGACACATCATCATCACACTCGGGTGAAACAATGGGTGGATCCATGGGAATATCTAACTCTCTCGCACACTCAAATACATTTAATCGTTGTTCAAGCCTTTGGAGAGCTTGAGTTCGAATTTGGGTGGTTTGCTTTTGCTCGATGATAAATTATTGCAAGAATGCCTCGAGAGAGGAGGTGGAGGATTGTGGTGGTGGAGTGACGGGTGGTGGTGGTTGAGGTGGACACAACTCACTAGGATGCGGAGAATACCCAAATGAAGTGTGGGGAACGGAGTCAAGTTCATCATACATGAAGGGATCACTTTCGTGATGGATAAATGGTTGATACTCATGGGGTGCGTAGTGAGGGAACTGATTGTGAATGAGTGCACAAGGTTGCCATGATGACAGTTGGAACATATGAGGATCCACAACATCGGGTTGGGATTCGTATTGCGTGAAAGGGTGATCAGGCCTCCACGAATAGCTTGGGTACTCACACCACTCAGGATTGGGTATATCATGACAATGGGCTGAGGTGGGTTACGAAATAGTGTTATATGGATACACATGTTCCATGGTGGTTTCGAATGGATATGTAATGTAAGGGCACTCATGGGACATGTGATCAGCATAATAACAATGGGTGCACAACAAAGGATGAGACATGTCGACACTTGACACCGAGGGTGATGAAATAGGAGGTGCATGCATCGATGGGTCAAGAGTATCTACGGTACTCGTGAGAGAGGTGAGACCACTAAAAATATCATAAAGAAACGGCTCACGATCACTCTCACACGTGTCGCGTGTCAGAGGGAAAGGACCAAAGTAGTCCCGTAAGGGACGTGCTTCTGCCATGAGTTTTGAAATATTTTTTTGAATTTTTTCAAAAGGAATGAAAATACTTTTGATTTTTTCTAAAAATGAAAGAAATAAAATATTTTTGGAATTTTTTATAAAAATAAAGAAAGAAAATATTTTTGGATTTTTTATAAAAATAAAGAAAGAATTTTTTTTGGATTTTTGTAAAAATAAAGGAAGAAAATATTTTTGGATTTTTTTTTGGAAGAAAAGGTGGGAATAAATATGGACTCTTTGAATGGACGAACTAACTAAAATCCGACTACAGAAAAATTAAATTGGACACACACACGTCAAGAAGAATTCCTAACTAGCACATAGCCAATTTTTATCTTTAGATTTAATGAAAGGGTAGTCAAATTTTAATTAAGTTCGCGAGCAATAAAAAGTCACGGAATTATCTAAGTGATTATCTTATCAAAAATAGTCTCCTATTGGGCCACCTAGTTGATTAATTTTAAATTTAGTGATGGCTAGGGTAGCACACAATGGTAAGCGAGTGAGTCGGGTGATGAAATCCCTTCTCGTGAGTGACCGGGTGTAGGTCTTAGTCAATTAATTCATCACACCATTCGAAGATAAATGCTAGAATAAAATCAAGTAAGAGCACACAAAGCACACAAAATAATTGACTCGCTAACAGGAGAGGCGCGAGGATTTAAAAATGTACCTCCCACGGTTTTTATGTGGGGTGCCGAAAAATTTGGGTCGGCCGGGGGGAGATCACGGCTATCTCAGTCGACCCCGGGAGTCCTACCGACCCAAGATAGAGAGGCTTCTAAATCCTTGCCAATGGACGCCCTCTCTCTATCGTGTTCGGTTTCCCTATCACGCTTGTCTTCGATTTACAATTTTTAAAATTAAAAATAAAATAAAGGTGTCTCTATGCACCACAATACAATCCAAGAATAGAATAATCCTAATACAAGCCTTCTAAAAATATAAAAATGGTACAAAAAATAATAAAGTGCAAAAAATAAATGAACTACAAGTTGAAATCCACTCCAAGTGCTTCACGCTCCCAAGAATGGCAACGACCCCATTTGATACTTTAATTTTTTGTTTGTATCGTTGTCATCTGCGCTTTAAGTTATATCAGATGGATGTCAAGAGTTTGGTTCCGAATGGCATTCTACAGGAGGAAGCTTACCTGGAACAACTAAAAGGGTTTGAAGACCCTAAGCACCCTAAACACGTCTATTATCTGAGAAAATCCCTGTATGGTTTGAAGCAAGCAACCCGTGCTTGGTACGAGAGGCTTACTTCCTATCTCTTGGCCCATGGCTTTAGGAGAGAGGGACTAGATAAGACATTGTTTGTTAGGAGAGGAAAATGTGCTATTTGGGTTGCCCATGTCTATATGGATGACATAATCTTTGGATCCACGTGCTCCCACCATGCTACCGACTTTGAGGTGGAGATGAAGAGTGAGTTCGAGATGAGCATAGTTGGTGATATTACATTCTTCCTTTGTCTCCAGGTTCATGATCTAGAGAATGGGTTATTTATCTCCCAATCCAAGTATGCAAGAGACCTTGTGAAGAAATTTAATTTAGACTCCGCTAAGTATGCACGTATCCCGATGAGTACATCAACTAAGCTTAGCAAGGATACTTCAAGTAAGGACGTAGAGCAAACCTTGTATCAGAGTATGATAGCTAGTCATCTCTACTTGATTGCCAGTCATCCCGAAATCGCCTTTAGTGTTGGAGTCTATGCGTGATATCAGGCGTCCCCAAAAGAGTCGAACTTACTCAATCTTAAATGTATTATCAAATACGTGAGTGGCATTCTCTCATATGACATTTGGTATTACTTTGATACTGACTACCATTTATCCGCCTATTCGGATGCCGATTGGGCTGAGGATGTAGATGGATGTAGGATCACTTCTGGTGGGTGTTTCTATTTTGGTTCTTCTCTTGTCTCTTAGTTGAGCAAGAATCAAAACTTTATTTCTTTGTCCACTGTAGAGACTGAGTACATAACCAATGGGAGTTGTTTCATGTAACTTTTGTGGATGAAGTAGATGCTGGAGGACTATGGGATTTCACATGAAACCATGACTATTTCCTGTGATAACACGAGCGCAATACATATATCTCGCAATCTAGTCCAGCATTCGCGCACAAAGAACATTATGATGCATGAGCACTTTATCCGAGAGTTGGTAGAAGAGAAAGTCGTGTCCTTGAGTTTTGTGTCCACTGATCCAGTAGCCGATATTTTCAAGAAGCCTTTAGATGCCCTTAGATTTGAGAGTCTTCGGAAGTCATTAGGAATCTGCACAGTTGACTAAGGGGTGGTTACCATATCTAGTATAGGATACAATTTTCATGCTCATATCATATGGTTCCTATTGCTAGACTGTATCATTTGTACCATTCCTTTGTGTATTATATTTTTTCTTCATATTTTTAGAAAAATACAAAAATATTTTCTATTTTTTTGAGTAAAAATTAAAAAAGCCATTTTTTTGATAAATTTTTTGAAAAAATAAAAAGATTTTGTTTTATAAATTTTTCGAAAAACACACAAAGATTTTTGTATATCTTTCACACCTTTTATGGAGGGATTTTTAGGATGGCCAAAGTAACACCATCATTTCCATATTCCATGTGACTTCTTGATAGTGATTTAAGACGCTAGATCATTTCATCCATGTGCTTTATAATCTTTAGAGTCATTTCGATGTGATTAGTGATATCTTTCTACATGTTTGAATCCTTATCTCCTTTAATGCACACATGCACAAATTTATGTGATTATTGTAATTGTCTATCACATGTTGGTCGAAGTTTTTTCATCTCAATCCTGTTTTTAAAATGAACCAAATGCGATAAAACTTGACAATTAAAGTAGTGCATGTAAGAACCGTTGCCTATGGGGAATTTATTTAATGTGAAAACTGATGAATATACACCAGAAAGGGCTACGAAAGGCACAATTATCCTTTACGAGAAAGCCACCATTTAAAACGGGCCTAAAAAAGTGTGGCGTTGAAAAAAGTAACCAAGGCCAAACTAGTTTAGTTTGATTTGATCATTTAAAAGAAAATAATATAATAGAAAAATATGATCATTATTATTTTTGAGGGAGTTTGGTTGGAAATCAACGGGTTTGCACGTCCTGACAAAGTCTTGAAAAAGCATTACATAGTTTTAGATGTTATTGGTGTGAAAATCATTTTCGACTTTGATTTGTTGTTTAGATTTTGTTGGTGTCATTTAAATTCAACATTTTACACCTAAGGGCAATTTTGAGTTCATTCGTTAGGAATGTCCAAAATTCATTGTGCACATATGTTATGAATGGTTGCATTGATTTTCCTGTCGAATTTGTTCACACCCCTACATTTACGCTATCATCAACTTTGTCATCTTAGTTTTCTTTCATGGTGTGATTATGTATTGTATATTTTGTTTTTGTAAGAAAAATTTTGAAAAATTCAAAAAGAGCAGTTTATTACTTTGTTACACTCGTAGTATACATTGCTATGTTTTTTTATTTATCTATTTGGGGACATCATAAAAAGGGGGAGAACGAATTATGGTGGAGTAGAATTGTTTGATTTAATTATTTTCTTATGTTATATGCTTATTGATCTCTTCCAAGTTTTTTTGCGTCATAAGTTTTTGTTTCTTGTCTCATATGTGTAGCTACAAATTAAGGATCATTTTTTTGCACACCCTGATGATGACAAAGAAATGTTGGAGAATTGAAGCTCTGAAGATGTTAAAGATTTTAAAGACATGTACTTTGATATTTCCATTTATGGGTTTGTTGGGATATTAGATTATATTTCTTAGAATTTTTTTGGGATGCATAATTCGAATTTTTTATGCATGTTCCGACATAAACATATGGGGAGATTTGTAATGACATGATTTATTAATGTCCGTCTAGAATCTAGGAATTTCAGTGTTGTCCTAGATCACAGTTAGTATGCCATATACCGTTACATACTACTTCAGTTGGCACGTCTTCACACGTTCATACTTGACGTCCATTATCCGAATCTATAGCAGCATGCATCATCAACATGCACCCATCATCATTAACCGTGCATCATGAATCTTCAATCGGTCTCCACTATCCCCATGTCATTAAGGGTATAATGCATAATTAGAGTTAATAATATTCACGTTTATATTAGGGAAATTTTTAAATAGTTTTTATAACTGTTCCTATTTTATAAAAAACAAGGCTCGTTGTTTTAAAAAATTGAATTTTTTATTTATGTCATTCAAACAACATGAAAGTGTTATTCAAACGACATTTTTATGTCATTCTGATGACCTGATTAAATGACAGTACTTGTCGTTTCTTAGGTTGCGCAATACCTCATTTCTTGAATGCATCTAATGACCATATACTGTTTTGGTTTTTAATGATTCATTTTTAGGGTCATTCCTTGAGGTATTTAACAACTTCTAGTGTCGTTAGAACGACCTACTAGATGTCGTTCGATCAATATTGCCCCGACTTTTTTATTTTTCCGGCTATAAATACCTGCTCAAAAATTAAGATTTGCAAGTCTTTTACAACTCCATTTTCTGCAGAACGGTTGCGATTTAAGACTTCATTCTTTTAGCTTAAAACCTATTTTTGATTCACCCAAATATCCAAAATCATTTATGTCAATCATTGTTAAATCCTTTTACTCATATCACCATTTTTGGAGTACAACTTGTGGATAAGGAAGGCCCTCTCTATTGTTGACATTGAAGCTCTTGCAAGATCTCTTTCTAAAGATAACGAACCAACGCCTGCAGGTATTTGTCTGTCAAAGACGTTGTATATCTCTGTGTATTTGTAATATAGTGAAATAAATGGTTTTACCCCTTTTGGGTATTTTTCTTGAATTTGTGTTTGTGTTTGTGATTATTTGGATTGCATTCTAGATAAATCAGTTGATTTCAATCACATTAGATGCATGTTTAGGGTTTGACTAAAAGTGAAGATAACATTGGAATTTAATTAAATAGGTTTAGACACTGAATGAAAGCTCACTCTCACAGTCCACAGGTGGTGGTCCATCCTCGGTATCCATTGATCAACCTTTCTTCAGCCTTCTCTTCAGCAGTGATCCCACGAGTCACAAGGTCAGAAGTAGAGATCTATCCATGAGTATATATCAGGTATGGAGCTATTTAAGGTTTCAAAAGGATTCCCAAGTATATTAGGGAGGTTATTTTGTGAATCAAAAGGTGTTTTGACCTAAAAGGAATGAGGACTTTTGCAATAGGTATGAAAAATTTATTTTATCAAAAGTCTCTTTTAAAATGTTTACGAAACATGTATTTATAGGTTGTACACAAATTTTGAGGCAGTGAAATTCGTTCAAACGAAAGTTGAAGTTGTTCGAAGAAAACAAAGTTTGTTCGAATGAGATTCCAATCTCTTTGGAACAAGCTTCTAACGAGATGCAAATGAATTCAAACAGAACACCCCCGTTGGATGTTCATTCGAAGAAAATATCAAACAAGCTTTCAAATGAAATCGCCATTTTGTTCGAACAAGATATGCTTCTCATTTGAACGAGGTAAAATGAAAATTAATTTTTTAACTTTTAAAAATATGCCTCAACTTTTATAAAAACTTTTATATAAATTCTTCCAAATACAAATGTAAATAAATTCAAAATCCTAAACGATTTATACCTTCATAATGTGAAGAAGTCTTGAACTTGGGAGATGTTAGGGATTCAGTTCATCATGTTGGCACGCCTTTGTTTGTAACTGAATATACCAAATGTGCGAAAGTGGCAAATAAAATAAATGCTAAGCCTAAGACAAACTATTTTCCCTTAAAAATCTCTCCCTTTGTCTACTTCGATACAAAACTTAACCGAAACCCAAATTATAAAAAATATCAACAATTGTAATACCCTTCCTAAACCCTAGAAATGTAATGACATATAATGACATAGATAAATAAAGTTTGGCTTGAATCTCCACTTGTTCTTCTTGATCTTCCCTTGATCTTCCAATCTTCTAATCAATGCCCAAGTGAACCTACACAAGAGAGAAAGACAGATACTCGTAATGCATAGAGGTTTACATAGTAAATAAAAACACTTAAATTTTAAAAATCAAACTCCCCATTAATTTGTTCTACCCTTTTTTGTCCGAAATAGACAAAGGAAAGAAACTAAACATGAAATATAGAGAACATCACATATAAGAATAAGATATCATCACAAAGATATAGAAATTATGAATATGCAATGATAATCACAAAGTCTCCACATACACCAGCTATTTTTGAATTTTTCAAAACTTTTCAAACATAAAATTTTACAAATATAACACACGATGGAGAAACAAAAAATGGTCAAATCATGAAAGGGAAATGTAGGGGTGTGAACATATTCTATATATTAATCAATGCAGACAAACATAACACATTTGCGAGAAGGATTGAGATACCACTAGTGAATGATCCTAAAGTCTACCTTAGGTGTAAAACTAGTGAATTTGTGTGAAATTGACTTAACCAAATCAACATATCAAGAACGTTAGTGATTTTCACAACAATGACACCCAAAACTATATAATATTTTTTTTGAGATGTTTATATTTTGTGCAACCCCATTGTTCTTTGACTAAACTCCCTCAAAATATGATATATATCAATTATGCTCTCAATTATTTTGATGAAATTAGTGCTCATTTGTAGCGAAGCATCAATGTTCAAACAAGATTGGCCTGACATTTCTGATTTTTATAAGCCTATAATCTTTTTAGGCCATTTTCATTGCAAATGGTTACTTTTAACGCAAACACTTTGTCTTTTGTAGCCCCTTTCCATTGCTTAATATATAAAAATTTTATCGTAAAAATGATTTTAAATCCGGACAATGGTTCTTGCATGCACAACCTTTTATTATCTCATTTTTCACATTTGGTTCATCTTAAAGCAAAATTGAGATGAAAACACTATGATCTATATGCGATAGGTAAGTGCAATGCTCATATAAGCTCGTGCTCGTGTGTAATAAAGGAGATAAAGAGTCAAACATGTTTCAAGTTATCATCAAATCACATCTTAATGACTGCACAAATTATTAAGCACTTATATGAAATGATGTCACCTCTCAAAACACTACAAAACAGTCACGTGGATATGAAATGAATGGGTTTCTCGAACATCTTTTATGTTCAACCATGTAAGGTGTTTTAAAAAAAATTTAAAAATCTTTTTGGATTTTTTAAAAATTTTATCAAAATAAAATATTTTTTTTTCACTTTTTCTTGAAAGAAATCGAAATTCTTCTTGTACTTTTCAAAAAAAAAAATCAGAAAATAAAACTCTTTGGATTTTTCAACAGATACATTAAAATATAAATACAATGATAATACAATGGTAATACAATCTAGTAATCAAAATAAATGGAAATAATCATGAAAATCGTCCTATAATAGATAAAATATCCGAACATAGTCAACAATGCAAATATCTAAAGATTTCCTAAGATCCTCAAATCGAAGTACATCTGAAGGTTTCATGAATGAGTCGTCTAACTGATGATTCATGCTCATAAAGCTCAAGGACACGACCTTCCCCTCAACCAGGTCTCAAAGAAATTGCTTGTGTATACTAATGTTCTTTGTGTATGAATTATGGACTAGATTATGAGATATGTGTATAACACTCGTATTATCACATGAAATAGTAATTGTGCCCTGTGAAATGTCGTAATCCTCCAATATTTTCTTCATTCATAAGAGTTGCATGAAAAAACTCCCAGCAGCTATATACTCAGCCTTTACCGTGGACAAATAGATGGAGTTTTGATTCTTTCTCATCCAAGAGACAAGAGCACTCTCAAAATAAAAACATCCATCCGAAGTGCTCCTATAACATCTCCATTCCAACCCAATCAACATCTGAATAGGCAAAAAAGGGTCATCGGTATCAAAGCAATACCAAATACCATATGAAAGAGTTCCACTCATGTATTTGATAATATGTTTAAGAGCATGTAAGTGTGATTCTTTCGGGGACTCCTGGTATCACCCACAGACTTTAACACTAAAGGAGATATTGGGATGGCTTGAGGTAAGGGAAATAAGACTACCTATCATATTTTGATATAAGGTTTGATCTACGTCCTTGCCTAAAGAATCTTTGCTAAGCTTTGTCGATGTACTCATAGGGGTGCGTGAGTTCTTAGCGGAGTCTAGATAAAATTTCTTCACAAGGTCACTTGCTTATTTTGATTGAGATATGAATATACCACCCTCAAGATGACGAAACTAGACACCTAGGAAGAATGTAATCTCACCTACCATGCTCATCTTAAACTCACTCTTCATCTCCTACTCAAAGGCGTGAGCATGATGGGAGCACACGTATCCAAAGATTATATTGTCCACATATACTTGGGCAACCAAAATGGTACCACTCTCTCTCCTCACGAACAACGTCTTATCTACTCCCCCTCTCTTAAAACCGCGAGCTAAGAGATAGTAAGTAAGCCTTTCATACCAAGCACGTGGTACTTGCTTCAAACTATACAAGACTTTCCTAAGATAGTACACGTGTCCCAGGTGCTTAGGGTCTTAAAACCTTTTTGGTTGTTCCTTATAAACCTCCTAGATTGCCATTCAGAAAGGAACTCTTGACATCCATTTTCTCTAACTTGAAGTGCAGATGACATGCTATGGAAAGTAGTAAGTGGACAAACACAAGCCTAGCAACAAGAGAAAATGTCTCCTCAAAGTTTACACCCTCAATCTGGGTGTATCCTTGACCAACCTAGTGTTATTTAAAACTATGGTACTATTTTCATCCACCTTATTCTTGAAAATCCACATGGTACCTATCACGTTAGTATCACTAGGTCGGGGGACCAATTCCTAGATATCATTCTTTATAAACTGAAGCAACTCTTATTGTATAACAATTATCTAATGCTCATTATTGAGTGCTTGTTTCACGTTCTTAGGTTAGACTAGGGATCTGTAGCATATATAGCTAACAACCTTTTAAAGTTGAGAACAATTGTTGACATCTAGTGTAGGATCACCAAGTATTGCTGAAGGGTCATAACCCTTTTTTAACCCAAGATGGTGTCTCCCCTAAAATAGGAACGGGGTCCACCTTGGTAGCATAAGGAAGGATGGGATCATCACAGGGGGTGCATCATCCTCACACCGTGGGATAGGAGAAACGAACGCCGCTGGCTCGACATATATAATCATGATGTTTATTGACTCAATAACCATAAAGAGAGACATATTATAAACTTGGTAAGCCCTACTCGTCGATGAATATCCTAAAAATATCCTATCATCGCTTCGGGCGTCAAACTTTCCTAAAGGCTCTCTATCTCACAACGTGTAGCATGTACTCCCAAAGATATGAAAATATGATAGGTTGGGATTGTTCCATGTCCACAACTCATAAGGTGTGTGAAGTGTGTGCAAATGAAGATATACCTTCTTCACTGTATGGCATGCGGTGCTCATTGCCTAAGCCTAAAAATGTCTAGGTACATTTCTCCCAAGAAGCATGGATCTACCAATTTCTTATATATTTTGGTTCTTCCTCTTAAAAATTCCATTTTGCTGAGGAGTGCGAATGAGGAAAAACTCAAGTTTAATGCCCAATCCATCACAATAGCTACCCACTTTTGCTTCTTTAAATTCAGTACCGTTGTCACTACACAATCAATTAATAGTGATACCGTGTTGGTTTTGTTGGACACAACACATAGTTATAAGGAACTCAATCGCATTGGACTTTTCTATAAGGAATTTAGCAATTGAGTATCTAGAAAAGTCATCGACCATCACAAGAATGTATCTCTTACCTCCTAAGATCTCTGAGTGAGTATGCCCCATAAGATCCATATGAATCAACTCCAAAATAGGGGAGGTGGTAATGGTATTCAACTTTCGATAGGGACTTAATTTTTTTTTACCTTTTTAGCAAGGTTTATAAATTGAGGAAGTTGGTTTCCTAAGAAATGGTAAGCCACGAACTAGCTTATTTTATCACTAATCTCTCAAGATCTCCAAAGTTCACGTGACCTAGTCTTTGATGCCAAAGGTCCATAGTGGAGACTGTGGCATTGTTCCACACAAAAGAGGACTTGAGCATAATCCTAAAATGATTAACTTCTGTCCTTACACCTTGTAGTAAAAGTTTACGGATTGATAATGTACATTGAATTCAGACCATTAAAACATTATCTTAAAATTTGCGTCGCATAGTTGGCTTATGCTGATCAAGTTCGCTTTCAACCCTTTCACGTACAACATATCATCTAGCTTAGGAAATTCGAGTATTTTAACACTGCCATGTGCTAAAATTCAAGATCTATTCCCATTTTCAAAGGTGATTTACCTTCCATGCAATCCTCAAGGTGGGTAAAAAATGAGATGTCATCGGTCATGTGCCTAGAACACGCTCTATAAAAATACCACCCGTAAGTATTTTGAGCCTTGAGAGCAACATGAACAACAAGGACTTTGTCATCTCACTTAGGTACCCAAGTGTAGGTAACCTTTTTTTTGCCCTTATTTTTGTTGACTCTAGTCAAAATGTTGGAAGCATTTTCAAACGGTAGACATACATTGAAATTCTTCCATTAAACTATGTGAAGTCGTGACTAGAAATTCAACTTGCTATCTAATACTAACAAAGTCACTAAAGTGGCGTACGAGAGTATGTGTTTTTCTCCTTTTGCCTAATATAGAGAAAAAATATCTAAGGTGACCTATTCCTTTTCAAAATGTGCAAACATAGACAGGTTTAAGTCTACCTCGATTTACTTTAGGTTTTACTCCTTTTTGTGGTTTAGGCTGAGGGCCATAAGGATTAACCACAAATTTGGGAACTTATTACGGTACGATTTTGGAAGTGTATGCACCGTCGAAAGCTATTCCATGCCTCTCACCAAAACCTAAAATGGAGCAGAGGAACATCTTACCTACCTTCTTCGTTGTATCCTCGATAGTCATATTGACTTCTCGGGCACGTTCGAGGTCTTTCTTGAGATGGGATACAAGGGCTTCAAGTTTCTCACAAGTCTCCACGGATACTTAGACCTCTCTCGTAAGACTGTCCACCTTGTTGGTCAAGTCCCCGTTCTCTCTCTCAACTAAACAAACTTTCCCTCCCAAATCTTCTCTCACTAAGGACTCGCTCTCTCTCTCTCTCTCATATCTCTCAACTCTTTTTATAGCGCTAAAGCTCTTATAGGTAACTCCTTGTTTTGTTTCTTAATTTTAAAGGACTCAACATAAAGATCGGTATAGGCGCACTGAAGGTCACTCTCACTCTCATTTAAAACATTATCTCCCTCCCTCCCCTCGAAACGACTAGATTCACTGTCAAGGTGTTCATGTTTAATAACTTCCTTATCGTCGTGATGTGCACTCCATGTACTAATATGACTAGACATGAATGCAGTGAAGTTACATCTATACGGTGATTTTCCCCCCGAACTCACCAACTTAACCTCGCTATCGCTGATTGTGACGTTTAAGGCAGCTTTGCCTTTCTCTTGACTTGTCATTCAAGTCAGACACTTGTGAGATTTGTGACCCTTTCCCTCACACTAGTAACATCTTTCCTCATTTTTCTTTGGAATTTTTTTTTGTTGCATTCTTTATATTTTGTCTTTCTCAAAACTTTTCTTATCTTTAGAAATATTTTGCATTTTAAGTTTGAGAAATTTCTTGAAATGTTTAGCAAACAGGGACAAATCATCTAAATCAAAGTCATTCTCAGAATCAAATGACGTTTCCTCTCTCATTTTACACACCCCTCTCTCCTTTTTAATTGGGCTTTAAATGCAATTCCCTTATCCTTAGGTTTTACTATTTTAGGGAACATATCTATATCGTATGTTTGAAGTTCTCCTATTAGTTCTTCTAACCTAAGAGTGTCTAGTATCCTTAATGAATTAAGTATGGTAAGCTTAGGAATATAGCTAGTGGGAAGTGATCTCAAAATTTTCTTAACCACATGCGTCTTATGTATTTTGTCACTAAAATTGAAACTCGAGTTAACTATATCAGACAGTCATGCATAAAACTCGTCAAAGGATTCAAATTCAAGCATTGTGATTGTTTTAAATTGTGTGGTAAGATTCTATAACTTAGAAGCTTTAACAGTAGTGGTACCCTTGTGAGTGATCAGGACACTATATAAGTTTTGTGCAAGGATTTTTCAAGATAGTCGTGCCCTTGAACCAGTTGACACACAAGGATAAGAATTTTTATGGTTCATGACATATGAAGAGAGTTTTAAGAAGTCGAGGGAAAAGTTAGTGGCCATGCCTATCCTGGCCTTAACTAAGGAGGGGGTATGCAATGTAATCTATAGTGATGCCTCTGACCATGCCCTAAGATGTGTATTGATGCATAATGAAAGGTGCTTACTTATGCCTCTAGGCATCTGAGTACTCTTGAGAATAATTACCCCACCTATGTCTTGGAGCTAGCCGCAGTAGTGCTTTCCCAGAAAATTTGGAATATTTATATTGAGAGATATATACGGATAATAAGAGTTTTACTTACCTTTTTACTCAAAAAGATTTGAACATGAGATAATGAAGGGTTAGAGTTGATTAAATATTATGATTGTTCAATTAGGTATCACCTGGGAAAAGCCAAGATGATGGATGATTCCTTACGTAGAAAAGTTTCTCTTAGATCTTTGAGGATTACAAGTCAAAAACAAAATTTAAGAGATTTAAAGAGTATGGGGATTGAAGCCAGGTACCATAAAGGCCGCGAACATGTAAGGTCCCTTGTCATTGAATCGAGTTTTATATATAGGATAAGAGTATCCCAAGGCATGGACCTAGACCTCCAGAAGATCCGTGGACTTATAGAGAAAGGAGAGAAGTCATCCTTTAAAGTTGATGACCACGAAACCTTATAATTTAGTAAAAGGTTATGTGTGATGAGAAATGATGAGATTAATTTCGAGGTGTTAGAAGGGGACATTCCTCACCTTTTACAATCCACCCCAGAACCACCAAGATGTACCAAAACTTAAATGAGAATTTTGGATGGCCTAACATGAAGAGAGAGGCCACATATTTTGTGACCAAGTGTTAAGGTTCTAGCAAGTTAAGGCCGAGCATAAAGACCAAGAGGGTTGTTTCAACCCTAGCCTATCCCAAAATGGAAGTGGGGAAAAATCACCATGGAGTTCTACTGTTCATGAGTTTTGGGGTTTTAAGCCATGAACATTTACTGTTCTTCATGGTTTTAGAGGCCGTGGAGTTTCGTTATATATTTGAAAAAATCTTCGAGCTTAGAGGTTTTCCATTAGGGTTCTTAGGTGAGATTTTGGAGTTGAGGTCTAGGGTTTTGAATATATTCTTAATTATCTTAGGAGACTTATTCCAGGGTCGTGCCTTTGATCTTTGAAGATTTGAGTTGGGAGTAAATTAGGGTTTTAAATCCTCTTTTTTACTTTAACACCCTCACTATTGTAGATCAAGAGTTTTAACTCTTTCTTTGAGGCCATAGCCTATTAGTTCAGGCCACATATTAGGAAGGAAATATTATATTGCGCTCGAGAGTTGAGACGGGGATTTAGTGCTATGTTCACATCATTATCGTCTATTTAAGGACCTCATGCTCAGTGCTTGAGGATATACCGATTAGCCTAGGGAGATTGAAACTAGTCTAATTATGGGAGTTAAATCGCTACAGATCTCAATTAAGGTGGAGAGTTAATAATAGATCACGAATCACTCATTCTGAAATCTTGTAAGAGAGGAGGCTGCAGCTTGTAGCTTGACTTGGTCAAAGGCACCAAGAATAAGATCATGGGGTTTTAGAATTCCAAGGTTATATATATATATATATGATGCAGACTAAGAGGGCTAATCGTGGGATATTGAGCCATGGGGTAAGCCAAGGAGTTATGGCCATTGGAAGATTGAGCCATATGTCATTGGGGGAAATATAAGGGGTTGGGAAAACATTATTCTTTCCTCTCCTTATTGTTTATACAACACATTCATTATTTTTTATTTTTTTGTTATATTACAGCAATTTTATATCTACAGCCCCTATTCATACTAACATTGGTAGGTGGATGAGGACCTTTGAGTTAACCCTTGTTGTGATATTAGAGCTCATCCTTTCTATATTCTTTGTTTTCTCAGGATAGGATTCGAGGACTCTAGTTGAGGCCATGGAGGTCATAGAGATTATGGAGGTAGTTTTACATCTAACTGCTTTTTGGAGATTTTATATAGATTTCGCTTTTGGTTGTAATTAGAGAGACAGAGAACTTTTATGAGGATTGTATAACGAGGAATATCATTTTGGCATGTATTGAGAAGATATTATTTTGAGTCAAATGCTTAGTGAATGAATTTTTATTTAAGATGTGCTATTAACTGTGAACGCTATTAGTTCTTCCAACTTTGATGTAGAGGCTTAGGCCTCGTATAGGCCGCGACTATGTAAGATTTTCCCTATAATAAAATAAGATTTTAAATTTTTGTGAGAAAAAGTGTCCCAAAGTCCGCGACCAAAAAGGCCAAGCCGTGGGGAATTACACACGAAGTCTTTATTCTACTAGAAATATTCTTCAAAGTTCAAGATATTAAATATGAACTTTTCATTATGCTCATTACATGATCACATTTAAGATGAAGATAAAATGACCTAAGGGCACAAAATTTTATTGGTTATGAAATTAAATTGATTAAATATATTTTTTAAACAATAAAGTTTTATATGTTTTCCACTGCCAAATGTCAGTAATTTTGTATATGAAAATATACTTTCAAAATACACATTTTTTTGAAAAACGAGAACATTTGTTGTAGCAAAGAATTATTTTATTGGTAATGAATGAGTTGTGTTTACTTTGGAAAATCCCTGCCTCGGGCCGTGATGTGCCTTCATGGAAGTTTTGATGTAATGATGATATTCTCCTCTTTGGTGAAGTGTTTTTATTTGTTGTGACTTGAGTCAATTCTAGAGGAAACAATCATGATCTTATTCGCGACCATGTGTCACCGAGGTTTTGCGTCTGCAAATCATATATTCATTTATGTGAAGATTTGAGATTTTATAATCCTTTTAGCTGATCTAGATCATTTTATGATATGTTTTTAAAAAAAAAAATACAAGTGGTGGGATATAATAACTCACCTTCTCTCCTTCTAGGCATGGTGGGAGCATGAGTTTGCATGTCTTAACTATTTTTGGTGTTTTTGAATCATTACACTTATTTTTAAAGCTACTTAACCTCCATTTATTTCAAAAGAGAGATATATCAAGAGTGTAGCTAGTGTATTTAGCACTTATTTTTTGATAACATACTAATATTTTAGTAAAAGAATCCAAGTTCATCATTTTCCATCTTCTCTTTTCTGCACTTGATAAAATTTCTTGGTTGATGAATAACAAATAAGAAGAATACTTATGAGCGAGTGCATAATTTTATCACCTAAATCTTTTAACAACATAGGACCTATATTTCGTTGTAGATTTGTTACCGTGTTGTTTCATTTTATGGGTTTCATCAAACGTGGAATTACGAGATCATTTATCTTTAAGACTAAAACTTTTGAGTTAGTTAATGGGAAACATTATTAATCAATTGATCAAGACATAAAATATTTTGATATTCTCATCCATGTTATAGAGTTCTCCTAATTTTTAGGAATTGGTGGAATAGGAGTGAGGTAAGAGTTTGTAGGGGTAAAATTTCCAATTGAGTCCTTTTGTATGTAATTGACTTATTCATGGAACAAAACTTGTTTGATTCATAGATAGATTTTTATACTGTTACGATTCCCATAAATTTTAGAATGTGTTTGATTAGAAGATGTAGCGACAAAGATTCAAAGATATATGATGTCGAGTTTTATTGGTGTATGTTTCACGTCTTGATTCAGATTGCATTCCGAATATCTCCCAGGTATGAACGCATTATGTTTATGGAGTTCGAAAAGAGTTTTAAAGGATGCAAACTTTATTAAAAATGATTTTAAAATATTTTAAATCATTTATTCTATTATGAGTTTATCTTATGTTTAGAGTCGTATGAATCCACATCTTTAGTTTTAGTGGTTCAAAAAACATGTGATGTCGTCAAAACGACATCTCACAGTCATTAGAACGACTTGTGAATCTCGTTAGAACGACATGCCGACTTAAGTTTTTTAGTTTTAGGATTTTTCTCTCAGAATTTTGTGTGTGTACAGAACCAAATTCCAGAAAAGTACTCATACATTTTCTGCATAAGTTTTCTAAGGTTTTCAAACTTAAAAACCATCCTTAGAGTTTAAAAGATCCTAGATTTCATATTCTATTTCTATAGAGATCTTCTTTGTACCATCTTGCTTTGGTTATCCATATTGAACAAGTTGTTCATTTGGTTTTACGGTGAAGAAGCGGAGGAGTTCGCGTTTCAAATCGTAGACATTTGAAAAAGCTATATCGATGGACACTGAGGCATTCATGGATGCGTTTTGCCATGGATGAGAATCGTGGAAGGATTTCTGCGTGGGGACTGTGGAGGAGCGGTTAAAGTGATGACGATCATCAATGCTTGTGGGGATCAAGTCATTGTGTAAGTTTGTCCATCTTCCTTTATAAACTCCACATCATAGTGATTGTTTGGCTAGGGCCGTCTGAGGTTTTTTACCTTAGTGGTTTCCTCGTACATCCGACGTTGTGAACTTTAATTTATTTTACTTTCTTTAATCACCTAAATGCATATCTAGGATTAAATAAGATAAAATTGGACTTAATTGAAATTGGTTCACAAACTTGGTGCTTGTTAAATTTGGAGAAAGTTTTTTGAAAGAAAAATTCTTTTTGACATCCATAAAGCACATTTGAGAAAAAAGGGTCCTATAAATTTGTATCGAAGATAGAAATATTTTTTTTTGTGTGTTTATGCCTTGTGCTTTTAAGGATGAATTTCGAAGGTTATGATAGTTTTAGAACTCCTGTTTTTCATGGAAAAAATTATGCTTATTGTAAAATGTGAATGTCAAGTGCATTGAAATCTATTGATGAACGTCTTTGGTTAGCGGTTGAAAAAGGTTGGAAACCACCGGTCACACGAGAGGGAGAGGGCAATAATTTAAAACTTGTATAGAACAAAACTGAACATAGACTTGCACTTTACAAATCTAAAGGTCTTCACGTTATTTCCTCACATGCCACACCAGAAGAGTATAATCGAATCATTACATGTGAAACCTCAAAATAGGCTTAGAATATTCTTGCACTTACTCACGAGGGGACTAGAACGGTTAGGGTGTTAAAACTTCAAAACCTCACTACACAGTTTAAGATGATAAAGTTTTTAGAGAGTGAGTCGTTTGATGAGTTTTACGCTAGATTGTCCAATATTATCAACTCGTTATTTTACTTAGGAGAAAAAAATACCAGACAACCGAGTCATAAAGAAAATATTAAGGTCGTTGCCTAGTAGATTTGATCCCAAAGTGATCATTTTAAACTCCTCGGGTATGCTTGAATCAAATAAACTAAAAGAGCTTGTAGGTGACTTACAAACTTATGACCTTGACATGTTTACCTCCAACAAAGTGTCAAAGAAAGAAAAGGGAATTGCTTTGAAAGCCCGGAAGGAGGAGACTAATGTTTTGGATGATGATTCTGATTTTCATTTTGAGGATGTAACCTTGTTGGCAAAGAAGTTCAAAAAGTTTCTTAAGTTCCCAAAGCAATCGAAAGATGCCAAAAGACTTGAGAAATTCAATAACAACAAGGCTGATTAATTCGCTAAAATTAAGAGTGAGAATGTTAAGAGGGATGAGTCGGATATGTGTTTTGGTTGTGAGGGTTATGGTTATAAGGTAGAGAAGTGTCCCACTAGACTTAAGAAGGAGGGAAGGAAACCGATAGCATATAATGCCACCTTAAGTGATAGTGAACCAAAAGAGGGAGAGAGTTCAACCATCGAGCACAACTTTGTGTCATTCATGGTATGTCATGTGAGCGATGATGATAAATCTTCTAATGAATATTATCATGTGAATGACACTTACGAGGCCTTTGAGTGTGAATCCCAAGTGAGTGAAAGTGAAGTTATTGAGGAAGAGTAGATAGATGTTGGAGAGTTACAAGTTACCTTTAATGACTTGTATGTTGAAGGGGTAAAGGTGAAAAAGACAAACTTGAAGTTAAAATCTAAGTTTAATGAGCATGCCATGGAAAATAATGATGCTTTGATTAAGGATATTAGGGAACGGGAGAAGACTCTTCGAGAGAAACTAGAGTATGTTAAGAAAGAGAGAGATAGTCTTCGTGGATTGATGGAAGCTTTGAAGAAAGATATTCTAGAGTTTGAGGAGTATAATCATTTACTTGAGTCTAGGATTAGTGAGCTTGAGAAGAAATTGAAATACTCGAGTAAGGTGAAGTTTGATTTGGAGTTAAGGTCAAAAATTTGGATAGGATTTTAGGTACCATCCAAATCAAGGATAATAAGTGTGGTATAGGCTTCGATGATCATATAACAACCGTTTCTAAAGACAATACCAATCGTGTGAGAGAGCCGACTAGGAACATTAGGAGAGGTCCACATTTAGGTCACATTCCTCATCGTGTTTAAACTTGTTCTCATTGTTATAGGAAGGGTCACCTTAGGTATTTTTGTTATGACCTTAAAAATTCTCCAAGGAAGTTTAAGAATAAAGTCATTTTGGTTATCAAAGCCCCCATGAGTCGTTACACACCTACTTGGGTTAGGAAATCGAACTTAGTGGCTTTAGGAATTAAACTTCATGGTTCTTGTTTGGTTGCATTTGATTCTTCCCATGCTAAATTTAAAGGATGATTTTATTGCCATGTTTGTCATACGCTAGTCTTTACATCAGGATATATATATCTTGCTAGTGTTATGACATGTTTATCTCTTTGTATTATATTTTTCATTTATTTGAGTCTTATTTGAAAAATACAAAAAGATTTTGTTTTGATAAATTTTTTTGAAAATATAAAAAGATTTTTGGTATTTATTTTTGAGAAAATACAAAAACATTTTCAATTTATTTTTGTGTCATGAGTTTTCATGTTTGATATGGCATATTGATGTGCTTGGACCCCCATCATTTCATTTATCCATGTGGCTAGGACATTTGGTCATAATTATGAATGCTCAAAATGATGTTAACCATCGACTAATGGGGTTGTTTCGAAGTTGATTTGCATTTGGATTTGACTTTGTATATATGCCATCATTGCACACATGCACAAGTTTATATGAATGTTTGACTTCTCATGTGTATTTGAGTTTGGTGAGACGTTCTTATCTCAATTTTGTCATCTATGCCTAATAAGACTTATGAGGATATGTGCATGTTAGAGCCGTTTACTGTGAGGATCAATATTGCGTATATAGAAAAAAATGACGAGTGTTCACGGGAATAGGCTACGAGAGAATAATAATCTCATCATTAAAGTCACCATTCAAAATATCCCAAGAAAAAATTAAGGCAATAAAGAGAATCATATGCCAAAATAGGGACAATAGGATTTCTCTAAGTTAAGAAAAATAGAAACCTCAAAAGAGCTTGAAAAAGAAAATATGTATATATGAGGGTATTTGGATGGAAAATAAAAATGGGTTTTCACCATAAATCCTAATGTTGAAAAATCGTGTCATGAAGCTATTGTTTGTTGAATGGTGAAAATTTTGGATTTATGTGCATGTTGTTCGTTTAGTTCATTAGGATCAATATATTAATTGTCACATATGGATAAAACTAAGTTTGATGACATTTATCTATCAATTAGAGTTTTTTGATCATTTCGATATGTTCAAGTTGTGATTCATTTGTTGCAGTTCATGCCTATTCATTCCATATCCATGTTTGAGCACATTGATACTATGTTAGCATGAAACTTGTATTGTTTTTCCTTATTTTGTTTTTCTCTTTTGAGTCTATTTTTCTATTGTTTCGTATCTCCAGTACCTGTTTTCATGAAATTTTTTCATTGCGAAAAACTTTAACATTTTTGGAACTAGAATACAGAGTTTTCTGAGGTCATTCAAATGTCTTCTTGACTTCGTTCGAACGACGTGTCCAAGTTGTTCGAAGTTTGCTTCTTGCGATATATTTTTTGAGGTGGTAATTGTGTCAGATATTGTCATTAGAAGGGTCATTTTTGAGGTCGTTAGAATAGAGTCTTCAAATGAGACCTTACTATTTAGGTTCATTTTTAGACCTCGTTCAAATTACATGCCTATGTTGTTCAAACGACATGGCATAATCGTGATCCCTTGTTCTATTTCAGTACCTACTTTATATATAAGATAATTTTATTCTATTTTAGTACTTCTGGGTTCATTTGGACAGTTTACATGCAGTCTATAGTGCTTTTTTCTTGCGTTGATTCTTATGCTACATTGATTCGTTTAGTCACATCTTTGCTTAGATTGATGATTCATTCTATGTGGCAGTTCACTATCTACTATTTGGTACTTTGTGATTATTATTAGTTGGTGTTCTACTTTTATCTAGATATGCTTCATTGATTTTTTCACTTCTATTCGATACAAAAGGGAGAGATATGTAATTGATGTAGGGGGACTATTGAGCACATAATTTTTGGCTTTACAAATTGGTATCATGTTCATTTGTTCATATTTTATTGGTATCATGTTGTATTGCACACATGTTTTGATCACATGTTTAACAAATGATATGTTTTACATATTGGTATTTTTATATAATTTTTTCCTCCATACTTCACTAGGTATTTGTCTGTTTCATGTGTGTAGGTATTTTTTAGTGATGCGAGATTTCGAGACTACATCACATTCAGACACTCATGCTTGTCAGACCTGCATATACTAGTCCTTGTCCAATATTTTTTATTTTGGGTTTTATGGGATGGGATTTAGGTGTCATATGGCTTGATGGCCCACCTTAGCCATTTCACTGTTAATTTTTTCTCAAAATAATCAAAGGGGGAGATTTACAAGGGAAAATTTTGTAATTGAGTCCTTTTGTATGTAATTGACTTATTCCCAGAACAAAACTTGTTTGAGTCATAGATAGATTTTTATATTGTCCCGATTCCCATAAAGTCTGTGTCGTGTTTGATTAGAAGATGTAGCGGCAAAGCTTCGAAGATATATCATGCCGAGTTTTATTGGTGGACGTTTCCCATCTTCATTTAGATTGCATTCCGAATATCCCTCAGGTATGAACGCTTTATGTTTATGGAGTTCGAAAAGAGTTCTAAAGGATGGAAACTTTATTAAAAATGATTTTAAAATGTTTTAAATCGTTTATTTTGAGTTTATCTGATGTTTAGAGTCGTATTAATCCACATATTTAGTTTTAGTGGTTCAAACGACATGAGATGTCGTTTGAACGACATATCACAGTCGTTAAAATGACTTATGTATATCTTTAAAACGACATGCCGACTTAATTTTTTATTTTAAGAATTTCTCTTTAAGAATTTCATGTGTGTTCAAAACTGTGTTCCTGAAAAGAACTCATATGTTTTCTACATTAGTTTTCAAAGATTTTCAAAGTTAAAAACAATCCTTAGAGTTTAAAAGATCCATACTTTCTTATTCTATTTCTATAGAGATCTTGTTTTCACCATCTAGGTTTGTTCATCCATATTAAACAAGTTGTTCAATGGGTTTTATGGTGAAGAAGCGGAGGAGTCTGTGTTTCGAATCGTAGACGGTTGCCAAAGCTATATCAGTGGACGCCAAGGCATTCGTGGATGCTTGTGCTGTGGATGAGTAACGTGGAAGGATTTATGCGTGGTCACTGTGGAGGAGAGGTTAAAGTGAAGAAGCGCATCAAGGCTTGTGGGGATCGAATCGTTATGTAAGTCTATCTGTCTTCCTTTGTAAACTCTACATCATGGTGATTGTCTGTATGGGTCGTCCGAGGTTTTTTCCCTTGGTGGTTTCCTTGTACATCCGGCGTTGTGAACTTTACTTTATTTTACTTTCTTTAATCACCTAGATGGATTTTTAGGAGTAAAACAATATAAATATGGAATTAATTGAAATTGGTTCACAAACTTGGTACGTGTTAAAATTGGAAAATATTTTTTTGAAAGAAAAATTATTTTTGACATCCTTAAAACACATTGAGAAAAAGGGGCCTACAGAGTTAGTGAAAAAGGAGTATAAGACCCTTACCCCCTCTTTAAATCTTTACTATGTTTTTAGTGATATTGTTTCATTGGCCTTTGTTTTTTATCGTTAGTGGATTTTTTTCTTGTACATCGGTGTTATGTGTTACTTTTTTCGCTAATTTATTTTTCATATGTTTTATAAGAATAAATATGGAGTGTATGATGAATCGTTTGTAAGTCTTGTCACATATAACTTTAATACGTGTTCTGCATTTTTGCACCAATGAAAATATAAAAAACACTTTATTTGGCGTGTTCTCTATTTTGGTACGCAAAACTCCCTCTCAAATGGTATAAGACCTAATCTTCTTTTAATAGTTTTAATCACCCTACAAAAGATCGCATTGTGGGTCAATATTGATAACAATGTTATGCTTAGTAGTCTAGATATTTTCGATGATTTATATCCTTTCTCTAGAATATTTGTTTTTTTGGATGGTGTTAAAAAGAATGATAATGGGATTTTCAATCATCACTATCTAGTGATGAGAGTGGTTTAAAATTTGACACGATGAATCTTGTGGGGATGTAAATTATGATCTACAACTTGCTTTTGACAAAATCTGTGTTGAAAATTTTGAACATAAAAATATTTATTGAAAGTTTTCTTGAAATTAAGAAAAACTAAAAAGGAAATCATTTTTTAAATTAGAAAGAATTAGTTTGAGAAATGTGGAAACTCAAACAACCACTTTAAGCGATAGTATCCTCTTTATGGAAAAATAAAAGTGGTTTACAAGAGACATTAAATGTTTTTCAAAAGGAGTTAGAAGAATACAAAATTCTAATAATTCCTTAAAAAAGACCATCTCTGCTGAAAATGATATTCTCTAAAATAAAATCATCAAGGTAAATCTGTAAGATCGACCAAAGAAGTTGGGTAAAATGATTTTATCTCATATCCAATCTTCTAACGAAAAAAATTTATATTGAGTACAATAAATTTGAAAATGCATCTAATTGGAAACCCAAAAACACATATGTTAAACCTTATCATGAGACTCAAATTCTAAAAAGTCTCTTCCACAATAAGAAGAATAAAAATGTTTGAAAGTATCCTAATGAGAAAGTCCAACATATCATGTTTTATTGCACATTTTGTGAAAATAAGGGAAATCTGAAGTAATTTTTTTTAAGCTTTGAAAAACATCAAACTTACTAAAAGACCCCATGTTTAAAATTTTAATGGGCTTTATATTTTTTACATTGAGTTGAATACCCATTTTGAAAAATCAAAACCTATTTTTTTTACATTAAAAAGATTTAGAAAACTAGAACAGTTAAACAAATTCAAAAGAATTGGGTAAGAATGTGAAGACGATGACCGATGTAAAACCATTTTAGTGAAAAAGAAACAAATGAAATGGCTTGTCATTCACAGTAATTCAGTTGCACAAAATTCTTTCTAATGCTATATTGATAGTGGGTGTTCCAAGCACATGACTGGCGATAAGTTGTTATTCTCAAATATCATTCAAGACAAAATTGGTTTGGTCACTTTTGGGTACGAGAGTGTGTTTAGAGTCATAGGAAAATGTTCAATTGACATTGTTGGCTTTCCTAGGACAAATAATGTTCTTTTGGTGGATGGACTAAAGCATCATTTTCTTATCATAATCTAAATGCTTGATGATCGCCACCACGTGCTTTTTTTTTACTATGAATGAATGTCAAGTTCTTAATTCTAAAGGTAATTGAAGGTCATTCCAACTACGAAGAATTGTTATGTTGTAAATAATTCTCCCAAAGTTATTTATAATAATTCTAAGGAAGTTGTGAATAATCTTTCGCACAAGAGGTTAGGTCATGTGAACTTTAAAGATCTTGACAAACTTGCTAAAAATGATCTTGTTCACGACCTACCACATATTAATTCCACTTCTTCCCGCATATGTGGTACTTTCCAATTGGTCAAAAAAATTAAAAATACACATTAAAGTGGAATGTGTTGTCTATCTTTCGAGTTTTAAAGATCTTACCTAGATACCTCATGGATCCAAAGCATACGAATATCATAGGTTATATGAGCTACATCCTTGTGATTGTTGATGACTATTATAAATTCAATTTTGTAGTATTTTTGTATAAAAAGTCCTATTCTAAGTTTTTTGTAATTCCTGAGTGTAAATAAATCTAAAACGAGAAAGGTTGCAACATCGTTCGAGTCAACAGTGATAATGGGCATAACTTAGGGGAACCAATATTTTAGAGTGGTGTAGTGATGCTAGGATACACTATGAAATTCATAACCCTAAAATAACTTAACAAAATAGTATTGTTGAAATTAAGAACCAAGCTATTCGAGAGATGGATAATTTCATGTTGATACAAAAAAGGTGATTAAATATTTTTGGAAGAGGCAATGAACATGACTTGTCATATCGTTAACCGAGTCTATAAGAGGTATGGTAGTAATAAAAATTCCTATGACATTTGGAAAGGGAAGAAGACCACATATAATAATTTTTGAGGCTTTATAATCAAGTGTTGTATACCCAAGACCATGAGTACATAACCAAGCTTTAGTCTTGGAGTGATGTTGACATTTTTATCAGTTATTCCACTAATAGTCGTGCCTATCATATGTCCAATCATAGATCATAAAAGATGACGGAGTTCATAAATTTTATCATCGATGGTAATGAATCCTTTTCATTCAATGAGAACAATTATGAGAACACATATTTTGTATTTACTTATTTAAAAGAATATAGGTGAAAAGGAACATATGATTGTGTAGAGTTGCCCACACCACGACACGTGGTTGTGGAAGTGGGTGACACACTTTCCTGTGTATAACAGAGTCATGAAATTTCTGAATCATTGTAATTTATAGTGTTGGAGAAAATATTCATTCTCAACTCCAATGATTAGTTAACTTTATATGTTATACTTATACCTGTGAGCCCAATAATGTGAAAGAAGCCTTGTTATACGAATATTGCATCAATGACATGCAATATGAATGGGACCAATTTACGAAACAAGATATATGGAATCTATTTTCTATGTAGAAAGATGCACATTATTGGTACCAAGTGGATCTTCAAGAACAAGTGTCATGAATAGGCATCTTCTTTGAAAAATAAGGATGGGCAAGTGTCTCAAGGATAAACCTAAGTTAAAGATGTTTATTTTGATGTGTCTTTTGCATCCATTGATAAAGTAGAGTCAATATGTTTTCTCTTAGACATAACTTATGCTTTGGACTTCACGATCCACCAAATGTATCAAATCCAAAGAGATTTTAGGTTTCAAAGTTCCCTACGCACATTTATCACATCAAAGAGGATTTACACAGCCTTCGTTAAGCTATTATAGATTGGTACGGGAGATTCACTTTGCATATAGTGGGAATATGTTTGAGGAAGTGTAGACAAGAATTTTTACTTTTAAGTATTGTTGGAAATCTATAGTGGTATCCTAAGTTTATGTAGATGACATGTTTTTTTGGTTCCAATAGTGGAAGCCTTGATCATAGTTTTGGTTTGCTTATGTAAAAAGAGTTTGAAACGATCATGGTTGGGAATTCAAATTCTTTATTTGTCTTCAAGTGAGCCAAATGGAAAGTGCAATATTTATTTCACATTCCAAATATGCAAAAGACCTTGTAAATAAATTTGACCTTGAATGTGAAATAATATCCCAAGTAACATGAGTGTGTCCAAATTTTTTGGAAATGACATCAATGGAAATGATGTGGACAAGACTTTGTACTGTAGCATGATATGTAGTTTTTTGTAACAACCTGCATATTTTAATATCAGGATTGATCTAGTCAAAAAATTAGAATATATAATTACTATAATTTAAAATATTATTCTTAGCTTATGACAAAAATATGAGATAATTTAAAACCTTTTCTAACAACATAAGATGCAAAAGACAACAATATGGATACTCATCAATAATGAAGTCCAACATACAAAATCATCCAATATAATCTAAAAATAATAAAAATTGAAAATAATATCCCACATACAACTGTGGAGTCACAAGAAAACCACAAATCCAAACGTTGTCTCATATGCAATGATGACGGAAAGGAAATTACACCGTACATGATAAGAATCTATAAAATCCTAGGATGCACTCCAAGATCTAGAAAGTCCTAGAGCGTAATCCTAGCCTAAGATGCTAGTTAATGATAATGGATCAGGGCCCACTTCTAGAATACTAGCTACGTTTCCTAAATAGGGTAACATAATGCAACCATAAGTACCAAATGAAATAAGGAATATTTTAACTTTACCCACTATTTAGTTAGAATAATTTGACTTTACCCACCATTTTGCTTTTATTTAGACTTTATCACTCATTTTAGAGATGAGAAAATGTCACAAAAAGCAAAAAAATCATCACCAAATGTCAAAATGGGTGATAAAGTTTAAAGAAATAGAAAATGGTGGTAAAGGCAAATAAAAATAACTACATGGATGGTAAAGTCAAAATACCCCATGAAATAAAGACCACCATAGAGACTTAACATTTAAACTTACAATCTCCATCAATGTTCACTCTATAAAATAATACACTATTTGAATAAGAGTTGTATCTATTAATGTTTCAATATAATATCAAGAGTATAAAATGATATCCATTTAACATTAGGATTGAAAAACAAAGCACATAATATCAGATGATCCACAAATATTTACTCATTAACCATTACTAATAACATCTCTTTATTATGATGGAGCTTAATAACTATCGGTTTATCAACCAACACCAACAGTCATATAATTTTTAACTCAAAATATCATCAAAATCCTCTTATACACCTTTTGCTTTAATAATCCATTATTTACATCATATAATTTATTTCTATTTTAACCAGTCGAATTTTTAAACCTAACATTAATAATATACATTAGCCAAATGCATTCTTGTCTCATTCATATCATCTTTATCTTGATAACTATATTATATAACCGACCTCTTTCACGACCCCGATTATAGCATAATATAATTCACATATCACAATCGTAATCTATCATCCTCCCTCATAACCTTGCACATCACATATTGTACCACAACTATCATTCTATATATATCAAAGACCATGTCTTACATACATAAATTTATCAATCTCATTACATAGTCAACTTGTCTTACTCATGACCTTACATATATTCGTGACGTAGTCCAAGTCCATGTAAAGCATTACTATTTCCATACAATCTAAGTCTTGCACAAACAATGTCTCTATAGCTAGTAGACAATATACTTACACCAATATTAAGACACAACCATAAATATCTATCAAAATAGTCAATCGGTATATGTTTTTCACATGCAATAATCCATAACTATTCAACATTATAACTAGTAACTATAAAGACACCCAAAATAGCTTTTTATAGAAAATTTAAACATTCTAAACTCCCAACTACCAACCTTCTCTATAATCCATGCATGGTACGTATAGTGTATAAATTCCAACAAGTAACCCCCCAAATACACTTATGACTAGGTCAGGTGGTTGTTGAGACTCTATAGAAAACATATGTGTAGACACCCCATTTTGTTACCCCCTAAAACTCTCCTTAGGTCCCTAGCACCTCCCTTCATCACTACCAACCCGGGTCATACCCCAGGTACTGACCTAAAAGCCATCGGGCATTCCCTAGCTCCGTTTGACCAAAAGTCAAAGTCTTCATCTTGACCGAGGCTAAATGAATCTCTGAAGGGCACTGAAACCCCTTTCCAATGGTCCATCCATGCGTGATTCTGACTTACCATGCGGACGAACAACCCTTTTCCTCGAGACTCAATTAGGAGGCCACGGGGGACTCCCGGGATCTGTTTGACCTAGGTCAACTCTTCAGCTCGATCGAGACTGAATGAATCTTTGAAGGGAACTGAATCCCCTTTCCAATAGTCTGCTCCGTGCGCGATTCTGACTTACGTTACGGACGAACGATATGTTTGACTCTGAAAGGTCACCGAATGTTTCCAGGGCTCGGTTGACCAAAGTAAACTCCCCGAACCAGATCAAACTCTTTGGAATGTAGAAGTATATCTCCTAAGCTTTCCAACGGTCTACCCCGTGTATGATTTGAACTTACCATGCGAACGAATGATCCGTTTGTGTCCGACAGTTCCCCATCCAATGGACTAACGAATGCTTCCGAGCCATATTTGACCTAAAGTCAACTCTCGAACCTAGGATCCATCCAAAGGACTTATGAAGTATCTAAATTACCATTCCAAAGGTCCACCCTGTGCGCTATTCTGATCAACGATTTGTGTTATGGGACCGATTTACCAAAAAGGCTTGAAAAATACTGCCAAACGGCAGGTCTCAGACCTTGCCTATCGGCAGTGTGCCTAAACGCACTTGCCGAATGATTGGAATTGGGCTATGCCGATCGTAAATGACTTGGGCCTATAAAAAGGAGGCCCTGACCTCACTTGTAAAGGGAGCCCAGATGAGATAGAAACCACTCTTAGCAAACCCCGAAAACCTCTCTCGAAGGCAACGTGATTTCTACACCCCAATCCCTTTCAAACCTTCACTTTTCATCATCCTTTTCATCAAACTTGATGAATTCACTACTCTCCATCATCATCCAAGTTTAAGGGCTGCTCTCCAACAGTCAAGGTAAAGCTCAAGATCTTCAAGAAGGTCCAATTTTCTCAACTCTCTCAAATTCTCATAAAATTACAATAACTTGTTTTATTACTTAGTGCCTTTATTATCTCATCTCACACATCCTAATATACTTTTTATTTAGTAGTATTGCACATCTCTTATTTTCATATAAATAAAAACCCAAAAAACAAGAAAAAGAGGGTTTGCTCATAAATTCCAAACGGGAATTCTCATACTTTTCTTACACTTCCCTCACAACTAAAACACCTTTTCTACACACACACACAAATAAGAGAATCCCTGGTTGGATTTATGGGATAAACGCCACCCCTCATTTTGTATGCGAACTACGTGGACTTTGATGCCTCTATAGGCTACGTAGGCGTTTCGGGGTATCTCTAAACTCCATTCTCTTACATTATATATATATATATATATGTTCTTAGTGGCGTATCATTACCGTTCCCTCATAACGATTAACATAAGGATGATCACCTAAATCCTATTTTCTAATACTTTTATACCTTCCTATGGATGACTCGCTTTACCTCTTCCATGGTACAAGTCGACGATTCCTATCTCCACTATATATACACATGCACACACATCAAGAGGAAAATAACAAAAATCCATGAGAGACCGAAAGGGCGGAATGGGTGCCTAATACCTTCTTATTTTGTAACTTAGCCTACGGACCCTTCTCGAATCATTTTGGTTTCACATGCACCAGTATGTCTTTAGATGCTGTTCTTCAGAATGGATTCCCCTTTTCTTTTGTCTATTTTTAGTAAAATAGACTGGAGACTCTAATATCTCTACATTCTTTCACTTCACCTCAAAATGATGCCGGCTGAAGCGCTCCCAAGATGGGATGCGCGGGACCTGAGGATCCTCCATCACGCGGCGATGATCGGGGATGGCCACAGTGGCGACTCTCATGGGGACGATTATATGTTTATTTTTGAGGGCTAGACTCTATTTACATGGATGCTATGTTTGCTTATATTTTCCCCCTATTTTTCATGTTCCCGCTTTATTACTCATGTGTATCCCATGCTTATGCTTCTATTCACACACTTGTAGAAAATTCTCCATGTACACTTTGCACCACATGCACCTAGGGTCACATATATCCACATGTTGCACGCCCCATCCATACTCGGTGTACCATTGGTACTTGCACTTTGCTCCCTGTTTGGCATAATCAAGAAAGGAATTTTTATAAGATACTAATAAGAGGATCATGCATGATTCACACGACCTCACCAAAGAGCATTGCTATTGACTAAATTTTACCCAGTAATTGGAGGGTCACTTCGTGATGGGCGTTGGTTCGGCAGGTCGCAGTTAGCCTAAGCGACATGACTCTCACCTTCCATTGGCCAAGTACGTTCGATGTATATCGAACGGTTCCCCCGCATCGTACCGCTTGACCGAGGTCATGACGGGAGGCATATTGCAGGGAATTCATTCACGTACGCCGAGTATATCGAATTCACTCTCACACATACCGTCCCCATGAGGTATATGGTGAGGTAATTCATGTACACTCAGGTATATCAAATGGCTTGTCCACACGTACCGATTGCCTGCAAGAGCAAGACGTATATCGTGGAAGTCACGCCAAAGGGGGGAACCCATTAAAATTCACCCAACCAACTGCATACCCGCATATAGGTGTCAAACCTAGGACACACATGTTAGATTATCGATTTCAACCCGAAACTCTGACGAAATTCTGGGTCGGCCTGTAGCTCGAGTTTTTTGCGCATTTTTAAAATGGGACCCTGTCCGTGAGCCTGGCCACAAGTCCAGCCATAGCTTTGCATATATTACAAACCCAATTTTTCCAGGCTTGGGTCCCGTCCGACATTTCATTTTGCACTTAGGAGAATTAATACAAGTGAAAACATAATAATTATAAAAAAACATGCTGAGGCCGTCCCCAAAGGGGGAAATTCCTTTCTTTTCTTTATTAAAAATCCAAAAACATTTCTTTCCTTATCAAAAATCCAAAAACATTTCTCATCTCTCTATCAGAAATCCAAAAACATGTTGTCTTTCCATCTTGAAAAAATGTAAAAAACATCTTCCTTTTTTTTTTCTTTTTTCTCAAAAATAAATCCCATTTTACGCCTTCTCAAGTTGATCGCAAACCCTTAGCCTGGATCCCTATTGTCTTAGGTCTTCAGTCAAGTCACCCCGGAGTTCTGTTCGTTCCCCTATTACTCCTTTTGATTCCGGAATCCATCCGCTTTTCGTGGAGAACACAGGTCAAGTACCCATTGCACAGCCGAATCTGATGACAGTTCTATCTCAGCTTGTGTCCAAGATTGACAACCTCTAAATCAAGGTCCGAGAGATGCAAAGAAACCAGGTTCCCGTTCCTCAAGAGCTCGAGGACCTATTTCCTTGTGCTATGGATCCACCTGAGCCCATTTGGCTTCCCGAAGAGTATCAGCGGGCTCCACGTGCCCCCTTACTAATGGGCCGCCGCCTGCCCAGCTTTCGATGCCGAATCTTGCCCAACATGGGGCTAACTTACCTGCGATCGTTGATCTGAAAGAGGAAGAATTGAACAAAGTCAAAGAAGACCTCTAGATGCTCACCAAGAAGTTAGAACAAGTCAGAATCTTAGGAAATTACATGGACTACACCCATATGTCGCCTTATCCTAAAGCAAGGTTACCCGAGAAGTTCAAGATGCCAAATATCGAGAAATTTGAAGGAAGTGGACCCCCAATTGTTCATCTCCGAAGTTATCACCGTTCCATGACTCTACTAGAGGATTCTGAAGAAGTGATTGCCCAATTATTTCAGCAAACTCTGAAGGATAGCGCCCTCCGATGGTTTTTGTCTCTCGAAGAATCCAGAATTTGTAGTTGGGAGGATGTAGCCCGAGAATTAATGTCACAATACAAATACAATGAAGAGCTTGAGGTCACCCGCTGTGATTTGGAGCTGCTCAAACTGAACCCTGCTGATTGTGTCAGTAACTTCATCGCCCGATGGAGGGAAAAAGCAGCAACCATGACCAATCGGCATTTCGAGGAAGAACAAGTCAGCATAGTGAAGAAGAACTTCTTACCCCATGTCCGAGCAATGATGGGAGGACAATACTATCCCCATTTTTGAGATCTCAGAGAAGAAGGAGTAGAAATCGAGGAAGGTCTTGCCAAAATAGAAGTTGACCCAAAGAAGGTGTCCGGACAGTTCACCCCCAGAAAATATGATAGGCCTGCCAGTACCGCAGTCTCAACCGTCAATAACATCTCTCAACTAACCACATCATGGGCACTAGAAAGTCGCCCTGTCCCGATCCGAAAGGAATACACCGAGCTCCATGATCCCCTCTCCAAAGTCTATCAAGCCCTCCTAAGCCGAAACCTTATCAAACCGTTGGATCCTCGTTCATTTCCAAATCCACTCCCAAGAAACTTCAAGGCAGATGCCCATTGCGCCTATCACTAAGCAGCTGGCCATACCACTGACCAATGCTTTCACCTCCGAAACATGATCCAAGGTCTAATTGACCGGGGTACCATCGCCCCACCAGCTAATCTCAGCCAAACACTACTCACAACCCACTTCCAAATCATACCAAATCCCTCTTCTTAGAAGAGAACCCAAAATTTGATCCCTCAACTCAAATCACACCCATATACTCTCCTAAACCTCTCCAAATTTGCCCATATTTGCTCCTACACCCTACTAGCCTCGGTGATCAGGCACTATCACTCCTTACCAGAGCATGCATCGCTGTCCATACCCATTCTGAAGATAGAAGTGTGAAATTATCAGAAGTGTTAAACCAACTCCTAGAGTTCGGGCTGAAATTGCCCTTACAAACGGTCATTGATTGCCAGAGGTTCAATACTCTGTTCATGGAAGAACGAAAATGGGCCCGAGAGTCAGATAGATGGGTGTTACCAACCGATGAAGTTAGCTTGGATGATGTCGTCCAGATTATGGCAAAATTATTCAGGCAAACCAACAACATTTGCAGTATCACCAAGTTGTTCGATGCTTTGAAGCTACAAGGGCGCATGGTCCCTTCACCCTTACACATCCCCGCAGATTGGGAAGACCTATATAAAAAAGCCGTTGAAGTTTTGGAATGCATCGACTTTACACGAAAAGACAGAATTATTGCCACCGAATGGGGGGAAGAATTCAAAGATTCGAATGAAGAGGAAGCTTCAGAGAGAACTGGACCGGTAGCCGACATGTGTGGAATGATATCATTTGAATAACTCCTTAGAGAAATAAACAACGTAGCAGAATAACCTGAGGAAGCGGGAATCATGTTTTTCCCTTCTTCAGTAAATCAGATGAACAGATCAGGGAGGCATTACCAGATCCCAAACTCACTACCAGCCAATTACCGGGGGGGTGGGGGTGGAAAACTTTCCTATGCCAGAGACGACCCTCGAGGAGAGCAAGATCCTCGATTAATTGAAGAAAATTCAACCTAATATCACTCTGTGGGGGATTTTCATGTCTTCTCAGCTACACATAAATGCTTTGATCAAGTTGCTCATAGGACCCACAATTCATCCTTCTACCACACCAGAAGAAGTGATAAATTTGGTCGGATCCTTGACCTCTAATAAAATGCTATCCTTTTTTGAGGAGGAAATCCCTAAAATTTGGTCAAATCACAATCATGCACTCAACATCTCCGTCGAGGTTATGGGGAGGGTTGTGCCATTCTCCCTTGTCGATAATGGATCCACCTTGAATGTCTGCCCACTGAGAACCTTAAAATGTTTAGGACTGAAAGAAAGCGACCTCGCTCCAAACTCTGCCGCTGTGCGTGCCTACGATAACACCCGTCGGGAGGTGATGGGATCCATAAAGCTTGTAATAGGGGCTAGCCCTATAAACCCTGTCGTTGAATTCCAATTTATTGACATCCCATCCTGTTTCAACCTATTGCTAGGACGACCTTGGCTCCAGAGTATCAAGGGCGTGTCTTCCTCACTTCATAAAAAATTAAAGTTCTTCGCCGGCGGATAGGTCATTACCATCTTGGGAGATGACGACAATGCCGATGGTGCAAGTACCAGCAGTCCAATCCTCAAGATACAGAACGAGTCAAATGATATGCTCCTATCGGGATTCCGAGTTAAACCACTTCTACTCCCGACAGGGGATAACTTCAAAGAAAGGGTTTGTCCAGAATACGACCCTCATGGCAATGTCAATGTGATTCAGATGTTTAAAAACATGCACTTTATGCCCGGACTGGGGCTAGGACAAAGATAACAGGGGATACTTGAGCTGATTGAACTGAAGAAGGTTTTTCCTCCCTGTGGTTTGGGGTATCAACCATCATAACAAGAGCTCAGAATGATCCACCTGTCTCGACCAATGAGAAGACTAGACTGCGTCCAGACTATCCCAGGTGATTCCTTGAATGGACGATTCATCAAAGAGGGTGATGACTTCCCCTTTTGCGGCTTTCCTGAACCATGGTATGACCATACAGACAAGAAGATGAAGCCCGTAATGGACATCTTCTTCCAAAACAACTACCCATGGGCCGAAAGTTCCCAACACCATGTACAACCATTCATCAAAGATATCGAAGAGACTAAAGAAGGTGACTCCGAAGATTCCTTTAACTTACAGACACTGGGGTTGACACTCTACATGGTTCACCCAGGCACTACATCACTCGATCCATCCCACCTGATTAAAGCAACTGATACACCTCTCCTCAACTGGCATGCTGCACCAGTTCTACCTACTGATACCTCCCTTAATCCCAATGTTTAGCCCCTTTCTTCTTCTGTTGTCTATCCTTGTTAAAATGTAATCGAGTCCTCTTTTGATGAGGTTCTCAATGCTATTTTTCCTATCAATGAAATAAACGAAGATTTTGAGTATCTTGCTATGCCTTACATTAACTGTTTGGATTCTAATCAAACTTTTGATGATGATGATTTTGCAAATGAATAATTCTTAACTGATCTAAATAAGGTTAATAATAAACAACATAACCGCGTTCAAGTTAATGAAGAAGAGACTGTTATTATAAACCTCGGTTCTCGTAGACAACTGCGCGAGATTAGGATAGGGGCTACCCTTGACGAGCATGAGAGTTCACAACTCGAAGAATTTCTAAAGGAATCTGTGGATGTCTTCGCATGGTCCTATGACGATATTCCCGTCATTGATCCTGAAATAGCTCAGCACGAGATTCTTACTCTCTCACATTACAAGCCAGTCAAACAAAAGTTGAGAAAGCTCCGCACCGAATGGTCGCTTAAAGTCAAATAAGAGATGGTCAAACACTTGAACGTAGGCTTCATTCGTGTGATCGAATATCCCACATGGCTAGCTAACATAGTGCCCATGCCAAAATCAGGAGGAAAAGTTAAGATGTGTGTAGACTATCGGGATTTGAACAAAGCCACTCAAAAAGATGATTATCCGTTACCCAATATCGACATGATCATGGATAACACAACCAGTCATGCTCTCAAGTCCTTCGTCGATGGGTTTGTTGGATATAACCAAATCAAAATGCACCCAGACCACCAAGAAAAAACCGCATTCATCACCCCATGGGGAGCCTTTTGCTACACCGTTATGCCATTTTGTCTCAAGAACGCTAGGGCTACCTACCGTAGGGCTTACACAACCATCCTGCACGATCTGATTCACAAAGAAATTTAGGTCTATGTGGATGATATGATTATCAAGTCCAAATCTAGATAGGGTCATGTTCCTTCTCTTCAAAAGTTCTTCAAGCGACTGCGACAGTATCAGATGAGACTCAATCTGCAAAAATGCGTCTTTGGCGTTACAAAGGGAAAACTCTTAGGATTCATGTTCAGTGAGAAAGGGATAGAAGCAGATCCCGCCAAGCTGAATTACATATGTGAGATGCCATCTCCCCGAACAGAGAAAGAAGTCCGAGGTTTCCTTGGGAAATTGCAATACATCGGCCGGTTCATCAGGCTATTAACCTCCATCTGCGAACCTATCTTCAAGATCCTCCGAAAGGATTCAACTAATGCTGGAAAGAGGCCTGTCAAGAAGATTTTGACCGAATCAAATAATATCTGACCTAACCCCCGGTACTCATGCCACCACAGCCTGATATCCCCTTGCTCCTATACAAAACCATAACCGACGCTTCAGTCGGGGATTTTCTAGCCCAGTACCTAGAAGATTCCCGTAAAAAAAGAGCCACCTACCATGCCAGTCTTAAATTGGCCGGGTTTGAGGTTAACTACACCACTTTGGAAAAGGCGTGTGTCACACTTGTCTAGGTCACCCAAAAGTTACATCACTACATGCTCGCCTTCCCCATAAAACATGTACCCCAAATGGACCCCATCAAATACCTACTCGAGAAACTCGCTTTATCTAGCTGAATGGCCTGATGGTTGATGCTCCTAGCCGAGTTCAACATTGTTTACGTCACGCAGAAAGCCATGAAAGGAAGAGCCATCTCTGACTACCTCGCTGATTACCCCATAGAAGAAGCCGATGTTTGGATCTCCGAATTCCAGGATGAAAACTTCTTTTGCACTGCTCAAGATAACCTCCGATGGAAAATGTTCTTTGATGGCGCTGCCAACAAAAAGGGACATGGCATTAGGATACTCCTGATCACCCCAGATGACTCCCACATTCCCATTGCCAATAAGTTGGATTTCCCTTACACCAACAACATGACTGAATACGAGGCATGCATGGTAGGCCTCAATGTTGCTCTTAAGAAAGGTATTCAATGCCTAGATGTCTCCGGGGATTACACCCTCATTATCGATCAAGTGATCAAAAAATGGAAAGTCAAGGACGAGAAACTCCAACCCTTCCATGTCCACTTAGAAGAACTAGCCGCCCAATTCCAAGATATCACCTTCCATTAACTACCTCGATCAAAGAATAACCTAGCCGATGCCCTTGCTACCACAACCTCCATGGTCGACATGCCCGAAGGAATAATAATGACCCCCTTCCTTGTTCAAAAGCAAGATAAACCAACCCACTGCTACCACATTGAGATCGTCACTACATAAGATCCCGAGCTAGCCAATTATTGGTACTATGATATTTGGCGCCTCCTCAGCATGGTAGGTATCCCGAGGGTTCCAACAAGAAAGATTGAGCAACGCTCCGAAGATTGGCCGCCCAGTACATCATCTATCATAAAGAACTTCTCAAATGAAACTTCGATGGAACCCATCTACACTGCATTGTAGGGGCTGACATTGAAAGGATAATGCAGAAAATCCACAACAGGGAATGCAGACCCCACATGAACGGTCACATGCTTGCAAAAAAGATCATCCGACAGGGCTACCACTGGACCACTATGACCGAGGATTGCACCGCTTATGTACGAAGATGCCTCAAATGCTAATAATTCTCCAACCTTCAGCATCTGCCTCCATGTGAATTATACAACATGACCTCTCCCTGGCCGTTCTCCACCTAGGGCATCGACATAAAAGGGAAGGTTACACCAAAGGCTTCCAATGGACATGAGTTCATCCTAGTTGCCATCGATTACTTAACCAAATTCGTTGAAGCAGAGTCATACGCAATACTAAATGCCAAGAAAGTGGCCAAATTCATCAAGGAAAACATCTTCTGCCAGTATGGAGTCCCGCACGAGTTAGTATCAGATAACAGGTTACATTTTGAGGAAGAAGTTACAGAAGTGGTCAATGAACATGGGATTCAGAGACACAAATCTTCCCCTTACTGACCTCAGACCAACGGTGCAGTTGAATCCGTCAATAAGAACCTCAAAGCCATCATCAGCAAGATGACCGAAAGCTATCGAGATTGGGATGACCGAATCCCATATGCCCTTTGAGGCTACCAAAACTTAATTAGAACCTATACTGGGGCTACCCCTTACTCTTTGGTCTACGACATGGAAGCAGTCCTAACCGTGGATTTGTAAATACCCTCGCTACGCATCATGTTTGAAAGCAAGGTCGGTGAGGAGGACTGGCATCAAAGCCATCTTGGCGAACTGACCCTCCTAGACGAAAGAAGACTAAACGCACTATAACACATATAAGGTTACCATCGTCGAATAGCGCGTTCATTCGACAAGAGAGACAAGCATCGCGGTGTTCGAGAAGGGGACCTAACCCTCAAAGAAATCATAGAACCCATCTGGGACCCCAAAGGGAAATTCAATCCCATTTGGAGCGGCCCCTACATTGTCAAGAAAATCTTGTCCGGCGGTGTCGCCCTGCTCACCGACTTGGATGGGGAAGAGATGGCCCGTCCAATCAACCTGGACCGTCTCAAGAAGTTCTACTCCTAGTCCGAAATCTCGGCGTGCTATAACTCTTCTCATCCCCCTTCTATTCTAAAAACAAAAAGGCTCTTCATTTACCCCTTACCCAGAACTACGTGGGCCTGATCCTCTGTAAATTTTTTTTTCAAATAAATTAAAACTTTTCCAAAAAAACCCTGAGGTACATAGGCAGCTCATACACCTTACATAAGCACGACCCGTTCTTTTTCACAAAATACTATTCTTTTCTTACGTCCGAGAATGACAGTCAATTCCAATATATATTTGAACAAAAGGATTATGTATGCCTTAGCGATCGGTATAGATAATTTAAACAACATAAACTCATCAAGGCACAACTGGATGATCAGAAACTTGTTTATTTCCTTAACAAGAAATTGCGGTACAGATTACATAAGAAAAGGAACGGATAACTCCCTTCCACCCACCTTCCTAGAAAGCTATAATAAAATCCCCACATTTATTCCCCATTACAAAATAAATCGTCCTACCCACAGCTACCAGAGGAGCCTGCTCCGTCATCATCATATGCATCCTAGGGTCCCCAAGTTTCCCCTGTCGAAATAGAGTGTCACAGACACCCCATGGGCCGATAGGCTCGAATAAGCTTTGAAAAGACCATAACACCTCCTTCCATGGTGTCAAAAGAAACAAACCACTTCTGTACAGTCTCCATAGCCAAAATCTTTCCAACTACTTTCCTCCATAACCACTTCATATAATCCCCAGGGATATGTCAAACTATCCCAACAGACTGAGAGGGACGGGTCGACGGACGCCGATGCTCCCACAGAGAGCCAAGCAGCAGACGCAAGCTCTCGGTCAAATCTTATACCGGAAAGAAATTTAGTGTCTGAGGTGGCACGACCTGTGCCCAACCAAATTGGCACAGAAGCCGCCAAGGGAAATAGAAAGAGGTCTGTCTGAGACCAACCAACCGCACATATGAGTATTCTCCTAGCTCCAGAACAGGCAACAGCTGTCCCCCACCAAGGCACTGACCAGTACAGATTCTGAACCCCATGCTCCACAAGCCAATTATCCCAGCTCGCAATATCCAAGCCAACGTAGAAGAAGTTACGCGAAAAGAGGTTGGGTACAACCGATAAAGGATATTTTAAAGGAGTCACCAAGCAGAGTCTTTTAGACAACCACATGAATAGCATCATGGGGCTACCCCACAAAAGTCAGAACGACCTTCTCGCCAGGCATCTAGAGCATTCAGGGTCTCCGCTGATATCACCACCACAAGATTACGATGGTATGACATCCATGAAGTAACGGCTACAAGTTACGGATCCACCAGTAGTTCCCCAACAATAATTTTGAAACCAAGCCCAGAGCAACGACTCTAGTGTATCCAGTATCGCCAGCTTCATGCAAATGCACGGACTACAACACCCCCAGTAGGGAAATCATTCCTACAGCAACCAGTGATCTAGCCGCCGAAGGCGAAATGCGAAGAAGCCTAGCCAATAAATCCCTGGGAGAACGGGAAAATTCGGGTAAAGTCGCAGCAACAGTGGGATTTACCCCCAGCATGACAAAAAATTCCTCGTAGGTAGGACAAACTTCATCCAACCCAAAGTGGAATACATGGTCTTTGGGGTACCAGAATTGTTCCTACGCCATCAGCATGTTCCACTCAATGGGCCGATTGTGCCATAAAGAAACTCGACGCATGTTGAAAGCATCATAGTCGATGTTATAAGATCACATCGCTTCTAAGGCTTCGAGGTAATTTGCAAACTCAATGCTACCAGGGAGAGCCATCTTGCAAGGCTAAGAGATAGTAGGCAAGTAAGTAAAAATGTGAAAGTGTGAGAGAAACACCCCACCCCTACCCTTTTTATACATGAGAACCCTCACAAGAGACATAATCCCTGCAGAAATCGGAGGGAATCCTACCCCACAAAGTACCAAAGGCTGAAGAGGGCACGAATCAAAGCTTTGAATTGATGGGACTGGACTTGACTGCCGATAGGAAGGACACGGTGCTTGCAGATCGATAACCCCTCTTGAAAATTTTCCTTTTTCCTCTTTTGTCAAAAATCAGAAAAACCCAATAAAAATAAATCAGAACATCCTTCAGCAAGGACATCATATATGCTGGGTGCCATCATATATGCTGGGCGCCATCAACTAGCTCATCACAAAGTTCATATAGTCATATGGCGTAGCCGTATCAGTGTACAACAAGTAGGACTCACCAACCATTGCCGCGATCCTTGCATCCTCCGGCATCAATAGCTTCTACCTCATGGACACAGGAGGCTGTGCATGTGGCACCACCTCCTCCTCCTGAGCAATCTATCGAACCAATCGCTCCCCAAGATACCAAGAATGGCCAAACTTATGCACCAGTAAGCGCCGCATCTGCGCGTTCACTCCCGTATTCTGAATGGATGTCCCCCAAGGATAAAAGGTCACTTGAAAATTCATGAGAAAGCATAAGTCAATTCAAAATCAAAACATGCCAAAACCAAGACTGAAAAGGAAAGAGTCTTACCCTACCACTGGTCAGGCCATTTAAGAACTGACGCACTGCATCCAAAGAGAGAGATTCCTTTGACTGCCGTTTGGCCTTCCGCCATCGATAAAATCGACAGAAGTCCCTAACAGTCTCATCCTTTAGAGTGATCAGTTGGGAATTGCACCCAATCACCTCATAGAACCACGTCTACCAAAGACAAAAATTATCAATAAAAAAAGAGACGCATAAGGAAATTTCGAATGCATGAAAGGAAAATGAGCAAAATTAAAGGATACCTCGAGGAGATACGTGGCTCTAGTAAAAGTTTGCCGGCAGCACCGACTGAATGCACCCAAAGAAAAATAGAGGGTCGCCAAAGTTAGGCTCCCCTAATCATAGAGAGGGATGTTCGAAAACATCCTCAAGTACGGCAAGAACCACAAGTGGACGACGTCGCCGCTCGACACCACCATAAAGCCTCCCAGCAATAGCAAAATGAACAACCGGGCCATCTGCCTCACCTGCAGCCCATCCTCCACATCGATCACCTTACCCAGCAGAACATCCTTCAGCAAGGACATCCGGATGGAATCCGCATAGACTATCCTCCCTACGTCACTAAGTGACGCACGCACTGCCTTCGGCCTCACCCGCAAATAGCGATCCACCTCTATCTTCTCTCCATCACAATCCATCCCCAACAGCTACTGTACATCTATGAGAGTAACCGTCATCTCCCCGAAGATGAAATGGAAGGTGTGGGTAGTATCCCACCATCTCCCCCCAAAGCGCACAAGACCGTTGTCGATCGAGGCGTCTCATCCAACGCAGATGCTAACCTCTCAAAACCTGTTGATGATACCACCCAATGTACCACGGGTGTAAGATGCTCCCAAACATCCTTAAGCCCCGTCGTCCTACGAGCACGCATGTTCTTCAAAGAGATATTAGACTATCAAAAGGAGAAACCTTGTCAAAATTCAAGAAAGGAAAAATCACCAAAAAGAGATAGGAATGCCAAAAGTCAGGTTACTTACATAACCGCCAAGGCTCACCACCTTAAAAGACTAATGATGCGACGGCTCCTGTAGCAAAGTTCGCTCATCCGCAACCGGCTCGAACGCATCAAAGGAGTTCTCACTCCCCAAAGAAAGAGGCACCCTAGCCCTCCATTCCACGTTCGCCCAATCATCGACAGTCAATCATTCCCTATGCACTATAGTGCTCACAAAGGCGACCATTTCTTAGAGATTGAAATGCTAGAACAATTTGCATAGGAAAATAGCAGCGAGAAAGAAAGGGAAGAGCTGTGAAAAATGAATGGAATTCGTCCCTTTATATAGGGTGCTAAGCGTCATGCCGATCGGAATTGACCCCCCCACCCACCGATCGACACTGTCCCCTTACCTTCCCGAGGCAGTCCAAAAGTCAGCGCCACTGCCGAATGGCACCCCCTGCACCATACCGATTGGCACCCTCTTGAAATTTCCTACAAAAATTCCCAGAAAATACCAGAAAGCCCTGAAAATTCCTAAAAATCAAAGGAAGGATTTTAAACATTTTCACCAAGAAAATTTTGCACTCCCTCAGGAAAAACCTCCATTTACCCAGTAAAACTCTAAAAAAAACAAGTAAAACTCCTCCCGACAACGCCCCCGGAGTATCTCGAAAGGTCTCAAACCTCCTCGAGCAATACGTCTAATACCTGAACCACTTAATGACTTCCCCAATAAATTTTATAACATCAAACTCGCCTCTCCTCCGCAGATCACAAACACTTCCCCGACAATCAACTCCCCGGCTCAAAACTACGTCACGAGGTAATTTCCCTAGCGAAACTCCAGAAAGTCATTTTTAAAGTCTCCAAAGGACACACTGCGTTTTCTCCATCACATTCCCCAGCGGAACCCAAAATCCAATCTTCATATTCTCTTAGGTCAGAATTGACTTCGATCTTGGATCGTCACCTTAGTTAGGTCAGAATTGACCTCGGCCTCGGTCGTCACCTCTCTTAGGTCAGAATTGACCTCTGTCTTGGATCGTCACCTTAGTTAGGTCAGAATTGACCTCTGTCCTTAGTCGTCACCTCTCTTAGGTCATAAATGACCTCGGTCTTGAATCGTCACCTTATTTAGGTGAGAATTGACCTCGATTTTTGGTCGTCACCTCCCTTAGGTCAGAATTGAACTCGGTCTTGGATTGTCACCTTAGTTAGGTCAGAATTGACCTCGGTCCTTGATCATCACCTCTCTTAGGTCAGAATTAACCTCGGTCTTAGAACGTAACCTTAGTTAGGTCAGAATCGACCTCGATCCTCGGTCGTCACCTCTCGATCAGAATTGACCTCAGTCTTTGATCGTCACCTTAGTTAGGTCAGAATTTACCTCGGTCCTCGATCGTCACCTCTCTCAGGTCAGAATTGACCTCGGTCTTGGATTGTCACCTTAGTTAAGTTAGAATTGACCTCGGTTCTCGGTCATCACATCTCTTAGGTCAGAATAGACCTCGGTCTTGGATCGTCATCTTAGTTAGGTCATAATTGACCTTGGTCCTCGATCGTTACCTCACTTAGGTCATAATTGACCCCGATCTTGGATCATCATCTTAGTTAGGTCAGAATTGACCTCGGTCCTTTGTCGTCACCTCTCTTAGGTAAGAATTGACCTCGGTCTTGGATTGTCACCTTAGTTAGGTTAGAATTGCCTCGGTCCACAGTCATCACCTCCCTTAGGTTAGAATTGACCTCGATCTTGGATCGTCACCTTAGTTAGGTCAAAATTGACCTCGGTCCTCGGTCGTCACCTCTCTTAGGTGAGAATTGACCTCGGTGTTGGATCGTCACCTTAGTTAGGTTAGAATTGACCTCGGTCCTTGGTCATCACCTCTTTTAGGTCAGAATTAACCTCGATCTTGGATCATCACCTTAGTTAGGCCAGAATTGACCTCGGTCCTCGGTCGCTACCTCCCTTTGGTCAGAATTGACCTCGGTCTTGGATCGTCACCTTAGTTAGGTCAGAATTGACCTCGATCCTCCGACGTCACCTCTCTTAGGTTAGAATTGACCTTGGTCTTGGATCATCACCTTAGTTAGGTCAGAATTGATCTCGGTCCTCGGTCGTCACCTCTCTTAGGTCATAATTGACCTCGATCTTGGATCATCACCTTAATTAGGTGAAAATTAACCTCAGTCCTCGGTTGTCACCTCTCTTAGGTCAGAATTGACCTCAGTCTTAGATCATCACCTTAGTTAGGTCAGAATTGACATCGGTCTTCGGTCGTTACCTCTCTTAGGTTAAAATTGACCTCGGTCTTAAATCGTCACCTTAATTAGGTTAGAATTTACCTCATTCCTCGGTCGTCACATCTCTTAGGTCAGAATTGACCTAGGTCTTGGATCGTTACCTTAGTTAGGTCAGAATTGACCTCGGTCCTCGATCGTCACCTCTCTTAGGTCAGAATTGATCTCAGTCTTGGATCATTACCTTAGTTAGGCCAGAATTAACCTCAGTCCTCGGTCGTCACCTCTCTTAGGTTAGAATTGACCTCAGTCTTAGATCGTCACCTTAGTTAGGTTAGAATTGACTTGGGTCCTCGGTCTTCACCTCTTTTAGGTCAGAATTGACCTCGGTTTTTGATCATCACCTTAGTTAGGTCATAATTGACCTTGGTCCTCGATCATCACCTCATTTAGGTTAGAATTAACCTCGGTCTTGGATCGTCACCTTAGTTAGGTCAGAATTGACCTCTGTCCTCGGTCGTCACCTCTCTTAGGTCATAATTGACCTCGGTCTTAGATCGTCACCTTAGTTGGGTCAGAATTGACCTCGATCCTTGATTGTCACCTCTCTTAGGTCAGAATTGACCTCGATTTTGGATCATCACCTTAGTTAGGTTAGAATTGACTTCGGTCCTCGATCGTCACCTCACTTAAGTCAGAATTGACCTTGGTCCTCGATCGTCACCTCTCTTAGGTCAGAATTGACCTCGGTCTTGGATCGTCACCTTAGTTAGTTTAGAATTAACCTCGGTCCTCGGTCGTCACCTCTCTTAGGTTAGAATTAAACTCGATCTTGGATCTTCACCTTAGTTAGGACAAAATTAACCTCAGTTCTTTGTCGTCACCTCCCTTAGGTCAAAATTAACCTCGGTCTTGGATCATCACCTTAGTTAGGTCAGAATTGACCTCGGTCCTTGGTCATCACCTCTCTTAGGTTAGAATTGACCTCGGTCTTGGATCATCACCTTAGTTAGGTCAGAATTGACCTCGGTCCTGGATCGTTACCTCCACTAAAACCTGTAGAATTGTCTTCAACCCACATAATTGGTCACCTCAACTTAAGCCCATAGAATTATCTTCAACCCGCAGAATTGGCCATCTCAACTTAATCCCTCAGAATCGGCCTCGACCCTTTGAATTTGTCATCCGCCTTCAAAGCATCATGCGGTGTCTATTCGACGGCTATTATTTGTTCTAAACTCTCTCATCGAGGGGCTCTGTAGACACCCCATTATGTTACCCTCTAAAACTCTCCTTAGGTCCCTAGCACCTCCCTTCATCACTATCAACCTGGGTTATACCCTGGATACTGACCTAGAAGCCATCGGGCATTCCCAGGCTCTGTTTGACCAAAAGTGAAAGTCTTCAGCTCGACCGAGGCTCAATGAATCTCTAAAGGGACTGAAACCCCTTTTTAACGGTCTATGCCGTGTGTGATTTTGACTTACCATGCGGACGAATGACCCATTTCCCCCAAGACTCAATCAAGAGGCCACCGGGCGCTCTCAGGCTCTGTTTGACCTAGGTCAACTCTTTAGCTCGATCGAGACTGAATGAATCTTTGAAGGGCACTGAATCCCCTTTCCAATGGTCCGCTCCGTGCACGATTCCGACTTATAGTACGGACGAACAATCCGTTTGACTCCAAAAGGTCACTGAATGTTTCCAGGGCCCGGTTGACCAAAGTCAACTCCCCGAACCAGATCAAACTCTTTGGAATGTAGAATTACATCTCCTAACATTTCCAACGGTCCACCCCGTGCATGATTCGAACTTACCATGCAGACGAACGATCCGTTTGCATCCGATAATTCCCCGTTTAATGGATTGTCGAATGCTTCCGACCATATTTGACCCAGAGTCAACTCCCGAACCTGGGAGTGGTCCCAAGGACTTCCTAAGGTCTCTGAATTACCTTTCCAATGGTCCACCTTGTACATGATTCTGATCAACGGTTTGCGTTATTCGACCAATTTATTAAAAAGGCCTGAAAAATACTGCCAAACGGTAAGTCTCAGACCCTGCTTATTGGCAGTGTGCCTAAATGCACCTGCCGAACGACAGGAATAGGGATATGATGATCGAAAATTCCCCGGGCCTATAAAAAGGAGGCCCTGACCTCACTTGTAAAGGGAGCCCAGATGAGATAGAAACCACTCTTAGCAAACCCCGAAAACCTCTCTCGAAGGCAGCGTGATTTCTACAGCCCAATCCCTTTCAAACCTTCACTTTTCATCATCCTTTTCATCAAACTTGATGAATTCACTACTCTCCATCATCATCCAAATCTAAGGGTTGCTCTCCAACATTCAAGGTAAAGCTCAAGATCTTCAAGAAGGTCCAATTTTCTCAACTCTCTCCTTAAATTCTCATAAAATTGCAATAACTTATTTTATTACTTAGTGCCTTTATTATCTCATCTCACACGTCCTAATATACTTTTTATTTAGTAGTATTGCACACCTCTTATTTTCATATAAATAAAAATCCAAAAAATAAGAAAAACAGGGTTTGTTTATAAATTCCAAATGGGAATTCTTATACTTTTCTTACACTTCCCTGACAACTAAAACACTTTTTCTACACACACACACACACAAATAAGAGAATCCCCAATTGGATTTATGGGATAAACCCCACCCCTCATTTTGTACGTAAACTACGTGGACTTTGATGCCTCTATAGGCTAAGTAGGCCTTTCGGGGTAAAACCCGAGACTCGAGTCCTAGTCTTTACTTTATCTCTCATTTTCTATTTTCTCTAAACTCCATTCTCTTACATTATATATATATATATATATATATATTTGTTCTTAGGGGCGTATGAAAACATCCCATAGGCCCCTAATTTTAAAATTCTTATACCTTAAAACCAATTTCCTTGTTGAGATATGCAGAAGCGTAAGATGGTTCACAAAAACAAATTACTAATTTTAATTTCTATAAAAATTAAAATTTAAACCAAAGTGAAAACAAATTAAAACACACACTTATGTTAATTTCATTTAACACGATTTAATTTAACCCAAGTCCTAGAAAATTTACCTAAGTCATATTTCTCAATATTACCAAATTAGGCTAAACTAATTTTAGCAAATTAAATTAATTGACTTGAATTAAATTAACAAAACATTACCCAATATTTAAGATAAAAACAAAATTTTATCTTGAATTACCTAAGCATTCGTTCTAGGTGAGTATAGCAAGATAAAATAAATAATAAATCACTACGCCGCGAAGTACGAGAAAAATCCCACAACGGGAAAAAACCTCGGACGGCCCTAGCCTCAAATCCACTAAGTATGGAATTTACAAATACGAACAAGATGTCTTACAACACACGACTCTATCCCTCTCAAGCCCCGACGTGTCTTCTTGTATCAACCTTTGCCTAGCGAATAACCACGAACCTCCACCACGATCTCGGAATCCTACGATCGGATTTTATATGGTCACCTTCACCCGAACAAGGAGCCTTTCTCCAAGTGGGTAAATCAATGCAAACATCTTCTTAATTATGGGGTTTAGAAGCAAACCCAAACGTCTCTCCAAAATGGTAGATATGAAAAAAAAAACGATGCCAAAACTCCAAGCAATGTATATATATATATATGTAACTTGGATTAAATAAATAATTGGGTGTAAAATAGAGTGTCGAATGAATTTTTCTTTGAAAGATGAACATTCAAAACCATGAACTTTTCTTGGAAGAATTTTCTCTCAAAAAGTCTCTAAAATTTTTAATGGAATGAAAATTTAAGTTAGAAAAGTTCATTTCTGCACCTATTGAATCTGCTAAAAAATTAGTGGGAAAAACAAGTGGGAAGGTGGGTCAAAACTGCTTAAAACTGCCATTTAACTGTTCCCGCCAAAACTCGTTCGAAAGACATTTTCATTCGAACGAAATCTCATTCGAATGAGGCTTCTAATGAAGTTCCAGTGTGAACTCGTTAGAATTCTCGTTGGAAATCTCATTCGAACAACCATCTCGTTCGAACGACATTTCGAACGAAGTCCCAGTGGCCAATATTGGAACTCATTGGCAAACTCGTTCGAACGACAAACTACAGATATAAACACACAAATGACACACACAATATATATATAGGAGTCTTTCACACTCGGAAGGCAACAATGTGTCATATGGAAACGGAAGTGTTGGGGTTTGAACAGGTAACAATTAAATTTAGACCCAATCACTTAAAACATGTTCATGGAGTTCTCAATTGATTGCAAATTTCATCACATTTGAATATAACCTCATGTGACAATATAGATTGAACTCAATGAACAAACATACACAATGCATACAAGCCTAGTATGTTGATGATTCTACAAACCAATAGAGTCATGACATTGAAAGCGCAACTAAGATAAACGAACATTGTGCAAACCGTTGATATACCATCCAATCTCCCTCAATAAGAAAATATATTATTAATTTTGAATGAATATATCAATCAAACATAGGCCTTGGCAATTATTTTCTTTTTAATGCCATATTTTCTGTTTTTAGGCCTTTGGACCACGTATTTCTTTTAGGTCCACTCAAATGGCGGCTTACTATTTGCAAAGGACAATAAATCCTTTCGGAATCCTTCCCCGTGCACATTTATATTTATCATTTTTATTTCTCACAAATATCACGTGCAACGGATTTTGACATGCACTAGTCCTCCTAGGTCACAAATATGTAGATGTCAAGATTGGTAGGAGAACACCTCACAAAGCTCAAATATAGATATGAAGTTAAATTTCAAAAGAGCTTGTGCATGTGTGAAAAGAGGCATATAAAAATAAAATCCATTTAAGCAACACAACATCCAACTACTCCATGTAAGCATGGTAAAGAACATAATAAGGATTGACAATCTAAACCAAAATTTCTAGCCACATGGGAGCGTAAAAGATGGGATTCTAACACAAGTATATGCCACATAAAGTGTGTCAAACTAAAATACACACACACAAAAAAATCTTTTTGAGTTTTTGAAATTTTTTTAACCAAAAAAAAAAAAATATATACTCAAAAGATAAACAAAAATCATTTGAAGTTTTTCATTAAGCTTAAATTACCAAGAGATAAAAAACCAAATGATAAACAAAAATCTTTTCGTATTTTTTCATTTAATGCAAACAAAATGAAGGAAATATAATACAAAAGATAAACATAAATCATAATTATAGCATGTGATTAAACATGGAGCATATACTAGAAAATGATTAAATAAGCATACATTTATCATGTGAATATAGCATGAAGTACAAAAGCTAAAGTATGCAAATAAAAACTAACACATTCAACCTTTATATTTTGTAAGGGAGGAAGAATGTGAAAGTAAATGAGAATCAAATACCCTATCTTCGAATCTCCCAACCCAAACTAATGAAGAGTGACTATCTCGGGATGTAGGAATCTTGACCACCTTGGCTGCCTTACGTTGGGATTTTTTAGAAAATCTTTTAAGATCAGTTTTTATTTCTTAAGATGACCTTTTGGACCACAATGTGAACACTTGAACTCACGGCGAAAATATTTACCTAAGGAGTGATCTCTAAAGGCTTTCCTAGGAGATTCTCCTAAAATATTGGTTTTGACTTTATGTGTTGATTCACTACTAGTATCAAAGTCTAAACCACACAAGTCATTTTTGATTGGTACCGTTCCTAAGATCTTATCTAGTTTTTCGGACCTACACTTCAAATCAAATTTGACTTTGCTAGAGTCTTTTAGTTTAATTTATAATTCTACAATTTTAGACTCTAACAACACATTTCTCTCTTCAAACTAGAGAAGCTCCTTTTCCAAGGATTCCATTAAACCCCTAAGGCTATCTCTCTCTCCTTCTACATATTCTAGCTTCTCTCGAAGAGTCCTCTCACGTGTCCTAAAGTCTTCTACCAACACACTATCATCGAAGACCTTGACACGCTCTTTTAAATTTACTTCTAACTTCAAATTTGCTCTTTTTAATTTAATTGATTCTTCATATAATTCTTGAAAAGCATTTTGAAGTTCACTCACATTAACCTCTTCTTCATTTTCACTCTCTCTTTCTTCTTCACTCTCACTATCATAAAAAATAGGGGAATCATTAACAATGACCTTGGAAGTGTCATGTGATAAATTTTCATCTATAGATGAGTTCTCACTATCACTCACATGACTAGCCATGAAAGCCACAAAGTTGGGTTTAGTGGGGGAATCGGGTCCCTCTTCCTTATCACTATCATTAAGGGTCGTATTATATGAAATGGGTCGCTTACCCTCTCTCCTTAGTTTAGTGGGGCACTGAGAAGCCCTATGGCCATAACCCTCACAACCCAAACACCTATTTGAGTCGTCCCTATTTAAATTTTCATTAATAGTTTTAGGGATCCTCTCGGCTTTGTCATGCTTAGATGTTTCAAATTTCTTAAAGTCATTTTTAAATTTATCTTTGTTAATTTTAAGAAACTTTCAAAATTTCCTAGCAAACAAGGCCATATCTTCCGAGTCACTATCAATCTCCCTCTCTACTACTTGTTTATCCTCTTTTCGGGCTTTTAAAGCAATGCCCTTTTCTATTTTCTTTTCAGTTTTAGAGGGAAACATGTCCAGTTCATAGGTTTGTAAATCACCTACAAGCTCTTCTAATTTTATAGAGGCTAAAGTTGGTAAAGAATTTAACACGGTCACTTTTGAAATAAATCTATCGGGTAAGGACCTTAAAATTTTCTTTACTACTCGGTTGTCGGGTATTTTCTCCCCCAGATTAAAAGATGAATTAACAATATCGGAAAGTCTAGCATAAAATTCATCAAAAGTTTTTTTTCATTAATTTTTATAGTTTCAAATTGAGTGGTGAGGTTTTGGAGTTTCGAAGCTTTAACAACAAATTTACCTTCATGAGTGAGTTGTAAAATATCCCAAGCTTCTTTAGTGGTCTCACACGTCATAATGCATTAGAATTCATCCGGTGTGACAGCGCCAAACAAGGCATTTAAACCACGGGAATTAAAATTTAAAAGTTTAAACTCATTGTCACTCCATCTATCGGCCAGTTTGGAAACACGTTCATTATCTACTAAATGAGTAGGTGGAGACCACTCGTTAACGACAGATAACCACACTTTCTCGTCAATAGATTTTAGTGCCAATTTCATTCGCGCTTTCCAATACGCGTAGTTAGAACCATCGAAAATAGGAAATTTTGAAAATAGGGAAAATTCCATTTTAGCCAAAAATAGTTAAAAGATCTTAACGAAATAATTTATCGTTTTTGGCTCTGATACCAATTTGAAAACGTCCCGTAGGCCCCCAATTTTAAAATTCTTATACTTTAAAACCAATTTCCTTGTTGAGATATGCGGAAGCGTAAGATGGTTCACAAAAACAAATTACTAATTTTAATTTCTATAAAAAATAAAATTTAAACCAAAGTGAAATAAAATTAAAACACACACTTATGTTAATTTCACTTAAACAGGATTTAATTTAACCCAAGTCCTAGAAAATTTGCCTAAGTCATATTTCTCAATATTACCAAATTAGGCCAAACTAATTTTAACAAATTAAATTAAATGACTTGAATTAAATTAACTAAAAATTACCCAATATTTAAGATTTAAACAAAATTTTATCTTGAATTACCTAAGCATGCATTCTAGGTGAGTATAGAAAGATAAAATAAACAATAAATCACTACGCCGCGATGTAAGAGGAAAAACCCACAACGGGAAAAAACTTCGGATGACCCTAGACTCAAATCCACCAAGTACGAAATTTACAAATAAAAGCATGATGATTTACAACACACGACTCGATCCATCTCAAGCCCCGATGCGTCTTCTTGTATCAACCTCTGCCTAGCGAATAAGCAAGGACCTTCACCACGGTCTCGGAATCCTCCAATCGGACTTTATATGTTCACTGTCACCCGAACAAGGAGCATTACTCCAAGTGGGTAAATCAACGCCAACATCTTCTTCTTTGTGGGATTTAGAAGCAAACCCAAACGTCTCTTCAAAACGGTAGAGATGAAAAAAAATGGTGCCAAAACTCCAATCAATGTATATATATATATATGTAATTTGGATTAAACAAACAATTGGGTGTAAACTAGAGTGTCGAATGAATTTTTCTTTAAAAGATGAACACTCAAAACCATGAACTTTTCTTGGAAGAATTTTCTCTCAAAAAGTCTCTCTATAAGTTTTAATGGAATGAAAAGTTAATTTAGAAAAGTTCATTTCCGCACCTATTGAATCTGCCAAAAAGTTAGTGGGAAAAACAAATGGGAAGGTGGGTCAAAACTACTCAAAACTGCCATTTAACTGTTCCCGCCAAAACTCATTCGAACGACATTTTTCGTTCGAACGAAATCTCGTTCGAACGAGGCTTTTAACGAAGTTCCAGTGTGAACTCGTTATAATTCTCGTTGGAAATCTCGTTCGAACAACCATCTCGTTCGAACGACATTTCGGACGAAGTCCTAGTGGACAATATTGCAACTCATTGGCAAAGTCGTTCGAACGACAATGTGGTTCGCACGACAAACTCGTTCGAACGACACTTTGAACGAACTTCCAGAAAGTTTAAAATATTCTATTTTTAGCCCAGAAACTTTATAAACTTTGTTTAAATTTTTAATTAAATCTTTCTGAAAATAAACAACAGTTTTAAATAAACCTACACCCAATATAAAAAAACGTTCCAAGCTCCTATATATATATATATAATAAAAATGCATTCATACCTAAGGAGCAATGGAACCATGTTGGTGACGTAGAAATGAGGCACAAACAAACTCGACAATGTGATGAAGCTTTATACTCTTGGCCGATACGTCTTCAACAAACACGTCATAGGCTTGTAATAGGATCAATTAACTCTGTCCTATGACTCAAATATTTTTGTCCGGAATTGATCCAAAACTACAAAGGACTCAATTGGAAATTTGTGTCCTTACAGCGTATCATTCCGTGTGCATTATCATTCCCTCATAACGATTAACATAAGGATGATCGCCTAAATCCTATTTTCTAATACTTTTATACCTTCCTACGGATGACTCGCTTTACCTCTTCCATGGTACAAGTCGACGATTCCTATCTCCAGTATATATACACATGCACACACATCATGGGGAAAATAAAAGGAAAATAACAAAAATCCATGAGAGACCGAAAGGGCGGAATGAGTGCCTAACACCTTTCCATTTCGTAACTTAGCCTACGGACCCTTCTCGAATCATTTTGGTTTTGCATGCACCAGTATGTCTTTGGATGATGTCCTTCGGGATGGCTTCCCCTTTTCTTTTGTCTGTTTTGAGTAAAATAGACTGGTGGCTCTAATCTCTCCACATTCTTTCACTTCACCTCAAAATGACGTCGGCCGAAGCGCTCCCAAGATGGGACGCGCGAGACCTGAGGATCCTCCGTCGTGTGGCGAGCATTGGGGATGGCCACAATATGATTACTAGAAAATTACTTAGAAACAAGTGCACAAATTATACTTCCTAAGCTCCCAACTCCTAACCTTATCTAGATTTCATGCATGGAATGCCTCATAAAGGAAATCCAAACAAGTAACCCCCATACATTACTGTCTAGATTGGGAAGTAATCTAGATTAACAACTCCTAATGCAACATTCTATGTATTAAGGTACCTAACTCAAATCATCTATCACGTACTACACGAAAAACATAATAGATTCACTTCATTAATTCCCCCCCCCCCCATTCATTTTCAATATATTTCTCACACTCTTTTAACATATCAACACCCAAAAATAATTTCTACTCATAAGACTCAATTTCCAATAATCGCTTACCAAATAATGATAACCTATCACCTAAAATTTCCCCAAGACTTGTTATTCCCTAGACTACATAACTCCTACCTTCTTTATAGTCAATGTGTGGGACGTCTCATAGATGTAATCCAAATAAGAAACCCTACGATACATTTTTGTCTAGATTATGTAGTTGTTGAGAGTGAAAAAACTTTAAACCTAACCTTTTATATCCCTTATCTTAAATCCATTCAAGTCAATAAACGTAATTAACATAAAACTAGAAATTCATTCTATAATTCCCAAAGTGTCTCATCATGTGACCAAACCTTTTATAATTCAACATTTTTCTAAGAACTCGATCCACTCTTAAATCCTTAACATATCATAACCTTTTTTTTCAATATCATTTATCCTAATAATCGTTTTTGATTAGGACTACTACATTCAAGACGCAAGTCAACCCTACATGTTAATACAAGCATCCTCAAGACCCACATGTACAAAACCAATATATTATGACCCCAATCTCGATAATATATAATCCGAATGTCATAACTCCCAAAGAAAACATCATAAAGCTAACATCGCATATCCCCTTATTAATAACTTAAAATCGTTAATATAAACCATATCCACAACCAACATACTTTAATAATCAATTTCTCATTAAGAAAGACCATTATCCATCTACCTAAATCCCATTAACAACTAGAATAACGAACTTACAATACAAATCCTCTATTCAACAAATAATCCAACAACACAATTCTCCATAATAGCACAACTAATATTCCATCAACACCCAATGAAAACAAATCACCAAATAATGATAGATCACATAAAAACCTACAACATAAATATTTTCAATCAAACAACTAACCAACATCTAAGTTCCAACACCAATAACATAGGGTTAAAACAGTAATCCCCTCGATAAACATATATAATATATAGTCTCATTTAAAATCCTCTTTTACTCACAACATTTAATATTGCCAATTCATTCTTAGATTAATCTAATTCTTAAGGTTTCAATTACAAGTTCGTAAAACACTATTTTATGCATACTTAATGTGAGGTCCATGTGATTTTCCAATAATTAAAGTGTCCCAAGACGAGCATAGGCACTTCATAATTTAACTTCACGGTATAAGTCATATTCATAACTCACATTTTATATTTCAAAAGATAGTTAGGTATATTATTCAAATCTTAACCAATTAACATGTTAGTTTTCTTGTCTTTACAACAATTAAACCAATTTATATAATCATATTTTAGGAAATATCATTATATAAGAGTTTCACCAATTTCAATATTAATTGATAATAATAATACTAAATTAAAATGGTTTATCTTTCCTAACTAAACTCCTAATCACTTTTAATTAACAATATAAACATTGTTCAGGCAATATGTAAATCATAAAGCACTAAAAGGTACAAGTAGATTATTCTTGCCTTAATCTATTTCTAAAATCAGACTTCGAATCTTTAGTTTCCTTTAAATTCTGATCAACTTAGCCTCTCGAGGTACTCCAAAATTACAAGATTAAGGACCTAAAATGGAGGTTTAAAGGTTGAATTTTATCGAGATTTTGGGCTTTATGAGGCTACAGATGGAGAAAAATGAAGGAAATATGTTTTAATTGAGAGAGGAGTGTAGGAAAATGAGGCAAACTCATGCATAAATAAAACATTAAGGCCCAACAAAATTTATCTGCTATTGGGCCACGACTCGTCCACGAACCACAAGTCCGGGATCATGCCTACCTACACCCGTAATCGTAGGCTCCTTAGTTGTGATTGCAACAAGTAAAACCCACGATTGTGGCCTCACCCTATCTCTATTTGCCCATATATTTTCTCTCTTCCTCCTATTCATAATTGAACCTATAAACTACACTGCATGAAATTAAGCCCTAACTTCATCACCAAGACTAAAAAATCATGGGTCTCTCTATGAATTGATATATTAAATTAATCTCAAATTTATTAAACTAATTTTAATCCCAATTAATTAAACTAGGGTTAATATATTAATTACAATTAGAATTAATTAAAACAAAGTAAATATGGTTCAAATTAAATGACCAATTTAATTTGTTCATAATCAAATTAATTAAGTAAATTTTTTAAATTATGAATTAATTAGTTAGATCCAAATTTCATATGAGGTGATAGCAGTTAATAATGCAAGAAAATAAATGCAATCACACAAATAGGGACACGATCATTTAACATGGAAACTTTCTCGAAAAAAACCACCCCTAGACACCCCAAAGACAAGTATACTAATACAAAAAGTTTTAGAAATTACAAAATGATAGATATGACTTAAAACACTTTATTTGACCGTAGCCACAAATCATTATTATTCTGAATTTGGACCTCTGCAGTACTAGTTCTATCAATCTCTAGGACAACATTAACTTTACAACCACAACCCTTCAACCTCGGTTTCGACCGATGTATGAAATATATGTGTATTTTAGAATATCCACCAAGGATTAGATTCTTGGCTCACTAGTCTTGTAATCAGCCTTGATCGCAAATCAAGTCAATTGGCTCACTGATCTTCAATCTCAATAAGCTTTGATCACAACCAAAGCCAAACCTCCATAGATTTATAAGAGAACAACATAACAAGCATTGGGACTTAGATCCTTTAGGGATTTTGGGCTCACAAAATTTCTCTTCAATACTAGAAAACAGGTCTTTAGAAACCTAATCTCAAATTGACCTTTAAATGAGTTTTTCAAGATAAGATAAAAGAGTCATGCATAGTAAAAACTCTTTAATAATTTATTCAAATAATAGTTTGACCAAGTCAAACATAGAGAAACCCGCGAGTGCATGAAAAAACCCTGCGATCGTGCATAAGCAAATCCCAATCATGCCACTCTGGTCCGCGTTTGCAGCTTTGAAAACATCACGGGTCCCACGCGTTGGATCATGGATCCTACTGACCCAAAAATAATTTTACTCTTAAAACATACTTGGATGTTAAAAATATTTTAAGGATGTCGTAAAAGTTCCATTAAAGGCATGTCATTGAAAATAGTCTAGCTTAACACTTAGAAAAAGCCTTAAAAAATTCTTTGAAAATTTCCAAAATCTTTTACAGTTCGTTTGATACAAAAGTGGGCAAATGGGTTGGGTGGAAAAATTTTCCATGACAAAATTTGACATAGCAAAATTTCTGAGGGCATCCTATAATTTTCCACAAAAGGTTGTTTTACAAGATTAAATTTTCAAGTGGTAAAGGTAGGGTGTTTGATAGTATTAATGGAAAATAAAACATTTTAACTAAAAAAGTTTTTTATGATAAAAAATTGTTTTTAATAAAACAAAAACAATTTTAACAAAAATAGTATCGCAAAAAAAAAACAGTTTATAAAGAAATAAATTTTTTTTTGAAGAGAAATAGGTTTTAACAAAAAGATAACAAAAATAGTTTTATGGAAAAAAATAGTTTCAATGAAAAAACAACTTAAACAGTTTCTAAAAATAAACGTAATGTGACACCCCGCCTAACAAAATACCGGGTGATCAGTCCTATACCAAATTAAAACACGAATCCGAGTTGGTTCATCCTTAGCATCACTGTCGAAAACCTTTTTAAAACTTACTAAGCACCTAGTGTTCCAAAACGCTGGTGCCAAATTTTATCTTTTAATTAAACAAACAATAACATGTGGAAATAGAATATGAGTCATACACCACGACTAAATTAAAATAACTGAATAATTAATAAACTACATGCCGAATAAACCATCGGTCACCAAAGTAAATAGTCTAACAACAATCATCCAACAACTGAATATATAAATCTGAAAACTACAGTTGAAAAGTCTGGACGACATGCCCTTAGTAAAATTGAGATTGATAAATGATTCCTGCTCTAGGAAGGAATGAATGATGCGTCTAAACCAAACTCCTGCTAGCATCCACATGTGCCGCAGCTCCGTGTCCATGGAATAGAATATCAAGTCTGGCGTCCCTGTGGCTGGACACCTAAAAGGTTTTAAAAATAATTTTTATAGCAAGGGTTAGAACCCAAAAAATTTTGAAAATATTTAGCAAGTGAATTAACTGCAGTAATTAAAAATATATGAATGCGCTTCATATTTACGTTAGTGTCGCACTCCCTTGAGGACATACTCACCCCTCCACTATTGTGCACACCTAACGGTTTCCTTAACCCCACCTAGTTGTACTACCCCGTCCAACTAGTCCTGGTATAACCTCCCCTTGCCATTCTACTCTAAATCGAGTATAGTTATTAATGGGTTATAAGTCGTCTAACCAATTAACTTAATTAATTTCTTTTAAATAATATCATATAACTGTGACACAAGTTATATAAAGTAAATACATCACACATTGTATTATTACCCGCATATAATACTTACTATCATTATATATGTACCTTTACTACAACAACCACACATATATCATACGTATATCCATCCCTCCGAGTATACCCTCTCCGGATGATTCCCTCTAAAGTTCTATCCCACTAGGTGTGCTCACACGGCCTAGTTACCCAAGTTGGAATCGCTCACCATCCTGACCCAAAATATAAACGGAGTGGAGCCATATTCCTTCCCTGAAAGTGAGATAAACCCCTCACCCATATATCGGACGCTATGACCTGGGGATATACTCACCCTACTCCTCAAGCTAGGGGATTCACCCACATCGCGCAACCTCCCTTGATAGCACAAGAGTATATAAATTAAGTAAATATCTAGTCACTGATATTTAATAGCACACACAATATATACATGCACACACACACACACACACACACACACACACACACACACACACACACACACACACACACACATATATATATATATATATATATATATATATACACACATACACACTATAATATAAACCCCGGCTTTACCGTGTACTCAAAAACCCGTAACACTAGCCTGAAATTTCCCGAGTCTCTGGCCTGACTCAACTTAATTAATTTTCTCACTTATTAATTTATCATCGTCCCGATTCTATGGTCCGACTCTAATTTATTAAATTTACACATCAATTAATATAATATTTCCCCCGAGTCTATGGTCTGAATCTAATATAAATACTTTACACATTAATAAATATAATATTTGCCCGAGTCTATGATTCGACTCTAATTTAATTAATTTACACATCAATCAATTTAATACTTGGTGTCACCCAACCATTATATCCGGACTCGCTCACTTGCCCCGTACCATTGTTAATACCCAATTCTATATTTCGCCCCATAACTAATTAATTACACCTCAATTCCTTCAATAATGTAGTGCCACTCAACTACCATACCCGAACATTTTCCCTCGATCTAAAATCAATACCTACGAATTAATTCTCAAAATTTAATCATCTCGTGACATACAATTATCACCCTCCTAAACCCAATTATATCCCCTTATAATTGTTAAGGAATATATGCCACATATGAATTTATTACTAAATAAAAGTAGGGGGTCAAATCCTAAATAAATTTCCCTTTATATATTAAACAAGCTGATCTGCCAAAAATCTGGGACCATCGATCGATCGATCCCCTAGTTCGATCGATCGATCGAACAAGTCCCTTTCTTCTCCACTGTTCTATTCAGCCATTAACGAAACCTCAAACTTTTATTTTCATTCCAAACCCTTACCCCATCACAACTAGCATTTCCTCCACGTAAGAAAAGGGTCTAAACATCCTAGAGACCTTAATTCATCATCAATTTTATACATAACCCTAAGTATATCCGATTTGGGTTTTTTCACCCGGGTCTCATTTTACCGAATCCGACCTCACCATTTTCAGTCAATTTAATCCCTAATACATATTTTAATCCACCCTACAATTCAATCTTAATAGTCCCAAATCATAACATAACATCCATTGAGTAATGAAATCTGTCAATTGCCCTAAATTCAGAAAAACCTAATTTTAATCATGGTTACATACCCAATTTTGTTTTTCATATACACATACTATAATATGAATTGGTTATCACCTATTTTAAGAATCACAACAGTTAATCACTTGCATGGAGTTTTTCATAGAGTCTGGTCCGTTGGTGTAGAGAACGTGTGATAAAGAACACCCCAATTTGTCCCTTAATTTGTCTCCAAAAAGGTCCCCAATTTGCTTCTAGATTTGTTTCCTCCGTGTCTCTCTCAAACCCTAGGTTTAGAATTGTCAACTTCCGTTCACTAAGTCTCTCAATTAGTTAAAAAACCCTTAATCCCGTTTTTGGCCACATGGGTCTAATTAAAATGGCCCGAATCACACCGTGTGGGCCCTATTATGCCCAAAAATGCCTCGAGACTCGATTACTACCCCCGGGTACTCTTTTCTGACTATATCGTCCTATCCGGACTCAACTGCGCACTCAGAATTGTCATCCGAAATACTTTATAACATTTTCCAATTTGACCTCAAAATGCGACACACGAAATACCGAACAATTAAACTTAAAGTCGCCAAATATAAATAATTCTTTCCACTCAAATAAATTCCCCAAATTATAAATTTAAGTTTCTCGAATTAAAATATTTTTATCTCTCCCAAAAATAATTAAATTTTAAATCCTCAAAATTAAGGGGTGTTACACATAGCTTTAACAAAAGAACAATTTTTAACAAAAAAATAGTGTTAGCGTTAAAATAGTTTTCAACAAAATAAAAATAATTTTCACAAACAAAAACTAGTTAAAAAAAAGTTTTTTTAAAAAATAATAACAATTTTAAAGGTGAAAACTTTTTTTTACGAATTGTTTTTAGCCAAAAATAGAGTTTAAACATAAAAAATAGTTTTTAACAAAATAAAAAGTAATTTTAACAAACATAAAAATATTTTTTTTTTGAAAAAAATATTTTTGAAAAGGGTGAGAAATTTGTGAAAAAACTTTTCTTTGTTATATGTATGTATGCAAATTTTGTCAACAATAGTGGAAAAAGGATGACAAAAATGATGTGGACATGGGTAACCATGAATTTTTTTTCATCGCAAATAAAGGTCACCAGACGTACAAAATAATTGGTAAATCATTAATTTGTCACCATTTACCACATTGTCTATGGTAGATAAGCCTTATCAAACGGACCCTTAAAAATTAACTAATGTAAAATTGATTTTTATATTTCAAAAAAATTAAATTTCCCACATTTACTATTTGTATGGCTTGTACTTTGGTGTGATGGATATCGATGCCATGTTGATGTCGTTGGCATAGAATTCAGTTGTGTAGGCGAACTTTAATCAAATGACACAATCCTAAATTACGTTTTGTCACTCTGGAATTAAGACAACAAGAAGAACTCCATTCTTACGAATCACCCTCTGTCATTTTAAGAACAAAACTAAAAACAACACGACATAAAAAAATAAAGATATTAACCTATACATCAATTGTTACTCATACCCAATCCCTCGAGACTCGATATGCAAGATAGGCTTAATCAATCTTTATAATGTACTCCCGAAACCTGTCATATGCGCACATATAACATATACTATGTGAAGTACAAAAGATATAATGGAGGTGTAAAGTAATCAAGAAGAGTTATTAAAAATTTAATGCATGCACGTTAAAAGATTATTACTCCCCCTAAATTTAAAACGTCTCAAACAAAATCTCTCTCTCCCCCTTAAACTAAAACTCTCACTTTTTTGTCACAAACATATAAAGGAAAAAAGAGAAAAATAGAAATGAAACACCATAAAGTATCTCATTAAAGTGCAAAAACAAAGGATATATACTAAGGGCCAAAAAAATTATATTACCAATCTCAACTAAACTAGCATGACTAATGATAGGATTGTGAAAACTTAAAAGTGATAGAATATGAATATATGAGAAATATATACTACAAAATATGAACAAAAAGAAAATACACACACACACACACACACACACACACATATATAGGGAGAGGATAACCACTTAAACATAAAAGATGAACATTTTAACGAACCTTAACAAAAACCCCTTACACTTAATCAATTTTAATTCCTATGTTGTAATTGGTGCGCGCCAGCGAAAACGGACACGCGTGTGAAACAAGTGTTTTTTAATACACCCGTGTGACACCCATGTCCCTTACCGCTGGCGCGTGTCACACACGTGTCCATTGCCTCTTGTGCGGACCAATTACAATATAGGAAATTTCAATTGATTGGGTTAGTTTTTTTTTATGGTTCATTAAAATGTTCATCGTTTATGTTCACTTCTGAACCTCTCCATATATATATATATATATATATATATATATATATATATATATATATAGAGAGAGAGAGAGAGAGATAGATAGATAGATAGATAGATAGATAGATAGATAGATAGAGAGAGAGAGAGAGAGAATTTTGCTCTAACATCAAATAAAACTGCAAATCTATTTAAGCACAAAAGATTGAAATTTTAGTTTACAAAAAGGGAGAGATAAACACGAATGGTTCACTAATGTGATATTAATATAAAAAATCGATTACCCCACACAAGTTATCTAATAAGAAAGGGATTGATATCAAACCCGAAAAAATAGATTATCGCGCTCATGTTTTACATGATCCCAAGATTCAACCCATAGTTGGACATAAAAAAGTTAACCATATTATAAAATCGTTAGTTCATTAAAGGGTACACATCAACTATGACCTAAAGTAATCATGCACAAGTTAATCAAGTAAATAAGGCCAAAAAAATATGCTAAACGAAACAAGTTGTAACAACCCCCTATTTTCAATGTATTAGTTGGCCATTCCAATAGGACGAAACTAAGGGGCGATAATCAATCTATATCATTCTTAATATCAACATATATATATATATATATATATAATTGAAGTGAATTTAAATCCATTCAAAATATGCGATAAAATAAAACGAGAAATAAAATTGAAATAAATAATACCTCAACATCCAATAATAATAGATTATAAAGTCTCAATTCCTAAATAACTAACTGAAATAAAATAAATGGGACTCAAGGACCATACAATCTCTGAATGGAAAAAATTGAACTGAAAATGAAATAAGTATAAACTCATAAAAATAATCAACTAAACATAAATTGGAATGCAAGTGGAGATGCAAGTCTGAATCTCCGCAGCCCTACAAATCCTATCTATGAATGTCTAGAAAACACTTTATATGATTTGGTTCAGAGCCCTAAAATTACAAGAAATATATTCAATATGATTAGTAACAATCACAAGACTCGTTTATAATGAACATGTTATCCCTTCGTCACTCGCATGTAATAAATATCTCACCCCTCACCTAAGTGAAATACTATAAGCATGTCCTAACCCAAGGCATAAACTATACTATAAGCATCTATCTTTATACTACTATGTAATTAACTTATAATAAAATGTAATAGTTAAGTAACCAATTATATATGTGAGAATATAAGCTAAATATCAACCCCCATAATGTCACATATAAGTATGACATACACAGTCTTATAATTCTGACACATAATTGTGACAGGGTTCATTTAACTAAACGTCTATAACTTTTTTATAATTCTTAAATATATAACACTAAGGACACTACCTCTGGGCACCATCTCGTGACTACTATTGGTAAACCCATAGGAGTTTCTCATGTAACAGACTAAAATATAAAAATACACATATATAAGAAAAGGGGAATCAATACGTAGTCACACCACTGGATAACCCCATACAAAAACTCGCCAATAGATTGGATCATCGACCTAATCATCACAAAGCATAGATCGACTGAATATATGATCAAAACATAGGATATCCATAATAGAGTGCATTAACAGCTAGGTGGACGGTACACGATTATTATCTTTAAAGTACCCCGACTAATAGATTCAGCATGAGTAAAAGTATGTTCACACAAATTTTAATACACATATACAACACACACACACACACACACACACTATATATATATATATATATAGTGTCATCACTTTCTCATATACCCCCAATCATCCTAATCCCCAAACACCGATTGCACTAACTAAATAATGGTTTATTATACTCCAAACCTATATTAAATCTCTTCTCATGATAGTCTAGTTTAAGTACGTCTATGTATGTATATGTATGTATATAGGGTTTTCCTTCATCCTTTCTGATGTTTCGTTGGAAGGATTCATTTACCAACGCAACACAATCAACTCCATTTGTTAGAACAATTTCCATTGAGTTTTTGCACCTATCCTTTTTTATTTTCTCTAATTGAATTGTAAAAGTATAACCATTAACAAAAATATTTTTTTCCCAAAAGGAAAAATAAAATCATCCTCTTACTTCCCAAATGATGTTGACATCACAGACTCGTTCGAACGAGCCCTCAAGATCGTTCGAACAAAACCCCTTTCTCGTTAGGATGAGATATCGATCTCATTCGAACGAGATGGGTGCAAATTAGTCCTACTTCTAAAAAAATGAAAGTTAAAAAATCCTCCATTGTTAACCCCAACATGATTCCAACTAGTCATCATGACTACACTATAATAAAATCTAAAGGTGGATTAACAATCCTACACATATTCTAAAATGATTATAGTCCAAATCAGATCAAATAAGGTATTAATTATGCAAACTTCACTAATTAAACCAAGTTCATATTTTACATTGAATGGAGTTTAATACACCTAATATTTTAGATCCAAACATAATATTATCACAGGTATTCAACTTGTAGATGAAACTAAATCCTAAAACACGAGCTCTAATCACATAATCATATAGCAAAACGATCCAATTTAAGGTTTCTCTTAAAAAATATGCATTATTTCAAATAAAAAAGAATTAACAATAATTCCAATTAACCCATTAATAAATATTTGTGGTAATCCTAGAATTAAATACATAACATGGATTATAAACAAGTGAGAAATTATATATGTGATAAAGCAAGAGATTTATTGCTCTACATGTGATCCTTGTTCCTCGTTGACAAAATATTTTTAGGTTTTCCCAAAGTTCTAAACCTATTAGGGTTTAACTATTTGATGTGAAATATATGATTAATGAGGTCTAACATTCCTAATTAATCCTTAAGTTCGTAAGTCCCTATCATGCCTATTTTTGGGTCTTAAAATGAGCCCAAAATACTACGAAGAGTAATACAAAACCTATACTAATGGTATACCTACCTCACAGTCCCAACATAGAATAATAAAAATACAATACCGCGTCTCTGTATCACTGTAGAATCCACTCCAATGGGTAATGCCTCATATATCGTTGTAATACTTTAGAATGTAAAATAAAACACATACATAGTTATTTTATGCATAACCACATACAGTCCAACTTAATTAATTACACAAAATAATTAACCTTGAAATGTTACACAATTAAGTCATGTAACATGAAAATTTAATCATCATCTAAATATGAATTTTATTATTACCAATCCACTTAAGTAATAGTTAATTCCAATTTATTAATTTAATCTCATAATTAATACTCATTAAATAAATACCAAAAGTACGATTATTATAGTCTTTTACCCTAATAAATGAATCTCGACCTCAGAATCCGATACGTATCTAAATGGAAGTGTTTCAGGTACCACTTTTGCATGTCATCCTCCCTCAACCACATTTACTCATCCTCGTTGTGGTTCCACCACTAGTCACACAGTAAAGGATCACATTGGAGAAAATTTCTTGCTCCCTTAGATCCAAAATGGAAATTAGAGTCTCCTTATAACTCATGTCTAGCTGAACCTCTATCCCACTAAGATCAATGATCTAATATGCTAACGCGTCCCTAAGTAAGTTACATCAGATCGGGATATGAAATACATTATGCGTCTATTGTAAGTTATCCGACAAGGCTAAACGATATGCAACTGGTATAATTCGATCAATGATGGTGAATGGTCCCTGTACTGGGGAGCCAAGTTACCCTTCTTCTCAAACCACATCACTCCCTTCATGGGAGATAACCTAAGTAACAACTACTTACCCACAACAAACTCTAAGTGAATCTCATCTACATTTTCATGACTCTTCTCTTGACTTTGGGCAGTCTAAATCCTCTCTTTGATAATCTCCACCTTTTTAGAGGTGTCCTCAATAAAAATGGGTACGAGAAGCTTGTTCTCCTTCACCCAAAATCAATAAGTGAGTGAACAACGAGGCCTCCCATACAAAGCCTCAAATGGCTCCATGCCAATAGTGAACTGATAACTATTGTCATAATCAAACTCTATCAATGACAATATTGTTCCTAACTATCTTTGAAGTCCAATGTGCACATCTAAAACTTGTTTTCTGATATCTAGTTCACCCACTTCATCTGTCCATCCATCTATGGGTGATACGACGTACTCAACCTCAATTATGTTCCAAACGACTGTTGGAAACTCCTCCAAAATGTGACACTCAGCCTAATTAAACATCGGGTGATCAACCCTTTATTAAATTAAAATACAATGTTTGGTTGGTTCATTCTTAGCATGACTGTCGAAAAACTTTAAATCAATTAATTACCTAACATTTAATTAAGATAGTGTCAAAAACATTTACCCATAACACACCCATTAAGTTCCTTTGTTAGATAACCAATTGCATTAGGTAAATGAAATACACAAACACTTTAAATACCATCCACTTAACTAAATAATAGAATAATAAATACTGGAATGAACGTCCCAATTAAAATGTCTACAATCACCAACATAAGATACCACATTTAACAGAACTGAAATACTAACTGAGAAATACTAAAATCTCTCGAAATAAACATAGTCTAAGAATGGGCGACATATGCCCTGAATAGAAAGTCTAAATAAATTGAAAGAAATCGATGCAGCTCATCAAATATTCCAAGTATCTAAATATGGTGTCCCTATGGCTGGGCACCTGTCAATATACATATATATAAACAAGAGAGAATAAGTGCAAGAAATGGGTCAGAACCCGAGTAAAAATAGTTTAAAAACAGCAAGTGCATAAGTTCTAATTTAGCACATATTATAGACATGTTAGAATTTCGCATTCTCTCTTGAGATTCTCACCTCTCATCTAAAGTGCACGCCTAGCGCATATTCTAACCCATACTAGCTATGCTACCCCGCCTAACTAGTCGAACATATAATATTACTACCTACGTTCACCCGTAGTATACCTGTATCTCCCATACAATATGCAATCAAAATAGTTTGTACCAAAAAGTCAAGTACGTTCATCATTTATATAGTTAATCTTTTACTTACTAAGATTATCTTACTTATAACAACATTCACGTCTACTAATTACACACATTAGAATTATTTACCGGTATATATATATTTAATTAACTCTACATATATAGTAATCCTGCACCCCTAGTTTAAGACCTATTGGCGTAATGCATACTCTGGTATCGTCTCCCGGTACATCTCGCACTGAATAGGGATAATGGGTTCGGATAATCTTCCACGAACCATCAAAATACAAATCACATATATTGGAGGCGAACATAGTCCCCAGCCCGATGGGTCATGCACATACCTACATTCCCATTTGACCATCGAAACTATCATATCTTAGATACCACATTTACAAGGTTCTATGTTCTAAGGTACGAGTCTAAAATCCCCCCAAAGGCTCATCAGGATAAGACTGCCCACGCGTGTAACCTCCACCTGATAACAAGCAGCGTAGATATGTCATACACAAAAATAAATCAAACCATAGGTATACTCCTAACCTATTATAATTTTTAGATATTCATACAACCCATAACATATCTTAGGTACAAACTAAGTATCATATCCCATACATAGTATTGATTTTCACTTAATACTCTTGACATATTAATAATTACGATTGTGTTCTCTCTCGTAACTTTCTAAGGGTAATACATCCCATATGTGCCCAAGTCCTAAACCAAAATTGCCCTACTATTTTATTGCTTCAAATCTCAGTGTAATTCAATAGAATTCTCGAATTTCAAGTATCGAAGGATGTTCAAGAGATCTGCAATTAAAATAGAAAAATTCAGTAGACCGAACCAGTCCGGTGGAAATGAAAAATGAACCGATCCGGTATAAATAAAAAATAAACCGATTCGGGTCCCTATACCGGAATGATTCGACGACTTGTAAACTAGTTATGTACATATACGTTCTTCTAACCATTTCTAATACCTACAACCTCTACTTTTCATTCCTAATAACCAATCAATCATTCCAAATCAATTTCCCAGCATACTTAGATGTTTTCTAAGAACTTGTTGTCATCAACTCATGCAAATTCATCATAGAATCATAAATTCCCAAATAAATTTAATGAGAACCCTAGTTATCTAATTAATATGCACAACTCTAAATTAAACCTAGATTAAAATTAATTTTTAATCATGCATCAATATCAGAATTTAAAGTCTCTACATATGAATTCTCCAACTACATGCAATTCCTACTCAAGGACTTGATTTGATATTTAATTTCAACACCAATTCAATATAATCATGGGAAATCATCAAATCTACTCTAACATGGGTAATATATGCACAAAACTTAGCAAGATACATACTTGCCTTTTGTGGGAGTCTGAATTCCTAAACGAATTTGCTATTGGAACGATCCCATCTTTACGATCTATGCGTTGGTGGAACTTTTTGTGTGAAAGCTTGAGTCTTTCTCCAAGAACACCTATGGAGTTCTTCTTCTCCCTCTTGGTCTTATCTCTTTCTCACTTAGGTTTGGAAACTGATAGACATCCTATCATCCACGTATACTTCCTTTTTATTTACCTATTTTCGTCCATATTATTCACCCAAATTATGAAAAGACAAAAATACCCCTCCCGGGTGTCGGTTTGGCCTTAAATACTTCGTGACCCAAATTAAACCCCTGAGTAGACTTTTTTGACTATCTAGACCCTTAAGGACTCAATAGCGCACTCGAAATGACCATAAGAGTTAATTAAAAATACATTATCTTTTTAACCCATTAAAGTAGTCCCGACACGACTCACACGCGCGCCCCGACTTAATGTACCAAACCGTCATATTTCTCACTCATGATAATTTATATAATATCATACTCCCATATTACTTATTCACACCGTAATATTTAATAATTATCAACAATAAGTATTTACCCTTGGCACGCTAGTTAATATCTATTTTCATTAGGATTAATTATCAATTAATTTCTCACATTTAATTTAATTAATCCCATAATTATTTAAAATCAACAAAAATACGGGGTGTTACATACTTCCCCCTAATAACATAATTTTATCTCAAAATTCGGAAAATAAGGCATACCTGGTACGAATAAATCTGGATATTTCTCGTGCATCTCATCTTCGCTCTCCCAGGTAAACTCCTCGATATTATGATGTCGTCGCTGAACACGTACTAACGACACTACCTTTGAGCTCAATTTCCTCTCGCTACGATCTAGGATTGAAACTGGCCCCTCCTCATAGGGACTATCGAGATGTAGGTCAATCTCCTCTAAATCAATATGAGTGTGGGCCATGCCATCCCGAAGATATCTCCTCAGCAAAAAAATATGGAACCCATCATGAATCCTATGTAAGTGCTCCGGTAACCCAAGTCTGTAAGCTACGGGCCCAATTAGCTCAATGATAGGGAATGACCCTATGTTCTCGGTGCCAACTTTCTCTTTTTCCCAAACTGCATTATCCCCTTCATAGGAGATACTCATAATAGTACCTGATCCCCCACAGCAAACTCTCTGAAGAATCTCTTGGTATCGGTGTAGCTTTTTTGCCTGTCTTGTGCTACCCGTATACGACTTCGAATCATCTCTACTCTAGTCTTAGTTTCATGAATCACCTCTGGCCCTAGTAGATTTTTGTCCCCCACCTCTAGCCAACAAGCAGGAGAACACCAAGGTCTACCATATAATGCCTCAAATGGTGCCATGTCAATCGTAAATTAGTAGGAGTTATTGCACGCAAACTCCACTAATGGAAGGCACTGATCCCAGCACCCGCTAAAATTAAGGATACACATCCAAAACATATCATCTAACATCTGATTTGTCTGCTCTGTCTCCCCATCCATATGCGATGATAGGACAAACTCAAACGTAACTCCGTACCCACGGACTCCTGGAAGCTCTCCCAAAATCTGGACACAAAAATCTTGTCCCAGTCGGATATAATATCAAGGGGCACTCCATGGAGTCTCACTTCTCGATAATAAAGATCCAAGCATACTACCCCCTAGTATAGTCAGTTCGGACTGGTGGAAAGTGGGCTACCTTGGTGAGTCGATCTACAATCACCCATATAGAATCGTGACCCCTTTGCGATAAGGGTAGCCCCCTGATGAAATCCATGGAAATGCTCTCCTATTTTTACATAGGGATCTATAAAGATTGTAGGAGACCTCTCGATCTCTGATGGTCCACTTTCACTAGCTGACAAGTGGCACATTTCGAAACAAACTCGACGATGTCCTTCTTCATTCCACTCCACCAGTATTATTGCCTCATGTCCTAATACACCTTATCCCCGTCGGGATGTACTACAAATCGAGATCTATGTGACTCCGTCATCACCTCATGTCGTAGGTCCTCTCCCTTTGGAATAACTAGATGGCCATTAAAGTGCAAACCCCCATCTAAACCCGCAGAATAAGACTAAGCTCCCTCGGCTATAAGTTGTACAATCCGATCCTGACAAAAATTATTGGCTACATGGGCCTGTACCACTCTCGTCACAATCTGAGGTGTAACAGTCATGGATGACATAAATGATCGGACAACTTCATCATGGTTTCCCAACTCCTTCCATTTCGCCTTCCACACTTTGGTCACATCACCTACTGGCCTCCGACTCAACACATCAACTACTACATTAGTCTTTTTTAGGGTGGTACTAGATCTTAAACTGATAGTCCTTCACAAATTCATGCCACATGTGCTGACGCATATTCAACTCTCTTTGAGTGAACAAGTACTGCAGTGACTTATGATCTCTGAATAGGTGAAATTTCTCTCCCAAGAGATAATGTCTCCAAATCCGTAGTGCAAAACACGACTGTTGCCACCTCTAAGTCATGTGTGGGGTAATTCCTCTCGTGGGGCTTAAGCTTACAGGACGCATAAGCTATAGTCCGATCCTCATGCTATAATACCCCACCTAGTCCTCGTAGGGACGCGTTAGTAAAGATAAGGTACTCTACTCCTAGCCTATGGAGTGATGGTACAGGTGTTGAAGTTAACTTGTCCTTCAGCTCATCAAATGGCAACTGACACGCATCATCCCAAGTGAATAGTACTCCCTTACGAGTCTGATTAGTCATCGGACCCATAATCTTCGAAAACCCGTAAATAAATCGTCTGTAGTATCCAGCCAACCCCCAAAAAATCCTCACCTCCGTCAGTGTCATGGGGTGTCCCCACTCCCTCACCGTTGACACCTTATCGGGGTCCATCTATATTCTCTTATCTAATACGATGTGCCCCAAGAACTATACCTCTTATAGCCATAATCCATATTTCTCAAATTTGGTGTACAACTCAGTCTCCTGTAAATTCTGTAAAACCTTATGTAAGTGCTCACCATGCTCCTCTTCGGTCTATGAATAAATCAAGATGTCATCTATGAAGACAATGACAAACTGATCTAATAACTCTTTAAACACTCTATTTATTAAGTCTATAAGTACTGTTAGTGCATTGATTAGCCCAAATGGCATAACTCAAAACTTATACGATCCATACCTCGCCAGAAACAAAGTCTTAGGCACATCTGGCTCACTGATCCTCAACTGGTGGTATCCTGATCTCAAGTCTATGTTCGAGAAGTAAGCTTCTCTCCTCAACTGGTCGAATAAGTCATCAATTCTGCGCTACGAATACTTATTTCGTATCATAACTTTATTCAACTCCTGATAATCTACACACAGTCCTAAAGATCCATCTCTTTTATTCATAAACAGAACTGTGGCACCCCAAGGTGAGGTACTCTGGAAGATGAAACCCTGTCCTAAAAATTGCTCAATCTAATCCCTTAGCTCCCTCATCTCCATAGGAGACATATGGTAAGATGGACGAGATATCGGTGCTAAGTCAATCACAAACTCAATCTCCCTACTCGACGGTAACCTCAGTATGTCCTCAAATACATCAGCGAACTCACAAATGACCGAAATTGAGTCAAGTGAAATTACTACTCCCGTAGAGGTCTCCTCCTTTATGTAGTACAAGTGGGTGGACGATCATCCCTCAGGGTGAGGCATTTCCACTATGAACATCTCCTGGACCTTGGATAGCAAACACTATACTCCTACTGAAGCAGTCAATCACGGCCCTATAAGTGACTAGCCAATCTTTGCCAATAATGGCGTCGTATTCGGACAAGTATAACAAAAGCATATATTGGTAGGCAAAATCAGACTCCCAATATCTATACCTACACTTCGGCATATAAAGAAAATCAACGACCCACTACCTAACGGTGAGTCTATGCAAGTCACTGTGCTCTCGGTCGTGTCTAACAACCATATGGCCTGTGCAAAACTAGTGGCTATGAAGGAGTGTGATGCCCCCGTGTCAAATAAAATGTACCCCATAATCCTATGGATAGGAAACATACCCTAAACTGTAGGTGGTGCCTGCGCGTATGCTGCTTGATGGACATTGTAAACATGCCCATACTCTAACTGTCCCTACTGAATCGGGGTTGCTAGAATGGCAAGCAATGTTGGGATTGGTGTTGTTATTGGGAGAGTGGCGGGAAAGATTAGTCACTGGGGCTCCTAGCGAGCGCTCTGATGCTGGGAAACTTGACCTTGCTGGGGCAATCCTACTTCCTGTGTCCAGTCTTTCCCCTTGAAAAACATTTTCCTGTAAAGTTTCCTCCCCACTACTCCTGTTGGCCTCAACCGTGCTGGTCATTGCCACCTCTCCCTTGGCTCTATTGCTGCAGCCCCGACTGGCCATGAAGTCCCTGATGACCCTACTGGCCATGCCTGAAACCTCCTTGCCCATGCCTGCACCCACCTGATCTGAACCTCTTTGCATAATCCCCCTACTGGGAACCCTGCCTCTACTGGTGACCTACAGGCACTACCTCCACCAGTCCTACCCCACTGGTTGGACTCTCCTCCTCACTTGCCTCCCCTATCATGGAAATGGTGGTCCTGATAATGTAGTAAGGTTGCATTTATTACATCTGTGTAGGACTGTAGGGAAAGGTTACCCAGTAGGTGATGCCGTATCCTCTAAGTCAAGCTATCCATAAACATTTGAATCTTTTTCTCCTTAGTAGGCACCTCAGCTAGGCCTAAGTTTACTAGTCTAGTAAACTCCTCGTCATATTCGGCTACAGTCTTCCCCTCCTGGGTGAGGTAAAGTAGTTTTCGCCTCATCTCAGTCTAAATGGTGGAGGGAAAGTATTTATGGTCAAACAACACCCAGAAGTCCTATATAGACATCACGTCGCGCTTCTTTACGGTAGTAGTGGACTCCTACCACTGTAACGCTTCCCCTACTAGCTTAAAAGTCTCTAGTATCTACGTCTGCTCCTCTATGCACTCATACATCCTTAGATGCCTCTGGAAGTCTTTCTTCCATTGGCTAGCTGTAACAACATCGGAACCCCATGTGAACTCCGAAGAATGCGCCTTCCGGAAGGAATCTCTAACTCACTCCCATGCGGAAGGGAATGCATGAACTCGTGCTGGTGCCATCGCCTGTGCCTATAGCGGGACCTGTTGGACCACAGCTTCACAGCTAGTGCCACGTTAACTGCCTGAGCAACGATGGTAGTAACCTCGGCAGCATTTACTGTACCCTGAATTAGTGCTGGCTGAGTATCGAGTTGGGCATTGCCTTAGGTGCATGTCTAGGAGGCATCTAAAATGATCAAATCTCAAATAGCAGAAGACGTAAACGCATAATCAAGAATCCAAAAATCCTAATAATTAGGTTCTACATCAACTCATGCAAATTCATCATAGAGTCATAAATTCCCAAATCAATTTAACGAGAAGCCTAGTTCTCTAATTAATATGCATAACTCGAAATAAAATGATGATTAAATTCATTTTTAATCATGCATCAATCTCAGAAGTTAAAGTCTCTACATATGAATTCTCCAACTACATGCAATTCCTACTCAAGGACTTCATTTAATATTCAATTTCAACACCAATTAAACATTATCACGTGAAATCATAAAATTTACTCTGACATGGGTAATATATGCACAAAACTTAGCAAGATAAACACTTGCCTTTTGTAAGAATCTAAATTTCTGAACAAATTTGCTATTGGAATGATCCCCTCTTCACGATCTACGCGTTGGTGGAACTTTTGGTGTGAAAGCTTGAGTCCTTCTCCAAGAACACCTATGGAGTTCTTCTTCTCCCTCTTCGTTTTCTCTCTTTCTCACTTAGGTTTGGATGCTGATAGACATCCTATCACCCACGTATATTTGCTTTTTAATTATCTATTTTCTTCCTTATAATTCACCAAAAATATCAAAAGATAAAAATACTGCTCCGGGGTGTCGGTTTGGCCTTAAATACTACGGGACCCAAATTAAACTCCCGAGTAGACTTTTCTAACTATCTTGACCCTTCCAGACTCAATAGCGTACTCAAAATGACCATATGCGTTACTTAAAAATAAATTATCTTTTTAACCCATTAAAGTAGTCCCGGCACGACTCAAATGCGCGTCCCGACATAATTTACCAAATCGTCGTATTTCTCACTCATGACAATTTATATAATATCACACTCCCATATTACTTGTTCGAACAATAATATTTAATAATTCTCAATAATAAGTATTAAACCTTAGCACGTTAGTTAATATTTATTTTCATCCGAATTAATTATCAATTAATTTCTCACATTTAATTTAATTAATCCCACAATAATAATTAATCCCATAATTATTTAAAATCTACAAAATTATGGGGTGTTATACAAAAGTGGGATACAAATGTCTTGTCCCTATCTGACATGATGTTGAGTGATACAACATGTAATTTCACAATCTCAGTAGTGAAAAGTCTAGCGTACTCTTCTGAAGTAAAGTCTGTCCAGAATGGAAAAAAGTGAGCCACCTTAGTTAAACGGTTCATAATTAACCAGATGGAATTATGTCCCCTCTGTTACTGTATTGAAGTCCATATAAATGATATCTAATTTTCATAATGGAATCTCAAGAGGGCGTAAAACACCCATTGTTCTCTGATGATCTACCTTCACCATATGCAAGTAGCATAATTAGAGACAAACACTACGATGTCCTTCTTCATGCCTACCCAACAATACTAGCATCTCATATCCCGATAAATCTTATCGTCATCAGGATGAATTGTAAAAAGTAACTCATGTGCTTTAGTCATTACTGCCTATTGTAACTCCTTATCTTTGAGAACCAGTTTTCTACTGTGGAACCACAAACCCCCATTAGATCCGATCATGTACGACTTTTCTCCCTCGACTAACAACTGTCTAACCTTTTCTTGAAAAGAAAGGTCCTATGCATATACCTTCATAAACCAAATAATTATCTCAAGTGTGATGGTGAGAAATTCCATAAAGGCCTGACATAAGTCATCCTCAGTGCGAAGAAAATACCACGTCTCCTTCCAAAATGCCAAAAATATAACTTTCGGCTCACGGATCAAGGAGTTTGCCATGCCGTTCACCTTTCTCGGGTGGTAATGTATATCAAACTAATAATCCTTCATGAACTCAAGACATTTATGTTGACTTATGTTAAATTCCCTCTGTATGAACAAGTACTACGAACTCCTATGGTTTGTGAAAAAATGAAATCTCTCCCCCAAAGATAGTGTCTCCAGATCCAAAGAGCAAATATCACTGTTGCCAACTCCAGATTATGGGTGGGGTAATTACACTCGTGAGGCTTAATATTTTGATAAGAATAAGCTATTGTCCTCTCGTATCAATACACCTCCAAGTCCCTATAATGATGCATCAGAATGCACCATGTACTCCACCCCACCACGAGGTAAAGTGTGCACCGAAGCTAAAGTCAACGTGGACTTTAACTCATCAAAATCCTATTGAAAAAACTCATCCCAACCAAATGTAACCCATTTATTTATCAAGTATGTAAAAGTCCCAACCATATTCGAGAACCCCTGAATGAGATGATGATAGTAGCCTTCCAAAACTAGAAAATTTCACACCTCTATAGGCATTGTGGGATGTCCCCATTCTATCACGGCCGGTACTTTTCTCGAGTCCACTGATATCCCTGCCTCCAATAATATATGAACTAAGAACTACATCTATATCAACCATAATCCACACTTCTCGAACTTAGCATACAACTGATGGTCTTGTAGCATCTGTAAGACTATCTGCAAATAATGGGTGTGCTCGTCTGATGTCCGAGAATAAATTAGGATGTCATCTATGAACATAATGACGAACTAATATAAGAACTTACTGAACACCATGTTGATCAAGTGCATAAACACTTCTAATTCATTGATTAGAACAGATGGCATAACTAAAAAATCCTACGACCCATATCTCATCAGAAACACTATCTTCAAAACATCATACTCCTGAATCCTTAACTGATGGTACCCTGACCATAAATCAATGTTCAAAAAGTATATAACACCCCTCAAATGGTTAAATAAGTCATCAATATGGGTTAATAATCTATATGGTGACTTTTTTCAACTCTCGATAATTAATACACAATGTCAATGATCCATCCATCTTTTTCATGAAAAGTACCGAAGCTCGCCAAGTCAAAATACTCCTTCGAATAAATCATTATTGAAAAAAATGTTAAATATGATCTCTCATCTCTGGCATTTTTAATGGATCCATACGATAAGCTTCTCAGGTTATCGGTCTCATATCCAGAGCTAAATCAGTAGAAAACCAATTCTCTCTACTTAGTAGTAACCCCACAATCTCTTGGAATACATCAGTACACTAACTAACAACCGAAATAGTGAACCCTTAGAAGTGTCATCCTAAATGCAATATAAATGCATTCTCAATCCTCACTCTGGCATTCCATCATAACTAATTACATCTCCTACCTCAAAATGAAGAAGACAATGGACCTACCAACATAGTCAACACAAGCATGATACATAGCTAACCAATCCATCCTTAGGATAACATCGTATATATATATATATATATATATATAATCAATAGGTCATCTATAAAATGAAGTCTACTAATGTCCACCCCTATACCTCTACACGCTGAATGAATATGTTCCCATCTACCCATGGGTGAATCAACATTTAACAAAATATATCATTCTAAATCTACCATCCTCAAAGACTGAGTAAAGGTACTACTATCGAATCAATGCGATGCACAAGTATCCAAAATTAAATATGTCCTACATGTCCAGAAATAGGAAAGATACCCTCACTCATTTGAGTTGGTGCCTACAACCCCAAAGGAGCGATGTGATATGCATGCCCATACTGTAATGGTTGCTTCCCCCAAAACTGGGCTGGTAGTATTGGTAATGCTGAAACTGTAATAACTCTTGGACTGAAAACTTTTGACGTTGCCCTTATGGTGTTTGATACCCATACTGACCTATTTTGAGCTCTGGTTTACCATAAGGAACCTCCTAGATATGTGTCTACCCTCTCCAAAAGTAAATCAAATGTATTTAAAATGACTATCTCCAGCTGCTAATGATGTTTACCCTCATGGACTCGACCCTATTATCCCTGTCCATGTTTCCCTATTGAGAGTACTACCCTTAGCCCTAGTGGTACTTATGATCATCAAATTGCATATGCTTCTTACGGTGATGCTATACAGACTAAGGCCCCTAAGGCCGCTGATCCCCATAAGGGACACCTCTATTTTTATTGCCCTCATAGATAGATGAATTTGAATTAGGACTTTTATCGACCTTTCCCTTCTAGAACTCTCTATAATCCTTACAGTTATATAAATGGGCATTCACAACCTATGTATACGTGGTAAATGTTATGTTACCTAAAATTCCCTATCTGATTCATCGTATCATGCTGAAAGATGAACTTATCCATCTTTTTCTTCTTTGTGTTTACCTCTTATGGGGAAAACAATGATATAGTGGTAAAATACTAATCATATTCTTCTATAGTGCAGTTCTCATGCTTGAGACTCAGAAACTGTCTATTCTTCTCACCTTTGATAATTAGTGGGAAGTGATTGTCAATTAAATCCGACCCAAAAATCCATGATAATCATCTTATCCCTCTCCTCAACCATTGTGATCAACTCCCACCAATGCAATGCCTCTCAATTAGCCTGAAGATGGATAACATATGCTTTTGGATGCTCAAGAACTTTACCATTCGCAAATGTCTCTAGATGGCGTTACTCAACTAATACACAACAAGTATGTTTGTACTCCCAACAAACTTAAGTGGTTTGCCATTAGAAAAGTACCCACAAATTCTTTCCTACACAAAAGTCTATGGATGAATGAGTAAGACCACCTATAAATGTGGCTTCTCCAAAATGTCCTATCTGATGCACTATGTCAAACCTAAAATGAACTTTTTGATATTCTTCTCTTTCATGTTTACCTCATCCGGGGTAAATAATGATAAAGTGGTAAAATCCTACTAATATTTTTTTATAGTGCTATTTTCCTCATTAAGATTCAGAAATTATCTCTTCTTTAGGCCATTGACGGTTGATGGGAAGTACTTGTCATCAAAACTGTCCTACAAATTCGTGATGGTCATCGTATCCCTATCCTCAACCATGATGATTAACTCCCACCATTGTAAATCCTCTCCAATTATCATAAACCTGGATAACATCTATTTTTAGATGCTTGATCCCTCTACCACCCACAAGTTTCTTTGGATGTCCTATCTTCACTAATACATAATAAATATCCATGTACTCCTGGCAAACACAAGTGGTTTGCCTTTAGAAAAGGTCCCACACAAAATACTATGAACGAACATGTACCATCACCTGCAACTGTGGTTGCGGCTCTAGTGGTGAATGGAAGTGCTGTAACACAACATCCATCGCTATGTGATTACATGAATAAAAATATAACCTAAATCTGCTACAAATGCTACTAGTGGTGCTTGTTATGGTTGTAGTTGTTTCTCCCCTGTCGTTCTCTATTGTGCCTGGTATTTTCCATCTAAAAGGAAACAAATTGTTAGCATTAGCTAAATATTCATATAAGAATATAGTGAATCCTATCCACATGGCTTTAACATATCAAATAACTCAACACAGAATGTTTTAACATATCAAATAACTCAACACATAATGTAACATTAATTCCAAGGAATTTAAGACACTAGAACCTCAGATGCTTTGATACCAACTGTAACAACCCCTATTTTTACATACTGGTTGGCCATTCCAATACATCAAAAGTAGATCACATTAATCAATATATATAGTTGTCAACATAAACATATAAGTAAATAGAAGAGAAGTGAATTTAAATCCATGCACAACATGCGATAAACTAAAATGAGAAATAAAACAGAAATAAATAATATCATAACATCCAACAATAATAACTCAAATAGTCTCAACTCCTAAGAAAATGACCAAAATAAAATAAAATTGAATCAAGTTCCATAAATATTTGAATGAAAACAACTAAAACAAAACTGAAATAAGTAGCAACCTATGGTAAGAATTAGCTGAACAGAAATTGGAAAGCCAGTGGAGATGCAAGTCCGAATCTCCGCAGTCATACGAATCCTATATATGAATGCCTAGAAAAAAGTTTATATGATTTGGGTCAGATTCTTAAATTTTGCAAGAAATATCTTCAATATCAACAGTAATAATCATGTGGGTTATTAACAAGGAACATGACATCCCATCAACACTCACATGCAAAAAAAACCTCACCACTCACCTAAGTGAAATACAATGAGCATGTCTTAATGCAAGTCATAAACTATACTAAAAGTCTCTATCGCTAGACTATTAAATAAGTAACTTATAATCAAATGCAATAGGGATGTAACTAACTTCACGTGTGAGAATATAATCTGAATACCAATCCCCACAATGTCACTCACTGTACTATATACACAGTCTTATAGTAACAACACATAATCGTGACATAAGATTTATTTAATAAACATCCATTGCTAGAATATTATATCCATTATATAGTTCTCATATATATCACATGAAGTCCACTACTTCGGGGACCATCTATGGCTTTTATTGATAAATTCGTAAGAGTCTCTTACCTAACAGACTCAAATATAAAACACTTTACACATATTAGAATGGGGGATTTATACATAATCACACCATGTGTTAGTCCTATAAAAATATTCTACCATTGGATCGAATATCAACCTCTCACATCATGGATCGTAGATCTACTGCACATTTGATCAAAATATAAGACCTCCATAATGGCATGCATCGATCGATAAGTGTGCGGTACGCAACCACAACCTTTAAAGAAATCTCGATCAATAAATTCACCACAAGTAATGAAATGTTTAGAAAATTTAGGATACACACACACACACACACACACACACATATATATATATAGATAGATAGGGTGTAACATCATTCTTGTGTACGCCCCCAATCATCCTAAACCCCTAACGCCGAATTGTACTAGCTAAATTAGGGTTTATTCTCTCTCTCTCTCTCTCTCTCTCTCTATATATATATATATATATATATATATATATATATATATATATATATATATATATATATATATATATAGGGTGCAACATCATTCTTGTGTACGTCCCCAATCATCCTAAACCCCTAACGTCGAATTGTACTAGCTAAATTAGGGTTTATTCTGCTCTAAACCTATATTAAAATCTCTTCTCGTGATATTATAGTTTAAATGTAATCTAAATTGAATTATGAAATGATAACCATTACAATATAAAAATTCCCAAAGAAAAACTAAATCCATCCTCTTACTACCCAAACGACGTTGACAACCCAGAGTCATTTGAAGTAACCTCAATGTCGTGAGTACAAGACACCAATCTCGTTCGAACAATATAGGCACGTATCACACCATCTTCTCTGAAAATGAAAGTTAAAAAATCCTCTTTTGTTAAACCTAACAAGCTTCCAACTAGTAATCATACCTACGCAATAATCAAATATAAAGGTAGATTTTCGATCTTATACATATTGTACAACGATTATAGTCCAAATCAAATCAAATAAGGGTTTAATTTTACAATGCTCATAAGTTATACCTAGTCCATCTTTCACATCGAACATAGTTTAATACACCTAAGATTTCAGATTCAAACATCAAATTAACATGGAGATTCAACTTATACACAAAAATGAAATCATAAAACATGAGATCTAATCATATATCAAAATGATGAAATTTAAGTTTTCTTTTACGTCTTCTCGAATATCGATCACATCTTTAATTCCTCGCTCATTAGTCTCTCTAACATGCCTTGGATCGCAAAGCAAGTCAATCGAATCATCGGTTTTCAACCTCAGCAACTTTGGTCTCAACCAAAGCCAAACGCCCATAGATTTGTATTTTAATTTATGGGAAATTATGTTTTTGAAAAAACCATTAAAATGTGATTTAATGTGCAAAACGTTTTCTAAAATATGGAAAAGATAACAAAACACCATGCAATGGGCTTGGGAGCTTTTAGGGATTTTTATCTCACAAAAGTTCTTTTCAAAACTAAAAAAGAGGTCTTGAGAAATCTATTCATGATTGTGTCACACGTTGTAGTTTTATTGATTTTTATGTTGAGAATTAATTGGGATAAATTAAATTATATTGAGAAAATTAATCCGGTAAAATAAATATTAATTAGCGAGATAAGGGTTAATATTTATTTATATTGATTATTACTTAGTGAATGAGTAATAATAATGATCAGAAAATATTATGATTGTCATGAATGAGAAATATGAAAGTTTCGATAAATTTAATCGGGACGCGCGTGTTAGTCATATCGGGACTTAATTTAGAAAATAAAATATGATTTCACTTTTTATATTTCACATAGTCATTTTGAGTGCGCCAATGTTTTTAGAAGGGTGGAAATAGTCTAAAAAGTCTACTCGGGGGTTTAGTTTGGGTCTCGAGGCACTTTTAGGACAAATCGGCACCATAGAGGGGTATTTCGATCTTTTGGAAAATAGTGACCCACAAAAATTGGAGAGTTATATTATGAAATACGTAAGGGAGTTTAGGTTTATTAGTTACCAAAACAAAGAGAGGCCACATTAGTAAGAAGGATAGGTGCTCTAGGGCCAAGAACCGCCATTTTTGCACCACCACCACCACCATCGCGTAGATCGGGAGGAGAGGAACCCCAACTATCTTTTTTCTGCAGAGATTAAAACCTAAATATAGAGGAAAGTATTTATCTTGCTGATTTTTGATTATATGTATTATCCATATTAGAGTAGGATGAAATTATAATCATGGAAATATGAATTTGGCTTTAAATTTGAGAATTGAATGATGAATTTGGGTAGGAATCGCATGTAGACAGAACCCTCGTATAATTAGAACATGAAATCAGATTATATATGTTATTGATAATTGAAGAGATCTAGGTTTGGATGATGTTTTTGAATAAGGATAAAATTTAGTGTTCTCTGAAAATTTAGTGTTGAGTAAATTCTTTTTCATTGATTTTAATGATGATTTGGAGACTTAATCATGTTAGAAATCATGTATATGTGTTAGTATAATGTTGGGTATCAATTACTGGGAGTTTGGGATTTAATCATAGAGGTTTTGAGGGTTAAAATTATGGAAATCCGTAGCAGCAAAGAAGAAGATATGTCAGGTACAACGAATCGGTTCACCTATCCTCCCAAACCAGTTCGGTTGTACCCTCGAACTGGTTCACCTGTTCCCCCAAACCGATTCGGGGGACCTGGTACTTCTGGGTCTTGACTTAATTAATTTTTTTTGATAGGTTAGAGGTGAGATTTCTTTCCAATTAAAAAGGATTATGGTTATCAAAGTATGTGGTATATTTTACAGTTGATTTCATAAAAATTATGATGAATACGAGTGAGACACGGGGCTTGGTTTGATATTAAAAGATCTTACATAAATTAGAATGGGTCACGGAGAGGGCGAGTGAACCTAAGATCAGATCAATATGAGGAGGATATTATAACTACTCAAATAATCTAATGGGGTGGTTAGGACCCTTCGAGGATGAATTACTTACTGAAATATGTTAAAGACTAAATAACACCATCGGGTAGTGGGGGATACTCGGTAACATATGATGAGATGTAAAATTGTAACTTAATAATATGTAAGATATTCGGGAGTTATATATTCTACGTATGAGACATATATTATATGTTGAGTGTATACCTATACTGATGTTATATATATATATATATATATACACACACACAAATAGGTTGTGTGATTACCTATTGGTTGATTTATTATGTGTAAACATACCTAGGCTACTTGCTATCGTGGGGGGTTACGCATTGTGGACGGTCTTATCCTGATGAGCCCATTGGGGGATATTGACTTGTACCTTAGAACATAGAACTTAGAGATTGAGTACTACATGTGTGAATAAGGGTGTGATCGGTCATTTGGGTGCATTAGGTATGTGCATAGCCTAAAGGTTTAGAACTATGTTCGCCTCCAATATGTGTGATTTGATTTTATGGTTCAGGGTGATATCCAAACCATTGTCCTTATTTAGTTCGTGATATACCAGAACTTGATAGCACAGTATGTCCACACCGCAGGTATCCACCTAGGGGTGATGTATACGTGTATATGATAAGAGTGATATATATATATATATATATATATAGACACACACACACACACAGACACACACATACATACGTGTGATTGATTCTACTATGATTGTATTAGTAGATAAGATTTATAGTGATATCTTAATTACTCAATGTGTATGAGAGCTTAATCATTAACAGGTGACTCTTAATGAATATAAAGAATTTAAAAATGTAGTATCGTATTGTATGGACAATACGGGTGGGTACAATAAATTATTAAGTGGGAGAAGAGATGTAAGTCAGACTAGTTAGGCGAGTAGCAAAACTAGGTGGGTTAGAGTAGTACGTTAGGCGTGCACATTAGTTGAGAGATGAGGATCTCATGTGAGAGCATGCGGTACTAACATGTATATAATATCTTATCTTGATGCATTTTAAATACTTGCTAAACTATTTTAAACTGTTTTACTTGGGCTCTGACCCGTTTCAGTTTTTTTGCAAAAATAATTTAGATGCCCAGCCACAGGGACACTCGGCTATGAGTTCCTACATTTGATGTGTTGCAGCTGTTGTGGAAGTTGCTGGACCTTGCTATTAGATGCCTCCACATTTATTCACTTCTTATTTATCTTTATCTATCTCAGTCGAGCATGTCGCCCATCTCTAGTTGGTTATTATTTACAAAGACATTGTATTTCCAGTATTTAATTTAAACTTTACTTATGGATGACTATATTAGGATTTTATCTGGAGTGTTAATCTAGAATCAATTATTTATTTATTCCGTTATCTTATCATCCATTATTTTGTGCTTGGAATGGTGAATGTGATTTATTCAATCTATATTAAATTGCATGTTAGTAATAAAGATTAAAATTTGACACCGGGCCATTAGGGTATTAGTAAAATAAATCGAACTTTGACATTAATGCTAAGAATGACACCATTAATGATTCATGTTTTTAATTTAATAATGGACTGATCACCCAGGATTAGAATAGGCAGGATGTTACCGATGATATCAGAAGATCAGGTTCTAGTGTCCTTAGGATCTGTGCGGCTTATTGTGTTTTAGCGTAGTGGTCTTTGATGTAGATTCCTATTATATGATTGTTGTATCCCTCTTCGTGTACCCCTTTTTGTCCTCCTTCTACTAATAATTGTTGATGAGATCCATATACGAGTTTGGTTGGGCTTCGTACAATGAACAATATAGGACAACTAGTGAGGGCCATTAAAAGGGATGCAGGAGGATAGGATCGAAAGAAGACATAGAGTATTTTGGGAAAGATGATCACGATAGAAGTCACCATGATTATTGTTCAGGAAAATGATAATAGAATAATCACTAGGGTACAGTAGTTTCCCTAAGCACTGTTGTGGAGAACGATGGTACAAATTCAGACTCACACGTAGGAGTCACCAGTATTCATGGGAAATTAGTCTTGGATGACTTATGCACATGGCGTCAATGATGTACTTTTAATGTTTCTATCAACGCTTCCATGAGAAGGGATCCAAGAGAGTTGGAGAGCATATCCAGAGAAGGGCAAGACAAAAGGTAATTGGTGATCGTGATGCACCACAGAGGGATACCCTGTAGGGGATCCATTTAAATAATGTAGCTTAATGAAATTCCTACCAAGTGATAATGGATTCAATTAGGGTCCCTATGGACAATAGTGTGTTCCACAGGGCCATCAAGCTAAAGGAATAACGGGAATAGCAATCGAGGCCAAGACTACAAGGTCCGAGAGAAAGATAATCCCGATATGACCAATAGGTCTAAAGATACAGGAATGACACCAAAAGGTGTCCTATGTGTGGAGAGTGGGGCCACATGCATCTACCTTGTCTGTAGTGTTAAGGGACAGGAGCGAGATGCCTAGCAGGGGCAGTAGTTGTAAAGGTTTTTGGATCGGTTTGGACGAGAGTGTTATGTCCAGGAAGCATTTAGACCGCCAATGTTATTCGTAAGTAAAGGAGTGGGTTTTATCCTAGGGTAAATGGAGTATGTTTTGTGTGACACGAGAAAGTCGCAGTATTTCGTTAGCACTAGATCAGCACATGGGATGGGTTTCGTGGGTGTATATTTAGTGTTACTATTATATGTATAGATTTACCTTTGCGTTGCGGGGCTTTTTTTGATTCCATCTACAAGGAAGAGGGCGGGGACACTGAGAGAATATATTTTAATGGGTTATCTCATTTCGAGAGATGATTTTCAAGTATAATGTTATCGTGGGTGTATTTTAGTTAGTGACGGGTTGAGCAATGGTGGGATATTACAACAAGGCTATCATGTTCGCTATTATTGGGAACGATATTTTGTTTAGCGATGTGTTATCTGGGAAAAGGTGAGCTCACATTTACATTACACCATGGAGGAGACTCCATAGGTTGTAGTCATCTCATTATATTTAATCCCAGTGTGTAGGGACTGTACTAATATGATTCAAGGTATATTAAGTTTACTGTCGAGCGGAGAAATTTAACTCCTTATCAACTTAGCACGGGAAAACTAACGATAGTTAGGGAACCACGTTGTATAACTCCTTTAGTGATGTGGGAGTGGATGGTTAGACTAGTACATATGGGGATAGGATTTTGGATTAACTGATCATGTGTGTAGGACCTACGGATCTCGATAATCGATAATGCTAGGTAGTAGTGTATCGGGGGGTTCCTTATTTGGATTTCGCTTGCGAGACATCCCACACATGAATCCCAATGAATTTCAGGAGTTGAGAGATGTGTTGGTCACTAGGGAATGAGTTACCACTTTAGTTATTACACGTGTATGTGGGTGAAAGCGTGAGCTAAGAACAATTCTTTAATATAAGACCTGTAGAGTCGAGTATTATTATGTGGGAAGCACCAAATTATTTTTCACCACTAGTTGATGGGTGGGGCATTTTAGAGGAGAACCAAATAATTTTAGTAGGGTTACTAAGGTTATACATACGGTATAACCACACTGAGAATGAGGGATCAAACTTTAGATAAGTATGTTATGTTTGGAACGCTAGAGATGATTGTGCAGTTGTGCACGGGATATAGGGTGTATGGGCGTCCTTGTTAATTTCACTTTCGGTATCGTATGTGATAAGGGGGCTTAGAAAGATGTTTTAAGTGTGCGTGGGATAGTCAAAAAAACAAGTGGAAATGTTGGAGTGGTTGAGCTTTGTTCGATAAAAAGAGACAGTCTGACTATGTGTATGTCAAGAGAAAACTACCACAATCGAGGTGAGTTGAAAGGTGAGTTAAAATACATTGGGAAAAAATGGAGTCTCACACAGTTGACTGCGTAGAGTTGTTCGCGCATACATAGGTTGATAAAATTATAATAGACGATAAAGGTCCTAGGAAGTGCGAAGATTTTGAGCAAACACAAGGACCATAACTTTTGTATATCTTAGAATAAAGGAAGTAAGATGTTCCACATGACGTGAGATGTTGAGTGTGTTGATTTAGGATTGAGTGAGACATGGTGAAGTTACCTCCAAGTGCTCCACTCATCAGGGAAAAGGTTGGTCCAATATACCGACCCGAATGTGGGGATATATTGATGATTACAGGGATGGAGTGGATATGTAGATTGATAAAGTTCTTTACTAGATTTTCAAATTCGAGGAATGGTAAGGATTTTCTTTGAGTTGTAAAGAGAATTGTCCATGAACAAAATAATCATTATTAATTGAGGTGTGTTATACTACTGGGGAGAATTCCCAATATCTTATTAAAGAGAAGAAATGAACATGCACAAGGTGCCGACCAATATTATTGTGAATTAGGATGAGACCCTTGAGTCCCACCTTTGATATGGAGTGTCAGGAGGTGATGGGGATGGAGCTGTATCTCGAACTAGAAGTGTCACCCATAGGCTGATGGATAGCCACAAGGGGTGACATAGAAGGTGGCAGAATGCGAGAATGCAAGTTTTATATTTTTGAAGTAACTGCGGATACTAACTAAACTAGTAGAGCTGCATGTGATGACTTCTAACAGGATATTAATTGCGAAGTGACTTCTGAGGCTTCATAAGAGGAATTTTTTTTTGCCCACCCTTGGATAGTTGAAAAGGGGGTATAACAAGTTTCTCAGACCCAGAGTGATTCATGGTCCTCCGACAAGGATTTAGTCATTCCACATCCTCTTCGTATAGTTGAGGAACGTAATGAAAGTATGTTGACATGAACCAAAGTTTTATGGCCTGACGTGAGTAGCCAGGGATTGCTGAGGGTGCCTTCCATGGAGAGAGATGGATGGGTAAGGCAATAAAGAAAATTGGCATGTATAGAAGTGAGATATTTTCTAATATAGATATGATAGAGCTAGTGGAGTGTAGGTTCGTGTTTTGAGACATTGTTATCCAATTCACGATAGTTTTGTGTGTCATTATATAAGTGAGGCTGTAAACATATGGGAATATATCGGCATGTTAAGGTTTGAATGGACTTGTCGCTAATCGTGGGTTGTAGTGAGTGGTCCTCCGATTAAAAAGGTAACATTGGTGTGTGTATAGTGGAAATACCAAAAGATTATTGAGAGTAAAATTTTTAGGATACATTCAGATGCAGCTATGTGCATGAATCTTAGCAGGTAATATGGGGCACCATAATGCCGACGAGTCCACTAGGGAGCGAGAGGATGAGATGCGCAAAAATTATCCAGAGTTATTCATACTAGGTATTTCCTTTTTCCAAATTTTAGGACGAAATTCCGTTATGCGGGGGAGTATGTAACAACCCGCAATTTTATTGATTTTTATATTGGGAATTAATTGGGATTAATTAAATTATATTAGAAAAATTAATCTAGTAAAATAAATATTAATCAGCGAGATAAGGGTTAATATTTATTTATATTGAATATTACTCAGTAAATTAGTAATAATAATGATAAGAAAATATTATGATTGTCGTGAGTGAGAAATACGACACTTACGGTAAATTTAGTCGGGACACGCGTATCAGTTGCGTCAGGACTTAATTTGGAAAATAAAATGTAATTTCACTTTTTATATTTCATATGGTCATTTCGCGTTCACCAGTGTGTTCGTAACAGTCTAAATAGTTTCAAAAGTCTAGCTGGGGCTTTAGTTTGGGTCCCGGGGCACTTTTAGGCCAAACTGGCACCTCAGAGGGGTATTTCGGCATTTTAAAATTTTGGGAAATAGAGACCTACGAAAATTGGAGAGTTATATTATCAGATATCTAAGAGATTTTAGGTTTATCAGTCACCAAAACAAAGAGAGTCCACAGGAGGAAGAAGGAAAGGTGCTCCAAAGCCAAGAACCGCCATTTTTGCACCATCACCACCACCGGCGCGTAGATTGGGAGGAGGGGAACCCGAGCCTATCATTTTTTTTGCAGATATTCAGACCTACATATAGAGGCAAGTAGTTATCTTACTGAATTTTTATTATATGTATTATCCATGTTAGAGTAGGATTAAATTCTAATCATGGAAATATGAATTTGGATTTGTGAATTGGATGATGAATTTAGGTAGGAATCCCATGTAGAAAGAACCCTCATATAATTAGAACATGTAATCATATTATATATGTGATTGATATTTGAAGAAATCTTGGTTTTGATGATGTTCTTGAATAAGGATAATAAATTAGGGTTTTTTGAAAATTCAGTGTTGAATAAATTACTTTTCATGGATTTTCTTGATGATTTGGAGACTTAATTACGTTAGAAATCATGTTTATATGTTAGTACAATGTTGGGTATCAATTGTTGGGAGTTCGGGATTTAATAATAGAGGTTTTGAGGGTTAAAATGGTTGAAATTTGTAGGAGCGAAGAACAAGAAATCCCAGGTACAGCAAACCAGTTCGCCTGTCCCTCCAAACCGATTCGATTGGGCCCCCAAACCGGTTCGGCTGTACCCTCGAATCGGTTGTCTTGTACCCCCAAATGGGTTTGGGGGACCTGGTACTTCTGGGTCTCGGTTGAATTCTTTTTTTATAGGTTAGAGTTGAGATTTCTTTCCAATTGAAGAGGATTATGGTTAGCAAAGTATGTGGTATATTTTACAGTTAATTTCACAAAAATTATGATGTATACGAGCTAGCCACGGGGCTTGGTTTGATATTAAATGGTCTCACATAAATTAGAATGAGTCCCGGAGAGTGCTAGTGAGCCTAAGATCGGACTAGTAGTAGAAGGATATTATAACTACTGAAATAATCTAATGGGGTGGTTAGGACCCTTCGAGGAGGAATTACTTACTGAAATAGTTTAAAGACTAAATAGCACCCCTAGGGTAGTGGGGGATACTCGATAACATATGATGAGAAGTAAAGTCGTAACTTAGTAATAGGTAGAATATTTAGGAGTTATATATACTACATATGAGACATATATTATAGGTTGAGTGTATATCTATACTAATGTATATATATGTAGGTTGTGTGAGTACCTATTAGTTGATTTATTATTTGTAAACATACCTAGGCTACTTGCTATCGCAAGAAGTTCCACATTATAAACAGTCTTATCTTGATGATCCCATTATGGGGATATTGACTTTTACCTCAGAATATAGAACTTAGGAATTGAGCACCACTTGTGTGAATAAGGGTGTGATCGGTCATTTGGGTGTGTTAGGTATATGCATAGCCTAAAGGCTTAGAACTATGTTCACCTCCAATATGTGTGACTTAATTTTATGGTTCGAGGGTGATATCCAAACCGATGTCCTTATTTACCTCATGTACTAGGACTTGATAGCAGAGTATGTCCGCACCATAGGTCTCAACCTAGGGGTGTTGTATACGTGTATATGATAAGAGTGATATATATATATATATATATATATATATATATATATATATATATATATATATATATATATATATATATATATATATATATATATATATATATATATATATATATATATATATACGTGTGATTGATTCTACTACAAGTGTATTAGTAGACAAGATGGATAATGATATCTAAATTTCTCGATGTGTATGAGAACTTTATCATTAACTAGTGACTCTTAATGAATATAAAGAATTTAAAAATGTAGTATCGTATTGTATGGACAATACGGGTCGGCACAATAACTTATTATGTGGGAGAAGAGATGTAAGTTAGACTAGTTAGGCGGGTAGCATACCTAGGTAGGTTAGAGTAGTACGTTAGGCGTGCTAATAAGTTGAGAGGTGAGAATCTCAAGTGAGAGAACACGGTACCAACATGCATATAACTGTAATACCCCGTATTTTTGAGTGACTTTATTTTAATTATGGAATTAGGATTAATTAAATTAAATGGAGAAAATTTATTTATAATTGATCTAGATTTAAATGTAATAGTTACTTGCGTGACGAGAGTTAGTATTTATTGATGATAATTGTGTTGAATATTACTTAGTGAGTAAAGTAATATATGATTAAGAAAATATTATTATGGCCGGAAGTGAAAAACACGGCAGTTATAATACACTTAGTTGGGACGCGCATGTGAGTCGTGTCAGTATTACTTTATTGGGTTAAAAAACAATTTATTTTTAAGTAACTCGTATGACATTTTCGAGTGCGCCGATGAGTCCAAAAGGGTCAAAATAGTCAGAAAAGTCTACTCGAGTGTTTTAATTGGGTTTCGGGGCAATTTAGGTCAAACCGACACCCCAGAGAGGTATTTTAGTCTTTTGAGATTTTTGGAAATTAAAATGGAGAAAAATAGAAAATTAAAAAGGAAGAGTACGTGGTTAATAGTCTATCTGTGAGTTTCCAAACCTACGTGAGAGAGAGAGAGAGAACCAAAGAAGAAGAATAACTCTATTGGAGCCTAAGGGCAAAGACTAAAGCTCTCACACCAAAAATTACACCACCACATAGATCGTGAAGAGAGTATCATCCCTATACCAATTTCATTCAGTGAATCAGAGGTTCACAAAAAGGCAAGTGTCTATCTTGCTAAATTTTTAGAGCATATATGATTCGTGTTAATGTATTTGATGAATAACCATGATATTATGAATTTGGGATAAAATATGGGTAGTAATCTTTAATTGGGAGTATAGGTTTGCATGTAGTTGAATAACCACATTCTAGGAATGATAAATTTGGGTTTTATATGTTGATTTTATGAAATTAAATCTCGGATTAAATTGTTATAAATGGAGGTTATGTGAAATTAGGGCTTGTTGAAGACTTGAGAAATTCATTGAAATTCATGCTATAATTTTAGGTATTTGACGTTAAAAATGGATGGGAAAGTATTCAAATATTAGAGGATAAGGTTTAGAGTTGTTGAATTTGAATTAGAATGAGTTTTGAAGTGATCTTGTGTTGAACAAATTGGAAAAACATAACTTTTGGGAGAACAGGGACGAACCCTGAATTCTCGTTCGAAGACCTACCGAGGTCGTTTGAGCGACCTCGTTCGAATGAGAATTCGACCGAGAATTCCAATGAGATTTTAGAGTTTGTTCGAAGTGAGAAATTCGTTCAAACGACCTCGTTCGAACGAGAACCCCTAGTTTCTAACGAGATTCTAGAAATTCCAATTTTTTCCCAAATGAGTTAAAAACCCTTCTTGGTTCCTTCAAGTGAGAGAATAGGACCTACCCTATTCTAGAGTAGCCTCTCTTCAAAATTTTATAGTGGGAGGAATTATGTAAATACTAAGGGATTGGGTTAGAATGAGAGAACCTTAAAGAGTATATACGATAGAGAGATAAAAATCGTATAGTTAAAGTAGTGTGGGTAGTAGAGACGATTATAATACATATAAATTTGGGAACTTAGGTTGCGTGAATACCTAATGAATACAATAAGTTGTGTGTATACTTATTGATTGAACTATTATGTTACGACATACCTACGGTGCTTGCTATCGTGCAGAGGTTGCGCGTTGTGGGCAATCATGCCTTGAGGAGCCTTTGAGTTGGATTTCACTAGAGCATAGAATCTAGGTACGGGCTATCTGCTAGAATGATAGTCATGGCGGTCGTATGGGTGCGTAGGTATGTGCGTAGCCCATCGACTTGGAACTATTTTCGCCTCCAATATGTGAGTTTATTTTGATGGTTCACGAGAGATTGAACCTTTAGTCCTTTATGCAACGAGTGATGTACCAGGACATGATAACAGAGTATGCATGCACCGCAACTGTGTCTCGGGGTGTAGTGTTGAATATATATATATATATATATATATATATACACTTGTGATACTATCTAGTGTGTGAATTAAGTAGTCATGTGTAATAATGAAATATGAAATGAACAAGTTGGTGAACACTTACCTATATTAAATTGAAAGGGCGCTTATCCATGTTAAAGAGAAGTTAATTATAGGTATTATGTATATTGCAAGGGAATTACATGGGAACGATATTGGGCTATGATTGGATGTTAGACGGGAAAGAACTAGTTAGCATGGGAATAGAGATAGTAGGGTTTGATGGAACGTTAGGCGTGCACATTAGATGAGAGGTGAGCATATCAAGTGAGTACGATAACCTAGCATGATTAATATATGTGTTATAAACTCATTTTAAGCACTTGATGATTTTTAAACTATTTTCAACTCGAGATCTGATCCATTTTCTGCAAATCTCTTTTCTTGTCAAATTATTTTAGGTGCCTAGCCACAGGGACACCAAGCATAGGAGTTCCATTCACTCGAAGAGCTGTGGATGCTGTGGAAGCTACAGGAGCTTGGTAGTAGAATCCCCTATGTCTATAATTTCTTACTTCTGGAGTTATTTCATCAGTTAGGGCATATTGCCCCCTGTTCTATTCAGATATTGTTATTTACTTTTGGATTTCGTTATTTAGTTCATTCAGTTGTTGGGTTTATTTCTGTTGGATTATTGCATTTGGGACTTAGGCTGGAAATGTTTCCTCTGGTTTCAATTATTATTGCAGTTATTTCCTATCATATGAGATTGATGTGAATGGTTAATGTTTAATTATTCGTTAACCTTGCCCTATGTTAAAATAAAAAAATAAAATAAAATTTTGACATCAACCTTTTAAATATTAGGTGGTTAGTATTTAATAATAAAGTTTTCGACAGTGATGCATAATCTGAACAAATTGGATATTCTGAATTAATTTAATAAATGACTGATCACCCAATATTTAATTAGGAGGGGTATCAGAATAATATCTTATCTTGATGCATTTTAAATACTTGCTAAACTTTTTCAAACTGTTTTACTTGGACTCTGACCTGTTTCAAATCTTTTTTTTTTTAAAAACAATTTTAGGTGCCCAACCACTGGGATGGCAGGCATAGGACTTCTTACATTTGACGTGCTGCAGCTGCTATGGAAGATGTATGACCTTGCTATTAGACAACTCCAAATTTTTTCAATTCTTATTTATCCTTATCTATCTCAGTCGGACGTGCCACTAATCTCTAGTTGGTTATTATTTACAGAGACATTGTATTTCCAGTTATTTCCAGCATTTGATTTAGACTTTACTTATGAACTACTGTATTGGGATTTTATCTGGAGTGTTATTCCAGACTCAATTATTTATATATTCCGTTATCTTATCATCCATTATTTTGTGCTTGGAATGGTGAATGTGATTTATTCAATCTATATTAAATTGCATGTTAATAATAAAGATTAAAATTTGACAGGGTGCCACAGATTGACTTTTAAATAGGGTTTTCAAGATATGATAAAGAGTTATGCATCGTAAAAATTAATTTAAGGTAGAATTTGACTAAGTCAAATAAGGAGCAACCTGTAAGTGCATGAAAACACCTCGCGGTCATGCCACTTCGACCCACGTTCGATGCTTTGGAAAAATTGCAGCTCCTACGCGGGGGGCACGAAATATACTGACTCAAAATGATTTTTGTCTTATATTATACTTAGATGTTGAAAGTATTTTAGAGTCATTTTAAAAGTTCCATTAGAGGGTGTCGCTGAAAACAATGGAGCTTAACACTTAGAAAAAACTTTAAAAAATCTTTAAATTTTTTCAAAAAACATATTAAAAATCTTTTAAACATTCATCAAAGCAAAATTAATTTTTCTATTACAAAAAAATAATTTCCCCCATTTATTTCTTGTTAGTTTGTCTGTGCGTTGGTGTTATGGTTAATGATGCCTCTTTCATATTGTTGTGTTGTTAGCATTGAATCTTGTTGTGCAAATGATCTTCAATCAAAATGACAAAAACATATTAAAAAAGATAATTCTGGGAGGATGGCTTTTAGAGAGAGAGAATCAAATCCCTCTCTAGATTTTTTCTCCTGTTGTCAAGAATTTGTGTCAGCTATTTTATCATCATGGGACAATAATTCTTAGTATCCTTATAACAATCTTCCTCAAAATCAACAATTGACAATTGACAATCAAGAAATTCAACGATTAAACCTTTCTGATGCCATGATTCAATCCAAGACTGATGTTACATTTCCTAAAAAATTGGACAAACAATGTAATTCGTTTGCTAAAATTTATATTAACCTTAATTCCACATCTTCCATTGATCCTTTAAGAAAGATAATGCGAAATCCCACGAAAAAATTGTCAATTCCTCTACTTCCAGCTCCCTTAAACCCCCACAAGTTCATGGTGACAAATCATATGTTCAAATTACTTAAGCACTGTATCAAGATCAACTTCAAGATTGCATGAAAAATCTAATTAAGAAATTGACTTTAGGAAAGAATTCAACATTTTCATCTCTTCAAACTCTCAAGAACAACCTTCAATGAATATGGAACCAAATTTTAATTGGAGATTGACACCTATTGGAAAGGGTTATTTTGAATTCCATTTTGATAGTGATGATGATAAAAGAAAATTTTGGGCTTTTGGTGCTTGTTCCCTCCCATGTGGCTCGATGAGACTCACATAGTGGATCCTTAATTCCAAGCCAAAAATAATGCCTCCATCCTCTCGTGCTCAGATATAGATTAGGATCTATGGACTTGGGCAAGAATTTTGGCATCCTCAAAGCCTCATGGAAATAGCTAGAGGTGTGGGAGTACCTTTAAGTCTTGATAGAGCAATAAGAAATAAAGAATTTGGATTATATGCCAGAATCCATGTTGAAGTTGATCTCAAATTGGTTATACCAAAGTTTGTTGTCATTGATAATTATGGAACTAAAGTAATGATGAAATATAAAGACATCCCTCAGCTATGCTCTAAATGTGGGGGAATTGTCCATCACCCTCTTGATTGTAGACTTGATGTCAATTTAAAATATAGTTATGGATCTCACTTCATTATATGCAAGGATGTAAGAAGAACCAGAAAGAAAAACCAAGTGTCAACTATTAGGGATTCAAAAAACATAAAAGACAAGAAGGAAGAAGCAAGTAATAAACAAAACCAAATGACCATCATTGGGAATTCAAGAAGCACTGTAAAGAGGAAGGAAGAAGTTGGCACTAAAAAAAACATCTGCCTATATTTGGGGAGTCAAGAAACACTGAAGATAAAAAAGGAAATAGGAGTAATAATGAATGCTCAGGAGATAGAATAATCTCTGAATCTAAAAGATGCAAAAGTCATAGAGGATGTTAAGAGACTAGACTTGCCTTAGCCATATGATGCTGCTAAAGATAGAAGTGATGCTCAGATTAATTCAAAGGAGTAGAAAATAAACATGAAGTATAAAGAGTCACATAATAGAAGTAAGATACCATCATGTAAATATGTAAACAATGCACATGTAATGATAATATCAAAGGCTTCACCAACTATTTTTGAAAAATTTCAAATTTTCTCAAGCATAAATGTTACAAATACAACACAACAACTGAAGGAAAAATAATCCAAACTATGATCAAGTATGTGACAACCATTGATTAAATGAAAGTCGCAAAGAGTCAAAGCATAACACCGTATATAATATATGCAAAATATACCATAGAAAATTCAGCACATACATATATGTATAAATGACCACAATACTTGACACAAAACCCGTAAGATTTACATACTAGCATAGTATAAATATGTCTAAACATATGGGATGGAATGAATAGGAATGAACTAGATGCAAATGAATTATGTCCCAAACACTCAAATATGTTCAAGAAGTTCTAACTAATTGAAAATATTTATAAATACTAAGTTTTAGCTTCAAGTGACAAGTAAAATTGAACATAATGAACAAACAAGTACAATGCACACAAGCCTAGAAGATTAATGATTTTACAAATCAATAATGTCCTGAAAAAATAAGCATAACTAGGATTCATTGTGCAAACCCGTTGATCTTCAAGTAAAAACCCTCAAAAGATAAACACATATTGTATTTTCTTTTCTTTTATTTTCTCAAATCTTTTGAAATTATTTCTTTTGAATGATCAAACATTAAAATAAGTTCACCCTAGAAGTTTTTATATTTTTATTTCCTTTAATCTTTTTATTATGCTCTTGCTAATGATCGCTTTCCCTCAAAGGAGATTTGCTCCTTTCGCAGCCCTTTCCCGTGCACACTTATATTTTTTCAATACTAATCAAATATTCTCATGGTCAACGATCCTTACATGCACAAATCCCCCATAGTCACAAAATATGTAGATAAAAAAAATTGGTGGAAGAACATCTCACAAAGCTGAAATATACATGTAAAGTTAACATTAAAAAAGCTCGTGCATGTGTGTGTAGAGGCATATACAAAGTCGAATCCACAAAGAAAATCAAGTTCAAAACATCTCCATGCAAACATGATTTAAGAACAATCTAAGTATATATAATCATAACCAAATGTCCTAGACACATGAAAATTATGGAATGAATTGGATTCAAACACACCAATATGCCACGCCAAATGAGTAAAAGTAAAATACAAAAAAATCAAAAATCTTTTTTGTATTTTTTTCAAAAACATTTTATCAAAATAAAATCTTTTTGTAGTTTTTCGATATGACTCAATAAAAGAAAAATAAAATACAAAAGATACACATGTTATAACACTAACAAACATATATCATGAAGCACAATTAGAGTACGACAAACAAAATCATGTAAGAATTCACCCATATGATATAGCATATGAAGCATCACGAGCAAGCACACGAGAATCAACTAGTCTAACATCTAAAAACTTCAAAATGGATTCCCTATCCCAAATAAATGTATACTTAACGTGTCGAGTTTCAGGAACAAAAGGGAACTTGACTTCAACTTTCTAAGACTTCTTCCAACATCATAACAAAACGCTCTTAAGTGACCTTTCCTACCACAATGTGAACATGTGTAAATGCAAGGAATATTACCTAAGGTTTGATATTTTCTAACGTCCTTGGATGTGGTTGGACCTCTAAAACAAAAAATGTTCTTGGCTTTGGTGATGAAAGCATTAGAGTCATGGGAGCCAATAACATCATTATGAACACTACTCGAGTATTTCAAATCATCTTTGAACTTCAAAATTCTTGACTCATCCAAAAAATTTGACTCATCAACTTTTAGGGACTCCTTCTGTAAATTTTTAATCATTCCTAAAAGGTTATCCCGCTCCCCCTTAATGCAAGTGAATTTATCCTTAAGATTCTTCTCAAATTTAAAATCAATTTATCATTTTCCTCATTGTCACGTAAACTAACCCTAGAAAATTTAGAGTCCTCTAATTCTTTCTCTAAAACCCAGACTCTATCATCAGTCTCTTTCTTGGACAATTCTAAAATTTTAAAATCATGGTACATGTCCACAAGTTTCTCACAAAATAAGTCTTTTTGAGTTTGAATAGTTTACAAAAGTTCCATAGTAGCTTTAAAACGAGAATTTTTATTTTTAAGAATTTTAATTCTTTTAGCAAATTTCAAATTCAAATGGGATAAATTTTTAGCATAGCTTACAAGCTCATTAAGCTCCTCTCAAATATCAAACTTGTCGTCACTAAACACGTTGGACAACTTATTACAACGAGAATCCATTGAGAAGATAAAAAAAACAAGAGTGAAGGATAAATAACCACCCTAAATGGCACTAAATAAGGAATCTTACACAATAAATTAGTGCAACCCGCTCTGTTACGAATTTGTGAGGAAGGGAAATGCGCTAATACCAATATGTAAGCTCGTGAACACACCGGACAAGGATGGTTACAATAAAAAGTTCTATTTTTGTATTTTTTTTCAATTTAAAACCCAACACACATAAATCCAATTTTAGTCAAATTTTAATCTTTGATTAAATTAGATGCACATGAAAATATTTATTCTAAATATATAATTTTGAATATCAAACCAAACATGCAAACACACAAAGGTGAGGAAAAATCCCTTTTCAGGGCAAAACCTATATTTCAGCACTTTAGCAAGTTTTACAAGACTATTAACTTATAGACTATTTCATACACACACAAGCATAATGCACAGTGTCTTCGTCGAACTTCTACAAAATACTACTCAAATATAGAGCAGTCCACAGGCAGCAGTCCACCCTTGATATCCACCGATCATCCTTTTTTCCTTCTTTTAAGCTATAGTCACTCGGGTCCCAAAATCAACCATAGAAAATCTTTTCCAAAAGTGTATGCAAGATACAAAAATTCTAGGGTCTCAAAAATATTCTCAAAAACTATTTGAGGATGTAAAGTTATGAATCAAGAGTGTTTTTGTAACACAAAACTGGATTTTTTTTGCAACTGATGTGCAGGAAATGTTTTGTCAAAAGTTTTATGAAATTTAGAGTCAAAACAAGTATTTATAGGTGTGACACAATATTTAAGGAGGCCAGTTCGTTAGAAGCTTGTTAGAAGCTGTATCGAATGAGATTTCTATCTCATTTGAATGATCTTTGGATTTAGTTCGAACGATATGACATTCTCATTCGAACAACTTCTTTTTTCGTTCGAATGAATTCCCCGCCTCGAATTTTATGTTAAAACTATAAATACCTATTTTGACTCCAATTTTTGTAAGACATTTGAAAAATGTTTCCTGCATATCTGCTGCAAAAGTTTTCATGTTTTGTGTTACAAAAGCACTTTTGATTCACAACTTTACATCTCCAAATAGTTTTTATGAATTTTTTTGAAACCCTCAAAGTTTCGTATCTTGTATACACTTGTGGAGAGTATTCTTTAAGGTTGATTATTTAATTCGAGTGATCACGGCTAAAAATAAGGAAGAAAGGATGATCGGTGGGTACCGAGGGTGGACTACCGCTTATGGACTGCTCTGGATCTGAGTATCATTCTTTAGAAGTTCTACAAAGACACCGCGCGTTATGCTTGTGGGTGTATCAAGTAGTCTGTAAGACGATAGTCTTGCAAAACTTTATAAAGTGCTGAAATATAGGTTTTGCCTTGAAAAGGGATTTTTCCTTATCTTTGTGTGTTTGCATGTTTGGTTTGATATTCTCAATTATATATTAAGAGCATATATTTGAATGAAAATCTAATTTATTCAAAGATTAAAATTTCGCTAAAATAGGATTGATGTGTGTTGGGTTTTAAATTGAAAAAAATACAAAAATAGATTTTTTTTATTGTAAGCATCCTTTTTGGGCTTGTTCACGCTCTTACATTGTGGTAATAGAGCATTATTTAATCACAAAGGTTTTAATTAAAAGTTCATAACCCTGAGGATTATCTCATCTGGTCAGTCCTTTGGTTTTCTCCCCAATGGTCACCAGTACAAGTCCTTTTTAGGCCACTTGAGGTTTTACTCGGTCATTAACTTCAGGGCTCTTAGGGATTAATCGACGTGCACACAAGTTGGCCCGACACCCATGGTCATAAATAAAAAATTACAAGTCCATAAAATACTATTTTATATGCATTTCAAGCTGGGTTCAGTAATACACATAATTTAGGGTAAAATAAACAATTAAATATTTTATCTGTGTACATTTGCATTTACTTATCTGTAGTGACTTGTGACGTTACATCAAATTATGATTTCATTTTAAATTGAATTCAATTTAAAATATGGTAGTGAAATAGTAATTATTTAAAAAATAAAAGTAATTAAATTGATGGAATAATTCAAATGACTTTAGGAACGTGTAGAATGTTCAATTACACCTTAAAAAGGTTGGGTGTTAAGTCCCATATGTTAGCATATGACTTGGTCTAAACTTTAAGCTATTTGGAATCAGTTTTGGGCTTAATGGGGCATGGCCCATATGAGTTCTAGCACTACTTTCGTTGTTATCATTATAAAATGAAGATTATGGGTTAAGTTAGACCACTTTTCACACTTTGGAGGAGAGCCCTAGAGCTAAGAAGAAGAGGCTAAGTGGAGGAGAAGAGGAATTTGGGATTTTAACATGGGAATTAACCTATTATAATTAGAGGCAAGTTTATTTAGTATAATTTTATAAGTGAGGTTGTAATATAGTATGACTATTCATTGGAATCTTAACTAAAAACTAGTATAATCATAATTAATTAATTTAATTAACAATTATTAGAATTATGTTAATTGGGAAATTAGGTAGCAACACGTGTTCATAGAATATTATAAATTTATTTGGTCTGTCATGCTTCGGAATATAATTTATTCATTTGATAATTTAGATATACAAATTCATGTTAGAGGGTTAAAATCTCGTCATTAATTTTGCAGGATAATCTCTAATTGGGGGAAGTTGGAATATAATTCTATGTTAGGGTTCTTGGAATGAGAATTGGGATTTGCATCTAAATTTGGTGTAAGATTAATCTAAAACAATTGGAAATTGGTTAGGGTTGCTGAAATCAAAGTTTGGTGATGTTTATAGGCTTGAAATGGAGTTTTTAGGGTCAACAATGGTGGATTTAGCTGGGAAAATGATGATTTTGGGTTAATCTCATTCGAATGAGATTACTACCTCATTCGAATGAAGGGGGAGTCTCGCTCGAACAAAAAGGGGAGTTCATTTAAACGAAAGTTAGGTTCTCATTCAAATGATATTAGGAACTCATTCGAACGACATGCATACTATTATTCAAATGAGGAAATCAAATGACATTTAATCTAAAATTGTAATTCTTAATTAAAAGAGGATAATTAAGGTGTTAAAGCTATAATTAAGACTGGTAAACCGTAACTGCGTAGGATTACTTATTCCGTGTATTATGTTCAACATACCAAGCATTTGTACTCGTGAGATATGTACTAGAGGAGATATCCTTATGGGACGTGAGTGAAGAAGACCGGTGACCTAATGCAATTATTACGAGTTTGACTTGGTTGTAATTACCTCAAATACTACGTGCTAAAATTCCTATTGTATGTGTAAGGTTCGCAGTACTTTGATCTATATTTGGGTATGGGGATGTATGACTGGTGTGAAGGCATAATTATTATCCCTAGTATATAATTTAGTTGTTATATGTATGCGATATCCTATAACTATGCCTAGTATTCATGAGTTGTCCTCAAAGATGATAGGATATGCCTTTGTTATGTGTGGGCTTATGATGGGGTCCTTTTATGAGGTACACGTATGGGACCGTACTTTTATTATGTCGACATATATGTAGAGACTACTTTCCTCTATGACATTATACAATTTTTGACGTGTAAATGAATAAAAATGGAATTGGTATATAAAAGTCTGTAGCGCTGATTGAGACTTAATCACGAGGAACATATGGGCGTGGGGGTAGACACATGTGATATTTATGGTTGTTTTTGTTTTGGTTAACTTAAATGAAACTAAAATACATGATAGATATGCGTAGTTATATTGTAACCCAAAATAAATTCTATAGGTATATTACTTAAACTTGTTGTTAATGTCTCCTATTAACATTTTCAGGATGTAGGCCACCAATGCAACCTCACCCTTAATCCATTCTTGATTTTCTATTCATTGTTGATCTTATATGATGTAGGTGTCGAGATTGAGCGTTCATGGTCTATATATATTTGATTAGTTATATCATATTTTATATTTCAACCAGTTAGTCTCTTTTTCAACATGGAAATGTATCATGGGACAATGATAGTATGCTATGGTCATATTTTCAATGATGGATTTGGTATCAGAGTATTGTGCTTATTGTGGTTCATTCATTTATGTTAAGTGATTTGCATTATACATTTAGTTTTTTTTCTAGTCATGAATAGATTGATACCTAAAAGTTTTGACTCCTTTTTTATCTACTTTAAACCTGATCAATGTAGCTTAAATTTTACGAGGTGTCACAATTGGTATCATTGCATTCCAGGTTTTAGTGTCCTAGGGATCTTGAGTGCACCCATCTATTTTCGTGTAGCATTTTTTGATACTTTATATCTTATCATTTCAATTTTACTTTACCTTTATACGTGTACTTATATTATTTTTTTGCTATATTTCAAATGGTTAACACATGACACCGATGAGTTGTCCAATCACGACCAAATGTTAGCTCTGAGTCAGAGGCAATGGCATCCACCACCACCAACACATCAGGGACAGTCACCCAAATAGATCAGGACGACTTGGATGATATTATTTTATAGACATTAGCGGTGACTATGGTGGCTATGCAGCAGCTATAGTAGCAACCACCACCACCTTCAGCACTAGATTCCTCAGAATCTACGAATCCTACCGTATCCTCTTGGGATAGATCTATCACCGAATTTGAGAAATGGCACCCACTAGATTTCTCAAAATCTACGAATCCTATTTTTTCTTTGCAGTGGAGGTTTGACATTGGGCGACATTTATGCATAGTAGAATGTACCGATATCCAACGTTAGATGCTATCCACTTTCAGATTTATTATAAATGCCCTATAGTGGTGGGAGTCCATTAGAACCATGGAGGATTAGGCACAGATGACCATTTTATGGTTCTAGGAGATATTTTAAGGGAAATATTTCCCTCCATCATTGCAAGAAGCCTTGAGATCCAATTTTGATCAATTGAAGTAGGAGGATTGTACAGTTGTAGAATATGAGAAGGAATTCACTCGACTGATACACTTTGCTCCAAAAATAGGGGTTTGAAGAACAATAAGATAAACCTACTTGTTAGAATCCTATTATGGGGGATTAGGAAAATATTAACGGTAAATTTAGCATACACTATGGACAATAAGATAATGGACACTGCATAACGACATTATCAGGATTTCAGGGAGTCTATGAGCGAGAAAGAACCAAATAAGGAGAAGGTGGGGAAAGGCCAAATGCTGAAGGTAGTAGAGTCGATTTAGCCTTTCAGAGGGTAGGGAGGGTCACAGTTACAATGAGGATAAATTCAGGGGGATTATCCCCATAAGATATTTAGAGAAGGAGATGATTATCGCCATCTGGGCGGCCAGGGATAGGTCCACACAGGCCATGGATAGTATGTCCAGAGGGGATAAGGGTAATAGGGGCTAGGCCCGCGATGTCAAAATAGATCCCAGGGGTAAGGAAAATAGGGTCATGGACAAGATTGCACCATCAAGGGATAATTCAACACTTATGGGGAGTGGGGGCATTCTTTTTGCAGTTTCCCTAAGTGAAATCGGGCAACACCTCATGGGCAGTATAAGGCTCTTCCAGCACTAGAGCATCTATCTTTGTCTCAAACATAGGGACGACCATAACTTCATTATGGATGTGTCTATAATGTCCATTAAGAAAGTCAAATAGTGCAGTCTCAGGCAATTGAGGGTATGTTTTATACATGGTATCTGTTTGACATGATCACAACACACTCATTTAATAGTTATATATTTGCATGTACATAGGGATTAGTCAATATAGGGGAGGATATGTCTTCACATGTGAATAGACTAGTAGGTAGGGGTGCTTCCTTACACCATATTTGTAGAGGCATGGCGGTAGAGATCGACCGATTGTGTTTCTATACCGACATATTATTATTGCATATGTCAACGTATGCTATATTTTGTGCATGTATTGGCTATCCCAGTATTGCACACATATATATTGTTGTGGGAAAAGTATTACGTGTGTTATTATCGAACAAGATATGTTCTTAGTCATATGCCTAGGCTCGAGGGAGGGTCTAGCACACACTTATATTGTATAGATGGACTTGATCTGAGGAGGTTAGAATTAAATTCAATACTGATTGTCTAGGAGTTTACAAGCATATCTAAGGAGGTTCCACAGATAACACTAGCTAAAGAAGTAAACTTTTACATATATTTTATGCCTGGCACTAGGCCCATTACTAGGAGCACATACCGAATGGATCCATTAGAGATGAAAGAGTTACTTAAAAAGATCCAATAATTGTTGAGACATGGGTTTTTACAGAGAATCATGTCTCCGTGGGGTGCTTTAGTCTTATTTGTGAAGAACATGGATGGATAACTTTGATTATGTATAGATTATCGACAGTTAAATAAAGTTACGATATGGAACAAGTACTCGTTATTGTGCGTCGATATTTTTTCAATCAGTTGAGGGGCGTGCCAATATTTTGTAATATTTACTTGCACTCTCTGTATCACCACTTACATATCTAGGAGGATATTCTGAGTACATATTTTTTTATGCTTTATGGGTCATAAGAGTTCCGGGTCATGCCGTTTGGGCTGATCAATGTTCCATAGTCGTTCATGGATATGATGAATTTGGTATTTCAGTCGTTCCTAGATCATTTCATCATTGTGTTTATTGATGACATTAAGATATACTCATGATCAAAGGAGGAGAATAAAGATCATTTGAGGTTGGTTTTTCAAACACAACGAAAAGATAATATGTATGCAAAGTTCTCTGAGTGTAGGTTTTGGTTGCGAGAAGTACAGTTTTGGGCCATGTTATATCCCCAGTTGGGATTTCGATGGATCTTAGTAAATTTTCTATAGTTGTAGAGTGGGGAAAACCCAAGACTCCTACCGAAGATATAATTTTCTTAGGTTTGGCGGGGTACTACATGAGGTTCATTCGGGAATTCTCAAAGATTGCTAGACCACTGACTCACCTCACCTGTAAAGGGGAACCTTTCGTTTAGAGTACTAAATGCTAAAGACCTTTTAAGGAACTAAATAAGAATATCACTACCGTGCTTGCATTATCATTACCACATACCGATGTAGAGTATTTTGGTATTTACAAATGCATCACTTTAGGGGTTAGGCGACATACTAATGCCGAAGAAGAGGCTTATGCTTAATGCATCTCGAAAGCTAAAGATTCATGAGGAAAATTACCCCATTCATGATTTGGAGTTAGTAGCGGTAATACTTTCCCTTCATATTTGGAGACATTATCTTTTGGATAAGAGGTCCATGCTGTATTGCCATCACAAGAGTCTTCAGTACCTATTTACACATATATATTTAAATATGAGACATATGAGATGTTTTTAGTTTGTAAATAACTACCATTTTTGGATCCAGTACTATTTAGGGAAAGTGAATATGGTAGGTGATGTGTTGAGTCAGAGATCGACCATTACATTCGCAGCCTTGTGGGCCGAGCATGATGACGGTTTACTGGACATTTGGATAGCACAAAGGAATTACACTCAGGACTTAGAGTTGCCTGATACATTATTGGGATTAGTGACCATTATTCCAGTTACTATAATGAGGGTAATACATACATATGATTTAGATACCTTTTATAAGGAAAAGGTATAACAACTAATTTTAGGGAGAGTTCCTTCTTTCTTGATCAGTTCAGATAGAAGATTGAGATTTTAGGAACGGTTGATAGTGTTGGAGAGTCATGAGTTGAGGAGGCCAACTTTAGCTAGGGAACATGATTCATGATTCACGGTACACTCGGGAGGGGGAAAAATTTATCAAGACATGAATAGGGAATATTAGTGGATTGAGATAAAGAAAGATATTACAATGTTTGTGTCTAAGTGTACCACATGTCAGCTAGTAAAAGTGAATCACTAAAGATTGATAGGGGAGTTACAACCTTTAAAGTTTCTTGAGTAGAAGTGGGAGAGTATCTCCATGGATTTCATAGTGGGACTGTTGGGGTCCTAGAGAGGTCATGATTCAATTTGGGTCATCGTTGATAGATAGAAAAAGGTGTCTCATTTCCTTCTAGTACAGACAAATTTTATAGCCGAGTAGTACATCAAATTGTTTATAACAGATATTGTACGAATTCATGGTGTGCTGCATAACGTTGTGTTTGAATGGGACATCACTTTTATATCTCAGTTATGGAGGGGTTTTCATGATTCTATGGGATTTTAGTTGAATTTAAGAACACCATTTGTAAGGAAATGTCATATAAATGTTCGGGGTAGAATCTAGTAATTTTCCAAAGTGTCCTAGATCACAATTAAATATGTCTAATACCCCTACATTCGGCACGTCTCCCCAATCATCCACGGTGATCTTGATCTGAATTCATGCATTCATCGTCTTCATACGTGCATCATGTGTCAAGCAACGTACACTTCAATAATTCCCAATACTCCACGTACTAATGGTAAAACTAATTTTAATTGGAGTGTTTAATTATTTGCATAAATAGTTGGGAATATTTTTTAAATAAATTTTTAAAGTTTGAAAGATGATAAACACACAAGATCCTTTTAAGGAGGTTTTTAGGCACATCACTGATGTCGTTCGAACGACTTCGTATCTCGTTCAAATGAGATTCCATCTCGCTCGAATGATGTACCGCCTCAGCCTGCCTATTTAAACATGGTTCATGATACACATTTTCCTGAGTATGCATACCTCCATTTTTGCAAAACAGTACCTCTTTCCAGACTTCATATTTTTAAGGTTTTAATATCTTTTTGATTCACAAATAATTCCCAATCCTTTATGTGAATCCTCTAAACCCCAAGGAAGATTGTACTACTCATCTGGAGTACACTTGTGGAAAAGAAGAAGCTTTTCCATTACTGATCTTCTCGAGCTCTTGCGGGATCTCTAGCCGACGACATCGAAACTGACGCCTGGGGGTATTTCGTATGTCACTGCTTGTATTTTCATTGTAACATATGTAAACAGTTATTTATAAATTATAGTGAAAATAAAATGGTTTTGCCCCTGTGGGAGATTTTTCCTCAACTGTGATTATCTTGCATGCTTAGATTATTTATTTATTCAATCACTTTTGTTTGCAAGAGTTAAGACTTGTTGGGACTAAAATTGGAATTTAATTAAATAAGTTTGACATTGATTGCTTATACACTCTCAAATTCGTATCAGAGCCATTTACACAAATTTATCGCGTAATTTTTTCGCAAAATTTTTCTGGATATCAATTTAGTTCTGAAAAATTAATTTTTGAAAAAGCGCAATTTCAATGGAAAACTTATATAATAGAGTCCCAATTTTTTACAGGTCAAATTATGCCTATTGGAAAGTACACATGAAATCCCACCTAACGGCTATTGAAGAACGTGTCTGGGTTGTGTGTGAAAGAGGGTGGAGGCCTCCTACTGTCACTATAGATAATGTAACTACTTTAAAATCTGTGACTGCATGGACTGAGGATGAATTTAAAGGGAGTACGTATAACTCACATGGGCTTAGTGCCATTTTCAAAAACATCACCCTGATGAGTTTTGACACATCATGACGTGTACCACGTCTAAAGAGGCATAAGATGTTTTGCAACTTGCCCATGAAGGCACAAATGCAGTGAAAGAACCCCAATTGCAAAACTTAACTACACAATTTGAAACTATCTCCATGCCTGAAAATGAGTGTTTCGATGAATTTTATTCACACTTATCTGATATCGTGAACACTAGTTTTAACTTAGGAGAACACATTCCCGATGCTAGGTTTGTTAAGAAAATTTTGAGATCAGTGCCTAAGATATTTATCCCCAAAGTCACTGTGTTAAATTCATTAGGTAATTTGAGTAGGTAGAAATTAGAGGAGTTAGTTGGAGACCTAGAGACCTATGAAATCGACATGTTCCCAAACACGATAAAATCAAAAGATAAAAGGGTAGCACTTAAAGCCCAGGCCAGAAAGAATGAGGGGTCAAAGAGAGGTGAGTCGTCTAAGAAAAGAGAGGAAGAGATGCCTAATTCTGATTCTTATTTTAGCTTAGATGATTTGGTCCTATTTGCTAAAAATTTCTCAAATTAAAGAAAAATGGAAATTTTAAAGATAAAAAGAATTTTGAGAAAAATAAATCTGAAAAGAAATTTGAGAAAGATATAAAGGACACCTCTAAAAAAGAAAGTGAGAGATGTTTTGAGTGCGACGGTAGAGGTCATAGGGGGTTTGAGTATGCAACTAGGTTGAAACATCAAGAACAATCCAAATGTGCGTTAAACACCACCCTTAGTGACGATAGCGAGGTCGAGTCGGTGGACTCTAGAGATGAGTCATCGTATGAATGTAAATTCACCTCATTCATGGATAGTCATGTGAGTACTGACAGTTCTCCTCACTACGATGAGGATGCAAGATCATAGGGACATCTCGAGAGTGATAGAAGTGTGAGCGAGGGGGAGGAAGAAGCAAGTAAGAGCGAGAGTGATCTCCGATGCGCGTACGCTAATTTATATACTGATACTTTCAAGACCAAAAAGCATAACAAAGTGTTATCTCTTAGGATAGATGCTCTAGAGAAGGAGTAAAGAGAGATGAGAGAGAGATACCTCCTTGTCCACTGTGTTGAGAGAGAGAGAGAGAGAGAGAGAGGCCGCCCGTGTTGAGAGAGAGAAAGTCTTTTGAGAGAGAGGAAGTGTTTTTGCTAAATAAAAAGGGAACTTAACTAAGCAGGTGACTGATCTAATGAGTGAGCTCCATTCCTACCTGGAATCCCTTATATCCCAACTCACTTAGGACCTTGAGAGAGACCGGGTAGTCAAGGTAAGAATTGAGGACCGATTTGGTAAGATGGGAAAGATGTTCCTCACTCCTGCTTTAGGTTTAGGTGAGAGGCTGGGAATATGTTTTGATGACGCTTCCATGTCCCATATGACATTATAACCAGCTCCCGAGTTTATTACAAATCCATATGGCCACCCACCCAAAAATCATAAGAGAGTTCGGCCAAGAAAAGCAACCCGAAGTCGGCCTAAGTCTACTTATTTTTGTACTTACTGCCAAAGAAAATTCCATCTTCATGAGTTTTGATATAGTTTGGGTCGGACACGACGTACTTTTTCTCCATCACATGCCACTACTGATTTTGAGAGTCTTAGAGAGCGAGTTGAGTTTCTAGTCGCCACATTTCAGAGTATAGTAGAAGAGTTCCAATGGATTTCTATACCATCAGTGGACACTTCTAAAATCTTGACTAGAGTCAACAATGATAAGGGAAAATAGAAGGTTACCACATCTTGGGTGCCTAAACACAACACAAAAGTCCTTGTTGTTCATGTTTCTCTTAAAGCACATAATTCTCTACAGTGGTACTTCGATAGTGTGAGCTCTAGGCACATGAATGGAGATGTCTATCTATTTACCTCCATCGAGGATCATAAGGAAGTTAAAGTCACTTTTGGAGATGGGAGCAAGTCTAGCATAGTAGGACGAGGTACAATAGAGTTACCAGGATTTTCTAAGCTAGAGAATGTATTATACGTTAAGGGATTGAAAGAAAATTTACTCAGCATTAGCCAGCAATGCGATGCTGACTTTACAGTAAAGTTTGATCGAAATAAATTCCATGTTTATGATCATACTGGTAAACTTCTATTGCAAGGGGTGAGGACTAAAGACAATTGTTATGGGATCATGCCTGAGTCCTCATTTATCTGCCACATCACCACGATCACTACTATAGATTTGTGGCATCAACGTCTAGGTCATGTGAACTTTTGAGATTTGGAAAAGTTAGTTAAAAAGGACGTAATACGTGGCTTACCATTCCTTAGAAATCCAACTTCCGGAGTTTGTGGACGTTGCCAGTTGGAGAAGCAAATTCGTTATCCCCATCAGAAGTTGAATTCCATTACCACCTCTAGCATTCTTGAGTTAATACATATGGATCTTATGTGTCCCACTCATACTAAGAGTTTAGGTATTAAGAGGTACATTCTCATGATGGTAGACGGTTTCTCACGCTACGCTATTGTAGATTTTCTACGAGAGAAATATGATGTTGTGGATTTTCTTATGACCAAGTGACATATCGTGCAAAATCAACATGGTGTCACTATTAATAGAATACGTACTGACAATGGCACTGAGTTTAAAGATGCAAACGTAGATATTTTCTGTTATAGCCTCAGAATCAAACACAAATTTTTGACCGTTAGGACTCCTCAGCAAAATGGGATTGTTGAGAGGAAGAATTGGACGATTCAGGAGATGGCTAGATCTATGCTTTTGGTTCGTAAAGTTGCAAAAATATTTTGGGCCGAGGCGGTGTCTACCACATGCCATACGGTGAATAGGGTATATCTTTGTCCACACACACTTACGACGCACTATGAATTGTGGACTGGAAAGATGCCCAACCTTTCATATTTTTGTGTCCTTGGTAGCAAATGCTACATCCTATGGGATATAGAGCAATTAGGAAAGTTTGACTCCCGGAGCGACGAGGGGATATTTTTAGGTTATTCATCGTCTAATAGAGCTTATCGGGTGTATAACAGGAATATCTCTAAGGTTATGGAGTCAATAAACGTCACCATGCAAGATGATGAACCACCGACGTTTATTGATTCAAACCTTTTAGGTGAGGGTGATGCACTTTCTACTGATGATCCCATTGTGCCTCCCATACCCAGAGTGGATCCCATTCCTGATTTAGGGGACACTCTTGCTTGGGTTCACAAGAGTCATGATCCTTACACTGTATTAGGAGATCCCACCCTAGGGGTCAAGACTCGTGCTCAGCTAGAGAACATTATTATCTATGTTTTCTACACGTTCAAAGTTGAGCCCAAGAGCTATAAGGAAGCTCTCAAAGATGAACACTAGATATATGCTATGCAGGATGAGTTGCTTCAGTTTAAAAAGAATGATGCCTGGGAGCTGGTCCCCCAACCTAGTGAGACAAATGTGATAGGTACCAAGTGGATCTTCAAGAATAAGGTGGATGAGACTGGTACTATTATTTGAAATAAGGCTAGGTTGGTCTCTCAAGGCTACACATATATTGAGGGTGTAGACTTTGATGAGACATTCGCTCCTGTTGCGAGGATTGAGTCCGTCCGCTTACTACTTGCCACCGCATGTCATCTACGCTTTAAGTTATATCAGATGGATGTCAAGAGTGCCTTTCTGAATGGCATTCTATAGGAGGAGGTTTACGTGGAACAACCAAAAGGGTTTGAAGATCCCAAGCAACCTGATCTTGTCTACTATATGAAGAAATCCTTGTATGGTTTGAAGCAAGCACTTTATGCTTGGTACGAGAGGCTTACTTCCTATCTCTTAACCCGTGGCTTTAAGAGAGGGGGAGTTGATATGACATTGTTCATCCAAAGAGATGACGATGCTATTTTGATTGCCTAAGTCTTTGTGGATGATATAGTTTTTGGATCCACGTGCTCCAAGCATTCTCAGCACTTTGAGGACTATATGAAGAGTGAGTTTGAGATGAGCATGGTTGGTGAGCTTACTTTCTTCCTTAGTCTTCAGGTTCATCAGCTAGAGGATAGGATGTTCATCTCCCAATCCAAGTATGCTAGAGACCTTGTGAAGAAATTTTGTCTAGACTCTGCTAAGCACGCACGTACACCAATAAGTACCTCAGATAGGCTTAGCAAGGACACTTCAGGTAAGGACATATAGCTAACCTTATATTAGAGTATGATAGGTAGTCTTCTCTCCTTGACTGCCAGTCGTTTCGACATAGCCTTTAGTGTTGGAGTCTGTGCGTGATATTAGGCTTTCCCGAAAGAGTCACTTACTGTCTCTTAAACGTATTATCAAATATGTGAGTGGGACTCTCTCACTTGGCATTTGGTATTCCTTTGATAGCAGTGACCGTTTATTCGCCTATTCGGATGTCGATTGGGCCGAGGATGCAGATGGGTATATGAGCACTTTTGGTGGGTGTTTCTTCTTTAGTTCTGCTTTTGTCTCTTGGTTGAGCAAGAAGCAAAACTCAATCTATTTTTCCACTGCGGAGGCTAAGTACATAGCCATAGGGAGTTGTTGCATGCAACTTTTGTGGATGAAGCAGATGTTGGAGGATAGCACTGGCAAAATTATGGGCTGGGCCTAATTTGGGCGGGTCAAATATGGGTTGGGCTAACTGTGGGTTAGGCCAAATATGGATTCGATTAAATGTGGGCCAGACCAAATATGGACGGACCAAATATGGGTTGGTCCAACCCATTGTTTTTCTACTAAAGTAAGTATTACAATTCGAGGTGTATGTAGAAAAACTCATATTTTACTCACAACTTTTAAAAATGGGTATTATATTTGAATTGTATCTTTTAAAATTGGGCTCTATATTTGATTCCTACCTTTCAAATATGGGCCCATATTTAACTCATAGCTTTGAAATATTTTGCCCATAATTAACTTATATCTTTTAAATATGGGGCCCATATTTAACTCATAGCTTTTAAATATGGGACCCATATTTAGATAAGTGGACTAATATGTGTTGTTTTATTATTTTGGCCACATTTTGCCACCACTATTGGAGGATTATGGGATATCATAGGACACAATGACTATTTCCTGTGATAACACGAGCGCGATACACATATCCCGTAATCCAGTCCAACATTTGGGCACAAAACACATTAGGATACGCGAGCACTTTATTCGTGAGCTTGTAGAGTTAAAGGTCATATCCTTAAGTTTTGGGGGAGGAATTCAACCTATAATAATTAGAAGAAAGTTTATTTAGTATAATTTTATAATTTAGGTTGGGTTATAGAATGATTACTCATTGAGATCTTAGACTAAAACTAGTATAATCTGAATTAGACAATTTAATTAATAATTATTAGAATTGTGTTAATTTAGTAATTAGGTTGGAATACATATTCTTAGAATATTGTGAAATAAATTTGGTTTATCATGATTAATAATATAATTTGTTCAATTAATGATTTAAATATACAAATTCACGTTAGAGAATTGAAAAACCCTTGTTAATTTCACAGAATAATTTATAATTAGGTGAAATACGGATATAAATCTATGTTAGGGTTATTGGAATGATTACTAGGACATGCATCTAAAATTGGAGTAAGATTAATCTAAAATAACTAGAAATTAGTTATGGTTGATGTTTGTACAATTATACATCTAGAAATGAAAGGTATACATGAAAGTTTAGGGATATTTATTGGCTTGAAATGGAGTTTTTAGGGTCAACAATGTAGACTTTCACTGGGAATATAATGATTTTTGGGTAATCTCGTTTGAACGAGATTATAGCCTCTTCGAATAAAGGGGGATTCTCATTCGAATGAAGAGATTGAACGACATTTAATCTAAAATATTAATTCTTAATTAAAAGAGGTTAATTATGATGTTAAAGTGGAAATTATGACCAATAACCCTTAATTGTGAAGGATTACTTATTTTGTGTATTTTGTGCAACATACCAAGCGTGTATACTCTTGGGATATGTACTAGAGGGTATATCCTTATGGAGTGTGAGTGACGTAGATCGGTACCCTAATGCGATGATTATGGGTTTGCCTTTGTTATTATTACCTCAAAGACTACGTGATGAAATTCTAATTGAATCTATGTAAGGTTCGTCGATCGATCCTTGTATCTAGATTTAGGTTTGGGGCTATATGACTGGTGTGAAGGCGTAGTGATTATCTTTAGTAGATGATTGAGTTGTTATATATATGGGAAAACCTTTGACTATGCCTAGTATGCACGAGTGATCCCCATGGTGGTAGGATAGGCCTTTATTACGTGCAAGCTTGTGATAGGGCCCTTTTATGAGGTACGTGAATGGGACCGTACTTGTATTATGTGGACTTAGATATAGAGACTACTTTCCCATGTGGCATTATACAAATTGTGATGTATAAATGAATTAAAAATGGAGTCAGTACATAAAAGTCTATAACGATGATTAAGACTTAATCATGGGGAATATATGGTCTTGGGAGTAGACACATGTTATATTTAGGGTTGTTTTGGTTTAGGTTATAATGTAACTCAAAATTAATTATACTACTATATTACTTAGACTTGAGGTTAACGTATTCTATTAACATTTTCTGGACATAGGCCACCAGTGCAACCTCACCCTTGATCCACTCTTGATCTCCTCTTTATTAATGATCTTATAGGATGTAGGCATCGAGCATGGGAGATCATGCTTATTTTACTTTTATTAGTTATTTCTTATTTTATATTTGAGTTAATTACTCTTTTATTCGGTACATTATGAAATAATGATAGTATCTTAGAGTTCTATTAGTTGGTGATGGATCTGGTATTAGAGTATAGTAGTTATTATGGTTCACTCATTTATGTTCAGTGGTTTACATTATACATTCAGTTTTATTTCCAGTCATGCTTAGAATGATACCCAAATGTTTAGACTCCTATTTTATTTACTTCAGACCTATCCACCTAGCTTAAATTTTATGGGGGTGTCCCAAGTCCATATGAAGTTCCAACAAATAAAGTGTCCCAAGATGAGGATAGATTATTCATATTTTAATTCATGGGATAAGTTATACTCATAGTTCACAATTCACCTTTCAAAAGATCAAAAGGAATATTATATAACTCGTAACCAATTAACATGTTAATATTCTCATGTTTACAATAATTACATCATTTAATTTATATAATCATATTTCAGGAAATCTCATTAAATTGGATTTTGGCCAATTTCATTATCATTTGATAATGATAATAATAAATTAATTAGCTATGTATTTCCCTAATTAAAATTCTAATCATTTTTAAGTAATAATGATTTTTAGGATGCTAAAAAGGAAAAGTAGAGCATTCTTACACCAAGATTTGACTTCAAATTTTTGTTCTTTTCTGAATTTCGATCAACTTTGTCGTTTGAAGAACTCCTAAATACCAAACTTAAGGACCTTAAATGGAGGTTTAAAACTTTTGTTCTAATAGGGTTTAGGGACACGAATAAATGAGGGTTGTAGGTTTTAGAGAGAAGTGTGGTAAAATGATGTAAATTCGTGCATTAGTAAAACATTTAAGGTCCAAGGTAGCGGTTATGCCTACCTACACTCATGGTCACAGGCCCTTTAGCTGTGGTCTCAGCCTCCTCATTTTTCTAGCTTTCCATCTCTTCTCTCTTTTTGTCCTTGTTTTACTTAAACCCATACACTACACTGCATGAAATTTAAACCCTAACTAGGTTACCAAGACATACTAATAGACCTTCCCTGCCCCAAGGTTCTAGGTAATTATCTCAATGCCCTCAAGTCAAATAAAATCCCACTATATTCAAATAATTAAAACACAATTTCTAACAATTCTATAAATTTCATTTTACTCATTTAATTAAATATTTTTCACAAAAATCATCCTAATTTACTTCCTCCTGCAATATTAGTCCTTAATAAATAAATTAGAAAAGGTTAGGGTATTACATTTATTATAACTGAAGTCTATTCATCACAATATATCCTCTAGTGTAGGATTTTTTGCTAGGTACCAATCACGTACCAAAGAATCCCATTTGAAAATTGTTAAGCGTATCATCAAATATATTGGTAGGGCAGTGGGATTTGTAATTTCGTACCCACGTAATATGAATACATTTTTTTGTGTATGCCAATGACGATTTATCCGGTGGTTACTTCCACCTAGGAAATTGTTTGGTTTCTTGGTATGCCAAGAAGTAAAATTACGTGTTTTTATCTATGGCTGAAGTGTAATATTTTATGGCAGGTAGTTGTTCCACTCAAATTAATTTGGATAAAAAATGTTGGAAGACTATAGTATTGATCATGATATATATATTATGATAATATAGCTTCCACTGATATTTCTAAAATCCTATTTAACATTCAAGCACTAAATACATTGATATTCTCCATCATTTTATTAGTTCCAGACAAGGTGGTATCATTGAGTTATGTATCAATCGAGCATTAATTAAATGAAATCTTAACTAAAAACATTTATTGGACTAGATTTTAATATATTAGATCTTCATTAGTTATTTGCATTATTGATTGATTGCTTAGTAATAATTACATGATTTTGAGCCTTAACTTCATATTGTATATATATCCTATGATATGTTTTATTAAGTTTGACGTAATAACCCACATTTTTAAGTAATTAAATAAATAATTATTTTAAATTACTCATTATATGGGATGTAACACCCCGTATTTTTGAAGAACTTAAATAATTATGTAATTAATTATTATTATGGGATTAATTAAATTAATATGCGAGAATTAATTGGTAATTAATCCAGATTTAAAAATAAATATTAACTAGCATGACAAGGGTTAATACTTATTAATGAGGATTATTTAATATTACCGAGTGAATAAGTAATATGGAATTTTTGAATCTAATAAATTATCGAGAGTGAAATATACGATAGTTTGGTATATTAAGTCGGGACACGCGTGTGAGTCATGTCGGGACTAATTGAATGTAATATAAAGGTAAATTATTCTTAAGTACCTTGTATGGTAATTTCGAGTGAACCGTTGAGTCCAGGAGGGTCGAGATAGTCAGAAAACACTACCCGGGTATTTTATTTAGACTCCGAGAGATTTTAGGCCAAACCGGCACCCCAAAGGGGTAATTTTGTAATTTTAATTTTTGGAGAAATTAAATGGACGAAATTTGAGAGTTTATTATATCAGTCACGAGAGGTTCAGTAGGGTTAAGACATATAAAAGTAAGGAACAGCCACAGAGTATGTGAGGGAGAACAAATTCCAAGTAGGAAGGCCCAGTTAGCACCACCTTGCACAACCACCACCACCATCGTGTAGATTGGAACAAGAGGAACACACCCATACCAACAACATCAAGAGATCAGACGATTGATTGGAGGCAAGTGTTTATTTCTTGCTCCTTTTTAGCAATAATTGTGTTTATGTTAGGGTAAATAAATTTCCCCATGAATTTGATGATAATTATGATGAAAAATAAAGGGTTTCTTACATATTATAGGGCTAGGATGTTGACAATTGATATGGCCATGTAGATAGGTTTTAATCATGAAATTTGATATGTATTGATGGTTAAAAGTCTGGGAAATTATTGATTGAAACTCAAAATTTAAGAGTTAAGGTTCTTATACAATTAAATTGGGGATTTCATATATTTTTGATGATTAATGATGAATTATTGATCCTAGGGTCTTAGAATTGTTGTATATACATTGTGTTCTTGTTTGGGTTTGATGATGAGACGATGGGAGAAAATCTATAGAGGTTCTAAGGATAAAAATGGTGGAAAAATGCAGAATTCTGGGCTGGAAGAAAAGACAATGCGCATCGTGCGATGTCGTGCATAGTCGTTCGGGCGAGACTACATCTCGCGAGAAGTCGTTTGAGCAAGATAGACATCTCGCGCGAAGTCGCTCAAGTGACATGTGGCAGTCATTCAAACGACATTGACATCTGGTTCGAGCGATGAGGTAAATTCTGGGAATTTTCTTAGGGTCCAGTTTTGGAATTTTCAGTTTATTGGAGTGAGATGAGGTTCCAGTTGACAGATTTAAAACAAGACAGGTTTACGAGAAAGTGTGTGAGATTTTTACTTTAAAAATTTTGGGGAGATTACGAGAGATTTATGGTAATCTAATAATATTATACAGTACGTAATAATGAGAATAAAATACGTATGGTAAGTATGCAATTAGGTTGGTGGAATACCTATAAATTTTAATACGATGTGTGTATGCCTATTATTTGATATTTTTGTTAAGTGCACTAATGGGAGATAACCCGGGGGTGCAAGGTTATGTTATTTAATACACTAAAGGGTGATAACACGGGGGTGTAAGGTTTTTATTTAGTTCACTAATGGGTGATAACCCGGGGGTGCAATGATATTGTATTAAGTGCACTAATGGGTGATAACCCGGGGCTGCAGGATCATTTTATTTATAGCACTAATAAGAGAAACTAGTACTTATGGCAACAATGACCTATGAAACTAGTGTGTGTGTGTGTGCGTGTGTGTACGTGTCTGTGTGTATTTATGAGAATTTCTACTAAGAGAAACTAGTAGTTATGGCAACAATGACCTATGAAACAATCTTAATGAGATAAAGATTTAAATACTCTAAGAATGAACATGAAAAGTAGTAAAATGTATTGTATGGGCGATACGGGAATATTACTGTTGAATGTAGATAGTGTTAAGTTGACTTTAAACTAATTAACTTGGGTAGAATTACTAGTACTAGATAGAAGATGCGATATGAGTGCACAATAGAAGAGAGGTGAGAACTTAATGTGAGAGCACGAATCTAACATGCACATAATACTTGCTTTAAGGAACTTTTAAATACTTACTAAAACATATTTTTACACATCGGGATCTGACCCGTCTCTTGCATCTCTTTTCCTTCTTGCTATATATATATATATATATGATATGTATATGTATTATATCAGGTGCTCAGCCACAAAGACACCAGATTTAGAGACTTAGATTGCATGGCGTGCCACGCTTGATGTGAAAGCTGTAGGTCTTTGCATTAGACGCTCCTATCTTTTCTCTCAATTCATCTAAAATTTTCATTTAGGTCATGTGTCTCCCATTCCTTAGACATTTTATCCGATATTGTATTTAATTTACTTTCTATTCATTTTAGTTGGATTTAGTTTTATTGTGGATCTGTGGTTTAGAGTTTTGAAATGGAATGTTTTATCAAGTCATATTTATTTTAGTATGTGATTCATATTTATTACTTACTTTATTCAGTTGAATGGTGAATGGATTATATTAAAATTCTTGGACTTTATAGATGTGATTTTTGGTTACAATTTAAAAAGGAAAGTGTGACAACCCGCCATCCGAAGTAAGGGGTGGCCAGCCCGACACCCCCAAATAACGGAATCATGGATGGAAATCATCCTCAGCATCACAACAGCAAAATAAGTATACAGGAAAACCACCTAATAAATCAAAAAACGGTTTGTCAAATTTCAAGATTTAATTAAAGGTTAAGAAAAAAAAATTAAACAACCCAATCCTATAAAAGTGGAATTTTAAAAGAACATATATTCATACTAAATCGATACACGATAAAAAGGACCGAATAAGCTGTCGGTCAACAGTTACATCCAACATACTACAACTCCATGATATACATATTACATCCACTAAAAATTACAAAAGTTGGGCCACATAAGCCCAGATGAAAAGACCCGATCATATCTAGAATTCAAGAAATGAAGGTGGCTACACAACATCCTGTAATAGTCCGCAAAATCATACAGCTCGTCAAAAGCATAGGAATAGAAATGTCACAACGGGCGTCCTTGCGGAGGAGAACCTAAGCGGATACAATAACATGCACAACATGGAAAATGAACGGGTCAGGACCCAATTTATATATGATTACCAGAAAAATAAGAAGCATGATAGATATGGACAGTTTATCATGAATGGTGTAGATGCAATTCTAACAACCTAAGCAACAAGAATAATATGGTAATTCGAATGATTCTAACAATGTTAACTTATTTAAGAGAATTAAATTAAACATCTTTACTCCTCACATCTTTTCCTTTTTCCATTCCTTAACAGGAATATAGTTACCGTTATATTGTCTTATGTCAATTTGCATACCTCAAGTCCCCCTTGAGTTAGAAAGGTTATATTCTAATACATATAACGATTCTAAGACCACCCCTCCGAGTTTCCCCACTGGGCGCGCCCCTAAATGACTATCATCTTCTAGGGCCTATCTATACAAGACAACCTGGGCACCTAACGCACATCGGGAAGTGTCCATATACCTGCGAGTGAGTCATAACCACACCCGAAATTACCTCACTAGCGCAGAAAAACATAAACAAATCCCGCATATGGACGAGGACTATTGTCAGCCTGCATTCACTAGCCAGGGGACATCACCTCATGCGTGAGCCTCCCTTATGATAGCATTTAGAGAGGTGTGTTTAAGTAAATTAACATATACAACTTTAATCACATTATTATTTTCATTGATCACATGTATGTTTCATTTTGTTTGGAACCATTAGCCTTGAATATTCTCATTAATATTCACCATCTTTTAAATATCGAACTATTCCACAATTTAATCTCCAAAAATCACATGAGTCCCAAGGTTTTATGTACCTCAATGGGGCTCCTAAAATCTTCAAATATGGGCTTATACAGCATAGTCCCTAATGAATTACTAAAAAAAAGAAGTGATGCCTAAACATCACTTTTAGTACCCATGGAATAAACCCCAAGTGAACCCATTCAACTCTAGGGTAGCGACCAAACTCAACTAAGACTCTAGAACCCTATGTTTACTTCATACAAGAACGTTCCTAGTCCTTAATTATAGAAAGAAACTTAGAAAGAAAAATAAAGTTTTAAGAGTGAGAAACAGGGGACTGGTCGACCGGTCCTCAAACCGCGGTCGACCGCGTCTCAAAATTTAGCCTACGTAGAAAAGAAGAAAGCCTGGGAAGAGGGGGCCGGTTTAGCGGTCACGGACCCCGGTCGATCGTGCCCAAAATTTCGCCTTTGGTAGGAAAGCAGTGTGCTCTCCCCCGAAGGCCCGGTCGACCGGTCCTGGGACCGCGGTCGATCGGTCATATCAGACCTAGGATCCCATTATCTTCCAACAACCGAAAACCCTACTCATTTATTAGTACCAATAGAATTTAATTACATCCAACAACCACTCAATCACACCAAAATCAATTCAAATCAATCTCTAAAGACTTATAGCCCATACATTCAATTAAAAACCTAACTTTCTTAAACCATAAATAAACCACAACTATCAATACCAATTGTTCCACTTAAATCACATAATAGCAAGTAGATTACTTGCCTCAAGGTTGCAAATTTCAACTTTGGTGGAGATGGATGCAAGAACAATCACCAAATCTTCAATCTCTCTATCTTTTCTCTTTAGGTTTTCTTCTCTATCTCTCTCTAGGCTTAAGGATATAATTAAGGGAATAGTGACTTAAATCAAGACATAAAACGTGCCTTAATACATAATTACCAAATAAAAAATAATTATCGCGATAGATAAATACGCAACTACACATTAAAACTAAAACCAGTCAAAAGTGCCCAAAATCTCAAAATACAATATGGCATACAATTTGACTATCTCGCACCTTCCGGAACAAACTACGGCTCCAATTTATCATTTGGAAATTTTTATAATTCATTTCAGGTTTTGGTTTCATTTTAAGCCAAATGTCATTTTAAATCATATGACACAATAAAACACAACATAGCAATATTCACCTACACATACGGTAAATATGCATCCTCATAGTAAATATTAAGTGTTCTTCACTAAATTAATACTTACTCCATATACCAGCATTTTATATCTAATTACTATACCTAGCAAATAAATATAAAATAGGTTCTCAAAAGCGAGGGTTGTTACATACTCCCCCCTTATGAGAGAATTTTGTCCCCAAAATTCAAGCGTACCTTGTATAAAGAGATGCGAAAACTTTTCCCGCATATCATCCTCGCGTTCCCATGTCGATTCCTTGGCGTTATGGTGACTCCATTGAACCCGCACCAAGGGCAACACTCGTGATCTCAATCTACGTTCCCCATGCTCCAAAATAGCAGCCGGTTGTTCTTTATATGAAATGTCGGGTTGCAAGTCAATATCCTCAAAAGGAATATGCCAAAGCGTACCATCGCACCTCTTGTACTTCTTTAGAGAGGAAACATGAAATACATCCTGAATTTGTTGTAATGGCTCCGGTAAAGCAAGTTGGTATGCCACTGGACCCACCTTTGCAATAACTGGGAAAGGCCCAACAAAGCGTGGCGCAAGTTTCCCTTTCTTACCGAAGCGCTTGATACCTTTCATGGGTGACACTCTAACCAAAACTTGGTCTCCAATTTCCAACTCCATGTGCCTTCGACCCCCATCGGCATAGCTCTTTTGACGATCTTGGGCTATTCGAATGCGATTTCGAATGAGTTCAATCTTAGAAGAGGTATCTTGGATCATTTCAGGTCCAAGAAATTTATTATCACTCACTTCCAACCAAAAAGCAGGAGATCTACAAGGCCTTCCATACAATGCTTCATAAGGTGCCATTCCAATCATAAATTGGTACGAGTTGTTATAAGCGAACTCGACCAATGGGAGATATTGTTCCCAACTACCTTTGAAGTCAAGCATGCACATGTGAAGCATATCCTCCAACATTTGGTTTACCCTTTCGATTTAGCCATCTGTTTGAGGATGGTAAGATGTTCTCAACTTCAACTCGGTCCCCATAGCCTCTTGGAAACTTAGACAAAAGTGGTAAACGAAGATCTTGTCTTGGTCGGAAACTATATTCAAAGGCACCCCATGGAGTCTAACCACCTCCTTGATGAATAAGCGGGCATACCGAGCAGTGTCATAATTCGTCCGCACAGGTAGGAAGTGTGCCGACTTGGTCAATTGGTCGACAATCACCCAAATAGAATCACACCCACTCTGGGATCTTGGCAAGCCCGTAATAAAATCCATCGATATACTTTCCCATTTCCATACCGGAATCTCTAACGGTTGCAACAAACCTGTCGATCACTGATGATCTATCTTGACCAACTGATAAGTAGTGCATTAGGATGCGAACTTAGAAATATCCTTCTTCATACTTGGCCACCAATACTTATGGTGCATGTCATGATACATCTTGTCCCCACCAGGATGTACCATAAACTTCGACCCGTGAGATTCAACCATCATCGCCCGTCTCAAATCCTCTTCTTCCGGAACAATGAGCCTTCCATGGAAGCGTAATCCACCCTCAGAACTAATTGAGTAGGAATCCTCTCCCTCGGACAGTAATCGACAAATATGGTCTCGACATCCCTTATCCCTTCCTTGGGCCTCAATAACTCTAGCTACGATGGTAGGGGTAACGGTCATCACCGACATGAATGCCCTCACCATCGCATCCTGCTAACTAAGTTCCTTCCACTTCTCCTTCCAAACATCAGCTAACTCTCCCTAAGGCTTCCTACTTAAGGCATCTGCTACAACGTTCGCCTTGCCCGGATGAAAACTAATATCAAATTGATAATCTTTTACGAACTCCAACCATCGTCGTTGTCGCATATTCAAATCCTTTTGGGAAAATAAATATTGCAGCGATTTGTGGTCCGTGAAAAGACTGAACTTCTCCCCCAAAAGATAATGCCTCCATATCTTCAAGGCAAAGACAACTGCGGAAAGTTCTAAGTCATGCACCAGGTAGTTTCTTTCATGGGGCTTTAGCTTGCGATAAGCATAAGCGATAGCCTGCCTCTCTTGCTGTAGTACACCTCCTAATCCTTGAAGAGATGCATCGGTGAAGACTAGATATTCCAATCCCGATTTTGGCAACGCAAGGAATGGAGCCAAAGTCAACTTATCTTTGAGCTCATCAAATGCAGCCTGGCAGGAATTATCCCAAACAAATCTCACTCCCTTCCGGGTCAAATTCGTCAAAGGGCTAGCGATCTTTGAAAAACACTTGATGAATCGACGGTAATAACCCGCCAAACCCAAAAAACTACGAACCTCGGTAGGTGTCGTGGGCTAACCCCACTCCCTCACCGCAACCACCTTGCTCGGATCCACCGATATACCCTGGGATGTCACCACATGACCCATAAACTGTACTTCCTGTAACCAAAAACCACACTTCACGAACTTGGCATATAATTGATGATACCTCAATCTTTGTAGAACCAGCCTCAAATGCATAGCATGATCAGCTTCCGTTCGAGAATAGAATAAGATGTCATCAATGAACACAATAACAAATTGGTCCAGGAAATCCCAAAATACTCTATTCATGAGATCCATAAATACAGCGGGGGCATTGGTTAGTCCAAAGGGCATAACCAAAAATTCATAGGACCCGTATCTTGTCAGAAAAGCAGTCTTGGATACATCATCCTCCCGTATCCTCAACTGGTGATACCCCGTCCTCAAGTCAATTTTTGAGAAGTACGACGCTCCTCGAAGTTGATCAAACAAGTCATCGATACGAGGCAAAGGGTATTTATTCTGGATGGTGACCTTGTTCAACTCGCTGTAATCCACACATAACCGGAGAGAACCGTCTCTTTTCTTTACAAACAACACTGGAGGACCCCATGGCGATGTGCTACGCCTAATAAATCCCTTCTTCAACAAATGCTGAATTTGATCTCTTATCTCCCTCATTTCAATAGGAGCCATTCTATACTGAGACCTCACAATAGGCCTTGTTCCCGGCGCTAAATCGATCACAAACTCAATCTCACGGCTAGAAGGTAAACTCGGTATTTCTCGGAAGACATCATCGAAATCCCGCACAACCGGAATATAATCGAAGGGAGAAACTACATCCCTAGAAGTCTCCTCTGCAATACAATACAGATAAGTACTAGTACTTCCCTCTAAACGAGGCAAAACTACCAAGAACATTTCTTATCCTGGAACGGCGAAGACTATACTCTTCCCGTAACAGTTAACTATAGCGTGATACTTCATAAGCCAATCCATGCCCAAAATCACATCATACCCGACCATGTCAAATACGAGTAAATCGACCTCAAAACATAAATTACCAAGTGTAATTCCCATATTTTTACAAACAAGAAAAATGATTCAACCATCACCCATAGAGGACTCGACACTAGTAAAAGTACTCTTAGCAAATTTTATCAATACCGTGGTCTGTGCAAAGCTTCTAGAAATGAATGAATGTGTCGCACCCGTATCAAATAAAACGCGACCCATGTGTCCTTGAATAAGGAACTTACCCTCAATGGCTGGCGGTACCGGCGAAGACGGAGGAAGCATAGCATTCTGAACATGATAAACCCTCCCATACTGCAACTGACCCTGCTGTGGAGGAACAACGGGGTTAGGTACCTACGGAGGAAACTGAACGTAGGGCTACTGTGGAGCTCTAGGAAACTGTCCTCCAATCAACTGAGGACACTCCTTCTTATAATGACCCGCTTCACCGCATTGGAAACACCGACCCATCATATTTTTGACATTTCAACCACGATTATTTCTAAACTGATTTGCACCTTGGCCCTGCTGGCCTCTACCTCCCTGACCACCACGACCTGCTTATTGTTGTGGGGCACCTTGACCGTGCCTGTTGTTATGGTTCCCTGAATTAAACCCACTAGAACTTTGCCTCGTTGACAAGTCCCCCTGCTGGGGATCCCTCTCTTTCTGCTTACTACCCGAAGGTTAGGACGAGGGAAAAACTCCTCCTCTAATCCCACTACCTCCAGGTCTTCCCGCATGCCCCACTACAGAGGCCTTCTTACCACTTTACAAAAACAATCTATGCTCTTGGCAATGTAGTAGAGCTGCATTCATTACCTCACCAAAAGTTCACAATGTCGGATTACCCAACAAGTGTTGCCGGATTCTCCAGTTCAAGCCTCTCATAAACTTCGAAACTTTCCTTTCCTCAGGAGTCACTTCATCCGGTACAAAACTTGTTAACCGGTTGAACTCCTCTTCATATTTCGCCACCGACCTCTCCCCTTGCACAAGGTCTTACAACCTCCTTATCATCTCCCCTTGAATGGCGAGAGGAAAGTACTCTTGATCAAACAAAACCCAAAATTCAGAAATCATCATAGACTCCCATCAATGTAATGCGGCTGCAACAAGTTTAAAGGTAGCAAGGACTTGTTTCTTTTCCTCACTAAATTCCACCATATGTAAATGGCGTTGTATGTCTTTCTTCCACTGATTCGCCTTTATGACATCCAAGCCTCCGTCAAATTCCAGGGGTTGACCCTTTAGAAAAGACTCCCTAGCTCTCTCCCACGGAGAAGGTCCCATAGGAGCTTGGACATAGGCGCTCGCTGTTGAGCTTGTGGCATTTGTTGGGCCACTGTTGTCATGGCCGCATTAATCGCTTGAGCCACTATGTTCGCCACATACGCAGCATTAAATGTTCCTTGTGGCGGCGGTGGAGGACCAACTTCCTCTTCCACAATCCTATTTCGTCTCGTCGGGCGACCTCTTTTCGGTGGCATCTGAGATGGAGAAATAATAGAGTTAAAATACAATATAAAACAATCTATTTTTTGCAGAAGATCGTACACATAAGCAACAAAACAGTCCTAACACTAGGCTCTATATCAAAGAACGCTATGGTAGAGTATGACAAGTCCACAAGGATCCCAAAGACTCTAGAACCTGATGCTCTGATACCATCTGTGATAACCCGCCATCCGAAGTAAGGGGTGGCTAGCCCGACACTCCAAAATAATGGAATCATGGATGGAAATCATCCTCAGCATCACAACAACAAAATAAGTATACGAAAAAAGCACCCAATAAATTAGAAAATGGGTTGTTAAATTTCAAGATTTAATTAAAGGTTAAGAGAAAAAAAAATTAAACAACCCAATCCGATAAAAGTGGAATTTCAAAAGAACATATATTCATACTAAATCGATACATGATAAAAGGACCGAATAAGGTGTCGGTCAACAGTTACATCCAACATACTATAACTCCATGATATACATATTACATCCATTAACAATTTCAAAAGTTGGGCCACATAAGCCCGGATGAAAAGACCCGATCTTATCTAGAATTCATGAAATGAAGGTGGCTACCCAACATCCTGTAATAGTCCGCAAAATCCTACAGCTCGTCAAAAGCATAAGAATAGAAATGTCACAATGGGCGTCCTTGCGGAGGAGCACCTGAGCGGATACAATAACATGCACAACATGAAAAATGAACGGGTCAAGGACCGATTTATATATGATTACCAGAAGAACAAGAAGCATGATAGATATGGACAAATTATCATGAATAATGTAGATGCAATTCTAACAACCTAAGCAACAAGAATAATATGGTAATTCGAATGATTCTTACAATGTTAACTTATTTAAGAGAATTAAATTAAACATCTTTACTCCTCATATCTTTTCCTTTTTCCATTCCTTAACTGGAATATAATTTCAATTATATTGTCTTATTCTAAGGCCGCCCCTCCGATTTTCCCCACTAGGCGCGCCCCTAAATGACTATCATCTTCCAGGGCCTATCTATATAAGACAACCTGGGCACCTAACGCACGTTGGGAAGTAGCCATATACCTGCGAGGGAGAAATAACCACACCTGAAATTACCTCATTAGCGTAGAAAAACATATACAAATCCCGCATATGGTCGAGGACTATAGTCAGCCTGCATTCACTAGCCAGGGGACATCACCTCATGCGCGAGCTTCCCTTATGATACCATTTAGAGAGGTGTGTTTAAGTAAATTAACATTTACAACTTTAATCACATTATCATTTTCATTGATCACATGTATGTTTCATTTTTTTTGGAACCATTAGCCTTGAATATTCTCATTAATATTCACCATCTTTTAAATACCGAACTATTCCACATTTAATCTCCAAAAATCACATGAGTCCCAAGGTTTTATGTACCTCAATGGGGATCCTAAAATCTTCAAATATGGGCTTATACAGCATAGTCCCTAATGAATTACTAAAAAAAAGACGTGATGCCTAAACATCACTTTTAGTACCCATGGAATAAACCCCAAGTGAACCCATTCAACTCTAGGGTAGCGACCAAACTCATCTAAGACTCTAGAACTCTATGTTCACTTCATACAAGAAGGTTCCTAGTCCCTAATTATAGAAAGAAACTTAGAAAGAAAAATAAAGTTTTAACAGTGAGAAACAGGGGACCGGTCGACCGGTCCTCAAACCGCGGTCGACCGCGTCTCAACATTTAGCCTGCGTAAAAAAGCAGAAAGCCTAGGAAGAGGGGGCCGGTCGACCGCGCCCAAAATTTAGACTTTGGTAGGAAAGCAGTGTGCCCTCCCCTGAAGGCCCGGTCGACCGGTCCTGGGACCGCGGTCGACCGGTCATATCAGACCTAGGATCCCATTATCTTCCAACAACTAAAAACCCTACTCATTTATTAGTACCAATAGAATTTAATTACATCCAACAACCACTCAATCACACCAAAATCAATTCAAATCAATCTCTAAAGACTTATAGTCCATACATTCAATTAAAAACCTAACTTTCTTAAACTATAAATAAACCACAATTATCAATACCAATTGTTCCACTTAAATCACATAATAGCAAGTAGATTACTTGCCTCAAGGTTGAAAATTTCAACTTTGGTGGAGATGGATGCAAGAACAATCACCAAATCTTCAATCTCTCTATGTTTTCTCTTTAGGTTTTCTTCTCTCTCTCTCTCTCTAGGCTTAAGGATATAATTAAGGGAATAGTGCTTAAATCAAGACATAAAATGTGCCTTAATACATAATTACCAAATAAAAAAATAATTATCGCGATAGATAAATACGCAACTACACATTAAAACTAAACCAGTCAAAAGTGCCCAAAATCTCAAAATACAATATGGCACACAATTTGACTCTCTCGCACCTTCCGGAACTAACTACGGCCTCCAATTTATCATTTGGAAATTTTTATAATTCATTTGAGGTTCCGGTTTCATTTTAAGCCAAATGTCATTTTAAATCATCTGACACAATAAAACACAACATAGAAATATTCACCTACACATACGGTAAATATGCAACCTCATAGTAAATATTAACTTTTTTTCACTAAATTAATACTTACTCCATATACCAGCATGTTATGTCTAATTACTATACCTAGCAAATAAATATAAAATAGGTTCTCAAAAGCGAGGGTTGTTACAGAAAGTTTTTTGGCACTAGATTAATTTATATTAGGTGGTTAATAAAGTTAATGTTTTTGACAGTGATTCTAAGAATGAACCAACCGAACATTCCGTTTTAAAATTTTATAAAGGACTGATCATCCGATATTAAATTGGGCGGGGTGTCACAGGTGGTATCAGAGCATCAGGTTCCAGAGTACTTTAGGATCTGTGCGGCTTATTGTGCTTTCAGCTTAGCATCCTTTGCTATAGAGCCTTATCTTTAGGACTGTTGTATTCTTGTTGATGCGATCACGTCTTCAGCTATTTGAGATTTAAAGATAACTATGGACTAATAAACTTCTTTCTCATCTCAGATGCCTCTTTGATGTTCACCAAGGGATAGGAATTCTCATCCAGAGCCATAGCCAGCCCCAGCTTAGGGCATGATGAATGCTACAGAAGTTTCTCCCATCGTTGCCCATGTAGTGAATGCATCACTGACAGTGGTACAATAGGCACCACCAGAGGCACCATCAGTGGCGCCAGAACCTGTTCCCATTCTCCCTATTGCATGGGAGAGAGTCAGGGATGCTTTTTAGAAGGCGCATCCTCCAGACTTCTCAGGCTATTATGACGTAGTGATGGCGAGTCAGTGGACAAAGGATATACAGAGACACATTCATATGTACGAGTGCACTAAGGTTCTGTGGCAAGTTTTGGCTACCTTTAAGCTGACAGGGGAAGCCTTATAGTGGTGGGAGTACACTACTACTTCAGAGGAGCGGGATTTGATGCCGATTGCCGATTTCTGGGTGCGGTTCGACCGCAAGTATTTTCCTTCTGTCGTCAAGGTTGAGATGAGGTGAAAACTTTTAGACCTCACCCAGGAAGGGAAGACAGTTACGGAATATGAGGTGGGGTTCATGCGTTTGACTAATATGTTACTGGTCGAGGTGCCTACTGAGGAGAAAGGAATCCAGATGTTCATGGATGGTTTGACTTGGAAGATCCGACAGCATCTTCTGGGTAACCTTTCCCTATATTCCTACACGGATGTCCTAAATGCAGCATTATTACAGTTTCAGGACAACTGCTTCCATGCTAAAGGAAGCAAGCAGGGAGGAGAGCCCAACCAGTTGGGTAAGTCAGGGGGAGGTAGTGCCAGTGGGGCACTAGATGATCAGAGTCAGAGGCAGGGTTCCCAGCAGGGGGATTCTGCTAAGAGGTTTTGTTCAGAGGGTTTTAGGCATGGTCACGGGGGATTCAAACAGGGCCACCAGGGCCAACAGTAGGGTCAGCAGTAGGGCCAACAGCAGGGAGTAAAACAGGGCCAATAGGGCTAAGTTAGGGGTGGTAACGGCCAGCAGGACCGAGGTTACCAGGGACAGAGGGGAGGGAATTTCATCGACAAATGTTATACTTGTGGCAAGACTGTCCATAAGAAGCAGTATTGCCCCGTCAGGGTCAGGGTCCCTCGGCAGCAGGGTGCTCATTAAGAGCCCCAGAGACCCATCTTTCCCTCCGCCCTACCAGATCCAGCGCTAGTTCCATCTTTGCCAATAGCTCCGGTACAGCAGGGGCAACTTCAGTATGGACGGGTCTATAGCCTCCATCAGGCCGGGGTCCCATAGGCTCCACCTGCGATTAAGGGTATGTTTTCTATTCAGGGGACTATGGGGCATACTTTATTTGATGCGGGGCCACACATTATTTTATTGCCACGAGGTTTGCACATGCTTTAGGATTATTGGATACAGCAGAGAGTACTGTTACATGTGTAGATTCTCCTTTGGGTAGTGGCTCACTGATTTTCTTTAAATGTCGAGGGGTGGGTATAGAGATTGGGAGACTTACTTTACCTACAGACATGATTGTATTAGATATGTCTGAGTATGATGCGATTATCGGTATGGATTGGCTGGTCGCATATAGGGCCATGATCGATTATTTTAATAGGAGTTATATTTTTGCTATACCTGGTCAGGAGATGTTCCTGGTGGCGATTCCTCGTTCTGAGGGAGGATCTTCCACGCATTTATACTATATGAGGAGGAGACCTCTAAGGAGGTGGTGATACCTCTTGATTCGATACCGGTGGTTCAAGAGTTCACTGATGTGTTTCAGGATATTCTGGGATTACCACCTAGCAGAAGGATAGACTTTATTATAGATTTGACGTCGGGCACTCAACCGATAGCCCGCGCACCTTATCGTATGGCTCCACCATAGATGAGGGAGTTACGTGATCAGATAAAACAACTGTTGAGTAAGGGGTTTATTCGTAGGAGTACTTTACCTTGGGGTGCGCCAGCACTATTCGTTAAAAAGAGAGATGGATCATTACGGTTGTGCATCGATTAACGTGAGTTGAATAAGATCACGATACGAAATAAGTATTAGTTGCCCCGAATCGATGACTTATTCGACCAGTTGAGAGGAGTTGCTTTCTTCTCTAAGATTGACTTGAGGTCGGGATACCATTAGTTACGGATCAGGGAGCAGGATGTGTCGAAGACTGCCTTCTTAATGAGATATGGGTCCAACGAGTTTAGGGTATCCACTTCAATCTGATTATAGCCAGAATACCCATCTAGGAAATAGTAGTAAGGATGGCCCGCCACTCTTTCAATCACTTGATTGATGAACGGTAAGGGAAAATGGTCTTTTCTGGTTCCAGCATTGAGCTTTCAGTAGTCAATGCATGCACGCCACCCGGTGGTGGTGCGTTGAGGTATTAGTTCTCCCTTGGCGTTTTCAACCACGGTTATACCCGATTTTTTTGGAACGACCTAAATTGGGCTCACCCATTTACTATCAGAAATGGGATAGATAATCCCAGCATCTAGCAATTTGATAATTTTCGCTCTTACTACATCTTTCATGGTTGGGTTTAATCGCCTTTGCATCTCTCGCGAGGGCTTCACCTCTTCCTCAAGATGAATTTTATGGGTACAAATCAATGGACTTATATCTTTCAAATCTGCTATAGTCCAACCAAAATCATTTCTATGCTTCTGTAACACATCCAACAACATGCCCTCTTGCTCTTTTTTTAAACTGGAAGAAACAACAACAGGAAATGTATCATTATCTCCCAGAAAAGCATATTTGACATGCGAGGGTAGTTTCTTCAATTCAAGGCTAGGAAATCTATTTTCAGAGGGAATCATGGTTATCTCCCTCGGAGGTAATTCTTCAAACCGAGAAATCCAGTCAACATCTCTTAATTCCTCAAAACTCACATCTTCTAGTAACCAAGTTTCCAACTCTTCCACCTCACGCTCAAACTCAGTATAAAGGCTCTTTTTCTCACCACTTTGCACTAAACACACCTCCAGTGCATCTCCTCCTATGATCTTCTCGATGTGCTCATCCACCACTTATTCAATAAGATCCACCTCAAGAATTTCATCCTCATCACCCATTTGGTTAGCGACATTACAAATATTGGTCTCGAGAGTCATGTTTCCAAAAGTGAGTTGCGTTTGGCCATTCCGTGTGTTTATCAAAGAATTAGCAGTGGCTAAAAATGGACGGCCCAATATTATTGGAACATAATTTCTCATATAGGGAGCAGGCTCAGTGTCCCAAATGACGAAATCAACAGGGAAGTAGAACGTGTCCACTTGAACTATCACGTCCTCCACAACCCCACGAGGCACTTTCACTATTCGATCAGCTAATTGTAGAGTGATACGAGTAGGTTTTAAATCACCTAAATCAAGTTACTTATAGATGGAGTATGGAAGGATGTTCACACTCGCTCCTAAGTCAAGCAATGCTTTTTCCACTCTTTTTTCTCCTATGACACATGAAATTGTGGGTGCACCAGGATCCTTGAATTTTGGTGGTAGATCATTGAGAAGGACTGAGCTCACATTTTGGGCCAAGAAAACGTTCTTCTTCACCTTGAGCCGTCGTTTGACAGTCAAAAGATCTTTTATGACTTTGGCATAAGCTGGAATTTGTTGAATAGCATCAAGGAACGGCAAGTTCAATTTTACTTGCTTCAAAACATCCAACACTTCTGTACGCGACGCCCCTTTTTTGGGTGGAGCTAAGCGTTGACGAAATGGAGCAGTAGTTGGTAGTTTGACTTCAATTTTAGATTCAACTCCCTCATCTTTGTCTTCCGTATCCAATGGAGTCTTAGCAGACTCAAAAGTTTTAGATTCCTTTGGAATTTCAGGTTCAACTCCCTCATCTTTGTCTTTAGATTCCTTGGGAATTTTTGGTGCAAGATCAATTACGCGACCACTACGAAGAGTAGTAACAACTTGACATTGTTCTGGAAAATACGATGATGTGGAGCTAAGCGTGGGTTGTCCTTGAAAAGGAGGTCTTTGGCCTTGAGCTGGGAATTTACCCTTCTCCTGAGTATTTACTGCAGATTGCAACCTAGAGATGCTAGTATGAATTTCAGTGAACATTTGATCATATTTATCATTGCTCTCTTTTTGAGATTGGATGAATTGATTCAGATTATCTTCAAGAGATCGCCTAGGTGGAGCAACATACGGACCAGGAGGTGGTACCTGCATAGGAGGATGCATCTGAGGAGCCACTTGCTGAAATTGAGGGGGTGGTAGTGTCACATGTGGGTTAGGAGACATCCCCCCTGTGGTTATCCATAGTTGAAACTAGGGTGATTCCTCCACGATTGATTGTATGCATTCCCTTGCTGTGCATTATAATTTCCACGAAACCCCCCTATTGCCTCAACTTGTTCAGTGTACATTGCCTTGTATGCAGGGATGGTAGGACATCCTTTTGGTAGAATGACCAGCAGCACAAATGGCACACACTTTCTCCTTCCCGGCTTGCACGGGTCCAGCTACTTCTCTCAATCGCACTTCAAGCATGTCTCTGAAATTATTTTCCAATTGGTCAATTTTTCGATCTAACAAAGTGTCCTTGTCCAAGTGATAGATACCGGACGCAGCAGGCACATTGGACACTTGTCGATTTCTATTTTGACTATTAGGATCAGAAATATCCCATGCTTGGGTAGTCTCTGCTACATATTTTAGATGAGCCTCCGCATCGCTTGAGTCTAACTACCAAAAAGGTCTTTCGCACATGGTTTGAACAAGTTGTTTAGATGCTAAAGTAAGGCCTTGATGGAAAAATGAAATCAAATGATGTTTTTCAAATCCATGATGTGGGAAAGCACTAACTAACTCCTGAAATCTCTCCCAACACTTGTCGAAGGCCTCATTCTCATTTTGTCGAAAAGCTCGTATTTGTGCCTTGCCAAAATTGGTTTTGTGTTGAGGAAAATTTTTTGAGAGAAACATGGTTTGCATATCTCTCCAAGATAATACGGAATTTGGGGGTAGCGACCATAACCAAGTTTTAGCTTTATCCTTTAAGAAAAAAGGGAAAAGCTTTAACCGGATAACATCTTGTGGGCAAGCTTGGTCACCAAACGTCTAACATGCTTCCTCGAACTCTCTAATATGGAGATATGTTTTTTCTGAATCCATTCCGTGAAATGTGGGAAGAATTTGAATCATACCATTTCGAAAGTGGAACTGACCGGCATTATACGGGAGTAAAATGCAACCAGGGGTAACAGTTCTCTCTGGAAATAAAAGATCTTTCATGGAAAGATATGGTATCTCTTCCTCTCCAGCACCAATACCAACACTACCATGCACCGACATATTGCTACCGAAAGATTCAGAATTCACACTTAGTGTTTGACTCGATGAGCGACTTGTGATTGAATTGTTAGGCGAAGGAGGAGGAACCCAAAAATGAGGAGAGTCAGTGGTATGAGAATTTTCAGAATTTGCTTTGGCAATAGGATTTTCGTGAGCTTGGGTAGAAGATGAATTCTGCATATAAACGCATAAGAGATGAGATGTAAAAAAAATTGTTTTTTTTTTAAATCACTCGTAGATTAAAATCACTTTCCTAAATTATACCAATTGATGATCCCCGGCAACGGCGCCAACAACTTGACGCGACTTAGAATTTGTCTCAAAAGTGCGTTTTCTATAAGCTCAAGTGCAAGCCTGTCGCGTTAGTAATGATCCGACAAGTCGGGATCGTATCCACAGGGATTAAGAATTGGAACTTTTATAGGGAAAGTTATTAAATCTTGAAATGATTTCTCCAAAGAAATATAAAGATGATTGATGATGAGAAATTGCAATTGGAATAAAATACACTCAAAGAAAGAGAACCCTAAAAAAATTGTGGAGAAATTAGATTGAAAAGTAAGAGAAAATAGGGTAGGGTACAATCCCTCAAACCTTAACGAATTTCCGTGTAGAACACTAGAATTGTAAATTAAAATTCTTGACTAAATCCAATCTTTATAAATCCTAAGCATTACATATATGAAGGATCTAGCCCTCACTATATGAAATCAAAGGTAAATATAAAGCGGTGAATGGACAATTACACTTGCAAAACGTTCTTAAACATCTCAAGTACCTAGGGCAAGAGAGATTAAAAGATTGGCATGTTCACGTAATTTCCTTCCACGATTCGGTCAATATTTAATTTACCCTCTATTTTCTACATAAGTAATTTGCCTCAGAGTGAGTTCATGTACCCCAGCCCTTAAGAATTTAGCTAGACATGATTTGATTAGAAGACAAATTCATACACAGAATTATAGACCTACCAAACATTGGAAATAATTTGCAATACAATTGAGATTTAACTAACATAGATACCAAGTAAGAGAATGAAATTGTTATACTTATATTCAGCAACAGGAAAAGAATTTGAATCCAGAAATTGTTGTCTCTCTCTCAACCTTACAAACTAGGGTTTATGAAAACTCCTTATCCAAGAAAATGAAAATTTCCTAACTTCTGAATTGCTCTCTCTCAGAAAATCTCCTAGAATGAAGTAGGGCATGGGCTTTTATAGCATCAAGTAGCACGAATTTGACAGCCAGAGTTGCTTGTTGCGTAAGATTTCACCAGCTATGCACATCAAAATCTTTACAATAAATGCGAGGATTTCGCATGACCGGATCGGTCCGGATAGCCCTCTGATTGGTCCGGTTTTTCAGCCACCAGATCGGTTCTTTTTTTATTCTACCGGATCGGTTCGGTCCCCACCGGATCGGTTCTGCTGTCATCGGTTTGTCATCCATCCGGGTTCTACTGGACTTGAGTCATTTCGGATCGGTCCGAATATACACTGGATCGGTCCGATTTTCTTCCATGTTGACTTTTCTCTTTCATCTTTGACTGGCCATAACTTTTGATCTTGAGATCCGATTTGAGTGTCGTTTCTTCTGATGCTCTTGTGAAATCAAGCACTTCAACTTCCCTTTAGGTGTCGAATTCGAATTCTGGATAGAAATTTATGCTTTTGCCCTTTGACTTATCTTCCTTTCATCATTTCCTTTCTTCCGGTTTCTTTCTCTCTTTTCTTGCACTAAATTCCTGTAAAATTCATCAGAAATACACGAAACTCGAGGAAATTGTTAAAAACAATCAATGGCAATGATATGGAATAAAAATGATTCAATTACCTTGTTTGGGATATCAAAACCACTAACTTCAGGGGCTAAATTCAGAAGAATTTATGCTTGGTCACTAACCAGCATTGGATGTTGTCGATTTGTAAAAATGTTTTTTGCAGTTAATCATCATTCAGAAGTAGTCAAATCCGTAAAGGCCGGAATAGTGATACTAGAAGATTTGAACTTCCCAAAATATCAGATTTCATACCCTAATTTAAAATGCTGCTATTTCTAGTGTCCAATATTAAAAACGCCCATCGCCATTTAGATCCAAAATGGGTAAATTGTGATGGTTTTTGCGATCTGGCACTAATCAAAGATTTCAATTTCATTTTATGTCACCATTTATGCTAATTAATTTATGATCTTTTGAAGAGCTGGTCTGGTGTGCCTAAATGAATAGAATTAAATATATACTCGTACAGGAAAAGCTTTTCAGACAAAATTGCCTTTTTACCTCCCACAATTATGAGAAAATTTAGATACATATTGTGTTTCCCAAAATTGATGCAACCCATGTTTTAAACGTATTGGTTTAGAAAACTTTCAATTGGATCCATATGTGTAAAGATTTGTATAATATTTATGAGTCTAAAATTCATCAGATCCCCAAATTGAGATCGACTACACGGTTAATGCATATAAAAATTATGACTAAAAAGATTTCCAAATGAATTAGATATGGATATACTCATATAAAAGAGATTTATGAATACAAATAAATTATTTTATCCCCTTAAAAAAAGAAATAATATAATATATACACAAATTTCTCAAACTTTGTGATTATGAAATATACATTTATGCAGATTTGTAAAAATTGATTCAACAATTTGTGAATATAAAATCATAATTAAATTAAAAGATGTATGCACAATATATAATTGATTTGATCTCTATGTTTATGGATATAAACATATGAGAATCATGATTTGAACAAAAAGAAGTGTGCATATAATTAGTTATACGTAGAGAAAATAAAAACTTAGCTTTTGATGGAGAACAATGCTTATAACACGTTCCCACAGACGACGCCAATCTGTTGATGCAAAAAACTGGACCGAATCCCATTTTTATGATCACAGATAAATTGATAAAAGCAATCCAATCAAGCACATGAGAGACAAATATTTTTAAAGTGGTTCGGCTATAAAGAAAAGCCTACGTCCACTGTTATTTTATTCCCAGGGGTTTACAATATCACAATGTGGTGTAGAAAGAGAAAAAGGTGTGGATCTTATGTATGGTGTCTCTCAATTGTTTTCTCCTCCCTTTTGGCTAAGGGAATACATGTATTTATAGTGATGAGAGATAAAGAGATACAATGTCTATATACATTCAGACATTATGTCTACATACAATGAATCTAATTGTTGGCCTTCTATGATGGTTGGTCTTCCTTGAATTGCTTGGTATGCTATGTGTTGTCATCTATTAATACAGTATAAATGTACATTAAGGCTCATTAAATGCGTTGTCATATTCATTAATGCACATTAAATTCATAGTTATCCTTTGATCTTCCTAGTTGGTATGCCGACCAACTCTCCTCGGGTGCCGACTATCTCTCCTCTGGTGCCAACCAACTCTCCTCGGGTGTCGACTAACTCTCCTCGATACCGAACAACTCTCCTCGGGTGTCGAATATTACCACGTAGGATGACACGTGTCCTTTTATGATTGGTCCTCGTAGATGGAGAATTTTTGCGTCAACAGGTGTAGTCCAAGAGTTGTGAATAATTAGTTAACCTAGAAGAGGCCCATTGGCAAGTGAGGCATGTGGGGCATGCTGATAATCTTTTGGGACCCAGACAGGCTCAGGAATGGGCGAACCCATGGCACCAGGAAAGAGAACCTCGTGTCCTTCGAGAATCTGGGCCTGATGATGCCATATTTCATGGACCTCAATTGGAAGGTTATCAATATTGGTACTGAGTTGGGCTAAGATGGTCATCAAATCGGGTTGCACATTCGTTGCTTGGTCAGTGTTCTCTATAAAGAGCTCGTGAAGTTAAATCCCAAACTTGGATGAAGTAGCAGAAGAAGCGATAGAGCTTCAGGGCAATTTAACAAAAGACCAAAGACAATAGGGAGCCAGGTAAAAAATGGGTATGCGATTTACCTCAGAGGGAATATGGTTTGAATTTATTTTTGAAATATGGAACAGGAATTTCTTTTGGTATTTTTGGAAGGATGAGAAAAAAGGTTTTTGGTATTTTTGAAAAAGGAGAGGAATCTCAACATGATTATTATTAATGTCATAATTAGGTTCTCACTTGTATTAGGTTTGCCTAAATGGAGAAAAAATTTTGAACAGGACCCGATCCTGGGAAAATAGGATTTGAAATTTTTTAAGACACGATTTGACTTATTTCCAAGCTCACTGGCAAGGTCCTATTTTGAAAAAACGTGAAATAGCGCAAAACTTTGGGCGGTAAGCTGACCCGGCATTTCGACGGGGTTTCGCATGGTAACCAGCAAACTTACTATGAGTGCCCTAGGTTTGAAACCTATATGAGGATTATGCACTTGTTGGTTTAGTGGAAGGGTTCCCCCCTTCGCATGACTTCTGTGATTTACATCTTGCCTATAAGGGCAATCATTCATTGGTGCATGTGGACAAGCCATTTGATATACCTGAGTATATGTTAATTGCCTCCCTATATACCTCATGGGGATAGTATGTCAGAGAATGCATTCTACATACTCAACATACGTGAACGAGTTCCCTACTATATACCTCCCATCGTGAGTTCGATCAAACGGTACGATGCGGGGGGAACCGTTCGATATACGTCGAAGGTAAAAGGATAATGGAATGTGAGAGTCATATCACTTAGGTTAACTGCGACCTATAGGACCAGCGCCCATCACAAAGTTATCCCCGAGTATGGGACAAATGTTTAGTGAATATTTCCATGCTCTTAGTGATGTAGTGTGTTAAGATACACGATTCTTAATTAGCATATTATATAGAGAGAGTATTTTTTATCATTTTTTATTGGCGTGATGAACAAGGAGAGTACTATACTAATGTGGGAGCATATAAAAGTGTTATTAATAGTAAATCTAGCATAGAGACTAGACTATCCTAAGCATGGATATATATGAGTGAGTAAATGACATGGGAATATATACAAGTGAGTGTGTGTGGTAGTGAACCTATACATAGATCAACTACCAGTGGTGTGTGATATGTGTAAGTAATCATGGAGATATATACAAGTGTGGGAAGTATGGGTGTGTACTAGTGAAGCCTAAACATGGATATTCTAAGCGGTGTGTGAAGCATGTGAGTAGAAAGTGAAGCAAAGTGTAAGTGTGTGAAGTGTACATGGAGAGTATATAGAAGTGTGTGAAGTGTACAACTGAGTAAAAAGTGATATTTATATGATGTAAATATAAACAAAAAGATAAGTAGAGGAGAAAAGGGAACATACAGGTAAGTGCATACGCACACATGTAGAAAAGAATAACACCTATGCATTAATAGAGTTTAGTCCTCTTAAAATATCCCCAACAGATTTTCCACTGTGTCCATCACGAGGGGGGACTCTGCCCTTATTTTCTTTTAGCGTGCATGCTGGATTGCGCCTTTTTTCAGGGCACTCGACTCTCATCAATATGAGGTAATATTTAGAGATAGATTTTCCAAACTATTTTGCACAAAATAAGAAAAAGAAATGTTGTCGCCTAGAGAGAACGACATTGAGGACAATATTTATGCTTAAAAAACCATTTCGTTCAAGGGTCTGAGGACTAAGTTACGAAATGGGAAGGTGTTAGGCATCCATCCCTTCCTTTCGATCTCTCGTGGACATGTGTTAATCTTATCCTATTAGACTCTGTGAAGTGAATGCTTATGTGCATAATATACATGGATAATGGAATCTCTCAACTCACGTCACGGACAAAGGCGGAGTGAGTTCATCCTTAGGAGTGTTCCCAAAATAGTAATCCACATTATAATGTAATTGTTTGTCTATTTACATGTTGTTATAAAAGAACAAATGCATATATCGTACAAGATAAAAGCATGCACGCATATAAAATCCATTAAGAATATATGATAAAAATGATGTAACAAATGTGTATAAGGGGGGACTCAAGTCTAGGGATTTACCTAACACGCCTACATAGCCCAAGGGGCATCAAAGTCCACGTAGTTAAAAAATAATGCAGGGTGGGGTTTAACCCATAAATCCAAATGGGCGATTATGTGTGTGTAGAGATAAACATGCTCCAAGTATGAGGATGTGTAGTGAGAATCCCTCTTTTGGTTATTATAGGTGAACCCTCCTTTTCTTATTTATTAGTTTTTTTATGAAAACAAAGTGTGTGCAAATACTAATAATAAAAGGTTTGAGATTAAGGTATATGATGTAATGAAATAAACTGCTAAAGTAGAAATAAAACAACTAATGCTCAAATAAGAGAATTTAAAAACAAGGGTGGAGAATTGGACCTCCTTATGAAGACTTCAAATGGATCTTGATAGTATATGCATTGATAACGCAATGATGTGATGATGGTATGAGGAGATGGGTGAGAATTTACTAAATGGAGTATAAAAAAGGATGGAAGGAATGTGGAAAATAGACTTTTTAATAGTGGAAAAACTTTGAATTCCTGAGAGGTATGTTTAGGGGTCCTTTTCAAAGTGAGGTCATGTCCTCTATTTATCACTGCACAAAATCTGCCCATTTGTCAAGGTCATTGACCTTGACAAATCCAACTTGTCAAGGTCAATGACCGTGATATTTCGAGGCGAGACAACTTTTTTTGTCACGGTCATGTCACGGTCATTGACCTTGACACAAAACTCGCGTTTTGTGTCACGATCGTGTCGCGGTCAATGACCGTGACACGTTTATCACGGTTATAAATCGTGACAAAGCCGTGACCCTTTTTTAAAAAATTGTCACGGTCATTGACCGTGACAACCTTTGTCACGGACGTGTCACGGTCAATGACCGTGACAATTCTGGGCAGAATTTAAAAAAAATCTGTTGGGCAGTATGGCCACTGCCACTGCCCAGCAGTATATTTGTACCTGTTATAGCAACATTGTACCTGTTCCAAACATCATATATCCGAACAAACTAAAGATAATGCAAATATATATTCAAATAAGAAACTATTTAAGAAAAAACAACATCACCATCAATTATCTCAAATCTACAAATTATTTGCATGGAAAAGAGATTTTGTACCGCGACGCTCGGGAACACCTCCTTATCCTTCCCTTCTCGTCCGAATAGCCACATAAGTATTGAGTATATGTGGCCTACCCTTAGGGACACTCCCTGTCCCCTGAATTGAAATAAAGTAAAATTAGTATCCGCCCCTCAAATATAGATAAATATAAATCGTAATTGAAATCGAAATCAAAATTGACATATAAATATAAATACATTACCTGTAGTGTCACTCAAACATCTAACTTGAGCTCACATGGCACCTCCTTCCAACTAATGTACCCCGGTCAATCGTGTCAGATATAATTCTCTTCATATCTAAACACTAATAAATACCATAATCTTATGGAGTTATGCGTTGCAAATTCCTTCCAACCGTTGTGTAGCCAAAAATCAGCAGTTGAAGTTGTCAATTCCACCTTTCAATGGTCTCCCATGTTTTGCTAGAAGTTCCAAGTGGTGGGGTATGGAAAGTGGAATTGACAACTTCAACTGGTGATGTTGGCTACATAACGGTTGGGAGGAATTTGCAGAGCATCGCTCCATAGGATTATGGCATTTCTTAGTGTTCGGATAGACGAAGAGATTCAGTCTCCTCTCCACAAATAGGACACCCCAAATAACTATGTACTAATCACCTATTAAAGGTAGGAAGCGTATATTCACGGATTAGTATAAACAAAACTTAGATGTAGTTGGAATATTTATGTATTAATCTCCTCTCCACACACGCACACTACACAAGAGTGAAAATGATAAAGTGAAGATCAAGTAAAAGCATTAAAAATGGATGCTTCGGTACAAATTGAAATATTTATTACAAATTCAAAAATTGTTTCAAATTCGGGTTATCATAAAAAATGGATTGATATTCGGTAAGAGCAGCCAAGTCATCCACACTACTATTTAGACGCCTTGGCGCGTGTTGGACAATTGACCACGGCTCGTTGTTGATATACTCCGAGTAAAACACTTGCTTAACCTTTTGAAATGCACAAACAAACGGCTCATCGCTCACGTGGTCGTTGCTCTTCAACTTGGACAAGTCAACCATGATCAAATTGGTGACAGGATCAACTTTACAAGCATTTTTATCCTCAACTCTTACCCATTCACAGTAAAATACAACCTCTTTGAAGCTTATATAATCCAATTCAAATATATTTTGGATTACACCATAGTAAGTCATTTCAGCTTCAACGAGGTTTTTATCTTTTGTGCTCGCTTGAAAGAAAGTAAGAGCCTTGTATGAAATTCCCGAGTTCTGTACATTTGTACTTTCCTGGTACACTTTAGCGCCGAAAATGTAACCGTTCAATCGGTACTTTTTGTACTCTTGTGCCACGAACAAGGGTCTAGTGGCTAGACGAGCAAGCCTTGATGTCGCATCACCCATGTTTAGGAGCTGAGAATATAGATAAATTAATTATATTAGTGGTAAAATTTGAGTGTAATGTAACGTTATATAACGACTGTTTTCATTATAATTACCTCTTGTGTCAACCATAGCCTAAATTCGCTGTCTGATTGTACCATTGTTTTTCGTCTTTTATTGTTCTCACAGGTTTCATATTTACTACATATTACAAAATTAATCATGTATAAAATAATCTAAAATAATGTTAAACATTACAATATTCGAGACTTACTTTTTCCATTCTTCGACATCTTCATGTGTGTCAAATAGATAACGAGCTACTTGTTCATGTTGCAAACTCGTTAATTTCACTCGTTTTCCCATCACATTACCACCATCATCGAGGAATTCAGCAGTGTCATCAACGCTGGTCGAGTCAGGCATATATTCCCGAGTATATATTGATGACTCCACGGTGATGTATTCCTCTGCAATTGATCCTGCAATATATCGCGTATTCTTGACGTAATCTTTAAAAACTTTCATCAATCTTTCAAACGGATATATTGTTTGATCTTTCTCACAGCTAGAGTATAACGGTTGGGTCGCCTTAAATTTTAAACTTTGGTAGTCATCGTCAAGTTTTATCGTGTTATCTTCACGAGCACTTGAATATTCTACATCATCAGTAACCTCATTCTCCTCAGCTTCATAAACTCCGTACGCATCATCAACTAAATCCTCTAACATATTATGATCTACGTCGTCCCCTTCTACATCTATTCTACTTGTTGAAGGTTGTTGTGAAGGTTGGACGGGGATAAAAGAAACTTTCAATTCACCGTGAAAACTCCAAAATCGATAACTATCTTGCATATCCTATCTTAACAAATGTAGTTCAACTTTTTTCCACTCAAACACCTTACCATTCTTACACCTAGCACACGGACACGAAAACTCTTCATCATTACGAGATCTCTTTGCATATTTCACAAATTCGTTAGCACCTCTGCGAAACACATCCCCCATTCTATTAGTCTCACCCATCCACTCTTTGTATTTCGGATATCCCATCACAGCTACCACAACTAAACACCTATTAAAGGTAAATAAAACTTAGATTTATAGTATGTTTTATTTAATTATCCCATCATTTAATTATCCTATTAAAGGGTAAGTGGTCCTATCCCATTCAAGATTGCATTTTTCTGTAATATACTTAACAGCTCATGCACATTGTTACGATTTGAAAAAAATTCGACAGCATATCCCCTTAGTTCTCCAAGTACACGACGTAGATTGTCAGGTGTGAGTGTTATTTCAATTGGTCAATTGAAATAACAGTCACACTTGTCAATCTAGTATGTACCCAGAGAACATTAAGATACGACTGCAGAACTTCCTCCCAAAGTAACAACTTTAAGCCAATAAGAATATTATACAGAAATTATAGTCGCAAACTGTCCAAACGGGACAATTTGAGAGATCTCATTACAGGGGTAATGACTCTCGAATGGGTCTAAGGGCTATTGAATGCGTACGCATAAGAACTAGAATGCTAGTATCTATGCACACTATATTTAATTTCAAGTATGTTTCATATAATGGGTTAATTCAAATACAAAAATAAATTCATGGGTTAAGTTCTAAAATAATCAACCTAAAGTTGTGGTTCATAAAGTATTATCACAAATATAAACTAAGAGTGATAAAATAACTTTGAGGCATATAAATTAATTGTGACAAAGTAAGATTATGCACCAGAACCTAAAATTTAAAAAAAGTGTTTTTATTTAAACCCCACTTTTCTTTCTATAACTCCTATTTTATTAAACTTTAAATATAATTAAGGGTGTATAGAAAGAAAAGTTAAATAGGAATAAAAACAACATTTTTAAAATATGAAGGGCTCACCAATTTGATCAAATTTTTCAACAACATAGACTAATTGATCTTTATTATAAGACAATTACTACAAGTTTACGCGCATCGCCCGAATTCAAAAAGTAATTTAATGACTAAAGTAATACTTTTTTTAACTTTAGTTATTCACCACAAATCTTAAAAAATATTTTATTTTTCATGCTTTTTTAACTTCAGATGCTTTTAGCAACTTCGGATGACAATTATGACAAATTTACATTTTTGCATATTATTTACATTTACATTTTTGGATATTATTTTTGGAAATTTATAGAAAATCACTTATTTATTTACATTTTTAACCCCCTACCCCCACCCTGCCCCACCCCCCACACACGCACATATATACACACATACACACATATATACACCCAAACATATATATAAATGGAAGAGAGAGAGAGAGAGAGAGAGAGAGAGAGAGAATTAAACCTGAAAGTAGAGAGAGAGAGAGCAGCGTCGAGAGAGAGAGAGGGAGGGAACGGCGCGGGAGGGAAAAAAGAAGGGGGAAAGGGTTTTTGCTGTAAACATTATCACGGTCGTGACAAGGTCATTGACCGTGACAATTATTTAAAGAATTGTCACGGTCATTGACCGTGACAAGTCCGTGACAAGTAAATTTGTCACGGGCTTGTCACGGTTAATGACCGTGACAATGTCTTGTCACGATCGTGTCAAGGTCAATGATCGTGACACAAAACGCATGTTTTTTGTCACGGTCAATGACCTTTACAAGACTGGTCGGCTGAAAGGTGACAATTTGCCCATTTCGGTGTAGTGTATAGAGTCAAGGAGGGTGCCGATCAATAGGGTCTTCCTATCGGCATAAAAACCCAGACACACTACCAATAGGCATGGTCTTGGAGTTCCATTCAACAGTCTGGGATAGATTCTTTGGAAAATAGTCATAAAATGCAAAACATACGTTAGAATCATGCACGGGGTGAACCGTTGGAAAGCGTACGTCAAAATCACGTACGTAACCCGGTGTGCTATAGATCGGGTTTTGAGTTAAAACAGATTGTTCATCCGAACTGTAAGGTCAATTCATTCCTGAGGTGGACCGTTGAAATGGGGATTCAGAGACCTTAGAAAATTCATTGAGATTTTGCTCAGGCAAGAAAGTTAATCAGGGTCAAACGGGGACCGAGAGATACCATTAGCCTCTAGATCAGTACTCAGAGTATGAACTAGGGTCTAAGGAGGTCATTGAGGGGGGTCCTTAGATTGTTTGTCTAAAGAGATATTAGTGAAGAAGGACCCAGTTCATGTATTACCATTTCTTAGGAAACCAACTTCCTGAGTTTGTGGTCCTTGATAGTAAGGAAAGAAATTTTGAAGTCCCCATCATAAGTTAAATAACAACTTCTCGTGTGTTGGAGTTGATACATATGGATCTTATGGTTCCTATTCATATAGAGAGCATAGGTTGTAAGAGATACATTCTCATGATGGTCGATGACTTTTCACGATACTCTATCGTGGGATTTCTTAGAAAAAAGTACGATGTGGTTGAGTTCCTAATAACCAAGGGCCCTATGATATAAAACTAACACGCTATCATTATTAATCAGATGTGTAGTGACAATGGCACTGAATTAAATAAGTCAAAGTACATAACTATTATGATAAAGTGGTCATAAAGCATAATTATTTGACCATTTGTATTCCTCAACAAAATGGGATAATTGAGAGGAAGAACCGGACGATACAAGAGATGTCTAGATCCATGCTTCTTGGAAGAAATGTACCTAGATGTTTTTGGGCAGAGGAGGTTAATACATCATGCCATACGGTTAATCTAATATATGTACATCCACATACGTTACACACTCCATATGGGTTGTGGACAGGGCAGAAACCTAACCTATCATATTTTTATTTCTTTAGGACTACTTGTTATCTTGAGAGATGTAGAGTGCTTGGGAAATTTTGACTTTCGAAGTGAATAGGGGATATTTTTAGACTATTCATCATCGAGTAGGGATTATAAGGTGTTTAACTTTGCAAGCTCTAAGGCTATGGAATCAGTAAACGTCACGATTAGAGACGACGAGCTACCAACATCTACTGACCCTAATACTGAGTGTAAGGATGATGCGTCCCTTGGTGATGATCCCATCATTCCTTATACTACCTTGGTGGACCCCATTCTCAATTTTGAGGATCCATACTCTTGGTTTTGAAAGATTAGTGACCTTTTCCCTATAATTGGTGATCCCACACTAAGGTGTTAAGAATCACGTACAACTTGAGAATGTAATTAGCTACTTTTTACTACATCTCCTTAGTCGAGCCCAAGAATGTGAAAGAATCACTCAAGGACGAGCATTGGATATCCACTATGCAAGAGAGGTGCCTTAGTTTTACAAGAATGATTCCTAGGAGTTAGTCCCTAAGCTAGCAAGGCTAATAAGATAGGTATTAAGTGGATCTATAAGAACAAGATGGATGAGAATGGTTCCATAGTTCACAATAAGTCTAGGTTATTAGGCTAATGCTACACACAGATTGAGGGCATAGACTTTGATGAGACATTCACTCATGTTGCCAGGCTTGATTCCTTAGGCTTACTACTCACCATAGCATGTCATTTACGCTTCAAGTTATATCAAATGGATGTCAAGATTGCCTTCTTTAACGACATTCTACAGGAGGAAATTTACATGGAACAACCAAATGGCTTCGAAGACCCAAAGCACCCGAGATACGTCTTTTATATTAAGTAGTCCTTGTATGGTTTGAAGCAAGCACCCCATTCTTGGTACGAGAGGATAATTTCTTATCTCTTGGCTCGTATCTTCAAGATAAGGGGAGTAGATAAGACATTATTTATGATGAGAGAGAGTGGTGCTAGATTGGTTGCCTAAGTCAATGTAGAAGACATAATTTTTAGATTAATGTGCTCCATATATGCTCACATGTTTGAGGAGGAGATGAAAAATGAGTTTGAGATCATCATGGTTGGTGAGCTTACATTATTTTTAGGTCTCCAGGTGTGTTAAATTGAATATGGGATATTCATATCTCAATCCAAATATGTTAGGGACCTAATAAAAAAATTTGGTTTAGTCCCCACTAAGCACTAACGCACCCATACGAGTACATGGACAAAGCTTAGAAGAGATACTTTAGGCAAGGACATAGAGCAAACCCTTTATAGGATCATGATAGGTAGTGTTCTTTACTTTATTGCTAGTCTTTCTAACATTGCATTTAACATTGGAGTTTGTGTGCTATACCAAGCATCCCCTAAATTTTCTCACTTGTTTTCGCTTAAACGTATCATCAAATATATGAATGGCACTCTTTCCTATAGTATTTGGTATTCTTTCTATACTGATAGCCATTTGTCCTCTTACTCGGATGCTGATTGGGCTGAGGATGTTCATGGTTATAGAAGCACCTTGGGTGGGTGTTTTTACATTAGGAGTGATCTTGTCTCTTGGATGATCAAGAAAAAAACTCCATTTCTTTATCCATGACGGAGGCTGAGTATATAGCCGCCAGGAGTTATTGCATACAACTCTTATGGATGAAGCAAGTTTTGGAAAATTATGGGATTTTCTAAATCACAATGACTATTTCTTGTGATAATACAAGGGCGATCCATATATCTCGTAATCCTCTCCAACACTCCTGCAAAAAGCTCATTAGACGATATTTTCACGAAACCTTTAGATGCACTTAGATCGAGAATCTTAGGAAATATTTGGGTATTCGCTCTGTTGATTAAGTTCGGGTACTTTATCTGGTGTATGGTGATTATTGTGTTCTTATTCTTTGTCCTTATTTTTATATTATATTTCTATGTATACTTATTTTTATACATGCTTTTTGTTTTTGATATATGTTGAAAAATCCAAAGAGATTGTCTGTTTTTAAGAGAAAGTTTAAAAAATTCTTAAAAGATTTTATTTTGATAATTTTTTTTGAAAAAGATAAAAAGATTTTTAAATTTTCATTTTTTGACCATATACGGATGTAAATTTAAGATATTTGGATCACCCTTTCATTCTATCCATTCATGTGACCATTTCGTGGTGTTTTGAGGCATGACTTTGTTTCGTTAGTGTTATTAGTAATATATGGATAAAATCTCATTGACCATTGATCATTACTTTCTTCAGGCTAGGCTCCTTATCAACTTTATTTCACATGTGCATGGAATTTTTTAACATTGTGCTTGTTTATCATATGTCGAATACTGTGTTCTCATCTGAATCATACTTAATAACAAACAAATTATAAATAGAGATAAGTTGTTTAGGTAGGAACCATTGTTCGGATTTAGTTTCTATTAAGCAATGGAAAGGGGATACGAAAGATAAAAATTCTCTTTGCGCTAAAATCCACCATTTACAAGAAGAGACTGAAAATATTAATGACACACCACAACAGAAGTGCCAAGGCCAATTTTATTTCATTGATTCATCGCTATAAATGAGCATTATGATATATTTAAAAATAGAGAGTAAATTCTTATATATGTCAGATTTTTAGGGTGTTATAAAGTATAGGATCAATGGGTTTGCACAATGAACTATCTTGAAAATGTTAAATAGATTGGCATTATTGATTTGAGAAGCATTTAAATTCATGGCATGTTCCATAAGTCGAGTCAATTTCATTTAAGTTCAACATTTTTATACCTATGATTGAAATTGAGTATATTTAGAAGTGTCTCATGACTTTGTGTACCTATGTTATGAATGCCTTTGTTGATTTTCCCATGGAGAATGTTCACACAATTTCATTCTACTTTCACGATTTGGATATTTTAGTGTTATTCCATAGTGTGTTGTATATGTTCTTTTTATACATTATGTTTATACTTAAAACAATTGAAAATTTAAAATTTTCAAAAAGGAATACTAACTTTAGCTTCCTTTGTTTGCTTAGATCCTTATGCCATTTGGAATATCATTGCATGTGCTTTAATGGTTGTCTTTTTTATGATATCTTTGCTTCTTTGTGTGATGCTAACGCTTTCATGATTAGTGCCATACTTTTTTTTAAAGAGGCATCAACCCTCCAAATTTATGAAATAAAAAAACTAGGTTGAATAGCCTTACCATGGTGGCTTATACAATTAGATGATGGCTTTTATCAAAAAACCATTTTTGTAAAGACAATGAAGCAAAACTAAAAAGCAATGAAAGCCTATTGTATTTAGCCAAATCTAATGGAGGGAAATCCCTGAATGTCTATTTTGAAAAAACCTCTGGAAGGCATGGGAAGCTCATTGACTTGATTAAAAATGTGATTGATTGGCTTTGAATTCCATAATTAGCGAAACTGTGAGGAATAAAGTTAGCTTCTCTCCAATAGTGGAAATATGATTCTATAATTCCACTGTCTCTAATTTCCTTAATTTCATCTATGAGGCTCTAAGAGGGTTTATGAATTTTTCCTTTGAGAACATCAATCATAAATTTAGATTCAAATTCCACAATAATGTTATTACGGTTTAAATAAAGACATATTCTAAGCCTCCTCTAAATTTCTATACATTCAACTCTATTATTTGAGATATTACCTTCAAAGGCTGAACAAACCTCAATAAAACCACCTCTAAAATCTCTAATGATACCTTCTAGCCTTGAAATACCTAGATTCTTTTTGGAAGCTCGATCTATATTGATCTTGAATAACTCAACCTTAGGTTTAGTCTAACTGATTAGAAGAGTTGAATTTGGCACTACACAAACTTTGAGGCTAAACATGTGGATGATTTCTTCATGATTATTCCCCTGGGACTTGAGTTTTTTTAAGAACAGTCTTTGATAAGTTGAACAACCTTGCAGATGATCCTCTTACTATCCATTTGAGTCCCTTCATAAAAACTTTGATTTCTACCTACCCATATTTCCCACATAATGATCCCATAAATCATAATAAACGGTATGGAATGGTATTTGTTGTGTTTTCTAATCCACCAAGACATGCGCATTTGGTTGATAAAATTTAATGAAACTTTAAGGCTAAAAAGGGTAGCAAAATGATTCCACACAATAGCAGCTATTGGACTAATTAATAAAAGGTTATTGAAGGATTCTATTTTATTATGGCAATGTGTTCATTTAGAGGCAATATAGACTCCTTTCATTTGGATAGCTTCTTCAATATGAAAACCATATTGGAAGCATTTCCATAAGAACATGGAAATTTTAGGAGGGAATTTAACCTTCCAAAAAAGCTTGCGTAGAATACAGGATAGTTTGGTTTTCTAATATAATGCCAAGAAGATTTAGTTCTATAATTACTTCCATATAATAATGTCCAGTATTTGGATCCATCAATTTTTGTGATCATCTTCTTTGTATCCTCCATAATGAGTTGGATTATTTTTAAGGTACTTATGCCTCCTTCCTTATTGTAATCCTTGTACTTTGTTCAGAAAAAATTCAGATCATAAGCTTAAGTTGCCATCAGTGTTTCACACTGAAAGTTTTGCAAATGTTTGAAAGATATTTAAAACCTAAGCATCCATCTTTTATTGGAAAACATAGATTCTCCCAACTGATCCAATGATGCTTAGGACCAAAGTCTTTAGAAGATACCTACATGAAGTTACTAAGAAGTATACGGATTTTGTTTAAGGTTCTCTTTCGATTAGTTCTTTACTCTTTCTCTATTATGGACACGAAAGGAGAGAACAAATTGACGGGGAGTTTATTTGTTTTTTTAATATGCGTCAAAATATTTCTTTTATCTCATGTATGTAGGTCTCTTTCTCCTTGATGAATTTCATGTATTACACAAGATGAAGAATTTTTAGTCGATACCTATACATTTATGCATTTTTGTGTCTTAATTTGGGAGGTCATTAGTTGTATTAGTCTTAGGGGTCACTTTGGATGCAGTTTGTATTTTGTACTAGAGCAACCAAAGGGGAAGATTTATAAGAGCAAGTTTTCTAATTACTCATTTTTATTTTTATTTGGCTTATCTCGTTACACCCACTACACCTTCATGAATACTTCCACATAGTTGAAGAGAAGAAGTTGATGACATATAGAAGATTTAAGATCGTTCATATATACAATATTTCGAAGAGTTACGAGATCATTTAGTAAAGTCTTTAAATATCGAGGCGTTATTTTATAAAATAGTTTGCTTTTAAAAGTTTTCAAAATGATTTAAAATGAATTTAAAATATTTTTTCTAAAATGTCTAACTCTTTATAACGAGATTTGGTATATCGTTTGAATGAGTTGTGTAGTATTATTAGAATGAGATCTCTTCATTCGAACGATATCTCAAAACTTCTCCTTTGGTCACTTCTGGACTGTCATTCAAAGTTTAGTTGGATGCCATTCAAATGAGGTTATGCATGTTTTTAGAATGACGTTTGAACAAGATCTGAAGCGATGACTTTTTGGCAAGATATAGATTTTTTTCAAAGTTTCATTGGAAACGTGATTGAACGAGAAGTGGTACATCATTTGAAGGAGTTACATGTTCGTTCGAATGAGTACGCATATTTTTTTTAAACATATCTTTCTAAATCTTTAATCCATATCTCTTTGCAATAACTTTACCTATAAATAGAGATACGAGATTAGTGTTTTAAAATAACTCATTTTGACTTTTCAGGAAGCCTTTTTAGAGTTCTTTTTGTGATAAAATTTAAACCTTTTCCATCCAAACCCTTGGATTTTTGAGTATCGGTTTTCTAAATTAGGAAGAATAAATTTTGAGTATAAGAACCCTTGTAGATATTTTCTGTACTTCAAAATTATAAAGTTGAGGCTCTATAGGTGAAGAAGAAAGGAATTGAAGATTCTTGAGGCTAATCGGTGGATAACGAAACAAGAGATGGCTGATGTCAATGGTAGTGGATTTTTCTCTATATGTTGAAGACTTGAATAGATCTTCACATTATACTTCGTGAATATCTAAATAGTTTGTAATTCTTCTTATGTTTGTCAAATTCTTTGATAGTGATGAAATTAAAAGTTTTTCTCGAAAGATAGTTTTTCCTCAAATTACTCCTTCTGCTTGTTTAGTTTGGAATTTTTCTTCATAAATGTATTTCATGTTCACAAAATTAAATCAAGATAAAATTTGCAAAAAATTGAATTTGTACGTTTAGACTAATATAAAAGGAAATCCATATAGCCCCTCCTGTTTTCTCAGGTGCAGAGTCTTGTGTAGAAGATTCCATATCCTGAATGGATCAATGGGATTAAAATGCCAAATAACATTAAGTTCCCAACTTTGTCTTTTCATTCAAGATATGGAAGTCTATCCGATGTGGAATAGATTTGTAGGTTCACTAGTCAAAGTGTTAATTTTGGAATAAATCATTCTCTTAAAATACGTTTGTTTTTTATCTACCTCACTAATGAGCCTTTCGTAGTTCATACATTTTCTTCCTAATTTTGTCCAAACTTCGAAGTAAATGGAACATATGTTTCATGTGAAATTATTTCAAACTGAACCAGAAGTCTCCATGGATAATTTGTCTAGACTAGTCCAAAAGTTGAATGAAAAGTGAACTACCTTCATAAATAGGTTCAAAAGGGCTGGGAATAAATGTAAAATAGTTTTACCTGAGGGGAAACATATCAAAAAAGGCTAAGAAGAATATGAATAATGACTTTATTGATAAAGAACAAGTGTTTCAAGGTAAAGAAGAATTTAAAGGGAATGTCTTTGTAAAAATGAGATCATTTTTTGGCCGTTACCATCCTCAAGGAAATATAAAAACACCAAGGAATTATCAATATATAATGCTTGGTTTCAATGAAGTCAAATCACATAAGTATTTGGAATTCTCAAATCCTATGAAAATCCTAAAATTAGTTTCAATAGTAAGAGTGGTGCCTAATTGGTTTGTTTCTCAAGACCTAAAGGTTTACCAACAATTTAATATGATGCTAAGTATGCCAGAAATAATGAAGCCTCAACAAATAGATCTTGATATGGGGAATTTCATGAAACCATAAATCAAAGAAGGGGGAGCTAGATACTATGATCTCTTACACTAAACAACAACCTTATAGATTGTACTCCCAAGTGGATTAGAAGGGATTGCTTCTTCATCATTGAAGCCAAATCCAAGGTTCCATAGACAACTAAATGGGAGACAATTTTCTTTAGACATGCTAGTTAAAAAACTTAAAGAGATAAAAAAATTCCGTTGTGACACCTCGCCCAATTAAATACCGAGTAATCAGTTCTTTATTAAATTAAAACAGAATATCCAGTTGGTTCATTCTTAGCATCACTATCGAAATCTGTTAATTATTAATCATCTACGTTAGTTAATTAATATGGAGTCAAATTTTAATCTTTTAAATTAACATGCAATGATTTGAAACAAATAAGTAAATAAACCACATTCATCATTCCAATTAACCAATAACATAAATAACAAAATAGCTGAATCAAATAGGATATGACACGAATAAACACTCCAGCCTGATACTCCAATACAATAATCCATATCAAAGACTGAGTCCAACAACTGAAAATAAATGAAGTACAATGTATCTGGAAATAACTAAAAGGTAGGTGACATGCTCGACTAAGATAAATAAAATGATGCATAAGATATGAAAGGAATGGATGCAGCTATTACCGAGGTCCTGCAATCGTCCACAGCAACTGTAGCACGTCAAATGAGAATGAACTCCTAAGCAGGGCGTCCCTGTGGCTGGGAACCTAAAATGGTTTTTACAAAATAGATTTGGAAAACGGGTCAGAGCCCGAGTAAAACAATTTAAAAATATTTGTAAGTATTTAAAATGCATAATCAGTAGATATTATGTATATGTTAGTTTCGCGTGCTCTCACATGAGGTCCTCACCCCTCAACTATTGAGTACGCCTAATGTGTTCTACTAACTCTCACGTTATTCTACCTCATCTAACTAGTTCAAGTCCTTTATCTTACTACAGATACTTACTCATAGTACCCACTCGTATTACCCATACAATACGTTATTGATTCGTTTTCTCATATCATTTAAATTAATTCAAGGTTCACCAAATAGATGTTACGTTTCCACTTTCTTATGTTATTTTAGACATCACTATCTTTCTAATTTGCAGAGAACACGTAGTAGAACAAACCACAAGTACATATATTTATCACTTATCACTCTCTCTCTCTCTCTCTATATATATATATAGACCTGTCAACGGGTCGGTTTGGGTCGTGTACGGGTCGGGTTAACGGGTGAAAACAACCTTAACCCGTACACGACCCGTTAAGCCTAACGGGTCTAATAACAATACCCAAACACGACCTGTTAATATTAACGGGTACACGACCCAAACCGTTAACACCCATTAATATTAACGAATCATTTTGGGTCGAAATGGGTAACGGGTTGGGTGACCCTATAATACCCGTTAGTCTTCAATACTTTAAAAATAATGGATTTTAATTGTAATTTTTATTGGGTATAGATTGGGTGACCCTATAGCAACCGTTAGTCTTTAAAGATTTAGAAATAATGGGTTTTAATGGTTATAGTTATTGGGTACGGGTTGGGTGACCCTATAGTACCCGTTAGTGTTAACGGGTGTTAACGGGTAGAAACGGGTACAGGTAAATTTCCAAACCCGAACCGTTAGTGTTAACAGGTCTACCGTGTCAACCCGTTAATGACCCAAACCCAATAAGGGTAAACCCATTAACTCATAATTTCGTGTCGGGTCGTGTCGTGTTAACGGGTTATTGTGTATTTTGACAGGTCTATATATATATACAGCACCCCTAGGCTGAGACCTGCGGTGCATGCATACTCTGCTATCAAGTCCCCTTACATTGCATACTAAATAAAGGACTATTGGTTTGGAATCACTCTCGAACCACAATATAAAATTCACACATAATTGGAGGCGAACATAGTTCTAGGCCTTTGGGCTACGCACATACCTACGCACCCAAATGACTGGCCACACCCTCATTCACACAAGCAGTGCTCATCCGTAAGTTATATGCTCTTAGGTATAAATCTAAAATCCCCCAAGATGGCTCATCAAGATAAGACTGTCCCCTTTTTAACCTCCTACGATAGCATGCAGCGTAGGTATGTTATACACGTAATAATTCACACATTAGTTATTCACATGATCTATATATATAAGTTTGGTAAGGGTAAGCACATACCCTGCAATATATCCCGCATGTAGTCTATATAGTCTAAGTCATCGATTCCCTCGAAATCCTCGTGTCATGATAAGATTCCTCGAATTTAAATCTCAACACACAATTATGTTCAATTAACTTTAGCCCCAAATTCTCCTCATGGGTTTAAGTATCAAAATAATCCTTGGTCTAATTGTGTTTAAAATAACTACCATTATATTTAAAAATTACCTCAAAAGTTAACCCGATCGTTTCCCACGTATCCTAAGCAAAACGGGAAAAATTTCCAAAATCTAGGCAGCTGAATCGATTCGGCTAGGGAGCCAAATAGATTCGATTCCTATAGGTCTTCGTCTTCTTCCTTAAACAGTTACGGGGTTCAACATTTTTAATTATCCAAACCTACCAAACATCATACCAACCAATATGCATGATTTCTAATGTTTTATAATCGTCAAACCATTAAAGAACATCAATTAATTTAAATTAGTTCAAGATTAACCTGTAAAAATCCTAGTTCACCATTTTTCATTCATGAAAACCTATAGAAATCATATTTCCTCACATTTTGATCATCAATAACTCATCAAATTAGTCTTCTTACATAAGGGATTCAAACCTAAAATTAATTCACCCAAGACATGATTTAAATATCTCAATTATGTCATCAACTTTCATGGATTCAATGTAATAAACACCATACTCTAACATGAATATTATATCTAATAAAAATTAGGCAAGATAAATACTTGCCTCTATTTGAAGGTTTGATCCATTGTATAAGAGTGGTATATTTGTGATCATCTCCTCTCGGTCTACGCGATGGTGGTGTTTGTTGTGCAAGAATGGTGTGCTGTGGCCTTGGGGTCTCATATTTTCTTCCTCTTATGGATCTATGAAACTTTGTAACTTATAACCCTCAAAGACTCATCTTATCGGCTTATATAATCCTAGGAATTTCGTGGGTCTCCCTTCTCTAAAAATTTAAAAGACCAAAATACCCTCTCTGAGTGTCGGTTTGGCCTAAAAATGCCCCGAGACCCAAACTAAACCCCCGAGTACACTTTTATGACTATCTTGACCCTTTCGGACACATTGGCGCACTCAAAATGACCATATGGAATATCAAAAGTGAAATTATATTATATTTCCCACATTAAGTCCTAACACGACTGACACGCGCGTCCCGACTAAATTTACCGTAATTGTCGTATTTTTCACTCACGACAATTATAATATTTTCTTATCATTATTATTACTCATTCACTAAGTGATATTCAATATAAATAAATATTAATCCTTATCTCGCTAATTGATATTTATTTTACCTGATTAATTTACAAATATAATTTAAATAAATCCCAATTAATTCCCAAAATAAAAATCAATAAAATTACGGGGTGTTACATCAGTGCATGTGGATGGAGACAACACACATGGATATAAATCTTTTAGTGAGGAGGAAAAGGATAAATGATGGACATGGATGCAGTAAGACTGTATTTAGTAACTGTTCAACAACAATTGATCTAGTTCGGGTATTTTCCCCAAAAAGTGATAATTAGCACGGTTGTGATCCTCCCAAAGTTGTTTGAAGATGCAGAGGGACAAGAAGTTCTAGAAATATAATTGGATGAAGATTAGAAATCTGTGGTAGATAACTTTGACGTGTTTATATATGCTCTAGATTTGATATATGGGTTTGAAGAGCCTATTAAGAATATGAGTAATAGAATTAAGACCTTGTTCATAAAAGCTTAGATAAATGGAGTATTAATCAATAAAATATTGGTAGATAACGACGCTACTATTATCATAATTCCATACTCCATTCTTTCTAGAATAAATAAGAAAAATGCTAAATCGGTTTAAACTCAAAATATATTATCCATTTTTAGTAGATATAAAAAATAAACCAAAGGTGTAATACCAGTAGATATTGAAGTATGCAATAGGAAGTATAAAACTTATTTCTTTATCATTAAAGGTAAACAAAGCTTCAATGCTTTACTTGGAATGACTGGATTCACTCTAACAAATGTATTTCGTCTTCCATGAATCATAAACTTCTTTTAATAAAGTAGGATGGTAATGATAAGGAGGTGGAAGAAGAACCCTTTCTGTTCCACACAAGCTCTAACTGTGTAGAGGTTGGACTTTACCAAAAACATGTGGGACCTGTGGAGGTAGATGATTTATTACTAGAGACATCAGAAGGAGAAGTCTCAGATGAGGATTAGGAAAAGTTAGATTTTGGTCTGATGGGACTAATTGAATAATTAAACATATTTGTTTATTGGATAACACACCCATTGATGTTCAAATGGCCAATCACAGTTTATCCATGGTGTTATATAAATTCCAAAATCTAGATTTGAGTGCAAAGATTAGTGAAGAAGGGACCATTAATTGGGCAAATTATGTGTTCAAAGAAGATAAAGAAGATGAAGATCCTAATAATAATTATGAATTAACAAGTTCACTATTAGAGTATGAAGAGATCATGGTAAATCAGACAAATCCTTTGTTTGAAGTAAACTTTGGAACATAATAAAATAAGAAAATGACATATATCAGTGCAAACCTTAATAAAGAATATCGAAAATTATTTGTGGACTATCTACATCAGTACAAGGACTACTTTTCTTGGGAATATGACAAGTTTCCTAACCTAGACAGGAAATTTGTGGAACACAGAGTTCCAATAAAAGAGGGATAAAAACATGTCAAACAATTACCATGAAAAATGACGTCAGAAGTCCTAGCAAAGATCAAACAAAAAATGAAATGTTGTAGAAGGTTGGATTCATTAGAACAAGAACGTGCGCTCAATGGCTCTCTAACATAGTTCGAATTACTAAGAAAAATGAAAAATTAAGAGTGTGCATTGAATTCAAAAGTTTAATTTCTTCCACTCCAAAAGATGAATACCTAATTCCCGTAGTAGACCTATTAGTTGACATACCTACCGGTCATGAAATTATTGGATGGTCATTCATATTATAACCAAATATGCATAGCCGAAGAAGACATACATAAGACTACTTTTAGGTGCTCTAGTAATTTGGGAACCTTCGAATGGATAGAAATTCCATATGGACTAATGGATGCAAGGGCGGCTTACCAAGGGGGATTAATACCATTTTTCATGATATGGTTGGCTCTTTTTTAAAGTCATAAACTAATGACATAAGTGTCAAGTCAAAAATAGTTACTAACTATATAACACACATGTAATGTTCATTAGAAAGGATGAGACTTTACCGACTTAAAATTAATCATTTATAATGTGCCTTTGGATATTTCCTTGGAGATCTGGTGCACCAAAAGGGAATACGAGTTGATAAAAATGAAAAAAAAAACTATAGTCGAGAACATAACTCCTAAGAATAAAAGGAAAAATTACAAAATTTCTTAGGCCAAGTTAATTTCCTCGGTATATTTATATCTAATGCAATTGGAAAAAATTAAATATTTTCTCCTTTCTTGAAGCTCAAAGATCACGAAGAGATGGATTAAAATGAAGATAATGAGCTAGGTTTCCAGACACTCAAGAGATACTTTGTTAAGATAGCTGTTTTGGCACCTCTAAGAGAAGATAAGAAACTGCAGTAGTATGCTTCATCCTCTGATGAATCAATTGAAGTTATTGTGGACCAAGACTGTGAGAACCACACAGAACAAGATGTGTATTATCTGAGTAAATTTCTAAATGATTTTGAATGTACATATTCTATAATGAAAAAAATATGTTTAACTTTATATTTTGCATTATAAAATTAAAATATTACTTAATGCCTAGCGAGGTATATGTCATTTTGAAGTTTGATTAATCAAATATATGTTTACCAAGCCTATTTTATGCAATACAATTAGTAAAAAAAATATTAGCTCTATTTGAGTTCTGCTGATATTATGTACCTTAAAAAGTAATAAAAGTCCAAGCTTTGGATGACGTTTTGGCAGATGATCCATGTGAGGATAAGCCAAAAAGAGAATATAAAATATAAAATATGATATTTGATATGGTTTGATGGTTCGGAGACTGAAATAATGTCAAGAATAGGAGTAGTTATTGAATCCCATGAAAAAATTAAAACTAAACATGTATATAGAATGGAAGAAAACACATCTTCCAATAATCAAGTTGAATATGAGGCCGTTATAATAGGACTAGAAATCTTTCCAAATTATATTTTTTAGTGATAGATATATATGGGGATTCAAATTTGATTGTTATGGTGTTATGGGTCTCGAGCGGTGATGATTGCTCAGGGAGATAATGAGATGAGGGGATGCTGTGACACTATCTTTTCGATGTGCTCAATAGAGGCCTCGTGTGGTGGTCTGCGTGCCGTGAGATCTAACTCTACGAAGATGCAATAAAACTTATCTCCTGATCCGCCCTTTACCCTGAGCTCAGGTTCCGTTGTGATGATTTCCCCTGGAAGTTGTTTGATCCCAAATCCAGTTTTGTTGCACGCCTTTGTTTAGGAATAATGCTAATTCTTCATGAGAGGGATTATTAGTTGTACATAGTTACTAGTTATTTTATACAAAAAATAAACAAAATGGGTCAGTTCAGCCCTTTGGAGTTAATCCTAAGGAAGTTTGAGGCCTACGGATGAGCTAAAGATTCTTGGTGTGGGTTTGAGAATCGGGTTAGGAGTGGGGAAGGTATTAGTCACCCCACTCTTTCTTTATTATCCCTTATTAATATACTTATGATCAAATTTTACATTTGCCATTATTTTTAATTCATTTTAGAAAATGTTGGGCGATCTTTAGTTTAAAAATCCCCTAAAATATAAATAGGTGCTTAAGTATAAAAATAGTGTTTGTGAGAGGTGTAGGACGTCACCAAACCAGCGTGGGTACACAAGAGTGCATGTTCATGAATGTGTATTTGGTTAACGGGTGGCCACAAGTTTGTATGTATACCGGTGCGAGGCTCGACCTATACAATAAGAGGCCATCAATGTATATGCACACATCTTTTGACATTTGTATTAATTGAATGTACACGAGAAGTTGCAGCTTGAGATGTTTTGATATCTCATTTGAAGTGATAAGAGAGGGATAAAAGATGGAAGTAATAAATGGAGGCATATCTATGGGGATAACATAGCGAGATATATATTATCCAGGATTGTGCTCACGATAAAGAATCGATATTGAGACTATGTACCCATGTAGCCACGAAATCAAAGCCTACGTAGTTTTTATTGTGTATGTTTGAGCTTTTTTACTATGTTGATATGTGCAAGAAGTCGTGATTTGAGATAATTGGAAATCTCAAGGGTCTTGGAATGTGAGATGGAAGCATCTATATAAAATAATATATCAAGAGACTGATTGAGGAGTTGTATTTAGAAATGGTGGCATTTATGAAGATAATACGTCGAAAAACATATTATAAAGCTTGGGCTCACGAATGTATCTCGACATTGTGCCTAAATACCCAGGTATTCCTAAGATCAAATCCTACATTATCTAAGGACATGGTTGTATTTACGAGTATGGGCTATAGGATACCGGGTAGAAATTATAAATTGTTATGATATTCAAGGAGCTTATCCCTTTGTATGACATTTTCATCATGAGCCCAAGTATTATATTCATATTTTAAGACTACATAATTAAAGATAAGTGTTCAATAAGTATTACAAGAAAACACAAATTCATGGGTGTTGCCGTATGGGACGAGACTGTTTGCTCGGAGAAGTGGTGAAGAGTATTCTAATTTTAGACTTTTGTTTCAATAAAGCTTCGGAGTAACTCGGTTCACGAACACTTTCCTCAGAATAATTTTGAAAAGTATGTTTTCATGTCGTACTTAGTTATGCCTATTTTTATTAACAAAATTTAACATATGGGTATGTTATCTATCTCAAAACTAGAGGTGATAGGTAAAAACAAGGCTATAAAATATAAACACTATAAAATGCATACACGATCCACTGAAGGGACTGGATTAAGTTACTACATATATATATGTACATTTCTGTATATAAGACATAGATGAGAGTGTAAAACATTTACCCTTGGAGTATGAACATTGCTTCGACGTGGAATTAACTTCGAGAGGAAGTAGTCGTACTATCGGGTAGAGGTTCGCCTGAGGAATTTTGGATTACCGATTTTACACAGGGCAATTATACTTTTTCAATATCTAAAAGTCATTTTCTAAACATCTATTTTGGAAGTCGGGACTTCAATAAAGGTTCTTGAACTTAGGCTCTGGGGAAAAGATATTTTAGAAACCAAATCAGTGTTCGGTTTTGGTGCCCTTTTGCCAGTGGGGTGTGATACGATGCAAATATTTTTTATTTCACCTGTTAACCTATGCGTTATTAGCCCCATCGTGTAACTTAATTCCTATATTTATGCACGTTAAATAGAAAACCTCGGATTTGTATGCATATATGCTTTTCAGGGGTTAATTGAGCTTTTGTAGGTATTCCGGCACTTAGTATGAAGTTTGGATGCATTTTGGTGAAGTTCCGTACACATTCGCATGCACAAGGGCATTTTATTTAATTCATATCTTGGGTATCTGGCCCAACATCTCCACAGAAGTTTTATCCCTTTGAGCAAGTTTCACATGGCTGTAAATAGTGCGTGATTCCGTTCCCTAATGAAGAAGTTATGGAATTTTAAGTGGAAGAGAAAAATAAAGCAACCAAAATAGGGGAAGAGAACCAAACCTACAAGTTCGGATCGATTCATCCATTGTCGAATCGATTTGGTACACGACAGTGCTTAAACTTGTCAGTAAAGAATCGATTCGGCCATGTCCGAATCAATTCAATCCATACCAGTGCACGAGGTATCCATTTGCGAATTGACTCGCCCATTGTCAAATCGATTCGCTTTACTAGTCGTTCGAAGATATTTCATCACCAAATCAATTCACACTCTGTCGAATCGATTCGACCCTATAGATTTTTGTTTCCTTTTAATTACTAGTTTTCCATTTGGGATTTTGTATATATAATCAACTCTTCTCATTTTTAGAAAGGATCTATCATTTTGTCTAGTTTTAGGGTTTGTAACTTGGTAGCTTTTCCCTACTCCTTCATTTCCTTTGGATGCTTGTCCATTTGGTAAGTTTTAAATTACTATTCATTATCTTCCTTAGTGTATTTTATTATTCTAGCTTAATTTCCTTTATGTATTTACATTTCCATGCCTAGTTAATTATTTATTGTGTTTATTTATTTCTTTAATTAGTTTAATTAGTTGTTAATTAGTTGTATTCATGTTTTGTCCCTAGTTAAATAGGGTCGGGGTTGCGTTTCTTCCATTAACGATCGTCGAGCTCCAAAAGTTAGGTTTTGTGTAAAATTGCATTTAATCGAAACCTTGCATATTAAAGTCGGATTATTATGCATTTAACTTTCTTTGTCAAGCAACATTAGTATTTATAGCGATAATCCGAATTTAATCTGCATGTGACCATTTTCTGTTAAACGTTTAATCTCAAAACTTTGAATTGGATCCCTTATTATGTCATGTTTATGCTTAATTGATCATGCCGGTTAAATAGCTTTCGAACCAGAATTCTAATTCATAGTTGTTTAGCCTTTGTGGTGCGACTGCAATTTTGACTCTCTCTTTTATACTGTTTAGAGTTAATTTCTTTCTTTTTACTTTTTCACCATAACCACCCATCACCTTTTCCACTTTTATTCTTAAATTAATAAATCGATTACCATCAATCAACACTCCCTGTGGATTTCTTACGATACCCGGCTTACCGGTATACTTGTATCGCAAGTGTAGTTGTAGTTTTGGTTTTTTTGTATGTGAGTGGGAGCCGATAACAACAACCACCATCCTCACACGAGTGCTCGGTTTCCCTCACATCAAAATGGCGCCGTTACCGGAGAGTGTTTTATAGATATTAGTTGCTTTATAATTTCGTAATATTTATTTTATTCATATTTGTATTCTTTGTTTCCCCTTTCTTTTTTACTTGCGCTAGATTATTTCGAGAAATTGAAATTTTGGCGTTTGTTACTTTAATTGAATTGCCTATTGTGGAATGTCTCGCTATTATTCTTTAGATAACCTTAATTGTTATGAGAATTGTTTTCCAAGTTATACTCCCAATACAATGAGAGAATACCTATAAATTCTTGAAGATGATCGCATTGAGCATGAAATTTAAAAGTATGTAAGTAATATCTCATCGCCTTGTGAGGATAATTTGGGAAGTGGGGAATCCGTTAGTTATGAGCAACCCGCACAAGAAGATAAAATGTCTTCTAGTTGGTTTGACCATGAGTTAATGATTAAGAAAATTAGTAATCGATCCAAGAGTTCTAAGGCTTGTTTTTAGAAAATAACGCCATGCTCGATGAAATCATTTCTCTACAAAATCGGTTTGAGGGTGAAACTTGCGTTTCACCTACACCCCTTTTTGAGGAAGAAATTATCGAGAGTGATCCAAGCACTTTCAAATTTTAACCTCTTATTAATTCTTCCAATTGTAGTGAGGTTGATGGTCATTCCTTTCCTTTATTCCCTAATATGCTCGAACCGTTAAATTTATCACAAGAATTGGCTGAAAGTCTAATGGACTTTGACCCGATTCTTGAACGATAATGTTATTTTGAGATGCTTCATCTCATGGGATATTCGCTAGCACTAGCCCCACCTCCCTTTTTAAATTAAAAACCTTGGGTAAGTGATTTAAATTTTCCAGAGATCAATGTGGTATTGTCACCCTCAGTATCCACACCCCCATCGAGCGCCCAAAATTTATAATCGGCGATGGTTCATTTCTTACGCCTTACACATGCCTTATGTTGTTCAAACGGAATTCATATCTTCTGGGAGGCATGTTTTCTTTGGAGGGTCCACCGTTGATCTTTCAAAGTCACATCCCATTTTGGGTGGATCCTCAATTATTTAGACTTCTAGTGTATAGTTAGTTAGAAATCCAAATAGTAGGTTGTAAATAGTTAGCTTTTTAATTTCTTTTGATCTTTATTTATTCTTTATTTTTAATTATAGTCTAGAGTAATTAGTTAAACTTTTTGTTATGATCGGTACTAACTTGTTTGATAGATTCTTTGGACTTGTTCTTATCTGGAGATTGCTTCAATTTTGGGTAATATCATTATTTTCATGTCTTTGTGTTGTGTTCTTAATGCGCATTGAGGACAATGGAACATTTAAGTTAGGGGGTGTGGAATATTCTATCCCTTTCTTGTGTAGTTCCATTGATTTGATCACAAGTTATTTACAAAGCATGCCTTTTGTTAAAATTTGAAAAAAATTCAAAAATATTTCCTTTCTTTTTTCTCTTTTGTTGGGCATTTTGCCTTAGTTTTCGATGATAAATTTTAATAATTGCCCGATCCATTAGACATTCAACGATGCATGTTCTCGATTTTAGAAGTTATTAGACTTTAGTCCTCAAATCATTGATATTATGAATAACTTCATAAATTAAACTTTATCCCATGAGCACATGCGCTTTTCTTGTTTTATTGATTTGGTTTAAGATTTTTATAACTTGGTAATCTTTTGTTGCATTGTATATACTTGCACCGAGTGAGCTTTGGTATTTTCTTCCTTTGTGAGTTTATACACTATTCTTTCCTCATTGAAAATATTGAATTCGTCGGTAATCTCACTATTCTTTCATTTGATCAGTCATTAATTGAGTTCATTTAAGAAATGTGTTATTTGATCACGATTTTCAAAGTTGTTTTGACTCGAGAATTGTGTAAACTTTAGGAAATGATCATTGTCCATCTTTGTTATATCACCCATATTAGCCTTGACCTCACCTTATATGTTATCCCTAGTCAACCCCTTTGGGCCTTAATATAGCCTTTCATTTCAAAACCCCAAAATCCCATAACCAACTCCTCATTGGAGTTATAATCCATACATATTACCTTCCATACCTTTGTTTGGAATGTTACTCGGGATTGAATGATGTTATTGTCTTGTGGTTGCAATTAAGCATGGAAAGAGTGAGAAAAATGAGGAAAAGAAAGAAGTGAAAAATAGAATAAAAGTGAAAAAGCAAAAGAAGCGAAAAGAAAAAGGTTGAAAAAGAAGAAAAAAAAGAAAGAGGAAAGTTGTATATAGTGTTCAATAATCCTTGTTTCTCTCCAATTCATATTTAATGCTTGTTATGGAAATCATATTCCAATTGTGAAATTGCCCACATTTTTCCATTATCCCGAGTTTTCATCCCCGAACACTTTGAATCCGAACATATTTTCTTCATTTCATAACCTTAACCCCAAACCTACACTACAACCCTATAAAGTCCTATGTGATCCTAGGGTGAGTTTAATTTAAAAGTCATAATAATTTTGATAATCTGTGAAAATATATTTCGCCTCCTTTAATGAGCGGTATCTTTCATTGAGATTACATGTTTTTATTTTCTATATAGCGTTCTTCTTTAGTGACATGTGCGCGACCTAGTTTCCATTTATATTTACTCTTTATGCCCGCATGTCCCGTGTATTACCTCCCCTTTCACAGTGATTTCATTTGTTGAGTGTAATGCTCGGTGAGGATTCATATATGCATGCTTTTATGTTTATCGGGTTTATATAAGTTTTTGCAAATCATATTTTGCATGTGCTCGTTCCCCTCCCACTTTTAAGGTTTCAATTCTATGAAGTTTTTTCTATATTGTTAATAATAACAGACTTTTGTGGGAATTCATTCACATTGCAAAGAATGCGTTTGAAATATTTTTCGTTTTTGTTGAGTTTGTCGCATGTTGATTGGGCATATTTTGAGGAAAATTTATGATGTTTGCGGGTTTCATCCTTGAAAACCCTCATGATACTACACTCGTGCACTAGGGTAACCTAGGGGTTTAACGGTTTATTGCATATGCTAAATGCAATTTGTCCTTTTTATCCCTTTTTGTATTTGTATCCTGTTTTTGGTTTATTTGTAGTTCTTGTTGTTTCCTATTTGATTACTAGGGGCTAGCAATGTGTAAGTTATGGGGTGTGATACGACGCAAATATTGCGCATTTCACTAGTTAACCTACATGTTATTAGCCCCCTCGTGTACCTTAATTCCTTTATTTATGCTCGTTAAATAGACAAACTCAAAATTGTATGTATATATGCTTTGCGGGGGTTACTTGAGCTTTTTAAATTAGGTATGTTCATTGGTATTTTAAGTGAGAATGCTGGAGAGCCTGACTGTAAAATATATATATATATATATATATATATATATATATATATATATATATGCTATATATATAACCTAGGGGTTTAACGGTTTATTTCATATGCTAAATGCAATTTGTCCTTTTTATCCCTTTTTGTATTTGTATCCTGTTTTCGGTTTATTTGTAGTTCTTGTTGTTTCCTATTTGATTACTAGGGGCTAGCAATGTGTAAGTTATGGGGTGTGATACAACGCAAATATTGCGTATTTCACTAGTTAACCTACATGTTATTAGCCCCCTCGTGTACCTTAATTCCTTTATTTATGCGCGTTAAATAGACAAACTCAAAATTGTATGTATATATGCTTTGCAGGGGTTACTTGAGCTTTTTAAATTAGGTATGTTCATTGGTATTTTAAGTGAGAATGCTGGAGAGCCTGACTGTAAAATATATATATATACATATGCTATATATATAACCTAGGGGTTTAACGTTTTATTGCATATGCTAAATGCAATTTGTCCTTTTTATCCCTTTTTGTATTTGTATCATGTTTTTGGTTTATTTGTAGTTCTTGTTGTTTCCTATTTGATTACTAGGGGCTAGCAATGTGTAAGTTATGGGGTGTGATACGACGCAAATATTGCGTATTTCACTAGTTAACCTACATGTTATTAGCCCCCTCGTGTACCTTAATTCCTTTATTTATGCTCGTTAAATAGACAAACTTATGGGGTGTGATACGACACAAATATTGCGTATTTCACTAGTTAACCTACATGTTATTAGCCCCCTCGTGTACCTTAATTCTTTTATTTATGCTCGTTAAATAGACAAACTCAAAATTGTATGTATATATGCTTTGCAGGGGTTACTTGAGCTTTTTAAATTAGGTATGTTCATTGGTATTTTAAGTGAGAATGCTGGAGAGCCTGACTGTAAAATATATATATATACATATATATATATATATATATATATAGAGAGAGAGAGAGAGAGAGAGAGTCAGGCTCACCTACATCATCTCTATACATCACCCACGCATCATGCCTAATTCAAGGCCCTAAAAAACTTTTTTTTAAAATTTATATTTTTTCCTTGAAATTAACCTTCCAGTCAACACATATGAAAAAAAATTAGGTCAAAATATATTTTTTAGCTATTTTTAAAAAATCCACAAAAACTGCTAAAAATACCTTATTTATAAGGGTCTTCGCCAGCAGTTTTTTGTGGATTTTTTAAAAATAGCTACAAAATTCATTTTGACCTAATTTTTGGCATATGGGTTGATTGGAAGGTTAATTTCAAGGAAAAAATATATAATTTCAAAAAAATCTTTCTAGGGCCTGGAATTAGGCGTGATGTATGATGTATATAGTATGATGTAGGTGAGCCTACCCCTCTCTCTCTCTCTCTCTCTCTCTCTCTCTCTCTCTCTCTCTATATATATATATATATATATATATATATATATATATATATATATATATAGTGGATATGATTTAAAAACTAAATCCGTTTAAAACTTATATATACGTTGAAATAAGATTTATTTATGTTCTTTACTGATTTGTGTAGATTATTTATGGTTTTATAAAACTCATGATCTAAACATTTTTATGCATAAATTGGTTTTTCAGTTTTCACCTAATTTAAACATCAAATTATAAATCAAAGACGTTTTCTATCTTTGACTTTAGATTTGATCTTCAAACCATTTATGGAAATAAAAAATTATTAAAACTTAATTTCTGTGTTGCATCTTCACAGGATACTCTTGTCTTGAATATGAAGTGCGTGTAGTGCTAAGTCTATTATTTTGTGTTTAGTCTATTTCAATAGTTATGGGATTGTTTAGTACTAGCCTTGGTATAATAAGTGTATTGGTTGTACTAATTCATTTACACATTGTAAATAATAATTTTTACTTAAACTATTTTTCTAGTGGACTTTTGGTGTGTGTGGTCTTGGAACTAAAAGACTCGAGGTATCCCAGTGCACTAGTTTCCTCGTTATTAAACTATTGTGTTCATATCCCCTTGTCCGCATTTCATTCTTGTTTCAACTTTTATTCATTATACTTTGAGAATCACACCAACTACAACTAAGTTTTTTTTTTTGGCGTGTGTATTCAACAATTGAAGTTTAAAATATTTTTACTAAAGAGTTCAAAAAGAATATCTAATCATAACACTGTGTGTAATAAACTACTTTCATGTTTTTACTCTTTAAGATCACAAACCATTTTAAAACTTATTTTAAATGGAAGACTGAACTGGTATTCTATATGTCCTCCTCAATTTGATGGTGGAAACTTTTTTTTACCAAAAAGTAAGAATGATTGTACATATCCAATAGTTAGGGGATGATATATGGGATATGCATGAAAATATTTTTCTGTAACAACTAGAGTTATTGGTGAAGTAATGTTCAAATAACGGGAAGAAAGCCTCTTTCTGAATGGACTAGAGACGAGAAACTAAGTTCACAATTGTAACAACCCGTAATTTTATCCGGTAATTAATTAAAGTTATTCGAAACTCGAAAAGCTATCTTAAAAGACTCCTAATATGAGTATATATAAATATTGGGTCGTTTAGAAGAGTCATTATAACATAAAAATCCTTAGAAAGAGTCCTTATAACATAAAAATCTCTTTCAAAAAACATTTGTCACGGTTATGAACCGTGACTAATGGACGAACTATTTTAGTTTTAATTGAATTCTAATGCCATTTAAATTCCTCCTACACTTGTCTCTTCTCTATACTACTATAAAACGATATACAAGCATATAAGAACCTAAAATTCGAGCCATCCAAGTAATCATCCAACATGGCCTTTCAATTTGGCTAAAATTCATGTAAGCAGCCATAAAACCTCCTTCCAGCTTTGCTATAATCCTTTCACCTTCCGAATTTTCAAGTAGAATGTAAGCGTAAGAACGGTTCACATTCTACCCATCGTAGCCAGCATAAACCCTCCTTTATACCAGACCCATTTACCTGCATTATAAACTCATTGAAAAAAACTAAATCTAATTTCTATGGTCTCTCCATATGGCGGCTCAAAGCCTCAAACCATCTCTCTGTTTCCCTCTCTCATCATGGATTTCTGCCTCAGTCATTGTCTTCTCTTGCAATCTCCTGGTGATTGTGAGATACTATATGGGATTAATGGAAAGTATTGATTTTGGTTGCTGAGGAGCATGGTTACTAAAGCAGATATCTATGATTGTGAGATACTATTGCAGAGGAGAATGGGTGGTTCATGAATCGGGTATGAAAGTATTGATTTTTGCTTCTATCTGTATGAGCAGGTATGGATTTTAATTTGTACTTATTTAAAATGGAGGGTATTTTGATTCTTTTTTGTGGTCAATAATCGCAACTTGACAGCTACATCTAAAGTTGGTATCAATGCTACAATATGATATACTAAAACAAACAAAACTCAATACATGCAAGCCAAAATATTTAGGCTCGTTTGGCAACCCAATTTTAACGCTTGAAATTAGAATTAAAAGGCCAATTTGAATTTCACAAAATTAAAATTGACCTTCCAATTCTACAGTAGAATCACTATGAATTTGGCTTTTCTCTTTATTGTGAAAAAATGGGTTTTGGTCAAAAAAAAAAAAACTCCAAACAGTTGAATTCCCGGACCTGATTTCTGACTTCTATTCCCAACTAAGCTTCGAAACAACTAAGACGATGAAAATCTGCCCAATTACAATTGAAGTCGGCTTAGTCGGGTCTTCGTAACATACCCCGCATGGATACATGATCAATTTGGTTGGACCAAAATCCACCGAATCAGATTAATTACTTTTATCTACAAATGGAGATTGGGAAATTGAGACCATAAGATCGCCATCAATGGTTGGAGTTTACTTTTATACATCCATGGCCTTCAAAATTACTGGATTAAACCAAATTCTAGGTCGACGGGTGAACCGATCATCAAACCCCTGATTCTAGGCCACTAATAACTTCGATTCGAACCTTCCATTAAAGGCGGAATTTTCTTTGAGTGAAATCTCCCATAATTTGCACGTTAATGATTTTAGGTTAACAGTTTTTAAGTTGCTGCTGTCAAATATGATATGATTTTTTCGGTGGAGTGAAATTAAGTGACTTATTTTTATATTTGAATTATGCCATTATAATTATCCATATGGGGAATTGAATGGATGAGAAAAATTCGATGTTTTTATGGTAATGGATATCAATTTATGTTATTGTAGTATTTTGATGTATAGACTATTCTATTAATTTATTGAAAAAATAATTATGCATACTAACTTTTAATGTATTTGATTAAATAGATTAATTTGGTTATCATATTCATAATTTCATAGCTTTATGTATGTATATAATTTCAGCATTAATCCACTATAAAATGATCTGATGTTCCAAACATATCGTGGATTGGTGAGGCTCTAGTTAAGGGGTGCCGCTCAATTTAAAATCTACAGCTGATGGATGTTCTCAGATGGTCGAAGATTGTTGTGTTTAGTGGGACAGTAGACAGGGTGACAAGGCTTAAAAGGTCGTCGGGGCCAATATGATAAAATGAGGGTATTGGATGTGATGTCGAGTCTACGTTTGGTATGTAATGGTCCACCTCACCGTTGGAAGCGTTTCATATAGTAATGTATCAATTGTGGTTGAGACGACACATGATTAGATACAACTGACAAAAGTGGGTTGAGTAGATTTTTCCATATTTTAGTTTCTGTGTAAGTTGTAAGAGAGATTGATTGTTAATTATATGCCATGTAAATCTAATCAAAAGTTAATAATGGCGGAAGTGAAAATGATTGAAGCCACTAATTGAGTTGGTGGTGTTTTTTTTAAGTGGCTGTTATTTGAGCCCTATTTTTCAATCAAATTGTTTCATTAGAAAATGACTTTATTGATATATATTATTGATTCATATCATAACATTCATTTTTTAATTTAGTTAATTGTTGCAATTTTTTGCATTGAGTTATAAATAATCGAGCATAAGGAAGAAAAAATAAGTTATAACTAATATTATCTAATGGGTTTTCTGTAATGTACACCACCTATTTGATTAAATTTTGAACAGGGAAAAAGTTTTGGTAATTAGTAGTTGTATGTAAATATTTATTTATTAGTAGCATCTTATAATACCTTAAAAAGGAGAAATCAAATACCAATATAAAATTATGTTTTAATATATGAAATTATGTTTTAATCAATGAGTAAAGCACATAGATTTACATTTCCACAAGATTACTCTCAAATTCAAGTGGAATAGAACTAATTGTTTATTAACAACGATACTTGAGACTTTTTTAAGGGATCGAACATCATTTATCATTCTATTAAATGAATATTAGTTGTGTGTATGGTATGTTTCAAGCTTCAAGAATGCTTATTTGGAAAATCATAAAAAATGTCGCACATGGCACCTCGCTCGCGCATCGCGTTGGATTACACCTAGTATATATATTAATATTTCGGGGCTTGGACTTTTAAAACTCATTTTTAAATACCTTAAGAGCAGTACTTCTCTATTTTTTTCATCTTCTTCCTCATACAAACCCTATCCCTAAAGTTATAAAGTTTTAACACAATATTTGAACATTTAATTGGGTTTTCGCAAGATATTTCAAGAACGTCTCTTTGCTAATTTTTCGAGAGTAATTCAACCGTCTATTCAGAATTCGCAAATGACTTTTACTTAGGCATGAATACTCTATTCTCTTTCGTTAGTATTATGCGTTTTAAATGTCGCCTAAACACTTAATTATGTTTTTCTTAAAATAAATTAGCAACTTAATTAGAAAAGGTGGAAAGTAATTATAGTACTATTTTTATGAAAACTTTTAATATGAAATAAGATTGAAAACCATTGGGTGCATAGGTTAGATTATTGATTTTTGACTATTTTGGGTGCAGGTTCGTATGTAGAATTTTATGGAGTTTATTTAAATAATGAACGAGGTGCGTACACACTCGTATAATTTTGTGATTAATAAAAGTGGGCAATTATTAAATATTGAACAAATTTGCATTTTTATTAATCCAAAATTATTAGAAGGAAATAATTGTGTTGAGAACAACGACGGTGTTATTAATTAAATTAAATTAAATTGGGCAATTGTGATTGAATTGTGTTTTTATTCATATAAATTGTGGAATTGTGTGATTAGTTATTATTCATATTTTCCATTGCGGGGATGATGGGACTTTTGGGTAGTATGTTATCACCTAAATATTAGGATTCTTGCTAGGTATGGGACTAATAGGTAGGCTTTAGTTACGAGTTACACTTTCTAGGTACGTGACTAGTGAGTGTAGATTCTTACGGATGGGTGATTCTGGGGTGGGCCTGATTTTTATGTCGCGTCGTCGATTCGCTAGCCTAAGATTAAGACTAGAAAGAGATATTAATAAAAATTCATCCTATAATTAAGGTAGGACGTATTTATATGTTGGGGACCTTTAGGTATTGGACTAAGGGAGTTTTGAGGATCTCACGTCGATAATAAGGGTGGGGTAATTTGCAAAATAAATATGAGAAGGATAAATAATTAAGAATTAATGCCTAAGAAAATAAAAGGGTATAAAAATATATTGGCGACATAATATGCCAGGGCCGATAGTTCAAATAGGTCAGTTGGTATTTATGTCGTGTCATGTGTGGAACCTCGTCATGTTGCGGGATCGATAATTTAAACGGATCAGTTGGTTACTGACGAAGGGAATGTGTATTTTGGTGGGAGCACCACCCGAGACGGGAGGATAGCTATAATAATGTATTTTGGTGAGAGTACCACCCGAGGTGGGAGGACTGCTATAATAATGTATTTTTGTGGGAGTACCATCCGAGGCGGGATGACGGCTATAATAATGTGAATTAATGGAGTAAGATTTTTATGCAAGAGTACCGTAATGGATGATAATAAATTGAGAAGAATGATAAATTAGGTTAATTTAATTAAATTAACAATATGAGACTATTGATATTTAAAATATTACTGGTTGGATTTTTTTGAATAAAAATTATTTTGGGTAGATAGTGATTTATTGTTATTGTGCCTAATCATATCTCATTTAATTTCAAATACTCTATTGTGATATTTATTATGTAAATGCTATTGTCTGGGTTCAAGGACCTTAATTGAGGGTAGTAGTGTGTATTCATGCTCGGGGCTCTGACCATGTGCCTTGACTAACCATTTTTAAGTATTAGTACTGGAGTAGATGCATAGGATTATTGGAGTTATATCTTGGAAGTGTAGTTGAAGTTTAATTATTTTATGCGTAGTAGTTTTGTTTATTTTTCATTCCTTTGCATTTATATTGAGACTCCGTTGATTGATTTTGTGGGCCATTTGGTTCCACAATTGTTACGATTTTTATTCAGATTTTTCATTATGGATTCAGATTTATATTTGGAGTTTATATTTCTTTTACGATTTGGGTATTATTGGAGTTTAGCGTGATGATGGATTAAATATCGCATTGATGATTCATTTTTGGGATTGATTTAAATTGTTTATCCTGTGGAAATGAATTTATTATGTCTCATATCTGTCACATGTTGATGATGATACTTAATTTAGTAACGCCCGACTTAGTTTTGGTGGAGGCCGACGCTGAAATTATGTGGGGGTGTTACAACAATATAATAATAAAAGCACAAATGCTATTTTCTAAACAGTGGGCGAGTTTGAATTTAAAAGAATCTCATCCTGCACCACCTCTAAGGCAACTTGAGACATTTTGATGTCTACCCATGAGGGTGATGCTAGAGTTGAACGAGCTAAGTCACAATTATTAGTTCCTATTAATGATACCATGTTTATGAGGTTTCATGATATTGTTGACCAATGACATGCTTATGATATTATATATGTTGATTTTGAAATTTGTGCTAAAGTACTTAGAACTTTTCCACATCCTTTTGCTATAAAGAAACATGCCATAGAAGAAATGGTTGATCCTAACATGATAGCTGAACTGTTGTGTAGTAATGTGAAAACATTTGAACTGAAAACTCCCTTAAGTGAAATCAAAGAGGAAAAGCAAAAACACAAACTTCACAACCATTTTAGTGTTTAAATCTATTATTAGCAATCTTGATTTTGTATCTTCTTTATCTAGTGTAGATGACTTTTCTATTTCTCTTGAGTCATTAGATAATGTAATTGTTTTGTTGTTTAAACAATTTAATAAATTTGTTAAGTTTAGGAACAAATTTACTTCTAGATAAGGACAACCTAGTTGTACTAACAGGCCACATAAAAAATAGTTTGAAAAGATATCTTTTAAAAATATGACCATACTAAGGATTAAGTCATATTCAATGCAAAAAGTGTAATGAATTTGGTCATTATGCTAACAAATATTTTCAAAAAACTAAATGGCAATCTTCTCCAAAAACACATTCATCTAAAACTTGGGAGAATAACTTTGACTCTAACAGTGACTATAGTGATAGTTGTAATAATCTTATGGCTATTAATTCTATTTGTTTAAATGAGTCTGATAATAGTATTGATAATTTGTTTATTTTCTCTAATGATTCTGAATTATTTATAGACAATTATGATTTACCGATTGTAGATATTTTATTACATATTAAGACTCTTATGTATAATCATACTCTTGTAGATATTTTATTACATATTAAGACTCTTCTATATGAAGACATTTTATGATTATACTTCTAACTGGGATGATGCAAATGATGATTATAATGAATCTTCTTTCAGAATAGAATATTTTGATAGTGATTGTGATGATGATAACCTACTTTATAATAATCTTTATATGTCTACTTTGAAAAAGTGTATTGACTTAGGAAAAGTTAATGCTAGGTTGCCATCTAAAATTGATATTCTCAATAATCAAATTCTCTTAATTTCTAATAAAACTTCTACACAAGGAGAAGATCTTGATATTGAAAATTTAATGTCAAAAAAAATATTTCCAAAATAAATGAAGGTTGTTTCTCATTAGAACAAAAACACAAAGCTATCTTAACTGATTTTGATGTTTCATAAACTAAACTGATAGAAGATTTAAACAAACTAAATGCTTTCAAAAAATTTGGCATCATTATAAAACAACTTTTGATTTTTTAGAAATCTTCTTCCAGTGATAAAGAAATAGTTGGTTTTAAACCAAAATAATTTTTTAAAACAATTTTTTTATCCTCCTATGTAGATTGTCCAGAATCCCCAAAAGTTCGTATGTCTATTCCGTATTTTCAAAAATAGAAACAAACTAAAGTTCACTATACTACTAAGAATATTTATCAATGCAATTTTTGTTGCAAAACTGGTCACTTTAATCAATTATGTTATAAACGATTAAATTAAAATAGAAAAAATAGGAAAATAAATGGACCTGAGAGAACTATTGAGGTTGAACCTATTAAGAAACCCACATCACCAAAGCCAATACCTTAAAAGTCTAAAAAAATTTTTCTAAAAACTAAGGCATTATGGATTAGGAAAGAAGAATTAAGTTACCAACTGAGATGTAATGTTATTGTATCAGCATTAAATGCCTCTTGTAAAAACTATCGTTAATACCTTCATTCTCGGAGTTCTAGACATATGACTAGGGATAAATCAATTTTTTCTCTTTAATAATTTTATTGGAGGAAATTTCACTTTTCGAGATGAAAAAATGTCTCGAATTATAGGTAAATGAACAATTAAAGGTGAAGGAATACCTAACTTGAATGAAGTTCTATTGGTTGAAGGACTTAAAATCCCATTTATGAAGTATAAGTTATTTTGCGACACTGATCACGCTGTTAAGTTTTTAAAAACAGAATGTAAAATTTTACGTCTAGATGAAAACATAATTCTTTGTAAAGAAAGAATACCTAATAATTTCTATGTTGTTATTAAAAAAAAAGATTTTGAAAATTATTTATCTGCTAGTCTAAATTACTTAGATTTATGGCATGAGAGGCTAGGACACATTAGTTATGATAATCTGTCTAAATTAATTAGTCAACAATTATTACTTGACCTAAACACACAAAATCAAATATTCTGTTTGTGGACCATGTCAAATATGAAAAATGCATAAATCCACTCATAAAAAAGTCCGAACGATGTTTTAATATCTCATCCATTAGAATTACTACACATAGATTTAATGGTTCCCTTTATGACTACTAGCATATTGGTAAATTCTACATTCTCATCATTGTAGATGAATTTTCTATATTTACTTGGGTTGCGTTTATGAAAAAAAATTCGATAGTTTTCAAAACTTTTCAAGAATCCTTTTAAGGATTGAAAATAAAAAGGACATCCAAGTAACTGGGATTCAAAGTGATAAGATTGGAGAGTTTAAGGATACAGATGTAAATTATTGTAAGGAAATGGTTATAAATATGAGTTTTGTTCACCGAAAATCCCTCGATAAATGGTATAGCAGAAAGAAAGAATCGAATCATATAATAAATGACTCGTGTCTTTCTATGTGCTAAAAATTTACCAAAATATTTTTGGGCCGAGATCACTTAAACTGCATATCATATAATAAATAGAGTGCACTTATGTAAAAATATTAAACAAACTGTATATAAAATTTAATATGGAAAACGACCCAATTTAAAATATTTTAGGGTGTTTGGTAGTGAATGCTATATTTATTAAAATAGAGAACACTTATCTAAATTTGACACTAGTGGTAATAAGCCTATCTTTAGGTTATTCACAAAATAATTGTGCATATCATGTTTTTAATCTTAAAAAAAATATATAATGGAATCCATTAATGTTGTTGTAAATGATAGTGTTTCCCATCATTTGAAAGAAAGTGAGGATCCTTTACCCGTTGACCAATATGAAAATGATAATATATCTAAATAGTCAATAGATAATGATTCTGACTCTCTACCACCTGATGACCTGATGAACCTGATGTTCCTACCAGGTTAAGGAAATTCACCCTAAGAAAAAAATGTAGGATATGTTAAAGACCGAATAAGAACTAGATCTCAATATTTAAATGCTTTATTTTCTTCTAATTTGTATTTCATTGAACCTAAATACGTATAAGAAGCACTAATAGATGAATCTTAGTTTTTAGAAATTCAACAAGAATTAGGATAATTTAGACTACATGATGTTTGGTATTTAGTCCCACTAACTATTCACACTAACATAATTGGACCAAATACGAAAACACTGGGTTATGCGAATTTACTTGTATCTTAGGTTACATAAACAAAGATCTAATTATTTAACCAAATTTTATCTTGTTTAGAATTAGGTGTGAATGGAAGATAAATTTCAAATCAGTTGTGCCAAACCAAGCAAACAAGGCAGAATAAGAATTGAGAAATAATACCTTTCGAGTAAAACCTATATTCAGCACTATTAAAGACTTTAATAGACTCGGTGACTTATAGACTACTTAAATATACAATAACTATGATGCACAGGGTCTTCAAATATTTGAAAGATCGTGATGTAGTCCAACACCACCCATAAGAAGCATCCTTTCCCTCTTTACCGATCAGACTCAGGATACATAATCATTTCGTCTTTAGCAGTAGAGTCGCATCTCCACAAAAGTCAGCCATAGAGAATACTCTACTAGGGTTTGATGTAGTGTATGGAATGTTAGTTTGACAAGCTCAACAAATTATTATTGGGATGAATATGATTTGGAAAATAAAAGTATTTTTAGGAAGCAAAAGGAAGAAAACTTTTAAAGTAAGCATGAGAATTGTTTTTCGCCAAAAGAGTTATTTAAATAATCCAAAATAATCCTTTTTTTTTTATAAAAAAAACTCATTTTTCGAGGCAATGAGTTCATTCAAATGAAATTGCGACTTCATTCGAACGAAAATAGTAGTTTCGTTCGAATGAGGCGAGGTCTCGTTCAAATGAACGCCTATGTCATTCGAACGAGCTTCCTACTGATTTCTAACGAGATTATTTCTATTAAATACAGATCACTCGTTAGAAGTTCCTTCTAAAGAATTAAGTACTTCGTTCTAAAGAATAACAAAGCTTGTTTAAAGGAGAACAGAGTCTCGTTCTGGCGAGATGAAAATATCATTCAAACGAACTTAAACAAAATTATTTTAAAAAATATGTTTTATACAAATGCCTCGAGTAAAAATTTACATCCCAAAATACATTTGAGTGAGAAAAATCAAAACCTCAAATCCATATACCACCATAATGTGTTTGCAACAATTCCAATGAGTTGAATTTCAAAAATAATGCTCAGTCACTAATATGTCTTCAAAGATTGTGTTGAAGTATATGCAGATGTACTGTTCGGTTGTAACGAGATACACCAAAATATCTAAACTATGAGAAATTATAAATTATTTGTCTTACGAATCACCCCATTTTCTATTCTGGTATAAAAAAGATGAAACTAAATTAAAACCCTAAAGATAATGTTCTAATAATGCCCTCCCAAATCCAAAATGGAATGACATTCAAGACTTTCTCTTCAACTAAAATTCTTCATCTTATGTGGTCCGTGAGATCATCAACGAAGCAAAGAGACCTACACACATGAAACAAAAGAAATATCATGATGCTTACGAGTTTAAAGAATAATAAACTCCCTCGCAATTTGTTCTCCCCTTTTTGTCCATAACAATGTTGAACAAAATGAAATTGACTCGACTTATGAAACATTCCATAAATTTAAATGCGTCTCAAAATAATAATGCCAAACAATTTAATGTTTTAAATAGAATTTGTTGTGCAAACCCATTGATCATATGCTTTATAAGATCCTTAAAATCTCACTTATTTAAGAATTCACTCTTAAATTTTTGAAGATATCATGATGATCAGGTGTAACAATCAATGAAATAAAAATCGCCTTGGCACTTCTATTTTTTTATACCATTAATCTTTTAGGTTCTTTTTGCAAATGGTGTCTTTAAAGATAAATAGAATTTTCTTCTTTATAGCTCTTTTTCATTGCTAAACTAACATAAATTTCCCGGGAAACAAAATCCGAGAAATGGTTCTTACAAACATAATTTCTCATGTCCCTTTGGTTCATATTAAAAAATGATTAAGATAACACCGTAGTTGACATATGATAAGAAAGCACAATGTTTATAAAGTTCATGCACATATGCAATAAAGGTGATAAAGAGTCTAGCATGAGGAAAGCGATCATCGATGAACAACATAATTCTAACCACACATTATTAAGCACACTAAAGAAACAAATCCATGTATCAAAACATCATGAAATAGTCACATGAATAGATGGAATGTAGGGTTGATTCGAACAACTTAAATGTTCATCTATATATAGTGAAAAATGAAAATACAAAAACCTTTCTGTCTTTTAAAAAAATTGTATAAAATATTTTTGGAATTTTTCAAACGAAAATAAGAAATAAGTATAAACGTATAAATAAAATAGAAATACAATTTAGGAATAATGACAAAAGATATGAACATGATAATCAACTTACACTAGATAAAGTACTTGAACTCAATCAATGGAAAAAATTCCCAAAGAGTTCCTAAGATTCTCGAATCTAAGTGCATCTAAAGGTTTCACAAAAATAATGACTAATTGGCATTTAGTATACTCATAACAATTAAGCGCACAGCCTTCTCTTCAACGAGATCATGAATGAAATGCTAACTTATCGTAATGTGCTTTGTGCATGAATATTGGACCGAATTACAAAATATATGAATTGTACTCATATTATCACAACAAATAGTCATTGTGCTTTGAAAAATCCCATAATATTCCAACAATTTCTTCATCCATAAGAGTTGCATGCAAAAAAAATTGGTGGCTATATACTCAGCCTTTGTTGTGGACAAAGAAATGGAGTTTTTCTTCTTTCTCAGCCAAAAGACAAGAGCATTCCTAAAGTAAAATCACCCACTCGAGGTGCTCCTACAACCATTAGCATCCCCAGCCTAATCGGCATCCAAAGTCATCGGTATCAAAGGAGTACGAAATAGTGTAGGAAAGAGTACGACTCAGATATTTAATGACATGTTTAAGTGCGAGAAAGTGAAACTCTTTTTGGGACTCTTTGTAATTCACACAAACTCCAACGCTAAAGGCGATGCTGAAACGACTAGAGGACAAGTAGAGAAGAATACCTATCATGCTCCCATAAATATTTTACTTTACATTCTTTCCTAAGGAATCTTTGCTAAGCTTAGTTGATGTACTCATAGGGGTGTGTGAGTTCTTAGTGTAGTCTAAACGAAACTTCTTCACTGGGTCCCTAGCATATTTGGATTAATATCTCATCCTCAATTTGACACATATTAAGACCTAAGAAGAATGTAATCTCACCAACCATGCTCATATCAAACTCTCTCTTCATCTCTTCCTCAAATCTGTGAGCATGTTTGGAACAGTGGATCTAAATACTATTCTGTCCACACAGACTGAGGTAGATAATATAACACCATTTTCTCTCCGTACAAATGACGTCTTATCCACTCCCCCATCTATTGAAGACACGAGCTAAGAGATAAGAAGTGAGACTCTCATACCAAGCACAAGATGATTGCTTCAAAGCATACAAGATCTTTTTAAGATAAAAGATATGTCCCCAGTGCTTTGGATCTTCAAACCCATTTGGTTGTTCCACGTATACTTTCTCTTTTAGAATGTCATTAAGGAAGGCACTCTTGACATCCATTTGATATAACTTGAAGCATAGATGACATGCTATGGCAAGTAGTAAATGGACAAACTCAAGCCTAGTAATAGGAGAAAATGTCTCATCAAAGTCTACATCCTCAAACTGCGTGTATCCTTGAGCGACCCACCAAGCCTTGTGAACTATGGTACAAATCACATTAGGCTTGCTTGGTCAGGGGACCAATTCCTAAACATCGTTCTTGCTAATTTAAATCAACTCATCTTGCATAGTGGATATCTAATGCTAATCCTTTATTGCTTCTTTCACATTCTTGGGCTCAACTAAAGAGGTGTAGAAAAAGTAGCTAACCACATTCTTAAGTTGAGCACAAGGCTTAACACCTAATGGGGATCGGTAATTATAGACGAAGGGTTTTGAATTTTTTGAACCCAAGAGAGTGAATCCTCTGAATGAAGCGGTGAGTCCATTGGGGAAATAGGAGGAAAGATGGGTCATTGGTGAGTGCATTATTCTCACACTAATGGTTAGGGTCGACAAAGATAGATGTCTCATCGTCTCTAATTGTGATGTTTATTAACTCTATAGCCTTAAATCTTGCAACCTTAAACACCCTATAGGTCCTACTTAATGATGAAAAACTTAGAAATATCCCTTCAACTCTTCCAAAGTCAAACTATCCTAAATTCCCTCTATCATTCAAAATGTATAAAAGACTCTCAAAAACTCACAAATATGATAGGTTGGGTTTCTTACCTATCCAAAACTCATATTTCATGTGTTATTAATCGCCTCTGCCCAAAAATATCTATGCACGTCTTTACCAATAAGCATGGATTTAGCCATATCTTGAATCGTTCGGTTCTTCCTCTCAACTATCCCAATTTTTTAGGAGTAAGAATGGCCAAAAAAATCATTTGTTATCCCCACTCCATCATAATATCTATCCATTCAGAAGTTTTTAAATTCAGTCTCATTGTCATTACACATCCAATTAATAGTGACACGGTGTTGGTTTTTCAAAACAAGACACTTGGTTGTTAGGAATTCAACTTCATTGGACTTTTCTCTAAGAAACCCCACAATAAAGTATCTCAAAATTTCATTGGCCATCACGAGAATGTATCTCTTAACACCTATACTCTCCATACGAGTAGGACACATAAGATTCATATGTATCATCTCCAACACACAAGAAGTTGTAATGTTATTCAACTTTCGATGGGGACTTCAAATTCATTTTACTTGTTGGCAAGGACAAAAAAAATGAGAAAGTTGGTTTCCCAGGTATTTGTAAGACACACACTATGTCTTTCTTCACTAATCTCTCAAGATCTCTAAAGTTAACATGACCTAGTCATTGATGCCAAAGGTCCATAGAGGAGACCGTAGCATTATTTAACATAAAGGAGGACTGGTGAAGGATCCTATAGAAATTATCATTGGTCCTCACTCCTTGAATTTATAGCTCACATGTCCTCACTCCTTGAAGTAATAGTTCACTAGATTGATCATAAACATTATACTAGGACCGATCAAACTTTACCACAAAGTTGGCATCGCGAAGTTGGCTTATTCTAATTAAGTTCGCTTTCAATCCTTCTATGTACAACACATTGTCTTGCTTTGGAAATCCGTTATCTCAATATAACAACATCCTAAAATGTTAGGCATACTCCAATCTCCGAAAGGGACTTTGAATTCCTTTCAATCAACAAGATCAGTAAACTATGACTTGTCATCGATCATGTGCCTAGAGCACCCATTATCATAATACCATTAGGAAGTTTCTTGAAACTTAAGAGCGACATAAACAACAAGGTCTTCATTTTCTTACTTAGGTAACCAAGTGGAGGTAACCTTTTGTTTTCCCTTATTATTGTTGGCTTTAGTCATAACATTGTAATCATTCTCAGAAGGCATAGGCTGTAATACCCCTCACTTTTATGGATTATAAATTTAATTATTAAGTGAAATTTGGGAATTTAAGAAATTATCGTGAATAGTAATTTTTGAGGTTTTTAAGGATTTAATAATTTCTGACGTATATTATATTTACTTTTGGGATTAAGCAAATGAGTCGGAGTATTTTATTATATGTCGCAGTGGGGTAAAGCAACAAAGGATAATATTTTAATTGGAAAACCCGCATTAAGTTATGTTGGGTTAAATTAGTGACTTGCGGTAAAGTGACTCGGATGTAAATTACGATTGCGCGGTTGATCTCGAAATGGCCGAGATAGTCAGAATAGAATATCCGGGGGATCGTATTTGGGTTTCGAGATTTTTTGGACCAGTAGGGACTCGTGATTGAGTAAACGAGTCATTTTTGGTTTTATAAGGGACAAGCCATTATTTATTTCTTATAAGTCATGAGAGAGTGGGAGAAAGGAAAGAAAGGAGAGAAAATATAGAGAGAAATAAAGGAAGAAGAGAAAAGAGGAGAAAATGGGGGATTCCAGCCAAACTCCACCGAATTCGACTCGAGGTCATCGGATTTCATCCTCCAGGCAAGTGTGTACTTGATTTATTTCATTTTATGCATAAATATCATATTATTGTTGGTAAACTATATGATTTTGGGTTAGAACCCCTAAAATAAATTTAGTAAAATTTGAATATGAGTTTACATATTGATGTAATGTAAACTCTGAATGATTTCTAGTGTTAAATCCATGTAAATGGAGTGAAGAAATGGATTGAAATGGGTTAAAATGATAAGTTGGGATTTTTATGGTTTTAGGGTTTAACTCTAAGATAAATGGTTTAATACCCAAAATTAAATGATGTGTTAGTTGTAAAACATAGATTATATGTTTATGGAGTTGTTGGATGAGATTAGAAACAATAAAAATGGAGAAAAATGGAGGTTTGGATTTTTGGATAAGAAGGTGAATAGTAACCAATGTCACTTCCGAATCGATTCAGCTAGGAAGCGAATCAAATAGGCTCTTGGTAAAAAAATAAAAATTGTATATCTTTTCGATACGGTCGTGTGGACGGCGACCGCGTATTTTTCTTATTTTTTTTTTATTTATAATGAGTTTTCTACGGAAGGTTGTCGGAGATCGAAATCGTTAGTCGTAAATTAAGGCTGGAATTATTTGGAGATAAATATTAGGGATTCCCAAATAGAGTGTTAGTACCTCTAAAGGACTTGAGGAGATATGAAAACTTTGGGTTCGTAGAAATAAATTCGAGTTGTAATTTAAATGGAGATTGGATTGAGTTTTGGGTTTTGGGGATATATATAAAACCTAAACAGATTTGGGGATTTCGGACCAGCCGAATCGATTCGGACAAGACGAATCGATTCGGTATGAGACAGTAAGAAATTAGAGCCATTTTGAATCAATTTGGTCAGGACGAATCAATTCGGTGGCCAGCGAATCGATTCGGACAGGCCGAATTGATTCGGTTCTGGGAGATTTTTGAGGTTTTCTTAAGTTTGGGGAAATTTAAACTATGGTTTTGGAGATTATTATAGGGGAATCTAGATATGATATTAGGACTCCTAGATGATGGTATTGAGGGTTATTAAACCCCGGGATGAAAGAAGGAACCTCAGATTAATTTAGTGTACGATCTGGGGTATGGATTTAATGAATGCTTGGGAACATTAGGGGTTATTGACCATCATTATGTGAGATTGGAAATTACGGCCATATATATATATATATATATATATATATATATATGTGTGTGTGTGTGTGTGTGTGTGTGTGAATGGTATATATATATTTATGTGAAGCATACCCCCTATTTGCTATCATTGGAAGTTGCGCAATGTGGGTGAGGCCACTGGCTCGAGGACCAGGGAGCGTATAGTCCCCGGGTCATAGCGTTCATTTTTATTAGAGGTGATACGTGGTGGGTATGTTTCGTCTCACTTTCGGGGAGGAACTATGACCGCTTCCCATACGTTGTTATTTGATTTTACCAAGACGGTGTGAGATTCCGACCGTTGGTACCCAGGATGATACGTGAACGATTCCCTGGTAGATGATAACATTGAGACCGCATCCTCGAGTTATAGCTCGTTGGGATGGTTATTGTACTTGTTTGTATAGTACATTACTTGTGTACGAGAACAAGATATTATATCTCTACTAGAGTAAAGAGATAAATGGAATATGAAAGAAATTCTCATTCCGGGAGATTTTATCCGGACTTAAAATGTGATATGTATATAAAAGTGAGTATGAAAATGTATATATATATATATGTGTGTGTGTGTGTGTGTGTGTGTGTGTGTGTGTGTGTGTGTGTGTGTTATGTACTGAGGGCTTAATGGATCTCGACGATCGACACTGCCAAGTAGTAGTGTATCGGGGGGTTCCTTGTTTGGATTTCTCTTTGCGAAAAACCCCACGCATGAACGTGGCACAATGTTGAGACTAGGGAGAAGTTTAGACCTTATTACTTGGGTTAAATAGGATTTGTAGAATTTTGGTGAAACGGATTAGTTGGGCAGGGTAGCTTAACTAGGTTATGTAGGAGATATGTGTTAGGAGTACACTATTAGAAGAGAGGTGAGGGGTATCTCATGGGAGTGAGATACCAATTTAAATATGAGATAAAACATATTTTTTCATTAATAAAGTGTTTAAGGATTTAATAATTTTCGACGTATGTTATATTTACTTTTGGGATTAAGTAAACGAGTCAGAGTATTTTATTATATGTCGCAGTTGGGTAAAGCGATAAACGGTAATATTTTAATTGGAAAACTCGCATTAAGTAATGTTGGTTAAATTAGTGACTTTCGGTAAAGTGACTCGGATGTAAATTACGATTGCGCTGTTGATCTCGGAATGGCCGAGATAGTCAGAATAGAGTATTCGGGGGTCGTATTTGGGTTTCGAGAATTTTTGGACCAGTAGGGACTCGCAATTGAGTAAATGAGTCATTTTTGGGTTTATAAGTAACAAGCCCTTATTTCTCTCTTATAAGTCACGAGAGAGTGGGAGAAAGGAAAGAAAGGAGAGAAAAGAAAGAGAGAAAGAAAGGAAGAATATGAAAGAGTAGAAAATGGGGGATTCCAGCCAAACTCCTCCGAATTCGACTCGAGGTCGTCAAATTTCATCCTCCAGGCAAGTGTGTACTTTCTTTATTTCATTTTATGCATAAATCTCATATTATAGTTGGTAAACTATATGATTTTGGGTTAGAACCCTAAAATAAATTTGGGAAAATTTGAATATGATTTTACATATTTATGTAATGTAAACTCTTAATAATTTCTAGTGTTAAATCCATGTAAATGGAGTGAAGAAATGGATTGAAATGGGTTAAAATGATAAGTAGGGTTTTTTATGGTTTTAGGGTTTAAATCTAAGAGAAATGGTTTAATACCCCAAATTAATTGATGTGTTAGTTTTAAAACATAAATTATATGTTTATGGAGTTGTTGGATGAGATTAGAAACAACAAAAATGGAGAAAAATTGAGGTTTGGATTTTTGGAGAAGAAGGTGAATAGTGACAAGCGTCACTTCCGAATCGATTCGGCTAGGAAGCGAATCGATTCGTCTCTTGGTCAAAAAATGAAAATTTTATATCTTTTCGATACGGTCACGTGGGCGGTGACCGCATATTTTTATGATTTTTTTTTGGATTTATAATGATTTGTCTACAGAAGGCTATCCGAGATCGAAATCGTTAGTCAGAAATTAAGGCTAGAATTATTTGGAGATAAATATTAGGGATTCCCAAATAGAGTGTTAGTACCTCTAAAGGACATGAGGAGATATGAAAACTTTGGGTTCGTAGAAATAAATCTGAGTTATAATTTAAATGGAGATTGGATTGAGTTTTGGGTTTTGGGGATATATATAAAACCTAAGAAGATTTGGGGATTTCGGACCAACTGAATCGATTCGGACAAGCCGAATCGATTCGGTATGAGATAGTAAGAAAGTAGAGCCATTTCGAATCGATTCGGACAGGACAAATCGATTCGGTGGCCAGCGAATCGATTCGGTCAAGCCGAATTGATTCAGTTCTGGGATATTTTTGAGGTTTTCTCCTTTAAGTTTGGGGAAATTTAAACTATGGTTTTGGAGATTATTATAGGGGATTCTAGATATGATATTAGGACTCCTAGATGATGGTATTGAGGGTGAGTAAACCCCAGGATGAAAGAAAGAACCTCGGATTAATTTAGTGTACAATCTGGGGTATGGATTTAATGAATGCTTGGGAACATTAGGGGTTATTGGCCATCGTTATGTGAGATTGGCAATTATGGCCACATATATATATTTGATGAATGATGTAAGTTATAAATACAATGTGATTACAGTATATATATAAAATAATATGACATATATATATATATATATATATATATATATATATATATATATATATATATATATGTGTGTGTGTGTGTGTGTGTGTGTGTGTGTGTGTGTGTGTGTGTGTGTGTGTGTGTGTGTGTGTGTGTGTGAATGGTATATATATATTTATGTGAAGTACACCCCCCTCTTTGCTGTCATGGGAAGTTGCGCAATGTGGGTGAGGCCCCTGGCTTGAGGAGCAGGGAGCGTATAGTTCCCGAGTCATAGCGTCCATTTTTATATTGTGTGATTTTTATTAGGGGTGAGACGTGATGGGTATGTTTCGTCTCACTTTCGGGGAGGAACTATGATCGCTTCCCATACGTTGTTATTTGATTTTACCAAGGTGGTGTGAGATTCCGACCGTTGGTACCCAGGATGATACGTGAGCGATTCCCAAGAAGATGATAGCATTGAGACCGCATCCTCGAGTTATAGATCATTGGGATGGTTATTGTACTTGTGTGTATAGTACATTACTTGTGTATGAGAACAAGATATTATATCTCTATTAGAGTAAAATGATAAATGGAATATGAAAGAAATTCTCATTCCGGGAGATTTTATCCGAACTTAAAATGTGATATGTATATAAAAGTGAGTATGAAAATGTATATAAAAGTGAGTATGAAAATGTATATAATTATGTGAGTATGAATATATATATATATATATACATATATATATATATATATATATATATATATATACACGTTATGTATTGAGGGCCTAATGGATCTCGACGATCGACACTGCCAAGTAGTAGTGTATCAGGGGGTTCCTTGTTTGGATTTTGCTTTACGAGACACCCCACGCACGAACGTATCACAATGTTGAGATTGGGGAGAAGTTTATCCGTTAATACATGGGTTAAATAGGATTTGTAGAATTTTGGTGAAACGGATTAGTTAGGCTGGGTAGCTTAACTAGGTTATGTAGGAGATATGCATTTGGTGCGCACTATTAGAAGATAGGTGAGGGGTATCTCATGGGAGTGCAATACCAATTTAAATATGAGATAAAACATATTTTTTCACAAATAAAGTGTTTATGCACTTGCTAAATATTTTCACAAGTCGGTCTCTGTTCCGTGTATCTATTTTTCCTCTCTTTTGATATATATATATATATAGGTGTCCAGACACACAGGGACGCCTGGATTACGATTCCTTCGAGTCAGACGTCTGCTGCAGCAGCTGTGGATGCATGCAGGTTTACTCTAGACGCTTATATCTTTGTAATCTAGATAGGAGGTATCGTATAAGCATTTGGGCTAATAACCCAATTGCATTTATTTATTCTTTTTCCGCCTTTTATGCGGATTCAATTTGGTTGTATATTGTTAAACCGAGTGTTCGATTATTTTTATTTCATCTCAGTTTCATTTATTCAAAAACTGTGTGAATGTTTTAATTGATTAATTTGTTTAAAACATTAGTTAAATAAAATTTTGACGCCAGCGTAATAGGTTATTAGTAATTAATTTGGTTTTCGACAGTGATGCTAAGAATGAACCATATTCGACTCTTGTTTTAATATGGTACAGGAGTGAACGCCCGGTATTTTATTTGGCGGGGTATCACATAGATATCCTTTTAAATTCTTCCATTAATATTTGAAAAGTGGCAACTAGGGACTCAAATTGATCTCTAAGACTAGTAAAGTCACAATAGTGGTGCGCGGGAGTATGTGTACGTGTAGTTCTTCTTAACTTGTAGAAAAATTCCCTAAGGTGACCTCTCCTTTGTAATAGGTGCAAGCATAAACTTATTTGGGATTACCTTTGCTAGCTCAATTATGTTGAAGTCTCTTTGGTGCATTAGGTCGAGGCCCCTTTGGATCCACTAAAATCTTAGGAATCGGTTTAGGTGAGACATGAGAATCATCTTATCTTATTCCTCGCCTCTCCCTAAAACCTAAAATGGGACCAAGGAACATCTTACCCACATTCTCCAATGTGTCCTCTATAAGAAGCTTGACCTACTAGGAACGTCAACGATCTTTTTTGATTTTGGATACAAGGGATTCAAGTTCTCATGAGTGTCTAATGAAGCTTGAAGATTTTTGTAAGAGTAATCACTTTGTTGGTCAAGTCACCATTTTCCTTCTTCACTAAAATTTCTCTCATAGAGGACTCTCTCTCTCTCTCTCTCTCTCTCTCTCTCTCTCTCTCTCTCTATCTATCTATCTATCTATCTATCTCTATCTCTCTATCTCTCTCGACTCTCCTAACTCCTTCTCCAAAGTTAACACCCTTAGCACCAAACTTTTATTTTTTTATTTAAAAGGATTCAGTGTAAAGTTTGACATAAGCGCATTGAAGGTCACTTTATCCCACACTCAAAATGTCATATCCCTCACTCTCTCAAAAAATGCTAGACTCACTGTCGAGGTTATTATGTTTAACAACTTCCTTATCGATGTGCGACGTTGAGTCGATGGATTCAGGGACGAATCAGCGCATGGACGTAACTTCACCGCGTTCATGGACAATTATGACTTTTCCCTCTCTCCTTAACCTCATATCACACTCATGAGATTTGTGACCCTTACACTCGCATTCAAAGTATCTCTCTTTATCTTTCTTAGGGTACTCCCCTCTCGATTTTTGATAAACATTCTTTCCCGACTTAAACTTTTTATCTTTCTCAAATTTTTTGTTTTCTTTGGAAGTATTCTCTTTTCTTAGCTTGAGAATTATTTTGAATTTTTTAGCAAAAAATGCAAGATCATCTAGATTAAAATCATACTCATAGTCAGAAGAAACCTCCTCTTTCATTTTAGATTATAATTTCGAACCAATCCCTTTTTTGTTCAACTTTCGAATTTTAGGGAACATATTGATTTCTTAAGTTTGATGGTCTTCTACGAGTTCATATAACCTAAGCGTATCTTAAATTCTATATGAATTAAGGACCGTGACTTTAGGGATAAAACGGGGCAACATGGATCTTAAGATATTTTTTATAACTCTCGTCTTAGGAATTTTGTCACCCAAATGAAAACTTGAATTGGCAATATCAGATAATCTTGCATAAAATTCATCAAAAGTATTAGATTCTAGCGTAGTGATTGTTTCAAACTGTGAAGTGAGATTTTGTAGCTTAAAATCTTTCACAATGTATATTCCCTCATGAATGAGTTGGAGGATATCCCATGCTTTCTTAAACGTGGTGAATGTCATGATGCGGTGTAACTCGCCAAGGGTGACGACTTCAAAAATTGCACTCAAATCGCATGAGTTAAAACTATTCCATTTTACTTCATCATCCATCCAAGTGGTGATAATTTTAGGTCTTATGCCATTTCCATTAGTCATAGTGGGTGTTCTCCACCCTCTTTCACAAATAAGACAAACACGCTCTTCAATTGCTTTCAAATCCGACCTCGTTAGGTGTTTCCAATAAGAATAATTAGACCCATCGAAATTAAGAACCCTATTATAAAATTTTTCCATACAATCCCAAATTCAAAGATCATGCAATAAATTAGTGTAACTAGCTCTGATACTAATTTGAAAATGCCGAGTTATATGGATTTACTTGTATCTTAGGTCACACACAAAAATATCCAATTTTTTAACCAAATTTTATATTTATTAGAATTAGATGTGCATGAAAAATAAATTTCAAATCATCTATGCTAAACCAACAAAACAAGGTAGAAGAATAATTAAGGAAAAATTCCTTTAAGGAAAAACCTATATTCAATAATCTTAAAGAGTTTGACAGACTCGATGACTTAAAAACTACTTAGAGTTCCACTAAGTATAATGCATAGAGTTTTTAACTCTTCAGCAGAAAGTGATGCAGTACATCAACACCCACACAAAGCAACTCTTCCCTTAATATCAAACTGTGGGGGCCTAAATAATTTAGGCCCAGTTGAAGAATGGCCGACTAAGCCCAACAGTGTGTAGGGTACATCCGTACTAACTCCCCAAATAAATCATCACAAATCATTTTTCATGTGGATAAATATGAACATTTATCACATCCATATAGATAAGCTCATTTGGTTACCTATAATCTCGGATAAGATATCCAGGAGTCATCACACGAACCAATAACAGGTTGGGAGAGTTCTTTAAATAACTCAACCACTACGATTGTACACCATTATAAATACATCCCATAACTGAGGGCCAGGGTGATGTAATTTTGAAACTTTGAGACAACTTAATAAAATACAATGACCACTTCGTAGACGTAGGCAATTTGTCGAACCACGTATATTCTTGTGTTATGTGAATGACATCTTATATTTACTCTTTTATTGCTTTCTGGAATCCTTAAAATTATGATTAATTTGTACTCATAATTAGCGGTGTCTGTAGGAAAGATTTTATTTCCACAAAGCAATCTTCATTAGGAACAACTAAGATGTCTCACCAACTAAACAGTTCACCGTAGCTCGGAGACATGCGAGCTGATTTAGCTCCACTAAGGATCAGGTGTCACATCTTGATTCCTGAGTGTGAGCTCTATCTTAAAATAATTCTAAACCATAAATAAATGTAAATACTGAAACAACAAAGGCATTTATTGATTCCCAACTGTGTTACAATTGTAATCTAAGAACTCATTCTGATATACATGTGTGTTTCTCATGCTAATTCGACTTTTTTCTTCTTCTAATATGATATCTCCTTGCCTCTAAGTATCAACTGATTTCTAGAATATTCATCGTTGCCTATAGGTACCTGCTTAAATAACCGAAAAGGAAGGAATAAGAAAAACTTTGCCCAGTAGATGATTATCATTATATAAAAGGATAAAAATAATTTTTGAAGATAAAACCTTGATTTGAAAGTTAGTAACATCAGTAGTACAATAAAAAAATTGTTTCAACGGTAAAAGTGAAATAAGCGTAATAATATTTGATGATATTGCCAAAAATAGAAATATTAGGGCTTAAATAGGTAAAGGTTAGGGATGGTTTCTAAACAAAAACCCCATAATTATTTATCTATAGTCTTTATGGTAATAGACATACACAGAACAATGTCAATCTAATAAAATTGGAGACAATCAATCCAGATACTGGAGATAAAAGTAACCGTGCTGAGTCAATTACAGACATTTTGTGTGGTAGCTATAACTAGTCCCTCAATCATCTGATTCCTACAAGTCAAATAATACAGTCATGGATATAACGAAAGATTATTCCTGGTCATAGTGTATGTTATAATAGATATGGATAAAACTGGATCATATGAAATACTATGATTGCATAATCATCCTTGAAAATATAATCCAATTATACATAAATAGTTGAACTACTCAAGTGAGCTCATCAATGAGAATATGACATACTGAGCTTATTACATATGATATCAACAAAAGGCATAATCAAACGCATTGCGTGAAAATAATGACTAAAAAATCACCTACCATAATTCCATAGGGTGTAACTTTCTTGTTTCTTGGTTAAATCTTGTATCTGTAGTTGTGGTTATTAATGGTGGGGTTATTTATGGATAATTTTCGGAGATACACTGGTTTAGACAGACTTATAATAATTACTTTTTGATAATTTCTAAAGTTTTATTAACATGCAGTTTGACTAATAATAAAATTTTGACGCGATAATTCATATAATTTTGAATAAAATGAGCGAATGTTTATCATTTATGAAGTTTCGTAATCCAATGATGAATCATATATTAAAATTTGTATCGCGCATCATTATTTCATTATTGATAGAAAAAGTTATTTTATTAAAAAGACACTCAATGACAAAAGCGTTTAATTTTATTTCGATGGTGTTTTATAATAATATAAATAAATGAGAGTTCAAAATTTTTGAATAACATATAATTATTTTACGTGAAAAATGATATGCTAAACGAGCGTACGTGGCTTTAAATGAACACAATGGCCTAAAAATAGCTCCATTAAAAATAGTGTAAAATTTGACATATTTATATATCAAAAAAATCTACTCGACGTTGTGACTCCAATGATATGTCCCACACATTTTTTCGAGTTACCGTTTAAGAGATATTAATTTTTAAAGTTAGTCCAACATGTAAAAAAGTAATAAGACAGGAAAGTAAAGCAACAAATAATAAATAACAAAAAAATAAAATATAAAACAATCTTTAAATTGGTATTACCATTGCAAAATAGGGGTGTTCGCGGTACAGTAAAAACTAGTACCGTACTATTTTGTACCGCAAATTAGTGGGAATGGTTTACATTTTTTATTTACCGAAACTGAAACTACCGAAATCGAAATTATAGATTTTTTTGTGGTTGGTTTTGGTTTTAGCATTTTAAAACCCGATTTACCGATTGTACCACACCGAAATAAAATACCGAAATACCGTATCATAAATTACTGTATATTACTGTATCACATATTACAAAATTAATCAATACCCTTTATTTTAAAAAATAATAATCAGTGCCATTTTTTTAAAATAATCAATACTATTTTTTTAAAACTACATTTAAAAATATATATATATATATATATATATATATATATATCAAATTAATCAATACCCTTCATTTTTTTGAACTCATCTCCTCCGTTCATTTTTTAGTATAAAAGATTGAAACCCTACCTCCTTTTCATTCACTCTTCTCATCACTATATCATCAGCCACCATCATAAACGACACATCTTGTCCTCCAGCCAAATCCTACCACATGTCTTCTCCTCCGACCACAACCTATCGAACGTCTTCTCCTCCGGTCATAATCTACCGCACATCACAAACGGACGATAACTTCTTAATTTTTTCTACCTTTTCCAGCCTCCCCCTCAGACCGCCCTTTTTTTTCCTTTTCATCACTTCGTCAAATTATTAATGACTATGTTTATGTTTTTGTTAGAATATATATGTTTAATTCAGAATATATATGTTTAATGGCTATGTCCAAATTATTAATGGCAATTCTTAAGTCAGAATATATAGAAGTAAATACATTTTGATGTGCCATTATGCAGTGTACATGTTTAATATCATTTTGTTTTCACCTTTTTGTAGATTACTTGAGGCGGTATACATGACAGTGTAGTTCTTGCATTTTCAATTAGTAATTATATTTTTTCTACCCCTGTCCAAGTTGGGAGGGACGAATGACGTGATAACACTGCAACGGAACATAATATAATGTGACGACTTTGATTGAAATTTATTTGAGTTGCAATTTGATTGTAATGTTTATTTTGAGATTTAATGTTTATATGTAGTTATGGAGACGAGACAATTATCTAGTTTTTATTTTTATTATTTTAAATATGCATATGAACAAGTATATGCAAGTGGTACGAAACAAATACCATTATGTACCGAGTACTACCAAAATTACCGTAAAGAGAAATTTACCGAAATTACCATATTTTTCAAAAAAATGATTTTGCCGCAAAAAATTGATTTTACCGATATACCGCGCGGTTTAATTTTGGTTTATGGGTTAGTGTATTGGCTGGTAAAACTGATAATTTTGGTTTGATTATTTTAATGTTGGTATGGGCGATTTACCGACCAAATCGATCGATACCCAACCCTATTACAAACACACATAAAAAAAATGAAGTGGGTCTTCTTTTTCTTGGTTTGCTTCGGCTAAAAAAAAACACGTCCGGCCTACTCCCTCTTCTTCTTCTTCTTCTTCTTCTTCTTCTTCTTCTTCTTCTTCTTCTTCCCAGGACTCCTCTCCCTCTCTCTCTTCCATGGCTTCTTCCTTCCCTCTTCTTCTTGCTCTCCACCTTCACCCACACTCACGCATAAAGACTGTAGCCCTGCTCTCTTTCTCTCTCGGCCAACTATCAACAACGCATACACCTATTCACACATGCACACCTATTATTAACACAGGCGCTCATGCACACACACATATATACAAAAAAAAGCGGGAAAACCCACTTCCAATACACACGAGTATACATGTATATACTGAGGAACCTAAAATCTCATATGTATATATATATATATATATATGTCCACACCCCATAACTTATATAACCAAACTCAAGGAAGATGGAAAAAAACCATATCAGATATATATATATATATAACACTTGGCATAGTTACATACCCATAATAGGGGGGGGGGGGGGGGAAAGGAAACCCACTAAATTTTATAGAGGAGTTTGGGTTCTTGGTTTCTACTAGTGTTTTAAATTTTGAACAATGATCAACCATCCTTTATATACACGAAGATAATGGTGCGTATGTGGTTAAAAGATTGTCTAGATAGAAGTCTTAGTGTGTACTACCATATTCCAACAATTCAATTAAATTATATATAAATTATACTTAAGAGGAGTTAATGATGATTATGACAGAACGGCGGGTCAAAAATTAAATAGATAAAATAATGGGAAAAAAGGTTGTTCGAACGAATGGAGGGGGTCGTTAGAAGCGAGATTAGATGTCGCAAGAAGCAGGGTTCAAACGACCTTTAAACAAGATGTTTCTACATAATAGTGGCAGGCTGCGCGAAGGTCACGCAAAGAAAAGCTTCGAACGAGGTGGACATGATCTTATCATTCGAACAATGTAGATCATTTTTTTAATAAGACTGCCCTTGTGCACTGTCATATTTTTTACCATTGGATCGTTGTGTTGTCAAGCCCAGATCAACCCAGATTAGGAAAAATGGGAATTTAGGCTTTGGGAGGGTCTTGTAAGGGTGTGTTAGGGGCATTTATTAGGAGAAAAATGGTAGAAAAGTGAGAAGGTGATGGGTGGTCTTCACCCCTCCCCACCACTCTTCCACTATACATCAATCTTGGAACACTGATTTCATTATATATTCCACTATAATTGAAGTGTTTACACGTATTTTCACCATTTTTGAGGGAGAGCTACGAATTTTGGAGAAGTGTTGAGAAATTTTTGAGAAGATGATGAGAGCTTCCATAGAGTTTGAAGTGGGTCTTGCTTGGAAACTTTGATGATGCACGTTTGGAGATTTTTTGGAGGATTCTTTGGGTAACGCCATGAGGGCACCTTTGGAGGTGGTGGTTACTCCTCCTGCACCAACATTGCATCCACCATTAGAGCGTTTAGAGGTGGAAAATCCTTACTCTTAGTACTAAGACTCTATTTAGAATATTTGTAGTCTTGTAGTTAGCTTACACGAGTATAATGCATTTGATTAAAAGATGAAATTGATGTTAGAAATAATAAACATTTTTATGAAATAAAAATGTTGACAAAACTGTAATTTTTGCTAAAAAAAGAATGAATAAAAATTTCAAGGTTTTGAAATATTAAAAGTTGAAATTGTTCAAAAATGGTGTAGTTTCTAGCAAGATTGATGTTAAACATTTTATGAAGATTTTTTTTGGGAAATGATGGTTTTCTTTGTTAACTATTGGTGAAATAATGTATTAAAGTTTCTTGTAAAAAAAAGATTTTTATGAAAATTTAAGATTTATTGAGTTTGAGGAAATTAAATGTCTTTTATGCTTTAAAAATGTATTTTGAAAGTATGAGGAATTTCTAAAATGAAAAATATGTCTAACCCATATAATAGGATTGTAAGTTTTAAAGTCTATCTTCTCATGCATATAAACTTGTAATATTTTGGCACTAAGTGTATAAACAAGTTTAAAGAAGATTTGGTTAGGTTTAAACATGAAATAAGAAAAATAAAAATTATTGTCTTCAATGTGTGTGAAAAGGAGGTTAAAAGTGTGATAAGTACCAAATTGCCAAGCTATAAGTGTTGTTAAAAAGAAATGGTATTTTCTTATAAAAGTAGTCTTTAAGTGTAATTAAATTTTTTGAATAAAGAAAGTAAAGAAATGCGTGGTTTGTAAAATGGTTAATAAAGATATTGAATAAGTGTTAATGGGTAAACATTGGAAGGTTCGTGTGTATAACTTAATAAATTTGTAAAGAATAACACTTATGATTTTGAAGAGGAAATAATGAGGTAAAGATGTTTTCAATTAAGAAGAATATTACTCCAAGGGTAAAAAGGTGTTAAAACACTTAAGAAGTTAGTGTGGGTAGCTTAATGGTGTTTTGGGAAAATTAACACTTGGGAAAGTGGAGTAAAAGATGAGTTTGGAAACAAATGGGTAAAATGGCGATTTACTTTAAGTGGAATATTTTATGAAATAAAAATGTTGGAAATGGTGTTACACAAATTATTCCTAAATGAATATGATTTTTAGAAAAAATCAAGGTTTAAATTGTAAAGGACAAGAAATGATAATTTCAAAGTGTTACACAAGTTGGGGTGCAACCCTGGTTTTGGCTTCGGTCAGGTAAAAGGAATGTTGGAATAATGTGGGCATTTGTAAAATGTTAGAGCATATCAAAAGGAAATTGGATGACAACGGAAAAATTAAAAAGGGCCTGGAGCCCATGTGTGAAAGACCTAAACAACTGGTCAGAGCATAAGGTGCACAAAGTTGATGGTGTGCAGCCCGTTGAAGTATGCGGTATTTGGAAGATTTCAAGAAAATATAAAGGAATAAGGAACATGTAAAGAAATGGGTTGTGTGGTGAAATGTGTTAATACAACCGAACTTGAATGAAATAATAAATGTTCTGATAAAGGTTAAAATGGACAAGAAAATGTGTAATCGATTAATGTCCATAAGATAAGGAAAAAGGTAAAGTAAGTGGGTAAATGGGTGGTTAAGAAACCTAAGTCGTTAAACCCATAATTAACACAAGAATGTGTTGTAAAAGGTTTTCAAAGGTTAAATGAGTTTTTTCTAAAACGGTGTTCGCGTGTGTTAAAAGGGTGGGTTTCAACTAAAACATTAATGCTTATTGGATAAAATAAAACTGGTGATAAGAGTAAAGAAGTGTTTTTCGATCAAATCAAGACCGTATGTGTTATATAAAGCGAGCAATGCTAAAATGAGGAAAGGAAAGTCTTTTTATAAGATTAAGGTAAATTAATCTAGATAAATAAGGTTTTAGGATGTAAAGTTGTCCATGCATTAAGTATATTTATATGTATGTATATATATGTATGTAAGGTAGTTGCATGTGTACGTAGGCATAACATGTTTGAGTATCCTTTCTGCTGTTCGATTCTATACTGCATTTGTATATTTTTCACTAAGCATTTGGCTCATACGCTCTCTTTGTAATGACAGGTTAGAAGCATTTTCGTATTCTGAGAGAGTTATACCAGTAAGTACTTTCTTATTTTTATGTTAGTAGCTCCATATGCTTGGACTTTGGGGTCCTCCCCATGGGTCCCTCACGTAGTTTAATTTGAAGTTTTGAATCTCATACTTATAAGTGAAATGTTAATTGAAATAAAACTAGACTAGCAACATTATATAGGTTCTTTCATTTCACTTCACACCTAATTCTAGGATCGGACTGGGTTGACCACAGGTAACCCATAAATTCAGGCCGAGGCATTACAAATGGTATCACAACTCCAGGTTCAAGGTTCCTTTCTGGAGTGATATGGTGAGGTCGGTATTGGATCATTCGACGTCGGTGATGGATTGGGTCAGTCATGCTAGTTTGGTGACGGTTTCGTTCCTATGTTAAATGGTAAAGTCAAAGAGGTTAGCACGACAAGTAAGTTTGTGCCAAGTGGCATGCAATCAAGTTGATAGTTATTCATCGCTTTCGCACTTTTGATTAGAATTATAGTAATTTTTAGGTGTCCATGAAAACTAATAGTGGTGAAACCGTGTTTATTAGTGTGAGGTGATTATGTTCCAATTATTGACAGCATAGAGTCTTTTGAAATACTAATAGGGTGCAATGATGCCCATTGGGAAAGTGGCAAGAGTTGCATATAGTCAACGATAGAGGATAATGGTTAGGGTGTCAAGACTAGGCAATGATGATTGGTGATTAAAAGGTATATAACCCTTAGGTGAGGAACTTACGAGTGGTTAAGGTCGGTGATGTAATTAGGCAAAATTCGATCCTTGGGGTGGTATCACAATTGATGGTAGTCCAGTGAACATATGAATTTGTGTAGGCTACTAGGGGCAATGCTGTGATCTTATGTGTGAGATCTATTGTGTGATAACTTTGATGATGAAAGTAGCCTTGGTAGTGACAAACAGTGAGTAATGTTCTTGGCGACCTAGCTATAAGGGTTGGGTCTTTTATGTAGGGAGACTAGATGACTGGGTGGATTTCATAAGTATTAATCTTTTGGTAAGGTATTATTGGGTTCCTTGGTTGAGGACTTGGGTTTAGTGTATCTTGATTATAATGTGGTATTGAGGAATAGGATCCCATGTGGCGTCTGTGGTGTGGGACTTAGTATTTATAGGCAATACCCGACGTCCCATATCTTACTGAGATCTATATAATCGTGTTAACTTGTAGGTTAACAGATATTATGACATTTACATAGTGTGGCAATTTAGTTGGTATAGTTGAATATTTATTAAGGATTAGGTGAGGCAGACCGTGAGGCCTATAGTTTTTAGGTGACGTCCTATACCCTCTTAGAATCCGTAGTAGCATTGGTTGTGGTTTGTATGTGTCTTATAGTCACGAATGCTCGAAAGAAAGATAATATTATTATCCAGGTGTAGAGACTCATTTTAGCCTCTGAGGTAATGGCTAGGTGTGAGGTACTCATAGTCTGAGAGTAGTTCATAGGCACTTTGAGGTGCCCATATGACAAATTGTGTGTGGTGTCATTGAGGATAAAGATTAAAAGTTATGACGCTTAGAGGTGTTTGATAGTTAAGGTGCACCATAATTAGAATCTTATACACTGATGTCTTCGTGGGCACCGAGTAATCGTGATGTGGGTATTGAAAGGTTATGGAGCGCACCTACAAAGAGAAAGGTATGGGTGATGAAATCTTGTTGATTCTTGAGGAAGGATACACGAAATGTGTTTAGTGTCCCTAAAAGACCAATTAGTCCGGTAGAAAGAAACACTAGCATCCAAGTAATGATTATGTTGAGGGTCAGGTTATGATGCCAGATTCCTGGTCGTATAGCATACATGTTGGGAGTGGCTTCCCAAATAGGCACGGATGTGAAGTATAATCCCTAAGGTAGGGTGATGGTTTGTGTCATTTTAGAGTAATGATCAAATGTCATGGAGTGACCAGTATGGGTGTGGTGATACTCGATTTTCAGGATGTAATAGGAGACGTATTCCAGACTTAGAAGTGATGAAGCCATGTGTAGACTTGAAAATGGTAACCAAGGTGGGGGTAACATCAATACATGATTTTGATGTCGACACGTGTCGACGTTATATGCTAGGGTAACCTTTTTTATGAAAGGACTAGTTCTTGGCACATCTTGCCAAGACTGTACGGGTAGAAGATATATTCATGTGTGATACTTACTACCCATAGAATGTCAGTGGCGACGAGTATGGTCTCCACATAAATACTATGTGGGTTGAACCCGAAGTAATTTTGGTGGCAACCACGTGTGGTTAATGGACACAATATGGTGAGTGCCACGCTTGAAGTAAGTAATTCCAATGGGAGTTTGGTATTTCGATCATGATATGATAAGGCAGATAATAACCTAGGGGTAGTAGGTTGGTGACGTCGTCAGTCGTAATTGGAAAAGGTTAATGTAGATAAGGCCTTGACGTATATGCCAATCGTAATGGTTTATGTACGCTAAGGATGTGAAGGGTAGGGACTTAGTCCCAAGTAGGGAAGCCGGGCGTTGACTTCCTAAAGGACTGCTGGTTTGTAAATTTATTTTGTGTTCCGAGAAAGAATGGTTCTGATTCGATTCGTCACGGCTAGTTACCCAAGCCAGGGTGGGAGGCCAGGATTTTTGCTCTTGAGAACCTTGGAAATGAGTGACATAACTTCAAGCATATGGTGTAGCGTAAAATTTGTAAATGAGTGAGAACTTTGGAAATGAGTGACATAACTTCGTAAATCATAATTGAATGCTTATGGGCAAAATTTCTCGGGACGATTTCTTGTTCCTTCTTACTCTCATGTTTCCCTTTTGGTTTTAGTAATTGGAAATCAGTATTCTCACCTATGTGGTGACCCGGATTGGTGCCATGTATTGTTAATGAATCCCGGTAGTTGGGTGCGTCCATCTGTGATATTCTTGCAATTACATAATATTATGTGTATAAGTAGCTACGCCTTCGTCCACACGATTTGATTTAGTATTTATCTTTTTTAGGGTTAGTGGACTTTTGATTGGTCGGTACGGCAGTCAGTGGCTCGAGTTGTAAAAAGAAGGATGATGACTTGAGGATACGGTATAATGTTGGAAATTGAGGAAAACTTAGCATATGATGTTTCTTTACCACGATAAGTGGATTAGATCATGGCTCTAGAGAGTACTAAAATGCGAGACACCTAGGGTAGTACTAAGTTCATTAGAGTGACGCATTGGTAGGTGTAGGCCGAGGGCACGGTGCTCACTTCATAAGAGTATTATCCCTTTGAGTAAGAAATAACATAGTGGTTAGTCACGATCTCAGTCGATTTGTGTAATCAGTATAGCCTGAAATTATGGGACGCAGGAGGTGCAGTCCTAAGATGGGATTGATTTTGGTGATGAATACAACGATTGGTTATGTTAGGGTTCACATTGGGTGAGTGTTGACCGCTAGAATGGATTTGTCAAAGAGGCGCCAGTATGCTTTAGGTACTAGCATAGGTAGTGCTAGAAATTTGTTTGAACATTATCATGACGTGAGTGGAGAACCGGAGTCTATTATGTGAAGTTCATGGTTAGCGAAATAGTGAGCATTGAGCATGTCGATTATTTGGTGACCTTAGTGTTGAGAACTTCAATGATTTTGTCTTGGAGGATTCCTATGCCACTAGTTCTTGGCACGCCTTACTAAGCATGTACGGGTAGAAGATGTATCCCTGTGTGATACTCACTACCCTTAGAATGTTAATAGCGGTAGGTGTGGTTGCCACATAAATTCTATGTGGGTTGAAACCGAAAGTAAGTTTGGTGGCAACCATGTGTGGTAAATGGACACGGTATGGTGAGTGCCTCACTTGAACTAAGTAATGCCTGTGGGAGTTTATGATTTCGATCAAGATATGATAAGGTATATAATAACCTAGGTGTAGTAGGTTGGTGATGACATCACTAGTAATTGGGCAAGGTAAATGTGTACATGGGAGTGAGGAATACACCAATCGAAATTTTTCATGTATGCCATAGATGTGAAGGATAGGGATTTACTCCAAAGGATGGAAGTCGGGCATTGACTTCCTAAAGGACTACCGATTTGTAAATTTCTTTCGTGTTACGAGAAAGAATGGTTGTGATTCTTTTCATCACAGCTAGTGACCCAAGTCAGGGTGCGTGGCTAGGATTTGTGATGGATAAGAACTTTGGAAATGAATGACATGACTTCAAGAATATGGCATACGTTCGCTTTCATAAATCATAATCAGATGCTTATGGATGAAATTTATTGGGATGGTTGTTTGTTCCTTCTGACTCTTGTGTTCCCCTTATGGTTTCGGTAATTATAAATTGGTATTCTCATCTAAGTGGTGACTCAGATTGGTTCCATGGCATGGTACGGTGCGGTTGGGCCCGGGAGAGCGTGGTGGATCGGGAATGGTTAATACAGTTCAGTAAATGGGTATGCCCCTCTATGGTATTCTTTTTATTGCATAAAATTCTATGTACGGGTGGTTGCGCTATGATGAGGCGTGAACTAAGTGATCGTATAAAGGCACTGTCGTCATTTTAGGTTCGCCGCCAATGTATAAAAAAAACTAAACTACAACTACACTTGCGATACAAGTATAGTGGTAAGTCGGGTATCGTAAGAAATCCACAGGGTGTGTTGGTAAAGATGGTAATCAATTTACTATTTCAAGAATAAAAGTGGGTGATGGGGTTTAAAAGGGAGAAAAGGAAAAAACAAGAAGTTAACGCTAAATTACAACTAATTAAAATGAGAGTCGGGATCGAATTCCCTCCCCTGGATAAACACCGCATAGTTATAATTTCGGTTCGAAAGCTATTTAACCAATAATTTCAATTAAGCATAAACATCACACAATAAGGAATCCAATCCAAAGTTGCGAGATTAAAAATTTGATCAAAAATGGTCCACGCCCGGATTAAATTCGAATTATCAATATAAACATAATGTTGTGTGACAAAGAAAGTTAAACGCATAACAATCCGACTTTAATACGCGAGGTTTCAATTGAACACAATTTTACACAAAAACTAACTTTCAGAGCTCAATGCCCATTAATGGCAGAAACGCAACCCCAACCCGTTATCTACGGGCTAGACATGAATCAAAACTAATTTAAATAACAATTTAACTAAGGAAAACTATAATTATACAACAATAAACTGACTATAAAGCACGGAAATAAGGAAATAGACCCTTAAAACAAGTAGAGAAGATGATGAATAGTAAAATTAACATACATAAAATGGGAAAAACCCAAGAGAAATGGGAGGAGGGCCAAAGAGCTCCCAATACAACAACTAAAAACTAAGACATAATGAAAGATATTTCATCAAAATGAGATGAATTTGTTTATATATACAAACCCTAGTGGAAAACTTGTAAAAAGAAAAATTCCAAATTTGTAGGACCGAATCGATTCGGAAGAAAACAAATCGATTCGAAAATAGGGGAAATAAAAAAGTAGATTCTGACGAAATCGAATCGATTCGGACTTGTCCAGATCGACTCGCACCCTATAGGTCTAGTTTCTATAGCTTTGTCCAACTTTGCAGAAAAAGCCGTCATTTATTCGTTATAACTCAAAATTAGGCACGGTTGGAGGATATGGGAAGATAACTCAGAGATCTACAACATAAAAGAATACATTAGGACAAAAACCCAAATGGTGAAATGACTAAAATGCCCTTGAATGTGCATTTGAGTGTGATTTTGAAGACAAAACCATCCTAAAAATGCTATAACTCCTTCATTATACATCGAAATCATGCACCGTCGGCGGACACACGAAGAGAAATCAAAGGGATTCAACTTACATGAAGAGGTCGAGATTAAAACCTGAATGCTATAATTACTAAAATGCCCCAAAAGCTGGAAAAGTTGACAAAATTTCACCGGAATGCTACCGAACTTCACACTAAGAACCGAAATACCTAAAAATGCTAAATTATACCTCATATAGCATGTTAACATATAAAATGGAGGTTGTTTGATTAACGAGCATAAATATAGGAATTAAAGCACCCGAGGGGGCTAAATGCATATGTATAAGGGGTGAAATATGCAATATTCGCACCGTATCACACCCCCTAACTTACACATTTCTAGTCCCTACCAATGAAATAGGAAACAACAAGAACTACAAGTAAACCAAAAGACCTGAGACATATACTAAAAAGATAAAATCCACTTTCACGGGTGAACGAGTGCATTTAGTGTATGAAATAAGCCGCTAAACCCCTAGGTTACCTTAGTGGACTAGTGTCGCCTCGTGAGGGTTTTAAGGAATGAAACCCACAAACATCATATAGTTTCCTAAAAAATGCCCAATTAACATATGACAAACTCAAAAATACGAAAAAAAAATTCAACATGTTATTAGAATATCGAACGAATTCAAATAAAAGTTTGTTGTTGTTAATAATATAGAACGGACTTCATGGAATTGAAACCTTAAAGTGGGAGGGAACCGGGCCCATGCATAGTATGATTTGGCAAAAACTTAAATAAACCGGATAAGTGTTAAACCATGCATATAATTTGATCCTCATCTGGCATTACACTCAATGAATGAATTCACTGTGAAAATGGAGGTAATACACGGGACATGCGGGCATAAAGAGTAAATGTAAATGGAAACTAGGAGGCGTACATGTTAGAAATGAAGAGCTCTATATGGGAATAAAAAATTGTCAATGAAAGATATCGCTCATTAAAGGAGGCAAAATGCAGTTTCACAGATTATCAAAACTATTTAAACTTTTAAATTAAATTCACCCTAGGATCATATAGGACTTTATAGGGTTTTAATGTAGGCTAGGCTCGGGTTATGAAACGAAGCAAATATATACGGATTCAAAGTGTTCGGGGTTGAAAACTCGGGATGAGATTGCGAGAAATTTCAAATTTGGAAAACAAGTTCCCTAATAAGCATTAATTATGACAATAGGAGAGTAATCAAAGCTTATTGAACACTATATATAACATATACAAACTTTCTCTTTCTTTTTCTAACCTTTTTTTTTCACTTCTCTTTTTTTTTCTTCACTTTTCTCACTCTTTTAATGCTTAAATTGCAACCACTTAACACGAACATCATACAATCCAAAGTATCATTCCAAACAAAGGTATGGAAAGTAATATGCATGGTTTATAACTCAAATGTGGAGTTGGTTATAGGATTTTGGGGTTATTAAACGAAAGGCTATAATTAAAGCTCAAAGGGGTTGACTAGGAAAATATATAAGGTGAGTAAAGGATAATGTGGGTGATATAACAAACATGGCTTATGATAATTTCCCAAAGTTTATGCAATTCTCGAGTCAAAACACCTTTGAAAATCACGCTCAAGCAACATATTTCAAGATATAAACTCAATTAATGAATGATCAATGAAAGAATAGAGAGAAAATCGACAAATTCAGCGTTTTCAAAGTGGAAAGAATAGTGTATACACTCAAAAACGAAGAAAAACCCAAAGCACAATCGGTGTAAGTATATACAATGCAATAAAAGATTATCGAGTTATAAAAATCTTAAACAAAAGCAATAAATAAGAAACGTGCATGTGCTCATGGGTTAAAGTTTAATTCATGAAGTTATTCATAATATCAATGATTTGAGGACTAAAGTCTGATAACTTCTGAAATCGAGAAAATGCATTGTTGATTTGTCAATTGGATCAGGAAATTATTGAAATTTATCATCGAAAACAAGGTAAAATGCCCAGCAAAGGAGAAAAAAGAAAGAAAATATTTTTGAAAATTTCTATTTTTTAAACAAAAAACATGCTTTGTAACTAACATGTGATCAAAACCATGGACTAAACATGAAATGGATAGAATATCCTACACCCCCAAACTTAAATGTTGCATTGTCCTCAATGCGCATTAAGAACACACACAACGATTGGAAAAAAAATGATATTTCTCCAAATTGGAGCGATCCCCCATAGGTAGTAGTCCAAAGAATCTACAAAACAAGTTAGTATCGGGCATAACGAAAATAAATAACAAAAAGTTTAACTAATTACACTAGACTGGACTAAAAGGAAAGAAAAAACAAAAGAAAAAAAAGATAAATATTTACAACCTACTATTTGGACTTCACACTAAATATACATTAGAAGTCTAAATAATTGAGGATCCACTCAAAATGGGATGTGATTTTGAAAGATCAACGACGGACCCTCGAAAGAAAACATGCCTCCTCAAAGATATGAATTCCGTTTGAATAACGGAAGGCATGTGGGTGGTGGAAAAGGTGAACCATCATTAATTAAAATTTTGAGAGGGATAATGGGGGATTTGGATGCTAAGGGAGACAAGACCACATTGATCTCGGGAAAATTAAAATCACATCCCCAAGGTTTTTCAATTGTAAGAGGAGGTGGGGCTAGTACAAGTGAATAGCCCATGAGATGAAGAATCTCAAAATAACATTCTCGTTCAAGAATCGGGTCAAAGTCCTCAAGACTTTCAACTGATTCTTGTGATAAATTTAATGGTTCGATAATAGTAGAGAATAAAGGAAAGGAACGACCATCAACCTCGATATAATTGGAAGAATTAATAAGTGGTTGAAATTCGAAGGTGCATGGATCACTCTCAATAATTTCCTCCTGAAAAATGGGTGCAGGATAAACGCAAGTTTCAACCTCAACCCGGTTTTGTAAAGAAATGATTTCATCGAGCATGGCATTATTTTCAACATACCAAGCCTCAGACCTCTCGAAGTTGCCATGCATTTATTTTATCATTAACTCTTTATCAAACCAACAAGAAGTTTCTCATAGATAATGAATTCCCCGCTTTCCAAAGTATCCTCACAAGGTGATGAGGGGTTACTTACATACTCTTGAATTTCACGCTTAATGCGCTCAATTTCAAGAATATGTAGGCATTCTCTCATTGTTTTGGGAGTATAACTTGGAAAACTATTCACATAATAACTAAGGTTATCTAAAGAGTTATAACGGGACATTTCAAAATAGGCAATTTAATAAAGCGACAAGCACCAACATTTCAATTTCTCGAAACAATAGCGCAAGTAAAAAAGAAAGGATAAAATAAAGAATACAAATATGAATAAAAGAAATATTACAAAATAATAAAGCAACTACAATCTAAAACACACTCCTGGCAGTGACACCATTTTGATGAGGTGCAAAGTAAGAGCTCGTGTAGAGTCATTGTCGTTGTTTTAGGTTCTTCGCCAACATACAAAAAAAACTAAACTACAATTAGACTTGCGATACAAGTATAGAGGTAAGTCGGGTATCGTAAGAAATCCACAAGGAGTGTTGGTAAAGATGGTAATCGATTTACTATTTTAAGAATAAAAGTGTAAACATGATGGGGTTTAAAAGGGAGAAAAGGCGAGAACAACAAGTTAACTCTAAATTGAAACTAATTGAAACGAGAGTCGGGATCACATTCCCGCCTGGGGATAAACAACGCATAGTTAGAATTTCGGTTCGAAGGCTATTTAACCAAGAATTTTAATTAATTATAAACATCACACAATAAGGAATCCATTCCAAAGTTACGAGAATAATCATTTAATCCAAAAATGGTTACACGCAGATTAAATTTGGATTATCGATATATACACTAACGTTGTGTAACAAAGAAATTTAAACCCATAATAATCCGACTTTAATGTGCGAGGTTTCAATTAAATGCAATTTTACAAAAAATCTAACTTTCGGAGCTTAACACCCATTAATGGCGGAAAAGAAACCCCAACCCATTATCTACGGGCTAGACATGAATTAAAACTAATTTAAACAACAATTTAATTAAGGAAAACAATAATTACAAAACAATAAACTAACTACAAAGCATGGAAATAAGGAAATAAAGCTTAAAACAAGTAGAGAAGGTGATGAATAGTAAAATCTACATACATAAAATGGGCAAAACACAAGAGAAATGGGATGAGGGCCAAAGAGCTCCCAATGCAACACCCAAAAACTAAAATATAATGAAAGATATTTCATCAAAATGAGATGAATTTGTTTATATATACAAACCCTAGGGGCAAACTTGTAAAAAGAAAAGTTCCAAATCTGTAGGAACGAATCAATTCGAAAGAAACCGATTTGATTAAAAAATAGGGGATATAAAAAAGTAGATTTTGGTGCCAAATCGAATCGATTCGCACCGTAAAGGTTTGGTTTCTGCAGCTTTGTCCAACTTTACGGAAAATGCCATCATTTCTTCATTATAACTTGGAACTAGGCACGGTCGGAGGCTGGGCGAATATAACTTAGAGGGATAAAACATCCAAGAATACATTAGGCCAAAAACACAAATGATGAAATGACCAAAATGCCCTTGAATGTGCCCTTGAGTTTCATTTTGAAGACAAAATCTCATAAAAATGCCATAAGTCCTTCATTATAGATTGGAATCATGCACCGTTGGTGGCCATAGAAAGAGAAATCAAAGGGATTCAACTTTTGTGAAGAGATCGGATTAAAACCCAAATTATGTAATTACTAAAATGCCCCCAAAGTTGTAAAAGTTAACGAAATTTCACCAAAATGCTACCGAACTTCACACTAAGCACCGAAATACCTACAAAAGCTCAATTATACCTTATATTTCATGTTAACATATAAAATAGAGGTTATCTGGTTAACGAGCATAAATATAGGAATTAAAGTACTCGAGGGGGCTAAAAGGCATAAGTATAAGGGGTGAAATATGCAATATGCGCGCCGTATCACGCCTTTGGCCTCATGATTTTCTCACAGTATTGATCTTTTTTAAGATTAGTGGACTTTCAACTGGACAACATGGCAGTCAGTGGCTCGAGTTGTAAAGAGCATGATGATGACTTGATGATATGGTATAGTGTTGGAAATCGAGGAAAACTCAGCATACGATGTTTCTTTACTATAGTAAATGGATTAGAGCGAGGCTCTAGCGAGTACTCAAAGCCGAGACACCTAGGGTAGTACCAGGTTCATCAGAGTGATGCAGTGGAAGGTGTAGGCCGAGCACACGGTGATGAATTCATAAGATTGTTATCCCTTCTAGTGAGAAATAACATAATGGTTAGTCACGAGTTCAAGCGAGTTGTGTTCCTAAAATTATGGAACACGGGAGGTGCAGTCCTAAGATGGGATTAATTTTGGTGACGAATATAACGATTGGTTATATTAGGGTTCACATTGAGTGATTGTTGATCGCTAGAAAGGATTTTCCAAGGAGGCTATGGAATTCTTTAGGTACTAGCATAGGTAGTGCTAAAAACTTGTTTGAATATGATCATCAAGTGAGTGGAGACTCGGAGTCGATTATGTGAAGTTCATGGTTAGTGAGATCGTGAGCATTGAGCATATTGATTATTTGGTGACCTTAGTGTTGATAACTTTGATGATTTTGTCTTGGAGGATTCCTACAGCTTAGAATATAAATTGGGGAACTCATAAGCTTGAGGATTAATGGACTGAGAATTTTGGGGATAAAATTCCCCAAAAAGGGAAGTTTGCAATACCCTATTCCAACCATTCAATTAAATTATATAAAAATTGTTTTGAAGAGGAGTTAATGGCGATTATGTGAGAATTGTGAGTAAAAAATTAAATGAAAAATAATGGAAAAAAGTTTGTTCGAATGAAAAAAGGAGGTTGTTAGAAGCGATATTGGATATCGCGAGAAGCAGGGTTCAAACGACCTTCAAATGAGATGTTTCTACATAACAGTGGCAGGTCGCGCAAAGGAAGAACAAAGCCAGGCCTTGAATGAGGTGGAGATGTCATTTGAGCGATATGGGATTATCATTCAAAGGACGTAGATTGAATTTTTTTTACTGAGACTGGCCTTGTGTTCTGTCACATTTTTTACCATTGGATCTTTATGTTGTCAAGCCTAGATCATCGTAAATTGGGTCAAATGGAAATTTTATCTTTGGAAGGGTTTTATAAAGGTGTGTTTGAAGTATTTATTTGGAGAAAAATGGAAGAATGGATAGAGAAGGTGATGTGTGGTCTTCCACCCCTTCCAATAACTAACCACCACTCTTCCACCATACATCAACCTTGAAGCTTATAGACTGATGTCTATAAGCTTATAGAGAAGGTGGTGGGTGACGCTTTGAGGTGTTTGATAGTAGATGTGCACCATAAGTAGAAGATTATAGAATAATATCTTCACGAGCACCGAGTAATTGTGGTGTGGGTATTAAAAGCTTATGGAGCGCACCTATAAAGATAAAGGTATGGATGATGAAATATTGTTGATTCTTCAGGAAGGTTACATGAAATATGTTTATTGTCCTTAAAATACTAATTAGTCTGATAGAAAGAAACATTAATATCCAAGTAATTATTGTGTTGTGGGTCAGGTGATGATCCCAGATTCCTGGTCGTATTGCATATGTATCGGGTTTGGCTTCCCAAATCGGCATGGATGGGTAATTTATACCCTAACGTAGGGTGATGGTTTGTGTGATTTTAGTAGTGATGCTCAAATGTCATGGAATGACAAGTATAGGTAAGGTGATACTCGATTTGGGGATGTAATAGGAGATCTATTCGAGACTTAGAAGTGATGATGCCATGTGGAGACTTGAAAATGGCAACAAGGTGGGGTAACATCGAAACATGATTATAATGTCGGCATGTGTTGACGGTATATGCTAGGTAGCCTTTTTGATGCAATGACTAGTTCTTATCACGTCTTGCCAAGCCTATGCGGGTAGAAGATGTAGCCTTGTGTGATACTTGCTACCCTCAGAATGTTAATGGCAGTGGGTGTGGTCGCCACATAAATTCTATGTGGGTTCAACTCGAAAGTTAGTTTGGTGTAAACCATGTGTGGTCAATGGATACGGTATGGTGAATGCCTCACTTGAACTAAGTAATGCCTATGGTAGTTTGGGATTTTGATCAAGATGTGATAAGGTAGATAATAACCGAGGTGTAGTATGCTGGTGACGTCATCAGTAGTAATTGGGTAAGGTCAATGTTGATAAGGGCGTGAGGTATGTGTCAATTAAAATGGTTTATGTACGCCAAGAATGTATAGGGTGGGGACTTACTCCCAAGGAGGGAAGTCGGGCATTAACTTTCTAAAGGACTATCGAGTTGTAAATTGTATTCGTGTTACGAGAAATAATGGTTGTGATTGGATTTGTCACAACTAGGGAACCAAGCCAGGTTGGTGGCCACGATTTATGCTCGGTGAGAACTTTGGATATGAGTGACATGACTTCAAGCATGTGGCATAGGTTCGCATTCATAAATCATAATAGGACATTTATGGGCAAAATTTCTCAGGATGATATCTTGTTCCTTCTGACTCTCATGTGCCCCTTTTGGGTTCGATAATTGGAAACCGGTATTCTCACCTATGTGGTGACTCGAATTGGTGCCATGTCATGGTATGACATGGTTGGGCCTAAGAGAGAATGGTATACTGGATATGGTCAATAAAGCTCGGTAGCTGGGTGCGCCCATTTGAGGCATTCTTGATATTGCATAAAATTCTGTGTACAGGTGGTTGCGCCTTTGGCCACCCGATTTGCTTGTAGTATTGATCTTTCAGAGGATTAGAGGACTTTTGACTTGCCGGCATAGTAGTTAGTGGCTCGGATTGCAAAGAGTGGGATGATGACTTGATGATATGGTATGGTGTTGTGAATCGAGGAAAACTTAGTATACGATGTTGCTTTACCACGGTAAGTGGATTAGAGCGAGGCTCTCGCGAGTACTCAAAGGTGAGACACCTAGGGTAGTACTAGGTTCATCAAAGTGATGTAGCAAAAAATATAGGCCAAGCGCACGGTGATGACTTCATAAGATTATTATCCCTTCGAGTGAGAAATAACATAGTGGTTAGTCACGAGGTCAGGCAAGTTGTGTAGTTGGGATAGCCTAAAATTGTGGGACGTAAGAGGTGAAGTCCTAATATTGGATTGTTTTAGTGATGAATACGATGATTGGTTGTATTATGATTCACATTGTGTGAGTGTTGACCCTTATAAAGGATTTGTCGTGGACGCACTGGTACGCTTTAGGTACTAGCATAAGTAGTGATAGAAATTTATTTGAACATTATTATCAAATGAGTTGAGACTTGGAGTCGATTATGTGAAGTTCATAGTTCGCGGGATAGTGAGAATTGGGCATGTTGATTTTTCGGTGACCTTAGTGTTGAGAACTTCGATGATTTTGTCTCGAAGGATTCCTATATTTTAGAATAGAAATTAGTGAACCCATAAGCTTGAGGATTAATAGATAAAGAATTTGGGGGACATAGTTCTTCGAGGATGGAAGTTTTTAATGCCATGTTCCAACAATGCAATTAAATTATATAAGTTATTCTGAAGAGGAGGTAATGATCATTATGGGATAATTGTGAGTCAAAAATTGGATAGATAAAATAATGGAAAAAATGGTCATTTGAACGACAGGAGGGGGTCGTTCGAAGTGAGATTGGATATCATGAGAAGCAGGGTTCAAACAACCTTAAAATGAGATTTTTTGCATAACATTGGTATGTCGCGTAAAGGTCGCACGAAGTCAAGCTTTGAACGAGGTGGAGATTTCATTCGAGCGACATGGGATTATCATTAGAAGGACGTAAATAGCATTTTTTAATCAGACTGGCCTTATGTTCTATCACATTTTTTACAATTAGATCATTGTGTTATTAAGCCTAGATCATCCCAGATTAGGCAAAATGAAAATTTTGGTTTTGTGAGGGTTTTGTAAGGGTGTGTTTGAAGCATTTGTTGGTAGAAAAATGGAAAAACGGAGAGAGAGAAGGTGATAGGTGGTATTCCACCCCTTCCCACCATAAATCACCACTCCTCCACCATGCATCAACATTGAAACACCATTTTTATTATATATTCCACCATGATTGAAGAGTTTACACCCACTTCCACCATTATTTAGGAAGTGCTATGAATTTTGGAGAAGTTTTGGGTAATTTTGGAGAAAATGATGAGAGCTTACTTGGAAGCTTGGATAAAGAAAATTATATAATTTTTGGAGAATGCTTTTGGTAACCCCTTGAGGCCACCTTTAGAAGTGGGGGTTACTCCTCATACACCAATATTTCTACCACAATTTTCTTATGACAGTAATGTGAACAAATGTTTAATGATAAAATGTATATTTTAATAGTTTAAATCAAATTTCTTTTATATTTATAGCTATCAAGTATACTATAAGAATTTCAAATCTTTGTTCCTTGGTACAACATTTGTAACTTGGATAGTCATACTTTTTTCCCTTCGTTTGTATTTCAACTGGTAACTAATAATCTAAGGAACTAATATATATATATATATATATATATATATATATATATATATATATATATATATATATATATATATATATATATACTTTGATTAAACAATTAGCTATCGAGAAATGAAAGATACTGTTGATACCAAATTTAGTCTGCTGGCATGGACCACTCACTTACAGACACGTGTCTGCCAGCGTGGCAATTATATATACTCCTATCGAGCAACTCAAGATCACCGAGAAACTCAGGGGCCCCGAGCAGATCGAGCGTGTCTAGCTACTTAGGCGGTCCGAGAAGCTTAAGCGGTCCGAGCTACTTAGGCGGTCCGAGCAACATAGCATTCTAATCAGGATAATCAAGGAGACGACTGTGCATTAAATGCTCATTTATTATCATACAGATGTACATGTCTACTAGATAACAGCGCATTGTCCTTTCATTTGTACAGCCTCAAGGCTATAAATACATTGTAACCTCCTCATTGGAGGAGGACCGGAATTTCTTGAGCACACCATTCCTCGAGAATTCCAAACAAACAGTCAGCAATAACAAAAATAGTGGACGTAGGCCATTCTTACAAGGCTGAACCACTTTAAAAATCTATTGTCTATTATCTCTTTATTCTTTTTATCTGTAATTAAAATAATTAGGTCAAATCTAATTTTTTACATCAACAGATTGGCGCCATCAGTGGGAAACGACTGTAATTATCATTTTTTACCAAAATAATTCATCACCAATGGCTGATCATCCTGAATCCAGCGATCGAAACGCTGGGATCCCTCCAAATCCTCCATTCACTCCTTCAAATGTTCAAGATTTGGATGGTATAATGGCTAATTTGGCCCAAGGGCAAACAACCATGCAAGAAACCATGCGTCAACTCATACAAATCGTTCCGGGCGGAGTGCTAGCCCAATCAGGGCAACGAAGCGTTCAGAGAAATACTTGTTTACTCTCTTCGCAAAACAGACAAATGTTATTCCCAGAGGAATCTCAGTCCAGACGCACCGATTCATATCTTACTGAGAGATCCAATGATCCTTCTTATCAGACTGGACAGACTTCCGCGGTACGACCTACAGACACTCAACAAAACATCACTCTATCTCCATAAAGGACAAGTGCTCTTGAAAGATTGAGTAGAGTCTCTCCTTTTGATCGTTTGGGTCCTATGAGGAATAGAAGTCCCCCTAGGAATATGTAGAGGAACTCTTAATGACCATCTGATTTAAAGGAAGGCTCTGCCCAATCATGACCAGCTGTTCGTCATGAAAGATCCCAAGAGGCAAATTGAACACAATCAGTTGCTCGAACCAATAGGGTCGAGGAAGGAAATGATGCATGGAAGGGCTCAATTCAAAGGTTGGAGGATAGATTAGGGGAGATGGCTAAAACCAAAAATCCTCTACAAAGGACTTTTGTTCGAGGAACACCATTCATACTAGAGATTGTGGACTTTCCCACACTGTCAAAATTCAAAGCCCCGGTAGTAACACCAAAATACAATGGAAAAACCGATCATGTTCTCCATATATAACAATACTAGGCATCTGCTGATATATATACTGTTCCAGACGAGATGCGATGTAGGGAATTTTCAGGAACCCTTACCGGATCTGCTCAGATGTTGTACAATAACCTTCCACAGGGGAAAATTGAGACTTTCTTTCAGCTAGCAAAACTCTTTATTGGAAATTTTGTTTTGGAGCAAAGCCAGTCAAATGAGTAGCACACTTGCTAAGTGTTAGACAGAAGGAAGGTGAGAGCACCAGGGATTATATTACTCGTTTCAATAATGAGAAGCTCGAGGTAATTGATTACGAGGAGAAGTCAATAATTACTGCTCTGATGAGTGGACTGTTGCCAGAAAAATTGTACTACACTCTAGCCAAAGATCCGCTTAGAACCATGGTAGAACTAATGGCAAAGGCAACCAAGATTATGAATGCTGAGGAAGCTATGGATGCGAAGAAGAATATAGACACCAAAGAGACCAAGGTTGAGGTTGATAAGGCTGAGAAGAAGGAGCAGAAGAATAATGGTGGTAACGGGCAGTCAAAAGCAAAGCAAGCATTGGAGCAATTAAAGAAATTTGGAAATTATACTACTTTGAAAGTAGATATAAACCACATTCTGGAAGAGATAAAAACATCGAGGATCTAAACTGCCCAGAGAAAACAAAGGCAGATCCTAACAAGAGGAATAAGTACAAATATGGCGAGTTCCATAAAGATTATGGTCACACGATCAAAAATTGCATAGCTCTTTAGAATGAAATTGAAGCACTCATCAGACGAGGAAAGCTGACCAAGTATGTTGATCGTCGAAATGGTGGAAAGAACAACGACCGAGCAAGGCAGAGGTCTATATCTCCTCATCGAGCAAAAGAAGATAAGACGAGAAGTCATGAAGAAGACCCGAATGATGACCAAGACGAACCCGATCTCCCCAAAAGACCAAAACAGCTAGAACGTGAGGTATTTTCTATCCATTTTGGATCATTTGAATGTAATGTCATTACAGGTGGAGATGCAGGAGGCGGAGATATGACTACTGAGAGAAAAGCTTACCTCAATGAGGCTCAAGCTTGCTCGTATATTCAGCGAATAAATCTGGCTGAAGATTATCGCCCAAGGAAGGTAAATAAGGACAAACTGGTCATTGGTTTCTCTAAGAACGACTTGGTAGGTATACTATATCCTCATGATGACCCATTGGTGATCAAGATGAGAATGAAGGAAGTGGTGATTTCACGAGTACTAGTGGATAATGGTAGCTCGGCAGATATCATGTTCTATCCATGCTTTGACAGTTTGAAATTGAAGTTATCCCAGTTGGAGCCATACCATAGACCCCTCCTTGGTTTTACTAGCGAAAAGGTTTTTCCACTTGGGACGATCAAATTGGATATGCTTATTAGTACATGGCCTGCTTGTCGAACGGAAAGAGTACGCTTCTTCGTAATAGATAAAAATGTCCAATCAACTTACAACATCATCATGGGAAGGGTAGAACTAAAAAAATTCGAAGCAATACCATCTACTGTATATCAATGTTTAAAATTCCCAACCAATTTTAGAGTAGGAGTGGTGAAAGGCGACCAGAAAGTACCTCGGGAATGCTAGTATTCGTTTGCCGAGCAGGAGGAGCATGAAGAATCCAGAAAGAAGACTACTACCTACCAAATAGAAGATGTGGAGATTGAAACATTAGACGCTAGAGACGAGTACCAACTCGTGAAAGGACAGGTCATGGAGGCTACTGAGAATGTCATTCTGGACGACGAGCATCCAAAACGAACAACTCAAATTGGTGCATCCTTGGATGAATCAATAAAATAAGAATTGATAGCATTCCTAAGGCAAAGAAAGAAGACTTTTGCGTGGGGTCATGAAGACATGCCAGGAATAGATCTGAATTTCTTGTGTCACGAGCTCAATGTGAACAAGGAAATCAAGCCAGTAAAGCAGAGAAGAAGGGTGTTCAGTCCTGTGAAAAATCAAGCTATACAGGAGGAAGTAGAGAATCTACAAAAAGCCTCTTTCATTGAGGATGTCAAATATCCTGACTGGCTAGCAAATGTGGTGATGGTAAAAAAGAAAAATAACAAGTGGAGGATGTGTGTAGACTTCGTCGACCTTAACAGGGCACGCCCAAAGGATCATTTTTCTTTGCCCCGAATTGATCAACTAGTGGATGCTACCTCAAGGCACGAACTATTGAGTTTCATGGATGCTTATTCTGGTTATAACCAGATTAAAATGAAGTCTGGATATAGGGAGAGTACCTCTTTTATCACCCCGAAGGGAACTTATTATTATAATGTTATGCCTTTTGGACTTAAAAATACAGGTGCTACCTATCAGTGGTTGATGAACAAGGTGTTTGTAGAGCAAATCAGTCATAACATGGAGGTTTATGTTGACGACATGCTAACAAAGAGCAAGAAAGCTGCTGATCATCTAGTTGACTTAGGCCAGACCTTTGATCAACTAGAGAAATATCAAATGAAGCTGAATCCCACCAAATGCATATTCGGAGTATGAGAAGGCATGTTTCTCGGATATATTGTTAACCAACAAGGAATTGAGGTAAATTTTGAAAAGATCAAGGCTCTATTGGAGCTCCGATCTCCGACGACGAAGAAGGAAGTGCAAAGTCTCACAGGGCGAGTTGCAGCACTTAATAGGTTTGTGTCATGAGAAACTGATAGATACCTCCCATTCTTGAAAACACTCCGAAAGACTTTTTAGTGGAATGATGAATGCAAGAAGGCCTTTCAAGAATTGAAGAAATACCTGGGAGCACCTCCATTGTTGTCGAGACCAGTGATAGGAGAAAGATTATACTTGTACCTGGCAGTTTCAGAAAACGCAGTAAGATCGATGTTGATAAGAGTGGAGGATGGAGTGCAAAAACCCATCTATTACACTAGCAAGGCCTTCCGAGGAGAAGAGATCAGATATCGAAGGTTAGAAAAGTTAGCACTGGCGTTGATCGAAGCAAGTAGAAGGATGAGGCCGTACTTTCAAGCTCATACTATAATTGTGTATACAGACCTGCCGTTAAGGCAAGCTCTGCACAAACAAGAGAAATTGGGAAGATTAATGTATTGGGCTGTAGAATTGGGTGAATAAGATATAATTTATGAGCCTAGGTCATCACTCAAAGGGCAAGCAGTGACAGATTTCATCGCAGAGTTCACCTATCCAGACACCTCCGAAGAGGAGAAGTTGAATACCGACCAACCTGTGGATGTTAAAGGATCATCAAATTTTAACACCAATCAACTTAAGTCGGTAGACGAGCAAGAGAGGATGATCAACGAGCAGTGAGAAGCGTTGGAGGAGGATAAAAGAAAGCATCAAATATTCCACCGAGGAACTCTGTCTGACTAAGAATTTGACAATGAGATACCTGTATGGAATTTATATGTAGATGGCTCTTCTTGTACTACAAGCAGTGGAGAAGGGGTTATTTTAAATAGCCCTGATAAAATTAATATGGAGTATGCTCTGCGTTTTCAATTTAAGGATTCTAATAATAAGGCTGAATATGAAGCTAGGATCGTGGGTCTCAGTCTAGCCAAAATTATGAAAGCGGAGCAGGTCGTTGTATTCAGTGACTCACAGTTGATTGTAAATCAAATGTTGGGAGTGTATGCAGCAAAAGGAGAATTAATGATCCAATATCATGAGATAGCAATGGAGATTGTATCGAGCTTTAACGCAGTGCAGTTAATTAGAATACCAAGATTGGAGAATGCAAGAGCAGATGCCTTAGCTCGGTTAGCCTCAGCCACATGCACTGAGCTATAAAGAACAATCCCAATAGAAATATTGGCTAGTCGGAGCATTGATAAAGATCTGATGATGAACTTCATTACCCTTGATTTAGGACCATCTTGGATGGATCCCATCAGGGCCTATATTGAGGAGGGGGCTTTACCAACTGATAAACTCGCAGCCAAGAAACTAAAGTTTAAAGCTGCTCGTTATGTATTGACTACTGGCATTTTATATTGACGAGGAATTATAGTAGGTTTGCAAAGATGTGTCCACCGCTTCGAGGTGAAAAATTTGATTGAAGAGGTCCATGAAGGTCTTGTTGAGCCCATATAGCAGGTCGGACACTCTTGCAAAGAATGACAATGCAAGGGTATTACTGGCCGACTATGTGAGCTGATTTACATCTTATGTAAAAAAGTGTGATAAATGTCAACGCTTTTCTTCTGTCCGAAGAACTCCCCAAGTATTATTAACACCCATCACGTCCCCTTGGCCATTTGCTATGTGGGGAATAGACTTGGTCGGGCCACTTCCAACGACCAGGGGAAGTATTAAATATCTCGTAGTCACTGTGGATTACTTTACTAAATGGGTGGAAGTTGAGCCTCCTATTGATATGACATATGACAAGGTGTATCAATTTATTTGGAAGAATATCATTTGTAGACATGGTTTTCCCCATGCATTCATCACAAATCATGGAACTCAGTTTGACAACGAGGATTTTGCTGCATATTTTCATCAGTCAAACATATTGAAGACCAACTCTACACCAGGCCATCCCCAGAGCAATGGACAAGCTGAGGTGATGAATAGAACGCTGCTGAATGGTTTAAAAAAATGACTGGATGATGCAAAGGCAAATTGGATTAACGAGCTACATTCTGTGTTGTGGGCTTATCGTACTACTCTTTGAGCAGCAACAAGAGAATCTCCATACATGCTGGCATTTGGAAGTGAAGCTGTTATACCTGTCGAGTTGGGCCTACCCACACATAGGGTGCTGAATTTCAATTCTCCTATCAGTGACTTGATGAGGTGATTAGATCTAGATATTCTCAAAGAAGTTAGAGAAGAAGAAGCAATCAGGAATGCTGCATAACAACAACGAACAACTCTATTTTACCACAAGAGGGTAAAGAAGTGTGATTTGAAGAAGGGAGACTATGTGCTGAAGAAAGTAATTCAAAAGCACAACAAGATGGAATCTAACTGGCATGGACCCTACAGAGTAATAGAAGTTGTTCGTCTAGGGACATACAAGATTGAAACCTTGGAAGGAGAAGAATTTAAGAATGCATGGAATGCAGAACATCTACGCAAGTATTATCAGTAGTTGGAATTTCTATGTAATGGATTCTTCTTTAGTATAAACAGAGTGTTGAATGTTTTACCCAGTTACCTCTTTTTTATGAAATTTTTAGGAGTATTAGTTCTACACACTATGCATCAAGTTCAGAATCAATTATCACCAACTCTGGTTGGTTAGGAAATATATACGACCAACTCTGGTTGATCGGCAATATAATCTCTTCCAACTCTGGTTGGTCGGGATCAAATTACCACCAACTTCGGTTGGTCGGGAAATACATACGCCGAACTCCAATTAATCGGAAATATAATCTCTTCCAACTCCGGTTGGTCGGGATCAAATTACCACCAACTCCGGTTGGTCAGGAAATACATACGACCAACTCCGGTTGCTCGGCAATATAATTACCACCAACTCCAGTTGGTTGGGAAATACATACGACCAACTCCGGTTGATCGACAATATAATCTATTCCAACTCCGATTGGTCGGGATCAAATTACCACCAACTCCGGTTGGTTGGGAAATACATATGACCAACTCCGGTTGATCGACAATATAATATCTTCCAACTCTGGTTGGTCGGGATCAAATTACCACCAACTCCGGTTGGTTGGGAAACAAATACGACCAACTCCGAATGATCGACAATATAATCTCTTCCAACTCCGATTGGTCGGGATCAAATTACCACCAACTCCGATTGGTCGGGAAATAAACACGACCAACTCCGGTTGATCGACAATTCAATAACCACCAACTCAAGCTGGTCGGCATTCAATTACCACCAACCCCGGTTGGTCGACAATTTAATAACCAAACAAGACATTTTTGTGTTTCTACAGATATACATACATGTTCATCAGTAAATAAAAGAGATATTCTATAAAATATTTCCAAACCAATGACAATTAAATTGCAAAGAAAACTAAAATTTTCTTCATTAAAACCAGAACAAATTACATATGATATTAATTACAGATCGCATGTGATATCAATTGAACAAATTCTACTCTATGGGTTTCTTCCCCTCTGCCTTTGACACAGGGTCTACCCCAGTTGGAGGATCATCAAGACTATAAGGGGAATTTATGAAATTCAGATCTTGCAGCATTCTGACGTTCATTATAGATGGACGGTCAAGCAGGTGTTCTGGGCGAGATATTTCAAAATTTGAATGAAGACTATAATCATCAAGATACTTGGATATTAGAACGTGAGGAATGGCCCGGGATGGAATCCAACTAAGGTCAAGCTTGAAAGGAGGCACGGGTAAATCAAGAACTCCAGGATTATAGTAATCCCACCGAAAATGACCTCTCTCCAATTTTAAAACACAAAGAGCATTCAACTAGCCCTGTTTATACACTTCGTTGTTCGACTGTTCTAAATGAGCATCAAGATGACAAAGTGCTTCATTGTAACCAGCCATCCAAAACTCTCTGGGATGTTTATGGAATTGGTAAGTTAACCTCTCCAGTTGCTCGTGAAGATTCTTCGTCAGAAGTTCTTTATTTTCCAAGGCAAGATTTGTGTAGAAAGTTTCTCGCTGAGGTTTAAAATCTTCTTGGACATCTCTGCTAAGGCGTGGTTCTTCGATATCAACTGAAAGGCCTAATTCTCCAATGCCGCTTAAGTTCTTGCTTTTTTAATAGAAATTCGACCACCCCTTGCTCGTCCCCGAGAAGAAGATCTTGCCCGTCCACGAGTAGAAGTGGAGGGTCCAACTTTTTTCAAAGTTTCCAACTCATCTCGCAAGTTGGCATTTTCTACCTCCAAAAAAGAGAAACCTTCATCATTGACAGGGACCAAGGCTCCCGAGGAAGATGCAGCAGACTTGAGTTGTTTTACCTCCTCTTGCAAGGAAATGTTCTCTTGCTCCAGTAACTTGGCGATATGCCTATGCTCTTCAACTTTAAGATTTAGAATGCTCTCTTTCTTCTCGTAAGCAGAGATGAATTTATCATATCCTTTCTCAGCGCTTAACTGTTGATATTTCTTCTCGTACCCTTGGTGCAAAAGTGTGGAGGACTCTTTATACTACTACTGGAGTTCCTCTATAGTTCCTTGGAGATCCTCAATCATCTCATAATATGCCACATTATTGGCAACAGCTCGGTCGAGCAGGCACTTCAGATATCTGTAAGCTTCAACTGCTCGTTCAGAATTATCTGGACTAAGGATGTCAATGATTTGAGCCTCGTTTAGGCCTACATGACCAGATTTAAAATAATTATTGTATTTCTTCATCAACTCTGTGTCATGAGCTGATAAAAGTTCCATCCTAGCCAAAAATAAGCAAAAATAAATAAAAAAGAATCAATGATGATACAAGCAGAGCAAGGACAAGAGAAAAATCAAGCCAAACAACCAAAGTTCAAATTTTATTTCATCACAAAAAGAAGTACATAGTCCAAAATTACATTCAACAAAAAAGCAAAAGAAAGATCCAAATAACTCTACACCTTCTCCTTTCTTCCTAAGACTTCCCCGAAAGGCTTAGACGAAGAGATTGGTTGCTTGGAGGGCAATAAAAGCTTCTCGGCAGAAGTGTTTGCTGGTTGGGGATGCTCGGAGCAAGGTTCAACAGCAGGGACCTGGTCCCCAATTATCATGGAGGATTCTTTTGAGGTAGCTTCATCCTCTTCTTTTTCCCCAGGAGAGGGAGGAGGGCCATGAGTGTATCGCTGGAACAGTTCAGAATTCTCAGCGATTTTTAGCTCCTGCAAAGATGCAACCCATCCATCCCTGAAATATTTAAGGCTGGTAAACTCCATTTGAGAGGACATGGCAGCCAGGCCTTTGTTCCAGCCTTTGTCCCAACCAGCACTGAAGGACTTTTTAACAGCATTTCTTCTTTTTGCCTTCTCCGAGGAAGTCCTCTTAATAAGAAGTTCCTCAGCAGCCTTCAATTTCCCTTCCACCTCCTGTTTCTGACGATCAACATCATGAAGTCTACCAACTTCCTCTTCAACAGTTTTGAGCTTATTCCCAAGCTCTTTAGCATTCTTGAGCTTCTCCTCAATCTCTTTATTATTCTTCTCAAACTCTTTAAATTTCTTCTCCAATTCCTTGGAGGCTTCCACAGCTCGATCTCTCTCTAGCTCAACGAACTTAACCTTCTTCTCCCAAGCAAATTTATTTTCCTCATACTTCTGATGAGAGCCTTTCAAAGACTGGGTTAACTTAGTAAAAGCCTTTTCCACTCTATCCGAGGAACTAGAGGCCTTGATGGCTTCATCCCTTTTTACAATGCTGGTGAAACACATTACCAGCTGAGAAAAGAAATAACTCCAAGTTAATGTACGAATATAGTATTAAAAAATAAAAGTCTCGGATCAATAATACTTACTGAGGCAATGTGTTGAGCAGCTAGAGCAGTAACTCCCTCACGAGTGAGAGAATTTTCAATGTCATAGACCTCTGGGATAGTCCAAGATTTTACTAAGCCCACAGTGGAGCTCGGGGGAATAAAATTTAAAACACCACCTTCAACAGTTGATGGTTGAGAGACTAGTTCATCAAGTCTCTCAGAAAGATTTTTCTTTAACCTCCTTGGAGGAACATGAACATTCTCAACTAAGGATGTTGTCTTAGCTGGTGATATGACAATAAACTCACTAGGAGGAGTAATGGCAACAATTTTGCTCGGAGCCACAGGGGGCTTCTCAATAACTTTCTCGGTGGAAGCAGGAGGAGGTGCACCAATAACTTTCATCCCTTCCTCTGGGACATTTGGTTTTCTTTTCTTTGCCTCTACATTGGTAGAGGTAGATTTATCGAAGAAGGATGGAGCTCTTCTTTTCTTCATCAGATTACTGGTGGAAGCAATTAGCTTAGAAGAAGAACCTTCCAAATTAGTTTCAGAAGCTGGTATTTGGTCAATGTCAACCACCACTGGACGAGCAGTAAAAGATGAAGTATAGATCTTGTACTGCAACAAATAAGAAGCAGACCTAATGTGTTCCTCGGCCACATACTGGTGAAAACTCCAGATAAGTTTCAAATGCTTTAAATTAACGTAAGTTTTCTTGGGAGACTTTCTTTTGCTGTCAACTTCAAATAATCAAAAATTAAATGTCAGTGATACACTTTATCAAACACAAAGAAAACAAGATTTCATAAAATAAAAACAACCTATCCCATTGCCATAAGGAGGACATCAAGGACCTTGGTATGCATCATCTCCATTTAATGGAGGGTATTGCCAATTTTTCATTACCACTCCATGTTCAAAATAATCCTTGTTGGCATCAGGAAGATTGACATTTAACGCCCTATTCAAAAACCTAGTTTTTAAATAAAAAGTACTATCGCTGACAACCCATCTGTAGCAATACATAATCTCTGGAATCCCTAAATGGATTCCATGAAGTTGGTTCAACCTATAAACTCCATTAACTATTATCCAGGTATTTGGCGCTATTTTTGCAGGAACAACATCAAAATATTGACAGAAATCCAAACATAAAGGATTTGGAGGAAAAGAAAAGCCACATTCGGCTACAAAGAGACTTGGGAACCAATGTCCTTCAGCCAAAGAAAAATAGTCAGAAGGTTCAGAAAGTTGTTCCAGTATGACCCATGAAGTAATTGAAAACTCAGAACGAAATTTGTCAAGAGATTCAACAAGGTAAACCATGATGAACAAAATAAGTAAAAGAGAAGGAAGAAGATCTTAAAGGAGAAGAGTGAACCAGTTGACAACGAACAATGGAAGAAACGAACGCGCAAGATAGAGAAGAAATGAAAAGTTCGAAGACACGAATTTGAAAAGTGAAAGAAGGCACGATTTCTGCCGCGTTTAAATACTTTACCTCGGGAATAGAGAAAAGCAATGATTACCAAGGCGGATGTTTATGTATCCGGTGGCTAAAAAGAAGAAAAGGGTCATAAAAATCGAAGCGGTTATGGAAATTCAAAATACTTTAAAAGACAGATACTATGCACTCAAAAAAGGAGTTATATACAACGAAAGTTTTCCTAGAATCCATACAAAACTAAAATCTAAGCAGCAGAATGTTCCTTACTTTTCTTCATCATCAAACTATGAAACATTGGGGGCTTCTGTTGATACCAAATTTAGTCTGCTGACATGAACCACTCACTTACAAACACGTGTCTGCCAGCGTGGCAATTATGTATACTCCTATGGAGCAACTCAAGATCACCGAGAAACTAAGAAGCCACGAGGAACTTAGGGGCCCCGAGCAGCTCGAGCGTGTCGAGCTACTTAGGTGGTTCAAGAAGCTTAAGCTGTCCGAGCTACTAAGGCGGTCGGAGAAACATAACATTCTAATCAGGATATTCAAGGAGATGACTTCACATTAAATGCTCATTTATTATCATACAAATGTACATGTCTACTAGATAACAGCGCATTGTCCTTTCATTTGTACAGCCTCAAGGATATAAATACATTGTAACCTCCTCATTGGAGAAGGACCAAAATTTCTTGAGCAAACCATTCCTCGAGAATTCCAAACAAACAGTCAGTAATAACAAAAACAGTGGACGTAGGCCATTCTTGCAAGGCTGGACCACTTTAAAAATCTATTGTCTATTATCTCTTTATTCTTTTTATCTCTGATTAAAATAATTAGGTCAAATCTAATTTTTTACATCAACAGATACACTGATTATTTTTTGTAGTGGATGATTTCATAAATAGATTTAATTTGAAATTCCAGGCACAGATTACAATTTATATAAGGGTTGTCATATAAACATTACGTACTAGATGGTCATATATTTAAAAAAAATTAACAACTGTAATGTTTGCATTTATAGGAATGATGATAGACCTAAATTGTAGTTTTAAAGAGTTTGGTATGAAATATATATTCCTATTAAAATATTATAACCATATAATATCTTTACATATATTTAGCATTTTAATGTGACGATTATTTAACTTACTAAATATCAGCATAATGAATACTTGGGATTTAACCTTGAATGAATTAGTGTTTTGGAATAAAGTAACATTTCAAGTATTTCAAATCAGTTTGTTGATTTGATTAGTTCTCAAAGTTGTATGGTTATTACTAAGGATCAAGACATTTGCAACTTCTAATATAATTGAAATATACTCAAAATTCTTATTAATATACAGAGATAAACAAACGTTTAAAGTATATTGGTTTTATTCTAGATATAATCTATACTATCTGAATCTGATAGCTGGATGGGGTTGTACGTGGTCTATAATGTAAAATGGGTGATGTAGATATAATAATATCTATACATTTCTTAAAAGGGGTGCTAACATCCATACAATTTTAACGTGTTATTACTATTTTCTGAGGTATGTTCACGAGGGTGTACAAAATTTAACTGATATATGGAAATATAATGTTTATAAAATTATAGGTGATATTTTTGAAATCTCTGGTAGGGTCAAATAATTGAATTTTTATAATCAAAATAGGACATAATATGTCGCTAAGTAGTAGTGATGTTCCATCTAGACTGCCTATTTAGAACATTTGCATAAGGTAAAAGAACATATATTCATTTTAATACCTCGTGTACTCTAGGCTTCTATGCATATTTACGTTTTAAATATAACTTTTATTTTTGTTCCCAATGATTTAGTGAGAAAATATTACTAATATGGAATTAGGGTTTCTTTTATTTACGCAAAAGATGGCATAAGGTGAATAGTAGGAGCTAATTTTTAAATAGGTATTAATTTTAATGGATAGGTGTAAATATGGAAATGGGTTTTAGACCTATGTCTACCTAGTTTGATTTCCTTCGTGTGAACTGTTACGATAGGCAACTTATAAAAATATTCTTAACAAAATCCTAATCACTTTATAATTTCAAGGATTCAGTCTAATGTTATTCCTAAATAGATTAGTGCTTGGAAACTCTAAAAGTCACAGGAGTATACACTGGAAAAAAAAATTCATCGAAACACACTTCAAAATGTTATTTAAATGAACTCTAGAAATCATATATAAAGTATTCATATTTTGTTCATGAAAACAACAAAAGATGTTCTTCACATCTCTTAATTGTAAACAAAATTTAACCACACTAGAATGGATGGTACAAAGTCCTCCCATTTTATTATTATTTCTTACTTGACTTATTGTTATAAAAGTTACTCACTATCCAAATGAAAGACGATCGATTAGTAAGTCACATAAGAGTTATATCCATATCATTCCTATTCGTGGTGACGATGTTCCCTATTCAAATAATGGAGATTCACCAATAAGTATTGTGCCAGAAAACATGTATTAGGTGCTCCCACAATTTAAATCAACCAGATAATAGCTCATTATTTAGAGATGGATTAGATGTATTGTATTTATGCATATAACTTATACTATTACAGGTGTAAAATAAATTTTAGGCACAGACTTGAAGAACAGGCAAAGGTAAAACTTATTTATGAAGTAATGAAACCTAAATTTTTAAGTAAGTTATTTATTTGCAAAACAGTAGGTTAAATGATTCGATCATAGGAGTCTTAAAACTGAAGCAAAAGATTTGATTAATTAAAGCTAATTGACCCTAAGTCGAATCAATGAGTGAGTATCGTGGGCTCCACCTAACTTTGATAAGGCCAGGGATAAATGAATTTCAATGTAGGCATATTGATTATACAGATAAGATATGGTGTAAATGTACAATTATATTGGATAAAATAATAATTAACTCTAATAAGAATTTGTTCGCTTTGAACAAATCATGGATTATCGATAAATGAGTTTACTCAGGGTTCTTTGTTGTGCATTCTAGTTATCCATAATCCTCTCTTGGTTTTTATTGGATTTTCCTTAAATCAATGGATTATAATAAAATCACCGACATAGATTATATAATGTAAAATTTCAGTTTAACATTACTAAACTAGTTCATGGGTAAGAAATCGTATTTCATTATTACATTCGTATTGTATCTAGGGATAGTAAAATTTCCAGTGGCTATAAGGTAAATAGTATTAATAAATTAATTGGTATTTGTAGTCAAGTTTAATTTATGCAGTCGTTGTAGTCTTAAGATAGAGTAAATAATGTGATTACATTCTAAAGAGTAAAACGACATATCTAACATTTCTCTTGTAAAAGTCAAGCTAAGGGGATTTTTACTCTTACTAAGGAATTCGTTAAATGATTTCCTCTATATACCCTACGCAAGTACCTCTTTAGCATAATTTTTTCTCATAATCTAGTTGGAATAGTATTCAATAGAATAAGAGTACGATGCATAAGATAATAACGAAAGATCAACAAAACCTTTGATCATTCTCAAAGTTAAGAGAAAAATTGAAATTCCAAATGAAATTAAAAAATTTCCAAGGGGAATACAAATTAAATTGTTAAATAAAAAGATTAGTTCTTTACGTAAAGACTTTATAGAGTATATTATATACAATCTTATCCGAAGGTAACTTTCTTCGTATGTTACTAATCCTCAATCACATATTTGATAATCCCAAATTTCTTGATGATTCTTCCTACCACATAAAATATGAATATTAAAACTAATCTCATATCTCAAAATTTATATCCAAGGATCTATTCTCCTAATTCCTATATAAACATCTTTACCTTATAATTATTACTCATATCCTTTAACGTTATCTTCCCTAAACACATTCCTATTATATCACGGGAAATCGATTTTTCTTACTCAAGTCTAAACATCTTGTCCTCCTGATCCTCATGGTTCAAACTATGTTCCTACTAGTGAGCCCAACTCATGTCCCGCATAGGCTAACTTAAACTTGGCGCTTTCTTTGATACCATGTTGTCTTATCCTGGTTTCCCGAACGTGAGTTTTATCTTAAAATAATTCTAACTAATAAATAAGATTGAATACTGAAATAACTAAAGCATTTATTAATTCCCAACTATGTTACAATTGTAATCTAAGAACTCATTATGATATACATATGTGTTTCTCCTACCGATTCTATGTTTCTTTTCTTCTAATACGATCTCTCCTTGCCTATAAGTATCAATTGATTTCTGAAATATCCATCATTGCGTATAGGTAGATGCTTAAAATAACTAAAAATAAAGGAATAAGAAAAACTTTGCCCAGTAGATGATTCTCATTCTATAACAAGGATAAAAATAATTTTTAAAGAAAAAACCTTGTTTTGAAGGTTAGTAACATTCGGAGTACAATAAGAAATTTTATTCAACAATTAAATTAAAATAAGAAAAATAATACATGATGATATTGCTAAAAATAGAGATATTAGGGATCGAATGAGGAAAATTTAGGGATGGTTTCGAAAAAAATAACCCATAATTATCTATCTAAAGGCTTTCGGGTAATAACTATGCATACAACAACATCAATCTGGTAAAATTATGGATAATCAATCCAGATACTAGTGACAAAAGTAATTGTGCTAAGTTAATCACAGGCATTCCATATGGTAGCAATAACTAGGCCCTCATTCATCTGAGTCCTAAAGGCCAAATAATACAATCGTGGGTATAACGAAAGATTATTCCCTGGTCATAATGTATGCTATAATGGAATCGGGTAAAACTGCATCATATGAAATACTATGATTGCATAATCATCATTAGAAATCTGAATCAATTATACGTAAAAAGTTGAACTACTCAAATGAGTTCATCAATGAGAATATGATATAGTGGGTCTATCCTATAGTGATATCAACAAAAGGCGTAATCAAAAGCATTGCGTGGAAATAATACCAAATAAGAAATCATCTACTATAATTCTGCAGTTTGTAACTTGCATGTTTCTTGATTGAATCCCATATCTATAGTTATGGTCTTTATGGATAATTTTCAGGGATACACTGGTATAGGCAGACTTATAATGATTACTTTTTGACAATTTCTAAAGTTTCCTTAACATGCAATTTGATTGATAATAAAAATTTGACGCGACAATTCACATAATTTCGAATAAAATGAGCTAATGTTTATCATTTATAAAGTTTCGTAATCCAATGATTAAAACTGATGAATCATATATTTAATTTTGTACTGCGCATTTTAATTTAATTATTAGTACAGAATGTTATTTTAAAAAAAGACACTAATTGACATACGCGTTCGATTTTATTTTATAGATATTTTATAATAATATAAATAAATGTGAGTTCGAAATTTTTGAATAAGATATAATAATAAGTTCAGTATACTTTACATGAAAATGATATGCTAAACGAGTGTATGTGAGTTTAAAAGGACACAATGGCCTAAAAATAGTTCTGTTAAAAATAGTGTAAAATTTGAGATATTTATATACCAAAAAAATCTACTCGACGCTGCGACTCCAATAATACGTCCCACGTATTTTTTTAAGTTACCATTTGGGTGATATTAATTTTTAAAGTTAGTCCGATATGTAAATAAATAGTAAGACCGAAAAGTATAAATAATAAAATAAATAATTAAAAAATAAAAAATAAAACAAACTTTAAATTGTTGTTACCGTTGCAAGAACATACAAAAAGAAAAAGAAAATGGGTCTTCTTCTTCTTGGTTTGCTCCAGCCCAAAAACCCCCATGTCCATCCTACTCCCTCTTCTTCTTCTTCTTCTTCTTCTTCTTCTTCTTCTTCTTCTTCTTCTTCTTCTTCTTCTTCTTCCTCGGCCACTTCTGACCTCATCCCCGTCTTTCACTTCCATAACTTCTTCATCCCCTCTTCTTCTTGTTAGAATTATTTTTAGTAATTCTTCATTATGTGCTCCATAATTATATTAATACTAAGAGTCACTTTGGTTAATAAAAGGGTACTCTAAATACCAAGTGTCAAAAGGACTCTTGGGCATCTACCTTGATGGACGGTTGATATTGAGTGACTGTTGGAGATTTTGGTCTTGTCCCTGCCTATAAATAAGTGGCTAATTTCCATCATTCAAGCACTTTAAAAAGACAACACAATGAAATTATAATAAAGAGAGAGAAATCTAAATTCTCAAGGAGAGAAAATTTTGAAATAGTATTTTGACCATACAGGAAGATCTAACCGTTGGAATACGTTGAAATTATAATATGTTCTTGCCATATACAACATGAATTCATGTTTCAAAATTCAGCTTGATCAGACATCGTAAAGGTTGACTGGTCCATCAATCTTTCGAGTTGTGACATGATGGAGGTATGTTATTTTAATAACATTTTATGTTCTGCATAATTGATTATATGTGATTATCGTGAAGATCCAAGATTATTTTTATTAAGAACAATTGTATGTAAAAATTTAATTATTAATGTATCAATGATTAATATTATGATGTTTTTAAAATTGATTTTACATGCGGTATCAGAGCTAAAGTTTAAAACCTCATGATTTTCTTTATTGGTTCTTGCCTATAATGGAGTCTACATTAAATTAATTTTTGTCTGTGTTTGAGACTTTGTGTGGAATTTTTCTTTTATCGCCAATACTCACAGTTTGAAATAAAAAAAAAGGACGAAATTTTGAATTGAATCCATTATATAGTTTTGACTTATTCCCGAAACAAAACACGTTTGAGTTATAGGTCATTTTTTATCGTTATGATCCCACACAGACTATGACATGTTTGAATTTTAATTGAATACGCCGCGGCAAAGCTTCAAGGAATTATATATGCCAAAGTTTAATTGGTGCAAGTTTATTCGTTTTCAAGTTCAATTGATTTCCAGGATCACTCAGGTATGAATGCGTAATATTTAATGGGACTCATAATTAATTTTTATAAGGATAAAGATGCTATTTTATTAAATAAATGTTTTTAAAATATTTTATAAGTGTTTGGAATGTTTTACACTTCGTTTAAATCAAATAAGTCCGAATTACAGATTGAGTTTGATTAGGAGTCTAATTCAACGCGTCGTTTAAAAGACTGGACTAATAGTTTGAGCAAGATTACATCTCATTAGAACGACAAGCCCAAGTCGCTCGAACGAGATACCGCCTTAAAAATATTATTTAAATGGCGTGTTTTAATCAAACTTTGGAAGTGTGCATTTTGCAAAAATCAGTATTCGTCCAAAACGTTTCTACACACAAGTTTTCTAAGGTTTTCCAAAGTTAATGCATCCTAAGAGTTTCAAAAGATCTAAGTTATCATTAATATATGCTATAGTGATCTTTATGGAACCAAGATGAGTTGTTTAACACCTGAACATTGTTGTTTTTGTGGTAAAGATTCGGTGGAGTCCGATTTCAACTTTGTAGACGTTATAAGCCATATCGTTGAACACCGAGACATACGTGGATGCGTGTGTTATGGACAGGTATTGTGGAAGAAGGTTACTTTCTACGTGGGCACTGTGAGAGGAGTGGTTGAAGATCAAAGGAGCGTCAAGTTATGTGGGTGGGTGGATCGAGTCGTTGAGTAAGACTACAATCTATACCTTTGTAAAACCATATTCATAGTGAATGTCTCGCTTGGGTCGTCCGAGGTTTTTTCCGTTGTGGTTTTCCTTGTACATTTGGTGTTGTGAGTATTCTTTACTTTATTTTACTTGCTTTAATCACTAGATGGATGTTTAGGATTAATCAAGATAAAACTTTGTTAAGTTAAAATTCATCACAACTTGGTGCAAATTAAAAAATTGAAAAAAGGTTTTTCACAAAAAGAGAACTTTGTTTTGTCATCCTTAAAACACTTTCCGCATAAGAAATAAAAAATGACCATCAAAGGTCAAAACTTGCTCAGCATTTTACGAAACTCACATGGTTGACTCGGAACGTCGAAATAAACAAAACACATTGTATACAATGGGCACCGCCTTACTGTTGTGTTTTGACGTCGTTTAGACCCTTAAAATTATGTTTTTGCCATTTTTGGTAATAATGTTGACGTCGAGATCTCACTCTACAAAATTAAATTTTGAATTTTGCAAATGATTTTGAGATACTGGAGTAATTCTTTACATCTCCGTAGTGCTAAGACAAATTTTTTATTTTTGACAAAAATTATGATTTTTCCAAAATTATGTATTTTTCCACCACGAGGGATGTTTTCTTTGTTCATGGTTGTTCAAATATTCTTGTTATGTATTATTTGGTATTGATCAAAAGGATCAATATAAAGTTAGCAATATTAGATGTATAAATATGTATTTGACAATAACATTTCGATAAATTAGATTATTATCCATAATACATATTTTGTAGCCCAAATGTCGTAATGTAATTATGAATTTATGTTTCGGCATTAATATTGATATGATGTTGGATGAGGAAGACATTAAAGTATCTTAATCTATAATAGTAAATATTATATTATTGTGAATGCATCAATATTTGGACCTTTAATTATCCATTAATTTTTTAGGATAATAGTTTGGGGAGCATTCATTTTTATGTAAATAATGTTTACAACATTAACTCATTCCATAAAAATTATTTATGAATTTCGTCGATTGTTTTGGGATTTTGGAATAATTTACTACAGTTCCATCATACTAAGTCACTTTTTTATTTTTGGAAAAATTTAAGTTTTACCATATTTCATGTATGTTTTTTTTAGAACTCTTATAGAACTTTGTTCTAATGATCCTAGTTTAGTTGAATATTCGTGCCAAACACAGGCCACGTATTTCATATGGTAGGATATTAGACTTTTGTTATTATTAATATCCATATTTTGACGAGTCTCGTACTACACACAGGACAATGATTCATATTGTTGAACATTATGTTATTATTAATATTCATATTTTGATGAGTCTCGTGCCAAACACAGTCCAAAGATTCATAATGTCGAATATTGTATCATTGATATTCATGTTTTGATAAGTCTCGTGCCGAACACAGGCCAAGGATTCATGTAGTTGAATATCAAAATCACTGTTTATTCTAATTCTAGTACTCCCTTTAAGTTGAATTAAATGTCAAACACAGGCTACAATTCATACGTGCAGATACTAGATTTATGATTTCGTTCGAATGATAGTTTTCAGGTTAAATTGAATTAAGTGCCAAGCATGTACTACGATTCATATGCATGGATACTAGATAATGTATTTCGATCGAATGTTAATATTCATTTTAAGTGGAATTAGACGATAAACACAGTCTATGAGTCATATATGTGGATATTAAATTAATATGTTCGTGTTTAGTTTAGATTAAACGCCAAACATAGGCTATAGTAAAAAATTATGGACGTTAGGCTAATTTCTTTTAATGTTGAATTGTTGGTGTATGTTAATTCACTTAATCATAATTAATGTTGTTGGACATCAAACACAGATGCCACAAGTATCGTAACTATGATTAATTGAATACTAATGGGTAACAATATTTTAAGAAATTAGTGTACATTAAATACAGATGCCTTTCCTTTCTGCAATCATTTAGAACGTTACCAACTTAAGTTTTTTTATATATAAAACATGAACAACTTAATGTTATAACCGTATTGTGCATTAGTATGACCATTAATGATTTAGATCAATATTTATGATTCGTTACTTCTACATAAGTGATGAAGTGAAAGGAAATGATTCATTTTAGTCATGTAATATCTCATGCAAACTCCATGTCTATTTGATTTTCACACTATGTCTAGCTTTTTGTGAATTTCAAATTAATAAATAGACAATTATATAATTTATTGATGTATTGCAGGTATTTTACACATGTATGCTTATCTCGAATATTTATATAATGTAAGGATTGGTGTTCATTACTTTACTAATATATGTGTTATCAAATCAAAGCATTAATGTACTGAGCAATTTATCTCATATCTTTAACATGTTATGGTATGATTTTGCTTCTCCCGATTATTATGTTGGTTTTTTAGCCCAATATTGATGATCAATATTGTGTGGAACACTCCATATAAAGTTTGAAGAAATTAAACAAACTAATTTTGTTTTCATGTTGCACACTCAGACTAATAGTGGTATAGATAATATGTATATTTTATGGTTTGACACGAGTTTTCATCTTAGTAGAGTTTGCAAATTAAACTTAATGTGTTAGAAAATATATTTACTTTTGATGTAAAGATTATTTACAAAACAAACTAGAAATGAAAAAAATATTTTTTCTCTTTTATTCTTAGGGAATGACTCCATTTGTTTTTCATAAACCCTCAATGCTTCTAATTTTCTTGAAAAATATTTTTCTAGACTTGAGTGCGAGGGATATTTTTTTTAAGTCATTCTCAAAGGTTATGATATTCCTTTGATATTTTGTATAAAAGAAAGTTTGGATATATTTCTTTGAAAGACTTTTTTGATCCCGCATCATAATCACAGTATTATTGACGAAACTTTTTAATCTTTTACCAAATTCTCCCTTTGATAATTTTTATGGAAAAGATTTTTGTAATATAAAATATTGATAATCGAGTTATGCCCTTAAGGTATTACGATGTCTAATATCAGGATGACTTGTGTGGCCCAAGTGGGAACCTAAAGTGAACCTACATAGATCATATACTTGTCATTGACATGTACTTATTGCATTATAGAAAACTAAATTTCAAATTCATTCTGAATGATGAAATTAGTGGGAGTAGCAAATCATGAATATGGTTATAAAATAAGGGAGGATACTTATCCCATTACCGATAAGTTTCTTCAAAACTTGTTCATTTAGTTGTTGGATTTTTTGAACAATAAAGAACAAATAAATGATCTACCAATAAATCATGGTATTGTCACTATTAGATAAATATAGATAAAATCGTAAGGAATAGTATTAAGAAGATCCTAAATGGAGTCTACTATTCTAAATGATTATGTGTTGTATCTACATGAATATGAATTCAGCATAAGGATAAATAAATATTTGGTTTTGTTTTCACAAATCATTATAAGTAAGTTTAATGGACTACAATTAAGTTAAGGATCTCACTAAATTACATTTAATTCAGGTATGAACGGGTCATCAAGACCAAGCACGACAGTGAATGTAATTAAATGAATATAGTTCAATTATAGTCAAATATTTTATGTGTAATGAGAAAAGGTTATAAGTGAACTGTCTCATTTTTCAAGGATGTGAAATTCTTTTGAAATGAGTAACTCATTATGACTGAGAGTTACATTTAGCGTATGTGAAAATTATTATGCTTATGATATTATACTCATGTTATGAAAAGATGATTGTATAAACTTAAGTAAGTTTTCCACGAATGCTATTTTTAGAAATAATACCATTACATTTTTTAAACTTCTTATATTCAATTTATGCACCTTATGATTAGTGGGAGTAAGTTTATATATTCAATTTATTGTAAAGTAGAGAAAAAAATGTTACATGAATTTTTAATATGAAATGGATGAAGTTATGAGATAATAAAAGATTATATGCTCACATTTAAATTGACTGTTCATTTTTTGGACGATTAGTTATTACAACTCAGATTTACTGGTTTTATGAAAATTATTAAGTTCACTCTCATCTACTTATGTTTATTTTGATTTAATGACCAATATGATGAATGAGTGCAACACAATCCATTGACTATTATGGAAATATGAATTTGTAGCATGCTTTGATGCTACAACTTATTGACTATGGCAATGTAACATAAATTTCATGACTTGGAGTTGTCGACAATATTATCAAGCCACTGAAATATTATGATACTATCGTTGCAATCTTCTTTATTAAGATTATGTGAGTAATCAAGTACATTGAATGTAGATAACTTTTAAAGAAGAAATTCTGAAATAAGTGTCATTTAACATATGTGTTAACATGGAAAATCCACATGATTGGGATATCATGAAAGATATTAATAAAGCAAGATTAAGATACGAGTCTTAAGTATAGCCGATAGAATCTTGGTGTGGTGGATTTTTTAGTGCTTATTTTGACACTACCATATGATATCATACAATGTTTCAGAATCATTTGTTTCTGTCATTAGTGTACATATGTATGTGAATGAAAGAATGTGACAAAATATTCTTTTATAAAGACATTAAAGGAACATTATTGAATAATACTATTTATAGACCTTATTGAATGAGTTCTTAATGTTGTGGTACATGGAAGTGATCATGCTCTTGAATTAGTATGTGAGCGCCATGACTCACATTAATGAGTTATTTGATTAATGTGTTTACGAAAAACCATTTAAGGATGACTCAAAGATATTTGCGCACTTTATGATAATTATGGATCAAGTTGGAGACTATTAGAATTATTTTAAATAATTTTCCATTATCTCCTCCATAATTATATTAATACTAAGAGTCACTTTGGTTAATGAAAAGTTACTCCAAAGATAAGGAGTCAAAAGGTCTCTTGGGCATCTACTATGATGGACGGTTGATATTGAGTGACTATTGGAGATTTAGGTCTTGCCCATGCCTATAAATAAGTGACTAATTTTCATCATTCAGAAACTCTAAAAAGACAACACAATGAAATTATAATAAAGGGAGAGAAATATAAATTGTCGAGGAGAGGAAATTTCAAAATAGTATTTTGACCATACAGGAAAATCTAAACGTTGGAATACGTTGAAAATGGATTTTGTTCTTGTCATATACAAGATGAAATCATGTTCCAAAATTCATCTTGATAGGACATCGTTAAGGTTGAATCCTCTATCAATCTTTCCAGTTATGGCAAGATGGAGGTATGTTATTTTAATACCATTTTATGTTCTGCATAATTGATTATATTGGATTATCATGAAGATCCAAGATCCTTTTATTAAGAACAATATTATGTGAAAATTTAATCATTAATGTATCATTGATTGATATTATGGTATTCTTAAAAATGGTTTTACACTTCTTCCTCTCCACCTTCACCCACACACACGCACATAGAGAGCAGCCCTGCTCTGTTTATCTCTTAGCCAACTGTCAACAACACACACCTATTCACACATGCACACCTATTGTTTACACACAAACACACATATGTGTGTGTATAAACACATCAAAAATAGTGGGGAAACCCACTTACTATACACACTAGTATAAAAGTACATACTAAGGAACCTAAAAATCTCATATATATATATGTGTGTGTGTGTGTGTGTATATATATATATATATATATATATATATATTGTGTAAGAGGGTACTTTAGATTATAGATGGAGGCGTAACCCCTTTTGAGTATGGTAATGATAAGTAAATTAGCCCAAGACCTTGTATTAATGATAGAACATACTAACTCAAACCCAATGAAGATGAACTCAGTTTAAACTCACAAGTCTCTTGTGTATAACTCAGGAGATAGTGATGAACTTTAGAAGTAACCTAGGTAGAGGGAGATAGAAGAAAGAACCCTAGATACACCTTGGTAGGCAGGTAGAAACACACTATACACCTTCAAGAATCTCTGTCAAGTATTAAAAGCTTCGCAATAAATAACAATAGTGAGTGGATAAACCCTTTGGTTTGCAATAAATCTCTCTCTCTGATGTGTATCTCTAGTAATAACTCTAGAGTTCTCCAAAAAGATCATATCTCTCCTCAGGGGTGGTTGGGGTCCTTAAATAGCCCCCACGCCACCCCCGAGGCAACTCAGTCATTAAAACTATGAAAGACATCCCTCATACTGTATGTCACACCATTAAATGACTAATGCACTAGTTGTCTCCACATTATAAACATTAAATGCCAAGACATGCCTTTTGCTTGACCACTGTGTGTCAGGGGAGGGGGCTGTTGTCGCAGAGGTGGCTCACCAACTGCCTGACAGCCCCAAATACCACGGTGGTTTACTCAAGTGCATGTCTGACATTGTTTAGCTGGCTAGTGACATCACCTACAGTAGATGTGACATTAAGTAGAGGATTGTTTGGTTCACAGCCTAACGCCCGATGGAACTCCAAGCTGCTCCGCCCGAGGTATTACAATTAAGGTCCTTCGGTGTTTTACCAGGTGTATTCAAGATGGTCAGGACAAGCCCCAATGGTGCCTCACTTCTCAATCCTCCAAACCAAGTCCCTCTAAAGTTCCCACGGTGAGGTCATTCGATAGAGCATGAAATCTCTCCCAGGCCCTGCCAAGTTTGCTCTCTCGCAAGTACCGTTTGACCTGACACAAACTCATTTATTATTATCGTTACGTCATTACAACCATTATGGCTTACATTCAACAAAAATAAAAATTCAATATGACTAATATAACAAGCTAAAATATGAGCTGCCGCGCCAAGCTGCCTCGCTGAGTTGCCATGCTTAAGCTGTCACGCTTGAGCTGCCTTGGTTGCTTAATCTCAAACACTGTTGTTAATTAGGGATTTATCCCTAATCTCAAGATTACCTTCAATCCCCCTCTACATTTTCCCCCTCGTGGAGAGATTTGTTGGAACAATAAATGTCTGCACGAAACGTTTCAAATCGATGGACCTTTCTCTATGTGAAAAGATTCAGGCCTCCTCTCCTTTATTTAGAACCACAGCGTTAGAAGCTCTAGGAAAAAGTAAAATTCTCCCCGATGTACCTGAGCCGAGGCACTGTCATTTATTGATGCTTCGGTTGAGGGACATCGCTACTTTTTCCTTATGCTAAGCTTCAACCGTTATAGCTTCAATATCCAAAATTCTGCCGAAAGACGTGCTAATATTCTCATATTTCGTTGGGACTGCAAATACCGTTGTGACTTGTGAAATTCTCCCTTGGAACGTTTCATCATGTTAAGAAAAGTGAAAATTCTCCCCGATGTAGACGAGTCATAACTAAACAACGTTTTAACTTATGACGAGGGAACATCGTAGCTTTTTGGAACCATTGGGACAACTTCTTCGTTAGGAGTTTATTGGATATGTTTGACAAAAATTTTTGGCACCAAAACTCAATCTTGCTTAGGAAGGCAAAGGTTTGTGTCCCCGAGGTGTCACTTCATTAATGATGTGGCGCTGTCTTTTAAACTGTCAAAACACTTCTCGAAGTGCCACGTGTTCATTTGAAATGATTGCAGGCAACCTTGCACGTGCGATGGTGGGAAACTTAAACGACGAACTCCAAAATTTCAAATGGCTATACCCAAACACTTAAACCCTTTTTTCTCTTACTTTTTCACCATCTTCTTCAAACTTCCATTTTCTTTAGAGAGAGAGAGTCTGTGAGAACTCCATTATTGTTAAGCTCTTGCTTACCTTCTTCCCCTCTCATCTTCTAAACCACCGCCTGTGGTTGTGATCTTCCATTCTCGTTCTTCAAACCCTTATTGCTCGAAGCTTTCCTGTTACTTTATCATTATTTGCCATGGCATCCTCAAGCAACCCCACCGCGTCTGCTGCCAGTGCTCCGCTCACTGCCTCTACTATTTCCACCACCCTGGATGCTGCCCGCCAGGAATAACTAAGGTTTTATCTTCGATCGCCTATTTTTAGAGAAGGTGATGATTTTGCTGTTGCCTGCAAGACTGCCCATTTTTCTTCTAAGTTTGACGCCCTATTATTGGGTGACGAAGACGAATATTCTTCTGAGTGGGTCTTTCTTCCTCTAGAGGGGACTCTTCGATTTCGCCTGGATCAAGGGGACTTCCCATGGTCCCATATTGATTTCGAACCACCCGGGGGATCTCCTGCCCACTTCGCTGCCTGGAACTCCCATATGCAAAGTTCCCATGATGATATTCTCACCAATCTTGGGTTGCAACGGGCTAAATGGTTTGGTGAGTTCACTCTCTTGAAGAATAATTCTGCCCTTCCTATCCTGGTCTCTTGATGGAACGTTACTACTCACATGTTCATCGCTGCGTAGGGCGAGTTCACCATAACTTTGGAAGACGTGTGCGAGATCCTGGGCCTTGATGCAATAGGTTATGAGCCCTGTAATGATGAGGCTCTAGATGCCCAAGAGGCTGTCGACCATTTGGAGTTGGATCATATATGCCGAAGCTGCATCAATTCGTCCAACAAGGCTACTTTCTCTCATCTGATTAATTATTTCTTCAAGGGTTCTGGTGGAGGCAGTTCTTCAACAGATGCTCCTGGTCAAGGTACACCGTTGTAACTTCCTACCTATATTCTTGTGATTCTCTCCCGTTTCCTTTTGACGGTAAAACCTAATGAATAGCCCCAAAGGGACCTTATCAATATATCCCTTCGTTTGGCCCGGGGCATCAAACTTCCCCTGGCTGCAATTGCCTTGGGATCCCTCTACACCTAGCTGGATAGGACTTTACTCGATATGGAACGATCGCTTGGCTGTTATAACTTTGCCAATTTTTCCAATTGCATCCTTCTAACCGGCTTCCTTTACTTCCATTTCCCTGCTGTAGCGGACAAAACCAACGGCCCTCCTTCGGGGGAAATAATTCTGCCTCCAAGGTCCTTTATTTATCATAAGAGACAAAGTCGAAAGGAGTTGATATCTGTGATTGATCGCTTTGAGAACTTCATGATGAGGCCCTACTAGGAGGATATCTTCTTCCACACTTGTGGATTTTTTCAACATGAAGCGAGGGTGGTATAGGCCCCTACCGTGGATATTAAAAATCCCTCGCTGGCTGTGGTCCTTCTGTTCTCCCCAGAATATTTACCTTCTTACACTGAATGGGGATATACTAGTGAGCACTATAATCCCAACCGATGCAACCACCGGTTTGGGTTTGACCTGGGGGCTCCTCGTCCAGTGTTTCAATCGTCAAGCCCCAAGGTTTCCTTTAGCGAGGCATGTTCTCAATTTTCTTCAACCGCTTCGTGGGGAATAAGTTCTATAATGGCTGGGTGATTCACCATTCCCAGCATCACTAGGCGAGGGGACGTGACCCATCTATTTGCAATAAAATACTGGATGAAACTACTGGCTGAAATTGCTAAGTTCGTTGAGGGAGATCCAGTGTATCCTCCCATTTCTTTAATTTCCGCCTTAGAGATGGGGTTAAAAGGCAACTCCATTCTTGGGATTGAATTCCCTCTAAGTACGACCCCCAAGGCACCTCCTACTGAGCTTCCACCACTCTGTTCCATAATCCCCATTGCCTCGCCCAAACCCAAAACCGCTGCAACCCCGAAGAAACCTGCCCCTTCAACTAAAACTACCATCGGCGAGGGGCCTTCTCAACCACCTGCCAAGAAGGCAAAAATGGCCAAAAGTGGGGTGCCAAAGTCAAAATCTAAGTCCCAGACTCCCGTGGCTGCCTTCCCCATAGCCTCCGTTCCTCCTCCCATGTCTGCCAAAATGGTTGAGCGGTTAAGGAAGGAAGCCCAGGCGAAGATATCTCGAATAAATATTGAGTATCAATGGCACACTATCATTGTTCCTCCTTCGATTGCTTTTCCCATGGTCGCGATTGATCCCACGGAGCCAACGGCAAGGAGGAGAAAGAGTTCAAGGGTTCTTCGAGCTGTTGGCACTGATGCAACGGGAACAAGGAAAAAGACTCTGGGTACCAAGTCTCAGAGGAAGCAAACTCCTGCCCCTTCTATTGCTGCCTCCCCTCCTTCTTCGCCCATTGTTATACCTTCTCGTTCTCCTTCCGAATCTGAGGTATGTATACTTGTTTTACTCATTTCGTCTTTGATTAAGGCAAGTTGCATTTGCTTATTTATTTCTTGACAACTGTGGTGCAGGGGGTTGAAGAGGAAAGACCTAATCCCCCTAGTCCTCCCGTGAGCCCTTTCGTGGGGGGACGATTTGGTGTTTCTCGAACCGATGTGACTCCTCCCCGTTCCCTCAAGACGAGGCTTACTTATTCTCGTCGTTCGTCCTCCCAACATGCGAGGGAAGTTGCTATGGGTGATTCTGTTGAATCTTTGGGAGTCTCTTCACAATCAGAGACAACTCTCCCCATCCCTTCTAGTTCATCCCCTCCATCCGAGCTTCTTCTGCCCATCATTCTGGCTGAAGAAAATGAGCTCGAAGTATGATTTCCTCTATAATTTATTTGTTATAACGTCCTTTCAGTCTCACCCCTTTATTTATTTATCATGCTGAACCTTGAGGTTTTGGGTGCCCCAGGCTGAAGTGTCCTCGTTGTTAGCTAACATTCTTCTTCCAACGATGCTGACGAGACCTTTTACCGCAATTCCCCTTGTCAGTGCCATAACTGAGATAAGTAACACCTAGAGATACTTCTCCCTTTTTCTATACTTATTCCTCTTTTCTAACACTTTTCTTTATGTTGCAGCTTTCTCCCGATCTTATACCACCTAATTCTAATGGTGGTCTTCATGCACACAAGGCTAAGGTTGGTGCTTCACCCCTCCGTGTTGGTGCTTCATTTGGGAGTCCATTATCTTCTCCCGATGAAACTCCTATGCTGGCCTTAGTGCCTTATGTTGGTGAGGGAGTTTTGCCGACCGTTGAGGCTTCTGCGACCAGGGACCCCGATGTGGCTTATGAGGTAATGAGCCCGCCCCCAATGGTTCCTGTCCCTGCGGCTGCCACGATGACTCCCGTTCTTGCCCCTGCTGTGACTGAGGTATTTTTGTTACTTCTCATAAACTCCACCTTATAACGGTGACTTAATAATGAAAATGCTTGTTAAGATTTTTCATAAACTCCACCTATAACGGTGACTTAACAATGAAAACGCTTGTTAAGATTTTTCATAAACTCCACCTTATAACGGTGACTTAACAATGAAAACGCTTGTTAATATTTTTCATAAACTCCACCTATAACGGTGACTTAACAACGAAAATGCTTGTTAAGATTTTTCATAAACTCCACCTTATAACGGTGACTTAACAACGAAAATGCTTGTTAAGATTTTTTCATAAACTTATTATGCCCTCTATCTCTTCTCAGGTTGCTCAGGAAAATTCTCCCCCAGTTCTTTCACCTATGGGCTCACCCCATCGGGAAACTGATGTTTCAAAAAACACTGGCCATGATGATCAAGGTTCCACGACCGGTGCTGCAGCAGAGAGCGAATTTGGGTGCGAGCTTCCTCTTCCAGACTTGGCTCCCCACGCTTTCTGCCTGATGGTGCTTCGACATTCTCCTCAAATGCCTGTCAACCACCGCTTAGTGATTGAACAACTGGTGAATCATCACCCTGAGACCTTCATAGTGGATTGCTTACGTTCCAATATTCATGTGATGAGTCACAGACTTCAAGGCATGGCTATCGCTGTTGCTGAAATTTCCAGTACTCCTATTGCAAGCGTTACCAGATCCCTCTTTAACCAGTTTCTGGGTTTTTTGAGGGAGTTGGGTCATGATGGTTTCCATTTTGACTGGCTTATAAAACATTTAAATACTTTAAAGAACCAACAACTAATCAGCCAAAGGGAAGTATTACGAAAGCATCAGGAGGACCAGCGGGCTGAGGAAGGTAAATTGGTCGCATTAGCACCCCTTTTAGAAGCAGTGGATAAAGAGGTAAAGGATGCAGAAGAAGCTTTGTGTCTGGTCAAGTTGATAGGAGAGAGACTTCTCATCGAATGTACACAAGTGCAAACGAGTCTGGAGGTTTCTATCAACGCCCAATGGTCTTTCACAGCATCTTCTTCGGGCCTTCCTAGAGATTTTTTCTCTTCTTCGAATCTATGGTTTCTCTTAGGCTAATGGCTTTTTGTATATATCCTCCATTTGCTTCTATCTATGTAATTCTTGGGCGATAGCTCCTAATTTTGTGATTCTCCATTGCTTATGAATGAAGAATGTATATTTTCCAATTCTTCCATGTGTTGTGACTGCTTTTGTATGTTATAAATTTCTACAATTCTTTCATTATGTTCAAGTCATAACTAAAACTTGTATATTCATAACAACAGCTAGTTACAACAATGGTTCAAACTTGATTGTTTACACATGATAAACCTTCATCCATTTATTGTTAATCTTAAATGGCTTATCTTCCTCTAACTTCGAAATTAAACAATAACCTGAATCATGAGCTTCCTTTACAACGAAAGGTCCCTCCCAGTTGGCTGTAAACTTTGGTAGAGGAAGCCTCCTGATGTGCTTCACTGCTGCTTTCAAAATGAGGTCTCCCTCCATGAACTTCTTTGGTCTCACCAAGTTATCGTATGCCCTGAAGAGTTGTTTCGTATACATTTGGAAGTGTTGCATCGCATTATCTCTGTGTTCATCCAATGCTTCCAACTGCACATGTCTATTCTGAGGGAGCATGCCACTTCGCAAGGCATATCAAGCAGAGGCAACTTCTAACTCCACTGGAAGGATTGCCTCAGCCCCATAAACAAGAGAGAATGGAGTGTATCCTGTGGGTTTCTGCATGGTTGTTCGATAGGCCCACAATACAGCTGGTATCTTGTCATCCCATGACCCTGGAAAGTCCTCCATCATCTTGGCCAAAATTTTAACCAAGGTTTTGTTAGTCGCATCGGCTTGACCATTTCCCTTTAGGTACGCCACCGTTGAAGTGTGATGAATAATGGAGTACTTATTTATGAGCATTGTTACTTCTGAATTGATGAATGGAGTCCTGTTATCTGAAAGAATAACCTTTGGGATCCCAAAACGGTAAATGATGTATTCTCTGATGAAGTTTCTCACTACCCCAACCGTTGCTCTTCTTAGTGGTATCGCTTTGGCCCATTTTGTAAAACACTCCGTTGCTACCAGTATCCATATCTTGCCCCTCGAAGAAGGATGTACTGCCCCTACCAGGTCGAATGCCCAAGTGTGAAACGGATAGGGTGTTGCCAAAGAGTGTAAGTCTACCGATGGGGCATGTATCATATTCCTATAAAGTTGGCAAGCTTTGCATTTTTGGATGAACTCAGCAGAGTCTTTCTCCATTATTTACCAATAATACCCCAACGTCATCAGCTGATCATACAACTTGGCCCCTCCTATGTGGGCTGGATCGTGCGCTTGTTTGAGGACCTCAGCTGCTTCTTCCTTTGTGATGCAACATAATGGCCTGTTGAAGTACACCCTTCGATAAAGCTGCCCCTCCTGAACATAGAACCTTGGGTCCCTTCATATCAGGCCCATCGCATCTATTTTCTCCATTAGGACAACTCCATCCTGAATGAAGTCGATATAGGGCTGCCTCCAGTCTGTTTGAGTTTCAATGAAATGGCACTCAGCTTCTTTAAAGAATAGATGACACTTATCTCACTTCCATTGTAGCTCTGCCGCATCTTGCTTCATTCTAGTCCAGAAATACCCCTCTCTTTGAATTCTCCTATATAAAGGTATCTCGGTCGTTTCGCAGTGCTCCTCATGCATTTTCTTCAACCTTTGCTTTGCTTCCTCTGGGCTAATATATCTTGACAACCATCCCCCAGTATTTCTATAGTAAAGATTTCCCTGGTTCGTAAAGTATTGGGCTAACTCTCTTAGTCCCATAGCTCCTTCGCCAGACTCCAGTTGTTTCCTAATCTCTCCCCTCTAGTCCGCGTCCTCCTCCATCGGTAGTATTGACTGTACCACCAAAGGAGTTGTCCTTCGTTGGATCACAACGATAGTCTTATCATTCCTCATGACCATTTTTTGGGCGATAGTGGCATTGGAGTCTGGATGGCGGTTCATCGTTCTGGGATGTCTTATAATCTTTGTCCGATTGAACTGGTTGAGAAGCCTCTGAATGATTGTTATGTACGGCGCCAGGCTCATATGCTTCAACACATATTCTCTGTTTACTTACTGAATCACTAAGTTTGAGTCACCCTTAATGCACAGTGAGCGAATTCCCCTTCAAAGAGCCTCCAGCAGCCCCAGTACCAATGCCTCGTACTCTGCTTCATTATTGGAACAAGGGAAATCTAGCTTATAAGAAAGGAAAATCTCATCCATCCCTTTTGAAAGAATAACCCCTTCTCCTCCCTTCTTTTTCGCTAAAGATCCATCAAACTGCATCGTCCATTCCTCATCAGTTGTATCCAGATAATTAGCCTTTAAGTCATCTCCTGGAATGTCTTCTTTAGGTGGTTCAAACGTTCCTGATGGAAAGATTGCCAATAGATCGGCATACGCCTGGCTCTTGATCAGACGACGAACCACACACTTCAAGTCATATTCTGAGAGGATGAGGAACCATCTGGCTGCCCTGCCAATCAATATAGTCCTTGCCAATAAATACTTAATAGGATCATATCTAGTTACAATATGAATTATAAAAGACAGCATATAATGTCTAAGTTTTTGTTCTACAAAGACTAAGGCTAAATAATGCCTTTTGAAGCTACTATATCTAATCTCTGGCCCATTTATGATTCTGCTGAGGTAGTAAACCAGTCGTTCTTTCCCGTCCACTTATTGTGCCAGTAGAGCTCCAACGGACCTCATGGTAGACGTAAGGTATAGCTGCAATGGTACTCCTTCCAGGGGAGGAATCATGATTTGTGGTGAAACGAGCAGTTTCTTCAGCCCAACAAGAGACTCCTAGCGAACCTCCTCCCACCTAAAATTCATGTTATTTCACAACAGCTGCATCAGTGGGTGTGTTATTTCGGCCAATCCAGGCACAAATCTGCTAAGGTAGGATACTTTATCGAGAAAACTCTTCAACTCCTTCGCCATTCTTAGACATGACATCTCCAAGATCGCTCGTTGTTTATCCTGGTCCATCTGCACCCCTTGTCGATTAACCACGAACCCTAGAAACTTCCCGCTTGTTACTCCGAAGACACACTTTAATGGGATCATCCTCAATTTATACCTCCTGCACTGAATAAACACCTTCCTTAAATCATTTAGATGGGACTCCTTCTTCTTCGATTTGATGACCAAGTCGTCCATATAGAAATCTATAAATTTTTGGAAGAAGTCATGAAAAACGGCCATCATTGTCCTCAAGTAAGTATCCCCAGCGTTCTTGAGTTCAAACGGCATCACTTTGTACATGAATTTGCCCAACGGAGTTCTGAATGTCATTTTCTCTGCGTCTATGGGGTCCATCTTAATCTGATTGTACCCTACATACCCATCCATGAAGCTATACATCTCATGACCATCCATGGCATCTATCAAACTGTCGATAGAGGGTAAGGGAAAGTCATCCTTAAGTCAAGCCCAATTCAAATCTCTGAAGTCCACACAGATCCTTATTTGGTTTTTATCTTTCTTCCCCACTGGCACAATGCTAGATAGCCAAAGGGGATGTTGTATTATCTTGATGAATCATACTGCCAACAAATGTTGGACGTCTTCCTTAATCTTCAAGTCTAGTTCAGGTTTGTAAGTCCTCATTTCTTGCTTCACCGGAATAGCTGAAGGCATCACGTTCAGTTTGTGGCAGCTCACTTCCTCATCCAGCCCTTCCATTTTAGTGTATTTCCATGTGAAGACGTCTATGAATTTCCGAATCAGCTCAACCAAGGCTTATAGTTTCTCCTTACCAAGATTTTTTGAGATAAAGATAGGCCTTGGATCTTCCCCTTCTCTTTCTAGGTTCAGATGCTCCAACTCTTGTGCCTGGGGGCTTCGGTTGATCCCCCATGTAGTGTGGTTCTTCGACGACATCTTCTACGAACTCCTGTATGTTAGAGTTGTCTATCACCATACACTTCCCCTGTTGATCCACCAAAAAATACTCATATATCGAGTCAACCTCATCCTTAGTCTCTTCGGCCGCCCGTTCACACCATTATAAGCGGTACACCACTTTTCCCTCTTCAGTGGTCATTTTCTTGCATTGCCTGTTGGTAGCTGTTGCCACGGCCTTCGTCTTCTTCTCTATGAAAGCCTCAACGATTCTTTCCCCTGAAAAGTGACTCAACACGCTTTGCCGTTGGACCTCATGATCCACCAGGTCTGTTCTAGGCCTCATCTTGTCTTTGACTTGCTTTGAGATATTTTGGGGTCGAGGGATCACCTAATGGTCTTCTTCGGCCCTCACCCCTTCCCTACTTGCACCCTCTTTACTTTGCTCATTCAAGGCCCCCATTCTCTCTCTAATCGAGGGAACCCATGCTCCCTCCATTCTCCTTATCAGGACCTGCACATCCTCCTCCAGCTCTGTATAAAATGCCGCATCCACCAAGTGTGCTTCTTCGATAGCAAAAGCCCTATGCGTAGCCCTAATGGTCACTTCTATTCCCTTGATATCTGCCTTGGTGTATTGATGATAGGTTGAAGGGACTAACCCTTGGTTATGCATCCACACTCTCCCTATTAGTAAATGATAGGAAGTTTCACTTTCTATTATATGGAACTTGATGTGGGAACTCAGATTTCACATCACAATCCTAACATTCACATACCCGATGGACATGGAAGATTGGTTGTCATTCCCCGAAATTACCAAAAGCATGGGAACCAACCTTTCTTCCAGAATATTAGCCGCGTGGAAGGAGTTGATCGGCATAATATTGATGGAAGCACCCCCATCCATAAGAGTCCTTATAAAGCTAACCGTGTTGACGCTAGCGGTTCCATACAGGGGCCTGTTATGAGAGAACCTTACAGCTCTATCTGCATCGCTAAAGGTTACTTCTGACATAAACTTCTTCACCATCCTAGCCATGGGTCCCCTCCACCTTAGCGAGGGGACTGCATTCCTCCTTGTAATGTCCAAAATTACCTGAGTTATCTCCATTCTTCTCTCCTTCGAGATCCCCACTTGATCGAAGAACCAAGTGAACTTTGGAGATTTTGAAACTGCATTATACTCTATGATCGGGTCTGTTTCCTCACCTTCAACGCTGTATTCATCTTCCACGTCTTTAGCACTTGCTTCATCATAGGCTAAAACTACATTAGCCATTCCCGTGGTGCAATGTTCCAAAGATTCTTCGAGATCCTTTTGCTTCATCGTTAACCCTCCTCCTTCTCTTTCAGCCTCCTCATCATAGGCCATCACCAGATTGGCCATGTGTGCTGGAAGTGGGTTGTTGTTAATGTTTTGCGGGGGGATTTGCAATGTCCCCACCTTCATGTACTTGTCAATGATTCTTCGTAGTGTGAAGCAGCTCTCTATTGGATGTTGGATCTTTCGATGAACCTGGCAGTATTTGGGATTCGCTCTCGTCGCAGCATCGGGTTCTTCCGCTGGAATGCCCTTTGGTTCATAAACCATTCCACCTTGGACCATTGCGTTATAACAACTCACAGCCTCTTCTATCGTATAAGGCAACGGTGGAGGGTTTTCTCTGTCCCTTCCAAACTTTCTCTTGTTGTCCTTCTTCGGTGCCCTTTCCCCCATCTGTTCCTTCTGTGTACCCCACCCGTGGAGGCTGAGGCCTTCCTCCCCCAGGTTGCATCGGCTGCCTGAACATCATAGGTACCACCACCGGGTTTAGTCGTACAACCAGTGAGATGTCCCTTGCGGATTTTAGGAACGCTGAAAAAGTTCCCTCACGTGTTTCGTTGATCAAGTGGCATATGTACTCGGGGAGCAGCCCTTCCGTACAGATCTATAATAGTTTAGACTCCTTGGCCTCCTCTCTTACATCGAGAGACCTTTCCCCGAACCTTCGAACGTACGCCACCACGTCTTCTCCCGACCGTTGTCTCTCTCTCCCTAATTGAGTCAGAGTAAACTCATCCTCTTCCTGAAAGAACTTATGGACGAATAACACATGCATCTCTTCCCACGTAGAAACACTGTTAGGGGGCCGAATGGGAGTACCAAGTATATGCTTTATCGGTTAGGTATTTGGATAACTCCCTCAACCTGAGCTTCTTATTATTGTAATGCGCCCCCAAGTGTTCGATAAAACGTTTAATATGCTCCTTCGAATTTCCCCCCTTTCCGGTGTATTTTTCAAAGATAGGAGGAACATAATCCTTTGGATAAGGCTCGTCATTGTATTCCTGAGGGTAAGGTATTCGAAAGTCATCGTAGACCGAAGCTACCTTGCCCACAGATTATGAGGAAGCCTACATGAACTTCAGCATCTCCTTTTGCATCTCCCTTCTCATTTCTTCCATGGGCGATGGGGTAACGACCAATGGGGTCACAGGCAGAATGCCCGTTATAGTTGGAGCCATCGTCACAACGGAGAGTATGCTTGCCAGGGCTATTCCTGTTGTACCTGCACCTGGTGGGGTCATTAGGGCTGCTCCTGGTGTGACGAAGGAATTGACTTCGAATCCTCCCAGCACCGTTGATGCTACAGGGGTCTGTAAAAACTCATAAAACTTACTCATGAGGAGGGCCACCTGAGCAGGTCCCAGCCCAGCACTCGGGGAAGCTTTCGTTACCCCTGGAGCGCCTGTTGCTTTCTGAACTGGAGGCACTTCTATTCGAGGAGCCCCGTCCCTTAGGGCCTCCAGTTCTATTATTGCCTACTCTTCACTATGTTGAATGTCATCAAAGTTGAGCCTTCGATAAACGTTATCTTGTGCCATACTCCTTGCTTAGAAGAATGCCTCCCCAGTAGAGTCTCCAAATATAAGAGGGTACTTTAGATTATAGATGGAGGCATAACCCCTTTTGAGTATGGTAATGATAAGTTAATTATCCCAAGACCTTGGATTAATGATAGAACATAAAAATGCAAACCCAATGAAGACGAACTCAGTTTAAAATCACAAGTCTCTCGTGTATAACTCAGGAGATAGTAATGAACTTTTAGAAGCAACCTAGGTTGAGGGAGAGAGAAGTAAGCACCCTAGATACACCTTGGTAGGCAGGTAGAAACACACTATACACCTTCAAGAATCTCTGTCAAGTATTAAAAGCTTCGCAATAAATAACAATGGTGAGTGGATAAACCCTCTGGTTTGCAATAACTCTCTCTCTCTGATGTGTATCTCTAGTAATAACTCGAGAGTTCTCCAAAAAGATCATATCTCTCCTCAAGGGTGGTTGGGGTCCTTAAATAGCACCCCACACCATCCCCGAGGCAACTCAGTCATTAAAACTATGAAAGACATCCCTCATACTTTATGTCACACCATTAAATGTCTGATGCACTAGTTGGCTCCACATTATAAACATTAAATGCCAAGACATGCCTTTTGCCTGACCACTGTGTGTCAGGGGAGGGGGCTGTTGTCACAGAGGTGGCTCACCAACTGCCTGACAACCCCAAATACCACGATGGTTTACTCAAGTGCACGTCTGACATTGTTTAGCTGGCTAGTGACATCACCTACAGTAGATGTGACATTAAGTAGAGGATTTTTTAGTTCACAGCCTAACGCCCGATGGAACTCCAAGCTGCTCCGCCCGAGGTTCCACGGTTAAGGTCCTTCGGTGTTTTACCAGGTGTATCTAATATGTTCAGGACAATCCCCAACGGTGCCTCACTTCTCAATCCTCCAAACCAAGTCCCTCTAAAGTTCCCACGGTGAGGTCATTCGATAGAGCATGAAAGCTCTCCCAGGCCCTGCCAAGCCCGGTCTCTCGCAAGTACCGTTTGACCTCACACAAACTCATTTATTATTATCGTTACGTCATTACAACCATTATAGCTTACAGTCAACAAAAATAAAAATTCAATATGACTAATATAACAAGCTAAAATATGAGCTGTCGCGCCAAGCTGCCTCGCTGAGTTGCCATGCTTGAGCTGTCACGCTTGAGCTGCCTTGGTTGCTTAATCTCAAACACTGTTGTCAATTAGGGATTTGTCCCTAATCTCAAGATTACCTTCAAGCCCTCTCTCTCTCTCTCTCTCTCTCTATATATATATATATATATATATATATATATATATATATATATATATATATATATATATATATATATATATATATATATATATATATATATATGTATGTATGTATATGTGTGTGTGTGTGTGTGTACCTTGATTAACCATTTCAGCCCAGATGAGTAGCCCAATTAAGTCTGGCCCAAAGTCTAAAGGCCCCGTGCATAACTAATTTAGCTATGACCCATTCAACCCCTAAAATCTCTTAAGAGATATTCTAGGAGTTATGGGCTAATGTGTAGGATTCCAACACCCCCACTCTCCGAGAAATGAGATGTATATATTAAACCCTCAGCCCGGGGCAAAGGGAACCTTTTTGTAAACACTCCCTCGGAGTAAATAGAAATAAAAATCAGAGAGCACCACCGTGGACGTAGGCCATTTTACCGAACCATGTATATCTTGTGTTTTGTGTGATTGCTGTTATTCTGTGTTCTTTATAATTTTTTATGATCATATTTGCTTATTATTTTGTGTTGAGATTTATTATCACTACAACCGACGCCATCTGTGGGAAATGATTATTTTCCTTTAAGAAAACCTTCACCAACAAGAACCTAGAATGTCTAGTCACAATAGCAATGCCCCTCAAGCAGGGGATATTCATGAGAAACCAGCCCTTCGTAGGGTTAGATATAAAGTTCGACGCTCAAATCCTAGGCCTCATCTAGAACAGCAAGATTCAGAAGAAAGTCAAGGACCAAACAGGTCCACGTAATTCTCCAGGCTGATCGACGCCTATGAGGCCAGGATCCAAGAGCAGGAGGAAGCCACTCGCAAGCAATAGGCCGAGAACGCTCGCCTCAAGAGAAGACTGGAGAAGATGGAGAGAGAACTCCATCGCAACACGAGGAAACGTCACTATCGCAGTCCTAGCCCTCAGGCGAGCAGGTCTCGCAGCCGAGGAAGGAGCCTAATTCGTATCAAATATTGCATATTTCTCCCCTATTTCTTTATGCATTTTATCACGTTTATGGACCTAAATTCCTATATTTATGCTCATTAACCAAACAACCTTGGATTTCGATAGATACATGTTTTGCAGGGGTTAATTGTGCTTTAGTAGGTATTGGAACGCGAAAAGTTAGGATCCATTGCATTTCGGAGAAGTTCATCATCGGATGCTACGTCATGGGCATTTTAGTCCATTTACATTTCTTATCCAACTCGTGGAATATCCACGAATGCGTAGCTCGTTGAGTTAGCATCGCGTGGCGATAAACGGTGCGTCGTTTGGAGTTCGAAAGAATAAGATATGCCCGTTTCCGTAATGGACCTTTTCCCCCTCATCATGGACCAAAGGAGGCCTTAAAACAGAGTACTAGTCGACCGTGGTTTGGTATTTTTTCATGGGAAGGAGACATTGGTCTTATACAAGAAGAACCGATCGATCGTGCCCCTGCGATCGGTCGACCGATTATGGTAGATATTTTGTGGTCTTCCCTTTTTCTTTTATTTCTCCTCTTTTTTGTAACTTACTATATAAAGGAATTTTGGTTTCTATTTTAGCTATAGATTCATATATTAGGTTTTAGAGAGTTATAGGTTTGGGTTTGGTTTTTTTAAGAGTTCTTCTTCTTCCTCTTTTGGATTGATACCCTTTAGGGTTTGTAAGTGGGACTATTCATCTTCCCTACCAATAAATATAGTTGTTTTCCTTAAATTCTTGCTTGATAATTATATTTACATGCTTCCTAATTTAGGTTTACATGCTTTGTTTACTTTCTTTCTAGTGTAACTTTACCGTGTTTCTTTACCGCTTTATTTGCCGCGTTTTTAATATGCTTTCTAGGTAATTTAAATTAGGTTGTGCTTGAATTTAACTCACTCGGGTTAACGCGTTGCTTGGTTTGGTGATAGTGTTTACGGGTTTATTTTGGGTGCGTTGTCTTAGTTACTGCGCCTAGGAGATTTGACGAGGCATATCATGTATGTTCCGTGCTTACGACCTTTCATGCGTAATTTCCAGGATATTTGTTGACGCTAATATCATATTAGGCTTATTTGCGAATTTAGGGGCATGACAACCCTTGGTTCAATTAACTGTCGAAACGAAACGCATTCTAACTAACTCGTTGACCCATGTAACCATTTTCTTCAAAATAACTCGAGTGAGGGATATTCGACGCAACCTATAGTTTTACCGCTATGTTAATCTAGTTTAAATACAGTCACCTAGATTAATATTTCCCTTTTATGCATGTTTTCCTTTTTAGTTTGTAATCATCTTTTGCACTTTTAATTGGGAGTATTAAATCATATAAATTCTAGCATCTCGTCCCTATGGATTCTCGATACCCGACTTACCGTTGTGCTTGCCCCGTAAGTGTAGTAGTAATTTACATTTTTTGTATAGTCGTGGCGAGACGAAAATAACGACTGTGCACTTACACGCGCACACTTCTCGCGCGCTATCAAAATGGCGCCATTGTCGGGGATGTGTTTGTTTTAGACTTTATTTGATTTAGTATTTCATAGTATTTTCTTTCTATTTGTATTATTTGCTAATCTTTTGCAGGACTTCCACATTTGGGCACTTAGAAACGCTCGAATTTTTCCCGCACGCACTTACTTTGTGGAATCTGCCACTTCGAGCCATTTTGGGGGGTAAGCATGTCTTAATCCAATTCTTTCGGTAATCATTGTTATAATTCTCAAAATTCAAGGCCTATGACATTCGGTGAATACTTAGAATCCCAAAGTAAAACAAATTCAAATATGACTTTGGGCGAGTATAACGAAAGTCAAAATTTAGGTTATTGGAATTTTGATGATGATGATAATGATTTTGGGCCTTTACCTCCTTATAATAGGAATTTTGAAACGAATTCGAATAGTTTTCAAAATTCCTATAATAATGAGTTTTTGTTTAAGTCCGATGGAAATTTTCAAAGTTCCCATTTTCATGCATCCATACCTCGACCCATGACATTTGGTGAGGGTTTGTGTATGTATAAAAATGAGAAAATTGAAAATCGTTATCGGGGAGAAAATCATTCGTGGGAACATGAATTCGATTTATTATTTGAGTCTGACGACGATTTTACTTCCGAGAGTTTCGAGGTTGTGGAATGTTTTGAACCAAATGAGGTACTTGTGCCTACTTTGTAACAAACCATGATTGACTTTGTCCATCTCGTAATAGATACTGAAAGCAAGGATGATAATGACGTAATATCTATTTACAATGAAATGATTTCTTCTTTTCCCCCAAGGAAGAACATTTCATTGAAAATAATATTATTTCATTCGAAACTCAAACTTCATGTGATGATGATTCATCTCATGAGTTTGAATTTCTTTCATCCCCATTTTCATCCTCTATTATCACACCGTCACAAGTACCCGAAGATTCGATTTAAAAATTTAATGTTTTAAACCTTGTCACCCATGAGGAGTACTTGCTCGAGTCACCCTTCACAATCGCATCTTTGCCTTTATGTACGTCGCCTCCCATTCCAATTTCAAAATCATCGCGAAGATATTCGGCTTTTCTCGGTCCCCACATGTTTTTGTCACTCTTTCAATCCAAACCCTCCATCGTCCCTCCAAAACATTTAATTGGCGATGGTTCATTTCTTATGCCTTACACATGCCTTCCGTTGTTCAAACGGAATCCATCTTTTTTGGAAGGCATGCTTGTGAGTGAGGGTACACCGGTTATCCTCCAAAGTAAAATCGTTCTTATGGTGGACCCTCGGTTATTTAGACTTCTAGTGTACAGTTAGTGTGAAGTTTAAATAGTAGGTTGTATATAGTTAGATTTTTATTCTTTCTTTCTTTTTAATTTAGTCTAGTGTAATTAGTTAACTTTTTGTTATTTGTTTTTTCTATGCTCGATACTAACTTGTTTTGTAGATTCTTTGGACTTGTTCTTATGGGGATCCCACCAATTTTGGGTGATATCGCTCTTTTCCTCTCTTTAACTTGGTTCTTAATTCACATTGAGGACAATGTCAGGCTTTAAGTTAGGGGGTGTGGGATATTCTATCCATTGCTTCATTTAGTCCATGTTTTTGCTCAGGTGTTAGTTACTTAGTATGCTTTTCTTAGAAAATTCAAAATTTTTAAAAATAATTTCTTTCTTTTTTCTCCTTTATTAGGCATTTTGCCTTTGTTTTCGATGATAAATTTCAGTAATTGCCTGATCCAATAGACAACCCAATGATGCATGTTCTCGATTTTATAAGTTATTAGACTTAGGCTCACTTATTGATATTATGAATAACTTCATGAATTAAACTTTAATCCCATGAGCACATGCACTTTTATGGTTCTATTGATTTGGTTTAAGATTTTTATAACTCGGTAATCTTGTGTTGCATTGTATATACTTACACCGAGTAAGCTTTGTACCTTTCATCGTTTGTGAGTGTATACACTATTCTTTTCTCATTGAAAACGTTGAATTCGTTGGTAATATCACTATTCTTTCATTTGATCGTTCATTAGTTGAGTTCATTCATGAAATGTGTTACTTGATCATAATTTTCATATATTGTTTTTGACTCGAGAATTGCATAAACTTTATGAAATGATGATAGGCATTCTTTGTTACATCACCCATATTGACCTTGACCTCACCCTATATGTTTACCCTTGTTAACCCCGTTGAGCCTAAATATAGCCTTTCGTTTCATAACCCCATTCCCATAACTAACTCCAAATTGGAGTTTTGAACCATATATACACTTTCCATACCTTTGTATGGAATGTTACTTGGGATTGAATGTTTTTGTTATGATGTTGGTGGAAATATTAGGCATATGAGAGTTTGAAACGTAAAGAAAAGAAAGTAGTGAAAAAGTGGAGAAAAAGAGAAAGCAAGAAAATAAAAGAAAATAAAAGAAAAAATGAGAAAAAGAAGAAAAGAAAAAGAAAGAGAAAGTTGTAAATGTTGTATATAGTTCAATAAGCTTTGATTACTCTCCCCGATGATATATTCAATGCCTTTTTGGAACTTGTTTTCCATTTTTGATATTGCCCGCATTTTCCCATTATCCTGAGTTTTCATTCCGAACACTTTGAATCCGTACATACATTCCTTCATTTCGTACCCTATCCTAACCTACATTACAACCCTATACAAGTCCTATGTGATCTTAGGTTGATGTAATTTAAAAGTCATAATAGTTTTGATAATCTGTGAAAATGCATTTTGCCTCTTTTTGTGTGCGATATATTTCATTGAGATTACAAGTTTTTCATTTTATATATAGCGTTCTTCTTTGTGACATGTGTGCGGCCTAGTTTCCATTTACATTTACTCTTTATGCCCTCATGTTTCGTGTGTTACCTCCCTGTTTCGTGTAAATTCGCTTGATAAGTGTAATGCCCGTGAGGATTGAATGTATGCTTGCGTTAATTTAGTATCCGGTTTATACAAGTTTTTCGCCAAATCACACTTTCTATGTGCTCGTCCCCCCCCCCCCCCCCCCCCACATTTTAAGGTTTCAATTCTATGAGGTACATTCTATAATGTTAATGATTCGTACTTTTCTTTGAATTCATTCACTTTTCTAATAATGTGTATGAAATCTTTTTCTCCATTGTTGGGCATGTCGCATGTTGGCTTGGGCATATTTTGAGGAAACCATGTGATGTTTGTGGGTACCATCCCTGAAAATCCTCACTCGATGACACTCGTCCACTAGGATGACCTAGGGGTTTAACGGCTTATTGCATATGCTAAATGCAATCGTGCTCCCTACGAAAGTGACATTTATATTTCGATGCATATATACGTATTGTACCTCCCTCTGTGGATTGGTCTTCTTTGTTTCATCACTAGGGACTAGCAATGTTTAAGTTAGGGTTCGTATCAAATATTGTGTATTTCTCCCATATTTCTTTATGCATTCTAGCATTTTTACGGTCCTAAATGCCTATATTTATGATCATTAACTAGACAACCTTGGATTTGGATAGATACATGTTTTATAGGGGTTAATTGTGCTTTTGTAGGTATTGGAACGCTAAAAGTGAGGATCTGTTGAATTTCGGAGAAGTTTCATCGTCGAGCACTACTTCATGGGAATTTTAGTCAATTCTCATTTCTTATCCAGCTCATGGAATATCTACGGATGCATAGTTCGTTGAGTTAGCATCGCGTGGCTGCAAACGGTGCGTCGTTTGCAGTTCGGACGAATAAGATATGCTCATTTCCATAATGGACCTTTTCCATCTCATCATGGACCAAAGGAGGCCTGAAAATAGAGTACCGGTCGACCGCGGTTTGGTATTTTTCCGTGGTAAGGATACAGTGGGCTTATACAAGAATAACCGATCGACCGCGTCCCCTCGATCGATCGACCGGTTATGCCAGATATTTTGTGGTCTTCCCTTTTTCTTTTATTTTTCCTTTATTTCTTTTGTAACTTACTATATAAAGGAATTTCGGCTTCTATTTCAGATATAGATTCATATATTAGGTTTTAGAGAGTTGTAAGTTAGGGTTTGGGTTTTTGAAGAGTTCTTCTTCTTCCTCTTTTGGATTGACACCCTTTAGGGTTTGTAAGTGGCACTATTCATCTTCCCTACCAATAAATATAATTGTTTTCCTTAAATTCTTGCTTTGATAATTAGATTTACATGTTCTAATTTAGGTTTACATGCTTTGTTTACTTGCTTTCTAGTGTAACTTTACCGCATTTCTTTACCGCTTTATTTACCGCAATTTTAATATGCTTTCTAGGTAATTTAAATTAGGTTGTGCTTGAATCGAACTCACTCGGGTTAACGCGTTTCTTTGCTTGGTGATAGTGTTTACGGGTTTCTTTCGGGTGCGTTGTCCTAGTTATTGCGCCTTGGATATTTGACGGGGAATATCATGTATGTCCCATGCTTACGACCTTTCGTGCGTAATTTCTAGGATATTTGTTGACGCCAAAATCATATTAGGCTTTTATGCAGGTTTAGGGGCATGACAACCCTTAGTTCAATTAATTGTCGAAACGAGATGCATTCTAAATGACTCGTCGACCCATGTAACAATTTTATACAAATTAACTCGGGTAAGGGATATTCGACGCAACCTATAGTTTTACCGCTTTGTTAATCTAGTTTAAATACACTCGCCTAGATTAATATTTCCCTTTTATGCATCTTTTCCTTTTTAGTTTGTAATCACCTTTTGCACTTTTATTTGGGAGTATTAAATCATATAAATTCTAGCATCTCGTCCCTGCGGATTCTCGATACCCGACTTACCGCTGTGCTTGCTCCGCAAGTGTAGTAGTAATTTAGGTTTTTTGTATAGTCGTGGCGAGACGAAAATAACGACTGTGCACTTACACGCGCACACTTCTCGCGCGCTATCAAAATGGCTCCATTGCCGGGGATGTGTTTGTTTTAGACTTTATTTGATTTAGTATTTCACAGTATTTTCTTTCTATTTGTATTATTTGCTAATCTTTTACAGGACCTCCACATTTGGGCACTTAGAAACGCACGAATTTTTTCCATGCGGACTTACTTTGTGGAATTCGCCACCTCGAGCCATTTTTTGAGGTAAGCATGTCTTATTCCAATTCTTTCGGTAATCATTGTTATAATTCTTATAATTTTAGGCCTATGACCTTTGTTGAATACGTACAAACCCAAAGTAAAACAAATTCAAATATGACTTTGGGCGAGTATAACGAAAGTCAAAATTTAGGTTACTGGAATTTTGATGATGATAATAATGATTTTGGGCCTTTACCTACTTATAATAGGAATTTTGAAACGAATTCGAATAGTTTTCAAAAATCCTTTAATAATGAGTTTTCGTTTAAGTCCGATGGAAATTTTCAAAGTTCCCATTTTCATGCATCTGCACCTCGACCCATGACATTTGGTGAGGGTTTACGTATGTATGAAAATGAGAAAATTGAAAATCGTTATCGGGAAGAAAATCGTTTGTGGGAACATGAATTGGATTTATTATTTGAGTCCGACGACGATTTTGCTTCTGAGACTTTTGAGGTCGAGGAATGTTTTGAACCAAATGAGGTACTTATGCCTACTTTGGAACAAACCATGCTTGACTTTTCCCATCTCGTAATAGATATTGAAAACTAGGATGATAATGACGTAATATCTATTTGCAATGAAATGATTTCTTCTTTCGCCCCCAAAGAAGAACATTTCATTGATAATGATATTGTTTCAATCGAAACTCAAAATTCATGCGATGATGATTCATTTCATGAGTTTGAATTTTTTCATCCCCATTTTCATCCTCTATTATGACACCGTCACAAGTACTCGATGATTCGGTTTCAACCTTTAATGCTTTAAACCTTGTCGCCGATAAGGAGTACTTGCTCGAGTCGCCTCCACAATCGCATCTTTGCCATTGTGTGTGCCACTCCCATTCCAATTTCAAAATCATTGGGAGGATATTCGACTTTTCTCGATCCCCACATGTTTTTGTCACCCGTTCAATCCAAAGCCCCATCGTCCCTCCAAAACTTTTAATTGGCGATGGTTCATTTCTTACGCCTTACACGTGCCTTCCATTATTCAAACAGAATCCATCTTTTTCAGAAGGCATGCTTGTGAGTGAGGGTACACTGGTTATCCTCCAAAGTAAAATCGTTCTTATGGTGGACCCTCGGTTATTTAGACTTCTAGTGTACAGTTAGTGTGAAGTTTAAATAGTAGGTTGTATATATAGTTAACTTTTTATTCTTTCTTTCTTTTTTAATTTAGTCTAGTGTAATTAGTTAACTTTTTGTTATTTGTTTTTGCTATACTCAGTACTAACTTGTTTTGTAGATTCTTTGGACTTGTTCTTATGGGGATCGCACGAATTTTGGGTGATATCGCTCTTTTCCTCTCTTTAACTTGGTTCTTAATTCACATTGAGGACAATGTCAGGTTTTAAGTTAGGGGGTGTGGGATATTCTATCCATTGCTTCATTTAGTCCATGTTTTTGCTCACGTGTTAGTTACTTAGTATGCTTTTCTTATAAAATTCCAAATTTTTAAAAATAATTTCTTTCTTTTTTCTCCTTTATTGAGAATTTTGCCATTGTTTTCGATGATAAATTTTCTGTAATTTCCTGATCCAATAGACAACCCAATGATGCATGTTCTCGATTTTAGAAGTTATTAGACTTTAGTCTCACTTATTGATATTATGAATAACTTCATGAATTAAACTTTAATCCCACGAGCACATGCACTTTTATGGTTCTATAGATTTGGTTTAAGATTTTTATAACTCGATAATCTTTTGTTAAATTGTATATACTTACACCGAGTAAGCTTTGTACCTTTCATCATTTGTGAGTTTATACACTATTCTTTTCTCATTAAAAACGTTGAATTCGTTGGTAATCTAACAATTCTTTCATTTGATCGTTCATTAATTGAGTTCATTCATGAAATGTGTTACTTGATCACGATTTTTATATTTTTTTTACTCGAGAATTGCGTAAACTTTGTAAAATGATCATAGGCAATCTTTGTTATATCACCCATATTGACCTTCACCTCACCATATATGTTTACCCTCCTTAACCCCGTTGAGCCTAAATATAGCCTTTCGTTTCATAACCCCATTCCCATAACCAACTCCAAATTGTAGTTTTAAACCATACATACACTTTCCATACCTTTATTTGGAATGTTACATGGGATTGAATGTTTTTGTTATGATGTCGGTTGCAATATTAGGCATATGAGAAAGTAGTGAAAAATTGGAGAAAAGGAGAGCAAGAAAACAAAAGAAAAAATGAAAAAAAGAAAGATATAGTTGTAAATGTTGTATATAGTTCAATAAGCTTTGATTACTCTCCCCGATGATATATTCAATGCCTTTTTGGAACTTGTTTTCCATTTTTGATATTGCCCACATTTTCCGATTATCCTGAGTTTTAATTCCGAACAATTTGAATTCGTACATACATTCCTTCATTTCGTACCCTAGCCTAACCTACATTACAACCCTATACAAGTCCTATGTGATCTTAGGTTGATGTAATTTAAAAGTCATAATAGTTTTGATAATCTGTGAAAATCCATTTTGCCTCTTTTAGTGTGCCATATGTTTCAATGAGATTACAAGTTTTTCATTTTATATATAGTGTTCTTCTTTGTGACATGTATGCGACCTAGTTTCCATTTACATTTACTCTTTATGCCCGCATGTTCTGTGTGTTACCTCCCTGTTTTGAGTGAATTCGCTTGATGAGTGTAATGCCCGTGAGGATTGAATGTATGCTTGCGTTTATTTAGTATCCGGTTTATACAAGTTTTTCGCCAAATCACACTTTCTATGTGCTCGTCCCCCTCCCACATTTTAAGGTTTCAATTCTATGAGGTGCATTCTATAATGTTAATGATTCGTACTTTTCTTTGAATTCATTCACTTTTCTAATAATGTGTATGAAATCTTTTTCTCCATTGTTGGGCATGTCGCATGTTGGCTTGGGCATATTTTGAGGAAACCATGTGATGTTTGTGGGTACCATCCTTGAAAACCCTCACGAGAAGACACTCGTCCACTAGGGTGACCTAGGGGTTTAACGGTTTATTGTATAGGCAAAATGCAATCGTGCTCCCTACGAAAGTGGCATTTATATTTCGATGCATATATATGTCTTGTACCGCCCTCTGTGGACTGGTTTTGTTTATTTCATCACTAAGGACAAGCAATGTTTAAGTTAGGGGGTGTGATTCGTATCAAATATTGCATATTTCTCCCCTATTTCTTTATGCATTCTAGCGCTTTTACGGTCCTAAATGCCTATATTTATGCTCATTAACCAGACAACCTTGGATTTGGATAGATACAGGTTTTGCAGGGGTTAATTATGCATTTGGAGGTATTGGAACGCTAAAAGTGAGGATCCGTTGCATTTCGGAGAAGTTCCGTCACCGGATGCTACTTCATGGGAATTTTAGTCAGTTCACATTTCTTGTCTGGTTCATGGAATATCCATGGATGCGTAGTTCGTTGAGTTAGCATCGCGTGGCAGTAAATGGTGCGTCGTTCGGAGTTCGAACGAAGAAGATATGCTCGTTTCTGTAATGAACCTTTTCCCCCTCATCATGGACCAAAGGAGGCCTGAAAACAGAGTACCGGTCGACTGCGTCCAGGTGACCGATCGACCGCGGTTTTATATTTTACCATGGGAAGGATATAGTTGGCTTATATAAGAAGAACCGATCGACCGCGCCCCTGCGACCGGTTATGCCAGATATCTTGTGGTCTTCCCTTTTTCCTTTATTTCTTTTGTAACTTATTATATAAAGGAATTTTGGCTTCTATTTCAGATATACATTCATATATTAGGTTTTAGAGAGTTGTAGGTTAGGGTTTGGGTTTTTGAAGAGTTCTTCTTCTTCCTCTTTTGGATTGGCACGCTTTAGGGTTTGAAAGTGGCACTATTCATCTTCCCTACCAATAAATATAGTTTCTTTCCTTAAATTCTTTCTTTGATAATTAGATTTACATGCTTTCTAATTTAGGTTTACATGCTTTGTTTACTTTCTTTCTAGTGTAACTTTACCGCGTTTCTTTACTGCTTTATTTACCTCATTTTTAATATGCTTTCTAGGTAATTTAAATTAGGTTGTGCTGGAATCGAACTCACTCGGGTTAACGCGTTGCTTTGCTTGGTGATAGTGTTTACGGGTTTATTTTGGGTGCATTGTCCTAGTTATTGTGCCTAAGAGATTTGACGGGGCATATCATGTATGTCCCGTGCTTACAAACTTTCGTGCGTAATTTTCGGGTTATTTGTTGATGCTAAAATCATATTAGGCTTTTATGCGGATTTAGGGGCGTGACAACCCTTAGTTCAATTAAATGTCGAAACGAGACGCATTCTAAATAACTCGTCGACCCATCTAAGCATTTTATACAAATTAACTCGGGTGAGGGATATTCGACGCAACCTATAGTTTTTTCGCTTTGTTAATCTAGTTTAAATACACTCGCCTAGAGTAGTATTTCCTTTTTATGCATCTTTTGCTTTTTAGTTTGTAATCACCTTTTGCACTTTTATTTGGGAGTATTAAATCATATAAATTCTAGCATCTCATCCCTATGGATTCTCGATACCCGACTTACCGTTGTGCTTTCCCCGCAAGTGTAGTAATAATTTAGGTTTTTTTATAATCACGGCGAGACGAAAACAACGACTGTGCACTTACACGCGCACACTTCTCGCGTGCTATTAACGAGCATTCTCATGATCTTCTGCACCTCTCTTATCATACGGGGGGTTGCACCCTATTGATGGTATCAATCTGGTCTGGGTTGGCTTCAATGCCTCTCTTTCTACACAAGTACCCAATAAATTTTCCTGACTTGACACCGAAGGAACACTTACTTGCGCTGAGCTTCATTCGGTATTTCTGGAGGATTTCAAAGGTCCTTAATAGGTCAGAGAGGTGGTATTCTTTAAGCTTTCTCTTGACGAGCATGTCTTCGATGTTGACCTTCATGGTGCTCCCCATTTGGTCCTTGAATATTTTGGTGACCAACTGCTGGTAAGCTGATCCTGCATTTTTGAGCCCAAAGGGCATGACCTTCTACCTATATAACCCAATTGTGGTGATGAGTGTTGTCTTGTTTTGATCTGGCTCATGTAGGGGGATTTGGTGATACTCGGAGTATGTGTCCAGGAAACTCATCCTTTCATGAGACGCTGTGGCATCCACCAACTGGTCAATTTTTGGGGGAGGGAAACTCTCTTTAGGCCAAGATCGGTTAAGATCAGTGAAGTCAATGCAGACTCTCCACTTTTCATTGATTTTTGGAACTACTACTAGGTTGAACAGCCACTTAGGGAATTAAACTTCCCGTATGGATCCTGCATCCAATAGATTTTCCACTTCCTTCTCCACAACCTTGGCCTTCTTGGGTGTAGTTCATCGTGCCTTTTGTGCGATCGGCTTAAAAGTTGGGTCAACGTGCAGCCGATCAAAAACCACACTAGGATCAATCCACGGTAGCTCGTAGGGTTCCCACGTAAAAATATCCAAGTTATTCTGTAAAATTACTGTTTGTTCCTTCTTCTCTCGTTCTGTGAGAGAGGCTTCGATTAGAAACATCCTATCTTTCTTGTCACGTCGACTATAACTTACTCCAGGTTCTCAACGACCCTTTCAAAGGGGAGGGGTCTGGTCTCCTCCACTCCAGGTATTCCATATCTTAACTGCTATTTGGAAGGTATCAAATCTTCCTATTCTTCAAACTTCTCCATGGCTTTCTCGACCTTGTTCTCTGGTTTGGGGTGAATGGATGCTATAAAGAACTTTCTCGCCATCGCCCGATCTCCATGGATCTCCATCACTCCTCGCTCAGTGACATATTTGAGTTTCAGATGGTAGGTAGAGGGGACGACCTTCATCGCATGTATCCACCCTCTGCCAAGGATTGCCTGGTAGGGTGAGTCAATATCGACCACCAAAAATTCAATCATCTTGGATATATTTCCTACCCTCACTGGCAGTACAATATTTCCCAAAGGGATGGTTACTTTCCTAGCGAAGCTAACTAGAGTAACGGTGGCTTCCTTTCAATCGGCGACACTTAACTTTAACTTTCTGAATAGGACGAGATACAATACTTCAGATAAGCTACCTTGGTCAACGAGCAACTTGTCTAAGTTATAGTTAGTTATCCTGAGTGTAATGATCAAGGCATCATGATGTGGCGTTCTTAATCCCAGTAGGTCTTCATTAGTGAACATAATATGCTTGTTGTAGTCGACATCCTATGCACGCCGACGCTTTCCTGCTTGTGTTTTAGCTGGATCGATTTGAAAAGCTTACATCACTTCCGTAATATTTTTAACTTCCATCCGAGATGAGTTTCCTTGAATCTACTTTAGATCGTATGCCTCATGAATCACTACGAACTCATGGCCGATGTCCTCCTCGAGCACATTGTCAGGCCTTTGATCTCCATTGGCAGCGACCTTCTCTGCCTTATTTTCCATAAATTTGTTCAAGTGTCCAGTTTGAGCTAACTCTTCAAGGTGAGACTTGAGGGCTTTGCAGTGCTCAGTTTTATGCCCACCCTCTTTATGGAAAGCACATCTCAGTGCATTGTTCCTTTTTAAGGGTCTCCTCCCATTTTCCTGGGCCTCTTAACGAACGGCTCATCCTTAATCTTTGCTAGAATCTTATAGATTGGTTCTTTAAAAATTGTGTTCACTTCCTAAAATGTTGTTAAGGCATCACTTTTGTTCCCATTCTTAGGGTCGCTCTTTCCCCCATTCTTGCTTCCTTTCTTTTGGTTCTCAGTTTTGTTGTTGCCCTTGCCGACAAACTTGGTGCGACCATTCTCCCCTGCACTGAGATGGGTTATATCTTCAACTTTGGCATATTTTTCAATACGAGATATTAAGCCATCAATGATCGTGGCCTCCTTCTTAGTGAGGGACTGGTGCATAAGGCAGGAGATGGGTAGGCCAATTTTAAAGGACTCCACGACGACCTACTCCAAGCCGTCGTTTACCTCATTGAATAACTCTCAATATCTCTTCGTGTAGTCTCTGAGGCTCTCTTGGTGCATTTTCTTCATTGTCAATAAAGCATCCATCCTCTTCGGATGGGAGCTGCTGGTAATTAAGCGAGCTCTGAAGATTTTTTTTAGGGACTCGAAACTTCTAATGGATCTGTAAGGGAGTTTTTTGAACCAATTTTGAGCTACATCATGCAAGCTCTATGGAAAGATCCGACACATCAATGCATCCTTATGGTTCTAGAGGGTCATGGTCTGCCTGTACTGCCTAACATGGTCAATAGGATCAGTCTTTCCATCATAGATCTTGAATCGAGGTATCGTGAATTTCTTTGTGGTTTCTTCTTCTTCTATCTCCCTTGACAAAGGGTATTTCATTTGGGTCCTGAGAGCTCATCTGGCTAGCTCTCTGGTCGACCTGGAACCCCGATGTGCGAGGTGTTGGTCCATTTCTCTTCGGACCAGATTTTATATGTCGTCGTTTCCTCTGCCTAGGCTCTTATAACAGTAAGCTAATTATTATTGCTCGGGTAAGTCGTCATCTGACCTATGTCCCTCAAATATTTGAGATCCATGTCTAGGGCTCTGATTCGTATCAAATATTGCATATTTCTCCCCTATTTCTTTATACATTCTAGCGCTTTTAAGGTCCTAAATGCCTATATTTATGCTCATTAACCAGATAACATTGGATTTGGATAGATACATGTTTTATAGGGGTTAATTGTGCTTTTATAGGTATTAGAACGCTAAAAGTGAGGATCCGTTGCATTTCGGAGAAGTTTCATCACCGGACGCTACTTCATGGGCATTCTAGTCAATTCACATTTCTTATCCGGCTCATGGAATATCCATGGATGCGTAGTTCGTTGAGTTAACATTGTGTGGCTGCAAATGGTGCGTCGTTTGGAGTTCAGACGAAGAAGATATGCCCGTTTCCGTTATGGACCTTTTCCCCCTCATCATGGACCAAAGGAGGCCTGAAAACAGAGTACCGGTCGACCGCGTCCAAGGGACCGGTCGATCGCAGTTTGGTATTTTTCCTTGGGAAGAAGACAATGGGCTTATATAAGAAGAACTGGTCGACTGCGCCCCTGCGACCAGTCGACCGATTATGCCAGCTATTTTGTAGTCTTCCATTTTTCTTTTCTTTTTCCTTTACTTCTTTTGTAACTTACTATATAAAGTAATTTTGGCATATATTTCAAATATAGATTCATATATTAGGTTTTAGAGAGTTTTAGGTTAGGGTTTGGATTTTCGAAGAGTTCTTCTTCCTCTTTTGGATTGACACCTTTTAGGGTTTGTAAGTGGCACTATTCATCTTCCCTACCAATAAATATAGTTGTTTTCCTTAAATTCTTGCTTTGATAAATAGATTTACATGTGCTTGAATTGAACTCACTCGGGTTAACGCTTTGCTTTGCTTGGTGATAGTGTTTATGGGTTTATTTCGGGTGCTTTGTCCTAGTTATTACGCCTAGGATATTTGACCGGGCATATCATGTATGTCCCATGCTTACGACCTTTCGTGCGTAATTTCCGCGATATTTGTTGACGTCAAAATCATATTAGGCTTTTATGCGGATTTAGTGGCGTGACAACCCTTAGTTCAATTAACTGTTGAAACGAGACGCAGTCTAAATAACTCGTCGACCCATGTAAGCATTTTATACAAATTAACTCAGGTGAGGGTTATTCGATGCAACCTATCATTTTACCGCTTTGTTAATCTAGTTTAAATACACTCGCCTAGATTAATATCTCCCTTTTATGCATCTTTTCCTTTTTAGTTTGTAATCACCTTTTACAATTTTATTTGGGAGTATTAAATCATATAAATTCTAGCATCTCGTCCTTGTGGATTCTCGATACCCGACTTATCGCTGTGCTTGCCCCGCAAGTGTATTAATAATTTAGGTTTTTTGTATAGTCGCGGCGAGACGAAAACAACGACTGTGCACTTACACGCGCACACTACTCGCGCGCTATCAAAATGGCACCGTTGCCGGGGATGAGTTTGTTTTAGACTTTATTTGATTTAGTAGTTCATAGTATTTTCTTTCTATTTGTATTATTTGCTAATATTTTGCAGGACTTCCACATTTGAGCACTTAGAAACGCTCAATTTTTTCCCGCGCGCACTTATTTTGTGGAATCCACCACTTTGAGCCATTTTGGGGGGTTAATCATGTCCTATTCTAATTCTTTCGGTAATCATTGTCATAATTCTCAAAATTCTAGGCTAATGACTTTCGGTGAATACTTAGAATCCCAAAGTAAAACAAGTTCAAATATGACTTTGGGCGAGTATAACTAAAGTCAAAATTTAGGTTGTTGGAATTTTTATGATGATGATAATGATTTTGGTCCTTTACCTCCTTATAATAGGAATTTTGAAACGAACTCGAATAGTTTTCAAATTTTCTATAATAATGAGTTTTCGTTTAAGTCCGATGGAAATTTTCAAAGTTCCCATTTTCATGCATCTGCACCTCAACCCATGTCATTTGGTGAGGGTTTGCATATGTATGAAAATGAGAAAATTGAAAATTATTATCGGGAAGAAAATCGTTTGTGGGAACATGAATTGGATTTATTATTTGATTCTGACGACGATTTTTCTTCTAAGACTTTCGAGGTCGAGGAATGTTTTGAACCAAATGAGGTACTTATGCCTACATTGGAACAAACCATGCTTGACATTTCCCATCTCGTAATAGATATTGAAAGCGAGGATGATAATGACTTAATATCTATTTGCAATGAAATGATTTCTTCTTTCTCCCCCAAAGAAGAACATTTCATTGAAAATGTTATTATTTCATTCGAAACTCAAACATCAGGTGATGATGATTCATCTCATGAGTTTGAATTTCTTTCATCCCCATTTCCATCCTCTATTATCACACCGTCACAAGTACCCGATGATTCGGTTTAAAACTTTAATGATTCAAACCTTGTCGCCGATGAGGAGTACTTGCTCGAGTCGCCCTCCACAATCGCATCTTTGCCTTTGTGTGTGCTGCCTCCCATTCCAATTTCAAAATCATTGGGAGGATATTCGGCTTTTCTCGGTCCCCACATGTTTTTGTCACCCATTCAATCCAAACCCCCCATCGTCCCTCCAAAACTTTTAATTGGCGATGGTTCATGTCTTACGCCTTACACATGCCTTTCGTTGTTCAAACAGAATCCATCTTTTTCGGAAGGCATGCTTGTGAGTGAGGGTACACCAATTATCCTCCAAAGTCAAATCATTCTTATGGTGGACCCTCAGTTATTTAGACTTCTAGTGTACAGTTAGTGTGAAGTTTAAATAGTAGGTTGTATATATAGTTAACTTTTTATTCTTTATTTCTTTTTTAATTTAGTCTAGTGTAATTAGTTAACTTTTTGTTATTTGTTTTTGCTATACTCAGTACTAACTTGTTTTGTAGATTCTTTGGACTTGTTCTTATGGGGATCGCACGAATTTTGGGTGATATCGCTCTTTTCCTCTCTTTAACTTGGTTCTTAATTCACATTGAGGACAATGTCAGGTTTTAAGTTAGGGGGTGTGGGATATTCTACCCATTGCTTCATTTAGTCCATGTTTTTGCTCACGTGTTAGTTACTTAGTATGCTTTTCTTATAAAATTCCAAATTTTTAAAAATAATTTCTTTCTTTTTTCTCCTTTATTGGGCATTTTGCCTTTGTTTTCGATGATAAATTTTCTGTAATTTCCTGATCCAATAGACAACCCAATGATGCATGTTCTCGATTTTAGAAGTTATTAGAATTTAGTCTCACTTATTGATATTATGAATAACTTCATGAATTAAACTTTAATCCCATGAGCACATGCACTTTTATGGTTCTATAGATTTGGTTTAAGATTTTTATAACTCGATAATCTTTTGTTGCATTGTATATACCTACACCGAGTAAGCTTTGTAACTTTCGTCGTTTGTTAGTGTATACACTATTGTTTTCACATTGAAAATGTTGAATTCGTTGGTAATCTCACTATTTATTCGTTTGATCATTCATTAATTAAGTCCATTCATGAAATGTGTTTCTTAATCATGATTTTCATATATTTTTTACTCCAGAATTGCGTAAACTTTGCGAAATGATCATAGGCATTCTTTGTTATATCACCCATATTGACCTTGACCTCACCCTATATGTTTATCGTCGTTAACCCCGTTGAGCCTAAATATAGTCATTCGTTTCATAACCCCATTCCCATAACCAACTCCAAATTGGAGTTTTAAACCATACATACACTTTCCATACCTTTGTTTGGAATGTTACCTGGGATTGAATGTTGTTGTTATGATGTCGGTTGCAATATTAGGCATATGAGAGTTTTAAAAGTAAAGAAAAGAAAGTAGTGAAAAAGTGGAGAAAAATATAAAGCCATAAAACAAAAGAAAAAATGAGAAAAAGAAGAAAAGAAAAAGAAAGAGAAAGTTGTAAATGTTGTATATAGTTCAATAAGCTTTGATTACTCTCCCCGATGATATATTCAATGCCTTTTTGGAACTTGTTTTCCATCTTTGATATTGCCCGCATTTTCCCACTATCCCGAGTTTTCATTCCGAACACTTTGAATCCGTACATACATTCCTTCATTTCGTACCCTAGCCTAACCTACATTACAACCCTATATAAGTCCTATCTGGTCTTAGGTTGATGTAATTGAAAAGTCATATTAGTTTTGATAATCTGTGAAAATTCATTTTGCCTCTTTTAGTGTGTGGTATCTTTCATTGAGATTACAAGTTTTTCATTTTATATATAGCGTTCTTCTTGGTGACATGTGTGCGGCCTAGTTTCCATTTACATTGACTCTTTATGCCCGCATGTTCCGCGTGTTACCTCCCTATTTCGAGTGAATTCTCTTGATGAGTGTAATGACCGTGAGGATTGAATGTATGCTTGCATTAATTTAGTATCCAGTTTATATAAGTGTTTTGCAAAATCACACTTTGCATGTGCTTGTCCCCCTCCCACATTTTAAGGTTTCAATTCTATTAGGTGCATTCTATAATGTTAATGATTCAGACTTTTGTTTGAATTCATTAACTTTGCTAATAATGTGTATGAAATCTTTTTTTCCATTGTTGGTCTTGTCGCATGTTGGGTTGGGCATATTTTGAGGAAACCACGTGATGTTTGTGGGTACCATCCGTGAAAACCCTCACGAGCCGACACTCATCCACTAGGGTGACCTAGGGGTTTAACGGCTTATTGCATATGCTAAATTCAATCGTGCTCCCTACGAAAGTGGCATTTATATTTCGATGCATATATACGTCTTGTACCTCCCTCTATAGATTGGTTTTGTTTGTTTCATCACTAGGGACTAGCAATGTTTAATTTAGGGTTCGTATCAAATATTGTGTATTTCTCCCCTATTTCTTTATTCATTGTAGCGTTTTTACGGTCCTAAATGCCTATATTAATGCTCATTAACCAGACAACCTTGGATTTGGACAGATACATGTTTTGCAGGGGTTAATTATTCTTTTGTAGGTAATGGAACGCTAAAAGTGAGGATCTGTTGCATTTTGGAGAAGTTCCATCGTTGGACTCTACTTCATGGGCATTTTAGTCAATTCACATTTCTTATCCGGCTTACGGAATATCCACGGATGCGTAGTTCATTGAGTTAACATCGCATGGCCGCACGCGGTGCGTCGTTTGTAGTTCGGATGCAGAAGTTATGAACGTTTCCGTATTGAACCTTTTCCCCCTGATCATGGACCAAAGGAGGCCTGAAAATAGAGTACCAGTCGACAGCGTCCGGGGGACCGATCGATCGAGGTTTGGTATTTTTCCATGGGAAGGAGACAGTGGGCTAATACAAGAAGAACCGATCAATTGCCCCCTGCGACCGGTTATGCCAGATATTTTGTGGTCTTCCCTTTTTCTTTTCTTTTTCCTTTATTTCTTTTGTAACTTACTATATAAAGAAATTTTGGTTTTTATTTCAGATATACATTCATATATTAGGTTTTAGAGAGTTGTAGGTTAGGGTTTGGGTTTTTGAAGAGTTCTTCTTCTTCTTCCTTTTTTGGATTGACACCCTTTAGGGTTTGTAAGTGGAACTATTCATCTTCCCTACAAATAAATATAGTTGTTTTCCTTAAATTCTTTCTTTCATAATTAGATTTACATGCTTTCTAATTTAGGTTTACATGCTTTTTTTACTTGCTTTCTAGTGTAACTTTACTGCATTTCTTTACCGCTTTATTTACCGCGTTTTTAATGCTTTCTAGGTAATTTATATTCGGTTGTGCTTGAATTGAACTCACTCAGGTTAACGCGTTGCTTTGCTTGGTGATAGTGTTTATGGGTTTATTTCGGGTGCGTTGTCCTAGTTATTGGGCCTAGGAGATTTGATAGGGCATATCATGTATGTCCCGTGCGTACGACCTTTCGTGCATAATTTCTGGGATATTTGTTAATGCCAAAATCATATTAGGCTTTTATGCGGATTTAGGGGCGTGACAACCCTTAGTTCAATTAACTGTCAAAACGAGACGCATTCTAAATAACTCGTCGACCCATGTAACCATTTTATACAAATTAACTCGGGTGAGGGATATTCGACGCAACCTATAGTTTTACCGCTTTTTTAATCTAGTTTAAATACACTCGCCTAGATTAATATTTCCCTTTTACGCATCTTTTCCTTTTTAGTTTATAATCACCTTTTTGCACTTTTATTTGGGAGTATTAAATCATATAAATTCTAGCATCTCGTCCCTGTGGATTCTCGATACCCGACTTACCGTTGTGCTTGCCCCTCAAGTGTAGTAGTAATTTAGTTTTTTTTATAGTCACGGCGAGACAAAAACAATGACTGTGCACTTACACGCGCACACTTCTCACACGCTATCAAAATGGGCGAGGTCGCTCGGTACTCTGTTTTCAGGCCTCATTTGGTCCATGATGAGGGGGAAAAGGACCATTACGGAAACGGGCAAATCTTCTTCGTCCGAACTCCAAATGACACACCATTTGCGACCTCACGATGCTAACTCAACGAACTAACCATCCGTGGATATTCCATGAGCCGGATAAGAATTGTTAATGAACTTCTCCGAAATGAAATGGATCCTCACTTTTAGCGTTCCAATACCTATAAAAGCACAATTAACCCCTGCAAAACATGTATTTATCCAAATCCAAGGTTGTCTAGTTAATGAGCATAAATATAGGCATTTAGGACCCTAAAAGCCCTAGAATTCATAAAGAAATAGGGAATAAATATGCAATATTTGATATGAATCACTCACCTCCCTAAATCAGTTCATTTCAAAGTCAACCAAAAAGTGGAAGCTATTCTTCTAGTTATTGAAGAAAAGAAAAAATGTGGAGTGGAACGAGGATTGCTCGAAGGAATTAGAGGAGCTCAAAGCTTACCTCAGCACACCACCCTTGCTCGTAATACCTCAAGAGAACGATTCTATGTACCTGTACCTCGCAGTTTCCATCCATGCTGTGAGTTCTGCACTAGTATGCAAAAGAATAGGGACCCAACACCCATCTATTACGCAAGCAAGACTCTCTCGGACGCCGAACAACGATACCTGCCATTGGAAAAGATCGCCTTTGCACTATTGGTAGCCTCAAGAAAATTGAAACACTACTTCGAATCCCACTCCATCACTGTACTTACATCCCACCCTCTCAAAGCAGTACTGAGAAAAGCGAAAATGTCAAGCAGATTATCAAAATGGTCAGTCGAGATCGGGCAATTTAACATTTACTTCCAGCCAAGGAATGCCATCAAAGGGCATGTATTCGCTAACTTCATCGTGGAATTTATAAGAGAACATCCTCGTGACAAACCACAAACTATTCATCAGCCGGAAGTTCCCTCGGCATCAGGAATTTAGAGACTGTTCATTGATGGTGCCTCCAATTCCAAGTGGCAGGAGTTGGCATCGTGTTGATTACCCCTGAAGATGCAATCCTCGAGAAAGGGACCAGGCTTGGATTTGAAGCCTCCAATAATGAAGAAGAATATGAATCACTGATAGTAGGCCTACAGAAGGCACACGCGCTGGGAGCAAAGAAGCTCCAAGTGTTTGACGACTCACAGTTGGTCTCCAACTAGATAAGTGGTGATTTGAACACTAGGGATGAGAGGATGGCAGCGTACCTCACCACAGTCAAAACATTGATGGCCAACTTTGAACAAGTCACCGTCCAATAGTTTCCCAGAGGACAGAACAACCATGCTGACGCCCTAGTAGCCTTAAGCTCAATGATCAATTCTGATTTAAAGAGAACAATTTCGATTGACTTCCTCGCCCAGCCAAGCATCAACCAGATCAACGAACTGCCAAACGTGCAACATGTTCTCTAGATTGAGACAAGCCCCAGTTGGATTGACCCCTTAATGGATTATTTGAAGGACGGTGCGCTGCCAAATGATAAAAATACCGCTCATATGATAAGAGTCCAAGCTGCAAGCTATCACTTATCTTCTGAGGGAAAACTGTACAAGAGATCTTTCACTGGTCCTTACCTCCAATGTGTTAACCCGAAGGACGTCGAGCAAGTTATTTACGAACTCCATGAGGGAAACAGTGGGAGTCACATTAGGGGAAGCTCGCTAGCTTTTCGAGCAATGAAATAAGGTTACTAGTGGTCGTACATGCAGAAAGACGCTAGATTTTATGCTCACAAATGCAAAAAATGACAACTTCATGCTCCTATGGTTCACTAGCCACCTAGCGACCTGAAGTCACTTACCATCCCATGGCCTTTCGCCCAATAGGGAACGGACATCGTAGGCCCTCTTCCTACCGCAGCCAATAATCGCAAGTATCTGTTAGTCGCAACAGATTACTTCACCAAATGGATAGAGGCAGAGCTGCTGGAAAACATTAGGGACACAGACATGTGTAATAGCCCGTATTTTTATGACATTTAATTATGGGATTAATTAAATTAAATTAGGATAAATTAATTTAATATTAATTTGGATTTGAAAATAAATATTTACTTGCGTGATGAGAGTTAGTAATTATTGGTAATAATAACGTTGAATATTACTAGATGAGTATAGTAATATATGAGAAATTGTCAAGAGTGAATAATATGACAATTGTGGAAATTAAGTCGGGACGCGCCTGTGTCACGTCAGGACTAAATTATTATTATAAAAAGTAAATAAATTATAAGTCATTCGTATGGTCATTTCGAGCATGCCAATGTGTCCAAAAGCGTCGAGATAATCAAAAAAGTGTACCCGGTGGTTTAGTTTGGGTCTCGGGACGTTTTTAGGCCTAACCGATAACCCGAGAGGGAATTTCGGTAATTTCTACTTTTGGGATTTAATTACCTACAAAAATTAGAGAAGTACATCAAGTGTTAGAGGTTGTCTTCTAGGGTTAGAACCTAATTATTTCACAGAGGCCATTAGAGGAGGAAGGTGAGGAACTTCCCAAGGCTAGAGCCACAATAGTTGCACCATTTTCACCACAAATACCGTCGGAGTGTAGATCGGAGGAAGGAGAACACAACCACATCATCAAATCTCAGAAATTCAGACTCATATTCCCAGGCAAGAATTTATCTTGCTGTTCTTGAAGTTCAAATTCCATCCATATTAGAATAGGAAATTAAACTATAAGTTTTATGGAGATAAATTGTGAATTGGAAGACTAGAACTCAAACAATGGAATAGAATCTTGCTAGACTGATGCCCTCATCACATGTAGAACATTTATCAGGAATTTAAATGAGGATTAGAGGAAGAAATCTGTAAATATTATATAGTTCTTGAAAGAATATGGATAAATAAGGTTTGAGACAAATTCATGTAGCCACACATTTAATGATGATTCCTTAATGAATTTCTCTACATTTTACATTAGAAATTGTTCATACCTACTGCTATAACATTTATGATGTTTGGTTTGGAGTTTGGGACAATTTAATGGAGGTTTTTATAATTAAAGTGGAAGAAACCCGTAGGTTTGAGATGCAGATTTTCTGGGCAAATAACTGCTCGATCGATCGATCGATACTTTTTGTCGATCGATTGACTCCTCTTGGATTTTTGACTTTTGTTCCTCCTATCGATTAATCCAACCCTAATCTATGAGAACCTTTGGGAATAACATAAATACCATAATGGGACTTATGAATAACTAGTAGGATTATGGGAAAGGTCCGTGTGACACGATATTTTTATATACAAGATGTAACCGTGGGGGTCCGAGGGTATAAAATGGGATAAGATCTTGTGTATGATAAATTAGGTCTTGTGAGAATCAAAGAAGACTTAGACCAGTAGAGTAGTGAGGGTGCACCGACTGATTTTATGTTTATCGAGAGGATACACTTCGAGAGTCGAAAAGTAATTAAGGACTTGAAATAATTGAGAGAATAAAAAGAGTGATTTACTTATACGTAGAACGCGAGAGTTATATGTTACCCATGGCTAGGAAATATTATAGGTCGTGGGCGTACCTAGCTGATTAATGTATATATATATATATATATATATATATATATATATATAAGAGTGCATGTATATATATTATTTGAACATCTGTGTTTAATCATACCCGCGCTACTTGCTATCATGGAGGTTTTCGCGCCGGGACAGTCTTATTCTTATGTGACCTTAATGGGGGATATTGACTCATACCCTAGAACATAGGATCCTTGGTACAGGCTATCTAAGAATGATAGTCAGACGGTCCTAAGAGACATGAGGGTATGTGCTGACCTCTTAGTGACTTGGAACTATTCTTGGCCTCCAATATATGTATTTTGTGTTAATACTATTCGGGAGTGAATTCGAACTAGTATTTCCCTCATTTGAAGGAGAGGTACAAGGACTTGATAGCAGAGTATGCTAGAACCATAGATTTTATGTGGGGTACCAATTAGTATATATATTGTATGAGTGATTAGTATATATATGCATACACTGGGAATTCTTCTACTGTATGTGTAAGTAGATACATATTGAATAAACTCTCCTAAACATAGTAAATGTTTGAGATTTCATAGTAGTATTGAGATATACATAATTAACTTAAATAATCCTTGATGAAATGATATTTTTTTTAAATTAATCATAGACATACGGTCTCATGAATCAGAATTTATGGGAGGAGAACTAGGTTAGACTTATGAGTCATTACAGTTGTACGCTAGGCATGCACACTAGATGAGAGGTGAGAATCTTTAAGAGAGCGTCGAGTACTAACGTGTATATAATATCAACTGGTAAGCATTTTAAATACTTACAAAGCTATTTTGAAACTGTTTTACACTGGGGCTCTGACCCATTTCCTGTCATCTTTTCTCTCACTTGTGTGTATATATATATATATATAGATTACCATCCACAGGGGCGTTAGGCTTGGATATTTGGATTGTTGACGTGCTGCAGCTAGTGTGGGAGTAGAAGATATTTGCAGTAGATGACTTCATCTTTTTCTTTTTAGTCTTTCATTTAGTTCTCCCTAGATAGGGCATGTGTCGCCCATTTCCAGTTTATTCTAGTTCAGAGAGATTTGTACTTTGGGTTTATTTCAGTATTCTGTTGTAGTTGGGTTTTCTTGTGATTATTACATTGTCCTGTGATTTGGGACATTTTATTTGGATTGATTTATCTAGAATGTTCTTTCATTAGATGGTTTGGTTTTAATACAGTCATTTGTATTCGTAAAAATGATTTCATAGCTTATGATAATAATCGGACTTAATTTATAAGATTAAATGCTTTGACACCTAGCTTAATTATTTATTAGGTGATTGATAAAGAAAATTGTTCTTCGACAATGATGCTAAGAATGAACCAACCAAACACTTTGAGTTAATTTAATAAAGGACTGATCACCCAGTATTTAATTAGGCGGGATGTCACAGGTGGTATCAATGCATCAGGTTCTAGTGTCCTTAGGATCTGTGCAGATTATTATGCTTTCAGCGTTGCTTTATTTGATATAGAGCCCTATGGTTAGGATTTTTTACTTCTATGATGAGATTCCGTTCTCCTACTATAACGTACGTATATCAAGTGAATCTTATTTGCGTTCGAGCGTGTTTGAGTAATGAAGTATAACAGGCAAGGGCCGTTGGGCGATAGTAGGAGGCAGGGCTTAGTTGAGGTTGTGGAGTATATTCGAGGATGATAACCGTAGTTAAGGTCACCCCTATTATGGCACGAGAAGTCAGGACTATAAAGACGGCTAGGGTGCAGCCTATGGTTTACAAGTGTTGTTATGGTCGAAAGTGGTGCAAAAGTAGACTCACCCGACATGGTATGACTGGGAAAGAGTCGAACGAAGCTTGTAGGAGAACCGGCATTGGAGCTTCTAGAAATACGGGGATTGTGTGTGTTAACCAAAGGAGGTAAAATATACAAAGGCTTGGACATATGACAGAATGTGGCTAACTGCAAGTGAAAATTTGGGGTAAAAAATTTTCTTGGCTCGTCGAAACGAAGTTATAATAGTGGGAGTCATCCACTACTTTTAACAGTGGAATGCTATGTCTTTAGAAGGATCTTAGGTACAGTTTGATCACAGGTTCCTTCATCAGATGTTAAGGATAAGATGCGAACGTTGTTCTGAACCTATCACATGAGGGCCAGACAGAGGTTCATTTATGAATATGAATCTAAACTGTTGGCGAATCTTGTATCGAAGAATGTAAATACAAATGGGAGATCGACTTGTAAGAATAGTTAATAACATTTAAATGGAATTTCGTCGGATGGTCGATTCAGAGGATGACAATGACATACTTTATCAATGGAGATGATAATGCTTCTTTGTGTGGGAAGCTAAAAGAATCTAAGAATTTAGTCGAGGATAAGACAGGATGAAACGGTGGTAGTGAAGCACCACAAGGGGGAGACCCATCAAGGGATCCATTTAAATGATTCGAATAGCTGAAATTCTTACCAAGCGATAGTGAACTCGGTAAGGGCTATTGAAGCCAGTAGCATGTTCCTTTAGGCCAACAAAGCTAAGGGAACAATAGGGGTAGCCTTCATGAATTGAGTGTACCAAAGTTTGAGAGAAGAACAACCCTAAAATGGTCAGTATGACCAGTGGTAAGTTGATTATGCATATAATTATTTTGTGAATAGTGAAACCACATGTGTAAACTTTTCCCGAAGTGAGTAAAGGGGACAAGAATATGGTGCCTAGAAAAGGGCAGCTATTAAAGTAGTTTTTGTTTTGGTTTGGGCATGCGTGTTGCGTTCTGAAACCATTTGAACAGCCAAGGCGATTGGCAAGGTAGAAGTATGAATTTTATCCTCGAAGGATGAGGCGTGTTTTAAGTGACACGAGCGAGTTTCTATATTTTTTTATTGCTAGATTCACATGTGAGACTAGTTTAGTGCGTATATCTAACGTCATTATTATGTGAATATTTTCCCTAGTGTAGCGGGATTATCTTTAGTGTTATCCGTGGAGGATGAATGGGTGTATTAATACTTTTATATACTTTATTGAGATTACTCGTCTTAGTGATGTGTTATACGGGTATGATATTATCCGGATTATAGTTTTATAAGTAATGGTTAAACGATAGTGGGCAGTGATTACAAGGCCATCGGGGTTACTGCCCTAGTACAACATGTTTTGTTCTGGCGAGACCTCACCTGCAGGAGGGTCAGACTCGCACTTATATTATATATTATAAAGACTTCGGAGGGTATATTAGTCTCTAGATATTCCATCCCAGTGTGTGTAGGGACTTTGCTATTATAATTTAGTGTGTATTGGATTTACCGTTGAGCGAAAAGATTTCACTCATTATTATGTTTAGCGATCAGGACTTGGTGATAAGAAGAGCGCATTGTTATATCTATGTTTTAGAGGGGTGGAAATTAATAATTATATTTACATGTTTGGGGGAAAGATTTTGAGAGTCCCGATTATATGCGTACGAGGTTTATAAAATGTGATTACCACCAATGCCGAGCGTTAGTGCAATTGGCAGAAAGCTCTTTGTCCATGTGTAATTACGAATGTCAAGAAATAAGAAAATAGGGGTACATGTTTTGGACGGAGGGCCTAACAAATTTTGATAACCGAAAATGTTAGGTAGTAGTGTATCGGGGGGGTTCCTTATTTGGATTTCTCTTTGTGAGACATGCCATGCATGAAACTTAGCGTAAGGTTGAAAGTAGGAAGCTGTTTGGTCATTAGTCCATGAGTTCGATACCTCGATCGTTATAAGAGCAAGTAGTTATAACTGTAAAGATGGAAGTTAAAGTAGGATTTAAGGCTAGTGGAGCCGGTTGTGTGGTAAGGAAGCATTGAAAAGTTTGTTTTATCACCACGAATTGAAGGGGGAACGATGTTAAGGATGATTTAAAATTTTGATTTCTAGGGTGATTGAGAGTACCCAAGTGTTGTAATCACGTTGTGAGCACAAGGGAAATAAAGAATTGGGTGTTATGTGTGAAGCGTATGTGATGCTTACACTAGTACGCACGGTTTATAGGGTGTGTGGGCAACCTGGTTAGCTGATGCTGGAATCGTCCAAGTTGAAGGGACGTGGGAATAGACGCGTGGAATATATGTTTGTGAGAGTAACATAACAAAGTGAAAGTGGTAGAGTGGATTAGGCTTCGTGTGGAGGATGATAATCCATATATACGTATGCGATCAGAGTAGCACACTCGAATTTGGTTGGAAGGTTGTGGGAAGCCATTTAAAAAAGGGGTATTCCTTTAGGAGGGTAAAATTTAACTATTATAGAGAACACTTAGATCAGAGTTGTAACTAGTCAAATGTTAAGAGTGACTTGTGCATAAAAATAATGATGATGCTAGTAAGGTATAAAAGGTTCAGCAGTGCACATCGTGGAGAAAAGTGCACGGGTCGGAACTTTTGGTATACATCGAGTAAAGAAGGGGGTATTAAGTGTCACTTAAAGTGAGACATTACAAGTAGAAGTCGATGTTGAGTGGGACCTAGCGATTAGTCTCCGCGGGCACCACTCATAGATAGAAATCGGTTGGAACAAGAGTATCAACCAGAGAATTTTGTAGCAAGTCAAAGATCCCTATAATGGAAGAGGCCAGTGAAGTCAGTAAAGTTTCTTTGATGGGTTGAAAACCTCAAGTTAAGATCAAGGGTTCCTTCAAATGTGTGGAACAAGTTGCCCAAGAAGGAAGTGATTGACATTTCTTTGGGGTGATTTACAATATTAGCTAATGTGCCCGAGTCTTCCTTCGAAAAGAAGAATCACGTCGGTACGTGGTCCTACACGGTATTTTTATGAATTAGGATGAGATTTTTGAATCCCACCTTCAATATGGAATTTCAAGAAGCAGCGGGGATAACGTTTCGTTTTGAATAGGTTGTATCACCCATAGCCGGGGAGTAGGCTAACGGTGATTAACGATTAGTGGAGCCGCGTGAAAGTAATTTTGGATTCATGGTGTTCATTTCATTTCCACAAAGAATGTAGCTAGCAAGTGAAGTATAGTACGGTAGAGTTCCGTAGAAGCACTCGTACCTTTTTATTGTGGACAAACTGTTTATTAAAGTTTTGAGTGGAAAAACCTTAATTTTTCTCCCTCGAGTTATTTAGAGGCGAGCGGATAATCCTAAGTTTGGATTAGTCGAGTTAGATCCGATGATTAAAGTGTAATAACCACATATTGTGTGAGGTAACCTTTTATCTGTCATAAGAGTTATGTCGCCGAAAATCAAGATTCAAAGAACTGGCAAGAGTGGTCAGATGTTCGTATGGTTTCTCTCAGAATGGGAGTTTTGTGTTTAGAAGAATACGAGTGGTTGACACATAGTGAGTTGCGGCCTCCTAATGATATTGAAATAATGGGATTCAATGATGTATATGCTCGTCTTATGCGAATGTTTTCGGATAGGAGCACAATGTGAAGTGCCGTTAATGAAAGTGTTAAACAATCTTGATGTGAGGTGGGGGCTATAGTGATTGAGCGCCTTGCTATGAAGATAGTTTCGTACTGATAAGGTATCCAAAATTGTTTTACCAGGTAGGCCTTATTTTCCGAATTTCGGGACGAAATTCTGTTATCAGGGGGGGAAGTATGTAATATCCCGTATTTTTATGACATTTAATTATGGGATTAATTAAATTAAATTGGGATAAATTAATTTAATATTAATCCGAATTTAAAAATAAATTATTTACTAGCGTGATGAGAGTTAGTAATTATTCGTAAGAATAATGTTGAATATTACTAGATGAGCACAGTAATATATGAGAAATTGTCAAGAGTGAATAATATGACAATTATAGGAATTAAGTCGGGACGTGCCTATGTCGCGTCGAGACTAAATTAATATTATAAAAAGTGAATAAATTACAATTCACCCATATGGTCATTTCGAGTGCGCCAATGTGTCGGAAAGGGTCGAGATAGTCAAAAAAGTGTACCCGGGGGTTTAGTTTGGGTATCAGGACGTTTTTAGGCCTAACCGGTAACCTGGGAGGGCATTTTGGTAATTTCTATTTTTGGGATTTAATTACCTACGAAAATTAGAGAAGTATATCAGGTGTTAGAGGTTGTCTTCTAGGGTTAGAACCTGATTATTTCACAGAGGCCATTAGAGGAGGAAGGTGAGGAACTTCCCAAGGCTAGAGCCACCATAGTTGCACCATTTTCACCACAAATACCGCCAGAGAGTAGATCGGAGGAAGGAGAACACAACCACATCATCAAATCTCAAAAATTCAGACTCATATTCCCAAGGAAGTATTTATCTTGCTGTTCTTGAAGTTCGAATTCCATCCATGTTAGAATAGGAAATTAAACTAGAAGTTTTATGGAGATAAATTGTGAATTGGAAGACTAGAACTCAAACAATGGAATAGAATCATGCTTAGACTGATGCACTTGTCACATGTAGAACATTTATCACGAATTTGAATGAGTATTAGAGGAAGAAATCTGGAAATATTATATAGTTCTTGAAAGAATATGGATAAATAGGGTTTGAGACAAATTCATGTAGCCACCCATTTAATGATGATTCCTTAATGAATTTCCCTAGATTTTACGTCAGAAATTATTCATACCTACTGCTATAACGTTTATGATGTTTGGTTGGGAGTTTGGGACACTTATATGGAGGTTTTGATAATTAAAGTGGAAGAAGCCCGTAGGTTTGAGATGCAGATTTTATGGGCAAATAACTGCTCGATCGACTCCTCCTGGATTTTTGACTTTTATTCCTCCTATCGATTAATCCAACCCTAATATATGAGAACCTTTGGGCATAACTTAAATACCATAATGGGACTTACGAAGAACCAATACGATTGATGGAAGGGTCCGGGTGATGTGATATTTTTATATACGAGATGTAACCGTGGGGGTCACGAGGGTATAAAACGGGATAAGATCGTGTGTATGATAAATTAGGTCTTGTGAGAATTAAAGAATACTTATACCAGTAGAGTAGTGAGGGTGCACCTACTGATTTTATGTTTATCGAGATGATACACTTCGAGAGTCGAAAAGTAGTTAAGGACTTGGAATAATCGAGAGAATGAAATTACTGATTTACTTATACGTAGAACGCGAGCGTTATATGTTACGCATGGCTAGGAAATTTTATAGGTCGTGGGTGTACCAAGCTGATTAATGTGTGTGTGTATATATATATATATATATATATATAAGTGTGCATGTATATATATTATTTGAAGAAATGTGTTTAATAATACCCGCGCTACTTGCTATCACAGAGGTTTTCGCGTCGGGACAGTCTTATTCTGAAGTGACCTTTATGGGCGATATTGACTCATACCCTAGAACATAGGATCCTTGGTACAAGCTATCTCAGAATGATAGTCAAACGGTCCTAAGAGACGTGAGGATATGTGCTGACCTCTTAGTGACTTGGAACTATGCTTCGCCTCCAATATGTGTATTTTGTGCTAATACCGTTCAGGAGTGAATTCAAACTAGTATTTACCTCATTTGTATGAGAGGTATAGGGACTTGATAACAGAGTATGCCAGAACCATAGATTTTATGTGGGGTGCCGATTAGTATGTATATTGTATGAATGATTAATATATATATATACCGGGAATTCTTTTACTATGTGTGTAAGTAGATACATATTGAATAAATGCTCCTAAACATAGTAAATGTTTAAGATTTCATTGTAGTATTGAGATATACATAATTGTCTTAAATAATCCTTAATGAAATGACATTTTTTTAAATGAATCATAAACATACGGTCTCGTGAATCAGAATTTATGGGAGGAGAACTAGGTTGGACTTATGAGTCATTATAGTAGTACGATAGGTGTACACACTAGATGAGAGGTGAGAATCCTCAAGAGAGTGTCAAGTACTAACGTGTGTGTAATATCAATTGGTAAGTATTTTAAATACTTGCAAAACTATTTTAAAATTGTTCTACACTCGGGCTCTGACCCGTTTCCTATCATCCTTTATCTCTCTTGTATATATATCTATATGTATTATAGGTGCCCAGCCATAGGGGCATCAGGCTTGGATCTTTGGACTGTTGACGTACTGCACCTAGTGTGGGAGTTGCAGGTGTTTGTAGTAGACGACTTCATCTTTGTCTTCTCAGTCTTTCATTTAGTTCTCCCTAGATAGGGCATGTGTCGCCCATTTCTCGTTTATTCTAGTTCAGAGAGATTTGTACTTTGGATTTATTTCAGTATTCTGTTATAGTTGGGTTTTCTTGTGAATATTACATTGTCCTGTGATTTGTGACATTTTATTTGGATTGATTTATCTAACATGTTCTTTCATTGGATGGTTTGGTTTTAATACAATCATTTGTACTCGTAAAAATGGTTTCATAGCTTATGATAATAATCGGATTTAATTTATATGATTAAATGTTTTGACACTTAGATTAATTATTTATTAGGTGATTAATAAAGTAAATTGTTCTTCGACAGTCATGCTACGAGTGAACCAACTGGACAGTTTGAGTTAATTTAATAAAGTACTGATCACCCGGTATTTAATTAGGCGAGGTGTCACAACATGATAATATTCATATGGAGGAACATTATCACTCATTTTGGAATCCCCAAGACCATCATCACTGACAAGGGAACTCAGTTTGAAAGAGACCTTTTTGTGGGTTTTTGTAGCTACCACGGGATCAGGCACTACTTCAATTCTGTGGCATACCCTCAGAGAAACGAACAAGCCGAATCTTCCAAAAAAATAGTGATCGATGGATTGAAGAAGGGCTTGAAGCGAGCCAAAGGGGCATGGGTAAACAAACTACCCCACATATTATGGGCTTACCGTACTGCCTCACGACGAGTAATAGGGGAAACACCGTTCTCACTAACATATGGTATGGAGGCAATCATCCCCTTGGAAGCTGGCCTCCCTACCATGAGATCCATCGTGGTCGACCAAGGCCAGAACGATGCAGCATTGCTCTCTAAACTTGACCTAGCTGAAGAACAAAAAGAGCTGGCTCTAGTGAAACTAGTAGGTTATCAGCAACAGCTAGCAAGGCACTACAACAAAAAGGTCAATCCAAGAGCATTCCAAGTTGGGGACCACATCTGAAGGAAAGTTCTTGGCAGCGCTGTAAAAACATCGGATAGCAAGATAGGGCCAAACTGGGAGGGACCATTCAAGTTGATAAAAGACGACCTATAAGGAGCCTAGCACTTAGAAACATTGGAGGGCAGGGAGATACCTCGATCTTGGAATGCAGCTAACTTGAAGAAACTCTACTTCTAGTTTTTCTCCTTTAATTTTTTACTTCAATGTTGAAATTTTCAATTCATTTCTGATTAATAAAAAAATCTTTGGCAGTGGCATTCTATGAAGTGTTGAAATACATTATGATTCATGCTCCTTTTCCAAGTTACAGGCTCCCCCCTTAACGCACAAAATTAAGATTACAAGATGTGTATTAAAGTAGGGTCAGTATGTAATAACCCTCCTCAGGCCTTCGTCATCAAACACGAATGACCTCCTAGCATTGGCCCTGGTAGTATATGAAGGCCTATAAGGAACCCGTAGGAAACATAACCAACCCAGGTTGGTCATCAACATTGTTTGGCTCAAAAATCCTGCTCGGATGGAACATCCAACGCCAGGTATATCCTCTCCATTTCCACACTTAGGCCTAAGGAAGTGTGACGACACAACCTAAAAGGTAAAGTGAGGTAGAATGGTATAATGAAAGCATACTGGACTGGGGGGATACTCACTTAACGAACCGACTCTGCTTACGTCAAGTTTGTTCGGCTGAAAAATCTCAAGATATTTGAAAAAGGAATCAATGAAGTACAAAATACACAACACATGTTTAGTCGGAAAATTGCCCAAAACATAACTATTTTATTACATAATTACATATACAAAGAGTTACATATGTTAAGTATAGTAAATCCTAATGATGATTAGGTCACTGAGTAAGAAAGTCAGCCACTTGCACTCTTCGGCCATCATCTGGGTGAGGAGATAATTCATCCTCGACTTCATCTGAATCTGGTTCCACGAGCTGCCTTAGGATGGCATCTATAGGGACCCACCGATCATCCCTCCTGAATGGGTTCGACATCAAAGTTGAGGGGGAAATCTTATGACGATACCAGTGGAAAGAGTTCCTAGTGACCTGCAACTCCCTAAGATAACTCAACCATCCTCTAATGAAAGATAGCTCCTCTAACTCCCTTAACTTCATTGGAGCATCGGTCCAACCCTGATCATAACCTTCATCCCACACCTGCCGAGGACCTTTCTTGAACAGGTGCCTCGGTGAGGTAACATCTCTTTGAAGACCGGTAGCTATCATATACGCCCTACGAACATCACCTCGAACCTCGATAATCTTCCTAGTTGATCCACTGTCATGCGTATCATCTCATGGATCAAACGATGAAGAAGAACCACGCAGAACTCGAGGGGAAATACTCGGCGCATTCTCCCTAAGTCGCGAGACTTCTCTCCTTAAAGAACCATTCTCTTGTTGAAGTACCTCTCCAACTTGATTAACTTCAGAGGCATCCAGAAGCTTGGCCTTCATAGAATCCACTTCTTCTTGAACATAAGCGCCGACCTCCTCCATCTCTTGGAGCATATCCTTCATCTTGGCAACAATCTCCGACTGATCCTTATACTCTTGGTTCCTCAACCTAAGTGACTTGCAAATTCTTACAAAAGCACGACGAACTGGATTGCTCACATCAGGACCAATAATTTTTCCTAGTTGAGAGGAAGCAGGAATATATTCATAAACAACAATGAGCTACAAACCATATAAGGAGTAAAGAAAAAATGAATCAGTACACGAAAGGGAGCAGAATTTCATTTCATTAAAACAAAGTTCGAGTACATGAGCGAAAAGAAAGAACAACTGGAAAGCAAAAAAAAGAAATACAATAAGCACCCTAAGGAAGACTATCTAGCCACCTCAGTCTGATTTGAGGATGCTAGTTGCTTCCCCTTATCTAAAATAGTCCCACGTGCGCCCCCCTCAGGCGTAGCAGTCACCGTCCCCTGATCAAGGGGAGCATCAGTAAAAGTGTTCTGAACAACTTAAGCACCGTTAGTGGTAGCAGGAGGGGGCATCTCTTCCATAACAGGCTTGGGGCCAGGGTATTACACCCCGCCCAATTTAATATCGAGTGATCAGTCCTTTATAAAATTTTAAAACAAAATGTTCGATTGGTTCATTCTTAGCATCACTATCGAAAGTATTAACTTTATTAATCACCTAATATAAAATAAGCTAGTGCCAAAAATATCTTCCTTTTTAAATTGTAACCAAAATTGTATTTATAAAGTCCAAGAATTTAAATATAATCCATTCACCATTCAACTGAATAAAATAAATAACAAATCCGAATCACGTACTGAAATAAATACGACTGGATTAAACATTCCAATTCAAAACTCTGAACCACAGATCCATAGTAAAACTAAATCCAAATAAAATAAATAGAAGTAAATTAAATACAATATCTGATAAAAATTTCAAAGGAAAGGGGCGACACATGCCCTAAATGAAAATTATAGATGAACTGAGAGAAATGATAGGAGCGTCTAATGCAAGGACCTACAGCTTCCACATCAGACGTAGCACGCCAAGCAATCCAAGTCTCTAAATCTGGTCTCCCTGTGGCTGAGCACCTGTTATAATACATATGTATATAGAAAGAGAGAAAAGATATGCAAGAGACGGGTCAGAGACTGATGTGTAGAAATATGTTTTAGCAAGTATTTAAAACTTCCTTAAAGCAAGTATTATGTGCATGTTAGATTCGTGCTCTCACATGAAGTTCTCACCTCTCTTCTATTGTGCACTCCTATCGCTTCTCCTATTTAGTACTAGTAATTCAACCCAAGTTAACTAGATCAAAGTCACGTAACAATATGTACATTCAACAGTAGTGTTCCCGTATCGCCCATACAATACCCCATAAGTAGTCTATCACATTTTACTACCTTTTATGTTCACTCTTAGAGTATTTAAATATTTATCTCAATAAGATTGTTTCATATGTCATTGTTCCCAAAACTACTAGTTTCTCCTAGTATATTTCTCATAAATATACACACATACATATATACATAGTCACAACATCCCTATACATATATATTCCATTCCTGCACCCCCGGTTTGAATTCCCATTAGTGTTGTAAATAAAAAGAGTCTACACCCCCGGGTTATCACCCATTAGTGCACTTAATACAATATCCTTTCACCCCCGGGTTATCACCCATTAGTGCACTAAATAAAAACCTTACACCCCCTGGTTATCACCCTTTAGTGTATTAAACAAGATAACCTTGCACCCCCGGGTTATCGCCCATTAGTGCACTTAACAAAAATATCAAATAATAGGCATACACACATCCTATTAAAATTTAAAGGTATTCTCCCAACCTAGTTGCTAACTTACCATACATATTTTATTCTCATTGTTACATATTGTATAATATTATTAGATTACCATAACCATCTCGTAATCTTCAAGGTAAATCTTCTTCCCGAAATATTTAAAGTATAAATCTTACACACTTTCTCCTAAACCTGTCTCGTTTTAAATTTAATAACTCGTAGTTCCTCTCACTCCAATAAACTAAAAATTCCAAAACTGGACTCTAAGAAAATTCCTAGAATTTACCTCGTCTCTCGAACCAGATGGAAATGTCATTTGAACGACTGCCATGTGTCGCTCGAGCGACTTCGTGCGACATCTCTATCTCGCTCAAATGACTACGCGTGAGATGCACTGTTTCGTCTTCTTGCCCAGATTTTAGCATTTTTCCACCATTAACACCTCTAAAACCTCTATTTTTCATTACTAAACACCCAAACAGCAAACCCAATTGATGCTCTAACATATTTAGACGTTTTCTAACAACCTAGAATAACTAATTCTTCACAATACACCAATTAAATACTAAATCCCCAAATTAAACCATTAAAACCCTAGTTCTTCCAATTTCAATTTAAGAACTACTATAACCCAGATTTGTTCATGGAAATTATTATAAATTCGTGGATGTTATCCTATCTACATTTAGGAATTTAATCTCTATTTTTCATGATAATTATCATCAAATTCATGGGGAAATTTATCTACTCTAACGTAAACACAATTATTGCTAAAAAGGAGCAAGTAATAAATACTTGCTTCGAATCAACCATCTGATCTCTTGATGTTGTTGGTATGGGTGTGTTCCTCTTGTTCCGATCTACATGATGGTGGTGGTGGTTGTGCAAGGTGGTGCTAATTGGGCATTCCTTCATGGAATTTATTATCCCTCACACACTCTGTGGACGTTCCTTACTTTTGTATATATTAACCCTAATGAACCTCTCGTGACTGATATAATAAACTCCCAATTTTCTTCCATTTAATTTCTCCCAAAATTAAAATTACAAAATTACCCCTACGGGGTGCCGGTTTGGCCTAAAAGCTCCCGGAGTCTAAATAAAATACTCGGGTAGCGTTTTCTGATTATCTTGACCCTCCTGGACTTAACGACGCACTCAAAATTACCATATGACTTACTTAAAAATAATTTACCTTTATATTCCATTTAATTTGTCCCGACACGACTCACACGCGTGTCCCGAAACTGTCGTATATTTCACTCTCGATAATTTATCGGATTCAAGAGTTCCATATTACTTATTTACTCGGTAATATTCAATAATTCTCATTAATAAGTATTAACCATTGTCATGCTAGTTAATATTTATTTTTCAATTCGGATTAATCACCAATTAATTCTCGCATATTAATTTAATTAATCCCACAATAATAATTAATCACATAATTATTACGTTCTCAAAAATATGGGGTGTTACATACTTCCCCCTAATAACGGAATTTCATCCCAAAATTTGCAAAGTAAGGCATACCTGGTACAAATAAATCTGGATACTTCTCCCGCATATCCGCCTCTTGCTCCCAAGTGGAATCCTCCACATTGTGATGCTGCCACTGAACCCACACAAGTCGAACTACCTTTGACCTCAGTCTCCTCTCACTGTGATCTAGGATAGCCACTGGCCTATACTCATAAGAACTGTCAGGCTGCAAATCCATCTCCTTTATCACGATGTGAGTGTGGGACAACTCATCCCAAAGATACCACCTCAGTGACGATATGTGAAACACATCATAAATACGATGTAAGTGCTCTGGCAACCCAAGTCTGTAAGCCACTGGTCCAATCCTCTCGATATTAGGAAATCGTCCTATGTATCTCGAACCTAATTTCCCTTTTTTCCCGAACCTCATCGCCCCCTTCAAAGGAGATACCCTAAAAAAAACTTGGTCCCCCACTGTGAACTCTCTAAAGGACCTCTTAGCATAGGCGTAGCTTTTTTTCCTATCCTGGGCTACCCGTATGCAATTTCGAATCATATCGATCCTGCTCGATGTATCCTATATTACCTCAGGCCCAAGTAAATTGTTGTCTCCTACCTCTAGCCAATAGGCTGGAGAACAACAAGGTCACCCATATGATGCCTCGAATCGGGCCATGCCAATCATGAACAGATAGGAGTTATTGTAAGCAAACTCCACCAGTGGAAGGTACCGCTCCTAACTTTCCCCAAAGTCAAGGATACACAAGCGCAACATGTCCTTAAGAATTTGATTAGTACGTTCAGTCTGCCCATCAGTCTACTAATGATACGCCGTACTCAATCGCAACTCGATACTCATAGCCTCCTGGAAACTCTACCAAAAATGAGACACAAATGTCTCATCTCTATCTGATACAATATCAATAGGCACGCCATGTAGTCTTACTATCTCCGCAATAAATATCTGAGCATATTGTCCCGCTGTATAGTCTGTCCTTACTGGCAAAAAATGGGTAACTTTTGTCAACCGGTCCACACTAGCCCATATAGAATCGTGCCCCCTCTGTGAAGTAGAAAACCCAGTAATAAAGTCCATGGAAATTCCCTCCAATTTACACACAGGGATCTTTAATGGACGAAGTAAACCTGGTGTCTCTGATGGTCCACTTGGATACGAACTCTGCGATATCCCTCTTCAACCCACTCCACTAGTACTGCCGCCTCATATCCTGGTACATCTTATCCCCGACAGGATGTATCGTAAATATGGACCCATGCGACTCCATCATCACTGCATGTCGAAGGTCCTCCCCCTATAGAACCATGAGTCTCCCGTTGAAATGCAGGCCTCCCTTGAAACTTATTGAATAAGATTCGGCTCCACCGACTAAAAGCTGTCTAATCCTCTCCTGGCAAAAAGGGTTTGTCGCCTGTGCCTGGACCACCCTTGTCACTATCTGCGGTGTGACAATCATAACTGATATGAATGATCTGGCTACAGCATCCTGGTGCCCTAGCACCTTACATTTCGCCTTCCACACCTCATCCATCTCATCTATTGGCCTACAACTTAATGCATCTGCAACTACGATAGCCTTTCCCAGGTGATAGTGTTTCTCAAATTGATAATATTTTACAAAATCTAGCAACCTGCATTGATGAATATTCATCTCCTTCTTCGTGAATAAGTACTGCAGTGACTTGTGGTCTTTAAATAGGCAAAACTGTTCATCCAACAGGTAATGTCTCAAAATCCTGAGTGCGAACACGACTGCCGCCAACTCTAAGTCATGTATGGGATAGTTCTTCTCATGAGGCTTAAGATTTCGGGAAGCATAAGCTATATCTTGATCCTCCTGTTGAAGCACACACCCAAGTCCTAGTAAGGATGCATAAGTGTAGAATAGATACTCCACTCCCGACCTGGGCAGTGCCAACACTGGTGTTGACGTCAGATTGTCCTTCAGCTCATTAAAAGGCAACTGACAGGCATCATTCCAGATAAATGGCACTCCTTTGCGAGTCAAATAAGTCAATGGACCCGCTATCTTCGAGACTCCCAGAATAAACCTCCTATAGTATCCTGCTAAGCCCAAGAAACTGCGTATCTCCGTCAGCGTCGTGGGTTATCCCCACTCCCTCACCCTGACACTTTCCCCGGATCTACGGATATCCCTCTATTCGAAATAATGTGCCCCCAGGTTATCACCCATTACTGTATTAAACAACATAACCTTGCACCCTCAGGTTATCGCCCATTAGTGCACCTAACAAAAATATCAAATAATAGGCATGCACACATCCTATTAAAATTTATAGGTATTCTCCCAACGTAGTTGCTAACTTACCATACGTATTTTATTCTCATTGTTACATATTGTATAATATTATTAGATTACCATAACTCTCTCATAATCTTCAAGGTAAGTCTTCTTCCAGAAATATTTAAAGTATAAATCTCACACACTTTCTCGTAAACCTGTATCGTTTTAAATTTCTTAACTGGCAGTTCCTATCACTCCAATAAACTGAAAAATTCCAAAACTGGACACTAAGAAAATTCCTAGAATTTACCTCGTCGCTCGAACCAGATGGAAACATCGTTTGAACGACTGCCACGTGTCGCTCGAGCAACTTCGTGCGACATCTCTATCTCGCTCAAACGACTATGCGCGACATCGCACGAGATGCACTGTTTCGTCTTCTTGCCCAGATTTCAGCATTTTTCCACCATTAACACCTCTAAAACCTCTATTGTTCATTCCTAAACACCCAAACATCAAACCCAATTAATGATCTAGCATATTTAGATGATTTCTAACAACCTAGAATCACTAATTCTTCACAATACATCAATTAAATACTAAATCCCCAAATTAAACCATTAAAACCGTAGTTCTTCCAATTTCAATTCAAGAACTACTATAACCTAGATTGGTTCATGGAAATTATTATAAATTCGTGGATGATATCCTATCTACATGAAGGAATTTAATCTCTTATAATCTCAGACCCAATAATATGCAAGAAACCCCTCTATTTTTCATTATAATAATCATCAAATTCATGGGAAAATTTATCTACTCTAACATAAACACAATTATTGATAAAAAGGAGTAAGTAATAAATACTTGCTTCGAATCAACCGTTTGATCTCTTGATGTTGTTGGTATGGGAGTGTTCCTCTTGTTTCGATCTACACGATGGTGGTGGTGGTTGTGCAAGGTGGTGATAATTGGGCATTCCTTCATGGAATTTATTCTCCCTCACACACTCTGTGGACGTTCCTTACTTATGTATATCTTAACCCTAATGAACCTCTCATGAGTGATATAATAAACTCCCAATTTTTGTCCATTTAATTTCTCCCAAAATTGAAATTACAAAATTACCCCTACGGGGTGCCGGTTTGGCCTAAAATCTCCCGGAGTCTAAATAAAATACTCGGGTAGTGTTTTTTGATTATCTCGACCCTCCCGGACTTAACGACGCACTCAAAATTACCATATGAGTTACTTAAAAATAATTTACCTTTATATTCCATTCAATTTGTCCCGACACGACTAACACGCGTGTCCCGACTTAATATACCAAATTGTCGTATATTTCACTCTAGACAATTTATCTAATTGAAGAGTTCCATATTACTTATTCACTCGGTAATATTCAATAATTCTCATTAATAAGTATTAACCCTTATCACTCTAGTTAATATTTATTTTTAAATTCGGATTAATCACCAATTAATTCTCGCATATTAATTTAATTAATCCCACAATAATAATTAATCACATAATTATTTAAGTTCTCAAAAATACAGGGTGTTACACACTTCCCCCCTAATAACAGAATTTCATCTCGAAATTCAAAAAGTAAGGCATACTTGTTACAAATAAATCTAGATAATTCTCTCGCATATCTGCCTCTCGCTCCCAAGTGGACTCCTCCACATTGTGATTCTGCCACTGAACCTTCATAAGTGGAACTACCTTTGACCTCAGTCTCCTCTCACTGTGATCTAGGATAGCCATTAGCCTTTCCTTATAATAACTGTCGGGTTGCAAATTGATCTCCTCTATCAGAATGTGAGTGTGGGCCAACTCATCCCGAAGATACCGCCTCAATGATGATATGTGAAACACATCATGAATACGGTGTAAGTGCTCCGATAACCCATGTCTATAAGCCATTGTTTCGATCCTCTCGATAATAGGAAATGGTCCTACGTATCTCAAACCCAATTTCCCTTTTTTCCTGAACCTCATCGCCCCCTTTATAGGAGATACCCTAAAAAAAACTTGGTCCCCCACTGTCAACTCTCTAAAGGACCTCTTCTCATCGGCGTAGCTTTTCTGCCTGTCCTGGGCTACCCGTATGCGTATTCGAATCATCTCAGTCTTGCTCGACGTATCCTGAATTACCTCAGGCCCAAGTAACTTGTTATCTCCCACCTCTAGCCAACAGGATGGAGAATGACAAGGTCTCCCATATAATGCCTTGAATGGGGACATACCAATCGTGAACTTATAGGAGTTATTGTAAACAAACTCCACCAGTGGAAGGTATCGCTCCCAACTTCCCCCAAAGTCAAGGATAAACATGTGCAACATGTCCTCAAGCATCTGATTAGTACGTTCAGTCTGCCTATCGGTCTGCAGATGATACACCGTACTCAACCGCAACTCGGTACCCATAGCCTCCTAGAAACTCTCTCAAAAATGAGACACAAATGTCTTATCTCTATCTGACACGATATCGATAGGCACACTAGGTAGTCTTACTATCTCTGCAATAAATATTTTAGCATACTGTCCCGTTGTATAGTCTATCCTTACTGGAAGAAAATGGGCTACTTTTATCAATCGGTCCATAATAACCCATATAGAATCGTACCCCCTCTGCGAAGTACGCAACCCAGTAACAAAATCCATGTAATTGACCTCCAATTTCCACATAGGAATCTCTAACGGCTGAAGTAAATATGGTGGTCTCTGATGGTCCACTTTTACTTGCTGACAAGTGGTACACTGGGATACAAACTCTACGGTATCCCTCTTCATCCCACTCCACCAGTACTACCGTAAATCTGAACCCATGCGACTTCGTCATCATAGCATGTCGAAGGTCCTCCCCCTTTGGAACCACGAGTCTCCCGTTGAAATGCAAGCCACCCTCAAAACTTATTTAATAAGACTCGGCTCCACCGGCTAAGAGCTGTCTAATCCTCTCCTAGAAAAAAGGGTCTGTCGCCTGTGCCTGGACCACCCTTGTCACTATCTGCGGTGTGATGGTCATAACTGACATGAATGATCTGGCCACCGCATCCTGGTGCCCTAGCTCCTTCTATTTTGCCTTTCACACCTCGGTCGTCTCATCTATTGGCCTACGGCTCAATGCATCTGTAACTACATTAGCCTTTCTCAGGTGATAGTGTATCTCAAACTGATAATCTTTTACAAACTCTATCCACTTGCGTTGATGCTTATTCAGCTCCTTCTGCGTGAACAAGTGCTACAGTGACTTATGGTATGCAAATAGGCAAAACTTTTCACCCAACAGGTAATGTCTCCAAATCTTGAGTGCGAACACGGCTGCCGCCAACTCTAAGTCGTGTGTGGGGTAGTTCTTCTCATGAGGCTTAAACGTTCGGGAAGCATAAGTTATAGCATGATCCTCCTGTTGAAGCACACCCCCAAGTCATAGTAAGGATGCATCAGTGTAGACTAGATACTCCACTCTCGGTCTGGGCAGTGCTAACACTGGTACTGTAGTCAACTTGTCCTTCAGCTCATCAAAAGCCAACTGACATGCTTCATTCCAGATAAATGGCACTCCTTTGCGAGTCAAATGAGTCAATGGACCCGCTATCTTCGAGAATCCCTGAATAAACCTCCTGTAGTATCCTGCTAAGCCCAAGAAACTACGTATCTTCGTCGGCGTCATGGGCTGTCCCCACTCCCACCGCTGACACTTTCCCAGATCTACGGATATCCCTCTATCCGAAATAATGTTCCCCAAAAACTGAACTTCCTTTAGCTAGAATCCACATTTCTCATATTTTGCATACAACTCGTGCTGTTGCAGTGTCTACAAGACCTGCCTCAAGTGTTTTTTAGGATCCTCTTTTGTCTGAGAGTAAATCAGGATGTCATCTATGAAGAAAGTGACAAACTGATTCAGGAACTCTCTGAACACCCTATTCATCAAGTCCATAAACACGATCGGGGCATTGGTTAGCCCAAAAGGCATAACCCTAAACTCGTAGGAACCATATCTCGTCAAGAAGGCAGTCTTCGACACATCCTGCTCCCTGATCCGTAACTGATGGTATCCTAACCTCAAGTCAATCTTCGAGTAGAAAGCAACTCCTCTCAAGTGGTTGAATAAGTCATCGATTCGGGGAAAAGGATATTTATTCTTATTCGTGACCTTATTCAACTTACAATAATCGACACATAATCGTAATAATCCATCTCTCTTTTCAATGAATAGCATTAGGTAATCCCAAGGTGAATTACTCCTACGAATAAACCCCTAACCCAATAGTTGTTCTATTCGATCCCGTAACTCCCTCATCTCCGCTGGAGCCATACGATAAGGTGCACGGGCTATCGGTCGAGTGCTCGGTGTCAAATTTATAACAAAGTCCATCTCTCTGCTAGGTGGTAATCCCGAAATATCCTAGAACACATCAGCGAACTCTCGAACCACCGGTATCGAATCAAGAGGTATCACCACCTCCTTAGAGGTCTCTTCCTCTATATAATACAAATGCATGGAAGATCCTCCCTCAGAACGAGGCATCGCCACCAGGAACATCTCCTGACCAGGCATAGGAAAAATAATACTCCTATTAAAATAATCGATCATGGCCCTATATGTAACAAGCCAATCCATACCGATAATCGCATCATACTCGGGCATCTCTGATACAAGCATATCAGCAGGTAAAGTAAGTCCCCCAATATCTATACCAACCCCTCGACATTTAAAGAAAATCAGTGAGCCACTACCCAAAGGCGAATCTACAAATGTAATAGTACTCTCCGCTGTATCTAATAATCCTAAAGCACGTGCAAACCTCATGGCAATAAAACAATGTGTGGACCCGTATAAAATAAAGTACATCCCATAGTCCCCTGAATAGAAAACATACCTTCAATCGCGGGTGAAGCCTGTGGGACCGCGGCCTGATGGAGGTTGTAGACCCATCCATACTGAAGCTTCCCCTACTGCCCCGGAGCTGTGGGCAAGGTTGGAACTGGCGCTACAGCTGGTAGGGAGGAGGGAAAGAGGGCTCTCGGGGGCTCCTGGTGAGCACCCGATAGCCGAGGGACCCCATCCCTATCGGGGCAACCCTGCTTCTTATGGCCAGTCTTGCCACAAGTATAACATTTTTCGGTAAAATTTTATCCCCTTTGTACCTGGTAACCTCAGCCCTGCTGGCCGTTACCACCCCTACCTTGGCCCTGATGGTCCCGCCGTCCTCCCTAATGCTGACCCTGATGGCCCTGTCTGAGTCCCCCATGACCATGCTCGAAAGCCCCTAAACAAAAGCTCTTAGCAGAATCCCCCTTCTAGGAACTCTGTCTCTAACTCTGATCATTTGGTGCCCCACTAGCACTACCTCCCCCTACCTTGCCCAACTGGCTGGGCTCTCCTCCCCACTTGATTCCCTTAGCATACAAGCGGTTGTCCTGACAATGCAATCATGCTGAATTTAGGACATCTGTGTAGGAATGTAGGGAAAGGTTACCCAAAAGTTGATGTCGTATCCTCTAAGTCAAACCATCCATGAACATCTGGATTTGTTTCTCCTCAGTAGGCACCTCATCTGGTACCATATTAGTCAATCGCGTGAACTTCTCCTCATATTCCGTAACGGTCTTCCCTTCCTGAGTGAGGTCCAAAAGTTTCTGCCTCATCTCAGTATTAACGACAGAAGGAAAATACTTGCGATTGAACCGCACCAAGAAATCGTTAATCGGCATCACATCCTGCTCCTCTGAAGTAGTAGTGGACTCCCACCACTGTAACGATGCCCCTATCAGCTTAAAGGAAGATAAAAATTACCTCTGAATCTCAGTGCATTCGTACATATGAAGGTGTCTCCATATATCCTTTTTCCACTGACTCTCCATCACTATATCAGAACTGCCTGAGAACTCTGGAGGATGCGCCTTTTGAAAGGAATCCTTGACTCTCTCCCATACAGTAGGGAAAATGGGAACAGGTGCTGGAGCCACTACAGGTGCCTATGGTGGTTCCTGCTATACCACTGCCAGTGTTGCATTTACTACCTGTGCAATGATGGAAGAAACCTCAGTAGCATTCATCATGCTCTGAGATAGAGATGGGTGTGGCTCTGGACTTGGTGCATGTTGAGGTGGCATCTAAGACGCGAAAGAAGTTTACTACTAGTCCACAATTATCGTAAAATCTCAAATAATTGAAGATGTGATCGCAAAAATAAGAATACAACAGTCCTAAAGATAAGGCCCTATATCAAAGGATGCTAAGTTGAAACCACAATAAGCCACACAGATCCTAAAGGAGTCTAGAACCTGATGCTCTAATACCACCTGTGACACCCAGCCCAATTTAATATCGGGTGATCAGTCCTTTATAAAATTTTAAAATAGAATGTTCGATTGGTTCATTCTTAGCATCACTGTCGAAAGTATTAACTTTATTAATCACCTAATATTAAATAAACTAGTGCCAAAAATATCTTCCTTTTTAAATTGTAACCAAAATTGTATTTATAAAGTCCACGAATTTCACTATAATCCATTCACCATTCAACTGAATAAAATAAATAAAGAATCTGAATCACGTACTGAAATAAATACGACTGGATCAAACATTCCAGTTAAAAATTCTAAACCACATATCCATAGTAAAACTAAATCCAACTAAAATGAATAGAAGTAAATTAAATACAATCTCGGATAAAATGTCTAAGGAAAGGGGAAAAACATGCCCTAAATGAAAAGTCTAGATGAACTGAGATAAATGAAAGGAGCGTCTAATGCAAGGACCTAAAGCTTCCACATCAGTCGTAGCACGCCAAACAATCCAAGTCACTAAATCTGGTGTCCCTGTGGCTGAGCACCTCTTATAATACATATGTATATAGCAAGAGAGAAAAGAGATGAAAGAGACGGGTTAGAGCCCGATGTGTAAAAATATATTTTAGCAAGTATTTAAAACTGCCTTAAAGCAAGTATTATGTGCATGTTAGATTCTTTCTCTCACATTAATTTCTCACCTCTCTTCTATTGTGAACTCCTATCGCATCTCCTATTTTGTACCAGTAAGTCTACCCAAGTTAACTAGCTTAAATTCACGTAACACTATCTACATTCAACAGTAGTGTTCCTGTATCTCCCATACAATACCCCATAAGTAGTCTATCACATTTTAATACCTTTCATGTTCACTCTTAGAGTATTTAAATCGTTATCTCATTAAGATTGTTTCATATGTCATTATTGCCACAACTATAAGTTTCACTTAGTAGAATTTCTCATAAATACACACGCACGCACACACACACACACACAGATATATATATATATATATATAGTCACAACATCCCTATACATATATATATTCCAGTCGTGCACCCCCGGTTTGAATTCCCATTAGTGTTATAAATAAAATGATCATGTACCCCCGGGTTATCGCCCATTAGTGCACTTAATAGAATATCCTTGCACCCTCGGGTTATCACCCATTAGTGCAATAAATAAAAACCTTACACCCCCGGGTTATCACCCTTTTGTGTATTAAACAACATAGTCTTGCACCCTCGGGTTATCGCCCATTAGTGCACTTAACAAAAATATCAAATAATAGGCATACACATATCCTATTAAAATTTATAAGTATTCTTCCAACCTAGTTGTATACTTACCATACGTATTTTATTCTCATTGTTACGTATTATATAATATTATTAGATTACCATAACTCTCTCGTAATCTTCAAGGTAAGTCTTCTTCTCGAAATATTTAAAGTATAAATCTCACACACTTTCTCGCAAACCTGTCTCGTTTCAAATTTATTAACTGGCAGTTCTTCTCACTCCAATAAACTGAAAATTCCAAAATAGGACTCTAAGAAAATTCCCAGAAATTATATCGTCGCTCAAACCAGATGGCAACGTCGTTTGAATGACTATCACGTATCTATCGAGCGACTTCATGCGACATCTCTATCTCGCTCAAACGACATCGCGCGACATCGCACGACATCGCGCGAGATGCACTGTTTCGTCTTCTTGCCCAGATTTCAGCATTTTTTCACCATTAACACCTCTAAAACCTCTATTGTTCATTCCCAAACACCCAAACAGCAAACCCAATTGATCCTCTGACGTATTTAGATGATTTCTAACAACCTAGAATCACTAATTCTTCACAATACATCAATTAAATACTAAATCCCCAAATTAAACCATTAAAACCGTAGTTCTTCCAATTTCAATTCAAGAACTACTATAACCTAGATTAGTTCATGGAAATTATTATAAATTCGTGGATGATATCCTATCTACATGAAGGAATCTAATCTCTTATAATATTAGACCTAATAACATGCAAGAAACCTCTCTATTTTTCATCATAATAATCATCAAATTAATGGGAAAATTTATCTACTCTAACATAAACACAATTATTGCTAAAAAGGAGCAAGTAATAAACACTTGCCTCAAATCAACCGTCTGATCTCTTGATGTTGTTGGTATCGGTGTGTTCCTCTTGTTCCGATCTACACGATGATGGTGGTGGTTGTGCAAGGTGGTGCTAATTGGGCATTCCTTCATGGAATTTATTCTCCCTCACACACTCTGTGGACGTTACTTACTTATGTATATCTTAAACCTAATAAACCTCTCGTGACTGATATAATAAACTCCCAATTTTCGTCCATTTAATTTCTCCCAAAATTAAAATTACAAAATTACCCCTACAGAGTGCTGGTTTGGCCTAAAATCTCCCGTAGTCTAAATAAAATACCCGGGTAGTGTTTTTTGATTATCTCGGCCCTCCCGAACTCAACGGCGCACTCGAAATTACCATTCAAGTTACTTAAAAATAATTTACCTTTATATTCCCTTTAATTTGTCCCGACATGAATCACACACGTGTCCCCACTTAATATACCAAACTGTCGTATATTTCACTCTCGACAATTTATCGGATTCAAGAATTCCATATTACTTATTCATTCGGTAATATTCAATAATTCTCATTAATAAGTATTAACCCTTGTCACACTATTTAATATTTATTTTTAAATTTGGATTAATCACCAATTAATTCTCGCATATTAATTTAATTAATAACATAATTATTTAAGTTCTCAAAAATACGGGGTGTTACATATGGTCGTGCTCGTCAAAGATGGGGGAATCAATATCCACCTCGACAGCGAGCAAGGCTTTATCCCAACCCTTCTTAAAGCTGAGACGACCAATGTAGCCAATCTGAGTTTCAGCATCCTCATACGCTGCGACCCATCCGGCATTCTACGAACTCTCTTTAAGGGTGGCGGCCTCGGATTCCATCTTTTTCACCTTCTCAGTAAGAAATTTATTCTCCTCAACCACGGCCAGTTTGCTCATGCAGACCAAGTTATAAGACTGCCTCAGCTCCTCGAGCTCCTTGGACATTTGTCTCCTTTGCCTGGTTAGCTTTGATCAGGGCAAGGTCAAAAGCCTTTTGAGCGATGCTGGCAGCCTTCAAACTCGCCTCCATCTCGGCATTCTTCCTCACCAATTCATCGCGGCTGGGATCGAGGACAGTGAAATTAGAAACGAACTGCATAAGGAAAAATAACATTAGCAAAAGAGACATTAAAAGAAGAGCTGCAAAAATAGATAAGAAAAAGATAGACTTACCAAGGCTAGCCCCTAACTTGCCTTCAGGGCTAACTGGTTAGTGCCCATCGACCTCTGACGATCAGCTAGTAGAACTACTCTCTCGAGCATTACCGGAGATAATTAGTGGGAGAGGGCAACAGAAGCCCCCTCAGCCAAGGCAGATGCGAGCACCAAAGACTGCCCTGTCTTAGTCCTCACTTCTTCTCTTTTCTCTCTTCTTATCTTTCCTTCTTCTTCCTCTCTTCTTCTTTCTTTCTCTCTCTCTCTTTCACCAATGCTTCCTCTTTCTTCTTCCTCTCCTGCTCATGAGCAGCAGTCTGAGAGCCAGTGGCAGTATCCCCACTCCTAGATTTCTTCTTCTTCAACCTATGAGCAAGCACCACATTATCTTTATCATTATCCTAGATCAATTTTTTCCTGGGGGGAGCCATGTATTCCTTGCTCAAGCTTTCTGAGTCTTCTGAACCCTCAGAACCCTCCTCTGAACTGAAAGATTCCTCACCGCTTGAATTTTCCTCACTATAACCACCCTCGGCTCTGCCCCTGTCAGCTCCCTCAGTCTCTTCACCAGAACTGCTTTCCTCCTCGTCTAATTGAATGGAGTCAGCAACAACCTCTTCTGTGATATCTAATTGAGGAATACTATCCATAGTTCAGGCAATGAAGCTGGACCCAATGCTCTTATACTCTAAAAGGAATGTGGCTACTCGCGGATGCTCACCATCAGCTAGGTATTCTCTGATCTTCCAAGACTTGACCAACTCAGCAGCTCGAATCTCACGAAGAATAGGCTCTGCGTTCTTTGTCCTCGATGAAAAAGCTGAAGAGGGAAATATAAAAAAGACAGTACAATAACAGAAAATCCACCAGCAGAACAAGAGTGATGCTTACCTATATATTCCTCCCTAAAAAAGGGAATCTCAGGTCCCCTGTACCTTGCCCCTTCAGTTTGGGGAGGGAACTGTCAGTTTCTAGCAATAAACCCCTCGTGCCAATAGTCCTTGTGGGAATTAGGTAGATTTACTACCAATACCCTATCAGGACTCCCAGCTTTGAGATAAAGGAGACCAGAACTTGTTCAGGAAAAAGAATAGTAATAGCAAATTTCAGCAAGACCTAGATTGGTGCCATAGAGTTGATTAATTCTATGAACACCATTGATAATTTTCCAAACATTTGGTGAGCACTGTGTAGGAACTATATAGAAGTGACTAAAAAAATGCAAAAACAAGCGATTTGGGGGAAAAGTAAGACCTCCCTGGGACAACAGGAGAACATGTATCCAGTGACCATCTTCAATGCCCTTGAAATTACGAGGAACATGGGCACATTCAATGTCTACCCAGTTTGGAATATTGTAGAACTTCCTAAACTCACTTATCGACCTATTGCTTATTTTTGCCATCAGAAAATAGAAACCCTAGTATTGATAATGAAGGAATTCCAACAAAAAATAAAGGAGAAGGAGTTCGAAGAACTTACAAAGTGAGAATCAGCTTGAGACGATGCAAATCCACAAGTAGAAAAGATGAGAAGGTAAGAAAGAGGCTCGAAGGCGAAAGACGAGACCTAGAAGTGAGAAAGAACAGTAAGGAGTTCAAGAAATCTTGAGAATTCAAAGAAGTTTGAAGCGACGTCAGGAAATGGCATCTCCAAACTATTTTAAACCCTCTCAATCATGATGCATAGGAAACGAAGCAAATCTGCCTCCTGAATCTACTCAAGAGAGACGTTTCAATCCAAAAGTGCTATGCGATTCACAAAAATGCCATTAAGGCTATTGTGTAAAACTATTGAGCCCAAATTGTGACCCAAGAATTTTAGGGGCAATTTTGGGTACCTCGATTAACCATCCCGGCCCAGATGAGTAGCCCGATTAAGTCCGGCCCAAAGTCTAAATGCCTCGAGCATAACTAATTCAGTTATGATCCATTCAACCCCTAAAATCTCTCAAGAGATATTCTAGGAGTTATGGGCTAACGTGGAGGAGTTCAACAGCCCCACTCTCTGAGAAAAGAGATGTATATATTAAACCTTCAGCCCAGGGCAAAGGGTACCTTTTTGTAAACACTCCCCCAGAGTAAACAGAAATGAAAATCAGAGAGCACCACCATGGACGTAGGCCCTATCGCCGAACCACGTATATCTTGTGTTGTGTGTGATTAAAGTTATTCTATGTTCTTAATAATTTCTAGTGATCGCATTTGCTTATTATTTTTGTGTTGAGATTTATTGTCACCATAATATATATATATATATATATATATATATATATATATATATATATATATATAATAATGCTCTTGTGCGGACTAGTCCGTATTTTAATAATGCGGACCAGATATGTGTCACCTAACGTTGCACCGAGAAATTATCACCTAAATTATAGGCACACTCTCTCTCTTTTCTGGGCTCACCGCCAGGTGACACATGTCAAGTCTGCACTCTTAAAGTGCGGACTGGTCAGCACAAGAGCAGGAATGTATATATATACCCCATACCTTATATAACCAAACTCAAGTAAGATGAAAAACAAAAACATCTCAGATATATATAACCCACTTGGCATAGTTACATACCTATAATAGCAAAAAAAAAAAAAAAAGACGAAACCCACTAAGGTTTATAGAGGAGCTTGGGTTCTTGGTTTATACTGGTGTTTTTACTTTTTACCAATGATCAACCATCCTTTATATACACAAAGCTAATGGTGTGCATGTGGTTAAAAGATTGTCAAGATAGAAGTCTTAGTGTGCAAGCAAAATATGGGTGGATAGGGTTCAAGGAGGCTGACGCAGCTTATCCTATTTATTATTATTTTTTCCCTTAATACCCCCAATGGATTTATTCGTATCTCTATCCTCTAAACATTTTAAAACAACCTTTTAAAATTTATTTTCTAACTTTAAATATTTTCACACATGTAAGGACATTGTTTTATTGTCGTGTTTACATTATTGTATGTCGTATACCGCTAAAATCATCGAAGACTTATTCAAGATCAATTATGCATCAAGAAGGACCAAAATATCAAGGTTCTTAAACATTCAAACCTCCGCGAGAATAATTTGGTAAGTTCGTGTTTAAAGTACCTTAGCATTTCACCTAGAGTGTTGGGATAAATTTTCTAAAATATTTTCGAAGTGTTGGAGCAGAGATTTTCATCAAAAGTATTTTTCTAAGTGTGGAGGCGGACTAAAATAAAAAGTTAGTTTTCACTCAGCTCGTTCGGGCGAAATAAGCCCGTCGTTCGAGAGTCATGGCATCTCCCGCAAAGCTTGTTTAAGAGACGTGTGTCATCGTTCGAGCGACAAGGAGTTTTAATTTGAGGGACGCACCGCCTTGACGTTTTTATAAATAGCGTGTTAAACAACATTGTTTTTCTTGAGAAGACCTGAGAATGTTATTCTACGAAAACTGCTTTGGCAAAATCGTTTGTCTTCTCACTTTTGAGTGTTTTATCTTTATTTTCAATTGATAAAACATCCCAATCTTTATGTGAATTGTTTTGGAACCCAAGAACACAATTTTGTGAAGTTTCTCTTGTAAAGAAGATCTTTACTACCAATCTAGGTGCCACTTGAGGGAGGTGTGGGGGTTGACGTGACTAAGTGTTAAAATGGAGTACCCGTGGGTGTTCCTGGGCTATTGAACTTCAATTCTTGTGGAGTTGTTGAGAATTCCATTGATGATTTAGGTTGCGGCCTATGAGAGTTTATTGTGGTAAATTCTTTATAGATTTAGCTTCTAATCATAGTGAGTATTATTAGTGCACTAAAAGGTTTTGCCCTTCAGGGATTTTCCCTGAAATCTGTGAATCATCAATTCATATTTGTTTGTGTTGGCATGATCCACTTCACCTAAGTGCATGTTTTAGGCTTGAATTAAATTGGATTAAAAATTGACAACGACTAAATAAGGTTAACATGGAAATTTGCGAATTCAGTTTAGTCAAGTATCACACACACATTTACAAATTGGTATCAGAGGAGGTTACACTAATTTATTGTGTATTCCTAATTCCGTAAAAAATTGTGTGATATTGATTTTTTTTCAATCCATTTTGTGAAAAATTGCAGTCTTTCCAATAGAGCACTTATATAATCGGATGCCCATTTTTTATGGGTCTAATTATGCCTACTGGAAAACACGTATGAAATCACAGTTAAAGGCCATTGATGAGCACATTTGGGTTGTTTGTGAAAGAGTCTAGACTCCTCCCACTGTCATCGCAAATAATATCACTACTTTAAAACCCGTAACAGACAGGACTGAGGACGAATTTAAATGTAGCACTTTTAATTCATGTGAGCTGAGTGCAATTCTTGATGCCATCATTTCTGAGGAGTTCTGGCGTATTATGATGTCCACCATGTCAAAAGAAGCGTGGAACATTTTACAACTTACCCACGAAGGCACTAATGCAGTCAAATAATCTAAAATTCAAAATTTAACTACTCAACTTGAAACGATTACCATGCTTGAATCTGAGTGTTTTAATGATTTTTAATCTGAAATTGTTAACACTAGTTTCAATCTTAGTGATCCCACACCTGATGCACGAGTGGCTAAAAAGATTATAAGATCGCTACCTAAACGTTTTATCCTAAAAGTGACTATTTTGAATACCTTAGGTAATTTGGGAAGTTTAAAACTATAAGAACTGGTAAGAGACCTCCAAACATATGAAATTGACAAGTTCCCTGAGACTGTCAAGCCTGAGGATAGAGGGATAACACTTATATCCTAGTCTAGGAAGGGAGAGGAAGTGTCCAAGAAAGATAAGAAAAAGAAAGTGAGAGTTCGTGAGTCTGGCTATGAGGGTGAGGTTAATTTTGATATACACATGCTTGCGAAATGTTTAAAAAAAATTCTCAAATTTTTAAAACAAAATTCTTCCAATAAAAAGTTTTTTGAGAAAAACAAAAAGAAAGATGAGGCCAAAGAGAGCGGTGAAAAAGAGGGTGAGAAAGAGAAGTAGTAAGAAGAGAAGTGTTTTGAGTGTGAGGGTAGGGGGCATAGAGATTTTGAGTATCCCACTAGGCTAAAGAGAAAGGGAAAACAGACTGCCATGCCAGCCACTTTTAGTAATAGTGAGGAAGAGGTGAAGGATTCTGGGGATGAGTCTTCACATGGGAAATTTGTCTCCTTTTTAGCTATTCACGAGAACACACATAATTTGTCCCACGACGATGAGGATACTTGTGCACATGAGAACTCGAGGAGGAGGATAGTTTGAGTATTTTGAGTGAAGGAGAAAGTTAGTGTGGTAGTGAAGGTGAAAGTGATCTCCAGATACGCCGAGACCTTAAAGACTAAGAAATTGAATAAGGAGTTAGGTTTGAGGGTGAGATATTTAGAGAGCGGGATTGAGAGTTTGAGGGTATTTAAGGCGAAAGCAAGTCAACTCGAGAAGGTGAAGGTTTCTTTGAGTGAACAGTTGATTGCTTTAGTTCAGGAAAAGAGTGATTTGACCAACACGGTGTCTAGTTTGACGACACGTGTATCCCAACTAGAGAGTGATCTCTAACGTGCCCGGGAGGTCAATTTCTCTTTAGAGAACGCATCTAAAAAGGTTGGAAAGATGGTTCTTAATCCCGTTTTGGGTGATGTTGAGAGACGAGGAATAGGTCATGATGGTGCATCCACTTCCCACCCGAGTCGATTCCTGAGTTAGTAATAGATCCATATGGATCTCAACCTAACCCACCTAGGCATCCCGTTCCCAAGAGGAGAGTGCATCATAGACATTATGAGAGAGGTGGCCCTAGGATCATGTATGTTTGCACCCACTACAAGAAGAGAGGACACCTTAAGGTGTTTTGTTTTAAGTTGGGTTATGAGTCACATTTTGCTACTACATGTGTTCACACCCACACATGATGCTCCGGATGATTACACAAGAGAATTTGCACATCTTAGGGAGCAGGTAATTTTTTTAGTCAGGACGTCACTTGACTTGATGGATGTTTTTCATAGGATGTCACCACCTTTGGAAAACTCCACCTCACATAACGGTTGAGGTTTAGACTGTTTGCTAGAATAAGATGATTTTCGTGATGATACTTTATTCCTATTGCTAGTGTGTATCATTTTTGTATTTATATTTTCCATTTTTTGATATATTTTTCGAAAAAACAAAAAGATTTTTATTTTTGAATTTAAAAAAAAAAGAGTTTTGTATTTTGTTTACATTGTTTATGAATGGACATTTAGGATGACCGAGTCACAATTTCATTCCATATCCATGTGACTATTTGATTATTTTTTTATATGTGTCATCATTTCATTATTGTGATTTATAATGTTTGGAGTCATTGAGATGTGATTAGTTGTTACTACCTACATGTTTGACTCATTAGTTCCTTTATTGCACACTAGCACGAATTTGTTTGTCTATTGTTCTTGTTCATCACATGTTGTTCCATGCATTTTCATCTAAATTCTATCTTTAAAATGGTCTAAATGCGATAAAGCTTGATAATGAAAGTAGTGCACGTAAGAACCGTTGATGTGAGTTTGTGTGACTTATTTGAAAAATGGGGAAGGGCTACGAAAATCACTCATTTAACCTTCGTAATTAAGCCACCATTCAAATTAGACCTAGAAAATAAAAAAATTAACAAAAACAGAAGCCAAGGTCCAAAGAGGTTGAAAAGAGCCCGAAAAAATTTAAAGGCAATAAAAAGTAAAAATATGCCAAAAGTAGGCCAATTTAGTTTAGTTTCATCACCTCAAAAGAAAATAAAAAGCATTATTATTTATGAGGGGATTTGGATGGAATATAAAACGAGTTTGCACGTCCTGACAAAGTCATGAAAAAGCGTCACATAGTTTTAGACGTTATTGGTGTGAAAATCATGTGTGACTTTGATTTTGTCGATTTAATTAAGACGATGTCATCTAAATTCACTTTTTCGACACCTAATGACAACTTTGAGATTCATTTGTTAGGAGTACACATATTCATCATGCACATATATTATGTTTGATTGCATTGATTTGCCTATCGAATTATTCACATCCCTTCATTCCGTTTCCATGATTTGGTTATCTTAGTGAAAATTCATGTTGTGATTTTTGTAAAATTATTTTTGCATTTTTGTTTGAAAATTTGAAAAATCAAAAATATTTTGTGGAAGGTTTTGGGTTATTCCTTTGCATGAGCGTAGTTTGATTCATGTCTACTATGTTTGTCTTGACAACATTATGTTTATTTTTGTTTATTCGTTTCCTTACCTATTTCGAACAAATAAAAAGGGGGAGAACGAATTATGGTGAAGTTTTTGCATTATGGGAGATATTTGATTATTGATTGATTTATTCTTATATCATTTAAAACTCGATATGTCACAAAGGTATTTGCTTTTTTTATGTGTGTAGGTATAAAGATTGAAGATCATTATGTTTCACACCCTGATGAGAAAAGCTTAAAGATTTGAAGATTTGATGTTGAAGATTTTTTCAAAAAAAAATTTTAAACTTACATGTCTACTACCTGATTGGGAATAAATTCTGAAGAAAAGATTTAATGCTAGAAGCTTGTTTACAAGGTTGATAACAAAATGTTATAAATTGTGTAAACTCCGAATAAACTTTTTGGGCAAAACTCTTTTCGAAAAACACAAGATGTGTTGTAAAAACTTTTCTGAATGTATGGTTTAGATTTGATAGTTGGTTACCTTGTTTTTAAATTTTAATAAATATGTACTAAATTTACCATGCAGTCCCAATCACAACAAGAGTTAAGAATATTCAAAGAAATGGACACAGGAATTTTTAACGTGGTAAAACCCTTAAACAAGGGAAACATCCACGGTGCCCTCTATGGCACAAAACAAAAATTCACTAGAATAAAGAATCAAGTTAAAACACTTAGGAAAACCACAAAGATTATAACCTAAGTTCAGAATATACCTAGTTGAGATTCTCCCCTACAAAGGTATTCTGAATTGGACGGATCTTTTCTTGCTGCTTCTTTGATTTTTTCTTGATCTCCTTCTCTTTGAATTCTGATTCCAGAAACTCGTTCAAAATCCAAGATTCTCATATATAACCACAGTGTCTAAGTGTTCGTGTGAAATAGTGTTTGTGATGTGCTACTACATGCAAACATGTTACTCACCCTCTCAAGATTATACAAACATTCCAAAAAAATTACAATGGTTCTAAAATGATTAGGTTATTTCCGAATCTGTATTATCAAATCAAGACTTATTGATCTTTCTACAAAATCACAAATCTCAAGGATACCTTGCTCAGAAGACGGTCAAGGTCTTAAGCAATTTTAGTATTTCGAAAATATTTTTGAAATTGTAAACCTCCAATTGAGATCCAAACTAGACTAGATGTCTATTTTGTTAAAACAGATTTAGACTTAACATGCAGAGAATGATTCAATATATTTTGATATAAAACTTCTTTTCTGAGATCTATGGTTATGCTATTAAAATTTTAACTACAGTTCTTTGTGTTCTTTTTATTTTTGTACACACGTATTTCATAAAATATGAAATATAAAACCAAAAACACAAACAACTCACTAGATCTGAAAATATTGTGAGACTTAGAAGTTTTTATTTCAAAATTTATTGAAACAAAGTGGATCTAAAATACCAGATCTAAAAAAGAGAAATTGAAAACAAATCGTGTGATGTTATCTTTTTAGAAAAACTCAGTTTCAATTTTCTCTTAGAGATGAGTTCTGAGAGAACCAAAGATTTGAAGAGGTCTCCAAGCGAAGAATAACTTCAACACCAAAATCACAGAAACCCTAAAAATATCTAACTGTCAAGAATAGGTTTTCTGATGTATGAACTTTGAGGGTTTTTTTGGTGTTTGGTTTGGGAGAAATCACTCAGAGGTTGAACTACGAAGAACCTAGGGTTTCTTCTTTTTTTCTCTCTCTTTTCTTTCCCTCTCTTCTCCCTTCTCTCTCTTCTCTCTCTACTCTCTCTTTTCTCTCTAGTTTGACAAAATGGCAAAAGTTTGTAAATGCTGAGACTTAGGTCATATTTATAGTAAATGAAGAAGGATCCAGAACATCTAACTCAATCCTATGACTGGGATTGATTTTGACCAATTGACTTATAATCCAACGGTTCATCACAAAGCGGTGGATTAAATGATTGTTGATTGGTTTACACTAGTTTCACAAAGATTGACTCTCAACGCATGCAAATTATTGATAAGGTTGATTCGAGGGCTGAGAAGACACACACGGTTTGTGTCTTATAGAAAACACAATCTTAGCCGACGAGATGCTAACACGTGTACGAACAAGATGCTAACACGTGTTGAAAAGTAATTACACAGCGCACCCTGAAGTCTCTAGCACTTTTGTATTCTACCCAGGCAAACAATCAGCAAACAAACTAACTTTCTAAAAGCCAAATTTAAACCACAACACTTTTAAAAATATGTTTTAATTAATTCAAAAATTATTTGAAAATTATATAAAATGATTTGAAAATGTTGTAAAAGAATAAAATTTATTTTAAAAAACTTGAAGTGTTTCAAAAGGCCACCAATGCAAATATGAATAAAATATTATGTAGTACAGGTGTCCTATAGTGGTTATAAGATAGAAATCACTTCCCTTTATGTTGATCTTGAGGATTTTCTTGGACAAGATTTCTTCAATATACTTGAACCTTTGAGGAGATGGAGTACTCAAAAAATCTAACCTATTTTGTCTAGATATCCAAACTAGCTGTAACTCCTATATATGTAGACTCAAGTAAGTCAATATATAGTGTGTTCTCAAATTCTTCACATTTATCCCCTTAATTTAGGTATTTTTATGATCTCGTGCATTATAAATAGCTTTGATTTATGTCATATTTATGCTACTAACCCTTTTTTGCAAGTATTTCGTATTTTGTGTATCGCTTATATATTTTACAATTATTTCATGCAAATTAGTGCAAAAGAGAACGCAAAACAGTGAAAGAAAGTAAGAAATGGACAGTTCAAGGGCATTTTCATAATTTTTCATCCTTATTCCGGAGGTGGGGCCAACTGGAAAGTTGAAGATATTTCAATTCCAAGAACACAAGAAAAAAATGGCACCTCAATCCGAGCTACGGTGAAGAATTTATGAAGTTTTGAAGATGAGAAAAGTCAAGAAGAAAATCTCTGCATAAATTTTAAGGGCAATCCAGACCTTCTATTTTAAAAGGATGCGGGCTGCATTCAGTCAGAGTCCGTTACAAAATTGGTCACACTTTCTAAGTGTGACAAATTCCAGATACGAGATTTTTATTTTGTCCTTATCTTTTAGCCAAAAGAGTTTTATGTTTTGGTGACTCTTCTAAATGACCTTTAGCCTATATATTTAGTCATTAGGATTCTTTTTATTCAGATTTCATTCATGTAAAAGCTACTAATCAAGGAGGAACATCTAGGAGAAGAATTTACATATTTTGCACCTTTAATTCAAGAGATTTTCCAGTTTTTCTTCAACCTTTGATTTCTTCTTGCATAGTCTTGTTCTTCAATCTTGGTCACCTTTATTTTCAGTACGTTTATTATTATTTCTCATGTTTAATCTATCTTTCCATGAAATTATGAATTCGTGCAACATAGATAACGTAGTTTTCACTAATTTCACCATGTTAGGCTAGATTGTTAAGGGTTGGGATGCATGAACCCAACCAGATGTGGTTTGCATGGGTATAAATTTAGTTCTCTAAATTTAATAATTGATTAGATCGTGAAGTATAGTGATCACAACCGTTGTAGAAATTTTGATCTCGTTTGCCCTAGGTAACCGAGATACTTAAGAGTGCAACGCGCATGTAGCTAATACGACACTTCTTTACTCATCTCTTGATTATGTATGATGAGGGCTTGAACCTCATATATGTAATGCTTGGGAGTACTAAAGATCGGATTTGATCAATTAATTAATTTACGACTAGTTTTATACTGGGGCAACACACTAGGGTTTGGGTTATTGAATTCCTAACCTATTTTTCGTTAGTCATATTAATTCATTCTTAGTTAGTTAATTTTTCTCACCTAGTTAATTTAGTAGTTTAATCTAGTTTGCATTTAGTTAAGTCGATTTAATCCCATAATCACATAATCATCTTTTCTTTCCTTTTTAAAGTCAACTTTAGAATTAATTAACTTACCTTATGTCGTCAAAATGAGATCGTCCTTTTTCCCCGTGGATTCGATACGCAGACTCATCGCTATACTCCAAAAGAGTGTAGTTAAAGTTTAGGTTTTTATATTGCGGTCGGAAGCCGATAACAATGATTAGCATATTACACGGACACTCGGTTTTCCAATCGATCAAAATGGCGACGTTATCGGGGAATTAGGCAGACTTTAGGTTAGGTTAGTTAATCCCGAATGTGACCTTAAATAAAAAAATTATAAAAAAAAATCCAAAAATATGGGTGTCACGTTTTTTAATTGCCCAATTTGAAATGTCTTACTTTAACTCCTTTGGTGGTTTTAATTGTTATGATAATAGTGAGGAGGAGGCGCTCGAGATTTATGAACATTGGAACAATATCACTAAAAATGAGTCTCATAAATACAAGCCCAGTGCTATGGCCATCCAAATTTATCAAAATGAAAGGCTTGAAGATAAAAGACTTGAAAAAGAGTATCGGGAAAAAATCGTTATTGGGAGCAAGAGTTGGATACATTATTTGAACCCAATGAGGATTTTTCTTTCGATATTTTTGAAGTTGAAGAATGTTTACAGCCAAATGAGGAATCCGAGGTGTTAGAACCAAGGAAGCCTACTTTGGAAGAGGCCATTCTTCTGTTCACCCAAGCTGTGGCCAATCGTGAAGCTATTTGCTTGGAACTCGAAGCAACTTGCAAGAAGATGAATTCTTATTTGGGTAGCTTAGAGGAGGTCGAGACTTGTGTTTCACCTAAAAATTTTGAGGACGAGTGATCCAAGTACTTTTGAATCTCAACCTCTTAAAAAATTTCAAAATGAATTGAGGTTGAAGATCCTTCGTTTCCTTGTGTCCCCACTATTATCGAACCGTTAACTCCATCACAGGAATCAGATGAAATTCTTGAGGACATTGATATGATTCTTGAACGAGAATGTTTGTTTGAGATGCTTCATCTTATGGGTTATTCACTTACACGTGTACTACCTCCCGTCCCAATTGAAAAAAAATTAGGAGATGAATTGAATTTTGATTCCCATGAGTTGGTTGTAACTTTTGAAATAGTTAAAACTTTTACCGAAGAGGAATCTTTGCTTGAATTGGTTTCCAAAAGATATTTTTCATTTTTGTGTGCCCCTCTTCCCATACTACTTGAAAAATCTTTAGGAGGGGATCTATTTTTCTTGGATCCCAATTGTATTTTTCACCCATCATCCCTTTAAAAAAAATTAATTGGTGATGGTCCATTTTTTTCGCCTTACACATGCCTACCATTGTTTAAACGAAATTCTTATTTTTCGGGAGGCGTACATGAAAATGAGGGTACACCAATTATCCCTCAAAGTCAAATCGTGTTTCGGGTGGACCATCAAATTTTTCGACTTCTAGTGTATGAGTTACTAGAATTTCAAATCGTAGGTTGTACAATAGTTATCTTATTTCTTTTTTTTCTTTAGTTTAGAGTTTTTTTTATTCTTTTTTCTATGCTTGGTTCTAACATGTTTTGTAGATTCAATGGACTCGTAGTTATCGGGGATCGCTCCATTTTAGGTAATATCTTTCTTTTCCTCTCTTTATGTTGTCTTCTTGATTCGCATTGAGGACAATGCAACATTTAAGTTAGGGAGTGTGGGATATTCTTCCCATTTATTGTTTAGATTCATTGATTTGATCACATGTTCTTTCCAAGTTTTTTTTTTTATTTCAAAAATTTCCAAAAAAATTGAAAAAGTTTGAAAAAGCCAAAAATATTTTTCTTCAAAATAAATAAAAGTTGGAATTTGAAAGCTTAAAAATGTCACATTTTTTCTATCTCAAGTTTTAAAATTAAAAATGCACAAAGAAGAAATTGACCAAAGATGGAAATTGAGCGAAAATTGATGACTTAACGAATAAGTGTGGAGATTAACAAACCCGGTGAGATTTCGAGCCTATCATTTTTGTGAGTTTAGAAATCAATCCGAGTGAATTGTTAACTCAAAGTTCTATTTATTATTTACAAAAGTAGTTGATGATCTCTATTTTATTGTTTTGATCGGTTATGGGAAATGTGTGAGATATTGTCTTGAATAACGCGCACTGATTAGGCACATATTCTTCACATTTATCCCCTTAATTTCGGTATTTTTATGATCCCGTGCAGTGTATTTAGCTTGGATTTGTCTCTTATTTTTGCCACTAACCTTTTTTAGCAAGTATTTCGTGTTTTGTGTATTTCTCATGTGTTTTACAGGTATTTGTTTTGAGAGTTAGAATTTTTGTTATTATTTTTTCTATGCTTGGTTCTAACATGTTTTGTAGATTCAATGGACTCGCACTCATCAAGGATCGCTCCATTTGGGTAAAATCTTTCTTTTCCTCTCTTTATGTTGTGTTCTTGATTTCCATTGAGGACAATTCAACATTTAAGTTAGGGGGTGTGGGATATTCTTCCCATTTATTGTTTAGATTCATTGATTCGATCACATGTTCTTTCCAAGTGTGTTTAAAAAAAATGAAAATTTTTGAAAAAAGCAAAAAATATTTTTCTTCAAAATAAATAAAAATTGGAATTTAAATTTTTCAAAAATATCACCTTTATTCTGTTTGAAGTCTCAAATTGTTAACAATCAAAATGCACTAAGCCAAAATTGACCAAAGATGGAAATTGAAAGAAAATTGACGACTTTACGAATAAGTGTGGAGATTAGTCCAACCCGGTGAGATGTTGAGCCTTTCAATTTTTTTTGAGTTTTTAAATCAATTCGAGTTTATGATTAACTCAAAGTTATTTTCAGCGTTTTAATAAGTCGTTGATGATCTCAATCCTTTGTTTTGATCGGTTATGGGAAATGTTGTCTCGAAATTCATGCTAAATATATCTCTAAACTTAATTAATCTCGAGATGCATATGGTAAGGTGATTAGCAATTTGGACAATGAAGTAGGCCCTCTTTTGTTTAACCCAAAAATATTAGCCATAAAAAAGTTGTGAAAAACAAAATTATCGCTTTGCAACCCAATTTGAGCCTAATAAAATATTCCCTTTCGTTTGATAACCCGAAAAACCAAAATAGCTCGGAATTGGGAAAATAGAGAAAATTCATCAAGTAAGTCCAAAGTGTGCATAAAAAGGGGCAAGAAAAAGGAAAAAAAATGAAAATAGAAAAAAAAGAAAGAGAAAATGGCGCCGTTGCCGGGGAATGTTTTGTTATAGATTATAATTGATTTACTATTTCGAAAGATTTTTTTTTCTTTGGATTTTTTTTTTACCTTTTTTGTATCCTTGCACAATTGAGCATCAAGCAACGTTGAATCCTCAATCGCACACCTCTGTACTCGAATTTCCATTTACATACTATTCGGTAATCATGTCTTTTCATGGTGAGTTCGGTAATTATAATGGTTCATATGGTAATCGTTTTCAAACTTTTTATTCTCAAGAGTCCGCGGCTCGACCTATTACCATTGGTGAGGCCATTCTAACCCTGGAGTATGAAAGGCTTCAAAATGAATATAGGAGAGAAATTTATATTAAATATTCTCAAGAATTTGTGCCTCGACCTATTACCATGGGCGAGGCCTTTCTAAATCTTGCGTATGAAAAGCTTGAAAACGAATATCGAAAAAAAAATTATTTTGGGGAATCCAATGAAAATTTTTCTTCCGATATTTGTGAAACTATAGAAGGTTTTCAACCAAATGAGAAATCCGAGGTTTTAGAGCCAAGGGATCCTAATTTGGAAGAAACCACACTTTTTCTAACCAAAAGAGTACTGGATTTTCTTTCCACCCAAAGCACAAAGAATATCGATTATGGTCTTGTGAAGGAAATGGTCACACTTTGCGATGATGTGCGTTCTATTTTGGAAAACAAAGAGGAGGTTGAGACTTGTGTGTCACCTCAAATTTTTGAACAACATCTCATTGAAAGTGAGTCTTGCTCCCTTGAAATTCAATCTCCAATTGATGATGAATCACTTGAGATTGAGTTGATTTCATCACTATTTTCGTTCACGGTTATTGAACCATTAGAAGTACCGCTATATTCCTATGAGGCGGTTGAAAATTTTGAAACGTTTACACCTTTTACCGACAAAGACACTTTGCTAGAATTGTTTTCTAATATGGACTGTTCCTTTTTGTGTGCCCCTCTCCCCATACTACTTGAAAAATCTTTGGGAGGTGATTATATTTTTCTTGGATCTCAATTGTACTTGTCCCACCTAGCACCCAAACCCCCAATCATCCCGTTAAATTTTTTAATTGGTGATGGTTCATTTTCTCCATCTCACGCATGCCTTCCATTTTTCAAATGGAATTCTTATTTTTCGGGAGGCATGCTTTATAGTGAGGGTACACTATTAATCCCTCAAAGTCAGATTGTATTTTGGGTGGACCCTCAAATTTTTCGACTTTTAGTGTATGATTTATTAGACGTTCAAATTTTAGGTTGTAAATAGTTAGTTTTTTTTTTCTTTTATTATAGTCTAGTTTTGAGAGTTAGAGTTTTTGTTATTATTTTTGCTATGCTTGGTTCTAACATGTTTTGTAGATTCAATGGACTCGCACTCATCAGGGATCGCTCCATTTGGGTAATATCTTTCTTTTCCTCTCTTTATGTTGTGTTCTTGATTTCCATTGAGGACAATTCAACATTTAAGTTAGGGGGTGTGGGATATTCTTCCCATTTATTGTTTAGATTCATTGATTCGATCACATGTTCTTTCCAAGTGTGTTTAAAAAAAAATTGAAAATTTTGAAAAAAGCAAAAAAAAATTTTCTTCAAAATAAATAAAAATTGGAATTTAAATTTTTCAAAAATATCACCTTTATTCTGTTTGAAGTCTCAAATTGTTAACAATCAAAATGCACTAAGCCAAAATTGACCAAAGATGGAAATTGAAATAAAATTGACGACTTTACGAATAAGTGTGGAGATTAGTCCAACCCAGTGAGATGTTGAGCCTTTCAGTTTTTTTTGAGTTTTTAAATCAATCCGAGTTTATGATTAACTCAAAGTTATTTTCAGCGTTTTAATAAGTCGTTGATGATCTCAATCCTTTGTTTTGATCGGTTATGGGAAATGTGTGAAATGTTGTCTCGAAATTCATGCTAAATATATCTCTAAACTTAATTAATCTCGAGATGCATATGGTAAGGTGATTAGCAATTTGGACAATGAAGTAGGCCCTCTTTTGTTTAACCCAAAAATATTAGCCATAAAAAAGTTGTGAAAAACAAAATTATCCCTTTGCAACCCAATTTGAGCCAAATAAAATATTCCCTTTCTTTTGATAACCCGAAAAACCCAAATAGCCCGGAATTGGGAAAATAGAGAAAATTCATCAAGTAAGTCCAAAGTGTGCATAAAAAGGGGCAAGAGGAAGAAAAAAATAGAAAATGCTCAACAAAAATAGCAAGAAAAAAAAAAGAGCAAATGCCCAAAAAAGCACTAATGGACGTCATAAGGACATTTTCCAATTACGAACGTTTCGATCATTCCCATTTATACCCTTTACAGCTTTTAACCCAAAAAGTCCTAACTGAGTCTAAATTGCGATATTATTTACCGCATGGAGAGCTAAGACATGAAAAGATAATATGAGAGATTAAATGGTGTGAACTAGAGGTGATCTTCCCATTTCCTAATAGCTGTATTCCGATGATGGGATCTTTTCACCATAAATTTCCTTCTTTTCAATTTTGTATGCATGAATTTGTGTCCATTATATTTACTCTTTATATCATGCATGCCGAGAGAAAATAACCACAATCCGAATGATTCGTTTGTGAGTGCATCTGTAAGAATTTGAATCAAAACGAATTTTCGGAAAGTAACGTAATGCTCAATCAGTGGAAATTTGAGGTTTAATTTTTGGCTTCGCACACACACACTTTGGTTTGAGACATTTGAATATGAATTTATGGTGATTATTTTTCAAAAATTTTAAATTGTACAATTTTTAAGTATTTTTATCTTTATTTGAGTCAATAAAGAATTTTGTGAGTAAATAAACTGCAAACCCTCACGAGACAAAACTCGTCCTACTAGGGTTACCTAGGGGTTTAAAGGCTTGTTGCATACGCTAAATGCAATCGCTTGCCCACAAAAAATGTATTCTATCCCAATAAAAGAATTTTCAATAGTGGATTTTTAGTTAGATTCATTTACATTGCTCGGGACGCGCAAAGTTCTAAGTTAGGGGGTGTGATTAGGCACATATTCTTCACATTTATCCCCTTAATTTCGATATTTTTATGATCCCGTGCAGTGTATTTATCTTGGATTTGTCTCTTATTTATGCCACTAACCTTTTTTGGCAATTATTTCATGTTTTGTGTATTTCTCATGTGTTTTACAGGTATTTCATACAAGTTAGTGCGAAGGAGAACTCAAAACAGTGAAAGAAATCAAGAAATGGAGAGTTGAAGGGCATTTTTGTAATTTTTTAGCCTTATTCCAGAGGTGGGGCCAACTAGAAAGTTGAAGAGATCTAAATTACAAGAATACTGGAAAAACGGCACCTCAATCCGAGCTACGGTGAAGAAGTTACGATGTTTTGAAGTTGCGCGATAATGAAGAGTCTGGATGTGCGGATTTCTATCATTAATTATGCAGATTTTATGGTGATTGGTTGGAAAAAACTTGTTCCACAAGCGAAATTTGATGCCAAATTCGTGCAACTTGGTGCTATAAAAGACCAAGCCCTAATTCATTCAAGGGGGAGTAGAATTCTAGAGAGAGGAAGCAAAATTCTAGAGAGTAGAATAGAAAATTAGAGAGAGAAATTCATTTTTAGAAATCCTTTTTACTTTTTCATACTCTTAGAAAAGCCCTAGTTTGTATGTTTGAATATTCAAGTTCATATAGTGCAGATTTCAAGTATCAATTCTTCAATTCAATTCAAGTATCAAATTCCCTTCTCTTATTTAATCTCAATTCTATTTTTAATTTTCAATTGTTTTGCAATTTGTTATCAATGTTTGTTAGATCCATAGTTCCATGTATAGGTATGAATTTATTTTCTAGAAAAATCATGAGTAGCTAAATTCCCAAGGGTTGGGGTACATGAACTCAATCCAAGGAAAATTATTTATGTAGAAAATAGAGGTTAAATTAAAATATTGATTGAATCGTGAATGAAAATCATACAAACATTGTCAATCTTTTAATCTCTCTTGCCCTAGGTACTTGAGATGTTTAAGAACGCTTTGCGAGTATAATTTATCATTCACCACTTTATATCTATCTTTGATTTCGTATGATGTGGGCTAGATCCCTCATATACGTAATGCTTAGAATTTATAAAGACTGGATTTAGTCAAGAATTTCAATTTACAATTCTAGAATTCTATAGGATAATTTGTTAAGGATTGAGGGATTGTACCCTACCCTACTTTCTCATTCATCTTAATTAATTTAATTTCATTATTTACCTATTTTTCCCTTTTCATCCATCATCATCTTTTTCACTTTTATTTTAGAAGTAATAAATCAATTAAATTCTATAAAACATTCCTTATGGATTCGATACCCAGACTTACTACTATACTCCATAAATGTATAGTTAAAAGTTTAGGTTTTTTTTGTATTGAGGTTGGAAGCCAATAACAACGACTAGCGTATTACACGGACGCTCGGTTTTTCCACTCGATCACGCACTAAAATATCTTTAAACAAAATTAATCTCGAGACGCATATGGTAAAATAACTCGCATTTGGACAATAAAGTAGACCATCGTTTGTTACCCAAAAAGATTATCCATAAAAAGTCATGAAAAAATAATCCCTTTGCAACCCAATTTGATCCTACTAAATGTTTTCCTTTTGGTTTGATAACCCGAAAAACCCAATTAGCCCGGAATTGTAAAAATCGAATATTCATCAAATAAAGTCCAAAAAGTACATGAGAAGGGGCAAGAAAAAAATAGAAAAATGCTCAACAAAAATAGCAAGAAAAAGAAAAATAAGAAAAGAAAAAATAGAAAAAGGAGAGAAAAATGAGCAAGAACCCCAAAAAGCACTAACGTACATCATAAGCAAAATTTTCCAATTCCGAAATTCTTAGCCTTTCCCAATTTTACCCAATACACCATATAACCCAAAAAAGTCCTAACCAAGTCTGAATTACGAAATCAATTATCGCGTGGAGAGATAAAATATCAAAAGATAATGAGAGATAGACTGGTGTGTATAAGAGGCGATGTTTCCCGTTTTCCAATAACCGTATTCCGATAATGAGACCTATTCAGCATATATTTTCGTCTTTTCAATTTTGTATGTGTGAATTTGCGTCCATTATATTTACTCTTTATATCATGCATACCGAGAGAAATAGACATTATCTGAGTGATTCGTTTGTGAGTGAATCCGTGAAAAATTGAATCAAAACGAATTTTTGAAAAAGTAATGTAATGATCAATCGGTGGAAATTAGAGGTTTAATTTTTGGCTTCACACACACACACTATGATTTGAGACTCTTAGATATGAATTTGCGATGACCATTTTTGAAGAGTTTAAATTGTACAATTTTTAAGTATTTTGATTTTTCTTTGAGTCTAAGTCGAATTTTGTAGGTATATTCACTGCAAACCCTCACGAGACATCACACGTCCTACTAGGGTAACCTAGGGGTTTAACAGCTTGTTGCATACGCTAAATGCAATCGTTTGCCCGCGAAAAAGGTATTCTATACCAATAAAGTTTTTGAAGATTCCTTAACTCATACTCTTTTACTTTGACATTGCGCGGGATGCGCAAAGTTCTAAGTTTGGGGGGGGGGGGGTTATTAGGCATAAATTCTTCAAATTTATCCCCTTAATTTCGGTATTTTTATGATCCCGTGCATTGTAAATAGCTTGGATTTATCTCATATTTATGCAACTAACCCTTTTTGGAAATTATTTCTTACTTTGTGTATCTCTTATGTGTTCTATAGGTACTTCATATAAATTAGTGCGAAAGAGAACGAAAAACAGTGAAAGAAAGCAAGAAATGGGGAGTTCAACGGCATTTTTGTAATTTTTTAGCCTTATTCCAGTGGTGGCGCCAACTGGAAAGTTAAATAACTTTCAATTATAAGAACATGAGAAAAAACGGCACCTCAATCCGAGCTACGGTGAAGAAGTAATGAAGTTTTGAAGATGAGAAAAGTCAAGAAGAAAATATGTGAATAAATTTTAGGAGCGATCCGGACCTTTTATTTTAAAAGGATCCGGACCGCATTTAGTCACGCTCAGAGTCCATTACAAAATTGGTCACGCTTTCTAAGTGTGACAAATTGCCAGATACGGGATTTTTATTTTGTCCTTATCTTTTAGCCAAAAGAATTTTATGTTTTGGGGACTCTTCTAAACGACCTCTAGCCTATATATTTAGTCATTAGGGCTATTTTTATTCAGATTTCATTCATGTAAAAGCTCCTAATCAAGGAGGAACATCTAGGAGAAGAATTTACATATTTTGCACCTTTAATTCAAGAGCTTTTTCATCTTTTCTTCAACCTTTGATTTTTTCTTGCATGGTCTTGTTCTTCAATTTTGGTAACCTTCCTTTCCAGTACCTTAATTATTATTTCTCATGTTTAATCTCTCTTTCCACGCAATTATGAGTTCATGCAATGTAGATAATGTAATTTTCACTAATTTCACCATGTTAGGCTAGATTTTAAAGGGTTGGGATGCATGAACCCAACTCGATGTGGTTTTCATGGGTAATTAGTACTCTAAATTTAATAATTGATTAGATCGTGTATTATGGTGATCAAAACCGTTGTAGGACTTTTGATCTTGTTTGCCCAAGGTAATCAGGACGCCTAAGAGTGCAACGCGCATATAGCTAATACAACACTGCTTTACTCATCTCTTGATTATGTATGATGCGGGCTTGAACCTCATATATGTAATGCTTGGGAGTACTAAAGACCGGGTTTGATCAATTAATTAATTTACGACTAGTTTTATACTGGGCAACACATTAGGATTTGGGGGATTGAATTCCTAACCTATTTTTCGTTAGTCATAGTAATTCATTCTTAGTTAATTTTGCTCACGTAGTTAATTTAGTATTTTAACCTAGTTCGCATTTTATTAAGTAGATTTAATCCCATAATCATCTTTTCTTACCTTTTTAAAGTCAACTTTAGGATTAATTAACTTACCTTTTGTCTTCAAAATGAGATCATCCTTTTCCCTGTGGATTCAATACCCAGACTCATCGATATACTCCTTAAGAGTGTAGTTAAAGTTTAGGTGTTTGTATTGCGGTCGGAAGCCGATAAAAATGATTAGCGTATTATGCAGACGCTCGGGTTTTCACTCGATTAGTACCTTTTTAGTTTTGTGTTCATGGGAGGGCATTATTTTTGTATAGGCAAGTTTTTTATAATTCAGATGTTTTTATTCTGTACCAACATAGACATAGGGGGAGATTTGTAAGGACATTATTTTATTGTCATGTTTATATTATTGTATGTCATATACCGCTACAATCGTAGATGTCTTATTCAAGATTATTCATTCATCATGACGGATCCCGATATCAAAGTTCTTCAACATTCAAACATCCCCGATAATAATTTGGTAAGGTTGTGTTTAAAGCACCTTAGCATTTCACTTAGAATGTTGGGATATCTTTTCAAAAATATTTTCTAAACGTTGGAGCGGAGTTCTTCGTCTAAAGTATTTTTCTAAGTGTTGAGGCGGACTAGAATAAAAAATTAGTTTTTGCTCCGCTCGTTCGAGCGAGATAAGCCAGTCGTTCGACAAACATGGCATCTCATTCGAAGCTCATTCGAGCGATGCGTGTCATCGTTCGAGCGACAGGGAGTTTTTGTTTGAGTGACGCGCTGCCTTAACATTTTTATAAATAACGTGTTAAACAAATGTGTTTTTCTTTAGAAGACCTAAGAATTTTATTCTGCGAAAACTTCTTTGGAAGAAACGTTTATCTTCTCACTTATGAGAGTTTTAGCTTTGTTTTAAATTCACAAAATAGCCCAATCTTTATGTGAATTGTTTTGGAATCCAAGAACACAATTTTGTGAAGTTTCTATTATAGAAAAGATCTCTACTGCTACTACTACTGCTACTTCTACTGCTACTGCTACTGCTACTACTGATCTAGGTGCCACTTGAGGGAGGTGCTGGGCTGACGTGACTACGTGTCAAGGGGGAGTACTCGTGGGTGTTCCTGGGCTAACTGAATCTCGATTCTTGTGGAGTTGCTGCAGAATTCCATTGTTGATTTAGGTTGCGGCCTATGAGAATTTTTTGCGGAAAATTCTTTGCAGATTTCGCTTGTAATCATTGTGAGTATTATTAGTGAAATTAAAGGTTTTTCCCTTCATGAATTTTTCCTAAAATATGATAATCAGCAATTCATATTCGTTTGTGTTGTCATGATCCACTTCACCTAGATGCATGTTTTAGGGGTGAATATAAATTGGATTAAAAATTGACACCGATTAAATAAGGTTAACTTAGAAATTTGCGATTTAATCAAGTACCACATACGGCATTTACAACACACAAAAGTTTATTCGTATCGCGACAAAATTTATGATATAACTCCAATGAAAATTGGTATTTAGCATTATGAAATATTTTAAGAATTTGTGACATTTATACGAGTAATGAATTTTTATACATATCTTTCTCTAACGAAGCAAATAGCATTTTTTTTGTTCCGATTTTAATGAATTTATTTTTCTGTAATGGGAAAAAATTTTAATTCGAGTAACACTGCCTAATTTATTAACATTTAATTAAAAATAATAGTGCGTCATTACATCCTACCTACCTTAAAAAAAATTATCCTCGAAATTCCTATATCCTCAACATTTAGATTCTCGGGATGCTTGTACACTTTAAGGTATACCATATGATAATTTATTGACTTATCAATTTTGTAGGTTTATTATATAATCATGATGATTATAATATAGTTGTTCATTTTGTAATTCAGTAAGTTATATAACAAAACCGTATAAGGAATAAAATTAGAAATGAGCATATTCGTGAAACGATAAAAGTAGCTCATATAGAAGATAAATTGAGAGAAAATCGACTTAGATGGTTTGGACACGTCAAGCGTAGACCAAAGAGTGATTTAGTTAGTATTGATAGTACCACAAGGGGTAGAGGTAGGCATAAATTTTCTTGGTTGGATATTATAAAAAAAGGACATGATATCACGTCATTTAATAGAAGATATTTCTCTGGACAAAATGGAATGGAAAAATAGGATTCATGTAGCCGACCCCAAATAATTGGGAAAAGGCTTTTTTGAGTTGAGTTGAGTATGTATCGTAACAATTGTTTTTCTTGGTAATAAGGATTTTAGGAAAATACTGGTATAATAAATATGCAAAGAAGAGTTAGGATTTTGGTAAAATATAAGAATTTTATTATTATTGCGGTTCTAATGAATTTTATTTTTCTATAATGGGAAAAAATGTTAATTTCAGTAACACTAAGTTGTGAGTCATTACATCAAATCTGAGGTTTGCTAAGATGGGAACCCAAAGTTCTAACGATAATGATAGCCTTTGGAGGAAATCCATAGGCAACCTAAGTCTACTCAACTCTCACGATTGGCTAATGCCTACGAAGGAATGCTTTAGCAGTATGAGGAGACAACTCGCAGCCAAGTTGAAGAGAATTCTCGCCTCCAACAGGGACTAGAGGAGATGGAAAAAAACTCTGCCATAATTGAAAGTGATGACCTCAAACTCCTAGCCCTCAGGGCATGTTATTAAGGCAGGCTCCATAGGGATGACAAGTGCCACAAAAATGACAGAAGGAATTTTGTTCGACGGTAAATGGACCAAAACCCTACTCATAGGGGGGAAGGTCAACCAAGTAGCTAGAAAGGAGAGCCCTCATCACCCAGACGAAGTCTCCCTTCTTAAAAAACATCGAAGAGGAAGAACCCCATAAGAAGTTTGTAACCCCCAGTTCAAGGTCTACGATGGCAAGACTGATCCTATTGACAATGTCTGACAGTATAAGTAGGCTATAACTTTGTGGGGTTATAATGACGCACTGATGTGTCACATTTTCCCTTCCATCTTAGGCGACGTTGCCTCGAAATGGTTTGAGAAGCTCCCTAACATGTACATCAATAATTTCAAGGTGCTCGCCGAATCCTTCATTACACGTTTTATCACTGGCATCTCTTACCCCCAAAAGAATGAACTCTCTACTCATGATGAAAAAGAAGCCACGGGAGTCCCTACGTGAATATGCCAAGTGCTATTAGGAAGTCTTCAATGAGGTAGAAGATTGTTCTGAGAAAGTTTCCATAACATCCATAAATATATTCCTACCATCCACGTTAATGCTTTATCAATCCCTTACTAAGAACGAAGCTAAAACCATTGACAATCTCATGTCACATATTAACAAATATGCCAAGGTGGATAACGTGGTTCACACTAGTCAAGATGAGGTTGGTCAGACCAAGGCAAATAAAGGTGCGACAAGGAGAATACCTCTAAAAGGGGAACAAGAAGCATAATGGTGCCAGGACTTAGGGCATAAATAATTCCTCCAAATCTTTTTAAGATGTCAACACAGTTTTTAACAAGTTGATCTACAGGATCCTAGAAAAAAAATCAAAGATCAGCAATTCATGGCCAAGGAATATGGTTGGTGATCCAACCAAAAGGAACAACATGCTTCGATGCGTATTCCACAAGGAAGGAGACCATAAAATTGAAAATTGCAAGGCGCTCATAGATGATTTGGAAGAGTTATCCCAAGCTGGGCATCTAAAAGAATTTATTGAAAAGAAGTTCGATAATGGCATCCAGAATCTAGACAATGTCCTTGATAATGAAATAGGGCTTGAGTTTGCCATCAGTCATAGAGAGTTTGACCTTAAACAAATCCAAGGGAATGTTGTCCATATGTAACTCAAGAAAGTTACAACCGTGATGGAAGCTTTACACATTGATCCTGCTAAAGTCTAGGCTAAAAAGCGTCGGAGACCAAAGGACATTGATGATAACAAGCACTAACATGGGAACCATACAATATGCCTGGGATTGGTCCTATAGTTGCCTATCATCAACTCCGTATGGATTTCACATTCAAGTTGATCACATAAAAGGCTCACTGAACATCTCTTAAAATGTTAAAGTTAGTGGAGAAAGAAGTACAAAAACTTATGGAGGCAAGGTCCATTAAAGAAGTTTAATTCCTATAGTGTCTATCAAATCAGGTCATGGTTTGAAAGTGAAATGGGAGATGGAAAGTATGCATAGATTTAACCAACCTCAATAGGTCTTGTCCCAAGGATAACTTTTCCCTACCGAAGATAGACCAGTTGGTCGACGCTAGAGAAGCTTATGAATGAATGAGTTTCTTAGATGCTTATGCAGGGTACCATCAGATTCCTCTATTCTCCCCTAACCAAGATAAGACTTAATTTATAGCACCAGTTGGCCTATATTTCTACAAGGTCATGTCATTTGACCTTAAGAATGAAGGAGCTACATATTAGAGGTTAGTCACTAAGATGTTGCAACAGTAGATGAGAGAAACCATGGAGGTATACATCGACGATATGCTCGTTAAGAGAAGGAATAAGAAAGACCATATCTAAGACCTAACTAACACCTTTGAAATCCTCAATCGCAATCGAAGAAGATTAACTCCATCAAGTATTCATTTGGGGTCTAGTTAGGAAAATTTCTAGGTTATTTAGTCAACAAAAGGGGGATTGATGCTAACCCAAATCAGATAGAAGCTATTAATAGGGTTCAGTTTCCAAAGACATTACGAGAGGTCCAAAATCTCATTAAAATGCTCCCATCACTCAACCGCTTCATTTTGAAGTCATCTGAACGTTGCCAATCATTTTATCAGTTGTTCAAGAAGGAGAAGGGCCTTATCTAGAATGATGAGTTCTCTAAGGCCCTAGAGAAAATCAAATCTTACCTCAGCAAAACTCTATTGTTGGAGATCCCTAATCAAGGGATCCTTTTATCTTTATATCGTGGTATTAAACCACACAGTTAGCACACCCTTGATCTGCGAAAGAGAAGAAAAAATTAATTTCTTGTTTACTTGTCAGCAAGACGATCTTGGACACCAAGCAATGTTACTTAACTTTTTTTAAACTAATTTATGCATTGGTAATCGCTTAACTCAAGCTGAAGCACTACTTTGAAGCCCATCCCATCACTTTGATCACTTTCTTCCCCTTTAAAGTTGTCCTTTGTAAGGCTAACCTTTTTGGACGGATGATAAATTAGTTGGTAGAGCTTGGGAGATTTGATGATTATTTCTAACCAAGGAAAATAATCAAAGGGCAAGTTTTATCTGACTTCATCTAAGAATTTATTGAAGAGGGTCCAATAGACTAGTAGCTAACCAATCAAAAAATGTTGCATTAACATGCCAATGGTGAAATATGGATATTATATATTAATGCACCTCCAATTCAAATGGGGAAGGCTTAGTAATTCTCCTTGTGACTCCATAGAATGCTACGATTGAGTAAGGGTTCAGACAGGGATTCGATGCCTCCAATAATGATATGGATTATGAGGCGCTCATCATTGGACTTTGCAAAGCACGTTTGCTCAGGGAATGAAGACTCAACGCTTATTGTGACTCCAAATTGATATCCAATCAATTAAGTGGGGATTTCAATGCCAAAGATGACAGGGTGGTAGCCTACCTCGCAGTCGTACGTGAGCTAGATACAAAGTTTGATGAAGTTCACATTCAATAGTTCCCTCTGAGGCACAACATTCATACCAATGCTCTAGTAGCACTAAGATCAGCAGTGGACTCAGATCTCAAGAGAACCTTTGGAGTATAACTCCTTGCCAAACCCAGTGTTGATAATATAGTAGACCCCAAGAATATCCTTTACGTCAATAAAGGTCCAGGTTGGATGGACTATATCATAGCGTACTTGTAGAATAAAACACTATCGGGTGATAAGAAATTGACCCATTAGGTGAGGGTGAAAGATGTGTGTTTCTATTTTGATAATGGGGGTAAGTTGTACAGGAGATCCTTCACAGGACCATACTTCCAGTGTGTGCACCCAAATAACTTTGAGCAAGTTATTTTGGAGCTACATGATGGAATATGTGGAAGCCATGGGGGAGGAAGATCCCTAGCATTCCAAACAGTCAAAGAAGGCTACTTGTGGCCATGTATGAAGAAAGATTCAAGTGTTTATGTTTGGAAATGCAAAAAGTGCTGGAAATTCTCTCCCTTGATCCACCAACCAACTAGTGACCTAAAGACATTGACGAGATGATCGAGTGTGAAAGGTGCGAGGTCGTTGTTTTCTTTTTGCCCACTCAATACAAACAAACCTAAATTACTACTACACTTGCAAGGCAAGCACATCGGTAAGTCAGGTATCGAAAATCCACAAGGACAGGATGCTAGAATTTATGAGATTTAGTATTCCAGAAATAAAAGTGTAAAAGGTGATTACAAACTAAAAAGGAAAACAAATGCATAAAAGGGAAATGTTAATCTAGGCAAGGGTATTGAAACTAGATTAACAAAGCGGTAAAACTATAGGTTGCGTCGAATATCCCTCACCTGAGTTAATTTGTATAAAATGGTTACATGGGTCGACGAGTTATTACAAATTCGTCTCGTTTCGACAGTTAATTAAATCAAGGGTTGTCACGCCCCTAAATCCGCATAAAAGCCTAATAAGATTTTTCCATTAACAAATATCCCAAAAATTGCGCACGCAAGGTCACAAGCACGGGACGTACATGATATACCCCGTCAAATCTCCTAGGTGCAATAACTAGGACAACGCACCCGAAATAGACTCGTAAACCCTATCACCAAAGCCAAGCAACGTGTTAACCCGATTGAGTTCCATTCAAACACAACCTAATTTAAATTACCTAGAAAGCATGGTAAAAATGCGATAAATGGAAAGCGATAAATCTACCTAGAAAGCATGTGAATCTAATTAACAAAGAATGTAAACCTAATTAACAAAGCATGAAATAAGGAAATACAAACTATATTAATGGAGAGGATGATGAATAGTGCAACATTCAACCCAAATGGGGTGTCAAACCAAGAACAATTGAAGAAGAACTCTCCAAAACCCTCAAACCCTAAGTTATTCTAACCTAAAATCTATTCTAAAGCTTGATATCTGATATTACAACAAAATCTGGTATTTATAGTAAGCGGGAATAAAAGAAAAGAAAAAAGAAAAGAAAGGCAAAATATCTCTTGGAAACATGGGATCGATCGATCGACCCAAACCGTCGATCAATCGATCAAACAGGTCACAGCACACTGCATTGTTGTTTTTGCTTGATTGCATTTCCCGTCCGCTAAAATCCTCGTAACTTCTTCATACGGACTCAAAATCGGGCACCGTTCGCGGCCACGTGGCCACGCGAAGCTTGAGCGGAGGGCTACAACTTCCGTGAGATGTTGGGCTAGGTTCCTAAGCAGTGAAAAGACTAAAATGTCCTTGAACATGCGATCGCATATGGAAATCGAGCAGAACGCGTCCGAACTTCACACTTAGCATCCAAATACCTATAAAGCTCAATTAACCCCTACAAAATATGTTAACGTAGAAATCCGAGGTTGTCTGGTTAACGAGCATAAATATAGGGAATAAGATACTCGAGGGGGCTAAAATGCGTAGGTTCGAAGGATGAAATACGCAATATTTGCGTATCATCACACCCTCTAACTTACACATTGCTAGTCCCTAACAATGAAATAGGATGCAACAAGAACTACAACCAAACCAAAAATAGGAGATAGGACAAAAATATGGTATAAAAGCAAAAGGCCACTTTCGCGGGCCATTCGATTACATTTAGCGTATGCAATAAGCCGTTAAACTCCTAGGTCACCCTAGTGGACGAGTGTCATCTCATGAGGGTTTTCAGGGATGGTACCCACAAACATCACATGATTTCCTCAAAATATGCCCAACCCAACATACGACAATCCCAACAATAGTGAAAATGATTTCATACGCGTTATTAGCAAATTGAACGAATTCAAACAAAAGTCTGAATCATTCGCATTATAGAATGCAACTCATACAATTGAAACTTTAAAATGTGGGAGGGGAGCGAGCACATGAAAACTGTGATTTGGCAAAAACTTATATAAACCGGATACTAAATAAAGCAAGCATACATTCAATCCTCACGGACATTACACTCATCAAGTGAATTCACTCGAAACAGGGAGGTATCACACGAAACATGCGGCCAAAAGAGTAAATGGAAATGGAAACTAGGCCGCACACATGTCACAAATGAAGAACGCTATATGTAAACTGAAAACTGTAATCTCAATGAAAGATACCGCACATTAAAAGAGGCGAAATGAATTTTCACAGATTATCAAAACTATTTAAACCTTTAAATTACATCAACCTAAGATCACATAGGACTTTAATAGGGTTATAATGTAGGTTCGGCTATGATACGAAACAAAGGAATGTATGTACGGATTCAAAGTGTTCAGAAATGAAAACTTGGAATAATAGGAAAATGCGGGCAATATCAAAATTGGAAAACAAGTTTCAAAACAGCATTAGATATATCATCGGGGAGAGTAATCAAAGCTTATTGAACTATATACAACATTTACAAATTTCTCTTTCTTTTTCTTTTCTTTTTTTTCTCACGTTTTCGTTTTTGTTTTCTTTTGCCTTTTTCTTTCTCTTTTTCTTCACTTTTTCACTTTTCTGTTATCTTTACTTATCACACTCTCATATGCCTAAATTGCAACCGACATCACAACAACATCATTCAATCACAAGTAACATTCCAAACAAAGGTATGTAAGGTGTATATAAGGTTTATAACTCCAATTTGGAGTTGGTTATGGGATTGGGTTATGAAACGAAAGGCTATTATTTAGGCTCAATGGGTTAAAGAGGGTAAACATATAAGAGTGAGGTCAAGGCTAATATGGGTGATATAACAAAGAATTCCTATGATCATTTCACAAAGTTTACACAATTCTCGAGTCAAAACAATATATGAAAATCATGCTCAAGTAACACATTTCTAGTATGAACTCAATTAATGAATGATCAAATGAAAGAATAGTGAGATTACCAATGAACTCAACGTTTTCAACGAGAACAGAATAGTGTACACACTCTCAAACGACGAAAGGTACAAAGCTTACATGGTGTAAGTATATACAATGAAACAAAAGATTACCGAGTTATAAAAATCTTAAACCAAATCAATAGAACAATAAAAGTACATGTGCTCATGGGATTAAAGTTTAATTCATGAAGTTATTCATAATATCAATAATCAAGACTTAAGTCTAATAACTTCTAAAATCGAGAACATGCATCATTGGGTTGTCTATTGGATCGGGAAATTATTGAAATTTATCATCGAAAACAAGGGCAAAAAGCCCAAAAAATGAGAAAAAAGAAAGAAAATCTTTTTTGAAATTTTTGATTTTTTCTACGAAAAGCCTACTAAGTAACTAACATCTGAGCAAAAGCATGGACTAAAATAAAGAAATGGATAGAATATCCCACACCCCTAACTTAAAACTTGGCATTGTCCTCAATGTTAATTAAGAACCAAGTTGAGAGAGGAAAAGAGCTATATTACCCAAAAGTGTAGCGATCCCCATAAGAACAAGTCCAAAGAATCTACAAAACAAGTTAGTACCGAGCATAGAAAAAACAAATAACAAAAAGTTAACTAATTACACTAGACTAAAATAAAAAGAAAGAAAGAAAGAATAAAAGGCTAACTATATACAACCTACTATTTAGGCTCCACACTAACTGTACACTAGAAGTCTAAGTAGCTGAGGGTCCACAGTGAAAATGATTTAACTTTGGAGGATAACCGGTGTACCCTCACTTACAAGCATGTCTTCCGAAAAATATGAATTTCGTTTTAACAACAGAAGGCATGTGTCAGGCCTAAGAAAGGAACTATCATCAATTAAAAGTTTTGGACGGACGATGGGAGTTTGGATTGAACGGGTGACAAAAATATGTGGGGACCGAGAAAAGCCGAATATCCTCCCAAGGATTTTGAAATTGGAATGGGAGGCGGCGCACACAAAGGCAAAGATGCGATCGTGGAAGGAGACTAGAGCAAGTACTCCTCATCGGTGAAAAGGTTTAAAACAATAAAATTTGAAATCGAATCATCGGGTACTTGAGACGGTGTGATAATACAGAATGAAAATGGGGATGAAAGAAATTCAATCTCATGAGATGAATCATCATTACATGAAGATTGAGTTTCGAATGAAATAATATCATTTTCAATGAAATGTTCTTCTTTGGGGGCCAAAGAAAAAATCATTTCATTGCAAATAGATATTATGTCATTTTCATCCTCACTTTCAATATCTATTATGAAATGGGCAATGTCTAGAATGGTTTGTTCCAAAGTAGGTAAAAGTACCTCATTTGGTTCAAAACATTCCTCGACCTCAAAAGTCTCGGAAGCAAAATCGTCGTCGGACTCAAATAATAAATCCAAGTCATTCCCACGAACGATTTTCTTCCTGATAACGATTTTCAATTTTCTCATTCTCATACATACGCAATCCCTCACCGAATGTCATAGGTCGAGGTGCGGATGCATGAAAGTGAGAACTTTGAAAATTACCATCGTACTTAAACGAAAACTCATTATTATAGGAATTTTGAAAACTATTCGAATTCGTTTCAAAATTCCTATTATAAGGAGGTAAAGGCCCAAAATCATTATCATCATCATCAAAATTCCAATAACCTAAATTTTGACTTTCGTTATACTCACCCAAAGTCATATTTGCATTTGTTATACTTTAGGATTCTAAGTATTCACCAAAAGTCATAGGTTTGCGAGAATTTTGAGAATTATAACAATGACTACCGAAAGAATTGGAATAAGAAATGCTTACCCCAAAAATGGCTCAAAGTGGCGGATTCCACAAAGTAAGTGCGCGCGGGAAAAATTCAAGCGTTTCTAAGTGCTGAAATGTGGAAGTCCTGCAAAATATTAGCAAATAATAAAAAGAAAAAGAAAATACTATGAAATACTAAATCAAATAAAGTCTAAAACAAACTAATCCCAGGCAACGACGCCATTTAATTAACTCGAAAGGTGCGCGCGTGTAGGTGCACATTCGTTGTTTTCGTTTCGCCTACTCAATACAAACAAACCTAAATTACTACTACACTTGCGAGGCAAACAGAGCGGTAAGTCGGGTATCGAAAATCCACAAGGACGAGATGCTAGAATTTATGAGATTTAGTATTCCCGAAATAAAAATGTAAAAGGTTATTACAGACTAAAAAGGAAAAGATGCATAAAACGGAAATGTTAATCTAGGCAAGGGTATTGAAACTAGACTAACAAAGAGGTAAAACTATAGGTTGTATTGAATATCCCTCGCTCGAGTTAATTTGTATAAAATGGTTACATGGGCGATGAGTTATTACAAATGCATCTCGTTTCGATAGTTAATTAAATCAAGGGTTGTCACGCCCCTAAATCAGCATAAAAGCCTAATAAGATTTTGGCCTCAACAAATATCCAAAAAATTATGCACGCAAGGTCGTAAACACGGGACATACATGATATGCCCCGTCAAATCTCCTATGTATAATAACTAGGACAACGCACCCGAAATAGACTCGTAAACCCTATCACCAAAGCCAAGCAACGCGTTAACCAGAGTGAGTTCCATTCAAACAAAACCTAATTTAAATTACCTAGAAAGCATGGTCAAAATGCAATAAATGGAAAGCGGTAGATAAACGCGATAAATCTACCTAGAAAGCAAGTAAAGAAAGCATGTGAATCTAATTAACAAAGCATGTAAACCTAATTAACAAAGCAAGAAATAAGGAAATACAAACTATATTAATGGAGAGGATGATGAATTGTGCGACATTCAACCCAAATGGGGCGTCAAACCAAGAACAATTGAAGAAGAACTCTCCAAAACCCTCAAACCCTAAGCTATTCTAACCTAAAATCTATTCTAAAGCTTGATATATGATATTAAAACAAAATTTGGTATTTATAGTAAGTGGGAATAAAAGAAAAGAAAGGCAAAATATCTCCTGGAAACAGGGGATCGATCGATCAACCCAAATCGTCGATTTATCGATCATGAATAAAATATCCCACTGTCGATTGATAGATCAAGCAGATCACAGCACACTACATTGCTGTTTTTGCTTGATTGCATTTCCCGTCTGCTAAAATACCCGTAACTTCTTCATATAGACTCGAAATCGCATACCGTTCACGGCCATGCGAAGCTTGTGAGGAGGGCTACAACTTTTGTTAGATGTAGGCCAGGTTCCTAAGGTATGAAAAGACTAAAATGCCCTTAAACGTGTGATCACGTACGGAAATCGAGCGGATTACGTCCGAACTTCACACTTAGCATCCAAATACCTATAAAAGCTCAATTAACCCCTACAAAACATGTTAACGTAGAAATTCATGGTTCTCTAGTTAACGAGCATAAATATAAGGAATAAGATACCCAAAGGGGCTAAGATGCGTAGTTTCAGATGATGAAATATGCAATATTTGCGTATCATCACTAGCCCATGGCCATTTGGGCAGCGGGGTTTGGACATCGTGGGGCCATTAATGTTGAAACCCCATTATGTTACCCCTTTAAACTCTCCTTAGGTCCCTAGAACCTCTCTTTATCACTACAAACCCAGGTCATACCCCGAGTACTGACCTAGAACCCATCGGGCACTCCCAGGTTCCGTTTGACCAAAACTCAAAGTCTTCAACTCTATCGAGACTGAATGAATCTTTGAAGGTCCCTGAAACCCCTTTCCAACTATTCGTCACGTGCGCGATTCCGACTTACCATGCGGGCGAACAACCCATTTTCTCTGAAACCTGATCTAGAGGCCACTGAAAGTTCCCAGGCTCCGTTTGAAATAAGTCAATCTTCAGCTCGACCGAGACTGAATGAATCATCAAAGGGCACTGAAACCCCTTTCCAACGGTCCACCCCATGCGCGATTCTGACTTACGGTACGAACGAACGATCCATTTTACTTCGAAAGGTAACTAAATGCTTCCAGTACTCGATTGACCAAACTCAACTCCTCGAACCAGATCAAACTCTTTGAAATGTCAAAGTACATCTCCTAACCTTTCCAAAGGTCTGCCCCGTGCATGATCCGGACTTACCATGTGGATGAACGATCCGTTTGCGTTCGACGATTCCCCGTCCAATGGAGCGACGAATGCTTCCGAGCCACATTTGACCCAAAGTCAACTCCCGAACCTGGGAGCTTCTAAGGTCTCTGAATTACCTTTCCAATGGTCCACCTCGTGTATGATTCGGATCAATGGTTTTCACTCTGCGATCGATTTTTCGAAAACGCCTGAAAGACACTGCCAAACGGCAGGTTCCAGACCCTGCCTATCAGTAGGTGCCGATTGGTAGGACCAGGGCTATGCCGATCGAAAATTCCATGGGCCTATAAAAAATAGGCCTTGACCTCATTTCAAGAGGAGCCCAGATCATAAACATATCACTCTCAGCAAATCCAGAAAACCTCTCTCGAAGTCAGTGCGATTTCCACATCCAAATCCCTTTTCAACCTTCACCTTTCATCATCCTTTTCATCAAAATTGCTGAATTAACCACTCTTCATCATCATTCAAGTGCAAGGTCTTCTCTCCAACATTCAAGATCAAGCTCAAGATCTTCAAGAAGGTCCAATTTTCTCAATTCGCTCCTAAAATTCTCATAAATTCGCATTAATTTGTTTTATTACTTAGCACTTTTATTCTCTCATCTCACATATCCTAATATACATTTTATTTAGTATTATTGCACATCTCTTATTTTTATATAAATAAAAAACCAAAAAACAAGAAAAAGAGGGTTTGCTCATAAATTCCAAACGGGAATTCTCACACTTTTCTTACACTTTTCTCACAACTAAAACACTTTTTTCTACACACACACACAAATAAGAGAAGTCCTCGGTTGTATTTATGGGATAAAACCCACCCCTTGTTTTTCATGCAAACTACGTGGACTTTGATGCCTCTATAGGCTACGTAGGCGTCTCGGGATAAAATTCGAGATTCGAGTCCTATTTTTACTTTTTCTCTCATCTCCTATTCTCTTTAAATTCAATTCTCTTAGATTATATATATATATATATATATATATATATATATATTCTTTGTGGCGTATTATTCCACATGCGTTGTCGTTCCATCGTAACGATCAACATAAGGATAATCACGTAAATCCTATTTTCTAATATTTTTATACCTTCCTACGGATGACTCACTTTACCTCTTCCATGGTACAAGTCGATGATTCCTATCTCGACTACGTATACACATGCACACATATCACGGGGAAAATAAAGGAAAATGGAAAAAATCTATAAGAGACCGTAAGGGATGAATGGGTGCCTAACACCTTCCCATTTCGTAACTTAGCCTTCGGACCCTTTTCGAATCATTTTGCTTTCGTATGCATCAGTATGTCTTGGGATGCTGTCCTTTGGGATGGCTCCCTTTCTTTTGTCTATTTTGAGTAAAATAGACTCGTGACTCTATCTCTCTACATTTTTCACATCGCCCAAATGACGCCAGCCGAAGCGCTCCCGAGAGGGATACGCGGGACCTAGGATCCTCCATCACGCTGTCCGCCCGCTGCGAGGATCGAGGATGGACACAGTGGTGACTCTGCTGGGGAAATTATTTTGAGGCTAGACTCTATTTACATGGATGTTATGCTTGTTTATATTTTACCCCTATTTGCATGTTCCCCCTTTATTACTCATGTGTACCCCATGCTTATGCTTCTATTCACACACTTGTAGAAAATTCTCCATGTACACTTCGCACCACTTGCACCTAGGGTCACATATATCCACATGTTGCACACATCACCCATCCATACTTGGTGTACCATTGGTACTTGTACTTTGCTCGTTGTTGGCATAATCAAGAATTACATTCTCATAAGATACTAATAAGAGGATCATGCATGATTCACACGACATCACCAAAGATCATTGTGATTGACCAAATTTTATCCAGTAACTAGAGGGTCACTTCGTGATGGGCGCTGGTCCGGCAGGGCGCAGTCAGCCTAAGAGATATGACTCTCACCTTCCATTGGCCAAGTACCTTCGATGTATTTCGAACGGTTCCCCTGCATCGTATCACTTAACCGAAGTCATGACGGGAGGTATATCGCAAGAAATTCATTCATGTACGCCGAGTATATCGAATTCTCTCTCACCCGTACCGTCCCCGTGAGGTATATAGTGAGGTTATTCACGTACACTTAAGTATATCAAATGGTTTGTCCACACGTACCGATTGCCCACAAGAGAAAGACGTATATCGTGGAAGTCACGCCAAAGGGGGGCAACCCTTTATGATTCACCCAACCAACTGCATACCCGCATATAGGTGTCAAGCCTAGGACACACATATAAGATTGCCAGTTTCAACCCGAAACTCTGCCGAAATGCCGGGTCGTCCTGCCGCTCGAATTTTTTGCGCATTTTTAAAGCGGGACCCTGACCGTGAGCCTGGTTACGAGTCCAGCCATAGCTTTACATATATTACAAACCTAATTTTTTGCAGGCTCGAGTCCCGTCCAGCATTTCATTTTGCATTTAGCAAAATTAATAGAAGTGAAAACATAATAATTGTAATAATCATGCTGAGACCCTCTCTCCTTTCTTTATCAAAAAAATCCAAAAAAAAAATCCTCTCTTTATCAAAAAGCCAAAAATATTTTGTCTTCCAATCTCAAAAAGAAAAAAAAAGTCAAAAATATTTTCATCCTTTTTTTGTCAAAATAAATCCCACTTTTGCGCCATCTCAGGTCGATCGCAAACCTCGGCCTGGCTCCTTATTGGCTTCGGTCTCTAGTCGAATCATCCCGGAGCTCCATCCGTTCCCCTGCTACTTCTTTCGAGTCCGGTATCCATTCGCTTTCCATGGAAAACACAGATCAAGTCCCCATCGTGCAGTCGGATCTGACGGCCGTCTTAGCTCAGCTCATGTCCAAGATTGATAACCTTCAAACTGAGGTCCGAGAAATACAACGAAACCAGGTCCTGTTCCTCAAGAGCCCGAGGCCCCATTTCCTCTCACTATGGGTCCACCCGAGCCTATCTGGATCCCTGAAGAGTATCATCATGCTCCACATGCCCTCCTGCTAATGGGCCGCCGCCTGCCCAGCTTCCGATGCCGAATCTTGCCCAGCATGGGGCTAACTTGCCTATAACCATTGATCAGAAGGAAGAAGAGCTGAACAAAATCAAAAAAAACCTCAAACTGCTCACCAAGAAGTTTGACCAAGTCAAAATCTCGGGTAATTACATGGACTACACCCACATGTCTCCTTATCCTAAAGCGAGGTTACCTGAGAAGTTAAAGATTCTAAATATCGAGAAATTCAGAGGAAGTGGACCCCCGATTGTCCATCTTCGCAGTTATCACCGTTCCATGACTCTACTAGGGGCTTCTAAAGAAGTGATGAGTCAGTAACTTCATAGCCCGATGGAGGGAAAAAGCAACAACCATGACCAATCGACCTTCTGAGGAAGAACATGTCAACATAGTGAAGAAATTCGAGCAACGATGGGAGGACAATACTATCCCCATTTCCTATCTCTCAGAGAAGCAGGAGTAGAAATTGAGGAGGGTCTTGTTAAAACAGATGTCGAATCGAAGAAGGTGTCCGGACAGTTCACCCCCAGGAAATATGATAAGCCTGCCAGTGTTGCAGTCTCAACCATCAACAACATCTCTCAACCAACCACCTCATGGGCACCAGAAAGCCGCCCTGTCCTAGTCCGAAAGGAATACACTGAGATCTATGCTCCCCTCTCCAAAGTTTACCAAGCCTTATTGAGCCGAAACCTTATCAAACCCTTGGATCCTCGTCCATTGCCAAATCCACTCCCAAGAAACTTCAAGGCAGATGGTTATTGTGCCTTTCACCAAACTGCTGGCCATACCACTGACCAATGCTTCCACCTTTGAAATGTAATCCAAGGTCTAATTAACCAGGGTACCATCGCCCCACCAGCCAATCCTATGCCAAACACTACTCATAACCCACTCCCAAATCATACTAATGCCATCTTTCTAGAAGAGAACCCAGAATTCGATCCCTCAACTCAAATCACACCTATATACTCTCCTAAACCTCTCCAAATTTGCCTGTATTTCCTCCTACACACTACTAGACTCGCTGATCAGGCATTGTCACTCCTTACCAGAGCATGCATCGTCGTCTGTACCCGTTTATGAAAATGGAAGTATGGAATTATCAGAAGTGTTAAACCAACTCCTAGAGTTCGGCCTAAAATTTCCCTCACATATGATCATTGATTGCCCAAGGTTCAGTATGCTGTTCTTAGAAGTAAGAAAATGGGCTCGAGAGTCATACATTTGGGTTGTACCAGCCGATGAAGTCAACTTAGATGATGTTGTCCAGATTATGGCAGAATTATTCAGACAAACCAACAACATTTTCAGTATCACCGAGTTATTCAATGCTTTGAAGCTACAAGGGCGCCTAGTCCCTTCACCCTTTCACATCACCATCGATTGGGAAGACGTGTATGAATAAGTCATTAAAGTTGTGGAATATATCGACTTTACATGGAAAGATAGAATTATTTCCACCTGATGGGGGGAGAGTTCGAAGATTCGAATAAAGAACAAGCTTCAGAGAAAAATGGCCCAGTAGCCGACATGTGTGGAATGATATCATTTGAATAACTCCTCGGAGAAATAAACAAGGTGGCAGAACAACTCGAGATTGACGAGGAAACGGGATTCATATTCTTCCCTTCTTCAGTAAATCGCATGACCAGATCAAGGAGGCATTACCAGATCCCAAGCTCACTACCAACCAATGACAAGGGGAAGGGCATGGAAAACCTTCCTATGCCATAGATGACCCTCAAGGAAAGCAAGATTCTCAACTAACTAAAGAAAACTCAAGCTAACATCACTCTATAGGGGATTTTCATATCTTCTCAGCTGCACATAAACGCTTTGATCAAGTTACTTACTAGACCCATAGTTCCTCCTTCTACCACACCAGAAGAAGCGGTAAATTTGGTCGGATCCTTGACCTCTACCCGAATGCTATCATTTTCCAAAGAAGAAATCCCCAAAATTGGGCCAAACCACAATCATGCACTCAACATCTCCGTCGAAGTTATGGGGAAGGTTGTACCACTCTCTCTTGTCGATAATGGATCCTCCTTGAATGTCTGCCCACTAAGAACCTTCAAAAGTTTAGGACTGAAAGAAAGTGACCTCGCTCCAACCTCCGTTGTTGTGCGTGCCTATGATAATACCCGTCGGGAGGTGATGGGATCCATAAAGCTTATAATAGGGGTTGGCCCTATAAACCCTATTATCGAATTCCAAGTTATTGACATCCCATCTTGTTTCAATCTATTGCTTGGGAGACATGTGTTCCACAGTATCAAGGGTGTGTCTTCCTCACTCCATCAGAAATTAAAGTTCTTCGTCGATGAACGAGTCATCACCATTTTGGGTGACGACGATGATACCGAGGGTGCAAGTACCAACAGTCCAATTCTTGAGATACAGCACGAGTTAAATGATATGCTCCTATCAGGATTTTAAGTTGAACCACTCCTACTCCTGGCAAGGGATGACTTCAAAGAAAGGGTTTGTCCATAATACAACCCTCATGGCAATGTCAATGTGATTCAGATGTTCAGAAACATGCACTTCATGCCCGGACTGGGGCTAGGTCAAAGACATCAAGGGATAATCGAGCCGATTGAACTGAAGAAAGCTTTCTCTCCTTATGATTTGGGGTATCAACCATCAGAACAAGATCTCAGAATGATCCGCCAGTCTCAAATAAAGAGAGTACTAGACTGCATCCAGACTATCCCAGGTGACTCCTCGAATGGATGATTCATCAAAGAGGGTGAAGACTTCCCCTTTGCGGCTTTCTAGAACCATCGTATAACCATACAAACAAGAAGATGAAGCCTGGGATGGAGATATTTTTCAAAATAGCTACCCTTGGGTCGAGAGTTCCCAACACCATGTACAATCGCCCATCAAAGATACCGAAGAGACTGAGGAAAGGGACTCCAAAGATTCCTTCAACTTACAGACACTGGGGCTAACACTCTAGATGGTTCACTCAGGCACTACATCATCGGATCCGTCCCAACTGATCAAAGATACTAATACACCTCTCCTCAACTAGCATGTTGCGCCAGTTCTACCTGTTGAAATCCCCCCTAATCCTAATGTTTACCCCATTTCTTTGTCTGTTGTCTGTCCTTGTTCAAATGTAATCGAGACCTCCTTTAATGAGGTTCTTAATGCTATTTTTCCTATCAATGAAATAAATAAAAAATTTGAGTATCTTGTTATGCCTTATGTTAACTGTTTAGATTCTAATCAAACTTTTGATGATGATGATTTTGCAAATTAACAATTCTTAACTGGTCTAAATAAGGTTAATAATAAACAATGTAACTGCGTTCAAGTTAATGAAGAAGAGACTATTGTTATTAACCTCGGTTATAGTAGCCAACTGCGCACGAGCATGACTGTGCACAATTCGAAGAATCCCTAAAGTAATTTATGGATGTCTTCGCATGGTCATATGACGATATGCCTGGTATTGATCCTGAAATAGCTCAGCATGAGATTCCCACTCTCCCAGATTATAAGCTGGTCAAACAAAAGTTGAGAAAGCTTTGTACCGAATGGTCGCTCGAGGTCAAAGAAGAGGTGGTCAAATAGTTGAACGTAAGTTTCATTCGTGTGATCGAATATCCCACATGGGTAGCCAACATAGTGCCCATGCCGAAATCAGGAGGAAAATTCAGATGTGTGTAGACTATCGAGACTTGAATAAAGACTCTCGAAAGGATGATTATCCGTTACCCAATATCGACATGATCGTAGACAAAATATCTAGTCATGCTCTCAAATCATTCGTTGACGGGTTTTTCGGATACAACCAAATCAAAATGCACCCAGACCATTAAGAAAAGATCGCGTTCATCACCCCATGGGGAACCTTTTGTTACACGGTTATGCCATTTGGCCTCAAGGACGCTGGGGCTACTTACTAGAGGGCTGCCACAACCATCCTACACGATCTGATTCATAAAGAGGTTGAGGTCTATGTGGATGATATGATTATCAAATCCAAGACTAGATAAGGTTGTTTGATATACCCATATATACCCTCGGCCAGGCCGAGGGCGCCATCCACCAAGACAACCCTTCATCAGGCCCAGACGACCCTTCAAGGGGCCGACCCTTCATCAGGCCCAGATGACCCTTCAAGGGGCCGACCCCTCATTAGGCTCGGATAACCTTCCGAGGGTACGACAGTACAAGGCCCAGATTAGGCCAGACTCACTACCTGAAGGAACTTTACCCTCGGCCTCATATCATAGGTCGAGGATGACATCATCACAGCGCGTGGTTTGGGAGATGCGTGGAACAGTGCGCGTGAGGCTCACATGGCACATGGAAGACCGTTATAACAATATCACCCCCTCACGTGAGGGAATATTGTGTCATCATTAATCACAGGTGGCATCTATAGGTGTCAACAGGGGATTGGCTAGATCATGATTCACATGCACCATGCATACTTGGGGGGTACACTACACCCCCCAAGACCTATATATACTTGTCACCTACAACCCTACAAAGGGATCGAACGATAATTGTAACCCTAGAAAAAACTCTGCTTATACACACTCTAGAGAGAGAGAGAAAGTGAGCTTATGTGCATTGTATCCAAGGCCATTAGTGCCCATACTTAGTGGATCACACACTCACAGTGGATGTAGGCCTAATTGGCTAAACCACTATACATCATTGTCTTATTCCTCTTATACTCATCTCCTTCTACACACTTAAACACATACATCTTTATGGCTGCCATGGTTACTGCTGTTTGAGCTCGTCATCACTTATCTGGCGGTGATGCATCTCAGCATCATCAGTTTGGCGTCGTCTGTGGGAACGAGAAGACATCTCTTCCTTTGTACAGCTTGACCTCACTGGGCACTCTGGTGGTGAGCCAGTTCTCCCCCTGTGAGGAGATGTTTCACTATTGAAAGAGACCCATTAAGGTTCTCAAGCTCACTAGTCTTTTCTTCAGTTTAGCTCTTCATAGCTCAAACACATGGCACAGGAGATGCCACCACCACCACTTCCTCCACCGGATAGTGGAGTAAGACCCAGTTCTAGTCAGCCACCCCCTCATTCTGAGATGGCTGATGTGGTGGCAGCCTTGAAGTCTCTGGCAGCAAGTCATCGGATCATGCAGGAGCAGTTCATAGCTCTAAGCCAGAATATACTAAGACCACCAGGGGTCTCACCTGAGATGATTACTCCGACAGTGACTCTAGGGCAGCATGAGGCCAGGGGACCACCCCAGGGACCACGCAAATACTTACCACCCCCTCAGCGACGAAGGGATGTTGCTGACCCCCGGCGTCTACGCCTGGGGAGCTAAGGAAACCCTTGCCCTGAGTATAGGTATGATGATATGGAGGGAGAGGATGCCCTGGGAGCCATATGAGGTCTCCAACAACACTGTGCGGCCTCTCCGAGAGATCATAAGGAAGTGTGGAAGGCAAAATCCCGATGAACATCCGAGAGGCTTTGCTTTTGATCGCTTGAGCAGGGGGTCGGCCTTTGAGAGGATAGGCCCAGTAAATGACCTGCGAGAAAAATTATCCAGATCAAGGAGTTCTGCGAGGTCCAGAAGGGAGGCAGCAGATAGCCGACCCTGCGACGGTCACGGGGAAGTAAATAGCCGACGCAGGCCTACTGCTATAGAACCCTCCGTCCACCTCAAAGAGGCGGAGGGGGATAACATTGGCCAAGCCGACCCAACGAGGCCCTAGAACGAGTCAATCCAGCGACTGGAGGACAAGATCAATGATATTCTGAAGAGTCGGGACCCTCTTCAGAGAGGATACTCCCTAGGCTCTCCCTTTGTGGCGAAGATAGTCAACTTTCCTACACCATCATCGTTTAAGCCACCTGTGATCACCCCAAGGTATGATGGGAGTACCAACCCTATCCATCATATTGAGATGTATTAATCAGAGGCAGATATATACTCTATCTTAGATGAGATGAGGTGTCATGCCTTTTCTGGTACTCTGACTGGGGTTGCTCATGTCTGGTACACGTCTCTTCCAAAAAACTCCATTGAAAGCTTCAAGTAGTTGGCATACCGGTTTATCCACAACTTTTTCTTTGGGGTGAGGCCACAGAAGAAGACCACACACTTGCTCTATGTTAATCAGGGGAAGAATGAGAATCTAAGATACTACATAGCCAGATTCAACAAAGAAAAGTTAGAGGTGGAAGACTATGAGGAGAGCATAGCTATGGCAGCCCTGATTGGAGGACTCTAAAAGGGGAAGTTGTTATGGAAGCTTACTGAAGACCCTCCGAGGAAGATGGCTGAATTGCTATCGACAGCAGGAAGGGTGATGAATGCCGAAGAGGCGATGGCTGTAAAATATGAAGATGAAAAAGGAGGCACTAGTGGGGGTAAGTACCATAAGAAGAACAAAGAGGGGAAGAAGAGGTCAATGGACGACAAGTTCGTTGATTACACCCCTCTAACGGTCAGCTGTGAACATATTCTCAATGAGATAAAGAGTGATCGGTCCCTAAAGTGGCCTGAGAAGTTGAGGGCAGCCCCCAATAAGAGGAACAAAAACCTGTGGTGCGAATTTCACCAAAACCATGGACATGTGATAGAAAAATGCTTTGCTCTTAAAGATGAGATTGAAAAAATGTTAAAAGAAGGGGAGCTGAGGAAGTACTTTGATAAGAGTGCCTTCAAAAGGGGCCAAGGGGACGACCCCAGAAAAAAGCGAGGTGATGCATGCCGAGAAGACCCTCCAAAAAGTGAGGCGACCCTTCTGATGATGAGGATGACCCTGACCTCCCTCCAAGAGAAGACCACGGCCCTGTCAAGAGACTTAATATGATCTCCCTCGGCGTGGGAATGATCTCCGGAGGACTAGAAGGAGGAGGGTCAGAGGTCACAGATAGGAAGGCCCACATGGCTGAAGCCAAAGCAGTAACGAAGACAGTACACTCAACCTCTCTGGAGGCGAAGTCAGAAAAAAGGAAGAAGGTCAATATGGATACTCTGATTGTGGGGTTTTCAAGAATGGACTTCAAAGGCCTATTATCCCCACATGATGACCCTCTCGTCATCAATACCAGGGTACATGGATGTGAAGTGCCTAGGATCTTAGTAGATGGGGGTAGCTCTACAGATGTGATGTTTTGGCCATGCTTCAAAGCGTTAGGTCTCAGTCGTGCTAGACTCATCCCATACCATCACCCATTGATTGGGTTCAGTGGGGAAAAGGTTCATCCCCTTGGAGTGTATGAGGAAGATGTTAGGATGGGGGACGAGTGGCCGAGATGGCTTACCAAGAAGGTCAGTTTCTTTGTGATAGATGAACATGTCTTTTCGGCCTACAACATTATACTGGGACGGGTAGCCCTCAAGGGGTTTGAAGTTGTGTCGTCTACGGTCCATCAGATGATTAAATTTCCAACCCCTTACGGGGAAAGGGAAGTTCAGGGAGACCAGACGACCGCGCGGGAATGTTATTTTAACTCTGCCGAAGAAAGTGAGGCACACAAGAAGGCAATAGTTACCTACAACATTGACACCCTGGACCCCAGGGATGAGAAAAGGCTGAAGAAAGGAGAAGCCACAAAAGAGGTAGAATCCATCATCCTCAATGAGGATGAGCCGAAAAAAACCATCCAAATCGGCAAGACTCTAAATCCAAACATCAAGGAAGACCTCATCAAGCTATTGAGAAGAAGACGGAGTGTCTTTGCATGGAGTCATACAGATATTCCAGGAATCGACCCCGAAATTATGAGCCACAAGCTCAATGTGGTAGAGGGTGCAAAGCCAGTGAAGCAGAAGAGGAGAATTTACTCCCGAGAAAAATATGAGGTCATTAGGGATGAGGTCAAGAAGCTAGAAGATGCAGAGTTTATCAGAGAGGTCATCTACCCTGAATGGATGTCCAATACAGTCATTGTCCCAAAAGCCAACGGGAAGTGGAGGATGTGTGTAGACTTCACAGACCTTAACAAGCATTGTCCCAAAGACAGCTTCCCTCTCCCTCACATTGATCAGATGGTAGACGCTACCACAAGCCATGTGCTCATGAGCTTCATGGATGCCTATTCAGGGTACAACCAGATCTTTATGAACCCTAAAGACTCGGAGAAGACAGCTTTCATTATAGACAAGGGGACATACTGTTATAGGGTCATGCCCTTTGGCCTAAAAAATGCGGGGGCAACGTATCAGCGCCTCGTAAATAAAAATTTTGAAGACCAAATTGGAAAATCTATGGAGGTCTATGTAGATGGCATGATGACCAAGAGCTTGAAGGCAGAGGATCATGTGGCTGACCTGGAGAGGACCTTTAATACGATGGACAAGTACCAGATGAAGCTCAACCCGGCCAAGTGTGTCTTCGGGGTCGGAACAGGGAAGTTCTTGGGGTTCATTGTCAACCAAAGAGGCATCGAGGCCAACCCTGAAAAGATAAAGGCCCTTATAGAAATGAAGACTCCCAAGACCATTAAAGACGTTCAGAGGCTCACGGGGCGAGTTGCTGCTTTGAATAGGTTTATGTCCAGGGCCACTTACAAGTGCTTACCATTCTTCAAAATTCTCAGAAAGGATTTTGAATGGAGCGAAGAGTGTGATGAGGCTTTCAGGGATCTAAAGTCATACCTAGGGTCTCCCTTGCTAATGTCACGACCAGTGCAGGGTGAACAACTCTATGTGTATCTAGCTGTCTCGAAGTCAGCCATTAGTACAGCAATCGTCAGAGATGAAGACGGGGTACAGAGGCCAGTGTATTTCAACAGTAAGGAACTCCAGGGAGCAGAGCAAAGATACCCAAGGATGGAGAAGTTAGCCTATGCCCTGATTCATGCATCAAGAAAGATGAATCCATACTTCCAGTCCCATACAATGGTCATCCTCACTGACTCTCCTCTTAGGCAGGTCCTACACAAGCCAGAAAAATCAGGCAGATTAATGGCCTAGGATATAGAGCTGGGGGAGTTTGACATTGTGTATCAACCTAGGACAGCCATTAAGGGGCAAGCATTGGCAGATTTCGTGGCCGAGTTTACTTGGAATGATAATGAAAAATATCAGTGTTTTCCCTCATCTTGTATTTGTCAGTTATAGTAAGGCTGGCATCACCTTTGGATAGCCACCCTCGGCTATAATGAGGGTCAATGGTGGGGACGACCCCACCTTTGCCCTCAAGAAAGACGAGGGAGCACTTGAAAACCATTAATTTGGTAAAAACAACCCTCGGCTATAATGAGGGTCAATGGTGGGGACGAACCCACCTTTGCCCTCAAGAAAGACGAGGGAGGATAAAAACCATTAATTTGGTAAAACTAACCCTCGGCTATAATGAGGGTCAATGGTGGGGACGACCCCACCTTTTCCCTCAAGAAAGACGAGGGAGGATAAAAACCATTAATTTGGTAAAAACAACCCTCAGCTATAATGAGGGCCAATGGTGGGGACAACCCCACCTTTGCCCTCAAGAAAGACGAGGGAGGATAAAAACCATTAATTTGGTAAAAACAACCCTCGGCTATAATGAGGGTCAATGGTGGGGACGACCCCACCTTTGCCCTCAAGAAAGACAAGGGAGGATAAAAACCATTAATTTGGTAAAATCAACCCTCGGCTATAATGAGGGCCAATGGTGGGGACGACCCCACCTTTTCCCTCAAGAAAGACGAGGGAGGATAAAAACCATTAATTTGGTAAAAACAACCCTCGGCTATAATGAGGGCCAATGGTGGGGGCGATCCCACCTTTTTCCCTCAAGAAAGACGAGGGAGGATAAAAACCATTAATTTAGTAAAAATAACCCTCGACTATAATGAGGGCCAATGGTGGGGACGACCCCACCTTTTCCCTCAAGAAAGACGAGGGAGGACTTAAAAACCATTGATTTGGTAAAAACAACCCTCGGCTATAATGAGGGCCAATGCTGGGGACGACCCCACCTTTTCCCTCAAGAAAGACGAGGGAGGATAAAAACCATTAATTTGGTAAAAACAACCCTCGGATATAATGAGGGCCAATGGTGGGGACAACCCCACCTTTTCCCTCAAGAAAGACGAGGGAGGATAAAAACCATTAATTTGGTAAAAACAACCCTCGGCTATAATAAGGGCCAATGGTCGGGACGACCCCACCTTTGCCCTCAAGGAAGACGAGGGAGGACTTAAAAACCATTGATTTGGTTAAAAACAACCCTCGACTATAATGAGGGTCAATGCTGGGGATGACCCCTCATTCACCCTCAAGAAAGACGAGGGAGGACTTTATTAAACATCAATTAAAATTGGTGGTAACTACCCTAGGATATAATGAGGATTAAGGGCGGGGACGACCCCTCGTTTATCCTCAAGAAAGACGAGGGGGGACTTAATTTAAAACATCATTGAGTTGGTATGAAACCACCCTCGGCCATAATGAGGGTCAAGGGCGGGGACGACCCCTCCTTTACCCTCAAGAAAGATGAGGGAGGGGGCTAGTGATATTGTTAATATAAAAATTCACAAGACAAATCGCACAAGAGACGAGTATGGAAGACAACAAGAGAGATGATACTATAAATGAAGTATTACAAAAGGATGTTTGTTCTACAAAAATAAGGTACAAAAATGGGGTAAATAAAGAGGGTATTGGCTACAAATAGCCACCCTATTGAGTAGCATCAGAGGGCAGGGCCTCAACGTCGATAAGAGAAGTCTCCTCAACAACCAAGACAGGCTGATCCTCAGGCGTGCTGATACCCTCGACGTGCACTTGGGACTCCACGTGGGCTAAGGCCTCAGCAATTAATGGGTCATCCAATTCAACTGCCTCAAGAGTGGGAAGGACTGAAGAGACGGCGTCACCAAACTTGAGGACGACCCACCGACAGGCTATCCTGATCCCCCTCTCCAAGTATTCGAGACCGAAGCCTTGAAACTCATCTGAGAGTTTGTAGGCCTCCATAGCATCGGCCTCTGCCTTATTCACGGCCTCAGATAGCTCAGTCTTGAATTGAGCCCCCAGTTTGGTCAAGGCCTCATCCTTCTCTTTAAGAAGAAAGTCCTTGGCCTCCAGGTCTGCATCATGCTACTTCGTCAGCTCGTCCAGGACCCTCGCATGCTCAGTCCTGGCACTCTCCAATTCAGCCCTTGCAGTCTCAAGCTCTGACTGCAGATCAGCCTCATGCTGAATAGCCCTCTCACCTTCATGGAATTTTTGTTGGTTCCCAGCCATCCACTTAGTGGCCAAGGTAAAGGCATAGACAGACTGCATAAGAAAAAGAAACTCGTTAAGAGGCCGAGGAAACAGTTTGTGAAAGAATTCAACTAAGGAAATAAAGAACAAGTACCTGAGCCAGAGTGTGCAGACCATAGTCATATGCCTTCGCCAGGGGCATATTGGACAGGAATTCATAGTCGGCAATCGAGGGGGCAGAGAGCATAGACGCCTTGGCTGACCTCAGGTTGGCAATCAGAGAAGACGGCTCGGCCTTCAAAAATGCTAAGTTTTGGGACCAGAAGGCCCCCATAGTGGAAGAGGAGGCGGTCCCCTCAGATGCCTCCACCCTCGCCCTCGTTCTAGAATCTGGCCGAGGGTCAACAGGGACTTCTGGCTCTTTCCTCTTTTGTCTATCGGTGGTCAGCTCAGCATGCGTCGGTCCCACGATCTTCGTCTTCCTCGGAGCTTGCTGAGGCTCCTTGCCTTTCTTCTTTCCCAGACCAGATAGTAAGCTCGGGGCAATCATTTCCCAAAGATGGTCAGATATACCTGCAGGACGACCTGCAAAGAAGACAACACATCAAAAAAATGCAGAGGCAAAGATGAAACACTTGGAAAAAAGCAAAGATTGGGCAAAAAATAATATAACTCGATAGCTCTGTTAGGGGGCCGACCCTCAAACCAGATTCTTTGAGGAACCGAGGGGTCATCAGATCTTTAAACTTTGCAGGTTCACCCTCTTTCCCTCGTTCTCTCAAATATTCGACTATGTCCTTCTCATCTAGACTAAGTTCGGGGTCTGACCTGGCCTTCATCGAGGGGTTAGACCATCTTCTTGGAACCCTCGAACCATAAACCAAAGGTTGAGCCTCGGCTGAAAATTCCCATTCTCTAGAGACGAAGAAGAATCTCTTCTTCCAATCGTGCTTGGAGGTTTGTTCCACTTGGAGAAGTTTTTCATCAGACTTCCTCGCTCCCAGATGATAGTACCCAGGCTGCTTGGACGAGGAAGTGATATGATAATAAGCCAAGAACAGATCGGCCGAAGGCTCGTCAGTAAAGGCATTCTTCCATAAGGAGATGTAGCTGAGGATCGTCCTCCAGGAGTTGGGAGGAAGTTGAGAGGGGCAACGCCGAAGGCTGACAAGATATTCACAATGGCAGGGTGCAGAGGGAACCTAACACCAACCTTAAACATTTGTTCATATACTGCGATCTCTCCCTCTTCACCCTCAAAGACCCTCTCATACTCAGAGGGGACCCTCATACTTATGTTGGGGGACACACCAAATGCATGCCTCCACAGCAGCAGGTCATAATCCCTGACTGAGGAAATATAGGACGAGACATGGGAGGTGCCAACTGAGTCAGCATCAGAGTCCTCACCATCATCCTCAGTCCCCTCTCCCTCGGCCTCATCACCTCTCAGAGTCCCATAAGGAAATTCCATCTGGAAAGCATGGGGGGATAAATTTGTCACAGGGACAGCCTCGAAAGGGACCACACCCTCGGCCTATCGGCCTGGGCTAAGATCAGACGTTTCTCTCCTCCCAGAAGGGCCAGCACCTATTGGTGACGACGCTCTCTCATCCATCTCTCCTGAATGACTCTAGGTTGGACGACAGGATGACCCACAAGACTCAGATGGATTTATTGTGGCTAGAGGAATGGGAAAAATGGGTCGTACCCAATTAGGGTCGTCCCCTCGTCTCCTCTCCTCCTCTTCCTCTATTCGCCTGATCTCTACGAAGAACTTCTCTTTCAGGGATGGAAACTCCTCAGCTAAACTGTAAAGCCTCCTAAGCATTAAGGGGAAGACCCTACACTTAGAAGAATTTGTCTAAGACAACTACAAACAATCTCACAGTTGACTAGGTTGGACTTTTTGATCAAAACCAAAGAATTAAAGGGTTTTTATCAAGAACATTCAAGAACAAAACACCGAAGAAGAATGCCAGAAAATTATGAGACAGCTAAAGAAAATCCTAGTCCTATAGACCTAAAGCAGTCGGGGTGTAAATAGCAATGGAACATAAAGAGGGCAATAGCTCAGAGGGATTACCTGAGAAAGAACAGCGAGGCCTGATGCAGAAATCGCAGAAATGGCTATGGAGCTGTTGAGAAGTTGAGAAGCTAGAGAGAGGGAGTTCAGGCGCGAAGAAGAAGAAGAAGAAGAAGAAGAAGAAAAAAGAGTAACTTTAAAAATTGCTTAAATACCTTGTTGATGAATGGGCCCATTAACAAATTCAGAGCACAGCCCACAAGGAGGGCATCATTAGGGCACAAAGTCCCAAGCAGTGTGCAGCCACCATGCCTAGAAAACTGGAACGACAGTGGATATCTGCCTAGGTGTCACATCAGCTTGACAGGTGTCATTCTTCTAACTGACCATACACTCCTCTTAATGGAAACTGAATCACCTTATACTCTTGACTCACTTGAGTCTATATTATATAAGTGTTCATCAAGCTTGGAAATTATGATAAAATTATGTCCATCCTAGAATCCAAAGAACCCCAGAGCTTGGTTTGCTATTTCTCCTTATTGATGGATAGATTTAGACCACATTACCAACACTCACACACAGTAGAATTGATCTCATACATTTCATATTGCATATAATTGTGTGTACATATGTTGAGTGTGTTTAAATCCCTAAAATTGATTTTTAAATATTTTTTGGGATTTTATAAACATTTTAAATAAGTTTTTATTAAATAAAACTTGTTTTTAAAAGTTTTTGGAGTCAATCTGCAATTAAGATTTATTGGTTATATTGGTTTAAAGTTGCCTTGGGTAGAATCTGAAAGCGGCAGAGACTTCAAGGTGTGTTTTTAATTATTTTTTATGCGCGTTTGATATCTTATTATTGGCTAACATTTGTTGTCTTTTGATTGGTGGAGAGTGTGTTTCTTTATAGAGAGGTAACCAGCGCCTGTTTTCAACCCTTGGATCATTTTTATCAACGATCTGCATGCGCCCTTTCATAATCCCTGTGAACCCCATATGAACCAGTCAGGAGAGAATTAATCACCGCATATCGTGAACCCTTGGATCAAAGTTAATCAACCTTGACTCAATCTCAACCCTTGATTTTGAACCTCATTCTCGAATCTTCTCAGCCTCCTATAAAAGGACCCCTTCACTCAGCCTTCTGAGACTTTTGCCATTTCATCCTTTTGAGATAAAAAAGAGAGTAGAGAGAGAAGAGAGAAACCAGAAGTGAGAGAAGAGAGAAACCAGAAGAGAGAGAAAAAGTTAGAAACCCTAACCCTAAATCGTCCAAACCATTTTTCAAACCTAAACTTTTTTCAAACTCCTGTATATCCCAAACGCAACCTTGAGTGTTTGAGTGTTTGAGTGTTGGTTTGTGGAGTTGGTTTGTAGTTGTAACCTCTTCGTTCTTCAGATCTTGTGTCCAACTTAAACATTGTGTCTTAGATCTATTTTCTACTTTATAGAAATTTCAGATCTGAGTACTTCAAGTTACATTACACTTAGAATTTCATATTTTGTTTCTCAGCTTGAGAAATATATTATTGATTCTTTTGTACAAATGTTTTTAACTTTGAAATCAACAATAATGTTTTCTGTTTCTAGTTCTCTTGAAACAAGACCTTTGACCTAGTTTGGAATCGCACTTGGTGATTTTTAATCTCAAAAATCTTTTCAAAACTGAGATTGATTAAGATCTTGATACATCTTCTGAGCAAGATAGTCGTGGATTCTGGGATTGTTATAAAGGTCAAATAAGTTTAAGTTTTGTGAGAAGAGAGAAAAAGAAAAATCACAGCATATAGACTTATATGTAATTTGTTAGGATTGGTTGTACATAATAAGTGTGTGTGTGTGTGTGTGTGTGTGTGTGTGTGTGTGTGTGTGTGTGTGTGTGTGTGTGTGTGCATGCATGTGTTAGAAAGCACCTCCACAAACACTTTCACCCTACCACACTAAAAGTGTTGGTAATAAGATCTTGAGAAGAAGAGTCGACGAAAAGAACTTAAACAAATTGGAAGTTATCAAACTGAGAGGACAATATCAACAATCAGAACTGCAAAGAAGTTATAAAGACACCAGAGGGTACATTCCTAAACTTATATAGGTCTGAGTTGTATGCATGTTTGTTGTATAGTTTGTAACTGTTAAAATTTGTTTATAGTGGAATTTTTGGTTTACTCCGTAGAGGGAGTCGTGGATGTTTTCTCGGTTGGGTGAGGTTTTACCACGTAAAAATCTTGTTATTAATATTTCTATATCTCCTCATCTCCTTCTTAGTTGTGCTGGGTTTAAAGTTTTTAAACTGTTTTATAAACCTGTTAATCAAATCTTGAACAGATCTCGTACATACTTTTATTAAACCATCTTGTGTTCAATTAGCTTTGGTTTTTCAAGAAAAGAGTTTCCTCAAAAAACTGTTCGGAGTTACTTAAATAGTTTAATTTTATTAAACGGCTTTAGTAACAGATTTTCAATTGGTATCAGAGCTTTGTAAACTTCTTTTAAAGAGATCCTGTGTTTCTGAAATTGTTTTCTGAAAATCAAACATGGACGAGAAAAATGAAAGATTTGGTAACTTGACCAGACCTCCTATCTTTGATGGAACCAATTTTGCTTACTGGAAAGTAAGGATGATTGCTTTCATTAAAGGAACTTTGGGAGATGATGTCTGGGACATTGTTGAAAATGGATACACTTTTCCTACTAAACCAGCCACTGAAGGAAGTAATGAGAGGGTTAAGAAAGTATTAAGTGAGTTTACACAAGAAGAGAAACAAGTTTCTCGTAATAATAACAAAGAAAAGAATGCCATATTTGTGTCCATAAATGAACATGAGTTCAAAAGAATCTCATCGTGTACCACTTCTAAGGAAGCTTGGGGCACTTTGTTACTGCTCATAAAGGTGACACTAGAGTTAAGGCTGCTAAAACTCAAATGCTCATTCAATAGTATAACTCTTTAATTATGTATGAGTCTGAGTCATTTGATGACTTCTAAATGAACTTGACTGATATTATAACAAAACTGCATGCTAATGGGATAACATATGATAGACACGAAATTGTATCTAAAATTCTAAGATCATTACCACAGAAATTTGACAACAAAAGATATGCTATTGAGGAAATGTGTGATATAAATCTCACTCCTGAATTACTCAGTAGTAAATTAAGAACTGTGGAAATGGAACTAGAATTTAAGAAACAATAGACCCAGTCCCATAGGAAACAGACTAGTTCCAATCTGATCTTTTCTTCTAAGATGATTAAACTTGAGTTTAACATTCCTAATGATGACTCTGATGAGGAATGCGATATAGAGGGTTTGGACAATCAGATTGCCTTAATGTCAAAACAGTTTAAGAAAATCATTAAATTTAGAAACAACATGGCAAACAAACAAGTCAAGTTTAATTATCCAACTCCCTTTAATCACAAAACTCATGAGAAAAGTCATGACAAACATCACAAGGACTCTCACACTAGACCTACAGAGACCTTAAGAAGACTGAATGCTTTAGATGTGGTAAACTAGGACACATTGCACAAGACTGTAGAGTTAACTTGAACACTCAAAACAAACACACTAGAGCCAACATTTGCAAGACATGGGATGATTCAAGTGACTCTGAAAATGAGGAACCTGAGTCATCTGATGTTTTTTACCCTTGCATGTCTTTCTTTGCCAAGATTATCTATAATGATGATATGCATGTGTTTGTTAGTGAGGATGAATCTAGTAATTCTACTTCTGATGTTTCGAATCATGCTGTTACTGGCTTAGATGCTTTAATTACTAAGAATATTGCAATTTCTGCCTCGAGGTGTGTGAGTCAAAGGGAAAGCGATAATGACGGTGTTAATGGGTGTGTGTATCCAAAGAATGAAAACTTAAGGGTCGCTTCACACACTACACTTACTGACTCGAACAATGAAGATCTCCCAGATATTCACACACTCTATGCTAAAACTCTAAAGAAAAGCACTAGACTAGAAAAGATTGTGAAAGATCTCACCAAGAAGTTAGAAGATCTAAGCCTGATGGTCAAACTTAATGCTGAAGAGTATACTACCCAATGTCTAACTCATGAAAGTGAAATCAAAATGTTTGATCAAAAACTCAGAAACTTGATTGAAATAAATGAAACTCTGGAGAAAAAATACAAAGGGACATTGTTAGAATTGGAACAAACTAAAGAAAAGACAGCAACTGTTTTCAAAAAATTTACAAAATTTGAAAATAACTCAAACTGTTTTGATGAATTTGTTGCTGAATCAAAAACCAATTCTGATGATCGAAATGGAATAGGATTTTACCCCAATTTGATGACACAAACAAAATCTTTTGAACCTATCAAGTTTGTGTCAGGAGGTAAAAGACCTATTGAAACCTGTCCAGACTTTCATTCTCTAAAAACTGAGTTTGACTCAAAACTTCAAAATTTTAACATTGGGGAATCAAGTTGCTCTAAACATGAAAGTTCACCTAAGGCCAAATACGTTTGCCCCTCTATTAGGAAGAGTGATTCTATATTCAAGACTGTCATATCTAGGAATAGAGGTCAGCCTCAAAATTCATGAAAACCTATGTTTAGAAACTTTCCTAAGGAGACCCCAATCCTGAGCAATCTTTATTGCTCCTACTGTGATATATACGATCACTCTTTTGATGGTTGCTATTATGAAAGATTAGTTAAACCTATCCGTAATCCTCCTATCTATCAGAATTTTAACTATTTTAGGAGAAACCGTAACAATTATGTTCTACTTAGACAACCAGACAAAAACTCTAACTATAGGAAGAGAAAGACCAACCCTAAAAGAACATTCCCTAGAAGGATTCCTAAACACTTTCCTAAACCATATGCTCATGTCTTTCATAAAACTCAAAATCATGCGCAAAACGTTTTTAAACAAAAATCGAATGCTCGCAAATTTTATCAATTAAGAGATAATAAGCGCAAAATGAAAACAAGAGCAATATGGGTTAGAAAAGAGAATCTTTTACCCCAGATGAAGTGTAACATTGTTATTACTGCTTTAAAAGCTGAACACACATCGTCTGGATGGTATTTAGACTCTGGATGTTCTAAGCACATGACTGGGGATGATACAAAACTTTTGAACAAAACCAGCTTTGCTGGAGGAAAAGTTATTTTTGGTGATGGAGTAACATCTCAGATCATAGGCAAAGGAACTCTCCAAGAAGATGGACTTCCTGTTCTTGAAAATAATTTTCTAGTTAAAGGTCTTAAGGCCAATCTACTTAGTATCTCGCAATTTTGTGACTCAGATCATATTGTTACCTTTTCAAAGAACAATTGCAAAATTTTAAATGAAAAAGGTGAATGCATAATTACAGGATTCAGGACTCCTAACAATTGTTATACTGTCATGAACAATTCTAAAATCTGTAATGTTTACAGAATGGATGACAACGAGATATGGCATAACAGAATGGGTCACATAAATTACGATAATCTTAGTAGACTGACTTCTCAAGAAATAGTTAGAGGAGGTCCAAAAATCAAAACCATTTCTAACATTGTCTGTGGTTCCTATCAGGAAGGAAAAATTATTAAGGCATCTCATAAAAAAGTTAAAGATGTCCTTACCTCTAATCCTTTGGATCTCATCCATATGGACCTAATGGGTCCCTCCCAAACTGTTAGTCTTTGTGGACACAATTATATTCTAGTAATGGTTGATGACTTCACTAGATTTACCTGGGTAGCCTTCTTAAACAATAAGTCTGACACTTTTCAAACTTTCTTAAAAATACTTCTTCGGATTGAAAATGAGAAGGACACTCATGTAAATAGAATCCATAGTGATAGAGGTGGAGAATTCAAAGACACTGGTATAATAGAGTACTGTGACTATAATGGTTACAAACATGAGTTCAGTGCTCCTAAGACTCCTCAACAAAATGGAATCACTAAGAGAAAGAATCGTACCCTTCAAGAGATAACACGTGTTATGTTACATGCCAAGAATTTGCCTAAATATTTTTGGGTAGAATCTATTCGTACTGCATGTCACATTATAAATAGGGTCTATCTTAGAAAGAATTCCAAACAAACCCCTTACGAACTTTGGTATAAGAAAAAGCCCAATCTTAAGTACCTTAGAACCTTTGTTAGTACTTGTTATGTATGCAAAGATAGGGAACACTTGTCCAAATTTGAGATCCGGGGAGATAAAGCTATTTTTCTAGGTTACTCTCCTAATAGTAGAGCCTACCGTGTTTATAATCTTCGCACTAAAACCTTAATGGAATCCATAAATGTAATTGTGAGTGACACTACTGTAGAGAGTAAGACTGGTGAATCAACTATTGAGGAAGAGCCTACAAGCATTTTAGAAAGTGGCTCTTCTGAAATAGATGATTCATTACCAATTGGGATACCTGAAGTACCTAACTGGGTTTCTAAAGACCATCCCATGAATAACATTGTTGGTAATCCTAGTGAGCCTGTGCGTACAAGATCTCAATTAAGAAATTATGCACATTATGCATGTTTTATTTCCCTAGTGGAACTAAAGAATGTAAATGAGGCATTGAATGACTCTCACTGGATTTCTGCTATGCAGGAAGAACTTCTTCAATTTGTCATTTATGATGTTTGGTATCTTGTACCTAGGCCTGATCACAAAAAGGTTATTGGCACACGTTGGATTTTTAAAAATAAGTCTGATGAAAGTGGGATAATCATTAGAAACAAAGCTAGATTAGTTTCTCAAGGATACTCTCAAATGAAGGAATAGATTTTAACGAAACTTTTGCTCCCGTTACTCGTTTAGAATATGTTCGTCTTCTCTTTGCTATAGCTTGCCACTTGCATTTTACACTCTCCCAAATGGATGTCAAATCTGTATTCCTTAATGGAATATTAACTGAAGAGACCTATGTCGAACAACCAAAAGGGTTCATTGACCCTCAATATCCAAATCATGTATTTCATCTTAAAAAGGCTTTGTATGGCCTTAAACAAGCGCCTAGAGCCTGGTATGAGCGTCTTTACAGTTTCCTCTTAGATAAAGGTTTCAAAAGAGGTGGAAATGATCAAACTCTTTTTGTCAAACATTTTGGTAAACACATCTTTATTTCTCAAGTTTATATTGACGATATTATCTTTGGATCAACTTCTCCCTCAGAAGTAAAATCCTTTTCTGAAATTATGCATAAAGAGTTTCAAATGTCTCTTATGGGGGAGTTGCAATTTTTCTTAGGTCTTCAAGTCAAACAAAATTCAGAAGGATTATTTGTCTCGCAATCTAATTACACTTTAGAGATTATAAAGAAATTTGGTCTTGAGAGTGCTAGAGATGCTAAAACACCCATGAGTACTACGATAAAACTACCTAAAAATGAAACTGGAAAATCCATAGATCCAACTCTATATCGTAGTATGATAGGAACCTTGTTATAACTCACTGCCTCGTGTCCTGATATAATGTATGATGTGTGTGTATGTGCTCGTTATCAAAATAACCCTAAAGAGAGACATTTATCTTTTGTTAAAAGAATCATTAAATATGTAAAAGGCACTCTGAACATAGGACTTTGGTACACTAGTGACACACCTAGCACTATAATTGGGTACACTGATGCTGACTGGGCTGGGTATACTGATGATAGTAAAAGCACATCAGGAGCATATTATTATATAGGTAATAACTTAGTAGGATGGAGTAGTAAGAAACAAAACTGCACATCACTCTCAACAGCTGAATCTGAATACATAGTCACTGGAAGCTGTTGTGCTCAATTACTGTGGCATAAACAAATGCTAAGTGATTATGGTATTCAAGGAAAACAATTGCATCTCTATTTTGATAATCAAAGTGTGATTAATATCACTAAAAATCATGTTCAACACTCGCGAACAAAACACATAAAAATTAGACATCACTTTATACACGAATTTGTTGAAACTAAGGAATTAGAAATCAATTATCTTCCTACTGATCTGCAACTCGCAGATATGTTTACTAAACCTTTAGGTTACAATCGATTTATTTCTTTGCGTAAATCTATTGGTATGGTGTGTGCTGATTAATCTTATTGATCTCTCTATTTTTTCCCTTTGTCTATTTGAGACAAAATGGGGGAGAAATTTGAGTCTAATGAATTTTACATATGCTAAACAGCTTGATCTTAGTGGCTCATTGCAGGTTTCTGTACAGTTATTCTCAACAGTTGTAATAGGGTATTTAATTATAAATAGATGAGTTATGTATTTTTGCTTTCTAGGAATTAGGTAGAGAGATTTTTTGTAGGAATAGGTTTCCTTACTCTTGTTGCCCTACGAGTTCTAGATGACTCAAAGGAGATTTTGTCTCATATTTCCAAAGAGGGAGATTGAAGCACCTTATACTCTTGACTCACTTGAGTCTATATTGTATAAGTGTTCATCTAGCTTGGAAATTATGACAAAATTATGTCCATCCTAGAATCCAAAGAACCCCGGAGCTTGGTTTGCTATTTCTCCTTATTGATGGATTGATCTAGACCATATTACCAACACTCACACACAGTAGAATTGATCTCATACATTTCATATTGCATATAATTGTGTGTACATATGTTGAGTGCGTTTAAATCCCTAAAATTGATTTTTAAATATTTTTTGGGATTTTATAAACATTTTAAATAAGTTTTTATTAAATAAAACTTGTTTTTAAAAGTTTTTGGGGTCAATCTGCAATTAAGATTTATTGGTTATATTGGCTTAAAGTTGCCTTGGGTAGAATCTAAAAGCGATAGAGACTTCAGGGTGTGTTTTTAATTATTTTTACACGCGTTTGATATATTATTATTGGCCAACATTTGTTGTCTTCTGATTGGTGGAGAGTGTGTTTCTTTATAGAGAGGGAACCAGCGCCTGTTTTCAACCCTTGGATCGTTTTTATCAACGATCTGCATGCGCCCTTTCATAATCCCTGTGAACCCCATATGAACCAGTCATGAGAGAATTAATCACCGCATATCGTGAACCCTTGGATCAAAGTCAATCAACCTTGACTCAATCTCAACCCTTGATTTTGAACCTCATTCTCGAATCTTCTCAGCCTCCTATAAAAGGACCCCTTCACTCAGCCTTCTGAGACTTTTGCCATTTCTTCCTTTTGAGAGAAAAAAGAGAGTAGAGAGAGAAGAGAGAAACCAGAAGTGAGAGAAGAGAGAAACCAGAAGAGAGAGAAAAAGTTATAAACCCTAACCCTAACCCTAAATCATCCAAACCATTTTTCAAACCTAAACTTTTTTCAAACTCCTGTATATCCTAAACACAACCTTGAGTGTTTGAGTGTTTGAGAGTTGGTTTGTGTAGTTGGTTTGTAGCTGTAACCTCTTCGTTCTTTAGATCTTGTGTCCAACTTAAACATTGTGTCTTAGATCTATTTTCTACTTTATAGAAATTTCAGATCTGAGTACTTCATGTTACATTACACTTAGATTTTCATATTTTGTTTCTCATCTCGAGAAATATATTGTTGATTCTTTTGTACAAATGTTTTTAACTTTGAAATCAACAATAATGTTTTCTGTTTCTAGTTCTCTTGAAACAAGACCTTTGACCTAGTTTTGAATCGCACTTGGTGATTTTCAATCTCAAAAATCTTTTCAAAACTGAGATTGATTAAGATCTTGGTACATCTTCTGAGCAAGATAGCCGTGGATTCTGGGATTGTTATAAAGGTCAAATAAGGTTAAGTTTTGTAAGAAGAGAGAAAAAGAAAAATCACAGCATATAGACTTATATGTAATTTGTTAGGATTGGTTGTACATAATAAGTGTGTGTGTGTGTGTGTGTGTGTGTGTGTGTGTGTGTGTGTGTGTGTGTGTGCATGTGTTAGAAAGCACCTCCACAAACACTTTCACCCTACCACACTAAAAGTGTTGGTAATAAGATCTTGAGAAGAAGATTCGACGTAAAGAACTTAAACAAATTGGAAGTTAGCAAACTGGGAGGACAACATCAACAATCAAAAGTGCAAAGAAGTTATAAGGACACCAGAGGGTACATTCCTAAACTTATATAGGTCTGAGTTGTATGCATGTTTGTTTTATAGTTTGTAACTGTTAAAATTTGTTTATAGTGGAATTTTTGGTTTACTCCGTAGAGGGAGTCGTGGATGTTTTCTCCGTTGGGTGAGGTTTTACCACGTAAAAATCTTGTTCTTAATATTTCTACATCTCCTCATCTCATTCTTAGTTGTGCTGGGTTTAAAGTTTTTAAACTGTTTTATAAACCTTTTAATCAAATCTTGAACAGATATCGTACATACTTTTATTAAACACATCTTGTGTTCAATTAGCTTTGGTTTTTTAAGAAAAGAGTTTCCTCAAAAAACTATTCGGAGTTACTTATATAGTTTAATTTTATTAAACGGCTTTAGTAACAGATTTTCAGAAACACTATCCCTCAGCCATCTCAACAACATCTATGGCTAAGGGCTGGGGGGTGATTGATATACCCATATATACCCTCGGCCAGGACGAGGGCGCCCTCCACCAAGACGACCCTTCATCAGGCCCAGACGACCCTTCAAGGGGCCGACCCTTCATCAGGCCCAGACGACCCTTCAAGGGGCCGACCCCTCATCATGGCCCAGACGACCCTTCAAGGTGCCGACCCCTCATCAGGCTCGGACGACCCTTCAAGGGGCTGACCCCTCATTAGTCTCGAACGACCCTCCGAGGGTACGATAGTACGAGGCCCAGATTAGGCCAGACTCATTACTTGAAAGAACTTTTCCCTCGGCCTCATATCATAGGCCGAGGATGACATCATCACAGCGCGTGGTTTGGGAGATGCGTTGAACAGTGCTCGTGAGGCTCACATGGCACGTGGAAGACCGTTATAACAATATCACCCCCTCACGTGAGGGAATATTGTGTCATCATTAATCACAGGTGGCATCTACAGGTGTCAACGGGGGATTGGCTAGATCATCATTCACATGCACCGTGCATACTTGGGGGGTACACTACACCCCCCCAAGACCTCTATATACTTGTCACCTACAACCCTACAAAGGGATCGAATGCTAATTGTAACCCTAGCAAAAACTCTACTTATACACATGGCAGAAAGAGAAAGTGAGCTTATGTGCATTGTATCCAAGGCCATTAGTTCCCATACTTAGTGGATCACACACTCACAGTGGATGTAGGCCTAATTGGCTGAACCACTATACATCATTGTCTTATTCCTTTTATACTCATCTCCTTCTACACACTTACACACATACATCTCTATGGCTTCCATGGTTACTGCTGTTTGAGCTCATCATCACTTATCTGGTGGTGCTTCATCTCAGCATCATCAATGTTCTCGCTCTCCGAAAGTTCTTCGAACGACTGCGACAGTATCAAATGAGATTCAATCCGCAAAAATACATCTTCAACATTACAATGGGAAAACTTTTGGGATTCATGGTCAGTGTGAAAGGGATAGAAGCAGATCCTGCCAAGATGAAAGCCATACTTGAGATGCTGCCTCCCCAAATAGAGAAAGAAGTTTGAGGTTTCCTTGGGAAATTACAATACATCAGTCGGTTCATCAGCTAGTTAACCTCTATCTGTGATCCTATCTTTAAACTCCTCTCAAAGGATTCAACTAAGATTTGGAGCGAGGCCTGCCAATAAGCTTTTGACCGAATCAAACAATATCTAACCCAATCCTCGGTACTCATGACACCACAGCCTGGTCTCCCTTTGCTCCTATACCTAACCATAACCGACACTGCAGCTGGGGCTTTGCTAGCCCAATACCTTGAAGATTCCTGCAAAGAAAAATCCATCTATTATGCTAGTCGTAAATTGGTCAGATACAAGGTCAACTACACTGCTTTGGAAAAGGCATGTGTCGCGCTTGTCTGGGTCACCCAAAAGTTACGGCATTACATGCTCGCCTTCCCTATCAAACTTATATCTCGAATGGACCCCATCAAGTACTTGATTAAGAAACCCACTTTATCCAGCCGAATGTCCCGATGATTGATGCTCCTAGCCGAGTTTGATATCGTGTACGTCACGCAGAAAGCTATAAAAGGAATATCCATCTCTAATTACCTCGTTGATTATCCCATAGATGAAGCCGATGTCTGAATCTTTGAATTTCTAGATGAAAACATCCTCTCCACTGCCCAGGACAGTCTCCGATGGAAAATGTTCTTTGACAGTGCTGCTAACAAAAAGTGATATGGGATTGGGATACTTTTGATCGCCCCAGATGACTCCCACACTCCCATCGCCATCAAATTAGATTTCCTTTGCACCAATAATATAGCTGAATATGAGGAATGCACGGTAGGCCTCAAAGTTGCTCTTAAGAAATATATTCAATGCCTAGACGTCTACAGGGATTTTGCCCTCATCATTGGTCAAGTGCTCAGAAATTAGAGAGTTAAGAATGAGAAGCTCCAACCCTTCCATGCCCACTTAGAAGAGCTAGCCTCCCAACTCCAAGACATCACTTTCCATTACCTACCTCGGGTAAGGAATAACCTAGCCGATGCCCTTGCTACCTCAGCCTCCATGGTCGACATGCCTGAAGGAATAATAATGACCCCCTTCCTTGTTCAAAAGCAAGACAAACCAACCCACTGCTACCACATTGAGATCGTCACCACAGAAGATTCCGAGATAGCCAACTATTGGTACTATGATATATGGAACCTCCTCAAACATGGTAGGAATCCCGAGGGTTCCAACAAGAAAGACCGAGCAACCCTTCTAAGACTGGCCACCCAGTATATCATCTGTCACAAAGCACTGCTCAAAAGGCACTTCGATGGAACTCATATGCACTGTATCGCAGGGACTGACACTGAAAAGATAATGCATAAGATCCACAGCAGGGAATGAGGACCCCACATGAACGGTCACATGCTTGCCAAATAGATCATCCAACAAGGATACTACTGGACCACCATGACCCAAGAATGCACCGCCTATATCCGGAGATGCCTCAAATGCCAACAGTTCTCCAACCTTCAGCATCTGCCTCTGAGCGAATTATATAACATAACTTTTCCCTGGTCGTTCTCCACTTGGGGAATCGACGTCATAGGGAAGGTTACACCAAAGGCTTCTAGCGGGCATGAGTTCATCCTAGTTTCCATTGATTACTTCACCAAATGGGTCGAAGTTGAGTCATACGCAGTGCTGAACGCCAAGAAAGTGGCCAAATTTATCAAGAAAAATATCATTTGTCGATATGGGGTCCCGCACGAGCTAGTGTCAGATAACGGGTTGCATTTCGAGGCAGAAGTTATAGAAGTGGTCAACGAGTATGGGATCTAAAGAAACAAATATTCTCCCTACCGAACTCAGACCAACGGTGCAGTTGAAGCCACCAATAAGAACCTCAAAGCCAACATCAGTAAGATGACTGAAAGCTATCAGGATTGGGACGATCAGATCCCGTACGCCCTTTGGGGCTACCGAACCTCTACTGGGGCTACCCCTTACTCACTAGTCTACGGTATGGAAGCATTCATACCCGTGGAGTTGGAAATACCCTCGCTGTACATCATGCTTGAAAACAAGGTCAGTGAAGAAGACTGGTGCCAAAGCCGTCTTGACGAGATAACCCTCCTAGATGAAAGGAGATTAAAAGCACTATACCACATATAAGGGTACCATCGCCGAATAGTGCGATCATTCAACAAGAGAGTCAAGGACCTCGATGTCCGAGAAGGGAATCTAGCCCTCAAAGAAATCATAAAACCCATCTGGGACCCCAGAGGGAAATTCAAGCCCAATTGGAGTGGCCCCTACATTGTTAAGAAGATCTTATTTGGCGGTGCTTCCATGCTCACTGATTTAGATGGGGAGGAGATGGCTCATCCAGTCAACCTAGACCGTCTCAAGAAGTTATACCCCTAGTCTGAAATCTCGGCGCGCTACGACTCTTCTCATCTCCCTTCAATTCTACAAGTAAAAAAATAAAAAAAGTCTCTTCATTTCCCTCTACCCAGAACTAAGTGGGCCTAATCCTATGCAAAAAAAAAATTTCTAACAAAGTAAAACTTTTCAAAAATCCCAGAGGTACGTAGGCAGCTCATACACTTTACATGATCATGACCCTTTCTTTTTCACAAAATACTATTCTTTTCTTATCTCCGACAACGACAGACTATTCTAACATATACTTGAACAAAAGGATTATGATGCCTTAGCGATCGATATAGATAGCTCAAAAATACAAAACTCATCAAAAGGCATAGTTGGATGATCAAAAACTTATTTATTTCACTAATAAGAAATTTCGATATAGATTACATAAGAAAAGGAATGGATAACTCCCTTCCCCCTTAAAAAGACAAAATAACATCCCCACATTTATTAACTATTATAAACCCTCCAAAAGTCCTATCCACAGCTACTAGAGGAGCCCGATCCATCATCATCATCTACATCCTGGGGTCCCTAAACATCCCCTGCCTGAAGGGAGTGTCGCAGACGCTCCAGGGATCAATAATCTCGAACCAGCTTCGGAAAAACTACCACACCTCCCTCCATGGTATTAAACAAAACAAACCACATTTGTCCAGTCTCCATTGCCAACATCTTACTGACTACTCTCCTCCATAACCACTTCATATAATCCCCAGGGATATGCCAAACTCTCCCAACAGACTGAGAGAGACGGGTCGACGGACGCCGATTCTCCCACAAAGAGCCAAGACGCATGCGCAGAGGCTCAGTCAAATCTTCTACCGGAAAGAAGTCTAGTGTCCGAGGTGGCATGACATGCTCCCAGCCAAATTGATGCAGAAGCCGCCAAGGGAAATAGAAAGAAGTCTATTTGAGACCAACGAGTCGGACATACAAGTATTCTCCCAGCTCCAGAATATGCAGCAACTGTTCCCACCAAGGCACTGACCAATACAGATTTAGAGCCCCGTGATACACAAGCTAATTCTCCTATCTCTTAATGTTCAAGCTAACGCTGATGAAGTAGCATAAAAAGAAGTTGGGTATAACCAACAAAGGATACCCCGGAGGAGTCACCAGGCAAAGTCTCTCAGACAACCACATGAATAGCATCACGAGGCTACCCCTCAAGAAGTCAGAACGACCTTCTCACTAGGAATTCAGGTTATTCAAGGTCTCCTCAGTATCACTGCCGTCGAATTGCGACGGTACGACATCCAGGAAGTAATGGATGTAGGTTGTGGGTCCACTCGCAGTTCCCCAGTCACCGTCAGCAAATTTTATACTAAGCCCAGAACAACGGCTCCGGCGTATCCAGCATTGCCAGCTTCCTGCAAATGTTTGGACTGTAACATCGTTGAAAGAGAGATCATTCCTCCATTAACCAATGGTCTGGCCACCGAAGGTGAAATACGAAGAACCCCAGCCAGCAAATCCTTGGGAGAAAGGGAAAATTCGAGTAAAATCGTGGCAACACTGGGATTTATCCCCAGTATGGCAGAAAATTCCTCGTAGGTAGGACATACTTCATCCAAGACAAAGCGAAATACATGGTCTTTGGGGTACCAAAATTGTACTGCCGCCATTAACATGTTCCACTCAATGGGTCGGTTGCGCCATAAAGAGACTCGATGCATGTTGAAAGCATCGTAGTCGACATTATAAGAGGACATCATTTCCAAGGCTTTGAGGTAGTTAGCAAATTCAATGCTACCAGGGAGAGCCATCTTGCAAAACTAAAAAATAGTAGACAAGTGAAGGTGTGATGAAAACACTCCACCCTTACCCCTTTTTATACTTGAAAACCCTCACAAAGGACATAACTCCTGCAGAAATCGGAGGAAATCCTACCCCACAAAGTACAAGAGGCTAAAGAGGGCACTAATCAAAGCTTTGAATTGATGGGACTGGATTTGACTACCGATAGGTAGGACAAGGGGCTTGTCGATCGGCAACCCCCTATTTTTGGAAATTTTCTTTTTTCCTTTTTTATCAAAATCAGAAAAACCCAATAAAATTTTCGGGAAATTTTCCTTTTTCCTCTTTTGCCAAAATCAGAAGCTCAATAAAAATAAATTGATATTCTCAATAGAATTTCAAAAATCCTCTTCCACCCCTATATAATTTCTCATTTTTCAATATTCCTTCAAAATCCCAAAAATATCTCTTTCTACGGTCTCAGAAGCAAAGTAAAAAGAGCATGTGCATGCATTCATTCACCATTAACAGAAGATAATAAAAAAACTCCATTGCATTTCATATATATTTGTTCTCCGTCTTACATCAAATTTTACAGGAAATAAAGAAAAGAAAAAAACAACGGGACTCAACCCGAACCCATATTCTCTCTCTCTCTCTCAGCTACACTTCACCCCGCTTTCTAAGAGCTTCTACCCCTGCGACGCGCTCTCTTTACCCTATGATGAGACGATGCACCACCGCTACCTGAGCTAGAGTCCTCCCCGAACGTAGCAGACGGCACCAAGCAAGAAGGAATCGGGACCGCATCCCGAATGTGGGCAGTCACCGAAGATATCCAGTCTCTGATGTCCCTCAGCCAAATGGTCGACACCCAGACTTCCTGCAAGAAAAAGGCAAAATCAGTATCAAAGAGGGATAAAAATAGAAAAGGAACCAAAAATAGGAAAAGATATACCTCAGGTCGAAGAACCTCCTCTATCAAACCCAACTCCTCCGGATCCACTGCATGAGGATGGTGCAACATGAGTTCCATCCCTCTATCATCCCGCTGAATGTTGTATTAAGGAGTATGCAATCAAACAAAGGTAACCTCTGAAGTCGCCACCGCCGCAGATGCCTACGGACCACCGTTGCTGTGGGAAGACCCCGTCGCCTGACTCGAACCCACAGGAGGGAAAGGCAAGGCATCATATATGATGGGCTCCATCAACCAGCTCGTCACAAAGTCCATATAGTCATACGGCGCATCCGTATCAGTATACAATAGGTAGGACTCACCAATCATCACCGCGATCCTCGCATCCTCCGATAACAGCCGCTCCCACCTCATAGACATAGGATGCTGTGCAGGTGGCACCACCACCTCCTCCTTAGTAATCTGCCAAACCACCCGCTCCCCGAGATACCAAGAATGGATGAACTCGTGCACCAGCAAATGCCTCATTTATGCATTCAGCCCGGTCGCCCCCGTATCCTGAATGGTTGCCCCCTACGGGTAAAAAGTTACCTGAAAACCCCCCAGTAAGCATAAGTCAATACAGAATTAGAATGTGAAAAAATCAAGGCTGAAAGGAAATAGTCTTACCCTACCACTGGTCAGGCCATTCAAGACCTGACGCACCGCCTCCAGAGAGAGAGATCCCTTCGACTGTCGATTGGCCTTGCGCCATCGGTACAATCGGCATAAGTCCCCAACAGTCTCGTCCTTCAAAGCGATTAGCGGGGTATTGCACTCAATCACTTCATAGAACCACGTCTGCCAAAGAAAAGAATTCACAATAAAAAAGAGACGCATAAGAAAAATGCGAATGCATGAAAAGAAAATGTGCAAATTAAAGAATACCTCAAAGAGATACGTGGCTCCAATAAAAGTTTGTTGGAAGCACCGGCTGAATGCATCCAAAGAAAAATAGACGATCGCCAAATTCAGGCTCCCCCAATCATAGAGAGGGATGTTCAAAAACATCCTCAAATAAGGCAAGAACCACAAATGGATGACATCGCCTCTCAACGCCATCGTAAAATCTCCCAGCACCAACAATATAAACAATCGGGCCATCTACCTCACCTGCAGCCCGTCCTGTAAATCAACCACCCTACTCAGCAAAACATCCTTCAGTAAGGATAGTCGAATGGAATCCCTAGACACTATCCTCCCTACATCACCGAGCGCCGCCCGCACCGCCTCCGACCTCACCCGCAAAGAACAATCCACCTCAATATGATCCCCATCGCAATCCAACCCCAGCAGCTGCTGCACATCTATGGGAGTCACAGTCATCTCCCCAAAGCCAAAATGGAAGGTGTGGTTGGTATCCCACCATCTCTCCCCCAAAGCTCACAAGACCGCTGTCGAACGAGGCATCTCATCCAGCACAGACGCCAACCTCCCAAAACTCGCTGAGGATACCACCCAACGCACCACAAGTGGAAGATGCTCCCAAATATCCTTAAGCCCCATCGTCCCGCGGGCACGCATGTTCTTCAAAGAGATGTCAGACTGTCAAAAGAAGAAACCTTGTCAAAATTCGAGAAGAAAAGAAAAAAAAATCACTAAAAAAAGAAGAATGCCAAAAGTCTTTACTTACATAACCGCCAGGATTCACCACCCTCGAGGAACGATGACGCGATGGCTCTCGTAATAAGGTCCGCTCATCCACAACCGGCTCGAATGCATCAAAGGAGTTCTCACTCCCCAAAGCAAGAGGCCCCCTGGCCCTCCACTCCACATTTGTCCAGTCATCGATAGTCAACCATTCCATATGCGCAGTGATGCTCACAAAGGCGGCCATTTCTTAGAGATTGGAATGGTGGAATGATTTGGAGAGGAAAATCGTAAAAAGAAAGAAAACAAGAAGTTGTGAAAAATGAAGGGAATTTGCCCCTTTAAATAGGATGCCATGATGATTGGCATTGACCCACCACCCACAGATCGGCACTGACCCCTTACCTTCCCGAGGTAGTCCAAAAGTTCGTGCCACTACCGGATGGCACCCTCGATATCATGCCGACCGGCACCCCCCTTAAAATTTAGTACAAAAATTCCCAGAAAATACCAGAAAGCCCACAAAAAATTCTCAAAAAATTCTTAAAAATACCAGGAAGGATTTAGAACATTTTCACCAAGAAAATTTCACACTCCCTCAAGAGGAACTCCCCATTTCCCAAGCGAAACTCCTAAAAATGAAGTAAAACTCCTCCCGACAACATCCCCTAAGGATATCTAAAGATCAACCCTATACCCCAAAGATCTCAATTTTCCCCAAGCAATACATCCAAACCTTAGACCACCTAATCACTTCCCCAGTAGAATTTTGTCTATTCCTTCAGAGGATGCAAAAGATTTCCCCAGCAATCGGCTCCCCAGCCCAAAATAAAACCACAAGATAAATCTCCCCGGGAGAGTTCCCCAAGAACATCTCACCTTAAGCTCGTAGAATTGGCTTCGATCTGCAGAATTGGTCATCTCACCTTAAGCCCACAGAATTGGTCATCTCACCTTTATCCCGCAGAATTGGCTTCGGCCCACAGAATTGGTCATCTCACCTTAAGCCCGCAGAATTAGCTTCGACCCACAGAATTAGTCATCCCTACTTAATCCCACAGAATTGGCTTCAACCCGCAGAATTGGTCATCTCTTCAGGCCCTCAAAATTGGATTCGACCCGCATAATTGGTCATCACCCTTAAGCCCGCATAATTGGTCATCTCTACTTAAGCCCTCAGAATTGGCTTCGACCCGCAGAATTGGTCCTCTTTTACTTAAGACCGCAGAATTGGCTTCGACCCGCATAATTGGTCATCTTTACTTAAGCCTGCAGAATTGGCTTCGACTCACAGAATTGATCATCTCAACTTAAGCCCTCATAATTGGCTTTGACCCACAGAATCGAACACCCTCATCTTCAAGTCCTCAAAATTGGCTTCGACCCGCAGAATCGGTCATCCCCAGCACCTCCTCAGGAATTGGCCTAAACCTTTCCTCCAAACCATCCCTTAGGTCCTCAGATTCGACCTCGACCCCCTGAATTGGTTATCCTCATTTTCTTAGGTCCTCAAAATTGACCTCGACTTGGTCATCCTCGTTCCCTCGGGTCCTCAGAACCAGCCTCGACCCTATGAATTGGTCATCCTCCCTCAAAAGCATCATGCGATGTCTATTCGACGGCTATCGTTTGTTCTAAACTCACCCATCGAGGGGCTCTATAGACACCCCATTCTGTTACCCCCTAAACTCTCCTTAGGTCCCTAGCACCTCTCTTCATCACTACAAACCTAGGTCATACCCCGAGTACTGACCTACAAGCCATCGGTCACTCCAAGGTTCCTTTCAACCAAAATTCAAAGTCTTCAGCTCAACTAAGACTGAATGAATCTTTGAAGGGACTTGAAACCCCGTTCCAACGATCCATCCTGTGCGCGATTCTGACTTACCATGCGAGCTAACGACTTATTTTCTCTGAAACCTGATCTAGAGGCCACCAGACGCTCCCAGACTCTGTTTGACCTAAGTCAACTCTTCAGATCGACCAAGACTAAATGAATCTTCAAAGGTAACTGAAACCCCTTTCCAACGATCCGCCCCGTGTGTGATTCTGACTTACGGTACGGACGAACGATATGTTTTACTCCGAAAGGTAACCAAATACTTCCATGACCCGGTTGACCAAAATCAACTCCCCGAAATAGATCAAACTCTTTGTAATGTTGAATTACATATCCTAACATATCCAACGATCTACCCCGTGTGCTATTCGGACTTACCATGCGGACGAACGATCCGTTTGCGCCCGACGATTCCCCGTCCAATGGACCGACGAATGCTTCTGAGTCATATTTGACCTAAAGTCAACTCTTGAACCTGGGAGCAGTCCAAAGGACTTTTGAAGGTCTCTAAATTACCTTTCCAATGGTCCTCCCCATGCATGATTCGGATCAAAATTTTACGCTCTGCGACCGATTTTCCGAAAAGGCCTGAAAGACACTGCTAAACGGTAGGTTCCAGACCCTGCCTATCTGCAGGTGCCAATTGGCAGGACCAGGTCTATTCCGATCGGTAGTTCCTTGGGCCTATAAAAAGGAGGCCTTGACCTCATTACAAGAGGATCCGAGATCATAAACATATCACTCTCAGCAAATCGAAAAAACCTCTCTCGAAGTCAGCAAGATTTCCACATCCCAATCCCTTTTCAACCTTCACCTTTCATCATCCTTTTCAACAAACTTGGTGAATTAACCATCTTCATCATCATCCAAGTGCAAGGTCTGCTCTTCAATATTCAAGATCAAGCTCAAGCTCTTCAAGAAGGTCCAATTTTCTCAATTCTCTCCTTAAATTCTCATAAATTCACATTAACTTGTTTTATTACTTAGCACTTTTATTCTCTCATCTCACATATCCTAATATACTTTTTATTTAGTATTGTTGCACATCTCTTATTTTCGTACAAATAAAAAACCAAAAAATAAGAAAAATAGGGTTTTCTCATAAATTCCAAACGAGAATTCTCACACTTTTCTTACACGTTTCTCACAACTAAAACACTTTTTCTACACACACATACAAATAAGAGAAGTCCTCGATTGGATTTATGGGATAAACCCCACACCTCGTTTTGCATGCAAACTACGTGGACTTTGATGCCTCTATAGGCTACGTAGGCGTCTCGGGGTAAAATTCGAGATTCAAGTCCTATTTTTACTTTTTTCTATCATCTCCTATTCTCTTTAAATTCAATTCTCCTAGATTATATACATACATACATATATATATATATATATATATATATATATATATATATATATATATATATATATATATATATATATATATATTTCTTCTTAGTGGCGTATTATTCCACATGTGTTGTCGTTCCATCAAAACGATCAACGTAAGGATAATCGCGTAAATCCTATTTTCTAATATTTTTATACCTTCCTACGGATGACTCGCTTTACCTCTTCCATGGTACAAGTCAATGAATCCTATCTCCACTACATATACACATTCACACATATCACGGGGAAAATAAAGGAAAATAGCAAAAACCCATGAGAGACCGTAACGGCAGAATGGGTGCCTAACACCTTCCCATTTCTTAACTTAGCCTTCGGACCCTTTTCGAATCATTTTGGTTTCGTATGAATCAGTATGTCTTTGGATGTTGTCCTTTAGGATGGGTCCCTTTCTTTTGTCTGTTTTGAGTAAAATAGACTGGCGACTCTATCTCTCTACATTTTTCACCTCACCCAAATGACGTCGGCCGAAGCGCTCCCAAGAGGAACGCGTGGGACCTAGGATACTCCATCACGCCAACCTCCCGCCGCGAGGATCAGGGATGGCCACAATTACCTACCTCATCTAGGATTCGTAAGTACTTGCTAGTCTTCATAGGCTATTTCACCAAGTGGGTAGAGGCAGAAACACGAGAGAATATTAGAGTTGACAATATGATAAGGTTCATCGGTAGAAAGATCACAGCATTCTTTGGGGAAACAAGAACCATCGTAAATGATAATGTACTTCCCTAACACGGATTTATGGCTTACCCGTAGTTCAAACTACGTGAGGGACCCATGTGAAGCATCCCCGGAGTCCAATCATACAGAGCTACTAAAGTAAAATTAAAAGGAATACTTCAAACATATGACTAATTTGTGTAACACATTTTTCAATATTTTATTTTATTAAAATATTCCACTTTTAGTGAAATTACCACTTTACTCATTTGTTTCCAAACTTATCCTTTCCAATTTTATAAGTTTTAATCCTTGAAACATTATTCAGTTAATACACACACCAACTACCCAAAGTTTAATTGTTAATGCTTATTTAACACCTTTTATAACCATAGTTCCAAATTAGACATTTATTTACTTCCTTTATTCAAGAAATCTAATTACACTTAAAGACTACTTTTATAAGAAAATAATATTTCCTATTTATCAATACATGTAGTCTCATAACTTTATGTTTATCACACCTTTAACCGCTATTTACACACTTTAAAGATTAGAATTTCTACTTTTCTCATTTCTTGTTTAAACCCAACAAGAATCTTCTTTAAACTTGCTCGCATATTTATCCTCAAAATACTACAAGTTTATATGCATGAGAAGATGGATTTTAAATCCTAAAATCCTATTAAATGGGTTAAACACACATTTCTTTATAGAAATGTACAATACTTGCAAAATTATGCTTTCATGACATAAAGCCATTTTTAATTTCTTCAAACTTAGAAAATGTCCATTTTCCTAAAATCTCCATTTTTTACAAGAAACTTTATTTCACAAACATTTAGCAAAAATTAACATCATTTTTCAAAAAAAATATTTCATGAAATGTTTAGTATCAATTTTCTACAGACTACACCATTTTCATAAAATACTAATTTTAATGTATCAAAATTTTAAAATATTTACCCATCCTTTATTTCCAACAAAATAACATTTTTACAAAAAGTTTTATTCCATAAAAATATTTAATATTAATCAACTAGAAGCCATTATTTATTCATGTGAATTCTACCCAAGTAATCTAACAACAAGACTACTAGTAATGCAAATAGAGTCTTAAATACTAAGGATATATTTTCCCAACTCTAAAGACTCCAAATGGTGGTAGAAACTTTGGTGTAAGAGGAACAACCCCCACCTCCAAAGGTGGCCTAAAGGTGTTACCAAATGCATCATCTATTAATGCTTCAATTGTGATTCATTTAAGCTTCCAATCCAAAAACCCTTTCAAACTCTCTTCAAACTCCAGGAGAGCTTCCATTTTCATCTTCTCAAAAAATCCCCCAACACTTCTCCAACATCTGTAGCTCCACTTCAACAATGGTGGTAATGGGTGTTGTACGCTTGAATGTGGTGAAATACGAGAAGAATGAGGTTGTTTATGGTCATTTGAGGTGGTTTGAGTTGGAGAGAAGCTCATCCATTGTGAAAGACCTTTTCTATCCCTCAATTTTTCTTCTAACTTCATAATACCAAAATGAACCAAACCCAGCCTTATAAAAAACCTTAAAACACCAAAAATCCCATTTTGCCCAATTTGGGCTCATCGAATAGCTCATCAATCCAAGGGTCAAAAATTTGATAGTGCACAAGGACAATCTGATTAACAAAATTATAAAGGCCCTCGTTTGAACAAGATTGGGCCTCATTCAAACGAGAATAGAGTCTCATTCAACCCATGGATTCTAACTACCTTCAAATGACCCTACAACATTACACTGTGGGATCTTGTTGGAAGATCATTCGATCCCCTTCTTCCAACGAGACCTAAATATCATTCGAATGATCCTACTTTCGTTCGAACCCTCCAAACTAATTTTTACCCATAATTCTCAGCAATTAATATCAAACCTCGTTTCATTAAAATCTATACATAATTTAAATGAAATATTAGGGTGGGTATTACAGATAATGACACGCGGTTTGAGAGTGGAGCTTTCAGGCTAATTGTGATGAGCATAAATTTAAACACCTATTTAGTTCAGTGGTATATTACTAATGAAATGATCAAGCAGAGGCCTCAAATAAAACGATGCTCGATGTCCTTAAGAAAAGGCTGAAAAGAGCAAAAGGTACCTCAGTGGATGAGATTCCCTATGTTCTTTAGGAAAATTGTACCATACCTAAAATAACTACTAGAGAAACACCCTTCACGCTCACATATGGAATGGATGTTTTCGTACCACTTAAATAGGGACTCTCGACCATGTGAACAAGGTTGGCTGACCAAGGACTAAACGATGTTCCCTTTCATGCTGAACTTGACCTGGACGATGAACGAAGAGAGTTGACCATGACCAAGATGGCCTCATACCAGCAGCAGTTAGCAAAGAAGTATAACAAAGGGGTCGATCTGAGAAAGTTCCAAGAAGGAAACTACATCCTTAGAAATGTTCTCGGAAGCGCCATAAGACCGTTGGACGATAAGTTGGGAACCAACTAGAAGGGACAATTCAAAGTAATCAGAGACGATCTACATGGATCATATCACTTAAAAATAATGGAGGGAAGAGAGATATCTAGATAATGGAATGCAACCAATCTCACGAATTCTATTTTTAGTCTTCAGTTTACATTTCAGCCCTTAGTTTATGCAAATTTTCATTTTGAAACTTATGTTGCTCGTAATTTACCATTTCGGTTATGAATAAAGGCCCTTATTTCCATATCTCAAAGCTCTTAAGTTATCCAACTACCTTACATTGTTTCCTAAGTAGTAGGCTCACATTTGGCATTTAATCTTTAAATGATGTCGACCAGATGATCAAACTTTAATTTAATTACAATGGCAGTTTTGCTTATTACAATTAACACTAACATCCTGAGGTCCTTGTCATAACCAACATTTGTGACCTCATAACTTACCCAAACAAGATAAAAGCCCTAAGGGGGATCCCTAGTCAATAAACCAACTTTTATTGGTAGACTAAAATCCTGAACAGGTGGATCTCATAAAACCATGTGCATTTTTTCCATTGTACTTTCTAGGCCTAATGGAGTGTGACGACATAACCTAAAAGGTAAGAAAGGAAGACTAACACTTGAAAGGCATAATGGACTAGAAAAATGCATAAAATTGGTATTAACTTGATTAATTTGATAGAGCTTGATTACAAAAAGTACCGATTACATAGTAATAATTACACAAATCTACAACAATTTATGGTCGGCGAGCTATAAATTGTTTTATTTTCTTCCTCCAACCATCATTAGGGTTAGGCCTATATTCGTCATCACTATCTTGACCTTATAGGTGGATCATGATGAGTTAAATAGTAATGACATCTAAAGGGATCCATGTCTCATCACGACAATCAATTTGGTACATATACCAGAGCTGAGAGCTCTGGGGTTCCTTAACAACATTGAAGGCATTCAGCCAACCATGCTTATAGGTGACGTCTTCAGCTTTCTGTAACCTCGCTAGGGAATCTTATCAATCCACATCATAACTTTCTGACCAAGCCGCCTGAGGACCCATCCTGAATAAATATCGAAGCTTTTATTATCACAGCTTAGCCCCATCACCATAGCATTGCTCCTTTGAGCTAGATCTTCAACTTTTGAAATTTTCTTCTTCCAATTATCATTTTATTACTGGAGTAAAGCGCCGACCTCCCCCACATCATTGGATTCAACCAATTGTCATTTATTTCTTTTTGTATGGAATCACTCACATCTTCAAAGTCTTTGAGGTTATCCTTTAACTTGGCAGCTAGGGTAGATTGGTTCTTATTGTCCTCGGTCCTCTTTTGTAAAGCCTTACAGGTAATAAAAAAATGCTCACTGATCTTACACGCTAGCATATTGTGTAAGTTGCAACATCAAAACAGAACATGCAATAGTTTATCAGAAAATACATAAACTGACACACTCAAGAGAATGAAAATATTATTTTCATTAACGAAATAAGGGGTAAGAAAAGCCATTACAATCCAAGGAAAGAAAAAAGAGTACAATTTACGCGCAAAATAAGAAAAAATCCTAAAGCTATAGGCTTCACTTTTTCACCTGCTCTTTTATCTCAACATCTCTCCCCTTAGGTGCGACTTCTTTCTCCTTGGGTGCCACCTCCTTCGCCTAGTTAGCATAACGACTGGTCGAAGGCTCTTCATCATCCAGAGGGGGAGGACCTAGCTAGTGCAAACCAAATATCTTGGATTTAATGGCGGTCTCCACTTTAGGCAAGGCCTGACCCTAGCCCTTTTTGAAGCTCACCTTATGGGAATAGGCAATCTAGACCCTAGCATTAGCATACAACTCATCCCAGCCCTTATTAAAGCTAACGTCCTTGGTAAGAGGGACCTAACCCACCTTCCTAGCCAGCCAAGAATTTTTAATCGATTGGCGAGTGTTTTCCACCTTCAATAGGTTATTCTCAACTTTCAGTGAGGCCATGGCCTTGGTAGTGATCTTTATCTCTTTCTCATGGGCCTCCTTAGCCAGACCATGGCACCCTTTGACAATCAAAGGGACTCATTTAGGTTATTATTTAATTTAGATTGGTCGATGTGACCATCCAAAAAACTTGTAAACTCTGCCATAAACTGTAAAATAAGAAAAATGTCAATTATTAGGAGATCTGACAAATAGCAGTTAGGCAGACCAAATATAGCAAACAAAAAGAAGACCGTTACAGGGACAGAGTTTAAGATGCTTGGAGGGAAAGCTATTTAGGTCCTAGCATCTTTAGCCGCTCACAATCAGCAAGGATCACTGCCTCCCTTAGCAAACTGGGGTCAAGGGTTTGCTAAGGGCCTTCTTTTTCTCTTCCTCCTTATTCTTATTTTCCTCTTCCTTCTTCTTGGCGATCGATCTTAGGTCACCAAACTTGGAAGATTTACACTTTGCCTTCTTTTAGTACTTCATCCGACAGGTAGGAGGACATCATCATCGTCATCATCAGCAATCAAAATGAGTCTCTTCTTGGTAGGAGCCATTGAGTCTTATTTTTCTAACTAGATTGACCCAACATCCAACGGTTAGAAAGAATAAGAAGTTTCCTCATCAAGGAGAGGAAGATTTTGTATCTCATCAACCAGATAAGTAGTAAAGTTTCTGGTAGTATTGGTATACTCCACCAAAAAGGCTTCCAACTAGGAGTTCTCATCATTAGGATGATACTCTCTCACCCTCCAAGCTTTTAGCAGAATGGCAACGTTGATGTCTTAAAGGAAGGGCTCCTTATTTTTCTTGCGACCTGTTTAAAGACAAAATAGAAGAGAAATTAGCAAAAACAAATGATAAATAAAGTGTAAGTGATTATAATAACAAGTGCCAACCTATGTGATCATCCCCAAGTCAAAACAGGGAAACCCTATGTATTCTTTGCCCCTAGGGAGTGGTGGATGTCACCAATTTCTGGTAATGAGCCCTTGACCCCAATGGCCCTGATTGGAATCAGTGAGATTTATGACCAACACCCACTCAACCTTCCTCGCCTTCAAATATAAGATGCCATCAAAAGTGTGAGACCAGGTATAATAATACCTGATCTCATGAAAGCCCTGGCTGGTCCCACAAAGCTCAATTATACAGTTAACCCCATTGACTATTCGCCAGGTATGGGGGCACACTGAGTAGGGACCACCCTAAAGAATTCAAAGAACTCAAAACATTAAGAATTTAGGGGGAAATATCAACCCCCCTTAGACCACAGCTAAGGTGTGAATCATGTGCCCCCTTTGATTTCCACCTCAAAAGGAATGCAGTGGGTGTTTTCGAACTCATCAACAATTTTTCCATGGATAGTCGACATTTTTAGAAGAATAAATTTTCACTACTAGAGACAAATTCAAAAAGAAGAATAAGAAAGTTGTGAAAGCAATAAATACGGATGAATACTTACAAAGTCAAAGAAGTTCAAAGACGAAAGCTCTGGAGTTTTTATAGATGAACTGGAAGCAAAGTGATGGTCTAGTGTTGATGAAACTCAGTTTTAAACCCTGTGCACAATCATCAGGCACAACACCCAAGGAGATTTTGGCGCTTTATTTCTTACTCAAATGAGCGTACCCCTGGAAATTTTTCATAATTACAAGTCTGCCATTTCGGTTCAACTTCATAGGAATGGATCAAAATCATTTGGGCCCAATGCAATGATAAAACCTACTGGCCAACAAAACCTAACCCAGAGGTTTTAGGGGCATATATGGGGCCTAAATAATTTAGTCCCAGTTTAAGAAAGGTCGACCCAACCTAATAGTATATTGGGCACGCCTGTCCAAAATCCTCAAATAAATTAGCACAAATCATTTGTCATGTGGATAAATACACATATTTATCACGTCCATACAAATAAGCTCAGTTGGTTACCTACAATCTCGGATGAGATATTTTGGAGTCATCACACGAGCTAATAACAAGCTAGGATATTTCCTCAAACAACTCAAGCACTATGGTTTTACACTATTATAAATACAACCCACACCCCAGGAACAAAGGGATATAATTTCCAAACTTTGAGAGAACTTAATAATATATAATGACCTCTTTATGGACGTAGGCAATTTGTTTAACCACGTATATTCTTATGTTGTGTGATTATCATCTTATATTCATTTTTTTATTGCTTTATGGAATCCTTTTAGTTGATATTAATTTGTACTCACACCACCGATCAGCCTCAGGATACAGAATCCTTTCTTCTTCATCAATAGAATCATAACTCCATAAAAGGAAGTTATAGATAATACTCTACTAAGATTTGATGCAGTGTACGGAATGTGGGTTTGACAAGCTCAACAAATCACTCTAGGGAAGAAGACGATTTGGAAAATGAAAGTATTTTTATGAAACAAAAGGAAGAAAACTTTTGGAGCATGTATGAGAATTGAGTTTCGCCAAAAGAATTGTTTAAAATAGTCCAAATGAATCATTTTATACAAAAACACATTTTTCAAGGCAGTTCGTTCAGATGAAATTGCCACTTCGTTCCAACAAAATTGTAGTTTCGTTCTAACGAGGTGAGGTTTCATTCGAACAAGATTTTAACGGACCTCCAACAAAATTATTTTTGTCAAATAAAGATCTCTCATTAAAATCTCGTTTGAAACTCATTCAAACGATTTAAGCACTTCATTCTAACTAACAACAACCCTCGTTCGAATGATAATAGAGTCTTATTCTAATGAGATGCAAATATCGTTCCTACGAACATATAAATAATAAATTTTATTTTGAAAAACATGGTTTATGAAAATTCCTCGCATAAAAACCTACATCCCAAAATACATTTGAGTGAGAAAAATCAAAACCTCAAATCCATATACCTCCATAAAGTGTTTGTGACAATTCCAATCCAATGACTTGAATTTCAAAAATCATGCTTGGTCACTAATATCTCTTGAAAGATCATGTGGAATCATATACTAATGTAGTGTTCAATTTGTAACGAGATACACCAAAATATCTAAAGTATGAGAAATTATAAATTCTTCCTCTTACAAAATGGCTATTCAGGAATGAGTGTGATGAGTCTTTAAATATCTTTAAAAATATGGATAGGTTGGTATCAGAAGGTTATTCACAAATATATGGCATAGATAACTATGTAACATTTGCTCCTGTAGCTAGACTAGAATCTGTTAGGCTCCTACTTATTTTGTCGTGCCATTTTAAATTCAAACTTTATCAAATGGACTTAAATATGGATTTATAAATTGAATTTAAATGAAGAAGTGATAAAAAATTTAAAGGTTTACTTGATCATTCTTTCTAAATCATGTGCTTAAATTAAATAAAACCATTTATGGTTTAAAATAGGCCCCTCACACCTGGTATGATAAATTAGCAAATTTTCTAATGCAAAATGTTATCAACCAAGGGGGAGTTGACCTTATAACGTTCATTAAACGTAATAAAAACTACTTGCTAATTGCTCAAGTTTATGTTGATGACATAGTTTTTAGGTACACATCTCCTTTGCAATCTGAAAAGTTTGCTAACACTATGAAATCTGAATTTCAAATGTCTATGATGGGAGAACTCTAATTTTTCTTAGGTCTTCAAGTAACTTAAATTAGTGATCATATCTTTATTTTTCGATCTAAATATGTTTTTATTTTGATCAAGTTCTTTGGTTTCACTACTGCTAAGACTGCTAGAATACCTATGAGTTCTTCTATCAAACTTTTAAAAGACTTATCTGAAAAAAGGATTGATGTCACTTTATATCGTAGTATTATAGGCAACTTACTTTACTTAATTGTGATTAAACCTGATATACTGCATAGTGTCTCTGTTTGTGTGCTAAACATCAATATGAACCTAAGGAATTCCATTTACATGTCATAAAATGTATTATTAAATTCATAAGTGGAATAATAAACTATGATATCATGTACACCTTTGACACAAATTCTAAAATAATCGAGTATACAGATGCTGATGGGGTTGGTTTTGCCGATGACAGTATAAGAACATTTGGTGGTTGTTTTTCCTTGGGAAAAATCTAGTCTCCTAATACTTTACAATCACAATCACATTTGGCTTTCATCAGAATAAGTCGAATACATTGTTGCTGGTAGTTTTTGTACTCAGCTTCTATGGATGAAATAAATATTAAGTTATTATGGCTTAAATAAAACATATGCCTTAATATTATGTCATAATAAAAGTTCTATTAACATTTCAAAGAATCCTATATTCCATTCTAAAAAAAATATCAAAATTAGAGAAAACTTGATTCAAGAATTAAATGAGAGAAAAGATTTGGGCATCGAATACCTTAACACTAAAGATAGATTGACAATCTTTTCACAAAATTTAGACAATTAACATTTTGAAACTCTTAGAATGTCTACTGGTGTCTATGGATGCAATATGTAATGTGTTAAGATTGTATGTTAGTACCTCTTTTATCATAATATCTTGTGGTACTAACATCTTTATAGGTTATTTCCTATCATTTGTCCCTTTGTGATAAACATGGGGAGAATGTGGGGCTCTTTTTTTACTTTTGGGAGAATGTGAGTTTTTTGGGATATATCTTGTTGGTTGAGTTATGTAGTCTTCCTTTTAGGACATACGTTGTTAGCTGAGTTATGTACTCTTCTTTCTAGGAATCGTGTTTATAGTTGAGTTATGTATTTGTGTGTGTGATGCTTATTTTTTAGTCTCAATTCAGTTTGTCCTAAAATTGTCTAAAGGGAGATATTGAAAGTTCCCTTTCTAATCCCATGGGATTTGTATTGGAGCAATTTTGTAACAATTGTAGCAAACACACTCAGGCCATATCACACCCTGCTTTTTAGTATGAATGCACAAGAGAGTATATATAAAGCACTGAATTAAATTTACGGCGAAAAAAAACTTTATTCATTTTGAAAATAGTACACATAGTGTATTACCACCGCAGAGGTGAATTGCATTTATTTCTGTCTTATTCTCTGGCCATAGTCACGTATGCAAATAGGTGATCGGTATTTGTCTCTAAGGAGGAAGAGATGTTATCCTCTTTTTCCTAGGCCATCTGGAGGGAAAAGTAATTAGCACAAATATGTTAAGCAGACTTTACCACTTTTATAACAAATATATATATAGATGAGAGGTGGAGTGTGTATAGAATTCAATGCTTGTACAGCAATGCCAAAGAATTAAAGTTGATAATCCCATAATTATCAGTTTATTAAGGTTTACATAATAAAATCAAGGATCTTTGAACTGATAATCCCATACTTACCATCTCACTATGGTGTTATAGAAATAAGTAAGCCATCAGTAAAACCAAATAATAAAGAATCCAAAACCTTAAGATGATAACTGGTTAGGCACATAATTAAAATGGGACTCATAGGTATGTAGCAATGAAACTGGCTCTCCATATCGGAGATCACAGACCAAGTAAAAAAATTTGTGGGACAACACGGCATTCTACTCTTTATTTATTAGTGAAGCTCTTTCAATAAGAATAATGTACAAAAGTGCAGGGTAAACTGAATCGTTACAATGAATTATTACGATACCCGTTATTAGGTGAGAAGGGTTTAAATTTGATTTAAATGATCATAATTAAAATATCAATTGACATAACAACATAGGAGTATGGTAATTTTTACATATACTTGGAATCAAGTTTAGCTATCATTAAATGATATCAATAATAGTTATTAAGTACGCAAAATTTACTTTTTTAGAGGTAAAAGAAACCTACTTGCTCGGTATTTCGAACTGCTTGAGGATCAAAAGAGGATATTGGGAGGAGTTGGTACCTGATTCTTTGTATACAATGTTTATATAAGCATTTGTTGAAATTGGGGTTGGTTTGGATAGTTTATACAAAAAAAACTGCATCTTTTAAAGTTTGGGGGTTTAATTGTAAATAACTTGGGACTTTAAAATCTTGAACTTAAGTCTATATTTGAACTTTGGTGTAGGAGACCTTTTGTCTTAAAATATTTTGAAGTACTAATAGGCAAAGTTAGGGGGTTCAGATTCATAAGTTGAAAAAGTAAGGAGCGGTTGAATTGTAATTTAGGAAAAATATTTCAAAGTGAAAACCTCATTTTTCCATAACTTAGGCTAGACTCAACCAAACATGGCCTTACCTTATATCATTTTCACCATAAAAATAAAATAAAAATATTGGGAAAAAATTAAAAAAAAATGATTAACCACGCGCCCTCACGTGCGTGGTCAGTGTTTTTGGTCAAAAACTTCATCTTTAACCTCTCGATGGTTGACTTTTGGGTTTCATATTTTTGACCTTGAATATCTCCTTCATTTCTACACCATTTGAGACGATATCAAAACAAACTCAACCTAAAATTACCTTAAGAATCCAAATATATAGGTTTTACGCATTGAAATGCAGTATATCGTAAAATGTGTGTTTTTGCCAAAATTTTGACTTAACATTTGCAACTTTCAAATATATGGTAGGGATACTTATAAAACCAGTTTGGTTTCTTCTATGTTAAGGAATACTTTGGTTTTGATTTCAAGGTTTGATATGGATTATAAACGGGGAATTTGATATTTTGAATTTTTTTGCTTGAAAAACACTTTAAACAAATTGAAGCTTTTTTCATGGGTTTTGATCATTGCACTAGCTCTCCTAAGGTTCTAATGAAGGTATTCATAGCTTCAAATCAGAGCTTTAAGCTTTATATCAAAATTCACCACTAAAGCTCAAGCTTTAATGGTGTAATTTCATGCCTTTCCTATTCTACATTGTTTTACAAATAAAAGCTTTAATATTATGATTGCTCTAAGCATAGTAATCATACATAAATCATTTAAAACTAAAAGAACTGAATATAATACATAAAATCATAGTGTACCTATTTGGAGTGAATTTTCCATGCTTTGAATATTCTTATGGTGTGTGTTTTAACTGAGAAAAATGTGGGGTATTTATAGTACTTCATCAGGGAATTCGATTTGTTGCTGGTGGAGGTGAATATCAGGCAAAAATTTAAGGATTTCAATGTCATTTTTAAAACTTCACATATTCGCATAATGCTAACATGTGTTATTCTTGTCTTCTAGTGCTGACGTGCAGCATATGTAGCTAGGGGGTTATGTGAAAATACTCAAACTTTGAAGGTTGGTACTTGTTTGGTAAAATATTATGGTATATAGCCTTAGAAGTATACTTTAAAGAAAGTTTAGGGGTATTTTTGTAATTTCATTAAGTTTCAAGGGATGAAATTATATTTTTTCATTAATTGAAGTCTAGAGGATTAATATGATATAAATTTGAGGTTTATGGGTTGAGTATAAGTTAAGTTATGTTTGTTTGATTTATTCACGGGATATTTTGCAATTATTGAAACTCCAGACTGTCTATGTTAATTTATTAAAGATATAGGGCATCGAAGGTAGTTTCATTCTTTTTTAGGAGACTTTTGAATTTGAGATCATCAAAAGTTTTTAAAATAAATACTTTAGGGACTTGGTTATTGATGTGTTTGGTTTTGAAAATTCTCGGGTATTACAATCTACCTTCCTAATAAAAATTTGTCCTCAAATTTACCTTGAAAGAGATCAAGATATTGATCCTTCATAGCTTGTTCTGGTTCTCATGTGGATTCTTATTGATTTTTATTTTCCCTAAGTACTTTGATTGGGGAATTTCCTTGTTCCTTAGACGTTTCACTTAGTAATCCTGAATTCGAATAGGACGTGCTTCAATTTCATGGTTTGGTTTTATAAAAATTGCTTGCCATGTGATGGTATGAGAATGATCAGAAATATAATGGATTAACTGAGACACATGAATACATTGTGAATGTTGGATAATACTACAGGTAAATCTAATTGCTAGGCTATAGGTGCAATACGATTAGAAACTGTGAAAGGTCCAATATATCTGGGGCTAATTTCCCTTTTCTTCCAAAGCGTAAAATTCCTTTTCGAGGAGAAACTTTCCAAAATACTCGATCATTGACTTGAAATTATAAGGCTTATGACGTTGGTCTGCATAACTCTTCTGACTATCATGGGCTATTTTCAATCTTTCTCAAACATGTTGTATCTTTTTAGTAGTTTCTTGGATTATCTCAGGACCATATTATTGACTATTTCCCTATTCTACCCAACATACAGGCGAACGATAAGGTATTCCATATAAACCTTCAAATGGGGAAGCTTTAATACTTAACTAATAACTTTTTTTATAAGAAAACTCAACAAGGGGTAAATGTTCATTCCAATTTTCGAGCATATCGAACGTACAAGTTACTAGCATATCTTCCAATGTTTAAATTGTGCATTCCAATTGTACATCCGTTTGTGGGTAGAATGTTGTACTTAAATGAGTTTTAGTACCTGTTGATGTAAAAAACTAGACTTGATCGAATTAGTTAATCACACATAAATATGAATAAAGAAATAAGACAAAGGATTTTTAAAGTGGTTCATCCTTAATGAAAATGGCCTATGTCCACTGTCTTGTTTTGCCTTGATTTTAATTATGATCGCAAGTGATCGATTGCCCCGTTATGGAGGGGGTTAAAATGTATTTATAACCCTTGGGTTGTTCATATGAATAGACAATATGCCATTATTTAATAGACATATACATCAGTACATAATAAGAATGTTCATTGAATCCGATGTTCATTGAATCTATAATTGTCGCTTGCTCTTTTTGACTAGATGCTCTGTACATTGACTAGCTCGGTACGCTGAGTAGCTCGATATGCTAAGTACATATTTTTGCCACGTAAGATGACACGTGTCTTCATATTATTGGTCCACATCAACTGACTAATTTTTGTATCAACAGAAGCCCCCAATGTTTCACAGTTGAGGTTGAATATGAGAGTGTGCAACATTATGCCCACAAGTGACTCAGGCACATTTACCCAATATTGTTAGATTACAGATTTCCAACACTTGTGACATTTAATGACTTTGAGCGCGAAATGGAAAACTCGTAAATATTTTTAATCTTTGACATACGCTTGGGTATTTTCGTCTTTTTCATCCTTTAGCCGCCGAAAATGCAATCGTCTTTTCTAGTAATCATTTCTTTTCTCGCTTCCCGACGCGACGCATTTAAAAGCGATAGAATCAAATCATCTTCTACCTTTTGCCTTTTAGACTTCCAAACTCTTTGTCTTCTCACTTTGTCTTCTTACGATCGTTCTTTCTGTCACCCGCCTAAGCAGATTTCTCAATTTTCTATAAGAACTTCTTCCTTCTTCTTTCTTTGTTTTAACCACCATAGTTTATCTTGTCGAATCATTGGATAAGTTCCGGGCTGATTTTGCAATTCCCTCTTGGGTTATTCTAAAGGAACCTCCTTACCCTTCTGATTTATTTTCTTTAGCTGAGGGACATTGGTTTTCCTCCATTTTTATAGCGGAATGTGGTTTTTATTTCCCGCCTAATCCCCTGTGTTTGGAGTTTTGCCAATATTTCGATATTTTTCCTCCAATAGTAGCTCCAAATACATGGAAGGAAGTTAATGGCGTACATAGGTTGAACCAATTACATAGAACTCACTTAGGAATTCATGAAATCATGTATTGTTATAAATGGGTTACCAAAGACACTAATTTTTATTTAAAAACTAAGTTTTCAAATAGAGCTTTAGTGGTCAATCTTCCCGATGCTAATAGGGACTATTTTGATCATGGGGTTGTGATGAAAAATTGGCAACACCCCTCGTTAAAAGGAAAAGATATGTACCAAGGTCCCAGATGTCCACTTTATGGCAATGGGATAGTTTTTTTTAGTTTTTCAATTTAGCTCTGTTTTTTTTTTATAAAATGTGTCACTGATATTTACGTTTTTATTTTACAGTTGATAGCAAAAGGAAACCTCCAAAAAAGAGTGACATAAATATAAAAGACTTAACACTTATTTGGGGTTTGCATAAATCCATTATTAGGGAGCACGTGAGGTCTACTTCTTATTTGTTGAGATACAAGAACACCACTTCATCTTTTATTGCCCGACCTCTCGTTCCTCTTGTGGTAATTAATCTTGATCAAATACAGGCATCTCCAGCAACCGCAGGAGAATCTTCTTCTGATTTGGGTACCTATATTACCAGTTTGATGATGAAGAAGAGGAAGGTACGTGATTTCTTTGCCAAGTCTACTCCTGGTTCTAAAGGGACGAAGAAGAACAAGGGCGACGTTCCAGCTGATGGAACTAAGAAAAAGGATGATGTTTCTCCTAACAAAGATATCAGCAAGAAGCCCTATGTTTACCCTAAAGAGGTAGCACCTTTGATTGAAGTTGTTGTCCCAAAAGAGGCAGCACCTTTGATTAAAGAAGAGGTAGAACCTGTGATTGAAGGTGCTCCTTTGAAGAGGTTGAGGAGGGGTCTTACTGAAAGACCTATAGATGATGTTGCCCAACCTACTAGAGTTGGGATTTCTTCTTTGAAGGCTAGTTATCCAGTTGTCCTTACCCCTACCTTGGCCAAGAAATTGATCAAATCAGGGACTCTCCCTGATTATCGAGATGTTAAAACTTCAACTCCTCGGGATAAGGTTATCGATGTGGCTTCCCAACACCTTGCCTCAGTAAGTGGTTATTATACTTATCTTTCTAATTATTCATTGCCATGTCCATGCTTTGATTCATGCCTTTTTTCTTCTTGCAATTTTTGGTGTACTTTGACAATATCGTGGAGAAGGATGAAGCCATCAAAGCTTTAACCTCATCCAGTGGAGTAGAAGAAGCCCTTTCTGGGTTATCAAAATCTTTGGGGGAGTCCCGATAAAAGTACAAAGAGGATAAAGTTATATGGGAGAATAAAATTCGATCGGCTGAGTCATCTCGTCAACAAGCTATAAATGCCTCCAAGGAGTTGGAGGAAAAATTGAAGGTTATTATTTCCAGTCAAGTGGAAGTTGATGGAAAGCTTAAAAAGGTTGAACTGCGTAAGAAAGAGATTGAGGAGAAGGTTAAGGTGAAGTTTATGGAAGAGCTTCTTAGAGAGAAAACCTCCTCGAAGATAATGAAGAGGAAAGTTGATGTGAAGAAGTCCTATAGCTCTAGTTGGGATAATGAATGGAATAGAGATTTGGCTGATGTCTCTTCCTAAATGGAGTATGCAAGTTTGAAATACTTTAGAGATGGATGGATTGTAGCTTTGAAAGAGTTAAACATTGCTGATGATTCTGAACTATTTCAGAAACACACTCATGGCCCTCCTGCTACTATTGAAGAAGAAGAAGAAGAAGAAGAAGAAGAAGAAGAAGAAGAAGAAGAAGAAGAAGAAGAAGAAGAAGAAGAAGAAGAAGAAGAAGAAGATAAAGTTGCATCTGATGAATCTTCTATGGTGATAGTAGAAAAAACACCTGCGATTACCATTCCTCAATCCTCCGAGCAAATGAAGCAGGGAATAACTTATACCGAGCAACTCCAACTTCCCTCATAGCAACCAACTCTTTCATCCAAATCGTCTGAAGATGTTGTAGGAAATAAGGAGAAGGTGTAGAGTTGTTCGGCTCTTTAATTTTGTTATTTTTTTATTTTTTCCTTTCATTGTAACTTTGGTTATACTTTCTCCTCTTGTGACTGATAAAATGGACTTTCTTACTTACTCTAAGTTTTCTCCTTTACTTGCTCGATTAGTATCGTTGTTGATCCGTTTTTACTTGTCCTTGCTAGTTTATTTCCCGGATGGAACTCTTATCAGCTCATGATACAGAGTTGATGAAGAAAGTTAATGACTACTTCAAGGCTGGTCATACATATTTCACTGAAGCTGAAATAGTTAGTATCCTTAGGCCTGATTCCTATAGGCGAGAAATTGAGCTTTATCAATATTTAAAATGTTTGCTTGATCGGGTTGTGGCCAATAATTTTACTTACTATGAAATGATTGAAGATCTGCAAGGAACGATCGAGTAACTTTAACTTCAACACAAAAAAACCACTGCACTTCTGCATGAGGGTTATGAGAAGAAGTACCAACAGTTGAGTGTTGATCGGGGCTATGACAAGTTCCTTTCAACCCATAAAAAGAAAGAGAGAGTGCTTAAACTTGAAGTTCAGGAGCACGGGAATATTGCCAAACTATTGGAAGAGGAAAATATTGCCTTCCGAGAAGAACTGAAACAGTTAAAGTCCGTTTCTTCATCGGGTGATTTGGTCCCAGTCAGTGATGAGGGCTTTTCATTTTTGGAAACTGAAAATGTTGCATTGAGAGAAGAATTGGAGTCTTTAAAACAATTCAGACCTACATCCTCCTCGCGAGGTAGAGCTAGAGATGGTCGGAGAAGTGTTAAGGAGACTAGAATTAATCAAGCCTTGGAAAACCAAGTTGTTCAACTGAGGGAGAAAACTAAAGCATTAACTGAGATGTCCTAGAAAATCCAAAGTCTTACCGAGCAACTATCCAACCAGAGTTCTGGATTAGAAAGTAAAGAGAACTTAGTGAAAAAACTTCATCAACATGTGGATAGATTGACTTATCAATTCCACAAATAACCCAGAGAATTTTGGATGGGAGGATACAATGAAGCTTTATGCCATCTCGATGCTCGGTTGAAAGAATCAAATAATGAGGGATACAAATAAGGATGGCTAAACGCCTTGACTGTGATAAAAATTGAGAAAGGAAATTCCTTATGGGATTAGTATGAGCCTGGATTACTGGATCTTCCTGTGCCTCCCTATAAACTAGATGTCAACTGGATTCCAGCCCGTGCCATTCCTCAGTGTTTGATCTCCAAATACCTTGGGGATTACTAGCTTCATAAAGACTTTAAGATATCTCGACCTCAACATCTGCTTGATCTATAGAGTTTGAGCAACACCAAAATGTTACGAGATTTGAATTTCATCGACTCTCCTTATGCTTTAGATGATCCTCCAGCTGGAATGGAGCCTGTACCAAAGTCGAAAGGAAAAAATCCAATAGAATAGGAAATTTTTATTTAATGAATAAAGGTTCATTGTTTTGTAATTTTCTTTTGATGAGTATATATATATATTTAAAGGGATAATTTGTCCTATTTTGTTTTAATTGCCTAGACAATGGAATTATGCCCCATTTGTTGCCTAGTTTTAGTGACTTCTCACCCATAAGTGCCTAAGCCATGGAATTTTTTTCATCCCATGGTCCTGCTTAGTTGTAGCAATCTTATCTAGATTACCTTGGTGCCTAGGCAGTGGATGCCCCTTGAGGTCACCCATCTTCTTGCCTAGTTTTGGATTCCCCTTGAGGTCACCTATAATCAAACAGGCCTTGCCTTGTATGATTATTATGCCAACATTATTGGTTAAGTTTATAGATATCGACCAACCTTAGTTGTTGGTTGTTGATATGCCGATCAACCGTAGTTGGTGGTTGTTGATGCCTTCTTAAAAAATTTGAGTGTAGTGTGTAGCACTAGTACTCTGAAAAAATTGAACGAAAAAGAATATGGGGAAAATATCATTTCTATTCATACTGAAAGAACGGAATACATGTGAATCTACATTACTAATAATATTTACGCAGGCTCTGCATTCCATGCATTTTTAAACTCTTCCCCTTCTAAAGTTTATATCCTGTAAGTTCCAGGTTGAACAATCGTTGTTACACGATAAGGCCCATGCCAGTTGGCCTCTATCTTATTATGCTTCTAAATTACTATCTTGAATATATAATCTCCCTCCTTGAGATCACATTTCCTGACCCGTTTATTGTAGAATATAGCAGTTCTTTGTTGGTAAGCTGCATTCCTGATAGCCATGTCTTCTCTTAGTTCCTCGAGCAAGTCCAGGTCTAAGCGTCTAATCAAATTGCTTATTGGAGAGTTTAAATTAAGAACCCGGTGAGTAAGTAGGCCCAGTTCAGCTAGGATGACTACTTCACTTCTAAAGGCTAACATGTAAGGAGATTCCCCAGTTACTATTCGAGGAGTTGTTCAGTAATCCCGTAATACAGAATGCAGTTCATTAATCTAGTTCCCTTTCGCATCATCCAATCGTTTCTTCAACCCGTTGAGCATAGTTCAGTTCATCACCTCTATTTACCCATTGATCTAGGGATGGCCTGGTGCAGAATGGATCTTTTATACATTGGATTGGTGATAGTACGTAGAAAACTCCTCATTAACGAATTGGGTACCATGATCAGTGATGAAGGCATGTGACAGACCATATCTACAAATAATATTCTTCCAGATGAACTGATAGACCCTTTTATATGCCATGTCAATGAGAGGTTCAGCTTCTAACCATTTTGTGAAATAATCAACAGCGACTACCAAGTATTTGAATCATCCTTTGGTAGTTGGCAGAGGCCCGACCAAGTCTATTCCCCACATAGCAAATGGCCAAGGTGAGGTAATGGGAGTTAATAATGCCTGGGGAGCTCTTCATATGGCGGAGAACCATTGACACTCATCGCATTTCTTAGCATAAGCAGTGCAGTTGGCTCACATTGTTGGCCAATAGTATCCCTGCATCATTATCTTTTGCAAAAGAGTTCAACCTGCTACATGAGCTCCATAAGAGCCTTCGTGAATTTCTTCTATCAGATTTTTAACTTCTAATGGATGAACACATCTCTGTAGACCCTCTATCATACCTCATCTGTATTGAACTCCATTATTTAAGAGATACCTAGCAGCTTTAAACTTGAGCCTCTTGGCCGCCAATTGGTCGGCTTGTAAAATGCCCTCTTTAATATACGCTTTGATGGGATCCATCCAGGAAGGTCCCATATCCAAAGTGATAAACTTCACCATCAAATCGTCATCAATGCTTCGGTCTACCAATATCTCAATAGGAATCGTTCTTCATAGATCAATACGGGTAGCTGATGTTAACCGGGCAAGTGAATCAGCCCTCGCATTCTCTAGTCTTGGTATTCTGATCATTTGGACCGCTACAAAATAACATACAATCTCCATAGCTTTGGTTTGATACCTAGACATGAATTCTCCCTTTGCCGTGTACAGCCCGAGAATATGATTTACTACTAGCTGTGAATCACTAAACACCGTAACTTTCTCGGCACTCAGTGTTTTGGCTAGACTGAGGCCCATAATCATAGCCTCATACTCGGCTTCATTGTTGGAAGCTCTGAACTAGAAACGTAGAGCATATTCTATATCCAATCCATCCGAACTATTAAGAATTATTTTGGCTCCGCTGCTTGTGGAACACGAAGAACCATCAACATACAAATTATATATAGGGATACAGTAATCAAATCCTTGGTCCGATAAAGTCCCGTGATGGAATATTCGGTGCTTCCTTTGATCATCCATTAACTCTAGGATGTTATTAGAGGATTCTTATTGCTCGGTCATCATTCCCTCCTGCAAATCTGCTAATGAGAGTTGATCGGGGATGGTTTGTGATGATCTTCTAACATCCGTGGGTTGTTCTGTTGTAGACCCCTGTTGTTCGGAGGTATCTGGGTAAGTAAATTCAGTAATGAAATCTTCCATTGCCTGTCCTTTGAGAGAAGACCTTGGCTCATAGATAATGTCATATTCACCTAACTCTACTGCCCAATACATCAATCTTCCATATTTGTTCGGCTTATGTAAAGCTTGTCTGAGTGGCATGTCAGTGTATACCACTATGGTATGGGCCTGAAAGTATGGCTTCATTATCCGACTCACCTCGATCAATGCTAACGCTGCTTCTCTAATTTTGGGTACCTGACCTCTGCTCCTCGGAATGCCTTGCTTGTGTAATACACTGGCTTCTGCACCCCGTCATCTAACCTTATCAACGTTGAACTGATTGCACTTTCTGAGACAGCTAGGTACAAGTATAATTTTTCTCCCACTACCAGCCTAGACGGCAAAGGAGGTGTTCCCAAATATTTCTTCAACTCTTGGAATGACCTCTCACACTCATTATTCCACTCAAAAGTTTTTTTGAGTGTCTTGAAGAATGGAAGACATCTATTAGTTGCTCGTGAGATGAACCTGTTGAGAGCTGCAACACGCCCCGCAAAGATTTGTACTTCCTTCTTCATAGTTGGAGATTGTAATTCTAGCAAGACCTTTATCTTATCAGGGTTCGGTTCAATGCCTCGTTGATTCACAATATACCCGAGGAACATGCCTTCTTGTACGCCAAAGACGCACTTGGTCAAGTTCAGCTTCATCTGATATTTCTTCGGCTAGTCAAATGTTTGGCCCAGGTCAGCTATGTGGTTAGCAATTTTCTTGCTCTTAGTCAGCATGTCATCGACGTAAACCTCCATGTTTCAGCCAATTTTCTCTGCGAACACCTTGTTAATTAACGGCTGGTATGTTGCACCTGCATTTTTAAGACCAAAGGGTATAACATTGTAGCAGTATGTTCCCCTTGGGTTAGTAAAATAAGTACTTTCCCTATCTTCTAGTTTCATCTGGTTGTAGTCGGAATAAGCATCCATGAAGCTCAGTAATTCATGCCCCGAAGTAGCGTCTACCAGCTGATCTATTCGGGGTAGAGGGAAATGATCTTTTGGGAAGGATTTTTTCAAATCTGTGAAATCCACGCACATCCTCCATTTATTATTCTTCTTTTTTACCATCACCACATTGGCTAACCAATCATGATATTTGACATCCTCAATAAAAGATGCCTTTTGTAGTTTCTCGACTTCCTCTTGAATAGCTTGGTTCTTCTCTGTGCTAAAGACCCTTCTTCACTGCTTCACTGGTTTGATCTCTTTATTTACACTGAGTTCATGGCACAAGAAGGTTGGGTCTATCCCTGTCATATCATCATGACTCCACGCAAAATCTTGCTTTCTATGCCTCAAAAATGCCACCAACTCTTGCTTTATTGTTGGATCAAGTGAAGCACCAATTTGAGTTGTTTTTTTTGGTTATTCATCGTCCAGAATAATGTTCTCCATCGTGTCTATGACCTGACCCTTCACGAGCTCTGATTCATCTCGGGGCTCCAGTTTCTCAATCTTTGCATCTTTAGACTCATCCACTTGGTAATTGTTGGTCTTTTTCTTGATAGCCTCCAACTCTTCTTGTTCAATAGATGAATAGTAGCATTCTCGAGCTACTTTCTGATCGCCTTTCACAAGTCCCACACCAAAGTTGGTCGGGAACTTCAAGCATTGATGTACCATGGATGGCACTGCTTTGAACTTTTTCAGACCGACTCTTCCCATGATTATATTGTAAGCTAATTGAACGTTTCTATCCATTACAAGAAATCATACTTTTTCTATTCTGGAGGCAGGCTAGGTACCGATAAGCATGTCCAACTTGAGCGTCCCAAGTGGAGAGACTTTTTTGCCAGAGAAATTGATAAGGGGCCTGTGGTATGGCTCCAACTGGGCGAGTTTCAAGTTTAAACTGTTAAAGCAAAGGTAGAACATGATGTCTGTCGAACTACCATTATCCACCAATACTCTTGAGATGACTACATCCTTCATCCTCATCTTGATCACCAAAGGATCATCATGAGGATGCAAGACACCTTCCAGATCACTTTTGAAAAAACCGATGACTAGTTCATCCTTATTGACCTTCCTCGGATGATCCTCCTCTTCCAGATTTATTCGTTGTATCTAGGAACAAGCTTGGGCCTCATTGAGGTAAGGTTTCCTTTCAGCGGTATGATCACCACCTCCTGCATCTCCACCTGTTATCATATTACAGTCAAATGAACCAAAGAGGATTGAAAATACCTCGCGTTCTGGATGTCTAGGCTTTTTGGGGGAGATCGAGGTCATCTTCTGGGTCATCTTTATGGTCCCTTTTCTTGTCATCTCTTGGTCGATGAGGAGATTTGGATATTTACCATGCTCTATCGTTGGTCTTTTCACCGTGCTGGCGATCAATAAATTTGTTCAATTTTCCTCACCTAATGAGGGCCTCAATCTCATTCTGGAGAGCTATGCACCGCTTGGTCATGTGACCATGGTCTTTGTGGAACTCGTAATACTTGGACTTATCCCTTTTTTCGAGGGTTGTCCTCAATTTCTCCGGCCAGTTTAGTTCTTCACTATTTTTTATCTTCTCCAGGACATGGTTTATGCCTAGCTTTAAGGGAGTATAATTAGAATACTTCCTCAAGTTCTCTATAGTTTCCTTACCTTTTGATTGCTTGCTTCCCCCATTATGCTTTTAATCTTTCCTCTCCGACCTGCCCTCAGCTTTAGTGTCTTCTTTGGTTTCACCATTCTTCTTTGCAGCCATAGCTTCTTCGACGTTCATAATTTTGGTTGCCTTAGCCATTAAGTCAGCCATGGATTTGGGGGGATCTTTGGCCAGAGTATAATACAACTTATTTGGTGAAAGACCGCTCATCAGAGCCGTAATGGCTGTCTTCTCTTCGTAATCGATTACCTCCAGTTTCTCATTGTTAAAATGAGTGATGTAATCCCTGGTGCTTTCTCCTGCTTTCTTCCTTACACTCAATAGATGCGCTACTCTCTTGACAGGCTTCGCACCAAAATAGAAATTTCCAATAAAGAGCTCATCCAGTTGATGGAAAGTAGCAATTTGTCCCCGAGGAAGGTTGTTGTACCATATTTGAGCTGACCATGTGATAGTTCTTGAGAATGACCTTCACCTCATCTCATCTGGAACTGCATAAATATCTGCAGCAGCTTGGTACTTCTCTATATGGAGAACAGGATCAGTCTTTCCATCGTACTTTTGCGTAACTACAGGAGCCTTAAACTTTAAGGGTGTGGGAAAGCCCACAATTGCTTGTACGAAGGGTGATCCTTTTACAATGGTTCTTTGGAGAGCGTTTCTGGCCTTATCCATTTCCCCTAACCTGTCTTCCAACCTCTGAATAGATCCCTTCCATGCATTATTCCCAGCTTCTGATCTATTTTCCCAAGCAACAGATCGCGCTGAATTCTCCTCTTGGGATCTTTTGATACGAGTTGCAAGGCGCGATTGGGCAGAACCTTCCCTTAAATCGTTTGGTCGTTAAGAATTTCTCGACACAATCTGAGGAGGATTTTTATTCCTCCTAGGGCTCAAACGATCAATGGGAGAGATTCTACTCAACCTTTCTAAAGCACTTATTCGTTCTGGAGTTAGAGTGACATTTTCTTGAGAGTCCATGAATCTTATAGGAGATGTTTGACCAGGCTGATATGAGGGATCACTAGACCTCTCAGTATGATGCGATTCAATATGTCTGGATAAGGAATCATGAGGGAACAGAGTATGTCTGGATCTCGAAGACGATAGGTGAGTGTTTCTATGAATGCTACGCTGTCCCGACTGGGCAGGTGTTGCATTTTGAACAGTGTGAATGAGTTGTTGCATGGTCTCCCACATAGTTATTTATCCCTGGCTAAGTTGGCCAATTGGAGGAACAGACGGGTTGGGAGGAACTCTGTCTTTATTCCTATTGCTAGATTCTGGGAGCTCAGCCCTGTATAATGAATTTGTCAGTGAAAAATGCTACGTATAGTCGTTTCCCACATACGGCGCCAATCCGTTGATGTAAAAAACTAGACTTGATCTAATTAGTTAATCACAGATAAATATGAATAAAGAAATAAGACAAAAGATTTTTAAAGTGATTCATCCTTAATGAAAATGGCCTATGTCCACTGTCTTGTTTTGCCTTGATTTTAATTATGATCGCAAGTGATCGATTGCCCCGTTATGGAGGGGTTATAATGTATTTATAGCACTTGGGATGTTCATATAAATAGACAATACGCCATTATTTAGTAGACATATACATCTGTACATAATAAGAATGTTCATTGAATTTGATGTTCATTGAATCTGTAATTGTCGCTTGATCTTCTTAACTAGATGCTTTGTACGTTGAGTAGCTCGTCAAGTTGAGTAGCTCAGTATGCTGAGTATATATTTTTGCCACATAAGATGACACGTGTCTTCATATAATTGGTCCACATCAACTGACTAATTTTTGTATCAACAGTACCCATTGCGGATTGAAGTACTTGCCAAAACTTTCCTATAAGATGATAATCTCCGTCTGGTACTATGGGTAAAGGAATTCCTTGTAATCAGACAATTTCTTGAATGTAGAGTTTACTGAGATTTTGAAACGAGTCGGTGGTTTTTACTATTTGAAATTGCGCTGACTTTGTAAGTCGGTCTACTATTACCCAAATGGAATTATATCCTTGGGATGTAGGAGGTAGTCCATTGACAAAGTTCATGGTAATATGATCCCATTTCCACTCGAGAATTGGTAAGGGTTGGAGGATTCCACCAGGATGTTGGTGTTCTATATTTACCTATTGACAAGTAAAACATTTCTTTACAAAATTCTCAATATCATTTTTCATATTTGGCCACCAATATTGTTTCTTCAGGGTATGGTACATTTTGGAGCGTTCGGGGTGAATCATAAACTTAGAACGATGGGCTTCTTACAATACTTCCTCTCGAAGAGATTATAAGGTACATAGAATCTATTTCTAAATCGTAAACATGTTTCCTTATCATACGAGAAGTGAGGATTTTTATTATAGAGAGATTATACAAAAGGATCTTGAGAATGTTGGACTAAGTTTTCCTTTCTTAATTCATGACATACAATGATGTTGGAAAATTTTAAGAAAATGGATATTGATTAAAGATCATATTACTCTACGGTGGCAGCAATATCGTAAGAAATTAAAGTATGGAGCCTTCCTATTGGATTATGATTTTATGACTTAGGGAATCGGCTACTACATTTCCTTTCCTTGGATGTTAGTTTAAATTAAATCGGAAATCTTCCAGAAATTTTATCTAGTGTCGTTGTCTTAAATTTAAGTCCTTTTGAGTAAAGATGTATTTTAAACTTTTATGATCTGAAAAGACTTGAAAATTTTCACCATAGAGGTAACAACACCAAACTTTTAAAATAAAAACTATAGCGCTAACTCAAGATCATGGATATGGTAATTTCGTTCATAAGTTTTGAGTTGTTGTGACCTATACTTTAAAACTTTCTCATTTTGCATTAAAACATATCATAACCCTTGCAACGAGGCGTCAGTATATACATCATAACTTACATTACTAGAAGGAATAGTAAGGACGAGGGCAGTGGTTAATTTGTCCTTCAAAATTTGGAATGCTTGACTACATTCCTCAATTCATATGAATGGAAGTTCCTTCCTAGTTAGCTTCAAGAGAGGGAGAGCAATATGAAAAAATCCTTCCACAAAACAATGATAATAACAGGCCAATCCTAGAAAACGTTTTACCTCAGTAATATTGGTAGGATTTTTCCATTTAAAGATGGATGAAATTTTGGCTCGATCAACTTGGATTCCATTTTCAGAAATCACATGCCCTAAAAATTTGATTTTCTTCATTTAAAAATCAAATTTGCTCTTCTTAGTATATAACCTATGGTTTCTTAGAGTACTTAATATTGTCTCTAAATGTTATGCATGCTAGCTAAATTTTGGGAATACACAAGAATATCGACAATAAAAAAGATAAAAAAATTGGTCGAGAAAATGTCTAAAAATTCTCTGCATAAGATCCATAAAAGTTGCGGGTGCATTGGTTAATCCAAAAGACATGCTCATAAAATCAAAATGTCCATAACGATTTCAAAAAATAGTTTTTGCAATATCTTCTTCTTTGACTCGCAATTAATGGTAACTGAATCATAAATCTATTTTTGAAAAGACCCTTTCTCCTAGAAGTTAATCAAATAGATCTCCAATTTGGGGTATAGGATACTTACTCTTAATAGTTACTGAGTTCAATTTACGATAATATATGCATAATCTAAAGCTTCTATAATATTTTTTAACAAATAATACAGTAGCTCCCCAAGGGGATGAGCTAAGGAGAATAAAACCTTTTTCAAGACTATCGTCTAATTGGGTACAGAGTTCTCAAAGTTCTAAAGGATCCATTTGATATGAAGGTATGGAAATAGGAAGAGTATTCGAATAAATATTTATACTAAATTCAATCTCTCGAGAAGGGGGTAATCCTGGTAATTCTTCGATAAAAACATCTTCGAATTGTTCCAAAATTCTTGGGATCAATGTAAAGTTTTGAATTTGAAAACTTGAGGGTTCACACATAATTTATCCTAGAAATATATAGGAACAATTTTCTTCATTTCGAAAATAAATTTTCTTGTCCTAACAATCGATATAAGCAGAATGTCTTGATAGAGCATCCATTACTATAATAACGTTGAAACCACAAATATCTAAGATTATCAAGTCCACAAAGACTATACCTAGCCCAAGCTGAATTTTACAATTGCTATAAACTTATGTTGGTGTATTGATTTCACCCGTAGGTAATTTAATATCTAATAGAATAGTTAAATTTATAGGAAGTAATTTTAATAATTTATCTAGTCTAAGACTGATAAAGGAATGTGTTGATCGTGAATCAAATAAAATATGTGTAAAAACTGATAAAAACAAATATTGTACCTTCTATCATGTCATGAGAATTTCGTGTAGGCAATATCGCACAATTCTTTCCACGATTCGGGATTGGCACAATTTTCTTAGCTGGGTTTGGTATAGGTGGATTTTGGATAAGACGGGATTTTGAATTTTTTGACAAAGGACTAGAAAAGATCTCAGTTTAGGACATTGTGGCGAGATATGTCTTAATTCTTGACATTTATGATAATAAATTACTAAACAGGTTGTGTTATGATGAATCTGGGAATAATCTTATCAACTGGAATTGGAATAAGGTTGAGGTCGAGTTTGAGGTAAAGTCCTAATCACATGATTATTTGTAGTAATGGGGGGAGAATATCATAATACGACAGAAGAATTTTGTTCCACAATTGTCGCAATGTCGATAAGTTTAGAATACTCGCGGATTTATAAAGGACCAACAAAATTCTTAATTCTGGGATGTAGTCCTCTTTCAAACTACTTGCATTTTTTTATCTAAATATCCACATACTCAATGGCATAATGAGATAGCTCGATAAATTTGGCTTCATACTGGACTACAGACAGATTTGATTACTGATATTTTAAAAACTCTACGATTTGTTGATCCCGTTCAGCTTCGAAAAAGTACTTTTTGAAGAACATTTCTTCAAATTTCTCTCAAGTAAAATTCATGACAGTCTCGTTACGGGATATCGCTTATCACTAGAAATTAACTTCACCTTCAAACATATAAGCCACTAAAGTTACTCGAAGATTGGTTGCTATTCCTACCCCCATTTTGAATTTTCACAGTTTGAGGCATCCATTTCTCAGCTTCGCTGTCACTTGGCTTTCCAAGAAATGACGGAGGCCAATGTCGCAAAAATTCTTTGAGAATGTTCATCCTACATACTTATTCTAAAATTTCCTCTGGAGTAGAGTGATGAATTTTTTTGCTGTCGGGCTAAAGGTGTTCATTCCTAAAGACATCGCATGATTCCTTCAGCATGGGTCTATTCAGTTTGAGTTCCAGCGGATGTAACTCAGGTCCTAACCATCTTAAAATATAATAGAACATTCACAATAATAAATAAGAACATAAACATGAATATGTCACAAGCCTATTATTTAATACAAGATAGAGTTTGAGGATACATTAGAGTTATAGTACATTATTTTCTCTATATCAATACCTATACTACAGCAATTAAAGTTAATCATCCTCCTAAAGTTTAGTAAGATATACTATGTACATTACTTTATTTTATTATAAATAACTAGGATAGATGAGTTTATTTTTAAATTTAGATTCTCCTTAATTGGGAACGGTAACATCATTGTCCGTAGAGTCAGAAACTAAAATATTAAGATAGTCATATAGTCCCGGAGGATCATCATCATCTATTAAATTACTCGTATCAAAATACACACCGAGTATGAGTTCACCATTTAATGTAGTATCTGGATACGTCAGTGGAGTCGGTGGTGTATCGACTAAGGCAAGATTTATAGCTTCTTGGAGTCTCACTAGATAGTTGACATAGTCATCCACTTTCCTCATTACTTGCATTTCGCCCAATTCTTGATTAGTCATCACACATCTCTTTATATCGCTACTGGAACCTACCCAATCCTCATCTACCGCACGAATAATTTCTCTAAGCTTCGTGATTTCTTCTTCTCGAATTATATTGGTAGTTTGATCCAATATCCACATTAAACATAAATGAATCCCATGTATCCATATTACAAAATGGAATTACCATATAATAGTAATAAAAGAAGTTATAAAAATATAAAATAATTAATATCTTATAAAAAAATTCCTGTATAGAATGATAACTCGACAATATGTTTAAATTTGAAACATGCTCTGATACCAACTTATTACACCCTTCTTTTTCGTATAAATGTACAAGAGAGTATATATAAAGATATGGATTAAAGTTAGGGCATAAAAAAAGACTTTTTTCATCATGAAAATAGTACACAGTGTATTACACCGCAGGAGTGAGTTACATTTATTTGACATGAACTATAAAGTAGAAAATCAAAAAAGTGTCACTCATTGCTCCCATCTGGCTTATTCTCTACCCACATAGTCACGTATGGAAACAGGTGACCAGTATTTGTCTCTAAAGGGGAAGGGACATTATCCTCTTTTTCTTGGGCCATTTGGAGGAAACAGGAATTAGCAAAAATATGTTAAGCGAGCTTTAGCAATTCTATAACAAATATATGTATAGATAAGAGGTGGAGTGTGAATAGAATTTAGTGTTTGTATAGCAATGCTAAAGGATTAAAACTAATAATCCCATGCATATCAGTTTATTAAGGTTTACATAAGAAAATCAAGGATCTTTGAACTGATAATCCCATACTTACCAGCTCACTAGGGTGGTATAGAAATATGTAAGTCATCAGTAAAACCAAATAGTAAATAATCCAAAACCTTTGGATAATAACGGAATAAGCACACAATTAAAGTGGCACTCATACGTATTTAGCAATAAAATCATCTCTCAACATCGGAGACATTATGCCAAATAGAAAACTTATGTGGGATAATACGGGAGCTTACTTCCTAATTATTACTGATGCTTTTTCATTAAGAATAATGCACAAAAGTACTAGGTAAACTGAATCGTTACAACGAATTGTTATGATATCAGTTATTAGGTGAGAAGGGTTTAAATTTGATATGTATAATCGTAATTGAATTATCAGTTGACATAACAACATAGGAGTATGGTCATTTCTACACATACTTGGAATGAAGTTTGTCTATCATTTAATGATATCAATAGAAGTTATCAAGTGCGCCAAATTTACTATTAAGAGGTAAAAGAAACCTACTTGCTCGGTGTTTCAAAATTCTTAAGGATCAAAAGAGGATATCGGGTGGAGCCGGTGCTTGATTCTCTTTATACAATATTTGGCTATATAAACATTTGTTAGAATTAGGGTTGGTTTGGTCAGTTTATACAAAAAATTATATCTTTTAAAATTTTGGGGGTTTAATTGTAAATAACTTGGGACTATAAAATCTTGGACTTAAGTTTATATTTAAACTTTGGTGTAGGAGACTTTTTGTCTTAAAATATTTTGAAGTACTTATAGGCAAAGTTGGGGGGGTTTCAAATTCATAAGTTGAAAAAGTCAAGAGGGTCACATTCTAATTTAAGAAAATTATTTCAAAGTTAAAACCTCATTTTTCCATAACTTAGACTAGCCTGAACCAAACATGCCCTTACCTTATCATTTTGATTGAAAAATAAAATAAAAATAAGGTCATTTACTGTTTGGGATACAATAGTTTTTAGTATTTCGAGTTTGGGTTTATTTATTTACATTACAGTTGGTTGGGGTTCAAAATTCACACAAACCATTAGTTGACTTGTTTGACCGAAAATTGACTCACTTTCCCAACCAAAAATTATCTTTTACTCTTGAATACATTAATACACATTAGTATAAGTATATATTAGTATACTGAAAACAAATTCTACATTATTTATAATTATTTTTAATGAAGACTTTTTTTTATCAAATGTTTTTTATAAAATCATAAAGTTTTATAAAATGAAAAAGGTTTTATACACTTTTTTTTATAACAATTTTTCATAAAATAAAAAACTTTAATGTAATTCAAAAAGGATTTTTTTTATAAACTATGTTTTAACTGTTTTTTTTAAATCAATTTTTTCATAAAATGTTTAAAAAACCTATTTTTATACATTGTCTTTTAAAAAACATTGTCTAGTAAATTTTTTTATACAATGTGTTTTAAAAAAAATATTGTTTTTATACACTATTTTTAAAAAAACTGTTTATACACTATTTTTTTAGTTTTTTTTACTGTTTTAAACGTTATTTTTTACTGATTTTTATAAATTTCACGCATGGTTTCTTTTAAAAATATATTTTTTATATATACAAAAACTATTTGTAAACTACATTTTTTCATAAAAAAATTATCAATAATGTTAAAAACATTAAAAACCACATTGCCAATATTTTTTTTTAAAGTTATCAAAAAAAAAATTTAAAGTTAAAACTATAAAAACTATGCATATTAAACCGTACAAATTAGAAACCGTAAAAAAAATAAAAGTATTTTTTAAAATTTTATTGGTAGAAAGTATTTTTTTTAAAATAGTTAATTTGTGTGAAAATATTTAAAAAATAGTTAATCGGTATAAAAAGAGTTAAAAATAGTTAGTATGTATAAAACATTTAAAAAAATTGTTGTTAAAACAGTTAATTTGTATAAATAAGTTAATTTGTTAAAGCACTTAAAAAACCTTTTTAACAATTAATTTATGCATCGTACTAAATAGTTAAAAAAAACAATTAATTTTAGTAAAAACTAAAACAATTAGTTTGCATAAAAAAAAATTCTACTATTTACAGGACAAATTTAAAAAATATGTTTAATATTTTTACAATTGTTGTTGTTTTTAATTTGTACGATTTTTAACCTTTTTTATAAAATATTGATAATTTTTTTTAAAAATATTGATAAGGTGATTTTTACTGTTTTAAACATTATTGATAACTTTTTTTTAAAATTTAGTTTACAAATAATTTTCGTATATATAAAAAAATTAAAAAGAAACCATACACAAAATTTGTAAAAAAATAACATTTAAGATAGTAAAAACTGTGTTTTTTAGAAAATAGTTTATAAAAACAGTTTTTTTAACATTTTATTAAAAAAATGGTTTCATGAAAAATAGTTTGTAAAAAACCTTTTTGATTTTATACAAAACAATTAATATAAAAAAGTGTATAAAAACTTTTTCATTTTATAAAACTTCTTGATTTTATAAAAAAAATTAATAAAAAGTTTTTTTTATTAAAAATAATTAGAAATAAAATAAAATTTGTTTGTAATACAGTAATATATATTTATACTAATATGTATTAATGTATTAAGGGTAAAAGAGTCTTTTTGGTTGGAAAAGTGAGCCAATTGATTGTCAAATCAGTCAACTAACAGTTTTCATAAATTTGGAACCCCAACCAACTATTATATAAACTAATGGATTCAACCTTTAAATATTGAATACTACTGTACCCCAAGCTGTAAATGACACATAAAAATATTGAAAAAAAATTCAAAAATTTTGATTGGTCACGCGCCCTCACTCGCGTGGTCAATGTTTCTGGTAAAAAAACTTCGTCTTCATCCTCTCGATGGTTGACTTTAGGGTTTTGAATTTTTTTACCTTGAATATCTCCTTCATTTCTACACCATTTGAGATGATTTCAAAACAAGCTCAACATAAAATTTTATAAGGAATCCAAATATATAGGTTTTATGGACTGAAATACAGTATATCGTAAGTTTTATAACTGTGTATTTTGCCAAAATTTTGACATAACATTCATTGCTTTCAAGAATATGCCAGGGATACTTATGAACCTAATTTGGTTTGTGCTATGTTAAGAAATAGTTTGGTTTTAATTTCAAGGTTTAAGATGGATTATCTAGGGAGAATTTTAGATTTTCAGTTTTCTCGTTCAAAAAATACTTTTAATATATTGAAGCTTGTTGCGCAAATTCAGGGGTTTTGATCATTACACTAGAGTTACTAAGGCTTTAGTGAAGGTATTCATAGCTTCAAATCAGAGCTTTAATCTTTATATCAAAATTCACGATTAAAGCTCAAATCATACAAAAATCATTTAAAACTGAATATAATGCATAAAATCATAGTGTACTTATTTGGAGTGAATTTTCCAAGATTTGAATATGCTTATGGTGTGTGTTTGAACTGAATAAAATGTGGGGTATTTATAGTACTTCATCAGGGAATTCGATTGGTTGCTGGTGGAGGTGGATTTCAGGCAAAAATTCAAGGATTTCAATGTGAGTTTTAAAACTTCACATGTTTGGATAATGCTAACATGTGTTATTCTTGTCTTCTAATGCTAATTTGTTCCATATGTGATCGGGGGGGTTATGTGAAAATACTCAAACTTTGAAGGTTGGTTCTTGTTTGGTAAAATATTAAGGCATATAGCCTTAAAAGTATACTTTAAAGAAAGTTTAGGGATATTTTTATAATTTCAAATAGTTTCAAGGGCTGAAATTATAATTCTTTGTTAATTAAAGTCTTGATGATTAATTTGACATAAAGTTTAGGTTTATGGGTTGAGTATACATCAACTTATACTTATTTGAATTATTCAGGGTCTAGTTTATAATTATTAAAACTTCAGGGTGTCTAGAATAATTTATTAATGTTATAGGGCATCAAGGATAATTTCATTCTGCTTTAGGAGGCTTTTGAAATTGAGGTCATCATAAGGTTTTAAAATAAATACTTTAGGGACTTGGTTATTGATATGTTTGGTTTTGAAAATTCTTGGGTATCCCATGCCATTACACAAGCTAGACATAATCCTAAAAAGATTTTTAAAGAATTTTTAAATCAAAATTTCTAATTTTAAAATCGTAATTTAAACTTATTTAATATATCCTATATTTTTTTATTTATACATGTTATATGTATTTTATACTCAAAAACTTTTTATATTGTCAATTTTTTGATTTTTTTAATTTTTTATATTTTTTAATTTAATGTTTGTATTTTATATGATTTTTTGGAATTTTTAAATGTTGATTAAAACATTTAATAAGAAAAAAAAACTAAAATCATTCTTGTTTCTTAATTAAATTCAACTTATATTTAAAATGGTAGCTTTTTTTATTCACGTGATTGGTTTTGGACCAGTCAGTGGCTGGTGTATTGCCCACGCGATTTCATCAGTGTGAGCCTTAGGGTTTGACTGATCGACTGATGGGCTATCTAGGGATATTTTACCATACTTAATAGGAGTAGATACCATTTCTCCCCTATCATTCTCCCCCTTTTTGTTCAGGAATAGACAAAGTCTAAAGAATCAAAACATTAACTTATCTCCCTCAAATAAAACATATTGCCCCTAAACTATACAAGGGATAAATAATATGGGATAACAAGCTAAACATGCATTAGTGCATAAAGTTATGAGAACATTAAAGCACATAGGCAACAAAATCATAACTAATCCAACAAATAATAATGGATACCAACTAAGATGCAAGAAAATTATACCAATAAGATACATAAAGTATTAAGCATGTGATATCAACAAAGAATGCAACAAGATAGATACCAATTATGAATTAAAGCATAGATGGACTAGAAAGCAAGGCAAAGACCAAAAAAATATCATATATATACATACTTTGATATATATAGATATAAACACGCAAATGACATAAAATAGAATAAGCTTTTCACACTCATATGGCAAAAATGTGTCATATGAAAACGGAAGTGTTGGGGTGTGAACAAGATACCAATGAATTAAAACCCAATCACTTAAACGTGTTCACGTAGTTCGCATTTGATTGCAAAACTTTATCAACTATAATTTAGCCTTTATGTGACAGGATAAAGTGAACTAATGAACAAACAAACACAATGCATACAAGCCTAGCATGTTGATGATTCTACAAACCAATAAAGTCATGACATTATAAGCGCAACTAGGATAAACGGACATTGTGCAAACAGGTGATATATCATCCAAACACCCTCAATAAGCATATATATATATATATATATATATATATATATATATATATATATATATATATATTATTCTTTTGAATGAATAAATCAACTAAACAAATTAGGCCTTGAAAAATTATTTTTCATTTAATGCCATATTTTCTTTTAGACCTTTGGACCACATATTTCTTATAGGTCCAAGCAAACGGTGGCTTACTATTCGCAAAGGATAATAAATCCTTTCGGATCCCTTCCCCATGCACATTTATATATAATATTTTTATTTCTCACAAATCTCACGTGCAACAGATTTTGACATGCACTAGTCCTCCTAGGTTACAAATATGTAGATGACAAGATTGGTAGGAGAACACCTCACAAAGCTCAAATATAACATGTGACGTTAAGGTTCAAAAAGCTCGTGCATGTGTGTAAAGGCATATAAAAGTGAATCCATTAAGCAAGTCAAACTTAAGCTACTCCATGTAAGCATGATAAAGAACATTTTAAGGATTAAAATTCTAACCAAAAGTTCTAGCCACATGGAAGCGAGATGAGGATTCAAGCACAAACATATGCCACAAAATGTGTGTAAAATTAAAATACACACAAAATAAAATCTTTTGAGTTTTTCAAATTTTTTAACCAAAAATAAAAATATATACTCAAAAGACAAACAAAAATCATTTGTATTTTTCATTAAGCGTGAATTACGAAAAGGGTAAAACACAAATGATAAACAAAAAAATTTTTGTATTTTTCATTTAATGCAAACAAAAATTAAAGAAATAAAATACAAAAGATAAACAAGTCATGATTTCTAGCATGAGATATCAAATAAAGCAATGACTAGAAAATGACTAAACATGCATACACCTAGCAATGAGATATAAAATGAGCCACAAAAAGCTAGAGTATGCAAACAACTAACACATTTAACCTTTAAATTTAGCAAGGGAGGTTTTATGTGAAAGCAAATGAGAATCAACAAATCTAATATCTAGCGCGTCTAAAAATGATTTTCGAACCCATATAGATGTATATTTAAAATGATGGGATTTGGAAACAAACGAATTGCTAGACATAGACTTCCTAGGACTTCTTTTAAGATCAAAACAAAATGACCTAAGGTGACCTTTCCTAACACAATGCAAGTATGTGAAAACACGAGAAATGTTACATAAGGTGTGACCTTTTCTAAAGTCTTTGGATAAAGTAGACCCTCTAAAACAAACAATGGTTTTAGCTTTAGCAACGAAAGTATTTGAACTAGATGAGCTAGAACCATCACAACTACTAGAGTCTTTTAAATCATTTTTCATTTTTAAAATTTTGGACTCAAGTAATAAATTAGACTCCTCAATTTTACGAGACTCCTTCCTTAAATTTTCAATAACTTCTAGAAGGTTATCACGCTCCCCCTCAATGTGAGCAAACTTGTCCCTAAGAGTCTTATCTCGACAATCACTCTCTTTATTGGACTTTTCTAAAATATTAAAATTATAATTTATGTCCATGAGTTTTTCTCGAAAAATACCTTTTTAAGATAGCGAGGTTTGCAAAAATTCAACTTTAGCATTAAAACGAGAATTTTCATTTTCAAGAAATTTAATTCTTTTTGCAAATCTCAAATTTAATTCTCTTAATTTTTCTTTACACTTATTCAGCCCATTAAATTCCTCTCGAATAGTAAAAATCTCATTATTACTAGAAATGGACAAATTATCATTAAGACGTCCCATCTAGAGATACAAAACAAAAAATTGAGAGTGAGTAAAAAATGAACCACCTAAAAATACAAGGAGCACAAAAAATTTTAAAAACCGAAAAATGGATCTGTGACGCGATAAATTAGCGCTCCGGCTCTGATAGCAATTTGAAAGCGGGTAGCTTTTCACAATCAACGCTCTGATACCACTTGTTGGAACACGAGGCCCCCAAATTTTCTAAAAATTCTTTTTACTTCACAAAAAGATAATTTCCTTTAAATAAAGATGCGGAAGCGAAGAAGATGGTTCAAATAAACAAATTGACAAATTTTAATTTATTTTTTCAAATTAAAATTAAACCAAGTGAAATTAAATTAAACACACGCTTATGTTAATTTTACTTAAACCATTTTAACCCAAGTCCTAGAAATTTGCCTAAGTCATATTTTTCATTTAATCAAATTAAGCAAAACCAAATTTTCACAAATTAACTTCATGACTTGAATTAACTACACATTACCCAAATTTAATTATGCACCAATTTAAACAAGTAGTGAGTAAACCAAATTTTATCTTTTTACCTAAGCATGCGTTCAAGGTGATATAGCAAGATAAAATTAAACAATGAACCACTACGCCACGATGTACGAGGAAAAATCCACAACGGGAAAAAATCTCGGACGGCCCTAGCCTTAAGTCCACTAAGTATTGATTTACAAATTACAAGACAGATGACTTACTTCCTCGACTCGACCCCTTTCAAGCCTTGACGCGTCTTCTTGTAAACACCTCCGCCTAGTACCCCGGAGCTCCACCGGAATCTTGGAATCACCAATGAGATATAGGTACACCGTCAACGACACATGGTGCCTTTCACCACATGAGAAAGCCGTAGCAAAACAAACTCTTCTTCTTTGAGGGATTTAGAAGAAAACCCAAATGAACTCTTCAATAGGTAGAGTAAACCGGTGCCAAAACTCCAAGCAAAGTATATATATATGGATGAACTTGGATAAACAAACTTCGGGTGTAAAACAATTGTTTAAAATATTTTTCTTAAAAAACAACAACACTTAAACAATGAACTTTTTCTCTTTGGAATTATGCTCTCAAACTCTCTCTTAGAGATGGAATAGTATGAAAAAGTTTAGTCAAAAAACTTGGTTCCCACACTTACATATTCAGGTAAAAAGTTAGTGGGGAAAAAAGTGGGAAAGTGAAAAAAAATTGCTCAAAACTGCCAATTAACTGTTCCCACCAAATCTCGTTCGAGATTTTTGTTCGAACGAAGTCTCGTTCGAACGAGCCTTCTACGAAGTTCCAATATGACCTCGTTAGAAACTCGTTGGAAATTTCATTGGAATTCTCGTTCGAACAGCATTGTTCGTTCGAACAACAATTCGAACGATGTTCCAGTGGCTAATAGGGGAACTCGTTGGCAAACTCATTCGAACGACATCCTCGTTCGAATGACAAACTCGTTTGAACGACAATTCGAACGAACTTCCAGAAAGTGTAATTTTTGGTTTTTAGCCCATAAACTTTATATACTTTATCTTAAAGTTTTAATAAAGTCTTTCTGAAAATAAACAACAGTTTAAAACTTAGTACACCCAATAAACAATTGTTCCAAGCTCATATATATATATATATATATATATATATATATATATATATATATTAAAATGCATTCATACCTTAGGAGCAATGGAACCATGTTGATGATGTAGAAACGAGGCACATTAAACTCGGCATTTTGATGAAGCTTTAAACTGGGCCGCTTGTAACAATCCGTCCTTTTGGGGATAATTAAATTCCATAATTGGGTGCAAATTGGAAATTTAAGAAATTATCGTGAATAGTAATTTTTGAGGTTTTCAAGGATATAATGATTTTCGATGGGTGTTATATTTATTTTTTGGATTAAGTAAATGAACTGGAGTATTTTAATAATATGTCGCAGCTGGGTAAAGCGACAGAGGGTAATATTTTAATTGGAAAACCCGCATTAAGTGGTGTTGGGTTGAAATAGTGAATTGCGGTCGAGTACCTCGGATGGAAATTTCGATCGCGCAGTTGGTCTCGGAATGGCCGAGATAGTCAGAATAGAGTATCCGGGGGAATTAATTAAGTTTCGAGAAATTTTGGACCCGTTTGGACTCGTAAACGAGTCATTTTTGGGTTTTAAAAGGGCAAACCCTTATTTCTCCCTTATAAAGACACGGGAGAGAAAGAGAAGAAAGAAAGAAAAGAGAGAAAGAAGAGAAAGAGAATAGAGGAAGGTAAAAAGGGAGAGAAAAGGGAGATTCCGGCCAAAACCCCGCCGGATTCGACTCAAGGTCGTCGAATTTCATCCTCCAGGCAAGTGTATACTTGCTTTATTTCATTTTGTGCATTTATTTCATATTATAGTTGGTAAACTATATGATTTTGGGTTAGAACCCTTAAAGTAAAATTGGGAAAACTTGAATATGAGTTTACATATTGATGTAATGTAAACTCTTAATGATTTCTAGTATTAAAACCATGTTAATGGAGTCTAAAATTGAATTGAAATGGGAGAAATGCCAAAAGTAGGTTTTTATGATTTTAGGGTTTAAATCTAAGGGAAATGGTTTAATACCCCAAATTACTTGATGTGTTAGTTGTAAAACATAGATTATATGTTTATTGAGTTGTTGGATGAGATTAGAAACAACAAAAATGGAGAAAAAATGGAGTTTCGAATTTTGGAGAAGATGATGAATAGTAAGGCAGAGGCCTTTCCGAATCGATTCGGCTCTTGGTCAAAAAACGAAAATTGTAGATCTTTTCGATACAATCACGTGGGCGTCAACCCCGTATTTTTTTTATTTTTTGGATTTATAATAATTTTTCTACGGAAGGTTGTCCGAGATCGAAATCGTTAGTTAGAAATCAAACCTGATATTGGGAGAATTCAGGCTAGTTTAGGGTTTAGGGTTTAGGGTTTATCAAAAGTCTTAGGTTGATACCAACAAGTAGAGGATCAATATGCGGAATCAAATACTGGAAATATTACAAACTTATTATTACAGACTGGAATTAAAGATAGAAATTAAAAACTTACAAAAAGAAGAGAAGTCCACCGGAATGTAGCCGGGAAGTTCTTATTACAAATATAGAGAGAGATGGAGAGAAGTGCTGAAAGTAAAGCGTAAGAAATGAAGAGGGTAAGCCCTCTATTTATACAAAAGAAAAGGAATCAATAATTCCTTAAAAGGGGCCCTCCATGTTGAAAGGCTTGACAAAGTCTCTTGTCTTCTAACGTCGGCTGAAGGGCCAAGTGGGGCCACAGAAGTCACGGGCAGCTGCAAGTGGGTCTGTAAGTCGCCAGGGGGTCCTACCACTTTCATCGAAAGTAGTGAGCCTTATCCATATGCGTCGGCTGGAATCTTTCTGGGGCCGACAGGGGCCAGGTGAGCCAACTAACCCAGATTGATTAATTTTCTCAAATCATCTAGGCCATCTGCGCCGGGACTAGGAAAAGCGCTGGCCGGCGGTCTTGCCGGAAAGGCTGAGCTCAGCGAGTTGAAAAAGGCTTCCATCGTTGGCTCAGTAGGGATATTGGTGTCAAACATGTCACCAATGTAGGGATCGTCCTCGGGGTTCTGAGATTCTCCGGCCAGGCAAAAGAAAGGATTATCTTTTGTGGCAGAATGCATTGATGTGTCATCATCATCATCTGAAGGAAGAGGAATGGGATTCCTGGGGCTAGGACTGGGCGTCGCCGGAACATCAGGGGTTACACAAGCACCAAAATCCGCTTTGAATTGGCTGTGAGTGTAATCCATAACTTTCTACAGAGGCTCAATCTCTGTAGCGTTAGGATACTGCTTCATCATGGCAGCCTTCAACCTTTCGATAGGGTTAACTTCAGGGGTCATCTTTTCTGCTAGAGGAGGAGATTCTTCCACCAAATCCATGTTGTTTCTCAGGCTTCCACTAATCTGATTGATGGTAGAAACATTAACCACACCACTCCACCATCGATAGAAGAAGATGCGTTCAAGTAGAGGAACATTGAGATTGTTAACTCTACAACGCAGATCCCATCTTGAGATCCAAGGGATGCTCATTTCAGAGAAAAAGAGTAGGGTGTTTAATCCTACCGGAGCTTTGCTTTTCCCTTTTAAAAGAGGATGGAGTTGACACCAGGGAAGAAAAATTTTAGCCTGGGTAATTTCATCAGGGAAAAAATCAATTCCTGGGCCAAATTTGTCCCACCAATTGATCACCCATCCTGGGTAAAAAAAATTCAAAGAGTTTGGGAACAATACGAAAAACCAAGTATGTTTGTGCTCAGCATTTTGGTAATAAAAATCTTTTGTCCAAGCCTGGACATAATCCCAATAATTATAGGATCCACCAGCATGCGAACTTAATTTTCGCGCTTTTAAAGGATGGATTCCCATTCGCGGGGAGAAATATTTTTTTTCAAAACAACCTTGCTATAAGCAATGGGGGAATGATAATTTCCCTGGTGTTTATTAGTATGACTAAACACCACTGAATCAGTTTCCACGAGAATCGCCTCGTATACCGTCCGGTATTTGCCTTCTGGCACTTGATAATTATGAGTATCAAGATACTGGGACTTAATTTCCCAGGGCGCAGACATCTGCTGCTTGTCCTCTTTATTTAGGATCAGTACTAATTCAGAAGTCCTGTTATTAGGAATGAATTTGTACTTGATCGTTTCCAAGACCTCTTTAGCAGATTTCTTTTTGCTAAAAGGGTTAAGAGGGGGAGCATTCTTCTCCCTATTCTTCGCACTCTGGCGGAGGAATTCAACATAATCCTGTATCGGAGGATATTGATCATCATTCACGATGATTTTTTCTTTACCAAGCCGACGAGAATACCCGCTGCTGTTGCCTCTACCACGCCCACGAGAGGGGCCACTCATCGGTCCTGCAGAAACTCTCTAGTTAGAAAATCGGGAAGAGAGTTATTTTCCCCTTTGATATGTTCTATATCAAAATCAAAAGCCGATAAGTTTGCTTTCCATCTGGCAAAAATCTGTTTTGAAACAATGTTTTCAACATCTTTTTGCAAAACCTGTTTAACAGCACTGCAATCAATTCGCAGAAAAAATTTCTGATTCAATAAATCATCTTGAAATTTTGAAATGCATTTAACAACAGAAAAGATTTCTTTCTTAATGGTGGAGTAATTTTTGAGGCATCTTTCCAAGAGCCTGAAGTAAAACAAACAAGTTCTTCCTTTTTAGTTAAAGAATTTATTTGTTTTAAAATACCACCAAAACCTAAATCTGAGGCGTCGGTCTCGACGATTTTGAAAAAAGAAGGATTTGCTAAAGCTAGACAAGGCAATTGCTTGACTTTCAGTTTAATTTTCTGAACAGCTTTAGTATGCTCGTCAGTCCAAGGAGCAGGATTCTTTTTTAATCTTGAGTAAAGAATAGCACTGTCTTGTGCAAGATTTTTGTAATAGTCACCAATAAAATTAAGACTACCCAGAAATCGTTGAAGTTGCGTCTTTTCCTTGAGCTCGTCAGGGAATTTGGAGGCAAATTCAATACTTCTGTCAATGGGGAGTATCTTCCCTTATCAATTATTATGCCCTAAAAATCTAACATTAGTTTGAAAAAATTTCATTTTAGGGGCGGAGACAACTAATCCATTAGTTTTAACAACATCTTTAAAAATCTTTAAGTGTTTAAAGTGTTGGTCAATTGAGTTAGAGAAGATAAGGATATCATCAATATACACAATTGTAAAATCAGAAAAAGGATTAAAAATATCGTTCATGATATTTTGAAACTCAGAAGGGGCGTTTTTAAGCCCAAAAGGCAAAACATTCCATTGATAATGGCCAAAAGGGACCACAAAAGTAGTTTTATACCGATCTTGAGGCGCAATTTGGATCTGCCAGTATCCAGATTTCAAATCAAATTTGGAAAAAATGGTGGCAGAATGAAGCCTATCTAATAAATCCTTTTTATTAGGAATTGGATATCTTATCCATTGCAGAACTTCATTAAGGGGCTTATAATTAATTACAAGCCTTGGGACACCTCGTTCCTTTTCAGCAGCCTTGTTAACATAAAAAGTTGTACAACTCCAAGGGGAATAACTCTTGGTTATAAGCTTTTTGTCTAACAAGTTCTGGATCTCGTTCTTACAAAGATCGAGGAGCTCAGTCTTCATCTGACTGGGTCTAGCTTTGGTCGAAATGGATCTTTCATGAAAATCTTTTTCATAAGGAAGAGAGACAATATGTTTCTTCCTGTCCCAAAAAGCATTAGGGATATCACTGCAAATTTCTGATGTTAATTGATTTTTAACAATCTGAATTTTGCTCATGATATTTGGGGACATTAAATTCTTTTTAATATTGAGATTATAGATTTCTTTCTGAAGAAAATTAAGATGGTTTTCTTTGAAAATAATGTTATTAGTCAAAGAGTTAATTTTCTTAATCTCAGGTCTAGTAATGAATTCAAAAACAATTTTTTGATTTTGAATAGTGGTGTATATACCACTGGAATCAATCTTATCTATAGGCATAAGCATAGATAAAAAAGGAGTACCTAAGATTATCTGTTGAGATAAATCGCCAATAAGCAAAAAGGTACTGTCTAAACAAATTCCATTGTTACAGATGGCAACATTAGTTAATTTAAACCTGATGCGCATGCTATCTCCGCTAGCATTAAACAAAGATTGAGTAGTCTTCTCAAAGTATTCAGTAGGAACAATTCCTTCCTGAATGCAGTTCATATCAGCACCGCTATCAACAAGAGCAATGATGTTACAAAGGGAAAATTCTTTGTTAATCACAAGGTTGATAGTAGTATACCACTTTTGGCTTGGTACACGGCTGATAACACCTAAATAATCCACAGAATCTTCAGTACTAGGAGTAGTGTCTGAAGTTCCTGGATCAGAATGCTTCCGAGCATTCTTGAGACTATCGATCTCAGTTTGCATCTTGTCATGCTGTAACTTAAGTTGTCTTAACTCAGTTTTAAGTTTATTAACTTCATGTCTTAGATCATTAAGACTGGCAGGCTTGTTATTAGTTCCAGATTTTTCTAAACGATTAAGTACTTCCTTAAGGTTGTACTCTTTAGAAGAATCAGGAATAGAGGCCTCTGCCTGGTCATAACAAGACTTAATAAGTTTTATCTTAATGTCAGGGTCAGTAACCTGGCTTATGACATCTATCATATTTTGTTGCTGACTGGTAAGGACATTAAGACTTAATCCATTTAATTGAATTATGGATTGGAGATGATCGCATCTCTTAGTTAATTCATTACACTGACAGTCTCCGTTCTTGGAGACTTCTGAGTCACTAGAGCTTTGAATATAGCAAAGCTCATCATCGCTCTCAGAGGAGGAGTCCTCTTGTTCTTCAGATGAACTGGAGTTAAGCAAAAGTTTTCTTAATTGGGACTTCAGATGTTCATCAATCTGAAGATTGCTAATCTTAGCTTCCATTTTACATTTGTTAGCATAGTGGCCAAATTTACCACATTTAAATCATTTAGGGCCTGATTTGTTAGTTTTCTTTTTAACAAATTTCTCTTTATGTTTATATTCTTTTTCTTTAGGAATATAAGTCCTTTTCTTCTTACGTTTATAGGTGGGTTTTGTAGGAACCTTTCTAGTCTTCTTTGAGACTTTATGGGTAGAAGTTCCTGTGTCAAACGCAAATTGTTCACAAAACTCACCAAGCTCTTTCTTTCCTGAAAGATTCTGTTTCTAAAGTTGTCTCTGCAACTTAAGGTCATCACAGAGGGAAAGACCCTCCTGGATGACAACACTTATAAGCTGACCATAAGTGTAGTTGGAGTAAGGGATGGAGATACCACCATTAGCGTCTCTCATCTTCTTACGAACTTTCTCAGCAAAGAAAGTAGGAAGGCCATCAATGAATTTGGCTTTCCAGTGCTCAGAGTTTCCATCGCCTCTTTGAGTAACCCTAACAAGGAACACGTCCTTGTACCACCTAAACTGGCTAAGAGTAGGACACCTAAGGTTTTGTAATAGTTCCCTATTACGCTCATCATGCGACTCCGTACTACCAATAAAGTGATGAACAATGGTGAGCATAAGGGTATAAACCGCATCCGGTACACCTATGTCTTGCTGTTGTTCGTTCTTTACAATTTTTACGGCAGTAAGAATCTCATTTCTCTGATGTTCAGTCAGAATATTACCCCACCATCCTCTGATGGTACCAGTAAATCCAGCAGAAATCATCTGCGCAATGTTATGATCCGTAGAGTTATTCTGAGTACATATGGTGGCATACATAGTCATTTGATGAATCATCTCATAAATCTGGGATTCAATTTTTCCATCCAGATTCCAATAATAGATTGACTTACCGTGGAAAGTATTCTGCATCACAGTGCTCTCTTCGAAGAGCAAATCCTGAGGGGTTGGCCTATGGTAGTAATTCCTAGCCGGGCCAATATTATTGCTATAAGTAATTTTATTAACTTCAGGAGGTCGACCAAAAGAAAGTTCAAATCCTTGAACATCTTTTAAAGAGATGTTTGATTCAGAATCAGAATCATCATGGGATAAAGTATTAAGCTTTAATCCTTTGAGATCTTTCTCGATCTCTTTAAAATGGGACATAAATTTTGTTTTAGTTCCCATTTTAAAACCTTTAACTTCAATTGGAGGTTGAATTAGAGGTTTAACAAGACTTTTAGTAGAGTCTGGAGGGATCCTAACAGAGTTATGTGCCTGAGCAATCTCAATTCTATTGAGTTATTTACCTATCGTGTTAAGGATAAGGTTGGTGTAGTTTCCTTGTTTCATCAAAGGATTTAGATCCTTAGTGTGCCCAAGGATTCTAGTGTCAGTTTCTATTCTAAGAAAGGCACTAGCTTCTATAGTAGGAGCAGCACTGCTCTTACTAGTACTACCCATCTCTATGGATAGAGGTTCAGTCGGAGGGTGAATAGCAGATATAATTTGTTTATTCATAGTGGTCCATTTAGCTTCATGTTTAACATCAGTTTTAGGCTGTTTTTCTGTTTCAAGAACAAAAAGTTGCCTATCTTTGGTAAACATGAGGAACCAAACAACCAAAGAAGTAACTACCTCGTTATCTTCCACCCATTTATAAAATTCATTTTTATAAAATTCTAACATAGTTTTATCATACTTTTTAAAGTACCAAGCCCTAAAACTATCCCATTCTGGTAAGTTAAACTCAGCACTTATTTCTTTCCTATTAATTGTAAAAACCATTAAAAGAAAGAAAAGCTAAAGTCTGACATTCATTTCAGACGGCGTAGGGGAAGGTTCCCTGCGCTGAGAATAATCCTTCTTCTCATAAATACCATGTGGTATTTGGTCATGGATGAACGTACCATGAGCATTCATACCATCCTGATATGAAGGGTTTCTAGGGTTTTCTTCACAGACAGAGTGTCTTGAAGAGGATGGAGGATAGGTAACAAAAGGGGTTCTAAAAGAGTAACTCCTAGATGATTGACACCTATTAAATTTCCTAAAATTTAGAAAAACATCACCATCTTTTTCCTCAATGATGTCTTCAACATCACGGTTCTGACGCGGTTGAGGAGGAACAGCATTTTTTATAGCCCAAGTCTCTGGGAAGTCAATTTCGTCCCAACTTATAGTTCTAGGTGTGTGAACATTAGAATCTAGGAACTTCAGACACTACTCCTAGTACTGAAGATTCTGTGGATTATTTAGGTATTATCAGTCGTGTACCAAACCAAAAGTGGTATACTACTATCAACCTTGTGATTAACAAAGAATTTTCCCTTCGTAACATCATTGCTCTTGTTGATAGCGGTGCTGATATGAACTGCATTCAGGAAGGAATTGTTCCTACTGAATACTTTGAGAAGACTACTCAATCTTTGTTTAATGCTAGCGGAGATAGCATGGGCATCAGGTTTAAATTAACTAATGTTGCCATCTGTAACAATGGAATTTGTTTAGACAGTACCTTTTTGCTTATTGGCGATTTATCTCAACAGATAATCTTAGGTACTCCTTTTTTATCTATGCTTATGCCTACAGATAAGATTGATTCCAGTGGTATATACACCACTATTCAAAATCAAAAAATTGTTTTTGAATTCATTACTAGACCTGAGATTAAGAAAATTAACTCTTTTACTAATAACATTATTTTCATAGAAAACCATCTTAATTTTCTTAATCTCAGGTCTAGTAATGAATCTTCCATTACACATATGTTAATGTTTAGAAAAGTAATAATCACATGGTTTGGAATAGGAGTGTATTAATCAAATCAAAATATTTATTTAAATAAAACAATATGCAAATCAAAATTCTAGATCTAAATGGAATTAATATTTAAATCGAAATTCGCCAGTTAAATGAATATAATAAGCAGAATTAGAAATCACTTTTGATACCCAGTGGTCAACGATTTACTGTGGGAATAAGCCTAACGCCTCCCCGGCTAAACGGCAACCCGGTTATGCGACAAGTTACCAGTATATCACAACCAGACTTCTATTTCTCCTTATTATTATCATTTAAATTAGGTTTTCAATATGAATAGTAATCATTTAGATTAGGATTTTAGTGTGAATAGTGATTATAAAAATAGTATTCTAATGTGAATAGTAAAATACTATTCACGCTGGTGAACGGTGATTTACTGTTCAAACGTGCATTATACCGGACAAAAGTAACAGTCATTACTTCCGTACATCGAGAACATCATATCTTTTACTGTTTCGATGCCTGAAAGATCATAACGTTACTGTTCCGTGATAATACATCAGACCAAGATTACCTTCTAAACACTAACACATAAATTAGCCAATCATGGCTCTGATACCACGATGATGAGCTTTGCTATATTCAAAGCTCTAGTGACTCCGAAGTCTCCAAGAATGGAGACTGTCAGTGTAATGAATTAACTAAGAGATGCGATCATCTCCAATCCATAATTCAATTAAATGGATTAAGTCTTAATGTCCTTACCAGTCAGCAACAAAATATGATAGATGTCATAAACCAGGTTACTGACCCTGACATTAAGCTAAAACTTTCATTACTAGACCTGAGATTAAGAAAATTAACTCTTTGACTAATAACATTATTTTCAAAGAAAACCAACTTAATTTTCTTCAGAAAGAAATCTATAATCTCGACATTAAAAAGAATTTAATGTCCCCAAATATCATGAGCAAAATTCAGATTGTTAAAAATCAATTAACATCAGAAATTTGCAGTGATATCCCTAATGCTTTTTGGGACAGGAAGAAGCATATTGTCTCTCTTCCCTATGAAAAATATTTTCATGAAAGATCCATTCCGACCAAAGCTAGACCCAGTTAGATGAAGACTGAGCTCCTCGATCTTTGCAAGGATGAGATCCAGAACTTGTAAGATAAAAAGCTTATAACCAAGAGTTATTCTCCTTGGAGTTGTACAGCTTTTTATGTTAACAAGGCTGCGGAAAAGGAACGAGGCGTTCCTAGGCTTGTAATTAATTATAAGCCCCTTAACACAGTTCTGCAATGGATAAGATATCCAATTCCTAATAAAAAGGATTTACTTGATAGGCTTCATTCTGCCACCATTTTTTTCAAATTTGATTTAAAATCTGGATACTGGCAGATCCAAATTGCGCCTCAAGATCGGTATAAAACTACTTTTGTGGTCCCTTTTGGCCATTATCAATGGAATGTTTTGCCTTTTGGGCTTAAAAACGCCCCTTCTGAGTTTCAAAATATCATGAACGATATTTTTAATCCTTTTTCTGATTTTTCAATTGTGTATATTGATGATATCCTTATCTTCTCTAACTCAATTGACCAACACTTTAAACACTTAAAGATTTTTAAAGATGTTGTTAAAACTAATGGATTAGTTGTCTCCGCCCCTAAAATGAAAATTTTTCAAACTAATGTTAGATTTTTAGGGCATAATATTGGAGAAGGGAAGATACTCTCCATTGACAGAAGTATTGAATTTGCCTCCAAATTCCCTGACGAGCTCAAGGAAAAGACGCAACTTCAACGATTTCTGGGTAGTCTTAATTTTATTGGTGACAATTACAAAAATCTTGCACAAGACAGTGCTATTCTTTACTCAAGATTAAAAAAGAATCCTGCTCCTTGGACTGACGAGCATACTAAAGCTGTTCAGAAAATTAAACTGAAATTCAAGCAATTACCTTGTCTAGCTTTAGCCAACCCTTCGTTTTTCAAAACCGTCGAGACCGACGCCTCAGATTTAGGTTTTGGTGGTATCTTAAAACAAATAAATTCTTTAACTAAAAAGGAAGAACTTGTTCGTTTTACTTCAGGCTCTTGGAAAGATGCCTCAAAAAATTACTCCACCATTAAGAAAGAAATTTTTTCTGTTGTTAAATGCATTTCAAAATTTCAAGATGATTTATTGAATCATAAATTTTTGCTGCGAATTGATTGCAGTGCTGTTAAACAGGTTTTGCAAAAAGATGTTGAAAACATTGTTTCAAAACATATTTTTGCCAGATGGCAAGAAAACTTATCGGCTTTTGATTTTGATATAGAACATATCAAAGGGGAAAATAACTCTCTTCCCGATTTTTTAACTAGAGAATTTCTGCAGGACCGATGAGTGGCCCCTCTCGTGGGCGTGGTAGAGGCAACAGCAGCGGGTATTCTCGTCGGCTTGGTAAAGAAAAAATCATCGTGAATGATGATCAATATCCTCCGATACAGGATTATGTTGAATTCCTCCGCTAGAGTGCGAAGAATAGGGAGAAGAATGCTCCCCCTCTTAACCCTTTTAGCAAAAAGAAATCTGCTAAAGAGGTCTTGGAAACGATCAAGTACAAATTCATTCCTAATAACAGGACTTCTGAATTAGTACTGATCCTAAATGAAGAGGACAAGCAGCAGATGTCTGCGCCCTGGGCAATTAAGTCCCAGTATCTTGATACTCATAATTATCAAGTGCAAGAAGGCAAATACCGGACGGTATACGAGGCGATTCTCGTGGAAACTGAATCAGTGGTGTTTAATCATACTAACAAACACCAGGGAAATTCTCATTCCCCCATTGCTTATAGCAAGGCTGTCTTGAAGAAATTCATATCTCCCCTAGAATGGGGAATCCATCCTTTGAAAGCACGAAAATGAAGTTTGCATGCTGGTGGATCCTATAATTATTGGGATTATGTCCAGGCTTGGACAAAAGCATTTTATTACCAAAATGCAGAGCACAAACACACTTGGTTTTTTGTTTTGTGCCCAAATTATTTGCGAAAATCTTACCCAGGATGGGTGTTCAATTGGTGGGACAAATTTGTCCCAGGAATTGACTTCTTCCCTGATGAAATTACCCAGGCTAAACTTTTTCTTCCCTGGATACAATTTCATCCTCTTTTAAAAGTTAAAAATAAAACTCTGGTAGGATTAAACACCCTACTCTTTTTCTCAGAGATGGATATTCCCTGGATCTTTAGCTGGGACCTGCGCTGTAGAATCAATGATCATAATATTCCTCTACTTGAGCGCATCTTCTTTTACCGATGGTGGATCGGAGTTGATTTGAAGTCTACCATTGCCTAGATTTCAGGAATTTTGAGAAATAACATGGATTTGGTTGAAGATTCACCACCTCCTGCAGAACAGATGATGCCTGCACCTAATCAAATTTTGGATTTGAAAGCTGCCCTGAAGAAGCAGTTTCCCAGTGCAACGGAGCAGGAGCTACTGCGCAAAGTTATGGAGTGTACCCAGAATCAGTTCAGGACTGCTTTTGGAGATGGTATTGCTTCTAGTGTTCCTTTGACACCTGGTTGGAATCCCATTCCTCTCCCCTCTGATGATGATGATGATGATGCATCAATGGCTTCTGCGCAAAGAGATAATCCTTTCTTTTATTTGGCCGGAGAATCCCAGGTTCCAGAAGATGACCCCTTTCCTGACATTGGTGACATGACCAATATCCAGATGAGACAAGCTTTCTTCGACTCACTGAGATCGGAGCTCCCAACATGACAGTTGGATGACTCACCTAACACTGGCGCAGATGGACTAGTTGATTTGAGGTGACTGGCCCTTCTGGCCCCTGTCGGTCCCACAGAAGATGCTCGCCGACGTAAAACGACAAGGCTTTCTGTGACTTCTCAACCCACAGGCAGACGCCCGTGACTTGTCTGGTCCCACCTGGCCCATCAGCCGACGTTAGACGACAAGAGACTTTGTCAAGACTTTCAACCTGGAGGGCCCCATCTAAGGAATTAATTATTCCTCTCTCCGTGTATAAATAGAGGGCTCCCCCTCTTCATTTCTTACGCTTTATTTTCAGCACTTCTCTCCCTCTCTCTATATATTTGTAATAAGAACTTCCCGGCTACATTCCGGTGGACTTCTCTTCTTTTTGTAAGTTTTTAATTTCTGTCTTTAATTCCAGTCTGTAATAATAAGTTTGTATTGCGCGATATGGTGAATCCCTTGGCTCGAGGAGCAGGGTGAGTATAGTCCCCAGGTCATTATCGTCTTGCGTTCGAGTGCGATTTATGTGATTTCCACTTGCAGAGGGAACATGACTGCCTCCACCGTTATGTATATGTTTACCATGACCATTGAGTAAGTCTGGCTTGGTACCGTGGTATAGTCAGTAAACCCGGATTTTGGATCGGCACTATGAGACCGCATTCTCGAGTTATAGCTCATTGGGATGGTTATTATGCTTGTGTGTATGGTATATTACTTGTGCATGAGAATAATGTAATATATATATATATATATCTTTATGAGAGTAAGAGATTCTCAGTCTGGGAGATAGATCCGGATGTGTATTATAAAGATGAATATAAATAAAACCTCAGTTCGGGATGTGTATTATAAAGATGAATATTATAAATATAGATCCGGATGTGTATTATAAAGATCAATATAAAGAAAACCTCAGTTCAGGAGATAGATCCGGATGTGTATTATAAAGATGAATATAAAGTAAACCTCAGTCCGGGAGATAGATCCGATTGTGTATTGTAAGATGTATATCATTATATAGTATGTATATACGTTGTGTACTGGGGTTCTAATGGATCTCGACGATCGACCTTACCACATAGTAGTGTATCGGGGGGGTTCCTTATTTGGATTTCGCTATGCGAGACACCCCACACACAAGCATGGCATAGTGTTGAGACTGGGGAGAATTTTAGCCCTTGGTACTTGGGATAACTAGGGTCGACAGAAGATGGGTAACAGACTAGTTATGCAGGGTAGCTTAACTAGGGTATTTTGTTAGTATGCGATAGGGGTTCACTGTTAAAAGAGAGGTGAGGGGTATCTCATGGGAGTGCGATACCAATTTAAATATGAGATAAAATATATTTTTTTTAAAATAAAGCATTTATGCACTTGCAAAATATTTTCACAACTCGAGCTTTGACCCGTTTCTATATTTTTCCTCTCTTGCTATATATATATATATTATAGGTGTCCAGACACAGGGACGCCTGGATGACACTTCCTTCGAGTCAGATGTCTTCTGCAGGAGCTGTGGATGCATGCAGGTTTACCATAGACGCTTCTATCCTTGTAATCTAGTTAGGAGGTACGGTATAAATATTCGGGCTAATAACCAAATTGCATTTATTTATTCTTTTACCGCCTTTTAGTGCAGCATTCGATATGGTTGTATGATTTTAAACCGAGTGTTCGGTCATTTTATCTCTTTCCAGTTTCATTATATAAACTGTGTGGATGTTTTAATTGTGTAGCTGTTTAAAAAGAGTAGTTAAGTAAAAATTTTGACGCCAGCCTAATAGGTTATTAGTAATTAAAATGGATTTTCAACAGTGATGCTAAGAATGATCCATATGCGACTCCTGTTTTAATTTGATATAGGAGTGATCGCCCGGTATTTTATTAGGCGGGTTGTTACATATGGTATCAGAGTATAAGGTTCTAGTGTCCTTAGAAATATGTGCGGATGTACTACGCTTTAAGCGTTGCTCTCGATTTGATATAGAGCCTCAGGATTAGCATTGTTGATTTCTCTTGTGAGATTTCGTTCTCCTGCCATATTATAAGATTATAGTTATCTTTTGCATGCTCGTTCGAGATTCGTGTGGTGATCGAAGAAGGCGGCAGGAGGTGGGACTTAGTTGAAGCTGGGGACTAGGACCGTACTAGAGGTCATTATCCTTATGGCAATTGCTAAGGATTGTCACAACAACTACTAAAGTATAGTAGTTGAAAGTATCTATGTACCGCTGTGGTAAAAAGTGGTACTAAATTTGAAGTTTTCCTAGTGAAGCTAAGGGTTAGAAAGGGGCCTTTGATAAGGACCCTAAGTTAAAGTTAGGTTGTGAAAAGTAAGTATAGCACTACCCAGTGGAAGTAGAAGGATCAAAAGACTTGGCTTAGATCAGGGTATGGGTGAGAAGGATGTTTTACTCATAGAGGAATTTTTACGGACGGTTTTAACCACGAGTTCCTTTGGTTGATTAGGAAGAGAATGCAGTTTAGATTATTCACATAAGGATCGGTCAGAGGCTGACAGTGGATAAAGAGTGATATGGAGAAGTGAACCTTGTACCGAGGTGAGGTAGGTACAATGAAGAAAGATTCCTTCAAAAGAATGATAGGCTCGTTAGAGAAATGTTGCGAACGCGTACGGAAAATGTCGGTGTGTCTATGTGCCCCATTAGTGGACATCCACATGGGGAGATCTGTTGAAATAGGGTTGTTGAAACCGGTAAGGGAGTTTCGTTTTAATGAAGAAGTTAAGAGGACTAGTAAGATGATTGTAAGGAGCGAGGCTATAAAGTCAGATGATACTGATAACTTTATCATGGTCAGGAAGGCCAGTGATGAAAATAGTGATGTGGAGTGCGGAGCCGCACGGTTAGTCCTTTCCCGGTAGGAATAAAGGACAAGATTAGGGTGCTTAGATGGGGCATAAAGTTAAGTAATTTTGGTTCAGTTAAGGCAAGTGTACCAGGTTCAAGAACCATTTGGAGTAAATAAAGGCGAAGTTGTTGTTATGAGTTTTACCTTATAAGGAAGAGGTATAATCGGCATGGCTAGATAAAGTCGCAGTGTTCATTAGCCCTAGACTCGTGTGTGTAATTTGAGTTTTGTGGCGGTCTCGATCACATTATATAATGTATGTCTATGTGTTTTCCGCAGTAGCGGAGTTTTATTTTCCTTCATTCGCTATAAAAGCGGGCGTTGATATTTTAAATATGTATTTGGCTTGTCCTACTCATTTTATATGTGTGATATACGAGTATGATATTATTGTGAGTATTATATATACTAAGTGATCAGAGCGATAGCAGGCAAATGATGGCAAGACTATCGTGTCCACGGTTCCAGGGTGGAACGGGTTGTTATTGCGATATCTCACCTAGATACAAGCTGAGTTCGCCTTTATTATGTACATAAATGGAACTTCGATGAGCAGATGTTTCATTATTGTGATTCGAGTGCGTGGCGACCTTATAGATATGATTTAAGGTATGTAGGGTTGATTTTGAGATGTGAGTTTAAGCTCATTATTGTTTGCGCAAGGACAGAGTGGGGTACAAGCACTTAGTGGTATGGCTCCTGGATAGAGATGGGAGTGCAGACCACATTTGGCTGAAAGAGGGGATAGGATTATCCCGGTTACATATTCGAAGATAACGAACCTCCATGACTGACGAAGTTAAGTAGTAGTGTGTTGGAGGGGTTCCTTGTTTGGATTTCGCTTTGCGAGACGCTCCACGCATAAACCTTAGTGACGTCGGGAGTGGAAAGATGTTATAGGATGCGAGGATGTTGGTTTGATTGATAAGTCATATAGTGTGAATGAAATACTATAGACTATGAGCCATGTGATGATGGTATGCTTATGGAAATACTGCGCTATGGAAAAGCACTAAAGTGGTCCTCTCACCACAAGTGGGTGGGTGAAGTAGGACTTAGAGAAATTAATTTGAGGCTTATTGCCAGGCCTTGTGCAAAAGTCAAATTTTGGAGTTAATGTGTTTTGGGTAAAATAATCGTAATATCTCAATAGAGAATAGGCGCCCGATTGATAGAATGATGGTGGTAGAAGAGTGTTAGTTAGGTTAGCGAGGTAAGATTTAGGACATCCCGCTGATGTGCCTCATGCCGTTATATCTCAAAAACTGACGACGCGAGGGCTGAGTCAAAGTTGTGGTTAGAGGGTTGAGTCATCAATAACATTTTCTTCTCAGATTTCCTGGCTATAAAGTGATAGTAGCCAGAGTGATTTTTAGCGGATGAGGGGATGTATCAAGATAAGAATACCCTAACTGGAAGGTCGGTATGATGAACCACCTTCCAAAGTATGATGGCCGCAATCAAGACCCTCCAGGCATTGGGGGAAAGCTAAGAAGGAGCGAGGTTGATAAAAGAAAGAACAGCTCGGATAGTGGGGTGAATTGGGAGATAGAAACTGAGTTTGAACATCTGCTCGTAGATGCAGAGCTCTCCCTCTCTGCTTTCTAAGGCTCTCTAGTCATTTAGCGGCTTCCTTAAGGTAGCGTATGAAGGAATGGCATATAGATGTCTGAAGACGAGAAGGTCGTATTCAGTGACAGATGTCTCAGGACCATCAACCTTGGAAGTTTCAAGTTCACTTCCTTCATCGTCATAATTATCATCAACAGTCTGAGTCTGAGGCTTAAATGGGGCACCAGCAGGAAACCTCCGAGAAAACTCAGCACCGGTGGCAGCCGATAGAGGAATAGCGTCAATAGGAGGGAGAACTCCCACACTGAGCTTTAAGATTTCAACGGACAAAGACCTACGAGAGGTACTAGCCTCTTGATGGGAGGAGGAACGGTCAGAAACCTCTACTCCCTCATAGGCAACACTCCTCTTGGGGGAGCAATCCATATCCTCTTGAAAAGAGTCTACAAACTCATCAGCCTCAGAGGTAGACATGGGATCTGAGGAAGATGACTCATACATCGGCTCAGGAACCTCAGGGACTTAAACAGGTTCAATAGGCTCAGGGTATACGACCTTCAAGGGTGAAGGAAAAATTGGTCTGAGGGGAAAAGCCTCATCCCTACCAGCCTCCTCCTGGGCTAACTCTATCTACCTAATCTTTTCAAAGGTTATCTCACGAAGAGATGAAACTCTTCAGCAAGCTTATAAAAAGGTCTGAGCATATGGTGGGCGACATTGCACTTGAGGGAAAAACTACAAACAGGCAAACAACTTGTACAACTTGAACTAAAAATCAAACAAGAAATCCAAAGGGTTCCCCCCAAGAACACCAAGAACACGCTAAGCTAGTTCACCGGAGAAGATGACCGGAAGGTCACCTAAAAACCTAAAAATGGGAGGTTTGTGGCCGAAACAACCTTGGAATATACTTGTATGGATCCAAGACTACTTAACCACTGCAATCCTAACCTTATAACCACTTGACTGTGGCGAAAACCCTCGCCAAAAAAAAAAATCTCACCGAAAAACTAAAACTGTAAAAGTAATGACCAGAAATGGAAAAAGAAAGGTAAAAGGCAATACCTGATTGGTCGCAAGTGAGGGTGGAAGAGATTAAGAAAGGAAAATCTTGGATCACAGCACAACAATGGAGAGCTTGAGAGATTTGAAGTCGCATAAAAACTATAGGCGAGAAAGCTAAAGGAAGAAGAAAGAGAAAATGAGGAAAGAGAAGGGTATAAACTGTGACACCCCGCCTAATTAAACATCGGGTGATCAGTCCTTTATTAAATTAAAACAGGTTTCTCAAATGGTTCATTCTTAGCATCACTGTCGAAAACTTTTTTTATTACTAATCACCTAAGTAAAATTAGACCGGTGCCAAATTTTATCTTTCTTAAAACAGGTAAATCAACCATGCGGAAAAATAGTCAAATAACCACCATGTACTAAAACCCAATCAACAAGTATAAGTACAAAAGAATAAGAGTATACCGAATAAACCATCGGCTAAAAAATACCAAACAACCATAGAATAAGAACAATCCACTAATCTGAAACTAAACATCTGAGACTGATACCGGACCACAAGTCCATACATAGAATAGTGTGAGATCCTGTACTAGATCTGAATGAGAGATATCGTCTAGTAAAAATCCTGTAAGCATCCATTGTGCTACAGCTTTGAGTCCCTGGAATGAAATCATCATACATGGCGTCCCTGTGGCTGGACACCTAAAAGATTTTGAAAATATTTTATAGCAAGAGTTAGTACTCAAAAACATTTGAAAATATTTAGCAAGCGTTTATCACAATATAAAATGCGGTTATTGATTACACATGTTAGGTTCTCGTACACTCTCTTGAGTTTACTCACCCCTCATCTTTTGTGCACACCTAACGTTCTACACTTAGTTTATCTAGCCATACCTCCCAAGCTAACTAAAACCAAAGTAGTCAACTGAACTTATTTGTACCCAAGTTCCAGTACCGCCCATACAGTACAACCGTTTCACTAACATCTCGCGTATGTTAATTAATTCTCAAGTAACATTTCATCTATGTTATTTTTCAAGACTTCTCATTTAGTGTCACTACTAAAATTACAACAATTCTCACAATTGTTGACTTCCCACTTATGTAATTAAGTTTCGCTACTTGAATTACTAAATAGATTTTCTCTATCTAAAGGTGCATTTCGTAATTGAGTTTCACTACTTAACTTACCAATTCAGTATGTATCTTTAAATACATAATATATATCAATCTACTAATACACGAAAGTAGAATATCATCAAGTATATATATTTTACACACAATATATACTAAATATCAGTCATTACTATTTTGCCCTTTTTATACGCGTAAAGGACTCTTGGTTCGGAATGATTCATCGACCCCAAGTGAGAATTGGTTCAGAATGATACATCGACCCCAATTATTTATATACACAAATAAAGATCTCTTGGTTCGGAATGATTCATCGACACCAAGTGAGAGTTGGTTCGGAATTATCCATCGACCCCAACTATTTTAAAAATATATATATACACATATTCTAGTTCGGGACTCTCTCATCGCGACACCAGTTCAAAGTTTGGTTCGGCATTTCTCATCGACCCCAAACATATAATAACTTTATGTTAGTTCGGAATGTCTCATCGACCCTAACATAATTAATTTAGGTATAAATCTCTCGACCTAAAAGATCACATAATTCAGTAGGTACACGCCCGACCTATTAATTATATACGTACGTAATATTTTAATCTCATATATCTACCGTACAATTTTCGCTTTACGATTTATCTCATTAATCGTATTTATTTGAGTATTCACACAACTCTAAGGGTCCTAGGTACCCCTTACATATAATTTCAGTAGTTATTGCTTACTCTACTGGTCTATTACTTAAATTGAATTTACTTCGCCTTGCAACTCAATTTCCGAAGTCCCCGATACCCTACTAAATCGGATTTATTCTCATCGGTCTGTAATCCAAGCCCTACACCCAATGGCCTTATCGAACCTCAACAATATACCTACTGGTCTTATTCTCACTCCCATATAAGTATAATTTAAACCCTAGGATACTCAATCATTCCCGAAAATCAACGAAGAATTAAACGCAAAAAAAAAATCGGGAAACAGCTTGCGTCAATCGATCGACTGCTGGGTTCGATCGATCGACATAGTCGATCGATCGATAGTTTGGGATCGATCGATCGATCGAACAGGGACAGACGCAGTTCGTCTTCTTCGTTAAGATTTTCCTCCATTAACAAATCTCCAAACTCCATTATCGTCCACCAAACTTCGACCCAATGATCCTAACATGTTTCCACATATACTAGGACAGTTTCTAACGTGTCAAATACATCAAAACTCCAATCCCTTTAAAGAAATAATGAATTAAACCCAAAATTTCTTGAAACCCTAGTTATGGTGTTCTTCCCATATTTTCATTCAAAATTCAGATTTTTATTCCGAAAAATCATCAAGTCTAATCTGAATATTAATCCTCTACATAAGTTAAATCATTCTACATGCGATTCCTATCCCAACATGCATAAATATCATCATTCTCCTATTAAGATATTGATTTAAACAAGACTATTCAAAAACCCTACACATGGGTATTATAACTTTATAATTTTTGCAATAAACAACTTGCCTTATGATCAGTAGGGTCTGATTTCGTGGTTGTTGTTGATGATTGATGATCTTCATCCTTCAATCCTTATTCCCCAACAAGTTGATAGTGAAAATCTCCTTTGAATCCTTCCCAATTCTTCCTTTTGCCTTGAGAATGGTTTCTCTCTTATCTCTAATGGCTATGGTGTGTTTTCATGGGTTTTCTAACCCTAACCCCTCTATCATACAGCTGATATAAAGCTCTCAATTTCGTAGGTCTCCATACCCTCTTATGTTAAAAGACCAAAACGCCCCCGAACGGCCTTGGTTTAGTCCAAAATTACCCCGGGACTCAACTAGTACCCCCGGGTATACTATTCTGACTAATTTGACCCTTCCGGACTCATCGCTGACCGCTAAATTATCATTTAAGTCACTTAACAAATATTACTCGTTCTCACCCCAACACGGTCTACACGCGTTAAGTAACTATTTATCACTCGCACTAAGTAAATATAATGAGGCAATATAAACCGGTATCTATCTCTCGGTTATTCCATAATTACAATTTTAGATAAAACTCTTTAAATTACTACTCTTACGTAATTTAAATTAAGCCGGTATTTTCTCATTTAATTCTCCAATCTAATTAATCAGAATATTTGGAATATTCAGAAATACGGGGTATTACATACTTCCCCCCTTGCAAAGGAATTTCGTCCTCGAAATTAGGATAAGGCTGGTATTAAGGCTAAAGACCTTAAATATAATTGCATCCTCTAATACCCAATACCAAATCATAACATCCTAACGGTCGCCCCAAGTACATGTCTTGCTTCATTATCAACTCTTATTACATGTTACCCATGCCGCCTATATCATAATTAAGTCTCACTTTATTTACCCTCTTGATGTATAACCCTATATATAAAGCATCCATGTGTCTACTAACACTCTTGAGTAGAATATTATAATGTATATATTCCGCACACAATATATATTATAAGGAAATTTGTCTGGCAAAATCATCGGTCCCAATAATCCTATCATTTACATTGGTCCGGAAATCCCTCGACCCCGAGGTAAATGTAACGCATATGTTGGTTTAAACCTTCCGTCGATACCAATATTTATCATCGGTTTGGTTCGGAAACATCATTGACCCCAAATCGATCCCTCATGTATTGGTCCGGAACATCATCGACCCCAATACAGAATTTAAGTACACTTATCACCGCACATAAGTAGAAAAAAAATCAATAGGTATATATCTTACACATAACATATACTATAGACACTTATTTTATAATCACCCCCCTTCTGTAACACTTTTGGGGTTATTGGCTCGGAATCCCTCCTCGATCACCAATGGTGATTAATTATATTGTCTTAGAATCACATCTCGAGCACCAATGTATGTATGTATATCTCATCGCACATGAGTAGACAGTTTGTGAGCCATATATTACACATTTCATATACCCTAAAATTTCATACTCCAATAGAATGTACTTATATCACGCGTTAAGGACTAAAAGTTCGAAATGTCTCCTCGAACCACCACTCAAAGTACACATGTCCTCGAACCACCACTCAAAGTACACATATGTTCATAATAAGTATCCAAGAACCTAAACTTTATGTACAGATCATATAGGCACTCACACTACCTATAAATATGCTCATATGGGTATACATTCAACTTACGAATTTATCAGTGGGCTTCTCCAAAATTCCACTATCGTAAGGGCGTATTATCCTCCTTTCTCACTAACATTGAGTCGTAGGCAACACAACATACTCAAAATAATACTTAATCTCTATTCCTCCCTGACCATCTCTCACAGGGTGAAATTTTAGGATTTTCTCTTGATTCACAATCATGTAGAGCGGCACCGTGCACTCTCCCTTTTCAACTACATACTAATCCATCCCGGTCACCCCATTTCGCTACCCCAACGAAATGTTGGCTTAATTATGATGTTCACAACCCATTAATAATTTATAAGTCTGTCTCCTCATTCCATCATTGGAAATGTAGGTTCACTACCATATTCCGGTTGCTCATTTCGAGTCCATCTCGCTCTATTAACTAGAGGTGTGTCTGGAGACAATCTCACTATGTCTCCCCTCAACATCGTTTCCCACTTATCAACATTTTAGTAACGCGTAAGTCACTCTCAACACTCAGTTGAGTAACACCTTGTATCACTTCTTCACAACAGTTAGGCCTCCCAATTCAAGAGATAACTTTTGAACGGCTTCCCACCGACTTTCATCCCATAGGGTGTGCTGGATCTCTCAGCACATATAATCTTGGGTCATCGTCTATCTCCCATGACGTTCAACGCGTTTCATCGATACAACTTGTATCCTAATGTCCCCACCGGCGTACAAAATAATTCCGCATCCCTCTATCTCGGATGTCTAAGGAATCCAATTGATTAGGGCGCCCATACACCCTTTTCTCCGTGTACATTTGCAAAAACATTGCAAGCGTCGTACCCGTAACATATTTTTTCTCAACTCTATCCTTGTATACATGTCGTGACTACAATCTTGCGGGTATTCTCCATCCCCTATAGACAAAAATCAAATCCTTGCCCATAAAGTCCCACTTATCCCTTCGTGGGGATGTAAGCCTTTCGTTGTTCCTCCACAACACTACCGGCTTCACTGATGCCCTAGCATCTATCAACGTCTCCTCTCCTGACGTGTATAAAAATTCAGTCGTATTCCCTTTCGCAATCTAACTTAAATAAGGGACTTCTCCCCATGTATTCTTACTGAGCATTATCGGAACAACACATAGTCGAGATGCCCAAATTCGATTCCTCGACAATATGTGCAACCCACTGATCTTATTCTCACTCCCATATAAGTATAATGTAAACCCTAGGATACTCAATTATTCCCGAAATCAACGAAGAATTAAACACACAAAAAAATTCCGGAAACAGCTTGCGTCGATCGATCGACTGCTGGGTTCGATCGATCGACATAGTCGATCGATCGATAGTTTGGGATCGATCGATCGATCGATCGAACAGGGACAGATGCAGTTTGTCTTCTTCGTTAAGATTTTCCTCTATTAACAAATCTCCAAACTCCATTATCGTCCACCAAACTTCGACCCAATGATCCTAACATGTTTCCACATATACTAGGACAGTTTCTAACGTGTCAAATACATCAAAACTCCAATTCCTTTAAAGAAATAATGAATTAAACCCAAAATTTCTTGAAACCCTAGTTATGGTGTTCTTCCCATATTTTCATTCAAAATTCAGATTTTTATTCCGAAAAATCATCAAGTCTAATTTGAATATTAATCCTCTACATAAGTTAAATCATTCTACATGCGATTCCTATCCCAACATGCATAAATATCATCATTCTCCTATTAAGATATTGATTTAAATAAGACAATTCAAAAACCCTACACATGGGTATTATAACTTTATAATTTTTGCAGTAAACAACTTGCCTTATGCTCAGTAGGGTGTTGGAACGTGAGGGTCCCCGGATTCTAAAACTTTCTTCAATTAAAATCAAACTTGTAATTTCCTTTTTGTAAAAACTTAATTTAAATGCGGAAGCGTAAACGGTGTGATGGTTCAACAAAACGAATACTAAAATTCCAAATTTTAGTTAACTCAAAAACAATTAATACTCACTTAAACCGATTAAGTCCAATTAAATAGATCCAAGCCCTAGAATTTACCTAAGTCATGATTGTTCATATTATCCAAAGTTAGGCCAAACCAAATTAATGCAAGTGACTTGAATTACACAATTTTACCCAATATTAAATTAAAGTCCAATTTTAATATAGTGTGAGAATTAAACCGAATTTTATCTTGAATTAAACCTAAAGCATGCGTTCTAAATTTTGTGCAAGATAAAAATAAACAATGTCACACTACACCGCGATGTACGAGGAAAAACCCACTAACGGGAAAAAACCTCGGGACGGCCCTAGCCTCAAATCCACTAAAAACGGTATTACAAAATACAAGACAAAAGACTTACTTCCTAAACTCGAACCCTCTCAAGCCGTGATGCTTCTTCTTGTATTGACCTCCAATTAGCGGATAACCAACGGAGCTCCACCGTGGTCTCGGACTCCACCGATCGGGCAATTAGGCACACCGACCAAAACTCTCTTTGAATGGTGTAGAGAAACCGGTGCCAAACTCCAAGCAAGATGATATATATATATATGAACTTGGAATAAACAACAATGGGTGTAAACTAAGTGTTTAAAGATTTTTCTTTAAGTTGAAGAACACTTAAACATGAACATTTTCCCTTTTTAAACTAATCTCTCAAACTCTCTCTAGGAGATGTATTAGGATGGAAAAGTTATCTTGGAAAATGTGTTTCCCGCACATAATAATGTATGAAAAAAGTTGGTTGAAAACCAAGTGGAGAAGTGGGGAAAAACTGCATAAACCTGCCAAAAAAAATTATTCCCGCTGGAATCTCGTTCGAACGAACTTGATTCTCGTTCGAACGAGACTTCTAACGAGCGACCAGCCTGGGCTCGTTAGATACCTCGTTAGAACGAGAAAATTCGTTCGAACGACATATCGAACGACTGACCAGTTAGGGTCGTTGGCAAACCTGGTTCGAACGAAAAACTCGTTCGAACGAAACCTGGTTCGAACGAAAAAACTCGTTCGAACGACATTTCTAACGAATGACCAGAATGTTTGTAAAATTCGATTTTTGGCCCATAAACTTTTATAAACTTATTTTTATAATCCTAACACCCAATAAACATTGTTCCAAGCTCCTATATAAATATAATTGCATTCATACCTTGGGAGGATGGAACCATAGTTGATAACGTAGAAACGAGGCACGCAAACCGGCATTTTGATGAAGCTTTATATTCTTTGCCGCTACGTCTTCAACACATACTTCATAGGCTTGAGAGTATTACAATAAATCACTAACCTATGAATAAATGTTTTTGTCCGGAATTGAGCCAAAATTATATATGGACTCAATTGGAAATTTGTGTCCTTACAAATCTCCCCCTTTGGCTATTCCGGGACAAAAACCAAAACAAAAATCCTAAAGGGCCGTCAAGCTTACTAGACTCAAAACATAACCCGCCCAATCTTGACTCAACCCAAGGATTAAACACTTTGCCTTTTAAATATGCCGCTTTAGTAGAATACCTGCACACTTAAGCAAACTCATCAAATGCATAGGGAATATCAAAATATTAAATGCAATTAAATAATTACTCCCCCTAAAATAATTCTCCCCTTTATCAAACACATGACCTACTTAGAAAGATGTCTCCCCCTAAGATAAATCTAAGATAAATCTCCCCCAAACGAAGATACGATAATAATAAGATTACCATTTCTCCCCCTATCATCATTCTCCCCCTTTTTTGTTCAGGAATAGGCAAAGGATAAAGAACTAATAAACACGTTGAAGCTTAAAGTGTTAAGAAATGAAAGCATATGGGCAATTAAAAGCAAGGAAAAGACAAACAAATATCATATATATATGAACTAAAAATATATCAAAGAAGCACTTGCATATATATATATATATAGATATAAACACACATATAACACAAAATACAATAAGTTTGCACACTCGTATGGCAAAAATGTGTCATATGGAAACGGAAGTGTAGGGGTGTGAACTATCAACAATTAAATTTAGACCCAAACACTTAATAAACGTTCACAGAGTTCTCATTTGATTGTAAACTTCATCACATTGAAATATAACCTCATGTGACAATATAGATTTAACTCAATGAACAAACATATACAATGCATACAAGCCTAGCATGATGATGATTCTACAAACCAAATAGAGTCATGACATTAAAGACAACTAGGATAAATGGACATTGTGCAAACCGTTGATATACCATCCAATTCTCCCTCAATGAGCATATATGTTCTTTTGTTTTTGAATGAGTATATCAAACAAACATAGGCCTTGGCAATGGCTTTTCTTTTTAATGCCAAATATTCTGTTTTTAGGCCTTTGGATCACGTATTTCTTTTAGATCCAATCAACGGTGGCTTACTATCGCAAAGGATTCAATTCATCCTTTCGGAGCCCTTCCCCGTGCATATATTAATTTATCATGTTTTCATTTTCACACAAATCTCACATGCAACGGATTTTGACATGCACTAGTCCTCCTAGGTCAAAGATATGTAGATGACTAGACTGGTAGGAGAACACCTCAAAAAGCTCAAATATAACATGTGACATTAATATTTCAAAAGAGCTCGTGCATGTGTGAATAGAGGCATACAGAATAGAATCCATTTAAACAATACAAAATCCAACTACTCCATATAAAACATGGTAAAGAACATTTTAAGGATTGAAAATCTAAACCAAAAGTTCTAGCCACATGGGAGCGTAAACGATGGGATTCAAACATAAATATATTCCACATAAAGTGTGTCAAACTAAAATACACACAAAATAAAATCTTTTTGAGTTTTTAACATTTTTAATCAAAAATAAATATTTACTCAAAAGGACAAACAAAAATCATTTGTATTTTTCATTAAGCTTAAATGAAATAAATAAAACAAAAATGATAAACAAAAATCTTTTTATATTTTTCAATTAATTCAATCACAAAATATAATACAAAAAGATAAACAAGTCATGATTTCTAGCATGGGATATGAAATAAGGCTATGACTAGAAAATGACTAAACAAGCATACATTTAGCACATGAATATAGCGTGAAGTACAAACGCTAAAGTATGCAAACACTAACACATTCATCCATTAGATTTAGCAAGGGAGGAAGCATGTGAAAGTAAATGAGAATCAAAATCCCTATTTTGTAAGGCAACCAAATCGGATTTCCTAACCCAAATTAATGAAGAATGACTATCTTGGGGTGTAGGAGCTTTAACTACCGTGGTTACTTTACTATGGGATTTTCTAGGAATTCGTTTAAGATCAAAACAATATTTCCTAAGATGACCTTTTCGACCACAAAGAGTACAAGTGAGAACATGTCGAAAAGATTTGCCTAAGGAGTGATCATTAAAAGCATTCCTATTAGATTCTCCTAAAATATTGGTTTGGGCATTATGAGTAAATTCATTACAAGTATTGAAGCCTAAACCACAAGTGTCATTTTTAATTTGGATCGTTCCTAACATTTTATCAAGTTTTTTCCGAACGACATTCCAAATCAAATTTGACATTACTAGAATCTTTAAATTTATTTTCTAATTCTAAAATGTTAGATTCTAGTAAAACATTTCGCTCTTCAAAACCAAGAAGCTCCTTTTTCAAGGATTCCATTAAACCCCTAAGGCTATCTCTTTCGCCTTCTACATAATCAAGCTTCTCTTGAAGAGTCCTCACATGAGTCCTAAGGTCTTCTATTAAGGCACTATCATCAACGACCTTGACACTCTTTCTTAAACAAGCTTCTAACTTCAAATTAGTTCTTTTCAAATTAATAGATTCTTTATATAATTCATGAAAAGCATTTTGAAGTTCACTCACATCAACCTCTTCTTCATTTTCACTCTCTCTTTCTTCTCCACTCTCACTATCATTAAAAATAAGGGAATCATGAACAATGACCTTGGAAGTGGCATGTGCTATCGTGTCATCAATCGATGAGTTCTCATTATCACTCACATGACTAGCCATAAAAGCCACAAAAATTTTCTTAGTGGGGGAATCGGGCTTTTCTTCCTTATCACTATCACTAAAGGTTGCATTATATGCAGTGGGTCGTTTATCCTCTTTCCTTAGTTTAGTGGGGCACTCATAAGCTCTATGGACATAACCTTCATAACCAAAACACTTGTTAGACTCGTCCCTATCTAAATTGTCATTACTAGGTTTTGGGATCCTCTCGGCTTTAGAAATCTTCTCGCTTTTATCATGTTTAGAAGTATCAAATTTCTTAAAATCAATTTTAAATTTATCTTTGTTAAATTTAAGAAATTTTCTAAATTTGCGAGCAAACAAAGCCATATCTTCCGAGTCACTTTCACTATCGCTCTCTACTACTTGTTTGACCTCTTTTCGGGCTTTTAAAGCAACACCCTTTTCAATTTTCTTTTCAGTTTTAGAGGGAAACATATCTAGTTCATAGGTTTGTAAATCACCTACAAGCTCTTCTAATTTCGTAGAGGCTAAAGTGGGTAAAGAATTTAAAACGGTCACTTTAGGAATAAATCTATCGGGTAGGGACCTTAAAATTTTCTTTACAACACGGTCGTCAGGTATTTTCTCTCCCAAGTTAAAGGATGAATTAACAATATCATAAAGTCTAGCATAAAATTTATCAAAAGTTTCTTTTTCATCCATTTTGATAGTTTCAAATTGAGTGGTGAGGTTTTGGAGTTTTGAAGCTTTAACGACACTAGTTCCTTCATGAGTTAATTGTAAAATATCCCAAGCTTCTTTAGCGGTTTCACACGTCATAATACGTCGGAATTCATCTGGTGCGACAGCGCTAAATAAGGCATTTAAACCTCGGGAATTAAAGTTAGCAAGTTTAAACTCATTTTCAGTCCATCTATCGGCAGGTTTGATAACACGTTCATTTTCAACTAAGTAAGTTGGTGGGGAGTACCCGGTAACAACAGACATCCAAACTCTCTCGTCGATAGATTTTAGTTCCGATCTCATTCGCGCTTTCCAATATGCGTAGTTTGAACCATCGAAAATAGGAAATTTTGAAAATGGTGAAAAATCCATTTTAGCCAAAAATTAAAGGATCTTAACGAAATAATTTATCGTTTTTGGCTCTGATACCACTTGTTGGAACGTGAGGGTCCCCGGATTCTAAAACTTTCTTCAATTAAAATCAAACTTGTAATTTCCCTTTTGTAAAAACTTAATTTAAATGCGGAAGCGTAAACGGTGTGATGGTTCAACAAAACAAATACTAAAATTCCAAATTTTAGTTAACTCAAAAACAATTAATACTCACTTAAACCGATTAAGTCCAATTAAATAGATCCAAGCCCTAGAATTTACCTAAGTCATGATTGTTCATATTATCCAAAGTTAGGCCAAACCAAATTAATGCAAGTGACTTGAATTACACAATTTTACCCAATATTAAATTAAAGTCCAATTTTAATATAGTGTGAGAATTAAACCGAATTTTATCTTGAATTAAACCTAAAGCATCGCGTTCTAAATTTTGTGCAAGATAAAAATAAACAATGTCACACTACACCGCGATGTACGAGGAAAAACCCACTAACGGGAAAAAACCTCGGGACGGCCCTAGCCTCAAATCCACTAAAAACGGTATTACAAAATACAAGACAAAAGACTTACTTCCTAAACTCGAACCCTCTCAAGCCGTGATGCTTCTTCTTGTATTGACCTCCAATTAGCGGATAACCAACGGAGCTCCACCGTGGTCTCGGACTCCACCGAGCGAGCAATTAGGCACACCGACCAAAAATCTCTTTGAATGGTGTAGAGAAACCGGTGCCAAACTCCAAGCAAGATGATAGATATATATGAACTTGGAATAAACAACAATGGGTGTAAACTAAGTGTTTAAAGATTTTTCTTTAAGTTGAAGAACACTCAAACATGAACATTTTCCCTTTTTAAACTAATCTCTCAAACTCTCTCTAGGAGATGTATTAGGATGGAAAAGTTATCTTGGAAAATGTGTTTCCTGCACATAATAATGTATGAAAAAAGTTGGTTGAAAACCAAGTGGAGAAGTGGGGAAAAACTGCATAAACCTGCCAAAAAAAACTGTTCCCGCTGGAATCTCGTTCGAACGAACTTGATTCTCGTTCGAACGAGACTTCTAACGAGCGACCAGCCTGAGCTCGTTAGATACCTCGTTAGAACGAGAAAATTCGTTCGAACGACATATCGAACGACTGACCAGTTAGGGTCGTTGGCAAAACTCGTTCGAACGAAAAACTCGTTCGAACGAAACCTGGTTCGAACGAAAAACTCGTTCGAACGACATTTCTAACGAATGACCAGAATGTTTGTAAAATTCGATTTTGGCCCATAAACTTTTATAAACTTATTTATATAATCCTAACACCCAATAAACATTGCTCCAAGATCCTATATAAATATAATTGCATTCATACCTTGGGAGGATGGAACCATAGTTGATGACGTAGAAACGAGGCACGCAAACCGGCATTTTGATGAATCTTTATATTCTTTGCCGCTACGTCTTCAACACATACTTCATAGGCTTGAGAGTATTACAATAAATCACTAACCTATGAATAAATGTTTTTGTCCGGAATTGAGCCAAAACTATATATGGACTCAATTGGAAATTTGTGTCCTTACATAGGGTCTGATTTTGTGGTTGTTGTTGATGATTGATGATCTTCATCCTTCAATCCTTCTTCCCCAACAAGTTGATAGTGAAAATCTCCTTTGAATCCTTCCCAATTCTTCCTTTTGCCTTGAGAATGGTTTCTCTCTTATCTCTAATGGATATGGTGTGTTTTCATGGGTTTTCTAACCCTAACCCCTCTATCATACGGCTGATATAAAGCTCTAAATTTCGTAGGTCTCCATACCCTCTTATGTTAAAAGACCAAAACGCCCCCGAACGGCCTTGGTTTAGTCCAAAATTACCCCGGGACTCAACTAGTACCCCCGGGTATACTATTTTGACTAATTTGACCCTTCCGGACTCATCGGCGACCTCTAAATTATCATTTGAGTCACTTAACAAATATTACTCGTTCTCACCCCAACACGGTCTACACGCGTTAAGTAACTATTTACCACTCGCACTAAGTAAATATAATGAGGCAATATAAACCGGTATCTATCTCTCGGTTATTCCATAATTACAATTTTAGATAAAACTCTTTAAATTACTACTCTTACGTAATTTAAATTAAGCCGGTATTTTCTCATTTAATTCTCCAATCTAATTAATCAGAATATTGGAATATTCAAAAATACGGGGTATTACATAAACCTTCTTAATGATGGGGCGCGATTTCCAACACCCTCATTATTGCCCTAGGGAACTCAAAAGGTGCCGTCAAAACTGTCATATCTTGGGGAAAACACAAGTCGCTTCAGTGAATGACATGTGTCCAAGGAACCACTCCAAACCCCAAGACATCAAAGCGTCCCTTCATTAGTTTGGCTCTCATACCCCTCAGTCACCTACTCACACAGAAGACTAAGGACTAGGGGTGATTGATATGCCCAAAGTGTACCCTCGTATTCAGGGTCATTAACCTCGACCTCTCTCACAGTCGATTTGGCAGGAAGCCTACAACAGCCATCGGGAAGGCCGTCTCCTGGAAGGTCGGATCCTCATTAACTAACCCCGGATGGCCAGCAGCCGAGGTCAACAGCATCTTATGGTATCAAGCTATGGTCAAAAACGCACTCAGCCTCAGCCGGCGTTACATCCTAACCTCGGCCAATCTCTCAAGTCGAGGTCATACTGGTGATTGACAGGACAAAGCAACATTATCATACTTCCCCAACCTCGTACTCGGCCAGGCCGAGGTTACTGCAAATGATGTCACAAGTCTGAGCATACGCAAACACATGAAAAACTTGGAACACATGGGCTAGGCAGTTATAACTAAATCATTCTCCTCACGTGAGGGAATATTTAGTCATCATTATCTACATGAGATTAGCCAGGTGTCAACAAGACACTGGTTCGATTCTCATATGTATTCTCATTACATGCTTGGGGGGTACATTACACCCCCCAAGCACTATATATACTTGTCTTCTCCTACATTGTAAGGGATCGAGAATTGTAACCCTAGCCATAACTCTGCTAGTATACACAGTAGAGAGAGAAAGTGAGAGATTATATCACAGGCCATTAGTGCCACCATTATAGTGAAATTATTCACACACTCACAGTGGATGTAGACCAGATTGGCCGAACCACTTATATACTAATGTTTCTCCTCTTCTCCTCACCTCATTTTACTAGATATATTAACACTTGTGCTGCCATTGTTATTACTATCTTGAGCTTATCAACACGTTATCTGATGGTGCTGTTTACAGCATCAGCAAAAAAAAAATTAATATTTTTTTGGTTTATTGAATATTTTTTCTATTTTTTATGCATTTTCAATATCTTTATTTACGTTTTCTATTTTTTAATTTATTTTCCATATTTTTGGTAATTATTGAATATTTTCTCTATTTTTTTAATTGGAAATCTTCTTTGTTATTGGAAATAATTTTTTTCACAATATTTTTTTAAAACTCTTTAAAGTATTTACTCAGTTTTTTTGAGACTCTTTGAAACTATTATCCAAATTTTTATGTAGAATTTTTTGTATTTTCTTAATTTTAATATGAAATCTTTTTATAACTGAAAATATATTTTTTGTTGGAAATATATTTTTTTTATCTATTAGAAATTTATTTTTTTATTATTCATTGGAAACATGTTTTTTTTTAATGGGAATATTTCTTTTTTCTTTTTTTTTAATTTTCAGATTTTTAATACTTTTAAAATAATTATTATGCAATGTTCAATTATTTAAAGTTTTATATTGAATGTCGTGTTCGAAATATCACAAAGCAAAGGCTCTAGAAGGGAAAATATGAGGTTCATTTTAAGTTTATGCTCATGTTAGTGTTTATTAGTCTCCTTTTAATTAACAGTTTACTATGCTTTTAGATGACACCTTATGTACCTTTTCATCTTTTTTTAATATTATTAATATCGTTTGCCTTTATTTACATTAAGAATTCTATTTTTGTCTTAGTGTGATCCATGTTTCATAAACAAAAAAAAGTTCTTGATGCCAAAGTTATATATGTTATGTACTATGTTTGACTACATATAGAATCGAATGCGCTCTTTGAGATTGACTATATATGCGAATTATCAAGGATACATTAAATAATATAGTAATTTTACAAGAAAATAATTGTTTTGGCGGTTGAAGTTAAACGACCGTGATTTTGAGTTGTTTTTTATTACCACGAAATGGTTGTACAAATTAATTTGCTATCATAATCCGCTCAGGATAATCAGTTAAAGACTAATATGGATTGATGGAATATATTAAATAGGTGTGCTTAATTCACACAAAGTTCATAATTATAAAAAAAATGGCAGTTATTACTATCTTTTGGTAGTCAAAAGATCTAAAATATGAAACGTACTCTCACGATACTCTTCACCACACAAACGAGAAGATTATAATTGCTTCAAAATCGAGAAGATAAACACATATTTATCCAAACAAAACAACAAAGCTTAAATAATATAATTTTGAGAATATATTTATATAGTACATTTCGTTCAATAATATTCGTAACATACATTTTTTATCGCGCAACGCGCGAAGTACATACTAGTTGAAACATATATCACAATTCACATTCATAATTATTAATTTTGAATTTCAAACAATTGTAGAAAGCCATTACGTTTTCAATAGAACAACCCATTCACCTTTATACCGGATTAGTCTAAAATAACCTCTTTAGGAGAACTTGGCCCAGCTTTTCTATGCATGATACTTGCCATCATCATCACCATCATCAATTAATTAAGGTCTCTCTTCTTTTTGTCTTTTAGCTAATTGTTGATTGACTATTCGTATTTAATTGGACTTTTTTTAAATGTATATTCTCTTTTCATAACTTTTTGCTCCGATTAAGAGTAAATACGTTTCGTCCTTGGTGGCCAAAGACTGCGTGCAATTCAGTGTTTGAGATAGTATACGTTGTTTCAACACTCCCTTCAATCTATAAGCATTAATTATACAATGGTAAAGCTTATCATCATCATCACCATGTTCATCTTTTATATATAATCTATTTTGGCCATCCTTTGCAGAAGAGATAGGTAAAGAAGAAGTGCACTGGAATCATACACACCATTTAAAACCAGACCAAAAAGCGACGACCATTTCTTTCATTTATGGGAACATACAGTAACGGGGTAAAATAAAGGACAAGACAAGACAATGGAACTGTCCAAATTAGTGGCGAACGAGCAAGACCGGGGACAAATATTTTTCTCATTCTTGCTTGCCATCTCTTGTTTCTCTAGCGTAGCTAAAAGTCTACTGAGCCATAACAATAATGAATTTATCAACCCTGCTCATATGTCTTTGATGCTGAAATAAGCAGTGTCGGTGGATCAAGGCAAACTAATTCGTTCACGGTCAGACAACTATTCAAAAAGCATAAAGCTGAATGTAGATAATTTCCAATGAAAAAAATTCATGGCACGAGTAATACAAGTGACATAGTAAATTACAGGCGTAATTCTTACAAGACATAAACGACGAATACAAATTTGATGAGATGTGTGCCTTAACTCTCCATACGTAACTCCATGCATTATTAACGTAGGAGGAGTTAATTTTTTTGTCACTCTACTTGTATCCTGATTCAAAAAATATTTTCATAAACAATTAAGTAGGATTTTTAATAAATAATCCCTAGGCAATTGCGCAATTTGAATATGATCATATTGGGTTTTATTTTGTTTATTAAAAAGGATATATAGTATCCATTTAACAATATTCGTTTATTAACTAGTAAAACAAAATGATTATCGAGATTATCTCAAAAAATCGCATGAGTTTCACATTTATTATCCACAATTACATTTAGAGACGGACTACTTTTGAAGAATCCTAAAAAAGTGCAAGTTATGTTACATGAGGATGTGGATCCGAATGAAATCAAATTACCACCGTTTTGTCTCGCACAAAAATTATTTGTCAGAATTCACATGGGAAAGTAAGAATTTCAGCTATAATGGATGAATTTTGATTTCAATAACTTTTTTATTTCATAATTTTTGTGTGAGACAAAACCGCCCATAAATTTTTTAATTAAAACTTTCCTAAAATCTAAATTTTTATTTTATGAAGACAATTTAATTATATAATTTGTATCAAATTTAGACTTGTACAAATTTTATTTATGCAGTTTTTCTACTCATAGAAGTATTTAATCTACTTACTCTACAATTGAAACATGTCTAACATAAATTACTATATTTTTTAAATATTGAAAAATCTTTTAAAAAACACATTTTGGTTTCAAACATTTGTAAATAATGAACTGTATAATTGTGTTATTTATAAAATGTCTAAAATAAATCAATTTAATATATATATATATATATATATATATATATATATATATATAAAATAAGGGACAAGGGTCTTTTTGTTGTTCCATAAGTTCTTTAGATAAATGACGATTGAGATTGAAAGTGGAGTTTTTGCATCTAACGGTTGTGAGTGCATTGAACTTGAGAAGATTATTTTGTTAAAAAAGTACACCTTATCAGAGCACAGGGCTATAGAGCACATGGCTCAAGACATCCCCTCTGTCACCGAACTCATAAGAATTTATGTATAAAACCTATATAAACATCTTTTGGCTCAAGGCTCGAAATACTGACGGCTGATAATACTTTAGTGTTATCACCTGCCACACGTAACATCAGTCTACATGCCCTACTTCTCAATTTTTTTCTCATTCCAAACGCAACTGCCGACTTGATTCAGATCTCTCCTCCTCCCTCTTCCATTGAAGGTAGCGTAACTCTTTCAAAACTTTCACTTAGGTAGCTATTAACGTTGGTTTTATAATATTGAGGTTTTAAATGGTGGTTTTAACGGAATGGTTTTGTATATAATGTACTTTTAGATTAAGCCACATTAAGGTGTTCAACAAGATCATCGTTGATGAACTTTTTTGTTCTTTACATTTGAATATATTTATGGGCGTGTGGGTGTGAGCTTTCAGTTTGCTCTTTGTCAGTCTCAAATATGAAACCCACCTCATCATTTCTCTCCCTCTGTCTCTACTACCAAGGTTTTTTTTACTCTCACTCGGTGCCTGAACTAGAGGGTTTTTCGGTGGAAATTAAGGTACCCGCAAGACATGAACATGAAAACTCCCCAACCTAGAGAGGAAGGAGATGAGAAGAACGATGCTGCCAAAATGACTAAGCTTGAAGATGCTACAACTCATATCACCGTCAGTCCAAAGACGTTTGGATCATTAGTTTCAAATCCCAACTCCTAACGTGTTTCCACTGTAGGCAGAGGGGACTATGAGTGGTGTTTGTTTTTTTGTGAAAAATAAAATCATATATGTAATATCAGGTATGCTTTCTTCATTTTAGAGAGAGAGCGAGAGAGTTGTGTTGTGCACTTTGGTGTTACTTCTTTTACCTTCTCTTTATTTACTGTATTGCATTTCCACTGGGCTGAGGTTTGTGTTATTTCTTTTACCTTCTCTTTATTTACCGTTAGTCCCTCTCTCTCTCTCTCTCTCTCTCTCTCTCTCTCTCCTCTCTCACATTTCTCACTATTGATTTATGTCTCATTTTATTTTTTTACGGGTTATTTACAGATGCAAGAACTGGTAATCATTTTTTTTGTTTACAAGTTTATTATTCACGATTCGTTTAGGGTTCTCACTAACGTTGTCTTTTTTTGGGGTTTGGAACAAGGTATTTTTGGTATTAGATTTGTCATTGAAATACGCTATAACATCTCTCCCACCTCCATCTCAGTGCCATTGAAGGTAAGTTGTAACTCTCTTTATAAATTATTTTGGATCACAATTGTTTTTTTGGGGTTCCGTAGATGGGACTTGATTTGGGTTTACTCTCTCTCAAACATAATTGTTCCTACTGTGTGCGTGTCTGTTTCGGTTGGAAACATGGGTCGTGTCTGATTCCACTGAAGATTCGGTGGAGTTTCAAGGTTCGCATCCCTATTTTGCTTTTACTTCTTCTGATTTGGGATTTCTACCAAGTTGGGTTTAATTATCTAATGCCTCATATTTATTCTGTTGCAGAGGTTGTTGATGACGATAGATCTTCAGCACCATATCCCATACCCAAAACAGTAACACCAAAGCACAACAACACAACCCAGTACCGCCTAAGAAATCCATTGCATGAGAAGCCCCTCTTGCACAAACCCATCACCGCCACGCACAAACCCATCGCCGGAGAAACCCCTCAAGAAAGATGGCTTACCCGTTGAAGGAGGATGGCTTACTCATTTTGGTGTTTACCCATTTTTGAAGTCGACCCTAAGCTCGGAGGGTCCATATTTTTTTTGTTTTTTTGTGCTTACCCTTTTGAGAAGAGTTGAAGTGTTGTTGTTGGGTTTCTCCACCATTATATTTGTGTTAAAAATTGTTCCCATTTTAATACAAATATTGTTCCCATTTTAAAAATTCTCCACCGTGGGTACCATTGTTTTCTTCTTGAGCCTAACATAGATTTTGAAGAAATAAATCTATATGATGGCAGATAATTGTACCATTTAATGAGATGGGTTTCTGATTCCCCACGCACATACTCTACCCAATATGATTTACAAAATCCCCCAGGCACCCATTCTACGCAGCAGCTAATAAAATTAAACCATTACAAAATAAAATTAAAATTATATAATTTAGCATGGAACATTTGGTTTTGTTGATATTCATATTAATATTTTCGTTGTTTAAAACGAATCGATCAAAGTATGAAGTAATTTATTTTTTCCTAACATGTACGCCTGAAAAAAAAGTGACATAATATATATTTTTTAATTTTTCCAAACAGGAACGTTATCTAATTAAAACACGCTGATAATATTTTTTTACCAAACACGCATGACACAAATAAAAGCAACATGTGGCGATACAAATTCCTATTTTTTTTTTTTTCAAACGCGATATATTTTTTATTAATATTTTGTGGTTTGAGCTTAAATACAGATATTGTGCTAAGAGTTGCCTGAAAATTGGCATAGTGTTTTGTTTGTTTAGATAAAAATATTTTAAAAACTTATTCCGTGACAAATTAGTGATAATTTTTTGTTGTTTTTAACAAGGTCGTGTTGTAGGTATGTTTTATTTATTATTTTGGTATTTGTAAATAAAATAAGTTACGGTGTTAACAAGTATAAACAATATACAAAATGTGTTTTATAAACTAAAAACCACCCTGACCAAAATAAATACGACACGACATGAAATATTAATATTTGCCTATCTCGGTCCCAGTGTTTTTTTAATCAAAAACGAACTTGATCAAAATAAACACGACATTTTATTACCATTCACAAACACTGCCGTTTTGCAGGATAGTCCTATAAATAAATGATGGTATGGCCAATTTTTTTTAAATTACACTCTGTTTTGTCAGGAAACGAAATTTTCGTCGTTTCGCGATTACGCACTTTGAAAAAAATTTGTCGTTTCGCGATTACGTACTTTGAAAAAATTTCATCGTGCCTTCAGGCACGGGTATATATATATATATATATATATATATATATATATATATATATATATATATATATATATATATATATATATATATATATATATATATATACACACACACATAAATATATAAAATTGCTAAAGTGTATTACTGGAATATATTGTACATTTTAATGTAACGTTTTATTTATAAATAAAACATTAAATTTTGATTACTATTAGAAATAGTAAAAGATTTTTTAGCAATCACTTTTCAAGTAATTAGAAAATATTGAAAATATTACCACGTTTTAAAGAGAGCATAAATATTAAGGATTCTTCTTTTTTGTTTGTTTCATTTCCTCTCTTCCCGTGCATCAACATGCGTTCACTTTTCTCAACACGTACCCATATGGGTCAATGCAATGAGTTTTATACTAGCGATGAATTCGAAGCATTCCATCAATGCATAAGTAAATTAAAATGGTGAAAATATACTAGAAAGTTGAATAATTGAATCCTACTTCTACTGGCATATATAGTATTAGGCATGACAATTAAGCATGATGTACTTAGTTGTGCCACAAACTTATATGACAAAATCTGCATGGATATTTCCAAAGTAATATTAGGGTGTGTTTGGATGCTCAAATTTTATGCATCGGAATTAGAATTAGTTTTAATTTTCAATTCTTATGCCAGCGGCTTTAATTCTAAACCTTGAAAGTAGATTCCTCAAATACAATCTAAATTCAGTAAACTAGTAGTAGCACTGTGTGGAACTATATAGGAAGTTAAGGATATGGCGTGAGAAATGCGGTAAGGATAAATTAAAGCCAAAGTGATTGGTATATGAAGAGTTGCTTTCATACATAATGGTCACGAGAATGTGTCAATAAAACAGTTGAGTTTTTCCCTTTTACTCATCAGCTGTAAGAGTTATGTGTTTCTTGTACAATCATCCAACTGCTCCTTATGAACACTACTCTCTTCATTTGTGAACCCAAAACTCGTTTAATGGTACTGGAACTCATACTAATAGATATGTCCTTTTTTCCCCTCTTTTGTATATGAATAAAAAATTTACTTCCTCATATATATCATCACAAACACAATAATTGTTTGATAAAAAGTATTTTAGTGACCAAGTGAAAGGTGACTGACACGTCAGCATTTTCCATCGACTTTTGGTGACTTCTCTAGCGCATAAAATCTTAGTGTACAACTCATGGGACAATTACTTGAACTAATGTGACAATAGAGTCCATTTTCTTTATTTTCGAAAATATGGTTGACCAAAAATCATTTGAAAAACTAATAGGCTTCTTGTTAAATGTCTAATAACTCTATTGTTAAAGTAATACAACTATTACTTAAGGATGATACTTTTCCAAAACATTAATACGACTATTACTTAAGGATGATATCTTTCAAAAACTTTTTAATTATAAATGCAAAAGGTTTTGCTGCTGTAGACATTACTTGCATGTGTAAAACTTCTTATAATAATAATTGACCTTTAAACAATAAGATTTTGACTAAAATTAAATTACACTTAGGAAAAATAATATTTAAATTTTTTTGATAAATTTTACTTTTCACGAAATCACAATGAATAATACACAAAATATTTCGTTAAGTTTTATCCTTCTACATTACATAAATCCCCCTAACTGGAGAGCATAACAATGAGCTCAAATGTGTTATTGTGGAAAGTGTAAAATACGACAAATGGAGTGACCAATATAAGTTGACCAAATCCAAGATAATTATCCTTTCTAGACATTATTTTAGTTTAAAAAAAATGTCCCTTGGCCAGGGACGGTTTATGCTGTTGGGTGGGGTTGCGGCAGCCAATTTGAATTTGAATTTTTACCTAAAGATATATCTTGAAATGCTTAGTATTAGATCTATAAATTTAAATATTGATTTCAATCCTTAAATATTTTGTACACTAATGTTTCCTGTTTATAATTCTTAATGAATACCAAAACTTTCCCTAAAAGTGAATGGATTTCACTTATTCTCTCACTTACATGTTAAGTGTTGTCTTGTGATATAGGTCCCGCCACGGCACAAAAATATATTACTTTTGAAAGAGGTTTTGAGGGACTTATTTGGAACTTATAACAAGACTCGTTCTTAATTGATTCTACATAATGATGCCATAATTGGTTTCTATATATTGGTCAAGACGTTTGAGTCTATATTTTTTTTCTCTTAATACTTTAGTTACGTTATTTTAAAGATTTATTGGTATAATAAAGTTCCTCTTTGTAGAGTGGCACTAAACTTTGTAGATATGTAAGATGTTATATGGATTTAATCTGTGTGTGCTGATATACACATAGGATTTCTCCCCATGCTTCTGGCCATAACTGTTAACTTTAAAAATATTATATAAAAAAATAAAATGATCAGAAAAAAATATTTAATGAGAAGTTTTTTTTTTTAATAACTGTGGGTATCCGCGCTTCACCCAATCATATTCCATGGGGTCCTGAAGTTAACGACCGGTTAAACTCTCTAGCGGTGACTCGAACTGGTGATCTCTGAGAGCATACCCAAGATCTGGCGTGATTTTGTCCTACTTTTGTATTTTGTCATACTGAATCAATTCTTGAGTTGTGGTTAAAAAATGTGTTTCCACTTAAAATGATATAGCTATCAACCACTTTTCACATTTATAATTATTGTTTTCATTCGATGTATTTTATTCAAGCATCAAAAAAGTTAAAATGAATTAAAAAGAAAAAGTTTATTTCATAAAAAAAAAAAATCAATACCAGTCAATTAGTCCCTAAAGTTTTTACAATCCTTGTAGGGAATTTAGTGTCACTCTACAAAGTTTAAACTTGTGTGCAAAACAGTCAAACCACATAACACAATAAAAAAGAATCCACGTATGCGTGCATAGATAACAATATATGTAATATATATCCCTGTGTGTGTGTATGAACCAACTCCGATTTTGAACACGGGAATCAAGACTTTAAGCCTTCAAGGGGCCGTGACATTTGCTTGTGTTTTTTCTTCCTTTTGACCTGCTCCTTAGTCCAGAAATGTATGGGAAGACTGTTTGAATTGAATAGAAATTTGATGACCAAAAAATCTCATTTTTGCATCCATCAACATTTAACAGTCTATTAGCGGGTGTTTCTAATTCTTTTCATCTCATATAGCAATTTAAGCTTTGGCGACCTATTCAAATGACCCCACAAGTAGTTGTGTGTGGAATATAATATACACCAACTTCTTGAAGGGAGCCACTATTGGCACTCCTCAAAATCTGTTGGCACTCCAAATTAGTTTTTAATTATTGAAAATAACCATTTAATCCTTACCTCATCACTTGGTGAACCACCATTCACTAAAATAAGAAAATACAACCAAGTTCCTCAATGTTTATTGGTTCCTAAAAAAAACTGTTTTTTTATTTATTTTTTAAATGTTTTCTTATTTTACAAAAAAAAAAACTGTTTTGTAAAATAAGCAAACATTTTTTTTCTTAAAATTAAAAAAAAAAAACAATCTTTTTTTTTGCAAAATAAGAAAACAGTTTTTTTTTTTGCCATATACCAAATAGTCCCTTGAACTTTTTTAATACACGTTTAGTCCAAGCCTTTTTATTTTGTACCAAAAAGTCCTTCACCATGCCAAAAAGGGTTTATCATGCCGCTGGAGCGGACCTTTAAAGATAAGAGAATAAGGGACTTTTGGTACAAAATAAAGGCTTGGACTAAATGTGTATTAAAAAATGTTTGAGAGACTTTTTGATATTTGATCCTTTTTTTTTTTTGCAAAATAAAAAACTATTTTTTTTTTGGCAAAATAAGAAAACAGTCTTTTGGGTATATGTTAATTTTTATCAATGTATAACGGTTTTTTGACCGGTGCCCCGATTTGAAACAAGTTAAATACTTTAGGGACTAACTCGAGTGAAATAAAAGTTTCGGGACCATTTAAAAACTTTTGTGATAGTTTAGGGACTAAAAAGTAATTTACTCAAAATAAAATTTCTTGGAGTATCATATTTTAATTGGGTCGTGTTTGGGTATTATTAAAAATATATTTATTTTGAATAATGTTACTCTTACTGGTACTTAGTACCGAATTAATACCAAATACGCTTTATATGAGATTTCATGTCATGTCGTGTTACGTTTTAATTAGATCGTGTTAATTAAAAAAAATTATGTCGTATCGTGTCACTTTTGGAAATTATTTTTTTAAAAAATAAATTTTTGTGTCGAGGCATATCGTGTCGCTTTTATTTGGCCGTGTCTTGTTAAATAAAAAAAATAAGATTTGAGTTTTGCGACATATGTTTTTTGTTTTTAGTGTTAAAGTTCAACTCTTTAATACCGATTGGTTAATGTCGTTGGCGCCAGGATACAAATCATATAAAACGTATTTGGTACTAACCCGACTAAGTACTAGTAAGAGTAACATTATTCAAAATAAATATATTTTTAATAATACACGAACACGACCCAATTAAAATATGATACTCCGCGAAATTTTATTTTGAGTAACTTACTTTTTAGTCCCTAAACTATCACAAAAGTTTTTAATTGGTCCCCAAACTTTTATTTGACTCGAGTTAGTCCCTAAAGTATTTAACTTGTTTCAAATCGGGGCGCCGCCCAAAAAAACGTTAAATAAGACAAAAAATTAACAAATACCGAAAAGACCGTTTTCTTATTTTGCAAAAAAACTGATTTTCATGTTGCAAAAAAAAAACTGTTCTCTTATTTTGCAAAAAAAAAAAACTGTTTTTCTAATTATTTTACAAAAAAAAATGTTTTCTTATTTTACAAAAGAGGTTTTACAAAATAAGAAAACAGTTTTTTCTTAAATAAAAAAACAGTTTTTTTAGGAACCAATAAACATTCAGAGACTTGGTTGTATTTTCTTATTTTAGTGAATGGTGGTTCACCAAGTGATGAGGTAACTAGGAACTAATTTGGAGTGCAAACACAGCCAAAAAATAAAACTCAACTGATGTTTCTAAATATAAGAAAATATACAGCTAAAATATAGAGGAACTTCAATTGAACCATTAGATTATGTAGCTTGGCAAGATGAGTAAAATAGAACTTAACTATACTATATGTATATATCGAAGGCCAAAATTTGAGGCATTAACCTCTGTCCATGACTAGTAATGAAGTTCCCAGTGGAATCGGAGAAGCCTTAAGTAATTAAGCAACATTGGAGTTACCGGAGGAAGACACATAACCATTTTGAGCAGCTTCATGTTCAGACTCGATACCACCATAGTATTCCTCATCCACCTCCATGGTAGGCAGCTCATTAAGATCAATCTCCAGAAATCTACGACCCGATTGACTGGCTTCACCTGCTGATTGGACTCGGGTGGGTGGAGCTTGAGCCGGAGTGGTCCAGTGACACCTCTTGTGGCCTCCAAGAGCCTGGCCTGATGGGAAACTCTTGTCACAAACCTTGCACTTGTAGGGAGCTGTTGGGCCTTGGTTTTGTTTGGTGATGATGGGACGCTCCACCTCCAATGAAGGATCCTCAAGGGCGTTGATGATGGTCACCTTGAATTTATTGTGACTAGCCCTGTGTCCACCGAGTGCCTGGTGAGATGGGAAACACTTGTTACATGTGCTGCATTTGAATTTATCAGTAGTTTCTGTTGTTGTCCCTACTATCACGGAATCTTTTGCGGACGTTTCCAAATCCATCATCAGCCTCATCTTCTTCCTCCTCTTCATACTCGCCACCTTCCCATCATTACTCTCTCTAGACACACAATTCAGTAACCCTTGACTGTTCTTGCTATTTGATTCACCGTTTAAGTCATCATTTTTTAGCAATGAAGGCTCCTCAATTGCAGCGTTTTTAATCGGCGAATTGCTGTTTGTGACCTCAGTTTCCTCAACGTGTTCCTTGTGGGTCAAGCCAGACTCAAAAGATTCCATTTGAGCAAGCCTCATTAGATCGTTGACGGCGTCTCGTAACTCCTCATCATTCTCGGATTTGGCGTTACTGCCACGCTTGGCCGTCTTTGACCAACCCCGCAAACATTGCATCAAATCAACCCTCGGTGAATCAGTACTGTTAGACACATATGAAGATATGGCCCAAGCTGGGGGTTGAATCCCTCTCCATTCCCTCTCAGGATGACACCTCAAGTGCCCAAACAAAGATTTCATCGACGGGAAATCTTTACCGCAAATATAACATCTGGTGTTATTCTCAAGATTAGTTAAGACTCGTTTCTTGAGCTTCTTTGGCCTCGTCTCTTTGTTTATCTGAATATGAACCCTCATGTGACCCCCTAACGCCTTGCCGTTACTAAATTCTTTGTGGCATTCAGGACAAACCCGACTCTGATTATTTCCTTTATCACCAATCAGATCCTCAGCCACGACGGCGTTTTGAACCTTTGGAATGATCTTCAACTTTAATATCAGCTTCTCGTCACCGGAACTAGATGATGAACCACAAACAGACAATCTCTGATGGTCTTTCTTCAATCTCTTCGATTGCTGATCGTTACCTTCCTCCATTATTCTTGGCTAAAATAGACACAGAGAGAGTGGAAGTGTGTGTAATATATAAAAAGGTAGTGATGAGGGATTTCAATATAAACCCTAAACGAATACTCAAGAGCACTGACCTAATCAAAGAGCGGCTTGTTGGATCAAAAAGAGGCGGTTGCTTGGATAGAAAATATATCTTTAGCGAAATTCTCTAGAGACTCAGCTCGACTAATCAGCTCCTCTAATAAAATATATGCATTTAAAGGATCCTCATATATACACGCAAGTGCGTGTGATGAGATTGAGAGGAGGAGAGTCAGAAAGAGCTGAGAAGGCGAGAAGCAAACCTAATTACTCAAGGGTAAGGAAGAGTCATTCGTAACTGCTGTATATAAAAATTGTTTCCCAACAAAAAAAGAAAAAAAAAGAACTGCTATATATAAACTTGACTGTCACGTTCTTAGCCCTTTGCCTCGTATTCCTGGGTTTTCGGAATTTTCTCTTATCTCTTTTTTCTCGTCTCTCACTCGCATACAAGCTCTTTCTCTCCAACTGTCGCACGAAAAGTAAATATATTCTTTTACATTAAAATTTAATTGAATGGTAATAGGACAGCTAATTCCTTTAATGAAAATAAAAAAAAAATGTAAACGATTACTTTAATATTAAGTTTTAATGGAGAACTTGCTTGTATTGGACTCACTTACCTAAAATTCTTTGGTTGGAATTGAGCTAAGATATCATCATATTTTTCTATAAATAAAAATTAATCTTACAATTATAATTACGGAAGAAGACCTAATAAAATGGAAACTTTTTTGAAATTTGAATTCATATGCCTATATATATTTCGAGAGGTACAAAATGTAACCATATTTAATTCTCTAGCTTCAACAATTTTTTATAACCCACTATACTAACTTTTCCAATATATACACAAATATATCAATTAGATGAACACTACCAAAAAAAAGGCTTTTGCAACGAATTTCTTAACAAGAAAATAAATTGTGTTGCTAAAAGTGTACTAGTAGCAAGAAAAAATAAAATTTGTCCTTAAAAGCAAGATAATATGAAAAATATTTTGCAAGGAATTATGTCGTCGTAAAAAGTGACTTTTAGAGAGGACAAAAATAGAAGCCTTGATAAAAATAAGGACGACTATTTTTTCAGTTATATTTTGTTTTTTTGAAATACCTATTTTAAGGAAATGACAATTTCATTTCAAAAGAATAACATTTTTTACCTAAAACTACGTCGTTTATGTTACAAAAAAAAAGATCTAATTCATTTTACAAAAACACATAATCCAAAACAAAACCTATTTCTCTCCCTCATTTCTCTAATTAATACTCACGATCAAACCCTACCCAGCATTTCTCTCTCTTTCTCTTACCTCTCACCTAAACCCCTAACGTTCTTCTCCATCCCAGCTAAGCCGATTAGCAATCAAGCCCAACAGCAGCGTCCGGCGTCTGGTGCCAGTCTAACAGCGGCGTATCATCTATCTTCTCTCTCGCTGTGATTTTCTCCTCTCTCTCTCTATCTACATCAGTCTCGGCTTATCCTCTCGCTTCTCTCTTTCGGTGTCTGACATCGATCTTACAACAATACACATAGGTGCACTACGACGCATAGAGGCATACAAAGGTTGTCCGCTTCCCTCCCCTGTGGTAAGGGTTTTTGTCAGTTTATTTTGATTTGCTATTTGTTTTCATTTTCGTATTTGTATTTGGTTATCTGGTTTATGAGAAGAAGATGCAAATCTTTCAAATAATACAAGGGGTTAATATTTAAGAGATATAAAGATATGGAGTTAATTTTTTTATGGGGTTAAGTTTTGGTTATCTGATTTGGTTATATGTTTAATTTATGGGGTTAATAATAACATTTTGAACTTATTTCTTTTACCAGCCTGCTCAACTTTTTTTTGTTCAAGACCTCGAGTGAGTTAAAGCCTAATTGTTCTAGAAAGCTTGATTTTAGTATTCAAGGATGAAATCGGAATTTTATTTTTAGGGGGGGCAAGAAATTATGAAGAAAATAAATCCCCAACAATATAATTTATTCATCTACGAAAGATACATATTGCATGATATATAACACAAAAAATATTAGTAAAATATATTTAAAAAATTTAGAGTTTTCACTCAACATGTTTGTAAATCAAGAAACTAGGTTGTACCAATTGTCATTTAACTTTAGAATAAGAGTACTTCTAAGTCGACTAATTTTGATTATTTTTGTGACCCACTAACATGACATGATTAAATTTCTTTGTTTAGAACATCAACCATTAAGTTTTGACATGTCAACCGTTCTAAAAATGATTTAAAATCATGAGGTAAAATTTTAGTTAAATTTAAACGACAACAATCGAGGTTTTAATGTTATAGTGAATGTCAATATTAAGGCAATTATACTTCTTTTAATTTGTGTTCAAAATATCTACTTTTTAAAAAGAAATTGAAAATAAGGAGGAGAAAAGCTTAAGTTAATGACTTCGACAACAAAAGATAGGTGATAAAATTAAAAAATAAAATAAAGGAAAGAGTTAGGTGCATTAGGCATTAGTAGAATAATGCTAAAGAAAAAAAGGTTAAAGATTAATAGGCCTTTGTAAGAAAAAAATACTTCTATCTTTGTTAGTTACAAAAACATACCTATAATTGATATAGTAAAAAAGTGAGAATTTGGAAAAGTTTGGGAGGGGGAGGCATGCCTTAGTTTCATCTCTGTTGTTATTCCAAATTTAAGGAAAAAATCAAAACGCTACTAGGCCTTTGTAAATTATTCACAGTTGATACAATATGCTTCTTCTTTTCAATTTCATTTTTTTAATTCTTTATAAGTCTTTCTTGATTTCATAAACAAGGTTAGACTCACGTATTTTTTGTCCATGATAACATATAAAAGAAAATACATTGTTACACTCTATTCAAATTTGATTAATCTAGGTTATACTTAAGTATTTATTGAATGAGAGAAATATGAAACTGGTATTATTTTTCAGATGCTCTTGTGGTATTCACTGATTACATTGTCGTGATTTTATGAACTTCTTTAGTTTTTATTTAGTTTATTTGATATAATATGAAATATGTGTTAGTGTTTTTGTGTATGATTTTATTATTCACATTTTTGGATTTTAAATCTGTATTCCAGATTCCATTAGAGGTATCAGTCTCATTTCCTTGATAGATTTTGGATATTTTTTAGAGTTTCTTATTTTTGGTGTTTTTAACATGAATATGATTTTTGCAGATATGAAAATAAGTTTTAGTTAAAGGTATCATTTTCACTCTGTTGTTAGTTTCACTTTGATATAATATTTGTTGCCATACTTTTATATTATAAAGTGTTTTAAAATGCTACGAAATTTGGTGAAGTGGTACTCATCAATAAGCAGTGGATTAATTATATGAGTTTATAGGTGATTCTAAAATGTTTAACGAGAGTGACATCAATAAGTAATGAATCAATATTGAATCACTAAATTTTTTTATTTATTATTACAGATTTATATCCAATGTATTGGTATGATATAACAGGAAGGTAAAAATGGATAAAAGATGGATGTATATGCCTAATAAGTTTTCTGAGCAATATAAAATCGATGTTGCCGTTCATTGAGATTGCAAGAGAGCACTTAGATGAAAATAACAACTCACAACGTCCATGTAGGGACTATTAAAATTCGTATTTCCATGATCTGGTGACTATCAAAAGTCATTTGTTAAGTTGTGGAATGTCTTATAATTATACTTATTAGATAAATCACGAAAAGTGGGTGAATACTGGGCACCATTTTCTAAATACACAAGTGACTGAAAATAGATGTTGAGGAGGATGATGATATGTTTGGGATGTTAAATCATATGTTTGGCTCAAATAGTTCTTGAGAGCATAATGAAAGTGGTGCGGGTGTATATAATAAATTATTTGGTGAATTTGTACACGAACTGTATCCAGGTTGTAATCGTTGGAGCAACAATTCTTCATAAATTTGGTGGATGTTAAGGTACTTAATCGTTGGAGTAATAAATCCTTTTATATGACACTCCAGTTGTTGAAGGGTGCCTTTTCAGATGGGTCAAAGATCATGTCCTCACATTATGAAGCAAAGCAAAAGTTGTGCCTTACAATTTGACACCATGGTTATGTATACAGGAACCATTGTTAATGATGTATTTGTTATTTCCTGGTCCACAATTAGCCGATAAGGATATGGATGCTTCTTACAACCCTTGATAGATGAGTTAACAGAGTTGTGGCATGTTGGCGTAGAAATTAGGGATAGTTATGGTAAGAAATATCTATATATACATGCAAGTGCATTGTGAACTATTAATGACTTTCAGATATATGGTAATTTGTATGGATATATGGAGCATGAAAGGATATAATGCATGTTCGATATGCAACAAAAAAACCTTTTCATAACGACTTAGAAGTAAGATATGTTATGTGAGTCATCATCGATATTTACCTTCCAACCATTCTTGGTAGAAGATTAGATTATATGATCGGAAAGTAGACTATATTAGCAGAATACTATAGTGATCGCGAAGAGGATCATAGTGATGATGGTTATTATAGAGAGTGATACAAGATAACACTTTCGTGTTTTCTTTTCTCTTATTAAATCCCTATTTACTTGTTATTATTTGATGGAACTTTGTTAAATCCCTATGTACTTGTTATTATTTAATGGAACTTTGTTTAATCCAAAAAAGATTGTGTTGTTTTTCTTTTATAATTAAACTCTAAATTATGTATTACTTCATTTAATTGGATTCTTAAATCATCACTTTTTCATTATATATCTCTGAATTTGCTATTTTTATAAATAACTTAGGATTATAAATATACATGGCACTTGGTGGGCGTGAATTTTGATAAATTGCCCAAGATTTTGATAAATTACTCAGGATTATACATATATTAAAGAGGCGGAAAAAAACAAACCTGGTAATATTGAAAAAGATGAAGATTAGTACTTTCTTTGCTCATATTTTAGTAGTGATGGATTCATGGTAAGAATTATTATTAACACAGTGCTAATTTTCGAATGTATCGGGTGATTCAAGTTGAAATTGTATGTTTTTTAATATATATTTCTATTAATTAAACATAAAATAAATCATTTTATTATAGCACAAATATGATGCTTGCTCTACTAGCCTCTCAAAAACCAAATATGTTCATCTCAGTGGGATAGAATCTTTTGTTAAATACTTTTACAAAGATAGGGTACATTTTTTCTATCCTCTATATTTATGACATCTTATATAGATACATGTACTTATGTAAGTTTTATTTTATCTTATAGTAGGATGGTAACAAACACAAAGATAGGCCCAAGGGTTAAATTGAAATATTTTATGACAAACGTTGGACAAAGAAAAATTAATGGATTAGCGAAGAAGCAAAGTCTAACTATTTAAGTATATTTATATTAAACTTTAACCCTTTTGAGGACATGAGTTTGGAAATTTTAAAAAATGAATTTTATTATGAGCTTATTTAATTTGAATTATGGAAGTGAATCTTTGATGGTATAATTGTGGTTATTATTATTATTATTTTTATTGAGTTGATTTTAATGTTAAAACATGCTGACTTTCAAGTTTAAAAGAATGAAACTCTGCCCAATTTTTTTTAAATAACAAGTGTTTCAAAAATGGTTAACACGATGATATGAGTCCGGAGAACTTTGAAGAAGTTTGTAACACCCTGCGAATTCTGGCATCGATTATCACCTACCTATATCGGGTGTCACTAAATAAAATACCATTCTCATCATGTGACAGAATTATGAGATAATAAAACATTGTTTCCATAAGATATAACTCGATTTAATCTAACGAATATAACATCCATATAAATAAAATTCATCAGCATGTTAACTCCAAATAAAGAATCCAACTATAAATCTTGATTGAAACCCACAAACAATTGTGGAACCGATTGGCCCACTAATTCCATAAATAACTGTCTCATAAATAAAAACGGTAAAAAGAAATAATCTAAACTACTAAAGCAATAAAAGTAAATATCCAACTGCAGTCCAAATGTCTCCAATCCATCCTATGCAGGTACTCTAGCAACTATACCTGAAATGTTAGTTAACACAATAGATCAGATCCCATCGCATAAACACTAGCTACTCCTCTCAATTAGAGTCCATGAACCCAGTCAAAAGCATCATACATGATAAAAATTATGAGTATTTTAAAACTAATGGTATTATAACATGCGAGTAAAGTGAACCATCACTAACTACTCACATAACTAAGCCATCTCACTATTTAAGTCCAATTATGTTATTACAACCTTTCATATAAAGCCACGATTATTAATTGAATTAATGTATTTAATAATGTGACACCAGTATAGCCAGTTCACCATATTACGAGTCATGTACATACTCTTGGCATGCCCACAATTTTATTAATATTGTATCAGTATAGCCAGTTCACCCTATTACGATTCCTGCAAATACTCCTGGCGCGCCCACAATTTTAAACCACACATTCCCCTCACTATAATCAGTTCGCCAAATTTCGTTAGTACTGCACATACTCGTGAGGTTCCACACACACACATCACCATAGCCCGTTTGCTCAATTTTGTTAGCCCTGCACATACTCGTAATGCTACACATACCCATGTTGCTATAGCTAGTTTGGCCAAATTGTTAGCCCTGCACATACTCGCGATGCCAATTCACTTTAATACCCGTTCTTTGTCTTAGGAATTAATTTTTAATTTAATATCAAGTTTTCATAGTTCTCTATTAGCCCCGCCTTTTATTCCGATAACCCGTACTAAATCATCCCTAGTCCTATGCCTAGAGATCACCAAAACCACAAGTATTTCCTAGCTTAACACTTAGGAGGAAAACCTACCACAAATCACCACCTAGTCTCGCACTTAGGCTAACGAAAAACATGTTACGACGTACTACCTAGCCCCACCCAAAAAATACTTAACCATACGAATCGACACTCTCTAGTCCCATACCTAAAAGTGTTAACAACAACGACCCTACGTACTAGTCTCATACCTAGCAAGCAACCTGAAAATAAGGATAAAAGTATAACTACCCCAAAAATCCCAATGTCCCCGCGGTGTCGAAATATTAACACAAGCAACATTCACATAAAGCATATTTTCAATTATAGCTACAATCCTTCCAATTAATTCTCTGATCGCAATGTTATCCAAATTACATCCTTTTTTTTATACAATTAAACAAACCTTACCAATCATCACACAAGTTGTCAAATTTCATAATTTTCATTCAAGTGATATTTTACCAGTTAACCCAAAATTCCATTTTTAACTTGCATATACATATTATTACACCATAATAAATCCCTTCTACAATCTGCACATAAAAATCGTGATTTATACGAGTCACAATATTATGGTTTATTGGCTTGAGACTTTAACTGGAATGTTTTATCCAGTCTTATTTATTTCAACGGCTGAGTTATATCCAGTATTTATTAGGTGATTATACTTGGAAATTATTAATGGACTCCTTAGGTATAACTTAAAATGAAAAATATTTTGACACTAGCTTAATTATTTATTAGGTGATTATAAATGTTAAATGTATTTCGACAGTGGTGTTAAGAATGAACTAACTGAACACTTTGTTTTAAATTGAATAAAGGACTGATCACTCGGTATTTAATTGGGCGAGGTGTCACATCTTCCCACTTAACATTTTGAGAGGAAAAATGTCTTGCCACGATTTTCTCTCTATCTCCCTCTTATAACTGATTATAAAGCTCTAAGGTTTTAAAAGGAAAGGTTTCATCTCAAAAGTAATCACATATCATGTCCTAGGATAACCTCAAATCAACAGTACACCGACCCAATTGATCCAAAGGTTTACCATTAAGACAGCGCTTAAAATAGCAGAAGAGATGACATGCGTCAGACATCGTTCAAACGGATAGTTTAATTACTTTATAACCACTAATTTCATATATAATCCAAAATCCAAAATTTCTATTTATAATCCAATTGGTTACCCACAAATTCCTATCATTATAGTTCATTATTCCTCATATAAAATATGTATATAATTTAATTAATTTAACGGGGCGGGATATTACAATTATCTCATATAATCTCTCGTATAACTCAATGGGAAAATAAAGTAAAAGGGATATTTCAATATTAAATGAATATAAAAACTAAAATGTTAAAAGCAATCACATGGATCAGTTGTAAATGAGCTTGCCAGAATCATTGTCCCGGTCGAACTTACTAAATTCGATAATAAATAAATTCATTTGTTTCCATAACCTAGAACTATAGGTCTCAATTACTTGATTCCCTAGCAGAGGAGGTAAAATAAAATCACGTTATAAACAAAAGATCCATTTTCTTTTAAAACCTCGAAGATGATATTGTCTATAAAAAAAGACACAAGTCCTTAAAGTGACTATAAAGCTCCTAAAGTGGACAAAGGTATCTTATATTATTGAGAACTCTATATTTTATACATATACAAGAGAAAAGTTGGATCGTCAATAATGATCATCGATGACATAATTATATATTTTGTATCTACACAAAAATCAAAAGGAAGTGAGAAAAGTTGGCATAATTCGAGTCTCTAAATAAACGTGATGTATTCGGAGTACAAACTCCATGAGACACCCTAAAGGTTACGAATGAGTGTTTATAAGAAAGAGAAGTGAGAAACTCGTTGTAAAGTGCACAACTTGTGGCACAAGATTTCCTATAAAAAAAAAACGCATTGATTATATACGAATATACCATTTTATTAAGTTCGTAAATACATTTCAGATATCTGACTAGCTTAATAATTTTTGAAATATAATATATGAGACTCGTGAATACTATAACTGCTCATTTATTCGGAACTGAGACAAGTAATATATATAAAAGTCCTAGAAGGATTTTTTTTTCCCTGAAGCAAAGTCAATGAGTATGTACTCAATTCGAATAAGATGTTCAAATTACATCTTGAAGCAATCCGGGAGGATATAAGTACAACTGTCTTAAAAACATTTGTATAAGGAAAGGTATGAACATATATATATATATATATATATATATATATATATATATATATATATATATATATATATATATATATATACAGTCCAGCTCTTGTGAGGACTAGTCCGCATTTTAAGAATGCAGACCGGACATGTGTCACCTGACGGTGAACCTAGAAAAGAGAGAGACTGTACCTATAATTTAGGCGATAATTTCTAGGCGCACTGTTTCGTGACACATGTTCGATCCGCATTCTTAAAGTGCGGACTAGTCCGCACAAGAGCATTATATATATATATATATATATATATATATATATATTCTTAAAATGATGTGCTCCCTAAGAGATCAACTGAAGTGTAAAATACCCAATTAAGGAATTCATAATGAATGAGCCTCGATAATTAGTTATTGTTTTGACCTGCAGATCGAGAATAATTTTGGTTAAAAACTTATCCAGCTTTAGCATATATTAAGCACACCATTTTAGTATACCCATGATGTCTTGATTTTTAGATATTAAAACTATCATATCATAGAGAGGATGATAAATATAACTTTGGTCCGAAAGTACTATATTTGTATGTTATTATTGCATTGTTAAGTTTGATCCAAAAGTTTCATACTTGTACGTCATTAGTATATTGCTATTCGTAGCACAATGCATGATATCGAGCATAGTATTCGCAGTCAATCTCTTGAAAATAAACAATTGTCATTGACTTGCAGGCATGGGACTAATATCAATTATATTATGTGATGGGATCAATCTAACGATTCATGTCTAGTTATATAGATGCAAGTTATTTTATGATTCTCGCAAGGAGCAATAAGAGCACTAATGACTTCCACCCAACAGCACATGTTACTGCCACTACCTATTAAAGCAATGATGCATGTATAGCTCAAATTTAAGGAGACTAAAATCAAGGGAGATATGACCGACATTTCGATTTTTCTATATACATGAACTCCAAAAGAACTTTGTTATTCAAGTCAAATAGAACAGAGAAAGCGACATTTTCACATTTCTTTCCCAAAGTCTTGTGAAATTCTAGCTTCAGAAAAAGAAATGAGATTGAAGTAACAACCGATTTGATCGTTTCACTAAGCCATTGTCGAAAGCAACATTTTAGAAGCTTATGTATGAGAGTGGTATGCATCGACTTAATCATGAGATAAATGTCATCATTAGGGATAGTATGAATATTCAATCAAAGAGAGCATCTTATCATGGAGAATATAACATGATATTTATGGAATATGTGTGTATTGTACTATTTTTCCTTTAAGTAGGCTTTTCCCACTGGATTTTCCTAACAAAGATTTTACGAAGAAACGTTAAGCCATCCAACATTAGTTCAATGACTCCGAAGAATGTTGTACTCTTTTTCCTTTGCTTTAATTTTTTCCCACTAAATTTTTACTTAGCAAGATTTTAAGAAGGCGATTGTCATTGAATGGTGGAAATGATGAATATCCAAGGAGTGTTATAAATTATATTATTGGTGGATGTCAACATGTAAAAGACAGTGTAATTTGTCTCGCATCGATCTTATGAGACAAGTGAGGAGGTGACCCTTTTGTATTAATAGACACATTCTCATCCCATTATTTACACATTGTTGAGTAAAATATCTGCTCTCTTATTTTATTATCTCTTAATCTTTGTTTATTATTTAACGAAAAGTCCTTAATATATAAACCTATATCCTCGATGGACTAAGTTCCCAGCTAGCGGCACCACCAACCCCAACTCCAAGCCCTACTAGCAACCAGTAGTCGACGACCAAAATAGAGAAAATCCAGTGGCCAACCTGGCAAAAGGGGGAGGGGGAGGCAAATGAATATTTGTTAAATAATATGGGTTTTATAATTATTTAAAAATAATATATTATGGCCTTTTCGCAAAAGTACCAAATATATATATATAGGAAGATTCGCTTACATCACACTCTATACATCACACCTAGTTCTAGGCCCTATAAAATTCAAATTTTTTATTTTTTTTCTTGAAATTAACCTTCCAATCAATCCATATTCAAAAAATTATGTCAAAATACATTTTGTAGCTATTTTTAAAAAATTCACAAAATTCTACTTGGGCAAACCTTATAAATAAGGTATTTTCTGAAATTTTGTTGAATTTTTATATAGCTACAAACTGTGTTTTAACCTAATTTTTTGAACATGGATATATTGAAAGGTTAATTTCACGAGAAAAATAAAAAATTTGAAAAAAAAAATTAGGTCGTAAAACTAAGTCTGATGTATAATTCCCCAAAAAATTAGGGCTTAAAACTAAGGGGCATATACCAAATAGTCCTCAAACTTTTTTTAATACACGTTTAGTTCAAACCTTTTTATTTTGCACCAAAAAGTCCTTTACCATGCCGCTGGCGCGGACCTTTAAAAATAAAAGAATAAGAAATTTTTTGGTACAAAATAAAAGGTTTTGACTAAATGTGTATTAAAAAATGTTTAAGTGACTTTTTGATATTTGATCATAAAACTAAGGGCCGTTTTGTTCTGTATTCAGAAAATTCGATTTAAAAGTTGTTTTTAAATACAGTTTTAAAATTCTGTTTTTTGTGTTTATAATTATTGGTGTGCGTTTGGTAAACTTGTTTTTAAATAGAATTTTTTTAAAATTTGACAAAATTGAAAAATATGTATATTTATATTATACATATATATCACTGTTCTAAAAAACCCACCTAGGCTTGAGGCTTGGGAGAAACGCCTCGCCTTAAGATTTGACGCCTTATTCTTGGTAAAACCCTTAAGTCGCACTTTTTTTCTAAAACCAACAATATTTTAGTGAAACGATATGGCCTTTTAAAGATTTTTTTTACAAACCGGACCATTCTCTCATCCAAAATAATCAAATAGTATTTTAATTTGTAAATATTCAGACATATTTTTATAATATATACAATTTTAGTATTTTAATAGCCTTGTTATGGTTAAAAAATATTAAAATATATTAAGAAGGCCTAAACGCCTTTTCCCGTTTTTTTACGCCTAAGGCCCGCCTAGGCTTCTAAGGCTTAAGGCTTGGCCTCCACGCCTCGATCACGCCCCGCGTTTTTTAGAACCTTGATATATATATATATATATATATATATATATAAACACATACATAGAACTTTCATACATACATGAATGCATATATATATATATATATATATATATACATACACACATGCATACATACACACATGCATACATACATACATCATAAATTATATACATCTACATTTAATATCATGTATTTTTATGTATATTTAATGATGTATGTTGAGGAGATTAACTATATATATATTTTTCATACGTTAATAATATATGTATAAAACTATATATAAATATCATGTATTTATTGATAATATTATTTATCTTTATATTATTCTATACGCAATTTTGTGTACATGTACATATATATTTTTCATTTATAAGAATTACATACATATTAATGTATTATGTATGTATATTATATATTAAGGTATAAATGCATTAAAATATTAAGAATGAATAATTCTGAGTTGAAAAATAAAAAAAAACAGAAGTTATAAAACACCTTCAACCTGTTTTCTGAAAAACTTGATTATAACACAGAAATATTATAATTCTGTGTTTAAAAACAGGCTGTCAAACACAGATTTTTATCAGAATTGTATTTAAACACAGAAAACAGAATTATAATTGCAAACCAAACAAGCCCCAAGTGTGATGGATTAATCAGTTTGGGGAAATATGTTATTGCATCTGTTATGTAGCTTTCTGAATAGAAATCTCTGTATCTCAATGTCTAATTCCAACTTGGTAGCTCCTCTCCCCAGTGGAAAGGATTGGCTAACATTACTCAGTTAATATCCCAGTTGATATTGCTAAAGCTTTTGGTAAGACGGAAGTTTACCATGCACGTTCTTTCAATATTTAGTTTCTAAAATTCATTGAATGGGTTAAAACTTCATTCCTCTCGACTACGCTAATTTAATTAATGGATTTTCTAAAGGGTAATTTGCTTGCCGTAGGAAGGCGGCGGCTCATCACTTTTTACTTTCGAGTTTTTTTGCTAGACTTGCACACTTAGAAGTTCAAAACTAAGACTTACCACCCCCACCCCACACATGTGCACGAACCCACTTGCACTTTATGCATTTGGGAGGTAATTTATTTTTTTAACTTCTAGGAGGCAAGTCTAATAAAGCAATTATCTGAGGGGATTAAGTCAAAAAATGTATTGCAGATAAGTTATTAGTAGAGCATGGACTAGGCCTTTTTTATAGGGTGTTTTAACAATTAAGCTCATTTGCTAAGTATGTACTGCGATCCTTTTTTTTTTGCTTATCTGTCAACCACCCTTTTTATATTGGTAGTCCAAGGTATTCCAGGGTCGTATCTCATCATGTCTTACACCTTGTCATTTTTATATTGGAAAATGTCGAGACTTATCTCTCAGCAATGCTTTTTGGACAAAAATGGTAGAGCTTATGCCAACTTATTAACAAACAAAAAGGCACCTTCGACCTTGGCAATAAAGGTATGCCCCTTTCATGTTTGTAGGGATCCCAAACTTCAAAGTAAAACCTAAGAAAGCAGGTTACTATATCTGGGACATTCTAAGATGAAAGTGGGTTGGGACAAACGTACAGCATTTGTCATGGTCAAGTCGTGACAAATGTTGTTTGGTGGTTTTTTTTACAATAAATAACAAGTGCCACGGCTTGACTGTGACAAATGTTGTACGTTTTGTTCAGGGGGTTTTGTCCGCTTAAGAGAGTCCCTGTTAGGTCATGAACAGGGTATAGATACTCTCATACTTACTATTTTAATGCTCAAAAAATGTGCATATATATATACATATATATATATATATATATATATGGAGAGGATCACAAATGAACCTAAAAAGCGAACTTTTTAATGGACCTTAACAAAAAATACCTAACAACCCAATAATTTTAATTTCTTTGTTGTAATTGGTCCGCGCCAGCGATTTTTTTTTTAACTAGTGGTCTGCCATGGTGGGGGGGGGGGGGGGGGGTAAAGGGGTCTCGGGTCACACGCGTGTCTGCTGCCGCTGGCGCGGACCAATTACAACAAAAGAATTAAATTTAATGGGTTGTTAGGTGTTTTTTGTTAAGATCCATTAAAAAGTCCGCTTTTTAGATCCACTTGTGATCCTCTCCCTATATATATATATATATATATATATATATATATATAAGGTCAATAATCCATGTAACCAACATAATAAATAGTGTGAAGGTTCCACAAAACAAATACTTAATGTCATTACTTTATTACAAATAAAACAAAGGTCAATAAGCATCACAAAATAAATTATAATACGTCATCATCAAATTGTCACAACAAAAGGGTAGAGTACACAATTAATATAGTTATGATCTTATTATAATAAAACAAATATACATATATATTAATTAATAATAGAGTAATATATATATATGAATTAAACTGTAAAACAATTCCAATAATATATAAACTAAAAACAAACACGACATGATAATAAAAAATCGTCAACACCACCACCCATGTAAACTGTACATATTATGACATAAAATAGAATTGTAACAGTGTAATTTATAATAACATTTTAACTGATTACATATAAAAATTAAATAGTAAACCACAGCATAAATGAGGCTCAATTCTCGACTACATTGTGGCAAAACGCCTCAAGATACCCAACTCAATCAAATGAGACGTAACTTTCGTAAGCATCAATCATGTCCTATAAGGCTTAAGCCGCATATATATTCAGGTTTTGATGTATTGCTTTTCTTTTCGGGGTAAGATTGTCATGCCCCCTCCTTTTTTTGAAAGCTAAGAAACCGAGAGAGGCTATCTTACCCCTTAAATTTCTTTGAATAATATAGCTCTCGTGTCGGGAGTTTCCCTGCTTAGAGATTTGGGACCATCGAAGGAAGAGAAAGATATACAAGCATCAACTAAAAATTCTTATATTAAAAACGACATCATACCAATAAAAAAAACTAGAAAATGTTGTCTTAGATAGTTTAGGCACATTCAATTTAGACCAATAAACACCCCAGGGGAATTTGTCAATACTGAAGATAATGCTAAGTATTATAAATGGGTGAAAAAGATAGTAACACAAAGAAAATAAGCCAAAAAGTTAGTTCGAGTAAAGAAATACAAGATTATTGGCAGTTTAACATAATCGAATGAAAAAACAAGGCTAGTGTAACTGACTCAAAAAAGTAACTGATTTCAAGATTTTGTTGAATTGGGTAAATTGAGCTATTAGACGAAAAAACATATGATATACCTACAGCAAATCCAATTAAAAAGGTATGCTTGTTGCTAATTTCTGAAATATTTGAAGGAGGGGAAATACCTAATTGAAAAAGGAAACAAGTGAACAAATAACAACTATGGCGAAGACAACAACAACATCATCATCACAAACAATAAGCAAAGCCATGAAGAGGCCAACAATACCCTAAAAAAACATAACACCTAAAAGGTCAAGTCTATTGAGTTTGTGAATGGTTGAAAGATCTGTACTACAACAATTCAGTCATCTCTCTCTCCTAGTCTCTTGACCCCTTTTCCTGATAAAACCTGCGACACAGCACCATAAAGAAATGATGAGGTGAGAATGTGGGAGATTTATTGTCTCTAGAGATTATTATTATCCTATATTTTTTCAATTTTTCTTGAGCAAAATATGAAACAGATGATGATAGAGTATAAATGGCTTTTCCCTTTCCTTTCCATAACTACACGAGTATCAGCTAGGAAGCACAGACAATTCTAAAAAAGCGACGTGTCCGTGTCCGTGTTGTGTCCGTGTCCAGCACCGTGTCGGATAGCTCGTGAGCAAACTACCTATCTATATTACCATTCTAACCTGTCTTTGCTGAACCTATAACCCGTTCTAATATTCCATTTACCCTAGCTCACAGCTTATCCTTCTATGATACATTGGATTTATTGGATTCAAAGTTCGAGTCAACTGTCTTTGTTCGGGTGCTAAGCCCAAAAGCCCTTAGTCTTATTTTTATGCCATTATTGAATGCAGGGTTTTAGCTCACCCTTCCCTATTTGCTACTAAAAACAGAGTCTGGAAGAGGTTTTAACTAAGATAAATGCAACTTCTATGTAACGCATGCGAAGAAAGCTCTTTGAGCTTCCTTTATATTAGAGAAAGATTTGTAGAAAGGGGCTTCTTCAGTGTAGTGAGATTTGTGGAATGAATCATGCCTTTACGCGTGCGCCCAGAAAGATAGGTCGACTGCTGAGCCCACTCTGGCTCAGCCGCACCACCCAGGATGCGAGCCACCTGAGAAGCAAGCTATTACAGCGAGCTGTTGGAGCAGTATGGAGCCGAGGAGCAAGGCAGTAGATAAGATAAAAGAAGGGGCCAGGCTCCCGGTGGAGCAGATAGCATTAATTGTAGTGATGGTAGGGGGATGTTGGAAATCAGACACTTCCTCGGCCTAGCATGTTGCAACACTCTCGGACACATGTCCGACACTCCTTTTCACATGTCCATAATTTAAATACAAAATTAACGTGTCTGACACTTATTTTCACATGTCCGACATTATTTTTGTGTCTATATGTCCGGCATTATATTTTCACATGTCCGACATTATTTGTAATAGCATTTGTTTGCACGTGCCTATATGGCGTGAATTGAAAAATAAATGTTATCGTATTATTAATAAAAATAGTTATTAAAAATAATTTGTAGATTATTATTAAGAGAATTTTAAATATTATCTTATTATTAAGTAAAATTCATCTTTTGATTGGTTACCTATTTTCATTAGGTTGTCTTTTATCTTCCCTTTTTAATTAGGAGACTTGCTCCACAAGTTTAGGATTAACTATAAATAAGGCCTTGGCCTCCCAATTCTAATAAGATTATTGATATGATGAATTAAATTGAGGGTTGAGAGGTGAAGCCTAAATTGTGCGTTTTTTATTATTCCGTTGCGTTTACATCAGATGTGGTATCAGATTTGCGTTCGCTCCTGATTTTCCACACAAGTGTGTGTGTCAATCGTGTATGTATCGGGGTCACGAGCTATGGCAAGAGCTCGAAGCAACCTATCGTACGACACATACTTGGCGATGATCAATACTCCAAACTGGCCACCATAAGTGGAGTAATGTTCTTCCGCAAACGATTCTTCGCTTCTTGATACTCAAACAGTTCATCATCGTCAATGAATCCTTAAGATTGTCTCCTACTCGACAACATATCAGCCATCCCGAGATTTTTCGTCATTCATCACCACCACTGACCACCTCATCTTTGATGGGTGGCCCCCAAACCCAAAGCCCCGGTAACAACCCATTAAAACCCCCCACCCCGACTGCCCCAAATAAAATTTGAAAAACCCACTCCAAACCACCCCTCACCCACCCAGAAACCCAAATCCTCCCCACACTCCCCTTCGCCAGATTCAAAGACCTTATCAGCGTCGGATGAAGGTTGGCGAATCCATTCCAGCACATCCATCCCCTTCCCCTCCCAACCCCCAAACTACAACCCACTTGCTTCCTCCCTCATACCGACTCAAATCCACCCAGATTCGACATGACAGAGGTCCAGCAGCCTTCGTGGGAGCTAGGCGAGTAGCGCCGAAGGGAAATGGGCCGATCGGAGGACCACTGAGGCAAGCTGAAGCTCCGATAACCGCATGTGACCAACAGCATGTTTTAGCTCAAAACGACCACAAATATTTGGTCGTCCCAATGCCGGCGTCCCCTCCAACTGTAACCTATCGCCCTCCAACGATGATTTCCGATTACAAAAAAGTGGTCGGCCGGCCACGGGAAGATTTTATGGTGGTTGGGTTTAGTAAGGAAGAATCTAGGGTTTGTAATGATAATGGGGGCGCTAGGGTTTCATTTGTTGAGTTGGACTTTTAAGTGAAAGGCTGGGCTATAAAGCTTTTGAGGAGTTTGGGCTACCCAAGTGGACTTTGTTCGACTTTGCCCCATTTTTACGAGTCAAACCACTTGACTTGGAGGTTAATGATCTAAAATTTGATTTTTTGATTTTTTTTTTTTGGAAAATTTTGAGCGGACCCCAATTTTTAAAATGTTGAAATATATATTATTTGGGCCCCAAAAGTTTCAGAAAAAATATTTTTCACCCCCAATAAAAGATTAAAAGTGGTCCAAAGTATTCAAAGTATTTGTTGATGTAGCAAGAGCCTTTACAAATCGCCCATATGGTTCGTGGTTCAGCTTTTCGAAGAAGGGGAGGGCACCACCTATCTAGCATCTTCAATGTTGAAGGCTTTAGCGCTCGAGATCGAGCTTTTCGAAGGAAAGAACAGCGTGAATTGAAAAATAAATGTTATCTTATTATTAATACAAATAGTTATTAAAAATAATTAGTAGATTATTATAAAGGGAATTTTAGATATTATCTTATTATTAATTAGGATTTATCTTTTACTTTAATTAGTTTATTTTTTATCTTTTAGTTTCCTTTTTAATTAAGAGACTTGCTCCCCAAGTTTAGGATTAACTACAAATAAGGCCTTGGCCTCCCAATAGTAATCAGATTATTGATATAATGAATTAAATTGAGGGTTGAGAGGTGAAGCCTAAATTGTGCGTTTTTTATTATTTAGCTGCATTTACATCACTATACCAATCAGCATGTGCCATGTGACGTCACATCAAGCAATCCCCAGGAACTTAGGCAGCAAACTTTTGAGTAGTGAGAACCAATAACAGCTGACCCTCACCTCTTGAGAAAGACTTGATTGCTAAGGATGACCAGTTTATTGGCAGCGCGCACGCTGATAAGTAGGTTCTATTTTCACTCAATACCTAGTACTTTTTATAACTGGCAGCATGACAATATCAAGCAACTTTATGCCCATTTGATGAAGGTCGCAACCACATTACATGCATATAGCCCTTCAAGCCTCTAAAAATAATCACATCTACCCATATATCGATCAGGAGCCCGAAACTTATTGTCGTCAATCATCATATACTTGAGGTCATTACTTTACCAGATCCATTCATAATATTGACTCGTGTTGTTTAGGGGTCTGCCTGATCCCTTCCTCTAGCGGATAAGGTGTCAATACCTCTGGCATACCACCCTTAGACCAACTCCAGACTTTTAGCTAATTTTCAATGATATATGTGCTGTTATTGCCATATTGCACATGCTTCCAACTCCAACTCTAGGCATCTGGGAAATAAGGTGTCAGGGCAACAAACTTTTTGTCGCTCGCCCACTTAGGGCGACAAGTCTTATATCTCCCAAAGTCATTTTTTATGTATATAAGGCATCCTCAAGATCTTAATTGTAGTTTAATTCATTGTTACGCTTTATTTTCATGTATCTTTTAGGTTATTTCCTCTTTTTTAAGGGATTTAGTTGGGGGTAATATTCCTTAAGTCTTTATACCTATTTAGAATTATTTTGGCTAGCAAGATAACTTAGGCTATAAAGAAGTTTATTGGTCAACCATTGTAATCACTTACTTTTGAGAGAGATGAATGAATTAGAGAGACCCTATTTTCTAAAATAAAGTTGTGGTTGTAATTTGGTTCCCATTGCGCTAACATCATAATTTTACGTTAACAATAACTCGAACCATAAAAAATAATAGCTATAATAAATTAAAAGAAGAAAAAGGAAAAACCTTGGGGCGGCAAGGTGGTTGTCGTTCAAGGGTTACTTTTGTCAGTTCGAGCCAGGGAAAAAATCTTGCCAAAATGACTCAGATTTTTGATTGAATAGGCCAAAGGCTTAAAGTTTGTCTTGAGCACTCAGATACCCTACCCGATCACAGTGCACTCTTACACAAAGAAAATATTCCAGAGTACAAACCCAATCATGGATGCTACAATGGAACATCTAATAGAAGGGAAATGAATGGAATATCATCATCAGCCACAATCACAAACGGAACACATATTCATGATATTCCATATGTATATATACAGATATTCCCTTCTGTTTTACTAAAAAACAGTGTTCTAAAAGGTGTGCATTGGTGCCACCTAGGCACAGGGTATGCGTCTTGTCTAGGGACTGACTAGGCGGCAAGAAAGTGGACAAGTGAAAAAAATAGTCGTTTTTAAAAACTTTTCCCCTGTTTTGCATCGCGCATCGAAAGTAAATTACATTACTAGCACAAAAAATATATAGAAATATACATTAAATATATATACACACACACACAATGATTATAATAGCATTTTTTCAATAATATTTTAAATGTTACTCAGTTTTATATTTACACTAGCATTATTTCTGCAATGTGTAGTATTTCTCTTCTTTGTTTTAGGAATCATAAATCAATCGCACAAATTATTTTTGTGTGTGATATTTCTATTATTGGTCTTAGTATTAGCAACCTTTTATCTATGTATGGAACTTCAAAGAAAGGTTAGTAATTTTAAAAGTATAAGGCTTCACGGTAATTAGTTTATGAGTAGGTTATAAATCGTAATGAACTTTGATTGGAATTGTCTTTTATTTATGTATGAGAATTTGAAGAAATGTTAGTAATGATAGAAGTAAATCAATTTTAATTGTTAGCAACTTAAATTTCAAAGTATACTTAGTTTGTATAAAAAAAAAAAAAAAAATAAACGCCTAGGCCTAGGCGCCCATCCCACGCCCGCCACTTGCTTTTTAGAACCTTGCTAAAAAGTAGAAGAAAAACTGGAAAACCTTCTCGCCGAAAGGGCCTTGGCCATGTCAGTTGACTCAAAAAATAACACTCCACCAATGCGTACTTACTTTATAGGCAGAAACATGCAAGCAAACACGGTCATGAATGCTGGTACTTTGTCACATCCACCGCGCACAATTTGAAGGTCTCGCAGATATCTTGTATAGTACACACTTACTTAGGCCAACATCTGCATTTTCGCAATAAAGAAGTTACTAAAGTTCTTTTGACAGCTGCAACACCCATGGAGAACAAAGTAAATCACAGGTTCCTTCGAGAGTTTCTCACTTCCCTTGAGAGGTCTCCAGGGAGAACTAATGATAAATAAGGTCCCAAAGGATGGGATGTTTGGCAAAGGCAGAAAAGTGAAGCCAGAGGTCAAGCGAAGAAAAGAAACTGATACAAAGTATTTCGGCTATATAACAGTTCCCCTCAAGGTGATGAGCCATAATTTTCGGTGAATAGACCTTGTGTTTAAACTTGAGCAGTACAAAACTTGGGCAGTTTTAATCTCAGTGGATTTAGTTTTAAAGATCTCAGAAGGCTTCTTCACGGGACATGAGATGGGTTTAATCCCAGGCCATGAATTTTGTTCTTGAGATTTCCATCCAGGAACTTTTCAAGAGCAGTCCATGCTCTACTCATCAAAGGTATTTGAATGTGGAGAGATCATGGGTGGATTGTGATTCCAACATGGATGGTCAATCGATCTGCTTGAGGAGCAGTTCCTTTGACCAAAACAGAACCGATAAGGCTTTCATGATTGATTCAAAACCATGTAGCATACTTTGCACAACTATATTTGTGTATATAGTACTTTTGACGTAACGCACTCAAATGTCATTTGAAAAAAGTATACCTAAACCAATACCAAACTCTCTCAATAATATTTCCTGATGATAAAGAAGCCAGTACATGAGTACTTACAAACCTGGGGCGCGTATGCCAAGCAAGCTAGGACAACAAAACAAATAATTAGAAAGACCAAAAAGTGCACTTGTGAAAATATAGCCTACCTTCTAGCACTAAACCGGAACTGCTAATAATGACAAAATAAAATTATAATACATCTCTCAATTTGGCCCAATTCCAAGCGACCAATATTCTTCATGCACGTCATTCACCCCAGGTTGAAGAAAGCTAGACCACGAGCAAGGGAAATCGGGTTTGTCCATGTCATAATAACAAATAATATAAGTGTTCTAGGCCTTTAATCTAGGCCGTAAATAGTTTCTTTCTCATTGCTAGGGCCCAAATGAAATATTTTTCCTACTTGACATTTTGTTGAGGGGCCTAAATTATCCAACCGAAAACCTATAATGTCAATTCCATCCCAGTCCTTTTTCAGCTCCTTCCCAACTGGTATCAAAATTAGAAGCTCCCTACTTCCTCTCTTTGAACTTGAACACGACTCACCTCCTTGCTCTTTTTGCTCAGCCTCGCATCTGGGGTTGCCGCTGTTAAGCCTTAGAATTTCTCCTGCAACCTAAGGACTTCCAACTCCTCAGCGTCGACGTCGGATTTGATGACCCTCACCATCAAATGTCCCACCGAAGTTCTTGGAAACTATAGTAGTTTAGATGCAGAAAGGGGCCTAGATTCGTGAGTCTTGTTGACTCTAGCTTGTTGGTCGGTCCACGCTATGCCCTTCAACTAAAGGAGTGAATGAAAACTGATGGCTGGCGCCCGCTATTCTCTTCAACTAGGGGCGTGAATGAAAACCTAAGGACCCGAAAAATAAATCTGATCGGACTGAATTGGTCTGGAAAAGAAAGGGAAAAGAAGTTTTTTTCTAAAACTGATTCTCTCATCGGGCCATAAGAGACAAAAAATGAATTAAATAAGTTCTGCCCACAGTCCTTTAAAGCAAAGACCAGAACTGATAAGCATATCATACGTGTCTTAATGCACGGATCTCTCTGACTTTAATGAGCAGCCCATTGTTTTATTCTAACCGATTTTTATGTCCCAAACTCTCTCTTTCAATGCGCCATCCGAAGTCTGCCAAACACAGCTCTTTAGTTTGTAAACAGCTCCCTCTCTTGTTGTGTTGCCCACCCCTAGTCTCCAACTTGGACGAGTTTTTTCGTTGAAGGGAAGCGTGGTGGGATAGAGGAGTACGTGCTCGAGTACTGTTTTTATTTTGTTTCTTTTATTTATTTATTTTTTTGTTCATCTTTTATGGTATATTTTTTGGTTAGGCTAGGGGGTGATATTCATTGTAATATCTTTAGTGTGTTGTCTTTAGCCTTTTTACTTTTTAGGTGGTCACTTTGGCCTCAAAATAAGGCCTTCGGCCATCCAATGTAACCCCTTGAAATTTTAGTGAGTAAAAGAGCTTCTTAATTTGTGATTGCTCATGTACTATTTGTCATGTTACGTCACTTACCTTCAGTACAATTCCTTCATCGATAAACATCTTGTTCTCTCCTTAATCCCTCGTTTGTCTTTACAATGGTGGTGGCCAATAGTGTGTGATGGTCAATGGAGCTCAATGGTCTCCAACATCTAGGGTTTGGAAATGACGATGGTTTACACAAGTCACAGCCCTAGTCTAGGTGAGCTTTATACATTCATAAATACATGCATATATATATATATATGCACACACACTCGAAATAGTAGTAGACTTTTACCAATTTAAGAGATTTTGCATTTTCAATCTGGGTTCAGAGTTGTTTATGCCTGAATATGTGATATCGTCGATCTGTGTTCATATTTAAGTCTTAATTCTATGAATTATGCATTTTCTTGCACCTATGTTTCATACATACACCCTGTATCAATTTGAATCTCTTCTTGGATTTAATTTTCATTCCATTTGAATCATCAAATTACTTTTGAATAATTGTATTTTGAATTTGTTATGGATGAATTGATTAGACAAATAAGAGAAGAGGTGTTTCAGAGTATGTTATTTGCAACTTATATTATTCTATACTATGGCAAGAATTAATGCTAGATTGAAAGTGTGCTACAACTGAGTATTTAGAGTACAAAATTAGTACTAATAGGGCAATAAATGGGGATATAGTGGACCTTGAGGATCAAGAGATATCTAAAAATGATCATTTCTAAAACAAGCCTACGTCCACTATAGAGCCGTATTCTCATTAGATCTATGCATTTATACAAGAGTAGAGCTTTATAGGCGTACAAACGAGAGGAGGCTAATTACATAAACATACATGAACTGTGTTGTGGAAGTCGTGGCCTTATAGTGTAATCTGCTAGGAGGCAACAGCTATTTGTAATCTGAGGTCGCCAAAGCAAGTGACCGGAGTGAGGACTCCGGTGTAGAGAGAAGTTGGAGAGAATTGGACGGAGCGTAAAGAGATTTGGGTTTTATTTTAGTATTTTGTTGATACCAATATAATCCCAAGGATGAATAAAATCAAAATGCCAAAAGAATTAATAAATGTGCTCGGCTCCATTCTTTAAATGAGGTCGGCTCAGTGATAATCTGCTCGACCAACCTATTTGATAGTTGTCCCATCCATGTAAATGAAGTCCACCACACCTTATACTCCTAAGGTGCCTACACACTGAACATCCCTCACCAATCACGTGGGGATAATGAGAACGTGGCCATAGTGAATTAGTTACCCACGCACTTATCCACGACGTCATCCCATGTTCCAAGGCATATTAGTTTGTTATTCTGATAAACATGTATACCTGCTCAACTTACAAGGGCAATCCACATGTCCTCTTGATATTCTCCAAAAATCACCTATATAAATAGGGCACTAATCCACTTAAAAAGGGGACTTTGGCTCGAGTTGTAACAGCAACCCTAATTGTAACTTTGCCAAGAGTGCAATAAAAGCCTAGCAACACCGTGGACATAGGTCTCCTTGAGAGGCCGAACCACGTAAAACTCATCGTGTTTTCTCTGTCTCTCATCCCCATTCTCTATTATCATTATTTCTCTCTTCATTGATTTATCTATCATTTGTTTTCTCCATTTCTGGACATCAACAAATTGACGCCGTCTGTGTGAATCTCGCGACAAGCCATTGTGATTCCTAACCAAATCCATTCATTCAAATACCTAGCTAAGACAATTTAGAATGGTGGATAATCCCGAGAGCAGACGCATGGCGGAAGTTCAGACACCGTCCACCCCTACTGGGCGGGAGATCTACACAACATACTGTTGAGCCTGGTCAAAGGGCAACAAGCGATGCAGGAAAGTGTCAGGCAGTTGACACACACCCTCCAGGCGAGACAGGTGCAGCCCAATCCGAATGCCGCAACCCCTGGACCAGAGATATCGAGGAGCGGCGAGGGGCGACTTCCCCAGCGCCTCACAAGGAGCGGAATCAGGAGTACCGCGAGCAAGCAATGGAGAATCCCAGGAGGCTATACCTGGGATCCTATGGAAACACAGCTCCTCCCGACGGACCGGGTCGCAGTGGGACCGATCCTATCGCCCCGGAGCCACCTCCTCCATCCAGTCGCCCAGACATTTTGATAACCAGTCGTACTCGGAGGAGCGCCCTAACATGCTTGAAAGGTTAAGCGCCCAGACATTTGATCGACTGGGCCCACGTTGCAACCGCTGGAAAGCGGCGGTAGCCTCGCGCAACTACTCCCAGAGGAATGAATCGAGCAGATTCGTCACTAGAGGCTCTCGTCGCTCTACTAGAGCATCGGCTGAAGCCGAGCAGACTTCCAAAGAAGAGAGCTCGGTTGAAAGCCGAGGACGAACATTGAAGGAAATACCTTCGTCTCTTCTATCGTGGTGTATCCCACTCCAGCAAATTTCAAGCCACCAGTTATCATGCCAAAGTACGTTAGGAAGAGGAATCCTATTTTGCATATCGAACAGTACCAAGCCGCTGCAGACATTTATTCCATCCCAGATGAAATGAGGTGTCGAGCATTCTCCAACACTATAACTGGCTCTGCCCAAATCTATTCCAACAGTCTGTCTAGGGGGCAAATAAAAAAATTTCAGCAACTGGCCGACCAATTGGTTAGCAATTTCTGCTTTGGTGCGAAACCAGGGAAACAAGTCGCCCATTTACTCGGCGTTCAGTAGAGGGCAGATGAGAGCATATTTAACACCGAGAAGCTGGTAGTGGTGGTTACAATAAGCCAACTACCCTAACGGCTCTGCAGATTACGACCGGGGAAGCTATTTTGAGCATTATCTAAGGCGCTACCCAAGATTATGACTGAACTGTTGGCTAAAGCTGGGAAGATTATGAACGCCGAAGAGGCAATGGCGGCTAAAGAATCCAACAGCCCTAAGCCACCGGCTGGCAAAACCGCCAGTAAACAAGAGCAGAAGGATAGAATGGCTGATAAACCAAAAAAGTACGACGAGTACAAGCCTATCACAGTTGGCGTCCACATCCCGGAGGAAATTCGGGAAAGCAAAGACCTCAAATGGCCAGGAAAATTGAAGATGTTAGCAAAGAGACAGAAGCAAGTACTGTGAATTCCACAAAGACCACGGTCACAACACAGACAGTTGTATAGCATTGAAGAACGAGATTGAGGGCTTAATCAGGAAGGGTAAACTGTCCAAATACATGGATGGAAAAGGTCGATCAAATCCTGAAGAGAATAAAGCCAGGTGATGATCGAAATCGCCTTGTCGGAGGGCGAACGACAAGAAGAGGAAGAGGGACGACAACTCAGACGACAACTCAGACGACAACCTGGTTCTCCTAAAGAAACCCAAAGAGCCCTTGCGCGATGTTGGCATGATATCTTTTAATTGTCATTTCATCGCGGGAGGGGGATCTAGTGGAGGAGAAGACCCTGCAGAAATGAAAGTTTACTTGAATGAGGCCCAAGCTTGCGGGCATACACAAGTTAACCTGACAGCCAATTCAGACAAACGACCCCGCAAAGTGAACAAAGATAAACTAATCGTCAACTTTTCGAAAGACGACCTCTCTGGGGAATTGTACCACTATGATGATCCTCTAGTCGTCACCATGGTCATCCAAGAAGGTGGCCAGGATACTGGTGGATAACGGCAGCTCCGCAGATACAATGTTCTACAACTGTTACAATGTGTTGAAGCTTCAAGATATCGAGCTAACACCCTATCACCAACCTCTGATTGGGTTTTCAGGTGAAAGGATGTACCTGCTGGGGACAGTGGAACTAGAGTCATGGTGGGCACCTGGCCAATCAGTCGGACAGAGAAAATACGTTTCTACGTCCTCGACAAGAATGCACTATCTGTCTACAACGTGATATTTGGCAGGATCGGCCTGAAGTTTGAAGTCGTCCCGTCTATAGTGCACCAATGCTTTGAAGTTCCCAACCCACTCGGGGGAGTCGTCAAAGGCTATCACAAGGTAGCGCATGAGTGCTATTTCATCTCGAAGGATCAGGAAGAACAGAAGAAGTTGACGACCACTTATCACATTGAAACAATTGACCCCCGAGACAAAGCAAAACTGATTAAGGAGGCAGCCTGCTGAGGAGATTGAAGTAGTCCCACTCAACGCCGACCACCCAGAACGAACGGTTCAAATTGGGTCGTCCTTAAACCCGCGTTTGAAGCAAGAGCTCGTAGAATTTCTGCAGCATCGCAAGAGCGTATTTGCATGGAGCCATAAGGACATGCCCAGCATAGATCCTGACTTCATATGCCATGAGTTAATGGTGATGGAAGGAACCAAGCCAGTCAAACAGAAACAGCGGGTTTTTTACGCCGACGAGAACCTTGTTGTCCAGGAAGAGGTCCACAAGCTGCAAAAAGCTAACTTTATCGACGACATCAAATATCCAGAATGGTTGGCTAACGTGGTCATGGTGCGCAAAAAGAATGACAACAGGAGGATGTGGGTCGATTTTAACGATCTGAACAAGGCATATCCAAAAGATTATTTCTCGCTGCCACGGATTGACCAAATGGTCAATGCCACTACGGGTCATGAGCTTCTCAACTTCATGGACACCTACTTTGGATACAACCAGATCAAGATGAAGCCTTCCGACAGAGAAAATACGTTCTTCATGACCCACAGAGGAACTTACTGTTGTAATGTTATGCCATTCGGTCTTAAAAATATAGGAGCCACCTGCCAGAGACCGGTAAACAAAGTCATTGAAGACCAAATCGGGGTCAACATGGAGGTTTACGTGGACGACATGCTCATTAAGAGCAAGGCAGTCGCCGACCACATTGAAGACCTAGGGTAGACCTTTGACAAGTTAGAGAAGTACCAAATGAAGCTGAACCCCGCCAAATGCGTTTTGGAGATAAAGGAAGGCATGTTCTTAGGTTTTATCGTCAATCAGCGGGGTATTAAAGATAACCCAAACAAGATTCAGGCTCTGCTAATACATGAAATCTCCCACATCGAAGGACGTGCAAAGGCTAACAGGGCGAGTGGCTGCACTTAACAGGTTCGTTTCTAGAGTTATCGATAAGTGCTTGCCTTTCTTTAAAGTGTTGAGGAAGTCGTTCGAATGGAATGAAAAATGCGAAAACGCGTTTATAGAGTTGAAGCGTTATATGGGTTCCCCACCTCTCCTATCACACCCAATTGTTGGAGAAAAACTCTACCTACACCTCGCAATATCCGAATCAGCTGTTAGTTCGGCACTAGTGAGGCATGAGGAAGGAGTCCAGAAACCAATTTACTATACCAGCAAAGTGTATCAGGGAGCTGAAGTCTGATACCTGCAAATGGAGAAATTGGCATTGGCACTGAGAGAACCTTCACGAAGAATGAAACCGTATTTCCAGGCCCACACCATTGTATCTACACAGATATGCCTTTAAGGCAAGTTCTGCATAAGCCAGAGAAATCTGATCGACTCATGGCTTGGGTGATTGAACTAGGTGAGTACCTACGGTATGAACCCAGGACCTCCATAAAATGGCAAGCGTTAGCAGATTTCATTGCTGAGTTCACCTACGAGGAGAAACCCTCCGAACAGACTCCCCCGGGAGAGAGTTCGATTCTTAACGATGAGCAGTCTCCCCCAGAGGAAACCATAGATCCTAACAGCACCGAACATACTCCCAAGGGAGAGAGCTCCCTCAAAGAGGCTAAAGGACAGTGTGACGAGTCCCATAATAAGCTTTTCAAATTCGGCAAAATGGAAGAAGCAGACTTAGACCAAGGCAGTGCTATTTGGAAGTTATATGTTGATGGATCATCTTGTTCAGTAGGAAGTGGCGCGGGCATTATCATCGCCACGCCAGACGAAATAGATGTGGAATATGCTCTGCGTTTTCAATTTGAAGCCTCCAATAACAAAGCGAAATATAGCTTTTATTACTGGGCTAAGTTTAGCTTCATCCATAGGAGCCGACCACAGTTCGGCACATAGAGACTACCAGCTAGTTGTCTAACCAGATGCTATGGGTCTATGAAGCTAGGGAGGAGTCTATGGCGAAATATTTAACCATTGTCCGACAAAGATTGGAAAGGTTCGCAGAGGCAAAAATAGTAAGGATTCCTAGATTGGAGAATTCCCGAGCAGATGCCCTTGCTAGGTTAGCCTCGGCAACCAGAACGTCTTTACGAAGGACGATACCAATTGAAGTATTGACGCGTAAGAGCACAGAGGAGAATAGTTTGAGAATAATGGAGGTGAATCTAGGACCCTCATGGATGGACCCCATACGAGCATACATTGAAGTTGGCGAACTCCCTACAGATCCGAATGAAGCTAGAAAGTTGTGCTACAATGCAGCTCAGTATGTGATGGAGGCAAGAGTACTATACAAAAGAGGTTACATTATCTCACTATTAAGGTATGTTCACCCGATGGAAGTCAATAAGCTTATTAAGGAGGTGCATGGTGGATGTTCTGGAGCCCATTCCGCCGGAAGGTCATTGGTCAAGTGTATAGCGACTCAAGGGCATTTTTGGCCGACCATGAAGGCTGACTACGCGAATTATGCGAAGAAATGTGACAAATGCCAGAAGTTCGCAAAGATCCACCGTTCCCCTGGAGCACCATTGAAGCCAATCGTATCACCATGGCCATTCGCGGTGTGGGGAATCGATCTGGTCAGCCCGTTACCGAGGACAAAAGGGCGATGCAAATACTTGGTGGTAGCAGTTGATTACTTTACGAAGTGGGTTGAGGGAAGATGATCATATGCCGCTACGGCATGCCCTTCGCGTTCATCACGGACCACGGCACAGCTTGATAACCAGAACTTTGAAGAGTATTGCGCTAGGTCGAACATTCGGAAACAGCACTCCACACCGGGGCATCCACAATGCAATGGCCAAACTCAGGTCACCAACAGGACACTCTTAGACGGAATCAAAAAGAGACTTGATGACACAAAAGAGAAATGGATCAACGAACTCCATAGTGTGCTCTGGGCACACAGAACTACTCCACGAATAGCTACCGGAAAAACGCCGTATATGATCGCCTTTGGCACTGAAGCAGTCGTTCCTACTAAAATAAGACTCCCCAGCCACAGAGTCTTTAATTTTGATTCCTCGAGAAATGATCTTGACCTATTAGAAGAGGTTAGAGAGAATGCAGCGCTACGGGTGGCCGCGTACCAGGAAACAATGTTTAAAAAGGCGTGAGGCAAAGCGAGGAGTTTTGGCTTCAGCGAGGCGAGGCGTAAGCCTTGAGGCGTATTAACGCGTAAACCTCACCAAAAAAAAGGAGCAAAATAATATTAAAAATACTAATAAAACCATAAAAAATAAAGTAACAAAGTAATATAAAATAAAACTGTAAAAAAAACATCTTTTGAGGACTTTCTCACATAGTTAAACTTTTTTTTGTTCCCCCAAAATGACTTTTTTTACATATTTTAATTTTTTAATATGACGATAAATTAATTAATGCAAAATCAAATTGACCAAATCATTTTTTTTAGTTTCATTCACATTAGTTATTTTATAATAGGACAATAAATTAATCAATGCAAAATAAAATTGACAATATCAATTTTTTAAGTTTCATTCACATATTGGTTATTTTTAAAAAAATTCTTTCAAGTTACAACTGTAAATAGTATAAGTTAAGTGCAATTATAAAACAAACAAAAAAAGAAAAAAAGAAGAGTTAGTAGATTAAAACAACTTTTTTTTTAAGTTAAGCGCAATTTCAGAAAAATGAACTTTAACCTTTAAAAAAATAGACTTCGTGAAGGAAGAAGAAAAATAGTTTTTTTTTGCGCCTTAGCAAAAAGGTGTGAGGCGCATCGAGGCATAAGCCTCAAATTCAATCCTGAGGCTTAAGCCTTGAAGCATTTTTTGCCCGCCTCAAGCCTCAAACGCTTTTTTAAACATTGCCAGCAAAGGGCCACACGTTACTATAACCGTCGTGTGAAGCCAAGCAGCTTGAAGGAGGGGTACTACGTCCTCAAGAAGGTGATCCAGAAGAAGAACAAGTTCGAGCGCAACTGGCACGGGCCTTACCGGGTAACCAGCGTAAGGCCTGGAACTTACCGCATTGAAACTCTGGAGGGCAAGCAGTTCAAGAACCCCTGAAATTCAAAACACCTTAGGAAATATTATCAGTAATTTTTTAGTCATTTCATTTACGTAGTTTGCACTGTCGCAATTAATAAAATTATGTTTTCATCCCTCATTTTATTGTTTTCTTTCCGGTATTAAGATATATGCAAACATATCTAAACTGCATTATTTCGACAAAAACGACTGACTCCGAACAAAAATACTTACTCCTTATGCAGATTTATTCTCATAAGTAAGAACAAGGAGCTCGGCCAAACCCTTATACGACCTCGCAGGTCGCGAACGAGGTGGTCGGCCAAAAGACTATACAACCTTACAGGTCGCGAACAGTTGAACTTGTACAAACTTGTTCTCACAAGCTTACCAAACCCTTGTACGATATCATTGATCCTGAACGAGGTGGTCGGTCAAAAGACTGTACGACCTCATAGGTCGCAAACAGTTCAACTTGTACAAACTTATTATCATAGGTTTGCGAACAAGGTGATTAGCCCAAACACTTTGTACAACCTCCCGAGTTGTGAACGGAACCACATCGAATATTATTTAAAGGAATAAAAGTTTTATCATTTTCAATAAGCATCTAGCAACAAGATATATGTAAGAAGATTGATAAGCCACATTTAAGTAAAGAGATTTTGATGCAAGCAACAAAAACAATTCCATACACGTTGTACCAAAAATACAAAAGCATGACCCAGCAAATACAAGGCAACATAAGAAAAAGATCAACAGAAGTTCCATCAAACATGGTCGGGCACAAGACCATCAGCTGGAGGTTCACCACCTTCCTCACCGACCAAGGTCGCAGCCTCTTCATCGTCTCTTTGCCATTCATTTACCGTCTCGGCAATATCAGGATAATGGGTTGCCACCCTCTTCTTCAACTCCTCGTACCCATCTAGAAAATAACGAAGGCACTCTGTGTTGAACTCAGGCGAGGACTTATAGGCCTCGACAGCTGCTGCTCCAGCAAAAGCAAGGGCGTCACGAGCAACCTGCAACTTCGCAGCATGGGCAGCCTTTTCTTTCTCAAACTTCTCTCGCTCGACAGCAAGAGCTTCAATCAAACTCTGAATTTTAGTATCATCAGTGTCGAATTTTTCCTTAAGGGCGGTATTCTCACTTTCCACCTTGCTTAAATCCTCAGTCCTTGCCATTAACTGCTCGTCTCTCTCCTTCAACTCAGCAGATATCTTATCGTGCTCGACTTTCAATGTCTTGTTCTCCTCGGCCAGCTCATTGTAAGCCACATGATTCACCAAGGACTTGTCTCGCAAAACAGTGCATGCCATGCCTTGAGAACAAATAGGGAAACGTAATTAAGATGCAACGAGCAACACTAAGTCGTAATAAACAGTTTAAGAAATATTCATACCACTGACAATCTGTGTTGCGCTAAAGTCCATAAGGAATCTGGGTCAGAACATCTCAACTCGAAATCCTTCACATAACCGCGATAACCAAGCAGATCAATGGCATTCTTGGCATGGTAAAAGACGGAGTCCTGGTCGGCCTTCAGATCTTCACAAGTGACCTTATGTTCCGGATCGAACTCAAACTCAGGAACTTTATTATATCGAGAAGTGTGACCCAGACCAGAAGCATGACCAGACTCAGAAGAATGACCAGGTCTCCTCAACAACTTACGCAGAGGCACCTCAACAACTTACGCAGAGGCTGTCTATCTTCATCATCATCCCGGGATCTCTTATCTCCAACTAAAGGATGCATGGGAGCTTTACCCTTCGCCCTGGTAGCAGCTTCAGCCTCCTGTTGGTGAGTAGCTTGTTCGGCTGTCTCAGAAGCAGCAACCTGCTCAGCACCAGTCTGCTTATGGCTAGCACCAACTCTTTTTGCCTAGCCAAAGTCAAGGCTTTGCGATCAATGGGACGAGGTGCCATTCCTAATGTCTCTTCTGATGGATGCTCCCTTACACCTAGACTCAAAGCATTTGAGGATAAAGAGTGGAGAGCCAATATAACTTGCCTGCTTCAAAGCTTCCTTCCGCACCCAACCTGCAGACTGCTCACCCACGTCAAGATGGGTCTCTTGCTCCACACAACCTTCCAAGGGCACCTCAAACTCTAACGGGGCACGACCCCGGGGGGAGTATGGTACCCAGCAGCTATGAATTTCTCAACGGAAAATAAATCTTCAAACTTCGAAAGCTTCTTTTCGCAGTACGTCGCAACAAGGTCAACCAAAGACTAGGCAAGTCTGGGGGCTCGTTTCACTGAAATGAGCAAACATAATGGAAATATCAGAACAATAAGACGACCAGAAAAGGAGCTATCAAATGGCAGGAAAAAAATTTACCTATGTCGTTGGATCCATTCCATTCCCTGGGGACCCTACATGATCTATCCCGCTAATGGGACCTAACTTCCCAATCTCCTTTAGTGAACACATACTGGCCCTTCCAGCGATGATTGCTAGTCTTGTCTATGGTAACCATCCTATGTAAAGACTTCCGGGGGGAAAAATAATAATACCCGGGGGCTTTAGCGTTGTCTTTTAAACTATGAACATATCTAAAGATGTCTCCCGTCAAATCAAAGCACGTTCTGAGTTTTCAAAACATCATGGCCCCTAGTATAGTCCTATAGGTGTTGGGGGGCAATTGGGTCAAAGTCACACCATAGCCCCTCATAATAGAACAAATGGTAGGATGAAGAGGCAGCCTCAACCCCACTTGGAGAGCCCACAAGGGAAGGCAAATCTCCTCGGCGTCCTTCACTGAATAACACATCTCTGAGACGCTAGGCAGTCTAGTTTGGATGTCTATGGGAATGGCGAATTTCTCTCTCATCACATCAAGCTCCTCCTAGGTGGTAGTGCACTGATACCATCGAGCATCAGTCTCGGCAGGATTATAAGTGTTAAGGACCCAGCAGGGCCCTCTTCCTCCTCATCCATACCCGCATCATGGGACCCATCAAGAGGGGAACAGATAAAAGGGGACCAACACTTTTAGGGAATCAAGATTAATGAGGTCCATGGAGCCTTCACACAATCACCCTCAATAGAAGGAGGTATAACAGGGACAGTAGCAGAAGTATCTAAAACGGGGGAAGGAATGTAAGAAACCCCGGGATCAATAGAAGAGACACAATTAGGAGTTCTAAGTGTGTAACAAGGGCGACCAGGCTCTTCCCCCGGTCTAACCACCTGTAAAGGGAGGGGAAACCTCCTCTCAGAAATACCAGGGCGTTCCGACTCAAGTTCGCGAATAAAGTTGTAAATTCTTTGGATGTGTGGGGGAAAACTCATAAGAACTCTTATCGCTATCTACTAAACTTAGGCCAACCAACTCAAAGGTCGCCTAATGCCACAATCTCCAAACAACAACAAAATACCAGCAAACAAATTGAAGAACAGAGAAACCCTAGCAAAAACAAGGCGTACCTGTTAAAAAATATTAATGGCAAGATAAGCTACGAAATATAGGGAAGAAACCACAAAAATACTTTTGGCGGCAAACGACTGATCCCTCAAGAACGCCCAGAGTAACGCTTGAATCTCTCTCTCTTTCACTCTATGCAAATATCAAAGTGATGTCAAATGGGATGTGTAACATGAATTTTGACTCTTGGAAAAAGGGAGTGAAAAGACGCAGCATACCAAACATCAGAAAATCTGCAGAAACGGAACGACGGTACAGAGTATCAGTACGCATGTCATGTCACCATCATTACAAAGAAGACGCTTCAGCTAACTAGACACGTGTCCTTAAATTTTTTTGTAAACCCTGAAGGCAATCTGTTCGGCCTAAGCCGACCAAAAGTGAGTCGACCATTAACGCCTTGATACGAGCAGCATGTAACACCTCATCCAACCACCCTGCATCAAATTGCAAAGTTCGTGCAAGAGGTCTTGGGGGCTTTCTGTTATACCCGTATAATCCCAAGGATTAATAAAATCAAAATGCCAAAAGAATTAATAAATGTACTCGGCGCCACTCTTCAAATGAGGTCGGTTCAGTGATAATTTGCTCGGCCAACCTATTTGACAGCTGCCCCATCCATGTAAATGAAGTTCACCACACCGTATATTCCTGAGGTGCCTACACACTGAACATCCCTCACCAATCACGTGGGGATAATGAGAACGTGGCCATTGTGAATTAGTTGCCCACGCATTTATCCACGACGTCTGCCCATGATCCAAGGCATATTAGTTTGTTATTTTGATATACATGTATATTCAGGTGTAACTGCCCAACTTATAAGGGCAATCTACTTGTCCTCTTGATATTCTCCATAAATCACCTATAAATAGGGCACTAATCCACTTAAGAAGGGGACTTTGGCTCGAGTTGTAACAACAACCCTAATTGTAACTTTGGTAATAGTGCAATAAAAGCCTAGCAACACCGTGGACGTAGGTTTCCTTGAGGAGTCGAACCACGTAAAACTCATCATCGTGTTTTCTCTCTCTCTCAACCCCATTCTCTATTATCACTATTTCTCTATTTATTGATTTATCTATTATTTGTTGCTTCCTGAACATCAACAGTTGCATTTTTCATTTCGTTGTATTTTACGTTTATTTAGTTGTCATTTCTTTTTGTTATTTTAGTTGTAGTATAGTTGTAGTATAGGGCTAATAGGTGAACGCTTCAAGAAGGGGCATCTTAGGCATATTTTGTAAAAGGGTGTGCCTAAGTCATGTGACATCACATGAGCCTATACCCACTTCCTTATTTAGGGTTATGAGTGCCCCCTTCTAGAGCCTTCCTTACTCCCCTATAAAAAGGGTCTTGGTCCCTCATTGGTCTAGAATGTTATTCTAAAAAGAGAAAACTCTTTTAACTTTCATTATGTTGTTGTGTCGTTACTAATTAAATCGCTTTCGCTCTTCAAATTACCCATCAAATTGGTATCAGAGCGACGTTCGCTCTTGGGTATTCAATGTTGAGCGTGGACGAGTGGGAGATGGGGTGGCATCACCTGGATGATAGCCGGCACAGCACCACAAGCGGCCAAGAAGGAGGTAAAACCCTAACCCTAGCCAACCTAACCCTTCCCCTAAGGCAACCCAATTTCCCCGCATGCCCATGCTGCCGACCCCAATCTGATCCTACCTCAGTCAGAACCCCACCAAAACCTCAACACGACCCCGCCCGCCTCCCTGTCAAGCAGGCCGGCACCGCCTGACACACCCGCTATCAACAAGCGCCGACACAAATAACCCACCCCAATCAGCTCCGGCCCAAATCTAACCCTTACCTTACACTCCCGAACCCAGTTCTAACCCTCAATCCTTACAGGTGGTCCTTCCGATGGCTACCAATACCCCTCAGACCTCACTTACGGCACCTTGCGCTTCGAATAGCCAGAAAACCCACGGATCCGAAAAACCTACCCATTATCTATCACTCCCCATTGACCTCGTATGGACCAAACCTATCCCCTATATACACGGGATGTTTTTCTTTGGGCATTTTGGCAATCCCTCCCACGATCTCCCTTCCCGACGCTCACTCCATTTGTCGTCGTCGCGAGACGTTTTGTCATCTCTAGGCCAAACACGCTGCGATCGCTCCCATAACCGCATTTACCGACGTCCTACATACTTTAGTAGTATCCCCCACCCTTGACCCACGGTTTGAACCTTCTGTGAATACTAGTTGGCTCCGCACGAGTATTTTTTTTTTACACATTGCACGGTCAAAGGGTGCCTCTGCATTGTTATCATTGATGGGGAAGCGAGTGACAACCTAGTCGCTCAAGAGATGGTAGACAAGCTAGCCCTCGCCACAGAGCCCATCTCCAGTAGGCAGTGTCGTGTTACTTTTTCCATCAATACTTGTGTCGATGAGGTCATATGCACCATTGTTGAAATGAAGGTGTCACTTGCTCCTAGGTCGTCCCTCGCAATACGACCGCTCCAGCATACACGACGAGCGTGCAAACATCTACGCCTTTCAGCACCAGGGGCAAAAATTCCAGTTACAGCCGATGCGAGAGATCCGACCCGCTCGTCCTTCCGCCCTCGTCATCTCTCACGAGGACACTACTGCGGAAGCCTCAGACACCGATATGTGTTACGTCCTCATCAGCCCCATCAGTACTCCAGAGGCTAATGTTCCTCTAGTGATTCAAGACCTTTTGAATTCCTATTCTGACGTTTGCACAATGCCAGATGAGTTACCCTCACTCCGTGACATTCAGGATGCCATTGACCTCGTGCCGGGAGCCTCCCTCCCCAATTTACGTCACTACCGCATGTCTCCTACCAAGCATGAAGAGTACAACGACAAGTTTCCGACTTGTGTGACCGAGGCATCATTCGTGAGAGCATGTCTCCGTGAGCTGTCCCGACCTTGCTGGCCCCAAAGAAGGATGGTAGTTGGCACATGTGTGTGGACAGTCGTGCCATTAACAAAATCACCATTAAGTACATTTTTCCATTCCCGAGCTAAATACATGTTGGATCAGTTACACGGGGTGCGACTCTTTTTTAAACTAGATTTGAAGAGTGGTTATAATCAGATCCGAATGCGGCCCGAGACGAGTGGAAGACCGCCTTAATACAAAAGGCGGGTTGTATGAGTAAACAATGATGCCCTTTCTTTGGATTATCTAATGCTCCTTCCACTTTCATGCATGTCATGACTTAGATTCTTCGCCCGTTCATGATCAAGTTCGTGGTAGTGTATTTTGACGACATCCTCATCTAAAGTCGATTAAAAATGGAGCATTTAGACCACATCGCCTAGGTCCTTGTCGTCCTGCGTTCTGAGAGCTTCTACCTCACTCTCAAGAAGTTAAAAGGTAAAAGGTATTGCACTGGACCCGCCATGTTATATGGGACAGAGTGTTGGGCAACAAAGAAACAAAATGTGCAGAAAATGAGTGTGGCGGAGATGCGAATGCTAAGATGGATTTGTGGTAAAACTCGAAAGGATAAAATTAAAAATGAACAAGTTCGTGAAATGGTAAAAGTAGCTCCTATAGAAGATAAATTGAGAGAAAATCGACTTAGATGGTTTGGACACGTCAAGCGTAGACCAATGGATGCTCCTGTAAGGAAGAGTGATTTAGTTAGTATTGATGGTAACACAAGGGGCAGAGGTAGGCGTAAATTGACTTGGTGGGATATTATAAAAAAGGACATGATGTCATGTGGCTTAACCGAAGATATTGCACTGGACAGAATGGAATGGAAAAATAGGATTCATGTAGCCAACCCCAAATAATTGGGAAAAGGCTTTGTTGAGTTGAGTTGAGTTGTCGTGTCAGGCGAGGGTGTTCGAGTAGACGACACCGAAGTTCAAGCGATTGTCGATTGGCCTACGCCCACCTCAACCTCTCAGATCCGCAGTTTCTATGGTTTCACAGGCTTCTACTAACGCTTTATCGCAGAGTTCAGTACAGTTATGGCACCAATCACGGATCTGATGCCTGTCTTGTCGAGCACACCATTTTGATGGATGGAAGAGGCAAACCGAGCCTTTCGTTGCATCAAAGAATTGATAACTTAAGCCCCCCTCCTGGCACTATCCGACTTCACTCAGTTATTCGAGCTATCTTGCGATGCTTGCAAAATAGACATTGGCATAGTCCTCAGTCAGAACAGCAAACCAGTCGCCTTCTTTAGCCAGAAGTTAATGAGAGCAGCATTTAACTGCTCCACCCATGACCTCGAATTTTATGTCGACGTCAATGCGGTTAAGTTTTGACTGGCCTACCTTCTTCATAAGGAGTTCGTCATAAAATCTTATCACGAGGCGCTATGTTACCTCCACAACCACGGTCGTGTCAGTGATCATCATTCTAAATGGACGGCCTACCCTCAGCGCTACACCTTCTACCTTCACTATAAACCGAGAAAGGAGAATCTAGTTGTCGATGCCCTCAGTCGTCAAGTGCATGTTGTGTCACCATTCACCATTCGCAGTCAGGTATTTGGGTTTGATGAGAATCAAAACCACTACCCGCTGGACATCCAGTTTGGCCCCACCTACGCCGCTTATGTGCAGAACAACGGCGCTTCCGGCGATTACTTACTTCAGGATGGCTTCCCATTTAAAGGTACTGTGTTGTGCATCCCAGCTTCCTCCCCTAGGAGGAGATCATTGCAGAGATCCGTTCGGGAGGCTTATCAGGTCATATAGGGCAAGCTAGTACTCATTCCACCCTGCATGATCGATTCTATTGGCATACTATGCGGCGGGATACAAACGCCTTCATCCGCCGATGATACACGTGTTAGATGGCTAAGGGGAAACACTCCAATGTCGGCTTGTACTCCCCCTTTCCGATCCCGGATTGATTATGGCAAGACGTTTCCATGGATTACATCGTTGGGCTCCCCGCACGTATCGCGAGCATGACTCCATCTTTGTTGTGGTGGATCAATTCTCGAAAATGGCCCATTTCATTCCATGCGCCCGGACATTTGATGCCTCCCATGTAGCCACCATTTATTTCCAGGAAACTTTCCGACTTCAAGGGGTCCCTCGCAGCAGCATCTCGGACAGAGACGTTTGTTTCACCGGTCACTTCTGGCGCACCCTCTGGGTTTACTCCGTTACTCCTGTTTTCCACGGCATTTCATCCTCAAAGAGACGGGCATACTGAGGTTGTCAACATGAGTTTGGGTGATCTTCTCCGCTGTCTCACTTCAGACTCTCCGAAGTGCTGGGATATAGTCATTGCCCAAGCTGAGTTTGCGTTCAATATTGTGATTAACCATTCTACCGACTTGTCCCCGTTTCAGATAGTGCTTGCTACTTCACCCACCATTCTTGTGGATCTTGCGGAGCTTCCCCCAACAGTCCCTGTTAGTCCATCAGCATCAGCAGACGAGTTCGTTGCTCGATTGACAGCAATACAATCTGATGTGCGCAACTGATTACAGGAGGCTTACGCCTCCTACAAAGATCATGCAGACACCCACCGACGTTTTGTTGCATATTAGCCTGGGACCTTGTCATGATTTACCTCCGGAAGGAACGACAGCAGGGTAAGGAGCATAAGCTGCAAATGCGCCGTTTTGGGCCTTTCCCGATTGTTAGTAGTTACGGGGGCAACGCATACGAAGTTGATCTTGCTGTCAAGTTTCAAATGCAACACACGTTCAATGTGGCGGATTTGTCTCCATTTCAGGGTACGCATGTACCGTAGATCCCGCTACCTCCCGCTGATAGGCGCCCTGTTCGTTCGCATGTGGATCGCATTGAGGGTGTCCTTGCGTCAGAAGGGATTTCGTCACCTTCTGGCGACTATACTCGTTACTTAGTTTGCAAACTGCCCCCCCCCTCCCCCCCCGCGACCGAGGACTCCTAGATTACAGAAGCTACCCTTCAGCGTGTTGACCAGGATTTCTACCAGCCCTGCGTATAGTACATGGCGATACTCAAGGGGAGGCGAAGATGCAGGAGCATTGTAGACTTAGTCTTTTAAGTCTGAGTTCGTGGATGAACTCTTTTCAAGCGAGGGAAAGTGATGATATTTGGGTTTTATTTTAGTATTTTGTTGCATTTTTAATTTCGTTGTATTTTTCTTTTATTTAGTTGTCATTTCTTTTTGTTATTTTAGTTGTAGTATAGGGCTAATAGGTGGAGGTTTCTAGAAGGGGCATCTTAGGCATATTTTGTAAAAGGGTGTGCTTAGGTCATGTGACATCACATGGGCCTAGGTCCACTTCCTTATTTAGGGCTATGAGTGCCCCCTTCTAAATCCTTCCCTACCCCACCCTATAAAAAGAGCCTTAGTCCCTCATTGGTACTCACTCCTCATTTTTTTAGAATGCTATTCTAGAGAGAGAAAACTCCCTTTCCTTTCATTATGTGGTTATTGTGTGTAGTTACTAATTAAATCGGATATGCTCTTCAAATTACACATCAGCTTCAATGCACAGTTGTTGCTTGTCAAATGAGAGGTGGGCACCTCTATTTATTGGATGTCGGCTGGAGCCTTACGTGCATGGTCCACGTGACTTGTGGATAAGTGAGGATAAGATGGAATCTTTCTAGAAGATGGACAGCAGATATCAGTTGGCCTTACCCCCATATATGGGCTGCTCACATGTCTCGAACCCGAGACTAACCGTAGCTTGGGTGAGGACACTTGCCATTGCTTTCCTAGGTAATTTGTATTGAGAAAAATTAAAAACCTATTGATTCAATGTTGGGGTATTTTAAGTAAATGCGACTCTAATTTTTGTGAAGAATGTTCTTTAATTCGTAAGTTAATCTCTCTGATACCCTAATTTTACGTATCATTTACTGCCCTCTAATTTGGAGGACGAGCTTTTCGCAGTATAGGAGAATTTTGTGCACGGTCTGGTAAATGTCCAGGTGGGATTACTAAGAGAGAATACAATAAAATCACATGAGATATTTTAGGGGAGTAATTTAAGCAACTATCTATTTTAGTTAGGATTAATATTGGTTAGCAATTATCATTTCCTTGAGCTTTTATTTCTTATTTTTGTTTCCTTGCTTAACAAGGACTAATAGGCTAATAAGTAAGTTGGTCCTCTCTCTTGTATAATTAAATGTTTTTGGTTAGCATTCTCATGTGTTTGTATTTTTGCGCTTTCGCTAATACGCATAACTTCAACCCTCTCTCGCCTTCTCAATCCTCCTTCTCTCTCATATGCGAGCACCCCACCGTGATACATTAACTCCCTTCCAAGTCAACAATTTGTTCAAAATTTTCAACCATACAAGTTCCCAGGCGAAATTGTGAACTCAATGATGTAAACAACGGAAGCAATAACTTGACATACGACACGAAATTTAGGGTTTCCCTCCTCCTTCATTTGTCTTTAGTAATTAACGTTTTCAATCAAAAGATAATAAGAACAGAAGACAACTAAGAATCTTTTATAAACTAAGCAGACCAAAAATGATATATACATGAAAAAAATCAACTAAAGAAAGTATAGATCGGGTAGGAGCCATGTGCGCCCGTAGTACTAAAACCATTCGATGTTTGTCATTCTTCCCACGCGAAGACATTAGTGTAGCCCCTATCTAGCAAAAGAAAGGAGCATCTAATTGTTGTAACCCAAATATAGTCAGTCAAAGGGTTATTATGCCATTTGAGGAAGTGTTAACCATCTTTACTGATGACAAATATCAAACCTATAAATCCCCAACTCTATCACCATGAAAGGGCGACAAATTAATTGAATATGTCGGAAGAGGAATCAAAGGCCCCTAACTACCCACAGACTGAGTCACTCATCTTCTTATATTTGTTTAGATACCTCATGGCCTCATGATCACACTTAAAAAGGAACTCTGCTTATGAGATACTTGTGACACTTAGACCGCTGCATAATACTTCGAATTGTAAGCGAAATGATGAAGTGCAAGGCCACTGTTGTAATTAGGCATCTATTCAACTCAATCATGTCAATCCCAGTTTTGCAAGCATCACATGAAAGCTCAAAGAACTTGGTAAAGTCAGAAGCAATAAAATCGGGCGCAAAGTCATTTTGTCCATAATAGCATAAAACGAATCCTCTGCCTCAAAGATCCACTAAAACGAGGATGTCGGGTTGTGTAATACCCCGTATTTTTTACGTTATATTAATTTGGGGATTTATTAAATTTAATGTGAGTTAATTATTTAATATAAATCCGGAAATTAATTATGTTATAATTATTAACGTGATGAGAGTTAGTAATTATGGGAAATTTGTTGAATATTACTAATGAGCAAAGTAATATATAATATTGGTTCTATCAAATGTCACGAGTGAATAGAATGACAATTTTGGAAATTTAAGTCGGGACGCGCCTGTGTCGCGTCGGGAATAAATGTTGATTAATAAAAGTGAAATATTTTTAACTTATCCGAATGGTGGTTTTGAGTGCGCCAACGTGTCCAGAAGGGTCGAGATAGTCAGAAAAGTGTACTCGGGGGTTTAGTTTGGATCTCGGGGCATTTTTAGGCTTATTTAGCACCCCGGGAGGGCATTTTGGACATTTTGCATTTTTGGGTAATTAAACCCACGAAAATTATTAGGCTATATCAGCCATTTAGAATAGTCCTTTAGGGTTATAAGACTCAAAACTTTAGAACGGCCATAGGAGAGGGAAGGAAAAAGCTTTCCAAGCAATCCAAGGCCAAAAAGTCACCCGATTGCACCACCACCACCACCAACGCGTAGATCGCGCGACGGGGAACGCAACCACACCAAAATCGTCCACAAATCAGAATTCTGAAATTTCCAGGCAAGTGTTTATCTTGCTTATTTTCGTTAATGCATCACTCATGTTAGTCTAGGGTTGATTAGGATGAGTTTCATGGAAAAAAAACCAAGTTGGAGATAGGAACTTCATGTAGTAATGATAAAAAGGAAATCTGGAAATCCCCCTTCATATGTAGAGGTTGAACCACGGATATATGATGTGTTAGAAGAAGAAATTCTGGAAAAAGATTGATTAGAACAAGGTTAAAGAAATTCTAGGGTTCTTGAGGTTAATATGAGTCTTTGGCCTATTAATCCATAGTGATTGATGAAAATTTGCATGCTTTACGTAGAAGATGTATAAAATGGGTTTATACTGTTAGTAGTACAAATTTCTGGGGATTGAGAATGAAAAATCTGGATTTGGATGAGGTTGTATGATAGAACCCGTAACGTAACTGGTTTCCTGCAGAATTCGCCATACCTGCTTGATCGATCGAGCGAGCGAAGAGCTTCGATCGATCGAAGTTTCGATCGATCGAGCCCCTGCTCTCGATCGATCGACCCCTTCTGGCAGACTTATATTTCCCTTTTAAAATAGTTGAATTAATTCTAAATGAATAATACTCCTTAGACATCCTTATTAAAATATTTTGGGAGATAAAGATGACCAGTAGGATTTATTAATGATTAAGAGACCTTAATGTAAGGCGAGATTTACATTTTTGGGGTGTTTATATATAAGGGATGATGGAATTTTGTATTAAAGGGAGAGATACGTAAAATAGTTACGATGGAAAATAGATGAATACCTACTGAATTTTACACTTGGGAGGATAGAGTCCATGAGTGTTGCGTAGTAAGTTGGAATAATCCCTCAAATTAAAGTTGGAGACGAACCGTTATACGCGATAACTAATAATGGGAAAATAAGGATAAATGTCGTGATTATGGGTTATGGGATGAACCTAAATTGATATGATAAAAGTAGTATATTTATATGACTGTGTGTATGCATATATTATATACATGTGAAAATCATGCCCGCGCTACTTGCTATCCCTGAGGTTACCGCGCTGGGACAATCTTATCTCGATGGGACATTTACGGGGGATATTGACTTGTACCCAAGAAGATAGGAATCCTAGGTACAGGCTATCGAATCGATAGTCACGGTCCTAAGAGACGCGAGGGTATGTGCTGACCTCTTGGACTTGGAAACTATGCTTCGCCTCAATATTGTTTGTGTATGTATTAATACAGTTCGAGAGTGATTCCGAACGTGTATTTCCCTTAGTACGAGTGATACGGGGATTGGATAGCAGAGTATGCCCGCACCATAATTTTTATGTGGGGTGCTGTTAGAATATATATATATTATACGAGTATTTAATATATATATGAAATTCTGAAATTTGGAACTGCCTACTGTGTTATGGTAAGTAAGAAATGAATAATGACTTCAAATTGGAAATACTTGTTTTGAAAAGTATAATATAACACTGGGAAACTTTATTAATAAATAAAGTTAAAATGAGAGCTTTGTTTCTGAATGAAATTTTCCTCTTAAACAATTATATTGTTCAGTTTTAAATCTTACGAGTAACCTAAGATAAGTTAAACCATTGGGAAGATTAGTGCAATATAAGATAAGATAATCATTTGGGAAGATTAGTGCGATAGGCGTGCACATTAGAAGAGAGGTGAGAATTTCTCAAGAGAGTGTCGCACTAATATGTTGTTCCATTGGCCTGTAAACATTTTAAATACTTGCTAAACAACTTTTAAATCATTTACACTATCGGGATCTGACCCGTTTCTATTTTCCTTTCTCTCTTGTATATATATATGTATATATTCCAGGTGCCCAGCCACAGGGGCGTCTTGCATAGGATCCTTTGGAAGGAACGTGCTGCAGCTTAGGTGGGAGTTGGAGGCGTCTTGCTTAGACGACTTCATTCATTTGATTCCACTCTTATCATATTTATTCAGTTGGGCATGTGTCGCCCGTTTCCATTATCCAGCTGTTTTATTGGACATTATGATTCATTTATTTCTAGTATTGTCACTTTGAAATTTATTACTGTCCGGATGTTTTACTTTAAGTTTTAAATGTTGGGATTTAGTTGTTGAATGTTTAAATTATTTAGATTATATGTTCCAAGTTAATTGTGGTGTGATTCTTTAATATTGAATTATTGTAAAGATTTAAATTTTGGTTTATAAAATAAAATTTGGAAAGTAATGTCTAAAAATGATTTTGACACTTAGCTTAATTAATTAGGGTGTTTAAATTGGAAAAGTTATTTTTCGACAGTGATGCTAAGAATGAACCAACTGTTCACCTTGATTTAATTTAATAAAGGAGTGATCGCCCGGTATTTAATTAGGCGGGGTGTCACAGGTGGTATCAGAGCATCAGGTTCTAGTGTCCTTAGGATCTGTACGGCTTATTTCGCTTTCAGCTTAGCATTTTTGCTATAGAGCCCTATTTTAGGATTGTTGTATTCTTGCTTTTTCAGCTATTTGAGATTTGATAATAACTGTAGACTAATAAATTTCTTCACGTTTCAGATGCCTCCGAGACGTGCACCATAGGATAGGCGTGCCCAAGCCGAGCAGCCAGCAGCTCCGACACATGGTACGATGAATGCTAATGAGGTAGCCGCTATTGTTGCTCAGGCGGTGAATGCCGCATTAGCGGTAGTACAGCAGGCTCCACCCCAGATCAGGCAGTGGCGCCAGTACCTGCACAACTTCCATCAGCATGGGAGCGGGTTAGGGATGCCTTTCAGAGGGCGCATCCCTCTGAGTTCACGGGTAGTTCAGATATCATCATCGTCAGCCAATGGAAGAAAGATATCCAGCGGCATCTTCGTATATATGAGTGCACAGACGTACAAAAACAGTTATTGGCTTCCTTCAAAATAGTGGGGGCCGCTTTGCAGTGGTGGGAATCCACCACCACCTTGGAGGAGAGGGATACTATTTCGATTCAGGTATTCTGGGAGCGGTTCGACCGCAAGTACTTCCCACCCGCCGTGCAGACTGAGATGAGGCGGAAATTACTGAACTTGAAACAGGAGAATTCTACCGTTGTTGAGTATGAGGAGGAGTTCACGAGACTTCTCACCATAATGCCAGATGAGGCACCTACTGAGGGTAAGAAGATAATGTTGTTTGTGGACGGGTTAGCTTGGAGGATCCGTCAGCATCTTATAGAGAATGTCTCTGAGAACCTTCACAGATGTACTCAATGCTGCCTTACTACATTGCCAGGATCACCGCTTCCATCTGCAGGGAAGCAAGCGAGCAGGAGAGTCCGGCCAGCAGGGCAGGATAGGGGGTAGTGGCGCTGGTGGAGCACCGACATCCCAGGGACAGACTCGTCAGCATGAGCAGAGTTCCCATCAGGGGGACCCTGCCAAGCGCTTCCGATCAGGTGATTCCAGGCAGGGATTTGGGGGTTATAGGCAGGGTCAGCAGGGCCAGCCTAATCAGCAGGGCCAGCAAGGCCAACACCGTCAGCAGCAGGGTTAGCAGCAGGGCCAACAGCGTTTTCATCAGGGCCAACAGGGCCAGTGGCGGGGTGGTAACGGCCAGCAGGGCCGTGGTCAGCAGGGTCAGAGGGGAGGTAACTTCAGAGGCCGATGTTTTGTGTGCGGCAAGCATGGCCATAAGCGCCAGGATTGCCCAGAGGGTGATGGGGCCCCACAGCAGCAGGGTGCCCGTAATGAGCCACAGAGGCCACTTTTTCCAGCTGCCCTCCCAGCACCAGCCCAGGTACCAGCCATTCCAGCAGCTCCAGTGCAGCAGGGGCAGTTACGGTATGGATGTGTCTATAACGTCCACCAGGCAGCAGCTCCACAGGCACCACCCGCGATTGAGGGTATGTTTCCTATCCATGGTACTATGGGTCGAGTTTTATTTGATACTGGGGCGACGCACTGATTTATAGCTACCCATTTTGCGAAGGCCTTAGGATTATTAGCCACAGCAGAGAGCACTGTGACGTGTGTAGACTCACCACTGGGAAATGGTTCGCTTATTTTCTTTATATGCCGGGGTGTGGGGGTAAAGATTGGTAGCTTGGTATTACTTGCAGACATGTTAGTCTTAGATATGCATGAGCATGACGTTATTATCGGTATGGATTGGCTCGCTGCTTACAGGGCCATGATAGATTGTTTTGGTGGGAGTATTGTTTTTGCCATTCCGGGGCAAGAGATGTTTATAGTGGCGATGCCTCGCCCAGAGGGAGGCTCGACCGCTCATTTGTATTACATAGAGGAGGATACCTCTAAGGAGGTTGTGATTCCCTTAGACTCGATCCCAGTTGTCCGTGAGTATTCCGATGTATTTCAGGAAATACCAGGCCTACCCCCCAATCGTGAGATAGACTTTGTCATAGATTTATTACCGGATACTAGACCAATAGCACGCGCTCCATACCGTATGGCTCCGGCAGAGATGCGAGAGTTACGAGATCAGATAGAGCAACTGTTAGGCCAGGGATTCATTCGAAGGAGTACCTCACCTTGGGGCGCTCCAGTCTTGTTTGTGAAGAAGAGAGATGGTTCACTGAGGCTATGTGTGGACTACCAGGAGTTGAACAAGGTCACGATACGGAATAAGTATTCGTTGCCTCGAATCGATGATCTGTTCGACCAGCTGAGGGGAGCAACTTTCTTTTCGAAGATAGATCTGAGGTCAGGGTACCATCAATTACGTATTAGGGAGCAGGATGTTTCAAAGACTGCCTTCCTGACGAGATATGGGTCCTATGAGTTCAGAGTGATGCCATTTGGCCTCACAAATGCTCCAGCCGTGTTCATGGACTTAATGAATCGAGTGTTCAGAGAGTTCTTAGATCAATTTGTCATCGTCTTCATAGATGACATTCTGATATATTCACACTCCGAGGAGGAGCATGCCGAGCACTTGAGGCAGGTTCTTCAGACCCTACGAGAGCATCAGTTGTATGCTAAGTACGAGAAGTGCGGATTCTGGTTGCGAGAAGTACAATTCTTGGGGCATGTTGTATCTGAACAGGGGATAGCAGTTGACCCGAGTAAAGTGTCAGCGGTGAGGGAGTGGGGACAGCCCACGACACCGACAGAAGTGCGTAGTTTCTTGGGATTAGCGGGATACTACGGGAGATTCATTCGGGGGTTTTCCAAAATAGCGGGTCCATTGACGAACCTGACTCGCAAAGGGGTTCCATATGTTTGGGATGATGCTTGCCAATTGTCTTTCGACGAGCTGAAAGACAAGCTTACTTCAGCACCGATCCTTGCTTTACCAAAGCCGGGTGTGGAGTACCTGGTTTACACCGATGCCTCCTTACGGGGACTTGGGGGAGTACTTCAGCAGGAGGAGAAGGCTATAGCTTTTGCCTCCCGCAAGCTTAAGCCGCATGAGAAGAATTACCCCACCCACGACCTGGAGTTAGCAGCGGTTGTTTTTGCATTGAGGATATGGAGGCACTATTTATTGGGGGAGAAATTCCCCTTGTTCACAGACCACAAGTCACTGCAGTACCTGTTCACTCAGCGAGAGCTGAATATGCGTCAGCGCAGATGGTTAGCGTTTGTGAAGGACTATCAGTTCGATATACAGTACCATCCGGGGAAGGCCAACGTAGTTGCTAATGCGTTGAGCCGTAGACCGGTAGATGAGGTAGCGGACGTCTGGAAAGCAAAGTGGAAGGAGTTGGGTCACCAGGACGCAGTAGCCCGTTCCTTCATATCTATTATGACAGTGACACCCGAGATTGTTACGAGGGTGATACAGGCACAGACCGCAGACCCGTTTTGCCAGGAGCAGATTATACGACTTTTAGCTGAGGGTGCTGAGTCCTATTCTGTTAGTTCTGATGGGGTTTGAGGTTTAATGAGAGATTAGTGGTCCCAGAAGGATCAGAATTACGTCATGCAGTGATGACCCAGTCTCACGAGTCCCGATTTGCGGTACATCCTGGAGGAGATAAGATGTACCGGGATATGAGGCGGCAATACTAGTGGAGTGGGATGAAGGACATTGCTAAGTTCGTGTCCAAGTGTTCTACCTGCCAGCTGGTAAAGGTGGACCATCAGAAACCGTCAGGGTTGCTTCAGCCATTGGAAACACCCGCGTGGAAGTGGGAGAGTATTTCTATGGATTTTATTACAGGGTTGCCTTTATCACAGCGGGGCCACGACTCTATATGGGTGATTGTAGACCGTTTGACCAATGTGGCTCATTTTCTGCCGGTGCGGACAGACTATACCACGGGTCAGTATGCTCAGTAGTTCATTGCTGAGATTGTCAGATTACATGGGGTGCCCCTGAATATTGTGTCAGATAGAGACAAGATTTTCGTGTCGCATTTCTGGGAGAGCTTTCAGGAGGCTATGGGTACTGAGTTGAGGCTGAGTTCAGCTTATCACCCACAGACAGATGGACAGACAGAGCGTACTAATCAGATGTTGGAGGATATGCTGCGCATGTGTGTTCTTGATTTTGGAGGAGGTTGGGAGCCACATCTTCCACTGGTAGAGTTTGCTTATAATAACTCTTATCAGTTCACGATTGGCATGGCTCCATTTGAGGCTTTGTATGGCAAGCCTTGTCGTTCCCCAACTTGTTGGCTCGAGGTGGGGGATAACAAGTTGCGAGGACCAGAGGTAATTTAGGAAACCTCCGCGAGGATTGAGATGATCAGGAGTCGTATTCGAGTAGCCCAGGACAGACAGAAAAGTTACGCCGATGCGAAACGGTTCTTCCGGGAGTTTAATGTGGGGGACCAAGTGTTACTACGTGTATCTCCTATGAAAGGAGTGATGAGGTTCGGGAAGAAAGGTAAATTGGCCCCGAGGTACGTGGGACCATTTTCCATTATCGAGAGGATTGAGCCGGTAGCATACAGATTGGGACTGCCAGAGCATTTACATCGCATTCACGATGTATTCCATATCTCGTCGTTGAGACGATATCTTCGGGATGATATGGCCTATACTCACATCGCGATAGATGAGATAGACTTACAGCCTCACAGCTCTTACGAGGAGAGACCGGTGGCTATCCTAGACCATAGCGAGAGGAAATTGAGGTCGAAGGTAGTTCCACTTGTACGGGTCCAGTGGGAGCATCATAATGTGGAGGAATCCACTTGGGAGCGTGAGGCAGATATGTGCGAGAGATACCCAGATTTATTCTTACCAGGAATGCCTTATTTTTCGAGTTTCGGGACGAAATTCCGTTATTATGGGGGAGGTATGTAATACCCCGTATTTTTTATGCTATATTAACTTGGGGATTTATTAAATTTAATGTGAGTTAATTATTTAATATAAATCCGGAAATTAATTATTAACGTGATGAGAGTTAGTAATTATGGGAAATTTGTTGAATATTACTAATGAGCAAAGTAATATATAATATTGGTTCTATTAAATGTCACGAGTGAATAGAATGACAATTTTGAAAATTTAAGTCGTCGGGAATAAATGTTGATTAATAAAAGTGAAATATTTTTAAGTTATCCGTATGGTCGTTTTGAGTGCGCCAATGTGTCCAGAAGGGTCGAGATAGTCAGAAAAGTGTACTCGGGGGTTTAGTTTGGGTCTCGGGGCATTTTTAGGCTTATTTAGCACCCCGGGAGGGCATTTTGGACATTTTGCATTTTTTGGTAATTAAACCCACGAAAATTATTAGGATATATCAGCCATTTAGAATAGTCCTTTAGGGTTATCAGACTCAAAACTTTAGAACGGCCATAGGAGAGGGAAGGAAAAAGTTTTCCAAGCAATCCAAGGCCAAAAAGTCACCCGATTGCACCGCCACCACCACAAACGCGTAGATCGCGCGACGGGTAACGCAACCACACCAAAATCGTCCACAAATCAGAATTCTGAAATTTCCAGGCAAGTGTTTATCTTGCTTATTTTCGTTAATGCATCACTCATGTTAGTCTAGGGCTGATTAGGATGAGTTTCATGGAAGAAAACCCAAGTTGGAGATAGGAACTTGCATGTAGTAATGATAAAAAAGGAAATCTAGAAATCCCCCTTCATATGTAGAGGTTGAACCACGGATTTATGATGTTTTAGAAGAAGAAATTTTGGAAAAAGATTGATTAGAACAAGGTTAAAGAAATTCTAGGGTTCTTGAGATTAATACGAGTCTTTGGCCTATTAATCCATAGTTATTGATGAAAATTTGCATACGTAGAAGATGTATAAAATTGGTTTATACTGTTAGTAGTACAAATTTCTGGGCGATTGGGAATGAAAAATCTGGATTTGGATGAGGATGTATGATAGAACCCGTAACTGGTTTCCTGCAGAATTCGCCATACCTGCTTGATCGATCGATCGAGCCAAGAGCTTCGATCGATCGAAGGTTCTATCGATCGAGCCCCTGCTCTCGATCGATCGACCGCTTCTGGCAGACTTATATTTCCCTTTTAAAATAGTTGAATTAATTCTAAATGAATAATACTCCTTAGACATCTTTATTAAAATATTTTGGGAGATAAAGATGACCAGTAGGATTTATTAATGATTAAGAGACCTTAATGTAAGGCGAGATTTACATTTTTGGGGTGTTTATATATAAGGGACGATGGAATTTTGTATTAAAGGGAGAGATACGTAAAATAGTTACGATGTAAAATAGATGAATACCTGCTGAATTTTACACTTGGGAGGATAGAGTCCATGAGTGTTACGTAGTAAGTTGGAATAATCCCTCAAATTAAAGTTAGAGACGAACCGTTATACGTGATAACTAATAATGGGAAAATATGGATAAATGTCGTGATTATGGGTTATGGGATGAACCTAAATTGATATGATAAAAGTAGTATATTTATATGACTGTGTGTATGCATATATTATATACATGTGAAAATCATGCCCGCGCTACTTGCTATCGCTGAGGTTACCGCGCTGGGACAGTCTTATCTCGATGGGACCTTTACGGGGGATATTGACTTGTACCCAAGAAGATACGAATCCTAGGTACAGGCCATCGAATCGATAGTCACGGTCCTAAGAGACGCGAGGGTATGTGCTGACCTCTTGGACTTGGAAACTATGCTTCGCCTCAATATTGTTTGTGTATGTATTAATACAGTTCGAGAGTGATTCCGAACGTGTATTTCCCTTGGTACGAGTGATACAGGGATTGGATAGCAGAGTATGCCCGCAACATAATTTTTATGTGGGGTGCTGTTAGAATATATATATATATTATACGAGTATTTAATATATATATAAAATTCTGAAATTTGGAACTGCCTACTGTGTTATGGTAAGTAAGAAATGAATAATGGCTTCAAATTGGAAATACTTGTTTTGAAAAGTATAATATGACACTGGGAAACTTTATTAATAAATAAAGTTAAAATGAGAGCTTTGTTACTGAATAAAATTTTCCTCTTAAACAATTATATTGTTCAGTTTTAAATCTTACGAGTAACCTAAGATAAGTTAAACCATTGGAAAGATTAGTGCGATATAAGATAAGATAATCCGTTGGAAAGATTAGTGCGATAGGCGTGCACATTAGAAGAGAGGTGAGAATTTCTCAAGAGAGTGCCGCACTAATATGTTGTTGCATTGGCCTGTAAACATTTTAAATACTTTGCTAAACAACTTTTAAATCATTTACACTATCCGGCTCTGACCCGTTTCTATTTTCCTTTCTCTCTTGTATATATATGTATATATTCCAGGTGCCCAGCCACAGGGGCGTCTTGCATAGGATCCTTTGGAAGGAACGTGCTGCAGCTTAGGTGGGAGTTGCAGGCGTCTTGCTTAGACGACTTCATTCATTTGATTCCACTCTTATCATATTTATTCAGTTGGGCATGTGTCGCCCGTTTCCATTATCCAGCTGTTTTATTGGACATTATGATTCATTTATTTCTAGTATTGTCACTTTGGAATTTATTACTGTCCGGATGTTTTACTTCAAGTTTTAAATGTTGGGATTTAGTTGTTGAATGTTTAAATTATTTAGATTATATGTTCCAGGATAATTATAATTGTGGTGTGATTCTTTAATATTGAATTATTGTAAAGATTTAAATCTTGGTTTATAAAATAAAATTTGGAAAGTAATGTCTAAAAATGGTTTTGACACTTAGCTTAATTAATTAGGGTGTTTAAATTGGAAAAGTTATTTTTCGATAGTGATGCTAAGAATGAACCAACTGTTCACCTTGATTTAATTTAATAGAGGAGTGATCGCCCGGTATTTAATTAGGCGGGGTGTCACAGGTTGCTCATAAGAGTGGTGGTACGCACTACAATGGAGGTGACCCCCCAGATGAATCACCGGTAGGAACCGGCTAGCCTCCAAGGGCGTACCTGTGCTACTAAGATCAGAATGAGCACTCAACAATGGCCTGAAACCTTTATTCTCTCGCCCAAGACGCGTACGCTATTTGAAACTAAATAAACCATGAATTTCCAGAGGTGCAAGTACAACTCATACTCACAAATAACTCATAACAACTACTCCAAATTCTGACATGCTCATCCGACTATGTACTTCCATAGTTTAGGCCACAAAATCAAAGTCATCATGACTGTCATAAACATGGAGGGTACATTAGACAAACCAAAAGGGCATAACTAATCACTCGTATAGCCATCATTTATCTTGTGTTCAGTCCGTCACTTATCACCGGACTAATCTAGTGGTAACAACTCCCTAGATCGAGCCTTAAGAAAACAAGAGTCACATAAAACTAATCTAACATCTCATTCAAGCGAGAAATTAGAAATTAATACCTACATGCAACATCTTATTAGTTGCTATCCATAAAAATATGCCAATTCGTATACTTTGCCACAAGTAGAGCGGAAAAAGAACAAGGTTAAACTTTGACACTTGACACTTTAACTCCTCATCTCCTCATGTTGGATCATCATGTAGTGGAAAGATTTGGAAATTGGATTCTCATTACAAGGTCGATGTCCATTGCATGTTGTCCTCAGTGGCTTGATGCACACGCCTGCAAGTTTTATTTTTGCTTGAACAACGACCCCATTAGTCCTATCCGTATAATGGGCTTATACTATAGTTGTGAGGGATCTTTGTTATACAAGCTGATAAAGCCTTCTCCCTAGCATCAGTTAATAACGGTGCAAAAGAAACTACGCCCAGTTTGAAAGAGAAAACCCCAAATTGAATTTTCCCTAAATATGCATACACAAAAGGGCCCAATCCCAAGCTAAGGCCAACGAGCTTCATGGTGCTTAAGATTTGAATGTCTATCAGGATTGTGTTTGGCACAATTTCTTTTTATTATAAATACGAGAATAAGTATTAGAAAATCACCAAGGAGTATCCAAAAAATAAGGCTGGCCCACGGGCCTGAACACCAAACCACAAAAGGAACAAAAAACAAGTACCGCAAACGTAAATCGTCCAAAAACTCTACAAAATATACAACTAGAATACCTCCTCTACACCATTAATACAGCATAGACAACATCTAAGTCTTAGTCATGTGCACCGAAGATTTTGAATCCTCAAGACATCTCTTATTCCTCTCTCTCCACACCGTCCACGTGAGAGACAAATGCACCACCATCCACACCTCGCGCTTAGGCTGCTCATCGATGCACCCTGCCACGGCCTCAACAACACCTCCACTAACCTCAGCACACCTTGAAGTGGGTAAACATATCCCATGACCTCCTATGAAAGGCACAATGAAGTAGTGAAGTAAAGTGTGATCTATTAACTCCCCATCACCCTTATACAAATGACGATAATTCATAATCAGCTTCTCCTCTGCCCCTAGCTTCTCCTGATTATCAATTGTCAAAATGGCACCTTTGGCAGAAACCTAAGATAAGAATGTCACCTTCAATGGAGCCCCCATACACCACACTGCCCTCCAAGGGAATGGACTCAACACACACACACACACACACACACACACCAGAAGATGATAAAAGGAATTGACCGAGAAACCACCCCCTCCTCATCCCAACAAACACAACTCGTCCCTCCAACTCCTCCATAAACTCCACCTTGTTCATAGCACTGCCACCTAATAAAGGGTTCCAGAACTTCCTCCACACCAGCCCACATAATCCACCACTAGGGGTGTAAGCGATACGGTTTGGTCGGTAAATGGTAGATACCAATACCAAAACCAAACTCTAGAGGGTAAAATCAAACCGTACCAGTTTACCACCCAGTACACCAAAATCAATACCAAAACCAAACCGGCTGGTATTTCGGTTTTTTCGGTAATTTTGGTTTTTTTATGGTTTCGGTAAATTTTGGTTTTTTCTGGTTTCGGTGAATTCTGGTTTTTTCTGGTTTTGATTTTTTCTGGTTTCGGTAAACAACACTAAAAGTCCCAAAAAACCAAAAACAAAACCAACCAACTTTTTTAAATATTAAAACCAAAACCAAAACCAACTTTTTTCTGTTTTTGGTAAATTCGGTACGGTAATTTTGGTAAATTCGGTACGGTACAGTAATTTCGGTACGTTTTTTTTTGTTTCGGTAAATTCGGTACGGTATGGTAATTTCGGTACGATTTTTTCTGGTTTCAGTAAATTCGGTACGGTAATTTCGGTAAATCGGTTTTTTAAATATTAAAACCAAAACCAACCAACTTTTTTGCGGTAATTTCGGTTTCGGTAAGACTGGTTTCTGGTATTTTAATATATGAAACCAAAACCATTTTTTTTTTTTGGACCAAAACGGTACGGTACGATAAAAACCTGTACCGCTTCCACCCCTATCCACCACCAATGCCCCTCGTTCACTAACAACCGATGTAAACCTAGCAATCAATCCTGCAGCGGGACCTCACCACACCATTGATCCTACCATAATCTCATTCGTCTTGAAAGACACGAACTTGCAAAAGTCATCCCATCCCCGCCCAATATTCTTCCACAACCCCATGCCATGCGGCAATTTGGACCAGCCTCCACCTTAAAATATCCTCCCAAAACCTAGGCGCTGACCCTCCTCCACAACCTCCCCTCCTCCAGCAGAAAGCGCCACAACCATTTACCTAGTAGGGTTTGGTTGAAACAAGCAACATCCCTCACCCCGCCTCCTAGAGCTAAGGATTTGCACACATCCCCTACCCTACAAGATTAAACTTGAACTCCTCACAAGTTCACAACCTTTCCAAAGGAAATCCCTCACGCACTTCTCCATCATTTTCCTGACCCCAACCGAAAGCAAAAGTAAAGAAAGAAAATAAGTCGGAATACTACTCAAAGTACTGTTCCCCACCCCACCCACGGAAAGATAAGCTCATTTCCATCCCGACAACCTCCTCTTTGCCTTTTCCAACACTGGGTCCCAAATTGACTTGGCCTTATAACTCGTACTTGGTGGTAGCCAGATATGTTGCGGGAAGCTTCCCCACCTTAGCACCCCAACACTCCTGTCACCCCTCCACATCCTCCACATTCCCCATTGGGATAATCTCGTTCTTCCACACAAAATTCTTCAAACTCGAAACCGTTTCAAAGCAAATAAACACTAACTTTAGATCCCTGAGTTGCCCTTCCTTCGCACCACAGCACAGAAGCGTATCATTCACAAATAACAAATGAAAAACGGATACCTAGTCATCTCCACCTTCCCCTATCAAAAAACCTTTCATAACTTTTCAGCTTACCTCCCTCCACAACCCTCGCTATCAACCGACTAAGAGCCTCCATTAAAAAAGGAGACGAGGGGTCTCCCTAACGAAGCCCCCTAGCCTAGAGCAACTGAAAAACACTCTGGTGTACCATTCAACATCACCGAAAATCTAATTGAGCAGCTACGAATCCAACTTCGCCATCTCTCCCCGAAACTCATCCTCTGCAACACGTATACCAAAAACTCCCGACTGACATGATCATAGGCCTTCTTTGTCTAATTTAGAAACGACCCCCGGCATAGCCACTCTATGTCAAGACACCACACTCATTATCCATTAACACCGCATCAAGAATTTGTATGCCACCTACAAAGGCGTTCTAAGAGTCCTACACCACTGATTGCATCACCCACTTAAGTCTCCAAGATAACACTTTGGCTAAAAGTGTGTAAGTTACCCACTAAACTAATGGGTCGGAAGCTTCAAATGTCATCTTTCCCTCCTTTTTTGGGAGCCAAGGTGATAAATAAGATGTTAAAACTCCTCTCAAACTAACATCCTCAAACATCGCCATCACATTTGCCCTCACCAATCCCCGACATACCTAAAAAAACATCACAAAACCATCTGAGGCAGGTGCCTTGTTCCCGAACATAAGAGTGCAACGCTTGAACCATCTCTTATTTCGTAAAAGAGACTTCCAAAACCTCATCATCAATAATGATTGAGGCAAAAGACACACCCTCCAAAGAGTGTTGCCAACACTCCTCTTCGGTAAATAACTTTTGGTGGAAACGAACAATGCCCTCTTTCACCTCTTCCTCCTCGTGTAGCAAAGAGCGCCATCGACGATAATAGTCACAATATAATAAAATTGCCTTTGCGAGTTAGCCACCCTATGGGAAAAATTTTGTATTCCCATCCCCCTCCTTCAACCATGTAGTCATAAACGTCCTCGGAAGGCAATCATGAGTAACACTAGGGAAGAAGTCTTCCCAATCATATGAAATAAGGAATCGGTCCAACCAAGTGAGCCCCCTCCCTTCCAAAAGTAAGTCCACCAAGTGAAGATCAAATATGAAATTAGAAAATTCCCGCATGGCCCTAAATACTTTCCCCCTCCGCTAAAGTGCACCACATTAAAATCTCCTCCAACACACCACGGATACCCCTCACCCCAGCTAGTTCCTCCTCCAACGACTCCCATATGTCCACATCCTATTCTCCAGGATAAATAATAACCCTTGGAGGTCGTCAACCAACTCCACCATCCTCGAGTCCCATATCATAAGAACACCCCTGACCTTCCATATTCATTCAACAAACATCACTTCACTCACTTACCTCCCCACAGGCAACCCACCACTGAATTTGGAAATTGTACAAATTTTGATTTCTTGCAAACAAACAACAACCGGGCACCATCTTTTGATAGAGGCGCTAATGACCATCGTCTTATCCGGATCATTTGCTCCTCTCACATACCAAGACAAATTTTAACTTTATGAGAATGTTTAATTCTTTAATACAGAGTTGTCCCCTCTTCGTGGCGCTCAAGGTTAATGATCAATAGAACGACTTTTCCATGTTACAATTTACAAGAACATAAAACAATTTTGTGTTTTTTAATAACTCGAGAAAGAGACTATAGAATCGAGCATAATACAAACAAACAACTGAAAAAAACGAATTAATATTGATGTAAAGGGAGAAGGGAGAATGGAGGGTCTAGGGGATTAGTTAAATGCTTTAAGAGGTCTTTAAAAACACCAATTGAAAAAGAATATATGTATATACGAATGGTTTTTATATAGAAAGTATTTATAGAGAAACTGGTGCCTACTCAGATGGGTTTTGCATGCCAAAAGGCATGCGGAGGCATAGTTGTATTTGTCTTTCTTTTATTACATTAACTTTATTAGTGAGGCGTATTGTTGTATTGTGTGCATTCACCCCTAGTATATAAAGTGGCATTTTCCTTTGTATTTCATTAACAACCCGAGCCTGAGGTGTGACCCACACAACGCCGCAGATTTTATTGTTAGACTAACAACAAAAAGAATTAACAGGGCAATAATTAATTAAAACGGCGTTCAAAGGAGAAGTTACCCAAAAATAAATATACGCTTGAGCCGAGCCCCGCAACTCACGACCCATGAACCTCGCGTCCGAGACTAAGCAAAGGGCGGCACGCGTGTATTCTAAAATTATGACACTCCATGTTGGGAAGAGAACTTTTGTGCTCTCAAGTGGTAAACCCCTCAAGCCCAACACTGGCCTTAATAAGCTACACAAACTCTACTTCAAATTTCTCTATAAGACGAGCATCATTTCAAAACCTTCAACCAATTTTGCACATGTTCAAATAGGGTACTTTTCAATCACTTTTTAACGGCTTTTAACAAGTGACTATAAGGCGCCTCAAATAACATGTGGTCCCACTTAAATTTAATGAAGTTGACCAAAATCACTTGGTCAAACCCAAGTTTCCAACAATACATCAATCCACACATAGAACAATACAGACAACAGTTAAAATTGTGAAAGCAATGTCGGTATGTAGCTGCTAAGGCCATCCGCAATATTACGTCCTATCACCACATATCAAATAAAAAAAATTGTTAATCACTTTTACAATTAGGTGTTTTAAGTAATTTTCATGGTGCCTTTAGCATCATGAATAATGTTATCCATGAATCATTCCATTACGCTTAACCATCGTTGAAAACTGGATAACTATTAATACATTTGGAGCTCAGTACAGAAAGATGTAAGTAGAAAGTAAGCCTAAAGAGTAAGAAGTTTTAATTCTAGGATCAGCACGGGAGAATGAAAGCCATAAAGTCTATCAACGATACCTGTTAGTCATCCCCTTTGAGTCTACTCCATAGATGTCCAGTTTTCTTGCTGATAGTTTTCTCTTCCCCATGGTACAAGGGCTTTAGCCTGGTGCAATGTTCAGCAAAGAAGAAATTATAACCATTCCTGTTTCCCTTTGGGTCGATATGGATCCGTTAAAGCAAGCTGGAACCTCTTCCGGATTCCGTGAGGAGATGTAGTACAAGTATTAGAACTCTGGGGACATGTTTAATACCTTAGGAGTATGATAAAGGACGCCCTTCAGTTTCTCAGGACCCAAATTCACAGTAATCAAATATCCGCTATCAAATTTCGCATCAATGGTTCCAGTCACTAGACTGCCAGGCTCCAAGTTTGGATTTGCTGTACACCAAAGGGAACAAAATACTTATTGAGACCATAAATGGTACACATTCAACCACTTCAAAATAGAAAATCACATATAAAAAGGAAAAAGGTTTTAACATTAAGAGAAATAAAAAGCCAGACATCTCAAAGCAAGTACATCTAATTTTAATGGAAGCCTGTCGCATTAGATTCTTAATAATATGTTCATTATTGAAAGGAAGGATAAACGCAAATCGGAAAAAACCTCACAAACAACAATTAGAAATAAAATACTATCTAAGGGTCCGTTTGATTCAAAAGTGGGAAAATGGCTTGAGTGGAAAAAAATTCTATGGCAAGGGCAAATCCCAAAATTATCCAGATAAGGCTGTTTGATAGCATTAGTTTTTCTGGTGGCAAATCCTTTTTTTTTTTACAATTTCTTTAGGGATCAGAATAAAGAATTAAAAGTGTTTTATACGGTGAGGGACTTAATGGAAGGGCCTCATATGATAAAAATCAAATGTAAAAAAAAAATCGTATATTAAAAAAAATCGAACAAAAAAAAACTGATACAAAAATCTGATATATTATAACAAAAAAAACCTATATTTTAGCAAAAACAAACCATCAATTTTTATAAAAAAAGATCCCTATATTATACAAAAACAAACCCAATAGTTATAAAAATAAAAAATTAAAAAAACAGTTTTAACATACAAAAAAAACGCAAATTTTAACAGCATAGAAAGACCCTATATTTTAGCCAAAACAAATCATAGATTTTAACAAAATAAAAATAAATAAAAAAATAAACTATATTTTAACAAAAACAAACCCTAGATTTAATAGTAAAAAAAACGCAGATTGTAAAAATATATATTAAAAAAAGGTATATTTTAGCAAGCAAAAAAATATCAAGCTATCTTTAAAAATAAATTTAAAAAAATCCCTATATTATAACAAAAACAAGGCCTAAAAAAAATTAACAGTTTTTAACAAAAAAAAAACACAGATTTTAACAACATAGGAAGACCCTATATTTTAGCAAACAAATCATAGATTTTAACAAAATTTTATATATATATATATATATATATATATATAGAGAGAGAGAGAGAGAGAGAGGCTCCTGTGCACACTAAGTTTGCACATCCTTTTTTAAAAATAGTAAAAAAAATATTTTTGAACTGATTTTTTAGTGTGATATTTAAACATTTTAAGGAATCCATATAAAAAAAATTCAACCCAAAAAAACAACTCTAAATTTTTTATTTTAATATATATAAAAAAAATATGAGAGGAGGGTGTTTTACTGTTCCAAAATATTAACGGTTGAGATCGAATTTTTTGGGGGATCTAAGGATCTTCGATTGTGCCATGTCACCATTTATGCATTGTGACATGGCACAATTGAAACGACACACTTAAAGACCCGGACCAAATATGATTACCTCGAGCCTCTCCCACATCACATCCGTTGCCCACTTACACTCTTACACAACCACTCTTACACGAAATCTCCCTCTCTCACCTCTATCAAATACTCCACCATCAAAAGTTTTTCATCTTCAACAAAAATCCTCTCTCCTCTCTATCAAACACTCCTTTCTATCGCCGACAGTGAACTCCATGAGAGCCTAAAGGATGGGGATGATAGTAAGAGAGAGAAAGAAACAGGTATGTCCATTGTTGAAAGATGTGATCTTGAAAGATCTGATTTTGGTTGATATTTTTTTAGTTGATTGTTGATTTATTGATTTTCTTTCCCTTATTGTTGATTTTGGTTGTTTTGATCTCTCTCTCTCCCATTCATTTTCATTGCAGTTTGATTTAAACTTACCCGTTTATTTTTTGCGGAATAAGGCAGGACGGGATCGGGTCTTGGGTTGTTGGCAGCGGGTTTAGCTCGCGGGTTGGAGGTCATTAATGGGTCACGGGTTACAATGGGGTATAAGGTGGGTGACTCACCGGAGTTCAAAAGTGGCCCGAGTAGGAGCTTGTCGGATTTGTATCAGGCTAAGGCCGGCGTTTTTGGGGGTTGTTAGCGGCAGGTGGTTAAAGTGGCGTTTTTTTTTTTGTTGTTGGCGGTATGTGACTTTTTCTCTTTTCTTTTGTTTGTCTTATTTCTAGCCATTTTACACATACCATTTTATTTGTCTTATTTTGGTCTATTTGGTTTGTGTGTACTATTTGTTTAATAAAACTAAGAATTATAATATATTTAGTTTTTGTCTAGTAGTAAGTTTTTTATTTTATGGAAAATATCTATATATGAGGTATGTGCTTATTATAGTACTGTCATTTTCCAAATGTTTAGCAGAATCCAAACGGAGGGATTAGGGCATTTGAAACTTAAGTAGTTGTTCTGCATACATCTCTTCCAAGGTAATTAAGCTTTTTTGTATTAATCTATAGTACATGGGGATACTATGTCAAATTGTGTATCAATATATAAATTACATAATGTTATTTTATAAAAAAATTAATATATATTAACACTTAATATAAAAAAATGTTAATATAAAACTCTTAAAAAAAATGTTGTGCCCCTTTTTAATTGAGTTGTGTTCGTGTTTGGTTAAAAAAAATGTTGTGTCGTGTCGCTTCTTTCGGTTCATTCATTCATGTTAGATGAAAATAAATAAGATTTTGGGTTAAAAATGTGTTTGTGTTAAATAAAAAGAATAAGATGGAGTGTTACAGAATTTTGTTTGAGTGGGAATAGCTCTACTCTATCCATATATAATATTTGACTAGCTATTTTAATAGACTAACTATATTTTTTGTTTTGTATTAGGTCACATTTTGAAAACTACGGACAATTATTATAGTGGTACATGCGGGACGACATCAGTTCATATATATGTGATTGTAATCGTTCTTACGAAGTTTGTTTTGTTAAAATATTTGTTAGATTTTACTTTTGAGATCATTGAATATTTGTTGGATTGGTTGTTATCCCTTACGAGGGTGGATAGTCCAATAAACAAAGGAGACTCTGTCCATTTTTTTTTTTAAATGGACAATTTGTATATTTGAGGCATAATGTGAATTCAGTGGATGGATATTTTGTATTTCATGTTATATGTGAATTTGTTTGATGAATTTAGACTATTTGAATGTTGTTGGACAATTTGTTATTTGTTAAGCAGTGTGGATAACCTTATAAACAAAGGAGATTATGGCGATTTTGTTTTAAAATTACACTTTATTTATTGGTGAAAATATTTTTGTCGTCTCGCAATTATATACTTTAGAAATTTTCGCCGTTTTGCGATTACATACTTTAAAAAATTTCCCCATGCCTTCTTCAGGCATGGGCATTTCGCTAGTGTATAGATAGATAGATAGATAGATAGATAGATAGATAGATAGATAGATAGATAGATAGATAGCGAGAGAGAGAGAGAGAGAGTCACAAGTGAACCAAAATAATGAACATTTTAATGAACCTAATAAAACATTAGGAAATAACTCATAAGGCAAGTGTTTTCTTCCTTTATGTGATTTGTAGTTAGCGATGTTGGTTTTTGAATTTGTGGTAACAAATCTGGTTATTAGAAGACTTGATGTATAAATCTTGCTAATCATATATTGAAGAAAAACGAATTTAACCCATGTGAATCAGAAATTTTGAGAACATAACATGGTTTGTAAGATTTATGGGTTTTCTAGAGGTTGAAGATGATAAAACAATTCATAAATGGTGAAATATATGATTGTTAAGAAAACGGGTTAAGATTTGAAATCGGTAATTAAGTGTGGATAAATTATGAATAAGTAAAACTATGAAATTTATAAGAATGATTGATGCGAAAATCATAGGGGAATGAGTTTGGTGATGATTAGAATTGAATAGAGAAGAAATTTGGAATTGGGAGAAGAATACAAAAAAAAAACGTTAAGCGTTCTTGGGCTGTTCAGGTAGGCCCGGTGGGGGTCCCGGGCCGGTCGATTGGGGGTCGCGATTTTGGCCTACGGGGGTAACAGTAAGCATCAAATGGAGAGGGCGGTGGACCGGGGCCCTAGGCCGGTCGACCGGTAGTCGCAGTTTTTGCCTACGGGGGAAATAGTAGGTATACAAAGGAAGGGGCTATTGACCGAGGATCCAGGACCGATCAACCGGTACCTTATTTTTTAGAATAGTTGGGTTTTTTTAAGGGGGGAAAACAGCAGCGTGAATATATTACTCAGATTGATATGTCGTTTGCGGCCACGCATAACTAATTTAGTGTAGTACGATATTATGACAATTAAAGTAGTTGGGTATAGGTTGTGGAAAGTCGAAAATACCCTTGAGGTTACAATGAGTGATGAAACTCTCCCAATTCAAAACCACACTTAGTGGAAGCAATTACGAGATCAGTACAAACCTAACCGAGTATATAGGAGGCGAATCATATGATCCTATTGTTAATAACAAATGGCGGGTTGTAGTTAATTAACATTGGTAACATATCTATTATGAACGGACGCAGTAGTTCTCGATATATATATAAGTGTGAGAATCATATATATGTATGCATGTGAGGAATGCAAATTGTGTTTATATAAATTTTACTCGAGGATGCTATCCGGGAGGTTACGCGTAGTGGGCGGTCCCACCCTGGCGATACCAGCGGGGTTTGGATTGTAGCTCCAGGTTATAGTGCTCGGGTGGCTCCTACAGTGATTAAAGAAGGATGGCACGCAGGTCTTCAAGGAAGATGTATTGAAACCCTAAGGCATATGTATATATAACCACCTCCATATATTGTTTACGATTTGGGTTCGGTGGTGAGATTCCGACTCGGTGACACGAGATGTGCCTGGTATTTGATAGCATGTACAGGAAATGCATCTAATAGGACCAAGCTATGAGGATGTATATTTGTACGTAGTGAGTAATATGTGTATATATCTATAGATGACGTGTAACTATCTATTGATGTGATATATAGTATATTCATATAAATTAGGGTTATATATGTTATACTAATTGTGATAGTGTGTTTGACATACGACAGGGTGATTAACGAGCTAGCTTTAATAGCTATTATGGTCTAGTTGGATCGAGTAATAACTAGATGGAATAAATGAATGCGATAGGGGTGCACTATAGAAGAGAGGTGAGGTTGTCTTCAAGAGAGTGCGACTGTGAAATCAATTATGAACATGATATATTACGCATTTCATTTATTGCAATAAAATGCTTGATAAAAAATTTCAAAATAATTGGGCATTGACCCGTTTGCAAAAAAAAAAAAAAAATCTTAAAGCCTTTTAGGTGTCCAGCCATAGGGACACCAGGCTTGAAGACCCATTCCTAGTATGTGTAGCTGCAGCATGTGTGGATGTATGCGAGATTTGGACTAGACGTCTCCATTATTTATTCCTAGAATAGGATTCTTATCTCCGCACTTTATTTTGGGCGTGTTGCCCCCACAGTCACATTATTCATTTTTATTCATTTCAGATTTGTACTTGGATTATTTATTTGGATTTGTTTTGGAGCCGATGGTTTATTCGTCACTTATTTATATTACTTGGATGTTCAGACTTCTATACTATTGTGTGAATGGTTTAAAGTGATTTTATTCCGCATGATAAAGAAAGATAAAATTTGGCACCGACTTAATTAACTATTAGGTGATTATTAATTAATAAAGTTTTCGACAGTGATGCTAAGAATGAACAAATGGGAATCCTGTTTAATAAGATAAAGGACTGATCACCCCGTATTTAATTGGGCGAGGTGTCACAACTGTAAGATTATATTAGATTTTTAAATTTATCTATTGATGACTTATTAATGCATTTCACAGTGGATAAGTTTATTAGCCAAACAGATTGACAAGAGAAAAAAGAAAAAAACTTCAAAAGGTTGAACAGAAGATGCTTGGCAGGGGTTTATTCTTATCTCACACAAAAATGCCAAGTTTTTATGATATTTATTTGTGTGGGTGTGGGGGGGTGGGGGGGGGGGGGTGGGGGGGGTAAGGAGGAAGTAGGGTCGAAGTGGATTTTGTGTCACACGCGTGTCCGTTACCGCTGGCGTGAACCAATCACATCAAGGAATTTTGAGTTATTTTATAATGTCTTATTAGGTTCATTATTTTGGTTCACTTGTAACCTCTCTCTCTCTCTCTCTCTCTCTCTCTCTCTCTCTCTCTCTATATATATATATATATATATATATATGTGTGTGTGTATATATATATATTAACAAAAACAAACTCTAGATTTAAAAGAAAAACACAGATTTTAACAACATAAAAAAACCCTATATTTTAGCCAAAAAAACATCAAACTATATTTTTTTTTTAAATCCCTATATTATAGCACAAACCCAATATTAAAATAAAAACAGTTTTTAACAAGGGAAAAAAACGCAGATTTTAACACCATAAAAAAACTATATTTAAGTTAAAACAAATCATAAATTTTAACAAAATAAAGAAAACTCCATATATTTTAACAAAAACGATGCATGGAAAATGTGGTAGGAAAACTATTCTTGCTATTTATTGAGCAAAGCAAATTTTTCCAACAAAAGTGGGAAAAGAATGGCAAATTTGCATGTGAGCATGGTAAACCATGAAAAAATTTATATTGATAATAAGGACAATCAAAACGCACATAATAATGGGAAAATTCCTCATTTGCCACCCTTTGTCACATTTGCCATGGCAAATAAGGGTAATCAAATGGACTCTAATAGTTGTAATATGAAGTGATTAAAAAATTAAATGTCCGGGTTGCCCAGCTTGGGACACGGTTTCTTGTCTGAGGAAGCCACGCTGTACTAAAATATATGTTAAGGCTTAGGATTGGACCTGCTCTACCGCTCCCACTACATTGTGTAACCAATACCAAGATATTTCCAAAAACTATAAAAGGGGAAGGTGCAATTCCTTGCTGACTCTTGATACTCAAATGAGTCTGAGAAAATGGCAGCTATGCACTGGTTGGTGTGTGTGATCCTGTGTCTATCTTTTAGAGCACCAAACAATACATAGCTGCCAGCGAGCCCCCTTTTTTCAGTCCTGTCAAAAGTCAAAATAAAATTACTCAAGTGTTGGTTCAAAATGCAGCAATCTCATAAGGCAGTAAATTTCTAAGGTTCTTTGTTACACTTCTTTTACTCACAGATTCTTCAATCAAACATAACATGGTCTAAGACACTAATATAAATACGCCGCCTGGGGGCTTTACCGGGACTAACTAATAAAAGGCCTAGAGCCGGAAGTGATCTTAGAAACCAATCGCGTTCTGGGAAAAAATCCCAATATCGTATTCGCCTAGAAGAAAAACAAAAATTGCGTTTTCATTATGGTCTTACAGAACGACAATTACTTAAATACGTTCGTATCGCCGGAAAAGCCAATATTATCATCTGAACTCTGAAGCATGCGAATAATTTCAGTAGTGCCCCTTCCCATCACACCCTAAAGTATTCAATTTCAAAATAGATATAAAAATGGGTAGACACCATATCTTTCAGAGAAAAGGAAAAAAAATGGGCACTCGAGTATTTATTACTAACATATATAGATCAAAAAGCTCCATTTGGATAACAAGGCAATGCAGTTATACTTGGAAACTAGACTAAAAAGCTACAGATACCATATTGAATTAATAGCAGAACTATATACATGGTAATCAATTAAAGAGTAATTTAACATTCACGTCCCATATTTCAAATAAATATCAAGAACTAATCTCACCTGAAGATTTATTCACTATGGCACCATCTTCAAGAGCATGTAGGGGTGCTGATCCATTGACAATTTTGTTTACTGACTCTGTAGCACACAATAACAGAGTCATTTGTACTTTAGTCTACAAGAAAACTGAAAAATCAAAGTAAAAAAGGTCGGGTTTCAAGTACCATCTGCTAAGGTAGAAAGGACTTTCTTGCCCAAGTAATAGACCTGCTCAAAATGATAAAGCAACGATAGATAGTACTTTCGTAAGACAAATGATGCACTTGTTATAGTGGAGGGGAAATTGAAGACCCCAGTTATTTCCTTCCATTTGCGATCTCTTATAACCTGTGACAAGGATCACATGTCTTTGCAAAATTATAATGACTAAAATGATTTTTCTAAATAGAGGGTATTTTAATACCTATCTATACAACCAAAGAAATAGACAAATTTGTTCAAAGCATCGTGGTAAGTTAATGAGTCATATAATGAGACTTTTGTAACGTTGGAGAGGTAATGAACATAAATCGAGACTTAAAACATCTGGTAATCAGTGTGTTGATGCCTAGAAAGGTCAACAATGGAAGCTAGCTAGCTATTGAGAAGATTGTAAAAAGTTAGATAAAGAAAGAAAGACCTTAATATGGTTAATATGGTTTTCATAAGGCGTATGATAGAGTCCTGGTTGTTAAATAAAGAACGAGTTATTATTGTGATCAAGGTACATGGTTCAAAGTCTCGGTCTCGGTTCCTGTATCAAACACCCGATTTTTAACTCGGTCTCGGTATCGGGCGATAAGCATCGATACGGTATTTAGAGAGCTCAAAAAAATTTAGAAAATTTATAAAAATAAGGTTAACAATGTGAACCAATTAGATATGTTCAAAACCATCCTTTAGTATACATAGCATTGCCTAATTGATTACACTGATGCGCGTTGGACTTGACAGATTCAATATTACATAATAAATCAATTATAAGTTAGAAAAACAATCTAATGATTATCTAGTTTAGGAGACATGCTACAAAATAAAGAGGATTATTTAAGAAATATTGTAATATTTCAAGTAATAATACTAATTTTAATTTAAAGTCTACAACAACTTTTTTAAAACTAAACTTTTACAAATGTAAAACACAAATGCCAAAACAAGAAAGTTGTACATGTTATTTCCTACAATACAATGATTTTTGTACAAAACAGTAAGATACTTGTTTTTTGCACAAAATAGAGATTTTTTTTGTGCATAGATTTTTTGCGTGTGTACAAAACAGAGATTTTTTTTTTTAACAAAATACAGATTTTTTTAGGAATACTACTAATTTGGTAAGAAATAGTACAAATTTATTACATATGTACAAACTTTTAAGAATCAAAATACTAATTATTAAGAAATTATTTTTGTATTCATATGGAAAATGTATAACAGAAACATTTTCAATTATTTTTGTACAAAACAATCACCTTTTATTTGTTACAAAAAATGAATTTTAAAGTAAGTGCTGTAAACATTTTTTATTTTATAATTTTTTTAATACAATATGGTTCAACTTTAATTTTATACAGAAAAAATGAACTTGAAATATATTTTAAGTTGTTGACAATTTTTACTTTTTACCAAATATGAAAGAGCTCTAAACATTTTATCTGTACAAAAAATGAACTACTAACCAAATTAGTTACAGCTGTACCACACAAGATATCTCCAGGACAGCTGTACCACAAAAGCTGTAAAGTAGGTAACTTTTAATTAGTTTGTACAGAATAATAACTTTTACACAAACGCAAACCCTAAAGCCACAATCCCTCCTCTTCATTTCTTTTCAAGCAAGACCCTAAACCTACAAAAACCTAGCCGCTTTGTCAAAAAAAAAAAACACTAGGCGCTAAAATTCCATATCCTAGCAGCTCAAATCAGAATCGCCTGAGAGAGAAAAAGAAAGAATAGTTGCTAAAGGCCAAATCCGTGAAGACATGGGTCCAACTCGGCTTACTCGCCCGATATTTTACCGAGTCAGCTATTTCTCGGCCGATTCGACCAATATCTCGCCGAGTTACTAGTTTTTTTGCATTTTTTTTATACGGGTCTCGGTTTCGGAACGGTGGGCTGCGAAACCGAGTCAACTCGACCGATACCAAGTTGACTCGGGCGAGACTTTGAACCATGGGTGTGTATGATGGGGCTATGACTACAGTAAGAACATCAAAACAACACTAGTAGAAATTACTGAATTTTCAATTCATGTAAACCTACATCAAGGTTCAGCTTTTAGTCCTTATCTTTTTACTCTGGTCCTTACATAAGGTGAGGTATCGTGATGTAAATTATTGCGAATAAATTTTTTTTAGTGGATGAAACTAAGATATGGATTTATCAAGGTTCTAAAAAACGCGGGGCGTGACCGAGGCGTGGAGGCCAAGCCTTAAGCCTTAGAAGCCTAGGCGGGCCTTAGACGTAAAAAGGCGTGAAAAGGTGTTTAGGCCTTTTTTAATATATTTTAATATTTTTTTACTATGACAAGGCTATTAAAAATACTAAAATGGTACATACCTTAAAAATATATCTAAATATTTGTAAGTTAAAATACTTTTTTTTTAAATATTAAAAGAAACAAAAAACTCACGTTTTTCACGCCTTACTTCTAAAAAAACTCGCGTTTTTTCACGCCTTACCCCCAAAAACGTTGACCATCGTTGACCACGCCTTAATCCACGCCTAGGGTCAAAACTTGGCGTATCTAAAAAACACCTAGGCGCGTTTTTTACAACACTGGAATTTATGTTAAATTAATGTGCGGGGGGAGAAATGTTTAAGATAAGTACTATTATTAAGTATATAAATTTAATTTGGTCAAAATATGAGACAAAAAGGAAATATGGTGAAACTCGAGGTTTCATTTTCGTTATTTTAGTCTCAATCATACATAAAGAAGGATATTTTAGTAATGATGTTATTATCAAACCTACCATGTGGGAGAGGATGTTATTGTTAGGCCAATAAGAAGCAACAAACATAAAAAAAACTAGTGTATCATAGATGTGGATGTTAAGGTGGAGGATGTATGGTTAAACTAAAAATGATATAATTAAAAATGAACATGTCCGTGAAACTGCTAAATTTGCGTCTTGAAATTAAATTTAGCTCTTACACAAGATAAATTGAAAGAATAGCTTTGGATATGACCCCCTAAGAAAATTTGATTTGGATATCATAATATTGATGGCAACGCTAAAAAGAGTGATAAACCTATATTGACTTGTTGGTGAGAGATTGTTGAGACCCAAATAGCTTGGAAAAAGCTTTGTTGAGTTGAGTACATGTGTAAATCAATTTCAAAAATATATGTTGAAACATGTCACATATGTCCGTATGATGCGCCGGATAGGATAAAATTACCAAAATCCAACAAGACAAATTAATACCACCTCCTAGGTGGATGGTTTTATCCCACTCAATACAGCATAAGAAGCATAGTTGAGATATATACTCCAACCTTATATCCTATTTCAACTACCCACGTCTCGTATGTAATCTCAACAAATAGAGCAGGGCACCCATATTCACCACAATATCAAACAGCATGATACTTTATGCTGATTAAAATAGGCTTAGCATGGTGTAGAAAATCCCAGGCCAGCTTTACCATAGTGGTATCCTTGCCAACGAAAAAGGATTACCAGTGCATTTTGGGAAGTTTTGTCAGAAAGCCAATAGTTTTATGTGTGTGCTTGTGCTACTCAGAGCCTTCACCTTACAAGTTACAATCTTATATGCACTATACATGACACGATATGGATACAAGCCCTCAAATCTGTGTCCAGATTTGGGATGGATTTCTTGATAGGATGAAGACTTGTGTGGACTTAAATGATCTTTCCAAATTATTAGTGTTCTAAAACACGACTCGAGGAAAAAAATGTGTAGCCATCAGTACCATCTTGATTCTTATCTATTAATGTGGCACGTCTTAAAGTTCTTATTATTGATAACAAATCAACAATACCTTCCCCAAAGTTCAAATTGTACTTTTGTTGTTCTCACGAGTGATTTGTCAAATTATACAATCTAATGACACAAGTCCATGGTTCAAAGTCAAGGCCGATATCGTGACGATACGGCCGAGTCGACTAGGTATCGGTGCCCACCGATCCGATTCCGAGTTACGAGTTGAGTTTTCAATTATTGATGTGAATCGACTTTATATCGGTAATTTCTCGGTAGTGTCGGTGATATAGCGGTATAATCGGCCCATATCGACGATATCGCAGTAGAATCGGCCCATATCGGCGATATCGCCATAGTATTGACCGATATCGGTGATATATCGGCCGAGATGGTATAAGTTATTAAGCATCTCTCTCTCTCTCTCTCTCTCTCTCTCTCCAGTGTTATGTTGGTAAGCGTGGTTTTTTTGGGGCGTTACGAAATGCTAATTGTTTTTTTAATTTAGTGTGTTGTGTGGGGGGGTTATTTGGTCATCGTGTGAGTTTAATTTAGTGCGTTGTATGTGTGCCAGTTTTTTTTTTTTTAAGAATGCAAATGATCCAAATGTTATTTGTTATTATTTTTTATAATAATGTTCCCAATGTTATTTTTTAATATGTTATTATTTATAAAAAACGTAAATGTTATTCTTTTACAAACAAATATACAACTGTAATTATTGTAAAAATAATATTTGTATCCTCTAAACATTTGTAAAAATAATATTTGCATCCTTTATGTAAAAATACCATTTGCAACACAAGAAAGAAAAATATTTACATCCTCTTTGTAAAAAAATAATATTTCCATCAATTTAAAAAAAAATAGCATTTACATTCCTTAACACTTGCATCATTTTTTATAAGAAAATAATATTTGCATCCTTTTTGTAAAAAACGATTGTAAAAAAAACGTAGTGTTTTGTCAAAATCACTATTTATATCCTCTTTGTAAAAAAATAACAATACTAAAAAAGAAACATTTTTATCCTTTTTAGAAAAATATAACATATTTAAAAAACACATTTGTATCCCCTTACTAAAAATAATACTATGAATATAATAGTTGTATCCTCCTTGTAAAAAAAAAATTATCCACTTACTAAAAAAGTAACATATGTTTTTCGTTGTAAAAACATAATATTTGTATCCTCCGTGAAAAAAAAAAACATTGATTTATTATGGAACATTGAATCTGGCAAGTTCGCAGCACGTCAATATAATCAATTGTACAATGTTATGCATATTAAAGGATAGTCTTAAACTTATCTGATTGGTCCACATTGTTAATCGTATTTTTTTAAAATTTTCTAGATTTTTTCCGAAATTTTTTGTGCTCTCTAAATAGTGTATCTTTGCGTATCGCCCGATACCGCGACCGAGTTGAAAATCGAGTGGCCGACACCAAGACTTTGAACTATGCACAAGTCCCAGGATATGTCAAGCCAGACAAGTGGCGATTCAAACCATACTCAACTCAAGAGTATCTCCAAGAGTTTTGTGTACATTGTTGCGATGAGATGCGGCAAAAATCTTGATTGCGTTTGTTTTTCCATCTAAATCTTGGTTGCGTTTGTTTTTCCATCTAAATCTGAAGATTGAATTTGAAGTCTGAAATCTGACTCTGAAAAATATGTTTGTTTTTATGTCTAAATGAACATCTAAATGGATGACTGAATCTGAAGTCTGAAATCTGAATCTGAAAAATATATTTGTTTTTATGTCTGAATGGACATCTAAATGGATGTATTTAAACCGATTCAAACTTCAGAGTTAAATTTACCTCTTAATCATTCAGAAGCAAAAATAGCCGTTAACCTCTTAATCATTTATAAAAACAAACACTATTTGGTACCTCTTAAGTCTCAATGGTTTAGAATCGGACTTAAGAGGTAAAACAAACACCATTTTATTTAAACCAACAAAGTTTGAGAAAAGCAAAGACAACCGGAAAAAGACTGACGTGAAAGTAAATATGAGCATTTACGCACCAATTGTACACATTGTTAATGTGTTCACATCTCGTAACTTGTTGGAGCATCATTTTTTTGTACAGTCTGTATAATTAACATAAAAGGGCTGTCTATGTTTTCGCACAACCCCTGGAGATGCCGTCACAGCTAACACCTCTACCCGCTTAAAGCAGCAAAGGTGAAAATTAGATCCAACAAAATTTGCAAGCTCAGGAATTTCTTCATGTATTTCGCACAGCAGGAGACATGTTTTATAAGGTCTCTGGAAAGCTTTCTCAGCACTATACTCCAAATATTACCCTTAATACCGCAAAACACAATCTACATTCCTCAAAATTCTGCGACCAGCGCAGAATTTAGCAGAAAAAACTTTTGGCCACAACTGTACATGACATTTCAGTGATACACTATCAGCTTAAATCTATTTTACATGGAACCAAGTACTCGAGTCAGGTTTGGGCACGTGTCTTGGTACCAGATTCATCTCAGATTTTTTTTAAAATAGGAAGCAGTTGGGTAGTCAAAAGTTTCAAATAAAATTCAAAAGATTTATGCCAAGAGGTAATATAATAATAAAATTTCCCTTAACAAGGAGGTGAACTGTGCTAAGTCTATGAATGAAGATTTGTACAGCCAGCTGCAGAATCTGGATTATTTATTATCATGAACCTAACAATTGAAAACAAAATGTAAAAGGAAAATCGCAAATATCCAAGGGTGAAAATCATACATTTTCAATGCCACCTCGTGATGTGACCTCCACAAATAGGCGGTGTAGATCCAAAGCCTTTCCTCCAATAGTAGGGACCCTGTGTAGCAAATAGGGGGAAAAGAGTATGAAGTCGACCAGATCCTGTTATTTCTCTTTCTGACTTTTTATATGCATTATATCATCTCCCATGCATGTTTAAGCATGTAATGCATTAAAAATTTAATAGTACAAAACATAATTATGAAAAATAGGGTTAAATCACAATAATACCAATAAGCAAGCAATATTAATTAAAGAGTAATTGTTTCTTCATCATATTCATCAGTAGTCTTTTTCCTTTACACAATCATACAGAAATATACATCATTAGAGTTCAGACCGTTGAAGCAACAATCTTTTAAAAGGTAAGAACCCAACCCATAGCCCATCTATTGACCTTCTTACATAAATCAACCCTGGATTCACCTATTTTATATTTCTATAAACTTGTTGCTGCTAGTGTTCAGTGTTCTAAAAATACCACCTAGGCTATAGAATAGAGATAATACATTCTATTCTAACAATGTAGGTGTAGTATCTATTAGTTAGCTTGTAATGGCTTTGCAGTGAATCAAGAGTAAATCAGATTATTATGTGGTAGACTTTTCAGCTCTCTCTATATAGGTTTATTTCCCAATTGACTATTTTAACTTAACTTGTGCTATTTATTGAATGAAGTTACATGATATTATCTAAAGAACCTGTCTCCTGGTGACATAACTGAAGTAGTTACCTAGTTCTACTAAAGATTATATGGACTATTACAATATCCAGATACACAGAAGTACTAGCCTGGAGGTGACATAAAAAATATAATTAATAACAAATAACTTGAGTTCAATTCAACCTAACCACTAAAAAAACACCAAAAAAGAATATCAGGAAACAAAATGATATTTCTTAAGCAAAGTAATACATGTGATTAAATAGTGGGACTATGGGTAAACTTCAAGACTGAAAAGCTAAATTATAATCAAACGCTATTATGGGTAAACTTCATAAGCTAAATTCTAGCAAACACTATTATATTGGTTAAGTTACCATCTGAAAAGTTAAATTGTTAGGTAGTGCTTAAACAATGAATATCATGCTTTCCAACAATATCTATGTTCCAGGTTAATTAAATAAAATATCATAAATGTCAACTTATTCTAACAAAAAACATAATAGATTTATCGAACGCACGTATAGATAGCTTGATATCTGCTCAAAAATAGAAATAGCATGATAAAGGTAAGGGTATCTAATCTTAAGTCAAGACGTCATTTAATACAAGGAGCCAAACCTGAACATGGCTCAAGCATCGAAAGAGCCGAGGATTTTTATTTGATTGTATTAGGTCAGATAACCCCTCTTTTTTCTCTTCTTTTTGCTTTTTTCCTTTCTTTTTTTTCCTTCGGGTCACTGTGGAACATGATAACCTTTAGGTTGTGACTATCATACTGAACTCCACTGTGTTCTATGTCCCTACTGAGTAAAGCATTCTTACCCTTTACAAAAGTATCACTGACCAAGAGTCAAGTTGTGGAAATTAATTAAGAACCTAAATGTAATTCAAGAATCTAATTACTTGGAAAAAACTCCAAATTAGTTTTAAAGGCAGAGACAAGCAAATTACAAATGCTTTAGCAAATCTAGGTCACAGCTAAAGAAATGGGTCAAGTATGGTTTTCTAGGCACACCCCGTCTAATGTATCCAAGGAATTCCAAAAAGAATTGATATACCCTAAGCAGTTCTATCTTTTGGGAATGGAAATAAGAATTCTAAAGGTGAAGCCAAGATGTATGGTATGTTTCATATATTTTTCATTTTCAAAAATAGATATGGAAGAAATATAAAAAACTGATCTTGAACCTTTCCTAGTTAAGGTAAAAAGGTATGGAAGCAAATAAAGAAGATTTGATACAGACTTTAGCCAGATCAGTTTGCTGCTGAAAGAAGTATTGATGATAATTTTGTTAACATCAATGGGTAATGCATACTAGCAGGAAAGTCTTATAAACAATCCTTAACGGTGGATTATGAAGGCAATTTTGAGGGGATCACCATCATTCAATCCTTGACGAGTCCGTCCTTACATACGCACTATGTAGAGTAACGCATTTATGCCTCTAACCCGAGATTAACATATTTCCTTTGTGCATATTATTTGAATCTGCTTCAAAAGCAAATAAAATTTTGGGATTGCTTCCTGGCACATAATAGTTTTAAAAGAATTACACTCTCATTTACCCAAAATTTCATTTCATCCAAAATACATGCATTCTCTTTAACTTCTCGGTGCTTTTTGCAAAACAGCATGCATGCACAGACAAACATCACATATCCATATGTATAGTTTTATATCCTCAAAATGTCCCTACATAGCACATTACCATGTGTTATACTCTCATACTTAAATTCATATTCAAACTCTCTCTCTCTTCCACATTTCACACTAATACCCATTTTAATTCAAAATTATAAAATATACCTTCAACAACTCTTATTGTTTCCATAATAACAAAAAAATCAAGTTAAAATGTGCCATGGGTACAGGATTTTGCGCACACACATCAAGAAACGCAACAAAATATGGACTCGAAAGCAAGCACATATATATCTGATTCACAAAATAATTGAATCGCGTGTACAGAGAGAGGGGGTAGAAAGGGGAAAAAAGGCACTTACTTAAACTTGGTACCGAATGATCTGTGGAAGGCTTGAAGCTTTTCCCAGAAAATTTGTGTGTTTTGAGAGATTTGCTGATAGTCTGCCTCTGGTTTAGGGTAAAGCTTGGTGGTGGGAGGGGTTTCATCTTGGTTTGGTTGATAAACTGCAACAGTAGTAGTTGTAGTTCCAGTAGTTGGTGTTGTAGGATGGGTAGACATTTTAATCGGAGGTTAAAGACAAGATCATAATCAATCAGATGTGGATGTCTGTACCAATTTACCTATACTTATATTACACTAAAAGGATTAGGCCTCTTTTTAAGTTTAACCGATGAACTCCTTTCCCTATGACCTATCACCTATGTATGGGTCAACTACATTATTTTATTTTTATTTTTATTTTTTGGGGGTTATTTGTCTAATTTTTATAGTTTAATTGTTAATTGAAATTTAATAGAAAAATAAAGGTATCCTCCATGCTTTTGTAGAGCTAGTTTTATATTTGAATAACGATATGGGAATCAAAATCTCTTTCAAAGTGACGTGGATTTCACTTATTCTCTTACTTACCCATTAAGTGTTGTCTTTTCGTATGAGTTCCGCTAGGCCACAAAAAATTTTGAGAGACTTATTTGGGACTCATACCATGACTCTTTATATTTAGTCCCAACAAATTAGAAAGACTCTTAATTATTTTATAGAATTAATCATTAGAGTGGTGGCCCTCAAATTATTGATTGTTTCATATTTTGGCTCTTAAACTTTATTTTCTCTCAATTTTGCTCTCAGCATTTATGAGAGTTTGATAGAAAGATGGAAAGGAAAATATTTTGTTTGAAATTTCCTTGAAAAATGCTATCAAGCCAAAAAAAATCATTTTACGTGTTTAATTTTAAAGATGGAAGAGGTTGTTAAAATGGTATATGTATAAGGAATTCCCATGGGGGAGGTAGGAAAATAAAAGTTAAAAAAGTAAAAAAGTAAAACTTAAAATAGTTGCACATTGGAAAACGTTTTTCATGAAAAATATGGCCTATCAAACACTGCCAAAAATTGAAAAACATCAAATATATTTGAAAAATGATGCTATCAAACTAACCTTATGAGTGGTTTCAATTAAGACATCATAATAACATATAGATAGTAAATATCCCTAAACTATAGCGATTTTATAAATCATTCTTAATCTAAAAAATGAAAAGGTCACCCTTAAATGATGAAAAAGTCGCCCTTAAATGATTGAATCGTGACAATTAACACAATTATGTTAAAAACTTGATTTCGTGCATAAAAAATGTTACATTTTTTTACGAAAATGTGTTAATTGTAACAGTTAGGGCACTTTTTTTAGTTTTTAATCAGGGATGATGTGTAAAACTGCATAATTCAGTGGAGTTTGTTATATATTGCTAGATTATCACTTAATCCGTAATATTTAATAACTTTATATAAACACAAGTTATAGACTGAGAACCAAGGGTGTGAAATCTCTATTAGTCTTAAGTTTATATATTAGCTTTTTTTTAAACATTTTGGTATGAAAATAAACTAACACATGAATGTTGTTGGAATATGCATTTGTCATTGGCTTTCAATTTATAAGTATAGTTAATCTCATGCATGTCTCTCATGAATTAGGCGCAACACATATTTATTTCATTTTTAACCTTTCGTCGTAGCTTTAGATAGCTATTTAGATTCGATGGGCAGTGGGTCTACCGTTAGTATAGATATATATAAGATGTCTAGGTTTCACATTGTTCCTCCTTGAAAAAAAAAAGGTTTACACTAAAGAGAAAATATTACATAAACAAAGGGGCGCCTAAGTTGTTGTAATCACAAAAGTACGTGTTGCTTTAAGATGATTTGACTTCTACTTCTTTGATTCATTCACACAACAAGATGTGAGTTTGTGTTTTTATTGGTCTAAAATAATTGATTAAGTGATGGGTTGCACTAAGATGGTCTTCAATAGATTCTAATTAAGTTGTCTAAAAACGTATACATATCTTCTTTCCAATATCATGGATGGTACAAATCTTTCTTAACATAATTTGATGAATACTTTCAGACCTTAAATAATAATTAGTATCCTGGCTTGGGAAGTTATTCAAAAGTTTTTAATTATTTCCAACCTCCACAACATAGTTATTGAATCTTTGAGAAGATTATATAGGAATTGATTGCAAACTCGAGCACTTACTTCAGACATAAAGTGTGCTTTTACCATGCAAATAAGTTCCAATGGGCATCATCCTTCTCACCATTCATGTTGTGATTAACCATTGTCACCTTATATAAATTAGTTGGAATTTTAGTTTTAATCTAATCATGACATCGAATAGAAACTTGAAAATAAAAATTATTGGCTCTATAATTATAAGGGCTAATGAAAATTTGTGGGTTACACTGGTGGGATTGTACGCATAACAACTAGACATTTTCATTTGTCTCATAGTGTGTGTGTTGTTTTGTGTTGCAATGGTTGATATTTCATATGTATATGCTAGCTAATAACGTATTTTATTCGTATTCATCTACAAATTCTCTTGGTAGTTTTACATCTAAACATTTTTTTTTCAATTTTATCTCTATGATAAATGTAGATTATTTTAAATAGAGCTAGCATCTGAAAAGTCTACCTTTTTCCTGCTTGTTAGATAAATTCTTTTTATGAAACAGTACCCATTTCCAATTTGTTCTTACTAAAAGGTTTGTAACACTAAAAATATTATGATCTTTTCAATTATCGTAATTATCTTCAATAATTGTTTTTCATGGTTGGATAATTGCATCTATCTTGATTAAAACTCTAACTCTAATATATATATATATATATATATATATATATATATATATATATATATATAACACTCCAATGACTATTGGATGAATATATTTCTAACATTGGTCGTCTTCCTCTATTGGTAATGTTAGTGTTGGTAGTTCTTTACATTATTCTTTCACTAATTTTACTAATGCGAAGTCCAACGAATTTGATGTCCAACTTTCATCTTTATTTAATTTATTATTGTAATACCCCGTAATTTTATTGATATTTATTTAAGGGATTAATTAAATTAAATGTGAATTAATTGAGAATTAATCCGGATATAAATACTAACGAGATGTGAGTTGGTATTTGATTATGATGTGTATATATGGCAATATATGAATATTGAAAATATAAAAATTGTCGCGAGACTGAAATACGACAATTTGGGAAATTTAGTTGGGACGCGCGTGTCAGTCGCGTCAGGAATGTAATTATTTGAATTAAAAAGTGAATTTTATTTTTATCAACCGAATGATCATTTTGAGTGTGCCAACGAGTCCGGAAGGGTCGAAATAGTCATAAAACACTAGCCGGTGGTTTAGTTTGGGTCCCGGGGCATTTTTGGGCCATACCGGCAACTTAAAAGGGTATTTTGGTAATTTTAAAAATTAGGGAATTAAAACCCACGAAAATTGGAGTTTATATTTATAATTTTAAAGGGGCCACTAAGGCCATTATCACCAAAAGTTTAGAGAGTGGGCTACGGGAGTTTTGAGAGAAGTTGGAGAGAAGTTACAAGAACCAAAACCAAGCCATCTTCAACCTTGGGAGAAAATCTATAGAGAAAATAGAGAATCAACCTTCATTCACCAACATCAATTATGAAGAAAAATCTAAGGCAAGTGATTTGATATTTTTAGTGCATTAAATATGTCTTCCATGTTTAGTATAGGAATTATCTTATATTGAAATTTTTGAAGAAAACCCATGATATTGTTGGAGAAACTTTGAATTTGGGTTAGGATTTGCATGTAGAATGATGATGGACTAGTTTAATATTCGAAGAGTTATATATGATGATTTAATAAAAGGATTTATGATGAGTAATTGGGCATAAGAAAATTATGAGTTCATGTTCATAGGGTTTGGGGAAATATTTGGAGATTTATATTAATTCCTTGATGATTTGTAAGATTTGACCCCTAAAATAGGTTAAGAAATGATCTAGGATGATTAGAAATGGTTTAAAAACGTTGGAACATAAATTGGATGGTCTTAGGGTGGATTTAGAGGAGAGAATAATTGAGAAAAATGGACTTGGGTGAAACTGCCATCTCGTTAGAAGACCTGCCCAGGTCGTTCGAACGAACTTCTAACGAGATGACAGTATCCCTTCTAACGAGTTGGTAGTTCGTTCGAAGCCTTTCGTTCGAACGAGACTTCTAACGAGTTGACAGAATCGCCTTTTTTGTCTGAATTTATTTATAGTATCCCGTTGACTTATTTAAATGGTGAGATAACCTTCCCTTATTAACTAGTGGGTATAGTTGGGAGATTGGGGTATATTGAGGAGTAAAACTTAGAATAATGTCTTAAACCGGATGACATTTGTGGATTGGGAAGCGAGTAACTAATCACGAAGTGAGAATAATTGATAACTTAAATACATATAAACCGGGAACTTGTGATTTGTATAACACTAAATGTTGGTATAAGAACGGGAAGTATACCACTAATGAAATATTGTGATATCTAAGATGTGCGAATGCTTAGTATATGTAGTATTCTGTGTATAACATACCTACCGTACTTGCTATCATGGGAGGTCGGCGTTTGATCAGGGCCATCTAATCTTTGTAGGCCTACGGGGGGGATTTAGATTGGTACCTCGAGGACATAGGTCAAAGAAGGACTTATTGAGAAGTTAATAAGTCTGTTGATCATGGGAGCGTAGGTATGTGCATGAACCATGTGATGTGAACTATGTTCGCCTCCATTGTTTGTGGTTGTTGTTTAATGAAATGATTCCTGAGAGATTCGGAATACGTGGTCCTTATGTACGTCATGTACCGGGATTGGATAGCAGAGTATGTGTGCACCGCAACTTAGTCTGGGGGTGCTAGTATTGTATATTTATGATGAGAATAATATACTGTTAATTGAAATGAATTGTCATGTATAAATGTGAGGATAAATAATAACAACAGTTTGTAAAGTGAAAATGGAAGATCTCTAGTAATTATTAGTGCTAACATGGGAAACTGTGTAGCAAGTTATAACACTCTGTTAAATAAAAGTTATTGGAAATTGAATTGGATATCGTATAAAAATGTTGGACTTTGGTATCAGACTAGTTAGATATGGGAACAACTAGAATGGGTACGGATACGATAGGAGTGCACAATTAGTTGAGAGGTGAGGAACTCATGTGAGTGCACACATTATCATGTACTTTATATTCACTGTTTAATGATATTAAACACTTGCAAATTTTTAAACTATTTTCATAATCGGGCCCTGACCCGTTTGCTTTCAAATCTATTTTTCTATAAAACCTTTTAAGTTCCCAGCCACAAGGACACCATGCATAGGAGTTCTATTCGGGTGACGTGTTGTAGCTGCTGTGAAAGTTACAGGACCTTGACAGTAGACGCCTCTATTTCCGATCTTGACTCCATTATCAGATTTTCTCATTTGTTGGGCATGTCGCCCCATTCTTTTAGAGACATCTTACTTTTCAGTTATTTCAAACTTTGGGTTGTAATTAATTTAGTGATGTAGACTTGGTATTTATTTATTTCAGTATTCGAATTGTTGTGAGGAGTATTCCTCCAGAATCATTATTATTTGATGGTTATTCTATTGTGACTATGTTGTGGTGGTTATATTAGCATTTCATAATTTACTTATTATATGTTAATCGAATTTTATTAAAATTGACAACTCACTTTTTAAATATTAGGTGGCTAGTAATTGTTAAAATGTTTTCGACAGTGATGCTATGAACTGAACCAACTTGGCATTTTGTATTAATTTAATAAAGGAGTAGCTACCCGGTATTTAATTAGTCGGTGTGTCACATGTGGTATCAGAGCATCATGTTCTAGTGTCCTTAGGATATGTACGGCTTGTTATGTTTCCGCTGAGCTTTATTTGATATAGAGCCCTATATTTTAGGACTGTTGTATTCTTTTGTGTATGCTTCGCTCTTCAGCTATTTTGAGATAATAACTGCGAACTTATAAGACTTTACCCTCATTTCAGATGCCTCCACGACGTGCGCATCGAGTTCCTAGGGATGCACATCCAGAGCCACAACCTGCACCAGTTCAGGGCACTATGAATGCCGCCGAGGTTGCAGCTATTATAGCCCAAGCGGTAAATGTCGCCCTAGTCATTGTACAGCAGGCACCTCCCCAGGCGCCGGTAGTCGCGCCAGTTCAGGCTCATGCATTCCCGTCTGCTTGGGAACACGTTCGTGATACTTTTAAGAAATCACACCCTCCGGAGTTTACAGGTAGCTCCGATGTTGTGGTATTCAATCAGTGGAGGAAGGACATTCAGAGGCACTTAAGGATGTACGAGTGCACAGATGTTCAAAAGCAGATACTGGCTACTTTCAAGCTAGTAGGATCTGCATTGCAGTGGTGGGAGTCCACTACCACCACAGAGGAGAGGGACGCCCTTTCTATTCAGGAATTCTGGGTGCGGTTCGACCGCAAATATTTTTCGTCAGCTGTTCACACTGAAATGAGGAGGAAATTGATGAATCTCGAGCAGGAGGGGAGGACCGTGGCCAAGTATGAGGCCGAATTCACTAATATCTTGAACATTGTTCCCGATGAGATACCGACTGAGGAGAAGAAGATTCAGAAGTTCACGGATGGATTGACTTGGAGGATCCGTCAACACTTGTTGGGTAATCTCTCGTTGGCCACTTATTCTGATGTGGTTAACGCGGAACTACTTCACTGCCAGGATCACCGCTTTCACATGACTGAGAGTAAGAGATCAGGAGAGTCCAGCCATCAGGGCAGGACAGGGGGAAATGGTGCCAGCGGGGCACAATCTGCTCAGGGTCAGCATAGGCAGAGTGATCAGGGTTCCCAACTGGGGGATTCTAAGAGATTCAGATCTGGAGGTTTTAGGAGTGGCCAGGGAGGTTTCAGGCATGGCCATCAGGGTCAGAACGTCCATCAGGGCCAGCAGGGTCAGAATGGCCAGCAGCAGCAGTTTCAGCAGGGCCAACACGGCCAGGGGAGAAATGGTAACGGCCATCAGGGTCGTGGGCAGCAGGGACAGCGAGGGGGAAATTTCTCGGGGAAGTGCTTCACTTGTGGCAAGATTGGCCACAAACGCCAGGATTGTCCTGATAGGGGCAGGGCCCCACAGCAGCAGTAGCAGGGTGCTCGACATGAGCCACAGAGGCCTATGTTTCCCGCCGCCCTCCCAGCACCACCACAGATGGCAGCATTACCACCCATTCCAGCTGTCCCAGTTCAGCAGGGACAACTTCAGTATGGGAGAGTGTATCAGCTCCAGCATGCCGCAGCCCCACAGGATCCACCGGCCATTGAGGGTATGTTCTCTATTCAGGGGACTATGGGGCATATTTTATTTGATACGGGGGCCACACATTGTTTTATTGCCACGAGATTTGTACGCACTATTGGGTTATTAGACACCGCCGAGAGCACGGTTACTTGTGTAAATTCACCGTTGAGTAGGGGTTCCATGATTTCACTTATTTATAGAGGTGTGGGTATAGAGATCGGGAGGTTTACTTTACCCGCTGATATGTTAGTATTAGAGATGACTGAGTACGATGCGATTATTGGTATGGATTGGCTAGTTGCGTACCGAGCTATGATTGACTGTTTTAGTAGGAGTATTATCTTTGCCATTCCCGGGCAGGAGATGTTTTTAGTGGCGATGCCTCGCCCTGAGGGAGGATCGTCCACTCATTTATACTATATAGAGGAGGAGAACTCTAAGGAAGTGGTGATACCACTCGATGCGATACCCGTTGTTAGTGAGTTCGCTGATGTATTTCAGGATATACCTGGACTACCTCAGAGTAGAGAGATAGATTTTATGATCGATTTGACGCCGGGCACTCGGCCTATTGCCCGCGCACCTTACCGTATGGCTCCAGCTGAGATGAGAGAGTTACGGGATCGGATTGAGCAGTTGTTGGGTCAGGGGTTTATCCGGAGGAGTACTTCGTCGTGGGGCGCCCTTGTGTTATTCGTAAAGAAGAGGGATGGAACGTTGAGGTTATGTGTAGATTGCCGAGAGTTGAATAAGGTCACGATACAGAATAAGTATCCGTTGCCCTGAATCGATGACTTATTCGACCAACTGAGAGGAGCTTACTTCTTCTCAAAGATTGATTTGCGATCGGGATACCATCAGTTGTGTATCAGGGAGCAGGACGTCTCGAAGACTGCTTTCTTGATGAGATATGGTTCCTACGAGTTTCGGGTTATGCCTTTTGGCTTGACCAATGCTCCAAACGTGTTTATGAACTTGATGAATAAGGTGTTCAGAGAGTTCCTAGACCAGCTCGTCATTGTCTTTATTGATGACATTCTGGTTTACTCCCAGATAGAAGAGGAGCACGCCGAGCATTTGAGACAGGTTTTGTAGACGCTACGTCAGAACGAGCTGTATGCAAAGTATGAGAAGTGTGGGTTTTGGCTGAAGGAGATTCAGTTTTTGGGGCATATCATTTCAGACCGAGGGATATCTGTAGATCCGGGGAAGGTATCCGCGGTGAGGGAGTGGGGACAGCCCAAGACACCAACTGAGATCCGTAGTTTCTTGGGCCTAGCAGGATAATACAAGAGGTTTATTCGTGGTTTCTCAAAGATAGCGGGTCCTTTGACACATCTGACTCGAAAAGGTGTGCCATTCATCTGGAGCGATGCCTGTCAGTTGGCATTCGATGAGTTAAAGGACAAGTTGACCTCAGCACCTATGTTAGCGTTACCCAGACCGAGATTTGAGTATTTAGTTTACACTGATGCGTCCTTACAAGTACTCGGAGGTGTACTGCAGCAGGAGAGTCAGGTCATAGCTTATGCTTGCCGTAAGCTTAAGCCTCACGAGAGGAATTACCCCACCCATGACTTGGAGTTAGCGGCAGTTGTATTTTCCCTTCGGATTTGGAGACATTATCTCCTGGGGGAGAAGTTTCGGTTGTTCACGGACCACAAGTCTCTACAGTACCTCTTTACGCAGAAAGAGTTGAATATGCGTCAACGACGGTGGCTTGAGTTTGTGAAGGATTATCAGTTTGATATCCAATATCACCCAGGGAAGGATAACGTGGTAGTAGATGCGTTGAGCCGTAGGCCAATAGATGAAGTGGCCGAGGTGTGGAAAGCAAAGTGGAAGGAATTGGGGCACCAGGATGCAGTGGCCCGATCGTTCATGTCTGTGATGATTGTTACACCGCAGATTGTTACGAGAGTAGTAAAGGCCCAGGCAAATGACTCGTTTTGTCAGGAGCAGATAGTTCGATTACTAGCAGAGGGAGCCGAGTCCTATACCGTTAGCTCAGACGGGGGATTACGCTTCAATGGGAGACTAGTCGTTCCGTAAGGGGAAGACTTGCGACACGAGGTGATGGAAGAGTTGCACGGCTCACGATTCGCGGTACACCCTGATGGGGACAAAATGTACCAAGACATGAGACGTCAGTATTGGTGGAGCGGGATGAAGAGAGATATTGCCGTGTTTGTTTCTAAATGCGCCACTTGTCAGCTGGTAAAGGTGGATCATCAGAAACCGGCAGGACTTCTACAGCCATTAGAGGTTCCGACGTGGATATGGGAGAGCATATCCATGGACTTTATCACGGGGTTACCTACGTCACAGAGGGGTCACGACTCCATTTGGGTAATTGTGGATAGGTTGACCAAAGTTGCTCATTTTTTACCCGTGAGGACAGACTACACTGGGGGACAGTATGCCCAGATTTTTATTACGAAAATAGTGAGACTTCACGATGTGCCTCTAAATATCATGTCTGACCGAGACAAGATATTTGTTTCACGGTTTTGGGAGAGTTTCCAGGAGGGCATGGGCACTGAATTACGGTTGAGTACGTCTTATCACCCGCAGACCGATGGGGAGATCGAGCGAACAAATCAGATGTTGGAAGACATGTTACGTATGTGCATCCTAGACTTTGGGGGTGGATGCGAGCAGTACCTTCCACTGGTGGAGTTTGCTTATAATAACTCCTCTCAATTCACCATTGGTATGGCACCATTTGAGGCGTTGTACGGTAGACCTTGTCGTTCCCCAGCATGTTGGTTAGAGGTGGGGGACAACAAACTCCTTGGACCGGAAGTGATTTAGGATACTTCGGTAAGGATAGAGATGATACGAAGTCGCATTCGGGTAGCTCAGGACCGGCAGAAGAGCTATGCTGATGCCAAGAGGTTCTTCAGAGAATTCAAGGCGGGGGACCAGGTGTTACTCAGAGTATCTCCGATGAAGGGGATCATGCGTTTTGGGAAGAAGGGGAAACTGGCACCAAGATACGTGGGGCCATTTCCTATCATCGAGAGGATTGGGCCAGTTGCGTATAGACTGGGGTTACCAGAGCACTTGCATAGGATTCATGACGTGCTCCATATTTCCTCGCTAAGGAAATATCTTAGGGACGATTTGGCCCATACTCACATTGCTTTGGAGGACATCGATCTCCACCCCGATAGTTCCTACGAGGAGGGGCCGATTATTATTTTGGACGAAGCGAGCGGAAACTACGGTCAAAGATAGTACCGTTAGTACGTGTTCAATGGCGGCATCATAATGCCGAGGAGTCCACATGGGAGCGCGAGGATGAGATGCGCGAACGTTATCCAGAGTTGTTTTTACCAGGTACTTTTTAGTTCCGAATTTCGGGACGAAATTCTGTTATTAGGGGGTAAGTAATACCCCGTAATTTTATTGATATTTATTTAAGGGATTAATTAAATTAAATGTGAATTAATTGAGAATTAATCCGGATATAAATACTAATGAGGTGTGAGTTGGTATTTGATTATGATGTGTATATATGGAAATATATGAATATTGAAAATATTAAAATTGTCGCGAGACTGAAATACGACAATTTGGAAAATTTAGTTGGGACGCGTGTCAGTCGCGTCAGGAATGTAATTATTTGAATTAAAAAGTGAATTTTATTTTTATCAACCGAATGGTCATTTTTAATGTGCCAACGAGTCCGGAAGAGTCGAAATAGTCAGAAAACACTAGCCGGGGGTTTAGTTTGGATCCCGGGGCATTTTTGGGTCATACCGACAACTTAAAAGGGTATTTTGGTAATTTTAAAAATTAGGGAATTAAAACCCACGAAAATTGGAGTTTATGTTTATAATTTTAAAGGGGCCACTAAGGCCATTACCAGCAAAAGTTTAGAGAGTGGGCTACGGGAGTTTTGAGAGAAGTTGGAGAGAAGTTACAAGAACCAAAACCAAACCATCTTCAACCTTGGGAGAAAATCTATAGAGAAAAGAGAGAATCAACCTTCATTCACCAACATCAATTCTGAAGAACAATCTAAGGCAAGTGATTTGATATTTTTAGTGCATTGAATATGTCTTCCATGTTTAGTGTAGGAATTATCTTATATTGAAATTTTTGAAGAAAATCCATGAAATTGTTGGAGAAACTTTAAATTTGGGTTAGGATTTGCATGTAGAATGATGATGGACTATTTTAATATTCGAAGAGTTATATATGATGATTTAATAAACGGATTTATGATGAGTAATTGGGCATAAGAAAATTATGAGTTCATGTTCATAGGGTTTGGGAAAATATTTGGAGATTTATATTAATTCCTTGATGATTTGTAAGATTTTACCCCTAAAATAGGTTAAGAAATGATCTAGGATGATTAGAAATGGTTTAAAAACGTTGGAACATAAATTGGATGGTTTTAGGGTGGATTTAGAGGAGAGAAGAATTGAGAAAAACGGACTTGAGAATTTCTGGGCTGAAATTGCCATCTCGTTAGAAGACCTGCCCACGTCATTCGAACGACCTCGTTCGAACGAACTTCTAACGAGTTGGTAGTTCGTTCGAAGACTTTCGTTCGAACGAGACTTCTAATGAGTTGACATAATGGCCTTTTTGGCCTGAATTTATTTCTAGTATCCCGTAGACTTATTTAAATGGTGAGATAACCTTCCCTTATTAACTAGTGGGTATAGTTGGGAGATTGGGGTACATTGAGGAAAAAACTTAGAATAGTGTCTTAAACCGGATGACATTTGTGGATTGGGAAGCGAGTAACTAATCACGAAGTGAGAATAATTGATAACTTAAATACATATAAACCGGGGACTTGTGATTTGTATAACACTAAATGTTGGTATAAGAACGGGAAGTATACCACTAATGAAATATTGTGATATCTATGATGTGTGAATGCTTAGTATATGTAGTATTCTGTGTATAATATACCTACCGTACTTGCTATCATGGGAGGTCGGCGTTCGATCAGGGCCATGTAATCTTTGTGTGCCTACGGGGGGATTTAGATTGGTACCTCGAGGACATAGGTCAAAGAAGGACTTATTGAGAAGTTAATAAGTATGCTGATCATGGGAGCGTAGGTATGTGCGTGACCCATGTGATGTGAACTATGTTCGCCTCCATTGTTTGTGGTTGTTGTTTAATGAAACGATTCCTGAGAGATTCGAAATACGTGGTCCTTATGTACGTGATGTATCGAGATTGGATAGCAAAGTATGTGTGCACCGCAGCTTAGTCTCGGGGTGCTAGTATTGTATATTTATGATGAGAATAATATACTGTTAATTAAAATGAATTGTCATGTATAAATGTGAGGATAAATAATAACAACAGTTTGTAAAGTGAAAATGGAAGATCTCTAGTAATTAGTAGTGCTAACATGGGAAACTGTGTAGCAAGTTATAACACTCTGTTAAATAAAAGTTATTGGAAATTGAATTGGATATCGTAAAAAAATGTTGGACTTTGGTATCGGACTAGTTAGATATGGGAACAACTAGAATGAGTACGGGTACGATAGGAGTGCATAATTAGTTGAGAGGTGAGGACCTCATGTGAGTGCACACACTATCATGTACTTTATATTCACTGTTGAATGATATTAAACACTTGCAAATTTTTAAACTATTTTCACAATCGGGCTCTGACCCGTTTGCTTTCAAATCTATTTTTCTATAAAACCTTTTAGGTGCCCAGTCACAAGGACACCATGCATAGGAGTTCTATTCGTGTGACGTGCTGTAGCTGTTGTGGAAGTTACAGGACCTTGACAGTAGACGCCTCTATTTCCGATCTTGACTCCATTATGAGATTTTCTCATTTGTTGGGAATGTCGCCCCATTCTTTTAAAGACATCTTACTTTTCAGTTATTTCAAACTTTAGATTGTAATTAATTTAGTGATGTAGACTTGGTATTTATTTATTTCAGTATTCGAATTGTTGTGAGGAGTATTCCTCCAGACTCATTATTATTTGATGGTTATTCTATTGTGACTATGTTGTGGTGGTTATGTTAGCATTTCATAATTTACTTATTGTATGTTAGTCGAATTTTATTAAAATTGACAACTCACTTTTTAAGTATTAGGTGGCTAGTAATTGTTAAAATGTTTTCGACATTGATGTTATGAACTGAACCAACTTGACATTTTGTATTAATTTAATAAAGGAGTAGCTACCCGGTATTTAATTAGTCGGGGTGTCACAATTATATAGTAGATTTATTAATCTTGTTGAATCTTTTATGAAAGTGTTGACAATTTATAAAATACCACAACTGCATTGGCTACTATAAAATGACGAGTGTAAGTACGGGTCGAATCCACGAAGATTTGTAAAATTTAACGTTTAAAATAATTGCAGCTGTCCAACTAGGCTAAATGAGGTAAAGAATAGTTATGCACTAAATTGGATAAAAGCAACTACGAATAATGACAGCAACGCACGGGAGTTGTAGATAATATAAAAATAATTAGAATTTGGGGTCCATTTTATCACATAACTAATACTGCACACTAATTTAATGTTGTCATTCCTTTTTTATAACTCAAATCAAATCGACGCTCGTCGCGTTTAATTCGGAAAATATGATGGTTATGTTCGAAATATTTTTAACATCTCTAATAGACAACTAAAATCCTTATTCCATCAAAAACAAGTTTTAAAGTTCGCAAATATATTTAAGTATAGACATCAAAACAATCAAAGTGTAACCGTAATCCATCAAAAAATACTATTTTTAAATCTCAAAATTCACGTATCGTTTTAAATTAAATGTTGAATTGTTTATAATAATTAAAATGAGTAGGAAATAAACAACAAATAAATTAACGTGGCAATATTAACTGACTATGATAAAATTCACTCTAATCTCAGTAAAAGAATTATGCTACCATAATAAAAGACAAAAATAAATTGCAAGAATTAGAAGAAAATTTCATTAATAAATCAACTTAACAAAAAGTTCTCTAAAAATAATCTTCAATCCTCCCAAAATGATAAAAATTTTGCACTCAAATTTAATACAATCACTCAAAAATTGCTCTTCAAAATTGTATGTAAAAAAGTGAGCAGAAGAGTGCTTTTTACAGGCCATGAGCCGAGAAGTTTTGGGTTGGGGTGGAACTCTGTTTAATTGGTCGAACAGCGTTGGAACCAAACACTCCACCTCTTTAGTCTTTTGAGCGAAATAAGATACTCAATTTCCCCCCATTCGTGGACTCTTATTTCTCCTTCCCGAACATGCATGTTAATTTTCGTCCAATCCAGAAAATAAAAAAATTTGACTTTTGTTTCGATTTTACAATCGTAAAAACAACTTTTTTCGAACGATCGTAAAATCGACTTTTTCGTGCTTAACCTGTGTTGATCGACCATTTTCACCAAATTTCATTATTACCCGCAAAATTTTCACTGAGCAACTTTTTTCATAAATTAGCATAAGAGATTTATAAAATTATCGAAGTCCCATTTTTTACTTAAAATTATCATTTTGAATTTGAATTCAATCATTCTTGGATTTTCCCCCCTTTCAACAAAATAGTCGTAATAGCTAATTAAATAAAATAAATTAGAATTAACAAAGTATAAATTTGGGTATAAATATACAAAATAATTCACTCATCAAAAAGCCTTATACACAAGTTAAACACCCAAAAATCTTATAATTTTTTATATGATATTTTATCTATATTATATTACATTTAAGTAGAATTTGTCATTCTGGATTTGTATAGTTCTTATTTTATTTCTAATCCTTCAAATTATATCTCTTATTTTGTATGTGTACACTTCTTTTTTCCCATTATAGTAGCATTAATTATACATTTATTTATTATCTAAAAATTTATGTTGTTATGATATCATACAAGATATCATAATAACATGAAGAGGAAAAAAATGATCCAATGCTCAAATCATGATTTATGGTGTGTTTGATACAAAAGTGAACAAACGGCTTGGGTGACAAATTTTGCCATGAATTTTTTTTCCATGGTAAAGCTATTCGTGGCAAATCCTATAATTTTCCAAGTGGAGATGTTTGATAGAATTATTTTTTAGGTGGCAAATTAAAGATTTAAAAAAAATAAAAACAATTTATAGCGGGGAAAAAAACAGTTTATAACAAAACAAAAACAATTTAATAAAAAGGATAGTTTTTCACAAAAAGAAAGCAGTTTTAAAAAATAACAACATAGTAAAACAATAAAAAACCAATTTTAATTTAAAAAACATTTTAAAAAATAGTTGTTAACAAAACAAAGCATTTTGCAAAATAAAACAAGGTTGTAATGAAAAAACAGTTTATTAACAAAAATAATTTTAAACAAAATAAAAATAGTTTATAAGGGAAAAGCAGTTTAATCAAAATTAGTTTTTTAAGAAAAAATAGTTTTTAACAAAAAGAAATCACTTTTTAACCAAAAAAAATAACTTTTAACTAAAAAAATCAAGTTTAATGCGAAAATTGTTTTAACGAAAAAAATTGACAAAAAAAATAGATTTCAGAAAAATAAAACGGTTTTAATGAAAAAAATAATAATAACAAAAAAAAAGTTTTATTAAGGATGAAAAATTTTGTGGGAAAAATCTGCTTTGATATATACTAAATCAAAATTTGCAAATAAAAGTGGAAAAATGATGAAAAAAGTTCATGACAAATAAGGTCAATCAAACACACAAAATAGTGAGCAAATTTTGTATTTGCCACATTCGCCCCAATAAATAAGGGGTATCAAGCACATTTTTAACCTAATTCTCTAGTTGTCCAACTTCTCACTAAATTATCGAGCTTCAAATGTGAGTAAAAAAATGGAGAATCTACTCCTCAACCTTTCAACACCTAATCTCAATCCTTCAATTCACCACTAAAATTATTAGATATCCACATTGTTGACTCTTTAGCTTGATATCTTCACTCAAAATTCAAGTGGGTAGGTTTGATATAGATTTATACATACAAATTATCACATGAGCAAGATCTCAAACGACTATAATCCATGGTGTAAAGGATATATATTTAAAAGGTTTAGAGATAGAAAGTGAGATGAATAAAAACTTGGAAATTGCTATCATAGATGAAACACCCGTGCCGAGATTTTATCCTTTTTTCGTGTAATTTATAATTACGGAGAAACCTTTGGGCCTTGGATTAATAATAAATGGATTGTTGCCTACATTTGAATGTTCATGTGGCCTTTGTGAAATTAATTGGGAATTGATTGGCAAAAATTAAAATAGAATTTTAATTAAGTCGTTCAAAAGAGAATAAGAGCCGTCTGAACGAGATCCTTATTTCGTTGAAACAAGATTCTCTGGTTCGAGCGAGGTTCCTTCCTCGTTTGAACGAACATCCAATGAGCTTCGAACGACCCTTACTCTCCCTCGAAAATTAATCTCGTTCGAACGAGATTTGTATTTTTGTTCGGATGAGAAGCGATTCCGTACGAACGACTTGTTCAGAAAATAAAAAATTCGGCCTTTTCTTGTGTGTTGTCAAAGTATTGGCCCTTGGATCTTTGAGCTGTCAAGCTCTGGTTGCTGCAGATCTAAAAAAGGGTTTGGTTGGGGTATCCAAAGGGTAAAAGCCTTTTGGGGGAGTTTTATGAGTTATTTAAGAGAGAGAATGGTTGGGTTCATCCCACCCATTTTTGTATCAGTCAAATTCTCTTTGTTTCTCTCTAGTTTCAAGACTTTTTCTTCCTCCTGAAGCCATATTCCACCATAGTTATACCATATTTATACCCTATTCCACCATTATTACCCATTCCTAAGCTTCATTCTTCCACTACAAGCCTTTTTGTCGTACAAGTGGGTTGAGTTGAGCAAGTAAGAGCATTCAAGATAACTTTGGAGAGCTTTTGGAGTCTAGAGTTTTTCCCTTCATCTTCTTCCTTGTACTATTCTTCAAACCTTAAGGTATGGTTTTCCTCTTCAAGTTTTCAAGGTTTTAAGCCACGAATATATGTAGGATGCATGCTAGAATGTGATTTAATGTTATAAATAAAAATATTTTCTAGTATGTTTAATTCTTACAAAAATGGAGTTTTAAGAAAATGAAGACCTAAATGAGTTTTGAATTATAAGTAATATTTTAACCTTGAAATATGAAGAGTAAGAATATAAAAATGTAAACTCATCATAATATCTTGCTTAGATTCATATTTAAGGATTTATATGCTTGAAATCCTCCCTAACACATGTAACATGTAGTAAGTTGATAGAAGACATTTAGACTTGATAAATGACGTTTAACATGGATTTCATGAGAATGTAAAAAATTTTGGAAAACAACCCTTAAATGTTTTATAAATATTGTTAAGAATGAAAAAAAAACAATGCTTAATACTATATACGGTAATAGGAGGATATTTTGCCAAAATAGTCTTCAAATAATTAAATGTACTTATGTAGTTTGAACATGAAATGATGAAACATGATTTTTGGACATAATATTGAAAATCTCATTCTTCTTGTGTTGGCTCAATCTTGAGACAAACAATTTTTATTTATATGCTCTTGCATTTTTTAGTGTTATTCAAATCTATTTTATATCTTAAATCATATTTTTCTATAATGATTTATTATATAAATTATTTTTTGAGACAATCATTTTTTTATGTGCTCTTGCATTTACTTTTTATTAAAATCTATTTTTTATACCTTAAATCATATTTTCATATATTGATTTAATATATAAATTATTTTTTGATAAAAATAATTTTTGTGGAGTGTACAATTTCTTTTTATCAAAATACAATCTCTTTTGTATTTTTTTGACAAACATTTTTGTATTCTCATTATCCGAGTCTAATATTTTTTTTGGCATATTTTTTATCATATTTGACTTGTTGGATATATTTTCTTAACAATAAAATATACACGCAATGTATTTTTTGTTGTGTTACATATTTTTTTTGTTTCATTTCTTTTTGTTTTATTTTTTTTCGATTTTTTTTTTTTTTGTGTTTTTATTTTTTTTGGGCTTTTAAGTTTTGGGCTTTTGGAGAAAGCCCTTTAGGGTTTGTTTTTGGTTTTAGTTTAAACCCTTTCTCTCCCTCTTTTCTTTCCAACTCTTTTTTTTCGGCCGTCACTCTCCCCCTCTCATTTTTTTTGCTCTCTCTTTTCTCTCTTCATCTTGAGAGATTTTGTTTGGGAGCTTTGATTTAAGCTTTTGAGATCCGATTTATAAGGTGTCCGACGGTGTTTCTCTTCCCGGTCCGGCACTATCTTTTATTCTGTCCGGTGTGATTTTTCGGCGACCCTTGGTCCCGGGTTTTGGTGGTTCGATCTCGGTTTCTTTTCGGTGCTGTTTTTCCGGTTCCACTTTGGAGGTTTCGGTGTGGGATCCGGCAGATCATTTTCCGGCAGCCTGCTCTTGGTTGTTCCGGTGGTGCGTTTTTTCGGCGACCCTCGGCCACAAGATCATGTGGTCATTTTTCCGGTGAGTTTGGCTCCAGTTTTAAAGAGTCCGGTTGCTGGTCATTTTCGGCTGGTCGATTTTTCCGGCGACCCTGTTTCCGATGTGGATCCGATTTTGAAGTTTTTTTTCCGGTGATTTTTTTTGTGTGGGATCCGGCGATCTCCTTCCGGTGGGGTAAGTTTTCTTTTCTTTTATATATATATATATATATATTCTGCTATTTATATAAACTGATTTTTATATATATATAAAAATAAAACTGTTTTATATTTATATATATATAAAACTGTTTTATATATATTTATATAAACTTTTAAATATATTTATATAAACTCATTTCTATATATATATATATATATACCTATACATAGATATACACTGTTTTGATCTAAAGATTGGTTTGGACTAGTTTGTTTGGTTTTTGTGGGTTAAAGGTTTTAGATCCAAACAATTTTTTTGTTGTTTAAAACATTGGGATACTAGTGTTGATTATTTTGACACTAATCTAATTATTTGTTTAGACCTTCTTGTGTTAACCTTGGTTACATCCATTTCAGTGTGTGTACACTTGTTATTTTGAATTAAAATTTAGGAGATACTTTCTTTGGATTAAAAGTTTATTTGGATAAACTTTATTTGAACTATAATTTGTATGGACTGATTTAGTGACCATTTAGATATTGGTCCTTTTGTTGGGTGTGTATTGTTGGACCTTATTTTATACCCAACTCATTTAGTGTGTGTACACATTTTTTATTGGACTTAGATTATTTTGTGTCACACATTGTTTATAAAAATAAATCTGAATTAAAATTTATTTGGGTGTTGGGTATTTGTTGTTGGAGGTTATTTTATACCCAACTCATTTAGTGTGTATACACTTTGTTTATTTGGAGTGTGATCTTATCTTTGGGAAAATTTTATTTGGTTAAATTTATTTGGACTAAAATTTGTTGGGACTGAATTTTAGTAGGCTTATTGGGTGTTTGATTTGTAGAGTTTATTTACACCCATTTCAGTTTGTGTGTACACTTTATTATCAAGACTTATTTTAGTGTATCACACATTTTTATTTATTAATTATTATAATTTGATTTAATTTATTTGAGAATAAAGATATTTGATTTTTGACTAACTAGTTACACCCTCTAAGTTGAACTTTTGTGTGTTCACTTTATTTAGTTGGGTTTAATTAGTGTGTAGTCTTTATATCACATCTTTATTTATTTAAATTTTATTTTAGTTAAACCCATCCTATTTTAGTGAGTCGAGTGCTACACTCTTTATCTCGTACTCATTTGACTTGGATTGGACCATTTGACTCGTACACTTTTTATTGCCTAAGTTGAATACTTTTTGTTGTATTCTTTTATAACTTAAGGTAGTGTTTATGTGTGTATGAGTATTTGATCCAACCCTTGTCATAGTATTGGTTATACTAAAATTGGAATTTAATATTTGTAATCTTATTTTATTTATTTTAATTAAGTCCCAATTTATATGAGCTAAGTGCTACACTTATTTATCTTTTGCTCATTTTACTTGGACTTAATATTTTTAACATAACACCTATTTAAATTGATTCATATTATATTTGGTGTTAGGTTAATTTTTATCTTAGTTGCGCGACACAATTGTTGGAATTTTATTTCCTATTTTATTTGTGCTCATTTGCGCCAACTAATTTGTTTTTAGAATTAATCCTTACTTGAATATTAAATATTAAGGAAGACCTTACTTGTCTCTTGGGACTTAATATTTAAGCATTCTTTTTAGTATTGATTAATTCAATATTGTCTTACCTTTCAATTAGTCCTTGATTGGTAATTTGTCTTGTCAATTAAAATAGATTTAAACCTTGGTTGTTTGGTCTATTTTTAAACAAGATTATTTTTGTTATTTTGATTAAAACAATATCTATTATTATATTTGTGTGTTGCACAACTTCACGGGGTCTCGGGTTTGAGTGTGTCGTTGTGCGTGTGTAGTGAGTGAGTGATAGTCTCTATTACCGGGGTGTTATTGGGTTGACTGATTTTCAGTCAAGTTGGGTTGTTTTAAACTAGGCTGGGTGTACTGGTTTGTATTTGTCTTGTTTAATTCATTGTGAACTTGGAGGACTGTAATCTGTAACTTGTAATCGGTAATAGTGGACTTGGGTGCGTGTGTTGTCCTGGGACTAGGGACACGGGGTTTACCACTAAGGTGGGTTCCTCGAGAACAAATCTTGTGTCACACTCTACTTTTCCTCACCTCATTCTTAAAGGGAATTATTCTTTACATCTAGCATCATCACCTTTTACTTACTAGTGTGCGTGAGTGTTTTCTCACTTAAAATTTATAATAGATTTTTTATCAAAGATTAAAAGAGTTGAAGAATTTTTAAATAACCTAGTACGCATTAGCAAGTACCCCTTGGTTCTTTATAGTGTGACCCTTAGGTCCTTTTTCAAGTGGTATCAGAGCTTCAGGATTCACTTTATAAAAGTTTTTATTCCGCAAAGATCCTGAACTCCTTTTAAAAATCTATATTTTATATCATTTAAAATCTATTTTTTATTATGGGAAAACAAATTGGTGATGCTATTTTTTCTTTGAAAAAATCCCTTTATGAATGTTCTAATGATGAAAAGCTTTACTCTCAATATAACATTCCAAAATCTTCTACATCTTTGTTTAAAATGTGGGATGATATGTCTGATAGTGATAGTGACGAGGATAATTTTAACCATATATTTCCTTCTACACCTATTTGTGGCACTAAATCTGTTGTTGCCCCACTTACTTTATCCAAAGAGATTAATGATTGCGTATCTACTAGTTCGGATGATTTCGATTTATGTGTAGATAATTTTGTTTTAGACAAAGTGATTTTATCTCGTACCTCACCGACTCCATGTCACCCTACATTCACAGCTTCTATATCTAATGTTGATGATATTTTTGGTGATGTTGATGAATCTGAAAATGAAGACAATGCTGTCATTTTGGAAGGGTGCGTGAGTACAAATTTAGAGGATTGTGTGAGTAATAAATCTTTTGAGAACACGATTGAGGATTGCAATGACTTAGGTCAAATTAATTCTAGTTTAATGGCTAAACATGACATTTTAAACGATCAAATCAAGTTAATAACCGAAGAATCTGTTTTTCGTATTGATGAACTTGAAAATGATGTTTCGTTTTTAGAGAAAAGGATTGTCATGTTAACCGAACTTAATCATTCTCTTGAAACTAAAAACAAGGAAGTTTTGTGTAAATTTGATGAATCTCAAGTTGAACTAAAGGCCGTTTTGATTAAATTTGATAAATGTAAAAAGGAACTAGAAGTGACTTTGAAAAAGTTAAAGAGTTATTGGAATGCCGGTGATGCCGTCAAAACTATTAATGAAAATACATGTTATGATCCAACAAACTCTTATTCTGATTTTGTTCCTACTAAAGGGCTTGGTTTTGAAGGAAAAGAATTTGATGTTACCAATTTTATAAACTCTAAGGAACAATTTCCCGATTCAAACGAAATTAAGTTTTCTTATAAACATTTTGAAAATGAGGGTTGTTCTTCAAGTGGTAAATCTGTTCTTAAATGTGATTTTTGACATAAAATTGGGCATTTAGAAAAGTTTTGCTTCAAGAAATTAGGGCAGAATAGTTTTGTTTTAGGCAAAGTTAGGCAAAATCAAAAAGTTGGAAATAATCATTTTGTCAAACCTAATTTTCAGTGTAGTTTTTGCCATAAGAATGGTCATTTAGAAAAATTTTGCTTTAAGAAATTAGGACAAAACAAAACTGATTTAGGCAAATTTAGGCAAATTCAAAATGTTGGGAATTTTAAAACTGCAAAGCCTGCTCGTAAATGTAATTTTTGCTCTAAAAATGGACATACTGAAAAATTCTGCTATAAAAGACTTGGGCAGAATAATGCTAATATAGGCATTTTTAGAAAAATTGAAAATCAGAGAAATGTTAAAACTGCCAAACCTATGCTGAAATGCAGTTTTTGTTCTAAAACTGGTCATATTGAAAAAATTTGTGTTCAGAAATTAATGCAGAAACAAGCTGTTTTGGGCAAAAATAGTCATTTTGATAGAAATAAACATGCTGAAAATTCTGTTTTTAGGTGTAATTTCTGTTTTAAAATGGGTCATTTAGAGCAGTTTTGTCATAAAAAGTTGAATTTTGATTCTGAAAAGCTGCCCACTATATGCAGAAATTCTAAATTGCCTCTGAATGCTAAGTGTAAACATGCTGTTAAACCTGTTTATAAATGTAATTTTTGTTCCAAATATGGACATTTAGAACAATTCTGTTTTGAGCGTTTGAATTTAACTCGAAAATCTGCATATGATAAAAATGCGAGCTTTCATGATAATGCTAAATCGAATGATAAGCATGTACTTAAATGCAGTTTTTGTCTTCAAAAGGGTCATTTGGGACAGTTTTGCTATAAGCGTTTAAGTAGACAACAAAATGGTGTTAAAAATTTGTCCAAGATCCATTTAAAGTCTAATGTTGTTAAGAATTGTTCTCATACTAATGTTAATTTTGCCCCATTTAAGACCGTTATTCCTAATGTCAAATCGAAGTGGGCTAAGAAAGATGATTTAGGTACTCAAATGAGGAGTATCGAAATTTCAAACTAAGTTTGCTTTAGTTTGTTTTAGTTTATTTGTTAGTACATTTTAAATTGCATACTCATGTTGTACTAACTTTTATTTTGTAGGATTCTTCCCTACCCTTTGTCCATTTGAGACAAACAGGAGGAGAATTGGAGACTCTTTTGGTATTGTATTTTGAGTCTTTTAGGAATTCTTCTTGTTAGTTGAGTTAAGTACTCTTCTATTTTTTAGGACTCGTGTGTATAGTTGAGTTATGTAATTTGTGTCGTTCTTTGTTTTTGAGTCTCGGTTTTTGTTTGTCTCAAAATTGGCCAAAGGGGGAGATTGAAAATCTCATTCTTCTTGTGTTGGCTCAATCTTGAGACAAACAATTTTTATTTATATGCTCTTGCATTTTTTAGTGTTATTCAAATCTATTTTATATCTTAAATCATATTTTTCTATAATGATTTATTATATAAATTATTTTTTGAGACAATCATTTTTTATGTGCTCTTGCATTTACTTTTTATTAAAATCTATTTTTTATACCTTAAATCATATTTTCATATATTGATTTAATATATAAATTATTTTTTGATAAAAATAATTTTTGTGGAGTGTACAATTTCTTTTTATCAAAATACAATCTCTTTTGTATTTTTTTGACAAACATTTTTGTATTCTCATTATCCGAGTCTAATATTTTTTTTGGCATATTTTTTTATCATATTTGACTTGTTGGATATATTTTCTTAACAATAAAATATACACGCAATGTATTTTTTGTTGTGTTACATATTTTTTTTGTTTCATTTCTTTTTGTTTTATTTTTTTTATTTTTATTTTCGGATTTTATTTTTTTTGTGTGTGTTTTTATTTTTTTTGGGCTTTTAAGTTTTGGGCTTTTGGAGAAATCCCTTTAGGGTTTGTTTTTGGTTTTAGTTTAAATCCCTTTCTCTCCCTCTTTTCTTTCCAACTCTTTTTTTTCGGCCGTCACTCTCCCCCTCTCATTTTTTTTGCTCTCTCTTTTCTCTCTTCATCTTGAGAGATTTTGTTTGGAAGCTTTGATTTAAGTTTTTGAGATCCGATTTATAAGGTGTCCGGCGGTGTTTCTCTTCCCGGTCCGGCACTATCTTTTATTCTGTCCGGTGTGATTTTCCGGTGACCCTTGGTCCCGGGTTTTGGTGGTTCGATCTCGGTTTCTTTTCGGTGCTGTTTTTCCGGTTCCACTTTGGAGGTTTCGGTGTGGGATCCGGCAGATCATTTTCCGACAGCCTGCTCTTGGTTGTTCCGGTGGTGCGTTTTTCCGGCGACCCTCGGCCACAAGACCGTGTGGTCATTTTTCCAGTGAGTTTGGATCCGGTTTTAAGGAGTCCGGTTGCTGGTCATTTTCGGCTGGTCGATTTTTCCGGCGACCCTGTTTCCGGTGTGGATCCGATTTCGAAGTTTTTTTTCCGGTGATTTTTTTGGTGTGGGATCCGGCGATCTCCTTCCGGTGGGGTAAGTTTTCTTTTATTTTATATATATATATATACATATACCTATACAGTTATATATATATATTCTGCTATTTATATAAACTGATTTTTATATATATATAAAAATAAAGCCGTTTTATATTTATATATATATATAATTGTTTTATATATATATAAAACTGTTTTATATATATTTATATAAACTTTTAAATATATTTATATAAACTGATTTCTATATATATATATATATATACCTATACATAGATATACACTGTTTTGATCTAAAGATTGGTTTGGACTAGTTTGTTTGGTTTTTGTGGGTTAAAGGTTTTAGATCCAAACAATTTTTTTGTTGTTTAAAACATTGGGATACTAGTGTTGATTATTTTGACACTAATCTAATTATTTGTTTAGACCTTCTTGTGTTAACCTTGGTTACATCCATTTCAGTGTGTGTACACTTGTTATTTTGAATTAAAATTTAGGAGATACTTTCTTTGGATTAAAAGTTTATTTGGATAAACTTTATTTGAACTATAATTTGTATGGACTGATTTAGTGACCATTTAGATATTGGTCCTTTTGTTGGGTGTGTATTGTTGGACCTTATTTTATACCCAACTCATTTAGTGTGTGTACACATTTTTTATTGGACTTAGATTATTTTGTGTCACACATTGTTTATAAAAATAAATCTGAATTAAAATTTATTTGGGTGTTGGGTATTTGTTGTTGGAGGTTATTTTATACCCAACTCATTTAGTGTGTATACACTTTGTTTATTTGGAGTGTGATCTTATCTTTGGGAAAATTTTATTTGGTTAAATTTATTTGGACTAAAATTTGTTGGGACTGAATTTTAGTAGGCTTATTGGGTGTTTGGTTTGTAGAGTTTATTTACACCCATTTCAGTTTGTGTGTACACTTTATTATCAAGACTTATTTTAGTGTGTCACACATTTTTATTTATTAATTATTATAATTTGATTTAATTTATTTGGGAATAAAGATATTTGATTTTTGACTAACTAGTTACACCCTCTAAGTTGAACTTTTGTGTGTTCACTTTATTTAGTTGGGTTTAATTAGTGTGTAGTCTTTATATCACATCTTTATTTATTTAAATTTTATTTTAGTTAAACCCATCCTATTTTAGTGAGTCGAGTGCTACACTCTTTATCTCGTACTCATTTGACTTGGATTGGACCATTTGACTCGTACACTTTTTATTGCCTAAGTTGAATACTTTTTGTTGTATTCTTTTATAACTTAAGGTAGTGTTTATGTGTGTATGAGTATTTGATCCAACCCTTGTCATAGTATTGGTTATACTAAAATTGGAATTTAATATTTGTAATCTTATTTTATTTACTTTAATTAAGTCCCAATTTATATGAGCTAAGTGCTACACTTATTTATCTTTTGCTCATTTTACTTGGACTTAATATTTTTAACATAACACCTATTTAAATTGATTCATATTATATTTGGTGTTAGGTTAATTTTTATCTTAGTTGCGCGACACAATTGTTGGAATTTTATTTCCTACTTTATTTGTGCTCATTTGCGCCAACTAATTTGTTTTTAGAATTAATCCTTACTTGAATATTAAATATTAAGGAATACCTTACTTGTCTCTTGGGACTTAATATTTAAGCATTCTTTTTAGTATTGATTAATTCAATATTGTCTTACCTTTCAATTAGTCCTTGATTGGTAATTTGTCTTGTCAATTAAAATAGATTTAAACCTTGGTTGTTTGGTCTATTTTTAAACAAGATTATTTTTGTTGTTTTGATTAAAACAATATCTATTATTATATTTGTGTGTTGCACAACTTCACGGGGTCTCGGGTTTGAGTGTGTCGTTGTGCGTGTGTAGTGAGTGAGTGATAGTCTCTATTACCGGGGTGTTATTGGGTTGACTGATTTTCAGTCAAGTTGGGTTGTTTTAAACTAGGCTGGGTGTACTGGTTTGTATTTGCCTTGTTTAATTCATTGTGGACTTGGAGGACTGTAATCTGTAACTTGTAATCGGTAATAGTGGACTTGGGTGCGTGTGTTGTCCTGGGACTAGGGACACGGGGTTTACCACTAAGGTGGGTTCCTCGAGAACAAATCTTGTGTCACACTCTACTTTTCCTCACCTCATTCTTAAAGGGAATTATTCTTTACATCTAGCATCATCACCTTTTACTTACTAGTGTGCGTGAGTGTTTTCTCACTTAAAATTTATAATAGATTTTTTATCAAAGATTAAAAGAGTTGAAGAATTTTTAAATAACCTAGTACGCATTAGCAAGTACCCCTTGGTTCTTTCTAGTGTGACCCTTAGGTCCTTTTTCAAATATCATAAAAGATGGTTTTGAATGGAAATGATGATTTTAATGCCTGCTTTTCACAAGGTTATGATGAATAAAGGGCAAAAAAGGTAACTTTGATAAAATTGAGGGTCCTAGTGACCAGACTTTCTCGTCAAACCGTATCGATTGGTTTTGGTGAAAAAGGATGAAGTAGGTAAAATGGCATGTAGACAATATGAAATGGTGAAACGAACCGTAGAAATGATAAAAAAAAAACGGTAATATGACGGAATAATGTGGACATTAGTAAAAGTGTTAACACACATTAATATGGATTCCGATGACACCGAAAATAATTAAGAAGGTCCCGAAGCCCTGTGGTGAAAGACCCAAAATCACTTACCAGAACATATTGTAGCATAGATAGTGGTGCGGAGCCCGTTAAAGTATGCGAAAATTTGAAAATTTTCTAGAAAAGATAACAGAAAATAAATGAATATGGTTGTGCTCGAGAATGTAAATATGACAACCTAATGAAATGGGATAAAAAGGAGACTAAGGAATAAAATATGATTAATTAGTCTCTAGACCCGGTAAATGGTGGTATGAAATGGCTAAGTGTGATTATAAACTTATTGCTCAGGTGCATTGCATGGTAGTTGCTTTAATACTGGCTAAATTGTTAAATATTTTCAAAATTGTTTAAAATATATGTTATATGTATAGTATTTTTGTAGAATGTGTATATCTTAGTTTTACCCATCCTATTGAGCGTTCTCTCACCCCTAATTTTTATGTAAAAATCCCCACCCCCACCCTAGGTACGTCGAGTTGGGACGTTGAAAAGGATGCCGGTCCTGAGGGTAGTCCTCGTCGTTATTGGCTCTGTCATTTAATTTAAATTGTCTTTTGAAACATTGGAATTATACTACTTAAACTATTTATCTACTTCTTATTTATTTAGTATTGTTGGATTAAACGGATTTTTATAAATAAACCTTGTTAGTTGACTTAATTACTTAAAGTGGTCACTTATTTTTCTCAAATTACGGTGCAATTGAAGGGTTTTCTTAAACCATAAAACTGGATTTTCCCCCACCCCTTTTAACTCTTTGATTCGGTGCAAGTTGACCCAACTGTGACCCAAATTCGGTCAGGACGTTACAAATGATATCAGAGCAATAGGGTCCTCGGGTATGGCGGAGTGTTCACGCTTTCTCAATACACTTTCCTTATACGTTCCCGTGTAGGTACCGCTTTAGTTACTGCTTAAATTAATCGCTTTAATTTCGTATCATTGTGTATTGAATTGTCATTTATTTTATAGATGCATCCACGATGTGATGTGGCTAGCAGGTCGGGATACAGCGAGCTTAGGCGCATGGAACAAGCCAGGCATCAGCTTGCAGACTCCCTCTCACAACAATAGGGGTTCAACTATAGTGGAACGATCGAGAGCACTACCTATGCCTCCATCCTGAACGAGTTCAAGAGGCTATACCCACCCATCTTTAAGGGGGAAGCTAGCCCCGATGCTGTAGAGGAGTGGCTTGATGAAGTCACTTGAGTCATGGAGATTATTGACCTTCCATTCATACATAAAGTCAAGATAGCTACATTCCAGCTTATGGAGTAGGCACAACGCTGGTGGAGCACCTACTCTGCCAGTACGATTGAGACTATAGACTGGGGTAGCTTCAGAGTCACCTTCCTTGATCGGTACTTTCCCATGGCATTTAAGGATGCCAAGAAGGACGAGTTCCTTCATCTGATACATGTAAGGAATTTCGTGAATGATCATCTGGTCATATTTGAAATCTCGTGTAAGTATGTGGACACAATGCAAATGGATGAGACCGAGAAAATAAGGTTGTATGTTAAGGGCCGTAATATGGGTGTTCGACGGATCTTGGTAAGTATGGATCTACCAAACTTGAATAACGCTATCAGGCTGGAGTTAGATGCTGAGGATGGCAAGTCCATCAGGGAGAAGAAGAGGGAGCCCAGTGCATCCCAGGGAGGCGATCATAAAATTTCCAGAAGCGGGGCTCAAGGCTTCTTTACAAAGCTAAACCCCACTATGGAGGATGACTCACCATCCGCTCAGTGTGCGAGCGATCAGGGTCATAAGCCCCTACTGAGAGGACTTGCTTTGCATATGGGTACCCCAATCACTTTAAGAGGGATTTCTCGTAAAGAGATTCATGTATTCAACAGGGCAGTCAGAAGACTATCAACTATGTGTGCGACCGAAGTTCTAGCTACACGGGCCCCACTCTGCAGCAATAACAGTTTTCCTCAGGCTATCATCAGCTAAAGAAGCATAGCGTGGACGGTTCACATTCGAGTCAGGGGAAGAGTAATCACGATCCAGGTCAGGTGCCCAGCAGCCAGAGCAACAGATTTAACTTTAGGCATGTCTATGCCATGTCACAATATGCAACACCTTTCGGTGATCCATCTGTAATGGAAGGTGTGATTCTTTTGTTCAGCACATGGTTTACAACATTATTTGGTTTAGGCACATCACATTTGTTTATTTCGAGATTCTTAGCATTATGTTAGGATTTGAGGTAAATTAGTTTCCTTCTCCTATCTTTACAAGGCTCCCGATTAGCGATGGTATAATTTTCAATAGGGTCGGTCGTAATTATGTGGTTATGGCTGGAGACTATGTTACGAATTCATTCTCATAGACATGGATGGGTTTGAGGTTATACTCAATATGGATTGACTATCATGTTTTGACGCTACCATCGAATGCCATCGGCATAGCATCTCAGTATCTCTTCCAGATGGGTCTCGCCACCATTTTAATAATGACCAGGACATTAGTTATCCGTGCAAGTTCTCTACAGTGCGTGAGCAAAAATGGTACTTCGGTTATTTAAGAAGTATAGTGGCTCAGGATGAGATGGATAGTATGTTATTATACTACCTAGTGGTGCGGGAGTTTTTTGATGTGTTCCCGAATGATCTTCCTAGTTTACCTCCACACCCGGAGGTGGATTTTGCTATAGAGGTGCATAAGGGCGCCTCTCGTATCTCTATACCACCTCACAGGATGACTCTAACGAAATTTCATGAACTAAGGGTTCAGTTGGAGGAATTGACCAGCACGAGCTTCATTTGCCCTAGTTTGTCCCTTTGAGAGCCCCAGTCTTCTTTGCTCAGAAAATGAATAACACCCTGCGACTTTACATCAATTACAGGCAATTGAACAGGTTTACGGTGAAAAATAAATACCTAATGCCCCATATTAATGATTTGTTCAACCAGTTGTGTGAGGCGGGCAGGTTTTTAAAGATTGACCTCTGGTTTGGGTACCATCAGTTACGTGTCAGAAAGGGGGATATTCCTAAGATAATATTTTAAACTCGGTATGGGCAGTATGAGTTTCTAGTGATGCCCTTCGGTTTGACTAATGCCCCAATAACGTTCATGGAATTGATGAACTGCATTTGATGTCCATACTTCAACAGGTTTCTAGTGGTCTTTTAGATGACATATTGGTCTATTCAGTATCGAATGTAGACCACGAAGAGCACCTTCGCATGACATTATAATGCTCAGGAAGAACCAACTGTATGCCAAATTTAGTAAGTGTGAATTTGGGATGGATGAGGTCAAGTTCCTTTGTCATGTAGTTAATGGCGAGGAAATTCCCATCAATCCTTCCAAGATGGAGGACGTTTTGGGATGGGATAGTCCAAAGACAATCACAAAAGTATACAGTTTCTTGGGTTAGGCCGGTTATTATCGCAGATTTATGTAAGACTTCTCGAGGGTTGCATTGCCTCTCACCATATTGGCTCGGAAGGATATGCACATTGAGTGGTTCGAGAATTATGACTCGCCCTTTCAAGAGTTAAAGGTTTGGTTGATTTATGTTCCCGTTCTTTTCCTCCCAGAGCGTGGCAAGGATTACACCGTGTATTGTGTCGCTTTAAGGTCAAGGCTCGACGCAACACTGATACAAAATGGTTAGGTAGTCTCTTATGCATACTTTTAGCTGAAGTTGAATGAGAGGAACTACCCTACCCATGATTTGGAGTTATCCACTATGGTATTTGCACTTAAGAGCTGGAGTTATTACTTATACGGGGAGCAGTTTGAGGTGTTTTCTGATAATAAAAGCCTCCAATATATTTTTACGCAGTGTGATCTCAATCTCCGTCAAAGGCGATGGATGGAATTGATGGAGGATTATGAATTCTCCTTAGAGTATCTTCACGGTAAGGCCAATGTAGTGTCCAATGCTCTTAGTTGAATTTCTAACATCACTTTGGCAACAATGAAGTGTCATCGAGTAAGGATGTTCGAAGAACTGTAGAAGTTCGATATGCATATCCAACAGGGTTATGATAGGGCGTACATTTAGAGTGCGGTAGTTAAGCCACTCATTTAGTAAGAACTTATACATACCCAGTCCTGTCATTACTGTGGTCATATTCAAAGTGGGAAAGTGTTTAACACTCTTATCGTGGATAAGGATGGTAACTGCTCTAATTATTGATGAGCTGCAAGATGAGGTGATGGCGGAGGCCCATTAGTCGAGCTTTAGTATATATTTTGGTGCTATGAAGATGTATAAGGATATGTGCATAGATTTCTGGTGGTCTGGTATGAAGAGAGATCTGGCGACATCTGTAGCCAAGTGTTGCACTTATCAGCAGGTGTAGGATAAGCATAATAAGCCAACAGTGCTATTGTAACCACTACCCGTGGTTGAATGGAAGTGGGAGCATATCATAATAGATTTTATCACAACCTTACCACATTCTAAGTGTGGTCGCGATGCACTATGGGTTATAGTGGATCGACTCACGAAATTCGCACACTATTTACCAATTAAGGTCATGGACAACATGGCTAAGTTGATGAGGTTGTATATCCAGGAGATAGTTAGATTTTATGGTGTTATGCTCTCGATTGTCTCGGATGTGGATCCTCAATTTGTGTTTCAATTATGGAAGAAGTTTTAACGAGAATTGGGTAGCGAGTTGAGTACGAGTATGACATATTATCCTGAAACCGATGGGAATTTGGAATAAACCATCGAGATCTTTTAGGACATATTGAGTGCTTTCGCAATTGATTTTCAAAGTAGGTGAGCGAAGAATATGCACTTGGTAGAGTTTTTCTACAATAACACTTACCGGACAAGCATCAAAATAATTCCATATGAGACCCTTTATGGTAGGCTATGCCACTATTTTATTTGTTGGGCAGAGGTGGGTGAAAAGAATCTCACTAATTCAAATTTGAATAAAGAAAGGATTGATAAAGTTCTGGTGATTCGACGGAGGATCATGATGGCACAAAGCCTACAAAAGAATTACGTCGATAATCAATGGACACCTTTAGAGTCTGGAGCAGGTGACTATGTACTGTTAAAAGTAAGAGCGAGAACCAACAATCATCAATTTAAGTAGAGAGGAAATATTGACCCACAGTATATTGGTCCCTTTAAGACCCTAGAAAAAATTAGGGATGTATATTTCCGTTTGTCGCTACCTCCACAGTTATTCCAAGTTCACAATATGTTCCACGTCTTTATATTGAAGAAGTATCTTCACTATTCCCCGCACGTCATCGAGTGGAACCGCATTGAGTTGTAGGAAGATGTTACGTTTTTTACGTGACCTGTGTCCATTTTGGACCGCGAGGACAGATTCCTGTGCAACAAGATCATTCCATTAGTGAAGGTTCTTTGGGAGTTCTAGGGTATCGAGGGTGCCATTTTGGAATGCGAGTCGGAGATACGAGAGAAGCACCCAGAACTCTTTCCCAAGTTAATTGTTCTGATTTCAATGATAAAATCTCCTAATGAATGGAGAATGTATCATCCGTGCCGAGATTTTATCCCTTTATGTGTAATTTATAATTATGGAGAAACATTTAGGCCTTGGAATAATAATAAATGGATTGTTGTATATATTTGAATGTTCATGTGGACTTTCTGAAATTAATTAGGAATTGGATGGCAAAAATTAAAATATAAATTTAATTTAGTTGTTCAAACGAGAATGAAAGTCATTCGAATGAGATCCTTATCTCGTTCAAACGAGATTCTCTGGTTTGAACGAGGTTCATTCCTCACTTGAACGAACATCCAATGAGCTTCGAACGACCCCTGCTCTCCCTCGATAATCAACATCGTTAGATAGTTGTTTGAACGTCGTTCGAATGAGATTTTTATATTTGTTCGAACGAGAAGCGATTTCGTTTGAACAACTTGTTCAAAAATAAAAAAATATGGCATTTTCTTGTGTGTTGTCAACATATGGGCCTTTAGATCTTTGAGCTGTCAAGCTCTGGTTACTGCAGATTGAAAAACAGGTTTGGCTTGGGGTATACAATGGGTAAAAGCCTTTTCGAAAAGGGTTTACGAGTTATTTAAGAGAGAAAAGGGTTAGGTTCGTCCCACTCATTTTATATCATCCAAACTCGCTATCTCTCTATACAGTTTCAAGACTTTTTCTTCCTCCTCAAGAAATATCCCACCATAGTTACACCATATTTACACCCATTCCACAACTGTTACCCATTTCCAAGCTTCATTCTTCCACTAAAAGCCTTATTGAGGGTAGAAGTTCTGAGCACGTAGGACCTTTCAAGATAACTTTGGATAGCTTTTGTTGTATTCTTGAAGTCTAGAGTTTTTCCCTTTATATTCTTCCTTGTTCTCATCTTTAAACCTTAAGGTATGATTTTCTTCTTCAAGTTTTCAAGGTTTTAAGCCATGAATATATGTAGGACGTGTGCTACAATGTGATTTAGTGTTACAAATGAAAATATGTTCTAGCATGTTTAATTCTTACAAAAATGGAGTTTTACGAAAAATAAGACTTCAATAGGTTTTGAAGACCCAGTATCATTTTAACCTTAAAATATGAGTAGTAAGCACATAAAATGTAAACTCATGATAATATCTTATTTAAATTCATATTTAAGGTTTTCTAGGATTGAAATCCTCCCTAACATGTGATATACCCAAAGTGCACCCTCGTACTCGGGATCACTAACCTCGACTTACCTTATAGCCGAGTTGCCAGGAAGAACACAATAACCATTAGAAAGGCCATCGTCCGAGGACTGCAGCCTCTTACGGGTGCAAGTTATTGCCATCAACATCTTATGGGATCAACCTCGGCTGGTTAACAACCGACATTGGATCTAACCCCATAGCTAAGCTCAGCTAATCATTCAGGCCGAGGTCATACTTATGATTGGCAGGACAAAGCAACTATCGGGCTTCCCAACATCATACTCGGCTTAGCTAAGGTTCCATTAGATGATATCACAAGCCCGAGCACACGCAAGCACATGGAAGACTCGAAACACGTAAGAAAACCAGTTATAATCAAATTATTCCCCTCACGTGAGGGAATATTTGATTATCTTGCCTTACATGTGGCACAACTAGGTGTCCATCTATGATTAGTGTGTTCAATGCACACATGCTCATGGCAAGCTTGGGGGGTATACTACACCCTACGAACACTATAAATACATGTATTCTCCTACCTTGGAGGGGGATCAACAATTGTAACCCTATCCTAAACTCTATTTGTGTACACAGTAGAGGGAGAAAGTGAGAGATTATATCACAGGCCATTAGTGCCCTTGTTCTAGTGCAATTCACTCACACACTCACAGTGTTCGTAGGCCAAATTGGCTTAACCACTTATATACCAGTGTTTCTCCTATTCTCCTCACCTCCTTATACTAGATTCTTACTCTTGTACTGCCATCATTATTGCTATCTTGAGCTTATCAACACCTCATACTAGTGTTGTTGTTTACAACAACATCATTTTGGCACCGTCTGTGGGAACGAGATGCTATATCTCTTCCTTCTTGAAGCTTGGCCTTATCGGAGACTCTAGGAGTGCACCAGTCCTTTCCCATAGCGTGGAGCTATTTCACCATTGAAAGAGATCCCTAAAGGTACCAAGCTCTCCAGTATTTTCATTTACAAGCTCTTTAGTCTTCTTACATGGAGCCAGAGTTACCACCTCCACCATCTGGTATTGGAGGGCCCAGTTTCAGCCAAATGCCACCCCAGTCCGAGATGGATGAGGTGGCGGTAGCCTTGAAGTCCTTAGCTGCTACTCAACAAGAAATATAGGAACAATTTGCCCAACTAAGGTAGAATATAATAATGAGACCACTTGGGGGATTACCAGAGATGATTACTCCGGCAGCTGATCAGGTACAACATGAGACCAGGGAACCACCCCAGGCACCACGAAAAGACCTACCTCCTCCTCAATGGCAGAGGGATATTACTGACCCTCGGCGTTTACGCCTAGGGAGGTAAGGAAACCCTTGCCTAGAGGACATGTATGATGATATAGAGGCTGAGGATGCTCTTGCAGACTGTTGGGAGCAGTATGAGATCTCAAACAACATTGTACGACATATACAAGGCGAAAGACGAGATTGCGATGCTCGATAAAGAGGTTCAGCTTTTGATCAAGTAAGTAGAGGGTCGGCCTTCGAAAGGCTTGGGCCAGTTAATGACCTGAGGGGAAAGGCTATCCAGGTCAAGAAGTCTTGTTGGCTCCAGAAGAGAGGTGTCTACTGTCGGCCCCATCATGGACATTCCCCACATGGCCGAGACGGTGGTCAGGGGTAGGTCAGTAACCGATGTTGCATTGCAACTGGGGAACCCTCGGTTCAACCTTAGGAGGTGGCTGGGGATAACCTCGTCCAGGCTGAGGTTGCTAAGCCCTGGAAAGATTCTATCCAAAGGCTGGAAAATAAGATTGGAGATCTCATAAGAAGCCGAGACCCCTTGCAGAGGGGGTACTCAGAGGGTTCTCACTTTGTGGCAAGGATTGTTAACTTTCCAATCCCGACCAAATTCAAACCTCCAGTGGTATCTCCCAAGTACGATGGAAGAACCAACCCAGTCCATCAGATATTTATTCAATCGTACTTGGTATTTAAAAATGTCTGATGAGATGAGGTGCCGAGCTTTCTCAAGTACTCTAACTGGGGCTGCTTATGTCTGGTTCACTTCTCTCCCTAAAAATTTAATTGAGAGTTTTAAAGGTTTGGCCGAGCGGTTCATTCATAACTTCTGCTTTTAGGGTAAGACCTCAGAAGAAGATGACCCATTTGATTTATGTAAAGAAAGGAAAGAATGAAAGCCTCAGAGACTATATCGTGAGGTTCAATAAGGAAAAGTTGGAGGTAGAAGATTATGAAGAGAGCATAGCTATGACAGCCCTCATAGGAGGCCTCCAGAAGGGAAAACTACTCTGAAAGCTTGTTGATGACCCTCCTAAGTCTATGGCCGAGCTGTTAGCAATAGCTGGAAAGGTCATGAATGTAGAGGAATCAATGGCTGCAAAATATGAGGATGGGAATGGAAGTAGTAGTAGTGGGAAGTTTCAGAAGAAAAATGATGGAAAGTAGAGGGTTGCAGACGATAAGTTTGTAGACTATACTCCTTTAACTGTGAGCTATGAACACATCATCAACGAAATAAAGAATGACAAGTCTCTGAGATGGCCAAAGAGGCCGAGGGATCCTCCACATAAGAGAAACAAGAATTTATGGTACGAGTTTAATCAAGATCACGGCCATCTAACTGATAAATATTTTGCCCTGAAGGACAAGATTAAAAAAATGCTGAAGTCTGGAAAGCTGAGAAAGTATGTGGATGCAAGAGCTTCAAAAAATAGCCGAGCAGACCCCAGAAAGAAAAGAAATGATAAATACCGGGAAGACACCCCTGCCAGGAAAGATGAGGCCTCAGATGATGATGACAATGACCCTCACATCCCACCAAAGGACGATAATATCCCAGTAAAGAGAGTCAACATTATCTCTTTTGGTGGTACATAGGTAGCTGATCGCAAGGCTTATGTGGCAGAGGCCAATGCAGTGACCAAAGCTAAGGTTATGAACTTGGCTTCAATAGAGGTTAAATTCGAGAAAATAAGAAGGTATACATGGACACACTCGTAGTCGACTTCTCGCAACTTGATTTCAAGGGTAAATTAGCTCCCCATGATGACCCTCTAGTCATCACCACAAGGGTGCATGGATGTGAAGTTCAGAGGATCCTTATGGATGGGGGCAGTTCTGCAGACGCTATGTTTTAGCCCTGTTTTAAGAGCTTGGGTCTCAACTGAGCAAGGATTATCCCTTATCATCACCCTTTGATAGGCTTCAGCGGGGAGAAGGTCCATCCATTAGGAATGTATAAAATGGATGTGAGAATGGGAGATGAATGGCATAAGAGGTGATGTATGAAAATGTCTTTTCAGCATGGAACCTCATCATGGGATGAGTGGACCTCAAGGAATTTGAGGTTGTGCATTCAACGATCCACCAGATGCTAAAATTCCTAACTCCCTACGGAGTAAAGGAAGTACAAGGTGACCAAATATCGGCACGAGAATGCTACTTCAACTCTTCAGAAGAGAGAGAGGCACATGAGAGGGAAACAACCGCTTACAATATTGACACCCCTGATCCCAGAGACGAAATAAAGCTAAAAAAGGGAGAGGCTGCGGAGGAGGTAGAATGCATCGTCCTCAATGAGGACGAGCCGAAAAAACCATCAAAGTCAGTAAAGCCCTAAAGCCTGAAATCAAGGAGGAGCTAGTGAAGCTGTTAAGGAAGAGGCAGAGTATCTTTGCCTGGAGCCATGCAGACATGACAAGTATTGATCCTAAGATTATGTGTCATAAACTCAATGTTGTAGAGGATGCTAAGCCCATTAAGTAGAGAAAAAGGATATACTCAAGAGATAAGTACGAAGTCATCAAAGACGAGGTTCGAAAGCTTAAAGATGCCGAGTTTATTTGAGAAGTTATATACCCTACATGGATGTCTAATGCTGTTATAGTGCCTAAAGCTAATGAGAAGTGGAGGATGTGTGTAGACTTCACCGATTTAAACAAGTCTTTGCCAAAGGACAGTTTTCCCCTACCTCTTATAGATCAGATGGTGGATGCCACAGTAGGATATGAACTCATGAGCTTCATGGATGCATATTTTTGGTATAATCAGATCTTTATGGACTCAGCCAACTCGGAGAAGACAACCTTTATTACAGGCAAGGGGACCCATTGCTATAAGGTCATGCCCTTCGAACTAAAGAATGCAGGGGCCACTTACCAATGTCTTGTAAATAAGATGTTCAAAGATCAGATTGGCAAAACGATGGAAGTCCATATAGACGATATGCTGACGAAGAGTCTGAAGGCCGACACTCATGTAGCCGACCTTGAAAGAACTTTTGATACCATGGATAAATACAGAATGAAGCTCAACCCGGCCAAATGTGTCTTTGGGGTCAGAGCTGGAAAGTTTTTGGGTTTTATTATCAACCAAAGGGGAATAGATGCTAACCCTGAGAAGATCAAGACTTTGCTGGGAATGAAGACACCCAGAACCATCAAAGACATTCAGAGGCTAACCGGATGAGTGGCTGCACCTAACAGGTTTGTCTCCAAAGCTACGGATAAATGTCTTCCATTTTTTAAAATTCTTAGAAAAGCCTTTGAATGAAATGAGGAATGTGATAAAGCTTTTAAGGAGATTAAGTCCTACCTCGGATCTCCTTTACTCCTATCATGACCAATTCAGAGTGAGAAGCTATATGTATATTTAGTTGTCTCAGAGTCAGTGATTAGTGCTTCAATAGTAAGAGAAGAGGATGGAGTGCAGAGACCAGTGTACTTCAATAGCAAAACACTCTAGGGGTCTGAGCAAAAGTACCCTTGGATTGAAAAATTAGCCTATGCTTTGATACATGCTTCTATAAAAATGAAGCCATACTTCCAGGCCCACTTCGTGGTCGTCCTCACTGATTCCCTACTCAGACAGGTCCTCCATAAGCCTAAGAAGTCAGGAAGGCTAATGACCTGGGTAATCGAGTTGGGGGAGTACGATATTGTTTATCAACCCAGGGTTACCATCAAGGGACAAGCATTCATAGATTTTATAGCCTAGTTTCTTTGGAATGAGGTCGATATTGAGAAGAGTCATGAGGTTATAGATGAGCCAGTAGAGAGAAGCGTTGGTCGAACTTCGGACGAGGATGAGACAAGTACGGCCAGACAAAGAACATTTGAGAATGAAGAAGAGAGATACCTCTTCAAGTAGGGGGCCTGTCAGAAGGAAACTTCTCTTCAAATGAAACCATCTAGAACTTCTTCATTGATGGCTCGTCCTGTGAAAACAGAAGTGGTGCAGGGCTGATATCGTCAGCACCAGATGGCACATATATTGAGTATGCGCTAAGGTTCAACTTTAAAGCTTCCAATAACGAGTCAGAGTAAGAGGCATTAATAACAGGTCTCTCTTTGGCAAAATCCCTCAGTGTCGAGCAACTCCTAGTCCACATTGACTCAAGATTGGTCGTAAACCAAGTCCTGGGAGTATATGAAGCCAAAGATAAAAGGATGACCAGATATCTGAAGAGGGTGAGATCGATGTTAAAAAGCTTCAAGGAAGTAAAGATGAAGAGGATACCTCGGTTAGACAGCAGCCATGCTAATCCACTCGCGAGGTTGGCCTCAGTAATAAGAACGGACATAAGGAGAACAGTACCAGTTGAGATTTTGCTCAAGCCGACCATCGATGAGGAAGAGGTTGCTAGGCCTTGCCTAAATCTAAGTATGGGAGCCTCGTGGATGGATCCTCTAATCAGATACATCAGAGAGGGAGAACTGCCAGAATCAAAGTTGAAAAGAAGAAAGCTAAGGTTCAGAGCTGTTAAATTCTCTATTATGGGAGAGTTTCTGTACAAAAAAGGATTTTTACTCCCTCTCCTTAGATGCGTTCATCCTTCATAGGTTCCATACATCTTGCAAGATGTACATGAGGGCTCTTGTTTAATCCAGATTGAAGGAAGGTCGTTGGCTAAGAGGATAATCACTCAGGGATACTGGTGGCCGACCTTGGCCAAAGATGCAGCCGCATATGTGAAGAGATGTGATAAGTGCCAAAGGTTCTCCACCATTCCCCATCAGCCTCATCAACCTCTGAAATCTATCATCTCCCTTTGGCCATTTGCAGTATGGGGCATCGATTTGGTAGGACCCTTGCCGAGAGCTATAAATAACTATCGATACTTAATTGTGGCGATTGATTATTTCTCTAAATGGGTAGAAGCCGAGCTAATAATCACAATCACTGAGCTCAAGACCTTCCAGTTCATTTGAAAGAACATTATATGCAGGTATGGCATTCTAAACACCCTCATCTCAGACAATGGAACCCAATTCAAGAATGTTTCCTTAGAGAAGTACTGTGAAAGAGTAGGGATCAAGCAATTATTCTTTTCCCCTAGTCGACCCCAGGCAAATGGTCAGACTGAGGTCACAAATTGAACAATCCTTAATGGGATAAAAAAGAAATTGGAAGAGGCCAAAGGAAAATGGATAGAATAGGTATATGATGTTCTTTGGGCTTACAGGACGACAGTGAGGACACCTACAGGGGAAACTCCATTTATGTTAGCTCATGGCTCAGAGGCCGTCATCCCAACAGAGATAGGTCTTCCCACTTATAGAGTCCAGCCATATAACCCTCAAAAGAATGGGAAAGAGAGAAGACTTGATCTTGATTTGATTGAGGAAAGGAGAGAGGATGCAAAGATAAGACAGGCAACCTATCAGCAGAGAAGTGCGAGGTTCTAGAATCAGAGGGTAAAGTCAAGGCCTATTGCTGTGGGAGACCTAGTCCTGAAGAAGACGTGGCAGAAAACCAATAAGCTCCATCCCAATAGGCACGGTCCTTATAGGATAATTGATGAGGTTGTACCAGGTACCTATCGGCTAGAGAACCTTGGAGGATAACCTTTCTCCAACCCTTGGAATGCTGACCATTTAAAAAAAATATTACTTATGATGTTGTAATTATTTTATCTTTTTGTAATACATGTACCAACTTATATAGAGAATGTAAATGAGAAAATAACAATGTTGTGTTGATACTTTTGTTTTGATGTATATGTATTTAATTAACACCATTCATATGGTGAAACATCATTAACTTGGTGACCTCAGACCTTTAACATCATTTATTTGGTGAAAATGTGAGGTGAAACACCATAACTTGGTGACCTTAGGCCTTTAACATCATTCATATGGTGAAATTATGAGGTGAAACATCATTAACTTGGTGATATTAGACATTTAATATCATTTATTTGGTGAAAATGTGAGGTGAAACACCATAACTTGGTGACCCCAGACCATTAACATCATTGATTTGGTGAAAATGTGAGGTGAAACACCATAACTTGGTGACCTCAGACCTTTAACATCATTGATTTAGTGAAAATGTGAGGTGAAACACCATAACTTGGTGACCTCAGACCTTTAACATCATTGATTTAGTGAAAATGTGAGGTGAAACACCATAACTGCCCCAAAGTGCACCCTCGTAATCGGGATCACTCACGTCGGCTTACCTTGCAACCGAGTTGCCAAGAAGCACATAAAAACCATCAGAAAGGTCCTCGTCCTCCTCAAGGTCGGCCCCACATTATACAACCTCGGCTGAGCAGCAATCGAGGACTGCAGCCTCTTACGGGTTCAAGCTAATGCCATCAGCATATTATGGGATTAATCTCGACTCGTCAGTAGCCGACATTGGATCCAACCTCGTACCTAACCTCGGCTAATCATTTAGGCTGAGGTTATACTTGTGATTGGCAGGACAAAGCAACTATCAGACTTCCCAACATCCCACTCGGCTCGGTCGAGGTTCCATCAGATGATGTCACAAGCCTGAGCACACGCAAGCACATGGAAGACTTGGAACACGTAATCAAATCAGTTATAACCAAATCATTCCCCTCACGTGAGGGAATATTTGGTTATCATGCCTTACATGTGGCATAACCAGGTGTCCATCTATGATTAGTGTGTTCAACGCACACATGCTCATGGCATGCTTGGGGGGTATACTACACCCCCCAGGCACTATAAATACATGTCTTATCCTACCTTGGAGGGGGATCAACAATTGTAACCCGAGCCTAAACTCTATTTGTGTACACAGTAGAGGGAGAAAATGAGAGATAGTATCACAAGCCATTAGTGCCCTTGTTCTAGTGCAATTCACTCACACACTCACAGTGGACGTAGGCCAAATTTGCTTAACCACTTATATACCAGTGTTTATCCTCTTCTCCTCACCTCCTTCTACTAGATTCTTACTCTTGTACTGCCATGATTATTGCTAGCTTGAGCTTATCAACACCTCATACCGGTGGTGCTGGTTACAGCATCATCAACATGTGTAGAAACATGTAGTATGTTGGCAGAAGACATCTAGACTTGATAAATGACGTTGAAAATGGGATTCATGAGAAAGTAATTTTTTTGGAAAAACAATCCTTAAATGTGTTATATATATTTTTAAGAGTGAAGAAAAATAATATTTAAGACTACATATAATAATAGGGTAAGTAGAAGGTATTTTGCTAAAATGGTCTTCAAATGATTAAATGTATTTTGTGTAGTTTGAACATGAAATGATGAAAAATAATTTTTGGACATAATATCATAAAAGATGGTTTTAAATGGAAATGATGGGTGATAATAGCGGGTCGAGAAATAACGAGCTTAGGCACATGGAACAAGCCATTCATCTTCTTACAAACTCCCCCTCACAACAACATAGGGCCAATCGTAGTGGAACGATTGAGAGAACTACCTCTCCCTCCATCCTGAAGGAGTTCAGGAGGCCACACCCACCCACCTTTAATGGGGCAGCTGGCCCTGATGCCACATAAGAGTGGCTAGATGAATTCACTCGAGTCATTGAGATTCTTGACGTGCGAGTTGGGCACAAAGTCAAGATAGCTACATTCCAGCTTGTGGAGCAAACACAATGCTGGTGGAGCACCTACTCCGCTAGTACGATAGAGACCATAGATCGGGGTAGCTTTAGAGTTTCCCTCCATGATCGGTACTTTCCCCAGGCATTTATGGATGCCAAGAAGGACGAGTTCTAGGGAAAGACTTCCGTGATTGAGTATCTGGTCATATTTGAAGGCTCATGTAAGTTTATGGACGCAGTGCAAAGGGATGTGGCCGAGAAAGCATGGTTGCTTATTAAGGGCCATAATCTGGGTATTCGACGGATCCTGGCAGGTATGAATCTACCAAACTTCAAGTCAAAGGTGAACAACTGAACTAAGTTTGTCTTTCACAAGGTTTTGATGAATAAAGGGAAAAACAAAGATTTTGATAAAATTGAGGGCCCTAGTGGTCTGACTTTCTCATCAGACCTTATCGATCGGTTTTGGTGAAAATGGATGAAGTAGGTAAAATGGCATGTAGACGATACAAAGTGGTGAAACGAACCGTAGAAATGATAAAAAAATGGTAATATGGCAGAATAATGTGGACATTAGTAAAAATATTAACACACATTAATATGGACTCGAATGATACCGAAAATAATTAAGAAGGTACCGGAGCCCTGGGGTGAAGAATACAAACTCATTGGCTAGATCATATAGTGGCATAGACGGCGGTGTGGAGCTCATTAAATTATGCAGATATTTGGCAGATTTTGAGAATTAATGATGGAAAAGAAATGAATATAGTTGTGGTCGAGAATGTAATTATTACTACATAATGAAATGGTATAAAAAGGAGACTAAAGAATACAATATAATTAATTAGTCTCTAGAGTCGGTAAAGGGTGGTATGTCTAACGTCCCGACCCGGGTTCGGGTTACCATTGGGTCAACTTGCACCTGATAAAGTATTTAAAGGGCATAGAGAAAGTCAATACTAATTAAAGAAGAAACAAACCACAACCATCCCTGTATTATTACAAATCAAGGACAAAGGCCCGAATAAAATGTTTAATGTTCTAAATTATCAATGTTTCAAAAGATAATTTAAATGAGATTACAGAGCCACCAACGACATTGACTTCCCTTAGGGGCCTTGCTCACGTCCCCGACATTTATACTCTAAGTACTGGGGGGGGGGGGGGGGGGGGGGGGTAACATGAAAATCCGGGGTGAGTGAACGCTCAACAGGATGGGTAATACTAAGCTATACGTTTAAAAAAAATAGTATACGTATAACATGTATTTTAATAATTCGAAAAAACGTTTAATAATTTAGCTTGCATTAATGCAACTACCATGCAATGCACGCGAGCGATGAGCTCATACTTACACCTAACCATATTATACCATCCTTTACTGGGTCTAGAGACTATTAATAACTATTAGCTTATGAAACTCATTTCAACATGATTTATCATGTCTAAAATGTCATCTGATATCATACTACATGATTTTACACATGTTAATTTGGGTTTCAAGCCTATAAATACTAAAAAATGAACTACATAAGATATAAATCAAAGGTTTACATTTTTCACGTTTTCTTTCCGTATTTTAAGATAAAAATGTCATTTATTGATAAAAGACCCATTTAGGGTTTGTCTTCTTTAAAAACCACTTTATGAAAGACTTGAATATATTAGCAAATATCTTCATTTTTTGCAATAAATTTCTTAGCTAGAAACCTTGAAATCTTAGAGAGAGAAAACCCTACCTTAAGGTTTGAGAATGAGACAAAGAAGAAGATGAATACGGAAGCTCCTAACTCCAAATATACAAAAAATCTCTTCAAAATACTCCAAAGCTTCTCCTACTTGCTTGACTTAACCCACTTATACCATTTACAAAGCTTGGAATGGACGAATAATACTTGGAAATGGGGTGGAAATGGTATTTTATGATGGTGTCAAGGTGTAAAAATGGTGGGGAAGGCTTGGGGAAGATGATTTACTCTTGATACTAGAGAGAAAGAGGAGAAAATACTTATAACACAAATGGGTGAGAGAACCCACCCTAATATCTTTCTTAAATAACCCACAAACCCTAAGGAATCCTTTACCCAAGGGTCTCTTATGCAAAAATCACTTTTATCTTCATCTGGGAACTAGAGGTTGACACCTCATAGATCCAAGGGTTATGGTATTGATAACACATTAAAAGTTCACAAAATTTTTCTAGTTCAACTCTGGTTGTTTGAACGACAACTGATCTCGTTTGAATGAGATCCATTTTTGTTCAAACGAGCATCTAACGGGGTTCTAACGAGGCCAAAAACTAGGGTTAACGAGGACATGAGAAGTACTTTATTCGAATGGAAAAGGAAACTTCGTTCAAATGACAAGGGAATTCGTTCGAACACGGACTTCCAACTAGATTTCAGAGAGCGGGTGAAATATACCATTTTTGCAGTCATTCAAACGAGAATGACACCTCGTTCGAACGACTTTAGTTTCCTACTAAATTAACTTTAATCCTTAAAAACTCCATTTTGACAAGAACGAAGGCTATGATGATGGTTTAATCTCAATATTCATTCATAAATACAACTTTATATCGGAAAAGATAAAATATTAATCACGAGCATTACATTCTCCCCGCCTTAGGAGATTTCGTTCCCAAAATAAAAACAACCAACTAAGGAAAGAGTTCTGGGTGCTTCTCCCGCATATCCGACTCACGTTCCCAAGTCGCACTTTGTATACCTTGAAACTCCCAAAAAAACCTTCACCAAAGGAATGACTTTGTTGCGCAGGACCACGTCCTCGCAGTTCAAAATAGATATAGGTTGTATTGGAAATGTAACATCTTCCTCTAATTCGATAAGGTTCCAATTGACAACGTGCCGAAGATCGTGAATATACTTCTTCAACATAAAGACGTGGAATATATTATGAATTTGGGATAACTGTGAAGGCAGCGCCAAGCGATACGACATATACCCAATCCTCTACAAGATCTTAAAGCGACCAATATACTGTGGGTCCAGCTTTCCTTTCTGTCGGAATCGTTGACTATTGATTTTCGCTCTCACTTACAGCATCACATGGTCACCTACTCCAAATTTTAGGGGCATCTGAAAATTATCAGCGTAATTATTTTGCCAGCTCTGTGCCATCATGATACGCTATCGAATTATTCGAACCTTATTCGTCATTTCTTGAATCAATTATGAATTGGTGAGATGTTTCTTAGCCACCTTACCCTAGCAAATTGGAGAGCGATATGGCCTCCCACGAAGGGCCTCATAGGAAGCCATCTCGATACTCACATGATAACTATTATTATAGGAGAACTCTGGCAGATGCAAATTCTAAGCTCACCTACCCTTAAAGTCGAGTGCACAGGCTCTCAACATATCCTCCAAAATTTAGATGGTTTATTTCGACTGCCCATTAGTCTCGAAGTGACATGCCGTACTCATAGTCAACTCAATATCTAACTCTTGCTGAAACTTCTTCCTGAATCGAGATACATATCGTGGATCCCTATCTAAGACAATCGAGAGCGGAACACCATGAAGTCTGACTATCTCCTGGACATACAGTCTAGCCAACTTAGCCACGATGTCCGTGACCTTAATAGATTAAAAGTGTGTCGATTTGTTGAGTCGATCCACTATAACCCACACTGCATCATGGCCACAGTCAAAACGTGGTAAGGTTGTGATAAAATCCATTATGATATGATACCGCTTCCATTCTTCCATGAGTAATGGTTGCAATAGCCCTGCTGTCTTCTTATATTCGGTCTTCGCCTGCTGACAAGTGTAGCACTTGGCCACATTTGTTGATACATCTCTAATCATACCGGACCACCAGAAATCTCTGTATAGGTCTTTATACATATTTTCATCATCGGGATGTATGCTGAAGCGCGAGTGATAGGCCTTAGCCACCACCTCATCCTAAAGCTCGTTAATAATTAAAATAATCAATCGACCCTTGTGTCGCACCCCGCCATCCTTGTCCACAGTAAGGGTATTGAACCTCGAACCTTGAATACGATCACGGTATTGGACAAACTCAGTATCACGTGACTGGGCGCCAAAAAATTTCTGCTAAATAAGTGGCCAAGCCACCACACCCCAAAGGTACGTCCTATCGTAACCCCGTTGGACATGCAGATCGAACCTCTACAACTCACCAAACATTTATACCCGATGGCACTTCATCGCTGCTAGGGTGAAGCTAGGATTTCGACTAAGTGCATCACCCACCACTTTAGCCTTATCGGGATAATACTCTAATGGGAAGTCGTAGTCCTCCATCAATTCCATCCATCGTCTCTGACGGAGATTAAGATCATATTGGGTGAAGATGTATCGGAGGCTCATATGATAATAAAAAACACCTCAAATCGTTTCCCGTACAGATAATACCTCTAGCTCTTAAGCAAAAATACCACAATGACTATCTCTAAATGATGGGTGGGGTAGTTTCTCTCAAGCACCTTCAACTATCGGGATGCATAAGAAACTACCTAACTGTTGATGTAAAAAACTAGATTATCTCTAATTAATCAGTCACAAATAAAATGAATAATTAAGACAAAGGATTTTTAAAGTGGTTCAGCCTGAGGAAAATGGCCTACGTCCACTGTTTTTGTATTGCTGACTGTTTATTTGGAATCTCGATAATAGGTTTACCAAGAGATCCAAAGTCCCCTTCTTATGAGGTGGTTACAATGTATTTATATCCTTGAGGCTGTAAATATGAAAATATAATGCGCTGTTATCTAGTAGACATATACATCTGTACGATAATAATGTGCATTTAATGCGCAACTATCTTTTGATTCTCTTAATTTGGATGCTCTGCACGCTAAGTAGCTCGGACCGCCTGAGTTGCTCGATATGCTTAAGTTGCTCGGAGCCATCAGTTCCTCGGGGTGCCCAAGCTGCTCGGGGCGTTTGAGTAGCTCGGTGACATGTGTTGTTCGTTGGAAGTATTTGTAATTGCCACGTAGATTGACACGTGTCTTCAAGTAAATGGTCCACGTTAGCAGACTAAATTTGGTATCAACAGAAGCCCCAAATATTTCACAGTTGAGGTTGAAGGAGAGTGTGGAATATTTTGCTTGAAAACTGCTTAGATTACGGATCTTCATGGATTTTAGGAAAATTTTATAATTCCTTTTTGAGCGCATAATATCAGACTTCATAAATATTTTGAATTTTCACGATCACTTCGATATTTGTGCCTTTTTCTTCTTTTAGCTGCCGAAAAAGCAAACGTCTTTCGTTGTAATCATTGTTTTTCTCTATTATTTAAGTGTGACAGAAATCCTATAGTTTTTCACTTTTTAAATCTGTATCTCTGAACTCTTCATCTTCTCTCTATCTTGTGCCTTCTTTCTTTCCATCATTTATTGACAACTGTTCTCTATTTCCTCTGTAAGATTTTCTTCCTTCTTCTTTATTTTCTTTATTCACCATGGTTTATCTTATTGAATTGTTAGACAAATTTCGATCTGAGTTTTCAATCCCTTCGTGGGTTATTTTGGAAGAACTTTCTGGTCCTTCTGATTATTTTTCTTTGGCTGAGGGACATTGGTTCCCAAGTATTTTTGTAGCCGAATGTGGCTTTTCTTTCCCGCCAAATCCCATGTGTTTGAAGTGTTGCCAATATTTCGATATTGTACCTGCAAGAGTAGCTTCAAATACATGGAGGATAGTTAATGGCGTACATAGGTTGAATCAACTTCAAGGAACTCGTTTAGGGATTCCAGAGATTATGTATTTCTACAAATGGGTTACCAGTGACAATACTTTCTATTTAAAAACTAGGTTTTTGAATAAAGCGTTAGTTGTCAACCTTCCCGATGCTAACAGGGATTATTTTGATCATGGGGTTGTGATGAAAAATTGGCAACACCCTCCATTAAATGGAGATGATGTATACTAAGGTCCCAGGTGTCCACTTTATGACAATGGGATATGTTATTTTTATTTTTAAAATCTTATTTTCTTTGTATTTGATAAAATGCCTCACTGACATTTGATTTTTGTTTATTACAGTTGACAGTAAAAGAAAACCTCCAAAAGAAACCGAGGTTAATATAAAGCATTTAAAACTTATCTCGGGCTTGCATCAATCTGTTGCTGAGGAGTACATTAGATCTGCTTCTTATTTGCTGCAACACAGAAGCTACACTTCGTCTTTTATTGCTCGCCCTCATCCTGTGGTGGTTGATCTTGGCCAAGTACCAACCTCTGAAACCAGTGTGAAAGGTTCTTCTTCTGACTTAAGCATTCCCATCACTGATCTGATGAAAAAGAGAAGAGCTCCTGCCTTTTTTGACAAGTTTGCCTCTGGCACTGTAGAGGCAAAGAAGAGTAAATAAGATGTCCCAGAAGAAAGGACAAAGATTATAGATGTACCCCCTCCCGCTGCTGCCAAGGAAGCTGGCGAGAAGCCCCCTGTGACTCTGAGTAAGACTGTTGTCATCTCCCCAATAGAGACAATATCTTTAATTAAAAATGCTCCTGCTCCTTTGAGGAGATTAAAAAGAAGTTCTTCTGAGAGATTTGCTGAACCTATCTTTCAACCTTCAACTGTTGAGGGTAGTGTTCCAGCTCTTGTTGCTCCGAGCTCTGCTGTGAGCTTGGTAAGATCCTGGACTGTTCCAGAATCCCAAGGTGTTGAAGATACCTTTTCTTACGAGAAACTTACTACACTGGATGCTCAACACATTACTTCAGTAAGTATCTTTAGCTTGACCCCTTTTATTTTTTCATACTATGTTCATGTATTGACTTAAAGTTCTTTCTTTTTTCAGCTTGTGTCGTGTTTCAACATCATTTCGAAGAAGGATGAAGCTATTGGGGCTTCAAGCTCCTCGGGTGGAGTAGAGGAAGCTTTTGCTGGACTAACCCAGTCTTTGAGAGAATCTCGTCAGAAGTACAAGGAGGACAAAGATACTTGGGAGAAGCAATTCAAGTTCGTTGAACTGGACAAAGATCAAGCTCTGACTGCCTCCAGAGAGTTGGAGAAGAAATTAAAAGAGTTTGAACAAAATAACAAGGAGCTCGAAGTCAAGCTCAAATCTGCTAAGGAGAAGGTTACTAAGCTTCAAGATATTAAGCGACACAAGACAGAGGTAGAAGAAAAGCTGAAGTCTACCGAAGAGCTCCTTAGAGAAAGGACCTCATCGGAGAAGGCAAAAAGGAAAAATGCAGTTAAAAAATCATTCAGTGCTGGTTGGGATAAAGGCTGTAACAAGGGCCTGGCTGTCATGTCTTATCAAATGGAGTACGCAAGTGTTAAATATTTTAGGGATGGATGGGTAGCAGCCTTGAAGAAGTTGAAGGTTGCTGAAACTTCTGAGTTGTTCCAGGAGCATACTCATGGCCCTCCTCCCTCTCCTGGAAAAGAAGAAGAGGATGAAGCTGCTTCAGATGAATCTTCTATGATGACGGGAGATCAGGTCCCTACTGTTCCTGTTGTTCAACCTTCCGAGTAACTCCACCCAGCCAACACTTCTGTCGAGCAGCTATCATTGTCCTTCGAGCAACCAACCCCTTCATCCAAACCGTCCAACGAAGTAGTAGGAATTAAGGAGAAGGTGTAAAGTTATTCGGGTAATTTATTTGTTGCTTTCTTGAGTGTAACCTTCAATTATGATGAATAAAATTTAAACTTTGGTTGTTCGTCTTGAATTTGTCTTTTACTCGCTCTGTCGGCATCATTATTGATTCTTTTTATTTATTCTCTTTGCTAGTTTATGGCCAGGATGGAGCTCTTATCAGCTCATGATACAGAGTTGATGAAGAAATACAATGACTATTTTAAAGTTGGTTATGCAGATCTTAATGAGGCCTATATAATTGACATCCTCGGATTAGGTGCTTCTGACTGAGCAGTTGAAGCTTACCAATACTTGAAGTGCTTACTTGATCGTGCTATCGCCAATAATGTGGCCTACTACGAAATGATTGAAGATCTTCAAGGAATGATCGAGGAACTTCAACAACAATATAAAGAATCCACCACCCTTTTGCATCAAGGATACGAGAAAAAATATCAACAATTGAGTGCTGACAAAGGGTATGACAAATTCATCTCTGCTCATGAGAAGAAGAAGAGTGTTCTGAAGCTTGAAATTAAAGAGCATAGGCATATCGCCAAGTTGTTGGAGCAGGAGAACATTGCTTTGCAGGAGGAAATAAAACAACTCAAATCTGCTGCCTCTTCCTCGGGAGCCTTGGTCCCCATTAATGATGAAGGTTTTTCCTTTTTGGAGGTAGAAAATGCTAACTTACGAGATGAGTTTGAAACTTTGAAATGAGCTGGACCTTCCACATCTACTCGTGGACGAGCAAGATCTTCTTCTCGTGGACGAGCAAGGGCTGGTCGGGTTACCATTGAAGAAGCGAGAACTCAATCTGCTTTAGATAATCAAGCCGTTCAGTTGATAGCGAAGAACCAAGCCTTGACAGAAATCTAAGAAGATTCTGAACTTTACCGAGCAACTCTCTAATCAGAATTCTGCTCTCGAAAGTAAAGAAATTCTTGTGAAGAAACTCCACGAGCAACTAGAGAGGTTAACTTATCAATTTCACAAACAATCCAGAGAATTTTGGATGACTGGGTATAATGAAGCTCTGTACCATCTTGATGCTCGGATAAAGCAGTCGAATAATAAGGGGTACAAGCAGGGATGGTTGAACGCTATGTGTGTGATAAAATTGGAGCAAGGACACTACTTATGGGATTATTGTGATCCTGTAGTGCTCGATTTGCCCGTGCCTCCTTTTAAACTTAATATTAGTTGGACTCCTGCTCGTACAATTCCTCGATGCCTGATTTCCAAGTATCTCGGTGATTATAGTCTTCATACAAACTTTGAGATAACTCGTCCAGAACAGTTAATTGATCGTCCATACCTAATGAATGTCAAAATGCTGCGAGATCTAAACTTTATAAATTCCCCTTATGCATTAGATGATCCTCCAGCTGGGGTGGACCCTGGTTGCCTTGACAGTGGATACCCCGGGAGGTCGTCTAGCTTCTTGCCTAGTTTGGTACCAACCAACCGGAGTTGGTGGTATTTGAGTTCTCGACCAACCGGAGTTGGTGGTTATGAGTTCCCGACTAACAGGAGTTGATGGTAATGAGTTCCCGACCAACCGGAATTGGTGGTAATTGAATTATCGACCAATCGGAGTTGGTGGTTATGATTTCCCAACCAACCGGAGTTGGTGGTAATTGATTTGTCGACCAATCGAAATTGGTGGTATTGATTTCCCGACCAACCGGAGTTGGTGGTAATTGATTTCTCGACTAATCGGAGTTGGTGGTAATTGATTTGCCGACCAATCGGAGTTGGTGGTGTTGATTTTCCAACCAACCGGAGTTGGTGGTAATTCATTTGTCGACCAACCGGAGTTGGTGGTGTGTTGCTCTGAATTTGGTTTTGTGTAGTGTGTAGCACTAATATTCCGAAAAAAAACTTCAACAAAAAGGAAAATGTGAGTGAAACATCACTTTATTTATTTTGAAAGAACTGTGTTACATAGGAATTTTAACTACTGATAATACTTGCGCAGATGCTCTACATTCCATGCATTCTTGAATTCTTCTCCTTCCAAGATTTCAATCCTGTATATCCCTTGACGAACAACTTCTGTTACTCTGTAGGGTCCATGCCAGTTGGCTTCCAGTTTGTTATGCTTTGGGATCACTTTCTTCAGCACATAATCCCCTTCCTTCAAATCATACTTCTTCACTCTTTTGTTGTAGAACAAAGTTGTTCGTTGTTGATATATTGCATTCCTGATTGCTGCTTCTTCCCTAACTTCTTCGAGCATATCCAAGTCTAATCTTCTCATCAAGTCACTGACGGGAGAATTGAAATTAAGCACCCTATGCGTGGGTAGACCTAATTCAGCAGGTATGACAGCCTCACTTCCAAATGTCAACATGTATGGAGACTCCCCAGTGTCTATTCATGGTGTAGTACGATAAACCCACAACACAGAGTGTAGCTCGTTGATCCAGTTTCCCTTTGCATCATCCAACCATTTTTTCAAATCATTCAGTAGAGTTCTGTTCGTCACTTCAGTTTTCCCATTGCTCTGGGGATGGCCTGGCGCGGAATGGATTTTCAATACATTAGATTGATGATAATATGCAGCGAATTCCTCGTTGTCAAACTGGGTTCCATGGTCAGCGATGAATGCACGGGGAAGACCATATCTGTATATAATATTCTTCCAAATAAACTGATAGACCTTGTCATATGTCATATCAATGAGAGTCTCAGCTTCCACCCATTTATTAAAATAATCCACAGCCACCACGAGGTATTTGAATCTTCCTTTGGTCATTAGAAGTGGCCCGACCAAGTCTATCCCCCACATGACGAATGGCTAAGGGGACGTTACGGGTGTTAGAAATGCATGGGGAGTTATTCGAATGGAAGAGAAGCGTTGGCATTTATCGCACTTCTTAGCATAAGCTGCGCAATCATCTCTCATCGTTGGCCAGTAATACCCCTGCGTTATTATTCTTTGCAACAGCGTCCGACCTGCTACATGGGCTCCATAAGACCCTTCGTGTACCTCTTCGATCAAGTCTTTAACTTCGGAGGGATGGACACATCTTTGTAGTCCTGCGATAATTCCTCGTCTGTACAAAATGCCACTGGTCAATACATAACGAGCAGCTTTAAACTTCAGTTTCTTAGCTACGAGTTTATCAGTTGACAAATCCCCCTCTTCAATATAGGCCCTGATGTGGTCCATCCAAGATGGTCCCAAGTCGAGGGCAATGAAGTTCATCATCAAATCTTCGTCTATGCTCCGACCAACCAGGATTTCTATTGGGATTGTTCTTCATAACTCAGTGCGTGTGGCTGATGCTAGCCGAGCTAGGGTATCTGCTCTTGCATTCTCCAATCTCGATATTCTGATCACCTGAATAGCAGTAAAACTCGATACAACCTCCATTTTTTTTGCGTGATACTTGATCATTAACTCTCCTTTTGCTGTATACACCCCCAGAATTTGATTTACGATTAACTGGGAATCACTGAATACAACGACCTGTTCTGCCTTCATGGTTTTGGCCAGACTTAGACCCACGATCATAGCTTAATATTTTGCCTCATTATTAGAAGCCTTAAATTGAAAGCGCAGAGCATACTCCATATCAATCTCATACAGACTGTTTAAAATAATTCCCGCTCCACTGCCTGTAGTGCACGAAGAGCCATCCACATACAGATTCCACACGGGTACTTCATTATCATACTCTTGGTCAGACAGAGCTCCTCGATGGAATATTTGATGCTTCCTTTTGTCTTCCCCCAACACTTCTCGCTGTTCGTTGATTATTTTCTCTTGATCGTCCAAGGATGGAGGTTGGTCAGGGGTTAAATTTGATGATCCCATAACATCCATGGGTTGGTCTGTAGTAAAATCCTGTTCTTCGGAGGTATCAGATTGAGTAAACTCTGCGATAAAATTAGCTACTGCCTGCTCCTTAAGTGATGATCTTGGCTCATACACTATATCATATTCACCAAGTTATACTGCCCAGTACATCAATCTTCTTAATTTTTCTAGTTTATACAGAGCCTGTCTCAATGGCATATCATCATACACCACTATAGTATGGGCTTGGAAGTATGGCCTCATCCTTCTGCTCATTTCGATTAGTGCCAGTGCCAATTTTTTCAACCTTGGATATCTGATCTCTACTCCTAGGAAAGCTTTGCTGGTGTAATATACCAGTTTTTGGACTTCGTCTTCCATTCTTATCAATGCCGAACTAACTGCATTCTCTGAAACTGCCAGATACAAGTATAAACTTTCTCCCATCACTGGTCTAGATAACAATGGAGGTGTCCCCAGATATTTATTCAATTCTTGAAAGGCCTCCTCGCATTCATCATTCCACTCAAAAGTTTTTCGGAGTGTTTTGAAGAATCGGAGACATCTGTCTGTTGCTCGTGACACAAATCTGTTGAGTGCTGCGACTCGCCCTATGAGACTTTGCACTTCCTTCTTCGTAGTTGGAGATCGCAGTTGCAATAGGGCTTTGATCTTTTCAGGGTTTGCCTCGATACCTTGCTGATTAACAATATATCCGAGAAACATGCCTTCTCGTACTCCAAATATGTATTTGGTGGGATTCAACTTTATTTGATATTTCTCTAGTTGATCAAAGGTCGGACCTAGGTCAATTAGATGATCAATAACTTTCTTGCTCTTCGTCAGCATATCGTCTACATAAACCACCATGTTATGAATAATTTGTTCTGCAAACACCTTATTCATCAGCCGCTGATACATCGTACCTGCATTTTTAAGTCCAAAAGGCATAACATTATAGCAATAAGTTCCCCTTGGGGTGATAAAAGAGATACTCTCCCTGTCCTCATGCTTCATTTTAATCTGGTTGTAACCAGAATAAGCATCCATGAAACTCAACAATTCGTGTCCTGAGGTAGCATCCACCAGTTGATCAATTCGGGGCAAAGGAAAATGATCCTTTGGGCTTGCCTTATTAAGATCAGTGAAGTCTACACACATCCTCCACTTGTTATTTTTCTTCTTTACCATCACCACATTTGCTAGCCAACCAGGATATTTGACATCCTCAATAAAGAAGGCTTTTTGTAGTTTCTCTACTTCTTCCTGTATAGCTTGGTTCTTTTCAGGGCTAAAACTCTTCTTCGCTGCTTTACTGGCTTGATTTCCTTGTTCACGTTGAGCTCGTGACACAGAAAATTCGGGTCTATTCCTGGCATGTCTTCATGACTCCATGCAAAAGTCTGTTTTCTGCGCCTTAGAAATGCTATCAGTTCCTTTTTTATCGATTCATCTAATGACGCACCAATTTGGGTTGTTCATTCTGGGTGTTCATCGTCCATAATGATATTTTTGGTAGCTTCCATGACTTGGCCCTTTACGAGTTGAGACTCGTCTCTAGGGTCTAATATTTCAATCTCTGCATCTTTTAGTTCAACCACTTGATAAGTGATAGTCTTCTTTCTGGATTCTTCACGTTCCTCCTGTTCGTCAGATGAATAGTAGCATTCCCGAGCTACTTTCTGGTCGCCTTTCACCACTCCCATTCCAAAGTTGGTTGGGAATTTTAAACATTGATGTATAGTAGATGGTACTACCTCGAACTTCTTCAGACCTACCCTTCCCATGATGATATTGTAAGCCGATTGAACACTTTTATCCATTACGAAGAAGCGTACTCTTTCTGTTCGACAAGCAGGCCATGTACCAATAAGCATATCCAACTTGATCGTCCCAAGTGGAAAAACTTTTTCGCCAGTAAAACCAAGGAGGGCCTATGATAGGGCTCCAACTGGGCTAACTTCAGGTTCAAACTATCAAAGCATGGGTAGAACATGATGTATGCGAAGATACCATTATCCACCAGCACCCGTGAAATCACCACCTCTTTCATTCTCATCTTGATCAACAATGGGTCATCATGAGGATATAATACACCTGTCAGGTCATTTGTAGAGAAACCAATGACCAGTTTGTCCTTATTCACCTTCCTCGGGCGATCATCTTTAGCCAAATTTATTCGTTGTATGTACGAGCAAGCTTGAGCCTCATTGAGGTAAGCTTTCATTTTCGCAGTAAGATCTCCACATCCTGCATCTCCACCTGTAATAACATTACATTCAAATGATCCAAAATGGATTAAAAATACCTTACGCTCTGGCTGTCTTGGTCTTTTAGGAAGGTCGGGATCATCTTCTGGATCATCATCGTGGTCTCTTTTCTTATCTTTTTTTGCTCGACGAGGAGATTTAGATCTTTGCCTTCCTCGGTCGCTGGTCTTCCCACCATTTTGGCGATCAACATACTTAGCCAATTTTCCTCGTCTGATGAGTGCTTCAATTTCATTCTGGAGAGCTATGCAACGTTTGGTCGTATGATAATGGTCTTTGTGGAATTCGCAATATTTAGACTTGTCCCTTCTGTTAGGATCTGCCTTCATTTTTGCTGGCCAGGCTAGCTCCTCGCTGTTCTTGATCGCCTCTAGAATGTGATTTATATCTACCTTCAAAGGAGTATAATTTCCAAATTTCCTCATCTGCTCCAGTGCTTGCTTTCCTTTCGACTGCCTGCTGCCACCATTGTTCTTCTGATCCTTCTTTTCGATTTTACCATCTTCCACCTTGGTCTTCTTAGTATCTGCATTCTTCTTCGCAGCTATGGCCTCCTCGGCATTCATGATTTTGCCTGCTTTTGCCATCAGTTCTGCTATGGTCCTAGGCGAATCTTTGGCTAAAGTGTAGTACAACTTATCTGGCAACAGTCCACTCATCAGGGCAGTAATTGTTGTTTTCTCCTCGTAATCAATTACTTCAAGTTTCTCATTATTAAAATGAGTGATATAGTCCCTGGTGCTTTCACATACCTTATTTCTAACACTCAGTAAGTGTGTTACTCATTTGACTGGTTTCGCTCCAAAATAGAAGTTCCGATGAAGAGCTATGCCAATTAAAAGAAAGTCGTAATCTTTCCCCGAGGAAGGTTGTTGTACCATATCTGAGCTGATCCGTAAGAGTTCCTGAAAATGCCCTACATCTCATCTCATCTGGAACTGCATAAATATCGACAGCAGCTTGGTATTATTCTATATGAAGGACAGGGTCAGTTTTTCCATCATATTTAGGAGTCACCGTAGGAGCTTTGAATTTTGATGGTGTGGGAAAGTCCACAATTGCCTATATGAATGGTGTCCCTTGGACAAAAGTTCTTTGTAGAGGATTATTGGCCTTTGTCATTTCCCCTAATATGTCCTCCAATCTTTGAATTGAGCCCTTCCATGCATCGTTTCCCACCTCGGGCCTATTTATTCGAGCAAATGATCGCATTGAGTTTTCCTCTTGGGATCGAGCTGCTGGTCGTGATTTGGTGGAGCCTTCCCTTAGATCGGATGGTCGTGAAGAATTCCTCGATGCAGTCCTAGGAGGACTTCTATTCCTCCTAGGGCCCAAACGATCAAAAGGAGAGACTCTACTCAACCTTTCTAGAGCGCTAGTCCTTTCTGGAGATAGAGTGACGTTTCGTTGAGAATCTATAGCTCGTACAGATGAAGTTCGACCAGGTTAATAAGAAGGATCATCAGATCTCTCAGTACGATATAATTCGATGCGTTTAGATTGAGATACCTCCGGGAATAGTGTTCGCCTAGTTTGTGAAGAGGGTAGACGGGTATTTCTTTGAACACTTCGTTGTCCTGATTGGGCCGGCACTCCGCCTTGAACAGTTTGTATAAGTTGACGCATGGTTTCTTGCATGGCCGTTTGGCCTTGGGCTAAATTAGCCATTATGCCAGCCAGATCTGGAACATTTGGGGGAGTAGATGGATTTGGAGGGATCCCAGCATTTTAATTACTGGATTCCGGATTATCGGCCATTGATGATGAATTATTTTGGTGAAAAATGCTAAGTACAGTCGTTTCCCACAGACGGCGCGAATCTGTTGATGTAAAAAACTAGATTATCTCTAATTAATCAATCATAGATAAAATGAATAATTAAGACAAAGGATTTTTAAAGTGGTTCAGCCTGAGGAAAATGGCCTACGTCCACTGTTTTTGTATTGCTGACTGTTTATTTGGAATCTCGATAATAGGTTTACCAAGAGATCCAAAGTCCCCTTCTTATGAGGAGGTTACAATGTATTTATAGCCTTGAGGCTGTAAATATGAAAAGATAATGCGCTGTTATCTAGTAGCCATATACATCTGTACGATAATAATATGCATTTAATGCGCAGCTATCTTTTGATTCTCTTGATTTGGATGCTCTGCACGCTATGTAGCTCGGACCGACTGAGTTGCTCGGTACGCTTAAGTTGCTCGGAGCCATCAGTTCCTCGGGGTGCCCAAGCTGCTCGGGGCATTTGAGTAGCTCGGTGACGGTGTGTTATTCGTTAGAATGATTTGTAATTGCCACGTAGGTTGACACGTGTTTTCAAGTGAATGGTCCACGTCGGCAAACTAAATTTGGTATCAACAGACTATTATGTATCAATACTGCACCAAGTCCTGACCCCGAAGAGCCACAATACACGGGTAATTCCTACCACACTACGGGAGGAAAAAAATGGGCACAAAAGTCAACCTAATCTTTAACTTTAGAAAGGCCGACTCCCAATCCTCATACCACTCAAAGTGTACATCCTTTCGAGTCAATATGGTGAAGGGCAATGCAACCCTCGAGAAGTTTTGTACAAACCTACAATAGTAAATGACCAAAACCAAGAAACTACGTACTTTTGAGACTATCCTTGTCTCATCCCATCCTAGGATGACCTACACCTTGGAAGGGTTGACATAAATGCCCTCTCCAGAAACCACGTGGCCAAGGAACTTGACCTCCCCTATCCAGAATTCGCATTTGCTGAACTTAGCATACAAATGATTCTCCCTGAGCACTTGCAACTTCGTGCAAAGGTACTCCTCGTGGTTTACATCTAATATCGAATAGACTAATATGTTATCCACAAAGACCACCATAAATAAATCTAAGTAGTGATGATAAATGTGGTTCATCAAGTCCATAAACATTATTGGGGTATTAATCAAATCGCAGGGCATTACTAAAAACTCGCAGTGACCATACTGATTTCAGAATGCCAACTTAGGAATATCCTCCTCCCTGACGTGTAACTAATAGTATCCGGATCGAAGGTTAATCTTTGAAAACATGCCCACCCCACGTAACTGGTCAAATAAACCATTAATGCGGGGTATAGGGTATTTATTCTTCATCGTTACCCTATTCGGCTGCCTATAGTCGATGCAAAGTTGTAGGGAATTGTCTTTTTTCTTAGCAAAGAGGATTGGGGCTCCTCACAGGGACATACTAGGGTGAATGAAGCCCTTACTGGTCAATTCCTCCAATTGAACCCTTAGCTCCTGCAACTTCGCTGGAACTGATATGTATGGGTTTCGCCACCGCGTGAGAGTCACCTAGGCGCCAGTCATTTTATTTTTGGCTCACCAACTCTAAATAAAAACCTAAACTTATGACTACACTCAAAAAGGGAGTATAGCGGCCAAGTTCGGGTATCGAATCCACAGAGAATGTTGCTAGGTTATAATCAAATTATTATTTCAGGAATAAAAATATAAAAGGTGATTAAAAGAAAAGAAAACTTAATCTAGGCATATAATTAAACTAGACTAACAAAAGCGAATAAAAACTACAGGTTGCTTCGGATATCCCTCACCCCGAGTTAATTAGTATAAAATGGTTACATGGGTCGACGAATTATTAAGACAGCGTCTCATTTCGACAATTAATTAAATCAAGAGTTGTCACACTCCTAAATTCCCATAAAAGTCTAATAAGATTTTGGCATCAACAAATACCCCGAAAATTACTCACACAAGCTCGTAAATACGGAGCATACATGATATATCCCGTTAAATCTTCTAGGGGTAATAACTAGGACAACCCTCTCAAAATAAACCCGTAAAATCCAACACCAAAGCAAAGCAACACATCAACCCTAGGTGAGTTCAATCCAACACAACTAAGTCCAATTTAACCTAGAAAGCATGATAAAAATGCAGTAAATAAAGCGGTAAATCTACACTATAAAGCATGTAAATAAACGCAATAAATCTAAACTAGAAAGCGAGTAAAAACGCGGTAGATAAATAAATACAAACATTGGAAACTCGGATTGATAGAGAAGATGGAGGATAGTGTTCTACACAACCTCGACGGACAAACCCCTCTATACGAGTAAACCCTCGAAGGGAGAAAATGGCACACTCATCAAACCCTCCAAACCCTAGATTCCCTCTCTAACCCTAAGTATGGAAAATGATATATTATTACAAGATGTCTACAAAAATAAACCGAGTGGTCTATTTATACTAAGTTGGGAAAAGGAAAGAAAAAAAAGGAAAATTAAATGAAAAGGGGATAAGTTCTAATTTAAAAAAAAGGAAAAATAGGAAGTAGCAGCAAGTCATGGCAAAAAATGCAGGGGACTGGTTGATTGCGAGGCGATGGCCGATCGACCTCGTACAAGAAGGGGAGCACATTGGTTCGAACCAAAAGGTAAAATTACGAATCACCGGTCGACCATCGGAGCTTGGCCGGTTGACCAGTGTTGCTAAACAAACCCACGTTGCAATATCAATATGTTCGAGACCTACCACGACTCTTCTTTACGAGACCTGCTTCTATCGTATTAATAGCCAACACAATCAATAATTTGGACCAGCTACGTTTTTATGCCAAACCGAGACCAATATCGAAACCCCATATAGCTGCCATAATCATGTGTGTGTGTTGTGCGATTTAAACAAATTGATCCCATTCCAATGCTCTTTAGATGAGACCCATTTCCAAAAATTCCAACAAGCTCCAAAACCCAACAATGGTGGCAACCACCAAATCAAAACCCATTTCGACAAAGCACACATGACCCAAATGCGCGTGTGGTCAATATTCAAGCCCAAATTTCGGACGAAAGTTTTCAATTTGGGACGAACCCAAAACCCGAGCAAAACTCGATCCTAGAGCCAAATCGCCATATCCGAAATGAGTTTGCTGCAAAAAACGAGTTAGGGACATGGTGGGAATTTATGAAATTGTTAATAAAAGAGAAAAGGGACATGGAAGGAATTTATGAAAATTTTATTTTTCTTATAATTCTTTTCCGATCAAAGGTCCGCGTTTCCTTCGTTAGGACTCCGATTCGAGCAGTGTTCACGACCACGCAAAGCTTGACCCGAGGGCTACAACTTCCGTGAATACTTTAGGCAAAAATCCCGATGTGTAAAATTATAAAAATGCCCCTAAATATGTGAATCGCGACGAAACTTTATCGGAGCGCGCCCAAATTTCATACTAAGCACTTTAATACCTATAAAAGCTCAATTATACCTCAAATAACATGTTAGCATATAAAATGAAGGTTATTTGATTAACGAGCATAATTATGGACAATAAAGTACCCGAGGGGGCTAAAATGCTTAAGTTCGAGGATAATGTGTGCTATAATTCGGGACGAATCACACCCCTAACATACACATTGTTAGTCCCTAGTAATGAAATTCAACGTAAGAAGAACTATAAAAAAAACAAAAAACAGGAGATATATACAAAAGCTATAAAAAAGATAAAAGCCACTTTCGCGGGCGAACAATTGCATTTAGCGTATGCAATAAGCCGTTAAACTCCTAGGTTACCCTAGTGGACGAGTGTCATCTCGTGAGGATTTTCAGGGATGAAACCCACAAATATCATATGGTTTCCTCAAAATATACCAAATCAACACGCGACAAGCCAAATAATACGAAAAAGATTGCCTACGCATTATTAGCAAAGCGAATGAATTCACACAATAGTTTGTATTATTAACATTATAGAATGCACCTCATAGAATTGAAACCTTAAAATGTGGGAGGGGAACGAGCACATGCAAAGTGTGATTTTCAAAAACATAAATAAATCGGATACTAAACATTAAAGCGTGCACATATTCAATCCTTGCGGGCATTAGACGCATCAAGTGAATTCACTCGAAATATGGAGGTTGTAAGGACACAAGTCTCCGATTGAGTCTTAATGTAGTGTTGGCTCAATTCCAAACAAAAAAATTTGAGTCATAGGATAGTGTTCAGGTGAATCCATTCAAGCCTATGACGTGTTAGTTGAAGACTTAGTGGTCAGGATTATAAAGCTTCATCATATGCCGGGTTTAGTGTGTCTCGTTTCTACTTCAACAACATTGGTTCCAATGCTCCTAAGGTATGAATGCAATTTATATATATATAGGATCTTGGAAATTTATTCGGCGTATTTTATAAAATTTTTATAAATAATTTTAACGACTTTGTTTTACTCAGAAAATATTTTTTAAGAACTTTTCATAAAAAGTTTTGGGTTTAAAAAGAATTTTATTTTTTTTCTGACACGTCATTTGAACGAACTGGAATCTCGTTCGAACGAGATTTCCAGGTCTTTCGAACGAGATTTTTTTTATCTCTAGAACATCGTTTGTAAAGTTGTTCGAACAAGAATATCGTTCGAACGACTTTGGCGGGAACAATTTTTTGGGCAGTTTTCTCCATGTTCCCACTACATTTTTCCCACTACTTTTTGACAGATTTACTAAGGGCGGGAACCAACCTTTTCAAAGTAAATTTTTCACATTCTAAGAGACTTTAGAGAGCAAAAACTTCTAGGACAAAGTTTCATGTTTTTGTGTTTGATTTTTATGTAATAAATTCACCAAAAATACATATACACCCAATAGTTTGTTTATTCCAAGTTCCTTAATATATATCCTTGCTTGGAGTGTTTGGAATCAAATTTATCTCTACACCTCAAAGAAGAGAAGTTTGAGTTTACTTTTACATCCCATAGAAAAAGAAGACTTGTTTCTTGGTGCGGCATTCTCACCTGGTGAAAGGCACCATGCGTTGTTGACGATTGTTCCTAAAAGCTTCATTAGTGGATTCCAAGGTTCCGTTGGAGTTCGAGATTGTCGGCTAAGCAGAGGTTGATACAAGAAGACGCGTCAGGGGCTTAGACGGAGTCAAGTCGAGTTGTGTAAGTCATTCGTCTTGTATTTGTAAAATTCCGTACTTTGTGGACTTAAGGCTAGGGGTTGTCCCAGGTTTTTTCCCATTGTGGGTTTTTCCTCGTACATCGCGGCATAGTGGTTGTTTACTTATTTTATCTTTTGCTATATCAAATTATATGCATGCTTAGGTAAAAAGATAAAATTGGTATAGTTAATTTGGTTCTAATTTAATTTGGGTAAATATTAATTTAATTCAAGTCATTAATTTTATTGGATAAAATTTGATTTGGCCTAAATTTGTCAAATTGAATTAATTATTTGTTAGGCAAATTTCTAGGACTTGGGTTAAATTGTTGAATAAATTATTTGTTGATTAATGTAATTTCATCTTAAGTTTAGTTTAATTTTAGTTTGAAAGAAATTAAAATTTGCAACTAAAATTTGGTCTATGTAGTTGTTTAGTTGAACCATCTCTATTCTGCATTTAAAGGAAATTCATTTTATAAAATCCAAAATTGGGGGTCCTATCGTTTGCAGATTGGTATCAAAGCATTGATTTAGTAAAACTCGGGTTTTCAGAGGTAACACACAGAACATGCGGGCATAAAGAGTAAATGTAAATTGAAACTAGGCCTCACACATGTCACAAATGAATAGCGCTATATAGAAAATGAAAAATTGTAATCTCAATGAAAGATACCGCCCATTAAAAGAGGTGAAATGCATTTTCACAGATTATGAAACTATTTGAACATTTAAATTGAACTCACCCTAAGATCCCATAGGCTTTGTTAGGGTTGTAATATAGGTTTGGGTTTAAGGGTACGAAACAGAGGATATGTATATACGGATTCAAAGTATTTGGGGATGAAAACTCGGGATAATGAGAAATTGCGGGCAATATCAAAAAATAGAAAATAATCTCCATAAAAGGCATTGAATATAACAATGGGGAGCGTAAACAAAGCTTATTTAACACTATACACAACATATACACATTTCTCTTTCTTTTCTTTTCTTCTTTTTCTCTCGTTTTCTTTTCTTTTCTTTTGCTTTTTGCTTTTTCTCTTCATTTTTTCACTTCTTTCTTTTCTTTACTTTTCTCACTCTCACATGCCTAAATTGCAACCACATAGAAAGAACATCATTCAATCCCAAGTAACACTCCAAATAAAGGTATGTAAGTGTATATATGGTTTATAACTCCAATGTAGAGTTGGTTATGGGATTTTGAGGTAATGAAAAGAAAGGCTATATTAAGGCTTAAAGGGGTTGATGAGAGAAAACATTTAAGGTGAGGTCAAGGTCAATATAGGTAATATAACAAATATGGCCTGTGATCATTTCCTAAATTTTACGCAAATCTCGAGTCAAAACAAACTTTGAAAATCATGCTCAAGTAATGCATTTCAAGAATGAACTCAATTAATGAACGATCAAATGAAAGAATAGAGAGATTACCAACGAATTTAGCGTTTTCAAAGAGGAAAGAATATTGTATAACACTCACATACAACGAAAGGTACAAAGTTTACTCGGTGTAAGTATATACAATGCAACAAAAGATTACCGAGGTATAAAATCTTAAACCAAATCTATAGAACAAGAAAGCGCATGTGCTCATGGGATTAAAGTTTAATTCATGAAGTTATTCATAATATCAATGATTGAGGACTAAAGTCTAATAACTTTTAAAATTGAGAACCTGTATCATTGAGTTGTCTATTGGATCGGGCAATTATTAAAATTTATCATCGGAAACAAAGTCAAAATTCCCAACAAAAGAGAAAAAAAGAAAGAAAATCTTTTTGAAAATTTTAATTTTTATAAGAAAAGCATATTAGTAACTAATGTGTGATAAACTCAATGGAAAAAACAAAGAAATGGATAGAATATTCCCCACCCCCTAACTTATATGTTGCATTGTCCCCAATGCGTCCATTAAGAACACAACATAAAGAGAGGAAAATAGCGATATTACCAAAAATTGGAGCGATCTCCATAAGCACGGGTCCAATTAAATCTACAAAATAAGTTAGTACCAAGAATAGCAAGAACAAATAACAAAAAGTTAACTAATTACACTAGACTAAATAAAAAGGAAAGAAAAAACTAAAGAAAGAAAGAAAGAAAGAAAGAAAAAAGCTAACTATTTACAACTGACTATTTACAACCTACTGTTTACAACCTACTATTTACAACATGCCTCCAGGAAATTAAAGACCGTTTGAACAATGGAAGGAATGTGGGAGGTGGAAAAGGTGAACCATCGCCAATTTAAAATTTTGGGTGGACAATGGGGTATTTGGAATGAGAGATGGTGCACACGTGGGGATATCATCCATCATGGAAAACAAGAGAGGTAAAGAGTCCTTATCGACCAAAGGTTTAAAAGTTTTAAATACTTTCTACCGACTCATAGGAATCCACTGGTAATTCTAATGGTTTAAGATTTGAGAACTGATCCCAAATGAAACATTTGCAAGGTCAAATTTCAGGATATATCCCAAATGAAACATTAGAATTACCGACAAAGCTATAAAATAGGACATTGTTACCGAATTGTTTATAGATGGAGAATCCGTGAAGGAAGGTGCACGATCGAAAATCAAAGTTTCTTACCGCTCAAATATGCTGTCCGGCAAAAAAGGTTAAAATAAAGAATACAAATACAAAAGAAAATATACTGCGAAATAATAACACAATTACAATCTAAAACAAAACACTCCCCGGCAACGGTGCCATTTCATTAAGCAAGTTGTCGGGATAAAAGCACTAAATCAATTAAGATTCAAAGCAAATCATCCTCGACAACGGTGCCATTTGATATGGCTGGGTTTCGCCGCGGCGGGAGAGTCACCTTCGCGCCGGTTATTTTATTTTTCGTTCACCAACTCTAAACAAAAACCTAAACTTATAACTACACTAAAAAATGGAGTATAGCGGCCAAGCCCGGGTATCGAATCCACAGAGAATATTTCCAGGTTGTAATCGAATTATTATTTCAGGAATAAAAATATAAAAGGTGATTAAACGAAAAGAAAACTAATTTTAGGCTTATAATTAAACTAGACTAACAAAAGTGAATAAAAACTACAGGTTGCGTCGAATATACCTCACCCCGAGTTAATTAGTATAAAATGGTTACATGGGTTGACGAATTATTAAGATTGCGTCTCGTTTCGACAGTTAATTAAATCAAAAGTTGTCACACCCCTAAATTTGCTTAAAAGTCTGATAAGATTTTAGCGTCAACAAATACCCCGAAAATTACGCACGCAAGGTCGTAAGTACGGAGCATACATAAAATACCCCGTTAAATATCCTAGGCGTAATAACTAGGAGAACCCACTCAAAATAAATCCGTAAACTCCATCACCAAAGCAAAGCATCACATCAACCTAGGAAAGTTTAATGCACCACAACCTAGGCTAATTAAACCTAGAAAGCATGATAAAAACGTGGTAAATCTACACTAGAAAGCATGTAAATAAACGCAATAAATCTAAACTAGAGAGCGAATAAAAATGCGGTAAATAAAGAAATACAAACACTGGAAATTAGGATTGATAGAAAAGATAGAGGATAGTGTTCTACACAACCTCGACGGGCAAACCCCTCTATACGAGCAAACCTTCAGAGGGAGAAAATGGCACACTCCCCAAACCCTAGCTTCCCTCTCAAACCCTAAGTAAGGAAAATGATATATTATTACAAGATGTCTACTAAAATAAACCGAGTGGTCTATTTATACTAAGTTAGGAAAAGGAAAGAATAAAAAAGGAAAAACAAATGAAAAGGGCATAAGTTCTAATTTAAAACAAAAAGAAAAAAATAAAATAAAATAAAAAGGAAAAATAGGAAGTAGTAGCAAGTCGTGGCAAAAAATGCAGGGGACCGTTCGATCGCGAGGTGATGGCCGGTCGACCTCACACAAGAAGGGGAGCACACTGGTTCGAACCAAAGGCAAAATTACGAATCACTGGTCGACCGTCGGAGCTTGGTCGGTTAATCGGTCCTGCTGAACAAACCCACGCTGCAATATCAGTATGTCCGAGACCTACCACGACTTTTCTTTATGAGACCTGCTTCCATCGTGTTAATGGCCAACACCATCAACAATTCGGATCAACTGCGTTTTTGTGCTAAACTGAGACCAATACCGAAACCCTATATGGCTGCCATAATCGTGTGTGTGTGCTACGATTTCAACAAATCGAGAACATTCCAATGCTCGTTAGATGAGACCCATTTCCAAAAATGCCAACAAGCTCCAAAACCCAACAATGGTGGCAACCACCAAATCAAAACCCATTTTGACAAAGCACACAAGACCCAAATGCGTGTGTGGTCAATATTCAAGCTCCAATTTCGGACGAAAGTCCTCAATTTAGGACGAACCCAAAGCCCGAGCCTTGGGCCAAATCATCATATCTAAAATGAGTTTGCTGAAAAAAACGAGTTAGGGACATGGAGGGAATTTATGAAATTCTTAATAAAAGAGAAAAGGGATATGGAAGGAATTTATGAAATTGTTATTTTTCTTATAAATTTTTCGATTAAACGTTCATGTTTCCTTCGTTCGGATTCCTATTCGAGCACCATTCGCATCCACACAAATCTTGACCCGAGGGATACAACTTTCGTGAATACTTTGGGCAAAAATCCCGAAGTATAAAATTATGAAAATATCCCTGAACGTGCAAATCGTAATGGAACTTTACAGGAATGCTCCCAAACTTCATACTAAGCACTTTAATACCTATAAAAGCTCAATTATACCTCAAATAACATATTAGCATATAAAACGAAGGTTGTCTTATTAACGAGCATAATTATAGACAATAAAGTACTCGAGAGGGCTAAAATGCTTAAGTTCGAGGGTAATGAGTGCTATGATTTTGGGCGAACTAGGAACGATCATGTGAGGTGGTATAGAGATGGGCAAGACGCCATGATAAACCTCTATGACAAAATCCACCTCACGGTGTGGAGGTAACCTAGGAAGAGTCTCTGAGAACACATCCAGAAACTCCCGTATCATTGGGTATTCCAACAACATGCCATTCCTCTCATCCTGAGCCACCGTACTTCTTAACCAGTCAAAGTAACGTTTTTGCTTACGCGGGCCAAAAAACTTACAGGGATAATCAATGCCCTGTTTACTACAAAAACGATAGCGAGACCCGTTTGGAAGTGATACTAAGACACTGTATTAATGACATTCGATGGTAACTTTGAAACATAACAACCAATTGAATCACCTCGAACCCATCCATAAGGATCAAATAATACTCGAGAACATAGTCTCTAACCATAACCACACATCTATGAAAGACCTTACTGAGAATTGTACCGCCAGTAACCGAAAGCCCTATGAATATAAGAGGACAAAATTGATTCACCTCTAGTCCTAAATTGCATGCCAAAGAACTCGAAATGGAAGACTGCGGTACACCATAGTCAAATAGTGCTTAACCCATATACTGTACAAATGAATCATACCTTTCATTATGAACGGATTGCTAGATGGTGGAGTAAATTATGACATGGCATATGCTCGACGAGGGTTGAACCTATTATTCTGGCTGCCAGGCACCTAACATAGCCCATGGATACTCTGCCCCTGACTTGGGCATGAACCATCCACACTATGCCTCACGGGTTGATGATAGCTCGAGGAGAACTGTTGCTGCTGCTATTGGGTGGGGCTTATATAACTAGAACTCCGGCGTGGCACAAATTAATAATCTGTTGGTTGCCTTGCTGACTACCTAAAGCTCATTATGGACAATCTCTATTGAAATGATTGGGTGACCCACAATCAAAATAAACCTCTCAGTAGGAGCTATAGGGCCCTGATCGCTCGTGCACTGGGCGAATGAAGAACTAAACCCCATGGCAGCTTTTAGCTTTGCAAAGAAGTCTCGAGCCCCGTTCTGGAAATTCTTATGACTGTCGTTCTGGGGCCTACTAGACTCCCTCTTCTTTTCTCTGATGGCCTCGCTATCCTCAACATCTAACTTTAATCATATATCCTTGTTCATCGTCGACCTGAAGTTTGGCAGATCTATACCTATCAAGATTCGTCGAATGTCTAGGTTGAGGCCCTTAATAAATAGCCTCGTTTTCTCAGTCTTATCTCTCTGCACAACTTTGACCTACTTACACAAGCTCTCAAACATAACTAAGTACCCATTCAAGGAAGTATTCTCCTGTATCAGATGAAGGAACTCGTCCTTCTTGTAATCTTTGAATACCTAGGGAAAGTACTTATCAAGGAATGCAACTATGAAGCTACCCCATTCTATGGTCTCGTAGTACTGGCAGAGTAGGTGCTCTATTAGCGTTGTGCTTAATCCGTGAGCTGCAACTTATCTATCTTGACTTTATACCTATTTAGAACATTAAGAATCTCCATGTCTCTAGTGACTTTATCGAGCTACTCCTTTGCAGCATCGGGGCTAGCTGCCCTGTTAAATGTGGGTGGGTCTAATGTCCTGAACTCCTTCAGGATGGAGGTGGAGGTAGTGCTCTCAACCATCCCACTATGGTTAGCCCTATGTTATTGCGAGAGGGAGTCGACGATATAACACACGACTTACTCCATGAATCTAAGCCCGCTATTATCCGACCTACTAGTTACATCACGACATGGAGGCATCTACACAAGAAAGGAAAGTTAAATGCACAATAATATGAATTGAAAGTGATAGCGGAAACGATTTACTTAAACATTAACTAAATCATTAATAACGCAGAAACGTATAAGGAAAGCGTACTAAGGAAGCGTAAACACTCCGTCACACCCGAGGACTGGTTTTAAGTTGGGAAAAGAGGTTACCACTTTAAGTAATTAATCAATTTATGAGTTTTATTTATCTAACACCCCGACCTGGATTTATAGGTTACCCGTAGTCGACCCGACCCGACCCGATCCTACCCGAGCATTAGGTGTGAAGTGCAATGAAACAACCTATATAATGTTGCTAATCCAGTTTTATTTTAATTAACGTTTCACTTGTTTATCATGCGATTTCAATTTCAAATCAAACTACGCGAGAGACCCGCAGGAATCATCCCCAGAGTCCAAGCATACATAACTAATAATATAAAATAAAGAGAGTACTTACTTGTGTAACACTCTTAAAATACAAACCCGCACCCAACCTGCCGTAATAAAGACGAGTGTGTGAGACGAATGCTTGGTGAGAAATATACAAATACAATATAGAATTGAACGGCAGAAAGAAGACTCCAACACGTTACATCTACGTGCATACACACACACACACACATTTATATACTTAATGCATGAAACCGTTTTTTTCAAAAAACGTGATTTATTCCGATCAAACTACCTTAATCTTACAAAGAACTTCCTCTTTCTTGACTCGCGATTTATCCCTTCACTTAACACATACAGTCAAATACTTGAATAACTACACTTTATTTAACCGATAATCATTTCTTTATCGAAATCACCCTTTTTATTTAAAATAATTCACATTAGTATTTTTAGTGAAAATACTCCATTCAATACACGTGAACACCGTGTTAGAAAATACTTATTTAACTTTTGAAGACTTTTCATAACACATCCTTGTGTTAATTATGGTTAAACCTTCCTAGCTTGCTTAACTCATTTGTTTAACCACTATACTTAACATTCCTTTACTTTATGGACATTAATCGATTTACACATTTCTTATCCACTTTAATCTATATCGAACCATATATTAATTCATTCAAGTTAGGTTGTCTCAACACATTTTTACCACACAACTCATTTCTTGACATGTTCCTTATTCCTTTATCTTTTCTCGGAGTCTTACAATATACTGTGTACTTTAACGGGCTCCACACCACCGCCGATGCCACTATATTCTCTGGCCAATGATTTTGTGTCTTTCACCCAAGGGCTCCGGGCCCTCCTTAATTATCCCGGTGTCATTCGAGTCCTTATTAATGTGTTTTAATATTTTGTAAATGTCCAAATTATTCCTCTTTTTCTTTTTACCTGGCCGAAGCAAAAACGTGGGGGTTCACCCCAATTTGTGTTACACTTTCAAAATCATGTTCATTTAGGTCCAATTTGTGTAAAAGCATTCATAACATTTTTATTACGTAAAATTATCATTTTACCCCTTTATTTCCAAACTTGCCTTTTTATTCTAATTTCATAAGTATTAATCTCCTAATATATTATTAAGTTACACACACCAACTTCTCAATATTTTAACCCATTAACACTCATTCAACAACTTTTATAACCATTCTTCCAAGTTAGACATTTCTTCACTATCTTTATCAAAGAAATCCAATTATATTTGAAGACTACTTGTAAGAAAAACACCATTTCCCTTTTTGTACCACATGTAGTCTTAAACCCTCTCAATTATCACATTTCTAACACCTTTTTCACACATATTAAGGCCTGAAATTTCTTACTTATTTATTTCATGTTTAAACCCACTAAACCCTCATTAAACTTGTTTATATGTTCATCATCAAAATATTACAAGTTTATATAAACGAGAAGATGGATTCTAACTCCAAAAATTCTATTAAATGGGCCAAACATACAATTAGTTCTAGGGATTTGATTATACGTTGCAAAAATATAGACTAAATGACGTTTTTATTTCTTCTAAATCCAAATAATGTCCAACTTATTTGAAATCTTTATTTTTGCAAGATAAATATCAATTTCAAAACATTTTATTTCATAAAATGTTTAGCATCGAACTTCTAGAATTACACCATTTTCATAAAATCTCAAATTTTATTTTCAAGAGGACTTTGAAATACTTGCTCATAAATTTTTCCAAAAATCACATTCTCATAATATTTTTATTTTCATAACAATGTTTATTATCAAGTTTTCTTGAGAACACATCATTTAACTCAAATCATTGAAAACCCATTTTATACAAGACAAGAATTATCATCCTCATTTTAATATGCACTCTACTATAATAATTCTACTACAAGACTAATAATATAAAAAAATAGAGTCTTAAACTAAGAGTACAGTTTTTCACCTCAAATGTAGCTCAACAATGGAAGGCGTAAAACGTCTAAGAAGATGACAACGTCCCACCTCCTAAGACGGCCTTAGAGAGCTCTCCTAGCTTCAATAAGCTTGTCTTCATGGAAGCTTCATCAAAACCCTCTTCAAGCTTCTCAAATAATCCATCTTCATCTTCTAAAAAAAAACAAAAATACCCAATAACATCTACAAATTCGTAGCTATGCCCAAAAATAGTGGAAATGAGTATCTTAAGCATGGATATGGTGGAAGACTAGAAGAATATGATCGTAAAAGGTTGATATATGGTGATTTGTGATAGAGAGATGCAGAGAGATGCTTAACAACGGTAGAAGACCCCCCCCCCCCCTCTCTCTCTCTCTCTCTCTCTCTCACCAACTCTTAATGCCCAAAATGAACCAAAAATCCCTTTTAAAAACACCCCAAAGCCTTAAAATCCTATTTTTACCCAATTTGTATTCACCAGAGCTCGACAACTCATCCATCCAATGGTTCAGAAAGTGACAGAGCACAGGGGCAATCTGATTTAAAAATTTGAGTGACCTCGTTAGAACAAGATTCTCCCCTCATTCGAATGAGAAAGGCATCTCGTTTGAACCCTATGTCGAACGACGTGGACCTATTATAAGTGGGATCTCGTTCAAAGCTCGTTTGATTCCCTTCCTCGAACGACCATTGTTTCTCGTTCGGACGACCTCCACTTCATTCGAACGACCCTTTTCTAATTTCTTTAATTTTTTTAAAATTTAACCCACAACTTTCAATAATTATCATCAACCCTCTAAAATCAGTCAAATCAGAATATAACTCCAGTTATAATAATTCAAATCCTAAGGTTCTCATTTTATGTCAACTTATGCAGGAAAACAAATAAAATATTTGGAACGTGGTATTATAGTTTATGAAAATCCGATTTAGTCCATAATACTAATTGAACAAGAAACAAACCACAACCATCCTTGTATTATTACAAGCTATGGCCAAGGCCTGAATAAAATGTTAATGCTACAAATTATCAACATTTCAAAAGACAATTTAAATGATATTATAGAGCCACTAATGACGCTTTCTGTCCTCTAGAGCCTTACTCACATCTTTCTCGGCATCCCTACTCGAAGGGAGAGGGGGGGGGGGGGGGGGCGTAAAATTGAGGGGTGAGTGAACGCTCCACAGGGTGGGTAATAATAAGCTATAAGTTTTATACAAAACACTATACATATAACGTGTATTTTAATAATTTCGAAAATGTTTAACAATTTAGCTAGTATTAATGCAACTACCATGCAATGCACCCCAACGATGAGCTCATACTCACCCTAACCATTTCATATCACCTTTACCGTGTCTAGAGACTATTAATCATATTTTATTCATTAGTTTCCTTTTAATCAAATTTCATTAGGTTGTCGTATTTACACATTTTATGCACAACCAATATCATTTCCTTTTTTCATTATCTTTTCTCAGAATCTTCTAATATCCGCATACTTTAATAGGCTCTACACCACCGAATATGTTACCATATGCTCTCATCAGTGATTTTGGGTTATTCATCCCAGGGCTCCGGGCCCTTCTTAATTATTTTCGGTGTCATATGAGTCCATATTAATGTGTTTTAATATTTTCGCTAGTGTCCACATTATTTCATCATTTTACTTTCATCACTTATACGGTTTATATCACCACTTCATCTTGTCAATGTGCCATTTTATCCACTTTATTCGTTTTTACAAAAAAATTGACCGATAAGGTCTAATGAGAAAATCCAACTTCTAAAAGCCTCAATTTGTCAAAATTATCATTTTGTCCTTTATTTCATCATAAATTTGTGAAAAATATATTTAATTCATTATGGCACTAGAAATCAACCTTTTCATTCTAAACATCCTTTTTATGATTTTATGTCCAAAATCGTGCTTCATTTATCTATGTCTTACTACATAAAATTCATTGAACCATTTAAAGACCATTTTAGTCAAATGTTCATGTGACACCCCGCCTAATTAACCCTGGGTTATCAGTCCGAAATTAAGTTAGAACAGGTTACTCAGTTGGATCATTCTTAGCATCACTATCGTCTTTTTAATTACTAACCACCTAAGTGAGAAAATTAGACCGGTGCCAAGTTTTATCTATCATTAACTTAAATGAAAACTCGTGCGAAAATAAAATCACACAATTAATCACAATTAATTAAAACAACCATACACAATTAAATGACTAACCGAATAAACCATCGGCCCAAAAATCCAACAATATAAAATAAAGACAAATAATAAATCTCAACAAGTCTGACAGAAACTAAAGGAACTGTGAGCGACATGATCGAAATAACTTATAGGAGTCTCTACACTAGAATGAAAGAATGATGCGTCTATCAAAACTCGCGCAACATCCACATATGCTGCAGCGACTGATTTCCTAAAATGGAGTCAAGTCTGGCGTCCCTGTGGCTGGACACCTAAAAGGTTTTTAAATTTTTTATAGCAAGGGTTAGTACCCAAAAACATTTGAAAAACATTTAGCAAATGAATAACTTGCAGTAATAAATAAATATGCATGCTCTTCATATTTTAATTAGTGTCGCACTCCCTTGAGGATATCCTCACCCCTCCTCTAATGTGCACTACTAAAGCCTTAATTTAATTTACCTCGGTCCTACTCTCCTGACCCGATAACTTATATAACCCCTTGCAATTTTTCCTACTCCAACCGAGTATGTTTTAAATCATGATTTTTAAGTTATTATAAACATCAACTTAATTAAATCATTACCCTTTTAAATTTCATATAACACACACACCATGTTATACACATAATACATTTTACACTTTGTATTAATTATCCCATATATAATTATTTAACTAATTATATATTTAGTCATTTTGCAGTATTGACAAACATACTCAAATAACATTTAATACTAGTATTTTCCCCGAATAAAGTCTCACCGGGTAAAAATTTCTTAAAGTGCTATCCCACTAGGTGAAATCACATAGCCTAGTTACCCCAAGTCAGAATTTCTCACTAACTTGGTTAATGCATATACACTGGAGGCGGTCATATTCCTTCCCTGAAAGTGAGATGCCCCTCACCCATATAACGGACGTTATGACCTGAGATTATACTCGCCCTACTCCTCAAGCTAGGGGATTCATCCACTACGCGCAACCTCCCCTTATAGCACTAGAGAATATAATAATAATATCTATCACTGATATTAAAGCACACCCATATATATATATATATATATATATATATAAAATATCCCGGCTATACCGTGTACTAAGTCCATAACACAAGCCTATTCCGTTTTTTTTATAATGAGTTTGTGGCCCAACAAGAATTATTAATTAATTTACACATTAATATCTTTTGGTATCGCCCAAACCAATATATATCCGGACTTACTTTCGTGGCCCGAATTAACACCACCCGAGTCTCAATCCCCGACTCTAAATTATTTAGCCTTTACCTAAATAAAATTTATATCTCGGTATTTGACCGGGCGAAAAAAAGTGTGCGCGTGTAAAGTGCACAATCGTTGTGTGTTTCGCCGTCGCGATACAAAAGAACCTAAGCTACAACTACACTTGACAAGCAAGCACAGCGGTAAGTCGGGTATCGTAAATCCACAGGGAGTGATTGAATTTTAGATGTTAATTGTTTTAATTACTTCAGGAATAAAAGTGTAAAATAAATAAAAGAAAAGGTGATGGGAGCTTATGGTGACAAAAGAAAAGAGAAGTTAACTCTAAATTAAAGGAAAGCGAGGGTCGGGATCGCACACACGCATTCACGGGCTAAACAACTACTAATTAGAATTTCGGTTCGAAAACATTTAATCGATCATTCTCAATTAAGCATAAACATCACGCAATAAGGAATTTAAGCCAAAGTTGCGAGATTAAACATTTAACAGAAAATGGTCACACGCGGATTAAATTCGGATAATCGCTATAAACACTAACGTTGCATGACAAAGAAAGTTAAACGCATAATAATCCGACTTTAATACGCGAGGTTTCAATTAAATGCGATTTCACACGAAACCCTAAATTTCGAGGTCCGAACCCGAAAATGGCGAAAATGCAATCCCGACCCTATTTATCTAGGGACTAAGCATGATTAAACTAAATTAAACTAATTAACTAAGAAAGCAATAAATTAAAGCAAGAAAACGTAATTAGAAAGCATGGAAATTATCTAGAAAGCAAGGAATGAAGAAATACAAACTATATTAATGGAGAGGGAAGATGAATAGTCAATCTTACAAACCAATTAGATGTCAAACCAAGAGGGATTGAAGAAGAACCAAGCAAAACCCCAAAACCCTAACTAAACTAAGCTAAAATCGTATCTCTACTGCTATATATCCATCTCAAAATGAGACGGAATGGTTTTATACAAAATATCCCATGGCAAACTTGTAATAAAAGGGAAGAAAACCCAAAATCTGGAGGGCCGAATCGATTCGGAAATGGTCCGAATCGATTCGGAAACAGGGGAAGTTCGAACTGCAATTCTGCAGCAATTCCGAATCGATTCGGTTTTGGGGCGAATCGATTCGCCCCTACAGGTCTGCAATTCTGCAGCTTTGTCCTGTTTTACGGAAAATGCCGCCATTTCTTCGTTATAGCTCGGAATGAGGCACGGTCGGAGGATACGTGAAGATAACTCAAAGGACTAAAACATCCAAGAAGACATTAGACTAAAAAATCAAAATATGAAATGACTAAAATGCCCTTGAATGTGACCTTGAGTGTGAATTTGAAGTAAAAACCATCCTAAAAATGCCATTACTCCATCGATACAACTCGGAATCATGCACCGTCGGCGGCCACGCGAAGAGAAATCAAAGGGCTTCAACTTCCGTGAAGAGCTCGGGATTCAAACCCGAATGATGGAATTACTAAAATGCCCCCGAAGCTGCAAAAGTCGACGAAACATTTCCGGAAAGCGTCCGAACTTCATACTAAGAATCCAAATACCTACAAAAGCTCAATTAACCCCTGCAAAACATGTTAACATAGAAATCCGAGGTTGTCTGGTTAACGAGCATAAGTATAGGGATTAAGATACCCAAGGGGGCTAATAAGGCGTAGGTTAACGGGTGAAATACGCAATATTTGCGTCGTATCACACCCCCTAACTTACACATTGCTAGTCCCTAGAAAAGAAATAAGAAACTACAAGAACTACAAGCAGAACAAAAGTAGGATACAAGTACAAAATGGGATGAAAAAGAAATAAAAAGATAAGGCCACTTTCGCGGGCGAACGATTGCATTTAGCATATGCAATAAGCCGTTAAACCCCTAGGTTACCCTAGTGGACGAGTGTCGTCTCGTGAGGGTTTTCAGGGATGGTACCCACAAACATCACATGGTTTCCTCAAAATATGCCCAACCCAACATGCGACAAACTCAACAACAACGAAAAAGATTTCAAACATGTTATTAGCATATTGAACGAATTCAAGCTAAAGTCCGTTGTTATTAACAAGTTGAATGCACCTCATAGAATTGAAACTTTAAAAGTGGGAGGGGGGAGAGCACATGCATAGTGTGATTTGGCGAAAAAATTATATAAATCGGATACTAATCAAAGCAAGCATACATTCAATCCTCACGGGCATTACGCTCAACAAATGAAATCACTCGGAATGGGAGGTAATACACGGGACATGCGGGCTAAAGAGTAAATGTAAATGGAAACTAGGCCGCACACATGTCACAAAAGAAGAACGCTATATATAAACTGAAAAACTGTAATCTCAATGAAAGGATACCGCACACTAAAAGAGGCGAAATGCATTTTCACAGATTATCACAACTATTATGACTTTTGAATTACATCAACCTAAGATCACATAGGACTTTAATAGGGTTATGATGTAGGTTTGGCTAGGGTACAAAATGAAGGAATGTATATAGATTCAAATTGTTCGGGATGAAAACTCGGGATAATGGGAAGAAGTGGGCAATATCAAAATTGGAAAACAAGTTCCAAAACGGCATTAGATATATCATCGAGGAGAGTGATCAAAGCTTATTGAACACTATACACAACATATACAACTTTCTCTTTCTTTTCTTTTTCTCTTTTTCTTTTTGTTTTTGTTTTCTTTATTTTCTTTTGCTTTTTGCTTTCTCTTTTTCTTCACTTTTTTTTACTACTTTCTTTTCTTTACTTATCAAACTCTCATATGCCTAAAATTGCAACCGCAATACAACAACAACATTCAATCCCAAGTAACATTCCAAACAAAGGTATGGAAAGTGTATGTATGGGTTAAAACTCCAATTTGGAGTTGGTCATGGAATTTGGGTTATGGAACGAAAGGCTATATTTAGGCTCAAAGGGGGGTAACAAGGGTAAACATATAAGGGTGAGGTCAAGTCTAATATGGGTGATATATCAAAGAGGGCCTATGATCATTTCAAAAAGTTTACGCAATTCTCGAGTCAAAACAATATATGAAAATCATGATCAAGTAACACATTTCAAGTATGAACTCAATTAATGAATGGTCAAATGAAAGATTAGTGAGATTACCAACGAATTCAACGTTTTCAATGAGAAAAGAATAGTGTATAACACTCACAAACGACGAAAGGTACAAAGCTTACTCGGTGTAAGTATATACAATACAACAAAAGATTACCGAGTTATAAAAATCTTAAACCAAATCAATATAACAAGGAAAGTGCATATGCTCATGGGATAAAGTTTAATTCATGAGGTTATTCACAATATCAATAAGTGAGATTAAAGTCTATTAACTTCTAAAATCGAGAACATGCATCATTGGGTTGCCTATTGGATCGGGCAATTATTGAAATTTATCACTGGAAACAAGGCAAAATGCCCAACAAAGGAGAAAAAAGAAAGAAAATATTTTTGAAAATTTTCAAATTTTTCACAAAAAGGCATACTAAGTAACTAAATGTGAGCAAATTAATGGACTACACATGAAATGGATAGAATATTCTACACCCCCTAACTTAAATGTTGCATTGTCCTCAATGCGCATTAAGAACACAACACAAAGAGAGGAAAAGAACGATATTACCAAAAATTGGAGAGATCTCCATAAGCACGAGTCCAATGAAATCTACAAAACAAGTTAGTATCGAGCATAGAAAAAACAAATAACAAAAAGTTAACTAATTACACTAGACTAAATTAAAAGGAAAGAAAAATAGGAAAGAAAGAAAATTAAAAAGCTAACTATTTACAACCTACTATTTAGGCTTCACACTAACTATACACTAGAAGTCTATATAGTTGAGGGTCCACCCAAAAAGGGATTTGACTTTGAAAGATCAATGGTGGACCCTCCAAAGCGAACATGCCTCCCGGAAGATATGAATTCCGTTTGAACAACGGAAGGCATGTGGGTGGTGAAAAAAATGAACCATCGCCAATTTGAAATTTTTTGGGGACGATGGGGGATTTGGATAACAAGGGGGACAAGAACATTAGAGGTCCAAGAAAAATCAATTCATCTCCCAAAGGTTTTTCAAATGGAATGGGAGATGGTGCACACATGAGGATAACATCCATCGAAAACAAGTCCGGTAAAGAGTCCTCATCGGTAAAAAGTGTAGAAATTTTAAAAGTTTCTACCAGCTCATAGGAATCAACCGATAATTCTAATGGTTCGATCACGGAAAACGAATATGGTGATGAAACAAATTCAATCTCAATCGACTCATCGTCGGAAGGAGATTGAATTTCGGGGGAGAAAGATTCACACTCGATGAGAAATTCTTTGAAAAATTGAGGTGAAACACAAGTGTCCACCTCCTCGTTGTTTTGTGCATAAGAATTCATCTCATCGCAAAGCGCACCAAGTCTCATTCCAGCATCATTTAGGCTTTCCAAACCTTGGGAGTAAAGAAGCAAAGTTTCTTCCAAAGTAAGCTTCCTCGGCTCAAGAGCCTCGGACTCCTCATTTGGTTGAAACTCGTCTTCGAAAGTAATGAAATAAGAATCGTCATTGGATTCGAATAATGAATCCAACTCAAGCTCCCAATAACGATTTTCATTCCGATAAATGTGTTCAAGTCTTTCATTTTCAAGAAAATCTTGAAAATGAAAAACTTGAAAACTATCCCCAAAGTATGAATCATTAGAATAACCATAATAACTATAATAGTAGGACATGATTACCTCGTTGTTTGCAGATGGAGAATCCGAGCAAGAAAGTGAGCAACCGCGAATCAAAGTTTCTTAGCGCTCAAATATGCTATCCTGCAAAAAAGGTTAAAACAAAGAATACAAATACAAAAGGAAAAATACTACGAAATAATAAAACAATTACTATCTAAAACACACTCCCCGGCAACGGCGCCATTTTGTGACCGGGCGGAAAAAGTGTGCGCGTGTAAAGTGCACAATCGTTGTGTGTTTCGTCGTCGCGATACAAAAGAACCTAAGCTACAACTACACTTGACAAGCAAGCACAGCGGTAAGTCGGGTATCGTAAATCCACAGGGAGTGATTGAATTTTAGATGTTAATTGTTTTAATTACTTCAGGAATAAAAGTGTAAAATAAATAAAAGAAAAGGTGATGGGAGCTTATGGTGACAAAAGAAAAGAGAAGTTAACTCTAAATTAAAGGAAAGCGAGGGTCGGGATCGCACACACGCATTCACGGGCTAAACAACTACTAATTAGAATTTCGGTTCGAAAACATTTAATCGATCATTCTCAATTAAGCATAAACATCACGCAATAAGGAATTTAAGCCAAAGTTGCGAGATTAAACATTTAACAGAAAATGGTCACACGCGGATTAAATTCGGATAATTGCTATAAACGCTAACGTTGCATGACAAAGAAAGTTAAACGCATAATAATCCGACTTTAATACGCGAGGTTTCAATTAAATGCGATTTCACACGAAACCCTAAATTTCGAGGTCCGAACCCGAAAATGGCGAAAATGCAATCCCGACCCTATTTATCTAGGGACTAAGCATGATTAAACTAAATTAAACTAATTAACTAAGAAAGCAATAAATTAAAGCAAGAAAACGTAATTAGAAAGCATGGAAATTATCTAGAAAGCAAGGAATGAAGAAATACAAACTATATTAATGGAGAGGGAAGATGAATAGTCAATCTTACAAACCAATTAGATGTCAAACCAAGAGGGATTGAAGAAGAACCAAGCAAAACCCCAAAACCCTAACTAAACTAAGCTAAAATCGTATCTCTACTGCTATATATCCATCTCAAAATGAGATGGAATGGTTTTATACAAAATATCCCATGGCAAACTTGTAATAAAAGGGAAGAAAACCCAAAATATGGAGGGCCGAATCGATTCGGAAATGGTCCGAATCGATTCGGAAACAGGGGAAGTTCGAACTGCAATTCTGCAACAATTCCGAATCGATTCGGTTTTGGGGCGAATCGATTCGCCCCTACAGGTCTGCAATTCTGCAGCTTTGTCCTGTTTTACGGAAAATGCCGCCATTTCTTCGTTATAGCTCGGAATGAGGCACGGTCAGAGGATACGTGAAGATAACTCAAAGGACTAAAACATCCAAGAAGACATTAGGCTAAAAAACCAAAATATGAAATGACTAAAATGCCCTTGAATGTGACCTTGAGTGTGAATTTGAAGTAAAAACCATCCTAAAAATCCATAACTCCATCGATACAACTCGGAATCATGCACCGTCGGCGTCCACGCGAAGAGAAATCAATGGGCTTCAACTTCCGTGAAGAGCTCGGGATTCAAACCCGAATGCTGGAATTACTAAAATGCCCCCGAAGCTGCAAAAGTCGACGAAACATTTTCGGAAAGCGTCCGAACTTCATACTAAGCATCCAAATACCTACAAAAGCTCAATTAACCCCTGCAAAACATGTTAACATAGAAATCCGAGGTTGTCTGGTTAACGAGCATAAGTATAGGGATTAAGATACCCAAGGGGGCTAATAAGGCGTAAGTTAACGGGTGAAATACGCAATATTTGCGTCGTATCAGTATTTCTCAACCGTTATTCCCCGACTTGTTCACTATATCCATATTTAATCCTTTCGAACAAAGTTTCCAAAAATTTAACCTTAGTGTGTCACACCTAATTTCTCCAAAACCCAACAAAATTTTAAATTATGATGTCACACTAAGCCGCCTTCAAATTCTAATTAATTTTATTCACTATTAATTAGATTTTAAATCCATGTATTAATTATTCACCAATTTAAGGCATGGAAAATGTTAAATTAAAATTTTCTCCATATAAAGGAAAACTGGGCGAACTGTCAAAATCTGCCGACCCTCGATCGATCGACCCCAGACCTTCGATCGATCGATCGAGCAGGTCTTCGTCTTCTTCGCGAAGACAGATTCAACCATGGACGAATTTCTTAAAACCCTAACTTCTTCTACCAGAAATCTCAAGCCCTATTAACAATAATACATGTTAGAAACCTTATTAGGGATCTCCAGAATGTCCACCAACATCATTAATTCGTCCATTATCTACTGATTTCTAAATTTGGGGAAAAATTCATCTTTTAACACTTAACCCATTTACACCCCAAATTCCTTCATCAAATTCGTTTCTAATTATCCAGATATCATCTTACCAGATATATATCAACTTACAATTATCAGATTTTACATGAATCCTTACCCAAATTCGTAAATCAGATTATTGTTTTCAAAATTCCATGTTTATGCCATTAACACCCAAAACGAATTTCAATTAAACACTTAACATAAATATGAATTGAAAAACAGATTCAATACTACAGCAAGTCATCCACTTGCCTTAGGTTTCGTAGAGTCTGATTTTGGAGATGAATTCTGATATGCCCTAAGTGTGACCTCGTCCCGGAGACACCAACCTCGGCCGAGATCATGGCCGACGTTGGACAAGACTTGGGTATGCGGCTTCAGCACTCGGCCATAGCAAGGTCGGCCCAGGCCGACACTGCCACCAGCCACTCCAAGGGACGTCACAAGGATCGGCAGCATTCTCGTATCCCTTGGAATGGCAACCTCGGCCAAACGTAGGCCGAGCTCGCAGGAAGCCACCAACAACCTCATCAAGACATTAGTCGATACTCCAAACACTCCCGTTCAACCTCGTCTCAGGCCGACCTTGTCCATTGTCTCGACTGGGATTAGGCCGAGACCTCCATGGAATACTCGGACTGAACAGGTACCAAAACTCACCAACCTCGGCCTCTCCAAGGCCGAGGTCATACACCAGACGCGATAGCCGAGCATCTGCTAACATTTGGATAAGGACACGTGGACACAAATCAGTTACAACAAAGATTATTCCCCACACGTGGGGAGAGTATTGCATCATCATTCTCTACATGTGACAGTGACAGATGACACTCCCATATTGGTGAGGCAAACACACACATGCTCATTGCATGCATGGAGGGTACATTACACCCCCTAGGTACTATATATAAAGGTCATACTCTACCTTGCAGGAGGATCCCCAGATATTCAACCCTAGCTGAAACCCTGTCTAGATACACAGTAGAGAGAGAAAGCTTGAGAGATTGTATCCATGGCCATTAGTGCCTTATTACAGTGAGGTTATTCACACACACACACAGTGGACGTAGGCCAATCTAGGCTGAACCACTTATATCCTGGTGCCCTCTCCTCTTCCCCTCATCTCATTCTCTTACCCTTTACATAAGTATGCTGCCATTGTTATTCTTAGATTGAGCTTGAAAACACGTTATCTGGTGGTGCTGATTCCGGCATCATCATTTTGGCGTCGTCTGTGGGAAGTTAAGCTATCTCTTCCTCTTTTTCTGATTAACCTCACCGGAGACTCTGGTGGTAAACCAGGCCTCCCCCTAGCGCGGAGCTGTTTCACCATTGAAAGAGGTCCTGTGAGGTACTAAGCTCATCTGCTACTCAAGCTCTATAGTGTTAACATATGGAACCAGACTTACCACCGCCTCTTCCGCCGCCCGGGGGTGGGGGGCCTAGTTCCAGTCAGGCGCCCCCCAGTCCGAAATGGAGGAGGTAGCTACAGCCTTGAGGTCTTTAGCTGCAACACAAGCATCCATGCAAGAGCAATTTGCACAGCTCAGCCAAACTATGATGAGGCCACCTGGAGTCTCACCGGACATGATCACTCCGGCGGTAATTCAGCCTCATCCTGACGCCAGGGGACCACCCCAGGCACCAATGAAGGACCAGCCTGCAGCCCCGCGGAGAAGGGACGTTGCTGACCCTAAGCGCTTGCGCCTGGGGAGGCAGGGAAACCCTTGCCCAGAGGACAGGTATGATGATCTAGAGGCGGAAGAAGCCCCGAAAGACTGATGGGAGCCGTATGAGGTGTCAAATAACACCGTACGGCCTCCTAGGCAAAGTCAAGGTTGTGTCGATCGAAGAGGTGAAGAGTCCCAACAAAGAGGGTCAGCCTTTGATAGGTTGAGCAGAGGGTCGTCCTTCGAGAGACTGGGCCCGATAAATGACCTAAGACAGAGACTATCGAGATCAAGGAGCGCATCAGGCTCTCAGAGAGGGAATAGGCATGGTCGGCCAGACCAAGGCCGACACTGTGAAAGAAGAGGCAGGGAACATGAAGAGGTCAACAGCTAACGTATCGTGGCAGGGGAACCCTCGGTCCATCCCAGGGAGGTGGCAGGGGATAACCTCGGCCAAGTCGATGGCCGAAGACCATGGAATGATTCTATCCAACTCCTTGAGGAGAAGATAGGAGAACTCATTAAAAGCAGGGACCCATTATAAAGGGGTTACTCAGAGGGCTCCGCATTTGTGGCTAGGATAGTAGGGTTCCCAACCCCAGCTAAGTTCAAGCCTCCTACGGTGTCTCCCAAGTATGATGGCAGCACTAACCCTGTGCATCATATCGAGATGTATCAATCGACAGCAGACATCTACTCGATACCCGATGAGATGAAGTGTAGAGCCTTCTCTGGGACCTTAACAGGGGTTGCACACAGTTGGTTCACCTCCCTTCCGAAGAACTCAATTGAGAACTTCAAAGGCTTGGCTGAGCGATTCATCCACAACTTCTGCTTTGGGGTGAGGCCTCAAAAGAAGACTACCCACCTGCTGTATGTCAAGCAGGCCAAGGGTGAGAGCCTAAGAGACTACATAGCAAGATTCAACAAAGAAAAGTTGGAGGTCGAAGATTATGAAGAGAACATAGCCATGACCGCCCTTATAGGAGGTCTCCAGAAGGGGAAGCTATTGTGGAAACTGGCGGAAGAGCCCCCTAGGTCTATGGCGGAGCTGCTGGCAACCGCAGGGAAAGTAATGAATGCGGAAGAGGCAATGGCCGCCAAGTATGAGGATGAGAACTGCGGTGGCAGTGGAAAGTCCCAAAGCAAGAAAGATGGGAAGAAGAGATCGGGTGATGACAAGTTCGCTCACTATACTCCTCTGACTGTGAGTTGTGAGCACATCCTCAATGAGATAAAGAATGACAGGGCTCTGAGATGGCCAGAGAAGCTGAAAGCCCCACCACATAAGAGGAACAAAAACCTATGGTGTGAGTTCCACCAAGATCATGGTCACGTCACAGATAGATGCTTCGCTTTGAAGGATGAGATTGAGAAGATGTTAAAATCTGGGAAATTGAGAAAATATGTAGACGGTAAGTCTCCTAAGAGTGGAAGAGATGACCATAAGAAAAGGAGGAATGACAGATGCCGTGACAACGTCCCGACCCGAAGAGACGATGATTCAGAAGGTGATGATGAAGATGAACCGGATCTTCCACCAAAGGATGACAACAGCCCGGTGAAGAGGGTTGGTATGATCTCTTTCGGTGTTGGCACAATATGCGGAGGATTTACAGGTGGTGGATCTGAAGTAGCTGATAGGAAGGCTCATATAGCCGAGGCCAAATCAGTGGCCAAGCTTGAAGTTGTGAATCTAACGTCTTTCGATACAGTACAGAAGAGGAAGAAAGTAGACATGAACACCCTCGTAGTTGGGTTCTCCAGACTCGACTTCAGAGGTATCTTAGCCCCCCATAATGACCCTTTGGTCATAACGACAAGGGTGCATGGATATGAGGTGCAGAGGATCCTCGTGGATGGGGGGAGCTAGGCAGATGTGATGTTTTGGCCTTGCTTCAAGAGCTTAGGCCTTAGTAGAGCAAGACTGGTCCCCTATCACCACCCCCTGATAGGCTTCAGTGGTGAAAAGGTTCACCCCTTGGGCATGTATGAGATGGACGTACGGATGGGTGACGAATGGCCTAAGAGGTTGACCAGGAGGATTAATTTCTTTGTGATGGACGAGAGTGTCTTCTCGGCCTATAACCTCATCATAGGAAGGGTGGCCCTTAGGGAGTTCGAGGTTGTGCCGTCAACGGTCCATCAGATGCTAAAATTCCCGACTCCTTATGGAGTAGGGGAAGTGAAAGGTGACCAGACCACAGCGCGAGAATGTTACTTCAACTCGGTCGAAGAGAGAGAAGCCCATAAGAGGGCCACCGCCACTTATAGCATTGATACTCTTGATCCAAGAGATGAAACAAAATTGAAGAAGGGAGAGGCCACGAAAGAGGTAGAATCCATCGTCCTCAATGAGGACGAGCCGGAAAAAACCATCCAGGTCGACAAAGCCCTTAATCCGGAAATAAAGGAAGAGCTGATAAACTTCCTCAGGAAGAGGCAGAGTGTCTTCGCATGGAGTCACGCAGACATGCCTGACATCAATCCTGAGGTGATGAGTCACAAGCTCAACGTAACCAAAGATGCCAGGCCTATCAAACAGAGACGAAGAGTCTACTCCTGGGAAAAATACAACGTCATCCGTGAAGAGGTGAAAAAGTTAGAAGAGACTGAGTTTATAAGAGAAGTTACCTATCCGAAGTGGCTATCAAATGCGGTCATCGTGCCCAAGGCCAATGGGAAGTGGAGAATGTGTGTCGATTTTACTGACCTAAACAGATCTTGCCCAAAAGACAGCTACCCCTTACCTCGGATAGATCAGATGGTGGATGCTACAGCAGGACATGAGCTCATGAGTTTCATGGATGCGTATTCAGGTTATAACCAAATCTTCATGGATGCCGAAGACTCAGAGAAGACAACCTTCATTACCGATAAGGGGACGTACTGTTACAAAGTGATGCCCTTCGGTTTGAAAAATGCAGGGGCAACATACCAACGTCTTGTCAATAAGATGTTCGAAGAGCAAATAGGTAAGACCATGGAAGTGTATGTAGATGATATGCTGACAAAAAGCTTAAAAGCTTGCACTCATGTAGCAGACCTTGAGAAGACCTTCGATGTGATGGACTCATACAAGATGAAACTCAACCCAGCGAAATGTGTCTTCGGAGTAGGCGCCGGGAAGTTCCTGGGATTCATCGTCAACCAGAGAGGAATCGAAGCGAACCCTGAAAAAATTAAGGCGTTGCTTAACATGAAGACTCCTAGGAGTATCAAGGATGTCCAAAGACTCATGGGGAGAGTGGCTGCGCTTAACAGATTCGTCTCTAGGGCGACAGACAAGTGTCTCCCATTCTTTAAAGTTTTAAGAAAGGCCTTCCAATGGGGCGAAGAGTGTGAAAAAGCCTTCAACCAACTCAAGTCCTACTTAGGGTCTCCCTTATTGCTGTCTCGGCCCATCGCAGGAGAAAGGTTGTTTGTGTATCTGGCAGTCTCTGAATCAGCCATCAGCGCGGCCATCATACGGGAAGAGGATGGGATCCAAAGGCCTGTATACTTCAACATTAAGGCCCTTCAAGTGTCTGAACAAAATTATCCCCGTATGGAAAAGTTGGCTTATGCCATAATACATGCCTCAAGAAAATTGAAGCCTTACTTCCAAGCTCACTCCATAGTAGTCCTCACTGACTCCCAACTAAGGCAGGTCCTGCATAAACCTGAGAAGTCCGGGAGATTGATGACCTGGGCCATCGAGTTGGGAGAATATGATCTTATCTACCAGCCTAGGATAGCCATCAAAGGGCAGGCCCTCGCAGAATTTATTGCAGAATTCACCTGGGAAGAGGCCGAGACAGAGAAAGGCCTAGAGGACGCCGAAGAGACAAACCGTAGTGTCTTTCGAAATTCGGAAGAGACGGCACCAAACGTCTTTCGAGATCGGGAAGAGGTCATCTCAGGCAAAACCCAGAGCAAAATAGAAGATAACGAAGAGGATCGATACCTCTTCAAGCAAGGAGTTATGACAGAAGGGGTCTTCTCATCAGATACAGATGTCTGGAGCCTCTTCTTTGATGGATCTTCCTGTGATAGTGGAAGCGGCTCGGGGCTAATACTCTCGGCCCCAGATGGCGCCAACATTGAATACGCCTTGAGATTCAACTTCCAGGCCTCAAACAACGAGTCCGAGTATGAGGCCATGATAGCAGGTCTCTTATTGGCGAAGACTCTTCGTGTAAGACGACTCCTACTCCACAGCGACTCAAGGTTAGTTGTCAATCAAGTGCTGGGAGTCTATGAGGCTAAGAATAAAAGGATGGCGAAGTACCTGGAGAGAGTTAGAAAGATGTTGGAATATTTTGAAGAGGCAAAACTGAAGAGAGTTCCTCGACAAAGTAACAGCCACGCAGATGCATTGGCAAGGTTGGCCTCGGCAACGAAGACAGATGTTAGAAGGACCGTTCCGATCGAGGTCTTAGGAAAGGCAACCATCGAGGAAGAAGGGGTATGTAACCCTTGTCACAATTTGAACCTAGGAGACTCATGGATCGACCCGCTCGTCAGATACATAAAAGAGGGAGAGATGCCTGAGTCCAAATTAGAGAGGAGAAAATTGAGATATAGAGCTGCCAAGTTCTCGATTATAGGAGACGTCTTGTATAAAAAGGGATTTCTATTGCCTCTCCTTAAGTGCGTGCATCCCACGAAAGTTTCCAGGGTCTTACAGGAAGTCCATAAGGGTGCTTACTCTAGCCACATAGGGGGAAGACCCTTGGCCAATAGGATCATCACTCAGGGATACTGGTGGCCTACCTTGTCCAAGGACGCTGCAGACTACGTAAAGAGGTGCGACAAATGTCAAAGGTTCGCCACTATCCCTCATCAACCCCATCAGCCTATGATGTTAATCTCTTCTCCATGGCCATTTGCGATATGGGGAATTGACTTAGTAGGACCCTTTCCAAGAGCTGTCAACAGCTATAGATTCTTGATAGTTGCCATTGACTACTTCTCAAAGTGGATGTAGGCAGAGCCGATGATAACAATCACAGAGCAGAAGACCTTCCAGTTCATTTGGAAGAATATCATATGCAGATATAGCCTCCCAAACACTCTCATCTCGGATAATGGGACCCAGTTCAAGAACTCCTCTTTAGAAAAGTATTTCCTAAGAGTAGGAATAAAGCAATTCTTCTCATCTCCTGGTCGACCTCAGGCAAATGGCCAGACCGAGGTCACAAACAGAACTATCCTGGATGGGATCAAGAAGAGATTAAAGGATGCGAAGGGAAGATGGGCTGAAGAGGTCTACGCTGTGTTATGGGCCTACAGAACCACTGCAAGGACACCAACAGGTGAAACCCCGTTCTTGTTGGCACATGGATCAGAGGCCGTCATACCAACGGAGATAGGGCTCACAACTCATAGGATTCAGACCTATGACCCTGACAATAATGGGGAAGGGAGGAGGCTAGACCTAGATCTTATCGAAGAAAGAAGAGAGGATGCAGAGGTCAGACAAGCAGCCTACCAACAGAGGGCAACGAAATTCTACAACCAGAGGGTGAAGTCAAGACCTATTGCAGTGGGAGACCTAGTGCTAAAGAAGACCCTACAGAAAGCAAATAAGTTTCACCCAAACTGGCATGGCCCCTACAAAGTGACAGAAGAGGTTGTGCCTGGCACTTACAGGCTAGAAAACTTAGAAGGAGAACCTTTCACTAACCCATGGAATGCCGATCACCTAAAGAGATATTACATATGATGTTGCATAGAGTTTTATGTAAATATACCATCTTATTATGAAGAGGTTATTAATAAAGATCAGTTCCCATGACAGTTCTTGCTTTATTCTTAGATCAGATATTAATTATGGGGATAACACCTTATGTGATGACCTCAGACCCTCATAACACCATTCAGTGGTGACGAGGTCTGAGATCAGACACCATAATGGGATGACCTCAGACCCTTAACATCATTAATTTGGTGAGATTAATTATGGGGATAACATCCTAGGTGATGACCTCAGACCCTCAAACATCATTCAGTGGTGACGAGGTCTGAGGTCAGACACCATAATGGGATGACCTCAGACCCTTAACATCATTAATTTGGTGAGATTAATTATGAAGATAACACCATAATGGGATGACCTCAGACCCTTAACATAATTAATTTGGTGAGATTAATTATGAGGATAACATCTTAGGTGATGACCTAAGACCCTCAAACATCATTCAGTGGTGACAAGGTCTGAGGTCAGACACCATAATGAGATGACCTCAGACCCTTAACATTATTAATTTGGTGAGATTTATTATGGGGATAACATCTTAGGTGATGACCTCAGACCCTCATAACACCATTCAGTGGTGACAAGGTCTGAGGTCAGACACCATAATGAGATGACCTCAGACCCTTAACATCATTAATTTGGTGAGATTAATTATGAGGATAACATCTTAGGAGATGACCTCAGACCCTTAACATAATTAATTTGGTGAGATTAATTATGAGGATAACATCTTAGGTGATGACCTCAGACCCTTATAACATCACTCAGTGGTGACGAGGTCTGAGGTCAGACACCATAATGAGATGACCTCAGACACATAACATCATTAATTTGGTGAAGATTTATTATGGGGATAACATCTTAGGTGATGACCTCAGACCCTCATAACACCATTCAGTGGTGACGAGGTCTGAGCTCAGGACCATTGGTTGAGTTTAAACAAGACCATTGCAAAAAGATAAGCTTAGAAAGAGGGCTTCAGAGGTTGAAGCTCATTATAAATTTGTTTTTAGCAGACACCATTGCAACGAAACTAAGAATGAAAACTAATGAGCTTAAGAATGAAAAGCATCACATGACATTCAATGAAAAGAAAGTGAAGATGGTCCTCATCAGAGGTTGATATATATTCAGAAATAATATGTTCAACGATTACAGAAACTCCATAATACAATGAGTTACAAACAATGATAAAAAAATCCTAAGGGTTTGAAGGGGGAACGTTGACATCCTCGGCTTGATTAGTCACCTCGGCCGCATCATCACGATGGTCTGCCCCTCCAACCTCGGTGACCTCCAATGTAGCAGTCTCGTCAGGAGAGACAGTCTCTTCCTCAACCTCCTGAAGAGCCTGGGCGAATTGAGGATCAGCAAAGCCGAGACCAACGAAATCAGAGGCCTTCAAAGTGTCGGCCTCTCTCTCCCTGACGTCAGCCCATTTAATAGTGGTTTTGATACCTCTTTCAAGGTATTCAAAACCGAAGCCCATAAACTCATCAGAGGACTTATAGCCAGCAATTATCTTCTCAGAGGCGTCATCAAGGGCGACCCTGACAGCTGAGTTGACTTTCTGTTGCAGAATGTCGTCCTTAGCCTTCAGTGCAGCAGCATGATCCTTAACGAGCTGGGAGATGTCCTTCTCCAACCCCTTCACCTTCTTCTCAGAGTCCTTCAGCTCAGACTTGAGGCGCTCGATCTCTGCGTTCAGAGTACTCTGGACTTTCTCGGCCTCTTGCCCCTTTTGGATGAGGGGCAGCTTCCTCAGGGTCCAGTTGGACAAATGGTGCATGGCTGTCAAGCCCTGCAAATTTAGTGATTATGAATAAGCTAAAGAAAAATCTGATGTTACACTTAGAAGAATTTCTGAAGAAGGATCAAGTCATACCTGAACGGCTCTGTGAATGCCGAACTCAACCAACAATGGGGTGCCCAGAGACCTGAAGAAGCGTTTTTCAGCCTCGGTCATTACAGAGTCGACGATATCCAGGGACTGAATACTGTGTCCGACTACACTGTCAGTTATCTTCAACTGATCCAGACGAGCCGATAGGGCATCAGCTGAAGAGATGGGGATGGCAGCGTCAACAGTCTTCTTCTTTGGCCTCTGATCCTCAGGGGCATGACTCCCTGGAGCCCTCTTCTTTGTGGATGGGGGCTTAGAGGCAGAGGGAGCTGGTGGAGGAGCGTTAAGGCCTGCTTTCTTGGCGAGTCTCGTCAAGCTTGGTGCAGCCATCTCCCAAAGCTCGTCTGGAATATCCTTTGGTCGCTCTGCAAAAAATTAGTATATCTGAGTTAGATAATCAGATATTAATAAACTCAGAGGTTAAACTTAAAAAACAAAAACGCTCACCAAGCTCGACAAGGGGACTTCCACCTAGACCTGTCCCAGAGAGGTAGTGGGGAGTCATCAAGTGCTCGAACCTGACAAATAGACCATGTACCCCCTGATCTTGAAGGGCTTTCACCTTCTGGAGGTTCTGTAGACTTAGGCCAGGGTCGGCCCTAGCAGACATGGTGACCTTACCCCACCTCAGGGGCATCCTCTGCTCCAGATTAGACGAGGGAACACATGGGCCAAACTCCCATGGCCTTGAAGCAAAGAAGTACCGAGGCTTTCAGTTATGGTTGGAAGTCTGATTCACCTGAAGCATTTTCTTCTCAGGCTTTAGAGCTACAAAATGGTTGTAGCTCGGATGATTTTTGGCCGAGGAAGGGACGTAGCAACCTACAAAGACCTGAACTGGAAGGTCTGAGTGGTGAACAACCTTCCATAACACTATGGCCCCTATTAGGACTCTCCACGCATTAGGAGAGAGTTGAGAGGGGGCCAAATTAATATAAGAAATGATGGACTTGATAATGGGGTGAATGGGCAGACGGAACCCCAACTTGAACATCTACTCGTAAAGGCAGATCTCGCCGTCTCGGCCATAATAAGCCCTCTATTCCCTCAGAGGTCTCCTAAGCTTTATTGAGGGGCTGATAGAATACAGATATCTGAAGCAGAGAAGGTCTACCTCAGAAATAGTACTCTCGATCTCGGCCGCCTCAGAGACGTCGACATCGCTCTCAACCTCATCATCATCCAACTCAACGTCGGCCAGAGAAGATGTTGATGGGTTACTCGGGAACCTCTGAGCGAACTCTGCCCCAGTGACGGCCGACAGAGGGATGGCGTCAAGTGGTGGTGGAATGGCCACGCTCGGCTCAAGAATCTCAACCTCTGAGGAAGAGGATGAGGTGATTGAGCTAATATGGGATGAGGCACGGCTGGATACCTCGGCCTGATCAGGGGCCTGATCATGCCGAGGTGTGAAGTACATGGCCTCCTGAAAGGAATCCACAGACATGGGGTCTGAGGTAGAAGATTCAGACTTAGACATCGGTATGGGATCAGCAGGAACCTATGTCTGATAGAAAAACTCCGGGGGGGTCAGGATATATCACCTTCAAGGGTGGTGGAAATATGGGTCTAATGGGAAACTCTTGTGATCTACGAGCCTCCTCCTGTGCTCTTTCTATTTTCCTAATCTTTTCTAAAGTCTTCTCTCTAAGAGAGGGGAACTCCTCAAGAAGCTGATATAAGGGTCTGAGCATCAGAAGATGACACTACACTTAGGGAATTTCCTAAATTCCAAAAATTCCAAACAAGACTGGCTGATAAAACAAAGGAATCTAAAGATCAAACCAAGAAATTCAAAGCAAACACAACTCGCCGGAAAACTCATAAATTCACCGAAAAACTCAGAAACTCACCGAAAAACTCAGAAACTCGCTGGAAAATGCAAACCAGAAGGAAAAAGCAAAGAAAATGTAGGGGAGAAGATACCTGGAAATGAAATGACAAGGGGAAGTGATGAAAATTCAGAAAAAAAACCACCAACAAAGACCTCTGCAGTAGAATCTTGTTCGAAATGCCTTTTAGAGGGAGAAAACGTTCGCATGAGAGGGAATTGAAGAAGGAAGAAGAAATTAGGGTTCAAAACCCTTAAATAAGCAGGAACGATTCCCAAGGCCTATCATTGCCTTGGGAGCCCTAAAGGGCGGCTGACAGCACACGCCTACCAAGCAAGCATGTTTCAGCATTGGACAAGTGTCAAGAAAGTATTGGCTTGTAATGGACAGGCCTCAGAGGTGTGGTAATCCCCTAGTCACTTGCTCTCACATATGACTAAGGGCTGAGGGGTGATTGATATGCCCTAAGTGTGACCTCGGCCCGGAGACACCAACCTCAGTCGAGATCATGGCCGATGTTGGACAAGACTTGGTATGCGGCATCAGCACTCGACCATAGCAAGGTCGGCCCAGGCCGACACTGCCACCAGCCACTCCAAGGGACGTCACAAGGATCGGCAGCATTCTCGTATCCCTTGGAATGGCAACCTCGGCCAAATGTAGGCCGAGCTCACAGGAAGCCACCAGCAACCTCATCAAGACATTAGTCGATACTCCAAACACTCCCGTTCAACCTCGTCTCAGGCCGACCTTGTCCATTGTCTCGGTTGGGATTAGGCCGAGACCTCCATGAATACTCGGGCTGAACAGGTACCAAGACTCACCAACCTCGGCCTCTCCAAGGCCAAGGTCATACACCAGACGCGATAGCCGAGCATCTGCTGACATTTGGATAACGACACGTGGACACAAATCAGTTACAACAAAGATTATTCCCCATACGTGGGGAGAGTATTGCATCATCATTCTCTACATGTGACAGTGACAGATGGCACTCCCATATTGGTGAGTCAAACACACACATGCTCATTGCATGCATGGAGGGTACATTACACCCCCTAGGTACTATATATAAAGGCCATCCTCTACCTTACAGGAGGATCCCCAGATATTCAACCCTAGCTGAAACCCTGTCTAGATACACAGTAGAGAGAGAAAGCTTGAGAGATTATATCCATGGCCATTAGTGCCTTATTGCAGTGAGGTTATTCACACACACACACACACAGTGGACGTAGGCCAATCTAGGTTGAACCACTTATATCCTGGTGCTCTCTCCTCTTCCCCTCATCTCATTCTCTTACCCTTTACATAACTATGCTGCCATTGTTATTCTTAGATTGAGCTTGAAAACACCTTATCTGGTGGTGCTGATTTCGGCATCATCAAATTCCAAGGTTGGAGATGACTCTTGTTGGCTCTCTTGTGATCCCCAAATCTGCCTTTAACTGCTATTAGGGTTCCTTAACACACTAAGCCTTTTTCTAAACTCACATCAGCCGTTTACTTATTTCTTCTAATTTATTAATTAACCTAAATCCCATTTTTTTCCTAATGGGCCAAGCCCAAGTGACCCAAATGCCCCCGTGTGGGCCCGGCTATGCTTAAAAACGTCCCGTGACCCGTTTACTACCCCCGGGTACACTTTTTTAACTATTTCGACCCATCCGGATTCAATCGTACACTCAAAATTGGCATCCGAATTAATTTCTAAAAAGTCCTTATTTCATACCCAAATTAGTCTATACCGACTCCCGGCTGAAATAAGTATATATCCCGTCATTAATATCCGAAATGACGTAAATACAAAATTACTATTCACTTAGTAAAATATATTTTTCTTAAATATTAACCATTCACTTCCCGATTAATATTTGAATAAAATTTCCCTAATTAATTCAATTAAAATTACGACTCACAAGTAATTTATAATTCCCGAATTAATTAAATATTTAATGCATGAAAATACGGGGTGTTACATACTCCCCCCTTACAAAGGAATTTCGTCCCCGAAATTAGGTCATACCTATAATGAAAAGTTCTGGATATTGTTCCCGCATATCCTCCTCCCGCTCCCAGGTAGACTCGTCAACGTTGTGATGACCCCACTGTACTCTAACTAGTGGAACAACCTTGGATCGTAACTTCCACTCGCTACGGTCCAGAATAGCCACCGATCTCTCCTCATATGAGATGTCTGGCTATAAATCAATTTTCTCGAGTGGAATGTGCCAAAAAGCCCTCTCGCTCCTGCGATATTTCTTCAGCGATGCTACGTGGAACACGTCGTGTATCCGATGAAGGTGCTCCGGTAATCCCAGACTGTAGGCTATATTCCCCACCCTCTCGATAATAGGGAAAGGTCCCACGTACCTTGGTGCTAACTTACCCTTATTGCCGAACCTCATCACCCCTTTCATAGGGGACACCCGGACCAATACTTGATCCCCAACCTCTAACTCCACATGTCTCCGTGAAGCATCAACGTAACTTTTCTACCTATCCTGAGCTATCCGGATCATCCCTCGGATCAGCTCTATCTTGGCAGATGTCTCCTGAACAATCTACGACCCCAATAGTTTATTGTTCCCCACCTCTAACCAACAAGCGGGTGAACGATAAGATCTCCCGTATAGTGCCTCGAATGGTGCCATGCCGATCGTGAATTGGTAAGAGTTGTTATACGCAAACTCTACCAGAGGAAGATATTTCTCCCAACCTCCCCCAAAGTCTAATATGCACATTCTGAGCATATCTTCCAGCATCTGATTGACTCTCTCAGTCTGTCCGTCAGTCTGTGGGTGATAGGTTGTACTCAAACGTAATTCTGTGCCCATTGTCTCCTGAAAAATCTGCCAAACGTGGGCTACAAAGATCTTATCCCTATCCGACACAATATTGATCGATACCCCATGCATATTAACAATCTCTGCTATGAATAACTGCGCATAACGCATTGTCTCAAAGTCTGTGCGAACCGACAAGAAGTGGGCCACTCTGGTCAGCCGATCCATAATGACCCATATGGAATCGTGACCCTTCTGCGATGTCGGTAACCCTGTAATGAAGTCCATGGGGATGCTCTCCCACTTCCACACGAGAATTTCAAGTGCTTATTGCGCTGGGGGATTGGGAACATCCCGGACGTTATACACACACCCGTAATGCATCTGTCCCTGCTGCGGTGGGGCGGGTGTTGCTGATGCTACTGCTGCTGGCGGCATCTGCCCCCGTTGCCCCTGTTGGGCCTCCTGCTGTTGACCTCTGCCCCTCTATGGGCACTCCCTCTTGAAATGTCCTGGCTGGCCACAGACAAAATAGTGTCTCTGACCGTCCCCCTGTCGTTGGCCCTGTTGGCCTTGGCGCGGCTGGCCCTGGCCCTATTGGCCTCCCCCATTGTTCCCTTGGCCCTGACGGCCCTGCGGAACCTGCTGCTGCTGATTTGGGCCCGGCTGCCCCTGCCTGAACCCCTGTCCTCCCGGTCGGAACCCACCAGGCTTAAACTTCTTAGCATGATTCCCTTGCTGATTGCCCGTCTGCTGCTGAGCACCACTCGTCTCACCACTAGTAACTGCCTTGCCCTGTTGGCTCGGCTCCCCTGCTCTCTTGCTCCCCTTCGCATGGAAGCGATGATCCTGGCAGTGTACAAGTGCGGCGTTAACGACGTCTGTAAACGTCACCAATGCTGGATTCCCAATCAGATGTTGCCTGATCCGCCAGGCTAAGCCATCCATAAGTCTCGATTTCTTACGCTCCTCATCGCTCACCTCATTTGGCACAAAGTTTTGCCAACCGGGTGAACTCTTCCTCGTAGTCTGCCACTGATCGGTCACCCTAAAATAAATCACTGAATTTCTTACTCATCTCAGTCTCTACTGCTGGAGGAAAGTACTTGCTGTCGAACCGCACCCAGAACTCTGCTATTGTCATCAAATCTCGCTCCTCGGTGGTGGTAACTGACTTTCACCACTGTAAGGCTGCCCCCGACAGACGAAAGGTAGCAAGAATCTATTTCTGTACCTCGGTACACTCCAGTATGCGCAGATGGCGCTGAATATTCTTCTTCCAGTCACAAGCCTCAACTACATCCGTGCTACCCCGAAACTCAGGTCGGTGACCCTTCTGAAAGGTCTCCCTAACTCTCTGCCAAGATGGTGGCCCAACTGGAGCCTGAACTGCTGGTGCCACTGGAGGCGGTGCCTGGGGCTGTGGAAAGTGAGCTACCATAGCTCACATTGCTGTCTCGACCGCCTGGGCCACTAACACTGCCACCTGAATAGTGGAAATCAACTCGGGTGGGGGTGGTGGTGGCGGAACCTGTGGCTCCTGGTGAGCCTCCCTGACCTCATCCCTAGCCTCAGCCCTCTCCGCTCTCAGTCTCCTCGGTGACATCTGAAATAGATTAAATCGTATAAGTACATAATTTACACAATAATATACACAGCAGAAATACGATATCTCACAAGCGGAAAATGAATCAACACTCCTAATAATAGGGCTTTATAACAACCGAGTGTTACGCTGAAACGTAGGAAGCCGCACAGATCCTAAGGAAACTAGAACCTGATGCTCTGATACCATTTGTGACACCCCGCCTAATTAACCCCGGGTGATCAGTCCTAAATTAAGTTAGAACAGGTTACTCAGTTGGATCATTCTTAGCATCACTGTCGTCTTTTTAATTACTAACCACCTAAGTGAGAAAATTAGACCGGTGCCAAGTTTTATCTATCATTAACTTAAATGAAAACTCGTGCGAAAATAAAATCACACAATTAATCACAATTAATTAAAACAACCATACACAATTAAATGACTAACCGAATAAACCATCGGCCCAAAAATCCAACAATATAAAATAAAGACAAATAATAAATCTCAACAAGTCTGACAGAAACTAAAGGAAGTGTGAGCGACATGATCGAAATAACTTATAGGAGTCTCTACACTAGAATGAAAGAATGACGCGTCTATCAAAACTCCCCCAACATCCACATATGCTGCAGCAACGGATTTCCTAAAATGGAGTCAAGTCTGGCGTCCGTGTGGCTGGACACCTAAAAGGTTTTTAAATTTTTTATAGCAAGGGTTAGTACCCAAAAACATTTGAAAAACATTTAGCAAATGAATAACTTGCAGTAATAAATAAATATGCATGCTCTTCATATTTTAGTTAGTGCCGCACTCCCTTGAGGATATCCTCACCCCTCCTCTAATGTGCACTACTAAAGCCTTAATTTAATTTACCTCGGTCCTACTCTCCTGACCCGATAACTTATATAACCCCTTGCAATTTTTCCTACTCCAACCGAGTATGTTTTAAATCATGATTTTTAAGTTATTATAAACATCAACTTAATTAAATCATTACCCTTTTAAATTTCATATAACACACACACCATGTTATACACATAATACATTTTACACTTTGTATTAATTATCCCATATATAATTATTTAACTAATTATATAATTAGTCATTTTGCAGTATTGACAAACATACTCAAATAACATTTAATACTAGTATTTTCCCCGAATAAAGTCTCACCGGGTAAAAATTTCTTAAAGTGCTATCCCACTAGGTGAAATCACATAGCCTAGTTACCCCAAGTCAGAATTTCTCACTAACTTGGTTAATGCATATACACTGGAGGCGGTCATATTCCTTCCCTGAAAGTGAGATGCCCCTCACCCATATAACGGACGTTATGACCTGAGATTATACTCGCCCTACTCCTCAAGCTAGGGGATTCATCCACTACGCGCAACCTCCCCTTATAGCACTAGAGAATATAATAATAATATCTATCACTGATATTAAAGCACACCCATATATATATATATAAATATAAAATATCCCGGCTATACCGTGTACTAAGTCCATAACACAAGCCTATTCCGTTTTTTTTATAATGAGTTTGTGGCCCAACTCGAATTATTAATTAATTTACACATTAATTTCTTTTGGTATCGCCCAAACGAATATATATCCAGACTTACTTTCGTGGACTGAATTAACACCACCCGAGTCTCAATCCCCGACTCTAAATTATTTAGCCTTTACCTAAATAAAATTTATATCTCGGTATTTCTTAACCGTTATTCCCGGACTTGTTCACTATATCCATATTTAATCCTTTCGAACAAAGTTTCCAAAAATTTAACCTTAGTGTGTCACACCTAATTTCTCCAAAACCCAACAAAATTTTAAATTATGATGTCACACTAAGCCGCCTTCAAATTCTAATTAATTTTATTCACTATTAATTAGATTTTAAATCCATGTATTAATTATTCACCAATTTAAGGCATGGAAAATGTTAAATTAAAATTTTCTCCATATAAAGGAAAACTGGGCGAACTGTCAAAATCTGCCGACCCTCGATCGATCGACCCCAGACCTTCGATCGATCGATCGAGCAGGTCTTCGTCTTCTTCGCGAAGACAGATTCAACCATGGACGAATTTCTTAAAACCCTAACTTCTTCTACCAGAAATCTCAAGCCCTATTAACAATAATACATGTTAGAAACCTTATTAGGGATCTCCAGAATGTCCACCAACATCATTAATTCGTCCATTATCTACTGATTTCTAAATTTGGGGAAAAATTCATCTTTTAACACTTAACCCATTTACACCCCAAATTCCTTCATCAAATTCGTTTCTAATTATCCAGATATCATCCTACCAAATATATATCAACTTACAATTATCAAATTTTGCATGAATCCTTACCCAAATTCGTAAATTAGATTATTGTATTCAAAATTCCATGTTTATGCCATTAACACCCAAAACGAATTTCAATTAAACACTTCACATAAATATGAATTAAAAAACAGATTCAATACTACAACAAGTCATCCACTTGCCTTAGGTTTCGTAGAGTCTGATTTTGGAGATGAATTCCAAGGTTGAAGATGACTCTTGTTGGCTATCTTGTGATCCCCAAATCTGCCTTTAACTGCTATTAGGGTTCCTTAACACACTAAGCCTTTTTCTAAACTCACATCAACCGTTTTCTTATTTCTTCTAATTTATTAATTAACCTAAATCCCGTTTTTTTTCCTAACGGGCCAAGCCCAAGTGACCCAAATGCCCCCGTGTGGGCCCGACTATGCTTAAAACGTCCCCTGACCCGTTAACTACCCCCGGGTACATTTTTTTAACTATCTCGGCCCATTCGGACTCAATCGTACACTCAGAATCGGCATCCGAATTAATTTTTGAAAAGTCCTTATTTCACACCCAAATTAGTCTATACCGACTCCCGGCTGAAATAAGTATATATCCCGTCATTAATATCCGAAATGACGTAAATACAAAATTACTATTCACTTAGTAAAATATATTTTTCTTAAATATTAACCATTCACTTCCCGATTAATATTTGAATAAAATTTCCCTAATTAATTCAATTAAAATTACGACTCACAAGTAATTTATAATTCCCGAATTAATTAAATATTTAATGGATGAAAATACGGGGTGTTACAGTCCACTACTTTACCCTATCATTTCATGTGACTTTATATATTTTTTCCTTCATTCTAACAATATTTATAACCCGTATTTAGGGCTATTTTTCTTCATTTAATTATTACCTCATGAAACCCATTTCAACATGATTTACCATGTTTAAAATGTCATATACCATTATAGCACATGATTCTACACATGTTAAGGAGGATTTTAAGTCTAAAAATCCTTATAAATGAACACACTAGATATAAATTTGGTTTTACATTTTTCATATTTTCTTTCCATATTTCAAGGTAAAAATACCATTTATTCATAAGAGGCCCATTTAGGGTTTATCTTCCTTAAAAATCCATTTTTTCCAGACTTGAATATATTAGAAAATATTTTCATTTTTGGCATTAAATCTTATCTAGCATGTACCTACACATTTTTCATGCTAGAAACCTTCAAGTCTTAGAGAGAGAAAAAATCCACTTGAAGGTTTGAAGAGGAGACAAAGAAAAAGATGAATATGGAAGTTCCTAACTCTAAATACTCCAAAAAGCTCTTCAAAATACTTTAAAGCTCTTCAAAATACTTTAAAGCTTCTCATACTTACTTTGACTCAATCCACTTTTACCCTTGACAAAGCTTAAAATAGAAGAATAATACTTGGAAATGGGGTGAAAATGGTGTTTTGTGGTGATGACAAGGAGTAACAATTGTGGGGGAGGCTTGGGGAAGATGATGGGCTCTTGAAACTAGAAAGAGAGAGGAGAAAATGTTGATAACATAAATGGGTGAGAGAACCCACCCCAATATCTCTCTTAAATAACCCACAAACCATAAGGAAGCCTTTACCCAAGGGTCTCTCATGCAAAAATCACATTTATCTTGATCTGGAGCACCAGAGTTTAACGCCTCATAGATCCAATGGCTATGTTATTGAAAACACATTAAAAGTATGCAGAATTTTTCGAGTTCAACACTAGTCGTTCGAATGACATTTGATCTCGTTCGAACGAGACCCTTCTTCGTTCAAATGAGCATTTAAAGGGATTATAACGAGGCCAAAAATTAGGGTTAACTAGGATGTGAGAAGTACCTCATTTGAAAAGGAAATGACCCTTAGTTCGAACGACAAGGGACTTCGTTCAGATACGGAATCCCAACGAAATTCCAAGGAGCGAGGGAAATCTACCATTTCTGCAGTCGTTAGATATGCATTCGAACGACTTCAATTTCCCATAAAATAAACTTTAAACCACAAAAACTCCATTTCTACAAGCATGAAGGCTACGATGATGGTTCAATATAAATTTACATGGGAAGAGATAAAATCTTAGGTACAGGTTTTACAGTATGAATTGCTAAATGTGAGTATCAGCTCATCGCTTGGGTGCATTGTATGGTAGTTGCATTAATACTAGCTAAATTGTTAAACGTTTTAGGAATTGTTTAAAATATATGTTATATGTAAAGTATTTTTGTAGAAAACATGTAGCTTAGTATTTTTCACCCTGCTGAGCATTTGCTTACCCCTGCTTTTTATGTAAAAAAACCCCACAAGTACATCGAGTAGGGACATCGGAAAGGATGCTGGTAAGGCACCTGAGGGCAGTCATCGTCCTTAGTGGCTTTGTCATTTTATTTAAACTGTCTTTTCAAATATTGGAATTAGGATATTTAAACCATTTTATTTGGGCCCTTGTCCATGTGATGTAATAATACAGGAACAACTATGATTTACTTCTTATTTATTTAGTATTGTTGGATTAAACGGGTTTTTGTAAATAAAATTTGTTAATTGACTTCATTAGTTAAAGTGGTCACTTGATTTTCTCAAATTAAAACCGGTAACTTAATCCTTAACAAACGGTGCAATTGAAGGGTTTTTCTTAAATGATAAAACTGGACTCCCCCCTCCCTTTAACTCCTTGATTCGGTGCATGTTGTTGCAATGGTGACCCAAACTCGGGTTGAGATGTTACAATTGATCTATGAAAGAATGATAATTTTATTTTACACGCCTAAATATATTTATATAGTTTTTATTTCGTGGCATATGATATAATATTGCTTGGCACGTATTTACGGTTACAAATTTTTTTGATAACTATATATGCGTTAGATTGCTCACGTAATGTTGTGAACTTTATGGTACGATCATATTATATGTGTAAAGCTCCCTACATACTAAACTATGAAGTTAGTAAACTATAATATTAGTAATACTTATGAAGATATAACATCTCGATAAAATGTATTTTGATTTCTTGAGACTATAGCAAATTACTTATCCTGATATATCGAGTTTACACATTAAATTAAATTAAATATTAAATAGATAGTCCAAAGTTATTTTGAAACCTATAACTTCTATTGAGGTTGAGTTTCAGGTAGATGGTAGGTTTTGTGGTAGAAAATATACTTTTATCAAACTTTTAGGATTGCCTTTTTTTATAACAAAAATTATGATAACTAAATAAAAAGTAGAACAAATCTTTTTATAAACAAGATATTTCCATGTAACTCTAAGAAATATGCACACACACACACACACACACACACACACACACACACACACACACACACACACACACACACACACACATATATATATATATATATATATATTGTAAAATTATCAAAATATTCTTCAAGTGTAAAATTATCCTTACCACCATTCGACCTCATGCTTACAACTTGATACCTTGTGCTTCATTTTGACTCTTCCACATTACCCAAAAAATTATGTGTCACCTATAGAGAGGAGGCTTATGACACTTGTCACAATTTGATAAAGTTAAGACTCCAAGACCACTTTTGCACAGGTCACTTCAATATTGATTCGCCAATTTAAAACCTTATCACCTGGACACGTATCAACAATGTAATGTCTTTAGATTCCTATAAATAAGAGCTTTGAAAATCAATTGAAATCCTCACAAATTCCTCGATAATTATAGAAAGAATGTAAGAGCGAGAGAGAGTGCGAAATTTTTAAGAAATAATTTCGAAAAGATTGAAAGAGAAATTCATCTCATAAGTGATACATTTTTTAATGTTATAATGAAGCTTTATATTTCTAATTTCATGTGTGTGCATGTGGGCGCGCGCGTGTGTGTGTGTGCGTGGAGGTGTTTGTGTATGTTTCATTACGTATTATTAAGTTTAAAAAGGATTTTTAACTAAATATATTTATATTCTTTTAGCAGTGAAAATTAACACCTCTTATCTTCAAATGCACAATAGATAGCTTTTACCTTTGGATTTACTTACGTTTACTTAAAGTTGCACGTGGGCTTTTAAAATGGTTTTTGTAATAGTGGTTCATTATTTTGGAACACAATTTTCTAATTCTAAAGACAGACCCACTAAAATTTTGTCTAGATGATTTGGTACATAGGCGGTGCCCTGTGACCCTCGAGTTCCACTAGGAATGAATCTGAAAATGTTATATCTAATTGAGTTGGTATTTTAGTGGTTACCCTATGACCCACTACATCTATTGGGATTAGGAAACATTATGAATTTAATTCTTCAATCGTGATCTCCGAATTTAAAAAGCTTGAAAATATGTTTTTTTAGTAAGTTACTACAACATAGTAATCATCCAAAATTTATATAGGATTAAATGAAGTAATGAATCATAAAACTAAACGTTATTTAATAACGCATACTTAAACCTAAACCGTATTTGTTAGAATTATTTGTGCATATCGACTACATCTTGTATACTGAAATCTATTCGAGCTAAGTAACTATATGTTGTTTCTGCGCATTTTTATTATATTAAATCATCCAAATTATATATATTTTGTGATATGTTTATATATCTTCGTATAAATATACTAATTGACATAAGTATTGAAAATGATATTCAATTGAATAGTGAATATAAGATTCGGCCTAAGCGGCATATAATAATTTTAATCTTTCCCAGTTGGGTTATTGTTGGTATCCCATAAACAAGTCATTATTTTTTACTTACCATGAACACAATCCAAATAAAAGCGACACGACACGAAAAATAAATCTTATATTTTTACGAAACGCAAACACTCAGTCAATTAGAAAAAGACATGACACATAATAGGAAATCTTTATTTTTAACTCGTGTTACTTTTATTTGAGTTGTGTTCGTGCCAAGTAGAAAACAAAGAGCGGACCCGACATTAAAAATAACCCCAAACATCTTGGTTAAATTTACATTTTACCCTAATTTTTATATTAATATATAATTAATAAATATAACCATAAATTATCACTCAATTAAAACGTGACACGACATCATACATCACAAATCTTAATTTTTTTTATCTAACAAGGACACGACTCAAATAAAAGAGACACAACACGATATACTTTTTTTTTACTTAACACGAACACATCATTATTAAGATACGACACAAAATTTTATATTTTTTTCCGAGTACGGATGACTCAAATAAAAGTGACACGCAATTTTTTTTACCAAGCACTACGACCCAATTATACAACGACACGACACATAACAGGAAATATTTATGTTTTACTTACCACGAACACAACCCAAATAAAAGTGACACAACACGAACAAAAATCTCATTTTTTTATGAAACACAAACACAGGCCAATAAAAAAAATACACAACACCTAACATGAATTTTTTATTTTTTACTTAACACAAGCACAACTCAAATAAAAACAACATGAGTTAAAAAAAAAAGGATTTCCTATTATGTGTCATGTCTTTTTTTAATTGATTGGTGTTTGTGTTTCGTAAAAAAATAAGATTTATATTTCATGTCGTGTCACTTTTATTTGGATTGTGTTCGTGGTAAGTAGAAAATAAATATTTCATGTTATGTGTCGTGTCTTTGAATAATTGGGCCGTGCGAGTTTGGCAAAAAAACTCACGTGTCGCTTTTATTTGTGTCGTTTTAACTAAATAAAAATAATTTTTTTTGTAAGGACGTATTCGTGTTAAGTAAAAAAAACATATTGTGTCGTGTCTCTTTTATTGGAGTGGTGTCCATGTTATATATAAGAAAAAGATTTTGTACTGTATGGTGTCGTGTCACGTTTTAATTGAGTCATTGTTTGTATATTTATATTTATTAATTATATATTGATATAAAAACTACTATACATGTATAGTCCATTATTATTTTTTAGTATGAAATAAATTAAAAATCTATTTTTTATTTTTATTTTTTTACGATATCCGGGGGGGGGGGGGGGGGGGGGGGGTATTTTACTTGTGGGAGTAAGAGAGAGAGGGGGAAGTCAGAATTTATCATATGAATATATAAGGGTATATGAGTCATTTCCTAATATATTAGAGCAAAATGGAGTGCCTAAGTAGTTTGTTGGAGTGGGAATAACCATGCCCTTTTTATAACTCGTCTGAAACACACAGTTAAAACCTAGTACATAGGATAACAGCTGAAAAGAAGCTATGGACCAACTAATCACTTCCCGAAAAGCCTTTAATACCACCATCTTCACCCCTCTTTCAATATATGAATTACATTTTAAAAAAAGTATGTTAATTATTCTAAGTCCTTATGAGTATTTTTTATATACTTAATTCGTTCAAAATTAAAAGTTAATATCTTTATTTTATATTTATTAATGATGCACCCAATCAACATTAACATGAACTCTCGTTCACTCTAATAAAGATTATCTAGAAAAGTGAAAATAAACTATTAATTTAGAACCATCCATAGAAATAAAAATAGTAGACTAATTTGAGACATTAGTTGGCATATTTTTATCCTTATGACAATTCAGCTGTATGAGAGGCTTTCTAAAGTAATTTCATGATTGTGGATTCTTCAAATTATTCAAAATGATAGCAGTTGATCTCTAGAAGAGCTTTAATATTGATGCCAAAACACATGATCTAATAGATTTGTTGATAAAGAAAGAGAATACAGAAACGACAAACAAAAATTTGAAATATGTGGCCTAAAAGATATTCCATGTTGAAGAAATTTGGGTCGTCGCGGAGTCTCCACATACGTGTTACCTCACATGAAACCAATCAACAACCAACAACAATTACCTTGCAATACAAGACTATTACACGAGAGAGGCAACAAAAATAAATTTCTGCCAAGTACTATACAGATCAGGTAGAGAAAGAAGATGAATCAGCCAAAGAAGTTGGGATCATAGCCGTTGCTGGAGGTGGCAAGGATGTAGTAAGCAATGATGTGACCAATGGAACCCCAAGCAAGGACATCAACGATGTTGAACCCAACTGGGTCATTTGACTTTAGCAGGCTAACATACTCCTTGGCCCTGCTATCACCAGCTTCGAAGTGGGTGAGGCCGTTCTGCTCTGGCAAACCTTGTTTGGCCACGTTCTCTCTCTGGAAGTTGAAGAACACGAACCTGCCCAAGAAAAGGGATAGCCCAGTGCTCAAGCTTATCACCAGAGATGGGTTAAGTTCTGCTTTTACAACGCAACCAAAATTCTTCTTGGGTGTGTAGGACAACTTGGCTGTGCTTCTTTTGGTGGTGGTGTCGGTTGGCTTGTTGAGGGGTCTCAGGCCTTGGAAAGTGGGTGCAGATAACAAGGAGGATGCCATTGTGGATTTAGTAACTTAGCAGGTGGTATTGGGATTGGTAAAGACTAATGTTACTTCTTTATTATGATATTTGGAGAGGGGGGATGAGGTTGGGATATACTTGTGGAGGTTAGGAGAAGTTGGAACCAGATTGTGAGGATAGATTTTGGATGCTGAGTTGGCTGTGCTTTATTGGTTTGATCTGGATTAGAAAGATTCTTCACGCTGCTTGGTCTTTCACCTTCACTTATTATGTACATTTGCATTTAGGGGCACAGGTTCAACACATGGGATCCGTGGCGCAATGGTAGCGCGTCTGACTCCAGATCAGAAGGTTGCGTGTTCGATTCACGTCGGGTTCAATCCCTAATCCCATTTCGGATCTGCAGGTATTAGTTTTAGCTAATTCAACCAATTCAAATGAATAAGAATACCTCACATAAAAAAAAATATTTTTTTTAAGTTGATAATTTCAAAACTATAAATTTAAAATTCATACAATTTATATATTTGAAATCTGCTAGTCATGATCTATAAAACAAGACACGTGTTCAATATTTTTTTATGAAAAAAACGAAACATATAAATTAATTATTTTCTATAAATTTTGTTTTTTCTGGCGATAAACTTTCTTCTTCAACTCCGACGACGGTGCCAATGACGTAAACCAAAAAAGAAAGAAATAGACAAACATATAGATAGACGAGGGAAGCAAGACATAAACACTCATACACGAGAGATAGATTGTTGGATATTATGAATGCAAATACAGAAATGGAACTCTTTATATATCTAAAAAATGTCAACTTCAATACAACAATGTAATTTCTGAATAGTCACTATAAAACTTCAAGGCGTGATGTCACTTTCCTAAATACAGTATTTGCCCCACACGAAGAATTTCGGTATACAAACGGGAATCAGCAAATCCGTACTCAAGATACAATGAAGCACTTGCACTGTCTGCAACTTGTATATTTGAAGACAGCCCTTGGATGTAGCAGCGAAGAACAGTCAATCAAGTTCTTATTCTGTTTATGTGCACAAAACAGAATAAGAGAATTTATATCTCCTGAAAACTGTAAGAGAGTAATAGCAGGGTATGGAAATCTGAAACTGGTTTTTGGTATCAATGTAATTCCGTTTTTAGGCAGCCTTTATTTATAGAAAATGAAAGGCTTTGTCTTCAAGAGTCATGACTGTTGAATTAAGTCATTTCCGAACAGGTATGACTGTTAATTGCCAACAGTCTTAAGTCCATTCCGAACAGGTATAATAATACCGAATCGGTTTTGCACGGGTCAACCAAAAAGTGACCGCGCCCGAGCTACCGCGATCCGACCCGGACGAATCCCGGCAACCCGCTACCACTGCGGACACGCGGCGTGCGAAGTGCAAAGTGCGCCACTAGCGCCTCTACAGAGCACTGCCCCGCACCCGCACGCGCGCGCGCGCGCGCGCTCGCTTGTGCGTGTGCGTACGGTGCTTCGCACCGTATTGAGGTCTCTTGAATAGCCTCTTAAATGCTAGATGAATTAACTCTTCATCTTCCATTTGTACTTATTAAGTGTACAAATTCTTAACATTTTTCCAATGTGGGACTCAAAGGTTGCCCACCCCTTTTATAGCTTAGTGGTGACACTTAGCTTTGTACATTTTCCAATGTGGGACACTATCCCCTTTTATATTTGGGTTAGCTTCCCACCTCTTCCACACACTTCCAATGTGGGACAAGCTTTTAAGGCTTTTACACCCAAAAAACTCTTACTCTCTTATTTTAAAAATCTCCAACATTCCTCCACCATTTTCAAAATAAGTTTTGTAAATCTTTGATTGTCTGTAAGACTGTGTATAAGCATTGGTGTCTCACGACTTGAACCAATACCCTGTGAAGGTTCGTCAAGGTTAACCATGAAAGTATAGTAGACTTGTCTTTGAACTATCAATCTATATTGATTATCCGGATTTGTCTTCACACACAAATCTTTTAGTCACTGATTATCCATATAAGCCGACACATGAATTAGGCCTTGTGTCTGTACCTTGATTTCATGAGTGCTTTAGAGTCAAGCCCAATACTCATAGGAAGCGGCACCACTTCCACACTCATATAGGTAGATTATCATAGGTGTCCATGTAACTTAAAACACCATAAATCTATTAAGGTTGAACCCATCCTCTTTCATTATTCATTACATGTTCTAAGCACTTATCCTTGGGATGTTAAATTTCATAGTGCTTACAATCACGTCGTATGATGTACTTTAATCATTGAACTTGAGACTTGAATATATCAAGTTTCAAGTTGAGTTTCCATCAAGAGTGATTATTATTAATGGGCTTTAGTCCCATCCCTATTGATGTCTTAGACACCAGTCCTCTTGCAAGACCTTTTGTAAAAGGATCAGCTAAATTTTGACTTGATTTTACATAATCCACTGTGATTACACTATCTGTAATCATTTGTCTGACATAACTATGTCTCAGGCCAATATGTCTAGACTTTCCATTATACACTTTACTATAAGCTCTGGAAAGTGTAGACTCACTATCACAATGTATAGATATTGGATGCATTGGTTTTGGCCAAACTGGAATTTCAATCAATGAATTCCTTAACCATTCTGCCTCTTTACTAGTTGCAGCTAATGCTACAAACTCAGCTGCCATAGTAGAGTCAGCTATACAAGTTTGTTTCTTTGATCCCCAAGAAACAGCTCCTCCACCAAGAGTGAAAATCCATCCACTTGTTGAGGAATGATCCTCCCGCTCAGTTATCCAACTGGCATCAGAAAACCCTTCTAATACTGAAGGATATCCACTATAGTATATACCATAGTCCATAGTTCCTTTCAAATATTTTAATATTCTATTGACAGCATGCCAATGCAATAAACTTGGATTACTAGTATATCTACTTAATTTACCAACAGCATAAGCAATATCAGGTCGAGTACATGTCATGGCATACATTAAACTACCAATTACTCGTGCATATTCCAATTGTGAAATAGCTCTACCATTATTAGGGATCATCTTTAGCTGTGGTTCAAAAGGTGTACTAACAGGTGTGCAATCAAACTGATTAAATTTCTTTAAAATTTTCTCAACATAATGAGATTGAGTGAGAATTATATTTTTATCTTTCCTTATTATTCTCATTCCTAATATGACATCAGCTACACCCATATCTTTCATATCAAATTTAGAAGACAAAAAACTCTTAGTATCATTAATGCTTTCTAAATCAGTACCAAGAATTAACATGTCATCTACATATAAACAAATGATCACACCTTTACCATTAGCAAATTTACTATAAACACACTTATCAGATTCATGAATTTTAAAACCATAAGAAATAATGACTTTATCAAATTTTTCATGCCATTGTTTAGGTGCTTGTTTTAGGCCATATAAGGACTTAATAAGTTTACATACTTTATTTTCTTGTCCAGGCATAACAAACCCTTCAGGTTGTTCCATGTAAATTTCTTCTTCTAAGTCACCATTTAAAAAGGCAGTTTTCACATCCATTTGATGAATCTCAAAATTATATATAGATGCTAATGCAATTAAAATTCTAATAGTGGCGGTTCTAGCAACAGGTGCATAGGTATCAAAATAATCAATTCCTTCTTTTTGTGTAAAACCTTTAGCAACCAATCTAGCCTTGAATTTATCAATTGTTCCATCTATTTTCATTTTCTTTTTAAAGATCTATCTACACTTAATGGGTTTAGATCCTGGAGGTAAGTCTACTAATTTCCAAGTTTTATTTCCCAAAATTGAATCCATTTCATCATTTATAGCTTCTTTCCAAAATGCTGAATCTACAGACTTAGTTGCCTCACTATAAGTTTGTGGGTCTGTTTCAACGCTAAGAGTCAAAGAATATTGATTACAATATGTGTTTCTAGTTCCTTCAACAAGATAGACTACAAAGTCGGGACCAAAGCTTTTTTCTTTCCTAGGTCTTTTACTTTTTCTAATCTCTTCTTGTTCTACTGGTGGAGTTACAGGTAACTGTGAAGGAGTGCTTACTTCTTTTTCATTATTAATTCTAGGAATAGAAGAAAACCTTTGTTCATAAAAAATTGCATCTCTCGATTCAATTATTGTATTTACCTCAACAGAATCATTAGGTTCACTAACCAAAAATCTATAGGCTTTACTATGTTGTGCATAACCTATGAAAATACACTCAACACCTTTGCTTCCTAATTTCTTTCTCTTAGTTTCAGGTAGTCTTACAATAGCTCTACAACCCCAAACTTTAAGATAACCTAAATTGGGTTTTCTATTCTTCCATAATTCGTAAGGAGTTTTCTTATTATCTTTAACAGGTATTCTATTCAGAATATGACATGCAGTTAAAAGTGCTTCTCCCTAAAAACCTTTACTTAAACCAGAATAAGAAAGCATAGCATTAACCATTTCAATTAGTGTCCTATTTTTTCTTTCTGCTACTCCATTTTGTTGTGGTGTATAAGGTGCAGTAACTTCATGTATAATTCCCATATCTTCACAAAATTGAGGAAAGTGATATTCACCACCTCTATCAGATCTAAGACATTTTATTTTAGAATCACATTGATTTTCAACTTCATTTTTATATGTCTTAAATCTATTAAGCACATCATCGTTAGAGTTTAAAAGATATACGTAACAATATTTTGAAAAGTCATCAATAAATGTAGCAAAATATTTACTACCACCTCTAGTAGGCGTTCCATGCAAATCACAAACATCACTATGTACTAATTGCAACAAAGATGTAGTTTTTTCTATTTTAGGAAAAGGCAATCTTGTTATTTTTGTTTGCATGCATATTTTACACTTTTCATTCATATCATTCTCATATTTAGGAATTAAATTTAAATTAACCATGAAATGCATTTTCTTTGTATTAACATGTCCTAAACGACTATGCCATAATGAAAGACAATCAACGATATAAGCAGAAGAATCCTTTTCATTGATATTGAGCTTAAACATGCCCTCATACAAATATCCTTTGCCTACAAAGGTACCATTCTTAGTCAGAATAAATTTGTCTGACTCAAATACAAGCTTAAAGCCAAATTTGTTAAGAAGACTTCCAGAAACTAAATTTTTCCTAACATCAGGAACATGAAAAACATTGGTGAGGCTAAGGATTTTCCCGGAAGTGAATTCGAGATCCACTGTCCCTTTGCCTTTAACCGCAGCTGTAGATGAATTTCCCATATAGAGAACATCTCCTTCCACTGTTTCATAGGCAGAGAACAAGTTCTTGTCCTTACAAACATGCCTTGTGGCACCAGAATCAACCCACCAAGAGTTGTCTTCTCCAAGCATATTAGCCTCGGATATCATAGCAGCAAATTTTTGCTTTGTGTCTGATGTCCCTCCTTTTTCCTTTAGTTTCTTGAACTCACGACAATCCTTCTTGAAGTGACCTGGTTTGTTGCAATGAAAACAATTTCCTTTCTTCTTTTTGTTTGCTTTAGAATTATTTGAAAAATTCTTCCGCTTGTTATTTTTTCCATGATTGCCATATTTTTGCTCCTTTCCTTCCTCCACCACATGGACCTTAGAAACAGAATTTTCTTGTTCCTCTTTACCATCTAGAATTCGAGACTCTTGTTCAATTCTTAAATGAGTCTCTAATTCTTCAAGTGAAAGATCCTCCTTTTTGTGTTTGAGTTCTTTCTTATAGTCTTTCCAAGAAGGAGGAAGTTTTTCAATTATGGCAGCAACAATTACATTATCATCCATATTTAATTTTTTCAGTTTGCAATGATTTATGATGCGTTGGATGTCATGAAATTGTTCTAGCACAGGCCTATTATCATGCATTTTAAAGCTTAGAAACTGACCGATAAGGAACTTCTTACTTGTAGCGTCTTCCGTTAGATATTTGGTCTCCAATGTTTCCCATAAAGTTTTTGCAGTCCCAACATTTTGGTACAAGTCGAACAAATTATCAGCAAGTGCATTGAGAATGTGACCACGACACAAATAATCATCGGTCTCCCATTTTGTGCGTTGCCTAGTCTGTTCCACGGTTTCATCTTCATCTTCATTTGGTTTCGGTTGTGACAAGACATATACAATCTTCAATGTTGTTAGAAGAAAATGAACCTTTTTTTGCCAACGCAGAAAATTACCACCATCAAAACGGTCCAACTTGACAAAGCTTTCTGTTATTTGTCGAAGTGATTTGGAAGAGTCGGCCATTTCCAAAATACTGTATTTAGATTGTTGGATATTATGAATGCAAATACAGAAATGGAACTCTTTATATATCTCAAAAATGTCAACTTCAATACAACAATGTAATTTCTGAATAGTCACTATAAAACTTCAAGGCGTGATGTCACTTTCCTAAATACAGTATTTGCCCCACACGAAGAATTTCGGTATACAAACGGGAATCAGCAAATCCGTACTCAAGATACAATGAAGCACTTGCACTGTCTGCAACTTGTATATTTGAAGACAACCCTTGGATGTAGCAGCGAAGAACAGTCAATCAAGTTCTTATTCTGTTTATGTGCACAAAACAGAATAAGAGAATTTATATCTCCTGAAAACTGTAAGAGAGTAATAGCAGGGTATGGAAATCTGAAACTGGTTTTTGGTATCAATGTAATTCCGTTTTTAGGCAGCCTTTATTTATAGAAAATGAAAGGCTTTGTCTTCAAGAGTCATGACTGTTGAATTAAGTCATTTCCGAACAGGTATGACTGTTAATTGCCAACAGTCTTAAGTCCATTCCGAACAGGTATAATAATACCGAATCGGTTTTGCACGGGTCAACCAAAAAGTGACCGCGCCCGAGCTACCGCGATCCGACCCGAACGAATCCCGGCAACCCGCGGCGTGCGAAGTGCAAAGTGCGCCACTAGCGCCTCTACAGAGCACTGCCCTGCACCCGCACGCGCGCGCGCGCTCGCGTGTGCGTGTGCGTACGGTGCTTCGCACCGTATTGAGGTCTCTTGAATAGCTTCTTAAATGCTAGATGAATTAACTCTTTATCTTCCATTTGTACTTATTAAGTGTACAAATTCTTAACATTTTTCCAATGTGGGACTCAAAGGTTCCCCACCCCTTTTATAGCTTAGTGGTGACACTTAGCTTTTTACATTTTCCAATGTGGGACACTATCCCCTTTTATATTTGGGTTAGCTTCCCACCTCTTCCACACACTTCCAATGTGGGACAAGCTTTTAAGGCTTTTACACCCAAAAAACTCTTACTCTCTTATTTTAAAAATCTCCAACAAGTGAGTGTGTGTGTGAGAGAGAGATAGATAGAGAAAGAGAGAGAGAAAGAGAGAGAGACTTCGACGAGTCTCTGATGAGGCTTTTCGACAAATCTCAGGCGGTGCTGCTCCAGTGAGTTTTCGACGGGGGAGGTTCTTCTCCGATGGGGGTGGAGGTGGGGTTGCTAGTGTGCTAGAGAGAGAGAGAGAAATATATGTGCATTTTTATTTTTAGACAGAAAGTAAGTGGGTTTATAATGGATATGAGTGAGATGTACAATTGTCTATATATGTATACTCTATTATTATGAAAAATGGCTTGTTACATTAAAAAAAAGTCAATGAGATTTTATATATCTTTGACCGATAAATGAGACTAATAATAATGACAAGAACTTTAGATGCTCTTCTAACAAAATTGTCAATCAACTCTAACATTTAATTAATCGAAAGTTAGTTGAGGAGTTGATCAACCGTGACTTAGAGCTTACCTTAAGGTCATGAGTTTGATTTCTCTCACCAAATAAACTTGAGCCAAGAATTGTAGGAAGTAATCTCTGTTTTGAAGCATTGTTTGGGGTGGAGCGAATAGTCTAAGGTGCGCAAAAGCTAATCCGTGATGAATCACCCTTCATATTAAAAAAAAACTCCAGAAATGTAATTTGAGAATGCTTTATAAAATAGTCCTTTATTATAAAGGGTCACGATTCGACATCATTTTTTTTAATCTGACATAACCAAAAAAAAAAAATCTGGAATTATAAAACCTAATTAAAAATAAAAATAAAACCCACAAATATTCTTAAATTTTTATTTTTAAAGCTTAATATAAAAAATTAAAAATTTATTTTCAACCCATGACATTTACCTTAATCATAATAATATCACCACCATACACAACATCCCCCCCACTGCAAGGGCAACCTCCACGATGACGGCGATGACAGTGAAAATCATCACCAAACCCTTTCACATTCTCTAAGAAAAACAAATCACCACAACCCACTATAAAAAAATGTTGTCTTTTACATAATAAACATCACAAACAACTTTTATAACATTTTCAACCTAAAACGAACACAAAATGAAATTTAAAAACCCCACACTAAACTCAAAATCGTAAAAAATGTCAAAAACCTCTATCCTGGTCATTCGGTGATAAATTGTCGAAAATGATGGTAAATTTTGACGTTTTATTACTTAAGGTGTAATACAACCTTCGACGTTTTATTACCGAAGTTGATTTCAGGATAAATTATTTAAGGTTATATTGCACATTCGTTTAACGCCGAATTTTATCGTTGTTTACAACAATTAATCACCGAATGACCAGGACATACATTTTTGACATTTTAATTTATGATTTTGATCTTAGTTTTGGGTTTTTAGTTTCATTTTGTGATTGTTTTAAATCGAAAATGTTATTAAAGTTGTTTATAATTTTAGTTATTAAGAAATGGAAAAATATGAAGTTTTTGAGCATATTTCAAAGAGATTAAGAGAGAGAGAGATGGTGGTAGTGGTTGCACCAGTGGTGTATTTAGTGAGAAAAATAAGAAAGAAAAATGAGGTGAAATGAAAATTTTAGGTTTAAATACATTGGACTACATGGGTGCCTAAGTTTGGTGGTAGAAATAACTTTGTCTAACTTATGTGCTGATTTTGGGAAGTGACGACGGAGAAAGAAAATGGTGCCTTTACACGACCCATATATAAATAGGGTTATATTCACAAAACCCCATTTAAAATAATAATAATTAGACATAACATTTATTTCATGAAAATTGTCAACTATATTATTTTCTAAAAAGTACACATATTGAAACACTTTTTTCCATGTAAATTAACTTTTTTTTTTTATCAAATTGGCATTTTGTGGTTAAGTCAAATATCGTATTATCATAATGAGATTTTGCCAAAAATGATCCTTATAAATAACAAGGTATTTTGGTGTGATTCCCATTGGTGATACCCTTGAAAAGTTTATCCATATATATTTTTCTCTCTATCTTGTTTTCGTTATAAAAAAACTAAATTTATATTCATCACATATAGACAACATTTTTTCCAGACACACAATTTTTATTTGAAATTCAATCCAGAGTATAAATCAATAGTTTCACTGTAAAAATACCAAAATGCCTTTTTTAACAACACCCTCTATAACTATGGATTAAAGCTTTGTTTTGAGAACATGTTTTAATAGTGTAAAAGTTGGAACAAAATGGAAATAATGTAAATTTATAAAATCAAAAGAAAACACGTGGAAACATAAGTTTTTTGTCTTATGTAGTTGATATTAACCTCAAAAACTTAAATTTAAATAATAATAACTGTTGATACCAAAATTAATATGCTGATGTGGACGAATAATACGAAGACACGTGTCAATCTACGTGGCACAATAGCAGCGAGGAAGATCATTTCCCGACCAACCATGCTTCTTTCCGAGCAACGAGAATACACCGAGGAACTCTATCGCACCGAGGAACTCTAACGCACCGAGGTACTCTAATGTTCCGAGGAACTCCTGATCAGCGAACAGCTATGGCGGTCCGAGCTGCATCTCGGTCGTATCATTAATTGCCAGATAATCAACAGTTCAGATATTCATTGAATGCTTATATTCTTGGCACGCACTCTGCATTAAATGTATTACCCTTTCATATGTATGTCATTTAATGTATCGAACCTTTCATGTACAGCCTCAAGGCTATAAATACCTTGTATCATCCTCATTCAAAGAGGACCGGAATTTCTTGAAAGAACTTGTAATCAAGAATTCCACAAACACTCAGCAATAACATAACAGTGGACGTAGGCTTTATTCCTAGCCGAACCACTTTAAAAATCTTTGTCTTATTTATTTATCTGTGATTGAATAATTAGAGCAATCTAGTTTTTTACATCAACAGATTGGCGCCGTCTGTGGGAAGCGACTGTTATTATCGTTTCTCATAAAAATCATTTATCACCAATGGCAGATAATCCAGAATCCAGTAATCGAAATGTTGGAAATACTGGAAATCTTCCAAATCCATCTGCATCCCCAGATCTGGCTGGAATTATGACGAATCTGGCTCAAGGACAAACCGCCATGCAATAATCTGTGAGGCAACTCATTCAAACTCTTCAAGGCGGTGCACCTACCTATTCAGGGTATAGGAGTGATTGTGGGCAATCACAATCCAGACGTACTAGGTCATATCGCAATGGGGAGTCTACTGATTCTACGTATCAACCTGGGCGAACATCATCGATACGGGCTACGGATACAGATCAACGTGTCACACTCTCTCCGGAAAGAACCAGCGCTTTGGAAAGATTAAGCAGGGCGTCTCCTTTCAGTCGATTAGGACCAAGGAGGAATATGAATCCACCTAGAGCTCCGGCGAAAAGTTTTCGGCCATCATCAGGTTTGAGAGAAGGATCAGCACAATCACGACCAGCTACTCGTCGAGATAAATCTCAGGAAGCTACGTCAGAACACTCAGTTGCTCGGACTAAGCGGCCCGAGGAAGGGAATGAAGCATGGAAAGGTTCCATCCAACGGTTGGAGGATAGATTGGGAGAAATGGCTAAGGCGAGGAACCCCTTACAGAGAACTTTTGTTCAAGGAACACCTTTTGTGCAAGCCATTGTGGATTTCCCTACACCGTCAAAATTCAAAGCACCTGTAGTGACCCCCAAGTACGATGGAAAGACAGATCCCGTACTTCATATAGAACAATACCAAGCTGCTGCAGATATCTACGCTGTCCCCGACGAGATGAGGTGTAGAGCATTCTCGGAAACTCTTACCGGATCTGCACAGATATGGTACAATAATCTTCCTCGGGGTAAGATTTCAACTTTTGTTCAGTTAGCCGAGTTGTTTATTGGCAATTTTTGTTTTGGAGCAAAGCTGGTAAAGCGAGTAGCACACTTGCTAAGTGTTATACAAAAATCAGGTGAAAGTACTAGAGATTACATAACTCGTTTCAATAACGAGAAGTTGGAAGTCATAGATTATGAAGAAAAGACAGCAATCACTGCTCTGATGAGTGGTTTGCTGCCTAACAAGCTGTACTACACTTTGGCCAAAGATCCACCTAAAAATATGTCGAAGTTGATGGCAAAGGCGGCCAAAATCATGAATGCCGAGGAGGCTATGGCTGCGAAGAAGAATATGGATAAAGAAGTTAAAGTGGAGGTCGACAACTCTAAGAAGAAAGATCAGAAAGGTAATGGTGGTGACTGGTGACAAGCATTCCAGGAATAACAGGATGAAGTTGGAAGTCCTAAAGAAGTATGATAATTATACTCCATTAAAAATGGGTATTAATCATGTTTTGGAAGAAATCAGGAATAACGAGGAAATCAAGTGGCCAGAGAAACTGAAGACAAATCCCGACCTGAGGAATAAGGCCAAATATTGCGAGTTTCACAAAAATCATGGCCATATGACCAAAAATTGTATAGCCCTTCAGAACGAGATTGAAACACTCATCCGAAGAGGAAAATTATCAAAGTATGTAGATCGCAGAGGTGAAAGGAAGAATGATGATAGAACTAGAGAGAGATCTAGATCTCCTCGTCGTGCAGAGGAGAAAAAGAGGAGGGACCATGAAGAGGATCCAGATGATGACCCCGATCTTCCCAAGAAGCCAAGGAAACCTGAACGAGAGGTATTTTCCATACGTTTTGGGTCATTTGATTGTAATGTTATTACAGGAGGAGATGCAGGAGGAGGAGACTTTACTGCAGAAAGAAAAGCTTACCTCGGAGAGGCTCAAGCTTGTTCATACATTCAGCGAATAAACCTGGCCGAGGATGATCGTCCGAGGAAGGTAAACAAAGAGAAGCTAGTGATTGGTTTTTCAAAAAACGACCTGGCAGGTGTTCTTTACCCTCATGATGATCCTTTGGTGATCAAAATGAGGATGAAGGATGTGGTCATTTCAAGGGTGTTAGTAGACAATGGTAGTTCGGCAGACATCATGTACTATTCATGCTTTGATAGATTGAATTTAAAATTATCTCAATTGGAACCTTATCACAGACCCCTTCTGGGTTTTGCTGGCGAGAAAGTTTTTCCACTTGGGACGATCAAGTTGGATATACTCATTGGAACTTGGCCTGCTTGTCGAACAGAAAGAATACGCTTTTTTGTGATGGATAAGAATGTGCAGTCCGCCTACAACATCATCATGGGAAGAGTTGGATTGAAGAAGTTCGAAGCAGTTCCATCTACAGTACATCAGTGTTTGAAATTCCCAACGAATTTTGGAGTAGTAATTATGAAAGGTGATCAAAAAGTAGCTCGGGAATGCTATTATTCGTCTGCCGAGCAAGAGGAACTTGAAGAGTCAAAGAAAAAGACTACTACTTACCAAGTGGAGGAAGGCACAGAAATTGAAACTCTTGACCCTAGGGATGAATCTCAACTCGTAAAAGGGCAGGTTGTGGAATCTACAGAAATTGTTATCCTGGACGACGAGCATCCTGAACGAGTAACTCAGATAGGATCGTCGTTGGATGTTTCAATAAAACAGGAGTTGATAACTTTCTTGAGGAACAGGAAGAATACTTTTGCTTGGAGTCATGAAGACATGCCAGGAATAGATCCAAACTTCTTATGTCATGAACTCAATGTGAATAAGGAGATCAAGCCTATGAAGCAAAGAAGAAGAGTGTTTAGTCCCGAGAAGAACCAGGCCATACAAGAGGAGGTCGAGAAACTCCAGAAAGCCCAATTCATTGAAGATGTGAAATATCCAGATTGGTTGGCAAATGTGGTGATGGTAAAGAAGAAGAACAACAAATGGAGAATGTGTGTTGATTTTACTGATCTCAACAAGGCATGTCCAAAAGATCATTTTCCATTGCCCAGAATTGATCAACTAGTGGATGCTACCTCGGGACACGAGCTACTCAGCTTCATGGATGCTTATTCTGGCTACAACCAGATCAAAATGAAACCTGAAGACAGGGAAAGTACTTCTTTTATTACCCTAAGGGGAACTTATTGTTATAATGTTATGCCTTTTGGTTTAAAAAATGCAGGTGCAACATATCAGCGGTTGATGAACAAGGTTTTTACCGAACAAATCAGCCGCAATATGGAGGTCTATGTCGACGACATGCTCACCAAAAGCAAGAGAGCTGCAGATCATTTGGTTGACTTGAGTCAAACTTTTGATCAACTGGATAAATACCAGATGAAGCTTAACCCGACGAAGTGTACCTTTGGAGTACGAGAAGGAATGTTCCTCGGATACATCGTCAACCAACGAGGTATTGAGGCAAATCCAGAAAAGATCAAAGCTCTTTTAGGGCTGCGATCCCCAACGACGAGGAAAGAAGTACAGAGTCTTACCGGACGAGTTGCGGCCCTCAACAGATTTGTATCCAGAGCAACTGATAAATGCCTCCCATTCTTCAAAACACTGCGAAAAAGTTTTGAGTGGACTGATGAATGTGAGAAAGCCTTTCAAGATTTGAAGAAGTATTTGGGAGCCCCACCATTGTTGTCTAGGCCAATAACTGGAGAGAAGCTGTACTTGTATTTGGCAGTATCAAAAAATGCAGTTAGCTCGGCGTTGATCAGATTGGAGAATGGAGTCCAGAAGCCAATTTATTACACAAGCAAGGCCTTCCGAGGTGCGGAAATCAGATACCCAAAGCTGGAAAAATTGGCACTGGCATTAATTGAAGCAAGTAGAAGAATGAGGCCATACTTCCAGGCCCATACCATCATTGTGTATACCGACATGCCGTTAAGACAAGCCCTTCACAAGCCAGAAAAATCAGGAAGATTGATGTACTGGGCTATAGAGCTCGGTGAATATGATATTGTGTATGAACCCAGATCATCGTTGAAGGGGCAAGCCGTGGCAGATTTTATAGCAGAGTTCACATACCCTGATACCCCCGAGGAGCAAAAGGGGCTTGCTGACCTACCTGTGGACGATACAGGATCAACAGACACAGATCCAGACCAACCAAGGTTGGTAAAAGGACTTGTGGATGTAGAAAAATCATCATATTCAAACCCCGACCAACTCCGGTTGGTAGAAGGGCGCGGACAAATGACCAACGAGGAACGAAGGATACCCGGGGATGATGAAAGAAAACAGATGATATTTCACCGAGGAACTCTAACAGATAAGAAATTTGAAGACGAGTTACATACATGGAGATTATATGTAGATGGATCATCTTGCACGGCTGGTTGTGGAGCAGGGATTGTTTTAAACTCTCCAGATGATATTGACATGGAGTATGCCTTGAGATTCCAATTCAAAGCTTCCAATAATGAGGCTAAATATGAGGCTATGATAGCAGGTTTTCATTTGGCGAAAGTTATGGAGGCACGACAAGTAATTGTTTTCAGTGATTCTCAATTAATTGTGAATCAAATGATGGGAATATATGCAGTGAAGGGAGAGTTAATGGTGAAGTACCATGCAAAAGTGATGGAGTTATTGACAGAATTTGATGCTATTCAATTGGTGAGGATACCGAGAATGGAGAATGCTAGAGCAGACGCATTGGCCCGACTAGCGTCAGCTACGCGCACCGAGCTGCGAAGAACAATACCAATTGAAATATTAGAAAGTCGGAGCATAGAAGAAGATCTGACGGTGAAGATTATTACCCTTGATTTAGGACCATCTTGGATGGATCCTATCAGAGCATACATTGAAGAAGGAGAATTGCCAGAGGACAAACTAGCTGCCAAGAAATTGAAGTATAAAGTTGCTCGGTATGTGTTAACTAATGGTGTTTTGTATAGACGAGGAATTATGGCAGGTTTGCAGAGATGTGTGCATCCATCAGAAGTCAAAGAATTGATTGAAGAAATTCATGAAGGATCTTGTGGTGCTCATGTAGCAGGTCGGACACTTTTACAAAGGGTAATGACACAGGGATACTACTGGCCGACGATGAGGGCTGATTGTATAGCCTATGCTAATAAGTGTGACAAATGCCAACGTTTTTCCTCCATCCGAAGAACTCCACAGGCATTGTTGACACCCATAACATCACCTTGGCCATTTGCCATGTGGGGGATTGATCTGGTTGGACCACTGCCGACGACCCGAGGAAGGTTCAAGTATCTCGTCGTGGCAGTAGACTATTTTACTAAGTGGGTGGAAGCTGAACCACTAATTGATATGACGTACGAGAAGGTGTATCAGTTCATATGGAAGAATATCATTTGTCGATATGGTCTCCCCCACGCTTTCATCACAGACCATGGAACGCAATTTGATAATGAAGAATTTGCTGCCTATTGTCATCAGTCGAATGTCTTGAAGTTTCATTCAGCACCAGGCCATCCCCAAAGCAATGGACAGACTGAGGTGACGAACAGAACATTACTAAATGGGTTGAAGAAGAGGTTAAGTGAGGCTAAAGCAAATTGGATTAATGAGCTACAGTCAGTTTTGTGGGCTTACCGAACAACTCCCCGAGCAGCAACAGGAGAATCACCATATATGCTAACATTTGGAAGTGAGGCTGTGATACCTGCCGAGTTGGGCCTACCAACACACAGGGTGTTAAATTTCAATTCTCCGATCAGTGATTTGATGAGAAGACTGGATTTGGATATGCTCGAAGAAGTCAGAGAAGAGGCAGCCATTAGGAATGCTGCTTATCAACAACGAACAGCTCTGTTTTACAACAAAAGGGTAAAGAAATGTGATCTAAAAGAGGGGGATTATGTGCTAAAGAAGGTCATTCAGAAGCAGAATAAACTGGAAGCAAACTGGCATGGACCTTACCGAGTTACAGAGATTGTTCGACCAGGAACTTACAGAATAACAACTCTAGAAGGAGAGGAATTTAAGAACGCATGGAATGCTGCACACCTGCGCAAGTATTATCAGTGATGTCAAATGTAAAACATTTCTTTCATTATGAATAAAACGAGGATGTTTCGCCATTTTCTTTCTGGTTGAAAGTTTTTCGGGGAATACTAGTGTAATACACTACACAACAAAAGTGCTCTAAGGAGCCAACCTCCTTTGGTTAGGAGGACAGCTCTACGGAGCAAAAGTGCTATAAGTAGCCAACCTCCTTTGGTTAGGAGGACAGCTCTACGGAGCAAAAGTGCTATAAGTAGCCAACCTCCTTTGGTTAGGAGGACAGCTCTACGGAGCAAAAGTGCTATAAGTAGCCAACCTCCTTTGGTTAGGAGGACAGATCTACGGAGCAAAAGTGCTATAAGTAGCCAACCTCCTTTGGTTAGGAGGACAGCTCTAAGGAGCCAAAAATATTCCTTTGGTTAAAAGGTGTACACCAGCTACACCAGCGTGATCAATTACGGTTGGTAAGATAAAAATATACTCTCATATTACAACTTATGTTGGTCGGGAGGTAATATTATTACAAAGAGTTCTTTGAAGAACAAAATATTCAAAAAATACACCAAGTATAGTTGGTCGGGGATAAAAACCCAATAACTGTAGTTGGTCGGCGAGGACAAATTATTGATCTTAGTTGGTCGGACGCATTTTTATAATTGAACCAAGTATAGCTGGTCGGGGATAAAAACCCATCAACTGTAATTGGTCGACAAACATTATTCAACTACCTTGGTTGGTTGGAAACAGTTTGAACAATTTACATTCATTACTTTATTGATCAACCTTGATACTTGTAAATTTTTAAGTTGGTTGATAAATAGCACGATATTGCCATCCTTTTAAATACATAGATACATATGCACAAATATAAAGGTGTGTGATAAACACAAGACAATAGCAAAATTGGCAAATAGAAAATGAAATTCTTTCATTAAATTTAAGATTACAGGATACAAGAATGTACTAAATTGTTACATGGATATTACTATTCTATTGGTTTCTTGCCCTGTGCTTTAGAAACAGGTTCCTCGCCGGCAGGAGGGTCTTCTAGGCAAAGGGGAGAATTGATGAAATTAACATCTCTGAGCATTCTGACGTTCATAACAGAAGGTGTATCCAAGAGATGCTCAGGACGAGATAATTCAACTTGGGAATGAAGGCTATAATCACCAAGGTATTTTGAAATTAGGCTGCGAGGAATGGAACGAGCTGGGATCCATGCCATGTCCAATTTGAAAGGTGGTACAGGCAGGTCTAATAATGATGGAGCATGATAATCCCATAAAAAATGCCCTTGCTCCAATTTTAACACACCCAGTGCATTCAACCATCCTTGCTTGTAACCTTCATTGTTGGCATGTTCAATACGAGCATCCAGGTGAACAAGGGCTTCATTGTATCCTGCCATCCAGAATTCCCTTGGCTGTTTATGGAATTGGAAGATTAATCTATCCAATTGTTCATGAAGGCTTTTGGCAAAAAGATCCTTATTATGCAGAGCAGATTTCGTCGCTGTAAGTTGATCCTCCAAGGATAAATTCTTCTTGGACATTTCTGATAGGGCCCGATCTTTGATGTTTAACTGGAATGCTTGAGTTTCTAAAGTGGATTGGGTACGAGCCTCTTCAACATTGCGACTGAGAACTCTTGATCGGCTCCGAGAAGCAACTGGAGAACTTTGCTCCTCGACAGTTCTTCCTCGCCCCCGAGCAGTTCCAGAAATGGCAGATCTTCTTAAGTCCTCCAGCTCTTGCCTTAGTTTGGCGTTTTCTACCTCTAAGAACGAGAAGCCTTCATCAGTAACTGGTATTAATGCAGTAGAAGATGAAGCAACAGATTCATATTGAGCCAATTTTTTCTGTAAATTATTATTTTCTTGTTCCAGGATCTCGGCAATTTGCCTGCAAGCTTCAACTTCACCTTTTAGGGTCCTTTCCCTAATATCATATCCAGCAATGATCTTCTTATGGTCTGTTTCAGAAGAAAGTTGTTGGTACCTATTTTCATAATCTTTGTGTAACAAAGCCATTGATTCATTGTGCTGACCTTGGAGATCCTCTATGGAACCATGAAGTTCCTCGATCAGTTCGTAATACGCCACATTATTGGCCACAGATCTATCAAGCAAATCCTTCAGATACCGGTAAGCCTCAACTGCTTGTTCTGAGGCACCGTGACCAAGGATGTCGACAATTTCTGATGTACTAAGGATTGTATGACCAGCCTTATAGTATTGGTGACATTGCTACATCAGCTCGGTATCATGTGAAGAGATCAATTCCATTCTAGCAACAAACTAAAGACGAGAAAAAGACAACAATCAACAAATATAAATCATCAACAACAGAGATGAACAAAGATATATTTTATTAGATCATCAAAAAGTTACATTGTTCGATTACAAGGAAATATAGAAATGATACCGAACAACTTCACACCTTTTCCTTGTCCCCCAAGACTTTCTCGGGAGGCTGGGACGAGGAGCTCGGTTGCTCGGTGGTAACAACAGCTTGATCGGTAGGAATCTTCTCGGGAGGAGGAGGCATGGAAGAAACGTCCTTGGTGGCAGAGGGTTGAGAGGCAGAAACTTGATCACCCATAGCCATAGAAGACTCATCTGAGGCAGGCTCATCTTCTTCTTCTTCCACAATTGGTGGAGGAGGACCAGGGAGATGTTGTTGGAATAGATCAGAATCGTCTTGGACCTTTAGCTCTTGCAGAGCAGCTACCCAGCCTTCATGGAAGTATTTCGACTTCCCATATTGGACTTGGGATGTCATTGCAGCTATCCCTCTCTCCCATCCTTTCTCCCAACCAGCACTGAAATGTTTCTTGATTGCGACCATTCTCCTCAATCTCTCCGAGGAGAGTTTCACCTCCAATTCCTCTTTCTTGACCTTGATATCTCGCAGAGTAGATAATTCTTCCTCTGCCTTCTTCAACTTATCATCAGAGTCCTGATGTTTAACCTCCAAAACTTTAACTTTCTCCTCCAAATTCTTGGAGGTTTCGGCCATTTTCACCTTCTCAGCCTCAACCAAAGCTAATTTCTTCTCCCAAACAGCTTTTTCGTCAATATGCTGTTGACGAGATCTCTTTAAAGACTGGGTCAAACCCAAAAAAGCATCATCTACACAGGACGAGGAGCTTGAAGCTTTGATAGCCTCATCCTTCTTCACAATGTTATTAAAACAATTCACCAGCTGAAAGATGAGAGAAAGGGCAAAGTCAATACAAAATGCAAGCTTTCAGAGAAAGAAAGAGAAATCATAAGTATGAGAAACTTACTGAAGCAAGGTGACGAGCAGCTAGGGATGTCAGCGTATCCCTAGGAATTCTTTCATCAAGACCATGGACCTCGGGTACAACCGAGCTCATTGCAGAGCTTGGAAGAATGATGTTTGGAACATCAGTACCACTAGCAGGTAAAGAAGAGGCAGTTTCAGCCGGAGTAACCGAGGATGATTTCCTCAATCTCTTCAACGGGCGGTCAGAACCTTCAACCAGAGAGGTCTTGGTCGGGGAGATTGTGATTACATCTGCAGGAGCATTTTTCTTGATCGGGGCCACTGGGGGCTTCTCGGCAGTTTTGGAGAACCCAGCATCTACTTTTTTAGTCCCTTCTGGGACATCAGTTTTGCCTTTTTTGGCTCCAACAGCAGAAGAAATTTCATCAAATAGAGCAGGAGGAGCTCTTTTCTTGCCCATTCTTTGAGATAAAGGGATATGAGAATCTGAAGATGAACCTTCTGGAGTTGAAGCTGGTTCAACAGGGCGAGCAGTATAAGAGGTTGTGTAACTCCTATACTGTAGCAAATATGACGCAGACCTAATATGCTCGTCAGCAATCGTCTTATGCAAACCCAGATAAGTTTCAGATGTTTAATATTCACTTCTGATTCCTTTGGAGTTTTTCTTTTGCTATCAACTGCAAATAGATATATAATGAAATATCGGTCATACATTTTATCAAACATGATGAAAGCATAATTTTATAAGTAAAATAAAATGAAAAATAAACCTATCCCATTGCCATATGGGGGGCATCTGGGACCGTTGTACGCTTCATCCCCAGCTAAAGGCGCATGTTGCCAATTTTTTATGATCAACCCATGCTCAAAATAATCTCTATTTGAGTCAGGGAGATTAACTACAAGAGCCCTATTCAGATACCTAGTTTTTAAATAATAAATATTATCTAGAATAGCCCATTTATAACAAAACATAATTTCAGGGATCCCAATACGAGTCCCATGAGTTAGGTTTAATTTGTGCACCCCATTAATTATTCTCCATGAATTGGGGGCTATTTTTGCAGGAGCAAGATCAAAATATTGACAAAACTCAAGACATAATGGGTTTGGTGGAAAGGAAAAACCACATTCAGCAACAAAAAGACTGGGGAACCAATGTCCCTCAGCCAATCGAAAGTAATCTAAAGGCTCAGAAAGAACCTCTAGAGTTACCCACGAAGGAATGGAAAAATCAGAACGGAATTTCTCAACAGACTCCACAATATAAACCATATTGAATAAAAGAGATACAGAAGAAAGGAAGAATATCTTACAGAAAGAAAGGAGGTATGTTGGCAACGAACGGAAACAAGGATGAACGTACAAGAGAGAAGAAGAGAATAGAAAGCTTGAATGCAGAAAATGGAAAACGTAGACGACGGTATGGTTACCAAAGAAGTTTAAATACTTTGCATTGGGAAGCGGCGAAAGAAATGATTACCAAAAAGAAACTACTGAACTTCCGGCGGCTAAAAGGACAAAAATTGCACGAAGATCGAAGCGCTTATAAAAAAGGCGGAAAACAGCGAAATAAGAAGGAAATTTGAATACAATGTTCCTGAAACCCAGGAAGGTCATTTAATATTGCCATATACCGAGAAAGAATGTTACATACTCCTCAAAATTTGAAATATGAAACATTGGGGGCTTCTGTTGATACCAAAATTAATATGCTGATGTGGACGAATAATACGAAGACACGTGTCAATCTACGTGGCACAATAGCAGCGAGGAAGATCATTTCCCGACCAACCATGCTTCTTTCCGAGCAACGAGAATACATCGAGGAACTCTATCGCACCGAGGAACTCTAACGCACCGAGGTACTCTAATGTTCCGAGGAACTCCTGATCAGCGAACAGCTATGGCGGTCCGAGCTGCATCTCGGTCGTATCATTAATTGCCAGATAATCAACAGTTCAGATATTCATTGAATGCTTATATTCTTGGCACGCACTCTGCATTAAATGTATTACCCTTTCATATGTATGTCATTTAATGTATCGAACCTTTCATGTATAGCCTCAAGGCGATAAATACCTTGTATCATCCTCATTCAAAGAGGACCGGAATTTCTTGAAAGAACTTGTAATCAAGAATTCCACAAACACTCAGCAATAACATAACAGTGGACGTAGGCTTTATTCCTAGCCGAACCACTTTAAAAATCTTTGTCTTATTTATTTATCTGTGATTGAATAATTAGAGCAATCTAGTTTTTTACATCAACAGAATAACCTCCAAGTAGATAGCCAATGGTGAAGGAACACTTATAACCTTCTACTAGTCATAAGATATAATCCCAACATTTAGAAAAATGATAGTTAATGAGACATGTTATCTAATAAAGTTATTCAATGACATAAAAATAATTAATGAATCAAATTAAGAACCAATAACATATAAATTTATCAGATGATAAACTTCTAATCCCAAGTCATTCACCTTCGTTTATCATTATGACCCACTGAACAAAGACTACCATGATCCTCATTTTGAGTTGAATGATCGGAGAATTTCTCTTTAGTGAAGTATATGCCAAAATTATTGGGGGTTTATTCTTAAAACCATGTATGATACTTATTTTTAAGTAAATGTGTGTCAGTTTGTTTTTAAATAAGAATCATGCTTGCGATAATACTTTATATTTATGCTTTTAAATATTTTATTTTCTAAATGTTGGTCAATTGTACTTGGTAGGAATTTTGATGAGTTGGGTTCGACTTAATCGAAGGAGATCATAATTTATGTTCTAGTACTATTAAACATTTCACAACTTAGATAAGGAGTTGACATCATATCCAAACGATTGTTATGAAATCTTAGCAGTTTATCTCAAACTACGGGAGCATGTCTGATGGTTTGAGAACTTGTATAGCGTTCAATAACAGGATTTTGATTGGTACATCCCACGAATGTATTGAACAGTGCTACCCATGAGATTTCAGTCTAAGGCTATATTAATTAGGCTCAAGTAATCTCACACATTTTTCAAAGGGTTCAAAGATTCTTAATCACAAAAATGATGAGAATTAGAATGATTGTGCAAATATTAGTTTGATTGCTATGGGTGCGACCTGATTTTATATGGGTCAAATGATCCCTGCACATCGGGTAACAACTGTGTGAGTAGGTCTGAAATCATAAGTCGGAGGCATCCGCGTCCAGAGGATACCTTGGATTTTGTTACCCTCTTGATATGACTTATATATTTTATTTCTACTAGTAAAACTCGGTCGGTGGATTATTTTATAATCATGATGGAGTAGAATAAAAGTTAAGTCTGATAATAAAAAAATAAGATAAAATTTTATTAAAATCGATTAGCAAAAAATTGATTTGACCAAGCGGATATCGGACACTTAAGGTGGGGAATAATATTATGTACAACAATCAACTTTGAAAATAAAACATATGATTTAGCGATTATTAAATTGGAGTGCAGTTGCAATTATTTAGTGGAGTTAATCATGATTAAATAAAAAAGAAAATAATTATAGTGGTTGTAATTGGAATTTCCTAGTATTTATTTGAAAGCCAATTTAGTTATTTATTTTAAGTCCCTAGTATAGTCCAATACCCAAGTAGTAGGCCCAAAACGCTTTGTTAACCTAGTTTGATTAAAGCCCATGGCCTATACTTATTCATACTAGTTTAAGCTAGGGTTTTAGGTGAATGGTCCATTACGGAGGGTTAGATAGTGAGAGAGGAATTACTATTCATTTTTTTGTGAAGTGGTAAGGGAAAAGAATATCAATCATCTTATCTTTCACCATGGTCTCATCTCCAAGAGAGCCCATATATAAGGCTTACTTTAGGTGAATCATATTCTAGAAGATTCGAGGAATTGAGAGATTTCTAACTACGTTGGGGGACATATCAAATTTCATCTTCTTTAACCTTTGTATCCTCATACAATCACAACATGATTAGCTGTGGTATTGTATTCTTGCACCTTAGGTTTAATCTTTAAACCTAGTTCTTATTTTCTTTTCAATGCATGATTAATCAAAGGCCTTTAGGGATGAATTTTTTTCGCATTTAAATGTTAATCCCAAATTTTTTCCAAACAAAATATTGTATCGTTATTGGGTGGCACTAAACTAGGAAAGTAGCTAGCTATAGGCGAACTTGTACTAAAATGTTCATCGTTATAACCTTGAATTCTAGAATGACCACTCAGATTGCCACCATCACCACCATTATCATATATACTCTCATTGACATTATCTTCGCTATCCATAATTTTACTAGTATTAACTTGATTAATAGCGACACCAATATTATTATGATTTGTCATCGATTTATTAAATAACATATCAGATTCGATGTCTTCATCATCAAAATTAACAACCATTAAAGTAGTAATATTTTTTCCCCTTAATTCCACCCCACTTGAACCAACCTCTTCGTAAGCACCACCCAGTTTTTCAACCCAAGTAGCCAAAAACGTATTTGACCTAGTTGGCTACCCATCTCCACCAGTTTAATCAAAAATAGCATCTTCTGGATCATCTAACCACTACATAAGCACATTATTATCACCAAATATTTAAACTATATCATTTGGCCTGATGTCATGATTAGCTTTTTTTTATCTTGCATAAAATGAAACAAACGTAACCTCATGTTGTAGTGGGCATAAACTAATCTCTCCAACTTTTGGTAGCTAAGGCGATTATGTATTTTAGTGTGGATTAGTGAAAACTACTCTAGCTTATTTCGCTTCTATTTGATGAAGATTTATGATATAAATCTCATGGCAATCTTCATTAGATTTGGAGCATCAATGTCATACATGAACCACCATTCAGATGAACAATAATGATAAATTTTATATTTTATGAAGAATAGTTGTAATAGGATTTACAAAAATTACAAATTATCACTACTCTTTATCATCTGGATTTGTCTTAAACCCTCCTCTTACAACTTCAACATTATAAAATCATACATAGTGTCTCAAAATAATCTGGCACGTGTGAAAAATATGACCAGTTTGCAATACACTAAAATTGACATTCATTAAAAATTATACATTAATAATTTTTTTTTACCTTTGATAGATCCATTGCATTCTTATTATCATCTTGTTCAATCCTTTGCACCCCTCTCTTAAATGCATCAAAAAATTCTTCATTATGTGCAAGCTCTTGACCATAGTGTTACGCAAGATTCAAATAATAAATTGCATGAAAGTAAGAGAAAAAAATAATTTAAAATGAATAACAAAATTTTTCAAATGCCTATATAAAGCATCCCATTTATGTCTGAAATTAACTCTTAAGTCACTAATTCAGTTGTTGATATGAACCAATATTAACACACGACTTACAATGTTTAAAGGAAATTTCCATTGCATTCCAAGCCATTGATTATTAATATTAGTTAAAAAATAATAATTTCAATGTTGAAACCAAATGTACAAATGCCTATAATAGGTTGTGCTTATTCATGTCATACCAAATTTACAACATTTAAATGTCCATTACATACCAAGTTGCTGGTTATTCATATCAGTTCAATGTTGAAACCAAATGTACAAATGCCTAAAATAGATTACTGCTTATTTATATCACCCAAGAATTATAATGTTCAAAGCAAATTTCCATTGAATACCAAGCTATTAATTATTCATATCAATTAAAAAAAGAATTTCATTGTTGAAAGAAAATGTTCAAATGTCTAAAACAGGTTGCTGCTTATTCATATCACCCAAGAATTACAATGTTTAAAGAAAATGTTCATTACATACCAAGATATTGATTATTCATATTCGTTAAATAAAAGGAACTCAATGTTGAAATGAAATGTACATTACATACCAGACTACTAATTATTCATATCAAATAAAAAAATTAATGCAATGTTTAAACTAAATGATAATTAAATGCAAAGATGTGGAGTATTCATATCAGGAAAAATAAGAATTTAAATATTTAAACCAAATGCCATTGGATATAAGGATGCTTCCATAAACAAATATAAAATCACCTAATTTGTATTCAACTAAAGAAAACATAAAGAAAGCATAAACATAGCTAAAACTACCATAACCAAAGCAAAAAAAACATAACTAGGCAGTGTATAAGTTTGTCACTTCTTGAGTGTATATCACGAATTATTTGCCTTTTTCACCCATCATCAATAATATTGTAATATTTTTTGTATGAGCAAGGTTCCTTCATAGACATATCCTATGGTAACTTTCATCTCTCTGTACAAAATCTTTAATACCCTTGATATATGGTCGTGAAGGTTACAAACTAGTTGTGCTTTATCCCAAATATATATCTTACTATAATTTCCACCAACGCTTTACCAACAGAATCCCTAATGGTTACATTCATTACCCATTACTCAGACATAAAAATTCGTTGCATATTTAACTTTTGATCTAAGATGCTTTAAATAATGATATAATTGGTGGAAAAATGTGTCCATACCGGACGAAGTAACTCCGTCGCATCAGTATATGTTCTCATTACATCAACGACCCTATTGTGGTTACATATGAAATTCAATATCTTCTTGACCTGCTCGATAACACTCTTAACAGTCTTCTTTTGAGCAAAAGCTTCAAGTATCAAATCAATGCAGTGGGCAGTGCATGGAGTCCTATTTCGCATCAATAACTCACCTGCCTTTTTATAAGCAGACTTGTGAGGTTTCGAATGAGGCCACCCTCGACAAAAAAGCTTTTGAATGAGGGACTGATTTTAAAGGCAGTGGACCTTAATAAAAAATAACATTCAAATGAGGTTCTTTGATCAAATATGGTTTCAGACGACGAACCGCTAGATTTAAAAAAATTACCCTCGTTAGAATTTTTTTACGAGAACCCCACGTTTGAAAGATTTTATTCAAACGAGGGTTTCATGGTTTAAATCAGATCTTTAGACTTGGGAAAATGTGTTTTATTGATTATATATCACTTTTAAACTATTTAAACACCCTTAAACGGCTATTTAAAAGTACGAAGTCAAGTTTTTCCAAAATCCTAATTTTATTTTGCAAGAATCCTTTATATTTGTGAGATCTTATCAACTTTATGAAATCAAAGTAGAATCTAGGTTTATAAATTCCTAAAAATATTCTACTTCCAAGAAGATTCATGCACAAACATTAATGTGGGTGGCAAAAACACGTTGGATTATGTGTGGATTGATCGTATTTGGAGGTTGTGCAACTGATTCCTGGATCGAAGCTAAACCCACTCATATTTGCATAGGCAAAGGATCAAAACGTAAGAGAATGACATCGAGGTGGTTAGTATTGTTATATATGTAAGTCGTGTCCGAGTACATTTTGTAAGAGTATTGACATACTCATTTGCGCCCTCATAGGTAGTTGTCTTATTTAAGTTGGCGATAATGAATATTTGCTTCACTGCAACGATCGCACCAATGAAGCGTACAAGTCTGTAAATCTTTTTTTAGATATTTGAGGATTTTCTTAATTTCTGTGTGAAAAAATTCACCTTTTGGCTACTGATTGGACATGAAAACCCCCAACAACTCTCTCACGCATGCCTAGTGTAAGAGTTGTGACTTTGTAGCTTGCATTGGTAATGTGTGAACCCACTCGTGTGGTTTTATTTATTTAAACCATTATTACTCTTTAATTCAAAATATCTCCCATGCCATTTTCAAGAGAAAAAAAAAAATACCAAGAGAGCTTTTGTGTATTTTTATCTTCTTCTTTTCTAAGAAGTTAAGAACACTCGTTGAAAAAAGAGGGAACCCATTTTCCAAATATACTTCATCTTTTTATCCTTATTATCTTTTTTACATTTAAACATCTCCATTTATTGAGGTCGATTAATATCAAAGAAGCTGAAGATTTTAACAAGAGCTCATTTTTAAAAATTACCTTTTCCATACACTTTAGGGTCTTTCTTTTAACAAGAGTTTGTTATCTTTAAGGCTTTTTTTCGAAGTTCAAATCATTTGTGAACTCCCAAGTTTAAAGACGAAGGTTTGTGCAACTTGTTGACATGTGTCAAGACATAAGAGATGTTGAGAATTTCTATCGGCATATAGGGATCTCCGGCTTGCTACGAATTGGTGAAAAAAGTGTGAGGCGTGAGTTAGCACGTAAGGAGTATTAGCCGTTAGTCCCCTATCAAAGTATTTACTAAGTTTTAGTGAGATTGCTACACTGGCCCGAGGTTTTTTCCGTTAGTGGATTTTTATCCTTGTACATTCGGGGTTATGTATTTACTTACCTTTTTCGCATCTTTTATCATTCATATGCTTAAACAAGATTAAAACTAGATTTGGTTGATAAAACTTTGGTGAATATCTAAACATAGAATTTTAGATGTGTTAAAATAATTTTTGGGGGGTCTTCATTTCGGCACGCAATACGCACTCTCAATTGGTATCAAAGTTTAATGCTCTCTTGATATGGTTAAAAAACCTAGAGGAAGATCGTGCGTAAGTGTTAATATGGATAATAGTGTCATGTTTAGAATAATGGGTATTTTTTTGAACCTACTTATACTTTTGGATCCACTTATACTTTTGGATCTTTTCATGGTGTTTCATTAAGTGATAAAGAGTTGTGTCAATCTTTGTCTATTACTGATAAATGTTCTTCTAATATTGATATTTTGTCTTCTTCCATTATTCTAGTGATGATTCCATTAATGGAGAAGATAGTGACCTTCAACATACTTATAATAAACTCTTTTATGAAAATTCTAGACTTAAGAAAAGCTGATTGAAATCTTCTGATAGTACAATTATAGCACCCTGTCGCGGATGGTATTCTGCATTGCATAGGCTTACATGCCGCGGCCTGTCTCAACATAGGGCGCGGCCCCCTGCTGAACTCGAGGTGAATCCCTACCAAATAAAGGGCACGACCCTCCGCATCACAGGGGGCGCCCCCCCAACACTCTGCGGAACCACCCAATACAGAGTGCGACACCTTTGTCTCTAGCCTGTTACAGGATGCAACACTCACATTACCTGCCTTACAGGCCGCATCCCTCTCTATTATATCAACTGCAGCCTTTATATACGTCACGTGCTCCGAGCACGTGGGCATACCCCCTATAAATAGAGGATTACACCTCGAAGTGAGAGGGGGCTGTTTCCATACACCCAGGGGAAATTCTACAATACATACTCCCTATACAACCTCAACCTACAGCTTGGGGGCCACTCGTCGGCATCGTAACCATCTCTCTAGCACACCAGAATCCTCAATACTATCATGTATTCTCCTTTATTCTCATACTTATATGCCTCTTTAGGCACGATTATATTGTACAATACAACACATATAATGAGAAAGGAGCAGCACAATGGACGTAGGCCTATTTTAGAGGCTGAACCACTCTATATCTTGTTTTCTCTCTATTTACTTGCTTTGTTTATTTATTATGCACTTTACTCTTGACTTGCTGGTACGAGAACGACAAGTGGACGATTTCTCGTATCATCAATCTGGCGCCGTCTGTGGGAACGAGATATTCCGATCTTGTTTCTCTATGTTTTGAGTTCTTAAACACCTTATTCTATTCATGGGGATCCTCTGGATCATCATCCCATGGGTAAATTTTGGTTACTGAACTCGATTTTACATTTACACCTTTAAATGGGTATTTTGTATATTGAGATCTGCTTTTGGGTCTTCATCGCATGACCTTAGATCTGTTCTACGTACTCCTGTGATATCATTCCATCTAGATAGTGCTGAAAAGCATGATGGGCTTTAGCCCCGAAAAGGTGAATGATTAGGGAAGAGTTGTGTTTACTCCATTTTTGTTGTTATTTGCCTATGATATAGGGTTTATCATTAGAATTGTGCTATTTTGTGCACCGAGAGGTTATTCTCTCATTGGATAGACCCTAGTAGGTATGCTCTCCACGAGTTTCGAGAGAAAAACTCAGTTTTTGGGTTTCAATCTTGGGATTGTCCCTTCGCTGCCTAGGTAGGGATGCGACGTGGTAGTTCAACTACCTTACATGCCGCGATGTCTACTGGGGTAGCTGTATTACAGAAGCCTCAAAAGATCAAGGAATGGACTCAGGTGGTCTCCAGCTCAACCTTGGTAAATATCATTCAAAGGCTACGGCAGTGCACTTATGTGCCTTACTGGCTACGACCTCAACAGTAATTTCATACAAGGGCCACAACAGTGCACCTATGTGCTATACTGGCCGCGGCCTCAGCAAAAATACCATGTAGTAGTGCAAACGCTGCATCCCCATTTCCTAGATGGTTACTCCAATATTTATGTGATTACTCACTTCTGCTAGTTTTGTCCTAGATTATATATACTTTGTAAAGACTAACAAAAGCAAAAAATGGAAGGAGAATCCAGTCAGAGCACAAAAATCAAAGATGAGATTGTGCAGCTGTATAATCACCTCAACCACCTTTACGACAACCATACCTCACTCCAAACCCAGGTCAACTATTTGACTCAGAGGGTGCTAATACTAGAGGCTGCGGCCTCACTCAATGTGGGCGCGACACCCAGGGTTGCTGCCGTGATAGTACAAGAGGATCCGACCGCGGATGCAGTCAGTAGGTGCCAGAAAAGGAGAATTGATAAGGCAAAGAAGAAATTTGGGGCCTACACTCCATTTGCCTTCCCAATTGATGAGATCTTTGAATTCATCAGAGAGGACAAGCTGTTGAGGTGGCCAGAAAAGCTGAGAGCTTCACCCCATAAGAGGAACAAAGCTACTTGGTGCAGATTCCATCAAGACCATGGCCATGACACTGGGCAATGCTACGTCTGAAGGATGAAATTGAAAAGCTGATTGGGCAAGGGATGTTACGACGGTTCCTCAAAGATGTTTAGGGTATGCAACCTAGTCTCCCATACCACATGCCCATTTTTCATGCTTATCTCTTATATTCCATCTATCTCTACTTTACAGTGACAACTCTTCTTTTACTATTTTAAATTAAACTTTGTGTTGGACTCACAAAGTCATGCACATATATATATGAATAGTTATATGAAATCAATTTCACTTTTATAGTGCCATATTTTAATTCGCATTTCCATGAAATGTTATCTTATAGAGACCATTTTTATCTTAAACAGATCTCGATTTGAGACAATATGTTATATCGGGAATGATAATGTCTAAATGGTCCATAACTCCCGATAAGACGCCTGATTGTCTGAAAGCTGAGGATAATTGTAAATGGCGAAAGCAAATACTGAAACAAGTTATCCAAATTGGACTGCAACATCACTCACAAGGGCTTTCAATGCTCATTCTTAGCTTTCGGGATGCGTCACTAAGTCGAAAGACTTATAATATCTAGCCAGGGATGGCTTTATATATATCCATAGCTGTGGGTGGCTTAATAACATAATCCAGCCTAGAGAGGCTTGAAAGTATCATATATGTTAGCTGTGGGTGGGTTAATAACATAACCCAGCCTGGGGAGGCTTGAAAGTATCCTGTATGTTAGCTGTGGGTGGCTTAATAACATAACCCAGCCTGGGGAGGCTTGAAAGCATCCCGTGTATCTACAAAGGCCCATGTTCAGGTGAAAGGGCTAAAAGAGTGCAGTAGCCCTGTCAATACAGCTGTAGTGGTTAAAGCGATTAAGAGTTGATGCAGTAATGACTTGGATTTATATCCAATTAAAGATACTATAGAGGGAATTCAAATATTCAAAATGAGCACATCCCTGTCAATATGGTTGCAGCCAGTAGGGAATTATCAAAATGTCGCGGCTATGTTCAAGTGGCAGCCCTTCCAGGCATGAGTGCAAAAGGGGGAAAAGGTCGTGGCCCGTGTACAGAAGCCATAAGCCTTATAGTCGCAACCTATCACCTGTACGTTTGAAGGTTCCATTGCATTATTTATGTAGACGCGACCATTAACATATTAGACTACACACTCAAATGTGCCGCGGGTTTTCAAGAAGAGACTGTAGCCATATCTGAATAAACTATGTATAGTATGGTACCGCGGACTTAATCTATTAGTCCAACAAGTTCATTCAATCAAGCAAGCATTTTCAAATATAAAAGTAGTTGTGTTTAAGTAATCAAAGATGTATAAAAAAATCATTCATTAAAGCATTGAAGCAAGAAAAGTAGAAGAACAAAAAGCTACAAGAAAATGAGGCAAAAATAATCAATAAAATGTGGCTGCAGCCTTGATAATATCAGTTAAATTACAGACAAGAGGGCCGCAACCACTATAAAGAGTTGCAAAAAAATTTAAAGAGGGTCGCAGCCCTAAGATTCGGCATTATCGACTTCATCCCCTTCTTCACCCTCCGCGATCGTCATTGTCTCTTCATCCGCGGCAGCTGCCTCGACCTCGGCCTCGGCCTTCAATCTGGCTTTCTCTTCAGCTGCGGCCTTGAGCTCAGATATGCATTCTTGATGCTCAGCATCACTAAGTCTCCAGGCAAGAACCTTCTACTTAGTCTCAGGGAAGTTCTTTATGATTCTATGCCTTAGCTCCTGATAACCGCGGAGGTTGGCCCTATTATTTATGAGGAAGAAATCGTTGGAGACCTTAAACGACTCCACCATACTGTCGATCGCCACATGAAGGGCTTTGCCATGATCAACCTCTATTTTCTTTATTACCGCGGCATGGAGTTCGGTATCATCCGCAACCTTGGTTTCTAGCTCCCCGTACCTAATTTAAAGGAGTCTCAGCTTATTATTAGCCATTTTAGCAATTTGTGCATCTTTTATGGTCTGAGATTGGGAGATTTTGAGGGAAAGTTTTCCTCTGCCTCCTCTCTAAACTTTTTTACAGATTCTAAGTTCATCTGGGATGCCTGAAGGGCCGCGACAGCAGACTGCTTCCCCGCTTCAAAAGAAGAATTTCATACACCCTCCAAGTCAACGGTGTGCACCCTTTCTGTGGCCTCTTTCAGTTTATAAAGGGGATCATACTTCCTCTTCTGGGCCACCATTACATTCGCTGCTTGAAATGAAAAAGTTAGGTACAAAGTACAGAATGCAAAATTAAAACTGAGAGCACTTGCACTTACCCTCAAAAGACTATGGAGGCCGTAGTCCTCCAGATCATCATGGTCTTCTTCCACCAACCTGTCAAGGTACGCGACGTCAAGGTCCCTCTCCATTCTTCACGCATCCTTCGCGGTAGTGTCCCATGATGACTCAGGGTTAGGCTGTCTTAATTATGGCCGTGGTCGATTGTCGGGGCCATATTCACCGCGGCACTGAGGAGGTTCCAAGTTTGCATTAACCGCAACTACAGGTGGCGGAGTGGAGCATCATACGTGGACATCAAACCCACCGAGGCGAGATTGGCTTTGATGTCATCGTCAAACTCGGTTTAGGGTTCAGGGGCAACAAGGTTACTTTTTTTCGCGGCCAGATTTAGGGTCGCGGTAGGAGGGTTTTGATCGCTGGAAGGGTCCACGACTTGTGCCTTGGTCTTGGACCTCTTCCTTTTCCTGCTCCTCGCAGTGTTATTTAGAACGACTGCGTCCTCATCCATTTCTGCTAGCTGGGCGGCCAACAGCTCCCTATCAACTTCCTCACCTGAAAGAGAAAAAGTAACAGTAAGTATTTGAAATGGACTTGTTGGAAATATAAGTTACTGCGGATTAAAATGATGATTAGATTATTACCTCCCACGGCCATATATTTTGGAATAGACTTGATGGGAAAGAACCCTGCTTTAAATACAGTTGCAGATGTAACAAGTGTGATGAACTTCTTATGCTCGGCAGGAACTGTCGCGGCCTCAACAACTCTCTTCTGTTGCCGCTTGCTCAATTAGAAGTTGTCAAGAACTGTAGAAAACATTTTAAGGGTTAGCACAGAGAATGAACAATTAGAAAAAATGGACGTGTCTATAATCCAAATACCTAGCTTAGAGGGAGACCCCCCATTATCGCGACATCCTAAACGATCACTCCCTCTCGTTCTCCTCTTGGTGAATCTCCCAGCCTTCTCCGGAGATGTAGAAATACTTCCCCTTCCATTTCTTTATGCTGGTCGGCCTCCCAGAGTAAAGGGTCTTGTCCCTGTCGCGGGTGGAGAAGTAGTAGTACCCAACAAACTTCATGGAGTTTTCCTTCAGGTGGTAGAAGTGAAAAAACTCCACGAGAGTAATGTCCTTTTTGAATTAATTCTCCCAAAGCACGACCGTGGTAAGGATGGCCCTTCAACCATCGGGATCTAACTGGGCTGGTGTAGTTTTATGGTTTCAAAAATACGTCTAATGGGAACAGGAACAGGAAGCAGCAGCCCGTAAATAAAGGCATGCAAGGGAAAGCAGACCCCATCATCGCAAAGTGCCGTGCACGGTCATTGGTTCACGGCAGGTGCTGAGCACATCAAGTTTTTTAGAAACTCGAAGGCCTCAGCTACCTGGTCAACCCAGTCTTGGGTCATGATGCTGCGAATATCAAGCGCAGCTAGGGGTCTCTCAGCCCTCCCAGATGAACCATCTGGTTCGTCCCTAACATCAGCAGCACCCCTTACCGCGGCACTATCTTCCGCATTCATTGGTCGATTACATGAGTTGGCTTCCTCTTCCATCTGCGTGATCTCAGAATCCTTCCTAGAAGTAGAGTCTGCAGAATCAGAGTCTAATACAACACAGTTAGGACAATCCTTCAGTTGGCAAGGCCCTATTGACTTTAAAGGAGGCATGAAAGGAAGTTCAGGGGAGAAGCTTCGAAGTTTTTTTCCCAAAAACCTCTCAGAAATTCGTCTAGGTAAAAGTTCATATGACTACAGCAGTACCTGAAAAGCAGAGTCCGCTGTTAGGCGCCACAGCCACTATGGTTCAGAAAAGACTTTAAGAAGCCGTGACAAGATTAGTTATATGAATAGTGAATAGAAATGATCGACAAGACTGGCTAAATGAGAAGTGTGGGGTTGAAGGGCCCCGAAAGACAAACATCGCCGTGGCAAATTGATTGGACTGGTTTTGCAAGTGCCGCAACTAATCACTCAACGACAGATATGGGCTAAAGTGCCGCGAAGTCTAAACATCACAAGCCGCGGCAAGGGATCAAGTCAAAATATTTGAGGGATTAAGTGAAGCGACCTTTACTTTACAAATTGAAGCAGTCATGAATCTACTGGTTTAACTGCCGCGGAGTATGAATTGAAAATCGAGGGATTAGAGTATTTACCATGCCGCGGACTCTCACTCAAATAGTTTAGTGTCTAAATATCGATTCGGTTAAGGATCAAAGACCCAGAATGTGAAGTGTGTGCTTAATGAACATAAAAAACATCAAAGAACAGTTTGATTTTAATATGATTCGACACAAACGCAGTTTATATGATCTAGGCAATGGAAGAATAGTTATTTAATTTCGTATTATGAAGGTCGATTCAAGGAATTCTAGCAATAATTACAATTATTTATCATAGATATATTTTCGATTCTTGGAAGTTGATAAATTACTCAAATAAAATCCTATATTCCTATTAAGCAATGCATAAGTTCATGTGTTGGACTGTTAAAGAAGAAATGCTAACTACAAAAGCTAGTAAAAATAATATTGGTTGAAAAATTACCTGAAAATGAAGAAGATGATAATGATCACCCTCAAACCTCCTTGAACCACCACACACGGCCTTGAAAGATCATTGAAAAACGTAAGAGAACGGACAAACAGAGTTCAACTTTCGATTTTCTCTCAAAGTTTTGGAAAACATAATGAAGTCCACGGCCTGAACAATTTATATAAGAGAGCACAAAAGATGAATCGTCGCCTTGTAAGTACCGCGACACCTAAGAAGACAGAACTAAGCCACAACCCCAATCACAATCTTGGCACTACGGATTGGGGGCTTATTGATAGTACAAATATAGCACCTTGTCGCGGATGGTATTCTGCATTGCATAGGCTTACATGTCGCGACCCATCTCAACATAGGGCGCGACCCCCTACTGAACTCGGGGTGTATCCCTACCAAATAAGGGGCACGACCCTCCGCATCACAGGTCGCGACCCCCCCAACATGCCGCGGAACCACCCAATACAGGGTGTGACACCTTTGTCTCTAGCCTGTTACAGGATCCAACACTCACATTGCCTGCCTTACATGCCGCATCCCTCTCTATTATAGCAACTGCAGACTTTATATACGTTACGTGCTCCGAGAACATGGGCATACCCCCTATAAATAGAGGATTACACCTCGAAGTGAGAGGGGACCGATTCCATACACCCAAGGGAAATTCTACAATACATACTCCTTATACAGCCCCAACCTATAGCTTTGGGGCCACTCGCCGGCATCGCAACCATATTTTCGGCACACCAGAATCCTCAATATTATCATGTATTCTCCTTTATTCTCATACTTGTATGCCTCTTTAGGCACGATTATATTGTATAATACAACACATATAATGAGAAAGGAGCAGCACAGTGGACGTAGGCCTATTTTAGAGGCTGAACCACTCTATATATTATTTTCTCTCTATTTACTTGCTTTGTTTATTTATTATACACTTTACTCTTGACTTGATGGTACGAGAATGACAAGTGGACAATCTCTCATATCATCATCTTCCATTAAACTCACGAAATGCGAAAAGGAAAATTCCCCTTTGAAAATGGAAGGGTCTCTTTTGAGCAATATGTAAGCCCAACGATCATCTATTGAAGCGAGTCTCCTTTTAATGGAGAATGATAATAAAGATTTAGGTGAAAGGTTAAATGTTAAAAAATGTGAGTTAGAGAAATGTAAAAGTTCTAATGACTCTTTGAGTGTGAAAATAACGTTTCTTGAAGACGAGTTAATCTCATCTATGGATGTGAAAATTACCATTGAAGATAAAAAAATGGGAAAATTTCTTTTATCTCATACTAAATCTTCTTTTGATAAACGTGGTGTTGGTTTTGAAAAACCTCGTGTTCAATCTAAATCCGATGATAATATAATTTTTGTGAAGTTTTCTCAAAATATGCATATGCCTGAAGAGTCTTTTCATCTGTTGAGAAGAAAGGTATTTAAAAGCCTTCAAAGAAATCCGATCATCGTTTTTTGTATCATTGCACTTTTTGTAACCGTGATCATTATATGAAAGACTTTTTTATATTGGCTTAAGAAAACCTGCAAGGTGATTAAGAAATTTCATTTGGACGAAGTTTCGTCTTTGAGGAGTAATTTTAATTCCCTATTTGAAAAATCCAAAACCATTTTGTCACAAATTGAAATTATTTCAAAATCAAAAAGTTTTGACACTAGTTCAAAAGATTTGGGGAAGAATATCAAGACTAAAATGGTTTGGACTAAGAAAGAAAAATGTCTTGTTATTCACACGACCTTTGTTGGCCAAAATAACTCACATTGGTATTTTAATAGTAGGTGGTCTAGGCATATGACCAGAAAAAAATCCTTATTTTTTAAACTCGTTAAGAAAGAATCCAGTTCAGTCACTTTTAGAGATGGGAACAAATCTAATGTTTTAGGGAAAGGTACCATAGAGATTGATGGTTTTAAGGGACTAGATAATGTTATTTAGTTGATGTCTTGGAGGTTAACTCGCTTAGCATAAATCAAATGTGCGACAATTGCCACAATGTGGTTTTTACCAACAAATATGGTCAAGCCCTTGATTTCTAGGGTAAATGCATTTTTAGGGGCAGTAGAACAATGGCGAATTGTTAAATCATCAATGTCTCTCCGAGTGTTCTTTACAATAGTGCTAAGGAAGGTGTGGAGGATCCTTGGCATCAGAGGTTAGGTCATGTGAAACTTAAAGATCTTAATAGACTTTCCAGGAATGGACTTGTTCGTGATTTACATCATTTGGAGTCAACTTCTTTTTGTGTGTGTGGTACTTATCAAATGGGCAAACAAATTCGCAATCCACATAAGAGGTTGAATGTTATTGCTACCTCGCGCATGCTAGAAGTTTTACACATAGACCTTATGAGGGATGACAGATATCTTTTTGGTGAGCTTGAGGATTAAAAGGATGGTAAAGTTACGTTTGAATATGGTAATCAGTCTATCACTTTGGGTAAGGGAACCTTTGATATTTTTGAGTTTCTCTAGAAAGAGAATGTTTTGTTTGTAAAGAGTCTAAAACCTAATTTTATCAGCATAAGACAATTGTGTGAATCCAACCTTATTGTTAACTTCTCTCAAAAGAGTTATGAAGTTTTTAATAAGAAATGAAAGATGGTACTTCACGGTGGGAGGACACTGGACAAATATTATGGGCTTGCCCTTTGTTCAAATTTATCTTTCACAATGCCAAAGTGACCACTTTTAATCTTTAGCATCAATGACTAGGTCATGTAAAGCATATGAAACTTGATCGTCTTGTCAATATGACCTAATGCATGGATTATCATCACTTGGAAAGCCTTGCTCGAGTTTTCATTTGGAGATCATATATTACTTTAGGTGTCTCCCATGAACAGAGTGATGCGGTTCGAGAAGAAGGGGAAGTTTGCTCGCCGGTATGTGGGGCCATTCACTTTTATTGATTGTATCGGATTAGTTGCATATCGCTTAGCGTTGATGGATCATTTATAGTAGGTGCGCAATGTATTTCATGTCTCAAAATTACGTAATTTCCTTAGATATGCTTTAGCATATTAACACATTTATCTCGATGAAATAAGACTTCATTTTGATGTGAGTTACGAGGAGAAGCGAGTTGTCATTTTGGATCAAAGGGAACAAAAACTTCGCTCCAAGGTGATTCCTTTAGCACGGTTCTAATGGGGGCATCACAATGACGACACGTAGAAATAGGAGAGGGTGTATGACAAGCAAGAAAATTATCTAAACTACTCTTTTACAACGAGGAAGAGTCAACGGTGGGGGAAGCATACTAAGATGATTCGACACGCGTACAAAAATATGTATGTGATTTATTTTACTTTTGGAGGTATTACTATAAGTTCTAATGTACTACCGTTTGACGCATACTATAGGGTGAGACAAAGGTCCACATATGTGTTTTTATCATCCTAAGTTGGGCCCGAGGGTAGGTATACCCTTAGGTTAAGTTCTGGGATATTATGAGTAGTATTTTGGGCTCATATGGTGCTAAATATATACATGATGATTTAAGGATTAATTATGAGAGATAGACCTTGTTAATCACATACTTTATAGCAGGGAAATAAATCCTAATAGCCTTAGACCTTTGGGAGAGAATAAAAAATATTTTGGGAGAAAAAGAACAAGGATCATTGAGTAGAGGTTCACCGTTCATGCACTCGAAAAAGAAATCTCTTGCTTTATCACGAATAATTTGTAATTTGTTTACTATTAATTTTATGTAGTAAAAATGAAATTTAGAACGTGTGTTAGGATTGTGATTTTATATCTTAATCATGTTTTGTTGATGAATTAATTGGGATTAGTGTTGAATTAATTCTGACTTGAAAGACTTAAGATTTTCAAAGAGAACCCTTAAATTGATTTATTTTGAACTATGGATATTTAATTAGAACTCACGTTTAGGTTTGATTGATGTATGTTGGTTGAATCCTCATATTAATTTCATATATTGATCTAAAATCTTAGGTGTATTTGACGCCATTAATGGTGATAAATGAATTAGGTTTGATTTGATGAATTAGACCTTTAATTCTATTTATAACTGATGAATATACGTTAGTATTATGTTTATATAATTTAGGTTCATTACAGAGTGAAAAATTTGGTGACACAAAACTTTAGTTATTAATTTTGGATTAACTATGGCCGTTTTGGTTTTGGAGAAGAAGAATACTTATGCACCTATATTTTTCAACGATATTGGTGTCTCGTTCGAACGAGGATGGGTATATTGTTCGAATTACCTTGGAATCTCATTCGAACGAGCTTGCACTGTTAGCGACATTTGGGGCAGCAAAGGATGGTTTTGGGTTTTAATCTCATAATAAATTCTTGAATAATTCTTATTCCCTTATAGTACCATTTAAGATGATATTTAAATGAGAGAATAATGCGATGAGACTTTAATGTAGGTTTGAGTTTTATAAACCTTAATTTAGTTAACACAATTCGTCGTTGGGGATTAGGCTGATTGGGAGTATAAGCTAGAGTGACATGACACCCTATATATATATATTCTTATTTTTATAAACATACCGTCACTCATGTGGCATCAATCAGTTGGGGTTGTCTTGAAGTTTGTGACCGTGTACCACACACCTGGCTGTTGATGCCGGTCGTTATGGAGGGCTTATATTTTGATCAGGCGTTTAGTCGGTCTACGCTTCGTGATGAGAGAGGTGAATGATCCAATCCATCGTTTGAATTTTTATATAGGACTACCCGATGACATGATTTCATATTGATCCCATATTCTCATATGTGCGTATTTTATGTTTAAGTCCGTTAGGTGATCGACTCCTACAGATTTACCGATAGAAGCACAAGATGGTACCCAAAGGTAGTTACCTTTGTGTGATATATTTGAGAACTATAAACGAAATATTTTAGACCAGTGATGGACACTTAATTAAAAGATACCCCATATTACGTTTATATGTGGTGATTATGAGATTGTGTACATCTCAGTTTGCCGGCGACATTGAGAAGATGGCATTTGGGTTGTTTACTTTAAACCTATAGTTAGTTATATCGCTATTATATTTTGGTATATGATTACTCATTATTAGTCTAGATATAAATACTTTTAGTATAGATTACGCCTTGGGTCGAGACATGCTCGTATTATTTCACTTAGGTGGGAGGTAATTTATTTAGTGTATATGAGTGTCAACGGGATGACATGTTTTTTATAAATGAGTCGTCTGATTATTACTATTGATATTGAAGATATTTATTGAAACTTTAGAGTCCCGACCCAAATAATATAAAAGAATTTCCCAGGAATCCATAGGCATGATTTCTAAGGCTGAGGAGATTCAGACTTGTAGCTCCACTTGCATTCCAGTTTTCATTAAGTTGATTATTAGTATATGTTGCTACTTAATTCAGTTTCAGTTTAGTTATTTCTAATAAGAGATTGTATGGACCGTGATTTCAAGTTATTTTATTTTAGTCACTTATTTGAGTGTTAAGACTATTTTAGTTTATCATATTGGATTTGATATAATATTTATTCTAATTTTATATATCTTTATAATTTATCACATGTTGTGGATTGATTTTAGTTCATTTTAATTATTTTATTTATATTTTGATGCCGATAATGCTATTAATTGTTTAATCTGCACTATCTTCGGCGTATTAGAATAGACAACTAGTATGTGAATAATAAGTGATAGAGGGAACTTTTGTGTATATTTTTTGTCATTGCTTGAAAAGCTCCTCTCATCAAAATCCTCAAAATACCTACAAAATATAATATCAAACTCAAGTGTAGATGTAAATAAGGGTATCAATCCACATCAAGGGAGTAAGCTAGAGACAAACTCAATTGTAATTCAATTTTTATTTTCTTTTTGGGCTTTTTACTTTTTCAAATTTTTTTAGCCTTTTCAAATATTAAAACAATTTTTGGTGAGAAGAAGTGAAATAACACTAAACTAAAATGAAAGATCAAATTACAAATAAAAAATGACTAAAATGGAAAATAAAGTCTAACACTAAAATATGAGACAAACGAGGTAAATAAATGTGAGAACAATCAAGGAGTGAGATTACACCACAAATTTGAGCTATTCTAACTAATTAATTTAATTAATTGAATTCTCCCTAATTAATATCAAAATTACAAATCAACTCTAGTTTTAAATGTAATTTTAATAGTAACCTTTTAGAAAATTAAGTTTAACCGCCCACAACTCTGGAAAATAGATCTACAGTCCTTTTGATTAATCACTCGCTAGGATCGATCGATTAAAATTTATGTAAATCTTAGAAAATAAAAATATGGTTGAAATTCAAGTAATAATACCCCACTTAAGAAACCCCTATCACTAGTTCGAATCTAAAATGAGTATTATAACTTGGAATTTTAATTTTCTCTCGAAAATCATTTACCCTCTCTCGAGGCTTAAATTTAAGGGTGAGGGATCAAAATTAATATTCAAAGGGAATTTTCAAGTAATCAAACTAATTAAATCAAAATAACATCAAATAAAGGTTCACCCCACCCCTTGAAAGGGGATTTATCCTAAATGATATTAAACATGATAATCAAATAAACTAGACAATTAAAATAAAAGTAGAGAAGAGAACAATCAAACCAAATCTCTTTGAGTGAAATTGAACTCCAATCCTTGAATTTGCAATTTACATCCCTCCAAATTGTGTGATCAAACCAAAATTACATCAACAATTACACTAAAAAAAGGATTATCACTAATTTATTTTTCTCGCTAATCTAAAGAAAGTAAAATAAAATAAATTCTAACCTAAAAAACTAAACTAAAAAAATGGTGTTTCTCTCTCTAAAATTCTCTCTACCAATTCCCTATTCTAAAAGCTCTCCTTCAATTGAGTCTTCCATTCTTTAAATAGTAGGTATGGAGCATGGGGGTAATTTGGGTAGGTTTAATGTGTAAGAGGTGTGTAAGGTGTTGAGGTGAGGGTATTTCGAGAATTATGCACACATGTGCATGGGAAATGTGTGAGGTAAAGAAGGTACATAGGTGAGGGGATTTGGGTGACAAAATCTGATATGGTTATGGGGTATTTTGGGAAAGTGGGTTAAATAAGTTAGTTGGGGGTAGTTTGGGAAAATGGGTTTATTAACATGTGAGGCTTTGAATTGGCTTTTGTTTCTTGGTTTGTATTTTGGCTCCTCAGGGACTTGGGTTTGGGAGGTTTGGTTCATGGCTTAAAGGTTGGAGAAAATGGGAAATGGGTCTTTGAAAAGGGAAATGGGAGGTGGGTCGGAGTTGTGCCAGATTTGGGTCTCGACAGTAGGGTCACAGCTGGGTGTAGGTCTGGCTCAGGTTGGGGTTGTAGGCCCGAAATGGGGTTCGTCGCCGACGGTTTTGCTGGGGCGTTGCCGGGGTAGCGGGTATGAATGCAGAGGGTTCGCCGAAAAAGGTTTGGGCTTCACCGGCTTGTGGTTTCGGTGTTATGAGAGAAGGTATAAGGATGGATTTGCAGCAAGGTTCTAAAAAACGCAGGGCGTGATTGAGGCGTGGAGGAAAAGCCTTAAGCCTTAGAAGCCTAGGCGGGCCTAGGCGTAAAAAGGCATGAAAAGGAGTTTAGGCCTTCTTAATATATTTTAATATTTTTTAACCATAACAAGGCTATTAAAATAGAAAAATTGCACATATCATAAAAATATGTCTGAATATATGCAAATTAAAATACTATCTGATTATTTTGGATAAGATAATGGTCCGATTTGTAAATAAATTCTTTAAAAGGCGACATCGTTTTACCAAGAATAAGGCGTGAAAAGCGTAAGGTGAGGCGTTTCTCCTAAGCCTTAAGCCTAGGCAGGGTTTTTAGAACAATGGTTTGCAGGTTGGTTAATGTGGTGGATGAATATGTGATGGTGGTTATGGGGGAAGAGAGATGGGTGTGTTGGTAGTTAATGGAGTTTTGGTGAGAAGAGAGGAGAGAGAAAGGTATTGGTGTGAGGTTGAAGAAGAAGGGCGTGGGGTTAGTGTGTGAGGGTGTATTTGGGTGTGAGGGGTTTTATGTGTATTTAACTTATGACCCCTAAAAAATGTCTAACTAAAACTAATAAAATTAAAAATAAAATCCTAAAAATAAAAAATAAAAACAAAAACTTAAATAAAATAAAAACTGAAGTCCTAAAAAAATAAACTAATAAAAGTTAAAAATTGAAACTAAAGACCTACAAAAATGTAAATCCAAATAAAACTAAAAAATAAATGAATTCCTAAAAAAAAACTAATCCTACTAAAATAAAATAAAAACTAAAAACTAAAAATCAAAATAAAATAACATTAAATAAAAAGAAATAAAAAATAAATCCTAAAAATAAAAACGATTCAAACTAAAAATTAAAAATATAAAAAATACGAAAGGGAACAAATCAAACACACATGAATCGGTACATAGTTTAGGCTAGGTTAGGGTTACACGATAATGTATTTAGCTCCATTCAACGCGCATTTGCCTCGATATATAGCTTTTGACACCGCAAACGAACGTTTGACCTACAAGATAAACATTTAAGCACATAAGACACAAATTGCCGAGAATTAGCAACTAAAATAAATCTATATGGGGTATAAAATGTATAGTTTTGGGTGCTTATCACACCACCCCCAAACAGAGCGTTGCTAGTCCTCGAGCAATAAGATAGAGAGAAAGGGAAAGATAAGCCAAATGTGTACGACTTTCGCGGTCTCTTGCGATTGCACTTAACATGTGCAACAAGCCTTTAAACCTATAGGTTGCCCTATAAAACGAGTTTTGTCTCGTGAGGGTTTGCAGGGAATATACCCACAAAATTCTTATTTGCAATGGCAGTCAATCTCTTATTAGAAGTAGAATAATCGTACAATCCATCATAAGATAAATGATTTCAGAAATACATGCTAGAATGTGTAAAAAGGTTAACTAAGTAAATACACAAGACACATCCTTCCTAAAACTCAACGTGTGTGTGTGAATCAGTCAAAACGGATCGAGTATCATAGGAGTAATTCCTCGATTGACTTTTCTGAATCAACGCTTCAACTTCAAATCTTAGTGGATATAAATATCTCAAACGAGCTCTCGAGATTACAGTTAGTGTATCGCTCTTGTGTGTGAGGAGGTGAGTAAATGTAAGCAAGTTCAAACGTCTCGCACACATATAAGAAAGAACGGACATTAAGAAAGAAAATGATCTCATGAAAGAATGTTGATCACTATAGTGAGAACGTCGAGTTATTCACCACGTTGACTATCATTTGCCCGAACACTTAGGGGAGAATATGTATGCATATAGGTGAGGGGAAAAAGAAATGGGATATGTGGGATGAGATGATGTAGGATAGGATGGGATGGTGATATGATGGATATATGATGGATGAAAGATGGATGAGTGTTCTAACTTGAAGAAAAAAATGTCTTTATTACACAAGAACTAACTACAAAACTATCTTTTTCTCTTTTCTCTTTTTTCGTCTTTTTTTTTTCTATATTTTTTTCTTTTTCTTACTTTTTTTTTCCTCTCTCTTTTCAAACCAACAATGAAGACATTTACATTTGAAATCACCCTCTTTTATTTTAAAAATGAAAGATGATATGGAGATGATATGGAGATGATAGGTGATGGTGTGGAGAAATATAGAAAAGCATGGGAATGTAATGGGTGAGTGAATGGAAATATGATATGAAAAAGTGGTAAGCGTATGGATGAAAACCTAGTGATCGGGACAAACTTCAAGACATGTGTTTCTTACAATTCGAAAGTGATGTCGTTCTCAGTGATCAACCCAAAATTTAGTGAAGGATAATGACATCACACAACGATTTAGGTGCGGACCCAAAAGAATTTGAATCAACTTGTGACTCGGAGATTGCGTAAAACATTCTGAAAGGTGAAAGGCACAAATCTCACAAGCTAAAGTCTCCACTAGTGATCCTTAAGGTTCTCTTTAGAATTGTAGTACTCCTCAACTCTAACCGTAGGGATGTGATAAGTGCGCAAATTTTGTTGAGTCTAGAAATTCATAATGCAACATGCCTTGTTACGTAGTACATAAGCTATTTATAAAAAGATAAATCCTCTAGCTTGATTCCTATACTTAAAAGATGGATGAATGAAAATTTACATCAATGAGTGAAATGAAAGAAACTGCACGAAATTTTAAAAATTAGGTTTAAAACTCAAATTTTTTCAAAAGAGGTACGATTTTGATAAAATTCTCCACCCCTTAACAAAAAGGAACATCGTCCTCGATGTTAAGTAAAATGATTTTTAAAATGGAGAGCATAAGGTAGGAAAGAGATTACCAGAATCAACCGCTAATGAAGTGGAAAGATGAAGCCAAAATGAAACCTGAATAAGTAAGAAAAAAATGTGTACAAGTCTATAAACATGGGAAGCATAGGGTGATGTGAAACACCACCCCCAAACAGGATGAGACTAGTGCAAGAAATCACGGGCTGCCTCCCGATAGTGATAAGTTTAATGTCTTCAGCCAGACCGAAGGGATCTCACCCTAAGGATAATAACAAGGAAAGCGCGGGGTGGCAGAAAAATTGGGTGACGAGAATCACCCCCAAACAAGACTGAAGCGCCAGCCTTGTTGAAAACAGGCTAAAGTGGTCAATACACTTATATAGCAAAGTGCATCACACGATGCAAAACATCGGTGGACCATGGGTGGGTGGGTATAGGGTAAGGGTGAGGGTGGAAAGGGTGAAGAGGTATCATCCACGGGCCTTGTTGATCTTAAAGGTGAGGGTAACTAGGGCTCTATAGGCATGATGCTCTAGTTGGTGAGGGACGCAATATAGTGGGGAAAGTGGAATGGGGTGGGCCTCAGAGAAATGACACGACCATTTAAAGACTACTCTCGTCCTGTAGGGCAACCTATAGGTTTAAAGGCTTGTTGCACATGCTAATTGCAATCGCAAGTGCCTGCGAAAGTGGTACACTTTTTGTTACTCATCTTTCTCTTTCTCTCTATCTTATTGCTCGAGGACTAGCAATGCTCTGTTTGGGGGTGGTATGATAAGCACCCAAAAGTGTACATTTTATACCCCGAATAGACGTATTTTAGTTGCTAATTCTCGACAATTTGGTTCTTATGTGCTTTATTGCCTATTTTGTAGGTCGAATGCACGTTGCGGTGTTCAAACGTGTATTTCAAGGCAATTGTGCAAATTATGGAGCTGACTACCCTTATCCTGTATCCTAACCTACCCTAGCCTAAACTCTGTCCCAAGCCGTGTGTGTTTTATTTGTTCCCTTTCGTATTTTTTATTTTTTAAATTTTTAGTTGAGTTGTTTTTATTTTTAGGGTTTATTTTAAATTTGTTTAGAATTTTCTAGGATTCATTTCCCATTTTTATATTTTTATATCTCTTATTTTTATTTTTATTATTTTTTAGTTTTTATTTTATTTTATCTTATTTTATTAAGATTTGCTTTTAGGAGTTTGTTTTTAGTTTTATTATATTTTACTTTTTTTTAGATCTTTACTTTTTATGTTTTTATTATATTTTTAGTTTTATTTCTTTTATTTCTTTTAGTTTTATTTTATAGATTAGAAGTTTTATTTTAATTTTAGTTTTTATAGATTTTATTTTTTAGGATTTTGGTTATTTTAATTTTCATTTTTTAGGGTCATAAGTTAAACACACACACACAAACAACCCCTCATCCCCACCATATCCCATACACCCTTACTACACACAATCATCACCCAAGTCATCTTCAACCTCAAACACTTTCTCTCTCCTCTCATCTTCCCTCCATAACCGACAAAACAAACACCCAAACCCGTCTCCAAAGCAGATCCCCTACCCTCCAAACCATGTCAACCCATATCCATTCCGGCGACGCTCGCTCCCTCCGGCGTCCTACCACCTGCTACTCCCGACCCCCAGCTGCACTTGCCCAATCGCCGGAGCTGTCTTCCTACCGCCGCGACCTTGTCAGCGCCTGCTCCGGAACTCCCATACCCGGAGCTTCAACCACCATCCCGTCCACCTACCAAACCCATCTCCGGCGATCGACCTCCCAACCTCCAACCGATCCCATACCAAAATCTAACCCGCAAGACCAACAACCCACTTTTCTAACCAAACCAAAAACCCAAACCCATTTCCATTTCTCCCCAAAAGCAAAACACGATTTTTCCACCCGCATAAAACAAATTCCAAACAAAACCAAAATAAAAGTAAATCAATAAAAATCCCTTTTACCCATTTAAACCATCCACTTAAGCCTTTTTCAATAATACCCCCAAACCCTTTTAACCAAAATCTGATTTGTTTTTATCCTCACCAACCCACTTCCCACATGACCACACACAACCCCTCACATCCCAATACCATACACACTCACACAAAACTAAACCAACTCACACATACACACATAACACCCATACACCTAAACACACCCAACCAACCCCCTAACCCTCACCTAACTTACCCTACACCTCCACGACACACAATTACCTCCACCCATCTTCTTCCCCACCAAATATTTACCACTCTCTATTTTCAACTCCATAACCCAACTACACCCCATCCACACCTTATCTCCAAACCCATACCCGGAACCCCAAGCCACGACCCAACTTTAACTCGCCAAATCCCTTATATCCCCGACAACGGCGCCATTTGATAGAGGGAACTTTTGTGTATATTTTTCGTCGTTGTTTTAAAAGCTTCTCTAATCAAAATCCTCAAAAATACCTACAAAATATAATATCAAACTCAAGTGTAGAGGTAAATAAGGGTATTAATCGACATTAAGGGGGTAAGCTAGAGACAAACTCAATTGTAATTCAATTTTTATTTTCTTTTTGGGATTTTTTTATTTTTTTAGCCTTTTCAAATATTAAAACAATTTTTGGTGAGAAGAAGTGAAATAACACTAAACTAAAATGAAAGATAAAATTACAAATTAAAAAGTGACTAAAATGGAAAATAAAGTCTAACACTAAAATATGATATAAGCGAGGTAAATAAATGTGAGAACAATCAAGGAGTGGGATTACACCACAAATTTTAGCTATTCTAACTAATTAATTTAATTAATTGAATTCTCCATAATTAATATCAAAATTACAAATCAACTCTAGTTTTAAATGTAATTTTAATAGTAACCTTTTAGAAAATTAAGTTTAACCCCCCACAACTCTAGAAAATAGATCTACAGTCCTTTTAATTAATCACTCGCTAGGATCAATCGATTAAAATTTATGTAAATCTTAGAAAATAAAAATAGGGTTGAAATTCAAGTAATAATACCCCACTTAAGAAACCCCTATCACTAGTTCGAATCTAAAATGGGTATTATAACTTGGAATTTTAATTTTCTCTCGAAAATCATTTACCCTCTCTCGAGGCTTAAATTTAAGGGTGAGGGATCAAAATTAATATTCAAAGGGAATTTTCAAGTAATCAAACAAGTTAAATCAAAATAACATCAAATAAAGGTTCACCCCACCCCTTGAAAGGGGATTTATCCTAACATGATATTAAACATGATAATCAAATAAACTAGACAATTAAAATAAAAGTAGAGAAGAGAACAATCAAACCAAATCTCTTTGAGTGAAATTGATCTCCAATCCTTGAATTTGCAATTTACATCCCTCCAAATTGTGTGATCAAACCAAAATTACATCAACAATTACACTAAAAAAAGGATTATCACTAATTTATTTTTCTCGCTAATCTAAAGAAAGTAAAATAAAATAAATTCTAACCTAAAAAACTAAACTAAAAAAATGGTGTTTCTCTCTCTAAAATTCTCTCTACCAGTTCCCTATTCTAAAAGCTCTCCTTCAATTGAGTCTTCCATTCTTTAAATAGTAGGTATGGAGCATGGGGGTAATTTGGGTAGGTTTAATGTGTAAGAGGTGTGTAAGGTGTTGAGGTGAGGGTATTTTGAGAATTATGCACACATGTGCATGGGAAATGTGTGAGGTAAGGAAGGTACATAGGTGAGGGAATTTGGGTGACAAAATCTGATATGCTTATGGGGTATTTTGGGAAAGTGGGTTAAATGAATTAGTTGGGGGTAGTTTGGGAAAATGGGTTTTTTAACATGCGAGGCTTTGAATTGGCTTTTATTTCTTGGTTTGTATTTTGGTAGCTCACGGATTTGGGTTTGGGAGGTTTGGGTTCATGGCTTAAAGGTTGGACAAAATGGAAAATGGGTCTTTGAAAAGGGAAATGGGAGGTGGGTCGGAGTTGTGCTAGATTTGGGTCGCGACAGTCGGGTCGCAACCGGGTGTAGGTTTGGCTCGAGTTCGAGTTGTAGGCCCGGAATGGGGTTCGTCGCCGGAGGTTTTTCTGGGGCTCTGCCGGGGCAACGAGTATGAATGCAGAGGGTTCGCCGAAAAAGGTTTGGGCTTCGCCGGCTTGGGGTTCTGGTGTTATGAGGGAAGGTATAAGGATGGGTTTGCAGGTTGGTTAATGTGGTGGATGAATTGGTGATGGTGGTTATGGGGGAAGAGAGATGGGTGTGTTGGTAGTTAATGGAGTTTTGGTGAGAAGAGAGAAGAGAGAAGAGAGAAGAGAGAAAGGTATTGGTGTGAGGTTGAAGAAGAAGGGTGTGGGGTTAGTGTGTGAGGGTGTATTTGGGTGTGAGGGGTTTTGTGTGTATTTAACTTATGACCCCTAAAAAATGTCTAACTAAAACTAATAAAATTAAAAATAAAATCCTAAAAATCAAAATAAAAATAAAATCAAAAACAAAAACTTAAATAAAATAAAAACTGAAGTCCTATAAAAATAAACTAATAAAAGCAAAAAAACAAAAATTCCTAAAACTTAAAAATTGAAACTAAAGACCTACAAAAATGTAAATCTAAATAAAACTAAAAAATAAATGAATTCCTAAAAAAAATAATCCTAATAAAATAAAATAAAAACTAAAAACTAAAAACTAAAAACTAAAAACTAAAAATCAAAATAAAATAATATTAAATAAAAAGAAATAAAAAATAAATCCAAAAAATAAAAACGATTCAAACTAAAAATTAAAAATATAAAAATTACGAAAGGGAACAAATCAAACACACACGGTTTGGGACAGAGTTTAGGCTAGGTTAGGGTAGGTTAGGGTTACGGGATAAGGTATTTAGCCCCATTCAACGCGCATTTGCCTCGATATATTGCTTTTGACACCGTAAACGGATGTTTGACCTACAAGATAAATATTTAAGCACATAAGAACCAAATTACCGAGAATTTGCAACTCAAATACATCTATTTGGTGTATAAAATGTACAGTTTTGGGTGCTTATCAATAAGGGGTTATTAGAGTTGGTATTAGAGTATCTAGGGTTCTATAGTCTTAGATTCCTTTGGATTTTTTTACATATTGCATTGTGTTCTTTGATTTGTTAGATCCCAATGAGTAGGATTTATTTTATTATTATATGAATCGTTAGATAATGTAAATCTTGTTTGCTTTGATATGGAAAACACCAGGCGCGGTAGAACACGACAGACTACTGACAGGGCTATAGATAGGGATGCTCAGCAAGAGTATCAAACTTAGCTACTCTTGTTACTCAGGCAGTGTCCGCCTTGTTACAACTCTTCCAGATGCCACCATAGCTGCAAGTGGTGGTACCTGTTCAATCACATATTTTTTTGGGAGAGACCGTGTGTGGCCTTTGCTAAAGTCAACCAACTTGAGTTTGTTGGGAGTTCATACATTCTTGTTGTGTATTAGTGGAGGAAGGACATCCAAAGGTACTTGTAAATGGTAGAGTGCACAGAGGTCTAAAAGAATATGTTGGTAAACTTCAAGCTAGTAAGGGAGGCTTTGTAGTGGTAGGAGTCAGTCAACAGGATTAAGGTGAGGGATACGATGTCAATTACAAACTTATGGGTTAGATTTGATGATAAGTACTACCCGTCAATCGTCAGGGGTGAGAAGAAGAGACAGTTTATGAGTATCAAGGAGGAGAATCACATTGTGGTGGAATATGAAAAATAGTTTACCATACTATCATTTCTTATCCCAGAAGCGATAAATATGGAGGAGAATAAGATCGAGAATTTTATCTTCGGTATGATGTGGCATATCAGACATGCCATTTTGGGGAATTCGACTTTTACCATTCATACACAGGTGGTGAATGCTACCTTACTTCATTGCCAGGACCACAGAGAGTTCTTGAAGAAGAAGGGAAAGAATAGGACCAATGCAAATTCATCTAGCCATCAAGTAAAGACAAATTGAGGTGGCACTCACGGGGATGAATAACCTAAGGGACCTCTCTTAAGATATTAACACGACAAGAAGTATAAGGGGTTTAATGACAATAAGGTCCACAAAGACCAAGGATAATAATTTCAGAAGGGCCAATAAAGCTCGGGACAGTAGAGTGGAGGCCAAGGGGGCCAATAACATCATCGAGGCCATCGAGGACAACATACTGTAATACCCTGTATTTTTATGGAATTTAATTATGGGATTAATTAAATTAAATTGGGATAAATTAATTCAATATTAATTCAAATTTTAAAATAAATATTTACTAGCGTGACAAGAGTTAGTAATTATTGGTAAGAATTATGTTAAATAGTACTTAATAAGTAAATTAATATATGAGATTGAATGTATTAAAATTATCGCGAGTGAATAATATGACAATTATAAAAATTAAGTTGGGACGCGCGTGTGTCGTGTCAGGACTAAATTAATGGAATAAAAAGGAAATTAATTATAAGTCATCCGTATGGTCATTTTGAGTGTGCCAATGTGTCCTAAAGGGTTGAGATAGTCATAAAAGTGTACCCGGGGATTTAGTTTGGGTCTCGGGGCAATTTTAGGTCTAATCGACAACCCGGGAGGGCATTTTGGTAATTTACAATTTTAGGCCTTAATTAATGATGAAAATTGAGAGGTTATATCTGATGAAAATTAGGAGTCCTCGAGGGTTAAAAACACTGGAGTTGCAAAGAGGCTAAGGAAAATAAAAGAGAGAAGGCTTCTAAGGAGGAGAACCACCAACCCTACACCATTCTCACCAATTTCACCACCAACGCGTAGATCGGGGAACAAGGATCATACCCAGCATCTTTTACAATTCAGACTTTCATTCTTAAGGCAAGTATCTAACTTGCTGTTCTTTGGTTGATAACACATCCATGCTAGTGTAGAAATAATGATTTTATGTTTTCATGAATGTTAAATGATGTTTGGGAGATTTATATTGAATTTCTGAGTAGAAACCATGTTAGGACAACCCTATTAATATATGTAGATGATTAACTATGAAATTGGTGTCCAGTAGAAGTTCAATTCTGGAAGAATAAGGAAGATATTGATGATGATAATAAAAATAGGGTTCTTGATGAATTAGTTGAATTAACCCCTTTGATTGATGGCCCTTGACGAATTTGTATATGTTTTACTTTAGAAATAATGTATGTATAATAATACAACTCTTGGTTTGATTGTTTGGGAGTTTGGGACGAATTAATAGAGGTTTTGAGGATTTAAGTTTATGAAACTCGTAGGTAAATAATTGCAGAAATTGGGCCAATAACTTCTCGATCGATCGATCGACTCAAAACTGTCGATCGATCGACCGACCATTTTCATCGATCGATCGACTCCTCCAGAAATTTGACTCTCATTTCCTTTTTAAATGTTAATCAAACGTAAATGTATAAGGACACTTAAACATAACTTAAATATCATAATGGGACTTGAGAGGGACCAGTAGGGTTGTGGACAAGGTTAGGGTACTATGATTTCATATGGAATTAAAATGTAGGGTTACGAGGGTATAAAGTGAGTTATAATTGCGTGTGATAGTTTGAGGATTTAGCAAGGCAATGACGATGTAGAAAAGTAGGGTGGAGAGGGTACACTTATTGATTTGACATTTATTAAAATGATACACTTTGAGAATCGATAAGTACTCGCGAATTTATGAAAAATGAGAAAATAAAAGAATGACTTAATTACGTAGAATTCGAGGGCTACGTGCCACTTATGGTTAGAATATGTTATGGGTCATGGGTTTACCTGTATGAATAATGTAAATACATATGAGTGTATGAATATATATATTGTGTGAACATTTGTGTTTAATCATACCCACGCTACTTGCTATCACGGAGGTTTTCATGCTGGGACAATTTTATCTCGACGTGTCCTTTATGGGGGATATTGACTTGCACCCTAGAACATAAAATCCATGGATACAGGTTATCTGAGAATGACAGTCAGACGGTCCTACGCAACGTGAGGGTATGTGCTGACCCCTTAATGACTCGGAACTATGCTTCGCCTCCAATATGTGTGTTTTGTGTTAATACAGTTCGAGAGTGATTCTGGACTAGTATTTCCCTTTGTATGAGAGATACGGGGACTTGATAGCAGACTATGCTAGGACTATAGATTTATATGGGGTGCCCTATCAGTATATATATTGTGAGTGATAAATATATGTACCTGTGATTAATCTACCGTTCTTGTAAGTAAATAAAATTGAATAATTAATATTAAATGAATTAAGTGGTTGAGAACTTAAGTTTGTATTGAGATGAACATAACTGGCTTAATATTCATAAGAAAGTTTATCAAATATAAACTATAGTTATGTGATTACTTGAAACCAAATTTGGTGAGGGGAAATTGGGTTAGACTAGTGAATTGGGTTAAACTAGTAAATTGGGTTAACTTTATCTAGATTAAATCAGTGGTAAGTTAGGAGTGCACACTAGTTGAGGGGTGAGAATTCTCAAGTGAGTGTAGAGGTACTAACATGTATATAATATCAACTGTTAAGCATTTTAAATACTTGCTAAACTATTTTTAAAGCTATTTTACACTCGGGCTCTGACCCATTTCCTGTCATCTCTTCTTTCTCTTGTGTGTGTGTGTATATATATATATATTACAGGTGCCCATCCACAGGGACATCAGACTTAGATTTTTGGACGATTGACGTGATGCAGCTAGTTTGGGAGTTACAGGTCCTTGCAGTAGACGACTGCATCCTTTTCTTCTCAGTCTTCTGTTTAGTCATTATTAGATAGGGCATGTGTCACCCATTTCCAGTTTTTATCTAGTTCAGAGAGATTTGTACTCTTTATTCATTTTAGTATTCTGTTTTAGTTGGGATTGCTTTTGAATATTACATTATCATTTGATTTGGGATATTTGATTTGGATGATTAATCTAACATGTTTATTTCATTTGGATGGTTTGGTTTTTAATATTATTATCCGTGTTCATGACATTGGTTTCGTATATTAAATCAGAATATAAGACTTAATCTAGAAAATTACATGTTTTGACACTTAGCTTAATTATTTATTAGGTGATTAATAAAGGAAAAATTATTTTTCGACAGTGATGCTAAGAATGAACCAACCGGACGCTTCGATTTAATTCAATAAATGACTGATCACCTGATATTTAATTAGGCGGGGTGTCACCGGTGGTATCAGAGCCAGGTTCTAGTATCTTTTTGGATTTGTACAGCTTATTATGCTTTCTGCTTAGCGTCCTTTGATTTAGAGCCCTAAAATTAGGAATGTTGTATTCATCCCTACGCGTTGGAAATTCATACCTTTGCGATTTATTTATATGAATGTTGAACTCACACAGTCCATTTCAACTTTTAGATGGCACGTCAAGAGACACAAGCTAACAATGCTGGGGGAGTTAATGAGCAAGGTCAAGTGATACCTCAGGTACCCCCGGAGAGTGTATCAATCGCCGAAATAGCAGGTATTTTGGCACAGGCAGTTACCACTGCAGTCTTACAGTACCAAGATCGCGGTATGCATCTTATTGGAGGCAAAAGAATAAGAGAAGATAATCAATCTGACATGAATAGAGTTAACAATTATGGGAAGACACCAATACCGCAACAACAAGTTCATCAAGGTCGAAAAGACCGCGAAGGTAATAGAATTTGCATGAAGAGCCAAAAGCGTCAGGGCCAACCTAGCCAGGGACATAATGATGTTATAAAAAGGTGTTTCAAATGTGGAAGAGATGACCATAAACATCAAACTTGTCCGGATAAGGCTGGAAAGAAACTCCGACCTGACTATTAGGGACAACAAGGCCCAAGAAAGCAAAGACTTACAAGACTCTGCTATAAGTGTGAACGACAGGGTCATAAGTGGAGGGACTGTCCTCAACCTGATATTATTTTTCGTCAAAATGCTCAGCAGGGCCATCAGGGTCAAGGAAGAAGTGGGATTGAGCAATAGGGTCGAAATTAACAAATTCATAAGATGAGACAGTTTGGTGGTAGATGCTTCAATTGTGGCAGGATGGGTCATAGGAGTCAAGATTGCTCAGATAAGGGCAAGATATCAGGAGCCACAGAAGCCTATGTTTCTAGCGGCCCTTCCAACACCGACGCAGGTACCAGCCTTATCAACCATTTCTCTTGTCACCCCACCATAGCAGGGTAAGATACAATATGGGTGTGTGTACAACGTCCACCGGGCAGTAGCACCACAGGCACCACCCGTAGTTGAGGATAAGTTTCCTATCTATGGTACTATGGGGCGCATTTTATTTGACATTAGGGCATCACACTGCTTCATAGCCACTAGTTTTTCATGGGCCACGGGGTTGTTATACTCGACAGAGAATGCAATAACATGCGTAGACTCACCATTGGGAAGTAGGTATAGAGATTGGGAGCCTGATTTTGCTTGCAGATATGCTAGTCTTAGATATGCACGATTATGACACAATTATTTGAATGGATTTGCTTGCTGCTTATAGAGCCATGATAGACCGTTTCAGTAGGATTATTATTTTTTGCTATTCTAGGTCAGGAGATATTTCTAGTGGCGATGCCTCGTCCTAAGGGAGAATCGTCCACCCATTTGTATTACATAGAGGAGGAGACCTATAAGGGGATAGTGATTCCTATTGATTCGATTTATGTAGTTTGCGAGTTTTTCTGACTTATTCAGGAGATACCGGGACTACCGCCTAGTCGAGAGATAGATTTCATTATAAATTTGATGCCGAGAACTCGATCGATAGCCCATGCACCATACCGTATTGATCCAATTGAGATGAGAGAGTTGCGTGATCAGATTGAGCAGCTGTTAGGATAGGGCTTCATCCGTAGGAGTACCTCACTCTGGGGTTCTCCCGTATTATTTGTGAATAAAATAGATGGGTCATTGAGGTTGTGCGTGGACTACCGAGAGTTAAACAATTTCACGATACAGAATAAGTATTCGTTGCCCCGAATTAATGACTTGTTCGACCAGTTGAGAGGAGATGCCTTCTTCTCAAAGATAGATTTGAGGTCGGGATACCATCATTTACGGATGAGGGAACAAGATGTGTCGAATACTGGTTTCTTGACGCATTATGGATCCTACAAGTTCCGAGTTATGCCGTTTAGGCTAACCAATGCTCCAGTCATGTTCATGGACTTAGTGAATAGGGTGTTTAGAGAGTTCATGGATCAGTTTGTCATTGTCTTCATAGATGACATTCTGATTTATTCCTAAATTGAGGAGGCGCATGCCGAGCATTTGAAACAGGTTCTTCAGACTCTGTGAGAGTATCAACTATATGCTAAGTATGAGAAGTGAGGGTTTTAGCTATGAGAGGTCCAGTTCTTGGGGAACATTATTTCTGCCAGGGGGATATCCGTGGATCCAAGAAAGGTGTTCGCAGTGAGGGAGTGGGAACAACCCACGACACCATCAGAGATCCATAGTTTCTTAGGATTGGCAGGGTACTACAGACGGTTTATTAGAGGATTCGCAAAAGTAGCTGGTCCATTGACTAATCTGACTCACAAGGGGGTACCGTACGTATGGGATGACGATTGTCAATTGGCTTCCGATGAGCTAAAGGATAAGTTAACTTTGACATCAGTTCTTGCTTTACCCAGGTCAGGAGTAGAGTACCTAGTGTGTAATGACGCTTCCCTACAGGGACTTGGTGGAGTACTTCAGGAGGAGGAGAAGGCTATAACTTATTACTCCCTGAAGCCCAAGCCTCACGAGAAGAATTACCCCACCCACGACTTGGAGGTAGCAACGATCGTGTTTACCTTGCGGATTTGGAGACACTACTTATTAGAAGAGAAGTTTTGCCTGTTCACAAACCACAAGTCACTGCAATACTTGTTCACCTGGCGGGAGTTGAACATGCATCAACGTAGGTGGCTGGAGTTTGTGAAAGATTATCAGTTCGAGATTCAGTTCCACCCGAAGAAGGCTAACGTAGTTGCTGATGTGTTGAGACGTAGGCCAGTAGGTGAGGTGGACGAAATGTGGAAGGCGAAATGGAAAGAGTTGGGACATCAGAATGCAGTGGCCCAATCCTTTATATCCGTTATGACAGTCACACCTGAGATTGTTACTAGGGTGATCCGGGCCCAAACCGCTAATTTATTTTTGCTTGGATTAGATTGTACGGCTTCTAGCCAAGGGCGCGGAGTCCTACTCAGTCAGTTAAGATGGAGAATTGCGATTTAATAGGAGATTAGTGGTCCCGAAGGGGGAGGACTTACATCATGCAATAATGACAAAGTCGTATGAATCTCGATTTGCGATACATCCTGGAGGGGATAAGATGTAGCAGGATATGAGGTAATAATACTGGTGGAGTGGGATGAAGAAGGACATTATGGATCTCGTGTCAAATGTACCACCTGTCAACTAGTAAAGGTGGATCATCAGAGACCACCAGGGTTACTTCAGTCGTTAGAGATCCCTATGAGAAAATGGGGGAGCATTTCCATAGTTTTCATCACTGGGTTGCCTACATCACAGTGGGGTCACGTTCTATTTGGGTAGTAGTGGATTGGTTAACTAAGGTAGCTCATTCTCTATCGGTGAGAACAGACTACACTATGGTACTGTATTCCCAGTTGTTTATTACTGAGATAGTGACGTTGAATGGGGTGCCCCTAGATATCGTGTCTAATAGAGGCAAGATTTTTTTATCAAGCTGTCACACCTCATGAAATCTGACAGATGGGGTGGCCAGCCAGCGTCGCCGAACTAAGACGGGCGTGAACTAAATAAATACCATTCTTAGCATGATACAGATATGAGACATCAACAAATCATCCATAAGATAAGATAATTGAATCAATCCCAACTGATAATAAACAACTAAGATATAAAAGATCCATCACATGCTAACTCTGAATAAATCCAATCTCCAATAATGATTAAATAAAATCTGAATACCAAACCGATAGAATAATCCAACTGAAAACCTCTAACAACTATGGAACCGAATGGCCCAATAAAACTCAAAGGAAGTCTCATAATTAAATACGACTGAAAAGGAAAGTCTAACTAAACTATGCCATAAAATAAATAACTCCAGCTACACCTCCAAATGATAACTTCGAAAATCCTATGTAGCTTCTCCAAATCTTATCCTGAAAAGTTAGTCAACACACGAGGTCAGAGCCCCGAGCATGAATACACACTACTCCCCTCAAATAGGGTCCGTGAACTTAGACAATATCATTATACGCAATAAATATCGCAATAGAGTATTTTAATTAAACGAATAATTAATCGCGATAAATATAAATCACTAACTACCCGAGAGATCCCCATTTTAGAAGAACACACCAATATGATTTTAAATTCCCAAGCCCCACGGAGTTAATTTTATTTAATCAACCCAATTTTATTATTGTTCTCACTTTTTATTATGACGGTTCTCCAGCCCCGGGTGGTAATCCACCAAAATGTCACACATCCCCTTGTCAATCGCCCTCTGACCCGTTTAAACTGTCGACCCAGACATATGACAAGGTTCCACACATGACACGACATAAATCATCATCTGACCCATTTAAACTGTCGGCCCCGATACATTATATCGCCACAAATTTTAATACCAGTTTTTATCTTAGGCATTAATCCTCAATTTCTCAATTTCACAATTTGTAATTTACACCACCCTTTTATCGATGTGAGATCCTCAAAATTCCCCTTAGTCCCATACCTAAGGGTCCCCAAGTTACCAATCCGTCCTACCCTATGTATAAGATGAATTTCTAACCTAAACCTCGACCTAATCTAATGCCTAGGCTAGCGTATCGACTATAAAGTATTAAAAATCAGCCCACCCCGACATAATAAAGTCGCAATAATCTACCCTCACTAGTCCCATACCTTGAAGACGTAAATCTTCAAAAGGCCTACCACTAGACCCATACCTATAAGTCATCCTAAAATACAGGCAGAGAAAAATTACCCAACAACCCGTCGTCACAAAGGCAATATAATAATACCAACAAGTCACACAAACAAGCATAATTAATCATCGTATAAAACTACACATGTTTGTCCAATTCATCTAAATCTTAATTTAATTATCACAACGTTAAAATACCCAATTAATCTCATTTAATTATTTTAAATTAAATATACCGCTATTTCATCATTTAAAACATCATAATTCCAATTTCATTATCTCAACACAAATTACATGAGTTATACGCCCCCAAATTCATTTATTACAAAACTAGGGGTTTTCTACATCCAACCTATGCCCATAAAACCCAAAATCCACTCATCAATCCTACGTACCCAAAGGGTTATGAATATTATTTAGATTAAAAGATTTTATAAAAATAGCCCCATAGTTAGTGCCCACTTTTTCTAATTAGATTGCTAATTGCTTTTAGGAAAACATGAAATTAAGGTTTAGGCAACACTTAAAACGCATAATACTAATGAAAAAGAATAGAGTATTCATGCCTAAGTTTAAGTTGAAGAAAAACTGGTAGCACGGTTGGATTCCTCTCGAAAAATTAGTGAAGGAGTGTTCTTGAACAAACTTGATTAAACCCCAATTAAGCCTCCCAAAACTCGTGACAAAAAAACTTGATTATGTTGGAGGTTTATGATTATAGTTGAAAGGAAAAATATTTGCAAGTGTTCTCTGGTGAAAGACTTGAGAAAAAGTGATTATGAGAATCCCCCCTACGGATTATTAAGGTTATATAGTGATTAGGAGTCCTAATCCTAAACAAACTCTAATTCAGAATCTACGACTTGCGTAAAAACTGAGGGAATCGATCGATCGACTCCAGGCATCGATCGATCGATTGACCAAGTCGCCAGGCAGTTCCCCCACAAAATGCATATAAGGTAAAAACACTTAAAAACTCAATTAAAAATCCATTTTAATTCCGATTTCAATTCCACTTGAAGTTTTATTCTTCTAAAATCATAATCAACATATTTTTGTAATAAAAATCATTAAATCCAAAATTTTATTTTTTCTTTAATATTCCAATTAATTAATAAAACACGGGGTGTTACACACGCTTCTGGGAGAGCTTTCAGGAGGCTATGGGTACCGAGTTGCGATTGAGTACGGCATATCACCCGCAGATCGATGGACAGACTGAGCGTACTAATTAGATGCTGAAGGCTATGCTATGCATGCGTGTCCTTTATTTTGGACGAGGATGGGAGAAATACCTTCCTCTCGTGGAGTTCGCTTATAATAACTCCTACCAATTTACGATTGGAATGCCCCCGTTTGAGGCGTTGTACGGAAGACCTTGTCGTTCTCCCACTTGTTGCCTAGAGGTGGGGGACAACAAGTTACTTGGGCCAGAGGTGATTGAGGAAACCTTAGCCAGGATTGAGTTGATCTGGAGTTGCATCCGGGTAGCCCAGGACAGGCAGAAAAGCTACGCCGATGCAAAGCGGTTCTTCAGAGAGTTTAGCGTGGAGGACCAGGTATTACTTATAGTGTCTCCTATGAAAGGAGTGATGAGGTTCAGGAAGAAAGAGAAATTGGCTCCGAGGTACGTAGGACCATTCCCCATTATTGAGAGGATCGGATCGGTGGCACACAAACTTGGGTTGCCGGAGAATTTGCACCATATTCATGATGTGTTACACATTTCGTCATTGAGGCGGTATCTCCGAGAGGATTTGGCCCATACCCATATTGCGATATATGAGATTGACTTGCATCCCAACAACTCTTATGAGGAGAGACCAATGGCTATCCTAGACCGTAGTGAGAGGAGATTGATGTCGAATGTAGTTCCAATTGTACAGGTCCAATGGGAGCATCATAATATGGAGGAGTCCACTTGGGAGCGCGAGATAGATATGCACGAAAAGTATACAGAATTATTTCTACCGGGTATGCCTTATTTTTTGAATTTCGGGATGAAATTCCGTTATTAGGGGGGAAGTATGTAATACCCCGAATTTTTATGACATTTAATTATGGGATTAATTAAATTAAATTGGGATAAATTAACTCAATATTAATCCAAATTTTAAAATAAATATTTACTAGCATGACGAGAGTTAGTAATTATTGGTAAGAATTATTTTGAATATTACTTAATGAGTAAAGTAATGTATGATATTGAATTTATTAAAATTGTTGAGCGTGAATAATACGGCAATTATAGAAATTAAGTGGGGACGCGCATGTGTCGTGTCGGGACTAAATTCAGGGAATAAAAAATAAATTAATTCTAAATCGCCCGTATGGTCATTTCGAGTACGCCAATGTGCCTGGAAGGGTCGAGATATTCAGAAAAGTGTACCTTGGGTTTATAGTGTAATACCCCACATTTTTTATTGAATTGAAATTGAAAAAAAACACTATGCCAGTATATATATTTGAAATGTTAGGAAATGAAACTATGCCAGTATATATATTCGAAATATTTGGAAATGAAAAGTTAAAATGAATTCATTGAGATACGAATGTGCGACTTAAATATTAGAAGTGAATTAACGCGTAAAAGGATCGAGAGAATTAAATTTGGGGCAATGGCATTTTTGTAAATAAACTAACCCTAGGTATAAATAGAAAAGAAGAGAAGAAGGTTTTCTCATTTCACAAAAGGGGTCTAGAGTTTGGCAGAGAGAGAGAGAGAGAGAGAGTAAGAAGAGAAGAAAGCTAAGAGGATTTCAAGAGGATTCAACATCTCCATACAATCTAAGGCAAGTTTATAACCTATATGTGTATAATATGTATCTATAATGAAATTTCACATGAACATGTATTTGGATCCCTAAATTAATATAAAATTGATGTTAAAAATGATATGCAATGTATTAGGATCACCCTCCATGTAGATTCAAATGCAATAATATCATTATAGGGATTGAGTTGTAGAACAACCTCTTGAATTTGAGAAATCTATGAAATTGAGTAAATTGTCATAATAAAAACCTGTTTTGAGCTATTTTGGTTTGGAAAATGGATGTTTCGTCCACGCTGCCTTGGAGAAAATCATGTTCTGAACAACTTTGTAGTTTTAAGTTTTTTCAAAAACGGATCGGGAAATCCTCGAATATGCGTTTTACAGTTCTGCGCAGAAAGTTGTCGTAAATAGGGGCTAACTGTATATGTTAGTTTCGGGTCTGTTTTAAGCAGGCTATGGTAGCGTGCGTGCGCGCGAGTCCTTGTAGAAAATCACGTTCCGAACAACTTTGTAGTTTTAAGTTTTTCCAAAAATGGATCGAAAAAGCCTCAAATTGGCATTTTATATATTTGCGCAACAAGTTGTCATAAACCGGGGAGGACTGTATATGTTAGTTTCGGGTTTATTTTAACCGGGTTATGGTAGCGTGCTCATGTTTTTTTGTAGAAAATCACGTTCCGAACAACTTTTTAGTTTTAAGTTTGTTCAAAAATGGATCGGAAAAGTATCAATTCGGCGTTTTACAATTCTGGACAAAATGTTGTTGAAATAAGAGTGCTAATATTTTTCATGTTGTTAGTACGATAATTGTGGTATTGTGCCTAATATCCTAACTTGATCACATAATTAAGGTTATTAGGGATATATAACCTTGAAATGATTTGATGTTGAATTAGTAAATTAATGACGTAAATGATGTTATATTGTAAATAATGACTATTGTATAACTCGAGTAAGAGACTTGATACGATTGTATATATACATAAGTGTGAAATGGTTTTACATGTATATTATCGAGTATACGCTAGACTAGTCCTCAGATCAACGTAGGCACATGTTGAATGTAATTTTTTGTGATTGATCCGGTTAGGTTCCGCTCAAGTGCCGTGTCGAAGATAAACCAGCGAAATCGGACACATGGATGTAATGCGGGTCAGATAGAAAGACCTTGGAACGCCATGTGATTTAGGACTTAGTATGATTTTCCTTGCCACGTAATATTGAGGAATATTCGTGTGTAGGCCTAGTGTTACGACTTGTTCCCCCGGGTAACGATAGTGACCCGATATGACTTGCTTTGTGAGATATTATACTTATGTCTTAAAGTAATATCCCGAATCGATGCATTTGATATTATACTTGAAGGAAATATTTTGATTCGTTAAATACTGAAATGAGATTAATAATGATTAATCATGATACGATATGAGACTACACGTTACTCGAGTTTGGGTTGGGTAGTCACGACATAGGAGCATTGGTTGGGTAATTGAACAACTTAATTACTGGCGATGAGTAATGACTAGTGTGCTTTCATTATAAGTACATCTTATAATCTTATAGCTTGTTTTCTTGCTTTGACGTTCGTCTATCTTACTTCTTGCTCCTCTCCTATATATATATATATATATATATATATATATATATATATATATATATATATATATATGACAGGTCCTCGCCCCGCTGGACAATAGACTATGGAGCTTGATGAGATCATATCAATCTTAGGATTCCTGTAGCCGTGGAGTTAATCTATTTTAATTTATGTCGTTTGTTTCCCTTTTTTTGAGGGTGGTATCAGAGATTAATATCACTTTATTTATACTTGGGATTTGAGAGAATTGTTGTATTACTCTTTCCCGTTTTGTGTTGGTCCGCATGCATTGGCTTTTTATATTTTCAGTTTGAGATTACTGATGGATTATTGCTGTTGATGTAAAAAACTAGATTTGATTTAATTATTTTAATCACAGATAAAAAAAGGATTAAATAAATAAGACAAAAGGATTTTTAAAATGGTTCAGCCGTGTGAGAATGGTCTACGTCCACTATTTTTGTATTGCTGACTGTTTGCTTGGAATTCTCGATAAGTGGTTTATCAAGAGATCCAGAGTCCCCCTCTAATGAAAAGGTTACAATGTATTTATAGCCATGAGGCTGTACATATGAAAGGATAATGCACTGTTATCCAGTAGACATATACATCTGTACGATAATAATGTGCATTTGATGCGCAACTGTCTTTTAATTCTCTCGATTTAGATGCTCTGCACGCTAAGTTGCTCGGACAGCCTGAGTTGCTCGGGCCGCTTAAGTTGCTTGGACCGCTTGAGTTGCTCGATACGATTAAGTTGCTCGGGGCGCCTGAGTTGCTCGGGATGCCTGAGTTGCTCGTCTAAAGTGTTTGTATTTGACAGGTAGATCTCCACGTGTCTTCAAGTGATTGGTCCACATCAGCAGACTAAATTTGGTACCAATAGAAGCCCCCAATGTTTCACAGTTGAGGTTGAAGGAGAGTGTGGAACATTTTGCTTGAAAACTGCTTGGATTATTGATCTTCATGGATTTTAGGAAAATTTTATAATTCCTTTTTGAGCGCATAAGTATCAGGCTTCATAAATAATTTGAATTTTCATGACGACTTAGATATTTGTGCCTTTTTCTTCTTTTAGCCGCCGAAAACGCAAACGTCTTTCCTTGTAATCATTCCCTTTCTCTCTTCCTGAGGTAAAGTACTTAAGCGCGGCAGAAATCCTGTCTTCTTTCACTTTTCAAATTTGTATCTTTGAAATCTTCATCTTTTCTCTGTCTTGTACCTTCGTTCTTTTCATCGTTCATTGACAACTGATCTCTATTTTCTCTGTAATATTTTCTTCCTTCCTCTTTATTTTCTTTATTCGCCATGGTTTATCCTGTTGAATTGTTAGAAAAATTTTGATATGAGTTTTCAATCCCTTCGTGGGTTATTTTGGAAGAACTTTCTGAACCTTCTAATTATTTTTCTTTGGCTGAGGGACATTGGTTCCCCAGTCCTTTTGTAGCAGAATGTGGCTTTTCTTTCCCGCCAAATCCCTTGTGTTTGGAGTTTTGCCAATACTTTGATGTTGTACCTGCAAGAATAGCTCCAAACACATGGAGGATAGTTAATGGTGTACATAGGTTGAATCAACTTCATGGAACTCGTTTTGGGATTCCAGAGATTACGTATTGCTACAGATGGGTTACCAGTGAAAGTACTTCTATTTAAAAACTAGGTTTTTGAATAGAGCATTAGTTGTCAATCTTTTCGATGCCAATAGGGATTATTTTGATCATGGTGTTGTGATGAAAAATTGGCAACACCCTCCATTAAATGGAGATCATGTATACCAAGGTCCCAGGTGTCCAATTTATGGCAATGGGATAGGTTGTTTTTATTTTTGAAATCTTATTTTCTTTGTATTTGATAAAATCCATCACTCACAATTGATTTTGTTTCTTACAGTTGATAGTAAAAGGAAACCTCCAAAGGAAACTGAGGTTAATATAAAGCATTTAAAACTTATCTGGAGCCTGCACCAATCTGTTGCTGAGGATCATATTAGATCTGCTTCTTACTTGTTGCAATATAAAAGCTACACTTCATCTTTTACTACTCGTCCTCGTCCAGTGGTGGTTGATCTTGACCAAGTACTAGCCTCTGAGACTAGTGTGGAAGGTTCTTCTTCTGAATCGAATATTCCTATCACTGATCTGATGAAGATGAGAAGAGCTCCTGCCTTTTTTAACAAGTCTGCCTCTGCCCATGTGGAGGAAAAGAAGAGTAAAAAAGATGTCCCCGATGAGGGGACAAAGAAAATAGATGTACCCCCTCTTATTGCTGCCCAGGAAGCTGGCAAGAAGCCCCCTGTGGCTCCGAGTAAGACTGTTGCTATCTCTCCTTCAAGTGATGTCGTTGTCATTTCACCAATAAAGACAACATCTATAGTTGAAGATGCTCCTACTACTCTGAGGAGATTAAAGAAAAGTTCTTTTGAGAGACCTGCTGAACCTATCTCTCAACCTTCAAATGTTGAAGGTAGTGTTCCAACTCATATTCCTACGAGCTTTGCTGTGGGCTTGGTAAGTTCCTGGACTGTCCCAAAGGTCCAAGGCATTGAAGATACTCTTTCTCGTGAGAGAATTACTACTCTAGGTTCTCAACACATTGCTTCAGTTAGTATATTTAGCTTGACCCTTTTATTTTTTAATACTATGTTCATGTATTGACTTAAAGTTATTTCTTTTTTCAGTTGGTGATGTGTTTCAACAGCATTCTGAATAAGGATGAAGCTATTAGGGCTTCAAGCTCCTCGGGTGGAGTAGAGGAAGATTTTGTTGGGCTGACCCAATCTTTGAAAGATTCTTGTCAAAAGTACGAGGAAGATAAAGGTGCTTGGGAGAAGAAATTTAAGTTCGTTGAGCTAGATAGAGATCAAGCTGTGAATGCCTCTAAGGAATTGGAGAAGAAGTTGAAGGAGTTTGAACAGAGCAACAAGAATCTTGAGGTTAAGCTTAAGTCGGCTGAAGAGGAAGTTATTAAACTTCAAGATGTTGAGCGATAAAAAATGGAGGGGGAAGAAAAGCTGAAGTGTGCCGAGGAGCTCCTGAGGGAAAGGATCTCCTTGGAGAAGGCAAAAAGGAAAGCTGCAGTTAAAAAATCCTTCAGTACTGGTTGGGAAAAAGGCTGGAACAAGGGTCTGGCCGTCATGTCTTCTAAAATAGAATATGCAGGCGTCAAATATTTTAGGTATGGATGGGTAGAAGCTTTGTAGGAGTTGAAGGTTGCTGAGAATTCTGAATTATTCCAGCAGCACACTCATGGCCCTCCTCCCTCTCCTCGAGAAGAAGAAGAGGATGAAGGTGCTTCAGATGAATCTTCTATGATGACTGGAGATCAGGTCCCCAGTGTTCCTATTGTTCAACCTTTCGAGCAACTCCAACCAACCTGTACTTTTGTCGAGCAGATACCATTGTCTTTCGAGCAACCAACCCCTTCATCCAAACCTTCTGAGGAAGTCGTAGGAAACAAGGAGAAGGTGTAAAGTTATTCGAGCTTTTTATTTTGTTGTTCTCCTGAATGTAACCTTGAACTATGTATTTTCTCTTATAATGAATAAAAATTCTAACTTTGGTTGCTCGTCTTGAATTTTTCTTTTATTTACTCTGTCTGCATCATTATTGATTCTTTTTATTTCTTCTCTTTGCTAGTTTATGGACAAGATGGATCTTTTATCAACTCATGATACGGAATTGATGAAGAAATGCAATGACTATTTTAAAGCTGGTCATGCAGATCTTAATGAGGCCCAGATAATTGAAATCCTCGGATCAGGAGCTTCTGATTGAGCAATTAAAGCTTACCAATACTTAAAATGCTTGCTCGATCGTGCTGTTGCCAACAATGTGGCGTACTACAAGATGATTGAAGACCTCCAAGGAACAATCGAGGAACTTCAATAATAGTATAAAGAATCTTCTGCCCTTTTGTATCAAGGATACGAGAAAAAATATCAACAATTGAGTGCTGACAAAGGGTATGACAAATTCATCTCTGCTCATGAGAAGAAAGAGAGTGTTCTGAAGCTTAAAGTTGAAGAGCATAGGCATATCGCCAAGTTGTTGGAGCAGGAGAATATTTCTTTGTAAGAGGAAATAAAGAAACTCAAATCTGTTGCTTCTTCTTCGGGAGCCTTGGTCCCAATTAATGATGATGGTTTTTCATTTTTGGAAGTAGAAAATGCTAACTTAAGGGATGAGTTAGAAACCTTGAAACGAGATGGACACTCCACATCTACTCGTGGACGAGAAAGGGCTGGTCAGGTCACCATTGAAGAAGCAAGAACGCAGTCGGCTTTAGAGAATCAAGTTGTTCAGTTAATGGCGAAAAACCAAGCCTTGGCAGAAATGTCTAAGAAGATTCTGACCTTCACCGAGCAACTCTCTAATCAAAGCTCTGCTTTGGAAAGTAAGGAAATTCTAGTGAAGAAACTCCACGAGCAACTTGAAAGGTTAACTTATCAGTTCCACAAGCAGCCCAAGGAATTTTGGATGGATGGGTATGATGAAGCTCTGTACCATCTAGATGCTCGGATACAACAGTCGAATAATGAGGGGTACAAGCAGGGATGGTTGAATGCTATGTGTGTGCTACAATTGGAGCAGGGACACTACTTATTATGAGCCTGGAGTGCTCGATTTGTCCGTGCCTCCTTTTAAGCTTAATTTTAGTTGGATTCCTGCTCGTGCAATTCCTCGATGCCTGATTTCCAAGTGTCTCGGTGATTACAGTCTTCATGCCAACTTTGAGAAATCTCGCCCAAAACATTTGCATGATCGGCCATCTGTATTGAATGTTAGAATGCTGCAAGATGTAAACTTTATAAATTGCCCTTATGCATTAGATGATCCTCCAGTCGGGGTAGAACCTGTTTCAAAAGTAGAGGGGAAGAAACCCATAGAGTAGGATATTTTTTATGTAATGAATCACATTTTTCACATTTTATGTAATTTTACTTGATTTGAATGAATAAATTTTTAGTCTTTTGCCATTTTATTTTCTTCGAAACAATTTATAGAATGTCCTTGTTTATTTATTTGTGAATATATGATTATAGTGACTTGTCACTCTTTGGGCCTAAGCAATGGAATGATTTGCATCCCATGTTCCTGCTTAGTTGCAATAATCTCGTGTGGATTACCTTGTTGCCTAGACAATGGATGCCCTGGGAGATCATCCAACTTCTTACCTAGTTTGCCGACCAACCGGAGTTGGTGGTATAGGGTTCCCGACCAATCGGAGTTGGTGGTATAGAGTTCCCGACCAACCAGAGTTGGTGGTAATTTAATTTCCGACCAACCAGAGTTGGTGGTAATTGATTCCCAACCAACTGGAGTTGGCGATAATGAGTTCCCGACCAACCGGACTTGGTGGTAATTGAATTTCTGACCAACCGGAGTTGGTGGTATTTGATTCCCGACCAACCGGAGTTGGTGGTAATGAGTTCCCGACCAATCGGAGTTGGTGGTAATTTCTCTGCATTTGGTGTGTAGTGTGTAGCACTAATATTCCAAAAAAATTTCAACAAAGAAAGAACTGGGTGAAACATCACTTTATTCATATTGAAGAAACTGCATTACATAGGAATTTCAATTACTGATAATACTTGCGCAGATGCTCTGCATTCCATGCATTCTTGAATTCTTCTCCTTCCAAGGTTTCAATCCTGTATGTCCCTGGATGAACAACTTCGGTTACTCTGTAGGGTCCATGCCAGTTGGCTTCAAGTTTTTTATGCTTTTGGATCACTTTCTTCGGCACATAACCCCTTCATTTCAAATCACACCTCTGCACTCTTTTGTTATAGAACCAAGCTGTTCGTTGTTTATATTCCTAATTGTTGCTTCTTCCCTAACTTCTTTGAGCATATCCAGGTCTAATCTTCTCATCAAATCACTGATAGGAGAATTGAAATTAAGCACCCTGTGCATGGGTAGACCCAATTCAACAGGTATGACAACCTCACTCCCAAATGCTAGCATGTATAGAGACTCTCATGTTGCTGTTCGTGGTGTGGTACGATAAGCCCACAACACAAAATGTAGCTCGTTAATCCAATTTCTCTTTGCATCATCCAGTCGTTTTTTCAAACCATTCAGTAGCGTTCTGTTTGTCACCTCAGTTTTCCCATTGCTTTGGGGATGGCTTGGTGCGTAGTGGATCTTTAGTACATTGGATTGATGACAATACGCAGCAAACTCCTCGTTATTAAACTGGGTTCCATGGTCAGTAGTGAATGCATGTGGGAGACCATATCTGCAGATAATATTCTTCCAAATAAATTAATATACTTTATCGTATGTCATATCAATGAGAGGCACGGTTTCCACCCATTTAGTAAAATAATCCACAGCAACCACAAGGTATTTGAATCTTCCCCTGGTCGTTAGAAGTGGCCCGACCAAGTCAATCCCCCACATGGAGAATGGCCAAGGGGACGTTATGGGTGTTAACAATGCTTGGGGTGTTCTTCGGATGGAAGAGAAACGTTGACATTTATCGCACTTCTTAGCATAAGCTACGCAATCAGCTCTCATCGTTGGCCAGTAATACCACTGCATTGTTATTCTTTACAAAAGCGTCCGACCTGCTACATGGGCTCCACAGGACCCTTCATGAACCTCTTCAATCAAATCTTTCATTTCGGAGGGATGGACACATCTTTGTAGCCCCACTATTACTCCTCGTCTATATAAAATGCCATCGGTCAATACATAACGAGCAACTTTAAACTTTATTTTTTTGGCTGCGAGTTTATCAGTTGACAAAGCCCCCTCTTCAATATAGCCCCTGATAGGGTCCATCTAAGATGGTCACAAATCGAAGGGTAATGAAATTTATCATCAGATCTTCGTTTATGCTCTAACCAGCCAGGATTTCAATTGAGATTGTTCTTCGTAGCTCGGTGCGTGTGGCTGATGCTAACCGAGCTAGGGCATCTGCTCTCGCATTACCCAGTCTTGGTATTCTAATCAATTGACCTGCAGTAAAACTCGATACAACCTCCATTGCTTTGGCATGATACTTGACCATTAATTCTCCTTTTGCTGCGTATACTCCCAGAATTTGATTTGCGATTAACTGGGAATCACTGAACACAACGACTTGCTCTTCCTTCATGGTTTTGGCTAGACTTAGACCCACAAGCATTGCTTCATATTCGGCATTATTATTAGAATCTTTAAATTGAAAGCGCAGAGCATATTCCATATCAATCTCATTCGAACTATTTAAAATAATCCCTGCTCCACTGCCTGTAGTGCACGAAGAGCCATCCCCATATAAATTCCATATAGGTACTTCATTATCAAACTCTTGATCAGATAGAGTTCCTCGATGGAATATTGGATGCTTCCTTTTTTCCTCCTCTAGCACTTCTCGCTGCTCGTTGATCATCTTCTCTTGCTCATCTACCGACGTAAGTTGGTCGGGGTTTAAATTTGATGATCCTGTAACATCCACAGGGTGGTCTGTATTAAACTCCTGTTCTTCGGAGGCACTTTCCTGAGTAAACTTTACGATAAAATCCGCTACTGCCTGCACCTTGAGCGACGATATGGGCTCATAAATTATATCATATTCACTAAGTTCTACTTCCTAGTACATCAATCTTCCTAATTTCTCCGGTTTATGCAGAGCTTGTCTTAATGGCATATCGGTTTACACCACTATAGTATGGGCTTGGAAGTATGACCTCATCCTTCTGCTTGCTTCGATAAGTGTTAGTGCCAACTTCTTCAACCTTGGATATCTGATTTTTGCTCCTCGGAAAGCCTTATAGGTGTAATAGACTGGTTTTTGTACTTCGTCCTCCACTCTTATCAACGCCGAGCTTACTGCATTTTCTAAAAATGTCAGGTACAAGTATAGTTTTTCTCCTATCACTGGTCTAGATAACAATGGAGGTATCCCCAGATATTTTTTTAATTCTTGAAAAGCCTCCTCGCATTCATCATTCCCCTCAAAAGTTTTTTGGAGTGTTTTGAAGAATGGGAGGCATCTGTCAGTTGCTCGTGACACAAACCTATTAAGTGATGCAACTCGCCCTGTGAGACTTTGCACTTCCTTCTTCGTGGTTGGAGATCGTAGCTCCAATAGAGCCTTGATCTTTTCAGGGTTCACCTCAATTCCTTATTGGTTAACAATATATCCGAGAAACATACCTTCTCGTACTCCGAATATGCATTTGGTGGGATTCAGCTTCATTTGATATTTCTCTAGTTGATCAAAGGTCTGACCTAGGTCAATTAGATGGTCAACAACTTGCTTGCTCTTCGTCAGCATATCGTCAACATAAACCTCCATGTTATGACTGATTTGCTATGCGAACACCTTATTCATCACCCGCTGATATGTCGGACCTGCATTTTTAAGTCCATAAGGCATAACATTATAGCAATAAGTACCCCTTGGGGTGATAAAATAGGTACTCTCCCTGTCCTCAAGCTTCATTTTAATCTGGTTGTAACCAGAATAAGCAACCATGAAACTGAGCAATTAATGCTCCGAGGTAGCATCCACTAGTTGATCAATTCGGGGCAAAGGAAAATGATCCTTTGGGCATGCCTTATTAAGATCAGTGAAGTCTACACACATCCTCCACTTGTTATTTTTCTTCTTTACCATCACCACATTTGCTACCTAATCAGGATATTTGACATCCTCAATAAAAAAGGTTTTTTGCAGCTTCTCTACTTCTTCCTCTATAGCTTGGTTCTTCTCAGGACTGAACACTCTTCTTCGCTGTTTTACTGGCTTGATTTACTTGTTCACGTTGAGCTCGTGACACAATAAACTCGGGTCTATCCCTAGCATGTCTTCATGACTCCATGCAAAAGTCTGCTTTCTGCGCCTTAGAAATGCTATCAATTCCTGTTTTATCGATACATCCAGTGATGCACCAATTTGAGTTGTCCGTTCTGGGTGCTCGTCGTCCAGAATGATATTTTTGGTAGCCTCCATGACCTGGCCCTTTACGAGCTGAGACTCGTCCCTAGGGTCTAAAGTTTCAATCTCTGCATCTTCTATTTCATCCACTTGATAAGTAGTAGTCTTCTTTCTGGATTCTTCGCGTTCCTCCTGTTCGGTAGATGAATAGTACCATTCCCGATCTACTTTCTGGTTGCCTTTTACCACTCCTACTCCAAAGTTGGTTGGGAATTTTAAACATTGATGTAAAGTAGATGGTACTGCCTTGAATTTCTTCAGACCTACCCTTCCCATGATGATATTATAAGCTGATTAGACATGTTTATCCATTACAAAAAAGCGTACTCTTTTTGTTTGATAAGATGGCCATGTACCGATAAGTATATCCAACTTGATCATCCCAAGTGGAAAAACCTTCTCGCCAATAAAGCCAAGAATGGGCCTATGATATGGCTCCAACTGGGATAGCTTCAGATTCAAACTGTCAAAGCATGGATAGAACATGATATCTGCCGATATACCATTATCCACTAGAACTCATGAAATAACTACTTCCTTCATTCTCATCTTGATCACCAATGGGTCATCATGAGGGTATAGTATGCCTGCCAGGTTATTCTTAGAGAAACTAATGACCAATTTGTCTTTATTCACCTTCCTCGGGCGATCATCTTCATCCAGATTTATTCGCTGAATGTACGAGCAAGCTTGAGCCTCATTGAGGTAAGCTTTTCTCTCCGCAGTCAGATCTCCACCTCCTGCATCTCCACCTGCAATAACATTACATTAAAATGATCCAAAATGGATTAAAAATACCTCACGTTCTGGTTGCCTTGGTCTTTTAAGGAGATCGGGGTCATCTTCTGGATCTTCTTCATGACTTCTCTTCTTGTCTTCTTTTCCTCGACGAGGAGACTTAGACCTTTGCCTTCCTCGGTCGCTGGTCTTTCCGCCATTTTGGCGATCAATATACTTATCCAATTTTCCTCGTCTGATGAGTGCTTCAATTTCATTCTGGAGGGCTATGCAACTTTTGGTCGTATGACTATGATCTTTGTGGAATTCATAATATTTGGTCTTGTACCTTCTGTTAGGGTCTTCCTTCATCTTTCCCTAGGCAGGCTAGCTCCTCATTGTTCTTGATCTCCTCCAGAATGTGATTTATATCTACCTTTAAAGGAGCATAATTTCCAAATTTCTTCCTCTGCTCTAGTGCTTGCTTTCCTTTCGACTGCTTATTGCCACCATTGTTCTTTTGATCATTCTTTTCGGTTTTACCATCTTCCACCTTGGTCTCCTTAGTATCAGTGTTCTTCTTCGCAGCCATGGCTTCCTCGGCATTCATGATTTTGGCTGCTTTTGCCATCAATTCTTCCATGGTCCTATGTGGATCTTTGGTTAAAGTGTAGTACAATTTATGTGGCAACAGTCCACTCATCAGAGAAGTAATTGTTGTTTTCTCCTCGTAATTAATGACTTTAAGTTTCTTGTTATTGAAACGAGTAATATAGTCCCTAGTGCTTTCACCTGCCTTTTGTCTAACATTCAGCAAGTGTGCTACTCGTTTGACTGGTTTTGCTTCAAAACAGAAGTCCCAATAAAGAGCTCTGCCAGTTGAAAGAAAGTCGCGATCTTCCCCCGAGGAAGGTTGTTGTACCATATCTGGGCTGACCCGGTGAGAGTTCCTATAAATGCCCTGCATCTCATCTCGTCTGGAACTGCATAGATATCGACAGTAGCTTAGTATTATTCTATATGAAGGACAGGGCGAGTCTTTCCATCATACTTAGGCATTACCACATGAGCTTTGAACTTTGATGGTGTGGGGAAATCCCCAATTGCCTGTACGAATGATGTCCCTTGGATAAAAGTTCTTTGTAGAGGATTCTTTTCCTTAGCCATTTCTCCTAATCTGTCCTCTAATCTTTGAATAGAGCCTTTCTATGCATCGTTTCCCTCCTCGGGCCTATTGGTTCGAGCAACTGATCGCGTTGAATTTGCCTCTTAGCAAAGCCTTCCCTTAGATTGGATGGTTGTTGAGAGTTCCTTGACGCAATCCTAGGAGGACTTCTATTCATCCTAGGGCCCAAACGATCAAAAAGAGAGACCCTACTCAACCTTTCTAGAGCACTAGTCCTTTTTGGGGATAGAGTGACGTTTCGTTGAGAATCTGTAGCTCGTACTGATGAAGTCTAACCAGGTTGATAAGAAGGATCATTAAATCTCTCAGTACGATATGATTCGATACGTCTAGATAGAGATTCCTCTGGAAATAGCATTCGCATAGTTCGTGAAGAGGGTAGACGGGTATTTCTCAGAACACTTCATTGTACTGATTGAGCCGACATTCCTCCTGGAGCAGTTTGTAAAAGTTGACACATGGTTTCTTACATGGCCGTTTGACCTTGAGCTAAATTAACCATTATGCCAGCCAGATTTGGAACATTTGGGGGAATAGATGGATTTGGAGGGATCCCAGCGTTTCGATTACTGGATTCCGGATTATCAGCCATTGATGATGAATTATTTTGGTGAAAAATGTTAAGTACAGTCGTTTCCCACAGACGGCGCCAATCTGTTGATGTAAAAAACTAGATTCGATCTAATTATTTTAATCACAAATAAAAAAAGGATTAAATAAATAAGACAAAAGGATTTTTAAAGTGGTTCAACCGTGTGAGAGTGGCCTACATCCACAATTTTTGTATTGCTGACTATTTGCTTGGAATTCTCGATAAGTGGTTTATCAAGAGATCCAGAGTCCCCCTCTAATGAGGAGGTTACAATGTATTTATAGCCTTGAGACTGTACATATGAAAGGATAATGCGCTGTTATCCAGCAGACATATACATTTGTATGATAATAAGTTCATTTAATGCGCAGTTGTCTTTTAATTCTCTCGATTCAGATGCTCTGCACGCTAAGTTTCTCGGTACGCTTAAGTTGCTCGGACCGCTTGAGTTGCTCGGTGCGCTTAAGTTGCTCGGGATGCCTGAGTTGCTCGGGGTGCCTGAGTTGCTCATCTAAAGTGTTTGTATTTGACAGGTAGATCTCCACGTGTCTTCAAGTGATTGGTCCACATCAACAGACTAAATTTGGTATCAACAATTTCAGTTAATAGTTATAAGTTGGTTTCACTTGTTATAGTTGTTATTATATGATTTGGTTACACATATAAGAGTGTACATGTTTACTTTACTGCATTTATTTAAATTCTAATTCTAATGCCAACATATTGACGCTCCTCTTTAATTTAATTGGGCGTAGCTAAGCGAATTAGATATAAGAAGCAGGGTTGTCACATATAGTTTGGGTCTCGGGGTGATTTTAGCTATAATCGGCAACCCGGGAGAGAATTTCGGTAATTTCCAATTTTAGGCCTTAATTAATGACGAAAATTAGGAGGTTATGTCTGATGGAAATTGGGAGTCCTCGAGGGTTAGAAACACTGGAGTCGCAGAGAGGCCAAGGAAGAGAGAAGAGAGAAGAGAGAAGGCTTCCAAGGAGGAAAACCACCAACACTATACCATTCTCACCAATTCCACCACCAACGCGTAGATCGGGGAACAAGGATCATACCTATTATCTTCTACAATCCAGACTTTCATTCTTAAGCAAGTATCTAAGTTGCTGTTCTTTGGTTGATAACACATCCATGCTAGTGTAGGAATAATGATTTTATGTTTTCATGAAAGTTAAATGATGTTTGGGAGATTTATTTTGAATTTCTGAGTAGAAACTATGTTAGGACAACCCTATTAATATATGTAGATGATTAACTACGAAATTGATGTCCAATAGAAGTTGAATTCTAGAAGAATTAGGAAGATATTGATGATGATAATAAAAATAGGGTTCTTGATGAATTAGTTGAATTAACCCCTTTGATTGATGGCCCTTGATGAATTTGTGTATGTTTTATGTTAGAAATAATGTATGTAAGAGAATACAACTCTTGGTTTGATTGTTTGGGAGTTTGGAATGAATTAATAGAGGTTTTGAGGATTTAAGTTTATGAAACTCGTAGGTAAAGAATTGCAGAAATTGGACCAATAACTGCTCGATCGATCGATCGACTCAAGAATGTCGATCGATCGACTGGATCGATTGATCGACCCTTTTCATTGATCAATCGAATCATCCTGGAATTTGACTCTTATTTCCTTTTTAAATGTTAATCCAACCCAAGTGTATAAGGACCCTTAGACATACCTTAAATATCATAATGGGACTTGAGAGGGACCAGCAGGGTTGTGGACAAGGTTTGGGTAGTACGATTTCATATGGATTGGGGCTTTAGCAAGACGATCACGACGTAGACCAGTAGGGTAGAGAGGGTACACTTGCTGATTTGACATTTATTAAAATGATACACTGAGAGAATCGAGAAGTACTCGCGAATTTATGGAAATTGGGAAAATAAAATAAAGACTTAATTACGCAGAATTCGGGCGCTACGTGCCACTTATGATTAAAATATATTATGGGTCATGGGTTTAGCCATCTGAATAATGTAAATATATATGAGTGTATGAATATATATATTGTGTGAACATTTGGGTTTAATTATACCCACGCCACTTGCTATCACAGAGGTTTCCGCTCCGGGACAGTCTTATCTCGATGTGACCTCTATAGGGGATATTGACTTGTACCCTAGAACAGAGGATCCGTGGATACAGGCTATCTAAGAATGACAGTCAGACGGTCCTAAGAGATGTGAGGGTATGTGCTGACCGCTTAGTGACTGGGAACTCTGCTTCGCCTCCAATATGTGTGTTTTGTGTCAATACAATTCGAGAGTGATTCCGGACTAGTATTTCCCTTTGTATGACAGATACGGGGACTTGATAGCAGAGTATGCCATCACCATATATTTATATGGGGTGCCCTATTAGTATATATATTATGAGTGATAAATACATGTACCTGTGATTAATCTACTGTGCTTGTAAGTAGATAAAATTGAATAATTAATATTAAATGAATTAAGTGGTTGAGAACTTAAGTTTGTATTGAGATGAACTTAACTGGCTTAATATTCATAAGAAAAGGTTATCAGATCTAAACTATAGTTATGTGATCACTTGAAACCGAATTTAGTGAGGGGAAATTGGTTTAGACTAGTGAGATGGGTTAGGCTAGTGAATTGGTTTAGCTTTATCTAAATTAGATCAGTAGTACTTTAGGCGTGCACACTAGTTGAGGGGCGAGAATTCCCAAGTGAGTGTCTAGGTACTAACATGTATATAATATCAACTGGTAAGAATTTTAAATACTTGCTAAACTATTTTAAAGCTATTTTACACTCAGCATCTGACCCGTTTCCTGTCATCTCTTCTTTCTCCTATATATATATATATATATATATATATATATATATATAGTACTAGTGCCCAACCACAGGGACGTCAGGTTTAAATCTTTGGACTGTTGACATGCTGCAGCTAGTTTGGGAGTTACAGGTCCTTACCGTAGACGACTTCATCCTTGTCTTCTCAGTCTTCTATTTAGTCATTATAAGATAGGGCATGTGTCACCCATTTCCAGTTTTTTTTCTAATTCAGAGAGATTTTTACTCTTTATTGATTCCAGTATTCTATTTTTATTGGGATTGCTTTTGAATATTACGTTATCCTTCGATTTGGGATATTTTATTTGGATGATTAATCTATCATGTTTATTTCATTTGGATGGTTTGGTTTTTAATATTATTATCCGTGTTCATGACATTGGTTTCGTATATTAAATATGAATATAAGACTTAATCTAGAAAATTACATGTTTTGACACTTAGCTTAATTATTTATTAGGTGATTAATAAAGGAAAAATTATTTTTCGACAGTGATGCTAAGAATGAACCAACCAGACGCTTTGATTTGATTTAATAAATGACTGATCACCTGATATTTAATTAGGCGGGGTGTCACTGGTGGTATCAAAGCCAGGTTCTAGTATCCTTTTGGATTTGTACGGCTTATTATGCTTTCTGCTTAGCGTCCTTTGATTTAGAGCCCTAAAATTAGGAATGTTGTATTTATCCCTACGCGTTGGAAATTCATACCTTTGCGATTTATTTGTATGAATGTTGAACTCACCCAGTCTATTTTAACTTTTAGATGGCACGTCAAGAAGAACAAGCTAACAATGCTGGGGGAGTTAATGAGCAAGGTCAGGTGATACCTCAGGTACCCCCGGAGAGTGTATTAAATCATAACATAAGACTTAATCTATAAAATTACATGTTTTGACACTTAGCTTAATTATTTATTAGGTGATTAATAAAGAAAAAAGTTGTTTTTCGACAGTGATGCTAATAATGAACCAATCGAGCACTTTGATTTAATTTAATAAAGGACCGATCACCCAGTATTTAATTAGGCGAGGTGTCACACATAGAAGGAGATACGCCATTGTATCGACACTTGCTTTACTTATAATGAGGGTGTACATATAGGTAGGAAGTTCTGTAAGAAAATCAGGGTGCACATATGCAGGGAGGTTAGCGTGGGTAGCGGGAACTACAAGGGTAACATCAGCAGTTGCCAACCCCACCAGTTACTGCAATGCTAATGATACCATCACCAACAATACAATCTCATGGGAAACAACCACTGCAGTATAGGCATGTGTACCACGTCTCTCCTAGGGATGCACATGCACAAACTCAGGCAGTTGGGGTTATGTTTCCAATTTTTGGGCATGTAGGATGCATTTCATTTGATACTGGTGCATTGCATTCATTCGTTAGTAGTACTTTTGCTCTATCTTTGGGGATAGCAGATTTAACATCTGATATATTGTCGCATGTTGATCATCCGTGGGCAGAGGGGCACCTATTTGTTCTGTGACCTATTGATTTTAGATATGTTTTAGTACGACACTATCATAGGGATGGATTGGTTAACTACGTATCACACATTTGTTAATTATTTTAGGAGGTCCATTGTTTTTGCCATTCCAAGGTAGGATATGTACTTAATTGCGATACCGCACTCGGAGGGAGGGTCGAGCAAAAATTTGTATTACATTGAGGAGGAAATTTCTAAGGGAGTACCACATGGGTTAGTTAAAACTATATGTTGGGTTCGAGGTTAGTTTAACATTTGGATATATGTGCAACAATAGTTATGGTTAAGTGTAAGGAGTTTTTTTGTAAGGTATGTAATAAACATTAAAAATTGTATTTATTGGCTTTAATCCCTTCGACAAAATTATTTGAATCATAGGTTAGGTTGTTTGAGTTTGTACCTTCAAGCCTATACAATGAAGACATGAGGCGAACCTTGTAAAATAAAATCAAATTTATGCTGAGTTTATGTCTTCATCTTAGGATCTCGAAAAGGTATACCAGATTAATATGTTGATCCATGGATTTCAATTTGAGTGTTTTCATTTTTATCGAGTCTATTTTTCGATTTTTTTTGAAAAATGTGTTTCCATTTTCAGAATTCATTCTAAGGAAACTTATTTTTCATTTTAACGAGATGTGTGATCTCATACGAATGAGACTTGTTTCTAATTTAAACAAGATTGACATTTCATTCGAATGAGCTTCTCATTAGCTACTTCCCGCCTTTTAAAATTGTGATTAGATGCTTGTTTAAAAGCCGTTATTATGACTTTAAGCCTATCATTTGAACTACTTGGTTTCCTTGAAATAAAAAGCCAATTTCATTTAAAGGAGACCATAATTTCTTTCAAACGACATGAGAATACGTGCCTCGAATTTTGTGCCATTTATTTTACATGATTTTCTAGATAAATATGATTAGAGGCAGTCTATTTTGGAAAAGGTTTTTTACAGAACAAAAATATTGCCTCATATACACCTATTTACACCCAGTTTAAGAGATCCACGTTTCAATATAATATTCACGTGTAGAGATATCATGTTTTGAGCCCCAAAGAAATTTACTCTTCATTTATTCGAGTTTTTTTGGCACTATGGATTTCGTGTTATTATGTGATGGAGACTAGTCATAGATCGATAGATACCGAGATATATGAGGAATGTGTTGTCTGCTATTGGTGGATTCCTACGATTATTGCGAAGAAGGTTCGAGGAGTGAAGATTTTAATAGGCCTGGAGGGAGTTGAGTGTGTGAGTAAGTAATCTTTCGTCCTGTCTAAACCTTATATCATAGTGGACTTGTGTAAACTAGGCTGTCCAAGGTCTTTCCTATAGTCATTTTTTCTCATATGTCGTGGCGTTGTGCATTTGTTGATTTACTTTGTTTATTTTACTAATGCATGATCACTTAGATAAATGTTAGGCATGATAAAATAGGATTAATTCCATAACATTTGTTTAATATGTGTTGATTTAATACTAATGTAATTGCTCACTCAATAATAAATTCAATTAAATCTTAAAATATAGTGTCCCACAAGCATTTTCAAATTGGACCTGAGCGGGATCTACTCAATAATTAGAGTAACTCGCTCAGATCTGAGCAGATTACTCTAATTTATTGAGTATATCCTTAAATTTGTGTGTTTTAGGGTTTGTGATGGATTTTAATCGTGAGGGTAGTTCCATTTCCCGAGCTCCAATATTTGATGGTTCAAACTATTCTTATTGGAAGGCACTAATCATTTTTTTTCGTGAAACCTATTGATGAGAACGTTTAGAAATATATGGATCAAGGGTGGTCTCCTCCTATGGATTGTGGTTTACGTAAGGCATATTCCCTTTGGACTAAGGCTAAAAGTGATGCCTAAACTTTTAATTAATATGGTGTGCATAGACACACCATCCTAGTACCGTCAGAATACCTCCTTAGGTCCCTAACACTTCTCCTATCATCCTAAGATCCTAGGTCCTACTCTAAACCTTGATCTAGAGGCTACCGGGAGTTACCGATCCCCAATTGACTTTGGTTAACTCCTCACCTAAAGATAATGTCATTTCAGTCTCATAGGACTCTGAATTCCCTCTCCAACGGTCCATACCGCGCGCGAATCGGCCTTATAGTTCGCGCATACTCAACTTTTTACTCTAAACCCTGATCTAGAGACTATCGGGCGATCTCGAGATCCGTTTGACTTTGGTTATCTTTATACCATAAGCTAAGCTCATTGAACTCTCATAGGGCTCTGAATCCCCTTTCCAACGGTCCATACCGTGCGCGAATTGGCCTTACGATTCGCGCGTACTCACCTTTTTACTTTAAACCCTGATCTAGAGGCCACCGGGCAATCCTAATCCCCATTTGACTTTGGTAAACTCTCCGACCCCAGAAAACCTCATTGCACCTTCATAGATCTCTAAAATACCTCTTCAACGGTCCATACCATGCGCGAATCGGCCTTACGATTCAAGCGTACTCAGTTTTTTACTCCGATAACCCCCGTCTAGAGGCCATCGGGCGCTTTCGACGTCCGTTTGACTTTAGTAAAATCTCGAGCCTGAGAGTGGCCTAAAATATTTTCAGAGGTCTATGTGTGCGATTTGGACTTATGGTTTTCATTTTATACCCATTTAAAAAAAAAGTCTTTTGGGGGGGTGCCGAGTCCTTTTTGGACTGCTTATAGGCACCCATCCTCTGCCTATAGGAAAAGGTGTACTTCACTTCGTCAGCAAGACAAATATATTCCGATAGGAATTCTAGTGTCTATGACAATCGGCAGAACCCCTAAACCTAATTCTTTCTATTAAGGATCTCATGACCTCATTCCCATGAACCCCCTTTTTAGCAATCAAAACATCCCCTATCTCAAAATCAGTGTACCTCCACTCCAAAAAATCCAAGTTTCCAAAAATCCTTTCACTTTTCTTGCTCACTTTTATACCACCTTTTCCCACTAATCTCATCCTTATTCCACCACCATAAAATCAACTTACATTCCTTAAAACATCAGTAGCAAAATCTTCTGGGAGGCCTACTCCTACTCTTTTTTATTTCATTTAACTAGTGTTGATTATTCACATTTCTTCTACTTTTGATATCTTTTAGTCTTACTCCATTATCACACATCCACTAATATCCTATTTATTATTAACATTCACATAATATATTTTCATAAAACCCAAAAGGACAAAAAATATGGTTCACCTATAAATCCCAAAGTAGAATTTTCTCATATTTTCTACACTTTTATACTTGAGCACATTTTCTTCAAAAATCAACCAAAGAAGAGTTTTAAATTTGAGTTTTTCGTTTAAACCCCACCCTTTGGATATGTTGCACTACGTGGACTTTGATGCGTATTTAGGCTATATAGGATTCCCAAACCATTATCGATATTTTAGTCCTATCTTGTTCATACGAAATTTTGTTTATATATCATATTTAGTATTATTGTGTGTATGCATATGCTTACAAATTAGTGTTCCCACCAGACATACACACTCACTTCCTCATAGCAAATCGTGATTCGATGGTCACTAACATTATAGTTTCTATTACCCTCCTTCTTTCATATAATCCTTAGGATGACTCCTCTCTGTCCTTCCCATGGCATGAGTAGGAGGATTCCTTTATCTCATTTATTTTCACATCGCACATATTGTACACATAAATCACAACTTGGAGACAAAGGAGAACATTATTATATCCCATGAGAGACCAAAAGGGAGAAATGCGAGCCTAACACCTTCCCATTTCATAACTTAGTCCTCGAACCCTCGATTTATTTGGTTTAGTAATGCATCAGTTTTTCTTTTGATGTCGTTCTTTCGAGGAGACTACATCCTTTTGCATGTTTTGAGTAAAATAGGTTGGATAATCCATTTTCTATCCTTTTCTCCATTTTTGATGATGATCGATTTATATCCATGGTATCCCGTGAAGATCGCGCGAGTTGCGAAAAGAGGACCTCCATCCACTACACCAAAAAGGCCAAATTGACACCCTTCAGCCGGCCAGGCTTGTCACGATCATTGATCGTGATAAAAAATACGCATTTTTTATCACGGTCATTAACCGAGACAAGGCCGTGACAAAGGCTTATCACGGTCATTGACCGTGACAAGTCTATGACAATCTAATAAAGTTATCATGGTCAAGGACCGTGATATGTCCGTGACAATGTTCACAATAAAAAAAAAAAACCTCCGTTTTTCCTCACCATTTTGGTTTCCCTCCCCCTCTCTCTCTCTCTCTCTCTCTCTCTCTCTCTATATATATATATATATATATATATATATATATATATATATATATATGATTTTGGTACTTTTTCTCTCTCTATTTCTCTTTCATTTGTATATATATGTGTGTATATATGTGTGTGGTCGGGGGAGGGGGCAGGGCTGGGGGTGGGGTGTGTGTAAATGCGTGTTTGTGTGTGTGTGTGTGTGTGGTGTGGGGGGGGGGGGAGGGGGCAGAGCTGGGGGGCTGCGTGTGTGTGTGTGTGTGTGTGTGTGTGTGCGTGTGTGTGGTGGGGGGGAGGGGGTGGGGCACGGGGGTGGGGCTTGTTAATTTTTTATTTATTAAATTTTGATTGATTTATTAGATATTGCCCCTCATATGCAAGTAGTGCCCCTTGTAAAGGAATTCATTGATTAAATATTGATTGATTATTAATATTTTTAGTAAATTAATAACTAATGCCCCTTTCATATGCAAGTAGGATTGCCCCTCGTTGTAAATTAGTAAATTAATAATTGTATACTTTAATTATTAGTGTAATTAATGTAATGAATTAATTGAGTAGATGAATTAGAAGGAGTACGGGATACACATTTGTTGTTGCCATTGCGATTGGATTATAGTGGATTGATGTTCGGTTGGTTAATTTTAGAAGTGGCATGACCACATGATTATTGTCCATATGGGGGTGGGATTTTTCAACTTTTTAAAAAAAATTACTTTGTATCACGAACAATATATATATATATATATATAGAGAGAGAGAGAGGCAGGCTCCTGTGCACACTAAGTTTGCACATTAAGTTTGCACATTACCTTTTTAAAGTAGTAAAAAAAATATTTTTGAGTTGATTTTTTTTGTGTGATATTTAAACATTTCAAAGAACCCATATAAAAAAAATCAGCTCAAAAAAACTTTTTTTGATAGTTTTAAAAAATCGGTCAAACTTTCTATGCTTTTAAGCCCTTTAAAAACTGCGAAAGTTTGACCGATTTTTTAAAAATAGCAAAAAAACAAAAATTTGAGCTAATTTTTTTTATGTGAGTCCATTGAAATGTTAAAATATCACATAAAAAAATTGGTGTGCGGCAGCACTCAAAAATATTTTTTTTACTACTTTAAAAACTTAGTGTGCACAGGAGCCCGCGTCTCTCTCTCTCTCTCTCTCTCTATATATATATATATATATATATATATATATATATATATATATATATATATATAGTATGATAATTTAATGAAACATACTTGAAATTACATATAGTGCGCATAGATACTAGCCTTCTAGTTCTTATGCGTAGGCATTGAATAGACCTTAAACCCATTCGAGAGTCATTACCCCTGTAATGAGATCTCTCGAATTGTCCCGTTTGGACAGTTTGGAATTGCATAATTTTTGTATAATAATATTCTCAGTGACTTAAAGTTGTTACTTTTGGAGGAAGTTTGCAGTCGTATCCTAATGTTCTCTGGGTACATACTAGATTGACAAGTGTGAGTGTTATTTCAATTGATCAATTAAAATAACACTCACACTTTCCAATCTATGTCGTGTGCTCGGATAACTATGGGGATATGCTGTCGAATTTTTCTCAAATCGTAACAATGTGCATGAGCTGTTAAGTATTTTACAAAAATATGCGATCTTGTATGGGATAGGACCACTCATCCTTTAGAGGTAATTGAGGAAATAGGAATTTCAATTATATAAAGAATTTGAATTTGAAATTTAAAATCGAATATAAATAATACGTAATTAAATGAAACATACTATAAATCTAAGTTTTGTTTATACTAATCTAGGAATATACGCTTCTTACCTTTAATATGTTAGTAGTTGTAGTAGCTGTGATGGGATATCCTAAAAATAAAGAGTGGATGGGTGAGACAAATAGAATGGGGGATGTATTTCGTAGAGGTGCTAATGAATTTATGAAATACGCAAAGAGATATCATAATGATGAAGAGTTTACGTGTGCTAGGTGTAAGAATGGTAAGGTGTTTGAGTGAAAAATAGTTGAGCTACATTTGTTAAGATGGGGTATTCAAGATAATTATCGATTTTGGATTTTTCACAGTGAATTGAAAGTTCCTTTTGTCCTCGAACAACCTTTGTAACAACCTTCAACGAGTAGGATAGATGTAGAAGGGGACGACGTAGATCATAATATGTTAGAGGATTTAGTTGGTGATGTGTACGGAGTTTATGAAGTGGAGGAGAATGAGGTCATTGATGATGTACAAGGTTCAGGTGATCGTAAAAATATCACAATAAACCTTGACGATGCCTACCAAAGTTTAAAATTTAAGGCGACCCAACCGTTATACTCTGGCTGTGAGAAAGATCAAACAACTTTACATGCCATGGTTAGTTTGCACAGTTTGAAGATGCAGTATGATTTTTCTGGCAATAGTGTGACAAGAATTCTGAATTAGGTGAAGGGCTTACTACCCAAGGACAATACGCTTCCAAATAGCTATCCTGTTATGAAGAACAGTTTGAAAGGTTTGGGAATGAAGTATAAATCGATTTATGCTTGTGTGTATGACTACATACTATATCTTAAGGAGTATGAAAAAGTGCCGGTATGCGATGGACCTAGATATGTCCAATCTACTGGCAAGGAAGGCATAAGCTCAAAAGTGCCTCAAAAAGTGTTGAAATGTTTTCCCGTTGGGCCTATATTAAAATGATTTTTCATGGGTACCATGGATAACGGAGGCAATAACTTCGCATGGCAGAAGTAAGGGGTAATCCCATGCGTCATCCTATTGATTCTACAGCTTGGAGGATGATGAATTATGAGTATCCCAATTTTGTTAGAGAATAGTGCAACATTCGTTTGGATATATCAATAAATGGTTTCAATACATTTGGAAATCTAACCACCAATCAGAGTGTATAGCGAGTGATCCTAGCCCCACTCAACCTCCCTCCTTCACAGTGCAGGAAACCTGAATTTTCGATGTTGTTTTTGTTGATACCTGGGCCAAAGGCACCAAGTGATGACATCGACGTCTACCTGGATCCTTTGGTAGAAGAATTAAATGAGTTGTGGGAAGAGGGTGTGCAAGCATTTGACTCTTTTATAAAAGAAGAGTTTACGCTGAAAGCTATGTTGATGTGGGGAATTCATGATTTTTCAGCTTATGTGACATTATCCAGTTGTGTAGTACATGGTTATTTGGGGTGTCCTATTTGTGGAGAGGAGACTGAATCTCTTCTTCTCTCCGTTAGCTAAAAAATGTATATCATTGCCATAGGAGTTTTTTTACCCCCGGTTCATAGTTTCATATTTGAGAAAGGATTCAATTTTTTATCAAGCGGGGTTGAACATAGGCTACCGCCGAAAAAACTTTCAGGTTCAGAAATTGAAAGTAAATCTTCTGATTATGGCCCTAATATGCCAGGTAGGAATCCCAAATTTAAGAATGTCAAGCATAATGAAACTGAGATAAGAAAGGCATGGTCTAGGAGGTCAATTTTATTGACTTGCTTTATTGGAAGAATAACCCGGTGCGCTATGCATTGGATGTGATGCATGCAGAGAAGAACCTCGTTAAACATATTGTGGGAACTGGCCTTGGGAGGAGTCATTCGAAAGATGGAGAAAATGAACGAAAAAACCTTAAATAGTTGAAACTTAACCCACAACTATGGTTGAAAGAAGATAGTAGGGGAATGATAGTAATTCCCCCTGGTGAGTTTACTTTGACGAGTGGGGAAAGGAAGGTGCTTTTAGACACAATATATAATTTGAAGGGTCCATCTAATTTTTCGTCCAACTTGCAAAGGATTGTGAATTATGTGTCTAGACATTGGACCCTTGTTCATGGCACAAGAGTACAAAAAGTATCGATTAAACGGTTACATATTCGACGTAAGGGTGTACGAGGAAAGTACAAATGTATAGAACTCGGGCATTTCATACATGGCCCTTACTTTCTTTTGAGCGAGCGCAAAAGATAAAAACCTCATTGAAGCTGAAATGACTTACTATGGTGTAATTCAAAATATATTTGAATTGGATTATATAAGCTTCAAAGAGGTTATATTTTACTGTGACTGGGTAAGAGTTGAGGATAAAAATGCTTGTAAAGTTGATCCTGGCACCAATTTGATCATGGTTGACTTGTCCAAGTTGAAGAGCAACGACCACGTGAGCGATGAGCCATTTGTTTGTGCATTTTAAAAGGTCAACCAAGTGTTTTACTCGGAGTATATCAACAACGAGCCGTGGTCAATTGTCCTACATGCGCCAAAGCGTCTAAAAAGTAGTGTAGATGACTTGGCTGCTCCTTCAGAATATCAATCCATTTTTTATGATAACCCGAATTTGAAACAATTTTTCAATTTATAATAAATATTCCAATTTATACTTTATCAATCCATTTTTAATGCTTTTAATTGATTTTCACTTTATCATTTTCACTGTTTTTATCTTTCTCTCTTTCCTTTATATATGTATGTGTGTTTGGGGGGGGGGGGGGGGCAATGTGTGTGTAGTGTGCGTGTGTGTGGGCAGTAGGGGTGGGTGTGGGGATGTTTCGGATTTTTAGTAATTGTACATTTTATGAGTTAGAAGTTATTGTTTTGAAATTCAGAATTGAGGTGTTAACCAGTAATAATTCATTTGGATTTGTAGTAATTGTACATATTTGCATGTCTTCTTATAATTCATTTGGATTTGTACTAATAATAATTTTTTTAAAAGAAAATGTCTCCTTCAGGTATTAAGGAGAGGATGATGATGCTGATTATGATGATGTCATCTGGGATCGGTGGTAGCGGAGGCGACGAGGGCTCCTCGGCCCCTAGACTCCCCAAATGGGGAAAATTAGGGATGGCCGCCGAGAACAAGACGGGGATATTAGCGAGATCCCTCGAGCTGGTAAAGACGATCATTGGTCTGGGGTGCACTAGTTGGAGGGAGGTGACAAATGAGCTCAAGTTAGCTATTTGGGCGGCACTACAGGTAATGTATTTACATTTATATTTATATTTATATGAATATTTCAATTTCAATTTATTCGCGACTAACATTATATTTGTTGGATATGAACAATTCAGCCTGGCCCCATAACTACGCGATTCCGTCTTGGAGCAGTTGAGGGAGAAACACAAAACGTGGAAGAACAATTTGTGGGGCTGGTACTTTGGGAAGACCCGAGACTCCATTATCCGAATGCGTGAGCCCGTACCACCAAAGGATTCGATCTCATTGGCACAATGGAAAATTTTCATTGACAATGAGATTGGGGAGCGACAATTGGCATCTCGCCAATCGGTAGAAAAAGACAGACGTGCACTACTTCGGCCGGACGTCTTACGCCGAGGTGGGGCATAGGATGATGGTAAGATTTTACTTTTCTATAATTACATAAATATGTTATTTTGCATTATTTTACTTTGCGGGCCCGATACTAATTTTGCATTATTTTATTTCAGGTGACGGGGAGTGTCCCTGAGGGTAGGCCACATAGGCTCGATGCTTATATGGCTATTTGGACGAAGAAGGGAAAGGATAAGGAGGTGTCCCCGATTGTCGCATCCACGATTCTAAGTAATCCTAGAGTTTACTTTTTGTTAATTACATTATAATTTTTTTTTTTTACTTATTTAACTAATCGTGTGCTTTTTGTCGTTTCAGGCAAAGCTTAAGGAAGTACACGAGCCACAGTCTGATGCCGACAAGGCATCTTTGTCCACGGACGCACTCAACCAAGTGCTTGGTGATGATCGCAAGGGGGGGGGGGGGGAAGGGGGTGAGATCGCGGGTGGCCGAATCTAAGATCATCAGATTGGAGACTAGCAACATCGGGTTGGCTCAAACGGTGGACTCGCATAACGCGAAGCTGTCCCGTTTGGAGGCGACGGTCCAAGATATGTTCTTATTCATGAAGAGTTTATTGGGAGGAAAGGGTAAGCGGAAAGGGAAGGATAAGGTGGTGGAGGAGGACGAGGAAGTGGACGTCGCTCCTTCATCGCCAACACGTGCGGACTCTGATAATCCAGTCCCCTATTTGGCTTCCTTCGACTGACCTATGACGACACTTGGTTTGATGAGCATGTTTATACACGACATATTTGATAGCGAGCAGATAGGGAGGGGGTTGAGGGACCTGAATACCATCCAGGGTATGCTAGTTTATGTACGTGCGCTTCAAGACATCGAGGACAAGGTGCTCGTTACGCATGTGATAACCTGGAAGGAGAACTCCCCATTGTGGTTGCGTGAACAATACGACATGATACATATTCAAGGGTGTATCAATTCGTATATCGTGTGGCCTATCCACCTCCTCAAACCTACCCCAGACATGTAGTGACATTATTTGAATTGTTTTCAATTATTTTAAGTTGTTAAATTTGAATTGTTTTAAGTTGTTACATTTGAATTATATTTGAATTATATCGTGATGCATATTGTTTTGAATGTATATTTGCATTATCTCTATTTTATTTGGATATATGATATTTGAACAGGTACAACGTTGCTATAACAGATACAAATATACTGCTGGGCAGTGGCAGTGGCCATACTGCCCAGCATATTTTTTTTCAATTCTGCCCAAAATTGTCACGGTCATTGACCGTGACAAGTCTGTGATAGATAATACTTGTCACAGACTTCTCACAGTCATTGACTGTAACTATTTTTTTAAAAGGTAATTCATTTGTCACGGTTATTGACCGTGGCAAAGCTTGTCACAATTATTGACCACGACATGATCGCGACAAGTCTAATGAACTTATCACGGTTGTCACCCCCAGACTTGTCACGATCATTGACCTTGACAACTTGGACTTGTCACGGTCAATGATCATGACAATCTAACAGATTTGGTGTAGTGATCCTCGAATCCCCGCACGTGCCGAGGGATATTTTCATTTTTTCTTCACTCTTTCCATTTCGGGACAATCTAGCACCGGTGGAATCATCCGGTATGGCCACAATGGCGACTCTACTTAGAAATTGTTATTTAGAGGACTAGACTTTATTTTACATGATTTTTGTTTCCTTTTCTCTCTCTTCACTCTATTTTTCTACGTGCGTACATATGCCTTCACTTGTATGTTCTTCTTACTCTTATACTTACATGTTGTATATATGTCTTATTCATATCATGATGTTTATATCCTTTTCTCTACTATGCTCTTTCCTCATCATATGTATATACTATCTTTCTATCACATGCTTTACGCTTTACTCACTTGTATATAGTTGCCATATTTCACTCCACTTACTCACACTTGCACACGATTCACGTTACTTGTAAATACCCATGCTTAGTCTCACTAGCACACACTTCCACATTTCTCCCACTTATATACACATATTTTCTTCACTTACACATTTTCACATGTCACCCTCACTTTGCACACATTTCACCCCCACTTGTGTGTATTCACATGCCTCACACCTTGCATATGCCATCGTGCTTTATATACGCTCCATGCTTTGTGTACATACTTGCTAGTTTTACTCTCTATGTTTATCCCCCTCATCCCATACTACTCTTGTATATTCTATGCTATCCCTCATAGTATTAGTGTTTCTCTCGCTTAGCATACACAAAACTCTCCATAAAATGATAATTAAGACTAATGCATTCTTGCACACTATGTCACTTGAGCATTACAATATTAACCAAAATTTTGTTTCGTACTAGAGAGTCACTTCGTGATGGGTACCGGTCCTATGGGCCCCGGTTAACCTAAGAAATATGATTCCTACCTTCCATTGGCCTAGTACATTCGACGTATATCGAACGGTTCTCCCCACATTGTACCGCTTGACCAAACGCACGAAGGGGGTTATATAACATGGAACTCATTCGCATACATCGAGTGTATTGAATTTGATTTCACACATACCGTCTCTACAAGGTATATCGTTAGGAAATTCACATACACTCAGGTATATCAAATGGATTTTCCGCACGTAGCGATGAATGATTGCCCTTATAGCCAAGAGGTATATTGTGAATGTCAAACCTTTCCATTAACTCACCAATGCGTCAACATCATATAGGCATCTGCCATAGGACACTCATACTTGGTCTATCAGTTTCAGCGCGAAACACTGCCAAAATTTCAGGTTGTCTTACCACTTGAATTTTCATGTTATTTCGTCCATTTTTAAAACAGGACCCTGTTCATGAGTCGGGAAACAAGTTAAACTATGTCTTGCATCGTATACCCTGTCTTTCCCCAGACTCAGGTCCTATCCGATATTTCATTTGCACCCTAGACAGAACATAATACAAGTGGTACTTAATGATAATAACTATGCTGAGGACTTACCTTATACCCCATTTCAAAAATATCAAAATTATTTTCTCCCTTTAAAAAAACATATATACCAAAAAAATCCATTTTCCATTAAAATAAACATAAACATCGTTTTTGACTCTCAGGTGCGATGACATACTCCAATCTTATCCTCACTCCCTATTGGTGCAGGTCTTTCATCAAGCCACTCCGGAGCTCCACTACTTCATGCACTGATTCTACATAATTTGATCAATCCCTTCGAAGACTATTCATGGAGAAAGTTGACCTGAATGAAAATGTCCAGTCAGATCTAATGGTAGTCCTTGCTCAACTCAATGCATGGATCAACAATCTTCAAGAAAAAGTCTAGGAAATGCAATGACACCAGATTCAGTATCCCAAGGCTCTCGAGCTCGATATTATCTTCCTTCGTGTTATGTGTCCACTAGATTCAGAACAAGTATGGCCCTTAATGAATAGCAACATATCCCGTGTATCCCGTCTACCAATGGATCGCCACTTACTCAACTGCCAATACCGAATCTTGCCCAACCAGAGGGTAATCTTCTAGTGGCTATTAATACCAAAGAAGAAGAGTTAAACAAGGTCAAAGAAAACCTCATGTGTTGTCTTAAAAGGTTCAACTAAATCAAAATCGTAGGTAACCTCTCTATCATAAGGCCTGACTATAGTAGTTTAAAATGCCAAATATCAAGAAGTTCAAAGGCAACAGACCTTCAATTGTGCACGTATGTTGATACCACCGTTCCATGACTCTCCTCAGAGCATCAAAATAGATAATGGCACATATGTTCCAACAAACTCTGAAAGAAGGTACACTCCAATGGTTCCTATCTCTCTAAGAATCTAAAATCCGTGGTTGGAAAGATGTGGCCCCAGAATCCATGACACTATACAATTATAATAAAGAACTAGAAGTTACCCGTTGAAACTTGAAACTACTTAAGCAAAACATACGAGAATCACTTAGCATTTTTATTGAAAGATGGAGGGATAAAGTCGCCACTATGAAAAACCGGCCATCAGAAGAAGAGCAGGTAAGCATTGTGGAGAAAAATTTCCTGCTTCATATCAGAACTTTAATGGGAGGCCAGTACTACCCCCATTTTAAATCCATCCAAAGAGGCTGACCGAGCTGTCCACACCTTGTAAGTATGATAAGCCAACCAATACCTTAGTCTCAACCATCAATAATATCTCCCAACCTTTTACCTTATGGATACCCCAAAGTCGTCCCAATCTAGTCCGAAAGGAATATACCAAACTTTACGCCCCTTTATCAAAAGTTTATCAAGACCTTCTAGCCTAAAATTTCATCAAACCGACCATTACCACATACCCTTCCCCAAAATTTGAAATATGATGCTCGTTGTGACTTCCACCAAATCATCGAGCACACCATCAATCAGTATTTTCATCTAAAAAATGTTATTAAAAGCCTCATAGACAGGGGATCATTGCCCCACCAGCTAATCCATATCCCAATACCCCTTAGAACCCTATCCTAGCACACCGAATAGGAGTAAATGCTATCATTTTAGAAGAAACTTATCGAATTTGACCCTTCCACCAGGATTAAGCCCATTGAAACACCTAATTCATCCATCGGTTCACCTAAACCAGCCCTTCCTTTCTCCTACATCCTAAGAATCTCGCCGACCAAGCTTAATATCTCCTCACCAAGGCATGCATAGCCTTTCTTACCCATTTAGAAGGGGGAGATATGGAACTGCCTATAGTTTTATATCAACTTCAGAAATTTGGGCTGAAATTTTTCCCTAAAAATGACCCTTAAAGAGGATAATCGTGAAAAGATGGAAGTGGGCTCCACAATTCGATGAATGGCTCATACCCATTGAATAGTTTAGTTTAGACGACATTGTGTAGGTTATATTTGATGTGTTCATCAAGAAGCGAGAAGTATGTACTGTATTCGAACTGGTCACGATTTTAAAACTATGAGGGCGTCTAGTTCCTTATTTATAATACTTCCCTACTAAATGGGAAGACTTAAATGCCGATACCATAAAAGTTATTGAATGTTCCCGAAAATATGACATCGTTGCTACCGGATAGGGTGATGATATTGACAGCTCAAGCGATGAACCCAAAGGTGAAGACTTCCCCTTTTACGGATTCCCTGAGCTATGGTATAACCCTATAGAGAAAAATATAAAGCTAGGACTGGATATTTCTTCAAGGAAAAAGTCACTTGGGATGAAGACCAGAAGCATGAGGTGGAGAATCTAAGTATTAAAGTTGTGGAAAGTACTGAAAACTCTTAAGGCAATGATGACGATGAACAGTTAGACCTGCATAATCCATCTGGAAGTCGAGTTGTCTAATTTGTCCAAAAAGATCACCATTGTCGATAAACCAATCCTCAACTGGCATGCTATCCCTGTCAATCTTGCCTAAGTCAATTTGCACCCTGACGTTCACCCCCTCCAAGAAACACCTGAATCTACTACTTTTTCTTTTATTTCTGTTGTAAGTGTGAATGAGGCCTCCTTTGATGAGGTCCTTACCACTGTATTTCTTAAAATGGATTTCGATGAAATGAATTATGATTTCGAGTATCTTGTTGTGCCTTAAATCAATTGCATTAATTCTGATAAAATGATTGATGAAGAAGATCTAATAAATGAACAATTCTTAACTGATCTCAATAAGGAAAAAAACTAAACAACAGAGTTGTGTTCAAACTAATGATGACGAGACTAATGTTATCAATCCTAGTTCTAGAAGTTATAGGCGTGAGATTATGAAAGGTACGAGCATGAGTAGTTACAATTTGAAGAATTTTTGCAGGAAGTTATAGACCTTTTCGTGTGGTCCTATGACAACATGCATAGTATTGACTCGAAATTAGCACAACAGGATATTCTTACCTTCCCGAAAAGTAGGCCATCAAGCAGAAGCTGAGAAAGCTCCGTATATAGTGGTCTATCAAGGTCAAAGATGAAGTGGTGAAGCAGTTGAATATAATCCTTATTCGCGTGGTCGAATACCATACATGGATTGCAAACAACATCCCTTTATCGAAATTAAGAGGAAAAGTTCTCATGTGCGTCGAATATCAAGATATGAACAAAGCATCCCTACAGGATAAGTATCATATCTCAATATCAACATGATCATCGATAACACTGTCGATCATCCCCTTAAGTCATTCATCGAAGGTTTCATTTGGTATAACCAGATCAAATTCATCCTGACCATCAGGAATAGACTGCCTTCATCACCCTATGGGGAGCTTTTTACTACACAATTATGACATTCGATCTCAAGAATGCTGGGGCTACTTATCAAAGGGCTACCACGATAATTCTGCACGACCTTATACACATGGAGGTTAAATTTTATGTCGATGATATGATAATCAAATATAAAACTTTAGAGGGTCACATTCCTGCCTTAAGGAAATTCTTTGAGCTACTATGACAATACCGGATGTGCCTCAACCCATAGAAATTCATCTTTGGTGTCATAAAAAGTAAACACCTCGGCTTTATGGTCAGTAAAAAAGTGATCGAAACAAACGCTTATAAACTAAGAGCGATTCTTAAAATGCCACCACACCAAACATAGAGAGAAGTACACGATTTCCTGGTCAAACTCTAATACATCAGTCAGATCATCGGCCAACTGACCCTATCTTTAAACTTCTTCATAAGGATTTGACCAAAGTTTGGAATGATCAGATCAAGTAGTACTATACCTGACTTCCGATGCTCATGCTTATGCAGCAAGGTGTCCTCTCCTCATATATCTTATCATCAAAGACATCGCAGCAGGGACTATGTTAGCATAATACATAAAAGAATCATGTAAAGAGAGGGCCATCTATCATGTCAGTCGAAATCTGGAAGGGTATGAGGTGAACTACACTACATTAGAGAAGGCGTGTGCCGCCTTAGTCCGAGTCACATAAAAGCTCCAACACAACATGCTTGCATTCCTTATCAAATTGTGTCCCAAATGGATTCGGTGAAATGACTATTAAAGAATCTTTCCTTATCCAGTCGTATGGACTGATGGTTGATGTTACTAGTAGAATTTAACATCACGTATGTCACACAGATAGTCATAAAGGGAAGGGCCATTTTTGACTACTTTTTTGACAATCCCATGGGGGAGCTGAGGTTTGGATTTTTGAATTTCCAAATGATGAAATTTTTTGCATCTATCACGAAGAGCTCAGAGGGCAAATGTTATTTGATGGGGCTGCTAAGAATATAGGATATAGTCTTGGGATACTACTGATCGCCCCAATAGAGCAAACAGTGTACCTGTACGAGGCAAAGGCTTGTACAGACAGGGGCAAAGATGAAGTGAAATTGGCCGAGGTAATAAATAGAGACCTCATAAAGTGAAAAAGGATAGTATGATAGTGGGTTTTCTAAAGGATGACCAGAGTGGCCTCCTATACCCACATGATGATCCACTAATGGTGAGTTTGATGGTGCATCAGTGCATAATGCAAAGGATTCTAGCTGATAATGAAAGCTCGATGGATGTATTATTTTATGATTATTTAAAATTATTAAAAATGAAGTTATAGTCATATGATCACCCTCTTATTAGTTGTTCCAGTGAGAAGGTGTTCCTATTGGTATAATTGAACTAAAAGTAATAACGAGTACTTGGCCGACCTGTAGCACGCAAATGATAAAATTCTTTCTCGTGGATTGTAATGTAGCATTATCTTATAACATCATCTTTGATTATGTGGGGATAAACAACTTTAAGGTCGTTTTTTCAACTGTCCACCAAATTATGCAGTTTTTAAATTTTTTTTAGCAATGGTTAAGTCAAGGGTAGTCATGAAGTGTCTCGAGAGTGCTACTTGACTTCGACCGAACAATGGGAAAGGATGATAAATACCTGCTAGAATAAAACTCTGTACCCATGGGATGAAGAGAAGCTAGTGAGCGGAGACGAAAATAAAGAGATCAAACCTGTGATCTTGAACGATGAGCATACAAAGTGGATTATTCAAATTGGCTCGTCTCTCGACCCAAAGCTTAAAAAGGAACTAACATAATTCTTCAAGCAGCGGCGTGATGTGCTCACGTGGATGTTTGTCATGATCTTAGTATGTTAAATGAATCTAAACCCCTAAAACACAAATAATGTCGAGGAGAGATATGTGACTATAGAGGTGAAGGTAGCTAAGCTCCGAATGGAAAAGTTCATTAAGGATGTCAAATATCCCAGTTGGTTGTCCATTGTGGTAATGGTAAAAAATCTAAATGGAAAGTGGAGAATATGTGTGCACATTAAGGATTTCCTGAATACCACTACCCCTTGACCATAATTTACCAGTTGTAGGATGCCACGACTGGACATGAACTCCTTTATTTCATATATGCCTACTCGGGTTACAACCAGATCTCAATAAAGTTGGGAGATAGAGAGAAAACTTCATTTATTACTAATAATGGAACTTATTTTTATAACATTATGACATTTGGGATAAGAATTAATGGGGCAACGTACAAAAGGCTGATGAATAAACTTTTTAATGAAGATATAGGAAAAGTATGATACTGTACATTGATGACATACTAACAAATAACAAAAAAGGTGGACGACTACATAGGGGACCTAGACTAGTCTTTGGATGATATGGACAAGTATAAGTTAAATTGAACCCTACAAAGTGTGTGTTCAGTGTCGGAGCCGGCAAGTTGGGCTTCATTGTCAACAAGCGGGGGATTGTGGTAAACCCGAATAAAATAAAAGTGCATATTGATAAGCAATATCCAAAAAATGAGAAGGAAAATATGTGGGCTAAGGACGAGTAGCATCCATGAATCGTTTTGTGTTAATATCTACAGACCGATGCCTCCCATTCTATAAAGTATTGAGAATTTTTTTAATTGGAATACAGAGTGAGAAAAAACATTTTAAGAACTAAAGTGGTATTTGGGATCCCCTTACTTACTCTTCAGGTCGATCTTGGGGGGGAAGTTGTACTTGTACCTAACCGTGTCTGAGTCGGTTATTAGTTTGTCGGTAATAAAGAATGATGGAAAAATTTAATATCTGGGTATAAGGACAAGGAGATCAGGTATCCAAGGCTGGAGAAGATGGATTTGGCCTTAATTGAATCATCAAGGAAAATAAAGCCTCATTTTCAAGCACATGCAATAGTCCTGTACACTGATCAGCCCTTGAGGTAGGCCATTCATAAGCCCAAGAAGTCTGGTCGATTTATAGCATGGGTCGTTGAGCTAGGATAATTCAACATTATCTACGAGTCGATGACAACTAATAACGGTAAGGTAATAATAGATTTCATAGCAGAATTCCCGTATAAAGGGGAGATGCTAGAGAAAGAAGTAAGGCCCGAGGTTACACCAGCTACAACTTTTCCCGAGGTAGAATCTTCTGGAGGAGTAAATGAACGGATTCAAGATCCGAAATAAATGAAGAATGTATTCAAGGATGGATCACTAGGTAATGATGTTTTTAATAAAACTACTTTTATTTGGAATCTTTTTGTCAATGGTTCATCGTATGCAAACGGTAGTGGATCTAGTAGCACCGACTCCACTCTAAAAGTAACAAGTGTTGAATATGCACTAAGGTTAAATTTTGAAGCATCCAATAATGAAGTTGAGTACAAGGCCCTAATTATAGGTTTGGTTCGGGCCTCATCCTTGGAGGGTTAGTAGTTATCCGCCCACAATCATTCACAATTGATTGTAAATCGAGTTTTGTGTTCATATGAGGTCAACGATTTAGAAGATGAAAAAGTATTTAGGTAGAGTGAGGAAGTTGTTAACAAAATTTTCCATGGTTCAAATGGTGAGAATATCAAAATTAGAAATTCCAAGGGTGGATGCATTATCTCATCTAGCCCTAGCTACCCGAGCTGAGATGAGATGGACATTACCTGTAGAAATCCTATTGCACCCAAGCATTGATGAAGAGTAGGTAAAGATTATGAAGTTATAAGTACTGGTATCATGGATGGACTCGATCAGAGATGATCTCCAGATAGGTGAAGTCCCAACCAACACTAAAAAATCTATAAGGTTGTGTTAAAAAGTAGCGAGATATATATTAAATAATGGGGTGTAATTTAAATGAGGATTTATGTTATCGTTATTCGGTGAGTCCACCCCAGTGAGGTGCAAACTCTACTTAAAGAGGTACACGAGGGATCTTGTGGTGAACATACAATTGGAAGGTCTTTGGTAAAAGGAATAATAACGAAGGGCTACTAATGGCCTATGATGAAATATGATTATGACTAATATGCATGTTGATGTAAAAAATTAGATCATATCTAATTATTCAATCACAGATAAATAAATGAGACAACGAATTTTTAAAGTGGTTCAGCCTTATAAGAATGGCCTACGTCCACTGTTATGTTATTGATGATTGTTTGGGAATTCTCGATTACCAGTTATATTAAGAAATTTCGGTCCCTTTACAATGAGGATTGTACAATGTATTTATAGCCCTGAGGCTTTAATGTGAAAGGGTAATACATTAAATGATGTACATATGAAAGGGTAATACATTCAATGCCCCTTAAGCGTATGCGTCTGAATGATAAGCATTTAATGAATAGTCAAACTGTTGGTTATCCTGCTATTAATGCTTTGTTCGAGGTGCAGCTCAGACCGCCTGAGTTTCTCGGACCACCTAAGCTTCTCGGTATTCAAGAGTTCCTCGGAGAGTTCTTGTTCCTCGGAGAGTATGAGTTCCTCGGGGAATCAGTGCTCCTCGTTGTAGTATGGTTCCTCGAAGCATGTGAGTTCCTCGAAAGTGTTTGTTGTTGCTACGTAGATTGCCATGTGTCTTCACTTTATTGAGCCATGTCAGCAGACTAAATTTGGTATCAACAGAATCCCCCAATGTTTCATAGTTCGAACTTTGAGGAGTGTGGAACATTCTTTCTCGGAATATGGTAGTTTTAAATGGTTATCCTGAAATTTAGGAGTCTTTTGTATTTATTTCTCTTTCCAAATTCGTAGAATCAGGCTTTTTTGAATTTTTATAACCGCCTCGATCTTCGCGTATTTTTTGTCCTTCTAGCCGCCGGTAGCGTAATCGTTTCTTTTTATAATTATTTCTTTTTCCTTTTCCCAAGGCAAGGTATTTAAGCGTCACAGACACTCCCATCGTCTTCTACCTTTTCAAATTTGTATTTTCGAGTTTTCCATTATCTTACTCTCTTGTGCGTTCATCCTTTTCATCGTTCGTTGTCAACAGATCCACTCTTTTTCTGTAAGATTTTCTTCCTTCTTCTTCATTTCTTTTATTCATCATGGTTTACCCTGTTGAATCTCTTGATAAGTTCCGCTCTGATTTTTTTATTCCCTCCTGGGTTGTTCTGGAAGAGCTTTCTGAGCCTTCTGACTATTTTCGTTTAGCTGAGGGACATTGGTTCCCCAGTCTCTTTGTTGCTGAGTGTGGATTTTCTTTTCCACCTAATCCCTTATGTCTAGAATTTTGTCAATACTTTGACGTTGTTCCTACAAGAATAGCCCCCAATACATGGAGAATAGTTAATGGGGTTCATAGATTAAATCAAATCCATGGAAATCGCATAGGAATTCCAGAAATCATGTTTTACTATAGATGGGCAGTTGGTGATAACACCTTTTATTTAAAAACTAGATTTTTAAATAGGGCTTTAGTGGTCAATCTCCCGAATGCCAATAGGGACTATTTTGAGCACGGAGTTGTTATAAAAAATTGGTAACATTCTCCTTAATCTGGAGATGAAGTTTATCAGGGTTCCAAATGCCCTCCCTATGGCAATAGGATAGGTTATTTTTATTTCATTTTATTTATTTTGAAATCATGCTTCTTTTGTGTTTGGCAAAATGTGCCACTGATATTTTAATGTTTATTTATTTGCAGTTGACAGCAAAAGAAAGTGTCCGAAAGAAGCAGACGTGAATATAAGGCACTTAAAACTTATCTGGAGTTTGCATCAGAGTGTTGTCGATGAGGACATTAGGTCAGCCTCGTATCTGCTGTAGTATAAGAGCTACACCACTTCTTTCACTGCTCGTCCGGTGATAAGTAAAGTAGAACCATTACCAGCTTCTACCAGTTCCTCGCCTGAGTCACACATTCCTTTAAGTGAAAGGATGAAGAAGAGAAGACCTCCCACCCTTTTTGAGAAAACTGCCTCTGGTGCTGGAGAGGCAAAAAGAAGTAAGATTGACGTCCCAGGGGAGGGGACAAAGAAAACTGATGGACCTTCCTCGGCTGCCCCTGTTGTGAAGGTTGTCGAGAAGCCCCCAGTGGCTCTGAGAAAGTCTGCTGCTCCAGGAGAGGTGATTGTAATATCACCGACCAAGAGTTTCTCCTTGGTTGAATATATTCCTTCACCCCCGAGGAAGCTGAAGAAGAGCTCCTCGGTCAATTTGGCTGACACCATCTCTCAGCCCCCGACTAGTGGAGTTCCCACTTTCGTTCCCCCGAGCTCTGCCATGAGCTCGGTGAAGACTTGGATCATTCTCGAGATCCAAGGTATCGAAGAAAACCTTTCTTGGGATATGGTTACCTCTTTGGCAGCTCACCACATTGCTTCTGTAAGTCCTTTTACTTTAAACTTTTCATCTTTCCCTTATTATATCTGTCTCTGACTTGCTTTCATTTTCTTTTCACAGTTGGTGAGCTGCTTTAATACAATTTTGAAGAATGATGAAGCTATTAAAGCTTCAAGTTCCTCGTCTGGTGTAGAGGAAGCTTTGATGGGCTGAGGCAGTCTTTGGAAGAGTCTCGCCAAAAATATGCTGATGATAAGGCAACTTAGGAGAAGAAGCTTCCCTCCACCGAGCAGGAGAAGTCTCGAGTTGTTGAAGTCTCCCAAGAGTTGGAGAAGAGAATAAAGGACTTGGAAGGGAAAAATAAAGATCTTGACAAGAAGCTCAAAAATGCTGGAGAGCTTGAGAATAAGCCAAGGTTGCTGAGGAAGAATTGGGTCAGCTTCGGGAGGTAAATCGGCAGAAGGAGGAGGTTAAAAATAAATTAAAGACTGCTGAAAACCTTCTGTCCGAGAAGCTTTCCTCGGAGAAGTTGAAAAGAAAATTGGCTGTGAAGAAGTCTTTCAGCGCTGGCTGGGACAAGGGGTGGAACAAAGGCTTGGCTGCCATGATGTCACAAGTAGAATATGGCAGCCTCAAGTACTTCAGGAATGGATGGGTCGCTGCTCTACAGGAGATGAAAGTGGATGAAAATTCCGAACTCTTCCAGCGACACATCCCTGGTCCCCCTCCAACTCCTGAAGATGAAGAAGAGGACGAAGCTGCCTCCGAAGAGTCTTCTATGGTGATGAGCAACCTACATAACTTCCCCAGCTACTATCTGTTCCTTCCGAGCAACCTACTTCCTCGTCCCAGCCTCTCGAGAAGGTTTTGGGAGACAAGGAAAAGGTGTAGAGTTGTTCGGGCTTCTCTTTATATTTTTCTTTTGTCAAATGTAACCATGAACATGTAACTCTGAACCTTGATATAATAAAACTTGAACTTTTGTTCTTGCATAATGTTGTCTCTTCTTCATGCTTAGTTGGTACTTTTATTGATTACTGCTTCTTCTTTCTCTATTAGTTTCTGGCCAGGATGGAATTACTATCTGCTTATGATACCAAGCTGTTGAGCCAATGCAATGATTATTTTAAGGCTGGTCACACAGATCTGAGTGCAGCACAAATTGTCGACATCCTCGGCCAAGATGCTTCGAAACAAGCGGTTGAGGCCTACCAATACTTGAAGACCCTGCTTGATCGTGCAATGGCCAACAATGTGGCTTATTATGATATGATCGAGGATCTCCAAGGCATTCTTGAAGACCTTCAGCAACAATACAAAGAATCCACTGCCCTTTTGCACGAGGGGTATGAGAAGAAGTATCAACAACTCAATGCTGACAAGGGGTACGAGAAGCATTTTACTGGCTACGATGTGAGGGAGAGAACTCTGAGGGGTGAGGTCGAGGAGTGCAGACAAATAGCTGAACTATTAGAGCAAGAAAATAACAACCTACAAAAAGAGTTGTCTCAGTTGAAGCCTGCAGCTTCCACTTCAAACGCCTTAATCCCAGTGAATGATGAGGGATTCTCGTTCTTGGAGGTCGAGAATGCCAACTTGAGGGACGAATTGGAGACCTTGAAGAGAGCTGGTCCCTCTACATCTTCTCGTGGACGAGCAAGAGCTGCTCGAATTCCTGTCAAGGAACAGAGGACTCAATTTGCCTTAAAGAACCAAGCCTTCCAATTAATGGCAAAGAACCAGGCGTTGGCTGAAATGTCAAAGAAGATCAGGGACCTGGAAGAGCAGCTTTCTGTGCAGCAGTCAGTCTTGGAGAATAAGGAACTCTTCATCAAAAGTCTCCACGAGTAGCTGGAAAGACTGACATATCAATTCCACAAACAGCCCAGGGGGTTTTGGATGGCTGGGTACAACGAGGCTCTTTACCACTTGGACGATCGTATCCAGAATGCCAATAATAAGGGCTATAAGAAAGGCTGGTTGAATGCCTTAGGTGTGCTGCAACTCGAACATGGTCATTACATGTGGGATTACCATGATCCTGGGCTGCTCGCCCTACCCGTGCCACCATTCAATCTTGATATGAGCTGGATCCCTGCTCGTGCCATTCCTCGATGCTTAATTTTAAAGTATCTCGGTGACTACAATCTCCATTCAAGTGTTGATATATCTCGTCCCGAGCACCTTCTAGATCGACCATCTGTGATGAATATCAGGATGTTAAAAGATTTGAACTTCATAAACTCTCCTCTTGCTTTAAATGATCCGCTTGCTGGCGAGGAACCTGTCTCAAAAGCAGAGGGGAAGAAACCAATAGAGTAGGAATTTTGATGTAATAGTTAGTATACATTTCATTATCAATGTAATCTATTCAATGATTTAATGAAAGACTTTTATTTTTGTTCGCAATATTAATCGCTATTGTCTTGTAAAATACTTTACATTTGTGCATGTATGGCTATTAAAAAGATAACAATATTCTGTTGTTTTGTGTTTTTTGTCGATCAACTTATTGTCGACTACTTTGAATTTGTGGTAGTCATTAAAAAATTACAAAGTTATTCTTTGACCAACTTACTAAGTTGTTTCTCGACCAACTCACTAAGTTGTTTCTCGACCAACTTACTAATAATTTTAAAAAGTCACGAGTATCAATAATTTTGCTTGATCATTTTCTCGTATTCATAAAAAATTTCCGACCAACCAAGGTCGGTAAATTTCCTTCTCGACCAACTACAATTATTGGGTTTTTATCCCCAACCAGCCATAGTTAGTGGATTTTTCCTCTACGAGGAGCTTTTAGTTGGTGTTTTCAAGAATATATTTACTTCCTAACCAGCATAAGTTGGCATTTTTAGGAATATTTTTATTTCTCGAGAAACATATAGTTTTATTTCCCGTAGGAATACAAGTTTTACTTCCCGGAGGAATACAAGTAGCTTTACTTCCCGGAGGAATACAGGTAGATTTACTTCTCGGAGGAATATAGGTAGCTTTACTTCCCGGAGGAATACAAGTAGCTTTACTTCCCGGAGGAATATAGGTAGCTTTACTTCCCGGAGGAATACAGGTATCTTTACTTCTCGGAGGAATATATTTGTTTCTCGACCAACCTTAGCTGGCGTTTTCGAGAAAAATTTTGAGTAGCCCGAGTTTTGCCGAGTTTCGCCGAGTAGTGTGTAGCACTAGTATTCCCCAAAAAAATTTCAATAAAAGGAGAAAATACACATCACTGATAATACTTGCGCAGGTGCTCTGCGTTTCATGCATTCTTAAACTCCTCCCTTTCTAAAGTTGCTATTCGGTAAGTTCCTGGTCGAAAAACTTTTGTAACTCGGTATGGCCCATGCTAGTTTTCCTCCAGTTTGTTATGCTTTTGAATTACTTTCTTCATCACATAGTCTCCTTCTTTCAGATCGCACTTCTTCACCCTCTTATTGTAGAATAGAGCTGTTCGTTGTTGGTATGCAACATTTCTGATGACTGCTTCTTCTCTAGCTTCCTCGAGCATGTCTAAACCCAATCTTCTCATTAAGTCGCTGACAGGGGAATGGAAATTCAGTACCCTGTGTCTTGGGAGGCCCAAATCAACATGTACAACAACTTCATTTCCAAACGCTAGCATATATGGAGATTCTCCAGTTGCTACTCGGGGAGTAGTTCGGTAAGCCCACAGTACTGACTGTAACTCGTTGATCCAATTTACTTTCGCATCGTCCAGTCTTTTCTTCAAACCATTCAGCAGTGTTCTGTTTGTCACTTCAGTTTGTCCATTGCTTTGAGGATGGACTGGTGCTGAGTGGATCTTCAACACATTTGATTGATGACAATAGGCACCGAACTCCTCGTTATCAAATTGTGTTCCATGGTTTGTGATGAAAGCATGAGGAAGACCATATCGACAAATGATGTTCTTCCAAATAAATTGGTACACCTTCTCGTAGGTCATATCAATAAGAGGCTCATCTTCCACTCACTTAGTAAAATAATCCACTGCGATGACGAGGTATTTGAACCTTCCTCTAGTCGTTGGCAGTGGTCCGACCAAATCTATTCCCCACATGGCAAATGGCCAAGGGGAAGTGATGGGTGTCAACAATACTTGTGGAGTTCTTCGAATGGAGGAAAAGCGCTGGCACTTATCATATTTCTTGGCATATGCTACACAATCAGCCCTCATCGTCGGCCAGTAATGTCCCTGCGTTATCATCCTTTGCAAAAGCGTCCGACCAGCTATATGGGTTCCACATGACCCTTCATGGATCTCTTCAATCAAGTCTTTCACCTCGGAGGGATGTACGCATCTTTACAAACCTGCCATAATTCCTCGTCTATATAAAATACCGTTAGTTAATACATATTGAGCAGCTTTAAACTTCAATTTCTTGGCTGCGAGCTTGTCAATTGGTAATTCTCCCTCTTCAATATATGCCCTGATGGGATCCATCCAAGATGGTCCTAAATCAAGGGTGATAAAGTTCATCGCCAAATCTTCATTTATACTCTAACCAGCTAAAACTTCAATTGGGATTGTTCTTCGTAGCTCAGTACAAGTAGCTGATGCTAAGCGAGCTAAGGCATCTGCTCTTGCATTCTCCATTCTTGGTATTCTGACCAGCTGAATAGCAGCAAATTCTGATACCAACTCCATCACCTTTGCATGGTATTTGATCATTAATTCTCCTTTGGCTGCATATATTCCCAATATTTGATTTATAATTAATTGAGATTCAGTGAAGACAATAATTTGCTGCGCCTCTATAATTTTTGACAAATTAAGACCAGCAATCATGGCCTCATACTCAGCCTCACTATTGGAAGCTTTGAATTGGAGACATAGGGCGTATTCCATGTCGACCTCGTCCGGAGTGCTCAAGACTATTCCTGCCCCACTGCCTGTTGTGCAAGATGAGCCATCTGCATATAGCCTCCATATAGGTAACTCGTCTTCAAACTTCTGAGCTGACAGAGTTCCTCGGTGAAATATTTGTTGCTTCCTTTCATCCTTCCCTGATATTTCTTGCTCTTCGTCGATCATCTTTTCTTGCCCTTTTACCAACCGGAGTTGGTCTGAGCTCGAATTTGATGATCCTGTAACATCCACTTGTCCTTTTACCAACCGGAGTTGGTCTGAGCTTGTGTTTGTTGATCCTGTAACATATTCCACAGGTTAATCGGCGAGCAACTTTTGCTCCTCGGGAGTATCAGGATAAGTGAACTTTGCTATAAAATCCGCTACAGCTTGCCCTTTAAGCGATGATCTGGGTTCATAGACTATATCGTATTCACCGAGCTCTATTACCCAGTACATCAATCTCCCTGATTTTTCTGGTTTATGAAGGGCTTGCCTCAACGGCATATCAGTATATACGACTATAGTATGAGCCTGGAAGTATGGCCTCATTCTCCTACTCGCCTTAATCAGTGTTAGTGCTAACTTTTCCAGCCTTGGATATCTGATCTCTGATCCTCGGAAGGCCTTACTTGTGTAATAGATTAGTTTTTGTACTCCATTCTCCACTCTTATCAATGCCGAGCTAACTGTATTCTCCTATACTGCTAGATACAAGTACAATTTTTCTCCCATCACTGGCCTGGACAACAATGGAGGTGCTCCCAAGTATTTCTTCAAGTCTTGAAAAGCCTTCTCACATTCATCATTCCACTCAAAAGTCTTTCGGAGTGTCTTGAAGAATGGGAGATATCGATCAGTTGCTCGTAATACAAATCTGTTGAGAGCTGCTACTCGTCCTGTAAGACTTTGCACCTCTTTCTTCGTCGTTGGAGATCGCAGCCCTAATAGAGCTTTGATCTTTTCAGGATTCGCCTCAATGCCTCGTTGATTGATAATGTACCCGAGAAATATGCCTTCTCGTACTCCAAATATGCACTTCGTCGGGTTCAGTTTCAGTTGGTATTTATCTAGTTGATCAAAAGTCTGACTGAAGTCAACTAGATGATCGGCAACTTTCTTGCTCTTTGTCATCATATCGTCAACATAGACTTCCATATTACAACTGATTTGTTCAGCAAAGACTTTGTTCATCAGCCTCTGATATGTCGCACCTCCATTTTTCAAACCAAAAGGCATAACATTATAACAATAAGTTCCCCTAGGGGTAATGAAAGAAGTACTCTCCCTGTCTTCAGGTTTCATTTTAATCTGATTGTAGCCAGAATAAGCATCCATGAAGCTCAGCAGCTCGTGTCCCGGGTAGCATCCACTAGTTGATCAATTCGGGGAAGTGGAAAATGATCCTTTGGGCATGCTTTTTTGAGGTCGGTGAAGTCTACACACATCCTCCATTTGTTATTCTTCTTCTTCACCATCACCACATTTGCTAACCAGTCAGGATATTTAGCATCTTCAATAAAGCAGGCTTTCTGGAGCTTCTCGACTTCCTCCTGTATAGCTTGATTCTTCTCGGGGCTGAATACTCTTCTTCTTTGCTTCACTGGCTTGATCTCCTTATTCACATTGATTTCGTGACATAAGAAATTTGGATCTATTCCGGGCATATCCTCATGACTCCATGCAAAAGTTTTCTTTCTGCTTCTAAGGAAAGTTATCAATTCCTGTTTTAGTGAGTCTTCCAATGACGAACCTACTTGAGTAGTTCGTTCAGGGTGCTCGTCATCCAGAATGATGTTTTCAGTAGCTTCCACCACTTGACCCTTCACGAGTTGTGACTCATCTCTAGGATCCAATGTTTCAATTTCTGCCCCTTCTTCCACTTGATAAGTAGTAGTCTTTTTCCTTGATTCCTCCAGTTCTTCTTGCTCGGTGGATGAATAATAGCATTCCCGAGCTACTTTCTGGTCACCCTTCACAACTCCTACTCTAAAATTTATTGGAAATTTTAGGCATTGATGTACTGTAGATGGTACATCCTTAAACTTTGTCAATCCTACTCTTCCCATGATAATATTATATGATGATTGAACATTCTTATCCATCACGAAGAAACGTATTCTTTCCGTTGGACAAGCAGGACACGTGCCAATGAATATATCCAATTTGATCGTCCCAAGTGGAAATACTTTCTCGCCAGCAAAACCGAGGAGGGGTCTATGATAAGGCTCCAGTTGATATAGCTTTAGATTTAAACTATCAAAGCACGGGTAGAACATGATGTCTGCCGAGCTACCATTTTTGACCAGTACTCTTGAAATCATTACCTCCTTCATTCTCATCTTGATCACCAATGGCTCATCATGAGGATATAGAACACCTGCAAGGTCATTCTTTGAGAATCCAATGACTAACTTCTCTTTGTTCACCTTTCTCGGGCGATCCTCCTCAGCTAGATTTATTCGTTGAATGTACGAGCAAGCTTGAGCCTCAAAGAGGTAAGCTTTTCTCTCGACAGTAAGGTCTCCTCCTCCTACATCTCCACCTGTTATAACATTACAGTCAAATGACCCAAAGCGTATTGAAAATACCTCTCGTTCTGGATGCCTTGGTCTCTTGGGAAGATCGGGGTCGTCTTCGGGATCAACTTTATGGTTTCTTTTCTTGTTCTCCTCTGCTCGACGAGGAGATCTAGACCTCTCTCTTGTTCGATCGTTGTTTCTTCTTTCGCTTCCACGGTCAACGTATTTTGCCAGCTTTCCTCGTCTGATGAGTGTTTCAATCTCATTCTGAAGAGCTATGCAATTTTTGGTCATATGGCCATGATCGTTATGAAACTCACAATACTTTGCCTTATTCCTCTTGTCAGGGTCTACCTTCATTTTCTCTGGCCAGTTTAATTCCTCGCTGCTCTTGATTTCTTCTAGAACATGGTTGCTTAGCTCGGCTAAATAGACTCAGTGATCTCTTTCTTCGATTCGTCGGTCATTATGGATCTAGTGGCATGGCGAGGCAAAGGGGGGGGGGGAAGCAACTACGAAGCTTCGTAGACTCCTTCTTCAAAGGAGTATAATTATCAAATTTCTTCATTGCATCCCATACCGACCTTGTTCTTGAATGTTTGTCATTACCATTGTTCTTATGCGCTTTCTTCTTAGCTTTATCACTTTTCACTTTGGTTTCTTTGGCATCCATGTTCTTCTTAGCAGACATAGCTTCCTCGGCATTCATAATATTGGACGTTTTTCCCATCAGATCCGATATGGTTCTAGGTGGATCTTTAGCCAAAGTATAGTACAACTTGTTAGGCAGTAGTCCAGTCATCAAGGCGATAATCGTTGTCTTCTCCTCGTAATCAATGACTTCAAGTTTTTCGTTATTAAAACGAGTTATATAATCTATGGTACTCTCATCAGCCTTTTGTCTAACACTTAACAAATGCGCTACTCGTTTAACTGGCTTTGCCCCAAAACAGAAATTCCCAATGAATAACTCGGCCAGTTGAAGAAAATTTGAGATCTTACCCCGAGGAAGATTATTATACCATATTTGAGCAGATCCGATAAGAGTTCCCGAGAATGCTCTGCATCTCATCTCATCTGAAACAGCATAGATGTCGGCTGCAGCTTGGTATTGTTCTATATAAAGGACGGGGTCAGTCTTTCCATCATATTTGGGGGTCACAACAGGTGCTTTGAATTTTGATGGTGTTGGAAAATCTAAAATGGCCTGGACAAAAGGTGTTCCTCGAACAAAAGTTCATTGTAGAGGGTTCTTAGCTTTAACCATTTCCCCCAATCTATCCTCCATCCTTTGAATAGAACCTTTCCATGCATCATTTCCTTCCTCGGGCCTATTAGTTCGAGCAGTTGATCGCATTGAGGTGGCTTCCTGGGATCTATCTTGACGAGCAATTGGTCGCGACTGGGCAGATCCTTATCTTAAGTCTGATGGTCGTCGAAAACTCCTCAATGGGGCTCTAGGAGGACTTTTGCTCCTCTTAGGACCTAATCGATCGAAAGGAGATACTCTGCTTAATCTTTCTAGCGCACTGGTCCTTTCTGGGGAGAGAGTGATATGTTGTTAAGTATCTGTGGCTCGCACTGACGAAGTTCGTCCAGGTTGATAAGAAAAATCTTCAGACTCCTCATTGCGATATGAATTGGTACGCCTAGTACGCGAAGAAGATGCACGGGTATTTCTTTGAATACTTCGTGGTCTTGAATGGGTTGGTGCACCGCCATGGTGGGTTTGTATGAGTTGATGCATAGCTTCTTGCATGACGGTCTGGCCCTGAGACAGATTTGTAATTATTCCAGCCAAATCTAGAATATTTGGCGGAGCAGATGGATTTGGAGGGCTTCCAGTGTTTCGATTGTTAAATTCTGGAATGTCAGCCATTTGTGATGGATTATTTTTTATGGAAAATGATATTAACAGTCGTTTCCCACCGACGACGCCAATCTGTTGATGTAAAAAATTAGCTCATATCTAATTATTCAATCACAGATAAATAAATGAGACAAAGAATTTTTAAAGTGGTTCAGCCTTATAAGAATGGCCTACGTCCATTGTTATGTTATTGCTGATTATTTGGGAATTCTCGATTACCAGTTATATCAAGAAATTCTGGTCCCTTTACAATGAGGATTGTACAATGTATTTATAGCCCTGAGGCTTTAATGTGAAAGGGTAATACATTAAATGATGTACATATGAAAGGGTAATACATTCAATGACCCTTAAGCGTATGCGTCTGAATGATAAGCATTTAATGAACAATCAAATTGTTGGTTATCCTGCTATTAATGATTTGTTCGAGGTGAAACTCGGACCGCCTGAGTTGCTCGGACCGCCTAAGCTTCTCGGTATTCAAGAGTTCATCGGAGAGTTCTTATTCCTCAGAGCGTATGAGTTCCTCGGGGAATCAGTGCTCCTCGTTGTAGTATGGTTCCTCGGAGCATGTGAGTTCCTCGGAAGCGTTTGTTGTTGCTACGTAGATTGCCATGTGTCTTCACTTTATTGAGCCACGTCAGCAGACTAAATTTGGTATCAACAATGCAAGTGTGATAAGTGCCAAAGACACATTGTGATTAGTTGATGACCCATGGTAGCCTTGACTCCGATTACTGCTAGTTAGTTATTCTTCTAATGGGGGATAGATCAGGTCAGACCTCGACCCAAGACCAGAGGAATATTCAGGTATTTGGTGGTGGTGGTGGTGGATTACTTCACAAAATGAGTTGAGTTTGAGACAATGATCTAAACAAGCCATCTAAAGACATTCCAATTCATTTTAAATAACACCATTTGTAGATACAGAATTTAAAACCCATTAATTACGGATCATGGTACCCAGTTTGAAAATATCAGGTTTCTTGGTTACTATATCAGATCTCATATCAAGTGTCTGCACTCCACCCCAGGTTATCTTCAGTGCAACGGCTAAACATAAGTCACTAACAAAACCAATTTGGATGGAATCAAGAAACACCTCAATGATGTAAAAAAAAATTGGATAAATTAACTCCACAATGTACTTTGGTTATACAAAAGAATGTTGAGAACCCCAATTGGAGAAACTCTATTTATATTCGCATTAGGGCTTGAGCAGTAATCCCAATAGAGGTTGGTTTGCTGATACGACGCAAATATTGTGTATTTCATCCCTCGAACCTACGCATTTTCTCCCCCTCAGGTATCTTATTCCCTATATTTATGCTCGTTAACCAGACAACCTCGGATTTCTATGTTAACATGTTTTGCAGGGGTTAATTGAGCTTTTATAGGTATTTGGATGCTAAGTGTGAAGTTCGGACGCATTCCGCTCAATTTCTATACGCGATCGCACGTTCAAGGGCATTTTACTCTTTTCATAGCTTGGGCACCTGGCCCAATATCTACACGGAAGTTGTATCCCTCCTCGTAAGCTTCGCGTGGCCACAAACGGTGCGCGATTCCGATTCAGAACGAAGAAGTTATGGCGATTCTAGCGGAAGGGAATTGCAAACATGCCAAAACAGGAGGCAGGATTATGCAAACCTGCTTGATCGATCGATCGATCAAAGGGATCGATCGATCGATCCTTCATATTTTGCCAAATCTTGGGAGACAGTGGACTTGGATATTTACCATCGATCGATCGATCACAGAGGATCGATCGATCGATCCCCTATTTTTTGTTGATATTTTGGCTTTTCTTTTCTTTTCTCTTTTCTTTTCTAATTTTATTCCTTTTACTATATAAAGGACTTTTGATGTAAAAACAGATATATTCGATTTTAGGTAGATTACCTTAGGGTTTTGGAGAGTTCTTCTTTGATTCTTCTTGGTTTGACACCCAATTGGGCTGTAAGTTGCACTATTCATCATCCTCTCCATGTAATATAGTTGTATTTCCTTTATTTCCATTGTTCTAGTAATTTACATGCTTTCTAATTTAGGTTTACATGCTTTATTTCCTTACTTTCTAGTGTAATTTTATCGCTTTATTTATCGCATTTTTAACATGCTTTCTAGCTAATTAAAATTAGGTTGTGTTTGAATGGAACTCACTCGGGTTGACCCGTTGCTTTGCTTTGGTGATGGTGTTTACGGGTCTATTTTGGGTGCGTTGTCCTAGTTATTATGCCTAGGATATTTGACGGGGCATATCATGCCTTACGACCTTGCGTGCGTAATTTTCGAGATATTTGTTGACGCTAAAATTTTATTAGGCTTTTATGCGGATTTAGGGGCGTGACAACCCTTGGTTCAATTAACTGTCGAAACGAGACGCATTCTAAATAACTCGTCGACCCATGTATCCATTTCATACAAATTAACTCGGGTGAGGGATATTCGACGCAACCTATACTTTTATCACTTTGTTAATCTAGTTTCATTTTCCCACGCCTAGATTAATATTTCCCTTTTGTTCATCTTTTCCTTTTTAGTTTGTAATTCACCTTTTACACTTTTATTTCGGAGTATTAAATCAATTAAATTCTAGCAACTCGTCCCTGTGGATTTTTGATACCCAACTTACCGTTGTGCTTGCCTCGCAAGTGTAATCATAATTTAGGTTTGCTTGTATTATCGCGGTGAAATGAAAACAACGACTGTGCCCTTACACGCGCACATCTTTCACGTGGTAGTCATTTGCCTAGTCAGAGAGTACTAAATTTTGATTTATCAATCAAGAAGTTCATAAGAAGACTAGATTTGAATTTGTTCGAAGAATTATGGGAGCAAGCTACACTCAGAGTAGAATCCTATTTGTAAAGAATAACCCAATATTACAATAACAGAGTTAATCCATTAACGCTTAAAGAATGGAATCTAGTGTTGAATAAAATTGGCATGGACCATACAGAGTTAGCTCAGAAGTTTGTCCAGAAACTTACAAGATAGAAATACAAGAAGGATAACCCTTCAAGGACCCCTGGAATGTGCAACATCTAAGGAATTTTTGTCATTATTTAGTCTGTTTGATTGGGTTATTTTTATTCTTAGGAAAGGTGGTCGACCACATGGTTTATCACTTGTTCAAGGGAAACCAAATATGTCTAGGTGTATATCTCTGGGCTTAGCTAATGTTGATATATAACATAGGTTGGTGAGGGAAGGATAAGGGATGAGGGTCTCAAGATATAAGACACCACTTGTTTAAAACAACCTTATCAAGATAACATTTCATGAGATTTCTCGCCCTTTGAACAAACAGAAATATGAAATTGGGTTTCCCATTGGTAGCGAGTTCATCCATTTGGTTATGTTGGACATGAGCCGACCTAAGGGTCAATAAATGGATAAGGCATTGAGATTATCCAAAAATTTAGCTCAAATGAACTTTTTCTGAAGGATTATAAAGCCTACAACAAACATATAAATTATTCTTCTAAAATGATGATAGGACAATTAAAACCTATCACATAATTATATAGAAGGTTATAACTAAATAGTGGGTAAGCACACAAAATAAGAAGTGTAACTTTCATTCAAGAGAATTAAATGCAAACGTTCAAAGTAAAATATGAAATAAAAATAAAAATATTCCTCACAAAAGCATAAAGGCCCTGATAAAGGTGTTCAACAATTACGAAACAATTCTCAAAATAAGAGATTCTTAAAGTTAAATAAATTCCATAAGAATTATAAGAAGTAAAAGGAAAGGTTGGAGGGTCAATAACAGTGAAAGCTAGGTATGTTGTTGGATTAACTGCCTCAATGTCCAAAACAATGGTCGAGTAGTCAACGTTAGTCTCTTGGGTAGGAAGATCAATGTAAATCTTCTTAGTTTAATCCAGTGCCATGGCATCTTCATCATAAATTTACTATTTCCTAATGACCTTAGCAAGGTCAGAATAGTTCTTAACAACTCTCTTCTTGTAAGGATAATATTTCGAATCAAGCCAATTTGTAAGTATTGGCTTAATTCCATTTGGACAAAACCCTTTGAGTCATAGTACAGGTATTGCATTGGTTTATCTTTCAAATCCTATGACGTCTATGGTTAAATATGTCAGCGGCCAAGTAAAAGCATCTACATCATCGTATCTTGTTTCGTACCACATTTATTCTTCAACGTTCAAGGAACTCATGAGTTATGAATTAGTATATTTTTTTATCCTTATATTTCACATGGGTGTTATTTTTTAAAATTTTCCTTGAGATTATTTTTAATAAAAGAATTTTTAAAGAAAACTTAATTTTTGTGAAGTGTCCATGTTTATGACGGTTTGCTAAACTTGGATCGATTGATACCAAGGCGTGTGTGCATTCACACATTATGGCAGTGCATAGGTGGATTCCTACTTATTATTGTGAAGATGGTCAAAGAAATGCATATGCGTTAAGGATTGAAGGAGTCGAGTCAGTTGTGTAAGTCTTATGTCATGTCCTTATGTAATTCCTGATGTAGTAAATTTGTGTGGCTAGGTAGTACGAGGTTTTTCCCATTTAGATTTTCCTTATACATAGGGAGTTATGGTTGATTAATATATTTTATCCTTGCTATCACATAGATTCATATTTTTAGGTAAGATAAAATTGGTTAATTGTTTATCACAACAGTCGATTTAACTGGTGCAAGTTTTAATTGGGTTAACAAATTAATTTTATTTAATTTGAAAAAATTAAATTAAATTAAAAATTAGTGTTTGTATTTTGGACCATCCATATTAAAACCTTGCATTTTTCACTTCTTGATCTCAATGTACCTATCGAAATAGTATGCCATTTTCTCTAGGGTGCATTCCTGAGAAGCCTTGTACTTAGAAATAACAACTTCACAAGATTTAGCTAGATCTCCCTTTAGGCTTTCAATAATGACATCATCATCTTTCAACTTATTATTAGACTCCTTCATCTTGTCCTCAGCCTGGGGAATTTAGTTTTGACATTAGATAATTTCTTCCCTAGTCAGCCACCTGATCCATGAGCTCAAAGTTGATCTTCTTTTCTATTTTAAAGGTCTGTAAGTTCTCCTTTGAGATTAGGGACCCTTCTTGAAGAATGGTTAAGAGCATGGATTGCTACAAAAAAAAGTGTAAGCTTAAAAGACACTAAGTTCTAAGTGAGCAATACGAACAAAAAGGAGAGATTGTTACCTTCTTGGATGGGAATAGTACCACAAGGTAGTGGTATCTAAGGACCTGGGGTACCTGTACTTTGGGACATACCTTGAGTAGCCGATGTGATCAACGGTGTTTGAAGAATGGACCCAAATGAATTTTTTATTCTTTCATAGGTACTCATAAGTAAGTTTGGTATTTTTACATAAGGAGGGTCATCAGATACCTAAGTCACAGGAACCTCTGGTACAATATCCTTCATTAAATATCGAAACTAACCTTCATCAATTATGACGGGTTCTATATTAGTATTCTTAGGTTCAAGGGAAGCCTTGGTCTTTCTGGCCTCAGGAATAGGAGTAGTGGCTTCAGCAGGCCTCTTCTTGGCCTCGACCTGTTATTTTTATTCAAAAATAAGAGGATCACGGTCTGTAACCTTTATTGTCATCTCCTAAGTGGAGTGTGTTCAAAATTGGGAGGTGGATGGGGTTGAAAATCCAAAAAAGAAGGTAAATTTAGTAAAAAATGAGGTTAAAATTTATAAACAAACATGTGGAAAAAGATACCACATACCCTTCTTGGCTTCATCTACACCTTCAGCATTAGCCTTACTTAGGACACCTATAGGTTAATAGACAAAACTCTGTGAGTTTCTTAAATGAAAATATATCTTCAAACACCAGAAGGTCAGGCCTGCATTACTTGTCCCCCAACCTCTTGTCAGCAACAATGAGTTGAGGGACAACTTTCTCTATTAGAAAGCAAAGTAGCACAATGGTTAGAAACAAAAGATGGAAACTAAATAAATGTTGTATAAATAACTAAAAATATTCATATAGCAATGGTGTTAGGGACACTTCAGTCTCGGGTAACCCTTTCAGTTTTCTCGACCTCCTCTAAGTCGAACTCTAAGTGACCTTCGATGAAGAAAAACTTGTGTTTAAAAAATTAGTTACTAGTCTAGGAGACCCTAACTAGTTTCTTTTGAAGTTTTTTGTAATAGATGTGTTAATATCCTAGGGCCTTAGTATGATCTTTCAGGCTATGGATACACCTAAAGATCTTCTCAAAAAGGACTAGACCAGACACTTCTCTCCAATATATCACGGAACCCAGAATTATTTGGTAAGTGCTCATGCTGAGTTAGGTCAGGGATACTCCATAACCTTTTAAATTACATCGAATGATAGGGTGGAAAGGGGATTCAAAGTACCACGACCAAGGCAGATTAGGAAATCTCTATTTCCTTAGAGTTCAACTAATAATAATCTCACTCATCTTTGTAAAGGTAACCTACTGGAGATGCTCAGTGAGATATTATACATATACACAAACTCCAAAAGGTTGTTTGGGGTGATATCATAAATGTAACACCCGCCCCGCGACTTTGATCGTACTCATATGATTTGGTTACTTGGTATAACCAATAGGACTCTGGGCTTGTTGAGGTCGATTATAAGACAAATTTGTGTAATGTACTAGCCCCTATATGATTAAATTGGAGTTTTATGGCCAAACATTAATGAAGAGATTTTTAGTAGTCATTCGAACGAAAGTCATTATCGATCGACCGAGTAATTCAGACTATTCTTTAGAATCTCATTGGAAAACAACATTCAAATGAAAGGGTACTTCTCGTTTGAATGAGTTGCTTATCCTGCTCCATTTAACCCTAGGATTTTTGCAACATTTTTACGTCGTTAGGACTCTCATTAGAATGAGAGGGGATCTCGTTCGAATGAGGTTGAATGTCGTTCAAACGATCGAGAAAAAATATAAAAATTTTGCACATTTTAATGTGCTGTCATGACGTGGATCGTTGGATTGGATGACGTGTTGAGCTCTCAACGACTTAGATCAAAATATTGGATAAAGGCTTGATGGACCATTAGATAAAAGGTCGATTGTAGGGGAATCTGGGTAATTTAACCCTTAGAGTTTGGGAGTATTTAAATGAGACTTTGGTTCATTTGGGACATTTCCATCAAATTTGGCCTCTCTCTCTCTAGCTCTTAGAGCTCTTCCTTCACCAACCACCACACACTTCCCTAACACAACCACTGTTCCACCTTAAACCACTAAATATTAACCATATTCTTTCATATTTAGGCTCATAAACCCATTTACACCATTTGTTAGACAAGATATAAATCCATGGAGATATTGTTGGGGTTTTTTGAAGAAGAAGAAGGTAGAAAAAATCATGGAGTTTGAGGGGGAGTTTTTTGGAACTTTCAAGAAGGCAAGCTTGTGGATCTACACAACCTCATTAAGGAGACCTTAGGAGGTGGGAAGTTGTCATCCTCTTTTACACTTTATCCACCATTGTTAGAGCTTCTTTGAGGTGGAAAACTCTACTCTTAGCTTAAGAACTGTAATTTCCATGGCATTTGTTTGTAATTAGAATTTGTAAGATAGGATGCATATATAATTTAAGAAAGTTATTTCTTATGGATTTGTGAAAAATAATTTATGAAAGATTCCAAGAGATTTGAGAAAAAATGTTATATTTTAAGAAATCTTGATATCTAAACGTTTTATGGAATAAAATATTTGACATGATATTTCTCTTGTTGAAAATATTTTATGAACAAATGTCTTGAGGTTTTCTTCTGAAAATTGGGATTTATATTTAAATGGACATTTACTAAAATTTTGAAGAAACAAAATTTTTTTTGAGCTTAAAAAGCATTTTATACAAATATTATGAAATTTATAGAATGAACCATATGTTAGACCCATTTAATAGGATTTTTGGACTTAAAATCCATCTCCTCATGTATATAAACTTGTAGTATTTTGATGATGAGCATATCAACAAGTTTAATGAAGTTTTTATTAGGTTTAAATATAAAGTAAAAAAATAGAAATTTCGGGCCTTAAAGTGTGTTAAAAGGTGTACAAAATGTTATAAATGGATATTTCAAGACTACGTGTGGAAATATAGGAAAAATGGCATTTTCTTGTAAAGTAGTTGATATACCCGTTTATATTCTAGGAGGGTCGCCTCCACAACTGACGACCCTAAGAGGGGCCGACCCCCCACCAGGCCCCAACTGGCCTTCACCAGGCTCCAGACGACCCTACGAGGGGCCGACCCTTCACCAGGCTCCAGACGACCCTACGAGGGGCCGACCCTTCACCAGGCTCCAGACGACCCTACGAGGGGCCGACCCCTCACCAGGCTCCGGCCGACCCTACGAGGGTACGACAGTACGAGGACATAATCAAGCCAGACTCACTGCCGGAAGAAACTTTGCCCTCGGCCTCGGCTCATAGGCCGAGGGTGACATCATGACAGCGCGTGGTTTGGGAGACGCGTGGAACAGTGCGCGTGAGGCTCATATGACACGTGGAAGACCGTTACAACCGAATCACCCCCTCACGTGAGAGAATATTATGTCATCATTTGGCATCTACAGGTGTCAACAGGGGATTGGCTAGATCATTATTCACATGCACCATGCTTACCTGGGGGGTACACTACACCCCCCAAGACCTATATATACTTGTCACCCCTAACCCTACGGGGGATCGATCCATGAACAGTAGCCCTAGCTAAAACTCTGCTTGTACACACACAATAGAGAGAGAAAGAGAGGGTTATGTGCATTGTATCCAAGGCCATTAGTGCCCATACTTAGTGGATCACACACTCACAGTGGATGTAGGCCAAATTGGCTGAACCACTATACATCATTGTCTTATTCCCTCTTATACTCATCCCCTTCTATACACTTACATACTTATACACTCATACACCTCTATGGCTGCCATGGCTGCTATTGTTTGAGCTCACTAACACTTATCTGGTGGTGCTAAATCTTAGCATCATCAGTTTGGCGCCGTCTGTGGGAACGAGAAGACATCTCTTCCTTTGAACAGCTTGACCTCACTGGGCACTCTGGTGGTGAACCAACACTCCCCCTGAGAGGAGGTGTTTCACCATTGAAAGAGACCTACTAAGGTTCCCAAGCTAACCAGTATTTTCTTCAGTTCAGCTCTTCATAGCTCAAACACATGGCACCTGAGATGCCACCGCCACCACTTCCCCCGCCGGATGATGGGGGAAGACCCAGTTCCAGTCAGCCACCACCTCAGTCTGAGATGGCTGATGTGGCAGCAGCCCTAAAGTCTCTGGCAGCCAGCCAGCGGATGATGCAGGAGCAGTTTACAGCTCTAAGTCAGAATATACTGAGACCACCAGGGGTCTCACCTGAGATGATTACTCCGGCAGCAGCTCCAGGACATCATGAGGCCAGGGGACCACCCCAGGCACCACATAAAGACCTGCCACCCCCTCAGCGGCGTAGGGATGTTGCTGACCCCCGGCGTTTACGCCTGGGGAGGCAAGGAAACCCTTGCCCCGAGGACAGGTATGATGATCTGGAGGAAGAAGAGGCTCCAGTAGAATGCTGGGAGCCATATGAGGTCTCCAACAATACAGTACGACCCCTCCAGGACAGTAGAGGAAAGTGCGGGAGACCAAACCCTGATGATCGCCCAAGAGGCTCTGCTTTTGACCGCCTGAGCAGGGGGTCGGCCTTCGAGAGGCTGGGCCCAGTGAATGACCTGCGAGACAAGTTGTCCAAGTCAAGAAGCGCAGCGAGATCTAGGAAAGAAGCAGAAGGCCGACCCCAAAGACGGGATGACGGCCAAAGGGAAGTAAATAGCCGACACAGGCCTGCCGTAGCGGAGCCCTCCATCCACCTCCGAGAGGCAGCAGGGGATAACATCGGCCAGGCCGACCCTGTGAGGCCCTGGAATGACTCAATCCAGAGGTTAGAGGATAAGATTGGCGACATACTGAAGAGCCGGGACCCTCTTCAGAGGGGATACACCATAGGCTCACCCTTTGTGGCAAAGATAGTCAACTTCCCCACGCCATCAAAGTTCAGGCCTCCTGTGGTCACCCCAAGATACGATGGGAGCACCAACCCTGTCCACCACGTGGAGATGTATCAATCCGCAGCAGACATATACTCTATCTCAGATGAGATGAGATGTCGTGCCTTCTCTGGTACCTTGACAGGGGCTGCGCATGTCTGGTACACATCCCTTCCAAAAAATTCTATTGGAAGCTTTAAGCAGTTGGCAGACCTGTTCATCCATAATTTCTGCTTTGGGGTGAGGCCACAGAAGAAGACCACACACCTGCTCTATGTTAAGCAGGGAAAGCACGAGACTCTGAGAGACTACATAGCCAGATTCAATAAAGAAAAGCTGGAGGTGGAAGACTATGAGGAGAGCATAGCTATGACAGCCCTGATTGGAGGGCTCCAGAAGGGGAAGCTATTATGGAAGCTTGCCGAAGACCCTCCGAGGACGATGGCTGAGCTGTTGTCAACAGCAGGGAAGGTGATGAACGCCGAAGAGGCGATGGCCGCAAAACATGAAGACGAAAAAGGAGGTGCAAGTGGGAATAAATACCCCAAGAAGAACAAAGAGGGGAAGAAGAGGACCATGGATGATAAGTTCGCGGGGTACACCCCTCTGACGGTCAGCTGTGAACAGATCCTCAATGAGATAAAGAGTGACCGGACACTGAAGTGGCCTGAGAAGCTGAGGGCAGCCCCCGGCAAGAGAAATAGGAACCTGTGGTGTGAATTTCACCAAGATCACGGCCACGTAACAGACAAATGCTTTGCTCTGAAAGATGAGATTGAGAAGATGCTGAAGGAAGGGAAGCTCAGAAAGTACGTCGACAAAGCCGACTTCAAGAGGGGCCGAGGGGACGACCCCAGAAAGAAGCGAGTCGACGCCTGCAGAGAAGGTCCTCAAAAAAGAGGGGACGACCCCTCTGATGATGAGGACGACCCTGACCTCCCGCCGAGAGACGACCAAGGCCCTGTCAAGAGGCTCAATATGATCTCGCTCGGGGTGGGAATGATCTCCGGGGGACTTGCAGGAGGAGGGTCTGAGGTCGCCGACAGGAAGGCCCATGTCGCTGAGGCTAAGGCAGTGACGAAGACGGTGCACTCGACCTCCCTAGAGGTCAAGTTAGAAAAAAGGAAGAAGGTTGATATGGACACTTTGGTTGTGGGATTTTCAAGAATGGACTTCAAGGGCCTATTGGCCCCGCATGATGACCCTCTCGTCATCACCACCAGGGTGCACGGGTGCGAAGTGCCGAGGATCCTGGTGGATGGGGGCTCATCCGCAGATGTGATGTTCTGGCCATGCTTCAAGGCCTTGGGCCTCAGTCGTGCCAGACTTATCCCCTACCATCATCCATTGATTGGGTTCAGTGGGGAGAAGGTTCACCCCCTAGGAATATATGAGGCTGATGTCAGGATGGGGGACGAGTGGCCGAGATGGCTCACTAAGAGGGTCAGTTTCTTTGTGCTGGATGAGCATGTGTTTTCGGCATACAACATCATACTGGGACGTGTGGCCCTCAAGGGGTTTGAAGCTGTGCCGTCCACGGTCCACCAGATGGTTAAGTTCCCTACCCCTTATGGGGTGGGGGAAGTTCAGGGAGACCAGACGACAGCGAGAGAGTGCTACTACAACTCCGCTGAAGAAAGGGAGGCACACAAGAGGGCTACAGCCACTTACAACATTGATACCCTAGACCCCAGGGACGAGACGAAGCTCAAAAAAGGAGAGGCCGCTGAGGAGGTAGAACCCATCACCCTCGATGAGGATGACCCGGGAAAAACCGTCCAAGTTGGCAAATCTCTGAAGCCCAGTATCAAGGAAGACCTCATCAAACTGTTGAGGAGAAGGCGAAGCGTCTTCGCGTGGAGTCATGTAGATATGCCAGGGATCGACCCTGAAATCATGTGCCACAAACTCAATGTGGTAGAGGGAGTGAAGCCGGTAAAGCAGAAGAGGAGGATTTACTCTAGAGAAAAGTATGAGGTCATCAGGGATGAGGTTAAAAAATTAGAAGACGCTGAATTTATCAGAGAGGTCATCTACCCTGAGTGGCTGTCCAATGCAGTCATCGTCCCAAAGGCCAACGGCAAGTGGAGAATGTGCGTGGACTTCACAGACCTCAACAAGCATTGTCCCAAAGACAGCTTCCCTCTCCCCCGCATCGACCAGATGGTAGACGCTACCGCAGGCCATGAGCTCATGAGTTTCATGGATGCCTACTCAGGGTATAACCAGATTTTCATGAACCCTGAGGACTCGGAGAGGACCGCCTTCATCACTGACAAGGGGACATACTGTTACAGGGTCATGCCCTTTGGCCTAAAAAATGCGGGGGCAACGTACCAGCGCCTCGTAAACAAAATGTTCGAAGACCAAATTGGTAAGTCTATGGAGGTTTACGTAGATGACATGCTGACTAAGAGTCTGAAGGCAGAGGATCATGTAGCAGACCTGGAAAGGACCTTTAATACAATGGACAAATACAAAATGAAGCTCAATCCGGCCAAGTGTGTCTTCGGGGTCGGAGCGGGGAAGTTCTTGGGGTTCATTGTCAATCAAAGAGGCATCGAGGCCAATCCTGAAAAGATAAAGGCCCTTATTGAGATGAAGACCCCCAAGTCCATTAAAGACGTTCAGAGGCTCACAGGGAGAGTGGCTGCCTTGAACAGATTTGTGTCAAGGGCTACAGACAGGTGTCTACCATTCTTCAAGATCCTCAGGAAAGCTTTTGAATGGAGCGAAGAGTGTGATGAGGCTTTCAAGCAGCTGAAATCATACTTAGGGTCTCCCTTGCTGCTGTCACGACCCGTGCAGGGTGAACGACTGTACGTGTACCTTGCTGTCTCAGAATCTGCTATCAGTGCAGCAATCGTAAGAGACGAAGATGGGATACAGAAGCCCGTATATTTCAACAGCAAGGCACTCCAGGGGGCAGAGCAGAGATACCCGAGGATGGAGAAGTTGGCCTATGCCTTGATTCATGCCTCAAGGAAGATGAAACCGTACTTCCAGTCCCATACTATGGTCATCCTTACTGACTCTCCTCTTAGGCAGGTCCTACACAAGCCTGAAAAATCAGGAAGGCTAATGACCTGGGCTATAGAGCTGGGGGAGTTTGACATTGTGTATCAGCCTAAGACAGCCATTAAGGGGCAAGCCTTGGCAGACTTCGTGGCTGAGTTCACATGGGAAGAAGATGAGGCCGAGGGTGAGACCCTCGGGAAGGCAGATACAGAAGACAGACCCGCAGACACACCTGCAGAAATGGCTGAGACGAGCACCGCTAGAAGGAAAGTGACTGAAAACGAAGAGGGAAGATACATCTTTAGACAGGGGTCCCTCTCTGAGGGAAATTTTTCTGAAGGAAAGACTCCGTGGAGCCTCTTCGTTGACGGGTCCTCCTGTGATAGCGGAAGTGGTGCTGGACTGATACTATCAGCACCCGATGGCACAGACGTCGAGTACGCCCTGAGGTTCAATTTCAAAGCCTCCAACAATGAGGCTGAGTATGAGGCCTTGATAGCTGGCCTCTCCTTAGCCAAATCCCTTAGTGTCAACCAAATTTTGGTTCACAGTGATTCAAGGCTGGTGGTGAATCAGATACTAGGAGCCTATGAGGCCAAAGACGAGAGGATGGCTAGGTATCTTGATAAGGCGAGGTCATTGCTAAAAAACTTCAAAGAAGTGAAATTCAAGAGGATACCTAGGCTCGACAATGGCCGTGCTGACGCCCTTGCAAGGTTGGCCTCAGCTACTAGGACAGACATAAGGAGGACAGTCCCGGTAGAAATTTTGCTTCGACCAACTATCGAAGACAACGAGGGAACACTTGGCATTTGCATGAATGTTTCTCAAGAACCTTCATGGATGGACCCCCTGATCAGATACATTAGAGGGGGAGAGATGCCAGAAGCAAGCCAAGAGAGGAAGAAGCTGAGATACAGGGCTGCAAAGTTCGCTGTCATCGGAGACACGCTGTACAAAAAGGGGTTTCTGCTCCCCTTACTTAGGTGTGTGCATCCCTCAGAGGTCCCTTCCATTTTGCAAGACGTGCATGAAGGGTCGTGCTCAAGCCATATTGGGGGTAGATCCTTGGCAAAGAGGGTGATCACCCAAGGCTATTGGTGGCCGACCTTGGGGAAAGATGCTGCCGCATATGTTAAAAAGTGTGATAAATGCCAAAGATTTGCTACTATCCCTCATCAACCTCACCAGCCTCTCACCTCCATTGCATCCCCATGGCCGTTCGCAATATGGGGGATTGATCTGATAGGACCCTTACCGAGAGCAGTCAATAACTATCGGTTCCTCATCGTAGCAATTGACTACTTTTCAAAATGGGTAGAGGTCGAGCCGATGGTCACGATCACGGAGCAGAAGACCTTCCAGTTCATCTGGAAGAATGTGATATGCAGATATGGTCTACCCAACACCCTCATCTCGGATAACGGGACCCAGTTCAAGAATGCCTCTTTACAGAAGTACTGTGAGAGGGTAAGTATCAAACAATTTTTCTCCACCCCAGGCCGACCTCAGGCCAATGGGCAAACCGAAGTTACGAACAGGACAATCCTAGATGGGATTAAGAAGAGGCTTGAGGAGGCAAAAGGAAGATGGGTCGAGGAGTTATATGCAGTATTGTGGGCATACAGGACGACAGTAAGGACCCCTACCGGGGAGACCCCATTCATGTTAGCTTATGGATCAGAAGCAGTCATCCCCACCGAAGTGGAGTTTCCTACTCATAGGGTCCAAATGTATGATCCCCAGGGGAATATGGAAGAGAGAAGACTTGACCTAGACCTGATTGAGGAAAGAAGGGAGGATGCTGAGATAAGGCAAGCTTCCTACCAGCAGAGGACCGCAAAGTTTTACAACCAAAGGGTGAAACAGAGGCCTATCGCAGTGGGAGACTTGGTTCTTAAAAAGACTTGGCAGAAACCCAACAAGCTCCATCCTAATTGGCATGGCCCATATAGGGTCATCGATGAAGTTGTCCCGGGGACCTACAGGCTAGAGAACCTGGAGGGGGAACCTTTCTCAAACCCCTGGAATGCAGATCATTTGAAAAAATACTACCAGTAGTGTTGTAAGGTCTTGATAAGCCATAGTTGTAATAAGCATTGTTTCGACAGAACACACTGAAGATTAATGAGAAGTATCAGTGTTTCCCTCATCCAGTGGTTATCAGTTCTAGTATACATGCAAAGAAGTTGATCCCTCGGCTATAATGGGGACCAGTGGAGGGGACGACCCCACCACAGTCCTCAAGAAAGACGAGGGAAGACTTCAAAATCCATTAAATTGGAAAGTTGATCCCTCGGCTATAATGGGGACCAGTGGAGGGGACGACCCCACCACAGTCCTCAAGAAAGACGAGGGAAGACTTCAAAATCCATTAAATTGGAAAGTTGATCCCTCGGCTATAATGGGGACCAGTGGAGGGGACGACCCCACCACTGTCCTCAAGAAGATGAGGGAAGACTTCAAAATCCATTAAATTGGAAAGTTGATCCCTCGGCTATAATGGGGACCAGTGGAGGGGACGACCCCACCACTGTCCTCAAGAAAGACGAGGGAAGACTTCAAAATCCATTAAATTGGAAAGTTGATCCCTCGGCTATAATGGGGACCAGTGGAGGGGACGACCCCACCACTGTCCTCAAGAAAGACGAGGGAAGACTTTAAAATCCATTAAATTGGAAAAGTTGATCCCTCGGCTATAATGGGGACCAGTGGAGGGGACGACCCCACCACAGTCCTCAAGAAAGACGAGGGAAGACTTCAAAATCCATTAAATTGGAAAGTTGATCCCTCGGCTATAATGGGGACCAGTGGAGGGGACGACCCCACCACAGTCCTCAAGAAAGACGAGGGAAGACTTCAAAATCCATTAAATTGGAAAGTTGATCCCTCGGCTATAATGGGGACCAGTGGAGGGGACGACCCCACCACTGTCCTCAAGAAGATGAGGGAAGACTTCAAAATCCATTAAATTGGAAAGTTGATCCCTCGGCTATAATGGGGACCAGTGGAGGGGACGACCCCACCACTGTCCTCAAGAAAGACGAGGGAAGACTTTAAAATCCATTAAATTGGAAAAGTTGATCCCTCGGCTATAATGGGGACCAGTGGAGGGGACGACCCCACCACTGTCCTCAAGAAAGACGAGGGAAGACTTTAAAAACCATTAAATTGGTTATCAGAACCCTCGGCTATAATGAGGACCAGTGGAGGGGACGACCCCACCACTGTTCTCAAGAAAGATGAGGGTAGACTTTATTTAAAAATCATTAATTTGATCATTTGAACCCTCGGCTATAATGAGGCCTGATGAGGGGACGACCCCACATTGGTCCTCAAAAAGACGAAGGAAGGGTTAGTATCATCATCATCAACGAAGAAGCAAAATTGCAAGGAACAAACCATAACAGAATTAAATATGGGAGACAGTTGTGAAAGGAAGAGACGATGGTATTAATATAAAGCATCGAGTGTTTTACAATATACAGAACAAAAATACAAAAACAAGGGTATGGGCTACAGGCAGCCACCCTAGGGGACGACATCAGAGGGCAGGGCCTCAACATCAATGGGAATGGTCTCCTCAGTTACCAGCACCGGATCATCTTCAGATGTGCCAACCCCCTCGATCTGGGCTTGGGCCTCCACCTGATTGAGGGCCTCGGCAATTAGGGGGTCGTCCAGTTGAACACCCTCCAATGATGGGCGAACAGAGGAGACGACATCGCCAAATCTGAGGACTACCCACCGACAGGCCGTCCTAATCCCCCTTTCAAGATATTCAAGGCCGAAGCCCTGAAATTCGTCTGAAATCTTGTATGCCTCCACAGCGTCAGCCTCAGCTTTCTTGATGGCTGCCTCCAGATCAGTCTTATGACGGGCCTCCAGGTTGATCAGAGCCTCATCCTTGTCCTTGATCAACAAGTCCTTGTCCTTGATCAACAAGTCCTTGGCCTGCATATCGGCATCATGCTGCCTCGTCAGCTCATCAAGGACTCTAGCATGCTCAGCCCTTGTGCTCTCCAGCTCGGCCCTCGCAGTGCCCAGCTCTGTCCGTAGGTCAGCCTCTTGTTGGATGGCCCTCTCAGCTTCATGGAATTTCTGTTGATTCTCGGCCATCCACTTGGTGGCAGAGGTGAAGGCACAGACAGACTGCAAGAAAAATGAAGATGCGTCAAGGGGAGCCGAGGAAACACAATGAAATTAAAGGTCAGGACCAATACCTGAGCAAGGGAGTGCAGACCGTAGTCATACACTTTGGCTGGAGGCATCTGCGCCAAGAACTCGAAGTTGGAGGCCGACGGTGCAGAGAACATAGAGGCCTTTGCTGCCCTCAGGTTGGCGATAAGAGATGAGGGGTCGGCCCTCAGATGTGACAGATTTTGAGACCAGAAGGCCCCCATGCTTGGTGAAGAGGTTGCTCCTTCAGAGGCCTCGGCCCTGGCCCTCGTCTTAGGGTCAGGACGAGGCTCGACAGGAGCCTCAGGCTCCTTCCTTTTGTGACTAACAGCTGTCGGCTCAACAACTGTCGGCCCTGAGGCCCTTGTCTTCTTAGGAGCTTGCTGAGGCTCCTTCCCCTTCTTCTTTGACAGACCAGCAAGAAGGCTTGGAGCAGTCATATCCCAGAGATAATCTGACACGCCTGCAGGACGACCTGAAAAGGATACGATGAATCAGAAAAGTTCAGAGATAAAGAGAGAACACTTCAAAAATAAGTAAAGATGGGAAAATGTTCGGTATAACTCACATAGTTCTGTCAGAGGGCCGACCCTCAGACCAGCTTCTTTAAGGAAGCGAGGGGTCATCAAATCTTCGAACTTTGGGATCTCACCCTCTCTCCCTCGTCCCCTCAGATACTCAACAATATCCCTCTCCTCCAAGCTAAGTCCGGGGTCTGACCTAGCTTTCATAGAAGGGTTAGACCATCTGTTAGGAACCCTCGGAGCATCGGCAGAAGGGGACGCCTCGGTGGAGCTCTCCCATGCCCCAGATATGAAGAAGAACCTTTTTTTCCAATCATGATTGGAAGTTTGAGCCACGTGGAGCAGCTTCTTCTCAGACCTTCTCGCTCCCAGATGATAGTATCCGGGCTGTTTAGATGAAGAGGTGATATTGTAGCAGGCCAAGAACACGTCGGACGAGGGCTCGTCAGTGAAAGCGTTTTTCCACAGAGAGATGTACCCCAGAATCGTCCTCCAAGAATTGGGTGGAAGTTGCGAGGGGGAGACGCCCAGAGCCGACAGAATATCTATAATGGCAGGATGAAAGGGAAGTCTGACACCTACTTTGAACATTTGCTCGTAGACTGCAACTTCTCCCTCTTCACCCTCAAAGACCCTCTCGTCCTCGGAGGGAACCCTCATAGTCACCCCAGGTGGCACTCCGTAAATATGCCTCCATATCAGAAGATCCCTATCCCTGACAGAGGAGATAAAAGACGAGGCATGGGAGGTATCAACCTCATCATCTGTATCATCGTCCTCATCCCCCTCATCACCTGCAGGAGGACCCTGAGGAAATGCTACTTGGAAGGCGTTGGGGATAGGGTTGTCACAGGGACAGCCTCAGAGGGGATCGTACCCTCGGCCTCTCGGGGAGGGCTAAGGTCAGGAGAGTCCCTTCTACCAGAAGTTCCAGCACCAGTTGGAGAGGAGGTTCTCTCGTCCATCTCACTTAGGTTGGGTGTCTCGGCCGGACGAGACGACGACCCACAAGACTCAGAGGGTTCAGATGGTCTAATGGTGGCAAGAGGAATGGGAAAAATGGGTCGTACCCAATTAGGGTCGGCCCCTCGTCTCCTCTCTTCCTCTTCCTCTATTCGTCTGATCTCGGTAAATAGTTTCTCTCTCAGGGACGGGAATTCAGACACCAGGTTGTAAAGCCTCCTAAGCATTAAGGGGAAGACCCAACACTTAAAGAAATTATACTAGACTTGGGTAATTTAACTACAAACAAGTGGGGAGTGGACCAGATTTAACTTTTGGATTAAACAAAGAACTCAAAAGGTTTTCACTCAAGAACACTCAAGAACATCCAAGAGCCAGTTACCGGAGAAGACACCGGAAAATACACCGGAAAAGGTTATGGCACAACTTAAGGAAAATGGCTGCCTACGAGCCTAAAAAACGAACGAAAATGAAAGAAAAAGAGAGCACTGGATGAAAGAGGTTACCTGATGAGGAGAGAATAAGAACGCTGCTAGGCCTGGAAGAATCGAAGGCTGCAAATGGCGATGTAGGCTGAAAATTCTAGAGAGAGAGAATGCTTAGGCGCGAAGAAGAAGAAGGAAGAGAAAGGGTTTGAAAATACCTTAAATACCTTAGCAATGAGTGGGCCCATTGACCAAGGCAGGACACAGCCCACGAGGAAGGCATCATTAGGGTACAAGGACCCAAGCGCAGTGTGCAGCCGTCATGCCTTGGAAACTGGAACAACAATGAGTACCTAACCAGGTGTCACTCACCTAACTGATCATACCTGCATCTCATTTAAAACACTATCCCTCAGCCATCTCAACAGCACCTATGGCTAAGGGCTGGGGGGTGATTGATATACCCGTTTATATTCTAGGAGGGTCGCCTCCACAACTGACGACCCTAAGAGGGGCCGACCCCCCACCAGGCCCCAACTGGCCTTCACCAGGCTCCAGACGACCCTACGAGGGGCCGACCCTTCACCAGGCTCCAGACGACCCTACGAGGGGCCGACCCTTCACCAGGCTCCAGACGACCCTACGAGGGGCCGACCCTTCACCAGGCTCCAGACGACCCTACGAGGGGCCGACCCCTCACCAGGCTCCGGCCGACCCTACGAGGGTACGACAGTACGAGGACATAATCAAGCCAGACTCACTGCCGGAAGAAACTTTGCCCTCGGCCTCGCTCATAGGCCGAGGGTGACATCATGACAGCGCGTGGTTTGGGAGACGCGTGGAACAGTGCGCGTGAGGCTCATATGACACGTGGAAGACCGTTACAACCGAATCACCCCCTCACGTGAGAGAATATTATGTCATCATTTGGCATCTACAGGTGTCAACAGGGGATTGGCTAGATCATTATTCACATGCACCATGCTTACCTGGGGGGTACACTACACCCCCCAAGACCTATATATACTTGTCACCCCTAACCCTACGGGGGATCGATCCATGAACAGTAGCCCTAGCTAAAACTCTGCTTGTACACACACAATAGAGAGAGAAAGAGAGGGTTATGTGCATTGTATCCAAGGCCATTAGTGCCCATACTTAGTGGATCACACACTCACAGTGGATGTAGGCCAAATTGGCTGAACCACTATACATCATTGTCTTATTCCCTCTTATACTCATCCCCTTCTATACACTTACATACTTATACACTCATACACCTCTATGGCTGCCATGGCTGCTATTGTTTGAGCTCACTAACACTTATCTGGTGGTGCTAAATCTTAGCATCATCAGTAGTCTTCAAAATGCCAAAAGGGTTTTCTTAATGAAGAAAATAATGAAATAAAGAGATTTTCAAGTTGAAAAGGGTATTAACTCCAAAGTATGAAGTGAGTATTAATAAGTGAAAATATTTAATAAGTTGGTATGTATAACTTAGTAATGTTTTGGGGAAAATAACACTTGTCAAAATGAAGAAAAATGAAATTTTGGAAATAAATGGGTAAAATGGTAATTTTACATAAAGTGGAACATTTTTATGAAATAAAAAAGTGGAAAATACAAATAGTCCTAAAAGAAAGTGGTTTTAGGATAAAATCAACACTAGTGGGTTAAGAACAAGAAATGGCGATTTTTAAAACGTAAGGTTTTGGCTTCGGCTAATGAAAAATGGGATAATATGGACACATTTACAAATGTTAAAACATATTTATATGGAATCGGATTGCACCAAAAATAATTAAGAAGGATGTGAATCCTTAGGTGAAAAACTCAAAATCACTGACCCGAGCATATGGTAGCATAATCGGTAGTGTGTAGCCCGTTAAAGTATGCGAATATTTGGTAGATTTCGAGAAAAAGATAATAAAAATGGAACACGCTAAGAAATAAGTTATCTAGGAATATAAAAAAAGACAACCTAACTTAAATGAAATTAATAAATGTTTCGGTTAAAGGATAACGTGGGCAAGTAATGTAAGAAAATTGACTAATGTCCATGAAGTAAAAGGAATGGTAAAGTGAAGTGATCAAATGGGTAATTAAGCAACCTAAAGAGGTTTAACTCATAATTTATACAAGAGTGTGTTTGTGAAAGGTTTCTAACAAAAAATAAGTATTGCCTAACATGGTACTTTCGTATATTGAAAGGTGGTTTCAAAGATAATAATAAGGTAAATTTGGTATGAGGAAAAAAAGTAATTTCGGTAAAAGAAGTGTCTTTCCCGAAATAAAAAAGATATTTGACTGGGCGTCTTAAATCAACAAATAAATATCAAGCCAAGTAAAAAGGGGTTCTTTTATAAGATTAAGGAAAATTGATCGAAATAAGTAATGTTATTGGAATAAAAACAGTTTCATGCGCACACACACACACACACACACACACACACACACACACACACACACATATATATATATATATATATATATATATATATGAGGTTGTTGCATGTGTTCGTAGACATAACGGGTTAGAAATACTTTTTATCATTCGATTTTTTCTTGCATTGTTGTATTTTTCCACTAGGTCTTTGACTCATTCCCTCGTCTTTGTTACGACAGTTTGGGTACGGTTCTGTATTTTGAGTGCATTGTACACATAAGTATCCTTTTTATTTTATTTTAGTAGCTCTGTTTGATTGGATTATGAAGATGCTTTCAACGGGTCCCTCATGTAGACTGATGCAAATTGAAATCACATGTTAAACAAGTGAAATGAAAAATTGAATAAAACTGGACTAGTAATATTATTTAAGTTGTCTCATCACACTTCACACCTAACGCTTGGGGCAGATAGGGTTAACCATAGATAACCAATAAATTCGGGTCGGGGAATTACAAATGGTATTAGAGCACTAGGTTCAAGGTTCCTTTCGGGAGTAAAGTGGTGAGGTCAGTTTTGGATCTTTCCATGTTGGTGTTGATTTTGGTGAGGTCACGCTAGACATATGATAATTTCGATGTGTGTTCTCTACGATAGAGTCAAGGTGATTAAAATGACGTACAATGTGTGGCCAGGTAGCATGTGGCCAATTTAGTTGTCATTAATATCTTTTGCACTTCTAATTTAGACATGTTTGTAATTTGCGAGTGTCTGTGCGAGCCAATAGTTGTGACACAACATTTTTTAGTGAAAGGCTCTTTTTTGTCAGCCCTCGATGATGTGAGGGACTAGTAAGGTGTTAAATTAGGTGAATAACATCCATTGAATTAGGGATATAAATTATTTAAAGCCAACTGTGGAGGATAGGTAACTAGAGTATCACGTCTTAGCGATATTGACTTTCTGATAAGGATGCATTAAGTATTTGCGAATTTGATTCTTGGTGTAATGTTATTTCATAATCATTTGACAATTTGGTGGGCATGTATACCCATATCGGTCATCACTTGAGGATGTGTACTCAACCATAGTTGATAAGGTACTATCATTATAGGTAAGTGCCTTGGTAATTTTCGATTGAAATTTGTGTGTCATAAGATATGATGAGAGTTACTAGCCATTAGTGGTAAGTATATTACGTGTGTAACAATGATGGGTTGAAGTGACGTAGGAGTGAACCCTAGATTGTCTTCCATGACATCGTTTTAGAAAATATGATGCAACTTTTTAAGAATATGATCCTTAATGACGTCGGTAGTGTGGAATCAGAGTTTATAGGTTACATACGATGTCCAATATCTTTCGAGAATCCTTAGTAGTTTCAGTCTATGATTTGATATGTGGTTTATGGCATCAGTCATTTAGAATAAGGTTTTCTGACCTTTATTTCATATTAAGGAAAGAGCCGTAGGTTATACCTATGCCGGAGTTTCAAATAAAAAGGGAATAAGATTCTTATCTTAAAATCGTGGCCCGTTTTAGCAACCTAAGTGATGATGGAATGCAAGGTGGTTCTATTGTGGGTATGATTTAAGGAAGTCCTTGGAATGTCCTTAGGATTAATTGCGTATGGCGTCATTGATGACTAGAAATTGACTTCTCATGACACCTTGAGGGGTTCAGCGGTTAAAGTATACCATATGTGGAGACTTATAGTTTAGTATCTTTATGAGTACCTAATGGCCAAGATATCGATATAAGGAAATTGGTAGGGAATACCAACGATAAGAGGATCATAGGTGATGAAATTTTATCACGTTTTTGAAGACTTTTACGTTGGGGTGAGCTTGGTATTTTTAGGGAACAAGTCAAATTCAGTATTATGGAGTGTTAGTGTTCTAATGATGGTCGTAGTGACGGTCATATGACGATATCAGGTTATTGGTCAAAATTTAAAGAGTCGAATAGTTTACATCCTTGGTACTATAGTTCAAATTGGCACGGATGGGTGATGTAACCTTCTAAGAAAATTAGAAGCTTGTGTCATGATTGAGCATGATACTCAGTTGTCTTAGGATGACTAGTGTGGGAAGTGTAGTACTTGATTTTGAGGGATACTATGAAATGTATTTGGGGTTTAAATTGATGATGTCATGTTAGATACTTGATAATAGAACCTCATAAGGGATATTAAAACATGATTAGGATGTCAACACGTGTCGATAATGTAAGTTAGAATAGCCTAGAAGAACAAGGATTAGTTTTTGGCATGTCTCATCAGATAGGAACATATTAGGAAATGTGGACCTATGTAGTACTCACTATCCTTATAGTGTTAAGGGCGACCGATGTGGCCGTCAAGTAAATTCGATTGGGTAAAATCTAGAAATAGACGCAATAACGACCTTATATCATTAGAATTTATAATAAGGTAAGTATTTCACTTAGAGGGGTACTACCCGAGGAGATGTTCAGGATATTATCTTGGTACGATAAAGTAGATGGTAACCTCGACATGATAAGTTAGTTGTGACGTCACGATGACTTGAGAAATGGACAAAGTCAGCGTTGACAAACGGGCTTGCCATTCATAGGTTGGAACGATTCCTAAGGAAGGAAGCCTATCATCAACTTCTCAAGGGATAATAGGTTCATAATTTAATTTTTTCTCATGGGGATGAACAATTTGTGATCTAATTTGTCACGGTTGGTGACTCAAGCCAGGATGTATAGCTAGGTTAGGATTTAATGAGGACGTTTAGGAGGAGTCATAAACTTCAAAGCATGTGGAATAGGTTCACCTTTCGTAAACAATAATACCTAATGTGTGGATGGGATTCTATCAGAGCGGTTGTTCGTTAATTCTACTTTATTGTGTTCCTTCAGTTCCACTGGTCGAGGATTGTGTTCCTTCTATTATGGTGGTCGAGGATTATATCGTATTATAGTACAACGTGGTTTGGCTCAGTGGAGTTCGATTGAACCTGTCATGGTCAATGCAAGTTAGTAACTGACTCCGTTATCTAAAGTATCCTTTTGTATTGCACAAAGTCCTATGTACGCGTGGTTGACCGTTAAATCACACGATTTTCTCATAGTATTCATTTTCTTAAGATTAATGACCCAATGGATCGGTCGATATGACAATTAGTAGCTCTGGTTATAAAAAGTGGGATGATGATTTGAGGGCATCATATAGCATTAGAACTCGAGAAAACAGAGCATATAGTATTGTTTTACCATAGTAAGTGGATTGGTGTAATGCTCGGGTGAGTGTTCTATAGTTAGATGCCTAGAATGATCCTAGGTTCATAGAAGGATCTTGTGGAAGGTGTTAGTTAAACGCGCGATTCATGACTTGATTGGTGTGCCGTTTCATGGAGAGGGTGACTAGTTATACGAGGATAGTGTCAGGTTTAAGTGAATTTGCATTATTAGGAAGACCCAAAAATTTTAGGGGACTCAGGAGATGTAGTCCTAATAATTAAAATAATTTATGACAATGGTTTGGGTGATTAGTTGTATGTCATTTGCTCTTAGGTGAGTGTCGATCACTAGAGAGTGTTACCCCGGTAGAGATGCTGGTATGATTTGGGTGTTAGCAAATAAGACTTAGGACTTAATTGAACATGAACATCAAGTAAGTGGAGAATCAATGACTATTATGTAATTTTGAGGGATAACATGATGGTGAGTGTTAGAACATGTTACATGTCAAGTTCTTTGGTGAAAACCCCTTGTGAAAAGGCATATGATGACTTTTTAATGATTAAGGACTTCAATGACTCATCCTTAAGAGATTCCTATAACTTAGAGTAGGGATTGATAACCCTGGAAATTTGAGGAATTGATGGATAAATAATTTACCAGACGAAATTCTCTAAGGGAAAAATGTAACACCCGCCCCGCGACTTTGATTGTACTCTTATGATTTCGTGGATTAATATGAACAATAAGACTCATGGCTTGTTGAGGTGGATCATAACTCAAATTTGAATAATGTAGTAGCCCCTGTGGGATTAAATTGGAGTTTTTATGGCAAAAAGTTGATGAAGAGATCTTTGACAGTCATTTGAACGAAAGTCATTGTCGTTTGAAAGAGTCATTCAAACGAGGTTTAAATGACTTCTAATGAGTGAGAAAATGGTCAATTTCCCTCTCTCTCGGGAATATCGTGAGAAATCAACATTCGAATGAAGTGCTCAGTCGTTTGAACGAGGTACTTTTGACTCCCCATTTAACCCTATGATTTTGCCTCGTTTGTACCTCATTAGAACTCTCATTCGAACGAGGTTCAAAAATGTTCAAATGATCGGGAGAATAATCTAGAAAATTTTGCACATTTTAATGTGTTTTCATGATGTGGATCGTCGGATTGGATGATGTGTCATGCTCTCAATGGGTCAGATAAAAAACTTGGATGAAGGCTTAATGAACCATTAAATAAAAGCTTGAGTGTAGGGAATTTGGAGGATTTAACCCCTGGGGTTTTTGGATTATTTAAATGAGGCTTTGGCTCATTTGGGCATTTCCATTAGATTTGACATTTCTCTCTCTAGATCTTAGAGCTTCCTCCACCAACCACCACACCACTTAACACTACCACCCCTCCACCTTAAATCACCAAAAATTAACTATCTTATTCCATATTTAGGCTCATAAAACCCATTTACACCATTTGTTTGACAATATATGAATCCATGGAGATATTATTAGGGTATTTTGAAAAGAATGTAGATAAAATCATGGAGTTTGAAGGGGGCTTTGATGGATATTTCAAGAAGACGAGCTTGTGGAGCTAAGCAACCTCTTTAAGACTACCTTAGGAGGTGGGAGGTTACCATATTCTTTTACACTTCATCCACCATTATTGGAGCTTCTTTGGGGTGGAAAAATCTACTCTTAGCTTAAGGACTCTATTTTTTCATGGCATTCATTTGCAGTTAGAGTTTGTAAGAGTAGGATGCATATATGATTTAAGAATGTTATTTCTTATGGCTTTGTGAAAAATGGTTTATGAAAGATTACAAGAGTTTTGAGAAAAAAAAGATATATTTCAAGAAATCTTGATATTAAAATATTTTATGGAATAAAATGTTTGAAATGATACTTCTCTTGTTGAAAATATTATATGAACAAATGTCTCAAGGTTTCTTGTGAAAATTAGAATTTTTATATAACTAGAAATTTACTCAAGTTTAAAAAAAATAAAGTGTCTTTGAGCTCGAAAAGCTTGTTTACGCAAATATTATGAAATTTGTAGAATGAACCATGTATTAGACCTATTTAATAGGATTTTTGGACTTAAAATCCATCTCCTCGTGTATATAAACTTGTAGTAATTTGATGATAAGCGTATAATGAAGGTTTTATTTAGGTTTAAACATAAAATAAAGAAAATACAAATTTCGGCCCTTAAAGTGTGTTAAAAGATGTTGAAAATGTGATAAATGGATATTTCATGACTACACGTGGAAATAAAGAAAAAATTATATTTTCTTGTAAAGTAGGCTCCAAAATGCCACAAGGGTTTTCTTAGTAAAGAGAGTAATGAAATATAGATATTTTCAACTTGAAAAGGGTTTTAACTCCAAAGTGTGAAGCGAGTGTTAATAAGTAAAAATATTTGAGAAGTTGGTATGTATAACTTTGCAATGTTTTTGAGAAAACAACATTTGTGAAAAAGAATAAAAATGCAATTTTGAAAATAAATGGGTAAAACGGTAATTTTACTTAAAGTGGAACATTTTATGAAATAAAAATGTGGGAAATAGTGTTACACAAATAGTCCTAAAGGAAAGTGATTTCGAGATAAAATCAACGCAAGTGTGTAAAGGAAAAAAGAAATAGTGATTTTAAAGCTTAACACAAGGTGGGTTTAAGTCCCCGAGTTTTAGCTTCGACCGATAAAAAATGGGATAATGTGAACATTTGACAAATGTTAAAACACATTAATATGGACTCTGATGACATCGAAAATAATTAAGAAGGGCCTCGGGCCCTAGGGTGAAAGACCCAAATTCACTGGCCAAAGCATATAGAAGCATAGCCGACGGTGTGGAGCCCATTAAAGTATGCGGATATTTGGAAGATTCTGAGAAAAATATAATGAAAGAAAAACATATGGAGAAATGGGTCGTGTGGAGAATATAAAAAAACACAACCTAACTTGAATGAAATTAATAAATGTTCCGGTTGAAGGATGGCCTGGACAAATAATGTAAGAAAATTGACTAACGTCGATAACGTAAAAGGAATGGTAAAGTGAAGTGATCAAATGCGTAATTAAGCAACCTAAAGAGGTTTAACCCATAATTAACACACGAGTGTTTTTATGAAATTTTTTAAATGAAAAATAAGTATTTTCTAACACACTACTTGCGTGTGTTGAAAGGTGATTTCAAGGAAAATACTAAGGTAACTTTGGTGTAAGTAAAAAGGGTAATGTAAAAAAAAGAGGCGCCTTTCCCGAAATAAAAAGGTATTTGCTCAAATTATTTGACCAGGTGTGTTAAATCAATAAATAAATGTCAAGTCAAGTAAAAACATTTTTTTACAAGATTAAGGCAAATTGATAGGAATAAGTAACATTTTTTTAATTTAACTAGTTTCATGCAATGAAGTATATATATATATATATAAGGTAGTTGCATGTTCACGCAGACATAACGTGTTCGTATCTCTTTCTGTCGTTCGATTATTTATTGCACTGTTATATTTTTCCACTGGATAATCGGCTCATTCCCTCGTATTTGTTACGATATGTTGGTTTGGTTCCATTTTTTAAGATCGTTGTACAGGTAAGTATCCTTTTTATTTTACGTTAGTAGCTCTGTATGCTTGGATTCCAGAGACGCTTTCCACGGGTCGCTCACATAGATTGATGTAAATTTGAATCTCATTCTAAACAAGTGAAATTATAAATTAAATAAAATTGGACTAGCAACATTATTTAGGCTGACTCGTCGCATTTACACCTAAAGCTTGGGTTGTATTGACCAGGGGTAACCCATAAATCTAGGCTGGGGCATTACAACATAAGTAACTTGCGAAATCAGCCTCAGAGGGGTCGTACGAGCTGGTTGAGGCTAATGACATCTTCATGTCATGCTCTATAAGTTTTGAAATAGGGAAGGTTCGAGAGTCAGACTGAAGACAAGAATTGAGGAATTCCTTAGATAAATCACATGGGGATTGTGATCAAACTCATACGACGTCTCATCTACTAAATTCATCCCTCCTTGATCACTCCTACAACCATCATCTATGCTTTATAACACCACGAACTCAGATCTAGTGTATTGGGTGTCTAGGGATGAGGGACAGAACCTATAGACTCAGAAGGGGAAGATTTGATGACCCTAGGGTGCTCAAGAGATTTACCCTCAATAAATGGTGGTGGGTTTACAACTAGGGAACCCTATTTTCTTCATGTAATTGCCTCAAAATTCTCTTTACCCACTCTTTGGCACTCATAAAAGGTAGGAAATAAAGTATTAGGAAGGATCCTGATGAGGTTACCTACCGAAAGTGGAGAAAAGAAGGAAAAAGTCTTAAACCATAAAAATTTAAGAAATCCTAAGCCAACCAACTCAATGGCTATTTAAAACACCAAATTCACAAGCGAACTAACAAATCAACAATCAAATTATGCAAAATATAACCGTAAAATGGAATCTTATGAAAGAAAACTGGAATATTTATATAAAAAAAGCCCTAGAAAATGATAGAAAAGGACGAGAGGTACCTGGACTCCGTGGAACTGAAAGAAGAAAAGGGAAATGATGACTGAAGATAGTAGCTGTGAGTGCAAGAAATGTCACAATAAAGATCCACGAAAATAATTATAAGTACAGAAAATAGAGATCAACCAGTGGCGGATCCAGGATTTTAGTCCAACCGGGGCCAAATTGATTCAAATTTTTTTTTACCGACACTGAGAAATAATCAACTCATAAAAAGCAACAACCGATAAAATGTAAATACTGAATATGCCAAAATTTCATATCAATTCTTCCATACATAACCAGAAATTGAAAATACAAAGAGATTGCTTACAATATTCCCCTTACGCAGATTCATATTCTGAAAATATTAAATGATATCTTCTGTATCAACATTTTTAAAAACATCCTGTTCAATGTACGTCACCAAGCAATCATTTGTAAAATCATCACCCATTCGGTTACGTAATGTACTCTTCATGATTTTCATTGCGGAGAATGCTCTTTCCGTGCTTGCAGTTGCAATCGGCAATGTCAAGGCAAGTTTTATAAGCAAGTACACTAATGGTAATAACCGATCCCTCTGAGTTTCAACTATTTTTTTATCAAGAGCACCAATCCCTTTCAAATCTTTGAATTCTTCCTTATCACTCACAATATATATATATATATATATATATATATATATATATATATATATATATATATATATATATATATAATTTTCAAGTTGCTCCTCAATGACTGTGAGTTCAATCGGATCAAAATCATTCGAATAAAACTCCGCATTGGGAGATAATTGAACGCAGCTTCGGATACAGTTTGTGTGTTGTCTTCTCTTCTCTATTTAAAAATTTTCTCCATGACTTCCTATTTTAAAAAAATATATATATTTTAGACTACATATTTCTATATACACAAATTTCTATATAAAAATTTCTAAGATATAAAAAAACCACAAATTTCATACAAATTATTTGTATATACACATTTTGTGTATACCCAAAAACAACATATATAAAAAAAAACATTCCCTAATTTCTAATATATACAAAAACCACACATTACATGATTTCTAAATCACAAAAATCATATACACTAATCATCTCACTTTAATAATGGATATACACAAAAACCATATACATTAATCAATCATCTCACAAAACCACATACACAAAAAACATTACATATAAGAAAAAATTACCCGAGTCAACAGTCAAGGGCGGACTTGAAAATTACATATAAGAGTTTTAGTTTTATTTTATTAGGATTAGTTTTTAGGAGTTTGTTTTTAGTTTATTATATTTTTTAGGACTTTAATTTTCATTTAGGTTTTTCATTTTTTTATTTATTTTGTTTTATTATTTTAGTTTTTTTGTATATAGCTTAGGATTTTATTTTTAGGTTTAATATTTTTATTTTTTTAGTTTATTTTATTTTTTTAGTTAGATTTCATGTTTTTTTTAGTTTTAAATTTTAATTGAGTCCAAACATAAACACACACACACAAAGACACACCCTAAAACAAACACACCCCACCTAACTTCCATACACCCTCACCCTCACACACTTACCATACACCCTCACCCACCAAATCCCCACACTTCATCTTCAACCTCAAACCTCCCACCTCTTTCTCTCTCATCTCACTCGTACTAAACCACATCCATCAAACCGAAACCTCCGCCCCAACCCGTCGCCTGTGCCAGCCCACCACCTCCGCCCACCCCTCCTTTTCCTGCACCCAGCCAACCACATCGATCGCAGCCCCTGCGACCACCTGTTCCGGCGATTCCGATACCTGCCCTCCGGCCTCCCTCTCTCGTCGACCCGCCATAACCGCCTTGAACCCAGCTCCGGTCGGAGCTTCGGCGACCCAAGCCTACCCCGCCGGCAGCCATAGCCGATCCGCCTCTCCTTCTCTCTACCTCCCGAGTTCAACTCCAGTCATCTCCGGCGCCGGAATCCAAAGTTCCAGCCCGCCGAACCTCTGTCCGCCCCTGCTATTCCGAGTCGAGATTGACCCACTCCTTCTTGCAACCCATTTCCAACCCAACCTTATCCCACCATTCCAAACCCAGGACCCATATTCTCCCATATAGCCACGACGTGCATAAACCCAAGCCAAACCAAAACAATGACCAAGTCAATGCCCATGTGCCAATAAAAACACTTAACCCCCATTTTACCCATAATACTCTTTCTTAATACTTTTTCAAAATTACCCCTCTAACCTCACAATCCACATACTCCCATCCCATGTGCACTCAAATGTACATTTAACCCAAATCAGATTTTTTTCAAATATCTTCACACCCCCATGCACATGTGCTCTCACCTTTTCCACATGTTCACCATAACCAATTCTCATATTTAACCCCTCGCCCCATGTCTTGTATAAAAGGAAGATAGAAGACCCCATTTAAAAAAAGGGAGGAAAAGAGCTTGGCAGGAAGAAAATTCTAGAGAGAGAGATAGGTTAGACTAGAAAATAAATTAGGTAGAATATTTTTGTAAATAGTTTCTTTTTAATTTTTTTTAAATATTTGTGAGTGATAATTGTGTGAGATTCAAGTTGAGTAAAATTTTCATTTATATTTTTGTTGATCACTCACTTGGAAGGTTGTATGCTTGAATTTTAAGGATAGAGTTCAAATTGTCAATTTCAAGGAGATTTGTGAAGATTTGTTCTCTTTCTCTACTCTTTTATCATATTAATGCCTATTGAATATTTGTTTATTATGTTTGATACCATGTTAGGCTAAAACCCCTTTCAAGGGGAGGGGGGAAACTCTTATTTGATGTTATTTTAGTTTAATTAGTTTAATTACTTGAAATTTCCCTTTGATTATTAATTTTGATCCCTCACCCTTAAATTTACGCCTCGAGAGAGGGTAAATGATTTTTGAGAGAAAATCGAAATTCTAGTCATAATACCCATTTTAGATTCGAACTAGAGATAGGAGTTTCTTAAGTGGGATATTATAACTTGAATTTCAACTCTTAATTTATTTTATAAGATTGACATAAATTCTAATTGATCGATCCTAGCGAGTGATTAATTAAAAGGAGTGTAGATCTACTTTTCTAGAGTTGTGGGGTGTTAACTTTATTTTTTAAAAGATTAATATTATAATTACACTTACAACGAGAGTTGGTTTGTAATTTTGATATTAATTTGGGAGAATTCAAATAATTAAATTAATTAATTAGAATAACTAAAATTTGTAGTCTAATCCCACTCCTTGATTGTTCTCACAATTATTTACCTCACTTTATCTTTTATTCTAGTGTTAGACTTTATTTTCCATTTTAGTAAATTTCTAGTTAGTTATTTTCTTTAGTTTAGTTTAGTTTAATCATCACCTCACCCTATTGTTTTAATATTGAAAAAGCTAAAAAAAAGTAGAAAAGTGAAAAAGCACAAAAAAAAAATAAAAACTGAATTACAATTGAATTTGTTCCATTTGCTTACTCCATAGGAAGTGGATTGATACCCTTACTTACCTCTACACTTGAGTTTATTATATTTTGTAGGTATTTTAAGGGTTTTGATTAGAATGACTTTTCAAGCAACGACAAATATACACGCAAAAGTTCTTTTTATCAAATGGCGTCGTTGCCATTCTTGGGATTGTGAAGCTTGGAGCGGATTCCATTTTGTGATTCACTTGTATTGTAAATTTTTTTTCATTTTTAGTACCATTTTTGCATTACTTTAGAAGGATTGTATTAGGACTTTATTATTTGGCTTGTATTGTGGTGCTTAGAGACACCATTTGGTATAAGAACTTTTGTGTATGATGGCCGAAAAGCACTCATAACGGATTATCTGGCTCCCCATCCTTAGTTGGTCTAGGTATTCGTTGGGTCTTTACATATTTTGTCTTCATGTAATTGTACCTACCAATTTTGTTAATATATAAAGTTTAATTTATCAACTTGTTCCATATTTTGAGCATGTGCTCACTAAATATGAGTCAATAATTATCTTTGTGTTTAGACTGTTAATTGGAAAGGGTTGTCATTTACTGACCACTTGAGACCTTTATCGATCATGTAATACTCTTGATCATAGGCTATTTGTCAATTAAATGAGTCAGTATTTAAGATTAATCATTTTGGGCTTCTTAGCCGACTAAATAATTTAAGAATAAGTGTTAACCATTTTGAGACCCTGCTGACTAAATAAGTTTGATAACTTGTGCTTGAACATTATCCCAATCCAATATGCCTTAGCAGTATCATTACATCTGCCTTACCTTTTAGATCGTGTCGTCACAATCCCTTAGGCCTAGGTGATATGATGGTAAGAATGTACCTAGTCAATGGGAAATCTGTTCTATCAGGTTTTTAGCAACCAACACAATTGGCAACCAACTTAAGTTGGCTTTTTTGCAAAACGATCCCCTATAGGGCTTTTCTTATTGCCATGGCAACTCATGCTATCTATTGTGTTAGGGACAAAAACCTGAGGATTGTCGAAATTAAAGTCCTTTAATAACTTATATATCGTTATTACTGTAAACCCTACTCATCATAATGAAACCCTTTGATTGAAATAAGTTGAATAACTCATTGTAATGCACATGAGTTTTGTTATGCACGAGGAAGTTCCTTGGCTAAAACATGTTAAACAACTTTCTGTTAGCTAAAGGTTATCTCTAATTGTGGTTGAGGGAGTTATCATTTGGAAAAGATGCATAATAATGAGATTCATAACAAGAATATTAAAATAGCCAATATATGAGATAAGCATGCGAGAGCCAATTGGCCTTTATTCATTGAATAATAACTTACAAGCGACAAGAGTTTAAAATAAAAAAAAATATCATTAACTAAATGTGCTAATAAAAGATGAAGAAGACTAAAAGTATAACTTCTTGATATTGGTGGCATTCCACACTATTGGTATCTCCTTAACCTCCAGCGTTTTCAAGTGATATGTTCCTTGAAGGTCGTCGCTTATCACCTTAAAAGGTCTTTCCTAGTTTGGTCCCAGCTTACCATTTGATGGTTTTACGGCACTGCCGAGGACTTTCCTTAGGACATAGTCTCATACTTAGAATTTCCTCGGGTTAAATTTTTTATTGTACTGCTTAGCCACCTGCTATTGGTAGGAAGCCAACTTTATAATGGCTTGTTCTCTTCGCTCTTCTGCTAAGTCAAGTTTAATGCATAATTCATCATCGTTTAGGCCTTGGTCGACCAAGGTGGTTCTTACGGTAGTGAGACCTGCTTCCATGGTGATAATAACTTCCCTTCCATAGACGAGAGAGAAGGGTGTTTCTCTAATTGGTTCCTAGCAGTAGTACGGTAGGCCTACAGAATATGGGGGATCTTATCCACCCAAGCACCTTTTTTCTCTTTATAGCCTCTTCTTTAAGCCATAGAGCATGGTTTTATTGGAAGCTTCTGCCTGACCGTCGCTTTGGGAATATGCCACAGAACTGATGCTTGATGCCATGATCATCATAGAAATCTTAAAAAAAGATACTTTCAAATTGCGTGTCGTTATCAGTGATGATAGTTCTAGGTACCCTAAAGCGCGTTATGATGCTCTTCCAGATGAATCTTATCATATTGGCATCACGAATATTCGTTAGTGGTTCTGTCTCTATCCATTTTGTGAAGTAGTCTGTAACGACCAGCAGGTACTTGCAATTTCTTGGTGCAGTGGGTAATGGTCCCATAATATCTAGTCCCCATTTGGATAATAACCAAGGACTTATTAAGGGTTTCAGGTCTTCAGCGGCTAGTGGACCATAGGAGAGAATTTCTGGCACTTTTTACATCTGCGAACATAAGTACTTGTGTCCCTTGCATATGAGGCCACCAATATCCTACCTTAATTACTCAAAAGTCCAATGACCTCCTCCCTACGTGACTCCCACAAATACCATCGTGAAGTTCCCTAAGAACTTGCTCGGTGTTGTATGGGTGGACGCACTGGAGGTGAGGGATTGTGAATGATCTATTATAGAGGTTTCCTCTTGGAGCAAGGTATAAACGGGTTGCTTTTACTCTTACTTCATGAGCCAATCTCTTGTCATCAGGCAACGTGTCACTCCGTAGATATGCAATGATGGGATCCATCAAATGAGGGTCCCTCACTATGAGGAGGACTTGCCCGATGACCATCATTTGGTCAATGCTTGGTTGGGCGAGGAACTCTATCTGGACAGTTCTTCTGAGGTCGGAGTCCGCTATTAAGCTTAGGGTTGCTAGGGCATCAGCGTGACTGTTCTGCCCCTGGGGGAACTGCTAAAAAAAACCTTCACAATTTTTATCATAATTTTTCTTACTATGACGAGTTAAACTTCCATCCTGTCATATTTTGCATTGAACCGCTCACTTGCTTGGGGACCAGTTTGGAATTTCCATATACGTTAAGATGTGTTTCCCCAATATTTAGGCCTTACACAATCCAACGATCAGTGCTTCATATTCGGCTTCGTTATTAGAGGCCCGAAATCCCAATCTGCTTACTTGTTTGATAATAATTTCTTCTGGGGTGATGAGGATGATTCCTACTCTTGCCCCCTTTGAATTGGAGGATCCATCAATGTACAGGATCTAGTCCTTAGACTGTGCTTCCTTGTTTGTTGAATGCTCCGTTTCCTATTGGTCGATAGTCAGGTCCATTATAAACTCGATAATAAAATTTGCCAAGACTTGTCCCTTAATTATTGTTCGTAGTTAGGCTTGTAAATTGAGCACCCGAGGCTCGAACCCGCCCATTCGGCCCGCTATTTTCGGGCCAAGCTTTATTTGAGTTTGAGCCGAGCCGAGCCTGATCCAAAATTTCAAGCCCGAATGAATTTCGGGCCGAGCTTGAGCCGAACCTCACCAAATCCGAATTGGTCCCGACGCTCGAACTTCATATTTATAAATAAATAAATAAATAATTTATATAATATAACATATTTATGTTAACATTGTTTAATAAGGTTTCGTTCTTTTATTTCATTCACTTCTTTTAAAAAAAAAAAATCATTTGTCATAATACATTAGATTACATGTGATTTTCAATTTTGTGATTTTATTGTCAATCTCATTATGGGTATTTGAATTAATAATTGCTCAAGTCACAATAGGCCTTTTTAGTGATCAAATTTTGCTAAATGTATGAAATTTAATAGGCATTTATAAGTTTTCACTCTTATTTCCCTTGTTTTAGTTTAACACATTTCATAATTATATATTTTATTTTATGAAATATCAATTAGATTTTAATGTGTAATTTCGTCCATGATGGAAATACAAGAAAAAAAAATTAATTCAAACTTTTTTAATAAAAAAAATTAAAATCGAGCCTGCCCGAAATTGAGCCCGAAGCCCATAATATATATGAGCCGAGTTCGGGCCTAGGTGGGAAAAAATAATTCGGGCCGAGCTCGGGCTTGAGCATGGGTAAGTGAGTTCGGGTCGAGCCTGAGCCACCCCAAGCCCTACTCACCCAGCTCAATTTACAGCCTTATTCGTAGTTGAGAGTGAATATCGAACCTCCTAAGCTCCACCGACCACTTCGAGAGTCATCCAAAGAGGTCGACTTTTCGAAGAACAACTTTGAGGGGATACAAAGTGATCACTATTATTGAGTGAGCTTCGAAGTAGTGTTTCCTCTTCCTTGAGGCAACCACTAGTGCAAAGATAATCTTTTCCAGTGGTAGCGTTGTTCTGCATCCAGAAGTGTTTTGCTGGCGTAATAAGCGGGATATTGTCATCCTTCTTTCTCACATACCAGAGTCGAGATCACATCGTGATTTGATACTGGGAGATAGAGATATAGTGGGTCTTAATCATTAATAATCACCAAAAAGGGTAGTTTGCTGAGGTAGGACTTTATCTCCTCCAAAGCTCTTGGAAAATCATCGTTCCAAATGAGACCTTTGTCATTATTTAGAAGCTGAAAGAATGGTCGGTAGCGTTTTGAGGACTTGAAGATGAAGCGATTGAGTGTTGCGGGCATACTAGTAAGATTTTTAACATTTTACAATATTTGTAGAGACTAGATCTTGGTGATCGTATCAATCTGATATGGATTGGCTTTATTCCTCTTTTACTGACTAAATATCCTAAAACTTTACCTGACTGAACAAGGAATGAACACTTACTTGCATTAAGTTTCATCCTGTACTTCCATGGGATCTTAAAGGTTATGGCTAAGTCTCATAGAGGGTCGTCTCAGTTCTTTCTCTTGACTAACATGTCATCAATGTAGACCTCCATTGTTCTGCCATTTGTCGCTTGAACATATTTGTGACCAACCTCTAATAAGTTGCCCTTATGTTCTTCAGGCCAAACGATATGACCTTATAGCAGTATAACCCAATCGAGGGTTATGAAGGACGTCTTTTCCTGGTCAGGTCTAAACAAAAGAATATGATGGTACCCTAAATAGGCATCTAGAAATATAATTCTTTCGTGTGTTGTTGTAGCGTCAACTAACTGATCAATCTTATGTAGTGGGAAGTTGTCTTTGGGACAAATCCTGTTAAGATTTGTGAAGTCAATATAGACCCTCCAACTTTTGTTACTCTTTCGCACCACCACTAGGTTGGATAACCAGTTGGGGAACTGAACTTCCCTAATAGATCCTGCATCCAGGAGCTTTCCTACTTCGTTCTCCACTAATTTAGCCTTCTCGGGGGCAATTCGGAGATCCTTCTGAGTGATCGGCTTGAAGGTGGGGTCGATATGCAGACGATGGCAGGCTAAATCAGGATCAATCTCAGACATATCACATGGCTCCCAAGCAAAAACGTCCAAATTTCTTCTTAAAAATGCAATCAATTCTTTCTTTCATGATCGGCGAGTGCGATTCTGATCAGAAACTTTCTCCCTAGAAAATTATCATAAACTCTAGTTTCCTCCAATCTTTTAATGACCCTATTAGTGGGGTGGACCCTAGTTCCCTCCACCCCTGGTCGACCGTACCGTATTACTATTTCGAGGGTGTAGCCCCCTCCTGGGCTTCTTCTGGAGCATCCTTTGGTTCCTTTTTCTTTTCTTTCCTTATGCGAATGGACGCAATGAATTATTTTCTTGTAGTGACTTAGTCTCCACAAATCTCGATCATGCTCTGGTCGGTAATACACTTTAGCTTCTGGTGGTAGGTAGATAGTACATCTTTCATGGCGCGCAACCAGCCTCTGCCTAGAATGGCGTGATATAAGGACTTTATATTGGCCGCCAAGTACTTAATTAGCTTAAGGATGTTACATGCTCTGACTGGCGGGACTATCTTTCCCAGTGGCATTACAATTCATCCTACGAATACGACCATTGAAACTGTGGCCTCCTTGAGGTCGGTTAAGTTGAGCTTAAGCTTGTGGAACAATTCTAGGTGCATCACCTTTTATGAGCTTTTATGATCCACCCGCAACTTGTCAATATCCCAATTTGTAATTCTGACGGTTATCACGGATGCATTGTGATGTGGAGTCCTCACTCCGATCAAATCTTCTTCAGTGAAGATGATGTGCTTGGTGTAGTCGATGCCTCTATCATAGGTGCTTGTCAGCTTGGCGCTTTATAGGGTCAATTCGAAATGCTTTTATGACAGTAGTGATCTTCTTTATCTCCATCCGAATAGCGTTCCCTTAGATCTTTTTTAATTCGGGCACTCCATGGATTATTGCAAACTCTTATCCCATGTTATCATCAAAGACATTATCTAGATTCTGGTCGCCAATGGCTGCGACCTTATATCTTTTCTATGTATTCATTGAGATGCCCATCTTGGGCCAACTCTTCCAAGTATGACTACAGAGCCTTGTAATTCTCAGTTATGTGGTTGCCTTCCTTGTGGAATGCACATTGCAGAGTGTTGTTCCTTTTCGTTGGGTCACCACCCATCTTCTTGGGCTACTTGATGAATGGTTGATCCTTGATCTTATAGATTGGTTCCTTAAAGACTATGTTAACAGTTTGGAATGCTTTTAAAGGGTCAACCTTGTTCCCATTCTTAAAGCCATTCTTATCCTCGTTCTTATTCCCTTTCTTTGGAGTGTTACACTTATCTCTTTTTTTTCTTAACTTTGCTCGATCATGGTCCCCTGCATTAAAATGAACTACATCCTCAACCTTGGCATATTTCTCAATACGATTCATGAGGTCGTCGATGGTTCTGGCTTCTTTCTTTGTTAGGGACTGGTGCAGCGGGGATGTGGTTGACAAACCAATCTTGAAGGAAATAATAGTAACATGCTCCGAACAGTCCTCCACTTCATTGAAAACTTTCTAGTATCTCTTGGCATACACATAAAGGCTCTCTTGTTATCTTTTCTTCATCGTGAGCGGTGAATCCATCCTTTAAGGGTGGGAGTTGTTAGTTATGAAGTGAGTAGTAAAGGCCTCTGCTACGGCCTTGAAACTCTTGATTGGCCTATGGAAAAGCTTCTCAACCCACTTTTGTGCTAATTTAATACATCAAGGCATCGTTGTGTCTCTACATGGTTCATTCCCTGCCTGTACTGTTAAACGTGGTAGATGGGATCTGTCTTCCCATCATAAATCTATAACCTGGGAATAACAAACTTCTTTTGGGGTTATTCTTCTTCAATATACCTTAAAAAGGGCATTTTATCTGAGTGTCGAGAGCTCTCCTGGATATCTCCCTGGTAGACATAGATCTTCGATCGGCTGGATGTTGGTCCATTTCTCTATAAACCAAAATCCTGATGTTATCATCTTGACGATTATTACTTCTATGCCACCTTTCTGATCGTCCACATTCTGATCGATCACGTTGTGACCTGCCACGCTCAGATCTGTCTTGTTCTCCACTAGAGCTCCTCCCTTGGTTGTGAGTGTAGCTTGCCTGAGGACTAAGAGTCCTATCGCGAGGCTTCCTAGTATCTTTATGGATATCTCTCTCCATCCTTTCAAGTCACCTTTGCAGGCGAGCATTTTCTTCCACCTGAAGGCGTGTTATTCCTTTTATTGTCAAAGCCTAGCTTCATAAGCATTGACCAACCTAGATATCTATGTAGACCTAAGTGGACCCTGACTTTTTTCAGAAGGATGCCTTTTTGGCGAAACCTAGGATTTTTTTGCTTGTGAATCTCTGACCTGACCATAGGTGGGACTAGGTCAACTTACACATCGCCAACCTAAGGGACGTTGCTACTTTCGTGAGATATCATGAGCTTTCTATTGATGATTGCTTTCGTAGGAAAAGAAATCGATTCCCAAAGACGACGCTAATTGTGAGTGCAAGAAATATGACAATAAAGATCCACAAAAATAATTATAAGTGCAGGTAAAGATAATACATACAACAACGATATACGTAGTTCGATAACTTTCCAACGTCCACGGAGAGGTTACTATGTTCTTATTAGAGTCTCTAAATGCTCGAGGTTACATCCCATTACCCTGGGTTAGGGTTTACAATTTATAGATGTGTAAAATAAGAGATTGCGTTGTAAAAGTAACTTAATGAGATCGTGGATAACTCTTGGTGTCCCTCAATATCTCCTCCGAGATTGTTGATAACCGATTTGAGTATATCCTCATATATTTCAATGCATGTTAAACACACGAGTCTTTCATGAGTAGATGATTTGGTTCGAGCAATACACTTGTCCATTTTGGGCTGGTCGGCTGCCCACAATAGCGACTAGAAATAAGGAAGAATTTCTTGTAGAAAATAATACAGAACAACTGAGAATGACCTGGAGTTTCTCTCTTTAAAGGCAGCAAGCAGTTGCTTGGATTTGAAAAGGTTAGACATTTGAAAATGGATATTTAAAAAGATTAAAGAGGGTAATGATCTATTTGAGTAATCATGACATAAAGATCCTTGGAAATTCCCTATCAGACTCAAATTGTGTGCGCACTGCCCAAGGCGCACGTATAATATTCACAAATCAACATTCCAGTGGATGATTGACATGTAGTAATCTCAATAAAATGCACTTTTAAGATCACACAAAGCATTAATATTGGGTCGAACAAGATAAAATGGCCAAACCGATGATAGATCATATAAAACTTCACTTATTCTAGACGTCATACACACCCTTAGAAGGTAAAACTCTTTAAGAGATTTGCATCATAGTCAACGTCATAAGTAAAGTCTTAAGAGATATTGTTTCACCCTAAATATAGTGTACTTAGTGGACCTATCATAAGATGTCGACTATTAGAGATAAACTCAACCAAAAGATGATAAACATAAGGGTTTGGGGTCTAGCAAGGTCGACTCATCAGTCAGTCAGCTTCGGCCTAAGGAAAGCATAAAGGAGTAACTTTATTAGTTAACACCATATCAGGAGGCATGTACCTTGTGATTGGATGACGTCAAAAACCAGATACACGTGCAACAAAAGAACATATGAAGATATTTTCCCTAATGTGCCATAACTAACTTGTGATTATTCCCATACACATATAAAATGTGATCTCACCTCAATTATAAAGGTGAGACACGTGTCTTCCCCTATTCTCTCATTTTTTAATATCCTATAAATATCATATCATTATCCTCATGTGATATATCATATATTACCATAATATTATGTTGCCAAATTGTGTGTGTGTGTGGGGGGGGGGGGGGGGGGGGGGAGGGAGAGAGAGATCTTGGATTTAACTATGTCTCCATGGCAATTGACGTAAGCACCTATTGAGATGAACCACGTAAATTCGGGTCTCCCTTTTTCCTTATTTACTCTATACTTCATTTTATGTTAGTCATTTAATATTTTACCTCTTAACTAATTAGAGTGCTAGTTTATTCATATCATTTAGCTAGGATCTAATAAATACCAATTTCTATCAGTAACAGTATATATATCTTCTCACTTGTACATTTAGTCATCTCATCTTCTCTTGTATATTATCACATGTTTCATATGCTATGATTATATTATGTTACCAATGTATATGTATCTCTATCTCATGTACGTACTCCTCTCGTTATCACATGCTTTATTCCACGTGTACACATTTTCATGCTTTGCACCACTTATATATATCCACATGCTTACTTCACTTGTATAGTTGTTCTTTTACCCCATGTCGCTTGTATATATTTCCTTCTTATTTCATGCTTATCAATTGTACATATCTCTCTTAGCAAACATTATAATTCGCATAAAGATACTAATAATACTCATGCATTTGCACACTACATTACATGAGCATTAAACATTAATGACTATGCTTTAGAATACTTCATCCTCACTCTCACCAGCTTTAGAAGAGACAAAAGGTCATAACATAGCCACCTCATGGATAACCTTAATCTAAAAGTAAACCTCCAGCCGCATTTAATGACTATGCTTGGTCAACTTAGTGCCAATATCAAAAACCTACAATCAAATAACATTGAATTACAAAAGAATAGGGCTCAGATCTTTGATATTTTCGAGAAAAAAGTTTTGAAAAATTAAAATGCCTCATTTCCACCAGTCATCGATCAAGGGATGATCGAAACTATGTGGGCCTCTAAATAATACCATCATGCTCAGAACATTGGAATGTCTCTGCATGTCCCTCCAGTCAACGGGCCTCGGTCTACTCATTTGCATATGCTAAATCTATCTCAACTAGGGGCTAACCTACATATGCCTGCTCCAATATATCCTAAGGAAGAAGAACTCATTATGGCAAAAGAAGACCTCAAAATACTCTCTCTCAATTTTTATCGAGTGAAACTCTCCTGGAACTATACAGATTATGCCCATATGCCCCTACTCTAAAGCTTGTCGGCTTAAGAAATTCAAAATTTTAGATATCGAGAAGTTCAAAGGAAGTGGACCCACCATTGTGCATATGTAAAAATACCATTGAATATAAGTTTGATGGGTGATATTGAAGAAATCATAACTCATATGTTCAAACAAACCCTCAAAGAAATCTCCCTCCAATGGATCCTATCTTTATATAAATCTTGCATTCAAAATTAGTGGGATATCGCCCAGGAATTGATGGCTCGACATAAGTACAATGAGGAATTAGAGGTGATAAGTCGTGATCTTAAGTTGATCAAACAAGGACTAGGAAATCTGTCAATAACTTCATAGTAAAATGGGGACAAAAATTGTAATTATGACCAATCTTACATCAAATTAAGAACAAGTTAACATTGTAAAGAAGAATTTATTGTCTCACATCAAGAATACCAAGGTTGATTAGTAATATCCTCATTTAAGAGCCCTTCTTCGATAACTGGGGTAGAAATAGAAGCCCTCCCTGCTACTGTTAGAAGAATCCCCACCCTAAATTTTACCAAGCCCTTATCTCCCTCAATCTTATCAAGTTGTTGGACCCTCGTCCATTACCTATTCCACTTCTCAAATACTTCAAGCATGATGACCACAACGATTTTCATTAGAACACTGGGCATACCACTAATCAGTGTCATTATTTCAAGAATGTGGTACAAGGTCTCATCGAGAAAGGCATTATCACCCCTCTAATGGTACCAAAGATAAACACCACCCAGAATCCTCTGCCTCTACACCAAGCTGGTGTGAATTTCATATTGATTGATGAAGACTTAAATTTGTATCCCTCTACAAAAATCAAACCTATAAATAACCCTGACTCACCCATTCCATTAGAAAATATTCTAACTCCCCTCCAAACATGCCCAACCAATATGTTCCATCCTAAAACACCTTATTATCAGGACTTTACATTTCTGATAAGAGCTTAAATAGTCGTCTGCACCAAATCTTATACATAAAGCATGGACTTTCCATCTGTCTTAGAGAAACTATAATAATTCATAATCAAATGTCCGTTGAGATTGATTCTTGAAGGAGAAGAATGTGTGAAGATAAGTGATATCTACGTAGAAGACCACATATGGGCTTATTAGTCCCATGACAGGTTTGTGTTTCTGGAGGAATTTAGCTTAAATAGCATAGTCTAAGTTTTGACCAAACAAACCACCATGAAAAGAAGAATGTATAAGCTCCCGATGTCCTCATTGTAATGAAACTCAAGGGATACTTAAACCCATATTTGAAACACTTCTCCTCAACATGGGAAGACTTTTATTTTAAGCACTTGAGGTCGTTGAATGTATCAGGGAACAATCAGATAGCTGCCATGAGATGCGGCGATGACTTTGACGATTCAGTTAAACCAAAAATTGAGCCTAAAAAATAAAGCCATCGACATGACAACTCCCTTTTGTGGGGTAATCATTTCGAAGAACTCATGTATGAAATTAGTGAAGTCTTTGTCATCCCCGAGGTAGATGAAGAAATAAGATTCCTATTTTATTCCTAATCATTTAATCACATGACAAGATTTGGACGATACTACAAAGATCCATTTTTTCTCGCAAACAATATACCCACAGACAAGGAAAGTGAGTTACTGAAGAACCACCAATGCCGCAATGACTGTCAGAGAGAGTAAAATCCATAAGCAATTGAAGAAAACTCATGCAAATATCACATTATGGGGTTATTTATGTCCTCTCGGCTTTTAAAAACTCTTTCATCAGTCTTCTCACATAAGCCATAGTTCAACCTTCTACATCTCCTAATAAGGATATCTACATAGTTGGTAGCTTTACCTCCAAGAAATTCATCTCCTTCACTAATGAAAAAATTCCCAAGTTCAGTCCAAATATTTGTTCCCTTTGAATGCTCTGATGTCTGGGGCTATAAGTCTGTAACCTTACTCCCACATATTCTATTGTCATTGCCTATGATAATACTAATCGAGAGGTTATGGGATCAATTCTTCTCAAATTTAGGGTTGGTCCAATTTTTCCTCAAGTGGATTTTCAATTCATCGACATTCCATCTGGTTTAGACCTACTTCTTGGTTACCTTTGGATCGATTGTGTCAAAGTTATTGCTTATTCTCTTCATTAATAGATCAAGTTCTTCACAGACAGCCAAATCATCATGACCATTATGGATAGAGATAATTCAGATGGTATCAGCACTAATATTACGGTCTTAAAGATCCAGTACAGTACTAATGATATATTTCTCTCAAGTTTAAATATCGATCTACTTCCTCTCCCACCAGGAGATGATTTCAAAGAAAGGGTAAGCCCTAAGCATAGCCCTCATTGAAACTTTAATGTGATAAAAATATTCAAGTAGTTGCACTCCATGATAGGTATGGGTATCGATGGAAAACATTAAGAGCTACTAAAAACTTTTTATCCACCGCATGGTTTGGGGCATAAGAGTATGCCTTTTGACGGTAGCTACCCAAATAAAAATTAGTTCTCCTATAAAAAAGTTTGTTAATTAATATTATAATAGGGTCTAATAATCTAAAAGTCTATGTGATAAAATGTATTACTAAGTGTTATAATTTTAAATTTTATCTTCTTAAATTAAGACCATGATTCTAGAAATGCTGAAAAGTTAAGAAAGTACAAGATCGGATGTACGAGGTAAAAACCTATGGACTGGAAAAACCTCGAGCTAATAAGAATGAAAAATACATTAGGGTAGAGTTTTATAACTAGAAGTAATATACTTACAATCACATTAAGCTAAAACTAACTATAAAGTCTTTCCCACTATATTCCCTATAGAAAGTGCCAATAGTTGGAGAATGTTGCATAACCACAACTTGACTTGGTTCGCAACCAATGCTTTCAAATCTATGGAAAAAAATTTATTTGTTAAAGATGAAGTAACTTTTTGTTCCTATATGGAACCTTCAAGAAACCAAAATGTTATACCTAGGATCTTTGAGAGAATTCTACAGATATGTGTGTTGGCGTGTTTGCAAAGGTGTGGTGCTCTAAATGACAAAATGAGTTTTTCAAGCCAAGGAGGATAAAATATTTACTCACTAATGAAGATTAAATTTTAAACACAAGGTGAGTAAAATACATCTACTATAAATTTTTCCTTGAAAGAACTTAAAAAAGAGGAGAGAAAAAATGTGATCTCAAATATATGAAAGAATTTTATCAGCAAGTTGAATCTAGTGATAAAAAGATTTTTCAATTATAAAATTAGATTAACCAAGGATAATCTAAATTCGCTATGTCTTATACCTTTTCCTAAGTGGTGTACTTGAGGTTCGACGTTGAGTGAATCTGGGTCATTGATGAAGCTTTTCGGTGACCTCTTGGACAAAGAATCAATATGTTTTGGTCAAGGACTTAAGAAAATCTATTATATGGATCACATTGAGTATACTATACTCTTATAGGGTACCAACCTTCTTCTCCATCATAAATTATGCCTCTCCTCCAACCAAATAAAAAGAGGGTATTGAAAATAAAATAGGCCTTCTCTGGAGACTCCATAAATGGTTGTATCATTAAAGCTATTGAAGACTTTCCCTATTATGGTCTCCTTGAGCCATGGTATGATCTAGCTGAGAAGAAGATGAAACCGAATTTTTAAATATTCTTCAAAGACAATATCACTTGAACTGAGGTGTCTAAACATAAAGTGAAGCTATTAGCTATCAAATCCTCTAAGCGAAGAAATGTAAAGGTGGTTTTTAAATATTCCCTATTATTATTTTTGCATGCTTCGCTTAGAGGATTTGATAGCAAAGAAATCTCCCCCCAATGGATTTGATAGCTAATACTATACTCTTCTACACTTCACTGTCACCAATGTTGTAGGTTTGACTATGATAGGCTAGTACATCGAACAATCACACAAAAAAAGATCCATTTAATATGTTAGTGTAAAGGTGGAAGGGTATGAAGTTAATTACACGACGTTAAAACGAATGTGTTTCCTTAATTCGGATCAAACAGAAACTTCAACACTACATGCTTGCATTTCCCATCAAACTAGTCTCCCGAATGGATCCCATGAACTATATTTTCAAGAAACCCACTAAGTTAAGCTGCATGGCCCGATGGTTTCTTTTACTAGTTGAATTTGACACAGTCGACATCACGTAAAAGGCCAACAGAGGATGATTCATTTTTATTACTTGGAAGATCACCCCATGAAAGAAGTTAACATGTGGATCTCATCATTTTTTAATGAAGATATTCTCTACATTAATCCTTAGGAACTCCGCTGGAAGATGTTATTTGTTGGAGCCATCGACAAGAACGAATGTGGCATTGGGATACTTTTGACCACACCCCATGATTAACATACTCCTATAGCCATCAAGCTAGGCTTTCCATGTACTAACAACATGACAGAACACGATGAGTGTACTATGAGGCTCATATTTTATCTTGAAAAGGGAATCCAATACCTAGACATATATGTATATTTGTCTTTTATTATAGGATGGCTTCTCAGAAAATCAAAAGTCAAAAAATTAAAATCTATTAACCCTCCCACGCTCATCTCGAAGATATCGACTTAGAATTCCAAGAAGATATTTTCCATTACCTCTCTCACTCCAGAAATTGCTTCGATGATGCATTGAAAACAATAGCCTCTATAATTAGCATGCCTAGGGGAATAAATACTTCTCCTTTGCAAGTTAGTAAACAGTCTAATCCAACCCATTGCTACCACATAGAGCTTGCCATCAAAGAATATTCAGATAATTCCGAACTTTGATAATAAGATATTTGGTTCCTCCTAAAGTATGGATGATATCCTCAATGGGCAGACAAAAAAAAACACATAACTCTTCAAAAACTCACAGCCCAGTACATAATTTGTGAAAAATCTATATTCAAGAGGAATTTAGATAGTACCCACTAATATTGCAAAGCAAAGGCTGAAATTAAAGAGGTCATCTAGAAAATCAATAATGAGGAATGGAGAACCCACATTAATGGCGACATGCTTGCAAAGAAGATATTTTGACAATTGTATTGTGGCCATCCTGGCCCCTTATATCTCCAACGCTCGTGTGGAGGCATCGCTTGGTCTTCTTTTAGGATATAAAAGGGGGACTATAAAGTGGTGGTCATCAACGTGTCTGAAATATATAGTGATCATATACGCCAGACTATTTTGCTTAGAAAATGCAAAAATGTAGCCATCTCCGAACAGACAACATAAAAGACTACTAGTGCATGCGAAACCAAAAACGATGTGAACTTGGGGGCTATGTTACGGAATGGAAAGGTGTTAGGCACTCATTCCTCTCTTTTGGTCTCTCATGGGGAATAAAAATGTTCTCATGCTCTTAAAGTGTATAACAAGTGTATAAAACATAAAATGTTCCAGATATATCAATTGTACCAAATGAGAATGCGCATGATTGTGCAAGTGTGAGAGCGTGTGTTTGAGAATTGAAATCGTTGTATTTGTATCATGTCAAATATGGTAATGAGTCAATATAGGGAGATGAACTAAAAATAAGTGAAAATAACTAAAATGTGAGTGGTATTCCGAGATCGTAACATCATTATAGAAAAGTGAGTACGTATGATATGGGACTGCTAAGAAATAACAAGGTAACAAAACTAACCACGACAATAAAGAATGCTAAATATCTGAGTGATATACTAACATGTGAACATGAATAGCAATGGGACGAATAAAGGAGAACTCGAATCCCAAAATACTTTGGAATGCCTACGTAGCCAAAATGGAATCATACTCCACTATTTCGCAGAAGGAAACAAGGGTGGGGTTTAAACCATAGTTCTAATCTAAGGTATATATCTTATTTTAGGGAAAAAGTGTGTAAAGTGTGGTGAGAGTGTGATAAAAGTAAGCAGGGTCGGTCCTAAGATTGAGAGTGCCCTGTGCGAAAATCAATTTAGGTTTTTTTCTAAAAAATATTATACAAAGATATTAAATACCTAAAATAGACCCCTAAAAATTTAAACTTATTTTTAGGGGGCCATTTTAGTTGGGTGGGATTTTTGGATAGTTGAATCATTCTTTGTACAAAATGTTTTTGGATAGTTAAAAAAATGGGACCCCTAAAAAACTAAACTTATTTTAAAAATTGACATTTTTAATATACATAGAATATTTTTAGACCCTTATAATATACATATATAGGTCCATACTCTAAAATGGGCCCTGTGTCATTGCCCATTTAGCACATGGCTAGCGCCGGCCATGAAAGTAAGATATCCTTAAATTGGGAGCTAAGGTATAAACCCCCTTTTGGGGGTTTTCGGTTTATAAAAATAAGTTTGAGACTATATATAATAAAAGGTAAGATTAATGATTAAATGATTAAAAAAACCAAGAATATGCTAAAAACACCAAAGGAAATAAAATAAGAGTCAAAGTGGAATGACAAGAGGTTTAGATATTAAATCTCTTTCAATTCTCTTTTTGGGGACTTTAATAGGCGGATTTATGAGTGTGGGTAGTGGTAAATAATGGTGATGCAAAGTTTATGTAAGAGAATGTAGAAGGAATGTGGTGAAAATGAGGTGTATAAATTTGGAGAAAGCTACCGCATTGATTTTGAGGTTGAGCTCCCTAGAATGTGAGGTCGGGATTTCCTTAAATAGACCAAGATCCCATCATGGGTATGCCGACTGGCATGCACCCCATATAGCATGTCGACGGGGTGTCTAAAAAAATGGTTAAGAGTGTGTTGGATCCAGTGCTTGATCAAGCACGCTAGGATTTACTACTTTTAGGAGTCGTCTCCATAAACATCCAGTCATTAAGATTCCGTTATACCTTAATCCTGTTATTATGACTTTTTATCAAAAGACTCTAAGTCTTTGTCACTCTCATTTAGGTCATGTCAAATTTAATATGTATTCCTATTATTTACTTATTTAGTTAAATCTTATAATGACACTAAGTTTCAATGTAATGTTTGTAAACTTTCTAAGAATACTGGAACAAACATGTTTGATTTGATTCACTTAGATTCTTGGAGGCATTCCCCGCTTACTGCCTTTTCTGGACATACATATTATGTTACATTTATTGATTACAACCCCCGCTGCACTTGGGTAAATCTCCTTGAGATAAAGTCTAAGACTGTCCAATTGTCTAGTTTCTTCAAATGGTTAAAACCCATTAAAATCAATTGTTTGTAATATCTAATCTGATAATAGACATGATTATATATCAACGAGTTTCGTTCTCAATTGAGTCAAAAGGTAATTTTACACAAGCTCGGACGTCCTCACACCATGGCCGGCCCTGGCCATGTGCCAAATGGACAATGGCACAGGGCCCATTTAGAGTATGCACTTATACATGTATATTATAGAGGTCTAAAAATATTTTATATATATTAAAAATGTCAATTTTTAAAATAAGTTTAATTTTTTAGGGCCCATTTTTTTAACTATCCAAAAATAATTTGTACAAAGAATAATTTAACTACCCAAAAATCTCACCCAACTAAATAGGCCCTTAAAAAATAAGTTTAATATTTTAGGGCCTATTTTAAGTATTTAATATCTTGTATAATATTTTTTTAGATGGACACTAAATTGACTTTCGCACTATCAATCTTTGGACCGATCCTGCCTCACACCCATGAACACACACCCATGAACACACGACTTTGAACAAGAATTTCAAAGTCAATTGTGTTTAAAAATGTATGAGTTGTGTTTTTCAAAAGTAACCATTTTTATGTGAACTACATTTTTAGACACAAATGACTACTAAGTAGTCACATGGTTTGAACAAATGACTTTGAAAAAGAAAAATAGGTGCCAAACAAGAAACCATCTCCAACTTAGTTAATTGTGCTTGCCCCTTTAAGACTTCATACTATTTGCTTCACTTATCTGGCTTCATTAATATTTAAGTTATTTCCCGTACTTCGTACATTTTCTCTTTTGCGTGTTTTTTCTTCAGTGATTTTTTTTTTTAATTTCGTTGATGTTCAACGAATTTCTTGAAAAAAAAAAGGAAGACGGAGGTTAGTACAGCTGGTAGTTTCCCATCATTTATCTTTTCGAGTTTAATTATCAACATGGGTTTGTAGGGGTATTCTACGGAGATGAAGAAGAAGCAGGGGAAGAAGAAAAAACACGGAAAGAGGTGAAGCATAAGATAAGCTATTCATAACTATGTTGATTAATTTTTTGTAATGATAATTAATATAACATGAAAGTTTTAATTTTGTTGATATGTGGATTTGAGACAATGTTTTTCTTGTCTCATTATATGGATACTTTTTTGCCAATCTAATATTATTTTCATACTTTGCAGATCTAATAATGTTTTATTTAATTATCAGAAATCTTAATCAGGTAGTTCAAATGACTATATTAGTTATATTTTCTAGGTCACTGCATACTTGATGGTTGGAAGTTTGGTATGGATTTTTTGGGTCCTAATTGGAGATAAATTCTCTATTTTTCCCTGATTGTAATGCCTTTAGTACGCGAGTTTAACTAATAGTGGTTGTTTATTTTAAAGTGTTTATTGCTTTATATTACAAACATAGTGTTACATTTTTTTTTGTAGATCTTTATCAACGTGGATATTAATCGTTGTATTTAACTATTTTAGTGGTATACATAATAGATGTAGTTAGGCCTGTAAATTGAGCGCCCGATGCCCGAAGTCTGTCCGTTCGGCCCGCTATTTTCGGGCCGAGCTTTATTTGAGTTTGAGCTGAGCCGAGCCTGAGCCAAAATTTCAACCCGAATGAATTTCGGGCCGAGCTTGAGCCGAACCTTGCCAAGCCCGAATTGGCCCGAAGCCCAAACTTCATATTTCCAAATAAATAATTTATATAACTGCTCATGTCATAATAGGCCTTTGTTAGTGGTCAAATTTGGCTAAATGTATGAAATTTAATAGGCATTTGTAGGTTTTCACTCTTATTTCCCTTGTTTTAATTTAATACATTTCATAATTATATATTTTATTTCATGAAATATCAATTAGATTTTAATGTGTAATTTTTTTCATGATGGAAATACAAGAAAAAAAAAATTAATTCAAATTTTTTTAGCAAAAAAATTGAAATCGGGCCTGCCCGAAATAGGGCACGAAGCCCGTAATATATATGCGCCGAGTTCGGGCCTAGGTGGGAAAAAATAATTCGGGCCGAGCTCGGGCTTGAGCATGCATAAGCGAGTTCGGGCCGAGCCTGAGCAAGCCCAAGCCCGACTCACCCAGCCCGATTTATAGCCCTAGATGTAGTTATAATTCATTTCTGTCAATTAATTGTTTTTAACCCCTCTTCGCATTTCGTCCCTTTTTTGTTTATATTTTGGCCTGAGTCTTTACTCGAGTTATTTTTTTCATTCCAAGGCAAGAGAGTGCTTGGGAATTAATGCTATAGAAACTCCACTATTGTGATATGGAGTTCAAGATGAACATAGTTTTTTTGCTAACGTTTGTTACTCTCATATCTATACTATTTCAATTTTTTTCAATGACAAGTCAATGTGGTAAATTCTTTTTTTCTTCTTCTATTATTTAAATGCCTTGATAAATATAAAATAATTGAATTACTTTTATGATTTTTTTTAGGTTTTAAAAATAGTTTTCTAACATGAATATTCTGTCAAAGTGAAATGAACAAGGTATGGAAGGCTTTTTTGTTATTATTTGTTATTTTCTATTTTTTCTCCTTTTTTTCCTGTTTTAAATTTTTTTTTATTATCTGTTTTCTATTTTGGCAGTATGTTAGTATCATATTTTATTTTTGTTGATGAAGAAATGGAGAGTCCAAAATCCAAGAATGTGGAGCATTTTCATTTTGGTTTGTAATTTAATATGACGACCAATATTGATATTTATTCGAGTTATTTGGACAATAGTATAACTTGAATTATAATTTGGGATGTTTATTTTGGAATTTAATGTTTATTTGTAGTTATGGAGACGAAAAAATTATGTAGGTTCTTTTCTTATTATTTTTTTTAAAATATGCACATAAACACATTTAAGTAAGTGGTACAAAAAATTACCATTAAATACCTAGTACTACCAACATTACCGTAAAGAGAAATTTATCGAAATTTACTATATTTTTTAAAAAATCGATTTTATCGCAAATAACCGATTTTACTGATGTACCGCGCGATTTGGTTTTGGTTTATGAACTGGTGTACCGACTGGTAAAATTGGTAATTTTGATTTGATGCTTTCAAAGTTGGTTTGGAATTAGTATGCTCCATTTACGGACCAAACCGGATGAAACCCAACCCTAGCACGCACAATTAACTTAGATCGTCTCAAGAAATTTTATCATTAATCCCACTCTCGTCACATTACATAAATCTCACCTCCTTTCTATTATAAAAAAGACTTTTCCATTCTCCCTCTACAAGAACTACATTGGACGTAATCCTCTCTAAATATTTCTAAAAATATCACGAACCTTTTTTACCCCCCACAAAGGCACGTAGGCAACCCATTAAGTAACTTTGGATGCAGTCCTTTCTCTTTCACAAAATTATTTTCTCTTATCAAGAGTTATAAGTCCCTCTTATCATTTTTAATTGGACAAAAATATTATGTATGACCTAGAGATCGGTATAGACAGTTCAAACTTAAGTGATTCTTCCACGAAGGGACAATAAGATATGATAAAATTAACATTTATTTCAATCATTTTTATTCAAAATATAAATTTTACATGACATATAAATGACGGTATTTCAAAACAACTACAATACCCATACCAATAAGACAATTCCCACATGCCTCCATTAAAACATACAATGAAAACTACACAAAATAAACCTACCAGAAACTAACATCTAACAACCAGACTAACTAATTTTCCAAAAAAGGTTCACAAAAACTTTCTCATCTTCTAGAGGAACCCTCATCATCATCATCATCAACACCTTCTAGGGGTCCTTAGTAATCCCCATTATGAGTTCGTATTCGCATACGTTCAACACGAAGGTACATCTTGAAAATCTTAATCGGGATCACTACACCATCTTCCACAACCTTAGCTTCCATACTCCTCAACACAAACCTTACTTAAAAATCCTCCCATAACCACTTCAGGTAATCACCGGAAACCACTAAAGATTCCCCTCTATAGAAATGGCTAGATGACGAGTTGATCTGCAACGCTACCACAAACTCCCTAGAGACATCCTCAGAGATTCGGTCAGATCATCCACAGGGAAGAAATTGCTTATGCATGGATTAAAAATCTTCTCCCAACCTCCCTGACATAAAAGTATCCACGAGAGATAAAAAAAAAAGGTCTCGCGATGGCTTATAAGGCGAACATACTGATAATCATCCAACTACAAGACAAGTGTTAACATACCCCACCATGGCACATACCAACGAAGATAACTGGACCCATTTACTATCAATCAGTTAGACTAATCATCCACATATGCTATAAATTCTTCGCAAGATCGAAGGAATAAATTATTGTAACTAGTTGAAGGAAATTGAGGGGCACAACCAAACGGAACCTCTTTATTGGTCACACATATAACATCATAGGACTGCCCCACAAGAAAGTATAAGGGTCCTTCTAATCGTCGAGGAAGTTTAGCATCTATTTATAATAGTGGGAGCCAAATTACAAAGACATCGTATCCACAAGACTATGATATCTACTTGGGTGTTCACACTCATACCACCGGTCACGAAATGTATCTTTCATTCAAGTCCAAGACCACAGCTCCAAAAACTCCATTATATCTAGAATCCTGGTGTCGTACAGATTTAAGCACTACAGGGAGACAAATTTATCCCCCTCACACCAATGGTGGGGCTGCAGATAGAGAAATGTGCAACAACTCTCCCAACACTTCCCTTGGTGAACAAGAAAATTCAGGCATAGTGACAGGAACTTGAGGGTGACTGTAATGACCCTACTTTTGTATGTTCATATATAACTTATTTTTACAATTTCGTCTCACTTATTATCTTATAAATGTTGTATTATTACAAACGTGATATTCTGGACTCTTAATATGACAAACTCTTTTTTTTTTAATTTGAAGAATCAACTATAAAATGGATCAAATTGAAGTTTTATGGCACATCCTAAACCAAGTGATAAGTTTTGGGGTAGAAAATATAAATTTATGAAATTTTAGGGACTTGATTTTAATTAAGAACGTTTCAGGGACAAAAATAAAAAATAAAAAAAACCTTTTTATAAATTAAAAATTTTCAAGTACCTTTAAGAAATATTAAAAATATATAGTGTAAATTTACCAAAATGCCCTCCATGTGTAAAATGGCCCTTATAGCCTTATTTGACACCTCGTGCTTACATTTACCGTCGATATAGCTAAAGCTAAAACACTTGTCGCAGTTCGATGAAATAAGAGTGTAAGACCCCTCTGTTACGCAACACGTCAACGCTGACTCACCGTTCTAAAAGCATGGTCAGCTAAACACTGCTCAGCGTCGTGATATCTTTGGGAAACTATAAATACGGCCTTTAGTATCATTCAAACTCATACCATTTCCTCGATAATTATAGTAAGAAAGAGTGATATCTTGAGAAGGAGTTCTGTAAGTTTAAGAAGCAGTTTCATCTTAACGAAGTGATCCAAGACTTATTATCGGTAACCTCAATCTTCTGTTTTAGGTGAGTACTCTATGGTGTTCCTTACGTATTTTGATTATATAATATTATTCAAACCATATATATTTTGTGAACTGCTTTTATTCTCAAATTCATCTAATACCGATGACTGATTCATTGTGATATGTTTATATTTGTCCATATAGACATACCGATTAAAATGGGTATTGAAAATGATATTGAATATTGGAAGTAAGATTCGGCCTAACGGACCTCTCTTACTGAATGACCTTCCCAACTGGGTTATTGCTAGTGTGCCCTAAACAAGGCGTTATGATGAACAAGTTCAATTGACCCTCAACTACCGAGGAATAATACGGTAGAAGAATACGGTATTTGAGTGTACTTGGCCATTAAAATGATATGATTGAAAGAGAAAGATATTGCCTTTGAATTGTCGCATCCGTTCTATTCTGAGCTATTCATTTCTACATACTGTCATTCACATATAAATATATTACTGCAAATTCCTGTCTATATATATATATATATATATATATATATATATATATATATATATATATATATATATATATATATATATATATATATATATAGAGAGAGAGAGAGAGAGAGAGCGATTCTCATGCATACCCCTGTTTGCATACCGCTGGCGCGGACCATTTTTGATAAAATATTAAAAAAAATATTTTTGAGCTAATTTTTTTTTATGGCTTTTAAACATTTCAGTAGGACCATAAAAAAATTCAACTCAAAATGAATTTTTTTGCTATTTTAAAAAAATCGGTCAAACTTTGTCAGTTTTTAACAACTTTAAAACTGACAAAGTTTGACTGATTTTTTTAAAATAGCAAAACAAATCATTTTGAGCTGATTTTTTTTTCATGGTCCTAATGAAATGTTTAAAAACAATAAAAAAAATTAGCCCAAAATTATTTTTTTACTATTTTAAAAAAATGGTCCACACGGAGGATATGCAAACTGAGTATGCATGAGATCCTTTATGTGTATATATATATATGTGTGTGTGTGTGTGTGTGTGTGTGTGTGTGCCTTTTGTTCATGCTTGAATAGGTTTCTATTTTATGAAAAAGATTGGAATGTCTGGAGATTAAATATCATTCGGCTTTTAGCTGACATTGTCATAATTTTTCAGAAAATAACTAGGCTCACGGATGGAACGTAAAAGGACTATGTTGAAGATTTAGCTTTTAGAGCTCTTTTTGTTACTTTATATAAAATGTTTGGTTTATCAGATAGAGCATGTAATAGGTTTTAAATTATGTCTTAAGTTGTAAACTCGGAGTTACTTATATAAAGTTTCCTTTTAGAAAGCTTTGATGACGTAATTCCTTTATTTTCAGTAGTTTACGATTCATGACCATGTGCATGTATTTCCGCTGTAGTTATTTAAGGAAATAATTTAAGTGAGAATATTTTTTGCCTTAGTGGCATGTCAAGACACTCGTTCCTTACTAATTTTGGGTCGAGGTCGTGACAGAGGTGGTATCAGAACATAAATTATGAACCCGTGGATTATTGAACATAAGTTTCTAAGGTTATAGATTTTAAGTTTCCATACATAGTATATATGATTAATTATACGACTTATGTGATAACCCTCCATATGTTTTACATCTTATATAACTGTGTATATATAATTGTTCTTCTAATTTGCAATCTCAAGATAGTATAATAAATCTTACATTTGGCCATAACTATAGAAAATAACCCAGACGAGATCAACTGTGGGAACTAGTGGTTCAAGTATGGAAGGACTAGAAGGTGAATACAAGGCGATTGAAAGTCTAGCAAAGATTTTGGAGCATCAGGTGAATAATGGAGCACCAATGTATCTTGAACTAAGTAGATGTACTATTAAACAATTCAAGAAGTTTAATCCGACATCTTTTAAAGTAATCCTTAACCCACTGGAGCAGAACGTTAGGTGATGAAAATGGAAAAGATACTCGATGTTCTTAAGTGTACTGATGAACAAAGGGTTTCATTTGGAACATCAATGTTAGAAGATGAAGCCGAACATTGGTGGAGAATGACTAAGAGAATTTACGAGGGGAGGAATAATCCCATAGGTTGGAACGACTTCTTAGTGATCTTCTACAATAATACATTCCTGAAACGGTGCAAGACCAAAAAGTAGTTGACTTCATGAGTATGGTTCAAGGAAATATGATGGTTAGTCAACACGAGGCAAAGTTTACTGAATTATCCCGTTTTGCACCTCATCTCGTGATAACCGGTGTTTTAAAATCCAAGAAGTTTGAACGTGGATTGAGGTTGAATATTCATAGTCGAATTTCCTTCCTGAAGTTGACATCATATAATGACGTGGTGACTAGGGCAACGATAGGTGAGAAGGATAGTGAAGAATATAATCAAGTTAGAGGGGGAAAGAGGAAGTTTGGAGAACAAAGAGAAAGGAACCCCAATAGTAAACCCTTTAGGACTATACCTAATATAGGTAAACCTATATTTAAATAAACCCTTCAACATTGATAGATGCAAATGATGTGGTAATACTCACAAAGGGCAACCATGTTATTTGGAGACTGGAAGTTGCTTTGGGTGTGACCAAAAAGGACATAAAATGAGAGATTTCCCAAACAAAGGGAAGGCACCAACAAAGACTTTTAATAACAATAAGGATTATGGCAGACAAGGTAGAGTTTTTAATCTTTTTGATACAAAGGCTTCTAATGTAGTAGTGTTAGGTAAACTTTCTATATGTGCATAACCTTTTCAAGTTTTAATAGATCCTGGTTCTACCCATTCATTTGTGTCTGTACGTTTTGTTAATCGCCTTCCTAATATTCGTAAACCTTTAAATCACAGCATACACGTTTCTACTCCTTCGGGTGAGTTATTGACGAGAGCATTAGTATATAGGTCTCGCCCTATGAATGTTAGTAGTTATAAACTATTCACTTATTCGATAATTTTAGACATAAGAGATTTTGAAGTCATTTTAGCATGTTAAGACACCCGTTCCCTACTAATTTTAGGTCGGGGTTGTGATAGTGAATGCCCTACATAGTTGATATTCCTCATAGGTCGAACATACCTCATCCAATCCAAAATGGAAGATAAGATCCACGGGGTACCAGAATTGAAGGGCCACCTCCCAAAAACACTAGTTAATCAAAAGAATACGCAACAAAGTGATCGAATGCAACATAATCAACACTGTACAGACTCATAGCTTCCAATACATCAAAGTTAGGCAGAGTAAGCCTCAAACATGGTAATAACCATCAAAATAATTGAAGATTAATACAAAGGGAGAAGAGAAAGTGAGGAATGGTGATTCAAAAGTCCACCCATAAGACCTCTTTTATACCAAGGGACTCCCACAAAACATTGAATCACTTGAATCTTAAGCATTCTTGCAAAAATCATAGGATTAAAGATGCTATAAGAGAGTACAAAAGGATGAAAAGCCAAGTACCTGGACTGAGATGTCGGTAGGAAGGTAAGGAATTACACTGATAGGCACCCCTTATTTTGGAGGATTCCCATTTTTCCTTTTTTTTCCCTCTTTTTTTAAATAATCCCCTTCAATGATTGGATTTTTACAAAAGAAATCTCATGGGCATTTCTTTACCTAAACATTCAAAACATCATATTCAAAATATGCAAAAACACAACTCATACCTTTTTAAACATAACCCTCGGTGGAAAATTAAAATTCATGTATAGTAAGCCACTAAATTTAGATAATTAAAGGAAAATGCAGCAGATTATATATTTTCTTTTAAAAAATTTTAGGTACATCACAAAATAAGAAAAGAAAAACAATTATCGGGGCTTAAGCCGAACTTTCCCCATAAACGTAACCGACACTGCCAACATCATCAATAACCATGGCGAGTGTGCGTCACCTAATAACAGGAGGTATAGGCCCCACTCTCGAAACTTGAAGATGGAACGTAATCATAAGCCACCGGAGGAGTAGTGCATGAACGAGCCATCCCCTGAATTCGCTCGGTCGCAGAAGCCATCCAGTCTCGGACATCTCACAGCCATGAAGTCTTCATAGATACAGTATGCGAAGAAAAAGAAAAGAAGAAAACCAAAATGAGTAATAAAAAAGTGCAAAAATCATATAACAAAAATCAATAAAGAAGGTAAGGACACTTACCCCTAACCGAAAATCATCCACATGCATAGGAGAAGACCATCTAAGAATACATGGGGGTGTGAGGGATCTCTATCGCATCTCCCCCTCCATCCTTACATAATGGGAAGGAAACCAATACTTCCAAAGTAGAGGAATCTCTAGTGTCCTTGCACCGTTCCTTGAAGCTTGAGTCGATGACCCCATGCCCCCTGTCTTCATCAATGGAGGTGGAGCTCCCTCTATGTCATTGATAGACATCATGTCATGACCCCGATCGAAGATAGTAGTAGGGAATGAATGTCTTTACATACCACCAAGGCAACAAATCGTAGGGAACGAATGTCTTTACATACCACCAAGTAGGGGTGGCCATAGGCCCGAGGCCCGCCAAGCCCGTCCAGCCCGCCCAATAAAAAAATAGGACTTGGGTAAGGTGAATAGGCCCGCAAAGTGGGCTTGGAAAAATTTGATAGACCCGATTTTTTTTTGGCGAGCTTGGGCATGAATTCTTAAGTCCAATGAGGCCCGGCCCGGCCTGAGGTTCGAGAATTATATATATATATATATGTGTGTGTGTGTGTGTGTGTGTGTGTGCATTTATTTATTATTAAAGTGTAAGACTACAAAGTTATAAATAAATATATAAAGTCGGTAACTTTTATAAATATAAAAACATATACTAAGTCATTTTATGTAGATTGGAGAACTTTATATATAGACTCTGTAATATATAAAGTTTAAAACATGTTTTTAATTAAAAAAATAGGTCTTTGATTAAGAAAAAATAAATTTTTTTATTTAAAAAAAGTAGTAACCGGGCTTGGCCAACGGGCCTGGGTAAAGAGCTTTCAAATCTTGGAGGACTTGGGATTACACAATAAGGCCTGATCTAGGCCCGAGAGGGCTTGGGATAGCTTATAATTTTATAATCCCGACTTGATCTCGACCGGGCCTGCCCAGGCCCAGCCCATGGCCACCCGTACCACCAAGGCAACAAATATTTCCTACTTAAATTATTTCCTTAAATAAATGCAACGAAAATACAATCACATGGTCATGAATCATAAACAATTGAAAGTGAAGGAATTATGTCATCAGAGATTTCAAAAAGGAAACTTCGTATATATTAAAAGTAACAATGAGTTACAACTTAAGACAACATTTAAAACTTATTACAAGAGATCCAAACATGCTCTAAATGGTAAAACAAGCATTTTACTTAAAGTAAATAAAAGAGCTCTAAAAGCTAAATCTTCAATAGAGTCCTTTTACGTTCCATCCGTGAGCCTAAACATTTCCTGAAAAATGGTTATTTATACAACATCAGCTAAAAGCCAAATGAGGTTCAATATTCGGATATTTTAAGGTTTTTTAATAAAATAGATGCTTATTCAAGCAAGAACAGAAGGAATACACATCTATATACAGTAACTTGTGGTAATATATTTATATGTGAATGACAGTATATAGAAATAAACAGCTCGGAATAGAACGGATGCGACAAATCAAATGCAATATCTTTTTCTTTCAATCATATCAATTTAATGGTCAAGTATACTCTAATACCGTATTATTCCTCGGTAGTTGAGGGTCAATCAGATTTATTCTTCACAGCACCTTATTTGGGGCACACCAGCGTTAACCCAGCTAGGAAGGTCAATCAGTAAAGAGGTCCCTTACGCCAAATCTTATTTCCAATATTCAATATCATTTTCGATACTCATTTTAATCAGTATGTTTATATCGACAAATATAAACATATCACAATGAATCAATCAACGGTATCAAATGAATTTTGAGAATAAAAGCCGCTCGCAAAATATATTGTTTGCATAATATCATATAATCAAAACGCGCAAGAAATGGCATAGAGTACTCACCTAAAACAGAAGTTTGAATTTACCAATATTGAGTCTTTGATCACTTTGTTAAGATGAAACCTCTTCTTAAACTTTCCCACAATTTTTCTAACTATCTCTTTGTAATACAGTCAAGGAATTTCGTGTGAATAAATTATCCCAAAGACCTTATTTATAGTTTTTCAAATATATTAGGGTGTGGACACGTGTCTAGGTGACCAAGCCTTTACAACGACGAGTCAACATTGAAGTGTCGCGTATCGGAGCGGCCTGTCTTAATTCACCAAACGATAACACGTGTTTTAGCTTTTTCTAAATGGACGACATGTGTTTTAGCTTTATTTATATGGATGACATGTGTAAGCGCGAGGTGTCAAGCACGAGGTAGAAAAGTATTAAGGGTAATCACTAAAGTTGATTTACCTATACGAGTGTCGAAAGTGTGGCCGCTTTCTATGGAATCAAGACCGATCCTAAAGCGCTCGTGAAATCAGGATTAGCACACGGCTATAAAAGTGCATGCTAGAAGAACACTTATAAACTCAGAAATCGGTATGTGTGATAGTTTCGGCTAGTCTAAAAAGGTCATTGGTTCAAGATACGTTCACCAAAGCCCCTTGATGAAGCTTTGAATTATTTTCACTATATGGAAGTTCAAGTCTGAAAGACACTTCTCATTTATGTACTAGATTTTAGCGATAATGCCAAAAGTTATTTATTGTCTTTTTGCTTTGCTCTCTTGTGTATATTAAAATTGGTGGGGGAATGTTGGATAAATTCCAATATTTATTGATATTTTATTTTTTAGTTGTTAATATTTTATTATATTATTGGTGTTTTATTTTAAACATAGTTTGGGTTTTATTTTAGAGGGTAGAAACATGAGCAAATGGGTGTGAAAGATATGGGAGTGCTCAAAATCCATTGCCCCACAATGAAGAATACTACAAAAAGTAGTGGTATATCAACTAAAGGACAACTAAGATTCTTAGTTGATAAGTCAAATAAGAGGCTATGATCCTACGCATCGCGGTGGTGCTTAAGCACCACCAATCGCGGCACGTGTAAGCGTGTAAGCGCGACACGCGGCGCGCGAAAGGGCGATTGGGCAACTTAGGGCGCATCGCGCACTTGGCACTTCGCACGTGCGCATCTTCGTGTAGGGGATGTCCATTCCCTTACGATGGGATGCCTAATCTGAACCGTTAGATCGCAGCTGTTCCAAACAAGCACGATCCAACGGTTGCTGAGTCAATCCATGAAGAGCTGTGACTGTTGAAGAACAGTCACAGAAATGGCTATAAAAAGAGTTCCAGGCCTCTGTTTTGGACACCGAAAATTGCTACTTTCTCATCTCTCCGTCCTCTATATTTTGGCATTATCAAGTTATAAATTCAAAGTGTTCTCGGTTTGATCAAACAGTACATAGTTTGGCATTTCGGTAATTTCACACTATATATTTTTAATATTTCTTAGAGGTACTTCAAAATATTTTATTTACAAAAAGGTAGCTTTTAATTTTTATTTTGGTCCCTGAAACTTTCTTAATTAAAAACAAGGCCCTAAAGTTTTATAAAATTATACATTATACCCCAAATTTATCATTTGGCCTAAGATGTGTCATAAAACTTCAATTTGATACAATTCACAGTTGATTCTTCAAATTTAAAAACAGATTTTGTCATATTTCAAACTCAGAATATCACATATGTAATAATATAACACTATTTGATTGTAAGTGAGAAGCAATTGTAAAAATAAACTATATATGAGCATATGAAAGTGTATTTATTACACGTCGACATCAACCAACTCATCACAAAGTCCAACTAGTCGTGCGTCACCGTCATATCTGTATAGGTGGAGTAGTGCTCCCTAATCATCGCTATTGTCCTCGGTCCATCTCGTATGTTCACCAAGTCTCGTATAAAAAATAAAGGGTTCACCGGAGGAACCACCGCCTCTTGTTCCATATGTTTTGTACCATGCATTCCCCTAAGTACCAATTTTACCCATACTCGTGTGACACTAGTCCCCGCATGTGAGCATGGAAGTCGATTAACCTCATGGTCTCCGTTGACTGGATTGAAGGATAGAACATCACCTGTACAAATCAATACGGTCATTAACGTGTAATCCAAATAATCGAAGAGAAGAAAACTAAAAATAATAAAATAAATAATAACCTGGCTGCTCGTCAAGGCGATTAGAACAACACTCACCTCCTTGAAAGTCGGTATATACTTGGAGGTTCCATTTTCATTTCTCCACCTCCGGGCTGCACATCATCTTCTTCTTACCTCAACTACATCAATTGGGTGTTATACCCAATCACCTTATAAAATCATACCTAAAAAAATAATAGAAGGTTAAAAATATTTAGAAAAACTATCATAAGGAATGGAAGAATGAAATAAAAAAAACATAAAATAAAATTACCTCCAAAAGGTATGGTGCCCCTATAAAAGTCGGTCGACAACGATGGCTTAAGGCATCCAAAGAATCATACCAAGTCGCCAACATCAGGCTCCCCCAATCGTAAATGTCTATCCCCATGAAATTTCGCAGAAAAGGAAGAAACGAGAGATGGACGTCATCGCTACTCTTCGCCACTAGCATACGCTATAGCAGAAACAAGATGAATAGACGTGCCGCCTGTCATACCTGTCGATCATTGGATTAATTCACCACCTGCCCTAACAAGGTATCCTTCAGTAGGATCACCTTCATAGAATCTCCCGAGCATACCCTCGTTATCGGTCGTATAGCCTTCTGAATCCCGCATTCATCAGGTGAATTGACCGATCCATCACAATCTGCGTCCCCTCGCATTGTAGCCCTAAGATCTAATAGGCGTACAATCACGTCACAGTCATCTCACCCACAGCAAAATATAAGGTATGTGTGGTACCCCACCATCTCTCCCTGAAGGCACATAACACCGCCAGAGATCATGATGTGTCATTCAAAACCCCTTCCAAATCGCCAAAACCCGCACCCTGCACCAGTTTCTTCTCCTCACTAGGGAGGTGTTCCTAAACGACCTTCACCCCGATTGATCCCCGAGTGTGAATAGTTTCCAAAGGTACCCATGTCTGCAAGATATACATACTAGGTAATTCTAAAATGTCTCTTAAAAACTCAAAAATAATAAATAAGTGATATATTTAATTCGAATACCAAATGAAAATCAAAAGCTAAAAATCCAAAAATAAGAAGGATAATAAGAAACACACACATAACCACTGTGTCTCTAAACCGTAGCCAAATGAGATACCGCTCATCCTCCACCGGCATAGTGCCGTAATAAACATTCTCCGCCACCGTGGACATCCCCTCCTAATGCACCCACTCATTGTTGGCCCATTAATTAATATGCGCAACATTATCCATTTTCTTCAAAAAAAAACTCACAAAAATGTAATACCAATGATCTTTTTTCTAGAGAGAGAGAGAGAGAATTCAAATTTGAAATTTGGAATGAATATACCTCACCCCTCCTTATATAGGGGTAAGTGGTCCGCCGATCGACACATACTTATGCATGCCCCCCAACAGATAGTCCTTGAGAACCTCCAAAACCCTTAGAATTCGTGCCACCTGTTGATATGCACGAGCATCCCCATGATGGCAGGCAACCCCATCAATTTTTGTTAAAAATTCCAAAAAATGCTGCAAAAAATATTTTAAAAAATCAAATAAAATCATAAAATCACAAAATCTACACAAAAATACATTTTTCCATAAAAAAATATCAAAGTTCCAAAATTATGCAAATGTCAAAAATTCATAAAAAAAATATTTCAAAATATTCTCACATCATCCCATATCTTCTCTAAAACTATCACAGATTCTTTAAGTCCTCAGAATTAGATCTAAACAATCCCCGTATTTGTCTCACACATATTTTAACTCCTCAAATTTAGATCCAAGACCTCAAAATTAGGTTACAATCCCTGTATTTGTTGCACACATCCTTTAGGTTCTCAAAATCAGACTCAAGCCCACACAAATTGGATGTGATCCCAGTATTGGTCGCGCACACACTTTAGGGCCTCAGAATCAGTCCTATTCCCTCTCAATTAGGTTACAATCCCCCTATCGATAGCACACGTCCTTTAGGACCTTAGAATTTGGCCGCGATCACCCTATTGGTCACATAAATCCTTCTGGTTCTCGAAATCAAAACCAAACCCTCGAAATTAGGTCGTAGACCTCGTAGTGATTGAACACGTCCTTTAGGTTCTAAAAATCAATCATAGGCCCTCAGAGTTAGGTCACGATACCCATATTAGTCGTAAACCTCCAATAGGTTCTCAAAATCCAACCTAGGTCCTCAGTATTAGGTCGCGATCCCTGTATTAGTCGCTCACATCCTTTAGGACATCAAAATCAAACCTAATCCTTCTGAATTATGCTGAGATCCCCATATCCCTCACATACATCATTTAGGTCCTTAGAATCATACCTAGGTTTTAAGAAAAAGTTTGCCATCCTTGTATTGGTTGCACACACCATTTAGGTCCTCAGAATTGGACTTAGGCTCTCAAAATCAAGCCATAATTATATCACACTCTCCAAGGCCATTAGAATAAGGCCTTAACCCCTTTTATACATTCAATCCCTTAGAATCCGGCTTCATTCCTTTTATACCTTTCATCCCTCATAATTAATCTTCATCACTCGTATACCTTTCAGCCCCCATAATTAGGCTTCTTTTCTTCTTCAACCCTTCTTCATCCCCAAGAATTAGGCTTCTTTCCTACTTCATCCCTGAGAATCAGGATACAACCCTTGCATACAACTCCTAGGTCCTCAGAATCAGTCCTCCAATCCCCGTTAGAGTCCTGACACATTGGAACTCAACACTCACAAAGTTCATTTGAATGTCTATAAATTGATGGCCCTTTGTTTATCATAAGAACACCGTTAAGGGTCTCTTTCATGCACCCATATACTCTCCGTGGAGTCTAAATAAATTCCCTTCAAATTCTGGACCTTCGCTTTTCCTCCAAATCTTTACTGAAGAACAATTGTGAACCCTCTAAGTCCCGTTTGACTTTGGTTAACTCTCGAAGCCGAGATTATCTCAAAACACTTTCATTGATCTCTAAATCCTCTTTCTAATGGTCCTGACTGTGCATGAATTAGACTAATGATTTACATTTTATGGCAAAAAAACATTTTTACCAACCTATTGGTAAGACACGTCACTTGTCTGTAGGCAGGTAGAATTTTTTTTTGAACACCAAGTCTAAACACCCTGTCGACAGGCTATATAAGGTGTATGCCAATCGGCATACCCATGATGGGATCGTGGTCATCTTTCTTATTTAGGGTTTTCTTATTTAAGGAAATTCTGACCTCAAATTCTAGGGACCTCAACCTCAAAATCAATGCGGTAGCTTTCTACAAATTTTATACACGTCCTTTTCACCACATTCCTTTTACATTATCTTACACAACCTTTGCATCACCATTATCTACCACTCCACCACCACTACCCACACTCATAAATCCGCCAATTAAAGTCCCCAAAAAGAGAATTCAAAGAGATTGAAGGTCTAAACCTCTTGTTATTCCACTTTGCCTAATAATTCTTATTTTATTTCCTTTGGTATTTTTAGCATATTCTTAATTTTTTTAATCATTTCATCATTAATCTCACCTTTTTATTATATATAGTCTCAAACTAATTTTTATACACCGAAAAAACCGAAAAGGGGTTTTATACCTTAGATCCCAATTTATGGATATCTCACTTTTATCACACTCTCACCACACTTTACACACTTTTTCCTAAAATAAGATATATACCCCAGATTAGAACTATGGTTTAAACCCTACCCTTGCTTTCTTGTGCAAAATAGTGGACTTTAATTCCATTTTGGCTACGTAGGCGTTACAAAATATTTTGGGATTCGAGTCCTCCTTTATTCATCCCATTGTTATTCATGTTCACATATTAGTATATCACTCATATACTTATCATGCTTTATTACCGTGGTTTGTTTTCTTACCTTGTTATTTCTTAGCAGTCACATATCATACGTACTCACTTTTCTATAATGATGTTACGATCTCGAAATACCACTCACAATTTAGTTATTTTCACTCACTTTTAGTTCATCTCCCTAGATTGACTCGTTACCATATTTTCCATGATGCGGATATAACGATTTCACTTCTCAAAAACACACACTCTCGCACTTGCACAATCATGTGCATTCTCACTTTGTACACTTGACATACCTGGAACAATTTGTGTTTTATACACTTGTTATACACTTTAAGAGAATGAGAAAATTTTTATTTCCTATGAGAGACCAAAAGGGAGGAATGAGTGCCTAACACCTATTCATTTCGTAATATAGTCCCCAAGTTCACATCTTGTTTGGTTTCGCATGCACTAGTAATCTTTTATGTTGTCTCTTCAGAGATGGCTACTTTTTTGCGTGTTCTGAGCAAAATAGTCTGGCATCTCTGATCTCTATATATTTCACACACATAGGTGACAATCACTTTAGAGTCCCCCCTTTTATATCCTAAAAAACCACCGAGCAATGCCTCCAAACGAGCGTTGGAGCTGCGAGGGGCTAGGATGGCCACAATACAATTGGCAAAATATCTTCTTGGCAGGCATGTCGCCATTAATGTGGGTTCTGCATTCCTCATTATTGATGTTCTAGATGACCTCTTTAATGTCAACCTTTAGTATCTAGTATTAGTGGGTACTATCTAAATTCCTCTTGAATATAGATTTTTCACAAATTATGTACTATGCTGTGAGTTTTTGAAGAGTTATGTGGTCTTTTTTGAGGCTTTAGGAGGAACCAAATATCTTATTAATAAAGTTCGGACTTGTCTTAATATTCTTTGATGGCAAGCTCTATGTGGTAGCAGTGGGTTGGCTTAGACTGTTTCTGAACTTGCAAGGGAGAAGTATTTACTCCCTTAGGCATGTTAATTATAGAGGCTATTGTTGTCAATACATCATCGAAGCTAATTCTAGAGTGAGAGAGGCAATAGAAAATAACTTCTTAGAATTCTAAGGCGATATCTTCGAGATGAGCATGGGAGGGTTAATAGATTTTAATCTTTTAACTTTTGATTATCTGAGAAGCCATCTTACAATAAAATACGAATATACGTAAATGTCTAAGTATTAGATTCCCTTTTCAAGAGAAAATTTTAGGCTCATGGTACACTCCTCGTGTTCTGTCATGTTGTTAGTACATGGGAAACCTGGTTTAATGGTGATAGGAGTATGTTAATCCTGGGGTGTGGTGAAAAGTATCCCAATGACACATCCATTCTTGTCGATGGATCCAACAAAGAAAATCTTCCAGCGGAGTTCTTAGGGATTAGTGTAAAGAATTTCTTCATTCGAAAATTATGAAATCCACATGTCAACTTCCTCCATGGGGTGATCTTCCAAGTAATAAAAAATGAATCTTCCTCTGATGGACTTTTACGTGATGTTGGCTATGTCGCATTCAACTAGTAAAAGAAACCATCGGGCCATGCAGCTTGACTTAGTGGGTTTCTCTAAAAGATAGTTCATGGGATCCATTTGGGACACTAGTTTAATAGGAAATGCAAGCATGTAGTGTCAAAGTTTCTATTTGGCCCGAATTAAGGCAACATGTTCTTTTTAACGTCGTGTAATTAACTTCATATCCTTCCAACTTTACACTAACGTAGTAAATGGATCTTTTTTTACGTGATTGTTCGATGTATTGGTTAATCATAGTCCCACCTACAACATTGATGACAGTGAAGTATAGAAGGAGAGGTAGGCCAGGTTGTGGTGGCATGTGGATCGGTGGTTCAGTAAGTTACCACTTGATTTTGTTGAAGGCCTCTTGACGTGACTCATTCTAGGCCATGGTTGAATACTTTAGGTGGACGTTAAAGATAGGTTCATAGATGGAGGTAAGTTGGCTAAATAATTTATTGATGTATTGAATCTTCCTTAAAAAATTGCACACTTGTTTCTCAATTCGAGGAAGTGTCATGTCGATAATTGCTTTGAGTTTTCTAGAGGGTGCTTCAATTACCTTATGACTAACTGTGAAGCTTAGGAGTTTTACTCTGGTGACACTAAAGACACATTTTTACGGGTTGAGGCACATTTGTTATTATCGTAGGCGTTCGAAGAATTTCCTCAAGGGATGAATGTGACCTTATAAAGTCTTGGATTTAATGATCATGTCGTCAATATAGACTTTGACTTATTTGTGGATAAGATCATGAAATTTAGTTGTGTCTTCCCTTTGGTAAGAAACCCCATAATTCTTCAGACCAAAAGGCAAGACGATGTAGTAAAAGGTTCCCCACCGGGTAGTGAAAGCAGTTTTATCTTGATGATCGGGATGAATCTTAATCTAATTATATTCAACGAATCCATATAATAATAACTTGAGCGCAATATAGCTAGTGTTTTCAATGATCATATCAATATTGGGCATATGATAGTCATCCTTTGGAGATACCTTATTTAAATCTCAATAGTTGATGCACATGCAGACTTTTCCTCTAGATTTAAGCACATGAACTATGTTGACAAGCCCAGTCGGATAAGCAATGACATGAATAAAACTCATGTTTAACTGTTTGACCACCTCGTATTGAACTTTGAGGTACCATTCAGTTCAAAGCTTCCTTAGCTTTTTATTGATAGCTTGCATTCAAGGTATATAGGGATAACGTGCTACACGATTTTGGATCAATGTCAGGCATGTCACAGTAATCTTATGAGAAGACGTCTATGAACTCCTTAAGAAGCTCTTCGAATTGTGATTTATCTTGCTCGTTAAGAGTGGATCATATCCTGATCTCAGGCGTATTACTACTAAAACCAAGATTAATGACAATAGTTTTTCGTCACTAGTTTAAACGCAATTATGTTGTTTTATATTTTTCTTATTCAGATCAGTTAAGAATTATTCATTTATTAGATTAATTTCAACAATTATGTGATTAATAGATACATTGCAATTAATATAAGGCACGACAAGATACTCAAAATCCCCATTTATTTAATTGATATTATCTTTTAGAAAAAAATAGCAGTGAGAACCTCCTCAAAGCATGCCTCATTTAATTCAACATTGGAAATAAGAAAAATATGAACAGGTTCGGTCTAAAGTTGGTGAATGGAAGAATTAGTGAATGGTAGGGTCTGATTATCTGAGATGCTCCACTAGTTGCACAGAGGCTTATCAGCAAAAAAGATCCTCTCAGAAGGGTCTGATATCTCATATTCAGTGTGAAGCATGCAAAAATCCATCAAGAATTTAGAACGCCAAAAGATTCATCATTGTTGATTATCTTGGTGATTTCACTGTCAGAAGAGTTTCTCTTAGAGGATTTGATAGCTAATAGCTTCACTTTATGTTTAGACACCTCAGTTCAAGTGATCTTGTCTTCGAAAAATATCTGAAAATCAAATTTCATCTTCTTCTCAGCTACATCATACAATGGCTCAAGGAACCATAATAGGGAAAGTCTTCACCGCCTTAATAAAGCGACGATTTAGGGAGTCTCCACAGATGACCTATTTTCTTTTCAATACCCTCTTCTTATTTGGTTGGAGGAGAGGCATAATTTATGATGGATAAGGTTAGTACCCTCTAGGATTCTAGTATACTCGATGTGATCCACATAATAGATTTTTAGTCCTTAACCAAAACATGTTTCATTATTTGTCTAAAATGTCGCCGAAAAGTTTCATTAACGAACCACTCAACGTCGAAACTCAAGTGCACCACTTAGGAAATGGTGTAAGACTACGTGATAAGCACCCAAAAGTGTCTATTTTATACCCCGAATAGATGCATTTTAGTCACTCGTTTTAATTAAAATTGGTCTTATGTCGTATTTTATTATTTTTCAGGTCAATCATCAGTCGCAACATCAAATATTGCTAAATCAAGTTAATTGCGACTCAATAGCGGTCAAAGGCGTTAAATGAAGAAATTCAAAGCGGCCGCGAAGTCTGAGTCCACATTGAGCTTGCCCAGAAGAGTTTCGATGCCCCGAATCAGTCCCGTAACCCTAGCCTAACCCAGACCTAGCCCAATCGATACCTCGAGCCCCATGTGTGTTTAGTTTGTACTTTATATTATTTTTAGATTTTTATTTGAGTCATTTTTTATTTTTAGATTTTATTTTATATTTATTTGTGTCGTTTTTATTTTTTGGGGTTTATCTTCGAATTTTAGGATTTATTTTCTAGTTTTATATCTCTTTTTATTGAAAACAATTTTATTTTGAGTTTTGATGTTTTTAGTTTTTAGTTTTTTTAATTTCACTTTATTTTATTTTATTATGATTAGTTTAGTTGTTTATTTTTAGTTTTATTAGATTTTACATTTTTTTAGGACTTTAGTTTTTATTATGAGATTTTTACTTTTATTTCTTTTGTTTTATTATTTGAATTTTTTTTAGGTTAGGATTTTAATTTTTTAGTTGATTCTAATTTATTTGTTTTTTAGTTTATTAATTTTATTTTTAGTTAGTTAGTTAGGTTATTTTATTTTAGGGGTACAAATTAAACACACACTAAATAATCACAAACTTAAACACACACACACCACACTAACATACACTCAACCACACACAAACTCATCACTCACTCACACCCAACTAGCCTACATCTAACACACACCCAAATACCCCTCACCCTCACACTAATCTCCACACACACACACACACACACACACACACCACCTTACTATTCATCCTCTTCCAAATACCAACACCCACGATTCTCTCACTCCAAACCACCATAACCAAACACCTTCAACCTCATACCATCTCACTCCTCCACCATCCAACAAAGCCCATACCCCATAAACAATCCAACCCGCGACCCACCTGCTCCAAACTCAAGACCCGCCAGCGCACATACCCAACCCGTCCAGCCCCATTTTCGACGCCAAAACCCGGACCGTCAACCACACCAGCTCCGCCCGAGCCCGAACCAGTACCGCTGCTATAACCACCTGGAAATCTCAAAAATTGCTGACCCTGTCCGCCATCTCCCCCCGAGACTCGAAACCCACCTGCAACAAACCCATACTCGCGACCCCATACCCGAGCTCAAACCCGTTTCACCCATGCCGACCCCCACTAGCTCGGGCCAAATCGAAACAAGAACAAAACCAAATGGAAAAAAAATTGCCATTATCTCCATGAAATAAGGGATTAAAGCCACCTTGCCAGATAAATCCAAAACAAAATTTCTCAAATCTCTCACCCAATAAAAACAAATTCGTGGGACTCTACAAAGGCTCTCAGAAACACAGCAACAGAACAGCCGCGTAGAGAGAGAGCAACTGTATATATTATATACAGTTTAGGGTCATGAAAAAAATTCAGAAAAATACAAAAAAAGTTAGTTTAGCTTTAGAATCATTTTTAGGTTTAGCTTCTAGTCTTTTTTTTGTAATCAAGTGCTGCAAATTATGAAGAAGTTGGACGCATGTCAAGGCGCATTTCAAGACAACTTGTGAAAAAAATTGCGTATTGTATTTCTTCATTCTCTTTTCAATTTATATCATTCTTGACATATTATTGATTGTTGTTTATGCACACATGAGAATGTTTGACTAAACAACCCGTTCAAGGGGTGGGATGCACTGCGAATGATGTTAATTTAATTAATTGGTTTCATTAATTTTATATTTCTAGGAAAATTAAATTTTAACTGTCACCAATTAATTTATGTAACGAGAGTTAGTAAATTAATTGAACAAATTAATGTTTGAATTTAGGAATCGAACTAGAGATAGGTTTTTCGATATTTGAATATTAATTCGGTATTGAAATTTGAGGATTGATATTGTTTTCGTTAAATTGAACATAGCGGGTAATTTTCTGAAAATAGTATAAGTCTTAATGTTTCATTGTGTGATATTTTTAAATTAATTTTCTGAAAAATATTTTATTAAATTTATAATTTTAACGAGAGTTAGATTATCGATTTAATATTATCTCGAAATATTTCACATTAATAAATTGAGAAATTAAAATAATTAAATATACAGTGTAATCCCATCTCTTGACCTTCTCACATATTTCACACTTGGTGTTTCACACACTTTTTTTCATTATTTAGTCATTTCGTAATTTTAGCATTTAGTAGTAAATTTTTTTCTTGAAATTGTTTTTAAAAAAATATATATTTTAATTAAAAAAAATGAATTGCACCCTTTCACATTAATTGTTTCACCTTGAAAGTTGGATTGATACTTGTACTTACTGCGATACGAGTTGTTTTAGACAAGTTTTGTAGGTACTCAAGGGAATTTTGAGAGTGGCTTTTGAAGACAACAACGATATACCCAAAAAGCTTCTTATCACTTAGCGGATTTAGATTCACCTTGGTTAATCTATTTTTATAATTGAAATTTCTTTTTAATTAAACTTTGTTTTGTAATTTTGTCAAATACACATGCAAATATAATTTCATATAGAAAATCTATTTTATAAAGAACTGCATCATTTTGTGTATTTTAAGTATGAGTGTTCATGCGTGAAAGAGACATACTTGGAGCTTGCCTCAAAACACATTTTTTTAAATAGACAAAAAAATTTGGACACACACACGACTTGCCTCGCCACAACAATGGATTTTCTCATTTGAGGGAAATCTTATCGCTAGTATTTCCTTGTCCAAGATAAAAAAAAAATGTGGATGATAGCGCGACTTGAATCGCAACAGTTTTGCCACAACGATGGTCTTCCTCGCTATAGAAAAATTATCTCGTTGGTTGTTTATGTCCCCGTGCAAAATGCTTGGAATTTGACGGGATGTGGATCACTTCAAGTTCTTCATAGAGATGGGATTGATAGTTGTAGTGACACTGCGACGAAATGCGTATGCTAGAGCCGAAAGTTACTTTTACACAAGATCTTTTTTAAAGATCTTCTTGGTTATTGTGTCAAATACAATTTTTTGTGTTACTTAGACCCTGATGTGACTATTTGTTACCTTAAGAGTGTGACACCTAGCATTTTATCCTTTAACTATCTTCAAAATCAAAAGGTTTAAGTTAGTGTGTTGTTTACTCTTCCATGCTAGGAGTGAAAGCATTGCAAAAATATTTTTGCTCATAAAAATATTTCATATATTTGAGATTACATTTTTTCGCTTCTCTTTTTTAAGTTCTTTCAAGCCATTATTTCTAATAGAGGTATATTTACTCACCTTGTGTTTAAAATTTAATATTCGTTAGTGAGTAAATATTTTCTCTTCCTTGGCTTGAAAAACTCATTTTGACATTTAGAGCATCACACCTTTGCAAACACCCCAACACACATATCTATAGGATTCCCTCAAATATCCTAGGTATAGCATTTTGGTTTCTTAAAGGTTACATTTAGGAACAAAAAGTTGCTTTGTCTTTAACGAAGAAATTTTGGTCTCGTATTTGAAGGCATTGGTTGCAAACCAAATCAAGTTGCGGTTGTGCAACATTCTCCAGCTGTTGGCACTTTCTATATGGAATATGGTGAGAATGAGTGTATAAAAGTTGTAGCTTCGTGTGATTGTAAGTTTATTTCTTCTAGTTATAAAACTCTACCAAAGTACATTTTTCATTCTTATCATCTTGAGGTTTTTCCAGTCCATAGGTTTTTACCTCGTAGATCCGATCTTATACTTGTTTTACTTTTTTAGCATTTTTAGAATCATGGTCTTAATTTAAGCAGATAAAATTTAAGATTATAACACTTAGAAAAATATTTTATCACATAGACTTTCGGATTATTAGACCATTTTATAATTTAAATTAACAAACCCTTTAATAGGAGAACTAATTTTTTTTGGGTAGCTACCGTCAAGAGGCATATTCTTGTGACCCAAACCATGCGGTGGATAAAAAAAGTTTTTAGTATCTCTTAATGTTTGCCATCGATACCCATTCCTATCATGGAGTGAAACTTCTTAAATATTTATATCATATTATAGTTTCCATGCGGTCTATGCTTAGGGCTTACCCTTTCTTTGAAATCATCTCCTGATGGGAGAGGAAGTAGATCGATATTTAAACTTGAGAGCAATATATCATTGGTACTGCGTTGGATCTTTAAGACCGTAATGTTAATGATGATACCATCTGAATTGTCTCCATCCATAATGATTATGATTATTTGGTTATTTTTGAAGAACTTGAGCTTTTAATGAAGAGAATAAGCAACAACTCTGACATTATGGATCCAAGGGTAACCAAGAAGTAGGTATAAACAAGATGGAATGTTAATGACTTGGAAATCCACTTGAGGAAAAATTAGGCCAACCCTAAATTTGAGAAGAATTGATCCTATAACCTCTCGAATAGTATTATCATAGGCAATCGCATTAGAAGATATGGGAGTAAGGTCACTAACTTATAGCCCCGGACATCAGAGCATTGAAGAGGACAAATATTCAGATCAGAACCAATATTAACTAACACCAATGGAATCGTCTTTTGTAAGAAATCAATTGAGATGCAAAGAACATAACTGTAGTAGGACTGAACTTGGGAATTTTTTCATCAGTGAAGAAGATGAATTTCTTGGAGGTAATTCTACTAACTATGTGGATATCCTTATTAGGAGATGTAGAAGGAGGAACTATGGCTTATGTGAGAAGATTGATGAAAGAGTTTTTTTAAGTTGAGAGGACATAAATAGCCCCATAGTGTGATGTTTGCTTGGGTTTCTTCAATTGCTTAAGTATTTTGCTCTCTCCGAAAGGCATCAGTGGTTCTTCGGCAACTCACTTTCCTTATCTATGGGTACAATGTATGCAAGAAAAAATGGATCTTTATAGTATCGTCCAAATCAGGTCATGTGATTAAATGATTAGGAATAAAAGAGGAATCTTATTTCTCCATCTACCTCAAGGATGACAAAAACTTCATTAATTTCAAACATGAGTTCTTCGAAATGATTACCCCATAAAATGAGGCAGTCATGACGATGGCTTTATCTTTGGGCTCAAATTTTGGTTCATCAGAATCGTCAGAGTCATCGTCGCATCTCATGGCAGTTATCCGATTGTTCCCTGATATATTCAACGACCTCAAGTGCTTAAAATACAAGTCTCCCCATGTTGAGGAGAAGTGTTTGAAAGATGGGGTTAAGTTTGCGTGTGATTTTTACAAATTATCGTCCTATTTACAAACCGGGAGACCCGGGACTACGCGGTCAGTTCCTACAAGTTACATGGGTCCCGTGCGAGGTGTTGGTGCCTCCTACGGGGTCATTTGGGGGCCGGTTTGGGTTTTCACCATTTAACAACATGTTTTTAAGTCTAAGCGTGATTTTTGCAAATTATCGCCGTACTCTCAAATCGGGAGACCCGGGACTACGCGGCCAGTTCCAACAAGTTGTATTGGTCTCGTGCGAGGTGTTCGTGCCTCCTACGGGGTCGTTTGGGGGCCGATTTGGGTTTCCACCCTTTAACGGCCTGTTTTTAAGTTTACGTTTGATTTTTGCAAATTATCATCATACTTACAAACCGGGAGACCCGGTACTACGCGGTCAGTTCTTACAAGTTACATAGGTTCCGTGCGAGGTGTCCGTGCCTCTTACGGGGTCGTTTGGGGGCCGGTTTGGGTTTTCACCCTTTAACGGCATATTTTAAGTCTAAGTGTTGAGTTTTGCAAATTATCGTCGTATTTTCAAACCGAGAGACCCGGGACTACGCGGTCAGTTCCTACAAGTTGCATTGGTCCCGTGGGAGGTGTTCGTGCCTCCTACGGCGCTGGTTTGGGTTTTCACCCTTTAACGGCTTGTTTTTAAATCTAAGTGTGATTTTTACAAATTATCGTCATACTCTCAAACCGGGACACCCGGGACTACGCGGTCAGTTCCTACAAGTTGCATTGGATCCGTGCGAGGTGTCCGTGCATCCTACGGGGTCGTTTGGGGGCCGATTTGGGTTTTCACCCCTTAACGGCTAGTTTTTTTGTCTAACTGTGATTTTTGCAAATTATCGTCGTACTCTCAAATCGGAAGACTCGGGACCACCCGGTCAGTTCCTACAAGTTGTATTGGTCTCGTGCGAGGTGTTCGTGCCTCCTACGGGGTCGTTTGGGGGCTGATTTGGGTTTCCACCCTTTAACGGCCTGTTTTTAAGTTTACGTTTGATTTTTGCAAATTATCGCCCTATTCACAAACCGGGAGATCCAAGACTATGCGGTCACTTCCTACAAGTTACATGGGTCCCGTGCGAGGTGTTCGTGCCTCCTACGGGGTCGTTTGGGGGCCGGTTTGGGTTTTCACCCTTTAACGGCATGTTTTTAAGTCTGAGTGTGATTTTTGCAAATTATCACCGTACTCTCAAATCGAGAGACCCGAGACTACGCGGTCAGTTCCTACAAGTTGCATTGGTCCCGTGCGAGGTGTTCGTACCTCCTACGGGGCCGTTTGGGGGTTGGTTTGGGTTTTCACCCTTTAACGGCTTGTTTTCAACTAAGTGTGATTTTTGCAAATTATCGTCATACTCTCAAACCGGGAGACCCGGTACTACGCGGTCAGTTCCTACAAGTTACATTGGTCCCGTGCGAGGTGTCCGTGCCTCCTACGGGGTCGTTTGGGGGCCGGTTTGGGTTTTCACCCTTTAACGGCATGTTTTTAAGTTTAAGTGTTGATTTTTGCAAATTATCACCATACTTACAAACCGGGAGACCCGGGACTACGCGGTCAGTTCCTACAAGTTACATGGGTCCCGTGCGAGGTGTTCATGCCTCTTACGGGGTCGTTTGGGGGCCGATTTGGGTTTTCACCCTTTAACGGCATGTTTTTAAGTTTAAGTGTGATTTTTGCAAATTATCGTCATATTCACAAAACGGAAGACCCGGGACTACGCAGTCAGTTCCTACAAGTTACATTGGTCCCGTGCGAGGTGTTCGTGCCTCCTACGGGGTCGTTTGGTGGCCGGTTTGAGTTTTCACCCTTTAACGGCATGTTTTTAAGTTTAAATGTTGATTTTTGCAAATTAGCGTCCTATTCACAAATCGGGAGACCCGAGACTACGCTGTCAGTTCCTACAAGTTACATGGGTCCCGTGCGAGGTGTTGGTGCCTCCTACGGGGTCGTTTGGGGCCCGGTTTGGGTTTTCACCCTTTAACGGCTAGTTTTTAACTCTAAGTGTGATTTTTCAAATTATCGTCATACTCTCAAACCGGGAGACCCGGGACTATGCGGTCAGTTCCTATAAGTTACATTGGTCCCGTGCACGGTGTTCGTGCCTCCTACGGGGTCGTTTGGGGGCCGATTTGGGTTTTCACCCTTTAACGGCCTGTTTTTAAGTTTACGTGTGATTTTTACAAATTATCGTCGTTCTCTCAAATCGGGAGACCCGGGACTACGCGGTCAGTTCCTACAAGTTGCATTGGTCCCGTGCGAGGTGTTCGTGCCTCCTACGAGGTCATTTGGGGGCCGGTTTGGGTTTTCACCTCTTAACGGCTAGTTTTTAAGTCTAAGTGTGATTTTTGCAAATTATCGTCGTATTCTCAAACCGGGAGACCCGGGACTATGCGGTCAGTTCCTACAAGTTACATTGGTCCCGTGCGAGGTGTTCGTGCCTCCTACGGGGTCGTTTGGGGGCCGATTTGGGTTTTCACCCTTTAACGGCATGTTTTTAAGTCTAAGTGTGATTTTTGCAAATTATCGTTGTACTCTCAAATCGGGAGACCCGGAAGTACACGGTCAGTTCCTAAAAGTTACATGGGTCCCGTGAGAGGTGTTGGTGCCTCCCACGGGATCATTTGGGGGCCGGTTTGGGTTTTCACCCTTTAGGGGCATGTTTTTAAGTCTAAGTGTGATTTTTACAAATTGTCGTCGTACTCTCAAATCGGGAGACCCGGGACTACGCGGTCAGTTCCTACAAGTTGTATTGGTCCCGTGCGAGGTGTTCGTGCCTCCTACGGGGTCGTTTGGGGGCCGATTTGGGTTTCCACCCTTTAACGGCTTGTTTTTAAGTTTACGTTTGATTTTTGCAAATTATCGTCATACTTACAAATCGGGAGACCCGGTACTACACGGTCAGTTCCTACAAGTTACATAGGTCCCGTGCGAGGTGTTCGTGCCTCTTACGGGGTCGTTTGGGGGCGGGTTTGGGTTTTCACCCTTTAACGGCATGTTATTAAGTTTAAGTGTGATTTTTGCAAATTATCGTCCTATTCACAAATCGGAAGACCCGGAACTACGCGGTCAGTTCCTACAAGTTAAATTGGTCCCGTGCGAGGTGTCCGTGCCTCCTACGGGGTTGTTTGGTGGCCGGTTTGAGTTTTCACCCTTTAACGGCATGTTTTTAAGTTTAAGTGTTGATTTTTGCAAATTATCGTCCTATTCACAAATCGGGAGACCCGAGACTACGCTGTAAGTTCCTACAAGTTACATGGGTCCCGTGTGAGGTGTTGGTGCCTCCTACGGGGTCGTTTGGGGGCTTGTTTTGGTTTTCACCCTTTAACGACTAGTTTTCAAGCCAAATCAACGTATTTTGAAATTATCGTCATATTCTCGAATCGGGAGACCCGCGACTACGTGGTCAGTTCGTACAAGTTACATTGGTCCCGTTCGAAGTGTTTGTGTCTCTTACGGGGACGTTTGGGGGCTAGTTTGGGTTTTCACCCTTTAACGGCCTCTTTTTAAGTTTTAAGTGTTGATTTTTGCAAATTATCGTTATATTCTGAAATCAGGAGACCTGTGACTACGCGGTCAGTTCGTACAAGTTACATTAGTCCCGTGCGAGGTGTTCGTTTCATTTGTATATTCGTTAAATCCAACATGTTTTAACATTTAAAGTAAACTCAACAACAACAGCAAATTCCAAAACCAAACCACCAGCAAATCCCTTCCACCAATTTAACTAAATAAGCTCATAAAGTAAGCCATGAAGTGATTTTTAAAGTTTAAAATGAATTATCAGATATTGAATGAAAGAGACAAACTATAAATGTTGAGTAGAAATAATTCATTGCATTTTAAAAGGTTAATAAATGGATATTAAATAATAGTTACCTGTAGTTACTTGATTAAGATTGGATGGAGCTGGAGGTGCTCAAAACAAGAAGCTCCATTCTGTGTATGGTTTTTCCTTCAAATAAAAACTTGGGATCTCCTACCTACTCACAAAAATCCATATGTCCATTACATATAAGAACATATCAGAAAGGCAAATGGTTCAATATATAATGAAATAAATAAATATTCACATCAACAACACATCGAAATATATGTATATTTTAAAGCAGACAATGCTTTAAATTATCCTATTAGTCTTATTGTATGCAACTTGTTTACAAATACAATCCTTTAGTCAATCATATTCACATCAACAACACATCAATATATATATATATATATATATATATATGTAAGGACAATTTGTCCATCTTTATGTATATGTTATGTCATACGCCGTTACAAGATTGTTGGTTGAAAAGATCACATCGTCATCAACAAAATCCGAAGATCAAAAGAAGAAAGAATTTGGGAATCAAACCTGGACGGACCGATCCGGTCCAGAAAAGAACCGATCCGGTTTACCGGACCGATCCGACCATCTACCGGACCGATCCGTTTTGTCAGACTCCAGTAGCCACCGGATCCATAGCGAACCGATGAAGGCAAAAGTCCCGGACCGATCCGATGCCAACCAGACCGATCCGGTTTCAGAAAAAGAACCGATCCGACTTACCCGGACCGATCCGCCTAATCGACCGGACCGATCCGGCGAGGATAATCACTGCCAGATCGTGCAGCCGATTTTGAAGGGTTTCGATCCCTTATTTAATCCACGATCAGCAGTTGGTTTTCACAAGACTTATACACGATTTTCAGAGCATATCAACCCTAAAGTCTTCACCTATTGAGTCCTATGATTCTAGGTTTTCAGATTCACACATCTTCCGTATCTTTGTGAATCAAATTTGATAACCCAAAGAACACCATTGATGTTGTTCAACCCTTTGTGAAGTGGACCGTTTCTTCCTCTTCATTGCAGCCCTACTGGACAGGGATAGTTCCAGCCGCAAGCCCTACTGGAAAGGGATTTTCTTCCAGCCGCGACTACAGAATCCGATACCCGAGGGTAATTCTTAGTCAATCTGTATTTCATTGTAATCCGATTGTAAACCGTATTTTACAAATTATAGTGATATACAAATGGTTTTGCCCCTGTGGGGATTTTTCCTTAAACTTTGTGTGTTGAATATCTTGTGCATGATTTCATATTGTTTCATTCACACCTAGTTGCATGCTTAGGGTTAATTTGGGTTAAAATTGGTGTTTATTATATTATTTCTTATTTGAACGCAAGCGCCAACTCTTTCAAATTGGTATCAGAGCAGGTTACGCTAATCTATCGCGTATTCCTTTTTCCGCAAAATTTTTCTAAAGATATCAATTTTTGAAATAAATTGATTTTTGAAAAGAGCGTGTTCAAATGGAGAAGTCATATTATAAAATGCCTATTTTTGACGGGTCGAATTATGCCTATTGGAAAGCCCGTATGAGGTCGGCTTTAAAAGCCATTGATGAACGTGTCTGGATTTTGGTTGAACGAGGATGGACTCCTCCAACCGTGACTGTTGATAATGTGACCAACTTGAAACCTGACATCACTTGGACTGATGATGAATTTAAATGGTCGTCTTTTAACTCTAAAGGTCTAAGTGCTATTTCTGGGTCTGTCACTCCTGATGAGTTCAAACGCATAATGACGTGCACCACGTCAAAAGAAGCATGGGATATTTTGCAACTTACCCATGAAGGAACAAATGCTGTTAAAGAGTCAAAATTGCAAAATTTAACAACTCAATTTGAAACCATCACCATGCATGAAAATGAATGTTTTGATGAATTTTATGCTAGGCTTTCTGACATTGTTAATACTAGCTATAATCTTGGTGAACATATTCCAAATGCTAGGGTTGTTAAAAAGATTCTTCGTTCCCTTCCTAAGCGTTTTATACCTAAAGTCACTGTGCTGAATTCCTTGGGTAATTTAAATACTCTAAAATTGGAAGAACTGGTAGGAGATTTACAAACTTATGAAATAGACATGTTTCCTAAATCTGCCAAGCCAAAAGATAAGGGGATTGCCCTTAAAGCCCAAGAGAGAAAAAGTGAGGGGTCGGCAAGAAAGAGAGTCGAGTCGTCTAGAAAGATAGAAACTTCTGATTCTGAATGTGAGTTTGACCTAGATGATTTGGCACTTTTTGCTAAAAACTTCAAGAAAATTCTGAAATTTAAGAAAAATGGGAATTTCAAAGATAAAAAGAATTTTCAGAAAAATAAGTTTGAAAAGAAAGACTTTAAAGAACCCCCTAAAGACAGTGAGAGGTGTTTTGAGTGCGACGGTAAGGGACATAGAGCGTTTGAGTGTGCCACTCGTCTGAATAGGGAAAAGGGTAAAGCTGTCCTAAACGCTACCCTTAGTGACGACAGTGAGGTCGAGTCGGTGGACTCGGGAGATGAGTCACCGCATGAGCGTAACTTCACCGCGTTCATGGCTAGTCATGTGAGTACTCCTAGTGCATCTCACGACGATGAGGATGCTACTTCACAGGGACACCTCGACAGCGAGAGCGAAGAGAGTGAGGGAGAGGAGGAAGGTAGTGAGGACGAGAGTAGCCTTCAACGCGCCTACGCCGAGTTATATGATGAGTCCTTCAAAACTAAAAAACGTAACAAGGCGTTAGTTCTTAGGATCACCGCGTTAGAAGAAGAGTTAGGAAAGATGAGAGAGAGAGAGTCCTCCACCTGCACCGCTATGAGAGAGAGAGAGTCTGCCTGGGTTAGTAAAGAAAATTTGCTTAAAGAGAGAGAGTGCATTTTTGATAAAGAGAAAGCGGACTTGACTAAACAAGTGGCTAGTCTTACGAGTGAGCTCCATTCCTCCCTGGAGACTCGAAAGAAACTTGAATCCCTTGTTGCTCAGCTTACTCATGACGTTGAGAGAGCTAGGAAAGTCAAGGTACAAATCGAGGACAGATCTGGGAAGATGGGAAAGATGCTCCTCGGTCCCGCTTTAGGTTTTGGTGACCGGCATGGAATAGGTTTTGATGGTGCCTCCACGTCTCAAATTGCACCCGGACCAATTCCTGAGTTTACTACGACTCCTTATGGCCGTCATAAAAAACCAAGAAGGAGAGTTCGACCAAGAAAAGCAAACCAAGGTTCTCCTAATATTGTGCCCTTTTGCTCCCATTGCAAAAGAAATGGACACCTTAGGGATGATTGCTATAAGTTGGGTCGGACACGACGTACGGTTGCTTCACCACTTCAGACTGATGAGTTTGCCAGTCTGAGAGAGCGTGTTGAGTTTCTAGCCGCCACATCACAGAGCTTGATGGAGGAATTCCGACGGATGACCTTACCATCAATGAATGTGCCCCGCATTCCGGCTAAAACCAACAACAACAAGGGAATACTAAAAGGTACCTACTCTTGGGTTCCTAAGAAAGAGAAAAAGGCCCTTGTTGTCCATGTCGCTCTCAAAGCCCATAATACCTCACAGTGGTATTTTGACAGTGGTTGCTCCAGACATATGACAGGTGATACCTCATATTTTACCCATCTTGAGGATTATAATGATGGGAGAGTCACCTTTGGAGATGGTAGCAAATCTAGCATAGTAGGACGAGGTACAGTAGAGTTACCAGGATTTCCAAAGCTAGAGAACGTGTTGTACGTCAAAGGTTTGAAAGCAAACCTTATTAGCATCAGTCAGCTGTGCGACGATGACTTTGCAGTGAAGTTTGACCGGAAAACTTGTAAGGTCTATGATCAAGCCGGTAAACTATTAGTGCAAGGGGTGAGGACAGAAGATAACTGTTATGGGACTGAGCCCAAATCCTCACTTGTCTGCAACAGCGCCACGATCACTCCTATGGATCTGTGGCACCAACGTCTAGGTCATGTGAACATCAGAGACTTATCTCGTTTAGTCAAAAAGGACCTAGTACGTGGCTTACCTTCACTTGGAAAGCCAACTTCCATGATTTGTGGACCCTGTCAGTTGGGAAAACAAATCCGTAGCCCGCATAGGAAGTTGAATTCCATTACCACCTCCCGTGCTCTTGAGTTGATTCACATGGATCTTATGGGTCCTACTCGCACGGAGAGTCTAGGTGGTAAGAGATACATTCTCGTGATGGTAGACGATTTCTCCAGATACTCCATTGTAGGTTTTCTAAGAGAGAAATCCGATGCTGTAGATTTTTTAACGACCAAGTGCCGTGTCCTGCAAAATCAACACGGTGTCACTATTAACAGAATACGTAGTGACAATGGCACTGAATTTAAGGAAGCAAAGGTGGATTTGTACTGTGATAGCCTTGGAATCAAACATGAGTTTTCTTCTGTGAGAACTCCTCAGCAAAGTGGGATTGTTGAGAGGAAAAATAGAACGATCCAAGAAATGGCTAGATCTATGCTTCTAGGTCGTAAAGTTTCTAGGAGATTTTGGGCAGAGGCAGTGTCTACTGCATGCCACACGGTGAATAGGGTCTATCTGCGTCCACACACACTTAAGACGCCTTATGAATTGTGGACAGGCAAGAAACCCAACCTAGCATATTTCCGTGTTTTTGGGAGTAAATGCTACATCCTACGGGATAGAGAGCAATTAGGAAAGTTCGACTCCCGGAGCGACGAGGGAATACTGCTAGGATATTCATCGGACAGTAGAGCGTACCGGGTTTTTAACCTGAAGAGCTTTAAGGTTATGGAATCAATAAACGTCACTGTGCAAGATGACGAACCTCCGACGATTATTGATCCCAACCTTCAGTGTGAGGATGAGGACTGTTCTGACAGTGATTTACCTGTTCCTCTCTCACACTCTGTGGACCCTACTCCTGTGTTAGGGGACACACCTGCTTGGGTTCGCAAGAGTCATGACCCTTCTGCCATTGTTGGTGATCCCACTCTAGGGGTCAAGACTCGTGCTCAGCTAGAGAACGTTATTAGCCATCTTTGCTACACGTCCAAAGTCGAGCCCAAGAATCACAAGGAAGCACTCAAAGATGAACACTGGATATCTGCTATGCAGGATGAGTTGCTTCAGTTTAAGAAGAACAATGTCTGGGAACTTGTCCCCCGACCTAGTGATACTAATGTTATTGGTACCCGGTGGATTTTCAAGAATAAAATGGATGAAAATGGTACCATAATCATAAATAAGGCTAGGTTGGTCGCTCAAGGCTACACACAGATAGAGGGTGTAGACTTTGGAGAGACATTTGCTCCTGTTGCGAGGCTTGAGTCCGTCCGTTTACTACTCGCCATCGCATATCATCTGCACTTCAAGGTATATCAGATGGATGTCAAGAGTGCCTTTCTGAATGGAATTCTACAGGAAGAGGTTTATGTGGAACAACCAAAAGGGTTTGAAGACCCTAAGCACCCTGAACACGTCTACTATCTGAGGAAAGCCTTGTATGGTTTGAAGCAAGCACCCCGTGCTTGGTACGAGAGGCTTACTTCCTATCTCTTAGCCCGTGGCTTCAAGAGAGGGGGAGTTGATATGACGTTGTTCGTCAGGAGATATGACGGTGCTATTTTGGTTGCCCAAGTCTATGTGGACGACATAGTCTTTGGATCCACATGCTCCCAGCATGCTCACCACTTTGAGGAGGAGATGAAAAGTGAGTTTGAGATGAGCATGGTAGGTGAGCTTACATTCTTTCTTGGTCTCCAGGTTCGTCAGCTAGAGGATGGGATGTTCATCTCCCAATCCAAGTATGCTAGAGACCTAGTAAAGAAATTTGGTTTAGACTCCGCTAAGCATGCTCGTACACCTATGAGTACCACTACCAAGCTTAGTAAGGACACTTCAGGCAAGGACGTAGAGCAAACCTTGTATCGGAGTATGATAGGCAGTCTTCTCTACTTGACTGCTAGTCGTCCCGACATTGCCTTTAGTGTTGGAGTCTGTGCGCGTTATCAGGCGTCTCCCAAAGAGTCACACTTACTCGCTCTAAAATGTATTATCAAATACGTGAGTGGGACTCTCTCATACGGTATTTGGTATTCCTTTGATACCGATGACCGTTTGTCCGCCTATTCGGATGCCGATTGGGCTGGGGACGTAGATGGTTGTAGGAGCACTTCTGGTGGGTGTTTCTACTTTGGTTCTGCTCTTGTCTCTTGGTTGAGCAAGAAGCAAAACTCCATCTCTTTGTCCACTGCGGAGGCTGAGTACATCGCCGCCGGGAGTTGTTGCACGCAACTCATGTGGATGAAGCAAATGTTGGAGGATTATGGGATTTCACAGGACACCATGACCATTTCCTGTGATAACACGAGCGCGATACACATATCCCGCAATCCTGTCCAACATTTGCGCACAAAGCACATCAGGTTACGCGAGCACTTTATACGTCAGTTAGTTGAAGAGAAAGTCGTAACCCTGAGTTTTGTTCCTACCGATCGTCAGTTAGCCGATATTTTCACGAAACCTTTAGATGCCCTTAGATTTGAGAGTCTTAGGAAGTCTTTGGGGATTTGCACTGTTGACTGAGGGGTTGGTCTATGTCTAGAATAGGATGCTTCTTCATGTTCATATCATATGCTTCCTATTACTAGTCTGTGTATATGTACCATAGCTTTCTTGTACAGCTTTTATGTATTTGTTTCTTATTCTTAGAAAAATACAAAAAGATTTTTTTTGAAAATTTTTGAGAAAAGCACAAAAAGATTTTATTTTGATAAATTTTTTTTGAAAAATTCAAAAAGAGATTTGCCTTTTATGGATGAGCATCTAAGATAGCCAAGTCACAACTTCATTCCATATATCCATGTGACTGTTTGATAGAGATTTGAGAGGCTACATCATTTCATCCATGTGCTTAACATTGATTGGAGTCCTTGAGATGTAATTAGTGATATTTCCTACATGCTTGACTCCTATATCCTTTATTGCACACATGCACGGCTATATTTGTTTATTGCACTTGTCAATCTCATGTTGGCTTGAGTGTTTCCATCTCAATCCTGTCTATACAATGTATAAAATGCAATAAAACTTGACAAGATTGGATTGCATGTAAAAACCGTTTGGTGAGACTGTGCGCATATTTTCATAACGGGGAGGGGCTGCGAAAGTTGATTCTTATCCTTTGCGCAAAAGCCACCGTTAAAAAGGACCTAAAAAATGGAGGAATTGTAATATCCGAGGTCCTAAGAGGTTAAAAGAGCCCAAAAAAAAAATTGAAAGGCAATAAAAAGCAATACATGCCAAATATGGGCCATTTAGATTTCACCATCAATTCTCCAAAGTTTGAGAATTTAGTATACCTCTATTCAAAATATAAATCTGAGGGAGTTTGGAGATTGAAAAACGGGTTTGCACTTCCTTGAAAGTCCTGAAAACGCATGAAAATCATTTTGGACGTTATTGGTGTAGAAATCACTTTGAGCTTTGATTTGATGATTTGATTGAGTCAATATCTTATACTGTCACTCGTTTACACCAAAGGAAGCATTTGAGTTCATTCGTTAGGAATATCCAATATTCATCGTGCACATATGTCATGTTTGTATGCTTTGATTTTCCTATCGAATTTTGATCACACCCATTCTTTTACGCTATCACCGACTTGGTTGTTTTATGTTCATTCATGGTGTGATTTTATGCCTTGTGACATCCCGGTACTTGATTGCTTGATTTATTTCTCTCATTTGTCTATTTGGGGACATCATAAAAAGGGGGAGAATGAATTATCTGATTATGTTATGGGGGAGTTTTTGAAATTCTGAAAATATCATCTTACATATATATGCTTATGTTTATCTCATTTCAAAACTCGATACGTCACTTGGTATTTTGCTTTATCTCATGTGTGTAGGCACTATCTTGATGATCTCTGAATTGCACACCCTGATGAGAAAAGCGTGAAGATTCCTGAAGAATTGAAGAACAAACGATGCAGTCTTACTCATATGTATCTTTCCAGTTTTGGGTTCATGGAAGGGTAGATTTGTATAGGCAGTTGTGAATTGATAATTCGGATTTTTTTATGTATGTACCGGCATAGACATAGGGGGAGATTTGTAAGGACAATTTGTCCATCTTTATGTATATGTTATGTCATACGCCGTTACAAGATTGTTGGTTGAAAAGATCACATCGTCATCAACAAAATCCGAAGATCAAAAGAAGAAAGAATTTGGGAATCAGACCTGGACGGACCGATCCGGTCCAGAAAAGAACCGATCCGGTTTACCGGACCGATCCGACCATCTACCGGACCGATCCGTTTTGTCAGACTCCAGTAGCCACCGGATCCATAGCGAACCGATGAAGGCAAAAGTCCCGGACCGATCCGATGCCAACCAGACCGATCCGGTTTCAGAAAAAGAACCGATCCGACTTACCCGGACCGATCCGCCTAATCGACCGGACCGATCCGGCGAGGATAATCACTGCCAGATCGTGCAGCCGATTTTGAAGGGTTTCGATCCCTTATTTAATCCACGATCAGCAGTTGGTTTTCACAAGACTTATACACGATTTTCAGAGCATATCAACCCTAAAGTCTTCACCTATTGAGTCCTATGATTCTAGGTTTTCAGATTCACACATCTTCCGTATCTTTGTGAATCAAATTTGATAACCCAAAGAACACCATTGATGTTGTTCAACCCTTTGTGAAGTGGACCGTTTCTTCCTCTTCATTGCAGCCCTACTGGACAGGGATAGTTCCAGCCGCAAGCCCTACTGGAAAGGGATTTTCTTCCAGCCGCGACTACAGAATCCGATACCCGAGGGTAATTCTTAGTCAATCTGTATTTCATTGTAATCCGATTGTAAACCGTATTTTACAAATTATAGTGATATACAAATGGTTTTGCCCCTGTGGGGATTTTTCCTTAAACTTTGTGTGTTGAATATCTTGTGCATGATTTCATATTGTTTCATTCACACCTAGTTGCATGCTTAGGGTTAATTTGGGTTAAAATTGGTGTTTATTATATTATTTCTTATTTGAACGCAAGCGCCAACTCTTTCAATATATATATATATATATATATCAGTGCATATCTACTGAGAATGATGTCATGTGAACTTTGCACATTGCGACGCATATCAGACTTAAGGTATAGAAAACTTTGAGTAAATACCTTCATGATTGAAACCTTCATGAAACAAACGCTTCAAGAATTCATAATCAGGTCTTTGATCGAATGGCAATAATGGAAGTATGATGCAAACTCCACTGGGTGAGACTTGCATAAAACCTTCAAAAAGAACATAATTTATAGCACAGTTGAAAATCCAATCAAAAAGATAAGTTGTATAAAACATACCTCAACGGGAGTTGATAACTTCTTCTCGCATATTTTTTCATACTTTTGCTTCGTTGTAACAGCTTTCAAATGCTGCCACCCTGCCATGAAATGCTACAAAAGGTCCTGTTAAAAGAGTATACAACTGGCTTAAACACATTATGTATTATGGAAAGAAATAAATATGAAACAATAAAATACAAGAGGCTCAGTCGTAAAAAAGGAATTGCTTTACAACCTCAAAAAGTGTTCTACAACAACAAGCCTACTGTAACACCCCGCCCGCCCGGGGAGAGCAAACGGAGCGCTAATGCGATAAAATAAATCCAAATCCACAAGTGACAAGGTATAGAGCATCTAAATAAACCCACAATAATATAAATCCACTAATCTCAATTCTTCAAATACAACAAGTCTCTCGAATTAAAATTACAACTATCTAACTCGAATAAAAATACAAATGGTATCAGAGCTTAGGTATACGGAAATCCTCAGGGCTTGGGTTTTGGGTTCATTGCGTGGTTAGCAATTTTTGGAAAATTTTAGGTGATATTCGTGATAAGTTTCGAGATTAGAGGTGAGGAATTTATTTTTGGGAGACGTGATTTATTTTTGGAGTTAGTGTAGTGTCCTGATTTTGAGAGTTAGGCATTCGGCGAATTTCGAGGGCGAAATTTCATTATTAGTGGGGAAGTGTAACAACCAGCGTAATTTTGGGCTATTTTAATTAAATTTTGGAAAATGGAGGAAAATAAAGTTTTTGATAAAATTATTTTTATTGCTCAAATATGTTGGCTATTATTTTTAAAGGCGGGAATTTGAAACGGTTTTGAAAACGGAGTTAAAACGGATTTTAAAATGATTTTTAAATATTTTTAACTCTTGGAGTTGTTTTAACTTCCAACTCTTCATTTCTTTGCCTTATTTAAAGGAGTCTTTTGGATTCCAACTCTTCATTTCTTTGCATTATAAAAGGAGTCGTGGGCAACCCTTTTTAACCTACTTTTGGCACAACTTTTGGCAGCAAATATATTTTATATTCCTCTACTTTTTAATTATACTTTGGCCCTTGAGATTTGTGAGTTTCAAACCTTAGATTAGAGGTGTTCTTGGGGCTATTTTGTTGGAGGTTCTTGGAGGATATTTTGTAGATCTTTTGTGCTGATCTTGAGGATGTGATCATTGGTTTCTCATCATGGTTTGAGGTATGGGGTTTTACACAATATGCTCCTTAAATCTCGCGAGTGTCATTCTCTTTGAATTCTTGTTTAATTGAACTCATATTTGAATTGATAAATTCATTGAAATCTGGAAAATAATTGTTGAAGTTATTTTGATTCATGTGGCATCATTATATTGTTGATGAGCACGTTGTCATGAGATTTTAATATGGCACGAATGTTGGGCACCCGCCAAAATTCCTGTTTCCCGGGCTATGGCTTGATAAAGCATATACGGATGTGGTGAGGCCTGGTAACCCGGTTAAAGTGTTGTTGAGAAATTATATTGATAAATGCTTTGAGATTTGCATTTTGATTTGAATATTCGTACTCGTGTTGATACGTTTTATTCGTTGCTAATCCGTATTTATTGAGCATAATTCTTGTCGTATTGTGTACTTCCCCATATTTTCTTTTAGTGGCAGGTTAGCGCGGATTTTGGGGCGCTATGGAGATTGATTTTAGTAAGGATTGTTTGGGAAAGATTTGTATTATTTTGATGTATAGAGCTTTGGAGATTTTTATTTTATTTTCGAGTTAGTTGTTGTATGTAATTCGAGAGACTTGTTGTAATTGAAGAGATTGAGATTAGTGGATTTATATTATTGTGGGTTTATTTAGATGCTCTATACCTTGTCACTTGTGGATCTGGATTTATTTTATCTCATTAGCGCTCCGTTCCCTCTCCCCGGGCGGACGGGGTGTTACCCCTACTAACATTCACAAAAAGAGAACCCAGTCATTAAAGATTGCAGCTATCTAGAAATTGGAGCCAACCACGTTCTATATTATTGTTGAGTAATTTATGTTGAAAACTAATTCACAATATTTTGAGTCAAAAACCAATAATTCATAGCACTAATTTTAAACATGATATAATCTAACCCCAGATAAGTAAAACAAGAGATCCTTTTATTTACTCTCCTTTGGATAAAATAATTTGAAATTTCAATACCCACACATTATTTTAGCAGCTGATTTTTAAACTGAAGGAATTTTGTTGAAGATTGTTTTTATCAGACGACTAAAGTGAAAGCTTATAATGTATTGTTTCTAAAATGCATTGAAAAAGTTATGAAAAAATAAAACATAAAGAGGTGAGCAAATAAAAAGAACTCTTGTCCATCATTTAACAAATAAAAAACTACCAAACAAATAGTCAATAACAAGATCCAACTTTTACCACCAAACTAATTTTTTGGATTTTTTTTGCAATTTTTAACCCTAAAAATGTTGAGGTAATAATTACCTAAATTTGGATTCCTAAACTTTTTTTGGATTGTTTTTACTTATTTCTCCATGACTTCCTATAATTACAACAATTTCAGACTAGTTTTAAACACAAATTTTAAACTGTTTTAAACACAAATTTCAAACTTCAAATTGTTTAATACAAATTACAAATTTGAACACAGTTTAAACACAACTTTGTTTATTCAAACTGTTTTAGCACAAATTTCACATGGACATGGATACACGAATTTCAACACAATATAAACAGAAATTTAAACACAAATTTCAAATTTTGTTGATTAACAAATAAAAAAGATAAAAAAAACATACATGTGTTGGCAACAGGTATGTTGCAATTTGTTGTTGCTGTTTGAGAGAGAGGTACGGTGTGAGAGCCTAGCTCCGGTGATCGGTTGAGAGTCCCGGAGATCCGGTGAGATTGAGAGAGAGAGAGGTCCGGTGAGGTTGACAGAGAGAGGTCTGGTGTGAGAGCCTAGGTCCGGTAAAACCCCTATATTTTTTTTTTCTAAAATTGAACTAGGGAGGCCGCCCCACCTCGGCTTGGGGTGGATCCGCCCCTGCCACCAACACGACCCGGTTCTTCAAAAACCCTAGGCTCTACCACCTCCGGTGCTACCAGAGCAACCACACGATCACCGTCGCTCTTCTTCTCCAGGTACTGGTCGTAATCATAGAGGCGATTAGGGATTTGTGTGTGAGAGAGAGAGGGGGAGACAGAGAGAGCGGGAGGCGAGCGGGAGAGAGGAAAGAGAGCGGGAGAACAAAAATCATTAAGGGTATTAATTTTTTTTAGGATATTTATATTTTAGTGAAGTGTTCTCAATTTTGGCACACTTTTAAACAGTGCCAAAATTTGGCACGGCTTAAAACTGTGCCAGATTTTTTATATCAAGGTGTGCCAATTTGGTGTTTTTGGTGTAGTGTTAGTTGGTTAAAACTTAGACTATGTTATCTAAGCTAAATTACTCTAGAGGCACAAACTTGTCATAGGACTAACGAGCCCATATGCGGTCTTCTACATAGATATCACTTATCTTCACACATTATTCTCCTTTAAGAATCAATCTCAACGGACATTTCATTATGAATTATTATAGTTTCTCTAAGACAGATGGAAAGTCCATGCTTTGTGTATAAGATTTGGTGTGAACTACTATTTAAGCTCTTGTCAATAAGGTAAGGGCACGATCATAAGGTGTTTTAGGATGGAACATATTGGTTGGGCATGTTTGGAGGGGAGTTAGAATATTTTCTAATGGAATGGGTGAGGCAGGGTTATTTATAGGTTTGATTTTTGTAGAGGGATCAAAATTTGAGTCTTCATCAATCAATATGGAATTCGCATCAGCTTGGTGTAAAGGCGGAGGATTTTGGGTGGTGTTGAGCTTTGGTCCCATAAGAGCGGCGATAATGCCTTTGTCAATGAGACCTTGTACAACATTCTTGAAATAATGACACTGATTAGTGGTATGCCCGGTGTTCTAATGAAAATCGTTGTGGTCGTCATGCTTGAAGTATCTAAGAAGTGGAATAGGTAATGGACGAGGGTCCAACAACTTGACAAGATTGAGGGAGATAAGGGCTTGGTAAAATTTGGGGAGGGGATTATGCAGCTCATTGTAATCTCTTCTCACAGTAGTCTACATGTATTGATGATAATCAACATATATTCTTACAACAAAAACTAATGATGATGAAAATTTATACAATATATCCCTCACACGCAAGGGGGAGAGAGAGAGAGAGGTCGGCATCTGTGAGAGTTTGTAAAAATTAAGGTTGATGAAGGAGCATGGGTTCTTGTATATGAGCTAAAATACGTGTCTACTAAATCAAAGGCTTTCAATTAATAGAATAAAAATAACAAGTGTAAAGTTAAGAATGTGGTTGTGTTTGGCTTTAGCCATTCGGTATTCTTATTTTATTTAATTTGGTATTTTCAATCTGGTAAGTTTGGTAATATAATTTCGGTATTTTATTTTGGTACGGTGCAGTCGGTAAATCGGTTATTAAAATGTTAAAATAAAAACCAACCACAAAAATTTCGATAATTTTGATTTTGATAATTTCGATTTTCAGTAAGTAAAAATGCAAACCATTACCACTATTTTTAGTACAAAACGGTATGATACGGGATTTTAATGTACCGTGAACACCCCTAGTGCGTGTCATTTCTTCTCCGTCAAGATTGGTGAGCATAGTGGCACCTCCTCATAAGATCTTTTCTAAACTTCCCTTTAGGGCCCCAAAAAGATTATATGATTTCTTTGAGAGCGAGTCCACCTTCTCTCACACCGCGATCTTTGACTTTCTTGTTGAATGATCGTGCAATGCGATAATGACACCCTTGTGTGATATAAAGTCTTTAGTCTTTTTTATCCAAGAGTGTTAACTCATCACAACAACTTTGATGCCAATCCAATTATTCTACTTAGCTTTCGAACATAACTTGCGAGGAAAGGATCTCAAGTTCGACAAGTAAGACTACTTTCATACCATGGACTCAGGAGTAGGGAGTAGCCCCAATGGGGGTGGTTATGATAGATGTGCGGTAGCCCTAAAGTCCGTAAGGAATCTGGTCCTTACTAATTATGGATTTGAGGCTCTTATTTGCAGCTTCAACAGCCCCATTGGTTTAAGGTTTGTAAGGTGAAGACTTGTGTCTATTAATTTCATATTCCTCAACTTTTTATCTGACTTCAACTTCAAAATGTAGACCATTATCGGATATGAGCTTGTGAGGGATTCCATAGCGTTAGATGATATTCTTTCAAATGAATCAGGCTACTTTCTTCGCATTCAACACTGTGTATGACTCAATGCAAACCATTTAGTGAAATAATGAATAGAAACTAATATGAATTCACGCCCATTAGATGCCTTAGGAGTAACTTTTCCAATGATGTCGATGCCCAAATCGAGAAAGGCCATGGAGAAGTCGTGTTATACAACTCTCAGAGAGGTAAATGTTGAAGATTGACAAATGGTTGACATTTGAGGCCCCTCATGACGTATGGTGTGCAGTCCTTGATCATAGTAGTCAAATAGTATCCTCGTCAAACGATCTTCTTGACAAGCATAAGATCGTTCATGTTCGATCTGTATTCCCCGCTATGAAGTTGGTACATGACATCGACATGCAACAAGTATTTTATCAATTTTTTTAAACTGATGGTAATTTCATCCTGAGGGAGGGGGGGTTATCAGTTATTTTATACATTATGCATATCGTACTCTTTTCTTCGCCCATATTTTGTCCAATGGACACTATTTTTGAATATCCAAGAGAGAGTGCTATAAATGTGAAGGTGTCAAACATGTGTAAATACAATACATCAAAGCCACAAGCACAACAAGGCAAAGCTAATTGATGACTCACCATGCTAACACACCAACTTGAATTTACCTATAAATACTCTCTATTGTTTATATTTTGAAATATACAAGTGAATGTGATCCAACTTGTGTTCGAGTTCCATTTTATTCAACACATCTTTTATTTTGAAATGGTATTTTTTTTAAACCCCACTTTTCATTTTATAACCCCAACTATAGTTAAGCTCGTAAAACATTTTACGAGTATGTAGAAAGAAAAGTGGAGTTTTCAAAAGATTTCAGACAAATGGTTACAGTGTTATCCCATTATAGGGTAATTATTGCAATTATTGGAACAAGAATAGAATAGGAAAGGAAATCCATTGTATGCTTCGTGAGGTGGTTGGCAAACGGCCCTTCTTATTTTTTTTCTTATTTTGCCAAGAAAATGCTCCGTGCAAGTAGCATCTATCTATAAAACTTCAGGGTAATTACAATTTAATGGAAAATTAACGGAAAATGAGTGAAACCATTATAGTTGTCCACAGTATGGAAAAATTGTTTATCTAGCTAGATCATTATAACTATCTTAATCCTATTTTATATTTTTCACTTATGCAGCAATGCTTGACCTAAAGAAACAACCAAGGAACAGTTAAATATTATAAAAGCAAGCAAGTTCCCAAATACTGTATCCAAAATGCATCAGGGGTTACCAGATACACAAAAACAACAAACCACCAAGAAATCACAAGCCTGCCTGGTACCTCAAGATTCCCAAGTTCATTTTTTTCCCTTGTTCACGTGACCAATGTTCTCTAGCCTTCTGTACATCCTCTCCCTCCTTACACTTTTATAACATGTGTGGCATACCGCAAAGGAAAAGGCACAGCACTAATATACATTCTACAGCTGCCAATTATGCATACTAGTTTTCACAACTATGCAAAGTGAGCATTTTCGTGAATCAAGCCGACACACTTATTTGCAGAGTGCTCATTCCACCTCATATTGAAGTATCTAGGTAGGAGTAGTTGCGGCAACGTCCAAACTCAAGTAGGCTTCCATACGTACGATCCCACACTCCGATGAAAAGGGACTCGGTATCAGGGCTGAAAGACATACCAGATATCTCACCAAAGAAATCGATTTCCTGCTCCTTCTCATACCCACTTTTGACATCAAAAACGTGGACAAAGTCTGCAGGCTCTGCCATAGCTAAAAAGCGGCCATCAGATGTATAGCGGATAGATCGAATAGCTCCAAGGTTACCCTTCAATGCGGCAACTGATTTGGATGTGTTTCGAATGTCCCAAACTCTGCAGGTTTTGTCCTGGTTCCCGGTGGCAAAGGTAAGGCCGTCAGGGTTCCACGCCGATGCAAATGAGTAATCCAAGTGCCCACACAAGGATGCGACTGTCTGCAATGATTAGTGATTCTAATGATTAGAACGTGATCGATTTGCAATTTTTTACCGCATTTCAAAATTTGCTTATAAAGGCAGTGAAAAATGAACAAAGGCAAATTAGAGGACCTTTCCAGTTCTGGAATCCACCAATAAACCATCTGGGTTATCTCCGACTATAATAAGAAGCTTACCATCAGGACTCTGGGATGAATGCTGCACACAAACAGAAAAGTCAATCAAATTACAACCACCATTCTGTCCAATATTAAGAAGTGCAAAATGTCCTTTTCAACAAGCCCTTAGCAAGATGTGACCTAACATCACCATATACAGAACGAGAACGGGAATATGAAATGGGGAAGGGGATACAAACTTCAATTTTTCAACTTATAAACCTTCAAAGATTGACGGTTCACTTTTTTATTTTTGTTTTCCTGCCACTTTTACATCATAAAAATTGCGTTTTCAGCTCTTCTACCGACGGTAAAAAATCCTTGTCATGGCAATAAAACCAACCTCCTCTACTACAGTGTGGCTGTCCCTGAGAATTTGGGGTCCCGATGCAAGCCCATGAGCCGAGCTTTACCCACGTTCGCCCGCACACACATATATATAATGATACATACAAAAAAAATTATAAACTAGAACAATAGTTCAGGATTTTTTTTTAAAGAGACCTTTTACAACGCAAGAATTTTTTACCTTTTTTTTTATTGGTGTGTGCGCGCATGTTGGGGGGGGAGCTTTCACAACCCGTGAGATTAACCGAGCAAAAAATATAAACAGCTAGCAACCATATGCTTGAATGGAAAACTACTCAGTTTTTGACATTGTTGTTCGAGTTTAATTTATATGAGGCTTTCGACTCCGTAATTTGTTTGGGTCTTATATGTTGTGTAGAGTTTAGAAAAACTAAAGGTTGAGCACACGTAGCGTGTGTAAAATACGCCCATTTTGTTTCTTTTTTTTCAAAAAATTTATCAACTCAGTGCTCAAGGGATGAAGGATTAGGAAATCTATAAACATTTTAGGCTTGGGGGTTCCTGATTAGGGGGCCAAGGTGATCACCTCACTCGCTTTGTCGCGCTGGGACAGGGCCGGTTAAGGTGCCATATGGCCAAAATTGCAAATTTTAGCTCTACCAAATGTTTACTTTCTCTTTCAGAATAAAATTTCATAGCTCACTATTTCAATATAATATAATCATATTTGTGAACAGAAGCATATTTCCATGATCTGCAATTTAGATCTATACATCAACGAGAGAGAGAGAGAGAGAGAGAGAGAGGTACATTCACTGGCCAAGGAAAGCGAAAATGCTTAGAAAGCTGAAATTTTTCCATATCAAAGTCTCGAACTCCACAATCATTATTTGAGGCCGTAAAATGAAGTGCGCCACTGGAAAACAAAAAAGACAAGCTCATAACGGCTCATTATTAAAAGCAAATTTTTCCAGTCTAGTACAAGAGAAAAGTCAGTACCTGGCAGTGTTATAAATCTCTATAGCATTAGTTATTGCATTATCATCGTAAGTTGTCCGGGAACAGAAGCACACTCCAGGTCTATCCAAATACTGCAAAACAAAATATAAGGATACATCAGCATTAATATTCCCACTTGCTCAAGAGCAAAAGCAAAAGCAGACGAATGACAACAATAAAATGAGCATAACTAGATGACTTTGACTATCCCCAAATAGTAAGAAATAGAACATATAATATAAATATCGTTCAGTCAGGCTTCCTTGAATGCTAAGAAGTCCTAGAATATGACAACTATAAACTCATATTCTGTAATTGGACCATTTTGAAAGGTAACCAAAACTGCAGATAATATATTGATAGCAGATCAGTAAAGTAAATGGATCATAGTCAACCTAAAACCACAATAACACAAAGGGGTACTGAGGCTAACCAATTTCATGGTCACTATTTCCCTCCTAGAAAACACGTGAAACGAAACTTAACCTACCTTGCATATAAGTTCTCCCTGAAATCCTCCAGCAACAAGCAACTTATCTTTTACAGCTAATGTGCTAACTTGGGTCTGTGTAAATCCTTCCAATAGGCTTCCGGGATGTTTCTACATGGGAAAATAGAACTGCTTAACTTCACGAAAGACCATAACTCAAGATAGAAAAAACTGAGCATTAAGAATATAATTTATCAGGTCTTTAACACTTGCCTCACATGGTGCCACATGCCCTGATACATTGAGAACTTCAGACCTATTGCAAGTTAAGGAAGACCAATGAATTACAGAGAAATGTGACATGAGGTACACATCATGTTTTGATGTAGCCCAAACCAAATTCCTCAACTGCATCACCAAACACCATATTAGTAGATCAATCAATTCAAGCTCACTATTAAAAATTTAACAATCAAAATTTAGTTAAAAGAGAGAAGGTTTTAATTAAATATTGTCAACTATGATAATCATAGTTGTCAAATCGCGAATCGTATCGTGAATCGTGAATCGAATCGGTCGAATCGGAACCAAATGATAAAAACGTAGTAAAACATAAGTAAATGGGATTTAACACTATAGAATTGGTAATTCAGCGTAATATGACAAAAAACAAATCGTAGCACATGATAATATACTAAAATATATCACAAAAATGAACCGTAGCACATGTTCTCATTCATTTTAAGATTAAAAATGTAAAAAACAAAAATATATCATAAAATAACCTACATATTAATTTAAAACATCCTACATATTAATTTAAAACAATAAAATAAATACAAAGGTTAATTTAGAACTGTAAAACAAATACTTCCAAAAATTTTAAATAGACCTACCTACTAAGATTAACAATATTAATTTAAAACAACCTACAAAATTACAACAATATTAATTTAACATAGTAAACCATATTAATTTAAAACAATAAAACATATGCTAAGATTAACTATAAAACAAAATTAATTTAAAACAACGTTCATATTAATTTAAAGCAACAAAACAAATATACCTTCAAAGATTTTATAACAAATACAAAAGTTTTATAACAAAAAACAAAAGCAAAAGATAGAAGACACTCGGCCAAGAGAATAGACACGAAAAATCGGCTGAAAATAACCAAGCCAAGAGAACATGTTTTTCTCTAAAACTCAGTATCTTAACGGTATCCTCTGTTGTTTGCTTTTTTTTTTATTTGCTTTATTAAAACACACGTATAGTTATAAGGTAAAAGAAATCGCGAAAAAAAAAAAGTTGAATCGGAACCGAATCGGGAATCGAACCCGAATCGCCGATTCAGTCCGATTCTTTAGACATTTGCGATTCTCAACTCGATTCGAATCGTTTTATGTCAGAATCGAATCGTAAGATTCGAATCGCGAATCGTAAGATTTTGACAACTATGGTGATAATATGATCTTGAGTGTGTGTGTGTGTGTGGGGGGGGGGGGGGGGGAAGCCTCTCTAGTCCCAACAATTGTACTTTTTCTAGCTTATCCAACAAAGCAATGGCATATAAATAGTGCTGAGCATTATCTCCTCGTGAGTGTTTCCAAATGCGCGCTATTGGTGAGGTGTTGAGGGCTCCAGATAGCGTACACTGAGTTGCAGAATGCCAAATTACGTCCGCAATCTGCTGAGCTGGCACGCTTTTGTGCGCTATTTGAGTCTTCATTTTTTTAGCCCAGCAACTAGCAATACTGTCCTTTTGGTTTAAGAGAACAAAGAAACAACTAAAATCATAAACCCTAACACTATCGTCCACCTTTTTCCAAAACCCCACGACTCAGTTTGAAACAAAAACCCTAACCCACTCTCTCCGAAGCAATTTTCTCTTCTCCAACTAAATTTCTGACAAAGACAAGGTTACCAGACCACGATGAGGTCCCCGGACCAAGCCCAGTTCAAATCCCAGGTCGATTGAAAGCTGTATCGATTAAGCCCAAAAATATAAGTTTACCTGATGCAAACACTAAAAATTGGATCCAAAGAATTACCTATTTATGCTACTTTGCTATCTAAATATATTTGTTTATTTTGTTCATTATGACCAAGTCCAAATCATAATAAATTTGTTCATTTTCATTTTAAAATGAAACCTACTTATGCTTTTATTCTCAGATTTTTTTCTTTATAATTTTTCAGTTCAAAAATGTATACTTATTTACAATTTTAATCAATAAAAAACAAGGTTCTAAAAGGCGCGAGGCGTGGTCGAGGCGTAGAGGTCAAGCCTCAAGCCTTAGGAGCATAAGCGAGCCTAGGCGAAGCCTAGGCATAAAAAGGCGCTTTTCCTTTTTTTATTATTTTAATCATTCCAAGAATAGTAATATAATAAAATAGTACATACCTTGAATTTAGAAAATATATCCATATGTTTGGTAGCCATATTTCTCACATTCATGCTCGATAACCAATATTTGTCAACTAATCCTTTGTTTTTTTTTTAAAAGTGTGCCTTAAGCCTTTTACCAAGAATAAGGCGTAAGCGATGCGTTTCTCTCAAGCCTCAAGCCTAGGCGGGCCTCGGCGGAGCCTAGGCGGGCCTTTTAGAACAGAGATAAAAAAATCTTTATATATGATTTTCAATTTTTTAGTTTAAAATGTTGTTTATGATTTATACTCTGAAAAATCTTTATTTGTGCATGAATTTTCCATCGGTCATTGTTATAAATTTCATTTGTTTGTTAATTTATTTTTCAAACTCAATGTGTTTGGATTTCTGTACGTATATTTGCGTTATATGGCTTTTCTTTGGAATGACGTGGTCCTATGTTGTCTCTTTATTTAAAATGAAGTAGTACCTTATGGCCTTATGAATTTATTTAAAATGATCTTTGGAGTGATTGTTTGAACTTACTTATTTATTTATATTTTTTATATGTTATTCTAATAAATAAACTAAAATGCACTAATTTCTTGCACGATGCGTGATGCAATTTGCGCAACACTACCCCATTACCAAAAAAGTGACACCTTGTGACACCGTGATTTATAACATTGTTCCTTGTTAACTACCCTGACATCAGCGGTGGGACCCATCAACTGTTTAACTAATGCGCTTTCCGTGTGAACCTCCTTTCCAGGCCTAAGGGCATTAAACCTGTCTGAAGTACAGGTTTTTTTAAATGCGAGTTGCTTTTTGAATGAATAAGCTCAGTCCACAACAAATCATTTTTACCCTATAAAAATTTCAGAACAAACTGTTTCAGCCAATTGAGTTTCAACACAAATATTACCAAATTGTTCCAAATCTAATCAATATTTCTTCTATGCACCATTCATCACGACTGAAAACAATTTTTGCTAGTAAAATTTTACTTTCAGAGCAAGTAAATGATTTTTTTTAGCAGAAAAGGTAACAACTTTATTGAAAAACAAAATTATATAATACAAAGAGGAGTGGACCAGGAATCAACAATGACAGATGCTAAAAAAACTAATAATCAAACTGAAACACAGTAGGAATCTGTAGCCCATAATCCAGACAGATGCAAATCCACAAAGGAAACATGACCTAAGGCTGATGAAAGCTGATACCACAAACCATAAAAACAGCTCCTCCACCCTTAACATCTTTGAAGTTATTTACTATGAGAGAAACAATGAAATTATCGAAAACCTTTAACGTTAATGCCTAGAGATGCCATAAACTTCATTTTTTCCCAAACTTCTGCCTTCTCCATAACAACGTGCCTAAGAAGACCATGAAAATACGTCATGCCAAAAGGCCGTGAAAATACGTCTCAACAAACATATACTATTCTCCTAAATCCCAAAAAGTCGTCAATAAAAGAAAGCATGCCAAAAATCCAAACTCTTATTAAAAAAAATCCCAGCGTGCATCTCAAAAGGCGATGATGTAACATCAGGTGATCTATTTCTGACGTGATTCGCGAAAGCATTACAATACAACTAATAAAAAAGCATTAACTCAAACACTCATTCATATTGCCATTGACTAATTAATAATCTTTCCTATAAAGGGGTACACTAGGGGAGTAAATAAGGGAACATGCACAATAATGAAAAGATTTAATATTCATATCCAAAATTCATGAATATATCCACAGCATAGATAAATCATATATTGAAGCAATTCTACCAATATATCTTGAGACTATAAACTTTAAGAAACAAGATTTCTCTGTTTCATAATCTTCACCCATATATTTACTAAAGAAAGCATGATTATTTAATTTACATAATTTCTACATCCAAACTACCATACATATTCGCTAATTTCGATAAAGTAGAGAATGTTCTACAATTTGCTATAAATTATATTATTTAATGGAAAAATATATATATGTTGAAAAGATTTTGTAATGGCTTTTTCAATTCTAGAAAGGTTTAAGAGACTAAAAATCTAAGCCTACAAAACTAAGGTCAATACAAACGGAAGAATGCTAAAATAACGCAAAATCCAACACTCCCCCCATCAAGCTGGAGCAAGAAGAGCAGGTCTTGAAGAAGCGACAAAAGCCAGTCGAACAATGGCACCAGACAGCACTTTTTCATAGATAAAGTGAATGTCAACTTCCACATGGTTCATCGCGTGAAGCACTCAATGGATGCAAGCATAATAGCTTACTTATTATCGTAAAACAAATTCAACGACTCTTTATCCATACAGCCCAACTCCCCCAAAATCTATCAAAGCCACAAAAGTCCCTTAAGCCATCGCACCATGGTTCAAAGTCTCGATTCCCGTATCGGACAGCAGATTTTCAACTCAGTCGCGGTATCGGGTGATATGCATGGATATGCTATTTAGAGAGCTCCAAAAATTCCGAAAAAATATAGAAATTTAAAAAAAAAATTAACAATGTTGACCAATTAGACAAGTTCAAACGATCATTTAATATGCTTAGCATTGTCTAATTTATTATAATGACAGGCGTTAGACTTGCTAGATTCAATATTTCGTAATAAATCAATATTAAGGTAAGAAAACAATTTAATGACATACAAAACTTGATAAAGAAGTTACATAAAGTTGAATATAAATGATTACATTGTTTTCATCATTTGGAAAATGTGGTAGACGATCTCCTTGTTGACCACCACGTAAAGAAATGTCATACCTCAACAAGTGTTTTAAGATTATTTTTTACAACAAATTATTAACAAACTTTACAAAAAATTAACCTTCTTGTTTTTTGAAGGAAGGTGTGTGGGTTGTGGGGGGGGGGGGGGAGGGGGGGGGGGGGGGTGAGGTTAAAAAGAAATAAAGCAAATTTTTATTTCTAGATTTTTTGTTAATTTCAGCTTCTTATTTCCAATAGTTTGAATTTTATTATTTCCAGAATTTTAGAAGTTTTCAGTATTTTCCTTGTTTTTTAAATATTTTCGAGCATTCTAAAATGTAATTTTAAGAATTTACAAAAAAAAATCATATTTTTCAGTTTTTTTCAAACTTTTTAAATGTAATTTCTATTATTTCCAGATTTTTCGCAAAAAAAAAAAAGATCACTATTTCTCCTATTTTTGTCATTTTCATAAAAATCTTTTCAGTGTTTTTCTAATTTTTAACATTTTATAGTAATTTCCAGATTTTTTTAATGTTTTTTGTAATTTTCAAAAATTTTAAATATAATTTTTTGTAATTTTAGAATGTTTTAAATATATTTTTGTAATAAAATATTCCACTATTTTTCTATATTTTACATAGGTTTCAAGTATTTTTCGTAAATTTTTTAAATATTTTTTCTGTAATTTCCAGAATTTAACAATATTTTTTTTGTTATGACACATTTGAATACAAATTAAGCAAATATTTATATATATTTGAATACATTTTCATAACATTATATACATACATATATATATATATATATATATATATATATATATATACGGAAAGGATCAAGTGAGGTTCCAATTTGAGGACCCTGAATGAGGTCCATTTTTTTAAAATAGTAAAAAAAATATTTTCAGTTTGATTTTTTTTATGGTTTTTAACATTTCAGTAGGACCATAAAAAAATAATCAGCTCAAAATGATTTTTTTTGCTATTTTAAAAAAATTGGTCAAACTGTGTCAGTTTTTAAGTTGTATTTAAGGTGTTAAAAATTGACAAAGTTTGATCAATTTTTTTAAAATAGTAAAAAAATTCATTTTGAGCTGATTACTTTTGTATGATCATACTGAAATGTTTCAAAATCATAGAAAAAAAATCAGCTCCAAAATAATTTTTTTACAATTTTAAAAAAATGGACCTCATTCAGGGTCCTCAAACTGAGGGCCCTCACTTGATCCGCTCTCTCTTTACATATATATATATATATATATGGTTAAATTAAAGTAGCATTTATAAGTGGAGCCAACCAAACAACATAAAATATCTAAGGCCATCCACAATGGATACTGCAATACCATTGTGGATCCTTTATTGGGGTAAAAATGAGTCATAGTGGGAGATAAATCCCATAATTTTTGGAGAGGATCTCTCATCCGTCCGTTCGGTCATCCACAATGGGATACCTTAAGTTCAAGGTATTGTGGGACAAGTTAACTAATTTGTTGTCCGAGTTTAGGAATCCTTCCGAAAAATAGAAGAAAACCCAAGCATATCAATATATGCCCTAACATTCTCGTAGCCCGAAATTTCGGCATAAATCTTCCACGTTGAGTGAACGCTACCCCGCATGGTAAGAAATTCTCCATCGGGAGAAGCGGTCATTTGGACAATATACGAGCTAATATGGAGCTCATCGACATCGTATAAACGACGACGGTCTTGATAGACCACGTCTTGGTGGGGGGCGCGAATTGGTTCCGCCTTTTTACGAGCAAAATAACGCGGCAAACGAATATTCACCTCCATATTTTTAGTTAGGCTAAAAATGGGAGAGGGATTAAGATAAAATTAGAAAATATTGGGAGTAAAATAGAGAAGAGTTGGAAGGTGTGAGTTAAAATGAGTGAGATGATGGGTATTTATAATAAATGATTGGAGTGGAAATTATAAATAAAAAAATATAACATTCAAACAGCTATATGGCAATGGCTATATGCCACATCAGCCAGGCGTGTAACTGTTTCCCGCCTGGCCTGGGCATGGGAAAGTTACACGCCCCATCCAATTTTTATGGTTTTCCCACTGCGACTGTCATTCCTTAACTCGTCCCACAACACCTTAAACTTAAGGTATCCCATTGTGGATGACCTAACATAATATCTCTGCTACTTCCAAAGAGAAAAGAAACGTGGCAGCTTGATAGCCACACACATCCCCCTCACCAACTATACACCCGTGTGAAGCCCCCAAAACCCTAACCTTTACAAGGGAAAAATCTTCGAAGGTTACTCTCCATCTCCAAGTTCAGCCAAGCTCTCCAATCACGGTTTAAAGTCTCGGCCTAGTTGACTCGAAATCGGAACTCAGCAGGCCACAAGACGATTACGAGTCACGCCGATTTATCGTCCAATCCGAGATGAAGAAAAAGGCACGAGACAAAACAAAAAAGTGTAGAATGGACATAAATTTGTAAAATAGTGCAAGAAATCTCCAATTTACTTACCTTTAGCAGCTGATTGAAGAGGAGGAGACAAAACATGGCACGGATTGGCTCTGAATATCAATTTTCTGCTATAAATCAACCCTATGGCGATATACGAACCCACAATCTTCTTTTTCTCCATACCCACAGCCCATACACCTTTCCTCTGCTGCAGAAAACCCTAGCTTTTGTCGGAGAAGACTCAGCTGCCATAAAACCCTATCTTTTGTCGGCCGAAATTCCCTCTCTCCTGTGAGTAAATGTGTGAAAAAATAAAACACAGCCTATCTTTATTTTTAAAAATAAAGATAGGGTTGTGTTTTATTTTAGGTTATAATGCCCCGTTTATTTTTTTGGGTGTTTGAGAAAGTTGGGTGTGTTTTTCTTAGTTAATGAAAGGCCGGGTTTTTTTTTAGTTTATTAATGGGCGTTTGTTTGTTTGTTTGTTTGTTTGTGTTATTTTTAAGGGTCAATTATTAAATAGTCCCTACTATAAATATATATTTTTTAAAAAGGACACATATTTTTAGTTTAACCCATTTAGTCCCTCAAGCACTCAATATCCTCTTATTTTTAGAGGTCCGCGCCAGCGGCACTCCCTCTCCAAAATATGTGGCAAAGGACTTTTTGAGGCAAAATAAAAAAGTTTGGACTAAATGGGTATTAAAAATGTCCGAGGGACTATTTGGTATATGTCCCTTTTTTTAAAAGTGGGTGTTATTTTTAAAAGAAGTGGGTGTTATTTTTAAAAGAAGTGTGTTATTAACATTTCCTCTTACTAAAAATATTAGAATTGTATATTTTATGTAAAAAAAATAATATTTGCATCATTTAAAAAATAACATTTTCATCCTTTTTTTTTAAATTAACTCTACTAAAAAAAATAACATTTATATCCTTTTTGAGTAAGTTTATTTTTTATAAAAACGATGCAAATGTTATTATTTTCTAGTAGAAATATTATTTTCTGAAGTAAAAATGTAATTTTTTTAGCAGAGTTATTTTTTTAAAAGGGATGAAAATGTAACATTTTCATCCCTTTTAAAAAAATAACTCTACTAACAAAATAACATTTTTACTAAAAAAAGATAATATTTGCACCATTTTTATAAAAAAAATAACCTATCCAAAAAATTAAATTTGTATCATTAAAAAAAAAATAACTACTATATCCTCTTTATTTTGTAGAATGGCTCGTAAACTAGACATTGGGTGGGAGCATGAAATTGATGTTGGTGGAAATAAGAAAAATGATGTTTGCAATTACTGTAACAAGGTCGTTAGTAATGGTGTCACCAAAGTAAAAGAACACTTGGCGGAGGGAGTGCAACAAACCGTTTAGCCATGTCGTCATATTTCTAGAGAGATAGCAACTAATATTAAAAAGCTGCTTACAGATGGTTAAGCAACGGGGGCTTGAGAAGAGGAAGAAGGAGAAACAAAGTAGAAAATTTGCGGGAGCAAACACAATAATGAAAATGATATCACCCGTTTAAAATTATCCCAGTTGAAAGCCACTATGAAAGAAAGTAAAAGAATGACGAGAACATAGACATTCAGTTTTTGGGGCAGGGTCATCCACGTCTAGAAGTAAGCAACCGCACGTGTCAACATCGTGATCATTGAGAGAGGAGGTTGAATTGTCTGCTAAAGGAATTGACGTTTCCATGTTTAGATCGAAGAAGTCTATTCAGAAAACATGATGAAGTCTATATTCTTTGGAGACGGAGTGAAGAGAGTAGGGAAGGCCATTAACAAATTCTTTCATTTTAATGTCATCCCATTTCATGTAGTTGATAGTGATCCCGTATTATCAACATATAATTGATATAATTGTTGAGGTGGGTCAAGAAATTAACGGTTTTACCAGTTATCAGATTGGAGGTGTATACTTAGACGAGGAGGTAGAAGAGGTGGATGCTTACATAGCAACTCTAAAGAGAAATTGTCCGAATATGGTTGCACAATCATGTGTGACAGGTGGAGTTCAAGAACGAAGAACTTTTCATTAACTTCATGGTATACTGTGATCATAACATGATATTTCACACTTTTGTTGACACAACAAACAAAATCAAGATGACTAATTATATTTTTTCCCTCGTGGATAAAGTTGTGGAGGAAATTGGTGAGGCTCAATTATTTTTAGGAAGTTGGCGCGTTATTGATGGCGAATAGGAGACACTTGTTTTGGTCACCTGTGTATCACGTTATCTTAACATGATGCTGGAAGAAATTGGGAATATGAAGTCAATCAAGTCAGTATTGAACGATGCCAAATCAATTACCTCGTTTATATACAACAGTCAAAAAGTTGTGAATTTAATGAAGGAGTATACCAGAGATAGGGAGTTGCTAAGACCAGGCATTACGAGATTCGCCACAGCACAATGATCGTATGACATTGGCATAAGGAGATGAAAACTACTATGCCACATAGACACGGATCATGGTATCATTCGAAAATTAGTGAACAACGAAAACATTTAGACAACTTGACGAGATTCCCTAGTAATGACAAGTATTCAAGCGGATATAATCTGCAACATCTTGGTGATCAACTACGGGCAATGGGTTTAGTGATAGATCATACATACCGCGATGGCAGGCATAATATCTCTGGGTTGGGAGTGGCGCAGATAGTTATAGTACTGCACAACTTCCGAGATCTAATAGTACTAGTACAAGTGGATACTATGATCGTCATGGAGACCATTATGGATCTACTTGTAGCAGCACAACTGGTGATAATTATTATGGATATAATCAAGGAATGTATTATGGTCAATCTTCAACTGATAGTGCTGAGTACAGAGGTTTTGAATATTATCATCATGGTAGTCAGTCAGGAGATCAACCACCACAATTTCCAAATTATTGATCATTTAGCCAGTCATCCCAACCGGAGGAAATTACTCATATTCACATCCGTATGATCAATATCGCAACTAGATAAGGAGATGAAAATGACGAAACATTGTAATCATTTATATTTATCTTAAATATAAATTTTTATCAATATCTATGCGTCATTAGATTGTTTTTCAATATTAATATTAGTTTATTATGGAATATTGACTTTGACAAGTCCAACGCACTTTAGTATAACCAATAATACAATGCAATGCATATCAATGATGGTTTTGAAAATATCTGATTGGTCCACATTGTTAATCTTATTCTTTTTCTATATATTTTTTGGATTTCTTACACTATAAATAGCGTATCTTTGCGTATCGCCCGATACAGCGACCGAGTTGAAAATCGGGTGTCCAATTTCGGAACCCAAACTGAGACTTTGAACCATGTCTCCAATATTCCTCTATGAACATAACAGATCAAACGAACAATTTCCTTGGCCATGATTTCTCTGGTTCAGATATATCGGACAATATTTCTCCGATATAACTTGGTATTGCCCGATTACTCGTCTTTGTCTCGGAATCGCAGAGATAAAGCAAGATTTTACTGATTCATTTTTATTTTTGAATCGTGACAAAATCAGTTCGGCCACCCTCGAGACAGTCAACTCAACAGAGACTTTGAACCATGCATCGCAATGTACTCAAGCCTCGGGCGAAGAGCGTGAAGCCATCACATGCTTTTTGCTTTTGCATGATATTAGAAAAGACAGTGTAAAATACATAAACCTTCTGCAACAGTAAAATATGAGAGGCATGTTTAACTCCCCGAGTCATAAAACAACCAAAGTCCTTGTCATAACTTAGATATCTCAAAATATGTAAGTGGTGCGTTTATACCCCACATTCTGCAACAGTAAAACATAAGAGGCATGTTTGACTCCCCGAGTCATAAAACAACCGAAGTCCTTGTCATAACTTAGATATCTCAAAATACGGAATACAAGCTCCAAGAGAGGGGTGCTCAGCTCAGAGCATGCATTTATTTGGATACCGAATCATAGCACCAATAAGTTGATAACTTACGTAAACTACACGTCAATGGCTATAAAGAAATACCAAACCCTAATCTTAGAGAGAGAATCAAAAGTTGTCTTTATATTTCAAGAATGAAGAATTGAGTACAAAATGAGATTACATGGGGTATTTATAGGGGATGGATTATTTGTTAATCAAGTAATTAGCTAAAATGACTGAAAGGACCAACTAAAAATAAAAGAATGCCTAATTAGTTCCAAACACGCTTGGAGACTAATTAAAGAAAGAAAATGCCTAAAAAGAACTAAAAATAGAAAATGGAAATAAAAGGAAAATTTTAATGGATTCCCATCACTCTATCCTGCTTCAAAAAAGTTTGTCCTCAAAGTTGCAAAATTGGAGAATCCTGTGAGAAGTTCCAAAAATGTGCGTGAAAAATGATGCAAAGACTTGTGAGGCCAAAAATATTTCTTGAAATGCGAGGACGGTCAGTTTTTTAATTCTTGCTTTCAAGATCCATCTTCTTCCTCTTGCCTCTCTTGTCCAACACCAAAATATCTACCCGCGGGTTCAAAAACCATTTTCTTAGCCTCAACCCTAGTTCTTGACCATGTGGGAGGGTTCCGACCAAATCAGGTTAATCGGGGCTTTGTCCAACCAAATGTGGAGGCTTTCGGCCATGTGATAAAGACCGAAGTGGTTTCCGGCGCTGGGGCAAAGTTGCGGCCACGACAGAGCGAGGCAGTTACGCCTAGGGGTTGTTCTTACCTTCGATTTGGAGTTCGGCCCTCTTGGGGCATGACAGGAGGGTTGTTCGGCGTTGGCTTGAAGGTTTGGGGGCTACCCAGTGGTTTTGGGCAGCGGGTGGGGGGTTTTAGCAGTGGTAGGGCAGTTGTGGGTAGTGACAGCAGCAATGGGGTTTGATTTTTGGGGTGGGGCAGCAATAAGGAATGGGTTGGTTGCGGAAGTGAGGGTGGGGCTCTTCCGAGGGCTAGGGCAAGGGTTAGGGTTTTGCAACATACAAAATTATTGCAAGAAAGCTTCGAATTGCTCTTATTGCTTTCGAACCATCTCTTCCATTCTTTGATCGTGCTTTTCTTTCATCCTTGCCATTTGGTCTTTCAATTCTTGAATCTCTTCCACTTGTGACTTGGATTTCTTTGGAGCCATTGCAAGTAGTGTACGATTTTAAATACCAACACACCAGTACACCACTTGGGGAACGATACCTCGCTCTGATACCAATTTGACGTAAACTACACGTCAAATGGCTAAAAAGAAATACCAAACCCTAATTTTAGAGAGAGAATCAAAATTGTCTTATATTTCAAGAATGTGGAAAATTGAGTACAAAATGAGATTACATGGGATATTTATATGGGATGGATTACTTGTTAATCAAGTAATTAACTAAAATGACTAAAAGGACAAACTAAAAATAAAAGAATGCCTAATTAGTCCCAAGCATGCTTGGAGACTAAATTAAAGAAAGAAAATGCCTAAAAAGAACTAAAAATAGAAAATAGTAATAAAAGGAAAATAATAATGGATTCCCATCAATAACACTTAGACATCGAGGGGTACCCCACAAATGTGCACCAAAAAACATTATCATCAAGTTTGTTCCAAGAAGAATGATGATCATGAACCAAAACAAAAAACAAAAAACAAAAATAAAAATAAAGCGCGAGGAAGAAATTGAAATAAAGTGATAACGGTTTGGAGGCACTAAAGGGGCACTTTCCCCAAAAAAAAAAATTAGGGTGATTTATGATAAGGCGACAACAAGGTGCCCAATAGGAAATGGGTACCTTCATTCCACTGAAAAAGCATTGAACTACCAAGCTTCTACGTTCCTTTATTTACAATGGGGTCAAACTATACCCTCTGACACTACTAAAATACCCATAACCATTTATAATTCCTAATGAATATACATTTATTTTAATGATATACCAAAATACTAATTATACAAAAAAATTACAAAATTGGACAAGTTCGTCCTACACGTGCCAAAAATTCTTCATACACATCATTTTCCCCTCTTTTTTACTAAGAATACGCCATAATGGAGAGAGTAAGAATTTTGGCCTTTTCCTTCAAATCAGTATTTACGTTTTGATGATGTAAAATTTTGAAAGAAAGTTATGTTTGCTCTATCATTATATATCGATGAAAATAAGGGGAGAATGGGGAATCCAGAATCAAATCAAATAGAGATATGGAATAAAATGATGGGGATCCATTTTATTTTCATTGTATTTTCTATTTTTTTGTTATTTTAGGCCTTTTCCTTCCTTAATTAGTTGCGAAGCATGTTAGGGACTAATTAGGCATTCTTTTATTTTTAGTAGGCCCTTTTAGTCACTTTAGCTAATTACTTGATTAGCAAGTAATTCAGCCCCTATAAATAGGCTTATATTCTCATTTGTACTCACTTTTGCAATACTTGAAATATAAAACAATTCTTGATTCTCTCAAATTAGGGTTTGGTATTTCTTTCTTGTCATTGAAGTGTAGTTTACATCAAATTGGTATCACAGCGGGTGTCGCGCCAAACATTGGTTAGTGTGAATCGGTGTGTGAAGAACATCAAAAAATCATACGCTACGGATTCGATGGCTCCAAAGAAAACCAAATAACAAAATGAAGAAATTCAAGAATTGAGAGATATGATCAACCAACAAACCCTAGATTTCAACAAAAGGTTTGACACGCTCCTCCATCTCTTTTCCGCACCACCGCATCTTTCCTCCACAAATGGACAGCAAGAAACTATTTCCCGTCTACCCGGAAAGGGGGTCTAGGCCGAAAACCCAGCCCACAAAGAAGCCGACAGCCCACCACAGGCCCTTTGCAATCCCGCCGACCTGTTTCTGTCATGTGAAGTTGCTAGACAAAAAAATTACACCGCTGATAAAAAAAACGTTACAAATCCGTCCCAAAACCATGGTCAATCTGACCAGGTGAGACCCAACCCCCTTTCGATCAACCCACCCGCGAAAAATTGCCCGATCACCCCATTTCTGCCCCTGATCCCTTCGGTAATTCCAGCCAAGTCAAACCCCCCAAAAAACACCTTCCGGATATTTTCCGACCCTACCAAAGGTTACCACAACCCAAGAACTACCTAGTGAACAACCTGCACATCCTAGTTGTATCGTGCCCCCTCGGCAAATTGCTATTTCAAACCACCATTGTTTTTTCGGCCATTTGTCAACAAATTGGGTCCTTTAAACGCCCACCCGGCCCCGATCCATGTCAACTATACAATCCTACCGTCCCATTAGGTCAAAATGGTCAACCCCATGATCTTGGTGGATATTTGGATATACACAACCCCCGGACCATTGACCCACAAGTACTTCCTCCACCCTCACGCCACACCATCCCACCATGATCTCTCCCTATTTTACACCGATTCGTCTTCATCCAGCGACGTCGATGATATCCGCCGTAGCGTTCTGGATTGGATTCCCCCACCCCCACCCAGTGGCCCTCGTTTTGTACCCCTACGCGATCGCCAGTGCTACTATTGTGGGGATCCATTTTATCTTCCTTTTATTTTCATTGTATTTTCTATTTTTTGTTCTTTTTAGGTCTTTTCCTTCCTTAATTAGTTGCCAAAAATGTTTGGGACTAATTAGGCATTCTTTTATTTTTATTAGGCCCTTTTAGTCACTTTAGCTAATTACATAATTAGCAAGTAATTCAGCCTCTATAAATAGGCTTGTATTCTCATTTGTACTCACTTCTGCAATACTTAAAATATGAGACAATTCTTGATTCTCTCTCAAATTAGGGTTTGGTATCTCTTTCTTGCCATTGACGTGTGGTTTACGTCATAAAAAATCCCAGAAGAGTTGCCCACCCATATCCTTTTGTCCACCCCATATCTTCTCTTTAATTCCCACTAGCGTCTTTCTTTCATCTAATTGGCCCCTCTTAAGCCTCTTTATTGTAATCAAGCCGAAGCAAGGATGATGAGAGCCCCCAACAAAAGTAGCCCCATTTTATAAAGAAGATATTTAAAAAACGGGTGTGGGGTCTCGCTCCCTTCCCGCACTATTCCTCCCCACTAAAAAGGGCGATTGCGAATCTCATGAACCTTTCTAACCACTTGTCTTCGCGGGGCAATTTGAAAAGGATGTATCCTCTCCTCTATCCTAAGCGCGATGGACGAGTACCCGCTCAAGCGAATACCATCTATAACTAGGGCGAACCTGGATCCATCATCAAGTTCACCAGTACCTTCAATACTATCCCAAACTTTATAACTAGATTAAAGGAGTTCAACATCAAATTGTTGGAATGTGGCAGCCTGAGGCCGAGCTTTGCTCTACTACTCACTTGAGAAAGAGATCAACTGCTCAACTTCACTATTATTAAGTTTCTTCTTAACTAAATTTCCAAAAATATTCAAAAGAGGAACAAGATGCCAAAGAAGCAATGAGAGCATTAAGAATAAAACATAAATGATAAAGCCTGCTAAAATGAGATGCTAATTTAAATCTCATCCCTCTTCGAAAACAAATTTTACCGCCACCCAAACTTGATACCGTGTATTTGAAAATAACAGGTCTATCCATTAAGAGAGAAACTTCCAAGGGCATTAGGGAACCCTTTACAAGAATCTTGGAATCCCACCCATTAAAATGGATCCCATAATTGCTCCTAATTACAGAACAGCCAAAGCAATTCATGTTCCAAAGGAAATCTCCACAACTATTTCCCTTGAAGAGGCAAAATCTTTTAGTGCATAATAGTCGGATAATGTGATGAAGAGTTGTATTTCCATCTTTAATATAATCATAGTTGTCAAAATCGTACGATTCGATTCGATTCGATTCTCACATAAAACGATTCGAATCGAGTTGAGAATCGTACAGGGTTAGAAAATCGGATTGAATCGGCGATTCACGATTCAAATCTTACAATTCGGATCCAATTCGGGTCCAATTCACGATTCAAGCCCGATTCACTTTTTTTCCCGCAATTTTTTTACCTTATAACCATGTGTGTTTTAATAAAACAAATAAAAAAGAAGCAAACAACGAATGATACCGTTAAGAAACTGAGTTTTAGAGAAAAACAAGTTCTCTTGGCTCGGTTATTATCAGCAAACTTTTCTTGTCTATTCTCTTGGCTAAGTATCTTCTATCTTTTGCTTTTTTTTTGTTATAAACCTTTGTTTTTTGTTATAAAATCTTTGAAGGTATATTTGTTTTGTGGTTTTAAATTAATATGAAGGTTGTTTTAAATTAATATTGTTTTATAGTTAATCTTAGTATTTGTTTTATTGTTTTTAAATTAATATGGTTTATTGTTTTAAATTAATATTGTTGTAATTTTGTAGGCCGTTTTAAATAAATATGGTTAATCTTAGTAGGTAGGCTGTTTAAAATTTTTGAAGTATTTGTTTTACAGTTTTACTGTTTTAAATTAATCTTAGTATTTATTTTATTGTTTTAAATTAATATGCAGGATGTTTTAAATTAATACGTCGGTTATTTTATGACATAATTTTTTTTTACATTTTTAAGCTTAAAATGAATGAGAACCGTTAATTTTTGTTATTAACTTTGGTATATTATCATGTGCTACGATTAGTTTTTTGTCATATTATGCTTAATTACCAATTCTATAGTGTTAAATCCCATTTACGTATGTTTTACTACATTTTTATCATTAGGTTCCGATTCAACTGATTCGATTCACAATTCACGATTTAGGGGGGTAAACGATTCGCGATTTGACAACTATGAATATAATATTAAAGTAACTCATAGAATCCGAATGCAAAAACAAGACGATGATTGTGTTAAAATTAGAAAAGAACATTTTTAAAAGTGGACAAAAAAACATCATTCAGTTGGGAAACATGGTGGGTGGTAGTGTAAATAACATGTATCAGCATACCTGAAAATGAAGAATTGTTGATTTCACAGATCTTGAGTTGCGTCTGAACTCGTAATACAATCCCCCTTTCTTTGTGATTTTGCATTCCTGTTCATAACAAAGAATAACATATATACAGTAACATGGCAAAACAAATAACACATGCACCTAAGGATCTCACCCAACCAAGGGGGTAAAAAGGGGAGACAATTTTACCTTCTCAGACCCTTCTCCAGATTGAGGAATATTCTCATAGTTCTTGTACTGTTCAAGTCTAGTCTGCCTATACTTCTCCCTGGTGATGCTAAGCCTTTCCCATGGAATCCCTTGGATGTCTTTGCCTTTCCTAGCCTGGGCAGCGGAAGTATCTGCCATTTTGTTATTCTGTATTGGAAAAAGACAGCTAAAGTCAGGCTTAGCTGAAATTTTCAAGCACTCCAAAGGGTGCATAGTTTCTTCTTTTTTTATCGTGTAACAAGTTCCTTGAAGTAAAACATTCATTCCAAGAACGAAAGAAATGAAATAAGCAAGGAGTGATGCTAGGGAGATGAGTTTGGGACATGATTTCGCGACATGGGACACGTGCCCGCATGTCATTGGTGGACACCTTTAGTGGAACACATCCACTTGATGTGTCCACCAATGACACGCAGACACGTGTCCCATGTCACGGAATCGTGTCCCAAAATCATGTCTCCCTAGTATTTTCTATAGGCAAGAGGCATATATAAACATTAGAGACAAGTACAACAGCTCCAACTATTGTTCCAAGTTTGTATGGATCAGTTTTGAAGTATATATCACAAACCAAATGGTCATATTCATCCACATCAGAGTCTGAGCCACCCATATCTCTTCCCCGGAACTCATCATCCATATCATCATCTACGTCATACATTTCATATTCATCTGCCATGTAATCGGCATCATCCCCTTGGTGATGGGACATGATCTGCTAAAAAAAATTGAGTAGAAAGCATTAGCAGCAACCATAAGTGTATTTTACTTAAAGTCAGCCTCTAAACTATAGTACACATAATATTATTAAACACGTTCTGCACACATAAAATTCAAGCACTACAGGTAAAACAGAATCAGGTAGGCTCTAATACTCCTTGTTACCGGCCCAAAAATATCATAAGTCATGGAAATGGTGACCACAAGTCAACATGCAATGCAAAAAGTTGGACAAATAGCAGAAGCATGAAGTCCTCTTGTATACAAGTACAACCTGAACCAGCAGCGTTTGGTTGCGAACTCTTATATAAAACACACTGATATTGTAAACATGTATATTTTAAGATATGGAGATTTCCCAAAATAAATATCCAAAATAATGAGGGAAACAATGCAGGTGGAATAAAGGGGATGTTTAACCATTTCGTAATTTACCTCAAAAGCACAATCTACATGATGGACCACCATTTTAATAGAAAATTATAAACTGCATTTGGTTGCGCACTACAGAACATGGATATTGGAAATATGTATAGTTGTAGTTGAAGATATCGTGATTTACCAAATGACGAGGGAAAACAATGCAGGCGGACGGGTTAATGACTCACCATGTCAACAAGAGAAGATTGCCGCGAGGGGATAGAACTCCCATATTCGGACCAACCCAAAGCCAAAACAACACTCACAGCATAAGCACTTCACCGACAATCCCCATATCAACTATCAGGCACAGCCCCCACCAAGTCCAATAACTAACTACTTAATAACGCCAAAATATCCTAATAACTAATTAGGATATAAATAAAACAAAAAATAATCAGCATATAGATAAGCAAATTAAGCCATTTATTTTGAATGGTAGCGTTCATCTGATATAATTCACTCACACTTCAGGGAAGCTTTTAGGCATTGTGTGTTTTAAGATACTATACAATACAATTGAAGGGGTATGATCAAATCCAATCAAAAACTGAGAAAGGGTGTCTTTTAGGAAAAGGATTATAAGGTTCTTTATGATTTTGTGCCGCAGTGAACAAACAAAAAAAAAAAAAAAAGAGGACCGTCTCAACAGAAGGAGAAGGATAATCTAATTTTGGTACAACTTTGCTTGCAGGCAGACTTGATTTCCTTTACAGCGAGTCGAACTACTGATTTGTCTTTGTCTCATGTTAGTTACCAGCGAACGGATCATATGGTAATTATATGGTGTAGGTCAGATGCAACATCAAGGACATTTCCTTTGGCCCACCGTGATGTCCTTGGTTTCCAAAGTCTATTAGAGAATCGTTGAAGCAGTAATGAACAGTTCTGAACAGTTCACAACGTCTGTTGCATGGGAATACTTTATTCTGACCTCCTGTAAAGCTTTAGGTATTAGCATGACCTTCATATTGCACGTCACAATCCCAAATCCACTTCCGTCCCACCAAAATGAGGCATATTTTCAGTGATAGTACATAGCACATAAAAGTCCCCTTAAACCCGCCAATCTTGGCTCAACCTACTCAACTCAACTCAACTCAACTCAACTAACCATTTTCCCAATTATTTGGGGGGCTTCATGAATCCTATTTTTCCATTCTGCTCTTTTAGCGCAATATCCTCGATCAAACTAGGTGATATCATGTCATTTTTTATAATATCCCACAAGTCAATTTAGGACTACCTCTACTCGTAGCGTTACCATCAATATACTTTGGTTCAACCATCAAACCTAATTAAACGATCTGGTACACCAAATTAGCTCAGCTCCCTTTGTTGACCAGGCGACACAACAATGAACATATATGTCCTTCACAAGCACTCGTGTAACAAAATTGTCCTCTATGAGAAGCGTCATTAGTTGTTCTTTCATGTTTAGTACACAAACAAAGTAGACCAAGGATTCTTGTCACCATCATTCTTCAGAGGGGTTCAACCTTTTCTAACTCTTCTCCTAGGTTCCTACTGGTCTGACGGGAAACTACCGGTAGGAGATGGGCACTCGTGAGCAAGATGGTCAATCCCTTAACAATTAAACCACTTTGGGCTTATTGAGCTCTCTTGCGATGAAAATGAACTGGTAGGACGCAGCAGATTTTAATCTGAGATTTGGGATTAATGTCTCTTGCGATAAAAATACACTCATTTTTTTAAGCTGCTTGCCACCATTCATTAGATCTTAAGTAAAAGATTTGAGATTTATTAGGCACTGCACAAATTCTGTTGAACCAACTACAGCATCCGGACTAGCGAAGAGGACATGCTGATCAATTCACTATATCCCTCACATCACTAGCACTTTAAAGCAAACTTAATTCCAATCTATCAAGGGTAACATCAACTGGAAGGGCTTTATATAAAACTTTCAACATAAAAAATAAAAATTAAAAATTAAAAAGCAATTTTAGTGGATTAAGAGGATGCCATATTCTCTCAAACAATATAGAGGTACTATTCCTTTCCTTCATCTAACTTTCTCCAAAGCCAAGGAAGATTTGAATTTTTCAGAGTTGGATACTGTCCATTCCAAATTATCTTTCACTGAAGGGAAAATATTAATTTCCTCCTCTATTTTCCTTTTCTGAATATCATTGATATGGTTGGCAATGCTCACCATATTCCAGCCATCTTCTCCATAGCATTAACGATTCCAGAGTTCAGCCATGGTTCATCCACAACAAAGATATTCCCTACCCCAACAATCCATTTCAGATCTTTCTCAATAATTTTCTGCGTTCTACATATTTGAGAGATACCACATTCATCACCACTTAGCTAGAGTGAGCCGTCTTACAATATTTGCCAAGCAAAAATTTGGAACCTAGAGATTCATTTTTTTCTCAAGATCCACTATAGTTTATGATATTTAGCCTCAATAATATCTGTTAAATTTCTGATACCTAGTCCCCCTTCCTTTACTGGGTAGCATAGCTTGCTCCATTCCAACCAATGATAAAAATTTGGAACATAGAGATTCATTCTTTCTCAAAATCCACCACAGTTTACGATGTTAAGCCTCAATAATATCTGTTAAATTTCTGATACCTAATCCCTCATCCTTTACTGGGTAGAATAGCTTGCTCCATTCCAACCAATGCTATTTATGATTATTATCATCAATATCCCCCCCAAAAGAAAAAATATCACTTGCAACTCATTTATCACCTTTTAGGTTTGACGGAAGAAATAAGGAAAATAGGCATAGACAATAACACATGATTGATGAGGACTAACTGCCCTCCTTGAGACAATATATACCCTTTCCACTCCAGACATTAAGCTTATTCCTTACTTTGTTTATCAGATCAAAGAATAGTCTGTTAAGCCTTTTTCCCGTGAGTAGAGGGGGCATCCAAGGTGTGATAGAGGAAGATCGGTTTTTTAAGTAACCAGTCACCTCATTAATTATCCATTCCACTACTCTCCACTTTATTAAAAGCTATGAAGCAACTTCTTCCTCCTTTGCTGATGAAGTGTCTGCAAGCTTCCTCACATTTCTCAATTAATTCCATTAGATGTTTCAAAGATCATCACCCACCATCAGTAAAAAAAAACATCAGCTGCAGCATAGGTAAGGGGAGAACTTTTTCTCAATCACAAAATAGATTTTTCAGACCACACCAAATACTCAACTCAACTCAACTCAACAAAGCCTTTTCCCAATTATTTGGGGTTGGCTACATGAATCCTATTTTTCCATTCCATTCTGTCCAGTGCAATATCTTCTGTTAAACCACATGATATCATGTCCTTTTTTATAATATCCCACCAAGTTAATTTAGGCCTACCTCTACCCCTTGGGTTACCATCAATACTAACTAAATCACTCTTCCTTATAGGAGCATCCATTGGTCTACGCTTAACGTGTCCAAATCATCTAAGTCGATTTTCTCTCAATTTATCTTCTATAGGAGCTACTTTTACCGTTTCACGAATTTGTTCATTTTTAATTTTATCCTTTCGAGTTTTACCACAAATCCATCTTAGCATTCGCATCTCCGCCACACTCATTATCTGCACATTTTGTTTCTTGGTTGCCCAACACTCTGTCCCATATAACATGGCGGGTCTAATGGCCATCCTATAAAAATTTCCTTTTTAACTTCAAAGGTATACGCCTATCACACAGAACGCCGGTCGCACTTCTCCACTTAACCCAGCCTGCTCTAATCCTATGCGTAACATCATCACTAATATCTCCATCTTTTTGTATAATCGATCCTAAATAACGAAAATGGTCATTTCTAGGCATTTCTTGACCCTCCAATTTCACCACATCTCCATTTGTCCTCCTATTACTACTAAAATTACACTCCACATATTCTGTTTTAGTTCTGCTTATTTTAAATCCTCTTGTTTCTAAAGTTTCTCTCCACAATTCCAAAATTTCATCATCTTTGACTAGGACTCTCGAATCATCACTTTTGATGCACTTAACGTTATTGAAATCTTTTGTTTTCCTATCCCTAAGTTTAGCAAGCTTATAAATACTTTGAGAGGTTATTAAATGGAGATAATGGGAGTAGATTAGATATAGAGGAACTTAGGGAGACTCGAGAAGATATATTTTTTCGTAGAATTAGGACAACAGAGGTCAGGATTGCTCTAAAAAAGATGAAAACAGGGAAGGCTTTAGGACTAGATGGTATCCCTATTGAGGTTTGGAAGTGCTTAGGGGAGGATGGAGTATTATGGCTTACCAAATTATTTAATAGAATTTTAATGACTAATAGGATGCCCGATGAATGGAGAAAAAGTATTTTAGTACCTATTTATAAAAATAAAGGGGACATACAAAGTTGTTCAAATTATCGTGGTTTTAAGTTAATGAGTCATACAATGAAACTTTGGGAGAGAGTGATTGAATATAGATTGAGATTGAAGACAACAGTATCTGAGAATCAATTTGGGTTTATGCCTGGGAGGTCAACAATGGAAGCAATCTATTTATTGAGGAGATTAATGGAGAGGTATAGAGAGAAAAAGAAGGATCTTCATATGATTTTTATAGATTTGGAGAAGGCGTATGATAGGATACCCAGAGATATAATATGGTGGGTTCTACATAAAAGAGGAGTGACTCGCAGATATATTGACGTGATCAAGGATATGTATGATGGTGCGATGACTAAAGTAAGAACATCAGCTGGAGAAAGTAGTGAATTTTCAATTACGGTAGGGCTACACCAAGGTTCAGCATTAAGTCCTTATCTCTTTGCTCTTGTTATGGATGAGTTGACTGGACAAATACAAGATGAGGTGCCATGGTGTATGCTATTTGCAGATGATATTGTTTTAGTCGATGAGACTAAGATGGGGATAAACGCTAGGTTGGAATTGTGGAGAGAAACTTTAGAAACAAGAGTATTTAAAATAAGCAGAACTAAAACAGAATATGTGGAGTGTAATTTTAGTAGTAATAGGAGGACAAATGGAGATGTGAAATTGGAGGGTCAAGAAATACCTAGAAATGATCATTTTCGTTATTTAGGATCGATTATACAAAAAGATGGAGATATTAGTGATGATGTTACGCATAGGATTAGAGCAGGCTGGGTTAAGTGGAGAAGTGCGACCGGCGTTCTGTGTGATAGGCGTATACCTTTGAAGTTAAAAGGAAAATTTTATAGGACGGCCATTAGACCCGCCATGTTATATGGGACAGAGTGTTGGGCAACCAAGAAACAAAATGTGCAGAAAATGAGTGTGGCGGAGATGCGAATGCTAAGATGGATTTGTGGTAAAACTCGAAAGGATAAAATTAAAAATGAACAAATTCGTAAAACGGTGAAAGTAGCTCCTATAGAAGATAAATTGAGAGAAAATCGACTTCGATGGTTTGGACACGTCAAGCGTAGACCAATGGATGCTCCTGTAAGGAAGAGTGATTTAGTTAGTATTGATGGTAACCCAAGGGGTAGAGGTAGGCCTAAATTAACTTGGTGGAATATTATAAAAAAGGACATGATATCATGTGGTGTAACCGAAGATATTGCACTGGACAGAATGGAATGGAAAAATAGGATTCATGTAGCCGACCCCAAATAATTGGGAAAAGGCTTTGTTGAGTTGAGTTGAGTTAGTCTCATCGAGCTAAAACAATATCATCTGCAAATAGCATACACCATGGCACCTCATCTTGTATTTGTCCAGTCAACTCATCCATAACAAGCGCAAAGAGATAAGGACTAAATGTTGAACCTTGGTGTAGCGCTACCGTAATTGAAAATTCACTACTTTCTCCAGATGATGTTCTTACTGTAGTCATCGCACCATCATACATATCCTTGATCACGTCAATATATCTGCGAGTCACACTTCTTTTATGTAGAACCCACCATATTATATCTCTGCGTATCCTATCATACGCCTTCTCCAAATCTATAAAAATCATATGAAGATCCTTCTTTTTTCTCTTTATACCTCTCCATTAATCTCCTCAATAAATAGATTGCGTCCATTGTTGACCTCCCAGGCATAAACCCAAATTGATTCTCAGATACTGTTGTCTTCAATCTCAATCTATATTCAATCACTCCGTCCCAAAGTTTCATTGTATGACTCATTAACTTAATACCACGATAATTTGAGCAACTTTGTATGTCCCCTTTATTTTTATAAATAAGTACTAAAATACTTTTTCTCCATTCATCGGGCATTCTATTAGTCATTAAAATTCTATTAAATAATTTTGTAAGCCATGATACTCCATCCTCCCCTAAGCACTTCCAAACCTCAATAGGGATACCATCTGGTCCTAAAGCCTTCCCTTTTTTCATATTTTTTAGAGCAATTCTGACCTCTGTTGTCCTAATTCTACGAAAAAATATATCTTCTCGAGTCTCCCTAAGTTCCTCTATATCTAATCTACTCCCATTATCTCCATTTAATAATCTCCCCTTGCCTCGAGCCTCTTACAGCTTCCAAACTAGCAATTTGACAGAAATCTCCAAGCCACAAGGTATTTTCAATTTGAGACAAATAAACGCCATCAATCCATTTCTCATGGAAGCCAAATATACACATCAATCCATTTCTCTTTTTCCTTTTTTTCTATTTTTATTTCAGCATGCTTATTTTAATTATTAGTAATTATCTTTTAGTTAGTTTTTCTAATTGGAAAAGACTCCTAGCTTAACTAGGAGACATGTTCCCCAAATCTTAGGTAGTATATAAATAAAGCCCCAGGCATCCATTCGATTCGCATCAAATTCTTGATAATCAAAATCCTAGTGTGTGCATTACCCATGTGTGTGTAAATCAAAAAGCATGGATGACTTCCAAAGCAACGAAACAATCCAAGGCCTAAGCATCTGCCCTAGAATACATTGATGTTATCTAACATAGCAGCTCGAGTCGAAAGTATCCAACAAAAGCAAAGTTGCATCAACGAGAAATTCGAAAATTGGATGTCGATGGGACCGTGGCCACACTAGCAGTACCGTTGTGCACCCCACCCACCACGGCAACGCCGCTAGCAACAAGGAAGAGGCGACCGGGGGGGCAGCAGCAGCGATGGCCTCCACGCGTCGCATGGGGCCCCTGCGAGGATCGTTGGGGGTCGGAGGAGGTTGGAGCGAAGTCGAAGCCCCTCGACCACAACTTTAAGGGTTGTACAGCAGGCGAGTGGTGCGACCCAGCAACATGAGTCCACCGGGAGAATTTTTTAAGACATTTTTTAGGAGGCCCGGACAGATGTGGCAAAAAAAAACAGTCCAAACAGCCCACAAAGAATTCCAAAACGATGTAAAAGATTCCCTTGATGTGTTTGATGCAAAGATGGAGACTTGGGAACGAGCCCAGTTGGAAAAGACCTTGGGTAAACAACGGTTGCACCCGGAGATGGAGGTGATCTCTTGGACAAGGGAGGGTAGAAGCACTAGGGTTTCTTGATCAAGATTTTGATTATTGTTCATTAGGATTTCATTTACCACCAAAAGTATGGCATTTGAGCAAGATGGTGGATTATTAGTCTTCTTGAATGCCGGATAGAGATCAGAACACTCTTGATCATCATCGGGGGGTTGTATGGTCTCCTTTGGTCGTTGGGGACCATGGATGATGTCAGCGATCGTTCGGGAGGGAGTTCCGATCATTGGTGGAGTGATCTAGGCATATCCTGGAGAAGAAGGCACTTGAAGGTACCGGATGGAGCTATTTGTGTCGGACGACCTTCAGTAAGGCTAATCGGCTGCCATGGGTCTCGGTTTGTGACAGCAGGTGCGCCGATAACTGCTAGGTGGGATTCTTGTTCATCTGGTGGGTTTCCGGGTGTTGATGGCTGCGCAGGGAGAACCGGTTGGTATGGGTTGGATCTCTGGTGGTTTGGAGGGTTGGCGACTTCGGAATGGTGTTTGGGGTCAGATGTAGCTCGGAATAGGTGGTTAGTGTTGGGCAGTAAAGGGTTGGGCAGTCGCTATTGTTTTGGAAGGGGTTTAGGGTTGTTCAGCCAGCGAGTTGGGGCGGTGGGGTGCCACCCTTCGTGGTGGTGCCTTCTTGAATGTATATGGGGCTAGGGTTTTTATTTTTTGGGGGGTAGGGACGTGAAAATGGTTGCGGAAGCATGGGTGGGGTTATTTTGGTAGTTAGGGTTAGGGTTAATGGTGGTGGGTGGCTCAAGGTGTCTTTGGAGGGAGGGAGGGATAGGTCAAAATTTGGAGGAGGAGAAGGTCGTGGTGCAAAGTGATTGTTGGTGGAGGAATACGCGCATCGATTTCATCCATTCAGGCCATCAATCGGTTGACAGTCTTCATGAGATGATCGTTAGAAGTTTCCACGGGGGTTTGCACCTTTCTTGAACCCATCGTGGCGTTGTTTACGAGTTTTTATTTTTTTACAATAACAATAACAATAACAACGGGTAGAATCGACTAGGCTTTTATACCAATTGACGTAAATGACGCCAAATGGGAACAAGAAAAATGACTCTTGTCTAAACTCTCTCAATTTAATATCTTTCAAAATGAAGGAATGCCTCAAATAAGGCTACATATAGGTATTTATAGGAAGGAGGTTGCTTGGCATCTAAGCTAAGAATCTAATTACAATTACGTCCCTAGGAACCAATAACCTTCTTTCTTCTAAATACAAATAAAAAAATAAAATACCAATGAAATACTAAAAATAAAAGAAAGACTAAAAATGACAAAAATATCCCCAATTCTTCATTCACATCATAAACAACACCATTGTGGAGATAACAATATGTGTTCTCTTAATTTGGAAAATATCACAAGTGATTATTCTCCTTTTAGCCACCGGCAAAAAAAAGTAAAGGAAACTTTTCAGGTGAAAGAGGCAGCCAGTAGTACCAGAAATCAGAAAGCTAAATGTCGTCACTTATAGAAAATATGGAAAGTTAATGGCTATATTAGTCAAGAGAGACAAGACCACGGCTATTTCATACCAGTTGGCCCACCGCACAACTAGTAAATACAAGTTTTATACCTCTCACTTTTTATTTATCAGAAAAAATAATTCTTTAAAATAAGAAGCAAAAAATACAAGAGAAAAGTGACAAGATGGACCTTCACCAATACATCAACTATGCCACCTTGGCCATGCCATATTTCAATCAACCTTGTCCGAATTGCATAAACTGAAAACCATAAAATATTAATCTATGATTCGAGCTGAATCCAAACCATAATTAATGCCACCCTTAACTATTTTAAATCAGTTATATAAGCTAATAGTAACCATACTTGGCTAAACATTTCCATGATTATACAAATAACAAATAAGGCTATCTAAATATTCTAAACCTCAAAGTCAAAGACAGGCATAAGGTAAACCGCTCAAGCACCACTAATTCCAAATAGTCAAAGCGCACCTCCAACCCCGCCCACCCCGGCGGCCTACTCCACATCCCCAAAACACACACAATGAGGGGCTACTGGTACTCAATCAAAAGTCAAACAAAAAATGAGGTTAAAAAGACAATATGACATCAATAACAAAAATGACATTAGTGTTAATGATAGCACCAATGTCTCATTAACCATTGTACTACAAGGAGCGCCTAGGCATCGCCTAGACACGGGGCGAGGCAGAGGAAAAGGTGAAAAATAATCACCACTATATGTGTGTGTGCGCGCGCGCGCTCGCGTGCAAACTGATATTTATGTCTAATATCACATATATAAATGTATTTATATATCTCATATATGTATTTATATATATCTTGGTATTGTGTTAGAAAAAAAGGCTAGGTTGCACCCATCATACACCCGCCTCATGCCTTTTATAACGTTGTCATTGCCTGAAATCAAAGTGAGTATGTTGAAGAGAAATTATCCTCTCCACTTTTCTCCAAAATTGTGTGTTTAGCTCTCTTGTTTTTCCAACACTTTCTGATTTTGTTTCATTATGATTCCACAAGCGTTTCATTTCTAAATGAAGTTCCAAAATTGTGTGTTTAGCTCGTTCCTTTCTCACTTCACTCTCCTCAATATGTGCAACCTGAGTTTCATTACCGTCGTACTGTTGATCTCCACTTAGCACATACAGGAGTATACTATTAATCAGAAATGAAGCACGTATGATGAGTGTGCCATGTAAGTTGTTCGTGATTACGAGCTTAGAGAGAGAGAGAGAGACCAGGGAATATAAACTTTATAGGTGATTGAGAGATGTTGAAAAAAAAAGATATAATTGGTTTTGGTTGAATGGGAGAAAGTAAGGCCACTCTGGACATTTCATGTGCATTTACAAAACAGTAAATCTTCCTCTCCATTATTTAACATTATATATAAGGTAAATATTCTTATCAACTGTTTTATCAGGCCATTTCAATTCAACGTGGATAAATGCTTCAAACCTAAACCTTAAAAGAACAAAACTTTCGCCAAATAATCACCTCATGTTGGCATTTTCACAAACAAAAAATTCTTTCAAAACAAAACAAACCCTAAAAACTTAGAAAAAAAAATCAATATAAATAAACTTCTGACCTTTGTCGATTCAATGGATCAAAACAATAACAGAGATATCCTGATCTCGATCTCCAATACCTGCTATCGAATGTTTAGCAGAATTATTTGAAGGATATATAAAGAGGAGAAATTAAGAAAAAATAGATCGGGATGGGTGCAGAGGAGAGAGAAAGAAAGAGAGCGTCATCTGTGTATAATATCTATCTTTATCTACTGGTTCCGCAAACGACGTCCAGATTAAGAAATAAATGAAAGGGACGGGTTTGCCTAAATATAATAACATCCCTGCTGTTCACTTCCTCAATTACCAAAATGGCCTCATTGGCCACACCCTGCTGTGTGTTATTTGTAGTGCCCAATCAGGTCCAATCAAAAGATGGATGGTTATCTACTCAAAAATAAACAAGTCTTATTGAAAAAAAACAGGGGACCACATCTTTAAAATAAAATTTCAACTTTATTTTATAACTTTTTTAATATATATATAATTTGTGAATTTTATATTTTTTTGGACTTTAATTTCAAGCCAATGTCTGTCATATTTTTACATAAAAATTTCAACTATTTTTTTTGGTTCGAGTGTATTATAAAATTCCAACAAAATCGAACTTTTAACAAAAAAAAAATTGGTTTGTATTGTAAATTTCAACTAATTTTTTTTTTCAAACATGACCCAATAAAAATTGGATACAACACGAAATATTTTTTAAACTTAACACGAACACAATCCAAATAAAGGAGACACGACATGACACAAAATATTATTTTAATTTATTTACAAAAACAGAAACACGATTGAATAAAAAAAATGATTTCGTATTGTGTGGCATTTTAATTTGGTCGTGTTTCTGTTTTGGTAAAAAAAAGATTTCACAACACGACCAAATATGGTGCTTATGTTTTACTTCGATTGTGTTTGTGTTTGTGTTTGTATTTGGTAAAAAAAAATATTATTGTTGTTTGGAAAAAAAATCTTGTAGTGGAATTACTTGTGGGCATGTTTGTGTACTCCTGTATACGGGTTTTGCCATTTTATTTTAGGAAAATAGTTTTTTTTCTGTAAATTAAATTTTTTTTAAGATTTTTTTAAATAATCAAGACAAAGAAGTCCCACAAAAAAGCTGGTTCGACTCGAAGATTGATTCAAATCTCTCTTTCTTTTACGAATATTTTTTACCATATTTTTTATGCTTCTTGAAAATATTTAATTTCATAAATTTTTGCTGGAATGTTTTTGTTCAAATATTGATATTTATGCAAATTTTTAGTAATGTTTGTAGAAAAATTAACAATAGTTAACTCATGAGGGAGATGGAGGTTTGTATTCGACGACCCTCACCGAAGCTCCGACAGGAGTGGGGGTGGGGGTGAACGTAGGTGAGTAAATGGGCTTGTGCGTCTACTTATTTTGAGTGTTTTTATGTGGTGGAGAATTTTTTGAAACAAAATAAAAATATTTGGGCTAAACGTGTATTAAAAAATATTGGAGTCGTGTTTTTTTTCATACCGTTGACTCATACTATTTTTTATTATTTTAAAATTAATCTTTTTACTATTTAGAAAAAATGGTCCGCGCCAGCGGTATGTATAGGTGAAGCGACCAGTGTTTATTTATATAAAACATTTTTTTAATAAAGATTGTGTTCGTGTTAATTTTAAAAAATATTTTGGGCTCTATCCAATTTTCATTGGGTCATGCTTGCATTTGATGAAAAAAAATTAGTTGAAATTTACAATACAAAACAATTTTTTTTTTGTTAAAAGTTCCATTTTGTTGGAATTTCATAATACACTCAAACCAAAAAAAATAGTTGAATTTTTTATGTAGGGGTGTGACCGACATTGGCTTGGGGGTTAAAGACCAAGAAAACATAAAATCCACAAGTTTTATATATATTAAAAAAGTTAAAGGACAAAGTTGGAATTTTATTTTGAAGATGGAGTGCCTTAAGAATTTGTGGAGTGCTAATAACTCCTCCCAAAAAAAAATTTTTGTAATTATCTCTCTTCCACCCTCCTTGGGTTTTTTTAGTACGAAGTGTAATTACAGACAGTTTATTCGTACGTCGAATTAATCCCTTAGTTTCGAATAAGGGTTGCGAAATAAGCAGTTAATTCTTGCGGCCCGTGCCCCAAAGACGCGACTTACAAGTTTGGAAATTGGGGTGCTTGCGTTTACAGCTACACCTGTTTCTACCAACTTGGACATCCTTTGGGTTTACAGCTAGGATGGTTGGTTTAGTAATCTCATAACAATTCTATATTAGTATAGATTTAGTGTGGATGTTCAAAATTGTTTGAACTCTTATATTATAACATCACCCAACTAAGATAAGGGTGGTGCTAAAGACACCTCAAAAATTTCTCCATAACACTACTACACAATCTTGTAAACATGATGCTCACTGCTTTTTAAGTCATCTCCAATATTTTGTGTAAAATTATTTTTATCCCAATACTCAAAGTAATCGTAAAAGTATCTTTTATTTGTGTTGCATCATTTTCAATAGTATAAAATAGTTCATAAAACATTATCTTTAACCTTATATGCCTATCGATGTGAAGTGGAACATTTTCGAAACATTCTTTATATTAATGAATATAATCATCTTTTCCCCTTTTTTGGGGAGTTTTAGTCAGCGTGGGTGTCACGACCCCAACCCAATAGTAGTAGGGAATGAATGTCTTGACATGCCACCAAGGCATTCAATATTATGGACTTAAAATATTTCTTAAAATAAATGCAACGAAAATACATTCACATGGTCATGAATCGTAAACTATTGAAAAAATGGAATTACGTCATCAGAGCTTTCTAAAAGGGAACTTCGTATATACTAAAGTATGAACGGATTACAACTTATGCCAAAATTAAAAACTTATTACTAAAGAGCCAAACATGCTCTATCTCCTAAAAACAAACGTTATATTTAAAAGTATAACAAAAGTGCTCCTCAACCTAGATCTTCAACATAGTCCTTCTACACTCCATCCTCCAGTCTAATTATTTCCTGAAAAACCGTTATTTATACAACGTCAGCTAAAAGTTGAATAAGATTTAATCTCCCGACATTCTAAGGTTTTCAAAAAATAGATACCTATTCAAGTTAAAAGAGAAGGCATATGCATATATGGATAGGAACTTGCAGTAAATAGATATATATTTTGAAATGATAGTATATATATCACAATTGGATAGCTCAGAATAAGAAGAATGCAACAATTCAAATGTGATATCTTTTTCTTTCAATCATATCATTTTAATGGCCAAGTACACTCTACTACCGTATTCTTCTACCGTATTATACCCCGGTAGTTGAGGGTCAATCGAACTAGTTCGTCACAACGCCTTATTTAGGGCACACCAGCGATAACCCAGCTGGGAAGGTCAGTCAGTAAAGAGGTCCCTTAGGCCGAATCATATTTTCAATATTCAATATCCTTTTCAATAATCTTTTTAATCGGTATGTTTATATGGACAATTATAAACATATCACAAAGGAATCAATCATTGGTATCACATGAATTTTGAGAATAAAAGCAGTTCACAAAATATATATAGTTTGCATAATATCATATAATCAAAATACACAAGGAATGTCAGAGTACTCACCTAAAATAGAGGCTCAAAAATATAGATATTGAGTCTTGGATCACACGTTAATCTAATAAATACAATAAAGGTTTAATTATGTATTCTAAATAAAGCCCAATTCTAAATATTGTGTTTTAATCCTAAAATATCTTGCTGAAAAGGGTTACTAAAACCATTTTCTCAATTTTTAATATTCATTCATCGCATTTAAAGAATTTTAATTCATAGTTCTTCCTAATCAGTCGGTTCCCAGTAGAGATGGAGGGTCACAGGGGCATCACTTAAATACCATCTCATCTAGACAGAACATTTCCGGATTTATTCCCAAAAGAGATGGAGGGTCACAGGGGCACCACTTAAATACCATCTCAACTAGATAGAATTTCACCGGGACTGACTTTGGAATTACTTAAATGAGATTCCATAATACGAGCAATTGCTTACAAAAATCATTTTAAAAAGCGTATATATATATTTTTCAAACAAGTTGACATATTTTGCAAATTAAATCCATTTAGATTGTTTCCAAATTTTAAGTTTTGATTAGTAAAGTCTTTAGTGTATTTTACCAGCATAACTACTAAGTAGAGCTATAAAATACGAAATTAAAACTGCAAAAATGAATTATAACATTTAAATAAAATCATACCTACGAAATGAATTCTTTCTTCGAAATTATAGAACTCCTTCTTAAGATATTTCCCAAGCTTTCTATCACTCTTTCTTACTATAATTCTCAAGGAATTTGTGTGAGTTTCAAAGGAACCCTAAGGCCCTATTTATAGGTTTCCAAAAGTCGTACGGTGTTGACATGTGTCTAGCTGATCAAGCATTACGGTGGCAAGTCATTGTTTGGGTGTCGCATTCCGGGGTGGTCTTGCAGTCTTAACATCACCAAATGATGACAAGTGTTTTAGCTTTCTCTCTCAAGACGACACGTGTAAAGTGGAGGTGACCAGCACGTGGTGGAAAGGTGATAAGGGTATAAGGGTCATTTCACACATGAAGGGTATTTTGGTAATTTCACACTATATATTTTCAATATTTCTTAGAGGTCCTTGAAAATATTTTATTTACAAATTGGCCCTTTTTATATTTTTATTTTAGTCCCTAAAGTTTCATAAAATTATATTTTCTACCCCAAAACTTATTATATACCTTAAGATATGTCATAAGACTTCGATTTCATCCTATTTACGATAGATTCTTCATATTTAAAAATGGGGTTTGTTATATTGATAGCCAATAACATCACATATCTAATAATACAACATTTATAAGATAGTAAGTAACATATGAGTGTAAAAACAAACTATATACATATGAGCACATAAAAGTGGGGTCATTACATCCTACCCTCTTTATGAAAAGTTTGGTCCCCAAACTTGACTCATATTAATTTACAAACAAGTATGGATATCTCTCCTTTATTTCATCTTCCCGCTCCCACGTTGCTTCTTCAACTGAATGATTTCGCCATAATACTTTGACCAGTGGAATTATCTTGGTCCGTAATATTTGATCTTTATGGTCCAAAATTTCTACCGGATGCTCAATGTATGACAAGTCTTCTCTAACTTGAAGAGGTTCGTGACTTAAGATATGTGTTGGATTTGGGACATATTTCTTTACCATTGATACGTGAAACACATTATGTACACTAGAGAGTTCAGGTGGTAAGGCTATTATATACGCAACAGCTCCTATCTTTTCAAGGATTTCAAAAGGTCCTATGTATCTTGGGCTCAACTTTCCGTTCTTCCCGAATCGTATTACTCCCTTTGAAGGCGATACTCGTAAGAACACATAATCTCCTTTTTAAAATTCTAACTGTCGGTGTCGATTGTCAAAATAACTCTTTTGACGGCTTTGAGCGATTCGAAGTTGGTCTTGTATCAATTTCACTTTCTCTGTTGTGATTTGAATCAATTCTGGTCCCAATAATTTTCTTTCTCCAACTTCTACCCAACATGCGGGAGAACGACACCTTCTACCGTATAGTGCTTCATATGGATCCATTTGAATAGTTGCTTGATGACTATTATTATAGGCAAACTCCACTAATGGTAAATGATCATCCCAATTCCCCTTCAAATCAAGTACACAGGCCTTAAGCATATCCTCTAAGGTTTGAATGGTTCTCTCAGATTGTCCATCTGTTTGAGAATGAAAAGCGGTGCTGAAATTCAATTTTGTTCCCATGGCTGCTTGTAGGCTTTTCCAAAAGCGAGAAACGAATCTAGGGTCACGATCAGAAATAATTGAAATTGGGGTTCCATGAAGCCTAATAATTTCCCGCACATACAACTTGGCTAACTTTTCTAATAAATGGGTAATTTTAATGGCAGAAAATGAGCAAATTTAGTTAACCTATCAATAATTACCCAAATAAAATCATTACCATTTGAACTCCTTGGTAAACCTGTCACAAAATCCATGGTAATATGTTCCCATTTCCATTCAGGGATAGGTAGAGGTTGTAATAATCCTGATGGTTTCTGATGTTCAACTTTTACTTGTTGACAAACCAAACAGTGAGATACAAATTCTGCTATCTCCCTTTTTATATTATTCCACCAAAACACTTCTCGAAGATCTCTATACATCTTGGTATTTCCACGATGAAATGTAAATCTCGAGCAATGAGTTTCCTCCAAAATTTGTCTCTTTAGTTGGGCATCACGTGGAACACACACTCTATTTCCAAACCTCAATATATCATCCTGTATCGCAAATTCAAATCTCTTCCCTTCAATAACCTCTTCTCTAATCTTCTTCAGTTGTGGGTCATTTACTTGTGCAATTTTGATCATTTCCATTAACGTGGGTTATACTTGTAAGGTTGCGATTATTCCTCCTTTGCTATAAATACGTACATTTATTTCCATACTTCTCAAATCCGCTAACAAAGGTTCCTGATTTGTAATGAGACATGCTAAATTTATTGTAGACTTCCTACTTAAAGCATCTGCTACTACATTTGCTTTCCCTGGGTGATAATGGATATTTAAATCATAATCCTTCATAAATTCTAACCACCTCCTTTGTCTCATGTTCAATTCTTTCTGAGTAAATATATATTTCAAACTCTTATGATCGGTATAAATCTCACAAGTCTCACCATATAAATAATGTCTCCAAATCTTAAGAGCAAAAATTATGGCAGCTAATTCTAAGTCATGGGTTGGATAATTCTGCTCATGTTGTTTTAATTGTCTCGAGGCATAAGCTACTACTTTCCCATTTTGCATTAGCACACATCCCAAACCATTTTTCGAAGCATCACTGTAAATCACCAATCCTCTTATGCCTGAAGGAATAGTCAAAATTGGGGCAGTTACTAATCGTTTCTTAAGTTCTTGAAAACTATTCTCAAATTCCTCAGACCATTCATATTTTACCTTCTTTTGTGTTAACATGGATAGAGGTTTGGCAATGCTAGAAAATCCTTCAACAAATCTTCGATAATAACCTATTAATCCAAGGAAACTACGAATCTCTGTTACACTAGTTGTTCTAGGCCAATCTAGTATAGCCTCGATCTTTTGAGGGTCAACCGACAGTCCCTATTTGGAAATGACATGTCCTAGAAAAGAAACGTTAGGCAACCAAAACTCACACTTCTTTAATTTTGCATATAATTTCTCCTTCCTAAGGATTTGTCATACTATCTCTAAATGCTTCTCGTGTTCTTCAATACTCTTGGAATAAATAAGGATGTCATCAATGAAAATAACCACACATTGATCCAAATATTTTCTAAACACTCTATTCATCATATCCATAAAAACGGCTGGTGCATTAGTAAGTCCAAATGGCATCACAAGAAATTCATAGTGACCATATCTAGTACGAAAAGCTGATTTTGAAATATCATCTTCCTTAATCTTCAATTGGTGATATCCTGACCTAAGGTCAATCTTAGAAAATACTTGCGCACCTTGTAGTTGGTCAAACAAATCATCTATGCGAGGTAAGGGGTATTTATTCTTAATGGTTACCTTGTTTAGTTCATGATAATCTATACATAACCTCATCGTCCCATCCTTCTTTTTAACAAATAACACCGGAGCACTCCAAGGGGATATACTTGGTCTAATAAAAACCTTGTCTAATAGATCTTGTAATTGAACTTTTAATTCCCTTAATTCTAAAGGTGCCATGCAATAAGGTGATTTTGAGATTGGTATGGCTCCAGGAAGAAGGTCAATCGTAAACTCTATTTCTCTACTAGGAGGTAGACTGGGTAAATCATCCGAAAAAACATCTGGAAAATGTTTTGCTATAGGGATCTCTTCTAAACTAGGATCCTTCATTTGAAAATCAATAACACTTGCAAGAAATCCTTGACATCCTTTCTTAAGAAAACTATAGGCTTGCATTGCAGAGACAATACACATGGGAGATAGGACGCCAGTTCCTTCAAAACTGAATTTTGGTTGGTTAGGAATTTGGAAAGTAACTCTCTTCTCAAAATAATCTACATTAGCATGATATGATGCTAACCAATCTATCCCCAAAATGACTTCAAACTCTCTTATGTCTAAAACTATCAAATCGACATATAGTTTATGACTACTAACATCTATAGGGCAAGATTTATATACTAATGTACCCGTCAATAAATCACCGGAAGGAGTAGAAACGTGTATGTTATGATTCAAGGGTTCGAGAATATTAGGAAAGCGATTAACGAAACGTAAAGACACAAATGAATGGGTAGAACCAGGATCTATTAAAACTTGAAAAGGCTGTGCACATATAGAAAGTATACCTGACACTACTGCATTAGAAGCCTTTGCATCAGAAAGATTAAAAATTCTACCTTGTCTGCCATGATCTTTATTGTCATTAAAAGTCTTCGTTGGTGCCTTCCCTTTGTTAGGGCAATCTCTCATTTTATGTCCCTTTTGGCCACACCCAAAGCAATTTCCTGTTTTCAGGTAACATGGTTGCCCTCTATGAATATTACCACATCGTTGGCATCTATCAACATTAAAGGGCTTATTCACAAAAGGTCGCCCTGTATTGGGTATAGTCCTAAAGGGTTTATTATTGGGGTTCCTTCCTCTTTGTTCCCCAAACTTCCACTTCCCTTTTATAATCTGATTATATTCTTCACTGTCCTTCTCAGCTATCGTTGCTCTAGTCACCACGTCAGTATATGATGTCAATTTCAGGATGGAAATTCGACTACGAATGTTTAACCTTAACCCACGTTCAAATTTCTTGGCCTTTAAAGTATCGGTTATCACAACATGAGGTACAAAACGGGATAACTCGATAAACTTCACCTCGTATTGACTAACCGTCATATTTCCTTGAATTAAACTCATGAAGTCGGCTGCTTTTTGGTCTTGTACCGTTTCAGGAAAGTATTTCTCGTAGAATATCACTAGGAAATCATTCCAACCTATGGGATTATTCCTTTCCTCGTATATTCTCTTAGTCATTCTCCACCAATGTTCGGCTTCACCTTCTAACATAAACGTTCCAAATGATACTCTTTGTTCATCAGTACACTTAAGAACATCGAGTATCTTTTCTATTTGCATCACCCAACTTTCTGCTTCAGTGGGGTTAGGAGTACCTTTAAAAGATGGAGGAATAAACTTCTTGAACTGTTCAATAGTACATTTACTTAGTTCAGTATTCCTTGGTACTCCATTATTTACCTGATGCTCCACAATCTTTGCTAGACTTTCGATCGCCTTGTATGCACCTTCCAGTCCTTCAATACTCAAATCACTAGTTCCCATAGATGATATTCTCTTGGTCATTTTCTACAGTCATGGCAAAACGTAAGATCTACTATACTATATCAAGATTGAAAACTAAAATACCAGTTATAAATAATATAACACATAGGTAAGGTTATCACATAAATCAGATATTTAATACTATCTCCTAAGGATTGAAACACGAAATCTATAACGTTCGAAACCTATGTTCAGTAGTCTACGGGTTCATAACCTATGCTCTCATACCGCCTCTGTCACGATCCCAACCCAATAGTAGTAGGGAATGTGTGTCTTGACATGCCACCAAGGCATTCAATGTTATGGACTTAAAATATTTCTTAAAATAAATGCAACGGAAATACATTCACATGGTCATGAATCGTAAACTATTGAAAAAATGGAATTACGTCATCAGAGCTTTCTAAAGGGAACTTCGTATATATTAAAGTATGAACGGATTACAACTTCTGCCAAAATTAAAAACTTATTACTAAAGAGCGAAACATGCTCTATCTCCTAAAAACAAACGTTATATTTAAAAGTATAACAAAAGTGCTCCTCAACCTAGATCTTCAACATAGTCCTTCTACACTCCATCCTCCAGTCTAATTATTTCCTGAAAAATCTTTATTTATACAACGTCAGCTAAAAGCTGAATAAGATTTAATCTCCCGACATTCCAAGGTTTTCAGAAAATAGATACCTATTCAAGTCAAAAGAGAAGGCATATACATATATGGATAGGAACTTGCAGTAAATAGATATATATTTTGAAATGATAGTATATATATCACAATTGGATAGCTCAGAATAAGAAGAATGCAACAATTCAAATGTGATATCTTTTTCTTTCAATCATATCATTTTAATGGCCAAGTACACTCTACTACCGTATTCTTCTACCGTATTATACCCCGGTAGTTGAGGGTCAATCGAACTAGTTCGTCACAACGCCTTATTTAGGGCACACCAGCGATAACCCAGCTGGGAAGGTCAGTCAGTAAAGAGGTCCCTTAGGCCGAATCATATTTTCAATATTCAATATCCTTTTCAATAATCTTTTTAATCGGTATGTTTATATGGACAATTATAAACATATCACAAAGGAATCAATCATTGGTATCACATGAATTTTGAGAATAAAAGCAGTTCACAAAATATATATAGTTTGCATAATATCATATAATCAAAATACACAAGGAATGTCAGAGTACTCGCCTAAAATAGAGGCTCAAAAATATAGATATTGAGTCTTGGATCACACGTTAATCTAATAAATACAATAAAGGTTTAATTATGTATTCTAAATAAAGCCCAATTCTAAATATTGTGTTTTAATACTAAAATATCTTGCTGAAAAGGGTTACTAAAACCATTTTATCAATTTTTAATATTCATTCATCGCATTTAAAGAATTTTAATTCATAGTTCTTCCTAATCAGTCGGTTCCCAGTAGAGATGGAGGGTCACAGGGGCACCACTTAAATACCATCTCATCTGGACAGAACATTTCCGGATTTATTCCCAGAAGAGATGGAGGGTCACAGGGGCACCACTTAAATACTATCTCAACTAGACAGAATTTCACCGGGATTGACTTTGGAATTACTTAAATGAGATTCCATAATACGAGCAATTGCTTACAAAAATCATTTTAAAAAGCGTATATATATATTTTTCAAACAAGTTGACATATTTTGCAAATTAAATCCATTTAGATTGTTTCCAAATTTTAAGTTTTGATTAGTAAAGTCTTTAATGTATTTTACCAGCATAACTACTAAGTAAAGCTATAAAATACGAAATTAAAACTACAAAAATGAATTATAACATTTAAATAAAATCATACCTACGAAATGAATTCTTTCTTCGAAATTATAGAACTCCTTCTTAAGATATTTCCCAAGCTTTTTATCACTCTTTCTTACTATAATTCTCAAGGAATTGGTGTGAATTTCAAAGGAACCCTAAGGCCCTATTTATAGGTTTCCAAAAGTCTTACGGTGTTGACATGCGTCTAGGTGATCAAGCATTACGGTGGCAAGTCATCGTTTGGGTGTCGCATTCCGGGGTGGTCTTGCAGTCTTAACATCACCAAATGATGACAAGTGTTTTAGCTTTCTCTCTCAAGACGACATGTGTAAAGTGGAGGTGACCAGCACGTGTTGGAAAGGTGATAAGGGTATAAGGGTCATTTCACACATGAAGGATATTTTGGTAATTTCACACTATATATTTTCAATATTTCTTAGAGGTCCTTAAAAATATTTTATTTACAAATTAGCCCTTTTTATTTTAGTCCCTAAAGTTTCATAAAATTATATTTTCTACCCCAAAACTTATTATATACCTTAAGATATGTCGTAAGACTTCGATTTCATCCTATTTACGATTGATTCTTCATATTTAAAAATGGGGTTTGTTATATTGATAGCCAATAACATCACATATCTAATAATACAACATTTATAAGATAGTAAGTTACATATGAGTGTAAAAACAAACTATATACATATGAGCACATAAAAGTGGGGTCATTAGAGTGGACCTTCTGAGTTATATTGTCGAAACGAATCCAGATTTCTACGCATAGAAATTGTTATGGAAATTATTTATATGAGTCACTTGCCACCCCTTATCCACGTTCACATAGAAATATGATTTTAGAAGTTTTTTTTCCTTTTCTCTTTCCAAAGCAAAAATTCATTACGATAGAAACATATATTGGAGATGGTCTAAATAGTCTTTAGAAAGGCACATCTTCCACTTAAATAGGGTTACCCCATCATTATTCAAATCAATTAATGAGAAATATTCCACCCCTCTCATATTCTAGCGGTGTCATATTTTCACAATACGTTAACAGCACGAGTGTTCTAATAGTATATTTCATCTCTCATCATCAAGGAAATCAATTGAATTACATTCCGTGAAAAACGGGCTCTGGATTTTTGGAAGGAAATTAGGGTTAATAATTTCACGTTACCTTTATCAGGCACAACATATTGTCTCGTTTGCTTTATTACCTTTATCGGGTACAACATAATCTCTCGTTGGTCTTTATTACCTTTATTTATAATTGAAAGTAGCAATATATCATGAGAGTTTGATTGTTGTTGATCTGATTTATCATAAAATTAAAGGGTCACTTCACCTTATTGAATTTTGCAACAATATAGTAATATATAATTATATATTGTGGCAAAGGACAATGTAAGGACATATTTCTCATGTCCGATATCTTACATTTGTGTATGTCGTTCGCCGCTACAAAAGGCACGTCTCTTCACGATCTCACACGACGGCCTCAATCCGAATTTTAGGAATCAAGCATTCAACATCTCCATCATGTGTCTCACATCTGCCTCAATGACTTCACGTTCCACAATTTTAAGCACTTTATGCAAGCGGTACGCATGAGAAGTCAAAACAATGAAAGAAGGCAAGATATGAAAGTTCAAGGGCATTTTGGTAATTTTACATCCACCGTTCGAATGTCCGGTCAACTAGAAAGTTAAAGATCTCGACGCCACGAAGATACTGGAAGAAACGGAACCTCAATCCGAGCTACGGTGAAGAAGTTATGGCCCTTTGAAAATGGAGAAAATTTTGAGAAAAGCCTTGGAAGAATGCTGTGTAATTTTAGCCCCAAAAACCAACTTACTATCGCGAACCAAAGGCCAAACCGGTTCAGGGGTGAACCGGTTCGGGGTACATGCGAACCAGTTCGGGTTACCTGACGCTGGCAATAGTTCCAAAGTTTTAAAATTCCTTTTGGTTTCCTTATAAAAGCCAACTTCGGGGGAGTTATTTTGCAAGGCTTAGAGAGAACAACGCCTTATTTAGGGCACACCAGCGATAACCCAGCTGGGAAGGTCAGTCAGTAAAGAGGTCCCTTAGGCCGAATCATATTTTCAATATTCAATATCCTTTTCAATAATCTTTTTAATCGGTATGTTTATATGGACAATTATAAACATATCACAAAGGAATCAATCATTGGTATCACATGAATTTTGAGAATAAAAGCAGTTCACAAAATATATATAGTTTGCATAATATCATATAATCAAAATACACAAGGAATGTCAGAGTACTCACCTAAAATAGAGGCTCAAAAATATAGATATTGAGTCTTGGATCACACGTTAATCTAATAAATACAATAAAGGTTTAATTATGTATTCTAAATAAAGCCCAATTCTAAATATTGTGTTTTAATCCTAAAATATCTTGCTGAAAAGGGTTACTAAAACCATTTTCTCAATTTTTAATATTCATTCATCGCATTTAAAGAATTTTAATTCATAGTTCTTCCTAATCAGTCGGTTCCCAGTAGAGATGGAGGGTCACAGGGGCATCACTTAAATACCATCTCATCTAGACAGAACATTTCCGGATTTATTCCCAGAAGAGATGGAGGGTCACAGGGGCACCACTTAAATACCATCTCAACTAGATAGAATTTCACCGGGACTGACTTTGGAATTACTTAAATGAGATTCCATAATACGAGCAATTGCTTACAAAAATCATTTTAAAAAGCGTATATATATATTTTTCAAACAAGTTGACATATTTTGCAAATTAAATCCATTTAGATTGTTTCCAAATTTTAAGTTTTGATTAGTAAAGTCTTTAGTGTATTTTACCAGCATAACTACTAAGTAGAGCTATAAAATACGAAATTAAAACTGCAAAAATGAATTATAACATTTAAATAAAATCATACCTACGAAATGAATTCTTTCTTCGAAATTATAGAACTCCTTCTTAAGATATTTCCCAAGCTTTCTATCACTCTTTCTTACTATAATTCTCAAGGAATTTGTGTGAGTTTCAAAGGAACCCTAAGGCCCTATTTATAGGTTTCCAAAAGTCGTACGGTGTTGACATGTGTCTAGCTGATCAAGCATTACGGTGGCAAGTCATTGTTTGGGTGTCGCATTCCGGGGTGGTCTTGCAGTCTTAACATCACCAAATGATGACAAGTGTTTTAGCTTTCTCTCTCAAGACGACACGTGTAAAGTGGAGGTGACCAGCACGTGGTGGAAAGGTGATAAGGGTATAAGGGTCATTTCACACATGAAGGGTATTTTGGTAATTTCACACTATATATTTTCAATATTTCTTAGAGGTCCTTGAAAATATTTTATTTACAAATTGGCCCTTTTTATATTTTTATTTTAGTCCCTAAAGTTTCATAAAATTATATTTTCTACCCCAAAACTTATTATATACCTTAAGATATGTCATAAGACTTCGATTTCATCCTATTTACGATAGATTCTTCATATTTAAAAATGGGGTTTGTTATATTGATAGCCAATAACATCACATATCTAATAATACAACATTTATAAGATAGTAAGTAACATATGAGTGTAAAAACAAACTATATACATATGAGCACATAAAAGTGGGGTCATTACATCCTACCCTCTTTATGAAAAGTTTGGTCCCCAAACTTGACTCATATTAATTTACAAACAAGTATGGATATCTCTCCTTTATTTCATCTTCCCGCTCCCACGTTGCTTCTTCAACTGAATGATTTCGCCATAATACTTTGACCAGTGGAATTATCTTGGTCCGTAATATTTGATCTTTATGGTCCAAAATTTCTACCGGATGCTCAATGTATGACAAGTCTTCTCTAACTTGAAGAGGTTCGTGACTTAAGATATGTGTTGGATTTGGGACATATTTCTTTACCATTGATACGTGAAACACATTATGTACACTAGAGAGTTCAGGTGGTAAGGCTATTATATACGCAACAGCTCCTATCTTTTCAAGGATTTCAAAAGGTCCTATGTATCTTGGGCTCAACTTTCCGTTCTTCCCGAATCGTATTACTCCCTTTGAAGGCGATACTCGTAAGAACACATAATCTCCTTTTTAAAATTCTAACTGTCGGTGTCGATTGTCAAAATAACTCTTTTGACGGCTTTGAGCGATTCGAAGTTGGTCTTGTATCAATTTCACTTTCTCTGTTGTGATTTGAATCAATTCTGGTCCCAATAATTTTCTTTCTCCAACTTCTACCCAACATGCGGGAGAACGACACCTTCTACCGTATAGTGCTTCATATGGATCCATTTGAATAGTTGCTTGATGACTATTATTATAGGCAAACTCCACTAATGGTAAATGATCATCCCAATTCCCCTTCAAATCAAGTACACAGGCCTTAAGCATATCCTCTAAGGTTTGAATGGTTCTCTCAGATTGTCCATCTGTTTGAGAATGAAAAGCGGTGCTGAAATTCAATTTTGTTCCCATGGCTGCTTGTAGGCTTTTCCAAAAGCGAGAAACGAATCTAGGGTCACGATCAGAAATAATTGAAATTGGGGTTCCATGAAGCCTAATAATTTCCCGCACATACAACTTGGCTAACTTTTCTAATAAATGGGTAATTTTAATGGCAGAAAATGAGCAAATTTAGTTAACCTATCAATAATTACCCAAATAAAATCATTACCATTTGAACTCCTTGGTAAACCTGTCACAAAATCCATGGTAATATGTTCCCATTTCCATTCAGGGATAGGTAGAGGTTGTAATAATCCTGATGGTTTCTGATGTTCAACTTTTACTTGTTGACAAACCAAACAGTGAGATACAAATTCTGCTATCTCCCTTTTTATATTATTCCACCAAAACACTTCTCGAAGATCTCTATACATCTTGGTATTTCCACGATGAAATGTAAATCTCGAGCAATGAGTTTCCTCCAAAATTTGTCTCTTTAGTTGGGCATCACGTGGAACACACACTCTATTTCCAAACCTCAATATATCATCCTGTATCGCAAATTCAAATCTCTTCCCTTCAATAACCTCTTCTCTGATCTTCTTCAGTTGTGGGTCATTTACTTGTGCAATTTTGATCATTTCCATTAACGTGGGTTATACTTGTAAGGTTGCGATTATTCCTCCTTTGCTATAAATACGTACATTTATTTCCATACTTCTCAAATCCGCTAACAAAGGTTCCTGATTTGTAATGAGACATGCTAAATTTATTGTAGACTTCCTACTTAAAGCATCTGCTACTACATTTGCTTTCCCTGGGTGATAATGGATATTTAAATCATAATCCTTCATAAATTCTAACCACCTCCTTTGTCTCATGTTCAATTCTTTCTGAGTAAATATATATTTCAAACTCTTATGATCGGTATAAATCTCACAAGTCTCACCATATAAATAATGTCTCCAAATCTTAAGAGCAAAAATTATGGCAGCTAATTCTAAGTCATGGGTTGGATAATTCTGCTCATGTTGTTTTAATTGTCTCGAGGCATAAGCTACTACTTTCCCATTTTGCATTAGCACACATCCCAAACCATTTTTCGAAGCATCACTGTAAATCACCAATCCTCTTATGCCTGAAGGAATAGTCAAAATTGGGGCAGTTACTAATCGTTTCTTAAGTTCTTGAAAACTATTCTCAAATTCCTCAGACCATTCATATTTTACCTTCTTTTGTGTTAACATGGATAGAGGTTTGGCAATGCTAGAAAATCCTTCAACAAATCTTCGATAATAACCTATTAATCCAAGGAAACTACGAATCTCTGTTACACTAGTTGTTCTAGGCCAATCTAGTATAGCCTCGATCTTTTGAGGGTCAACCGACAGTTCCTATTTGGAAATGACATGTCATAGAAAAGAAACGTTAGGCAACCAAAACTCACACTTCTTTAATTTTGCATATAATTTCTCCTTCCTAAGGATTTGTCATACTATCTCTAAATGCTTCTCGTGTTCTTCAATACTCTTGGAATAAATAAGGATGTCATCAATGAAAATAACCACACATTGATCCAAATATTTTCTAAACACTCTATTCATCATATCCATAAAAACGGCTGGTGCATTAGTAAGTCCAAATGGCATCACAAGAAATTCATAGTGACCATATCTAGTACGAAAAGCTGATTTTGAAATATCATCTTCCTTAATCTTCAATTGGTGATATCCTGACCTAAGGTCAATCTTAGAAAATACTTGCGCACCTTGTAGTTGGTCAAACAAATCATCTATGCGAGGTAAGGGGTATTTATTCTTAATGGTTACCTTGTTTAGTTCATGATAATCTATACATAACCTCATCGTCCCATCCTTCTTTTTAACAAATAACACCGGAGCACTCCAAGGGGATATACTTGGTCTAATAAAAACCTTGTCTAATAGATCTTGTAATTGAACTTTTAATTCCCTTAATTATAAAGGTGCCATGCAATAAGGTGATTTTGAGATTGGTATGGCTCCAGGAAGAAGGTCAATCGTAAACTCTATTTCTCTACTAGGAGGTAGACTGGGTAAATCATCCGAAAAAACATCTGGAAAATGTTTTGCTATAGGGATCTCTTCTAAACTAGGATCCTTCATTTGAAAATCAATAACACTTGCAAGAAATCCTTGACATCCTTTCTTAAGAAAACTATAGGCTTGCATTGCAGAGACAATACACATGGGAGATAGGACGCCAGTTCCTTCAAAACTGAATTTTGGTTGGTTAGGAATTTGGAAAGTAACTCTCTTCTCAAAATAATCTACATTAGCATGATATGATGCTAACCAATCTATCCCCAAAATGACTTCAAACTCTCTTATGTCTAAAACTATCAAATCGACATATAGTTTATGACTACTAACATCTATAGGGCAAGATTTATATACTAATGTACCCGTCAATAAATCACCGGAAGGAGTAGAAACGTGTATGTTATGATTCAAGGGTTCGAGAATATTAGGAAAGCGATTAACGAAACGTAAAGACACAAATGAATGGGTAGAACCAGGATCTATTAAAACTTGAAAAGGCTGTGCACATATAGAAAGTATACCTGACACTACTGCATTAGAAGCCTTTGCATCAGAAAGATTAAAAATTCTACCTTGTCTGCCATGATCTTTATTGTCATTAAAAGTCTTCGTTGGTGCCTTCCCTTTGTTAGGGCAATCTCTCATTTTATGTCCCTTTTGGCCACACCCAAAGCAATTTCCTGTTTCCAGGTAACATGGTTGCCCTCTATGAATATTACCACATCGATGGCATCTATCAACATTAAAGGGTTTATTCACAAAAGGTCGCCCTGTATTGGGTATAGTCCTAAAGGGTTTATTATTGGGGTTCCTTCCTCTTTGTTCCCCAAACTTCCTCTTCCCTTTTATAATCTGATTATATTCTTCACTGTCCTTCTCAGCTATCGTTGCTCTAGTCACCACGTCAGTATATGATGTCAATTTCAGGATGGAAATTCGACTACGAATGTTTAACCTTAACCCACGTTCAAATTTCTTGGCCTTTAAAGTATCGGTTATCACAACATGAGGTACAAAACGGGATAACTCGATAAACTTCACCTCGTATTGACTAACCGTCATATTTCCTTGAATTAAACTCATGAAGTCGGCTGCTTTTTGGTCTTGTACCGTTTCAGGAAAGTATTTCTCGTAGAATATCACTAGGAAATCATTCCAACCTATGGGATTATTCCTTTCCTCGTATATTCTCTTAGTCATTCTCCACCAATGTTCGGCTTCACCTTCTAACATAAACGTTCCAAATGATACTCTTTGTTCATCAGTACACTTAAGAACATCGAGTATCTTTTCTATTTGCATCACCCAACTTTCTGCTTCAGTGGGGTTAGGAGTACCTTTAAAAGATGGAGGAATAAACTTCTTGAACTGTTCAATAGTACATTTACTTAGTTCAGTATTCCTTGGTACTCCATTATTTACCTGATGCTCCACAATCTTTGCTAGACTTTCGATCGCCTTGTATGCACCTTCCAGTCCTTCAATACTCAAATCACTAGTTCCCATAGATGATATTCTCTTGGTCATTTTCTACAGTCATGGCAAAACGTAAGATCTACTATACTATATCAAGATTGAAAACTAAAATACCAGTTATAAATAATATAACACATAGGTAAGGTTATCACATAAATCAGATATTTAATACTATCTCCTAAGGATTGAAACACGAAATCTATAACGTTCGAAACCTATGTTCAGTAGTCTACGGGTTCATAACCTATGCTCTCATACCGCCTCTGTCACGATCCCAACCCAATAGTAGTAGGGAATGTGTGTCTTGACATGCCACCAAGGCATTCAATGTTATGGACTTAAAATATTTCTTAAAATAAATGCAACGGAAATACATTCACATGGTCATGAATCGTAAACTATTGAAAAAATGGAATTACGTCATCAGAGCTTTCTAAAGGGAACTTCGTATATATTAAAGTATGAACGGATTACAACTTCTGCCAAAATTAAAAACTTATTACTAAAGAGCGAAACATGCTCTATCTCCTAAAAACAAACGTTATATTTAAAAGTATAACAAAAGTGCTCCTCAACCTAGATCTTTAACATAGTCCTTCTACACTCCATCCTCCAGTCTAATTATTTCCTGAAAAATCTTTATTTATACAACGTCAGCTAAAAGATGAATAAGATTTAATCTCCCGACATTCCAAGGTTTTCAGAAAATAGATACCTATTCAAGTCAAAAGAGAAGGCATATACATATATGGATAGGAACTTGCAGTAAATAGATATATATTTTGAAATGATAGTATATATATCACAATTGGATAGCTCAGAATAAGAAGAATGCAACAATTCAAATGTGATATCTTTTTCTTTCAATCATATCATTTTAATGGCCAAGTACACTCTACTACCGTATTCTTCTACCGTATTATACCCCGGTAGTTGAGGGTCAATCGAACTAGTTCGTCACAACGCCTTATTTAGGGCACACCAGCGATAACCCAGCTGGGAAGGTCAGTCAGTAAAGAGGTCCCTTAGGCCGAATCATATTTTCAATATTCAATATCCTTTTCAATAATCTTTTTAATCGGTATGTTTATATGGACAATTATAAACATATCACAAAGGAATCAATCATTGGTATCACATGAATTTTGAGAATAAAAGCAGTTCACAAAATATATATAGTTTGCATAATATCATATAATCAAAATACACAAGGAATGTCAGAGTACTCGCCTAAAATAGAGGCTCAAAAATATAGATATTGAGTCTTGGATCACACGTTAATCTAATAAATACAATAAAGGTTTAATTATGTATTCTAAATAAAGCCCAATTCTAAATATTGTGTTTTAATACTAAAATATCTTGCTGAAAAGGGTTACTAAAACCATTTTATCAATTTTTAATATTCATTCATCGCATTTAAAGAATTTTAATTCATAGTTCTTCCTAATCAGTCGGTTCCCAGTAGAGATGGAGGGTCACAGGGGCACCACTTAAATACCATCTCATCTGGACAGAACATTTCCGGATTTATTCCCAGAAGAGATGGAGGGTCACAGGGACACCACTTAAATACTATCTCAACTAGACAGAATTTCACCGGGATTGACTTTGGAATTACTTAAATGAGATTCCATAATACGAGCAATTGCTTACAAAAATCATTTTAAAAAGCGTATATATATATTTTTCAAACAAGTTGACATATTTTGCAAATTAAATCCATTTAGATTGTTTCCAAATTTTAAGTTTTGATTAGTAAAGTCTTTAGTGTATTTTACCAGCATAACTACTAAGTAAAGCTATAAAATACGAAATTAAAACTACAAAAATGAATTATAACATTTAAATAAAATCATACCTACGAAATGAATTCTTTCTTCGAAATTATAGAACTCCTTCTTAAGATATTTCCCAAGCTTTTTATCACTCTTTCTTACTATAATTCTCAAGGAATTGGTGTGAATTTCAAAGGAACCCTAAGGCCCTATTTATAGGTTTCCAAAAGTCTTACGGTGTTGACATGCGTCTAGGTGATCAAGCATTACGGTGGCAAGTCATCGTTTGGGTGTCGCATTCCGGGGTGGTCTTGCAGTCTTAACATCACCAAATGATGACAAGTGTTTTAGCTTTCTCTCTCAAGACGACATGTGTAAAGTGGAGGTGACCAGCACGTGTTGGAAAGGTGATAAGGGTATAAGGGTCATTTCACACATGAAGGATATTTTGGTAATTTCACACTATATATTTTCAATATTTCTTAGAGGTCCTTAAAAATATTTTATTTACAAATTAGCCCTTTTTATTTTAGTCCCTAAAGTTTCATAAAATTATATTTTCTACCCCAAAACTTATTATATACCTTAAGATATGTCGTAAGACTTCGATTTCATCCTATTTACGATTGATTCTTCATATTTAAAAATGGGGTTTGTTATATTGATAGCCAATAACATCACATATCTAATAATACAACATTTATAAGATAGTAAGTTACATATGAGTGTAAAAACAAACTATATACATATGAGCACATAAAAGTGGGGTCATTAGAGTGGACCTTCTGAGTTATATTGTCGAAACGAATCCAGATTTCTACGCATAGAAATTGTTATGGAAATTATTTATATGAGTCACTTGCCACCCCTTATCCACGTTCACATAGAAATATGATTTTAGAAGTTTTTTTTCCTTTTCTCTTTCCAAAGCAAAAATTCATTACGATAGAAACATATATTGGAGATGGTCTAAATAGTCTTTAGAAAGGCACATCTTCCACTTAAATAGGGTTACCCCATCATTATTCAAATCAATTAATGAGAAATATTCCAGCCCTCTCATATTCTAGCGGTGTCATATTTTCACAATACGTTAACAGCACGAGTGTTCTAATAGTATATTTCATCTCTCATCATCAAGGAAATCAATTGAATTACATTCCGTGAAAAACGGGCTCTGGATTTTTGGAAGGAAATTAGGGTTAATAATTTCACGTTACCTTTATCAGGCACAACATATTGTCTCGTTTGCTTTATTACCTTTATCGGGTACAACATAATCTCTCGTTGGTCTTTATTACCTTTATTTATAATTGAAAGTAGCAATATATCATGAGAGTTTGATTGTTGTTGATCTGATTTATCATAAAATTAAAGGGTCACTTCACCTTATTGAATTTTGCAACAATATAGTAATATATAATTATATATTGTGGCAAAGGACAATGTAAGGACATATTTCTCATGTCCGATATCTTACATTTGTGTATGTCGTTCGCCGCTACAAAAGGCACGTCTCTTCACGATCTCACACGACGGCCTCAATCCGAATTTTAGGAATCAAGCATTCAACATCTCCATCATGTGTCTCACATCTGCCTCAATGACTTCACGTTCCACAATTTTAAGCACTTTATGCAAGCGGTACGCATGAGAAGTCAAAACAATGAAAGAAGGCAAGATATGAAAGTTCAAGGGCATTTTGGTAATTTTACATCCACCGTTCGAAGGTCCGGTCAACTAGAAAGTTAAAGATCTCGACGCCACGAAGATACTGGAAGAAACGGAACCTCAATCCGAGCTACGGTGAAGAAGTTATGGCCCTTTGAAAATGGAGAAAATTTTGAGAAAAGCCTTGGAAGAATGCTGTGTAATTTTAGCCCCAAAAACCAACTTACTATCGCGAACCAAAGGCCAAACCGGTTCAGGGGTGAACCGGTTCGGGGTACATGCGAACCAGTTCGGGTTACCTGACGCTGGCAATAGTTCCAAAGTTTTAAAATTCCTTTTGGTTTCCTTATAAAAGCCAACTTCGGGGGAGTTATTTTGCAAGGCTTAGAGAGACGATTTTGAGAGTTCTATTAGCTTAAGTCTTGATATTTTTGAGTTCCAAAACTCATGTTTTAATTCACACATCATTGTCATACCTTTGTGAATCCTTTTGAAACCCAAGAACACAACTTTGGTTTTGTTCATACTTGTGGAGAAGCCGTCTTCCTTCTTCATTGCTGCTCACCTGGAGTTCCTGAGGGAGATTCCAGCCGACGACATCAGAACCGATGTCTACGGGTATTTCTGTGTCACACTTGTTTTTCATTCTAATCCGTGTAATCGTATCTTACAAAATTATAGTGAAAAATAAAAAGGTTTTGCCCCTTTGGGAGATTTTTCCTCACATGTGTGTGTTCGATTGTTCTTGCATGATTTCATCATCTTCAATCACAACTAGATGCATGTTTTAGGATTTAATTGGAAAAACTGAGTTTAATTAAATAATTTCTTTATTTGAACGCACGTGCACTCTTTCAGACAATTAGACAATAAGGTTTATCAATATATATATATATATATATATATATATATATATATATATATATATATATATAATGTCTCTTAAGGGAAAATTTTCAATTTAGACGTTTATACACCTATACAAAACAAGGATTAATGATTCAATCATTATTAATATACCTGAACAATCATCATTAATATACTATTTAATGTTTCAAAAATTGTATGCCATTAAGCCCTCTCGACCTCTCAATTTTTCCATTTTCCCTTCATGTTCCTCGATATGTTCCCCTTCGCATTCTCCCTCTAAATACCTTCATCCACATCCCTCAATGGTCCATGAAAATGATTCATATATTGGTAGTGAAGAAATGTGGGGAGGCACGCATGCTCCCATCGTATCCTTTCACGAATAAAATTCGATCAAAAAATTGAAATCAAATATGAAGAAACTGATAATGATTCATTTCCCAGCATGGGCTAATACTTGGATTGCAAATTTTTGAAGACTAGGTCGATTGGTTTAGTGATTTAGGCGGTGGTGTTTTATTATGCATGCCACTTGTTTGACAAAATACCATTGATATTAGTGAAGAAAATTAGAGTTTTGATTATATAGGAGGTTGGGTTTAGGATCTAAGTAACTGGGTAGCGTGAGGTTTGAAGATATATGAGTACGAAATTTGAATCCAATGTTCTCAATTTCTCTAACAAGTATCTTTGTTATATAAATTATATCTTTATGTATATATAGATTCATGTATACACGAGCTCGTGATATTTTGAATAGTTTGTAGAGTGATAAAATGGCGAAGAAGATGGAGATGAAGGAAAACTCATTGAGATTTTTTTTGGTATCGAAAGAAATGACGGGCACCAAAGAACACAACAACAACTATTAACGACAACCAATGCTTTATCCACATGAGGAACTTCTAATTGCCACACATTTTGGGTTGTGGCATGTTTGTTGGGGCTATTTAGGAAATCATGTTCTAATGTCAACAATACTGCGCAAAAAATAAAATAAATAAATAAAATTAAAGTTTAAGGGTATTGTTATGTATCTATTCATAAATACTAGGAGATTTTTACTAGGAATTGATTTAACGACAAAAGGAGGGGGGAGAGAGAGAGGAGGAGGAGGAAGAAGAAGAAGAAGAAGAAGAAGAAAAATACAACGGAATTAGTTTACTTTTGGCAATAAAAAACGTGGTTGTAATATAATTTTAATATATGGATTAGTAAGTGGACGATGTAATATTTATCTCACCTTGACTCAGTTAAGATTTTTATTTTCATCTTTTTAGTTCATATCGGGATCAAAGTTACTTGGTATTTTGAGAAAAGTTATTATATATTTTTGTGAATGTTGTAAAATTGCTTATAGATATCTACAACAATTAAATTATTAATCAATGTGTACTATACATCGTGCATCATTAGTATAATATGATTAAAATTGAATGATATAACAGGTCAATAAATGAAGTAAGTTTCGTATAATTAAATATTCACTAATCGTATCATTTTGTGATATAATCGTCTTTTTGTAGCCAATATTTACAATGCATTGAAACTGTTCATATTATTGTTATTGTAATTTTCAATTGCGGCCCTTATTGTGGCCAATATGATAGTGTTTTAACTTTTAAAAAAGAAAAATATATTTCAGTTAGGTATTTTTTAATAATAAAATATCAGGTCCCCCTTTTGAATAATATAAGCATCTTTTTAGAATGTCGTAAATTTCTCTTGTATTTCGATGCAACGTCATAACCCTTCTTTTAATTTCATTTAATAGTTAGTGTTATAAAATCATTGTTCAATAACCATGGAGTGATCTCTTAGTATATCGTTGACAATAGTTTAATTACCTCATTATATACTTGATGAGTTTGTAGATGGAAATATATTTATTTCTAAACCAACTTATACACCAAGGGTACTAAAAAATTACTTCTTTTATAATAAATGATTATATATCTACTAATAATTTGCTTTTTTATATGTGTCAAACTATAGCTTCAATTACTAATTATTATGATTTATATAGAAAATACTTTTTTGATTAAGTGTAAGAAAATATTATTACACAATTGACCAATCATGTAGTGCATGTTATTATTATACATATATAATGTTGTAGTTTATACTATATCATTTAGGTTTTTCCCCAATTATTATTATTATTATAAGCTTTAACTTTTAAAAGAACGTATTAGTGTTTGGACACAATCATAAAAAAACATTATATTAACAGTTGTACACATCATTACATGGAGAGAATTTATTTTTATTTTTTATTATTATTTGTTAAAAAATATTTTTAAAATTTTAAATTACATGTAAGTTTTATTTCGGACATGAATAATTCAACCATCGATTAAGGTGGTGCGTGAACACAAGTGGTTCATTATAGATGACTTGAATAATGATATAGTGAAGTGGGAGTGGGAGTGTGAGTTTGGGATCCATAATAGAAATGGAAAACTAATGAAAGAAAGAAATGAGAGACAAAATATGGAATTAATAAAAAGAAATGAATGTGGGTAATAACATTAGTTCCATTATCTATGTAAATGGTATTTTTTAAATTAAAAAATTTATTTATTACCTACACATGGTGAAATACACAAATCTGATCCCGTTTGGACGAGAACCATTATGACAACAAATTCCCTAACAGATGATCTCGGACTCATCAGATACCAGACTTCTCACTCACTGAGCCTTGTTGAATAATCTTGACCTACGAGTCTATATTATCCTATGACTAACATCATTAATTACCAAGTATATTGTCGGCCTTACAAAGACAAAAACCCAACGTTGGTCCAGTAGTGTCGGCCCAACATTGTCGGTCTCAGACAGTTCTATGAGGCCGAGACATTATTACCCGTGGTGAGCATCAGAAATGGAGTCATCTTTGTCTCGACTCCATCCTTGAATATTTATGCTTCACCGATCTCGGCCATCCGAGACTCTCAACCTCAGACATGACATATGCACGCGGATCATGTGACAAGGGTATTGTTGGCACACATGGCTAATATCGTTATAGTATATTAACCTCCACGTGAAGGGAATATTTATCCATCGTGAATTACACACTTCATTATACAGTTGTCACACTCTTACTGGTTTCTTAATCTCACTCACACGTGTTGCATGCTAGGGGTTGATACTGTGCACCCCTAATGATATAAAATGAACTCGTCATCTTCTTTGATAGGGATCATTATATTAAAACCCTACTACATTGCATGGTGTTAGAGAGAGAAAGTACAAAAAAACTTGTAACACTGTTCATGGCTTACAGCCTAATTATTTAGTGAAAGTGATTTACTTTTTACACAGTGGACGTAGGCTAAGGCCGAACGACTTATATATGTGTCTCCTCTCTATTTATCATCTTCTCTACATGTTGTTTTATATTGTTGCTTTACTTCACCATTGATTATACAAACCTACAAACTAAGTTGAATCTACCTCTGGGTGATATTATGTATCATCACGTGGGCTAGGGGCCTAAGCATAAGGTACGTAGTACGTAGTTTAATGTAAACCCTCTATTTGCAACTAATTTACATTAATAAGCGTGTAAAGTATATAATTTAACTATTTTCACATAAAAAAATTGTGCTCGAAATACTATTATCAATTGTATTCATGAGCAACAAAGAGTTATGTTGCTCAATAAGTTGAATAAGTGATGTGTGATAAATGGTGGAACACTATACTGTTAAAAAATAACAAAATATTTTACTTTACGTAAGAACATGTTTTATTAGTCTGGTTTTGGGTTAATTATAGAGACAAAATAAAATTATATGTAGGTGTCTTTTAAGATACGGGTTGTAATTGAAGATCTTGAAGACAAAGACGAAGAATAGAGACAAAGCGCTACCGGATCAGACACTTTCAGAATAATATTTGGTTTCGTGAGCATTGTTGATTTGGTATCGCCTCAAGTTTAAATCCGTAGTAACGAGTCACAAGAACAAAACCATTTTTATAAAAGGAAAATAATTGGGTTTAAAATCTTATTTTTAAACAAGAAAAGTTTTATGACTGTTGTTCAAACGACAGCATACCTCTTTTAAAGATAACTTCGAATGAAAGCAAGCAAAAGTGATTGTTCGAACAAAACTTCGTACATAATCCTCTAATGAGAGGTCAATTCCAAATGAGGTCACGTTCTGCATTCAACAATGCCTAAGAAAATGAATTTCTCACGGGGTATACATGTACAAATAACTCCTTCGAATAAGGACTCCATGGTTTGAACGACGACATTTTTTAGTTTTTTTCTCGAGAAATGTGTTTGACGAATTCTCTAATAACTTATGTGTATAAAATAATTATAAACCTTGATAAGATGACCAAGAGAAAAATTGACCATTCTAGGATGGTATGGATCAATCGTGCTCCACCCGAATCGATTTGTCCCTTCGTAAAACTACGTTGTTTCACTATAACTCTACACTTTGCAAACCTAATCACACGTCTTCAAACTTGAGCATCAATTCTAAAAACTCCGCGTAACTTTCCCCATGAATAACCCCTACGAGGGGATTAATCTTATTGGGGCATCAAGATTAGTTATAATCAATGTTGTGTGGAACTCCTCAGTTAAAACACATGCTATTAGCCGGGCTTATAGGCTTGGCCAAATTGTAGTTAAACATAACCTTCTTTTGGCCAAGTCGAGCTTCTTAACAGTCTAAATCATTCAAGGTTCGTAGTTTTATAATAAGAATATGACATAACATTGTTAAGATATAAATCCTTAATGAGTTTGATGGCTTAATAGCCCGTTTAGGGCAAAAGAAAGTTGTGTATAATTACAATTTGGCCAAGTCTATGAGCTCGCTTAGTAGCCTGCATTTCAACTGAAGGGTTTCACACAACATCGATCAAAACACTCTCGATGACCCAACAAGGTTAATCCCCTTTGAACAACACATTGTTGATGCTAGTAGTATTTTGCCTTCACAATTTGGATCATTAAACACATTAATCAAATTATCAATAGGACAATAACTTCTAATTTTAAAAATTTCTACCCAATTCTCCCCCCGTGAGTGACACGACTGCACAGGTTATTTCTACTAGTTATATTAGTGTCGTGGGGTATATATACATGACATAAGTGCAACCCAATAAGATCAAATTAACAATAACCCAGCAACAACCTAATTAACAACCAATTATAATCTAACTAATAACTTAATTAATAGCTCAATTCCTAACAAGTACGGATTAAAAATAATGTGTCTTGTGAGGTCCATGATACAATCATGTTGAAATCCTAAGATGCAAATACATACCAAATTGGTTTAATTGTAACATAATCGAATCTAACTTTCAAAACCTATGTGCATTTGAAGAAAATTAAAAATTATCGAAGAACGTTCATTGTGTTCTTTTCTATTTTCCCCAAAAATCCTTTACATTTTTAAATACACCCAAAAATTATATGTTTTAACCAAAAGGATTACATTTACAACAAATAAACACATTATAATGAAGCTCAAATAGATATCAAAGCCAAATATTCACATTCTAATGAAGAATGCATTGAATATTAAAACCTAGTTCTTGCACAAATTTTTTCCAACAATATCAAAGCCATGTATATATATACGACTAGTTTACAAAAAAACACACACATTATAATGAAGCCCAAATAAATATATAAAGTCAAATATCCACGTTTTAATGAACAGTGGTTTAAATGTTCAAAACTAGTTTTACATAACTTGATTATAGATAATAAAAAAAATACATGTATATACAACTAGCTTACAACACATATATTCAAGAACTACACACACACACACACACACACACATATATATATATATATATATTGAGAGATAAATAGAGAGAGAGAAAGAGAGAGAGTAGGTGGAAAAATATACTATTACGAATTCAACACAATTAAGTCAAGAAAGAATAATAATCACAATCACAAAATGTCAGTATGTACATGGTTTGGCAATGTGCCTAAGTTCACGGGATATTGATCTCTCTTTATTGATCGATTTTTGATAATAAAGTTTACACAACCCTTTTCCCAAGGGTGTTGGCTACATTTATAGAGAACGTGAAGAGACCAAGTCGTATGGGGCTCCATGACGTTGGTTAATGTTACGATTTGATCAGATGAATATAATTCTGATATTTTCGCTGATTGAACTCTCTTTGCTCTTATCTCTAAGTTGTGATCGCTTATCAAATATGTCAGACACGTGTCATTTTTTCCTGTCTGGTCGTATAATTCCCCTATAATCACCCCTAATGCTTTGCATCTTGATCGAGGTGTAGAGATTTGCTCGCCCGTTGGATGTAGTCTTGATCATAGTCGGTGGTGAAATTTGATGACCCATAGAGGTTATGGTCGAAAAATATCAGCACTTGGTGTTATTTGATATGAAAATTGACTTTATTATACCCGTTGGGCTCAAAAGACATGATTGTAGACACGTTTTAGGGGTACGCTAGTAATCTTGTGTCTTTTAGCCAAAGGGCGGTAGCATATCTACCGTCATTTCGGGACGTGCTTACTAATGATGATTCTTGTCTTAAAAGTTTAACCAAGGCAATTAATTACTTCTTCACCGTTACTTTGGAGCGTATTCACTTATTCACTCTATTAAAATCAACTCAAAGACATTTTCCCTCAACATTCATCGTAAGTTCCTTCTCTTTCTTCAACCTTATTTTCTTGTGATTTTTTTCAAGCAACAGTCTTAATTTTCTCTGTAATTCTTATTTCTAGACTCACGAAAATGATTTACCCAGTTGAGGCTTCCATGGAGGAGTTTAGGAAGTTTTTTATTCCTGAGTGGGTAACTATAGAGTTTAGGGAAAACCCAAAGACCATTATAATATTGAGGGAGGATACTGAATGATCTCCTAATCTACTGCTGAAGTCGGCATAACCTTTCCTCTAAACTAAATCTCCTCAGAGTTTTATGAATACTTATGAGTGGTATTTGCCAAATGCTCCCTAAACACTTAGAGGATAGTTAATGGGGTGAATAGGATAAACGAGTTACATAGAACTCATGTAGGGATCGCATAGATCCACCATTATTATATATGGTGAGGATGAGTGATGATACCTTCTACCTCGAGGTGCAGAAAATAAAGAGGGTGCTACTGGTGAATTTTCTCGATTCCAATAAATATTATTAGTCTTATGGCTTCATTGTAAAGTAGTGGAAACACCTACCTTCTTCTGAGGGTTGTGAACCCTATAAAGGTTATAGGTTTCTCAATAGGGGACATACAATATGTTGATTGATGATTTTTACTGTTCTTTATTTTGGTCAGTCAGACCTTGTATGATTCTTATTGATTTTGTTATTTTTTTTTTATCTTGTATAGATAAGTCCAAGAAAAAAGAGCCCAACTAAGCACACATCAACTTTAACGAATTAAGCATGGTTTGGAAACTTAAATGCCCTTTGTTTGGTGGTGCCGAACATCCTTGCCCACCGACAAGGACAAGGATTACGACCATGGGTAAGGCGATGACTTTGGTCAGGCCAAGATGTAACTGGACTTCCTCCACAAGTCTTCCTTTAATAAAGGCTAAAACGAATCCTTGGTTAAAACCAGAGTCCCCCTGAGTTCGAAATCTTCGATAAGAACATTTGGGTTCTCCCCCGAACTTGGAGGAGGGGGTGGAGGGTGAAGCAGTTGGGGATGACTATGAGAAGGAGGGTTATGAATAAGTAAAGGATGTTGTAGACTAAAATAAGATCGTGGCCGAATAATAGCAGGTGACAATCGAGAAAGAAGGCAAAGCTAGTTAAAATAACCTAGGACTTTTTGTACTTTGTATTTCATATGTTTTTCTTGTTTGTTTTGTAATGGATTTCTGACTTTTATAATTAAATTAAAAGATTAATCGTTTTGCCTTTATTATATCTTGTTTGATCACTTTTCATTGCTTGTTTGTATATGCTCATTGTGTTTCTAATTTTTGAATGTCTTTTGTTTTTGATCTTTGTAGCCTGATAGTAACTTGGCCTTAGTGCCAATAGCTAAGGAGAATGAAGATATGGACTTTATTCTTGGTCAGGAATATTCTGGCTGAGCTAGAGAAGCCTTTTTATCTGTTCGATAATCATTCTAAAAAATGACAAGTGCTTATGACGAGCAAACCCATATTGTTGTTTCTCTTTGGGTCAAGAATAAAGATATCTAAGACATTATTGGTCTATTGTCGGATGAGAATAGCTCTTTATGGGAGATGCTCGACATAGCCGAGCAAAATTTTAATGAATATCAAGTGACCAAGAGGAGTCTTTAATGAAAGGTGATGAGAATGAGGTATCAATTCCGTCATGAACCTCGTGTAGTTTGGTCAGAAGGCTATGATGAAGGATAAATGGATTCCTTAATTAACTTTAATGAAGCCAAGAATATCACTTATAAGCATGGATGGCTTAATGCTTTGACAGTCATGAGAGTTCCCCGCAATTCTTAATTTTAGTACTTATGTGGGGTCGATTGTCCTTTTGTTTGACTTTCTTTGCTTGGGGGTGAGTAATCTTGGATTCTTGTTGACACCATTCATATTCATCTGATAAAAGACTATATTTTTAATCATAGCAGTGATGATGAATTTTGTCTCGATCCACATGATGGCCGTCGTATTGAAGTGACTGCCACTACCAAGCTTAATCGTCTAAGATGAAGTAGCTACGACCATTTTCTTGTATTTTTATTTTGTGATGTGTCGATCAGGCTACTTGTAATTAAGTGGATATGAATGAAATTACTACTTATTTCCATATTTTTTACTTTTGCATTTTTTATGCTAAGAATGTTTTTTTAATCATTTATCGTACCTTTTAGGATGGTGTCATCACATTCCCTTAGGCCTAGAGCAAATTATGGCAAAAATGCACCTGGTCGCAGGGCCATCCACTCATTTAGTTTTTTTGCAGACCAAAGTCGGGATTCTTAAGGCCTAGTAATCCCCCTTAGGTGTTTCTCTTGCCTGAGAAATTCCTGATGTTTTCGTGTTTGCTAGTGATGAAAACACGTAACCTTAAGATTTGATTAGGTGTAATATTATTAAGGCATTAAAAAGGCGATCCGAACTTGATCGGACAAATTTGAACAATTTGAATGATGATATTCATCTCATGAAATTTTTAACGAAGTTGGTATGCCATTTGGAACAATAAGAAAGTTAATTGTAAGAATTGAACTTAAATCATCTAAGAAGTTGGAATAACAAATATTAAAATTTGTGTAAAGCTTAAAATTTCAGAAATGAAATCTCTGAAGGTTACCGCATTCCAAGACCTAGGTATATCCATTTCCCCCATTTTTTCCAAATTTTAAGCTCTTTGGAGGTCGTCCCTAATGACTTTGAATGGCCCTTCTCAGTTACGAACCAATTTTCCATTCGATGGCTTCCTCGCGTTGCCTAACTTTTCTCAGCATATAATCTCCAACCTAAAACTTCCTCGGATGAACTCTTTTGTTGTACCACTTATTCAACTATTGTTGGTAGGAAGCCAATTTTATTAAGTCTTGTTCTCTTCTTTCCTCAACCAGGTTTAGCTCAGTCCTTATGATTTTTTCATTCATGGATTGATCGACAATAATTGTCTTCATGGTCGACAATCCTATTTTTAGTGGAATTATGGCTTCCATTTCGTAAGTCAAGGAGAAGGGAACTTCCCCTATCGACCTTCTGGACATTGTTCAATATTCCTAAAGGACATGGGGAGATCATCCACCCAATCACGTTTTGCCTTCTCCAACCTTTTCTTTATTCCGTCAAGTAGTGTATTGTTGGAAGCCTCAATATATCCCTTGCTTTGGAGGTAGGCCACCGACTTTTAGAAGATCTTGATATCGCGACCGTTATAGAAGTCTTGGAATGACCCGCTCTCAAATTACATTCCATTGTTAGTAATGATCATCCTCGTCACGCCAAAACGGGTCACGATATTCCTCCAGATAAATATGATAATATCAGTGCCCCTGTGTTTGCTAAGGGCTCAACTTTCGTCCATTAAGTGAAGGAATTTGTGCCGACATGAGATACTTTTGATTTCTTGGTGTTATAAGTAGGGGGTACACAATGTCTAGTCCCCATTGCACAAAAGGCCATGGGTTAGTCAAAGACTTGAGGTTGCTTATTGGTCGATGGAGCATAGGTGATAACACATTACGCCATATGCCGATAATGGTCACAATTTTGGTCCATGACCAGGACTTTGGATCACAGTTTTAGTCCATTATCATTTTAAGGGTGACTATCTATGGGGTCATGGTCCAAAGTCGTGACCATAATATGGGGTCACAGTTCTTTGGGTGACATTAAGGTTATGGCTTGGTTACTACTACGGATTGTGACCACATGGTCACGGCTCGGAACTGTGACCTTACCCTGACCATATACCGTGTTGTTTTAATGGTCACAGTCCCCAACTATGACCATAAATGGTGGCATTTTATATGTTGGTCATGATTTAGGATCGTGACCCTAGTTATGGCCATTATTAAATTTAATTAAAAATGAATTTTAATTTTTTGCATAAAAAAAACTGTACGTGCTTTCAAACATGTATACGCTTTCACAAAAAAATATTAAGACATCAAATTATTTAACACAAATTAACTAATTATTAAGTCACTAACTTATCTATAAATCAAAAAATAACAATACAACACGAATTAACTAACTTCTAAGCCATCAAATTGTTCAACACAAATAATAATACAACTCATGCTTGTGGATGTCTGCCCAACATACGACAATGAAATATAGTCATCGAAAATGTCAACCCAATGCACATTATGGCAATGCTCATATATATTCAACTAAATCTGAAACCGTTGTCTCCCATAACATCCGAACTAGTGTGCTATCCATGTATTTACAAAACAAAGTCACAAATGATTTCATCGCTACTGCAACATAAAATGACATGAACGTCATTACAAAGTTACTAATACTTTTTCACAAATAACCGAATTCTATAACCAAGATAAAACGGTGAACATTATTACTCATTATAAAGCAGTTAAAAATAACATGAACAATAACATAAGGACTTGAATTCCAAAATGACTAGGCCCGCAAATATTTTAAAATGTTTTAAATTTTAAGAAAGGACTTGAATCCCAAAATGACTTTTGGAATGGTATCAAAGTCCACGTAGTTTGTACGATGAACACATTTGGGTCTAACCCAAAATATTAATCTAGGGGTTCACTTTTGGTTTATGAAAATAGATCTCAAATGTCTTGGAAGTATAGAAAATTGTGTGAACACTCTAAATTAGGAATTGTGGTATAAATCCCCCTTTGGGATTTTCGATTTATTAAAATATATTTGAATGTACATATGAAAATAGAGAACTAAATATATGAGTAGAAGATACACAATTGTAAATAAATACAAGGGTTGTTCCAACACATACCATACAAATAGGGTTTCATACAAGGGTTGATTAAATAATAAAAAAGAATGTTTTGAAACTCCATTTTCGTCTAAATCGACTAAGAGATCCTTCAAATTAGGGTTGTCACCAAGATCAGGCTGGAACTCTGTAGGGGCCTTTAATGCGTCTGCTTAAGTAGTCAGTGTATAACAACAGACTAATTGTCGTCGTTTATGCACTTTGAGTAGAATACATTCTTAACGTTTTAAAAGGTACAAATAAAAGTTTCGTCGACCATGTAATCTTTTCTCTTCATCTTAGATTACTCTACCATAACAAATTTTGAGGCTTGATCAACTTTACAACCATTCATAGCGTCCTCCGCCTTCACCCAGTTATAATAGAAGCCGACTTCTTTGAAATATAGGTAATCTAGTTCCAGTATTTATTGGATAGTCCCATAATAGGTTTGCACCATATCTTTTGTGTTTTTAATATTTTTGCTAGCCACACAAGTATTCAAGGCATAAATTGAAATTTCATTATTTTGTGTCAACAGTTTTTCGTCGCATGGGTATGAGACAAAATCAAAATCATTGGGGCAAATTTTTTTACACTCCTCCGCACAAAATTGGGAGCTTTGGCTTGGCTTGCAAGCCTTCAAGAGACATTACCTCTTTTTCCAAGTTGTATTTATTAATATATTTGTATCAGGGCGTGTTTTACAACACATATATAAATAATCGCAACATAAGAGGTAGCAATTACATCCTTTGATAACCGTGCCCCAAAATCATTCATCGTGCAATGTCTCTTCTGATTTATGGTAATTTCACTCTCATACTTCCTAAACGTCTTTATGAAATTATAGAGTTTAAATGGTAATACAAATAATACATGTAGTAAAAAAATAGTTATATATGTAGCTACTTATTGTCTCAAATCATCAACTTCATCTTGTGATTCGAAGACATAATGAGCTACTTGATCGTATTGTAAATTAGTAAGTCTCACATCTTTAGGGTTCCCAAAAGGTAATTTATCCTCAAACTCGTCAAGTTCCTTGGTCACTCGTTCTCCATGAGGATTGAATCTCTTAAGCCCCTGTTCCGGCATATGTCCCGAGCATATACCGTTGATTCTATTATTATATATTCTTGCTCAAATAACCCTTCAATATAATGTGCATTCTTAACGTAATATTTGAAGGTTTTCTTCAAGAGCTCAAAAGGATATCCATCGATACTTGACGGGTCCACACAACAAACTCTCATCGCATAGATGCAAAAGTAGGTGGACGTTGATTTCAAATAATGACGGAGTAAAATATTTCTCCAAGACACAAGTCACCTCGAATAAAGTGGATTTTATAGTGTTATTGTGCTTCATGTTTATCATTTTTAGAGGCAGTAATGTGAAGCACAAACTAATGTGGATAATTGCCACGTGAAGATCTCTGTGCTCAAATTAACGATGCCCATACAACAGAGAGATTAATTGGATGATTACATGCCGATTGTGAGACTTGCATTGTTTCAGGTCATTTGGTTGGTAGCATCCAACCCTCCACAAAATTTTGACATAACCAGTAGGAGTCTTCAAGTTGAACAATGTGTATAGGAGGATCATTTTCTTACTAGTAGTCAAAGAGGAAGCTCTCGTGTGTATAAATTTCTTCCTGTTGTATGATCAATTATTAACCACAATTGCTTTCATCCCCATTAGATTACAATGCGCCCTCTCTCCATCTTTCGAATGAGGACCACCCAGACATGTTCCTATCAAATGTTATGAAAAATTCTCCTACATATGCATCACATCGATTACAAGCCTTACAAGATGCTCTTTCCAATACGACAAGTCATATAAGATTGACCGTCTAGACCATGCCTTCATTTTAGTAGGATCTTTAGGATACTCCCTAGCTTTACACTTATGGCCTATAAATTGAGGGCGTTTGACTACAAATTTATTCCCTAAAGTCGCAGCCTTCGCATTATCCTCTATTTGATAACCATAAAGCCTAGCAGGTTCCATCCTATGCTCGTGACAAACAAATAAAAAGTTAGACTTATCATTCCTAAAAGGGTAATTATTCGATAAAAATCTACATTGATCGGCATGACTCATCTTACCACTATGATATATCCTAGTGGAATTAGTTTCCTCCCCATATATGGGATATCCATAATAACCATGAATATTACAACCGGATAAGGTCCCATAGGTAGTAAAATTGTGGATCGCCCATAACACGATTACTTTAAGTGTGAACTATTCACCCTTATGAGCCTTAAATGTACTCACACCTTTGTCCCATAACTCTTTAAATTCTTTGATCAACGAGGATAAGCAAATATCAACATTGTTATTGGGAGCCTTTGGCCCAGGTATCAACAACGATAATAATGTGAACTCTCTTCTCATACACAGTGTTGGAGGGAGACTTAAAGGCACAATGAAAACTGGCTAACAACTCTGATTAGTGCTTAAATTATCAAACGGGTTAAACTCGTTGGTTAATGTAATACCCCGTATTTTTAAAGATGTAAATAATAATGTGATTTATTATTATTGTGGGATTAATTAAATTAAAATGTGAGAATTAATTATTAATCTGGATTAAATTTGAATATTTACTAGCGTGACGAGAAGTTAGTAATTATTAACATTACTGTGAGAATAAGTAATATGGAATGACGATTTTGTATAACTTGTCGTAAGAGAGAAATATGACAGTTTGGTATATTAAGTCGGGGACGCGCGTGTGAGTCATGTCATGACTAATTAAGTGGAATAAAAAGATAAATTATTTGAAGTAACTCGTATGATCATTTCGAGTGCGCTATTGAGTTCGGAGGGAATGAGATAGTCATAAAACTCTACCCGGGTATTTTATTTGGACTCCGGGATATTTTTAGGCCAAGCCGGCACCCGGTAGGGGTAGTTTTGTAATTTGGATTTTTGGAGGAATTAAATGGACGAAAATTAGACGAATATTATATCAGCTAATTAGGGACAATTAGGGTTAGGTTACACCAAAATCAAGAGAGAGCCACGTGGGTGAGGGAGAGCCAATTCCAAAGGAGGAAAAGCTATTTTCACTACCTTGCACAACCACCACCAGCATCGTGTAGATCAGAACGCGAGGAACGCATCCATACCAACAACGCCAACGGATCAGACCTTCAAAATCAAGGCAAGTGTTTATAGCTTGCTTTCTTTAGCGATAATTATATTCATGTTAGTCTAGGTTAATAAACCTTTGTTATGAAAGTTAATTTGGGTAAAATTGGAGAACTATATCATAAACTAGGGCTGATTTGATAAGGATTTGAATACCATATGTAGATAAGATGATGCCTACGAAATTAGGATGATTTCTATGAACAAATCTGGGTTTAATTTAGAAGTTATGCATATTAATTTAAGAACTAGGGTTCTTGATAATTAAATTGGGGATTTCGAATGATATGGATTATTTGTGAGGATTTAATGATGTTAGGTTATGGGAAATCACGTATACATGTTAGAATAATGTTTGGTATTGATTGTTGGAAGTTTAAGCTTAATCTTTAGAGGTTTTAGGAGTAAAAATGGTGGGAAAACGCTGAATCTGGAGGTAGGGGACGAAACAATCCAGGTCGCAAGATGTCACACGAAGGGTCATTCGAGCGAGATTAGCAAGTCGCGCGAAGTCGTTCGAGCGACACGTGGAAGTCATTCGAGCGAGATCCATTATGGTTCGAGCGGGATTTCTAATTTTTAGGGAATTTCCTATTTTGCCCCTATTTTAGTAAACGGTTAATTTGAGTGAGGAAAACTAGTGTCCGATGAACCTAGAATAGTGCAGAATTATTGGGAGTTGTTTTGGTATAATGATTTAAACATTAGGGATGGTGAGTTTACCTTGAAGATTATGAGAGAGAGATAATCGTAATTATAAATGCGTCGAGAGCATTAAGTGATAAATACTTATGATACTAGTTCTAACGCTATGGAACTTATAAGAATAAAAATTAATGGTTACGTTTGTGACTTCTTATGATTATGTATTAAGGATTTTTAGGTAATATATTATCCTTATAAATATATTACGAGAGAGGGGATATCGTAACTTACAAATACGTTGATAGTATTTAGTGACGAAAATACTACGTATGGAATATGACATTTGGTTGTGTGTATACCGTTTGATTTGATGGGTTGTGCGTATACCTATATTTGATATTATGTGTATGACATACCTAGATGCTTGCTATCGTGGGGGGTTGTGCAGAGACAGTCTTATCGTGAGTGACCTTCGGGGGGATATTTGACTTGTATCTCAGAAAATAGGACTATGAAGACTTATTTGTGAGTTGATAAGTCGCTGACTACGGGAGCGTAGGTATGTGCGTGACCCATAGGTATGTGAACTATGTTCGTCGCCACTATATTTGATTTGTTTATATGGTTCGTGGGAGATTTCCGAACTGATAGTCCTTGTTTGAGTACGAGATGTACCGGGACATGATAGCAGAGTATGCAATGCACTACAAGTATAGCCTTGGGGTGCTGTGTTAGTATATATATAAATAGTGGTGGTAATTTATATATACTTGTGTTATACATACAATGTGATATTTGTAGGCGATTAAGATTGGGTTAATGCATATATATAATAGTGAAAGATATATATATATATATATATATATATATATATATATATATATATATATATATATATATATATATATATATATATATATATGTATGCTTTTGGTATATCTAAAATGAGACAATATTAGATTATTAAGATAGTGAAATCTTCAGTAACGTAAATAGTAAATATCGAGATTAAATACGGGATACTAAGAAGAGGGGTAACTAGTAGGATGAGCTTTTTCCTAGTTAGAAGTGTGTCAGATGGCTAGGCTGGATTAGATGTACGTTAGGCGTGCACACTAGTCGAGAGGTGAGAATATTATGTGAGAGTTCGAACTAACATGCATATAATACTTGCTTTAATGCAGTTTTAAATACATGCTATAAATCTTTTTAAAACATCGGGCTTTGACCCGTCTCTTGCATATCTTATCTCTTTTGTTATATATATATATATATATGTATTAGTACAGGTGCCCAGCCACAGGGACACCGGTTCCAGATACTTGGATGGTTTGCCGAGATGCAGCTGTTGTGGAAGTTGCGGGTCATTGAGATTAGACGCTTCTCTCATTTCATTCAGTTTCTAGTTCAGATATCTCAGTTCGAGCATGTGTCGCCCATTCTCATTAGCCGGGTTGTACTCAGTTTCCTTTGTATATCTTTTCAGTTGGTTTGAGTATTTATTATGGTTTGGTTTGTGACTTTGAACTGAAAGGTTTTATCCAGTCTTAATTATTCAGTAATTGATTCAGTCATCATTTAATTCTTGTGTATGGTTTTTAATTACATGTTCAGAAATTTATTGAATTAATTGGTTTCAAGTTCAAATTGGAAAATGTTTTGACACTAACTTAATTAAATGTTAGGTAATTAATTGGATTTAAGTTTTCGACAGTGATGCTAAGAATGAACCAACCGAACATTATGTTATAAATTTTATAAAGGACTGATCACCCTATATTTAATAGGGCGGGGTGTCACAGGTGGTATCAGAGCATCAGGTTCTAGTGTTCTTTAGGATCTGTACGACTGATTATGTTTCAGGTTAGCGTTCTTTAATGTATAGCCTTATTCTAGGTTTGTTGTATTCCATTGCGTATGCGATTTGCGCTATCCCGCAATTTAGTTTATTGATGTGACACCCCGCCTAATTAAATACCGGGCGATCACTCCTTTATTAAATTAAAATCAAGGTGAACAGTTGGTTCATTCTTAGCATCACTGTCGTAAAAATAAACTTTTCCAAATTAACACCCTAATTAATTAAGCTAAGTGTCAAAACCATTTTTAACCTTTTTAACCAAATTGTATTTTTAAAGAAAACTTATTTAATTAATTATTAACCACATTTTCAATAAGTAAGAATCATACAACAATTATCCTGGAACATAATCCAATTAATTGAAACATTCAACATTTAAAATCCCAACATTTAAAACCTAAAGTAAGACATTCATGCTGAAATAAATCTCATAGTAACAGTACTAGAAATAACTGTAATACAAATGTCCCAATAAAACAGATAAATAGTGGAGAGGGCGACACATGCCCAATAAATGAGCATGATAGATGTGGAATCAAGTAAACGAAGTCGTCTATGCAAGTGGCCTGCAACTCCCACCTAAGCTGCAACACGTTCCTTTCAAAGGATCCTAAGCAAGACGCCCCTGTGGCTGGGCACCTGTAATACATACATATATATACAAGAGAGAGAAAGAGAAAAAGAAACGGGTCAGAGCCCGATAGTGTGTTTGATTTAAAATACGTTTAGCAAGTATTTAAATTGATACAGGCCAATGCAACAACATATTAGTGCGACGCTCTCTTGAGAAATTCTCACCTCTCTTCTAATGTGCACACCTATCGCACTAACCTCCCCAACGGTTTGTCTTATCATTTATCGCACTAATCTTCCCAACGATTTAACTTATCTTAGATTATTCGTAAGATTTCATAACCGAACCATGTAAATGTTTAAAAAGGAGGATTTCGCTTAATAACAATACTCTCATTTTTACTTTATTTATTAATAATGCTTCCCAATGTTATATTATACTTTTCAAACAAGTATTTCCGATTTACGACATTATATCAGTCTTACTTACCATAACTCAATAGGTAGTACAAAATTTCATAATTTCATATATATATATATATATATATATATATATATATTAACTACTCGTATAATATATATATTATAACAGCACCCCAAATAAAACTATGGTGCGGGCATACTCTGCTATCCAATACCCGTATCGCTCACACTAAGGGAAATACAAGTTCGGAATCACTCTCGAACTGTATCAACATATACATAAAAACAAAAGTGAGGCGAAGCGTAGATTCCAAGTCTCTAAGAGGTCAGTACATACCCCACGCCTCTTAGGACCGTCTGAACTATCGATTCGATAGCCTGTACCAAGGATATCTATCTTCTAGGGTACAAGTCAATATCCTCCATAAAGGTCCCATTGAGATAAGACTGTCCCAGCGCGGAAACCTCAGGGATAGCAAGTAGCGCGGGCATGGTTTTCACATGTATATAATATATGCATACACAATCATATAAATATACCACTTTTAATATATTAATATAGGTTCCTCTCATCACCCATAATTACAACATTTATCCATTATTTTCACATTATTAGTATTACGTATAAGGGTTTGTTTCTAACCTTAACTCGAAGGATTTTATCATCTGAATACGTAACATGCATGAACTCTATCCTCCCAAGTGTAAAATTCAGTAAGTGTCCTTTCTATGTTCCAACGTAACTCTCTTACGCAACTCTCCCGTTAATTCATAAATTCATCAACCCTTAGGGAATTTTCCCACAATTACAATTCTCGTCTCATATTAAGAATCCCAAAGTTATTCATATGTCCTACTGGTCCTCCATATCTCCCAAAACATTTTATTAAGGATGCCCAAGAATTGTTTCACATTAAATTGAGTCTCAACTAATTAATAAGGGAAACATGAGTCTGCCAGGAGGGGTCGATCGATCGAGGTCTGGGGCTCGATCGATCGAACCTTCGATCGATCGAAGCTCTGGGCTCGATCGATCGATCAAGCAGGTCTGCGAAATCTGCAAATTTGCAGTTACGGGTTTCATCTTCTAACTTACATCAAATCCATATTTTACAATCCCAAACGTCTCAAAATTTGTACTACTAACATCCTAACATGATATCATACATTTCCTACGTAAAGCATGTCAATTTACGTCACTAAACATGGATTAATCATGCCATAATTCATTTAATTATTCAAGAACCCTAGAAATCTCTAAATCATGGTTCCAATCTGTTTTTCCAGAAATTTGTTCTTATAAACATCATAATTTCGTGGGTAAATTCCTCTACATGGCAAGGGTTTCCAGAATTATCATTTAAACCATAACTACATGCGATTCCTATCTCAAATCTTAGGTTTTCTTCCATAAAACTCATCCTAATCATTCCCACACTAATATGAAAGATGCATCAACGAAATAAGCAAGATAAACACTTGCCTGGGATTTTCGACGTTCTGGTTTGCGAATGATTTTGGTGTGGTTGCGTTCCCCGTCGCGCGATCTACGCGTTGGTGGTGGTGGCGGTGCAACCGGATGGATTTTGGGCCTCGAATTTGCCTTGAGAGCTCTCTCCTTCCTCTCCTATGGCCGTTCTTGTGTTTGAGCTTTCTAACCCTGTCTGACTAACCTAAATGGCTGATATAGATTACTGATTTTCGTGGGTTTAATTACCCAATATGTGAAATGTCCAAAACGACCTCCCGGGGTACTAATTAGGCCTAAAAACGCCCCGAGACCCAAACTAACCCCCCGGGTACACTTTTCTGACTATCTCGACCCTTCCGGACGCGTTGGCACACTCAAAACGACCATACGAACAACTTATAAAATATTCACTTTTATTTATCAATAATTAGTCCCGACGCGACACGGACGCGTCCCGACTCAAATTTCCAAAATTGTCATTTTATTCCCTCGTGACATTCAATATAACCAATATCATATATTATTTTGCTCATTAGTAATATTCAAAAAAATTCCCACAATTACTAACTCTCGTCACGTTAATAATTATAACATAATTAATTTCCGGATTTTTATTAAATAATTAACTCACATTAAATTTAATAAATCCCCAAATTAATATAGCATAAGAATACGGGGTATTACAAGTGAAGCCAATTCATATGCGATAGTGATTAGACTTCGTACTCCGAGCAATATGGGACGACCAACGAAGGCCGTTAGCGGGACTGCAGCGGGAGAAAAACAATTGAGAGTTGTGAAGCATTCGGGGAACGGTGATCGTGACAAAAATCACCAATAGAAATATCTAAGTGAGATGGGCCAATGGAGGGGGATAATCCAAAGGCAATAATGTAAAGAAGAGTGCAGTGACACTCAGAATTTTAAATTCATAAGAAATTTTCTAGCTCAGAGAAACAACAAAGAGTAAGAATAGTCAATCAACTTATCACCAGTAGGTCAGGTAGAGACCAACCGTAAAGGATGAGTTAACTTTGTAAGCGAACTTCGTAATCGAAGTAGGAGTCACGGAAGAAAAAGGGTCCGTAAGTTGAAAATGGACTCGTGGGTGGAATGCCCTAGCATGAATGGGAGGTGCGACTAAGGTGACTAGTGTCAATGTCATCAAAGTATATGTTTACTAGAATACATCAACACTCGAGAAGAAAGGGAGCCAGTCAAGTTATGATACCTAGCCGAAGGGCAAGGTTGAATTCAGTAGTATTGGTAGAACATAACCAGAACTTATACCCAGTGGGGGAAACCTATTTAAATGATATGATTAAATCTTAACGTAATGGTGATGGATTCAGTGAAAAGGGAAATTACCCTGTATATAGAAATAAGGGTTACCAGTGTTGAATGTGATCACTTGAGAAGTGGAATTGATAGTGTCGGGAATAATAAACCATGCCTGTAAGGCATACCAGTTGGAGAAGTTAAATATCCAGTGTAGGAATCGAGTCAAGAGAATTGGACCTAGGAACTAATAACCTGAGAGCAGTGGGTCTAGGCAGGACCAGGGTAGTCCTCCATAACCGTAGCATACCATATTTCGGGGTCGACGGGGCCCAGGAAATAAAGGGAAGGCCAATAAGGCCATATTTGAGGCCTAGAGATATGGGACCAATGTATCAATGTTAGGCGGGTAAGCCGTAAAGCAGAATAATGTATCCACATGAGGAAGGGAAAAACTAATGAGTGGAATCCGAAAGGTATAACGATTATAGATAGTTATGGGCTGCGAAAATTGCATGCGGGGACCATACGATCAGGCTAGACTGATAAAGCCTTATTTCATCCTTGTGAATAAATGATGAGTTCTAGTGACATGGGTGTGTCACGACATATGTGAATAGTTAACACTAAGGATTCGTGTGTGCATCCAGTATAGTGGGTACGCTAACGATAGCAGCCTTATTATGCTAGTGACTACCATATGGGTAGCGATACTTTTGTACCACCGGCAGGGAGGAGCAAGTGTGGACAATAAGAGAAGTTTGTATAAGGTGTTATGTGACAATTCGTGCTCCTTGAGCGTTATGATAGTAGAGCATATTATTATTATATGAATGGTTACTGGTTACAGTGGGTTTTAACAGTAGTAAATTATGTGATAAGACTATTGTACTAAAAATTTCAAATTTTAAATATATTGTTTTAGAGAGGCATCACTTGAAAGACGGTTGAGCCTGTACATGTGTTGTATTGTATTGTAGACTTCAGTGAGTATGTTGTCTTACTATGTTGATCCCGGTGAGCAGGGATGTTTTACTGATGTGATTTGGGATATATTAAATTATTCTAGAGCGGAGAGATATAGCTCGTAAATTATACAGCGCTAATAACTCGTGATAGTGAGAGCCTTGCGTTTTATACTGTCTTTAGTAACATGAGAGTGGACGAGTAGACTTTTATGATCGTAGATGGGAATTCAGGGATATATGTTATGGATTAAGGACTTAACATATCCCGACGATCAGCAGTGTTAGGTAGTAGTGTACTGGGGGGGTTCCTTGTTTGGATTTCGCTTTGCGAGACATCCCACGTATGAAACTTAGCGAACGTTGGAAGTTAGGAAAAGTTTGCCTGTAGTACATGGATTTGGTATCGTAATGATTACCCATATACGTAGTTATAACTGTGAGGTAAGGGTTATATTACAGATTAAGGCCGATGGGGCCGTATAAAAATAATATGTGATAATGTTACCAATCGTTGACACCACGAGCAGATCGGCGGGACAACCTAAGATGCGATTAGGTGGAAAGAGGTAGGGTGGCTGAGTAGGACCTTACCATATAGTCATGCCAAGTATATGGGGCATAAATTGATATTTGTAACACGTCTAGTACAGTGGTACTGCAATACACAAAGCATAGGGTGTATGGGCGCCCTAGATAGTTGAATTATAGTATTTTCCATAATTAAGAATTGTGGCATAATGCGTATTTTGGAGAACTCTGAATGTAGAAGTTTTGACATCAGTGCTTAGCTGTTTGATGGTTTAGGTCAGTTAGGACCATTAATTTCAACAAAATTTGCCACGAAGATGGTATCAGAAGAATCTGATAAAGTTTAAACTCGGGAAAGGTTGAAACATACTTGATAGGACATGGGGAGAACATGTTTTATGAGAATCTGAGGCTTAAAAAGAGGGGGAAGGAATCGCGACATGCAGTAATGACACTGTCGCCTGAGCCATAGATGTGGATATAGTTGTAAGATAGGAAAAATATGTAATGATATAAAGACGTAGTAGTGATGGCCTAAGCAAAACAAGATAGTACTGAGCTCCAATTGGAAGTGGATCATCAGGAAATAATAGAGTTCCTTCAGCATTAGGAATTCCTTGATAATAGTGGGAGAGTAAATCCATGGACCATTACAGAGTTAATTACTTCGCAATGGGATCACGGGGCTATGTGGGAGTGGGTCGGGTAATTAAAGTAGCTCACGTTATGCCAAGTTGGGACAAATCGTAACGTGTAACAGTAGACCCCAACCATTATTCCTAGGATAGGAAAAAAGTTATATGGGGTATAAATAGAGTTTTATCCAAAAGAGTCAAGAGAGTTATGACTCGATTATTGGGAAGAGTTTTTGGGACGCCATGAATATCAAGATGCGAACGTATCCGGCCTAACACACTCGCAGGCGGACGGGCAGATTGAGAGTTCGAGTTGCACATTGCGAGGTATGTGATAATTCAAATTATGGGAAGGTTTAGTGTAATATCTTCCACTGGTGGAGTTAGTGTAAGACGACTCCCCTCAACTTATTATCGATAGAATTCCATTCTAGGAATTATATATATAAATCCTTGTTATCCTTGTGCTTATTGGATAGAGGGGAGGACAATAATAGGTCCAGAGGAATTTTAGGGCCCGTTAACCAGGGTGGAAATGATTGGGAGTTGCATTATTGCATGTTAGAATGAGGAAATTGGTACCGAGTGATGGGGGCTCTTTTCCTATTATTATTAAGTTTGACCCGGTAGCGTACAGGCTTAGGTTCCATAGTCCTTTACGGAGGCAGTATGACGAAAATGTGTTAACATTTATAGTATATATTGTGTGTAAAGTATATACCGTACAAGTAAGAATAAACTACTGATGAAACATAGTAGTAAGACAAATTTGTATATATCTAAATATCAATTAACCTACTAGTGCGAGTAGTAGGAGGCTAGATAGTAACTATCTAAAAGTTAAGTGGTGAAACTCAAATGGTAAGGCTTGGAGAGTAAATTATAACATCAGTGAGGTGTTCATTATTAAGGGTATTCGGTAATGTACTGTATGGGCGGTACTGCGTAGATTACATGAGATGTGAGGTTTATACCCGGAGTCGTCCTTACCAGAAATGCCTTATTTTCTGAATTTCGAGACTATAGGAGGGTAGTGAGACTGGGGTCTATGAATGATTGGAAAGGGTGAGGCGTGACCCACTCCAATGTACACTGCCTGCAAGGTCTTCAAGGTCTTCTGGTGCAACTTCTCAAGAAACCTTCTCCTTCTGGTAATAATGAAACTCAAGCTTCAACTCACTCCCTGCAAGAAGATGAATTTTCACAGCAAAAATAGTAATTTTCTCAAGGGAAACACCTGAGAATGATGGCTGTCAGTGGGGAGTGAAAGAACAAGGCACTCAGCACTAAGAGAATGAGCAGGGAGAGAATACTAGGTAGGTCTGGTGATATTTTAGCAGAGTAATAGTGTAATTTCTCAAAAATTGTGTCTCCTTTGACCTTGCCCGGGGGTCTATTTATACTTGGGCGTTAGGGTTGAGTTGGCACTTTTGGGCGCCAAAATTGAGAGGGTTGGCGGGGGACAATGACTGAAGTTCACCATTTGTCCCTACCTGCAGGCAGCCCTACCTGTCCCCTCCTATAGGCGTCACCTGGCGCCAACCAAAGTCAAAAAGCACATATGTCTCCTAATGAAGACGAGATATCTGATTTTGTAAATATCTTCTGGAACGGTAACTTGTGGTGCAATTTTTGCAAATCTTGAGAGAGGAGACCTTAAGGACCCCTATCTCTTAAAATTATTATTTTTCTTGAGAGGGACCTCGAGGACCCCCTCTTCTGGAAAAGTCATTTTTATAAAGATTTTAATCCTTGTGAGAAGCCAGCTCTTTAGTCGCTCACTTCACTTGTGAGAAGTGTGTGTAGCCTTGAGTGACTTCTGGGTCTTCCTAATAGTATTCTCTCAATCCTATAGTTCTAAGTGGTTGAGCTTGCTCAACATACCTTGTCCCTCAGCCGCCAAGCCAAAACTCCCAGGAGGTCCCAACTGGCCTATTCGAGCCCTGCCTGCTCAACTAGGCTACCTGTACAAGAAAGCAAAGTGTTAATAACGTTTCATGGTGGGGAGTTGCTCATGGTAGCCACTCCCCCATCCTGGCCTATTTTTTCTGGAAGCTGGGGGGGGGGGGGACCTTGACTGCTCCTCGCTCTGACATTTCCTGTTGTTAAGGGACCTCGAGGGTTCCTTCTCTATATGAGTTTCTATAGAGGCCTCGGGTGAGGTTCCTTCTCAATGTTTTTCTGCCCGGACCCTGGGTGGATTCCTTCTCAATATGAGTTTCTGCCGGGACCCTGAGGGTTCCTGCTCAATATGAGTTTCTGCCGGGACCCTGGGCGGGCTCCTTCTCAATATGAGTTTCTACCGGGACCCTGGGGGCTCCTGCTCAATATGACTTTCTGCCGGGACCCTGGGTGGGCTCCTGCTCAATATGAGTTTCTGCCGGGACCCTGAGGGTTCCTGCTCAATATGAGTTTCTGTTGGGACCCTGGGTGTTTTCCTTCTCAATATGAGTTTCTGTCGGGACCCTGAGGGTTCTTTCTCAATATAAGTTTCTGCCGGGACCCTGGGTGGGTTCCTTCTCAATATGAGTTTCTGTCGGGGCCCTGAGGGTTCCTGCTCAATCTAAGTTTCTGCCGGGACCCTGGGTTGGTTCCTTCTCAATATGAGTTTCTGCCTGGACCCTAGGGTTCCTGCTCAATATGACTTTCTGCCGGGACCCTGGGTGAGTTCCTGCTCAATATGACTTTCTGCCGGGACCCTGGGTGGGTTCCTTCTCAATATGAGTTTTTGCCGGGACCCTAGGGGTTCCTGCTCAATATGAGTTTCTTCCGAGACCCTGGGGTGATTCCTGCTCAATATGTTCGATAAAAAATATTTTATTTATTTTTTTATTTGTAGGTAGACACCCCTCTACATTAGCCCCTCGTGCAAAGTTTTTTTTTAGGTTGGGTAGACCAGAAAAACATTTGTACGCCATAAAGTCAATTTCAATAATATTTTTTTTTTAAAATTTTGGAGGGATCCTAGGATCATTAAGTGCAGTGTCCCTTCATCCGAGGTTTTTGATTTTCGAGAATCCACGCGTCAGTGCGGGAACTCTCATCCCATTATTTGGGGAAAAAAATGTCATAACCTTTTTGCCTTCTGGCTCGTTCTCCCACTTTGGTGTAAATGACATAAGGCCTTTTTCTTTAAATTCTTTCATCTTCTTCTATAACCTTTGTAGAGAGTCCTTGAGTTTGTAGTGAGAGAAAGTGAGAGGGAAGAAAATTAAACACCATAACCCCCAATCCCTTTTTTTGCTTTAGCTTTTTCAAACACCCTAATAATGGCTTCTAACCCATCCAATACCTCTTCAAATGTGAACATCCCCAAAGCTCCCATGGACTTTGCCTCCATGTCCCCTTCAATGCCCCTCCCAATCGCTCCGAACGCCGGTATTACTGTCGCCGGTGATCTCTGGTCTCGTTCTATCATTAGCGTCGAGGCTTCGCCCGTGCCGCCTGCATCTTCTCTATCGGGAGGTGATTCAGATTTTGGGTCGAGAATCCTCATGGGCTCCTCGCCCTTCCACTCAGCAAGTACGACTTTTTATTTGAGTTCTTCCGTAGCGAGGGGTGTCTCGACCGAGCCTTTGTTGACAGCGGGGAGTGTCTCGACCAGTGGTATTTTGTTTGAAAAAAAAGTATCTCGTCTGAATCTTTGTTGGCCACTAGGGGTGTCTCGACCAATGGTATTTTGCTTAGGGAAAAGGGTATCTCGTCTGAATCCTTGTTGGCCATTGGGGGTGTCTTGACCAATTGCATTTTGCTTAGGGAAAAGGGTATCTCGTTTGAATCCTTGTTGGCCATTGGGGGTGTCTCGACCAGGGGTTTTCGTTTGGAGAGAAGGGTATCTCGTCCAATCCGAGCGTGAGTTTGGATTTTTCAATTGAGACGGCTGCTGATAAGAGCTCGACGTGAGCGGTCCCCTCATCCGAGGGTTCCTTGCAAATGACTTTGGATTTTTCAGAAATGGGGGTCTCGACCTGTGATAGCATGGTGGTCTCTCGTCAGCGGCTGGGGGTCTCGCGGTCTGTCATCGTGTCTATGGGTCCCTCGTCAGAAGCTGAGGGTCTCGACGTCGGCGAGAAGGGGGTCTCGACGTAGGCTGGTGATTTCCTGCATGGCGACGCAGATGTTGATGCTCCTGGAGTTTCTTCGCGACATGTGTTATTTGCTGAAAATTTTCCACGAGACCCCTTTTATATTATGGGCTTCTTGACAGAAGCGTCATTGGCACTTGGGGTTTTGAGTGAGGGCGTCTCGACCCCTATTATGTTGAAAGGGGGGGTCTCGACATCTGTTGAAATTGGTGTTGGTTCCTCGCGCTTTGCGCTAAACATGGGGGGTTCCTCGCGTCACCCAACCAAGGGTTCCTCGCCGAATCAAGTAGAGGCGGCTGGGGGTGTCTCGTCTCCTTGTGGTGTTGACGATTTTTTGATTGGTCGTGTTGCGTTTGGGGAGATGTGCGATTTGCCATTTGTTTCAGGTGGGGGGTCTCGACCTCTTATCACGTCGAGGGTTCCATGACCCATGGTGTCTCGCCCATTATTGGCGTTATGGAGAGTATGCTGCTGACCAGGGGATCTTCACATGTTTTTGCGGGGGTTGCCACTTCCACTTCTTTTTTTGCGACAGGGGACACCCAGGGTCCCTCACTCGGAGTCCCTACTAGGATGAGTTCTTTTCTTGAGTCCCTGGCTTTTGGTAATTCTTTAGCTGCGTAATCCTCTTCTCAGGCGTGGAAGGACTATATGCGCACTCGCCAAGGGAGGGATTTTGGTAATTATCGTCATGCTCCTTTTTTTGGTCCAACTGACAACTTCATGATTTCTCTTTCCAAATTTGAGGATAAATTTTCTGACACTGCCCTCGAGCGCCCTTATATGGGGTTAAGTGAGTCTGTCGATCCCTCTACTGTTTCTCCAGATTCTATCCTCCGAGTCTGAGTTGACCGCGGTGACTTTCCTTATTCCAATGTTGAAGCTAAAACTGTGGGGGGTCCCACGGATGAGTGGGCTAGCTGGGTTGACTATGTTCTGAGCATTCCTGATTACGTGGCTATTCTTAGGGAAGTGGGTCTTTTTACCGCCGTTAGTAGCCTGAAGTCATGCACGATATCTAAGCATATTTATTCGCTCAATCTTTTATTGTCTCGATGGAGTTTGGAGTCTCACACATTTATCACAGGCTGGGGCGAATTTACCATCACCCTAGAGGATGTGTGTGAATTGTATGCTCTTCCTTTCTTTGGGCAACAGGTCTTTTCTGATGGCTGCGAGGATACTGTAGAGCAGCAGATGGTAGGTGAGCTACGATCATCTCTCAGAGAGTGCTCGAAGTATGTATCTATAAATATAACTGGTCATTCCAAGCATTCCTTTGCCAAATGGCAAAGATACTGGTTCCGAGATTTTGAGCAGTTGCAGAAGGGGGAGACTTCACGCGCAGCCCCCAGAACCCAGGATGGTCCCAAGCTCCACTCTCCTTCACATTTAGCCGCCTTTTTGGTTACGATTCTGACTCGGTTCCTTCTGCCAGGTAAGCCTGAAGATTGACCTCGCGAACTTCTTTTTAGATTGGCTGTACGATTATCTCGCGGCAGGTCAATACCTATGGCCGCTTTGACCTTAGGTTCTCTTTACACCTAGATGGACCGAGCACACATTGATGTAGAGAGGTCTTGCGGTCAGTATGATGTTGCTAATTATGCCAATGCCGCTCTCTTAATGGCTTTTTTATTTGAGCATTTTCCTCACTTTACCTCAGGGGCTCACACTTGTCATATCGATACAGCGAGACTTCTCCGATGGCACAAGAAAATTTCGAAGAAATCTTTGGGAATACTGATTGATGATATTGAGGAGTTTGAGTTTCGACCTTATACCAAGCGCCCTCGGGGCATTTTCAGCTGTCTTTCTTTTCCTGACGACGGTGGGACTTTCTATTACCCTTCAGCGCTAGGGTCTGTTTCTACCTGTCCTCATATTAATGTGGTGACAATGCTCTTACAATGCCACCTCCCTTCTTGGACTGAATTGGGTCCGCGTGCTGAGTTCTATCATTTCGAGAGAGCAAGACGACAGTTTGGCTATGATCAGGGCGTTCACACCCCTCCTCTTCCTACCTTCGGTGATCCTTCTGAGGCGTTTTCAGCGGCGTGCACTAGCTTCACTCGTCGGGGATTGTTCCATAGAGTTAGCGGTCTAGGGGGCCTCTACGTGCCTCCTCGCGACTATCATTCTTTATTTACTTCGTCTTGGTTCCTTCTATGGCAGCGACAAGTCCGCCTTATCCAAAAATGTGTAGTTGGTCCTCCTCATGAGACCAACCCAGTAAAGTATATCAAAGCCCAGTTTTTGGTTAGGCAGACGCAGAAAGATCCTTGGTTTCTCAGCACCACTTCCACACCACCCTTGGAGCAGGCCATTCCCATTTTAGTGAAGCCTCTTCTTGACGAGTCACTTCAGCCTCTGCTGGCTGAGCTTCCCCCTGTGAAGTCCGGATGCCGACCAAAAAGCAGAGGGAAAGCGAGCGCCTCTACCGCGAGCAAAAATAAGCACCCTAACACAGATGTATCTAATTTTATTCCTACTATTACCGCTTCTCCTCCCCTTTCTCCTGTGAGGACCCGGGCTGTAAAGAAGAAGAAAGGGAATGGTGTTGGCATGGCTGCTTCCTCCGCGGCGGACCAAGAGTCTGATACTGGCGATCTTGGGGTGGAGGAGACCTTACGAATAGTGAAAGAGAAAGGTTACGGAGCATCGAGCCTTTCTTCCCCAGAGGCGCGGGTCGCCTCTATTCCCATTACAGAAGGTACTATATCATGACATTCTTTACTTAGTGGAACTAGTTCTCTTGGAGTTTCACCCCTGGATCTCCCTCCCCTTCATTGGAAGAGGAACTAGTTGATTATGGAAGCACCCCTTCCTATGACGACCATAGTTCTTCTTCGGGTGATACGGGCGGCCTGGGTTTCCATAACGAAAGCACTACTGACACTTATGCTTTGTTATCTGTCTCGAGAGAGTCTTCTAGTGATGATGAGGCATCCCATTCTCCTGGGGGAGTTAGCCCCACCCATCTCCCTTATGGCCAGACCACGCGCCCTGCTGCTGTAAGTGTTCCCCCTTGTTGGAAAAATTTTCTTTTTTTGCATATGATTTTATTTCTCCCCCCCTCATTATTTTCTTATTTGTTAATGAAAGTATCCTGTCATATTTTTGCAGGTCATTTCCATGGAGGCAAGCAGTTCCCCTCTTCCCCCATTACGATTGTCGCCCTTTCAGCGGGAGAGGAACTCCATGCTCATTTCTTCCCGAGGCCTTTTTAGAGAGGTTTGCTATCTCCTTAATTCTTTTACCATCTGATGTAATTTGTTAACCTTCCAATTACATATTGGTTATGTACGCTGTCATTTCCCTACAGCTTTCATCTGTACACCTTACCGGCACCAGGACCACTTTCGTGACTTCTCCTTCTGCTCCGGTATGCCTCGCCATTCTCAAAACTTTCATTGTGCCCTTTTCCTCTTTACTTCTTCCTTTTATTTACCCTTTTACAATGTGTAGAGGGTTGTGCCTTCCGGCGTTGTCACCTCATCTTCTCTTATTTCAGCGGTGGGCACTTCTACAACTGAGCCCCTGGGCACCTCCTCATCTAAGGTATGCATTTTTACTTTTGAATATTTGTTTCCCTTCAGTAGCGGGTCCTAGTGTCTCTTGGATTTTCTTCTCAGGGAGGGACTCTTCCCTTACCTGACATTATTATCCCAGGTTTATCCTCTTCGGGGAGGATTTCTATCCCTCGGGTCCGCATATCTATGGACGGTAGACCCTTGGTTCAGGTAATTTCTCGTGGCCTAATATTTACTGTGGCTTCAACTAGTGAGCCCACACTTCAGGTCAGGCCTTTCCATTGGAGCATGGAATATCTTTTTCCTCAAACACGTGATGAATAACATATTTTCATTCTTTGCAGGCTATCAGGACAGCCCCTACTGCGCCAACCTTCCTTTTCCGCTCTTCCCTTATGGATGGGGCTCAGGCACTTTCTTATTTTCTTGGTTATATATTTATTCTCTACTCAGCCTGTACTTATCGTTGCCCTCTTTCACTTTGTTGCAGTTATCCTTTGGTGCTATTTCGAGTGTGGCTCCTGTTATTGTCTCTTCAGCAGCCCCTATGCATGGGCCAGCTTGTCCTGTTATCGCGCCCCTTCAGGTAGCTATCTCTCTTATGCCTTTGAGGAGTTTACCTCTCCCTCTTTTTAATTTGAGGTATTTGTCATTCATGAGATAGGTGATTTATTACCTCTTGCCCTTTCTTGTCACTCGCAGCCTCGCCTACCCATTGCGGCTACCGTCGCTGAGGTTGTTCTTCCGGAAGCGCCTGAGGTTGAGGTAGCCTCTTTAGGAGCACTGGTCGCTAAGACAGCCCCTTCAAGAGCATCGACCAGTGTGGCGGCCCCTATGGGAGCCCCTGCACCTCCTCCTTTGACCATTATGGAGAGCGTTATTCAGGTACAGTGTATAAGGGTATCTACTTCCCTCATGTCATTCTTATGTCTTTATTGTTCTGTTTAAATTGTGCGAGCATTCTCATCTTCGACTTTGTTATATTGTTTCTAGGTGAGTGAGGTTGCTCCGATGATTATGGAGTCTGATGAAGTTGCTCCTATATTCGTGGAGTCTAAGAGTGGGATGGCTGCGAGAGAGGTATTAAACTAGCATACCCCCTCTTTTTACGATTCCCCTCTTTTCTTCTTGTGTATACTGTGCAAGCATTCTCATTTCACCTTTGTTTCATTATTTCCAGGTGCATGAGAGTACTCCGACGACTGTGGAGTCTGGCAGTGGGGTAACTGTGAGAGAGGTATTAAACTAACATACCCCCTCTTTTTACTATTCCCAATTTTTCTTCTTGCATATACTGTGCAAGCGTTCTAATTTCACCTTTGTCTCATTGTTTCCAGGCACATGAGAGTACCCCGATGACTGTGGAGACTGGCGGTGGGTCCACTGTGAGAGAGGTATTAAACTAGCATACCCCCTCTTTGTATTATTCCCCTATTTTTTTCTTGCATATGTTGTGCAAGCATTCCCATTTCACCCTTGTCTCATTGTTTATAGGTGCATGAGGGTACTTCGATGACTGTGGAGTCTGGTAGTGGGATGTATGTGGAGAGAGATCATAGTTCTGAGTTCACTCCTTTAGTCGGTGACGCTGATTCTGGTGGAGAGTCTTATTTCTTCCTTTCTGAGGCGGGGTCTCGCCACTCCGATGGTGATGATGAAGTAGAGGATGCTGCGACTATTGCGGGTAGACTATGGCGTGAGGAGTTACCAGGACGATTCAGGGCACATGAGCGTCAGCTCTTGGATCTCATCTTAGAGCACCATCCCGAGACATTCACTTCTCAGAGTATACTTCAGATCGACAGTCTTACAACCTTCAACCTGAGGGCTCTTGTCAGCCATGTTCATGAGTTCTTGGCTACCTTACCTGCTAAGCTGACTAGCTCTTCCATTTTGCTATTATTGGATGCTCTTTGCGACTTGCATCAGTTCTATCATTTTCTTTTGGATTGGATTGATGTGGGGGTTTGACCCTTTATGAGTGTTCCTTTCCGAAAGATAGTGAGATTTCACACTTCTCAACAGTCCAGAGTTGAGCAGCGGCAGGCTGAGGCTGCAAGAATTTGGAATCAGATCGCGTTACTGCAGGTGAAGCTTGCCAGACTCGAGTCTGGTGATGAGGAAGACAAGGTTAAATTCATCAGGTTGGAGGAAGAGTTTCTGCGGGAGGCTGGTCCGTCGTATGCTGGTGCCATCGCTCGTGATGATTTATTTTTTGTAGTTTCTAGCATATAGGCTACTTCTTGCTTTGTAGTGCTCAGAATTCTATGTGTTCATCACTTATCATTCCTGGATGAGACACTTTATTTCTTCTGCACTTTTCTTTTCCTTTGTTCTCCGCTTAAATTGTGGGTATTTGTTTTATATGACTTGCTCTAATTTCTGTGAGCATTTAACCTACTGATGATGGTTGCCCCATATACTTCGGGGTACTTGCATTTACACGGGAAGTTACGTGTATATATATATATATATATATATATATATTATATTTTTCAAAAAATGCACCTCTTATAGCTGTGAGGTATTTGCATGTTACTGTCTGGGATTGCCGCTCCTGTCTGTGGGGGTACTCCTGCGCACTACTACTTATAGTCATAAAGGCTAGGTTGGAGAGGGGGGGTGACCCCTGTCCCCTTCCCGAAAGCCTGATTTTATTGAAAAACTATTTGAATTAGCTAGCCGCTAGTCTTTGGGGTCCTTGCTCTATATTCTCTTTTAAGAGTTTCACCGTTCTTTGTAATATTAAAGAGGAGGAATTTAATATCCCCTCTATATTTTCTATTAATTTATGTCTGGGGGACTTTGCTCAGCATACTTTTCTCTTAGGATGGACTTACCTCCCAAGTGTAGTGAGCAAAGTTCCTGATTTTTGTGTACTCTCTTCTAACTTAGTAGGGAGTGTATATATATTTATGTAGATATATATAAATGAGTAAACAAAGCAAACATCAACAATGATCAAAAGTGTTGCTATTTCATTTCTTTACTTTTGTGTGCTGTTTACAATGTAGTATTGCTCTAAAAAAAAATTTACAAAAACTTTTCTGGTATAAGAGCAATCCTCGACATGCATTACAGACATGACAAACACAAAGAATTTGTTAGCTATTACTAAGCATAATACCTCTTCAGCCACTTGCAGTTGATGGACTGGAGGCAATCACTCTCTGGTTCTAATATTTGGCAGTAGCCCGACTTCCCCACTCCTCTGACGACAAAAGGGCCTTCCCAGTTAGGTTTGAATTTTGATACCGACATGCTACGAAGATGGTGAGTTGATGCTCGCAGGACTAAATCTCCCACCTGGAACTCTCTAGGCTTGACTAAGTTCTCGTAGACACTGGACAGTTGCTGAGTGTAGACTTTGAAATTCTCTCTCTCCTTGTCCTTATGCTCGTCCAGCGCCTCCAGCTGTACGTGCCTTGGGTCAGGGATGAGCCCATTGTTAAGAGAAATTCCGGCTGAAGGTAGCGCCCGTTCCACTGGTAGGACAACTTCAGTCCCATATACTAGGGAGAAGGGAGTGAACCCTATTGGCTTTCTTTTCGAAGTACGATAGGCCCATAACACCATAGGCAACTTCTCATCCCATGCTCCCGGCATGTCCTCTAGCATTTTCTTCAAAATGTTTATTAGGGTCTTATTGGTAGCCTCTGCTTGGCCATTGCCCTTGGGGTAGGATATGGTTGAGCTATTATGCACAATCTTATACCTGTCTGTGAGGAGGGCCATATCCTTGCATACAACTTGCTTCCCATTATCCGTTAAGATCAATTTGGGTATACCAAACCTGCATATGATATACTCCTTTATAAACTGGGTTACCACTTGGGCGGTGACTCTCCTTAAAGGAATGGCTTCCACCCATTTGGTGTACAATTCTGTAGCCACAATGATAAAAGCCTTGCCATGAGATGCCGGGGTTATCTTTCCTACCAGGTTGAACGCCCATGTGTGGAAGGGATAAGGAGCTGCCAAGCTTTGCAGACTGACGGAGGGAGCGTGTACCATGTTTCCATGCACTTGACATGCTCTACACTTCTTCATATACCCAATGGAGTCAGCCTCTATGGTCGGCCAGTAGTATCCCAGCGTCATCAGTTGATCATACAGTTTGGCGCCTCCTATGTGGGAGGGCTCATGAGCTTCTTTCAGCACCTTTTCCACCTTCTCTTTGGCTACGCACCTTAACGCCTTCTCATTGTACCCCTTCCTATATAACTCCCCCTCGACCAAGTAGAAACGGGCTATCCTTTTTCTAAGGTTAATTTTATCCGCTCTCTCGGCGGGCAGCTCCCCGTTTCTTAGATATGCTAGGTACGGATGTCTCTAATCTTCGAAGGCTTCCACAAAGTTAGCCTCCGTCGACTGGTCAAAATTAGCTTGGCACTTTAAACAACTTTATTGCAAGCGGGCCGCTTTTATACTCATGGCAGGCCAATAATACCCGCTTCGTTGCAGTCGTCTATAAAGAGGGATATCCGTATCTCTGCAGTGCTTCTGGTGGATCTCTATTAACCTCTCCTTGGCTTTTTGCTCCCCTACGCACCTTGCCAGAAACCCTCCAGGACTCTTGAAGTAGAGAGTTCCTTGCAGCACACGATAGTTGGCTAACTCTAATATTTTCATTGTCCCTTCTCTCGTTTCAAGTTGCTTCTCCACTAGACGCCTCCAATCTTTTGGCTCGTTACTTGGGAACAAGGATTTTACAGTAGTGGCTACCGTTATCCGCCTCACCGTGATGGTTGCTTCTGACTCCTCCATGTCCAACTTTCGTGCTATGGTGGCGAGCGCTTCCGGGTGCCTGTTCATCGTTCGCGTCTGCCTCTCCACAGTTACTTCTAAGAACTGTCCCAGCAGCCTTTGGATGATGTGTCTGTACGGTGCTAAGTTGGCATGTTTAAGGGAAAACTCTCCATTGACCTGCCTCACTACCAGATTGGAGTCCCCTCATATACACAATACCCCGATCCCTCTTCTGAGTGCGTCAAACATCCCTAGAATGAGGTCTTCGTACTCAGCTTCATTATTTGAGCATTTGAAATCTAACTTGAAGGAGAGGGTGATCTTCTCTTTCCCTTCCGACAGTATGATGCCGGCTCCACCTGTTCCTTGAGCACTGGAACCATCAAACTCCATAAACCACTTCTTCACCTCCTCCGCCATGCATGCTTGAAAACTTTCTCCGGGTAGCTCTTCATTAGGTGGTTCGAAAACTCCACTTGGGAAGTGGGCCAGCAGATCTGTTACTGCTTGACTTTTAATAGCTTTGGGCACTACATATTTTAGATCATATTTTGACAAGATAAAAAACCACCTTGCTGATCGTCCCACGAGTATAGTCCGTGCGAGGAGGTACTTGATGGGATCACACTTGGTGACTATGTGAACTGTGAAGGCTAGAAGATAGTGTCTCAACTTCTGGGCCACAAATACCAACGCCAGGCAGTGTCTCTCAACGCCAGTGTATCTCGATTCTGTTCTAGTGATTACTCTTGACAGGTAATATATCGACTTTTCCACTCCTTATTTCTCTTGCGCCAAGAGGGCCCCTATCGATCTCTCTGTAGAAGTAAGGTAGAGCAGCAGCGGCGCTTCGGCTTCGGGGGGAATCATCGTGGAAGGAGAGGCTAGGATTTCTTTAATCTTCTCGAACTCTTTCTCCTGTCTCTCTCCCCAAACCCACTTGGCTTTGTCTTTTAGTAGAGGCGCGAACGGATGAGTTACTTCTGCCAGCGCAGGTATAAACCTCCGCAGGTAGGATACCTTTCCCAGGAAGCTCTTAAGTTGCCTCTGACTCTTGGGCGGTGGCATCATCACAATGGCTTTCATCTTCTCTGCATCCACTTGCACCCCTTGTCTATTCACCACAAAACCTAAGAATTTCCCTGCAGTAACCCCAAAGACACACTTTGAGGGGTTCATTCTCATCTTATACCGACGACACGTTTCGAATACTCTCCTGAGATCCTGAATATGCTTTCTTTCTTTCTTAGACTTCACCACCAGATCATCCACATAGAATTCTAGTATATCATGAAATAGGTCATGAAAAATTGCCATCATGGTCCGCTGGTATGTGGCCCCGGTGTTCTTCAATTCGAAGGGCATGACTGTATAGTGAAAGTTCCCTAACGGTGTGCAAAAGGCAGTCTTCTCCGCATCGTCAGGGTCCATTTTAATCTGGTTATAACTAACATACCCGTTCATGAAGCTATACATCTCATGTCCCACGGTGGCATCCACTAAACTGTCTATACTTGGTAATGGGAATTCATCCTTAGGACACGCCCTGTTCAAGTCACGAAAATCTACACAGATTCTGATTTGGCTCTTATCTTTCTTCGCCACTGGCACTATGCTGGAAAGCCATGTGGGGTGCTGAATAGGCTTGATGAACCCTGCCGCTAACAACTTCTCCACCTCAGCTTTTATCTTCAAGTCAAGGTCCGCTTTGTATGTGCGTGTGGCTTGCCTTACCGGAAGGGCATTGGGAAGGATGTTCAATCTATGAGAGCTCACTTCTGCGTCTATTCCTGGCATCTCCGTGTACTTCCATGCAAATACATCTGTGAACTCCTTAAGTATCCCGATGAGCTCTTCCTTCTGCCTCGATTCTAGGCACTTGTAGATTAGAATGGGTCTACTCTCGCCCTCTTCTATCCCCAACTTGATTTCCTCTAATTCTTGCAGCTGCTCTCTGGGTCTGTCTTGCATGCATTCTGGAGCTTCTTCTGGTTCCTCAACATGCTCAATAATATGGTATTCATCAACGATAAAACACTCGGGCGTCGGGTCGATGCTCTCATCCCAAAACACCGACCGCGCAGATCGTTATAGACGGTAGATTATCTTTCCATCAGGAAAAACTACCTTCTTGCAAGTTCGAGGGGGTCTAGCTACCTCCTCTACTTTCCTCTTGCCTTTTGCCATGTGGGGGATTATCCTCCCCCCTAGACGGTCATGAACGAACTTCTTCTGCGGGACCCTTCCCTCAGCTACCTTAATCCCTTCTAGTTTTCTTGCAGAGACCTTTCTTTCCTCATCTAACTCGGTGTAGAAGGCAGCATCTACCAGGTGGGCCTCCTCAACGGCGAAGGGTCTCTGCGTGGACTTGATCACTATCTCTATACCTCTAATGTTTGCCTTCGCACATTGATGGTAAGTGAAAGGCACTATGCCATGAGTGTGCATCCATACCCTTCCAATAAGTAATTGGTAGCTAGTGTTAGCATTAATAACATGAAATTTGTTGTGGGAGGTGAAATTTCCCAACTTGATTCCCACATTCACGTATCCAATAGACTGCATCCCGACATTGTCAAATCCAGAAATTACTAGTGGTACCGGAATCACCTTCCCCTGGTCAATTCATGTTTCATATAATGTACTGATAGGCATGATGTTAATAGATGCTCCCCCATCCATCAACGCCCTGGGAAACGAGACTCCATGAACCGTGGATGTAACATACAACGGGCGGTTGTAGAAGTAAGGCACCAACCTATCTGCTTCTAAAAACACCACTTCAGAAGTATACTTCTTAATCATCCTTCTTATTGGCCCCTGCCAATTTAGCGAAGGATCTCCCCGCTGCTGCACTGCCTTCAAGACCTTCCTCGTGATGGACACCCTTGTGTCATACTTCACGCCTATCTGGTTGAAAAACCACTTAAACTTGGATCTCCTTGCTACGGCCTCACATTCAGAATCTAAGTCTACCTTGTACGTCTGGGCACTGCACACATATTCCTCTTCAGAGGTCCCTCCCTCATCTAGGGCGAGAATGACATCTACCTCACCCTCTGAGAGCGTCACTTCCTCAACTTCCCCACTTCAATTTATTTATTCCGGGGTGAAGAACCACTCCTCTTGCTTTCTCTTTAGCTCAATTCTGCTTAGTGATAGACTTCCCAACTCTTCACATAACTGATCTCCATTCTCCCACTCCATCAGGCTTTTGGTAGCCTGATCATCATAAGCAACTACCATGTTGGCGGTGCCAAAGTGATGTGCAGGAAGTGGATTCTCGTTAACATCCACAGGGGGTATCTGCAAGGTACCACTGGCCATCTGCTCGCCAATGATCCTTCGCAAGTAGTAACAATCTTTGGTAGAGTGCTGCACTCATTGGTGCAACTCGCAGTACTTTGGATTGGCCTTGTCAGCTGCAGTGGGGGTTTCTCCTTTTAGGTGAGGAGGTCCTGCTACACCTTCTCGTACTAAGGTGCAGTAACAATCCATAACCTCAGCTACGCTGGATGGTAGTGGCGGCGGGGCATCTTCCCCAAACTTTCTCTTTTTGCCGGGACTGTCAGTCTTGGCCCCAGAGCCTGCCTTTTTCCCTTTGGGACTCCCGTCCACATAGTTAACCGCTTGCCTCCTTGAAACTTGAAACCTCCCGAAAGTCAGTGGGACTTGTGTCCTCCAGCCCGGGGCTCTTGGGTTGATTATCATAGCCCTGTTGCTAGCAACCCTGGTGAATTCTTTAAAAGTTCCATCTCTGGTTTCGTTGATCAAGTGCAACTTATACTCTTCTAAGAATCCTTCCACACATATCTGCAATAACCTGGCCTCCGCCACGTCCTCGTGGACATCTAAGGCCCTCTCACGAAATCGCTTGATGTAGTGCATCAACTCTTCTCCTGGCTTCTGGATCTCTTGTGCTAAGTGCCTCAATGTAAATTCGTCCTCCTCTACAAAGAACTTCTGGAAGAACTGCTTGTGCATCTCTTCCCAAGTAGGGACGCTGTTAGGCGCCAAGTGGGAATACCATGTATAATCCGTCCCAGTGAGGGTCTTAGAGAACTCCCTGAACCTCAGGTTCTTGTCGCCATCATGTATTCCCAGGTACTCGACAAACCTCTTCACGTGTTCTCTAGGGTTCTCCCCCTACCGCCGAACTTGATAAATTTTGGTGGAATATACCCCTCGGGGTATGGCTTCTCACTTACTTCCTAAGGATAGGGGTTTTGTAACTCCTCGTATAGGTTGGAACCCTCCCTCTGAGAGGAGGAGAGGAGCTTCCTCACTTCCTCCATAGTAACAGCCTTAGAGGGTGACTCCTCCAAACACATGCTTTTAGCAGCTGGCGAACCTGTTGGCGCCAGAACCTGCTCCGACGCCGCCTTTCGGGACAAAATCGTCTCTGCTGGAACCGTAATAGGGGTGGCTACCCCTCCAGAAGGGGCAGCAACTGGTGTCACACAACCTTGACCCAAACTTGATAGGTCTACGTTATTTTATTTCAAGAAGTCAAAAAACATTGCCATAAGATTCATACATGCCATTGGAGCCACTGCCGGCGAACTGGTCTGCCCTGCCTGAGGCGCAGGCACCTTGACTCCGATCACCACCATTTCTTCCTGGGTAGTATGGTCACTGTGAGCTCCATTACCATATGGAGTTTCCTTAAAAACCAATTGCTTAGAGACATTGAAACCTTTTTTGTCCATTGAAATAAGAATACCTCCCCAGCAGAGTAGCCAAATGTAGGAGGGTAGTGAGACTGGGGTCTATGAATGACTGGAAAGGGTGAGGCGTGACCCACTCCAATGGACACTGCCTGCAAGGTCTTCAAGGTCTTCTGGTGCAACTTCTCAAGAAACCTTCTCCTTCAGGTAATAATGGAACTCAAGCTTCAACTCACTCCCTGCAAGAAGATGAATTTTCACAGCAAAAATAGTAATTTTCTCAAGGGAAACACCTGAGAATGATGGCTGTCAGTGGGGAGTGAAAGAACAAGGAACTCAACACTAAGAGAATGAGCAGGGAGAGAATACTAGGTAGGTCTGGTGATATTTTAGCAGAGTAACAGTGTAATTTCTCAAAAATTGTGTCTTTTTTGACCTTGCCCGGGGGTCTATTTATACTTGGGCGTTAGGGCTGAGTTGGCACTTTTGGGTGCCAAAATTGAGAGGGTTGGTGGGGGGCAATGTCTGAAGTGCACCATTTGTCCCTACCTGCAGGAAGCCCTGCCTGTCCCCTCCTGCAGGCGTCACCTGGCGCCAACCAAAGTCAAAAAGCACATATGTCTCCTAATGAAGACGAGATATCTGATTTTGTAAATATCTTCTGGAACGGTAACTTGTGGTGCAATTTTTGCAAATCTTGAGAGAGGAGGCCTTAAGGACCCCTATCTCTTAAAATTATTATTTTTCTTGAGAGGGACCTCGAGGACCCCCTCTTCTGGAAAAGTCATTTTTATAAAGAGTTTAATCCTTGTGAGCAGCCAACTCTTTAACATTAGTGAGGTGTTCATTATTAAGGGTATTCGGTAATGTACTGTATGGGCGGTACTGCGTAGATTACATGAGATGCGAAGTTAATACCCAGAGTCGTCCTTACCAGAAATGCCGTATTTTCCGAATTTCGAGACGAAATTCCATTATTAGGGGGAAGTATGTAATACCCCGTATTTTTGAAGATGTAAATAATTATGTGATTTATTATTATTGTTAATCCGGATTAAATTTGAGAATTAATTGTTCATCCGGATTAAATTTGAATACTTACTAGCGTGACGATAAGTTAGTAATTAATAATATTACTGTGAGAATAAGTAATATGGAATGACGATTTTGTATAACTTGTCGTAAGAGAGAAATACGACAGTTTGGTATATTAAGTTTGGGACGCGCGTGTGAGTCGTGTCAGGACTAATTAAGTGGAATAAAAAGGTAAATTATTTTAAGTAACTCGTATTATCATTTCGAGTGCACCGTTGAGTCCAGAGGGGTCGAGATAGTCAGAAAACTCTACCCGGGTATTTTATTTGGACTCCGGGATATTTTTAGGCCAAGACGGCACCCGGTAGGGGTAGTTTTGTAATTTGAATTTTTGGAGGAATTAAATGGACGAAAATTAGACAAATATTATATCAGCTAATTAGGGACAATTAGGGTTAGGTTACACTAAAATCAAGAGAGAGCCACAGTGGGTGAGGGAGAGCCAATTCCAAAGGAGGAGAAGCTATTTTCACCACCTTGCACAACCACCACCACCATCGTGTAGATCGAAACGCGAGGAACGCATCCATACCAACAACACCAACGGATCAGACCTTCAAAATCGAGGCAAGTGTTTATTGCTTTCTTTCTTTATCGATAATTATATTCATGTTAGTCTAGGTTAATAAACCTTTGTTATGAAAGTTAATTTGGGTGAAATTGGAGAACTATATCATAAACTAGGGCTGATTTGATAAGGATTTGAATACCATATGTAGTTAAGATGATGCCTACGAAATTAGGATGATTTCTATGAATAAATCTGGGTTTAATTTAGAAGTTATGCATATTAATTTAAGAACAAGGGTTCTTGATAATAAAATTCGGGATTCCGAATGATATGGATGATTTGTGAGGATTTAATGATGTTAGGTTATGGGAAATCACGTATACATGTTAGAATAATGTTTGGTATTGATTGTTGGAAGTTTGGGCTTGATCTTTAGAGGTTTTAGGAGTAAAAATGGTGGGAAAATGCTGAATCTGGAGGTAGGGGACGAAACAGTCCAGGTCGCGAGATGTCGCGCGAAGTCGCGCGAAGGGTCATTCGAGCGAGTTCAGCAAGTCGCGTGAAGTCGTTCTAACGACACGTGGAAGTCGTTCGAGCGAGATCCATTCTGGTTCGAGCGAGATTTCTAATTTTTAGGGAATTTTCTGTTTTGCCCCAATTTTAGTAAACGGTTAATTTGAGTGGGAAAACCAGTGTCCGATGAACCCAGAATAGTGCAGAATTATTGGGAGTTGTTTAGGTATAATGATTTAAACATTAGGTATGGTGAGTTTACCTTGAAGATTACGAGAGAGAGATAATCGTAATTATAAATGCGTCGAGAGCATTAAGTGATAAATACTTACGATACTAGTTCTAACGATATGGAACTTATAAGAATAAAAATTAGTGGTTACGTTTCGGACTTCTTATGATTATGTATTAAGGATTTTCAGGTGATATATTATCCTTATAAATATATTACGAGAGAGGGAATATCGTAACTTAAAAATACGTTGATAGTATTTAGTGATGAAAATACTACATTTGGAATATGACATTTGGTTGTGTGTATACCGTTTGATTTGATGGGTTGTGCGTATACATATATTTGATATTCTGTGTATGACATACCTAGCTGCTTGCTATCGCGGGGGGTTGTGTAGAGACAGTCTTATCGTGAGTGACCTTTGGGGGGATATTTAACTGTTATCTCAGAACATAGGACTGAAGACTTATTTGTGAGTTGATAAGTTGCTGACTATGGGAGCGCAGGTATGTGCGTGACCCATAGGCATGTGAACTATGCTCGTTGCCAATATGTGTGATTTATTTATATGTTTCGTGGGAGATTTTCGAACCGATAGTCCTTATTTGAGTACGAGATGTATCGGGACATGATAGGAGAGTATGCAATGCACTACAGGTATAGCCTTGGGGTACTGTGTTAGTATATATATAAATAGTGGTGGTAATTTATATATACTTGTGTTATACATACAACGTGATATTTGTAGGTTATTAAGATTGGGTTAATGCATATCTATAATAGTGAAATATATATATATATATATATATATATATATGCTTTTGGTATATCTAAAATGAGATAATATCAGATTATTAAGATAGTGAAATCTTCAGTAACGTAAATAGTAAATACTTCACTTTAGTGTGATAACATTTATTTAAAAATGATAAATATTGAGATCAAATACGGGATACTAAGAAGATGGGTAACTAGTAGGATGAGCCTTTTCCTAGTTAGAAGTGTGTCAGATGGCTAGGTTGGATTAGATGTACTTTAGGCGTGCACACTAGTTGAGAGGTGAGAATCTCATGTGAGAGTTCGAACTAACATGCATATAATACTTGCTTTAAGGCAGTTTTAAATACTTGCTATAAATCTTTTTAAAACATCGGGCTCTGACCCGTATCTTGGAAATCTTCTCTCTTTTGCTATATATATATATATATATATATATATATGTATTAGTACAGGTTCCCAGCCATAGGGACACCGATTCTAGATACTTGGATGGTTTGCCGAGCTGCAGCTATTATGGAAGTTGCGGATCATTGATATTAAACGTTTCTCTCATTTCTTTCAATTCTTAGTTCAGATATCTCAGTTCGGGCATGTGTCGCCCATTCTCATTAGTAGGGTTGTACTCAGTTTTCTTTGTAGATCTTTTCAGTTGGTTTGAGTATTTATTATGGTTTGGTTTGTGACTTTGAACTGGAAGGTTTTATCTAGCCTTAATTATTCAGTAATTGATTTAGTCAGCATTCAATTCTTGTGTATGGTTTTTAATTACATGTTCAGAAATTTATTGAATTAATTGGTTTCAATTTCAAATTGGAAAATATTTGACACTAGCTTAATTAAATGTTAGGTAATTAATTAGATTTAAGTTTTTGACAGTGATGCTAAGAATGAACCAACCGAACATTATGTTAGAAATTTTATAAAGTACTGATCACCCAATATTTAATTGGCCGGGGTGTCACAGTTAATAATACAATTTGGACATTGCGCAGTTCCTTTACAAATTCAGGGTGTCATGCGTTTGAAAGCTTCGAGGTGATTGAATCAATCGGATGATGCATAAGATTCCCACCACCTCGACTTGAGCATATCAGGTCATGGCCTCTGCTCGCCACATTATAGTGAAAAATATTTTTGCTCGAGGGGAAAATACTTTAATACCTTTTGTCGAACTTGCAAGCACTTGCAAAATTTTACAAGTTTGTCTTTTCCACTTTCACAAACCATATATCTTGCTTCATTGTATACAAGACACTCATCCTTTAGTTCGTGTTTATTGAGATACAATATGTAATCATAATTGCATGCATAAACATATTTGTACTTTAAACCCAAACCCTTCAAGCTCTTCTTCATGCTCGAATAACTATCTGGTAATGTGTTCTCTTTTGGGAGAATGTCTTTAGCCCACTTAAGAATTAAGATTACGTTGTTGCTCAACAAAACAAATTAAATCTTCTAATTACTCAAACCAATCATTGCGTACAAAGTGATGTTCTTCGTAATTTTTATGCAAATGTATAACCGCATCGGCTTCTAATCGCATGTATTCCCGATCTTGTGGTAATTCATCATCAACTAGTCAATTGCGTTGGTCATAATGCACATTATCTGGACTTCGTAAGTATCATCAATTAGGTTAGTCAGAGGATGATGTGTTAGCGAATCATTCACCACTTCCACCCAGTGGGGTTTCGTAACGCGATCGGGTACCGGTAATGTTTTCGGAACATATGGTATATTATTTTTTGCATGGAATGTCCATATCTTATACTTTCATGACATACCCCACATTAGTAAATGCAATTCAATGTCTTATAAAGACCTAAATTTATCGTTCGTACAATGATTGCACATACATGAAATCTTGTCACTATTAAGATTTCTATAGACATATTTAATAAATTCAATAATGCCCTTTACATGATTATCATAGACTCTATTACTCTCTTCTATCCACTATTTGTATTGTGGGGAGACCATTAAATAGTCTTTAAAATTCAAGTCACCTATATCAATAGGTTGAAACGAAGGTCATGTTGGATATAAGAACTCTCAGTTTATAATTCAAGCAAATTAATTCAACCCCAGTAATAATAAATATGAAATAAAACCAAACAAATTAAGATGTCATTAAACCCCGAAAAATTAAAATTAAAATGGTATATGATATCAACAGAACTCACACATAATTACAATATTACAAACTTGTTCCAAAATAAAACATTGTTCATCGCTTAATCCCGACCAACAAATGAATTGGTCATGCAATATAACAATTTTGATAATATTTTAATAAAGACCCCTCACCGGAGTCAACATGCACAGGCTCATCTCGATAACTATCGTACACTTTATCAACTAATATCTGAACCTCGCCCACTGCCAAAGGGCGATTGTGGACAAGTGTTCTGACATTCATGAAAATAAGCATGAACATTCCAATGACCATGCTATTGGACAAGTCTCTTATATAATACTCCTTGCCATAGTTACCATGCATGGATGACGATGATCCACGAAATGCTGTAGGAGGAGGTGCTTATGAGGGAAATATTAATCCTTAAGGCAGGATAGGAGAATTTTTGAGGAGGCATCTAGGAGGGTAATCCATGTTACTGGATAAATAATTAGACCAACCACTTAATTTTATTTTTTAGTGCTAACATTGCCCACGCCCTCCTAAGCTCTAACACCTCCTATTTTGTTTTGGCTTGTTCTTCTACCTTGTTTGACATGTGACTCTTCACCGAAGAGATCTCGTCCAATAGAGGGACAGTGTGTTGTATTTTGATACTTGGCATATGTGAGCCCTCACCTCTTGTCCTCCCCCTTTTTATCCTTACCAAGTACCCTGGTCAGGGCATCTGCTTCAATGTTATAGGGGTTGCACTCGAACTGAATACTGGTCATGCCTTCTATAATTTCCCGTAACATAATATTATATTTAAGGCTATGATTTTGATATTATTTTATTATAATATGCATATATATGATAACTAAATTAAAACTCACATGAGTCTTAGCCAATTCGTTTGGGAATTTATTAACCTTTTTCCCATCGGGCATGCAAGTACAAGTTGACACAATTAGCATCTTTACCTTCTTTCGGAGTCCCCTTGTTTATGTCCACCCATTCACCCTTCAGATCATCATATGATTTTGCCCTAATTTTGTGAACATCAACTTTATTTGCCCTTTTCTTTTTATTTTTCTCCATATCGGTCATTTTTTCCTCCATGGCCTCATTCTCTAAGAAGTTGTTCCATTGGTCGGTGGTCATTTGAACATTTGGGAGAACTCTATCTTTCAACCCCCCAAAATTAAAATTTAATGCCTCATTTGGGAAAAAATCTTGTGAAGGTTCTTTTGATAGGTTCTCATATGTTCAGATACTCAAGAAATAACATTTTCCTTCGAATCAGATAGGAATGTGAAAGTCTTACACAGTTGATCCACACATCATCCTTTATGGAAGGATCGACCTTCTTTCAGTTTTCTGAGCCCTCGACACCCACAATCATCTTTCTGAGAGACAAACAGTGGTTTTTATAAATCAAGACGTCAGGTCTTTCACCGGTAGGATTATTCACGAACATGGAGAAGCCAATGAGAATATTATCATTGGCTTGGGATTCCTAAGTAGCGGGAAGTGGGACATTGGATTGATAGGGGTTAGATGGGTTTGATGACTCGAAGATGGAGTGATAGACTGAATCTGTGACAGAATAAAGAATTGCCAACCCATAGGTGATGATGATAATTTAGGTTAGGGTATAGGAGAACACCCAATTTGTGGAGTTCCGTTATTTGGTTGATCATTTCCATTCATGTTAAAAATTTCCTACAATTAAAGAAAAAAATTAACGACGAATGTACGACAATCATTTTACGACTATATATATATATATATATATATATATATATATATACCTTTTCAACAACTTTTTAAACATGCTTGATGTGTGTATGATTTCAATCCAATCAGTATTAGTTTTTAAAATTTATAAAATTTTACACGTGGCCAACTGGGTCGAAGCACATCTATGATTGGCGTATAAAGGTCCGTGACATGAACTCGAAATCCTTTCTTCTTTAACTTATTTTCACGTTCACTTTTAATGCGCATATGCCGAGAGACGTTATCATCTAGGTGAATTGTTTCTTTACGAAGTTGTATCTATAATGGATGAATATTTTGTTTTTCCTTTTCTAACAATGTCACCAACATCACTGCCTTGTTGGGATTATGAAGGAGAAATATATTCTATATTGCCTTATCCAAGCGTTCTGGTATGAAAAACAGGATACGATCGATCAGGTACGCTTGCGAGATATCAAATCCACGATTTGTAAGGTAATTAAACTGTTCAATTTTCCTATTTTCATACTTGTAAATATGAGTTCCCTCTATATGGCCCGCATTAATAAAATATGTTTTAGTATGGTCTAATTTCACCCTCTCGTGCTCTTGTTGAAAGTAATTATTATTGTGACTCATTTTCGTGAGAAAATATATAGAGTGAGGGTAAAAATATGAGTCTTAGAGGTAATGGCTCTAATTAAGCCTAGATTAATTATTATTTTTCAATCGATTAGTTATACACAAAAAGTCCAATTTAAGTTCATTTTAATTAAATAATTCCTAAAATTACTACGTGTCCACCAAATGTGCAAGCCCTTCCACTAATTTATGTTCACCCAAACAACAACCACATAAAGAAGGAGTGAACATGGCCACAACAGTCAACCAAACAAATGTATACATTAATATTCATTCAGAGAGTATTAATAAGTCCAATTTAAGTTCATTTTAATAAAATTAATCCTAAAATTACTATGTGTCCACCAAATGTGCAAGCCCTTCCACCAGTTTGTGTTCACCCAAACAACAACCACTTAAGAAAGGGGTAAATACTGGCACAACATGTTAACGAAACAAATATATGCATCAATATTCATTCGCACATATCAACAAGTTCAATTTAAGTCCTTTTTAATTAAATTAATCCTAAAATTACTATGTGTGATACCCCGCTTAAAATAATAACGGGTGGCCAACCCTATACTAATTTAAATCAGGGATCTCAAGTGGATTATTCTCAGCATCTACTGACGATACTAAAAAAATATAGCTAACTACCCAATACAATAATAAGCGGATGCCAATTGTTTTTAAAACATATAATGAACATCATACCAACAATAATAACTACTAAACACGATAAAATGTACTCACATTCCACGATAAAAATAAGTACTCATATAAAACATAATAAGCACACACAAAAAAAAATATCCGAATATGCTGTCGGGTCACAGACAATACAACAAACCAGAGGAGAGAAATATGAAAGTGATATATATAACTCTTGGGTATAAACCCGATTTACAATTGAATCCTATATAGATTTACCAAAGATTGGAAGCGGCTAGCAGAATCCCGCAACAGTCCGCAACTGCTACAACTCCGAGACACTAGGTAGAAAAGCATCACCGACATCCTTACAGCAGGACACCTAATATATTACAATAAATATATAAAAAGAGAGAGATATAAACGGGTCAGAGCCCGAGGTGTGAAAACAGTTTTAGCAAGTGCATTAAAGTGCATAATAATTATAAATGCACAATTCCATGATTAAAGTGGAGTCGCACTCTCTTAGAACTCCAACTCACCCCTCGACTAAAGCGCGCACCTAAACGTATGCACATGAACCTCAATTAAGCTACCCGACACCTTCTGGGGACAATTCAATTGTAATCTACGCATAGTCTACACCCGCATAACCCACTATCTCGAGTATAAACCAAACTCTTCTCCTTCTATCATATCCTAAGTTTATGCCCTAACTTAGGTGTTAACGTGTGTGTATATATATATATATATATATATATATATATGTTACTAGAATTCATCATTTTCTAGGTAGTAACTTTAACAAGTTATTAATATTAGAATAATCGCACCTCATCTTTACATACTTATAAAGCATTGTTTCACCATAATGCGTAACCCTAGTACCAATAACTAAACTTCTCCCCACTCCTAACATTGCGCGACGTTTCGTGCGTGGGGCGTCTCGAAAAGCAAAATCCAAACAAGGAACCCCCCGATACACTACTACTTGACAATGTTGATCGCCGAGATCCATTATGCTCTCAGCACACCACACATATACTTTCCACTAATTATTATGAACTATTATCCCAAAGTTCATAAATAAGATACCGCACAAAACTTGTACGGTCTATATAACATTATTTTTATTTATAAGTCATGCTCATTCAATCCTAACAAGCACGCACACATAACACGCCTAACGTGTACTTGAAATTCCCCTATCACATTCACTTATAGGACGTATAACATTATTCTTGTTATAAAATACGATTATTCAACTCTAACAAACACGTATGCATAACACACATAACGCGCATTTAAATCATCCAAAACATATTCACTTATAGGATAAAATATACATCACAATGCTATTATCTTCCCAGAATTACTCACTTTATCCCAAGTTACCAGCCACCGGACTATTATCACACCGCCCTGGTAATCAAACAAAACACAACGCGTGGGAAGCGGTCATAGTTTCGGACCTGAAAGTGAGAACGAATCATACACAATACTTCTCACCCAGAATAAAATCACGTAATAAATAATGGACGACTATAACCTGGGGACTATACCCTCCCTGCTTCTCAAGCCAGGGGCCTCACCCACATCGCGCAACTTCCCATGATAGCACTGGAGGGGTATGCTCACACAATAAATATATATACCATTCACACTAGATATATATGCAATCACATCATATATACAAACCATCACACAAGGTATATACATTCACACCATACACACACATACTATCTCCCATTCGTATGTATAAACGTAATGAATTCGGTTATAGGTATATATAACTCTCATTATACTAACCGACGCTATAACACATACTTTCCCAATTCATTTCCTTACACGATCCCTCACTTGAAACATATTAATCCATTTCACCTATGATATGAATAGTCTCCCAATTTGATCAACATTACGGATACTATAATATAACCGAATGTATATAAGAATCCTCATTCACACACCATCTATATCTGTATACACACCGATATACAATAATTATCCCGGCTATAAGTATAAACATAACTTATTCTAGTCGGTAATTCATATGCTCATTCCCAATTCATTTTATGATCCCATCACGTATTGGAATACCTATCATTAATCGCACATAGATATATTATAAATATTCCTGTTATAAGTACGCTCATAGCTATCACTCGATAATATTTTAAGTTCTTCGAAACTCAGATTTCGATTCAGCTACTCACATGAACCTTTAACATTATTGCATTTAAGATTAAATCCTTAAGTTTATCGTCACTAAGGATATACGACCTCTCTCTTATTGGTCCACCAGTCATATCTAAATAAAATCCTATCGCTAAGAGGATTCGACACAAAAGTAGGCATAACAATTCCACGTCATACCTTCACAACTCCCTTGAAGAGTCCTCAACCTTACATCGTATAATAACTCACGTCTAATATCCTAATAGGACTCATATCCTTAATGAAATTCCCCACTACATCGATTGAACAACCCCAATATATATATATATATATATATATATATATATATATATATATATATATATATATATATATATTCCCAAAATAACTCGATACGTCCCCACGATCACATCATGTGAGAAACTCCCAATAAGTCTCCAAAACGTATTTCTCGCATCATATTAGAAGGTTCATAATCAATAAACCCAATCGAAACGAAGTAAAACTCACTCTAGAAAAACTTCGCAAAACAACCCTGTTTTCGAATTGATTCGGCCTGGTCTGAATCGATTCGGTCCAAAGGACCTATAAGTCTGCAACATTTCGAATCGATTCGGAAAGGGGGCCGAATCTATTCGGCCTGTTCAGCAAGCTACGAATTGGGTTATTCTCTTCAAAACCCAATTTTCCCCAAACCCAAATTTCTCATCTTCTCTCCATTAATCTTCAACCTAAAGATGTTTCTAACATGAAAATCATTATAGAGATCAACCCAACTATATACATAACCTCAAATCCACACACACACACCTCGAATGCAAGATTTAACTAAAATTTAGGTTTTGACATTTAAACCCCAAAAATCCATATTTATATCCACAAATCATGAAATAAATTACACCCATAATTTATTTAGCAAGTTTAATCATTTGCCTTAAAGTTGTAGAGGTTGAATCTTCCTCGAAATCGCGGATTGGCCGGAACCTCCAAGCTTTTCTCCTCTTTCTCTTCTTCATTTCTTCTTCTTTCTCTCTCTCTAGGGTTTTCTAAATCCCATAAACGAGATTGGCTTCTCACGAGCCCTACTTAAGCCTTATCTCCAAAATACCCAACTTTAAATGATAATACACACTTTAAATGATTCATTTACTCCAATTCGAGTCAAACTAACTTAAATTATTTTGAAACCCAAATAAAACCCTAGTACAGTCATTTTGACTATCTCGACCCATCCCGGATCAACCGCGCACTCAGAATTGTCATTCGAAATACTTTATAACATCCTCGAGTTTTGACCTCAATTGCCAAATTTAAAATTCTCCAATTTTAAATAAATTTGATTTCCTCCCAAAATAATTAAATTTCTAGTCCTCAAGATCACGGGGTATTACACTATATGTCCACCAAATGTGTAAGTCATTCCACCAATTTGTGTTCACCCAAACATCAAACATTTAAGGAAGGGGTGAATAGAGCCACAACATGTTAACCAAGAAGTTATAACTATGTATAAAACTATGTTACATAAAAGAAAAAATAAGTTAAATTACCTTAATAAGAAAACTCCTAGAATCAGTTGAGCTTCAATAATTGTTCTCTAATTGCATGTGTACATGGAACGAGAATAAAACATGTTAACATATTGTTCAATCTAAAATGTTACCAAATGACTCTATTCTAAACATGTAATTTATGTATCTCGTGTTACTCAAAACTTTCATTTACGTAGAAAGTGTATTCATTATATATATGTGTTTGTGTTATATATATGTGTGTGTGTGTGTGTATGTGTATGTGTGTGTGTGTGTGTGTGAGAGAGAGAGAGAGTATATGCGTATGTGTGTGTGTGTGTATGTGTATATGCGTGTGCGTGTGTGAGAGAGAGAGAGAGAGTATATATATATATATATATATATATATATATACTCAAATTATCATGAATCATTTCATTTTTAGTTTTAGTATTGATTTAGGCAAGTGTAAGTGTATATATTCAAATTATCATGAATCGTTTCATTTTTAGTTTTAGTATTGATTTAGGCAAGTGTAAGTGTGTGTATATACATGTGCGATTGTATTAAAGTAGACACACACACACACACACACACACATATATATATATATATATATATATATATATATATATATATATATGTGTGTGTGTTTGTGTGAGTATATGTGTACATATGTGCATGAGTGTGTGTATATAAGGATACATGTGTGTAATTGTAAGTGTGTGCACATATATACATGCATATGTAAGTGTGTGTATATGTTATACACAATATACACACACAATTGGGTAAATGTGTATATGAAATCGGGTATAATCCTAATTTTTACCCAATTGTTATACATAACATTATACCCAATTTTAGATTTATACCTAATTTTTATAAAAACTAAATTAATTACATACGTGTGTCTGTGTGTGTTTGTGTTAGATTAAGTTTAGGTTACAGGCACACACGTATATATATACAAACAATAACACACACTAGCACGCACAAATATACACATAGATATATACCAACACACACAAAATTAGAGAGAGTATTATCGCGCGAGAGAGAATTATCGTTAGTGGTGGGTGAATCGTCGGAGAGAGGGAGAGAATTATCGGGTGAGAGTAGAGAGAGAGTATACATAGAGAGAAATCTCGAGTGAAATGAAAAGAGACTTAGGTGGGTTTTATTAATAGTAGAAACATGGTTACGGTCTGAAGCAGTGATCCCTCTTGTGACCAATTAACCCCCCCTCCCGTGACCAATCAAATCCCCATAAATGGTCACGGTACCAAACCGTGACCATTGGACCGTGACCAATTTAAACAAAAGGAAAATGACCGTTAAGGATCACGATTTAGAGCTGTGACCATAGTTCACTAGGACTGGTCATGGATTGGTCACGGTTTTGGACCGTGACCATCAACTGACAAATTTGGCGGGAATTTTAGCGCCTAAAGAATTACAATTTGGTCATAGTCTGAACCTGTGATAAATCCCCTGTCTATATCACCCCTTACTTTGGTCATAACCTTGGTAATGGTTTTTGTGTGGTTGTCACGAATTTGGATCGTGACCAATATACTGTGACCATTTTCGGTATATGGCGCAATGACACTTGTCATTTCTTGAACTTTTTAACGTATGAAATCGCATCCTTTTGCATGTAAGGCAACTAATAACCCTCTTTTATGTCCCTCAATGCCAAAGATCTCATGTAAGACTTTGTTGGTGTTATTAGGGTGCACATACTACATGTATTACCTAGTGAAAGACTGCCTGCAGAGCTTCCCTTTAAGTTTTAGGTAAAATCGAGAAACTTTCACCTTGATCTGTTGGTTTTCTTTTTATCGACAAGCAGAATGTCTTATTGTAAGTACATCGCGATTGGGTCCATGAGCATTCTAGATGGCGAGGACTTGTTTATTAGGAGCCCTCTTTGTGATTCACATATGAGCCATATATTCTTCTTCAATTGTTCTTTTGAGGTCAGAATTTATAGATGAAGCTAAAGTAGCCAAGGAATTTATATGGCTGTGATTTCCATAGGGAAACTGTTGAATTTGAACTTTCTTTAAGCTGGTGACCAGGTCCTAAGTGACCTACAAATATGATGACATGCATTCATCCATGGTATTATAGACTCATGATGTTTGATTGGATACCATCCTTGAATTGCAGAAGACTTCAAGGTGACTTTTTCCAAGGGATAGGTCCTTCTTCAAACCGACGATGAGTGCATCGTATTTGACCTCGTTATTAGATGCTTTAAAGTCAAGCCTGATTCCTTAATCGAGCATGATTTGATCGGGATTACAAGGACAATTCCCATTCTTTCACCTTTTGAGTTGGAGGCTCCATAAATGTACGGTGTCCACTTATTGAGTTGGTTAAGATCTTCAGTTGAAACTTGACCGGTGCACTCCTTCTCATCGGGCTTCTGGCCTCTAGTGGACTCAGTGATGAAATATGCTAAAACCTTCCTTTTGACCGCAATTCTTAATTGATAGTGGATATCCAACCTCTTTATTTCCACTAACCATTTGGACGTTCGTACAGAGTTATTAGACTTTTGAATAAATGTCTTGAGTGGAAAGGAGGTGATAATTATGATCGAGTGGACTTTAAAACAATTCTTTAATTTATGTGAGGGAATCACCAAAGAGTAAGCTAGTGGCTACAGAGTAAGGTGGCATTTCTTGACATCCAGTTGCATCTTTCAAACATAATAAATTGGGGCATGGTGCCCCTATTTTTCACACGTTAAACCCAAGCGAACTGCATGGTCGGACACCATGAGGTATAGATAAATTGGATTACCCGAATTTGGGATCGCAAGTAAAGGTGGCCGACTTGAATAAAACTTTATTTCTTCAAGTGCCTTTGAATATTCTTCGTTCCATGCCTGGAACTTCTCTTTCTTAAAGAGTTTAAAGAATGGTCGACCTTTCTCAGAGGACATAGATATGAAGCGGTTGAGTGCTCCTAACATTTCAGTAAACTTTTGTACCTCCTTAATTGTTTTAAGTGGCTAAATATTGTCTATTATCTCAATCTGTTCGGCATTTGCTTCGACCCCACTTTGGTTGACCAGGTAGCCCGGTAACTTCCCGAACTGGATTCCAAAAGATCTTTTCATCGCATTGAGCTTCAACCTATAGTATATGAGGACTTCAAATTTCTTTGCCAGGTTCTACTGATGATCTCTTTTGTGATTACTTTTAACGAGCATATCTTCTATGTAAACTTCCATGGTATCACCTAAATAATGTTTGAATATCTTGGTGACTAGCCGTTGGTAGGTTACTCCCGCATTCTTGAGCCCAAATGGCATGTATGTGTAATAGTACAAGCCAAGGATAGTAATGAGTGAAGTCTTCTCATAATCTGACCCGAACAAAGGGATATGATGATACCCTGAGTAAGCATCCAAGAAGGTCATATGTTCATGGTTCGCTATGGCGTCGACTAACTAGTCAATCTTCGATAAAGGAAAGTTATATTTAGGACAAGTTTGTTTAGGTCGATGAAGTTTATGCAGACTCTTCATTTCCCATTACTATTTTTAACGACAATTGTGTAATAATTTGAATTTTATTTTAATTTAAATGAAATTATTTACAGGTTAAGTTATATATATATATATATATATAGGCTATATGGGAATAAGAAGAAAAAAAGTATGTCATTACTGTGTGTAAACCGTGTAACAACATGCCTATATGTGTTGCTATATGAGTGTGTATTGGTAAAGATGTATATACACGTGTCACCTTCCGGTGAGCTCAAAAAAGAGAGAGATAGAGTGCCTATAATTTGGCCTATAATTTATGGGCTCACCACCAGGCAACACATGTCCAGTCTGCACTGTTAAAATGTGGGACAGTCTGCACAAGAGCATTATATATATATATATATATATATATATATATATATATATATATATATATATATATATATATATATATATGTGTGTGTGTGTGTGTGTGTGTGTGTGTGTAACGTAGCAGGTCTGAATTTTAATGTATTCAGTGGGGAAGATGACGAGTTCTTCTTTTCGGGACTCTTTATATATATATATATATATATATATATATATATATATATATATATATATACATGGGTGTGGCCATCTATGTAGAGATGTATATGTGTGTGTATGCCAAATGGTGAACATATACATATAGGTATATATATGGGTACGCGTGTGTCACGATGCAACAAAATAAATCGGGATGAAAACAATGTATTATTTTTTGAAATAACGTTAGTTACGTGTATATGTTGTTAAAAAAATAAAACTAGTGTTCGTTTAAAACCAACGGTGACTATAAGTCGACACTTTGAAATGCCACCTTTTTAAACTTTGAAAATTCGTATCTTTTAAACTGTTGATAAAAAAAATACACAAAATGTACCGTTGGAATCGTGTTGTCGAGTAGAATTTTTGTATGTAAAAATATTTTTCTTTCGACACTATTTTTTATAATGTCATATTTGGCCCGTTGTGTCAATTAAAAATTCCGAATAACTGTTAGAATATTATTTTATGATATTTTCCTAAAGAAAATTGTTCGAACATCTTAGCAAAATTAGATGGATGTTTTTATACGAATTATATATATATATACGGGTTCGTTACTAGAATAATGACAGTGTAATTACGAGAAATAATGTGTAAAGCAAGACAGTTATTTTAGATTATTCGGAGTAATATTTGCATTAAAAATTACACCTAAATATGACAACACACTAATAATCAGACAAGCTCGGTTACTCAATCCACTAGTAGGTTTTTCTACATTTTTAATAGTAAACTTTGCATATCTGGCATACTGTTATTGAAATCACTATGTGTAGCTCCTATTTACTCTTAGTACGTTTATGTTGCTGTCATACTACATATTTTAATTGAATATCATCGGTATTCGAATTTGAATGTGGATCAATTTAACCCTTCTCACTCAAAAAGTAATATCATATTCCTTATTGATCCAATTCACCCATGCACTTTTGTGTTATTATTTACTTAATAAGGATCAATATTAACTAGGGAGTAGACTGGCGTGTTATCCCAAAGAACTTTTTGCTTGGCCTAATGGTCTTAGATGTTTGAGAGCTTGGATTATTGCTACATACGTGTGAGTGTCACTTCGCTAGTGTGCCTACCCGATTAATTTTTCACAAATGTATTCTACTGCTGACTTACTTATTTCTATACCCCCTTAGTGAGCTAGTAAGTATGGGATTATCAGTTCAAAGATCCTTAACTTTCTTATATGATTCCTAACGTTGTTAGTAGTAATCATTGTTCCATCACATTTAATACAACACTAAATTTTCCTTATGTGACCCTTAATGAGCTTGTAAGTATGGAATTATCAGTTCAAACTCTTTATGTGACCCTTAATGAGCTGGTAAGTATGGGATTATCAGTTCAGACTCCTTGATTTTTTTTAAAGGTTATAAATTCATAGTTAGCTTAGTATGCATGGCTCAAGTTGGTATCAGAGCCAAGCTTAGATTAGCTTATGCGGGACATAAGTTAAGATTATGATTAGGAAAATAGCTTAAGTTATAAGGATATTAAGGATGCGATGCTTAAACACGCATCAGGAATATTGATTTTCAAGTTACATAATGGATATATGGATATATAGGAATTTTCCTAGGGAAAGATTTTAAGGATAGAAGTACATCTTCAAGGTTGAGATGATTATATGAATACGAGAAATAGTTTGGAACTATAAGTTAAGAGATGTGATAAATTTAGATATTCGAATTTTATATATGAACATAGTCATTATCAATTTTAGAACTATCAGAATGTGGTTAAGGAGTTAGAAGCATACTAAGAAAGTTATCTTAGGAAGGGATTGTATACAATATACTCCGCAACTCTGCAAGTCTATATATACAACACAATTCTTTGTCTGAATTATTCGATTGATCTCCTATTGAGAATGAATTAGATTGTTTGGAATTTTAAAACTTTCATCCTTGAAAGTTATCTCATTTTTCTATTGATTGATATTTTATTTTTAACTTCAGTATTATACTATCGTTATACTTTATACTATTCTCACTAGATTATGAGACTAGATTGCTTATGTTAGATGGTACCTGAATAAGATTAGATTGGAGAAATTATAAATGAATTCCTTGATGAAAATTAGAAATGTCTTTATGAAAAAGTAGAAGTATCAAAAAGGTTAAGTTGAATCGTTCTACTCTTTAAAACATAACAACATCACTTATTGAATCAAATTCCACAAACAACATTTTCCCTAAGTTCTACACAACCTTGACATTGAATTATGATTAATAAATCACTACCATGAACCTTGTAACCATTGTCAATTATTTTTCAAAGTTACAGTGATTCAAGATATCACTGAAAAACTTAATATCCACGAAAACAATATGGAATTCATAGTGAAATATAATTTCTTATCCATACACAACTAGAATAGTTGTGATCAGATGAAACTTTATCTAAACTCTTTACTTGACCTTGATATAAAAATATGGTTTCTTTTATAAACCATTTTTCCAAGGGAATTCCAATTTGAAATCCATATAATCTTGTTATAAATTTTCATCCATGGTAGGTGATTCTTTTATTATTTCACTAAATGCTCATATCATTATATGATAACCTCATATACTTTATGAACTCCTATCTTACGTTTGATGCAATTTTAAAACCCCGTGTTAATCTTGAAATAATACATTTAAGTTAATGTGATTCCATTGAATCTTTTCTTACATAGTATACAATATAACAAGAAAATAAACCACCGTTGTACCCACGATAGTATTATTTTCCTGTAGGACTTAGATTATTGAGTTCCCAATTTCATTTATCATATGAATTCCTCTCTTCGAAGTTTTGGCTTGACCATGTTACTTTATCTCCAGTTATCTGGATTGATTACCCCCAATTATTGGGATTGATTTATCTCTAAAAGTTTTGGATTGATTTGTTATTTGTATTGCTAATAACCATAAGCCTCTAGAACTGATAATTATGGGTTATCTTAATTTAGAAACCATCCGCAACCTTAACCTTATGAACCTCATATTTTAATTCCAGTAACATCATCATATGAATTATGAAATATTACTTTTGATGAATTATTATTATACCTACCCGATGTCGCCAAAGTTTTATTCTGAATAAATTATTGTTGACCTCAATCAAGGGGGTATTTGTATCATTCCACGATTTCTCAGAAACCCTTAGCTGTAGAGGACTCGTTCGTTCCCGTATTTATTGACTCAAGAAACTACTAAGAAGATACAATAGATCAGAGAAAGTCTTAAGGCAACCAAGATACATTGGACCCTTTAGTATTATCGAATGCACTAGCTCTGTAGCCTATTAGTTTAGAATTACCCGAGGAATTGTATAATATGCATTATGTGTTCTATGTGTTCTAGTTGCGATAATATATTCCAGACCCAATACATGTAAACTTTATGACTGCACCGATAACCTACGTTTTGAAATTAAACCTCTTTTAGAACTTTAGACTCTCGTTACCTCATACCGTTAGCTTGTCCTTCATTTTGTATAGTTTATGGCACTTTCACAGAATCCCTCAATGAATGTTCTTAGACCCAATAAGGGATATTTTGGGATAGACCGTTATTAGATTCATAATTTGATTATAAGTATATTTACGTTGTTTCCCTGTAAACTTATTTGAAATATAGTACCCTATGACCCTTTAGAATTTTAAGAAGTGTACTGTAACCATTCAAGTTAAGAAAAATCAAACAAAGTCAACATTAGTTCAAACCTCACGCTAATTATTTACTTCAACCCTAGTACTAGTTCTTAAATAATCAGTTAGTACCTATTCAAGAGAAATTACTATTTACTCTTTATGCTATCTTCTGCATAAATATAGGGAACCTTAAGTCTTTTATTATATGATACGAAATACCAAGGTGAATTTAAATTACAAAAGTTTTAGATACATTTTCACGCAAGAAGATTTGAATTCAAGGCAAAAACATGAATAGAATTTTGAGAATTACTGATTCAAATTAGATAAACCATCTTGGAAAAAGGAGTGTTATAGCCAACACCTTAAGTCGAAATCTGTTGGAAGATTTAACGACGTAATTTCTTTGAATATTGTTAATACCAAAGAACCATATGATTTACACCACCCCATAATTTTTACGTTAACCAACTAGTACTTCTTACCCGACACCGAGGAAATACGAACTTAGAATAATCACTCCCATATCTCATTATGTTACAATCTTAAACTGAAAAAAATAGACTCGGTGATTATCAAGCGATGGGGAAACAAGTCTTTAATTTAGAGATAGATTACATATACCTAATGAATTTCTCTGAATTTCTTTCAATCCCGAAATGGAAATGAGATCACGTCACCGTGGACTCTATTAGTGAACTACCTCGTACGTACTAAGGATGCAATCTTGTATATGAATCATAGTAGACCGACTCACTAAGTCTACCAAAATTTCCAAATGAAAATTGTTTATTCATTCCAACAACTCAGTATTAGGATTCATAGTAAGATTATCAGCATGAACAACCTATAGTCGATGTAAGTAGAAGCTCAGATTACATCGAATGTTGGAATAAAGATGTTTTTTGAATTATATCAACCACTCCTTTTTCTAGCTATATTTATAATTTATTTTAAAATCGATAGTATGTGCTTAGCATATTTGTGCTAATTCTTTTTCTTCTTGATGGCCAGGAAAAAGGGGATAGCATTATTTATCTGTTGTGATGCACAAATCATGTTTTTGTATTTGTAAAGTTAGATTGAACATCATTATGATCTTACGTTAGCCTACCCTAAGTACACAAATCATTTATAGGAAAGTTCCAACCCTTATTACTACGATTTCATAAATGTCAGTACTTGGATTCAATATACTTCAAACAGTAGTATCATTTTGTTGAACAATAACGACGATAACAACATTTTCACTATAGTTGTATAACTATACTCACATTATTTTACGTGAACCACTTTTGTCTATCTGGTCCACAAATTAGCCCCAAATTTCAGAATATATCCAGAGTAGCCCGATGTACTTTAAAAAACCAATTATCGTTGCATACGGTAGATTCCATGTGATAAATTATACAACATTTGACACCATACCAATTATGATACTTATTAATAGTATGTGAATCAAGGCACCAATCGAACCAACAAGCCTAGTTGAAATACCCAAAAGTATCGGACGTTACCTTTTGTTCCAAAACAGTGACTTAATGAAACGTTAAATCCTATAAACACATTATTTTGGTATGTAGGAAATTAAGGAAATACTGCATTAAGATACCCGATACGGTTTCTTTCCATAATTGAAATTTTAAGGAAATCCACCTATAAAAATATTAACTACATGGAATAGTCGATGATTTTTCTCGATTAAACCAACACATGATTTTACAACGATAAAAAATCCATATAATAATTCCTTAAGTTGTCTGATATTTATAGAAATACCAATAGGAGAAACTATCATTATACAGCAAGAATGGAAATTGAAAATTTTGGTAGATTACATGATAAAGATACCCTTATATGAGAATCCTACATATTGTTGAAAATTGCGGCGTGCAATTACGTTATTAACAACTCAATGAGACTAAACTATCAACCTACCAATCCCGAATAGAATTTGTACTTCCACTAACCTACGATGCAAACGGTTATTAAATACTATTATTATCAGATCAATGTTTCAAACCTATAATATTCTCTTTCCAACATTATATTTATATAGTAAAAATTAATTATATGTAAAATATCGTTATTTCCTGAATCATATACAACGTACAATAATCTTTTACAAATACCTCTCTCATCATAGTATGAAATTATTGATATGTGAAACAATATTCATATAACTAGACGATACGTAAAACTTCGTTACGTAAACCTTTGCGACGATAGATGATACATACAAAACTTGTAAAAATGTCAATTAATTAGATGAAATTCTAGTTGTTTCTAATCCCAGCTATACCAAGTATTTTTTATACGATAATGTTGTATAGTCTGCAAATCATGAAGAAAAAACGACGTGAGGAAAATCGTCAAAGTTATATAACAATTTATAACCTCAAACAAATGAGTTATCATTTTCCGATATATCTTAGATGATGTGAGTACCACGAGTATTTGAATCTCTAAGAATGTAGAAAATTTCATGGACAATTTTTTTAAGGTGGGTAGACTGTAATTACCCGAATTTTATTGTGATTTAAATGAAATTTTTTTTGTGTCAAAATGATATTTTTATTTTATCGATAGATAAAATAATAATTTTTAAATACTGAGTAGATATTTTTTCTACACGTGTCAGTTATTTTATTGAAAGTAAGTTTTATGTGAAATTTAGATTAAATATTCTAAGATCCAAATTTATTATTGTTGTTTAAATTATATATAAAATTTATAGGGTACAAAATGTAAAAGTCTAAAAATAAAGTTAGGGGGTGAAAGATGAAAAAGAAAAAATATAAAATCACACCTCCTTACCTGTTACGGTTTGGAGGAGAAGAAAAAAAAAGCTTAAACCGCTCCTACTAAAGGGAACAAAAAAAAGAAGTTAAACCGCTCCTGTTGCGAGATAAAAATAAAAAATAAAAATAAAACTACAAAACCTTAATCAACCCTCTCTCACTATATAAGCAAAAAAACCATAATCTGTTATCTTTTTTTTGTTGAACACAGAACTCTACATTTGGAAACCAAGAGCTACATTTAGAAACCAAGAGCTCACAAACAGGTATTAGAAGATTATCCAACCTAAATTTAAAGAAAACCCACAAACACAAACATAAACATCGTTTATATTTCAAACACAAACATAACCAAAGTGTCCCATGTATTGTAACACCCCGTAAATTCAAGGACCTTTAATTAAATTATATTTGAAAGAAAAACAATTTATTTTATTTGAAGTAATTAAATTAATGATTTGGAATATTTTTAAATTTGAGGAATTTATTAATTTGGCGAATTGATGTTTAATTATTTGGACTATTTTGTGACGCACTTGAGGTCAAAATTTTGGGGAATGTCACAAATTAATTCGGATGATAATTCGAAGTGCACGGTTGAGTCCGGATGGGTCAAAATAGTTGGAAAAGAGTGTCCATGTGTATAATATGGGTTTCGAGATTTTTCTAGACACATTTGAACTCCCAAATAAATGTTTTGGCCCTTTTTATAAAACCCACACGCCAAAAAATGGGATTGAGTTATTAAACCCTAAAAGTGAAAGGGTGTGGCATTCATAATACATTTTTAGAAAAATATTTTTTAGAGAGAGAAAGTGGGTGCAAGTGGGAGAAGCAATGGGAGCCAAATACCAAGAATAAGTGAGGATGACATTCATCAACCCATCATCTTCATCAAAGATTCAGATTCTACAAACCCTAAGGCAAGTGGTTTAACTTGCATCTAAATTAATTGCATATTTCCTATCATAGTGGGTGTGATAAGATAATATGGTTTTGGGTTATTTGATATCTAAATTGGGTTTTGATGGGTAGGATTGAATTGTAAAACAATTTCTTGAATTTGAAGAAGTGTATGAAATTGGGTAAATTAAGCCATCATTTTAGAAACTGTTTTTCGACATTTTGGTTATGAAAATGGTGATTTTGTCCGCACTACCTCGTAGAAAATTTTGTTTTCTACATTTTGTTCTCCGATGTGTTTTCTCAAAAAACGGCTCCAAATTGCCTCAAAACGACATCTTAAAAATGAGGGCAGATTTGTGGGGCAAAATTTTCAAGAAATGTTATTTTTAGTTGTTATTCCACCGGAGGTTGCCTAGATTGATTGATTGTGATTGTTGTTCTATAATAAGGACATTAGGCCTAAAGTGGAGATTATGTTTACATAAAGTGAGACAAGTAAGTATTGGGATAATTGAGAAAATAATCCATAAAGGAATTAAGGTTCATATTGAGTAAATTGAAAACCTTAGGGTCCGTTTGATAGCCAAATTTGCCAAGGAAAATGCCAAATAAGTGGACAAATATGGTATTTGCCAACTTTTTGGTCTCTTTGATAGTAAAATTTGCCAAGAAGCTATTTGCCCATTCACAACACTTCAAATGCATAAAAAGTTGGCAAATTTTGCTTTGCTATTTGGTTAAGAAATATTTGCCAAACAAATTTGCCACTTCTTACAAGTGCTTTTATTTTCTATTTTTTTATGCTAAAATATTTTAAAAACTGTTTTATAAATTGTTAAAAAAATGTTTTAAATAAAAAAACTATTTTATAAAAAATATTTTAAAAACTGTTAAAAAACACTTCTAAAACTATTTAAAAAATGTTTTAAAACTGTTAAAAAAATGTTTTATAAAAACTGTTTTATCAAAAACCTGTTTTAAAACTATTTTGAACAATTAAAAAACTGTTTCGAATATTGTAAAAATTGTTTTAAAAACTGTTTTATAAAAATGTTGTAAAAAAACTATTTTAAAAATTATTTTTAAAGATGTTTTAATAATGTTTTATAAAAACTGTTTTTGAAATATTTTAAAAACTGTTAAAAAAACTATTTTAAATAAATCTGTTTATAAACTCTTAAAAATAAAAAACTATTTTATAAAAAATGTTTTTAAATTGTTTTAAAAACTGTTCTAAAACTGTTTAAAAATGTTTTAAAAGTAATTTAAAAATTGTTTAAAAAAATGTTTTATAAAACTGTTTTATTAAAAACCTGTTTTACGATTTTATAAAACTGTTTTGGTAAAAGGTTTTAAAATTGTTTCGAATTATTAAAAAACTGTTTCGAATATTGTAAAAATTGTTTTAAAAAACTGTTTATCAAAATGTTTTAAAAAAACTGTTTTAAAAATTAATTTAAAAACTATTTTAATAATGTTTTATAAAAGCTATTTTAAAAACTGTATTAAAAACTTTTTAAAAAAACATTTAAAAGGTATTTAAATATACTAATTGGATTGACTTTAATTTTGTCTAACTGTTGTTTGATAGCCTCGTGTGAAAAAAACAAATTTTACCCATGAAATTTTTTGTCATTTTCACTTTTACCCACTTTTGAATAAAATGGACCCTTAGATTAATAATTGTGCAAAATTTATTGAGGAAAATTTTGAATAATAAATTTGGGATATCTATTTTCGGACCAAGCATGTGAGTCTGGTTATATTTTGTAAGTGACGCCAAGATAATTAATTAATGCGTGATTAATTCAATTGAGTCGGGATATTGACTCGAGTGAATTTTGGAGTAGTGCTATGAGTGTGGAGGCACGAATTTGGTTTAGATAATTTATTAGAGTGTTATATAATAAATTATGGAATATTAAAAAATAAAAAGGGTGTTAACCTTAATATGTGGGATTTGAGGAATAAGTTCTTCATGATGAGATTTCGGGCTAGTGATGTATGTCCAAGTGATTTTAATTGGGTGACACAACTTGAGTGATAAATATATAATTGTGGGAATTATTTGAATATCAAGTCGGTATGTAGACTTGGGGAATATTTGGCTAGCGTTACGATATTTGTGCACGGGTAGCCTGGACTTAATATATATATATATATATATATATATATATGCGGTGATGTGTAGTAGATATATGATTTATAAATATGGGTGTGAATAATATTTATAGGGAAGCATACCAACTCTAGTGCTATCATGGGAGGTTGTACGATGTGGGTGAACCCCCTGGCTAGAGAATGCAGTGTGAATATAGTTCCCAGGTCATAGCGTTCGGGTTCCGGAATGAGACACTTTGGGTATGATTCGATCTCATTACCGTGGAAAACTATGGCCACCTCCAATGCGTTTATTTTACTCATTCGGTGAGCGCACCGCGTCAGGGTTGCGGGTGGATGAGTATACCCAAGAGTGATAGCATTCGGAGAGCATCCGATGAGAGCCTACTCAGGAGGATGGTTATATCTACGACATGTGTGTGAATATTGTAATATGACGTATATATGGTGTAAATTTATATACGGGTAAATACATGATGTAAATTGCATGAATTATATAACTTGTGAGATTGTTATATAGTATCAAATGTGAAATGATTTAAATAAGTTAGCGTGGTTAATAACTTATCGAACGTTTACTAAACTCACTCGGGATAGAGTAGTGGGAAAGGTAGGATATGTGTATATATATGACAAGACTAGTTACGGGATAGATAACTGGATGAGTCATATATAGATATGTTAGGCGTGAACATTAGTTTAGGGGTGAGGTGCTTCTCAAGAGAGTGGCTGGCACTAGCTTAAATATAAAGAGCATTCTTGGATTTTAATTTACTGCAATTAAATTCATTTGCTAAATATTTTCAAAATGTTTTGGGTTATAAACCTTGCTATAAAATATTTTCCAAAACTTTTTAGGTGTCCAGCCACAGGGACGCCAAAATTGTTCTATTCCGGGGTTACGCAGTTGCGGCATATGTGGATGTTGCGGGATTTTGACTTAGCTGCTTCAGTCATTTAATTCATAGAGTAGGATGTAGTCAGTGTTTTCTTTGGGCATGTCGCCCTTGTTATTACTTTTGTTCCAACCAGATGATGTACTCATTTTATTATTCTTGTGGTGTATATTTTTGTGATTTGGGTTTTATAGCCGGTGGTTTTCTCAGCAAGGATTTGTAAATATTCATTTTTAGTAGTGTTTGATTTACTGATTGCATGTATGATTTATTATATATATTCTTTCGCATGTTGTTAGTGAGGTTTAATAAAAAGATAAAATTTGACACCATGTCTTTTAAATACTAGGTGGTTAGTAAGTTTAAAAGGTTTTTGACAGTGATGCTAAGAATGAACGAGATGAGATTCCTATTTAATTTGATATATGACTAATCACTTGGTATTTTATTAGGCGGGGTGTCACATGTATATGTTGAAATCCATGTTAACCACATGTTTCCCATGAGTTTATAAAACTTTAATTTGAACCTAAAAATCCATAAAATCTCAATGGAAGAGAGAGAGAGAGAGAGGGTTTACCCGATGGATCTATAAAAAAACATAAAAAAAATGGATCTGCAAAAAAACGTAAAAATAATTATTCCCACTACTTGAGCTATAATGTGAAATTAACATCAAACCCACACTTCATCACCTAAAAACTATACCTTTTGGGTATGTTCAAGTATAATCAGGCCACCTGCAAAAGAAAAAATAAATAAGAGAACACAAAAATTAATTAGATCCCAAAATATAAGCATAAATGTGAATAGATCTAAAACAAAATGAACAAAATCAAAATAGATCTTAACCAAAATCAAAATGAACAAAGCCCAAAATCGTCCCCATATCCTCAGACCAACAAAAGAAATGACCAAAAAATTAGGAGATCAAGAAAATAAGGTGTGTGTGTGTGTGTGCGCGCGCGCGCGCCCGTGTATTGTAAGAGAATGAGGGAGATTTACATGTATCTTGTGTTAGAGAAAAGGGGGAGGAAGATGGATGAGAGAGGGAGAGAATGAGGGAGGCGGCATTGGGTGAGGGTAGGGTGGGATTTATGTTAAGGGTGCCATGTCATCAGTCTCAAGTTATGACATGGCACAATATGAGATCATTGGATCTCAATTAATGAATTAATTTTGACCTTTGATTATTTGGAACAGTAAAACACCCTTCTTCCATATTATATAGATACACTATATATACATATATATGTATATATAGGCTATGTGGGTAAAAGAAAAAAAGAAAGACGTATGTCTTTACTGTGTGTAAACCATGTAACAATATGTATATATGTGCTGCTATGTGAGTGTGTGTTGGTATATATATATATATACTAGCGGATACCCGTGCCGAGGGCACGGTGATAAATTTACCCCCGTGATAAAACCCAGCCCAAAAAAAATTAAAATAAAAATAAAAAAAATAGTCAAAAAAATCCATATCTATTTATTAATAAAAAAAATTTAATTAAAAAAAAAACAGCTTTTAGCATGACATTTCATGCATGGGCATGAAATGTCAAAAATATCATACATGTCTTGGAGCCATCCCCATATGCTAGCTTATTATATGGATATATATATATATATATATATATATATATATATATATATATAGAGAGAGAGAGAGAGAGAGAGAGAGAGAGAGAGAGGATCATAAGTGGACCAAAAGAATGGACTTAACAAAAAAGACTAATAACCCACTAATTTTAATTCCTTGGTGTAATGGGTCCGCGCCAGCGGCACCCAATAACCGAGACTTATTAGTCTTTTTTGTTAAGTACATTAAAAAGTCCATTCTTTTGGTCCACTTGTGAACCTCTCCCATATATATATATATATGTGTGTGTGTGTGTGTGTGTGTGTGTGTGTTTGTATTTATGGGTACGCGTATGTCACGATGCAACAAAATAAATCGGGATGAAAATAATGTATTATTATATGAAATAATGCCAGTTACATGTGTATGTTGTTAAAAAATAAAACTAATGTTTGTTTAAAGCCAATGGTGACTATAAGTCGACACGTTGAAATGTCATCTTTTTAAACTTTGAAAATTCGTATCTTTTAAACCGTTGATTAGAAAAATACACAAAACATACCGTTGGAATCGTGTTTTCGAGTAGAATCTTCACATGTAAAAATATTTTTATTTCAACACTATTTTTCACAACGTCATATTTGGGCCGTTGTGTCAATTAAAATTTTTGAATAATTGTTAGAATATTATTTTATGACATTTTCCTGAAGAAAATTATTCGAACATGTTAGTAAAATTAGATGGATGTTTTTATTCGAATCGTATATATATATACATATATATATATATATATATATATATATATATATATATATATATATATATATATACATACGGGTTCGTTACTCGAATAACGACAACAGTGTAATTACGAGAAGTAATGTGTAAAGCGAGATGGTTATTTTTAGATTATTCATAGTAATATTTGCATTGAAAATTATACCTGAATATGATAACGCATTACGAATCAGACAAGCTCGGCTACTCAATACACTGGTAGGTTTTCCTACCTTTTCAATAGTAAACTTTGCGTGTTTGGCATACTGCTATTGATATCACTATGTGATAGATCCTATTTACTATTAGTACGTGCATGTTATAATACTTCCATACTATATATTTTATTGAATATCATCGGTATTTGAATTTGAATGTGGATCAATTTAACCCTTCTCACCTAACAATTGATATCACGTTTCTTATTGATTGAGTTCATACCTGCACTTTTGTGCTATTATTTACTTTAGAGTGAGTATTAACTAGGGAGGAGACTGACGTGTTATCCCAAAGAACTTTCTGCTTGGCCTATTGGTCTCACATGTTTGAGAGCCTAGATTATTTCTACATACGTATGAGTGTCACTTAGCTAGTGTGCCTACCCGGTTACGTTTTCACAAAGATTTTGGGCTAACTATATTTGATTCTACTGCTGGTGTACTTATTTATATACCCCCTTAGTGAGTTAGAAAGTATGGGATTATCAGTTCAAAGATCCCTACCTTTCTTATATAATCTTTAACATTGTTAGTAGTAACCATTGTTCCGTTACATTAATACAACACTAAATTTTCCTTATGTGACCCTTAATGAGCTGGTAACTATGGAATTATCAGTTCAGACTCTTTATGTGAACCTTAATGAGCTAGTAACTATGGGATTATCAGTTCAAACTCCTTGATTTTATTTAAAGGCTATTGTGAAAAAATATTTGCTTCCGTTTCATTTAATAAGCGCTGAATTCCATACACATTCCAAACTCTCTTTATATTTACATTTGTTAACGAACTGGTAGAATCTATTCAACAATTTTGCTGATTCATTTCCTTTCAGTTATTTTGCACAGGTACTAATAGGCAATGATAAATACTCCAGGAATTATAGTGTAACAGTTTGATATATGTAGAGAAATCATAGAAGAATAAGCTTTTAAACTACAGTGAAAGACAATTTAGTTTTTTTAACAAATTCTTAGTTAGCTTAGTATGCATGGCTCAATTATGATTTAGCACTATTTTAAACTAACAATCGTCCCCGAGAAATCACGATGTGACAAATTGGGCTAGATATCTAATTGGGGAGTTGAATTTTTTTAATGGAAATTGCCTCTATGTAGATATGTATGTGTGTGTGTGTGTGCCAAATAGTGAATATATACATATAAGTATATATATGGGTATGCGTGTGTCATGACGCAACAAGATAAATCGGTATGAAAATATTGTATTATTATCCGAAATAACGTTAGTTACGTTTATATGTTGTTTAAAAAATAAAATCAGTGTTCTTTAAAACCAACAGTGACTATAAGTCGACATGTTGAAATGCCACATTTTTAAATTTTGAAAATTTGTATCTCTTAAACCATTGATCAGGAAAATACACAGAACGTACCGTTGGAATTGTGTTGTCGAGTAGAATTTTTTTATGTAAAAATGTTTTTCTTTCGACACTATTTTTTACAACGTAATATTTGGCCCGTTGTGTCTATTAAACGTTCCGAATAACTGTTAGAATAATATTTTATGATATTTCCCTAAAGAAAATTGTTCGAACATGTTAGGAAAATTAGATGGATGTTTTTATTCGAATCGTATATGAGTGATATATATATATATATATATATATATATATATATATATATATATATATATATAGAGAGAGAGAGAGAGAGAGAGAGAGAGAGAGAGAGGTCCCTTAGTTCGAGGTCCTTAAATGAGTTCTATTTTTTTTTAAATAGTAAAAATAATATTTTTGCACTGATTTTTTTTATGATTTTTAAACATTTCAGTAGGGGCATATAAAAAAATTAGCTCAAAATGAATTTTTTTACTATTTTAAAAAAATCGGTCAAACTTTGTCAGTTTTTAAGAGCTTAAAAATTGACACAGTTTGACCAATTTTTTTAAAATAGCAAAAAAAATCATTTTGAGTTGATTATTTTTTTGTGGTTCTGCTAAAATGTTTAAAAATCATAAAAAATATCAGCGCAAATTTTTTTTTTACTATTTTAAAAAATGTACCTCGCTTAGAGTCATCAAATTGAGACCTCACTTGATCCTTTCCCTATATATATATATATATACGGGTTCGTTAATCGAATAACGACGACATTCCTAGACCATGCCTTTAGTGTCTCAGTTTTATTCCCAGTTGGAGTCTTCTTATGCTTGACATTCTTTAATTTGGGATTCTTACCTGGCATATTAGGGCCACATTCAGAAGAATTATTTACAATTTCTGAACCTGAAAGTTATCTCGGCGGTAGCCTATGTCAAATCCCGCCCGATAAAAAATTAACACCTTTCTCAAATTTGAAACTATGAGCCGGGGGTAAAAACCTCCTATGGAAATGGTATACATTTTTTGAGCTAGCGGATAGACGAAGAGATTCAGTCTCCTCTCCACAAATAGGATGTAATACCCCGCATTTTTATCGATATTTATTTATGGGATTAATTAAATTAAATGTGAATTAATTGAGAATTAATCCGGATAAAATACTAACGAGATGTGAGTTGGTATTTGAGTATAATGTGTATACATATGATGTTATATGAATATTGAACCTATTGAAATTGTCACGAGATTGAAATACGACAATTTGGGAAATTTTGTTGGGACACGCGTGACAGTCGCGTCAAGAATATAATTATTTAAATTAAAAAGTGAATTTTATTTTTATCAAATGTATGGTCATTTTGAGTGCGCCAACGTGTCCGGAAGGGTCGAAATAGTCAGAAAACACTAGCCGGGGGTTTAGTTTGGGTCCCGGGGCAGTATTGGGCCATACCGGCAACTTAAAAGGGCATTTTAGTAATTTTGAAATTTTAGGATAATTAACCAACGAATTTTGGGATTTAAATATTAGGAAATTAATGACCCACTAACTCATTACCAGCACTTAGGTGATTAGAGGGCAACGGGATTTAGAGGAAGAAGTTAGAAAAGTTCCCGAAGAGAAAACCTTAACCTCCATCTTCAACCTTCAACCTTGGGAGAGAAAGAGAGAGACCAACCTTCATCAATTCAACAACAAATTCAGAGAATAATCCGAGGCAAGTGGTTTAATTACGTTAATTTCAAACGAATGTTTCTTCCATGCGTAGAAAATTTCTATAATTGCATTGTTTTGGGAGAATGACAAAAACCCATGAAATTGGAATTAGAAACTCATGTTTAGATAAAGAGATTGTATGTAGAATTGTGTTTGGATGATTATATTATTGGAAATATAACTTTCATGTTACAAAAACGGATTTAATTAGGGATGTTGATGACTTTAAATTTTTAGGGTTCATACTCATAAGATTTGGGGAAAAATTGGGAGAGTTGATAGTTGGGTGTTGTTTAGGATGAATTGACCCCATAAAATATGTTAAAATGCGACCTAAGTGTGTTTAGGAATGATTAGGAACCTTAAAACACCGTTGGGATAATGTTTGGATGAGTTTTGGGAAGAGAAAGTTGGAGGAAAAACGAATTTAGAAATTCTGGGCTCGAAACTGTCACCTCGTTAGAAGACCTGCTCAGGTCGTTCGAACGAGCTCGTTCGAACGAGCTTCTAACGAGTTGACAGTTTACCTTCTAACGAGTGGGATGTTCGTTCGATGCCTTTCGTTCGAACGAGATCTCGTTAGATGCCCACTTTGTTCGAACGAACTCTCGTTCGAACCAGCCTCGTTCGAACGAGACTTCTAACGAGTTGACAGTTTGGCCTTTTTGGCCTGATTTGATTTCTAGTGTCCCGTAACCTTGTTTAATTGTAGAGATGACATTCCCTTGATGACTAATTGAGATAGTTGGGATATATTGGGGAGTAAAATATAGAAGAATGATTTGAACCAAATGGTAATTGTGGGTTAGGACGCGAATAACAAATTACGACGTGAGGATAATGGTTGATGTGTATATATATAAACCGGGGACACGTGTATTGGTATAAGAATGAGAAGTATACCACTAATAAATTATGGTAATTACTAAGATGTGTGCATGCTTAGTATATGTATATGATTTTATGTGTATGACACACCTACCATACTTGCTATCACGGGAGGTTTACGTTCGCTTAGGGCCATCTAATCCTTGTGTGCCCGGATTTAGATTGGTACCTTAAGAACATAATGCTAGAATGACTTATTTGTGAGTTAATAAGTCAGCTGACTGTGGAGCGTAGGTATGTACGTGACCCATGTATATGTTGAATTATGTTCGCCTCCATTTTTGTGTGTTGTGCTTATTCTAACAATTCCTGAGAGATTCGGAATTTGTAATCCTTACGTACGTGATGTACCGGGATGGATAGCAGAGTATGTGTGCACTAAAGCTTAGCCTCGGGGTGCTTATATTGTATATTTATGATGTGAATAATATACGGTTAAATGAAAAGGAATTGTTATGTTTCATTGCGAGAATAATTATAGTAACGCCTTGATAAAGCTAAAAAGGGATAACATGCTGTGAATTGTAATGTTAATAATTGAGAATCTGAGTTTAAGTAAAGCTACCTAATCAAGTGATAACATTGGGAATTCATATTGTGAATCGAGGAGATGGGTTAGAACTTATGTCGGTTTGGTTAGATATAAAGACCACTTAGATGGGTACGGTACATTAGGAGTGCACTATTAGTCGAGAGGTGAGTATTTCATGTGAGGGCACGTCCTAACATGTACTTTGCATTCATTTTTTTAATGTTATTAAAGCACTTGCTGTTTTTAAAATACTCTCCACTTTCGGGCTCTGACCCGTTTGCTTTCAAATCTACTTTTTGTAAAAACCTTTTTAGGTGCCCAGCCACAAGGACACCATGCATAGGAATTCTATTCAGGTGACGAGCTGTAGCTGTTGTGGAAGTTACAGGGCCTTGATATTAGACGCCTCATTTTCTAGTCTTGACTCCATATTCAATTTCATCATTTGTAGGGCATGTCGCCCATTTCTATTAGAGACTTTTTATATTTCAGTTATTCAGACTTTGGTTTGTAATTAATTCAGGATTCACACTGTTTTATTTATTTCAGTTGGTGGGATTGTTGTGAGGAGTTTTCCTCCGGACTTATTATTATTTGTTGTTTACTTTATTGAGACTTTATGGTGTATGGTGACATTATTCTTTTACATTTCATTTATCGCATGTTAATAAGATTTAATTTAAAATTTGACAACTTACTTTTTAAATACTAGGTGGTTAGTAATCATTAAAATGTTTTTGACAGTGATGCTATTAACTGAATCAACTTGGCATTTTGTATTAATTTAATAAAGGAGTAGCTACCCGGTATTTAATTAGTCGGGGTGTCACAGGTGGTATCAGAGAATCAGGTTCTAGTGTCCTTTAGGATCTGTACGGCTTGTTATGTTTCCGCTGAGCTTTCTTTGATGTAGAACCCTATATTTTAGGACTGTTGTATTCCTTTATGTATGCTTCGCTCTTCAGCTATTTTAAGTTTATAACTGCGAACTTATAGATTTTACTCTCATTTCAGATGCCTCCACGACGTGCGCAGCAAGTTCCTAGGGATGCACAGCCAGAGCCACAGCTAGCTCCAGTACAGGGCACCATGAATGCCGTTGAGGTTGCAACCATTGTAGCCCAAGTGGTAAATGCCGCTCTCGCCGTTGTACAGCAGGCACCACCCCAGGCGCCGGTAGCCGCGCCAGTTCAGGCACATGCATTCCCGTCTACTTGGGAACTCGTTCGTGATGCTTTTCAGAAAGCACACCCACCGGAGTTCGCAGGTAGCTCTGATGTTGTGGTTTCAAGTCAGTGGAGGAAAGATATTCAGAGGCACTTGAGGATGTATGAGTGAACCGATGTTCAGAGGCAGATACTAGCTACTTTCAAGCTAGTGGGATCTGCATTGCAGTGGTGGGAGTCTATTACCACCACAGAGGAGAGAGATACTCTCACGATCCAGGAGTTCTGGGTGCGGTTCGACCGCAAATATTTTCCGTCAGCTGTTCACACGGAAATGAGAAGGAAGTTAATGAATCTTAGACAGGAGGGAAGGACTGTGGCCGAGTATGAGGCCGAATTCACAAATTTGCTGAATATTGTCCCGGATGAGATATCGACAGAGGAGAAGAAGATCCAGAAGTTCACCGATGGATTGACATGGAGGATCCGTCAGCATTTGCTGGGGAACCTCTCGTTGGCCACTTATTCTGACGTGGTTAACGCTGCACTGCTCCATTGCCAGGACCACCGCTTTCACTTGACAGAGGGGAAGCGATTAGGAGAGTCCAACCATCAGGGCAGGACAGGGGGAAATGGTGCCAGCGGGGCACAATCAGCTCAGGGTCAGTATAGGCAGGGTGATCAGGTTCCCAGCAGGGGGATTCTAAGAGATTCCGATCAGGGGGTTTCAGGAACGGTCAGGGAGGATTTCGGAATGGCCAGCAGGGTCAGAACATCCATCAGGGCCAGCAGGGTCAAAATGGTCAACAGCAGCAGTTTCACCAGGGCCAGCAAGGCCAGGGCAGAAATGGTAATGATCACCAGGGCCGTGGTCAGCAGGGACAGCGAGGGGGAAACTTCCAGGGGAAGTGTTTCATTTATGGTAAGATTGGCCACAAACGTCAGGATTGTCCTGATAAGGGCAGGGCCCCGCAGCAGCAGCAGCAGGGTGTTCGACACGAGCCACAGAGGCCTATGTTTCCCGCCGCCCTCCCAGCACCACAGATGGCAGCATTACCACCCATTTCAGCAGTCCCAGTTCAGCAGGGACAACTTCAGTATGGGAGAGTGTATCAGCTCCAGCAGGTCGCAGCCCCACAGAATCCACCGGCCGTTGAGGGTATGTTCTCTATTCAGGGGACTATGGGGCACATTTTATTTGACACGGGGGCTACACACTATTTTATTGCTATGAGATTCGCACGCACCATTGGGTTGTTAGACACCGCCGAGAGTACGGTTACTTGTGTAGATTCACCGTTGAGTAGGGGTTCTGTGATTTCCCTTATTTGTAGAGGTGTGGGTATAGAGATCGAGAGTTTTACTTTACCCGCTGATATGTTAGTATTAGAGATGACCGAGTATGATGCCATTATTGGTATGGATTGGCTAGTTGCGTACCGAGCCATGATTGACTGTTTTAGTAGGAGTATTATCTTTGCCATTCCCGGGCAGGAGATATTTTTAGTGGCGATGCCTCGCCCTGAGGGAGGATCGTCCACTCATTTGTACCACATAGAGGAGGAGACCTCTAAGGAAGTGGTGATACCACTTGATTCGATACCCGTTGTTAGTGAGTTCGCCGATGTATTTCAGGATATACCTGGACTACCTACGAGTAGGGAGATAGATTTCGTGATCGATTTGACGCCGGGCACTCGGCCTATTGCCCGCACACCTTACCGTATGGCTCCAGCTGAGATGAGAGAGTTACGGGATCAGATTGAGCAGTTGTTGGGACAGGGGTTTATACGGAGGAGTACTTCGCCGTGGGGTACCCCTGTATTGTTCGTTAAGAAGAGGGATGGATCGTTGAGGTTGTGTGTGGATTATCGGGAGTTGAATAAAGTCACGATACAGAATAAGTATCCGTTGCCCCGAATCGATGACTTATTCGACCAGCTGAGAGGAGCTTCTTTCTTCTCAAAGATTGATTTGCGATCAGGATACCATCAGTTGCGTATCAGGGAAGAGGACGTCTCGAAGACTGCTTTCTTAACGAGATATGGTTCCTGCGAGTTTTGGGTTATGCCTTTTGGCTTGACCAACGCTCCAGCCGTGTTTATGGACTTGATGAATAGAGTGTTCAGAGAGATCCTAGATCAGTTTCTTCATTGTCTTCATTGATGACATTCTGGTTTACTCCCAGACAGAGGAGGAGCACGCCGAGCATTTGAGACAGGTTTTGCACACGCTACGTCAGAACGAGCTGTATGCAAAGTATGAGAAATGTGGGTTTTGGCTGAAGGAAGTTCAGTTTTTGGGGCATATTATTTCGGACCGGGGGATATCTGTTGATCCGGGGAAGGTATCCGCGGTGAGGGAGTGGGGATAGCCCACGACACCGACTGAGATCCGTAGTTTTTTGGCCTTAGCAGGATACTACATGAGGTTTATTCGGGGATTCTCAAAGATAGCGGGTCCTTTGACACATCTGACTCGTAAGGGTGTGCTATTCATTTGGAGTGATGCCTGTCAGTTGGCATTCGATGAGTTGAAGGACAAATTGACCTCAGCACCTGTGTTAGCATTGCCGAGACCGGGAGTTGAGTATCTAGTTTACACCGATGCGTCCTTACAAGGACTTGGAGATGTATTGCAGCAGGAGAGTCAGGCCATAGCTTATGCTTCCCGTAAGCTTAAGCCTCACGAGAAGAATTACCCCACCCATGACTTGGAGTTAGCGGCAGTGGTATTTGCCCTTCGAATTTGGAGACATTATCATTTGGGGGAGAAGTTTCAATTGTTCACGGACCACAATTCCCTACAGTACCTGTTCACGCAGAAGGAGTTGAATATGCGGCAATGGAGGTGGCTTGAGTTTGTGAAGGACTATCAGTTTGATATCCAATATCACCCGGGGAAGGCTAACGTGGTAGCAGACGCATTGAGCCGTAGACCAGTAGATGAGGTGGCATGGGTGTGGAAGGCAAAGTGGAAGGAGTTGGGACACCAGGATGCAGTGGCCCGATCGTTCATGTCTGTGATGACTGTTACACCGCAGATTGTCACGAAGGTGGTACAGGCACAGGCAAATGACTCGTTCTGTCAGGAATAGATAGTTCAATTACTAGCAGAGGGAGTCGAGTCCTATACCATTAGCTCAGACGGGGGATTACGCTTCAATGGGAGACTGGTAGTTTCGAAAGGGGAGGAACTACGACACGAAGTAATGGCAGAGTTGCACGGCTCACGGTTCGCGGTACATCCCGGTGGGGACAAAATGTACCAAGACATGAGACGTCAGTATTGGTGGAGAGGGATAAAGAGAGATATTGCCGTGTTTGTTTCTAAATGCGCCACTTGTCAGCTGGTAAAAGTGGACCATCAGAGGCCGGCAGGACTTCTACAGCCATTAGAGGTCCCGATGTGGATGTGGGAGAGCATCTTTATGGACTTTACCACGGGATTACCTACATCACAGAGGGGTCACGACTCCATTTGGGTAATTGTGGACAGGTTGACCAAAGTGGCTCATTTTCTACCCGTAAGGACAGACTACACTACGGGACAGTATGCCCAGCTTTTTATTGCAGAAATAGTGAGACTTCATGGCGTGCCCCTAAATATCGTGTCTGACCGAGATAAGATATTTGTTTCACGGTTTTGGGAGAGTTTTCAGGAGGCCATGGGCACGGATTTGCGGTTGAGTACGGCGTATCATCCGCAGACCGATGGGCAAACCGAGCGTACAAACCAGATGTTGGAGGACATGTTACGTATGTGCATCATTGATTTTGGGGGTGGATGGGAGCAGTACCTTCCACTGGTGGAGTTTGCTTACAATAACTCCTACCAGTTCACCATTGGCATGGATCCATTTGAGGCGTTGTACGGTAGACCTTGTCGTTCCCCAGCATGTTGGTTGGAGGTGGGGGACAACAAACTACTTGGGCCGGAAGTGATTCAGGATACTTCAGCGAGGATAAAATTAATACGGAGTCGCATTCGGGTAGCTCAGGATCGGCAGAAGAGCTATGCTGATGCGAAGAGGTTCTTCAGGGAGTTCCAAGTGGGGGACCAGGTTTTACTCAGAGTATCTCCTATGAAGGGGATTATACGATTCGGGAATAAGGGAAAGTTGACACCGAGATATGTGGGGCCATTCCCTATCATCGAGCGGATTGGGTCTGTTGCCTATAGACTTGAGTTACCGGAGCATTTGCATCGAATTCATGATGTGTTTCATATTTCCTCGCTAAGGAAATATCTTAGAGATGATTTGGCTCATTCTTACATTGCTTTGGAGGGCATCGATCTCCATCCCGATAGCTCCTACGAGGAGGGGCCGATTGCTATTTTGGACCGAAGTGAGCGAAAACCGCGGTTAAAGATAGTTACGTTAGTACGTGTTCAGTGGCGGCATCATAATGCCGAGGAATCCACATGGGAGCGCGAGGATGAGATGCGCGAACGTTATCCAAAGTTATTTTTACCAGGTACTTTTTAGTTCCGAATTTCGGGATGAAATTCTGTTATTAGGGGGGAAGTATGTAATACCCCGCATTTTTATCGATATTTATTTATGGGATTAATTAAATTAAATGTGAATTAATTGAGAATTAATCCGGATAAAATACTAACGAGATGTGAGTTGGTATTTGAGTATAATGTGTATACATATGATGTTATATGAATATTGAAACTATTGAAATTGTCACGAGATTGAAATACGGCAATTTGAGAAATTTTGTTGGGACGCGCGTGACAGTCGCGTCAGGAATATAATTATTTAAATTAAAAAGTGAATTTTATTTTTATCAACCGTATGGTCATTTTGAGTGCGCCAACGTGTCCGGAAGGGTAAAAATAGTCAGAAAACACTAGCCGGGGGTTTAGTTTGGGTCCCGGGGCAGTATTGGGCCATACCGACAACTTAAAAGGGCATTTTAGTAATTTTGAAATTTTAGGATAATTAACCAACGAATTTTGGGGGTTACATATTAGGAAATTAATGACCCACTAACCCATTACCAGCACTTAGGTGATTAGAGGGCAACGGGAGTTAGAGGAAGAAGTTAGAAAAGTTCCCAAAGAGAAAACCTTAACCTCCATCTTCAACCTCCAACCTTGGGAGAGAAAGAGAGAGACCAACCTTCATCAATTCAACAACAAATTCAGAGAATAATCCGAGGCAAGTGGTTTAATTACGTTAATTTCAAGCGAATGTTTCTTCCATGCGTAGAAAATTTCTATAATTGCATTGTTTTGGGAGAATGACAAAAACCCATGAAATTGGAATTAGAAACTCATGTTTAGATAAAGAGATTGTATGTAGAATTGTGTTTGGATGATTATATTGTTGGAAATATAACTTTCATGTTACAAAAACGGATTTAATTAGGGATATTGATGACTTTAAATTTTTAGGGTTCATACTCATAAGATTTGGGGAAAAATTGGGAGAGTTGATAGTTGGGTGTTGTTTAGGATGAATTGACCCCATAAAATAGGTTAAAATACGACCTAAGTGTGTTTAGGAATGATTAGGAACCTTAAAACACCGTTGGGATAATGTTTGGATGAGTTTTGGGAAGAGAAAGTTGGAGGAAAAACGAATTTAGAAATTCTGGGCTCGAAACTGTCACCTCATTAGAAGACCTGCCCAGGTCGTTCGAACGAGCTCGTTCGAACGAGCTTCTAACGAGTTGACAGTTTGCCTTTTAACGAGTGGGATGTTCGTTCGATTCCTTTCGTTCGAACGAGATCTCGTTAGATGCCCACTTCGTTCGAACGAACTCTCGTTCCAACCAGCCTCGTTCGAACGAGACTTCTAACGAGTTGACAGTTTGGCCTTTTTGGCCTGATTTGATTTCTAGTGTCCCGTAACCTTGTTTAATTGTAAAGATGAAATTCCCTTGATGACTAATTGAGATAGTTGGGATATTCGGGATATATTGGGGAGTAAAATATAGAAGAATGATTTGAACCAAATGGTAATTGTGGGTTAGGACGCGAATAACTTATTACGACGTGAGGATAATGGGTGATGTGTATATATATAAATCGGGGACACGTGTATTGGTATAAGAATGAGAAGTATACCACTAATAAATTATGGTAATTACTAAGATGTGTGCATGCTTAGTATATGTATAAGATTTTATGTGTATGACATACCTACCATACTTGCTATCACGGGAGGTTTACGTTCGCTTAGGGCCATCTAATCCTTGTGTGCCCGGATTTAGATTGGTACTTTAAGAACATAATGATAGAATGACTTATTTGTGAGTTAATAAGTCAGCTGATTGTGGAGCGTAGGTATGTACGTGACCCATGGATATGTTGAATTATGTTCGCCTCCATTTTTGTGTGTTGTGTTCGGAATTTGTAATCCTTACGTACGTGATGTACCGGGATGGATAGCAGAGTATGTGTGCACTACAGCTTAGCCTCGGGGTGCTTATATTGTATATTTATGATGTGAATAATATACGGTTAAATGAAAAGGAATTGTTATGTTTCATTGCGAGAATAATTATAGTAACGCCTTGATAAAGCTAAAAAGGGATAACATGCTGTGAATTGTAATGTTAATAATTGAGAATCCGAGTTTAAGTAAAGCTACCTATTCAAGTGATAACATTGGGAATTCATATTGTGAATCGAGGAGATGGGTTATAACTTATGTCGGTTTGGTTAGATATAAAGATCACTTAGATGGGTACGGTACGTTAGGAGTGCACTATTAGTCGAGAGGTGAGTATTTCATGTGAGGGCACGTCCTAACATGTACTTTGCATTCATTGTTTTAATGTTATTAAAGCACTTGCTGTTTTTAAAATACTCTCCACTTTCGGGCTCTGACCCGTTTGCTTTCAAATCTACTTTTTGTAAAAACCTTTTTAGGTGCCCAGCCACAAGGACACCATGCATAGGAATTCTATTCAGGTGACGAGTTGTAGCTGTTGTGGAAGTTACAGGGCCTTGATATTAGACGCCTCATTTTCTAGTCTTGGCTCCATATTCAGTTTCATCATTTGTAGGGCATGTCGCCCATTTCTGTTAGAGACTTTTTATATTTCAGTTATTCAGACTTTGGTTTGTAATTAATTCAGGATTCACACTATTTTATTTATTTCTGTTAGTGGGATTGTTGTGAGGAGTTTTCCTCCGGACTTATTATTATTTGTTGGTTACTTTTTTGAGACTTTATGGTGTATGGTGACGTTATTCTTTTACATTTCATTTATCGCATGTTAATCAGATTTAATTTAAAATTTGACAACTTACTTTTTAAATACTAGGTGGTTAGTAATCATTAAAATGTTTTTGACAGTGATGCTATTAACTGAATCAACTTGGCATTTTGTATTAATTTAATAAAGGAGTAGCTACCCGGTATTTAATTAGTCGGGGTGTCACATTGGATACCCCAAATAACTATGCACTACACAACCGGATAATGTCCCATAAGCTGGAAAATCATGAATTGCCCACATTAACGTAGATTTTAGCGTAAACTCTTATTTTCTAAAGAGTCAAATGATTGCAATCCCTCTTCCCACAACTCATTTAATTCTTCTACCAAAGGATCTAGGTAGACGTCGATGTAATCACTTGGTGCCTTTGTCCCAGGTATCAACAAAGATAGCATCGAGAATTCAGGTCTCTTACACTGTGAAGGAGGGAGGTTGAGTGGGGCTAGGATCACTGGCCATACACTCTGATTGGTGCTTAGATTTACAAATGGATTGAAGCCATATGTTGATATGGCCAAAAGAATGTTGTGCCGTTCTCGAGAAAAATTGGGATACTCATAATTCATCCTCCTCCAAGCTGTAGAATCAATAGGATGACGCATGAGATTACCCCTACTTGTTCCCTATCATGCTAAGTCATTGCCTCTGCTATCCATGGTACTGTGAAAAATTGCTTTAATCTAGGCCCAACGGGAAAATCTTTCAACACTTTTTGGGGCACTTTTGAGCTTGTGCCTTCCTTACCAGTAGATTGGACATATTTAGGTTCATCGCATACCGGAAAATGATCGAGATTTTCATACTCCTTTCGGTATAGTATGCAGTCATACACACAAGCATGAATCAATTTATACTTCATTACCAAACCTTTCAAACTGTTCTTCATAACAGGATAGCTATTTGGAAACGTATTCTCCTTGGGTAGTAAGCCCTTCACCCAATTCAGAATTCCTATCACGCTATTGCCAGATAAACCGTACTGTGTCTTCAAACTGTTCAAACCACCCATGGCAGGTAAATTTATTTGATCTTTCTCACAACCAGAGTATAACGGTTGGGTCACCTTAAATTTTAAACTTTGATAGTCATCGTCAAGGTTTATCGCGATATCTTCACGAGCACTTGAACCTTATACATCATCAATAACTTCATTCTCCTCCACTTCATAAACTCCGTACGCATCATCAACTAAATGCTCTAATATATTATGATATACATCGTCCCTTTCTACATCTATCCTAATTGTTGAAGGTTATTGTGAATGTTGTTCGTGGACAAAAGGAACTTTCAATTCACCGTGAAAACTCTAAAATCGATAAATATCTTACGTACCCCATCTTAACAAATGTAGTTCAATTGTTTTCCACTCAAACACCTTACCATTCTTACACCTACCACACGGACACGGAAACTCTTCATCATTATGACATCTCTTTGCGTATTTCACAAATTCATTAGCACCTCTGCGAAACACATCCCCTATTCTATTTGTCTCACCCATCTACTCTTTGCATTTCGGATATCCCATCACAGCTAGTACAACTAATTACCTATTAAAGGTAAGAAGCGTATATTCATGGATTAGTATAAACAAAACTTAGATTTATAGTATGTTTCATTTAATTATGTCTTATTTATATTCGATTTTTAAATTTCAAATTCAAATTCAATTTATAATAGAAATTCCTATTTCCTCCATCTCCTCTATAGGGTGAGTGGTCCTATCCCATTCAAGACCGCATATATCTGTAATATACTTAACAACTTAAGTACATTGTTGCGATCTGATAAAAATTCGACAGCATATCCCCGTAGTTCTTCAAGTACACGACGTAGATTGGCAAGTGTGAGTGTTATTTCAATTGATCAATTGAAATAACAGTCACACTTGTCAATCTAGTATGTACACAGAGAACATTAGGATACGACTGCAGAACTTCCTCCAAAAGTAACAACTTAAGTCACTAAGAATATTATTATACAGAAATTATGCAGTCCCAAAGTGTCCAAACGGGACAATTCGAGAGATCTCATTACAGGGGTAATGACTTTCGAACGGGTCTAAGGGCTATTGAATGCGTACGCTTAAGAAGTAGAAGGCTAGTATCTACGCGCACTATATGTAATTTCAAGTATGTTTCATTTAATTATCATACTATATATATATTGTTCGTGATACAAAGTAATTTTAAAAAAAATGTTGAAAAATCCAACCCCCATATGGACAATAATCTAGTGGTCATGCCACTTTTAAAATTAACCAACCGAACATCGATCCACTAGAATCCAACCGCAATGGCAACAACAAATGTGTATCCCGTACTCCTTCTAATTCATCTACTCAAATAATTCTTTTTATCAATTAAACTAACAATCAAAGTATAAAATTATTAATTTACTAATTTACAATAAGGGGCAATCCTACTTGCATATGAAAGGGGCACTAATTATTAATTTACTAAAAAAATTAACAACCAATCAATATTTAATCAATCAATTCTTTTACAATGGGCACTACAATATGAGGGGCAATATCTAATAAACCAATAAAAATTTAATTAAAAAAAATACACACTCGCACATATACACACACACATCCCCACACCCCGTGCCCCCCTGCTCACCCCCCACGCCCACTCCCACTCCCAAGCCCTGCCACCTCTCCCCACTGCCACTGCCACTGCCCACTACACACACACACACACACACACACACACACACACACACACACACATATACATTGTTCGTGATACAAAATAATTTTAAAAAAAAGTTGAAAAATCTCACTCCCATATAGACAATAATCCAGTGGTCATGCCACTCTTAAAATGAACCAATCGAACATCGATCCACTATAATCGAACCGCAATGGCAACAACAAATGTGTATCCCGTACTCCTTCTAATTCATCTACTCAATTAATTCTTTTCATAAATTAAAGTAACAATTAAAGTATAGAATTATTAATATACTAATTTACAATGAGGGGAAATCCTACTTGCATATGAAAGGGGCACTAATTATTAATTTACTAAAACAATTAACAACCAATCAATATTTAATCAATAAATTCTTTTACAAGGGGCCCTACAATATGAGGGGAAATATCTAATAAACATATAAAAATTTAATTAAAAAAAATACACACACGCACATATACACACACAATCCCTGCCCCCTGCCCCCCCACCCCCATCCCTGCCCCCTCCCCCCACTGCCACTGCCCACCACACATGCGCGCGCACACACACACACACACACACACATATACACACGCATGCACATATACACACACTTATATATATACACACACACACACACACACACACACACACACACAATGCCCCCCTTCCCTCACCCCAGCCTTGCCCCCCCACGCATATATACACCACACACACACACGCACATTTACACACACACATATACACACACATATACATAAATGGAAGAGAAATAGAGAGAGAAAACATACCAAAATCGTAGAGAGAGAGTGCAGTCGCTTAGAGAGAGAGAGAGAGAGAAATGGAGGGAATAAAAATCGGTGGGAAAAAAGAAGAGGCAAGGGTTTTTTATTGACAAAATTGTCACGGACATGTCACGGTCATAGACCGTGACAACATTTTAGCATTGTCACGGTCAATGACCGTGACAAGCCTTTGTCGCTGTCTTGTCACGGTCATTGATCGTGGAAAAAAATGCGTATTTTTTTGTGACGGTCAATGACCGTGACAATGCTGGCCGGTTCATGGGTGTTAATTTGATCATTTTGGTGTAGTGGTATGAGTGCCACTTAGCTAGTGTGCCTACCCGACAACTTGTTCACAACAGTTTTGGGTTAACTATATTTGATTCTATTGCGGCCGTACTTATTTATATACCCCCTTAGTGAGTTGGTAAGTATGGGATTATCAGTTCAAAGATCCTTGAATTTCTTATATAATCTTTAACATTATTAGTAGTAACCATTGTTCCATTACATTAATACAACACTAAATTTTCCTTATGTGACCCTTAATGAGCTGGTAACTATGGAGTTATCAGTGCAGACTCTTTATGTGACCCTTAATGAGCTGGTAACTATGGGATTATCAGTTCAGACTCTTTATGTGACCCTTAATGAGCTGGTAACTATGGGATTATCAGTTCAGACTCCTTGATTTCATTTAAAGTCTATTGTGAAAAAAATTTGCTTTCGTTTCATTTGATAAGCACTGAATTCCATACACATTCCAAACTCTCTTTATATTTACATTTGTTATAGAATTGGTAGAACATATTCAACAATTTTGCTAATTCGTTTCCTTTCAGTTATTTTGCACATGTACTAATAGGCAATGATAAATACTCCGAAATTATAGTGGAACAGTTTGATTTATGCAAAGAAATCATAGAAGAATAAGCTTTTAAACTAGAGTGAAAGACAATTTAGTTTTTTTTTTTTAACAAATTCTTAGTTAGCTTAGTATGCATGGCTCAATTATGATTTGACACTATTTTAAACTAACATTTGTCCCCGAGAAATTTGGGTGTGACAAATTGGGCTAGATATCCAATTGGGGAGTTGAATTTTTTTAATGGAAATTGCCTCTATGTAGAGATGTATGTGTGTGTGTGTGTGCGCGCCAAATAGTGAATATATACATATAGGTATATATATGGGTACGCATGTGTCATGACGCAAAAAAATAAATCGGTATGAAAATATTGTATTATTATTCGAAATAACGTTAGTTACGTTTGTATGTTGTTTAAATAATAAAACCAGGGTTCATTTAAAACCAACGGTGACTATAAGTCGACACGTTGAAATGCCACATTTTAAACTTTGAAAATTTCTATCTTTTAAGCCGTTGATCAGGAAAATACACAGAACGTACCGTTGAAATTGTATTGTCGAGTAGAATTTTTTTATGTAAAATTATTTTTCTTTCGACACTATTTTTTACAATGCGATATTTGGCCAATTGTGTCAATTAAATGTTCCGAATAACTGTTAGAATATTATTTTATGATATTTTCGTAAAGAAAATTGTTCGAACATGTTTGGAAAATTAGATGGATGTTTTTATTCGAATCGTACATGAGTGATATATATATATATATATATATATTAAAAGAAATTTACAAAACCAGTTTTCTAAAGTCATCCTTTAATACTAATTACAATGTTAAAACAGTTGAACATGTTTATGCTTTGAATAAAGAACATGATAGAATTCAATTATTAAACAGAAATTACTAATACTGAAAACTGAAGAACACGAATAACATAAATTACAATAACTGAAATAACTGAAAGTAAACTTACAAAATTATTGATTAATACAGTTGGTTGAACTGGATGAACTTGAAAGCATAATGTTTAACACAGAACATAAACTGAGAATGTAAATAGAGAGAGAGTTTAGAGAGTGTTTTTAGTCGTAGGGAATTTGACTCTGATTAATGACTAGAATGAGCTTGGTATTTATAGCTGCAGATTTCATTGGGGTAATTCCATTTACCGGGGGTAAATAGGACGGGTAAATGGGTAAACTGATTTTAACCTGGGGTAACTTTGACTTTCACCTGGGGTAAATCGACGAAATGATTTTCACCTGGGGTAAATAGGACGGGTAAATGGGTAAACTGATTTTAACCTGGGGTAACTTTGACTTTTACCTGGGGTAAATCGGACGGGTAAATGGGTAAACTGATTTTAACCTGGGTAAACTGATTTAACCTGGGGTAACTTTGACTGGGTAAACTGATTTTAACCTGGGGTAACTTTGACTTTCACCTGGGGTAAATCGACGAAATGATTTTCACCTGGGGTAAATAGGACGGGTAAATGGGTAAACTGATTTTAACCTGGGTAAACTGATTTTAACCTGGGGTAACTTTGACTTTCACCTAGGGTAAATATAATTTCACCGGGGGGGGGGGTAACTTTGACTGGGGTAAATAATTTCACCTGGGGGTAAACGGATTTAATTTATTACAGACTGTAAGGGTCCTGAGCATCTTGGAATAAAGAACTTGAATATGGATCCGATGTGTTAACTTGGTGACTGTTTGTTGATTCATTAGAAGAAGTGGGAGAACAATAATTTTCATCTTCTGCTTCAGCTTGAAGAAGGAGCTGTTTCGCTAGATCTTTGAGCTGCTGGGATTTCTTTGACTTGGCTAATGTTGTATCCATAGAACTTTGACTGGATTTCTTTGTTGCTTGAACTGCCTGAACTGGAATGATTGGCTGGCAAGGAAACTCCATTTGGACAGCATTAATAATCCTTTGATGATTGAAAGAGTCCCACCATTTAACATAAAATTGTCGAACCATTGTTGGCTGTTGCATAGCATATTGCCACTTGAATATCCATGGAACTTTGTATTTGCTGCAGAATAAAAGTAAAACTGGGAACTGGGAGTTATGATCATTTATTTTAAAAACTGTAGAAAAATATTTAACTTGTTCTTGCAGGTCGATAGGTAGGATTTCTGGGATAGAACCATGTTGTGTCCACCACCGGGAAAACCAGGAAGGAATTTGACTTTTGAATTTTTGATCAAAACAAAGGAACCAAGAGTGAGTGAATGATTCATTTTGGTAAAGGAGAACTTTAAACCATGCTTCAATATAATCATAATAACTGAATTGAATTTGGTGACTTGGAAGTGATTTTAGAATGGAGGGATGAGATCCCCAATCTTGAAGAGAGATTATATTATTAATATGCAAGGAATGGTAAAGAATCCTTGACGAATCGTTGCGATCAGTGATGGCTTTAATACGAACTGATTCTGAGGAGTAGAGGATATCCATGTAAAATTTTAAAGTCTTGGCAGGATGATGGGGAGTAAAATGCCAAGAATGGGGAAAATAGTTTTTTATTAAATCAATGGGATTTTTAATATGGTTGTGATTTGGCTCAATAGAAAATAGATTTGAAAAATTTGGTTTGAGCACATAATCAGTTCTGGTAGGATGATTATAAAATTTGGTTTTAGTAATCTGTTGAATCGGCTGAGGAGCAAATGGGTCATTGACTAGGTATTGACTGGAAGAAGGTCCAAACTCTGCAGGAGTGGCAAGAGTGGAACTGTAACTAAAATTTGGTCTTGGGATGTTTCCAAGGACCTGGTATCTGTTTGTAACTTGGAGAGGGGATGCAAGTTTAGTAGAAGATTGGCTTGTGGGTAGAGCAAGAGCTCTAGGTGTCTTCTGGGGGTTTTTCTCCGTCATTGTTATTCTGTAGAAATTCACGTGTGAGAAAATCAGGAATTGAATTCTCACTTCCTTTAATATAGTCAATATCGAAATCAAAAATGCTTAATATAGATTGCCATCTAGCAAAAATTTGTTTGGAAGCAATATTGTGGACATCCTTTTCTAAAACATATTTAGCACTTTTACAATCTACACGGATTAAAAACTTTTGATTTAAAATGTCACTCTGAAATTTCGAAACACATAAAACAATAGATAATATTTCCTTTTTAATAGTACTATAATTACTTTGCGCTTTGTTCCAGACTCCGGAATAGAATCGAACAATTTGCTCAGGGGAATGAGGGTTGATTTTCTGTTTAAGAATACCTCCGTAGCCAATGTCAGAGGCATCGGTTTCAATGATTTTGAATGAATTGGGTGTAGAAAGACTGAGACAAGGTAGGGTTTTAACATGTTTTTTTACGTTTTGGACTATCGAGGTATGTTCTAAAGTCCAAGGAGGAGGGTTACATTGTAGTCTCTCAAATAATGGTTTGCATTGTTTGCGAAGATTTGGATAAAATTCAGCAATGTAGTTTAATGATCCTAGAAACCTTTGGAGTTGCGTTTTTTCGAGGATTTCATCAGGAAATTTATCAGCAAATTGAATGGCTCTATCTATGGGACTAATTTTTCCTTGATAAATGTTATGACCTAAAAATCGGACCTTTGTTTGAAATAAATTGATTTTTGAGGCTGAAACTACTAAACCATTAGTTTTTATTAGTTCAAAAAATAATTTTAAGTGTTTCCAGTGTTCTTCGAGTGTGTGGGAATAGATGAGGACATCATCAATGTAGACAATCGTGAAATGGGATGAAGGATTAAATATTTCATTCATGATATTCTGGAATTCACTAGGTGCATTTTTTAAGCCAAACGGCATGACACACCACTCATAGTGACCAAATGGGGTTGTGAATGCGGTTTTGTATCTATCTTTTTCATGGATTTGTATTTGCCAAAATCCACTCTTCATATCAAACTTGGAAAAAATTGTTGCTTGATTTAATCGGTTTATGAGGTCGCGTTTATTTGGGATTGGATATCTTATCCATTCTAAAACTTTATTAAGTGGTTTGTAATTGATGACTAACCTGGGAACTCCTCTTTCTAACTCAGCATTTTTTCTGACATAGAATGCGGGGCATGACCAGGGAGATTACTTTTCCTTATAATTCCTTTTTGTAACAACCCATTAATTTCATCTTTACATAGTTCCATATCTTCTTGATTCATTTGAATAGGTCTTTCTTTTGTAGGAATAAATTTTTCACTAAAATCCTTGGTGTATGGTAAGGTTACTATATGTTTCTTTCTATGTAAGAAGGCATTTGGTAGATCAGAACAGATTTCATTTGTGATTTTTATCTTGAATTTTTCTATTTCATCTTGGAGAGGTTTATTAGTAAGTTGTTCTTCAATTCTTTTGTATCTTATTTCTTCATTTAGAAAATTTAATTGTTTTCTCTTATATTGAAGACGCTTGATTGATATTGAAAATTCTTTGAGAGTTTTTAAATCCCTGATTTCTGGTTTTGAGAGAAATTCGAATTTTACTTGTTGTCCGAAGGCTATTGAGGTTATTCCAGTGTCACTAGTTGTAAATGGATATAAAAGGCAAAGAAAAGGGATTCCTAGGATTACTTTGTCTGTCATATTTTTTACTAAAACGAAAGGTGTTTTGTAACATACATTATTTTGACAAATATGAGCTTTGGGTAATTTGTATTTGATTTGCATTTTACTTCCATTGGCTGAGTTTAATCGTTCAGATGTTTTATGATAATACCGGGTTGGAATTAATCCTTCTTGTAGGCAATTTAAATCTGCGCCTGAATCAATTAATGCTATGACTTTTACTTCATATTCTTTGTCAATGATTAAAGTTACTTTTACATGCCACTTTTGCAAATTAATTTGGTTTATGATATTTAATTGTTGATCTGTTTCTTCCTCTGTTACTATTTTGTCATCCTCTGGTTCACTTTCTGAGGAGATAACTTTTTGCTTTTGGAAGGTTTGGTCAACTTTTAAAATAGTGATATCTTGTTTTAACTCTTTACTTTCTATTTTGATGTTTTTGATATCTTGTTTAATTATGTTAACTTCTCGTTGAAGATCTTGTAATGTAATTTCTTTGTGAGTTTTGAATCGTTTTAGAGTATTATCAAGACTTATCTTATGTTGTTTCTTTCCAGTATCTTCTTCTTTAGATAATAATTTTTTAAATTTGGATAGGTATTGTGATTTTAAATCTCGGTTTTCTATTTTTCCAATTAAATCGATTAATAGTTCTTCCTGTTCTTCCTGTTTAGTGAGGACATTAATAGTTTTACAGCAATTGTCCTTACATCCTAAATTTATATCTGGAGAGCTAGAATTTGTACCGGATTCATAGTAACTTGATGATTCGTAATCAGTGTTTATTTCACCTTCACTAGAAGAATTTTTTAGTTCAAAAATTTTATATATTTCCTGTGTTACTTCAGATGATAATTGTAACTGGTTAATTTGGGATTTTACTTTACATTCAGATTTGTAGTGACCCGTTTTTCCACATTTATAACATTTTACTTTACTCTTGTCACTTTTCTTATTAGTTTGTGGTTTTTTGTGTTTTTTATAAAATTCCTTATTTTCTTTATTGTAAAATTTGTTGTTTTTGAAATAGTTTTTTCTATGTTTCTCATATCGTTTTGGATATGACTTATATTTTTTATTTCTTGATGGTGCAACAGGGTTTAAGCCGTATTGTTCACAAAAATTTCCCATTTCGTATTTTGCTTTTAATTTTTCTTTATTAGCCTGTTTACTTATTTTCATATCTATACACATTTTTAATCCTTCTTTCTGGATTGTACTTATTATGTCTCCATATGTAAGATTGTTATAATCAATGTGTCCATTGGTGTTACTTAGGACTTCTCTTATTTTATGAGCAAATAAATTTGGTAAACCATTAATGAATTTTTCTTTCCAAAATGGTTCATTACTATCGTCTCTAAGCATTACTCGTGATGTGAAAACATCTTTTTACCATCTAAAATCACTTAAAGTTGGGCATCTAAGGTTACTTAGTTGATCATGAATCCTTGAGGTGATATTACTTGGTGTTCCTAAAAAATGTTTTATTATTGTGAAAACTAAAGTGTTAACTCCATCTGGAATCCCCATTCCAATGTTTTCATCAAAAATTGGGAGGCCATTAGCATCTTGTTGGACAACAGATTTAATTTGTTCCTTTGATTCTTCGGTAAGATGTTTATCCCACCAAGATTTTAATGTTCCTGTGAATCCCATGGTTAATAGCTCAACTATTTCTGTTTGGGGAATGTTTTGATTGTTTAAGTAATTGTTGGCAACCATAGATATGTGTTGCATTTTATTTGAAATTTCTTGTTCAGATAATCCATCTATGTTCCACTCATAAAGTCTATCTGAAGAAACTGAAAATTGATTGTGGACATTTCTTTCTTCATATTGCATATCTGGGGGTGTTGGTCTTGTATACCAATTTGTTGTTAATGTGGTAGGAGTTGTTCCAGAGTTTTTTATTCTTTTTAATTCAACATTAGTAAACTGTTCCTTAATACTCTGGATATCTTCGTCTGTAGTAGTTTCTTGGGATGAGTCTGTATAGGTGCTTTTGTTAATAGTTGTAACAGTTTTTGATGATTCTGCTTTGACTTCCGCTTTGATATCTTTAAGCATTTTTTCTATTTTATCTAGAGTTTTTTCAGACTTTGTTTGTAAATTTACTCCTTTTCGGACTTCAGGAAGTTGAATTAAAGGTATTTCTTTTTTATATGGTAGGTTTGGTTTATCTAACTTATTATCAATAGATTCTAGTTGTTTTCCTAGAGTATTTAGGTATTGATTAGTGTAATTATTTTGTTCAATAACTTTTTTGATTTCATCATTAGTAGAAGTAACTTTAAAAGGTGTAGCAATAACTTCTGTTCCCATGTGATTTACTAAAATGGTTTCTAGTGGAGGGTGACTAGATGATATTGTTGTTTTGTCTTGTTTTGTCCACTTTACTTTTGTAAGGACATTTATCTTTTTATAATAGTTATCTAAATAATCAAAAATTTTTATGTCTGTTCTTAATTCATTCATTAAAGTTTTCCATTTTCTTAGTATCTTAGCTTTTTCACTTTGGGAGTATTTTTCTCTATATGCTCGTCTTTTAATACGGTTTTCTTTTGACTCAAAATCTTCTGCTAATTTAATCATGTCAGTTTTATAGTCTTTATTGATTGTTAATAATTGGTGATTTACTGAACCTGTTTCAAAATCCGTTTGAGTTGGGGAATGTTGATCTTCATCATCATTAAAATTAGATGTTGCTGTATAACAGGGTTTACTTACTTGGGAGGTTGTATCTATTTCTTTTAACTTAAGATTACGTCTGGGTATTGAATCATCATCTTTTCTTGTTGAATAACTTGTTTGGGATTTATTATCATCTCTGGATTTACTATCATCTCTAATATGGAGATTTCTAAATCGTGGTTGGTCAAAACTTATCCTAACTGATCCATCAAGGTATTCTTGGATTCGTTCTAGATTAATAGCATTGTTTTGTACTTTTCTGGGATGATTTTCATTTTCTAATAACCAATCGTTTGGTAAATTAATATCTTTCCAATTTATTGACCTAGGGACTTGGATATTAGCATCATTTGTACTGCTTTGTATTAAAAGGGTTTTATCTTTCGGGCTTTTTACTAAAGCGTGGACATTTAGATTTGTCCTTAAACATTTGTAATAAATTCTATAAATTAAAGCAAGTGGTTTACTTCCTTCTAACATTTCATAACCAGATGTTTAAATATTCAGTGTCATAGTTTTTAATATGTGAGGGTCTGTTAAACTTAATGTAAAATCAGGAAAGCAGTTAAAATGTATTGGACCATTAAATAGGCTTGATTCCATCATTCCTAAAATACTTGTATTGTAATTAGTATGTCTAGCATCTCTAAGACACAAGAGGATAGAGGCGTTTATTCCTTTACTGGTTAATGGTTTGACTGCTACTTGTATTAATCCTATGTGTAGGAAATTGAATCCGTTTTTTCTTTGTTTTGTAATAGCTTCACTAGTTAATAATTGAATTCTATCATGTTCTTTATTCAAAGCATAAACATGTTCAACTGTTTTAACATTGTAATTAGTACTAAAGGATGACATTAGAAAACTGGTTTTGTAAATTTCTTTTGTTGGGACTTTGGGAATATTCCAATCATTTAAATCTAAATTTACTTCTTCATAAACATGTTCTTCCTCGTTTATTATGTCTGGGGGAAAAGCTAAAGAAGATCTAGAGCTAGAACTAGCCAAAGAATTTGACCTAAATAATCTATTCATTTTTAAAGCTTCTAAGGAACCTATTTTCTCCTCACAATTTTCATGTTTGTTTTCTCAAAATGTTTCGATACATACCCTCTCATACCTATCCGCTCAGGCCACTCACTCGGGTCTTACTGTTTGGATACCGGATTTACTGTTCAGGTGATCTAACAAGTTTGGGATGTGAAAACACAAAGGGTGTAAGAATCAAACTGGCTCAGAAATTGGCTCTAAAAGGGAACTGGAAATATAGATCAAACACAATAACTGGGAAACTTGGCTCTGATACCAAAAGGCTAGAATACTACTGGTTAATGGTTCTCCAGAAAAGGAGAACATTACCAAAAGGGGAAGCAGCGCATATAATAAAAACATAAATTACTAATACTGAAAACTGAAGAACACGAAGAACATAAATTACCATAACTGAAATAACTGAAAGTAAACTTACAAAATTACTGGTTAATACAGTTGGTTGAACCGGATGAACTTGAAAGCATAATGTTTAATACAGAATATAAACTGAGAATGTAAATAGAGAGAGAAAGTTTAGAGAGTGTTTTAGTTCCAGAGAATTGGACTCTTAAATAGGCTTGATTCCATCATTCCTAAAATACTTGTATTGTAATTAGTATGTCTAGCATCTCTAAGACACAAGAGGATAGAGGCGTTTATTCCTTTACTGGTTAATGGTTTGACTGCTACTTGTATTAATCCTATGTGTAGGAAATTGAATCCGTTTTTTCTTTGTTTTGTAATAGCTTCACTAGTTAATAATTGAATTCTATCATGTTCTTTATTCAAAGCATAAACATGTTCAACTGTTTTAACATTGTAATTGGTATTAAAGGATGACTTTAGAAAACTGGTTTTGTAAATTTCTTTTGTTGGGACTTTGGGAATATTCCAATCATTTAAATCTAAATTTACTTCTTCATAAACATGTTCTTCCTCGTTTATTATGTCTGGGGGGAAAGCTAAAGAAGATCTAGAGCTAGAACTAGCCAAAGAATTTGATCTAAATAATCTATTCATTTTTAAAGCTTCTAAGGAACCTATTTTCTCCTCACAATTTTTATGTTTGTTTTCTCAAAATGTTTCAATACATACCCTCTCATACCTATCCGCTCAGGCCACTCACTCGGGTCTTACTGTTTGGATACCGGATTTACTGTTCAGGTGATCTAACAAGTTGGGATGTGAAAACACAAAGGGCGTAAGAATCAAACTGGCTCAGAAACTGGCTCACCTTTGAATAAAGAACATGATAAAATTCAATTATTAACTAGTGAAGCTATTACAAAACAAAGAAAAAATGGATTCAATTTCCTACACATAGGATTGATACAAGTAGCAGTCAAACCATTAACCAGTAAAGGAATAAATGCCTCTATTCTCCTATGTCTTAGAGATGCTAGACATACTAATTACAACACCAGTATTTTAGGAATGATGGAATCAAGCCTATTTAATGGTCCAATACATTTTAACTTCTTTCCTGATTTTACGTTAAGTTTAACAGACCCTCACATATTAAAAACTATGACACTGAATATTAAAACATCTGGTTATGAAATGTTAGAAGGAAGTAAACCACTTGCTTTAATTTATAGAATTTATTACAAATGTTTAAGGACAAATCTAAATGTCCACGCTTTAGTAAAAAGCCCGAAAGATAAAACCCTTTTAATACAAAGCAGTACAAATGATGCTAATATTCAAGTCCCTAGGTCAATAAATTGGAAAGATATTAATTTACCAAACGATTGGTTATTAGAAAATGAAAATCATCCCAGAAAAGTACAAAACAATGCTATTAATCTAGAACGAATCCAAGAATACCTTGATGGATCAGTTAGGATAAGTTTTGATCAACCACGATTTAGAAACCTCCATATTAGAGATGATAGTAAATCCAAAGATGATAATAAATCCCAAACAAGTTATTCAACAAGAAAAGATGAAGATTTAATACCCAGACGTAATCTTAAGTTAAAAGAAATTGATACAACCTCCCAAGTAAGTAAACCCTGCTATACAGCAACATCTAATTTTAATGATGATGAAGATCAACATTCCCCCACTCAAACAGATTTTGAAACAGGTTCAGTAAATCACCAATTATTAACAATCAATAAAGACTATAAAACTGACATGATTAAACTAGGAGAAGATTTTGAGTAAAAAGAAAACCGTTCTAGACGACGGGCATATTGGACTATCGCGGTATGTTCTAAAGTCCAAGGGGGAGGGTTACTTTGTAGCCTCTCAAATAATGGTTTGCATTGTTTGCGGAGATTTGGATAAAATTCAGCAATGTAGTTTAATGATCCTAGAAATCTTTGAAGTTGCGTTTTCTCGAGGATTTCATCAGGAAATTTATCAGCAAATTGAATGGCTCTATCTATAGGGCTAATTTTTCCTTGATAAATGTTATGTCCTAAAAATCTAACCCTTGTTTGGAATAGATTGACTTTTGAGGCAGAAACTACTAAACCATTAATTTTTATTAGTTCAAAAAATAATTTTAAGTGTTTCCAGTGTTCTTCGAGTGTGTGGGAATAGATGAGGACATCATCAATGTAGACAATCTTGAAATGGGATGAAGGATTAAATATTTCATTCATGATATTCTGGAATTCACTAGGTGCATTTTTTAGGCCAAACGGCATGACACACCATTCGTAGTGACCAAAGGGGGTTGTGAATGCGGTTTTGTATCTATCTTTTTCATGGATTTGTATTTGCCAAAATCCACTCTTCATATCAAACTTGGAAAAAATAGTTGCTTGGTTACAAAAGGGGAAGCAGCGCATATAATAAAAATAGAAATTACTAATACTGAAAACTGAAGAACACGAAGAACATAAATTACAATAACTGAAATAACTGAAAGTAAACTTACAAAATTACTGGTTAATACAGTTGGTTGAACCGGATGAACTTGAAAGCATAATGTTTAATACAGAATATAAACTGAGAATTTAAATAGAGAGAAAGTTTAGAGAGTGTTTTAGTTCCAGAGAATTGGACTCTGATTAATGACTGGAATGAGCTTGGTATTTATAGCTGCAGATTTCAATGGGGTAATTCCATTTACCGGGGGTAAATAGGACGGGTAAATGGGTAAACTGATATTAACCTGGGGTAACTTTGACTTTCACCTGGGGTAAATCGACGAAATGATTTTCACCTGGGGTAAATAGGACGGGTAAATGGGTAAACTGATATTAACCTGGGGTAACTTTGACTTTCACCTGGGGTAAATAGGACGGGTAAATGGGTAAACTGATATTAACCTGGGGTAACTTTGACTTTCACCTGGGGTAAATCGACGAAATGATTTTCACCTGGGGTAAATAGGACGGGTAAACTGATTTTCACCTGGGGTAAATAGGACGGGTAAACTGATATTAACTTGGGGTAACTTGTTTCACCTTGGGTAAACTGATATTACTGCGGGTAATTTTGACTAATGATTTTCACCTGGGGTAAATATAATTTCACCGGGGGGTAACTTTGACTGGGGTAAATATAATTTCACCGAGGGTAACTTTGACTGGGGTAAATATAATTTCACCGAGGGTAACTTTGACTGGGGTAAATATTTTCACCTGGGGGTAAACGGATTTAATTTATTACAGACTGTAAGGGTCTTGAGCATCTTGGAATAAAGAACTTGAATATGGATCCGATGTGTTAACTTGGTGACTGTTTGTTGATTCATTAGAAGAAGTGGGAGAACAATAATTTTCATCTTCGGCTTCAGCTTGAAGAAGGAGCTGTTTCGCTAGATCTTTGAGCTGCTGGGATTTCTTTGACATGGCTAATGATGTATCCATAGAACTTTGACTGGATTTCTTTGTTACTTGAACTGCCTGAACTGGAATGATTGGCTGGCAAGGAAACTCCATTTGGACAGCATTAATAATCCTTTGATGATTGAAAGAGTCCCACCATTTAACATAAAATTGTCGAACCATTGTTGGCTGTTGCATAGCATATTGCCACTGCGTCTGTTTTGTCGTGGTAGTGCTGACATATTTATTGCATCTATTTTTATGGTTCTACCATATTATCAATATTGTGCCTGGTTACTGAGTCCATTGAGTCATTATCTGAATCGGTGTGTCTATAGGCTAAATAATGATAATTACTTTCTCTTTCATTAAATAGTGCTTCTTCAGTGTCTATAGAATTTTGTGTTTTGTTAAAATAAGTTACATTTCTATTAAAAGGATGTTTTGGTATAAATATTCTTATGTTAAAATTTTCTTTAATCATATACCAGGGGTCAGCTGGAATTTCATTCATTATATTATATACTTTATACATTAATAATAAATCAGCTGTTGCCTCTTTTCCTTGAATTAATAAGTCATCGTTACTTGCTTGAGCATAATAGTTTGAAATTCTATCTTGCCTGTGTTCAATAAATATATTGTGCCTGCTATGAATTATTTGACCAGTTCCTATCCATTCTGGTGGTATACTTTCGATTATCAATAAAAGATAAGGTGAATTCACCCTTTTAGGCTGTTGTTCAGCTATTGCCTCTACTAAACATTTTGGAAAGTTGCAATTAATATTATCCCATGGAGGGGGTATTAAAATACTACTAACCATTCCATATTCTAATAATAAACTTATAGTAACTTCTATTGCAATCTCAGGATTAGTCTGGAAGATTACGTTGGGTCTAGTTATTATAAAATTTTTAAATTTTTTATAGTCTATTTCTATAAATATCATTGTTTCATATTTACTTATAGCATTTAGATGGACATGTTCGTATTTATATGTACATCCCAAAGGTTCGGGATTAAAACGGAAATAATTTTGAATAAAAAGCCAATTTGAGACATCTTTTTCTTGTGCAAATCTAATTATTTTATCGGATATATCATTTGGAAATATGGTTTCTACTTTTGTTTTTAATATATATCTATGATAAGGGTCAAAAGAAGATAAAAAATTATTATTAGAGTAGAGGTCTACAGTTTTCATTTTCTTTTCATTTTCTTGATTTTTAAGATTTAATACTTTATAATTTTTAATAACAGTTTCATGGTCCTTAATGAGTTGTGGACTGCTTTTGCTTTTATAATATTTAACTTGTGCTTCTAAAGTTTTCACATAATTATTCATATTGTGAAAAAAGGTATTTACGTAGTTCATTGTGTGGATAAAAGATCCTTTATTGTATTCTCTATTGAACCAGAGGTTATCTAGCATCTTCTGCTGGTCTTCATTGACTGGTAGCTTTGACCTAAATTTTTGTTTTGCATTAAGAACAGTAAACAATTGATTAGTATGCTCTTGTGTTCCTGAGGAAGATCCTTGATAAGCCATCTGCAGAACATTAAGAAGAGTTAGTAACAAAATATCGGCTAATTGATTATCTTTACCTTTAATAAGTTCAAATTGTGGGGTAAATCCTCTTCCTGTAATATTGTCAATAAAGTTTAACCATTTTTTTGTCGCTGATTTACTTTTCCTTATAATTCCTTTTTGTAACAACCCATTAATTTTACATAGTTCCATATCATCTTGATTCGTTTGAATAGGTCTTGCTTTTGTAGGAATAAATTTTTCACTAAAATCCTTGGTGTATGGTAAGGTTACTATATGTTTCTTTCTATGTAAGAAGGCATTTGGTAGATCAGAACAGATTTCATTTGTGATTTTTATCTTGAATTTTTCTATTTCATCTTGGAGAGGTTTATTAGTAAGTTGTTCTTCAATTCTTTTGTATCTTATTTCTTCATTTAGAAAATTTAATTGTTTTCTCTTATATTGAAGACGCTTTATTGATATTGAAAATTCTTTGAGAGTTTTTAAATCCCTGATTTCTGGTTTTGAGAGAAATTCAAATTTTACTTGTTGTCCGAAAGGCTATTGAGGTTATTCCAGTGTCACTAGTTGTAAATGGATATAAAAGGCAAAGAAAAGGGATTCCTAGGATTACTTTGTCTGTCATATTTTTTACTAAAACGAAAGGTGTTTTGTAACATACATTATTTTGACAAATATGAGCTTTGGGTAATTTGTATTTGATTTGCATTTTACTTCCATTGGCTGAGTTTAATCGTTCAGATGTTTTATGATAATACCGGGTTGGAATTAATCCTTCTTGTAGGCAATTTAAATCTGCGCCTGAATCAATTAATGCTATGACTTTTACTTCATATTCTTTGTCAATGATTAAAGTTACTTGTACATGCCACTTTTGCAAATTAATTTGGTTTATGATATTTAATTGTTGATCTGTTTCTTCCTCTGTTACTATTTTGTCATCCTCTGGTTCACTTTCTGAGGAGATAACCTTTTGCTTTTGGAAGGTTTGGTCAACTTTTAAAATAGTGATATCTTATTTTAACTCTTTACTTTCTATTTTGATGTCTTTGATATCTTGTTTAATTATGTTAACTTCTCGTTGAAGATTTTGTAATGTAATTTCTTTGTGAGTTTTAAATCGTTTTAGAGTATTATCAAGACTTATCTTATGTTGTTTCTTTCCAGTATCTTCTTCTTTAGATAATAATTTTTTAAATTTGGATAGGTATTGTGATTTTAAATCTCGGTTTTCTATTTTTCCAATTAAATCGATTAATAGTTCTTCCTGTTCTTCCTGTTTAGTGAGGACATTAATAGTTTTACAGCAATTGTCCTTACATCCTAAATTTATATCTGGAGAGCTAGAATTTGTACCGGATTCATAGTAACTTGATGATTCGTAATCAGTGTTTATTTCACCTTCACTAGAAGAATTTTTTAGTTCAAAAATTTTATATATTTCCTGTGTTACTTCAGATGATAATTGTAACTGGTTAATTTGGGATTTTACTTTACATTCAGATTTGTAGTGACCCGTTTTTCCACATTTATAACATTTTACTTTACTCTTGTCACTTTTCTTATTAGTTTGTGGTTTTTTGTGTTTTTTATAAAATTCCTTATTTTCTTTATTGTAAAATTTGTTGTTTTTGAAATAGTTTTTTCTATGTTTCTCATATCGTTTTGGATATGACTTGTATTTTTTATTTCTTGATGGTGCAACAGGGTTTAAGCCGTATTGTTCACAAAAATTTCCCATTTCGTATTTTGCTTTTAATTTTTCTTTATTAGCCTGTTTACTTATTTTCATATCTATACACATTTTTAATCCTTCTTTCTGGATTGTACTTATTATGTCTCCATATGTAAGATTGTTATAATCAATGTGTCCATTGGTGTTACTTAGGACTTCTCTTATTTTATGAGCAAATAAATTTGGTAAACCATTAATGAATTTTTCTTTCCAAAATGGTTCATTACTATCGTCTCTAAGCATTACTCGTGATGTGAAAACATCTTTTTACCATCTAAAATCACTTAAAGTTGGGCATCTAAGGTTACTTAGTTGATCATGAATCCTTGAGGTGATATTACTTGGTGTTCCTAAAAAATGTTTTATTATTGTGAAAACTAAAGTGTTAACTCCATCTGGAATCCCCATTCCAATGTTTTCATCAAAAATTGGGAGGCCATTAGCATCTTGTTGGACAACAGATTTAATTTGTTCCTTTGATTCTTCGGTAAGATGTTTATCCCACCAAGATTTTAATGTTCCTGTGAATCCCATGGTTAATAGCTCAACTATTTCTGTTTGGGGAATGTTTTGATTGTTTAAGTAATTGTTGGCAACCATAGATATGTGTTGCATTTTATTTGAAATTTCTTGTTCAGATAATCCATCTATGTTCCACTCATAAAGTCTATCTGAAGAAACTGAAAATTGATTGTGGACATTTCTTTCTTCATATTGCATATCTGGGGGTGTTGGTCTTGTATACCAATTTGTTGTTAATGTGGTAGGAGTTGTTCCAGAGTTTTTTATTCTTTTTAATTCAACATTAGTAAACTGTTCCTTAATACTCTGGATATCTTCGTCTGTAGTAGTTTCTTGGGATGAGTCTGTATAGGTGCTTTTGTTAATAGTTGTAACAGTTTTTGATGATTCTGCTTTGACTTCCGCTTTGATATCTTTAAGCATTTTTTCTATTTTATCTAGAGTTTTTTCAGACTTTGTTTGTAAATTTACTCCTTTTCGGACTTCAGGAAGTTGAATTAAAGGTATTTCTTTTTTATATGGTAGGTTTGGTTTATCTAACTTATTATCAATAGATTCTAGTTGTTTTCCTAGAGTATTTAGGTATTGATTAGTGTAATTATTTTGTTCAATAACCTTTTTGATTTCATCATTAGTAGAAGTAACTTTAAAGGGTGTAGCCACTACTTCTGTTCCCATGTGATTTACTAAAATGGTTTCTAGTGGAGGGTGACTAGATGATACTGTTGTTTTGTCTTGGTTTGTCCATTTTACTTTTGTTAGGACATTTATTGTTTGATAATAGTTATCTAAATAGTCGAAAATTTTTATGTCTGTTCTTAATTCATTCATTAAAGTTTTCCATTTTCTTAGTATTCTAGCTTTTTCACTTTGGGAATATTTTTCTCGATATGCCCGTCGTCTAGAACGGTTTTCTTTTGACTCAAAATCTTCTCCTAGTTTAATCATGTCAGTTTTATAGTCTTTATTGATTGTTAATAATTGGTGATTTACTGAACCTGTTTCAAAATCTGTTTGAGTGGGGGAATGTTGATCTTCATCATCATTAAAATTAGATGTTGCTGTATAGCAGGGTTTACTTACTTGGGAGGTTGTATCAATTTCTTTTAACTTAAGATTACGTCTGGGTATTAAATCATCATCTTTTCTTGTTGAATAACTTGTTTGGGATTTATTATCATCTTTGGATTTACTATCATCTCTAATATGGAGGTTTCTAAATCGTGGTTGATCAAAACTTATCCTAACTGATCCATCAAGGTATTCTTGGATTCGTTCTAGATTAATAGCATTGTTTTGTACTTTTCTGGGATGATTTTCATTTTCTAATAACCAATCGTTTGGTAAATTAATATCTTTCCAATTTATTGACCTAGGGACTTGAATATTAGCATCATTTGTACTGCTTTGTATTAAAAGGGTTTTATCTTTCGGGCTTTTTACTAAAGCGTGGACATTTAGATTTGTCCTTAAACATTTGTAATAAATTCTATAAATTAAAGCAAGTGGTTTACTTCCTTCTAACATTTCATAACCAGATGTTTTAATATTCAGTGTCATAGTTTTTAATATGTGAGGGTCTGTTAAACTTAACGTAAAATCAGGAAAGCAGTTAAAATGTATTGGACCATTAAATAGGCTTGATTCCATCATTCCTAAAATACTGGTGTTGTAATTAGTATGTCTAGCATCTCTAAGACATAGGAGAATAGAGGCATTTATTCCTTTACTGGTTAATGGTTTGATTGCTACTTGTATCAATCCTATGTGTAGGAAATTGAATCCATTTTTTCTTTGTTTTGTAATAGCTTCACTAGTTAATAATTGAATTTTATCATGTTCTTTATTCAAAGCATAAACATGTTCAACTGTTTTAACATTGTAATTAGTATTAAAGGATGACTTTAGAAAACTGGTTTTGTAAATTTCTTTTGTTGGGACTTTGGGAATATTCCAATCATTTAAATCTAAATTTACTTCTTCATAAACATGTTCTTCCTCGTTTATTATGTCTGGGGGAAAAGCTAAAGAAGATCTAGAGCTAGAACTAGCCAAAGAATTTGACCTAAATAATCTATTCATTTTTAAAGCTTCTAAGGAACCTATTTTCTCCTCACAATTTTCATGTTTGTTTTCTCAAAATGTTTCGATACATACCCTCTCATACCTATCCGCTCAGGCCACTCACTCGGGTCTTGCTGTTTGGATACCGGATTTACTGTTCAGGTGATCTAACAAATTTGGGATGTGAAAACACAAAGGGTGTAAGAATCAAACTGGCTCAGAAATTGGCTCTAAAAGGGAACTGGAAATATAGATCAAACACAATAACTGGGAAACTTGGCTCTGATACCAAAAGGGGAATCAGCGCATATAATAAAAACAGAAATTACTAATACTGAAAACTGAAGAACACGAAGAACATAAATTACAATAACTGAAATAACTGAAAGTAAACTTACAAAATTACTGGTTAATACAGTTGGTTGAACCGGATGAACTTGAAAGCATAATGTTTAATAAAGAATATAAAAAGGAATTATAAGGAAAAGTAAATCTCCCTGGTCATGTCCCGCATTCTATGTCAGAAAAAATGCAGAGTTAGAAAGAGGAGTTCTGTTAATGTGGTAGGAGTTGTTCCAGAGTTTTTTATTCTTTTTAATTCAACATTAGTAAACTGTTTCTCAATACTCTGGATATCTTCGTCTGTAGTAGTTTCTTGGGATGAGTCTGTATAGGTGCTTTTGTTAATAGTTGTAACAGTTTTTGATGACTCTGCTTTGACTTCCGCTTTGATATCTTTAAGCATTTTTTCTATTTTATCTAGAGTTTTTTCAGACTTTGTTTGTAAATTTACTCCTTTTCGGACTTCAGGAAGTTGAATTAAAGGTATTTCTTTTTTATATGGTAGGTTTGGTTTATCTAACTTATTATCAATAGATTCTAGTTGTTTTCCTAGAGTATTTAGGTATTGATTAGTGTAATTATTTTGTTCAATAACTTTTTTGATTTCATCATTAGTAGAAGTAACTTTAAAAGGTGTAGCAATAACTTCTGTTCCCATGTGATTTACTAAAATGGTTTCTAGTGGAGGGTGACTAGATGATATTGTTGTTTTGTCTTGTTTTGTCCACTTTACTTTTGTAAGGACATTTATCTTTTTAATATAGTTATCTAAATAATCAAAAAATTTTATGTCTGTTCTTAATTCATTCATTAAAGTTTTCCATTTTCTTAGTATCTTAGCTTTTTCACTTTGGGAGTATTTTTCTCTATATGCTCGTCTTTTAATACGGTTTTCTTTTGACTCAAAATCTTCTGCTAATTTAATCATGTCAGTTTTATAGTCTTTATTGATTGTTAATAATTGGTGATTTACTGAACCTATTTTATTATAACAGCCTAAAAAGGTGAATTCACCTTATCTTTTATTAATAATCGAAAGTATACCACCAGAATGGATAGGAACTGGTCAAATAATTCATAGCAGGCACAATATATTTATTGAACACAGGCAAGAAAGAATTTCAAACTATTATGCTCAAGCAAGTAACGATGACTCATTAATTCAAGGAAAAGAGGCAACAACTGATTTATTATTAATGTATAAAGTTTATAATATAATGAATGAAATTCCAGCTGACCCCTGGTATATGATTAAAGAAAATTTTAACATAAGAATATTTATAGCAAAACATCCTTTTAATAGAAATATAACTTATTTTAACAAAACTCAAAATTCTACAGACACTGAAGAAGCACTATTTAATGAAAGGGAAAGTAATTATCATTATTTGGCTTATAGACACACCGACTCAGATAACGACTCAATGGACTCAGTAACCAGGCACAATATTGATAATATGACGGAACCCTAAAAATAGATGCAATAAATCTGTCAGCTCTACCAAACGGAGTTTCCTTGCCAGCCAATCATTCCAGCTCAGGCAGTTCAAGTAACAAAGAAATCCAGTCAAAGTTCAAGTTCAAGTAACAAAGAAATCCAGTCAAAATTCTATGGATACATCATTAGCCAAGTCAAAGATATCCCAGCAGCTCAAAGATCTAGCGAAACAGCTCCTTCTTCAAGATGAAGCCGAAGATGAAAATTATTGTTCTCCCACTTCTTCTAATGAATCAACAAACAGTCACCAAGTTAACACATCGGATCCATATTCAAGTTCTTTATTCCAAGATGCTCAAGACCCTTACAGTCTGTAATAAATTAAATCCGTTTACCCCCAGGTGAAAATATTTACCCCAGTCAAAGTTACCCCCAGGTCAAAGTTACCCTCGGTGAAATTATTTACCCCAGTCAAAGTTACCCCCCGGTGAAATTATATTTACCCCAGGTGAAAATCATTAGTCAAAATTACCCGCAGTAATATCAGTTTACCCAAGGTGAAACAAGTTACCCCAAGTTAATATCAGTTTACCCGTCCTATTTACCCCAGGTGAAAATCATTTCGTCGATTTACCCCAGGTGAAAGTCAAAGTTACCCCAAGTTAATATCAGTTTACCCGTCCTATTTACCCCAGGTGAAAATCATTTCGTCGATTTACCCCAGGTGAAAGTCAAAGTTACCCCAGGTTAATATCAGTTTACCCATTTACCCGTCCTATTTACCCCCGGTAAATGGAATTACCCCATTGAAATCTGCAGCTATAAATACCAAGCTCATTCCAGTCATTAATCAGAGTCCAATTCTCTGGAATTAAAACACTCCCTAAACTTTCTCTCTCTATTACATTCTCAGTTTATATTCTGTATTAAACATTATGCTTTCAAGTTCATCCGGTTCAACCAACTGTATTAATCAGTAATTTTGTAAGTTTACTTTCAGTTATTTCAGTTACTGTAATTTATGTTCTTCATGTTCTTCAGCTTTCAGTATTAGTAATTTCTGTTTTTATTATATGCGCTGCTTCCCTTTTGGTATCAGAGCCAAGTTTCCCAGTTATTGTGTTTGATCTATATTTCCAGTTCCCTTTTAGAGCCAATTTTTGAGCCAGTTTTGATTCTTACACCCTTTGTGTTTTCACATCCCAACTTGTTAGATCACCTGAACAGTAAATCCGGTATCCAAACAGTAAGACCCGAGTGAGTGGCCTGAGCGGATAGGTATGAGAGGGTATGTATTGAAACATTTTGAGAAAACAAACATGAAAATTGTAAGGAGAAAATAGGTTCCTTAGAAGCTTTAAAAATGAATAGATTATTTAGATCAAATTCTTTGGCAAGTTCTAGCTCTAGATCTTCTTTAGCTTTTCCCCCAGATATAATAAACGAGGAAGAACATGTTTATGAAGAAGTAAATTTAGATTTAAATGATTGGAATATTCCCAAAGTCCCAACAAAAGAAATTTACAAAACCAGTTTTCTAAAGTCATCCTTTAGTACTAATTATCTGAACAAGAAATTAAATGCTATTAATCTAGAACGAATCCAAGAATACCTTGATGGATCAGTTAGGATAAGTTTTGATCAACCACGATTTAGAAACCTCCATATTAGAGATGATAGTAAATCCAAAGATGATAATAAATCCCAAACAAGTTATTCAACAAGAAAAGATGAAGATTTAATACCCAGACGTAATCTTAAGTTAAAAGAAATTGATACAACCTCCCAAGTAAGTAAACCCTGCTATACAGCAACATCTAATTTTAATGATGATGAAGATCAACATTCCCCCACTCAAACAGATTTTGAAACAGGTTCAGTAAATCACCAATTATTAACAATCAATAAAGACTATAAAACTGACATGATTAAACTAGGAGAAGATTTTGAGTCAAAAGAAAACCGTACTAGACGACGGGCATATCGAGAAAAATATTCCCAAAGTGAAAAGGCTAGAATACTAAGAAAATGGAAAACTTTAATGAATGAATTAAGAACAGACATAAAATTTTTCGACTATTTAGATAACTATTATCAAACAATAAATGTCCTAACAAAAGTAAAATGGACAAAACAAGACAAAACAACAGTATCATCTAGTCACCCTCCACTAGAAACCATTTTAGTAAATCACATGGGAACAGAAGTAGTGGCTACACCCTTTAAAATTACTTCTACTAATGATGAAATCAAAAAGGTTATTGAACAAAATAATTACACTAATCAATACCTAAATACTCTAGGAAAACAACTAGAATCTATTGAAAATAAGTTAGATAAACCAAACCTACCATATAAAAAAGAAATACCTTTAATTCAACTTCCAGAAGTCCGAAAAGGAGTAAGTTTACAAACAAAGTCTGAAAAGACTCTAGATAAAATAGAAAAAATGCTTAAAGATATCAAAGCAGAAGTCAAAGCAGAATCATAAAAAACTATTACAACTATTAACAAAAGTACATATACAGACTCATCCCAAGAAACTACTACGGATGAAGATATCCAGACTATTGAAAACCAATTTACTAATGTTGAATTAAATAGAATAAAAACTTCTAAAGTAGCTCCTACCACCTTAACAAAAAATTGGTATACTAGACCAACACCCCCAGATATGCAATATGAAGAAAGAAATGTTCACAATCAATTTTCAGTTTCTTCAGATAGACTTTATGAATGGAACATAGATGGATTATCTGAACAAGAAATTTTAAATAAGATGCAACACATATCTATGGTTGCCAACAATTACTTAAACAATCAAAACATTCCCCAAACATAAATAGTTGAGCTATTAACCATGGGATTCACAGGAACATTAAAATCTTGGTGGGATAAACATCTTACCGAAGAATCAAAGGAACAAATTAAATCTGCTGTCCAACAAGATGATAATGGCCTCCCAATTTTTGATGAAAACATTGGAATGGGAATTCCAGATGGAGTTAACACTTTAGTTTTCACAATAATAAAACATTTTTTAGGAACACCAAGTAATATCACCTCAAGGATTCATAATCAACTTAGTAACCTTAGATGCCCAACTTTAAGTGATTTTAGATGGTACAAAGATGTTTTCACATCACGAGTAATGCTTAGAGACGATAGTAATGAACCATTTTGGAAAGAAAAATTCATTAATGGTTTACCAAATTTATTTGCTCATAAAATAAGAGAAGTCCTAAGTAACACCAATGGACACATTGATTATAACAATCTTACATATGGAGACATAATAAGTACAATCCAGAAAGAAGGATTAAAAATGTGTATAGATATGAAAATAAGTAAACAGGCTAATAAAGAAAAATTAAAAGCAAAATACGAAATGGGAAATTTTTGTGAACAATACGGCTTAAACCCTGTTGCACCATCAAGAAATAAAAAATACAAGTCATATCCAAAACGATATGAGAAACATAGAAAAAACTATTTCAAAAACAACAAATTTTACAATAAAGAAAATAAGGAATTTTATAAAAAACACAAAAAACCACAAACTAATAAGAAAAGTGACAAGAGTAAAGTAAAATGTTATAAATGTGGAAAAACGGGTCACTACAAATCTGAATGTAAAGTAAAATCCCAGATTAACCAGTTACAATTATCATCTGAAGTAACACAGGAAATATATAAAATTTTTGAACTAAAAAATTCTTCTAGTGAAGGTGAAATAAACACTGATTACGAATCATCAAGTTACTATGAATCCGGTACAAACTCTAGCTCTCCAGATATAAATTTAGGATGTAAGGACAATTGCTGTAAAACTATTAATGTCCTCACTAAACAGGAAGAACAGGAAGAACTATTAATTGATTTAATTGGAAAAATAGAAAACCGAGATTTAAAATCACAATACCTATCCAAATTTAAAAAATTATTATCTAAAGAAGAAGATGCTGGAAAGAAACAACATAAGATAAGTCTTGATAATACTCTAAAACGATTTAAAACTCACAAAGAAATTACATTGCAAGATCTTCAACGAGAAGTTAACATAATTAAACAAGATATCAAAGACATCAAAATAGAAAGTAAAGAGTTAAAACAAGATATCACTATTTTAAAAGTTGACCAAACCTTCCAAAAGCAAAAAGTTATCTCCTCAGAAAGTGAACCAGAGGATGACAAAATAGTAACAGAGGAAGAAACAGATCAACAATTAAATATCATAAACCAAATTAATTTGCAAAAGTGGCATGTACAAGTAACTTTAATCATTGACAAAGAATATGAGGTAAAAGTCATAGCATTAATTGATTCAGGCGCAGATTTAAATTGCCTACAAGAAGGATTAATTCCAACCCGGTATTATCATAAAACATCTGAACGATTAAACTCAGCCAATGGAAGTAAAATGCAAATCAAACACAAATTACCCAAAGCTCATACTTGTCAAAATAATGTATGTTACAAAACACCTTTCGTTTTAGTAAAAAATATGACAGACAAAGTAATCCTAGGAATCCCTTTTCTTTGCCTTTTATATCCATTTACAACTAGTGACACTGGAATAACCTCAATAGCCTTCGGACAACAAGTGAAATTCGAATTTCTCTCAAAACCAGAAATTAGGGATTTAAAAACTCTCAAAGAATTTTCAATATCAATAAAGCGTCTTCAATATAAGAGAAAACAATTAAATTTTCTAAATGAAGAAATAAGATACAAAAGAATTGAAAAACAACTTACTAATAAACCTCTCTAAGATGAAATAGAAAAATTCAAGATAAAAATCACAAATGAAATCTGTTCTGATCTACCAAATGCCTTCTTACATAGAAAGAAACATATAGTAACCTTACCATACACCAAGGATTTTAGTGAAAAATTTATTCCTACAAAAGCAAGACCTATTCAAATGAATCAAGAAGATATGGAACTATGTAAAGATGAAATTAATGGGTTGTTACAAAAAGGAATTATAAGGAAAGTTTTAGAATGGATAAGATATCCAAAAGTCAATTTATTCCAAACAAAGGTCAGATTTTTAGGTCGTAACATTTATCAAGGATTTACACCACAATTTGAACATATTAAAGGTAAAGATAATCAATTAGCCGATATTTTATTACTAACTCTTCTTAATGTTCTGCAGATGTCTTATCAAGGATCTTCCTCAGGAACACAAGAGCATACTAATCAATTGTTTACTGTTCTTAATGCAAAACAAAAATTTAGGTCAAAGCTACCAGTCAATGAAGACCAGCAAAGGATGCTAGATAACCTCTGGTTCAATAGAGAATACAATAAAGGTTCTTTTATCCACACAATGAACTACGTAAATACTTTTTTTCACAATATGAATAATTACGTGAAAACTCTAGAAGCACAAGTTAAATATTATAAAAGCAAAAGCAGTCCACAACTCATTAAGGACCATGAAACTGTTATTAAATATTATAAAGTATTAAATCTTAAAAATCAAGAAAATGAAAAGAAAATGAAAACTGTTGACCTCTACTCTAATAATAATTTTTTATCTTCTTTTGACCCTTATCATAGATATATATTAAAAACAAAAGTAGAAACCATATTGCCAAATGATATATCCGATAAAATAATTAGATTTGCACAAGAAAAAGATGTCTCAAATTGGCTATTTATTCAAAATTATTTCCGTTTTAATCCCGAACCTTTGGGATGTACATATAAATATGAACATGTCCATCTAAATGCTATAAATAAATATGAAACAATGATATTTATAGAAATAGACTATAAAAAATTTAAAAATTTTATAATAACTAGACCCAACGTAATATTCCAGACTAATCCTGAGATTGCAATAGAAGTTACTATAAGTTTATTATTAGAATATGCAATGGTTAGTGGTATTTTAATACCTCCTCCATGGGATAATATTAATTGCAACTTTCCAAAATGTTTAAAAGAGGCAATAGCCGAACAACAGGGTGAATTCACCTTATCTTTTATTGATAATCGAAAGTATACCACCAGAATGGATAGGAACTGGTCAAATAATTCATAGCAGGCACAATATATTTATTGAACACAGGCAAGATAGAATTTCAAACTATTATGCTCAAGCAAGTAACGATGACTCATTAATTCAAGGAAAAGAGGCAACAGCTGATTTATTATTAATGTATAAAGTATATAATATAATGAATGAAATTCCAGCTGACCCCTGGTATATGATTAAAGAAAATTTTAACATAAGAATATTTATACCAAAACATCCTTTTAATAGAAATGTAACTTATTTTAACAAAACACAAAATTCTATAGACACTGAAGAAGCACTATTTAATGAAAGAGAAAGTAATTATCATTATTTAGCCTATAGACACACCGATTCAGATAATGACTCAATGGACTCAGTAACCAGGCACAATATTGATAATATGGTAGAACCATAAAAATAGATGCAATAAATATGTCAGCACTACCACGACAAAACAGACGCAGTGGCAATATGCTATGCAACAGCCAACAATGGTTCGACAATTTTATGTTAAATGGTGGGACTCTTTCAATCATCAAAGGATTATTAATGCTGTCCAAATGGAGTTTCCTTGCCAGCCAATCATTCCAGTTCAGGCAGTTCAAGTAACAAAGAAATCCAGTCAAAGTTCTATGGATACATCATTAGCCATGTCAAAGAAATCCCAGCAGCTCAAAGATCTAGCGAAACAGCTCCTTCTTCAAGCTGAAGCCGAAGATGAAAATTATTGTTCTCCCACTTCTTCTAATGAATCAACAAACAGTCACCAAGTTAACACATCGGATCCATATTCAAGTTCTTTATTCCAAGATGCTCAAGACCCTTACAGTCTGTAATAAATTAAATCCGTTTACCCCCAGGTGAAAATATTTACCCCAGTCAAAGTTACCCTCGGTGAAATTATATTTACCCCAGTCAAAGTTACCCTCGGTGAAATTATATTTACCCCAGTCAAAGTTACCCCCCGGTGAAATTATATTTACCCCAGGTGAAAATCATTAGTCAAAATTACCCGCAGTAATATCAGTTTACCCAAGGTGAAACAAGTTACCCCAAGTTAATATCAGTTTACCCGTCCTATTTACCCCAGGTGAAAATCAGTTTACCCGTCCTATTTACCCCAGGTGAAAATCATTTCGTCGATTTACCCCAGGTGAAAGTCAAAGTTACCCCAGGTTAATATCAGTTTACCCATTTACCCGTCCTATTTACCCCAGGTGAAAGTCAAAGTTACCCCAGGTTAATATCAGTTTACCCATTTACCCGTCCTATTTACCCCAGGTGAAAATCATTTCGTCGATTTACCCCAGGTGAAAGTCAAAGTTACCCCAGGTTAATATCAGTTTACCCATTTGCTCCTCAGCCCATTCAACAGATTACTAAAACCAAATTTTATAATCATCCTACCAGAACTGATTATGTGCTCAAACCAAATTTTTCAAATCTATTTTCTATTGAGCCAAATCACAACCATATTAAAAATCCCATTGATTTAATAAAAAACTATTTTCCCCATTCTTGGCATTTTACTCCCCATCATCCTGCCAAGACTTTAAAATTTTACATGGATATCCTCTACTCCTCAGAATCAGTTCGTATTAAAGCCATCACTGATCGCAACGATTCGTCAAGGATTCTTTACCATTCCTTGCATATTAATAATATAATCTCTCTTCAAGATTGGGGATCTCATCCCTCCATTCTAAAATCACTTCCAAGTCACCAAATTCAATTCAGTTATTATGATTATATTGAAGCATGGTTTAAAGTTCTCCTTTACCAAAATGAATCATTCACTCACTCTTGGTTCCTTTGTTTTGATCAAAAATTCAAAAGTCAAATTCCTTCCTGGTTTTCCCGGTGGTGGACACAACATGGTTCTATCCCAGAAATCCTACCTATCGACCTGCAAGAACAAGTTAAATATTTTTCTACAGTTTTTAAAATAAATGATCATAACTCCCAGTTCCCAGTTTTACTTTTATTCTGCAGCAAATACAAAGTTCCATGGATATTCAAGTGACAATATGCTATGCAACAGCCAACAATGGTTCGACAATTTTATGTTAAATGGTGGGACTCTTTCAATCATCAAAGGATTATTAATGCTGTCCAAATGGAGTTTCCTTGCCAGCCAATCATTCCAGTTCAGGCAGTTCAAGCAACAAAGAAATCCAGTCAAAGTTCTATGGATACAACATTAGCCAAGTCAAAGAAATCCCGAAGATTACGTTGGGTCTAGTTATTATAAAATTTTTAAATTTTTTATAGTCTATTTCTATAAATATCATTGTTTCATATTTACTTATAGCATTTAGATGGACATGTTCGTATTTATATGTACATCCCAAAGGTTCGGGATTAAAACGGAAATAATTTTGAATAAAAAGCCAATTTGAGACATCTTTTTCTTGTGCAAATCTAATTATTTTATCGGATATATCATTTGGAAATATGGTTTCTACTTTTGTTTTTAATATATATCTATGATAAGGGTCAAAAGAAGATAAAAAATTATTATTAGAGTAGAGGTCTACAGTTTTCATTTTCTTGATTTTTAAGATTTAATACTTTATAATTTTTAATAACAGTTTCATGGTCCTTAATGAGTTGTGGACTGCTTTTGCTTTTATAATATTTAACTTGTGCTTCTAAAGTTTTCACATAATTATTCATATTGTGAAAAAAGGTATTTACGTAGTTCATTGTGTGGATAAAAGATCCTTTATTGTATTCTCTATTGAACCAGAGGTTATCTAGCATCTTCTGCTGGTCTTCATTGACTGGTAGCTTTGACCTAAATTTTTGTTTTGCATTAAGAACAGTAAACAATTGATTAGTATGCTCTTGTGTTCCTGAGGAAGATCCTTGATAAGCCATCTGCAGAACATTAAGAAGAGTTAGTAATAAAATATCGGCTAATTGATTATCTTTACCTTTAATATGTTCAAATTGTGGGGTAAATCCTCTTCCTGTAATATTGTCAATAAAGTTTAACCATTTTTTTGTCGCTGATTTACTTTTCCTTATAATTCCTTTTTGTAACAACCCATTAATTTTACATAGTTCCATATCATCTTGATTCGTTTGAATAGGTCTTGCTTTTGTAGGAATAAATTTTTCACTAAAATCCTTGGTGTATGGTAAGGTTACTATATGTTTCTTTCTATGTAAGAAGGCATTTGGTAGATCAGAACAGATTTCATTTGTGATTTTTATCTTGAATTTTTCTATTTCATCTTGGAGAGGTTTATTAGTAAGTTGTTTTAATATTTAGTGTCATAGTTTTTAATATGTGAGGGTCTGTTAAGCTTAATGTAAAATCAGGAAAGCAGTTAAAATGTATTGGACCATTAAATAGGCTTGATTCCATCATTCCTAAAATACTTGTATTGTAATTAGTATGTCTAGCATCTCTAAGACACAAGAGGATAGAGGCGTTTATTCCTTTACTGGTTAATGGTTTGACTGCTACTTGTATTAATCCTATGTGTAGGAAATTGAATCCGTTTTTTCTTTGTTTTGTAATAGCTTCACTAGTTAATAATTGAATTCTATCATGTTCTTTATTCAAAGCATAAACATGTTCAACTGTTTTAACATTGTAATTAGTATTAAAGGATGACTTTAGAAAACTGGTTTTGTAAATTTCTTTTGTTGGGACTTTGGGAATATTCCGATCTTCTTTAGCTTTCCCCCCAGACATAATAAACGAGGAAGAACATGTTTATGAAGAAGTAAATTTAGATTTAAATGATTGGAATATTCCCAAAGTCCCAACAAAAGAAATTTACAAAACCAGTTTTCTAAAGTCATCCTTTAATACTAATTACAATGTTAAAACAGTTGAACATGTTTATGCTTTGAATAAAGAACATGATAGAATTCAATTATTAACTAGTGAAGCTATTACAAAACAAAGAAAAAACGGATTCAATTTCCTACACATAGGATTAATACAAGTAGCAGTCAAACCATTAACCAGTAAAGGAATAAACGCCTCTATCCTCTTGTGTCTTAGAGATGCTAGACATACTAATTACAATACAAGTATTTTAGGAATGATGGAATCAAGCCTATTTAATGGTCCAATACATTTTAACTGCTTTCCTGATTTTACATTAAGCTTAACAGACCCTCACATATTAAAAACTATGACACTAAATATTAAAACATCTGGTTATGAAATGTTAGAAGGAAGTAAACCACTTGCTTTAATTTATAGAATTTATTACAAATGTTTAAGGACAAATCTAAATGTCCACGCTTTAGTAAAAAGCCCGAAAGATAAAACCCTTTTAATACAAAGCAGTACAAATGATGCTAATATTCAAGTCCCTAGGTCAATAAATTGGAAAGATATTAATTTACCAAACGATTGGTTATTAGAGAATGAAAATCATCCCTGAAAAGTACAAAACAATGCTATTAATCTAGAACGAATACAAGAATACCTTGATGGATCAGTTAGGATAAGTTTTGATCAACCACGATTTAGAAACCTCCATATTAGAGATGATAGTAAATCCAAAGATGATAATAGATCCCAAACAAGTTATTCAACAAGAAAAGATGAAGATTTAATACCCAGACGTAATCTTAAGTTAAAAGAAATTGATACAACCTCCCAAGTAAGTAAACCCTGCTATACAGCAACATCTAATTTTAATGATGATGAAGATCAACATTCCCCCACTCAAACAGATTTTGAAACAGGTTCAGTAAATCACCAATTATTAACAATCAATAAAGACTATAAAACTGACATGATTAAATTAGCAGAAGATTTTGAGTCAAAAGAAAACCGCATTAAAAGACGAGCATATAGAGAAAAATACTCCCAAAGTGAAAAAGCTAAGATACTAAGAAAATGGAAAACTTTAATGAATGAATTAAGAACAGACATAAAATTTTTCGATTATTTAGATAACTATTATAAAAAGATAAATGTCCTTACAAAAGTAAAGTGGACAAAACAAGACAAAACAACAATATCATCTAGTCACCCTCCACTAGAAACCATTTTAGTACATCACATGGGAACAGAAGTTATTGCTACACCTTTTAAAGTTACTTCTACTAATGATGAAATCAAAAAGGTTATTGAACAAAATAATTACACTAATCAATACCTAAATACTCTAGGAAAACAACTAGAATCTATTGATAATAAGTTAGATAAACCAAACCTACCATATAAAAAAGAAATACCTTTAATTCAACTTCCTGAAGTCCGAAAAGGAGTAAATTTACAAACAAAGTCTGAAAAAACTCTAGATAAAATAGAAAAAATGCTTAAAGATATCAAAGCAGAAACAACATAAGATAATCATGTGAAAACTATGATTGATTGTTAATAATTGGTAATGTTCCAATTAAATCGATCAAGTTACTATGAATCCGGTACAAATTCTAGCTCTCCAGATATAAATTTAGGATGTAAGGACAATTGCTGTAAAACTATTAATGTCCTCACTAAACAGGAAGAACAGGAAGAACTATTAATCGATTTAATTGGAAAAATAGAAAACCGAGATTTAAAATCACAATACCTATCCAAATTTAAAAATTTATTATCTAAAGAAGAAGATACTGGAAAGAAACAACATAAGATAAGTCTTGATAATACTCTAAAACGATTTAAAACTCACAAAGAAATTACATTACAAGATCTTCAACGAGAAGTTAACATAATTAAACAAGATATCAAAGACATCAAAATAGAAAGTAAAGAGTTAAAACAAGATATCACTATTTTAAAAGTTGACCAAACCTTCCAAAAGCAAAAGGTTATCTCCTCAGAAAGTGAACCAGAGGATGACAAAATAGTAACAGAGGAAGAAACAGATCAACAATTAAATATCATAAACCAAATTAATTTGCAAAAGTGGCATGTACAAGTAACTTTAATCATTGACAAAGAATATGAAGTAAAAGTCATAGCATTAATTGATTCAGGCGCAGATTTAAATTGCCTACAAGAAGGATTAATTCCAACCCGGTATTATCATAAAACATCTGAACGATTAAACTCAGCCAATGGAAGTAAAATGCAAATCAAATACAAATTACCCAAAGCTCATATTTGTCAAAATAATGTATGTTACAAAACACCTTTCGTTTTAGTAAAAAATATGACAGACAAAGTAATCCTAGGAATCCCTTTTCTTTGCCTTTTATATCCATTTAGCTGCCTCTACTAAACATTTTGGAAAGTTGCAATTAATATTATCCCATGGAGGGGGTATTAAAATACTACTAACCATTCCATATTCTAATAATAAACTTATAGTAACTTCTATTGCAATCTCAGGATTAGTCTGGAAGATTACGTTGGGTCTAGTTATTATAAAATTTTTAAATTTTTTATAGTCTATTTCTATAAATATCATTGTTTCATATTTACTTATAGCATTTAGATGGACATGTTCGTATTTATATGTACATCCCAAAGGTTCGGGATTAAAACGGAAATAATTTTGAATAAAAAGCCAATTTGAGACATCTTTTTCTTGTGCAAATCTAATTATTTTATCGGATATATCATTTGGAAATATGGTTTCTACTTTTGTTTTTAATATATATCTATGATAAGGGTCAAAAGAAGATAAAAAATTATTATTAGAGTAGAGGTCTACAGTTTTCATTTTCTTGATTTTTAAGATTTAATACTTTATAATTTTTAATAACAGTTTCATGGTCCTTAATGAGTTGTGGACTGCTTTTGCTTTTATAATATTTAACTTGTGCTTCTAAAGTTTTCACATAATTATTCATATTGTGAAAAAAGGTATTTACGTAGTTCATTGTGTGGATAAAAGATCCTTTATTGTATTCTCTATTGAACCAGAGGTTATCTAGCATCTTCTGCTGGTCTTCATTGACTGGTAGCTTTGACCTAAATTTTTGTTTTGCATTAAGAACAGTAAACAATTGATTAGTATGCTCTTGTGTTCCTGAGGAAGATCCTTGATAAGCCATCTGCAGAACATTAAGAAGAGTTAGTAATAAAATATCGGCTAATTGATTATCTTTACCTTTAATATGTTCAAATTGTGGGGTAAATCCTCTTCCTGTAATATTGTCAATAAAGTTTAACCATTTTTTTGTCGCTGATTTACTTTTCCTTATAATTCCTTTTTGTAACAACCCATTAATTTTACATAGTTCCATATCATCTTGATTCGTTTGAATAGGTCTTGCTTTTGTAGGAATAAATTTTTCACTAAAATCCTTGGTGTATGGTAAGGTTACTATATGTTTCTTTCTATGTAAGAAGGCATTTGGTAGATCAGAACAGATTTCATTTGTGATTTTTATCTTGAATTTTTCTATTTCATCTTGGAGAGGTTTATTAGTAAGTTGTTCTTCAATTCTTTTGTATCTTATTTCTTCATTTAGAAAATTTAATTGTTTTCTCTTATATTGAAGACGCTTTATTGATATTGAAAATTCTTTGAGAGTTTTTAAATCCCTGATTTCTGGTTTTGAGAGAAATTCGAATTTTACTTGTTGTCCGAAGGCTATTGAGGTTATTCCAGTGTCACTAGTTGTAAATGGATATAAAAGGCAAAGAAAAGGGATTCCTAGGATTACTTTGTCTGTCATATTTTTTACTAAAACGAAAGGTGTTTTGTAACATACATTATTTTGACAAATATGAGCTTTGGGTAATTTGTATTTGATTTGCATTTTACTTCCATTGGCTGAGTTTAATCGTTCAGATGTTTTATGATAATACCGGGTTGGAATTAATCCTTCTTGTAGGCAATTTAAATCTGCGCCTGAATCAATTAATGCTATGACTTTTACTTCATATTCTTTGTCAATGATTAAAGTTACTTGTACATGCCACTTTTGCAAATTAATTTGGTTTATGATATTTAATTGTTGATCTGGAGTCTGGAACAAAGCGCAAAGTAATTATAGTACTATTAAAAAAGAAATATTATCCATTGTTTTATGTGTTTCGAAATTTCAGAGTGACATTTTAAATCAAAAATTTTTAATCCGTGTAGATTGTAAAAGTGCTAAATATGTTTTAGAAAAGGATGTCCACAATATTGCTTCCAAACAAATTTTTGCTAGATGGCAATCTATATTAAGCATTTTTGATTTTGATATTGACTACATTAAAGGAAGTGAGAATTCAATTCCTGATTTTCTCACACGTGAATTTCTACAGAACAGCAATGACGGAGAAAAACCCCCAGAAGACACCTAGAGCTCTTGCTCTACCCACCACTCAATCTTCTACTAAACTTGCATCCCCTCTCCAAGTTACAAACAGATACCAAGTCCTTGGAAACATCCCAAGACCAAATTTTAGTTACAGTTCCACTCTTGCAACTCCTGCAGAGTTTGGACCTTCTTCCAGTCAATACTTAGTCAATGGCCCATTTGCTCCTCAGCCTATTCAACAGATTACTAAAACCAAATTTTATAATCATCCTACTAGAACTGATTATGTGCTCAAACCAAATTTTTCAAATCTATTTTCTATTGAGCCAAATCACAACCATATTAAAAATCCCATTGATTTAATAAAAAACTTTTTTCCCCCTTCTTGGCATTTTATTCCCCATCATCCTGCCAAGACTTTAAAATTTTACATGGATATCCTCTACTCCTCAGAATCAGTTCGTATTAAAGCCATCACTGATCACAACGATTCGTCAAGGATTCTTTACCATTCCTTGCATATTAATAATATAATCTCTCTTCAAGATTGGGGATCTCATCCCTCCATTCTAAAATCACTTCCAAGTCACCAAATTCAATTCAGTTATTATGATTATATTGAAGCATGGTTTAAAGTTCTTCTTTACCAAAATGAATCATTCACTCACTCTTGGTTCCTTTGTTTTGATCAAAAATTCAAAAGTCAAATTCCTTCCTGGTTTTCCCGGTGGTGGACACAACATGGTTCTATCCCAGAAATCCTACCTATCGACCTGCAAGAACAAGTTAAATATTTTTCTACAGTTTTCAAAATAAATGATCATAACTCCCAGTTCCCAGTTTTACTTTTATTCTGCAGCAAATACAAAGTTCCATGGATATTCAAGTGGCAATATGCTATTCAACAGCCAGTTGATCATGAATCCTTGAGGTGATATTACTTGGTGTTCCTAAAAAATGTTTTATTATTGTGAAAACTAAAGTGTTAACTCCATCTGGAATCCCCATTCCAATGTTTTCATCAAAAATTGGGAGGCCATTAGCATCTTGTTGGACATCAGATTTAATTTGTTCCTTTGATTCTTCGGTAAGATGTTTATCCCACCAAGATTTTAATGTTCCTGTGAATCCCATGGTTAATAGCTCAACTATTTCTGTTTGGGGAATGTTTTGATTGTTTAAGTAATTGTTGGCAACCATAGATATGTGTTGCATCTTATTTAAAATTTCCAGGTTAAAATCAGTTTACCCATTTACCCGTCCTATTTACCCCAGGTGAAAATCATTTCGTCGATTTACCCCAGGTGAAAGTCAAAGTTACCCCAGGTTAAAATCAGTTTACCCAGTCAAAGTTACCCCAGGTTAAATTAGTTTACCCAGGTTAAAATCAGTTTACCCATTTACCCGTCCGATTTACCCCAGGTAATATATATATATATATATATATATATATATATATATATAATTGAGAGAGAGAGAGAGAGAGAGAGAGAGAGAGAGGATCTCATGAGGTCCCTCACTTTGAGGTCCTTAAATGTGATCTATTTTTTTAAAATACTAAAAAAAATATTTTTGCGTTGATTTTTTTATGGTTTTTAAACATTTCAGTAGGGCCATATAAAAAAATCAGCTAAAAATGATTTTTTTTACCATTTTAAAAAAATCGGTCAAACTTTGTGAGTTTTTAAGGGCTTAAAAACTGACACAGTTTGACCGATTTTTTTAAAATAGCAAAAAAAATTATTTTGAGTTGATTATTTTTTTATGGTTCTACTGAAATGCTTAAAAACCATAAACAATATCAGCGCAAAAATATTTGAATTAATATTTTATAAAAATGGACCCCCTTCAGGGTCCTCAAACTGAGACCTCACTTGATCATTTCCCTATATATATATATACGGGTTCGTTACTCGAATAACGACGACATTCCTAGAGCATGCCTTTCGTGTCTCAGTTTCATTCCCAGTTGGGGTCTTTTTATGCTTGACATTCTTTAATTTGGGATTCTTATGTGGCATATTAGGGCTACATTAAGAATATTTACTTTCAATTTCTGAACCTGAAAGTTGTATTGGCGGTAGCCTATGTTCAACCCCGCCCGGTAAAAAATTGGAACCTTTCTCAAATCTGAAACTATGAGCCGGGGGTAAAAACCTCCTCTGGCAATGGTATACATTTTTTGAGCTAGCGGATAGATGAAGAGATTCAGTCTCCTATCAACAAATAGGACACCTCAAATAACCATGTACTACACAACCGGATAATGTCCCATAAGCTGGAAAATCATGAATTGTCCACATTAACATAGCTTTCAGCGTAAACTCTTCTTTTCTAAAAGAGACAAATGATTGCACACCCTCTTCCCACAACTCATTTAATTCTTCTACTAAAGGATCCAGGTAGACGTCGATGTAATCACTTGGTGCTTTTGCATAATAGGATAGCTATTTGGAAGCGTATTCTCCTTGGGTAGTAAGCCCTTCACCCAATTTAGAATTCCTGTCACGCTATTGCCAAATAAACCGTACTGCGTCTTCAAACTGCTCAAACCAATCGTAGCATGTAAAGTTATTTGATCTTTCTCACAACCAGAGTATAACGGTTGGATCGCCTTAAATTTTAAACTTTGATAGTCATCGTCAAGGTTTATCGCGATATCTTCACGAGCACTTGAACCTTGTACATCATCAGTAACCTCATTCTCCTCCGCTTCATAAACTCCGTACCCATCATCAAATAAATCCTCTAACATATTATGATATACATCGTCCCCTTCTACATCGATCCTAATTGTTGATGGTTGTTGTGAAGGTTGTTCGGGGACAAAATGAACTTTCAATTCACCGTGAAAACTCCAAAATCGATAAATATCTTGCGTACCCCATCTTAATAAATGTAGTTCAACTGTTTTCCACTCAAACACCTTACCATTCTTACACCTAGAACACGGACACGGAAACTCTTCATCATTAAGACATCTCTTTGCGTATTTTACAAATTCATTAGTACTTCTACGAAACACATCCCCCATTCGATTTGTCTCACCCATCCACTCTTTGTATTTCGGATATCCCATCACAGCTACCACAACTAATCACCTATTAAAGGTAAGAAGCGTATATTCATGGATTAGTATAAAAAAAACCTAAATTTATAGTATGTTTCATTTAATTATGTCTTATTTATATTCAATTTTTAAATTTCAAATTCAAATTCAATTTATAATAGAAATTCCTATTTCCTCCATCTCCTCTATAGGGTGAGTGGTCCTATTCCATTCAAGACCGCATATTTCTGTAATATACTTAACGACTCATGTACATTGTTACGATTTGATAAAAATTCGGTAGCATATCCCCGTAGTTCTCCAAGTACACGACGTAGATTGAAAAGTGTGAGTGTTATTTTAATTGATCAATTGAAATAATAGTCACACTTGTCAATCTAGTATTTACCCCGAGAACATTAGGATACGACTGCAAAACTTCCTCCAAAAGTAACAACTTTAAGACACCAACAATATTATTCTAAATAAATTATTAAGTCCCAAACTGTCCAAACGGGACAATTCGAGAGATCTCATTACAGGGGTAATGGCTCTCGAACGGGTCTAAGAGCTATTTAATGCGTACGCTTAAGAACTAGATGACTAGCATCTACGCGCACTATATGTAATTTCAAGTATGTTTCATTTAATTATCATACTATATATATATACTGTTCGTGATACAAAGTAATTATTAATTTACTCAAAAAATTAACAACCAATCAATATTTAATCAATCAATTCTTTTAAAAGGGGCACTACAATATGAGGGGCAATATCTAATAAACCAATAAAATTTTAATTAAAACACACTCACACACGCACATACACACACACACATCCCCATGCCGAGTGCCCCCCCTGACCACTCCCAACCCCCCAGCCCTGCCCCCTCCCCCCCAGTGCCACTGCCCACCACACACACACACACACATATACATTGTTCGTGATACAAAGTAATTTTAAAAAAAGTTGAAAAATCCAGCTCCCATGTGGACAATAATCAAGTGGTCATGCCACTTTTAAAATTAACCAACCGAACATCGATCCACTACAATCCAACCGCAAAGGCAACAAAAAATGTGTATCCCGTACTCCTTCTAATTCATCTACTCAATTAATTCTTTTCATCAATTAAAATAACAATTAAAGTATACAATTATTAATTTACTAATTTACAATGAGGGGAAATCCTACTTGCATATGAAAGGGGCCCTAATTATTAATCTACTAAAAAAATTAACAACCAATCAATATTTAATCAATCAATTCTTTTACAAGGGGCACTACAATACGAGGGGCAATATCTAATAAATCAATAAAAATTTAATTAAAAAAATACACACACGCACATATACACACACAACCCCCTCCCCCTGCCACTGCCCACCACACACGCACACGCACACACACACACACACACACATATACTCACACACGCACACATGCACACACGCATACACACACACACACACACACACACACACACACATATATATACACACACACACACACAGAGACACACAGTCCCCCCCCTCCCCTCACCCCAGCCTTGCCCCCACCACGCATATATACACCACACACACACGCACATTTACACACACATATATACACACATATACATAAATGGAAGAGAAATTGAGGGAGAAAACTTACCAAAATCGTAGAGAGAGAGAGTGCAGACGCTTAGAGAGAGAGAGGGAGAGATAGAGAGAAATGGAGGGAATAGAAATCGGTGGAAAAAAAGAAGAGGGAAAGGTTTTTTTACTGACAGAATTATCACGGACATGTCACAGTCATAGACCGTGACAACATTATAGGATTGTCACGGTCAATGATCGTGACAAGCCTTTGTCGCGGTCATTGATTGTGACAAAAAATGTTGTATTTTTTTATGACGGTCAATGATCGTGACATTGCTGGCCGATTGAAGGATGTCAATTTGACCATTTTGGTGTAGTGGTATGAGTGTCACTTAGCTATTGTGCCTACTTGGTTACTTTTTCACAAAGGTTTTGGGTTAACTATATTTGATTCTAGTGCTGGCGTACTTATTTATATACCCCCTTAGTGAGTTGGTAAGTATGGTATTATCAGTTCAAAGATCTTTGACTTTCTTATATAATCTTTAACATTGTTAGTAGTAACCATTGTTCCGTTACATTAATACAACATTAAATTTTCCTTATGTGACCCTTAATGAGCTGGTAACTATGGAATTATCAGTGCAGACTCTTTATGTGACCCTTAATGAGCTGGTAACTATGGGATTATCAGTTCAGACTCCTTGATTTTATTTAAAGTCTATTGTGAAAAAATATTTGCTTCCGTTTCATTTGATAAGCATTGAATTCCATACACATTCCAAACTCTCTTTATATTTACATTTGTTATAGAATTGGTAGAACATATTCAACAATTTTGCTGATTCATTTCCTTTTAGTTATTTTGCACAGGTACTAATAGGCAATGATAAATACTTCGGAATTATATTGCAACAGTTTGACTTATGCAAAGAAATCATAGAAGAATAAGCTTTTAAACTACAGTGAAAGACAATTTAGTTTTTTTTTACAAATTCTTAGTTAGCTTGGTATGCATGGCTCAATTATGATTTAGCATTATTTTAAACTAACATTCTTCCCCGGGAAATTAGGGTGGGACAAATTGGGCTAGATATCCAATTGGGGAATTGCATTTTTTTAATGGAAATTGCCTCTATGTAGAGATGTATGTGTGTGTGTGTGTGTGCCAAATAGTGAATATATACATATAGGTATATATATGGGTACGCGTGTGTCACGACGCAAAAAAATAAAATGTGTATGAAAATATAGTATTATTATCCGAAATAACGTTAGTTACGTTTATATGTTGTTTAAAAAATAAAACTAGTGTTCATTTAAAACCAACGGTGACTATAAGTCGACACGTTGAAATGCCACATTTTTAAACTTTGAAAATTTGTATCTTTTAAAACGTTGATCAGGAAAATACATAGAACGTACCATTGGAATTGTGTTGTCGAGTAGAATTTTTTATGTAAAAATATTTTTCTTTCGACACTATTTTTTACAACGCGATATTTGGCCCATTGTGTCAATTAAATGTTCCGAATAACTGTTAGAATATTATTTTATGATATTTTCGTAAAGAAAATTGTTCGAACATGTTAGGAAAATTAGACAGATGTTTTTATTCGAATCGTACATGAGTGATATATATATATATATAGAGGGAGAGAGAGAGAGGATCTCATGAGGTCCCTCACTTTGAGGTCCTTAAATGAGTTCTATTTTTTTAAAATAGTAAAAAAAATATTTTTGCGATAAAAAAATCATCTCAAAATGATTTTTTTTACCATTTTAAAAAAATCGGTCAAACTTTGTCAGTTTTTAAGAGCTTAAAAACTGACACAGTTTGACCGATTTTTTTAAAATAGCAAAAAAAATTATTTTGAGCTGATTATTTTTTTGTGGTTCTACTGAAATGCTTAAAAACCATAAAAAATATCAGCGCAAAAATATTTGAATTACTATTTTTCAAAAATGGACCTCATTCAGGGTCCTCAAACTGAGACCTCACTTGATCCTTTCCCTATATATATATATATATATATATACACATACGGGTTCGTTACTCGAACAACGACATTCCTAGAGCATGCCTTTCGTGTCTCAGTTTCATTCACAGTTGGGGTCTTTTTATGCTTGACAGTCTTTAATTTGGGATTCTTACGTGGCATATTAGGGCTACATTCAGAAGATTTACTTTCAATTTCTGAACCTGAAAGTTGTCTCGGCGGTAGCCTATGTTCAACCCCGCCCGATAAAAAATTGGAACATTTCTCAAATCTGAAACTATGAGCCGGGGGTAAAAACCTCCTATGGCAATGGTATACATTTTTTGAGCTAGTGGATAGATGAAGAGATTCATTCTCCTCTCAACAAATAGGACACCTCAAATAACCATGTACTACACAACCGGATAATGTCCCATAAGCTGGAAAATCATGAATTGTCCACATTAACATAGCTTTCAGCGTAAACTCTTCTTTTCTAAAAGAGACAAATGATTGCACACCCTCTTCCCACAACTCATTTAATTCTTCTACTAAAGGATCCAGGTAGACGTCGATGTAATCACTTGGTGCTTTTGCATAATAGGATAGCTATTTGGAAGCGTATTCTCCTTGGGTAGTAAGCCATTCACCCAATTCAGAATTCCTGTCACGCTATTGCCAAATAAACCGTACTGCGTCTTCAAACTGCTCAAACCAACCGTGGCATGTAAAGTTATTTGATCTTTCTCACAACCAAAGTATAACGGTTGGGTCGCCTTAAATTTTAAACTTCGATAGTAATCGTCAAGGTTTATCGCGATATCTTCACGGGCACTTGAACCTTGTACATCATCAGTAACCTCATTCTCCTCCGCTTCATAAACTCCGTACGCATCATCAACTAAATCCTCTAACATATTATGATATACATCGTCCCTTCTACATCGATCCTAATTGTTGAAGGTTGTTGTGAAGGTTGTTCGTGGACAAAAGGAACTTTCAATTCACCGTGAAAACTCTAAAATCGATAAATATCTCACGTACCCCATCTTAACAAATGTAGTTCAATTGTTTTCCACTCAAACACCTTACCATTCTTACACCTAGCACACGGACACGGAAACTCTTCATCCTTAAGACATCTCTTTGCGTATTTTACAAATTCATTAGCACCTCTACGAAACACATCCCCCATTCTATTTGTCTCACCCATCCACTCTTTGTATTTCGGATATCCCATCACAGCTACCACAACTAATCACCTATTAAAGGTAAGAAGCGTATATTCATGGATTAGTATAAAAAAAACCTAGATTTATAGTATGTTTCATTTAATTATGTCTTATTTATATTCAATTTTTAAATTTCAAATTCAAATTCAATTTATAATATAAATTCCTATTTCCTCCATCTCCTCTATAGGGTGAGTGATCCTATCCCATTCAGGACCGCATATTTCTGTAATATACTTAATAACTCATGTACATTGTTACAATTTGATAAAAATTCGGCAGCATATCCCCGTAGTTCCCCAAGTACACGACGTAGATTGGCAAGTGTGAGTGTTATTTCAATTGATCAATTGAAATGACAGTCACACTTGTCAATCTAGTATGTACCCCGAGAACATTAGGATACGACTGCAAAACTTCCTCTAAAAGTAACAACTTTAAGACACCAACAATATTATTCTAAATAAATTATGCAGTCCCAAACAGTCCAAACGGGACAATTCGAGAGATCTCATTACAGGGGTAATGACTCTTGAACGAGTCTAAGGGCTATTGAATGCGTACGCTTAAGAACTAGATGGCTAGTATCTACGCAATTAATTCTTTTCATCAATTAAACTAACAATTAAAGTATACAATTATTTATTTACTAATTTACAATGAGGGGAAATCCTACTTGCATATGAAAGGGGCACTAATTATTAATCTACTAAAAAAATTAACAACCAATCAATATTTAATCAATCAATTATGGCACTATAATACGAGGGGCAATATCTAATAAACCAATAAAAATTTAATTAAAAAATACACACACGCACATATACACACACACACAACCCCCTCCCCCCTACTGCCACTGCCCACCACACACACACACGCACACGCACACACACACACACACACACACACATATACACGCACGCATACACACGCACACAGAGACACCAGTCCCCCTCCCCTCACCCCAGCCTTGCCCCCCACGCATATATACACCACACACACACGCACATTTACACACACATATATACACACACGCACATATACACACACATATACATAAATGGAAGAGAAATTGAGAGAGAAAACATACCAAAATCGTAGAGAGAGAGAGAGAGAGAGAGAGAGAGAGAGAGAGAAGGAATAGAAATTGATGGAAAAAAAGAAGAGGGAAGGGTTTTTAGTAACAGAATTATCACGAACATGTCACAGTCATAGACCGTGACAACATTATAGGATTGTCATGGTCAATGACCGTGACAAGCCTTTGTCGCGATCATTTATTGTGACAAAAAACACTGTGTTTTTTTGTGACGGTCAGTGATCGTAACAATGCTGGCCGGTTGAAGGGTGTAAATTTGACCATTTTGGTGTAGTGGTATGAGTGTCACTTAGCTAGTGTGCCTACCTGGTTACTTTTTCACAAAGGTTTTGGGTTGACTATATTTGATTTTAGTGCTGGCGTACTTATTTATATACCCCCTTAGTGAGTTGGTAAGTATGGTATTATCAGTTCAAAGATCCTTGACTTTCTTATATAATCTTTAACATTGTTAGTAGTAACCATTGTTCTGTTACATTAATACAACACTAAATTTTCCTTATGTGACCCTTAATGAGCTGGTAGCTATGAGATTATCAGTTCAGACTCCTTGATTTTATTTAAAGCCTATTGTGAAAAAATAGTTGCTTCCGTTTCATTTGATAAGAACTGAATTCCATACACATTCCAAACTCTCTTTATATTTACATTTGTTATAGAACTGTTAGAACCTATTCAACAATTTTGCTGATTCGTTTTCTCTCAGTTAGTTTTCACACGTACCAATAGGCAATGATAAATACTCCAGGAATTATAGTGCAACAGTTTGATATATCCAGAGAAATCATAGAAGAATAATCTTTTAAACTAGAGTGAAACACAATTTAGTTTTTTTTTAACAAATTCTTAGTTAACTTAGTATGCATGGCTCAATTATGATTTAGCACTATTTTAAACTAACAATCGTCCCCGAGAAATCACGATGTGACAAATTGGGCTAGATATCCAATTGGGGAGTTGAATTTTTTTAATGGAAATTGCCTCTATGTAGATATGTATGTGTGTTTATATGTGTGCGCGCGCCGAATAGTGAATATATACATATAGGTATATATATGGGTACGCGTGTCACGACGTAACAAAATAAATTGGTATGAAAATATTGTATTATTATCCGAAATAACATTAGTTACATTTATATGTTGTTTAAAAAATAAAATTAATGTTCATTTAAAACCAACGGTGACTATAAGTTGACACGTTGAAATGCCACATTTTTAAACTTTGAAAATTCGTATCTTTTAAACCGTTGATCAGAAAAATACACAGAACATACCGTTGGAATTGTGTTGCCGAGTAGAATTTTTTTATGTAAAAATATTTTTCTTTCGACACTACTTTTTATAACGTCATATTTGGCTCATTGTGTCAATTAAATGTTTCGAATAACTGTTAGAGTATTATTTTATGATATTTTCCTAAAGAAAATTGTTCAAACATGTTAGGAAAGTTAGACGGATGTTTTTATTCGAATCTTATATGAGTGATATATATATATATATATATATATATATATATATATATATATATATATATACACACACACACACACACACACACACAAAGATAGAGAGAGAGGATATCATGAGATCCCTCAGTTTGAGGTCCTTAAATGAGTTCAATTTTTTTAAAATAGTTAAAAAAATATTTTTGCGTTGATTTTTTTTATGGTTTTTAAACATTTCGGTAGGGCCATATAAAAAAATCAGCTCAAAATGAATTTTTTTACTATTTTAAAAAAATCGGTCAAACTTTGTCAGTTTTTAATAGCTTAAAAACTGACACAGTGTGACCGATTTTTTTAAAATTGCAAAAAAAAATAATTTTGTGATGATTATTTTTTTGTGGTTCTACTGAAATGTTTAAAAACCATAAAAAAATATCTACGCAAAAATAATTTTTTTACTATTTTAAAAAAATGGACCTCCTTCAGGGTCCTCAAATTAAGAACTCACTTGATCGTTTCCTTATATATATATATATATATATATATATATATATATATATATATATATATATATATATACGGGTTTGTTACTTGAAGAACGACAAAAATGTAATTACGAGAAGTAACGTGTAAAGCGAGACAGTTATTTTTAGATTATTCATAGTAATATTTGTATTAAAAATTGTACCTAAATATGACAACACACCAATAATCAGACAAGCTCGGTGACTTAATACACTAATAGGTTTTCCTACCTTTTTAATTGTAAACTTTGCGTATTTGGCATACTACTATTGATATCACTATGTGATAGCTCCTATTTACTCTTGGTACGTGCATGTTATAATACTGCCATACTACATATTTTATTGAATAACATCGGTATTTGAATTTGAATGTGGATCAATTTAACCCCCACTACTAGAAATAGACATTTTTATGACGGGAAAAAATGGCCATAAAAGGTTATTTATGACGGTTTTCAAAGCTTTAAAAACCGTCATAATGTTGTGTATCACAATAAAATCAGTGTTGACAAAACCGTCATAACAACCATCCTATTACGACAGTTTTTCATACAAACCGTCATTAACAATAATGTGGTGTGCCATAATAAAATTGGTATTAGCAAAACCGTCATAACAAATCATCCTATTACGATAATTTTCCGTACCAACCGTCATAAAAGGTACCTATTACGACAGTTACTTTGTTAATTATAATGACAACGTACATAAAACAGTCATAAAAATACCCGTTTTTATATGTGAACTGTAAACCATCATTAAAGTTTTTTTTCCTTTCTTTTTTTGCATTGAATTCTATTATACTATTCAAATATCCCAAACATATAATGCATAAAACTACGATTTGTCAATTCAAAGAACAAATTTCCATACTCAAAGTAGCAAATTCCAAGTACCAATATAACTTAAACAATAAGTACAAAAAATGTCATTAATATTTGAAATTAAAAAAAAAATATATACACCAACAGTTTCCCAATTGACTTCTGGAAAACTCACAAAAAAAAACATATCTAAAACGACTATAGACATAAAAACTAGCAAATTAAACTGCAGCATTAGCTCCATTCGTGTAGCATGAAAACCCAATTTAGCAACAGCTACATTGGATACGCAATAGGCAACAACGGGATCGATATCTGAACAAAAGAAGGAAACAAAGAGAAGTTAACAATTAAAACAAATTAACCATATAAAGAATATAACTCAAACAATAATGATATTTTAATGTAATATCGAGCATTGAAAAATAAACATTTGCATAATTTTAAAGTTAATTTTTACTTCATTCTTTATTAAGACATGGGAGAGATAAATGGGGAAGATTTAATGGAAATTTCGACAGAGCTTCCTCTATTTTTTTAATAATCCAAAATTAAACATGACATGTTTAACCAACCACACCAATATAAGCCCACATCGGGCATTCAACATCATCAACAATAACAAAAGTATAAATCCCATCGCAGACATGCACTGTCAACAATAACAAAAATACAAATACCACCATGAACATTAACTATCAATAATAACAATATAAATACCACCTTGGGGATTCACAATTAACAATAATATAAAAGCCACCATGGGTATCACAAAACATTTGTATAATCTCAAAGTTAATTTTTACTTTATTCCTTTTTAACGCAGGAAAGAGATAAATGGGGAAGGTTTAGTGAAAATTTTGGCAGAGTTTCCTTTATTTTTTTAATAATTCAAAATTAAACATAACATGTTTAACCAACAACAATATAAAGCCCAAACCGGGAGTTCACCATCAACAAAATAAAGCCCACCTCGGGCATTTACCGTCAACAATATAAAGCCCACCCCGGGCATTCAGCATCATCAACAACAACGATAATATAAATCTCACCCCGTCCATTCACTAACAACATTATTGTTGACATCATATTTTTATAGTGTTTTGATAATATTAATTACGATTTTTGTTATATTTTCATATATAGTATTTTGATTCTCTATATTAAACATTATTAACATCAACACAAAGTAATTAATTAGATTGAAGAAAAAAAGGTACCTGAAAGGATATGCCAAAATTGTCCACAACTGAAGCTCACTAAAAATAATCTTCAATGAAATCGATGAGCTCATGCTGAACTTTTATCTCATGATTTTTATAGGTTGCTTTTTCAGCCAACTCCTTCATCTAACAAATCAAATAACACAAGTTGTACTCATTTTTTTCCTTATAAAGGTAATTAGTAGGGAAACAAAATATTATGAAATAAATATTTATTACCTTTAGTTTAGTAGATTGAGACAAATTCCCCATTAGATCTCTCATGAACTTCAATATGTAAAACCCACATTCAACATTCCCCGGTTGTAGAGTCCCTTATAGAACGATATGTTGAAGATAATAATTATATTAGGATTTAAGTTATAAGTCAGTAATGTAAATTCATTACCATTATCGTACCTTAACATTCTCCCAGTTTGAACCTGAAATTCCTCCTCCTTTCGATACCACCAACGCTTTAAATTCACTTCAAGACAAAGATTAAAATGGAAAACATGTGTACAAAGATAGTATGACTAAAGGTATACATATAAATACATACAGATACATACATACATACATACATGCATATATATATATACTAGCGGAATGCTCATGCCTAAAGGCACGGCGAAAAGTTCCAAAGTACGTAATCACAAAACTGAGAAAAAATTTCAAAGTATGTGATTGTGAAACGACAATTTTTTTTCTCCTCAACCAAACAAAGTGTAATTTAACAAAATTGATCATAATCTCCCTTGTTTATAGGACTATTCACCCTACTTAACAAATAACAAATAGTCCAACATCATTCAAATAGTGTAAATTCATCAAACAAATTAACATTTAACATGAAATATACAACCGAATTCACATTGTGCCTCAAATAAACAAAGTATCAATTTAAAAAAAATTGGGCACAGTTTTCTTTGTTTATTGAACTATCCACCCTGTTTAAGAAATAAAAAATACTTCCACAACAACAATATTCAAACCCAAGAACATAGACATAAAAGAGGGCACTATATTCAACATTACTTTCTAAAGTCATAAATATACATTACAAATGAACTCAAATAAAATAAATTTACACAATCCAACTATGTGATTGTGTCCATATCACCAATAACTTTGTTATGCAGAATTTACTCGAGACCAAATAGATAGTGGGACAACTTATAAGAAGAAATTGTACACCACGAAATACTACTTTTAGTTCTTAAACATAGGAAATTTCATAGGAAGCTCGATTAAAGTGCCCTCGTAATAATCCCAAAATACTTCAATTTCATCCAACGTGTAGCCCTGAAACTTTAATAACAAAATAAAGTGAAATGGAATGCCAAACAAACTTAGTAAATACTATATTTATGTAAAAACTAAAATAAATCAATATAGAGGCCATTACTATTATATTAAACCAAAATATTACAATACTTGCCTCATTCAAATATGCTGCAATCCCATTAATACATCTATGTTGTATTCTTCCTCGGCCGATAGTTTCCAAAACTTGGTACATGCATAGAAATAAAAGTCGTAAGCTAATAATAGACTTATAAAATTTACAACATACGGTCAAAACACCACTATAAGACTTAGAAGAAAAAACAAACTGTATATTGGAATACAATTTTTGCCTTTTTCTCATTGACCAAACACAACATTAGTTTCATGAAATTATAAATGATAATTTGGGGAAATATTTCCAATTAATGTCATAATTCAAGAGGGTTCTTGAAAATAGACAAAATATAACGTCAAATAGAAGTGTGATAAGAAGGGGAACTACAAAAAACTTATTTTGAAGATGTCAAACCAGAATGTCATCTTGACCGGACACAAAACTCGTGTTCCCAAGAGATGGCACTACGAAGCACACCTGTAAGTTTCTGCAATCGAGAAGCTAATATAATGTGGACCCATTTCAATTCAGCCCCAATATCATCTCTGTGAAAAGTGATCAGACCAAACTTATTCATCAAACAAAGAATACAATACATGTTCGATAGAAACAAATAAATAAAATATAAACCATAATGGGAAAATAAAAAAGGATAAGCAACAAGAAATAGAGCACAACCCTGTAGCAGCAGGTAATTCAATAGTTATGTGTGCGTGTGTGTAACTAAATCTTAAATTATAAGTCAATGAAATGGGAAAAGAGAAATAATTTTTTCTAACTATGATATTTGGTAACACGGAGACAAAGGTGTGTAACAGGGGTATCACTGATAAGAGTTATAAACACCAATATCCAAATCAATAATAAGGATTTCATTTGGAAACGTGGAGTTCTAGTTGCATTAAGATCAAACCATTGGATTGGGATAGAAGAGACGCAATTTTTTTGACTGAGACGTGATATGAATTCATAGTTATTGCTTCACTATCAGTAGAACAAAAAGATTTTGGGGAAAAGGTGTTAATATACTAGAAATAGAATCGGAAAAGGCATAAAAGAAATTAATTTGGATAACTTACCTTCAAGCCCAACTCAAACCCTTCACTACTTAATCCCTGAAAAGCAGCATATGTCACCTCACAACATGCTACATCAAGAACTTCTATATTTCTGAACTGGCAGAGGATACAGTTCAATGAAGAGTTGGAAATTTTTTATCACCAATCCATCCTGAGGATCTTGAGATTCAAATCAAGAAAAGTTTTGAGAACAAAGAAGTTTCAACACCTCTAATATGGTTTCCTTACATGAGACATACTAATGACGAAGGTTACCTGACTTAGGAAATTAGTATCATTAAAATCCCAAAATAGTCGGCAAAGTTATTGTATTTTCGGCTTATCAGAAAGATCGGCCCAGAGGTTGTTACATTTTCAACAGCCTACAAGTGACTAAAATTTGGTTAACTTCACTTTAGTAAATGGAAAAAATAAAAGACCGATCCAAAGGCATGTGAAATATAATGTAAATGTTTCTGGAGCTGATTTGCATTGACAAATATACATAACTACAAAAAGATGTTGTAATTGAACCCATTAGAATTTGAATGCTTCACAAAAAGATGTTAAACCTATTCTCATTCAGAATCTGCACAATGTCTTAAATTCTGAATTTAAGGAAGATATTTACCAAGTTCCCAACACTTAATTCAAGGAATGTGCAATACTACTATAATAGATAAAAGACTTCATACCTCAATTAAAACATAAGGCGTGTTCTCGTCGCATAAAGACCCATAACAGTCGTATACCTCACATGGATATTTTGTCAAAGGACTTGAAACATCCACAAAAGCAACATATGTAAGTTTTAAATATACATAACTACATTCCCCAGTTACTCAACTAAAAAATTATGAAGCACTCTTTTAGATCTTACATAAAACTATTCCCAATGTAGTAGATCTGTCCAAACTCGTCTTTATGTTACAAAGGAGATAATACAAAAAATACCAATGCAAATCCTTGATTGAGTCTGAAATCTTACACTGTGTGGAGTCAACCAAGTCATCATTCTTTTCATCTTCATAAGGATTTATCCTTATTGACTTATTGGAGATATAAGTTATGCCAAACCTTACATTTGAAAAAATATTGTCGGGCGAATTTTTATAAAAATGGTGAACATATCAACAAATCTTATCTTCATAAAAATCCTTGCCCAAGTTACTCAACTTTGTTAAAGTAGTTATCAAGTTCACCTAAAAAAAACACAGTTAGACATATTATCATAATTGTTCCAAAAAAAAACAATCATAAAAATTCAGCTTCAAATAATGTTGCTGCTGCTGCTTACTGACTGGTATATATATAAACATATCTTTATCTATTCCAAATAGTAGGGTGCAATCTGGTTATAACATATGCAATGATGATGGATATAAAAATTGATAAGAATATAAAGTAAATGGACTATAAACTTTAAAGATATCAATAATAAAAAAATAAAAGTTGGCCCAGAATACTGCTGCACAGAAGATGCAATTGAATCTCTTACCATTTTTAGCGGCAAAATTATCACCATCATCGGCTAGAGCTCCTCTGTATCGACACATTAACAATTTTTTCACTCTTGCCTAATATCCGGGTCTTTGAGAACATGGACTTCGGCTCCTCCTTTCTACTTTGTCATCCAATCACATCATGCATAAATATAAATATTAAAGTTTTAGATAATGTAAGAAAATTACACATATTATGAGGAATATAAGCAAAATAAAAAATAGCTATATATAGGTAAACAAACTATTTAATTAATGTTGTAGGAACATGGACAACATCTTGGATAGACGTTGTAGCAGCATGGACAACATCTTGGACAGATGTTGCAACAACATGGACAACATCTTGGATAGATATTGTAGCAGCCTAGACAGATGCTGCATTTGGAATATTGATATTATTTAAATATATCCCAACATCAATTAAAACAAATAATTATAGAGCCACACATAGTAAAAATAACTTTTAATTTTCAAATTCAATTTTAAATTCAAAGAAACAAATTCAGGTGCTTAATTAAGCAGCCTCTGATTGGCAAAAATTTCTGAAGTGGAATTTCCATTTAAGAATATCAATGAACATAACATGATTTAAATTGAGGTACATTGACAATTCTCATTTTTTAAACTGGCTAATTCTCAAGTTCATCTTTAGTGCTATAAAAAATTATTCTATAATCAACAAAATGAAGCAAACATTATGAACCTTAAGAGAGAAAAGTTGAAGTCCTAGCACTCATCTACATTGTCCTTAACAATGTTGGGCAATTTATCTAGGGAATAATTTTATAAGATTTCATTTTTTCGATGCAAGAAATAAAGGACTTGAATTTTTAAAGCCAACAAAGTCATGCTCTCTACTCTTATTCATACTACTGACCACATTCTCACAAATAAATGCAATGTCGGCAAACCACCAAGCGAAAATTTCTTATAACTTAGTGAGAACCCAACAATTTATACTTTAATCTCTCCCGTTCTCCATAGGGAGACATGGTCAAGGCCAATACTATTAGTATTTCTGCTGGTAATATCTTTAAATCCGATTCCACCATGTTTAGTAATAAGATTTTGAAGTTCCATAATATGGTCGCAAGAAATTTAGTGGTTTCAAAACTGAAGTCATACAGGTTATTGAGGTACGAATTTTTGGTGATGATGAGAAGGACATGGGCTCGAGAGGATTAAAAGTGGCCAGTTATGATTATAGGAGCAACAGTGATGAAGATGAAGCTCAAAATAGTTTTGAAGTATCAAGAGTAGGAAGGGATAAATAACATAAGGGTTCATTCGATATTAATAATGGAGGTTATAAAATACCTAATGAAGACTTATCTAGTGATTCTGAGAATAAAATGCAGGAATCAGAGGGTGAGGAAGAATTCAACTTACAACTCTAACTTCCAGTATCGCACTGACGTATTAAAAAGCACCATTGGTTTCACCCGTGTATATTATGAAGTACAACCCATATACATATATGTACAAGGTTACTCCTTGAAGCCTGTTTTTATAATTAATGGTCAAAAGAATAAAGGAGCATCACCCACCTTCTCCAAGGTAACTTCGCCCCTGATTAGAAGCTTGATACCCCAAAATAATATAAAACAGTAGTATAATGTAATTCCTATCCCTGATCTCCAAACCCCAAAATAATATATCTTTGTGTGTGTGTGAACGCGCGCGCACGTGCGTGTGTGCGCATAAAAATAAAAGTAAATCCATTATGAGCAAGTGATTCTCCAGACACAGATAAAAGCCGATCGAAGTAGAATAATGACCAAGCATACTACGAATGTTAAAGAAAGTTACCAATCGTGATATATGCCTATCATGCCTCTCTCGTAGATAACACCCAAAGTGACTTTCTCAGCTATAGTTGGCATAAAATTCATGACCCACGACTTGGGAGACTCGAGCAAAGCAGCGAAACTTCCTAGACCAGCATTCATATCCATGATATTGCAATATCTCCCAGAGTCAATGATCTTATTGATCCTCTTATAAGATTATAATTGCTTCTGCTATAATTTAATGTCCTCCCGGTACGACTCAACAGAGATATTAGAAACGAATTCGCTAGCTATTCTTGGAGGAAAATCATTGAGTCTCTCCAGAAATGGCTTCAATTCCCATCCTGAAACTTCATCTCGAGATAAGGAGTTACACATGCCTCCATATGTTTGTACCTATATGACACCAAACATATTTCATAATAAATTAAAATCTACACAAGAACTTTCAAAAGATAAAACATTTTGTATTATTGAGGATTTCACTATGGTTTCTTCAAATCGTAATGAGATATTTCACTGTAGAATCTAAATGCTCTCAACCATCACCTATTCACTAATCCATATGACACCAAATTTAATCTCTCTTTTAAAGAAGTTTCTAAAATAAGTTTCTCCTCCAAAGAAGTTTCTCCTCCAAAGAAGTTTCTCTTTAAGAAAGTCTCCTAAAAAAGTTAAAATTAAAAGCATTGAAATATTCCGATCTCATTCTCTCTAAAGGAATCATATCTCGCTCGTTGGGGAGGGATCCTAGAAAATAGTTATCGAATGTTGGATATTGAATGTGTACATTAATTTCACAAAAAGAACCTATGAGGATCTCAGAACCGCACAAAAGATATGCATTACCATACAGGAGCAGAAGAATGCAATCACAACGAAATGGGACTAAGAACAATGAACTCTATCGCTACCTTCAAATATCTAAAATCGTAAATCTTCGTCCGAGGAGATGGGATACCATCCACTAATGTGTTTTCCAATTTCAAGTCACGGTGGCATACTTGCATCATAGAGATAAATAATGGTAATAAGTCATAATTTTTAAAATGGTGAAAATCATAGCACTAGAAATTGGAAAGCTTATGTAAAAAGTAGCACTAGAAATTGGAGAGCTTATGTAAAACTCGTGGACATGAATATTTCTAATCCAAAATATACTGCTGGATTGTAACTGTATGACGGTTTACTGCTCTTTTTTATAATTGTGTGAGCACGGATTGAGGGCATAATGCTCCTGTAGACAACTGTGTGAGCATGATACCCGAAATGATTAGGCGTTAAACTTCAGTACTAAAACCAATACAGGGCAGCAATTCCACTATTTCATAGGATTTTAAACACAACTTATATTTAAAATATTTAGTAACAACTCATAAGATAATCATTTCATTATCGGATACCTAACTCTAATTTTTCTCTTTAGGTAAGAGAGATCACTTTAACCCACAAGGAAATGCAGGTGAGATCATCTCTAGTGAAATGTGTGGTCATGTGTGGGCAACAACGTGATAAATTAATGGACTTTATAATTGCCAACATTAATTCAGTTTTCCAAGATCACTAGTATACTCTTGCCGCTTTCCAATCACCATCATCACTAGTGTACTTTACAATCACCAACATCACTAGTATGCTCTTGCCGCTTTCCAAGCTTTTTACTTTTATTCACAAGTTTTTGTCCCATTATCCCATTTCAAATTAAAACAAAGAGTATACTAGGGAATATATAAAATCAAGTGTCTGATGAGGACACGGTCACCTCCTAAAAGTTTATTTTGTATCTTTTAGGGTGTATGTGTCTCTCTATATACGACACTCCATTGTTGTTTTCAATCTTTGCCCTCTAAAGACAATTTTTAACCCTAACACGAGCATATTGTATTCAATTTACTAAAACGGGTGTACGAGTAAGAAACGATCACTTCACACAAATTACTTTGGTACCTCATAAGTCTTTTGGTTTCAATATTATGCTGTCCTCCCTATAATCTCATTTTCACCCCAAAAAAACCTATATATGTCAATTTAGGCAACTGGTTTTCCGGTGAGGGCGCGGTCACTTCTGGCAATCGAAATTTTCAGTTGGCTCCCTTCAAACTCCTATCACCACTATAAATAAATTCGGGTTTTCTCATTGACGAAGTGAGAGTCACAAGGGAGAAAAACATTATTGGGGACATTATTCAACTCATTTGAACATGGCTTGGCAACATTGTTACATGTATTATTGGTACGAGCACTGTCACCAAACAGTGTGTTTTGTTATTCTTTGATGGGATAATGTTTAACACATTAGAAAGAGGTTTGGCCACCTCCTTTTCAAGCTTCCTACATTCGTTGAAAGAATGACCAATAGACTTGCAGAAACAGCAGTACAAAGGAAGGGACTCGTACTGAATATTCATAAAAATGGCTCCATCAATTCTTTCAACTAACCGTGAAACATAAGTATAAAACTAGTGACTCATTTCTCCTCTACTGAGCAAAACCCCATAGTTCTCCATAAATTAAAAATTAGTAAAACCAAGAAAAATATTAGTAAAAAAAAGTAATCATACACTTTATATAAGACGTGTTAAACAACTTTTTTCATGCCAAATTCGAGTAAGTCATTTTTTACACTAACCCAAACCTAATTCTCATTCGTGTTTCGAGGGTCATGTTCTTCGTGTCATACAAAGGTTAACCCAAAAATTATCTCGGGTTTGATTTGATTATTGTGTCGTGTAAAAAAATTCCCACCACCAGATCAAATGAAGTATGCCTAGAATCATATAGAAGAGGTGGGGAGTCACTTTTAAAATGTTGATATGAGAAGTATTAGACTAACAGCCCCAGGTCATTTCATGTCTTTTTAAACCAGGCTTGGATTATTTGAGAAGTATTTGACCTCGAATACGCTGACGAAGACGGTTTGGGACACGTTGAATCGGACTTTTGTATTTGGAATCTCTCCGTCAAAATTGGTAAGGCTGCGTTAACACTTTGGTTGGTAATGAAGGATAAGACTATTTCTCTAGTTTATCTTTGATAATTTGAAAAACGTCTTTTTTTGCTTCTTTATGTTTACATGTGTAATTAAATAAAGATGAAAAAAGAAGAAAATACCCCTAATAAAAATTGACAGATATACTAACTAACCATTAGGTCATATTGTGTTGAGTTGCGAAAACTATAATTAAGAAAGAAGAGAAAGGGATGTCCACTATGAGATAATGAATTCAACTGTCCAAAATTAATTTCTAGACTTAGACTAGGAAAAACTAATAACACACAAAAACCTTATATAAGTTAGGATATAAAACAATAGAAAATAGTGCAAAACAAAACGTTTGAACTTTGATGCATACTGAAAGTTACCTTTCTCAGGAAAAGTAATATCCTCCATTGAACGCTCAATCACTTCAACTGCATCTTCAAGATTATTTTCTTTAACAACTTACCAGGCATGTTCCTCCATCTTAGTAGCTTCCACAACATACACCTGCTTAGCACCGGTTTGTGATGACCATATAGCTAGAATACCACTTCCTGCTCCTACATCCAACACAATCTAGTTTTGCATTACTATATACAACTAAGATGATTTCAAATACCTAAGCATGTATCTATGTCTATTGAGTTTGTATTTTTTTCATAATATTGTTCTCATTACAATGTAGTGAGCATTTCCTTTAATAAGAACGCTAAAATAAAGTATAGTTTTTCAAGCATAATTATATGAAGCAAGTGAAGAGCTACAAAAAAGGTTTAAATATGTTACTAACTAATATACAACTATTCGATAAATTTATTTTTCTATTATTAAGTAGGAGTATCTAAATGTATTATCTTTTACAAAAATCTAGAATTTAAATGTGTTCTTTCTCAGCCACATATGATGTTGCACAATCTATTTCTTTTAAATAACAATAGTGAACTTATGTTTTTGATGTAAGACTTTACAACTAATTCCAGTTCTAATGTATAAATTTCTTTATATTTATTACTTTATTATTGCATAGTTCTTATTTTATCATCTATGCATCGCACACGCAAAGGATGTGGACTGATGGATAGTTAATATAAACTGTTATCATAAAGCATACACAAAGCACAAGAAAACATAAGAAGAACCCAAGAAAGACCAATGTTACATTACGAAAGTCCTAAAGATTTCTCAAAACCATTTCAAAAGATACCAGACAGTTAACAAAGCAGAATACTGTTTTTTCCTAAATTATTTGTGCTTGTTTCATGGAAGCAAGTTCTCCAAATTTTTATGTTCCTGGATGCAACTGTAGCCAACATGTACCCTGTAACCAAACGAACCAACACATAGACAGGATAACAAAGTTTTGTGTCACACAATAGAAAGCCGATGAAAACTCATTGCCACCACATATTATGCCCAAAAGAAGATGTTAGTTTTGCACAAAATAGCACTAAGTCTTCAAGATACAAGACCAAACAAGCTCACAAAGATTAACCATTACTAGTATAAGGATTATCAGACCAAACAAATTATAAATGATATTTATCAACTTACACAGAGATTAAGCTCGATTATGTTTGGGTGTTTTACAAGTCCTATGACAGATATCTCTAGCTTGGTTTGATTAATCATTAATTTTTTCACAGTTGGGATGATCGTTCACTATTTCAAACCTCAAAATTTCACCAAGAAATGATGTCTAATATCCTTTGGTTTTCTCCCAGGACTAAGTGATATTAATATCTTACAAACTGATAACCTCTATTATCTTATGATTTAGTACTTTTGCAATAACTGATGAACTGGAAATATTCCCGGATGCTAATTAGTGATGGATATATTTAAGGCTGACTCTTATAATAACATCAACGATGGAAATATTTCTTACGCAAAATGTGGACAAATGGTGATGAGATACACAAACAAAAAGTGTGGACATTATGTGCTTACCTGGAATGCAGAGCGAATCAACTCCTCAACATAATCAACAGTGGAACCTTTTACAAAGTCAAATGAAATTTTATCCACCACCAATATAACACCATCCCTATCAAAAACTCTACACATGATAAAGAATAATACATCAGGTTGTGAAGTAGAACAATATGATATATACTGCAACATATGTCCTTCACTTTGTAGTAGAATGGTGTATAATTCCAAATAGCAGAAATTTAGATACAAACCTCTCATCCGTGTTAGTATTATCATCAATCATGAAGTTATATTGGAACCCAGAGCATCGAACAACTTCTATGTTTAATCGAAGCATCTTTTTCTTATCCTCATCGGCTTGTAGTTCTTTCATTCTCTGTATGAAGTTGATTAAGTCAATAACATATGTTCACCAAAAACATCAAGAAGTCAGAAACGCCAATCTTTGAAAACTTCACACTGCTCCCTTCTATCAAGAAACTCAAGGACATTAAATTATATATGATTTTATAGGTCAAATTATAAGAAGCCCCCTGAACTATCACCTATGTTGCAAAATACATCCCCGAACTACTGAATTTGCAAAAAATTGCTTGAACTATTTCAATCATGTGTCCCTAAAAAGGGCATTGTGATTAGGGGGTATTGCAATCAATTTGTCCGTTTAGGGGATTTCTTGCATTTTAACAGAATAAAGTGGAACGAATCGGGCAGAGAAATTAACATTTTGTGGCAACTAACACAACAACAATCAAAAATATTTTTTAGATCATCCCATACACTTGGATTCGACCAAGAAATTTACCCAGACCCCCTGCCGAGGCTCTTGAGGGGAAGCAAAGCACATCAACCAAATTACACACACCAGAAAATCGCAAACCTATATTTGGGGGTTCCATGAGGTATACAGGCTAAACGAGTTCCAAACCATTTTAATCCTAGAGTGAGATAAAATACAAATATTATGTTACAATCACTCCAATAATCTACAACTATGCATAATGATTATGATTATATTATGCAACCGAGTTTCGCGTATACACCATAGAGAACCCGAAATCAAGTTCGGGACATGTTCAGATTTTTGTGAAAATTGTACCGATGCAAGAATCACATTAGATCTATTAGGGTAGAGAAATAAACATTTTGTGAAAACTACCTGAGTAAAAATCGGGTATGGAAAAACATCAACAAGTCAGGAGTCTAATAATTCGGTATATGGATTTAACGCAAGCGTACCTGAGCAGTGACAATGGAATTCGGGTGCAAAACCTTCGGCGTGAGAAGAAAGAGATCCGGCATAGAAGAACATGATGGGGCGGTAGCAGAGTGTGTGTGTGTGAGAGAGAAAGTACCTGAGTAAATGGGGGAAGGATAAAACGAAGGTGGTCTTGGGGAAAAGTCTTCGACAGAAAGTTGGAGAGAAAGAGTGCGGGCCTAAAATTTTTAGACCAAATTTTGGATTGAAACTGTCGTAATAGGTTATCTTACTTGTATTTTTATAAAAAAACAATCATAATACATACCATTTAATATGAATCTTCTCTTTAAAAGGTCATATATATTAATATTGATATTCTTATAATGACAGTTTACAATTAATATGTCATGTAAATGAGAGAAATGTGCTTTTAAGGACATTTTTTTTAAAACTGTCATTTTTAAAAGTGTTATAACAGGGTAGTTTTTTGTAGTGCCTTCTCACCTAACAACTGATATCATGTTCCTTATTGATTCAATTCACCCTTGCACTTTTGTGCTATTATTTACTTTATAAGAATGAGTATTAACTAGGGAGTTGACTGACGTGTTATCCCAAAGAAGTTTCTGCTTGGCTTAATGGTTTCAGAGGTTTGAGAGCCTGGATTATTGTTACATACGTATGAGTGCCACTTAGATAGTGTGAGTATCCGGTTACTTTTTCCCAAAGGTTTTGGGTTAACTTTTTTAGTTCTACTAATGGCTTACTTATTTTTATAACCCCTTAGTGAGCTGGTATGTATGGGATTATCAGTTCAAAGATACTTGACTTTCTTATTTGATCCTTAACGTTGTTTGTAGTAACCATTATTCCATTACATTTTATACAACACCGAATTTTCCTTATGTGACCCTTAATGAGCTGGTAAGTATGGGATTATTAGTTTAGACTCTTATTGAGCTGGTAAGTATGGGATTATCAGTTCAGACTCCTTGATTTTATTTAAAGGTTATTATGAAAAACTATTTGCTTCCATTTCATTTGATAAACACTAAATTCCATACTCTATTTATATTTATACTTATTATAGAACTGGTAGAACCTATTCAACAACTTTGTTGGTTCGCTTCCTTTCAGTTATTTTGCACAGGTACCAATAGGCAATGATAAATACCTCAGAATTATAGTGCAGCAGTTTGAGATATGCAGCGAAATCATAGAATAATAAGCTTTTGAACTAAAGTGGAAGACAATTTAGTTTTTTTGTTTTTTTTTTATAAATTCTTAGTTAGCTTAGCATGCATGGCTCAATTATGAGTTAACATTATTTTAAACTAACATTCGTCCTGGAGACATCAGGGTGTGACAAATTAGGCTAGATATCCAATTGGGGAATTGATTTTTTTTAATGGAAATTGACTCTAGAAGTTTCCCCACTTCTTCTTCCACAACTTTTGCCTTCTCGGGAGCTGTTTGACATGTCTTTTATATGATTGGTGGAACTACCGAATCCATATGAGGTCGATTTGCTTTGGGATCAATTTCGGGCACATCGTATGGCTTCCAAGAAAATACATCTTGATTCTCTTTGAGAAAAGAGATCAACTCTTCCTTTCGTGATCCACAAGTGAGTTGCTAATTAAAAATTTATTTTTTGGGTGTGAGTCGCTGAACATGAATTCTTGCGATGGTTCCATGACTCTGTCGTCAGGGGACACCTTTGTTTCCTTCACCCCCAATCACCTATACTTTAGTTGATACTTGGATGGGTCAGTTTTGTATTTGGCCTCCTCGTGTGTGATCGCTTTCTCTTTGTTCTTTTTTTTGCTTAGGCCTAATAGCAGTGATAAAGCATTATCGAGCAGCAACCGAATTTCCCCTTATCTCTATTATCCCCCGATCGATGATGCATTGCTTTCGGTGATAAGTGGATGAGACATCATTTATGGCATGAAGCTATTCTCAACATAGGATTTCATTGTAGGGGGGCTTATTGTCCACAGCTAGAAATTCAACCAGTTTTGAGATATTTCACATTCGTACTGGCAGTACCACCTTCCTTAAAGGCATAGTCATCTTTCCAATGAAGTTGACCAAAAGGGTGGTCTCTTACTTTAGGTCTTCTATCTTGAGGTTGATATTATTGAACAATTTTAGGTACATGACCTCTGAGGTGCCCCTAATTAAGTAGTACTTCGTCCACGCCCCAGTTGGCTATTCTGAGACTGATTATTAGCACATCGTGATGCCAAGTTCTGACTCTGACCAAGTCTTCCTATGTAAAGACTATATTCTAGTCATAGCCAATATCTTTTGGTCGACGATGCTTGTCCGCTGAGTTATTAGCAGTGTTATTAGTAACCTTCTTCAATTCCATCCGAATAATATTACCCAGAATCTGATTCAAACTTGAGGCGTCGTGCCTAACATCAAACACGTATCCCATATCATCGTCCAGGACATTGTCAAGTTTTTGATCATGCTCCATTACTGCCTTTGTGCCCTTTTTTATACATAATTATATAGGTGTCTAACATGAGCCAATTCTTCCATAAAGATTTGAGTGCCTTAAAATTCATTGTATTGTGCCCATGCTTGTTATGGTCGGAACATCACATAAAAGTGTTTATATTTGATGGATATCGTGTCATCTTCCTCGACCGCTTGAAATATTATTGATCTTGAATCTTATTTATGATTTTATATCGGCTGTTTGAAAATAATGTTGATTGCCTAATGGGCCTTGATTGGATCTGCATTATCGTTGAGTTTAGACCCCCATTTTGTGTCTCCCACCTTCTTGGGGGAATTCTCTTTACCTTCATTGTTGTTCATCTTTAGCATACCATTCTCGTGTTGGGCACCTACTACCATATATTCCACTTTTGTATATCTCTCTATTATTGACATCATGCTGTCGATGGTGCTAACTTCCTTCTTTGTGATGGACTGATGCAACATAAAGTTGCTTAGTAAGACAATATTAAGTAAAGCAATATCTATTTTTTCTATAAAGTCCTCTACTTTGTTGTAGGTTTCTCGGTACCTTCGAGCGTATTCCTTTAAGGTCTCCCTGGGTCTCTTATATATCCATCCTCTTATGATGAAAACTACTGGTGATAAATCTTGCGATGAAGAGCCTTCGGGGGCTCCTTGAAGCTAGTTACTGATCTATGTGGTAACTTTTCATACCACTTATATGCATTATCCTCCAGATTATAAAAGAATATGCGACACATGAGGGCCATATTATTACTCTAGAGAGTCATAGCTTGCTAGTACTGGAAGACATGATCAATGGATATGTCTATTCATAATAGATTTTAAATTTAGAGATGTCAAACTTATTAGGATATTTTTGTTCTTCAATTGATATCGAGAAAGGAGGCTTCATTTGACTGATGAGGGCCCTCTTGGCTGATTCCTTAGTCAATCTGGACCCCCTATGAGCGGGGTGCTCGTCCATCGCTCATCAGATGAAGTCTGGGAGATCTCTCTTGTGATGGACTCCTTTCTATTTTTTCTTTCCTGTGAGCTCTTGTACCCAGAGTGCACTTGATTGTGCGGCGAACTCCTTTATTAGCTGCAAGTTTTGCTCATTCGAGGGATGAGGGTTTGATCATGGCATTTTCATTTATCCCTATGGATAACCTATTCCATTATTTCTAGACGACACTAAAGTCTTGTGTTCTCCTCTTATTGATGATGGCCACCCATGCAGCCTCCATCTTGGAGGCTAGAACGTCAAACCCTAATCTTCATGGATCCATAGAAAAGGAGAAAAACGTGAACAAGTCTTTTGCTAAGATTGTTGGAAAGGTTGAGTCTGATTCAAGAATACAACTGAAGGAGATAGATTCTTATAGAGGAGAGCCAGCTATTTTCTTTTCTATGGAAGATGTCACAAAGCTGTCAGAGCCTTTCAAATACACTCTTATAGGCAAGTTTTCTCATGGACGTCCAACGATTGATAACATCAGAAAAGTATTTGCTTCAATGGGACTCAAAGCAGCCTACAATATAGGAGTTATTGATGCCAAACATATTCTCATTCGATGCTATCATGAAGAAGACTTTTTCAGGCTTTGGTTGCGAGAATCTTGGTTCATCCAAAGATATCCCATGCGAGTTTTCAAGTGGACCTTCGATTTCCATCCTGAGAAGGAATCCTCAATTACTCCGATTTGGATCACTCTTCCACTTCTTCCTATTCACCTGTACAACAAATCTAGCATTTTTTCGATAGCAAGTGCATTTGGTAATCCTTTAAAACTTGATAGTCCAACTGCAGCATTAACCAGACCTAGTTTGGCAAGGGTATGTATAGAAATTGACCTCACCAAATCTCTAACTCATAGAGTTTGGATAGGTTATGGGACTGAAGGCAAAGGTTTCTGGCAAAATTGTACATATGAAGTTATTCCCCTATTTTGCAATCAATGTTACAAGAAAGGTCATGAAAGTGTCAAGTGCCTGCTGAAGAAAAATCAAGAAGAAGCCAGAAAGACAGGAAGACAAGAAATTATTCGGATCAAAGAAGGAGATAAGGGTATTATCACTAAAAATCCTTCAAAAGGGTCTACAAAAGAATGGGTGAAGAAGACTTTTGAAAAGGGAATCCAAGAAGAGTAGCAAAATCAAGATGATGAAGAAATAGAAGAAGGCCAAATTGTTCCAGTTCAACATGAATGTAAAACAAGTGAGGAAGCATTAGCAAATCCATCTGATCAAGATAACATTAGTTTGGTTACAGAAGAAGTGGCAGCAGTCAATAAAGGAACAGCTTGCAACATAGAGGAAGGCACAGGAGAGGCTCTGAAAGATGATGAAGTAATTGAACACTTGAATCTATCTCCAAGGAAAATCCCCACTGATGAGGGGAATCAACCTAGCAGAGATCAAGAGGGATGGACCCAAGTGTCTACAAAGAAGAAGAAGAACTTCAAGCCTAATAACACAGTGATTACAGAGACAAAGCTGTTAAGGTCTTCAACTAAGAATCAATCAAAACCCATTTTTAAATGATAAAGCTAATGATTTGGAATGTGAGGGGAATTGGGAAAAAAGGAGCAGGTAGAAGAATTAAAAAGCTTATTAAAATTCACAATCTTGCCATGATAGTTTGCTTAGAGCCTAAAGTGGATGCTAGAAGACTTGAAGAATTTCGAATCAAATTTGGTTTTCAAAATGCTATTGCGAATGAAGTTAATACCATCTGGTGTTTTTTCTCTCTTGACATCTCAGCTACTATTGTCTCTCAAATCCCTCAGTGCCTGACTTTAAAGATTGTTCATCCTGTATTACCTTCAGTAATTCAAGTTTCTTTGGTGTATGCTAAATGTACTAGAAGAGAAAGAATTGATTTATGGAGTTACTTAAACTCGATCTATACTGTGGAACCTTGGTTTGTAGGAGGAGATTTCAATACAGTAGCTGCCTCGTTGGATAAGGTAGGAGGGTTACCCTATGATTTCAATGCTGCTGAAGAGTTTACTCAATGTATGGAGAATAATGGCCTTCTAGACTTGGGGTTTTTGGGCTCAAGATATACTTGGTGGAATAAAAGAAAGTCTAGTGTTTCAATATGGGAGAGAATAGACAAAATGCTGATGAACCTGAATTGCAAGAATTTATTTACAAAAGTGGTGGTTGAACACCTGAGTAAAGTAGCTTCTGATCACTCTCCATTATTGCTTACTCTTTCTAATAGTTGTGACCAACATCCAACTAGATTTGTCTTTCAAAATTTTTGGTGTCTTCACCTTTCATTTAAAGAAGTCATTCAAGCCAACTGGAAGTACTTTAAAGGAGGTAACCCGATGTATAGCTTGGTAGCCAACCTCAAGAATCTCAGAACAGTGCTCTATAACTGGAACAAGGCTAAATATGGAAATTTGTTTCAAAACACCATCAAGGCTGAAGATGAATCTCTTAGAAGTGAAATCCAGTTTGAAAATGATCCATCAGATGTTAATAGAGAGGAGATGAACAGAAGTGCAGCCAAGTTAGCTCATCATTTGAAGTTGGAAGAAGAATTTTGGAGACAAAAGGCAAATTGCAAATGGGCTAAAGAAGGGGATATTAACTCAAAATTCTTTCACAAGTCTGTTCAAGCTAGGAGGCACAAGAGCTACATTCACAAGATAAAAAATGATGAAGGGGTTTGGCGAGAAGATCAAAATCTCATCAAAGAGGAAGCTATCAATTTTTTCAGACACCTGATTGGCAGAGATTATATCAGACCTGAGGATGAAGAATTCATGGCTGCCATTCCTGACCTGATCCAAGAAGAAGATAATCTGCATATGACAGCTATGCCTAATGTAGAAGAGATCAAAAATGCTGTATGGGATCTTAGTGGTGACAGTGCTCCTGGAATGGATGGTTTCACTGGCACTTTCTTCACTTCAGCCTGGGATATTATTGGTATGGATGTGTGTAAAGCAGTGGAAGGATTTTTCAATGGTATGGAGATACCGAAGTTTTTTACTTCAACTCTTATTATTCTAATTCCAAAAAAAAGAGAATCCTCAAAATTTTGCAGAATATAGGCCAATAAGTCTATGCACTTTCTTTAATAAAATTCTCTCAAAAATCATAGCCTCAAGAATATCTTTAATTCTCCCAAAAATTATTTCTCCTAACCAAAGTGGTTTTGTCAAAGATAGAGGCATTGTTGAGAACATTCTCTTAGCACAAGAGATGTTCTCAATGATAAACTCTAAGAATGAAGGGAGTAATGTAGCCATCAAAATTGATATGCATAAAGCATATGACAAAGTTTCCTGGTTATTTTTGATGAAAGTCTTGAGGAAATTTGGTTTTAATGAGGAATGCATAGACTTAATTTGGAGGCTTATTTCACAGAATTTCTTCTCAGTGATGATAAATGGGGTTACTTGTGGATTTTTCCAATCTTTAAAAGGCTTGAGGCAAGGAGACCCCCTCTCACCAGCCTTATTTATAATATGTGCTGAAGTTTTGAGCAGAAATCTTGATAAAGTTTTCCAATCAACTTCCATAATCAAGTTTAAAACTCCTATCAGCTGCCCTCTTGTGTCTCACCTAGCTTATGCAGATGACTTAATTATTTTCTCATCTGGGAGCACCAAAGCCATAAAACAAATCAGATCAGTGATAGACAGATATGAAACAAGTTCAGGCCAAGAAGTGAACAAGTCTAAGAGTTCTTTATTCTGCTCTAAGAAGATGGATCATGCCAAGATTATGAAAGTCTCCAGGATTCTGCAAATGCCAGTTAAGAAGCTTCCTATGGTGTATTTGGGGTGCCCTATATATAATGGGAGAATGAGATGTTCCCTCTTCGAGAAACTGATAAGCAAAGTTAGAGGTAAACTAGAAGGCTGGAAATCTAATTTTCTCTCAATGGGTGGTAAGATCATCTTAATAAAGCATGTGCTTCAATCGATTCCCATTTACACCCTAGCTGCAATGCAACCTCAAAAGAAAGTTCTATCAGTTATAGAGAAAATCATGGCAAATTTCCTATGGGGAGTTTCAGAAGGTACAACAAAACATCATTGGATTGCATGGCAGGAGTTATGCAGACCAGTAAAGGAGGGTGGCCTAGATTTCAAAGATTTGAAAGAGATAGTGGAAGCATTCAGCATAAAACTCTGGTGGAACTTCAGAAACCAAAAGTCTTTATGGTCTCAGTTTATGAAGAATAAATACTGCAGAATTCAGCACCCTATGGTGGTGAAGGCATCTAGAGGATCTCATGTATGGAAAAGAATGGTTTTAGCCAGAGATGTGACAGAAAACAACAGCAAATGGATCATAGGTAAAGGGGAAATCAATGTGAAATGGGATAATTGGTCAGGAGAAAGCAGTTTTGATACATCTGACATTCCCAAGAATCTTAAAATCACAGATTTGCTTCAGAGCACAGGAGAGTGGGACTCCAATAAGATTAGCCAGTTGCCGCCTCATAATATTGCATCTAAGTGTTCCAAAGTAGAAGTTATGGGAAGAAAATACTTAGATAAATTAATATGGATGCCCAACAGTGATGGGAAATTTACTCTAAATTCTGCATGGAATGTTATAAGACAGCACCATTGTTCAACTTGGACAAATGTTTTTATATGGAATAAGATGATTCCTATAAAAATTTCTTTCTTTAATTTAAGACTTCTCAAAGATAGCATTCCAGTAGATGAGGCTATAAAGAGAATTGGTATTCGAGGCCCCTCAAAATGTGGCTGTTGTTCTAATCCTCAAATAGAATCTGCAGACCATTTATTTGGTACCAGTGATTTTTCCAAAGATGTGTGGAATCATTTTAACAATCTTTGTGGGGTTCATAACACTAATTCCACAATCAGAGGTAGAATGATTGCATGGTGGTCTTCAGATTCTATGTCTCATTCCGATAAAGTCCGCAAAGTCATTCCTGCCTTCATTAACTGGGGTATATGGAAAGCTAGAAACAAATGGCGATTTGAAGATGTGAGAATGCAACCTTCCAGAGCCATAAAAGAGATCCATTCTCTTATTACTTTATACACAGGAGTGGATATTTTTCAGAATCATCCTTCAAGAATGCAACAAAAGAAGCAGAGACAATCAATAAGACTGGTTCAATGGAGGCCTCCAAAGGGAAATATGTTCAAGCTAAATGTAGATGGATGCTATAAAGGAAATCCAGGTCCTATGGGAGGAGGAGGAGTTCTTAGAAATGCTTCAGGAAAGTTCATAAAAGCTTTTTCATCGAGTTTTGGGAATGGTACTAATATTATTGCAGAAGCTCTATCGATTCTTCGAGGTATGGAAATGTGTGAGTCTATTTTGAATGAGGGCATAATTATAGAATCAGATTCTCTTATTGTTATCCAAGTGTTGAATGATCAACTAAAATGCCCGTGGATTATAATGCCATACATTGCAAAGATCAAAAACAAGATTCAAGAGCATAATGTGCAATTTTGTCATATTCTGAGGGAGGGAAACAAATGTGATGATTTGCTTGCTTCTTATAGCTGGTCTTCTCAAAGAAATATTGAATCAAGTTCTCTAGATGTCTTTCCAAAAGAATTGAAAGGACTCATAAACATGGATGCTTGGGGTTTTCCCAATTTTAGAGTCAATTAGTGTTTTCTATGATGTTGTAAAGGTGACTGTTTCTATAAAGTCATCAGCTCTTCATGTAAACTCTTCTCTTCTTGATTTATTTAATAAAATCTCAGGGGGATAATTTCCTCTTCTAAAAAAAAAAAAAAAAAAAAAAAAGATGTGTGGCATCCTCCTGTTGGTAGAGTCGACGTTCATAGGTATTCACAAGCCGTGAGATTTGGGTTTATCATCGAGGCTTGTTTATTTATATGATCTGCTCCTCCTAGGGATGGTAACGTGAGCTAGGAGTGTTGAGACTCCTCTTGGGATGAACCTCATACTTGAATATATGTATATAAGGCCCGTTTCCATCATTCTAATGACTAATGTAGATGGAAGGTGTGGGCTATGTAAGTAAGACATAACTGCTTATTGGCTTTTCTTAACTGAGAAAATGAAATCATTTACCCACAAACGATGAGAATTGTAGGTGTAAAAATCCTACTATTATGAATTTAACACAATCGAGACGAGAAATAATAATAATCACAATCACATACTGACATAATATGTACGTGGTTCGATAATATGCCTATGTCCACAGGGTGTTGCTCTATCTATTGGCCAGTTCTTGATAATAAAGATTATATGCCCCTTTTTCTAGGGGTGTTGGTTAAATTTATAGAGAATGGGAAGAGACTGAGTCATTTAGGACCTAGGAAAAAGAGACATATGGGTTGATGAGAGAAGAGGGGAATAGAAAAAGGCCAAAAAAGGTTTTAATTTGGCTTTTGCTTGTGAGAATTGTAACAGTCCTTGACCGTGACTAGGTTTGTCATGCCCTTGTCAGGATCAAGTACTATAACAACAAATGCATGATTTTTTGGTTGCGGTCCTTGAACGTGACAATGCCTTGCCAAAAAAGTGAGATAATTTTTAAGTTTTGGTGTCGTGCTCACAAAAACATAAATAGTGTTTTATATAACCCTTTCCCACCCTTAAAAGTGTCTAATGCTTTTTAAACCCGTTCTCTATACCTATATTTATCGGTGCATGAATTGGACACTATAAAGAAAATAATCAAATTGGCTTTCAAATAGAAATGTGAAAATCCCAAATTACCTTCTATAATTTATTTCCTTTTTTGTTTAATTATAAGTAATTACAACTACACTCCCGTTTCATTATCTCAAAATCATTGTTTTTTTTGCAAAGTAGATATCACATCATATGATTTCCCCCATTAAGCATTCAATACTCACTTAATAAAATTCAATTTTTCGTGAGTCAATTTCCACTAACATCTTATATTCCTTAATTCTCAAACTTAACATATTTGATACTCTATCAGATTGTAAAATAATCCACCGATATGGTTTACGGGTACAATTAAAACTTATAAATTTTCCAAGGGTTTTGACAATCCAAAATATATATCCTATACATAGATTCCTCCAAATAATGATATCGGACATAGTCACATAATGATTGTCCAACTCATAGGTCTTACTGACCCTGTAAATTAAATTGCACAGTTTGGCATAAAGCAATGACTATATTAATACTCTGATCCTCATATCCCTCATAATTAATAATCTATTAACCTTTTGCAAACCATGAGATCGTGAAAGTTTATTCTTGTAATCAACTAGCTCGCATCTCACCCTTGCCTGTTCAATAAATTCTTAATCTATTGTTATAATCTTCCTTGAACTATTAGATAAGTTCCCAAACCATAAGATATATTTATGTAATCAAGATATTAGGTACTTTTATGCAAAAGTATGATGCAGAGTTTGTTTATAAGTGTTCTAAAGTCATGATTTCCAGTGATCATTAGGCAACCGATATGGGTCTTTCATCTATTTATAAGTTATTGGTCATTTGATTAATGGGCCATGGACATAGTCGACCCACTTTTCACGGACCTATGACATTATAAGATCATCCTCGCGATGTTTGCCTACTTTACCAAGTGGATAGAGGAAGAGCCCTTATAAGATAAAAAGACACCGGGAGGTTTGTCTAGTGGGATATCATCACTAGATTTGGGTTCCTGAGTTTTTTTTATCAGATAGTGGGACCGAATTTGATAACGACCCATGTATAGGATTCGTCATCATTATGCCTTAGTGGTCTTACCTCAAAGTAATAGGTAGGATAATATATATAATAAAATAATCTTAGAACGAATAAAGAAGTGATCATAAAAAGCCGAAGGAAAGTGGGTTGAATAACTCCTTTATGTCCTTTAGGAATACAAAACAACTCCACGACAATCAACCAGAGAAACTCCATGTGCAATTGCATATGGAATGGAGGTGGTCATCCCTCTGAAAATCTATTTACATACTTTAAGGCCTAAAATGTATAAGGATGGAGAAAATAAAGACCGATTAGCCCACGTGACAAAAAAAACTATTAATGATGAAATGGATTCTTTGGGTTCTTAAATATAAATTAAAAACTTATGTATCTATTGAAAAATATGAGACCCTTCTTGAGGATAAAGGTTTTGAGATAAATGCCATAAATAATACCGTTGTGCACTAAATGGTTGTTGAAACTATCTTTTTAATTGGTGAATTAGAATAAGAGATTTATATGGACAAACATGGAGGTTTTATTATTAATAATTAAGAAAATAAAGTGTGTAAATTTGAATAATCTATTTATGGACTAACACATGCCCCTAAACAAAGACATGATAAATTTATAACTTGATCATCTCTAACGAGCTTCAAATTAATGAAAGCGACAAACATATTTTTTATAAATATAAAAAAAATATTTTCACTATCATATGTCTTTTTGTGAATGACTTACTTATATTTTAATATAATATTCATGCCATAGATAATGTTAAATCTTTATTACGTGCTAACTTTGATGCGACGATTTGGGTGAAGCTAGTGTAATATTGGGAATTAAAATTACAAGGTATGAAAATGGACTTTCTTATGACACCCCGCCCAATTAAATACCGGGTGATCGGTCCTTTATAAAATTTAAAACATAGTATCCGGTTCGTTCATTCTTAGCATTAGTGTCGAAAACGTTTACTTAATTAATCACCTAATATTTAATTAAACTAGTGTGAAAACGTTTAACCCATTTTATTTTAATTTCAATTGATTTGAAACATTAACTCATTTATCATACTCATGCGTACAATAATACTGGATATAAAACCAACTCTAGAAATAAATAAGACTGGAATAAAAGCTTCAGTTCAAAGTCTTAAATCAAACAAAATAATGTAAAACTGAATCCAACTACAAACTGAAGACTGAAGTAAAATGAGTACAATATCTCTCTGACGTAATAATATCTGGAAAGGGGCGACACATGCCCTAAGTGAGACGAATAAAACAGGAACTGAATGAAATAAGGGTGGAGGCCTCTAATCAAGAGGATCTGCAACTTCCACAATAGCCGCAGCACGCCGAACGGTCCGATAGTCTAAGCTTGGCATCCCTGTGACTGGACACCTAAAAATAATTTCACAAAAAATGGATTTGCAAGAAATGGATCAGAGCCCGAGTGTAAAATATTTTAAACAGTTTAGCAAGTATTTAAAATGTGGTAAAGAAAATATTATACACATCTTAGCTTCATGGCTCTCTCTTGAGATTCTCACATCTCAACTATTATGCACGCCTAACGTATCTCTAAACCGTTCTAATTATAGTTACCACACCTAACTAGATAGTCATCATAAACCTTCTAAACCATCACCGGTAGTAATATCCCATATTTTCCACATAATATATATGTTATTAAATATTTTTACATTTACTATCCTGAGTAATATTTTCATAATGAGGTTAAGTGTGCACGTACTTGATTTAATTCGAATCCCATTATCATTCTCATTTACATATTCACACGGTAGAATAAATCATAAGTATTTATTTTTTCATCACACTATTATAAATATATACTAATACGGAACCCCTAGACTTAGCTGCGGTGCGTGCATACTCTGCTATCAAGTCCCGGTACATCTCGTATTGAATAAGGACAATCGGTTCGAAATCACTCTCGAACCATATAAATACAAACCACACATATTGGAGATGAACATAGTTCCAACCTCATGGGCTATGCACCCATATGACCGTTAACACTATCATTACCACAGATATCCCGAACCTAGGTTCCATGTTCTGAGGAGCCAAATTTAAAATCCCCCTAATTGACTAATCAGAATAAGACTATCCCCTTTAAAAAGACTTCCCGCGATAGCAAGCAGCGTAGGTATGTCATAAACATAATAAATAATACAATAGGTATTCACACAACCCATCAAGATCATTAGGTATACACACAACCCAAATATTATAATTTATATGTAGTATTACTCTCGTTACTACTTACGATATATTTATTAAATTTTGAATATTCTCTCTCTCGTAATTTCCAAGGATAATTCTTCGCTCTAAAATACTTTAAAGCATTGCACCCAATTATTTCCAATATATCTGCACTGTACTGAGTTCATCGTATATTATTCTATTTCACTCTAATTAACTACGTCGCATAAATTGGAAAAAAATAGAAATTTCCAAAATTCAGACACGTCGTTCAAACGAGAATGCATCTCATTTGAACGAGAAGACAGGTCGCTCGAACGACAGCTTCACGCGAGATGCCATCTCGTTTGAAGTGTCTTCGCGCGACTTCAAACCACTTGGCCTCTTTCGTCTCTAACCTCTAGAACTTGTGTTTTTCACCATTTTCAGTTCTAAAACCCCTACAGATCATTCCTAAACTCCCAATAATTAATTCCAGGCCCTATTCTAACATGTAAGGATGATTTCTAATACTCCAGAATCTTTAAATCATTAATAACCATCGAATAAATTCGAAATCCCCAAATTTAATCATATGAACCCTAGTTCATCAATTTTCAATTCAAGAACATAATTAACCCAAATTTCGTGGGTTTTAATCTACATACATGAAGGGAATTAAACTCATATAGATTCAGTCCTAAGTTACGAATTAAATCGCCCAATTTCACCCAATTCATATGCAATTCATGTGTATTTTTCACCTACATTAACATGGACATAATTATTGATAAAAGTGCACAAATTTAAACACTTGCCTCTAGAATGAACGTCTGATCCTTTGAAGAAGATGGTATAGATGCGGTCCCCTCTCTCCGATCTATGCGGTGGTGGTGTTTGTGGTGCAAAAGGTGTAGCAATGGAGGTTATAGCCCTTGAAACCTCTCTTCCTCCTTCCTCCCTTGGCCTCTGTGTGTGTAACAACTGATAGCCCTAACTCCTTCCACGTATAAGCTACTTTATCCCTCTAATTTTTGTATTTAATAATTCTCCAAAAATACAATTACCAAAACGCCCTCCCGGGATGCCGGTTTGGCCTAAAATTATCCCGAGACCCGAACTGGGTAGGCTTTTCTGACTATCTCGACTCTTCCGGACACATTGGCACTCTCGAAATGATCATATGAGTGACTAAAGATTTTTTTTATTCCATTAAATTAGTCCCGACACGACTGACACACGCGTTCCGACTTAATTACCGTAATTATCGTATTTCTCACTCGCGATAATTTTCATAAAATCACATTCACATATTAGTTTATTCTCTTAGTAATATTCGATATAATTCTCATCAATAAATACTAACCCTTATCTCGCTAGTTAATATTTATCTTAATCCATATTAATTATCAATTAATTTTCCATATTTAATTCAGTTAATCCTATATCGAAAATTATTGAAATTACAGGGTATTACATACTCCCCCACTTACAACGGAATTTCATCCCCAAATTTGAAAAATAAAAGTATATCTGGTGCCCCGTGCTGCACGTATGGGAGGCAACTGAAACGAGAAAGAATTTTCATAAGTCTTCAATTCAATAAATCTCAAAATAGCTGAAGACGTAAACACATAATCATGAATGCAATAATCTTAATAATTGGGTTCTATATTAAAGAACGCTATGAAGAAAGCATAATAAGCCGCACAGATCCTAAAAGACACTAGAACCTGATGCTCTGATACCGCCTGTGACACCCCGTCCAATTAAATACCGAGTGATCGGTCCTTTATAAATTTAAAACAGACTATCCGGTTGGTTCATTCTCAGCGTCACGGTCGAAAACGTTTACTTAATTAATAACCCAATATTTAATTAAACTAGCATTTAAACATTTAGCCCATTTTATTTTAAATTCAATTAATTTGAAACATTAACTCATTTATCATACTCATGCGTACAATAATACTGGATATAAAACCAACTGTTCAAATAAATAAGATTGGAATAAACGCTCCAGTTCAAAGTCTTAAATCCAGCAAACCAATGTAAAAATGAATCCAACTACAAACTGAATACTGAAATAAAATGAGTACAATATCTCTCTGACATAATAATATCTGAAAAGGGGCGACACATGCCCTAATTGAGATGAATAAAACAGGGACTGAATAAAATAAGGGTGGAGCCGTCTAATCAAGAGGACTTGCAACTCCCACAATAGCTGCAGCACGTCGAACGACCCGATAATCTAAGCTTGGCGTCCCTGTGGCTGGACACCTACAAATAATTTCACAAAAAAATAGATTTGAAAGAAACGGGTCAGAGAGCTCGAGTGTAAAATATTTTAAAACAGTTTAAAAAGTATTTAAAATGATGTAAAGCAAATATTATTGTGCACGACTCTCTCTTGAGATTCTCACCTCTTAACTATTGTGCATGCCTAACGTATCTCTAAACCGTTCTAATTATAGTTACTGATAAGCTCCCAAAAGTGTCTATTTTTTACCCTGAATAGATGCATTTTAGTTGCTCATTTTTATTAAAAATGACCTTATGTTAGTATTTATTTATTTCTCAGGTCAATACGCAGTTGCGGTACAAATAATGCTAAATCCAGTCAATTGCGATGCAAAAGCAGTCAAAAGCGTGTATCGAAGAAATCCAAAGAGACCATGAAGTGAGAAGTCCATTCTGAGCTTGCCCTGATGTGATCCGATGCTCTGAAACAGTCCCGTAACCTTAACTTAGCCCAAACCGAGCCCAATCCATTCCCCGAGACTCGTATGTGTTTAGTTTGTACCTTTATTAATTTTCTAGATTTTTATTTTGAGTCATCTTATTTTTAGGATTTATTTTTGATTTATTTAGAATTTTCTAGGATTTATTTTCTATTTTTTTTATTTTTATTTTGATTTTTATTAGTTTTTAATTTTGAATCTTTATTTTATTAGGATTATTTTTTTTAGGAATTTATTTTTTTATTTTTATTAGATTTTATTTTATATATTTTTATTTATTTATTTATTTTAGTTTTATTTTATTAGGATTATATATTTTATTATTTTATTATTTATTTTATTTTATTTTTATTTTATTTCTTTTTCTTTTCATTTTTTTTATCTATTTAGTTTGAGATATTAGTTTTTTAGTCTTTTTAGATATTATTTTATTTTTAGTCTAGTTTTATTTTTTTAGTGGTGTTATTTTATTGAAGGGTCCAAATTAAATACACACATCCCATTTACACACCTAAATAACACTCACCCTCACCACACATACCTACACCCTCACACACAAAACCCATTCCCATCATCTTCTTCTCACCATCTCTCACACTCTCTCATAACCCCATAACCAAACAAACCCACAAAAACCAAATCCCACAAAATCTCCAAAAAAAATCTACACCAAAACCCAACTTCGTGGCTTATAAAAAGAGAGGAGCATCTCATATATAAAAAGACTCTCATCAGGCAATAAAAAGGGACGCAGATAGAGATAGAGCAAAAACTGTGTATATTATGTACAATTTAGGGTCATAAAAAAAATTCCAAAAAATTCCAAAAAAATTATTTTAGTTTTATAATAAATTTTAGGTTTGTTTTTTATTCTTTTTGGTGTAATCAAGTGCTGGAAATTGTGATGAAGTTGGACGCATGTCAAGGCGCATTTCAAGACAAATTTGAGAAAAAAATTACGTATTGTATTCTATTTCTCTATTCAAATTTATGTCATCTTTTGATATATTATTTATTGTTGTTTATGCACACATGAGAATGTTTGGCTAAACACCCTCTTCAAGGGGTGGGGTGCACTGCGGATGATGTTACTTTGATTAATTGATTCATTAATGTTATAATTCTAGGAAAATTATTTTTTTACTGTCACCAATTAATTTATGTAACGAGAGTTAGTAAATTAATTGAACAAATTAATGTTGAATGTTGGAATCGAACTAGAGATAGGTTTTTCCTATATTTGAATATTAATTCGGTGTTGAAAATTTGAGGATTGATATTGTTTTCATTAAATTGATCCTAGCAGATAATTTTCTGAAAATAGTGTAGTCCTAATTTTTCATCGTGTGACATTTTTAAATTAATTTTCTAAAAAAGATTTTATTAAATTTATAATTTTAACGGGAGTTGGATTATCGATTTAATATTATCTGGAAATATTTCAAATTAATAAATTGAGAAATTAAAATAATTAAAAATGCAGTGTAATCCCATCTCTTGACTTTCTCACATTATTTCACACTCGGTTGCACATTCTTTTTCATTGTTTAGTCATTATATAATTTTTAGCATTTGTTAGTTAATTTTTCCCTTGAAATTGTTTTTAAAAATAAAAAAATATTTTAATAAAAAAATATGGAATTGCACGTTTTCACATTAATTGTTTCACCTTGGAAGTTGGATTGATACCCGTACTTACCGCAATATGAATTATTTTTAGACAAGTTTTGTAGGTACTCAAGGGAATTTTGAGAGTGGCTTTTACACAACAACAATACGTACGCAAAAAGCTTCTTATCAAATGGCGCCGTTGCCGGGGAGATAAAAAAGCTTCTTATCAAATGGCGCCGTTGCCGCTTTCTTGACGTGGAGACATGATTGAAGACTTGTAATTTTATTTATCTTTTTTTTAGTGTCGTTCTTCCTCCTCCCTCCTTATTAGACTGGTTGTATAGGATTTTTAAAGCTTGGTATTTATTTTGGTGAATTTTGACACTGATTTTTTGTAATAATTATTCATTAAAAAAAATGCGAAAAGGGAAACCGGACAAGGTAGAGAGAGGGCGTCCAAAGGCGAGGATTTTGAAGCCTTTCTACTTTGGGTCGGTAGGACTCCCGGGGACGACTTATATAGGCGAGATCTCCCCCCGATCGACTCAGCTCGGTCTTCACCCCACGTGTGTAAAAATCGTGGGAGGTACAATTTTTTTATCCCTCGCGACTCTCCTGCTAGCGAGTTCATTTTTTGTGTGATTAATTGATCCTATGTGCTTTTAATTTCTGCATCGCACTTAGATTGAATGTTTTGATGAATTAATTTACCTAAGACCTGGACCCGGTCATTGTAACGAGAAGGGATTTCATCACCCGACTCACTCACTTATCCATTGCGTGCTACCCTAGCCGCCATTAAATTTAAAATCAATCAACTAGCTAGCCCCGTAGGAATACATTTTTGCAACACGCGATCACAAAGATAAATTTCGTGCATTTTGTCGCTCGCGGACTTAATTAAAATTTGACTACCCATTTCACTAATTTTGAAGATAATAATTGGCTACGTGCTCGTTAGGATTTTTCTTGACTCATGTGTGTCCACTTCCATTCTTTAGGTAGTCGATTTTAGTTAGTTCGACCAAACTCAAGAGTCCAAATTTTCCCATTTTTCGAAAAATACCAAAAATATTTTCTTTTTTTTTTTAATATTTTCAAAAATCCCAAAAAGATTTTTTTTCCATATTTAAAATACCAAAAAGATTTTCCTTTTCTTATTTTCAAAAATCACAAAAATATTTTCTTTTCTTTCATAAAATATTTAAAAACCCAAAAAATATTTCTCGCCTCATGGCCGAAGAACGTCCTTTACGGTAATACTTTGGCCATTTCCCATTGTTTGATGTTAAGCCCGATTCGAACCTCTATTCATTAATTCATGGCTTTAACTCTCAAACACCCACTGTTGATACTCTCGTGTCGTCCACGCACACATCTCCTACTCCACCGCCTCCGGTGACGAGTGTCAACCCATCACATGCTTCGCCGTGCACACACTGCTTTCTAGTGGACCATTTGTCCCATGAGTGTCCATTTATATTCTCTCCATCTGACCCCACCATGGAACATGTGCGTCCCTATGACACTGTTTTGGAACCACCCTCGCCGTATTCTCATGACATATCCAATGTCGAGGGGTATGAGTACCCCAACTATTCATGGCGTCCTAATCACCCTTCCATTCAATATGAATCCCAACACCATGTTGTGAATCCTTACGGTCTCCAACAGTCTTCCACGCCACCTCGTGGACCTCATACCTATCAGTCCCTTTCATATGCTCCTCATGCTGATTACACTTTTATCCCTCACGGAGATGCTTCTCCCGTGAATGCTACACTTGACCCTACTCCACACACTTTATATGAGTATTCTCCATACCCAAGTGTTTCTAGCGGGTTGTGTCCAACTCACCCACCATCTTGCACATCCGCTCTCAAAAACCTCTTGCACAAATTCGCGCACACTCTTCAATCTCAAACTGAATCACTTCAAAGGCTTGAACAACGATTATATGATTTTGAGTGTGCGAACGAGACGGATTCCACCCCAATTCGACCCTTTATTACCCCTACGTGGGACGATGATGTGTCATCTTGTGCCACGGATTTTGAGTGTGACCAACCCTGTTATCCTGAGAATCTCGACATTGAGACCACCCCGTGGTCCGAGCACCAAGTTGACAATTGTGTTGACGTCTCCATTGATTGTGCGACTGAAACCACACCACCATTGAGACTGATCCCACACTGCGTTATCCTTTCAAACCCAACATTGAGGTTCGCCTTTCCCCTTCCATATAATCCTTATTTATGCCTGAGCATACACCTATTGAGCCCATTGCGTGTGTTCCCGAGGAACCACTTCATCTTAGGTTAGCTCCGACTACGAGTGCTCACCATTTTCTTGCTCTTGATTCTGAGATGGTTTCTACCTCTCTTGATATGGATCCTTCCCCATCATATTTGGCTCCCCTTGTGTCGAATATTGATGTAGATTCATCTATATCGGATCTTAAAGCCTCGTTAGACCCTTTCACCACCTTGGCTGGTGACGTAATGGTGGCTAAGTTGACTACTCAATCTTTAGCTACCACATTTCCTCCTGCGAGTGACCTTGAGGATCACTCTTCACGTCATGAGGAGTGTGTATCTCCCACCCTTGAGTTAGATCATCTTCCCCCACCCTTTGTCCCACCCGACCCACCCACTGTCCTTTCCACCCCACCACTTGATTTGGACCTTGCTATTCTACCTTCCCTCTTCTCACCTAAGGATTTAGGTCCTCACCTACATCCATCCTCCACCCTAGTACTCCACGATCACATTTGTGCATTTTTACTCGACACCACTATCTATGAGAGTATTTGTGCTACTCTTATCTTTCGTGACACCGAGCTTGTTAATTTATGCACACCACTTCCTTGTGGCGTCAATTTTCTCCATCGACAGCTCCCTGGAGTGTCACGGTATGACCATTATCACCGTCCATTTATAGATCAGTCGTGCACTTTCTCTGAGGCCCACCCCATTATTATTGTCAAACCCTTTCGCCTCCCTCACCAACTTGAGCATCATTCTTATAGGGCCCTTGTTCCCCTCATATTTACGCTCAATAAGGCCCGTGACCAGTGCCTATTCACCCTCACCCTTACCCTTCGTCCATGTACCCTCCTACCCACCCACCCCTGGTCCACCGATGCTTTGCATCGAGTGATGCACTTTGCTATACAAGTGCATTGACATCTTCTAGCCTTTATCCAACAAGATTGACGCTTCAGTCTTGTTTGGGGGTGATTCTCATCACCCAATTTTTCTTCCACCCCGTGGTTTCATAGCTCTTATCTTTAGGGTGAGATTGGTTCGATCTGGCTGAAGACGTTAAACTTAGCGCTACCGGGAGGCAGCCCGTTGTTCATTATTTCTGAGTATGAGTCTTACCCTGTTTAGGGGTGGTGTTTCACACCACCCAATGGTTTTCACATGCTTTATAGACTTGTACGTATTTTTGTATCACATATGTTCTTCAGGTTTCATCTATGCTCCAGAATGCGGTACATTTCATTAGTGGTTCATTATGGTACTATCTTTCCTCCCTGGTTCTTTTCATTTTTATATATGGTTTTAAACATCGAGGACGATGTTCTCTTTTGTTTGGGGGTGGGAAATTTATCAAAATCGTACCTCTTTTGAAAATTTTCAGTAACAAATGATATTAAAAATTTTGTGAAGTTAAATTAAAATTTTTATGACATGATTTGTGTATCATCCCTCTTTTAGAAATCTCGAAATACCCGTGTTTGAACCCAAAAATTGCGCTTTTACAATAAATTAATTAATACCCCTTAAAGCGTACTTGCACCATGAATTCCTAAACTCAGCAATTTTACACCATCACATTTACAATCAAAAGTGGAAGAGTAACAATATGTGACACCCCGACTAATTAAATACCGGGTAGCTACTCCTTTATTAAATTAATACAAAATGCCAAGTTGGTTCAGTTCATAGCATCACTGTCGAAAACATTTTAATATATACTAACCACCTAGTATTTAAAAAGTGAGTTTTTCATTTTAATTAAACTCGATTAACATGAAAAAATGAATTAAGAGAGATTAACATAACCAACACAATATATAGTCACAATAGAATAACCATCCAATACTAATGAGTCGGGAGGAAAACTCCTCACAACAAACCAAGTTCCAAAATAAATAAATACAAAGTCTGCATCACTAAAATTAATTACAACCCAAAGTTTAAAATAACTGAATAAGTAAAATGTCTCTAAAAGGAATGGGAGACATGCCCAACAGATGATAAAAACTGATAATGGAGTCAAGATCAGAAATGGAGGCGTCTACTATCAAGGTTCTGTAACTTCCACAGCAGCTACAGCACGTCACCTGAATAGAACTCCTATGTATGGTGTCCTTGTGGCTGGGCACCTAAAAAGATTTTTACAAAAATACATTTGAAAGAAAACGGGTCAGAGCCCGAATGTGAAAATAATTTAAAAATATGCAAGTGTTTAATATCATTAAACAGTGAATATAAAGTACATGATAGTGTGTGCACTCACATGAGTTCCTCACCTCTCAACTAATTGTGCACTCCTATCGTACCCGTACCCGTTTCTAGTTGCTCCCATATCTATCTAGTTCAATGCTAAATCTAACATTTCTATATGATATCCAATTCAACTCCCAACATCTTCTATTTAATAGAGTATTGTACTTTATTACACAGTTTCCCCACTTTAGCGCTATAATTTATTAGAAATCTTACATTTTCACTTTACAAACCGTTGCTATTATTTATACTCATAAATGTTCACGACAATTCATTTCAATCAACAGTATACTATTCTCACCATAAATATACAATACTAGCACCCTGAGACTAAGCTGCGGTGCACACATACTCTGCTATCGAATCCCGGTACATCACGTATTTCGAATCTCTCAGGAATCGTTTCATTAACAACAATCACAAACACTGGAGGCGAACATAGTTCACATCACATGGGTCACGCACATACCTACGCTCCCATGATCAGAAGATTTATTAACTTCTCAATAAGCCCTTCTCTGACCTATGTCCTCGAGGTACCAATCTAAATCCCCCCCCGTAGGCACACAACGATTAGATGGCCCTAAACGAACGCCAACCTCTCATGACAGCAAGTACGGTAGGTATGTCATGCACAAATAACTACATTTACTAAGCATTCTCACATCTTAGATATTACAATATTTATTAATGGTATTCTTCTCGTTCTTATACCAACTCTTAGTATTATACAAATCACAAGTCCCCGGTTTGTATATATTTACGTCATCAATTATCCTCACTTCGTGATTAGTCACTCGCGTCCTAATCCACAAGTGTCGTCCGGTTCAAGGCACTATTCTAAATTTTACTCCTCCATATACCACAAATCTCCCAACTACACTCACTAGTTAATAAGGGAAAGTTATCTCACCATTTAAATAAGACTACGGGATGCTAGAAATCAAATCAGGCCAAAAAGGCCATTCTGTCAACTCGTTAGAAGTCTCATTCGAAAGAAGGGCTTAGAACGAAATACCAACTCATTAGAAGTCATACTGTCATCTTGTTAGAAGTTCATTCGAACGAGGTCGTTCGAACGACCTGGGCAGGTCTTCTAACGAGATGGCAGTTTCAGCCCAGAAAATCCCAATTTCATTTTTCTCAATTCTTTTATTCTCTAAATCCACCCTAAGACCATCCAAATTATGTTTTAACGTATATAAACCATTTCTAATCACCCTAGATCATTCCTTAACACATTTAAGGGGTCAATTCTTACAAATTACCATTGAATTAATATGAATCTACAAATATTTCTCCAGACCCTATGAACATGAACTCCTAATTTTCTTATGCCTAATTACTCATCATAAATCCATTTTTAATTCATCATATGTAACTATCCAAGTATTAAATTAGTCCATTATTATACTACATGCAAATCCTAACCCAAATTCAAAGTTTCTCCAACAAATTTCATGGGTTTTCTTTAAAAAGTTCAATAAAACATAATTCCTACACTAAGCATGGAAGACATATTCAATGCATTAAAAATACTAAATCACTTGCCTTAGATTGTTCTTCAGAATTTGACGTTGAAGGTTAAAGGTTGATCTCTCCCCTTTCTCTACAGATTTTCTCCCAAGGTTGAAGATGGTGGTTATGGGTTTTTCTTTTGGGAACCTCTTCCAACTCTTCCTATAACTCTCGTAGCCCTCTAACTTGTCAAATACTGGTAATGGGCTTAGTGGGTTACTAAATAATGTATAATTAACTCTTAAAATTCGTAGGCTTTAATTCCCAAAATTTCAAAATTACCGAAATACCCTTTTAAGTTGCCGGTTTGACCTAAAAATGCCCCGGGACCCAAACTAAACCTCCGGCTAGTATTTTCTGATTATTTCGACCCTTCCGGACTCGTTGGCGCACTCAAAATGACCATTCGGTTGATAAAAATAAAATTCACTTTTTAATTCAAATAATTTCATTTCTGACGCGACTGACACGCGCGTCCCAACTAAATTTCCCAAATTGTCGTATTTCAGTCTCGCGATAATTTTAATATTTCAATATTCATATATTGCCATATATACACATCATAATCAAATACCAACTCACATCTCGTTAGTATTTATATCCGGATTAATTTTCAATTAATTCACATTTAATTTAATTAATCCCTTAAATAAATATCGATAAAAATACGGGGTATTACACACTTCCTCCCTAATAACATAATTTCGTCCCAAAATTCGGAACTAAAAAGTACCTGGTAAAAACAACTCTGGATAACGTTCACGCATTTCATCCTCGCGCTCCCATGTGGACTCCTCGGCATTATGATGCCGCCACTGAACACGTACCAACGGTACTATCTTTGACCTCAGTTTCCGCTCGCTTCGGTCCAAAATAATAATCGGCCCTTCATCGTAGGAACTATCGGGCTGGAGATCGATGTCCTCCAAAGAAATGTGAGTATGGGCCAAATCATCCCTAAGATATTTCCTTTGCGAGAAAATATGGAACACATCATAAATCCTATGCAAGTGCTCCGGTAACCCAAATCTATACGCAACTAGCCCAATCCGCTCGATGATAGGAAATGGCCCCACATATCTCGGTGTCAGTTTCCCCTTCTTCCCAAAACGCATAATCCCTTTCATAGGAGATACTCTGAGTAAAACTTGGTCCCCCACTTTGAATTCTCTGAAGAACCTCTTCGCATCAGCATAGCTCTTCTGTCGATCCTGAGCTACCCGAATGCGACTCCGTATCAATTCTATCCTTACTGAAGTATCCTGTATCACCTCCGGCCCAAGTAATTTGTTGTCCCCCACGTCTAACCAACATGCTGGGGAACGATAAGGTCTACCATACAACGCCTCAAATGGAGCCATGCCAATGGTGAACTGGTAGGATTTATTATAAGAAAACTCCACCAGTGGAAGGTACTGCTCCCATCCACCACCAAAGTCTATGATGCACATACGCAACATGTCCTCCAACATCTGATTTGTACGCTCGATCTGCCCATTGGTCTACCGGTGATAAGCCGTACTCAATCGCAATTCAGTGCCCATGGCCTCCTGGAAACTCTCCCAAAACCGTGAAACAAATATCTTATCACGGTCAGACACGATATTTAGGGGAACACCGTGAAGTCTCACTATTTACGCAATGAAAATCTGGGCATACTGTCCCGTAGTGTAGTCTGTCCTCACGGGTAGGAAATGAGCAACTTTGGTCAACTGGTCCACAATTACCCAAATGGAGTCGTGACCCCTCTGTGGCGTAGGTAACCCCGTGATAAAGTCCATGGATATGCTCTCCCATATCCATGTCGAAACCTCTAATGGCTGTAGAAGTCCTGTCGATCTCTGATGATCCACTTTTACCAACTGACAAGTGGCGTATTTAGAAACAAACACGACAATATCTCTCTTCATCCCGCTCCACCAATACTGACGTCTCATGTCTTGGTACATTTTGTCCCCACCAGGGTGTACAGCGAATCGTGAGTCGTGCGATTTTGCCATCACCTCGTGTCTCAAGTCTTCTCCTTTCGGAACAACTAGTCTCCCATTGAAGCGTAATCCCCCTTCTGAGCTAACAGAATAGGACTTGGCTCCCTCTGCTAGTAATCGAACTATCTGCTCCTGACATAACGAGTCATTTACCTGGGCCTTGACCACTCTTGTAATAATCTGCGGTGTAACAGTCATCACAGATATGAACGATCGGGCCACTGCATCCTGATGTCCCAAATCCTTCCACTTTGCTTTCCACACCTCAGCCACTTCATCTACTGGCCTACGGCTCAACGCGTCTGCTACCACGTTAGCCTTTCCGGAGTGGTATTGGATATCAAACTGATAATCCTTCACAAACTCAAGCCACCGTCTTTGACGCATATTCAACTCCTTCTGTGTGAAGAGGTACTGTAGAGACTTGTGGTCCGTGAATAACCGAAACTTCTCTCCCAGGAGATAATGTCTCCAAATCCGAAGGGCAAATACAACTGCTGCTAACTCCAAGTCATGGGTGGGGTAATTCCTCTCGTGAGGCTTAAGCTTACGGGAAGCATAAGCTATGGCCTGACTCTCCTGCTGCAGCACACCTCCGAGTCCTTGTAAGGATGCATCGGTGTAGACTAGATACTCAACTCCCGGTCTTGGCAATGCTAACAAAGGTGCTGAGGTCAACTTGTCCTTCAACTCATCGAATGCCAACTGATAGGCATCGCTCCAAATGAATGGCACACCCTTACGAGTCAGATGTGTCAAAGGGCCCGCTATCTTTGAGAAACCCCGAATAAACCTCCTATAGTATCTTGCTAGGCCCAAGAAACTACGGATCTTAGTCGGTGTCGAGGGCTGTCCCCACTCCCTCACCGCGAATACCTTCCCCGGATCTACCGATATCCCCCGGTCTGAAATGATATGCCCCAAAAACTGTACTTCCTTCAGCCAAAACCCACACTTCTCATACTTTGCATATAGCTCGTTCTGACGTAGCGTCTGCAAAAACCTGTCTCGAATGCTCGGCGTGCTCCTCTTCTGTCTGGGAGTAAACCAAAATGTCATCAATAAAGACAATGACGAACTGGTCTAAGAACTCTCTGAACACCCTATTCATCAAGTCCATAAACATGGCTGGAGCGTTGGTCAAGCCAAAAGGCATAACCCGAAAATCGTAGGAACCATATCTCGTTAAGAAAGCAGTCTTCGAGACGTTCTGTTCCCTGATACGCAACTAATGGTATCCTGATCTTAAATCAATCTTTGAGAAGAAAGAAGCTCCTCTCAACTGGTCGAATAAGTCATCGATTCGGGGCAACGAATACTTATTCCTTATCGTGACCTTATTCAACTCTCGGTAATCTACACACAACCTCAACGATCCATCCCTCTTCTTTACGAACAACACAGGGTCACCCCACGAGGAAGTACTCCTCCGGATAAACCCCTGACCCAACAACTGCTCAATATGATCCCATAACTCTCTCATCTCTGCTGGAGCCATACGGTAAGGTGCGCGGGCAATAGGCCGAGTGCCCGTCGTCAAATCGATCACAAAATCTATCTCCCTACTCGGAGGTAGTCCAGGTATATCCTGAAATACATCAACAAACTCCCTCACAACCGGAATCACATCGAGTGGTATCACCACTTCCTTAGAGGTCTCCTCCTCTATATAGTACAAGTGAGTGGACGATCCTCCCTCAGGGCGAGGCATCGCCACTAAAAAAATCTCCTGTCCGGGAATGGCAAAGATAATACTCCTACTAAAACAGTCAATCATGGCTCGATACGCGACTAGCCAATCCATACCAATAATGGCATCATACTCAGTAATCTCTAACACTAACATATCCGCGGGTAAAGTAAACCTCTCGATCTCTATACCCACACCTCTACAAATAAGCAAAATCACGGAACCTCTACTTAATGGTGAATCTACATAAGTAACCGTGCTCTCGACGGTGCCTAACAACTCAATAGTGCGTGCAAATCTCATGGCAATGAAACAATGTGTGGCCCCCGTATAAAATAAAATACGCCCCATAGTACCCTGAATAGAGAACATACCCTCAATGGCCGGTGGATCCTGTGGGGCTGCGGCATGCTGGAGCTGATACACTCTCCCATACTGAAGCTCTCCCTGCTAGACTGGGACCGCTGTAATAGGTGGTAGTGCTGCCATCTGTGGTGGTGCTGGGAGGGCGGCGGGAAACATAGGCGCCTATGGCTCGTGTCGGGCACCCTGCTGCTGCTGCTGTGGGGCCCTGCCCCTGTCAGGACAATCCTTGAATTTGTGGCCAGTCTTGCCATAAACAAAACACTTCCCCGGGCAGTTACCCCCTCGCTGTCCCTGCTGTCCTCGACCCTGATGGCCGTTACCATTCCTCCCCTGGCCATGCTGGCTCTGCTAAAACTGCTGCTGCTGACCATTCTGACCTTGCTGGCCCTGATGGCCGTTCTGACCCTGATGACCCTGTCTGAAACTTCCTCATCCACTTCTGAAACCCCCAGATCTGAATCTCTTATGATCCCATTGTTGGGAACCTTGGTCACCCTGCCTGTGCTGTCCCTGAGCAGATTGTGCCCCGCTGGCACCATTTCCCCCGGTCCTGCCCTGATGGCTGGACTCTCCTGATCTCTTACTCTCAGTCATGTGAAAGCGGTGATCCTGGCAGTGAAGTAATGCAACGTTAACCACATCAGAATAAGTGGCTAACGAGAGATTCCCCAACAAGTGTTGACGGATCCTCCAAGTCAATCCATCCGTGAACTTCTGAATCTTCTTCTCCTCAGTCGGTATCTCATCCGGAACAATGTTCAAGAGATTGGTAAACTCAGCCTCATACTCGACTACAGTCCTCCCCTCCTGCTTGAGGTTTATCAATTTCCTCCTCATCTCCGTGTGAACAGCTGACGGAAAATATTTACGGTCGAACCGCACCCAGAACTCCTGTATAGTGAGGGTGTCCTTCTCCTCTGCGATGGAAATGGACTCCCACCACTGCAATGCAGATCCTACTAGCTTGAAAGTAGCCAGTATCTGCTTCTGAACATCTGTGCACTCGTACATCCTTAAGTGCCTCTGAATATCCTTCCTCCACTGACTGGATACCACAACATCGGAGCTACCTGCAAACTCCGGAGGGTGTGCTTTCTGGAAAGCATCACGGACGCGTTCCCAAGAAGACGGGAATGTATGAGCCTGAACTGGCGCAACTATCGGCGCCTGGGGTGATGCCTGCTGTACAACGGCTAGGGCGGCATTTACCGCTTGGGCTACAATAGTTGCAACCTTTGCGGCATTCATAGTTCCCTGAACTGGTGTAGGCTGTGGCTCTGGCTGTGCATCCCTAGGAACTCGCTGCGCACGTCATGGAGGCATCTCAAATGAGAGTAAAGTGTTAAAAGTTCGCAGTTATTAACTCAAAATAGCTGAAGAGCGAAGCATACACAAAAGAATACAACAGTCCTAAAATATAGGGCTCTACATCAAAGAAAGCTCAACGGAAACATAACAAGCCGTACAAATCCTAAGGACACTAGAACCTGATGCTCTGATACCACCTGACACCCCGACTAATTAAATACCGGGTAGCTACTCCTTTATTAAATTAATACAAAATGCCAAGTTAGTTCAGTTCATAGCATCACCGTCGAAAACATTTTAATATTTACTAGCCACCTAGTATTTAAAAAGTGAGTTGCCCATTTTAATTAAACCCGATTAACATGCAAAAATGAATTAAGAGAGATTAACATAACCAACACAATATATAGTCACAATAGAATAACCATCCAATACTAATGAGTCTGGAGGAAAACTCCTCATAACAAACCAAGTTCCAAAATAAATAAATACAAAGTCTGCATCACTAAAATTAATTACAACCCAGAGATTAAAATAACTGAATAAGTAAAATGTCTCTAAAAGGAATGGGCGACATGCCCAACAGATGATAAAAACTGATAATGGAGTCAAGATCAGAAATGGAGGCGTCTACTGTCAAGGTCCTGTAACTTCCACAGCAGCTACAACACGTCACCTGAATAGAACTCCTATGTATGGTGTCCTTGTGGCTGGGCACCTAAAAAGGTTTTTATAAAAATACATTTGAAAGCAAACGGGTCAGAGCCCGAATGTGAAAATAATTTAAAAATATGCAAGTGTTTAATATCATTAAACAGTGAATATAAAGTACATACTCTCAACTAATTGTGCACTCCTATCGTACCCGTACCCGTTTCTAGTTGCTCCCATATCTATCTAGTTCAATGCTAAATCTAACATTTCTATATGATATCCAATTCAACTCCCAACATCTTCTATTTAATAGAGTATTGTACTTTATTACACAGTTTCCCCACTTTAGCGCTACAATTTATTAGAAATATTACATTTTCACTTTACAAACCGTTGCTATTATTTATACTCATAAATGTTCACGACAATTCATTTCAATCAATAGTATACTATTCTCACCATAAATATACAATACTAGCACCCCGAGACTAAGTTGCGGTGCACACATACTCTGCTATCGAATCCCGGTACATCACGTACATGAGGATCACGTATTTCGAATCTCTCATGAATCGTTTCATTAACAACAATCACAAACAATGGAGGCGAACATAGTTCACATCACATGGGTCACGCACATACCTACGCTCCCATGATCAACATACTTATTAACTTCTCAATAAGCCCTTCTCTGACCTATGTCCTTGAGGTACCAATCTAAATCCCCCCCGTAGGCACACAAAGATTAGATGGCCCTAAACGAATGCCAACCTCTCATGATAGCAAGTACGGTAGGTATGTCATGCACAGATAACTACATATACTTAGCATTCTCACATCTTATATATTACAATATTTATTAATGGTATTCTTCTCGTTTTTATACCAACTCTTAGTATTATACAAATCACAAGTCCCCGGTTTGTATATATTTACGTCATCAATTATCCTCACTTCGTGATTAGTCACTCGCGTCTTAATCCACAAGTGTCGTCCGGTTAAAGGCACTATTCTAAATTTTACTCCTTCATATACCCCAAATCTCCCAACTACACTCACTAGTTAATAAGGGAAAGTTATCTCACCATTTAAATAAGACTACGGGATGCTAGAAATCAAATCATGCCAAAAAGGCCATTCTCTCAACTCGTTAGAAGTTTCGTTCGAACGAGTTCGTTCGAACGAAGGGCTTCGAACGAAATACCAACTCGTTAGAAGTCATACTGTCATCTCGTTAGAAGTTCGTTAGAACGAGGTCGTTCGAACGACCTGGGCAGGTCTTCTAACGAGATGGCAGTTTCAGCCCAGAAAATCCCAATTCCGTTTTTCTTAATTTTTTTCTTCTCTAAATCCACCCTAAAACCATCCAAATTATGTTTTAACGTATATAAACCATTTCTAATCACCCTAGATCATTCCTTAACACATTTAAGGGGTCAATTCTTACAAATTACCATGGAATTAATATGAATCTACAAATATTTCTCCAAACCCTATGAACATGAACTCCTAATTTTCTTATGCCTAATTACTCATCATAAATCCATTTTTAATTCATCATATGTAACTATCCAAGTATTAAATTAGTCCATTATCATACTACATGCAAATCCTAACCCAAATTCAAAGTTTCTCCAACAAATTTCATGGGTTTTCTTCAAAAAGTTCAATAAAACATAATTCCTACACTAAGCATGGAATACATATTCAATGCATTAAAAATACTAAATCACTTGCCTTAGATTGTTCTTAAGAATTTTATGTTGAAGGTTGAAGGTTGATCTCTCCCCTTTCTCTACAGATTTTCTCCCAAGGTTGAAGATGGTGGTTATGGGTTTTTCTTTTGGGAACCTCTTCCAACTCTTCCTATAACTCTCGTAACCCTCTAACTTGTCAAATGCTGGTAATGGGCTTAGTGAGTTACTAAATAATGTATAATTAACTCTTAAAATTCGTAGGCTTTAATTCCCAAAATTTCAAAATTACCGAAATACCCTTTTAAGTTGCCGGTATGACCCAAAAATGCCCCGGGACCCAAACTAAACCTCCGGCTAGTGTTTTCTGATTATTTCGACCCTTATGGACTCGTTGGCGCACTCAAAATGACCATTCAGTTGATAAAAATAAAATTCACTTTTTAATTCAAATAATTTCATTTCTGACGCGACTGACATGCGCGTCCCAACTAAATTTCCCAAATTGTCGTATTTTAGTCTCGCGACAATTTTAATATTTTCAATATTCATATATTGCCATATACACACATCATAATCAAATACCAACTCACATCTCGTTAGTATTTATATCCGGGTTAATTTTCAATTAATTCACATTTAATTTAATTAATCCCTTAAATAAATATCGATAAAAATACGGGTATTACTCAATATTCTCAAGAGAGCCTTAAAAGATCACTAGTGGCAACTTAAACCCGTGAGATTTGAGCTTTTCACCTTTTTGAGATTTTTTACATATCTCCGAGTCACAAGTTGACTTAACTTTCTTTGGGTACCATATTTAGTCGTTGTATGATCTCATTATTTTTTTCAAATTTGGCTTAATCACTGAGAGTGACATTACTTTCGAGTTGTAAGAAACATGTGTCTTGTAGTTTGTCCCGAGCACTAAACCGATTTTTCCATACACGTACAATTTTTTCTATCACATTATCATTCACCCATTATCATTTTCCATATTACCCTTATCCATATGTCCCAAATACCATCCATCAATGCCATCGTTTTTGAGAAAAAAAGTGTTTATAATTTTTCATGTAAATTGTCTTCATTTTTGTTATGAGAAGAAAAATGTATCGCAATGAAAAAAAAAGAGAAAAAAAAGGGGCAAAGAAAGAAAATAAAAATAGGAAAGAAGAAAAATAAAGTATGCGATCATAAATTCAAAAGATGAATATAGTAATTATTCAAAGTGTGTCACACTCTTCTCAAAAAACCCTATCATTTATCTTCTTCATTTCATTATTCCCTCATACCTTACATAAACCCCATTTTCACCCTTGGTAAAGTGTTCGGGCAAACAAAAAGATTATATGGTGAATAACTCGACATTCTCGACATAGTGGTTAACATTCCTTCATGAGATCAGATTTTTTTCATGTATCCGTCCTTTCTTATAAAGTGTGTGAGACGTTTGAACTTGTTTACATTTACTCACCTCCTCACACACTAGAGAGATACACTTACCCAATTCTCAGAGAGTTCGATTCAGAGAGATATATCTAGTGAGAATTGAAGTCAAAGATTTGATTTTATAAAGGCGATCTTGGAAGTACTCTAATAATACTTAAGATTGTTGCACACTACACATGCTGAGTTTTAGGAAGGATTACGATTTTCGGTATTAAATAATTTTATATCTTATTTTAATAATCGAATACGGTGTTCCTTGACGTCCTTTTAAAGTTGGGTTGTATAGTGTTTCATCATCTACTCAGATACTGCATTTAAAACAATTTTTGAATTTTGTGGGTACATTCACTGTAAACCCTCACGAGACACCACTCGTCTTGTAGGGTAACCTATAGGTTTAACGACTTGTTGCACATGCTAAATGCAATCGCCAGTGCCTGCGAAAATGGCACACTTTTGGTTACTTATCTCTGTTTTCTCTCTAATTTTTGCTCGAGGACTAGCAATGTTCTATTTGGGGGTGGTGTGATAAGCACCCAAAAGTGTCTATTTTATACCCCGAATAGATGCATTTTAGTCGCTCGTTTTTAATAAACATGGCCTTATGTTTGTAATTATTTATTTCTCAGGTCAATACGCAGTAATAATGCTAAATCCAGTCAATTGCGATGCAAAAGCGGTCAAAAGCGTGTATCGAAGAAATCAAAAGAGACCATGAAGTGAGAAGTCCATTCTGAGCTTGCCCTGATGTGATCCGATGCTCCAAAACAGTCCCGTAACCTTAACTTAGCCCAGACCGAGCCCAATCCATTCCCCGAGCCTCGTATGTGTTTAGTTTATACCTTTATTAATTTTCTAGATTTTTATTTTGAGTCATCTTATTTTTAGGATTTATTTTAGATTTATTTAGAATTTTCTAGGATTTATTTTCTATTTCTTTATTTTGATTTTGATTTTGATTAGTTTTTAATTTTGAATCTTTATTTTATTAGGATTATTTTTCTTAGGAATTTATTTTTTTAGTTTTATTAGATTTTATTTTATATATTTTTATTTATTTATTTATTTTAGTTTTATTTTATTAGGATTATATATTTTATTTTTTATTTTTTATTTTATTTTATTTTATTTTATTTCTTTTTCTTTTCATTTTTTTTAACTATTTAGTTTGAGATATTAGTTTTTTAGTCTTTTTAGATATTATTTTATTTTTAGTCTAGTTTTATTTTTTTAGTGGTGTTATTTTATTTAAGGGTCCAAATTAAATACACACATCCCATTTACACACCTAAATAACACTCACCCTCACCACACACACCAACACCCTTACACACAAAACCCATTCCCATAATCTTCTTCCCACCATCTCTCACACTCTCTCTTAACCCCATAACCAAACAAACCCACAAAAACCAAATCCCACAAAATCTCCAAAAAAAATCTACACCAAAACCCAACATCATGGCTTATAAAAAGAGAGGAGCATCTCATAAATAAAAAGACTCTCATCAGGCAACAAAAAGGGACGCAGATAGAGAGAGAGCAAAAAATGTGTATATTATGTATAGTTTAGGGTCATAAAAAAAATTCCAAAAAAATTATTTTAGTTTTATAATAAATTTTAGGTTTGTTTTTTATTCTTTTTGGAGTAATCAAGTGCTGGATTAGTGAGAAGATTGAGACACATTTCATGAACGCGATTCGACAAGAAAACTTGCGTATTGTATTTTATTTCACTATTCAAATTTATGTCATCTTTTGATATATTATTTATTATTGTTTATGCACACATGAGAATGTTTGGCTAAACACCCTGTTCAAGGGGCGGGGTGCATTGCGGATGATGATACTTTGATTAATTGATTCATTAATGTTATAATTCTAGGAAAATTATTTTTTTACTGTCACCAATTAATTTATGTAACGAGAGTTAGTAAATTAATTAAACAAATTAATGTTGGATGTTGGAATCGAACTAAAGATAGGTTTTTCCTATATTTGAATATTAATTCGGTGTTGAAAATTTGAGGATTGATATTGTTTTCGTTAAATTGATCCTAGCGGATAATTTTCTGAAAATAGTGTAGTCCTAATTTTTCATCGTGTGATATTTTTAAATTAATTTTTTGAAAAAGATTTTATTAAATTTATAATTTTAACGAGAGTTGGATTATCGATTTAATATTATCTCGAAATATTTCAAATTAATAAATTGAGAAATTAAAATAATTGAAAATGCAGTGTAATCCCATCTCTTGACTTTCTCACATTATTTCACACTCGGTTGCACATTCTTTTTTATTATTTAGTCATTATATAATTTTTAGCATTTGTTTGTTAATTTTTCCCTTGAAATTGTTTTTAAAAATAAAAAAATATTTTAATAAAAAAAATTGAAATTGCACGTTTTCACATTAATTGTTTCACCTTGAAAGTTGGATTGATACCCATACTTACCGCAATACGAGTTATTTTTAGACAAGTTTTGTAGGTATTCAAGGGAATTTTGAGAGTGGCTTTTACACAACAACGATACGTATGCAAAAAGCTTCTTATCAGTTACCACACCTAACCAGATATTCGTCATAAACCTTCTAAACCATCTCCCGCAGTAATATCCCCTATTTTTAACATTATATATATGTTATTAAATATTTCTGCATTTACCATCCAGAGTAAGATTTTCACAATAAGGTAAGTGTGCACGTACTTGATTTAATTAGAATCCCATTATTATTCTCATCTACAAATTCACACGGTAGATTAAATCACAAGTATTTTTTTATCACACTATTATAAATATATACTAATACGACACTCCTAGACTTAGCTGCGGTGCGTGCATACTCTGCTATTAAGTCCCAGTACATCTCGTACTGAATAAGGACAATCTGTTCGGAATCACTCTCAAACCATATCAATATAAACCACACATATTAGAGGCGAACATAGTTCTAACCCTATGGGCTATGCACATACCTACGAACCCACATGACCGTTAACACTATCATTACCACACATAGCTCGAACTAAGGTTCCATGTTCTGAGGCACCAAATATAAAATCCCCCCATTGGACTAATCAGATAAGACTGTCCCCTTTAAAAAGACTTCCCGGGATAGCAAGTAGCGTAGGTATGTCATAAACATAATAAATAATACTATATGTATTCACATAATCCATCAAGATCATTTGGTGTACACACAACCCAAATATTATAATTCATACGTAGTATTACTCTTGTTACTACTTACGATATATTTATTAAATTTTGAATATTCTCTCTCTCTCTTTCTCTCTCGTAATTTCCAAGGATAATTCTCCACTCTAAAATACTTTAAAGCATTGCACCCAATTATTTCCAATATCTCTGTACTGTACTGAGTTCATCGTATATTATTCTATTTCACTCGAATTAACTACGTTGCATAAATTTGAAAAATTTAGAAATTTCCAGAATTCAGACACGTCGTTTGAACGAGAATGCATCTCGCTTGAATGAGAAGACAAGTCGCTCGAACGACAGCTTCACGCGAGATGTCATCTCGTTTGAAGTGTCTTCGCGCGACTTCAAATGATCTGGTCTGTTTCGTCTCTAACCTCTAGAACTTGCGTTTTTCACGATCTTTGAGTTCTAAAACCTCGACAAATCATTCCCAAACTCACAATTAATTCCAATCCCTATTCTAACATGTAAGCATGATTTCTAATACTCCAGAATCTTTGAATCATTAATAATCATCGAATAAATTCGAAATCTCCAAATTTAATCATATGAACCCTAGTTCATCAATTTTCAATTCATGAACATAATTGACCCAGATTCGTTTATCAATATTAATCCAAATTTCTTGGGTTCTAATCTACATACATGAAGGGAATTAAACTCATATAGATTCAGTCCTAAGTTATGAAGTAAATCGCCCAATTTCACCCAAGTCATATGCAATTCATATGTATTTTTCACCTACACTAACATGGACATAATTATTGCTAAAAGTGCGCAACTTTAAACACTTGACTCTATAAGGAACGTCTGATCCGTTGAAGAAGATGGTATAGATGCGATCCCCTCTTTTCGATCTATGCGTTGGTGGTGTTTGTGGTGCAAAAGGTGTAGTAATGGAGGTTCTAGCCCTTGAAACCTCTCTTCCTCCTTCCTCCTTTGGCCTCTCTGTGTGTAAGAACTGATAACCCTAACTCCCCCCACGTGCAAGTTTTTTATCCCTCTAATTTTCGTAGTTAATAATTCTCCAAAAATACAAATTACCAAAATGCCCTCCCGGGATGCAGGTTTGGCCTAAAACTGTCTCGGGACCCGAACTGGATAGGTTTTTCTTACTATCTCGACCATTTCAGACATATTGACGCACTCAAAATGACCATATGGGCGACTAAAATTATATTTATTTTTTATTCCATTAAATTAGTCCCAACACGACTGACACGTGCGTCCCGACATAATTATCGTAACTGTCGTATTTCTTACTCGCGATAATTTTCATAATTCACTCACTAATATTTAATATAATTCTCATTAATAAATACTAACCGTTATCTCTCTAGTTAATATTTATCTTAATCCGAATTAATTATTAATTAATTTTCCATATATAATTCAATTAACCCTATATAAAAATTATTAAAATTACGGGGTGTTACATTTATCTGGACCAATCTCATGACATTGAGAAATATTAAATAAATACATTTACCATAGTTTAGACCTAATTGTACACCATTTAGACCCAGTGTAATTTTTTTTAAGAACATTGGTGTCAATGTTAGACAAATTAAGTATGCGAGCATCATTGGTAGCTTAAGTTATTTAACTGATTGAACTAAACCTGATAGCTTATGTCGTGGGATCACTATGTAGATTGTATAGTAGACATATAATAGATCATTAGCATGTTGTTAAGAGGGTCATGCGTTACTTGAAAGGGACGATGAACCTCAGACTACACTATCAAAAGTTTCTCATTGTTCTTAAAGGATTTAGCGATGATGATTTGAATATGAGAAACGTGTGTGCTCGCGTTCAAATGATCAAACCATATATAAAACCCTTTTAATCCAAACAAACCCTAAACATGCAGCAGTATGTGATTGAATAAATAAATAATCTACGCAAGAACATTCAAACACATGCAATTAAGGAAAAATCCCCCTCAGGGGCAAAACCATTTATTTTCACTATAATTTGTAAGAAAACGGCTTACAATCGGATTACAATGAAAATACAAGTTGACTAAGAATTACCCTCGGGTATCGGATTCTGTTGTCGCGGATGGAATTATCCCTTTCCAGTAGGGCTGCAATGAAGAAGAAGAACGGTCTCCTCCACAAGGGTTGAACAAACCAAAGTTGTGTTCTTAGGTTGCAAAAGGATTCACAAAGGTTTGGCAATGATGTGTGAATCAAAACATGAGTCTTGGGACTCAAAAATATGAAGACTAGATGTATTTGGACTCTCAAATTCGTCTCCTAAAGTCTTGCAAAACAACTCCCCCGAAGTTGGTATTTATAGGAAAAAATATGAAGAGTCCCACGTTCTTAAAACTCTAAAATTCTATCCAGCGTAAAAAAAAACAACATTCTTTAAGGAATTTTTTCTATCTTCAAAAGGTCATAACTCCTTCACCGTAGCTCGGATTGAGGTGCCGTTTTTTCCAGTATCTTCGTTGCGGCGAGCTCTTGAACTCCGAACTATGGATGTGAAATTACGAAAATGCCCTTGAACTCTCCTATTGTGCCTTTTTTCACTGTTTTGACTTCCCTTGCGTACCACTTGCATTAAATCCCTAAAATCTTGGAACGTGAAGTCATTGAGGCAGATGTGGGACATATTAGTGGAGATAATGCATGCTTGATTCCCGGAATTTGGATAGAGGCCGTCATGTGAGATCGTGAGGAGACGTGCCAAATGTAGTGGCGTACGACATAAATAAATGAAACATTTCGGACATGTGAAAAATGTCCTTACAAATCTCCCCCTATGTCTATGCCGGTACATACATAAAAAATCCGAATTATAAAATATGAAATTGCCTATACAAATCTACCCTCCCATGAACCCAAAACTGGAAAAGGTACAAATGAATAGTCTTCATCGTTTGTTCTTTAATTCTTCAGGAATCTCAAAACTTTTCTCATCAGGGTGTGCAACATATAGATCTACAATCTTCATACCTACACACATGAGACAAAGCAAATACCACGTGACATATCGAGTTTGAAATGAGATAACATGGATATCAATATATGATAAAAATATAAGCAACATCTCAAAAACTCCCCCAGAATTCAAACTCCCCCATAATATGATAATTCTTTCTCCCCCTTTTTATGATGTCCCCAAATGGACAAATTAGAGAAATAAATCAAATAAACAAGTGAGGGGTGTCACTAGGATAAAAACACACCATGAATAAACAGAAAGCAACCAAGTCAATGATAGCGTAAATGAAGTGGTGTGATCAAATTCGATAGGAAAATCAATGCATACAAACATGACATATGTGCACGATGAATATTGGATATTCCTAGCGAATGAACTCAAATGCTTCCTTTGGTGTAAAAGAGTGACAATATAAGATATTGACTCAATCAAATCAACAAATCAAAGCTCAAAATGATTTTCACACCAATAACGTCCAAAATGATTTTATGCTTTTTCAGGACTTTCAAGGAAGTGCAAACCCGTTTAGATTCTCCAACCAAACTCCCTCAGATATTGTATTGAATAGAGGCATTCTAAATTCTCAAACTTTGGAGAATTGATGGTGAAACCTAAGTGGCCCATATTTGGCATGAATTGCTTTTTATTGCCTTTAAATTTTTTCGGGATCTTTTAACCTCTTTGGACCTCGGATATTAAAATTCCTCCATTTTTTAGGTCCTTTTTAACGGTGGCTTTTGCGCAAAGGATAGATGATTACCTTTCGCAGCCCCTCCCCGTTATACAAAAACACACAGTCTCACCAAAACGGTTTTTACATGCATTCCAATCTTGTCAAGTTTTATCGCATATTGTACATTGTATAGACATGGTTGAGATGAAAACACGCAAGCCAACATGAGATAGACAAGTGCAATAATCAAATATAGCCGTGTATGTGTGCAATAAAGGATATAGGAGTCAAACATGTAGGAAGATATCACTAATTACATCTCAAAGACTCCAATCAATGTAAAGCACATGGATGAAATGATGTAGCCTCTCAAATCTCTATCAAACAGTCACATGGATAAATGGAATGAAGTTGTGACTTGGCTATCTTACATGCTCATCCATAAAAGAAGAAAAATACAAAAATCTTTTTGGATTTTTTCAAAAATTTGGAAAAAAAAGAAATAAAATCTTTTTGTGCTTTTCTCAAAATTTTTCTTAAAGGAAAATCTTTTTGTATTTTTTTCAAAAGAAATATAAAAAGCAAAAGGAATAAAACAAAGCTGTACAACAAAGTAATGGTACATATAAAACAGACTAGCAATAGGAAGCATATGATATGAACATGAAGAAGCATCCTATTCTAGACATAGACCAACCCCTCAGTCAACTGTGCAAATCCCTAAAGATTTCCTAAGACTTTCAAATCTAAGGGCATCTAAAGGTTTCGTGAAAATATCGGCTAACTGACGGTCGGTAGGAACAAAACTCAGGGATACGACTTTCTCTTCAACTAACTGACGAATAAAGTGCTCACGTATCCTGATGTGTTTTGTGCGCGAATGCTGAACTGGATTGCGGGATATGTGTATCGCGCTCGTGTTATCACAGGAAATGGTCATGGTGTCCTGTGATATCCCATAATCCTCCAGCATTTGCTTCATCCACAAGAGTTGTGTGCAACAACTCCCGGCGGCTATGTACTCAGCCTCCGCAGTGGACAAAGAGATGGAATTTTGCTTCTTGCTCAGCCAGGAGACAAGAGCAGAACCAAAATAGAAACACCCACCAGAAGTGCTCCTACATCCATCTACATCCCCAGCCCAATCGGCATCCGAGTAGGCGGACAGACGGTCATCGGTATCAAAGGAATACCAAATTCCGTATGAGAGAGTCCCACTTACGTATTTAATAATACATTTTAGAGCAAGTAAATGTGACTCTTTTGGGGATGCCTGATAACGCGCACAGACTCCAACACTAAAGGCGATGTCGGGACGACTGGTAGTCAAGTAGAGGAGACTACCTATCATACTCTGATATAGGGTTTGCTCTACGTCCTTGCCTTAAGTGTCCTTACTAATCTTGGTAGTGGTACTCATAGGTGTACGTGCATGCTTAGCGGAGTCTAAACCAAATTTCTTCACTAGGTCTCTAACATACTTGGATTGGGAGATGAACATCCCATCCTCTAGCTGACGAACCTGGAGACCAAGGAAGAATGTAAGCTCACAAACCATGCTCATCTCAAACTCACTTTTCATCTCCTCCTCAAAGTGGTGAGCATGCTGGGAGCATGTGGATCCAAAGACTATGTCGTCCACATAGACCTGGGCAACCAAAATAGCACCGTCATCTCTCCTGACAAACAACGTCATATCTACTCCCCCTCTCTTGAAGCCACGAGCTAAGAGATAAGAAGTAAGCCTCTCGTACCAAGCACGGGGTGCTTGCTTCAAACCATACAAGGCTTTCCTCAGATAGTAGACGTGCTCAGGGTGCTGAGGGTCTTCAAACCCTTTTGGTTGTTCCACATAAACCTTCTCCTGTAGAATGCCATTCAAAAAGGCACTCTTGACATCCATCTGATACACCTTGAAGCGCAGATGACATGCGATGGCGAGCAGAAGACGGACGGACTCAAGACTCGCAACAGGAGCAAATGTCTCCCCAAAGTCTACACCCTCTATCCGTGTGTAGCCTTGAGCGACCAACCTAGCCTTATTTCGGATTATGGTATCATTTTCATCCATTTTGTTCTTAAAAATCCACCGGGTACCTATCACATTAATCTCACTAGGTCGGGGGACAAGTTCCCAGACATCATTCTTTTTAAACTGAAGCAACTCATCCTGCATAGCAGATATCCAGTGTTCATCCTTGAGTGCTTCTTTATGGTTCTTGGGCTCGACTTTGGACGTGTAGCAAAGATGGCTAACAACGTTCTCTAGCTGAGCACGAGTCTTGACCCCTAGAGTGGGATCACCAACAATGGAAGAAGGGTCATGACTCTTGCGAACCCAAGCAGGTGTGTCCCCTAACACAGGAGTAGGGTCCACAGAGTGTGAGAGAGGAACAGGTAAATCACTGTCAGAACAATCCTCATCCTCACACTGAAGGTTAGGATCAATAACCGTCGGAGGTTCGTCATCTTGCACGGTGACTTTTATTGATTCCATAATCTTAGAGCTCTTCAGGTTAAAAACCCGGTACGCTCTGCTATTCGATGAATATCCTAGAAATATTCCCTCGTCGCTTCGAGAGTCAAACTTTCCTAATTGCTCTTTATCCCGTAGGATGTAGCATTTACTCCCAAAGACACGGAAATATGCCAGGTTGGGCTTCTTGCCAGTCCACAACTCATAAGGAGTGTGAAGTGTGTGTGGACGCAGATACACCCTATTCACCGTGTGGCATGCAGTAGACACTGCCTCTGCCCAAAATCTCCTAGAAACTTTACGACCTAGAAGCATAGATCTAGCCATCTCTTGGATCGTTCTATTCTTTCTCTCAACAATCCCATTTTGCTGAGGAGTTCTCACAGCAGAAAACTCATGTTTGATCCCAAGGCTATCACAGTACAAATCAACCTTTGCTTCCTTGAATTCAGTACCGTTGTCACTACGTATTCTGTTAATAGTGACACCGTGTTGATTTTGCAGGACACGGCACTTGGTCATTAAGAAATCTACAGCATCGGATTTCTCTCTCAGAAAACCTACAATGGAGTATCTGGAGAAATCATCTACCATCACGAGGATGTACCTCTTACCACCTAGACTCTCAGTACGAGTGGGACCCATAAGATCCATGTGAATCAACTCCAGAACACGAGAGGTGGTAATGGAATGTAACTTCCTATGAGGACTACGAATTTGTTTTCCCAACTGACAGGGTCCACAAACGGTCGAAGTTGACTTTCCAAGAGATGGTAAGCCACGTACTAGGTCCTTTTTAGATAAATGATTGAGATCTCTAACGTTCACGTGACCTAGACGTTGGTGCCACAGATCCATAGGAGTGATCGTGGCGCTGTTGCAGACAAGTGAGGATGTGGGCTCAGTCCCATAGCAATTATCCTCGGTCCTCACCCCTTGCATCAAAAGTTTACCGGCTTGATTGTAGACTTTACACGCGTCCCGGTCAAAGTTTACTGCAAAGTTAGTGTCGCACAGCTGGCTAATGCTGAGAAGGTTTGCTTTCAAACCTTTGACGTACAAAACATTTTATAGCTTAGGAAAACCAGGTAACTCGATAGTACCTCGTCCTATAATGCTAGACTTACTCCCATCTCCAAAGGTGACTTTGCCATCTTGATAATCCTCAAGAGTAGTAAAAAATGAGGCATCACCTGTCATGTGTCTGGAGCACCCACTATCAAAATACCACTGTGAGGTATTATGTGCTTTGAGAGCAACATGAACAACAAAGGCCTTTTTATCTTTCTTAGGCACCCAAGCAGAGATGACCTTTTGTTTGCCTTTGTTGGTTTTAGCTGGAATGTAAGAAGCATTCACTAACGGCGAAGACATCCGTCGAAATTCTTTCATCAAACTCTGAGTCGTGGCAGCTAAGAACTCAACTCGCTCTCTCAGACTAGAAAACTCATCAGTATGTCGTGGTGGAGCAGTAGTACGTCGTGTCCGACCCATGCTATAGCAAGTTTCCCTAAGGTGGCCTTTTCTTTTGCAATAAGTACAAAAGAGCTCAGTCAAAGGCGGACCTTGGTTTGCTTTTCTTGGTCGAACTCTCCTTCGAGGTTTTTTACGGTGACCATAAGGAGTTGTAGTAAACTCAGGAACTGGTCCAGGTGCAATTTGCGACGTGGAGGCACCATCATATCCAATTCCTTGGCGATCACCAAAACCTAAAGCGGGGCCGAGGAGCATCTTTCCCATCTTCCCAGATGTGTCCTCGATTTGTACCTTGACTTCCCGTGCTTTCTCAAGATCATGAGTCAGCTGGGAAACAAGGGTTTCAATTTTCTTCCGAGTCTCCACGGAGGAATGGAGCTGACTCGTAAGACTAGCCACTTGCTTGATCAAGTCCCTTCTCTCTTTCTCTAGAGTACTCTCTCTCTCTCTAAACAAATTTTCATTCTCTACACAGGTAGATTCTCTCTCTCTCAGGGCGGTGCAGGTGGAGAACTCTCTATCTCTCGCTTTCCTTAAATCTTCCTCTAGGCAAGTGATCTTAAGAACTAACGCTTTGTTACGCTTTTTAGTTTTAAAAGACTCAGAATATAACTCAGCGTAGGCGCGTTGTATATCACTCTCGCTCTCACTTGTGTCATCCTCCCCCTCACTCACATCGATCTCACTGTCGAGGTGTCCCTGTGAAGCATCATCCTCATCGTCGTGAGGAGAACTAGGAGTGCTCACTTGGCTGGCCATGAATGCGGTGAAGTTACACTCATGCGGTGACTCATCTCCAGAATCCACCATCTCGACCTCACTGTCGTCACTAAGGGTAGCATTAAGGACATCTTTCCCTTTCTCTCTATTCAGACGATTGGCACACTCAAAAGCTCTATGACCCCTACCATCACACTCAAAACATCTCTCACTTTCTTTCAGAGAAGGATTTTTGGAAACTTTTTCATTTTTCTTTTCAAACTTATTTTTCTCAAATTTCTTTTAATCTTTAAAATTGCCATTTTTCTTAAATTTGAGAATCCTCTTGAAATTTTTTGCGAAAAGAGCCAAATCATCTAAGTCAAAATCGCACTCAGAATCTTACGTGTCAGTCTCTCTCTTTCTAGATGACTTTACCCTCTTTCTAGCTGACCCCTCACTCCTTCTCTCTTGGGCTTTAAGAGCAATTCCCTTATCTTTAGATTTAGAATTTTTAGTGAACATATCAATTTCATAAGTTTGCAAATCTCCTACAAGTTCTTCCAATTTTAGCGTATTTAAATTACCCATAGAATTTAACACAGTGACTTTAGGGATAAAACGCTTAGGCAAAGAACGAAGAATCTTTTTAACAACTCTAGCATTCAGAATATGTTCACCAAGATTAAAACTAGTATTCACAATGTCAGAAAGTCTAGCATAAAATTCATCAAAGCATTCAGAATCATGCATGGTGATTGTTTCAAATTGAGTTGTCAAGTTTTGCAACTTAGACTCTTTCACAGCATTAGTTCCTTCATGGGTGAGTTGTAAAACACCCCATGCCTCTTTTGAGGTGGTACACGTCATTATGCGTTTGAACTCATCAGGTGTGATAGACCCAGAAATAGCACTTAGACCCTTAGAATTAAAAGATGACCATTTAATTTCTTCATCAGACCAAGAAATGTCAGGTTTCAAGTTGGTCACATTATCAACAATCACAGTGGGAGGAGTCCACCCTCGTTCAACCAAAATCTAGACACGTTCATCAATGGCTTTTAAAGCCGACCTCATACGGGCTTTCCAATAAGCATAATTTGTCCCGTCAAAAATAGGCATTTTATAATATGACTTCTCCATTTGAACACGCACTTTTTCAAAAATCAATTTTTTTAGAAAATTGATATCTTAGAAAAATTTTGCGAAAAAAAAAGGAATACGCGAAAAATTAGCGTAAACTGCTCTGATACCAATTTGAGAAACGTGTGTGCTCGCGTTCAAATGATCAAACCATATATAAAACCCTTTTAATCCAAACAAACCCTAAACATGCAGCAGTATGTGATTGAATAAATAGATAATCTACGCAAGAACATTCAAACACATGCAATTAAGGAAAAATCCCCCTCAGGGGCAAAACCATTTATTTTCACTATAATTTGAAAGAAAACGGCTTACAATCGGATTACAATGAAAATACAAGTTGACTAAGAATTACCCTCGGGTATCGGATTCTGTAGTCGCGGCTGGAATTTTCCCTTTCCAGTAGGGCTGCAATGAAGAAGAAGAACGATCTCCTCCACAAGGGTTGAACAAACCAAAGTTGTGTTCTTGGGTTGCAAAAGGATTCACAAAGGTTTGGCAATGATGTGTGAATCAAAACATGAGTCTTGGGACTCAAAAATATGAAGACTAGATGTATTTGGACTCTCAAATTCGTCTCCTAAAGTCTTGCAAAACAACTCCCCCGAAGTTGGTATTTATAGGAAAAAATATGAAGAGTCCCACGTTCTTAAAACTCTAAAATTCTATCCAGCGTAAAAAAAAACAGCATTCTTTAAGGAATTTTCTCTATCTTCAAAAGGTCATAACTCCTTCACCGTAGCTCGGATTGAGGTGCCATTTGTTCCAGTATCTTCGTTGCAGCGAGCTCTTGAACTCCGAACTATGGATGTGAAATTACGAAAATGCCCTTGAACTCTCCTATTGTGCCTTTTTTTCACTGTTTTGACTTCCCTTGCGTACCACTTGCATTAAGTCCCTAAAATCTTGGAACGTGAAGTCATTGAGGCAGATGTGGGACATATTAGTGGAGATAATGCATGCTTGATTCCCGGAATTTGGATAGAGGCCGTCATGTGAGATCGTGAGGAGACGTGCCAAATGTAGCGGCGTACGACATAAATAAATGAAACATTTCGGACATGTGAAAAATGTCCTTACAGAATACCCAATCAAATAACTCTATTGCCACTAGCGAATACATTTTTACTATTGTTGCTAGTGCATTTTCATGGAAATTTAAGAAATAGACTATTTATCTCAATATATGATGAATTTATAGGCTATAGCGGTAACCACATTTAGTGAGGAAATAGGTTGGTTGAGAAAGTTGTTGTCAGATATCCCTTTAATTATGGAAACGACCAACACCAACCATTCTTATCCACTACAATAATATTGTGGCTATTGTAAAAGTTAAAAATTATTATTATAATGGCAAGAGGTGATAAATACGTCGTAAACAGAGTATTATTAGAGAGTTTCTTCTATTAGTGTTGTAAGAGTCATATACGATCTAAGGAATATTTGGATGATCCTTTACAAGAGGTTTATCAATATAAATAATGTGGAAAATCGAGAAAGGGATGAGACTAAAGTCTGTAAGCGTGTATATATACTCATGTTCCCCCGACTAATTGGGATTGTCTCATTTCGATTATAAAATATACTTTGAGTATTTAGTCTTTGAGATCGTTCTGACATCAACTCACTATTAGGGAAATAATTTGACTACATGTGTGAGGAGGGCAGTTGACTCGACAAAGATCCCATCCATGAAGATAAGGATTGTTGGAGTAAATCGACGTGCAAGAATTAAGGAGGAAGATAAAGTCGATCAAGATGGGATAACTACTACAGTGAATAGAGTTATCCACAACTCAATAATCTATTTTCCTATAAATATAACCCCATCCCCCAATGGGAAAGGGGGATGTAATCATAACCATTTGAGACAAACTAATAGAAAAGATAAAACCTTCGGTGGACATAGGCACGTTGCTGAACCACGTAAATACTATTCTTATGCGATTGTGCTTGTTTTACTTTCTGCTCGGCTAATTTTGTGTTGAACCATAACTAATAGGATTTTTACCACCTATAATTGCCATCGTCTGTGAGAAACGAGTTTCCTTTCTCAACATTACAAACCAAAACAATCATGTTTCATTCAAACAATAAGAATTCGCCATCCCATGAAAGTCGCTAAGACAACCAAAACGGACTTGCATCTCTTAGGACTAGATATGTGATCCAGCCCAACACGAGCCGCAATACCCTTAAATATCTCTATAGTCCATGTGAGGATCAAACAGTGGAGAATAACTAGTCACCACAATCCAACCAGATATTGCTACTTATGGATGCTTATGAGTAATGCCTCCATGAATAGGAGGTAACCACCAACATGTGGAAAATGTTCTGCTCCAACATCATTTAGAGATGATGGAGCAAGATATCTATGGAGACAAACCTAAGCACCATGAATTCATATACACCTCTAGCCCTTGGGTGAGTAATACTTATAGTCAAGGAAGGAGTTCGTGACGTGAATAAGTTTTTTCCTATGAGAGGGGATCACTAGACATAAGAGATGGCCACGATAGTCATTGGGATAAGAAATATCTTCGTAACGACATATGAAGGGAGATGAATGATCACCCTCTCCATTAAGGAGATAAACCACTAAGGAATTGGTCATAAGGGCACTTATCTACCAAATTATGTCTCCATTCATAAGATCAGTTGAGGAGGTTGAGCCTTCCTAGAAGTTTATTGCCCCTAAATTCAAGATTTATGATGGCAATCTAATGCCACCGATCATATTTGCCAGTACTTCTAGGACACGAATCTTTGTAATAATAATGATGCCCTCATATTTCAGATATTTCCTTTTATTTTAGGAGATGTAACATAAAATTGGTTTACAAAACTACCACAATGATTCGTCTCCAGCTTTAAATAGCTCGCCAAGGCCTACACTATAAGGTTTATGATAAGTACCACTCGTTCAAAGAGGATATATTCCCTTATCATATTGAAGAAGAAACCCCAAGAAACCTGACGTGAGTATTCTCAGTGATATTAGGAAATCTACATTGAGGTGGAAGATTGCTCTGAACAAGTGTCGGCAACCTCGTTCAAGATAGGCTTATCTAATAGTTCCATGTTATACCAATCCCTCACTAAGAAGGAAGTTGCAACTTTAAACAATTTCTTAATGTCTTAGATGGAGAAGTATGACAAAACATAGGATGTAGTAGTAGGAACACAATAAGAGAATGATCGACTAAAGGCGAGTAAATACAGAGATAAGGATAATGTTCGTAAAAGGTGGTCAAGTAGTGGAATAGAGGACCCAAGGGTGATGTGAAATCAGATCCCATTAAGGCTCATCCTTTATCAACACTATTTTCAAAGAGCTAATATATAAGATCCTTAATAAGATTAAGAACCAACACTATTGCGAGTGAACAAAGAATATAGCAGGGGACCCTTTAAAGGGGAACACAACCTAGATATGATTCCATCACAACGATCACGAGCACAAAATAGATAATTTCAAAGAGCTCTAGTCGCGTTTAGAAGAATTAACTGAAGCCATCCACTTGGACAAATACATGCGAAAAAGAATGACAAAGGTCCCATTGAGCATGATCATAATCCAAATAATGTTTTAGATGATGAAGATGAGGAGATGGGACATGGGTTCGCAATTTTTCACTGGGCCTTAATCTCCAACCAAATCTAAGGTAATGTCGTCAAAATGGAGTTAAAGAAAATCCCCACAATGGTGGAAGATTTTTAGATCGATCCAACTAAGCCTATTGTCTATAGATGTCATCGATCAAAGGGTATTGACTATGCTAAACACACCGGTTTCACCAAAGAAGACCTGTCAAAACTCTATATCATGACGCACTAGTAATCATACTCAGAATTACCAACTGGGATGTGGATAAGCTACTAGTGGACCAGATTAGTTCGTCGGAGGTGTTGTATCTCAAGTTGCTCCACCAGCTTAACTTAAAAATGGAGGATTTGAAATAAGAGACCATCCCTTTAGCTGGATTTACATGAAGAATAACGATGCCATTAGGAAAGGTCATTCTCCCAGTATGAACTAGGAGCATATCAAAACTGATTGAAGTCCTAGTCATGGACATTGGATCACCATATAAGATGATTCTCTGATAAGGATATCTCCACCTAATGAATGGAGTTCTATCTACATATTATCAGAAACTCAAATGCATTATCGATTAGGGGTAATAGAGATACATGAGAATCAAGATTCTGCTCGACAATGCTTATCACAGATATGAGATATAAGTAGGATAAGAATAATGAGAAGGGGAAGACATATAGGGAGTTTCCCCATCCATATACCATATAAAGTATTGGAGACCAGGGGTAGAAGACATATGGTGTACCCTATAGATAGGGTCATGGAACCATTATCGGAAGTTGTATTTGATGACTCACACCCATAAAATAAATTACTGATCGATAACTTGCTCTTTGATCATGAAAAATAAGGAGTGGTTTCTTTCCTCATGGAGAACCAAGATGTGTTTGCCTAACATCCATGTGATATACATGGCATCGACCCCAAAGTAATATACTAATGACTTCATGTAGATTGGAAATTCCCATTACTTATACAAAAGGCACGACAAACGACCTTATAAAAGGTAAAGGCAGTGGAAGAGCAAATTAAAAAACTTTTGGAGTTGAGGTCTATCAAAGAAGTTTAATTCCATAATTGGATCTCAAATTTGATTGTGACCACGAAGAGTAACTAAAAGTGGATAGTCTTTATAAAATTCACTAACCTGAATAAAACATGCCTCAAAGAAAACTTTCCCCAACCAAAGATTGACTAGTTAGTCGATGCCCGTTAGCTATGAAAGTATGAGATTTTTAAACGATTATTCCATCTATCATCAAATTCCTCTATTCGGGCATGATTAGGAGAAAACATCATTCATCATTGCCCTTAGCATTTACTGTTACATAGTCATGTCATTCAGACTGAAGAATGCAAGTGCGACCTATCAGTGGTTAGTCATCAAGATGTTCAAGAATAAATAGGGTGATATCATGGAGGTGTACATATATGATATTCTCGTCAAAAGTAAATAGAAAGGTGATCACTTTTTAGAACTAGCAAAGAAAATTTAGGTCCTCCATTTCTAGAGGATGAATCTTAATATACCCAAATGTTCTTATGAGGTCCAGTTGGACAAGTTCCTAGGTTATCTAGTCAGTTATAGGGGAATCAAATCAAATCCCAATCAAATCGAGGAAATTAGGACCTAATCACTTATGGTCCTAATTTTAATATGTGTAAAAGCTGATTGAAATGCTTGATGCACTTAATCGCTTCATCTTCAAATCTTTTCAGAGATTTCAACCTTTCTTCCAGCTATTAAGAAAGGAGAAGAAAAAGGTCTGGAATAATGAGTGCTCAGAGGCTCTATCAACCCGAGACTGCAATGAAAGGATTTTTTTTGAAAATTTCATCACTAAATTCGTCAGGGAGAATCAACTTGAGAAATAAGTATAAGTTGGTGATCAGGCAACTATGAAGGAGTTCGACCAATATAATAAATGGGTTTTCTATGTGTATGGACTATCTAACACCAAAAGGGACAGAGTAAGGATAGTACTAGTGATCACATATTAGACCGTCCTCAAAGAGGGAATATGACTTGTCTTTAAGGAATTAAATAATGAAGCAAAATATGAGGCTCTCATTAAAGGATTAAAGAAAGCACTGTCTCTTGGAGCTAGTCACCTTGATTTATTTTGTGACTCAAGCTTGGTATCTAATCAAATATCAGGAGAGTACAATGCCAGAGATAAACACATGTCATCCTACCTCCAGAGAGATCAAAAGTTGGTCGTGGAGTTCAAACGTGTCCAAGTCTAACAATTATCTTGGGGGAATAACAACCACACATATGCCTTAACCATTTTGTCTTTGGTTGTTAAATTCAACCTTAAAAGGGCGATATAGGCAGAGCATCTGCCTCAGCCTAACATCTAAAAAAATAGGATGTTGACCAAGTACTTGTCATCTAGAATGCTCCTAGCTTAATATTCAGGTACTTATGGGAAGTTGTGTTACCCGTGGATAATAAGGAAGCCCATTAGATAAGATTAAAGGCTTTTCAATTTTATTTATCCTCCAAGGGAAAACTCTATAAGAGATTTTTTACCGGGCCATACTTTCAGTGTGTGCATCCTAGCGATGTCAACTAAGTTCTTTATGAGCTACATGATGGAATTTGAGGAAGTCATGTAGGAGGAAGATCTCTGCCATTCAGAGCTATGAAAGAAGTCTATTGGTGGCATTGCATGAAAAGGATGTTGTCTTGTACATAAAGAAGTGCAAAAAGTGTTTTTTGTTCTCACCAACGATTCATTAGTCAGATAACAATCTCAAATCCTTAACTAATCTATGGCCTTCTGCTCAATGGGGGTTGTGGGTCCATTGCCCACAATACCTTGGAACCAAAAATACATCTTAGTCGACACATATTATCTCACCAAGTGGATTGAAGCGTGATCTTTCGAGAACCTAAGAGATGTAGACATGATTATATCATTTAGAGGAACATTGTAACCCATTTTGGTGTGACTAAAATGCTTTTCACCGATAATGGAACACAGTTTTAAAGTGGCCTTTTCCAAGAATTATACAACGACCATGGTATCAAAGATTACTTCAGTTTTGTGGTTTACCCTCAAAACAATAGGCAGGCTGAAGCTTCCAACAAATAATCCTTCATGGAATGAAGAAAATATTAGAAAAGGAAAAAAGATACTTGGGTGGAAGAGCTCCCCCACATCCTCTGGGCGTACCGAATAACTCCTACAAGGTTGATCAGGGAAACTTTATTCACCCTGGCTTACGGGATGGAGGCCATAATATCGATATAATCCGATCTGTCGACCTTGAGAATAAACATCACTGATCAAAACATGGACAATGAGATCATTAGAATAAAACTGTATACGACAGATAAGAGGAGGAATAAATCCTTGATTAGATTGGTAGACTACCAATAAAAGTTGGCGAGTTAGTACAACAAGGGTGTGCATCGGAAGAAATTTTAGGTTATGGACTATGTCCTAAGGAAGGTCAAATACAATGCGAGGAAACCATTAGACGGTAAGCAAGGACCTAATTGACAGGGACCATTTAAAGTCATCAGAGATTACCTCCAAGGGGACTACCATCTAGAAACAATGGAAAGCAGGGAGATACCTCAGACTTGGAATGCAACCAACCTTAAAAAAATTATTCCTAAGTCTTTAACTTTTAGACAAATCTTACTTTTTCATTCGTTGACCAATTTTAGTCATCTTATTTTTGTTCGATTAGACCATCATTTTGATACCTTATTGATGTGATTACACTTAGTCAATATCTTAAACTCATGTGTTTCATCGTTAACAACAGGGAAACATTATGAATTGCCTAGGCAAATTAAAGACTTATGGGAAAATCCCTAGACATTAAGTAACCCAACCATGCTTGGTTGGATAAAATACTGAACGGGTGGATTACCCAGTAAACAGGTACATTCTCGCCATAATTTAATGTTAGGCTTAAGTTAAAGTGAGGACATAATCTTAATAGGTAAGAGCAAAGAGAACATTCTAGGCATAATTAAAATGGGAGAATGCAAACATGAGTTGAAAATAAGTCAAACTTAATTTTATTCAAAATGTTCATTAATTATAAAAACGATCATGATCGACCAATTACAAGAAAGAACATAGTCGAAAGATATAACTACATCATATTTGGTGGTTCAATTCCTCAGCTATGACTGCTCGTTTACCAGTATCTGCGTTACGGAGAAACTTTTCATTGCTATCATAATTGGTGAGATAATACCTTATTAATTGTATAGGGACTGCGTCTACCAAAATCCAAGACTCTTTGCTTCTAATCAAAGGAAGTCTATAAAAGGGGGAGTCCACCTGCTACTAGTACCACAACTGAGAATTCTGGGGAACTTTGAGGACTGCCAAGGCATTTAACCAGCCATACTTGTAGGATAATTGGTTGGAGACTCCTCCAAATTTGTAAGAATAAAATTTCCAATAAAGTCTATTTGTATGTATTTGACTTATTCCGGGAACAAAACTTGTTTGAGTCATAGATAGATTTTATATTATCACGATCTCCACATAGTCTATGATGTCTATGTTTTGAAGACGTAGCGACGAAGCTTCAAAGATAGATTATGTCGAGTTTTATTGGTGCACGTTTCACGTCTTCAGTCAATTGCATTTCGAGATACTCTCAAATATGAATGCATTATGTTTATAGGACTCAAAAAATATTTTAAAGGATGGAAATTTGTTTATAAATGTTAAAAATGATTTTAAAAGGTTTTATCTTCATTTATTATGTGATAATTATTGTTTGGAGTCGTATGATTTCTCACCTTAGGGTTTGACACATCAAACGACATGTGATGTCCTACGAACGACATATCTCATTCATTATAACGACATATGCATATCGTTCGAACGACCTGCCGACTTAATTTTATTATTTAAGGCAGTGTTTACTCAGAATTTCGATAAGTGTGCAGAATCATATTCCAAAAAAGAACTCATACATTTTATGCTTAAGTTTTCGAAGGTTTTCAAAGTTAAAGACCATCCTTAAAGTTTAAAAGATTCGAGCTTTTATATACTATTGCTATAGAGATCTTGCTTGCACCATCTAGGTTTGTTCATCCATATTGAACAAGTTATTCATTGGGTTTTACGATGAATAAGCGGAGGAGTCCATGTACCTAATCGTAGATGGTTGTCAAAGATACATCGGTAGACACCGAGGCATTCGTGGACGCGTGTGTTGTGGACGAGTATCGTAGAAGGATTTCTGCGTGGGCACTGTGGAGGAGAAGTTAAAGATAAGAAGAGAGTCAAGGCTTGTGGGGATCGAGTCGTTGTGTAAATCTGTTTATCTTCTTTTGTAAAATCGTAATATAGTGATTGTCTAGATTGGGTTGTCCGATGTTTTTTCCCTTAGTGGTTTCCTTGTACATCCAGCGCTGTGAACTTTACTTTATTTTACTTTCTTTAATCACCTGGATGCATGTTTAGGATTAAATAAGATAAAATTGAACTCAATTAAAATCGGTTCACAAGCTTGGTGCGTGTTAAAATTGGAAAAATATTTTTGAAAGAAAAATTATTTTGGGCATCCTTAAAGCACATTTGAAATAAAAAGGGGCCCACAAAATATAGTGGGGTATCCATTCATCCATCATTGTAACTATGATCCCCGACCATGTGAGGTTACTTTCTTAATTGGCATCTCAATCTCATGATCTTCTGGTGCAACCCCTTTCTAATCATTTCATTATGTTTGAAGGAATTCTCAGCCTTGACAATCTTCTCCCTTAGAGCCACGTTCTCATTCTGAAAGAGACCATTGATATTTCTTATCTCCTCCAGCTTTCTCTGGAGATAATGCTTGGCAATCAACCGTAATGGATGTTCGAGATTGATAAGAAACATCATCCCCGAGAATAAAGTTTGAGTCCTTATTCTCTAGAACTATTGGCATAAGGTCCAGTCAATAATTAGATTTCAAGAATGAAATAAATAACTTCAAACACCTAAAACAATAATAACACAAAACACACACAAATGAATAATGCAAAAGTGTCCTAATAGAGCATGGTTGGAGAAAAAATATTTATGATTTAGTTAAATTAGTAGGGCAAGCCCCTATAAAGGTTATAGAAAAATAATAAGAATAAGAAACGACACAAAGAATTATAAAAAACGATGAGTGAAACTAGACTACATGTGTCTGTTTGGGATCTTTTACAACCTTTGGCTGGTCGATAACGTCGTCCTTCTCTTCTTCTTCCTCCTCCATGTTAGGAAGAGAACCCAGAGCATGCTGGGGAAATAACTTAAAGTCGATAACAACTCCAACCTTATCCAATGCCTCATCTTAGCCTTTCTTGAAGGAGGCCCTCTGGACAAAGTCCAACTACTTTAAAACATTGACAAATTATTTATCCTAACCTTTTTTAAAATCAACACTATTTGTTTTCGATAACGTAATAAGGTTTTGATCAGAATCCTTGATCACATTCTCCAGGCCTTCGACCTTGACCTTTTGCTGGACGATCTCATCATCCTTGGTATTTAGTTAAGTCTCATGCTCGACTACCTTGGACTTAGTAGCATCAAGGGCCCTATGGTTCCCCCATTCAAGGCAACCCTTGGGATGATAACTTTCTTCTTCTAATCAGATCTCTTGCTAAGCATGTTGACTAAGTACAACATATACTGACTAGGATAAGAAAAGAATTCAAGATTAATATCACATGCATAAACTAAAATTAATCAACGACAAACAAATGTACTTCACCATTTATAAGAAAAAGTGGTTGGGTGACATGAAGAGCCAAACTATCTGAGGATAGGCTCATGACCAAAGTCTGGTCTCTAAGGAGACAAACTCCCCTCAGAAGACTAACAACTAATTTTGGATTCTTGGCAATTAATCCCTCTACAGGGTCTTTCCCCCTGCCAAGGGAATCCACCAACATTAAAGTTGGCACCTGAATAGCAAGTATGGTTCTCACCTTAATCCTTTTTGAAGGTTGTACCTTCCCCTTCTCGAGAGAATCCCCCATAGTAACAAGGTAAAGAGGACCCTGCCATCTTTTCGTTTGGTCGGCTGAACCTTAGCATGAAAATATATAGAAGTGTTTCTTGGATTATTTTGTGTATAATGTTTTATTTATCGAACATTATGAGTTTGTATTTTAGTTCGAGAATGTATCCTCGACATTCCTTGTGTGTCTAGATGTTTTATTCCCACACAAGCCTATATTAGCATCTGAGATGGCTTACATTGCATCTCTTCATTGACTCAGAGACTCCAGTGGAATTTTGGACCTTTTTTGATATGATATATAACCTTTGATACACTTTAGGATGCCCTATCTATGTCCACATATTTTTCCCATAGTTCTTTCACTGGTTCTTATCCTTAAAAAGTTATATTTTGAGAATGCGTGCAAACGACGCCTTTCGGTTGGGACTTTTTAAAAAGATTTTGTATTATACCCAAAACCATGCACATGAGTGTAAATTGGCATTGTGGGTATTGTTATGAACAATTGGTAACATCTTGGTCATTTTTTATGGTCGTGCGCACGACCAAAACAACCTTCGTGCGCACAAACTTTGCAAAAGTGAGAAAACTTATTTTTTCACTTTAAAAAGCATTTTGGCTCCATTTTTCAAAAATAACTGCTACTTCCCTTTGTAAAATTTTAAAATCTAATATATTTTCTTTATCTCTCTAGAAATCCTAAATAAGATTTGAGTTTACCTCATTTTAATTAAAATATTTTGTGAGAGATTTTTGAGTGATTCATCAAAACAACCTTAAAAAACCTAGTCTTTATCATTTTCCATTAAAGATCTTCAATTCAGAGGTCAACAAGAAAAAAGATATGAGGAATTGAAGTGGAGTTTTTCAAGTGTTGGTTTGGATTACAATAAAAGTGGATTTTTCTCTCTTTACAACAGAGCTTTAGAGAGCTTTTGTTAAAAGTCGCTAAATTGGGTGGAGTTTAGAGGATTGGTGGATCACGAGAGTTTGTAAATGGGAAATTAAGCTAGTTAAATAAACGATCTCTTGTAAAAGTCTTCATTTTTTAGTTGATTAGTTATGGCATCTCGAGTATCTCCCTCTACATGGGATTTTTTTTCCATGAATCTTGGTGTTGTGTTTATTTTTGCATTCATTTTTATTCACTGTACACAACCTCACAATCTTATATATAGAATTAATTTAGGTTTCGATTGGTTTAGATCTCACATAATTACAATTAAGTTGAACTAATTTGGCTAGATCTCACCTAATAAAAAATTAATTTGAATTTTGATCTTGGTGTAGATTTGTCATCTAATTTAGTTATAATTGAACTCAAAGGTTTTTTTACTTGAATTTGAATTTATCTCATTACACTTTTATTGAATATAATTATTTTAGGATAAGTGTTCGAAAAATTTCCTAAGTGAGTGTGAGTTGGAATTACAAGGCATTTAAACAAGTAATTTTTAAATTATCCATTGATTCCGAGTTTATCCTATTAACCCCCTCTAAGATATTAGCACACCAAATTCCAAATTCCACATTTTCAATTGGCTTCGTATCACGATTGCTCTTTTTTGTCTTAATATCCCGAGTTAGATCAGTGAGTGCTATTTTGAGATTTTATGTTACTTTCATTTCACTTGTGCTAGTTTTGCGTGTGTGGGTTGTTGAATATTATTTGTGATTACTTGATTAATCGTAGAATGTGTGATTATATTATGAGTGGATTTTGTTCTAGTTTTCTTATACTTTCACGTGATAGAACTTTTGTGATGAATGCCAAATCGAAATGTTTTACTTCAAAAAATGATGAGAATTATAGTTTCTTCTGATAAGAACTATAGTGTAGGTAGTTTAATTTCTTATGTGAATGAGGATTATTGTGATGAAGATAATGGTAAATTTTGAAGTCTGGAATATCACAATCTCATGAAAAGTGTTCCAAATGGCAAAAAAAGAATGATTAGTTGGCTACTATACTCAAGTTAATTGAAAATGAAATGGCTTCCTTGATTGAGAAACTTGTTCATTCTAGCTAACTTTTCACATAAAGATATGCCATAAGAGAAAAGGTTAAACATGTTAAATAAGACAAATATGAGCTATTGTACTTGACTTCTATTTTTAAGAAATAGTAAACACTTTGAAAGAGGAAAAATAATCTTAAAAATATAAAAATTTAAATTAAAAGTGCTTTTGAAAAGTTTGAGTTAATCGAAAAAGGGAAGAATGACTTGTTTTTTACACTTGAAAATGTGAATAAATAACTTTAAATATGTGAAGAGTCCAAATGTGATTTGAGAGGATAATTTCTTCACTTTAAAATGATTTAGCCTTACCAAAGAAAGTTAAATTTGATCTTAAAGATCGTTCCGTAAAACTTGACAAAATGCTTTTGAAAACGACTCTAGTTAAAAATGCCAAGTGTGGTTTAAGCTATGATAAATTTGAGACTTGTTCTTCTTAATCTAACACTCTTTTGAGAAAACTGTTTCACAACATGAACCAATAATAATGGTTCATTTCTCTTTGAATGTGAATGATAAAAAGTCAAGATTTGAGGAATAATGTGTTTGTTGCCCTAAGTGTTTTGAACAAAAATGGAAATGGATAATTTTTTTTCAAGGGTCATTGTTTTGACAAAGGCCAAGATATATATATATATATATATATATATATATATATATATATATATATAAAGGTCACCCGTAACACTAGCCCATAATTCCAGAGTCTAACCCCCACTCCTGAATATTCAAGTAGTTACTTACTTATAATAAATTCATAAATATTATTATTATTCTGGACACTAAGCTATTCTAATCTATCCCGTTTCCAAACCCTATTCGAAATCCCAAGCTAATTCCATTATTAATAACCAGAGTGTTATTCACTCTAAAACACCCGTAGATTCGTACCCGAATTTGATTCCCGACTAACCCAAGGTAAATATAATCTCCCCAATATTTTTCCTGAAGTACTAAATCACCCATCGAACTCCCTAAATCAATCCGTATCCTAAACGGTCCTTGGAAAAATGTAAGCAAACAAAGTAGGCCACACAGCAGGGCCGAACCATTTCGCGCTCCTGACCCGAACTGGTTCGCCTATCGAATCTGGTCTGGGCAGACCTAGTGCGTTTTTGACGAAATCCCACAATTTTCTATAAACCATATGAACACCATTCTTCATCCAAACCCAACATAACATCTTCATATCAATTCTAAGTGTAATGATGCACGTTTTTACTTCCGAATTCATCCGATAACATATTAAGTCGTTGGATTTAACATAATTAACAAGAATTTTTACTTTCTTAATTCGATTCCAAGATTCCATTAATTCTTATAAGAACCATTCAAGATCACATATTTTTACATAAGTAAATTTCAGATTTATTGTGGGATTACAATCGGATCATCTTTTTTCTGTTTGTTCATTCCCCAAAATGCCATTTTTACATGTGAATCCCACCCCCAAATTCATATTTCTATACCAACTATGATATGAATTATTAAAAAAATATAAAGCATCAAATCAAGATAAACACTTGCCTTTATATGGTTGGAATTCTTATTTTGCCTCTACAAATCTCCTTTGCACAAGAGTTCTATACCCGAAATTTCTTCAATCTCTTCCCGAAATGATTTTCTTCACTTTTTCTTGAGTTCTCCGTTCTCTTTTCTCTTCTCTCTCAATCCTAGGTATTTTTTAATGGCTTACCACTTCATCCTCCTTCCCTAGTTATAATCTAAATCCCAAAATTAGGCTAACGGTTAAGTGCAAAATGACCCGAATGCCCCTATACGGGTCCCATTTAATCTAAAAAGTCTTCAAAACCCAATTACCACCCAATGATATCTAATTCTGACTATTTTGACCCATTTCGGAGCATCGGCACACTCTAAATCACCATTCAAGTAGCCTAACATATTTCTCCCATCTCATGACCAACATGACCCCATACACGTATCTCGAATAGGATACCGTCAAACCCGTTGATTTTTACTCACTTACAATGCAATACCATTTGACATAATTTTATTTACTTATCACACTAGTAAATATATTTTCACATAAATATTAATCCTTTTCTCTCTCATTAATATTTATTTAATTCTCATTTTTTCTAATTTTGATTAAATTACATACATAAGTAATTTAAAAATGCTCAAAAAATAAATGCTAAAAAATACAGGATGTTAGTAAATATATTTTCACACAAATATTAATCATTTTCTCGCTAATTAATATTTATTTATTTCTCATTTTATTTAAATTGTGTGCACAAGTAACTTAAAAATGCTAAAAAATATGGGGTGTTGCATTTGCATACTTTGTTTATCGATTCATTATCTTACTTGAACTTGATCTTGGATATCTTTGTCAATGGGGTTCATTTATTTGTTTTGAACAAGCAAGATATTATATAATATTCTTGGTTGAAAATTATTATTATTATTATTACTATTATTATTAATTTTTTTAAAAGAAATAGAAATGACATAGATAAAGCGGAAAAAAGCCCTCTGCTGGTGGCTTACATTAAGTATGAGAAATAAAAGCACCTATACATTGAAAAGTATGTAAAATATCCAAGCAAAACCTAGTTTTAGTATCTTTGAAAGGATAGATGCGAAAAGCCATCCTAATTTCTTCGCAAACACGATCCGAAATTAAGGAAGCTTTCATAGGTATCCCCTTCAAAGAAATCTTTGTTCCTAGCGCACCAATTATGCCAGCAAATAAAAGCAGGAATTATACCACAAAGAGTACTCCTAATTTTGTTACCCCTTGAATTAATCCATCAAATCATTAAATTATCACTAAGAGAGGAAAATGAAATCCTTAGGCCCAAAAGATTAGAGAAATTATACCAAACCTCTTGCGCCACTTCACCTTTCAAAAAAAGATGATCCCTATCTTATTCACAAGAACTATCACATCATCTGCATGTAGAGGGTAGAGGAATACCAATATTTTTAACATACTCATCAATAACTATCCCCTTATGTAGAAACCTCCACATGAAAACTAAAATTTTGGGACAAATACTCCTATCCCAAATAAGCGAGAAGGATCTTTGAATACAACCATTAGCCCTCACCAACTGCCACGCTGATTTGATACCGAAAGAGCCATCCTTTGAAAAAGTCCACTTGTTTGAAGAAAAATAAAAATTATCTGAAAACTCCTCCTAAACACTTTGCATCCTTTTCCATACATGTGAAGACATAGAAATTGAACCCTTAAAATGGGGTAAGAATTTCTTGTATTTACTATGCATGAAACGGGACCACAGGGAATTGGCATTAAAAAATTTCCACCACAAATTGTGAGTATAAGCGAGGGATAAATCAAACATGCACCTTAAATTTAAGCCACCTTCTTCCTTACTCCTACAAATGACAGGCCAATCTACCCATTGAAACTTGTTTTTGAGTTCCTGTTTACCCCGAAAAGACCTAGCAAATAATTTATTAATATGACTAAGAACCATATTAGGGGGATTAATAGCAACCAATAGATGTAGATGCATACTTTCCACCACTAATTTAATGAGAGTTAAATGCCCAGCTTGAGAAATGTTGTGATTATTCAAAAAATTTAGCTTGTCCACCAGCTTATCAATATAAGAAGCAAAGAAAACCTTCTTTTTTCTCCCCACAAAAAGCGAGATCCCCAAGTATATGATTGGCATCTTTTTGTGATGAAAACCTGTCATGGATTCCACTAACCTGATCGTACCATGCCTTGCATTATCTGGAAGAAAAAAGGAACTTTTCTCACAATTGACCACCTGACTAGAAGCTTGCTTATAAAGGTTCAAAAATTCCATCAATCTTCCAAGGGATCTCCTATTGCCATTAGCAAAAATAAGGGTTTTATCTGTGAAATAAAGACATGAAATAATAGGAGTACCCCCGGTTAAGGCATAATGTGACAACTTCCCTTCCTCCATCATCTTTTGAATCCCCCTATTAAGAACTTCAGTCGCAATAAGAAAGAGTGCCGGGGAAAGAGGGTCCCCTTGCCTAACCCCTCTCAGAGATTTGAAAAACCCATAATTTTTCCCATTAACACCCAAAGAGTACCAACAATTGGAAATGATTATCCAAACTAAATCAATCAATGTTTTTGAGAACCCAAACTTACGAAGAGTTTTAAGAATGAAAAACCACGAAATCCTATCATAGGCTTTAGACATATCAAGTTTAAAAATGATGTTAGAACCTCCAATTTTCTTATTGAATGTTGTCATTAATTCTTGGGCTAAAAGAACATTATTAAGGATGGATCTACCCTTTATGAAACCAGCTTGTGAAGAGGCTAATAGGATTAAACTCTCCACAATTTTTGGGTCTGGGAATTTTAGGAATCAAGATAATGTTAGTGGATGTTCAACTTACTGGAAGAATGTCGCCAAGAAAAAAAGAGGTAATTATTTGACGAAGATTCGCTTTAATTATAGGCTAACAACTCCAGAAAAACACCCATTAAAACCATCCGGGCCTGCTGCCCATTCACTGTTCATGCTAAAAGTAACTTCTTTAATCTCTTCCAATGATGGAATATCACATAAATTCAAATTATCCGACTCAGTAATAGCCGTGGGAATGCATTCCCATATATCTGAGCAGATAACATGATGATCAGGGTTGGAGGAAGAACATTAATCACTGTATTCCTTTCCACTACCATGAAAGTCTGGTAAGTCACTAGGCTGTGTGCTAGTCGGAAAATCATACCACTACACCAAAAACAGGAAACTGGCACGGTTTAAAACAATGCCAGACACAATCTGGCACGGTTAAAAACCGTGCCAAATCAGGGGTGCCAGATTTTTTGGCGCGGTTTAAAACCGTGCCAGATTTCCCAAACTAACACGCTTTTGGCACGCTTTTAAACTGTGCCAGTTTTAAATCTGACACGCTTTCGGCACGCTTTTAAATCGTGCTGGATGTTAAATCTGGAACGCTTTCGGCACATGTTGAAACCGTGCTAAAATGTCTATTTTCTGGCACGCTTTTCGCACGGTTATAAAGCGTGCCAGATTATTTTATAAGCATACTCATTTTTATTAATTGTTATTGTTTTGGCACGATTTTAAACCATGCCAAATTTTTCCGTTGACAAAAAAAAATAATAATAGGAAACAAATCTGGAAAATCTGCAAATTCCAAATTCGGTAGGAAAAATATTTATTATTTGGAAAAAAATCAAGAAAATTCACAAATTATAAATATCGCAGGTTGATAAATTAATGTACATACAAACTTCAAAAATTACAAGAGTTAATACCAATATAAAGTCGAACGTCCATAAAAGTCGACAATAACTTAAAAAAATTACAAGAGTTATTAGTTCCCAAATAAAAAAAAAATTGGGCAGAATTTCCTCTATTTTTGAGCATTCCAAAACCCGGTAACATAAAATCTGTCAATATAAATCCCGCACGGCCATAAAAGTCAGCAATAAAACTACTACATCCAGCACGGCCATAAAAGTAAACAATAAAACTACTAAAGCCTGCTCGGCCATAACACAAAAAATAGAACCCTGAATATTAACGACACTAAATAAATAATCCTCCTGTTGTAAAGCATTGACTTCTTCGTGTGTTCCAAGTGGATAAAAGCTAGCGATTGAATATCATCTTACAAAAAAATAGGACACAAAAAAGATACAATATTATTAACCAAGTCATTTTTAAAAAAAAATCGTATTCAAGGAGAAAAATTGCATATGAGTTACAATTATTATTATATTCTCAAAATGAAAGTCTCGTGAGTACGTGGTTAGTTCATACGAGGTACATTAATCTCATACGATGTGTTAGTACCTCTTACGGGGATGATTGGGGGTTGGTTTGGATTTTCACCCTTTAACGGCTTGTTTTTAAGCCTAATCTAGAAAATTTTAAATTATCGTCATATGCTCAAACCGGGAGACCCGTGACAACGCGGTGAGTTCCTACGAGTTACATTGGTCCCGTGGGAGGTGTTCATGCCTCTTACGACGCCGTTTGGGGGCTGGTTTGGATTTTCACCATTTAAATGCTTGTTTTTAAGTTTAATCTTGATATTTTAAAATTATCGTCATATTCTCAAACCGAGAGATCCGTGACTACGCGGTCAGTTCCTAAGAGTTACATTGGTCCCGTGCGAGGTGTTCGTGCCTCTTACGGGGCCGATTGGGGGCTGGTTTGAATTTTCACCCTTTAACGGCTTGTTTTTAAGTTTAATCACGATCTTGATATTTTCAAATTATCGTCATAATCTCAAACCGAGAGACCCCTGCCTATGCTGTCAGTTCTTACGAGTTACATTGGTCCAGTGCGAGGTGTTCGTGCCTCTTACGAGACCCTTTGGGGGTTGGTTTGGGTTTTCACCCTTTAACGGCTTGTTTTTAAGTTTAATCTTGATATTTTCAAATTATTGTCATATTCTCAAACTGGGAGACCCATGACTACACGGTCAGTTCCTAGAGTTACATTGGTCACGTGCCAGGTGTGCGTGCCTCTTACGAGGCTGTTTGGGGGCTGGTTTGGGTTTTCACCCTTTAACGGCTTATTTTTATGTTTAATCTAGATTTTTTCAAATTATCATCATATTCACAAACCGAGAGATCTGTGACTACGCTGTCAGTTCCTACGAGTTACATTGGTTCCGTACGAGGTGTTCATAGCTCTTACGGGGCCGTTTGGGTGCTAGTTTGGGTTTTCATCCTTTAATGGCTTTTTTTAAAGTTTAATCTAGATATTTTCAAATAATCATCATATTCATAAATCGGGAGAACCGTGAATACACGATCAAATCCTACGAGTTACGTTGGTCCCGTACGAGGTGTTCATGCTTCTAACGGGGCCGTTTGGGGGCTGGTTTGGGTTTTCACCCTTTAACGGCTTATTTTTAAGTTTAATCTTGATATTTTTAAATTATCATCATATTCTCAAATCGGGAGACCTCGTGACTACGCTATCAGTTCCTAAGAGTTACATTGGTCCCGTGCGAAGTGTTCGTACCTCTAACGGGGCCGTTTAGGGGCTGGTTTGGGTTTTCACCCTTTAACGGCTTGTTTTTAAGTTTAGTCTTGATATTTTCAAATTATCATCATAATCTCAAACCGAGAGACCCCTGACTACCCTGTCAGTTCCTACGAGTTACATTGATCCGGTACGAGGTGTTCGTGACTCTTACGGGCCGTTTGGGTGCTGGTTTGAGTTTTCACCCTTTAACGGCTTGTTTTTAAGTTTAATCTTGATATTTTCAAATTATCATCATATCCTCAAACCGAGAGACCCGTGACTACATGGTCAGTTCCTACGAGTTACGTTGGTCCCGTGCGAGGTGTTCGTGCCTCTGACGGGGTCGTTTGGGGGTTGGTTTGGGTTTTCACCCTTTAACAACTTATTTTTAAGTTTAATCTTGATATTTTCAATTATCATCATATTATCAAACCGGGAGACCCGTGACTACATGCTCAGTTCCTACGAGTTACATTGGTCCAGTGCGAGGTGTTCGTGCCACTTACGAGGCCGTTTGGGGGATGGTTTGGGTTTTCACCCTTTAACAACTTGTTTTTCAGTTTAATCTTGATTTTTCAAATTATCGTCATATTATCAAACTGGGATACCCGTGACTACACGGTCAGTTCCTACGAGTTACGATGGTCCCGTGCGAGGTGTTCGTGCCTCTTACGGGGCCGTTTAGAGGTTGGTTTGAGTTTTCACTCTTTAACGGCTTGTTTTTAAGTTTAATTTATATATTTTCAAATTATTATCATATTCATAAACCGAGAGACCCGTGACTACACGGTCAGTTCCTATGAGTTATATTGGTCCCGTGCGAGGTGTTCGTGCCTCTTACAGGGCCGTTTGGGGGTGGTTTGGGTTTTCACCATTTAACGACTTGTTTCTAAGTTTAATCTTGATATTTTTAATTTATCATCATAATTTTAAATTGAGAGAACCGTGAATACGCGGTCAGTTCCTACGAGTTACATTGATCCCGTACGAGGTGTTCGTACCTCTTACGGGGCCGTTTGTGGGTTGGTTTGGGTTTTCACCCTTTATTGGCTTGTTTATAAGTTTAATCTTGATATTTTCAAATAATCGTCATATTCTCAAACTGGGAGACCCATGACTACATGGTCAGTTCCTACGAGTTACATTGGTCCCGTGCGAAGTGTCCGTGCCTCTTACGGGGACGTTTGGGGGCTGGTTTGGATTTTCACCCTTTAACGGCTTGCTTTTAAGTTTAATCTTGTTATTTTCAAATTATCGTCATAATCTCAAACCGAGAGACCCCTGACTATGCTGTCAATTCTTACGAGTTACATTAGTCCCGTGCGAGGTGTTCGAGCCTCTTACGGGGCCGTTTGGGTGCTGGTTTGAGTTTTCACCCTTTAACGGCTTGTTTTTAAGTTTAATCTTAATATTTTCAAATTATCATCATATTCTCAAATCGGGAGACCCGTGACTACACGGTCAGTTCCTACGAGTTACGTTGGTCCCGTGCGAGGTGTTCATGCCTCTTACGGGGCCATTTGGGGGCTGATTTGGGTTTTCACCCTTTAACGGCTTGTTTTTAAGTTTAATCTTGATATTTTCAAATTATCATCATATTCTCAAACCGGGACACCCGTGACTACCCGGTCAGTTCCTATGAGTTATATTGGTCCCGTGCGAGGTGTTCGTGCCTCTTACGGGGTCGTTTGGGGGCTGGTTTGGGTTTTCACCCTTTAACGGCTTGTTTTTAAGTTTAATCTTGATATTTTCAAATTATCATCATATTTTCAAATTGGGAGACCCGTGACAACACGGTCAGTTCCTACGAGTTATGTTGGTCCTGTGCGAGGTGTTCGTGCCTCTTACGGGCCCTTTGGGGGTTGGTTTGAGTTTTCACCCTTCAACGGCTTATTTTTTAAGTTTAATCTAGATATTTTCAAATTATCTTCATATTCATAAACCGAGATACCCATGATTATATGATCAGTTCCTACGAGTTACATTGGTCCCTTGCGAGGTGTTCGTGCCTCTTACGGGGCCGTTTGGGGGTGGTTGGGTTTTCACCATTTAACGACTTATTTTGAAGTTTAATCTTAATATTTTTAAATTATCATCATAATCTGAAATCGAGAGACCCTTGAATACGCGGTCAGTTCCTACAAGTTACATTGGTCCCGTACGAGGTGTTCATGTTTCTAACGGGGCCGTTTGGGGGTTGATTTGGGTTTTCACCCTTTAACGGCTTGTTTTTAAGTATAATCTAGATAATTTTAAATTATTGTCATATTCTCAAATCGGGAGACCTGTGACTACGCTGTCAGTTCCTAAGAGTTACATTGGTCCCGTGCGAAGTGTTTGTGCCTCTTACGGGGCCGTTTGGGGGCTGGTTCGGGTTTTCACCCTTTAACGGCTTGTTTTTAAGTTTAATATTGATATTTTCAAATTATCATCATAATCTCAAACCGAGAGACCCCTGACTACCCTGTCAGTTCCTACGAGTTACATTGATCCCGTACGAGGTGTTCGTGACTCTTACGGGACCGTTTGGGTGCTGGTTTGAGTTTTCACCCTTTAACGGCTTGTTTTTAAGTTTAATCTTGATATTTTCAAATTATCGTCATATTCTCAAACCGAGAGACCCGTGACTACACGGTCAGTTCCTACCAGTTACGTTGGTCCCGTGCGAGGTGTTCGTGCCTCTTACGGGGCCGTTTGGGGGCTGGTTTAGGTTTTCACCCTTTAACAACTTATTTTTAAGTTTAATCTTGATATTTTCAAATTATCATCATATTCTCAAATCGGGGGACCCGTGACTACATGGTCAGTTCCTACGAGTTACATTGGTCCCGTGCGAGGTGTTCGTGCCTCTTACGGGGCCGTTTAGGGGCTGGTTTGGGTTTTCACCCTTTAACGGCTTGTTTTTAAGTTTAATCTTGATATTATCAAATTATCGTCATATTCTCAAATCGGGAGACCCGTAACTACACGATCAGTTCCTACGAGTTACGTTGGTCCTGTGCGAGGTGTTCGTGCCTCTTACAGGACCATTGGGGGGCTGGTTTGGGGTGAAATCACCTATAACAGTCCAATATCCATACATCTCATGACCACATGAGTAAAAAACTCATGTCCATAATAAACTATACTTCTATGTCAATATGGACTCACTGCGAGGGGTCTTTAATTGTTTGTACTAAATCTCAATAGTGTAAGGCATAATTACTATCAACAAGCATGATTTTGAAAAACTAACACATGTTATTCAAACTCCATTCATTAGAACTCCTATCATTAGAATAGGCCTGATGATGTGGGAATGCTCACACAACTAAAGTTTTTTGTTTTGTGACTTCAAGTAATATGTAAATATTCTTATAGAGTTTCTCATAGTTGAGCCAATTATGTCTTAATTAATAGCATAAGATCACGCAACTTTAATTTTACTTCCATAACAAAACTTCAAATATGAAAACACCTAATTTTTAAAAAAAAGTGTTAAACCCCATAACCATATATACACTAAAGGACACGCATATATAAAGTACTGCACATATATAAAACTATATATCTTATTAGAAGTAAAATGTAATACTAGAGTTTTACCTGTCCAGTAGCGGGTTAGTGGGATTCTGCATATGAAAGTTACATTACTTGTAATTCCTTGGCCTTGGCCTTGCTCTAAAGCTACTTTTACATATAAACCGCTAACATCCTGACCTATAATACGTTAATGTGATCAAAATTAACCAGAGAATAAATTAAAAAGAAGTCAAGTTCAAAGGGTATGAACAATAAGCTTACCTTTGTATCCATGCTAACTAGATCCTTAGCATAAGTGAACAGTCCAAATGGATGACAACCAACTGCCAAAAGAAAATTTACAAACGGCCTTTCATGCATGTTAGAAGACTTTTCATATGGTGCACTCAATCAACCCACAATAGAGGTGAACCCAGCCAAAATATGTCATTGCACTTGTGATGGAACAACATGCCTTTTCTCTGTTTCTAAAACATAATTGTCCAACAAACAAACTGACAGATAAGAAAAAAAGAAAAAAAGTGAGAGATAAGTATAATCCAGAAGAATCAAGTATCTACATCATTATATATAATTCAATTATAGAAATTTATTGAATGGTTTCTTACTGGACGATAAATAAAAAGAAAAAAAAAATAAAGAATGGAAAAAATAAAGAAAAAATCCATATAGTGAATACTTACTTACAGTTATTGATATGTCCCCAAGCCCTCGGTGATTGCTCACAACAACATTCCGACCACGTTTTGCAACAAAGTTTGACACTATTTCATCAACCAAACATAGAGATAATAAATTTAAAGTGGATAATTACATGTATATACATACATGTGCAAATATACATATTCATACCAATCAAAAGCTGATCTTTAGTGCACTTCTTCCCTTCCACCATCAAGTACACACACTATGTGCATGCACACATATATACATAAACAATCAATTCATTGATGAGACACTAAGGTGTTAAAATGACAATATACAAACATATATACACACACACACATACACACATACTCCTTTTGGCAATTAATTCTAATATTAATTCTATATTTCTCTATAGAGCTTTATTTCTCATTTTTTTTCTAAAGTTTTAGTGAAATAATCCCATTTTTATTTCATTTCCACCCTTCCAGCCCCAAATCTACACACACAGACAATCAGCTCATCAACGAGACACAGGGCTGTAAAAAGGAAAACATACAACTATACGAACACACACATACTGTGTGTGACAATTATTTCTAAATCTGGATTTCTCTATAAGCCTTAATATTATGATTTTTCCTCAAGCTTCAATGACAAAAATGCTATATGTATTGCATTTCTTCCCTACCAACTCCACACAGTGTGTTTGCGCACACATACATGAATAATCAATTCATCAACAAGTCACAAAGGAGTTAAAATGAAAATCTATAATCATACACACACACACACACACACACACACACACACACACATATATACACATACAAACGTGTACACATCCTGATGATTGAAATACCTGTGTTGGTTCGATTTCATAGATAGTGTGGATGATGGAGGCATCGAGAGGCAGTGAGGATGAGGCGCCGGGTAGTGTGGATCGTGGAGTGAAGTCGGGTAGCGTGGATGATGGCAGTTCGTGGATAGCTTGGATAATGGAGGCGGTAAGAGGCTGCGATGAAGAGGCGGCGACGGGTAGTGTGGATCGGGGAGTCGCCGGGTAGCGTGGGTATAGAGACAGAGATGGGGATTTAGGTTATAACGATTTGGTCTCTTGAAATTTTGGTTCCCCCTTGAAATTTTGGGGTGTTATTTTTTTAATGAACTGTACTCATATTTGGCACGGTTTAGAACCGTTCCAGAATCTGACACTGTTTTAAACTGTGCTAGTTTATGATTAAATCGCGCCAGATTCTGGCACGATTTAAAACCGTGCTAAAATCTCCTTCCCTCAGCGTGCCAGATTAGCATTTTTGGTGTAGTGATTCTAAGTTTTTATCTAGCGCTTTGTAAATATGGGAAGGAGATTCGACCTAGTATCTGGGTTGCGTAGCAGCAACAAACCGTCCGACACAGTTAGTTTGAGAACCCAACAAAGATTAAAAATAGTTCACTAACACATCCTCAACTTTTTCTTTATCTTCAACCCAAGAACCTTCATAATTTTGAATACGGTTTATGCTAAGAGCCGCCCTCTTTTTCTTTGGGATGCCATGAAAAAACTTGGTATTAGCGTCCCCCTCTGCTGCTCATTTAACCTTCGCTTTTTGCTTCCAGAAATCTTCTTCCATCTTTAAGGCATTTAGGTAATCAACTTGTTTTTAAAAAAAACCCATTCTATTCTCCGGAGAAGGATTTGCATCAAAATCAGCCTCTAATCTTAACAACTCATCTTCTACTTCTCGAGCCACTCTAAAAAAATTACCAAATTTAGAAGAGGACCAAATCTTAATGAAAGATTTATCCCTCTTAAGTTTCTCCGCGAAAACATATAGAGGTCTTCCTTTAATATCAAAGTTCCAAGCTTGCTTCACCACTTGCATAAATTCATCATCTTTCGTCCAAAAGGATATAAACCTAAAATGTTTAGGAGGTTTAGGAGAAGATTCTACAAGTTTGAGCATAAGCGGGCTATGGTCTGATTTAGTTCTATGAAGATGATCCATGGAACTAATTAAACTGCCATCAAACCAATTCTCATTACCCACAACTCTATCCAATCTAGCCCAAATCCAGGCTGCACCCTCATGATTATTACACCACGCGAACTTGGAGCTATTGTAAGGAACTTCTTGAAGACCGGCATTAAGGAGCGTTAAATTAAAATTCATCATACCCTCCCAATTAGTTTCATTTCCCCCAATTTTCTCTTCATGGTTTGATATAATATTGAAGTCACCTCCCATAATGCATTTCACTTCCCCTAAAGATGCCAAATATTCAATATCTTCCCAAAGACCCAATCTTTCCACCCTACTACATTTAGCATAAATGGTCAAGAATAATATAGGTTTATCAAAATAGTTGTTACCCACCCATAAAGATAAACTTTGAATCCCATTTTTGGCCACCGAAATCGTCCAACAATCTTTCCATTAAATCCAAATCTTATTAGAAGAATTAGCCAAACCCTCCGAAAAATTCAGTTTCTTACAAACTTCAATCATATTGGTATCATCTATCTTGGGCTCTAATAAAACCAAAATAGAAATTGAATGAATACGAATGAGTCTCTTAAGTCTACGAATCGAGGGGCCGTTACCCACACCCTTAACATTCCGGAAGATAAATTGAATCATTTAGGAAGAAAAGGATTTAAAGTTTGAGTGATTCTACCTCCGGAACGAGTTTTAAAAAAGTTGGGTTCACTAGCTATATAATCTTTGCGCGGTTTCTTTTTCTTCTTGAATGGTAAATCTTCACCCCCCTCCCCCCCCCCCCCCCCCCCCGAATTTTTGAGAAAGACATTTAGAAAAGGATATCCAATCGTCATTCAGTTCCTTCACCAAATATACTTCTGAGTTGGAGGGATAAAGGTGACGCCAATCATCCATTAGCGAATTCTCAACACGACATCTAGGCGCTCTTGGAGAGAGACCATGATTTTTAATGACAGATGGATCAACTGTAACTGTTTTTAATTTTGGGACGTCACCGTACAAAAATCCCAAGCAATCGTAGGTTTCTTATGGACATATTCATGCATTTTGGAAACAGTGATAGGTTTGACAGTTAAAGAATTGTTCTTCTATGAATTAGGGTTAAACTCGCCATCTTCCAAAGATAACTGTTCATTCTCTAAAGGTATAAACTTGTTAGAAATGGATACATTCTTCTTCTCTCTTAAACCACCATTATTAGAAACAACCCACTTAGGATTTCCTGACTTGGCTTTGTGAAAACAAGATTCCAAAACGACAGATGGTTTAGAAGAAACCAACTGAGAGGGGACAATAGTACGTGAGACATTCTTAGCCAAAACAGAAGGCCCACTGCCATCAGATAAATTATTGTGATTCTTTTGATCCCACTGAACAGGTTTAAGTTGAAAAAGATTGTTTGGGAACCACCTTATACCGAACAGTATTACATTCCAACCCAGATTCTACCCCATCTTTGCACTCAACACTGTCGTGACCCAACTTAGAACAAGAAGAACAGTAAATAGGGAGATTTTCGTATGAAATCTTTTGCCAAAAACCATTGACAGGGGTACCAAGCCAAATCCTCTTAGGGAGTACTTTTGACACGTTCACTTCCACACATATTCTAGCCATGTTAGGTATAGAAAGAGTCCCCGTGGCTTCATCAATCTTGATCGGACTAGCGCTGGTATTAGCGATGGAAAAGAGAGTGGATTTTGAGAAGAAATGAATGGTAAGGAATGGGAGGTTGATCCAAATCGGGACAAGTGGGTTGTCAATATTTGCTTTGAATTATGTGGACCATTTGAAAACTTTCATGGGAAACCTTTGTATATACCATAAATCCCTCAACCAAAGTCTGTGGAAATCTTCCTCGCAGTGTCGCCTTTGAGAGAACAATAAAGATATGTGTACCCCCAAAATGTACCCCCATTCATACCTTCTGTTTTAAATGCTTATACCTTGTTATTGTGGGTCCCGCCAGGGCATCGAGTACAACTTGCTATTGCCTTGTCTTATTAGGGGTACAAAATGAGGGTACAAAATGGGAGTCACTGTAGTAATACCCTTGAGAGAAATGTCCAACGAGAGAGAACTTGAAAGTAGCAACAAGAGACGAAATATCATCTTCTGAGAAGAACAGTGCAATTTCGCCTTTATGAGTAGAAGGAGGTTTTAGAGAACAGGAGGAAGTAACTGATTTGTTTGAAAGGATCTCAACAAAAGACTTAATGGAATTTCTTCCAGGGGGTTTGGGTTCCAGCAACGACAAGATCGGGAGCGCTGACGATGAGGCTGGCAACGCCTCTGCCATGGGATAGTTACGTATAGGAGGAGGGAACAGTTAACAATTGAGAGAGAAACGGTTATAGAGATAAAGAGAGAGAGAAGTTTTTGCCTTCGAATTCGGTTGAAAAATATTATCATATTATTATCCTTTAGATAATCTTTTCTTGATTATTAACATTGTCATAAACTTAAAAATTTTAATAGGGACATATACCAAATAGTCCCTCAAACATTTTTTAATACTCATTTAATCCAAGTAGGATTATTATGTTTATACTTTTTCCTATCTAAAAATGGGTCTATGAGTTGTTCTCTAATTGAAAAAAATATTATTGTACCTTCTTGTAAAACCCTTTATTGAGATAAGTTACTGGAAATTTATTTGCTATCATTTGCCTCAACTTATTCTCGTTACCCCATTTGGTATTAATTTCACATTTCTTTATTATCTTACTTTTTTATATATATTTTGACCCGCTTTGCTCGCCTTGGTGTATCATACACTCAGAGTTTTATATCTTAAAACGTAATATTACGGATGTTAACGCAAAAATTCTCCATCTACGAGGACCAATCAGAAAAGGACATGTGTCATCCTACGTGGCAATATTCGACACCCGAGGAGAGTTGGTCGGCACCCGAGGAGAGTTGGTCGGCACCCGAGGAGTGTTGGTCGGCATACCAACCAGGAAGATCAAGGGATAACTATGCATTTAATGTGCATTAATAAAGATGACTGTGCATTTAATGAGCATTAATGTACATTTATACTGTAGATGACAACACATAGCATACCAAGCAATTCAACAATTAGATTCGTTGAATGTAGACATAATGTATAAATGTCTACATACAATGAATCTCTTTATCTCCCATCACTATAAATACATGTATTCCCTTAGCCAAAAAGGGGAAGAGAACCAGAGAGATCCAAGAAACACCATACACAAGATACACATCCTTTCTCTCTCTGCCACATTGTGCTATTGTAAACTCCTGGGAATAAAATAACAGTGGACGTAGGCTTTTCCTTATAGCCGAACCACTTTAAAAATATTTGTCTCTTATATGTTTGATGTGAATGTTTATCTTCATCTTCAATCTCATCCTCATCATTTATATGCTGTTGACGCCACTAAAATGGCAGTGACCATTTTCTGTCTTCAACAGATTGACGCCGTCTGTGGGAACGATTGTTACTATCGTTTTTCACCAAAAATCGTCCATCATCAATGGCGGATAATCCAGAATCTAGCAATCGAAACGCTGGAAATACTGGAAATCCTCAGAATCCCTCTGCACCTCCAGATCTAGCCGAGATTATGACGAATCTGGCTCAAGGACAAACCGTCATGCAGGAAACAATGAGGCAACTCATACAAACCCTTCATGATGGTGCACCTGCACGTTCAGGACAGCAAAGTGGTCAGAGGCAAACTTATTTACTTTCTTCACGATCCAGGCGTACTGAGTCACGTCGCAATGAGGAGTCTGATGATTTCTCTTATCAACCTGGGCGAACTTCGTCAATAAGGGCGACAGATACTAATCAACATATCACCCTCTCTCCAGAAAGACCCAGTGCTTTAGAAAGACTGAGTAGGGTGTCTCCTTTCAGTCGATTAGGCCCTAGGAGGAATAGGAGTCCACCTAAAGCCATGTCGAGGAGTTTTCGACAACCATCAAATCTAAGAGAAGGATCAGCACAATCACGACCAGTTGCTCGTCAAGATAAATCTCAGGAGGCTACTTCAGAACGATCTATTGCTCGAACCAATAGGCCTGAGGAGGGAAATGAAGCGTGGAAAGGATCCCTTCAGCGGTTGGAGGATAGATTGGGAGAAATGGCTAAGGCGAAGAATCCCCTACAACGAACTTTTGTTCAAGGCACACCTTTTGTCCAGGCCATTGTGAATTTTCCTACACCGTCAAAGTTTAAAGCACCAGTAGTGACCCCCAAATATGATGGAAAGACGGATCCTGTTCTTCACATAGAGCAATATCAAGCTGCTGCCGACATCTATGTCGTCCCCGACGAGATGAGATGCAGAGCGTTCTCAGGAACTCTTACTGGAGCTGCCCAGATATGGTACAACAATCTTCCTCGGGGTAAGATTTTAACTTTCTTTCAATTGGCCGAGTTGTTCATTGGCAATTTCAGTTTTGGAGCAAAGCCAGTAAAACGAGTAACACATTTGTTAAGTGTTAGACAAAAATCTGGTGAAAGTACTAGATATTACATAACTCGTTTCAATAACGAGAAGCTGGAAGTCATAGATTATGAATAAAAGACAGCAATCACCTCCTTGATGAGTGGGTTGTTGCCTAACAAGTTGTACTACACTTTGGCCAAAGACCCTCCTCGAACCATGTCAGACCTAATAAGAAAAGCGTCCAAGATTATGAATGCCGAGGAGGCCATGTCTGCGAAGAAGAATATGGACACCAAAGAAACCAAAGTGGAAGATGATAAAGCGAAGAAGAAGAGTATCCAGCCCCAAGAAGAATCAAGTTATACAAGAGGAAATGAAGACCGAGCAAGAGAGAGATCTAGATTTCCTCGTCGGGCAGAAGAAAAACAATAAATGAAGAATGTGTGTTGATTTCACCGATCTCAACAAGGCAGTGGATGCTACTTCGGGACACGAGCTGCTCATGGATACTTACTCTGGCTACAACCAGATCAAAATGAAACCTGAAGATAGGGAACGACATACCAGCAACTGATGAACAAGGTTTTTGCTGAACAAATCAGTTGCAGTATGGAAGTCTATGTCGACGATATGCTGACAAAAAGCAAGAAAGCTGCTGATCATCTAGTTGACTTAGATCAGACCTTTGATCAACTGGATAAATTATCAAATGAAACTCAACCCGACGAAGTGCACATTTGGAGTACGAGAAGGAATGTTCCTCGGGTACATCATCAACCAGCGAGACGTTGAAGCAAATCCAGACAAGATCAAAGCCCTTTTAGGGTTGCGATCTCCAACGACGAAGGAAGAGGTGTAGAGATCAGATACCCAAAGTTGGAAAAATTAGCATTGGCATTAATTAAGGCAAGTAGAAGAATGAGGCCATGTTTCCAGCCCCATACCATGCATACCGACATGCTATCAAGACAAGCTGTAGCAGAGTTTACTGATCTTAATACTCCCGAGAAACAAAAGTTGCTCGCTGATCAACCTGTGGATGTTACAGGATCAACAAATTATACTACTTTGGTTAGGAGGCGTACACTTGCGTGATCAACTTCGATTGGTAAAAGAGCTTGTGGACAAGATAGTTCGAAAGAACCTGATAGTTCGAGCGTGATCAACTTCGGTTGGTAAAATAGCGAGAACAAATTATACTCCTTTGGTTAGGAGGCGTACACTTGCGTGATCAACTTCGGTTGGTAAAAGAGCTTGTGGACAAGATAGTTCGAAAGAACCTGATAGTTCGAGCGTGATCAACTTCGGTTGGTAAAATAGCGAGAACAAAATATACTCCTTTGGTTAGGAGGCAATAGTTCAAACCCACGACCAACTTTGGTTGGTAAAAGGGCAAGAACAACATTCTTATAACGCCGATCTCGGTTGGCTTGAAAACAAAATATGCTCTTAAATGCCAACTTATGTTGGTCGGGAGGTAATATTATTACAAAATATTCCAAACTGAACCAAATATGGTTGGTCGGGGATAAAAACCCACCAACTGTAGTTGGTCGACAAGCACAATTTAACAACCTTGGTTGGTTGGAAAAATTTTAAACATTTTTATACTCATTACTTTATTATTAAGTGATCGAGCAACGTTACTAATACTTGTAACTTTTTTATTACTAAGTTGGTCGATGAACAACACAATATTATTATCTTTTTAACAGATATGCATAAATGTAAAGTGTTTGATATTTACAAGACAATAGCAATTAAGATTGCGAATAAAAATGAAAGTCTTTCATTAAAATCAAAAACAAAATACATTGAGAATGAAAATGTATACTAACTATTACATTGAGATTCCTACTCTATTGGTTTCTTTCCCTCTGCTTTTGAAACAGGTTCCTCTCCAGCAGGAGGATCATCCAAAGCATAAGGGGAGTTTATGAAGTTAAGATCTTTCAGCATTTTGATGTTCATCACAGATGGTTTGTCCGAGCAGCTCTTGCTCATCCCCGAGAACCTCTTGCTCGTCCCCGAGCAGAGGTAGAAGTCAAAATCAGCATCTACAGCACTGAGATCTTTGCTACTACTGTCTCGACCAATAATGAAGAAGAAGTTGTGGGAAAATGTTTCGAAGTCCACCACTAGCTTGGTACTAATCACATTGAAGAGTTGGGTTCAAAAGCTAGTATGTTACTCGACAAAGTATTCAGAGGATCATAAATCAGAAGAATCAAGCACGTGAAGTTAGCACTCAGTTGCTCGGCACAGGAGGCAATTGGTCGGCTAGCAAACCAATCAACATACTTGATGATTATGACAAGCTACAAGCTGCATACTGTGGCATGGATGGATCCAAATCCCCAGGGGTGATACATAGCACACGCAGTTCCTCCAAAGAAAGATTAGCAACCATCGATCAGCCTACATCATATGTCGTCCAGGAGATAATGCACTTTATGTTGAACAAATCAAGAAGGTAGATCAAGAATTTCACGAGGACCGAGCAACACTACAGAATAAATACTCCATCCTTTCAAGTAAACCATCAAGCATGGAGCATTGGGGGCTTCTGTTAACGCAAAAATTCTCCATCTACGAGGACCAATCAGAAAGGACACGTGTCATCCTACGTGGCAATATTTGACACCCGAGGAGAGTTGGTCGGCATCCGAGGAGAGTTGGTCGGCACCCGAGGAGTGTTAGTCGGCATCCGAGGAGAGTTGGTCGGCACCCGAGGAGTATTAGTCGGCACCCGAGGAGAGTTGGTCGGCACTCGAGGAGTGTTGGTCGGCATACCAACTAGGAAGATCAAGGGATAACTATGCATTTAATGTGCATTAATAAAGATGACTGTGCATTTAATGAGCATTAATGTACATTTATACTGTAGATGACAACACATAGCATACGAAGCAATTCAACAATTAGATTCGTTGAATGTAGACATAATGATTAAATGTCTACATATAATGAATCTCTTTATCTCCCATCACTATAAATACATGTATTCCCTTAGCCAAAAAGGGGAAGAGATCCAAGAGATACAAGAAACACCATACACAAGATACACATCCTTTCTCTCTCTGCCACATTGTGCTATTGTAAACTCCTGGGAATAAAATAACAGTGGACGTAGGCTTTTCCTTATAGCCGAACCACTTTAAAAATCTTTGTCTCTTATATGTTTGATGTGAATGTTTATCTTCATCTTCAATCTCATCCTCATCATTTATCTGCAAGTGGCGTCAACAACGGATTATTGAAGTTATCACCCTTTATGAGTTGTAATTTAGTTTGGTGTACATTGCTATATTTTACTCTTAATTGACCTTAGAATTGGCGTTTCTTATTCATGTATTTATATTATGTGGTATTACTTTTTACTTTGATATTGATGTACAAATGATATACATGTAGATATCATTGTTTCTATATATGGAATAATACGCTTGTGGTGTATGATTAATTGATTACTTTTGTTGCATATTTACAAAATTTATTCTAATGTCGTTTTGATCATCTTTTTTTGTTAATGATATTTTTATGATCCTATCATATTTCGGTGTATTTTCTATCCTTGGTGGTTATTATCCGATTATATCATGATTTATGGCCTTTGACTTGATTATAGTTTCTTAGACATATTTGTTAGATACTTGCTTCGTCATAATATTATTTTTTCAATGGTATTTAGGTTCATATTTTATGCGTTAGGATTTGAATACAAAATCTTAATTGATTACATATCAATTGGTATATTTATTATACTAAACTATTTATTCGTCATGATTATTTTGGCGTTATGTACATTTTGAGTACTTATGTCAAAATCTTAATAATGTTTTTTATATATTTGGATTGTTTTATCATTGTCTATCTTTTATGCCTGTTTTGTAGTGTACCACGTGATTCATATCTCATATTACTATTATATCCTCATGATTATTGTCATGTGTAGAATGCCTTTACACTTTAAGCTTATATTTTTCTAGTTGGTCAAATAGTTGATTATCTTGAGTCTTTGTTGATTCATTTTTTTAATATTTTTATGTTTCCTAAAAGTGGGAGAAGTTTCATAATATGAGAGAATTTGATTTTTTTTTTTTTTTGGGGGGGGGGGGGGGTGGGGGGAGTGGGGAGAGGGGGGGGGGGGGGAATCACCTTGTGGGAAAAAGGGATATTACTATAAGAAGAGGGAGTGAAATATTTGTATTAATAGGTTGTGCCTTTACATTGTGCTTCTTATGGGAAGAGAGTTTATGATATAATATATTGGAGATTGTTTATGTAAAGGAGGTTAGATTTTAACATTTAAATTTTACGATATATTTTCGGCTAGTTATATTTTTTATGCTATCTTTAATGCCTTATATAATGATTAAATTGCATATTCTTATGCAGTTAAGTTGTTTACATCTTTCTACATGTCTAATGAAATGGATCACATGCATTCATGGCATATAATAGTTTAATCCAAGTGTAATGAAAATTTTATATTTATCATTAGCTAGACCTATTTCTTAACTTAATGTCCATTCCTTTGTTAATTTCAAGATAAATAAGGGAGAAAGTTAAATTAAAGGGGAGATCTATTTAACAAATACTATGAAACTTTTTGTATGAAATTGATTTATGGGGTTATATACACATAATAAATGAAGTACAATGCATCATTATTATATCATTCATCTTATTACATTCTCGCTAACTTCCTTTATATACATTGGTATTGTAATCCTCTTTCTAGTATATGAAAGGTTGACAAGAACAATTGCTCACTTATTATTGGTCATGTAAACACCACATCCTAGTACCCTACAAATACCTACTTAGGTCCCTACACTTCTCTTCTCACCCTAAGACCATATGTCCTACTCTAGACCTTGATCCAAAGGCCAACGGACGCTCCCCAGCCCCGTTTGAATTTGTTCAACTCTTTAACCTGACCAATTCTCATTGCAACTTCATAGAGACCTGAATCCCCTTTCCAACAGTCCATACATATGCAAATCTACCTTACAGATCGCACGTATTTAGCTTTTTACTCCGAGAACCCCTATCAAGAGGCCATCGAGCGCTTTCGAGCCCCATATGATTTTAGTTACTCCCGAACTCGAGAGTGGCCTAATATATTTTCATAGGTATTTTTATCCACTTTTCGACGGTCCAAGTCATGCATGATTCGGACTTACGATTTGTTTTATTTGAAAAAGTCCTTTTCGGACTGCCTAGAGGTACCCTAGACCCTGCCTATAGGCACGGGGCTATTTTACTTTGCCATTAAGCCATGGGTATATAGATAGGAAGGCTAGGGCTTATGCCAATCGATAGACACCTAAACCCTAGTTTTTACTATTTCAGGAGGTCATGACCTCATTCCCAAGGGACCCTTTTTAGCAGTCATAACATTCCATGTCTCGAAATCAGTACACTCCCACTACAAAAAATCCAAGTTGACAACAATCCTTTCACCTTTCTTACCTCACTTTCATACCACCTTCTGCCACTTACCTTACCCTTACTTCACCATCATCGCACCACCATAAAATCAGCCTACTCTCCTTCAAAAACCAGTAGCAAAATCTTCTAGGAGGTCTCCTCCTACTCATTTTCATTTAATTAGTGTTGTTTATTCACATTTCTTCTACTTTTAGTATATTTTGGTCTTATTCCATTACCTCACATCAACTAATATCCCTTTTTATTACTAAGTATTCACATAATATATTTTCATAAAACCCCAAAAGACAAAAAGAGGGTTCACTTATAAACCCCAAAGTAGGATTTCCTCATTTTTTCTGCACTTTTACACTTGAGCACGTTTTCTTCAAAACCAACTTAGGAGGAGTCCCAAATTTGGGTTTATGGGTTAAACCCCACCCTTGTGATATGTCAAACTATATGGAATTTGATGCCTATTTTGGCTATGTAGGTGTCCCGAGTCATTATCAGGATTCGAGTCCTATTTTACTCATTGTGCTACCTTTTTTTATATCTCATAATTAGTAGTATTGCGCGTATGTACATGCCTACACATTAGTGTTCCCCACCCGACATGCACATTCACTTTGTCAAAGTGAATCGTGATTCGCTGGGCACTACCATCATATTTTCTTATTATCCTCTTTCTTGCGTATACTCGTTAAGACGACTCCTCTCTGTCCTTCCCATGACGTGAGTAGGATTATTCCTTTTTTTCTCACTTATTTTCATGTCGCGCATATTGTACACATGATTTATATCTTGGAGAAAAAAGAGAACATTATTGTAGTCCATGAGAGACCGAATGGGCGGAATGGGTTCCTAACACCTTTTTATTCCGTAACTTAGTCCATGGACCCTCAATTTATTTGGTTTCGTATGCATCAATTTTTTTACATCGTTCTTTCTACAACCGGCTACATTATTTTGCTTGTTTTGAGAAAATAAGCTGGCGACTCCATTTTCTACATTTTTCTCCCCATTGATGATGGTCGATTTACATCTATGGTAGCCCGCGAAGAACGGACGAGTAACGAAAAAGGGATTCCTATCCTCGAATACCCACACACGTTGAGAGATATTTCCTCATTTTTTCTACTTTTAGGGCCAACCCATGTCGAAGGAATCCCTAATGGCCACAGTGGTGATTCCTCTAGGGATTATTTTTTGGAGGATTAGACTCTATTTCTCATGAGTTTTGTTTCCTTTTCTTTCCCTTCTCTCTATTTTTCTACATGCATAAATATGCCTCCACTTATATATTCTTCTTACTCTCATACTTAGATGTTGTATATATATCCTATTCATATCATGATGTTTATATCCTTCTCTCTAGTATGCTCTTTTCTCATCACACGTATATACCATCTTCCTATCACATGCTTCATGCTTTACTCACTTGTATATAGTCACCATGTTTCACTCCACTTAGTCACACTTTCACATGATTCACATTCCTTAAAGATATCTATGCTTCTCTCAACTATGCTCTTTTTTCATCACACGTATATAAAATCTTCCTATCACATGCTTCACGCTTTACTCACTTGTATATAGTCACCATGTTTTACTTCACTTACTCATACTTGCACATGATTCACACTCCTTGTAGATATCTATCCTTAGTCTCACTTGCACACACTCTCACACTCTTCTCACTTGTATAAGCCACATGTTGCTCATATATTTCACACACCACTTCTATATATCCAGACTTAGTCACACTAGCACACACTTCCACATTTATCTTTCTTATGAATATAAACACATATTTCTTCACTCATACATGTTCCCATGCCACTCTCACTATGAAAATACTTCCCACTCACTTAGGTATATCCATATTCCTCACACTTTGTATATACCATCTCTATGCTTCATGTACGTACTTGCTAGTTTTACTCTCCATGTTTATTACCCCTTATCCCATACTACTCTTGTATATTCTATGTTATCCCTCGTAGTAGTAGTGTTTATCTCACTTAGTAGATATAAAATTCTCCATAAAATACTAATTAAGACTCATGCATTCTTGCACACTACGTCACTTGAGCATTAAAATATTGACTAGAAAATTTTCCCATACCGGGGGGTCACTGCGTGATGGGTGGCATTCCTGTGGTGCGCACTTAACCTAAGCGATATGGTTCACACCTTACATTAGCTGAGTACCTTCGATACATATCAAACGGTTCCCCTAGAGTTGTACCGCTTGATCGAACCCACGACGGGAGGTATATAATAGGGAAATAGTTCACGTTAATCAAGTATATCGAATTTTCTCTCACAGATACCATATCCATGAGGTATATTGTGAGGTAATTCATGTACACTCAGGTATATCAAATGTCTTTTCCACATGTAGCGATGAATGATTACCCTTATAGGCAAGAGGTATACCGTGGAAATCATGCCAAATGGGAAACCTTTCCACTAATGCATTACCTCATATAGGCGTCTGTCCTAGGACACTCATACCTATTTTGCCAGTTCCAACGCGAAGTTCTCGAAATTTCAGGTTGCCTTACCACTCAAATTTTCACGCTCATTTTCCCATTTTTAAAATAATACCCTATTCATGAGTCTAAAAACAAGTCAAACCATGTCTTGAATCGTGTACCCTATCTTTTCCCCTGACTCGGAACTTGTTCGACATTTCACTTGCACCTTAGGCGGAACATAATAAAAGTGGAACCTAATAATAATAACTATGCTGAGGACTTTTATTTTCCCCCTTGTCAAAAATACCAAAAATATTTTCTTCCTTTTTTTAAATAAAGAAAAAACATATATACCAAAAACATTCCTTTTTTCATTAAAATAAATATAAAAATCATTTTTCATTCTCAGGTGCGATCGCATACCCCAGTCTTAGCCTGGATCCTTCTTGGATTAATTCTTACATCAAGCCACCTTGAGGCTCCACTGCTTCCTCTAGGGCTTCTACATAACTCGAACAATCCCTTTGAAGACTATTCATGGAGAACATTGAGCAGAATGCAAATATCCAGTCAAATTTGATGGTAGTCCTTGTTCAGCTTCGCGCCAAAGATCGATAATCTTCAGGCAGAAGTCCAAGAAATGCAACGACATCGGGTTCAGACTCCCGAGGATCCCGAGATAAAAATCATCTTCCCCCGTGCTATGGGTCCACAAGCTTTATAACCAGTATGGGTTTCGAAATACTACCATCATGTCTCGCGTTCCCTGCCTACCAATGGGCTGCCACTAACTCAACTACCAATACCAAATCTTGCCTAACCAGGGAGTAGTCTGCCATTGCTTGTTGATACCAAAGAAGAAGAGTTGAAAAAGATCAAATAAGACTTATGGTTGCTATTTAAAAGGTTCGATAAAGTTAAAATCTTGAGAACTATGTGGATTACACCCATTAGTCTCTTTATTCTAACTCCCGACTACTAGAAAAGTTAAAAATGCCAGATATCGAGAAGTTTAGGGGAATGAGCCCTCCAATTATAAATCTACGTAGCTACCACCGTATCATGAATCTCCTTAGAGCATCAAGAGAGACAATGGCACAAATGTTCCAGTAGATTCTCAAAGGAGGTCCCTTTTAATGGTTCCTGTCCCTCGAAGAATCTAAAATTCGTGGTTGGAAAGATTTGGCCTAAGAATTCATGACTCAGTACAAGTATAACGAAGAGATAGAATTTAATTGTTAAGACTTGGAACTACTTAAGCAAAACCCAAGAGAATCGATTAGTAGTTTCATCGAAAGATGGATAGAGAAGGCTGCCACTATAACAAACTGATCATCAGAGAAAGAGAAGGTAAGCATTGTGAAGAGGAACTTACTACCCCACATTAGAACTTCAATGGGAGGCCAGTATTACCCCCATTTCAGATCCCTTCGAGAGACAAGAGTAGAAATTAAATAAGAGGTAACAAGCAAGAAATTAAATCTGAGCCGAAAAGGCCGACCGGGAAATTCACACCTTGAAAGTATGATAAGACAACCAACACCTCAGTCTTAACCATCAACAACATATTCCAACTTGCTACCTCATGGACACCTGAAAGTCATCCTAATCTAGTCAGAAAGGAATCTATCGAACTTCATGCCCCTTTGTTAAAAGTTTATCAAGACCTTTTATCCTGAAATCTCATCAAACCTCTTGAACCCTGACTATTGCTAGATCCCCTTCCCCAAAATTTCAAGCATGACGTCCATTACGTCTTCCACTAAATCACCGGGCACACCACCGATTAGTGTTTTCATTGAAAGAATGTTATCCAAAGCCTCATAAACATGGGGATCATTGCCCCACCAGCTAATCCAAGGCCCAACACCACTCAGAACCCTCTCCCAGCATATAAAATAAGGGTAAATGCTATCCTTTTAGAAGAAAATCTAGAATTTGACCATTCCACCATAATCAAATCCATTCAAATACCCATTCTATCTATCATCTCACCCAAACCCCTCAAGGTCTTCCCTTCTTATCTCCTACATCCTGAGGATATTATCGATCGAGCTCTATCTCTCCTTACCAGGGACTGTAGCCATTCGTACCTGTTTAGAAGGGGGAGGTATGGAACTGCCTATAATCGTAGATCATCTTAAGGAATTTGGGCTGAAATTTTCTCAGAAATGACACTCGGAGAAGAAAACTGTGAAAATATCAACACCATGTTCGTGGAAACCTGTAAGTGGGCTCGACAATAAGATGAATGGTTCTACCTGCAGAAGAGTTTAGTTTGGATGATATTATGCAGGTTATGTCTAATGTGTTCGTCAAGAAGTGAGAAGTATGTACCGTCTCCAAACTGCTCATGGTTTTGAAACTCCAGGGGCAACTAGTCCCTTCCTTACAACACTTTTATGCTGAATATGAAGACTTATATGACGAGGCCATGGATTTTGTGGAATGGATTGACTTTTTATGGAAGGATGACATTGTTACCACCAGATGGGGTGATGACTTTGATAGCTCAAGAGATGAACCGGGGGGTGAAGACATCCTATTTTTTGGATTTACAACCCTGTAGAGAAAAAATGAAACCCAGACTAGAGATATTCTTTGAAGACAAGGTTACTTGGGATGAAGATACGCATGAAGTGGAGCCTTTAACAAAGAAATTCGTGGAAAGTACAAAAATCTCTGAAGGCAGTAATGATGATGAGCCGTTTGTCCTGCATACACTAGGGTTGTATCTCTGCATTATCTATTAGAAGTCGAGCTGTCTGACCCATCCAAAAAGATGACTACTACTAATGCACCATTCCTCAACTGGCATGCCATCACTTTCGATCTTGCCTAAGTCAATCTGAACTCCGATGTTCACCCCTCCAAGAAACACCCGAATCTACCACTTTTTCTTCTATTTCTAATGTAATTGTGAATTAGGCCTCCTTTAATGAGGTCCTCACCGCTGTATATCCTAAAAATTCTTTTAATTAAATGAATAATGATTTTGAGTATCTTTTTGTACCTTACATTAATTGCATTGATTCTAATCAAGCGATTGATGAAGATGATTTAATAAATAAACAATTCTTAACTGATCTCAATAAGGAAAAAACTAAACAACATAACCGCATTCAAACTAATGATAATGAGACTATTGTTATTAATCTCACTTCTAGTATCCATCAACGTGAGATTAGGGTAGGGTTCACCCTCTACGAGCATGAGCAATCACAATTCAAAAAGCCACTGAAAGAATTCATGCACGTCATCTTGTGTTCATGCAATGACATGCCTAGTATTGATCCAAAAATAGTAAGGACGGAGTGATCTCTCAAGATTAAAGACGAAGTGGAGAAATAATTGAACATTGGATTTATTCGCGTGGTTGAATTACATGCCTTGCAAACATCATCCCTGTGCCTAAATCAGGAGGAAAAGTTTATATGTGCATAGACTATCGGGATCTGAATAAAGCATACCTGAAGGATTATTATCCTTTACCCAATATTGATATGTTTATCGACAACACTATCAGTCATGCCCGTAAATTATTTATCGACAGTTTTTCCAAGTAAAATCAGATTGAGATGCACCTTGACTATCAAGAAAAGACTGCGTTCATCACCCCATGGGGCCTTTTTCTACACAGTCATATTATTTTATCTCAAGAATTCCGTGGCAACCTACCAAAGGGTAACTACAATCTTTCTGCACGATCTTATTTATAAGGAGGTTAAAATCTATATCGACGATATGATCATTGAGTCTAAAACTTTAGAAGGTCACATTCCTGCCTTGAGGAAATTCTTTGAGAGGCTATGATAATATCAGGTGCGACTCAACCCATAAAAATGTGTCTTCAATGTCACGGAGGGCAAACTCCTCAAATATATGGTTAGCGAGAAAGGGATCAAGGCAGACCCTGATAAACTCAGAGTGATTCTTAAAATGATATCGACCTGAACAGAGAAAGAAGTTTATAGTTTCCTGGAAAAGCTCCAATACATTATCCAGTTCATCAGCTAATTGACCTCCCTTTGCGAGCCCATCTTTAATCTTCTCTTAAAAGATTCAACCAAAGTCTGAAACGAGGCATGTCAAGAAGCCTTTGATTAGATTAGGCAATACCTTACCTAAACTCCGTTGCTTATGCCTTCGTAGTAAGGTATCTCCCTCCCCCCTATATCTCACTATTACAGACACCGCATCAGGGGATATGCTAGCCCAATCCATAAAAAAATCCTATAAAAAGAGGGCCATCTACTACGCAAGTCGAAAGCTAGAAGGGTACGAGGTGAATTGCACCATATTGGAGAAGGTGTATGTCACTTTGGTCTGGGTCATGCAGAAGCTCTGGCACTATATGCTAGCATTCCTTATTAAACCGGTGTCCCGAATAGATTCGCTGAAATCCCATTTAGAAAAACCTACCTTGTCCATCCGCAGGTCCCGATGGATGATGTTACTAACATAATTCAACATCACGTAGGATACGGAGAAAGCCATGAAGGGAAGATCCATTTCTGAATACTTTGTTGATAATCCCATAAGGGAGCTGCGGTTTGGATTTCCAAATTCCCATATGAGGACATTGTCTACACCTCTCACGAAGAGGTCAGATGGTAAATGTTCTTCAAAGGGGCTACTAATAAGAAAGGATACGGTATTGGGATACTCCTGCTCGATCCCGACGATTATCATACTCCCATCACCTTCAAATTGGACTTCCCTTGCACCAATAACATGGCAAAATATTCGTAGGGCTCAAGATTGCCCTCGAAAGAGGAATCAAATTCATTGATGTCTATAGAGATTCAACCCTCATCGCAGGCAAATTATCAAAAAATGGAAAGTCAAAGACGAGAAGCTTCTACCCTTCCATACTCACCTCAAAGAGCTCGCCTTTCAGTTTAAAGATGTTACCTTCCACTACCTGCCTCACTTAAGAAACAACCTAGTCGATGCATTGGCGACCTTAGCCTCTATGATCGATATGTGTGAGGGGATAATAATAGTCCCATTTCTATTTCATAAACAGGCAACACCCACTCATTGCTACCCTATTGAGTTCGTTACATTAGAAGATCTACACATATAAGGATTGTGATATTATGAAATTTGGCACCTCTTTAAGCATGGTAGGTATCCTTTGGACACTAACAAGAAATATTGCGTGACCCTTCATAGGTTGACTGCTCAGTACATCATATGTGATAAGGCACTCTTTAAAAGAAATTTTGATGAAACCCACTTGTATTGCATAACAGGGCCTGGGATCGAAGACATGATATAGAAGATCCATAGGAGGGAATGCGTACCCCACATGAATGGCTATATGCTTGCTAAGAAGATCATCTATTCGAGATATTACTGCACCACCATGGTTCCAGACTGCACTGCTTACGTTAAAAGGTGCCTCAAATGCTAACAATTTGCTGACCTTCAATAGTTGCCTCCTCGTGAGTTGTATAGCGTGGCTTTTATCCCTTCGAGAACATTAGTCTATCTCATCATTTAAACAAACAAAAGGATTATGTATGCCTTAGGGATCAATATAATAGTTCAAAAAAGAGAAATTTGTCAAAGGCACGGAAAAATACGTCGAAATCATCATTATCTATTATCAAAAATAAAATATGATAGTTACATGATACATCAAATATAAAAATAAAAAAACAACCAATACTCTTAAAAACTTCACAAACTAAATATCTCAAACTTAACCTACATAATAAACCCACATATTACCAACTCCTTCCATATCTTCAAAACTTGTTTCAACTACCAAACGGCCCCGCCTCATCATCATTCCTAGTCACCGAAGGACGCCCAGAATTCCAATCATGGTTAAGCTTCTGTATTCAGTCCATGCGACGGTATGCCTTGATCAGCTTGAAGGAAACCACAACACCCCCATCTAAAGTGTTAATCATCATTAGCCACATCTACCCTGTCTCTTCAGTATAGGTCGTCATAACCATTTTCTACTATTACCATTTCAAATAGTCCCAAGGAATAAACCCTGCCTCCCCAACAGACTAAGGCAAATGTGTAGAAGGTCAATGATGCGGACACAAAGGCACTAAAATCATTCTCAGTAATTCAGTCAGATCCTCCATAGGAAAGAAGGTCTTTATACGAGGAGGAAAAATCTGCTTCCAGTCTACTTGACGCAAAAGTCGCCATGGAACATAATAAGAAGTCCGACAAAGGCCCACCAACCGCATATACCGATAGTCGTCCAATTAAATAATAGGCTACAGGTTACCCCACCATGGTACTAACCAGTGAAGATTCCTGGCCCCATGCTCCACACGCCAATTTAACTAGTTCTCGATGGATGGGCCAAAACTGAAAAAGACTATGCAAAGAAATTGAGAACACCCCCAGAGGGTACTCAGGAGGAGTTGCTAGGCGCAGTCTATCTAACAACCACATGAACAACATCACAGGGCTACCCCGTTGAAAGTTGACACGACCTTCTTTCTAGGCGTCAAGTCCATTCAGAGTCTTAGTTAGTTTGATAGTGGCATGATTACAATAATGGGACAACCACAATATAATCATGGCCACTTGGGGGTCCACCATTATGTCACCGATTATCAAAAACAGCCTGGTATTCAACTCCAGGGCCACAACACTAGCAAATTTGTTATCAATATAGTTTCGACACACTAAATTCAATACTATCAGGGGAAAAATACTTCCTCCGTGCACCAATGGTTAGGAATTTAAAGGAGAAACGTGAAGTAGCTCGGCTAATAACACCCTAGGGGAATGTGATACCCTGCCTAATAAAATATCGGGTGATACGTCCTATACCAAATTAAATAGGAATCTCATATGGTTCATTCTTAGCGTCTCTGTTGAAAACTTTTTAAAATATTTCTAACCACCTAGTATTCAAAAAGTTGGTGTCAAATTTTATCTTTTTAATTAAGTAACCCAAAATGCAAAAATATAAACTAAACCAATCACACCATCTACAACTGAACAAACTGAATAATTGATAAAAGACTTGTCGAATAAGCTATCGTCTAAAATTCCAAACCAAATAAATATCCAACAATAATAAAATAATCCAAAAACTGGATCTGAAAATAACTGGGAAACATGACCTACATGAACAGTGACAAAGAATAAACCCATACTCTAGGAACTGAGGAATGAAGCGTCTAATATAAACTCCTGTTGGCATCCACATGTGTCGCAGCTGCGTGTCCCTAGAATAGGTATCAAGTCTGGCATCCCTGTGGCTGGACACCTAAAAGGGTTTGAAAATATTTTTTATAGCAAGGGTTAGAACCCAAAACATTTTGAAAATATTTAGCAAGTGAATTAAAATGCAACAATTTAAAATGCATGAATTCTCTTCATATTGAGATTAGTGTCGCACTCTCTTGAGGACTTACTCACCCTTCCACTAATGTGCACACCTAACACTTCCTATCTAACCACCCTAGTTACACTACCCCGTCTAACTAGCCTTGTTCTCAACTTCACGACATCCAAGTTGGACTTGTCAAGGTCAATGACCGTGACAATTCGGGGCGAGACAACTTTTTTTGTCACTGTCCATGACAGTGGCAAGTTTAGTCATGGTTAATAACCGTGACAAATCCTTGACCCTTTTTAAAATTGTCACGGTCATTGACCGTGACAAGTTCTTGACAACAATCCTTTGTCACGGACTTGTCACGGTCAATGACTGTGACAATTCTGGACAGAATTTAAAAAACTCTGTTGGGCAGTATGGCCACTGCCACTGCCACTGCCCAGTAGTATATTTGTACCTATTATAGCAACGCTGTACCTGTTCAAACATCATATATCCAAACAAACTAAAGATAATGCAAATATATATTCAAAATAGATACAATATACATGACGATATAATCCAAAGATAATTCAAATGTACCAACTTAAAAATAAGGTCACTACATGTCTGGGGTAAATGTGAGGAGGTGAGTAGGCCACACGATATATGAATTGACACACCCACTAATATACATCGTGCCGCATTGTTCGCGCAACCACAATAGGGAGTTCTCCTTCTCGGGTATCACATGCGTGACGAGCACTTTGGAATCGATCTCTTGAAGCGCACGTCCATGAACTATTCCACCCTGGACGATATTCGGGTCCCTCAACCCCCGCCCTATCCGCTGGACATCAAATACGTCCAATATGAACACGCTCGGCCAACTAATTATCGACATCGGTCTGGGTAAGGGAGCCAAATAAGGAAGTGGATCATCGAAGTACGCACGTGTCGGTGATGAAGCAGCGAGGTCCACATCCTCGTCATCCTGCGCCTCGTCCTCCCGCACCACCTCCTCATCCACTGCCTTCTCCTTACCTTTCCCCTTATGGTCTCCGCCCAACGTACGCTTCATGAATGAGTACATATCTTGGACCTTCGCCTCCAAACGGGACAGCTTCGCGTCGTGAACCAACCCGGTGTCGCTCCTCTTCAATCCGATGATCCTAGAATTGGCCACCCGCGAGCTCACCCCCTTGTCCTCCCCTTGCGATCAGAGCCAAGCACTTGGCTGAGTGCGTCTGTGGACAAAGATGCCTTGTCGGCATCAGACTGCGACTCATGCACTTCCTTAAGCTTTGCCTGAAAGGACAAAAAGCACATGATTAGTAAAATAAGTAAACTAAAAAATTATAACGTAATTAATAAAAATTAAACTGTCGGATTACTTACAATCGTGTCCGCGACGCTCGGGGACACCTCCTTGTCCTTCCCCTTCTTCGTCCGAAGAGCCACATAAGTATCGAGCCTATGTGGCTTACCCCCAGGGCCACACCCTACCCCCTGAAATAAAATAAAGTAAAATTAGTATCGGCCCCGCAAAGTAAAATAATGAAGAATAATATATTTGTGTAGTTATAGAAAAATTAAATCTTACCTTCATCCTATGCTCCATCTCGGCGTAAGACGTCCGGCCGGAGTAGTGCACGTCCATCTTTTTTGCTCGATTTTCCCTCCCCGATTGGCGAGATGCCAATTGTCGCTCCCGGATCTCATTGTCAATGAACTTTTGCCATTGTGCCAATGAGATCGGCTCCTTGGGCGGGACAGATTCACGCCATTGGATAATGGACTCTCGTGTTTTCCCAAAGTACTGTGTCCGCATATTTTTCTTCCACGTCTTGTGTTGCTCCCTTAACTGCTCCAAGACGGAATCGCGTAGCTTTGGATCCAAGTTGAATTGTTCATGTCCAACAAATACAATGTTAGTTGCGAATAAATATAAATATAAAATGAAATTGAAATCGAAATCGAAATTGAAATTGAAATTGAAATTGAAATATTCATATAAATATAAATATATTACCTGTAGTGCTTCCCAAACAGCTAACTTGAGTTCATATGGAACCTCCTTCCAACTCATAAACCCCGGGCCGATGACCGTCTTTAGCATCTCGAGGGATCTCGCTAATAGCTCCGACTTGTTCTCGATGGTAATTCCAAATTTGCCATATTTGGGGAGCCTAGGGGCCGAGGATCCCTCGTTGCCTCCGCTACCACCGAGCCCAGATGACATCATCATAACCAGCATCATCATCCTCGTCTTAATACCTGAAGGAGACATTTGCTGTAAAAAAATGTTATTAGTACAAATAAAAAAAATTAGAAGAAGACATGCAAATATGTACAATTACTACAAACCACCCCCTTCCCCCACCCCCACCCCTCCCCCACCACACACACGCACACGTGCACACATCACCCCATGCCCCCCACCACACACACAATAATCCAATAATGATTAATAATTATATGTAGTATGCTTCATTTAATTATGTCTTATTTATATTCAAATTCAATTATTCAAAAGTTGAAAAATCCCACCCCCATATGGACAATAATCCAGTGGTCATGCCACTTTTAAAATTAACCAACCCAACATTTACTAAACAAAATAATCCAACAGCAATGTCAACAACAAATGTGTATCCCGTACTCCTTCTAATTCATTTACTCAATTAATTCATCTACTCAATTATTAATTTACTAATTTATAATGAGGGGCAATCCTACTTTCATAATTAATCATATATTAATTTACTAATTTACAATAAGGGGTAATCATATATTAATTTACTAAAAAAATTAATAATTAATCAATTCTTTACAAGGGACACTACGCGCACACACACATAGACACACACGCAGCCCCCCTCCCCCACCACCCACCCCCATCCCTGCCCCCACCCCCCTCCCCCCCTCACCCCACCCCCCTCCCCCCACCACACCCCCTACCCCCCTCACCCCACCCCCACCACAACTGCACACACCCCACGACCCACCCCCTGCCCACCACACACATATATACACACACATATACACATACATATACAAACATATATATACACACATACATATACACACATATAGAAATGAAAGAGAAAGAGAGGAAAAAATATACCTTAGAGAGAGAGAGAGAGAGCTGAAATCGCTTATAGAGAGAGAGAAAGAGGGAAACCAAAAAACGGTGGAAAAAAAAAAAGAGCCTAGGGATTTTTTTACTGAAGAGATTGCCACGGTCGTGTCAAGGTCCTTGACCGTGACAATTATTTTAAGTATTATCACGGTCATTGACCGTGACACAAAACGCGTGTTTTTTGTCACGGTCAATGACCGTGACAAGGATGGCCGGCTGAAAGGTGACATTTTGGCCATTTTGGTGTAGTGATATATATATATATATATATATATATATATATATATATATATAATTTAAAATCTGCTAATCCGTGCTGCTCAAATCCCGTAGCATCAGCCCAAAATACCCAAGTCTATATCCCGACTTGTAATTTAATTAATCACACATGAATTAATTTATTATATGAGTAGTGTCAACCAACTACATTACCCCGACTTACTCATTCGGTCCGTACCTTTATCCTTTAAGATTTAACACATCAAGTTCCACTATTAAGGTTAACACCTCTCATTAAATTTAATATTCAATAATTTATTATACATCTCTATAATAAATTAAACCGGCTACTCTATGCCAAACACCCGTCCCACTAGCCCTTAATATCTAAGTCAAATTCCCCGACTCTTAATTTAATTAATTTCTCACATTAATTAATTAATTTATTCACTCGACCCGTACTTTAACCCTTTAGAATTTATTTCACCAAATTCCATTAATAAGTTTGACGCTTTTATTAAATTTAATTTTCCTTAATACTCATCCCATAAGACTCTAAGTATTAGGTTCCATTTAATTTCTATCAATTAAATTCTTCCTTATGATATCAACCCATATGCTAATTTCATCCGACATTCCCATTCAAATACTTTCATATATTTTCGAGTGTCGTTCATTCAAAATACTCCAAAATTCATACCCCGGATTCATCCCTATCTAATCCAAGGAAAAATAATGTTCCTTAATATTTTTTCCAAAGTCCTTCACTCATCTACAGGCATCTCCAAATAACCCAAATTTATTTCTTCCTAAAGATGTCGGTCTCGCGCACCCTTTTGTAGAAAAATCATATAAATTAATTAAAAATCAGAAAAATTCGAGGTCGGCACTCACGCGATCGTGACGAAAAGATCTACAATCTCATGTTTTACAACAACTTAAGGGGTCGATCGATCAACTCCTTAGGTCGGTCGATCGATCAACCAGATATCCATCTTCTTCCCTGATTCTGTTTCCACCATTTTTGAAACCTCGAGCCTTTTAATTCTCTCCCAAATATGTACCCAATCACAATCAACATTCAATTCATGAAATAGTAGGTTGTAAACACCCTAGAAACCTTGAATCATCAATAAATTTACATAAATCTAATGTTTACCAAATAGGGTATTTTTCGGGTTTTATTCCACCGACTTCAATTCATCATTCAGATTCGAAATTAGTCATCAATACTTACTAATTTTCACCCTACAATCTGATATCAACAATCCCATATCATAGTCTCACATCAATTGAGTAATTGATCTACACATATTACTCTCAGTCGAAAGACCCACTTTAATTGTCAACACACACCTAAAAACGGATTTGATTATGCACATTACCATAATATGAATTGGTTATCACAAAATTACAACTGCAGCAAATTAAACACTTGACTTAACAATCGTAGAGTCTGATTCCTTTGGTGTTGATGATGATTCCACAAGAACAGCCTCAATTGTTCCTTGATTTATCTCCCAAAGATTCCTTATTGATCCCCAACTGCTCCCTCCGCCTTGCCCTCAATTTTTAGGTTTAAAGTTATGTTAACTGCCGTTCCATACACTTGCACTTAGGTTTATAAATCCTAATCCCGTTTTTAGGCTTATGGACCAAGCCAAAATGACCCAAACACACCCGTGTGGGCCCGGTTATGCCTAAAAATATCCCGAGACCCGTACCCTGAGTACTTTTTTTTACTATCTCGACCCTTTCAGAAACAACCATGCACTCAGAATTGTCATCCGTAATACTTTATAGCATTCTCTAATTTTCGACCTCAAAAATGCGACACAACAATAATCCGAATAATTAAATCTAAATTCGCTAGATTTAAATGGTTCCTCTCATTCAAATAAACTCTCCAAATTATAAATTTAAAATTCTCCAATTTAAATAAGTTTTATTTCTCCCAAAAATAATTACATCTAAGTCCTCACAATTATGGGGGGAACGAGATAGGTCCTATATAGCTTCCTCAACACCTGAGTTGACGCCTAACATCGTAGAAAAATCCTTATAAAGGGGGCATACTTCGTCCAGCCAAAGTGAAATACATGTTCTTCGAGATACCAAAAATGCAATGTCACTTCCAAGATATTTCAATCCAGAGAATGGTTGTGTTACAAGGAGATAGGGTGCAGGTTAAAAGCCTCATAGTTGACATTGTAAAGGCACATGGCCTCCAAACCCTTAAGATAAGATGAAAATGCCTCGGTCATGGGAAGAGCCATTTTAAGAAGAGAAGAAGAATTAGAAAATAAAGAGGATATTGAAGTGTGGTGATGAAACCCCTCTCCAAGCCCCTTTTTATACCCAAAATCACCCCCAAAAAAACAAAGGTTTGTCCTGCTGTCACGACTACTGTTCCTAAGTAATCCTAAGTACATAATAAGTGCAATAAAATCTAGAAAAGTGATTTGAACTTGATCGATATGCCGATAGGTAGGCCAAGGAGTATACCGATTGATATCCCCCATTTTTAAAAATCTTCCACCTTCCCCTCTTGCATGTACATATTTAATAAAGACCCCATTTTTGTATAAAAACAAGTTGTTTGCAAAAAGCTTTCTGACTATTTTTTCCATCTTTTATACTTAGATTTGCAACAAATAAAACGTCAACAGAAAATTTATATGCAATGAATAATGGGTCATTTTAATTTAAGATAAATAAAAAATGATGAAAATTGCATCTTGTATATATTTATCGGTATGCTTACATTTTTTAGGTACATAGAGAACAAGAAAAGCAAAAAAAAATTAAAATAAATTGGGATGCAGTCCGGAATTTTCGAAAACCCCATAAACTAAAAACTGCCACCTCAGGAACCTTGGAGAACGTGATTTCCCTAACAATGAACGATAGATCCCCCACTCCCTGAATCAGACCTCTCCTCAGAAGTAACCAATGGCATCGTATAAGACCTGACCATTTTCATCGTATGGTCAGACACCGAATCCATCCAGTCGCAAATGTCCTATAACCACAATGTCGATACACGAACAATCTGTAAAAGAACCAGTTCACTAAAAACAAGAAAGACAGTAAGAAAGAATTAGAAACATAAGTACAAAATAGAAAAAGAAGTTATACCTTTCTTTGAAGAATCTCCTCAGGAAGACCTGCAAAATCATCTATCTCTTCCTGAGGATAATGAGGGATCGAGACAGTATCTCCACTACCCAATCGAATATGGTATGAAGGAATGGAGATATGCTGAATAGGAATATCCTCCGCCGCCACTACACCCCCCCCCCCCCCCGAGCTATGAGCTGAAGCCACCGACGCACTAGCACCCCTCCCTAATCCTGATGGTGGTGGAGGTATACCCTCCACATAGATAGACGATGGCATCAACTAACTAGTTGGGGTGTCTAAACAATCGTATCCCACAATCGTGTTCGTATAAAGCCTATAGGGTTCTCCCTCCATCTCTACCCCTTATGCCTCGTCCGACATCTCCTTCAGTCGCCTTATGAACTTAGGGGGCGCCGAAGGTGGGACCTTCACCTACCTCACCACACTCTCCCCAAGAAGCCTAGGAGTTTGTGCCCTATGCCTATGGGCACCCCTATGTCTATTCCTATCGACAGACCACTAAAATTTTGTTACAAAAATTCAAAAACAGAAAATTCATAAAAATTCCCAAAAAATTCCCATAAGATCGAATACTGCCCTAAGAAAATTTCTAAATAAAGTTCCCTAGCACTCATAAAACCCTCACCACTACTATAGTCCCCAAAGAAATCGAAATGGAAGAATGTCACTCGTAATAACTAATAATCATAAAAACTTTTTAGGTCTACAGAATTGACTTAGATTCGTAGAATCGATCTCGACCCTCTAAATCGGTCACCTCAACTCTTTAGGTTTGAAGAATTGACCTAGGTCCACAGAATCTACCTCGACCCTCTAAATCGATCACTTCAACTCTTTACGTCCGCAGAATTGACCTAGGTCCACACAATTGACCTTGACCCTCTGAATCGATCACCACAACCCTTTAGTTTGAAGAATTGAACTTGACCCTCTGAATCGGTCACCTTAAATATTTAGGTACGCAGAATTGACCTAGATTTGCAAAATTGACCTCAACCCTCTCATTCAGTGATCTTAACTCTTTAGGTTTGCAGAATCGACCTCGACCCTTTAAATCAATCGCTTAAATTATTTAAGCCCGTAAAATTGACCCAGGTTTTCATAATCGACCTCGACCCTATGAATCGATCACCTCAACTCTTTAGGTACACATAATTGACTTAATTCCATATAATCGACCTCGACCCTTTGAATCGTTAACCAAAACTCTTTAGGTCCACATAATCGACGTCGACTCTCTGAATCGATCACCTCAACTATTTAGGTCCATAGAATTGACTTAGGTCTGTAGAATTAACCTCGACACTCTGAATCGATCACCTCAACTATTTAGGTTCGTAGATTCGGCCTCGACCCTCTCAATAGGTCATCTCAACTCTTTGGTCCAAAGGACTGACCTCAACCCTCTAAATTGGTCACCTTACCTGTTTAGGTCAACAGAATCGACCTTGACCCTCTGAATCGATCACCTTAACTCTTTAAGTTCGTAGAATTGATATAGCTACACAGAATTGACCTTGACCCACAAAATTGGTCACCTTAACTCTTTAGGTCCTCATAGTTGAACTAGGTCTACAGGATTTAGCCTCACCCCTTTGAATCGGTCACCTTCACTCACTTAAATCCATAGCAGAAGCCTCGACCCTCCAAAAATCTTAAACATTCATGAGATATCTATCTTTCGATGACCTCTGCTTGTTCCAAGCTCGCTCATCGAGGGGTTCTATAGACATCCCGTCCTAGTACCCTCCAAATACCTCTTTAGGTCCCTAACACTTCTCCTCTCGAACCCCATTTAACTTTGTTCAACTCTCCAACTCGAGAAAAACTCATTGCATCTTCATAGGACCTTGAATAACCTTTCCAAAGTCCATAAAATTTATGAATTGGTCTTACGGTTCACGCGTACTTGCCTTTTTACGACAAAAACCACCGTTTAGAGGCCATTGGGCGCTTCTGAGCCCCGTTTGACTTTAATTAACTCCCGATCTTGAGAGTGGCCTATAGGTTTTCTTAGGACTCTGAATTCCCTTTTCAACGGTCCTGCCTGTGTGCAATTCGGACTTACGATTTGTATTTTTGTCCATTTTTCTGAAAAAGACCTTTTTGGACTGCCTATGGGCATCCCCTGCTTATAGGCAGGGGTGTACTATACTTCGCTAGCAATTTAGGGGTATGACGATAGGTAGGCTAGGGCTTATGTCGATCAACATACCTATGAATCCTAATTTTTACTATGTAATAAGGTCATGATCTCATTCCCAAGGACCCTTTTTTCAGTAATCAGAACATTCTCTGTCTCGAAATTAGTGCGTTGCCACTCCAAAAATCCAAGTTTTCAATATTCCTTTCACCTTTCTTACCTCACTTTTATACCAATTTTTTTCACTCACCTTACCCCTACTTCACCATCATCCCACCACCATAAATCAACTTACTTTCCTTTAAAAATCAATAGCAAAAGTCTTATAGGAGTCCTGCTCATACTCATTTTCATTTAATTAGTGTTGTTTATTCACATTTCTTCTACTTTTAGTACATTTTGGTTTTATTCCATTACCCCACATCAATGAATATCCTTTTTTATTACTAAGTATTCACATAATATATTTTCATAAAACCCCAAAATACATAAATAGGGTTCACTTATAAACCTCAAGGAAGGATTTCCTCACTTTTTCTACACTTTTACACTTGAGCACGTTTTCTTCAAAACCAACTAAGGAGGAGTCCTAAATTTGGGTTTATGGATTAATCCCCACCCTTGTGATATGTCGAATTATGTATATCTTTATGCCTATTTTGTCTACATAGGAGTCCTGAGTCATTATCGGGATTCGATTCCTATTTTACTCATTGTGCTACCTTTGTTTATATCTCATAATTAATAGTATTGCGCAGACGCACATGCCTGCATATTAGTGTTCCCGCCCATCATGCACATTCCCTTTATCAAAGTGAATCATGATTCGGTGGGCAATGACATCATATTTTTTTACTATCCTCTTTCTTTTGTATACTCCTTAAGATGACTCCTCTTTGTCCTTCTCATGACGTGAGTTGGATGATTCCTTTTGTCTCACTTATTTCAAACTGTACACATGAGTCGTATCTTGGAGAAAAAAGAGAACATTATTGTAGTCCATGAGGGACCTAAAGGGCAGAATGGGTGTCTAGCACCTTCCCATTCCTTAACTTAGTCCTCAGACCGGACCCTCGATTTATTTGGTTTCATATTCATCAGCTTGTCATTTGATACCGTTCTTCCGGGGATGACTAAATTTTTTTGCCTTTTTTGAGAAATATAGGTAGATGACTCTATTTTATATATTTTTCTCCCCTCTGATGACATTCGATTTATATTAGTGGTAGGCCGCGAAGATCGCGTGAGTGGCGAAAAGAGAATTCCTATCTTCGAATCTTCACACACGACTAGAGAGATTTCCCCATTTTCTCTCCTTTCAGGGCTAGTCTATGCCAGAGGAATCCCGGATGGCCACATGTTGGTTTATTTCTATTGAGATTATAGGTGTTAGGTTGATCTCTTGTCTTTAGTCAAGCTTATCATGTGCCATAGGCTGATAGATTTGATTAATTTTCTTGTAATCTTTCATTTTATATAATTTGTTACAAAATAAACAAAGGGAGAAATTGAAAGGGTATATGTATACTCTTGTGCCCCAGATCATTTTGATTTCCTTATTCCATTATAAAATATACGTTGAGCCTTTAATCCTTGAGGACATTCAGACAAATCACATTAAGTGACATTCTATAGAAAGATTCATCAACTCAATTGGGTTTCATACATATTCACACTCTTGAGAATTGAGGTAAAAGGACTTAGAAGACATTAACACACTTTATCACATTTAAATAAACTTTTTCACAATTGGGAAAATGTTTTTTTTTTTGTATGTGTGTTGATATAGTTTTTGGTATTAGTGATATGGGATGGAAATTCATTCTTCATGTACAAATGTATTTTAAGAAATATTGAATAAATATATCATATATATGTATATATATATTTTAGTAAGGTTAAACAATATATATCTTTGTATTGAACTTTACTAGATTTGGGTTGTTTGCATACTGATCGTGTCCAAGAATGCTTTCCTTCGCTAATTGGGGCTTTTGCCATAACGTTTTTTCTTTCTAAAATCGATTTGTTCTCTTCTCAACCTCCCTTTGATGAGTATTATCTACAGTGTAGTAAATCTTCGCATTCATGAGGTGCTTCACTGGTTGCGAACTTTGTCTAGAAGTAGATCTTTTAGAAAATCTAATACTTTTTACATGGTATATTATGAAAGAGTTTATTGCAACCATAATCTTTGACACTAAAGTATCATGATTTCGGTGATGAGGTCAATCTCCTCACATGGGATATTTGTGTATCCCCTCATTAAGGAAGATAGTTCTCTGTATAGAGTTCTTCATTACCAAAACGACACTTAAGTTGAATATTTTCTCTCATCTTTCTAGATAAAATTTTAGAAGAGAGTTATTTAAAAGGGTTAAAAGGATTTTTAAGAGAGAGTTTTTGAGATAAAAAACTAGAGAGAAAAATCATTTTTATTTTTTTTCACATGTATCTTTTTTATTTTGAAATGTTTATTTTCAAACTTTGATCAAAAGTACAATGGAAGCTTAAAAACGTCTACCTTTATTCTTGAGAAAATATATTTAGATCTTTGTCCTTGAGGGACTTTTTATGAATATCTCAAAAATACATTGTGAGGTTTGACCAATCCTAAATTATTTAAAACATTTTAAAAACCTTTAGTAAATCACACATACTAGAAAGTGGTACCAAAGCATTGGTGGTTTCTCATTTTTTCCATTTGAATAAAAAAACGTTGCTTCTAGTTCAAATAAGATTTTGAGAGGAGAAATTTTGAAGACATTGATCGAGGCCAAATTTTGTCACGATTTTCTGTGTTCTCCAGTTGTCGGCGCCTTCTATGGAAGATACATTGTGAAATAGTGGATAATGAAGTTAGCGTATTATGTGATTATAAGTTATTTTTTCCTATTTGTAATCTTTATCATATTGCAGTTTTCATTCATCTCATATCAAGTTTTTTTTTACTGTTAGTGGGTTTTTTCTCATATATCCAGTGTTGTGTTATTGTAATATATTTGTTCATTTTAGAAATCACTTGTGTTAATTAAGAACATATAATTCGCTTGATTTTAAACTTGATAAAAATTTTATCACATAGACCTTTAGGGTGTTCTATTTGTTTTTAGCCCTATTAAAATTGGAAAATGGTTTTAATTTGTGTACCTTTGTTGATCCTCTGCACAAAGATCACTCTCAAACCCCTTTGATAGTTGAGTCATTTTTTATGATTACCCTAAATATATATTGGAAATACTAAGAAATATGTTCAAAGGGTAATAACAAGTCACAAGTGATGTGGGTTGAATACTTATATTAACTAAGAACGGGGTGTTAATCTGAATTCGTCCATATAGATCATGATATCATGAAGCGAATTAAGATTTAGGTAATTATTACTATTTTGAGATTATATTTCTATGTTGAGTAGGGTACCTAGCTCAAGAGTATCGTTTATTTTCTCATATGTTTGAATGTGGAAGTGTGGCCACATCATGTTGTAATTTTAGGCAAATTCCTTAGAGAATTCACCACTCTGATATATGCATAGCCGTAACATGCTGGCTTTAACACTACAACCAAGTAGGGTTGTATGTGGGATGGTGATAAAGATAGAGTTAAAAACTAAGTCTACTCTAGTATATTCTGAATCATTTTTACTACGTAAGAATTCAAGTCGAAAGACACCTTTACTTATATATAATTCTATGATATATTACTCGATGAAAAATGTTTTCAAAATTTTAAAGTTGGGGATTGTTCGAACAAGTGTAAATGTTTAAAAAATAATAAGAAAAATGGTTTACAAAGCTTTTGTGATCTCTATATGTATATCACCTTTTGTAATGTTTTTAATTATTTCCATGCATCTCTCTTTATCCCACATCAATTTGGAACAAAAAATGGAGTAATATATCATAAATTTTGGTGGGATTATGGGGAATGAGATTTAAGCATCCTAATTTTGTGTGTATTTGATAAGAACACTTAATAAGCCAAGACCACACATGAGCGCACGTTACCACTGCCATTTGGTCGGCCCAGCCCGTGCCTATGTCCCGGGCCATATTTTGATCATGGGTATTTGGCTTGCACTTACTCTGATTTTTTTGGAAAAAAATTATTTAATTTTTATTTGAAAAAGTTGGGAATGAATAATTATTTTTAATTTTTTTTTACATTGTGGGATTCTAATTTGGGTTAAAGGGTGAGTTTGTCCTGCTTGCCCACCATCCACTTTTCTCCCTATGTCTTCATCTTCCAACGTTCATAATTTTTTTAATCACACAACTTCAACAATGTATTTTAGGTGACTTGAAAAAATTGTCTTTGTCTACCAAGAAAATTTCTCCCCAAATTTGGTTATACTGAGAAATATTATTTTGAATGTGTTATAGCATACGATATACCTATCATGCCCCACTATCTGAGACATAGGAGTGTTTTTGTTCTGGTATATTTTTATCTTGGGGTGATAGGATAGTTCGAGAACTACTTCACACTTTGGAGAGAGTTGCAAAACACCTTAAAGAGAGCGGACCTAATCCATCATTCAATCCATGGGATTTATTTTCTATTATTCTCCAATTTGTTTTATTCGTCAATTAGGTAGTTTTGTTCCTTACTTTATTATTCTATAGAAACATCCGAAAAATAATTTAAAATTTTCAACTCAATAACAACCTCCATATCATATGAAACAACATGCTTGACCAATTGTTCATCATAACTAACCTCATAATTGTCTGGACAACCCTTTATAGGGGTGTAAGCAGTACGGTTTGGTCGGTACATAGTAGATACCAATACCAAAACCAAACTCTAGATGGTAAAACCAAACCGTACCAGTTTACCACCCGGTACACCAAAATCAATACCAAAACCAAACCGGTTGGTATTTTGTTTTTTTCGGTAATTTCGGTTTTTTTCTAGCTTCGGTAAATTTTGGTTTTTTCTGGTTTCGGTAAATTCTGGTTTTTTTGGTTTCTGGTTTCGATTTTTTTGGTTTCGGTAAACAACACTAAAAGTCCCAAAAAAACAAAAACAAAACCAACCAACTTTTTTAAATATTAAAACCAAAACTAAAACCAACTTTTTCTGGTTTTGGTAAATTCGGTACGGTAATTTTGGTAAATTCGGTACGGTACGGTAATTTCGGTACGGTTTTTTCTAGTTTCAGTAAATTCGGTTCGGTAATTTTGGCAAATCATTTTTTTAAATATTAAAACCAAAAACAACCAATTTTTTTGCGGAAATTTCGATTTCGGTGAGACTGGTTTCTGGTATTTTAATATATGAAACCAAAACTATTTTTTTTCGGACCAAAACGGTACGGTACGGTAAAAACCCGTACCGCTTCCACCCCTAGCCCTTTACATGGTGGTGGTCTTTTTGTCATACGTGTGAACTTTGAAGACTCTTGTATGATACCCGTTTTATTCTTCTTATCCTCGAATGTGGAGTTGACTCCATCTTTCAGTAGCTTAGAACTGTCCTTAGGCTTCTTATAGTCAGGAGCATTATAATCAGCATATGCCTTTTTTAGGGTTGTTTAATTCCCGCCCATTTATTTTTCTACCCACCCCAAATTTAATATTTTAAACTTTTAGATATTTTAAATATAAAAGGAAGAGTTTTCCTAATTGGTAAAAGATTTGTTCATTAAGAATGGATATAAAAAATTGAATTATAGAAGTCCCAATATCTCCCAAACGTGTATTTATATCCTTAAGCTCATCACTTTTTGTCCTTATCCCAGCCTCATAAAAAAAACACCCACACCCAATAAATCCATAATATACTCACAACTATATAAGTATGAAAAGAGAAAGATTAATTGAAACAGATCTTGAGATTAAACACCATAAACTTAAGTGATATTTCTTGCAAAGGTACTATAAAAATCATTAAATGTGCACAAGAATTCGCGCGCGCGCGCGCGCGCGCGCGAGAGAGAGAGAGAGAGAGAGAGAGAGAGAGAGAGAGAGAAATTTGATAGGCATATGAAAGACTTATGATATATTCTCATTTTTAAATGACGGGTGGGCTAATTGGAATTTTCAAAATCTCCTCACATACATCAATACCCGATATTAATGTATTTATTTTAAATATTCATAATCTCCCACACTTAAATCTCGGCTCTTTATTTTCCTTCCCGACTCTTAGTTATAACCAATATTCCATCTAAATAATCATTTAAATTCTCTCTCACACACCAGCACAACATTTACACACAACCCATCATGATGTATATGAATATATTTGTTTAAATAAATCCATAGAATTTTTGTATTTTTTTCATTCGCATTGGCATATATGATGTAGAAATGACATTTTTTTTCCTAAAACTTGTACTTAATTGCATGAGTCTATTATATGTTTCATTCCATATGCAAATGAAAAATTTATAATGTTTCGTGTTAAAAACATATGATATTTGAGATTATAAATGTATTCCATAATCTAAAAAAAACAAAGGTATAGAGGTTAATTTGAACTTACAACGAAGAAATAATCTCCATTTGAAATTTGTAGGAGTTATGCATTTTTTAAATTTAGATAATGATGAAAAATAAAAAAAACTATCTTATCGTATTTTTTACCACGCCCATGCGACATGTTGGCACGTGCAACACACACGCATAGAGATTGAGTTTTCGGCACTAGATAGCTTGTATGTTAAACAAAACTATTCAACTCCTAAACTATTTGTTGGACTCGAACCACTCCCCTTGGGGACCATGTTATGAGTTAGGAATGTATTAGGCACCCCACTTGTTCTTTATATGTGTATATCTTATTCTTATTATTACTTATCATATTTAGAAAAAAGGATAACATATGTAGAAATTATAATATCAGGCTCCATTAAACTGAAACGCACGAACTTAGTCTTGAGAATGTGGTGAGAGGCAATTGTCATATTGTCGATGTTGATAATTGGGTGCCTCTTAGGTGTACATGGGGAGGAAAACAGAGTGCCTCTTATGGGGTAGATAACTCAACATCTCTCATGGGTTGGAAAACTATAGAGATGAGTGTTGCTTATGTGTGTGCTTGTGGACGTTAATTTGTGCATGTGTTGGGGATTTGGTTCACTAGTAGAGACTCGATATTGCGCCCATGTACTTGTGTAGCTACAAGATCAAATCAAATATAGTTTAGGATGAGAAAACATCCAAGAGGTTATATAGGAACATCTCAAGGGTATTTGTTGCAGTAGGGGGTTTATGAAATATGTATTATTATGTGAGAATCCACGACGAGATCAAACACTATGTAGTTCGTGTTGCACGGTTATCCGTGGTGAGGGTACGAAGACCAAGCGTAGAGATTTCAAATGACTTATGCTATGAATCCATGGTGGATTTTGTGTGTATTAAACACTAGAATAATCCTCGAGTGGGTCAATGGTTTATCCATAGTAATTTGAAATTATGCCTAGTTTTGGGCAAAACTAGCTAGATAAATGAAGTTTTCTTAAAAAACAATTCAAACCATTAGATTCAAACCAAAAAAAGATGTGCGATATTTAAGCAATTAAAAATATATTTTATTAGATCTCAAACATATTTACTTAAGAAATGAACTATCTAAGTCAATTTAGGTCAATAATATAGGTTTAATCCATTGATTAGTCCAATTATCTAACAATTCACCATTCAACCTTAGATAGAAGGTCAGTTAGTGTGTGGTATGGTTTATCAAAACAACAAACAAACAAATTAATTCACATCACTCGATCTACGAGGAAAAAATACACATAGGGAAAAAACCTTGGAGTGCGTGCTCTCTCTCATTAAACTTGGAAATAAATTTTAACAAATGCAAGTTCATAACTGTAACTTGAAGTCCTTTACAAATAAAGGCCTTCAATTATTCAACTTTCTTACATTGAATGAGTGTGACACCTCTTATTTTCCTCACATAACATGGCCAATTTTATGTATCGTAAATAAGGGATATTAAACAAATCAATACCACTCTAAGTATTAAAGAGTAAACAACATAAATAAATAAAATAAATGATAGATCAATAACAAAAAAAATCACACCAGTCAACTAAGATAACAAATCATAAAATAATAGGTATGAATTCCACCATAACAATAAATCTCAATTAAAAGTAAATAAAATAATTATGGCAATAACATAGTACATACATAATCTCTCATAATGAAAATACATAACAAGAAATGAATAAGAGATGTAACTCCCGACACCTACATAGATGATGGGTGGATAACTGTACCAAAACTATATTTAATGACTCATATATCTGAACCAAGAAACTACTTCTCCCGTTCACCTGGTACATACATAATCTCTCATAATGAAAATACATAACAAGAAATGAATAAGAGATGTAACTCCTGACACCTATATAGATGATGGGTGGATAACTGAACCGAAACTATATTTAATGACTCATATATCTCAACCATGAAACTACTTCTCCCGTTCACCTGAAACATTTTAAAGCAAGAGGGTCAAGACCCAATAAGAACTTATACACAATCCCAATCAGATGATCCATATAACAGTAATAAAAATGTTCCATCCTAAGGTGAGTTAATTCGGTAAATATCCCAACCCACACTATTATTAACACCATCCTTATCAAACCCACATAATTGTAGTGTCAATGAATATTTTAGTTTATTATACACAAGTACGATACTAACAATCTAACAAAAATCCTAACTTCGTCTTGAAGCTCCAATACATGTAAAACCTTACAACCAACCCGCATGTACCAATTTCTTCATCGTCTCTGAGCTCCCAATCTAACTAAAGTAAATGTGTGGTACATGATGTACCCCCTCGATACACTTCTTCCTAGTCCATTCATTTTTCAAGATTCAATGGTGTGAGACCTTCCAAACCACCATTTATAATCAAAATGTAACCCGATTTCCTTTATCATTCCCTGGTCTTTACTAGTCCATCGAGCAATCTAATACATTGCACTAACCCAATTTTCTAACCTACGATACCGAGCTAAAACACTAACCTACCTATTACCATCTTGAGTATCGAACTAACTACCTAACCAATCTATTAAAGATCAATAAACCACATATTTTCACCATACCAGTGTAATATAGAGAAATTAACTAACTCTTCAGTGTCCTAATATACTATAGAGTAATCAATGAACTCTTAACCGTCCTAATAGAGTAATCAATAAACTCTTAACCATCCTAACATAATATAAAGTAATCAACCACCTCTTAACCATCCTATTGCATTAACCCATGGGATACTAGCCGAACTCCTTAATCAACTCAACCTAGGTTAAGCAAGTGCACATGTAACATTAATACACATAGGTACACACAGCCTATACATAATTACAACAAACCACACATCGAGTCCTAATTTCTTAAAATGTCCCAAACACGCCTTACCATATCAAAGGGTCTAAAATTATTCTCTAACTTAAGGAGGTACCTACTAGTCCTAATTTTATTTTAGGATTATTCTCATCAGTATTTTATTTATAAATTACTATGGAGATTACAGGCACATTTACTCATACCCGTTACTAAACTTCTTAATGAATTAGGTTATTACTCTTTTATACCCATTAAGCCCAAATTAATATGTTAAAATACTAATTTAAATTTAAAAAGCAACTCGAATCAACCCAGACTTGAAATCAACCACCAAAGCATCAAAAAGACCAACTGACCTAACTTCCTAGGGTCAGATCGATCCAGGTATAAACATTTATTTTATGGATCGATTTTCTACATAGTCTTTATTTCATAAGTTACCCCTTAATTCATCCCAATGTATCCCTAATTAATTCATACTAGTTCAAAATTTTATGATAATCATTCATAAACATAAACAATCCTAACAATTTAGTTCATGAATTTAACAAATTTTAAAAGTTAACTACACAATTGGGCATAATATATTATGAACCATTTAAATCCCAAGAGCATGGATTCTAACATGAATTACCATACTATAACATGAATTTAATATTCTAGCATGGTTTCTGACATATATAACTCATCCAGTTTGGAATATATTTTCAACTTGTCATAAAAATTTAGGATATGATAAGTGAGTTATACCAATTAACTTAATTCCACATGAATCCTAATTCCATAAATTCTCTAAATTAGCATAAGGTGGTTTTCTTCATTTTAATATAATTTTCAAAATTTTAACAATATAAAGTGTAAAGAAATTTTGTATAATTCACATATAAGAAATTATAATTATAAAATTTATTACAAATTAGTAAATTAAGTCACAATTCTCAAGAAGAGTGATGTTGAACTTCCCTTATTAAGGATAATGATATTGCACTTCCTTGTTCAGAAGGGAGATGTTGAACTTCTTTTGCTGATAAGAATGGTGTTGTAGTTTCTTTGTTGAGAAGGATGACATTGAACTTTTTTTATTGAGAAGATCGAGGTTGTAATTCCTTTCTTGAGAAGGGAGGTTCTAAAATTTTCAATCGAGGATAACGATGTTGCCCTTACTTTGTTGAGAAAAGCGATGATGACTTCATTTGTTAAGAGAACACTATTTTAATGGAAAAAATTCAGCTGGCTTCAACGCCAGTAAGTGTTGATATCGTCCAATCAAAACCATTTCCTTATTTCCTTGTTTTAATCATTCTCTCTCCTCATTAATTGTTCACCAACAATAAACCGTTTCCAAGGCTTCAACTATCCGTTAACAATTGTTCATCAACAATAAACCTCATTAATTAACAAGAGTTGCAATTATCATTTCCAAACAACAACTATCCGTTAATATTATCTTGTAAATAGGAGCATAATTAATATATTTATATAGAAAAAAAGTAAGTAATTGTTAATTAAATTTGAGTATTTTGTTAATTAAACCTCTATATATATCATTTATATTTTGTTTTGTTCTTCCAACTATCATATTTCAAATCTGTCTCTCTACTATTCTTTTCCTTTTTTTGCCCCATCTTGAAGAAAGTAACAAGTGAATTTTAAAGAGGTATAGAATTTTTTTTTTCATATTTGTCACTATTTTTTTCCTAAAATATTAGTCAATTGTTTTTTTCCCTATTTTTTTCCAGTTTTTTCCTTAAACAAAAAAACAGTTTTTTAGTAACTGATAGGTATTATTATTTCTTAAAAATGAAGTTGTAAAAAAAACAGTTTTTATTTTTCTGTAGAGTTTATTACTAACTTTTTTTAATTATTCTTTCCTAAAAAATAAAGTTGTAAAAAAAACAATTTTTTACAATTCTTTTTCAAGTTTTTTCCTTAAACAAAAAAACAGTTTTTTTTTAATTATTTTGTACAGTTTTTTTTGAAATACAGTTTAAATATCTCTACTCTTTTTTTGTTGTAAAAAAACAATTTTTTGAATTTTTTTTATTTCTAATATACTTCTTATATATTTGTAGGATGGATCGTGAAAATAAAGAATCCGAAAATATTCCTAAAGTTGGAATATTTTTACAATCATCTTCTTCAATTGGTTTTAGTGTGCGTCAATCATCTTCTTCAAGAGGAAAAGATAAAATTGTCACAAGAAGAATTTTATGTTGTTCTAAAGAAGGTCTTTATCAGAAGCATCCTAGAGGATCTCCGTTGAATCCTAGATTTACAACAAGAACACAATATTAAGCACGTCTTATTATTAAAAGAGTGGGAGATTCTTTTCATGTGGTTGATTTTAACGAAATGCATAACCACGCGCTAACACCGCCAAGTGAAGTACATCATTTGAGGTCCCAACGTAAGATTATTGATTCTCAAGCTAGAGTTATGCGGAATATGCATTATGCGGGTATTGGATCAACTGATATATATTCATACATGAGTGCTGAGGTTGGAGGGCCTCAAAATTTGAATTTCACCCAAATGGATTGTGTTAATCAAATTCAAAAAATGAGGCGTAGTGACATATTAGAAAAGGGTGATGCACAACTTCTTTTGGAGTACTTCTCATCAATGAAGAAAACAAATTCGTATTTTTTTTATTCAATTCAAATGGATGGTGAAGATCGAATGTGTAGTTGTTTTGGGGTTAATGCAAAGTCACGGGTAGATTATAGTTATTTTGGGGATGTAATATGTTTTGATACAACCTTCAATACAAATAACTATGATAAACCATTTGCACCATTTGTGGGTGTAAATAATCATGGGAAAACAATATTTTTTGGGTGTGCATTATTACTAGATGAGACAACATCATTTGTTTGGTTGTTTCAAACATTTGTAGAAGCAATGAATGGAAAAATGACGTCATGCATATTTACGGACCAAGCACAAGCCATTAGCAAGGCCATAGAAAAGGTTTTTCCCGAAGCATATCATTACTTATGTTTATGGCATATTTATCAAAATGTGGCGAAACATCTTTCTCATGTATTTGTTCAATTTAAGGATTTCACAAAAGATTTTAAAAATTGCATATATGAGACAGAATCGGAAGAAGAATTACAATCATCTTGGGATAGGTTGTTAGAGAACTACAATCTAAGAGAGAATGCATGGTTCCATGGATCATATCAAAAACGAGAAAAATGGGCACAATTTTATGTTCGATAATATTTTTGTGCTGGTATGACAACTACTCAAAGAAGTGAAGAAATTAATAGGTTTCTCAAGAAGTACTTAAAGAGAACATTATCACTGCAAGAGTTTGTATCACAATATGAAAAGGCACTTGTAAGTCGACGAGAGAAAGAAAGACTACAAGATTTTGTTTGTAAGCAAAAGAAGCCGAACTTACGTACAAATTGGCCTGGAGAAGCCCACTCAAGGGAAAGGTATACACCAAAATTATTTTTAAAATTTCAAGAAGAGTATCTCCATACATTGGATATGTTTGTTGATGTTGGTTATGAGATTGGGACAATCACCACATACACAATATCTTCCTTCCGTGGTAGATCGCGCACCGTAAAATTTGATTCTTCAAATTACACCATCAATTGTAGTTGTAAGATGTTTGAGTTTATTGGAATTTTTTGTTCACACTCGTTGAAAGTGATCCACCATAGGCAGTTATTAGAAATTCCACCTCAATACTATTTGAAAAGGTGGATGAAAGATGCAAAAGATGGTGTTGTTATGGACAATCGGGGAGGGTCGATTCAAATATATTTAGAACCATACAACGTTGTGGAATATAGTGAGTTGGCACAACTTGCATTGACTATAGCTGTGAAAGGTACTAGCACCAAAACTTATGTACCATTTACTAAAGCACTTTTAGGTTCTGCATTGGAAACATTGGATAATTTTTTTAAGTCGAATATTGATGCTACTCAAGAAAAAGTGAGTGAAGACTACTTGGATAAATCAAATACCAACAAAAAAATTCAAGATCCGCCACGAAGGAAAGCAAATGAAGGAGCAACGGGGAGAATTAAAGGTGCAATTGAAAAGGGAAAAAGAAAGAAGAATAACAAAAAAAATGGACAGGTTAGTTAAGTCATATATAACATTAATTAGTTTTATATTCTTATTTTTAAGTTTCAATTAATATCATCATCCATTTGTAGGTGTATCATTAAATACAGATTTCATCCAAATGAATCATTCGGTTGGACCATCAGATATGCCTAACAATGTGTGGGTATGTTTCAAAAAAAAATTATTACACTAATTGTTTGATTTATATTTCCTCATACTTTTATTATTTTTTTACGTAGGGATTTGATTTGAATATGCCGGCGATGGAAGAATTGATTGACTTGCATGAAGAAGTGAGAGGACCAAATAATAGTCAAATTTAGTACAATATTTCAGTTTTTATATTTAATTTAGTGATTTTATGAAGTATGTTACTCATTACTTTTGTTTTAATTTAGTGATTTCGTGGTGTATGTTAATTATAACTCTTGTTTTATTTTAGTGATTTTGTGGTGTATGCTAATCATTTTACATATTTATGTTGAATGAATTTTTTTTAATATAACTCTTTTAATTATAACTTTTTTTATTAATAAAAATGTAGTTAAAAAAACAATTAAAATAATTATACTTAACAAATAGTTGTTGTTTGGAAATGATAATTGCAACTCTTGTTACTGTTTGGAAATGATAATTGCATCTCTTGTTAATTGATGAGGTTTATTGCTAGTGAACAATTGTTAACGTTTGATAATAAAAAAAACAATTGTTAACAGATAGTTAAGCCTTGAAAATGGTTTATTTTTGTGAACAGTTAATGATGAGAGAGAATGATTAAAACAAGGAAATAAGGAAATGATTTTGATTGGACGATATCAACACCTGCTGGCGTTGAAGCCAGCAAAAATTTTTCTTGTTTTAATTCCTTTTTTGATAAGGGAGGTGTTGAACTTCATTTATTGAGAATAACGAGGCTGCACTTATTTTTTTTATTGAGAATGGTTATGTTTAACTCCCTTTATTAAGAAGAATGGGGTCGCACGTCCTTAATTAAAAAGAGCAAAGTTGAACCTCGTTTATTAGAGAAGAATACTGTTTCAATTCTTTTATTGATAAGGTTGGTTTTTAACTTCCTTTGTTGAGAAGAACAGGGTTATACTTACTTTGTTGAGAGGGGAGATGTTGAACCTCCTTTTTTGAGAAAAATCATGTTTAAGGTGAAACATGATACTCTTAATAAATGAATTTTCGGGCCGAGAATATTTTTGTGATTTTTATATTAGCGAAATTAATTTTAGCTAAGTGTATTAATTTATGGAAATTGAATTTTTTTGAATAAAATCATTTTTTAGTGAAAAACATACTTTTAAGCAACATCTTAAGGCTTGGATTTAATTTGGTAAAAAATTTGGTGCAAAGATAATTTTTTTGAGTGAAAAATCTTTTTTCATGTTTAAAATTAATTTCCTAATTTTTTTGGGGAAAAAATAATTTGTGTAATAAATAAAGGGAATTTTAAGGGCTCTGAAGGGTTATGTCGATTGCTATAGGAGGATTCCTATCAATCTTCATAGGCATAAAATATGAGTGGGCACGAGTTTTGGAAAAAGGCGGTGCAAATCGGCATGATGGGGGATATTCTGATCGTTACACCCCTAGTAAAACATCCTGTAGCCTTCATTAGTCGGTCATGGACGTTATGTCACTTGAGCTCTTGGGATTTTAAACTTTAATAATATAGGGAAATTCTTATATTATCGCGGCCTATATGAGGTCTCGTCCTATACATCAGAGTTTGAATGATCAATAGCATTCACAGTTTGATATACGTCACAAATGACAATTCGCTCACTAAATATTTGATTCATAATAATATATTCTTAATACATGCCAAAACTATAGTCCCCTACATAAAGTTATTATAAAAGCTCCCTAGCTCTTTTAATTGCAACTGAGAGTGAAATCTATATAAAAAACAAACAGGAACTTCGTAAAACTATTCTTCGTAGCCTCTACACCCTCAGCGATCATAACTATTGTTCTCGCCTCCTTCCCTGAGGAAAAAGGGTTAGCTCAAAAGTCCGCAGAAATCTACCAGAGTTAGTATTCGCTAAGGCAATAGATATATAAATGATATAATCTGATTGGTAAAATAAGAGAATAACAATTGTGCATTATGATCAATAACAAAAAAGGAAAGAATAGTGCTTTCCCAACCCGTCAGATTCACTAATGACCTATGGCTCAATCTCCCAAAGGTCTCAAATCTCTGGCTTCTATCATGGCTCAATATCTTATGGTTCTCCATCATTATCCATGAAAAATATTTTTATAACCTTGGACTTCTCAAAATCCCTAGCTTTACTATAGGTATCTGGGACCTAGTTATGCCACAAGCCGCAGATTCCTCTCTTGCCCAAATCCAGAATGAGCAAGCCACTATGTGCTATTAACTCGACACTTTGGTCGAGCTCTGCCGTGGTGTTAAGCCCTATAGTTATCCTAGTATTAATCCCTAGACTAACCTTGTTGACCTCAAGAATTGAGGAGGTCCTCCAATAGACATGACGCCACATGCATGATATGATACTACCTCCACAACCCACAACCTACTCTAATAAGACGTGGCCTCAAAGAAAGAGTTAGAACTCTTGGTCATAAAAAATAAGGTTATTAAAGTAAAAAAAATGTTTTAAAACCCTAATTTACTCTCATTTTGTATCCCCAAAGATCAAAGGTAAATCCCTAAATGAATCTCTTAAGGTTAAGTAAGAACATCCTCAAAAACCCATTATCCAACTATACAATCTCATAGTAAGAATCCTAATAGAAAACATCCAAAATCATAGATCCACTTAATATGTCTAAGTCTACCAATATCCCTGGATCAATACAGTCCAGGGCCTCTAACCTCGATGAATAGTAGCTTTCCATGGCCTAAACCCAAAATCTCAGATGAATAGTAGAACTCCATGGACATTTTCCAGATTTCACACAAGGGCACATCTCAATCAATAGAGACATAGAAAACTAGAGTTTTAAACAAGGAAGGAGAGGGTGAGGCCAAATCCCCTACCTCGGCGGATCAATTTGATGAATAGGATCTTTTCGTTGCATCCTTCTCCGGTGAACAGTTGGCCTCCGCCGCCTTGATCCGATAAACTTCTCTTCTTCGCACGCAAATATTTCTCTATTTTGGAATGAATTTCAGGGCTTCGAATGGGCATGGGAAGTGGTCCAAGGGTGTGTATTTATAGGTTCTAGTGGGGGAACCTAAGATTTCCTCTTTTGGGCACTTTTCCACAATTACCCCTTTTAAAATACTTCTAGAATCCTCTAAACTTGCTCCTAAAGCTATGATATAATAAGGCCGCATCATCATCCCTTGTCACTACACCAAAACTGTCAATCTGGCACACTTGGACAAGGAGAATCTGACACGATTTTAAAATGTGCCAAAATTTGGCACGGTTTTAAAATATGCCAAAATCTTTCCAAATTAAAAAAAGTTAAATAAAATAAACAAAATATTAAATAAAATAATTTTCATTTAGATCGAGTCCCGCTCACTCTCCCGCTCTTCACCTAGTGTCGATTAAAGCCCTCAGGCATTCCCCACTTCTCTCTGAAAGAAAAAAACCATAAAACCAAATCCTCTCCCTACACTGCTCGCTCCCCGTCGCCGTTCAGACCTCCCCGTCGTTCAAACCTCTCTGTCGCAACACCGGTAAGAACTGAGACATCAAATTGTTTTCTGGTCAAACCATTTCTGAGAACCACACCATTTTCGAGCAAATCGTTTGTATAACCATTTTCGGTCAATCGTTTTACACCAAACCATTACTGAGAACCAAAACTCTGTAATGGTTTGTAATTTCTGGTCAAGCCATTTGGGGTCCATTTCTGATCAAATTGGCTATATGTATAAACCATTACAAACCATTTTCGGTCCATTTTTTTAATAATCTGTTTTGTAATTTTTTTTTATATATTTGTTATTCATAACCCTCTGATTTGTCAAATGTTTAGTACTTGTATACTATATGTATATTGAATATTCCCTGTTTAGACTTTAACTTCCTGTTTAGTACATGTATATAATAAGAATGCTTAGTTCCCTGTTCTCGTATGTTGCAATTTCAGTCCTCTTCTATTTCAGTCCTCTACTAGTTCTACATATATTATAAGAATGTTTATGGGAAAGTGAAGTGTAAAAATTGTATTTTTTATTAAAATAAAAAAAGTAATTGACGGGTTATCGTGCCGAGCCTTGTCAATCGTGTCTAATTGACACGATTTTTTTATAATTGTGCTAACACGACATCGAGCTTGAAATTACAAATGATCGAATGTAGTGCGCTATGTCTAATGATTCATTACCTATCAATGCAGTGCGCTATGTCCAGTTTGTCTAATGATTCATTACCTGTTTTGTATAATGATTCATTACCTATCAATGCATTGCGCTATGTCGAGTTTGTATACTGATTCATTACTTATTTTTCCTTTTATCTAATATGTTAGAATCATCCATGTCTAATGATCCATCTAGCGAGACCTGTCGCATCTGCCTCAACTGAACACCACTGTCTTGGAGTTAACTGAATTGTAGGAAACGATCAATATCATCAACATCGAGAAGAAGAGATAGGCCATCCTCAATAGTTACTCTAGTAGCAAGCATAGGCTCTTGTTCCAATGGCTTCTTAGAGACGTTATGTTCGTTGCCACCAATCGCAGATGTAGGGTCAACTTCAAGAAGTGTAATATTACCCTAAATACTTGGATTGTATTTTGGGGGTAAGTATATATGTTTTGACAAAACATTACAGATATTCAAGGGATGGCATTATTTTCGATGCTTAATTTTTTAAGATACTATAAATGATTAAAGGCTTATAGTAATTGTGTATATTTAGGCTTTTCGTCTTTTGTGGTGGTATTTGACCCTTCAATATCAATATATGTTTTATACTAACAATTGATTGAATGTTTGTAGGATCGGGATATCTAAAATGGGGTCATCATCAAGGCTAGGAATACCCAGATCAGCTAGCATATGCAAATGATTTCGAAATTGATTTGTATTCCTTTTATGTTGTTATTTATTAGTTAATATTTCTTTTTTCGTGCTTAGTTTACTATTTGTTATCTGCAAGTGAACTTGTTGCTTTATATGGTTAATCCTCGGGAGGATCATAGGCCAGATATTGAGAAGTGAGAATAAATCATTTATCTTTGATTTTTCTCCTCTTTTGTTTGGTCGTTGTTTCAACATAATAAGGTCTATTGTTAGTTCAAATTTTGACACAAATCCTATTATTGTAGCTGGCTTGTTAACACTTCACTTTCATTATTGTTTTGTTCGAGGATATGCCAATTCAGATCAGATTGTACGTGTTAAAGCTAATTATTGTGATTGTTATATATTTAGGTAGTGGATGAGTAACGATGTTCATTATATTCTTGTAGTCAACAAAATGAATAACATCTTGGTCAATTTTTTATATAGGATAAACACATCATTCTTCCTGCACTAGAGTCGATTGCGTCCTCATCTTGTAATCTTGATGATTATAAACATACATAAGTATAATCTGGATACAAGTGTCATGCTTATTTATAAACGTGTCTATAACTGGTTGCATAGTTCATGATATGAGCTTTAGGTATATTTTGACTAGAGTATGATTGTTACTTTTCAATCACAGTCATTAGATTGAATAAGTTCAAGACTTATTATAATGATTATACCAAAAATCCGTGTATGTTGATTTATAGTGTGCTTCATATTTTTATGTGAGACTTGTGCAAAATATTATTCCTATTATTTATAAATTTGCCGGTATATGAATGATATGGGTTGTCGATGAAGTTGGTTCCTTGTCAAGAGGCAGAATAGGTTGTTTTTGTTAGACGCAGTAGGGATCAAAATGATTTCAAATTTTATTTCATATATATGATGCCCAAATGATATATATGATGCTCAAAATGATTTCAAATTTTATTTCATAGTTTTCTTTGTTTGGTCTATTAAGTCCTGCGTCCCGTCCCGTCCCGTCCCCCCCCCCCCCCCCCCTCTCTTTTTTGCCAATTGAATAAAGAAATTGAAAACATATCGGTGAATATGTTAACTACCAATGACTTAGCCATGCTCTCTTTATCCTTTGATAAGAACAGTTAATAGATCTACACTAGCCTCAAGTCTTCACGGAGTATAGATTTTGTTGTCAGTTTGGATTGTTTTTAGTTGATGATTCACCTTCTTAACTTTACACTAGTGATCATGAATAATGCATGTTACGGTTTGTCTTGACAGTAACTACATTGAAAATGGTTCAGCTCTTATCTTCTCTAATAATGATGCAGATTTGATTTAAACATTATAGTTGTGGTCCTTTGGTTGTTTTCTTTCATAGTGATTGTAACTATTTTGTTTTATGGGGCCACTTATAGGTTGCTTCTTGTTGTACAAGATGAATGTAATTGAGTAACAACAGGGGATCAAAGCAAGATATTAGATTTATCAACCAAGTTTCAAGATGCAATTAAGGTCTGATTGATTTCTTTACCACGTATAAATTGTGGTTTCCCCAACGTTGTGGGTTGATTAATTTATGAAAAATGGTATTGATTTCAATTCCTTCTATATTGACCTTATTAGAATTCCTTTCTTTGCTATGTGAATATGCAGATGCATTGTTTAAGTTGATGTTTATGATTAGCAGTAAATGTATGCATAACTGTTTGACAAATATATAATTGTAATATTAATGTTACGGTTTAGATTCTTTGCTTTGGCAGCTTATTTTTACTGGAATTTTACTATTATAGAAATTTCAGGTTGTGAGTATGTACATTAAAGATACGAGTCATCGGGAAATGTAGTTTTAAGGATTACATGCAATTTTGGTGCGAATGACATTTATGGAGTTCAAATTACTAATGATATATGGTAAAAAAATCAGTTCCATTATGCAATTTTGATGCGAATGTATTAATGTTCTTTTGTGATAACACTTCCTGTGGGTTATTTAGGTGAGCTTTTTCTTTATACAATATTATGTTATATATGATTTTCTTTATGATAAAGATGTCTTTCTTCTTGCACGACTTTTAGGTTTATACAATATTAATTATTCACTTGATTCTAATGTTTACTATATTTTTTTATAGGGCGGGCTTTGGTGGGGACTCACCCCTCATCCGGCCCTAATGGGGGGGATTTTGGGGTAAATAAATAGGTCAAGTCGGGTTTGAAATAAATAAAAAGTCGGGTTCAGGGCAGGTTTTTCTTCTAAAAAATCCAAACTCGTCCTGTTTAAGGGTATTACTACAAATAACTGAAATTTGGTTACACCGATTTGAATACTAATAGGGAAGATTGAAAGGCTAGGTATTTGGTTAGAGTTCATATCATTTCCCGGATATATCATTTTCTTTAATGAAGTTAATCTCACTAGGCGAAATACAAGCCTGTGTACCCCTCTCCTTATCATTTATAACACATTTTGCATCACCATTGCCTAAGCCAAGATTATAATCGCAATTCGATAAATTTGACCCTTTAATCGAACTATGCATTTTCAATATACCGGATATAACATTTGCATCACCATTGCTGAATCGAGGTGGTTTCACAAAATTGAGGAGGTTGGTATTGCTTTACCTCACAACTATAATGCCAGAGAGATTTTCTTTTCTCTTTGCCTTCAAAATCTTATTATTGAGTGCATCGATGGGTTGGCAGTTGTCCTCAGTCCCCATCATTATGAGAATTTTCTGAATGAGGCTGCATACACTCAGTTGGAACCATTCTTATGCAGCAGTCAGTTTGACAATGATGATGTGAAGTTCTTTGACATAACACAAGTTAAAAGGCTACTGGAACCAAGAGAGAATTAGATACATGTTCACAACATAGGTTTATTTCACAACATAGGCTGCATACACTATATTGGAGTTTTAAGTTAAAGTCAATCTCTTCATTTATGTGAGTGGGTTTTATTCGGATGAAATCTCATGTTAGTATCTGTTGCTATATTGTAGTAGACATGGGAGAAGTAGGCATTGTAACCCCACTCAACCCAGTCATAAATCAAGGTCACTCTGGATCTTCATGGAGATTAAGGTAAGCTTGGGCTAAACTTTTAATGCTCTGCTCGTGCTTTCTTTTATTTAAGGTTTTATCATAAGTGCATGATTTTCAAATTATGGACTACTACACTCTAATTTTTTCTTACCTGGGTGTAATAAAATGTTGAAAAGTGTTTCCATATTTTAGGAATTACAAATTTGTAACAATCTCTCCTAGGTGAATTACAAAGAAAGAGAGGGGTTTACATGGATTAAAATGTATGTTCAAGTTAGTACAAACTTATCTTGAATGAGCTTTGACCAAACTAAGTTCGAATATCTTGATCCATTTTATAATTCTGTTTGTAATAGATACGAACTGCTGCTATATAAGTTCGTTATTAAAGTTGTGCAGAATGCTCATATCAAAGGACTAAAGGGGCAGAAACAAACAGTTGATGCACCCCTATTCATTTGGAAGCTACTTAGGCAAGTAAGTGTCTATGTGTTGGGTAGTTTATTACCCGAGAATTTTAGTTAGAGGTCGTGTTTCTCATCTGATCTACTTATTTTTATTTCAGGCCATCATCAGTGATCCATCTATGATTAACATTGTCATCTTGGTGTTTGCGAATAAAAAAGACATGGTATGTTGCATATACTGGCTTCTAATTAGTTTACTTGTGCATTGAAATAAAAGTACATGTTTATATCAACATAGAGCTCTGTGATTAGGACACATAAATAGGTGCATGAGGTCTTTTGTTTGGTATGCTTTGTATTAAGTTTTTGGTATTCTATTCTAGAAAAAAGAACTTGTAAAATAAACTTTTAAGATTCTATTATAATCCACTTTTGTAGGCTTTGTTGAAATCGACAAAGCCTTTGGAATTGACCGTGTAGTAATGGGAATTGACCCCAAACGGCCCCGTAAGAGGCGTGAACACCTCGCACAGGACCAATGTAACTTGTAGGAACTGACCGCGTAGACGCGGGTCTCCCGATTTGAGAATATGACGATAATTTCAAAATATGTAGATTAGGCTTGAAAACAAGTCGTTGAAGGGTGAAAACCCAAACCAACCCCCAAACGGCCCCGTAAGAGGCACGAACACCTCGCATGGGACCAATGTAACTTGTACGAACTGACCGCGTAGCCGGCGGGTCTCCCGATTTGAGAATAGAACGATAATTTCAAAATATGTAGATTAGCCTTGAAATCAAGCCGTTGATGGGTGAAAACCCAAACCAGCCCCCAAACGGCCCCGTAAGAGGCACGAACACCTCGCACGGGACCAGTATAACTTGTACAAACTAACCACGTAGTCGCGGATCTCTCGATTTGAGAATATGACGATAATATTAAAATATGTAGATTAGGCTAGAAAATAAGTCGTTAACGGGGGAAACACACAAACTAACCCCCAAACGGCCCCGTAAGAGGCACGAACACCTCGTACGGGACCAATGTAACTTGTACGAACTGACCGCATAGTCGCGGGCCTCCTGGTTTGAGATAATGATGATAATTTTAAAAAATGTAGATTAGGCTTGAAAACAAGCCGTTTAAGGATGAAAACCCAAACCAGCCCACTAACGGCCCCGTAAGAGGCACAAACACCTCGCACGGGACCAATGTAACTTGTACGAACTGATCGCATAGTCGCAGGTCTCTCGGTTTGAGAATATGTCGATAATTTCAAAATATGTCGATTTGGCTTGAAAATAAGCCGTTGAAGGGTGAAAACTCAAACCAGCCCCCAAACGGCCCCGTAAGAGGCACGTACACCTCGCACGGGACCATTATAACTTGTAGGAACTGAATAGCGTAGTCGCGGGTCTCCCGATTTGAGAATATGATGACAATTTCAAAATATGTATATTAGGCTTGACAACAAGTCGTTGAAGGGTGAAAACCCAAACCAGCCCCCAAACGGCTCCGTAAGAGGCACGAACACCTCGCACGGAACCAATGTAACTTGTAGGAACTGATCGCGTAGTCGCGGGTCTCCCGATTTGAGAATATGATTATAATTTCAAAATACATAGATTAGGCTTAAAAATAAGTCGTTGAAGGGTGAAAACCCAAATCAACCCCCAAACGGCCCCATAAGAGGTACGAACACCTCGCACGGGATCAAAGTAACTTGTATGAACTGATCGTGTAGTCGCGAGTCTCCCGGTTTGAGAATATGATGGTAATTTCAAAATATGTAGATTAGGCTTGAAAATAAGCGGTTGAAGGGTGGAAACACAAACCAGCCCCAAACGGCCCTGTAAGAGGCACGAATACCTCGCACGGGACCAATGTAACTTATACGAACTGACCGCGTAGTCGCGGGCCTCTGTAACTTGTACGAACTGAACGCGTAGTCACGAGTCTCTCGGTTTGAGAATATGACAATAATTTCAAAATATGTAGATTAGGCTTAAAAACAAGCCGTTGAAGGGTGAAAACACAAATTAACCCCTAAACGGCCCCGTAAGAGGCACGGACACCTCGCACGGGACCAATGTAACTTGTACAAACTGACCGCGTAGTCGCGGGCCTCCCGATTTGAGATAATGGCGATAATTTCAAAATATGTAGATTAGGCTTGAAACAAGCCATTTGAGGGTGAAAACCCAAACTAGCCCCCAAACGGCCCCGTAAGAGGCACAGACACCTCGCACGGGACCAATGTAACTTGTACGAATTGACCGCGTAGTCGCGGGCCTCCCGATTTGAGATAATGACGATAATTTTAAAATATGTATATTAGGCCTGAAAATAAGCCATTTGATGGTGAAAACCCAAACTAGTCCCCAAACGGCCCCGTAAGAGGCACGAACACATCGCACGGGACTAATGTAACTTGTACGAACTGACCGCGTAGTCGCGGGACTCCCGATTTGAGAATTTGACGATAATTTCAAAATACGTAGATTAGGCTTGAAAACAAGCCATTGACGGGTGAAAACACAAACCAGCCCCCAAACGGTCCCGTAAGAGGCATGAACACCTTGCAAGGGACCAATGTAACTTGTACGAACTGATCACGTAGTCGCGGGCCTCTCGGTTTGAGATAATGATGATAATTTTAAAATATGTAGATTAGGCTTGAAAATAAGTAGTTTGACGGTGAAAACCTAAATCAGCCCTCAAACGGCCCCGTAAGAGGTACAAACACCTCGCACGGGACCAATGTAACTTGTATGAACCGACTGCATAGTCGTAGGTCTCCCGATTTGAGAATATGCCAATAATTTCAAAATATATCGATTTTGCTTGAAAATAAGTCGTTGAAGGGTGAAAACCCAAACTAGCCCCCAAACGGCCCCGTAAGAGGCAAGAACACCTCACACGGGACCAATGTAACTTGTTAGAACTAACCGCGTAGTCGCGGGTCTCCCGGTTTGAGAATATAACGATAATATCAAAATATGTAGATTAGGCTTGAAAATAAGCCGTTAAAGGGTGAAAATACAAATTAGCCCCCAAATGGCCCCGTAAGAGGCACGAACACCTCGCACGGGACCAATGTAACTTGTACGAACTGACCACATTGTCGCGGGCCTCCCGGTTTGAGATAATGACGATAATTTCAAAATATATAGATTAGGCTTGAAAACAAGCCGTTTGAGGGTGAAAACCCAAACCAGCCCCCAAACGGCCCCGTAAGAGGTACGAACACCTCGCACGGGACGAATGTAACTTGTAGGAACTGACCGCGTAGTCGCGGGTCTCTTGATTTGAGAATATGATGATATTTTCAAAATATGTAGATTAGGCTTGAAAATAAGACGTTGAAGGGTCAAAACCCAAACCAGCCCCCAAACGGCTCCATAAGAGGCACGAACACGTCGTACGGGACCAATGTAACTTGTACGAACTGACCGCGTAGTCGCGGGTCTCCCGATTTGAGAATATGATGATAATTTCAAAATATGAGATTACGCTTGAAAATAAGCCGTTAAAGGGTGAAAACTCAAACCAGCCCCCAAACGGCCCCGTAAGAGGCACGAACACCTCGCACGGGACCAATGTAACTTGTATGAACTGACCACGTCGTCACGGGTCTCTCGGTTTGAGATAATGACGATAATTTCAAAATATGTAGATTAGGCTTGAAAACAAGTCGTTTGAGAGTGAAAACCCAAACTAGCCCCTAAACGGCCCCGTAAGAGGCATGAACACCTCGCACGAGACCAATGTAACTTGTAAGAACTGACCGCGTAGTCATGGGTCTCCTGGTTTGAGACTATGACGATAATTTCAAAATATGTTGATTTGGCTTGAAAACAAGCAGCTGAAGGGTGAAAACCCAAACCAGCCCCCAAACGGCCCCGTAAGATGCACGTACACCTCGCACGGGACGAATGTAACTCGTACGAACTGATCATGTAGTCATAACTTGTGTAAGATTTTTTATTTTAAAATATAATAATAATTTCAACTCCTGTATGTAATTTTTTAGCTTGAGTAAGATTTTTTTTATAAATTACTTAGTTACTAATATCGTATCTTTTTTGTATCCTATTTTTTTTGCAGGATAACATTTTATCGTTAGCATTTATTCACGTGGAACACACGAAGAACTTAATGGTTTACAACAAGGGGTTTATTCATGATTCTATTTTTTTGTGTTATTATGGTCGTGCAGTCTTTTATAGTTTTATTGTTAACTTTTATAGCCGTGCTGGCTTTTGTAATTTTATTGTTATATTTTGTGGCCATGCGGGTTTTATGTTACGCAGGTTTTAGAATGTCTAGAAAATAGAGGAAACTCTGCCCAATTTTTTTTTATCTGTGAACTACTAAAGACTTGTAATATTTTGAAGTTTGTATATACAATAGTTTATCAACAATGTGCAAGATTTGCAATTTGTGAATTTTCTTGTTTTTAAATAAATAATTTTTTTTTTCTTTTATCCAAAAAATTTGGCACAGTTCAAACCCGTGCTAAAAGTGTATCAAATTTTGGCACGATTTTGAACTGTGCCAAATGTTTATCAAAATGCGCTCAATCTGGCACAGTTCAAAACTGTGCCAAAAGTGTATCAAATTTTGGCACGATTTTGAACTGTGCCAAAAGTTTATCAAAATGTGCTCAATCTGGCACAGTTCAAAAGTGTGCCAAAAGTGTGCCAGAAATATCAAATTCTAGCACGGTTTAAAAGTGTGTCAGAAGTGTTCCTGTTTGGTCAAATCTGGCACACTTTTAAATCGTGCCAGAAAAAAATGGCCATTTTGGAACACCTGATTCTGGCAGAGTTCAAAACCATGCCAAATTTGATCTGGCACAGTTTTAAACCGTGCCAGATTGCTATTTTTGGTGTAGTGTGTGCTGCTAAAGATAATAAGCTCCACAGCCATCACCATAGGTCGTGGTCTTCTAGAGTATGTCTGTAGCCTTTTCATATTAAGATGTAGCCTCTAGGTTCCATAAGTACGTAGACTCCTCCTCTAACCTAGGTTCAATAATTCAACAACACACAACGGCCTCCCACATGGCTGCGACTTCTAAAGTTTTAAGGGTTGTTTCACATAGCATAAATAAAAGAGGTGCATATTTAGAGTTTCATTCACTACAAATTGAAAATCAAAACTCTAAATCTATCTATAATTCTCCCATTCCTCCTAAAAAAAGATTTTAGTTAATAAAAATGTCTCAACAAACTTCTCCACCCGCTGACGATTGGGTTAATATTTAATTGCAGTCCATCAATTTTAAGCAAGTGGTCACTACGACGTGGTATACAAGGGAGATGACTATGGCCGACCCAAGGGTGTTGCTATGGGATTCGAAAAATCATCGGTCTGCCTATTTTATGGCAACCGGGGTTATGTAAATATTCTTTTAGGATTTTGAAGATTTTTCATTAATGTTTACTTTTTGTGAGCCTTATAATATTTTCTTATTCATTATTTTTATTTTCTTACAGACCGACATCAGGTCCACCACTATTAAGGTATGGGTATCCACGATGGTATACGAGGTTTATGATGAATTTCATATTGATATACATTATCTAGTACAAGAGTCGAGTTTCGTACCGTTAGGAGAGTCACTTGACGAGATGCAACGATCTTCATTGCTTCTTATTACTTTAGGAGAGAGGTGGTTGAGCACTACCCACAACTTCCACCTAAGGGTCGACGAGATGATCATCACTCCAATGGACACCTTTGAGATATCAGTTCCATTTTACGATGGTACACAAATCGGGATCAATTATACCTTATTATGTTTAATGTAGTAATTGAGCCTTTAAAGAATGATTCTAGCGAGCCATTTCAGATCACTACTCTGAAGATTCGGATTGAGTATAAAAATATCAATGTGGTTGTTGCTAGGCATGTACGTGAGAAGGCGCGACTCTTCCTTTTCTATCTCTTGGTGACCATTTTCTTAGCTAAGAGTGACGATGACATACTATATGATTCTTCCCCTACCTTATGGACTTCACCCATGTGAAAGTGGTGATCGCTTAAATAAGTTATGTTACCAATTTGTAAAAGTGGTGATCTCTTAAATAAGCTCTGATACCAATTTAAAAAGCATATGTGTGATACTGATTAAACCGAATTGGCAAATTTCCAAGTTAACCTTATTTAATAGGTGTCAATTTTTAATCCAATTTAATTCAGCCCAAAAATATGCATCTAGGTGTAGTAGATCATGCCAACACAAAAAAATATGAATTGCTAACTCACAAATTTTAGGAAAAATCTCCGAAGGGAAAAACCTTTTATTTCACTAATAATACTCACAATGATTACAAGCAAAATATGCAAAGAATTTATCCTAGCAAACTCTCATGGGCTGCAACCTAAATCAGCAATGGAATTTCGTAGCAACTCCACAAGAATTCAGTTCAGTCAACCCAGGAACACCCACGAATACTCCCTTTGACACGCAATCACGTCAGCCCAGCACCTCCATCAAGTGTCACCTAGATTAGTAGTAGAGATCTTCTCTACAAGAGAAACTTCACAAAATTGTGTTCTTAGGTTCCAAAATAATTCACATAAAGATTGGGATGTTTTGTGAATTGAAAACAAAAGGATTTGATCCCTAAATGAAGAAAAAAAGAATTTTGTTGGTTTGCAGTTTGTGCATAATGAAAAATATCAGGTCTACTTAACGAAAACGGAGTGGTCTAACACGCTTTATATAAAAATTTAAGGCGACGCGTCGCTCGGATGAAACTGGTATGTTGCTTGAACAAAGCATGTTGTCGCTCGAACGAGATTTCACATGAGATAGCTATGTCACTCAAATAACTGGGTTATCTCGCTCGAACGGGCTGCTTAAAAAAATTATTTCATCAAAAACTCCGCCTCAACACTTGAAAAAAATTCTTTGACGAAAAACTTCGATTTTACACTTAGAAAATATTTTAGAAAAATTATCCCAACACTCGAAGTGAATCTCTAAGGTAATTAAACACAATCTTACCAAAATTAATCTCGCGTAGGGCTGAATGTTGAAGAACTTTGATATTCGAATCCGTCTTGACGCATGATTGAACTTGAATAAGTCTTCGACGGTTGTAACGGTATATGACATACACTAATGTAAACAAGACTTATAAAATATGTCCTTACAACCCACATTCAATTATATGATAAAGGTTCTTGGTCCTCTCATTCGTATATGCTAGATTGGATACATTCAATAGGCACCACAAGACTATATTCATTGTCTCTCCATATCTTTTGAAGGTATGATTTACATTATTTGCATTTTCTTATCATTTTATTTAGCTCCATGTGTCAATGGCATTACATCTCATGTATATATTATAAACCTATGTAGATTTTCATTTATATGTATACTCTTTATATGTAAATGTTTTATACTAGGTGTATGTTGACTTATATGACGTATAAGATATATATGTTAGGTAGTTATAGTATAATATGCGTGCAGAATTATCATTCTATACACTCATGTGCTTTATACACAATGTAGACTTTACATGTTTGGAAAATACTGACATGTATAATGACACTCATGATTTGGAAAGTGTGGTTCTTTGGGACCATAGTTCTGTATATTGACTTGATTCTATTAAAGGAGGATGAGGTTTTTGCGTGGCCTCGTATGAGGAGGTGAGGGATGGGAATTGCATTTCAAACACACCCTATGCCTATGATGTAGTTCATAGGACTTAAACCATTTACCAAACGCTTAGATATGGCTTTGCATTTCTATTTTTCTGATTTGAAGTTGCAAGGTTATATGAACTAAGTTTATTACATGGAATACACACACACAACCAAATTAAAATTAGTTAAGAAGAGATATTCCCCAATTTTAATTTATGTAGCAGATTGAAAAGTTAGCAGGAACAAATTTCAATTAATGCGATGAGATTGTTAACTTGATTAATAGAAATAAAATTATCCAATTTTATCCATTTTATCCTAAGCATACATCAATGTGATTTAATAAAGTAAATTGCGAAAATCACAACCACAACGCGCCAATGTACGAGGAAAACCCAAATAGGAAAAACCTCGAACGGCTGGGCCTAGACAAAATCCACTACAAAATAGGTTTTACAAGAGACTCAAAAGACTTACAGACATTGACTCACTAAAGACATGCTTATGACGTCCTCGACCTCCGAATTTGTATTACGCGAAGCTCCAACGCGTTGCTCGACACTACTCGTGTCGCGGTATCCATCGAAGCCCAAAACCATCGTCTCCACTAAGCATGAATGCAAAGATCCACCACAAACTTTCTTGTTGAATGTCAAGTTGATTGTAGGGGTTTTATTTCAAATGTTGAAAATGGTGTTGGAGATTGATTTTACCAAAAAGAGGGAAGTTGTGAATTTTGCTATCAAGAGAATATAAAACTTCCTTTGTTCAAGAAACTAATTTTCGTCCATATATCATATATGAAAAAGTAGTGGACCAAAATAGTTTTTATAAAATAACTGCTCGAAAAAAGTTAAAATTTTCAAATTTGGCAGATCTCGTTCGAACGAGTATCTAATGATGTTCCAGTGTAGAGATAGATAAGTCGTCACGTTCGAACGAGGTTATTCGAACAACACTTCTAACGAGTTTCCAGTGTGTACTGCAAAATGTCGTTAGATCCAGGTCGTTTGAACGAGTATTTAACGATGTTCCAGTGTAGAGATAGATAGGTCGTCAGAAATCTCGTTCGAACGAGGTTGTTCGAACGACACTTCTAATGAGCTTCTAACGAGTTTCCAGTGTGGCCTGCAAAATGTCGTTAGATCCAGGTCATTCGAACGACCTAGAGAAATATCGAACGAGATTACATAATTTTCCTAGAGAAGGTTAAAAATAAATACCAAAAATACTTATTTATGAAAAACTTTACTCTATGTGAAAATTTCTCGATTATTAAAAAATACTCTAACACTTAAAATGATTTGGTTATATACCTTTTAGAAGAGAGAACATGGCGTGCAAATTGATGTCGAGTGAACTTTGGATGCAATGATCGAATCTTTACTGTTGAATGTTGTTTGATGAGGAATGACCGAAAATTGTTTTGTCCTACGGAATGTAGCAAATATAACAAATGACTCAATTGGAAATTTGTCCTTACAAATCCCCCCCTTTGGCTATTCCGGGACAAAACAGAATAATAAAAAAGAAATAAAAAGACTGAATTTATTAAGCCATCCATCAAGCCAATTCTAAAGCCCGTCCTAAAAATCCAAAAAAAAGACAGACTCAGTAACATGACTGACGATGCTGCAAAAGAGTAGATGATGTATCCTACACACATGAAACAACAAATTCATAAACGCATGGGGAAGTAGAGAATGTAACATATATAAAACAATGTGTTAGCATATGTTGTGAATAGTAAATGAACTCCCCCTAAAATATACATATGTTGAATATTAAGAAATTAACTCCCCCTAAATTATGAATTCCCCCTATCAATATTTCTCCCCCTTTTTGTCCGAAAAAGACAAAGGGATAAATAGCCTGCATGTTAAAAGGTAATCGGGAGAATAATAGGCAATTAAAACCAATAAGAATAACTGACAAAGGGAATAACATGATAACTCATTAACCAAAGGGAAATGCCAAATATTCAATGTGCATACACGTCATAAGGAAAAAATCCAAACGAAAATAAAACAGTACAAGAAAGAGAATATTCCACTCAACCTCACAAATAAAACGATAAAGTAGACTAAAAACAAAGTAAATCAAGGAGCAGGAGCATCATGAGGAGAATCATCGGGAAGGGAGCCTGAACCGTATGAGCCTGCACCGCGGTGCATCTTCATGTGGCGAATGGCCTCAAGGTGCTCTAATAGAAGAGAATCTCGATGGGCCTGTGCTTTATCTCTTCGCGCTTGAGCCTCCTCCCGGCGAGCATGGGCTGCCCTTTCCTGCTGCATGGAAATCATAAGCTCCTGTAAAATCGCCCTGTCTTGACGCCTATCTTCATGAATCTGCTCAACCTGTTAACGGACAAACAAAATATTCTCCGACTCTACGGGTGCAGGAGCATACGAAGATGATGGTCGATGGGTACTACGAGAGGGTGCGGGACGACTAGGGGCAGGGTGGGAGGAAGTGGCGGATTGGGAAGAGGCTGAGGGAGAGGGAGTGAGTTGAGGAGTATCAGGGGGTAAATGACCACGAGACCGACTGACCGATGACATGTCAATGGTTTGGTAGCTGGTGACGGGGACATCGGTGGATAGGCGGAGGCAGCCGGCGGTAAGACAAAACCTGATAACTATAGCAGCAAATGGTAGGGCTTGGTGAGCGGGACTAGAAGGGAGGATCCTAACCGTCCGAATGACACTAAAGAGTAAAGCGGGGAGATCGATGGCAACCCTAATGCTAATTTCAAACATTAGGTACACGTGCATTTTGGTGATTTGGGTTGTGTTCGCATGGGGAATAAGACACGCACACACGATCCAATTAAGGACCATAAAATAGGGATGCAAGTGTTTGTGAAAGATTGTGACAGTACCGGGAGGGTTAAGCCTAAAGATGATGCGCATAATGAGGGAAGGGTTAGGGCGAGTATTGGGAGCCCATGGGAAGGAGGGATTATAGACCTTGGGTAAGGAGATGAGATGATCAATGGATTCGGGAGAGACAATAATCTCCTTACCGCGCACTCGAGAGAAAATACGATTCTCCCTATCATGCATCCCAAAATAAAATTCCCGAATAAGATCGGGAAAAATAGTGTCCGTGAGTGAGAATAGGGGGTCCCACCCTAAAGCAGAAATCCAAGAATGGACAGTGGTGCCTTTGATAGATAGGAGATTGACAATTTTCTCACTCACAATAGAACGATTGGAGAAACCTTGGGTATGATATTGGGTGTGGGCGGTGAGTGATCCCCAATGAAGCCTAAGGTCTGGAATAGACGCATTTGCACTGGAATCCTCATCGAAGTAAGAGGAGCGTTCCTCAGGATAGTCACGAATGCGACGTGGGCGACGGTTACGGACCATTCTAAATAAGGATGAGACTAGAACCTACCCAAACAAAATTCCAACCAAACACACCAATAATCCAACAAACCAATCAGTAATAAGCCCATCCTCCGTTAGATATAAAATGAAAATAAAAAGAAAAAGAAAATTCTATTTAAGATAAATTCCATGAAATTAAAAAGAATTTTAATTTGAGAAAACTAATATTATCATGGAATTTAGCTTAACCAGGGGTAACACAAACAATAAAAGGAGTAAATAAAATGGCCCCAAAACAAAGTAGAGATATACACATATTGGTATATGAAAATTGGGAAACAAAAGAAGAAATCGTTTTGGTGTAAAAATTGGACCCAATAGCATATATATCAAAAGAGATAGATAGATATATAAAACCAAAAAAATATACATAGATAGAAAGAATGGAGGAGGGAAATACCTCGAGAGAAGTGGTGCCCTAGAAGAGAAATGAGGTTAAGAAAGGGAAGGATGAGGTTTAATGGAGGAGTAGAAATGGGGTTTAATCGTGGGGAAATAGAGGGTATGGGAGAGAGAGGGATAATGGGTAATGGGGTAAAGGGTAAAGGACAGTGGAAGAGAGAGTGGGAAAATGGAAAGGAGAGAGAAATCTGGGAAATGAGGAAATGGGGAAACGTGGGCAGGTGAAGAGAAAAAAAAATTGAGGCGATAGTTTTGGGAAGAGAAATCGCAGAAATTAAACCCAGGTCGTTTGAACGAGTGATGTTAGTATTTGGGATAATTAATTGGAAAATTAATTCGAATTTAAATGCTAGCGAGATGAGAGTTAGTATTTGTTTATTAATATGTTGTTGAATATTACTGAGTGATTATGGTAATATGTGATCATTGAATTTATTAAAATTGTCGTGAGTTGAAAATACGGCAGTTTCGGTAATTTAATTGGGACGCGCGTGTCAGTCGTGTAAGGACCCAATTTAATGGATTTAAAAGTATTTTATTTTTATGTCATCCGTATGAGCTTTTTGAGTGCGCCAACGTGTCCGTAAGGTTCGAGATAGTCAGAAAAAACTAGACGGGGGTTTAGATTGGGTCCCGGGGCATTTTTAGGTATGGACAGCAACCCGGGAGGGTATTTTAGTCATTTCTATTTTGGGGTGAATAGTAACCCACGAATTTAAGTTAGTTTTTATCAGCCAACACTTGAGTCCCTTAGGGTTTTCACAACCAAAAAAATCATAGTAGCAGTTAGAGAAGAAGAGAGGAGAAGTTTCAAGGGATTCCATGGCCATAACCACACACCACCACCACCGTCGGATTTGTGATCGGAAATAGAGGGGGAAACAACCAATAACGTCATCAACGGATCAGAATCGGTATTTTCAGGTAAGTGATTTATCTTGCAAAGATTCAAAGCATATATTTTACATGTTATTATAGAATTGAAGATTTATCATGAATAATGAAAATTGAATGGATTTAAAAGGTTTAAATCATAATCTGGGTAGGTCTTGCATGTAGTTTAATGTTGGAGATGATACCAGCCACGGATTTATGATTTATGGGTAGAGAATTATGAAATTTCATTGAATTATATGATGTTCTTGAAGAAATAGGAAAACTAGGGTTTTATATGAAAATTGGGTATTTTGATCCAAGAACTTTATGTTCTATGTTGATTTGATGATTCTAAAACGTGAGGAATGATGTAAACATGTTAGTATGATAATTAGTATACTTAGTTGTGAGTTTTGGACGTTAGGATGATGAATTTGAAGTGTAAAAAGAGGAGAACTCGTAATTGTTAAGAAATTCTGGGCTGATACCTGCTTGATCGATCGATCGACTCCGGAATATCGATCGATCGAACCATCGATAGATCGACCCCTTTTCTTCGATCGATCGACCCCTTCTGATTTTCAACAATTGTTTCTCTTTAAGGTTTAATGATTATTCCAAAGCCTATGTTGGTTATTAGGGTGATTAATTTAATATTGTGGGACTTAGATAAAGTCAGTAGGGTCTTAGTTATTATCGAAGAATGTTATAACTTATGGAATTGATAGCTATTGCTTACGAGGGTCTACCGAGTGAGGTACGATTAGAAAGCATTCGAATTGAAACTATAATGGGAATTTATGATGGTGTAAGGTTAAGAGCATGAACGGAGTGACTTTAAGTGCTGAGATAACATTCGAAATTAATAAGAAACCTAGTAACCTTTTTAGATAGGTTTAAGTACTCAAATTGATATAATGAGAGAGTTATCAAGCTGAAAATATATTACATATTATGTTAGGGGTAAACTTGTTACGTACGAGACATTACTAGATGGAATGTGTGAATACTTATATTGTAATATGATTACTTAGGTTGTGTGAATGCCTAGTGTATGGATTTCTTATGTGTATGACATACCTACCATACTTGCTATCACGGGAGGTTAGTTTTATTTTGGAAAAGGACTCTCTTATCCTTGTGTGCCTTCGGGGGGATTTAGACTGGTACCTTAAGGACATAGGGCTGTGAATGACTTATTTGTGAGTTGATAAGTCAGCTGACTATGGGAGCGTAGGTATGTGCGTGACCCCTGGGTATGTGAACTATGTTCGCCTCCAATATGTGTGATTTGTATTTAGACGGTTCTTGAGTGATTCGGAACACGTGATCCTTACGTACGTGATGTACATGGATTTGATAGCAGAGTATGCGTGCACCGCAGCTTAGCCTAGGGGTGCCATATTGTATTTATGTACTCATATTGATATACTTATGTACTTGTGACTGGTTCATTGTTTCTTAGTAGATGTGAATAACTAAGATATTTGAATGGGTTAAGAATGAGAATTTAATTAACACTTGAGATAATTAATTTAATGAATGTGAACATGGGTTATAAATATGGCTTATTTGGGGGTTAAGTGTAGATACTCTATGTTAGAATGCGAAGGCAGGAGTGCTACAAACTAGTTAGATAGTGGCATAACTAGGATGGGTTAAAGGCATACGTTAGGTGTGCCCAGTAGTTGAGAGGTAAGAAACTCATGTGAGAGTACGCAATTAATGTGTTTATAATATGTGTTGTTCAATTGTAATTTAAACACTTGCTAAACTTTTAAACTGTTTTCACATCGGGCTCTGACCCGTTTTCCTCCAAATCTATTTTTTGTTTTGTAAAAACATTTTAGGTGCCCAGCTACAGGGACGCCTAGCATAGGAGCTCCATTCTGATGACGTGTTGTAGCTGCTGTGAAAATTACAGGATCTTAGTAGTAGATGCTCTCATTTTATCCTTGATTCCTTCAGAGTCATTTGTATCAGTTAGGGCATGTCGCCCATTCTTATTTAGAGGTTGTAGTTGCGGACTTTCATTATTTCAGTTTTTGGGTTATTATTTATTCAGACTCTTGTATTGGGACATTATTTACTCTGGCATCTTTATTATTGGGGTGTTTACTCCAGACTTATTTGATTTCATCTCGTTGAGCATTTATATGAGATTATTTATGCGATTGATGGTTTATAAATAAATTCTTATTTATTTGTTAACATAATTAATAAAATTTGACATCTCTCTTTTTAAATATTAGGTGGCTAGTAATTGATTAAATGTTTTTCGACAGTGATGCTAAGACTGAACCAACTTGATATTCTGTATTAATTTAATAAAGGAGTAGCTACCCGGTATTTAATTAGACGGGGTGTTACATTAAGAAGAGATATTCCCCAATTTTAATTTATGTAGCAGATTAAAAAGTTAGTAGGAACAAATTTCAATTAATCCGATGAGATTGTTAACTTGATTAATAGAAATAAACTTATATAATTTTATCCATTTTATCCTAAGCATACATCAATGTGATTTAATAAAGTAAATTGCGAAAATCAGAACCACAACGAGCCAATGTACGAGGAAAACCCAAATGTGAAAAACCTCGGACTGTTGGGCCTAGACAAAATCCACTACAAAACAGGTTTTACAAGAGACTCAAAAGACTTACAGACATTGACTCACTCAAGACATGCTTATGCCGTCCTCAACCTCCGAATTTGTAGTACGCGAAGCTCCAACGCGTTGCTCGACACTACTCGTGTTGCGGTATCCATCGAAGCCCAAAACCACCGTCTCCACTAAGCATGAATGCAGATATCCACCGCAAACTTGCTTGTTGAATGTCAAGGTAATTGTAGGGGTTTTATTTCAAATGTTGAAAATGGTGTTGGAGATTGATTTTACCAAAAAGAGGGAAGTTGTGAATTTTTCTATCAAGAGAATATAAAACTTCCTTGGTTCAAGAAACTGATTTTCGTCCATATATCATATATGAAAAAGTAGTGGACCAAAATAGTTTTTGTAAAATAACTGCCCGAAAATAAGTTAAAATTTTCAAATTTGGCAGATCTCATTCGAACGAGGTCGTTCGAACAACATGTCGTTCGAACGAGTATCTAACGATGTTCCAGTGTAGAGATAGATAGGTCGTCAAAAATCTCGTTCGAACGAGGTTGTTCGAACGACACTTCTAACGATCTTCTAACGTGTTTCCAGTGTGGCCTGAAGAATGTCGTTAGATCCAGGTCGTTCGAACGACCTGGAGAAATATTGAACGAGATTATAGAATTTTCCCAGAGAAGGTTAAAAATAAATACCAAAAATACTTCTTTATGAAAAACTTTACTCTATGTGAAAATTTCTCGATTATTAAAAAATACTCCAACACTTAAAATGATTTGGTCATATACCTTTTAGATGAGAGAACATGGCGTGCAAATTGATGTCGCGTGAACTTTGGATGCAATGCTCGAATCTTTATTGTTGAATGTTGATTGATGAGGAATGACCGAAAATTGTTTTGTCCAACGGAATGTAGCCAATATAACAAATGACTCGATTGGAAATTTATCCTTACATGATTTCATTTATTTAGTTTTAGTTCTGGCACTGAATATCTGCGATGTATGCTACACGTGTGCTTTATCCCTTGGCAGAGGGAAATTGGTGATCCGAGCATGATAAACATGAGTGCGAGGATGCACCACCTATTAGCGCATGAGTTCAAACAATACTGGTATCTCGACGAGCCGGTCTTATGTCATATTATGACATGTGAGCATCAAGTTCCAACGACGACGATTATATACGAGATATACTGGATATTTATGATGAAATAAGGGCAATTGTGCTTTTTTAGTAGCTTTATTTCCATTACTTAGACATAGTTGGGGAGGTTGACTGTATAGAATTCTCATCCCTTGGTTGATGGAACCCTTTATTGATGGTGTAACTACTACTGCATGGTAGTGAATTCCTTGTGATGTCGATTCAGATGTCAGATGGTGCGACCTCCAAGGAGGCTCTGTCGGTGATCTGGTAGCTGGGGGAACCATATAGGCACATCGTTATGAGGAGTACTGTTGGGATGGTGAGGAAAGAGATTCATTATCTCCCTCACACAACTTTTGATGGATTTCCTCCATATTTGACAGAGTTTCTAATGATGGGAGTATTTATTATCTTAATTTTTACTTTCAATCTATTTCTTCTTTATCTACTGATGTACCTTGGATACTAGTACCTTTCCTATTTCAGTTCATTGTAGGAGGTGATGGTGAAACAACCTAACTCTAGGATGTGTGATAGTGAATGACCTCGTGTGCTGAGTATGACAAGGATATGGCGCTTTCTTATGCTTCACACCATACTACCAAGGAGTATAGTCTCTTTTGGATATTAGGAATCCTCCAGTGGGTCGATAGACTCATTGCGTTTCTGTGGGAAAAAGCCCAAGAGAGGTTGAGATAATTGACGTAGAATGTACAAGTTGCTTCATGGATGATTAGGTTTTATATATTTTGTTACAACTTTTAATTATACATGAATATTTCATTGATATATATATATAGGGAGAGGTTCACAAGTGAACCTAAAAAATGAACTTTATAATGAACCTTAACAAAATAATATCTAACAACTCATTACTTTTAATTTTTATGTTGTAATTTGTCCGCGCCAGTGACAACGAACACGCGTGTCGATCGATCCCCAACTCCCTCACCCCCCGGCACCCCCACCACCCCACCCCCAATCACCACCATCACCGTGGCAGCCCTTATAGCAGCAGGGCTGCCATGGGGGTGGGGTGGGGGGGGTGGGGGCGGGGGGATTGTTGGGGATCAATCGACACACGTGTCCGTTGCCGTTGGCGCGGACTAATTACAACATAGGAATTAAAATTAATTAATTGTTAAGTATTTTTCTTAAGGTTCATTAAAAAGTTCATCTTTTAGGTTCACTTGTAAACCTCTACCTATATATATATATATATATATATATATATAGAGAGAGAGAGAGAGAGAGAGAGAGGCAGGCTCCTGTGCACACTAAGTTTGCACATTACCTTTTAAAAGTGTGCAAACTTAGTGCTGGCGCACACCAATTTTTTTATGTGATATTTAAACATTTCAACGGACTCACATAAAAAAAATCTGCTCAAAAAAACTTTTTTTGCTATTTTTAAAAAATCGGTCAAACTTTCGCAGTTTTTAAAGGGCTTAAAAACTGCGAAAGTTTGACCGATTTTTTAAAAATAGCAAAAAAAGTTTTTTTGAGCTGATTTTTTTTATATGGGTTCCTTGAAATGTTTAAATATCACAAAAAAAAAAATCAACTCAAAAATATTTTTTTTATTATATATAAAAGGTAATGTGCAAACTTAGTGTGCACAGGAGTCTGCCTCTATATATATATATATTTTTATTAACAACTCAGGGTTTTAAAAAGGTAAAATGATAAAAGAAACTTGAGAATTTTGATGAAATTTTTTAAAAGTTTTATAGGGCAAAGGATATGTGCAAATGGGAAATAAATCTCATTTTGCCAAAAGGGAGTTGTGCCTATCAGCACATACCTCAGCATGTTGATCAAGACATACATAAAGTACATCCTCTTTTTTCTAGTCCTCAAACATTTAATGGAAGTAAAAGGTTTCAAATGATGTTGCGAATGAATGAGCATTTGGACTATTTTGAATGGAAAGGTGATTTTTGTCTAATAAATAAGGGTTAAGGTTAATATTTTTAGAACACGCATACTTTCGCAAGGTTTCCTTTACTTTCTATAGTCATAAATCCTTCTTGATAAAGATTCCAATGTTCAAAGAAAACAATAACTATATCTACGAGGTCATATATGATGCTTTTAACTTGCCATCAATCTTTTTACGGTGGAACGTACTAATTGGTTGGAGCATTGGGATGATGTCACTGGAGTTTGGGTACCCTAAAAACCATGTATTGCGCTTTGTCATGTCAAAGTATGCTCCACTTATGAATAATATTTTATGATGTTGGATTACGGCCCAAGTGATGTGGATGTAATGCCTGATTTTTCCCATTCTTTTCGAGTTATGCTTATTCAATCACTGCACATCTCCCTAATGATAACATGATTTCTGGTAAGAGAGTATGAAATTTTAATCCATTGAGTCCCAGAAGCCATTCAATTTCAGGATATTCAATCAGAAGGATTTCAAGTTGCTATTGCACACTGTCTAACGACAAAGCTATTGTTGGTGACAGGGGGAATAAATTTCGACTCTTAAGTGGAAACCATCATTTATAAAATAATATATCATTACAATCATGTTGCTTAAATTTTGGTAATTACTTTGAATGGTTTAGATGACCCTACCACTTTCTTATGAGGTATAATTATGTTGTTATAATAATGGATTTTTATAGAGGTTTTGACCAGTCATGCCTCCACCATTTTAACTTTTTGATAATGGCCACTTCTTTATGAGGGCTCACATGAACCACAAACATGGCTTAGATAATGCCTAGATTAAGTGTATATTAGAACATGGAGACACTAAGATTCACTGGTTGTGCCATGGTGGGAGAGTTAGTCCCAATGTTAGTTGGATAAGTATCGTTATGCTCGACTTATTAGTTTGTAGCGAATCTCATTCTATTTCTTTCGGTGACTTCTTCAACATGTTAACTAGGAGTGATAATCACATCCCCCCCATAGATAATTTCTTCCCAGTTGAGGATTTAAATTAATCTTTAAGGTTATCATTAGGAAATATTTAGAAATGATGAAGGCGTTCATAGTGTATGTCCGCTTCAATTGGCGAGGCATCAAACCTTATCTAAAGATTTTCTAAGATGGCTTTGGGAAGATACGCATGTTAAATTTTATTCACATGAAATGAGAACGATATTGTTGTTGGGTATATGGGCTATCAATGATGGCATAGTTTTTAGGTTTTGGGTGAGCAAGGTAAACAAGATGATAAAAAGAAGAAGGTGGGCTATTCAGGCGACAGATGCCTGGGAATCGGATGATAATGATGGCTTAGGTCCATCAAGTGTTATGTATAACTATATGTATTGTTAATGTAGGTTCGGTATTGTGTAGGCTTTTTTGTTTGCATATTGAAGGATAGAATTGGTGAAGGTTATGTGCAGGTCAAGGTTAAGCTAGGTGTGTATGTATGTGTTGGCTAGGACTTGTCTTTGTGTAATAAAAAGGATGTTTACATCATGTTTTAATGGAATAATAAGTATAATATAAGATTATTTGGTAAGTGTCGTATGAAAATAAATTTTATGTTTGAATTATTTATATCAACTTCTAAGTCAGACAAATACCTTTTGTTCATATTAAACAATAAGATATAATATACCCCGTGAGAGGGAGAATAATTAATAGAATGTGGACATAACCGAATATCACTTCATGGGTTTCTTACGTACATCTGTGGTAAAAAATAATAAATGCGGTGTTTTGAGGATTTATTTTTCCAAGAGCATCAGGTCCTATGTAGTTTTCCCATGATAAAGAAAGAAAGAAATTTATTAGAGAAGAAAAGGTAAGGGAAATGGATAAGAGAACATAGATTAAACGACAAAATTTCTTGAGTTGATCAAGTTTGACTAATTGCATCAATTCTTTGCCATAAAGATCAGTTAGAATAACGTCATTTCCTGACAAGATATTCTTAACAAGATATGGTCCACTCTGATATGTCTTGAATTTTCCTCTAGGTACCTAGATTGGCTCAAGAGTCTCTTTCAAGCCAAGCTCACCCTCTAGTACACTGTAATCTTCGACCTTTTAATTGAAGGGACGTGCAATGCGGTTTTGGTATCCTTGAATATGATAGAGTGAGATGAGCCTTATCTCATCCAAAAGGTATAAATCTTCTAGAAATAGTTAAATTCACAAACTTGGCTCTCGAGCATGACGTGCAGAGAAGATACTTCAAGCTCAACATGTAACACTACCTCCATAATGTGTACGAAAGATAAATGTGTATCCCCTATGGGCACTCCAATAACCATAAAGTATCCCCAGAGTCATATAGGATCTTATCAGCCCAACCTATACAATTTTTGGTTTTTTTGTTGATAATAAATTTGAGACTCTTGTTTTATAGCCTTGAAAGCCCTATTAGTTTACGGTCTATATGGTGAATATTTATGTCACAAAATTTTGTATTCCTAGACCACCTTGGTAATTTTGGCGTTATGAGCTTAAAGCGTACTTCATAGCGGTAGATGATGTTCTTGCAAATGAATTTTGCTACCTTTTAGCATTATAGACAACATATGATTGAACTTCGATCCATTTAGTGAATTAATTTATGGTGACGAGGATAAACATGTATATTAGAATTTTTATGAGTAAATTTTCTAATTATGTCAATTTCCAATGCCGGGAAAGTCCATTGGGAGGTCATGTTGTACAACTTTGGGGAGGCAAATGCTCAAAATTGGCAAACTGTTGACACTTTAAACACCTTTTGACTCACATTGTCCAGTCATGTAACACGTTAGTCTAATAATATGCTTCCCGACTGATATTCTTAGCAATAATGTGATTGTTCATATGCGGAACGCATTCTCTACTACCGATTTGATGCATGACGTCTTCCATTTTAGCCCTTAATATGAATTGCAGATGAGTACCATCGTAGTAACGCTTGAACAAAATATTTGTACAGATAATGAATTATGATGTAAGCCTTTGGAGAGTGATTCGATCTTTCTTGCTAGCCCATGGGGGTAAATGACATGCTTAATGAAATGCCAAATGTCGTAATACCATATATTCATTTTTAATCTCCTTCTTCGATGGTGGTTAGCTCAATATGGTAGCAATAAAATGGCTCTACCTATTTTTACACCATCAAGGGGGTAAACGTCATACCTTTGGGTATATCAACCATAGAGTATATGGTAGAAAATACGTCGATGAAGTTATCTTTTGAATGAGACAAGTGGTGAAAGGATACGTCTTTGAACTAAGATTCCATTTATTCAATATGGGCATGGAATCGTATAAGTTTTTATCCCTAACTTTACACTTCTTAAGGATCTAACTAGTGATAAGGATTGAATCCCAATATACATCATTGTATTGGATTTGTTTCTCGAGCTTTATTTAAAGGCCAACTGTGTAAACTTCGTACTCCGTTATATTATTTCTATAGAGAAAGTCAAACTTGATGGTGATAGGGGTATGCAAATCATCTGATAAGACTAACAACACCCCAATGACATAACATTTCTTGTTGGTTGCATCATTAAAGAATATATGTCAATGAAGTTCCTTGGAAGCTACTTTCAAGATTCATTCATCTAGAAATTATGCGGTTTATATATCGACTTTGTTAATCTAGTAGTTATCAAATAGTGTGAGATGGATTTATCCTTGATGAATTTATCTGTAACAAAAATGATGTTAAATTTGGCTAGTATAAGCAACCGTTTGGTCACTACACTTTATATTATGGGTTTCTCAAAGAGATTTTCATTAGATCCATGCAGGAGACAAGCTTGACAGGAAATTTGAGAATATATTTTCGAAGCTACTAAGTAAGCCGCACTAAATAGACACACGCTTTCTTGAGGGTTATGGAATTCATTTCATAACTAAATAACATCCCATTGACATAGTATATAAACATGTCTTTACAATATTCCTTAATGCATTGGGCAATAATAGCCCCAGTGGTCATACGGGTAATTATAAGGTAGAGCAAGGGAGGTAAGCCTAGTTGACTAAGAAATCAACTATTATACTGTAGTTTGCATAGGAAACCACATATATCGCTTTTTGTTTGAAGCGGAGGTATATCTAAGATAGCGTGGAAGTTGGAGTTATTGTACTCAATTCCTTAGGAGCCTGCCTTTGGTGACTTTGAAGACATGTTTTTGAGGGTTATAACGTATCTGATACTAGCATAGACGATTGAAGAACTTATGAAAAGAGGGGATGTGGCCATCTCTATCTTTAGACCTAATGGTCATATCGTGGACATAGACTTCAACTTATTTATGAATTTTATCATTAAAAATAATAGTAGCTACCCTTTGGTTTATAGCCCCTATAGTTTTTTGTTTGAACAACAGTGTGGTGTAGCAAAAGGTTTCCTACCGGGTAATGAACTTCATTTTTATTGATGATCAAGATGCATCTTGATTTGGTTAAAGTTAGTGAATTCGTCAATTAAGGAAATAAGAGCGTGATTGCCCATATTGTCAATGACCATATCGATGTTTAGAGGAGGTAATTATCCTCTGGAGAGGCTTTTTTACATCTCGGGAGTCGATGCACATGCAAAAAAAATTCTCTTGAATTTAGCATTGGGACATTATTAGTAAGCAGCGATGGGTATTGACGACGTGAATGAACCACACGTTCAACTTCTTAACCATTTCATCTTTGATTTTAAGTGACCACTCTAGGCAGAGATTTCTTAGTTTTATTCTTCAATGGACTGCACTTAGGGTACATAAGTTTCACAATCCAAGGGTCCATCCCAATCATATCATTTTAAGACCAGTCGAAAAACATTAACAAATTCTCATAGAAGCTCTTCGAATTGAGGCCATTACTGGGTGCTAAAAATGGACCCTGCCTTGATCTCTTGATGCTATATAATATAAAAGAGTTTAATGGCAACGATATCATTATCTTTATTTTCAATGCGATTATTTTGTTTAATCTTTTTCTTATTTAGGTTGATTAAGAAGTGTTCATTTATTAATTCATCTGCATTAGTTGCATGATCAATTAAATACATAGAATTAATATAAGGTGCAACGAGATAATTATAGTCAATAGCCATTATATTAAATGATTTTATGAGAAATATAACATTGGTAATGGGATCAAATGAAATATGGGGTATATCAACAGTGGGGGATGGGGTTAGATTAAATATAAGTTAGTAAAAAGAGGCCTTAAAAGTTTCTAGGGCCAAACTTATGTCAACGCTCCACCAGTTGTGCAAATGATTCTGATTGGGATGAATTTGTCAGCACAATTTTGTTCAATAAAATTAGAGTAGATCATGTAGACAACCATTCCGAATTCAGAAAGGATAAAACATTCTTCACTATCACTGACGCTTTCCAAGGAATTTTATTTAGAAAATTTAATAAAAAAAGGTTCCACATCATGATCAAGCTCCTTCTTCCAAGTGATATTATCTTCGTAAAAAAATCTCAAACCCTGGTTTCATGTTCCTCTCTATAGTACAATACCACAGTTTTAAAAATACAAAATGAGTAAAATCCTATCATTCCTTGATACCCAAACTGAGTTCTTTCCTTTTCAGAGTCTTCTTCAGACATGTGTGAAGTTTGTCAAAAAATTTAGTAGCCATGGATGATATTCCAAGCCATATGGTTGTAAATTTGGTTTTAGAGTGATGGGCTCCATGGTTTCTTGTTGCCGACGACCAATCGCCATTTAGAAGAAAAAGTGCGTTTTCTTTAATATATGGATAACATTGGCATTTTCGTGCGAATTGTACTCTAGATGCACATTTTTTAATTCTTACACTAATGGGAATAGTAAGGGGTCAATATTGAAACAGACATCCTTTATCACTGGTACTGTATTGTATCTCCAAGATAGGGTTGCTAGGGTCTATGCGATTAGAATTATCGCTATCACGGATGATCGTTCTGATTTGATTTTTCAAAAGGTAATTGAGCTTTTGGTGTAGAGAAAAGTCCACTCCTCGAATGTTATAGAGCCATAGATAAACCAATAGAAGGTTAAATTAGGTGAAAATATCAATGACTTAGAACCAATCCTCATCGTGATAAGGACAAAACTGATAACTTCCTAATGAGTGTTGTCATATGCTCTTAGTCCCGCTAGGGGTTACATCGTTGACTTACACCCACAAGCACTCGAGTATTCTCAAAGTAAAAATGTCTAATTATGACCAGTTATCTACAAGTACCAATGGAATAGTCTTTGGGAGAACATCCACTAATATACTAAGACAGACTCCAATGGTAATATTTCAATACCCCTTTCTAAATAACGGTTAATAGGCAATTCTAATCTACTCAGCATATTCCCTAAAATGGTGGAATGGTATCTTGATTTTAGATCTCCAATGCTATTGTCTATCCATATGATATGGCGTCAGTTAAGGATAATTAGGAGGGAATTGGTTACTGAAAATTACTGTCAAAGAAAATCGTGAGCCTTGAAATGATTCCATGTCATATTGTCAAACCATCAAGGCATTCCCACATTTAGAAATGGTCATAGAAATTGCCGAAGTGACTCAGCAGCCAAATGGGATCAACGATCCTGAAGAAATCTCTATTGGAGCACTATTTTTTCTTAACCCTTCTCTAGGAGAGAAAATAGGGCTGATGGAAATGATCATTGGAGTCGGTCTAAGGGTATAGTTATGATCGGGACTAGAGTTAGGGATTTATTTGTCCGCAAAGGTTAAGATTTATTTGGAAGTTAATGTCCAAACAATATTGATAGCCTAATCGGAAAAAGATCGTACGAGACTTGATATTGAGATAATAACTTAATATTGAGACTTATTATGTAGTCGAAAGGACATAAAGAGTCCCCATAGACTCATATTGGTTTGTGTTTTGTTCAATTGTTCCATAAACCGACTTTATTTAATGGTCATCTCTCACGTGGAGTGTTATTCATCATCTTGTGTTTTTTTCAATTATTCCATAAACTTACTTTTTGAATCGCGTGATCTATGACTCAAAGATCTAAAATCATAGATGATTTGATTCATTGGAGGTGTTGAAGATGGCATGATTCCAAGGAAAAGAGTGGAGTCTCTCATTCTCTTTGTGGAGCTAGAAGTGGATGTCTATTCATATATAGGGAAAATTTCAATGCCCAAAGGTAACTACTCGTGAGTGTATGAGTGAGAGGTCTTTTTGATTTGAATGATACTCTTTCCAAGTAGAAATAACAATTAGAGTGCGTTAAGATTTTTTACCCCTTGGTGGGTTTTTTTCCCTCATAAATATGTCTTATGGAATGTTTGTGATTATTATTCATTCAATTGCACACTTTGTAAACAAACTACAAATATATCACATTTAGATTAGTGTAATTGGTTAATATTGGAATTAGGGGTTCGTTTTTAGTTATTCTCTCTAGATCTACCTAATTAATCTTATTTTATGGTTAATTCAAGACATACATCACATCCCATAGTTAATTTATGTTCTTGGATTATTGAATTTTCAAGAAAATTTGTTTTAAATAAAAAATTGGTCATGATATGAGATCAAACATATTCACCCCCTCTAAGTTTGTTTTGGGTTGAACACTTGTGAGACAAACACACATCCTCAATTGGTATCACAGTAATATGCTCTTATTTTTTACTTTTATGTGCTAAGTTGATCCTATGATGGGTGTGTGTTTATTGTGTCTTTGCTCATAAATCTAGTTTGCTTATGATTAGATATAATTTTTTTTGTGATTTCGATTGATCATTATTTTCGAGATGACAATAAATGTTACGATGTTAGATTTTTATTGTTCTAATGATGTTATTTCTTGTCGTGAATGTCCAATGCTTATGAATTTTAGTGATGGGATAAATCATGTGAAATCTAAAAAGGGAAAGAAGAAAAAAAATCTTCTTCTTCTTTCGAAAAATTAAAGTCTATTGAGAATGATTTTGATGAATGTGATGATGTCGAAAATGTCAAATCATTGAGTCAAAATAATGATGCATTAAATGCTCAACTTCTCAAAATGAAAAGGTTAAATTTAAATTGGCTAATCAGGTCAAACTCCTTGAATAAGAGAAGGGTGAGTTTTTAGAATTGATTTTTAGAGAGATTGGAGAGGCTAGTCAACTTATCAATCAAAAGTTGAAAATGATTGAAAAAGAGAAAGGTAAGTTTTTAAAATTGACTTGTGAATTTAAAGAATATAACAATTCTTTAAGGTTACAAAAATTTTAAACTGGGAAGATAAACAAGTTCAAAAGCTTTACTTTCGAAAAACTCAAAGTTTTGGAACAAGAGTAAAATAACTTAACTCTCGAACCTAAAAAAGTGAAGGAATAACATCTTGTTTGTGAAGTTTTTAAAAGTGAACTTAAGAAGAGATTTGAGTCTTTCTGAAATGAGTTTTACTCATTTAAGAGTTTGAAAACCTTGTAAGCTTCTTCTCAAGTTGACACTTTGAGTGAATGTTCATCACATGATTCAAAGGATATCGATTCCTTGATTTTGAAGAAAAATGAGTGTGACACCCCGCCTATTTCAATAATGGTTGATCAATCATCTACTAAAATAAAAAAAGGAATCTCATCTGGTTCATTCTTAGCATCATTGTCGAAGACATTTTAATTACTAATAACATATTAGGCCTGGTGTCAAATTCTTATAAAATTTATTAACTTACACAAAATTATCATTCACATAACCAACCATGAAAATAATGAAACTCACACTCAGTGGCATAAATAAATTAACCAGTAACTCTCAGTAAAAAGTCATAATACAATTATCTAACTAACTGAAAAGAAAGTATCTGAATAAAATCAATACCAACTGACTGGGAGACATGCCCGAAATGACTCTGAAGCACCTCATTTCTAAATCTCAAGGATAGAAGCATCTAATCAAACGCTGCAGGCATCCACAGTTACTGCAACATTTGGTGACTAAAAGTATGGTTAAGCCAGGCATCCCTGTAGCTGAGCACCTAAAAGTTTTAAAAATATTTAGATACGGATCAAATCCCAAAACCTTTTTAAAATATTTTGCAAGTGTTTAAAATACATTACTAAATATGTCCCGCAATCTTTCATATTTAAATCGGCGTCGCACTCCCATGAGATACCCCTCGCCCCTCATCTATTGTGCACACATATCCCATGTATTTTAAACACCTTAGTTAAGCTACCCAACCTAACTAGTACCTATGCTAATCTTAGTCCCATACGCTACCTTATGTCGCACGTATACTTTTTATTTGACTTGGAATTCTCATTCAGATTTCGCATCTACTTATTCATTATAAATCTCATTTATAATCTTACCAATTCATCGCACATAGCTTCACGCTAATTATTAATTCAATATTCACATACTAGCTCGTGCATTCTTTAACTAAGAAATGGTGGATGAAAGACTTCTGAATTGTAATTCATATTCAACAATATTTTAGGATCACGACCCTCTCTTATCCCTTTCCCGTTCAAGTTCACCCATTTTGACTAGAAAACTATCCAACTACTATCTAAGTCATCATAGCCATTTGTTGTGGTTACGGGTTGATATCTGGATCTAATTCTCCATGAGGTAACTATGGAAAAACTTTTTATATCCTCTAATTAAGGTTATAATGATGATGAGGTTCTCGTAGTTGGACCCTGGGGCACACAATTGGGAGATCGAAACTAATAAGACATTAGGCTAAAATCGAAGAAGATGGTCTCATTCCTCAGAGAGAAAAAAATCCTTAGAAAAGAGGTGGTGCATCTAACGGTGTATTTCAGATAGAGAGAGGAAATGGAAAGAACATATAGGAAGATACACAGTATAATTATTATTTCAGGTTTTCACTTGTATTATGTACCGCCTTGGTGTAAGAGAAATTTCGAACGAGACTTGTGTCTAGTAGAAGAGGCATGAGTGTAATCGAAGATGAGAGAGACTTGGTTCTAGAGTCATGGATAAGGTCTTATTTTAGAAAGGGTGATGGTTCGATGATCCAAAATTTTGATAGAATTTTGCGTTGAAAATGACAATCTGGGTATGAGTGTCCCAAGGTAGATGCTTATAGGAGGATTTATGCAAGGTTTAGTTATGGGTTCTCCCCTTTGACATGAGTCCGTGACATACCTATTTCCTATAAGGGTAATCATTAATCACTACCTGTAGAATCCATTTTATATACCCGAGTGTACGTGGACCGTTTCACTATATACCTCATAGCGTTCAACATACTCGACGTACTTGAATAAGTTCCCACAATATACCTCCCATCATAAGTCCAATCAAGTAGTATGATGAGGGAGAACTGTTCGATATATATCGAGGGAACCTATCAAAAGGAGAGTGAATACCTATCGCTTAGGTCCACTGCATCTCACAGGATTGTAAACCCATCACGAAGAGACCTTCACTATGGGTTAAAATAAGGTAATACTCAGATTCACAGTTTTATTCATGAAATAAGGGTAGAAAATAGAATTATACAAGTATGGGTAAGGTAAAAAGACATGTATATGTACAAGAAACATGTGATAACATGTTATATATGATAAAATACAGGAAGGTGAACGTGTCATATCATAACAAATAACATGTGAAGAGATATGAAGAACACTACACCAAAAACAGCAAATTGGCACACCCTGATATTAAAAATCTGGCACAGTTTAAAACTGTTCCAGATTCTGGCACGGTTTAATGAAAATCTGGCACACTTTAAAACCGTGCCAAAATTTGGCACTGTTTTAAAGTGTGCCAAAATTGAGTACAGTTAACTAAAATATAAAAGCCCTAAAAAAATTCACTACACTACCCTTTTGTTGTGTCCCGCTCAATCTTCCCGCTCCTCGTTCAGCTCTCCCTCTTCCCCCGAAAACCCTCAACAGCGCCCTCTCTCTTCCACACTCAGTCCGGCGCCACTCTCCTCTGCACTCAAGGTCTGTTCTTCTTATTATTTCCATTTTTTTCCTTTGTTTGATGTCACCGAAATTTTATATTGGCTTATCCTCCTATATCAGTTTGTTCTCCACACTCAGTTAGAAACTTGTTGGTTTTTTATGCCGACAAAAAACAACCTGAGATGGATAGAATGAAGAAAAATAAATTAAGGGTTTGAACTTGAACTTTCTCAAAATCAATTTTTATGTTCTTTGATCGAAAAGAGATACACCTGAGATGGGTATACAATTTATTCACCATGAAATGTTTGTCAAAATGCCCAAATCAGTTTTTTTTCATGGGTTATGTAACAATTTTCATGATTTAATGTTTGGGTGGCTGAGAAATTTTCATGTTTATTATACTTTAATAATAATTTTGTACTTTTATTGAGTTTTGAATATGTTATGTTTGTTTTTTTGGTGATTGTTGTTGAAGATGTGAATAGTGAAACACTTGCGGCACTTATACTTAATAAACATCGTGTTGGATATCTGTCAATTGTGGACGATGTAGATTTATTCCCAATTAATTGGATTGGCTTGGTATGCGGGATAACTTTAAAAAAATAAGAAATTTCATGTCAATGTGTCCAAGTAATATGATATCCCTCCCTTTATCTTCATTGTTTTAACAAAAAAATGGTGAAATTATTTGTGTTTCTCTATATGCATTGTGGGTTCCCAATTTACATGTTTACTTGAAATGCCATGTTTATGAAGTTTGAAATGACATGTTTATGAAGTTTGCAGTTTTATTGTAGTTCTAGTGGTAAGAAAGAAAGGGATACTGATGCTTTGTAACATTTGAATTTTTTTCCTTACATTTTTGGAACCTTTTGCAGGTGAAAGAATTAAAATGAAAAAAAAAATTATATGACCCCTGGTGCATCAAAATACCTAACAACGATCACTGGAGGTAAAATGTTATCTTTCATGTATTTTTTCATACAAGTATTTCACGTATACCATTAATGAATGTTGTGATATCAAATTGTAGGTTCATATCTTGAATATTACGAGGATGGGAAATTACTCACAAATGTAAGTTGCCATAAGGACTAGACTATGAATAATTTATTTAGTTCTTATTTAATGTATATAGGGTCATGGACATTGAACTGTGACTTGGGCACAACACCAGATATGTAGCAATTTCCCAATAAATTATGGTACTTGGGTTGGGTTCTTAACTTAATTATTTTTGTTATTACTTAATATGCAATTTTTTTGCTATTACTTAATATGCATATGTTCAACATTAAAAAAAAAACCATTTTTTTTATTTTCTTCTTAAAGTTGGGAGTGTGACAAACCTAGTTGGGGTCACTTTTCACTTTGAGATCTTGGTTCTATGATTAGTGTCGAATTTAAAACTTTCAACTTGAATTCCATTTTTTTGCTATTATCATATCGTGTTAAAATCATCTGACTTCGTCTGGAAGTTCTTACCCTCATAACTACTTGCGTATCCATGTAATGATTGTAGGGCCATATTTAACTTCCACCCTGAGATTTTATTTATATAAGTGAGGGTGTAATACTAAAGTTCAAATAACAGTGAGGGTGAAAATAAAAAAATTATTCACATGTTCAAATAACAATGAGGCTTGTAAACTTCTTTATGTTCATGTTCGATTGATTCATCTTGTGGTTATAGTTGTCTGATTAAAGGAGCTAGGAATATTAGAAAACATACACGTGTAATAAAAAAATTATTTACTTTTAGATAAGTGAAAACTCAAACTAGCCCCCAAACGGCCCCGTAAGAGGCACTAACACCTCGCACGGGGCCAATGTAACTCGTAGGAACTGACCGCATAGTCACGGGACATATGGTTTGAGAATACAATGATAATTTGAAAATATCTAGACTTTAGCTTAAAAACATGTTGTTAGTGGGTGAAAACCCAAACCAGTCCCCAAACGGCCCCGTAAGAGGCACGAACACCTCGTACGGGGCCAATGTGACTTGTATGAACTGATCGCGTAGTCACGGGGCATATAGTTTGAGAATAAGATGATAATTTGATAATATCTAGACTTTGGCTTAAAAATATGCTGTTAGTGGGTGAAAACCCAAATCAGTCCCCAAACGGCCCTGTAAGAGGCACGAACACCTCGCACGGGGCCAATGTAACTTGTAGGAACTGACCGCGTAGTCGCAGGTTTTTCGGTTTGAGAATATGACGATAATTTGAAAATATCTAGATTAGGCTTAAAAACAAGTCGTTTGATGGTGAAAACCCAAACCAGCCCCCAAACGGCCTCGTAAGAGGCACTAAAACCTTGCACGGGGCCAGTATAACTCATAGGAACTGGCCGCATAGTCACGGGACATATGGTTTGAGAATACGATGATAATTTGAAAATATCTAGACTTTAGCTTAAAAACATGTTGTTAGTGGGTGAAAACTCTAACCAGTCCCCAAACGGCCCCGTAAGAGGTACGAACACCTCGCACGGGGCCAATGTGACTTGTAGGAACTGACCGCGTAGTCACGGGACATATGGTTTGAGAATACGATGATAATTTGATAATATCTAGACTTTGGCTTAAAAACATGTTGTTAGTGGGTGAAAACCCAAACCAGTCCCCAAACGGCCCCGTAAGAGGCACGAACACCTCGCACGGGGCCAATGTGACTTGTAGGAACTGACCGCGTAGTCGCAGGTTTCTCGGTTTGAGAATATGACGATAATTTGAAAATATCTAGATTATGCTTAAAAACAAGTCGTTTGATGGTGAAAACCCAAACCAGACCCCAAACGGCCCCGTAAGAGGCACGAACACCTCGCATGGGACCAATGTAACTTGTAGGAACTAACCGCATAGTCACGGGCCTCTCAGTTTGAGCTTACTAGTCACGGCCAAATATGGGAATCGGCATGCCCTATAAAATCGTCCTAGCTACATTATGGTCTTACACTCTTATTCAATGAAGTGACTTGTTATGATTATTGGATTACTTAATCTATTTAAGTTTAGTTTGTGCAAAAAAAAGGTAAGAAACTCGATGAACTAATTATTTGGAAGAGGGAAATCATTTTAAGGTTGGTCGGGTGTCCAACAAGCATATGACATTGCGCACCTCATGGCATGCATCTAACATTACTATGAGGGGAAATAAATCCTCCAATGTCAGATCAACCTCTTCAATAATAAGATCATGATGTTGCCCTCTAAATTGAAGTGCAAGCCTCGCAGAAGAAAGTGCTGCAGTTAGTGTGAATTCCATTTGGATCATGGTTTCATCCTCCTTTTCATCCGCTTCAACGTGGCTACAGGATAGAGAAGAAATTTGGACTTGGAGATCTAAAAACTTATGGGCCTCATTCATAGCCTTTTTTCAGCATTAGATCATTTCTCCTCATAAATTTTTAAGGTTTCTGTCGTCTTTTCAGTTTTTGCTCAGCCAAAGACATGGCATTTTTTGTATCATCCACTTTTTCCCCTCCCCTTTTTTTTTAGCCGGCTAGGACTGCTGACCTTTTGTCAATCTCAAAGTATGTCCTCGAGCTTCATCGACCTCATCATTAGTTGTCAACTTAAAGTATGACCTTTTCTCAGCCTTAAATACTTTTTCATATACTTGTTCCCCTATCTAATAGACGCCTCAATAACCTATAAATAAGAAACACGAGTACAAGTGGAAAGGAAGTTTAAATACAAATGGTCGAGGATAAAGAAATTTACCATGATCAAGAAGTGGAGTTGGTAATTTTCCAAATCCTCATCATTGAAATCCTCCAGGTGATTAACATCTGGAGTAAGATTGATGTTTTCATTTTGGAGACCACGATGCATTCCAAATTCTAATGAGAGTTTGTGTTCAGAGGTCTCAAATGTGGTCGATGCCGTGATGCCTTGTGAATAACCAAGATGTACAGATCTTCCTAATTATGAGGAAAATCAAGAATTTTAAAAGAAATATCAATCAGACACTGAAAAAGACAAGTAGCAAGTCGCCATAATAGAAGAACTGAAATTTTTTCAGCTAGTTTTGATAAGAAATGGAAGAATTATTAGAAGAATAAGTCCATCAAGAACAAGAAAGACAACTTGGCTCATAGTGAAATCCCCATATCTGGCATGCCCAAGAAATTATTCAACCCCAATAAGTCCTCGCATTTTCACTTTGATCCTTTATTAGAAAGAATGACCAGGTCAAGTGGTAAGGTAAAATCTCAATGCAGAAATTGTGAATCTAAATGCAGAAATTATGAATCAGATATTGAATGCACTGATATTGATCAAGAAGTTTAACATTTATTTGGCAACTTCCTCACAATCATTCCTCGCCCCTTACATTGCGCACATCTTTTAGTATATAGTTCCCTTATTTAATCATGATGATGTTTTTTCCTTTCACTTTTTACTTTCTTCTTGGAATTGATGTTATACGCATCAATTGAGTTCCCTTATGTAAACTGTGTAATAATTAATGTGATGCGCATCAATTAAGTTCAACTTTAGATCTCTTACGCTCACGTATGTCTATCTGAAGGCTGTATTATCCATGGCTATATACACGTATTTGGCATCCAATGTCATCCATAAAGTATGGCATCCAACCAGGGGCGGACAACCCTGCTGCGGCTGTTGCTGTTGCTGCCTGCCCTCCTCTCCTCTCCCTCCCTTGCCCCGGCTGCTGCTATTGATGCCTCCCCTACCCCCGGATAGCCCTGCTGCGGCCTCCTCCCAGTGCACTTCCCCTGGACATCTCTTGCATTCGGTAGTGGACCTATGTGTGTGAGGACAATTCCTGCCTCCCCCTCCTGCTCTTATCTTCATTCACTGTGGGATTATTCTGCCAATACCTACAATTTAACCATAAACCTCCTCAAAGATTCACGATAATACTGTACATTCTGTCAAAACGTTAAGATTACTGTTTTTTAATAAAATTTCCGTCGGACTTGTAAATGTGTAGTGACATTCATAGATTGAAGGGGGGAATTTGCACTTACTTTTTTCCCATAGAGAGTCAATATGTAGCATCATAGGGTCTTTTTTCATAGAAGTGGTTCAACTGTTCAGCTAGTTCAACTTGAACTTGTGGATGAGACTTTCTTGAATGAAAAAGGGTGGTGACGAAAAATATTTGGCCAATATCAAAAAGGAGGGAACATTGTAGTTAGGCAGCCTTTTGGTGAACCAGTGACTAGTGATACTTGAAAACAGAACATTTATTGTCGTTTGTTTGTACTCAGGTACGGGAGAATATACTTACCGAGTCCAATAAGTTGATAAAATCAATTCAAGTTATTTTGGAGGCGCTTAATGAACTTCGACTATGCTATGTCATGGAAAGAAATGCATCATCTTCAATGCCATCTAAGCGAGAAAGTTCAAAGGTTAGTATGGTGCACAACCTTAATGTTATTGTAGATATAGCTTTGCAAGTTTTATTGTCATAATTCACAAGTTCCTTGAAATATGTTTCTCCCTTTTGTGTGGCCCCACGTTTGCGGGTGGGGTGCTTTCTCACCTGTTCATAAATGAGATGATAATTGTTTCTGCTATTTGTAGAAAATTTCTGAGGACCATTATTCATTCTCATAATAGATATGCTTTTGAAAAGACACGAAAAGACTAGAGTTTTTATTAGCCGGTGAAAAATTGGAGGAAGATAACTATGCTAAAACAAAAATTTAATACATAGCCAAACCAATTCTTTCGTTTTGAATTGATGAGGGAAATAAATGTTCGTACTCTATGAATCTATCTTTACTCTACAATTATCTAATATTATTTTACCGTCTTGTTATTACAATCATTCCCACTGCCGTAATACTACACCATCACAGTATATTACTATACTACTATTATTGCCTAAGGAAGTAATGCCTACTAGCAACATCTGTGAGAGACGCTCTTACATGTGATGCCTCCTCCATAACGTCAGTGTTATTATTGTATACTAGATCATGTGTTGCCTTTAAAATCCCCATATATTTGTAATATCTTGTGCAAATGAACTTCTTATTAACTAAAAGAAAATTAGATGGTGCTTACTTTTAAATCTGCATAGCTTTCCATTCAACAATAGATTAAGTTTATGTAATACCCCTTATATATACCTTGAAAATGATTGATGTTTATTGAAAATGATTGATGATTTATATATCAAATTTCTAGTATCGCTATATGATATGCTCTATAACAGTTATATAACTGTTTATATAACTGTTTATATAACAGTTATGTAACTGTTATATAACAGTTATATAACTGTCATATAAACATTTATATAACTGTCATATAAACATTTATATAATTGTTTATATAACAGTTTGGTTTCATTTATGATCTAGAGGCATAGGTGGACAAGTAGATATGAAGCTCCTTTATGGGACAACAGTTGCAAGAAAGAAGGGCAGACTAGAAAAGGAAGACAAAGTTAGACAGGAAATAAAAAAAATAGAACCGAAAATGTATTTTAGTTGTTTAAACTGTGTGTTTGGAAGTGTTGCTTTACAGTTCCATATATGGTCCCTTTTTTGGTTCATGATCTGACGACTTATTGTTTTATTAATTCCTTATAATGCCATGCTTATTGGGGATATGCTATTCAAATCCCATGGTGCCTGTATTTCAGGTTATTGAAATGTAAATACAAATTTCGGTGATATTTTGGCAGTTGGAAAACTATCAACAAGACCTGGAGTATGTGAAGAACGTGAGCCGCCAAGAATATGCCGCTCACTTGAGAAGGTAAAAAACATTTGAAATTAATTATTGGTTTTGAGTTTGTTCTCACAACCTCCTTTGCTTTTATTTATTATAACCCATTTTGTAAGTTTGAGATATATTCCCCAAAGTATTGGTAAATCTAACCAAGTGTCATTTTGAGGGCATTGTATTACATTATGTGAGCTTTAGCGACGCTTTTGTGAGTGTATTCCAAATTATTATATAAGTGGGGGTGTAGATTGTATCGGAGATACTCAAGCCGTTTTAGAATATGATAATAATTTCAAAATACGTTAATTAGGCTTGAAAACAAGCCATTTGAGGGTGAAAATTCAAACCAGCCCCCAAACGGTCCGGTAAGAGGCACGAACGCCTCGCACGGGACCAATGTAACTTGTACGAACTGACCGCGTAGTTCCGGATCTCCCAGTTTGAGAATATGACGATAATTTTAAAATACGTAGATTAGGCTTGAAAACAAGCCGTTTGCGGGTGAAAATCCAAACCAGCCCCCAAACGGCCTCGTAAGAGGCACGAACACCTCGCACGGAACCAATATAACTCGTACGAACTGACCGCGTAGTCCCGGGTCTCCCGGTTTGAGAATATAATAATAATTTCAAAATATGTAGATTAAGCTTGAAAATAAGTCGTTTGAGAGTGAAAATCCAAACCAGCCCCCAAACGGCCCCGTAATAAGCACGAACACCTCGCACGGAACCAATGTAACTCGTACGAACTGACCGCGTAGTTCCGGGTCTCCTGAATTGAGAATATGATGATAATTTCAAAATATGTAAATTAGGCTTGAAAACAAGCCGTTTGAGGGTGAAAATCCAAACCAGCCCGCAAACGGCCCCGTAAGAGGCATGAACGCCTCGTACGGGATCAATGTAACTTGTACGAACTGACCGCATAGTCTCGAGTCTCCTGATTTGAAAATATGACAATAATTTCAAAATACGTTAATTAGGCTTGAAAGTAAGTCGTTTGAGGGTGAAAATCCAAACCAACCCCCAAACGGCCCCGTAAGAGGCACGAACACCTCGCATGTGACCAATGTAACTCGTACGAACTGACCGCGTAGTCCTGGGTCTCCCGGTTTGAGAGTATGACGATAATTTTGAAAAATCACACTTAGAGTTAAAAACATGCCGTTAAAGGGTGAAAACCCAAACCAACCCCCAAACGACCCCGTAAGAGGTATGAACACCTCACAGGGGACCAATGTAACTTGTAGGAACTGACCGCGTAGTCCCGGGTCTCTCGGTTTGAGAGTATGACGATAATTTGAACAAATCACACTTAGAGTTAAAAACATGTCGTTAAAGGGTGAAAACTCAAACCAGCCCCCAAACGACCCCGTAGGAGGCACGAACACCTCGCACGGGACCAATGTAACTTGTAGGAACTGACCGCGTAGTCCCGGGTCTCCCGGTTTGAGAGTATGACGATAATTTGCAAAATTCAACACTTAAACTTAAAAACAAGCCGTTAAAGGGTGAAAATCCAAACCATCCCCCAAACGACCCCGTAGGAGGTGCGAACACCTCGCACGGGACCAATGTAACTTGTAGGAACTGATCGCGTAGTCCCGGGTCTCCCGGTTTGAGAGTATGACGATAATTTGCAAAAATCACACTTAGAGTTGAAAACAAGTCGTTGAAGGGTGAAAATCCAAATCAGCCTCCAGACGACCCCGTAGGACGTACGAACACCTCGCACGGGACCAATGTAACTTGTAGTAACTGACCACGTAGTCCCGGGTCTCCCGGTTTGTGAATATGACGATAATTTGCAAAAATCAACACTTAAGACTTAAAAACAAGCCGTTAAAGGGTGAAAACCCAAACCAACCCCCAAACGACCCCGTAAGAGGCACGAACACGTCGCACGGGACCAATGTAACTTGTAGGAACTGATCGCGTAGTCCCGGGTCTCCCTTTTTGAGAGTATGACGATAATTTGCAAAAATCAACACTTAAACTTAAAAACAAGCCGTTAAAGGGTGAAAATCCAAACCATCCCCCAAACAACCCCGTAGGAGGCACGAACACCTCACACGGGACCAATGTAACTTGTAGGAACTGACCGCGTAGTCCCGGGTCTCCCGGTTTGTGAATATGACGATAATTTGCAAAAATCACACTTAGACTTAAAAACAAGCCGTTAAAGGGTGAAAACCCAAACCAGCCCCCAAACGACCCCGTAGGAGGCACGAACACCTAGGAACTGACCACGTAATCTCGGGTCTCCCGATTTGAGAGTAAGACGATAATTTGTAAAAATCAACACTTAGAGTTAAAAACATGCCGTTAAAGGGTGAAAATCCAAACCGACCCCCAAACGATCCCGTAGGAGGCACGAACACCTCGCACAGGACCAATGTAACTTGTAGGAACTGATCGCGTAGTCCCGCTGGGTCTCCCGGTTTGAGAGTATGACGTTAATTTGCAAAAATCAACACTTAAACTTAAAAACATACCGTTTAAGGGTGAAAACCCAAACCAACACCCAAACGACCCTGTAGGAGGCACGAACACCTCGCACGGGACCAATGTAACTTGTAGGAACTGACCGCGTAGTCCTGGGTCTCTCGATTTGAGAGTATGATGATAATTTGCACAAATCACACTTAGAGTTAAAAACATGTCGTTAAAGGGTGAAAACCCAAACCAGCCCCCAAACGACCCCGTAGGAGGCATGAACACTTCGCACGGGACCAATGTAACTTGTAGGAACTGACCGCGTAGTCACGGGTCTCCCGGTTTGAGAGTATGACGATAATTTGCAAAAATCTTCCACTCATATATGTAATTTTTTTGTTTGAGTATTTTTTTTTTTTTGTAAATTTTTGGGTTACTAATATCGTATCTTTTTTGTATCCTATTTTTTTTTGCAGGATAACAGTTTATCGTTGGCTTTTATTCACGTTGAACACACAAAGAACTCAACGGTTTACAACAAGGGGTTTATTAATGATTCCATTTTTTTGTGTCATGGTCGTACGGTCTTTTGTTGTTTTATTGTTGACTTTTATGGCCATGCTGGCTTTTGTAAGTTAATTGTTATATTTTGTGGCCGTGCGGGCTTTATGTTAGGCAGGTTTTGTATTAACAGGTTTTGGAATGTTCAGAAAATAGAGGAAACTTTGCGCAATTTTTTTTGGGCCTGTGAGCTGTTAAAGACTTGTAATATTTTGAAGTTTGTATGTACATTAGTTTATTAACAATGCGCAATATTATTAATTTGTGAATTTTGTGCTTTCAAATAATTAAATTTTTTTTTTAATAAAAAATTTGGCACAGTTCAAAACCGTGGCAAAAGTGTATCATATTTTGGCACGGTTTTGAACTGTGTCAAATTTTTTTAAACTGTTCTGAATCTGGCACAGTTAAAAACTGTGCCAAAAGTGTGCCGGAAATATCGAATTCTGGCACGGTTTAAAAGTGTGCCAGAAGTGTTCCTATTTTTCTGAATCTGACACAGTTAAAAACTGTGCCAAAAGTGTGCCAGAAATATCAAATTCTGGCACGGTTTAAAAGTGTGCCAGAAGTGTTCCTGTTTGGCTGAATCTGGCACACTTTTGAGTCGTGCCAGAAAAAAATTGCCATTTTGGAACACCTGATTCTGGCACAGTTCAAAACCGTGCCAGATTTGATCTGGCAAAGTTTTGAACCGTGCCAGAAACCTATTTTTGGTGTAGTGGAAGAATATACATAAATCACGTGAATATATATATATGTGTGTGTGTGTGTGTGTGTGTGTGTGTACAATTAGCATGTGAAGAGAAACATATATACAAAAAGAATGTAACAAGAGAAAAGGAGAAAAGAAAACCCACACAAATAAAGTCTAACCCTGAAGGTCCACGAAGAAGTCTCCACTGTGGCCATCCCGATCTGCGGACGAACCCTCGAACGATGCATAGGGTTCTAAAAGAGGTTTTTTGTCCTCAAAGTCAAGGAGAAAAGGGGAATATCTGACTGATGATGGTGAGTGAGGTATGTGATAGTGAGACACTGAGAGTCTCCATCCTATTTTACTAAAAATAAACAAAAGATAGAAAATAGCACTCAAATAGGGATATAAGACAAATGATTAAAATGAAACTAAAGAACAAATGTGATTGATGACGACGTTATGGAGATGGAATGTGTAAGGTACCCCTCCTCCCTTTTGGTCTTTTATCCGTAAAAACAACATATATTCTCTCATGATCTTCTGTATGAGAGTGTAACTATGAGTGTGTACAATATTGGTGTACAAGTAAGTGATGGTGTGCATAAAGTGTGGAAGGCATAAGTAGATGTGGAAATAAGCATATACGATATATGTTATTAAAGAGATAATTAGGATATATCACAACGTTGGTGTGGGAAGGGTGACTACGACTATCCTTAGAGATTAGAGGAAAACTAAAAATCATACATGGAGAGAGGATTTTACCCATTATAATACCATTGTGAGGAAGTGGATACAAAATATATGAGACCAAAATCAAATGTAAAAAGAAATAAATAACATTAACTATGAATCATGGATGGGAATAATAGGATAAATAATGATGATAAGCCAGAAAGTAAAGAAATCTATGACTAAAGAGAAATATATGACTAAAGAGAAAAAGAAAGATAAACATAAAATAAAAACATGGACTTGAATCCTCAATTAAATTTGAAATGCCTGCGTACCATCGCAAAGAGAGATCAAACTAAAAAAGTTTTAAAAGGTTTATCTACTTCATATTTGTACTTTAGTCGTGTTGCAGTTTTTTTGGTAAAATGATGGGTATTTAGCCCTTTTGTAAGAAACTCGAATATTAAGATGTCTTTTGTTTGTATAAATCAAGCAAAGAACATCACTATACTATCAAATATGAGGTAAATCCTCTTTTTGATATTTTAACTGATGGGAAATAAATTTAGGAATATATATAATTAACAAAAGGTGATTAAATAGTTTTAACAAGTTTATGAAAAAATAGTACTGAATTTGACAAAAAATGAGAAAAAAAAATGAAAAATGATGTAGATATGAAGATGATTTACTAGAATAAATAAAATGGTGTATACAGTATGAGTTAGGGATACTTTTAAACCTTTAATGAGTCTTGAGGAATAATTTTCCTTGAGGAGGACCTTTTGAATACTTTCATGACTTTGGTGAAAGGAGTTTGGATGATGAAACTTAATGAAAGTGTTGTATGGATGGTGAGATTTTTGTATGAAATGTAAGGGAATTTAAGGGTTTTTGGATATGGGTAAAAGATGAATGCATTTCGAGGTCCTAAAAAATAAGTTCATACATTTTTTTTTAGTAAAAATCCCCAAAAAATTAAAAAGTCAAGGTTGCTCTTAGGGGTGCCTATCGGCACAAATGGAGACATGTCGATCAGTAAAGGGGTTGCTTGACCCCTAAGAAAAGATATTCATTGACAATTGGGACATGGGAACCCCTGGAGATCAACACAAGCTATATAATAATTTCTGCATTTTCATGCATAACCTTTTGGCTCGAAAATCTGAATTCTGCATGGTCAAGATTGTTAGATAAGTATTTTAGAGACCTATATTATTTAGCTTAGGTATCAAAGTCAGATGAAGTTTGGAATCCGAATAATCACCTTAAACTAAAGGTATTTTGTAAGGACATTTTTGTCCATTATCAATGTATTATGTCGCACGCCGTTACACCGTTGAAGAAATTCAAGATTCAAGATTCAACGGATCCGAATATCAAAAGAAGAAGAGGAATCATAGTCTGACAGCCGGACCGATCCGCTGAAATAAAAGAACCGATCCGGCTAACCAGACCGATCGGCCTAAAGACCCGGACCGATCCGCTTGTTTGTCAGAAGGCCAGTATACCCCGGACCGCAAGCGAACCGATGAAGTCTGGAAGCGAACCGATCCGATCATCAACGGACCGATCCGCCTCAGAATAAAAGAACCGATCCGGTTAAATCGGACCGATCCGCCTCAGACCCAAACCGGTCCGCCTGGGATAAACTTTAACAGATCGTGTTCAGATCGTGTTCAGATTTTTAAGGCCCGAGACTTCTTATTTAAACCCACTACGGGAAGTGGTTTTCTAAGACTTAAACACACGATTTTCAGAGTACAGAAAGCCCTAAGTCTTCACCTATTGAGCATCTAGACTCTAGGTTTTTTATTCACACAATTGCCAATCCTTTGTGAATCACTTTGCAACCCAGGAATGCACTTTTGCTGTTCAACCCTTGTGAAGAAGCCGTTCTCTTCTTCATTGCTTCCCTCCTGGAAAGGGAAACTTCCAGTCGACACCCTTGAAGAGAAGTCGTTTCTCTTCTCCATTGCAGCCCTACTGGAAAGGGATAATTCCATCCGCGACTACAGAATCCGATACCTGAGGGTAATTCTTAGTCACTTGTATTTTCATTGTAATCCGAAATTGTATAGCCTACAATATTATAATGAAAATAAATGGTTTTTCCCCTTTGGGGGATTTTTCCTCAATTGCATGTGTTTGAATGTTCTTTCTTAGATTATCATCTTATTCAATCATATACTGTTGCATTTTTAGGGTTTGTTTTGGGTTAAAAGGGTTTAATATATAACTTTGCTCATTTGAACGCAAGCACATACGTTCTCAAATTGGTATCAGAGCAGGTTATGCTAATCTATCGCGTATTCCTATTTTCCGTAAAAAATTTCTAAGATATCAATTTTCTAAAAAAATTGATTTTTGAAAAAGTGCGTGTTCAAATGGAGAAGTTATATAATAAAATGCCTATTTTTGACGGGACAAATTATGCTTATTGGAAAGCCCGAATGAAGTCGGCTTTAAAAGCCATTGATGAACGTGTCTGGATTTTGGTTGAACGAGGGTGGACTCCTCCCTCCGTGACTGTTGATAATGTGACCAACTTGAAACCTGACACTTCTTGGACTGATGAAGAATTTAAATGGTCATCTTTTAATTCTAAGGGTCTAAGTGCTATTTATGGGTCTGTCACACCTGATGAGTTCAAACGTATAATGACGTGCACCACGTCAAAAGAGGCATGGGATGTTTTACAACTCACCCATGAAGGAACTAATGCTGTGAAAGAATTTAAGTTGCAAAATTTGACAACTCAATTTGAAACCATCACCATGCATGAATCTGAATGCTTTGATGAATTTTATGCTAGACTTTCTGACATTGTGAATACTAGCTTTAATCTTGGTGAACATATTCCTAATGCTAGAGTTGTTAAAAAGATTCTTCGTTCTTTACCTAAGCGTTTTATCCCTAAAGTCACTGTGCTAAATTCTATGGGTAATTTAAATACGCTAAAATTGGAAGAACTTGTAGGAGATTTGCAAACTTATGAAATTGATATGTTCCCTAAAACTGCTAAATTTAAAGATAAGGGAATTGCACTTAAAGCCCAAGAGAGAAGGAGTGAGGGGTCGTCTAGAAAAAGGGTAGAGTCGTCTAGAAAGAGAGAGACTGACACGTCAGATTCTGAGTGTGATTTTGACCTAGATGATTTGGCTCTTTTTGCAAAAAATTTCAAGAGGATTCTCAAATTTAAGAAAAATGGCAATTTTAAAGATAAAAGGAATTTTGAGAAAAATAATGAAAAAGATTTTAAAGATCCTCTTAAGACAGACAGTGAGAGATGCTTCGAATGCGATGGTAGGGGTCATAGAGCCTTTGAGTGTGCCACTCGTCTGAATAGAGAGAAAGGAAAAGCTGTCCTAAATGCTACCCTTAGTGACGACAGTGAGGTTGAGTCGGTGGACTGTGGAGATGAGTCACTGCATGAGCATAACATCACTGCTCTCATGGCGAGTCATGTGAGTACCTCCAATGCTTCTCACGACGATGAGGATGCTACGTCACAAGGACACCTCGACAGTGAGAGCGATGAGAGTGAGGGGGAGGATGAGGCAAGTGAGAGCGAGTGTGATCTCCCACGCGCTTACGCCGAGTTAGATTCTGAGTTTTTTGAAACCAAGAAGCGTTATAAAGAGTTAGCTCTTAGGATCACCGCTTTAGAGAGAGATGTAAGATTGTTTGGAGAAAGAGAGAGTTGTGATGAGAGTGGAAAAGAAAGAAAGAAAGAAAGAAAGAAAGAAAGATCTTGAGAAGATAAGATGTTTTGAGTGCGATGGGATAGGGCACAAGAAATTTGAGTGTCCCTCTAAACTTAGGAGAGAGCGTAAGAAAGATGCCATTCCCACTTCTCCACCTGATAGAGAGGATGAGGATGGTGATGAAAATGTGATCCAAAAAGCATTTAGAAAGTTATTTATCGAGACCATGGAAATAAAAAGGTCAAATAGGATCCTAGGTCTTCGAATTTATGAGTTAAAGGGAGAGAATGATGAGCTAAAAAGGGAAAAAGGTGACTTTACCAACACGGTGTCTAGTCTGACGACACATGTATCCCATCTTGAGGATGATCTCAAACAAGCACGAGAGGTCCAAGTCACATTAGATAATGCATCTGAGAAGTTTGATAAGATGGTTCCCTATCCTGTTTTGAATGATGTTGGAAAAGGTAATGACGGTACATTCACTACTTTTAATGCACCTGAGCCTATATCCACCTTGGTGAGTGAGTCCCATGGGAGACCGTCTAGGAATGTTCATCCCAAAATTGTTGACAAATTACTTCCTAGACCGGTTTATGTTTGCTCCCATTGCAAGAAGCGAGGACATCTTAGGGAGTTTTGTTCTAAGTTGGGTTTTGTGCCATATCATGCCACTTCACACATTCATGCACATACACCCACTCATGACATTTTTCTTGCACATTTTGATAGAGAGTTCGCACATATTCGCGAGCAAGTGAAGTTTTTGATCAAGACAACACATGATCTAGTGGAGTGTGTTCAAAAGATGTCACCATCTTTGGAAAACTCCACCGTTGCTCCCGGTTGAGATCTTGTCTTGGTTGCTAGCATAGGTTGATTTTCATGCTGCTTCATTTTGCCTATTGCTAGCATGTACCATTAGTTTGTTTTATTTTTGTTCATTTTTTATTAAAATAAAAATACAAAAAGATTTTCCTTTTAGAAAAATTTTTAAGAAAAGCACAAAAAGATTTTATTTTGATAAAATTTTTGAAAAATCCAAAAAGATTTCTGTTTTTGCTTCTTTTATGGATGAGCATTTAAGGTATCCAAGTCACAACTTCACTTCATTTATCCATGTGACTGTTTGATAGAGATTTGAGAGGCTACATCATTTCATTTATGTGCTTTACATTGGTTGGAGTCTTTGAGATGTAATTAGTGATATCTTCCTACATGTTTGACTCCTATATCCTTTATTGCACACATGCACGGATATATTTGTCTATTGCACTTGTCTATCTCATATTGGCTTAAGTGTTTCCATCTCAATTATGTCTATACAATGTACAATATGCGATAAAACTGGACAAGAATGGAATGCATGTAAAAACCGTTTTGGTGAGACTGTGTGTTTTTGTATAACGGGGAGGGGCTGCGAAAGGTAATCATTTATCCTTTGCGCAAAAGCCAACGTTAAAAAGGACCTAAAAAATGGAGAAATTTTAATATCCGAGGTCCACAGAGGTTAAAAGAGTCCGAAAAAATTTAAAGGCAATAAAAAGCAATTCATGCCAAATATGGGCCACTTAGGTTTCACCATCAATTCTCCAAAGTTTGAGAATTTAGAATGCCTCTATTCAAAATTATATCTGAGGGAGTTTAGTTGGAGAATATAAACGGGTTTGCACTTCCTTGAAAGTCCAGAAAAAGCATAAAATCATTTTGGACGTTATTGGTGTGAAAATCATTTTGAGCTTTGATTTGTTGATTTGATTGAGTCAATATCTTATATTGTCATTATTTTTCACCAAAGGAAGCATTTGAGTTCATTCGCTAGGAATATCCAATATTCATCGTGCACATATGTCATGTTTGTATGCATTGATTTTTTTATCGAATTTGATCACACCACTTCATTTACGCTATCATCGCCTTGGTTGCTTTGTGTTCATTCATGGTGTGGTTTTATCCTAGTGACACCCCGCACTTGCTTATTTGATTTGTTTCTGTCATTTGTCTATTTGGGGACATCATAAAAAGGGGGAGAATGAATTATCTTATTATGGGGGAGATTTGAAATTTGAGTATTTGAGTTTGCTCATACATTGATACATATATATATATGTTTATCTCATCATTTCAAACTCGATATGTCACTTGGTATTTTGCTTTGTCTCATGTGTGTAGGTACTACATGGATTATCATTGGATTGCACACCCTGATGAGAAAAGCGTTGATATTCCTGCAGAATTGAAGAGCAAACGTTGTAGTCTTATTCAATTGTATCTTTCCAGTTTTGGGTTCATGGAAGGGTAGATTTGTATAGGCATTTTTTAGTTATTTTGATAATTCGGATGTTTGTTTTTATGTTTGTACCGGCATAGACATAGGGGGAGATTTGTAAGGACATTTTTGTCCATTATCAATGTATTATGTCGCACGCCGTTACACCGTTGAAGAAATTCAAGATTCAAGATTCAAGATTCAACGGATCCAAATATCAAAAGACGAAGAGGAATCATAGTCTGACAGCCGGACCGATCCGCTGAAATAAAAGAACCGATCCGGCTAACCGGATCGATCCGCCTAAAGACCCGGATCGATCCGCTTGTTTGTCAGAAGGCCAGTATACCCCGGACCGCAAGCGAACCGATGAAGTCTGGAAGCGAACCGATCCGATCATCAACGGACCGATCCGCCTCAGAATAAAAGAACCGATCCGGTCAAATCGGACCGATCCGCCTCAGACCCGGACCGGTCCGCCTGGGATAAACTTCAACAGATCGTGTTCAGATCGTGTTCATATTTTTAAGGCCCGAGACTTCTTATTTAAACCCACTACGGGAAGTGGTTTTCTAAGACTTAAACACACGATTTTCAGAGTACAGAAAGCCCTAAGTCTTCACCTATTGAGCATCTAGACTCTAGGTTTTTTATTCACACAATTGCCAATCTTTTGTGAATCACTTTGCAACCCAGGAACGCACTTTTGCTGTTCAACCCTTGTGAAGAAGTCGTTGTCTTCTTCATTGATGCCCTCCTAGAAAGGGAAACTTCCAGCCGACACCCTTGTGGAGAAGCCGTTTCTCTTCTCCATTGCAGCCCTACTGGAAAGGGATAGTTCCAGCCGCGACTACAGAATCCGATACCTTAGGGTAATTATTAGTCACTTGTATTTTCATTGTAATCCGAAATTGTATAGCCTACAATATTATAATGAAAATAAATGGTTTTGCCCCTTTAGGGGATTTTTCCTCAATTGGATGTGTTTGAATGTTCTTGCTTAGATTATCATCTTATTCAATCACATACTGTTGCATGTTTAGGGTTTGTTTTGGGTTAAAAGGGTTTAATATATAATTTTGCTCATTTGAACGCAAGCACATACGTTCTCATATTTGGGGGGAATAAACGCCCTAGAGAGGGATATCCTCACTGGGGATCCTTATGAAGTAAGAGGGGTATAAGAATGTGATGTCTACACCTGACATATCATTCCATTTCTAAATGTGTTAGAAAATAATCAATATGATCTTGATAGATATTTTCTATAAAAAAAATATAGTTTAGGTGAGGCTTTCTTCTGGGGTGACGGTTGTCTGTCCCTTTAGAAAGAATGTGTGGAGTATCCTAACCTTTTACTTTGGATTACAGATAGCCTAATTTAGATTTAGTAAACCTATTAATCATTTAGAGGCAAATATTTTAGCTAGCCTCTTAATTATTTGAAAAAAAACATTATTTAATACCTCTCAAGTCTTAAAAGAGGTACAAACATACAACCCTTAAGTATTTCAAATTAGAAAATAAATTAGTACTAGGGTAGCAATACGGGTTAAATCGGACGAAATCGATCGCTATTCACACGAAACAATACTCTATAAGGTCAACAATTTGAAAATGGATTTGATGCCCCATTATGTCGGTTTAAGGTGGATTATTTTTACGTCATAAATGTGGGATGGGAAAATTGAGTTATGTGTAACCTTAACCAAATATACTACAATTTGCCTTACCCCCCCCCCCCCCCCCTCCCCTCTTCTTTCTGACTCTCTCTAAACAATTTCTCAATCTCTCTATGTGAAACTGTTGATTTCAAGCCAATAAAGGTTTCAAATGAAATCAATTTTGATTTAGTTTGCATAAAGGTAAAGTTATTATTTGCATTTATTATTCAATGCTTCATGAAGTTAGGGTTTCATTCAATTGGTCTTTTGTTAATTTTTTTCATTCCCATATTTATACATTTTTTATTATAATAAATATTGGATTTAAGTGAAAAACCCATGGCATTAAACATGTAGAATAATCAAATCACTTGTAAAACTTTATTAATGAGAATCCCAAATCATCCGTATCGTTATGATCCTTGACCGTGACAATTCTAGGTGCGATAACACCCCCCTAAAAATTTGGTCAAACTTAGGAGTGAACTAGGCATGGTCAAGGATCATGACGACACAATCCTTGTCATGGTCAAGGAGCGTGACAATTACTCTCATGACATGGCCAATGATTGTGACAGATATTCTCTTGTCACGATCTTTCCACGGTCGAAGATTGTGACAATAGAAAACTCGTTTCAAAACTGTAAACCCCCCCCCCCCCCCCCCAAGAAAAAAAAAACCCGCTTCAAAACATAAAAAAATAACCTTTTTTATTCAAACAAAACAACAACCAACCAAAATATTATGTGCAATTAAAATTTTCAAACCAAATATGCAATCAAACCAAATTACATTAAATACAAGTTTAATTACATCAAAGTAGTTGTTTAATTACAAACCATAAGTATCAAGATACAAAAGCTCAATATTGCTCCAGGAGAAAATTAGATCAAACGATAAAAAATCCCGTCACGCCGTCAATATGTCGAACACCACCTTGCTCGTCCAACCATAAGATTTCGTCCTCTTTCCCTAGAAAAACCTCAATTCTGACCAGGGAATCGTAATGCACCAGTGGACGACTGTGCACCATGGTACCCGTAGTGGCACTCGAATCCTTCCTCAATGACAGGATAATGAGTCGACCGACATCGGTGAGGGGGATGGAGTAGTAGTCCCCTAATTAACCTTCTCCTTACGCTTTCCTTTATCCTTCGCATTTCCCTTCTTCTTATCCATGTATGTCCGTTTGACCCATTTGAACATATGATTCATGGTTTGTTGGAGATTTTCCAACTTCGAGTCCATATCCGCTTTGTACGCGTCGACCCTAAAAGACAACTCGCTATGACCTCAAGTAAGGACCAACATCTTCCACTTTCCTATTCGGGAGCTGACACATCGAGTGAGACCTATCATATCTTAGCCCAACACTTGGCTCAGTGCATCCGTACTCAGAGATGCCTTGTCTGCATCACTCTCGTTGTTGTGCACCGCCTTTAGCCTATCCTGAAATAGTATAAAAACACGTCATTTAAAAATGAATATTAATAAATTCATAAAACTGACAACATAATTCCAATTATAACTTACTAAATTCTCAGCGACCAGTGGATTAGCAACCTTGCCCTTCTTCAGCCAAACCTTTACATAGGAGTCGATCTTACGTGCCTTTCCCTTGGGGACATTCCTACACTCCTACATTGATTAAATTAATAATAAATTTTTTAATTTGTTCATTAAACAAAATGTGGCCAAATTAAAGCAATTTAATTTCCATCATATACTTCATCTTTGCGTAAGATGTCCGCCCGAAGTAGTGGACATCCACTTTCTTTGACCGGTTAGTCCTCACCGAGTCATAGATGGACAATTGTCTACCAAACTCCTCAAAATATACAAACCTCTGCCAGTTGGCCAACATGATATGCTCCTTCTCAGAGACGGTGTCCTTCCGTCGCATCATGTACTCTCGGTCCTTCCTGAAATAGTGGGAGCAAAAAATTATTCTTCCACGTCTTCCACTGCTCACATATAATGACCAAGAAATTGTCCTTTTCCCGAAATTTCGAGGGTAAGTTGAATTGTTGCTATCCAACAAAGATATAATATAAGAAAGTTAGTGAATTAAAGAAACATAAAATAAAATTATATATGAAAATTATATATTTAATATAAATATTGAAGTTTTAATACTTATTGGGACCCCCAAAATGGTCATCTTTAGGTCGCCATGCACGTTCGTCCAATTATCGTACCAGAGACAAATTATCAATTTAATTAATTCTCCCGACCTCACCATTAAAATCTTCTTATTTTCAATGATGCTCCTAGTCTTGTCAAATTTAATGGGATTTTTTTTTTATAATCCCTGGCGCCCCCTCTTTATCCCGGGGCAAGATGGCCGAATGTAGACATATTCTACAAAAAATAGGATTCAGTAGCATAATATATAGCATAAATCAAATGAAAATACTCAACTGCGATATAAGAATTTAAATAACACAAAACTATTCTAACTCATTTGGGTTATTTTTAAGAGTTAGTTGAGTGTCGTATGACGTGATCGTGCCTCTTTCCAGACATTTTTTTGTTAAATTATGTTTTCACTTCCTAACGCTCTATTTTTAAGCTTAGGCCTTGTATTTTTAATTTTCTACCAAATTCTTATCTCATAAGTTACACGACTACACTAGTTATTTCTACAAATTAGTTTAGTATCGTATTACATGATCGTGCCGCTTTTTGTATAGTTTTATTGTTAAATTACGTTTTCAACTCTAACACGCTAGTACAAGCTTAAGCCTTGTATTTTATTTTTTTTACCAAATTCTCACCCCGTGAGTTACACGAGTGCACTGGTTATTTCTACAAGTTAGTTTAGTGTCATGCGACATGATTGTGCCTCTTTCTGGATAGTTTTGTCATTAAATTACTTTTTCACCCCAAACGCCTTATTTTCAAGTTTAAGCCTTTTTTTTAATTTTCAATCAAATTATCACCCCATGACTTACACGACTGCACTCATTGTTTCTACATGTTAGTCAGTGCCGTGTGATGTGATCGTGACTCTTTTTGAGAAGTTTTGTTGTTAAATTACATTTTCACTCCCTAACGCTTTATTTTCAAACTTAAGACTTACATTTTTTAATAATCTACCAAATTATCATCCCATGAGTTACATGACTGCGTCGGTTGTTTCTACAAGTTAGTTTAGCGTCATGTGATGTAGTCGTGCCTATTTTCAAGCAGTTTTGTTGTTAAATTATGTTTTCACCCCCTAACGCCTTATTTTCAAGCTTAAAAGCCTTGTGTTTATGAATTTTATACCAAATTAACACCTCGTGAGTTACGTGATTGCACCGGTTGTTTATACAAGCTAGTTTAGTGTCATGTGAGGTGACCGTGTCTCGTTTCGAACAATTCTGTTGTTGAATTATATGTTCACCCTGTAACGCCCTATTTTCAAGCTTCAACATTGTATTTTTTTAATTTTCTACCAAATTCTCACCCCGTGAGTTACACGACTGCACCGGTTGTTTCTACAGCTTACTTTGGTTCCGTGCCCGTGCCTCTTTATGGATAATTTTTGCTGTTAAAATATATTTTCACCCCCAATGCCCTATTTTCAGGCTTAAGCCTTGTATTTTTAAATTTATCTACCAAATTATCACCCCGTGAGTTATACGACTACACTTGTTATTTCTACAAGTTAATTTAGTGTCGTGTGACGTGATCGTGTCTTTTTCGAGAAGTTTTGTTGTTAAATTATGCTTACACCCCCTTAACGTCCTATTTTCAAACAAACAATAATCAATTAGAGCTAACAAACAATAAATTATAAATTGGAATCCACATTAGAGTTAACAAATAATACATTATAGTTTGATATTCACACCACATTTAACAAACTACATACTACAAATTATTAATTGGGAGCCTCACTGTCCTCTCCAATTAAATTACCACACTAGATCGAGATTACATTTTACGATCCAAATAAATCTACTCATCTAAAGAATCTAGAAAATTCTTCAAGAATGGGTTGTCATCTAAAATTGATTCATAGTTGTCAAGTCATCCACGCTACTGGTGAGATGCTTTGGCGCGTGTAAGATGACTAACTGCAATTCGTTGTTGATATAATCTGAGTAAAACACTTGCTTTAACTTTTGAAATGCACAAACAAACGACTCATCATTCATACGCTCCTTGATCTTGATATTGGACAAGTCTCCCATGATTACAATTGTAACCGAATCGACTTTACAAGCATTTCTCTCCTTAACTCTTAATCATAGTAAAGCACAACATCTTTGAAACATATATATATATATATATATATATATATATATATATATATATAGTGTTTAATACAAAAATATTTTGAATTACACCATAATAAGTCATTTCTTCTTCAACAAGGTTTGTCTTTGGCACTCTCCCTAAAATACATAAGAGTCTTATATGAAATGTTGTTATTTTTTAACGAAATGTTTTCTCATACAACCTCGACAAGAATATATAATCATTCAGTCGATACTTCTTAAACTCATATTACATGAAATTGAGTCATTTGGCGAAAAAAACAATCCTTGACGTGGCACCAACCATCTTCAACAACTGAAATTATGGATTATATAATTTAATTGGATACTTTTCAACTCTTGCAATCATTTATCATTTAATAAGGTTCATTTGACGTAATAATTACCTCATTTGACACCCAAAGTCTAAATTCACCGTCTAGTTCTGAAACCTTCTTTCACTTTTTATCGTGCCAGACCGCATTATATTTTCTACATTGAATTGAAAAAATTATCAAGAATTTGATCAAGTATATTAGATAATAACACAAAGTAAACTTATAACACGAACTTACTCTCTTCATTCGTCATCATCTTCTTGGATTTCAATCATATAACAAGCCACTTGCTCATATTGTAAACTTATCGGTTTAAATCGTTTGACTTGACCACCCTCATCATCCAACTCATATACATCATCTATAATGGTAGGGTCGGATATATATTCCCTAGTGAACACGAACACCTCCACAGTAATGTACTCTTTCACGATAGATGATTCAATGTACCTCGTATTCTTAACATACTCTTTGAAAACTTTCATCAACCTATATATTAAAGTAATTAAAACCCAGTAACCCATATATTAAATTAATTAAAGTAAATTATAAACTATCAGCATTTTATGTTAATAAGTATTCTTTTCAAATGGGTACATCCACCGATATTTTACTAGGCCGCAAAGAAGCGCTTCATCGCATAAGTGCACCAACAAGTGAATACTAATGCCATAGAATATCGGGGACTGTACTTCTCCAATACACAGTTGCGTTTGTAGCCACGATGTTCTTTCGGTTGACTACATTTTCACACAATAGTGTGATTCAAAGGTTAATATGCATAATGGCCCTTCGCAAATCCTTATGCTTAGAGAAATAATGCTTAAACAACAAATAAACCAGTTGCATGATGACATGCCAATCATGAGACTTGCACTTTTGTAGATCATGTGTGTCATAGCTCACAATCCTTTGCAAATTTGATTAAAAAGAAAAGGGAACTTTCAAATTATATAGTGTGTCTAAAAGAACATTTCTTTCTTTACTCGTCAAAGTATATGCTCCAAGGGGGATTATATTTCGTCCGTTTCTGTCTTCTTCCAACCATAATTGTGACTTAATTTTCAACAATTTAAGATCACGCCGTACCTTTTCTCCATCTTTCGAATGATTTCAACTTAGGCATGTGCTCAAAAGATGTTCGGTGATTTTCTTCCCAACATTCATGATATCTAATACATAGCACACAAGATTACCCTTCTTATAAAACAAGTCAAATAATATTGACCTCCTAAACCACACCTTCATTTTCTCGGCGTCATTCTCAGTAGAGGTCTTTTTATGCTTGATATTCTTGAATCTAATATTCTTCTTCGACACATTAACTCCACATTTGGAAGCCCTCCTTTCAATTTCTGAACCTAAAATCTTTCTCGGAGGTAGCTAATGTTCGACCCCACCACAAAAAATTAGCATGTTTATCATATCTAAACCTGTGATCACTAGAACTATGAGAATGCTATACAATCTTGCCACTATCCTTGAGATGTAGAGATCCAGTTTCCTCTCCACAAATAGGACACCTAAAGTCACCGTGAACATTAAATCCCGATAAAGTACCATAAGATAGGAAATCATAAATTGCCCAGATCAACATAGCTTTCAACATTAATTCTTCCTGCTTGCTAAAGTAAAATGCTTTCACATTCACTACTCACAACTCATTCAATTATCCTATCAACGGTTCCAAGTAGACATCAATGTCGACACTTGGTGCCTTTGGCCAAGGTATCAATAAGACAACACCGGAAATTATGGTCTCATGCAATATCACCGACCAAACACTTTGATTAGTGTTTAGATTACCGAATGGGTTGAACCCATCTGTTGATATTGCCAAACGCATATTACGTTGTTCGTGGAAAATCTGGGTCATTAAAATGTATGCCTTTCAAAACTATGGAGTCAATAGGATGTACATGAGATGATCCCATACTTCTGCTCTGTTGTGCCAAGTCATTGTCTCCGCTATCAATGGTATAGTGAAAAATCTCTTCAATCTGGGACCAACATGAAAGTATTTCAATAATTTTTTAAGCAGTTTTGAAAGTGCGTCTCTCTTATCATTCACTTGCATACCTCACTTAAGCAAATGTAGTTCAATTGCTTTTCACTCAGCAGTTTACCAATTCTACAGTGCGCAAAAGGACAAGCGAACTCTTCACTATTGAGACACCTCTTTGCGAATTTTACAAACTCGTTAGCACCATTACGATACACATCCCTGAGTCTGTTTGTCTCACCCATCCACTCTTTGTATCGATCACAACTCATAACAACTTATAGGAATCATTACCTACCATGTGTAAACAAATGGGTTAGTTAAATCATTTGTTAAATCAAACGCAAACGCAACTTAATAAAGAGGCTAAATCCTAACAAGTATAGGATAATAATAATAATAATAATAATAATAATAATAATAATAATAATAATAATAATAATAATAATAATAATAATAATAATAATAATAATAATATGTTTCGTGAGGCCCATGGTCATGATACTATCATGTTAAAACCCTACGCCGCATATACATACCAAATTGGTTTGAATTATACTTTATAACCTAATCAAATTAAACTTTCAAAACCTATGTACATTTGAAGAACATTAAAAATTATTGAAGAACGTTCATTGTGTTCTTTTTCATTTTCACCCAACATCCCAAAATCCTTCACATTTTTAAATAAACCCATAAATGATATGTTTTAACTGAAATTATTACATTTACAATAAACAAAATACATTATAATAATGTCCAAACATATATCAAAGCTATATATTCACATTGTAATAATGCATAGTTTGAATGTTCAAACCTAGTTTTTGCACAAATGATTTCCAACAATATCAAAGCCATACATGTATAAACAAACACATTATAATGAAGTCCAGACAAATATCAAGTCAAATATTCACATTCTAATGAACAATGATTTGAATGTTCAAACCCAATTTTTGCACAACTTGATTTCACATAATAATAAGACAATACATGTATATAGAACTAGATTACAATACATATATTCAAGAGCTATATATATATAGAGAGAGAGAGAGAGAGGATCTCGTGAGGTCCCTCAGTTTAAGGTCCCTGAATGAGGTCCATTTTTTTAAAATAGTAAAAAAAATATTTTTTATGATTTTTAAACATTTCAGTAGGGCATATAAAAAATCATCTCAAAATAAATTTTTTTACTATTTTAAAAAAATCGGTCAAACTTTGTCAATTTTTAACGTGTTAAAAACAACTTAAAAATTGACACAGTTTGACCGGTTTTTTTTAAATAGCAAAAAAAATCATTTTGAGTTGATTATTTTTTTATGGTCCTATTGAAATGTTTAAAAATCAGGCCAAAATATTTTTTTTTACTATTTTTAAAAAATAGACTTCATTCAGGGACCTCAAAGTGAGACCACGCTTAATCATTTATATATATATATATATATATATATATATATATATATATATATATATATATATATCATACAATTTGAGTGAATGAAAATGGGGGATTTCGACCTACGAGTGAGAGAATCGGGTTGATGAGAGAGAGAGATTAGCGTGAAAATGATTGTGAAAAAAAAATTACCACGGCCTTGTCAAGGTCAAGGACCGTGACAATAAACATGTGTTTGTTTTTGTCACAAGGTTTGCGAGAAAAATAGAACATTTTTGCTCTTTTGCTGTAGTGCAAAATATAAGTTCGTTTGGGATGAACGTTATATACTTGGAAAGCTTTTGACGAGATCAAAAGATATTCATAAAGGATAATTAAGTTTGAATTTTGAAATTTGAGATTTTGTAGTTCAATTTTCAACGTATTTCTCGTTGTGAAAATTTCTCACTGCAAAATTTAACACTAAAATTTCGTAGAGTTAATTTTGCATTGAGAAATTTGAAGTGCGAAATTGCATAGTGAGAAAATCCAGTTTAAACTAAAAATTGGTTAATATACATGTTCATTTTTTATTGATCTTGTATTTTTATATTATGTTAATATTTATCAATTGTTTTTAATTTAAATGAGAATTTTGAAAAGAAACGAAAGATGTGGATTTTTGTAATGAGATATTGTAGTGGAAATTCCGCAATGTGAAATTTTTATAGTGACAAATTTTATAGTATGAAATTTCAAATTAGAATTTCCGCATGATGAAGACCAGAGTCAACAAGGTGCTACTAGAGACTTGTTGGGGAGCCGATGGAGTCCCAAGATGTCATCGGAGAGTTGTTGAAAGTTTGCGAAGGAGTCATCAAAGATGGTGTAACAAAGGTTTAACGGGGAGTCACCGAAGATCTAGAGGGGTTAAGGTAGAGAAAAAAATGACTTAATAGTTTGTATTGGTGAAGGAATTTTTTTCCAAATTAAAAAACTTTGGACTTCTCATTAAACTTGTTTTATCCTTGGATTGCATTTGCACATGTTTGTTATCATGGATAATATTTTCATCACCTCAAATAAATATATGGAATTGCAACCTAAAAAAAAGCAGTCACAGAGTTCAGCGGATCAAAAAAGGTTAAACCAAACCAAACTCATTTAAATCTGATCCCACATATATGGTGGCCCATTTTTTAACCGCCCAAAACCTTCCCAGACCGTTTTCGACACGTCCACATCCGCCCATAACCTCCCATTTGTCAGTTTTAATTGAGCACCGTGTTTTTAAGAGAAACAAAAGAGAAATAAATTACGTTTAATCCAAAAGGTCGAAGTCGATACTAATCGTGAGCAAAAAAACAAATGAAATATGAAATAGCGAAATCAGAATGTGTTAAGCAACTGGGTTACTAAAACACTAAAATTGTGGTAAAGAGGGATGCTATGGAGACACAATTCGTATACATTGGACACGTGTCCGCGTGTCATTGATGAACTCCTTTAATGGGACACATTCACTCGAGATGTCCACCAATGAAACTTATCAAGTGTCCCCAAACCCTGTCTCCATAGCGTTTTCCTATGATAAAAAACTTCTCCTCACATGCGGTCCACGTATTCTTATATACATCGGCATACTTAGCACATTGAAGTTAATGATTGCGTCAAGAGCACTATTGATTGTAAAATTAACACTTCCCTGCTGAAGTGCTGAAATTATTCATAGAATCATAGGCATACGCAAGTTTTACAAAAAGTACCTTAATTAAAAGTTCACATTATACAGTACATTTTGCTTCCCTATACGCGCCAATAAATATGACCCTTTATTTTTATTTATGCTTAAATTTGGCCCTTTATAAATACAACAAACTATAGCAAGTGCATCAAAAAAATCCTGATTAAAAAATTCTTATAATTTAAAATTAAGAAGATACACATGTATATATATATATATATAGCAGTTTCGATCGAGTGCACATCGTTGAAAAGTTTCACCATACAAGCTTCCGTCTTGTCTTAAACTTGAACTGCTTCTTTGTCATGCACCAAGAACCAGGAAACGTGCTCAGCTGTATAAAGACAAAAATCATGAAAACATGAAAGACGAAGACAATGCATGAAACATATAAAGGTCGCATTTGATTGCTTGAAAATGAAGAACAAAAAGTGGTGTTTTGTTGACGTTAAAAATGAGAATATGTTTGGGGCTAATGTCAAAAGGATCCTTTCACATGTTTTTACCAGGAAGGTCCACGTCCAAAAGACGTGCCCAATCGATCCACAATATTGGAACGAATTTGGAAAATCTTACCCATTTTCCTTCAAGTGCCTCTCATCACATGTAGGAGAATCAGATTTGGACCTATATTGTGGATCAATTTGAAAAATCTTTGAATATTGTGAATCAATTAGGGTATGTCTGATTGACATGAAAAAAAAATTCCATGAAAAATAATTGTTTGACTCGTGTTTTGACTTTGTAGTACTTTGATTGCAAACAAGTTATATAGGAATAACATTCATGCACATACCAAGTGCTCTATCCAAAACCTCATTTTTGGTAAAAAATATATCTTATCCACCAACCAAAGAATTGCTTTCCATGAAAAATAGAAAAAGTAAGACCAAAAAATCATATCTTTCCCACTCATTTTCCAACTTCTCATCGAAATGAACTATTTTTCAATAATTTTCGAACTTCGTAATCAAACACTCTTAGAGAAAATCTTTTCGGAGGTTTTTTTTTTTGGGAAATAATGTAATAGAATGGGATTTTTTTATTTTTTCTATTGTTTTTATAATGTGTTTTGTTTCTTCTATTGATGCAAACCAACTTGTCAATTCAATATCTAAATATGTGACTGCATAAAATTTAAATTTCTTAAAACCTGCCTCTAACTGGATATTTTAGAAACTTTGAAAAAATTTAACTCATATGCCAATTGAAGAAGTTAGTGAGAAGCAACTCTTAGAAGGACCAATGTCTAATTTACCAGCAAATGGATAAGCATGAAATAAAAAGAGACGGCGTCATGCGCGATGCAGTAGCTTACATTGCTGAGAAGCTTTGCCCCAAACCATGCAGAATCTGCACCATAAGGGGGCGGAATAACCCTGATTCCGCTGGATATGGATGAGGGAAGATGTTCATGCAGTTCCTTCTCTAATCTTTCTGGAAATACATACCAGTTCAAAAACTAAGTCACCAGCTTATATTCAATATTTAGAAGCATCCTATTTTACCATTTATCTTATGTATCATTATCATATCTTTTAGGGCTGTATGTCGTTTGAACCCCAATTATTATGCAATAACTGACTTTGGCTACTGAAGTTCTACGTTTTATACATTTGACAACCATTTTGAACACAATCCGTCTGTTTATCTATTTTTATCATTATCACACTTGTTAAATCTCCATATTACCCCTAATGATGTTTAAATTTACAGCGACACATTGACATGTTTGGTTTTGAGTATTTCACAACAATAATTGAACATGAACTGGGGTCTTGGGATCCACCTTCACCACCCTCTTGACGTACTAGTAAAGAAGAAACAAAGTTAAAATAATTTAACTGATGCAGGAACATTTTTTTATAGCTACTTTTAATTCATTATTTATTTATTTCAGTTGTTATGTCTTTGTCATTAGGAATATTTTCGTCTTTGGGCTTCACTTGGAGAAGGGAGCCACCATCTTTATTGAGCTATGTTGCAAGGATATGGATACGCAGTACGAGTTCGAATACGGTATGATATGTCGATATGGGAAATCAAAATAAAATCAAGTTTGGATATGGAAAGGATACAATAATACATACATACATACATATATATATACATACACAGTCATGCTCTTGTGCGGACCGGACATGTGTCACCTGGCGGCGTGAGCCCATAAAAGAGAGAGAGAGTGCCTATAATTTAAGGAATAATTTCCAGGCACACCATTAGGTGACACATGTCCGGTCCGCACTCTTAAAATGCGGACTAGTCCGCACAAGAGCATTATTATATATATATATATATATATATATATATATATATAGAGAGAGAGAGAGAGAGAGTTAGGCTCTCGTGCGGACCTAGTTTGCGGAGTAGCTACCGTCCAAAAATTATCTAGGGACCACTTTGTCCATTATATACTATTGTCTTTTTCTAAGGTTCATGAAAATATAAATTTCTACCCCAATAATTTCTAGAGTCTTTAAGCTTATTTTAACGTCTAATCTGGGACGAAGAATGGTTCGTGGCTACCTCTTAAGCTTTGTCCGTCACTATCGTACTGTATTTCAGAATAGTGAGGATTATCTATATAAATATTTTCCTCATGGTGACTAGAGATTTCAAGACGTTTTGATGAAAAATAATTTAACCTTGAACACCTTATACGGTATCGAGGTTTTATACGTCTAGTGTCGTTATATATCTGATTAATGATATAAATTATATCATTTTGTATGAATTCGTCTAACTCACTGTCACCGTAGGATGACAAAAATCTTCTATATGTCCTTCCTGAAGCTATTTCTACGGATTTAAGGAGCGGATAAATTCCTCTTGATCTAATTAAGGTGGCTCTAGTTTCAGCTAACCTTTTTCGTCTAATATATTTTAATACGTCTATAGTATCTTTAAGTATTCTAGTATACTCTTGGTATTTTTTTGGTTCTGAAAGTTCTTCTGCAAATTCTGCGGTTCTTAAGTCTTGTCTGAAGAGATCACAGATCTCTGTTCTAATTATTTCCATTCTAGGTACTTATCTTACTAGCCACTCAATAATTTGGTCTATATATTTGTAAGTACCTCCTACGTATATTAAAGCAGTATTTATAAGTAGTTTATCTTTAGGGTCTTTGAGAGTCCACTCTTTAATTTCTCTTGTCAAGTCTGGATTTGTTTGATTAACAAACGCTAAAAAGTCTGTAGTTATAGATACTGTGTTCTGAAGGCTCATGCAAATATTTTAGATTTAGCAATAATATGTAAATTAGCTATGGGTTTGGTTCGAGTTTATACCTTCCTTCCGGTCTACAATATATTTATCTTCTTTCCTTAGTATCTTCAGTTTTGTTACTATTCTTCTCCGGTCTGTGCCTCCTGCAACTCTATTTTTATGTGTCGCGCCTCAATCCACTAGTTTGGCGTTGGACCTATTTCCTGCATGTACGCCACCACGCCTAACGCCAACCTGGCTAACGGCTCACGGCACCTGACGGCGGTTCAACAGTATAACACCTACGTGCTACAACAAAGGTTCCACACAATAGTCCACTATGAACAAAAAGTTGGAGACGTTTGGAGAATAATAACAACTTAGCATAAGAGATTTCTGGAAAAAAAAAATACTTTTATTACATTGCATAAGTAAATACAACTTTCCCCTCTCCCCTAACTATGAGAGGTTAACTCACTCATATACATCTTACTTTTTGAGCTCTCTCTAACTTGATTCTCTCTCTCTCTCTCTCTCTCTCTCTCTGATATTCGATAACCTATAATACAACCCAACTATCCCTTTTATAGCATAAGGGAGATTACAAATTACAGGCAATCGGAGGCTAAAAGTTAACCGGTGAAAAACGTGGAAAACATAAAATAAAGTCTACAGTTTTTGCTTTACATAAAGTAATTTTAACGTCTTTTAATAATTCTGGCCAGTCTGAGTTTGGCGTCTTCGAATAATTCAACTTAGTAGCCCCTGCAGGTCACATCCGATCTATTACAGAAAGCAAAATAATTCAGACGAATCTCTGCTTTATAGAAAGGGTTTCAATAATTTATGGTCTAAATGATGGCATCTTCTGTCTTTAATAATTCGTTGAGTAAGGTGGGGGCCTTCTCAGTTTTGCTTGATTCTTTTGTTGTCTTTTTTGCATTGTCTTTGTCTAGTAGAGCATTATTGTTGAAATATTCGTTAATGAGGCCTACTACTCTAATGTTGGCCGGTAAAGCTATCTCTACCATTTCTTTAAATTCCTTTTTGAGCCTTCCATTGAATGGATCATCTACTTGGATGATTAGGTTTTCTTTATGGTACGCAGTATACCATCTTTCTTCACTTGTTAACAACTCCATAATTTCTTGTAGTACTTGTACAAGGTCTATTGGGATTTGGCTATCTATTTCTTGTATTCTTTTGGAGATATTTTTTATCTTTGTTTCTAGGGTTTGAGTGTCTTTAAATAATTATCTTAAAATAAGTAGGATACACTTATTTTGGTCTAGTATATTATTAATGGCACTGACAGTGACTTTTACTGTCAGCGTGTTTAGCTGGGATATGTTCAACGTGTGAACAACCGCCTATGTGTGGTTAAGCAACCTTCTGGGTCTAAATCAGTTATTGGTATGGGCTGGTAGTCTGGATTGGTTCCAAAAATATCTTTGAAAATGCGTGGGATAAATCCCAAGGGCATTAAAGTCTTTTTACTATAGGTCGAAAAGGAGCGTCTTGGCTCTGATACCAGAATTGGGATTAGGTCGAAATTTGGCGGTTTTCTTTTTCTAAAGTTTTAAATCTCTGATACACTAAAATGTTTTCTAAAAGTATTGTGGTCTAAAATAGAATTTTACTAAAAGTATTAGTTTTGTCTTATTCTGGACCTCATTTGAGCCTCTCCCTATATATATATACACACACACTCTTAAGAAATATGGCGATTTTAGCATTAGCATACACAAACAATTTGTTGACAATGATAGTTCACAAACAACAATAAATAGTAATTGTAAACTATCATTTAGAATTAAGTTGTTAATTACAATTCATGGGGGCCTTTTAACTTTACCTTCATTCTCCAAATAAGATAAGAACAAAAGAGCAAACAAAAGTTTATACTAGTGATATAAAATAAACCAACACTCAGCTGCAAACTTTCAATATATATTACAAAAAAAGGAACAATAAGAGTTGATATAATATAGAAAACACTTAGTTTCTATATTTTAAAAAAACAGAAAGTGATGCTCGACTGTATATATAGGAGAATTACTCGTGTAGTTATTCATACCATTTATATACGAGAGTTACTCTTCGGTGTAGTTATTTATATCATTTAATAGTTCAATGTTTTATAATTAAAAACTGACCCCCTTTTAAAAAAAATAATTACAAAATGCCCCCGGTGTATCCTAAAAGTATCCCCTCCGCATCGGGTTGTATCCGAAAGTCAAAATGGTCAATTTGGTCAATGGATACGAGACTACACCCTCTATTTGATTCGTTAGTTAGGCCACGCTTTAAGGGAGGATATGTGGATTTCCGAGGCTACCTTGCAATGTGTTGACCCGGCATTCTACCCGTGCAACCGCTCCCGAATTGTTGTTTTTCAAGAGAGTGATAGTGATGCAGGAGCATAGCTATCACCCCTTGTATTTCTTATTGTATTTTCTTTAGTATCATTTCTTATTAGTAGGTTTAGGGGGTATATTTGTAGTTGTGCAGCCCTTGGTATTATAAAAGGATTTACCTTTGTATTGGCACTTCTTGCATAATAATACACCTGGGGAGGGAATCCAATTAGATTGATGCTGCCCCATTTTGTGCCCTAGTTGTGGTGTGTAATTATTTGTTTGTGTGTGAATAAAGACTCCACTAGTTTACATCACTTGTTATGTGCTTTCTCTTTGGCCATCCCGTGTCATATAAGGGAGCTTCCATATTATTTTCAGCATTTTACACTTTACTTTGATCTTAATATGACATTTTTGAGAGCTTTGACCTAGCTTTTCCGTCATGATTACTTCCTGTGTGCGATATTTGGATTTCTGCTGCGCTACATCAATAACAAGCTCCAACATGACTTTACCAGAAAAGAAAAGAATCCAAACAAGCTTCCCAATCAAGATTCAAATCCAACCAATTTCTAACAAAGAGGAAATTTTTGGGTTCAGAAAATATAAGTGGCGTGCACGGGATTTGGGTCGCCAAGGAGATTTTTGAAATCACGGCGGATTTTATCAAGTTGATTAATTTTTTTTTATAATTATTCAGACATTTTAAGTGGTAGAATAAAATTGAGATATTTTTTTTTATTATTTGTTTCCCTTTTTCGTAGCCTATATTAATTGGGAGTCTTGGCGAGTGGTACTAGTAAACTATAAATAAAGGATCTCCCCATCCCCTTTCGTAATAAATTTATTAATATTATGAATTTAAGAATGAGAATGAGAATGAGAGGAATCAAGCCCTAATTATTTATGTGTGTTGCTATGTTTCTTCTGCATATTTAGATCATTAAGACTCCTTTTTTCTTTTGTCCACTTGAACATTTGGGTAAATTAAATGCAAAATCTTCACTTGCTACAGTGCTTAGAAAGCTGGACATATTAGATAGATGAAAGTATCCATCTATACCACTCCCGTGTTAACGGAATGGATTAGATTACTCAAATTGGACCCTTTACACTACTAAGAGATGAAAGCCAGTTCCTGTCATAGTTATGAGCTAGGAGGTCAGAAACTAGGTGTAATTGGCAGGCAGACGACTAACACAAGCAATCGTTGGATCAAGATATAATCAATAAATGACATGTCTTTATACAAAACCAAACATAAAATTCAGGCATTGAACTAAGAAAGTGGAGAGAATGGTGAGGTGAGATCAATTGAATCTTTCACAACCTTGATGACAAGCTTCTTAACTGATTACGAAAAGGTTCCCTTGTTTTGGGACACATTGACTGTGACGCCACCGCCGCCATCTCCCCCAATTTCCATACCGAGAGATGAGACATCAATGATGTTATTGAGGTATATATATAAGCAGCACAGAAGATAAACGTGCAAGGAAGATGAGAGCTATAAGTAAATATATATGATTTGTTAAAGAAGGGTAATTTCGAGTTTAACAAAAAGGTAAAATGGAGATAACGGTCAATTCGTTAAACTAATGGATTCAGTCCAAAATTGGATGCCAAAGCCCAAAGGTACAAGATGAAAAACTCCAGCTGCTAAAGACAGTTATGGCATAACAAATTAGGGTCAAAGGACACATACTCATATTTTATTAAGTCATTCATAGTCAAACATTCTCATGCAAAAAAAAATGTTCAAGTAGGAAACTGAATTTTACCTGCTAGTCCTGGTAAACACGCAGTCCCTCCTGCCAAGACTACAGTTTTGAACCAACCATCATCACCTGTTAATTCTGCAGCTTGGCAATGGTCCATGCAAAGTGCTACGGCCTGTTGCAAACCCATTGAACGACTGCGTAGAAAGCACAGTTTATAGCTAAAGTTTCATATCATAAGGAAGCAAAGAATTGGCAAATAGGTACAAATAATCACTAAATAAGTCTAATAGTCTACAAGTTAAACAAGATATGATGAGCAAAACAATGTAGACTAGATGAGAGAAATCACTTGATCCTACACATGTTGGAAGTCATTGACAAGTTAACTTAGTATCGGCCAAGTTGACTCAGTTTTTGAAGGTGGAGATCGGAATTTTGATACGCGAGTCATATCTTCAGCAAATTTGAGTCAAATCGTTGTGTTTCAATGTTATATGATATATCTTCGGCGATCCATATCAATTCTTGGCATAAGATCTTTCTGTAGTAACATTTTTTATAAATGACTATCATAGAAACTACCTTGTTTTCAAAATATGTTTTAAGGTTTAACATTTTAGGAGAAACTTCATCATATGATAGTATAAAATACCAAATGTAAGGAGATATGGACATACATTCCTGCCATACGTGGCTGAAACAGAATCTCTCCTGTTCGAAAGCGCTCTTTCGAAAGAGTAAACCAACCATCTGCTGCAACCTCAAATGATGCTTGTGTATCTTTGGATAGCTCGGCTTCATAATCAAGAGCAATGTAACACAGGTTCTGAAAATCCATTCAATCAAGAAAAAATCAGGCACTGAGGAGATATCTAACTCGAAAAATACAAGTTCATTATAATGCAAACCACTACAGAAAAAGACTTGAACAACAATCACAATCTCTCAATTCATATTCATATTTAATTATTTCCTTACAAATGAGAGAATACGATCTATATATTAGGCCCTAGGCACCTTAATTGGAGAAAATACTAAAAAAAACACTAACTATTGAAATATTCCTTATTCTACTTATACTAGAATACAAAAATAAATAAATAAAAATACAATGTAACGTAACTCGTCAATCTTTCAATCTCAGACCGGCTTCATATATTTCATGGACCCATACATACATCACTCTTCCCTCCTTGACGAAATCTTGATCACGAGCTTTTAGGGAAGAATGGAGATGCACACACCACACAAAAATATATTCCAAATTTTAAATTTTGCCAAAATTGATTTCATACCAAATTTTTTATCCCAAAAATTGAATTTCTCAAAAATTTAAATATTTGGAGTAAACCCAAAAATTTCCAATCCAATAAAATCATCCCTCGTATGAGGGATCACAGCTGGTTGATCAATGTTTGGCCCCAAATAGCTCTCAAGACTCGAACCCACCTTAACCCTTTCATTTTTCAGCCAGGACCCTCCTTGGCTCATGGAGCACAAATAATTCTTATTGGCCATGTGTGGTGGGATTATTGCCCAAAGAACCCTCACTGACTCCATCGTTTCATCCAAGAGGATTCAACAAGACAGTAGGCCTTTGATGGCCACAACGCATGCAATCAATACCAAGGAAATGTTCAACACCGCAGCTCTTTCTTGTTGCTATAGCTGGTGACGGCTCGTGACACGGACAATCTGACCGGTCTGTCAAGGCATTGAGTTGCAATAGTATGGCGTCCTTGTTGAACGTCGTGGGGGTCTCTGAGGGTTGGAGTCGGTTATAACAAACTCATTTCAAATCCAAGATCAAATAGCAGAACCAGCATCCCTAGGTATGCCTCAATTTAATCAAATAATCTCAATGCATACAGCTCATTTTATATACTTACTATCATATGACTTAGAGAAGTAAAGATCAAATGGTGACTCCTGATTCTCTTGCAGGATATCATATTAATGCCACACACTAATTAACCAGTAAGCCACTGACTCTTTTTTTGTCAACAAGAAAAACATGGATGAAAATCAGTCTGCAGAATAAAATACAGCATTAGTACCTCTTTCAAAGAACGCACAGTATATAATGATCCATAGTTCATATTTTTCTGTTGCATCTGCTCCCTAAGGAATCCAGTAACCTTTAATGCTCCCATTCCCACAACTTCCACACCCACCTTTCGCATCACTCTACCATTTAAAACTGTAAAACACAATGGATAAAATAAGTAAACATCTGAGAGAGAGAGAGAGTACATGGTTAAATTTAAATTGAAGGAAAGAAATGATACTTAACAAGAGGGCTCAATCTAAGTTTAAATGTAATGTTGAGAAATCAAATATATTTGGTGGAAAAAAAATTGCAGTTCAACCACAAGAAGATTCTTCAAATATCCATATCTATCTTATCATTTATAAAACAAATGTAGATTAAAATAGCTTACTTGGAACAACAGATGTTTGGTGGAAACCAATATTAACAACAATTCCGGAAGTTCTTCTTGCGGCAAACAATGCCAAAGTAGCCTACATTTTCTCATAACAACTGAATTAGAGGGTTAAGAGGAAAAAAAAGAAGGAAAACAAATGGCCATTCTTTGAAGAAAAGAAGACTAAAACCAATTGGCAATAATAAAGAAGGAATACATGGATGACGGCATGCAAATCTTAATATAAAATACAACTTTAGGGTGTTATTGTGAATTAAAGCTTAGAATGTCATCTTGGTCCATGCTCATGATTCGTAATGGGTCTGAAAGTACGAGTCCCCTACATACTATTCATGTTTCTATGATGGCAAAAAATTAGATGTGAGAATACAATGCAACACAATTACAAATTTTGTGAAAAAAATAGTCTAGACAGTTACTGAACGAGCTAAGTCAATATCTGCTTACCAAAACTCCATTTTAAGAACGGAATAGATCAAAAGTAGAACCACGAAGGACATTAACCCATTTGACCTGAATATGAGAAATGAAAGGAAACTTTTGGCTTTCAAAATATCGGGTTTGACAAATAAAAAATTACCCTATGGTTGGGAGTTTAAAAATGGAGAGAGGGGAAAGGGAGGGCAACTGTCTCATTTCTCATGTCTTGGAGCTTTAATCAGGAGAGGATCGGAAGGAAATTACCTTCTCTTTGTCCTCTTCATTCTCTCCAAATTGGGAAGAAAAGAAGAGACCCTTCATACAATGTAGCAAACTGTATCACTCTAGCATGTCCTACGGAATCTATCTTCAGTCAGAGAGAGTGAGTGGGGTGTGTGGGAGGGGAAGGGGGGGTAGGGGGGTTCTCAGTTTATAAACCCTTTTATGGTTTCTTTCTCTCTTTCCTCCTCTACCTTTCTCAAGTTACTGCAGGCTAGGGTTAATCCAGCACTCGAGGCTTACTCAGATTTCACGTTTCAAAACAGAGATTCATCAAATGAGAAACTTTCAGATAGATTACGATATAAACAGAGCGGAATAATCAGTCAACAAAGCAATATTAATATAGTAAAAAAAGAAATACTCTGGTATTACACTAACAATTGAATTCCCTAATTACAATAGGGGAGATCTTTATATATATACTCTTATAAGAGTCCTAGATAAATATGAACTAACAACTAATAGATAAACCTTAACCCTACAAAATAATTAATAGGAGAAACGTAGATAAAAAAGAACACCAATAATTAATAAATCATTAACTAAGCCTAACATCTAATAATAATCCTGAATATTATTTAAGAACTACAATATCTCTTAATAAATAGATATTAATAATGATGCTACTAATAATGAACAATTACAAAATATCTTCTGGCATGTTTTTCAAATTCCCACGAGGACTCACCAATTATCAATACACATCAATCTTTCCTCATTTGCAAAAGCTCATCCACGAGCTTTTGTTGAAAATTTAAGAAGCCCGTGCAAATAAATAAATAATTTGAAAATACTGGGCACTTTGATTTTGGATTAAAATATTTTTCTTCAAGTTTCTTGGGCCCAATAACACATTATGAAACATCTTGAAACGAGAGCTTGGGGTCAATGCGATCTCGCTTGTGCACAACCGATCTAATCCGCCACGCTGATGGTGATGTGTTAGCATTCTCTTGGATGTCATGTGATCCATGGTTATCATCCTGCATGGAGGACATATATCAAGATTCTGCACTGCACTCACAAACTGGCTGTGCAGATAAAGGAAAACTCGATTCCCCTAGACACCAATTATCAGATTCTCAAGGGGACCCAACAATTGTCAGATTCTCTGTCGCATAACATTTTTTTCAGTCAATAAATGTTTGTACAGCTTCGTACAGTTATTCGAAGAGCACTGCATTAATTGCACTCGTTATCCATAAGCTGAAAGGATTGGTTCAAAGATAGAAGAATTTTTTTTTGAGAGAAAGACACTGGCTGTGTAATTCTTAGCTATATTAATGTGTGCTGGATTGAGATTGCAAATGATGGTGATGAGTAGGGGGGATTCAGGCTCAAGTTCTACTTTGGATGGTGGAATTAGGCCATTGGTGAATTTAGTTAGTACGAAGATTGGAGTGGCAGAAGATGAAGCATGGAAGGTTATTTTTTTCACTGTTAGAACATGAAATTATTGAATTGCTTAGTGTTGGAGGGCATAATGTTCAGCTGGCCAGACAGGGTCGCTCAAGTGTTTTTATTAAGACTGTGCATGGAATTTTAAGCGGGATGCTGAGGAGTTGCAGAATGAGTTGAGGACCTAGGCTATTGCTTCTATAACTCTCACCTTCAAATTAACATTCCCGTAGCTTCTACTTGCAGTCTGGATAATTTGTTCTTGCTTGAAAGGTTAATGTTAAACTCAATGGGGTGTTTTAGACGAATTATCGTATGGCTTTGGGTGAAAAGTTCTATGTTTGCTGAACTGGAGCTCGATAAAACTGTAAGTAGAAAACCATTCAATACGCAATGTTGGAAAATGTCATGTTATCAGTATTAATTTTATTCAATTGTAGCATATGCAATGGAAATTTGAAAGTTAACTTTATTATGATAAAAGCTCAATTTTAAACTTATTGATGATTATACTCGGTGCACTTTGGTGCATCTCCTTAAAAGAAAATTTTAACTTCTCCCCTCGTTTGTTCAATTTCTTCAAATAATTAAAGCTCAATTTAAGATGGTGGTCCGTAATATCCGTTCTGATAATGAGCGTGAGTAACTTTGAAATAAATTTCGATCTAAACTTAATCAAAAAGGTATTCCACACAAACTCACTTGTCCATATACTCCCTAACAAAATAGGGTGGCGGAACGGAGAAACTGTCATATAATGGGAGTGGTGTGTTTGTGGAGTGGTATGAAGGTGCCCAAATTCTCTTGGCACCTAGTTGTCCACACCATCGCTTTTATCATAAATCACACCCCGAGTCGAAAATTAGGGGATAAGGCCCCCTTCAGTGCCTAGCACCCTATTCCACATCCTCCCTTGTGTAATTGGGTGTACTTGTTTTGTTCATGACCATAGTCCCTCTCAACAAAAACTTGATGATAAAGCAATACGGTGCATTTTTGTACAGTACTCGGTGATGTCTAAGGGGTGCCGGTGCTATGACCAAGTATCCAAATACATGCTCGATTTATCCCTCTGTTTCATGAGGCTTCTTCTCCCCCACCATTGGAGCTTCCATCTCCCTTGGCCGCCTACACCATCTCCTTCTACGGACTCAAATAGCTCTCCATCTCCTTTACCACCTTCTACTTTTGATTTTAATTATCATTACCCTTGTTCTATTCGAGCCACCTTCCTGATATGGTTTTGGTGGCAATACTAATTATCCTACAACCCAACATGTTTCCTATGATAGTCTTTCAGGTCCATATCGATCATTCTTAGGGAAACTTGACTTCATCTCCAATCCTGTGTTTGAGACTCTCCAAAACCATCTATGGGTAGCTGCCATGAAAATGGAAATGGATGCCTTGGAGCATAATGGTGAATTAAAGCTTATTTCTCTACCTCTTGAGAAGAAGACGAATGCAAATGGGTCTTCAGCGTGAAATATTTGTCCAATGGATTTATTGATCTTGATAAGGCAAGGTTGGTGGGCAAAGGATATACCTCAGTTCTTGGGAAGGATTTTGGTGCCATTTACCTCGATGGCCAAGCTCAATTCTGTGCGCCTATTGATTTCTCTTGCAACTTCCCACTCTTGGCCTCTATATCAATTAGACGTTAAGAATGCCTTTTTACATGGATAACTCTCTGAGACTATCTATATTGACCCCCCCTCCAGGTTTTCGAGCTGAGGTGGATTAGAATGGGAAAGTACGTGGTATCCAAAAGTCTCTTTATGGCCTCAAGCAATCGCCTCGGCCTTGGTTCAGTTGAGTCAGTGAGGTGGTTTTCATCCATGGGTTTTGCTCGATTTTAGTAGGATCATACATGCATTATCCATCGTCAGCCGATGGTGGATGCATCATTCGATTGGTATATGTTGATAATACTTATTATAACGGGTGATGTTTATGGGATTGTCCAAGTAAAGTGGGATATTAACAAGGTGTTTGATGTGAAGGACTTGAGTACTCTCCACTACTTTCTTACGATTGAGGTGGCTCGGTCTCAATGTGGGATCTCTCCATCTCAGAGTAAGTATACGTTGCATTTTATTTAGGATCTTGGATGCTAGGTTGTTCTCCAAATTCTACTCCAATGGACCTCAACCTAAAGCCCTCGGTCGAAACATGTGATTTTATTTATAATCCTTCGGTTTACCGAAGATTGGTTGGTCGCCAATTACCTTGTTTACCACATTTTGAAATACATTTTTCACTGATGCGAATTATACTGGGCCACCTCAAGCTTTTGTACGATCTATAGTTGCCGCCTTATCTCATGGGAAGAAAAAATAACAGGTGGTTGTTTCACACTCTTCAGTTGAAGCCGCATGCTTCAATTGATTCAGTAAGGCTTTATAGAGGAAGGATCATTAGAGTTACTTTGTGATTGTTGGATTCATGTCATTTTTAGTATTTTTCCTTTTGTATTGGGACCTTCGTGTTTTGGGCTGAGGGCTTAGGCTTAGCCTTGTAGTCTCTAAATATTTCTAAAATTGTAATATTTCCAGTATAAATACAATTATTGAGCTCCCGAATGGGTAAACCATCACATCACAAAATTCTTCTTGGTATCAAAGCTCAAACCTAACCTCTCTCTCTCTCTCTCTCTTATCTATTGCGCTTACCTCAACAACCCCCCTAGACTGTATCAACTCATCGCTACCTCTCCTCTCACCTTTTCAGCACATCACCAACCACATCTCCAACCCCTCACCCCCAACACACACGGCCTTCCCTACGGCTTGATTTTAGAGCACCGCACCATCTTCCTTGGTGTAAGGATCGCATTCAGAAAATTGCACCCCTATTTAGTTTGCCAAGGGTTGCGATTTGCCCTAGGGTCAATTTTTCAAAAGTCTGGACCTCTCTCATTTAGACGTCGCAAACTCTCTCTCCCATTTTTTAGAGTTGTGAAACCCAACCTACGTTCTGAATGCTTCTCTTTGGGGTATTTACCATTTTTTACCCTTCGTAGGGTCCTTTTTCCGAATCCTGATGTCCTGAAATTGTTGTTATTCTTTGTTTTTGGATTATTGGTTTGTTCGGCAGCGGTTTGTGGTTGATTGGTCATGTTTTTGGCAAGAATTTTGGTTATACTTAATCTCGTACGTGTTCTAATCAATGCTGACGGTATCTTTCATTATTTTTCAAATCAGTTTTATTCTATCCTTGTCTTGCAATATTATAAGTGAGTCAAAAAGCGAAAAGGGGTTTTTGTCGTTAGCACAACATATCCCGATTTAATGGTTACGAATCTCCTCAAGAATTGCGCAATTCTTCTTCTGGATCTTGTTTTAATGACATGAAGATTGTTTTTCATCACCGTAGTGCCACAGGGCATATGAAAGCTATGTTTGCTCGGAAACCATTCAGTTCATCTGGTATGGCCACAGTTGTTAATACCACTTGTCTCCGTGTGGTTCCTCCACCGGTTGCTTTCGATCCTTCTCCCGCGTGGACTGTTCTGCGTAAACTACAATCTCAGCTTAGCTGTATTTAGAAGCAGTTGTGTTCACTCACCACTGGGGTTGGAGTCTCTACGTCCATGACCACTATTACTTCAGGTACTTACTCCACTTTTCATGTTAGGGTTGCGAAGCCCACATGAATTTTGAATTCTGGAGCCACTGATCACATGGCAGGTGAGTCATCCCTATTTTTCTCACATACGGCTCTCATTTATCAGTATGTTTGTCTTGTGGATGGCCCCCGTGCACATATCCATATCGAGGGAATGCATGTTCATCTCCTAATATTACTCTATCCTCGGTTTTGCATCTTCCCAATTTTTCTTTTAATCTTTTATCTGTTAGTTAACTTGCCAAATATCTTAAATGTGGTGTTGTGTTCTTTCCTATCCATTAACTCTTACAAGACCCGAGTTCAAGGAGAATTCTTGGAAGGAGCTATGAGCTCAGTAGGTTGTACTACTACGGGGATCCTCCATGTAGCCTCCCACATCCAGTGTTAGTACTTCTATCTTGTCGAGTTCCATTTCTTATGATGTTTCTCTCCGGACCTTGCATTTGTGGCATGCCTATATGTCCAATACCTCCAAACGATTAAAGCCATATAAGACGATTGTTCGTAATATCTGATTCGATAATGAGTGTGAGTAAGTTTCCAATGAATTTCGGTCTCAACTTAATCAGAAAGAGATCTTGCATAAACTCACTTGTCCATATACCCCCAAACAAAATGGGGAGGAAGAACGTAAAACTCCATATCTTATAAGGTGGTTCGATGCTTATTAAGTGGTATGAAGGTGCCAAAATCCTACTGGCCCCTAATTGTCCTTACCGCCACCTTTATTATCAATCGCACCCCGAGTCAGGTTTTGGGGGAAAGGCCCCATTCAGTACCTTCAACCCGATAGCACTTTATTTCACATTCTTCCTCATGTTTTTGGGTGTGTATATGTTTTGTTCATGACCATAGTCTCTCTCGAAACAAATTGATGATAAAGCTATTAGGTGCATCTTTGTAGGCTACTCTGTGATGTCTAAAGGGTACCAGTGCAAATGATCCTGAATCTAAACACATGTATCACTCCACGGATGTTACTTTTCCAGATGATGTCCCTTTTATAGTTGGTCGCATACTTTGCAGGTAACTATCTCCTCATCTCTCAAAGATGGTCCTGTTTCCCATCTCTTGAAGATGAGGCTTCATCCCTGACATATTCCTTTGTTTAATGAGGCTTCTCCTCTCGCACCATCAATACCTTTATGTTGCCCTTTGCTTCCGCCACCAACTCTTTCTCCGGACTCCGGTAATTCTCCCTCTCCTTTACCACCTCATACTTTTGATTTTAATTATGTTTACTTTTCTCGTATTCGGTGCCACCCATCCCAATATGATTTTGTTAATAGTGCTAATCTTTTATTTCCCCGAATTTTCCTATAAGTCTTTCACATCTATATCGAGAGCCAGCTTAACTCTATCTTCATTCCCTGATTTTTGGCTGAGGCTCTATAGAATCCTAAGTAAATGGAGACAATGAAAGCGGATATGGATGCTTCGGAACGAAACGACATAGGGGGACTTGTTTCTTATACCTCGCAAGGAGAAGATAATTGGATGAAAATGGATCTTCAGTGTGAAGTATTGAGTCAATGGCTTTATTGATTTCTGTAAGGCAAGGTTGGTGGCTAAGGAATTTACCCAGTTCCTATAAAAAAAATGGCTTTACATATTGCCTAGGTGGCCAAGCTTACTTTCATGTGATTATTGATTACTCTTGTGGCTTCCCACTCTTAACCTCAACATTAGTCAGGCGTCAAGAATGTCTTTTTACATGGAGATATCTGAGAACGTCTATATGAACCTTTCAGATTTTCGGCCAGAGGGGGAGTATACGTGAAAGTATGTCATCTCCGAAAGTCTCTCTATAGTCTTAAACAATACCTCGGGCGTAATTATATCCATGGATTTTATTTGGCCATTCTGATTATACATGCCTTATTAGTTGTCAGCAGATAGTAGATGCAACATTTTGTTGGTATATGTGGATGATATAATTATTATCGGTGATGATGCTGATTGGATTGCCTAAGTGAAGAGGGTTAATGGCAAGGTTTTGATGTGAAGGACTCCGCCTCCACGCGGGAGCTCTTTATCCCGGCGTCAGTATACTTTTGATCTTCTTCGGGATACTAGAATGTTACGTTTTCATCCGACTTCTACACCTATAGATCCTGACCTGAAGCTTCTATCCATGACAGGTGATTTGATTTTAGATTGGTCGTCTAATTACTTGAATAACACAAGGTCTGTTGTGAGTATGGCTAGTCAGTTTATGTATGCTCCACACACGACAAACTTGGATGTTGTCTACCACATTTTGAAATACCTCAAAGTCATGTCCATGACTTTGGTTGTTTTATGCCTCGAGGAGTCAAACGTTCTATGTTTAGTAATGTGAACTGAGTAGAGTCTACGACAGATAAACAAAACACTTCAGGCTATATACTTTCTACGGTACTCACCTCATCTCATGGACGAGAAAAACGTAGGCGGTGGTCTCACACACTTCAGCCGAAGACTGGAGATCTTTGTGGCTTCAATCGATTTTGTGGCTTCAACCGATTTTGGAGGATTTGGGCTTTAGGGAAAAAGAATCATTGGAGTTATTTTGCAATAATAAGTCGGCCATTATGCTTGCATCTGATTCCGTTCTTCATGAAAGGAAGAAGCACGTGGAGATTAATATTCACTTTATCCAAGGAAAGGTGCGGTCTGACATCATTTGCCCATTCTTCGGATAAGACGACGGATTTTTTCACCAAATCAATCAGACCCTCTCTTCTTCGGTGTTCCACTGCCAAGATGTGGGCGTGATTGATATCTTCTCTCCAATTTGAAGGGGAGTGTTTGATTTCCTATCACTTTTAGTATTTTTCTCTTTGTATTGGGCCCTCCGTGTTTCGGGCCTTATTGTGTAGGCTTAGCTTTGTAGTCTCTAGAATCTTTATAATGTAATTTTTTAAGCATAAATATAATTTATTGGGCTCGAAATTGGGTAAGCCATCACTCTTATGTGATAATAAGTCGGATACTATGCTTGCATTAAATTTCGTTTTCCACGAGAAGATGAAGCACATGAAGGTGAAGATCCACTATATCGGGGAAAAAAGTGAGATCTTGTCTCCTCTTCGGATCAAACGACGGATTTCTTCACCAAATCAATCGGGCCCTCTCTTCTTCAGTCTTCCTCTAACAAGCTACGGTTGATTGATATCCTCGCTCCATAAGGTATAGTGTTGGATTTTGTGTTATTTTCGCATTTATTGTACCTTTCCCTTGGGTCCTCCGAGTTTTGGGCTTTAGCTGTGTAGTCTATACAATTGAGCTTTGTATTCTCTCGAACCTTCAACATTTGTGACGTTGTAGTATAAATAAAATTATTGGGCACCCAATTGGGTAAGCCTTCACAAACTAATTTTGCATGAAGTAAGGTATGTCTTGATTGATTATGAGTTTGTGTTCAGTTTTTTCCTGTTTTAATTGCTTATGAGTTTGTTTTCAATTTTTGCTTGTTTTAATTGCTTATGAGTTTGTTTTTAGTTTGTCTCTTTTAATTTTTTGTGGGTTTGTTATGACTTGATTTTCTTATTTGGGAAATTAGGTTTCTTTTCTTTACATAAATTTGGTGGAGTTTTTTGTGCATTTTGCTGCATTTTTTTGCTTTTTTTTTAGCAGTCTGGTACAATTTTGTGAAGTTTTTACTGTTGTTTGAGCAGTTGTCTGTTCCAAGATGGTGCAGTGTTTAGTAGCTGTTGCTGCTCATTTCGGATATAATTTAGGGTTTTTTTTTGGGTGGTGGTGGTAATTTTAAGTGCATTTTGGCACTCATTCAGCCTTAAGTTTGCAGCTATTTGTTTATGCAGCTGTGAATGTATGTAATGTATGTCTTTATTGTCCTGTATTATTAATTATCAAACCACATTTAAGTGTAGAAGGGTAGTCCCAGGACCCTACAAATCCATGATTTCAACCGAGTAACAATACAGATGAACGGTTTCATCTAAGCAGTGTGATATTTGACTACCTGGGTACTACTAACCCTCTAATGTAGCTTAATGATTTCATCCAACAATGATATTGGTATTTCCAATGGCCAGGAACTGCCACCCTAACATAGCTCGATTGTTTCATCTGTGCAGTGATATCTGGCCACACTAGGTGCTACTGCCAAAGGTCAAAGGCGCTGATAAAGACCCACAAAAGAAGATCAGAAATTTCACATCCAAGAAAGATTGCAAAGATTGTCAAATATAATCAAATGTCGACTCTTTTTGTCTATTAAATACTTATTTTTGACAACTGCTAGAGTTCGACACTCCTTTGGGGGACATCTTGAGTTTGCTGGCTTGGAGGATAGAGATCAATGTCTTTCTGGATCTCCACTCCCAACCACGCTCGATATACGATAACCTCATGGATACAGCTCTGAAAAAATATCTAAGCCTAGTAAAATCTGGCCATGATCATACCGTTTATAAAGGTGTAGAAAGTACCAATCGAGCACTTTTTTTCAGAGAGGCCTGTCTTTTCAGTCAACCTAGGACACGGCATTATGATAAGTAGGTAACCCTTTCATAATATGCTCAAGTAAGAGTCATCCCTTCTCATTTAATTCCCATCACCTCTACCACAAGTCCTCGGTAACCACCCTTGGTCTTTTGTGCCAAAAGTCTCCTGTAAATACCTTTCCCTCATTTATTACAGACACAGAACAATAGCCTCTTAACTCACTCCAACTACTCAAGCATTAAATTAACTCACAAAAGAACATTACTATGATCTAGCATTTATTCAACCAAAAACATTCCCTGAGTCGAATTTTGATCCTCGTTGAGCGATTAATACCTCATTTATGGTGTTTAGCATGCCTGTCTCCCTCTCTCTCATCTAAAGTGACTGTTCTCTCACTCTCTCGATATGATTACTATTTGTGTTTTCAGGGTTGTTACTACACGCCTCCTCCCCCCAACTAACTCTCTCTCTCTCTTAGTCTTTCGTTACTATTGGCCTATTCCTACATGTGCCCCCTACTTGATTGAGTTTTGGAATACTACCCCTTTTAACCTTCGCTTCTCCCCTAAACTACCAAACAAAATGAAGAAAATGGATGTCTTAACTTGATTTTACTCTTCTCTCCCCACTTGAATTTGTCTCTTTTTTCCTCTCTCTAACATTCCCAAACATTGCATAAAGGTTAATATAGGCCTTTCCATTATTACCATATAAAACAGTCTTTTGACTTGCCATTTTATCAAGATATTTAATCTATACATTAAGATGAATCATCAGCCTTCCGGCTATCCGACAAAACTACAGATCGATATCTGTTCCAAGAATATAAAGCAAATAAAGAGTAATTGAAGTGTTTCACGGAACTGAAACCACAAGGCCGTGAGAATGTTGTCTCCTTGATAGATATTAAAAATTTACTCAAGTTCATTCCGGGAATGGAACAGATACAAGAAAAATAATGAAATCACAACACACCAAGTTAGTAGATCTGAAATGATATCATATAAATAAAGCCTATGAATACAAAGGCTATTAAAACCAGACTTCAAGAATGCTACTCACACTCCCTTTTTTCCCTTCTTTTTTTATTATTATTATTTTTTCCCCCGCGGGGTGGTGAGGGGGTGGGGGTGGGGGCTGGGGGTGTTAAACCACCAACCGCTTTAACAAAAACTCCGTAGTGTATTATTAATTTTTGAAAACGTGACTTACAATGTCAATATCATCAAAAAGTATAATTAAATAAGACAGCACCAGGAAAATGATTAAATTCCACCTGATTGATGGCGCAAATAGAAGGAACATTCATGTCAAACAGGGCTGAATAAATGGCTGCTTTTAGCTGTCTCCTGGCTGCTTTAGAAGATTCGGTATCTGAAACACAAAAGAGATAGGGTGATGTAAACTCAAAATGTACTAAGCTCTCATTAATTATTGAATAATTACAATGTTGTTAAAGGCCTTATTTATAGAGAAAAATAAGCTATAGAGTCCAAAATCTAAGAAACGACTAAGAGATAATTATAGATAAATAAGTAATTAATTAATTTTATCCTATAGACTAAGGATAATCTAAAGATAATAACAAAAATTATAAAGAGTAAATTTGTTTTTTTATCTCTACTCCAGCTGGGTTGGACGGACACCCCACACCAACCACTCCTCATAACTCTCCCCTCTTCAAAAAAGCGCGTCGTTAACTTGTGGGTTCAATTTAAAAATGTCCGAACCACTTGAAGAGGTACTTTGAATAAATTGCTTGACTGAACATTGATCCGATTGGAAATCGAGTCACACTAGTCGTCCCTAAAATTAAACTCCCAAACAATTATTGCTTAGGGATGAAATTACAATTTTATGCTCCCATGAAATCAGTATGGGACATTTTAGGACTCAATTCCGCAAATATATTACTTTGAGGGTTTGATCGGAAATTTTCCAAACTCCGCAGCACTTTAATAACTTCAGATTCTGTTTGGAAATTTTCCAAATTTGGTTGAAAAGTTTGAGGGTCCAAAGTGTGATTTTGGAAAGTTGAGGAGAAGAGCTGCCCTTTGTGATTAAACTCTAGGGGGTGAGATTTGTAATCTCTTGTTTGAAGAATTTGCAAAATATTGGGTATAGCGGGCTTGGTTACAGGATCGGTGGGTCAAAGAGATGATAGGGGGTGGCTCGTCGGGGTTCAACGGATGTTCGCTCAATAGGGGTGAGACTAACCAGAGACTGGCGACCAACAAAGCGGGTTAGATGGGTTTGGATTTTTGACGTTGTTAGGCTCCCACAACTCTATGGTCATTTTTTTCCCGACAAGGCACGGCTCGCGTGGCTCAAGCGAGGGACCTTAAAAGCTAGTCACACCAATGAAGTGTTAGAAATATTAGATCAAGGTGTTGGGATCTAGGGTTTAAAGTAGTGTGTCTTGCGACATGGTAATGGCCAACAAGGGCTAAGGGGGTTGCAAGGCCTCCGATAGGATGTAGGGCTCATTGAAGGTCGCAAGGCTCCAGTAAGGGTTCGCCAAAGGTAACTAGGGGGGGTGGCACCAGAAAGTGATCCGGTGAAGGTCTTAGAGGCCAAGGGTTTGGGCCATAAGCTTAAAAAGGAAAAGATAAAGGGCCAAAACCCTGATGGGGGCAACGAAGGTGCGGGACCGACGTGGGGTGCCACATGTGACAGGTGACTCGCAAAGTCGGTGCTTCCTTGTGGAGCGGGCGGCAGCGAGTGATCGGAACAAATGGGGACCCACAGGGACGGGGCTTGCAAGCCAGTGTCTGGGTGGTGGCATCGACCATCGGTGGTGGAGACGGGGCTATTGTTATTAATGGCTAATGGAGCACATGTTGACGAGGTTCCAGATTTATTTGTATTTTTTGTTTATTTTATTTTTCATGTTTTATTAGGCTATTTCCCTATTTTAGGTCGAAGGGTGACAGTGTCTTTTAATATCTTTAAAATTCCCTTTTTAGCCTTTTTTACTTTTTTAGGCTTAGCTTGACCAGCAAGCCAAGCTTTTCCCTATAAGTAAGACCCTTGCCCATCCATTATACTCTATTTTATATTTTGAGCGATGAATTAGAGATGTTTTTTGGGTCATTGGCCTCTAAACATTATGTTGTTGTTGCTGCTGTTGTTGTGTAGCTAGTAATTTACGCTTCTGCCCTTCACTTCATATCAAATTCGTATGTTGCTGTTGTGCAGTTTTTAATTTACGTTTTCGCCTTTTTAACTTCACATCAAATTGGTATCAGAGCGACGTTCGCTGCTGATGTGCTCGTCGATGTGGTTGTTGTAGAGTCATGGGTAAGTCTCGGAGGAACTGGCAAGTCACTCCTCCAAAACACACCGTCGCTGCCTGCGGTCAAGTGGCACCACCCCTATCCCCCCCTCCCCCCACCTAGAGCTGTCAACGGGTCGTGTTAACGGGTTAACGGGTCGTGTTAACGGGTTAACGGGTGAAAACACCCTTAACCCGTACACGACCCGTTAAGACTAACGGGTCAAATTATAATACCCAAACACGACCCGTTAATATTAACGGGTACACGACCCGAACCGTTAACACCCGTTAATATTAACGGGTCTAAACGGGTAACGGGTTGGGTGACCCGTTATTACCCGTTAGTACCCGTTAGTACCCGTTAATACCCGTTAGTACCCGTTAGCACCAGTTAATACCCGTTAGTACCCGTTAGTACCCGTTAATACCCGTTAGTACCCGTGTAATATTGGTTCGGGTCACACGACCCAATAAAACCCGGTACCACTAACGGGTGATAATGGGTATAAACGGGTTTAATCGTGTAAGAGTACAAACCCAAACACGACCCGTTATGATAACGGTTCTACCGTGTTGACCCGTTAATGACCCAAACCCGATAAGACTAAACCCATTAACTTATAATTTCGTATCGTGTCGTGTTATCGTGTCGTGCCTCATTTTGCCAGGTCTACCCCCACCCACCCACCACCAACAACAAAACTCTTTCCCCTCCAGATCTGAAAATACCACCCCTGACCCTCCAGAACAAGAAACTAAACTACAATAGAATACTAAGGTTAACAACTAATTTCACTATTCAATAATCAATCATCCATAAAAAAAATGTCTTCAATAATGAAGATTACATTTATTTATAGGCTACCAATCCTACCAAGGGTTAAATACTGAGGGATAAGGAATCAGTAGTAAGGATAACTACCAATAAATATCCTAAGAAATTCTAATTTAATCACATACTAAAAAATTATCCACAAATAAAACTAAATAAATATTAAATATAAAATTCCTATTTCTCGCAACTTTGTACCATTTATCCAACATCTCATCACCTTCCTCAATATCGCCTTTGTCATCTAACACATCAACCCTACCCAATGCACACATCCTACAATTTCCCAAATGGCATCGTGGGGTGTCAATAGGTGGCCTTCGCCTCCATACATTAGGTGTAGAGCAATCATCCATCACAAGTTCTCTAACAAATCATAAGAAAAATGTGCGTTCATCAACAAGAATATAGGGGTGTACGTTAGGATTCAAGTTCTCAAAGGGTGAGCGATCGGTCCTCCAATTGTCTCAGTCCACTCGTATCGACCAAAGACCTCAAACGCTAACCGACAAGTCCACGACATCTGGGTGGGTTCTCCCTTCCAAACTCCATGCTCAAAAAATCTCCAAACGCGATTTCCCTATTCATAGTGTCGAGGTCGAACAGAAACTGAAAAAGTTGATTGGGCATCAATCGGATTCCTAGGCAGCTTGGTTATTGCCCTCCCCTCAACAGAAACAACCTTTGTGCTTTCTGGAGTTGGTGGTCAATGCTACTGGTGGTGGAGAGGGCGTAACTGGATTGCAAAGGCGGGACCCTTCGCCAGCAGATGTCGCGACCGCGAGCCAGAGGTTGCGATGTACTCGGTTGGCTAACATCAACTTCGGCAAGGGTCTATACTGCATATAGAACCTCAATAGGGGTTTTACCCTTGTTGTTAGACTTTAGAAGGATCCCCCAAGGGTTCTCGACAATGGATCACCACCGCCAGTGATGAGCAGAGATTGTTGAAAACCCGAAGGTAGGGATCGACGGAAGCTAAGGGGATGGAGGCTTCGAGCATTGGCCTGGGATGTCAAGACTAGGTCTGGGGATGGAGCCGGTGGAAGAGGCGGGAGTTGGCAGCGCATCTTAGAAATGAAGGAGGATATCGCTTCCTCTACTGCAATTATCCATTATTCGATTCCAAGTTGGTTTGATCTCTTAGACATCATTAAAGTTGTCATGATTTGTTTTACAACAATTAGGGAACCCCAATTTCACATGATAGATGGCACTCCCGAACAAGCACAAAATTAGAAGAATTTTTCTCTCAGATATATGACCTCCCCAAATGGGGTAATTACAAGATATATAGATCCCCGAAAGGTGTTAGCCAAGGCAACATTGTAAAAAGAGAAGATTTTAGGTATGTATGAACAAATTTTTTGTTTTAATATCCATGGAGGATTACGGCCGAGATAATTCTAAAGAAAATGATTGATTCTGTATGGGCAATGATGTATACATAGAATTCTGGCACCAGTAAGATGCTTCTCAATGGCTTGCAACCTTGCTCGATTTAAATTAAAGCCATTGACCTCCTATTCAGCTATGTAATTTGGATGATTTTCAACTTTGATGTGGAGAGTTTTGTGGAGTGGATGATGCAACCTATTATTATGATAAATGATGACACTTCGAAAAGATCTTTATTTTGTTGGACTGGAATCATGGTCTAGAAAGTCATCAAAATTCTGGCAGCAATAGAGGTTCATGAAGAAGGGTGATTCCCTATTCTGGCATTCCCTAATCTTTTCTATTGGGTATGTAGCCAATTCCTTGGAGTGTTGTTCAACGGCGATTAAAAGAAAGCACTTATGGTACTATGTAATTCTCAACGTAAGAAAAATTCAATAACTGGCGGAGGCATCTAAAAGTAAAAAAATCAAGAAAATTAGAAGGCCTGGAATATTCCATAAATTATGATGCAAGGGAGGAAATGAGAGTTATGGTTAACTGTAATTAGGAGTTCCAGATTTCTTAAGTGTTTGGATCCCCTATTTTTTCATTTTTGCCCCATTCATCATCTGCTTTTAGATTATTATTATTGTCAGGTGAGCGTAAAGTTTTTTGTAGTCTATATTTGAAGGTAGGCTTTTGGTGGGGATTTTTCTAATGGTGCTATGCTTGTTTGAATTTTCAGGATTTTTGCTTCTCTTTGCCTCAAATTCGCCTCTTTAGCAATTGTTCTTCCAAGTTTACTTGTCAATTTGTCATAAAATGGTGAGCTAAGAAGCCTATACTTCCAAAAAAAAGTTCAAATGAATTTATCAATAGTAAAGATTTAATAGATAGAGTTTTTCCACAGTCGATGAATGCTGTTAAGCTCAAAGTAACATTCTTGTTATATGTCTCGGGAACTTGTTTTAAGTCATTTTTTCTTAGGAAACTTTAGAAATCATCCTAGGAACTTCCCAAACTCATAAAAGTTATAAATCCTTTACAGATTCATAATGTATAGTGAGATTTAAGAATGTATAATTAATTAAAAGCATGAGATCTAAGTTTGCAGATGACAAGCTCTAAGTTGTTATTGACACAAGGGTTTGAAATTCAACATGTATAAATCTTATCTTTTACTGTGAGATGAACTAAATGATATCTAAGTTACAGTTCTTTCCAAGATAACTGATGAATTAACTTATAATTTATTATGTTTATTATGAAATGCTTTTGTATTAGTAAGTGAAGGTGGGAAACTCATTGTACTAATTTTAACCCACCTCCATGGAATAACTTCCAAAAAAAACGACTAAACCAGATCGCATTTCATGGTTCATAGTTTCATAGATTCAAAAATCAGAACTCCTTCCAAAATCGCTCTTTAGATGGAATTTCAAGAAATAAAATATAATGGACAGTTTAAAGAGGAAAAGCCCCTTTCTCTTAATAAAAGAAATCATTATCGATTCATAAACATCTTCAATATAACCTCATCATCATCATCCTTGCCTTAATCCCTTCATATGGGGTCGGCCACATGGATTCTCCCTTTCCATTCTAATCTATTATAAGCAATATTATCATCCAAGTTTAATTCCTTAAGATCACTCCTAATAATTTCCTCCCACGATATCTTAGGGCGGCCTCTTTCTCTTTTACCCTCTATTTTCAATAATCTTCCTCTTGTTATAGGTGCATCTATTGGTCTACACAGCACATGCTCGTACCACCTAAGTCTACTTTCTCTTAATTTATCGCTAATAGGAGCTACTCCTAACATTTCTCTCACATAATGGTTTTTAATTTTGTCCTTTCTAGTAATTCCTATCATCCATCGGAACATCCTCATCTCGCTAACATGGAGACTTTGTTCATGTTTTTTCTTTAAAGCCTAACACTCCGATCCATATAGGGTCGCTGGCCTAACAACTCTGTTCTATAAAATTTTCCTTTTAATTAATTAGTTATCCTCTTATCGCATAACACCACACTTGCTTATCTCTACTTCATCCAACCAGTTGATATTCTACTCGTAACATCCTCATCAATATCCCTATTAAACATTATGCTATCTTATGCCTCATTATTAAATTTACATTTCATAAATTCAATTTTATTTCTACTGATTTTAAGTCCCTTAGATTCTAAGGCTTTTCTCCAAGTATCTGTAATACCCCGTACTTTTAGCTATATTTATTTTTGGGATTAATTAATTAAATGCGTATTAATTGGAAATTAATCCGGGTTATAAATACTAACGAGATGCGAGTTGGTATTTGATTATGTGCATATATGATTATATATGAATTTGGAATTATGAAATTTGTTGTGAGATTAATATACGACAATTTGGGAATTTTGTTGAGACGCGTGTGACCGCCGAGTCATGGTATATTATTTTAATTATAAAAGTGATTTTTATTTCTATTATCCGTATGGTCGTTTTGAGTGCGCCAACGCGTCCGGAAGGGTCGAGATAGTCAGAAAACACTAGCCGGGGGTGTAGTTTGGATTCCGGGGTATTTTTAGGCCATACCGGCAACTTAAAGGGTATTTTGGTAATTTTACATTTTGAGGAATTAAAAGTGACGAAAATTGGGAGTTTTAATCTGATGTGGATTTAACCCACTAAACCCACTAACCAACCCATATTAACCCATTAAGCTACGGAGGCTATCATTAGGTTTACAACTTTCCCAAAGAAAACCCTAGCCACCTTAAGCCACCATTGGAGAAGAAGCTTGGAGAGAGAAGAAATTCTGCAGAAAAGCTCTATCAAACCATCATCCAAACTCAGAGACAATCAAGGCAAGTGTTTTAATTATATTTAAATTCGTAGAATGTTCCTTCCATGTTAGAAAATTGAAGAATATCTAGTGTTCTTGAAAGATAATGAAAACCCATGTAGTTTGGAACTTAGAACTTGAAAATCTTGAGGAGAATTGCATGTAGAATGATAGGTAGATGAGTATTCCCATAATATTTGTGATTGGAAGAAATTAAAATGGATTTATATTGGGTAAATTCATGATTCAAATAGTTAGGGTTCATGTTCTTGAAGAATTGGGAAAAAGTGTAGAGATTTGTAAATTTGGTTGATGTTAGGATGGATTAATCCTTCAAAACGTGTTAGGATGTGATTATAATATGTTTAGGATTGTTTAGAGACCTTAAAACGATTGTTGGGACTTAGTTTAGAAGAGATTTGAGGAGTAAGAATGGTGAAAAAAACGAGATTAGACAAATCTGGGACGAATCTGGTAGGTCGTTAGAAGCCCCTGCCCAGGTCGTTCGAACGAACTCGTTCGAACGAGCTTCTAGCGAATTGACCAGTCGTTCTAACGAAAGGGAGCCTCGTTCGATAACTTCGTCCGAACGAGATCTCGTTAGAAGGTACAGTTCGTTCGAACGAACTGGATCTCGTTCGAACAGCCTCGTTCGAACGAGACTTCTAACGAGCCGACAGTGGAATCTCGTTCGTACAGCCTCGTTCGAACGAGACTTCTAACGAGTTGACAGTCTGGACCTTTTTGGACTGTTTTGATTTTTGGAGTCCCGTAAACTTGTTCGAGAGTATAGATAACATTCCAATAATGATGTAATGATAGAATTGGGACTTTTGGGTATTTATGAGAAGGAAATTATATACGAGGGTAATATTAAATGGACGGTTTGGGTGGAGACGTGAGTGTCTACTACGACGTGAGAATAAATTATGGCGCGTATGATTATAAACCGGAATAGTATAAAGTGTGTAACTTATATATTGGTACGAGAATGAGAATGATACTACAATTAAACTACGGGATTACTAAGACGTGTGTTTACTTAGTATTGGTATATGAATTGTGTGTATGACATACCTACCATACTTGCTATCACGGGAGGTTTGCGTTCGCTTAGGGCCCTCTAATCCTTGTGTTGCCCGGATTTAGACTGGTTACCTTGATGAACATAGGTCATAGAAAGACTTATTGGGATATTAATAAGTCCGCTGATCGTGGGAGCGTAGGTATGTGCGTGACCCATGTGATGTGACTGTGTTCGCCTCCATTGTTTGTGATGTTGTTATCTGTGAACTATTCCTGAGAGATTCGGAATATGTAATCCTTATGTACGTGATGTACCGGGATGGATAGCAGAGTATGTGTGCACCGCAGCTTAGTTCTCGGGGTGCTTATATTGTATATTTATGATGTGAATAATATACACTTAATTAATGGGAACCTTTATGTTATTGTTGTGAATAATTACGGTATTGTTTCGAGAAATATAACGAGTTAACATATAGTTATATATATGGCATATTGAGCATCTGAGTTACGTTAAACCCCTACTTAATTACGAGCGTTATAATGTTAATAGAACCGAGTAATAAGGGTAGGACCTATGACAGTCTAGCTAGATATGATGGCACTTAGCTAGTGGTTTGGGTCGTTATAGATGGGTACTTACGTTAGGAGTACACGGTTAGACGAGAGGTGAGAATATCATGTGAGTGCACGTCCTAACATGTACTTTGCATTTAATGTTTTAAATGTTTTTAAAGCACTTGCAGGTCTTTAAAATATAACTCCACATTCGGGCTCTGACCCGTTTGCTTTTCAAATCTATTTTTTTTTGTAAAACCATTTTAGGTGCCCAGCCACAAGGACACCATGCATAGGATACTCATTCAGGTGACGAGCTGTAGCTGTTTGTGGAAGCTACAGGGATTTGCTTGTAGACGCTTCTATCACTTGGATTCCAGATTCATTATTTATCAGTTGTAGGGCATGTTGCCCATTTCTATTAGAGTTACATTTCCATTACAGTTTTCAGACTTTGGCATGTATTGATTTAGTATTCAGTTTACTTCCCAGTTGTGGGATTGTAGCGAGGAGTTTTTCCTTCAGACTTTATTTACTTTATGTGATGGTTATTCTATTTACTTCGTTATGGTGAATGGTGTTATTATTCTTTATTTCACTTGTTGCATGTTAATCAGACTTTAATTAAAATTTGGCACTTACTTTTTAAATACTAGGTCCTTAGTAATCATTAAAATGTTTTCGACAGTGATGCTATTAACTGGACCAACTTGGCATTTTGAATTAATTTAATAAAGGAGTAGCTACCCGGTATTTAATTAGTCGGGGTGTCACAGTATCTACTCTCATCTACTAAAACTATATCATCCGCAAATAACATACATCATGGGACATCTTGTATTTCCTTAGTTATCTCATCCAATACTACGGCAAATAAGTAAGAACTTAAAGTCGATCCTTGATGTAGACCCACTTTAATCGTAAAGTCATTAGTTTCTTCACATATAGTTCTTGCTCTAGTCTTTGTGTAATCATACGTATCTTCAATAACTTTAACATAACTCATAGGCATTCTTTTCCTTCTTAAAGCCCACCATATTATATCCATAGGTACCCTATCATAAGTCTTTTCTAAGTCTATAAAGACCATATATAAATTTTTATTCCTACTTCTACATTTCTCCATTACCTGTCTTACTAAGAAAATAGCTTCCGTGATGGGTCTCCCTGGCATAAATCCAAATTGATTGTCCGAAATAGTTAACTCATTTCGTAATCTTTGTTCTATAACCTTTTTCCATAATTTCATAGTGTGATTCATCAGTTTGATTCCTCTATAATTACCGCAGTTTTATATATCCCCTTTATTTTTATACAAATGTATTATGGTGCTTTTCCTCCACTCATCTGGTATGTTAACTTCTTTTAAAATTTTATTAAATAGACATGTTAACCATTTTATCTCTATACTTCCAAGGGTTCTCCATACCTCTATGGGTATTTTATCCGGACCAACCGCTTTATTCTTTTCCATTTTTCTTATTAATATATCTACTTCTTTTTCAGTAATCGGACATACCATTCCTATATTCAGCTCTATGTTCTCAACATCTTTTTTGGATATTCTTCATTCAATAATCCTTGAAAATACTTTTCCCATCTATTTAGAATTTCTTTATCGTTAATTAATATATTTTGATTTATGTCTTTATTACACTTAACTATACTCATATCCCTTGTCAATCTATCTCTATTCTTTGCCAATTTATATATTTCCTTTTCACCTTCCTTGGTACCTAATTTACCTTAAAGATTATCTAGTGCGTCTTGTTGCACATGTCTAATAATATTTTTTACTTCACATGTTAACTTCTTATACTTTTCTAAATCTTCTTCATTTTTACTCTTTTGCCACTCTTTAAAACTTACTCGTTTCATTTGTATTATCTTTTGCACTTCCTCATTCCACCACCAAGTCTCTTTTTTAATGAATCTTTTTCCTTTAGTCTCACCTAAAATTTGCTCACCTATTTTCTCGATATCATTCTTTGTTCTTGACCAAATGTTGTTAACACTGTCTTCCCAATTCCACTTCATGTTTAACAATAACTTCTGTCTAAATTCTATCTCTTTGCATCCTTTTAAATCCTTCCATTTTATATTTTGATAACCTATTTTCTCTTTTCGGTACTTAAACCCTTTAATGGATAAATCTATTACTATTAGACGATGTTGATTAGTTAAGCTTTCACCTGGTATAACTTTACAATCTTTCCATGTGTACAAGTCTCTTCTTCTAAGTCAAAAATAATCATTTGAGTTTTATCCTCTCCGCTTTTAAATGTTATTAAATGTTCTTCCCTTTTTTTTAAATGTGTTTGTTAACGCTAGATCATATGCCTTAGCAAATTCTAATATAGTTTCCCCTCCATTTCTCTTACCAAAACCACAACCTCCGTGCCTTGGATAACCATCCCGCTCTACTCCTAGGTGCTCATTCAAGTTACCTCCTAAAAATATGTTTTCACGCAAAGGAATTTGTTGTACTACTTCATCCAATAATTCCCAAAATGATTTCTTTACATTTTCATTTAAAGCTCCTTTGGGCGTGTAAGCCATTATAATATTCAATATTGTTTTAACAATAATTAACAAGGCTCGTTACCAAAATCAAACAAGTGCTGAACCATTACAGTGAAACATCACACATATACAGCTACAGGTCATTAAATTATAGGCTGAAGCTAAAATCTGCCAGAAAGGCCCGAGGATGGATCTCTGTCGCATGTTTCTTCTCAATAAGGATATCATATAACTTTTCAAATAACGTCACAAGAACAAACAGCTAGAGACAGTAAAGAAATATTAAATGTCAAACATAATAGCTGACCATCATACTGGCAGATTGGAACAGACACAACAATGGGCTGTGAAGATGGTTTCACCTGCATCCTACATATGATTAAATAGGTGTTAAAAGGAATAGAAAAGTTGGAAATGATAAATTGGGGTGAAAACTATATCAAAGTAGAAAAATGCTCTTACAACTTGAGGATTCAGTTCAATGACAATGAAAACAAGCTTATCATGCATTTAAAGATTAGAGTACTCAATAAAAGTACATTATTAAGAAAAAACTGGTTCTAATGCTATCAATAGCCAAAAATATTTCCCATTAAAATATCATGAGATATGGTAAATTGATTTTCATAGTGAACTGTTATTTTGGAGCATTCCAAAAGGTAAAGTGAGACTATTAGATTGGAAAATAAAAAGTAGGTGTTATTATCAAAACACCCAACACAACATAAAATGTTCACATTTTTATGATGAGGAAATTATCATATATCAAACATGTGATTGTACTGCACGTTGATTATTATTAATAGAAAATCTAGAATAAAGATATATATACACACACATAGCCGACCCCAAATAATTGGGAAAAGGCTTTGTTGAGTTGAGTGTATATATATATATCTATACATCATGCTGCACATAAATTCCGGAACTCTCCAGATGCAATGTAATATAACCAATAAAGACTCATAACCTGTTATAGATTGTTGAATAAAAATGTCGAAGTCTTGAGAACATTGGAGACTCGATGTTACCAAATTCCTGCACGTCAGCCAAAATTTCAGAATAGATACATTGAGTAGTTTCCAAGTGTGTCAAGCTATAAGTGGTTGACAACTCCTAACACATCCAGCAACTGCATGTATTTTTCCAAGTTTGTAAATTCCTCTTAAAAACTTTTAAAATTTGAGTTGAAGCGGGAAGCTCACCAAAAATGTTGCGGACCGGCCGGATGGAGAAGCATATCTGCTCCAGCCAAATTTGCAATAGCCCGAACCACCTTTAAACAAACATGAGAAGCGAAACGAAAATACTACTTTATCATATCACAGTTTTAGGCTATATAGCCTAGGTGATTATAATTGTTTATCCTGACTGACGTACTTAATAAAGTGAATATCAGTCAATATTGTTGGATTATAAAGGTTGTTATATTTCAGTGATTATCCTCAGTCTGTGAATCCTTCACTAAAAATACCCTAAGGAAAAGTGTAGGAGATCTCATTTATACAGGGAACTCCCTGAATATGCCAATTAAATATGGATAAAGACCCACAACACTTGCATTTTTGGTACAGTGGTATAGATACATAGAGTTACAGATACACACCATCAATTATGATGGCCCCAGGGATCTGTGCTCGTTGGCCATAAATTTGAATGAACGACAACTCGGGAGCTTGACTAGGAAGTGGCCTACGATCACATACCACACTGTTAGGCTTTATCAAATTAGGATTGGTCACCACAAAATAAATATAAAAACAAAAAGTATATATAATAGATACATAAAGCAATACAAAGGTACTGCTAGTTTTACTTTACAACTAGTCTCACTCTATTTGTTTGATTAATAGACTATTTCAAGTTCACCCAGTTTCCTTTGCCCACAATGCATAAAACAGCAGACTCTGGAAGAGGCACAATGTAATATCCGTATATTTTAGTTAATTAAATAATTGGGTTATGATTGAAAAAAAGTGCGTATTCATGTTACTGAATAAATTTGATTTCAAAAGTGTTGTATTTTAAGATGTGTATCGTTGGACTAGGCTCTAGAGAGGTATTGACGCTTATAATAGTGTTGGAAACATGTTAAGTTGGGCCAGGCAAAGTTTTGGGAGCATATTGCAGTGTTTTAGGCTTATGTGGAGATCTTAAATTAGGCCGGCCCATAGGACACCTGAGGGAATTAGAGGATAAATTTAACACTCATAATTAACATATCATAACTTTGGAGATGACCACAACCTAACTGTAGGAAGGGAAGATTGGAGCATGGAAGCACCAACAATGGAACTTCATCAATGGAGATTCAACACTCGGACTCGGATTTCAAGCAAGAAATAACTTGCTGTCTTACATATTACTTGTAACTTGTTTATGATTGATTGCTAATAATGATCTAAGTTAAGTTTAATCACATTTTAATCATATGATAAAATTGAATCTTATGATAAATCATAGATAATCTTATGATAATGCTTAAACCTGTTTAGATTCGTTGGATGAATGATGTAGAATGATGATTCGCATGCTTAGGTTGAGGTATTATGGTTTAAATTTGCTGTAAATTGATTGATCCCGTAATTAAGTTGAACCCATATGAAGAACATGCCGAAATTGAAGTTTAAGCCCTTTCAATAATAGATTTGATCTTGTTAATAATTATATTGTGGAAACATGTTTAGGATCCCTTAGAGATGATATTTGAGGTGTTTTGGGACTGATTATAGGTTAAATAAAATTGATTATAAAGTCTTGGGTTGAATTTTGTAATACTACATCGGTTTGGGTTCGGAGGCACGGGCGATCGATAGCGTCCCAAGGCAGATCGATCAGGTTGGGGAAGCCTGGTGGAATTGGTGTTTTGCTAAGGATTGTTTTGGAACTTTTGGAAATTGACCGAAGGAATTTCCAGAGAGTTTTTGTTAGGATATTAGGGTTCTTATTCTATTTGTTTATGTGGAATGAGGTTAGCTCGGGGGATTTAGACCGACTTACACGGTTAGGGTGACGTACCGTATTCGTATGTATGTATTGGATGTTGTACGCTATGTGTGGACATATCCGGGTGTGTGTTGGCTCGTGATGAATCTATCAGTGGGGATTTGATGGACTTGTTTCGTGGGACCAGGCACTACACCCCTGGCTGATGACGCAGGCTGCGTATGGGTCTATATCGCGATCCTATGTGCAATTGGTAAACCGTCTCGCAAGAGGGAGAGATAGGAGGCTTGATTTGTTGGGTAATCGTGGTATGTGATTACACGGTGGTGTGACGGCGTAGTGATTTCCACAGTTATATATGCTTGTTTGCAATTTATTTGGAGAGGAAGCTCCTGTGGATTAACCCAATAATGACATGAGGGGTCACCAAAAGATTGTTCCCTTCGTGTTGTGCTTATATGTATAACTAGTTCGGCATTGGACATATTTATACAAGGATATTTGATTATGCTAATACTATTACTGTGATATGCTTGTTTTATAGCATGTAATATATGGTTACTACGTAAATGTACAACACTTAGTGAATCATTAGTGATAATGATATTGTGTTGTGGCACTAAATAGAGATTATGTAGCTAATTTTGTGGAGCTTAATAGTTACTTGTATAGTGGATAGTTGGTAGCTGGGCTAGCTATGGGCTAGGTTGTGTGGTTATAATATATCATAGTTGGTGGACTAGTGATGGAGACGAACCGGGATATTGGGCAATACCGTAGTTACCCTAGCGATGAGTATAGCAACTTGGGTGTGGTGTGAGATAGTAGTTAGCCCATATTAAGGAACTTAACCTATTTCGATATTATGTGATGTAAGGACACTACGAGTTAATACTAGCTTTAGTATATGATTATAAGTGACGATATTATATTGTAGTGTGAGTTACGAGTTACGAAGACTTTGGTGCTTACATTGTTAGGTATGCCTATTGCCTAGAGTAGGATTGGCATGTACAACAGTACCTTAGTTAGAGGTGAGGTAAGATACCTTTGCGTGAGTGTCAACGGGGACGGCATGAGTAAAGTAAGTTATTTCTTGTAAAAATGTGGGTCTGACCCACGTATTTTCTTAAAACCCTTTTTCAAGTGTTCAGCAGTTGCACAGCAAGGATGAGCGGACCGATTGTGGGGTCAATCTTATCGAGCTATCGGAGTAAGTGATGTATAGTAACCACTTACTGTATTTCCTTCGTAGTTAGAATTTACACATTCAGTTTGATAATATGATATACGACTTGACCCCACTTTTTACATTTATTAGACATTGCACCAAAATCACTCACGCCATTAGTCAACCCGACTCAATCGTTAGTTTCTTTTTCCTTTTCCCCAAAATACGCTCACCTCTAAATACCCTTAAAGACACTTTCTCTTTCTTTTTTCTCTATTCTCTTTCTCGTTCCTCAAACACCCTCACATGCTCTTAGAAAATTTTGAAAAATTATTTTAAAATACGGAAATTATAGAAAATTTACTTAAAAAAACTTGAAATTAATGAAAAATATTCAAAAATCCAAAATACGCAAGAAAAACATTTTTAAAATATGAAATTTCCAAACAAGAATATATTATAAAATCATGGACAATACAACTCAATATTTTAATTTCCAATTTATTGAACTCGATACTTTAAGAATTTTTTATGCAAAATTAAAGAAATTTCATCTCAAATATTTCAAAATTGGAATTGCATAAATATTTCAAAATTCTGGAAATTGCATTAAATATTGACATATTTTTTTAATATAGCAAAAAAAAATCATTTTGAGTTGATTTTGTTTTGTAGGTTCATTGAAATGTTTAAATAATCAACTCAAAATAATTTTTTTCACTATTTTAAAAAATGGCCTGTTTTTTTTGTCCTCTCTTTAAGGTATGTTGGAGATCCTCTCTGTATATATATATATATATATATCAAAACCACAACATAAATAATATTCTCTTTGTAAATGGATTTTAAAATCGATTCAAAACCATACAACAAAATAATAGATTCAAAAAAGTTTTAAAACAACATTCTATCTATACAAAAATCAATTCAAATGGGTTTCTGACGTAACAAGACAAAATGGCTCAAAGAAATTCAGAAGACAAAATCTTTCTTTCTCTTTCAACTAAAACGTATCTTAGTAATGAAGCACGTACAATCTCTTTATAGATGAAGTTACCCCTATAAAATGTCTAAATTGCCCTTCAGTAATCCTACTAGATGAAGGATTACTAGAAAGGACAACAATACCCTTTTATAGGCCAAGGTCTATACATCATTAAGAAATAAGAAAAAAAAGAGACTATCCACAAGTAATAATAACAAATGAAAAGAAAACCCTAAGTCTAGGGTGCCGACTCCATCACTCTCCCCTAATGAGAGAGAGCTCAACCACGAGCTCAGAGAGACAGGTAATCCTCATCTGGTGCAATACGTACGGTTTGCATAACTAATGCCTCTTTAGTGATGTCATCAGAATCCTCCAACATGTTCTCATCCACGAATTCCACTGCTAACACAGGGCGCCTCCTCTTCTTGAGACAGTTGATGCCTTGCGCCCACACTCGTAACGTTTTAACGGCCTTATCTGGCTCTCATGCGCCTTCGAAGAAGCCCCCACGTACGGTTTGCATAACTAATGCCTCTTTAGTAATGTCATCAGAATCCTCCAACATGTTCTCATCCACGAATTCCACTGCTAACACAGGGTGCCTCCTCTTATTGGGACAGTTGATGCCCTGCGCCCACACTCGTAACGTTTTAACGGCCTTACCTGGCTCTCATGCGCCTTCGAAGAAGCCCCCACCCCTGTAATAGACTGAGAAAATGTAGTAGACCCTAGTACGACCCTTCACCTGAGCGTACTCAATGGCTTTCGCCATTACTTATATATCGCTCAAAAATAAGTCCAGTTGGAATCTGAGTTGGAGTTTATGGATGTAGCGAGCAATCAGTTGCTCCTCATCCTCCTCTAGGGATGCCCACGAGCATAGCAACTAGAACTGCTTGGTGTAATCCACTATTGAAAGTGTACCCAGCCTCAAACTCTGCAAACGTATGAACCCCTCTCAGTAGATGGCCATCCAAGTCTCGTCTCCACACTACCTCATTCCACCATGCTTTAGCGTACTCCTGAAATTTAATCGCCATCAATCAAACACACTTAACACCATTCAGCGCCTTATACTCAAACACTTTCTCCACACTATCCAACCAATCTACGAAAGCATTCGGATTCATCTTCCCATCAAACAATGACACCTCCACCCTGAGATCCCTGTGAAGGATTTTGGTCAATAATTTCAAAGCATGGCCTAGATTGTTTGGGGAGGACCAAGTCAACATTATCAATATCGTCCCCTACAACCTCACCCTCATGATCATATGGATGGCCCAAAGCACATTGCCTCTTTTCCCCCAAATGTCATCGTGGAACCTCCTCCGATACTCCACCCCTCTCAATCTCACGACTGAGACATTCATCCATCTCATGTCCTCTCTTTTGTCATTGAAAGCAAATACGTTGATCATTAGGAACATAAGGGCGCACCTTGGGCCCAAAACCATAAACAGTGCCTTAGCTCGATTCAATCTTCATTCTTCACGTTCCACTCATGTTCTCTCTTTATAAACCAATCATCTAGTCAAAGAAACCGGATCAGAACCGGGACTGATCTAATCTCCATACTCGTTGATGGAAAAGTCATCAAACTCCATACTCTCATAAAACCTTAGATTCGACGGGCAGAACTCGTGGATTAGGTATCAATCGAAACCCTAGGTAGCTTGATGGGAGCCTTTCCAATTGCCAACACAATATCGGATCCATGCCGGTGATGTTGATGTTTATTGTGACGTCGCGGTGCATATTCGAACCTCGTAGGAGGACCCCTATAATTTTTTATTGAAGGTGCCGCATGGGGGACTGAACGGGTGTTGACCGGAATAGCCCTAGAATTTGGATCGCTAGGTTTTTTTTTGCATGTTTTGAAGGTTTGGAGCTTCGATCGGGCTTTCCCTTTGTCCCTCAGCTGATCGGAAGTGGTGCGATGTTAGATTGAGCATCGGCCCAGTCGATTGCCTGGCAGTGGTGGCTGGCCCACAAAGGGCCGGAGTGAAATTGTGAGCAACTTGGGGTCCTTGAATTGGGTGAAACAGAGGTGTGATCGGGGCTAGAAGTGTTGTCGGACCAGTTAGAATTCCAGTGACATAAATTTTGGTAAATTCGCTGAAATTTTGTGGGGGACTGATTGACCTATAGCGGGGAGAGGGAACTGAGAACATTGCATTTGTCGGCTTGAAACTCTTGGAATGATTTTTCTAGGGTTACAATTTGACGATTCACATCAGCGGCTTGGTTAGATTTGTGGGTGGCATGTTTGAACTTAGTTACGATTTACAACAATATTGGCTCTTATACTAATTTCGCATAACAAGACAATGACTCGGAGAAATTCAAAAGACGGAGTCTTTCTTTCTCTCTCAACTAAAACGTATCTTATTAATGAAGCAAGTACAATCACTTTACTGGTGAAGTTAGCTTGCTAATCAAGCGAACCTCTGTAGTATCTAAACTACCCTTAATGAATCCTAATAGATGGAAGATTATTAGAAATGACAACAATACCCTTCTATAGGCTAAGGACTTTACATCATTAAGAAATAAGAAAAAGACATGTATTCTTAACTAAAAAGAAACTATACACAAGTAAGAATACCAAATGTAAAGAAAACCCTAACTCTGGGCTTTGAAACAATATTCTCTATACAAGCGGGTTTCAAACTCGATTCAAACCCACACAACACAAAACATTCAAACGGATTCAAAACAAAATTATATCTACAAATATGTTTCAAAACTAAAATAAACCCATTATTTGAGGGCAAATAAAAGTCTCAATGCAACCTGGGTTCAAACAAATCAAATGGTTTCAGATCAATTAAAAATAATTATATGGGTTTATAGAATAGTTAAATTGAATCAATGAACCCATTTGAGATTTTGGGAGTTTTAAGGTTAGCAATTAGGCATCTGTATCAATCAACCCATTTCAGAACCCATGTGAGATCTTCGATTATTTGAAATCAATGAACCCATATCGATTAACCCTAGGAGGAAGGGGTGGGTGAGTTGGCGATGGTGGGGATGGTGAAGGGGGTGGGTTGGTGTCAGCGATGGGGGTGGAGAGAGAGAGTATGGTGGTGACTGAAATTGTGTGGGCTTGAGTGAGTAGAGAGAAAGAGAAGATAAAAATAATTTCAAGGAGGTCATTTTGGGAAAAAGATATTGAAAAAATAGAGACAGAAGACTGAGGGAGTTCGAGTCTTTGGTGCAATGTCTAATAAATGTTAAAAATTAGGGTTAAGTCTAATATCGTATTATCAAACTGGGGTTTGTCAAAATGACCCTTTATTCTTTGGACTCGTGGGGTTCCAGAGTTATTCTTTATTCATTGGATCTGTATTGTTGAGATTCACTTTATTCAGTTATCCCGTTGCATTCGGTTTTATCTTATTGTCTCGTTTTATATTGCTTATTGTCGAGGTTATGATCATACCAGTTATTCATTAATGCTTAGAATGATATAAATTGTTTTACGTCCCTTATCTTCGGCAGATCTGGTTAGCCACCTTATGCGTGGGAAAACAAGGGATGTTACACACAACCCATAGTCTTGGTAACGAATTACTCTATAGGTGCGTTTGGGAACCCTAATTCCATGCAAATTGAATTGGAATATTTTCAGTTCAAAATTTTCAAAAGTTCAATTGAAAATATTCCAATTCCAAGCCATGGCCCTTAGTGATGTGGAGTGAAGCTTCAGCAAGATATGGCTTAATAATGAATAAGCTCGGCCAATTGGATCCACTTTAGTGTTCAACTCAACTACCTAGTTGGAAGTGTTCTAGCGTTCCTAGGGTTATATGGATTATCAAACACACACCAATTTTTTAATTTTTCAAAATTAATTTAACTAATTAAAACTTTGCACCAATTAAACTTGTGTTGTGAAAATAATAAACCAATTTCATCTTGCCCTAAAACATGCATTTAAGAGATATAAGCAAGCATAAAATAAACCACACCACAACATGCCAATGTACAAGGAAACCCACAACTAGAAAACCCTCGAGCGGCCCAGCCACACAAATCACTATGATATAGGTATTGTTACGGGACGAATTTGACTTTCTCAACCGACTCGACTCTTTCAAACCTTGATACACTCTTCGCTCTTTGAACCTTCTTCACAGTCTCTGTTGGACGCCTTTCCAACAGTGATCCCAACACAGACGCTTCCCACGTCTCGGTATCACACCTATCTTACCATTGCGTAACTAGTTCCAGGGGTTAAAGCAAGCGCGCACGGATCACCGCACGGAGCAAATAACGGTATCCACCACACGAAACTAACTCTCACAAGATGATGAGTAAACAAACTTTCAGAAACACACGAGATTTTAAATAGACATAATATGTTGAATCTTGGATCTCAGTAAACTAAGAGTTGAGAAGCTCTAGATTTTATTCTAAAAAACGACTTCGCAAAGACCTCTCAATAAAAATAGATGCCATCCCTCCTATTTATAGAAAACACGAAAAATGAGGCAGCACACTTTTCGAGAAATTTCGTTCGAACGAACTAAGGATTTTCATTTGAACCAAAAAATCTCGTTCGAACGAACCTGCTAAACTCGTTTGAACAGACATCTAACAAGCTTTGAATGACATCTCGCTGTAAAATAGAAAAATCTCATTTGATCCTCGGTCGATGGTCGATTGGTTTGAATCAAACTGGAACTCGTTCGAACGAACAAAAGAACTCGTCCGAACGAATTTAAACAAAATAAATTTTTTTATAAAATCTTTTTACGAAAAATGCCTCAATACATTTTAAAACTAAGCACCCAAATGTATCCAGAGATCAAACATAAATATGCATTCGCACCTCTTGAGATCCCATCGACATTGAAGACGAAACTCGACATGTACTCGATCTCTTAACTTAGCCGTTACGGTCTTCAATCACACGTCATAGGCTTGTAGGACAAACAACTCAAATCCTAACCTATGACACAAGCTGTTTTGTCCAAACGGAATGAAGTCAATACATACAAATTGATTTGATTGGATTGGATATTTGCCCTTACAAATCTCCACCTTTGGCTATTCCGGGACAAAACTCAAAAACAAAAACCTACTGGGCCGTCAAGCTCTCTAAAGACTCGATTCCAACCCCAGAAGGAAAAAGTACCGATGCTTGACCGACACAAACTTTGAGTAGCTTTTCTCTACTGAAACTTTATCGCAATGTCGCTTTAAACTTCCACACTTAACACACCTTTCAAATGCAAATTGAATATAACAATATAAATCGCATATAAAAACAAAAACCCCCCTTAGGTTAGACTAATTCTCGTGAGAATATTTCTTTCCCCTTTTTTGTTTGGGAATAGACAAAGGTAAAGCGCACAACATAGACAACTTCTCCCCCTAAATGTAACACATGTCAACATAAAGAAAAGCAAGCAATATCACGCAATGATGTGAACTGAAACGCAACGATAAACAAACTTGGCAACACAAGCACAAATAATCCAAACAATGAACAAATGATACCAATTTAAACAAAGAAACAAAGATATCAATAAGATCATATATGATGTCAAATATATAACTATGAAGCATATGACAAACATGGATTAAATGCAACGCAAAGACTCAAAACAAACATACCATATACATAAAACACACATATAGCAATAACGCACAAGCATATATAGTTATAAACGACACAAATGACACAAATAATCCTACACTCTATAGCATAAATGTGTCTAAACTAATTGCGGCACGGAGTGAAGGGGAGTGAACTAGAAAACAAAAGAAATATGTCCCAACCATTCAGGATAGTCCAAGGAGATCTATTTGACCGCATTAATTTATCAAACTTCGATTTTGCCTCAAGTGACCAATAATGAGTACTCATAATGGATAAACATACACAATGTACACTATCCTAGAAAATATTGATGATACTCAAATCAATAGCGTCAAACATTTTAGCTTAACTAGGATTCATTGTGCAAACCCATTGATGTTTAACTTAACACCCTAAAAAATAAGCATATTCAATTTTTTTCGCTGTTTTCTTTTTGAAGATATCACACTTTTGATGATCAATGCTAAACTTTTTGGCCTTCGCAATTCTTTTCTTTTACCTCTCTTTTCTTTTAAGCTCTTGTCAATGGTGGCCTTTTGCGCAAAGGAGATTTACTCCCTTCGTAACACTTTTCAATTGCTCACTCATAATTTTTTCAAACAAAACAATCTCTCGGACAATGGTTCTTACATGCATAAATCACCCAATCAAATAGATATTGCATATGAAAAGATTGATACAAGAACACCTCACTTAGATCATGCAACATAGGTAGTTAAAATCCAAAAGAGCTCTTGCAAGTGTCTACGGAGGCATATACAAAGTGAATCTATTAAGCAAATCAAATTCGAACAACTCCATGCAAACATGATTAAGAACAAACCAAAGCATTGTAAACTATAATCAAATGTTCTAGCCACATGGAAACATGGAATGAATGGGATTCAAACACACCTATATGCCACACAAAATGTGTAAAACCAAACTACACAAACAAACTAAAATCTTTTTGTGTTTTTAAACATTTTTAAAACGACTGAAAAGACAAACAAAATATTTTTGTATTTTTCTCAATATGACCCAATAAATGAAAAATCAAAATACAAAAGACACAAACATCATACAACTAACAATAACATATAACATGAAGCACGAAAGCTAGTGTATAAGAAACATACAAACACAATCAACCATTAGATATACGATGAGAAGAATCATTTGCAAGCATGTAAGAGTCAACAAGTCTAACATTTAATGTCTCCAAATCGAATTTCCTAACCCACATAGGTGTAACATGACGATGTGGGTTTGGGGAACCTTGTTGACACTATACTTAGACTTCCTAGGACCTTTTCTAAGATCATAACAAAAATGCCTACGATGACATTTCCTATCGCAATGTGTGTAAGTGTAGACACGATGAGGAATGTTGCTTTTGGATTGACCTTTTCTAACGTCCTTGGCTACGGTCGACTCTCTCAAAACATTGGTCTTAACTTTAGCAACGGGAACATATGGATCTTTGAAGCCAATCCCAAAGTTTGTCATTTTTTATTTGGATGGTGCCTAAGATCTTATCCAACTTCTTCGATCTAGATTCCAAATCAAATTTGACGCAAGTTGAGTCTCTCGATCTCTCCTCTAACTCCAAACTTCTAGACTCGAGCTGATGTATATTGGTGATACGTGGCGCGTGGTTGTGCTCCTGGGAGAAGACTATCTTTTTTTCTATATTTAGTTTAGGATATTATTTTCATTTTATTTTATTTTTCGTGTTTAATTAGTTTTCAAATATGTTTGGGGCTAATTAGTCAATTTTAGTTATTAGTTACCCTTTTTAGTCTTTTTGGATCTTAGCTTAGTTAGCAAGCTAATCTCTCCTATAAATAGGCCATTGGCCTTCATTTGTAATTAGACTTGAATATTGATAAAAGAATATAGAGAGAGAAAGAAGCTCTTTTTAGTTTAGTTTTATTTGGTGTATTTAGTTGGTGTGTGGTGTAATAGTAACGCTTCCGCATTCTTGATTCACATCACAAGCAAAAGACGACACTCTTCAAATTTTCAAACAATCCTCGAAGGTTATCTCTCTCTCCCTCAACGTACTCGAGCTTCTCCCTAAGAGTCTTCTCACGTGCCTTCAAATCCTCAATAAATTTAGCATCATCATTACCTACGGCACGTTCCTTTAACTCACGAAAGGCCACTTGAAGTTCACTCTCCTCCTCCTCCTCTTCTTCTTCTTCTTCTTCTTCTTCCTCACTTGCTTGGGAATTACAATACCGGACCTCGAAACCATCATGTATAAAATTATCTTCATCGGAAGACTTTTCATTAAGGCTCACATGATTGGTTACGCTCTATGGGGGGAATCGGATTCCTCTTCCGACTCACTATCACTAAGGGTAGCATTGTATGCCTTAGGCTTCTTACCTTCTCTCCTTAGTTTAGTGGGACACTCAAAAGCACGATGCCCAACACCTTGGCATTCAAAAACTTGTCCCGGTCATCCACCTCCTTAGGTTTATCCATGTTCTTCCTATCACGATCATTAAAGTTCTTAGGTTTCTTCTCAAACTTCTTATCTTCTCTAAGTTGAAGAATAATTTTTAACTTCCTAGCAAATCTAACGACCTCTTCAGGATCTAAATCACCCTCACTATCGGTATCCAGCACATCCTCCTTCCTAGGTTTCAAAGTCAAACTCTTTTCTTTCTTTTCATCTTTCTTCCTAGGAGGGCACATATTCATCACGTCGGTTTGGAGATAACCTACAAGCTCTTGGACCCGCATAGCATCGACACAACTTAGAGAATCGAGGACCGTGACCTTGGCGTTAATCTTTCGGGCAACGACCTTAAAAATTTCACACCACTCTCAAAACAGGGATAAGCTCACCTAAGTTAAACGATGAATTAACAATATTCGACAAATTGGCATAATAGTCATCAAAGACTCATTCTCTAACATCTTAATTGTTTTAAACGTAGTCATCAGATTTTGCAACTTGAAAACCCTAACGGTGTCGATACCCTCGTGTGTGGATCTCAAAATGTCCCAAGCATCCTTCGCGCTCTCACAGGTCATGAGTCGTTTAAACTCTTCAGCCGTGACCAAGCAAAAAGTAACATTTACTCCCTGGGAATTAAACATCGAGGCATTCTTTTCAGTCGTTGTCCAAGTGGAGAATGCTTTCGGTAAACCACCCTCGATGGGAGGAGACCACCCTTGCTCAACCGAGTTCCAAACGTTCTCACCGATCGATTTTAAGAAAAACCGCATTTGTACCTTCCAATAAGGATAGTTTGAACCGTCAAACATGGGAGGGCAGGTAATGGAACTTCTTTCACAGTTGAAATCCATCTAAACAATCCTAAACGTGCACTAAACGGAGATCAAACACAGTAAACTAGTGTAAACCGCTCTAATACCAATTTGAAAGTGCTCTTTTAATTTTTCAAAGTTAATTAAACCAATTAAAACTTTGCACCAATTAAACTTGTGTTGTGAAAACAATTAGCCAATTTTATCTTGCTCGAAAATATGCATCTAGGAGATATAAGCAAGCATAAAATAAACCACAACAAGACGATGTACGAGGAACAAGGTTCTAAAAGGCGCGATGCGTGATCGATGCGTGGAGGTCAAACATCAAGCATTAGGAACTGAGGCGCGCCTAGGCGTGAAAAGGCATTTTTCCTTTTTTTTAATATTTTTTAACTATACCCAGGTTTCTAAAATAATAAAAGGAGAAATATAAGCAAACTTACACAAAAAAATACATAATCATAAACACACAATCAAAATTACAAATAAAATAAAACATACCTTGAAATTTGAAATTATACTTGTAAAAAAAATTACAACAATACTAATATAAAAGCAAAAAAAAATTACAACAGTTAATTTATAACAACAAAAAAAAATACAGCAGTAATTATATAACAAAAACTCTTTTTGAAATTTCTACAGGATAACTTTTTGAATAAGTCGGAAATATTGGACAACAGTTATTTTATAAATATTGGAATAAGTCAAAAATTACAGTGGTTAAACTAGATACTGTCACTATTGGTGGAAAGAAACAATTTTATTTCCGTTACTAAAATATGATATGAATGTCTCCCCAAAATATGTCCCAATTACTATATTATAGTCCATCTTGTTTCAGAATGAATAATTGTACATAACTTACAAAACATTGAAAGTAAGAGCAAGGACATTATTAGTTGAACAAACAAAAAAGAATGTGGAAAGAAACAAATCCGAACAGTGAAGAGCATGATGAAAAATGTGGAGACAACAGATTTGGAGACAAATGACAACAATTTTTTACAAAAATGAAAAAAAGAACTTATAGAGAGGGAGGGGAAGGCCAGTCGGCGTCAAAGAGTTAGGGTTGATGGCCGGTGGGAGAAGATTGAAGGCCGGTGGGAGAAGTTAGGGTTCTTGGGTTTTTTTTTTCTTAGGGGGGTTTAGTTTGTTATGTTAGCGTTAAAGTAGTATAACCGGGTTGGTTCAATGAGAAACACTAGGAAATACTTATAAGCATGAGATTGAGAGGGTGTTAGGTTCAAGACTTTGATTCGCTTATGTGTAGAACTGGTCGAGAATGACTATCCAGAATTTGGATAGTAGAATGTATATTTTGGTGTGCGTCTGTTGTTCTCTCTTGTTTTCCATATTATTACCATTATATATTATATATTGATTTACGTCTAGCCTCTTCTTTTCGTCTTTTTTTCTTTTTCATACCTTTTCATAGACAAATTCCACATATTTTCACATCTAGGATTTACATACACAACATATATCACTCTGAAGAGGAAATTTATCATTATTTAGGTATTTCGATTAAAATAATAATAATTGGGTTGCACCATATATATGAAAGAGTATACAATAATGATGTATTTGGAGAATGTTGTACTTGAGTAAATAATGAGATTGTGGGATAGAGTAAAGCACATAGCCTCTGAGAAAGTGTTCTTCTCTTACTTGGTGTGAGATATCTCCTAGAGATCATTGGTGATTGCATTCTTCATCTATAGTGGGTTGACTGTTATCTCTATGAGTAAGAGTGAAGTACACTAATATTGTTTTCCCTTTTGTTGTTAGAGTAATGCTATGAGTATCAAATAAATCTCCCAAATCATCCACCAAATGAGCTATCATAGCAATAAAGTATTCTGCTCTCTCTGTCTGTCATTATTACACATCATTTGGAGGAGGATTTGGTTAATATTTTTGGAACTCATATCATTGTTCTTCTTGTTATTTTTTTTGTTTCTTCCCCCATTTTAGAGGTACCATGAGGTGTCCGGGCTAGCTTTACGCGCACCTCGACTAATCCCCACTCGCGGATCAGTGACCGCTGGCCCCCAGATTGTTTGCAGCTGTCGAGACTCGAACTGGGGAGCAAACCCAGTCGACCCTGGAGCTTTAGTACTAGTGCGCTACCACTAGACCAAGTCTGAAGGTTCTTGTTCTTGTTGTTATTATCATTTGTTTGGTATTGCATATTGTTTAGTGTACAACATTTATTGCAATGCCACATCATTTGGAGGAGGATTTGGATAATATTTTTGGGACTCATATCATTGTTCTTCTTGTTATTATCATTTGTTTGGTATTGCATATTGTTTAGCGTTTGAATATTATGGTCAAGAATTTATTCATCGGTGTATACCCCCAGCAAATAGCAATATACACATGAACAATCTAGAGCACTAGTAAACATACACATGTAGATGCAGAAGTGAAAATTAGTAACATACTGGAGAGGAAAACCCGATCGCAAGTTAGTTTCCGCGAAAAACGTAGAATCCCACGGCTCTTGCTGATTCCGAAGAAAGCGTATCCATAAGCGATTGTCTGATACAATGAATTTCCAATACTTGCAGACGACGCTCAATTTAGCGGTCTCTTTAGGTTCAAATAATTCGAAAATATGTACAAGTATGTCTACAGGTATTCGATCAAATTCCCCTGTCGATGATAATTGAGTGTACATCGTCGGCTGATATCGATCCGATGATGAGTTCGATTTGGGACTCGAACTGGAACTGCTGCTAGAGACCGACCCCAAGACCTTTCTTAGTAACGTGGTCATCTCATCTAGAATTTAATGGTGCCAACAAAATTTACTCAAAATGTCGATTAAGCGTTGGCTTTACTACAACACAGGGAGACGGCAGAATATTGACACGCGGTGTTGAAGAGAACCACTGGTTTGTGTGGGAAGCTCGTGTGGATTTGCTTGTGTAAGTGGTTCGGCCACGGCAGATTATTCAATATCAAATCCATTTTGCTCAACACTAGTCAAATTAGATGAATTGACTTCAACTCTAATTTGATCAACACGATAAGCATGATGATTTTATCCTATATTAGGTGAGATAATAGACTTAATTGAAATAATTTATTTTACTTCAAATATTATTATATTTTATATTAAATATGATTTTTACCTTATTATTTTGCTCATCAAACGAATTTTATAATAACATAGACAAGTTCTTAAAAAGTTCTTAAAAAAGTTCATATTTAATCTAAAAAGGAGTATCAATTAAGAAATTTTGAGGATGTGTTAGGAACCTGGAAAAAAAAGGAAAATGAAATGCAAACAATTGATTACAAGTCAAATTAGCATGTTTTTACATTATTTTAAGCATGCTTAAGAGGGTCGTAATTGTGTCCTAATTAATTTGAATGATCACATATTGTTTACGAATAATCTTACAAAGTGTTATTAAAAGTTCAAAAGAAATAACTTGCAAAGATAAAATTTTAATCACATTTGAAGTCAATCTATATTGTATTTAATTTGCAAAAACTCTTACAGAAAAAATGTTATGTCATTCCATTAATTATTTTTTCAATAAAAGAGTAAAAAATATATGCACATAAGAAGCGGCATTTAGAATCTTCTACTAATCTCCTCACATGACACCATTACATGAACTAACTAATTATGTTCCCCTCCGACAAACCTAACTAGTTAACTCGTAATATTATTTATTTAAACTACTCATTCCATAAATTTGATTTTTTTTACTTTTTCCAACTTAAATTTTATATTTTGTATGGCAAAAACTATTTAAAACAATGAGTCAATTTAAATTGGGTAAATGGAAAAAAGAGAAGGAAAAATATAATTTAAAGATGTGAAGTTTGATTCTTTTTTTACCAACAATTACAAAGGATCATGTAATAAATTATATAGTGTACAAAAAAGTGTAGCCTAAATTTTTCTCCTTATATAATGAGAACTAACATGGGTATTTAAAATTCAAATAGGATATTAAAAATATTACAATCCTTTCTTTTCATATTAAATCTAACTAGACTACTATTTGTTTTATTGGTATCAACATGACAAAATACATCTAGAGCTTTCAAAGCTTTTAGCTATCTGTGGGTTCAAAAAGAATTCCCTAATAATAGTGCGACGCGTGGTGATCAGATCGATCAAGATGACATCCCATGCTTGATCTAGCAGGATAAAGACGACAAGAGACTAAGATAAAGTTGAAGACCGACCATTTGAAGAAGAAATGATTTATTGTAATCAAAACTCCAATAGGATAAGCCTTATCAAATTGTAACTTATAAACTATATGTAAAGGGGATCCCCCCCCCCCCCAATTATGTAAATGAGGCTCAAAAGCTAGAGAAACACTCTCATGTTATAATAAGAATTCCCTGACCATCGCCTTTGATGTAGGCCTATGATGGTCGAACCACATAAATCTTCATATCTCCTCATTTGTTTTTAAATGTTTAGTGAGAGAGTAGCTACAGCGGAAATATTGCGACTTCTCAAATAAAAACCAATTTTAATTAATCCCAAATTTTAGTTAAACCCTAAATCATGCATCTAGATGATTTATCTAATAAAATAAAGCATGCAGGATAAAACAAACACTTTCAGGAAAAATCAAACACATGATTGTGAGGAAAAATCCCCCAAAGGGGTAAAACCATTTATTTTCATTATACTATTGTAACAGTACAATTTCGGATTACAATGAAAATACAAGTGACTAAGAATTACCCTCAGGTGTCGGATTCTGTAGTCGGCGGCTGGAAATATCCCTTTCCGGGAGGGCTGCAATGAAGAAGAGAAACTGCTTCTCCACAAGTTTGTCGGCTGGAATTTTCCCTTTCCAGGAGGGCAGCAATGAAGAAGAAAGACGGCTTCTCCACAAGGGTTGAACAAACCAAAGTTGTGTTCTTGGGTTGCAAAAGGATTCACAAATATTTGGCAAGGATGTGTGAATAAAAACATGAGTCTTGGGACTCAAAAAATATGAAGACTTGAGGTATTAGGACTCTCAAATTCGTCTATCAAAGTCTTGCAAAACAGCTCCCCAGAAGTTGGTTTAAAATAGGAAAACAAATGAAGAGTTCCACCAATTTAAAACACTGAAATTCTATCCAGCGTACAGGGACCCCGAACCGGTTCGGGTACCCTGCGAACCGGTTCGCCCCACCGAACCGGTTCAGGCTGGGTTCGGGGAAACTCACTGGAACAGGGGCTAAACACTTAGAAAAATTCCTAGTATTTTCAATGTAAATATCTCCATTTTCAACGGGCCATAACTTGTTCACCGTAGCTCGGATTGAGGTGTCGTTTCTTCTCGTATCTTTATTGCGGCAAGCTCTTCAACTTTCCAGTTGACCGGTCCTCCGGACGGTGGCTGTAAAATTACCAATTTGCCCTTGAACATCCCTATCAAGCCTTGTTGCACTGTTTTGACTTCTCTTGCGTACCACTTGCATAAAGTCCCTAAAATCATGGAATGTGAAGTCGTTGGGGAAGATGAGGGACACATGATGGAGATAATAAAAGCTTGATTCCCGGAATTCGGATTGAGGCCGTCGAGTGAGATCTTGAGGTGACGTGCCAAATGTATCGGCGTACGACATACACAAATGTAACATGTTGGACATGAGAAAAATGTCCTTACATTTAGCATAATTATTTGGCACCCCCCTCTGGATCAAGCCCAGATGCAAATGACCTACTATAAGAAGCCTTGGGTAACGACATGAAAGCAATTTAAGCATTATGAAATCTTACAAGGTGGAAAAATCCAAGTGGATGGAAATACCCTAGAGTAGGTGCACGTTTGAGAAAACCTCGTCGTATAAGTGCTTAAATGGCCTATTGTCAACCTATCCAATTGGATATAAGACATTTAAATAAATGAACTACGGTTGACCTCATCCCATAAGGTTATGTAGGCATCGCGACACACTCAATTTTGGTCCACATATCGATTGAATCTCCTCCGACTCGAGTTGAGGATTCCTCCAAGACCTAGATTAGGTAAGAGATCGGTCACAATTATTGAACTTAATACCATTTATTCTTGCACTTTTTAGCATTCTCGTGTTTGTTAATTCATATATTTAAGTTTTATATTGTATGATCTTTGTTCTTGTTGTTTATGTGTTTTGAAAGGTTTGTTTGATTTTTTACAACTATTAGGGATGTTAAGTATGGAGTTGGGAGCATTCTAGGAAAGTTTTATCTTAAGATGAAAATTCAAGGAAAATTTAATCATTTCAAACTCCATATATTTAGGACTGTTAATCAGCTTCTATGAGTAGGGCTTGGGATTGCTCAGGCTCGATCCGATCGAGCTTGAGGCCCCTTGACTCAAGCTCGGCTCATAAAATATAGCGGGATTAGGGCCCGAGTTGAGCAGGCCCGAATTGAATTTATCAAGTAATAATTTTTTTATTTCTCTCACAAATAACACCTTTTAACTTTTTAATTGAAGTAATTTTCTAACGAAACCCTCGTCTTCTTTTTTAATTATTTTTTAAGAAAATCGACACCATCTTTTTTGAAACAAAAAAAAAAATCAAAAGTAAAAGAATCAATAAATTTTATAAAAAAAACAGTGAAATGCTTTAGCAATAAAAATACTTGAAACAACAAAAGTTACAAAAGAGTGGCTCGTGTAGATAACCTCTTATGTAGGTTGTAGCTATTAAAAACATACATAAAAAATTAGAAAAAATACCAATAAGTATTAAATAGTACCTTCATATACCCATTAAAACATAACAATGCATCAATAAATAAAAACTAAAGTAAAAAAAACATCATATCGACTTGTTTAAGCAACTAACTTAAGAGTTAAGAGTTAAGACTTTAATGTTAAAATAATAAAATGAATTTTTATATACTAAATTACTTATAAATAATCATTTTAAAAATATTTACATATGATATATACTAAAATAATTAAATATAAATTATCTATTTTTTCTATATATTATTTTGATCCAAAACTAATTCATGCTTAACAATGCTTAGCTCAAGCTCTGTTATAATTGAATCGGGGCTTAACTTTTTGGCTTAAACTCGACCCGACTCAAACTCAACTAAATCTCAGTCTGAATTTTGTGGGTCAAGCGAACGAGCTTCGGCCTTGCTCGGTCCAATTGATAGACCTATGTATTTTGGATGGTATACAAGTATCAACATGTATATCATCAAATCATCTTTGTGTGGATTCTGTTAATCCGATCCTAAATGAAGAAGTTATGGCCACTTTTGAAAAGTTTCGGCATATACTTCAAATTCAAGGGCAATTGGGTAATTACATACTCCGTAGTTTTGAGTGTATAAAATTACAAACATATAATAATTGGATTATCTTCGTGTGACTTATGATCATTCGTCATTTTGGTTCGTATAAAGAAGTTATGGTCGTTCCCGTGCCGATGCGCAAAAATAAACTTGAATTGGTGAAACAACAATAGTTGTCAAAATCACAGATTAAATTTATCGCCCCCCAGACCAATAGACCGACATTTGTTGAGGGGCAAATTTTGGGTTTTTTGGATGACTTTTTAGGAGGGGCATATAGTTATTTGGTTCCTTTTGTAAGGTAGTTCTTATTTTTTGGTTTATTTTGATCCTCGAGGCTTGCTGAGAGATCGTCGATGAAATGTTTCCGTGATGTCATTGTGGTAAACCACTATAATAAAATCCTTTTAATTTGAAACTATGATGTCACAATTCATAAGATGGAACCATGACGTCACAATTCATGTGTTCCCTCTTTTACCCCTTAAAAAATTGAGTTACACATAAATCCCTCAAGGTTATAAGAGTAATACACCTCATAAACACCTTTAATTTGAAATCTTGACTTTTTCTACCAAAATCATCCATCGCTAACCCTATCGGTCCCCATCTCATTCTCTAACTCACTAATCCGTGGCCTCACTCACTCTCTCCATCTCACTTCTCCATCGCAGTCATCCGCCTTCCCTTTGTGACACCCCGCCTAATTAAATACCGGGCGATCACTCCTTTATTAAATTAAAATCAAGGTGAACAGTTGGTTCATTCTTAGCATCACCGTCGTAAAAATAACTTTTCCAATTTAAACACCCTAGATAATTAAGCTAGGTGTCAAAACCATTTTAGACATTACTTTCCAATTTTTATTTTATAAACCAACATTTAAAACTTTACGTAATTCACAATTTAAAGAATCACACAACAATTAACCTGTAACATCAAATCCAAAGAATTAAACATTCAACAAATGAATCCCAATATTAAGACTTAAAGGAAAACATCCGGACAGTAATAAAATCCAAAGTGTAAATACTGGAAATAAATGAATCACAATGTCCAATAAAAGCAACTGAATAATGGGAAAGGGCGACACATGCCCAACTGGATAAAATAAATGCTAGGAGTGGAATCAAGAAATGAGGTCGTCTAAACAAGTGGCCTGCAACTCCCACCTAAGCTGCAGCGCATTCCTTCCAATGATCCTATGAAAGACGCCCCTGTGGCTGGGCACCTGTAATATATACATATATATACAAGAGAGAAAAGAAAATGGAAACGGGTCAGAGCCCGATTGTAAAAACGATTTAAAATTTATTTAGCAAGTATTTAAAATGTTTACTGGTCAATGCAACAACATATTAGTGCGACACTCCCTTGAGAATTTCTCACCTCTCTTCTATGTGCACACCTATCGCACTAACTTTCTTAACGGTTTAACTAACTTTATCTTATGTTGCTCGTGAGATTTAAACTGACAAATTCAACTGTTTAAGAGGTTCATTTCATTTAACAACATAGTTCTCATTTAACCTTATTTACTAATAAAGTCTCTCAGCAATATATTAGACTTTTCAAACACTTATTCCCAAATTGAAATAATTATTCATTTCTTACTTACCATAAACACAGTAGGTAGTTCCCAAATTCCAGAATCAAATATATATATATATTAAATACTCATATAATATATATATTCTAACGACACCCCACATAATAATTATGGTGTGGGTATACTCTGCTATACAATCCCTGTATCACTCGTACTAAGGGAAATACAAGTTCGGAATCACTCTCGAACTGTATTAACACAAACACAAACATTATTGAGCGAGAAGCATAGATTCCAGGTCTCTAAGAAATCAGTACATACTCTCACGTCTCTTAGGACCGTCTGAACTATCGATTCGATAGCCTGTACAAAAGGATTTCTATCTTCTAGGGTACGAGTCAATATCCCCCATAAAGGTCCCATCGAGATAAGACTGTCCCAGCGCGATAACCTCAGGGATAGCAAGTAGCGCGAGCATGATTTTCACACGTATATAATATATGCATAAACACAGTCATATAAATATACTACTATTACTATATCAAATTTAGGTACATCTCATGACCCATAATTATGATATTTATCATTATTTCTCATTATTTAGTTCTCACGTATAACGTTTCGTCTCTTACTTTAAATTGTGGGATTATTCCAACTTATCAAGTGACACTCGTGAATTTCTATACTCCCAAGTGTAATTTCAGTAAGTACTCATTTGTTTTCCAACGTAACTACCTTATGCATCTCCCTCTTTAAATACACAATTTCATTGTCCCTTATATGTAAACATCCCCGAAAATGTGAATCTCGTCCTACATTAAAAGTTTCATATATTTAATAAGTCCTTATGGTCTCCTTTACCTCCCAAAATATTTTAATAAGGATGTCCAAAGATTATTTCTCATTTAAATTGAATTCAACTATTTTAGAAGGGGAAATATAAGTCTGCCAGAAGGGGTCGATCGATCGATGGCAGGAGCTCGATCGATCGATCAAACAGGTATGGCGAATCTGCAGAAAAACCAGTTATGGGTTCTATCATCCAACATCATCCAAATCCTGATTTTTAACACCCAAACTCCCAGAAATTCGTACTACAACCATTATAAACCCAAATTAGCAATCTTTTACGTAAAGCATGTGAATTTTCATCAATATCCATGGATTAAAGGCCCAAAACTTATATAAATCTCATGAACCCTAGAAATTTCTTTAACTTTGTTCTAATCAGTCTTTTTCCAGAATTTCTACTTCTAATCCATCATAAATCCGTGGTTAAACCTCTACATATGACGGGGATTTCCAGATTATCATTTATATTACTACAACATGAAATTTTCTAATCTCCAACATGGGTTTTCTTTCATAGAACTCATCCTAATCAATACTAAACTAACATGAATGAAGCATTAACTAAATTAAGCAAGATAAATACTTGCATGTGAATTTTTGGTCTCTGATTTGTGCTGAAATCAGTGTGGTTATGATCCTTGCGACGTGATCTATCGTTTGGCGGCGACGGTGGCGCAAACGGAGGAGTTTTCGGCCTAGAACTCCTTGGCAAGCTCTCTCCTTCCTTCTCCAATGGTCGTCACTTGCTTTTGGTTGTGTTAACCCTAGAAGGCAACCCTAAGCATCTGATATAAGCCTTGTAAATTCGTGGGTTTAATTACCCAAAATTACAAAATTTCTAAAATGCCCTCCCGGGGTACTAATTAAGCCTAAAAACACCCCGAGATCCAAACTAAACCCCCGAGTACACTTTTCTGACCCCTTCCGGACACTTTGGCGCACTTAAAATGACTATACGGGTGACTTATAATTTATTCACTTTTATTAATCAAAATTTAGTCCCGATGCGACACGGGCGCGTCCCGACTTAAATTTCCAAAATTATCATTTTATTCACTCGTGACATTTAATAGAACCAATTTTATATATTACTTTGCTCATTAGTAATACTCAACAAGTTTCCAATAATTACTAACTCTCATCACGTTGGTAATTAAAAATAATTAATTTCCGGATTTATATTAAATTAACAATTCACATCAAATTTAATAAATCCCCAAATTTAGAAAGCATAAAAATATGGGGTATTACACCCTTCTACCTCCACCTTCGTCGTCCGCCTCCTCTTCTACCTCCAGGCGTGAACACACATGCACACATGCAAATAGATCTCTTATGACTCTCTCTCTTTCACCTTCTTACACATGTACACACACTAAGGTTTTCTCACATAACCACATATCTGAAGTGTTATGGGTTTCGGATTTTTAGAAATTTTGATTAGGGTTTCTTTTAGTTACTAAGATAGTATATTTTTGAGTTTTTTTTCAATTTTGATATAGGTTTTTTTCAATTATAAACATAGTTACTAACAATATTCTTTTTTATGATCCTGAAACAGGTATAGATGAACTTGCAACATGTATATACAGTTGGAGCTCAAATGAGGTTCGTTCTTTTTTGCATGTTTGAAGTTTTAATTTTTTTTCTTATTATGTTGTTAGTATTTTTTTACATTGCAGATGGTGGCTGGGATTAAATATCAGTGGGAGCACCCGAGAATATTATTAATGTATTTCCATCAATGGTATCATATGTTAGTAAGTTTAATGGTATTCTGAAATTATCTTTTCATAGTTGCTTGACAGGTGTTTGACAAAATGACTAACATAATGTTTGTTATTTTTACTTACAGCAATGAAATGCAATAGTATGATTTTTTTACTTATATTTATTTCTTTTTGTAGCAAGGTTATTTATTGTCATCCCATGTGATTCAAACTTTATGTCTATTTCAACCTCTAGTCTTTATTGTCTATTTTTTACAAGTTAGGTTGGAATGTGGTTGAAGATGGGATCTCTTTGAGGTAATCTATTATCTATTGCCCTCTCCATTTCTCTTCACATGTGTGTGTAGTATAGATGTTTTGGTTTTATTATTGAATTTGGGTTGTGATTTGTATATTTTTTCTATTATTTGTCGACGTAGATCTCAGATGTGTCCTTAATTGGTATTTGAAAAACAACTTTAATACTATTTTTTTCTTTTTAGCTCACTTAAACCCCCTCATCATATCGCTCGTTCCTCTGATTACCACTGTGCATATTCACATTGGTACCTGCCACTGTCGTGCAGATTCACAGTGGGTTGTAAAGGCAATGGGTATCACGGTTAGACATTTTGGTACAATTAATGAAATTGATACTGACTCATTAATATTAATTAATGTCAATTCTTATAACCTTTCAAATCCAATTATGATGATAGTCCTTTCTCTTTATTTGGTTGAGTCTGAATGATGTTTTTTAGAGAATGGAGTTAGTTATTGTATGTGTGCTATTAGTGTCCTTTCTCTTTATCCAAGTTACGTTTCATATAAAAACAACAAATAACATGTAGTTACTGGTGTCATTGTGTTAGACATCCAATTCGAACCTTTGGAATAACAAATCAGCAACAATTTGCATTTTCTTGATGCATTGAGTTTGATATGGACTGAATGTTTTCATTATTTATTCCACAATAATTTTTTGATAGTTACGTAATTTTATATCGATTCGCCCAAGGGTGCAAAGGATACAAGGCGCATGCAAATTATTTATGCTACTACTCACAAATCATTTAGCTGCACCAATGTTATAGTCAACTGAAGGTTTTGTTAAAAAGCACTGATGGAGTACTATCTATTAAATAGCTTATTGTTTGATAATGACATTCTGACTATACAGTATTATGCTCAGCTTGGTATTCCTTTTGTCTCATTCCAGTGGCTAAGTTACTGGGTTAAATGAAAAACAAAAGCCTAGATTCAGTTTTGTTGATGCACCACTCACCTCCTGCTTTGGTACCTTTTAAATTGCACATTCAGTTCTGTCACTCTTTCAAATTAGGAACATGGAATTGGATGCGTAACTCTGTTATCTATCCCGATAATATGCCTAGGAGGAAAAAGTGTAACAAGGAATTCAGAATACCTTTGCTCTTACCCAAAAAATAGAGAAACAAGAATCATTGAGCGGTGATGGAGGAGAAAGTGCAACCTGTTTACTTGGCTCGACTTGCAGAGAAACTAAAGAGATATAATGGTACTTCATTCTTTTATGGGTGTTCTATGGCATGGCAATTCGGGTTCTGTTTGGTTTATACCAATTTTATGGAAATATAATTTATTTTTTATGACTCTTGGTTACTATACTATGTTATTGTTCTATTACTTTTTTGCATGTTTTTTGTTTGATCGCATCTCTAAAATGTTCTTTTGATTATTTAATGACAACATAACATGGTTTATGTGTTGTAAGCTGTAGCTTTTGTGGAATTATTTTATAATTTGATATATGACATGATTTGCGGCATTAGTTTTGTAGCACAAAGAGTATTGTTGAATAATGAAGTGGACCTATGTTATAAAATGATTGAAATAGAACCCAAAAATATATCAATTTCGATTTTAACACATATCAGCAACGAGTTTCCCTAACTTTATAAGGAAATCAAAATCGACATCATCATTTAGAAAAACCCAATTAAAAAAAAACTCATAGATCCACAAATATATAATCCATATGCACATGAAAATCCGCAAAATTTAGTTAGAATTGACTCATAGCTTGCTTCCTATCTGACAAAATGCCAAGGTGCGCCGTTTTCTCCTTTTTTAAGCAAAGCTGATATATCATATCAGGTATGTGAAGGCCTAGGCCTTTTTAACTGCTAAAGTCAAAGCTTATTATATTTATTTCTTAACATGGTCTTTATTATTTTAAAATTTCTTTGAATAACTGATATCCGAAGGCCTAGGTATGTTAAGGCCTTGATCAATATACTTTTGTTTTGAACGAACCTGCAGAAGTGCCAGCCTAACTAGAGGCCCTACCTGCCTATGTCAAATCGATTTCCCAAGCTTCAGCTAACCTCCTAATGTCATAGACAAGGCTGGAAATGGTACTAGGAATCTATGTATTACCTAAGCAGCATTTGACTAAAGTCGAGTTATCACTCTCAACAATAGTCCTTTTGATTTCAAACGATTGAATCAACTGAAAAGTTGCCTCAAATGATTGAATCAAATGACAAGTTGCCTCACCTTCTAAAGTTGCCTCATCCAAAAGCATGCGCTGAAAGCAGTGCTGCATCTGGCCAGTGTTTTCGGACTACTCCTCTAACTGATGTATGTATCTGATGAGATTTGAAGCTACCATCCACATTAATTTGTAGTCTTCCCACGGGAGGTGGGGACCATTTGGTAACCCTTGAGCCACATAATAATTAGCACTAAAACCAGTAAATGTTAATTTCAGCCAACTAATTATTTTAGCTACTTTACTTTGTTGTGACACCCCGACTAATTAAATACCGGGTAGCTACTCCTTTATTAAATTAATTCAAAATGCCAAGTTGGCTCAGTTAATAGCATCACTGTCGAAAACATTTTATTATTACTAACCACCTAGTATTAAAAAAGTAAGTTGCCAAATTTTAATTAAAGTCCGATTAACATACAACAAGTGTAGTGAAGAAAATAAATAACACCATTCACCATAATGAAGTAAAACGAATAACCATCACATAGTGTAAATAAAGTCTGGAGGAAGAACTCCTCACTACAATCCCACAACTGAAAAAGTAAACCGAATACTAAAACGATACATGCCAAAGTCTGAAAACTGTAAATGGAAAATGTCTAATAGAAATGGGCAACATGCCCTACAACTGATAGATAATAACTCTGGAATCCAAAAGATCGAAGCGTCTACAAGAAAAGTCCATGTAGCTTCCACAAACAGCTACAGCTCGTCACCTGAATGAGTATCCTATGCTTGGTGTCCTTGTGGCTGGGCACCTAAAATGGTTTTACAAAGAAAAATAGAGTTGAAAAGCAAACGGGTCAGAGCCCGAATGTGGAGTTATAATTTAAAAACCTGCAAGTGCTTTAAAAACATTTAAAACATTAAATGCAAAGTACATGTTAGGACGTGCACTCACATGATATTCTCACCTCTCGTCTAACTGTGCACTCCTAACGTAAGTGCCCATCTAGAGTGATTCAAACTACTAGCTAAGTGACAACATATCTAGCTAGACTATCATAGGTCTTACCCTCATTACTCGGTTCTCTTAACATTATAACGCTCGTAATTAAGTAGGGGTTTAACGTACGCTCAGATGCTCAATATGCAATATATATATCACTATAAATTAACTCGCTATATATCTCGAAGCAATACCGTAATTATATTCACAACATTAACATGAAGGTTCTCTTTAATTAGGTGTATATTATTCACATCATAAATATACAATATAAGCACCCCGAGAACTAAGCTGCGGTGCACACATACTCTGCTATCCATCCCGGTACATCACGTACATAAGGATCACGTATTCCGAATCTCTCAGGAATAGTTCAGATAACACACATCACAAATAGTGGAGGCGAACACAGTCACATCACATGGGTCACGCACATACCTACACTCCCACGATCAGCGGACTTATTAATATCCCAATAAGTCTTTCTTTGACCTATGTTCATCAAGGTAACCAGTCTAAATCCGGGCAACACAAGGATTAGAGGGCCCTAAGAGAACGCAAACCTCCCGTGATAGCAAGTATGGTAGGTATGTCATATACACAATTCATATACCAATACTAAGTAAACACACGTCTTAGTAATACCGTAGTTTAATAGTAGTACTATCGCATTCTCGTACTAACTTATAATTATCACAATTTACTCTATTCCGGTTTATCATCATACGCGCCATAATATATTCTCACGTCGTAGTAGACACTCACGTCTCAACCCAAACCGTCCCTTTAATATAACTCTCGAATATAATTTATTCCTCATAATAACCCAAAGTCCCACTTCTATCACTACATCATCATCGGAGGGCTATCTATAACCTCGAACAAGCTTACGGGACTCCAAAAATCAAAACAGTCCAAAAAGGACCAAACTGTCAACTCGTTAGAAGTCTCGTTCGAACGAGGCTGTTCGAACGAGATCCCAGTTCGTTCGAACGAACTGTACCTTCTAACGATATCTCGTTCGAACGAGATATCGAACGAAATCCATTCTCGTTAGCAGCGACTGGTCAACTCGTTAAAAGCTCGTTCGAACGAGTTCGTTCGAACGACCTGGGTAGGGGCTTCTAACGAGCTACCAGATTCGGCCCAGATTTTTCCCCAAATCGTTTTTCATCCATTTTAACACCTCAAATCTTCTAAACTAAGTTCCAACAATAGTTTAAAGGTCTATAATCAATACTAAACATATATAGTCACATCCTAACATGTTTTTAAGGGATCAATCCATCCTAACATCAATTAAATTTACAAATTTCTACACTTTTTCCCAATATCTCAAGAACATGAACCCTAACTTTATATCATCATCAAATCCCAGAATTTAATTCGTTTTAATTTCTTCTAATCACAATTATTTTGAGAGAAATCATCTACCTATCATTCTACATGCAATTCTCTTCAAAATTTTCAAGTTCTAAACTCCAACTACATGGGTTTTCATTCAATCTTTCAAGAACAATTAAAATTCCTCAATTTCTAACATGGAAAAGACATTCTCTAAAATTAAATGGAATAAAGTCACTTGCCTTGGTTGTCTCTGAGTTTGGTGTAGGTTTGGTAGAACTTTTCTGCAGAATTTCTTCTCTCCAAGCTTCCTCTCCAATGGTGGCTTAAGGTGGCTAGGGTTTTGATTTGGGAACTTAGAAAACTCTTCTAATAACCTACGTAGCCTTCTAGGTTAATATGGTTTGGTTAATGGGCTTAGTGGGTTTAATCCACATCAGATTTACATCTCTAATTTTCGTCACTTTTAATTCCTCAAAATGTAAAATTACCAAAATACCCTTTATGATGCCGGTATGGTCTAAAAATACCCCGGGACCCAAACTATACCCCCGGCTAGTGTTTTCTGACTATCTCGACCCTTCCGGACGCGTTGGCGCACTCAAAACGACCATACGGTTTATAGATTTTAAATTTATTTTTATTATCAAAATATTACACCGTGACGCGGCGGTCCCACGTGTCTCAACAAAATTTCTAAAATTGCCGTATATCAATCTCACGACAAATTTCAAAATTCCAAATTCATATATAATCATATATGCACATAATTAAATACCAACTCACATTTCGTTAGTATTTATAACCCGGATTAATTTCCAATTAATACGCATTTAATTAATTAACCCCAAAAATAAATATAGCCAAAAGTACGGGGTATTACATACTTCCCCCCTAATAACTGAATTTCGTCCCGAAATTCGAAACTAGAAAGTACCTGCTAAAAATAACTCTGGATAACGCTCGCGCATCTCATCCTCGCGCTCCCATGTGGACTCCTCGACATTGTGATGTCGCCACTGAACACGCACTAACGGAACTACCTTTGACCGCAGTTTCCTCTCGCTTCGGTCCAAAATAGCAATCGGCCCCTCCTCGTAGGAGCTATCCGGCTGGAGATCGATGTCCTCCACAGCAATGTGAGAATGAGCCAAATTATCTCTAAGGTATTTCCTCAGCGAGGAAATATGGAACACATCGTGAATCCGATGCAAATGCTCCGGTAACCCAAGTCTATACGCAACCGGTCCGATCCGCTCAATAATAGGAAACGGCCCCACATACCTCGGTGCCAACTTCCACTTCTTCCCGAAACGCATAATCCCCTTCATCGGAGATACCCTGAGCAAAACCTGGTCCCCCACTTGGAACTCTCTGAAAAAACTCTTCGCATCAGCATAACTCTTCTGTCTGTCTTGAGCTACTCGAATGCGACTCCGAATCAACTCAATCCTTGCCGAAGTATCTTGAATCACTTCCGGCCCAAGCAGTTTGTTGTCCCCCACCTCCAACCAACATGCTGGGGAACGACAAGGCCTACCGTACAATGCCTCAAACGGAGCCATGCCAATAATAAACTGATAGGAGTTGTTGTAAGCAAACTCCACCAGTGGAAGATACTGCTCCCATCCACCCCCAAAGTCTATGATGCACATGCGTAGCATGTCCTCCAACATCTGATTTGTGCGCTCTGTCTGCCCATCAGTCTGCGGATGATAAGCCGTACTCAACCGCAATTCCGTGCCCATGGCCTCCTGGAAACTCTCCCAAAACCTCGAAACAAATATCTTGTCTCTGTCAGACACGATATTTAGGGGTACACCGTGAAGTCTCACAATCTCTGAAATGAAGAGCTGGGCATACTGTCCCGTAGTGTAGTCAGTCCTTACGGGTAAAAAGTGAGCGACCTTGGACAACCTGTCCACAATTACCCAAACGGAGTCGTGACCCCTCTGCGACGTAGGCAACCCCGTGATAAAGTCCATGGATATGATCTCCCACATCCACACCGGGACCTCCAATGGCTGTAGCAATCCTACCGGTTTCTGATGATCCACTTTTACAAGCTGACAAGTGGCGCATTTCGAAACAAACTCAGCGATATCTTTCTTCATACCGCTCCACCAATACTGCCGTCTCATGTCCTGGTACATTTTGTCCCCTCCGGGATGTACCGCGAACCGTGAGACGTGCGACTCTGCCATCACATCGTGTCGCAATTCATCCCCTTCTGTAACAACCAATCTCCCATTGAAGCGTAATCCCCCGTCTGAGCTAACGGTATAGGACTCGGCTCCCTCTGCTAGTAATCGAACTATCTGCTCCTGACAGAACGAGTCATTAGCCTGTGCCCGTACTACCTTCGTGACAATCTGTGGTGTAACGGTCATCACAGACATGAAAGATCGGGCCACTGCATCCTGGTGTCCCAATTCCTTCCACTTAGCCTTCCACACCTCTGCCACCTCGTCTGCTGGCCTACGGCTCAACGCGTCTGCTACCACGTTAGCCTTACCCGGGTGGTACTGGATGTCGAACTGGTAGTCTTTCACAAATTCAAGCCACCTACGCTGCCGCATATTCAACTCTTTCTGCGTGAACAGGTACTGTAGGGACTTGTGGTCCGTGAACAGTTGGAACTTCTCCCCCAAAAGATAGTGCCTCCAAATCCGTAGGGCAAATACCACTGCTGCCAACTCCAAATCATGCGTGGGGTAATTCTTCTCATGAGGCTTAAGCTTACGGGAAGCATAAGCTATGGACTGTATCTCCTGCTGCAATACACCTCCCAGTCCTTGCAAAGACGCATCGGTGTAAACCAAATACTCAACTCCCGGTCTCGACAATGCTAACACAAGTGCTGAGGTCAATTTGTCCTTCAATTCATCGAATGCCAACTAACAGGCATCACTCCAGATGTATGGCACACCCTTACTAGTAAGATGTGTCAAAGGACCTGCTATCTCCGAGAAACCCCGAATAAACCTCCTGTAGTATCCTGCTAGACCCAAGAAACTACGAATCTCAGTCGGTGTCGTGGGTTATCCCCACTCCCTCACCGCTGATACTTTCCCCGGATCAACAGATATTCCCCGGTCGGAAATAATATGTCCTAAAAACTGGACTTATTTCAACCAAAACCCGCACTTCTCATATTTTGCATACAACTCGTTCTGACGAAGTGTCTGCAAAACCTGCCTCAAATGCTCGGCGTGCTCCTCCTCTGTCTGGGAGTAAACCAGAATGTCATCAATGAAGACAATGACAAACTGATCTAGAAAATCCCTGAACACTCTGTTCATCAAGTCCATAAACACAGCTGGAGCGTTGGTCAAACCAAAAGGCATAACCCGAAACTCGTAAGAACCATATCTCGACAAGAACGCGGTCTTCGAGACATCCTCCTCCCTGATACGCAACTGATGGTATCCCGATCTCAAGTCAATCTTTGAGAAGAAAGAAGCTCCTCTCAACTGGTCGAATAAGTCATCGATTCGAGGCAACGGATACTTATTCCGTATCGTGACCTTATTCAACTCTCGGTAGTCCACACACAATCTCAGTGAACCGTCCCTCTTCTTCACAAACAAAACCGGAGCGCCCCAAGGTGAGGTACTCCTACGAATAAAGCCCTGTCCTAACAGCTGCTCTATCTGATCCCGTAACTCTCGCATCTCAGCTGGAGCCATACGGTACGGTGCACGTGCTATAGGTCTCGTACCCGGTAGCAAATCTATAACAAAGTCTATCTCTCGACTGGGTGGTAAGCCTGATATCTCCTAAAACACATCCGAATACTCCCTGACTACTGGGATAGAATCTAAAGGAATCACAACCTCCTTAGAGGTATCCTCCTCTAGGTAATACAAATGAGCGGTCGATCCCCCCTCTGGGCGAGGCATCGCCACTACGAACATATCTTGCCCCGGAATGGCAAAAACAATGCTCCCGCTGAAGCAGTCAATCATGGCCCTATAAGCTACGAGCCAATCCATACCAATGATCACATTGTGAACATGCATATCTAATACCAACATATCTGCAGGTAATACCAGACTACCAATCCCTACTCCCACTCCCCGGCATATAAAGAATATAAGTGACCCACTCCCCAATGGTGAGTCGACACACGTCATTGTGCTCTCTGCCGTAGCTAACAATCCTAAAGCTTTCGCGAAGTGTGTAGCTATAAAACAGTGTGTAGCACCCGTATCAAACAATACCCGACCCATAGTGCCATGGATAGGAAACGTACCCTCAATCGTGGGCGGTGCCTGTGGAACTGCAGCCTGGTGAACGTTGTAGACACGTCCATACTGTAGCTGCCCATGCTGAGCTGGGACTGCTGGAATGGGTGGCAATGCTGCCATCTGTGGCGGTGCGGGAAGAACGACGGGAAACATAGGCCTCTGTGGCTCCTGGCGAGCACCCTGCTGCTGCTGCTGTGGGGCTCGTCCCCTATCAGGACAATCCTGTCGCTTATGGCCAGTCTTGCCACAAACAAAGCACTTCCCTGGGAAGTTCCCTCCTCTCTGCCCCTGCTGCCCCCGGCCCTGGTGGCCGTTACCGTTCCTCCCCTGGCCCTGGTGAAACTGCTGCCCATTCTGCCCCTGTTGGCCCTGATGGCCGTTTGGACCCTGATGGCCCTGGCGGAAACCTCCCTATCCCTGTCTGTAGTTCCCTGTCCGGAACCTGTTGTTATCCCCCTGCTGGGAGCCCTGCTCATTCTGTCTCTGCCCCTGACCAGATTGTGCCCCGCTGACACCATGTCCTCCAGTCCTGCCCTGATGGATAGACTCCCCCGACCTCTTGCCCTCGGCCATATGGAAATGGTGGTCCTGGCAGTGTAACAATGCAGCGTTAACCACATCAGAATAGGTGGCCAACGATAGGTTCCCTAGCAGATGCTGACGGATCCTCCATGTCAACCCGTCCGTGAACTTCTCAATCTTCTTCTTCTCTGTTGGTATCTCATCTGGAACGATATTCAACAGATTAGTGAACTCGGCCTCATACTCGGCCACGGTCTTTCCCTCCTACCTCAGACCCATCAGCTTCCTCCTCATCTCTGTATGAACTGCGGACGAAAAGTACTTGCGGTCAAATCGCACCCAGAACTCCTGAATCGTGAGAGTATCCCTCTCCTCTGCGGTGGTAATAGACTCCCACCACTGTAGTGCAGATCCAACTAGCTTGAAAGTAGTTAGCACCTGCTTCTGAACATCAGTGCACTCATGCATCCTCAAATGCCTCTGTATATCCTTCCTCCACTGGCTCGAGACTACCACATCTGAGCTACCTGCAAACTCTGGCGGATGCGCTTTCTGAAAAGCGTCACGTACATGCTCCCAAGCAGACGGGAATGCATTAGCCTGTACTGGCGTGACAACCGGCGCCTGAGGTGGTGCCTGCTGAACAACGGCAATGGCGGCATTTACCGCTTGGGCTACTATAGCTGCAACCTCAGCGGCGTTCATCATGCCCTGAACTGGAGCGGGCTGGGGTTCGGGTGTTGCATCCCTGGGAACTCGTCGTGCACGTCGTGGAGGCATCTGAAATAAGAATAAAGTTTATAAGTTCACGGTTATAAACTTAATATAGCTCAAGAACGAAGCATACACAAAAAGAGTACAACTGTCCTAAAATATAGGGCTCTATATCAAAGAAACGTAGCGAAAACATAATAGCCGTACAGATCCTAAAGGACACTAGAACCTGATGCTCTGATACCATCTGTGACACCCCGACTAATTAAATACCGGGTAGCTACTCCTTTATTAAATTAATTCAAAATGCCAAGTTGGCTCAGTTAATAGCATCACTGTCGAAAACATTTTATTATTACTAACCACCTAGTATTTAAAAAGTAAGTTGCCAAATTTTAATTAAAGTCCGATTAACATACAACAAGTGTAGTGAAGAAAATAAGTAACACCATTCACCATAATGAAGTAAAACGAATAACCATCACATAGTGTAAATAAAGTCTGGAGGAAGAACTCCTCACTACAATCCCACAACTGAAAAAGTAAACCGAATACTAAAACGATACATGCCAAAGTCTGAAAACTGTAAATGGAAAATGTCTAATAGAAATGGGCAACAGGCCCTACAACTGATAGATAATAACTCTGGAATCCAAAAGATCGAAGCGTCTACAAGCAAAGTCCCTGTAGCTTCCACAAACAGCTACAGCTCGTCACCTGAATGAGTATCCTATGCTTGGTGTCCTTGTGGCTGGGCACCTAAAATGGTTTTACAAAGAAAAATAGAGTTGAAAAGCAAACGGGTCAGAGCCCGAATGTGGAGTTATAATTTAAAAACCTGCAAGTGCTTTAAAAACATTTAAAACATTAAATGCAAAGTACATGTTAGGACGTGCACTCACATGATATTCTCACCTCTCGTCTAACTGTGCACTCCTAACGTAAGTACCCATCTAGAGTGATACAAACTACTAGCTAAGTGACAACATATCTAACTAGACTATCATAGGTCTTACCCTCATTACTCGGTTCTCTTAACATTATAACGCTCGTAATTAAGTAGGGGTTTAACGTACGCTCAGATGCTCAATATGCAATATATATATCACTATCAATTAACTCGCTATATATCTCGAAGCAATACCGTAATTATATTCACAACATTAACATGAAGGTTCTCTTTAATTAGGTGTATATTATTCACATCATAAATATACAATATAAGCACCCCGAGAACTAAGCTGCGGTGCACACATACTCTGCTATCCATCCCGGTACATCACGTACATAAGGATCATGTATTCCGAATCTCTCAAGAATAGTTCAGATAACACACATCACAAATAGTGGAGGCGAACACAGTCACATCACATGGGTCACGCACATACCTACGCTCCCACGATTAGCGGACTTATTAATATCCCAATAAGTCTTTCTTTGACCTATGTTCATCAAGGTAACCAGTCTAAATCCGGGCAACACAAGGATTAGAGGGCCCTAAGCGAACGCAAACCTCCGTGATAGCAAGTATGGTAGGTATGTCATACACACAATTCATATACCAATACTAAGTAAACACACGTCTTAGTAATACCGTAGTTTAATAGTAGTACTATCGCATTCTCGTACTAACTTATAATTATCACAATTTACTCTATTCCGGTTTATCATCATACGCGCCATAATATATTCTCACGTCGTAGTAGACACTCACGTCTCAACCCAAACCGTCCCTTTAATATAACTCTCGAATATAATTTATTCCTCATAATAACCCAAAGTCCCGATTCTATCACTACATCATCATCGGAGGGCTATCTGTAACCTCGAACAAGCTTACGGGACTCCAAAAATCAAAACAGTCCAAAAAGGACCAAACTGTCAACTCGTTAGAAGTCTCGTTCGAACGACACTGTTCGAACGAGATTCCTCTGCCAACTCGTTAGAAGTCTCGTTCGAACGAGATCCCAGTTCGTTCGAACGAACTGTACCTTCTAACGATATCTCGTTCGAACGAGATATCGAACGAAATCCATTCTCGTTAGCAGCGACTGGTCAACTCGTTAGAAGCTCGTTCGAACGACCTGGGTAGGGGCTTCTAACGAGCTACCAAATTCGGCCCAGATTTTTCCCCAATTCGTTTTTCATCCATTTTAACACCTCAAATCTTCTAAACTAAGTCCCAACAATCGTTTAAAGGTCTATAATCAATACTAAACATATATAGTCACATCCTAACATGTTTTTAAGGGATCAATCCATCCTAACATCAATTAAATTTACAAATTTCTACACTTTTTCCCAATATCTCAAGAACATGAACCCTAACTTTATATCATCATCAAATCCCAGAATTTAATTCATTTTAATTTCTTCTAATCACAATTATTTTGAGAGAAATCATCTACCTATCATTCTACATGCAATTCTCTTCAAAATTTTCAAGTTCTAAACTCCAACTACATGGGTTTTCATTCAATCTTTCAAGAACAATTAAAATTCCTCAATTTCTAACATGGAAAAGACATTCTATGAAATTAAATGGAATAAAGTCACTTGCCTTGGTTGTCTCTGAGTTTGGTGTAGGTTTGGTAGAACTTTTCTGCAGAATTTCTTCTCTCCAAGCTTCGTCTCCAATGGTGGCTTAAGGTGGCTAGGGTTTTGATTTGGGAACTTAGAAAACTCTTCTAATAACCTACGTAGCCTTCTAGGTTAATATGGTTTGGTTAATGGGCTTAGTGGGTTTAATCCACATCAGATTTACATCTCTAATTTTCGTCACTTTTAATTCCTCAAAATGTAAAATTACCAAAATACCCTTTATGATGCCGGTATGGCCTAAAAATACCCCGGGACCCAAACTATACCCCCGGCTAGTGTTTTCTGACTATCTCGACCCTTCCGGACGCGTTGGTGCACTCAAAATGACCATACTGTTTATAGATTTTAAATTCACTTTTATTATCAAAATATTACACCGTGACGCGGCGGTCCCACGCGTCTCAACAAAATTTCTAAAATTGCCGTATATCAATCTCACGATAAATTTCAAAATTCCAAATTCATATATAATCATATATGCACATAATTAAATACCAACTCACATTTCGTTAGTATTTATAACCCGGATTGATTTCCAATTAATACGCATTTAATTAATTAACCCCAAAAATAAATATAGCCAAAAGTACGGGGTATTACATTTGTCATCTTTTGACAAACTTTGAAATTAATCTTTCTTCTGTAATATAATGAATGAGTTTTTTTATTTTCATTTTATTACATCTAATTAGCATGGTTGTGTATTATGTTCTTTTTTTTATGTGTTGACAACATATTCGTGCTATTTTGAGGGTAAACTTCATGTTTTCTCGATAATAACTGGTTTGGTATATGCCTAGGCAAAGGCATGATACAATGTTCCAGCAATAGTACTCAAATTTTGTTAAGACGACTTAGTATGTCCCACTTCACTAAACACTTTCATATTTTATCAGATGCACTTTTTTCAGTTAATAGATAGAGGTAATGCATTGCATTTACCTCATTCTCACTCTAACCTTTCTCCACTGACTAACATTTTTTTTATCAGGTGTAAATTATTTATGATTTCAATTTAATTTCTTCTTTTAAAAAATATCATTCGTTTGTTATGCTAACAGTTGGAGAATGTCAGTGTTGAGGGTGCTCAGTTAGAAACATTCTTTCTATATATTTTGTTCATAATTAATATTTGCCATATTCAATATTCAGCCCTTCGTAATATGCACCATATTCAATATTTTGTTCATAATCTTTCAATTTGTGTAGCATTGCCTTTGAACTACGAAGGAAGCATGAGTAACAATAATAATAACAATAACATATTTTGTTCATCTCATATTTGCGTTTTGATTTTCATGAATATTTTTTTATTCACGGGAAGGAGCTTGAGTGCCACAAAGAGCTTGCCGTTAAGTTTACAGAGCTCTTGACCAAGATAGATAGGCGATATAGAAAGACGCTTGAGGAGGAGCCTTAAGTCAAGATGATTCCGACCAACCCCATGGTGGTGGATACCCTCACAGAGTACCCTCCCCTATGATGTTTTGCTGTGAGGGATATGGGTCAAACTGTTGCTATTAGTCACCAAGGCTATTATCAAGAAGGGTGCCAAGTGAGATCTGATTTTGAAGACTGTAATTGTCTCTGGACTTAATTGTTTCTGGCCTGGTCATTTTATTAGAAGTTTTTGTTATAGCCATGGAGGGTTGTACCACAGTTCTCTAACCTCACCAGTGATTCAGTCATGTCATTAATTCTACCGCCATCCACAACTTTTCCAGCCATAAAAGATAGCAAAGCACGCGATATTTGGTATTAAAATCTTAGAAAGGCGGAGTCCCGTGACGCACTTCCACAAATGATGCTTTCGGTGGAAGTGGCGCTACATGTTTGTTCATCACGCTGGTAGATTATTATTTTTTTACTATGAAGATAATGTTGGTGAAAGTTTTTGTTTTATTTAATAATTATAATTGTTTTCTTTTAATTTGAATCTAAAATTAGAAAGTTTTCATCTGATTTTCTTTTATTTAAAAATTTAGTTGATTTGTAATGAATACTTAGTGACTCAGTAACTAAGCAATCCGTAGTGTTTCTCACAGGAAGGAGACAAATCACCAACTAAATGTACTCGGAATATAGATTATAAGCCAAACCAGATGAACATATTCCTGAAACGTTATGTCTCATCTTCTTGGGGCCACAAACAAGAACTCCAAAACATGATTCTTTGCGCTCAAAAAAAATTTCTTCAACTCTGGCCTTTCTCCATAGTGCACAATAGATTCGAGAAGAGATTGTTGTGGGAAGCTCTCAAGCCTTCTATTTGTAGTATAGAACCAACCACAATGAGGACAATGACATACTGTTTAGGTGTGAAGAATGTTGTTAAATATCAAACGATCAAAGTAATGAGTCAGAGGATAGGGGAGATACGATTTTAGTGAAGAATCCTCGAATGGCTCTAGAAATCCATGGTAAATCTGTTGCAGCTACTGGTATCTCTTGGTTTTCTTTATATTTGGAGTTTTATGGTTTCAAATTTTATTGAATTTACAATATATTTATAGAGTTTCATTTGGAAATAAACTTGCACATTTACAGTATTTGTTATCCTTTAGTTCTATTAGATTTTGGAGATTTGTGACTTGGTTACATGATATGTCCCTGATTTGGAGCTTTTGATTATGTTTCTTCCAATTTTTAATTTTTTCTTCTTTTCTTATTTTCTTCTTGATGGTCTATAACCATATTATTGTTCAGTAGTGATAGTGAATATAGTAGCGGTACTATTTGTTTAGAAATTATAATGATATTGCTTTATTTTATATCATTTATCATTCAATTATTGAAGATTGCACGACATTCTTAAATATGAAAAATCAATATGATGAAAAATAGTACGTGATTAATATGTGAATGCTGAAATATGAGTGTCATGGAAAATCAATTTGGAATATGCAAATCTCAGAAACTGCACTAAAACGTATCAATAATCATATATTCTTCCTAAAATTTACTCTCTTTGCTTATTTGTTTTTGTTTCCGCTTTAAATGTCTTTGTACAGACGCATGCTGAATTTAGTCTCTATATTTACGCACATCATGCATGATTTACTATGATAATGTCATTGAACTACCAATGACACTGGTACTATGCTAAAAATGTAAACGGGTATTTTTTTATATTGGTTTATTATTTTACAAAAGATAACACTATATAATCATTTAGCTTTCGGCTTAGCACAATTATGAAAATTTGTATATGATTTAAATTTCCTTTGACCGTATTTGGCATTGTACGCTATTTTTCATTCTTATTTTCGATGTATATTATGACCTTTTTAACTTATTGTTTTTGTTTCATTATTTTCTAATAGGTGGACGAAGACGCCTCACTTTTGAGTAATTTAACCCTTTCTAGATGTATTTTTCATACTATCGCACTAACATTTTGTCTTTCCAATTTATTTTTCAGCAAAATGCCGACAACTCGAAACTACAAGGGAGTTTATTTTTAAGGAATGAAACTTTTTAGTGGTAGAAAAGCTAAATCTGTGCAACCATTCGATTGTGGAGCTAATTATAATCCGAGATGGATTAAGTTGTAATCCCCGTAATTTTGATAACTTTTAAAAAGGGATTTATTTAGAATTAATTAAATAATTTGAAATCAATTCGGATTTAAATATTACTTAATTATATAGTAATATATGATATATGTTGAATATTACTTAGTGAATCAAAGTAATATGTGGTTATGAATTTACTTATAATTAATTTTAGAAGTTGTCGCGAATAGTTAATACAACAATTTCGATGAATAAGTCTGACGCATGTGAAAGTAGTGTCGGGACTGAATTTATATAAAATTAAAAGAGAAAAATTTGTATGTCATCCAAATGGTCGTTTTGACTGCATCAAAGTGTTCGGAAGTTTTTTTTATAGTCAAAAAAGTCTACTCGGACGTTTGTATAAGGTCTCGGGGCACTTTGGAGCCGAATAGTCACCCCGGAGGGGTAATATGGTCATTTGACTTGGAGGTGAATAGTATACACGAATTTGGAGATTATTTATAAGTATAAAGGGTTTAGATTATTGATTTAATTGACAAACTTAGAGAGAAATAAATTGAGAGCGAGTGAGGAGATTCTCTGGGGAAAAAGAAAAGTCTTTGTGGGAGAACCAAGAGCCAAAAGTCACCACCACCAACCACCACCGGAAGTTGACAGGAGAAGGGAAGAACCACCAGTGGATACTCATCCCCAAAGGATCAGATCTTCAGTAGAGGCAAGTGATTTAATATTTGCAATCTAGTTAGTATCATGTGAGGATAGTTAGAAATGGTGAGAATGTTACATGTTTGGAAGATAAACTAGTTAGATGTGAATTCATTTCTAGAAAGTAGAAATGTGTAGGATTAATCTCATGTTGTTGGTATATATTAATCCACTAAATAAACATCACACGTTGGAGAACTTCTGCGAATTATATGATTGTTCTTGAAATATTCACATATTTTGTTTTCTGGAAAAATATGAGATATATGCTTTTAATCCAAATCCTTGATGATTCTAGGTTGTTTAAATCAGTATGAATCATTTACACATGTTGTTATATCATGTGGTATGAATTATATGAAGTTTGGAACGTTAAAATAGTGGTTTGATTGATCAAAATATGTGAAACCCGTAGTACAAAAGTTGCAGAATCTGGGCTGATATCTGGGTGATCGATCGATCGACCCATGAAGCTCGATCGATCGACCTCGATCGATCGATCGACCCATGAAGCTCGATCGATCGACCTCGATCGATCGACCCAAAACCATAGATCAATCGACCTCCACAGAAAAGATGAACTTGTTTCTTTTTAATTCTTGATCTAATCCCAAAACTTTTAGGAATCCTTGGTGATTATTATTTGAACATAATGGGACTTAGGGAAGGGAAGTAGGCCATAGGTAAGACCCGAATTAATATTATTATGTTTGGGATTTAGTTAGAGAGAATTATGTTAATTAATCGAATGAATTACGATTGATAGATTCACTTTTTGGTTGGGATTCGTATATATATATATATATATATATATATATATATATATATATATATATATATATATATATATATATATATATATGAAGATTGAGGATACGATTAGTAGGTAGGGGATCATTTGAATCACCTGAATAATCTTAAGTCCATATGTGAGAATAATCCTAGGTGAAGGAATTTATGGTCATGAGAGAATAAGTTTTATCGAATATAATCCTAATTAAAGATGAGTTTAATTCGCAATAATTCGGGGAGTATGATGACATGGACCAGTAGGGCATAAGTGATTTTCTTACTGAATATATATCAAGGGAAACTTATTTAATCTTCGAGAAATGAGATAGGCTCGGGAATAATAAATTAAGGAGAAAAATCATGATATTTAATACGTAGGATTTGAAAGATAAATAATACTACGTATGGGAATTATCTGATGGTTGTATGAATACCTTGTTGATATTATATATATATATATATATATATATATAGGTGGATGTATACCTAAATTATAATTTATTATGTGTATGACATACCTACGGTACTTGCTATCGGGGTGGAGGTTTTACGTTGTGGACAGTCTTATCTTGTGCGCCCATTTGGGAGGATTTTAGATTCCTACCCTGAGCATAGGACCTTGGATACGTGCTATCGGTGAGATTGGTAGTTTCGACGGTTGAATGGGAATGTAGGTATGTGCGTGACCCATTTGGCTGGGGAGTATGCTCGCCTCCAACTTATGTGTGTTATGTTATTTATGATTCGGGGAAGACACTGAACCATTTGTCCTTTGTACAATGAGAATTGTGACTGGACGTGATAGCAGAGTATGCATGCACCGCAACTGTGACTGGGAGGTGTTATATTAGTATATATTATAGGGTGAATATATATATTGTGATTCAATCTACTGTGTGATATTGTAATTGACTATGAATAAAAGAAATTGAATTTAATTAACTAAAAGCATACTTAATCCTAAGGTTTGGAAAAGTCAAATTCATATTAAAGAGAAAAGAATGTGAATAATTATATTACGTATGGTATGGGACATAATCATGTTGTGGAAACTAGTTAGAAGGAAACCTTAATTAGGAAGTTACTCGAATACGTTAAGCATGCACTCTAGATGAGACGTGAGAATATTAAGTGAGAGCCTGTAACCTAACATGTACATATTAAATGCTTTATTGCACTTGTTAAATACTTGCTATTTTAAAATCCTTTACAATCGGGATCTGACCCGCTTTCTTTGGATATTCTCTTCTCTACTATATCTATATTAACAGGTGCCCAGCATCTGGGACGTGCAACTTAGGGTATGGATGTTTGATCATGGGTTGTTGTTCCTGGAGATTCAGACTTGTTTAGATGCTTCATTTCTTTGATTGCTATGTCTGTAGTACTTTTCTTACTTAGGGCATATTGCCCAGGATTCTAGTTATTCCATTTTCCTTTTCAGATATTGTATTGGTTTTATGTTGGTACTTTCATTTTGGTTTGATGGATTGGTGTTAGATATTTTAAACTATGAAGTTTTATCGAGTTGCATTTAATCTTGTTCTTCATTATTTAGTTGTGATATGTGACTTCTCTATTGTTGTTCAATATTGTGGTAATGGTTTTGAATTGTTATTAATTGAAAAATGTTTTTAACACTTAACTTAATTAAGTATTGGGTGAGTTATTTTAAAAAGAAAAATGTTTTTCGACAGTGATGCTGAGAATGAACCAACTGTATATTCTGTTTTAATTTAATAAAGGAGTAGTTACCCGGTTTTTAATTAGGCGGGGTGTTACATAAGTTCTTTTTAATTTTTTATACGATGTTTATTATGAAGTGATAATATATTTATTAGTATTTGTTTTCATTTAACAGGGCAAAGTGTCCTATAAACAAATGAAATTTTGCCCATTTTTTTAATTGTTAGGTTTTGCACATAGCGTTTTTATAGAATATTGTTAAATAGGTGATGTATGAGTCATTATTTTTGTTGTTGAAGTGTTTTTTATACCTTAAAAAGGTGGATAGTCATATAAACAAATGAAGTTTTGCCCATTTTTAAAAAAAAAATTAACTTATGTGTATTGAATTAAGTCGGGTTAACCGTTATTTTGTTGTTATGATGTTAGCTTTCTCGAATATCATCATGATTATTTTAAATAAGTTTGTTTCGTTCAAGTATTTGTTTTATGAATTTGGACATTTTGAATATCGTACGATTGGTTGTTACCCCTCAATAGGGTGGATAGTCCAATAAATTAAAGGGGTTATGTCCATTTTTTTAAGAATTGGCACTTTGTTAATTTGAGGGACAATATCAATTCGATTGATGAATTTAGACTATTTGAACGTTGCTGGACTATTTTTTATTTGTTAAGCAGTGGGGTTAGTCGTATAAATAAATGATATTAAGGCCAGTTTTTTTTAAAATTACATTTTGTTTTGTTGGCAAATGAAATTTTTGCCTTCTTCCAATTACGTTCTTTAAATTTTTTCGCCATTTTGCGATTATCAGCGTGCCTTCAGGCACGAGCATACCCTAGTATGTATATATATACCCTAGGTTGGGGGGGGGGGGGCGAAATGGTCTCGGGTGCCGCTAGCGCGGACCAATTTCAACATAGGAATTAAAATAAATGGTTTTTGGGTGTATTTTCCTTAATGTTCATTAAAATGTTCACTCTTGAACCTTTCCTTATATATATATATTTGTGTGTGTGTGTGTGTGTTAAGAGAGAGGGGTAGAGATGGTTTAGAGAATAAATAAGTAGGTTGGGAGGGAGAGAGGTCTGATTAGGTGTGTGGAAAAGGTTATACAAGGAAGAGAGGGAACAATGGGGATTTGGCTAGTAGGAGTGTGTGAGGGAACAACATCATGCTGCATATTCATACAGGGGTAGCATAAATTAGGAGTAATAATTAGGATGTTCAAGTGTGATGTGTGGGTATGTGAAAATGTATATTAGTTTGGCTTGTTTACTTTCGTGTCAAAGCACCAGAGTCATGCATTATATTGCCAAAAAACTTGATTTCATATAAACATTACTTGTTAGAGAGAGTCTTGTTCATTAAACATCAGTAAATATTTAACATTGAAGATCATACGAATTCTCTACAAATACTTCATTGCAACTACTATGGAGAATATCCTTTTTATGGATTGTCAGTCAAAACGTCTAAAGGATATTCACACACATGTATTTTCGTTCAACTTTTAAAACATTCTAAAATGAAACAAGTCATCTTCTGTATTGAGAATTATTCTATTTAACCTAAAGGGAAAGGTCTTCTTTTGAAAAATGCAACTTGTTTAAGATAAAAACTTTTTGTGCACTAAAACGTATGCACAACTATATTTTGAGCTTGTGCGCACAGCTATGCGGGTTTTAGGCTTCTATATAAAATCGTGTGTGTAGAGGGGGCTTGAAGATAATCCTGAGATTAGAGATAATCCCCCCATCAACAACAGTGTTTGGGATTAAGGCAGCGGGGCAGCTCAGCGTGACAACTCGGCATGACAGCTCAGCGTGGCAACTCAACGAGGCAGCCCAGAGGGATCTTTTAGCGAAGAAACTGACCGAGAGAGCTCGTCCTTTAGACCTATTGATTAATTTAGTCTTGTTGTATCTTTTGTTTATATTGACTATGATATATAACGATTGTAAAGATGTAATGAGTATAATGATTTTATGTGAGGTCGAACGGTACTCGCGAGAGACCAGGCTTGGCAAGGCCTGGGAGAGCTTTCATGCTCTATCGAACGACCTCGTCATGGGAATTTTAAAGGGAATTGGTTTGGAGGATTGAGAAGTAAGGCACCATTGGGGCTTGTCCTGACCATCTTAGATACACCTGGTAAAACACCGAAGAACCCTGATCGTGGAACTTCGGGCATAGCAGCTTTGAGTTCCATCGGGTGTTGAGTTGTGAACCAAACATCCCTGTACTTAATGTCATATCTACCATATATGATGTCACTAGCCAGCAAAGCAATGTCAAATCTTCACTTGAGTAAACCACCATGGTATTTGGGGCTGTTAGACAGTTGGTGAGCCACTCCTGTGACGACAACCACCTGACATACAGTGGTTAGGCAAAAGGCATGTCTTGGCATTTGATGTCTATGACGTGGAGCTAACTAGTGTATCAGGCATTTAATGTTGTGACATAAAGTATGAGGGATGTCTTTCATAGTCTTTAATGATTGAGTTACCTCGGGAGTGGTGTGGGGGCTATTTAAGGACCCCAACCATGCCTGAGGATGGAGTTCTTTTTTAAAGTTCAGAAGTTATTACATGAGAGAATATACATCTGAGAGAGAGATTTAAAGCAAATCAGAGAGTTTACTCACCCACCATTGTCATTTATTATAGAGCTTTAATACTTGACAGAGATTCTTGAGGGTGGTTGGTGTGTTTTGATGCCTGCCAAGGTGTATCTAGGGTGTTCACTTCTTTCTCCCTCCAAATGAGTTATTTCTGAGTTCGTCGTTATCTTGTTGAGTTATACAAGAGAGATTTATGAGTTTTCACTGAGTTTATCCTCACTAAATTGTGTTTGCATGTCCTGAAGTTAATTAATAGTATTGTTACTTAACTTATCATTACCATACTAAAAAGGGGTTACGCCTCCATCTAATCTAAACTACCCTATTACATTTGGCGACTCTGCTGGGGAGGCATTCTTCTAAGCAAGGAATATGGCGCAGGATAACGTTAATCGAAGGCTTAAATTTGATGATATTCAACACAATGAAGAACAGGCGGCGAGAGAGTTAGAGGCTTAAAGGGACGGGGATCCTCGAATAGAGGTACCTCCGGTTCAAACGGTGACAGGCGTTCCAGGGGGGACACAAGCTTCCACGAGTGCTCGGTTGGGGCCAGCCCAAGTGGCACTCCTCGTGAACAAATTTTACGTGTTTTTGCAAACTCCCATAACTTCAACGGTGTTGGGGGGATTTGAGGCCAACTCCTTCGTGACACCAGGGGCAGCCCCAACGGTCCCACCAAGTGCAGTTCTAACAGGAACGGTCCCAACAAGTATACCTTATATTATAAATCCAACAGCGGGAACTCCAGGAGTGTCAACGGTTCCAACGGTGATTATTCCTCCAGCTGCAACGGGCGCTCCGCCTATGGTCCCTCTGATCGTTCCTTCAACAGCATTAGCTATGAAAGAAATGAGGAAAGAGGTGCAGAAAGAGATGCTGAAGTTCATGCAAGCTTTTTCGTAATCTGCTAGTGAGGTAGCTTCTGTTTATGACGATTTTCGAACGCCTTACCCCCAGGGATACAATGATGAGACCTACCCAAAAGATTATATTCCTCCCATCTTTGAAAAATACACGGGAAAGGGTGGAAACCCGAAGGAACATATCAAACGCTTCGTTGAACACTTGGGGGCGAATTGCAACAACAAAAAACTCAGGTTGGGGGAATTTTCTAAATCCTTAACCGATAAAGCATATACTTGGTATTCTTACTTAGCTCTCAAAAGTGTTTTCACGTGGGAGGAGATACACGTTTTGTTCGTCTAGAAGTTCTTTCTGGCGAAAGATGAATTTAATTAGACCCAACTGGGGAGGGAGAAGCAACGACCATGGGAAGACGTAGTGTCATACGTTTGAAGGTTCAGGAAAATATCCCTCGATGTGAGGGAGGAGGCCAAAGAGTCCAAGCTACTACAGATCTGTGCAAAAGGACTACTTCCTGAGTACATCTGCCATCTTATTAATGAGATGCGCGAGGGAACTTTTGCGGCGTTCCTAAAAGCAGTAAAGAATATCTCATTGGTTGTACGATCAAATCCGGTGGTGGTGCCTATGATGTTGAGGCAGCCGATACAACTCATGGGAAGGAGGTCACATCCTCCACGGGTGGGATACACCAAAGGAGCAGATGGGGCAAGGCAGCGAAGAGGGACAACAAGAGGAAGTTCGAAAGAGACAGGGAAGACCCTCCACCGTTGCCTTGTACTGTAGAAAAGGCTGTTAGCTGTTACAATGCAATGGTCTAAGGAGGAACGGTGTATGAACCAAAGGACATCCCCGTTGGGGAACCCGATGCAGCAACTAGGGCGGATCCCAAATATTGTCAAATTCATCGAAAGATCCAATATCCAACGAAGAGTTGTTTCACGCTAAGAAGAATCATCGATAAGTATGTGAAGGAAGGAACAGTGAAAATCCCTCCGCAGAACGTTAACAATAACCCACTCCCCATGCATGGGGCCAATCTGGTGGTGGCCTACGATGGGGAGGTAGAGAGAGAAGAAAGGGAACTAACGGCAGAGCAGGAGGAGTTTGAAGAATCTTTGAGAGATTATATTAAAGGAATGGCTAACGTAGTTGTAACACCCCGCCTAATTAAATACCGGGTGATCAGTCCTTTATTAAATTATAATCAAGGTGAACGGTTGGTTCATTCTTAGCATCACTGTCGCAAAATAAACTTTCCAATTTAAACACCCTAAATAATTAAGCTAAGTGTCAAAACCATTTAAAACATTATTTCCATTTTATTAAATCCAATTATGAAAAATCTTTAATAAGTAACAGTTTAAGATTCACACAATTATTAAGACTGGAAATAAACACCCATGAATTTAATCATTCAGATAATCCAATATCACTTTAAAACTACAAGGGAAACCATCCCGATAGAAATTAAATCCCAAAGAGTAAAAATACTAAAGATAAATGAACACAATCTCTGGAAAATCCAACTGAATAAGGAAATGGGCGACACATGCCCTAACTAATCAGAACTAGAATAAGAGTAGATTCAACATCGAGGTCGTCTAGGCAATGTCCTGCAACTCCCACATAAGCTGCAGCGCGTCCGGTCCAAAGAATCTACGCAAAACGCCCATGTGGCTAGGCACCTGAAATATATACATATATATATATATATACAAGAGAAAAGAGATAACATGAAACGGGTTAGAGCCCGAGTGTAAAATAATTTAAAATTAGTTTAGCAAGTATTTAAAATGCTTACCAGCTAATGCAATAACCATGTTAGTACGCGACACTCTCTTGAGATTTCTCACCTCTCATCTAGTGTGCACACCTACCGTACTAATAAATCTCATCAATTTCCCTATCTTAATCCCCATAAGGGTTTATTATGTGAAGAGCGAGGTTATGATATTTACTTTAGGAAATCATTATCTTCAAGATTTCTTATATTATTTAAAACAACTCATTATCGTTATAAAGTTCCCGAACACTTATAATAAAGTTAAAGCATTTATTCATTACTTATCTACTTATACGGACAATAGAAAGTCCCCATATAAACATACGTATATATATATTAGTCACGCTTATAATATATATATACCAACGGCACCCTACAAAAGATCTATGGTGCTGGCATACTTTGTTATCAAGTCCTCGTGTTACACAAACTAAGGGAAATACTATTTCGGAATCACTCTCGGACTGTATTAACACAAAACACATACAAATGGAAGCGAAGCATAGTTCCCAGTCCTAAGAGGTCAGCACATACCCACACGTCTCTTAGGACCATCTGAATATAACTCAGATAGCCTGTAATCAAGGATAATATCTTCTAGGGTACAAGTCGTTATCCCCCATAAAGGTCCAACCGAGATAAGACGGTCCCGGTGCGGAAACCCCTGTGATAGCAACTAGCTCGGGTACGATTTTTACACGGATATATAATGTATGCACAATCACACAGTCATATATATATATATAAATATTCACATTTCCAAATTAGGTTCACCCACGACCCATAATTATAATTATCCGTTCTTAGCACATATTACTCAATTATCTCGCATAACGGATTCGTCTCTTTTATTCTCATTTATAATTTATTTCATACTTACTTCTCATCTCTCGAAGTATTCTATCTCACTAAGTATAATTTCAGTAGGTATACTCTCACTTACCTTATGGTATAAATCTTAATTACAATTATCTCACTCTCGTGATCTTCAGGGTAAACTCATCATCCCAAATATTTAAATCATTACACCTAAAACAACTCCCAATCATTTTTGTACTATTCTGGGTTCCTTGGATACTGGTTTTCCTCACTCAAATTAACCGTTTACTAAAATAGGGACAAAATAGGAAATTCCCTAAAAATTGGAAATCTCGCTCGAACCAGAATGGATCTCGCTCGAACGACTTCCACGTGTCACTCGAACGACTTTGCACGACATTGGCATCTCGCTCGAACGACTTCGTGCGACTACGCGCGAACTGGACTGTTTCGTCTTCAACCCTTGGCAGCCTCATTTTTCACCATTTTTAAGCTTAGAAACCTCTACAGTTTAATTCCCAACATCTCATCTTCAATCCCAATCAATAATAACAAGGTTATATATCATTCATAACCTCCTAGAATCATTAATTCGTCCAGAATCCTTAAGATTACATGAAATCCCCAAATTAATTTATAAGAACCCTAGTTTCCCAATTTTCAATTAAAGAACCTAACCAACCTCAATTCGTTCATCAATATTACTTCCAATTTCATGATAAAACTTCTACATATGATCAAAATTCAGTCTACATAGATTCTCCCTACAACACATGCAATTTTTCTTCTAAAACATATAATTCTTCAAATAAAATATATGATCCTCATTCCTAGACTAACATGGAAGGAACATTAACTAGAAATCAGAAAGATAGATACTTGCTTGGAAATTTTGTTTCTGATTTGTGGAAGAAAGTGGCGTGGTTGAGTTCCTCGTCGCGCGATCTACAATTTGGCGGTGATGGCGGTGCAAACGACAGAGCTTTTGGCCTAGAAGTCCTTGGAAAGCTTCTCCACTTCTTCTCCAATGGATGTTCTTTGGTTTTGCTTATGTTAACCCTAGATGAAAACCCCTAACATCTGATATATCCTTGGTAAATTCGTGGGTATAATTACCCAAAAATATGAAATGTCCAAAACGCCCTCCCGGGATGCTAATTAGGCCTAAAAACGCCCCGAGACCCAAACTAAACCCCCGGGTACATTATTTTGACTATCTCGACCCTTCCGGACATATTGGCGCACTCAAAACGACCATATGAGTGACTTATAATTTATTCACTTTTAATAATCATAATTTAGTCCTGACTCGACGCAGGCGCGTCCCGACTTAAATTTCCATAATTGTCATTTTATTCACTCGTGATAATTTTTATAAAATCAATCTTATATATTACTTTACTCATTTGGTAATATTCGACAAATTTCTAATAATTACTAACTCCCGTCACGCTAGTAAATACTAAACAATTTTCCGAATTAATATTAAATTAATTTATCTCAATTAAATTTAATACATCCCTAAATTTAAAAGCCCAAAAAATACAGGGTATTACATACTTCCCCCTAATAACGGAATTTCGTCTCGAAATTCGAAAAATAAGGCCTACCTGGTAAAACAAATCTGGATACCTTATCAATACGCAAACTATCTACATAGTAAGGCGTTTAATTACTATAGCCCCCGCCTCGCAGCAAACTTGTTTAACACTCTCATTAAAGACACTTCACATTGTGCTCCTATCTGACATCATTCGCATAAGACATGCGTATATATTATTAATTCCCATCATTTCAATATCATTAGGAGGCCGCATCTCACTACATGACAACTGCTCGGATTTCTAAACACAAAATCCCATTCTGAGAGAAATCATACGAACATCTGACCACTCTTGTTCGCCTAAAACAGTGGTGGAATCCTACCATAGTCATCCGACTCTAACTCAACCAATCCAAAATTTTGATTATCCGCCCATCTCTTAACATTCAGAGTGAGAAAGTTAAGGTGATTCCCACATCAAAACCTCAATAAGCATCATGTTCACAATACACAGGTACGCGTGCTCCCATGGAACCCTACCATTAGGTAATATCATCCCCAATTACCGTACTATACTTCACTTGCTAGTTATTACCGTTGCGAAAGTGAAACGATCACAATGAATCCAAAATTACATTCATGCGGCTCCACTAATCGTTAATCACCGTGCGCCTATTCCCCGACTATGGGTGATACATCCTACTCAAAACGAAATGCTACTCCCGCTGCTTCTTGAAATCCCGTATTGAAGATGGAATTTAAAAATCTCATCCCGATTCAAAATAATTCCGTGTAGGACTACGTACCGGCGCGATCCTTCCTTGCAAAGGAAGACTGAGGAACACTAGTTAATATTGTATGTCACCCCAAAGGAATATCAATCACTTCCTTCTTGGGCGACTTGTTCCACTTGTTCGGATGAACCCTTGATCTTGTCTTGATGATGGCAACCCATCTAGGAAACTTTATCGACTTTACTGGCCCCTTCCATTACAGGAATTGTCGATAGCCCCACAATTTCTCTGGTTGATCCTCTTATTCCAACCGATCTCTATCTATGAGTGGTGCACGCAGAGACTCCTCACTATGTCCCGCTAAGCATCGAATTTTACTTGAAATGTCTCATATTAAGTGACACTTAATACTCCCCTTCTTTCCTTGGCGTATTATCGAAAGTTCTGACCCGTGTACTTTTCTCCACAATGTGCACTTCTGGACTTTTTGTACCATACTAACATCATCACTCTTTGTATGTGCAAGTCATTATCACATTCGACTAATTATAACTCCACTCCGAGTGTCCTCTATAATAATTAAATTCTACCCTTCTCAAGGAATACTCCTTTCAAATGGCTTCCTACAGTCTTCCAACCAAATTCGGGTGTGCTACTCTAATCGCATACGTATATATGGATTATCGTCCCTCATGCGACGCTTAATCCACTCTACCACTTCCACCTCGTTATGCTAGTACCACAAACATATATCCCATACATCCATTCCCATGTCCCTTCAACTATGACGATTCTAACATCAGCTAACTAGGATGCCCACATTTTATAACACCCCGACCGCCCGGGGAGAGCGAGCGGAGCGCTACTCATCGATAAAACTAACTAAATCCCCAATGCAATAAGGTATATAGTATCTAAATCCCATAACAACAAAAGAGAAACTACAAATCTCCAATCTCTTCAGATAAGTACAACAATTCTCTCGAATAAGTACAATAACTAAAATAAATCACTAATGCTCTATACATCAAAATAAATACAAGTCTTCTTTCTTGTATTAAAAATTTTCTCCAGATAATCCACACTAAAAATCATCCCAACTCTTTATTTCCCTTGTGTTCCGAATGCGGTTATAACACTTGGGTACTCTCAATCACCTTAGAAATCGAAATTTTAAATTCTCCTTATAATCGTTCCACTCATAAACTCGTGGTGATAAAAGTTTTCATGCTTTCTTACCACACAACCGTCTACTGGCCTTAAATCATAACTCAACTTCCAACTTACAGATATAATTACCTGTTCTTATTACGACTGAGGTACCAAACTCATGGACTAATGACCGAACATCTCCCTATTTCCAACCTTACGCAAAATTTCATGCGTGGGATGTCTCGCAAAGCGAAATCCAAACAAGGAACCCCCCGATACACTACTACCTAGCATTGTTGGTTATTGAAATCTGTTAGGCCCTCCGTCCATAGCATGTACCCCTTTATTCCGTCTCTTGACAGAAAAGTTACATCTCTTCCCGTAATTATACTTAACAACAAACATTTTGCCAATTGTTCAATCATTCAAAATTGGTGGTAATATCACTCCATAAACCTCAAAAACATACACTCGGGGTTCTCAAAATCCTATCCCTAAACTTATGGGTCAAACTCTTAACTCTCACATCTCTAAAGGATAGATATATTAATGCGCTCTTCCTATCACCAAGTCTTGATCACTAAACATCATAATGAGTTAAATCTTTTCGCTCAACAGTAAACCTAATACATATTAAATCATAATAACAAAGTCCTTACACGCATCGGGATCGAATATCTTGAGCCCACTATTCCCTCCGAAGTCTCTAAAATAGATAATATAAGTGTGAGTCCGACCCTCTCGCAGGTGAGACCTCGCCAGAATAAAACATGTTGCACCAATGCAACCATTTCGATAGTCTTGCAACAACTGCCTACTATCGTACTAACCCTTACTATAAAGTTGTAACCAAGACAATACTATTAATATCATATCACTAAAACGAGTAATCTCAATAAAGTATATAACACTATTAATATACCCATTCATCCTCCACGGATAGCACTAAGGATAATCCCGCTACACTAGGAAAAATATTCACATAATAATAATGTTTATATTTATACACATTAAACTCATCTCACATGCTAATATAGAAATGAACAAAGAAGTAGTGACTCACTCGGGTCACATAAAACACGCCTCATCCATCGAGGATAAAACTCATACTTCTACCTCGCCAATCGTGTTGACTGCACAGATGGTCGTGACACACCTGTCTAAACCAAAACAAAACTACTTTAATCGTTGTCCCTTACTAGACACCATACTCTTGTCCTCTATACTCGCTTCGGGAAAAATATTTTAGCAAGTGTGATTTCACTCTCCACAAAATACCTCGATACTTAATCCACTTATCACCTGTCATACTAACCATATTAGGATTTTCCTTCTCTCGGACTTTGGTAGACTCGATTTCTAAAGGCTACCCCTTTCGTTACCTTAGCCTTGTTGGCCCAAAAGAACATGTTACTGATTACAATAGTCGCTACTGAATCTACCCTCGCTTGGTAAGAATTCAGCTATCTGAATCATTCAAATGGGTCCCCTGATGTGTATCCACACCCCCGTGTGGTGATACACTACCACCGTTGTATCCAGTCTTATTCTTGACTAAATTCTTCGATTCTTTTAGCTTCCCACACAAAGAAGCATTATCATCTCCATTGACAAAGTACGACATTATCAACCTCTTAATCGACCATCCAGTAGAATTCCCTTTTTAAGTGTTATTAATTATTATTACGAGTCGATCTCCCACTTGGAGTTCTCTCCTCCATTTGTATCTATATCCTTCGATACAAGATTTGCTAATGATTCTGATTCATATTCACAAATGGACCTGTGTCAAGTTCTCCTGTTATGAGTTTAGGACAACATTCACATCTTATTCTGATCATCTGATAAAGGAACATGCAGTCAAACTGTACCTAAGATTCTCCTATAGGCATAGCATTCCACTTGTAAAAGTAGTGGCTAACTCCCACCATGATAACTTTGTTCTTAAAAGTCAAGAAAAATTTTCTCCAAATTTCCACTTTCAGTTAGCCACAGTCCGTCCTATGTCTAAACCTTCGGATACTTTACCTCCTCTGGCTAATACACGCGATTTTCGCATTTATAAAATTCCCACTGACAGTCCTCTTTAATGTTTCGTCTGACTTTTCCCAGTTATACCACGTTTGGTGAGTTTACTCTTGCACCTCTTTCGACTATTGCAGCATATGGAAATCATAGGTTGTGCCCTAGCCATCTTTAAAGTCCTAGCTTCTCATGCCATTATAAGGGTGACCTTAACTATGGTCATCATCCTCGAATATACTTTACAACCTCAACTAAGCCCTTTCTCCTGATGTCCGCTTAACTGCCCTCGCCAGACATCCTTCATTGCTTGGCATACGCACACATCCAAACGCAATTATAACTCACTAATATACATACGTTTATAGCAGGAGAATGGAATCTCACCATAGAAATCAACAATCCTAAACTTAGGGCTCTATATCAAATAAAGCAACGTTGGAAGCATAATAAGCCGCACATATCCTAAAGGACACTAGAACCTGATGCTCTGATACCACCTGTAACACCCCGCCTAATTAAATACCGGGTGATCAGTCCTTTATTAAATTATAATCAAGGTGAACGGTTGGTTCATTATTAGCATCACTGTCGCAAAATAAACTTTTCAATTTAAACACCCTAAATAATTAAGCTAAGTATCAAAACCATTTAAAACATTATTTCCATTTTATTAAATCCAATTATGAAAAATCTTTAATAAGTAACAGTTTAAGATTCACACAATTATTAAGACTGGAAATAAACACCCATGAATTTAACCATTCAGATAATCCAATACCACTTTAAAACTACAAGGGAAACCATCATGATAGAAATTAAATCCCAAAGAGTAAAAATACTAAAGATAAATGAACACAATATCTGACAAATCCAACTTAATAAGGAAACGGGCGACACATGCCCTAACTAATCAAAACTAGAATGAGAGTGGATTCAACATCGAGTTCGACTAGGCAATGTCCTGCAACTCCCACATAAGCTGCAGCGCGTCCGGTCCAAAGAATCTACGCAAGACGCCCCTGTGGTTGGGCACCCGAAATATATACATATATATATATATATATATATATACAAGAGAAAAGAGATAACAAGAAACGGGTCAGAGCCCGAGTGTAAAACAGTTTAAAATTAGTTTAGCAAGTATTTAAAATGCTTACCAACTAATGCAACAACCATGTTAGTATGCGACACTCTCTTGAGATTTCTCACCTCTCATCTAGTGTGCACACCTATCGTACTAATAAATCTCATCAATTTCCCTATCTTATTCTCCATAAGGTTTTATTATGTGAAAAACGAGGTTATGATATTTACTTTAGGAAATCATTCTCTTCAAGATTTCTTACGGTATTTAAAACAACTCATTATCGTTATAAAGTTCCTGAACACTTATAATAAAGTTAAAGCATTTATTCATTACTTATCTACTTATACGGACAGTAGAAAGTCCCCATATAAACATACGTATATATATTAGTCATACATATAATATATATACCAACGGCACCCCACATAAGATCTATGGTGCTGTCATACTCTGCTATCAAGTCCCCGTGTCACACAAACTAAGGGAAATACTAGTTAGGAATCACTCTCGAACTGTATTAACACAAAACACATACAAATGGAAGCGAAGCATAGTTCCCAGTCCTAAGAGGTCAGCAAATACTCACACGTCTCTTAGGACCATCTGACTATAACTCAGATAGCCTGTAATCAATAATAATATCTTCTAGGGTACAAGTCGTTATCCTCCATAAAGGTCCAACCGAGATAAGACTGTCCCGGCGCGAAACCCCCGTGATAGCAAGTAGCTCGGGTACGATTTTTACAAAGATATATAATGTATGCACAATCACACAGTCATATATATATATATAAATATTCATATTTCCAAATTAGGTTCACCCACGACCCATAATTATAATTATTGTTCTTAGCACATATTACTCAATTATCTCGCATAACGGATTCGTCTCTTTTATTCTCATTTATAATTTATTTCATACTTACTTCTCATCTCTCGAAGTATTCTATCTCACTAAGTATAATTTCAGTAGGTCTACTCTCACTTACCTTATGGTATAAATCTTAATTACAATTATCTCACTCTCGTGATCTTCAGGGTAAACTCATCGTCCCAAATATTTAAATCATTACACCTAAAACAACTCCCAATCATTTTTGTACTATTTTGGGTTCCTTGGATACTGGTTTTCCTCACTCAAATTAACCGTTTACTAAAATAGGGGCAAAATAGGAAATTCCCTAAAAATTGGAAATCTCGCTCGAACCAGAATGGATCTCGCTCGAACGACTTTGCGCGACATTGGCATCTCACTCGAACGACTTCGCACAACATTGCCATCTCGCTCGAACGACTTCGTGCGACTACGCGCGAACTGGACTGTTTCGTCTTCAGCCCTTGGCAACCTCATTTTTCACCATCTTTAAGCTTAGAAACCTCTACAGTTTAATTCCCAACGTCTCATCTTCCATCCCAATCAATAATAACAAGGTTATATATCATTCATAACCTCCTAGAATCATTAATTCGTCCAGAATCCTTAAGATTACAAGAAATCCCCAAATTAATTTATAAGAACCCTACTTTCCCAATTTTCAATTATAGAACCTAACCAACCTCAATTCGTTCATCAATATTACTTCCAATTTCGTTGAGATGGAAGGGACCCATGGCCAGGGTGGTAAAGGGGTTCTGTCAGAGATAAATTTCAGCTACACAGATAGGGCCGTAAGGTTCCCTCATAATAGGCCATTGTATGTGACTGTCAGCATTAACGAGGTTAGCTTTGCAAGGGCTCTTATGGATGGGGGAGCTTCCATCAATATCATGCTAATCAATAATTTCCATGCAGGTAATATTTCGGAGGAAAGGTTAGTCCTCATGTCTTTGGGGATTTCGAGTTATGACAACCTGTCTTCCAAGTCCATCGGTTACGTGAACGTTGGGATTGTGATCGGAAATTTGAGTTCCCACATCAAATTCCACGTAATAGAGTGTGAAACTTCCTACCATCTATTAATAGAAAAGGTGTGGATGCACAACCAAGGGCTAATTCCTTCGACGTATCACCAATACGCCAAGGCAAATATCAAGGGAACGTATGTGACCATTAGAGCTACGAAGAGACCCTTCGCTATCGGAGAAACTCACCTAGTAGATGCAACCTTTTGCACAGAACTAGAGGAGGAAGTCAGGGTCCTAGTGAGGAGAATGGAGGGGGCATGGGTTCCCTCTATCAGAGAAAGGATGGGGCCTTTGAATAAGCAGAATAAAGAGGTTGAAAGCAGCAAAGGAGTAATGACAGAAAAAGCCCACCAGGTGGTTCCTCGATCCCAAAATATCTCGAAGCAGCTCAAAGATTGGATGAGGCCTAGAGTGTATCCAATGGAGCATGAGGTCCAACGATAAAGTGTGCTGAGTCAATTTTCAGAAGGAAGAATTGCTGAGGCTTCTAGAGAGAAGAAGAGGAAAGCAGTCGCAGCTATTAGCAGGCAGTGCAAGAAAATTGTTATCGAAGAGGAAAAAGTGGTGTATCATTTATAATAGTGTGAACGGGCGATCGAAGAAGCTGGTGATGAGGCTGACCCGATATAAGAGTGTTTTCTGGTGGATCAACGGGGGCAATGTATGGTGATAGACAACTCTAACATACAAGAGTTCATGAAAGATGTCGCCAAAGAACCAGATTACATAGCAGATCAATCGAAGCCACATGCATAAGAGTTTGAACAGTTGAACCTGGCAAAATAAGGGGAGGATCCAAGGCCTATTTTCATCGTGAAGGATCTCAGTAAGGAAAAATGAGAGCCTTGGTTGAGTTGATTTGGGAGTTCATAGACATTTTTACGTGGAAGTACACAAAGATGGAAGGGATGGATGAGGAAGTAAGCTGCCACAAGTTAAACGTGATGCCATTTGCCATTCTGGTAAAATAAGCAACGAGAACGTACAAACCTGAGCTAGACTTGAAGATCAAGAAGGTCCAACGCGTACTAATGATCGGGTTCATCAAACCGATACAACACCCACTTTGGCTATCTGGCATTATTTCGGAGGGGAAGAAAGACAAAAATAAAATAAGGATCTGTGTGGATTTCAAAGACTTAAATAGGACTTGCCCCAAGGATGAGTTACCCCTACCCTTCATTGATAGCTTGATAGATGCAACGACTGGTCATGAGATGTATAGCTTTATAGATGGGTATGTAGCGTACAACTAGATCAAGTGGACCCCGTGAATGTAGAGAAAATGGCATTTAGAACCCCGTTGGGCAACTTCATGTACAAAGTAATGCTGTTTGGACTCAAGAACGCTGGGTCTACTTATCAAAGAACAATGATGGCCATTTTCCATGGCGTCTTTCAAAAGTTTGTGGAATTTTATGTGGATGATTGGGTCATCAAATCGAGGAAGGAGGAGTCCCATCTGAGCGATTTAAGGAAGGTGTTTACCAGATGCAGGAAGTATAAGTTGAAGATGGACCCACTAAAGTGCATTTTCGGAGTAACAAGTGGAAAGTTTTTAGGCTTTATGGTAGATCGAAAAGGGGTGCAGATGGACCAGGACAAATAACGAGCGATCTTGGACATGCCAAGTCCAAGAACGATGAAGGAGCTGAAAAGTTTCCTCGACAAAGTTTCCTACCTTAGGAGATTCGTGCCTGGATTGACTGAGATAACACACCCGTTGATGCAGCTTTTGTGAAAGAACACAAAATTAAAGTGGGAGGAGGATCACCAAGAGTCTCTCACTGAACTGAAGAAGCTGCACGTTTCACCACAGACCATGGTTCCACCAAAGGCAGGAATACCGTTGCAGCTATACCCCACATGCACCACGAGGTCCGTTGGAGCTGTGTTGGCACAAGAGATTGACGGGCAAGAATGACCAGTCTACTATCTTAGCAGAATCATACATGGGCCAGAGGTCAGGTACAATAGCTTGAAAAGGCATTGTTTAGCCTTAGTCTTTATAGCACAAAAACTTAGACATTATATGTTGTCTTTTACAATTCCTATTGTAACGAGATGTGATCCCATTAAGTTTTTGTTGGTAAGAACTATATTAATTGGAAGGGCAGCTAGATGGTTCCTCATCCTCATGGAATACGACTTGAAGTGTGGAGTTCCTAGAGCAATCAAGAGCCAGGCGTACGCTGACTGTAATACCCCGTATTTCTGAGTATTTCTATTTAATTAAATTATTGGAGAATATTTAATTAAATTATAGAATTAAATGAGAAAATACGATTTGATTCAAATTACGCAAGAAAAGTAATTTAGTGAGATTTATTAATAATTGTGAATATGGAGTATTAATCGAGAGATAGATACTGATTAATATTGCCTCTTTCTATTTACTTAGCGCGAGTAGTAAATAGTTACTTAGCACGTGTAGACCATTTTGGGGTGAGAATGAGAAATATATTTTAAGTGACTCGGAATATAATTTAGAGGTCACGAATGATTTCGGATGTGTTGAAATAATCAGATGAGTGTACTCGGGGGTATAGTTTGGGTCCCGGGTCAATTTTAAACCAAACCGACACCTTTTGAGGGTAAGTTGGTCCTTTTAAAAATAAGGGTTAAAAGACCTACGAAAATTAGAACCCTATATCTGGTAATTATAATTGGGGGTTAGGGTTAATAACTTACAAAACTTAGAGAGGCCATTAGAGAGAAGGGGGAAACCAATTCCAAAGCTTAAGAAGGGATTCTTGAAGAATTGGACTTGAATCTTGCACCCAAATCATCCATGGAAGAAGGATGGAGGGAGAAGAACATCAATCCACCATCAACAATATAAAATGAGACCCTACAAACTATGAAGCAAGTGTTTATTGCAAATCAAATTCAAGTTATAATAACCATGTGTAGGGAGTTTTAAGAATTGGTTAATTCTATTGAAAAATCATGAATTAAATCTTTGAATTGATCACATGTTTGGGTAGGATTGCTTGTAGAATGAATCCCTAAGTAAAGGTATAATGAAATTTGAATATATTTGATGATTAATATAGAATCTTTATGAGTTCTTGGTTGAAGAACATGAATCTTGAATGACTTAGGTTTTAATTGATGAACACAAGATGTCAATCTGCCAGAATTTTGACATAACTTTAAACGTATGCCATTTTAATTGAACTTCGAATTAGAGTGTGAACCAAACATTCCTATAAAGGTCTATCTCTTATATATCCAATGAACTTGGAATTGGGTCAATCGGAGTTCTGTAGAGGGAGTAATCGACATGTTACTACAGGGTGTTTGATCTGCCAGCATAGTAATCTGCCTGAATTTTGACGTGACTTTAAACGTGTACGATTTGAGTTTTACTTAGAATTAGAGAATTAATAATAGATATATGGAAAGGTATATCTCTTATCTTTCCAATGAACTTGGAATCAGGTCAATCGTAGTTCTGCAGAGGGAGAAATCGAAGTTTTACTAGAGGGTGTTTAATTTGCCAGAAAATTTATGATTCGTTTCGGCGGCGAGGAAATGTAAGATCTTTCTTTTTAAGCCTCAAATACCTGACATTTTATCGGGGAAGTGTTTGGGACCTTGATGAAATATATTTTTGGAATAATGTTATGGAAGTAGGTCTATGATTGAGCGTTGGACTTTAATTTTGTGAGAGAATTAAAGTGGAGATTCATAGTCTAGATTGTGACGTATTCTAATTCGAGAAGGTAAGAATATAATTACGGAAAAGCATGAGCGAATTTAAATTTATTGGGTCTGTATGTTAACAAGGGTAACTACTGAATTAATATTACGTTAGGGGTAACTAGGGCCCTTAGAGTTGAGTGAATACTGTAATAAATGCAATAGTGAGAAATCGTAAATTGACGGATACGGTTAATATAAGAGAATACTATATTGCGTACAAGTATGATTGATAGGTCGGGTGTGTACCTACTAAATTATATGAACTATTAGGTTGAGAAATGTATACCTAAATTAACTATGTTAAGGTCGATGAAGTATTCTGAACTAACGCAGGGTTATTATATGTTAGGGTCGATGGAGTATTCCAAACTAACATTCGGTTATCATATGTTTGGGGGCGATGTAAAATGCCGAACCAAACCTTCGAACTGGTGGCGTGATGAAAGAGTCCGAGACATAATTTGTATATAAATAATTGGGGTCGATGTATCATTCCAAACCAATTCTTACTTGGGATCGATGAATCATTCTGAACCAAGAGTCCTTTACGTGTGTAAAAAGGAAAAAATAGTAATGACTAATATTTAGTATATATTGTGTGTGAAATATAAACTTAATAATATTCTACTTCTGTGTATTAGTAGATTGATATATATTATGTATTTAAAGATACATATCAACCATGTAAGTTAAGCAGTGAAACTTAATTACGAAACGTAACGTTAGGTAGAGAATATCTATTTAGTAATTTAAGTAGTGAAACTTAATTACAAAAGTGGGAAGATAGAAATTGTGATAATTGTAGAAAATTAGTAGTGAAACTAAATGAGAAGTTTTGAAACATAACATAGGTGAAATGTTACTTGAGTATTAAGTAACCTTCGCGAGATGTTAATGAGATGGATGTACTATGTGGGCGGTACGAGAACTAAGGTATAGATAAGTTCAGATGATTACTTAGTCCTAGTTAGCTTGGGAGATATGGCTAGGTAGGCTAAGTGTAGAATGTTAGGTGTGCACAATAGATGAGGAGTGAGTAAACTCAAGAGAGTGTACGAGAACCTAACATGTGTAATCAATAACCGCATTTTATTTTGTGATAAACGCTTGCTAAATATTTTGAAAATGTTTTGAATACTAACTCTTGCTATAAAAATATTTTCAAAACCTTTTAGGTGTCCAGCCACTGGGACAGCATGTATGCTGATTTCATTCCAGGGACTCGAAGTTGTAGCACAGTGGATGCTTACAGGATTTTGATTATACGATATCTCTCTTTCAGATCTAGTGCAAGATATCACACCAATCTATGTATGGACTTGTGGTCCAGTATCAGTCTCAGATGTTTAGTTTCAGACTAGTGATTATTCTATTATTGTTTTGGGATTTTTGGCCGATGGTTTCTTCGATAATACTCTTGTTCTCTTGTACTTATATTTGCTGATTGGGTTGTAGTACATGGTGATTATTATATTTTATTCCGCATGGTTGATTTATCCGTTTTAGGAAAGATAAAATTTGGCACCGGTCTAATTTTCACTTAGGTGATTAGTAATTAAAAGGTTTTCGACAGTGATACTAAGAATGAACCATTTGAGAAACCTGTTTTTAATTTAATAAAGGCTTAATCACCCGATGTTTAATTAGGCGGGGTTTCACACTGACCTATTGGCAATCTTCCCCTCTGGAATGTTTGAGCCACCAAACGAAAGTATTCAAGGAGACGACTTGCAAGCCAATTACCTATATGAAAGTGATGAAGAATGGACGATGCAGTTTGATGGATCTTCAACGGAAAAGAAAAGAGGTGCAGGGGTTATTCTTTCAAAGGGAATAGAGGAGATTTGTCTTTCCTACAAATTGGATTTCCCTTGCTCCAACAATGAGGCAGAATATAAAGAGTTGGTACTGGGGTTGCTAGGGGATCTTCGAAGGGGGATTTGTTCACTTTACATCAAGGGAGATTCAAACTTGGTGATTCAACAAGTGAATGGAGAATATGCGTTGAAACACCTAAGCCTAGCACCAAACAGAACGATCATTCAGAGGCTTTTCAGCCAGTTCCATCAGACCAAGTTCAAGAGGCATCCTCGAACAATGAACCGTTATCTAGACGCTTACGCCACCATTACTCAGAACATAGTCACAAGAGACGATACAACTATAGTTACGATCCAGCGAAGAACAGCTCCCTCGATGGTACAAATAAGTCTGACAATGGAGGAGGACGCTGACTGGAGGGGAGAAATAAAAAAACAACTGAAATCTGGGAAAAGAGAGATGGGTCTGAGGGAATTAGCCCAATACTTTACAAACTAGAGAAATATTTACTTCAGAAATGCAGGAGGATGGTTGTCAAGATGCATCAGCCCGGAAGAAGCAGAATAAAGGTTGAAGAAAACACATGAAGAGCACTGCGAAATAACTGAGATACCTCTTTACACGAGAATTCAAAGGGAGGGATATTTCTGGCCTAGTTAGAAGCTGGACGTAGCAGAGCTACAACGAAAGTGTGATAAGTGCCAGTTATTATTCGAAGCAGCTGAATGTCATTTCGTTGAAGCTCAAGTAGACTAGAGGTAGCCTTATATTGATTTCATTAAAGATGGAGTTGTTCTAATGGAAAAGATTGATGCAATGGGACTTAAGCGAAGGGCCTCAAGGTTCTACGTTCAGGAGGGCCAGCTTTATCGAAGGGGATACTTTAACAGGCCATTGTGTTGCATCACAAAGGAAGAAGTAACCGAAGTCCTCAAATAGGCACACGATCTAGCTCATATAGGAGGGGACAAGTTGTATGACCAGTTAATGACGTTGGGGTATTATTGGCCAATAATGGAGAAAGACTCTGCGAAGTTCGTTCGAAAATGCAAAGCTTGCCAACTTCATGGAAATATGATCCATGCCCCATCGGTGGACCTACACTACCTGGCAATGCCTTATCCTTTTCACATTTGGGCGTTCGACCTGGTAGGGGAAATACATCCTTCTTCGAGGGGGAGGATATGGATACTAGTAGCAACGGAGTGTTTCACAAAGTGGGCTGAAGCGATACCATTAAGAAGGGTAACAACAAGGGTGGTGAGCAACTTCATTAGAGAATACATCATTTGCTATTTTGGGATTCCAAAAGTTATTCTCTCTTATAACGGAACCCCATTCGTCAATACATATGTAACGATGCTCACAGACAAGTACTCTATTGTTCATCATACTTCAACGGTGGCATACCCAAAGGGAAATGGTCAAGCCGAAGCAACTAACAAAACCTTGGTTAATATTTTGGCTAAAATAATTGAAGATTTCCCCCGATCATGGGATGACAAGATACCTGCTGTGTTGTGGGCCTATCGAATAACCAAGAGGAAGCCCACAAGGTATACACTATTATCCCTTGTTTATGGGGATGAGGCAATCCTTTCAGTGGAATTAGAAGTTCCCTCTGCTCGATATGCCTTGCGAAGTAGCATGCTCCCTCAGAATAGACATGTGCAGTTGGAAGCGTTGGACGAACACAAAGATAATGTAATACAACACTTTCAAATGTATACGAAGCAGATCTCCAAGGCTTATAATAACTTGGTAAGACCAAGGAAGTTCATGGAGGGAGACCTCATTTTAAAAGCAGCGATAAAGCACATTAGGGGCCTTCCCCTACCTAAATTTACAGCGTATTGGGAGGGACCGCTCATTGTAAAAGAAGCTTATAATTTAGGTTATTGCTTAATTTCTAAGATGAAAGAAAATAAGCCATTCAAGATTAACAATAAATGGTTGAAAGTCTATCATGTGTAAAGCAGTTAAGTTTAGGCCACTGTTGTATCTAGCTATTGTTATGAATATAAAAGTTTTCTTATTATAACTCGAGTGGAGATAAAAGAATTGTAGAACTTCATAATATATGCAAACAGTTATAGCACACAGAAAGGATATGGAGAAAAAGCATACATTTTTTTCATTTATTCATAAACTTTGGGGCATTATAAAATTGAGAGATATTACCCAAGAATTATATAAGAAGAAGAAAAGGAAAATCTATACAACAATTCATTGACTTAAGAGGAACCATAGATCTGGAGCAGAGAAAAAATCTCCAGGCAGGCCCGAAGAAGCTGCTAAGTAAGACTGCTGGGCATTAATAGAAACCTCAAATCTCGTCTGCGCTTGTGTACGCTCGATGAGGAGTTTCTCTCATTTCAGCTTTTCCAGACTCAGAGCTTCTTCGATGTCCCCCACCTCTTTGTTGATAGCTTCAAGAAGAGGTGTTAGCTCAGCTAACTTAGTGCCCTTAGCCCGTTGATCCTCCTGATGTTTCTGCAGCAGCTCCCTCTGACTATCCAGTCGCTAGCTCTTCAAAGTTTTTAAGTGCGCAATAAGCTAATCAAAACAGAAGCCATCGCAACCTAACTCCCTCAGATAGCCCATGAATCGGTTGAGGATGGCTCTGGTAACGTTTGGAGTAGAAGTGTTGACAATATCAGCAACAACGGTCGTCATGCCCTGAAGCCTATTACTCATCACGAGGATGTTGGAACGCAGACAATTCATAGTAAAAGTCTCAGGATGGTGGCTTGTAAGTTACTCAACTACCAAACAATGGATAGCAGGCATTTGAGGGGAACACTGAAGGACCATGAGGCAAAAGGAGTGAGGAGCTAAGTCAGGCAGAGGGAGCTCACAACCAGATTCGCTATCAGCAGTAACACCAGTCGTGGAACCTTGATCACTGTGGCTAGAATCTTTTGAGATAATGGGTTACCGATGGGGCGAAGCGATGGGCGAAAGAACTGGTGGAGAGTTCTCCCGTGCAACCCGAGAAGAGGTAGAAGAAATAATGAGTTAAAGAAAAAAATCTTAACAATCGTTTTCGTTGTTAAGTCACCAATTATAGATGGAGTTTATGAAAAATCTTAACAAGCGTTTCTGTTGTCAAGTCACCGATATAGGTGGAGTTTATGAAAAATCTTAATAAGCATTTTCGTTGTTAAGTCACCGATATAGGTGGAGTTTATGAAAAATATTAACAAGTGTTTTCGTTGTTAAGTCACTGATATAGGTGGAGTTTATGAAAAATCTTAACAAGTGTTTTTATTGTTAAGTCACCATTATAGGTGAAGTTTGAAAGGTTGAGAAACGAGACTCTTCTAAATAGTACATTGTCAAGAATAAAAGACAAACAACGAGAAACGAAGAAAAACTAGCAAAGTACCTTAGCAGTAGCGGGAGCAAGAATGGGAGTCATCACAGAGGCCATAACAGTGTGAACTAGTGGGGGCAGGCTTATTTCCTCAGAAGCCTCAATGGCACCCCCAACTGAAGAAGCCTCAATGGTCGGTAAAGCTCCATCACCAACAAAAGGTACCAAGGCCAACATAGGAGTTTCACTGGGAGAAGACGTTGGACCTATAAGTGATTCCCCAACATGGGTGAGTACATAAGAACCACCACGCTGGGTAGAAGCATCAACCTTGGCCTTGGAAATATGCAGACCACCAAGAGAAGAGGGTGGGGCAAGATTTGGAGAAAGTTACAAACAGGAAGCCAAGTGTTAGACATGAGGAGCAAGTACATAAAAAGGGAGAAATATCTCTAAGCGTTAATTACCTCAGTTATGGCACCAAAAAGGTGAAATGCATCTAGGGGTCTCGTCAGCATAGTGGGAAGAAGAATGTAAGCTAACAAAGACGCCATTTCAACCTAAGGCATCCCAACATATTAAACTTTAGCATGTTAAATAGAAAATGGATGGGAAAAAAGTCGTGATACCTGACAAGTAATTGACAATATGTTACCTAAGGGACACTTTCCATAGCTGGAATGATGGGCAGAAGGACCTCGTGCCGAGGTGATAATTCAGAAGAGGCTGGGGGAGTTGTCTCTGGTTGAGAAGAGATGACCATAGACTCCACGAAATGACCCCCACAGCAGCATCCTTCGTATGTTGATAGGTCGAACGACGGGAGTAAGTAAGCCTGATCATAAGGGAACGGGGATGAGTCACATCGACCTGAGAAGAACCGAAACATCCCCCACAAAAGGTCTTACGGGGGGGCTAGATCTTTCTTCTTCAATGTCCTGCACAAAAGTTGTTAAGATTTAAAACAGATGCAGTTTGCCTTAGAAAAATGTGAGTAAAAACAACAACACACATACATACCTCAGATTCAGAGGGAGAGTGGGAAGATATCACCACTGGCGAAGGAGGAGAGGAGGTAGCAACAAAAGGAGATAAGGAGAGATGTACATCGAAAGTTCATTTCCTCTAGGACTTGGTACCGAGAGTCTTTTTCCTTGCACCCATAGCACCACTACCTCGAGGAACCTTTGAACTCTTCCTCCCCTTTGCCCCTAGTTTAGTTGGATCAACCAGGATAGTCGGGAAGGCAGCAGAAGGGGGAACGCCGAGAGTGCATCATTAAAACTCAGCATGTATTCATTCCACCTCAGTCTGAACTATCCTTCTCAACTCCTCATTCATTTATGCAGATATGGGAGGAGGAACGGAGGCGATGGGGAACGCCTCCAAAGGATATTGGGGTTGGGTTTGAGACTTAGATTTTGAGGAAGTCCCACTCTTGGACTTCCTAGCTTTCTTAGCTAGTGGCTGGGAAGGCCCTTCGTCAGAAGCTGCTTCGGTTGTAGGGGCAGGCTGGTTGGGGGTTGCAACGATTTTGGGCTTGGGTGTGGCAGTAGGGATCATTGGGTAATAAGGGGGTAGCTCGAGAGGAGGATCTTTAACGGTTTTACTCAAAGGGAACTCAACTCTAAGAATGGAGTTGCCTTTGAGACCCAACTCCAAGGCAGAGAAAGAAAGGACTGGGGGATGCTCGGGGGGACTTTGTATGAACTCACGAGTCAGGGCCAATTACCTCAAACGGAATTTGGTGGCATAATAAGTAAATATATCCCCTTTCCTAGTGGCACTAGGAATGGTGACTCGACTATCCACGGTAGAGGTCACACCAAGAACTGCTACTGTAAGGTCGAAGGTGCAAGCCTTAACAAAAGTAGCCCTTTTATTGTTTAGTTGAAACACATATCGAGGAGCCCCCTGATTAAACCCAAACTACCTGCTACATCTTTTGGGGTTATAAGGTTCAGAAGTGTACCCCCATTCAGTAAAGGAAGGAAGATCTTCTACAACTGGGGGTTCAGAAGTGTACTCCTGGGGGTTCAGAAGTGTACCCCCATTCTGTTTACTCCTGGGGGTTCATAAGTGTACCCCCAGGAGTAAACAGAAGCACCATGGCCTACGAATGATCTTCTACAACTGGAACAAAAGTGACCGGTGAAGCTGTGGAAGGGAAAAAATTTCAAGAATGGGAAAAGGAAGATTCGCTGTATGGCCTCATGAGAAACGGTCGAAAACTCCCATTATCTCCTTTCGGCTTTATTTTTTATGGAAGCATAAGAGGCGTGGGGGGTTTAATGCATTGGCTCACAGGATACGAGATAGAATGGGAAGCAATGGTAGGAAAGCGGGTATAGAGGAAACCCGTTAAGATAACGGTATTGGCAAAATTGGCCAACTTGTAATGACTAAGGGACCGTGCCATGTCAATATGGGTTTGATCCAGCCAAGTATAGAGGAACCCCAAAGCAATGGCGACAAGAGGAAGGTTAAAACCCCTGGCCAAACGGACTGGTCGTTGGGTTTCCCAGTAAAAAAGAAACGCGAAAGCAGCACAAGAATATAGGCGGTAGTTCCAAAGATATACCTTTACCTTAGCCCGTAGCAGCAGTGATGTCCTTCACAGTAGGAGCTTCGAAAAAGTATCTAATAAGGGGAGTAAAGGTGGCCTTATTTGAAGACCTAGTGCAATGGCGATAGATTCGATTAAGATCCGCTTGGTCAGCAGTCTCTTCGGCATCCAATATCTTATCATGATATGTAAACCCACCCATGGGCTCAAACCCAAGTTGCTCACAAACATCCTCCAACGAAATGGTGAACTCCCCCCGGGCAGTAAAGAACGTGTGAGTTGTAATATTCCATCTAAAAACTAATACTTGGAGCACAGCGTTATGCTTGGAAAGAGTGAACTCCCCAAACCAGCTAGCTCGATGAAGACCAACCTTGGCAAGAGCTGCAGTGTGAGAGCTCTGCATGTGTGTATGCCAGGAAGAAAAATGAGCTGGAGATCCCCCAAGTTCCTCGAAATCGATTTGAGAGTAGGGGGAGTCACCAAGGTCCAACCTAAACCATAGAGTCCCCTCCAATGGAATAAAGCCCTACTTCGACGAATCTTCATCTTCATCACCCAGTAGTAAAGGGTCGTACTTGGCTAAAAAATGGCAGGTCTTGTATGCATCAGAAAACTCATCATCTTTGCCAAGGATAGGAGACTGGAGGTAAAAATTCATTGCTTTTGACGAGCAACATCCAAAGTAATGGCGCTAGGGGTGGAAGATGGGGAGCTTGGGTGAACAGCGGGGGTGGTAGCCTTCGAGACACTTGAAGAAGCCATAGTAAGTGGCGATGAAAGAAACAGCTTGGTAAAGAAGGGCTATGAACGAAAATGGAGAAGCACAACCATAAGTGGTGGCATAAAAGATAAGAGGAATAAGAAATCTAGGTAAAAGCTTGGAAATGATGGAGTTCTGAAAGAGTTTCTCTCTCTAGAGTATATTGAAGCTTGAAGAAGACGAAAGAAAGAGAAGGGTTTTTGAAAAATAAACGTTTCAAACCTTTTAAAACCCGTCTGTTGAGTTTCCCACCACCAAATGTGGAAAGCCGCCTATAATCATTTCAAATGGACCCGTGGCACTTCGAGAAGTGACCTGACAGCTGAAAAGATAGTGCCACGTCAGTTGAGAAGTGACGCATGGGGAATAGAAAGGGTTTCCTTCCTAGGCAAGTTTGAGTTTTAGCGCCAGAATTTTTATCAGACATATCTAATAAACTCCCAACGAATAAGCTATCCTAACAGTTCAAAAAAGCTACGATGTCCCCTCGCCACAAGTTCAAACGTTGTTTAATTGAGACTCAGCTACATCGGGGAGAAATTTTTTGCTTTTTCGAATATGGTGAAACGTTACAAGGGAGAACTTCACAAGTCACAACGATAGGGGGAGTCCTAATGACAAGCTCACTGCCTACAACTATACTCCACTAACAGCACAAACGGGAGAATTTCACTTCCCCGGAGTCAAAATAGGTTTTTAAGAAATTCAGCAGGTGTTTCGGAAGGATCCCAAAATTAACTATGGAAGCAAAGACAAAACGGTTGAAACTCAGTAGTAGGAAAAATTCATAATGGCCCTTCGCAAACCGTCGACAAGCCACAGTGCTTCGACTCATAGAAGGTTCGTTGGATTGAGAAGTTTTCGTGCAAACATTTCACATTTTCGCAACAAATCTCTTCACGAAGGGGCAAATGTAGAGGGGGCTTGAAGATAATCCTGAGATTAGAGATAATCTCCCCATCAACAACAGTGTTTGGGATTAAGGCAGCGAGGTAGCTCAGCGTGGTAACTCAGCGAGGCAACCCAGAAGGACCTTCCAGCGAAGAAATTAATCGAGAGAGCTCGTCCTTTATACTTGTTGATTAATTTAGTCTTGTTGTATCTTTTGTTTATATTGACTATGAGCTATAACGATTGTAAAAATATAATGAGTATAATGATTTTGTATGAGGTCGAACGGTACTCGCGAGAGACCAGGCTTGGCAGGGCCTGGGAGAGATTTCATGCTCTATCGAACGACCTCGTCGTGGGAACTTTAGAGGGACTTGGTTTGGAGGATTGAGAAGTAAGGCATCGTTGGGGCTTGTCCTGACCATTTTAGACACACCTGGTAAAACACTGAAGGACCCTGACCGTAGAACCTCGGGCAGAGCAGCTTTGAGTTCCATCGGGCGTTGAGTTGGGAACCAAAAAATCCTCTAGTTAATGTCACATCTACCATATGTGATGTCACTAGCTAGCAAGGCAATGTCAAATATGCACTTGAGTAAACCACCGTGGTATTTGGGGTTGTCAGATAGTTTGTGAGCCACCTCTGTGACGATAGCCACCTGACACACAGTGGTTAGGCAAAAGTCATGTCTTGGCATTTAATGTCTATGACGTGGAGCTAACTAGTGGATCAGGCATTTAATGTTGTGACATAAAGTATGAGGGATGTCTTTCATAGTCTTTAATGACTGAGTTACCTCGGGAGTGATGTGGAGGCTATTTAAGGACCCCAACCACCCCTGAGGAGGGAGGTTCTTTTGAGAGTTTAGAAGTTATTACTAGAGAGAAAATACATCAGAGAGAGAGATTTATTGAAAACCATAGAGTTTACTCACCCACCATTGTCATTTATTACAGAGCTTTAATACTTGACAGAGATTCTTGAGGGTGGTTGGTGTGTTTGGATGCCTGCCAAGGTGTATCTAGGGTGCTCATTTCTTTCTCTCTCCAAATGAGTTACTTCTGAGTTCGTCATTATCTTGTTGAGTTATACGCGAGAGATTTGTGAGTTTTAACTGAGTTTATCTTCACTAAATTGTGTTTGCGTGTCCTGAAGTTAATTAATATTATTGTTGGTTAACTTATCATTACCATACTAAAAAGGGGTTGCGCCTCCATCTAATCTAAACTACCCTCTTACAGTGTGCACGACAACATATTTTTGGTGTGACTTGGTCATTGACAAAAACTATGCACACGGAGGTAATTCTTATCTTGCGCACAACGTTGTCAGTTTTTTTTTAATAAATAGATCGTCTTCCCTCCAATTTGATATATCACTATTCCTCTATACATCTCATGTACTGGTAGGGGAGGTTCTATGTTGAGAACATATCAATTGATTTTCTTTAAGAAAAATCACTTGTTCTATTCATAATTCAGGTAACCTATTATATTATTATAACTTTTGTGAGGAATTGATAGTGTTTTGTTATCAAATCCATTTATCTTAAATTCAATCTAACTGATTATATTCTGAATTAAAAATAAAAAATCTAATATAAGAGAGGTGTTTGAACTGTTAAATAGATGAATCATGGTGTGATCCTAAAGAGGATAATCTGACTCCCATGTTTGTCAAATGGAGTTTCGGGAGTATTACTCAATGTACATGGGGGAGACTTCGATGTTCATCAGATAACATGTTATTAGGGAATAAAATAGAGGCATCTTCCTACATTGTATAAAAGCTTTTCAAGTTGAATGAGAGATTAGGATGCATCAAGATTTTTTACCCCCAAGTGAGGGGTTTCCTTTATAAATGTGTCTTGTGGATTGTTTGTGTGTTAATTACATTGTTTATCACATTGCTAACACCCACAACACTTAGATTCAGAGTGAATCTATGAAGATCTATTGAAATTGAACCTAAAAATTGCATCTAGTTAATTTTTTATGGTTTAATTGCAGATCTAATTGCCTCTTCATCTCACATAATTGCATGTTTAACTAGGATAATTAAAATTGGAAAGTATTATTGAAGTTGGGGATTTTCGTAGAAAAACATATTCACCCCCTCTAGCCTAGGTTTAATTGAGTGTACACACTTGCACATCACACCCCATGTATGTGAAGTTGGAAGCATCCTCAATATGTTATGCAATTTGTGTGTATGTACATAGATAGTTATATATAAATTTGTTAAAGATCAATAATACATACTAATAGATAATAGAGATATTTATAATAATATAAGAACACACATATAAATATATAAATACAAAAAAAATCATATAACATACTTACCTACATAATAAATACACATGATATAAGCATACACAATACACATACATAATAATAATTGTTGATGTCTATAAATGATGGACGTCAACAACAACAACAACAACAACAACAACAACAACAACAACAATAATAATGATAACAATAATAATAATAATAATAATAATAATAATAATAATAAAAAACATGTAAAATACATAAAGAACATATATATTCTTAGACACGCTCTATTACATACCTAGTATACATACCGATTTTTTTTTAAATAGTAAAAGTTATTTTTGAGTTGAGTTTTTTTGTGTGGTATTTAAAAATTTCAAGGGACCCATATAAAAAATCAAGTAAAAAAAGTGTCAAACTTTCACACCTTTTAAAGCACTTAAAAAGTTGTGAAAGTTTGACGGATTTTTGAAATAACAAAAAAAAGTTATTTTGAGCTGATTTTTTTATATGGTTCCTTGAAATGTTAAAATACCACATAATTTTTATTTTAAAATAGGTTTGCACCAGCAAGTATGTACACTTGGTATGTAAGATAGTCATTCTATCTCTCTCTCTCTCTCTCTCTCTATATATATATATATATATATATATATATATAAGGAGAGGTTCACAAGTGAACCTGAAAGATGAACTTTTTAATGAACCGTAATAAAATAACACCTAACAACTTATTCATTTTAATTTCTATGTTGTAATTGGTCCGCACCAGCGGCAACGAATAAGCGTGTCGATCGATCCCCAACTCCCTCACCCCCACCCCAACCACCACCATCACCATGGTAGCCCTTATGGCAGCAGGGCTGCCTTGGGCGCGGGAGGGGGGGGGGGAGTCAATCGACACACGTGTTCGTTGCCGCTAGCGCAGACCAATTACAACATAGGAATTAAAATTAATTAACTGTTAAGTATTTTTTGTTAAGGTTCATTAAAAAGGTCATCTTTTAGGTTCACTTGTGAACCTCTCCCTATATATATATATATATATATATATATATAATGCTCCTGTACGGACTAGTCCGCATTTTAAGAATGCGGACCGGACATGTGTCGCTTAAAGGTGCCCCTAGAAATTACCGCCTAAATTATAGGCACACGCTCTCTCTTTTCTGGGCTCACCGCCAGGTGACACATGTCCGGTCCGCATTTTTAAAATACGGACTAGTCCGCACAAGAGCAGGACTGTATATATATATATATATATATATATATATATATATATATATATATATATATATATATCATAAACACAAAACATACACACACTTAATAAAATGACACGCACACATACGTATATAATAATAACATATAATAATATTCTAATAATATAAATAAGACGCTCATACACACAAATATATATATATATATAGTAATTGTGGGGGAATTATACAATAAGAAGGGAAGATCTAACATATCCGACAGTCTTGATAAACGATCACAACTTGAAGACAAGGATAAAGGAGGACCTGATACGGGAAAATATCGAGCCTGGATCTGGTCGATCAGATTTTTATTACATCCTAAGTCTATAGAGTCCTACACGGTGCATTCTCTTTCTATTCTCTATATATGTAACCCTTATGCCTGGGAAAATGGGCATATAATTCATATTATTGTGAGTTGATCAATAAGAAGCAATAGAATCACCACGTGGACGTAGTCATATTGTCGAATATATATATATATATATATATATTGTGTTGTGTGATTTTCAATTGTTGCTCGGCTTTATTTGCTTGGAATCAATCTAAGTAGGATTTTACCACTTATAATTGACGTCGTATGTCGGAACAAGTTTCATCATCTTAGCCAATCAAAGCCAATGAACAATTATGTCTAGCGCACATAGCTAACCTCTATCATTTAACGACAACCATTGAAATGATGAAAATAGGCGTCCATCACCTAGGGTCCTGTCCGAGATCCACCCCAACATGAGTCGCAAAACTACTAACTCACGTTATCTTCCCCAGGGGGAACATTCTGAGCAAAATAATGAACATCCCAGATCTCGCGGCTTGTTGATGCTTATGAACGGTAACTCCGTCATTAGGAGGACACCACACGCCTCCAAGTGGAGGAGAATGCATGTTTCAATGCCGCCTTGAAATAATGGAATAAGAGCTCCATGGGGATAAACTCAAACGCCACGCTCGAACGCGTAGCCCTAAGGTGAGTAAAACTCGCAGCCGAGGAAGGAGTTTGTAGAGCGATTATGAGCACTCCAAGATGTAACACCCCACGCATTCTGGCATCGACTACTTCCAAACAACGTGGTCGTTACTAAATAAAATATCAATGTTAGCATGTGATAGATTTATGAGACATTTAAATTTTTTTCACAAAATGTCCCTAAATTCCAACAAATATAACCATTCATGAAATATTAAACTCCATCACCATGCTATCTCCAAAATAAATCCAACTCAAATTTTATAAAATAATATCCAATAAATAATCCTACTACAAATATCTAACTGAAATCCATAAACAACTATGGAACCGAATGGCCCACAAAAAATCTATAAATAACTGTGTCAAAATGACAGAATGAAAAGTAAATCTAAACTATTAAAGCAGATAAAAATAAATCTTCAGCTGCGCTCCAAAGATCTCCAATACATTTTATGTAGCTACTCCCACAACTATACCAGAAATGTTAGTAAACGAAATGGGTCAGAGCCCAACCCATGAATACTATCTAATCCTCCCAATTAGGGTCCTTAAACCCATATAATAACATTATACATGATGAACATCACAATAGAGTATTTTAATGAAACACGATAAAAATTAGCATGCGGGTAAAATAACTGCCACTATCTATTTATATCACTAAGCCACCTCGATGTTTAAATCCAATTGTGATATCTTAATATAACATTAGATCCCATAATTTTATTTAATTAACTAAATCCAATTAATTTATGCAACACCAGTATAACCAGTTGACCCTATTTCAGTTCCTGCACGTTCTCCTGGCCCACTTAAGTTCTATACCACACACATTTTCCTCACTATATCCAGTTTGCCTAATTTTGTTAGCACTGCACATACTCGTGAGGTTCCACGCACGACACGTCACTATAGCCAGTTTACCCATATTCTGTTAACCCTACACATACTCGTGACGCCACACACACCCACGTCGCTATAGCCAGTCGACCCATATATTGTCAACCCTCCACATACTGACGACGCAAATTCATTTTAATAATCGTTCTTAGTCTTAGGCATTAATTATCAAATTTCATCAGTTCTCATTATTTTCTATTAGCTCCACCTTTTTATCGAACATAAGACCTCAAACCACCCCTTGTTACATACCAAGAGGTCTCCTAACACACAAGTATCTCCTAACCTATCATTTAGGAAGAATACATACCAATAACTACTACCTACCCTCGCACCTAAGCTAACGATCCAACATAAACGACATACAATTCAACCCCATCCCTTTTCCATCCATAAAATCTACACTAATTAGTCCCATACCTAGAAAGTGTTACCAATAACTAAGGGCTACCTACTAGTCCTATACCTAGCAGGCAACCTAAAATAAGTTGAGAGAAATAACTATCCCAACAATCTCATAGTCCCCGCGATGTCAATTATTACTAAAATTAATAAATCACATAAGGCATTTATTCAACCTATAATAAAAATTCATCCAATTAAATTCTAAGATTCTAATTTAACCAATATACATCCGTTTTATTTTAATTTTAATTAAGCACTTCCAATTTTCAACAACATATGAAATTTCCATGCACATTCATATACAATAATATTTTTATATTCTACAAGATACACATAAATAACAAGATTTTACGAGTCAAATTACATTTATAAAATTTAAACGATTTATTTTAATATGTGAACATCCATATAATCTAAAAAGTGCTACCAACAACTAAGGTCTGCCTACTAGTCCTATACCAGCAGCAACCTAAAATAAGGTGAGAGAAATAACTATCCCAACAATCTTATCATCCCCACAGTTTATTAATAAAATTAATAAATCACATAAGGCATATTTCAACCTATAACAACAATTCATCCAATTAAATTTCAAGATTCCAATTTTACCAATATACGTCTGTTTAATTTTAATTTTAATTAAACACTTTCGATTTTCAAGAACTTAGAAAATTTTCATACACATTCATATATCGGAGCATACAACAATAATTTTCTATTCTACAAGATACACATAAATAACATTATTTTACGAGTCAAATTCAATTTATAAAATTCAAACGATTTATTTTAACATCTGAACGTCCATATAATCTAACGAAGGCCCAACCTTTGACCTAGACATACAAGGGTTTTGAGTCTTAATTCGTATTAAACACTAGAATAAAAACAATCCTAACTTTAAATTTCACTTTCCCCAATTAGTGTCTTTAATATATTTAAAGAAAACAATGATTATTAGTGCTCAAGTAACATTTAAATCAGATAATACTAAAGGGAACAATAGAAGTATTCATGTCTGTAGATAAGTCGTCTTGAAAATCTGATTACATGGTTGCATTCATCTTGTGAAAATAGCAATGATACCTTCTTGGTTGTTCTTAAGAAAACTTGGTTTAGATATTCATAACTTGGGTTTAAAGTTGTGTTTAATGGAGTTTAGGTTTTATAAATGAGAGGAGATAGTAACTTAAGAGGCTACTGCTTTTTTATAATGGTTAAAAGTGTTTTAAAAGGTTTAAACCAATCCATTATATAAAGTATTTAAAGAAAGAGTCCTAATAAAACAAAAAAAACATTACGGAAGATCGAACTGTTGAAATTGGCAAAAATTTTGATGTGTTGTAGCTGATGGCGAGACGAAGGTGTTGTAATAAAATCATCTCGATTGGACGGTCAATTTTTTTCCTCCATAGGTTAGATCCTCCCCCGATTTTGATATAAAAATTTGCAATTTCCAAATTTTAATCCCTATTTGTTTTCCACTTAAAACCTTATTTTTTATATATAAAAACCAACACTTTTACATATCAAAATTAAATAGATTCAAAAAATGTATTTTTTTCAAATTTTTTAATTTAACAAAGATTTTTACAGCTAAAAAGCCTCGGGATGTTACACAGGTATAAGAGACTACCGACATGAAGAGATAAGGAGGGAGGACATGGCAAATATGATCTATACAATATCATCCTGTGAGTTATGGACGAGCACCTTGCTCATGCAGGACGAGGTCTACCAAGGAACTGTCCATAAAGGCCCTCATCAGTCAGATGAAGTCCCATTTCATAAGGTTAATTGAGGAACCAGAACTTCCTAAGAAGTTCGCCACCCCTAGATTCAAGATCTATGATGGGACAATTGATCCCATCGACCATGTTCGCCAATACCGTCAAGCAATGACCCCATGGAATAACAATAGAGATCCTATGTGTTGTATATTACCATCAAGTCTGGGGGATACCGCACAAAAGATTTTTGAAAAGCTACCACATAAGTTGGTAATTACTTTAAAAGAGCTCACAAAATATTTAATTGCTAGGTTCATAACCAAAAATACTTATTCCAAGAGGATAGACTCACTCTTAACTATGAGGAAAAAAGAGCATAACACCTTGTGGGAGTATGCTCGGTGATACTAGAAAACTAAAAATGATGTAGAGGATTACTTGAAATAGGTAGTTATCACTTCAATCAAAATTGTCTTGCCTAATAACTTTATGTTGCCTCAATCATTCACGAAGAAAGAGGAACGCCCCCCTGAGATGCACATACCACAAGTAGGAAGTGATTAAGATAGAGAACTACAAGGCTCTCAAGTCCATTTAGAAGCGCTGGACCATAATGACCACCTAAAAAACTATGTAAAAAAGAAGGGTGCAAATCCCACCATTAAGAATTTCCATAAGCCTGACAACGTCCTAGACAAAAATTAAATGTGACACGAGTTCACAGTTATCCATGGTGCATAAAGCTCGAATTAGATCTAAGGCAATGTTATTTGAATAGAATTGAAGAAAGCCACAACAATAATTGAGGCTTTACACATTGATCCTACTACAATTCCAACAGGCAAATGCTGACGTTCAGAAGATATTGACTATAACAAACACATAGTCTTTACTGAGGAAAACCTAGCCGGAGTTAGAATAACACATTATGATGCGCTAGTAATCACCTTCAAAATTGTTAACTGGGATGCCGATAAACTACTAGTAAACCAGGGAAGGTCCTCAGAGGTTATATACCGAAGCTTTTCAATAAAATTAACTTCAAAATGTTATATCGGAAGGAAGCGACCATCTCTCTGGTCGACTTCGCTAGAATGATGACCATGCCATTAGGGAAGGTGGTCCTGTTAGTTCGGACTAAGTATATCTCGAGGTTGATCGAGTTCTTAGTTGTAGATATTGATTCCCCGTGGGAAAGGATGGATTCATGCAATGAAGGTTATCCCCTCCACTTATCACTAGAATCTCAAATACATCACCGAACTCGGGATAATGGATATTAGGGGAAACCAGATCGTTGTTCGATAATATTTTATCGCTACCATTAGGCCTAAACAAGAGAAGAATAAGGAAAAAAGCAGTCGCTGATGAGGTGACTGAGGATGGGGCTACTAAATCCTAATAACAATTAAAGTATAAAAGGTCGGGGGTAGAAGAAATATGGGTGTCCCCCACAGACAAAGTCATGTAACCATTACAAAAAGTAATGTTCGACGACTCACACCTGGAGAAAAAATTTATGATCAGTGTCTCACTCACCGATCATGAAAAAGAAGAATTCATCTTTTTGCTCAAGGAGAATCAAGACGTATTTTCTTGGAAGCCTTACGATATGATTAGGGTTGACCCTCAAATCATGTGCTATCGACTTCGTGTGTACCCAACATTCCACTTATCACACAAAAGGCGCATTGAACACAACCAGAGAATGCAAAAGCTGTGCAAGGAAAAATGGGAAAACTTCTAGAGGCAAGGTCAGCTAAACATGCTTAATTACCTAAATGAATCTCTAATTTATCCATCGTCAAAAAGATACTAACAATAAAAAACATGTAGCCTTTATCAAGGAAAACCGTATGGGAGTTAGAACTGCACATCACAATGCACTAGTAATCACCCTAAGAATTGCTAAATGGGAGGTTAATAAGCTTCTAGTCAACTAGGGAAGCTCCTCAAAGGTTATATACCGAAAGATTTTCAACAAAATCAACCTCAAAATATAAGAGTTGAAGGAAGTGACCATCCCTTTAGTCTGCATCATAAAAAAGATGACCATGCCATTAGAGAAGGTGGTCATATGAGTTCGGACTAGGAATATCTTGAAGTTGATCGAGTTTTTAATTATAGACATCTATTCTCAATACAACGATATCCTCGGTCAAGGATGGATTCATCCCATAAAGGTTATCCCTTCCACTTATCACCAGAATCTCAAATACATCATCGGTCTGGGGATAATGGATATAAAGCGAACGTAGGTTGTTGCTCGACAATGATTTGTCGCTAGCATTAGGCCTAAACAAAAGAAAAATAAGGAAAAAGCGATCGCGAATGAGGCGACTAAGGACGAGAATAATCCGTCCTAATAATAATTAAAGTACAGTGGACCGGGGATAGAAAAAATATGGGTGGACCCCACAGACAGAGTCATGGAACCATTATAAGAAGTAACGTTCGACGATTAACACTCGAAAAAAAAATGCTGATCTGTAACTCACTCACCGATTATGAAAAAGAAAATTTGAAATCTTTGGTCAAGGAGAATCAAGACGTATTTTCCTGTCAATCTTAAGATATGCTTAGGATTGACCCTAAAGTCACGAGCCATTAACTTCGTATGGACCTATCATTCCCATATCACATAAAAGGTGCATCGAACACCCCCAGAAAAGGCCAAGGTTGTGGAAGAAGAAGTGGGAAAACTTCTGAAGGCATGGACCATTAAAGAGGATCAATTCCCCAAATGGTTCTCTAATCCAGCTATCGTCAAGAAGAGTAGCAGCAAGTGGAGAGTTTGCATAGACTTCAATGACCACAATAAAGGATGTCCGAAAGATAGTTTCATTCTGTCGAAGATTGAGAAGTTGGTTGATGCTATGGCTAGTCATGAATGAATAAGTGTCTTGGATGTATACTCAGGGTATTATCAAATTCCACTATTTGGTCCTGACCAAGAGAAGACTTCATTCATTCCCACCCTTAGCTTGTACTCCTACACAGTCATGCCATTTGGGCTCAAGAATGCAGGGGCGACATACCAACGGTTGGTTACTAAGATGTTCAAAGCATCAACTAGGTGATGCCATGGACGTTTATATAGATGATATGCTCGTGAATAGAAAGTATAGAGTTGATCACCTACAGGACCTAACGAAGATAATTAATGTCCTGAAATACTATAAAATGAAACTCAATGCAGCCAAATTTTCTTTTGGAGTATAGTCCAGAAAGTTCCTGGGATATTTATTTAGCTATAGGGAAATCGAGACAAACCCCGACCAAATTGAGGCGATCAATAATGTTTAATAACTGAAAACAGTTCCTGATGTGCAAAAATTGCCCAAAATGTTAGTAATGCTCAACTGCTTCATCTTCAAATCTTTTGAGAAGTTTCGACCATTTTTCCAACTCTTGAAGAAAGAAAAAGGCCTGGCCTAGAATGAATAGGTCTCAAAGGCATATGAAGAAATCAAGTATTATTGAGTTGACCACCTTTGGTTGTGATCTCAAATCCAAGAGATCTAGTCTATCTATATCTCGCAGTGTTTGACCACGTAGTCAGCTCGACCTTAATGTGTGAAAAAGATGGGCACTAATCCTCAATATACGATGTTAGGGAGATGCTACTAGACGCTGCGAAATGTTAACTTCCTCTGGAGAAGCTAGCTTACTCTCTGGTCATCGCTTCATGAAAGGCTGACCATCTGGACTAGGGATGGGAATACTAAGAAAGGCTGACCATCTGGACTAGGGATGGTAAGGGGTCGGGTTTGGGACGGGTTTGTCTTAACCCGAACCCACCCCAAAAAATGTTTTTAAAACCTGCCCCGCCCCGCGACCAGTTTTTTAATCTGCTCCGAACCCGTTTAATTGTAACCTCCTAAACTCGCCCCCGCCTCGTTTACATTAAGTGCGTCAAAACCCCGCTCAGGGCTAGTCAAAATCTGCATGTTAAACCCGTATACCGCATATATAACTTATATATATATATATATATATATATATATATATATATAAAGTTTTAGTGTAAATAATATATTAAATATGGGTATTTTAGTAATTATAAGAAATAAACTGGGGTAGGCGGGGCGGATTATGCTTATATATATAGTAAAATCAAACCCACCTCATTTAATAAACGGGCTTTTAAAAAAAACGTACTCGCCCTATTTATTTTAAACGATTTTTTAACCCGCCCCATTAGGGACGGGGCGGTTTAAATTTCCATCCCTAATTTGGAAAAATGTCCATATGATTGGTGGCACTAGGGAGGTTCGATATCCATTATGAACCAAGGATTACAATCAAGGAGCAGGTGTTAGCAGATTTCATCGCCGACCAAACAACTAATGAAGAGTTTGACCAACTCAATAAGTGGACGCTTTATATTGATGAGGCCTCCAACTCAAAATAGGCAGGAGTTGAAGTTTAATTAATTACTCAAAACAAACCATGACCGAGAAAAATGATTAAACTTGGATTTAAAGAATCTAAAAATAAGGTTGATTACGAAGCTCTCATCCCTGGATTGAATAATGCCTTGTCTCTTAGTGTAACTCACCTTGAAGTTTTCTATGACTTAATGTTGGTATCTAATAAAATATCAGGAGACAATGACACTAGAGATGAACACATGCCAGCATGCTTAGAGGTTATCCAAGACCTAATCGCTCATTTTAAGAAGGTCCATATTCAACATTTTCCCCAGGGGAATAACAATCGTGTAGACGCTTTGGCTACTCTAGATTTAACCATTGATTCCGACCTCCAAAGAATAATTGAGGTGGAGTACCTTGCATAAGAAAGAATCGTTAGATCAAAGGTCTCTGATCAAATCCTCATTGGCCAAAAATATTTTAGTTGAATGGACCTAATCATGGTATACCTGCAAGAGGATGTTCTACCATTCGATAAGAAGTAGGCCAATCAAATCACGATAAAAGCTACTTGGTTTGACCTATCGCCTGAAAGTAAACTCTACAGGCAATCCTTTATAGGTCCATACCTTTATTGTGTGCACCGAAATGACGTCGAACAAATTACGTAAGGATTACATGATGGAAAATGTGGAAGTCATACTGGGGGAATATCTTTGGCATTCAGAGATATAAAAGAGGGCTATTGGTGGACTTACATGCAGAAATACACAACCTCCTAAGTTAAGAAATGCAAAAAGTGTCAAGAGTTCCCTCGCATGATTTACCAGCCATCCAGTAACCTAAAGTCATTGACTAGTCTGTGTCCCTTTGCTCAATGGAGACTGGATATTTCGGGTCTTTTAACTACTGTACCAGGAAATCAGAATTATCTCAAGGTCGACATAAACTATTTCACCAAGTGGATAGAGGATGAACTTTTGGAAAACATGAGGGATGCCGATATGATCAGAATTATCTGGAGAAACATTGTGACCCGTTTTGGCATGTCGAGAAAGATTATCACCGATAATGGGATGGAATTTGACAATAGACCTTTTTAGGACTTTTATAATAACCATATCATCAAACACCACTACAGTTCGATAGTCTACCCAGAAAAATAGCTAATCTGAGGCTTCCAATAAAATGGTGCTCAGCGGGATAAAAAAGAGGTTAGAAAAAGTCAAAGGGGCTTTAGTGGATGAGCTTAGTATCGATCAACACCCAGAAGGTTGATCGGGGAAACACCCTTATCCTTAGCTTATGGGATGGAAGCCATAACTCCATTAAAGGTTGGTTTACCAACCATAAAGACAACCGTTGTCGACCCAATCATGAATGGAAAAAGCATAAGGATTGATCTTGACCTGGTCAAGGAAAGAAAATAACAAACCTTGATTAGACAGACTTCTTACCAACAACAGTTGGCCAAGTAGTACATCAAAGGTGTTAAATCGAGGAAGTTCCAGGTCAGAGATTACTTTCTAAGAAAAGTGATCGATGATGTGAAGAATCTATCAGATGGAAAATTAGGTCCAAACTAGGAAGGACCGTTCAAAATGACCAAAGATGATCTCCAATGAGCCTACCATTTAGAAATAACGGGGGCAGGAAGATTCCTAGGTCCTGAAATGCATCAAATCTTAGGAAATTTTATTTTCAGCTTTGTTTAAGTTTTAAGGTACTGTTTCTTGAATAATTTAAAGTTTAATTAATACAATTAGCTTTCTTGTTATTCAAAAATGTCAAGTCGAGTTTGTTTATTGAAAGTTACCATTATAGAAAGGCTATATTTGTTTAAATTTTCTTTATTCGATCAAATTCTGATCACCGGTTTAGATACCCAATCAACCACTGATTGCTAGTTTAAATGCATTTGTAAGGTTACACTTAGTCAAAACTCAAGTCTATATATTTTCGTCATTAAAAAACATGAAAATATCGAGAATTGTCCAAGCAAGAAAAAAACCTATGGGGATTCCTTAGTCACAAAGTGTCCCAACCGTGGTCGGCTAAAATCTCAAATTGGTGGATGGCCCTACGACCAGGTCCATTTTCGCCATAGTTTGTCCTAGTCCTAAGATTATGTGATGACACCTTCTAAAAGGTAAGGAAAATAATAAACACATGCTCGAGGTAAAACTGGGAAAATATTAAACATGAAATTAATTACATAATTTCATTCATAGTCAATATATTTTAGAAAGTGTTCAGATCATCATATTATAAAATAAAACAAAATATAGATCAGTCATCATCATTTTATCTTCGGCGCTCCAGCTTGGTAATCACTCTAACACGATGACCATCATCATCTGGATTGGAACGAATGATCATTGTCTCTATCATGGTCGAGAAGGTAGTTATTTATCATATAAACGAGGATGGCATCAACTGGGATCCATGATTCCACACTCCCAGGAGGAAGGAGACGAATATACCCCTTACAAATGCCAAAGTTGTGAAGTACGGGGCATTTTCATGACTGTCAGCGCATTGAACCACCCATGCTTATAGGCGACTTTTTGGCTTCATCTAAGTGCGACAAGGTATCTATCCAGCCTTCTTCATAGCCCGATGCCAAAAATTCACGAGGCCCATGACAGAAATGATACCATGACCTCATTACTTCTTTGTGTAAACTATTCTTGGTCACCTAATCTTATTTAAAGGCCTGCTCGACCTTGCTGAGCTCCTTCCTCAGATTTTTGTTACCCCTCTCTAATAGTTCAATAACATCTACAACATACTTACCTCCGTCACTCAACAAAGTAACCATGCCAACCTGCTCGCTATAGGCACTTCTCATTTTCTAAAGTGTTTATTAAATAATTATAAAAACTTCATGATCTCGGTTGGAAACTTCCCGAATAAGTATCAAATCCAGGCCTTCACTTTCTTGGGTTATTGGAACCAATGCCAAGTTACTATCAGACTAAAAAGGTTATAGGATAGACATTCAGAGATAGAAGAACAGTCAAATCATTCACAAGCAGTCAATAGTTAGATAAGTAATGGTAAGGAAAAAATATAACTTTTCATTAAAAGTAAAATGACGAGAAATCCCTTACAGCATATTTATAAAAAGGCGTGAAAATATAAAAAATAAGGAAACTTAATTTAAATTTAACTAGCCCGGGCTTCCTTCTCTTTCACCTGCCTTTGAATGGCCAAACCCTTATTCGTGTTAATGACCTACTTCTCTTTCTCGGAACCATCATTTGCCTGGCTATTTCCTAAGGCCTAATCCTCTTCCTCGTCTAATTTTAGCGGGAAGCCCATATTATACTCATCATTGATTTCAGACTCAGGGGGACCTCAGTCTTAGCCAATAATGAGTCGCAGACTTTCTTGAAGCTAGACCCGCGTATGAAAGTCAACTGCTTCTTAGCCTGACTAAATGCATCGCCAATCGCTTGGTCTTAGGCCTTATCCTTGGTTGTTAACACATCTTATATAATCATAAGTAATGTCTGGATGTAAGTCTATCTCTTTTAATGCGGCATGACAGAACACCAACTCATCCTGAAATACCTCCGTAATGATAACACATAAAATGTACCGTGAATCCGCTACAAATGCTCTGGTAAGGCAAGTCTATACGCAACCGGACATACATTCTCAATGATGGAGAAAGGTCCCACATATCTTGGTGATAACTCCCCTTTATTTATGAGTCTCATCATTCTTTTCATTGGAGATACTCATAATAACACCTTATTACTCATGTCAAACTCTAAGTGCTTCCAATTTGTATCATCGTAAGTCTTCTAACGATCCTGAGCTACCTGAATACGACTCCTGATCAGCTTAATCTTTATCAAAGTATCCTGAATCATGTATGTCTTGAGAAATATGTTATCCCCCACCTTTGATAGATGCGAGGGTGAATGACAAGTTCTCCCTAAAAGGCCTCAAAAGGTTCCATGCCAATTGTGAACTGGTACGAGTTATTGCACACAAGCTCCACCAACGATAGGTAATGCTTGTTCCTACCCTTAAAATCCAGAATACACATCCTCAGCATATCCTATAGCATGTGATTCACCCTCTCCATTTGCCCATCGGTCTGCAGGTGAAATGTTGTGCTCAAATGCAATTCCATCCCTAACTCCTCCTAAAAGCCCTGTCAAAAATAGAAAACAAAAATATTATCCTGGTTAGAAATAATATTGAGCGGTACTCCGTGCAGTATCACTATCTCTGCAGTGAAAAGTTAAGCATACAACCCTAGCGTGTTGTCAACCCAAATAGGTAAGAAATGAGTTACCTTAGTCAAATGATCTACATTAACTCAGATGGAACCATGATCCCTTTGTGATGTTGGTAACCCAGTAATGAAATCCATAGATATACTATCCAATTACCATACCGGAATCTCCAACGAATGCAAACCCCCGACTCATCTCTGATGACCAACTTTTATCATAAGGCAAGTGGTGAACCTGGAGATAAATTTTGCGATGTCTTACTTCATACCGGCCCACTAATACTACCTTATTATATCCTGGTACATATTGTACCCTCCTGAATGAAAAGAGAATTGTGGCCCATGAGACTCCTCCATAACTTGACGTCATAGGTCCTCGTTATTTGGGACAATCAACCTCACATTGAAGTGTAAACCACACTCAGAACTAACTGAGTAGGACTCTGCTCCATTTGATAACAACTCTCACACCTTATCCTGACAAGAAGGAACTCTTACACGTGCCTTTATAACCCTCAAAATGATGTCAGGTGTAATAATCATCACTGCCATATAAGCCCCAACGACCTCCTTATCCTGACGAAGCTCATTCCATTTTGATTTCCATGCTAACTGACCCATAGTCTTACAGCTTAACGGATCTACCACCATATTAGGCTTTCTCGAATGGTATTGAATATCGAACTGGTTATTTCATGAATTTGAGCCACCTGTTCTGCCTCATATTCAGCTTCTTGTATGTGAAAAGATACTAAAGTGACTTTTTGTCCGTGAATAAACAAAACTTCTCACCCAATAAATAATGCCTCTAAATTCTCAAGGCAAAAATAATTGCTGCTAACTCCAAGTCATGCATGGGATAGTTCTTCTCGTGGGGACAAATCTTGTGAGATGAAAAAGCTATAGCACACTCCTCCTGTTGTAAAATTCCCCAAAGTTCCTATAGGGACACGTCAGTAAAAATAAGGTAATGTACTCTTCCTTTAGGCAATGGGAGCACTGGTGCTCAAGTCAATTTGTCCTTTATCTCATCAAAAGATAATTGACAGTAATCACCCAATGTAAAAGATACGCCCTTACGAGTTAAACTCTTTAATGAGACCGTAATTGATGATGCTGTAAACAGCACCACCCGATAAAGAGGTAGTAGAGCTCAAATAGGCATAACAATGGCAGCAAATAACAATACATATATGTAGAAGGATATGAGGAGAAGAGGAGAAGCACACCAATATAAGTGGTTCAATAATTACCTACGTCCACTGTGAAAGTGTGTGTAAGTATCACTATCTTAAGAGAGCTCTAATGGCCTTAACAATACAATCACTCTAATTTCTCTCTCTACTATAAATGCACCAGAGTTTAGATTGGGTTTGCAACTGAGGACCATTTACAAGGTAGGAGAAGACAAGTATATATAGTGTCTGGGGGGTATAGTGTCCCCCCAAGCATGTAATCAGCATGTGTAGGATGATCTAGCCAATCTGGTGAAGCCACCTATCACTGTCACATGTAGAGGATTATGATGAAATATTCCCTCACGTGTGAGGGAGATCTTACCATAACGATTTTACCTACGTGGGATCTGCCACTAATGCACATTGTTCCACACATGCCCCATTCCATATGCCCTGCCAGGTGTCACTGTCGGCTGCATAGTCTAGGCCGAGGCTGAGGCACCATGTGATGACCTATAAGGCCGAGGTCAAGATCATGTCTAAGCTGCTGTATAAGAGCTATGAGGCTGAGGTCATGGATGAGATGTTGTATGAGAGTTATGAGGCTGAGGCTGAGGTCGAGGCCGAGGGTATGAGGCTGAGGTCATGGTTGAGTTGATGTATGAGAGCTATGAGGCTGAGGCTATGAGGCTAAGGTCGAGGTCGAGGCTATAAGGCTGAGGTCATGGCCGAGCTACTGTATAAGAGCTATAAGGTGAGGCTGAGGCCGAGGCCAAGGCTAAGGCTTTGAGGCTAAGGTCGAGGCTATAAGGCTGAGGTCATAGCCGAGCTGCTGTATAAGAGCTATGAGGCTGAGGCCGAAGCCGAGGCTGAGGTCATGGTCAAGTTACTGTATAAGAGCTCTGAGGCTGAGGCTGATGCCGAGGCTATGAAGCTGAGGTCTAGGCTATGAGGCTGAGGTCATGACCAAGATGCTGTATGAGAGCTATGAGGCAGCTTGAGGCTGAGGTCATGGATGAGTATACACTTGTAGCGAGTTGAGGCCAAGTTGATGAGTCAGTCCCCTGATGGGAGTCCTCTTTGGTCTATGATGTAGTCATTGTATGATGAGAATTTGGAGTTATGAGTCAAAATATAAGCCGGGGTCGATGTCTTCAATGCCGAACCCTAGACTGAGGTACCGAGTTTACTGCCTGATGATCAAGGTAGTTTCCATGATGTCTGAGGTTGCCAATAACAGACTGATGACCTTGCACTGATAGGTATAAATGTAGTCTCGGCTGAAGTAATCAGGACGACCCTACCAATGATTAAGCCGTGGTCGACCTTACTGAGGCCAACCCTTATTTGGATGACTCACCAATGATTAAGATGTGGCCGACCCTTATGTGGACGACCCCACCAATGATTAAGTTGTGGCTGACCCTATTAAGGCCGACTCTTATCTGGACAAGCCTCTAATGATTAAGCTGTGGCCGACCCTACTGAGGCCGACCCCACTAATGATTAAGCTATGGTCGAACCTATTGAGGTCGACCCTTATGTGGATGACCCCACCAATGATTAAGCTATGAGGCCACCAATGATTAAGGCCGAGATAAGAAGGTCGGCCAAACCCTGTCCGAGATGATGGTCAGAGGGAGGTCAGCAGTCGACGTAGGCCAGCGGTGAGGTAACCCTCAGTTAGGCCTGCGAAAGTAGCCGGTGATAACCTCAGCCAAGTCGATGTTGTAGCAGCAGCAGATAGACCCTAGAACGTCTCATTCCAAATGCTGGATGATAAGATAGGATACATACTCAGAAGCCGATACCCTTTAGAAAGGGGCTACTCTAAAGGCTCACATTTCACAGCTAAGATAGTTGGTTTCCCAACACCTGGAAAGTTCAAACCATAAATGGTAACCCTAAATTATGATAGGAGTACAAACCCAGTCCACCATGTGGAAATGTATCAGTCTGCTGCCGATATCTACTTTGTCTCAGATGAGATGAGGTGCCGTGCTTTCTCCAGCACTTTGACAAGAGAAACTCATGCGTGGTTTACTTCTCTGTCGAAGGGATCCATTGATAACTTCAAGTAGCTCGTAGAGAGGTTCATGCATAACTTATGTTTTTGGGTAAAACCTCAAAAGAAGACCATTCACCTGTTGTACATCAAGCAGGGAAATAATGAGAGCCTAAGAGACTACATTGCAAGGTTTAACAAGGAGAATCTAGAAGTTAAAGATTACGAAGAGAGTATCTCTATGACAACACTAATATGAGGGCTACAAAAGGGGAAGTTGCTTTGGAAGCTTGCCGAAGACACTCCGAAGTCTATGTACGAGCTACTAACTATGGCAGGAAAGGTCATGAATGCCGAGGAAGCCATGGCTTCTAAAGAAAAGGATGAAGATGGTGGAAACAAGTCTCATAAAGCTTAGGATAAGAACGGGAAGAAAAGGTTGGCTGATGAAAAATTTATCGACTACACTCCACTCACAGTAAGCCCTGATATAATTTTAAATGAGATTAAAGACGATAGAGACTTGAGATGGCCTGAGAAACTGACCCCGACCTCCCGACATATGATGTTGCACCAAAGGGTCGGCCGCATTAAAAGTTTAGCAGAAACTGACAGACAACTCTCCATCCATGAAGCTGACTCTCTACTATCTCAAACTGGGGTGAGTGTTCTTTATCAAGTGAGTTTTAATGTATTCGCTACCTCATATATATCGACTATCTGTCTTATAAGAAAAGGTCAATGAAAATTTTTGTATGTTCTTTTTCTCATATTCTTCTCATAAGACGTGTTCAGTTGCATGTTTTAACTCATCTTAAACTATAAAGCATCATCAATAATCTTTAAAAAATCTCTGATATATCGTCGGCAGTAACCTGTTAACCCTACAAAATTACTAACCTCTATTGATGTCATAGGCTATCCCTACCCCCTCGTCGCTCACACTTTACACGGATCCACTGCAATTTCCCTATTGGAGACTATATGACCCACAAACTGTACTTCCCGTAACTAGAAATCGCACTTCCCAAACTTGGCATACAACTAATGATCCTATAAAGTTTGAAGAACCCTTCACAAATGCTCTGCGTACTCGCCCTCTATTAGAGAACAAACCAGGATGTAATTTATGATGAGAATGACAAACTGATATAAAATATCCTTGAAAACTCGATTCATGATATCCATGAAAATTTCTAGTGCATTGGTTTACCCAAACGACATAACCTTGAACTCGTAAGATCCGTATCTCATAAAAAACGCGGTCTTAAGGACATCATTTCCTTACTAATGGTATCCTGACCTCAAATCAATCTTTGAGAAGTAATATTCTTATCTCAGCTGATCGAACAAGTCATCGATATGCGGATACTTATTTTGAATCGTGACTTTGTTCAATTCTCAATAGTCAATACTCAACCTCAATGATCCGTCTTTCTTCTTCAAAAACATTACTGGAGTGCCCCAAGGTGAGGTACTCTTACGGACTAAATCCTTTTCCCCAAAAGATGTTGAATATGATCTTTCAACTCATGCATCTCTAATGGAGTCATATAGTATGGCGCATGTACTATCGGTTTAGTTAGACCTGTCAATGGGTCGATTTGGGTCATGTACGGGTCGGGTTAACGGGTGAAAACACCCTTAACCCATACACGACCCGTTAAGACTAACGGTTCTAATGATAATACCCAAATATGATCCGCTAATATTAAGGGGTACATGACCCAAACCGTTAGCACCCATTAATATTAATGGGTCTAAACGGATAACGGGTTAGGTGACCCTATAGTACCCGTTAGTCTCCATTAGTTTCAAAATAATGGGTTTTAATGGTTATTCTTATTGGGTATAGGTTGGGTGACCCTATATTACTCGTAATCTTAAAGGATTTAGAAATAATGGATTTTAATGGTTATTTTTCTAGGGTATGGGTTGGGTGACCCTATAGTACCCATTAGTGTTAACGGATATTAATGGGTACAAGTAAATTTTCAAACCCGAACTATTAGTATTAACGGGTCTACCGTGTCAACCCGTTAATGACCCGATCCCAATAAAAGTAAACCCATTACCTTATAACTTAGTGTCATGTTAATGGGTTATCATATTTTGTGACAGGTCTAGGCCTAATCCCCGGTGCTAAGTCTATCACAAACTCAATCTCCTAACTCAACAGTAACCTTGGTATCTCCTGAAATACATCAGCAAAGTCCCTAATCACAGGGAATAAATCTAATGAGACGATGGTACCCTCTAGAGTCTCTTACTAGATGTAAAATAAATGAGTGATCGACCCCCCTAGGATGAGGCATCGCCATAAGAAACGTATCCTATCCTAGAATACCGAACACGATAGTCATACTGTAATAGTCCACCATCGCTCTATACTTCGCTAACCACTCTATCTGTAATACAACAGCATACTAAGACATATCCAAAAATGAGCAAGTCCTCTACTAGACATAGCCTCCCAATGTCCTTACCCACTCCCCTATAGATGGGGCGGATGAAATCCACGCTACCCAATGGTGAATCTACGCGCATCATAATATCTGCTCTTGTGTTCACTAAACCTGACATGCGCGTGAATCTAGTTTTAATAAAGGAGTGTGTTGCTCCCGTATCAAATAATACTCATCCTATGTGCTCATGAATATGAAACATACCCTCAACTACTGGCGGTCCCTATAGCAAACTGCCTTACGAACGTTGTAGATATGCCCATATTAAAGTTGCCCCTGCTGAGGTGGCATTAGTGGAACTGCTGGTGGGGGTCGGTAACTGTGGCTACTGTTGCCCCTGCTGGTTGTCCTGCTGCTGAACCCTAGTACTATTCAGGTAAGAACGCCGCATGTGACCCTACTCCCCACATACGAAACGCTTTCTGGTGAAGTCTGTTGGCCTCTGGCTCTGCTTGCCCTAACGAGACTGCCCCGGTCACTAGCCCTGGTGGTTCTAATATCCCCGACCCGAATGACCTCAGATCTAGTTCCCCTAACCCTGTTGGCCTTGAGAAACATGTTATTGGCCCTGCTTGTACCCACTATCACCCGATTTGAACCTCTTAATCGAGTCCCCTTACTGGGAACCCCACTCCTGCTGCCTGCCATATTGTTGTGATGCCCTGTCGACCCTAGTCTTGCCTTGCTGGATTGACTCTCTTAACCTATTTGCTCCCCTCAGATGGAAATGAGGATCCTGGCAGTGTAGCAATGCAGCGTTAACGACATCAGTGTAAGTCTTTAATGTCGAGTTACTCAACAGATGCTACCGAGTCCTCCACGTGAGCCCGTTAACGAACTTCATGATTCTCTTATCATCTGTGTTCACCTTATTTGGTACAAAGTTCACTAGAAAAATGAAGTCCTACTCATAATCGGCCACTGTCCGACCCTCCTATGTGAGGTCCAAAAATCTCCTCCTCATCTCGATCTTCACAGCTAACGAGAAAAACTTGCGGTCGAACTGTACACAAAACTCCTAAATGGGCATCGTGTACCTCTCCTCTAATGTGGTAATCGACTCCTACCACTACAAAGCTGCTCCAACTAGCTTAAAAGTAGCTAGTACCTACTTTTGAGTGCAGCTGCACTCAACCATACGAAGATGCCTTTAACAATCTTTCTTCCATTGGATTGTTGTATCACATCTTCACTCTATTGAAACTCTGGTGGATAGACCTCCTGGAAGGCCTCCCCAACTCGTTCCCATATGGATGACATCTTATGAGTCTGCACTGGTACTGCCACTGATGTCTATCGTTGCGCTTGAGGTAGGTGATGCATAAGGGATATCATGGTAGCGTTAACTGCATGTGCTATGATGGCCGCGACCTCTGCAGCGGTCATAGTCCCCTGGCAGTCTGCGGCTTTGGCTGAGCCTCCCTCTTTACAGCCCTTTTGGATGCCTTTCCTAGTCTCCCTTTCACGGCGTTTGGCATCTAAAACTAAACCAAAATTGTATGAGATTTTATTTAAAAATATTACAATAGCAAAAGAATGAAAATGTACAATATGGAAACAACAATTCTAAACATAGGTGAACGCAACACTGAAAACGTAGTAAGTCCTACACATCCTAAAGGACACTAAAATCCTATGCTCTATTACCAACTGTGACACCTCGCATATTCTAATACCGGTTGATCAGGACTTTACTAAAATTAAATGGGAATCAAGTATAATTTCACTATTAGCATCACTGTAGTAACATTTATTTAATTAAACTACTAACCTATTAAGTCCGATTTCATTTCAACCCTTAACCTTTTTCTCAGTTAAATACAACCATCATAAATACACATCAACTAAAATGACAAAGGAAGAGAGTAATCATTGATAACATAAACCAAATAAACCATCGACGACAATAAATAATACCAATGTAAACATACAATGGGAAATATAATAGGAAATTCTTGTCTTACAAGAAATGTCCTAATTATCTATGGGAAACATGCCCAAATGGAAAATATTGAAATTCTGACTCCTTTTTATATAGAAGAAACTGATGCGTCTATAATCAAATCTCGCAGCGTCTGCAGCTACGACACGCATGAAGTTCTCTTATAATCGTCGAATTCTCTTATTCTCTTATCACCAAGTTAATGATGTTTGTTTCAGCTATGAGGCCACCAAGGTAATGATGTTAACTCTCATGTCACCAAGTTAATGATATTTCAGATATGAGATCACCAAGTTAATGATGTTTCAGATATGAGATCGCCAAGTTAATGATGTTTGTCTCAGATATGAGGCCACCAAGTTAATGATGTTAACTTTCATGTCACCAAGTTAATGATGTTTCAGATATGAGATCACCAAGTTAATGATGTTTGTCTCAGATATGAGGCCACCTAGTTAATGATGTTAACTCTCATGTCACCAAGTTAATGATGGTTCAGATATGAGATCACCAATTTAATGATGTTAACTCTCATGTCACTAAGTTAATAATGTTTCAGATATGAGATCACCAAGTTAATGATGTTAACTCTCATGTCACCAAGTTAATGATGTTTCAGATATGAGATCACCAAGTTAATGATGTTAACTCTTATGTCACCAAGTTAATGATGTTTCAGATATGAGATCACCAAGTTAATGATCTTAACTCTCATGTCACCAAGTTAATGATATTTCAGATATGAGATCACCAAGTTAATGATGTTTGTCTCTACTCGTCTTATCCTTGGCTGAGAAGAGTATAAGAAAATGATTTTTCAAATTTAGGTTTACCGAATTATGATATTAGACCACGTCCCCTTTTGTCGTTTTGAGAGTTTATGGACGATACGACCCTCATCCATATACTATATTTTCGTCGAGAGGAGCATAAAATGATTTTTGAATTTGAATCCACCAAATTATGATGTTCTTCCACGTCCCCTCTCGTCATTTTGAGAGTGTATGAATGAGGGTCATCTCGTCCATATACTATCTTTTCGTCGAGAGAGTTTCTCATCAAAATGATTATGTTTTATAGTTTAAGATGAGTTAAAACATGCAACTGAACACTTCGTATAAGAAGAATATGAGAGAGAACATATGAAATTTTTCATTGACCTTTTTTTTATAAGACAGATAGTCGATATATATGAGGTAGAGACTACATTAAAACTCATTTGATATAGAAAACTCGCCCCAGTCTGAGATAACAGTGGGTCGGCTCTGTGGATGAAGAGTTATCGATCAACTTTTGATGAACTTTTAATGTAGTCGACCCTTTGGAGCAACATCTTATGGTGGGAGGTCGGGGTCAACTTCTCCTTAATCGTCGAATTCTTCATCGTTTGTGTGTGTTTGGACATCTCGTCTATGCCGACTGTACTTTTTCTTGGAATCATTATTATCGACACCTTTGTCAACATACATTTTAATCTTTCCCTTCTTTAGGAGCTTCTCAATCTCGTCCGTGAGGGCAAAGCATTTGTCAGTTGTATGACCGGGGTCTTTAAGAAACTCACACCATTTACCCTGGTCCCTCTTATGTGGAGGAGATCTCAACTTCTTAGGCCATCTCAAGTCTCTATCTTCTTTAATCTCATTTAAAATTATATCGGGATTTACTGTGAGTGGAGTGTAGCCGATAAATTTGTCATCATCCGACCTCTTCTTCCCGTCCTTATCCTTGGCTTTATGAGACTTGCTTCCACCAGCTTCATCCTCTTCTTTGGAATCCATGACTTACTCAGCATCCATGACCTTTCCTACCATAGCTAGTATCTCGGCCTTAGATTTAGGAGGGTCTTTGGCAATCTTCTAAAGAAAATTCCCATTTTGTATCCCTCCCATTAGTGATGTCATAGTGATACTCTCTTCGTAATCTTCCACTTCTAGCTTCTCCTTGTTAAACCTTGTAATGTAGTCTCTTAGGCTCTCATTCTTTCCCTGCTTGACGTATAATAGGTGAGTGGTATTCTTTTGAGGTCTTAACCCAAAATAGAAGTTGTGAATGAACCGTTTTGCAAGCTGATTGAAGTTATCAATGGAGCCCTTCGAGAGCGAAGTAAACCACATATGAGTTGCTCCTGTTAAAGTGCTGAAGAAGGCACGATACCTCATCTGATATAAGAAAGAGTATATATCGACAACAGACTGATATATTTCCACATAGTGGACTGGGTTTGTACTCCCATCATACTTTGGGGTTACCATTGGCGGTTCGAACTTTTCAGGTGTTGGGAAACTAACTATCTTAGCTGTGAAAAGTGATCCTTTAGAGTAGCCCCTTTGTAAAGGGTCTCAGCTTCCTAGGATGTCTCCTATCTTATCCTCCAGCCTCTGGATTGAGACGTTCCAGGGTCTATGTGTAGCTTCTATAATGTCGGCCTAGTCGAGGTTATCACTGGCTACTTTCGCAGGCCTAACTGAGGGTTCCCTCACCGCTGGCCTACGTCGGTTACTGACCTCCCTCTGACCATCGCCTCAGCCAGGGTTTGGCTGACCTTCCCTTGGAGAACGTGCTACACTTATTGATCTAGATAATTTATCTCTTAGGTCACACCCTGGGTCGATCCTTTCAATGGCCGACCTTCGACTCAATCTGTCAAAGGTCAAGCCTTTTGGTCGACCATCATGGGTTACTCGCACTGGCCGCACGATTTTTCTTGTGATCTTAATGGGCTCCCAACAGTCTACCACAACGTCTTCCTCATCCTCTAAATCTTCATAACGGTCCTCCGGGCAGGGTTAACCTTACCTCCCCAGGCATAAACTCCTGGGGTCAACAACGTCTCTCCGCCATTGGCGAAGAAGGACCTCTTTTAACGGTGCCTGGGGTGGTCCCCTGGCATCTTCATGTTGAGGTAAGGTTCTCGGAGTGATAAATTTCGATGCTCCTTCGACTGGTCTTATGAGGATGTTTTGGCTGAAGGCAGCCAGTTGCTCTTGCATAGCCTGCTGGCTGGCTTCCAGTGACTTCAGTACCGGAGCCACCTCCGCCATCTCTGACTGAGGAGGGGCGTTGCTGGTGCTAGTTCCACCAATAGGAGGTGGGTATACTGATGCCATAGTCTAACCTTGATTATGGATGAGCTATAACTGAAGAGAGCTTAAAAACTCGACAGGAGCTCTTTCAATGGTGGTTCAAATCCAGCAATGGTGGGGTTAGACCACCACTAGAGAATACAGTGAAGAGTAAGCTAAGATAGGAAGCAGATGACTATCTACGTTCCACAGACGACCCCAAATTGACGACGCTTTAAACAACACCACTAGATAAAGATATAGCAGAGCTCAAACAGGCATAATAATGGTAGCAAATAACAACACAAATATGTAGAAGGAGATGAGGAGAAGAGGATAAACACACCAATATAAGTGGTTCGGTAATTGCATATGTCTACTGTGCAAGTGAGTGTAAGTATCACTATCAGAAGAGGGCTCTAATGGCCTTAGTAATACAATCACTAAAATTTCTCTCTCTACTGTAAATTCACCAGAGTTTGGATAGGGTTTGTAATTAAGGACCCTCTACAAGGTAGGAGAAGACAGGTATATATAGTCCCTAAGGGGTGTAGTGTACCCCCAGGCATACAATGAGCATGTATAAGATGATCTAGCCAATCTAGTGAAGCCACCTGTCACTGTCACATGTAGAGGATGGTGATGAAATATTCCTTCATGTGCCAAGAAAATGTGGTCATAACGGTTTTTCCACGTGGGATATGCCATGTTGGGATCTTATACTGCTCGTACGATAGATGTCATCTGGGGGGTCTCGGCCTAGAGTCTATCATACTGGTCCCAATTGAGGCTGAGATGAGGTTGATGCTGAAGAGGGTTGAGGACAAGTTGATGAGTCAGTCAACTGATGGGAGTCCTCCTTGGTCATTATCGTCCTAGTCTCGACTGAGGACGAGACGACCTCAATGCTGGAGAAGGTCGAGGCCGAGGCTGAGTCATAATGTGATGATTTATGAGGCTGAGGCTAAGGCTGAGGCTGAGCTACTGTATGAGAGCTATGAGGCTGTGGCCGAGTCCAACGTCTTCTGTTCTGACCCTTAGGTTGAGGTCGAGGCACGATGTGATGAGTTATGAGGCTGAGGCCGAGGTTGAGTAGCTGTATGAGATATATGAGGTTGTGGATGAGGCCAACGTCTTCTGTTCTAACCCTTAGGTCGAGGATGAGGTTGATGCATGATATGATGAGCCATGAGGTTGAGGCCGAGGCTGAGCTGCTATATTTGAACTATGAGTTTATGGCTGAGGCCAATGTCGTATGTTTCGACCCTTAAGATGAGGTATTAAGTTCATTGCATGATGGCTGAGGTTACTGCCATAATGTCTGAGGTTGCCAATAATAGACTGATGACCTTGTGTTGATAGGTGCAAAGGTCATCTCGACTGTAATGATCAGGCCGAGGTTGATTAAATCGTAGCCTACCCTACTGAGGATCTAGATGACCCTGCCAATGATTAAGCCATGGTCGACCCTTATCTGGATGACCCTGTTAATGATTAAGCCATGACCGACCCTACTGAGGCCGACCCTTATCTGGATGACCCTACTAATCATTATGCCTCGGGTGACCCTACTGAGTTTGACCCTTGTCTGGATGACTCTGCCAATGATTAAGCCCTGGTCGACCCTACTGAGGCCGACCCTTATCTGGACGACCTTGCCAATGATTAAGCCATGGCCGGCCCTACTGAGGTTGACCTTTATCTGGACGACCCTGCCGATGATTAAGCCGTGGCCGACCCTTATCTGGATGACTCCGCCAATGATATGCGAGGCTCTTATGACGACTCGACCGTGAGATGTGATGCCCGTCGTCCTAAGAGACGAGGGAACATTTTGGTCATATCACGTATATACAACATCCCCAGAATAGGACCTTGTGGATTCATACCTCCTATGCTATCAGGCTCCAAGAACACCACGTACCACAACTGGGTCATCGTATTGAAATCTCACCATCAAATCCAATAACGTAAGCACAAACAATGGTGGCGGTAAAAAATATAATTCTGGGGGTTGCAACTATAACACATCGCCCCCAACCGATATGCGAACTAATATTTATCATCACTCGTGGATAGTGGCCATGTAACAGTACTATGACCTAGGGAAAAAACTCAACACCTGGCGCTAGGGTGGGCTTCTAACAATGCTCAACCTCCTAGCAATATCACTACCGAGTTAGGTATGTTTTAAACAGACAAATGATAATTATATATATATATATAGCACTGACTACGTATGAGAAAATACTCATCGTACTAGCCTATCGATCTCGAAGTTGGAACTGACTTCCTGATTCAAATTAAGTATTCACTTACATGGTAATAAATTCGTCTCACTTGAATCCAACTAATAGTTAGCCTAAAACATTCACTAACTCTCTTAAAATGTTCCAAGGTAACCCAATCCTATTCTGAAAACTTATACCCCCACTTGTCAAACCCTAACGGTTAAAAAATAACGCGAATTACAAATAGGACAGGCCAGCAAACCGAATCAGTTCGCTTGGCAGACCGAATTACTTCTGTGTAGCGAACCGATTTGCTCCCCCAGCAAACTGGTTTGGTTTGATGCGCTGCCCTTCGTCTTTAACTATGGGTTTACACCTTCACAGTCCATCAATGGAGGTCAAAGCCTACCAAAGCACCAAATTATGATCCAAACATATATTATTATCCCAAGTTCATTATAAACATGATCAAAACCCGAATCCAACATTTATTCAAATATTGTTATTTATTGATTCAACTCACCCATTCTAAAACCAATCAAGTGTTTTAACCCATCATTCATATTAACTGCCAATCAAATTAATATTTTTATATCACATATCAATACTCGTAGTTGTCTCGACGATTCATTCTTAATTTTAGATTTTATCTTTGTTAACTATGAACATAATTAACTTCAATATGCAAATTTTAATCAAGTAAATACTTTCCTTGATTTATAATTTTCCAAAGCTCTACTTGTTCTTGTTGATTTGATTTCGAAAATGACTTCTCCTTCTTGTCCAAGCTTTCTTCCTCTTCTTTTCTCATTTTTTTGTCCCCTCTCTTTCTCTACCTCTACTTTATTATTCTCTACCTTAGTCCCATTAATTAGAGGTTAATGGAAGCTTTTATCCACCCCACTAACCCACTAATACCCCCTTTTGAAACTCTAATTTTCGGAATAGGGTTAAGCCCTAAGGGTAAAACCATGACACGTCCCTTTATCACGGACTTGTCACGGTCAAAGACCGTGACACGTTCATTAGACGTGTTACGGTCCTGTCACTGTCTTTGACCCTAATAAGTTTTATCATGGTCAAATACCGTGACATGCTCGTGACAAAGCAAAAAAATTATGACGGTCAAAGTCCGTGACAAGTTTCTTTATCACAATTTTTGACCATGACAATTCTGGGTAGAATTTAAAAAAAATTGCTGGGCAGTATGGCCACTGCCACTGCCCAACAGTATATTTGTACATGTTATAGCAAAATTATACCTGTCCAAACAACATAAATCCAAATAAAATAGAAATAATGTACCAAATCATGGCATATATAATCCATATCCAAAATAAAATAGAAATACAAATATCCATATCTAAACCAACAAATAAAATACAAATACAAATATCCAATATCCAAATAAAAATGATAGAAATAATATCATGGCACAGGGTCTTGATCAGGTTGGAGGAGGAAGGAAGGACACACAATATATCCATTAATTCGCTGAACGCCGCATTGTTGGCGCAACCACAAAGGTGAGTTCTCCTTTTCTGTCGCCACATGCGTGATGAGCACCGTTGCCTCAATTTCTTATAGGGGACGTCCATGAACCAACATACCCAAGAGGAAGGATGTGTCCCTCAACCCCCTCTTTATCTTCTCCCCACAATATATGTCAATTAAAAACACGCTATGCCAACCGATTGTTGACATAAGTTGCTCGATGGGAGTCAAGATGGAAAATGAATCATATGACGACGAGTTCGTGCATATCGACGATGAAGTAGTGACGTCCTCGTCTACCTCGGCCTCCTTCTCCTTATCCTACACCTTACCCTTATCCTTATCCTTCCCCTTCCCAACTGACACTTCAGAAGGCGTACATATCTAGGACCGTCGCCTCCAACCTTGATAGCTTATCATCATGGGTGTCCACCTTATGTGCCAACCCGGTGTTGCTCATCTTCATTTCGATGATCCTCAACTTCCCCACCCACGAGCTCACCCCTTAGTCCTCCCCTTGCGATTCATCCCAAGCACTTGGCTGAGTGCATCCGTATCCAAAGATGCTTTATCGACATCAGATTGCGACTCATGCACTCCTCGAAGCTTTGCCTGACACGACAAGAAGTACACGATTAGTTAATTAAGTAAATGAAAAAATTATAACGTAACTAAAAATATTAAACATTTATAACTTACAACCGTGGCTGCGACGCTCGGAGACACCTCCTTATACTTGACCATCTTTATTCAAATTGCCACATAGGCATCGAGCCTACGTGGCCTACCCCTAGGGCCACTCCCCATCTCCTGAAATAAAAAATGCATAATTTGTAAATAATGCAAAGTAATTCTAAATTAGAATAACATAAAACTAAAATTAAAGAAAAATTAAAACTTACCATCCTGTGCTTAGTGCACGTCCAACTTTTTCTCCCGGTTCTCCCTTCCCGGATGGCAAGATGCCAATTGTCGCTCATCGATTTCATTGTTTACAAACTTTTGCCACTGTGCTAATGAGATCGGATCCTTCAGGGGGACAGTGTCACGTACACTCAAAATGGAATCTCGTATCTTCTCAAAGTACCGTGCTCGCATATTCTTCTTTCACATTTTATATTGATCCCTCAATTATTCCAACGTGGAGTCGTGAACATATGGGTGCATGTCGAATTGTTCCTGTCAAACAAATACAAACCCAAAAGAAAGTAAGTGTTAGTTGTTTATAAATATAAATATAAATACACTACATGTAGGACCCTCCATATGCTAATCTTGAGGTCAATAGGCATGACCCTCCAATCAGTGTACCACGGGCCCATGACCGCCTTTAGCAACTCTAGCGATCTAGTAAAAAAATTGTCTTATTCTCAACGACGGACCCCAGTTTGCCCCATTTTGGGGACCTACTGGCCGAGGAGCACTCGTCGCCTCCGCTACTGCGCTGTGATGAAGACATTTTCTGCAAAAATTGTTATTATTAGTACAAACACGTATACGGAGTTTGAGTTAATGCTCAAATCCGATAATAACAATGGATATGTTATCAATTTAAATTTATACCAATATCAATACCAATTTATACCAATACCAATACCAATTTACACCAATACCAATACCCAATACCAAATTCAATTTATACGCACACACACTTACCCCCCCACGCACACTGCCCCCCTCCCACCCAACATACACTCTCGGGGCATGGACTTTGAATTAATGATTAAATTGATTAAAATCCTAACTGACATATTCACTAGACATAAAACTAATTTTGATTCAAATTCGATAATAACAAAGCACTGGAATAATACACCCATTGGTTATTACAAACATTAAAATAATTAAGTACAAATGAATAAAAAGCATTGAATTGTCATCCGATAATAATAAAACACTAGAATAATACAACCATTGGCCATTCCAAATAATTGGAATACTTATTAAAAATCTAAAAATTGTTTCAAATTATGGTTATCAAAAAAAATGGATTGATATTCGGTAGGAGCAACTAAGTCATCCACACTACTGTTTAGACGCTTTGGCGCATGTAGGACGATTGACCACAACTCATTGTTGATATACTTCAAGTAAAACACTTGATTGACCTTTTAAAAAGAACAAACAAACGACGCATCGCTCATGTGTTTGTTGCTCTTCAACTTGGACAAGTCAACCATGATCAAATTGGTGCCATGATCAACTTTATAAGCATTTTTATCCTTAACTCTTACTCAATCACTGTAAAATAAAACCTCTTTAAAGCTTACATAGTCCAATTCAAATATATTTCGAATTACACCATAGTAAGTCATTTCAGCTTCAACGAGATTTTTATCTTTTGCACTCGCTCGAAAAAAAGTAAGAACCTTGTATGAAATGCCCGAGTTCTTTACATTTGTATTTTCCTCGTACACCCTTTCACCGAATACGTAACCATTCAATCGATAATTTTTGTACTCTTGTGCCATGAACAAGGGTCCAGTGGCTAGACAAGCAAACCTCAATGTCGCATCACCCGTCTTTAAGAGCTGAGAATATAGATAAATTAATTAGGTTAGTTGTAAATATTTCTCGTAATGTGACATTTAATAACAACCATTTTCATATACCACTATCAATACACTAGCTCGCTTGCAGTGTCACCAGATGTAACCCCGTTATACCGGGAAAAACATACACACAATAATAATGTTATCAGTACATGCACTAAAGTCATCTCACACGCGAATATAGCGTAAATTAAAGTATTGTAAATCATTTGAGTCACACAAGACATACCTCCCTCTTGAGGATAAAGCTCATATTTCCTACCTTACCGATCTTCCTCGCTGCTCAAATGGTCCCTGGACATAACACGCTTGTTCGAACCAAAACAAAATAGTTTAATCATTGCCCGCACTAGGCACCATACTCTTGTTCCTTAACTCGCTCCGGGAAAAACTAATGTATGTGGTCCTATTCTTCACAAAAATACTTCTTTGTATAATCCACTTATATGCGGCCATACTGATCATATTAAGGTTGCCCTTCTCTCGGACTCTGGTAGTCTCAACTCTGATGGCTACCCCTGTTATTCTCTTAGTTACACTGCTCCTAAGGAATAAACTACTGGCCTCAATAGCCCTGACTGAAATCACCATCACTTGGTAAGGATTTAGCTATCTAAATCATTTAAATGTGTTCCCTAATGGGTCTCACCCTTGTGGTGTTTCAATAACACCGTTTCACCCAATCTTACTCTCTGACTAAAATTTTCGATTCTTTTAGCTCCCCACACAAGGAAGCTCAACATCTCTATTGACAAAACGTAACATTGTCACCATCTGCGCCGATTGTCTAAGTATAATTCCCCATAAGTGTTGGCAACTCTTCTTACGAGTCAATTTCCCACATAAAATCCTCTTCTTCATTATACCTACTTCACCCGGTACAAAATTTTCTAAATAATTAAATTCATTTTCACAAACGGACCTCTGTCTGACCTTCCCGTAATGAGTTCAAAATGGCATTCACATTGTATCCTGAAAATCTGGTGAAGGAACTTACGGTCAAACCGTACCTAAGATCCTTCCATTGACACAACATTCCACTTCTAAATCTCACCATTATAACTTTGCTCCTACGAGCCAAAGAAAGTTTTCCCCAAATTTTCACTTCCGGTTAACCACTATTCTCCATATGCCCATGCCTTTGGATATTTAACCTTCGTTGGCTAACACACACACAATCTCCATATTTCTAGAATTTTCACTGATGGTCCTCTTCAAAGACTCATCTGACTCTCTCTCATTCTAACCACGTTCGGTGAGTCTAATTTGGAACTACTTGCTAATATAGTGATACTTGAAAATAATATGTTGCACCCTAGCAGTCTTTACAGTCCTAACTTCTCGTGCCATAATAGGGGTGACCTCGACTACGATCATTATCCTCGAAAATACTCTAAAACCTCTACTGAGCCCTTCCTCCTGCTGTCCTCCCCACGGCCCTCGCCTGTCATACATCATTGTTCGACACACGAACACACCCAAATGAAAATAAGATTCACTAATATATACGTTATGGAAAGAGGACGAAATATCACCATAGAAATCGACAATCCTAAATATAGGGCTCTATATCAAAGAAAGCTATGTTGGAAGCTTAATAAGCCGCACAGATCCTAAGGAATCTAGAACCTGAGGATCTGATACCACCTGTGACACCCCGCCTAATTAAATACTGGGTGATCAGTCCTTTATTAAATTAAATCAGAATATCCAGTTGGTTGAGATTATGCATCACTGTAAGAAACTTTATTATTAAATACTAACCACCTAATATTTAAAGAGGTTGACGTCAAAATTTTATCTTTTAATTTGTATAAAACTAGGTTACGAAATAATTAAACATTCATTATTCAAATCAATCTCATATGATAGGAAATAACTGCAATAATAAATATAGCTAGAGTAAACACTTCCAGTCTAAGTCTCAAATACAATAAACCAACAACTGAAAGAAGTAATAACGAAATCCAACATCTCTGAACATCTGAATAGAAATGGGGAAACATGCCGTAATTGATAAAGTAACTTTAAAGGAAGAAATGATGGACATAGAGGCGTCTACTACCAAGGTCCTATAGCCTCCACAGCAGCTACAGCTCGTCGAGTGAATGAAACTCCTATGCTTGGTGTTCCTGTGGCTGGGCTCTTAAAATAATTTGACAAGAAAAGAGATTTGCAAAAACGGGTCAGAGCCCGAGTTGAAAACAATTTAAAAATCAGCAAGTGCTTAAAATGAGTTTATAGTACATATATTAATCGTGTTAGGTTATCGTACTCACTTGAGATGCTCACCTCTTATCTAATGTGCACACCTAACGTTCCATCAAACCCTACTAGTTTCCATTCCCATGCTAACTAGTTCTTTCCCGTCTAACATCTAATCATAGCCCAATATTGTTCCCATGTATTTCCCTTGCAATATATATAATACCTATAATCAACTTCTCTTTAGCATGGATAAACGCTCTTTCAATTTAATATAGGGTTCATATATTTGGGGTTTTTGCAAGAAATTCTGGAAACTAGGGTTCATATGAATAAATTTGGGGTTTTTGTATAATTATGATGATTAATGACGAATTAAGGATCCTAGGATGTTAGGAATGACTTATAATGTGATATGTGTTTATGAGTATTGATGACGAGGTGTTGGAAATTGAATTTTAGGGGTTTTTAGGTTCTAAAATGGTGAGAAACATTGAAAATCTGGGCAGGAAGACGAACAACACAATCTTGCACAAAGTCGCTCGAGCGAGATGGCATCTCGCACGAAGTCGCTCTAATGACACGTGGCAGTCGTTCAAATGACATGCCATCTAGTTCAAGCGACAGAGGGAATTTCTGGGATTTTTCTTCGAGTCCAAATTTGGGTTTATCGGGTTTCTTGGAGTGAGAGAAAATGACCGATAGTAAACTAAAACAAAACAGAATTTCGATAAAAAGTATGTGAGACTTAGTACTTTAATTATTTTGGTTTAGAGAGAATGTACCTTGGAGATTACGAGAGAGATAGTAATCTAAATATTTATACTATACGTAATGTTGAGATTTAAAATACGTATGAGAAGTATATATGTGGGTTGGAGAAATACCTATAAATTATAATAGGATGTGTTTATGCCTATTATGTGATATAATTATTAAGAGCACTAATGGGTGATAACCGGGGAGTGAAAGAATCTTATTGTTAGGTGCACTAATGAGTGATAACTCGGGTGTGCAGGGATTCCATTGTTAAGTATACTTATGGATGATAACACGGGGGTACAGGAATATTATTATAAGTGTACTAATGGGTGATAACCCGGGGGTACAAGATTATTGTCATAGATGCACTAATGGATGATAATGTTGCGCTCATGGGTCTTAGCCCCGGGGCGTAGTATTAGGATATATATATATATATATATATATATAGGGAGGATGTGACTATATGTATACGTACCTAAACTGGACAATCATTCTACTGTGTATAGTTAGTAGAGATGAAAATATTGATATATAAAATAAATCCTAGGAGTATAATTGATTTATTATGAAAATGAGAAAACATATTAATTAACTGTTTGAAATACGCTAATTTGAAAGCGTATTGTATGGGAGATGCGTGTATACTACTGGTGAGTATAAGTATTATTAGAATGACTTCAGACTAGTTAGACTGGGTGGTATAACTAGGGGGAAGATTAGATGTGCGTTAGGCGTGCACTGTAGATGAGAGGTGAGAAGCTCATGTGAGAATTCGATAACTAACATGCGTATAGACCTGTTTTGAGAACCAGTTTTAAATACTTGCTAAATCATTTTTAAACCTCGGGTCCTGACCCATTTATTGCATCTTTTATCTCTTTTGCTATATATATATATATATATTATTCCAGGTTCTCAGCCGCAGGGGTACCAGAATTAGAGATTGGATTGTTAGACGTGCTGCAGCTATTGTGGAAGCTGTAGGTCCTTGCAATAGACATAATCTATTCTTTTCATTCAGTTTCTCTTAGACTTCCTTTTTAGGGCATGTGTCGCCCACTTCTAGTCTTTTATCAGAGATATTGGATTTAGTTTCTTTTATGGTTTGGAGTTTTAAACTCGGAGGTTTTACCCAGTCTTATTTAATTTCAGTATTAAATTCTTGTTTAGTACTTATTATTCCTAAGTATGGTGAATGGTTTATGATTTACTTTTGGAATGTTGTGGTTAAATGGTTTTATTAAAAAGGGAAAATGTTTTGACACTTAGCTTAATTATATTATAGGTGATTAATATGGATTATATTATTTTCGACAGTGATGCTAAGAATGAACCGACCGTATATCCTGTTTTAAAATTTGGTAAAGGACTGATCACCCAATATTTAATTGGGCGGGGTGTCACAGGTGGTATCAGAACATCAGGTTCTAGATCCTTTAGGATCTGTACGGCTTACTATGTTTTCATCTTTATGTCTTTTGATATATAGCCCTATTTTTAGGACTGTTGTGATCTTAGTTTTTCTATTACGTCTTCAGCTGTTTGAGATTTTGTAATAACTGTGGACTGATAAAATTCTTTCTCATCTCAGATGCCTCCTCGACGTCTGCCAAGAGACAGACATGCCCAGCCAGAGCAGCCGACAATACAGGCTCAGTGGACAATGAACGCAGCAGAGGTTGCCGCGATAGTTTCACAAGTGGTGAATGCAGCCTTAGCGGTGGTGCAGCAGGCCCCACCCCACGTTCAGGCAGTAGCACCAGTTCCAGTGCATCCATTTCCCACTACATGGGAAAGAGTGAGAGATTCCTTTCAGAGGGCATGTCCCTCAGAGTTCATGGGCAATTCAAATGTGGTTATTGCTAGTCAGTGGAAGAAAGACATACAAGGACACCTTCGTATGTATGAGTGCACTGAGGTTCAGAGGCAAGTGTTGGATACCTTTAAGCTGAGAGGGGTAGCCTTACAGTGGTGGGAGTCCACTACTATTACTACTACTACTACTACTACTACTACTACTACTACTACTACTACTACTACTACTACTACTACTACTACTACTACTACTACTACTACTACTACTACTACTACTACTACTACTACTACTACTACTACTACTACTACTACTACTACTACCACTACTACCACTACTACTACTACGACTACTACTACTACTACTACTACTACTACTACTACTACTACTACTACTACTACTACTACTACTACTACTACTACTACTACTACTACTACTACTACTACTACTACTACTACTACTACTACTACTACTACCACCACTACTACTACCACCACTACTACTACTACCACCACTACTACTACTACCACTACTACTACTACCACTACTACTACCACTACTACTACTACTACTACTACTACTACTACTACTACTACTACTACTACTACTACTACTACTACTACTACTACTGAGGAGCGAGAGTTTATGTCGATCAGTGACTTCTCGGTGCGGTTCCACCGCAAGTACTTTCCTTCCGCCGTCAAGACTGAGATGAGGCGAAAACTTTTGGACCTCACCTAGGAAGGGAGAACAGTTGCAGAATATGAGGAGGAGTTCAAGCGATTAATAAATATGGTACCGGATGAGGTGCCTACTGAGGAGAAGCGCGTTCAGATGTTCATGGATGGCTTGACTTGGAGGATACGCCATCATCTCTTGGGTAACCTTTCCCTACATTCATATGATGACGTTCTAAATGAAGCCTTGTTGCATTGTCAGGACAACCGCTTTCATGCTAAGGGAAGCAAGCGAGGGGGAGAGCCCAACCTGTTGGGCGAGACAGGGGAAGGTAGTTCTAGTGGGGCACCAGTTGAGCAGAGTCAGAGGCAGGGTTCCCAGCAGGGCGAGTCTGCTAAGAGTTTTCATTCTGGAGGTTTTAGTCATGGTCATGGGGGTTGGAAGCAGGGCCACCAGGGCCACCAGCAGGGCCATCAGCAGGGAGGACAACAGGGTCAGCAGGGTCAAGGTAGAGGTGGTAACGACCAGCTGGGCTGAGGTTATCAGGGACAGAGGGGAGGAAACTTCATCGGGAAATGTTATACTTATGGCAAGACTGGCCATAATAAACAGGAGTGCCCCAATAAGGAAAGAGTTACTCGGCAGCAGGGTGCTCACCAGGAGCCCCAGAGACCTATTTTTCGCCACCCTACCAACACCAGCTCCAGTTCCAGCTTTGCCCGCAGTTTCGATGCAGGAGGGGCAGTTGCAGTATGGACATGTCTATAATGTCCATCAGACCATAGTTCCGCAGGCAACACCCATAATGGAGGGTAAGTTTTCTATCCATAGTACCTTAGGTTGTATCTTGTTTGACACGGGGGCATCACACTCCTTTATAGCCACTAGCTTTGCACGACCCACTAGGTTGTTAGGTACGGTAGAGAGTACAGTGACATGTGTAGACTCACCGTTGGGTAGTAGGTCACTGATTTTCTTCATATGCCGCGAGTAGGCATAGAGATTAGTAGTTTGATTTTACCGACTGATATGCTAGTGTTAGATATGTCCGAATATGACGCCATTATTGGCATGGATTGGCTAGTCGAGTATAGGGACATGATTGATTGCTTCAGTAGGAGTATTTTGTTCGTCATTCCAGGCCAGGAGATGCTCTTAGTGGCGATGCCTCGTTCTGAGGGAGGGTTATCCACCCACTTATTTTAGATAGAGGACGAGACCTCTGCAGTAGTGGTTCCACTCGATTCAATTCCGGTCGTCTGCGAGTTTGCTAATGTATTTCACGATACAACGGGGTTGCCTCCGAGTAGGGAGATCAATTTTGTGATAGACTTAACACCTGGCACTCATCCGATAGCACGTACGCTTTACCGTATGGCTCTGGCAGAGATAAGGTAGTTACGGGAGCAGATAAAATAATTGTTTGGACAGGGTTTCATCCGTAGGAGTACCTCGCCTTGGGGTGTCCTTATTCTGTTTGTGAAAAAGAGGGACGGATATCTACGAATTTTTATTTATTATCGAGAGCTTAACAAAGTCACGATACGAAATAAGTATCCGTTGCCTCGCATCGATGACTTGTTCGACCAGCTGAGAGGAGCAGCCCACTTCTCGAAGATAGACTTGAGATCCGGGTACCATGAGTTACGCATCAGGGAGCAGGACGTGGATAAGACTACTTTTCTGATGAGGTATGTATCGTATGAATTCAGGGTTATGCCATTTGGACTAACCAATGCCCCAACGGTATTTATGGACTTGATGAACAGAGTATTCAGAGAGTTCCTAGATCAGCTTGTCATTGTCTTCATAGATGACATACTTATTTATTCCCTCACCGAGGAGGAGCATGCCGATCACTTACGTATGGTTATGCAGACCTTACGAGAGCATGAGTTGTACGCCAAGTATAAGAAGTGTGACTTTTGCAGCGGGAGGTACAGTTTTGGGGACACATTGTATCATTGAGAGGTACATCTGTGGATTCTAGTAAATTATCAATGGTAAGGGAGTGGGGATAGCCCACGACACCGACGGAGGTGCGGAGTTTTTTGGGATTAGTCGGGTACTACAGACAATTTATTCAGTGATTCTCGAAGATTGAGGGTATGATGATGAATTTAACTTGTAAGGGTGTGCCGTTTGTTTGGGGTGATGCATGTTAATTGGCGTTCGATGAGCTGAAGGATAAGCTACTTCAACACCGGTACTAGCACTTCCCAGGGCAGGGGTTAAGTACCTAGTTTATACGGACGCCTCCTTATAGGGGCTTGGGGGAGTACTCCAGCAGGAGGAGTAGGCTATAGCTTTTTCTTCCCAGAATCTTAAGCCTCACGAGAAGAATTACCCCACCCACGACTTAGAGCTGGTAGCAGTTGTGTTTGCACTTCGAATTTGGAGGTATTAATTATTGGGGGAATAATTTCTCCTATTTACAGACCACAAGTCACTGCAGTACTTGTTCACGCAGAAAGAGTTGAATATGCATCAACGCTGGTGGCTCGAGTTTGTAAAAGATTATCAGTTCGAGATACACTATCACTCGGGGAAGGCTAATGTAGTTGCAGATGCATTGAGCTGTAGGCCGGTAGATGAGACAACCGAGGTGTGGAAAGCAAAATGGAAAGAATTGGGGCACCAAGATGCAAGTGCCAGGTCCTTCATGTCAGTTATGACCGTCACACTACAAATAGTGATGAGGATGGTTCAGGCACATGTGACAGATCCTTTTTGCCAGGAAAGGATTAGACAGCTTTTAGCCGGTGGAGCCGAGTCGTATTCGGTAAGCTCCAAGGGTGGTTTGCGCTTCAATAGGAGACTCATTGTTCTAGATAAGGAGGACCTTCAACATGGAGTGATGACAGAGTTGCATAGGTCTAGATTTACGGTACATCCCGGTGGGGACAAAATGTATCAGGATATGAGGCGACAATATTGGTGGAGCGGAATGAAAAAGGATATCGCAGAGTTCGTATCTAAGTGTAACACTTGACAGTTAGTGAAGTGGACCACCAGAAACCACCAGGTTTGCTTCAGCCGTTGGAGATTCCTACATGGAAATGGGAAGGCATTTTCATGGATTTTATTACTGGGTTGCCCACTTCGCAGAGGGGGAACAATTTTATATGGGTTATTATGGATCAGTTGATAAAAGTAGCCTACTTTTTCCCCGTCAGGACAGACTACACAGCGAGAAAGTATGCTCAGCTATTTATTGCAGAGATAGTGAGGCTGCATGGTGTGCCTCTTAATATCGTGTCGGATAGAGACAAGATGTTTGTATCTCGCTTTTGGGAGAGCTTCCAGGAGGCTATGGGCACCGAGTTGATATTGAGTACGGTGTATCACCCGCAGATCGATGGGCAGACTGAGCGCACTAATCAGATGTTCGAGGATATGTTGCGCATGTGTGTCTTTGATTTTGGTGGAGGATGGGAACAGTACCTTTCACTGGTGGAGTTTGCTTATAACAACTCCTATCAGTTTACGATTGACATGGTCCCGTTCGAGGCATTGTATGGTAGACCTTGTCGTTCTCTGACTTGTTGTCCAGAGGTGATTCATGACACATCGAGCAAAATCGAGATGATTCGGGGTCGCATACAGGTAGCGCAGGACAGACAGAAAAGCTACGCCGATGCTAAGAGATCCTTCAAAGAGTTCGCCATAGGGGACCAGGTTTTGTTGAGAGTATCTCCGATGAAGGGGGTAATGAGATTTGGGAAAAAGGGGAAATTGGCTCCGAGATATGTAGGACCATTCCCTATTATCGAGAGGATCGGACCAGTGGCATAAAGGCTTGGGTTGCCGGAACACTTGCATCGTATCCATGATGTGTTCCACATTTCGTCATTGAGGCGGTATCTTCGGGATGAGTTGGCACTCACTCACATCGCGATTGAATAGATTGAGTTACAACCCGACAGTTCATATGAGGAGAGACCGGTGGCTATCCTAGATTATAGTGAGAGGAGGCTGAGGTCAAAGGTAGTTCCACTTGTTTAGGTGCAGTGGCATCATCACAATGTGGAAGAGTCTACTTAGGAGCGTGAGGCGGATATGCGTGAGAAATATCCAGATTTATTCGTACCAGGTATGCCTTATTTTCTGAATTTCGGGACAAAATTCTGTTATTAGGGGGGAGTATGTAATAGCCCATATTTTTTATGATTTAAATAATTATGGGAATAATTATTATAGTGGGATTAATTGAATTAAAATGTGATAATTTAATTTTTAATTAATTCGGATTAAAAAATAAATATTAACTAACGTGCCAAGGGTTAATACTTAATGAGTTAATAGTACCGTGTGATATGTAATATGGAACTATACACTTTAATAAATTATCGAGAGGGAATAATACGAGAGTTTGGTAATTTAAGTCTTACACGCGTGTGAGTCGTGTTGGAACTAATTGAATGGAATATAAAGAAAAATTATTTTTATGTAACTCGTATGGTGATTTCGAGTACGTCGTTGAGTCCGGGAGGGCCGAAATAGTAAGAAAACTCTACCCTGGTATTTTATTTGGACTCCGGGATATTTTAGGCCAAATCGGCACCCCATAGGGGTAGTTTTTTAATTTGGACTTTTGGAAAAATTAAATGGACGAAAATTAGAGAATAATTATATCAGCTACGGGAGTTCCATTAGGGTTAAGATATACAAAAATCAAGAATGGCCACAGAGGGTGTGAGGGAGTACCAATTTCTCAATTAGCACCCCTTGCACAACCGTGACTACCAACGCGTAGATCGAGAAGAGAGGGATGCGTCTATACTAACATCACCAAAGAATTCAGACCTTCGATTTAAGGCAAGTGTTTATTACTTGCTTTCTTTAGCAATAATCATACTCATGTTAGAGTAAGTGTAATTAACCATTGATTTACATGTTAATTGGTTGTAAATTGGAGTTTAAATGATGAATCAGGGTTGGGTTAATTAGTTGCTGATATTCCTTCATGTATGTAGAGGTTAAACTACGAAATTGAATCATGTATTGATGAACGAATCTGAGTTGATTAGGTTCTTTAATTGAAATTCTAGAAACTAGGGTTAATGTGAATCAATTTGGGGTTTTTGTATAATTATGATGATTAATGACGAATTAAGGACCCTAGGATGTTAGGAATGACTTATAATCTGATATGTGTTTATGAGTATTGATGACGAATTAAGGATGTTGGGAATTGAATTTTAGGGGTTTTTAGGTTCTAAAATGGTGAGAAACGCTGAAAATCTGGGCAGGAAGACGAACAACACAATCTCGCGCGAAGTCGTTCGAGCGAGATGGCATCTCATGCGAAGTCACTCGAACGACACGTGGCAGTTGTTTAAATGACATGCCATCTGGTTCGAGCGATAAAGGGAATTTCTGGGATTTTTCTTCGCGTCCAAATTTGGGTTTACCGGGTTTCTTGGAGTGAGAGAAAATGACCGATAGTAAACTAAAACAAAACATAATTTCGAAAAAAGTATGTGAGACTTAATACTTTAATTATTTCGGTATAGAGAGAATGTACCTTAGAGATTACGAGATAGATAGTAATCTAAATATTTATACTATATGTAATGTTGAGATTTAAAATATGTATGAGAAGTATATATGTAGGTTGGAAAAATACCTATAAATTATAATAGGATGTGTGTATGCCTATTATGTGATATAATTATTAAGAACACTAATGGGTGATAACCCGGGGGTGCAAGAATATTATTGTTAGGTTCACTAATGAGTGATAACTCGGAGGTGCATGGATTCCCTTGTTAAGTGTACTAATGGGTGATAACCCGGGGGTACATGATTATTATTATAAGTGTACTAATGGGTGATAAACCGGGGGTACAAGATTATTGTCATAGGTGCACTAATGGATGATAATCCCGGGGTGGAATATTATTATGGTTAGTTGCGCTAATGGGTCTTAGCCCGGGGGTGTAGTATTAGAATATATATATATATATATATATATATATATATAGGGAAGATGTGACTATATGTATATATATGTAAACTGGAGAATCATTGTACTGTGTATAGTTAGTAGAGATGAAAATGTTGATATATAAAATAAATCCTAAGAGTATAATTGATTTATTATGAAAACGAGAAAACACATTAATTAGATGTTTTACATAGGCTAATTTGAAAGCGTATTGTATGAGCGATGCGGGTATACTACTGGTGAGTATAGGTATTATTAGAATGACTTCAGACTAGTTAGACTAGGCGGTATAGCTAGGGGGAGGATTAGATGTACGTTAGGCATGCACTATAGATAAGAGGTGAGAAGCTCATGTGAGAATTCGATAACTAACATGCGTATAAGACTTGTTTTAAGAACCTGTTTTAAATACTTGTTAAATCATTTTTAAACCTCGAGCCCTGACCCATTTATTGCATCTTTTCTCTCTTTTGCTATATATATATTATTCCAGGTGCTCAGCGACAGGGGTACCATAATTAGAGATTGGATTGTTAGACGAGTTGCAGCTATTGTGGAAGCTGTAGGTCCTTGCAGTAGATGCAATCTATTATTTTCATTCAGTTTCTCTTAGACTTCCTATTTAGGGCATGTGTCACCCCCTTCTTGTCTTTTATCAGAGATATTGGATTTAGTTTCTTTTATGGTTTGGAGTTTTGAACTGGGTGGTTTTACCCAGTCTTACTTAATTTCAGTATTAAATTCTTGTTCAGTACTTATTATTCCTATGTATGGTGAATGGTTTATAATTTACTTTTGGAATGTTGTGGTTAAATGGTTTTATTAAAAAGGGAAAATATTTTGACACTTAGCTTAATTATATTATAGGTGATTAATATGGATTATATTGTTTTCGACAGTGATGCTAAGAATGAACTGACCGTATATCATGTTTTAAAATTTGGTAAAGGACTGGTCACCCTATATTTAATTGGGAGGGGTGTCACAAAAAATCATATACAACCAGCCCAAGGAGGAGGGAGAATAAATTAAAAAAAAAATACAAATCTTCAACTTTGTCTCCACGTCAAAAAATCGGCAACGATGCCATTTGATAAGTATGTTTCCTCGGCAATGGCGACATTTGATAACTGGACTTTTTGCGTGTGGTCGTTGTCTTCAAAAACCAATATCAAAATTTCAATGAATACCTATAAAACTTGTTTAAAATAACTTGTATTGCGGTAAGTACGGGTATCAATCCAATTATTGTGAAAACTTGCAATTCAATTTGTTTTTTATAATCTTTTTTCTTGTTTTATTTTTTTAAAAACAATTTCAAGGAAAAATTAACTACTAAATGCTAAAATTAAAATTACTAAAGAACGAAAATTAATGTGCCACCAAGTGTGAAATATGTGAGAAAGTCAAGAGATGTGATTATACCGCATTATCAATTATTTTAATTTCTCAATTTATTAGTTTAAAATATTTCAAGATAATATTAAATCGATAATCTAACTCTCGTTACAATTATAAATTTAATAATATCTTTCTTAGAAAAATAATTTAAAAATGTCACACAATGAAAAATCAAGAATTATACTATTTTCAAGAAAATTTCCCGCTAGGATCAATTTAATAAAAACTGTATCAATTCTTTAATTTCAACACCAAATTAATATTTAAATTTAGGAAAAACTTATCTCTAGTTCGATTCCCAAAATCAAGAATTAATTTTTAAATTAATTTATTAACTCTCATTACATAAATTAATTTTTGACAAGTCTAAGTTAATGAAACTAGAAATATAGCAATTAATGAAATTAATTAATTAATATAATATCCTACACAGTGCATCCCACCCCTTGAACAGGGTGACTAGCCAAGCATAATTAAACAATTAATAACAGTCATAAACATGGAATAATAATTATAAAAAAAATCAATAAATACAATACATAAAGTCTCCTTTCGCATTGATTTATTCGATCGCGTTCATAAACGTGTGTCCCAATGTCTTCACAAATCCAACACTTAATTACACAAATAAGAAGAAAAACTGAAACTAAAAATCTATTCTAATGCTAAATAATTTTTTTCTTATTTTTCTTATTTTTTTTATTTACAAAATGTACAAAAATTGGTCTAGCTCTCTCTCTCTCTCTCTGCAGTTTCCTCCCTGTCGTCTGATGAGAGTTCTCTTTTTATGAGCTGCCTCCCCCTTTATATTATGACCCACGAATAGTTTTGGTTGGGAGCTCATTTAGGCGAAGTTAAAGTAGATATTTGGAGGGATTTTATTTTTCCTCATGTGGGTTTTGTTGGCTTGACCTTGTTCTTGTTTTAGTGGAGATAATGGTAGGTGGAGTTGGATATGGGTTTTTGAAAGTTGGTCCGGATTAATGGGTTTCTGGCCGTTAGGAGTTCGTGGGGTTGCATTGGGTTTCGCCCGACTTTGAGGCCTGGGTAGCTGGAGGCAACTATGGGGCTTCGGGTCGGGGACAGTTTCAAACCGGGATGGGTCGGAATGGAGAGCAGGTGGTGTAGGAGGCTGTCCGGGTTTGGAGTTCACCGGGTATGAATTTTGGGTTGCATTAAGTTTTAGATGGAAGTCGTGGGTTTGAATATGGGTGTGGGAGAGTGGTTTGTTTTTTGGCTATGGTGGAGGTTGGGTCCGAGTTTCGGAGTTGTTTGGTGTGGAAATCGGGTATAAGGGTATTGGTACGGGTTGGGTTTACAAGGAGTATTGGGTTTATTAGTTTGATGGAGTTTAATGGTGGTGGGAGAGAGAAGAGACAAATGGGTTATGTTGTCAATGAAGGTTATGGTGGTTATGAGAGGTAAGGGAGTGTATGGAGGTAGAAGATGGTGTGGGGATATTTGGGTGTCTGTACATGTATGGTAAGAGTAGTGTGTGTGTGTGTTTAGTTAAAAAAAATTAAAATACAATAAATTAGAAATATTTACAACCTAACAAAAGAAAATCTAAAACTCAAAAAACCTAAAGTTTATCAAACTAAAAAAAAATTAATTTCTAAACTTATAAAAATTAAATTTTTACAAGACTAAAATAAACTACAAATCTAAAGTCTATTAAAACTAAAAAAAATTAAATCCTTAACCTAAAACTAAAAGACTGAAATAAAATAAAATACGAATAACAAAATTAACTAACTAAAAAAAACCAAAAATAAGTAAATAAATGAAAATAATATATATATATATATATATATATATATATATATATATATATATATATAGCTATTATATTTACATAAGTAATAAAAATATCCGACACACAATAAACAACCCTAATATCTACAACTATACACACATAAATAAAGCATAAAATTCATAAAAATATAAAATAAATCCTAAAAATTATAAACGACTCAAATAAAAATCTAAAATAAAATAAAAATAAAAAATAAAAATAAAATTACAAACCAAATAGACACAAGGCTCGGGACAGGATAGGGGTTTAGGCATAGGTTTGGTTCAAGACTGGGCTCGGGGAATCGGAACACATCAAGGCAAGCTCAAATAGGACTTCAGACTTCACGACCGCTTTGATTTCTTCGTTTCGTGCTTTTGACCTCTATTATGTCGCAATTATGCCGATTTAGCACTATTTGTACCACGACAACATATTGACAAGCAAAATGATAAAATACGAACATAAGGCCATTTTTATTAAAAACGAGCGACTAAAATGCATCTATTCGGGGTATAAAATAGACACTTTTGGGTGCTTATCAACAACCTTACCAAAATTAATATCACAGAGACTTCTTTGATGAAGAACTTTGATATTCATATATGTCTTGATGTTAGAATGATCTTGAATACTCTTCGACGGTTATAGCGGTATACGACATACTCTAATGTAAACAAGACTTATAAAATATGTACTTACATATAAAAATTAAAATAATGTAAAAGTTAAAATAATTTAAACTTACGTTTTCCATTCTTCGACATCTTCTTGTGTGTCAAATAGATAACGAGCTACTTGTTCATGTTGCAAACTCATTATTTTCACTTGTTTGCCCATCACATGACAACCCTCATCGATGAACTCATAAATGTCATCCACGTTGGCCGAGTCAGGCATATATTCTCAAGTGTAGATTGATGACTCCTTGGTGATGTATTCCTCTGCAATTCATCCTTCAATGTATCATGTATTCTTGACGTAATCTTTAAAAACTTTCATCAATATTTCAAACGGATACATCCACCAATATCTAACTGGGCCGCAAATAAGTGCCTCGTTGCGTAGGTGTACCAATAAGTGAACACTTAGGTCAAAGAAAGGTAGGGGAAAGTATTTCTCTAACACATAAATCGCTTCGTTCACCGCCAATTTTACGGCCGCTATGTGATCCCTATTGACTACCTTCTCACATAAAAGTGAGAAGAAGATACTAATTTGCATAATAGCCCTTCGAAAAATCTTGTGCTTAGAGAAAAAGTGTTTAAATAATAGAGGAACCAATTTCATGATCACATGCCAATTGTGGGACTTACACTAATGTAAATCATGGGTAACATAATTCACAATCCTTTGCAAGTTGGACGGAAAATTAGATGGAACCTTCAAATTATATATTGTGTCTAAAAGCACCTTTATTTCCTCACTCATCAAAGTAAACGCACCAGGGGGAATTATTGTCCTTCCCCTACTATCTTCTTTCAACCGTTGTTATGGCTTAAGTTTCAACACTTTAAGGTCTTTTCGTGCAGTTTATCCATCCTTCGAATGACTCCCCCCCAAGGGATGTGCCCATAATATGTTCAACGATGTTCTTCTCTGCGTGCATCACATCCAATAAATGGCGCACCGGGTTATTCTTCCAATAAGGAAAGTCAAATAAAATTGACTTCCTAGACCATGCCTTTCTTGTCTTAGTTTCATTCCTAGTTGGTGTCTTCTTATGCTTGACATTCTTAAATTTAGGGTTCTTACCTGGCATATTAGGGCCACAATCAGAAGGTTTACTTTCCATTTATGAGCCCAAAATTTTTCTTTGAGGTAGCCTATGTTCAACCCCGCCCGGTAAAAAATTAAAACCTTTCTTAAATCTAAAACTATTAGGGGGGAGGGAAAAAACCTCCTACGGAAATGGTATACATTTTTTGAGCTAGCGAGGAGACGAAGAGATTCAGTCTCCTATCCATAAAATAGGACACCCCAAATAACCATGTACTACACAACCGGATAATGTCCCATAAGTTGGAAAATCATGAATTGCCAACATAAACATAGCTTCCAGTGTAAACTCTTCTTTTCTAAAAGAGTCAAATGCTTGCACACCCTCTTCCCACAACTCATTTAATTCTTCTACCAAAGGAGATATGTAGACATTGATGTCCTCATTTGGTGCCTTTGGACCAGGTATCAACAAAGATAACATCAAAAATTCAGGTCTCATGTAGTTGAATGGAATAGGATCACTGGACATATACTCTGATTGGTGATTAGACTTACAAATGGATTGAAACCATCTCTTGATATTTCCAAAAGAATGTTACGCTGTTCTCGAGCAAAATTAGGATACTCAAAACTCAACCTCTTCCATCTTGTAGAATCAATAGAATAGCGCAAGAGATTATCCCCTACTTCTGCCCTAACATGCCAAGTAATTGCCTCCTCTAGCCATGGTACAGTGAAAAACTTCTTTTATTTAAGCCCAACGGGAAAATATTTCATCACTTTTTGAGGCAATTTTGAGCTTATGCCTTCCTTGCCAGTAGATTGGACATATCTAAGTTCATCACATATCGGACACCGATCGAGATTTTCATACTCCTTTCGATGTAGTATGTAGTCATACACACAATCATGAATGGATTTACACTTCATTACCAAACCTTTCAAGCTATTTTTCATAGTAGGATAGTTGTTTGGAAGCGTACTCTGCTTGGGGTAGCAAGCCCTTCACCCAATTCAAAATTTCTGTCACGCTATTGCTAGACAAACCATATTGAGTCTTCAAAATATGCAAACCAACCACGACATGTAAAGTTATTTGATCTATCTCACATCCAGAGTATAATGATTGGGTCGCCTTAAATTTTATACTTTGGTAGTCATCGTCAAGGTTTATCTTGATATCTTCATGAGCACGTGAACCTTGTACATTGTCAGTGACCTCATTCTCTTACACTTTATGAACTCCATACGCGTCATCAACTAAATCCTCTAGCATATTATGATCTACATTATCATCCACCCCTTGTACATCTATCCTACTTGTTGAAGGTTGTTGTGAAGGTTGCTCGGAGACAAAAGGAACTTTGGGTCCCCTATGAAAAATCCAAATTCGATAACTATCTTGCATACCCCATCTTAACAAATGTAGTTTAACTGTTTTCCACCTAAACACCTTAGCATTCTTACACCTAACACACGGATACATAAACTATTCATCATTATGACATCTCTTTGCATATTTCACAAATTCATTAGCACCTCTGCGAAACACATCCCCTAATCTATTTGTCTCACCCATCCACTATTTGTATATTGGATATCCCATCATAGCTACTACAAACAATCACCTATTATGGTAAGAAGCGTATATTCATGGATCAGTATAAAAAAAATGTGAACATTTAGCTCCCATTAGTATGGATAATCACCTATTGAATGCGTATGCATAAGAACTAGAAGGCTGGTTTTTATGCGCACTATATGCAATTTAAATTAGCTATAGATGTTACAAAACTGTTATGTCGTGCATTTAAATGAGAATACATGCAGACATGCACCCCCTGAAGTAAGTGTTATATAAGAAGTTTACTGAATGTAAATTTATTCGTGCATTCAAATTCAGATTATAATATTAATTCCTATTTACTCCATCTCCTCTAAAGGGTGAGTGGTACTATCCCATTCAAGACCGCATATTTCTGTAATATACTTAACAGCTCATGCACATTGTTCTAATTTGAGGAAATTTCGACAGCATATCCCAATAATTCTCCAAGTACACGACATATATTTGTAAGTGTGAGTGTTATTTCAATTTATCAATTGAAATAACACTTAACATCGCATCATCTAGTATGTACCCAGAGAACATTAAGATATGACTGTAGAACTTCCCCCCAAAGCAACAAGTTTAAGCCACTAAGAATATTATTATACAAAAACTATGCAGTCCCAAACTGTACAAGCGAGACAATTCGAGAGATCTCATTACAGGGGTAATGACTCTAGAATGGGTCTAAGGGCTATTGAATACATACGCATAAGAAATAGAAGGCTAGTATCTATGCTCACTATATATAATTTAAAGTATGTTTCATTTAATTATATGTTATCATAATTCGAGAGATTTCATTTAATTTTGGAATTTAAAGTACGCATAATAACTAAAACTTATACCAATTTATAATTTATACCAATATAAATACCAATTCAAATTCAAATTCAATTTATACCCATACGAATACCAATTCAAATCAAATTTTAATTTATAACCAATTTATACTAATTTACACCAATATCAATATCAATTCAAATTTAATTTCAATTTGAACCAATTCAATTCAATTGATTTTTTTTATATGAACTACTTTTTCAAGGATCATTTGATTAAAAAGTAAAATAAGTGGGGAGGATGAGTGAACCCACCTCTAAGGCGTACAAACCAAACCGAAAACCCAAAAAATAAAACACCTAAGAAGGTGGATCATACAGGTTCAAGCCTCAAATACAAAAGGACACAATAGAGAATAAAGAAAACAAACAAAAGAGCAGACTAATGAGCTCCTTCATAGGCTTTTCTGATATGTTGAATCTTTGCTTCGCGAATGGCATCAAGGGTTGCAACGAGCTTGATAACCTCCTCTTTCATTTTTTTGGGGTCCGAAAATGACGTATAAATACTATCGAGCTTTTTAGAGAAAAGAGAGCCCAAATCTTCATTAACCTTGTCGATGGCCTCTTTTGCTAATTCTGATTTTAATTTGGACCCATCATTAAGCCAAATGTCTTCCTTGGCTTTGAGATTAATGGCTCTTTTTTGTGCCCTACTCAAAGAGAAATTAATAAGATTTCGTTTCTTATAAAGATGTGCTTTAATATTGAGATCCTATTCAATTGAAATTTCAATTTCAATTTCGTTCAATTCACTTGAATTTCAATATCTATACAAATGCAATTCATGTTATAAGGTCGGGGCACATCGAATCGTCTAATTCGAATTCAAATTCAATATCACACACACTAATTCAGACAAACTAATTCACACACACCTAGTATCTATGAACACTATATATAATTTAAAGTATGTTTCTTTAATTATGTCTTATCACAATTCGAGAGATTTCTCAAATTTAATTTCAATTTATAACCAATCTACACCAATATCAATACCAATTCAAATTCAATTTCAATTTATACTAATTCAATTCAATTGACATTGAATTTCAATTTTGTTCAATTTCAATTTCAATTTCAATTCAATTCAATTCAAATTCAAATTCAATATCTATACAAATGCAATTCATGTTATAAGGTCGGGGCACATCTAATCGTCTAATTCAAATTCAATATCACACACACACAATCACACACACTAATTCATACACACACATACATTCACACACACACACACACACACACACACATCCTTCCCCCTCTCACACACACACCCCTATACACACCTACCCCTAACCCACCCCTACCCCTACCCTACCCCCAACCTACACACACACACGCAGACCCACGCACACACATACCCACCTACAGACACACACATATACAAAGACCTACATACACACACGTAGTCCTACACACACACACACACACACACACACACACATACTAAGGAAATAGATAGATAGATAGATAGAGAGATAAATAGATAGAGAGAGAGAGAGAAAACCGTCGCGCAGAGAGAGAGAGAAAAATAGTGGGACAAAAAAAGGGATTAAGGTTTTTAGTTAAAGGCGATGTCACGGACCTATCAAGGTCTTTGACCGTGATAACTTTCTAAAGTTGTCACGGTCATTGACCCTGACAACTTCAGTTGTCACGACCTTGTCACGGTTAATAACCGTGATAAATCCTTGTCATGGACTTGTCACAGTCATTGATCGTGATAAAAAATACGTGTTTTTTTATCACGGTCAATGACTGTGACAAGGTTGTCCAGCTTAAAGGTGACAATTTAGCCTTTTGGTGCAGTGATAAATAATACTAATACAAACATACAACGGGAAATAGGAAATGCTTGTCTTACTAGAAATGTCCTAATTATCTACGGGTAACATGCCCAAATGGAAAATACTAAAATACTGAGTCCTATTTATATAGAAGAAACTGATGCGTCTATAATCAAATCTCGCAGCGTCTGCAGCTACGACACGTATCGGCAAGATGGAATGACTAACCTTGTGGTCCCTGTCGGTGAACACCTGGGGTTTTAAAAATATTTGATGATGAGTCAAAGCCCAAAATATTTGAAAAATATTTACAAGTATTTAAATGCTTTAACAGTAAAGGTGCAATGTAGAGTGTGCACCTTCCCTCACCTTTTCATCTATAGTGTGCACCTAACGCATTTATTTTATTATCCTAATCAAGCTACCCAACCTAACTAGGACAATAACCGCTAACATATCCAACCCCACTAATAATCACTATTAACAAATATGCACTACCTTCACTAGGTATATCTTCATAAATATTACATAGCTACCCACATGCTACAATTAGATATTCACTCAACTATCTCATATACATATACATATACATCACTTACTATATACTTATATACAACATCCACATAATAGTACCATGCGGATGCATACCTAGTGTGCTATCAGGGTCCAAGCAAACCACGTATAACAACTGGGCCATCGTGTCGAAATCTCACTATCAAACCCCAAAACGTAAACACAAACAATGGAGGCCGTCATAAACATACATCCGGGAGTTGCAACCATAACACATCGCCCCCAATTGATATCCAAACTACTATCTATCCTCACTCATGGATAGTGGCCATGTAACAGTACTATGACCTGGGGAAATAACCCAACACCTCGCGCCAGGGTGGTTTGCCCACTATGCTCAACCTCCTAACGATAGCACTACCGAGTTAGGTATGTTTCAAACAGACAAACAATAATCATATATATATATATATATATATATATATCATTGACAACGTATGATAATACCCACACCGTACTAGCCTATCGATTTCGAAGTTATAACTAAGTTTATGATTCAAATTAAGTATTCACTCACTTGGTAACAAATTCATCTCACTTCAATCCAACTAATAGTTAGCCTAAAACATTCACTAACTCTCTAAATATGTTCCAAGGTATCCCAAACCAATTTCGAAAACTTATACTCCCACTTGTCCAACACTAATGGTTTTAAAACAACGCAAATTAAAAATAGGACACCCCAGCAAACCGAACTGGTTTTCTTGGTAGATCGAATTACTTTGGTCAAGCGAACCGATTCGCTCCTCAATGAACCGGTTAGATTTACTGCGTTTCCCTTTATCTTTATCTACGAGTCTACACCTTCATAGTCCATCAATGGAGGTCAAAGCCTCCCAAAACACTGAATTATGATCCCAAACATATATATTATTATCCTAAGTTCATTGTAAACACGATTGAAACCCGAATCCAGCATTTATTCAAATAAAGATTCTTATTTATTGATTCAATTAACCCATTCTAAAACCAATCAAGTGTTTTAACCCATCATTCATCTGGCAATCAAATTAATATTGTTAAATCACAAATCAATACTCGTAGTTGTCTCGACGATTCATTATAAATATTAGATTTTATCTTTGTTAACTAGGAACATAATTAACTGCAATATGCAAAATTTTAATCAAGTAAATACTTGACTTGATGCATAATTATCCAAAGCTCTAGTTATTCTTGTTGATTTGATTCCAAAAATGACTTCTCCTTTTTGTCTAAGCCCTCTTCTTCTTACTTTCTCTTTTTTTTTGCCTCCTCTCTTTTGATATATCTTCTCTCTTATTCTCTACCTTAATCCCAGTAATCAGAGGTTAATTGAAGCTTCTATCCACCCCACTAACCCACTAATACCCCCTTTTGAAACTCTAATTTTCGGATTCGGGTTAAGCCCTAAGGGTAAAAACACGATTATGCCCTTATATGAGCCATTCTATGTCTAAAAAGCTCCTGAAACCCAACTATAACCCTCGGGTTCCTATTTAGGTCTATTTCGACCCATTCCGGATCACTAGTGCACTCAAAAAGGCCATCTGAGCTACTAAACTAAAAATTATCAATAATTACATTAACGGGACTCGATATGTGCGCACAATTAGTATCACCCTTAAACCGTTTAATCCGATTTCACTTACTAAACGACATAGTATAATAATTTTCACATCACTATTTATGGATTACACGCAAGCAAATTTTTTTAATCATAAATATTAATCCTAAAAGTCATTAATTTATATTTATCGAAACCAATTAAATTTCCCAATTAATTTAATAATTTTATGCATACGTGGAATAAAATGCTCTCAAAAGTATGGGCCAACTATAATATGCCAACTATAATATCTCCCTTATAAGTCTACCATGGTTAATCTCCTTTCCTTCCATCCTTATTTATATACATTTTTCTTATATTTTCTCGCCCATTGTTTGGCATTTCTCGATCTACTATGATAAGTTGTTGGAGTAAAATGACCGGATGAAGGATTTCTCTATTGATGTGGAGGTGACGTTCGAAGAGTTGGGCAAGTCCCCAGAGGCTACTCGGTCACTGAATGCTACCCAAGAAATCAAGAAGTTGAACTTCAGGGAAAAGGCCAAGAGATTGTAGGACGAGAAGATTAAGTTTCAGAAGAAGATTATTGATTCTTCTATGCTGGTGGCTGTTGCGGAACAAGACAAGAAATATACCGAGAACGCTAAGGCCAGGGCCGATCTTTCTAAGACACAGTTCAAGAAGGTCAAGGCCAAGATGAGGAGGACTTAGTTGGCATGTCAAATGCTAAATATGAGGCCTTTACTCGTGGCTATGATAGGGCCTTTTCTAATGTCGAGATCCAGATCGTATACCTTAAAAAAGGTACTTTTTAAAAACGTTTGGGATGAGGCTCTTATCAGGGTCGGCACTTATGAGAATTTTGACTTCTTTAAGGAGCACAACGCAAGTCACCCTACTAAAATTGAGGATGAGGATGAGGAGGTGGAGGATGATGATGAGGTTGTGGTATGAGGGAAAACATTGCTAATGAGCCCATTCTGGTTTAGGTTGAACAAGATGTTGAGTGACTCACCTTAAATATTGTATAACGCAAGTGTACGCTAATCATGAGTGTAGTGTAAAACCTGATAAGACCGAAGTCGATTTCTGCAGGGAATTATATGAACCAACATAGATATTCTTATAGTTAAAAGTTAATAAGTAAGAGATAAAACAAATTAAAATATGATTAAGGTGTTGTGAGAATTAGTGAACAAAAGTGAACCACAATTAAGGGGAACACTTATAAAAAAATCCTTTAATTACCTATAAGATACTCTAAAAGAGAGTATAATGGAAAGATAGGGTCCATATACCTTCTATTAAATGCAATGAGCTAAGTAAAGACTAGTGAAGTGACATTTTCATAATAAAAGTGGATTTCAAGTGATTTTTTACTAACTATTATGATAAAATTTAAACTAAACTAAATAATAAGTGAAATAATGAAATAAGAGAAATATGGCGTGTAAACAAACATGAAACGAGTCAATGGATTAAAATTTACCACTTAGACTATTTGTTTTTAACTAAGCTTATAGTTTATTTATGTGAATAACCCCAAGATAAGTGTAGATACACAAATCAATTCTCGTCACAATGTGGGTTTAAAATTAAAATTTACTATTTTCTCTAAAAAATTATCCATCCAATGTCGAGGCATGAATTAAAAATGTGAAAGTCTTATAATGATATTCAAATGAGAATAATAAATAAATTAAATAAAATTAAAAATAATCATGCTAAGGGCTTTATCCATCCCCTTGAATCGGTTATTTAGCCTTTCATTTTGATATTATTACATACATGGTGTAATAATGTACCCATTTTAGGCTTGCAACATTGTGACGAGAGAGAGAGAGAGAGCATGATAAAACAAATTTCCTTGCATTTAAATTTCCAAAACCCCACCAAAATATAACCCACAAATATTAGTAAAATAATGAGAGAATAAGAGGTCAAGAAAAGTCACTAGCCTCTTCTGAAAATTTGCACTCAACCTTTATAATTGTCACTCATAAAAAATATTTCTAACTCACACTTAACTCACTAGAAAAATTATAAAAAAGAAAAGAAAATACTACTCACCAAACTATACAATAACTAATCCTAAATCACACCTACAAACTACTCCGAAATAGAAAAACTTTAAAAATGTTATTTAGCTCTCAGACCTTGAGTGTTGAATCCCCACGAATTAATGCAACATCATATTCTCTTTATAGGTGAGGAAATAGCAAAGGTTTTAGAGAAAAAATAAAATGAAAAGGGAATAAAGTGGGAAGAGGTAGTGGAGATGCTTGGGTTGTTGTTGGGTAGGGTTTATTTTATGGCATGTGGGGAGAGAAACTAATGGATATGGTTTTGACAAACAAGACACACACAAATATATATATATATATATATCTGTGTGTGTGTGTGTGTGTGTGTGTTGAGAGAGAAAGGGATGTTGAGATGGTTTAGAGAGTAAAGAAGTAGGTTGATAGGGATAGAGGTCTGATTAGGTGTGTGGCAAAGGTTGTACAAGGAAGAGTGGGGCAATGGGGATTTGGCTAGTAGGAGTGTGTGAGGGAATAACACCATGCTGCATATTTGTACAGGGGTAACTTAAATTGGTGGTAAGAATTAAGATGTTTATGTGCGATGTGTGGGTATGTGAAATTATATATTATCCATTTATATTTATTTGGTTGGCTTATTTCCGTGTCAAAGCACTAGAATCATGCATTATATAGCCAAAAAACTTAATTTCATATAGATGTAGTTTGTTAGAGAGAGTCTTGTTCATTAGACAACGGTGAATATTGAACATTGAAGATCATATGACTTTTGTACAAAGACTATCATTGCAACTACTATAGAGAATGCCCTTTTTATGAATTATCAGTGAAAACGTCTAAAGGCTATGCACACTCACGTATTTTCATTTAACTTTCAAAAACGCTTTTAAAAAAAGAAACAAGTGATCATTTATATTGAGAATTGTTTTGTTTAAACTAAAAGGAAAGGCCTTGTTTTGAAAAATGTAACTTGTTTATGGGGTAGAAACTTTTTTTTCCCTAAACCGCAAGCACAACTACATTTTGAGCTTGTGCGCACAGCTTTGCAGGTTTTAGGCTTCTACATAAAATCGTGTGGACGACAACACGTTTTTAGTGTGACTTGCTCATTCCTAAAAAGCTGTGCACACAGAGGTAATTTTTATCGTGCGCACGACATTGTCAGTTTTTTTATTTTTTATTTATAAATAGATCATTTTCCCCTCCAATTTGATATATCACTATTCCTATATATATCTCCTATACTAAGAGAGGAGATTCGAGGTTGAGAACATATCAATTGATTTTCTTTAAGAAAATCCACTTGTTCCATTCACAATTGAGAGAACCTAATGTACTTGATCTAGTTTTTATAAGGAATTTAGAGTATTTTGTGATAAAATCCCCAAAGCATAAATTCTATCTAACTTATTCTATTTTGGATTGAAGATAACAAATTTGATCTAAAAGAGGTGTTTGTGCTACTAGAGAGATCAAGCATGGTGGGATCCTAAAGAGGATAATGTGACTCCTTATTCGTCCAATGGAGTTTCACGTAGATCACTCTTTGTAAATGGGGGAGACTTCATTGTTGATCAAATAACTTATTATTAGGGAATAAAATGGAGGTATCTTATTGCATTGTATAAAAGATTTTTAAGTTGAATGAAAGATTACGAATGCATTAAGAGTGTGGGATTTCCCTTATAAATGTGTCTTGTGGATTGTTTGTGTATTAATTACCTTTTTTATCACATTAATAACACACACAACACTTAGATTCAAAGTGGATCTATGAAGATCCATTGAAATTGAACCTAAGAATTGCATCTAGTTTATTTTGAATGGTTTAATTGCAGATCCAATTGCCTCTTTATCTCACATAATTGATGTTTAACTAGGATTGCTAAAAATTGGAAAGGATTTTTAAAGTTGAGAATTCCCGTAGAGAAGCATATTCACCCCCTCCAAGTTTATTTGAGCGTACAGATTTGCACATCACACCTCATGTATGAAATTTGCAAGCATCCTCAATATGTTATCTATTGTGTGTGTATGTATATAAATAGTTATATATAAATCTATTAAATATCAATAATACATACTAATAGATAATATACATATTTATAATAATATAAACACACACATATAAATATATAACTATAAAAATAAAAAATACACATAATATATTAATTAACATAATAAATACATATGGTATAAGCACACACAATACACACACATAATAATAATAATAATAATAATAATAATAATAATAATAATAATAATACTAATAATAATAATAAAACACATGTAAAATACATAAAAAAATATATTCTAATAACTGTGGCGACAATTATTATGCAATACAAATAAATATGAAAGAGGTAACAATCAAGAAAAGATAAATAAAATGCCAATCACACAACAACGGGTATACGTGGTTCAGCAAAGATGTGCCTACGTCCACGGTGGTTCAGTCAGTGTTATTTCTCTATATTCTGAAGAATAAGTACAGAGAATACAACTTGTCCTTTGCCCCGGACTTAGGGTTTAATTTATACATGAATATGTTGGAGTAGTGGGGGTGATGGGTTCCTCCTTGTTAGCCATCTCCCCTACATGGGATCGCGTTCTCCCACAACTTCTCTTCATGGGATCGTGGGGTGACCGGATCAATAAAAGGTGATGGGCCTGGGCTTTGGACCGCTAAGGAGAGGCTACTCGTCCAGGCCTATGATGCTAAATTCAGGGTACCCACAATTGCCCCTAAATTTGTTGGGCCATTTTTACAGGTCCAATGAATTTAAATAATCAGCTATTATGGTTGATTTCTTTGAAAACTGTGAAGTTGCTTTGGCGGCACCCGCTTCGCTATCCGTGCGCTATGATTAGACTTGAAGGCTCGTTAGAATAAGACACATTTTCTCTTCGTCGCTTCAGCTTTTCCAGCAATCTTCTATCTTCTGAGAATTCTTACGCTTTGTACCTTCTGTTTTCGATCTCTACTCTTGTTGCTTCTTCGCCATTTGACCTGATCTTATGTCTTGTAAGTCTCTCGTGCCCTTTTCATTTTCTCTTGAGTTTATAGTTTTTCTTGTGTTTTTCCAATGGCGAAGATTAGGAATAGGTCAGTCGTCGAGTTTAGAAAATTCTACAACGTTCCTGAGTGGGTAGAGATTGAGTGTTGCGCCTCGCCTCCTAGGAACGTTAGGGATATAGAGGATGCGCATTGGTTTCACGTTTTGTTGCTCTCCTAGGGGGGACTTACCTTTCCCCCTAACGATCCGTTTCTTCATTTTTTTAGCTATTTTAGTATCGTTCCTGCACAATGTTCGCCCAACGTATGGAAAATAGTGAACCGCGTGCATAGGATAAATCAATTATACGGCATAAGGTTAGGGCTTGTCGAGGTCTGCTTTTGTTTTTCCTTTTCTCGTACGAGTTCGGGTGTTTTGTACCTTAAGGCTAGGAGTCCTGATAGGGTATTGGTAGTAAATTTACCTGATTCCCATAAGGACTACTGGCAAGAAGGTTTTCTTGTTAGGAATTGGCAATTCTCCCCCCATTCTGAAGGGTCGAGGTCTGAGAGGTTCACTGTCCCCTTTTATGGGGAAGACTATATAGGTAGATGTTGTATTATTGCTTTAATCTTTGCTGACTTGTGATTTTTCTAACCTCTCTTTGCTTTTTCTTTCACAGCGAGGACAAAGAATTTGGAGCCTGCTCTCAGCGAGGTCCGTATCTCAGAGCTGGTGAAAGCTTGGAATATTAGGGAGTCTTTGGTTGACGGCGAGCATCCTAGGGCTGTTGCTTTTTTGCTTGAATACAATAATACAGGCTCCAGCTTCATAGCTCGACCTATGGATAGTGTTCCAGACTTTGATTCTTCCGTAGAGACTTCGGCTGAGCCCATCCAGTTGGACGAAGAAGAGAGCAACTCAGAGAGTGATCCTGCAGGTGTTGTGAGTAGTTTGGGTGCAGGAAGTGCTGGCAGTAGAACTTCTTCTGAAGGAGATTCTGAGGCTCAAGACTCGTCGAGCACTACCAGAAGTTCTTCTAAAGAGATGCCTCCCAGGAGGAATTTGATCAGAGATGACGATGATGATGATGTGCTCCTTGCACAGAGGTCCAAGAAAACGAAGACTGCCTCTGGGGACAATCTTACTGGTTCCCGGCCTTCTTCTCAGGAGCAAGAGAAGAAGAGGAGGGAGGAGGAGCAGGTGAGAGAGAGAGAGAGGAAAAATGAGGAGGACAGGAAGAAGGTGGAGGAGAAAAAGAAAGTGGAGGAGAGAACGAGAAGAGAGAGAGAAAAAGAGGAGGAGGGTGGAATCGAGGACCAAGACGGGTCAAGCTCTGGTCCCAGTGTCCGCTTTGCCCGAGGGGGCTTCGGTGGCTGCCTCTCCTCAGCTTGCCCCTGCGCTGCTCGAGAGAGCAGTTCTTCCTGCAGATCGCTAGAGGGCATTGGGGTCCAATCAGTTGGCTCTGCAGGCTAGCTAGAGGCTCGCCTTGGTAAAGTTCTCTTCTAATTCTTAATTTCTTTTAACCAGTTTTGATGGTTTCTTCTTTCTGATTCTTTCCTTGTTTTTTGCAGTTTGTGACCAACTTCGCTGTGCTCTATCGCTCTCGCGACGAGGTGGTGAGAAGGAACGGTGAGCTGGAGCAGCAGAAGTCTACTCTGGTAGCCAGGGGTTCTCAGCTGGAGGCCAATCTGAAGGCTGCTGATGCAGCTCGAGCTTCATCTGCCTCGGCCCTTGCTGATTCTGCTCGCGAGAGGGATGACGCTGTCAGGGAGCTTGGCGAGCTGAGGAAGGCGTACGACCTGGTGTGCTCGAGCAAGCTAGACTTGGCAGAGAAGAACAGGGTTCTGGACGAGCAGCTGGAGGCGGAGAAAGCCCAGTCGGCCACTCTTAAGGAAGATTCGTACAACTCTGGCTGGGCTGCTGCGTATGAGGACGCCGAGGTTCAGATAGGCTATATCAGCCGTCTGAACTTCAAGAAAGGGTGGAACAAGGCCCTCGTGGCTGCTGGGGTGGATGTTGCATCCCCACTCTTTGATGAGCATGATCCAGGGCCAAAGCCAGTCGTGGATGAGGACCCAGCCCCAACTGCTGAAGGCACCAATCCTGTTTCTCAGGCGACTCCAACTGATGCTCCCTTGGTCGAGGGGGCAGTGGACACCCCTGCAGAGGGTAATTCCCCTGCTGATGCTGATAAGGACAAGGGTCCATCCACCAAGGTTGCTAATTGATAGGGATTCTTTGTAACTTTTTTCTTTTTTGATCTGATGTAACCTCGCCCATTATCAATGAAAAGACTTCATTTTTGTTTATGCTGATCTCTTTCTTTTCTCTTTCTTTTACTTGTAGTTGGTTGATGTGGATGACTATATTCCTGTTACCTCCCAACTAGGTAGGACTCTTGGTCCTAATGCAAGCCCTGCAGTTCGCTAGGCCTTTGCTAGGCTTTGCAGGTTTGCTAAGTCAAGGAACAAGAAATATAGGGATCAGTCCGAGCTAGTGGCCAAGTTGAAGGACAGGCTCCAGGAAATGGAGGAGATCGGTGCTTCAGTGCAAGAAGAAGTTAGCGAGCTGAGAGCGAAGTTACTGGAGGCCACCGAGATCAACCAAGTAGTGGAGTTTCTGCAGCGGGAGAATGAAGACCTGAGGCGGGAGGTCTCGAAGCTTAAGGAGCATTCGCCGAGCACCGCTTCGGCAGTCCTACAAGGCTCTTCTTCTTCGCGAGATGCTCGGCCTCCCCTCCTGCGTGCTGGTAGGAGTACCAGGGGTAGGAATAGGGAAGTCGAGGAACATCGTGAGGGGGAAATGGAGGAGCTGCGCGTCGATGTTCGGCGAGCTTATGTGACCGCTGCTGGGCTCCAGAGGGACGTTACCCGACTACGGCATCTATTCAAGAAGGGCCCTCGCCAAGTGTGGACTGATGGCTATGATCAGGGCTGGATGGATGCTCCCACAATATTATCAGAGTTCGAGGAGCTCTCCTTCATCAGGGGGTGGTTGAGTGCTCTCAAAGAGCTACAGGTCCCGAGGAACTCGAGGTTGTGGTATCGGCACGAGATGTCCTCCTCTACTCTGATGCCCAATCCATTCAGGCGAGATGATCGATGGATCCCCATCGATGCTATTCCCCGGCGACTATTGGAGTTGGACGTAAATGATGTTGTGGAGGAGTTCGATCCTTCTCCTGATGATGGGAGGAGAGCTAAAGTAGCTTACTACCTTGCTCGGAGGCTTCCACCTCCTTGATATTTTTTTTTATTTATTTTTTATTTTTTTTATAATTGTAAATGCTTTGGGCGAGCTTCGCCGACTAAACATGTACTATTATTGTTTGTAAATATAAAAGATTAATGGAAAGTTCGAGTTTTGGGCGATTTTGCCGACTAAACGTGTTCATCCAATCTTTTTATATTTTTGCAGCTTCACAATCCTTTTTATCTTGTCATGTGAGTGTCCACCCAGTCCAGTATTAAGAATACCATTGTGCCCTTCCTTTACCTTTTAGGTCGTGTCGTCACACTCCCTTAGGCCTAAGTAAGGCAATTGGCGAGGACACACCTGTTATTGGATGTCTTTATCCGGTCAGGATTTTGTTTAACCAAAGTAGGTTTGATGCCTAAGAATACTCTGTAGCGCTTCATATATTGCCATGGGCAATGCTAAGAGGTCTGTCGTGCTTCATGACGATGACCAGAGGAGGGGTGTTCCCCTGCTATGCCAACCATTATACCTGTGATTTGAAAAGGATTTGCAATAAGATATAATTGTTACTCTTTAGAGAGTGATCAACTGAGAGATTTTCATTGGTGAATTGAGAAATAAACTGTCTTTTCCCATAATGAGTACAATAAAAGATCTAACAATAAAACTCCTAAAAATAGAATTTCTTGAGATTAGCTGCGTTCCATGCTCGTGGTATCTCTCTGTCCTCCATCGTTTTCAAATGATAGGCACCTTGCAGATCGTCTCTAATTATCTCGTAGGGTCTTTCCCAGTTCGGGCCCAGTTTACCGTCTGATGGCTTCACTGTGTTGCCCAGGACCTTTCTTAGAACATAGTCCCTAACTTAGAATTTCCTCGGATTGACCCTTTTGCTGTAGTGCTTTGCGAGCTGTTGCTGATAGCTCGCTAGTTTTACTAGGGCAAGTTCCCTGCGCTCGTCGGCCAAGTCGAGTTCAGCGAGCAAAGCCTGATCGTTCTGACCCTGCTCGACAAGGTCGGATCTCATCGTAGGCAATCCTGCTTCTAGTGGGATGACTGCCTCCATACCATATGCTAGTGAGAATGGCGTTTCTCCTGTGGCTCGCCTAGGAGTCGTTCTGTACGCCTATAGGATATGCGGTAGCTCGGTTGTCCACGCGCCTTTGGCTTGTTCTAACCGCTTTTTTAATCCAGCGATCACCGTCTTGTTGGAAGCCTCAGCTTGTCCGTTGCTTTGAGGGTAAGCCACCGAGCTGAAGTGGTGCCTGATCCAGTGTTGGTCGCAGAAGTCCTGAAAAGGGCCACTCTCGAACTGTGTTCCATTGTCAGTGATGATGGTTCTGGGGATCCCGAATCGAGTGATTATATTTCTCCATATGAACCTCATCATGTCAGCATCTCGGATGTTTGCCAGTAGTTCTGCCTCGATCCACTTGGTAAAGTAATCAGTTGCGACCAACAGGTATTTGCGATTGCCGGCAGCGATTGGCAGTGGTCCCATGATGTCCATTCCCCACTGGGCGAAAGGCCAGGGGCTGGTCAGGGATTTTAACTCACTGGCGGGCTGGTGGACCATGGGGGCGTGAAGCTGGCATTTTAGGCATCTGCGGACATATACTGAGGAGTCCTTTTGCATATATGGCCACCAATAACCTTCCTTCATTGCTCGGAAGGCTAGAGACCTTCCTCCGACGTGACTCCCGCAAATTTCTTCGTGAAGCTCGTGAAGCACTGTCTTGACGTCGCCTGTGTGGACGCATCTAAGGTAGGGGCCGGAGAAAGATCTCTTATACAAGTCGCCTCCCGTGGATAAGTGAAAGCGAGCAGCTTTGACTCTTATCTGGTGGGCAGTCCTCTTATCCTCTGGGAGCATTCCGTTCTTCAAATAGTCTCTCAAGGGATCCATCCAGCTGGGGGCTGGTTCCAATTGGAGTATTGGTTTTGCTTTGGTCAGCTCGCAGTTGGGGTAAATGCTCGGGCAGCTGAGGAAATCGATAGGGATGATCCTTTTAATGCTGGAATCAACTGCCGAGCTCAGGGCTGCTAAGGCGTCAGTGTGGCTGTTCTGCCCCCTGGTAAACTGTTGGATGTTGATTTCTTCAAAGTTCGTCATTAAGTTTTTTACTAAGGAGAGGTAGGCTGCCATCCTCTCATCCTTCGCGTTATAGTCTCCACTTATCTGATTGGAAACTAGTTACGAGTCTCCGAATACCTGTAAATGCTTTGCTCTCAGAGTTTGCGCCCTTTGGAGACCTGCTATTAAGGCTTCGTATTCTGCTTCATTGTTGGAGGCTGCAAATCCCAGCCTGATTCCTTGCTCGAGGACTGTATTTTCTGGAGTGATGAGAACAATTCCTACTCCTGCCCCCTTTGAGTTGGAGGCTCCATCAACGAATAGTTTCCAGCTTCCCCCTGTAGCCTGGTTGTTTTGTGCTGTTGGCTTAGGCTGGTCGAAGGGTTCTTCGCATGTGAATTCATCTATGAAGTCAGCAAGGATTTGACCCTTGATAGCTGTCCTTGGTTGAAATTGGATGTCAAACCGGCCGAGCTCGACTGACCATTTAGACAGTCTGCTTGACAAATCTGCCTTCCTTAGGACAGCCTTGAGGGGGTGTGATGTAAGGACGATGATCGTATGAGCTTCGAAGTAATGCTTCAGTTTCCTCGAGGACATTACTAGGGCGAATGCGAGCTTTTCCAATGGCAGGTAGCGCTGCTCGGCGTCTAGTAAGGTTTTGCTCGCGTAATAGACTGGATGATGGATCCCTGTAACTTCACACATTAGCGCTGAGCTGACAGTATGGCTGGATACAGAGAGGTAGAGGTACAAAGAGTCCATTTGCTGTGGTATGACAAGCAGTGGTGGGGAGCTTAGGTAGGACTTGAGCTCGTCTAATGCTTGTGAGCAACCTGGGGTCCATTCTACCGTTTTGTTGCCTTTTAAGAGTCGGAAGAAGGGCTTGCATCTCTCGGAGGATTTAGAAATGAAACGATTTAGAGCAGCGAGCATTCCAGTGAGCTTCTGTACATCGCGGATTGTGCGAGGAGGTTGCACTCTTTTGATTGCATCAATCTGGTCCGGATTAACCTCTATGCCTCGCTCGCTGACCAAATACCCAAGAAACTTTCCTGACTGGACACCGAAGGAACACTTGCTCACGTTGAGTTTCATTCGGTACTTCCTGAGGATTTCGAAGGTAATTGACAGGTCCGAGAGGTGATTTTTCTTCTCCTTGCTCTTGACGAGTATGTCGTCGATGTAGACCTCCATTGTGTCTCCCATTTGATTCTTGAACATTTTAGTAACCAGCCGCTGATAGGTTGCCCCTGCATTTTTTAGCCCAAAAGGCATGACCTTGTAACAGTATAAACCAACCGTCGTGATAAACTCCGTTTTGTCCTGATCTGGGGCATACAGGGGAATCTGGTGATAGCCTGAGTATGAGTCCAGGAAACTCATTCGTTCGTGAGCTGCAGTGGCGTCTACTAGTTGGTCTATTTTTGGAAGAGGGAAGCTATCCTTGGGGCAGGCTTTGTTGAGGTCAGTGAAGTCTATGCAAACTCTCCACTTCCCGTTGCTTTTTGGAACTACCACTGGGTTGGATAACCATTTGGGGAATTGCACTTCCCGTATGGACCTTGCATCCAGCAGTTTTTCGACTTCTTTTTCTATTGCTCTGGCCTTCTCGGGAGCAGTTCGTCGTGCCTTCTGCGCTATCGGCTTGAATGTGGGATTGACGTGCAACCGATGGCAGACCATATTGGGATCGATTCCTGGCAGCTCATAGGGTTCCCAAGCGAAAACATCTATGTTGCTTCTGAGTAAGGTTAACAAATCCTTTTGCTCTTGGTCAGTGAGTGAGGTCCCGATCAGGAAGACTTTGCTGTTGTCGCCTTCTTTAGCAATTACTTCTACCAGGTCCTCTACAACACGCTCGGAGGGCAGGAGCCTGGTCTCTTCCACCCCGGGCCTTCCATATTTTAATTGCTATTTGGAAGGGATTGCACCTTCCTCCACTTTCTCGCTGGTTTGAACGGATTTTTTCTCTGGCTTTGGTCGGATGGCCGCTATGAAGCACTTTCTCGCTATCGCCTGGTCGCCATGTATCTCCATCACTCCCCGCTCGGTGACATATTTGAGTTTTTGGTGGTAGGTCGAGGAGACTGCCTTCATTGCATGAAGCCATCCCCTGCCGAGGATGGCTTGATACGGTGAATCGATGTCGACCACCAAGAATTCGATCATTTTTGAAACATTTCCAGCGAGCACTGGTAGTACCATCTTGCCCAGAGGTATGGTCATTTTCCCAGCGAAGCCGACCAGAGGAACAGTGGTTCCTTTTAGGTCGGCGATGTTCAACTTCAATTTTCTGAACAGGTCGATGTACATTACTTCGGATGAGATCCCTTGATCGACGAGCAGCCTGTCGATATCAAAGTTGGCTATCCTGAGTGTAATGACTAAGGCATCGTGATGTGGGGTCCTCACTCCCACAAGATCTTCATCCGTGAAAACAATGTGCTTGTTGTAGTTGATGTCCTCTGCTCGTCGACGTTTTCCTGTCTGTGATTTTGCTGGATCAATCTGAAAAGCTTGCATTACCGCTGTCAGCTTCTTTACCTCCATTCGAGCTGAGTTACCCTGGATTTGCTTAACATCGGATACTCTATGGATTACTGCGAATTCGTGTCCGGCGTCGTCTTCCAATATGTTGTCAGGTTTTGCCTCCTTGTGGACAGTCACTCTCTTTACCTTCCTTTCCACAAAGTCATTCAAATGTACGGATTGGGCCAACTCCTCGAGGTGGGACTTAAGAGCCTTGCAGTGCTCGATCTTATGCCCTCCCTCTTTGTGGATGGTGTATCTCAGTGCATTGTTTCTTTTCGATGGGTCTCCTCCCATTTTTTGGGGCCATTTGATGAACGGCTCATCCTTGATCTTTGCGAGAATTTTGTAAATTGGTTCTTTGAAGACGGTGTTGACCGCTTGGAACGACTTTGCAACGTCAGGGTTCCCCCCGTTCTTGGAGCCATTCTTGCTCCCATTCTTTCCTCCTTTTTTCTGGTTATCAACTTTCTCACTTCCCTTGGTAGCGAGCTTGGCTCGACCGTTTTCTCCTACGTTAAGGCGGGTGACATCTTCCACCTTTGCGTATTTCTCAATCCGAGCCATCAGGTCATCAATGGTGGTTGCTTCCTTCTTTGTCAAGGACTGGTAAAGGAGGGAAGAGCTAGGTAGCCCAATTTTGAATGAAGCCACTGCCACCTCTTCCGCGCAGTCCTCGACTTCGTTGAATAACTCCCAGTATCTCTTCGCGTAGTCTCGGAGTGTCTCCTGAGGCGTTTTCTTCATTGTTAATAGAGCATCCATCCTTTTGGTATGGGAGCTGCTGGTGATGAACCGGGCCGTAAAGAGCTCGGCCAGGGATTTGAAATTTCTGATGGATCGGTGAGGGAGTTTCTCGAACCATTTCTGGTCCACGTCATGAAGGCTCGAGGGAAAAATATGGCACATCAGTGCATCTCGGTGATTCCAGAGGGTCATAGCCTGCCGGTACTGCCTGACATGATCAATGGGATCAGTCTTCCCGTCGTAAATCTTGAACCTTTGAATAGTAAACTTTTTGGGAGCTTCTTCTTCTTCTTCAATTTCCCTCGTGAAGGGCGATTTCATCTGGGTCTTGAGGGCTCTCCTGGCTAGTTCTCTGGTCGACCTGGTGCCGCGGTGAGCTGGATATTGGTCCATTTCTCTGCGGACTAGGTTCCGTATGTTGTCGTCGCTGCGAGCAGGGCTCTGATAGCGGCGAGCTTTTCTCAGTTGCTCGCAGAGGTCGTCGTCTGAGTCGCCAACTTCGAACCCTTGATATTGCCGCCTAGGGCTCCTTCCTCGGCTGTGAGATTTTCTCGCCTGAGGGCTAGGAGTGCGATAGGGGCGTCTCCTGGTATCGGGACGTAGTTCTTCCTCCAGTTTTTCCAGTCTTCTTTTCAAGTGAGCATTCTCAGCCTCATATCTGCGAGAGGACTCCCTCTGCTCGTGGAGCCTTGCTTCGTATGCATCGATCAATCTGGATATCTGAGTGGACCTTGCTGGTCCTTGACTTTCTTCTGAGGCTGGCCTTTCTAAGCGAGCCCCTTGATCTGAACGTCGGAATTCAGACATAATCCTGTGAGGAGCGGGTGGCTCCTGAATATCTCCTGCTTGAGGAGCGTTGCTGCTGTGACCAGACATCTTAGATTTTTTCTCGGAATGGGCTCTTCTCAGGGAAAGATAAACGCTTCCCACAGACGGCGCCAATTGTGGCGACAATTATTATGCAACACAAATAAATATGAAAGAGGTAACAATTAAGAAAAGATAAATAAAATGCCAATCACACAACAACGGGTATACGTGGTTCAGCAAAGATGTGCCTACGTCCACGGTGGTTCAGTCAGTGTTATTTCTCTATATTCTGAAGAATAAGTACAGAGAATACAACTTGTCCTTTGCCCCGGACTTAGGGTTTAATTTATACATGTAGATATTGGAGTAGTGGGGGTGATGGGTTCCTCCTTGTTAGCCATCTCCCCTACATGGGATCGCGTTCTCCCACAACTTCTCTTCATGGGATCGTGGGGTGATCGGATCAATAAAAGGTGATGGGCCTGGGCTTTGGACCGCTAAGGAGAGGCTACTCGTCCAGGCCTATGGTGCTAAATTCAGGGTACCCACAATAACATATACTAATATACTAATAATATAAATCAGACACTCATACCCACAAATATATATTTATAGTAATTGTAGGGGAATTATCCGATAAGAACATAAGAGCTGGCATGTCCGACAGTCTTGATAAACGATCACAACTAGAAGATAAGGACAAAGGAAGACCCTTTCAGGGAAAATCTCGGGCCTAGATCTGCTCGATCGGATTGTTGTTTCATCATAAAGCTATAGAGTCCTACACGACACATTCTCTTTTCATTCTCTATAAATGTTACCATTACCCCTAAAAAACAGGACATATAATTCATGTTATTGTGAGTTGATCAATAAGAAGAGAGAGAAGTACCCCGTGGATGTAAGCACATTCCCAAACCATATATATCTTGTGTTATATGATTTTCATTTACTGCTCGACTTTATATGCTTGGAATCAATCTAAAAAGGATTTTACCACCTACAATTGACGCTGTACGTGAGAATGAGTTTCATTATTTCAGCTAATCAAATCCAGTGAGAAATTATGTCTCGCGCACATAGCCAAGCTGTCATTTAACGACAACCATAGAAATGATGACAACGGGCGTCCATTACCTAGGGTATGGCCCAAGGTCCACCCCAACAGGAGTCATAAAACTTCTAACTCATGTTATCTTCCCAAGGGGGAACATTCTGAGAAAAACAATGAACATCCCAGATCAACCTTAATCTCGTGGATTGTTGACGCCTATGAATGACAAATTCATCAGCAAGAGGGCACCACACCCCTCCAAGAAGAAGAGAATGCATGTTTGCAACGCCGCCTTGAAAGAATAGTGCAAGAGCTCCATGGGGGAATGCACAAATGCCGTGCTAAAAAATCTAATCCGTAGGCGAGTAAAACTCGTAGTCGAGGAAGGAGTTCGCAGAGCGATCAGGAACACTCCAGGCATAGGAGACTGCCAACGCGAAGAGATCTGGAGGGAGGACATCATAACCATGATCTCTGCAATCTCATCCAGTGAGATATGGATGAGCGCTTTACTCAACGTGGGGTAAAATTTACCAAGTAACTGTCCATAAGGGCCCTCATCGGTCAGATAAAGTCCACTTTTATAAGATTAATTGAGAAAAACAACTTCCTAAAAAGTTCTCCACATTTATATTCATGATTAATAATGGGATAATTGATCCCATTGACCATTTTCTCCACTATTATCAAGTAATGACACTCTGGAATAACAATAAATCTCTCATGTCTCGCATATTACCTTTTAGTCTGGAGGATACTGCACACAAGTGGTTCAAAAAACTACCATATAATTCAGTAACAAATTTCAAATAGATCTCAAAAGATTTCATTATGCGATTTATAACTAACAGTACCCATCCCAAGAGGATGTAATCACTCTTAAATGAGGAAAAATCCCTAGGAAATGTTGTAGGAGTACGCTCGGTGATATTGGAAAACTTACACTGATATAAAGGATTACTCAGAATAGGTAGTCATGGCTTAAATCAAAATTGCCCTGCTGAACAACTCTACATTACCCAATCTCTTATGAAGAAAGAGGCCACTACCATCGATGACCTGATGTGGAGGATTAAAATGTATGCAAAGGTGGAAGATGTGGTATCTAATTCACATCACTTCAATATCCGGTCTAAGACTACCAAGAGTGACGATAAAGAAAACTCTCCTAAAAAGGGGGCAAGAAGCATAATAGTGGATCCAAAAATAATGACAAGGCGGACCCTAATAAGGCCAACTAGGCGATCAACATTATTTTCAATGAGCCTATTTACAAGATCTTAAATAGATAAAAAAATCAAATGTTCGTCAAGTGGCTGAGGAATAACCAAAGAGGAACAACACTCTAAAATGCGCCTATCAGAAGTAACATGGGCACAAGACAAAGAACTGTAAGGCTTTCAAGTACCATTTGGGAGAGTTGGCTTTGGCCGACTACCCGAACAAATATGTTACGAAGAAGGGTGAAAATCACACCATTGAGAATGACCAGAATCTTAACAATGTCCTAGATGACTATTAGATAGGACACGAGTTCGTAGTCATCCATGGTGCATCAAGTGCGAACCAGATATAAGGCAATATTATTTGGGTGGAATTGAACAAAGTCACCGCTCTGATGGTGGATTTCCAGATTGACCCTACCAAAACTCCAGTAGGCACATGTTGACATCCAAAAGATACTGACAATAATAAACACATAGCCTTTATCGAGGAAAACCATATGGGAGTCAGAATTATACATCACGATGCTCTTGTAATCACCCTAAGAATTGCTAAATGGGATGTCGATAAGATGCTAGTCAACTAGGGAAGCTCCTCAAAGGTTATATACTGGAAGATTTTTAATAAAATCAACCTCAAAATATAAGAGTTGAAATAAGTGACCATCCTTTTGGTCAGTGTCACGGAAAAGATGACCATGCCATTAGAGAAGGTGGTTATACTAGTTCAGACTAGGAATATCTTGAATCTGATCAAGTTTTTAGTTGTAGACATTGATTCTCAATACAATGCTATCCTTGGGCGAGGATGGATTCATGCCATGAAGGTTATATCTTCAACTTATCACAATAAGCTCAAATATATCACCGATCTGGGGATAATGAATATCAGGGGAAAGTAAGTCGTTGCTCGACAATGATTTGTCGCTACCATTAAGCATGAGTAAAAGAAGAAGAAGGAAAAAGCAATCACAAATGAGGCGACTAAGGACGGGAATACTCCGTTCAAATAATAATTAAAGTATGGTGGACTGGGGGTAAAATAATAAGGATGACCCCCACAGATAGAGTCATGGTACCATTATAAGAAGTAACGTTTGGCGACTAACACTCGAAGAAAAAATTTCTAATCGGTAGCTCACCCACCGATCATGAAAAAGAAGAACTAAAATCTTTGGTCAAGGAAAAGCAAGACGTATTCGCTTGTCAATATTAAGATATGCTTAGGATTGAACCTAAAGTCATGTGCCATTAACTTCGTGTGGACCCATCATTCCCATATCACACAAAAGGCGCATCGAACACCCCTAGAGAAGGCTAAGGCTGTGGGAGAAGAAGTGGGAAAACTTCTTAAGGGATGGACCATTAAAGAGGTTCAACTCCCAAATGGTTCTCTAATCTATCTATCATAAATAAGAGTAACGGGAATTAAAGAGTCTGCATAGTCTTCAATGACCGCAATAAAACATATCCCACAAATAGTTTCCCTTTGTCGAAGATCGATCAATTGGTCGACGCTATGGCTAGTCATGAATGAATAAGTGTCCTAGATGTACACTCAGGGTTCCACTATTTGGTCCCAATTAAGAGAAGACTTCATTCATTACCACCCTTAGATTATACTACTATAAATCATGCCATTTGGGCTCAAGTATGCAGGGCCAGCTTATCAACATTTGGTTACCAAGATGTTCGAGCATCAATTACATGATGCCATAAAAGTTTATATATATGATATGATTATGAAGAGATAGTATAGAGACGATCACTTGTAGGACCTAGAGAAGATGATTGAGTTCCTCAGATACTACAGGATGAAACTCAATGCAGTAAAATGCTCATTTGGAGTACAATCCAGAAAATTTCTAGGGTATTTATTCAGCTATAAGCGAATCAAGAAAAACGCTGACCAAATTAAGGTGATCAATAATGTTCTGCTATTGAAAATAGTTCCCGATGTTCAAAAATTACTTAAAATGTTAGTAGCGCTCAACTGCCACATCTCTAAATCTTCTGAGAAGCGTCGACTATTCTTCCAATTCTTGAATAAGGATAAAGGCTTGGCATGGAATGCAGAGTGCTCAAAGGAACTTAAAGAAATTAAGTCTTATTTGAGCCGACCACCTTTAGTTGCGATATTAAATCTAGGAGATCCAGTCTATCTATATCTCACGATGTCCTACCACGTAGTTATCTCGGCCTTAATGTGTAGAAAAATAGGCATCAAGCCCTAATATACTATGTTAGGAAGACGCTACTAGACGCTGATAAATGTTACCATCTTCTGGAAAGTCCAACTTACTCTTTAATCATCGCTTCACGAAAGTTAAAGCACTACTTTGAAGCCCATAAAGTTATATTTATATCCTCCTTTCCACTCAAGGCAGTCTTAAAAAAGTTGAACATCTGGACGAATGTCCAAATGGTCGGTGGAACTGGGGAGATTTGACATCCATTATCAACCAAGGATTTTAATCAAGGGGGTAGGCGTTAGAAAATTTTATCTCCGACCAAATAACTAATCTATAGTTTTACCAACCCTATAAGTGGACGCTCTATATTTGATGGAGCCTCCAACTGAAAAGGGGTAGGAGTAGAAGTTTTTTTAATTACTCCAAAATAACCCACGATCGATAAATTCATCAAACTTGGCTTATAAGCATCCAACAATGAGGTCGAATATGAAGCTCTCATCTTTGGATTGAACAAGGCCTTGTCTATTGGCGTAACTCACTTTGACATTTTCTGTTACTCAAGGTTTGTATCTAATAAAGTATCAGGATATAATACTTACAAGTCATCTAAGACCAAGTCACCCAGTTTAAGAATGTCCATATTCAACAGTTTCCCCAAGGGAATAATAATCATGTAGACAATTTGGCTACTCTGGGTTTAACCATTGATTTCGACCCGAAAAAAATTATTGAGGTGGAATACCTTGACCAAACAATAATGATAAGACCAAAGGTATCAAAGAAAAATATCATCGTCTAAAAAACTCTTAGATGGATGGACCCAATCAAGGTATAGCTGTAAGAGGATGTTCTACCAGCCGATAAAAAGCATGCCTATTAAATCGCAGTCTGGCTCTACCTATCACTTGAAGCTAAACTCTAGAGCTGATCATTTATATGTCCATACCTTCAATGTGTGCACCCAAATGATTTTGACCAAATTTTGTATAAGCTGCATGATAGAATATGTGGATGTCATATTGGGGGAATATCTTTGGCCTTTAGAGACATTAAAGAGGGCTATTAGTGACCTTACATATAGAAAGACAGTCTCATACGTTAAGAAATGCAAGATATGTCAAAAGTTATCTCCCATACTTTACTGCCTAACCAATAACCTAAAGTGATTGGATAGTTTATGGCCCTTCGCTTAATGGGGACTGTACATTATGGGTCCTTTACATACAATACCAGGAAATCGAAAGTATATCTTGGTCGACAAAGACTTATTAACAAGGTGGATAGAGGCTAAAGATTTGTCAAACATAAGGAATACTGATACGATCAGATTTATCTAGAGAAACATCATGATCCATTTTAGCATTCCAAGAATAATTATCACCAATAATGGGACATAATTTGAGAGTAATAACCACAACATCAAATGCCACTACAGCTTGGTAGTGAAATGGGTAGGCGGAGGCTTCCAACAAAACGAGGCTCAATGAGATGAAAAATAGGCTATAAAAAGCCAAAGGAACTTAGGTGGATGAACTTCCCTGTATTCTCGGGGAGTATCAATCGACACCCAAAAGGTCGATCGGGGAAACACCCTTTTCTTAGATTATGGAAAGGAAGACATAATTCCATTGTAAGTTGGTTTATCGTCCATAAAGACAACCGTTATCAACTAAAGCATGAATGAAAAATTTATTAGGAGTGATCTTAACCTGGACGAGGAAAGAAAATAAGAAATCGTGATTAGACTGGCTTCTTACCAACAACAGTTAGTTAAACAATACATCAAAGCTGTTGAACCGAGAAAGTTCTAGATTGAAGATCGCATCCTCAGAAAAGTGATCAAAAGTGCGAAGAAGAAATCTGATGGAAAATTTGGTCTTAACTGGGAGAGACCCTTCAAATTTTTTAGAGATTGTATGGACAAATTTCCAAATAATATCAATTTGTATGTATTGGCATTATTCCAAACAAAAACCAATTTGAATATTAGATTATCTTGTTATGATTCCCACATAGTCTATGACGTTGTTTTGAAGATGTAGTGGCCAAGCTTCAAGATAGATCATATTGTCTTTATTGGTGCACGTTTCACGTTTTCATATCATATTTCATTCTGAGATACTCTTAGGTATGTACGCATAGTGTTTATGGAACTAAGAAAATGTTTTAAGGATGTTATTTTGTTTAAAGAAGATTTTAAAATGTTTAAACTTCATTTTTCTGAGATAAATACATTTTAGAGTCGTATGGATCCTTCCCTTGAGTTTTGGAGGATCAAATGACATCTACAGTCGTTCAAATGACATGTTTGACATGCTTATCTCGTTCAAACGAGATTTGCAGGTTCATTTGAACAACAGGGCAATATCGTTTTAAAGACTTATCGACTCAATATTTTTTATTTACATGCATCGTTTCTTAGAATTTTGAGGTGTGCAGAACCAAAATTACAGAACATAACCATTTCATTTTTCTGCACTTGTTTACAAAGGTTTTCAAAGTTAAAAACATCCTTTGTGTTTCAACATCCGATCTTTCATACACATGTGATTTAGAGATCTTGTGTTTGCACCATTGGTTTATTCTTCCATTTCTGAAGAACTATTTTTGTGTGGTGGACTCCGTACATGCTGATTATGGTGAAAAAGCGGTGGACTCCATGTTCTGAATCGTAGGCGATTGCTAAGGATGTTCGGTGGATACCGAGACATAAGTGGACTCATGTGTTGTGAACCTTGTGTAGGTGGGCTCCTACGTTGCACTGTGGAGGAGAGACTGAAGCATAGAAGTGCGCCAAGACTTATGGGGTATTGGGTCGTTGAGTAAGTCTTTTGTCTGTGCTTTGAAAAACTGTATCATTGTGATTGTCTGACTTGGGCCATCCGAGATTTTTACCCTTAGTGGTTTCCTCGTACATCGGCATTGTGTGTTTTGTGGACTCGATCTATTTTACTTGCTTAATCACACTAGATGTATAGTTAAGATCAACAAGATAAAATTGGGTTAAGTAAAATTGGTGCATATTAAAATTGAATTTTTTTTTGAAAAATTATTTTCACCTAAAGCACACATAAAAAAGGGACCTAAAAATTGGTATTGTTGTGACAATTAAGTTCAACACAAATTAATAAGAAAAGGCAATCACCAAAGTAAATAAAGAACGTAAAGGATGCGAATCACATAACACATTATTTTACGTGGTTCAGCAAGAATGCCTATGTCCATGGTGGTGCTCTCGATATTATTTCTCTATACTCCGGGGAGTGATTTACAGGAAAAATAATACATGCCCTTTGCCCCGGGCAGAGGGTTTGTTATATACATATTCATTCGGAGGGTGGAGGAGTGGATCTCCCCCATGTTAACCCACAATCCCTAGAATATCTCTGAAAAGAGATTTTAGAACTGACTGGGTCAAAACTAATTTGGTTGAGGCACTTGGCCTTTGGACTCTGGGCCGCGTTTGATTGGGCTTCTTGCCTGGGCCCAGGTGAAAAATTGAGGTACCCACAATTGCCCCTAAAAATTTTGGGTCATAATTTGGGCTCAATAATTTTAAATGATTGGTCTTAATGGAATTCCTGTGATTCGTGCCATACTTTTGAACTGAAGCGCCCTTCCCAAACTGACTTTGGCAGCAGATTGCCTCGTTTCTGGTGCATCGTGATTTGAAAGGTTTAAATCCTTTTAAAGGGGTTATTTCTCTAATCGTCACTTTCATATCTCTTTACATTCTATCAATCTCTTGGAGTCTTCCCTGTAGCTCTTTTTATTCTCAGGTCTCGTCTTCCATTTCCAAGCTTCTTTCATCATCCCTACTTGTGGCTTTGCCTCATCTCAAGCTGACTCTTGCATCATAAGTTCTTCTTGCTTCTTCTAGTTACTTTTTTTGTCGAAATTCCTCCACGTTCGTAATCAGGGTTTGTATCTTTCCATGGTGAAAGTAGGAAATATATCAATAGCTGAATTTATAAAATACTATAATATTCCAGACTGGGTGAACTTTGAGTGTGCCCCGGTCCCTCGTAACGTTAGAGAGATTGAGGATGCTCATTGGATTTATATTCTCCTATTGTCCCAAGGGGGTCTTACTATCCCCCAAGCAATTTTTTATGCACTTCTTTGGTTATTTTAATATTGTCCCTGCACAGTGTTCGCCAAACGTCTGAAAGATTGTTAATGGTGTCCATAGAATAAATAAGCTCTATGGAACCAATCTAGGTCTTACTGATATATGTTTTTGTTATTCTTTCTCGCGAACAAGTTTTGGTCTTCTTTACCTCAAGGCCAGGAATCCTGATAGGGTATTGGTAGTAAATCTACCTGATTCCCACAAGGATTACTGGCAAGAGGGTTTTCTTGCTAGAAATTGGCAGTTTCCTCCCCATACTGAGGGGTCAAGGTCTGACAGGTTCATGGTCCCCTTTTATGGGGAAAAGTTCATAGGTAGGCTTAGTTTTTGATTTGCTCATCAATCCTCTGTTAATGTATGATTTTTCTGATATTCTTATCTCTTTCTTTTCAGCGAGGACAAAGAATTTGGAACCTGCTCTCAACGAGGTTCGAGCTATTGAGTTGGTCAAAGCTTGGAATATTAGGGAACCCTTGGCTAACGGTGAACATCCTCGATCAACGGCTTTTCTCTTGGAATATAAGAACCCTGGGTCCATCTTTATCGCTCGCCCTGTAGACAGCGTTCCTGTGCTAGACATCACTGAAGAAGTTATTGTAGATCCCATTTAATTGGACAAGTAAGAGAGCAACTCTGGTGAGGATAGCGAAGGTGATAATGGTGGCGGTGCTGAAGGTGGTTCCAGTGAAAAGAGCTTTAGTGAAGAATCTTCCAGTTCGAAAGGGGTTCCATAGGCTCAGGAGTCTTCGAGTGAATCTAGTAGTTCCAGTGAGGAAGACATTGGTCCTCTAAGAAAGAACCTGATTTGTGATGATGATGATGATGATGATGATGATGATGATGATGATGATGATGATGATGTGCTTCTTTCCTGTCTGTCAAAGAAGTATAAATCTAGTGGCGGAGAGATTATGACTGGTTCTCAGTCTGTTGCTCATGAGCAGGAGAAGAAGAAGAGAGATGAAGAGCAGTTGAGGGAGAGAGAGAGAAAGGAGGAAGAGAGGAAAAAAGTTGAGAAGAGAAAGAAAGTGGAGGAGAGGAGAAGAGCTAAGAACGAGAAGAAGGAGAAAGAAGAGGAAAGAAGGAGAGAGTACATGAGAACGAAGGCAGGGCAAGTGCTGGTGCCTGTGTCTGGTTTGCCCGAGGGGGCCTCTATTTCCATATCTCCTCAGTTGGCTCCTGCGTTGTTCGAGAGAGCAATATCGCCTACTGATAGTTAAAAGGAAATGGGGACCGACTAGTTAGCTCTGCAGGCAAGTCAGAGGCTAGCCTTGGTAAGTCTGTCTTCGCTTTTCTCTATTTTTAATAATCTATTCAATGCTTCTCTTTCTTAATGTTTTCTTTTTTTTGCAGTTCGTGACTGACTTCGCCATCCTCTATCGCACCCGCGATGAGCTGGTGAAGAGGAATGCTGATTTAGAAAAGCAGAATGCTGAGCTAAAGGTGACGGGTGTCGAGCTGGAGTCCAGTTTGAAGACTGCCAATGATGCTCAGCGATCTTCCGATCTCGCCCTCATTAAAGCTAATCGGGTGAAGGAGGCGGAGGTCAAAGAGCTCAGCGAGATACAACATATTTATGACTTGGTATGCACGAGTAAGTTAGCTATGGTGGAGGAGAATAGGGTGCTGGAAGAGAAGGTGAAGAAGGTGGAGGAGAGCTCGTATAATGCCGGGTGTGCTGCTGTGTACGAGGATACTGAGGTTCAGATAGGCTACATCAGTCGATTGAACTTTAATAAGGGATGGAACAAGGCTCCTTTGGCTATTGGAGTGGACATTGATTCTCCATTATTTGATGAGCATGATTCAGACCTGAAGCCTACTGCGGATGAAGCACTTGCCCCGACCATTGACAGTGGTGTCCCTGCTTCTCAGACTGTTCCTACTAGCACCCCTTCTGAGGAAGGTGTTCCTACTTCTCAAATCGTTCCTGCTAGTGCCCCTTCTGAGGGAGGTGTTCCTGCTGTGGCAGACAAGGGAAAGCGACCAATGACCTCAGAGCCAACTAAGGTTGCCAACTAGCCTGTTCTGAAGACTTCTTTTATATTTTTGCTTTGTTTGTATTGTTCTTTGGATTATCTATGTACTTGGACCGCTTTATTTTAATGAAATGACAATACTTTCCTTTCTGCATACTGATTCTCCTGTTCTTTAATGCTTTTTATGGCTTGTAGTTGATTAATGTAGATGAGTATATACCTGCCACCTCTCAACTGGGAAGGATCCTTGGTCCTAATGCGAGCAATCAAGTTCGCTAAGCCTTTGTAAGGAATTTCAAGTCTCTTAGGTCGAGGAATAAGAGATTTAAAGACCAGTCTAAGCTTGTTGCTAAACTAAAGGATATACTTTTGGAGATGGAAGAGGTTGGTGCCTCTGTTCAAGAGGAGGTGAACCTTCTTAGGGCTAGACTTCTGAATGCCTCCGAGATCAATCAAGTCGAAGAAATTCTTCAACAGGAGAATAAAAATCTGAGGAGGTAGGTGTCATAACTCAGGGAGCATGCGCCGAGCGTGGCACCTCGAATTTTATGAGGTTCCTCTTCATCGGTTGGTCCGTGAGCTGGGACAGGGTTGAGCGCCACCCCTCAAGTTTTATGAGGTTCTGCTTCATCGATCGATCCACGAGCTAGTGCAGATGAAGGGGGTCTAGCTAGGGAGATGGACGAGATTCGAGAAGATGTTTGCTGAGCATACGTGATTGCTGCTAGGCTCCAAAAGATGTAATGCGGCTGAGGCATCTGTTCAAGAAAGGACCTCTTCGAGTGTGGGATGATGGTTATGACCAGGGTTAGATAGATGCTCCGACGAGGTTGGCAGAGTTTGAAGTGCTATCCTTTATTAGGGGATGGCTGAATTCCCTTAGGGAGCTGCAGGTCCCCAGGAATTCCGTGCTCTGGTATCGTCATGAGATCTCTCCTTCAACTCTGAGGCCTAATCCTTTCAGGAGGGATGACCAGTGGGTCCCTATAGATGCTATCCCCAAGCAGCTATTAGATCCATATGCGAATGAAGTTGAGGAAGAATTGGCTCCTCATCCTGATGACGGTCGAAGATCGCAAGTGGCTGATTATCTTACTCAGAGGCCTAATCCTCATTAAGATTTTCTTAATTCAACGTAATTTTTTATAAATGTAACTAAGTAATAAAATATTAATGTTTTGGGCATTTTACCGACTAAACATGTGTTGTGTATTTTTTACTTCATTAATTTTTTGTTGATGTGGGTAAAGTTATTTTGTCGTATGAGTATCCTCCCAGTCCAGTATACTTAAGAGATACCGTTCTGCCCTACTTTACCTTTTAGGTCGTGTCGTCACACTCCCTTAGGCTTAAGTGTGGCAACGACGAGGACACACCTGGTGTTGGATGTTCTATTCGATCAGGTTTTCTGAGCCAAACATTGTTTGGTGACCAATTCGATTTGGCGGAACTGCCTAAGGGTCCCCTATAGGGCTTTATATATTGCCAGGGTCAATACTAAGAGGTTGTTCGTGTTACATAACGAAAACCTAAGGAGGGTGACTCCCTGCTTTTATATATCAAGCAATGTGCCTGTCGCTTAGAAAAGGTGTGCAAGTTATAAAGTCCATAAAACAAATTAACACTTCATAGAATGCCACTGTTGAACCATCTTTTATTATAAGTAATGAAATTGCCAATTCCAATAATGTGATAAAAATTGAATGAAAAAAACTTGAAATAGAATTTTTTCAGGTTGGCTGCGTTCCAAGCTCGGGGTATCTCTCTACCCTCCAGCATTTCTAAGTGATAGGCTCCTTGTAGGTCATCCCTTGTCACCTTGAATGGTCCCTCCCAGTTTGGACCTAGCTTGCCATCAGATCATTTTACTGCGCTGCCAAGGACTTTTCTTAGGACGTAGTCTCCAACCTGGAATGCTCATGGATTGACCTTCTTATTATAGTGCCTTTCCAGCTGTTGTTGATAGCTCGCTAGTCTCACTAGGGCTAGCTCTCTGCGTTAGTTAGCTAGGTCAAATTCAGCGAGTAATGCTGCATTATTCTGGCCTTGGTCGACCAGGGTGGACCTCATGGTTGGGAGGCCAGCTTCTAAAGGGATGATTTCTTCCATTCCATATGTTAGTGCGAATGGGGTTTCACCAGTTGCTCGCCGTGGGGTTGTGTGGTAGGCCCACAGGATATGTGGCAGCTCGCTCACCCATGCGCCTTTGGCTCGCTCAAGTTATTTCTTTAATCTATCGATCACTATTTTGTTGGAAGCTTCAGCTTAGCCATTGCTTTGGGGGTAGGCCACCGAGCTAAAATGGTGCCTGATCCCATTGTCGTTGCAAAAACTCTAGAAGGGTCCGCTCTCAAACTGCATTCCGTTGTCAGTGATGATGGTTCTAGGGATCCCAAAGTGAGTAATTATGTTCTTCCATACAAATCTTATCATATTTGCGTCTCTGATGTTTGCCAGTGGCTCTGCCTCAATCCATTTGGTGAAGTAGTCTGTCGCGACCAATAGATACTTACGATTATCGATAGCGATATGAAGAGGGCCCATAATATCCATTCCCCATTGGGCGAAGGGCCAAGGGTTGGTAAGTGATCTTAGGTCAGTGGAAGGTTGGTGGGCCATAAGAGCATGTAGCTGACATTTTTTGCACTTGTGAGCATATACTCCAGAATCTCTCTGTATGTATGTCCACCATTAGCCTTCCTTCATTGCTCGAAAAGCTAACGATCTCCCTCCAATATGGCTCCCACAGATTCCTTCGTGAAGCTCATGCAGAACTTGATCGACGTTCTTTAGTTGAAAACATTGGAGGTAAGGGCCGGTGAATGATCTCCTATATAGCTTGGCCTCAGGAGATAAGTGAGAGTGGAAAACTTTGACTCTTATCTTATGAACAACCTTCTTATCATCTGGTAGCGCACCACCCTTCAAATAGTCCCTCAGGGGGTGCATCCAAGTGGGTACTGGTTTAATCTGGAGAATATGGCCCATGTTTGGCAGCTCTTCACCCTGGTTGATGCTTGGCTGGGCAAGGAAGTCTATAGGGATTGTTCTCTTTAAGTCGGAGTCAATTGCTGAACTCAAGGCTACTAGGGCATCGGCATGACTGTTTTGTCCTCTGGGAAACTGTTGGACACTGAGTTCCTCAAAGTTGGACATTAACCTTTTTGCTAAGGCGAGGTAGGCGAACATTCTTTTGTCCCTCGCGTTGAAGTCCCCACTTATCTGATTGGAGACTAATTGTGAGTCACCGAACACCTGTAGATGCTTTGCTCCCAAATCCCGTGCCTTTTATAGGCCTACTATTAAAGCCTCATATTCCGCCTCATTGTTGGAGGCTTCAAATCTAAGCCCAATTCCCTGTTCGAGGATTGCATCTTCTGGAGTAACGAGCACAATTCCTACTCATGCGCCCTTTGAGTTGGAGGCTCCATCAATGAACAGTCACCAGACTCCTCCTGTTGAGTGATCTTCCTTCTGATCCATGGGTTGAGGTTGGTCGTAAATCTGCTCGCCTATGGACTCCGCGATGAAGTCGGCGAGGATCTGTTCCTCGATTGCATTCCTTGGTTAAAATTGGATGTCAAATCATTCGAGCTCGATTGACCACTTCGATAGTCTGCCAGATAGATCCACTTTCCGCAAGATTACTTTAAGGGGGTATGATGTAAGGATGATAATAGTGTGAGATTCGAAGTAGTGCTTCAGTTTCCTCGAGGCTACCACTAGTGCAAAGGCTAGCTTCTCCAGTGGTAGGTACCGCTGCTCGGCGTCTAATAGGGTCTTGCTTGCGTAGTAGACTAGGTACTGAATTCCTATGTTTTTGCATACCAGTGCAGAACTGACGGCGTGGCTGGAGACGGAAAGGTATAAGTACAGGGAATCATTTTCTTGAGGTATTACGAGTAAGGGTGGTGTGCTGAGATAAGATTTGAGCTCTTCCAATGCTCTCGAGCAGTCCTGATTCCACTCAATTATTTTGTTCTTCTTTAATAGCTGGAAGAATGACTGGCACTTTTTGGATGAATCGATTTAAGGCGGCGAGCATGCCTGTGAGTTTCTGTACGTCTCTTATCATGCGAGGAGGCTGTACCTTATTGATTGCATCAATCTAGTCCGGGTTGGCTTCAATGCCTCTATCGCTAACTAAGTACTCGAGGAAATTTCTTGATTGGACACCGAAAGAACATTTTCTCGCGTTGAGCTTCATTTGATATTTTCTGAGGATTTCGAAGGTCTTTGATAGGTCTGAGAGGTGGTCTTCTTTGTGCTTGCTCTTGACGAGCATATCTTCAGTGTAGACTTCCATAGTATCTCCCATTTGGTCTTTAAACATCTTGGTGACCAACCGTTGGTAAGTTGTAGACTTCCATTTTCCATTATTCTTTAAAACCACTACTGGTTTGGACAACTATTTAGGGAACTGAACTTCCCGTATGGATCCTGCATCCAGTAGCTTATCTACTTCTTTCTCTATAGCCTTGGCCTTCTCAGGTGCAGTTCGCCGTGCCTTCTGCGCAATAGGCCTAAAAGTGGGGTCGACGTGCAACCGATGACAAACCACACTGGGGTCAATCCCAGACAGCTCGTATGGTTCCCACATGAAAACATCTAGATTTCTCCTCAATAGTACATTCAATTCCTTTTTCTCTCGATCCGTGAGAGAAGCTTCGATCAAGAACATCCTGTCTTTTTTGCTACTACCGACTGCGATCTCTTCCAGGTTCTCAATGACCCGGTCAGAGGGGAGGAGTCTGAACTCCTCCACTCCGAGTCTTCCATATTTAGCTGCTATTTTGAAGGTATCAAACCTTCACTCGGGATAGCTAACTAGAGGGATCGTGGCTTCTTTCAAGTCGGTAATGCTCAACTTCAATTTCCTGAACAGGTCGAGATATATTACCTCGGATGAGTTTCCCTGGTCGATGAGCAACTTATCGACGTCATAGTTATCTATCATGAGGGTAATGATTAAGGCGTCATGATGTGGGGTTCTTAATCCCACTAGATCTTCATCTGTGAACACGATGTGTTTATTATAGTCTACGTCATCTGCTCGTCGATGATTTCCTGACTGTATCTTCGTTGGATCGATCTGAAAAGCTTGCATCGCTACTGTAAGATTTTTTACTTCCATTCGGGCTGAATTCCTTTAAATCTACTTTAAATCAGATGCTCCATTAATCACAACAAATTCATGCCTAACATCATCCTCGAGTACGTTATTGAGCCTTGTGTCTCCATTGGCTATAACTTTCTCTGCCTTTTTTTCCATAAACTCGTTCAGGTGCTCGATCTGGGCCAACTCTTCAAGGTGAGATTTAAGAGCCTTGCAGTGCTCAGTTTTATGTCCTCCTTCCTTTTGAAAAGCGCATCTCAAAGCATTATTTCTTTTTGAGGGATCTTCTCCCATCTTTCTAGGCCACTTGACGAATGGCTCATCCTTGATCTTCGCTAGGATCTTGTAAATTGGTTCTTTGAAGACAATGTTCACTGCCTGAAATTCTTTCGAAACATTATTCTTATTTCTATTCTTGAAGCTACCCTTGCCCCCATTCTCGCCTCCTCTCTTCTGGTTTTCGACCTTATCATTGCCCTTAACAGCGGGCTTAGCTCGACCATTCTCCCTTGCACTAAGGCGGGTCACATCCTCAACGTTGGCATACTTCTCGATACAAGCCATCAGGTCATCGATGGTTGTGGCCTCCTTTTTAGTCAGGGATTGGTGCAAGAGGCAAGAGCTGCGTAGGCTAATCTTGCAAGAGGTCACTGCTACCTGCTCCGAGCAGTCCTCGACCTCATTGAACAACTCCTAGTACCTTTTTGTGTATTTCCAGAGGCTTTCCTGGGGCGTCTTCTTCATTGTTAGCAAGGCATCCATCCTCTTTGGATGGGAGCTGCTGGTAATAAAGTGAGCCGTGAAGAGCTCTGCCAGGGACTCAAAGATCCTGATGGATCTGTGAGGGAGTCTCTCAAACCACTTTTGGGACACATCATTTAAACTCGAGGGAAAGATCCATCACATTAGTGCGTCCCTGTGGTTTCAGAGAGTTATGGCCTGCCTGTACTGCCTAACGTGATCGATAGAGTCAGTCTTTCTATCATAGATCTTGAATCTTGGAATCGCAAACTTCTTAGGGGCTTCTTATTCTTCTATATTATTAAGAAAGGGGATTTTATCTGGGTCCTGAGAACTCGACGGGCCATCTCTCTGGTCGATCTGACACCCCGATGCGTTGGGTTCTGGTCAATTTCTCTTATGATCAAATTTCGTATGTCATCGTTTCCTCGAGCCAGGCTCCTGCAACGACGAACTGGTCGTTGTTGCTTGAGCAAGTCATCACCTGGCGAGTGTTCCTCAATCCTTTGGGATTCGCATCTAGGGCTCCTTTCTCGGCCGCGATACTTTCTCGCCTGAGGGCAAGGAGTGCAATATTTACATTGCCTGGTGATACTATGGAGATCTCTTTCCATCCTTTCCAATATCCTTTTGAGGCGAGCATTCTTAGCTTCTTTCTTGCGAGTGAACTCTCTTTGCTCCTGGAGCCTTGCCTCATAGGCATCGATCAACCTGGAGATTTGTGTGGACCTAGCAAGTCCCTAACTTACCTCTGAGGCTTATCGCTCTGGGCAAGCCCTTTAATCTGAACGTCGAACTTCAGATCTAATCCTGCGAGGGGCAGGCTCTTCTTGGATATCCGTTGCTTGAGGGGCATTGCTACTGTGACCAGACATTCCAAATTCTTTATTGGTGAGGGATTTCTAAAAGGAAGACAAAGTTCCCACAGACGGCGCCAATTGTGGTGATAATTAAGTTCAACTCAAATTAATAATAAAAGGCAATCACCAAAGTAAATAAAGAATGTAAAGGATGCCAATCACATAACACAATATTTTACGTGGGTTAGCAAGAATGCCTACGTCCTCGGTGGTGCTTTTGATATTATTTCTCTATACTCTGGGGAGTGTTTTACATGAAAAATAATACATGCCCTTTGCCCCGGGCAGAGGGTTTGTTATATACATATTCATTCGGAGGGTGGAGGAGTGGATCTCCCCCACGTTAACCCACAATCCCTAGAATATATCCGAAGAGAGATTTTAGGAACTAACTGGGTCGAAACCAATTTGGTTGAGGCACCTGGCCTTTGGACTCTGGGCCGCATTTGATTGGGCTTCTTGCCTGGGCCTAGGTGACAAATCGTGGTACCCACAGGTATCAAAGCTAGAAATATTTTTTTTGTGTGAGTGATCCCAAGTGCTTGTAGGTATGCATTTAAATTTTTTTGATGCTTTTAGAACTTCTATTTATGATGGAACTAATTATTCCTAATGGAAAATACGAATGAAAAGTTACTTAAGGCTATAGATGAGCGTGTTTGGTTAGCGATAGAAAAAGGGTGGTCACCACCGGTCAGGAGTGATGGAGAGGCCAATAGTTTTAAACTTTTTGAGTCATGGACCGAAGCCGAACATAGACTTGCACTTTATAATTTTAAAGGTTAATTTTTTTTCCTCGTCTATCACCTAGGAAGAGTATGTTTGTATTATGATGTGTGAGATGTTGAAAGAGGCTTGGGATGTTCTTTCACTTACTCCGAGGGAACTAGCACGATTAGGGCGTTTCAAATTCAAAACCTCGCTAGCCAATTTGAGATGATTAAAATGTTAAAGAATGATATGTTTGATGAGTTTTACATTAGAGTGTCCCATATTGTCAACTCGTCGTTTAACTTAGGAGAGAAAATACCCGATAATCGAGTCATACAAAAAATCTTAAGTTCGTTGCCTATTAGATTTGGTCAAAAAGTGACCATTTTGAACTCTTGGGCATGCTTAAATCAACAAAACTAGAAGAGATTGTAGGTGACTTGCAAACCTATGAGCTTGATATATTTACTTCCAATCAAGTGCTAAAGAAAGAAAAGGGCATTACTTTGAAAGCCCGAAAGGAGGAGACTAAAGTTTTGAATGATGAATTCGATACCGATTTCGAAGATGTAACTTTATTGGCAAAGAAGTTCAAAAAGTTTCTTAAGTTACAAAAGCAATCGAGAGATGCCAAAAGACTTGAGAAATTTAAGAACAACAAAGTCGATGACGTCCCTAAGAATCGAAGTGAGAATGATAAGAGGGATAAGTTGGATAGGTGTTTTGGTTGTGAGGGCAATGTCCATATGGTAGCGAAGTGCCCCACTAGACTTAATAAGTAGGGCAAGAAATTAATTGCATATAATGCCACCTTAAGTGATGGAGAACTGGAAGAGGGAGGAGATACTCCCATTGAGCACAACTTTATTTTGTTTATGGCATGTCATGTGAGCGATGATAATAAATCTTCTTATGAAGATAATCATGTGAAGGACACTTTCGAGGCCGTTTTTTGTGAATCATAAGTGAGTGAGGGTGGAGCTAGTGAAAAGGAGGAGATATATGTGAGCGAGTTGCAAGTTGCCTTCAATGACTTGTTTGAAGAAACGGTGAAGGTGAAGAAGGCTAACTTAAAGTTACAAGCTAGGTTGAAAGAGAGTGCCGTAGAAAATAATGATGCATTGATTGAGGATCTCAGGGCACAAAAGAAGACTCTTCGGGAGAAACTAAAATACATTGAGGGCGAGAGACATAGTCTTCGTGGTTTGATGAAGGATTTGGAGAAAGGTATTCTAGAGTTTATGGAGTTTAGGCATTTGCTTGAGTCTAGGATTAGTGAGCTTGAGGAGAAATTGAGAGATTCGAGTAAGGTGAAGTTTGATTTAGAGGTTAGGTCGAAAAAGTTGGATAGGATTTTAGGCACCGTCTAAATAAAGGATGATAGGTGATACGACGCAAATATTGCGTATTTCATCCCTCGAACCTATGCATTTTAGCCCCCTCGGGTATCTTATTCCCTATATTTATGCTCGTTAACCAGACAACCTCGAATTTCTACGTTAACATATTTTGCAGGGGTTAATTGAGCTTTTATAGGTATTTGGATGCTAAGTGTGAAGTTTGGACGCATTTCGCTCGATTTTCGTACGCGATCGCACGTTCAAGGGCATTTTAGTCTTTTCAGAGTGTGGACACATGGCCCAACATCTCCACGAACGTTATAGCCCTCCTCGCAAGCTTCGTATGGCCGTGAACGGTGCGCAATTTTGATTCAGAACGAAGAAGTTACGACGACTTCAGCGGACGAGAAAGGCAAACATTCCAAAACAGCAATGCAGTGTGTTGATACCTGCTTGATCGATCGATCGATTAAAAGTATCGATCAATTGATCAAAAGGATCGATCGATATATCCTTCTCGATAGTGGGCTGATTTATTCACCATCGATCGATCGATGGTTTGGGTCGATCGATCGATCCCCTGTTTCGAGGAGATATTTTGCCTTATATTTTCTTTTTCCTTTTCTTTTCTTTACTTATTCAAACTTACTATAAATACCAATTTTTGTTGTAATAATCAGATATTAAAGCTTTAGAATAGATTTTAGAGAGTTGTAAGTTAGGGTTTGGGGAATTTGAGAGTTCTTCTTCTTCCCCTCTTGGATTGACACCCTTTAGGGTTTGTAATTGGTACGTTCATCTTCCCTTTCCATTAATATAGTTGCATTTCATTATTTCTTGCTTTGTAGTGTAATTTACATTTCCTAATTAGTTTACATGCTTTCATTTACTTGTTTTCTAGTGTAGATTTATCGTTTTTATTTACCGCTTTATTTATCGCGTTTTTACCATGCTTTCTAGCTAATTTAAATTAGGTTGTGTTTGAATGGAACTCACTCGAGTTGACGCGTTGCTTGGCTTTGGTGATGGTGTTTACGGGTCTATTTCGGGTGCGTTTTCCTAGTTATTGTGCCTAGGAGATTTGACGGGGCATATCATAAATGTCCCGTGCTTACGACCTTGCATGCGCAATTTTCAAGGTATTTGTTGATGCCAAAATATTATTAGGCTTTTATGCGAATTTAGAGGCGTGACAACCCTTCATTCAATTAACTGTCGAAATGAGACACATTCTAAATAACTCGTCGACCCATGTATCCATTTTATACAAATTAAGTCATGTAAGGGATATTCAACGCAACCTATAGTTTTTACCGCTTTGTTAATCTAGTTTAATTTTCCCTCGCCTAGAATAATCATTTCCCTTTATGCATCTTTTCCATTTTAGTTTATAATTCATCTTTTACACTTTTATTTCGGAGTACTAAATCATATAAATTCTAGCATCTCATCCCTGTGGATTTTCGATACCCGACTTACCGTTGTGCTTGCCTCGCAAGTGTAGTCATAATTCAGGTTTGTTTGTATTATCACGGTGAAACGAAAACAATGACTGTGCACTTACACGCGCACGCATTTCACGCATAATCAAAATGGTGCCGTTACCGGGGATGGGCTTGTTTTAAACTTTATTTGATTTAGTATTTCATAGTATTTTCTTTCTATTTGTATTATTTGCTAATCTTTTTGCAGGACTTCCACATTTGAGCACCTAGAAACGCTCGAACTTTTCCCGCGCGCACTTACTTTATGGAATCCGCCACTTTGAGCCATTTTTGGGGTAAGCATGTCTTATTCCATTTCTTTCAGTAATCCTTGTTATAATTCTCAAAATTCTCGCAAACCTATGACTTTCGATGAATACTTAGAATCCCAAAGTATAACAAATTCAAATATGACTTTGGGTGTGTATAACGAAAGTCAAAACTTGGGTTATTAGAATTTTGATGATGATGATAATGATTGTGGCCCTTTACCTCCTTATAATAGGAATTTTGAAACGAATTGCAATAGTTTTCAAAATTCCTATAATAATGAGTTTTCGTTTAAGTCCGATTGTAATTTTCAAAGTTCCCATTTTCATGCATTCGTACCTCGACCTATGACATTCGGTGAGGGCTTGCGTATGTACGAGAATGAAAAAATTGAAAATCGTTCGTGGGAACATGACTTGGACTTATTATTTGAGTCCGACTATGATTTTGCTTTCGAGACTTTTGAAGTCGAAGAATGTTTTGAACCAAATGAGGTACTTTTACCTACTTTGGAACAAACCATTCTAGACTTTGCCAATTGCGTAATAAATATTGAAAGCGAGGTTGAAAATGACGTAATATCTATCTGCAATAAAATGATTTCATCTTTGTCCCCCAAAGAAGAACATTACATTGAAAATGATATTATTTCATTCGAAACTCAATCTTCATGCGATGATGATTCATCTCATGAGATTGAATTTCTTTCATCCCCATTTTCATTCTCTATTATCACACCGTCTCAAGTACCCGATGATTCGATTTCAAACTTTAATGTTTTAAACCTTTTCGCTGATGAGGAGTACTTGCTCGAGTCGCCTTCCACGATCGCATCTGTGCCTCTGTGTGCCCCTCCTCCCATTCCTATTTCAAAATCTTTGGGAGGATATTCGGATTTTCTGGGTCCCCACATGTTTTTGTCACCCGTTCAATCCAAACCCCCCATCGTCTCTCCAAAATTTTTAATTGGCGATGGTTCATTTCTTTCGCCTTACACATGCTTGTATGTGAGGGTACACCGGTTATCCTCCAAAGTCAAATCGTTTTTACGGTGGACCCTCAGTTATTTAGACTTCTAGTGTGTAGTTAGTGTGAAGCCTAAATAGTAGGTTGCATATAGTTAGCTTTTTATTCTTTCTTTTTATTTTTTCTTCCCTTTTTAATTTAGTCTAATGTAATTAGTTAACTTTTTGTTATTTTTTTTTCTATGCTTGGTACTAACTTGTTTTGTAGATTCTTCGGACTTGTTCTTATGGGGATCGTTCCACTTTTGGGTAATATCGCTCTTTTCTTTCTTAAACTTGGTTCTTAATTCACATTGAGGACAATGTCAAGTTTTAAGTTAGGGGGTGTGGGATATTCTATCCATTTCCTTAGTTATTCCATGTTTTTCTCACATGTTAGTTACTTAGTATGATTTTCTTAGAAAAATTCAAAAATTTCAAAAATATTTTCTTTCTTTTTTCTCCTTTTTTGGGCATTTTGCCTTTGTTTCCGATGATAAATTTCAATAATTGCCCGATCCAATAGACAACCCAATGATGCATGCTCTCGATTTTAGAAGTTATTAGACTTAAGTCTCCATTATTGATATTGTGAATAACTTCATGAATTAAACTTTACCCCGTGAGCACATGCACTTTTATTGTTCTATTGATTTGGTTTAAGATTTTTATAACTCGGTAATCTTTTGTTGCATTGTATATACTTACACCGAGTAAGCTTTGTACCTTTCGTCATTTGTGAGTGTATACACTATTCTTTTCTCATTGAAAACTTTGAATTCGTTGGTAATCTCACTATTCTCTCATTTGACCATTCATTAATCGAGTTCATACTTGAATTGTGTTACTTGAGCATGATTTTCATATATTGTTTTGATTCGAGAATTGCGTAAACTTTGTGAAATGATCATAGGCATTCTTTGTTATATCACCCATATTAGCCTTGACCTCACCCTTATATGTTTACCCTCGTTACCCCTTTTGAGCCTAAAGATAGCCTTTCGTTTCATAACCCCAATCCCATAACCAACTATAAATTGGAGTTTTAGCCCATATATACACTTTCCATACCTTTGTTTAGAATGTTACGTGGGATTGAATGGTGTTGTTAGGATGTCGATTGCAATTTAGGCATATGAGAGTTTGAAAAGTAAAGAAAAAGAGTGGTGAAAAAAAAAGTGAAGAAAAAGAAAAAGAGAAAGCAAAAAGCAAAAAGCAAAAAGCAAAAAGCAAAAAGCAAAAAGCAAAAAGCAAAAAGCAAAAAGCAAAAAGCAAAAAGCAAAAAGCAAAAAGCAAAAAGCAAAAAGCAAAAAGCAAAAAGCAAAAAGCAAAAAGCAAAAAGCAAAAGAAAATAAAAGAAAATAAAAGAAAAATGAGAAAAAGAAGAAAAGAAAAGAAAGAGAAAGTTGTATGTTGTGTATAGTGTTTAATAAGCTTTGATTTCTCTCCCCGATGATATATGTAATGCCGTTTTGAAAGTTATTTTTCAATTTTGATTATTGCCCGCATTTTCCCATTATCCCAAGTTTTCATTCCGAACACTTTGAATCCGTACATACATATCATTCATTTCGCGCCCTAGCCTAACCTACATTACAATCTTTTACAAGTCCTATATGATCTTAGGTTGATGTAATTTAAAAGTCATAATAGTTTTGATAATCTGTGAAAATGCATTTCGCTTCTTTTAGTGTGCGGTATCTTTCATTGAGATTACAATTTTTCAATTTATATATAGCGTTCTTCATTTGTGACATGTGCGCGGCCTAGTTTCCATTTACATTTACTCTTTATGCCTGCATGTTTCGTGTGGTAACTCCCTGTTTCGAGTGAATTCACTTGATGAGTGTAATGCCCGTGAGGATTGAATATATGCTTGCTTTAATGTTTATCCGGTTTGTATAAGTTTTTTGCCGAAGCACACTTTGCATGTGCTCGCTCCCCTCCCACATTTTAAGGTTTCAATTCTATGAGGTGCATTCTATAATGTTAATGATTTGGACTTTTGTTTGAATCCATTCAATGTGCTAATAATGAGTATGAAATCTTATTCGCCATTGTTGTGCTTGTCGCATGTTGGTTTGGGCATATTTTGAGGAAACCATGTGATGTTTGTGGGTGTCATTCCTGAAAACCCTCACAAGACGACACTCGTCCGCTAGGGTGACCTAGGGGTTTAACGGCTTAGTGCATACGCTAAATGCAGTCGAATCGCCCGCGAAAGTGGCCTTTTGCTTTGATACCATACTTTTGTACCTATCTCCTTGTTGATACCAAATTTAGTCTGCTGACATGGATCAATAAAGTGAAGACACGTGGCAGTCTACGTGGCAACAACAAACACTTCTGAGGAACTCACACGCTCCGAGGAACCATTCTACAACGAGGAACACTGTTTCCTCGAGGAACTCATACGCTCCGAGGAACTCTTGAGCACCGAGAAGCTTAGGCGATCCGAGCAACTCAGGTGGTCCGAGCTGCACCTCGAACAAAGCATTAATAGCGGGATAACCAACAGTTTGACTATTCATTAAATGCTTATCATTCAGACGCACACGCTTAAGGAGCATTGAATATATCACCCTTTCATATGTACATCATTTAAGGTATTACCCTTTCACATTACAGCCTCAGGGCTATAAATACATTGTACAATCCTCATTGAGGGGGATCCAGACCGGAATTTCTTGAGATAACTTGTAATCGAGAATTCCAATACAATCAGCAATACCATAACAGTGGACGTAGGCCAATCTTATAAGGCTGAACCACTTTAAAATTCTTGGTCTCATTTATTTATCTGTGATTGAATAATTAGAGTGATCTAATTTTTTACATCAAAAGATTGGCGCCATCTGTGGGAACGACTGGTAATATCGTTTTTCACCAAAAACAATCCATTACGAATGGATGACATTTCGAAATCCAGCAATCGAAACTCTGGAACCCCTCCAAATCCATCTGCTCTGCCAAATATTCCAGATCTGGCTGGAATAATGACAAATCTGGCTCAGGGTCAGACCGTCATGCAAGAAACCATGCGACAACTCATCCAAACCCTTCATGGCGGTGCACCAACCCATTCAGGACTACGGAGTATTTAAAGAAACACCCGTGCACCATCCTCACGTACTAGGCGTACCAATTCATATCGCAATGAGGAATCTGAAGATTTTTCTTATCAACCTGGACGAACTTCGTCAGTGCGAGCCACAGATACAGAATAATGTATCACTCTTTCTCCAGAAAGGGTTAGTGCGTTAGAGAGGTTAAGCAGGGTATCACCTTTTGATCGATTAGGACTTAGAAGGAGTAGAAGTCCTCCTAAAGTCGTATCGAGGAGTTTTCAACGACCATCAGATTTAAGGGAAGGATCTGCCCAGTCGCGACCAGCTGCTCGTCAAGATAGATCTCATGAGCAACTAGCTACTCGTCAAGATAGATCTCAGGAAGCCACATCCACGCGATCAGTTGCTCGAACCAACAGTCCCGAGGAAGGAAATAATGCATGGAAAGGCTCTATTCAAAGGCTGGAGGATAGATTAGGGGAAATGGCTAAAGCTAAGAACCCCCTACAACGAACCTTTGTTCGAGGAACACCTTTTGTCCAGTTCATTATAGATTTTCCAACACCATCAAAGTTCAAAGCACCTATTGTGACCCCCAAGTATGATGGAAAGACTGACCCTGTCCTTCATATAGAACAATACCAGGCTGCAGCCGACATCTATGCTGTTCCAGATGAGAAGAGATGCAGGGCATTATCGGGAACTCTTACCGGATCTGCTCAAATATGGTATAATAATCTTCCTCAGGGTAAGATTTCAACTTTTCTTCAATTTGCCGAGTTATTTATTGGGAATTTCTATTTTGGGGCAAAGCCAGTTAAACGAGTAGCACATCTGTTAAGTGTTAGACAAAAGGTTGGTGAGAGTACCAGAGATTACATAACTCGTTTTAATAACGAGAAACTGGAAGTCATTGATTATGAGTAAAAGACAGCTATTATCGCTTTAATGAGTGGACTACTGCCAAACAAGTTATACTACACTTTGGCTAAAGATCCACCTAGAACCATGTCAGACCTGATGGGAAAAACGTCCAAAATTATGAATGCCGAGGAGGCTATGGCTGTGAAGAAGAACATGGATGCTAAAGAAACCAAGGTGGAAGGTGATAAAGCTAAGAAGAAAGAGCATAAGAACAATGGTAATGACAAACATTCAAAAAACAGGTTGGTATGGGACGTGATGAAGAAATATGATAATTATACTCCTTTGAAGAAGGATATCAACCACGTTCTAGAGGAAATCAAGAACAACGAGGAACTAAACTGGCCAGAGAAAATGAAGGCAGACCCTGACAAGAGGAATAAGGCGAAGTATTGCGAGTTCCATAAAGATCATGGACATATGACCAAGAATTGCATAGCTCTTCAAAATGAAATTGAAACACTCATCCGACGAGGAAAGCTGTCAAAGTATGTTGATCAGGGAAATGAAAGAAGAAATAACGACCGAGCAAGAGAGAGGTCTAGATCTCCTCGTCGAGGAGAGGAGAACAAGAAAAGAAACCATGAAGTTGATCCAGAAGACGACCCCGATCTGCCCAAGAGACCAAGGCAGCCAGAACGAGAGGTATTTTCAATACGCATTGGGTGTTTTGACTGTAATGTTATAACAGGTGGAGATGTAGGAGGAGGAGATCTTACTGCAGAGAGAAAAGCTTACCTCGGTGAGGCTCAAGCTTGCTCGTACATTCAGCGAATAAATCTAGCTGAAGAGGATCGCCCGAGAAAGGTGAATAAATGAAATTGGTCATTGGTTTCTCAAAAAATGACCTTGCAGGTGTTCTATATCCTCATGATGACCCACTGGTGATCAAGATGAGAATGAAGGAGGTTATAATTTCAAGAGTACTGGTAGACAATGGTAGCTCGGCAGACATCATGTTCTACTCGTGCTTCGATAGTTCAAATCTAAAGCTATCTCAACTGGAGCCTTATCACAGACCCCTCATCGGTTTTGCTGGTGAAAAAGTATTTCCACTTGGGACGATCAAGTTGGATATATTCATTGGTACGTGGCCTGCTTGTTGAACAGAAAGAATACGTTTCTTCGTGATGGATAAGAATGTTCAATCATCATACAATATCATCATGGGAAGAGTAGGATTGAAGAAGTTCGAGGCTGTACCATCTACAGTACATCAGTGCCTAAAATTTCCAACAAACTTTGGAGTAGGAGTTGTGAAAGTCGATCAGAAAGTAGCTCGGGAATGCTATTATTCATCCGTCGAGCAAGAAGAACTGGAGGAATCAAGGAAAAAGACTACTACTACCTATCAGGTGGATGAAGGTGCAGAAATTGAAACATTGGATCCTAGAGATGAGTCTCAACTCGTGAAGGGTCAAGTGGTGGAAGCTACTGAAAACATCATTCTGGACGACGAACACCCTGATCGAACTACTCAAGTAGGTTCGTCGTTGGAAGCCTCATTAAAACAGGAATTGATAACTTTCCTTAGAAGCAGAAGACAAACTTTTGCATGGAGTCATAAAGATATGACTGGGATAGACCCAAACTTCTTATGTCACGAGCTCAATGTGAATAAAGAGATCAAGCCTATGAAGCAGAGAAGAAGAGTATTCAGTCCTGAGAAGAATCAAACTATACAGGAGGAAGTCGAGAAGCTCCAGAAAGCTTGTTTCATTGAAGATGTTAAATATCCAGACTGGTTAGCCAATGTGGTGATGGTAAAGAAGAAAAACAACAAGTGGAGGATGTGTGTAGACTTCACCGACCTCAACAAAGCATGCCCAAAGGATCACTTTCCACTGCCCCGAATTGATCAACTGGTGGATGCTACCTCGGGACACGAGTTGCTGAGCTTCATGGATGCTTATTCTGGCTACAATTAGATCAAAATGAAACCTGAAGATAGGGAGAGTACTTCTTTCATTACCCCTAGGGGAACTTATTGTTATAATGTTATGCCTTTTGGTTTGAAAAATGCAGGTGCGACATATCAGCGGCTGATGAACAAGGTCTTTGCTGAACAAATCAGTTGTAATATGGAAGTGTATGTTGACGACATGCTGACGAAAAGCAAGAAAGCTACCGATCATCTAGTTGACTTAAGTCATACTTTTGATCAACTGGATAAATATCAAATGAAGGTGAACCCGACGAAGTGCATATTTGGAGTACGAGAAGGCATGTTTCTCGGGTACATTGTCAATCAACGAGGCATTGAGGCAAATCCTGAAAGATCAAAGCTCTATTAGGGTTGCGATCTCCAACGACGAAGAAGGAAGTACAAAGTCTCACAGGACGAGTAGCAGCACTCAACAGATTTATGTCACGAGCAACTGATAAATGTCTCCCATTCTTCAAGACACACCGAAAGACTTTTGAGTGGAATGATGAATGTGAGAAGGCTTTTCAAGACTTGAAAAAATACTTGGGAGCACCTCCACTGTTGTCCAGGCCAGTGATGGGAGAAAAATTGTACTTATATCTAGCAGTGTCGGAGAATGCAGCTAGCTCGGCATTGATCAGAGTGGAGAATGGAGTGCAGATACCAATTTATTATACGAGTAAGGCCTTTCGAGGAGCAGAGATCAGATATCCAAAGCTGGAAAAGTTAGCACTGTCGTTGATTAAAGCAAGTAGGAGAATGAGGCCATACTTCCAGGCTCATATCATAATCGTATATACTGATATGCCATTGAGGCAAGCCCTTCATAAACCAAAAAAATCAGGGAGATTGATGTATTGGGCAATAGAGCTCGGTGAATATGATATAGTCTATGAACCCAGATCATCACTAAAAGGGCAGGCTGTAGCAGATTTTATAGCAGAGTTCACTTATCCTGATACCCCCGAGGAGCAAAAGTTGCTCGCCGATCAACCTGTGGATGTTACAGGATCAACAAACACAAGCTCAGACCAACGCCGGTTGGTAAAAGGGCAACTGGATGTTACAAGATCATCAAATTCGAGCTCAGACCAATTTCGATTGGTAAAAGAGTAAGGAGAGATGATCGACAAAGATCAAGAAATATCCGGGGAGGATGAAAGGAAGCAATAAATATTTCACCGAGGAACTCTGACTGATCAGAAATTTGAAGACGAGTTACTTATATGGAGGCTATATGTAGATGGCTCATCTTGCACTGCAGGATGTGGCGCGGGGATAGTTTTGAGAACTCTGGATGAGGTAGATATGGAATACGCCTTGCATTTCCAATTCAAAGCTTCCAACAATGAGGCTGAGTATGAGGCCATGATTGCAGGAATTAATTTGGCAAAAATTATGGAGGCGCAGCAGGTTATGGTCTTCAGTGATTCTCAATTGATTGTAAATCAAATGTTGGGAGTATATACAGTTAGAGGAGAATTAATAATCAGATATCATGCAAAGGCAAATGAGCTGGTGTCAGAATTTGCCGCTGTTCAGCTGGTCAGAATACCAAGAATGGAGAATGCGAGAGCAGACGCCCTAGCTCGACTAGCATCAGCTACTCGCATCGAGCTACGATGAACAATCCCAATTGAAGTGTTGGATGGTCGGAGTATAGATGAAGATCTGATGATGAACTTTATTACCCTTGATTTAGGACCATCTTGGATGGATCCCATTAGGGCATATATTGAAGAGGGAGAATTACCAATTGACAAGCTCGCAGCCAAGAAATTAAAGTTTAAAGCTGCTCGGTATGTATTAACTAACGGTATTCTGTATAGACGAGGAATTATGGCAGGTTTGTAGAGATGTGTACATCCCTCCGAGGTGAAAGATTTGATTGAAGAGATCCATGAAGGGTCCTGTGGAGCACATGTAGCAGGTCGGATGCTTTTACAAAGGGTGATGACGCAGGGATACTATTGGCCGACGATGAGGGCTGATTGTATAGCCTATGCAAAGAAGTGTGACAAGTGCCAACGTTTTTCCTCCATCCTAAGATCTCCACAATCATTGTTGACACCCATAACTTCCCCTTGGACATTTGCTATGTGGGGAATTGATTTGGTTGGGCCACTGCCAACAACCCGAGGAAGGTTCAAATACCTCGTCGTTGCAGTTGATTATTTTACTAAGTGGGTAGAAGCTGAGACACTCATTGATATGACGTACAAGAAGGTGTACCAATTTGTTTGGAAGAATATCATTTGTCGATATGGTCTTCCTCATGCTTTCATCACGGACCATGGAACACAATTTGATAACGAGGAGTTCGCTGCCTATTATAATCAATCAAATATTTTGAAGATCCACTCAGCACCAGGCCATCCTCAAAGAAATGGACAAACTGAAGTGACAAACAGAACGTTGCTGAATGGTTTGAAGAAAAGATTGGATGATGCGAAAGCAAACTGGATCAACGAGCTACAATCAGTACTTTGGGCTTACCGAACTACTCCCCGAGTAGCAACAGGAGAATCACCATATATGCTGGCGTTTGGAAGTGAAGCTGTAATACCAGCCGAGTTGGGCCTCCCAACACACAGGGTTCTGAATTTCAATTCCCCTGTCAGCGACTTAATGAGAAGACTGGATTTAGACATGCTCGAGGAAGTTAGAGAAGAAGCAGCAATTAGAAATGTTGCTTACCAGCAGCGAACAACTTTGTTCTACAACAAAAGGGTGAAGAAGTGCGACCTAAAAGAAGGAGATTATGTGCTGAAGAAAGTCATTCAAAAGCACAATAAGCTGGAGGAAAACTGGCTTGGACCATACCGAGTTACAGAAGTTGTTCGACCAGGAACTTACCGAATAGCAACTCTAGAAGGAGAGGAGTTTAAAAATGCATGGAACGCAGAGCACCTGCGCAAATATTATCAGTGATGAATAAAATGAAGATATTCTGCCGAATTCTTTCTTTTTATTGAAAGTTTTTCGGGGAATACTAGTGCTACACACTACTCGACAAAGCTCAAGCTCAGGCTAGTCAAATTTTTTCTCAAAAATGCCAACTAAGGTTGGTCGAGAAACCAATATTCCTCCGGGAAGTAAAGCTACCAATATTCCTCCGGGAAGTACAGCTACCAATATTCCTCCGGGAAGTAAAGCTACCAATATTCCCCCGGTAAGTAAAACTACCTATATTCCTCCGGGAAGTAAAGCTACCAATATTCCTCTGGGAAGTAAAGCTACCAATATTCCTCCGGGAAGTAAAGCTACTTGTATTCCTCCGGGAAGAAAAAATTTTATATTCCTCCGGGAAGAAAAACTTATATTCCTACTAGAAATAAAATTGTGTTTCTTGGGAAGTAAATATATTCTCGAAAATGCCAACTTGAGTTGGCCGGGAAGTAAAATTATTTCAAAAAGACTAACTATGGCTGGTCGGGGATAAAAACCCACCAATTGTAGTTGGTCGACAAGGAAAATTTACCGACCTTGGTTGGTCGGAAACATTTAAGAGAAAAATCTACTAACTATGGCTGGTCGGGATAAAAACCCACTAACTGTAGTTGGTCGACATGGATAAATTAACGACCTTGGTTGGTTGGAAGCATTTTAAACATTTCTTGATACTCGTTACTTTATTGCTAAGTTGGTCGAGAAACAAAACTTTATTATTAAATGATCGAGCAACATTTTTGATACTCGTAATTATTACTAAGTTGGTCGAGAAACAAAATGTTGTTTTTGCCAAATGATTATCACAAGTTCAAACTACACAATATTGTTATCTTTTTATCAGATATGCATGCACAAATATAAAGTTTTATAAGACAATAGCGAATAGAAATGAAATTCTTTCATTAAATCCAAAACATATTACATTGATAATGAAATGAAAGTTACATTGATATGTATACTAACAATTACATCAAAATTCCTACTCTACTGGTTTTTTCCCCTCTGCTTTTGACACAGGTTCCTCGCCAGCAGGCGGATCATTTAAAGCCAGAGGAGAATTTATGAAGTTGAGATCCTTTAACATCCTGACATTCATCACGGATGGTCGATCTAGAAGGTGCTCGGGACGAGATACTTCAACAATTGAATGTAGATTGTAGTCGCCGAGATACTTGGAAATCAAGCTCCGAGGAATGGCCCGAGCAGGGATCCAACTCATGTCCAGTTTGTATAGTGGCATAGGTAAGTCGAGCAGACCGGGATCATGGTAGTCCCACAGGTAATGACCCTGTTCGAGCTGAAGCACACCTAAGGCATTCAACCAGCCTTGCTTATAGCCCTCATTATTGGCATTCTGGATACGATCGTCCAAGTGAAAGAGAGCTTCGTTATATCCAGCCATTCAGAACTCCCTGGGCTGTTTGTGGAACTGATATATTAATCTGTCCAGCTGCTCGTGGAGATTTTTAATGAAGAGCTCTTCGTTCTCCAAGGTAGATTTCTGCTCAGAGAGCTGCTCTTCCAGGTCCCTGATCTTCTTTGACATTTCAGCCAACGCCTGGTTCTTCACCATTAACTGGAAGGCCTGGTTCTCTAGGGCAGACTGAGTCCTTTGTTCGTCGACAGGAATCCGAGCTGCTCTTGCTCATCCCCGAGAAGATGTGGAAGGACAAGACCTCTTCAAGGTTTCTAACTCGTCCCTCAAGTTGGCGATCTCGACCTCTAAGAACGAGAATCCCTCATCGGTCACTGGGATTAAGGCTTTTGAAGAAGAGGCTGCAGACTTCAACTGTGATAGCTCTTTCTGCAAGTTGTTGTTCTCTTGCTTTAGAAACTCGATAATTTGTCTGCATTCCCCGACCTCGCCCCTCAGAGTTCTTTCCCTCACCTCGTAGCCAGAAAAATGCTTCTCGTACCCCTTGTCAGCATTGAGTTGCTGGTACTTCTTCTCGTACCCCTCATGTAACAGGGCAGTGGATTCTTTGTATTGTAGCTGAAGGTCTTCGAGGGTGCCTTGGAGATCCTCGATCATATCATAATAAGACACATTATTGGCCACTGCTCGATCAAGTAAACACTTCAGATATTGATATGCTTCAACTGCCTATTCTGAAGCATCTTGGCTGAGGATGTCGACAACTTGTGCTGCACTCAGGTCTGTGTGACCAGCCTTAAAGTATTCATTATATTATCGTAGCAGCTTTGTATCATGGGCAGATAACAATTCCATCCTGGCCAGAAACTAGTAGAGAAAGAAAAAGCAGTAATCAATAAGAATCAAGACAAAGTATGAAGATAGACAACAGTATGAAAAAAAGTCCAAGTTTTATTAGATCATAAAGTTCAGAGTTACATATGCTGGGTTACAATTGACAAAAGAAAAATGTAAAGATAAACCCGAACAACTCTACACCTTTTCCTTGTCTCCTAAAACCTTCTCAAGAGGCTGGGACGAGGAAGTAGGTTGCTCGGAGGGAATGGATAGTTGCTCGGGGACCATTGGCAGTTGTTCAAAGGAAGTAATAATCTGCTGAAGTTCCTCGGCAGCAGGCTGAATGGCTGGGGGATGATCTCCCATCACTATAGAAGACTCTTCTGAGGCAGCTTCGTCCTCTTCAAGATCTTCTGGGGTTGGAGGGGGACCAGGAATGTGTTGCTGGAAAAGCTCAGAAGATTCATTAACTTTCATTTCCTAGAGAGAAGCAACCCATCCATCCCTAAAGTATTTGAGACTGCCATAGTCCACTTGCGACACCATGGCAGCCAACCCCTTGTTCCAACCCTTGTCCCAGCCAGCGCTGAAGGACTTCTTCATAGCCATCTTCCTCTTTAACTTCTCTGAGGAAAGCTTCTCGGACAGCAGGTTATCAGCAACTTTTAATTTATTTTCAACCTCCTCCTTCTGCCGACCTACTTCCCGAAGTTGAGCCAACTCCTCCTCGGCAGCCTTGAGTTTATTTTCAAACTCTCCAGCAGTCTTGAGCTTCTCTTCGAGCTCCTTATTTGCCTTCTCCAGGGCATTTATTCTCTTCTCTAACTCCTTGGAGGCATCAACAGCTCGAGCTTTTTCCTACTCGGTGGAGGCAAGCTTCTTCTCCTAGACAGCCTTGTCAGTAGCATATGTCTGGCGAGAATCATCCAAAGACTTGATAGCTTCTTCCAAAGCTCCCTCCACGCTGTACGAGGAGCATGAAGCTTTAATTGCTTCATCCTTCTTCAGAATTATATTAATACAGCTCATCAACTGTGAAAGGAAAAAGAAAACAAGTCAGAAATAAAAAATGACAAAGGAAATATGAAAAGTTCAAAGTAAGAAGACTTACAGAAGCAAGGTGACGAGCAGCTAACGAGGTGACCATGTCCCGAGTAAGGTTTTCTTCAGTACCTTGGACCTCGAGAATGATCCAGGACTTTACCGAGCTCATGGCAGAGCTCGGGGGAACAAAAGTTGGAACCCCAGTTCCAGTAGCTGGGGGCTGAGTAATGGTGTCAGCCAAATTGACCGAGGAGCTTTTTTTCAGCCTCCTCGGGGGAACAGGAACAGATTCAACCAAGGAAGAACCCTTGGTCGGTGATATTACAATCACCTCTCCAGGAGCAGCAGACCTACTCGGAGCTACTGTGGGCTTCTCGGTAACCTTCACGATAGCAGCCGAGGAAGGTGCATCATTATTCTTTGTCCCCTCCCCTGGGACATTAACCTTACTTCTTTTTGCCTCACCAGAGCCGAAGGCAGGTTTCTCGAAGAGAGTGGGAGGTCTTCTTCTCTTCATCCTTTCGCTTAAAGGGATGTGAGATTCAGGTGAGGAGCTGGTGGAAGCTGGTACTGGATCTGATTCACTTATTACTGAACGAGTAGTAAAAGAGGTGGTGTAGCTCTTGTATTGTAGCAGATATGATGCCGACCTAATATGCTCATCAGCAACAGATTGATGCAGGCTCCAGATAAGTTTCAAATGCCTTATATTGACATCTTCTTCTTTTGGGCACTTTCTTTTACTGTCAACTGCAAATAAATAAATAAACATTGAAATATCAGTGGCACATTTTATCAAACACAAAAGAAGCATGATTTTAAAATAAGTAAAACGAAATAAAAATAACCTATCCCATTGCCATAAGGAGGGCATCTGGGACCCTAGTAAACCTCATCTCCAGTTAATGGAGGGTGTTGCCAATTTTTTATGACAACCCCATGCTCAAAATAATCCCTATTGGCACCAGGGAGATTGACTACTAAGGCTCTATTTAAAAATCTAGTTTTTAAATAAAAAATGTTATCATTAACTGCCCATCTATAGCAAAACATAATCTCAGGAATTCCTATGCGAGTTCTATGGATTTGATTTAATCTATGCACCCCATTAACTATTCTCCATGTGTTGGGGACTATTCTTGCAGGAACAACGTCAAAGTACTGACAGAATTCCAAACACAAGGGATTTGGTGGAAAAGAAAATCCAAACTCAGCAATAAAAAGACTGGGGAACCAATGTCCCTCAGCCAAGCGTAAATAATCAGAAGGCTCAGAAAGCTCTTCCAAAACAACCCAGGAGGGAATAGAAAAATCAGAACGAAACTTATCAGGAGATTCAACAGGGTAAACCATGATGAATTAGAGAAATGAAGAAGAAGGAAGAAAATCTTACATAAAAAGAGTGGATCTGATGACAATGGACGATGGAAAAGATGAATACACAAGAGAGAAAGAGACGACGAAAAACTCAAAAATACAAATTTGAAAAGGTAGAAGACGATGGGAGCGTCTGTGAAGTTTAAATACCTTACCTTGGGAAATGGTGAAGTAATGATTACAAAAAGAAATAATTACGCTACCGGCGGCTAGAGGAACAAAAAGGGCGCGGCAATCGAAGCGAGAAGAAACGATTACGCTACCAGCGGCTAAAAAGACAAAAAGTATGCAGAGATCGAGGCGGTTGTGAAAATTCAAAAAGCCTGATTCTACGAATTTGGAAAGAGAAATAAATACAAGGGAAACAATCCCAAAAATCAGGAGGACTATTTAAAGCTATCATATTCCGAGAAAGAATGTTCCATACTCCTCAAAATTCGAACTATGAAACATTGGGGGCTTCTGTTGATACCAAATTTAGTCTGCTGACATGGATCAATAAAGTGAAGACACGTGGCAGTCTACGTGGCAACAAAAAATACTTCCGAGGAACTCACACGCTCCGAGGAACCATACTACAATGAGGAACACTGTTTCCCCGAGGAACTCATACGCTCCGAGGAACGATAACTCTCCGAGGAACTCTTGAGCACCGAGAAGCTTAGGCGATCTGAGCAACTCAGGCGATCCGAGCTGAACCTCGAACAAAGCATTAATAGCGGGATAACCAACAGTTTGACTATTCATTAAATTCTTATCATTCAGACGCACACGCTTAAGGAGCATTGAATGTATCACCCTTTCATATGTACATCATTCAATGTATTCCTTTTTCACATTACAGCCTCAGGGCTATAAATACATTGTACAATCCTCATTGAGGGGGATCTAGACCGGAATTTCTTGAGATAACTTGTAATCGAGAATTCCAATACAATCAACAATACCATAACAGTGGACGTAGGCTAATCTTATAAGGCTGAACCACTTTAAAATTCTTGTTCTCATTTATTTATCCGTGATTGAATAATTAGAGTGATCTAATTTTTTACATCAACACTCCTATTTTTGGTTTGCTTGTAGTTCTTGAGGCATCCTATTTCATTGCTAGGGACTATCAATGTGTAAGTTAGGGGGTGTGATACGACGCAAATATTGCGTATTTAATCCCTCGAACCTATGCATTTTAACCCCCTCGGGTATCTTATTCCCTATATTTATGGTCGTTAACCAGACAACCTCGGATTTCTACGTTAACATATTTTGTAGGGGTTAATTGAGCTTTTATAGGTATCTAGATGCTAAGTGTGAAGTTCGGACGCATTCCGATCGATTTTCGTATGCGACCGCACGTTCAAGGTCATTTTAGTCTTTTCACAGCTTGGGCACCTGGCCCAACATCTTCACGAAAGTTGTATCCCTCCTCTCAAGCTTCGCGTGGCCGTGAACAGTGCGCGGTTCCGATTCAAAACGAATAAGTTACGGCGATTTCAGCGGACAAGAAAGGCAAACATCCCAAAACAGCAATGCAGTGTGCTGATTGTTGTCAATTTTATAAAACACCGCAAGTGCACGAGCTATTATAGAATAACGAGTGTAAGTACGAGTCGAACCCACAGAGATTTATCAATTTTTCATTCAAATTAATTGTGACTGTCCAACTAGAATAAATGGGATAGAGAATGATTATGGACTACACTAAATAAAAGCAACTACGATAAATGAGGGTAACACAAGATATTTGTAAACAATTAGGAAATAATTAGGATTCAGGGTCCATTTATCACGTAACTAATATTGCACACTAATTTAATGTTGCCATTCCCTTTTTATAACTCAAATTAAATCGACTATCGCTATGTTTAATTCGGAAAATATGAAGGTTATGATCAAAATATTTTTAACGTCTCTAATAGACGGATAAAATCCGTATTCCCTTAGAAAATACAAGTTTTAAAATTCGCAAATTGATTTAAGTATGGACTATCAAAACAATCAAAGTGCAAGCATAATCCATAAAAAAAAATACTATTTTTAAATCTCAAAACTTGATTTGACAAAACAATCTTGAACGTTCTAAAACACACTCTCGTGTCGCTTTAAAATAAATACTGAATCTTTAATAACAATTAAAACAAGTAGAGAATATACAACGATAAAATTAACAGGACAATATTAGCTAACTATGATAAACTTCACCCTACTCCTAATATAAGAATCAAGCTACCATAATGTAAGAGAAATTGCAAGAATGAGTAGAGATCTTCATTAATAAACCAAACTTACAAATAGTTCTATCACAACAATCTTCAATCCTCTAAAAAAATGATAAAAACTTGGCCCTCAAATTGATTACAATCACGAAATGTTGCTCCCCGAAATTCCTCTCTAATTGTCTACGAAATTATGAGCCCAAGGGTCCTTTTTATAGGACGAGTGGTGAGGTATTTGAGTTATGGTGGGACTCTTTTTGATTGGTAGAATGGTGTTGGTAGCTATCTCTCCACCTCTTTAATCTTTGGATCATGATAAGGGACGGAATTTCCCCCCACTCGAAAACTCTTATCTTTTCTTGTTGAACACGCATGCCGAGTTTCGTCCAAATTGGAGAATAAATTTTTTTAACTTTTTTACGACTTCACGTGTAAAAAATAGCTATTTTCGAAAGACTGTAAAAATCAGCTTTTTCGCGCCTATTTTGAATTGATCATCAATTTGCACCAAATTCCATCATTATCTGCAAAAATTTCACTAGGCAACGTTTTTCACAAATTAGCACAAGAATATTATAAAATTATCGAAGTGCCAATTTTTTACTTAAAATTGCCATTTTCAATATGAATTCAATCATTTTCGCATTTTTTCCTCTTTTTAATAAAATAGTCCTAAGAACTTATTAAATACACTAAAATGGGACTAACAATGTATAAATTTGGGTATAAAATGTACAAAATAATGCACTCATCACCGATACGTACTCGATCTATCGATCGATCAAAAGGATCAATCGATCGATCCTTCTCGGCAGCGGGCTAATTTATTCACCATCGATCGATCGACGGTTTGGGTCGATCGATCGATCCCCTGTTTCCAGGAGATATTTTGCCTTATATTTTCTTTTTCCTTTTCTTTTCTTTACTTATTCCAACTTACTATAAATACCATTTTTTGTTGTAATAATCAGATATTAAAGCTTTAGAATAGATTTTAGAGAGTTGTAGGTTAGGGTTTGGGGGATTTGAGAGTTCTTCTTCTTCCCCTCTTGGATTGACACCCTTTAGGGTTTGTAATTGGTACGTTCATCTTCCCTCTCCATTAATATAGTTGTATTTCATTATTTCTCGCTTTGTAGTGTAACTTACATGCTTTCCTAATTAGTTCACATGCTTTGATTTACTTATTTTCTAGTGTAGATTTATCGCGTTTATTTACCGTTTTCTTTACTACATTTTTACCATTCTTTCTAGATAATTTAAATTAGGTTGTGTTTGAATGGAACTCACTCGAGTTGACGCATTGCTTGGCTTTGGTGATGGTGTTTACGGGTTTATTTCGGGTGCATTGTCCTAGTTATTGCGCCTAGGAGATTTGACGGGGCATATCATGTATGTCTCGTGCTTACGACCTTGCATGCACAATTTTCACGATATTTATTGATGCCAAAATCTTATTAGGCTTTTATGCGGATTTAGGGGTGTGACAACCCTTGATTAAATTAACTGTAGAAACAAGACGCATTCTAAATAACTCGTCGACCCATGTATCCATTTTATACAAATTAACTAGGGTGAGGGATATCCGACGCAACCTATAGTTTTTACCGCTTTGTTAATCTAGTTTAATTTTCCCTCGCCTAGAATAATCATTTCCCTTTATGCATCTTTTCCGTTTTAGTTTGTAATTCATCTATTACACTTTTATTTCGAAGTACTAAATCATATAAATTCTAGCATCTCGTCCCTGTGGATTTTTGATACCCGACTTACCGTTGTGCTTACCTCGCAAGTGTAGTCGTAATATAGGTTTGTTTGTATTATCGTGGTGAAACAAAAACAACGACTGTGCACTTACACATGCAGGCTTTTCACGCGTAATCAATAGGTCTGGTATGGGCTTCGATGATCGTATTGCACCCATTCTAAAAGCCAATACCAATCCCGTGAGAGAGCTAACTAGGAACGTTAGGAGAGGTCAACATTTAGGTCACATTCCTCGCTGTGTTTACACTTGCACTCATTATGGTAGTAAGGGTCACCTTAGACGTTATTGCAATAAAATTAAAAATGCTCCTAGAAAATTTAGGAATAAAGTCGTTTCTGTTCTCAAAATCCATGTGCGTCGTTACACACCTGTTTGAGTTAGGAAATATGTTTTTAAGATGCTAAATGCTAGGTCGGTTGATTCTCTCATACTAGCACATGATGCTTCACATGCTATTTTTTATGGATGATTGCTCGCATGTTCATGTTTGTCATACGCCAATCTTTGCTTCATAATATATTTCTTGCTAGTGTTATGACATGTTTATCTCTTTGTATTATATTTTTCATTTATTGAGTCTTATGAGAAAAATAAAAAAAAAAGATTTTTGGTTTCATATATTTTTGAGAAAATAAAAAAAGATTTTATTTTTTAGGTTAAAAATATTTTTTGAAAAACACAAAAAGATTTTCGATTTAAATTTTGTGTCGTGAGTTTACATATTTGATGTGGCATATTGGTGTGCTTGGACCCCCATAATTTCATTATCTATGTGGCTAAGACATTTGGTCATAATTATAGATGCTTATAATGATCTTAACCATTGATTAATGAGGTTGTTTCGAAGTTGATTTGCATTTGGATTCGACTTTGTATATATTCTATCGCACACACATGCACGAGTTTGCATGAATGTTTGTCTTCTCATGCGTATTTGAGTTTGGTGAGACGTTCTTCTCTCAATTTTATCATCTATGCACAATTTGACTTAGGAGGAGGTGTGCATATAAGAACCATTATCGTGAGGATAGATATTGCTTATATTGAAAAAAATGATGAGTGTTCACGAGAAAGGCAATAAAATGCCACTGTTTAAAAGTGCCCAAGAAAAAATTAAGGCAATAAAATGAAACATATGCCAAAAATGGGGACAATTTGATTTCTCCAAGGTGAGAAAAATAGAAACCTCAAAAGAGCTAAATATATGAAAATATGAATATATGAGGGTGTTTGGATGAAAAATTACAACAGGTTTGCACCACGAATCCTAATGTTAAAAAATCGTGTCATGACCTTATTATTTGTAGAATCATTAAAATTATGGATTTATGTGCATGTTGTTTGTTTAGTTCATTTATCTCAATATATTAATTGTCACATATGGCTAAAACTTAGTTTGATGACATTTAGCTATCAATTAGAGCCTCTTGATCATTTCGATGGGTCTAAGTTGTGATTCATTTCTTGTACTTCACGCCCCTTCATTCCGTATACATGTTTGAGCACATTGATACTATGTTATCATGACATTCATATTTTCTGTTTTGAGTTTGTTTTATTACTGTTTCCTAGTTCCAGTTGCTGTTTTGAGAAAAATAATCACGGGACAAATCCTGCACATTTTAAAGTTGGAATACAAGTTTTTTTAAGCCATTCAAACGACTTATGGATGTCATTCAAACGATATTTTCATGTCGTTCAAAGAGTGGATCTAGAGACATTAGAAACGAGATGTAAGAAGTGTTAACTTTGGTCGTTTCTTGAAGTACTTAGGTCGTTTCTTAAGTCGCGTGGCATGCTACCATTTTAGGTTATTTCTTACCTGGTTCTAACGAGATGCCTATGCCGTTCAAATGACGAGGCATTATCGCTCGAACGACCTATGTTGACTTTTTGAGTCTTCATTCTAATTTTGTACTTGCTTTGTATATATGCTAATATTACACTGTTTTGGTATATCTGGGATGTTTTGGCCAATTTTCATGCAGTCGATAGTGATTATTCATGTTTGATTTTTATACTACATTGATGATTCATATTTGTGACTGTTTGCTAGCTACAAATTGGTATCTTCTGATTATTATTAGTTGGCTATCCATGTTTATCTAGAATGCTTCATATGATTATTCTCATTCTAGATATGTGTTTATATTTTTTTCTCTAGTTGTTTATTTGAGACAAAATGTGGGAGAGATAGTATGTGATCTAGGGGGAGTTTTGTTGGATGAGCACATATGTTTATCATATTTTGATCATATTGTTTACATATTGGTATCATTGATTTGAGATGTATTGGAAAATGTGTATACAAATTGGTTTCATATGTTTTTGCTCACATGTTTAATAAATGGTTTGTTTTACATATTGGTATCATAGGGTTTTAAATTATTTGTACCCTTATACTTCACATGGATTTTTTTTGTTTCGTATGTGTTGTGATTATTCAGAGATTGCATATTTTGTGAATACATCACATAGAGACATTTCATGCTGTCGGTCTGACATATGTTTACTAGATTGTGTCCTATATTTTCTTTTTGGGTTTATGGGATGGGATTTAGGTCATACGGCTTGATGGCTCGGCTTAGGCATTATACTTTTTTTATTTTGTCACGGAATAGCCAAAGGGAGATATTTGTAAGGACAAATTTCCAAATAGTGTCAATTTGTATGTTTTGGCATTATTTCATATAAAAACCAATTTGAGTCATACATAGATTTTATCTTTTCACGATTCCCACATAGTCTATAACGTTATTTTGAAGAAGTAGCGGCCAGTCTTCAAGATAAATCATACCGTGTTTATTGGTGCACGTTTCACGCCTTCATATCATATTACATTTCGAGTTACTCTCATGTATGTACGCTTTTGTTTAAAAATGATTTTAAAATGATGTAACTTCGTTTTTTCTATGATAAATACATTTTAGAGTCGTATGGATCATTCCCTTGAGTTTTGGAGGATCAAATGACATCTACAGTCGTTCAAACGAGATATGGAATTCGTTCTAACGACATTCGTATCTCCTTCAAACAAGATCTGTAGGTTTGTTCGAACGACATGCCAATATCGTTCTAAAGACTTGACGACTTAATATTTTTTATTTAAAGGCATTTCGAGGTGTGCAGAACCAAAATTACAAAACAGAATCCTTTCATTTTTCTGCACTTGTTTGCAAAGGTTTCCATAGTTGAAAACATCATTTGTGTTTCAAGATCCGATCCTTCATGCACATATGCTCTAGAGATATTGTGTTTGCACCATTGGTTTATTCTTCCATCATTGAAGAACTATTGTCGTGCAGTGGACTCTATACGTGCTGATCACGATGAAGAAGCAGTGGAATCCGTGTTCTGAATCATAGGTAGTTGCCAAAGCTATTTGGTGGATACCAAGACAAAGGTGGACTCGTGTGTTGTGGACCTTGCGTAGGTGGACTACTACGTTGCACAGTGGAGGAGCGGATGAAGCATAAAAAAGAGCGTCAAGACTTGTGAGGTATCGAGTCGTTGAGTAAGTCTTTTGTATGTACTTTGTAAAATCGTATCATAGTGATTGTCTGGTTTGGGTGGCCGTCCGATGTTTTTTCCCTTAGTCGCTGTCTCGTACATCGGTGTTGATTATTTTCTGGACTTGATTTATTTTACTTGCTTAATCACACTAGATGCATGTTTAGGATTAACAAGATAAAATTGGGTTAAGTAAAATTGGTTCACAAAATTGGTGCATATTAAAATTAGAAAAAAAAAATTGAAAAATTATTTTCACTTAAAGCACACATACAAAATGGACCTACAAAGATGACCTCCAAGAAGCCTACCATTTAGAAACAATGGGGGTAGGGAGATTCCTAGAGCCTGAAATGCGATCAATCTTAAGAAATTTTATTTTTCGCTTTGTTTAAGTTTTAAGGTTCTGTTTCTCGAATAATTTAAAGTTTAATTAATATAATTATCTTTATTATTTTTCCAAGCTGGCCGATTTTGTTTATTACAAGTTATCATTATAGCAAGACTATCTTTGTTGTAAATTTTCATAAGTTTATTCGATCAAATTCTGATCCTCGCTTTAGATACTTGATCAACCATTCATCTCTAGTTTGAATGCATTCGTAAGTTTACACTTAGTTAAAGCTCAAGTCTATATATTTTTGTCATTAAAAACACAAAAATATTGAGAATTACCGAAGCAAGAAAAAGACCTACAGGGGATCCCTATGCACAAAGTGTCCCGATGATGGTCAGCTAAAATATCGAATGAGTTGATGGCCCCGCGACCAGGTGAATTTTCTTCGAAGTTTATCCTTGGCCTAACATTGCGTGATGACACTTTTTAAAAGGTATAGCAAACAACAAACACATGCTCAATATAAAAATGGGGAAATATTAATTATGGAATTAATTACATAATTTCATTCACAGTCAATATATTTTGCAAAGTGTTCAAATCGTCACATTACAAAATAAAATAATATATAGATCTGTCATCATCACTTTATCTTCGTCGTTCCAGCTCAGCAATCACTCTAGCGTGACGACCGTCATCATCTGGATTGGGGCGAAAACTCATAATCGCTATCATGGTCGAGAAGGTAGTTCTTTATCAACTGGATGGGTATGGAATCAACCACGATCCATAATTCCATACTCCCAATGGGAGGGAGACGAAAAAAGGACAATCTACCCCATACCAATGCTAAAGGTGTGAAGTAGGGGGAAATTTCATTATTGTTAGTGCGTACTACCACCCATGCTTGTAGGAAACCTGCTTGGATTCATCCAAGTGAGACAGGATATCTATTTAACCTTCATCATAGCCCGATGCCCAAACTTCACGAGGTCCATAACAAAATTAATACCGCAGCCTCATTAATTTTTTTTTGTAAACTATTCTTAGTCCCCTGATCTTCTTTGAAGGTCTGCTCGGCCTTGTTGAGCTCCTCCCTCAAATCGTTGTTATCCATCTTAAATAGTTTAACAACATCTGGAACATATTTAACTTCGGCTCTTAACAATGTAACCATACCAACCTTCTCACAATAGGCACTTTTCATTCTCTGAAGTGTTTGTCCAACAAATATAAAAGCTTCACGAGATCGGTTCAAAGCTTTTCGAACAAGTATCAAATCAAGGTCTTCACTTTCTTGGGTAATTGGAACCAATGCTAAGTTATTATCAGACTACAAAGATTAAAGGAAAGGCTTTTAGTGATAAAAGAACAATCAAAGTGTTCACAAGCAATCAATAGTTGGATAAGTATTGGCAAAGAAAAAATAAAACTTTTCATTAAAAGTCAAAGGAAGGGAAATCCTTTACAATATATTTATCAAATACGGGAAAAAATAAAAAATAAGTAAACCTAATCTAAATTTAACTATAGGAGGCTTTATGTACCAAGAATTATAGTTCCACTCCCTTGCTGCTAACACTTTACTCGGATCCATTATAATTCCTCTATAGGAGGCTTTATGTACCAAGAATTATAGTTCTTATAACCAGAAATTGTATTTCTCGAATACGGAATACAATTGATGATCCCATAAAGTTTAAAGAACGATTCACAAATACTCTGCGTGCTCACCCTTTGTCCAAGAATAAACTAGGATGTATCTATGAAGACAATGATAAATTGGTCTAAGAAACCCCTAAACACTCAATTTATAAGACCCCTGAAAACTATTGGTGCGTTGGTTAGTCTAAATGGCAAAACCCTTAACTCGTAAGACCCATATCTCGTAAAAAAATGGTCTTTGGCACATCTTGCTCCCTGATTCGTAACTGATGGTATCCCGACTTCAAGTTAATCTTCAAGAAGTAGGTTGTTCTTCTCAGCTGATCGAACAAGTCAATGATATGCGATAATGGATACTAGTTTTGAATTATGATAAATGAGGTGAGATACTCCTACGGATGAATACCTACCTGGAAAGCTGTTGAATCTGATCTCTCAACTCCTGCATCTCTAATGGAGCCATACTATACAATGCACACGAAACATGAGTGATCTACCCCCTTTGGATATCTTAAAATACATCATCAAAGTCCTTAATCGTAGGGATAACATCTAATGAGACAACAGTACCTTCTGGAGTCTCCTTCTTGATCTAAAATAAATGAGTGATCCCCCCCCCCCCCCCGGGATGAGGCATCACCATACGAAACATCCCTGCCTAGGAATAAAGAACATGATAGTCCTACTATAATAGTTCACCATCACTCTATACATTGCAAACCAGTCCATCCCCAACATAACAACATACTCGGACATGTTTAAAGTGAAAATGTTCGCTACTAATCATAGCCTCCCAATATCCACAACCACTCCCCTCCAGATGGAACGGATGAGAGCCCCACTACCCAACGGTGAATCTACGCACATCATAATATCAGACGTTGTGTCCACTAAACCCGACTCCCATGGGAATCTAGTGCTAATAAAGGAGTGTGATTCTCCCATCTCAAATCATACCCGTCTTATGTACTCATAAATAGGAAGCATACCCTCAACTGCTGGCAATGCCTGAAGCATAACTGCCTCACGAAAATTATAAACATGCCCATTTTGAAGCTTCCCCTATCGAGGTGGCACTACTAACCCATAGCCTTATCCGGGAAAGAACGTCGTATGTGGTATAGCTCCCCATATATGAAACACTTCCCGACGAAGTCTATTATCCTCTAACCATGTTATCTCAAATGAGGCTACTCCGATTGCTGGTCCTGATATCCCCTGCCCTATTAACATCCACTTTAGTTTTCCCGACCCTGATAGCCTTAAGGAGAACGATGTTGTCCCTGATGAAACTACTTGTACCTACTATCACTTGATTTGAACCTCTTAGCCAAGTCCCCCTGTAAGGAACCTCGCTCATACTACTTGCTCGACTGTTGCATCGCCCCATCGACATTTTCGCCCCTAGTCTTACCCTCCTAGATCGACTCTCTTGACATCTTTTCTCCCCTCATATGGAAGCAATGATATTGACAGTGTAGCAATGCGGCGTTAATGAAATCAGAGTAAGTGTTTAACACCAGTTTACCCAATAAATGTTGTGGATCCTTTATATTAGCCCGTCTATGAACTTCATGATTTTCTTTTCATCCGTGTTCACCTAATTTGGCACAAAGTTCTCTAGACAAGTTAACTCCCTCTCATAATCATCCACTGTTCATACCTCCGGTGTGAGGTAAAAAAAACTCTCTCATTTCAATCTGCATATCTAACGAGAACACTTACGATTAAATCGCACCCAGAACTCCTGAATCGGTACTGTGTCCCTCTCCTCTGACGTGGTGATCGACTCCCACGACTGTAAATATGCTCCAACTAGCTTAAAAGAAGTTAGTACCTGCTTTTGACTGTCGATGCACTCAACCATGTGAAGATGCCTATGAATATATTTCTTCCATTGGCTTGTCACAACCATATCTGCACTCCCTTGAAACTCGGGTGGATGGCCCTTCTTGAAGGCCTCCCTAACTCTTTCCCACACGGACGACAGCGTGTAACTCCGCATTAGTACTGGCACTGATAGTTGGGGTGCCTGAGGTAGGTGATCCGCCATGGATTTCATGGCATCTTTAACTGCGTGAGCTATGATGGTTGCGACCTCTGCTGCGATCATAATCCCCTGGGAAACCTGTGGCTCCGACTGAGCTTCCCTCTCTGTGGCCCTTTTATCTACTTTTATTGGTCTCCATCCCCTGGTGTTTGTCATTTGAAATGAAACCACAGTTATATGAGATTCCATTTAAATATATTACAATAGCAAAAGAACGAAAATGCGGAATATGGAAACAACAGTCCTAAACATCGGGTTCCACATCAAAAGGAATGCAACACTAAAAATGTCATAAGTCCGTACCGATCCCAAAGGATACTAGAACTTGATGCTCAGATACCAACTGTGACACCCCGCCTATTCTAATAGCGGCTGATCAGACCTTAATTAAAATTAAATGGGAATCAAGTATGATTTCATTCTTAGCATCACTGTCGTAACATTTATTTAAATAAAATAGTAACCAATTATGTCCGATTTCATTTCAACACTTAACCTTTTTTATCTGTTAAATACAATCATCATAAATACACATCAACTAAAAGAATAATAGAATAGAATAATCATTGATAACACAAATCGAATAAACCATCGACAACCATAAATAATACCAATACAAACATGCAACGGGAAAAATAATAGGAAATATATGTCTTAAAATAAATGCCCTAAAAATCTACGGGAAACACACCCAAACGAAAAGATACTGAAATACCGAGTCTTATTTAGATAGAAGGAACTGAGGCAGATATAATCAAATCTCTTAGCGTCCGCAACAATTGTACACATTGCCGAGTTTAGTTCCGTGTTTATACGTCAACAATAATTGGATTCCAAGCCTCCAAAGGTATGAATGCGCTATTATATATGTAGGAACTTGGAAAAAACTTTTATGGGTGTTATTTTTGTCTAAACGACTTTTATTTTCAGAAAATATTTTTAGAACTTTGTATAAAAAGTTTTGGGCTTAAAATGAATTTTTAAGAATTTTCAAAAATTTTTGAAAATTCGTTCGAACGACTTTGTCTCGTTCAAACGTTCTCGTTCGAACGACATTGCAAACGACGTCCAAACGAAATTTGCTTAAATTCTCTATTTTTTCGTTCGAAGTTTCGTTCAAATGATCTCATTCAAACGAGTTCTTTCCAACGAAGTTTTAGCCTTTTTTTGCCTATGTTTTCTCATTCGAACATGGTCGTTCGAACGACATCAAAATGTCGTTCGAATGACATTTCAACAGGAATAATTTTCTGACAGTTTTTACCAACTTTCCCACTTTTCCCACTATACTTTTGACATACTTAATATGTGCGGAAAACACACTTTTCTAAGCAACTTCTGACATACTATCTTCTACACCTTGAGAGAAAGAAGGGGGTTTTCATCAAAAGTTCAAGTTTTGTGTTTTTGATTTCATGCATTAATTTCTACCAAAACACATACACCCATATGTTTGTTTAAATCCAAGTTCTTTCATATATATATTTTGCTTGGAGTGTTTTTTTGGCACCTGGTTTTTTCTACACCAACAAGAAGAGAAGTTTGGGTTCATTCTCTACCCATAAAGGAGAAGATTTATATTTCTGCGGCTTTCTCACATAGTGAAAGTCACCATGTGTGGTTGACGGTTGCTATGCTTCGATTGGTGGACACTAAGACTGCGATGGACGTCGTGGTTATTTGCTAGATGGAGGTATTTGCAAGAAGGAGCATCGGGGATTGAAGGGAGTCAAGTCGAGTGTTGTAAGTCTTTTTGCCTTGTAATTATAAAACCATATCTAGTGAATTTGATAGGCTAGGGCCGTTCGAGGTTTTTCTCGTTGTGGGTTTTTCTCGCACATCGCCTTGTAGTGAGATTTTTTCTTTTATCTTGTCTGACTCACCTAGAACGCATGCTTAGGTTAAAAAGATAAAATTTGATTTAATTTGCAATCTTACTTTAATTTGGTGCTAAAATATGTTTGGGTGAATTTAAGTTAATTTAATTCAAGTCGGCACAATTTACTTAGATAAAATTTTTGTTAATTTAGTTTGGCCTATATTGAAAAATGAATTAATTATTGTTAGGCCAATTTTAGGACTTGGGTTGAATTAATTTTGTGTTAAAAGTAAAATTCACATATTTGACTTAGTTTAATTTTAATTTGAAAGAAATTAAAATTTGAAGCTTGTGTTTGTTTTAATTTGAAAAGAAATTTTTAATTAATTTGAACCATCTCGTTTATTTAAAAGGATATTAATTTAGGGCCTAGTGTTACAACAAGTGGTATCAGAGCTAGAAGCGCTAAGTTATTGCGTTTAGGTCCATTTTGTGTCTAGCTTAAAAATGGAATTTTCTCCATTTTCAAAATTTTCAGTTTTTGACTGTTATAATTACGCGTACTAGAAAGCGCGTATGAAATCGGCACTAAAGTCCATGGATGAGAGGGTTTGGATGTCTGTCGTTACTGGGTGGTATCCACCTACATGTTTAGTAGAAAATGAACGTGTCCCCAAACCCGTAGAGAGATGGACTAAGAATGAATTGAAATTAACGAATTTTAATTCTCGAGGCTTGAATGCTTTCTATAGTGCGGTCACACCGATGAATTTCGACGTATCATGACGTATGAAACCGCTAAAAAGGCTCTGGATATTTTACAACTCACTTACGAGGGAACTAGTGTCGTAAAAGCTAAAAAACTCCAAAATCTCACCACTCAATTCGAGACCATAAAAATGCTTGAAAATGAAACTTTTGATGAATTTTATGCTAGTCTTTTCGATATTATAAATTTAACTTTTAATTTGGGAGAAAAGATACCCAATGATCGTGTTGTAAAGAAAATTTTAAGGTCCCTACCCGATAGATTCATTACTAAAGTGACCATGTTGAATTCTTTACCCACTTTAGCCTCTACGAGACTAGAAGAGATCGTAGGTGATTTATAAACCTATGAACTTGACATATTTTACTCTAAGATCGAAATGAAAAAAGATAAGGGCATCTCTTTGAAAGCTCGAAAAGAGGAAAAATAAGTTTCAGATGATGGGAGTGATTTTGAATCGGAAGATATGGCTATGTTTGCTAAAAAATTTAGAATTTTTTTTTAGTTATGAACAAAGATAATCTTAAAAATGATTTCAAGAACTTTGATAAATCTAAGTATGACAAAGACGAAAAATTCCCTAAAAGACAAAATGAAGATCTAAATAGGGACGAGTCAAATCGTTGTTTTGGTTGGAAGGGTATGGCCATAGAGCTTTTGAATGTACCACTAAACTAACGAGAGAGGGCAAATAACTAATTTCCTATAATGCCCACCCTTAGTGATAGTGATAAGGAAGAGGGACCCAATTCCCCCATTGAGCACAACTTTACCGCATTTATGGAAAGTCATGTAAGTGATAGTGAGACCTCATCCAATGATGACATTATAATACATGACACTTCCGAGGCCAAAGTTTGCGAATCCCATGTTTTTTATGGTTGTGAGAGTGGAAATGAAAGAGAGAGTGAAAATGAAGAAGAGGTTGATATGAGTGAACTTCAAGTAAATTTTCAAGAATTATATGCTGAATTAATTAAATTAAAAAGGGATAATTTAAAGTTAGAAGCTAGTTTGAGAGAGCGTGACAAGGTCATTGATGGGAGTGCTTTAGTGGAAGACCTTAAGACACGTGAGAGAACTCTTTGAGAGAAGTTTGAATATGTTGAAGGCGAGAGACATAGCATTAGAGGTTTGATGGAGATAAAGAAGAAATAGCTTCTTATGTTTGAAGAGAGGAAGGTTTTGCTAGAGCCTAGGATCTTAGAATTAGAAGAAAAATTAAGAGACTCGAGTAAGGTCAAATTTGATTTGGAATGTAGGTCCTCTAAAGTAGATAAAATATTAGCAATCGTCCAAGTAAAAAATGACACTTGTGGTTTAGGCTTTGATTCTTATAATGCTTCAGTTAACAAAGTTGAAAGATGTGGGTTCTTATCAAGATCGGGACTAACGCCATTAGATATAGAGTATAGGTCAAAGCTACAGGTGAACTAGAGATAGAGATATTTAGTATTCAAAGTTGCAGTAAAGAACATATTAACATGAGAAAACATATGACAAACACAATAAATGAATAGTACCAGTAGGTGGCGTGGTTGGAGGGAGAAAGAGCAAGCACTTTAGGCACAATAAAGACATGGCAAGAACTTCAAGCTCGGTTAATTCCTAATGATGGGTGCATTGAATGTGTATGGGAGTTAATGCCCTCGGGAGAGTTCTCTGGTACAAGGAAAATTGGGCAACAGTTCTGTGCTTTGGATCCTCTCTCTTGATTTGTTTGTTTTGGTCTTATTTATATGGAGGGAGAGGTTGATAGAGTCAGCATGCCCTCAATCCCTTCGCCTTGGTGCATTAAATGCATGAGATACTACATTTAATGCATGGGATCTATTAGTTTTGGCGGAAAAGTGTTCTACTGGTTGGAAGTATTGCAGTCATTAATGAAGGATATGCCTTGTCATCTTGAGGCCTACTCTAGGATGGCTATACGATCAGGTTTGGTGAACTAGACTTGCCATCCTAAAGATAAAGGCACTTGAGTGTTGTATTCTTGAGTTCCTAAACATCAGACGTCGGGAAGTGGTTCAAACAGTGGCTATTGTTTAGTATCTAATCACGTCAGTTAGTTGGGCTGGCACCCGAGTTACCTCAGGGGGGGGGGGTGACTTAAAGGGGGCAAGTATTGAGGGAGATCGAATGACTCGAGGAGGTTCATTTGAGTAGGTAGGCAATGAGTAGGCTCGAATGACATTCGTCCTAGGTAAAATTTTGTCTAAGTATGCCAAGAGGATTGGTGATAGTTTCCAATGTTGCCTTGCTCTCAATACTCCAAACCATGTCCCTGTGAAGTTCCCAGGAGGAGGTTGCTTGATTGGGCATGAAAGCCCTCCCATGCCCTGCCAGGCATGGACCCTCGCGGGTACCAAGCGACCCCGCTCAACATATATATTTATTAGATAAAGTACATAATACAACATTCTATTTCTTATTATAAACTATTATCATCCGGGCGACCTTTGTTCTTCGAGCTGGGTCCGTTGGAAGCCCTTCGAGGTAGAACACTGCAAGCTGCTTACTTGTACAGGGTCTTCGAGGAGGGTCCTACGAACCACCCGCATGGAGAATCTTCGAACTGATATCGTTCGACTTGCTTATTTGTGAACAATCAATTCTCTTAGCTAAGTTACTTATCCATGTGGAGGGGGACACCCCCCACATTTACCGCTTCGTATAGATATTTGTTTAGTTTATGAAGAAATATCTCTACGAAACCTTCGTTCATCTATGATTTTCTCTCTTGGGGAAAATGAAGAGATTTATTCAAATTTCCCCCAAAGCTCTTCGTTCCCCAAGGCAGACAAGACCTCAGGCATGTCTCATCAAATGCAGTTGTCGTTTGCATATAAGTGCGTCATACGTGGCAGCACTAGGGAGGGTGAGTGGAGACGACGCGACTATTCGATGCGTCGTTCCTCGAATCATCATCATAGCAACCTTTAGTCTTTTATGATCACGCGCATTTGGCCAACACGCCAACCACATAATTTTGAAATGCTGTCATTGCTCTTTTCCAAGCGTCACCTTTGATGTCGTATTGCCCCTATAAAAGGGGACGCACATTTAGTTAAGACTCACCTTTGGGTTTAATTTTCTGAGTTCAATCTTTTCTGTAAGAGTTTGGCAAAGACAATTTCCCCTTCTTCAAGATTTTTTAATTATCTTCCATTCTATTTTCTCTCGTCTGCTATGGCACCAGTAAAGAGAACTCTTTCTGTTAGGGGTGCCTTTCCTACCACCTATGCACGTCAAGCTAAGTGGGCATGATATCGTCGTGCCCCTTACTTTGGAGAGAACGATCATTTTTGGGTGACGACCGAATGGTTTCGTGGTGCTTTGGTGCTAACTGAGGAGCCAAACTTGTTAATAGACGAAGGTGGAGATGTTGAAGACTTATCTTATATCTTTATCCCTACTGTCACCCATTTCTGTATAGAGCGCGGTGATTTCCCCTATTCTAAGGTGGAATTTGAGGCGTCCTCTGGCGCCAGTGAAGGGTTAGGCCCTTAGACAGAGTATATCCATGCAAAGTACTCGATTCAACTGGCCCTCGTAGGTTTATCTTATTCCATGTGATTGGGTGACCTTATCTTGCCAAAAAATAACACTGCTTTACAACTGTTGGTGTCCCGGTGGATCCATAGGTCACACACCTTCGTACCTTCTTGGGGCGAGTTTAGTGTTACCCTTGAGGATGTGTGCGAACTGTTGGGACTGGAAGCTGCTAAATTTTACACCTTTTTTTAGGAGGCTATTTCTAGTAAAGAGAAAACTCTAAGGAACGAGTTAGAGGCCGTTGTGAAGGATTGCATGGTCACTTACAACAAGTGCACCTACTCTGAAGTCATCCGATACTTTTACTTTATTAAAGAGAAGGCTGTCATTAGAGCCCGTGAGGTTGCTAGGGAGAACCCTCGAGGGAAAGAAGTTTTTAAGAAGCCTCCAATTGGGAAAGGCTATGATTCCAAAATTGAGCTGACAGGGTATATATGGGTGATGCTGTCGAAGGTATACCTTTCGGGTAAGCCCCATGACTATCCTTGTAAGGACTTGATCAACCAGACCGTTCTAATGGCCTGTGGTGTAAAGATCCCACTCGCAGCCATTGCTCTTGGGTCTCTGTACACTTGGCTAGATCATGTGTCTGCAGACTCCGCTCGAAGCATTGGTAGGATCGATGTGTCTAGTTATGCCAACAATATTATTTTGACGGTGTTCCTTTACGTGCATTTCAAGGATTATACCCCCGCTAGCCACTTCCCCGATTCGCAGGATGTGAGAGTCCCTCGTATTTACTGTTGGAAAAATAAGAGTGTGAATAAACCTCTGTTAGCTCTGATTGATCGAGCTGAGTGGTTCAATCCTCGCCCTTATATTGGGGTAAGCCAGTTTTTTACCAATAATTTCTTTGGTGAAGAGGAGCATCCCATTGCTCCTACGAAGAAGCCCTTGCCAGAAATTTTCCCGAGCATTGTGTCCCCTTGTTGTTAATCCCTTCCTATTTGCCTTCATATATAGAGTGGTCATATTTTTACTCGGTTTATAACCCCCATCGGGTAGCCATGAAGTTCGTCTAAGATTAAAGGCCCCCTGTTTAGCCATTTCACCAGAGAGAAGCCCACTAATTTTTCATTTGCTTGTTCGAATTTCCTCACGTCTACTGTTGCCGATTCATATGCCCATTATACTGCTAACCCCGTAATCTCGAGCAAGATATCTTGAGGAGGGAGATCAGCACTGTACATCAATGTATTCTAGTAGAACCAAATGGTTCGTTTCCAGACTAACCTCCTTAAGGAACCCCGTTATCCCGAAGTTGAGAGATTTCTGCCCACTGAGTTGGGTTTGAGAAACTGCCCCACCCAATCATCTATTTTTCCCTTCAGTACAACCAATACCACTGCTCCCCCTGAGCTGCCTCCCTTAGAGCATGTGGATCATGTGGTTGTGAGGAGAAATAAAACCACTCAGCCTTTCATTCTTCCGATCGATGTTGCCCATGGTCCTTCGAGGTCAGTTGGAAGGACCGAATCTCCTCGCGCTGCCTCAACGGGCACAGAAGTTAGGGCCACTTATAAGGTACCTTTGAAGAAGCTTAAAACCCTTGCACCGCCTCCATTAGCGTCTACTCCTAACCCAAAGATTTCCAAAATAGTGAGCCATATGGTGGATAGTTTTTTCCAGACTTGGGAACATTTTAGTGAAGAAGATTGGGCTTTTATGTTAGCCAAGATGTTTGCTCGTGGATTTTCTTATGACCCCCACCCTGCTGAGGGTAGTAAAAAGAGGAAAGAGATTATCCCCCTCAAGCTTGTGATGGAGGAGTCGAGCGGGTCTAGTGAGGAAGAGATTGCTGAAGATCATTTGTCTAGTGAAGATGTTGACGAAGGTGATGATGATGATGAGGAAGTATAGGAGAAAGAGGAAGAAGAATAAGACGAGGAAGAGGAGTAAGAGACTGTCTTAGTACGTAGGCATAGGCCGAGGGTAATGGTTTATTCCTCGAAACCTGACTCACCCCCCCCCCCCCCCCCCCCAAGATTATGAAATCGTTGAGGATGTGATGGAAGAAGAGGTAAGTCTCTTACATCTCTTACCCTAAATTTCCTCCTTTTATTCATTCTTTCTCATGTTGATGTCCTCAGTTTGTTATAACTTTCTCTTTTTCTTCTTTCAGGTTGGTGTACAGGTTGATGCGCGTGATGGTGCTGAGGATAATCTCCCCCTCGAAGTAGCTACCCCTACTCTTTCTCAGGTAGTCACCTATTTCCCCCTAGGGGTAGTTATATCTGAGACCTCATCTAGTGGCAGCTATTCCCCTGACCTTTCTTTTTTGTGCGAGCATGATGGCCTTTGGAGGGGTGTGGCTTCGTTGTAAGTTGTTGAAGTTGTGCTTGTACCTGTTGTTGCTGTGACTTCGTTGCCTATGGTAAGCCTTTATTTTCTGCACTTTTCTCAACCTTTTTATTGCTCCCTCGATTGTTCTGATTCAATTTCTGCTTTTCTTTCCTTCTTTTTAGTCTCCCACGCCCATTTCAACCATCCCCGTGGTGCCACCACCATCCAACAATCAAATGCTTGTTACTTTATTCGGGCCTTCGATTTTAAACCCAGAAGGTGTTGAGCCAACTGCAGTTGCCCAGGGAGATGGTGAAAAAGAACATATTGTTGAGACGGTGGAGGATAGGCAGGAGCAGGTGGTTGAGGTTGGGGAGAATGCGATTGCCCCTCAAAGTCATTCCCCATTGGTGGCCCGCGAGGTGATTGAGGAGAAGGACGTGGTTCAGATGGCCACTCCCAAGTTTGTAGAGGAGCGACAACCTGAGGTATTTGAACTCTTCTATCTATCTTCTGTATATAAATATATTAGCTTGAAAATCAAAATCTCCCATAACCGCGGGTCAGGCGGGCCTAGGAATGTAGGACTTTATATTTCATAAATCTCCCATAATCGAGGGTCAGGCGGGCCTAGTCCTATAGGCATAAATCTCCCATAACTGAGGGTATGGCAGGCCTAGTCATATAGGCATAAATCTCCCATAACCGAGGGTCAGGTGATCCTAGTCTTATAGGCATAATTCTTCCATAATCGAGGGTCAGGTGGGCCTAGTCTTATCGGCATAAAATCCCATAACCGAGGGTCAGGCGGGCCTAGTCTTATAGCCATAAATCTCTAAATTAGCATAGTATATATTTTTTTAGTGCTTTCCTTTGTCTCTATTGATAACTTCAACTGTTTGCTGCATTTCAGGTGGAGGTCGATCAACGAGAAAGTCATAGGCTCAAAGTGGAGCCTGTTGTTAAGGAGTTAGTTGAAGCACCAATAGTAGCTTCAGCCGCTTCTTTGGGTGGGGCCCGTGTACTTGGTGATACTTCTGCACCACCCATTCCTCAAGTACAAGCAAGTGATAGTGCTTTGCATACCCGATGGCCATTTTCCAGTGATAGCATTTTCAGTATTCATCCCCCTGAGGCATCCCCCGAGGTGGTTATGCGACAAACTTTGGCCACTGTTCTAACTCAGGGTCCCCATTTATTGATCGAACGATTGATAGCTCTCTTTCCTTTGACCTTTACTGCTCGATGTCTGTATCCACTTCCTGGGATGATGGTTGGCTGATTATTTGGGCTCGCGATGGTATTAGAGGACATTTCCAACACCCCCCTTATGTCCCTTAGCCCTGACACTGCCAAAACTTTATTAGATAGGGTTAATGCGTTAACCAATGATGATTTTTCCAAGACATGGATGGTGGAGCTGCTGGGGAGTTTAAAAAAGAGCGACCTTCCCAACGTCTATAACCGCCTCCATAACTCTCATCGCGAGCATGTAGTTGTCTATAAAGAACTTGTGGGTCTGGAATCCCAGTTGTTGATGATTGAGCAAGCAGTGCAAGAGGCTCACGAGGCAATTGCTCGTGCGGAGGCACAATTGGTTGAAAAAGAGCATGAGCTAGAATCCATCTATGAGGCCCAAAAGAGTCACTATAAGAATCTAGTTAATCTCGTTGTAGAGCAGAGCCAACTCGAGCAGAATCTTCCCCCACATCACTACCGGCTGTTTGGTTCGGAAAATCTTCGCTTTATTATGGACGACCCCTAGCTTCATTATCCAGTGTTTATTTTGTTGGTCTTTCCCTCTTCTGTGAACTTTTGAATTTTTTTAACTTGGTTGTATCCACAATGCTATCGTTTATTTAAAATAAAGAAACATTAACAACTTTGGTGCTTTCTTTCCTTTCTATCGTTTAATTGATTACTGGCTATGCTTACACATCAATGCTAATTTGTTCAAATATAATAAAAGGATCAATCAATGAGCTTGTGAAAATAAAATATTGATCTAGCATACGCCCTTTGAATTTTACTTCTGACTACATTAAATGGGTGAGCCCAATTGCTTTAAAGCGTACATCTATGGTTTAACATAAAAAACAAGTCATTGAACAGGAGTGATAGGACATACATTTAAACGTAATAAATCTTCAGCCAGTTGTTGTTCAATTTGAAAGTCACGTTATCTTCTAGCTTAGATATCTCGCAGTAGCCCGAATTGTGGGCTGCTCGAATGATATAAGGTCCTTCCCAGTTTGCTTCGAACTTTAGTAGCGACAAGCCTCTTATGTGTCTCGTGCATGATTTTAGAACCAAGTCTCCTTCTTTGAACCTCATTGGCCTTACCAATTGGTCATAAGATTTGGATAACTGCTTCCTATATATCTCAAAGTGTCTCATGACGTTATCCCTATGTTCTTTCAAGGCTTCGAGTTGTACATGGCGACTGTGAGGGAGCATAACACTTCATAGGTTGTAACGAGCCGAAGGTACCTCGAGTTTGACTGGCAGCACAACTTCTACTCCAAATACCAGGGAGAATGGTGTGTACCCTTTTATCTTTCTCTTTGTCGTTCGATAGGCCTATAGAACTTTGGGGTTCTTGTCATCCCATATTCCAGGGAAGTCCTCTAGCATCTTTTCCAAAATATTCACATGTGTCTTGTTAGTAGCTTCTGCCTGCCCATTGCATTTTGGGTAGGCCACTGTTGACTTATGATGGATGACGGAGTACTTTTTTGTTAGTAAGCACACCTCTCTATTCACGAAGGTAGTACCGTTGTCCGAAAGAAACACCTTGGGGATGCCACAAAAGAAAATAATATATTCCTTCATAAATTAAGCTACTACCCTCGTGGTGGCCTTCTTGAGTGGTATGGCCTCCGCCCACTTCATGAAGCATTCTGTGGCCACTAAAATCTATATCTTTCCCCGTAACGAAGGGTTGATAGCCCCTACCAAGTCAAAAGCTCAAGTGTGGAATGGGAATACTGTAGATAAAGAGTGCAGGTCCACTGAAGGAGCGTGGATCATATTCCCTAGTAACTGGCAGGCTTTGCACTTTCTAACAAAATCGACTGAGTCTTTCTCCATCGAAGGCCAGTAATAGCCCAAGGTCATTAGGTTGTCATAAAGTTTGGCTCCGCTAATGTGACCTGGCTCGTGAGCTTGATTCAATACCTCTTCGGCCTCTTCACCTCTTATGCACCTTAGGGGCCTATCGTGATAGCCTCATCAGTATAACCGCTCATCTTACACGAAGTACCTCGGTGCTCACCTCCTTATCTTCATAACATCTTCTTTATCTGCTAGCATTAATCCGTCTATTAAGAATTCCATGTAGGCATGTCTCTAATTTTGCGGTTGGTCAATGAAGTTGCACTATGTCGCTTAATAGAAAAGGTAGCACTTTAAGCAATCTTTGTATTGTGGCGGCTTCTTATCTCATCGAGGTCCAGTAGTACCCCACCTGTTATATCCTTCAGTACAGAGGGATCTCGGTGGTCTCACAACTATTCTCATACACTTCGATCAATCTTCTTTTAGCCTCTTCAGGGTTCACACACCTGGACATCCAACCCCCTTTGTTTTTGAAATATAAGTTTCCCTTGGCGCAAAGTTTTGTGCTAAGTCGGACAAGCTAAGTGTTCCTTCCCCTCTCTCTAACCGCTTTTGGATTTCGCCTCTCCAGTCATCTTTGTCTTCTGATGGAAGCATATCACATACCATCGAGGGGACAGTTCTTTTTATGATTCGGACCATGGTTGACTCTCCGTCAAAGGCAATCTTTTGCGTGATGGTGGCATAGGCATTCGCATGCCTTTTCATCATTCGGGGATGCCTCTTTATCTTTACCACCTCAAACTAGCCCAGTAATCATTGGATGATCGTGCGGTAAGGCGCCAAACTCATGCGTTTCAATGCAAATTCCACCGTCACTTTCTTCACCACCAAGATTGAGTTCCCTTTGATTGTTAGAACCTGGACGCCCCTCCTCAGCACTTCGAGTAACCCAAGGACCAGTGCCTCATATTCAGCTTTGTTATTTCAGCACTCAAACTCCAATTTTAGAGATAGGTGAATCTCTTCACTGCCTCTTCTAAGAATGACTCTCGCTCCTCCTTTTTTCTCGGCTGAAGAGTCATTGAACTCCATACTCCATTCATCCAGGCTGGATGCTACAAAATTGGCCTAAAGGTCATCACCCGGGAGCTCTTCAATGGGTGGTTCGAATGTCCCATATGGGAAAATAGCCAACAGATTTGTATATGCCTACCTTTTAATGGCCCGGTGGACCACGCACTTGAGATTGTTCTTCGAGAGGATTAAAAACCATTTAGCTGCCCTGCCTATCAATACAGTTCTAGTAAATAAAAACTTTTCGGGGTCACATCAAGTTACAATATGAACTATAAATGACAACAAGTAGTGTCTAAGCTTTGATGCTACAAATACGAGGGCTAAGTAATGCCTCTCAATGCTAGTGTATATGGACTCAGGCCCGTGTATAATTCTACTTAGATAATAAATGGGTTTTTAATGCCCTCGCTCTCTTGGGCCAACAAATCCCCAATGGACCATTCTATTGACGTAAGATATAAGCGTAAAAGAGTGTCTGCCTTCGGAGGGATCATTATTTGAAGGGAGGTAAGTAGCGCTTTTAACTTGTCCATGGCCTCCTGGTGCATTATTTCCCATAAAACCTTCACGCCCTTCCTCAGCAGCTCCATCAAAGGGTGCGTTACCTCAGCCAGCCCCGGGATGAACCGCCTTAAGTAGGATACCTTGTCAAGGAAAATCTTTAGCTCTTTCACATATTTTGGTCTTGGCATATCAAGGATGGCTCGTCATTTATCGAAGTCCATTTTTACCCCTTGGTGGTTTACCACGAACCCCAAGAATTTCCCGCTCGTTACCCCAAAGGCGCATTTGAGGGGGTTCATCTTTAACTTATACTTCCTGTAGCGAGTGAATACCCTTATCAAGTCTTCTAGGTGGTATTCTTCCTTCTTATACTTAATCACAAAGTCGCCGATATAAAACTCGATAGTCTTGTGAAAAAGGTCGTGGAATATGGCCATCATCATGGCTCCTGCGTTCTTCAATCTAAAAGGCATTATCGTGATCATGAAATTGCCCAAGGGTGTTCGAAAGGAACTCTTCTCCGCATCAGTTGGATCCATTTTTATTTGATTATATCCCACATACCCGTCCATAAAGCTGTATATCTCGTGTCCTACTGCCGCGTCGATCAAGCTGTCAATGGAGAGCAGTGGGAATTCGTCCTTCGGGCACGCCTAATTCAGATCTCTAAAATCTACACATATCGTGATCTGGCTTTTGTCTTTCTTTCCCACCGGTACAATACTGGACATCCATATCGATGGTTGTATCAGAACTATAACACTTGCTGCAAGGAACATCTGTACTTCTTCCTTGCTCTTCAAATCTAACTCTACTTTGTATGTTCGAGTGGCCTGTTTAACTGGAATTACTGAGGGTAAGACATTCAATTTATGGTAACTTACCTCCATGTTAACCCCTGGCATCTCGGTGTACTTCCGTTCGAATACATCTTTGAACTCTACTAACAGTTTGATTAACCCCTCTCGAGGGGATCCTTCTAAGTCTTTCGAAATGAAGATGGGATTCGAATCCCCATCTCTAGACAAATCGATCTTTTCCAATTCCTGGATCTATGGCCTAGGGTCGTCTTTCATACATTTCGTCTCTTCCTCCACTTCTTCTATAAACTCTTGGATCCCAAAGTTATCAATTATAAGGCATTTCCCCTGGTTATCTACCAGGAAGCATTCATACACCGGGTCAGCTTCATCATCCAGTCTCTCGGCTGCCCGCTCACACCTTCATAATCTATAAATAATTTTTCCATTAGGCAAAATAACCCGTTTTCACTGCCGGGTCGCGTCTCTTTGGAAAGGTCTCTTCCTACGATTCTCATTCACCTCCTTCACCGTTCTCCTACTAAGAACACTCTGTGTCTGCATCTGGTGCTCAATGTGATCAATTCGCGGGGTCATCCGATAGCGAAGCTGTCTTGACAGGTTGGGGGGCCTTATTACCCCTAGATCACGTTTTTCTTTATAAGTCACAATCGTTAGAGTAGGCGCCTGCACCTTATCTCAAGTCGATGGGATCCTTATCCAGTCGGTATATCTTGTCACCGTTGTAGCTTCTACTGTTATATCGATATAAAAAGCTGCATCCAACATATGGGCCTCTTCCTTTGCAAAAGGTTTCTTGGTGACTCGTATAACCACCTCCTTACCCTTTATGTGAGCTTTAGCACATTGATGATATGTGGAGGGTACCAACCCATGGTTGTGCATCCATACCCTACCTATCAATAACTGATACGATGGCTCGCAATTCATGATGTGGAATTTAATATGGTAAGTGATATTCCCCACTGTGACGCCCACATTGACGTAGGCCACCGACTTGGAGGACTGATTATCATAACCCGGTATTGCCAATGAGTGGGGAACTATTCTTATTTTTGATAACCCGGTGGCATAGAAGGATCCCACAGGCTTTATGTTGATAGATTCCCCTCCGTCTAATAATATCCGTGAGAAAATATAATCATTCGCCGATGCAGTAACATACAAAGGTCTATTGCGTGGGTACCTGATCATCGTATTTGCCTCTGATAATGTGACTTCTGAGAGATATATACTCACCAATTTAGCCATAGTCCCCTTCATTCAAATGTGGGGCCATATTTTTCTTTGCAATCTTCAGATGGCCCTCGTAACTTCCAATCGGGAATCATTAGGAAGGCCAACCTGGTCGAAGAACCAGCCAAATTTTGGTGAGCAAGCCACAACTGCACGTTTAAACCACGGATCCGTTTGATCATCCTTAAGATCATAAACTTCTTCCACATCTCTATACGCAGCCTCATCATACACTATTACTGCGTTGACCTTCCCCAGAGAACACGCTCCCATCTGCCCACTGAGAATCTTAACAACATCGTATGCTCATCCTTCTTTGTATTCTCCATCTTCAACTTCATCGTCTAAATACATGTAAGCTAACTCGAAAGTGCATTCCTTGAGAAACTCTACGAAGCCACTATCCAGAGTGCCTTCGGAGTCATTCCCCCCAAACCACTGTTCCATCATTGACCCTTTGACTTCCTTATCGAAGGCGCTATCCATATGGGCCCCATGGGGTGATAAAGGATTATTGTTTACATTAGTCTGCGATAACTCGATGTCTCTATTCTTCACATGGCGATCAATCAACCTTCTTAATGAAAAACACACCTTTGTAGGATGATTTACTCGATTATGGAGTGCGCAATAATGGGGCTTCTCTCTGTCTTCTCGGGTGAGTGGTGCGGTGTGAACATTAATCGTCCTACAAACTTATGACAGACCATGAGATCGTATAGGTTCAAAGCTTGCTCCATCGTACAAGGTAGCTGAGGAGGATCCTCCTTATCTTCGAATCTTCTCTTGTTGTTTCTACTTTTTCTACCTCTTTTATCGTCGTTACCTCCTTCTCTACCCCCGTCATTCGTGTAGTTGATCCTCGAGGTTATTCCCTTCCCTGAGGTAACTGTTGGCCTCATCAGCAAACTGGACAAAGCGAGCGGTGGTACTACGGGTTTCATTAGTAATGCAATATTCCTTGCTACCTTCAAAAAGGCTGTAAATGTGCCTTCTCTTGTCTCGTTAATCAGATGACATATATATTCGGGCAGCATTCCTTCTGCACATACTTGTAAAAGCTTATCCTCTCGCATATCCTCCCTCACGTTTAGGGAGCGCTCACGAAACCTTCGGATATAGGACCCAACATCCTCTCCTAACTTTTGCTTCTCATGTGCGAGTTGGGTGAGTGTGAACTCGTCCTCCGCTAAGAAAAACTTTTGCACAAACAAAACATGTAACTCCTCCCAAGAATTTACACTACCCAGAGCTAGGTGGGAATACCACGTGTAGGCTTTCTTTGTTAAAGATTTTGAGAACTCTCTTGCCTCAACTTTTTATCATTGCAATGGGCTCCTAAGTTCTTGATGAACCTCTTCATATGCTATATGGAATTTGTGCCTTTCCCCGTGTACTTTTCAAAGATTGGGGGAGTATATCCCACTAGGTAGGGTTCGTTATTATACTCCTTTGGGTAGGGAGTAAGAAAGTCATCGTATATGGAAGGGGTTTCTCCTTTAGACACATATATGGGCATCAACAACTCTTTCTTCATATCTTCTAAATTGGATGGCGAGGGGCTAGCTGATGACGGCGTTGTTGTCACCGAGGTCGTTGAGGATGGCGCGCCTACACCTTGACTTACCACGACAGCTGGAGCAGCTAGAGTCACTCTTCTATTTTTCAACGTTGATTCCCTTGTCATAGGTGGAATTACGGGGAAAGTGCTAACGGAGGCAGGCACCACTACCCCTCCCATAACAATTGGAGCTAGTATATAGGTTAATGGCGTGGTAAAGGATCTCACTCCCATGGTGGCTCCTAACATTGCCTAGGCTGCCGGAGTCTTAATGAACTCTGTGAATAGTCTCATCAACCCATGCATCTGTGCCTGGCCTATTCCCCCTTGTGTGGCCATCATCTTCGTGATACCAACGGCCAGTTGTGATAGGCTCTATCCTTGTTGTTCTCCTCGCTTCAGGCAACGCATCGTTACTTTCCTCTTCTTCACGCTGTATGGCGTCGACATCAATGTTTCTTATGGTGTTATCCTCTGGCATATTTTCAAAAGAGAATACCTGCCCAGCAGAGTCGCCAAATGTAAGATGTGGGTTCTTCAAATACTATTAGTATTAAGTGAGGTGTATCCCCTAATCAAGATCGGGACGAATACTGTTAGATATGGAGTATAGGTCAAAGCCACAGGTGAACTAGAGACATAGAGATTTAGTATTCAAAGTTGCACTAAAGAACATATTGACATGAGAAAATATATGACAAACACAATAAATGAATGGGACCAGCAGGTGGTGTGGTCGGAGGGAGAACGAATAAGTACTCTAGGCACAATAAAGATAAGGCAGGAACTTTAAGCTCGATTAATGCCCAATGATGGGTGTATTGAATGTGTATGGGAGTTAATGCTCTCAGGAGAGTTCTCTGGTACAAGGAAAATTGGGCAACAATTTTATGCTCTAGATCATCTCTCTTAATTTTTTTTATTTTGGTCTTATTTATACGGAGCGAGAGGTAGCTCGAGTCAGCATGCCCTCGATCCCTTTGGCCTGGTGCATTAAATGCATGAGATACTATATTTAATGCATGGGATCTGTTAGTTTTGGTGGGAAAATGTTCTATTGGTTGGAAGTATTACAATCATTGATGAAGGATATGACTTGTCAGTTTGAGGCTTACTCTAGGATGGCTATACGATCAAATTTGGTGAACTAGACTTGCCATCCTAAAGATAAAGGCACTTGAGTGATGTATTCTTGAGTTCTTAAACGTCAGACGTCGGGAAGTGGTTCAAACAGTGGCTATTATTTGTAATCTTATCACGTTAGTCAGTCGGGTTGGCACCTGAGGTACCTCCGGGGGTGACTTCAAGGGGTAAGTACTAAGGGAGATTGAATGACTCGACGAGGTTCATTCGATTAGGTAAGAAATGAGTAGGCTCAAATGACATTCGTCTTAGGTAAATTTTTGTCCAAGTATGCCAAGAGGGTTGGTGATAGTTTCTAACGTTGCCTTGCTCTCAATACTCCAAACCATGTCCCTGCGAAGTTCCCAGGAGGAGGTTGCTTGAAAAGGCATGAAATCCCTCTCGTGCCCTACTAGACATGAACCCTCGCGGGTACCAAGCGACCCCGCTTAACATATATATTTATTAGAAAAAGTACATAATACATCATTCTATTTCTTATTACAAACTACTGTCATCTGGGCGACCTTTGTTCTTCGAGCTAGGTTCGTTGGAAGCCCTTCAAGGTAGAACACTGTGAGCTTCTAACTTGTACAGGGTCTTCGAGGCGGGTCCTGTGAACAACCCGCATGTAGAATCTTCGAACTGAGATCGTTCGACGTGCTTCTTTGTGAACAATCAATTCTCTTAGCTAAGTTAATCATCCATGTGGAGGGGGACAATCGCCCACAAAAGCCAAAACCAATAGTTTGAGAGAATCACCTAGGAACACTTCAAAATGTCAATCCTTAGGTACGACTTTTCACCCGGTCTTTACTTGCTCACATTTTGGCTGAAAAGGTCATCTTAGGAAATTTTATTTTGATCTAAAAAAGGATCCTAGTAAATCCAAGGTTAGAGTCACCACGATTCCCAAATCCCGATAGCACCACGTTTCACTAGTTTGGGTTAGGAAATTCGATTTGGCAGCTTTACAAAATAGGATTTCTGATTCTCATTTTCTTGTACATGATACCTCCCTTGCAAAATTTAAAGGTTAAATTTGGTAGCGTTGTTTACATACTTTAGCATTTTTGGGCTTCATGATATATTCATGCTAGTTGTATGTATGTTTGTTATTGTCTAGTCTATGCTCCATGATTAATCACATGCTAGAATTATGATTTGTGTATATCCTTTGTATTTATTTTTATTTTTTGTCTTAACAAGTGGTATCTCATTGATAAAAATATAAAAAGATTTTCTTTGTTTTTCTTTTGGGTTGTTTTTTGTTTGGTGAAATTTTTATGAAAAACTCAAAAAGATTTTTTTGTGCCTATATTTTAGTTTGACCCACTTAATGTGGCATATACTTGTGTTTGAATCCTTCCCCTTTTCGCTTCCATATGGCTAGAACTTTTCGTTAAGATTTTCAATCCTTAAAATGTTCTTTGTCATGCTTGCATGGAGTAGTTGGATTTTATGTTGGTTAATGGGTTCTATTTTTATATGCCTCGATTCACATATGCATGAACTCATTAGAAATTTAAACTTCACATGTATATTTGAGCTAAGTTACATGTTCTCCCATCAATTTAGTCATTTACATTTTGCTATGACTACGGATGATTTTTGCATGTAATAACCGTTTCCTGGATGTAAAAAAAATAAAAAAATAGAAAATATGGTTATCCGGTGTAGTTGTTTTTCAATGGAATCGGGCTGCGAAAGACAAAATTACTTTGCGTGAAAAGCCACCATTGAATATTTTACCTTAAAAAAACGTGGCATTATAAAAGACAAATTAGCTAAGGCCTCTTTAGTTTAGTTTAGTTGATATGTTCAAAAGAAAATGAAAAAAAAAATATGAGGAGTTTGGTTGGATGTATCAATGTGTTTTCACAATGACTTTGTATCTTAGTTATGCTTTTATTGTCATGACTCTATTGGTTTGTAGAATCATCGAAATTCTAGGCTTGTTTGTATTGTGTATGTTTGTTCATTTAGTTCAATCTATATTGCCACATGAGGCTATATCTAAATGTGATAAAGTTTTGCAATCAAATGAGAACTCCGTGAACATGTTTAAGTTATTAGGTCATAATTTAATTGTTGCTAGTTCACACCCCTACACTTTCGTTTACCACATGTATTTGGACACATTTTTTCCATACGAGTGTGAAAAGCTTATTGTATTTTGTGTCATATGTGGTGTTTATACCTATATATATGTGCGTGTGAGTTAGTGATATTCACTGTGTATATATATATATGGGTTTTTTTTTTAGTCTTTGCTTTATTTGCTAATCCATATTTTCTTGAATTCATAATTGGTATCTAAATTGTTGTGAATTTTGGTTGATATCCCATGCTTAGCGCAATACATTTTAAGTGGTATCTTTTTGTTATCGCATCATAGTTGGTATCCATTAATATTTGTATGGATTAGTTGTACTTTATTGTTGCCCATATGCTTAAATGTTCTTATCACCTTATTCGCCATTACATGTTTAACTTGTTTATTCTTAATTCATATCCCTTGTTTAGACTTTAGGGGTAGAAATAGTATTTGATTTAATTAAAGGAGAAATAATTTAATTTTATTCTTAACCTTTGTCTATTTCTGAACACAAAAGGGGAGAAATGGTATCTCATCCTTTGAATTTTGGGAGATCAAACTTAGGGGGAGATGTCTTCTTAGGTAGACATTAGTAGTTAAAGGGGGAGTATTTGTTTTCCGTATTTAATATTGTTATATTCCCTATGCGTTGATAGCGTCTGTATTTTTATTTTTTTGGGGTGGGATGTTATGCCTAAACGAGCTTGACGGCCGTTAGGATTTTTGGTTAGGTTTTGTCTCGGACTAGCTAAAGGAGGATATTTGTAAGGACATAAATTTTCAATTGAGTCCATATGTAGTATTGGCTTAATTCCGGACAAAACCATTTGATTCATAGGATAGAAGTTTTTCCTTTCAAGCCTATGATGTGTTTGAGGAGTTGAAGACGTAGCGGCCAGAGTTTAAAGCTTCAGCATTGCCGAGTTTAGTGCCATGTTTCTATGTCAACAACAATTGGATTCCAAGTCTCCAAAGGTATGAATGCGCTATTATATATGTAGGAACTTGAAAAATACTTTTATGGGCGTTATTATTGTCTGCACGACTTTTATTTTCAGAAAATATTTTGAGAACTTTGTATAAAAAGTTTTGGGCTTAAAATGAATTTTTAAGAATTTTCTAAATTTTCTGAAAAGTCGTTCGAACGACTTCGTCTCGTTCCAACGATCTCGTTCGAATGACATTGCTAACGAGGTTCAAATGACATTTCCTTAAATTCTCTATTTTTTCATTCGAAGTTTCGTTCAAACGATCTCGTTCGAACGAGTTCTTTCCAATGAAGTTTTAGGCTTGTTTTTCCTCTGTTTCTCATTCCAACATGGTCGTTCAAACGACATTTTTGATTTCGTTCGAACGACATTTCAACGGGTATAGTTTTCTGATAGCTTTTACCCACTTTCCAACTTTTCCCACTATCCTTTTGATAGACTTAATATGTGCGGGAAACACCATTTTCTAAGCAACTTTTGATATACTATCTTCTACACTCTGAGAGCAAAAAGGGTTTTCATTAAAAGTTCAAATTTTGTGTTTTTTATTTCATGGATTAATTTCTACCAAAACACATACACCCATATGTTTGTTTAAATCCAAGTTTTTTCATATATATATTTTTCTTGGAGTGTTTGTTTGGCACCTGATTTTCTCTACACCAATAAGAAGAGAAGTTTGGGTTCATTCTCTACCCGAAAAGGAGAAGATTTGTTTTACTACGGCTTTTTCACATGGTGAAAGGCACCATGTGTGGTTGACGGTTCCTATGCTTCGATTGGTGGACTCCAAGACTGCGATGGACGTTGTGGTTATTTCCTAGACGGAGGTATTTACAAGAAGAAGCGTAGAGGCTTGAAGTGAGTCAAGTTGAGTGTTGTAAGTCGTTTTGTCTTGTAATTGTAAAACCATATCTAGTCAATTTTGTAGGCTAGGGCCGTCCGAGGTTTTTCCCGTTGTGGGTTTTCCTCATACATCGCCTTGTAGTGAGATTATTTCTTTTATCTCTTCTAACTCACCTAGAATGCATGCTCAGTTTAAAAAGATAAAATTTGGTTTAATTTGCAATCTTACTTTAATTTGGTGCTAAAATATGTTTGTGTGAATTTAAGTTAATGTAATTCAAGTCGGCACAATTTACTTAGATAAAATTTGTGTTAATTTAGTTTGGCCTATACTTGGGTTGAATTAATTTTGTGTTAAAAGTAAAATTCACATATTTGACTTAGTTTAATTTTAATTTGGAAGAAATTTTAATTTGAAGCTTGTGTTTGTTATAATTTGAAAAGAAATTTTTAATTTGGAATTAATTTGAACCATCTCATTTATTTTAAAGGATATTAATTTGGGACCTGGTGTTCCTACAAGACCTTTGATCCCTATAACAGAACACCTAGGGTTTTAAATATTATTTGACAACGGGTCAAAGCCTAAAACATTTAAAAAATATTTGCAAGTACTTAAATGTTGAAAATGTAAATGTGGAGTGTATTACCTTCATATTTAACTTTCAATAGCACTCACATGAGACTTTTCCTCACCTCTCATCTACATTGCGCACCTAATGCATTTATTTTATTATCCTAATCATGCTACTCAGCCTAACTAGGATAATAACCGCTAACAAAACCAATCCAACTAATAATCACTATTAGCTAATATGCACTAGATATTCACTCAACTAGACAATGGAGGAATCGAAGGAGTGAGGTTCACCTTATTAACTTCTATGGATGTTTCCTTTGTTTCCCCTGTTGCCTGCTTCAGAAGCAACGAAAGAGAGAGAGTCCCCTCAGAATCTATAATCTTAAATGCACCAAAGACTTGCGGGAGGTGGAGGGAGCTGGCTTGACTGTGGGCCGTGGTATTTGATGGGACATTGGCCTCCCTCCCCCTATGGCTTGCTGTACATTCCTTTAGAGATAGGCGTGTCCAATTCGATAATAGTTCGTTCTACATATGTATAAGGAAGCTCGGTGGGCTTTCATATGAGGTTCCACATACACCCCCCCCCCCACACACACATATATATATATATATATATATATATATCACTTACTATCTACTTATGTAATAACATCCCCAGAGTATCTCCTCGTGGATGCGTACCTCGTATGCTATTAGGCTCCAGGCACACTACATGCCACAATTGGGCCACTGGGTCGAATTCTCACCACCGAATCCAAAAATGTAAACACAAATAATAGAGGCAGTTATAAACATATGCTCAGGGGTCGCAACTATGGACATCTCTCACAACTATTCTCCAAACCAATATCCTGACTTATGTATCGTGGACATACAGCAGTACTAGGAGTTGGGGAAACAATCTAATAAGCGTTGGTCAATGCCAGGGTGGGCTGACAACTACGTATAACCTCCGAACGATAGCACTATCGAGTTAGGTATGTCTCAATCATACAAACAAAACATACACACATACACACACACACACACGCATATATATATATATATATATATATATTTTAAAAAAAGGAGACATAACTCCCAGAATATATAAACAACAAAACCAGGGAAAAGTCCCCCGACAGTGGCTTACATCAAGCAGTTCAAATAAAAGTGCCTATGTTAGTTAAAGTCTCTAAAATATCAAGACAAAAACTAGTTTTAATACCTTTAAAAGGACAAATACGAAACACCAACTTTATCTCCCCACAAATTATTTCAATTATTGAAGATTCCTGCATAGGAGTGCCGTCAAAGTTGGATTTATTTCTTGCACACCACAAGTGCCAACAAATAAAAGCTGGAAGGATACGACAAAGAATATTTATGATTTTCCCACCCTTGGAATTAATCCACCAAGTCATCAAGTTGCTATTGAAATGGGAAATAGCCAATCGTAATCCAAGAATATTTGAGAATTTGTGCCAGATAGATTGAGCAATAGCACATCTCTAAAATAAGTGATCTCTATCTTCTTCACTATTCTCAACACAACATCTACATTTTGAAGGCATAGGAATATGGATGATTTTGATATATTCATCAATCGTTATCCTTTGTGAAGTAAACGCCACATGAACATTGAAATTTTAGGGCATATTCTCCTATCCCACAATACGTATATATACCATTGACTACGTATGAGAAATATCACACCGTACTAGCCAACCAATCTCGAAGTTCGAAGTGACTTCCTAATTCGAATTAAGTATTCACTCACTTAGTAACCAATTCGTCTCACTTAAATCCAACTAATAATTAGCCTAAAACACACACTAATCCTCTAAAAATGTTTCAAGGTAAACCAAGCCTATTTGAAAACTTATACGCCCACTTGTCCAATGCTAACGGTTAAAAAATAACGCGAATTAAAATGGGACGGGCTAGCAAATCGAACTGATTCACTTGGCAGACCGAATCGGTTTGGTTAAGCGAAACAATTCTCTCCCCCAATGAACCAGATTGGTTTGTTGGACTGCCCTTCATTTTTAACTATGAGTTTACACACATTGATGAAGGATTCCTCTGTTGATGTGGAGGTAGTGTTCGAAGAGTTGGGAAAGTCCCTAAAGGTTGTTCGATCGCTGAATGCTACTAAAAAAATCGAGAAATTAAAGCTTAGCCAAAAGGTCAAGAGACTAGAGGCTAAGAAGATCAAGATTCTAAAGAAGATTGTTGATTCTTCTATGCTGGTGCTTCTACCAATCAAGATAAGAAATATGTAAAAAATGCTAAGGCCAAGGTCGAGCTTGCCAATACACACTTCAGTAAGGCCAAATCCAAAGCCAAGGAGGCCCTAGTCGCTTGTCAAAGGCTAAATATAAGTCCTTTACTTAAGGCTGGGACAAGGCCTTTTCTAATGCCGAGATCCAGATTGCATACCTTAGAAAGGCGTTTCTTAAGAATGGTTAGGATGAGGCTCTTGTTAAGGTCGGCACTTATAAGGTCTCTGACTACTTCAAGAAGTATAACGCGGGTTCCACTCCTCAAATTGAGGAAGACAATAATGAGGTGGTGGTTCGAGGGAAAATGCTGCTAATGACCCTCTTCAGGTGTACATTAAACAAGATGCTGACTCACCTAAATTATTGTATAACGCAAGTGTACGCTAATCACGAGTTTAGTATAAAACTCGGTAAGACCAAAGTCAATTTTTGCATTAAATTACATGAACCAACATAGATATTCTTATAGTTAAAAGTTAATAAGCAAGAGATAAAACAAATGAAAAGATAATTAAGGTGTTGTCAGAATTTGCGAATCAAAGTGAACCACAATTAGGGGGAACAATTATCAAAAGACTATAGAGAAAAGTAGGTTTATACTAGGAAAGTTGAACTGAGATTAACAAAATGTCGTGTAACATTCCCCCACCTCGGACTATCACAACCGAAATAGTCGTTAAGATTGAATCACAATCAAATAAGAATAAAATATTTTTTTAAACAATCACGTATGAAAGGTGTCACCCAAATAATACGAAATGAAGATTTTAATATGTTATCGGACAATTGTGTTGATGTTGGAGTAAAGTCTTAAACACAACCCTTACATTATAAGAGAAGTTAAAATCCTTGAAAACTCCAATATAAACACACACACCCATTTATTGGATTCAAACTTCAAACCCATAAAGGAGTGAATCATCCAAGGTGGGTTTATGATCCTAAACTAAGAAAGTTAGCTATTGAAAATAATAACAATACGAACACATAAAGTTGGGTTAACTAGATAAAAGAAAGCCATCAAAATCAAGGATTTAATACACAACACCTATCTTAATGAATAAGAGAGTATTAATTACTATTAAAATATAACAAAACCAAGTTTGGTTAACTTAAAATCAAGTAAATGAAGAGAGATAAATAATAAAGTGTAATAAACCCTAGGAGAGAGAAGAGAGTAAAAAACATGAGAATTCTATCTTCTAATCCAAAAATAAGATAAAACTCAGATATTTACAAAGAAAATCCAATTGCTACTTATAGCTAGTGGAGTCAAAACCAAAATTAAACTAAATGAAACCACTAGGAGAATCTGAAATCTGGTAGGAGCGATAGATCGGTTATATGTGTGATTGCACGTTAGGAAACAAACCCACTGGTTGCAATATTAGGCAAAATCAATATCATCTATTCACCAATGGATTTTAACTGATTGATCGGTCCCTTATTTTTTAGCACATATCATCCTTTCAATTTAAGCACAAAGAGACTCCAGGAAAAATGATCATAACTTGACTATCAGAAATCGAATTGACTTACCATTAAAGCCATGTGAAGATAACTTAGAGAGCTACAACTTTCGTGAAGGGTTCGAACACGAATATGGAACTCCGAAATAACTAAAACTCTCCCAAAGTTGCGTATTGCATTGAAGCTTTCCCAAAAATCACCAATTTCATCGTTAAACATTCAAATATCAACGAAATCCCAAATAAATATTCAAAACTGATACGTCACGAATATTGTATATTAGCGCCCATTATCCTTATGAATTCTAGCACTTTTATCTCAGTTATATCCTAGTTTTATGCTCATATATTGGTTAACCTTGATATTCGATATATATATGTTATGCAAGGTTTATGTGAGTATTGGAACGTTAACTAGAGCATTTAGATGCATTTTGAGAAAGTTTTATCGTTTAACGCAACTCAAGGGCATGTTTGTATTTCATATTTCATGGCCAGAATATCATAACTCCATAAGTCGTAGTTTATTGAGTTAGCTTTGTGTGGACCTAAACGACGAATCGTTTCAAGTTCGAATGATCAAGTTATAGCCATTTCTGTAATATACCTTCTCTCCCATTTGAAGAATAAAGTACCCAGATAAATAGATCACCGATTGACCAGTCCCTCTCCACTAGTCGCTCGGTCAATCAATTTTTGCGTACAAAGGAAGGTAGTGGCCAATATTCAGGGCCACCGATCGATCGGTTAAAGGACTGTGACCGACCAGTTATAGCAGATATTTGGCATATTTGCCTTTTTCTTTCGTTTACCTTTTTTTTAATCCTACTTACTATATATTTGTAAATTTTATTTTAGGACAAATATTTTTTCAATTTTTATTAGAATAAGGTATGGGTTGTATTTAGGGAGCTTCTCCTCTTCTCTTATTGGGTTTTCCCATTCGGGTATGTAATCCACAATTCATTGTCTTCTTCCTTTAATTCAATTTTCTTTTGCCATTTCTTTCTTTGTTAATTAGTTCCAAGTTTTATTAGTTAGTTAGTTGCTTAATTTATTTCTTTCCATTAAATACATGCTACATACCATGTTTTATTGGTGATTTGATTTAGGTTGAGATTATTGATGGGTTAATTAGTTTCTTTGATATAGTATGATGGGTTTATGATAGTTTTAATGAGTTATTTTTTCTTAGTATTGTACCTAGGATATTCAACAGTTTATATCACGTATGCACCGTTTTTACGACCTTTCATGTGTAATTCTGATTTCCTACTATTTTTTCTTTCTATTTGTAGTTTGTTCTGTTTTAACTGGTTTTCAGGCTTGGACACTTGAGCGCCAAGAAATGTTGAATTCGTGCCCGTACACCACATTATTGAGCTTCCATCGAAGAGTTATTTTTGGTAAGCAATTTTTATGTTAATGTTTTTAGTGATTGTAACGATTTAGGTTTCTAAGTTTGTCCTAAGAATAATTTTCAAAGTTTTTCTAAGCCTATAAATTTTGGTGAAAACTTGCATGTTGAGAAGAACCAAAATCTCAAGAATACTTTTGGTGAGTATTTACAAAAAACGATGTGGGGACTTTTGAAACTTATTCTAATGACAAAATGCCCCAAACTTGTTACAATAACAAAGTTGAAAGCCATTGCGATAATAGTTCTCCTAACTATTATGATAATAACCTTCAAAGTTGTTATACGAATAACCTTGAAAGTTATAATAATAGTTCTCAAATTATTCATTTTGGAGAAGTTGTGAAACCGCCAAATCATTTAGTGCATTGTTGTAAAGTCAAAAATTGGAAAATTTTGATAAATTTTATTGGGAGAAAGCCCATTTTTTGGAGCGGGACTTCAATTTGTTATTTGAAACCAATGATGATTTTTCTCTTAAAACTTTAGATGACGACGAATTTTTTAACCAAAATGAGGAATCTAAGATTCTTGAGTCAACGACGCCTACTTTGGAATACACCATTCCTTGTTTCTCCCAAGACATAATGGATAACGAAATTGGTGAAGATATGGAGGTAGAAGCACTTTGCAATGAGGTAATTTCTTGCATGAACAACAAAGATGATTTTGACATTTGTGCTTGATCTCAAAATATTTTGGACGAATATTTCATTCAAAGTGAATCTCTTTCTTTTGAAATTCAACATTTGAGTGACAATGAGTCAACTCTTCATATTGAATTTATTCCCTCTGCATTTTTTCTCACTGTTATCCAATCGATATAACTTTCCTATGAGTTGGGTGAAAACTTAAAATATTCAATCCTTTCTCTGACAAGGGATACTTACTTGAGTTGCTCGTTTTGATAGGATCCTCTCTTACGTGTACCCCTCCATCAATTCTTTTTGAAAATACTTTGGGAGAAAATTAATTTTTTCTTGGATCCCAAATGTGACTGTCTCCCGATCAATCCAAACTCCCCATCATTCACTAAAAATTTCAAATTAATGATGGTTTTATCCCCCTGCCCAAACCATGCCTTCCATTTTTAAATAAAATTATATTTTTCGAAAGCCATGCACTCAAATTAGGGACCATCAATTATCCCTCAAAGTTAAATTATATTTTGGGTGGACCCTAAAAAAATTTAACCTCTAGTGTACGGGAAGTTAGAAGTTTAAATGATACGTTGTACATATTAGGTTGATTTTTATTTTTACTTATTGTCTAATGTAAATAGTCAAAATTTTAGTTCTTTGCTTTTGTTATGCTTAGTGCTAACATATTTTATAGAATCTTTGGACTTGTACTATCCGAATATCGCTCGATTTTAGGTAATATTGCTCTTTCTCTCTCTTTAACTTGATTATTAATCCACATTGAGGACAATGCAAGATTTAAGTTAGGGGTGTGGTATATTCTTGTTGTTGGTTTTTGAGTTCCATTGATTTGGTTATATTTTCTTCGGAAACCTCCTTTTGTTGTAAAAAATTGAAAATTTTCAAAAAAATATTTTCTTTCCTTTTCTCCTTTGTTGGGCATTTTGCCTTTGTTTCCGGCGATAAACTTAAATAATTGTCTGATCCAATAGATAATTCAATGATGCATGTTCTCGATTTGAGAAGTTATTAGACTTTAGTCCTCGAATAATTTATATTATGAAAAACTTCATGAATTAAACTTTGAACATATACTTACACCAAGTGAACTTTGGGATTTTATTCGATTGTGAGTGTTTATACATTACTCTTTCCTCCTTGAAAATGTTAAATTCATTGGTAATGTCACTATTCTTTCATTAATCATTCATTAATGGAGTTCATCTTGAAATGTATTACCTAATCATGATTTTCAAAGTTATTTTGACTCGAGAATTGCATAAAATTTAGGAAAGGATCACATGACATCTTTGTTATAGCCTATATTAACCTCGACTTCACCTTAAATGTTTCCCCTCGTTAACTCTTTTGAGCCTAAATACAGCCTTTTGCTTCATAACCTAAAATCCCATAACCAAATCCAAACTGGAGTGTAAGCCAAATATATACATATTCTAGACCTTTGTTTGTAATGATACTGAGGATCAAATGATATTCTTGTTATGTGGTTGTAACTAAGCATGTGAGAGTGTGAAAGAAAAGAGAAAGTGAAGTAAAAAAAAGAGAAAAATAAAAATAAAAGAAAAATAAAAGAAAAAGAAGAGAAAAAGAAGAAAATAAAGTAAAGATGAATTATTTCCTTGACATAAATAATGTTCAATAATATTTGTTGCTCTCCATTGTTATATCCAATGCTTGTTATGTAAATCATATTTCAATTTTCAAATTTCCAATAATTTTCCATTATCCCAAGTGTTTCATCCCCCAAACACCTTCGAATCAATAAATATCCCCTTCCTTTCATAATATTAACCCCACACCTACATTATAACCCATAAAAGTCCCGTGTGATCCTAGGGTGAATGCGACTCAAAAGTTATAACAATTGTGATAATCTGTGAAAATGCATTTGGTCTCACTTAATGAACGGTATCCTTTCATTGAGATTGCAATTTTAATTTTTTATATAGCATTATTTTTTATGACATGTGTGTGGCCCAGTTTTCATTTACAATTACTCTTAATGCCTTCATGTCCCGTGTTTGTTACACCCTATTTCATAGTGATTCATTTAGTGAGTGGAAAAATAGGAGAGGAATTGAATATCATGATACGCTTTAATTCTTATTATCTGATTTATAAAAGTTTTGCCAAATCATACTTTACATGTGCTCACTTATCCGCCCATATTTTAAGGTGTTAATTTTATGATGTGCATTCTATAATGTTAATGTTAAATGACTTGTTGAAATTTTTTTCTTTATTATTGAGCATGTCTTTTATTGTTGTTTAGGCATACCTTTTGAGGAAATTTTGATGTTTTTTGGTTTCATCATTGAAAATCCTCACAAGACAACACTCGTCCACTAGGGTAACCTAGGGGTTTAATGGCTTGTTGCATAAGATATATGCAATCATTTGCCCGTGAAAGTGGCATTTTTATCTTTTATTCTTATAAAATATTTGTTATCACTCTCTGTTGTACTAGTTTTGTTTTGTTTTGTTTCATCACTAGGGACTAGCAATCTCTAAGTTAGGGTATGTGATACGTTACAAAAATTGTATATATATATATATATATGTGTGTGTGTGTGTGTGTGTGTGTGTGTGTGTGTGTGTGTGTGTGTGTGTGTGTTGTGCAAGGTTTTTGTGAGTTTATAGGTATCAAAACGTTAAATGGAGCATTTGGTTGTATTTCGATAAAGTTCCATCATTTGACGCAACTTCAAGGGCATGTTCATAATTTTAGAGTATTTAGTCCCGATAGCGTAACTCCATGGGAGCGTAGTTCGTTGAGTTAGATTCGTGTGGCCGCAAATAGTTCGTTGTTTCGTGTTTGAATGATCAAATTAGAGCCATTTTCGTAATACAACTTTTCTCCCTTTTGAAGAACAGAGTGCCAAAAAAAACAGAGCATCGATCGATCAGTCAATCAAGTTTTGCCTATGAAGGAAGGCAGTGTTCATTATTCAGGACACTGATCGACCGATCAAAGGACTGCGATCGATCGGTCATAGAAGATATTTGACATTTTTGCCTTTTGTTTTCTTTTCCCTTTTCTTTTAATCCAACTTACAGTATATTTTTAAGTTGAATTTTTTTAAAGAGATCTTTTATTTTCATCAGAATAGGGTTTGGGTTGAATTTTGAGAGCTTCTCCCCTTATCTCCTAGGGTTTTCCCATTTGGCTATGTAATCCACTATTTATTGTCTTCTTCCTTTAATTTAATATTTCTTTTGCCATCTCTTGTTTTGTTAATTATTTTTCCAAGCTTTAATTAGCTTATTTCTTGATTTATTGCTTCCCATTAAGTACATGTTATTTACCATACTTTGTAGGTATTTAATTTAGGTGGAGATTATTGAACTCACATGGGTTAATAGTTACTTTGTTATGGTATAATATGTTTAGTATAGTTTTAATTGGTTAACTGTTCATGGTTTTGTGCCTAAGAGATTCAATGGTGTATATCATGTATATCCTGCATTTATGACCTTTAATGTGTAATTTTGAGAATATTCGTTGATGCCGAACTCAAATTAAGCTTTTATGAGAATTTAGAGGGTGACAACTCTAGATTTTATTAATTTTCCAAATGAGATTAATCTTGTTAACGCTTTTCTTTCGATGTAACTGTTTATGTTATTTAGTCTGTGTGACATATACGATTCTCAATATAGTTTTATTCATTTTATTAATCTAGTTTCATTACTCATCTAGTTTAATGATTTGCTCAGTCATCACCTTTTACACTTTTATTTGAGAAGTAATAAATTAATAGAATTCTAACCGTAATTCCCTTTGGATTCGATCCCTACTTGCCGCTAAAGTCCATAGCTAGCGTGCTAAGTTTTGATATTTGTTTGTATATAACGTATACAACCAATGTCATATTTTATGTACATACACAATTGACGCCAACTATGATACAACTATATAAAAAAAATAATGTACAAATGCAACAATAATGCTCTAAGTATGAAAATCCCACTGTTTCATGAGTATTATGTCAAAAGTATCTTTAAGCCCTACTCATGCATGTAGTAAAGTACTAACTCACACAAGTTCCGAAATCCTTATTTTTTACTTGATTATGAAAATAATTAGGGGCTATCATCGATCCCCTCTTGCACGAAACGTTTGGAACTAAAATCCCCGTCTTAAAACATGTTTAGTTTGCTACCCTGTTTAATAAAAATTACACGTTTAACTGATTAAAATACCGTTGAAGCGTGCACAACACGTGACTTAAAATCAGTAGCTCAAAACAGCTAACTTGCTATAGTCGGTTATCATAACAAAACACTTATCCCACACACGTTTATTGAATTTTCAAAAATCTCAAGCGATCGAAAAAGTAAAAAAAAAAAGTACCCCATTGTTGTACCTTAAAATTTCGCGCACTACCATTTCATAAAAATCGAGAGAAGATCCTTGGCATGAAATGTTTAGAACTAAAAGCCCCCTTTTAAAACATGTTTACTCTAACGCTCCTTTTAATAAAAAAACACACATGTAACTGACTAAAATTCCCTTGAAATATGCGCAACTTGTGACTTAAAAATCGAAAATTCAAAACAGCTAACCGGCTACAGACGATTACCATATCAAAACCTTTATCCCCTACATGTTTATTAAATTTTCAAAAATCACAAGCGATCAAAAAAGAAAAAAAAGGTCTTCGTTACCATTTTCATACGAATCACGAGAAGATCCTTTTAAGGATTAAAATGTAAGTTATTAATATATTTCTCATTCGCATATTTATAGTGATCATATGTAGTTGAAATATCAATAATAATTACCTATTTTTTTACCTTAGTAAATGGAAACGACAACCAGATGTGAAAACATTATTTCTAAGACAGATTCGTTAAAGAAGCGATCTACTGATAATAGAAAAACCTGACAAACGGTGAGTGAAGTGATTAAATTATTTCTCATCAATGTTTTCATCTGAAAGTACACTCAGATCTAATTTAAGAAAACATTTAATATGTTAACAATATTTTATGTTTGTAACGTAGTTAATTTCAAGTGATTGGATTGATATTTCTATGTAAATATAAGAAATACAGTATATTGTGATACGCGTTTTTTCATAATATATGGTATTTCTCAATGCTACATCGCTGTATGAAATCACAATGCAATTAACATTTTTAAAATATAAATGTTTGCCAATGTGAAATAACTTTAGGCTCAAATAATGATGTAGTAATTAGCATTCTGATATGATATGTAATAATTTTATAACCAAATAATTAGCATTCCATTATGATACGTAATAAGGGAAAAATCAAATAAGAAATACCTTAAAGTTGTCTACTGTTCAACATTAGTTGGACAATAATGGTGATGATTAAGTTAAATCTTACTAATGAACAAAAATATGCTCTACCACAGATACCATTCCATCCGATTCTCAAGAATGTATAGGAGAGAAGATCGACAATTCAATCAGTGAATAAGTATGATGAAGATATATATCAATTAATTCAGACATATAACGATAAGAGAAACAGGTTTGTGATTGGAAGAGGAAGGTTGAAATTTAAAAGCCATCACTTGGAAAACTTATTTGGGATTGATTGTGGAAAAGAGAGTATGCGAGATTGCAAACATCTATCCAATCCAAATGATAATGAGTTTGTGAAGATGCGTTTTCTCAATGAGAAAAGGGTAACACAATAAGACATCAAGCTGAAGATTGAAGAAATAGTAAATTCAACTATTAAAGAAGATATTGAGGATATTTTCAGTTTGTAGACAACCTACTTGATAGGAATTTCCCTATTTGGAACATCATGATTAACAATTGGATAGGGTTTTGTAAAATTTAAGTGACCTCCGTAAAATAAAAAATAACAACTGGTCAAAGGAGAATACTGATTTTATAATGGAATTATCAGTTGCTGAGCATCAACACCTTAAAAGGGTGAAAGGTTTCCTTCCTACATTAATGGTATGAAATTACGCTCATTTGTTATGTTTGCAACCTTAGTTATTACAAATCTAAATTTTACTACTATGATTTATATATTTTAGTATTGTTTATGTGAGAGATTATTATAAAATCAACATCTCCATTCGAAAAACCATGCTTTCTGAAATAGACTTTAGAACTTATACACAACAATTTCAAGAAAAATGAAAACCAAATTATACTTACTCGACCGGAACGGGCACCAAAAATTTAACTTTCATATTTCTCAGTGCTATTTTGCAGTACTATTTCACATTGTGATTTCACAGTGCTATATCGCAATGTGATTTCGCAATGCTATTTCTCATTTAAATTTTGCAGCGATATTTCTCATTGAAATTCTGCACTGTTATTTAGAATTGGAACATTTCGGAACAAATAAAATGAAATAATATGAATTATGCAGTTGAACAAGAAGAAATCCAAGCCACTTGAAGCTGATGCTGAGGTTTAATCAATCAATCTTAACTTAATTTTCTGTTTGAATTTTAACTTTAAAATTGAGATAAATGATTTTGCAGTGCTATTTTGTAGTGCTATTTATTCTAAAGTGATTTTTCGCAACAACTAAAATAATTTAATTTGAATTATGTAGTTGAAAATGAAGGAATCCAAGACTGCTGAAGTTGAAGTTGAAAATAAAACATAAGTGGAGGGTGAAGCTGAGGTTGATGTTGGAGACAAAAATAAAAATGATGGCGCGGGAAGAAATGATAATGACTAATGATGAGGGTGAAACGGATTATGATCAAATCTCAATCCATGATTATGAAATAACACATGACTCACTTGGATAGTTATTTGATATCATTAAAAAGAGTATGGCATAACTTTCTGGTTGAGGGAGGCATACCTGAAGCAGTTAAATGTATAATGGAAATGTTAATGGGAGGCCAAAAAAAAGCCTTTAATGCACAATTTTTTGTATATCAAATAGCACTGTTCTAAAAAACCCGCCTAGGCTCCGCCTAGGCACGCCTAGGCTTAAGGCTTGAGAGAAACGCCTCGCCTTAAGCTTTTCACGCCTTATTCTTGGTAAAACCCTTAAGGCGCACTTTTTTCTAAAAACAACAATGATTTAGTGAAACGATGTCGCCTTTTAAAGAATTTGTTTACAAATCGGACCATTATCTCATCCAAAATAATCAAATAGTATTTTAATTTGCATATATTTAGACATATTTTTATGATATGCGCAATTTTTGTATTTTAATAGCCTTGTTATGGTTAAAAAATATTAAAATATATTAAGAAGGCCTAAACGCCTAGGCCCGCCTAGGCTTCTAAGGCTTAAGGCTTGGCCTCCACCTCTCAATCACGCCCCGCGTTTTTTAGAACCTTGTCAAATAGACAACCAAGTTGAGGAAGATGATAGCGATAATAATAAAAGGGCAAAGTTTGAACACCTCAAAATAAAAATATAAAAAGATTAAAAAGGTTCTAAGATGGAGGTGGAAAATGTAACGCGTGAGTGCAATCGCAAATAATGATGAACTTAGATTGCAACACGAAGAATATATCAATAAAATATAAAATGTTGAATTCATAATTGCTAATTTATTGAAATAGTTAAGAAATTTACAGAATAAAACGGAGGAGAGAAAGTTCAAACAATAAGCTGAGGTGGCCTTAAAAATGAGATAATTGGAAGGTTAGAAAATTCTTAAACAGAGTAGTGCATAAGATGAAGAATATTATGTAAATAAATTGAAGGAAAGCCAAGCTGCATAAAAGAAAATATTTCAAAAGTCTAAATAGCATATGCAATCGACAATTACATTGCATGAAGATAAAATAAAAGAATTCGTAGGAGAGAAGAATAAAAATGAAGAAAAAAATGAAAGGGAAGGAGCGGTTATCAAAAGAGGCAGAACAAATAATAATAACAAGGGATATTCAACTGAAAGAAATTACAATCCTTTTAGAGAAAAAATCTAAAACAGTTGAATCATTGAGGGGAATAAGTAATGACAATATGACTAAGGCTAATGTCATTATTGACTAGTACAAGAATAATTAAAATCTAGCAAAGTTGAGATAAACTTTTTGAAATTTGATCTTGTAATAATCAATAAAGAGAGATAGAAAGTAGAAAGTTTTAAACAAAAATGAATTCTTTTCATAAAAGAATGTATGAATAAGTCACGGGGAAGAAAACCTGAATCCAAATCATCAAATAACAGAATTAAAAAATACCAAAAAAATTTGTTAAGACCATTGTTGTTGGTGTGAAGGAGAACCCAGGACATGTTGTTAAGACAATTGTAGATGATTTCACTGCAAAACGAAGATGCTGAAGGATGAAAACTTGTGCATATGAAAGAGTCTCAAAAGGAACAAAAAAATAAGTAAACAATAATGAGAAGCAGCAATCTCAGATTGATCATTCTTCATTGTTAAAAAATGAATTGCCATATCCACCTTCCAACAACATCTACAATGGCTTGACAGATGGTGAGAAGCAGCTTCATGTAAAAGCTATATCGTTGAGTGAGAAAGAGTAAGAATAAATATCATTAAATAATATTCATTGCATTAAATTTTTATATTATATTACTAACTTTATTGTGATTACATTACAGGATAATAATGTGGACTTGTGGAGAATCGCCAATTTGTATTGTTGATATATTCCATTTAAATAAGGAGGAGGTGTCAATTATTGTGAGTATAAAAAATATGATTTGGGACTATGCAATAGCATTGTGAAATAGCATTGTTATTTCTCATTGCAAAATCGCATTATTATATCGCATTGCGAAATCGCATCATTATTTTGCATTGTGAAATCGCAATATTAAATACAAATTTCGCACTGCGAAATAACAATATCATTGAGATTCTGCATTGTGAAGTATTTTTTTCATTGTTGTAATTGAAATTATGGTTTATGTGTTGAAATTAATGCAAGTAATTGATGCTTTTGCGAATATGTTGTCTAGAGAGTCCGAAAGAATAAGGGAAAAAAGAGGATAAAACATTATTGGACAACTATTTCTCAGAAAAGTATTACATAATCATTTCACTGTTTCGGGCAATAATCATAATTTTAACTACATTTTAAAGTTTTTTTTATTATTATACATTAGTATCACATTTGAATACAGCAATAACTTTTATAATCATTCATAGGATTATCACCAAATTAATGCCCTACTGGTGTAGATATGGTGAACAAAATTTTTGAAGGCAAATACGTAGGTTTTCGTTATATCCTACTGCCAATTCACCATAAGGAAGATTCCAAGAAATGGACAGTGTGTCATTGGGCATTACACTACTATGACATGTGTGAGGGATCATGGTCGTTATTCAACTCTCTATGTTCGAAAGGAAAATCCAAAGATATTACTTTATAAATGTAAGTGAAATGGTATGCATAATTCAACATTTGATAAATGATAAGATATTTTGCTTTATGAATTCACTTTAATCATATGTTTATTTTAATTCAACAATATATTTTTTATTTTTTAGATTTTTTCATTCAATGATTGCCAGAAGGCAAGTAACAGAGAAGGAGTCGTTGAAAAAGAGCAAAAGAAATTTCTCCCCCAATAGCTATTGAAATGCAAGAATTTTATTACCCAATTGAAAATGCGACAACAATCCCTCAACAACCCCAAGGGAGGTCATGAAAAAGTACAAAAATAACTATATTTATTCAAACATTATGGCAATTAGGCTTCAATGAATAATTGCATTATTCATTTTATTTTTTTATAGTATGGATTATGGAATTGTCGTTTGCTATGTAATGGATAAGCTAATTACTGGTGGGGAACTTGAAGCTCAGATGATCAATTATTTTACTAATGAATTTAGAACTAAAATAGTACATATGCTATAAAAGACAAGAAGAATACTATTTAGCATAAAAAAAATGCAAGATATCATGTACTTTAAAAGAAAATAATTATTGTTTCATTTATATTCTATTATTTGTATAGTTTTTGTGACATTTATGCCTTAATATATTTTGAACCTTATCTTGTACTAGTCATCGCCAGAGGGAATTTAAATTGATTACATGTTATTTCGAAATACATATTTCAAATTGCTAAAGATTAAGTTTTCATTGACAAATAATCATTTTCCATTTTGATTTTCGAAATAACCATTTCATAAGTGAAATATGTTTTTGCACTGCAAAAGACTTATATTGTGCTGCAACATAGTTATTTTTCACTATGAAATATCTATGTCGCTATACGAAATGATAATTTCATAGTGTGAAAAGAGGTATTTCGCAATGCGAAAAGAATATAACGCATTGCGAAATAAATATTATGTCTTACTCTTATATAATCAAACTCATAATGTGTTGATCCCTCTAGCGAGGACTATATCCATAGCAGTTTTCATGAGATAGAACTGAATTAGAGCACAAAACCGAAAAATATAAACGAAATGAAAATAAACACTAAAATATCATGCTTTCAAAACACAATACATAGTTACATTGTAATGGAGATATTACAACTAATGAAAGGTTCTCCACTTTAGGATTACATCAAACTTGCATTCAATACATTCCAACTGCTTATACCCATCCTTGGAGAAATGCCTACTATAGTTTGTATGTGTTTTATAAATGGATTTAAATTTATCATTATGGTGATAATATAGTGAGGTACATGCGATTTTGTCAAAAGGATGGAATAATTCTTTTAAAAAATCCCAATCATAACCCAAACCCTCTCCCTTAACTTGTCAATTGAAAATTCTCTATAACTTATTGAACTTATTCTTACGAAAAAATTGCAAAAGCATGACAAGTGTATTTATCTCCATGAATGCCCATATCCTTGAGTATATATTAACGGGGGCTACCAGGATCAACTTCTGTAAATTTTCAATCAACGTTTAGATATTTGATTCCATTTGTAGGATTGTCAAACCTAGTACGCCACAATGTCTTTCCCAAATTGAACTTCGAAAAAACTCCAATGCCAATGTCTCCTATGTAAATTTATTCTAGGGTTCGATCATCCAAACATGATTGCTTAATCTTTTTTGCATGAAGAGATTATACTCGTAATATCCATAATTGATAATAGAGAGAATATCTTTATGAGAAAACCTCACCAAAAACATAAAAAATTTGTGCCATTTTTTCTAAGTCAGTTATCTTTGAAAAAAGAGAGTTTGTGCTTCAATTGTAGAACTATGAAGACAGGGTGACAATGTACCAATAGTTTTCACAAATTTAACGATGAAAGTAGAAATTCTACCTTTTCGAAGATGTAACGCTTGTATTAAAAGTCATAATGAGAAATACATAGTTTGATAGTTAGTTTGAAATCATAGTGCGATATAATATGTGTTAGTTTAAAATGATTATGCCCAATGAATATTATTTTACTAAAACTAATATTACTTGCAAATAAAAACTTCAGTTCTATAAATACGTATATTTTGGAATACGAATAATGATGATGATTCTTAGGGGACTAACATCTTAGGGGACTAACGAGAGAGAATAATGATGATGACTCTTCATATATTTAATGAAATGTGCCTTTTAAATATCGTTAAACGTGAAACTTCATGTCTGAAAGGTTGGAGAAATCAAATGATTCGACGTTTGTGGTGCCAAAGTCTTTACTAAAATCTCTCTCTATATATATAGAGAGACTAACACAATTAATATTCAATCTATGTTATATATATTCTCTTAAAAATATTCAGACATGACGAGTGTATTATTTTGTATGAATTATGTTCAGATCTAGACCTTGTTAGGCCCTTCATATCATAAATAATGAGCTTTTAGAGTCGTTTTCGTAAAATAAAATAAAAATGCAAGTTTGAATAAAATTTGAGTTAAAAATACAATTTTAGTAACGAAATCATAATTTTCCAAAGTTTATAGGCCTGAAAATAATTTTTAAATGCTTATCTAGGAAAAATAAAGTTCTCTATGAAATTTGGTTGAATTTCGGGAGCTAAAATGCAAAGAGAGGTAATTCTGTAATTTTTAAATATTTATGTCCCTAAATTTGAATTAATTATTTTTTATTTTGCATTTTTACAGGTATCCTAGAAATGTGATCAACAAAGGAGTCGATGAGCAAAAATTATTACGATAAGTCGCGACATGACACGACATGACATGACATAACTGACACAACTGTAATAAATATTTTTATATAAAATCGTTCAAGTGTTCGTTGAGATCGTGTCATAGCTTTTCGAAAAGTTCTTGACAAGACTCACAACTTTAAAGTACGAAAATGATATTTTGAAGTTATGGTGGTTAAAAATGCGATTAAAGCTGATGTTGTGAATAGTGATGTGAATAGTGGATAATTATTTTTTTTTAAACTTTTCAATTATCTTCAACTCTTCTCAAGACTTCATGGGATAATTATCAACTCATATACAGTCAATTAAAGAAAGTATCACTCCAACTCAAACACTTCATTCCTACGCCTATAAATAAGACCCTTTGGCTCATTATTTTGGTAGAGAATTTTAGAAAGAGCTTTAAGAGAGTTTTTGGTTTTTTTATGTTGAGAGTATATTTTTATCGAGGGCCAAGAATTACTTTGTGGGAGAAGTTTTGTCAACATAAATTTGAACACTCGCTTATTGTTGTAAGTTGATTTATAAATGAGAATTAGTATTCATTCTTGCACTTTTATTTTCTCTTCAATGATGCTAGCTTAATTTCTTTACTAGGACTAGGTGAAGTTTATTATGTTTGATTAAAATTGTGTGTAGTTTAAATTAGTCTTTATTTCCCGATATGTTCTAAATTTTAAAAATTTGGTATTCATTTAAAACGACACGAGAGTGTGTTTTAAATCTTCGGCTTTGTTTGAAAAAAAAATCATATTTTTATTTTTAAGTATGAGTAAATTTTGATAGATTATGCTTGCACTCGATTGTTTCGATAGTCCATGCTTAAAGACTATACTTTAAAATTTAAACGTGAAATTTTTAAGGGAATAGAGATTTTGGGCGTCTAAATTTAAAGACGATTTTTTTTATTTTGAACTTAACCGTATTATTTTTTGAATTAAATACGACGAGAGTCGGTATAATTTGAGTTGTAAAATCGGGAATGACGAGTTTAAATTATTTCATAATAGTAGTTAAACGTGATAAATGGATCCAATGCCTAGTTTTCTCAAACACACTAGTCTATATTTTTCATTGTCGTACTTTTAATTGTGTTAGCATAGTTTAATATTACGTGTCTTCTCTACACCAATTTTGTTTAGTTGGATAATTATAATTATTTTGAACGAAAAAATTGATAAATCTCTGTGGGTTCGACCCGTACTTACACTCGCTATTCTATAATAACCCGTGCACTTGCGATATTTTATAAATTAACAAACAAGTTTTTGGCGCCGTTGCCGGAGATTTGTTCGATTAAAAAAAAGTTGTGACTTTCAGACTAGTTTTTTTTTTACTTTTAGGATTTTAATTTTTATAAATTTCTTAAAGGACAAAAAAAATTCTAAAAGAAAAAGATTCGTGCGTTGTAAATTACAATGGGTGATTGCCATATTTTTGTCCTGTCATCTTTCTCATTTTCCTTTATTGATCATGTGGACGAATTTTTACATAATACTGAAAATTTAGATGATTACGTATTTCAATTTGAGCCAGATGGGTCAGTAATTATTTTAAAAATTAAAGAAGTTATGGATGAGAATCCAACCCCTTTAATTACTATTTGTCCACCAAAGTGTATCAATTAGAAAGAAGTAAACAAACGGTATAATGATGCTATTTCGAAAAATAATCATGAATTAAATGGGGATACTCAATTTTGTGAGGAGAAAAAAATTGATAATCTCTACACATGTAATACTTGTGATGATTTGGATGGTAATTTATGTCGAGATTTTTCTCCCAATTTAATTGAGAAAAATTTTGATTCTTCTTGTATGTGGAAAAATTTATTTGAGGATTCATCATCCGATTTTGGTGACACTTCAAGTAATTATGACGGTCCTCCTATTTTTGATGAAGAAAGTGTATCGCCCCACGATAACTCTTCTTCTCGGACTTTTTGTAAAGCCTCACATTTAGGAGTGGAGTATGCATCCCCAATTTTATGTGACTATTTTTGTAAAAGGGATTGTAAATATTTGGATCCTTATTGTAATTTGCTACCCCCATATGATGCATTGACATATGATTCGTGCGATTCAAATTTGTTTATTATTGATGATGTCGGTGCACACCATTATGACCATGAATTTATGGTTAAAATTTGTGTTGTGCGTTTATATTCTCAAATTTATAATGTTATGGAACATAATCCTATAAAGTTTTTTAATTGGAATGACCCAGAACTCTTTCGATTATTAATTTATGGTGATGATGGTAATTTTCATGGGTTTGTATATTATTAGTTAGTCTTTCCCCCTTTTTCATGTTATTTTTTATTTGTTTTTATTAACATACACTTGTTACTTTGGATATTGGTAGCAAAGTGAAGTTCACAGGTAACATCATCATTTCACTTCTTTAATTTATTTTCTTCCATATTTTTATTTGAGCATACATTGAGGAGAATATAAAATTTAGGTTTGGGAGTAAGGATGGTATTTTTGAAAAAAAAAAATCCAAAAAGATTTTCGATATAATTGAGTTTTGAAACAATTTCTTAATATAGAATTAATTCGTGAATCTCTCATCTTATGAAATTTTTACACATTAGCCATATATATTGTGACACCCCGCCTAAATAAATTTCGGGTGATCAATCCTAAATTAAATTAAAACAGGTTTCTCAGTTGGTGCATTCTTAGCATCACTGTCAAAAACTTTGTAATTACTAATCACCCAAGTGAAATTCGATCAGTGTCAAATTTTATCTTTCATTTACCCAATAAAATAACTCATGTAGAAATAATAATTAAACATTCACAATATGCTATAATTCAATCCATCACACAATAAATAAAGAATAAAGTCTTGCCAAATCAACAATTGGCTAAAATCCAACACTGCTAAATAAAACCAACAAAATCCAAAACTGAATAGATAGTACTAAACTGAGGTCCTACACTAGATCTGAACAAATGAATCATCTATGCAGAGTCCTGCTAGCCCCCACAAAGCTACAGCTACGAGTCCCAAGACTGAATCCTCAAGTCTATGCCCCTGTGGCTGGAAACCAAAAAGGGTTTTGAAAATATTTTGATAGCAAGAGTTAGTATTCAAAACATTTTGAAAATATTTAGCAAGTGTTTATCAAATTAAGATGAGTTATTAATTACACATGTTAAGATTTTGCATACACTCTCTTGAGTTGCCTCTCCCCTCCTCTATAGTGCACGCCTAACGTCCCATACTTAGCCCACCTAGTTGTACTACCCAAGCTAATTGAACTATAGTATTCAACTGAACTCATCTACGCGACTAAGCTCCCATACCGCCCACTTAGTATGTAATAGTAACCATATCTCATGATTTATATACTTAGATAACTGTTCACACTTTGTTATCTTTAACTAGGGCTGTAAACGGATATTCGAAAATTCGCATCCGTTCGATATCCGAATCCGAATTTACGAATATTTATCCGAAAATATGGAAATGGATACGGATATGGATACTCTATAAAAATATCCGAGAAAACGGATACGGATACGGATAGTAGTATCCGACACGGATAATCCGTATCCGATGCGGAGTATCCATTTTATCGGATATCCGTTTTACCGGATATCCGTATCCGTCAAACATATGTTTAAAATATTACTAATAATATTAGTATTAGTATTACTAATAAAATAATATTAAAAAAATCTTAATCGTTTATTCCCTAAAACAAAATAAACATATACTCCACTCAAAATAAAAACACCCTAAAGTCATTATTTTATTGGGTATGTTATAAAATGTCATGTATTATTATTTTATTGAGTATATTACCATGGAGTTACACAAAATTTACAATACACCCTATCACACACAACATACAACCACTAAAGAACATATACTCCACTCAAAACAAACAAACAAAACTAACTTCATTTCATTTATCTTTCGTACAAAACAAGAGAAAAGAAACCCTCATGTGGTTGTTCGTTAGTTTCTTCAATTATAAATAAATGTAAGAGAGAAACATAATAGAATGTAAGGGAGAAACAGAAAAGTAAAGATATGGTTTTGATTGTGATGAGAGCTGAAGTTAACAACGGGTAAATTATATACAAAATAAAAATATATACTTATTAAAATAAAAATATCAGTATGTTTTGAAAACAAAAGGTCCATGAGGTTATCATTCTCAATACATTTGATTTAATCTAAAAGGTGCATATTTATTTCTACTGTCATGGAATGCGACTGTTATTTTTTTTAAATGGCTTTAAGCTTATATGGTTGTAAAGTATGGATAGCTTTAAGCCATATTATCATTATGGAATGATACTATTATTATGAAACCCGTAATTGTTGATGTTAGGAGGCAGTAATTTTGTTATATATTTATTTGGATTGGATTGTTTCATTGGATTGAATATTTTAATAGTTATTTTTTGCGATGGCTAAATAATGTAAATGGATACGGATATTATCCGAATCCGAGGTATCCGAGCGGATACGGATATGGATAGTTGTTTTAACTATCCGGGCGGATACGGATACGGATATGGATAGTACATTCAGATAGCGGATACGGATTTGGAAAACATGGTATCCGATCCGTATCCGTCCGTATATCACCCCTATCTTTAACCGATTTATAATTAGGTTTCCTTACTTAATTTTCTTTTAGATGTAATCATGGCATCTCATTATCTATTAACTCTCATAAGTATATTATTAATACAGTATACATTTCACACCCAATATATACTTATAAATTCATTCATTACTAATATGTCCACTTAACACACATCAAGCACTCTTGGTTCGGAATGGTCCATCGACACCAAGTAAGAGTTTGGTTCGGAATCTCACCTCGACCCCAAGTTCATTTCCGTTAATGGTTCGGAAAAATCACCTCGACCCCACTAATGAAGTTTTATATATAGATTGGTTCGAAACTCTTTTATCACGACGCCAAATCATTATTTCCACGTATTAGTTTGGAATCCTACCTCGTCCCTAATATAGGCAAATATAATTTAGGTATTCTCACCAATGAAGTATCTATATAATTCAGTAGGTATACACACAACCTAATAATCATGCTCGTACGTAATATTTATCTCGGATATTCACTGTACTCTTTAGATCATACTAGTTCGGAATCCTACCTCGACCTTAGTATAATCAAATGTACTTTAGGTATTCACACCACCTAAGTATCTATATAATTCAGTAGGTATACACACAACCTAATAATCATGCTCGTACATAATATTTCTCTCTAATATTCATCGTACTTATTAATTAACAATTTATATCACTGTCGCATTTTAATTGAGTATTCACACAACTCTAAGGTCCCTAGTTACCCCTCTATTCATTTCAGTAATTAAGCTAACTCTAACCTACTGGTATACTCCTTGGAATGATGTTTACCTCTCCATAACTCAATTCCAAATTCCCGATGCACTACTCAATCGGTTTATCCTCGTCGGTACATCTCTTCAAATCTTTCACTCAACGATTATAATGGACCCCCACTATACACCTACTGGTACTCTATAAGTCCCTACATAGGTATAATATCATCACTAAGGTTCTCCTCAAGCGTCGGCAATCAAATAGAAGTCAACCAACAAAAGAACCCAAAATCAGCCTGGGTCGATGGATCGACATTCATAGGTCAATCGATTAACTCCATCGGTCGATTGACATTCAAGGCTCGATCGATCGATCGAGCAGTGACATACGCAGTTCTTCTTCTTCTTCATGCATTTTTCACTATATTCAATTATCTAACTCACGTGATAATCCATCAAACTTGATACCAATGATGCCAAACCATTCCTACACACTCTAGGATGATATCTAAATATTTAAACCTCATAAATCTTCACAATTTAGTCCAGAATAATTCAAATCTTGTAATTATTCAATAACCCTAAAAATATGTTCTTCCCATATTTTAAATCATAAATCCAGATTAAATTCATTTTAATTATCAAGTTTTCTATGATTTCAAATCCTCTACAGGTCTAAATCATTCTACATGCAAATCCCTAACCACGATAAATTTTATTCAATTCTTTTTCTTCAAAAATATTCATCAAATCATATTATTTGTAAATTTTACACATGGATAATATAACTCAATTTAATTTGCAGATAACCACTTGCCTTATTCATAGATGATCTGATATCGTGATTTTTGTTTGTGATTGATTGTATTTCTCCTCCAATCTTCCTTCCCAACTAGTTTGTGGTGCAAGAACCCTTTGAATCCTTCACCAATTCTTCCTTAAGCTTTGAGAATTGTTTGTCTCTCTCTCTAATGGATTTTGTGTCTTTTTCTGTCCTCTAGCCCTAACCTCCAACTCTTATAATCTGATTTAGAGTTTGTAAATTCGTAGGTATCCTCACCCGCATAAGCAAAAAGACTAAAACGCCCCCGTATGGCCCTAGTTTAGCTTCAAAATGCCTCGATACCCGACTAGTACCCTCGGGTATACCATTTTGACAATTTTGACCCTTATAGACTCATACGTTATCTCTAAATTATCATTTGAGTCACTAAAATATATTTGTCCTTCTTCAACTCCAAATAGTCTACACGCGACTCCCGGTAAGACAATAACAAATATGCCCATATCACTCGCTATGACGTATATGAAATTTACTATCAATATTTACTATTCACACACATAGTAAATCATATAATATGATATTAATCAGTCTCTGTCTCTCGATTAATATTTAATCATCACATTTATTATTTAATCACATTAAATTATATCACACATGTAATTTAACTAAAACGTATTTTCCCAGTTAATTTCTTAATTAATTAAATCATAAATACGTAGAAATAGGGGGTATTACGTACTTCCCCCTTACAAAGGAATTTCGTCCTTGAAACTAGGACAAGACCAGTACTAAAACTTAGGGTTTTTAATATCACGACATCCTCTAGTACCCAAATTCAAATCATAATAACATAGGGTTCACTCCACTATACACTCGCTAGTGGTTCCCACCAATCAAAAGGCTTAATCACTGTAGCCTTAGATTATCAACAAGCTTTCTTAACTCACTATGTACTGATACGTTCCATCAGTCATGTGATCTCAATGCTGACTCTATCATCTCCATACGGATAAAAGGTTGCACATCCCTAAGTTTGTGGTTCACGATAAACAAAAGCCGCCCACAACAGTTGGTGGTACACTCCACTATTTAACAACGGACTCCATGTCACAGTCAATCCAAAAATATGGTTATCCCCCCATTTCTAATCAACTAGAGGGTGAACAACAAGGTTTTCTATCCAAAACCTCAAAAGGTCTTTGTGCATGATGAACATGTACGAGTTACTACACACAACTCTAAAAATGGTAATTTCTCCCCTCAATTACTCTACAAGTCACTAAACGCACTACTAGCATTATCCCGCATAATAAACCACCTCTCGTCTAACCATCGGCTATATGTGATACAATTTGCCCAAAACAAAACTTCATCCCCTTCGCTTCCTGATAATCCTTATCAGAGGTGGAATTTAAGGATCTCATCCCGATTCACAATGATATTGGGCGGCACTTCGCACCGGTGCAATCCTTCTTTTTAAGGAAAGAAAAGACTTTTTCATTCCACACACTTGAAGAAATTCTTGACCTTGTCACGATTTGGCATCCCACCAATGAAATTTTATAGTCTGCCTACCCATTCCATCACTGGAAAACGCAGACTTGTTACCAAGTTTCTGGTTGCTCCTCTCAAGTTAACCTTTTTCCATCCCTGAGTGATGTACCTGGAGACAATCTGACAATAACTCACCCATCATCAATTCCCACTTATAATATTTCACATTAAGTGGTACTACATAAACCCCTTCTTTCCTTTGAGTATACTAACATTAGAGTCATGCGCAAGCCACTCTTCAACACTCATTCGAGTAAGGCTCCGCTCTACTTTCTCTTAACAATTTGGTATCCTCTTTATCAAGAGATATCTTTTAAATAGCTTTCCACGGCCTTTCAACCCATCTCGGGTGTGCTATCTCTCGTTGCACATATATGCTAGTGTTAACGAAAATGTTATTTATCCCGAATTAATTAAATTAGTTTAATTAATGTACATTTTAGTTTAATATAATATATTGATTTTGATGATTCCAAACATATATTTATTATGTATTATGTTAACATTTTTTAAGCTACTATATTTGTTATATGCGTATATATATATTTATTATATAATATTATATGCATATATATATTACTGTTTGGAAAAGATTTTTTTTTGTCCCTGTCATATCTTTTAGGCTTAGACAAGAGCTTTTAAATATTTATACCTGCTATTGTCCTTTCATTGTCTATCACATATGGTCATAACCCATAAGACTTGACACCATTTATTACCTTGAGCCTAAATGAATGCGACCTTGTCTTTATTTGTAAAACTACGACTATTATGTTTTGTTATTGGTGTTACATACAAAATTGTATGCTATATTATCATGAGCAGTCAGTGGGCCCCACTTAAAAAATTATTTCTCTGAAAATTTTTTTTAGTCCTTGCCTCACGCCTAAGCGATGATGTGATTTAATATCACTCATATTGATTGACACCCCTATATAGGTTTGTACCAGTTAATGTAAGTCTTAAAATTCGTCCTATTTTTTTTTTACAAGTCAGGTTTTATCATGTGTTAATGTTGGCCATACACATTAGACTAGGTACAACTAGTCCTTAGCTTGTTTCGACCAGTCATATCCTAGGCACTGTTGGAAGTGTTACACAAGACCTCAAGCCTTATCACCACTGTGTCAACATACATTTGCACATGAAAGATTGACAAGTCGTGGGCCCCGCGCCATTTGATGTGCTTACATATTTATTTTTATAATTCTGTCACACCTCATACCATCGAGCCACGAGCCGACTGCTTCGGCAGATTTTGTTACCTGAAAATTATGTGAGAAGGTTTATAATTTGTTTCATTAAAAAAAATTGTTACCTCTCTTTATTCGGCAGTTCACAATTATATAGATATGTATTTATGAAAGGCATTTTATTTGGATGCTACATGTTGAGTCTTGAGTCACATCCTATGCCTCACGATATTTATTAAGTTCTTATTAGGATTCTATTACTTGACCAATGTAAATCCTTATGACATCTTAGACTTCCAGACTAACACAGTCTTACAAGCCTGCTATTTGTTTGAACATGGCGTCAGACCATATGCCACATGAGTTGACAGGACTTATATTACCTTGGACTGTTCATCAGCTCATACTTTCGGCTATGCCTTATCCTTATTGAATATAATATCACATCTTGGTTAAATCTTATTTGTTCCCATAGTCTGAAGCTACTTCCTCTGGTATTATATTTGGCTTCCTCGAGACATGCACCTGAACAAAACCTGTTACATATGAATATTATATTTTCATATATTATCTTTGATAGTTTGTATGAAATAAGTACTTACGTTGTCCAAACATATCTTCTTGACACAAAAATATTTTTACACACTAGTTTTATTCTTTACACAATGGTTCAACATTTACATATCAGATTTGTATTTTATCTCTTGGACTAACATAATTTTGCAGGAGTTATTTTAAGAAATCTGAAGTGCTTCTTTCAGTCCTATATTTTTAGATGACCATTTTTGTTCTACAATAATTATATTTTTATGGAGAAGATAAAAATGAAGATTTGCATATCAGATTTGGAGATTATTTTCAGCTACCTCATCTCAGCAAAATCAGGAGCATTTAATGCTCAAAATGCATGTGTCTAATAGCTAGTTTTTGGAAGACACATTTAAAGCTTTGAAGAGCTGCATTGAAGATACACTTAAATGACAATATGATCAAGACTAGAAATAATATTGAGATCATTTTACTACTCAGCTACACATTCAAGAGAGCAATTAATTTTATTATCTGCTCAATCATTGAAGAAGAAGACTTGTGCCTACTTCAACATCATTATTGAAGTCTCGTTAAAGAAGGAGAAACTCATATAACAAATTGTATTTTAAGGAGTTTCATTATTGTTCCTTGTATTAAAAAAATTTAGATTTGTTGTGAAGCTTTGTTGAAGCTTCGTTTTGTACCGGTAATTGGTTCCTACCCCCAAGTGGGCCACAGAGTTTGAAGCTCATAGTTAGCTTCCAAACGGTTGTACGCGGTGGTTTGATCCTACCCGCAAGTGGATCAGGTTTAGTGAAGCACAAAGGAGACGGGGGCTCTAGGCGCGTGGACGTAGGCCGGGGTTTGGACGAACCGTGTTAAATTTCGGTGTCATTTATTTTCCGTACTTTTATTTATTTATTTACACATGCTTGCTTGAGTTAATATTTTCAGCACACTATCTTACAAAATAAATTAATTCCGAAATTTGACTAAATTAATTTAATATTCCTAGTGTATTTAAATCCGCATTTCTGGTTGTTTTAATTAGTTGGTTGCATTTATTTGATATTGTTGGGTTTATTTTTTAATGTTTTATCAATCTGAAATTTGACTAAGTGATTTAAATTTAATATTTTTCTGAAATTTTAATTTGACTAAAAGTTTGTAAAAACTCAATTCACCCTCCTCCCTCTTGAGTATAATCTGGGCAATAATTGGTATCAGAGCTAGTGCTCTTCTTATTTTTAGATTTAACAATCTTAGAGTTAAAGATCAATGGCATATGTTACTACATCCCTTGGTGAAGGCCAATCCATTTTTAAACCTCCTCTATTTTCTAGAAAAAATTATAGTTATTGAAAAAAATAGAATTAAATATTTTATTCAGTCACATGATTATGTAGTTTGGAGAGTTGTTATGAATGGTCCCTTTATTCCTATTAAAATGGAAAATAATGCTTCTGTCCCTAAAGAAGAAAATGAATGTAATGAAGTTGATATTAGGAAAATTCAAATACATGCTAAAGCTATAAATATTTTGCATTGTGCACTTGATGTAAATGAGTATAATAGAATTTGTTGTTTTGAATCCGCTAAAGAAATTTAGGATAGACCAGAAGTCACATATGAAGGAACTAGTCAAGTTAAAGAAGATAAAATTAGCATGCTTGTTCATAGTTATGAGTTATTTAAGATGAAATTTGATGAATCTATATCTGGTATATTCACTAGGTTCACTAATATTATTAATGGTCTTAAATATCTTGAAAAACCGATACTAACAATGAGTTGGTGAGCAAAATTCTCAGATCATTACCGACAAATTGGATGATCAAAAAGTTAGCTATCAAAGAAGCAATTAGAGAAAGACCTATCTCTCTTGATGAGCTATTAGGTTCCTTAATCACTCATGAGATGGAAATTAAGGAATTTGTTGAAGAAGAGAAACCTAAAGAAAAAAAAATTATTGCTTTCAAATCTTCAAGCAAAAATGTAGAAAGTGAAGATGACGATGATGATGATATTTCCTTAATGGCTAAAGATTTCAAAAAAATATCTTATTTCCAAAAAGAAAGCCAAAGAAAGAAGAAGGCAAAATTATTCAAAAGAGTTCAATGATGAGCATCAATCCAAATCTGAACCAAGATGCTATCATTGTAATGAAGTTGGACACATTTAGCCTAATTGTCCAAAGTATAAGAAAGGGAAGAAAGCATTAAAAGCCACAACATGGAGTGACTCCGACTCAAGCTCTTTAGATGAAGATTCAAATGAAAATGAAGTTGCTCATCTTTGTTTCATGGCTATGGAAAATGGGGTACATTCTAACCCTAACTCTAGTGATAGTGATAATGATGAAGTTGATGATTATGAAGTTTTACAAAATGTTTTTGATGAATTATGTGAAAGTTTTGATGAACTTAAAAATAGATATATTAAACTTAAGAAGACTCATTCATTACTTTCAACTAAATATGATTCTATGTCAAATGATTTTGATGAGTTGAAATTAGAAAATGAATCTTTGAAAAATGAAATTAAATCTTTGAAAAAGGACAAATCTGTTATTGTCACTACTCCTCTTGAAATTGAAAATATTGAGTTAAAAAGGGAGATTGAATATTTAAAGAAATCAATAGTGTTAACGAAATTGTATTTTATCCCTAATTAATTAAATTAGTTTAATTAATGTACATTTTAGTTTAACTTAATATATTAATTTTGATGATTCCAAACATATTTTTATTAGGTTATTTTATATTTATTATTGTATTATCTTGCCTCAACTCTACTAAACGTCATATTCGAGTAAAGGTATTCTCGTGTGGTGCACATTTGCACTTAACACATTAGACACACATGCATATTTCTTGATCTATGATTTTAATTGTGTGTCTTATTAATTGTGAGCCAAAACATTTTTTTAATGAAATTATTTTTTTTTGGAAATAGGTATTGACTCTAAATATTTTTTATAATAGTTGCAGAATATTTTTTTTGTTAAAAATATTTTTGATATGTTTTTACATGTATGCGTGTTATATAGCCTTTAAGCTCTTAATATCCGTATTTATATTTTTTTAATATTTAAAAATTATATCCAAATCCGTTATTCTGTTTTTCTACTCCGATAAATATCTGTAAATAATTGATTCGAATTTCGGACGATACACCTTTACTTTTCCGTCAATCCTATGTATTTATTGCTCGTAAGATAATACGATAAGAAAATATCCAGAGAGAATAAAAATCATGACAGTCGGTTGACTTAATTCACTTATAATGATTATTTTATGGCTAATAGACCTGCATAACTTTGACTGAGTTTAATGTTGCTCTTTCAATAAATTAACTCCGATCACGCATGGAACGAATGATCACTTACTGAGATTCTTGTGGAGTTCATCAACTCAGCATGCTCCTGAATTAATTAGAAGGGAAAATTACTTTTACGTGGGTCCGGTAAAAGTAGTATTATTGGCCAAGGAGGTTATGACGGGGCAACTGGATTATATTATAGAATATGCCTTATTATTTTTACACGCCATCTCCCACCATACCCAACCGCCTTGCTCTGTCCGATTGGATCGCTGTCTGTACTACTTATTAGTAGGTGTATTTTCCAATGTGAAGCCTTACTCACATAACAGGTGTAGCTCCTCTTGTGTTGAAGTGTTGTCATACCGTAGCAGTAACGTTAAAAGTTTTTGAGCCGAGAGTTTGTCTCTTAAAGACAGCTTCTGATATTAACTGTGTAGAACTGTTACCATAGTTTTTTTTTTCTTTCGTCCTCTAGTGTCACGTCATCACTTATCCTAGACCTCAAGACCATAATTTCTTTTGTACGCATAGAAGCAGTCTAGTGCAAGACTAGTACTTATAGGCGTAAGTTTGATAACCTTTTTACTGCCATAGATTTGACCGAGATTTTGTATCAAAATAATCCAGTTTTATAACCTTTTACTGCTATTAGATTTGACCTTATGTAAACGTGCCTTGGCAGTAGAAAAGATTCTATCAACATCCTTTATTCAGATCTCGAGCCATGCGTTTCATGTCCTATCCCATCTGATTTTTTATATATCGTTATATTCTGTCCAAACCTTTTAACAGAACAACTATTTTCTTGAACACACTAGTTACTCTCACATATTGTGTAATATCTACATATCAAAATTGTTTCTCTATCTGTGAAACACTCTTATCTATTACACAATGGTTCATCATATCAAATTTGTATTTTTATCTCTTGGTCTAACATAATTTTTGCAGGAGTCATTTCTAGAAATCTAAAGTGCTACTTTCAGACTCACATACTTTCAGATTACTATTTTTGTGCTCCAACATCTATATTTTTATTGAGAAGCAAAATAAATATTTGCAGTGCAATCTTGGAGATTTTTCTTGTCCTCTCTCATCTCAGAAAATCAGATGCATTTAATGCAGTCTCAGACCAAAATTCCATATCTTCTACAAACGGCCATATTTTTATAGAGAATCAAAATAAAGATGTGGATATCAGATTGGAAGACAGAATATACACTCAGCAAAAATCAGTACATCAGGAGCATTTAATGCTCAATATGTTGTGTCTAACAGCTAGTTTTTTAATACACATTTAAAGCTGTGTGAGCTGCTTTGAAGATCAGCAGAACAAGAACGAAAATATGAGACAGACTTGAAATATTATTGAGAGCATTTATTTTACTACTCAGCTACACATTCAAGAGAGCAATAAATTTTATCATCTGCCCAATCATTGAAGAAGAAGACTTGCGCCTACTTCAACATCATTTATTGAAGTCTGATTCAAGAAGGAGAAACTCAGATTACAAATTGTATTTTAAGGAGTTTCAATATTGTATCTTGTACTATAAAAATTCAGATTTGTTGTGAAGCTTTGTTGAAGCTTCGATTTGTACCGGTGATTGGTTCCTACCCGCAAGTGGGCCACGGGGTTTGAAGCTCGGAGTTAGCTTGCAAACAGTTGTACGCGGTGATTTGATCCTACCCGCAAGTGGATCAGGTTTAGTGAAGCGCAAAGGAGACAGGGGCTCTAGGCGCGTGGACGTAGGCCGGGATTTGGCCGAACCACGTTAAATTTCGGTGTCATCTATCTTTCCGCACTCTTATTTATTTATTTGCACATGCATGCTTGAGTCAATATTTTCAGCACACTACCTTGCAAATAAATTAATTCCGAAATTTGACTAAATTTATTTTAAGGTTAAAATAATTATTTTTGAATTAAATAATTAATTTCAGTATATCACTTTAAATTAAATACGAAAATTAATTTAATATTTCTAGAGTGTTAAAATCTGCATCTCTAGTTGTTTAAATTAGTTAGTTGCATTTATTTGATATTATTGGATTTATTCTTTATAGGGTTATTAATCTGAAATTTGTTTAAGTGATTTAAATTTAATATTTTTCTGAAATACAGATTTATTTTAAAGTTTGTAAAAACTCAATTCACCCCCCCTCTTGAGTATAATCTGGGCAACAAATAGATACTTTTACAAAAGGAAATGAATATTTTCATAAAATTGTTGAAAGCCAAAGACTTCGATTTAATAATAGTGGTATAGGATATGATGAAGGAAATGAGAAAAATACTTATTCAAATTTATTGAAAAATGACGCCTCATCTAGTTATACTAACTATTTTATGCACTTATTATGGTAGACACACACATTTTTCAGATTTGTGTCCATATAGATTTAGAAAAATGAATTTAGCTTGGATTCCTAATGGAACTAAGATGTAAACTAACCCTTATGGACCTAACACATTTTGGGTACCAAAAGAGAAAATTTTCAAAGTTGTGTAGGTTGCATTTTGAGATGGAATGTGGATTTTCAAGGCATATGATTTGGTCATATTACAAATTTCAAGTATCATTGTCTAAATGTTGGAAATGCCACACTTGGAGAAAGTTTCATGAATATATTTTTGGTATTGGTAAGGTGGTAAGGAGCACCATTCTTGAATTTAATATCATATGTTTATTAATGATTTATTTCATAATTGATATATTTCCATACATAGAATATTTGTTATAACATATGAGCGTGTTGATTGATTATTTAGTATTCACATGTAAATTTGTATATTTATTATTTTTGATGATTCTTTGTTATATCACACATTTGATTTTGATTATTATTTTATAAGAAAATTCATATATTTTTTTTAATTACATCTTGATATAGTTTTTATATGAATAATAATATTAGATTAATTCATGATTTTATTGAATATTAATTTGAAACGAAAATGTCATTCTAAAGTTTGCTAGTCTTAAGTTCTACATGTTGATATTGTAATATGCATTTATTGATTTTGATGATATAAACACATTAATCTTTATGAGTTAATCTTATGCTACATGTTTAGTATCCTTGTTCAAATATTTGTGACGTTCTTGAATTTTTTTATTTTTGAATGGAAATGACACTTACGATATGTTTTTGCATAAATCGAAAAATCTCATGATTATTGATTTTATAGATGATTCTTGAATAAATTGAAATTTGTTGAAAATGATCTTATGGAAATTATATGCTGAAAATATTTTATCTCATGAAAAGATGCACTTTAATTTTTATGTGCATATATGCCTTAAATGGTATCCCTTATGGGGAGATAAATGGTTCTTGAAATTTATTTGGAAATAAATGTTTATTGATTATGATTATAATTTTCTTTTATCCCGAGAATTTTTTTGGCATGTATCTCGAAAATGGGGATTTATGAACTACGTGACAAAATTTTATGGCTTTAAATACCACAACATTCTAACCCATTTGTGCACTTCACATTTTCTCTCTTTTAAGATGTCAAAGAGTTTTTATGTTGTGTGGGTTGGAAAATTTCCTTGAATTTATACTACTTGGGGCGAGTATGAATCCCAAATTAAGGGAGTTAGTGGTTATCAATATAAAAAATACGCTTCATTTGATGCCACAATGCATGCGATTCACTTATCTCCGCCACATGCCCCTTGGGTGAAGCCTCCTTCATGGCCATTTGTTTTACCTCCAAATATGCACTCACATGCTTCTACTCCTACTAATGAAAATGTTTCTTGCTCAACTTCTCAAAATAGTGTTGAAAATTTTATTAAAGTTGTTATTGAGAAAATCACGATTGAGGGAAACGCTAAAGATGTGTGTCATCTTGTTAACAATCTTAAGTTGTAATCTTTTATGAATATGTTGTTGTTTTTCAATTTATTGGCTTGCACATTATTTGATGATATTATTGTCTATCTACAATATCAAATACATGCTATGTGAGAATATTTTGTTGAATATGTGCTTAATGAAAAATTCATGGTATTCACATATTTCCCTTACAATTTATATTTATATCCCATGCTCATATTATTTTTGATAGGGGGAGATTTTTCTTTACCCTTGACACTTGATTTATATAAAAAAATCTTTTTGATAATGTCAAAAGGGGGAGAAATATTTTTGATTCACTAATTGTGCTTAATCTATACATTTTGTGGATCATTGTGAATCATTGTTTGTCATCAAAAAGGGGGAGATTTTTAACGAAAATATTATTTATCCCTAATTAATTAAATTAGTTTAATTAATGTACATTTTAGTTTAATATAATATATTGATTTTGATGATTCCAAACATATATTTATTATGTATTATGTTAATATCTTGTTTAAGCTACTATATTTGTTATATGCGTATATATATATATATTTATTATATAATATTGTATGCACATATATATTACTGTTTAGAAATGATTTTTTTTTGTCCCTGTCATATCTTTGAGGCTTAGACAAGAGCTTTTAAATCTTTATACCTGCTATTGTCCTTTCATTGTCTATCACATATGGTCATAACCCATAAGACTTGACACCATTTATTACCTTGAGCCTAAATGCATGCCACCTTGCCTTTATTTGTAAAACTACGACTATTATGTTTTGTTATTTGGTGTTACATACAAAATTGTATGCTATATTATCATGAGCAGTCTGTGGGTCCCACTTAAAATATTATTTCTCTGAAAAAAAATTTAGCCCTTGCCTCACACCTATGTAGTTGATAAATTCCTCATACCTGCTGTGTAATATTAAAAAAAATAGATATTAGTTTTCGTTAATGATTTTTTTCTTAAAATTATTTTCGGAATTATTTTGCAAACTAAAACTAATTTTTGAAACAATATTTTTTGTTTTCTAAAACATCATTTCCTTTTGGTTGACTTATGGTTCATAGGCATACACCCTTAAGCGATGATGTGCTTGAATAGCACTCCTATTGATTGACTCCCCTATATAGTTTGTACCAGTTAATGTAAGTTTTAAAATTCATCCTATTTTTTTTTACAAGTCAGGTTTTATCATGTGTTAATGTTGGCCATACACATTAAACTAGGTACAACTAGTCCTTAGCTTGTTTTGACCAGTCATATCCTAGGCAGTGTTGGAAGTGTTACACAAGACCTAAAGCCTTATCACCACTGTGTCAACATACATTTTCACATGAAAGATTGACAAGTCGTGTGCCCCGCGCCATTTGATGTGCTTACATATTTATTTTTATAATTCTGTCACGCCTCATACCATCGAGCCACGAGCCGACTGCTTCGGCAGATTTTGTTACCTGAAAATTATGTGAGAAGGTTTATAATTTGTTTCATTAAAAAAAATTGTTGCCTCTCTTTGTTCGGCAGTTCACAATTATATAGATATGTATTTATGAAAGACATTTTATTTGGATGCTACATGTTGAGTCTTGAGTCACATCCTATGCCTCATGATATTTATTAAGTTCTTATTGGGATTCTATTACTTGACCAATGTAAATCCTTATGACATCTTAGACTTCCAGACTAACACAGTCTTAGAAGCCTGCTATTTGTTTGAACATGGCGTCAGGCCATATGCCACATGAGTTGACAGGACTTATATTACCTTGGACTGTTCATCAGCTCATACTTTCGGCTATGCCTTATCCTTATTGAATATAATATCACATCTTGGTTAAATATTATATGTTCCCATAGTCTGAAGCTACTTCCTATGGTATTATATTTCGCTTCCTCGAGACATGCACCTGAACAAAATCTGTTACATATGAATATTATATTTTCATATATTATCTTTGACACTTTGTATGAAATAAGTACTTACGTTGTCCAAACATATCTTCTTGACACAAAAATATTTTTACACACTAGTTCTATTCTTTACACAATGGTTCACCATTTACGTATCAGATTTGTATTTTATCTCTTGGACTAACATAATTTTGCAGGAGTCATTTTAAGAAATCTGAAGTGCTTCTTTCAGTCCCATATTTTCAGATGACCATTTTTATTCTACAATAATTATATTTTTATGGAGAAGATAAAAATGAAGATTTGCATATCAGATTTGGAGATTATTTTCAACTACCTCATCTCAGCAAAATCAGGAGCATTTAATGCTCAAAATGCATGTGTCTAATAGCTAGTTTTTGGAAGACACATTTAAAGCTTTGAAGAGCTGCATTGAAGATACACTTGAATGAGAATATGATCAAGACTTGAAATAATATTGAGAGCATTTTACTTCTCTGCTACACATTCAAGAGAGCAATTAATTTTATTATCTGCTCAATCATTGAAGAAGAAGACTTGTACCTACTTCAACATCATTTATTGAAGTCTCGTTAAAGAAGGAAAAACTCAGATAACAAAATGTATTTTAAGGAGTTTCATTATTGTTCCTTTTATTACATAAATTCAGATCTGTTGTTGTTAAAGCTTCGGTTTGTACCGGTAATTGGTTCCTACCCGCAAGTGGACCACGGTATTTGAAGGTCAGAGTTAGCTTGCAAACGGTTGTACGCGGTGGTTTGATCCTAACCGCTAGTGGTTTAGTGAAGCGCAAAGGAGACGGGGGCTCTAGGCGCGTGGACGTAGGCCGAGATTTGGCCGAACCGTGTTAAATTTCTGTGTCATTTATTTTTCGCACTTTTATTTATTTATTTGCACATGCTTGCTTGAGTTAATATTTTCAGCACACTATCTTGCAAATAAATTAATTCTGAAATTTGACTAAATTAATTTAATATTCCTAGTGTGTTAAAATCTGCATTTCTAGTTGTTTAAAATAGTTGGTTGCATTTATTTGATATTGTTGGATTTATTGTTTAAAGTTTTATTAATCTGAAATTTGACTAAGTGATTTAAATTTAATATTTTTCTAAAATTTTAATTTGACTAAAAGTTTGTAAAAACTCAATCCCCCCCCCCCCCCCCTCTTGAGTATAATCTGGGCAACAACTTGAATTATCGTCTTTCTCATACGACGTTAAATCCATCATACCATTCGAACTTGTTCATAGCTGTCCCCCAAGCATATTTTCATGCATAATTTCCACGCCCTTCTATCTCATACAATATTTTTGAAAATCGAACAAATCAGGGCACCCATACACCTTATAATCCATGCGTACTTGCATAAATATCACAAACGTCCCACGCGTAACACACTATTCTCAAAATTGGCCTTGCATTCTGGACTTGGTTATAGCACTTGGGTATTATCAATTACCCCTACTTCGCAATTTAATTCTCCTCAAGATGCCACCCATCTACTCATGGTGAGAAAAATTTCAGGGATCTTTCTAGGTACTATCGGATCCACATGCCTTATACCGTATTATAGCTCTTAGCTCAAAGTGTTTTCCCCACACGTATCATCATTAACATTCAAAACTGATGCCCCTAACATCATTATAGGATGCAATGATGTTTAAGGTCCTTAGTCTTAATACCAGCGTTATCCTAATTTCGAGGACGAAATTCCTTTGTAAGGGGGGAAGTATGTAATACCCTGTATTTCTGAATATTCTATTTAATTAAATTGGAGAATTAATTGAGAATATACGGCTTAAATTAAATTATGTAAGAAGAGTAATTTGAAGAGATTTATTAAAAATTATAATTTTGGAATATTAATCGAGGGATAGATACTGATTTATATTGCCTAATTATATTTACTTAGTGCGAGTGGTAAATAGTTACTTAACGCATATAGACCATGTTGGAGTGAGAACGAGTAATATTTTTAAGTGACTCAGATGATAATTTAGAGGTCACAGATGAGTCCGGAAGGGTCAAATTAGTCAAAATAGTATACCTGGGGTACTAGTTGAGTCTCGGGGTAATTTTGGACTAAATCGAGACCGTTCGGGGGCGTCTTGGTCTTTTAACATGAGAGGGTATAGAGACCTATGAATTTGAGAGACTTTTTATCAGCCGTATGAAAGAGGGGTTAGGGTTAGAAAACCCGTGTAAACACCAATACCATTATAGAGAAGGAGAAAACCATTCTCAAGGCTTAGAAGATGCTTTCGAGGAGGGTGGGTTTGGATCTTTCACCCTAAGAGCCAAAGGAGGAAGGATTGAAGAAGAGAAGCTTCAATCCATCATCAACTCCACGAAATCAGATCCCCTCTATCAAGGCAAGTTGTTTATTGTAAAAATTATAAAGTTATAATACCCATGTGTAGGGTTTTTGAGTAGTTTCGTTAAATCAATATCTTGATAGGAGAATAATAATGTTTATACATGTTGGGATAGGAATCGCATGTAGAATGATTTAACAAATGTAGAGGATTAATAATCAGAGTAGACTTGATGATTATTTCAGAATAAAATCTGGGTTTTGAATGAATATATGGGAAGAACACCATAACTAGGGTTTTAAGAAATTCTGGGTTTAATTCAATATTTCTTTAAATGAACTGAGGTTTTGATGTATTTGAGACGTTAGAAATTGTCTTAGTATATGTAGAAATATATTAGAATCATTGGGTCGAAGTTTGGTGGACTATAATGGAGTTTGGAGATTTGTTTATGGAGAAAGAAGTTAACGAAGAAGATGAACTGCATCTGTCCCTGTTCGATCGATCAATCGATCTTGAATCTTGATCGATCGAACCTAGTAGTCGATCGATCGACGTAAGCTATTTTTCCCGAATTTTCCGTGTTTAAGGCTTCTTTGATTTTCGGGAATGAATGGGTATCCTAGGATTTATATTATACCTATGGGAGTAAGAATAAGACCAGTAGGTGTCTTGTGGAGTTTCGATAAGGCCATTGGGTGTAGGGCTTGGATTATGGACCGACGAAAATAATCCGATTTAGTAGAGTATCGGGGAATTTGGAATTGAGTTACGTGGTGAGGTAAATTCAATTTAAGTAGTAGACCAGTAGGGTAAGTAATAACTACTGAAATTATAGGTGAGGGGTAACTAGAACCCTTAGAGTTGTGCGAATACTCAAATAAATGCGATTAATGAGATAAATCGTAAAGCGAATATGGTACGGTAAATATAAGAGATTAAAATATTACGTACGAATAATTAATAGGTCAGGCGTGTACCTACTGAATTATATGATCTTTTAGGTCGAGAGATTTATACCTAAATTAACTATGTTAGGGTCGATGTGATATTCTGAACTAACATGGGGTTATTATATGTTTGGGGTCGATGTAAAATGTCGAACCAAACCTTTGAACTGGTGGCGTGATGAAAGAGTTCGAGCCACAATTTGTTTATATAAATAATTGGGGTCGATGTATCATTCCGAACCAATTCTTACTTGGGGTCGATGAATCATTCCGAACCAAGAGTCCTTTACGTGTGTAAAAAGGGCAAAAAAATAATGACTGATATTTAGTATATATTGTGTGTGAAATATGTACTTGATGATACTCTACTTCTGTGTATTAGTAGATTGACATATATTATGTATTTAAAGATACATGTCAAACTGATAAGTTAAGTAGTGAAACTTAATTACGAAACGTAACGTTAGATAGAGAATATTTATTTAGTAATTTAAGTAGTGAGACTTAATTACAAAAGTGGGAAGATAGAAATTGTGATAATTGTAGAAATTTAGTAGTGAAACTAAATGAGAAGTTTTAAAACATAACATAGGTGAAATGTTACTTGAGTATTAATTAACCTTCGTGAGATGTTAATGTAATGGATGTACTGTGTGGGCGATACGAGAACTTAAGTACAGATAAGTTCAGATGATTACTTAGTCCTAGTTAGCTTGGGAGACATGGCTAGGTAGGCTAAGCGTAGAACGTTATGTGTGCACAATAGATGAGGAGTGAGAAAACTCAAGAGAGTGTATGAGAACCTAACATGTGTAATCAATAACCGCATTTTGATATTGTGATAAACGCTTGCTAAATATTTTCAAAATGTTTTGAGTACTAATTCTTGCTATAAAATATTTTCAAAACCTTTTAGGTGTTTAGCCATAGGGATGCCATGTATGATGATTTCCTTTCGGGGACTCGAAGTTGTAGCACAGTGGATGCTTACAGGATTTTGATTAGACGATATCTCTCATTCAGATCTAGTGCAGGATCTCACACTATTCTTTGTATGGACTTGTGGTCCGGTATCAGTCTCAGATGTTTAGTTTCAGACTAGTAGTTGTTCTATTGTGTTTGGGATTTTTAGCCGATGGTTTATTCGGTAATACTATTGTTCTGTTGTACTTATACTTTATTGATTGGGTTTTAGTACATGGTGTTTGTTTTACTATATTCCGCATGGTTGATTTATGTGTTTTAAGAAAGATAAAATTTGGCACCGGTCTAGTTTTCACTTAGGTGATTAGTAATTAAAAAGTTTTCGACATTGATGCTAAGAATGAACCATTTGAGAAACCTGTTTTAATTTAATAAAGGCCTGATCACCCGATGTTTAATTAGGCGGGGTGTCACAGAACGACTAATTTTATATAAAGATAACTCCGCTACAAAAGTAAAATCTCTCAAGCAAATCTCGTTTAAATAAAATAACGTGACTCACTCGCGTCACACTAAATTCACCTATTTCACCCGCGGATCAAACTCACATTTCAAGCGTGCTCATCCCCTGACTATTCAAATAGTTCCCAGACATAACACGCTTGTTCCGACTGAATCAATAACTATTTTAAATCATTTTCCCTGCCAGGCAACATGCTCTAGTTCCTTTTCTCACTTCGGGTGGAGTCAAGGCATGTGCTCCTACTCTCCACGAAATATCTCCCATCAGCATTCTTCTATCTCTGGCCACGGTCGTATTAAAGTTTTCCTTCTCTCGGACCTTGGTATTTTCATTCTAAATAATTACCCTTGTTGTTCCCTTAGTTTCGAAGACTATAAGGAATACACTGCAAGCCTTACCAATCCCAACTGAATCAATTGTCGCTGGGCATAAATCCAGTTATTTAGATCATTTAAATGAGTTCCCAACTGGGTCTCTCCGTACGGTATCTCACTAGTACCATTACATTCAGTCTTACTCCCTGACTGAATTCTATAACATTCTTAACTCCCTTCTCATGAAAACGTTAATACTAACTTGTAAAGCATGACTCTGTCGCCATTTACATTAATCGTACAAGCACAATTGTTACCTTAAATGTTGGCGATATTTACTTGTGAGCCATTATTCTACTAAGGACTCTTTTCTCCATTGTACCTACATCAATGGGTATAAAGTTTGCTAAACAATATAAATTCTTTCCTACAGACGGCCTCTGTCCGACCCTCATTTGATAAGTTCAAAAACTCCACTCACATCACTTTCTGAACAGAAGAAATGAAGGAACTTGCAATCAAAATGTACCTAGGATTTATCCATGGGTATAATATTTCTCTCTACAAATGTGGTGACTATTTTTTTCCACTATTACTATGTTGCTCCCCTAAGCTAAGAAGATTTCATAAATATTTACTTTCGAGTTTTTCTACACTCGTCCATATGCCACTGTCTTGGAACGTTCTCTTCCCATTTGGGTAACTCATACAACATCCGTATTTACACAAATTTTAACGGGTGGTCCTTTCCAAAGATCCTTCAGGCTCCATCCCAAGTTCTTCAATTCTTTCTATATATACATCCTTCTATGGGGTGACTAACTCACGTCACTACAATGTTGCTCCTATGAGAAATATACTTTGGATTTCCTCCATCCATTTGTCTATCACCCATCGTCTCCATACCATTTTCTTATAGCTGACCCTTTTGAAAGAGTTTTCCCTCTACTCTCTCTCCCTACTTAAAACTCTGGGGAAATCTGAAATTGTATACCCGTCCTCTACAACGGTGTTTGGGACACTACCATCCCTGATTGATTTACCGGCTCGTCATCTACTCAAACATTAGTTATGGTGATCTCCCACTAGATTGCCATTCCTGATTACTTCATGACTCATACCGAGCCCCTCCCTCCTGTACTCCTTCAAACGCCTACGTTGGTCGTCCCAAAGAGTTCAACTTACTATGTCTAATCGAACTCGTATATGAATCACATCATCTACTTAATAGCAGGAAAACGTAAGCCATGTACATAAAGGAATGCAACAATCCTAAGATAGGGCTCTATATCAATCAAACGATACGTTGTAAACGCAGTAAGCCGTACAGATCCTATAAACACTAGAACTTGATGCTTTGATACCATTTGTGACACCTTGCCTAATTAAATCCCAGGTGATCAGTCCTAAATTAAATTAAAATAGGTTTATCAGTTGGTTCATTCTTTGCATCACTATCGAATTTTTTTGAATTATTAATCACCTAAGTGAAATTAGACCAGTGTCAAATTTTATCTTTCATTTACCCAATAAATAACTCATGCGGAAATAATAATTAAGCATTCACAATATGCTATAATTCAATCCATCACATAATATATAAAGAATAAAGTCTTGCCGAGCCAACAATCGGCTAAAATCAAAAACTGATAAAATAAAACCAAAAGAATCCAAAACTAAATATCTGAAATAATGCCATCATGTCCCAATAGAGAGTAATAGACCGAGATCCTACACTAGATCTGAACAAATGAATCATCTATGCAAAGTCCTGCTAGCCCCCACAAAGTTGTTGCTACGAGTCCTTGGACTGAATCCTCAAGTCTGGCACCCCTGTGAATGGACACCTAAAGGGTTTTGAAAATATTTTGATAGCAAGAGTTAGTACTCAAAACATTTTAAAAATATTCACCAAGTGTTTAACACAGTAAGATGAGTTATTGATTACACATGTTAAAATTTTGCGTACACTTTCTTGAGTTGCCTCACCCCTCATTTATAGAGAACACATAACGTCCCATACTTAGCCCACCAAGCTGTACTACCCAAGCTAATTGAACTATAGTATTCAACTGAACTTGTCTACACGACTATGTTCCCATACCTCCCACTTAGTATGTAATAGTAACCATATTTCATTATTTATATACTTAGATAATTGTTCACACTTTGTTATCTTTAACTGATTTATAATTAAGTTTTCTTACTTAATTTTCTTTTAGATATAATCACGACATCTAATTATCTACTAACTCGCATAAGTATATTATTAATACAATATACATTTCACACACAATATATACTTATAAATTCATTCATCACTAATATGTCCTCTTAACACACATCAAGGACTCTTGGTTCGGAATGGTCCATCGACACCAAGTAAGAGTATAGTTCAGAATGTCCCCTCGACCCCAAGTTCATTTCAGGTAGTGGTTCGAAAAAATCACCTGACCCCACTAATAAATTTATATATATATATATATATATTGGTTCAGAACTCTTTCATCACAACCCCAAATCATTATTTCCATATATTAGTTGGGAATCCTACCTCGACCCTGATATAGGCAAATATACTTTAGGTATTATCCCCACCTAAGTATGTATATAATTAAGCAGGTATACACACAACCTAATAATCCTGCTTCTACGTAATATTTATCTTGGATATTCACCGTACTCTTTATATCATACTAGTTCGGAATCCTACCTCGACCCTAGTATAATCAAATGTACTTTAGGTATTCACTCCACATAAGTATTTATATAATTCAGTAGGTAAACACACAACCTAATAATCATGCTCGTACGTAATATTTCTCTCGGATATTCACCGTACTTATTAATTTACGATTTATCCCAGTATCGCATTTTAATTGAGTATTCACACAACTCTAAGGGCCCTAGTTAGCCATCCATTCATTTCAGTAGTCAAGTTATCTTTAACCTACTAGTATACTCCATGGAATGACGTTTACTCTCTCCATAACTCAATTCTAAATTCCCGATGCACTACTCGATCGGTTTATCCTCGTCTGTCCATCTCTCCAAATCTTGCACTCAATGATTATAACGGACCCCCATTATACACCTACTGGTAATCTATAAGTTTCTACATAGGTATAATATCATCACTAAGGTTCTCTTCAAGCGTCACCAATCAAATAGAACTCAACCAACAAAAGAACCCAAAATCATCCTGGGTCGATCGATCGATCGATTGAGCAGTGATAGACGCAATTCTTCTTCTTCTTCATGCGTTTTTCACCATATTCAATTATCTAACTCACATGATAATCCATCAAACTTGCAACCAATGATACCAACCCATTCCTACATACTCTAGGATGATTTTTAACGATTTAAACCTCATAAATCTCCATAATATAGTCCAGAATAATTCAAATCTTCTAATTATTCAACAACCCTAAGAATATGTTCTTCCCATATTTTTAATCATAAATCTAGATTAAATTCATTTTACATGCAAATTCTTAACCTTGATGCGTTTGTACATGAAAATCCTCTATAGGTCTAAATCATTCTACATGCAAATTCTTAACCTTGATGCATTTTTATTCAATTCTATTTCTCCAAGAATATTCATCAAATCATATTAGTCATAAATCTTACACATGGATATTATAACTCAATTTAATTTGCAAATAACCACTTGCCTTATTCAGAGATGATCTGATTTTGTGATTGTTGTTGGTGATTGATTGTCGTTCTCCTCCAATCTTCCTTCCCAAGTAGTTTGTAGTGCAAGAACCCTTTGAATCCTTCACTAATTCTTCCTTAGGCTTTGAGAATTGTTCTTCTCTCTCTCTCTAATGAATTTTGTGTTTTTTTTTGTCCTCTTGCCCTAGCCTCCAACTTTATAATCTGATTTAGAGTTTGTATATTCGTAGGTCTCCTCACCCGCATATGCCAAAAGACTAAAACGCCCCCGTATGGCTCCGGTTTAGCCTAAAAATGCCTCTGGTACACCATTTTGACTATTTCGACCCTTACGGACTCATCCATTACCTCTAAATTATAATTTGAGTCACTAAAATATATTTCTCATTTCTCACCTCCAAATAGTCTGCACGCGACTCCTGTTGAGATAATAACAAATACGCTCATATCACTCGCTATGACGTATATCAAATTTACTATCAATATTTACTATTCACACACATAGTAAATCTCATAATATGATATTAATTAGTCTTTGCCTCTCGATTAAAATTTAATCATCACATTTATTATTTAATCACATTAAATTATGTCACACATGTAATTTAACTAAAACGTATTTTTTCAGTTAATTTCTTAATTAGTTAAATAATAAATACGTAGAAATACGGGGTATTACGTAAATATGATCGAAATGGATATTGAGGCGAAAGTTAATATGCTTAACAAATAAATGTGGAGATTTTAACCCGGTGAGATTTTGTGTCATTCATCATTTTCGAGAGAATTAAATCAATCTGAATTAAAATAACTCAAACTTTCCTTCAGTGATAAATTCGTTGATGATCTCAAATTCTTTGTTTTGTTCGATTACTGAAAATAAGAAGTTAAAATGTGAATCTTAAAGTACTAGAAGTCTTAGTAAGTCGTCTTAAGACACAAATCAACTTAACGAAACTTGAGAAATAAGATTAGGCCACCGTTTGAAAGCCCAAAATTAAGCCTAAACTCCAGTATTTTTTTCATTATTATATTGCAAGCCCATTTGAGCAAAAAAGAATATATGATTTTTTGTTGTAAATCCATTATCCTACCTAACTCCAACTGGTAGTCTAAAGTCCATAAAAAGAAGCCATACCCATTTTCTGAGAATACTAGGGTGAAATTACGATTGGAAAAAAAGGGAAAAAAAATTGCAAAAGAATGTTGTGCGAAAAAAAAAGATGAAAAAAATGTGAGTCGAAAAGAAAAAGGAAAGAGAGAAGAAAAATGGGGGTGAGAAAAATTGCAAAAAATTCAAAATACCGAAAAAATCTCTATATTCTCATAAATTTTGAATTAAAAAAAAACATTCTTTCTAGCGAAATTCGAGTCTACAATACAACCAAAAAAAGTCCTAATCGATCTCAAGTGAAGTTAGTTATAGTGTGGAGAGAAGATGAATAAGATCTATTGTGCGATTCAATGATTTCAATAAGTAATCGATTTTTCATTCATGAGATCATATTCATCCAATATAAAAAGTTCATTTTTTATCATGTATATGTGAAATTTGTTCATTCAAATTTACTCTTTATTCACATATACCGAGAGAAAATAACTCATTTTCGAGTGTTCGATTGAGAGTGCATCTCGTGAGATTTTGAAATCAAAATGAACTTTCGAATAAGAAATGTAACGATCAAATCTTTTGAAATGGACGGTTATATTGGTTGTACACACACACACGATAAGTTGAGATAGAAAAGTGAAGTTCTACTATTTTTATGAAGATTGCATTCAAACTTGTTTATATTACTTTTAAGTCTTTTGTATTGAGTTAATTTTTTTAATTTCGTGGGTATATTCACCGCAAACCCTCATAAGATTAAATTCGTCCGCTAGGGTAACCTAGGGATTTAATAGTTTATTACACATGCCAAGTACAATCGTAATTCCTACGAAAGTGAGTTAGATTTTAAATTTTGGTTTTTGCTTGAGGACTAACAAGTTTAGGTTTGGGGGTGTTTGATGAGTGCATTATTTTGCATGAATTATGTCTAAATCTAGACCTTGTTAGGCCCTTTGTATTATAAGTAATGAGCTTTTAGAGTCGTTTTCGTAAAATGCAAGTTTAAATCAAATTTGAGTTAAAAATACAATTTTAGTAACCTGATGGGGTGAAGTCATAATATTTCAAAATTTATGGACCTGAAAATAATGTTTAAATATTTATCCAGGCAAAATAGAGTTCTCTCTGAAATTTGGTTAAATTCCGAATTAAAACGAGCAATTTATGAATTTCGGGAGCTAAAATGCAAAGAGGGGTAATTCTGTATTTTTTAAAATATTTATGTCCCTAAATTTGAATTAATTATTTTTATCAATTTTGCAGACATCCCGTAAATGTGGACAGCAAGGGAGTCGATGTACAAAAATTGTTATGATACATCGCGACATGACACGACATGACACGGTTGACACAACTGTATTAAATATTAATTATAAAATCGCTCGAGTGTCCGTTGAGGCCTTGCCATAGCTTTGTGGAAAGTTCTTGACAAGACTCGCAACTTTAAAGTTCGGACGAAATTGATATTTTGAAATTTTGGGGATAAAAAATGCGATTAAAGCTGATGACGTGAATGGTGGATAATTATTTAAAAAAAAGAGTTTTCAATTATCTCCAACTCTTCTCAAGACTCCATGGGATAATTATCAGCTCAAATATAACCAATTAAAGAGAGTTTCACTCCAACTCAAACACTTCATTCCTATGCCTATCAATAAGACCCTTTAGCTCATTATTTTGGTAGAGAATTTTAGAGAAAGCTTTGAGAGATAGTTTTTTGTTCCTTTATTTTGAGAGTATATTTTTATTGAGGCCAAGAATTACTTTGTGGGAGAAGTTTTGTCAACATCATTTATAACACTCGATTATTCTTGTAAGTTGATTTATTAATGAGAATTAGTATTCATTCTTGCACTTTTATTTTGTCTTCAATGATGCTAGCTTAATTTCTTTACTAGGACTGGGTGAAGTTTATTATGCTTGATTAATATTGTGTGTAGTTTAAATTCGTCTTTATTTCCCGATATGTTTTAAAAGTTTTGAAAATTTGATTTTCATTTAAAACGACATGAGAGCGTTTTTTAAACCTTCGGCTTTGTTTGAAAAAAAAATCATATTTTTATTTTTAAGTGTGAGTACTTTTTGATGGATTATCCTTGCAATATATTGTTTTGATAGTTCATGCTTAAAGACTATCTTTCAAAATTTAAACATGAACTTTTTTAAAGGGATTGAGATTTTAGCGGTCTAAATTTAGAGACGCAAAATTTTATTTTGAACTTAACCGTATTATTTTTCGAATTAAATACGACAAGAGTCAGTATAATTTGAGTTATAAAATCAGGAATGATGAGTTTAAATTATTGCACAGTATTAGTTAAACGTGATAAATGGATCCAATGTCCTAGTTTTCTCACACACTAGTTTATATTTTTCGTAGTCGCACTTTTTAATTGTGTTAACTTAGTTTAATATTACATATCTTCTCTACACCCATTTTGTTTAGTTGGATAATCACAATTATTTTGAACGAAAAAATTAATAAATCTCTGTGGGTTCAACCAGTACTTACACTCACTATTCTATAACAACCCGTGCACTTGCGGTATTTTATAAATTAACAAACAAGACACAAACCCTAACACTTTTTAACTTCATCTCCCAACAATGGCCAACTTTATAAGACGTTTGTAGAGCTATCTGCATTTCGAAACAAACATGAGAAAAAACTAAGACATTGAAGATGAACTCCAACAATACACTCCTGCATACCACACGTTCTTCGTATATATAACACAAGGTTGCATCAGATTACCACTAATACTGCCACTAATTGAAGCTGATGGCATTCCTCAAAACTTCGATGATTTATGGAGTTTTTATGTGCTTCAATTCATACCAGGGTATGAGGAATTGGTTAAGAGTATGTATACGTACACCCGACTGGTTGAAGAAAAGGACAAACTCCCTTATTTACTTCATAAAATCACTTAACGATTTTGTTGATGCTTATCTTGACTACCCAGATAATCAGTTACCTTTTTAAATATATTTATGTTTTACGAGTAATTTTATTTATTTTTTTCATAAATGTTTTTGTATCTTTTTTATGAGTTAACAACTTGTAAATCCACTTGTCTTTTTAAACCATATAATATGGACAACTTTTATTTTTGTTACAAATCTAATATTATGTTTTATAAGTCATCGCTAGGGGAACACAAAACATGTTTACTCCACAGTGTTCATATGTAAATTAGTGGTTGCTACCACTAGCGAGGATATTTATGTCAATCATGTAGACATTTGTTTTCCATTGCGAAATATTGAATTGTCGCACTGTAAATTTATTAAAGTTTTGAAAGTGAAATTTGACAATCTTACTCTTTTCGAACTTATATTATAAACAAAAAATAAAAATAAATTGCAACTTCAAATTTCTGACCAAATCATACAATATCTAACTGTCAAGTTTGACATATAGTAATTAGGCTTGTAAAATGAGCTAAGCGGGCCCGAAGCCCGTCCGTTCGCCCCGCTATTTTCGGGTTGAGCTTTATTTGAGTTTGAGTTCAACCGACCTTAGCCAAAATCTTAACCCGAATGAATTTCGGGCCGAGCTTGAGCCAAACCTTGTAGAGCCCGAATTGGGCCCGAAGCCCAAACTTTGAAAATATAAATAAATAAATAATTATATATAATATAACATATTTATGTTAACATTATTTAATATAACATATCTATTTTAATTTTGTAAGTTTTCACTCTTATTTCCCCCCTTTTTTTTTAATTTGATACATTTTATAATTATATATTTTATTTTATGAAATATCAATTAGATTTTAGTGTGTACATTTTCTCCATGATGGAAATAGAAGAAAAAAATTACTAATTCAAACTTTTTTAACAAAAAAAAATTGAAATCGGGCTTGCTCGAAATCGGCCCCGTAGCCCGAAATATTTATGAGCCGAGTTCGGACTTAGGTGAAAAAAATTAATTCGGGTTGAACTCGGGCATGAGCTTGGGTAAAGTAGTTCGTACCGAACCTGAGCAACCCCAAGCCTGACTCACACAGCCTGATTGACAACCCTAATAGTAATTCATCATTACATGAATTATAAGCTCCATCCGATCCATACTCAAATCCATTACTTTTCATAATCATTTGCATGTCTACCATACCCAAGCGATTGAAATTGTAGGAACTTGCGAAAGAATCTTGAGCAAGATTTCATGCGTTGTGCATATGCTGTAACAGTTGATGAATTTCAGAAGAACATTGATGCCCTGAAGAAGGAAGGTGTTTTTTGAATTTTTTTATTGTTCATTTTGTCAAGGAGAATATGAACGACAAGTGGCAGATGAAGAAGCGCAACAACTACAAAGTTTCCAAGTAATTTTTCAATGGCTTCCCAAGTATTTCTTTGCTAGTAGTGCAAACATGAAGAAGCGCAATAATGTTCTCTAAATAAACCGCATCTTCTAAAATACAACATGAATTACCTGAAACTTCATATCTTATATAAATTGTAATGGATCGACGCTTTTCCCATTTCAAAATAATTTTTTAAATAAAATCATCATACGAACACGCTGGACATATCGTACTCTTGAAACATATTTGTTTTCTATCGTACTCTTGTTAAACAACACAGAAATCTGAATATCTAAATAATAAGAACCCTAATAGAAACGTAAAATTGGAAAGGAAGCAAAGTTACGTAAATAAAATCCCGAAAGGAAAAAAAGTCATGTCAAAAAGATCTCGACTAAGATATAGGGGATAATTTTATATACAAGAAACATTTTAGAACAAGTGTCTTGTCATTGATCTCTCATACGTTCTGTAACTTGTTATTAACTTGTTATAAACAATCAATCAGAAGAGCACCAACGAAAGCTGCCATGTAATGGCGACATCATTAAGTCTTGAAATCGAGTGATAGAAGAAGTTTGGATTTCGGGAAGCATATAGGAAAAGGCAAATGAAAGAAAGAAAATAATTACTACAACTTATTGTATTTTTAATGTATTCTGTTAAATGTGAAACTTTCTAATGCCCCCCGAGATATTTCAACTTAATTCGTTGTGATATCAATCAACCACATAAACCATATCCAAAACCAGCAAGTAATTAAAGGATGAATGCATCCTGTTCCACAAAAGCCATAACAAAATGAATATTATAGTGTAGCCGTGGCAAAGAATATGAACTCTACCAGATGTGGTAGCACACAGAAAAACATGGCTGAAACCCAAGTTTAATGAAACTCTTGACAATTGTAAGGGGTCAGATAGATACAGCAACAATCAACTCATATATAAGTATACAACATTGTCCCAACTATTTGGGACGAATACTTAATAAATAGACCAATATCAGGAAAAGAAATCGTGTGAGCCTTCAGAACAACAGCAACGACAAACCTAAGAAGACTGCTGCGAGCATTAACAGTAGGGACCGATTATATGCAGTCAGACTCCCACTGGCATTAGAATCTGCTGATTCTGTAGGTGGTAATGCGGGGCATTCAAGCCCATTCTTCCCTTCGCGGCACTCGCTGGCAAAAAGGCCAGGTGGGTACCGCCCGTGGAGGTTGATGTAGCTGAACATGGTGGAGGCACAATCATTTGATAAGTCATTCAAGTCATCAGAAAAAGGGCAGGCGAATTCTTTAAAAGCTGCGCAACATTGTTGGGCTGGGTACAGAGGACCTCGGCATTGGCTAGTGATTATCGTGTAGTTCTGAAATTCGAAGGCAGTAGGGCAGGCTGCAGAGTGTCCAAGACAAAATATCATCAAATGATTCTTCAAAGTAAAAAATGACTTCTGCTCTACACATGCATATAATATGGGCTTGAAAACGAAATTCCAGCTTCTTCTTAACCGTTTTCCAAACAAAATTACTACTGAAGTATCCATGACCACACAAATGTGTATACACAAACCCTATAATCAATCAAACATGAATTTGTACCTTTCTAACCTATTTCACTCAATTCAGCAAGAATACTAAATTCCATCTGTTTGCCGTTTAGCTTCATGAATCCTAAATCCTTAAATAATTACAAATTAGATGTCTAGATGCCAGACAATCAGCAGCAGGGAGATGGAAACATACTAAACCACAAAGGGTTTTCATATCTGTGAGCATGTTGAAGGTCCTAAAGTATTAAATATTCCCCTGTATATAGGCAATAGCAACTATTAGCCAGTTCAAAACTTAAAGCAAAATTCTGCGTGCAGGAAGTTCAAGGACCTAGCAAAAAGGAAACAATTTAAGAATTTTGGTACACAGTTGAGGGGAATGCTTGAGATTCTCTTTTTTGTTGGTGACCTAAATAGATGAAGTTCAGTGTCGCATTACTTAAAATCCTCAGCCACAACTATCATGTAATTTGTGATTACTCAGTTTCTGTAACAAAATTAAAAAAAAAAATCTTGTTAATGAGATTTAGTTCCTGTCAACAATCTCAAATGGTAATTTCTATATTGGAACTTCGGTAAATCATCAACAACTTATCATTAGGAGTAGCCAGACGGGAAAAGATTTAAAACCAATATGCTAGAGAAAAGTTCGGAGTAGCTCCAATTAGTAAAAGATTACAATAAGTAGATTTGGATTTTATGGACATGTGGATGCACCATTAATAAAAATGAAGACTAATTGAAATAGAAGTTAAAAGACAAAGGGCCATCCGAAATCATTTGGGAGGAAATCATAAGAAAAAATCTCTAAGTTTAGCAGATAATATTGCTTCTAATAGAAAAGAATGAAAACAGAGAATTCATGTGGCCTGTCCCATGCGATGGAATTCGAGCAAGGACGATCATGAGGATGGGTAAATCGTCAACTGACGTGAACTTCCCACAGCTTATAATTGTGCAAGTAGATGACATATTCAAACGGGTCAAATAACTGGGAACACCTCCCATAGTGTATCCTAGTGCACGCGGATCAGAGTCTCTAAGAGGATGGATACCCACGATATAAAGGGGGCATAAGTCAAATAAGATTACTATTGAAAATCCATCGGCCCCAATTTTAGATGACAAATCCCCCACCATATTGTCATAATCTTACAATTCACAATACAAGTACTACAATTAATTTAATTCAAAGCCTTATAAATTTAAAGTGTGTAAAAGAATCCAAAAATAGCACGAATCAGACTATTTTCTCAACCAAATTTAGAATCGCAATAATTCCTGATCCAATTGAGATTCAGTTTATGCTGGAATCTTAAGTTCTCTTTTGTGTATACCACTGCGACATGAATTGAATTGCAAGTTGTCCAATCACAACCACTAAATTATGATTTAATCTCCATAACAGAATATGATGATTATTTATGCTATTCATTATGATAATTCATTCATGAATAAAATATTTATGTTATGAGTTGCAATCGAATTCTGATGAAAATGATATTACAATCACATTCTATTGTAAAGGCAAGCATTTACAATTAGAGTTGATTAGACAACAATGCTTACTTTCTTATATACTTAGTTATTAATATACTGTGTTTTCTAAATGACCATATATTAGTTACTATCATCTTATTTGTCATGATTTAGGATTCGCAATTCATGAGTTCTGATTGTTTTGCTTCAAGATATGGTTCAAAACTATCATGTGAAGTTCAAAATGCAATACAGGAATCTAAACATCTTACTGGAAACCAGAGAACAGTCACTGGCGTATGCTTGAAAAGAATCTCTAATCACCTTAGTTTGTGTGGACTGACTTAATATCGAGCATCAGACTGACTTTAACTCATCATGCATTTTTCATTGAGACGCAAATCACAAAATCGGGTGAGACAAAATGGGCTTTCCATTAATTGTCAAAATTAGAGCATCTAAACCAAATGTAACTGACAATAGACATAAAGGTGCTTTGAATCCAAAGTGGGAATCCGTATTCTCAACATGGCTTCTCACGTATGGCGTGGCTTGAGCGAACATATGTACATACATGTATGACTTAAACTGCAGAGTATGCTAATTGTATGTCCAAAGAAAACATGCTTCGATGTTCTGTTATAATTTGACCATTCAGCCTACAAAACGAATTGACGGTATATCGAAAAGCTGTTATCTTATTTATTTTGGTCCAGGATTTTGAAATTCTGATGTAAAATTTTGTATTCTCTAAGGAAAACCAGGCTGCATTATCTTGTCACTATTATAATTTTCTTTTCTATGAAATAAATTGAATTCTATAATAGTATTAGGGCAACTCATCAAAACCCAAAAGTAGTTAAATAATAGCCATAAAAAATAAGCATGACAGACTGTCCAGGACTATGTAATTAAGTAAATCACAAAGCACTAGAGGTTAAAAAAGTAATAATAAATTCCAAGTCTAGGAGGAGAGAACAAAGCAGTAAAATGTAATTAGAGGGGTAAAGTACCTTTTTTGACCTGAAGGAGATTCCGGCCAATCGAAGCCTGAGACCCAAATATGTCATCTGTACCACGAACCCAAATCAAATAAAAAGGAAAATCATTAGGCAACTGTATCTATATATATGTGTGGTGTAGGGAAGATGTTAATGAGTTTACAAACCTGAAATGAAAGAGGAAGCAGAAGAAGCAGAGAGGATGAGCAAAAGAAAGAGGGAGAAAAAAAGAATCCTCATCATAAATTTGATGTTGTGTCTCTGTTAATGGGGGGACTTGTCTTACACAGATCTATTTCCTTCCTCTTTTATTTAGTTTATGTAATAAAAACGGCTTAATTTATATAGTATGTGAGACTAGTATGTATAATGTAACTAAGAGATACAGATATGAAAACACGGAGTACAGCAGTCGACGCGGAAACTAACAAGTTCTGCAACGTGAATGCGTCAACGATTTCTTTGACCAATTTACTCGTTTTTTTTTTTAAAGTATTTACTCGTATTTATAAAGATTTACTCATTTTCGCTCTCATATTTTTATTTTTTTAATTATTAGTCCTATTATAATAAATATAGGGCAAGTGTCATCCTCAGAATGATGGGTGGTTATAGAAAAGTTATGGGACATATACCAAATAGTCTCTCAAACATTTTTTAATACTCATTTAGTCCAAACCTTTTTATTTTGCCTCAAAAAGTCATTTGCCACATATTTTGGAAAGGGAGTGCCGCTGGCGCGGACCTCTAAAAATAAGAGAATATTGAGTGTTTGAGGGACTAAATGGGTTAAACTAAAAATATGTGTCCTTTTTAAAAAATATATATTTATAATAGGGACTATTAAATAATTGACCCAAAAGTTATAGGCAATTTTGAGTGGTTATATGACTTTTTACGATTTTAAAAACACATAAGAGTGGAGTTTAAATACATCTTTGTAGATGAGATTAAAGCCAAAAAAATAAAAAATAAAATCTTTTCGTTAAATTACCTAAGCAACCCTCACCCACCCAACCGCCCGCATGTCGTTTGGGTTGCTCGTGTAGGTGACAACAGCTCCTTGTGCAAGATCCAAATCAAACCGATGAAATCGATAAATCCAATATGTTCAATTCAAATAACGATCTAAATTGCACTGGATTGGATTGGGTTCTTATAAGACTGACCTTAAAATGATTCAGTTTCAATTGTATATATTAAAAACTGATTCAAACGGAGTGTATATATAATATACTGAAAATCAACACATGCCATTATTTTATTGGTTAGAATATACTATTAGTTTATGATCGTATACATATTATCATTTATATTATGGGTAAATATTCAATATTGAATTTTATTGTATTGAAATTATTGAATTGGATTGGATTCAAATTCAATTCAATTATGATTCTAAGAGCCCAAATTTGAGGAGTCAAAACTCATACGAAAAATTAATCTAATCGAATTGGATTTTAACTTTAGCTCAGATTAGATTGACAACTGAAAATGAAAAATTGACTTAAAAAGGATCAAATGTGCTTCTCTTTAAATAGGTCAATTTCGATCCAATGTACACCTCTATATACTATTTCACCATGTTTGGTTTGACATTTCTACGGGTAAATCTCTTTGAAAGAATTTGAGAGTTATCAACTTGAATTCTTATGAAGATCAATCAAACAATTATGACTCGTTCGATGACTCAATTAGGACAACTTATATACGCGTGTGTGTCTGTGTGTGTGTGTGTGTGTGTGTGTGTGTGTGTGTGTGTGTGTGTGTGTGTGTGCAGTTTTGTTATGATAAATCTAGAAGGAATAAATGTAAAACGTAATGAATTTGGTTAAGACAAACTAGTACAATATAGAAATGAATATAGCTTTGAATGGAGAAATAACAAAAAAAAATTAAAAGAATAATGCAAGTAAATTAAAAGTTTACAAATAGTCGAACTTAATTGCAATGGGATCATGCAACATTCAAATTAAAAATACAATTGTCGAATGTAAACCTACCCTTAAAAAAATGGAATCAAAGAAACTAAATTACAACTTAAAGGTAAAATGAAATGATTTTTAATATGTTTCTGAATTTTTTCCCATCCTGCTTCTGAGATAAGTTATACCTCGTATTTATAGTTTTGGTGGAGATGGCGGTAATAATGACAATCATTTAGAGAAAGAAGTATCCACCCAACTAGATGAATACAATATAATTAGGTACAACTCGTCCTCATATAGGCCCAGACCAATGATGCAATATAAGTCTCTCATAAAAAATCAAGAACATCATTATAATGATGAAAGTGACCAACAACGACTAGTCAAACAAGGTTGTTTTATTCCCTCTAAGTCTATTGCATCAAGAAACAAAACTCTATAAGCACAACCCTCTACTGTTTGGTCTATAAAATGGAAGCAAGTATGATAGTATAATTAGAGGTACCATCTCTTAGAGTCAGTTGTATAATCGATTAGGTTCAATCCCAATACGACGAACTAGCTCTACTCGACGAAAGAAGACTAAAAATGTATATAATAAGCCATATTAACCAATAATTAAAACATCCAAGAAGGAGTTAAAGGAGAACCTTATCGAAGTCTTGGAGGCAAGTTCTCACCTAGCTTGGGAGGATCCTACCTCGTCATCAAAATAAACACCGAATGAGCAGCCATGCTGGCAAATATCGATGGTGTCAAGTTATCTCAACATTTAATGTTGATAGTCTGAAGAAGTTCTTCCCATAGCCAAATCCTAAGCAAGCGTTAAATCCAAAACTAAGACAAAATAAAATGAGTAAGAGGCTAAAAGAAAATAAAAGTCCAAAGGAAAGAGACCGAAAAACTAAGACAAAACAAAATGAGTAAGAGGCTAAAAGAAAATAAAAGTCTAAAAGCAAAGAGACCGAAAAATATACGAAAAACAAAATACAAAGAGCAAAACTTTGAAGCAAAAGAAATACACAAAGAAAACTTGGCCAAAGCTGGAACCCCATCAAAGACCGTTTGTTTAGGTGAACAAATAAACAAATGATCATGGAAAAGACACTTTCGCACCAATATTCCACCATTGATCACCAACTTGGGCCTCCACTATTCATTTGGAAACAACTAAATACCATTGAACCACACCTCTCATTTGTCAAAACTATGTAGAATTGATCCTCCAATATAAATATCATAACAAAATTCGAAAAATATACATCCTTATTATTGAATTAGAGGTACGTAGGAAACCTAAGATATCACTTTGAGCTCAATATCATAATAAATAAAAAACCAAAGCTCAAGTACTCATGAAAACAAGGTCATTTAATCGTCATCATAAAAGATGTTACGAAATTTAAACGGATGATTTGAAGTTACATAAAGATACTCCAAAGCATTCTAATCCCATAGAGTTCTATTTTTTAATCATCTAAAATACTTATAGATCCTAAATACAATATCTAGGATCTATCATTAAAAAACCTCCCTACCCTCACTCTCCATCTTTTCAAAGATCCTACTACCAAAAACATTAGCTTCAGCTCCTTCAATAGGCTCCCCGTAAAACCCACATCGATTATATAACCATCACTAAAAACAACCTTTTCTACAAAAGAACTTATAACCAACTCTTCCTTGTAGAGACAACAAGTCAAAATGAAAATAAAGAAGAACTTATGTAAAATGGAGCCCAAAGACAAATTATCAAACTACAAAAGCGCATGCAACGCTCGGGAGCCAGAGCAAGTAAACAACCCGAGAATCTAACCCTAACAATGGGGACCATATACTTCCATAATAGACGTGGGATGCCTACATTACTATTATTCCATGCAAATCTCCTTGTACTGAGCTTAGTCTCATTATATAGAGTAGTGATTCTAATTATAGAGAAGTTTAAGTCATTTTTTTATTTAAACTAGTAAAGTAGTTTCACAAGAGTAGTTATCATATCTTAAATTTTATTTTACATTCATTCTAAAATCATATTTTGATTCTCATATTTTCATTTGTAAAAAGGTGCAAAGCATAAAAAAAATATAAAATAAATCCATAAATAAAAAAAAGGTTATTTAGACTTTAATACATAACTAATTTTGATTGTAGACTCCAATACATTTCAATTTAATAATTAGACTTTGCCTACAATTCGATAACAAGGTATTAAATTAATCGACACATGTGATTTTAAAGATAAAATAGTTTTAATAAATTAAAATTCCAAAAAATGTATAACCAATAAAAAGAGAAAACAAAAAAAATCACATGATAAAAATCGCGGGTGTGGTCACAGTTTGTGGCCGTGACCACAACCAATTTAATGTCACCCTTTTGCTTGGTCACTACCTTTATCACATGCTTTTGCATCTGGTCACGGTCCCAGACCGTGAACACCTGGTCAGGGTCATGGATTGTGACCCACATGCCTTAACCATTATCAGTTTATGGTATAATGATTATTCAAACTAAAAGGCATGAGTCTAAACTCACGATGTCCACAATGAGTAGTGAGAGATGTCTTGGAGATATCTTCAGTCCTCATTCTAATCTCGTGGTAACCTGACTTTAAATCCCATCTTTAAAAAGTATTTAGTAGCAAACAATTCATCCATAACTTCCTTAATTATTGGGATTGGAAATTTATTTTTTATAATTGCTTAATTTAATTTCCTATAGTCCACACAAAATCTCCAACATCCATGTGTAGTCTTATTTAGTACTGGACACAACACCCTCTTTTAGTAACTGCTTCATTCTAATCTAGTTTGTATCACCCCTGAGCCAGCATTTCTTAGACTAATTTTTCTAATTCATGTGACACCCCGCCCAATTAAATACCAGGTTATCAGTCCTTTATTAAATTAAAACAAAATGTTCGATTGGTTCATTCTTAGCATCACTGTCAAAAAACATTTAATACTATTAATCACCTAATAATTAGTTAAGCGTGGGTCATAAACATTATTATTCTAATTAAAATATTACCGATTAAACCATAATTAATCCCAATAATAAAATAACTGAATCATCCACCATACACTTGAATAAAATAATACTAACTAACAACTGAATTAATTAAGACCGGAATAAACGTTCTAGTTCAAAGTCTCAAAACTAGTAAACCTTAAATATACTCAATCCAACTGAAATGAGATACTAAAGTAAACCGAGTACAATCTCTCTAATAAAGTAAAAATGAGGATGGACGACATATGCCCTAAATGAAATGTCTAAAGATACCGAGTCAAATGAGAGTGGAGGAATCTAAGCATGAGGACCTGCAGCCCCCACAACCGCTAAAACACGTCAACATGTCCAATCGTCTAAGCCTAGCATCCCTTTGGCTGGACACCTGATATAAATAGTATACGAGAAAAGAGAAAAATACGAGAGACAGGTCAGAGCTCGAGTTGTAAAAATATTTTGTTTTAGCAAGTATTTAAAATTTGCAATAAAGAGAGTATTATGTTCATGTTAGCTTTTCGGACTGTCACATGAAATTCTCACCTCTCATCTATTGTGAATGCCTAACGTACATCTAGCCATATCTAGTTATTCGAACTCCATCTAACTAGATTTTAAACTTATACAGCTAACTATATCTCATGGTATTAACCCGTACTTACCAACACTTACATTAAATGTTTCTACATTTATTATCTCAATTGTTATCACACCAAAGTTAAGTATTTATAACTTAAGTTATTTAAGATCCCATTATCCTAATAGTCTACAATTATCACACTGTAGATATAACACAAGTATACATATATATCCATAACTATATATATATATATATATATATATATATATATACTAATACAACACCCTAAGGATACACTTGTAGTGCAATGCATACTCAGCTAGCATGCCCAGGTACATCTCGTACTCAAACAAGGAAAATCGATTAGGAAGACTCCCAGGAACCATAAACAAACCACACATATTGGAGGTGAACATAGTTCCAAGCCTATGGGCTACGCACATACCTAAGCACCCATATGACCGTCAACACTATCCAGACAGCCCATACCTAGGTTTTATGTTCTGAGGTACTAATCTAAAATCCCCCTAATGGGCTCATCGGGATAAGACTGTCCTCTATCATTTTCAAAACCTCCCGTGATAACAAGCAACTAGGTATGTCATACACACAATTGAACATAGAATAGGTATTCACCCCACCTATAAATTTATTTCACAAGTTCCATACGAAGTGTATTTTTATCTCAAATAATCTACGTAATAATAATTCATAGCTTAATTCATTAATGAACGCTCTTGAGTATTTCTCATCACTCGAAGGGTATCCTTAAGATTACACATCATAACAGTATGTAAGGTCCCTATACCTTATTGGTCTAAGACATCATTTTTCTCAAATCTTCGAGTCTCGAATTATTCTCTACAGTAAGTATTTTCCCTGATTAATACCAATTGAGTTTAGCCTATGGTTCCCACCCGAAGGCCCAAGCCTAAATCCAATCCTGAAATGCGATTTTATTAAAACTAATTCTCATTATACACAATAAATCTCGCAATTTAAGATTATAAAGGTTCTCAAGTGTTCTACGTAAGAACTGGAAAACTGCAGCAGATCGAACATATCCGATTTATGAAAAATGAACCGATCTGACTTATGAAAACAAACCGATCTGATTTATAAAAAATGAACCGATCCAACTTTATGAAAACAAACCGATCCGTTTCTGGATCGAATCGATCCGAAGCTTTGTGAGAGCTATTTTTCCCCCAAGTACACTTTTCCACTATTGTCAACCTCAAATTATCTATAGAATTTTCCCAAACCCCAATGCAGCTATACTAATTGATAATACAACAAGTATATTTGATTTCTAACATCCTAGTATTATCAAGTCATCATCAATCAGTAATTAAATTTGAAATCCCCAATTTAATCGTTTAAAACCCTAATTCTTCCGATTTCAATTCAAGAACCATTAAAACCCATATCCGTTCATCAATTAGATTATAAATTTCACGGGTTCTACTCTACATACAAAGAGAAACCAACCTATATAATTTCCAAACCTAGATTAAGCATCAATCTTCCAATTTTCACCCAATTCAATATTAAATCTTGGATTTCTATCACCTACACTAACATGAGTATAATTATTGCTAAAGGAAAGCAAGTAATATAAACTTGCCTTGATTTTTGGTGGTCTGATCTGCTAGTGTAGATGGTATGATTGCGTTCCTTATCTTTCGATCTACACGGTCGTGGAAGATAGTGGTTAATAGTTTAAATCCCTTGGACTTGGTTCTCCCTCTCCCTCTTTGGCTCTTCCTTGGAACTTGTGAATGAAAACCCTAATCCCACTCACGTAACATATATATTCTCCTCTAAATTTCGTGGGTATTAAATGCCCAAAATTAAAAATTACCAAAACGTCCTCCCGGGATTCCAATTTGGCCTAAAATTACCCCGGGACTTAAACTAAACCCCCGGGTAGGATTTTCTGACTATTTCAACCCGTACGGACACGTTGGCGTGCTCGAAATGACTATCTGAATTGATTATAATTAATTTAGTTTATAATTCCTTTAAATTAGTCATGACACGACTCACACACGTGCCCGACTTAATTATCGAAACTGTCGTATTTTCCACTCGCGATAATTTTTATAATTCCATAATCACGTATTACTTTATTCACTCAATAATATTTAATATAATGCACATCAATAAATACTAACCCTTAACTCACTAGTTAATATTTACTTTAATCCGGATTTAATTAACAATTAATATTCCCACATTAAATTCAATTAATCCCATAATTTAAAATCATAAAAAATACGGGGTGTTACATACTTCCTCCCTTACAACGGAATTTCATCACGAAATTTGGAAAATAAGGGTATACCTGGTAAAAATAGCTCTGGATTCTTCTCGCGCATCTCATCGTCGTGCTCCCAAGTAGACTTCTCAACAGTATGGTGCTCCCACTGAACATGCACGAGTGAAACTACCTTCGATGTCAATATCCTCTCGTTATGGTCTAGGATAGTCATTGGTCCCTCCTCGCAAGAACTGTTTGGATGTAGGTCAACCTCCTCTAGCGCAATGTGAGTGTGAGCCAATTAATCCCGAAGATACCGCCTAAGCGACGAAATATGGAACACATCATGTATCCGATGCAAGTACTCTGACAGCCCAAGTCTATATGCTACCGGTCTAATCCTCTCAATGATGGGAGTTGGTCCCACATATCGTGGTGACAATTTCCCTTTCTTCCTTAATCGAATTATCCCCTTCATAGGAGACTCTAAACAAAACTTGATCCCCCACGAAAAAAATTAAGGATACATGTCTGCAGCATATCCTCCAATATCTGGTTTTCCATCTTTGTCTACTCGTTTACCTACGGGTGATAAGTCGTACTCAATCGCAACTCAGTACCCATAGACTCCTGATAACTCTCCCAGAAATTGGGGCTTGAAAATTTTGTCCGGGTCGGACACAATATCAAATGGCACCCTATGAAGTTTCACTATCTTAGTGTCATTCTGCTGCTCTCCCTATATCTCTACTAACGACATCCCTCCGTTCAACAGTCGTCCCTTACCGTTCCATTCTGGTGACTAATTCGCTTTAGTTATCACATATTGAAATATTCCATCATTTTAATTTAAGAATTCACCTTGGCTCTTTCACTACACTTTGAAATTTCATTTTCGCTTTGTCACTATTATGAGCCTCTCTATGCGCGGCTAACGTACTTCGTCTACTAAAGAATTTTTTTCCAATATTCCCATGTGTCAACTCCCTTCATCATTTGTTCTAAACACACCTATTTTTTCCATTTCTTTTTAATATTATTGTAGTATTACGTTGTTTCCCGTGTCCCTTAATTAACGATACTCTTTAGTCCGACGTTCTAGGCACTATCATTCGAACTAGTGATGCATCTATTCGTGGGAGCTATTTACAATAATACACGACTACTCATAACAGACTCCAAAATCTTTTAAACTTTATTATGACGTAGCTCTCATCTTATTACTCCTTTGTACTGAGTGACTTTTAATTATTCTTGAGAATTTATATTGTACATTGCTTATACTTTATATTACTATAATCACTTATTATCCTTATACTCGTCGGTCTCTTTTGATTTACCTAACTCACTAAGCAACTTCATTACCCCTATGTCTCATTCTAGTTCTACTTCAAACCTATTCATACGTCTACATGTATTTTTACCTTTTTTTACATCCGCTCCCCGTAAATATTATTGAAAAGATGATTAACTAGGGCGCCCACACACCCTATACTCTGTGCATTTCTACACAACCATACTAAACGTGTTACATTTATCTCAAACTATGCCTCACATACTTGGCATGACTATTTGGTAAGGTCATACCCAGCCACCCTACATTTTTTACTTAATTACCCCTCAGGTTGTCCCACCGTTCTGCTCGTGGTCTCAACGATTAGTAACATCTTTACATTTTAACACTATACGGCCCCACCAGCCTTAATTGATAACATAATTATTTACACACAGTTATATCTACATATGTGTGTAATAACTACGGTACTAAACCAATGTACTAAAGGCAAAACATCTCTCAACTTCCAATGCTCGCTAAGTTTCATGCGTGGGATGACTCGCAAAGCAAAATCCAAACAAGGACCCCCCCAATACACTACTATCTAACATTGTTAGTCATCGAGATCTGTTAAGCCCGTAGTTCATAACATATACCCCCAAATTTTCGTCTGTGTACATGAAAGTCTACTCGACCACTCTCATGTCTTTAAGACGACCTCTAACACGACGCTCTCACTATCACTAAGTTCTCAGCGCTATATAATTAACGAGCTATATCTCTCCACTTGACCATAAATCAATATACTTTGAATCACATTAGTAAACATCCCTACTCACCGGGATCGAATATAATAGGACAACGTACTCACCGAAGTCTACAATATTATATAATATATTTGCAGGTTCAACCCTCTTTCAAGTTATGCCTCGTAACACAATATATTTAAACCCTGAAATAATGAGTACGATGGTCTCATCACACAATTTACTATCGCTCAAACCATCGGTATCCAGACAGTACACACTATAATAATAAAATGCTCTACTATTATAACACCCAAAAGGAGCAAAAATCGCTACGTAACATTAAAATTTTCTTAGTGTCCACACCTGCTCCTCCCCACAAGGGCACAAAAGTCTCGCTACCTAATTGTAATTATATACATAATAAGGCTACTACCGCCATCCCACCCACTAAACCTGATGCACACTCGAATTTTAGTGTTAATAATCAATTATAGTGACTCACCCATGTCACTCGAAACGCCATCCCCTACATAAAAGGATAAGGCAATTATTTTATCTCCATTTTCCACCTACCTTGCATGGTCAACAAGTCCCTGAGTATAACTCTCGTGCCGAAACTAACCCATTGTTAAATTGTAACGGTTTCATCTCTAAGATCCTATCTTGTGGTTGCTCTCTATCCTACATTAGGCAATCCTTCTTCGTGCGGATCGTCACTCCATAACCGTTATAACTCGCTTGAGCAACTCTCTTGCTTTCGGCTATAGCCCTACTGGACTCCCTCGCTATCTCCTCAGCCCTAACGGTTTTGAGTAATGGGAATGTTGTGTTACTATTGAGGACCTTGTTGGTCCTACCCGAACCCAATGATTTCTCAAATTGATAACCTCTGAGCCTAAATCTCTTAGCCCGATTCTACTGCTGGGAATCTCTCACATACTGCTACTATGCTCCACTAGTATCATTTTATTTTACTTTTCAATTTGACTGTTCTCACTTTCTCGTTGTTATTAGTTTAATACAGGTGGTCTTACTCACCACACGTATGTGTAAATCCCCTATCTTTGTCCCCACATCCATGTCGGGGTGTCCTTTTCCTGAACCTGGTAGTCTTCTCCCCGATCGCTACCCCCGTTGGGCTCTGCTGGCCCGATAGGACTTGTTGCTGTCCTTAATGGCCCTAACTAAATCTACCTTCACTTGGTAAGAATTTAAACGATCTACAGTATTTAAATGGGTCCCCTGCCGGTTATACCCTCTTGTGGTGCCTCACTAGTACCGTTAAATTCAGTATTGCTCTTTGTTTAGATTCCTGAATTGTCGCACCCCGACCTAATTTTGTTAAACTCGTCCTTTTAATTAGAGATAAATTGGCTTAAACAATGCTTTAATTTAAATCTCTAAGGAAAATAGCATAAGATTTTTTTTTCCCAAAGGTATGTGTAGATGAAAACATAACTGCCTTTACTTATAACTAATAAGTACTACATAACTTTACATAACCAAGATCCTTAGTTTAATAATTACACAAAAGAAATCCTGATATTCAAACCATACTAAATATCTGTCACTCCCGCGTTTTAAGGTCCTAACTTGGCAGTGAACTCAAAATTATAAGCATACCTGAAACAAAACATTATAGGAGTGTAAGCTATAAAGGCTTAGTGAATGACCACATACCACACATAAAACCAATTTCAATAACCATTTTTATTTTGTTTTAATGCTATAACCTAACAGGAATTGTGAAACTCTCGCAAGCCTGGACCCGCCACAGTCCAATTAACCCACCACAGTTATTAGGGACCACCACATCCCTTTATTAGGCCAGAGTACACAAACCTTTAAGTTGGATTAACAGGACCACCACATCCCGTAGGACCCACCACAGTCCTTAACATTAGATAAAGGACTTACTAGTCCATATCATTATATAACATCGCTTAACATTTTTAATCATATGCATATGTTTCATAAATACAACATCACTCCCATAAACATTTTCACACGTGTGTTTAACTACACATTTCCATATGAAATTATAAGAATTTATATTTCATAAGGAAGGTCACTCACCTTGGATTTGGTGTTAAGATTAATACCAACTACTTCCTTGGTATAGTAGTATTAGCTGCTTCCCCACCTAACAAGTCAATGTCGTTAGTATTTGAATACACCGATTAACATCAAACCCAGTAACACATCACATAATTCGGTCAATCAGAAATAACTAAGGAGGAATTACATATGACACTTCACATTTATATAACACCCAATTAATTAGGGTTCTAACACAATTTACAGAATTAAATTACGAATTTGCTAGACAAAGTTATGCCCATTTTATTACAGCCTTTTCCAAATCGTTTCTCAAGAAAAACAACAACACAACTTCAACTTCCTGGAATTCTCATAATTTTTGTACAACATAAATTTTCATGATATTCCACCCAATATCAGTAAACACATTGAATAATACAAATTTAATGTTTCATAATTTCTAGGGCTCATTTTCTATGTCGAGCAAAACATCAAACACTTGGTATGCATTCTTGCTCCTTTAGGGCAGATTTTAAACCACGACTTCAAACTATCACCAAGGGTTCATTCCTTGGTATTGTTACACAATTTTCGGATATGTTATACATGTATGAGTGTATTTTTCTCTCCAACTTGAATCACTCAATTCCAATAAGTATTCCATGATTTATGCCATTTTTAGCATAACTAGGTCAAAATACAACATTAAGGCATAACTTAACATTTTTAAGCATACATAACCTTGACCTTGAGTATAATTCATGGAAACATATAATAAACATGTTTTAGCAGAAATATACATCATAATAATGGATTTTCTAAATCAAAATGCTTTACGAAAAGATGATGTAAATTTAGGACTTTAAAGTATGCATTTACGATCCTAGCTCTGGTTCTAACCTATGTTCTTAACCAATCCTTGTTCCAACACAATTCAGCAATATGGGTATCATTAAAATATATATCCAAATCAGAAATAAAAACATGCCAAGTATATAACTCATCCATGTGACAAACTTTAATAAAGATGTAATTACCTCACGAGAATTCCTCGATTTATGGTGAATTTTCAAAGAAATTATTCCTTAACTTTGTTTTTCTCTCTCCATAAGCATATTTTTCTCAAGCTTGTAATAGGAAATGAAAAGGATGATAAGTTCTGCCTTATAAGCTTAAAAACGTGGCTATGGGACCACTTTAAGGTGGTATTATGCGATTCGTCGGGCAAGGGGTCCAACAGGACAATTCCGTTAATGACAGATTTGTCCTGCCTCGTAAAATCACCATAACTCACTATTTCGGGCCCCGATTTACTCTCACTTTGTGTCTATGAGTATATAACTTAAACATATACAACTTTCATGTTTTGTGTTTTCCCAAAATCATAAAACTAGTACACCTAATTTGGGCTCGAACAGAAGAGTAATTATTTACTCAGAATTTCATAACTTTCACATTTGACGACCAAACATCGCCACTTTCGCACCAACACTCTAGCTTACTTTTTATAAACATAATGATGCATTTAGAAACATATTTTCATGATGCATTTAACCACATAACCAATTTATAACTTATAACTCATAACTTATACTTAATCGTATAATTAACCTTATTAATCGTGTTTTAGGGCCTTACAATTCTACCCCTCTTATAAAAATTTCGTCCTCGAAATTTAACTCATAAGAAACTTAACAAACAATTGAGGATATTGCTTCTTCATGTTATCCTCCCCTTCCCAGGTGGCATACTCCGCATTCTGACTTCTCCACATCACCTTAACTAGTGAAATGGTTTTACTACGTAACACTTGCTCCTTTCGATCTACAATAGCAATTGGTTCCTCCACGTAGGTTAGGTCCTCTTGAAGCTCTATCGGTTGTGAAGTAAACACATGTGAAGGATCAGACACATACTTACGTAACATGGATATATGAAAAAACATCGTGTATCCGGGAAAATTCTGGTGGTAACGCCAATTTATAAGCTACAGCTCCAACCCGTTTCATTATCTCATAAGGGCCAATGTACCTGGGACTTAACTTTCCCTTCTTCCCGAATCTCATAACCCCTCTCTAAGGAGAAACACGTAGGAATACTCGATCACCTTCCTCAAATTTCAATTCTTTCCTTCGGTTGTCTGCATAACTTTTCTGTCTGCTTTGCGCCACCTTCAAGCGATTATGGATAAGATTTATCTTTTCAATAGTCTGCTGTACGATTTCTGGCCCAAGTAGTTTTCGTTCTCCTACTTCAGTCCAACACACTGGAGTTCTGCATTTTCTGCCATACAAAGCTTCATAAGGAGCCATCTCAATACTCGAATGATAGCTATTATTATAAGAAAACTCTATTAGTGGCAAGTGTTCATCCCAACTCCCCTTGAACTCCAACACACAGATTCGTAACATGTCTTCAAGTGTTTGGATCGTTCTTTCTGACTGCCCATCAGTTTGAGGATGAAAAGCTGTACTAAATTTCAATTTAGTCCCCAAAGCTTCTTATAAGATAGGCCAAAAGTGAGAAGTAAACTTAGGATCTCGATCAGAAATAATAGAAACAGGTGCACCATGCAATCTGATAATCTCATCCACATATAATTTGGCATATCTATCCATGGAGTAAGTATTTTTAACAGGAAGAAAATGTGCAGACTTAGTCAACCTATCAACGATAACCCAAATAGAATCAAACCCTCGTGATGATTTTGGTAAATCGATAACAAAATCTGTAGTAACATGCTCCCATTTCCACTCAGGGATAGGTAAGGGCTGTAGTAAACCACTTGGCTTCTGATGCTCCACCTTCACCTGTTGGCAAACTAGACATCTAGCAACAAAATCTGCAATGTCGTGTTTCATTTCCGGCCACCAATAACATTGTTTCAAATCTCTATACAGTTTCGTGCTCCCTGGATGCATAGAATATAAAGAACAATGCGCTTCCTCTAAAATTGTTCTTCTTAAATCAGGCACATTAGGTACACACAAACGGTCTCCGTACATAACAATGTCATCATCCCGAATAGAAAATTCATTTGCTTTACCCTTTTTCATATTATCTCTAACTTTCTCCAATTCTGTATCTCCTGCCTGTGCTTGTTTTATCCAGTCTATCAACGTGGGTCTAACATTTAAATGTGCCACTATTCCATAAGACTCATTGAAAGTTAATTCCACCCCCATTAAAGCTAACTCTCTCAGCAGGTCAACTCGAATACAATAAATACAAGATACTATGCCTAGAGATTTTCTACTCAAAGCATCAGCAACAACATTAGCTTTACCCGGATGGTGATGTATCGTGCAATCATAATCTTTTATAAGTTCCATACACCTTCTTTGCCTCAAGTTCAAGTCTTTTTGTGTAAACAAGTATTTTACGCTTTGATGGTCAGTAAAAATCTCACAACTAACACCATATAAGTAGTGTCTCCAGATTTTTAATGCAAAAACTAATGCAGCCAACTCAAGATCGTGTGTAGGGTAGTTGCGTTCATGTATCTTTAACTTTCGAGAAGCAAAAGCAATTACCTTTCCATGCTGCATTAACACACAACCAAGTCCTTGATACGAGGCATCACTATAAATAACTAAACCTTCTGTACCCGTTGGGTTTGTCAATACTGGAGCTGATGTCAACTTACCCTTTAAACTTTCAAAGCTTTTATCACAATCGCCACTCCACACAAATTTGTTCTCCTTTTTGGTAAGCTTAGTTAATGGCAATGCAATAGAAGAAAACCCCGGTATAAACCTCCTGTAATAGCGCGCCAATCCCAAAAAGCTACGCACCTCTGTCACACTAGTTGGTCTTTCCCAATTCATTACTGCTTCAACCTTTTTGGGATCTACACAAATACCATCAGCAGAAATAACATGCCACAAAAATACTACCTTGTCTAGCCAAAATTCACATTTAGAAAATTTAGCATACAACTGCTTCTCTCGCAAGGTCTGTAAAATAATACGCAGGTGGCATTCATGCTCATCCCTACTACGAGAATATATCAAAATATCATCGATGAAGACAATAACAAAAGAATCCACATATGGGTGAAATATACGGTTCATCAAATCCATGAATACGGCCGGTGCATTTGTTAACCCAAATGGCATGACAAGAAATTCATAATGTCCATACCTGGAACGAAAAGCAGTTTTAGAAATGTCACAATCTCTTACTTTCAATTGATGATATCCGGATCTGAGATCAATCTTAGAAAACACTTTGGCTCCTTGCAACTGATCGAACAAGTCATCAATGCGGGGTAGTGGGTATTTATTACGGATAGTCACCTTATTCAATTGACGATAATCAATGCACAGCCTCATGGTTCCATCTTTCTTCTTCACAAACAATACTGGGGCTCCCCACGGTGATACACTAGGCCTTATAAAAACACGATCTAACAAATCTTGCAACTGTATTTTTATCTCCTTTAATTCTGCAGGTGCCATGCGATATGGTGCAATAGATATCGGTGCGGTGCCTGGTACCAACTCAATCGCAAATTCTACCTCACGATCTGGTGCTAACCCTGGGAGTTCTTCTGGGAAGATATCTGTAAACTCATTAACTACTGGTATATCTGATAGTTTTCCATCCTCTTGTCGTATGTCCACCACATGGGCAAGATAACCCTCACATCCTTTCCTTAGCAGTTCATAACATTTTGTAGCAGAAATCAAACAAGTTGGAGTGACATTTCGTTCCGCAATAAATTTAAATTCAGGTTCACCCGGTAACCGAAACACTACCTCCTTTTTAAAGCAATCCAAACATACATGATATGAAGCTAACCAATCCATACCCAGTATTACATCAAAGTCACGCATATCGAGAGGTAATAAGTCAACTAGTAATTCTTTTTCACCCACTCGTACCACACACTCCCTATATACCCTCTCAATAAAAACCAACCCCTAAACCAAAATCTGATGATGATAATGGTTTATTAAGATGCAACAGATAAAGCAAAGACACAAAAGAATGTGTAGAACCAGGATCTATCAACACATAAGCATCTTTATCACCAATAGGAAGTGTACCTGTCACTACGTTAGGCATAGCTTGTGCATCTTGTTGCGTCAGTGCAAACACTCTGCTTTGGCCTTGACTTTGCGATATACCTCCTCTACCTCCCCTGGGTACATTCTGCGTAGAACTCCTACCTCCTACTGCCACACTCCCAACTGATGTTGTAGCTCCCATCGCTGGATAATTCTTTCGTAAGTGCCCCGATTGATGACAATGGAAACACAAAGGTGTCGTCTCAGCTATTGTACACTCTCGAGACATGTGCCCTTGACCACCACATCTATAACAAAATATAGCCCTCGGCACCAACACAAATGGATTTTTTGTCCGATTCATCCCAGTCCTTCCACCTCGAGATTGAAATCTTCCACGTGCACTTCTATTATTTTTAAATTCTTGTCCCTTAGGTACTCCTCGTGCTACACTTTGAGTTGAGGTTCCCGTCTCCCATCCATATGATCTTATAACATCATGTCTAGCTTTCTTCGAGTGTTCAGCTTGCATTTCTTTCATTGACTTTTCTGACACCATGGCCCTATCAACCAAGTCCACATAATCTATGATCTTCATATTAGCAACCATGCTTTTTATCTCTACACTCAGCCCGGTTTGAAACCGATCACATTTACTTTCTTCAGTCCTCACCAAGTCAGGTGCAAATCTTGATAAGGATATAAATAAAGCTTCATACTCTGCCACTGTTCGGTTCCCTTGTTTCAACGTGATAAATTCTTCCTCTTTCTCTTTCCTATAAAGCCTTGGGAAATATTTTTCAAAGAATACCTTCACAAACCTCTCCCATGTAATTGGTGGAGGATTTTCTGGCACTACTCCCCCAATCATAGTAAGTAACCTCTCTGTAGAATCCCACCATAACTTTGCATCATTCTCCAATCTAAAGGTTGCTAACAAAACCTTTTGTTCATCTCGCACTTCCATCACCTTGAATATTGTTTCCATTTTTCGAATTCACCCCTCTGCCATTAACGGATCCGTAGTCCCAATAAATGCAGGCGGATTTAACTTCATGAACCTCTCATGTAATTTGTCCCTATCCCCACCATGTTCTCCACCTCTTGCTTGTTCCATAAGTTGTGCCACAGCACGTAATATTCTTCCCACATCATCAATAGGTTGTTGTTGCACCTCTGGTTCCTCCACTTGAATATGTCTATGTCCTTGCTGACTATTAGGAACATAAGATGCCTCACCCTCCGCTCCATCATGTGGCTCATGTGGATCCATCATTCACTGCGATATAATTCACTTAAACAAAATACAATACCAGCAATTTAATATTAACATTGTTAGTCAAAATCCAGGTGCATAACAAACTCACTTTCTAGTGTCCACTGCCAATCTAGACCCCACACCCTATCCAGAACCTAATGACCACGCTCTGATACCAAGTTGTCGCACCCCGACCTAATTTTGTTAAACTCGTCCTTTTAATTAGAGATAAATTGGCTTAAACAATGCTTTAATTTAAATCTCTAAGGAAAATAGCATAAGATTTTTTTTCCCCAAAGGTATGTGTAGATGAAAACATAACTGCCTTTACTTATAACTAATAAGTACTACATAACTTTACATAACCAAGATCCTTAGTTTAATAATTACACAAAAGAAATCCTGATATTCAAACCATACTAAATATCTGTCACTCCCGCGTTTTAAGGTCCTAACTTGGCAGTGAACTCAAAATTATAAGCATACCTGAAACAAAACATTATAGGAGTGTAAGCTATAAAGGCTTAGTGAATGACCACATACCACACATAAAACCAATTTCAATAACCATTTTTATTTTGTTTTAATGCTATAACCTAACAGGAATTGTGAAACTCTCGCAAGCCTGGACCCGCCACAGTCCAATTAACCCACCACAGTTATTAGGGACCACCACATCCCTTTATTAGGCCCGAGTACACAAACCTTTAAGTTGGATTAACAGGACCACCACATCCCGTAGGACCCACCACAGTCCTTAACATTAGATAAAGGACTTACTAGTCCATATCATTATATAACATCGCTTAACATTTTTAATCATATGCATATGTTTCATAAATACAACATCACTCCCATAAACATTTTCACACGTGTGTTTAACTACACATTTCCATATGAAATTATAAGAATTTATATTTCATAAGGAAGGTCACTCACCTTGGATTTGGTGCTAAGATTAATACCAACTACTTCCTTGGTATGGTAGTATTAGTTGCTTCCCCACCTAACAAGTCAATGTCGTTAGTATTCGAATACACCGATTAACATCAAACCCAGTAACACATCACATAATTTGGTCAATCAGAAATAACTAAGGAGGAATTACATATGACACTTCACATTTATATAACACCCAATTAATTAGGGTTCTAACAAAATTTACAGAATTAAATTACGAATTTGCTAGACAAAGTTATGCCCATTTTATTACAGCCTTTTCCAAATCGTTTCTCAAGAAAAACAACAACACAACTTCAACTTCCTGGAATTCTCATAATTTTTGTACAACATAACTTTTTATGATATTCCACCCAATATCAGTAAACACATTGAATAATACAAATTTAATGTTTCATAATTTCTAGGGCTCATTTTCTATGTCGAGCAAAACGTCAAACAATTGGTATGCATTCTTGCTCCTTTAGGGCAGATTTTAAACCACGACTTCAAACTATCACCAAGGGTTCATTCCTTGGTATTGTTATACAATTTTCGGATATGTTATAAATGTATGAGTGTATTTTTCTCTCCAACTTGAATCACTCAATTCCAATAAGTATTCCATGATTTATGCCATTTTTAGCATAACTAGGTCAAAATACAACATTAAGGCATAACTTAACATTTTTAAGCATACATAACCTTGACCTTGAGTATAATTCATGGAAACATATAATAAACATGTTTTAGCAGAAATATACATCATAATCATGGATTTTCTAAATCAAAATGCTTTACGAAAAGATGATGTAAATTTAGGACTTTAAAGTATGCATTTACGATCCTAGCTCTGGTTCTAACCTATGTTCTTAACCCATCCTTGTTCCAACACAATTCAGCAATATGGGTATCATTAAAATATATATCCAAATCAGAAATAAAAACATGCCAAGTATATAACTCATCCATGTGACAAACTTTAATAAAGATGTAATTACCTCACGAGAATTCCTCGATTTATGGTGAATTTTCAAAGAAATTCTTCCTTAACTTTGTTTTTCTCTCTCCATAAGCATATTTTTCTCAAGCTTGTAATAGGAAATGAAAAGGATGATAAGTTCTGACTTATAAGCTTAAAAACGTGGCTATGGGACCACTTTAAGGTGGTATTATGCGATTCGTCGGGCAAGGGGTCCAATAGGACAATTCCGTTAATGACAGATTTGTCCTGCCTCGTAAAATCACCATAACTCACTATTTTGGGCCCCGATTTACTCTCACTTTGTGTCTATGAGTATATAACTTAAACATATACAACTTTCATGTTTTGTGTTTTCCCAAAATCATAAAACTAGTACACCTAATTTGGGCTCGAACAGAAGAGTAATTATTTACTCAGAATTTCATAACTTTCACATTTGACGACCAAACATCGCCACTTTCGCATCAACACTCTAGCTTACTTTTTATAAACATAATGATGCATTTAGAAACATATTTTCATGATGCATTTAACCACATAACCAATTTATAACTTATAACTCATAACTTATACTTAATCGTATAATTAACCTTATTAATCGTGTTTTAGGGCCTTTCATGAATCCTCTTGGCTCCCTTCTCTTAGAAGCGTTGATATACCCTTATACACGTATAACTTTGACAACATCAACACTAGTCACCTTAGTCGCATCTCCCATTCATGCTTGTGTATTCTACCCACGAGTCTATTTTCAGCATATGGACCCTTTTTATTCTCCGTATTCCCTTCTTCAGTTACAAAGTTTGCTAAATAAATCAACTTATCTTTCACGATCGGTCTTTACCTCACCTACTTGTGATAAGTTCATAATTCCATTCGCATCTCTCTCTGAATAGAAGATGGAAGATATTATGATCAAACCGCACCCTATATCTCGTTTAATTCTATATATACTACTTTATACATGGTGACTGCCTATCACCGCTCTATGCCGCTCCTATGAGCTAAAACATTTTGCACAAAATTTAATTTTGAGTGTCACTGCACTCCACCCTATACCATTGCCTTTGGATTTTCTCCTTCCATTGACCCATCACACTTCATCTCTTCTTCAAATCCTTATAGGCGATTCTTCGAAAGAGTTCTCGGACTCTCTCCTCTGTCGACTGGGTGAGTCTGCACTACTGTTATCTATGACAGTGTTTGGAAATTCATTTCTCCTGAGTTCTTATCCCTTTTATCATCTCTCTAGACAATAATTTCGGTGACTCTTATCACGATCACTATTCCTCGAATACTCCATAACTTCTACTGTGCCTCTTCTCCTATAGTCCCTCTAACGACCCTCATTGTTCGTCCCATGTTACTCGGTGTACAAATCTCAATCGAACTCGCATATAAATTAGGTTAAATGTACTAAATCGTAGGAGAGCGTGAATCGAGACGTAAAGGAATACAAAAATCCTATAGTAAGGCTCTATATCAAAGAGCACTAAGTTGAAACGTAATAAGCCGCATAGACCCTAAAGACTCTATAACCTGAAGCTCTGATGCCACCTTTGACATCCCACCCAATTAAATACCAGGTGATCAGTCCTTTATTAAATTAAAACAGAATGTTCGATTGGATCATTCTTAGAATCACTGTCGAAAAACATTTAATACTATTAATCACCAAATAATTAGTTAAGCTAGTGTCATATACATTATTATTCCACTTAAAATATTACTGATTAAACCATGATTAATCCCAACAATAGAATAACTGAATCATCCACCATACGCATGAATAAAATAATACTGGATAGTAACAAACAACTGAATTTATTAAGACTGAATAAACGTTCCAGTTCAAAGTCTCAAAACTGGAACCTTAATAATACTCAATCCAACTGAAATGAAATACTAAAGTAAACCGAGTACAATCTCTCTAATAAAGTAAAACTGAGTATGGGCGACACATGCCCTAAATGAAATGTTTAAAGATACTGAGTCAGATGAGAGTGGAGGTGTCTAAGCATGAGGACCTGTAGCTCCCACAATCGCTACAACACGTCAACCTTTTCAATCGTCTAAGCCTGCCATCCCTATGGCTAGATACCTGATATAAATAGTATACAAGAAAAGAGAAAAATGCAAGAGGCGGGTCAGAGCCCGAGTTGTAAAAATATTTTATTTTAGCAAGTATTTAAAATTTGCAATAAAGCAAGTATTATGTGCATGTCATATTTTCAAACTCTCACATGAAATTCTCACCTCTCATCTATTGTGCATGACTAACGTACATCTAGTCCCATCTAGTTATCCGAACTCCATCTAACTAGATTCTAGACTTATGCCGCTAACGATATCTCATAGTACTAAACCATATTTACCAACACTTACATTAAATATTTCTACATTTATTATCTCGATTAAGTGTTATCACACTAAAGTTAAGTATTCATAACTTGAGTTATTTAAGATTCCATTATCCCAATAGTCTACAATTGTCACACTATAGATATAACACAAGTACACATATATATCCATCACTATTATATATATATATATATATATACAACACCCCCAGGATACACTTGTAGTGCAATGCATACTCTGCTAGCATGCCCAGGTACATCTCATACTCAAACAAGGACAATCGATTAGGAAGTCTCCCAGGAATCATAAACAAACCACACATATTGGAGGCGAATATAGTTCCAATCCTATTGGCTACGCACATATCTACGCACCCATATGACCGTCAACACCATCGTTCTAACAAACAGCTCGTACCTAGATTCTATATTCTGAGGTACTAATCTAAAATCCCCCCAATGAGCTCATCAGGATAAGACTGTCTTCTATCATTTTCAAAACCTCCCATGATAGCAAGCACCTAGGTATGTCAGACACATAATTGAACATACAATAGGTATTCGCACCACTTATAAATTTATTTCACATGTTCCATATGTAGTGTATTTTTATCCTAAATAATCTACGTAATAATAATTCATTGATGAACGCTCTCGAGTATTTCTCATACCTCAAAAGGTATTCTTAAGATTACACATCATAACAGTAGGTAAGGTCCCTATACCTTATTGGTCTAAGTCATCCTTTTTCTCGAATCTCCGAGTCTCGAATTATTCTCTAAATTAAGTGTTTTCCCTCGATTAATACCAATTGAGTTTAGCCTATGGTTCCCACTCGTAGGCCCAAGCCTAAATCCAATATTAACCTATGGTTTTATTAAACTAATTATCATTATATTTCATAATAAATCTCACAATTTAAGATTAGAAAGGTTCTCAAGTGTTCTACACAGTAGACCGAACCGATCCGCTTTATGAAAAACGAACCGATTCAACTTATGAAAACGAACCGATTCGATTTCTGAAAAATGAACCGATCCGACTTATGAAAACGAACCGGTCTGATTTATGAAAAATGAACCAATTCGACTATATGAAAATGAACCGATCCGTTTCTGGACCGAACCGATATGAATCTTTATGAGAGTTATTTTTTCCCCAAGTAGGTTTTTCCACTATTTTCAACCTCAAATCCTCTACAGAATTTTCCCAAACCCCAATACAACTATATTAATTGATATTCTAGCAAGTATATTCGATTCCTAATATCCTAGTATTATCAAGTCATCCTCAAAAAGTAATTAAATTTGAAATCCCCAATATAATCCTTTAAAACCCTAATTCTTCCGATTTCAATTCAAGAACCATTAAAACCCAGATCCGTTCATCAATTAGATTATAAATTTCATGGGTTCTACTCTACATACAAAGAAAAACCAACCTATATAATTTCCAAACCTAGATTAAGCATTAATCTTCCAATTTTCACCCAATTCAATATTAAATCAGGGGTTTCTATTACCTACACTAACATGAGTATAATTATTGCTAAAGGAAAGCAAGTAATATAAACTTGCCTTGATTTTTGGTGGTCTGATCCGCTGGTGTAGATGGTATGACTGTGTCCCTCGTCTTTTGATCTACACGGTGGTGGTCTCGGCGGTAGAAGATGGTGGTTAATGGTCTAAATCCCTTGGACTTGGTTCTCCCTCACCCTCTATGGCTCTCCCTTGGAACTTGTGAATGAAAACACTAATACCACTCACATAACTGATATATTTCTCCTATTAATTTCGTGGGTATTAAATGCCCAAAAATGAAAATTAGCAAAACGCCTCTCCGGGATGCCGGTTTGGCCTAAAATTGCCCCGGGACCAAACTAAACCTCCAGGTAGGTTTTTCTGACTATTTCAACCCTTCCGGACACGTTAGCGCGCTCAAAATGACTGTCCGGATTACTTATAATTAATTTAGTTTTTAATTCCTTTAAATTAGTCCTGACAAAACTCACACGCGCGCCCGACTTAATTACCGAAATTGTTATATTTTTCACTTGCGACTATTTTTATAATTCCATAATCACGTATTACTTTATTCGCTCATTAATACTTAATATAATGCACATCAATAAATACTAACCCTTAACTCGCTAGTTAATATTTACTTTAATCCGGATTAATTAACAATTAATATTCGCACATTAAATTCAATTAATCCTATAATTTAAAATCATAAAAATACGGGGTGTTACAATTCATTATTGTGAAAATAAGGGAATCTATAGGTTTTTTGTTTAGTGGGCACAACATCCTCTTTAGTAATATTTGATGGTCTGGATTTCACTGATGTGGTAACCACTTTGGTTCCTAAAAAATAGACACATATTCAGATAGGCCTTCTTTGGTTGCACAAATTGTTCGATCATATAAATTGGTTCATAATGAATTAGTGAATTGTAAATGAGTGGATATGGAGTGAGTTTAAATCCATTTTTACGCAATGTTTGGTAATTTAAAATTGATGTTAAGGTTTTATGAGGAAACAAATATAAAAATAAATTAAGAGAGAGGGGGATAGGGAGGGGGGGGGGGGGAGGTAAATGGATGGAATGGGGGTGGGGGGAGAGAGAGAGAGAGAGAGAGGTGCATGCACTTTATGTAACTCCTATATCAAATTGATGCATTTCACATTTTTTTATAAAATGATCCAATTTCAGATTTTACACATGAGCTAAAATTAGATTAGTTAATAAATCATTTTATTAATAAAACAAAACACAATTAATTGGTCAATTTATAAATGTATCAATTTATTAATGAGCCAATTTATAATTTTGGGACAACCATACGGGACCATAATAATTGAGATATCATTGGTGGAATACATACGTCAGAGTTCCTATTATTCCCTTCTTTGTCCTATAGTGAAAATAATTGCCCTATAAATCCATGTGTAGTCTTCTTTAGTAGTTTCTTAAAGGCATTCCCACTCATCATTTGTATTTCGGCTCCTCGTTTTCCCCTTTAACTTAGGAGTTTCAAAATCAAATAATATTGGATTAAATTGGTCCATTCAATCTATCCCCAATATTATTCCCCCCCCCCCCCCCCCCCCCCCCCCCACAATCTGCAGTAATCTCATACTATAATTATAGACAAATATCATTGTTGTGTAATCTTGCTCCATTTTCCATAATCACACTCAGTACTGGTGTTTGCTCTATCTGACATCTAGAATGGTGTGCAGTTTCATAATTAAGAAAACAATGAGTACTCTTAGTGTCAATCAGTACAGTTATGGGGTACTTCTTGACAACCCCCTTAATCCTAATGGAATTATGTGAAACTGACCCTGATAATGCATTCAGTGATATTTACATTCCCTCTTCATCCAGATCGTCCAATTCTTGAATTTTTAGAATTTCATCACATATGTATACTCTCAATACAAACAGCTGTCTCTCTTTACAAGCATGACCAAGTTTGAAAACATCATCATCTTAGTAACATAATCCATTCTTTCTTCTCTCTTTCATCTCAACAGAAGAAATTTTCTTGACAAGTAGGGTAGCTACCCCATTCTTCTACTCTTTGGTATGTGGCTTGTCTTCAATCTTGGATACCATAAGTCTTTTAGAATTTCTTTCCAAAGAGCTATTTTATTTGCCTCCCTTACTCACTTATTTTCACCTTTTAATTATTACCTTCATTGTAAACTCTTGGAGTTTGGCAAGGGTGATATGTTACCGCAGTGTGGATGGGTAAAACATTTTTACCCCATTTTTTATGTCATCTATGAGTCCTCCTAAGAAACTTTGAACCATACATTCTTCCATTAGCCCATGATTTGAAATTTGAGAATTCAATTTTTCAAAGTTTTCTTGAAACTCAGTGACTAATCCAGTTTGCTGATGTTTGTGAAATTCATCCATAAGATTTTCATGTTTCCTAGGTGAGAACCTAGTGAATAAGGTCTTTGCAAAGGTGTCTAAATCAATGTTATCTTGACCTTCTTGGAAATCTTGAAATCATATGTTTTCTTTCCATTTCAGATACATCGAGGGATAATTTACTTTTTGGATATCAGTCATATTATGATATGAGAAAAAAAAATCTACACTATCTGACCCAACACTTAGGGTTATTCCCATCAAATTTTGGAAAATTTGCTTTAGGTGGTCTATCTTGGTGTTCGTAGTTATCATGGCTTATTCTTTCCATCAATGTTGGATCTTTCGCTAATTCGTGACTATGAATGGGTTAATTCTTCTCCTTCCTCATTTTTTTCTTGAGCATGTGGCTACCTTGCTTGCATGGAACTCAAATTTTCTTGAAATAGTTTCATGTTAATCTCCATTTGTTTCAGCCCTTTCACATGATTAACCACTTCTTGGATTATTTCATCTTGTTCATGATTGAGTCTTGTATATCCTTGTACTACCCTATGCCATCCCCTAAAATGGAATTGAGGTCTCAAACGATTGTGATACCAAATTGTTACACCCAGTGTTTTAAAAGGAACGCCTAGGCTCTGCCTAGGCATGCCTAAGCTTGAGTCTTGGGAGAAACGCCCCGCCTTAAGCCTTTTACGCCTTATTCTTGGTAAAAGGCTTAAGGCGCACTTTAAAAAAAAATGCTTTAGTGAAATGATATCGCCTTTTAAAGACTTTTTTTTATAAAACCGGACCAATATCTCATTCAAAACAATCAAAAGACAAATGGTATCCCAAACCTCTATGCCTCTCATCCAAAAAAATGTGCATTTTTTCTTGTTTTTATTGTTTTTTCTTAGTAATTAAAAAAATAGTATTTTACTTTGCATATACTGAGACATATTTTAAGGGATGTACTATTTTAGTATTTTTAATAGCCTTGTTATAGTTAAAAATGTTAAAATATATTTTAAAAAAGGCCTCAATGCCTTTTTACGCCTAAGGCCCCCAGGCTTCTAAGGCCTAAGGCTTGGCCTCCATGCCTCGATCACGCCTCGCATTTTTTAGAACCCTGGTTACACCTAATTGAGAATTTATGTTAACAAATTGGGGAAATTAGAGAAATTGTATTAACACTACAATTAAGTTTACAATAATTGATGATTGTTACAATTACATAGGTTATCTATATATAGATCTCAATCTAAGTGTACGGAGTCGGTTAGAGATATACGGCTAAGATTGAATATATCAATTTGATCTAGGCCTATCAATGGGTAGGTTCTAAACCCGGATACGATTCGAACTCGAGACTTATAATAGGTTTTGAGCATATTTGTTTGGACCCGTGGCCAGTTTATTACATGAGTAGGGCCTGAACCCGTACCTGAAGACCCAACCCGCCTTGTACATTACTTTTTTAATATATACTATATCTTTATCAATATAACATGCAAGTATTATATATAAAAATATATATTTATCTATATAATAAACATAAGTAATATATGTTTTATTTACACTAATCATATATTATAATACATTACAAAATATTTTAATTTAAGATTAAGAAATAAAAAAGGGGATAAAATAAAAATAAATGTATATATCTGGCCAGACCCGAATTCGGACCCGATCCGATTCGAATACGGATTCAATATTACAGATTCGATTAAGACCCGATTCGGATCCGAATCCGATCAAGTGCCTACTAAATAGATCTAAATCTCGCTAGATCCAATCCAAACTCGACCCGTTGACAGCCTAATTCGATTTAAAAAAACTTTAAAATTGAAACTTAACTAACTAATTACTAACGACTTTACAAAACATCTCCCGTTATATCTAAACGACCCCGTCTATTTAATATTTGGTTGACTTAAATGACGACAATCTACTTAAAGTGTTGGTTTAGTGAAAACTCAATTTTTTCTAATTTTTATCACCCATGAAAGGCCGAGCGAATAAAACTGTTTAAACCTCAATCCTTAATCGGTTCATAATTAAGATCTAGATCCATAACCTGACCAAATTATATCTTAAATCGGTTATTTAATCTCATAACAAATCGATTCAACTTTCGATCCAGATGCATAACCCAACTAAATCAGATCTCAAGTCGGATGTTTAATATCATCTCAAATCAAATCAAATCAAATCAAATCTCTCTGATCATGTTTAATTTTTATCTCAAATCGATTTGGCTGTTCGATTTTACAAAAAATGTATACATTATTGAAGTGATTTGCTATAGTTTTAATTTTGGGTTTATTGGGGTACTATTTGATTTTAGGTTCTTCTCGTTTAGGGGGGTTAAGTTTGGATGGTGGTGATAGTTATTCGGCGCAATAGTAGTGGTGGGGGGTGGGGGCGATGTGAGGACAGTCGGTGGTGATGGTGGTAGGCAGAGGTGGTGTGTGTGTGTGTGAGAGATTGAGTGTCGAGTTTTTATATTTTTAATTGGGTTAATTTGGATAATTAAGTTTTAATCCCATGGAACCAAGTATATTATGTATTTAGTCAACCTTATTTTTTTATATTTTAAAAAATCTATTGTTTATTTTTTTGAATAATATTTCTTTAAATTTAGGGTAAGAGAAGAAAGGGTCTTTGTCAATGTTTTATAACAAGGGACTTTTTGAAATAAAATAAAATGATTTGGACTAAATTTTAATTAAAAAATTATCGAGGGGCTTATCGTCAATTGAAATTTTTTTATATCTTCCGGGGGTGTTTAAATTATTTTTTACTTGCAGTGACACATCGTAGTTAACTTTAACACCTTGTTAACAGACACTAGGCAAAGTCTTCTTTTTATATTCAAATGTATTAAATTCTAAATGACACTTAAATTTTTATAATTTCCATTTTATTTTATTTTTAGATTTTTCAGGGGGTTTAATTTATTTATATTATGAATGACATGTGGCAGTTAACATTGCTTGTGACGTTGCGTAAAATCCATAATTAGACTGATCATGCCCAATATAAACATCACAGGAATAAAAAATATTTGATAACATTACCATCATAAGAAATAATTAAAACTAAATGAATAACGACAAGATAATGAAATACTGAATCAACACAAAACCAATTCTAATACCAATCACTGCCAATACAACATAAGCCATCTATCGGGCATAAAATAACTATATGCAAAAGTCCAACTTTGAAAATAAATATACAATAACAGCTTCAAGAGCCTATGTGGCCTACCCCTAGGGCCACTCTCCGTCTCCTGAATAAAATAATGCAGAATTAGTAAGTAACACAAAGTAATGCATGCATGTATTCTTATGTGAATGCATGATTACTTATTACTTGTTATATAAAATTTATAGTATGTTTCATTTAATTATGCCTTATTTATATTCTATTTTTGCATAGTTATGTTTCATTTCGGATCACAACCATAAATGTTAGGGCGAACCAACTCAATGGCCATCTAAGTGTTCAAATCCACCAGTCAACAACAATTCAAGAATTCAAAACAACAATGCAAATAACAATACCTTTTATTATAAACTCCTAGGGCCAACCAACTCAATGGCCATCTAAATGTTCAAATCCACAAGTCAATAACAATTCAAGAATCCCAAACAATTCAACAATCTCTATGTGTGTGTGTGTGTATATATATATATATATATATATATATATATATATATATATATATATATATATATATATATAGAGAGAGAGAGAGAGAGAGAGAGAGGGAGAGATATGTATATATAGGGGTGTTAGTTCTTTTCGAACTTCCGAATTTTTCGTTTTTCGATCCGAATTTTTTTCGATTTTGGCACCAATTTAATTTTCGATTTTTGAATTTTTTGATTCCGAATTTTTCAAAAAAAATTGGAATGGAATTGGAAATCTTATATGAATTCCGAATTTCTGAATTTTTCGATATCACACCAATCCGATTTTTCCAAAATATTTTCCTAAATAATAATATTTTTATTTATTTTAATACATTTTTACTACCCATATATATATATAAAATCTATTATTTATTAGTTTAATTTGGATCCTTCATTTAAAACCATCTCAACCATTAATATACACCCATATATATTAACCTTCTACATCACACCAACCCTAAATCAAAAGACAACATTTGGAATTATATTCAATTGTTTTGCGGATCTAGATTCCAAGGATGATTTATATTAGGTTTCCTCATCTTCCTTTTGTTCATATATTGTATCTAAAATATTGATACAGAGGCTCTGCTAAGCTGTTAACCTCTCTTGCATTTCCTTTTTTAAGTAGGGAAACAATAGGCTTTCATCATTCACATAACTCTGTAGTTTCTTAGCATCGTAGTCAAGCTTTGATTGATCTTTCTTCAAAATGGCATGAGATGCATAACTCTGTTGTTTATTATATTTTTTTCACTGGTATGAGATACATAGATCTGTAGTTTATTGCATTTCCAAAATGGCATGGGATGCATAGCCTTGTCATTCACGTAGCTTTGTAGTTTATTGCATAGGTGATATAAAGTAGAGAGTTTGATTTTTATTTTTATTTTAAAAATATCCTTTTCAAAAATGACATTTTTGATATTTTTCAAAAATATTATAACCGATAATTTCGAGTATTCCGATATTTTTACGAACAATAAAATTTCCAAAATTTTGGAATATTTCGAATCAGCCGAAAAAGGGAAAAAAATGAATTTTTGATTTTTATTTTTTTGAATAGGAAAGGATTTTAAAATTCTGAAAGTTTTGGAATTTTTTCCCAACACCCCTATTTCGATCTGATCCATCCTAAACACACACACACACACACACACACACACAGATATATATATATATATATATATATATATATATATATATATATATATGTACCAAAATATATGTAGAGAGAGAGATGGCAGCCATTGCTGCAATTAGAGAGAGAAATCAAATTTCCATTATAGAATTGAATACCCCAAATCAAATAGACGCTATACCAAATACCAAATACCAATTTCAATTTCAATTTCTAAGACTAATTTCAATTTTAATTTATAATACCAATTTCAATTTCAAATTAAAATTCAATTTTAATTTGAAATTGAAATTAAAATTCAATTTATAATACTAATTCCTATTTCCTCCATCTCCTCTAAAGGGTGAGTGGTCCTATCCCACTCAAGACGCAAATTTATCTAATATACTTAACAACTCAAGCACATTGTTCGAATTTGAAGAAAATTCGATAGCATATTTTCGTAGTTCTCCAAGCACACGACAAAGATTCGCAAGTGTAAGTGTTATTTCAATTCATCAATTGAACTAACACTTAGCATCGCATCATCTAGTATGTACCAAGAGAACATTAAGATATGGCAGCAGAACTTTCCCAAAAGTAACAAGTTTAAGCCACTAAGAATATTATTATACAAAAGCTATGCTGTCTAAACGGGATAATTTGAGAGATCTCATTACAGGGGTAATAACTCTCGAACGGGTCTAAGGGCTATTGAATGCGTACGCATAAGAACTAAAAGGCTAGTATCTATGCGCATCTATAAAAACTGTAAACTAACTTTGTAAACTGTAATTTAATTTCACAAAATTAAGTACGTAGTAAACTGAAAAGTGAGTTTCTCCTTTTTGGGTGGGATCACTTTTTATGAACAATATTGATTGAGAAAAATGGAAAGAATAGGGTTAGGGATCCATAACACATCTGTTTGAAAAAATAGGGTATGTTAAGAAAATAAATCTTTTCTTATTGTGTCGAGTCTTATTAAGGGTATAAGTTTGAAGTATTTTTTATTCCAGCAAACCTATACGTTATTGATAGAAAATTATTCAAGTCATAATAATTTAAAGAAAAATAGGGATTATAATTTAATGTTTTGAACATGATATTGCTCTAAGTAAAAATAGGCATTTGAATTTTATTACAGTAATACTAATACTAGAAGAAAAGTTTTAAAAATTATTTTGTTCCACACATAATATGTTTTCTTGGACATTTAAACATTTCTCTCTCTCTCTCTCTTGAGATGTTGATAAGGGATAACATTGTATGGACAAAATTAATCCTTCAAAAGAGCAATATATATGGGCATCTCCATCAAGATTGCTAATTAAGTTGAGCTAGATGTCACCTTAAAAGCTTTCATTACCTGAAAAGTTAGCCGGGGCAAGAGCTTTTGAAACAATCTTGCTAAAAATCTAAGACGGAGCCGGAGCTATGGAAACCCTTTTGCTAAAAATCTAAGCCGTAATCGGAGGAGAGTGAGTCAGAGCTTGGAGTTTGCTGTGCAGCTAGAGCTGAAAGGGAGGGAATGAGATGAAGTTTGGTGTGGTGTGTGACCGTAGTTGAGTTTGTATGTAGAGAGAGAAGAGAAGATAAGAATTGGGGTTTTAGATTATGGTTATGTTGTTGTAACTTGTGGGTGTTTAATGGTCTCTGAGTTGTTAAGTTAAAATATATATATATATATATATATATATATATATATATATATATATATAATACCCCATATTTTTATGACTTTTAATTTTGGGGATTTATTAAATTTAATTAGAGATATTAATTTAATATTAATCTGAAAAAATATTTAAATACTTACTAGCGTGATGAGAGTTAGTAATTATTGAAATTTTATTGAAAGTTACTTTATGGGTAAAGTAAGTGGTGTAATTTAATTTAGTAAAATTATCACGAGAATCTAATTTGATAATTTTGGAAATTTATCGGGACGCACTTGTGTCGTGTCGAGATTAAATTCGAATTATTAAAAGTGAATAAATTAAAAGTCACCCGTATGGTCATTTTGAGTGCGTCAATGTGTCCAGAAGGGTCGAGATAGTCAAAATAATGTACCCGTGGGTTTAGTTTGGGTCTCGGGACGTTTTTAGGCGTAATTAACATCCCAGGAGGGCGTTTTAGACATTTTATATTTTTGGGCACGGAAACCCACGATTTTTCTAAGGTTATATCAGATGGTAGGAGTCATATTCTAAGGTTATAATAACCATAAACCAAAGACGGCCATTGGAGAGGAAGAGGAGAAGCTTTCCAAGGGGTTCTAGACCAATAACTCCACCGTTTGCGCCGCCGTCGCCGCCAAACTTTAGATCGCGCAACGAGGATAATAACCACACCGATCTTTTCACAAATCTGAGCCAAATAATTCCAGGCAAGTATCTATCTTGCTCTATTTCAGTTAATGCTTCAACGATATTCGTCTAGGGTTGATTAGGATTAATTTTTGTGAAAAAAAAAACTATTTTGGAGACTCGAATTTGCATGGTGTATGGGTGAAAGACGTATTCTGGAAATCAAATTCATATGTAGAGGTTAAACCATGAATTTGCATTAAGTTAGGAGTATAAAATCTGGGAAAGGAATGGGAAGAAACTAAACAAAGAAAATATTAGGGTTCTTGATATTTTTATGGATTGTAGCCCTTTTAATTCGTTATACTTGATGAAAATTCGCATGTCTTATGTAGATTATCAATTATTTGGGGATATAACACTTGTAGTATAAATTGTTGGGAGTTTGGAGGTCAAATATGTTGGTTTGGATGATTTTGGAAGAAGATTCCCATAACTGGTATTTCTGCAGTTTCGCCATAACTGCTTGATCGATCGATCGACCTAAGAGCATCGATCGATCGATCAATCGAGCCCCTGTTATAGATCGATCGACCCCTCCTGGCAGACTCATACTCCCTTATTTTAAATGGTTGATTTCAATTTAAATGAGTAGTTATCTTTGGACATTCTTATTAAAACATTTTGGGAGATCAAGAGGACCAGTAGGACTTGATAAAAATGGAGCATCTAATGTAAGACTAAATTAGGGTTAACGAGGAGTGAATTACACTTAAGAAATAGTGGGAATACGTGTTTAAAGGGTGAGACTCTTAAGGAAGTTACGTCGTAAAATAAAAGAGTACCTACTGAAATTACACTTGGGGAGATAGGATTTCACGAGTGTTACGTAGTAAGTTGGAATAATCCCATAAATAAGAATAAAAGAGACGAACCATTATATGGGATAGTCTAGTAATGTGCAATAAGAATAAATATCATAAGTATGGGTCGTGGGTGTACCTAAATTTGAAATGGGAATGGTAGTATACATATATGACTGTGTTTATGCATATACTATATACGTGTAAAAATCATGCCCGCGCTACTTGCTATCACTAACGTTACCGTGCTGGGACAGTCTTAACTCAATGGGACCTTTATGGGGAATATTGACTTGTACCCTAGAACATAGGAATCCTTGGTACAGGCTATCGGATCGATATTCAGACGGTCCTAAGAGACGTGAGGGTATGTGCTGACCTCTTAGTGACTTGGATTTATGTTTCGCCTCAATTTGTATGTGTTTTGTGTTAATACAGTTCGAGAGTGTTTTCGAACTAGTATTTCCCTTAGTACGAGTGATACGGGGACTTGATAGCAGAGTATGCCCGCACCATAAATTTTATGTGGGGTGCCGATAGTATATATATATTATGATTAATATATATATATATATATATAAACTTGAAATTTGGGGAACTATCTCCTGTGGCTAAAGGTAGGTAAGTAATGAATAATTATTTCAACTTGGATATAAGTGTTTGAAAAGTTTGAGGCTATATTAAGAAACTTTATAATCAAATGAGGTTTATGTGAGAACTTTGCTTTTAAAATTAATTTTCTTAACAACTAGAAATTGTCGGCATGAAACCTTGTGAGTAACTTAAGATAAGCAAAACTGTTGGGATAAATAGTGCGGTAGGTGTGCACATTAGAAGAGATGTGAGAATTCTTCAAGAGAGTACCGCATACTAATATGATTGTCACATTACCAGGTAAGCATTTTAAATACTTGCTAACTAAATTTTAAACTGTCTTACAATCGGGCTCTGACCCGTTTTTCTCTTCTCTCTTGTATATATATGTATATATTACAGGTGCCCAGCCCCAGGGGAATCTTGCATAGGATCCTTTGGAAGGAACGTGCTGCAGCTTAGGTGGGAGTTGCAGGCCTCTTGATTAGACGACCTCATTATTGATTCCATTTCTAGTTTTATTTTATCTAGTTGGGCATGTGTCGCCCTTTTTCCATCATTCAGTTGGTTTTATCAGAGATTGTGATTCGTGTATTTCCAGTATTTATACTTTGGGATTTTTACTGTCAGGATGTTTTCCTTTAAAGTTTTAAAGTTGGAATTAATTGGTTGGATGCTTAAATTGCTTGGATTATATGTTCCAGTATAGTTGTTGTGTGATTCTTAAACTATGGATTATGAAAGGTTTTAAATGTTGGTTTTAAATTAAAATTTGGAATTTATGTCTTAAAAACGGTTTTGTCACTTAGCTTAATTATTTAGGGTGTTTAAATTGAAAAGTTATTTTTGCGACAGTGATGCTAAGAATGAACCAACCGTTCACCATGGTTATAGTTTAATAAAGGACTGATCACCCGGAATTTAATTAGGCGGGGTGTCACAATATATATATATATATATATATATATATATATAAGCGGTCCGATCCGTTCCAAACCCGTTTTTATTGCCCAAGACCGAGACCAAACCAAATTATGCGGTCTTATATATTTTTAGGCCGAATTAAAAAAAACTCGCAAACGTGGGTTCGGCTTGGTTCTGTTCAATTTTTTTGGTCCGTTCGATTTATTCGAGTTCGTGCATACCCCTATGACTTACATCGAACACGTGCGAGGTGTTCATGCCACTTTCGGGGCCGCTTGGAGGCTGTTAGTTATATCGGCTCATTCGCAAAACGTTGTTCAAGCGTAAGTGTACCTATTTTCAAATTCGGGTCCTATTCTCAAATCGGGAGTCCCGCGACTACGTCAGTTTCTATGAGTTACGTTGACACCTGCGAAGTGTTCATGCCACTTACGAGACCATTTGGGGGTTGGTGGTAGTTTTGGACCACTCGTAGAACGTTTTCAAGTCTAAGTGTGCCTATTTTCAGATTCGAGTTCTATTATGAAATTGGAAATCTCGCGATTACGCGACCAGTTGCTAGGACTTATGTTGGACACATGTGAGGTGTTCGTACCACTTACGGGGTAGTTGGGGGTTGTTGGAAATTTTGTCCCACTTGCAGCATGTTTTTAAGACTAAGTGTGCCTATTTTAAAATTCATCTCCTATTCTCAAACGAGTAGTTTCGCGACTACACGACCAGTTGCTACGAGTTACATTAGACACGTGACAGGAATTTGTGCCACTTGCGGGCTGTTTGGGGGTTGTTTAGGGTTTCAGCCCACCCGCGATATGTTTTCAAGCCTAAGTGTGCTATTTTCAAATTTGAGTCCGATTCTCAAACCAGGAGTCCCACGACTACGCGATCGGTTGCTACGAGTTACGTTGGACACGTGTGAGGTGTTCGTGCCACTTATGGGACCGTTTGGGGGTTATTCGGGGTTTCGATCCACTCGTGGGATGTTTTCAAGCCTAAGTGTGCCTATTTTCAAATATTTAAAATATTATATAAAAATGTAAGTTAAAGTAAAGAAAATCTGGGTCTTGTGATCCAAGAAGGCAATTAAATTGAGTGTTTTGAATGTATGGCTAGACAAAATTGATTTGGGCCCCCCCAGCGTATTCCTGTACATGTATATTTACTGATTAGTTTCTTTGATATAATCTTCATAAAATGCAGATAAAATTAATGTCTTATATGGGATAAAAGTCAACATGTGCATGTACATTTCTTGTACACGAGCATTTAGAAACCCTAAGTTGGTGATGAGTTTTCAAATTTTGAGGATATCAGATATGTTGATTTTTGTCCCATGTGAGACATTAATTTGCCTTTATTTTATAAAGACTATATTAATGAAACTAATCAGCAAATGTATATGTATAGGGACAGGTAGAAATTGAGCTGGGTCAATTTGGTCCAATCACAAACTCGGGAGACTATTCTCAAACCAAACATCTCGTGAAAGGTGTTCGTACCCCCCATCATTCGATTGTTCCTTAAATAAGATTAGAGAGAATCCATCATTAGCATGTACAATAGTGAAGAATTAACAATATCCCTTCAGGTTAATTCTTCACTAATTTACATGTTAATGATGGGAGTCCTTAATCTTATTTGAGAAATAATTTTCATTTTCCTGCTACTAAATATTGATTTGGAGTCATGTAAGTTAACTTTCGATAATATGTTTTGTTCAGTCCAATCTCATTGGCAAATCATAAAGTGTCCAGAAGCTACTTCAATAAATGAATAAGGTAAAATTGGTATATGTCACTGTAGTCTTAATATACAACACATGCATTACATAAGCAAAGTCTTGAAATGTCACAACTCAACATACATAAATCATACTAAACATTCATAAATTAAACTAAACATCCATACGTTAAACTAAACATTCATACATCAAAGTAAAGCGTTAATATAGTGTCAATATTATAATAGGATACAAATAGGATTGATAAGGATGAAATAATGTTTTGATACTCAATCTTTCTCTAAATCAACTAAAAGATCCTTCAAATTAGGGTTGTCATAAAGAGATGATTGGGACTCTTTTGGAGCCTTTAACGCGTCTACTGGAGTAGTCATACCCTTTGGTGCATACACAACAATAGAAAAATTTCCACCATCTATGCACTTTAAGTACAATACCTTCTTTACGTTCTGAAAGGCAATAATAAAATGTTCGTTGATTATGCGATCTTTACCCTTCATAGTTGATAAATTTATCATAATAAGTTTGGAGTCAGTATCAACCTTGCAAAAATTCGAAGCATCCTCCACATTCACCCAATCACAATAGAATACAGTTTCTTTAAAATCTAGGTAATGGAGTTCTAGGATTCGTTGGATTATCCCATAATAGGTTAGCACCGTAACTTTTGATATTTTATCGCTTTTACTAGCGACACGGGTAGTTAAGGAAGAAATTGAAATTCCATTATTTTGCAACAAAAGATTTTCCTCTTATGGATATGAAACGAAATCAAAACCGTTGGTGCGAAATTTCCTAAAATCTTTCGCATAAAAACTAGGACCATTTTCTAGGCATGCAAGCTATGAAGAGACATCACCTCTTTTAAGAAGAGGCATTTATTAATGAATTTGTATTAGGACATGTTTTGACCAAACATCAATAAATAACCGTAAGAGGTGAAAATTACCTCTTTTGATACCCATGCCTTAAAATCAATTGTTGTGCAATTTCACCTTTTATTTTTGGCAATTTCGTTCTCATTTTTCCTAGGGATAAATTGTAGATTTTATATCATAATATATAAAATACATATAATCAAAGAAGAAGAATTCATTAAATACTCACTGTCTCCAGTCTTTGACTACATGTTGCGATTCGAAGACATAACGAGTTACTTGGTCATATTGTAGATTTATGAGTTTCACCTCTTTAGGGTTCCCAAAAGGCAATTCGTCCTCAAAATCGTAAGTTCCTTGATCATTCGTTCTCTAAGAGTATTGAACCTCCTCACATCTTATTCTGGTATATGTTCTCGAGTATATATCGATGATTCCACAGTAACGTATTCTTCAGCAATTGACCATCTAATATATCGTGTATTCTTCACATAATCATTGAAGGTTTTCATCAAGCGCTCAAAAGGATACATCCAACGATACCTAACGGGACAACATAACAAAGCTTCATCGTATAAATGCACAAGCATGTGGATGATGATATCAGAGAATGACGGAGGAAAGCATTTCTCCAATACACAAACTGCCTCGGCTAAAGTTGATTTCGCAGCTTTAATGTGCCTTAGGTTTACTCATTTTTTACAAAGTAGGGTAAACCACAAAATGATTTTCATAATTTCTCGATGGAGATCTTTGTGTTTAGAGAAGCAATGCCGAAATATCAGAGGGATTAATTGGATGATTACGTTCCAGTTGTGAGAGTTGCACTGTTTCAAGTCATTTTTTTGGTAGCTTACTATCCAACGTAAAATACCATTATAACCACTTGGAGTCTTCAAGTCGAACAACGTGTCTAAGAGGATCTTCTTCTCACTAGTAGTCAAAGTGAAAGCATCTGGGGGGATAGAAATTCTTTCTGTTGTAGGATTATTTTTTAACCACAGTTTCTTCTTTATTTTTATATCCTGTAGATTACGGCGGGTCCGCTCACCATATTTTGAATGAGATCCACCCAGACATGTTCTTATCATATATTCTGTAACATTCTTCTCTGTGTGCATCACATCAATTACATGCCTTACACGATGATATTTCCAATACGATTGTAAAAAATATTAATCATCTGGACCATGGATTCGCTTTGCTAGGGTCGTTCGGATCCTCCCTAACTTTACACTTCATGTTTATAAAGTGAGGGTGTTTGCCTATATATACCTATTCCCCGCAGTCGTAGTCGTCGTCTTCTCCTCGATCTGCTAACCTGAAAGTCGAGTGGGTTGCATCCTACACTCATGCCCGACAGGCAAAAAGTTAGATTTTTAGTTCCTGAAATGGTGACTAGTCAACAGAAATCTACGTTAACCCGTATAACTTATCTTACCACTATGATAAAGTCAACTGTCTTCAATTTTCTCCCCACATATGGGACATCCATAATAACCATGAACATTACAACCGGATAAGGTCCCCTAATCAAGAAGGTCGTGGATCGCCCACGTCACCATTACCTTAAGTGTGAACTCTTCACCCATATGAGAGTCAAACGTCATCACGCCTTTATCCCAAAACTATTAAAGTTCTTAGATTAATGGGGGTAATAATATATTAATATCATCGTCGGGAATGTTCGGTCTGGGTATCGATAAATCTAACAATGTGAACTCCTTTCTCATGAATAGTGTTGGAGGGAGACTTAAAGGTGCCATGAGAACTTAACAATAACTCTGAGATTGCAAGGCGATGATATTAATATATTATGCGAGTTAATCGGATAACGCACCGAATGAGATTGCAAGACGAATATTGTGCGATTCCTTTGCAAATTCATGGTGTCGTGAATTTGAATTTACGTTATGAGTGAATCAACCGGATGATGCATCAAATTCCCACCCACCTCGCATCGAGCATGCCATGTCACGACCTCCGCTATCTACGGTATAGTGAAAAACCATTTTAACCGTGAACCAAGTGAAAAATGCTTCAAAACCTTTTGTGGGACTTGGGAGCACTTGGGATATTTTGCAGCTTTGTTCTTTCCATTCTCACAAACCACTTATCTAGGCTCAATACATACAGGACACCCGTCCTTTTCTTCATGCTCGTTGCGGTACAATATGCAATCATACTTTCATGCATGAATATATTTTTACTTCAAAACCAAATACTTCAATCTCTTCTTCACGGTAGGATCATTTTCTGGTAACGTATTCTCTTTTAGGAGAATTTCTTTAACCCACTTAAGAATTCTGGTTATGCTGTTTCGAGACAAACCGAATTGACTCTTCAAATTAAGCAAACCAATCATTGCATATAATACCGAGTGATCTTCATCAAAATCTTTATACAACGGTTTAGCCGCATCGGCTTTCAACCGAATGTATTCCTAATCTCCTGGTAATTTAGCATCAAATTATTCATTTACTTGGACATAATGCGCACTATACGTATCCATAGTTTGGTGGTTTTGATGGTTGTGGACTCTGTAAGCATCATCAATTAAGTCAGTCAATGGACGATGTGTTGATGAATCATGTACCACTTCCACTAGTTAGGGTTCCGTTATGCGGTAGGGTACAGGCAATTCTTCTGGAACATAAGGTATATTTTTTTCACTAAGGTATATCCATATTTTATAGTTTTGACAAATTCCCCACTTTGTTAAATGCAACTCAACGTAATCTAATGACTTGTATTTTTCGTTCATACAACGGGTGAACAGACACGAAATCTTATCACCTTTAAGATTTTTGTAAACGTATTTAAGAAATTCTTGAATGCCGTTTACACGATTATTTATTATTCAGTTAGTCTCCCTCATCAACTCTTTGCATTGTGGTAAATCCATTTAATAATCTTAAATTTCAGTCTTGTGTTAATATGTTAAAAAAATGTCATGTTGCATACAGGAAATTAATATGATTACGGAAATGTCACAATATAAAACCAAATTAAACAAATTTGCCAAGTGATATTATTACAACTGAAACAAAAAATATTATTAAAACTAAAATAAAAAAAAATTATTCTTACAACCGAAACAAAAAAATATTATTACAACTAAAACAAAAAAAAATTTATTAGAACTTGACCAACAAATAAACTGGCCAACTGATAAAATAATTTGCATAATACCTCAATTCTTTCCCTTCCCCGCTGTCAACGTACACAGATACATCTTTACAGCCGTTGTATATTTCATCAACCATAACCTGAACCTCACCCTTCTGCAAAGGTCGGCCATATACTTTGGTTTCGACAAATGCACACACCAACAATCTGACTATTATCCAGGTCCTTGAAATTTAACTGCTCGCCAAAGTCATTGTGAGTGGTTGACAATGATCCAAGACCTGTGTCAGGCAAAGGCACTGAGAAGAGGAATATTGAAGGAGGCGACATTTGGGAGGGGAATGTTGAAGGCGACGACATTTGGGAGAGTAAACTTGCAGAGTGGGGAAAGGGGAAACCTTGAGAAAGAGGGTAAGGGAAACCTTGAGGAGGCATTTGGGGCTGAAAATCTTAAGTAGAAAGAGACACGAGTTTTTCAATTTCACTCGTCAAGGCTCCCAGGTTACTTTTAATCTCTTAAACATCCCCATCAGTCCTGGACTGATGTTCCTCTTGGGTCGAGATATGATTCTAGACCAAATAAAGCTCGTACACTAGAGGTGTGGTGTGTTTTAATTTTGTTTTATGTGATCCGACACCTCTTGTCCTCCCCATTTTGTCCTTTCCAAAGGTCTGGGTCAGGGCATCATTTTCCAAGTCATCATAAGGGCTCAAACTTGACTGACTACTAATGTCCTCTATTGATTCCAGAGTTGGCCAAGTGCGGCGAGAATTTATTATCTTTTTTTCGTCGAGCATGAACGTATAAGTTGACCCGATTTGGTTATTTACCGGCATCTGGACCATCCTTTATCCTACTCGACCATTCATTCTTCAAATCTTCATAAGATTTGTTGCCCAGCCTGTGGACATCAGTTTTTTTTGCTCTGTTATGTTTATTTTTCTCCCTTTGGACCAACTTCTTATTCTTTGCCTCATTCTCCAAAAAATCATTCCACTGCTCCGCCGACATTTCAACATTCGAAGGCACTCTGTCTTTCAGAGCCAACATATTGGAGCGCGATGCATACTTGGGGAAATGTCTTTGTCGAAGGTTTCTCTGGTATGTTCTCAACTATTCAGCGACCTGGGAAAGAACCTTATGCTTTGAACGGTCGGGAAATGAAAACTGCTTACAGAGTTGATCATAGATGTCATCTTTGATGGCTTGATTAACAAGGTTCCAGTTGTCTGCTCCCACGACTCCTATGTTCATTTTTCCAACGATAAACACTGGGCTTTAAATATTTGCAGGTCATTTTTATTACTCATGGGGTTATTCTCGCGAATGGAGAACCCAATGGGCTTATTTTTAATTGAATGGGAGGTGTCGGGAGAGCTGGATGGGGGTGTTGGAGCAACAGGTGTTTTTTGCCTACTCGTACTTGGAGTCGTACTTGGAGTAGGGGAATGAACCAAAGGTGGAGTTATGAATTTCTCAGCGACTGGTGATGAGAATTGTTGTTGTTGTGCACGAGATGAGGATCCTCGTTGGGGTGTCACATAGTCACTAGTACATTTTTTTTGTTGCCTACCGACATTATCCACACAAATAAAAATTATAAGCGACTAAATAATTATAATAATATGAAATTATAACTAACTAATCAAGTTTATGACTATATATATCTACCTTTTCAAACTAAGACTTTATAGTATGTTCAATGTGTCTGATCTCCATTCATTCGGTATTAGTTTTCAAAAACCTATGGATTTTTGTATATGACCAACGAGGAGGAAACGTATTTATGATTGATGTATAGATATCCGTGACATGAACTCAGAATTCCATCTTCTATAACTTATTGACAAGATTCAAATTAATGTGCATATGTCGCGAGACATAACAGTCTATGGCAATGCTCTTTGTACGTAGTTGTATCCATGACGGGTGAATTTTTTTCCTACCTTCTCTATCAACGTAAGCAAGGTCAGGGCTACATCGAGATTATGTATGTGGAATATATTCTCTATAGCTTCATCCCATCTTCTTGGTAGGGAAAATAGAATACGATCAAACAGGTACTTTTGATGAAGATCAACTCCATGATTTGCAAGAGAGTTAAATTGTTCAATATTCTAATTCCGATACCTATAAATAGGAGTACCCTTTATACGGCGTGCACTAATAAAAGTGGTATATGTGCGGTCCAATTGCAACCTCTCGTACTCTTATTTTCAGTGATTATCACCGTGCCTCATTTTTCCTGAGAAAAATACACGAGGGCGTCAATACGAGTCCTACAAATAAGGGCTCTAATTAGTTAATAACTATATATTCTTTTTCAATCGATCCAATTTAAGTTTATTTTATTTTAACATATGAGGTATAAGGGTGTTTGATTAATGTTTTGATTCATCACTATCTATCTCTTAACCCCATGCATGATCTCATTGAGGTAAAATCCAAACAAGAACCCGCCGTAAGTGTTAAGACACATTTTGTCAGGGTTTATTACAAGAGAGTTTGAAAGTATATGTGTATTATCAATCCAAGCAATCCAACATACTATCCAGCAACCAAACCAATAACCAATAATTATTTCCTACTCCATCTATCATTTACATGATAAAACACATACCAATAATCACAATCTCACTAAAGTAGGGTCATTTCTCATTAAACATATACATGAAAATTAGGGCTCAATTTTAACGAGGGTTAAAATAAATACATATAAACATAAACATGAAGATTACGGGGGGTTCAATTTTAACTAGGATTAAAATAAATACACATAAACATATACATGAAGATTAGGGTTTCAATTTTAACCAGGGTTAAAATAAACACACATTAATATATACATGAAAATTAGGGTTTAAATTTTAATTAGGATTGAAATAATTACACATTAACATATACATGAAAATTAGGGTTAAAATAAACACACATTAACATATACATGAAAATTAGGGTTTCAATTTTAATTAGGATTAAAATCCACACCCAATAACAAATACACACATACATATACACACGCTGCATAAATATACACCCACACATACACACACAGTATATACACACATACTGCACATATACATACATATATATATATATATATATATATATATATATATATATATATATATATATATATATATATATATATATATATACACACACATACACATAAATATATATATACACACACACTGCACGGTATATACACACACCCACATACACATATAAATACACACATATACACATATGTATACACAAATACACACACATATATCTATAGATAGAGAAAAAAATATTACCTTTGAGATTGAGAGAGAGAGGAAACTGAAAATAAAGAGGAAGTCGGAGAGGGTTTGGAGGTTTGAGAGAGAGAGAGAGAAAGAGAGAGTTCGCATGAAAATAAAGAGGCTGGTTTGGGGAATTTAATATAAAGAGACTGGTCATGGCCCAAATCCGTGATCAAAATCCATGACCCCATTGTTCTCCAGGTCAGTAATCGTGACCATCCCATTATAATAGGACTGGTTATGGCCCTAAACCTTGACCACTCTTCGTGACCATTTTAAATTGGTCACGACCCATAGTTGTGACCCATTTGGAGGGAATTTTGGCATTGGTCATGGATGTGGTCACGAACATAGTTCGTAACCACGGTTGGAGGGAAATTTGGCGCAATTTTGACGTCATGATGGTCACGTATGAGGGTCGTGATCCACTATGGTCAGGGATGAAGGTCGTGACCAGCTCCAACTCGGGTCACGACATTTTATAATTATGGAAATTATCACAAATTTAGTGGCAAAGCCGTGACTAGTTGGTCACGAACCAAAAACGTGACCAGGTTGTCGTGACTATCCGCCTAACTCGGTGCAAGGCAGGATTCTTCGTCTTAAACCCCCATTTTTCTCTCTCCAACCTTTATTAGTGAATACAAGAGCTTGTTCTAAGAACCCAATCAACATACAAATGATAAAACCACATCGAAACAATAATTGGAACATATTTCTATCACCAAAACTCAACATTGTGCCAAGATTCAACAAAAACCCAATACATAATTCAAGAACCCAAAGTTGAACAGAATTCATCAATAAACTAATGATTGCAATGGATAAATTCACATAATAAGCTTTGAACTAATTAACAATAGAAAATATGTTATAATCATCTTCTAACAATTTTAGTTCCAATCAATGGGAGAATCAATCAAATTAGTAATGAAAACTAACCTAGTTACTATCTAAATTGGATTAATCTTGGAACTAATAAAATTAGCAATTCTAATCAAATATAGGTCATGTTTATATTCATAATTCAATAAATAATCATAATATTAACACACATACAAGCATAATCATATTCTATTTAAACTTGTCTCATGATTTGTAGAGAAAAACATAGCCAAATCTCCCAATTTCTCCCCTTCTCTTCATGTGCCTTCTCTCTAGCCAACCAACTTTATTTACAATTTTGTTTTTTGATAAATGAGGTTTCTAAGGACCCCTTATAACTCTTATCCCACGAAATTAGGGTTGGGCCCCAAATGGGACGCTAACAAAAGGTCCAAAATAGTCTTTAAATGGTCTAAAAACCCACCTAGGTCCTATACTAACCAAATGGGCTTCAATTACACCATTTTTAAACCATAAACGGGCATGCTACACGTACCACTATTCCGATACAAATAATATACCAAACCAAATAACTAACAATTCACTTATTTACTAATTCTCCGGTACAAGTCCAAATATTAATTAATTTAATTAATTAATCATCGTGTTTTAAATCCAATTTCAAATCCAAATTGAATAACACAGTGACATCACCAGTCATAACAAGCACACATAATTATTTTTATTGAATTCATTAATTCATTGAGAATATGTTGTATTACATTCTTCCCCCCTTAAGCAAGGAATTTTGTCCTCGCAATTCGAATTCATTATATTCCTGGTCAAAAATCTAGGAAGATCTCACCCGTAGTGTCCTCCCACTACTATAAATGAATTTATCCTCTACGACCTAATACACACATAGGTCTCTCTCCTCGTAAATCGCGTTCGATTATACTCTAAACCAACTAGTCTAATCTTTGAACACCAATTAGCATCTCAGGAACTCTCTTCATCATGTACTCGAAAACATCCTACACACTAACGATGACGGGGTGAGTTCAAACAACACCGACCTCTCCCTATCTATGCCTTCTACAAGAACTTCCCATCGGGTTGCATACTCTCTATTGGAACTCGAATTCCATAATATGCCTAAAGCTCCAAACCATGCCTTCGCTCGTTCTCAAATTTCTTAGCTGGTTTCGCCAAAGTTCACACGCTCGACTAGGGACACGTTATCCTTCAATGTATTCCCAAACAAACACACACTAATAGCTTTCTAATTCGTAGCTAAAATCAACGTGGCCAATCAACTCCGACGGTCGCAAATGGTCTTATGCCCTCTTGAGGAACTCGAGACCTCATAATAATCAGACGAATAATCTCTTATACTCCCGTACTTCTTATCTTCTCAAGAATGTATAGTGAATCGTCAAATAAGTTCCTTGGTCAACTCTACCCCTCGTAGTTGAGGCCCTCTTTTGGAATTTATTTTTTAGAAATGTAACCCTCTCTGATCATCGAAGGAATAAATGAACTTATTCCCCATACTATTTGTATACCCTACTCTCAGTAAACTTCAATGTTGTCGCACCACTCCTTCTTCATCAAAATACCATCGCATATTGATAAGCACCCAAAAGTGTCTATTTTATACCCCAGAATAGATGCATTTTAGTCGCTCGTTTTAATGAAAATTGGCCTTATGTTCGTATTTTATCATTTTGCAGGTCAACACGCAGTCACAGTGTTAAATAATGCTAAATCTAGTCAATTGCGACGCATAAGCGGTTAAAATCTTGCATCGAAGAAATCAAAGGAGTCCGCGAAGTCTGGAGTCCAATTTGAGCTTGCCTAGAAGTGTTCTGAATATCCCAAACCAGTACCGTAACCCAAACTTAAGCCTACACCGAGCCCAGACCATTTCCCGAGCCCCGTGTGTGTTAGTTTGTGCCTTTTTATTATTTTTCTAGATTTTTATTTTTAGTCATTTTATTTTTAAGATTTATTTTAGATTTATTTAGAATTTATTTGCATATTTCTATATTTTATTTTTATTATTGTATTTTTTTTAGTTTTATTTTTATTAGTTTTTGAGAAATATAAATGCGCTAAAAAGAAAGTTAAGAAAGTGGTAAGAGATGCTAAGTTAAAAGCGTATGATGATCTTTATACAAAATTAGGAACACAAGAAGGGGAAAAAAGTATTTATAAGCTTGCTAAACTTAGGGATAGGAAAACAAAAGATTTTAATAACGTTAAGTGCATCAAAAGTGATGATTCGAGCGTACAAGTCAAAGATGATGAAATTATGAAAAGATGGAAAAACTACTTTGAGAGGTTATTAAATGGAGATAATGGGAGTAGATTAGATATAGAGGAACTTAGGGAGACTCGAGAAGATATATTTTTTCGTAGAATTAGGACAACAGAGGTCAGGATTGCTCTAAAAAAGATGAAAACAGGGAAGGCTTTAGGCCCAGATGGTATCCCTATTGAGGTTTGGAAGTGCTTAGGGTAGGATGGAGTATCATGGCTTGCAAAATTATTTAATAGAATTTTAATGACTAATAGGATGCCCGATGAATGGAGAAAAAGTATTTTAATACCTATTTATAAAAATAAAGGGGACATACAAAGTTGTTCAAATTATCGTGGTATTAAGTTAATGAGTCATACAATGAAACTTTGGGAGAGAGTGATTGAATATAGATTGAGATTGAAGACAACAGTATCTGAGAATCAATTTGGGTTTATGCCTGGGAGGTCAACAATGGAAGCAATCTATTTATTGAGGAGATTAATGGAGAGGTATAGAGAGAAAAGGAAGGATCTTCATATGATTTTTATAGATTTGGAGAAGACGTATGATAGGATACCCAGAGATATAATATGGTGGGTTATACATAAAAGAGGAGTGACTCGCAGATATATTGACGTGATCAAGGATATGTATGATGGTGCGATGACTACAGTAAGAACATCAGCTGGAGAAAGTAGTGACTTTTCAATTACGGTAGGGCTACACCAAAGTTCAACATTAAGTCCTTATCTCTTTGCTCTTGTTATGGATGAGTTGACTGGACAAATACAAGATGAGGTGCCATGGTGTATGCTATTTGCAGATGATATTGTTTTAGTCGATGAGACTAAGATGGGGATAAATGCTAGGTTGGAATTGTGGAGAGAAACTTTAGAAACAAGAGGATTTAAAATAAGCAGAACTAAAACAGAATATGTGGAGTGTAATTTTAGTAGTAATAGGAGGACAAATGGAGATGTGGTGAAATTGGAGGGTCAAGAAATACCTAGAAATGATCATTTCCGTTATTTAGGATCGATTATACAAAAAGATGGAGATATTAGTGATGATGTTACGCATAGGATTAGAGCAGGCTGGGTTAAGTGGAGAAGTGCGACCGGCGTTCTGTGTGATAGGCGTATACCTTTGAAGTTAAAAGAAAAATTTTATAGGACGGTCATTAGACCCGCCATGTTATATGGGACAGAGTGTTGGACAACCAAGAAACAAAATGTGCAGAAAATGAGTGTGGCGTAGATGCGAATGCTAGATGGATTTGTGGTAAAACTCGAAAGGATAAAATTAAAAATGAACAAATTCGTGAAACGGTAAAAGTAGTTCCTATAGAAGATAAATTGAGAGAAAATTGACTTAGATGGTTTGGACACGTCAAGCGTAGACCAATGGATGCTCCTGTAAGGAAGAGTGATTTAGTTAGTATTGATGGTAACCCAAGGGGTAGAGGTAGGCCTAAATTAACTTGGCAGGTTATTATAAAAAAGGACATGATATCATGTGGTTTAACCGAAGATATTGCATTGGACATAATGGAATGAAAAAATAGGATTCATGTAGCCGACCCCAAATAATTGGGAAAAGGCTTTGTTGAGTTGAGTTGAGTTATTAGTTTTTCATTTATTAATTTTATCTAGATTTTACAATTTCTTTTAGGATTTTAATTTTGATTATGAGATTTTTACTTTTAATTCTTTTGTTTTATTATTTGAATTTTTTTTTAGTTTAGGATTTTAATTTTTTTAAGTAAATTTAATTTTTTTTTTAGTTAGTAGTTTTATTGTGTTATTTTATTTTAAGGGTACAAAATTAACACACACACACAAACACCCTAACACCACACCCTCATCCCTACCATAAATCCCACACACACACCACAATCTAACCCCCCTCTTCTTCTTCTTCTCCAACCCAACACCCGATTCTCTCTCCTCCATTCCCATGTCCAAACCTTAGCCATAAACCCATCTCCTACCATTAAACCCCCAACTATTAACCCTTCCCCCATTAATGAAACCCCTTGACCAACTCCCCAAAACCCATAGCTCTTTCCCCCCTCGTCGGCGACCGCCCAAACCGCGGTCGGCACTGACCCGGCATCGACTCCTGCCGAGACCCCCTCTCCGACAGCGCAGCAGCCCTCCGGGCGCTGTCCAAACCCGAGCGAGCCACAAACCGGTATCCCAGCAGCGCCGGCGAGGCGAGTCCAGCCCTCCGGCGCCGTTCACCTACCCAGCTGCGACTGGTTCGAAACCCGCTTCGACCCATGGCCAAACAAACTGAGCCCCATCCCGATCCAAAACCGCGACCACCAGACCCAATCCAACCCAGCCCAAATCTTCAAGCGGCCACACCAACGAAGCCCCAACCCGATCTGCCCCAGCCCATACCGAACCCGGATCAGCTGTCAATCCACAAGCTTAGGAGCCAAAATCGGAAAACCAAATACTCTTTTGACTTACCCTTTTCAATCCAAATGAAATCCCCAAAAAAATATCACCATCCAAAACAACTTCGTAGGTTCTTCAAATGAGCAAGAGCTTCTCATTAAAAGGGGAAGGACTCTCTCTCAGCAAAGGGAGATAAACAGATAGAAAGGCAGGAACGTAGAGAGAGAAAAAGAGACTGTATATTATGTACAGTTAGGTTCATAAAAAAAATCCAAAAAATTCCCCAAAAAATAGTTTAGTGTTAGAATAAATTTTTAGGTTTGTTTTTTATTCTTTTTGGTGTGATCAAGTGCTGGATTTGTGAAAATATTAGGACACACGTGCATGAATGCGATTCAAGGAATCAATTCAAAAGGAGTCTTTTGTGTATTGTATTTCTTGCTCTACTTTTTAATTTATTGTTCCATGTTTGTGGCTGCGATTAATTATTTCATTATGCTTGTCTAACCACCCTGTTCAAAGGGTGGGATGCACTACGAATGATATTATTTTAATTAATTTGTTTAATTAATTTTATATTTCTAGGTAAATTGATTTTAAGTGTCACCAATTAATTTATGTAGCGAAAGTTAGTAAATTAATTACACGAATTAATGTTTGAATGTTTGAATCAAACTAGAGATAGGTTTTTTCGATAATTAAATATTAATTCGGTATTGAAATTTGAGGATTGATATTTTTTTCTTTAAATTGATCCTAGCGGGTAATTTTCTGAAAATATTTTATAAGTCCTAATTTTCCATTCGAGTGACATTTTTAAATTAATTTTCTGAAAAAGATTTTATTAAATTTATAATTTTAACGAGAGTTAGATTATTGATTTAATATTATCTCGAAATATTTCAAAATTAATAAATTGAGAAATTAAAATAATTGAAAATGCAGTGTAATCCCATCTCTTGACATTCTCACATATTTTACACTCGGTTGCACATTTCTTTCATCATTTAGTCATTTTATAATTTTTAGCATTTGTTAGTTAATTTTTCCCTTGAAATGGTTTTAAAAAAATAAAAAATAAAAATAAAAAAATATTTTCATAAAAAAATTTGGAGTTGCATGTTTTCACATTAATTGTTTCACCTTGAAAGTTGGATTGATACCCATACTTACCGCAATACGAGTTATTTTTAGACAAGTTTTGTAGGTACTCAATGAAATTTTGAGAGTGGCTTTTGCACGACAACGATACACACGCAAAATGCTTAATATCACATATCACAATGAACTACCCCTTCGCTTGGTTATAATCCACCAATGGCGCGCCCCTTCCTTATTTTGATAGAAAGCTTACTTCGGTATATCCTCATCCCGATCCCACTAATAATGATAACTCAGTCCCATTTCAATCATCATGAGGAAACACTATCCTTCACTGATCCGACATGTAGCTAATACGTAATAACAAACACTCATCCCGTATCTTGATCTTATCCTGCTCCCGGTGGTTCACACATCCGCTTAGTGAACCAATCCTGTTTTAAAGCTCCCTCAAAGTAACATCGTCCCTGAATGCTCAATTAGCTCGGGAAAATTATGGTGTCTACTACCACTACCCTTAAATATCTCTGACAAGGTCAATCCCATATAAATGCCCTCATGGCTGACCCAAAGCTAGTGTCAATCTCTAAGGCAAAAATTTATCTCTCACGTAGGTGATAACTAAACAATATCTAGATAAAACTGGAAGAACCTTGGACTATTCGTGACACTTCCACACAACCAAAATCTACTTTATATATTCACATCTATCAATAGACGAGTGTGCGAACCTTCTCCCGAGCCTAAGCACAACTACCCAAAGAAACAATCGACCCCAAAATGGCATATGAAAGCCTACCCTCGATAGTCGATATAAACTCACAACATAGCTACGCACACAAGCTCAGTAGTTACATGATGATATCTCATCTAAAATTAACAAAGTGACTGAAAGTAAGTCGACCAAATAAACTACCACATCTCTAAAATCACGACGTAAAATATCCCCCTCTCGACTACGGGTAACCACAGATGCATAAAGCTCAAAGGGAATCCATATACCTCATAATAATAGTAAACACACTACGAGAACTCACACATGATATGCATTGCACATAAAACACGCAAGTATCACAACACTCACTAACAGGTTAAAGAAAACACATACATAACCCTGATTATCGGGTTAAGGTAAATCAAATACACATACCTACCCTAATGCTATTGGGTTTATGATATCATCGCTATCATACAAAGGTATATCACATCTAAAACCTTAAACTCATTCCAAGATACATTGACCCTAACACTTTAGGTTCTCATATCTAGGTATAGACCCTACCCTATACCAAAACACTCGCATCTATGACATTCACCTTAAATAGCCCTAGTACAACCTCCCAAAGTTTGTCATCTAGGTAATGAACCCAAAAACCTCAACTATGATAACCACCATATTCTAGGGTTCTTAACTCATTCCTTCCTTCATCCAAAGGCTATACACCCCATTAGTCCATCACCATTGTTCAAACAAATCATTACTAACAAGTCCATACCGCTACAACTCCCCAAATTTTCATAATAAACCATTCTACTCTTAGGTTCACAAGTTAACTCCATACACTTAAAATAAACCCTTTTTAATTCAGTAATTTCACCAATTATAAAAAATAATCCAAAAACTACTTCTCCACATTTCAAATCACAAGAAATATAACTCCTTTCTATGAGTATATATAAAAACTATATGTAAAATAATCATAATCCTAAGCTCGAAAACCCCAAAGCCCAACCATTTAACCAAAAGCCTAACTAGGCCATATCTGAGACCACCGGTCGATCGGTGTCCTGGGACCGGTCATTTGGGCAACAAAGAACAATTTTCCCTTGTTACTTGATTCTTCATCTTCAACCCCCATTTATCTCTCTCCAACCTCCATTAATGAACACGAGAGCCTCCTTTAAGTACCCAATCAACATCTAATTGATAAATCCCCATCAAAACAATAATTGGAATCTATTTCTATCATCAAAACTCAAGACTACACCAAGATGCAACAAAAATACAATTCATAATTCAAGAACCCTAACTTGAAAAAAATTCATCAATCAACTAATGATTTCAAGGGATCAATTCACATAATAAGAGGCTTTGAACTAATTAATGTAATACCCCGTAATTTTATTGATTTTTATTTAAGGGATTAATTGAATTAAATGAGAATTAATTCGGATATAAATACTAACGAGATGTGAGTTGGTATTTGATTACGATGTTAAAATTGAATATTTTTTAGTATATATGGTAATATATGAGTATCGAAAATATTAAAATTGTCACGAGGCAGAAATACGACAATTTGGAAAATTTAGCTCGGACGCGCGTGTCAGTCGCGTCAGGAATGAAATTATTTAAATTAAAAAGTGGATTATATTTGTATCAACCGAATGATCATTTTGAGTGCGCCAACGTGTCCGGAAGGGCCGAATTAGTCAGAAAATACTAGCCGGAGGTTTAGTTTGGGTCCCGGGGCATTTTTAGGCCAAACCGGCAACCTAGAAGGGTAATTTGATAATTTTAAAAATTAAGGGATTAAAACCCACGAATTTTAGTGTTAATTTAGTTATTATTAAAAGAGCCACTAAGGCCATTATCACCCAAAAAGTGAGAGAGTGGGCTACGGTAGTTTTTGAGAGAAGTTAGAAAGAGGGAAAAAGGGTTTCCAAACAAAAACACCCACCACGATCATTTTTGGAAGAGATTGTGACCAAAAAGAGGGAAGAATCAACCTTGAAACACCGACAACACATCTAAAGAACAAATCTAAGGCAAGTGTTTTTATGTCTTATTTGCAATGAATATTTCCTCCATGTGTAATGTAGAAAACTATTTATGTCTTGGAAATTTTGATGAAGAACACCCAATGGAATTATTGTGAAACTTGTGGTTTTGGGATAGGAATTTGCATATAGAATGATTATGGGCGAATTCAATATACAAAACATAACTTTTGATGATCTGAAAACGGATTAATAAGGAGTCTTTTCATGAAATTGAATTTTGGGTTCAAGTTCATAGGGTTTGGGACAAGAATTGGGGATTTATGATTTTGGCATGTTAATTTGTAATATTTAACCCCAAAAGTATGTTAAGGAATGATCTAGGGTGACTAAAAATAGTTTACAAACATTAAAACATAATTTGGATAGTCTTAGGGTGGATTTAGAGAAGAGAAGAATGAAGAAAAATGAATTTGGAGATTTCTGGGCGAAGTCTGCCATCTCATTAGAAGACCTGCCTAGGTCGTTCGAACGACCTCGTTCGAACGAGCTTGTAACGAGATGACAGTATCCCTTCTAACGAGTTGGTAGTTCGTTCGAAGCCATTCGTTCGAACGACACTCGTTCGAACGAGATTTCTAACGAGCTGACAGAATGGCCTTTTACGCGTGATTTTATTTCAAATGTCCTGTAGACTTATTTAAATGGAGTAATAACCTTCCCTTATTGACTAGTGGGTATAGTTGTGAGATTGGAGTACGTTGAGGAGTAAAACTTAGAATCTTGTAGTAAACCAGATGACATTTATGGATTAGGAAACGAGTACCTAAAATTACAACGTGAAAAGAGTTGACGACTTTAATGTATATAAATCAGGGACTTGTAAACGTATAACATTAAATGATGGTATAAGAACGAGAAGTATACCTCTATTAATATTCTGAGATATCTAAGATGTGTGAATGCTTAGTATATGTGGTTATCTGTGTATAACATACCTACTATACTTGCTATCATGGGAGGTCGGCGTACGATCAGGGCCATCTAATCTTTGTGTGCCTACGGGGGGATCTAGATTGGTACCTCGAGGACATAGGTCAGAGAAGGACTTGTTGAGAAGTTAATAAGTCTGCTGATCATGGGAGCGTAGGTATGTGCATGACCCATGTGATGTGAACTATGTTTGCCTCCATTATGTGTGATTGTTGTTATTTGAGAACGATTCCTGAGAAATCCAGAATGCGTGGTCCTTATGTACGTGATGTACCGGGATTGGATAACAGAGTATGTGTGCACCGCAGCTTAGTCTCAGGGTGACAGTATTGTATATTTATGATGAGAATAATATATTGTTAATTGAAATGAACTGTTAGGTATAAATGAAAGTGTGCATAATAACAACATTGTAGTAGAAGATAAAAATGGAAAATCTCTAGTGATTAGGGTTATTAATTTGGGGAACCAAGAAGAAAAGTAAAACTCTCTGTTTAAATGAAGATGTTGGGAATTAAATCGTGAATCGTATAGTAATGTTAGATTGTGTATTGGACAAGTTAGATATGGGAATTACTCGAACAGGTACGGGTACGGGTACGATAGGAGTGCACAATTAGTTGAGAGGTAAGGAACTCATGTGCGTGCACGCACTATCATGTATTTTGTATTCACTGTTTAATGACATTAAACACTTGCTGTATTTTAAACCGTTTTCACAATCGGGCTCTGACCCGTTTGCTTTCAAATCTATCTTCTTGTAAAAATCTTTTAGGTGCCCAGCCACAAGGACACCAAGCATAGGAGTTCCGTTCCGATAACGTGATGTAGCTGCTTTGAAAGTTACAGGACCTTGACAGTAGACGCCTCCACTTTCGATCTTGACTCTATTATCAGATTTTCTCATCTATTGGGCATGTCGCCCCATTTCTTTTAGAGACATTTTATCTATTCAGTTTATTTCAGATTTTGGGTTGTAATTAATTTAGTGATGCAGACTTTGTATTTGTTTATTTCAGTATTCGGATTGTTGTGAGGAGTATTCCTCTAGATTCATTATTATTCCATGGTTATTCTATTGTGACTATGTTGTGGTGGCTATGTTAGCATTTCATAATTCAACTTATTGCATGTTAATCGGATTTAAAAAAATTTGACAACTCACTTTTTAAATATTAGGTGGCTAGTGATTGTTAAAATGTTTTCGACAGTGATGCTATGAACTGAACCAACTTGACATTTTGTATTAATTTGAATAAAGGAGTAGCTACCCGGTATTTAATTAGTCGGGGTGTCACAATTAACAACAAAAAATATGTTATAATCATCTTCTAACAATGTTAGTTCCAATTAATGTGAGAATCAATCAAATTAGTAATGGAAACTAACCCAGTTACTATCTAAATTACGTTATTCTTATAATTAATGAAATTATCCATTCTAATCAAATTTAGGTCATATTTATATTTAGATTTCAATGAATAATCACAATATTAATACACATACAATCATAATTATATTCCATATAAACTTGCCTTATGATTTGCAGAGAAAAACCAAGTAAAATCTCTCAATTTCTCCTCTTCTCTTCACGTGCCTTCTCTTTAACCTCCCGACTTGCTTTCCAGTTGTGTTTTGTGATAAATGAGGTTTCTAATAACTCCTTACAATCCGTAACCCACAACATTAGGGTTGGGCTCCAAATGAGCCACTAACAAAAGATCCAAAATGGTCTCTAAATGGTATAAAAATCCACTTAGGTCCTATACAACCCAATAGGCCTAAATTACACCATTTTAAACTAAAAACGGGCATGCTATGCGTCCCACTAGCCCGATACAAAAATATACCAAACCAAATTACTAACAACTCAGTTATTTACTAATTGTCCAATAAGAGTCCAATTATTAATTAATTTAATTAATCGCCGTGTCTTAAATCCAATTTTAATTTCGAATTAAATAACACATAAAAATATAAATAGTGACATCACTAGTCACAATAAGAATACATAATTAATTTTATTCAATTCATTAATTTATAGAAAATACGGGGTATTACATTGAAACCTTGTTAACATATTGTGAGCAAAGTCCAATTTTTAAATTAAAACGTATTAAAGTTCAATATTAAAAGTTAGTGATGTACTAAAGTCTAAATGACCCTACATTTACATACTCGAATTACACATCTACATTAGCAAAATACACATTTATATTGACAGTGCTCTAAAAGATTGGCTTAAATAGTCAATTAAGTCATTTAGCGTTCATGTCATATGCCAAAGATAATTTGGGATTTCAACACAAACTAAACTGAAAGTGAATCGAATTTGTCTTGATTCTAGATGCATTTAAGATAATCATGAGATTCACTATCATTCATGTTTATTTAAAACATTACACAAAATAATTCACATTCATAGGCTTGAATCACAACCATAAAATTCCAACTACGTTATTTTTAACTCAAATAGTTGATAATTCTATTCCCAAGACTCAAAATTTCTTGCTTATCAAGTAGACCTGGATAGTCAACATATCTCACACATTTGTTTGCTGTCTATCAAAAAGATACTTTTTATAAAAGAAAAAAAATGTGAGTGTTTAAAATTATTAAGGTAATCTAATAGAGTGAAAACTATTTTTAAGTGTGTTCAAATATTTTTTTAATAGGCACGTGTTTTCGTGAAAGGGTCGAATCCATTTGGGAAGAATGTGTCATTCCGTGCTTCTTTTTCTATAAATAAACCACCCCTTCATCTTGAATTCTTCAAATTTTTTGGTTCAGTCTTTGTGAAGTTTGGTGCATATCACTTTTGAGTCAAAGAGAGTATCAATCATTGTTGGTTCGTAGCACTGTTCTAAAAAGCGCGTCTAGGCTCCGCCTAGACGTGAGGCTTGGGAGAAACGTTTCGCCTTAAGCGTTTTACGCCTTATTCTTGGTAAAAGCCTTAAGACGCACTTTTTTTTTTAAAGAAAAATGTTTTAATGAAACAGAATGCCTTTTAAAGATTTTTTTACAAAACGGACCAATATCTTGTTCAAAACAATCAAACGACAAATAGTATCCCAAACCTTTCTGCCTCTTGTAAAAAAAAAAAAGTCTAACATGGCCGACCGACTTCCGACCAAAAGTCTATACGTTTCATTTGAAAGCCCCAAAATACATTTCTTACATTGAGTCATTTTGTATTGATTATTGATTATCGATTATTGAATGATTATTAATATTGATCGGCGTTCTAAAAAATGTGCCTAGGCAGGACTTTTTACAAACGTCAAGTTTTCGCGCAAGGCGTGTATTAATGCACGGTCAATGATGGTCAACATTTTTTGGGGTAAAGCACGAAAAAATGCGCGTTTTTTGTAGTATTTAAAAAAAATAGTATATTAATTTACAAATATTCAGCGATATTTTTAAGGTATTTACAAATTTAGTATTTTTGTTAGCCTTGTTATGGTTAAAAAATATTAAAATATATTAAAAATGGCCTAAACGCTTTTTTACGCCTAAGGTCCGCCTAGACTTCTAAGACTTAAGGCTTGACCTCCACGCCTCAATCACGCCCCTCATTTTTTAGAACCTTGGTTTGTAGGGAACACATTGCCACGATTTGTGTGTAAAAATCACTTCATCCCCAAGAAAACTCTCATTGATGGTAGTTCAAGCCTAATGAGAGAACATTCAACATTGGACTCGACCTATTCATCTTCTTAGGTTGTAAGTACTCTATCGTTGAATCTTTCGCTACTCCAATATGTATTTGTTTCATATTTTAATTTCATATAAACACAAAAGCTTGTAATCCATTCGTCCCAAATTAATAGTCATCATTAGAGAGGCAAACAATTTACAAAATAGTTTGTACTTCCCAAATTTATTCTCCTAAATATGATGAATATCTTTACATGCAAAACATGTCGTTGGATCTTTGTTCTTTTATAAGTATTTCTAGGATGGATACCTTTGTTATCTCACGTAATTGTGTATAGTAATTTTAGAAATACGATTATTAATTAGGGAGAAATCTCCTCAAGGAGACTTTTGTTTCACTCCCCTGTGCGAAATTTCCTCGAGGAGAGGGACTTGTCACAAAGTCCTTGTAATCATTGGTCGCCTTAGTATTTTTCCCCATTGACAGTTATAAAGATAAACATGACATTACACTAATAACATGATATTACACTCGTGAATTTTAAAAATTTCCATCCTCCTCCTCTAACTCAAAATTTTCTTAGGAATACATCACGCCATCGTTATAACTGGTGTATTCAATACTTTCTCCTCCGCAACACTAACATTTTTCAAATCAAGGTTGCTAGGAGGCTATCCAGATTCTCTTATCCTTTCTTTTTACAGTTTTGGATGCCATGCCTGCACTAATTCAGAATATCTATATTACTTTATTCTCTCTTGGGGGTCTAGCAGCTTAGCATTGCTATATCAGCTGTGGATTCTCTCTCTGGGCGAGAGAGAGCAAACGACCAACGGGAGAGAAAACTGAGCAATAGAGGCTACTAATTCGGGAAAAGGTCATGGCCAGATCTTCATCACCTAATTGTGATGGCGCTCAAAAGACAACCACATCTCCTTCAACACAATTACTTTGATGGCATAAGCAAAACATGTGGATCTACACCAAAGATATGCAATCATCACGCCTCCTCTATTCCTCTCTTCCAATCCCATCACATCAACAAAAAGGGATGATCTATTAGAATTCACCCGGTTGTAGCTGCCCAAATATCCAGATGACCAGCCAGAATATGTATTGTCCAATGCTTAATAAGCTTATATTATGTTAGTAAAAAAGAATGCTGCGTTTCCATTAACAAGGGGGGAAACAAGAGATGCCGCACTATATAAACTATGCATTAAGCTTTTCTTTCTCTACATTGTCTCAAATATGAGTAGGGAAAAACCCACAGAGCTGTTTTCTATGTATGCTCTACCGCTAATAATAATCCCACAGTGGAATCTTTCAACGCACGCCTCTTGCCATACCAGTCCGCTTTGTAGCCCAGTAACAGTTTTGATCAACCAGAACTCAACAAAATCTTCGTTGCTACAACAGATTAAAAAAATGAGAACTGTCATATTTGGTTCGAGAAAACAGTAGTACGAAATAATGCAGTACAACAATGGTGCATGAACATGTGGAAAGCCAGAACTGTAATCTGACGGCTCGCTTTCCTCACATCTAAACACTTTTTGGTGTTCAAGAAAAAATGAACATTTCCATTCATAGCAATCCTTGAAAACATTCTTCACACTAGGAATTACTCATCAAGCCACCGATATTCTTCTTTATGACCTTGCTATAACCAGACTAGCATGCCAAACCCTAACTTTGAAATTGTCCCCCCCCCCCCCCCCCCCCCCTCAAAAAAGACATTTTTTTTGTATTTTGTTGATGTTCTTGATTAAGAAGGTTCATCAAGTACTTGTTTTTTTAATAACGGACGGACTGATGCACAAATGATGAAAAATTAGTCAGTTTGGGGACTGTTTAGGTAAAATATGAATTTGGAATTTCACAATTTCTCTTTTTCCCTCGCACATTATTTAAATACTTCCAAGCATGATTTTCAAATATCTACCGGACTCAAGTCTAAGGCAAAAGTAACACAATGCACTCTGCTTGCTAGTAATTGATAACTTTTCACATGCTATTGGACCGGAAAAGGACAGTATAGGCAGAGTGACTTACACGAAATTTGGACTCTTGGAGATTCTCCATCAAATTCGCAATCTCAAGCTGCTTCACCACGGTGGCATGTAACGCCTGTAATAAAAATGATCATGAGTTGTGATATAACAAGGCTTCCAATTTCCAAGCATCACCAGGTAGTAGACGCCTTACTCTCTTTGTTCTGTCAAGGTCAAACTCAACAGACTTGATCCTGTCCATGGATTGCAGAAGCATTTGATCCTTCTCCAAAGGAATTTCCGCAGGCTTCTTGCTAATTTCTTCCAGTAATTTTTCAACCCTCTGAAGACGCTGTACACATGGAAGAATGTGATCTTCTTGTCTGACAGTTTCAGCATGAACAGGTGAACGACTATTTGGTTCGTCGTCTATCATGTTAGATGGATAAATGTTGTTTTGTCTTCTCCATGATGAAATCGGTAGATTACGAATAAACGCAAGCAGTTTGACCACGAAGGATACCAGTGTTCTTGCGACGCAGCGGAAACTTCTCCTTACAACCCTTTCCTGGATAGTGTCAAACCAATTGATAACCAGAGTACCTGGTATTGTGCAAAGCTTGGCTTAATATTCTGATGTGATTAGTTTGCAAATTTATATTTATATCGTTAACCTTTAAAAGAAGAAAAAAAACATATAGGACTAATAGTTTGCCAGGAAACAAAAATAGGTCATCATTTTGTAAGAAATATCCTCAGATTTACGTACCCTCATCAAAAATATTTACGGATGTAAATAAGAGTAGTTATTAGCTACACTGTCATGGATTATGTAATTAAAATACTCATGTCATGGGAACACCGTATAAATTAGGGGTGGACATGGGTAGGTTTGGTTCGGTTCCATACCGAAATCTAAACCAAAACCTATGTACTTCGGTTCCGCATTATTGGAACCATACCCAAACCAATCAAACCAAACCAATCATGGTTCGGTTTGGTTCGCGGTTTGGTTTTTGTTTGGGTTATTTCAGGTTTTCTTATGGTTCTATGTTTTTTAAAAACCAAACATAGTAAAATATTAAGCCAACATATCACAAAATTTAAAAACTTGTACATCTAAGTTAACACCAACAATAACACGTGTTTACTAATGATTAAATATGCAACTACTTCCAAGTTTAAAGTTAACACATAATTATTCCCAATAAATTTAGACACATAAACAAAGAATTAAACACATAAATCACAAATACATTAAAATCAACACATAATTTTAGATTTAAACACATAAATCTCAGATTTAAACACAAATCTCAGATTTAAACACAAATCTCAAATACGCTAAAATCAACAGATAGTTTCAGATTTATGTACAATAATTTGAGATTTAAACATCGGTTTATACAGGGTAGGTTTAGGTTCGGTTTATTTTGGTTCCACATTGGTTTCGTTCTCGGTTTGGATTGGGTTGGGTTGGGTTAGGTATAAAACCAAGAACCAACCCAATACGATCGGTTTTTTAAGTTTAGGAACCAGAACCTACCCAATGGTATCTAAAAATCAAACCAAACCTGGTGGTTTGGTTCGGTTCTTCGGGTTGACAGGTTCCACTGTCCACCCTAGTATAAATGTGTCTTGCCTCATTTAGTAATTAACCAACTAGTAATAGAACTTCTTTATTGCATTTTGCAGGTTTAGTAAACATGAAGTGGTAAAAGAGTGATGCTCGCTCCATAGTAGTGTAAGTATGTCGTGGTAGTGGCATCCCTATCTCAATACATGGCGTTAGAGAAAACAGTCATCCCATTTAGAGCATAGATCGGCGCCACTCGAAGAGGCCGAGCTCGTTTATGGTGGAGAAGTGGTCAGTGGTCCCAGTCTCGAACTGTAACACACGGTCGAGGAAGATATCCAAGTTCCACCCACTCCCCTTCGAGGGCTACTGCCACATCAAACCCATCATCTTTCAATGCTGTCACCTTTCCGCTCATCACAAGCTGGGACAAGCAGCCACTGACAGTCGTCAACCGTGTAAAGATTGCGAGATGTCACGGGAAAACGACCATATGAGCCACCATCTCTGGAGGCAGCGGCGCTGCGACTTCAACCCGTTCCCCCTTATAATGGACCTTCGTAAAATCCCTCGTGCCAACCTCCTGCTGGTCCATATGTCAGCACCAGGCTAAGGTCTCACATTTTGACTCAAATCGATGACCGCAACCGAGGGTGGAGACAAGAGCCGTCATGTGCAGGATTAGATTCAAAATTTTGAGCCTCAACCCGCATTTGGTAATTTGGGGGGACCAATTATGGTGAGGACGTCAACACATTATCTCATTAGGTGCCAATCACTAGCCAATTATTAAAAGCAGGTGTCGACAAAGAACATCTTCATGATTCGGCCTCCTTCAATGCAAGGTATGACTAACCCTCGGTTTGTTCCCAATGAAGAATGCTGTTACTATACTTGAAACAATAGAGGTCAGCCGAAAGAAGCCTGCCCATATCAGGAAACGAGCAACAGCCATTTGGCGGGTATAAACTCGGCAAACCATGTGCTTTGGGTTTCATTGACATTTATCCTTGATAAGCCCGTAAAGAGTGATTTTTGGGGTGAACCAGATAACTTAATCAAGGTGTTAAAACACCAAGAAAAGAGTTTACCTGGTGAGATACGAGTTGATGTTCCTGCTTGACGGTCACATAGATGGCGATGATTGTATCTCTGGAGAAAGTTAGCTGGCGAGATAGGAGTTGATGTTCCCGCTTGACGGTCACATGGATGGCGATGATTGTATCTCTTGAGAAAGTTTTCGAGTATTAAGTCTAGTGGGTATTAAATTTCAAGGACTGGTCAAGTCTGGATGGAACAAGCTCATGCAGAACCGAGAGGTTGATGGGAAGCCAGCCATTCAGCCGTGGCCAAAGATGAAGCATTTAAGGAAAAATTTCATCACGCAGAAGAACTACGAGAGAGACTTGTTCGTCAGATTTTAGAGTAGAGACGCGGTGTTTAACATTCGAACTCCACTGCACTCAGGCTGGCCTACGAGAGATACATCCAAGGTCTCCAGGGAGTGAGTAGGTCATGAGCTTGGGCTACATGGTATCCCAGCCTTCGGAAGGTTATAGATATGATTGGAGGGTGGAGAATTGTTGGATTTCGTGTCATTTTAGTATTGTTCCATTTGTATTGGGCCCTCCATGTTCTGTGCCTTAGTTGTGTAGTATTTGTACATTTGAGCTTTGTATTCTCTCGAACCTTCTAGATTTGTGGGCTTCCAACTGGGTAAGCCTTTACAATTTCTTGGTATCATAGCCAAAATACCCTTCTCTCTCTACAACCCTAATTCATCATCTTTGAAATCCTAGAGTCTCCTTGTCCATCAAGAAAGCCTAGCTCTTGTAATTGGCCATTATCGGCCCCTCTCTGTCTGTCTCCAGCTATCGGAACCAACCAGTGTATAGGATGCATCCCCTTCGATTTTAGTGTATAGAGGGTCGCGACCTCCCTTAGGGATATTTGCCCTTCAATCCAGCTCCGTAGGAGATCCCGCAGTTGTTTCCAGGTGATTCGGTATTGTTGCAGGTCGTGTGCGTTAGGATTCTGAGAAAATTTCAAGAGGATTAAACCTCTATTCCTTCCAGATAAGTTCGGGACTCGTCTCCTTAATTTAACCCTATTTAAAGTCTATTTTTTGTTGATGTGAGTTGAAGAGTTGTTGTTCTCTCATTTCTTGGGACTGCAGGTTTGTTCAGCAACATTTGGTTGTGATTCACCATGTTTTTGGCTAGTTATTGTGTGATTTCTCGCTCGGTATTTTTCATGTCAAAGGTATTTTCCCATAATTTTCCACCTCTCTTTCCAATCAATTGTGATACTTTATATGCCAGCACTGTTCTTGCACATTCTCTTTCTTTATATGTTTTACATCACTTGTGTAATTAAAATACTTATTTTAGATGATGCTACCACTGTTCTTGCACATTCTCTTTCTTTATATGCCAAATCAGATGACCCTTTTGACTTCCACCTGTGTTCATATACCACAGGTGGAAGAAGTGCATATGTACTGTCCTTGAAACAAGGCATCGATTATAAAGAGTGTAATAAATACCTTCTGTATTTGATGTTGTCTCAGTACAAGAATTCCCCAAATCATCCATTTTAGGAGATTGATCCCGAGAGTTTCCCAGTCCTTGCTCAGTGGCACTAGCTTTATCAATCAGACTAAAATGATCATCACAACTGTAGTAGGCAGGTTGATCTGATGCCCTGGCCTGCATATAGACAGAGAATGGTGATGAAAAAATCATATATATGTATAATGCTCTCTCAAACATTTAATCTAGCATATTAGAGTTGACAAGAGTTGATATTGTTAACCACAGGTTCAAGAACTCACTTCTTCATCGAGCGGTGCCAATGTCGGAATCCTAGAACTACTTTCTCTCGTTAAAGAACAGGGATCATCATCTGATGCCGATTCTATTGTTGATGTATCACTAATTCGCCCCTGATAGCACAAAGTAAATAATATTATATCCTGAACAACATTAATTACAAATTATGACATATCACATACTGCATATCAAATCCTGTAACTTGCCTTCAGCGGTCGTATCTGAATATAAGAGTCAATTTTTTCTTGGTCACTCAGTACTCGAGTGATTTGCCTCACAAATGTTGCTTCTGCATTACATACAAGCTACAAATGGGAGAAATAGATTTAACTTACATACCAGACATCAAATTACTGATCTAATTAAAATTCAGCGATAAGATGATTTTCTTTTAAGGCATAGCATAACTATAGATAGCAAATAAAACATTTTCAATCCAACAAAGCCCTACCTTCATTATTTCAGGATCACTCCATGGACCTATATTAGACCGAAGACACCCCCCTTCAGCATGACATGTGCATGATCCACCCAAAAAGTCAGGTAATTGACTGAAGGGAGTTAAAAAAGATTATCAGATTATTTTATTATTTTTTATAAATATCAGAATGGTATAGTAAAATGCAGAATTCAAGGAATCTGATGAATTTATTATTGAAAATCTAGATATGGAGAAATCGGGAGAAAAAAAATCCATACCTTGCGTCAACGGCTTCTAGTAGTTTGCCTAAGGATTTAGGTTCGAGAACCTACAAATTTTCAAAACAAATGTGCAGTCAGTCAATGTTGCAGAAAAATGGACGAAAAACATATAAAAGCCTCACGCACGCCTTTTACCTGTATTTTTGATATAGTCTTCGCATCAAGGAACTGCTGCGCTGCTGGCCACAGCATCTTCTTGAAGCTCGGACCAGCATTAACAATGAACATTCGGTGTAGCGTCTGTCGATAGATAGAGAACAATTATCAGCAAAGAAAACAACAGCGTTGGAAGAGAATCTTACAGAAAGGAGATGAACCTCTGGGTAGTAGCTATTGTCGATTTTAGTCATGGCCGCCAAGAGACTTGTAGCTGTTCGTGTGAAGTTCTTGAAACCCTGTATATTGCAGATCAAAAGAGATCATAATCTCCCCAAAATTAGAGCTGGGTACAATTTCAAGCCTCGAGAAGTGGGGACTAAGCTACATAAGTATATCTAGGTTAACTTTTTTTCTTAATATCTAATCTATTTTTACTCGAACTTATTTAGGCAAAAAGCAAGAAAAGTGCAAATCAGTATTTTCATAAAAATTAATAAATATGTTATTTCCATCATCCTACAATCTACACAATAACTTCCACGCAAGAGTTAATGATGACTTAAACATTGGCATTCTCAAGATGTTTGGAAGAAAATGCCCATAGAGAAGTAGTGAACTTAATTCTTTCCCAAAATAACGCGTTGTCTTCAAATTTGTCGTCAAACTCCTATGCCGTTCTACCAACTCTTCCAAACCAAAGCCGTCATCACAATACATCTTTAAACACAAATTACTTTCCTTCTATTGCCAGTCCCAACATACTCCACAAGAATATCTCTCAGTCGTTTACCAATAAGCCAATACAATTACCTAATTTATGCCAACTCCAATAATAGCATATATATACACGACAAAATTGTGGGGTATTGTATAGCCCATCATGCTTATTCTACTTGCTTTTTTTGGTTGGTTATTCTAGTTGTTGAAGATACATGCCTGTAAACTAATCACTTAAGATTGAGCATTAAGTTTCTAGTTGCGTTAGTTAGAAAAGGATAGTGAAAGACCAAGACAGACTGACATGACGGCTTATTGTTGGTTGGTTTTTGGTTCCACTAGCGTGGACCCTAAAACTAACCAATAACAAGCCGCCATGTAAGTGTGTACAAAAATTCGGTCACAATAGAATTTTCGTACGGTAACAGATCACATTCAATTTGGAAAAGGTTCTGGTGTTGGGTCAACATACCAGGCCTTGCACGTCCAAAATTGTGGTTGTCGAACAGATTTGCCTCTTTGCTGCAATCGAACATGCAGGGAACTTCTCATGTAGAGCTCTCTCAAACTCTTGGACATGGTATTTTAAATAGCGATCCATTGTGGTGATGCGCATAAGCTTACTTGGGTGTGCTTTGCCAAGCCTCTCAATATACACAGGCCTTCCTTCTCTATCAACTCCATGGTACCCTTGTGGGTAATATTGTAAGACTTCATCCAGCTCTTTAAAATCAAAGTCCTGGGGATTCATTAAGTCAATATTATCATTAGGAATAGACATCACGACAATATGACTAAATTATAACTCTAAAAATACAGGCATTAATAAATATCTGAAGCCACAAAAGTAGCGGCCACAAGTTAAAGAATACAAACATATATAAGACGACCTATGCTATTCTTCTAACTCTAAGAACGCAACTCTCACGACTGCGGGTGCACAGAGATACATTGCTACACATGGTTAGTGAGTGCAACCTTGTATAGTGTAATTACCTCCAATATGGTATCCGTTCCATACTCTCTTCTCCAATTAAGCATGTCTTCCCACATCTGGATTGTTTTTTCAATGTTAAAATCTCTAGCTTTCAAGAATCTACAAAACATACATGAACAAGTGAAGGTTAAACCAGAGAAACAGACTGCGAAATAATCAGAAATTAGCTGGAATCCCAAAGCTAAACATATATCACCAATATATTATATAATCTCACACACAAACAGCCATGTAACTTTTATATGTAATGATTGTAGACTTATGATATGTACTAACCTCAGCAAAGTATGATACTCATCATGTCTAGCTGGCAACAAATCCCTGTCAAGGAGTTTTTGACGCAATTCCTGAACCGTACTCTCCTCTTTTGCATCACGTACATCCTCTATGGAAACTGAAGGTACCCTATAATCAATTTTCCTTTTTCCTCTCTTCTTAAGAGAATGTGTAAACTTGTTTGAAGCACTCAAGGCCTTCTTTTTCAGAGCACCAATTTTAGATCGCCGCCTCTCATCTTCCGAAACCTCAAAATCTGATCTCCTCTCTCTTATTTCATCATAAGCCTCTAGTCCTTCTAGGCCTGGCATATGAAAATTTGAGTTATAAAAAGGCCATCGAGTAAATTAAGCTACATTCACATATGGTATGATACCATACAGTGTACACCATACACTTACCTGACATTTTAGCCAGGTGCAGAAGGAAGAGACTTGGCGCTTATCCTCAGAGCAAGAAAAGATATTCCCCAGCAAAACCATTAAAGTCCATGTTACTCTACATCATCAAAATCCTAATATGCCTTAGTATCAAGGTTCAATAAAAAATGTAAAATCACATAATGCAGAATACAAACACATCTCAATTGAATTTAAAAGAAGGTAATGTGTTCTTTTTGTTTGGGTACAGTTAGAATGAAAGTGTTGGGTCATTACTCATTATGTCAAACTCCGTGCAACTTTGGCTGTTTGTGCTTGATAACATGGAAGTTAAAACTTTACCCACAAAAGTAAAAGAAAGCAGAATCCTCTATTTCACAATCCCTAAATAATTTCAAATAGTACAACTCCAAAAAAAACGGAGAAAGACAACATTATATCAAGGTAATTTTACATAACATGAACCAACAATCATGCTTAATTTCTCAATCTGATATCAAAATTACAATTCTTCAAACTCTGATATCCAATTATTCAGCTGAAGATTACCAACCGATACAAAGCGAGTCTATGAATCATAAAACAATAACGTTCCGAAAAATGAAAAGCCAATAAAATTTAACAATGCCAATAAATACCCGATCAGATCTCACATTAATATTGAATAAAATACACTCTGCACCTTCCATATATGCGTGAACATATATGCACACAATGAATATAAATAAATAGGAACAACGAACCTTATACAAACCCTAAGAAAAAAGATCTGGATCGCAATCTGCAGAGCTATTCAACTGGTTTTCTATTTGCGGGGAGGTAAAGCCGGTGGACCTAATAACATGTTTTACAAGTTATAAATTGTCTTACGACTTTTCTCCAGAATTTCTCGGAGAAGATAATTATCACTGTGCCGGCGTATATATTGATATATGTATGTGTATATATAAATTTGTGTTCTTATTATTTCTTTGTTTCTCTCTTTTTTTTTTCTCTCTCTCTCTCTCACACACACACTCAACCAAATTGTGAAGGTTCCAGCGGCTCTTTCCTTTATGCTTATTTGTCACCGTGTCCCCTTCGTTTTAGTGTTGCGTGTCTCCTTTTTTATTTATCTAATTTCTATTATCGGAGAAAAAAAAGGTGAAAAAATTCGGTTAAACTGGAGTTACGGTTTTAGCCCTTTGTGCAAAAGTTTGGATTTTTTTTACTGAACGGCAATAAAGGAAGGGAACAGTTTTTCTGTTGATGTACAGTGTAGGGGTGTTCCTAAATGGACTCGGGTTTTCATGGGATAAGTAGGGTGGTTTACGTGGAGGGTTGGGAAGTATCCACGTAATAGATTTGACAAGGACTAGATAGGGAACCCAGTTAATAAACGTCGACCGGCAGTTAGTAAGCAAGCAAAGGAATGTAAGGACTTGCGGGGATAAAAATGATACAAAGTAAAAGTCACATAATGATTACACAATATTTGAGTAAATTATTAGTGAATGATACCCCCCAAAAAGTAAATTATTAGTGATAAGGTGTTAAGTGTTGGTTTAATTATAACATGTGATAAGATATAAAAACGCACAAGAATATTAAGGGATAATTATATTTAGATCTTATTTATCGGGTGAATATTTTTATAAGTTTTGTTGACTTTTTAATAATTTTATAAGTCTTATTCCAACTTTAAAAAAAAAAAATCACAATTTTCCCCTTTTAAAACCATTTGTGACTTCCTTGAGGAATTTACATAAGTGGTTGGATTTTTTTTTTAATCTTTAAATGATCATAACTTTTGATTCACAAATCCATTTTTCACAAAATTACTATTTTTGAAATCTGCTCGACGAGATCTATTAAACAAGATCCATGAAAGCTATAAAATTCCAAATAAAAAAATTTACACAAACAGTAAACTTTATTGGATGCACTATAATATGAAATAGTTTTATATATGTGTCATTTTCACAAACAGACGGTAACATTTACTGTGTTAATATTACACTATATATATATATATATATATATCCGGTGGATCCAAACCATTTTTTTCAAAATTACCTTATATTTAAAGGTTCACGCTAGCGGTATCCAATCCTTACCACCATTGTTGGAGCTTCAACGACCTTCGTTAGAGCTCCGATTTGGGGTGGGTAAGGGTGGCATGTGGTGCCGCTGGCGCGGACCTTTGAAAATAAGAGACTTTTGAATAAATGGATTTTGAATCCACCGGAATATCATGGGGTGCCGATGGCGCGGACCTTTGAAAAGAAGATTGGATAAATGGGATCGGGATCATCTGGAGCACCGATTTGGGGTGAGTAGTGGTGGTACAGAACTTTAAAAATAGGAGCATATTGTATATATATATATATATATATATAGTTTGTAAAAATATCATAGATATTAAACTTTATTGTATACACCAGAAAATGAAATAGTTTTATATTTGTGACATTTTCACAAACAATAACATTTACTGTGTTAATATATTTATGAAATAGTTTTATATATATAACATTTTCACAAACAGTATTGTATACACCAGAAAATGAAATAGTTTTATATTTGTGACATTTTCACAAACAATAACATTTACTGTGTTAATATATTTATGAAATAGTTTTATATATATAACATTTTCACAAACAGTAACATTTACTGAGTTAATATTACACAATATATATATATATATATATATATATATATATATATATATATATATATATATATATATATATATATATATATACACGGTAGATCCAAACCTCTTCTGTTTTTTTAATTATCATATTTTTAAAGGTTTACGCTAGCGAGATTCAATCCCCACCACTACCCACCCCCATTGTCGAAGCTTCAACGACTTTCATCAGAGCTATGATTTAGGTGGGTAGTAGTGGCATAGGTTGCCGCTACCGCGGACCTCTGAAATTAAGAGAATATTAGATAAATGGAGTATGGATCCACTGGAGCTCCGATTTGGGGTGAGTAGGGGTGACATTGGGTTAGGTTTATATCTATAACATTTTTACAAACGTTAACATTTACTGTATTATATATATATATATATATATACGGTGTATCCAAACCTCTCTTTTCTGATATTATCTTATTTTTAACAGTGCGCGCTAGCGGTATTTAATACCGACCACCACCAATCCCAATTATCGGAGCTCCAACAACCTTCATCAGAGTTCTGATTTGGGGTGACATGGAGTGCCGCTAGCGCATACCTTAGGAAATAAGAGAATATTGGATAAATGGGGTTTGGATACACCAAAGCTCCAGTTTGAGGTGAGTAGGGGTAGCATTGGATTAGGTTTATATCTGTATTATTTTCACAAATAATAAATGTTACTGTTCGTGAAAGTGTTACATCGGCATCCCATGCCACCTCAAATCAGAGCTCTGATGAAGGTTGTTGGAGCTCCAATAGAGGGGGTGGGTGGTGGTGGGGATTGGATGTCGCTGGCGTGGACAGTTAAAAACAAGATAATATCATAAAAAAGAGGTTTGGATAGACCGTATATATATATATATATATATATATATATATATATATATATATACTGTGTTATATGAACACAGTAAATGTTAATATTTGTGAAAATGTTATAAATATAAACCTAACTCAATGCCACCCCTACTCACCCCAAATCGGAGCTCCGGTAGATCCAAACCCCATTTATCTAACGGAGTTAGGTTTATATCTATAACATTTTCACAAATATTATAAAAAAGAGGTTTGGATAGACCGTATATACTGTGTTAATATATATATATATATTAACACTATATATACGGTCTATCCAAACCTCTTTTTTCTAATATTTGTGAAAATGTTATAGATATAAAGAGGTCCGCGCCAGCGGCACCCTATGCCACTACTACCAACCCAAATCATAGCTCTAATGAAAGCCGATGAAGCTCCTACAATGGGAGTAGGTAGTGGTGGGGATTGAATGTCGCTAGCATAAACCTTTAAAAATATGATAATTTTGAAAGAAAAAAAAGTGGTTTGGATATACTGTGTGTGTGTGTATATATATATATATATTATGTAATATTAACTCATTAAATATTATTGTTTGTCAAAATGTTATATATATATTGTGTAATATTAACTCCGTAAATGTTACTGTTTGTGAAAATATTATATATATAAAACTATTTCATAAATATATTAACACAGTAAATGTTATTGTTTGTGAAAATGTCACAGATATAAAACTATTTTATTTTCTGGTGTATACAAAAAAATTTAATATCTATGATATTTTTACAAACAATAGCATTTTTTGTGTTATCACATTATATATATATATTCAATATGCTTTTATTTTTAAATCTCTGCGCCACCGGCACCTAATGTCACCCCTACTCACCCCAAACCGGTGCTTAGGAGTATCCAGATCCCATTTATCCAATCTTATTTTCAACGGTCCGCGCCAGCGGCACCCCATGACACTCTGATCGATCCAAAATCCATTTATTCAAAAATCTCTTATTTTCAAAGGTCCGCAGAAGCGGCACCACATGCCACCCTTACCCACCCCAAATCGAAGCTCTGACGAAGGTCGTTGAAGCTCGAACAATGGTGGTAAGGATTGGATGCCGTTAGCGCGAACCTTTAAATATAAGGTATTTTTAAAAAAAATAAGGTTTTGATCTACCGGATATATATATACTGTGTAATATTACCATAGTAAATGTTAGTGTCTGTTTGTGAAAATGTCACATATATAAAACTATTTCATATTCTAGTGCATACAGTAAAGTTTACTCTTTGTGTAAATTTTTTTCTTTGGAATTTTATAGCCTTCATGAATCTTGTTTGATAGCTCTCGTCCAGCAGATTTCAAAAATAGTAATGTTGTGAAAAATGGATTTGTGAATCAAAAGTTATGATCATTTGAAGATTAAAAAAAAGTCCAACCACTTATGTAACTTCCTAAAGGAAGTTACTGATGATTAGTTATAAAAGGGTAAAATAGTGAAAAAAATCCCTAAAAAGTTGGAATAGGACCTATAAGATTGTTGAAAAGCCAATAGAACTTATAAGAATGTTGACCCAACAAATGGGACCTATATATAATTATCCCGAATGTTAATTGGTTGTAGAGTTGTCATTCACGAAATATTATAAAAAAAAATAGTTTTAGTTATTCTTGTATTTTTATTTTTTAGTTGTTGATTTTATTATAAGTATTATGTAACAAGTGTCACTCTCTGTGGAAAGAAAAATGAGTGATTAAAAAGTAATTATCGATGATTTTGAGTGATTATGGAACTTCGTAAAATTTTAAAAACACATGAGATGGAATCCTAACAAATCTTAGGAAATGGAATTTAAAGCCAAAAAAAAATATTAATATTATTTACCACTCTCTCTTCTAAATTAAGAGTTTTTTTTATATATATAAAGTAAAGATATACTCAATTAACGATCAAGATCAACATATGTTTACTATCGTGGTATTTGGTTCGTTGATTATGTCCAATAAAAAAAGCGGAGCGGATTGAGTATTATATAAAGTGAGAAAACAAAAAATCATATCATATTTTAGGGTTCCCCAAAAGCCCTTATGTAATATATTTGATGTCACCGGATATGTTTATTACTAATCCACAGTTTGTTTCATCTTCTCTCTCGGAATATATGGCTTTAACTTTCGTTTCATAATTCGTGGTTGTTTTGTGAATAAAATGTTTAAAAACAAATTACTTCCATCCACTTTCCCCACTTTCACGTCTACGTTCCAAAGAGAGGGAAAACATAAATCTCAAATAAGCCAAACACATAGACAAAAAGAGATAGAAAATAGGCCTGAAGAACACTTCATGGAAGATAATGGGAAAATTCGTGAAATATAACCACGAAAATTATTAAGGAAATAGTCCAAGACTCGATCATCAAAAACAAAAAACAAAATAAAAAAAAAAGGATGGAGGAAGAATCACCTAAAATTTGAACACCAGTGAAGGAAAAGAAACAAGAAAGAGATGAAGGAGAAGAAGTTAAAGAATAGGAAAAGAGGTAAATTTCGGCTTAAGGGTAAAAAGGTATGTGCTCATAATAATAAAAAAATACCCTCATATTCTTCAAAGGCCAAGCATATAAAGTTGTCATATATGGAGATAGAGGGGGATCTTGGGAAACATGGAATTTGTCACTTTTTATTCTCTTACAAAATAGGCAAAATCATCCTTATGTTGTCAGGTGTCTTTTTCTTCTCTTCCCGATTTCATATAATATTCTTCCTGTTTGATGTGAACATGTGTTAATTGTTGTATTTGGGGTTTAAATTGGGAACTTTAATTGTTTGTGTATTGATTGTAGTAGACGAAAAATGCATGTTCTTTGGCGTGCTGTGATTAGTTTTTTTCTTTTTTACAATTTTGTGAATTTCCTTAAAATCTGGAAGTAATAATGAATCCAATGTGGACAAGTAAATGTGTGTTTCATGTAGTTTGTGTTGCAACTTATTGGTCATTTTTCCGTTCCCTAATATTATGGTTCATGAATTAAAGAGTTTATATTCATTGATGAAATTTGATATTGGATTGTCAATTGGAATGTGAATTCATATTTTGTTTTATCATTTAAATTAATAGAATATAATTTAAGTATCAATAACCTTTTTATAATCAACAAATGATAAATAAATTTTCATTGGTCTAAGTCATACTTATAATAATATTATATTCATGTATGTCCATATAATGCAACTATGTGTATTTTTTGGCAAAATTTACTACGAGAGAGAGAGAGAAGCCTAATAAGTGTAGGTTAAACTATTAGTTTTGTGTTTTTCCAAAGCTACTTGTTTCAAAGAGTTTAAACATTGTCACAACAATCTAAGGAGAAAGGTGTGGTCCTTGAAGTGATGATTTTTTTGTAGTGCTATTATACAATCAATTAAAGTGTTTTAATAAAAACATATTTATTTATTAATATGTAAGTGCTACTAAACCAGATTTGGAGTAATTATGAATTCTAATATATTAAAATTTTCTTGATATTAATAGCAAGATATACATTTGTTTAATTTTTTCCTCTCTTAATAATTTTTGTAATGATAATTGTCAAAGTTTACTTTGAGGGCAATATTATTTGGGATTTTATAAAACTAACGATATTTTTAATAGCTTTCAAAAACTTTCATCCTTAATAAGTATCGCACATGCATCGCATGTGAACTATTAGCTAGTTATGTGTAAAGTGTGCATTAAATATGATCCCAGGTATACTAAAGTTATAATGGCAATGGTATGCTAGCCACATATTTACATCAACGGTGTGCATCAAATGCATTAATGAATTTTATATACATTAAAAATATAACACTTTAATGCACTTGGTGCATAACCTTAATCTCATTATGTCTTTCTTCTAATCGGAGGGAAGCAACAATTCCACCCACTCCACCTTCTCTCTCTCCGTTTCTTTTCGTTGTGTCCCCATTCTAGTAGTTGGCCCACCAGAAATCAATGAAATCAACTCTCTTTCCATTATTCGAATCCATGTATATCCTTCATACGCATAGTATTTTTCATATAATATATATAAAGAAATAACAAATAAAATCGAGAGTAAACCAAAGATAAATCATATATCCTTTAAGAGAAAGAATTATGATTAATATTATGTGCTAAATTTACTAAGTGAATAGTAAATAATTTATGGAAAATTAATTTACGTCGTAGCGAATGATATTGACGTAATTGGATTATATCTCAACCAGGAGTCACGTATAGACTAAATTAAGGTCGGCCTAAGAAAACAATTATTTATAATAACTTGGATAATGATTTCGAGGTCACGAATAACTCTAAAAGGGTCGAACTAGTCGGAATAGTATATTCGGGGGTTTGTTTGGGTCTTGGGACAAATTAGACTAAACTGGCACCGTATAAGGGTATTTTAGTCATTTGGTAACCTAGGGTTAAGAGACCTACGAATTTCCAAAGCCTTTATTGGCATATATTTGGGAGAGTCTAGGGTTAGAAATACAGAAAACAAAGAGAGGCCATTTGAGAAGGAGGAGAAGCCATTTTTCAAGCTTAAGAGAGAATTCTTGAAGGATTCAAGTTTGTTCTTGCACCCCCATCAACCTTGAATTGAGGATTGGAGAAGAGAAGTAATCCATCATCTTAATCACGAAATCAGATCATACCCATAAGAGGCAAGTGTTTATTTGCAATTTGTTTTGAAGTTATAATACCCATGTTGAATAGGGTGTTAAAATGTGGTTTAAATGATGTTCTTGAATTAAAGATGATTAAAACACATAATCTGGGTAGGATTTGTATGTATAATTGATCTACACATGTAGAGTAGACGAAATTAAATTGTGTATAGTGATGAATATGAAGAGAATTTGTGTTTATGGATGAATATGTGGAAGAATATAAAAACTAGGGTTTTTTATTATTAATGTGTTTGATTCGTTCTTGACAGAATTTAGTGAAGATTTAAGGTGCTTAAAATGTTAAGAATAATCCCAATACATATGAATGATGATTAGTAATGTTAGCTGGGAGTTTGGAAGTCTTACATGATGAATTGGTGAAAATGGGAAAAAATGCAGAAACGCAACGAAGAAGAAACCTGCCACTTTTTGAATTGATTCGACCCAAGGGCGGATCGATTATGTCCTAGGGTGAATCGATTCTGTTTGCCTAGATTTGAAAATCTTCCCTTTTTAAGCCTAGAAATCTTGTATAATTAAGTGGGTGACTTTTGGGGCCTCTTTATAATATAAAGAGGGACTTATTGACTCACAGTAGGGCTATGATAGGGATGAGAAGCAGTATTGTTAAGAGATTTGAGATGAGGATTATTCAGGATTAAATTGAAATGTAATTTATTCAAGAGAACGAGAATGAGTTACAGGAATTTCAAATGGACTTACTATATAGACCAGTATGGTATGATTGGGTTAAGTACTGAAATAATTTAAGGGATAACTTGAACCCTTAGAGTAGAGAATAATACTCGGATAAATACAATAGTGCATATAATCGTAAAATAATAAGTACTGTGAGTATTCAAGTGATATATACTACGTACCAAAGATGGTGTTTGGATTGTGTGTATACCTACTAATTATTATCTATATATAGGTTATGCGTTACCTATTATATGACTGGTGTAAACTGTTAGCATACCTATTCTTCCTGTTATCATGAAGGTTCACGCGCAGTGGGCGATCCCACCTTAACATTTCCCAATGAGGTATGGATTAGTGCCCCAAGACAAAGAACTTAGGGCGGGCCATTATTTACGTGAATATAATGGTGCCGGTGTGTCGTTCAGACACGTTAGGTATGTGCGTGGTCCATGGCTTAGAACAATGTTCGCCTCTAATATGTATTGTTTTAGTTCATGGTTCGAGGAAGACATTCTGAAATAACAGTCCTTGATTTGGTATACATGTACCGATAGCAAAGTATGCATGTTTCACGGTGGTCACTTTGGGATACGCCGTAATTATATATATTAGTGAGAAATATATATATATATATATATATATATATATATATATATATATATATATATATATATATGAATATTCTACTTAAGTGTTGCAGTAGACCGTTAGGTAGTGTATATCTAAAAGTAAATTAAGTAGAGAAACTTAATTAAATAATTTAAAGATAACACGTGAAATGTTACCTACGATGCTAATAACATGCGATAAATGTTAATTATCCGCTAGCGTTATATATGGGTGGTACGAGGGATTGAAACGTATCGATAGTCAGTTAGCTACTAATGTTTAGTTAGCTTGGGTAGTAAAACTAGGTGGGTTAAGTAAAAGACGCTAGGCGTGCACTATAGTTGAGAGGTGAGGAAACTCAATAGAGTGTACACGAATCTAACATGCGTATCTAATAACTGGTTTTTGAACTGTGATAAATACTCACTAAATGTTTTTCAAATGTTTTGAGTTCTAACCCTTGCTATAAATATTTTAAAACCTTTTAGGTATCTATTCACAAGGACGCCATACTTAATTTTTTATTTTAGGGATGCGTAGCTGCAGCATATGTGGATGAATGCGGGATTTGGATTAGACGCTTCAGTTGTTCATTCCTAGATTAATATCTCCCTATCTCAGTATTTCATTTATGGGTGTGTTGCCCCTTCATCACTTTATTCAGTTTTTCAATTCAGGCTTATAATGGGATTTATTTATTATTTATTGGATTTGGGATTTTGTAGCCGATGGTTTATTCGGAAAGTCTTTTATTTATTTATATCTTGTGATGGCGTGGACTGTATTACTGTGTGAAGGGTTTAATCTAGTTTTTGGCATATTGTTATCTGTTAAATGAAAAAATAAAATTTTGACACCGGCTTAATTAACTAATGGGTAATTAGTAATTATTGCTTTTCGACAGTGATGCTAAGAATAAACCAAATGGGAATCTTATTTTAATTTAATAAATGACTGATCACTCGATATTTAATTAGGCGGGGTGTTACTGATGGTATTAGAGCATAAGGTTTTAATGTCCATAGGAACTGTACGGCTTACTACGAGTTCAGCGTAGCATTCTTTTGATATAGAGCCTATTGTTAGGATTGTTGCTTGTATCTTTATGTGTTTTAGATATAGTGCTTATGTTATTAGATTTTGTATTGATTGTGAACTCATACAACTCGTTTTAAGTTTCAGATGTCGCCTAAGAGAGGTAGACCGACTAGAGTAGCAGCGAGAAATGAGGTGAGAGAGGCTCATCTAGAGCCAGAGGTACCGCAACCACAACCACCACCGGAGTTGGTGATGACTGCTTAGGTGACCGAGATAGTGGCCTAGGCAGATGTCCATTTTCCACAGTCCTAGCCACAACCACCAATGGCACTAGTGATTCAGGCCTAACCGGGGCCGTTGTCTTGGCAAAAAGTTAGGGAGGCTTTTCATAAAGGCCACCCACCAGAGTTTTTGAGGAACTCAGATGTTCTAGTAGCATATCAGTGGAAGAAGGACTTATAGCGTCACCTACATATGATTGAGTGAAGAGACACTCATAAACAGATGCTTGCCATGTTCAAACTTTTTTGGGAGCCGCATTGCAGTGGTGGGAGTTTATTACCACCTCAGAGGAGACGAATACGATGCTGATAGCAGAGTTCTAGGAGCGGTTCGATTGTAAGTATTTTTCATCTGTTATTCAGACAGAGATGAGGAGGAAATTTAATGATGTTATATTGAGTGACCGTTCAATGGTTGATTACGAAGAAAAGTTCACTCGCTTATCTAACTTTGTGCCAGACGAGGTGAACACCGAGGACAAGAAGAAGCTCATGTTTATGAATGGGTTAGCCTGGAGGATTAGGTTATTTTTACTTGGCAACCCAGCATTATATGCATATACAAAGTTATTAATGTCGCACTTTTGCACTACCAATACCACCGCTTCCACCTGAAGGGAAGTAAGAGAGTAGGAGATTCGAGCCACCCAAGTAGGACAGGGGGAGTAGGGTCAATAGGGCACCTCAACAGCAGCTGGTGAGACAGTAGGGACATGATTCCTGACAGGGGGCTTAGGCCAAGGGGTTTAGATTAGGAGGCTATCGATAAGAGGGTTAGGGTTTCGGGCAGGGTCAGAAGGGCCCTCATCAGGAGCAGGTTCTTCATGGTCGTCAGGGCCAAGGGAAAAACGGTGGAGGCCAGCTTGTTCGGGTGTTTCAAGGTTAGTATTAGGGTCAACCTAGACAGAGCCAGCAGGGCCAGAGATAGAGGGTGTTTTGGGGGCCAATGCTTCATTTGTGGACAAAAGGGCCATAAAAAGGACAGATTGCCCTCAATAGGGCAGGGCTCCCAGCAGGGACATCAGGCATAGATGCCTCCAGCATTTCCAGCTCTATCAGCCCCACAGCAGCAGGGGAAAATACAGTATGGGTGTGTGCATAACGTTCAGGACGTGCCTATACCACCAGCACCTCAGGCTCCGTCGGCAGTCGAGTGTACGTTTTTAATTCATGGGCATGAGGGTAGGATTCTTTTTTATACGAGGGCATCACATTCCTTTATTTCCACTAGATTTGCATGAGTAGCCAGTCTTTCAGACAGTCGATACTCACCTTATGTGTGTAAAATCACCGTTGGGTAGTGGGTCACTGATACACTCAGTAGGTCAGGGGGTAGATATCATTATTGGGAGACTGAGATTTGCAGCAAACCTTCTTGTGTTAGATATGGAGGGGTATGTTGTCATTCTAGGAATCGATTCGTTAGTGGGTTACAAAGCGATGGTGGACTGTCACGAGAGGACCGCAATCTTCTCCATTAATAGGAGATGTTCTTAGTGTCGATGCCTCTTCTTAAGAGAGGGACACACACAATTATAATACATTTAGGAGGATACCTCATTAGAGGTAGTTATCCCATTAGACACGATTCCAGTTATGAGATATTTTGAGGACGTATTTTAAGAGATGCCAGGGTAGCCATCCAGTCGGGAGATCGAGTTTGTTATCGACCTAGCACCAGGTACGAGGCCAGTTGTCTGAGAACCGTATCACATGGATCCTTCAGAGATGTGGGAGTTGAGGGAATATATTCAGTAGATATTAGGGAAGGGTTTTAATCGATGGAGTACATCACCGTGGCATGCACCGGTGTTATTCGTGAAAAAGAAGGATGGTTTGTTTCGCTTGTGTGTTGACTACAAGGAGCTGAACATGGTCACGATATGGAATAAATATTCATTATTGAGGATCAATGACCTGTTTGACCAGTTGAGAGGAGTCGCGTACTTCTCCAAGATTGATTTAAGTTCGAGATATCACCAGTTGCGCATTCGAGATGAGGATGTTTCGAATACCACTTTTTGCTTGCGGTACGGGTTGTACGAGTTCAAGATGGTGACGTTTGGGCTCACCAATGCACCAGAAGTGTTCATGGATCTCATAAAATGGAGTTTTCAGGGAATTTTTATATCAATTTATGATCGTGTTTATAGACGACATTCTGTTTTACTCTCGCACTGAGGAGGAGTAAGCAGAGCATATGCGTAGGGTTCTGTAGACACTACGAGACCCCCAGTTATATTTCAAATTTGGGAAGTGTGAATTTTATTTATGGGAGGTACAGTTTCTAGGCCACATCATGTCCGACAGAGGCATTGTTGTTGATCCAAGTAAGGTGTCGGCGGTAAAAGAGTGGGGACAACCCACTACAGCGATAGAGATTCGTAGCTTTCTGGGGTTGGCCGATTATTATTGTCGCTTCATTAAAGGGTTCTTAAAGATTACGGGTCCGTTGATGAACCTAACTCGCAATAGGGAACCGTTTATACGGAGTGATCACTGTTAGTTAGCTTTCGATGAGCTAAAGGACAAATTGATGTCAACACCTATATCGATGCATCCTTGTAGGGAATTAGTGGTGTATTACAGCAAGAGGAAAGGACTATAGCTTATGCATCTTGAAAGCTTAAGACCCACGAGAAGAATTACCGCCCACATGACCTAGATCTCGTAGCAGTTGTGTTTGCTTTAAGAATATAGAGGCACTACCTTCTGGGGGAGCAGTTAATGTTATTCACGGATCATAAGTCACTTCAGTATCTCTTCACACAGAAGGTTCTAAACATGTGACATAGGAGGTGGATAGATTTCATGAAGGACTACCCGTTTGATATACAGTATCATCCTAGTAAGACTAACATGGTAGCAGACGCGTTGAGCCGAAGACCCACTAGGGAGTTAGCGGAGGTTCGAAAGGCGAAGTGGAATGAACTTTGACACGACGATGAGATTGCCAAAATGGGTATATTAATTTTAGCTATCACTAATGAGATGGTGATGTAGGTAGTGAAAGCACAAGCGGAGGATCAATTACTTCAGGACAGAGTATGCCAGGTATTAGCCGAGGGTGCAGAGTCTTACTCGATCAGCTCAGAGGGAGGCCTACATTTTAATAAGAGGGTAGTAGTGCCAGAGGATGGGGACTTGAGACATGCCGTGATGAATGACTCTCACGGTTTGAGGTTTGAAGTATATCTCGGTGGGGATAAGATGTACCAGGATATGAGGAGATAATATTAGTGGTCAGGGATGAAGCGATACATAACCAAGTTTGTCTCGAAGTGTGTTACTTATTAGCTTGTGAAGGTATACCACTAGAGGCCTTCAGGGATACTACATCTATTAAAGATTCTCGTGTGGAAGTGGGAAAGCATTTCAATGTATTATATCACTGGGTTATCGATGTCGTAGAGAGGTCATGACTCCATTTCGGCTATAGTGGACCAGTTAACTAAGGTGGCCATTTTCTTCACAGTTCGCACTGATTTTGAGAAGTTGCAGTTTGTACAACTATTCATTACGAAGATAGTTAAACTGCACACGGTACCTTTTAACATTGTGTCTGATAGAGATAAGATCTTTGTGTCCCACTTCTGGCAGAGTTTTCAGGAGGCCATGGACACAGATTTACGGTTGAGTATTGCATACCATCCACAGACAGACGAACAGACTGAGAGGGATAATCAGATATTGAAGGACAAATTGAGGATGTGCATTCTAAATTTCGGGGGAGGTTGGGAGCTATACCTTCCATTGATAGAGTTTGCGTATAACAACTCTTAACAGTTCACCATCGGCATTGCACCATTGGAGGCACTTTATGGGAGTCCTTGTCGTTCGCTCGCTTGCTGGTTGTAGGGTGGGGGACAACAAGTTATTGGGGACAGAGATGATATAGGAGGCGATTGTTAAGATCTAGCGGATTCGGGGATGCATTCGAATAGCTCGGGATAAGAAAAAGAGTTATGGCGATGCTAACCCAAAAAAATATTGAGTTAGAGGTTGGCGACCAGGTTTTGGTATGGGTGTCTCCCAAGAACGGGGCATGAGATTCGGTAAGAAGGGGGAACTAACGCCGAGGTATGTGAGACATTTCCCTATTATTGAGAGACTGAGACCAGTAGCATATAGACTTAATATACCAAAACATCTACAACGGATACACTACGTGTTCCACATGGCATCGCTGAAGAAGTATCGGAGGAACGAGAGAGATTTTTGGTACATTCCACTCAAGGAGATCGATTTTTAACCAGATATCTCATATGAGGAGATACCCGTGGCTATTCTGGATCATAGTGAGCATAAGCTGCGATCTAAAGTGGTACCATTAGTCAGAGTCCAGTGGGGACACCACAGTGTTGATGAGTCTACATGGGGGCGGGAGGATGGCATGCGTCCTAATTTCGAGGATGAAATTATATTATAAGGGGGGAGTATTTAATACCCCGTATTTCTACGTATTTAGAATTTAATTAATTCATTATATTTTAAATTACACAAGTGACGTAATTTAATTTAAATAAATAATAATATGTTTATTAAGTATTAATTGAGAGAGAGAAATAATTATTACTATTATGTGTTAAATTTACTAAGTGAATAGTAAATAATTTATGAAAAATTAATTTACATCGTAACGAGTGATATTGACGTAATTGGATTATATCTCAATCAGGAGTCGCGTGTAGACTAAACTGAGGTCGAGATACAAAAAAAATATTTAGAATAACTCGGATGATGATTTCTAGGTCACGGATGATTCCGAAAGGGTCGAAATAGTCGGAATAGAATACTCGGGGGTATTATTTGGGTCCTAAGGAAATTTTAGACAAAATCGACACCGTATAAAGGTATTTTAGTCATTTGGTAACCTAGGGTTAATATACCTACGAATTTCCAAAGCCTTCATCAGCATATATTTGGGAGAGGCTAGGGTTTATAAATATAGAAAACAAAGAGAGGCCATTAGAGTAGAAGGATAAGCCATTTTTGAAGCTTATGAGAGAATTCTTGAAGGATTCAAGTTTGTTCTTGCACCCCCATCAACCTTGGATTCAGGATTGGAAGAGAAGACAAGCAATCCATCCTCTTAATAATGAAATCAGATCATACCCATAAGAGGTGAGTGTTTATTTGTAATTGGTTTTTAAGTTATGATACCCATGTTGAATAGGGTGTTAAAATGTGATTTAAATGACGTTCTTGAATTAAGAATGATTGGAAAATTGATTCTCACGTGTAGAGTAGATGAAATCAAATTTTGTGTAGTGATGATTATGAAGAGAATTTGTGTTTATGGATGAATATGTGGGAAGAACACAAAAACTAGGGTTTCTAATGATTAATGGGTTTTATTCGTTCTTGACTGAATCTAGTGAAGATTTAATGGATTTAGAATGTTAAGAATAATCCCAATATATATGAATGATGATTAGTAATGTTAGTTGGGAGTTTGTAAGCCTTTCATAAGAATTTGAATTGGTGAAAATGGTGAAAAATGCTTAAGTGCAACGAAGAAGACAACTGTCACTTTTTGAATCGATTTGACTTAAGGACGAATCAATTTGGCAAGGCAAATTGATTCGGTCCTATGGCGAATTGATTCAGTTTGCCCAAATCGACCTAAGTCTTCTTGATTTTTACTTTTTTGCCTCTCTTTGAAACTTACACGTTTCTTTTGTATTATCTTTTATACTTCCACATTTCGCTACCAAGTCTCTTTTTAAATGAATCTTTTTTCTTTAGTCTCACCTAAAATTTTCTTATCTATTTTGTAAATATCATTCTTTATTCTTGATCAAATGTTGTTAACAATTTCGTCCCAATTCTACTTCATGTTTAAAGGGAACATTTGCAAAAAAAAAATTCTCTTTGAATCTTTTTAAATCCTTCTATTTTATATTTTGAAAATCTATTTTCTCTTTTTGGTACTTAAATCCTTTAATGGCTATATCTATTACTAATAGGTGATGTTGATTTATTAAGCTTTCACCTGGTATAATTTTACAGTCGCTGCACATGTTCAAGTTTTTTCTTTTAAGTAAGTAATAATCTATTTCAGTTATATTCTCTCCACTTTTAAATGTTACTAAATGTTCTCCCCTTATAAAAAAAAATATGTTTGTTAACACTAGATCGTACGCCTTAGCAAAATTCTAAGATAAGTTTTCCTCCTTCATTTCTGTTACCAAAACCACAACCTTCATTTAACCTTGGATAACCGCCCTGTTATACTCCTACATGTACATTCAAGCCATCTCCTAAAAATATATTTTCATGCGTAGGAATTTGCTGTAATATTTCATCTAATAATTTCTTTACAATTTTCGTCTAAAGCTCCTTGGGGAGTGTAAGCACTTAAAATATTAAATATTATTTTACCTAAGATAATCTTAATACTCACTAATCTATCTCCCCATATTTTAAGATCCACCACTCTATCTTTTCGAAAGTGAACAACAACAATACCCACCCCATTTCTAAGATTATCTGTCCCTCCTGAGTAAAATAATTTATATCCTTCACCTATCTCTTTAGCCTTCTCACCCTTCCATTTAGTTTCTTATAGGCATGCTATGTTGATTTTTCTTCTTTTTAAGGTATCCATAAGTTCTTTGCACCTGCCAGTTAATGTTCCACGTACCAAATATAATTTTATGTATGTTATTTTTATTTACGTTTCCTCTTTTCTGTAAAGAATCCATTAACAGGATTTGACATAAATTTTACAGTCGGCTGCCAACATGTCACTAGACCACCTCGTATCACATCCGGACTTGGGCACCGACAATGGTAGAGCAAAAATGATTAATTAGTTAGTTAATGAAAAACTCTTACAAATTAATTCACTAAATAAATGTGCCAAAAACTAAAGTCACAATTATATTGAAATAATACCATTTACAAAATGTCTTGTTGAGATATGAAGAATAGGTTCTAACACATGCACAAAAGAAAAGAAGGGTTATTACACTATTTTTATTATACAAATATTACTCTTAATTTTTATCTTCAACACAAAAGTTAACTCCTCAAATCAGTTATAAAAATATATACACCAGCACATGCAGAGTATGCATCGATTAATCCAACAACAAGAATAAATAATGGTTGTACATAAATAGATCAAGGAAACTAAGTCAAGAGCAATTCATACCGAGCCAAGAACATGCCAGAAAAAGTTCGTTTTGTTGGGTTTCACCCGATTCTTATCGAAATCAAGAAAATGGTTCATTGGGTTGCGTTTTACCCTTCGCTTTTGTCAAAATCTTTGATAGAAAAAAGTCCTAGCTTCCTTAGATCCGTGTAAAAGAAAACACAAATCGGGTATACGAAAAATCATAATAAGAAATCATTCCATAAAATGTTCTTGGGTTCCCTTTCACCCGAGAGCTTCCTTAGTCTGTGTAACACCCAAATTGCAAGCCATAGATCAGTAAAGAAAAAGAAAACTCAGATCTGATTTTTTTAAATACAAAACTTATATGATTTTAAATAAAAAAAATACTATATCACCTTTTAAAAAATACCAAAACTCAAATCACATAAAAAATTATCAGATTGTATTATCAGATTAGTAAAGAAAAAGAAAACTCAGATCTGTTTTAAAAAATTACCAGCTCACTCACGCGTGTACCAATGTTGTGAAAGCTTTAAAGCTTCAAAATCACACCACATAGTTTGAAACCATTACAATGCTAGAGACTAAGACCTTTGACGGATTTTATACATGATTGTCTAATATCATTGACTCTAGTTTTAATTTGTGTGAAAGAATTCCTGAGACGCGCGTTGCGAAAAAAGATATATAGATCTTTCCATCCCGATTTATTCCTAGGATGACTATCCTTAATTCGTTGAGAATTTTAGATATGGTTAGGTTAGAAAAAATCGTAGGAGACCTTTAAACTTATGAAATTTGTATGTTTTCCAAAACTACTAAGCTTAAGGAAAAAGGTATTTGTTTAAAAGTTCAATCTAAAAAGAAAGGGATATGTTTGATCAAGATGATTTTGCTCTTTTTGCAAAAAAATCCACTTAAATTCTCAAGACGAGAAAAGAAAATACTCCCAAAGAAACAAAAGTTTTTAGAATGATAAAACGTTTAAATTGGGAAAGAAAATTTTTAAAAAAGGAGAGTGGAAAGTACCTCAATAAAGAAAAGGAGAGATGTTATGAGTGCGAGGGTAAGGGTCACAAAGCTCACGATTGTGCTACGATGTTAAAGGGACAGTGCAATGGCAAAGCTGCCTATAATGCCACTCCTAATGATAGTGAGGTCGAGTTGGTGGATTCCAGGTATGAATCACCACATGGACATAACTTTATCGCATTCATGGCCAGTTATGTTAGTATATAGAACATGTCCCATGATGAATACGACTTTCTAAACACGATGACTGATGCGACCACAGATATGTCTAGTGTGCATGCTATTTAGTCTCAAGTGCGCCTATCGCTCAAGTAATAATCTGATAAGTCGGGTATTGATCCTTAGGGAAATGAGACGAACGAAGTCGTAACTATGTTGGAAAGATGAATGTAACCTAACTTTGACTCTGAAAAGAAGAAAAAGGTGATTTGGATTGTGAAATAACTATAACTAGATGCAATTACGAAAATGAGTAACTAATGAAATTATGAATAAATGAAATGCAATTACTCTAATTAACTAAGGGACTATTGACGATTTGACTAAAACTTTAACTATGAATTGAGAACGATAGGTCGGTTTACAATCCCCCACACCCTAGAAATTCACTTCATTGGATACTAGATTCGGAATTAAAACTTTAGATGTACCCGGTCTTTAATACTCCTAAGTATTACATATATGAGGTATCGTAGCCCGCACAGTATGTAAGCAAAGGACGAATTAAAATTCGGGCTTTAGTACTCCTAAGAATTACATATATGAGGGATCGTAGCCCGCACAGTTTGTAAGCAAAGGATGACCTTAAGCAGTATCGCATTAACTACGATATAATTCACCTAAGATTTTAATTCGAAATTCTATTTCCACTATCGTAAATTACATTGGGTCGAATTTATGCACCCCAACCCTTGAAAACTTAGCCGGACATATTAAAACTGGAAGAAAACATGCTTTGAATGAAAGAAAACATTTTTTACTAACAACTGAAGGTGAAGAAGAATGAAATTACTAACTAAAGAATTAACTACTGCAATAATGAAAGCAAGAATTGGAATAAAATTACTTGAATTGCAGAACTGGAATAAAAACTCGGGTTTCTTGTTGTTCCATTCTCTAAACTAATTACAATGTTTCTCTAACGAATTAGAAGCCTCCTCCATGTCTGGGAGGTATTATAAATTTATGCTCTACGAATTTCTAAAAGTTTCAACCGTACAAGACACTTATTTTACAAGTGGATAACTCCAAATTTTTGATACCCGAACCGATCCTGTTAAGGTGATTTGGTTCAATTTGCCTTTATCAAAGATTTTTGTCTTAACAGGTTCGGTTCGTTTATTTTTTTTTCGGTTCCATCTTTTTATGCTTCACAGGAAGTTTTCCTAGGATAGGATCGGTTCGTTTTTCCAACCCTGCGGTTCGATTTTATCTCTTTAGGAACTTTTCCTCCTTGTAATTTTAAAGACTTGTAACTTTTGATCCGAAACTCAGAGTAGGATGTCGATTCTTCCTAAGCACTTATAGGTGCGAGGTCATTGACTTTCATTTTGATTATTGGTCTGAATTCCTGATTTAGATTACTTTTTTGCCCTTTTACTTTCCTGCATTTGTTTTCATTTTTCCTTCGGATTTTCTCCTTCCTTGTGTGCACTGAATACACTTTGCGGAGCGATAACAGCCTCTAAATTAAGGGAAACTCGGCGTACTAATTAGAAAATGTCAATAGTAATGATTTGAGATAAATCCACTCGAATTACACTTTGCGGAGCGATAACAACCTCTAAATTAAGGGAATAAATGGGAAGAATTTATGCCTAATCAAACCCCCCTGACTTAGAACTTTGCTCGTCCCGAGCAATGTAAAAGAATCAAAATATGTTCCAACTCTAAAATGGAATAGAATATCTCTTTCACGGGATAGAGATTGCATTTAGCTTATGCAACAAGCCTTTAAACCCCTAGGTTATCCTAGTAGGACGAGTTATGTCTCGTGAGGGTTTGCAGCGAATATACCCACAAAATTTGACTAAAAGAAAACTGAAAATACGAAAAAATTGTATAACTCAAACCTTTCCAAAAAATAGTCATCATCAATTCATGTTCAAAAGTCTCAAATCATAGTGCATGTGTGGGAATTCGGAAATTTAACCGCGAATTTTCACCGATTGACCATTACGTTACTTATCCAAAAATTCGTTTTGATTTCAAAATCTCATTACGTTACTTATCCAAAAATTCGTTTTGATTTCAAAAATTCGTTTTGATTTTAAAAATTCGTTTTGACCATTACGGGACCAAAAATTCGTTTTGATTTCAAAATCTCACGGCGGTCCCAATTTATAAACTCACAATAATGAAAGATTCGAATCTCACCGAGGTTATTAATCTTCACATTTATTCGTTAAGTCGTCTACGTTCGCTCAATTTCCATCTTTGGTTAATTTCAGCTTTGTGTACTATATTTTTACAATTTGAGACTTTAAACCAAATTTTAATGTTATTTTTAAAAAATTTGAAGTCCAAATTTTATTTATTTTGGAGAAAAATATTTTTGGATTTTTCAAAAAAAAAAATTAATTTTTATTTTGAAATTTCTGGGCATTTTTGAAAAATTTCGAAGTTTTAGAAAGACGCACTTGTGACCCCCCTAACTTAGAAGGACTAAAATCTAACTCAAAGCGAATGAAAATCGTGAATAAATAAAACGAACAAACAAAACAGAAATGCAGACTTTTATAGATACGGAGAACATGTGTTACAAGGGAGAGGCGAGAAACACATAACCAACATTTTTAAACAACCAACAACGACACAACCAACAAAACACAACCAGAAAACAACTATGCATCCAACGAACACAAACAACAACAGCTGAAATGGGCTTCACTGGGGCGGGGGGGTGGAGGTTCCGGGCGCGATGGGGTCATACGGGTCATAGAAGAAGGTTGGAGGGGGTCCACCAAAGTTGGGTTCGTACAAGTGAGTTTGGAGACGATAAATCATGCTCATATCCCTTTGGAAGGCCTCTTGATCCCGTTGATATTGTGTGAGGAATTCGTCAAACGGAGTTTCCACCGTCGAAAGGCACCTATCAAATTCTGCACCCGGTGGCTCAAAATCTGAGTCGTCATCTTCGTCATACTCTTCTTCATTTGCCCCGCCCATCATGACATTCTTAGCCTTGTGCTCTTCAACATAGATATCATGATCTTAGTCTTCATTAACATCAACCACATCTCGTGCTGCTCGAAGGGCTGCCCTTTGCTGGGTGCTCCTATTGCGTAATGCTTGCCTAATGGGCTCTGGGAGCATGGAGAGGCTCGAGGCGGCTGGACACCGGTATTGGTAAGAATGGAGGTGATGAGACATGCATATGGGAGGGGCAACACACCTTTTTGCACCAAGGTCGCATAGAAAATATCGGTGTAGAGTACGCGGGCGAGATTTATAGTGAAGTTGGGATCATAAAGGTGGTAGACGAGGGTGGCTTGGCGAGGGTGCATCGCTGAGTCATTAGAGTCATTAGAGGTTTGAAGCAAGTTATCATTGAGGCGTCCCACTGGGAAGGTGACCCTTTCCCAAATCTCGTTGGGTGCGAGGCGGTTGATGCATGTCTGCTTCAGGCATTGACAGGGTAGTCATAGGCATCCGGGGTTGGAACTCCCTTGGAAGAATGTTTTCGGTACAGAATAACCATGGAGAAAGGGATGGGGCATCCATCCACAAAAGCTTGGCCCTAAAACTCGCCCGTATGGACGAGAGAGCCATAAAAAGATCGGACCTGGTCGGCCCACACTACATTGTAGGGTTCTATGAGATATTGCGTCCACCCCCCGACTGAAAAGAGTGGTGACTGACCGGGGCAACTCCTCCCATTTAACGACACGCTCGATGTGAAGCTGGGGGGATATGCTGAAAAAAAATTCACACCAAAGGCGCTCCATGTGAGAGCGGTACTTCCCGTTACCATTAGGAAGGACCTCGGTAGACATGTATTTTGGGGGCAGACCTTGGTTGGCCATGGAAAATTCTGGGGGTGGTTAAAATGGGAGAAACAGGTTAAGAGAGGGAATATGTGATGGAGGTGTGGAGGAATGTTAGGGTAGAGGTAGAATTTATAGGTGGGAGAGTGGGTTTGGGGGGAATAATTTGGAGGGAAAGAAGGGGGGCGATTGGAGGGAAATGAGGGGATTGGTTAAGGGGGAGGTATCACGGGAAGAGGCAAAATATGCAGAAATCGAACCGATCCGATTCAGGGGGGAGCCGATCTAGATCTGGATTTTTTTTTATTCAGTTTATATCAACCGAACCGATCCGGTATAAGGGATTCGATTTGGTTCACCTCAGAACAAATTTTTCTCCACTCAAAATGCTGGAATTATAGCACCCTCGAATTTTCGACCGTTCTCTTACTTCCTTTCACACTTGGACTTCCTCGACCTCCCTCTCAAAGTGCGTGTTGGTGTGCCTAATCCTAACCCTATCATCTCATAACCTACCTACGGACTCTAACTAGTCTAATTACGCACAACTACTATAAACAAGAATTCACCCCATGCGCGTCGGGGATGCGACGACCTCTCTGTAACAGCTCACTCAACCCCTTAAACGGGATCCGACAACCAAATGGTGTCGATCTCTTCTATGCACGCCTCAACATATAGCTTTAGACGCTGTCCATTGACTTTGAACGCGTTCCCCCTTTTGGATCTTCCAACTCTACAGCTCCGTGGGGGAATACGTTTTTCACAATGAATGGACTAGTCCATCGAGCCGGGCGTTATAGAGGAGTACCTTTTGTCCCGGTTGAAACTCTTTTCGTCGAATAATCTTAACATGTGCTAGTTTCATCTGGACTTTTGAAATCTTGGCATCCTCATATGTAATACCCCGTATTTTTAGGATATTTATTTATGGGATTAATTGAATTAAATGTGTATTAATTGGAAATTAATCCGGATAAAAATACTAGCGAGATGCGAGTAGGTATTTGATTTTAATGAGTATATATGGCTATATATGAATATTGAATTTTGAAATTTGTCGTGAGATTGAAATACGACAATTTGGAAATTTTGTTCGGACGCGTGTGACAGTCACGTCAGGAATATAATTATTTTAAATAAAAAGTGAATTTTATTTCTATTAACCGTATGGTTGTTTTGAGTGCGCCAACGCGTCCGGAAGGGTCGAAATAGTCAGAAAACACTAGTCGGGGATTTAGTTTGGGTCCCGGGGCATTTTTAGGCCATACCGGTAACGTAAAAGGGTAGTTTGGTAATTTTGGAATTTTGGGAATTAAAACCCACGAAAATTAGAAATTAATATCTGATTTAACCTTTATCCACTAAACCCACTAACTACACTTAATGACTTAATGGGCTACGGGGTTATTGGAATTAGTTTCAAGAGCTTCCTAGGGCAACCTTAAACACCATTGTCACCTTGGAGAAAAAGAACTTGTAGAGAGAGAGAGAGATTAGAATTCTGCAGAGAGAGAGAGAACAATTCATCAATTCGACATCAAAATCAGAGAAAGACATAAGGCAAGTGGTTTAATTTCGATAATTGCAAAGAATGCTTCTTCCATGCGTAGGAAATTTATGAAATTGTATTGTTCTTGGAGAATGATAAAAACCCATTGAATTGGATTTAGAGATTTATAATTTTATGAGGAGATTGCATGTTAAACAATGTTAGGGTGATTATTCAGATGAAAATACATATTTTATATCATAAAAACGGATTTAGTTATGTCTATGGATGAATTTAATTTTCTAGGGTTCATGTTCATGGGATTTGGGGAAAACTGATGGGATTTGATGATGTTTAGGAAGATTTGGCCCTATATAAATGTTTAATTATGACCTACGAATGTTTAGTGTGTATTAGAAACCTTAAAATGCTGTTGGGACGAATTGTATATGGGATTGGAGGTGAAGAAATTTGGAAAAACGAAAAAAGGAAATTCTGGGCTCGAAACTGGCCTCTCGTTAGAAGACCTGCCCAGGTCGTTCGAACGAGCTTCTAACGAGTTGACAGTTTGCCTTATAACGAGAGGGATGTTCGTTCGATGCCTTGCGTTCGAACGAGATCTCGTTAGATGCCCACTTCGTTCGAACGATACTTCTAACGAGTTGACAGTTTGGTCTTTTTGACCTGATTTGACTTCTAGTGTTCCATAACCTTGTTTAATTGTAGAGATGAAAATTCCTTGATGACTAATCGATATAGTTGGGACATTTGGAATATTTTGAGGAGTAAAACATAGAAGTGTGGTTTGAACTAAATGATATTTATGGGTTAGAACGTGAGTAACAAATTACGTCGTGAGGATAATGGATGATGTATATATATATAAACCGGGGATACGTGTATTGGTAGAAGAATGAGAAGTATACCACTAATAAAATATGTTAAGTACTAAGATGTGTGCATGCTTAGTATACGTATATGATTTTATGTGTATGACATACCTACCATACTTGCTATCACGGGAGGTTTACGTTCGCTTTGGGCCATCTACTCCTTGTGTGCCCGGATTTAAAGTGGTACCTAGAGGACATAGTTCAAGGGAATGACTTATTTGTGAGTTAATAAGTCAGCTGACTATGTATCGTAGGTATGTACGTGACCCACGGATATGTTGAATTATGTTCGCCTCCATTTTCGTGTGTTGTGCTTATTCTAACAATTCCTGAGAGATTCGGAATTTGTGATCCTTATGTACGTGATGTACCGGGATGGATAGCAGAGTATGTGTGCACCGCAGCTTAGCCTCGGGGTGCTTGTATTGTATATTTATGATGTGAAAAATATACGGTTAAATGAAAAGAATTGTTATGTTTGAATGTGAGAATCATTATAGTAACGCATTGAGAATATAAAATGGGAGATAACTTTTGGTAAATTATATTACTAATACTTTTAAATTTGAAATTTAAGTAAAGCTCTCTATTAAATTGATAACGTTGGGACTTATAGTACTAATCGAGTAGAAAGGACAGTATTTGTTTTGGTCTAGTTAGATATGAGAAACACTTGTATGGGTATGGTACGTTAGGAGTGCACAAATAGCCGAGAGGTGAGTATTTCATGTGAGAGCACGTCCTAACATGTACTTTGCATTCATTGTTTTAATGTTATTAAAACACTTGCTGTTTTTAAAATACTCTCCACTTTCGGGCTCTGACCCGTTTGCTTTTAAATCTACTTTTTGTAAAAACCTTTTTAGGTGCCCAGCCACAAGGACACCATGCATAGTATTTCCAGTCAGGTGACGAGCTGTAGCTGTTGTGGAAGTTACAGAACCTTGCTAGTAGACGCTTCACCTACCTTAACTCTATATTCAGATTTCTTCAGTTGTAGGGCATGTCGCCCATTTCTTTTAGAGACATTTCATTTATTTCAGTTATTCAGACTTTTGGGTTGTAATTAATTCAGGATGCAGACTTGTTTTATTTTCTCTCCATATTGGGATTGATGTGAGGAGTATTTCCTCTAGACTCATTTTTACTTATTGATTTACTATAGTTGGACTTTATTGTGAATGGTTGTGTTATCCTTTACTTTTCACTTATTTCATGTTAATCGGAGTTAACTTAAAATTTGGCAACTCACTTTTTAAATACTAGGTGGTTAGTAATCATTGAAATATTTTCGACAGTGATGCTATTAACTGAACCAACTTGGCATTTTGTATTAATTTAATAAAGGAGTAGCCACCCGGTATTTAATTAGTCGGGGTGTCACAGGTGGTATCAAAGCATCAGGTTCTAGTGTCCTTTAGGATCTGTACGGCTTATTATGTTTCCGCGGAGCTTTCTTTTATATAGAGCCCTATATTTTAGGAATGTTGTATTCTTTTGTATGCTACGTTCTTCAGCTATTTTGAGTTTATAACTGCGAACTTATAGACTTTATTCTTATTTCAGATGCCTCCACGACGTGCACAACGGGTTCCCAGGGATGCAACGCCAGAACCACAACCCGCACCAGCTCAGGGCACGATGAATGCCGCCGAGGTTGCAGCCATTGTAGCCCAAGTAGTAAATGTCGCACTAGCCGTGGTTCAGCAGGCACCACCTCAAGCGCCAGTAGCCGCGCAAATTCAGGCACATGCATTCCCGTCTGCTTGGGAACGTGTTCAAGATGCTTTTCAAAAAGCACACCTCCCGGTGTTCGCAGGTAGCTCCGATGTTGTGGTATCTAGTCAGTGGAGGAAAAACATTCAGCGGCACTTGAGGATGTATGAGTGCACCGATGTCTAGAAGCAGATACTAGCTACCTTTAAGCTAGTAGGATCTGCATTGCAGTGGTGGGAGTCTATTACCACCGTGGAGGAGAGAGATACTCTCACTATACAGGAGTTTTGGGTGCGGTTCGACCGCAAGTATTTTCCGTCAGCTGTTCACACGGAGATGAGAAGGAAGTTGATGAGCCTCAAGCAGGAGGGTAAGACTGTGGCCGAGTATGAGTCCGAATTCACAAATTTGCCGAACATTATCCCGGATGAGATACCGATAGAAGAGAAAAAGATTCAGAAGTTTACAGATGGATTGACTTGGAGGATCCGTCAGCACTTGTTGGGGAATCTATCGTTGGCTACTTACTCTGATGTGGTTAACACTGCACTGCTCCATTGCCAGGACCACCGCTTTCACTTGACAGAGGGGAAGCGATCAGGAGAGTCCATCCATCAGGGCAGGACAGGGGGAAATGGTGCCAGCGGGGCACAATCAGCTCAGGGTCAGTATAGGCAGGGTGATCAGGGTTCCCAGCAGGGGGATTCTAAGAGATTCCGATCAGGGGGTTTCAGACACGGACAGGGAGGTTTTAGACAGGGCCATCAGGGTCCGAACGGCCATCAGGGCCAGCAGGGTCAAAATGGTTAACAACAGCAGTTTCACCAGGGCCAGCAAGGCCAGGGCAGAAATGGTAACGGTCACCAGGGCCGTGGTCACCAGGGACAGCGAGGGGGAAACTTCCAGGGGAAGTGTTTCATTTGTGGTAAGATTGGCCACAAACGTCAGGAGTGTCCTGATAAGGGCAAGGCCCCACAGCAGCAGCAGCAGGGTGCGGGTGCTCGACACGAGCCACAGAGGCCTATGTTTCCCGCCGCCCTCCCAGCACCACAGATGGCAGCATTACCACCCATTCCAGCAGTCCCAGTTCAGCAGGGACAGCTTCAGTATGGGAGAGTGTATCAGCTTCAGCAAGTCGCAGCCCCACAGGATCCACCAGCCATTGAGGGTATGTTCTCTATTCAGGGGACTCTGGGGCATATTTTATTTGACACGGGGGCTACACACTGTTTTATTGCTATGAGATTTGCACGCACCATTGGGTTGTTAGACACCGTAGAGAGCACCGCTACTTGTGTAGACTCACCGTTGAGTATGGGTTCCATGATTTCGCTTATGTGTAGAGGTGTGGGTATAGAGATCGGGAGGTTTACTTTACCCGCTGATATGTTAGTGTTAGAAATGACCGAGTATGATGCCATTATTGGTATGGATTGGCTAGTTGCGTACCGAGCCATGATTGACTATTTTAGTAGGAGTATTATCTTTGCCATTCCCGGGCAGGAGATGTTTTTAGTGGCGATGCCTCGTCCTGAGGGAGGATCGTCCACTCATTTGTACTATATAGAGGAGGAGACCTCTAAGGAAGTGGTGTTACCACTTGATTCGATTCCGGTAGTTCGAGAGTTTGTCGATGTATTTCAGGATATACCTGGATTACCTTCGAGTAGAGAGATAGATTTCGTGATCGATTTGACGATGGGAACTTGGCCTATTGCCCGCGCACCTTAATGTATGGCTCCAGCTGAGATGAGAGAATTACGAGATCAGATTGAGCAGTTGTTAGGTCAGGGGTTTATCCGGAGGAGTACTTCGCCGTGGGGTGCCCCTGTGTTGTTCGTAAAGAAGAGGGATGGATCGTTGAGGTTGTGTGTGGATTACCGATAGTTGAATAAGGTCACGATACGGAATAAGTATCCGTTGCCCCGAATCGATGACTTATTCGACCAGTTGAGAGGAGCTTCTTTCTTCTCAAAGATTGAATTGTGATCTGGTTACCATCAGTTACGTATCAGGGAAGAGGACGTCTCGAAGACTGCTTTCTTAACGAGATATGGTTCCTACGAATTTTGGGTTATGCCTTTTGGTTTGACCAATGCTCCAGCCGTGTTTATGGACTTGATGAATAGAGTGTTCAGAGAGTTCCTAGATCAGTTTGTAATTATCTTCATTGATGATATTCTGGTTTACTCCCAGACAGAGGAGGAGCACGCCGAACATTTGAGGCAGGTTTTGCAGACGCTACGTCAGAACGAGCTGTATGCAAAGTATGAGAAGTGCAGGTTTTGGCTGAAGGAGGTTCAGTTTTTGGGGAATATTATTTCCGACCGGGGAATATCTGTTGATCCGGGGAAGGTATCCGCGGTGAGGGAGTGGGGACAGCCCACGACACCAACGGAGATTCGTAGTTTCTTGGGACTAGCAGGATACTACAGGAGGTTTATTCGGGGATTTTTGAAGATAGCAGGTCCTTTGACACATCTGACTCGTAAAGGTGTGCCGTTTATATGGAGTGATGCCTGTCAGTTGGCATTCGATGAGTTGAAGAACAAGTTGACCTCAGCACCTGTGCTAGCATTGCCGAGACCGGGAGTTGAGTATCTAGTTTACACCGATGCGTCCTTACAAGGACTTGGAGGTGTATTGCAGCAGGAGAGTCAGGCCTTAGCTTATGCTTCCCGTAAGCTTAAGCCACACGAGAAGAATTACCCCACTCATGATTTGGAGTTAGCTGCAGTTGTATTTGCCCTACAGATTTGGAGACATTACCTTTTGGGGGAAAAGTTTCGATTGTTCACAGACCACAAGTCCCTACAGTACCTATTCACGCAGAAGGAGTTGAATATGCGGCAACGGAGGTGGCTTGAGTTCGTGAAGGATTATCAGTTTGATATCCAATACCACCCGGGGAAGGCTAACGTGGTAGCAGACACGTTGAGCCGTAGGCCAGTAGATGAGGTGGCAGGGGTGTGGAAGGCAAAGTGGAAGGAGTTGGGACACCAGGATGCAGTGGCCCGATCGTTCATATTGGTGATGACTGTTACACCGCAGATTGTCACGAGAGTGGTAAAGGCACAAGCAGATGACTCGTTCTGTCAGGAGCAGATAGTTCGATTATTAGCAGAGGGAGCCGAGTCCTATACCGTTAGCTCAATCGGGGGATTACGCTTCAATGGCAGACTGGTAGTTCCGAAAGGGGAGGAATTGCGACACGAGGTGATGGCAGAGTCGCATGGCTCACGGTTCGCGGTACATTCCGGAGGGGACAAAATGTATCAAGATATGAGACGTCAGTATTGGTGGAGCGGGATGAAGAGAGATATTGCCGTATTTGTTTCTAAATGCGCCACTTGTCAGCTGGTAAAAGTGGATCATCAGAGAGTGACAGGACTTCTACAGCCATTAGAGGTCCCGATGTGGATGTGGGAGAGCATATCCATGGACTTTATCACGGGGTTGCCTACGTCACAGAGAGGTCACGACTCCGTTTGGGTAATTGTGGACAGGTTGACCAAAGTCGCTCATTTTCTACCCGTAAGGACCGACTACACTACAGGACAGTATGCCCAGCTTTTTATTGCAGAAATAGTGAGACTTCATGGTGTGCCCCTAAATATCGTGTCCGACCGAGACAAGATATTTGTTTCACGGTTTTGGGAGAGTTTTCAGGAGGCCATGGGCACGGAATTGCGGTTGAGTACGGCGTATCACCCGCAGACCGATGGGCAGACCGAACGTACAAACCAGATGTTGGAGGACATGTTGCGTATGTGCATCATTGATTTTGGGGGTGGATGGCAGCAATACCTTCCACTGGTGGAGTTTGCTTATAACAACTCCTACCAGTTCACCATTGGCATGGCTCCATTTGAGGCGTTGTACGGTAGACCTTGTCGTTCCCCAGCATGTTGGTTGGAGGTGGGGGACAACAAACTACTTGGGCCGGAAGTGATTTAGGATACTTCGGCGAGGATAGAATTGATTCGGAGTCGCATTCGGGTAGCTCAGGATCGGCAGAAGAGCTATGCTGATGCGAAGAGGTTCTTCAGGGAGTTCCAAGTGGGGGACCAGGTTTTACTCAGAGTATCTCCTATGAAGGGGATTATGCGATTTGGGAAGAAGGGGAAGTTGGCACCGAGATACGTGGGGCCATTCCCTATCATCGAGCGGATTGGGTCTATTGCATATAGACTTGGGTTACCGGAGCATTTGCATCGGATTCATGATGTGTTTCATATTTCCTCGCTAAGGAAATATCTTAGAGACGATTTGGCTCATTCTCACATCGCTTTGGAGGACATCGATCTCCAGCCCGATAGCTCCTACGAGGAGGGGCCGATTGCCATTTTGGACCGAAGTGAGCGAAAACTGCGGTCAAAGATAGTTCCGTTAGTGCGTGTTCAGTGGCGACATCATAATGTCGAGGAGTCCATATGGGAGCGCGAGGATGAGATGCGCGAACGTTATCCAGAGTTGTTCTTACCAGGTACTTTCTAGTTCCGAATTTCGGGACGAAATTCTGTTATTAGGGGGGAAGTATGTAATACCCCGTATTTTTATGATATTTATTTATGGGATTAATTGAATTAAATGTGTATTAATTGGAAATTAATCCGGATAAAAATACTAGCGAGATGCGAGTTGGTATTTGATTTTAATGAGTATACATGGCTATATATGAATATTGAATTATGAAATTTGTCGTGAGATTGAAATACGACAATTTGGAAATTTTGTTGGGACGCGTGTGACAGTCGCGTCAGGAATATAATTATTTTAAATAAAAAGTGAATTTTATTTCTATTAACCTTATGGTCTTTTTGAGTGCGCCAACGCGTCCGGAAGTGTCGAAATAGTCAGAAAACACTAGCCGGGGGTTTAGTTTGGGTCCCGGGGCATTTTTAGGCCATACCGGCAACATAAAAGGGTAGTTGGGTAATTTTGGAATTTTGGGAATTAAAATCCATGAAAATTAGAAATTAATATCTTATTTAACCTTTACCCACTAAACCCACTAACTACACTTAATGACTTAATGGGCTACAGGGGTTATTGGAATTAGTTTCAAGAGCTTCCTAGGGCAACCTTAACCACCATTGTCACCTTGGAGAAAAAGAACTTGTAGAGAGAGAGAGAGAGAGGAGAATTCTGCAGAGAGAGAGAACAATTCATCAATTCGACATCAAAATCAGAGAAAGACATAAGGCAAGTGGTTTAATTTCGATAATTGCAAAGAATGCTTCTTCCATGCGTAGGAAATTTATGAAATTGTATTGTTCTTGGAGAATGATAAAAACCCATTGAATTGGATTTAGAGATTTATAATTTTATGAGGAGATTGCATGTAGAACAATGTTAGGGTGATTATTCAGATGAAAATACATATTTTATATCATAAAAACGGATTTAGTTATGTCTATGGATGAATTTAATTTTCTAGGGTTCATGTTCATGGGATTTGGGGAAAACTGAGGGGATTTGATGATTTGATGATGTTTAGGAAGATTTGGCCCTATATAAATGTTTAATTATGACCTACGAATGTTTAGTGTGTATTAGAAACCTTAAAATGCTGTTGGGACGAATTGTATATGGGATTAGAGGTGAAGAAAGTTGGAAAAACGAAAAAAGAAAATTCTGGGCTTGAAACTGGCCTCTCGTTAGAAGACCTGCCCAGGTCGTTCGAACGAGCTCGTTCGAACGATCTTCTAACGAGTTGACAGTTTGCCTTCTAACGAGAGGGATGTTCGTTCGATGCCTTTCATTCGAATGAGATCTCGTTAGATGCCCACTTCGTTCGAACAGCCTCGTTCGAACGAGAATTCTAACGAGTTGACAGTTTGGTCTTTTTGACCTGATTTTACTTCTAGTGTTCCGTAACCTTGTTTAATTGTAGAGATGAAAATTCCTTGATGACTAATCGATATAGTTGGGACAATTGGAATATTTTGAGCAGTAAAACATAGAAGTGTGGTTTGAACCAAATGATATTTATGGGTTAGAACGTGAGTAACAAATTACGTCGTGAGGATAATGGATGATGTATATATATATATATAAACCGGGGATACGTGTATTGGTATAAGAATGAGAAGTATACCACTAATAAAATATGTTAAGTACTAAGATGTGTGCATGCTTAGTATACGTATATGATTTTGTGTGTATGACATACCTACCATACTTGCTATCACGGGAGGTTTACGTTCGCTTAGGGCCATCTACTCCTTGTGTGCCCGGATTTAGAGTGGTACCTAGAGGACATAGTTTAAGAGAATGACTTATTTGTGAGTTAATAAGTCAGCTGACTATGTAGCGTAGGTATGTACGTGACCCATGGATATGTTGAATTATGTTCGCCTCCATTTTCGTGTGTTGTGCTTATTCTAACAATTCCTGAGAGATTCGGAATTTGTGATCCTTATGTACGTGATGTACCGGGATGGATAGCAGAGTATGTGTGCACCGCAGCTTAGCCTCGGGGTGCTTGTATTGTATATTTATGATGTGAAAAATATACGGTTAAATGAAAAGAATTGTTATGTTTGAATGTGAGAATCATTATAGTAATGCATTGAGAATATAAAATGGGAGATAACTTTTGGTAAATTATATTACTAATACTTTGAAATTTGAAATTTACGTAAAGCTCTCTATTAAATTGATAACGTTGGGACTTATAGTACTAATCGAGTAGAAAGGACAGTATTTGTTTTGGTCTAGTTAGATATGAGAAACACTTGTATGGGTATGGTACGTTAGGAGTGCACAAATAGCCGAGAGGTGAGTATTTCATGTGAGAGCACGTCCTAACATGTACTTTTCATTCATTGTTTTAATGTAATTAAAGCACTTGCTGTTTTTAAAATACTCTCCACTTTCGGGCTCTGACCCGTTTGCTTTCAAATCTACTTTTTGTAAAAACCTTTTTAGGTGCCCAGCCACAAGGACACCATGCATAGTATTTCCAGTCAGGTGACGAGCTGTAGCTGTTGTGGAAGTTACAGGACCTTGCTAGTAGACGCTTCACCTACCTTGACTCTATATTCAGATTTCTTCAGTTGTAGGGCATGTCGCCCATTTCTTTTAGAGACATTTCATTTATTTCAGTTATTCAGACTTTTGGGTTGTAATTAATTCAGGATGCAGACTTGTTTTATTTTCTCTCCATATTGGGATTGTTGTGAGGAGTATTTCCTCTAGACTCATTTTTACTTATTGATTTACTATAGTTGGACTTTATTGTGAATGGTTGTGTTATCCTTTACTTTTCACTTATTGCATGTTAATCAGAGTTAACTTAAAATTTGGCAACTCACTTGTGGTTAGGAACCATTGAAATGTTTTCGACAGTGATGCTATTAACTGAACCAACTTGGCATTTTGTATTAATTTAATAAAGAAGTAGCTACCCGGTATTTAATTAGTCGGGGTGTCACATACGCACCATTGTATATCTCCTCTAACTCATTTAGTTGAAGCTTGCGAGCTTCACCAACTTTTTCCATATCGTAATTTAGCCTCTTAATTGTCCAATACGCTTTATGCTCCAACTCAACGAGAAGATGCAATGTTTTCCATACACAAAGGAGAATGGAGACATTTCGAGTGGGTTCTTGTATGCGGTACGGTAGGCCCAAAGCGAATCGTTCAATCGAAGGGACCAATCTTTCTGGTCGGGAATGACGGTATGCTCTAGTATGTGCTTAATTTTACGATTTTCCAATTCGGCCTGTCCATTCGTTTGTGGGTGATATGTCGTTCCCACCTTATGAATTACACCATACTTTTCATAAGTTTTTCAAATGGCATTTTGCAAAAATGTGTGCCGTTATCACTGATTACCGCTTTAGGTGAACCAAAGCGAGAAAGTATGTGTTCGTGCAGAAACTTTATCACCACTTTATTATCATTAGTCTTTGTAGCTATAGCTTCCACCCATTTAGAAACATAGTCTACCTCAACAAGGATGTATATGTACCGAAAGGACAGGGGAAATAGCCCCATGAAGTCAATACCCCAACAATCGAAAACCTCAATGATGAGAATCGGGGTTAATGGCATCATATCTCGCCGGGTAATAACCCCCATCGATTGACACTTGTCGCACGATTTACAATAATTACTAACATCTCGGAACGTTGTGGGACAGTACAAACGGCATTGGAAAATTTTAGCGGCTATCTTTTTCACAAAAAAGTGGCCTCCACATGCTTTCGAATGACAGAATTGGACGACTTTTGGAATTTCATCATCCGGTACGCATCGTCGGTTGATTTTATCGGCACAATATTTAAAACGGAATGGATCATAGAAAAACATGTGAAACCAAGTGATGAACCTCTTCTTATCTTGTGGTGTCCAATCAGGAGGGACGCCTCCCGTGATAAGATAGTTCACTATATCCGCAAACCAGGGCAAAGAAGAGGAGGCAAAGAGTTGCTCATCCGGAAATACTCATCTATGGCTGTAGGATCACTAGGTACGTCGGACGAAAGCCGTGATATGTGATCGAAAACGACATTTTCAACTCCTTTTTTGTCTTTAATAGAGCGATTAAACTCTTGTAGGAGTAGGATCCACCTTATGAGGTGCGATTTACGTCTTTCTTCGCAAGTAGATATTTTAAAGCCGCGAGGTCGGTGAAACAGGTGATGGGAGAACTGATAAGATAGGACCAAAACTTGACAAGAGTAAATACTACCGCTATCAACTCCTTCTCCGTGGTGGAGTAATTGAGTTGTGGTCCGATAAGGTTTCGGCTAGCGTAGTAGATGACATGAGCCTTATTGTCTTTTCTTTGGCCCAAAACAGCCCCCATCGCATAATCGCTAGCATGACACATAAGCTCGAATGGTAAGGACCAATCCGAAGTTTACATAATGGGAGCGGACACAAGCATGTTTTTCATTTTTTTTAAAAGCGCTTTGGCATGCTTCCGTCTACTCAAATGGGGTGTCCATCATAAGAAGATTGAAGATTGCTTAAGGGTCTCGCGATAGCGCTAAAGTCCTTAATGAACCTTCGATAAATTCCCGGGTGGCCCAAGAAGGAGCGCACGTCTTTCAGCGATTTAGGTGGGGGTAGGTCAACTACGACATCTCTCTTTGCTCTATCAACCTCGATCCCTTTGGATGACACATTGTGGCCAATAACTATACCCTCAGTTACCATGAAGTGGCATTTTTCCCAATTGAGCACTAAATTCTTTTCCACACATTGGGCTAGTACTTTCTCAAGATTGGCTAAACATAGATCGAAGGAGGTGCCAAAAACACTAAAGTTATATATAAACACCTCTAGCCCTCTCTCAACCATGTCACTGAATAAACTCAACATACACCTTTGAAAGGTCATCAGTGTATTACACAAGCCAAATGGCATATGTTTGTAGGCAAACGTTCCAAAGGGGCAAGTGAAGGTGGTTTTCTCTTGATCAAGTACATCAACCTCAATTTGGTAATATTCGGAATAACCATCTAGGAAGAAATAATAAGGGTGGCATGCTACTCTTTCAATCATTTGATCAATAAATGGGAAGGGGAAATGGTCTTTCTTAGTTCCCGCATTGAGTTTTCGGTAATCAATGCAAACATGCCATCCAGTGGTGGTACGTTGGGGACTATCTCTCCCTTGGCATTTTCAATCACAGTAATGCCCGACTTCTTTGGGACAACTTGAATGGGACTCACCCACTTGCTATCCTAAATTGGGTAGATAATCCCGACATCCAATAATTTTATGATTTCAGTCCTCACCACATCTTTCATTATGGGGTTTAACCCTCTTTGTATTTCTCTCGAAGGTTTAACATCCTCCTCGAGGTGAATCTTATGGGTGCAAATTAGAGGGATTATCCCCTTTAAATCATCTATACACCAACCAAAAGCACTTTGGTGCTTCCTCAAAATCTTTAATAGCTTACCCTCCTGCTCTTCATCTAAGCTAGAGGAGACAATAACTGGAAATGTCTTACTTTCACCTAGGAAAGCATATTTAACATTGGAGGGTAGTTTCTTCAACTCGAGAGTCGGGAATGTGTCGCTAGAGGGAACAATGTGTGCTTCCCTTGGCAATAACTCTTCAAATCGAGAAACCTAATTAACATCTCTCGCATCCTCGTTCGACGCTCTCTCATCGAGTAAGCCTCTTAACTCCTCTATCTCCCACTCAAACTCGGTGTAGGCTCCCTCACTGTCATGACTAGAAGCTAGGCAAGCTTCTAAGGCGTCTCCATAGTAATTTTTCTCAAAGTGCTCTTCTATGATTTCCTCAATTAAGCTCACTTCGTGAAGATCATCTTCTTCCCTTGCTTATTGGGCTACGTTGAAGATGTTCATTTCTAAAGCCATATTCCCAAAAGAGAGTTGCATCTGCCCATTTCTAGTATTAATCACTGCGTTAGCCGTAGCTAAGAATGGGCATCCAATGATTATGGGAACAAGATTTTTCAAGGCGAATGAGGGATTCGTGTCCCAAATGACAATATCTATAAGGAAGTAGAAAGAGTCCACTTGGACAATCACGTCCTCAACTATACCCCTTGGTACCTTCACGGTTCGTTTCGCTAACTGGAGAGTGATCCTTATGGACTTAAGATCACCCAGATCAAGTTTCCTATAAATCGAATAGGGGAGGAAATTTACACTTGCCCCCAAATCAAGTAAGGCCTTTTCGAATTTATTCTCCAATGGGGAAGGAAATGGTGGGTGCAGCGGGATCTTTATATTTAGGTGGGAGATCATTAAGAAGGATTGAGCTCACGTTTTGTGCTTGAAACACGTTCTTTTTTAACTTCATCCTCCTCTTAACTGTCAATAAGTCTTTTATGACTTTTGCCTAGGATGGGATTTGCCTTATTGCATCGAGTAAAGGTAAGTTCAACTTCATGTTCTTAAGAACTTCTTCACTTATGGTCCTTTTATGGATAGGAACAAACTTTGAGGAAATGGCGCAGAGGAGGGTGGTTTTACAACTACCTCGGGCTAACTAGTGTTTTCCTTTTCACTCTCGTTCAAGGAGCTATCTTCGGCCTCTTTCGTACCGGGTGAATTATCCTTATCTTTTGACATATCGTGTGGGGAAGGTGATAAATCAATAACCCTCCCACTACGAAGAGTAATTATAGCTTGGCAGGGCTCCTGCTGTGCGGTAGGGGTAGAGCTAACACTAGGTTGACATTGGGGAGGCCTTTGGCCTTGGGCAGGAAACTCTCCCTTCTCTTGAATGCTCAATGCGGATTACATACTTAAGATGGGCCTTGGCATCGCATGAGTTTAAATCCCAAAAAGGTCTTTCACACATTATTTGCACAAGTTCTTTGGAAGCTATTTTCAACCCATTAGGGAAGAAAGATATCACTAGGTGTTTGTCAAAACCATGATGGGGACATGCGCTTACTAACACTTGGAAAAGTTCCCAACATATGTCAAAAGACTCATTATCGTGTTGTCGGAAAGCTTGGATTTAATTTTTGGCAGAGTTGGTCTTGTGCTGTGGATAGAATTTTAAAATAAACTTAGACTACATATCTCTCCAGGAAGTGATGGAGTTCGGGGGTAGAGACCATAACCAGGTATTAGCTTTATCCTTTAAGGAAAAATGAAAAAGCTTTAGGCGAACGACATCTTGCATGCAAGCTTGATCACTAAATGTGTCACACGCCTCCTCGAACTCACAAATATGTAGGTATGGTTTCTCCGAATCCATGCCATGAAATGTAGGGAGAATCTGTATCATCCCATTGTGAAAGTGTAACTGACCGGCATTTTACGAAAGTATAATGAAACCAGGGGTGCCTGTCTGCGCAGGAAAGAGTAAGTCTTTCATGGGACGATAGGGGAGATCTCCCTCTCTAGTACCAAAACTCGCTACGTCAGACATCGCACTCGTGCTCTCTTCAATTGACTCTGTGTACTCACTAAGTGTCCTAGATATGTGACTCGAAGTTTGACTCAGGGTCTAGCTACTGATAGAATGCTCAAGAGTAGGAATTGGAAACCAGAATTGTGGAACGCAAGGTGTGTGGGGGCTTTCAGAGTTGTACTCAATGATTGGATTTTCGTGGATTCTGGTTGGAGTATTGTGAGGAGTCTGAGTATGTTCAGGATTTTGCATTAAAGGCTTTTGAGAGAAGAATTTTTATTTTTAAATTTTTTTTCTTTTTATGTTTTTGGATTTTCTTGGTCAAAGTTTTAGATTGACTTGATCTAACCTAAGTCTACCTAAATCCCCGATAACGGCGCCAAAAACTTGACGAGACCACAAATGCGTCTAGTGTGCGTGCTATTTAGGCTTAAGTGCAAGCCTGTCGCTCAAGTAATAATTCGATAAGTCGGGTATCGATCCTCAGGAAAATAGGACGAACGAAATCGTATTGACGTTGGAAAGACGAAGGTAACCTAACTTTGACTCTAAAAAGAAGGAAAAGATGATTTGGATTCTGAAATAACTACAGCTAGATGCAAATATGAAAATGAGTAACTAATGAAATTATGAATAAATGAAATGTAATTACTCTAATTAACTAAAGGACAAATGACGATTTGACTAAAACCTTAACTATGAATTGAGAACGATAGGTCGGGTTACAATCCCCCACACCCTAGTAATTCAATTCGTTGGATACTAGATTCGAAAATAAAACTTTAGATGAATCTGATCTTTAATACTCCTAAGTATTACATATATGAGGGATCGTAGCCCTCACAGTATGTAAATAAAGGACGAATTAAAATCCAGGCTTTAGTACTCCTAAGAATTACATATACTAGGGATCGTAGCCCGCACAGTATGTAATCAAAGGATGACTTAAAACAGTATCGCATTAACTACGATCAATTCACCTAAGATTTTAATTCAAAATTCTATTTCCACTATCATAAATTACATCGGGTGGGATTCATGCACCCCAACACTTGAAAACTTAGTCGGACATATTCAAACTGGAAGAAAACATGCTTTGAATGAAAGAAAACATTTTCACTAACAACTCAAGGTGAAGAAGAATGAAGTTACTAACTAAAAAATTTACTACTGTCGTAATGAAAGCAGGAATTGGAATAAAATTACTTGAATTGCATAACTGGAATAAAAACTAGGGCTTCTTGTTGTTCCCTTCTTTAAACTAATTGCAATGCGTCTCTAATGAATTAGAAGTTTCCTCCATGTCTGGACGGTATTATAAATTTAAACTCTACGAATTTCAAAGAGTTTCAACCATACAAGACTCTTATTTTACAAGTGGATAACTCCAAATTTTCGATACCCGAACCGATACTGTTAAGGTGATTCGGTTAGGTTTGCCTTTGATAGGGATTTTTATCTCAATAGGAATTTTTCCCAGGATAGGATCGGCTCATTTTTCCAACCCTTCGGTTCGGTTCCATCTCTTCGGGAACTTTTCCTCCCTGTAATTTAGAAGACTTATAACTTTTGATCCGGAACTCGGATTAGGATGCCGATTTTTCCTAAGCACTTGTAGGTGCGAGGCCTTAAACTTTCATTTTAGTTTTTAGTCTGGATTCCTAATTCAAATTACTCTTTTTCCCTTTTACTTTCCTACATTTATTTTTGTTCTTCTTTCCGATTTTCTCCTTCCTTGTGTGCACTGAATACCTGTAAAAAAATAGGAGATACACGAAACTCGGCATACTAATTCGAAAATGTCAATAGCAATGATATGAGATAAATTCACTCGAATTACATTTTACGGAACGATAAAAGCCTCTAAATTAAGGGGATAAATGGGAAGTATTTATGCCTAATTAATGACCTTGACAATGAGTCAAGTCATTCCGAAGAGAGTAAGGGGGATAACATTTTGAGTGACAGAGAAAGTGGCCTTAAACATGCTTATACCGAGCTTTATGCCAAGTCTTTTAAAATGAAAAATAAAAATAAAAAATTGGCGCTTAGGGTATTAGCTTTAGAGAAGGAGTTAAGAGTGTTGAGAGAGAGAGAGCCCTCAATGAGAGTATCTTTAGGAGATAAAGTCATTGTAGTGGAGAGGGAAAATGGTGACTTAACGAACAAAGTGGCTAGTCTTACGAGAGATCTTCAAGCTTCATTGGAGACTCGTAAAAATCTTGAAGCCCTTTTATCCCAATTCTAGAAAGATCTCGAACGTGTTCGTGAGGATGCATCGATGAAGGTTGCAAGGAATAGTTTATGACGCAGCATCCACTTCCCTTTCCCTACCGTAATCGGCTACTAAATTTGTGGTAGATCCTTATGGGACTGGACCTAAACTACAAAATAAAGTTCAACCTGAATCAACTAACCAAGGTAGACCCAAACAAGTCTATGTTTGCACCCATTGCAAAAGGAGAGGCCACCTTAGGGAATTTTGCTAAAAACTAGGGAGAACTACACGTACACAGACTCACACGCACCGCAATAGCGACTTTGCTAGTCTTAGAGAGCAAGTTGAGTTCCTAGTCTCCACTTCTCAAAGCTTAATGGAAGAATTTCAAGTGATGTGTATGCATTTTAAGAATGCTTTTAACGCTATGAATAGAGCCAATAACAACAAAGGTAAACAAAAAAACTACCTCCACTTTGGTACCTAAGAAAGACGATAAAGCCCTTATTGTTCACGTTGCTCTCAAGATTCAAAACACTTCCCAATGGTATTTTGATGGTGGGTACTCTAGGCACATGACTGGTGATAAGTCGTATTTTACCGTCCTTATGGATCACAAGAAAGGCAAAGTCACATTTGGAGATAGGAGTTAGTCTAGTATTTTAGGAAGTGGTTGTGTTGAGATATTCAGATTTCTTAAACTAAAATATGGATCACAAGTGGTTGTGTTGAGATATTGAGATATTCACTTCCTAGTATTCTAGGAACTTGATTATCATAAGCCAACTGTGCGATAAAGTTTGATCGGTCCGAGGGTAATGGATATGATCAATTGGTGAACTATTACTACAAGGAGTAAGACCACCTTTATGTGTAATAATTCTGCGATCTCCTCTATGGGCCTTTGGAATCAATGACCAGATTATGTGAACTTTAGAGATCTTGAGAGATTTGCCATCGCTAGAGAAACTAACTTCCAAGGTTTGTAGTTCTTGCCAATAATAAAAACAAATCAAGAATTCCCATTAAAAGTTGAATATCATTACAACCTCGCGTGTGTTGGAGTTGATACACAGGATCTTATGGGTTTTACATGTACGAAGAACATAGGTGGTAAGAGATGCATTTTTGGGATGGTCAATGACTTTTTTAAGATACTCTATTGTGGGGTTTCTTAGAAAAAAGTTTGATGTGGTTAAGTTCCTAACAACCAACTGTCGTGTCCTACAAAACCAATACAGTGTCACTATTAATCGAATGCATAGAGACAATGATACTGAATTTAAAAAAGTTAGAGTGCATAGCTACTTTGATGGAGTGGGAATCAAACACGAGTTTTTGGCTATTTGTAGTTTTCAAGAAAAGGGAAAAGTTGAGAGGAATACCTGAACGATTCAGGAGATGGCTAGATACATGCTTTTTGGGAGAAAGATACCTAGACGTCTTGGGGTAGAGGCTATTAATACTGCATGCCATACGGTGAATTAGGTATATCTTTGTCCATACACATGCCATATGAGTTGTGGATACGAAAGAAACTTAACCTATCGTATCTTCGTATCTTTGGGAGTCTTTGCTACATCTTGAGAGATAGGGAGAAATTAGGAAAGTTTGAGTCCCAAAGAAATGAGGGGATATTTTCAGGTTATTCATCATCGAGTAGGACTTATATGGTGTTTAATTTTGCAATCTCTAAGGTTATGGAGTCAATAAATGTCACGATTTTTTGATAACGAGCCTACAATGTCTATTGACATTTGGGGATGATGCTCCTCCCGAGGCTATCCCATTGTTTCTCTTACTACCCTAGTGTAACACTTTAGGCAAGGACGTAGAGCAAACCCTTTTTAAGAGCATGATAGGAAGTCTTTCTACTTGATAGTTTGTTATCCTGATATTGACTTTAGCTTTGGAGTTTGTGCACATTACCAAGAAACCCTAAAAGAATCTCACTTGCTGGCACTTAAATGTATCATCGAATACATGAATGGCAGTCTTTCCAACTATATTTGTTATTCCATTGATACTGAAGATTGTTTGTCTACCTATTCAGATGTCGATTGGGTCAGGGATATTGGCGGTTGTAAAAGCACCTCGAGTGGGTCTTTTTACCTTTGGAGTACTCTTGTCTCTTAGAAGAACAAGAAGCAAAACTCCATATCTTTATCCATAGCGAAGGCCGAGTATACAACCACCAAGGGTTGTTGCACACAACTCTTATGGACGAAAAAAATATTGGAAGATTATGGGATCACACAAGGCACAATGACTATTTCGTGTGATAATACAGGTGTAATTCATATATCTCATTATCCGGCCCAACATTCTTGCACAAAGCGTATTAGGACACGTGAGCATTTTATTCGTGATCTCATTGAGGAGACGGTCGTTTCGTTGAGATTTGTGACCACCTAACATCAATTAGCTGTTATTTTTAGGAAGCCTTTCGATGCACACATATTAGAGAATCTTCGTAAGTCTGTGGGTATTTGTTCCGTTGATTGAGTTCTGGTACTTTATCTTGTATAGGGTAATTACAATGTTCATATCATATATCCTTATTGCTAAATTATATTATATTTCTACTGTCTTATGTTTATTCATGCTTTATCCTTTGATATATTTTGAAAAATCCAAAATTATTTTTGGTTTGTAAGAAAAAGTTTGATAAAATTCCAAAAAGATTTCATTTTCCATAAAAATTTTGGAGAAGACAAAAATATTTTTTGATTTTTGTATTTCACCAGATATGGATGTACATTTAAGATATTCGGATCAACCCTATATTCCATCCATTCATGTGACTTTTTCGTGGTGTTTTGAGACATGGATTCATTTCTTTAGTGTGCATAATAATGTGTGGTTATCGTTTCGTTGTTCATTCATGATTAATTTGTTTATGCTCGAATTTTTATTACCTTTATTGCACACATGCACAAACTTAGTGAACATTGTACTTTCTTATCATGTGTCAAATACGGTGTTCTCATCTCAATCGTGTTTAATAACGAACCAAATTACCAGAGATGAGTTGTACTTGTAAGAACCGTTACCCAAATTTCGTTTCTCGAAAATATTTGATTTATGTTAAGCAATGGAAAGGGGCTACAAAGGATCTTTTTCTCTCTTTGCATTAAAAGTCACCAGTTGAAAAAGGAGCCTAAAAATGTTGATGGCACAAAAGTAGAAGTGTTAAGATCATTTTATTTCACTAATGCTTCCTACACACAAGCATTATGATATCTTTTAAATTTGAGAGTGATTTCTTGTACATGTGATACTTTTAGGGTGTTATAAAGAAGAAGATCAATTGGTTTTCACAATAGACTCTCTTGAAAAACATTATATAGTTTGGCGTTAATGATTTAAGAAACGTTAAAATTCATGGCATGTTGTATAAGTCGAGTCAATTTTATTTTATTTACCATTCTTACGCCTAAGGTTGAAATCGGGTTTTTTCTTTAAAATTATCTCATGACTTCATGTGCCTATGCTATGTATTCCTATGTTGGTTTTACCATGGAAATTATTCACACAATTACATTCCGCTTTCATGATTCGGATATTTAGTGTTATTCCATGATGTTTTGTATTTGTACTTTTTATACCTACTTTTTATACTTGAAAAAATAGAATTTTTATAAAATAGTTGGTATACTTATTTGAAATTTCATTCCATGTGTTTAATTGATTATCTTTGTGATGAAATTTCTTTTGGATTCATGTTATGCTTATTATTCAATCTTAGTTTCTTACACTGTGTCTATTACGACCAATGGTGGAGAACAAATTGAGGGGGAGTTTATTTTTCTTCAAACTCATGCGAGTCATGATATGTTTTGCTTCATGTGTGTAGGTCTCTTACACTTTTATGATGATCTCTTGGAATACACAAGACGGAGAATTTCGGTTGAAGATAAATTTTTTAATGTCATTCCATTTTGGGTTTGAGAGTACATTAGTAGAACATTGTCTTAGTGGTTTTAATTGTAAATTGGGTTTCAGTTTTATATTTTGTACCGAAATAGTGAAAGGGGGAGATTTGTAAGATATTTTTTTTATAATTTCTCATAGAGTAGTTAATTTGGCGTATCCCATTACAAAACGAAGTTTCAAACTGAAGACTACATCCGCATATGCCATCACGATCGAGTGAAGACATGTTAGTGACCGAGCATCGTTTTCGATTTTCAAGTGTCACGAACATTTTATGATGGTATACAGATTTTATAGTTTTAATTTTTCTCATTCAATTATATTTTGGGATGTTTTGTTTTACTGAGGCATTTTTTCATAAAACGACTTTAAAAATAGTTTTCTTTATTTTTTAATTCGTTGGAAAGAGATTTGGTTCTCGTTCGAACCATGTTACAATTTCTTCGAACAAAGTGCTATGTTCGTTAGAACGAACTTCTAATGGGCATCTAACGAAGTGGTCTCTATATGACAGAACAACTCTCAATGGAAGTTCGTTGGAAGGTCGATCGAAAAAAATATGCCTTTCGTTCGAATGAGATTGGACCTCATTAGAACAAAACCTTATTTTCACTCGAATGAGTTCTCCGTCTCAAAATTCGTGTTTTATTATAAAAAGGATTCTTTTGAACTATTTTACACAGTTCTTTTGGTGAAAATCAATCGCAAGTATTGCACCAAAATTTTTTTACTTTTATTTATGAGAAACACTTTTGTTTTCCAAATCTTACATTCCTTAATATGATTTATTGAGTTTTATCAAACCCAATTACCATACACTATATCAAATCCTTATAAAGTGTTCTTTACTACCGATTGTGGAGTTACGACTCTATTGTTGAAGAAGAAAGGATTCCGTAATCCTAAGGCTGAGCAGTGGATACCAAGGGAACAACTACTTCCTGTGAATGGTGCTAGCCATATGTGTTGAATATTTGAAGACCCGTGCATTATACTACTCTAAGTAGTCCCTAAGTCACCGAGTCTTTCCAACACTTCAATAATGCTGCAATATAGGTTTTTCCCGATAGGGATTTTCCTTAATTTCTTCTTCTGCTAGGTTTGGTTGATTTGGCATATTTCTGTGTTGGACATTATCTTGCATTCACACTTAATTCTTAACGAGATAAAATTTGGTTAAACAATTGAATCATTATGTGTGTGACCTAATATACAGACTCATCTATATTATCAACATAAAGAGTTTGCACGCACTTTCCAATAAATTTTTTATGAGAAATGTTGAAACACTTTTGTGTTTTGGTTTATTTGAGATCATAATAATGGAGATGATATTTTTATCCATTTTAAAATAGTTTTCCTTGCATATAACAACACAATGTATGCCTTTAATTTTTTTTTATTTAAAGAGAAATAATAGTAATTTTCTTGATATTTCGTTCGAATGGGATATCATAATAAGAATAATTTTTATTTTCATTTGTTTTAATACGATGAGTACTTCGTACGAAAGCTCAGTAAAGCTGCGCAACTCCTTTCTATAAAGCTCACTTCATACAAGAGCTTCATATGTGGCATAAAACTCCCTCGTACAAAGCACATACAGAGCTCACATTGTGCAAAACACTTTTAGGAGTTGTAGGCTATCTTCATAGGATACCTTGTAAGATGTTTGAGAATTTGTGCATGTAGAGAAGGACTACCCAAATTAAAAATTATTACAAAAATGAAGGTAAAGTTTACTTTTAATTCAAATTCGGGAAAAATTTAATCCTAACGTCTAGGTGACAAAACAGTGATTTACAAGTTGATGTAACTTAGAAATATATGTTCATGAAGCATATAAGATAAATCAAAATGTAGAATAGTAAATCATTCACTTAAGATGGGGATTTATACGAGGGAAAAAAAATTGTGGGAAAAACTTTGAGCCAAACCGACACCTTTCACTCAATATGTAAAGATTTAAAAAGGGACAAGTGACTTACAAACTTGAATCTCTCCTAAACTAAATAATTCACAACCTCTACAAGACACTTTTTTCACATCTCTATCCCACCAGTCGCCACATCACAGTTGTCAACTTTCGTTGATAATGTTGCGTTTCCACCAAGACAAATTTCTTCTTTTAAAGATTAAAGAGAAAACTTTCTTACTTTTAATGTTTGAAGAAAAAAATTTGTGTGAAAAAACACTGTTTGTAGTTCTAACTTCCTAGGGTGTGAGAATCCTAAAGTTTGTTTCAAAAGATATTTTGCTACTTAAAATAAACTTGCAAAGTATTTTTGAGATATTAAAATATTCAAAGTTTCTCAAGAACAAGTTTTGTAAAATGTTTTTTTAAGACTTGAGAGAACTAATCAAACTTTTAAAACTTTAAACTAGAATGATAACAATGGATGTCTTAAAAATATAAAAAAGGGTTTTTGCTCATAAGAAAATAAGATTTCTTTTAGCTTGATAAAATAATGAAAACCTTATGATACCCCGCCTAATTAAATACCAGGTGATCAGTCCTTTATTAAATTAAATCAAAGTGTTTGGTTGGTTCATTCTTAGCATCACTGTCGAAAAATATTTTTTTCTTTATTAATCACCTAATAAATAATTAAGCTAAGTGTCAAAACATTTATTTTTGAATTAAGTTTTATTGTTATAATTTAATATGAAACCATTTTCATGAACTCAATGATAATATGAAACCAAACCATCCAAATGAAATAACCAAGCTAGATTAATCAATCCAAATAATAAATCCCAATCGCAGGATAAGGAAATAAACAAAACAATCCCAATATTATCCAAATCCTGAAACTATAAAGAGTACAAGTCTCTCTATGAACTAAATGAAATATGGAAACGGGCGACACATTCCCTAACTAAGAGTAACTAAGTAAAAGATTGGAAATCCAAGAATGGAGTCGTCTAATGCAAGGACCTGCAACTTCTACACCAGTTGCAGCACATCAATGGTCCAAAGATCTAGGTCTGATGCCCCTGTGGTTGGGCACCTGTATTATATATATATATATATATATATATACAAGAGGAAGAAAAGATAACAGGAAACGGGTCAGTGACCGAGTGTAAAACAACTTTAAAAATAGTTTAGCAAGTATTTAAAATGCTTATCGGTTGATATTACATACATGCTAGTACTTCGACACTCACTTGAGAATTCTCACCTCACAACTAGTGTGCAAGACTAACGTACTACCGAATTAACCTAGTGAAATCTTACCCAGTTAACTAGTCTGACCCAACTTTCATTCATCAAGCCTAACCCAAGTAACCGCAGCCAAAAGTTCTGAATCGTCATATTATCCCTCTCCTTCAAGGTGGTAGTGGACTCCCACAACTGTAAGGCGGCCCCCACTAGCTTTTGGGAAGCCAGTAACTGTCTCTGAATGTCTGTGCACTCGTACATGTTAAGATGCCTTTGGATGTCTTTCTTTCATTGGCTCGCGATGACAATATTAGAACTGCCCGAGAACTTCGAGGGAGGTGCCCTCTGAAAGGCATCTTTGACCCTCTCCCATGCAGTGGGAAACTGAGCTGGATTTAGCACCACGGCCTGAACCTGGGGTGCCGTACCATCGCTAAAACTGCATTTATCGCCTGGGCAACTATGGTGGTAACTTCAGCTGCATTCATCATTCCCTGAGCCTAAGCTGTTGGCTGTTCTGGCTGGGGATTTCTATCCCTCGGGGCTTATCTTATAAGCATCTGAAACGAGAAGGAATTTTATTAGTCCACAGTTATTATCAAATCTCAAATAGCTCAAGACGTAATCACATTAATAAGAGTACAACAATCCAAAAGATAAGGATCTATATCAAAGGACGCTAAGCTGAAAGCATAATAAGCCGTACAGATGCTAAAGGACTCTAAAACCTGATGCTCTGATACCACCTGTGACACCCCGTCTAATTAAATATAGGGTGATCAGTCATTTATTAAATTAAATCAAAGTCCCTAGTTGGTTCATTCTTAGCATCACTGTCGAAAAAAAAAATTCTTTATTAATCACCTAATAAATAATTAAGTTAAGTGTCAAAACATTTATTTTTGAATTAAGTTCTATTGTGATAATTTAATATAAAAACAATTTTCATGAACTCAATGATAATTTTAAAACCAAACCATCCAAATGAGATAACCAAGCTAGATTAATCAATCCAAATAATAAATCCCAATCGCAGGACAAGGAAATAAATAAAACAATCCCAACATTAGCTAAATCCTGAAATAATAAAGAGTACAAGTCTCTCTCTGAACTAAATGAAATATGGAAACGGGGGACACATGCCCTAACTGAGAGTATCTAAGTAACAGACTGCAAAGATAAGAATGAAGTCATCTACTGCAAGGACCTGCAACTTCCACCCTAGTTGCAGCACGTCAATGGTCCAAAGATCTAGGCCTAACACCCCTGTGGCTGGGCACCTATAATATATATATATATATACAAGTGAAAGAAAAGATAACAGGAAACGGGTCAGAACCCAAGTGTAAAACAGCTTTAAAAATAGTTTAGCAAGTATTTCAAATCCTTACTAGTTGATATTACATACATGTTAGCACTTAGACAGTCGCTTGATAATTCTCACCTCTCAACTAGTGTGCACGCCTAACGTACTACCGAATTAACATAGTTAAATCTAACCCAGTTAACTAATCTGACCCAACTTTCATTCACCAAGCCTAACCCAAGTAATCGCATGACTATAGTTTACGTCTGATAACCTTTTCTTATGAATTTGTCAAGCCAGTTATATTCTTCTCAATTCAGATTCAAGTTCTCAACCGCTTAACTCATTTAAAATTTATTTATCCAGTTTTATCTACTTAGAAGTACAGTAGATTAGTCACAGGTATATATATTTATAACTCATAATATATATACCAATAGGGCACCCCATATAAGTCTATAATGCTGGCATACTCTGCTATCAAGTCCCCGTATCACTCGTATAAGAGGGGAATACTAGTTCGGGATCACTCTCGAACTGTATTAACACAAAATACACATATTAAAGACGAAGCATAGTTTCAAGTCACTAAGAGGTCAGCACATACCCTCACGTCTCTCAGGACCGTCAGACTATCATTCTCGAATAGCCTGTACCAAGGATGCTATGTTCTAGGGCACAAGTCCTTATCCCCCATAAAGGTCCAATCGAGATAAGACTTTCCCGGTGCGTAACCTCCGTGATAGCAAGTAGCGCGGGTATGATTACACACAAATATACAATATTATATATATATATATATATATATATTCTAATTATTCATCTCATGAAACACCGGTCATATTTCCAAACAAATGGAAAAATGATTAAATAATCCATTTTGATATATGAAAACTTGTCATAGAGTATCTCATATAAAAGGAAAAAAAATGTGATTTTACCATAAAAATATCTTTTAATTTTTTTCCCTATGATATGCACAACATAAAAGAGCATGATATATGATTAAAATATATACATGAAACACATAATCCAAAACATATTCTAATAATATCAAATCACTAAAAATAACTAAGGCAATCCTTATATGGTCAATCTAGAAAAAATGAGATTCAGGTTTAGAGAGCATGTAAAACTTAAGCACGAGACTAGGTAAAAACCAAGGATGATAAATAAGTGCAAATAATAAATCTAAGGTAAAATGAGAATACTTTTAGTATGCATAAGAAGTTAACATGCGTGTATCAAACAGAATATCAACTAGATGTGACAACCCTAAGCATATCTTTGGAAATCCAAAACTATGTGTTTTAAAAAATAAAGCCTCTTAAGTTTATTCAAGAAATAAATCAAGAGAAAATTAAAAAGACAAACAAATCATATATGAGTTATAAAGAAAGATAAGCATGGGTTAAAACTCATATATGAAATAAAAGTACATAGCATAGTGTAGATATATGAAGTGAAATACAAATAAGGCTATGAACAAAAAACACACAACCCCAACCATTTAGATGTAGAAGGAACCAAATTCAGAATATTTTTTGTTTTAAATTTAGATTCTTTCAAAATGTTCTTCCTAACCTATACATGAATCACACGAGGCACCTTGGGATCAATTGGGGTATTAGGCACATTTTTTTCCCGTGCCTTTCTTTCCTTTACCCACATGATGAAGAACATTTTGAATCTTTTTAAACAAAATTTATCGTTTAATGGATTTAGTTGTAAAATTCCTAAAATCATTAACATTTTCATCCTTATTGTTCCCTACTAAATTCTTACCATTCTTGACATGGTCCAAATGTAAGTTTGGCTTGAGTAAATTGAAAAATTCTCTCAAATGATCAATCTTATGACAATGATCACATTTAAATAGTTTTGGTTAAGTTATTTGGGTTTTAGTCTTGGGAACAATCTTTTCAAAATATTGACCTTTTATCAACTTGTAACAAATTTATGTGACCTTATTTATGACAATGAGAACAAACAAAGTTCCATTTAGGTCTTTTATGATGAGGCGAGTGGTTCTTGTTATCAAACTTGGGATGAACAAGTTTATATTTCTTTTCAAAAATTCAGCTTTCTTTTCAAAATTATTTACAATATTTTCTTTTTTATATTGAGTTTTCATACGAGTTTTTTCAATGTTTGTTGTCTCACTTTTTTAAGGAAAATTTTACAAAAACTATTTCATTAGTGTGAGCCAAAACATTGAACTTGTCAAATCCTAACCATATTTTATCATAACCTTTTTTTGGACGGAACCTAAATAACTCTTTTAATTTTTTGTGAACTTTTCACAAGGTTAACTTTCACCTTTTTTACCAAGTTCAAATCGTTTTGAAGAATTACAACTTTCTTTTCAAAAATAATTTTGGATTCTTCACATAAAATAAGCTCCATTTTCAGTTTTTCAAAAGATGTAGAAAATTATTTTCTCTCTTTTTCGAAACTAATTAAATTTACATCCTCTTATTTTGAAGTGATGTTCTTATATTTCAACTCATCCAAAATGTCTAAAAGATTCGAAAAAGAAACATCACTACTTTTAAGATTTTTAAAGATGATAGGACTTTAAGCTTCAAAAATGCACAAAAATCCATTTTCATCTTTTAAATGCGCAAGCTCGTTACAAAACTCAAAATTTTCTCTTTTGAGAGTTTTGACCTTTTTTTGAAGAACTCCATTTTTCGTTTAAAACAATTGTTGAAGTACAATCAATATGTGTAGGCTCTTTCTCTAACAACTTAAACTTCTCACTTATGTGACTATAGTCACTAATTGAGAGTTTATGCGTGTAGAGTGGGACCGCTCAAATTAAAATTTATTACCAAAATAAAGGAAATGATTGATTTTAATTCAAATTCGGGCAAAAGTTAATCCAAACGTCCAAATGATAAAAACAGTGATTTACAACTTGATTTAACTCAGCAATATATTTTCGTGAACGTATAAGATAAATCAAAATGCGAAATTCTAAGTCACACACTTGAGACGAGGATTTATACAAGGGAAAAATCGTTGCAAGAAAATTTTTGGGCCAAACCAACACCTTCCAACAAAAAGGTAAAGATTTATAGAAGGGAGAAATGACTTACAAACTTAAACCTCTCCTAGATTCAATAATTTAAGACCCCCATAAGACACTTTTTCCACCTCTTAGATGGAAATGCAAGCACAAATTGCTCTCCAACCACTCACCACAATGTAAGTGTTAGTATTTGTTGATAATGTCGTGTTTACACCAAAACAAATTTCTTCTTTTAATGTCTCAAGAGAAATATTTCTTCTTTTCTAAGTGTGAAGAAAAACTTTCGTGTTCCAAAATGGAACAAGTGAAAACCCATTATTTATAGTTATTACTTCCTAGGATATGAGAGTCCTAAAGGTTGAGGAAAGTTTCAAAAGATGTTTGGCTAATCAAAATAAACTCGCAAAGTATTATTTAGATATCAAAGATATTTAAAGTTTCTCAAGAACAAGTTTTGCAAAATGTGTGTTCAAGACTTGGAAAAAGTAATCAAACTTCAAAAGATTTAAACTAGAATGATAATAATGGATCTCAAAATATACAAAAAAGCTTTTTGCTCTTAAGAAAATCATATTTCTTTTATCTTGATAAAATAATAAAAACCTTTCTAACAATCTTAAGCTTATTATTTGAATGAGAAGAGAGGGTGTTAAATAGGAGTTTTGCTTTTCGAACATGTGTACAAAAACTTAAAACCCTTCTAACTCATATTAACCACACAATATAGGTTGCTTCCCCAAGGCAACAAAAAATATGGAAAAATAAATGAAATGCAATCTTTTAGTCAGATCAAATCTTATCCCGACAATGTCACTACAACGGGATAATGCGTCATTGTGGTGAACATAGGGTGATCTAGGTCGCGCCAAGAAGTTGGTAAATTTTGGGCATGAAAAAGGATGCTAACAATAAATTTTTGTTACAGTAAGACATTGCATCACTGCAGCAAAATTGAGGTGTGGCAGGTCACACCTTTGTTCAAAGAATTTGGTCTTGGATAAAATATACCAGCGATGAGATTTTATCGTGGCGAGACATAGTGTCATTGCGGTGAGGTCGGTCGTGCCTTTCTTCAGAAAATTTGAACTAGTAGTTAGCCTACATGGGATTTGAAAATATTTTGCAAATACACTCTAAGTATGTTTGTCCTCAACCAAGAACACTCATACTTAAAATACACACATAAGAATTCAATTTTTACTAACATAGTTGTCCCACAAGAAAAGTATATTGCATAATGTATTTGTTCAAATAGTCCAAAATAGTTACACATAAGTTTTAACACATTTTTCATTTTAATTTTAGTTATATCAAACTAGGGGGGGGGGGGGGGGGGGAACTAAGTGATGATAAGTCATTTACCTTATCCTAAAGTGGAAATATCAATGGTCATGGTATGGTATATCTTTTCGGATGAAGATAAAGAAGTTTGGTGTTGAGATCTTGATCATGAAGCTTTTTGGGACAACTTAGATAATTATTCAAATATGTTTTGTAATGGGATAAGACAATCCAATACTATTAGTGCTTTTGAGCATACATGTGTTCTTACAATGTCGACCTCGTACAGAGGATCCTTCTCGGCAGAATGAGCGGGTGCCTTGTTCCAATAAGGATGAAAAACCTATATGTGTGATTTTCTTCCCTCGGCGTTTCAATTATAAAGGGTCATTTTAAAACAAAAATCCTATATGTGTGCTTTTGTTCCCTCATCATTTTAATTATAAAGCATCTTAGTATCTTTAAAAAAATCTTAACATACATTAAAATTGTACATATTGTTTTTTCCTATTATGGCTCCCACTTAAAAATCTGATGTTGTGTGTGATTGGATTTATTTTTTGAAATTAATTTTTTGCAAGTCTCCAAGCACGAAAATTGGATTGAATTAATAATATTGGGTTAATTAGAAAATGTTGACCCTAGCTTAAATTAATTGGATTTAAGTTGAATCCGGATTGGGGTGTGGTCAAATTATCTCTTAAAACTGATTAAAGTCAGTTAATTAGGTTTAGGTAACCCTGAACATGTGTGCATTTATGTTTCTCGAGATTTTTCAAACTCGCAATAAATTTAGTTTTTAGAACATGAACATGAATCTGTAAAGGATCTATAAAAGGTAATTCAATTTCCCATCCATTCATGTTTCATGGAAATACCCACGCTTATTAGAAGGATCACATTGGATTTTTCATAAAATATTTAGTCGAGCCCATTTGGCTAAGTGTAAAGAATAGTTGATCCCTACATGATTAAAATAAGGACGAAACGATGGTCACTAAAACTGTGTACAAATAGATTGAGGAGGATTGTGACTTAAATCGCTTGGTATTAATGCTAGTTTTAGTGTCATCACTTTAGAGATGTTCCGTCATATTATGATGTGTGAAACGTCTACGGAGGCATGGGACATCCTTCAAGTAACTTGCAAGGGGATGGATTCTATGAGGGAATCAAAGCTCCAATAACTCACCACACGGTTTGATATGTTGAAGATAAAGGAGAATGAGACTTTAGATTAAATCTATGTTAATATATTAACTTAGTCAACTGACCCTTCAACTTGGGTGAAAAAGATTCCTGACCAAAAAGTGGTTCGAAAGATCATGAGGTTTTAACCTCCCAGATTTGTCCCATATGTGAGACCAAAAAATTGGCTCAAGTTACTTACGAGGGGATGAATTATAGGATCTCTATAGATGTTTGAGTTTGAAATTTTTTATCCACCCAAGAAAGATAATGGAATTACTTTGAAGGCCGTTAAGACTCGTCTATTTGCCTCTTGTCCAGACTATTGTTCTGGTGTCGATGAGAGTGAGTGTCTCTATTAACTAAACTATTTAATAAATTTCTCAAATATAGTCAACAAAACTCCAAGCATGATAAGAAAAAAAAAACCACAGCTAACAAGGTTGAAAAGTCTTCCAGGAGTCGTGACCTAAAGCCTAAAAAATTAGAGAGTGAAGAAGAATCTAGTAAATGCTTTAAGTGCGATTGTGTTTTTCATAGAGAATTTGAGTGGCCCGTGATAATATACAGGAACGAGAAAGAGAAAAATAATATGAATTCCACCCTTAGTGACAATGATTCGGAGTCAGACGAGGAATATTCATCTATTGATCACAAATTAACCGCATTAATCATTGTTCAAGATGAGGAAATTACTGACCATCCCTTATTGAAAACAAAATTAAGGAAGAAGAGTTTGAGTTCCAGTATACTTAATCCCATTATGAAGGAGAGAATTTTTAGTAGATGAAGGAGCGAATGAGCTCTAGAAAGCATACTCAGAACATTACGAGATGTCCGTTAAGATGGAGAAGGTGAACATTAATTGAATGAGAAGCTTAAAAGGTAAGAGAGTGAGCTAAGTGACCTATAAGGTAATGAGCCACTCTTGGGCAAGCTAAAATCCTGAGAATACATTCCCATCTAGAGGTTGAATATGGGGGAAAATAACAAGATATCCCGCACAAAAAAAATTCAAACCTGAAGAAAATGTTATTTCAGTCAACCAAGATTCAAAATAAGTAAGAAAACGAAATAAATGTCTAATATATGACCTAAAGGAGTAAAGAAAACGTTCAAAGTTGACCTTCAGGATAAATACAAGAAGTTAAGAAGATGATCCCTGCATTGGCTCGAACCTCAAAGAATAAGATCAATTTAAGCTAGGATAAGTCGCACGAATCAAATCCAAAAAATGAGATCACCTTTGTGATAGAAGAAACTACCCCCTCCCCCCTCAATCGTCTCTAAAAGATCATCCTATGCCAAATAATGTTGAAAACATAAAAATTTGTATATATAGTTTCGTTGGCTTCATTATGTATCAAAGCATTAGAGTGATGTACAAAATCGAGCCAAAAACCTTGATTCATAATGGGACAATAGTTAGAGAGAGTATTGTTCATTAGAATATATGGAACTGAAATTGTAAATCACACGGCCTCTCTACATCAGTGCTTTCACATGCAAATTGTGAAGATTCAAGATCATATCCTTTTATGGTAGTTTTGATTGAATTGTTCCAAGACTAACACGAACTTACACATTTATATATTTCTGAATTTTTTTTTTTATGATGATCAAGTGAAATCATTTTTTAAATCATTGCCTTGAATTTTTTTTTAGGTTAATCTTAGATTTTGCCAACAAGAGTGAGCAAGTACGGATTTTATATCAGTCCAAATGGGTACGTGGATTAGGCATAGAAAAAGTTTTCCCTATATATGCATGGGTGCAAATCATTACCATGTGCACGACCAACACATTTTGGGCTTGTTTTTTATTTGCTTAAGATCTTGCGAACGAGGTCAATTCCAAACCATGCATATGATTATCACAGGCTACTCATGACAAGGCTTTTTTCCCAAAACCATTTGCACGAGGCCTATTTGTAACCGTGTGAAATATACGACCCGCTTTTTAGAAGAAAAAAAATTAAGAATAGGAGATTTTCCCTACCATTTTTAGAGATCCTTTTCCTTAGAAGTTATCACGCATATGGAGAGTATTTTTTTTAGGAAAATGATCAATTTTTTAAACTTCAATTGTGATTTTCACCTGATCTTCATAAAATTTTGAGAAAACTTAAATAAACACATGCTTTGTAATTTATGATTTGTTAAGAGAGATCCTATTGGTGAGATATGAGAGAGATATTTAGGTTGTTGAGAAGAGTTAACTTCTTGGTCAATGAGAGGAGTCAGGTTAGGGGATTATTTCCTAGACATATAATCGTTACTCAATCTCCAAGTAATATACAAAAGATTACTATGAGGAATGAGAGATGGATACCTAGTGATGTTATAGGTATTCCAAGGAATGCTCCAAGAAAGAATATTAAAGTAGATCAAACTCAAAGAAAGCATGCCAATAAAGAAGCGGTATATGTGCCTCCTAAGGATGTGGGAGAGCTATCACCCCTTGCTACCTTGATGGTAATTTTATTAGGATACCTAGGGTCTTTATATTGTAGGTTTCCTTCCTAGGTAGTATTTGATTCATTAGGGATGAAATCATTCGTGCAAGTGACTCAATTATCATATTTGGATCAATTTAATACTTTTTATGAGGAGTTTCGTGCAATCATGCATTATGTCATGTGTGTTATTCCTCAAATAGTATGTTTGTAGATATTGCATCATTCATGTTTAAAAATGCCAAAATGTTTTTCATCTTAATCTTTTCATGACATAAGATTAAGTTCCTTAAATTCATTTATTTGATGTGTGAACTTAACTTGAATGATGATTAAAACATGAATTCTTAACGATTTGGTGCAAATGTTGATTATCTCAATGATATATTAGAATTCACATGATAAATATTGATAGTGAATTTTGTTGAAATCTTTGGTTGTGATATCACTTCACATATGCACTTTCATATCACTTAATCCATATGATTTTTGTTTTGTGTCTTACATCTAGTTCTTCATTTTAAATCATGATTAAAACCCCGAATTTAATATTTATGATTTGAAACGTTTCAATGGGCCATTTTCGAGTTATGTTTGAAAATACTTGGTGGATTTGATTGATGAGCCTTTTTTTAAGTGTAAAGGGCAACCATCATTTGTAAAATTAGAGATTGTTACATGTAATATGTTTATACTTTAATTTTAAAAAATTATGAGTGCTAAATTAGCGGAGATACATTCTAATAATGCTTATACATTGAGTATTTTTGTTTAATGAATAGTTGTGTAAGTTTAGTTATTTTTTTTTTGTTTGATATTATTATAAGTTGAGTTTTTTTTTTTGTTTATACATGTTAATTTGATGAGTAGTGCGGTAGGCACGATTGTGATATCGCGTATAGAAATGTGGTAAGCATGTTATGGTGGTGTAGCATGTGGTGGACAATAATTGTTTTTTTATATTTTAATATATGTAACGGTTCATAACACTTACAAAAGGAACATTTTTTTCCTTACATATTACAATTTGTAAGAATTTTGAGCCGTTAAAAAAATACGTATTTTTTCATTTGCAAGTGTTTGGAACCGTTGCAAAGCAAAAATGCATACTGAATTTTGTAACGGTTTTGAACACTTGCAAATGAAAGTTTTGTAAGTGTTAAAAAAACTTTCAAAAGTTTAATTTGCAAGTGTTCAAAATTGTTGCAATTTTTTTTGTAACAGTTATTCATAACGGACATCCATTCCTAATAAATCGTTGCAAATATCATTTGCAATGATTTTTAATTGCTTGCAAAAATTTTGCAACTCGCCAATTTACAAGTGTTTTGGACCGTTGCAAATAGCATTTTCAAGTGTTTAAAATACTTGCAATTTCCCTCTTTTTGTGTAATGTAACATTGACTTGAATTTAAGTATATTCAATAGGTGTCTACCAAAGTGTGTATGAAAGCTACGATAGAATAGGATATTATGATGAAAAGAGCCAAAGACAAGTGCTCAAAAATTTAAGGCACGATAAACAAGATATGGATTTTTAATTTTCTTCTATTGGTGTACTTTTAGTATCAACTTTAGGGAAAATATCATATGAAGAAGATATATAGTCAAGGGCTACCATTTAGAAGATCTCGAAAGGATATAAAGGAAATAATAAATTTAAGCATAACTTGTGATTCTTATAACTTGATTACGTGCATTATTTTGATTTTGTGACTCATATTTGCTCACGATCATGCCATGATTAAGTTACAAAATTTTCTTGATTTGATTCTATTGGAAATATATACATGTTGTTGAGCGATTAATGTTTTATTTGAATGTTTTCTCCTACTATGCCACAATAAAAATTCAAGGGAAATTTATATTTTGAATCATATTTATCATAAAGATCTTAATCATGTTCACACCTTACATATTTTTATGTCATTTATATATATGGGTGTCTGAGTTGCTGATTTGTGCATTTATCTCAAACTTGTGCTTAAAATGTTAAAATGAATGTTTTTCTCATGCATCTTCATACATTCATGCCATATTTGTGAGTGATTGGGATTTTGGTTTCTTTTGGCTAAGGTTGCATTTATTTTTTATTTGAATCTGAAGTCTGAATCTGAAATCTAAAGACTGTATCTGAAGTATGAAATCTCAATCTGAAAAATGTGTTTGTTTTTATGTCTGAATATACCTCTGAATGAATGTATTTAGACAGATTCAGACTTCAGATCGAGACTTTAGATGTAATTCTACCTCTTAATCATTAAGAACCAAATATAGTCGTTACATCTTAATCATTTAAAAAACAAACACTTTTTGGTACCTCTTAAGTCCGAATGGTTCAGATTCAGATTTAAGAGGTAAAAACAAACAACACCTAACTCTTTTTTATATGATATACATGACTTTATATTTTGGACAAAACCATTCACACTGTTTCATATTGTGTTCCAAAAATGACTTTTAAGGGGTTTTAGGGCTTATTTCATATGTATTTCAAACCCTTTCATATCTGGAGCATACCTTATGCATTTTTTTTTGCGAAAAAGGATCTGGCCTTAGCATGTAAGGTTTTTGTTCATTTTTGGAGTTTTTAGCTTGGATCGAGAGTGCAAGACCCTAGTTTTTTGAGTTATTAGGTATTCTTCGATCTAACTCAAGTAAGCATTCCTATTTCATACTTTTTTTATTTGATTCCTTTTAGAGTTGTTCTTGGATATTTGTTCATTTTTAGGTGTTGATTTGTTAGGTTGAGATTTTATTTGAGTTTATTTTGGTCGATTTCCTCACATCGTCGTTTACTCTATTTAGATTTCTATCCATTTCTTATTTTTGTCTACTTTTCATGTCTTTGTCCTCACTATGGGACATGAAAATAGACTTGCACACAAATGATTTATCTCATTACCCCCAAGTGTTCCCGATGAGACTTTACATTTGCGAGACACCCCAATATCACCTCCAAGTGAACCGAGCATCTCACGACGGTTCACTTAGGCCCCAAGAGCCAACATTCCTATTCCGAAGAGGAATTTAGACTCATATTACATTAGGATTACAAGGGATGATTTACCCCTTGAAAAGGTTTTGACACCCGAACTAGGAGAGCTTAGAGAGATATGGATCTAACACATCTCTTAGACCTCATTCATCGACTAACACTACTCTTGTTCGTGAGTTTTATGTAGATATGATGATGTCTTCCAAGGATCTTTTTATCCTTATATCCTTTGTACATGGTTTCGATATTATCCTAACAAAGGATGTCTTGACTTCCCAACTGAGCTTATAATGAGAGGAAAATCATGTATATAATAAATATGCAGCGAATAATCTAGCTCTTCATTAGTTAGTGACATTTTTTGTGAGGAGAGAGATGGCATGGGTAGATAATCTCTTTTAGTTGTTTACCTCGAGGTAGAAGTATCGTGATCACATTTTCTTTGTAGGTCGCCTTATTCATGTTCTTGTTATGAGATAAACTATAGCCTTCTCGTATCTCATCCTCGAGGTCATGCGATGTGGCTTATCTAATACATCTCAGGATGCATTTACCTATACACGTATGGCCATAAGCTCATCATCCTACTTGAGAGTATCTCAAAAGCCATTTTTCTTACCTATGAGATTATTTTAATCGTCTTAAAATGTCAATGACATCCATAATCGAGCACTTCAACTACCTATCCACCAAGATCGATCAGATAATAAATTAAATATGGACATGTATTGCTACGATTGAGAGTCAAGGCATGACTTTTCGTGGATCATCTAGATCCGATCCACTTTAAGTTCCTTCTCCCATGGAGGTTGAGGATGACAACGATGATGCTGAGGATGTAGAGTATGATGATGATGATGATGATGATGATATGATGATGATAATTATAATGATGGAGATGATGATGATAAATATGGTGGTGGACTTCTGAGTTGAGGATTCACGATTTTTGTGTATCTATATTTTATTTTATGGGTGTTATGTATTGTTTCTGAGTTAGTACATTTGGATATTTTTTACTTATCATGTATTACTTATATTATGTTATAGAGTACTTTATTTTGGGGGATATTTGATACACTTATTGGGTGTATGGATTTATTATTATCCATTGATGGTTTATATTAAGGTTTGTTATTTTCATATCTTATTGTTGTACATTTGTTAGCTCTTGTTGTTAGATTTAATGACATCATAGTATCTTGTTTCACATACTCACATGATTACATATACCTTGTCTTTTGTTGAAAAATATATATATCTTGTCTACTAGTTTCTATTTTGATATTCACTTGTTATACATCATGTTGTTGTCATGTTTACATGTTTGTTTGATGTTATAGACATTTTTGAACTATTTTTCTCCTATTCATGATGATTTCCATGATTACCTTCTTATTATCATTGGTTATATTGCATGTTTATCCAGCATTTGCTTTGCTAGACCTTATATATTATTATGTTGTTATTATACCATGATATACCCGTTATCTATGTTAATTCTAATCCTATTTGAATTTTTCATGTCAAAAAAGAAGATTAGCATCTGCGGTAGGTGGAGATATCCTTTTGACTACTTTATTGGGGTAGAAGCATTAATGGGGATTATTTTATTTGAAACATCATTTTAGGAGAGATATTGAATGAAGGGGGAGCATATTTGTCTGAGATTGATATGATTTAGTGGGATAACCTATTTCATACGGCTTCCTGCGTATTCCCATTTTTATTTCTCATACTGATTTTTTATCGGATGATTGACAAAGCATAAGGAGTTTCTTTTTCTACATGCCATTCTTACATGATCTTTCGGTTGTGATTTCAGTTATTGTCATAATCGTGTGGCTCAAATCTTGTTTTAGACTCACCTTTTGGTTTTTTAGTTATCTTATGGATTTCATGTGCATTAAGACATTCTAGTCCCATTATATGGCTAATGTAGGGTGAGTTGGGTTGTTATAATAATTTTTTGGGGGGTTTTAGGGTTTTACAATGGAATACCCAAAGGGGGGGATTGAAATTGTGAACATTTCTATATATAGTTTGGTTGGCTTAATCCCGTGTCAAATCATTTGAAACATGAGAACAATTGTGCCATAAAGCTCGATTCTTAGTGAGACGATAGATAAATGGAGTCTTGTTCGTTAGAATCTATTGTGACACCCTGCCTAATTAAATACCGGGTGATCAGTCCTTTATTAAATTAAATCAAAGTGCCCGGTTGGTTCATTCTTAGCATCACTATCCAAAATAACTTTCTTTGTTTATCATCTAATAAATAATTAAGCTAAGTGCCAAAACATTTAATTTTATAGATTAAGTCCCATTGTTATTATTTAATATACGAAACCATTTTTATGAACACAAATAATAATATTGAATACCAAACCATCCAAGTGGAATAAACAAGCTAGATTAATCATTCCAAATAAAATATCCCAAATTGAAGGACAATGTAATACTTAAAACAATATCAACCATAACTGAATACTGAAATAAATAAAGAGTACAAAGTGACTATGAACTAAATAACAACTCGAAATGGGCAACACATGCCCTATCTAAAATGACTAAGTGAAGAGCCGAGAAGACAAGGATGAATTCGTCTAAATGCAACGACCTGCAACTCCCACATTAGCTGCAGCATGTCAACAATCCAAAGATCCAAATATGACGGCCCTGTGGCTGGGCACCTGTAATACACACACACACACACACACACACACACACACACACGCACGCATATATATATATATATACAAAAGAAAGATGAGATGACAAGAAATGGGTCAGAGACCAAGTGTAAAATAGCTTTAAAATGAGTTTAGCAAGTATATAAAATGCTTACCAGTTGATATTACATACATGTTAGTGCCTCGACACTCATTTGAGAATTCTCACTTCTCAACTATTGTGCACGCCTAACGTACTACTGAATTAATCTAGACAATGCTAACCCAGTTAACTAGTCTAAGCCAATCTCCCCTCATCAATCCTGACTCACGTGATCGAATAATTATAATCTATACATAATAACTTTTTCTTATATGTTTACCCAGCTAGTTATGTACTTCTCAATACAGCCTGATATTCTCAAACACTTAATTTATTTAATATTAATTATTCTATTTTCTCTACATACAAGCATAGTAGATAAATCACAGGTATATATATTTATCACTCATAATACATATACTAATAGGGCACGTCACATAAAATCTATGGTGTTGGCATACTCTGCTATCAAGTCCTTGTACTTCTCGTACAAATGAGGGAAATACTAGTCCGAATGCACTCTCGAACTGTATTAACATAAAATACACATATTAAAGGCAAAGCATAGTTCCCAGTCACTAAGTGGTCAGCACATCGACTCACGTTTCTTAATACCGTCTGACTATCGTTCCCAAATAGCCAGTACCAAGGATCCTATGTTCTAGGTTACGAGTCAATATTCCCCGTAAAGGTCGCATCAGAATAAGACTGTCCCGGCGCGAAAACCTCCGTGATAGCAAGTAGCACGGGTATGATTATACACAGATGTTCACATAATATATATATATATATGTATGTATGTATTTACATTATTCATATAAGTACATTCACGACCCATAACATATTCTAACCTTACGTGGCACGTAGTGCCCGAGTCCTACGTGTAACTAATTCATTCTCTTATTTTCTAAATTATCGTAAGTTCTCAAGTATTTCTCGACCCTCAAAGTGTATCATCTCGATAAATATGAAGTCAGTAGGTGTGCACTCTCTACCCTAATGGTCTAAGTCATTCTTAATTCTCATAAAACCTAATTTAACATACACACAATCTTCACTCCATTGTATACCCTCGTGACCCCACAGTTAAATCTCATATAAGAAATGTAGTACTCGAACCTTGCCTACCACCCTACTATTCCTTCCCAAGACCCATTATTGTAAATAAATTGTGTATAAGGGTTCCCATGAAGCGACATTGGGTGAATCATTAAAAAGGAAATAAGTTTCAAATTCTAGGAGGGGTCGATCGATCGATGGAAATGGATAGATCGACATTCTTGAGTCGATCGATCGATCAAATAGTTATTGTCCAAGAAATTCTGCACAAAATTCCTACGGGTTTCTTCCATTTTAATCATCAAATCATCCATTAAAATGCCCCAAACTCCCAACTAAACATCACAAATATTATATAAACAGGTATGCAAGATTTCTAGTGTAAAACATTCATTAATTCTCCAAGAATCATCATTAAATGGGTACAATTCATGATTTGGCCTTTAACCCTAGTTTACCATATTAATTCAAGAAACCACATGATATTTCCAGATTTCCTCCTCTAAACATCATTCAAATTCGTGATAAATACTTTACATATGATAAGGACATCAGCCTAACACGATTTCCATTAAAACATATGAATTCTAGTCTTCCCCCCTAATAACGGAATTTTATCCCGAAATTCGATAAAAAAAAAAGCCATACGTGGAAAGAACAATTCTGGATTTTTTTGCGCATGTCTGCGTTGCGCTCCCAAGTGGAATCCTCCACATTATGTTGCTCAAACTCGACCCGTACAAGTGGAATGACCTTCGACCTCAGTCTCCTCTCACTATGGTCTACGATAGCCTATGGTCTTTCCTTAATCGGGCATAAATATCGTATATTTATCCCCTTAACTTCGGTATCTTTGTGAACCCAAGCGGTGTAATTGATATGAATTTAGCTCATAATTATGCTACGAACCTTCATTGGAAAGTATTTCGTGTTTTGTGTTTCTCTTATGTGCTTTATAGGTGAAGCATGTAAGTGGTGCAAAAGAGAAATCGAAACCATGAAAGAAAGGCTAGGAAGGAAATTCAAGGGCATTTTCATAATTCTACAGCCTGATCCCGGAGGTGGGCCTGCTGAAAAGTTAAAGAGTTCGGAATAAAGATAATACTTGAAAAGACGGCACCCAAATCCGAGCTACGGTGAAATATTTATGACCCCTTGAAGTTGAAGAAAAATCCACAAAAGAAAGGAACAAAACATGAAATTTTTTCTAATTGTTGGAAAAGAAAAAAAGAAGGCACAAACCAGTAAGTTTCCCCGAACCACACGGCGAACCGGTTCGAGGTACCCGAGACGCGAAATTCTTCTCAAACGCTGATTGGTCCAAAGAGTCTTATTATGTTACAAACTCTTCTAAACGTATTTGTGTCTTTGTATTGACTTAGAAAACACAATTTTGAATAGTTTTTTATAGAGAGAAAAGTAGGAGATTACTCTATGAACATAACTTTGATTTGGTGCTTAAGATAAATTATTCCGAGTTTGATTGAAAGTTTTAATTTAATTATCAATCTCTCTACTATTGTTCTTGCATGTTTCACTATATTTTTATCATGGATTCTTTCACATTCAATGTAGTTAATTTATGCATAGTTAGGTTCAACATGTCCAGCTAGATTTTTTAGGGTTGGGATGCATGAACTCAACCCGATGTGAGCATTGCATGGTATAAAAATAATCCTCTAAAATTAAGGATTTATTAGACCGTATTGCGCAGCGAACACAACCATTGTAGATATTTAGATCTCGTTTGCTTCAGGGTAACCGGGATGCTTTAGAATGCAATGCGAGTGTAGCTATTGCATTATCGCTTTACTCGTAATCTGATTAAGTATGGTGCGGGCTTGAACCTCACATACGTAATGCTGGGGAGTACTAAAGATTGGGTATGATTAATCACTTAATTTTACGATTAGTTTTATACTAGCAATACACTAGGGATGAGGGATAGTATCCCCGGCCTGTTTCTCTCTTCATACTTATTACTTCATTCTTAGTTATTAATCCTTGCTTAATTCATCAGTTTCATAGTCTTAATCTAGTTTCCTTTTACTGAGTATGATTAATTGCAAACCAATCATCTTTTCGTTCTTCTTAGAGTTGACTTTAGGTTAACCGTCTGTCCTTCCATCATCACGATTTTCTCATCTTATTTCCCTGTGGAGACGATCCCGACTTACCGGGTTTATTACTAACGCGATAGGCTTGCACTTGAGCCTAGATAGAACGCACTTTAGAGGCACATTCTTATTCGCGTCAAGTTTTCGGCGCCGTTGCTGGGGACTTAGGTAGACGTAGATTAGATTCCACTAATCTAAAACTTCAAAAAAAAATTAAATAAAAAAAAATCAAAAAATTCCAAAAGCACAAAAAGATACTTCATCTCTCAAAAGCCTATTAATGAAAAATCCTGAACTCACTCTAACTCCCCAAAATACTCCAACCAGCATTCACAAAAACTCGATAGTTGAGTACAACCCCGATAGTCCTCACACTTCAAACGTTCCACAATTCTGGGTTCCACCTCCCACGCCTCCACACTCAATTGCAAGTAACACTCCGACATCCCTCTTAGGACATACCACAGAGCACGCTCTGAGCATACAAAGTGAGGATACAGAGTCATCAAGTGAGAGAGCCATGTCACAACACGATAGTGTATCCGCATGTGAATAAGAGGTCCCGTACCGCCCTTTGAGAGAAATCTTATATCCCGAGCGAACTGTCACTCCGGGATGCATTTTACTCCTGTATAATGCAGGGTAATTTCACTTTAGGAATGGAATGATCCAGATACTTCCCAACTAACATGGAATGGAATCAGAAAAGTCAAATCTCCACATCCGGGAATTTGAGGAGTCGTGTGAGACCCTCAGTGATCAAACTTGCACAAAAGATGTGATTCGCCTCAAACTCTTCCCATTCTCACTAAAGGACAAGACTAAGACCTGTGTATAGTTAAACTCGATTGCATCATGGAACGATTTTCAATCTAAATTCCTCAAGAAATTCTTTCCCCCACATCGAATGAACTCCATCAAGGCTCAAATTCAAACCTTCCGACAATAAGAAAATGAGTCGTTTGATCGATGTTACGAGCGTTTTAACGAGTTAATCACGTCGTGCCCACATCATGGATTTGATAAATTTCAAATCATTTCCTTCGATAATGGGCTGAATATAAATTCCAAACAACTCGTTGAAACCATGTGCGATGGTCCCTTTATCGACCTAGACGCCAACGATGTTGAGCTTTTCCCGAGGTACGTCGTCGAGACTACCCAAGCATGGGATACATCTCACCCTAGTGCTCATAATCGATCGCGCCAAATGACCACCACTCCATCGATGGCTGGTCTATTCTACATAGAAAAGGATACTATGACGGCCAGTCGACTTGATCTACTTGAGAAAGGAATATGAGAAGTACTTGGGATATGTGCAAGAGGACCAGCTGGCTCCATCCTGAATCCCATTGAGAAGGTGTGTGCTATTTGTGAGGTGGGACATTCAACAGAGGAATGCCCGACGATACCCGCCTATAAAGTTATGCTTCAAGAGCAAGTGGGTGGTGTAGGAGGATTTAAGGGTAATTTCGGTGCATCGCACGGGAATTCTTACAACCCTTTATAAAAAAACCATCTTGATTTTAGATATGAGAAAAAAATGTTGCGATGAATCCTAATTCACATGTTTTCCATCCCCCACCATCACACCTTCAACAAGCACCTCACATGCAGGGACATGTGGAAGCACTACCACCTCCAGGGCCATATATCACTCCACCGGGGAGAAATCTCAAGGATACGATAAACTAATTTATCACTGCCCATAATGCAAATACTGCTAGACATGAACGCATAATCAACGATATAAATGCGACTATTTCAAAGATGTAATCATCGTTGAGTATCCAAGAGAAAGGCAAGTTTACTGCACAGGGCCAAAGACCTCCCCAAGGTCAAACTAGTGTTAGCTTCACCTCTACAGAACATCAGGAGCAATGTCAAGCAGTGACCACTCTTCATAGTGGGAGAGTCGTTGATTTATCACCTCCTCCACACGACGCAACAAAAGACAAGGAGATTTATCCCAGCACGAAAGAGGACGAAGATGTCCCCTTGAAAGAGAGTGATAAAAAAGACACTAGTGAGCCCGGGGTAGTAGTGAAACCACCCTTCGCAGCACCGTTTCCTCAAAGGCTAGTTCCTTCCCAGAAAGGAAATCCTCGTGATGAAGTACTAGACATGATAAAGCAAGTAAAGTTAAATTTACCTTTCCTCGATGCCATTAAGCAAATTCCAGCTTATGCAAACTTCATCAAGGACCTATTAACAGTGAAGAGGAAGATGAAGGTAAAAAAAAAATGTATTTTTAGCACAGAACGTGAGCTCCATTCTACTTAATGATCTCTCGCCAAAATTAAAAGATCCCCGTGCACCCACCATTTCGTGCATCATTGGAGAAAATAAAATTGAAAAAGCCTTACTTGACTTGGGAGCAAGTGTCAATATCCTCCCTTTTTAAGTAATATATCCAATTTGGATATGGAATAGGGTTTTTTGATTCCTGGGAGGATTGAAATTTTAATGATGTTGCGGATGATTCCTGAGGTAACAGAGAGATGGGAAAAGCATAGTTTAAATTTTAGTGAGTTGGTGATCTAATGATCTGCCAAAAAGTTTATGTCATCAACCAGATTGAATCCTGGGTATTTAACCAATTTGTGGAGACCAAGACCATTGTAGGTGGATTTAATACAATTATCGTGAAAGATTAGGAAACGATAATTTTGTGTTGAAAATTTAATGAAAATTGTATTATCTTCGAAAAGAATATTAGAGTAGAAAACGTGTTCGTGTTTGCATAAATATTTGTGAATTCTTTGAGGAAGCCCAACTATCCTTATCTCATAAACATTCTGTGAATGTGGGGAAGTCCTTCTCTTAAAAAATGGAGGATTGAATCTTCCTTAGTTCAAGTGACTAATGACGATAGCAGGACATGTATCAAACTTCAATGGGTGAGTTACATATAAAGTAATACTGAGGGTTGTGTGTTTTACACTAAATGTTCACCTTAAATAATTCTAGAGGGGTGTGTAGGTTTTAGTGAGAAAACAATCAAATTCAAAAATTTCTTAGCTAATTTTTTAGATCAATCGTAGCTAACATAAATCTGGGTGAGAGATCAAGTATAACTAAGTCAATTAACAAAATTATGAACAAATACAAGTCAATTATGTGAGTTAACTAGATATAATCCCTAAGTAAAATTATAGATTAATCATCTTGGATATAATCTTATATCTAAGTGTGTGTGGGTGTGTGTGTGGGTGTGTGTGTTATAAATTATGTATATGAGCATCAAATCAATCATACAATATGCACAAGTCGAGATATACGAGGGAAACTCCCACCTGGGGGCGAAAAAACCTCAGTGCATCCAAGTATCTCATTCAATTTGAAAATAATTTTACACAAACTAAATAAAGTACCTCTTTCTTGTTCCCTAATAAGAAGTTATATGTGGACGGTGAAACTCTCCCCCGTTTGAATGAGTGATCATCTCAAAACTCCATCAAGAGAACATAGAAGTCCACATCTCCATCCTTGGATTTCACCGCAAATCAACTCCCTAATATCCAACTCCAATCCTTTTTGATTTGGATTTAGATTTTCTAATTCAAATCAGAATGGTCGAATTGCATTTGTTTTATGTCATTTTTCAACTCAAAACACTTCAAAATCTTGTAATGAATGAATCAAGTATAGATCCAAGGTTATCTCCCAAAATTGTGAATATCGAGTGAAATTGATGATAGAAAATTAATTATCTGATCACTTGCCTCAAAAAATACTATCTCTAGGTGTGAGAATTAATCATGAAAAAAATATCTAAAAATAGGTGGTAAAATTTCTATTTATAGGAATTTTTAAAATCTAGCGCCGTCATGTGTACGACAAAAAAGGCCATGTGCGCACGGTTTTTGGTAGTGTCCAAAGTCACATGAAAAATATAACAGCAATGCGCGTGGACAAAATTCCAGTCGTGTGCATCCGTTTGCGTGATTAGATCACAAAAGACGAAAAATGTGTTTGCCATGTGCACAGTTAGGTTTTCCACTTGTGAACGCTGTTTTAGGAAGAAATGATATAGTCCTCAATATTCAGAATTTTCATGTGGAAGCTTGGACAAAGAGAGGTCGTATGATCTTTAATTTTATTTTTCATATATTCTAATGAACAAGACTCTCATTCTATCGTTTATCTATGTATATATATTTTTTCCTTGATGTGACACCCCACTTATTCAATATAATGGGTGGCCAGCCATATACTAAAATAAAATAGGAATCTCAAGTGTACCATTCTCATCATCAACTGTCGAATATAAATATAATTGGTAACCACCCTATAAAAAATAAACAAGTGTCAAAGATTTTTCTTTTGTAAAAGTGTGCTGACAACAAATCACTCACAGATTATAGAGCATAAACATAATATACAAATAAGAGACTAGATTATTAACATGCCATGATTAGATATACAAAAGAATATTCCCAAATATGTTGTCAGGCAACAGACCATACAATATAGAAAGACAAATATATAGGGGTAAACATATATGACCTTTGGGTATACACACCCGATTTTTAATTTCGGATTCTTATCTAGATTAAATAAAGAGTTGCGTCTATAACAAAAGTCCTGTAACATCCCGCAGATGCTACAGCTCGCAAAAACTCTGGAACAGATAACCACATTGGCGCCCTTGCGGAGGAACACCTATAATATACACAATATATATATGGCAAGAGAAAAGATATAAACGGGTCAGAGCCATGGGTTTAAAAATAGTTATAGTAAGTGAATTAAATGCATAATAATTGAAAATAAAAGATTTCATAATTAATGTGGAGTCGCACTCTCTTGAGACTCAACCTCACCTTTTAACTACAGCACGCAACTAAATGTATACATAAATATTAAGTTAAGCTTCCCCACTCAATCTACGGATCATACCTCCTCAAGCTTATGCATAATTGCCATGAGCGTATCTATATTTTAGCATCATTGTTAGATATCATTTAGTTAATTATGAAATTTCATTTACCCCATGTACTGATGACCAAACATTTCCCCACTTCTAACATAGTGCTAGGTATCATGCGTGGGACGTCTCGCAAGCGAAATCCTAACAACAAACCCCCCGATACACTACTACCTAACATTGTAAGTCCTGGAAATCTGTTAGGCCCTCAGTCCATAGCACATACGCCTAAATTCCAGTTTACAAGAAGAAAAGCATACTTATCCAATCTCACACTAAAAGGGACAGTACATAACACACATATCGTATAAGAAGGGAAATACATAACATACAGCGTACACTTATACTAACAACCTCTACAATGCTATCATCTTCCGTGGAATTACTCACATATCATCCTGGGTTACCAGCAGTCGGACACTCACACCGACTTGGTATAGAACCAAATCACAAGCGTATGGGAAGCGTCCATAGTTCCTTACCTAAAGGTAAGAAGAATCACACCCAAGACGTCTTATCTCTACCTCAAACGCAGTAAAATACTGGACGCTTGTAATACACCGTATTTTTATGGCTTTTTTAAATTGGGGATTTATTAAATTTAATTTGAGGTATTAATTTAATATTAATCCGGAAATTATTTTTTTATAGTTACTAGCATGATGTGAGTTAGTAATTATTGGAAATTTGTTGAATCTTATAGATGAGTAAAGTAATATATGAGATTGATTTTATTAAAATTGTCACGAGTGAATAAAATGGCAAATATGGAAATTCAATTCGGGACGCGCCTGTGTCGTGTCAGGACAAAATTATTATTATTATAGTGAATAGATTATAAGTCATCCGTATAGTCGTTTTGAGTGCGCCAAAGTGTTCGGAAGGATCAAGATAGTTAAAAAAGTTTACCCGAGGGTTTAGTTTGGGTCTCATGGCGTTTTTAGGCCTAATTGACACCCCGGGAGGGTATTTTAGACATTTGGTATTTTTTGGTAATTAAACCCACGAATTTTCTTGGTATTTATTAGCCATTTAGAGTTATCTCTTGGGGTTAACAAACACAAAGCCTAATCCAGCCATTAGAGAAGAAGGTGAAGTGATTAGAGAAGAAGGTGAAGAGTCTTCAAGCAATCCAAGGCCTAGAACTCACCCGATTGCACCGCCACCACCACCAAAACGTAGATCGCACGACGAGAAACGCAACCATATATTTTTCATCAACAAATCAGACCTTTGAATCCGAGGCAAGTATCTATCTTGCTAAATTCCAAGTTAATATACCTTCCATGTTAGTCTAGGAATGAAAATTATATGTTTTAATGGAAAAATTATATATTTTGGAAGAGAATTTATATGTGTTGTAGGGAGAACCCATGTAGTTTAAAATCTTGATCATATGTAGAGGACTACCCATGAATTTATTATAATATTTGGGAAAAAAATCTTGATTAAAATAGAGGGTGGTGATTATTCATGCAAAATTTGGTTTTATAAAGAGATTTGATATTAAACACCTTTTTGATTGATTCGTTGAGGATTTATTGAAGGCGTTACGTTAGAACTTGTTTATGTACATTGCATTTACACTTGCTTTACTATGATGGGAGTTTAGGATGAAATTATAGAGGTTTGGAGGGGTTAAAATGGTTGAACCCGTAGGTTGAATATTGCAGAAAACTGGGCAAGAACTGCTTGATCGATCGATCGACCCCCTTTCCTCGATCGATCGACCCCTCCTGGAAAACTGCTTATTTTTCCCCTTTTTTGTTTAGTCCGGTTAAAATGCGTAGGAACCCTTGATCATCATTGATAGAGTATAAAGGGTTATGAAAAGGACCAATAGGGTCTAAGTAGACTTCGTTGAGTGAAACTAATATGAGATGAAATTGTGGGTTAACGGGGAGTTATTCATACATTGGAAATTGTGCATACGTTTACTCAAAGATTGAGACTCATGAAAGATTTAGACTAGAAGGTAAGTGAGGGTATACCTACTGAAATTTATACTTAGTGAGAAAGAATACTTCGAGAGATGAGAAGTAAGAATGAAGTAAATAATAAATGAGAATAAAAGAGACGAATCCATTATGAGAAATAATTGAGTAAAATTTGTGTTGAGAATGGATAATAACAATTATGGGTCATGGGCGAACCTAATTTGGAAAATATGAATATTTATATGTATGACTTTGTGAATGTGTATATATTATGTATTTTTGCATGACATACCTAGCTTACTTGCTATGGACGGGAGGTTTGCGCGTGAGGGCAGTCATATCCTGATGAATCCATGGGATTTTTGACTTGTCACTCAAGGACATAGGACTTAGGTCGATTACCATTAGTGAGAACAATGGTATAGAACGGTCATTTGGCTGCATAGGTATGTGCGTAGCCCAAAGGTTTATGACTATGTTCGCCTCCATTATTTGTGATTTGATATTTGTGGTTCGAGGAATCTTTACCGAACCTATAGTCCCCTATACAACGACGCGATGTATTGGGACAAGATAACAAAGTAATGCAGCACCGCAACTGTGTCTCGGGGTGCAGTGTAGTATATATATAATATAGTGAATATATATATATACACATGTGATGATATCTACTATGTGGCTAAATTAGAAATGTAAGATAGTTATGTATGAAAACACTTAGTTGAATTGAATTAATAAGGGACTTATCCATGTTGAATCTAAATGGATATATATATATATGTGTATAACATCATTATATGTATTATAAGGTTAATACGTGGAAATAATTTGGTCTATAAAGCATGGATACATGTGGTTAATCTAGTTAGCATGGGAACTATAACTAGGATGTCCTAGAGGTACGTTAGGGTTGCACACTAGATGAGAGGTGAAGATTCTCAAGAAAGTGTCGCATACTAACATGGTTGTGATATTAGCCGGTAAGCATTTTAAATACTTGCAAAACCATTTTTAAAACTGTTTTACACTCGGGCACTGACCCATTTTCTGTCATTTCTTTCTCTCTTGTATATATATGTATGTATAACAGGTGCCCAGCCACAGGGGCGTCATGCTTAGGTTCTTTGGACTGGACGTGCTGCAGCTTATGTAGGAGTTGCAGGCCCTTGCTTTAGACGACTTCGTCATTGAATCAGTTCCTACTTTAGATCTTCATAGTTAGGGCATGTGTCGCACGATTTCCTATTACAGTTGGATTTGTTAGAGATTTAGGATATTTCCAGCATTCAGTACTCCTCGGGAGTTAACTCTTGTCAGGATGATTTCATTTATGGTTCTTAAACTGGGTTTGGTTTATATCGATGGTTTAATTATTGTGTGTTAATTTCCATCCTTAGTATTTATGTAATTCTTAACTGTTGGGTATTAAAAAGGTTTTTATTGGTATTTAATAAACGAAAAATGAGGTTTTAAAAGGTTTTGACACTTAGCTTAATTATTTAGGGTGTTCAAATTGGAAATATTATTTTGCGACAGTGATGTTGAGAATGAACAGACCGTTCACCTGGTTTTTAATTTAATAAAGGATAGATCACCCGGTATTTAATTAGGCGGGGTGTTACAACACTCTGACCTGGGGACTATACTCTCCCTGATCCTCGAGCCAGGGGATTCGACCACATCGCGCAACTTCTCATGATAGCACTGGAGGGGTATGTACCACATAATATTTATTATACGCACTAGATATATATACGCATGTACAACATAAATACAAACCATCACATATTAGGATGTATATTTTAATACTCCCCACTATATGTATATAACGCACCATACACTAGCTAATGATCCAAAGGATCATTTCAAATTCATTTTATAATTCCGTCGCACAAATGGTTTTTCCTCAAATTGCCGTCATTTAGAACTCCCGAACTCTCAGTCATTAGCCCGTAACCCTCCTCAAAAGAATCCCCATTCCTTTGAGGATTACCGAAAAAGGAGACGACATAATACCCTTTTAAAATACACCTCTATAATAGCCCCAAAGTAGCCCCTCCATTGTGTCATATCATACTAACATTATGTCCTATAAACACGTTTACCAAATAATATTAGAGGGTTCCTAAGTATTTAAAATCAATTGGAGAGGAATAAAACCATAATGTACAAATTGCAGTGACCGGACCGGACCGAAGGTCCCCAAAGATAAACCGGTTCGGTTCCTTAAAAGTGACAGAAAACTTTTGATGACCGGACCGATATCTTTTAAAAATGAACCGGTTCGGACTGTTTAGTTATGAATCCTACGAAATCTTTCTACTTTTCCAACAAAACCTTCTTCTAAAATATTTCAACATTATAATCCACCCAAAATATGAATTCCGACATTTCTACACCTTCAAACCCATATACACACAACAAAGGCTAAACTTCAACACAAAAGTCTATGGTTTAACATTTATACCCAACACTACCATAAGTTTTTCACAAATTATGAAACTGTAACACCCCGTATTTTTGTGCATTTAATATTTAATTAGTTCACGAATTTAAAATTACTTGTGTGTCGTAATTTTAATTGAATTAAGTATGGAAAAATATATTTAAATATTAATCGAGGAGTGAATGGTTAATATTTAGGAAAATTTATTCACTAAGTGAATAGTAATAATTTATTTACGTCATTTCGGGTATTAATGACGGGGTATGTACTTATCTCAGCCGGGAGTCGGTATAGACTAATTAGGGTGTGAGATAATGATTTTTATAAATTAATTTGGATGCCAATTATGTGAATACGGTTGAGTTCGGATGGGCCGAGATAGTCAGAAAAGTGTACCCGGGGGTAGTAAACCGGTCACGGGAAGTTTTTAGGTATAACCGGGCCCACACGGGAGCATTTGGGTCACTTGGGCCTGACCCATTAGGCAAAAAACGGGATTTAACCTAATTAAATAATTATAAGAAATTGGGGAACTGATGAATTGAGTTTAGAAAATACTTAAGGGGTTAGGAAACCCTAAGTGCAGTAAAAGGCAAATTTGGGGGACAAAAGAGAACCAAAAAAAGGAATTCATCTTCAACCTTGAGCATTCACAACTCCAAGATCAGACCCTACAAACCCAAAGGCAAGTGGTTAACTTGCTGTAGAATTTAAATTGTATTTCAATTCATATTCATGTGATGTGTGAAATCAAAGAAATTCGTTTTGGGGTTTTAAGGGTATAAACATGGGGTTTTGTGAACCTTCATTCTGATTTCTAAATTGTGTAGAAATACATGTAAATTCTGAGATTAGCATATATATCAGGTATGATGTGTAAACAGGAGGAATTAGAAACGAATTTGAGATAAGGATTTGATGTTTAAATGGGTTAAAGATTAAATCGGATTCTTCCCCAATTTGTGAAAACAGTAGAGAACGTAAATTAAATGGTGTTCGTGGACTTTATGGGGGTCCCTTATTAGGTTTTTAGTATATTTTGTTGATGAGAAGGCTTGTGTTTGCTGGTAGATGAAGTTAGGGTTTTTAGAATATTGTCTATGGTTGAAACAGGCAACTCGGAGAAGATGATGACATGCTCGATCGATCGATCGAGGGTTGGGGGTCGATCGATCGATGGTTGGCAATTTCTGGCAGTTCGGCCAATTTGTATATATAAGGGAAAATAACTCTCAAATATTTTCCTATGACTTAGGTAATGAGAAACCAACATGGGGGTATAATCAAATTAATTGTGAGGAAAAATAAATTGGGATTTGGAGGAAATTTATGTGTGACGCACTATGGTTAAATTTTGGGAATAATATTTCAAAACAATTAAATACGGATTGAGTGGGCAAGTCTGGGGATATTGGTTGAGCGATACCAAGACGTTAATTTTATTTAAAGTGAAGGCTTAATAATTTAGAGTCGGCGATTTAGACTCGGGTATAGTTTCATTTCGGGCCATGAGATTAAGTCCGAATATATTGGTTGGAACGACACCCAAAGTAATTTAATTAATGTGCAAATTAATTAATAGCTAGATTTGGACCATAAACTCATAATAATCTGAATAGGCTTGTGTTACGGACTTAGTACACAGTATATCCAGGATAATATATATATATATATATATATATATATATATATATATATATATATATATATATATATATATATATATATATATATATATATGGTGTGTGCATTAATATCAGTGGCTAGATATCATTATTATATACTCTAGTGCTATAGGGGGAGGTTGCGCGTAGTGGATGAATCCCCTAGCTTGAGGAGTAGGGCGAGTATATTCCCAGGTCATAGCGTCTGTTATATGGGTGACGGGCATCTCACTTTCAGGGAAGGAATATGATCGCCTCCAATTATATGTTTTCACCAAGTTAGTGAGCGATTCTGACTTGGGTAACTAGGTTATGTGAACATACCTAGTGGGATAGCACTTTAGAGAATTCACATCCAATGAGTTATTACTCGGGAGGATGTTATTATCAATAATTATTTCAACATGTTTGTGAATGTTGTAATATGGATATAAGTATATAATAAGATAAATAATTATATACGGGTAAAATTAATACAGGCTGTGGATTGTATTATATATAATGGGCGTGAAAATTATATGAATTTAAAAAGGGAAATGACTAATTAAGTTAATGTTGAAGATAACTTAGAAATCATAATTTTGGCACACTCGGTTAGAGTAGGGTGGTTGCAAGGGGTTATATAAATTATCTAGTCATGAGATATATAACTAGAGGAAATTTATTAAGGCGTTAGTAATGCACATTAGAGGAGGGGTGTGGATGTCCTCAAGGGAGTGCGGCACTAACTAAAATATGGAGAGCGTGCATATTTACTTATTACTGCAAGTTAATCATTTGCTAAATATTTTCCAAATGTTTTGGGTACTAACCCTTGCTGTAAAAACTTTTAAAAACCTTTTAGGTGTCCAGCCACAGGGACGCCAGGCTTGACTCATTCCAGGGACCCGTTGCTACAGCATATGTGGATGTTGCAGGAGTTTGATAAGCGCCTCGTTCCTTTCATTTCTAGTGTAGAAATTTTTCTATCAGTTATTCGAGTGTGTTGCTCACTATTTTATTCAGTACTTATGTTAGACTTGTTGAGATTTATTTGCTTATCTTTATTTTTGGTTGGATTGTGAACCAATGGTTTATTCGGTCAGTTAATTAATTGTGAGTGGTTGAATTCAGTTACTTGTGATTGTTATATTATTTTGTTTCCGCATGAGTCTTTCGTTTAAGTTAATGAAAGATAAAATTTGGCACCAGTCTAATTTTCTCACTTAGGTGGTTAGTAATTAAAAAGGCGACAGTGATGCTAAGAATGAACCAACTAAGAAACATGTTCTAATCTAATTTAGGACTGATCACCCGGGATTAATTAGGCGGGGTGTCGCGGAAATAAATCGCACAAATAAACATTTAGCAAGTTAATCCACTTGCTTCAAAGATGTAGGGTATAATTCTTCCTCAAAGCAGGGATCATTCAAGATTTCCAAAGTTCTCAAGCTTTTTCTTCTCTTTCTCTTCTTTTTCTCACGTTTTCTCTCAAATGGGTCTTCTCTTAATTGAGATTAATTAACTCTCTTAAGCCTAATAACCCCCTATTATTAGTAATCCCAACTTTAAATGATAATGCACACATAAAAATGACTCGTATACCTCAATTTGAGTCAAATTAGTCAAAAAGATCCTGGAACCCAAATAAAAACCCCAGGGCAATCATTTTAACTTTCTCGGCCCTTTCGAAATCAACCGTGCCCTCCAAATTTTCATCTGAGACTCAGATTACAAAAACCAGCTCCCAACCTCATATAACTGACTAAAATATGCCACGATTGAGAAATAACTCATCCCCGCCGCCAATACACACATATACGACGAAATTTCACTGAACCGATTATATTTCCTAAGTCACAATAGTAAATGTTCAATTTGCATAAATATTAACCATTCTACCCAAATTAATATTTATGATAAATCCCTGTTTTAATTCTCAATTATATTAAATCACCCATACCCGATTATTTAATAAAGAAATATAAATACACAAAAGTAAAGGGTATTCTATACTCCCTCCCCCCCCCCCCCCCCCCCCCCACACACACACACAAAGGAATTTCGTCCTCGAAATTCAGACATACCTTATGGAAAGAGGTAAGGCTACATGGCTATCATATCATCCTCTCATTCCCACGTTGACTCATCTGTGTTATGTTACCCCCATTGGACTCGAACTAAAGGTACTACTTTTGATCGTAGCCTACGCTTACTAAGATTTAAAATGGCAACCGGTCGTTCTTCGTACGAGATATCCGATTGCAACTCAATTTCCTCTAACGAAACATGCCAATGAGCCCCCTTATATCTTTTATACTTCTTTAAGGACGAAGCGTGGAAACACATCATGAATTCTTTATAAATGTTGTGGCAAGGCAAGTCTATAAGCCAGAGGCCCAATCCTTTTAATAATTGGGAAAGGCCCCTACATACCTCTGCAAAAGTTTTCCTTTCTTGTCAAACCTCACAATACCTTTAATAGGAGACACTTTTAACAACACTTGGTCTTCAACTTCAAGCTACACGTATGTACGGTCCGCATCGGCATAACTTTTCTGGAGGTCCTGTGCCACACGTATGCAGTTACGAATCAACTCAACCCTTGCCGAAGTATCTTGAATCATATCTGGTCCAAGAAGTTTATTGTCACTGACTTCTAACCAACAGGCGGGTGAATGACACGGGCGTTCATACAATGCCTCGTAAGGCACCACACCTATAGCAAATTGGTAAGAACTATTACAAGCAAATTCTACCAACGGTAGGTATTGCTCTCAACTTCCTCCAAAATCTGACATATATATATGGAGCATATCTTCAAACATTTTATTTACTCACTCTGTTTGTCTATTGGTCTGGCGATGGTATGCCGTACACAACCTCAATTCCGTCCCCATGGCTTTTTAAAATCTTTACCAAAAATGGGAGACAGAGATTTTATCTCGGTCAGACACAATATTGACCGGCACTCCATGCAACCTCACAATTCCTGCAATAAAGAGCTGACCATACTGTGCTGTCATAAAATATGTCCTCACTGACAAAAAGTGCGACGACTTCATCAAATGATCAACGATAATCCAAATGGAGGCATGGATACGCTGTGTCATTGGTAATCCCGTGATAAAAATCCGTGAAAATGCTTTCCCATTTACATACAGGAATTTCCAACCGCTGTAACATTCCCCAAGGGTCGCTGGGGGTCCCCTTTTACTAATTGACAAGTGGTGCATTTAGAAGCAAATTCAGTTATGTCCCTCTTCATACCTGCCCACCAGTATTATCGTCATGTATCGTGATACATCTTATCTCCACCTGGGTGAACAGAAAATTTCGACTTGTGAGAGTTTGACATAACAGCCTGACGAAGATGGAATTCGTTCGGGACTACCAACCGACCATTGAAACGTAATCCACCCTCGAAAATGATGGAGTAGGATTTCACTCCCTTGGTCAGTAATTTCTGCACTATAACCTTGCAATCCGTATCTTCAAATTGAGCTTTCACCACCATCTCGGGTGTGACTGACAACACTGCCATACAAGCCCTGGCCACCGCATCATCCTGACAAAGTTTCTTCCACTTGGTTTTCCATACCTCTGCCAACTGCCTAGTGGGTCGATAATTCAACGCGTCAGCTACCACGTTAGCTTTTCCAAGATGATATTGGATATCAAACTTATATTCCTTTACAAACTCCAACCACATACGCTACCTCATATTTAGGTCCTTCTGGGTGAACAAATATTGCAACGACTTGTGGTCTGTAAAAAAAGTCTAAACTTCTCCCCTAGGAGATAATGCCTCCAAATACTCAATGCAAAGACTACTGTAGCTAACCCCAAGTCATGAGTAGGATAATTATTCTCATGGGATTTGAGTTTACGAGACGTATACGCAGTTGCGCTATCCTCTTATTGAAGCACTCACCCAAGTCTCGGGAGAGATGCATCGGTAAAGACAAAATATTCTACTCCTGCTTTAGGCAATGCGAAAATGGGTGCCGACATCAACCTTCCCTTTAATTCATCAAAGGATAATTGATAGGAATCATCCCACACAAACTGGACTCCCTTTCGGGTAAAGTTCGTCAAAGGGCCGCCAATCATCAAAAAGCCCTTTATAAAGCGGCGATAATAACCCGCCAAATCTAAGAAACTTCGAATCTCTGTCGCTGTTGTGGGCTAACCCCACTCCCTTACCGCTACAACTTTACTTAGGTATACGAAAATACCCTTCTTTGACACTATATGACCCCAAAAATGCAGTTCTCGCAACCAAAATCCACATTTCTCGAACTTGGCATACAATTGATGGTCCCGTAATGTCTGAAGAACCATCCGTAATTATTCACTTTATTCTCCCTCCGTCCAAGAATGAACCAAAATATCATCAATGAACACAATTACAAATTGGTCCACGAAATCTCGAAACACCCTATTCATCAGATCCATAAACACTGTTGGGACATTGGTTATCCCAAACGGCATAACCAAGAACTCATAAGATCCGTATTGGGTCAAAAATGCAGTCTTAGAGATATCCCGCTCACTAATAGGAAGCTGGTGATACCCCGTACACAAATATATTTTTGAGAAGAAAGAGGCTCCTCTCAACTGATCAAATAAATCATCAATACGAGGCAACGGGTACTTATTCATGATTGTCACCTTATTAAATTCTCGATAATCTACACATAACCGCAGAGAACCATCCCTCTTCTTCACAAATAACACAGGGGATTCTCAAGGTAACGTACTCCGACGAATGAAACCTTATCCTAAAAGTTGTTGGATTTGATCTCGTATCTCCCTCATTTGAACAGGTCGATACGGTATGGAGCTCGCACAATCGGTCTAGTCCCCGGCGCTAAATCTATAACAAACTCAATCTCGTAACTCGGAGGTAAGCCTGAAATCTCCTGAAAAATGTCTGTGAACTCCCGAACCACTGGGATCGAGTCTAAGGAAACAACCACTTCCTGGAAGTCTCCTTCTCGATATACTATAAATGGGTGCTTGAACCTCCCTCTGGAAGAAGCATAGCAACAAGAAACATTTCCTGGCCCGGAATAGAAAATACAATCGACCTCCCAAAGTAATCCACCATCGCTCGATATTTAACCAACCAGTCCATACCTAATATAACATCATACCCATGCATATCTAATACGAGTAAGTCGACTGCTAAACATAACCTCCCAAAATCTATCTCTACCCCTTTACAAATAAAGTGGATAAGCAATCCATCTCCCAAGGGAGATTCTACACACATTTGAATAGTATCAGTTGACTCTAACACTCCCTTCGCACACGCAAAATAAACATCTATAAAAGAATAGGATGCTCCAGTATCAAATAATACCCGACCCATATGCCCATGTATAGGGAACTTACCCTCATTGGCTGGTGGAGGTTGTTGCGCCTGCGGTAGCACTGCATTTTTAACATTGTACACTCACCCATATTGCAACTCACCCTGTGGAGGTGGGGTAATCTGAACGGGCGCAGGAGGTGGTAAAATTTCTTATTGACCCTACTGAGCTCCTTGCACCTGCATGCTATTCTGTTGTGGGTAATCTATCTTCCTGTGACCCACCTCACCACACTGATAACAATGGCCTACAAAGTTCCCCGGCCTCTGGCCCTACTATCCAACTCTGGGTTGTCCTTGTCGCTGGCCTGAATGACCTCGGCCGTGTTGACCTCCCTCATTGCTCCCCCAGTCTGCTTGGCCCTGAGGAATGTTTTGCTTCCCTTGAAGATTCTGCCTAAAACCACCACCATTAAATTCGAAGTCTCCTGAATGCTACTTTTTTTTTTAATCCCCCGAAGGAAGATCCCGCTCTCCCTTCTTATTCCCTTGTTGTTGATCCTGATGTGCCCTACCGGCACTACGTGGTCCCATCTTTCTCGAAGAACCCGAGTCCACTAATTTTGTACTCCCCTTCAAATGCAAATAATGATACAGACAATGTAACAGTGCAGCATTCATTACATCTACAAACGTCACCAAAGACGGGTTCCCCAACAGGTGTTATCGAATTATCGAATTCAGTCCTCCCATAAACTTTAAGATTCTCTTCTCCTCGGCATTGACTTCATCCGACATAAAATTTTCCAAGCGAGTAAATTCTTCTTCGTACAAAGCCACTATTTGGTCTTCTTAGTTTACATCCAATAACCTCCTTGTCATATCTATCTGAACTGTTGGATGAAAATACTAACGATCAAAAAGTACCCAAAAATCAGCAAAAGGGATCGTATCTCTTTGCTCAGAGGTAGTAACCGACAGCCAACACTAAAGAGCCGAACCAATTGATTTAAAAGTGGCAAGTATTTTTTTTTAACATCGCTGCATTCAACCATGTGAATATGCCTTTGAATATACTTTTTCCACTTACTAGTAAGGATAACATCATTTCCTCCTTGGAATTTCGGAGGATGCCCCTTCTGGAAATCTTCTAGCACTCTCTCCCACGTCGATGGCCCCGTGTGTGCTTGAACTACTGGAGCTGCAGGCTGTTGCGGAGCCTGAGGATATTGTTATACCATCGCGGTCATCGCTGCATTAATGGCTAGTGCTACTATATTAGAAACTTCTGCTGCATTCATAGTCCCCTAAGCTATTTGGGGCTCCACATTCTTGGCTCCTCTATTTGCCCAAGTTGGGCGACCTCGTTTCTACGGCATCTGTGGAAAGAACAAATTATATCAATGCACAGTTCAAGTAATTAATCAAAGCAGAAGATCAAGGGTGAAATATGAACATAACAATCCTAATAATAGAGCTCTATATCATAAAAACTATGGTAGAACGTAGAAGTCCGCATAAATCCTAAGACTCTAGAACCTAATGCTCTGATACCACCTGTGGCGCCCTGCTTATTCAATATAATGGTGGCCAGACCTATACTAAAATAAAATAGGAATCTCAAATGTTCCATTCTCAGCATCAACTGTCGAATATAACCTTATATAAAATATACAGGTGCAAAAGATTTTTCTTTTGTAAAGTGTACTAATAATAATTCATTCATAGATTATGGAGCATAATTAGAATATACAAATAATAGACTCGATCATTAACATGCCATGATTAGATATACAAAAGAATATTCCCGATTATGATATCGGGCAACAGACCATACAATATCGAAAGACAAATATACAAGGGGGTAAACATATATGACCTTTGGGTATACACACCCGATTTATAATTTCAGATTCTTAACTAGAATACAAAATGAGTTGCGTATATAACAAAAGTCTTGTAACATCCCGCACATGCTACAACTCCCAAAAATTATGGAACAGATAACCAGCATTTGCGTCCTTACGGAGGAACACCTATAATATACACAATATATATATATATTACAAGAGAAAAGATACAAACGTGTCAGAGCCTTGGGTTTGAAAATAGTTATAGCAAGTGAATTAAATGCATGATAATTAAAAATGCAAGATTTCATAATTGATGTGGAGTCGCACTCTCTTGAGACTCAACCTCTCCTCTCAACTACAGCGCGCACCTAAATGTATACATAAATATTAAGTTAAGCTACCCCACTCAATCTACAGATCATACCCCCTCAAGCCTATTCATAATTCCCATTAGTGTATCTATATTTTCTCGTCATTGTTATAAATCATTTCCTTAGTTATGCAATTTCATTTACCCCTTGTACTGATGACCAAACATTTCCCCACTTCTAACATGGCACTCGGTTCATGCGTGGGACGTCTCGCAAGAGAAATCCAAACAACAACAACCCCCCCCCCGATACACTACTACCTAACATTGTCAGTCGTGGAAATCCGTTAGGCCCTCAGTCCATAGAAAATACTCCTAAATTCCAGTTTATAAGCATAAAAGCATACTTATCCAATCTCACACTAAAAGGGGCAGTACATAACACACATATCATACAAGTAGGGCAATACATAACACACATCGTACACTTATACTAACAGTCTCTACAATGCTATCATCTTTCAGGGAATTACTCACAAATCATCATGGGTTACCAGCGGTCGGACTCTCACACCGACTTGGTATAGAACCAAATCACAAGCGTAAGGGAAGCGGCCATAGTTCCTTACCTAAAGGTAAGAATAATCAATTCCAAGACGTCTTACCCCTACCTCACACGTGGTAAAATACTGGATGCTATGATATGGGGACTATACTCTCCCTATTCCTCGAGTCAGGGGATTCGTCTACATCATGCAACTTCCCATGATAGCCCTAGAGGGGTATGTACCACATAATATATATCATACGCACCAGATATATATACACGGGCACAACATAAATACTAACCATCACATATTAGGATGTATAATTTAATACTCCCCGCTATATGTATATAATGCACCATACACTAGATAATGATCCAAAGGATCATTTCAAATTCATTTCATAATTCCGTCGCACCTACTATTTTTTCTCAAATTGTCGTCATTTAGAACTCCTGAACTCTCACTCATTATTTCGTTACCCTCCTCGAAAGATTTCCCACTCCTTGGAGGATTACAAAAATGGAGACAACATAATACCCTTTTAAATATGCCTCTATAATAGCCCCAAAGTATCCCCTCCATTGAGTCATATCATACTCACATTATGTCCCATAAACATGTTTACCAAATAATATTAGAGGGTTCCTAAGTATTTAAAATCAACTAGAGAGGAATAAAACCAGAATATACAAACTGCAGTGACCAGACCGAATGTCCCCAAAGACAAATCGGTCCTTTGCCTTAAAAATGACTGAAAACTTTTGATGATCGAACCGATCCGATATCCTTTAAAAATGAATCAATCCGGACTGTACTGCTATGAATTCGATGAAATCTTCCTACTACTCCAATAAACCCTTCTTCTACAATATTTCAACATCATAATCCACCCAAAATATGAATTCCACCACTTCTACACCTTCAAACCCATATACACACAGCAAAGGCAAAACTTCAACACAAAAGTCTAGGGTTTAACATTTATACCCAACACTACCATAATCTTTCCACAAATTGCAAAATAAATCACACAAATAAGCATTTAGCAAGTTAATCCACTTACCTCAAAGATGTAGGGTCTGATTCTTCCTCAAAGCACGGATTATTCAAGATTTCCAAAGTTCTCAAGCTTTTTCTTCACTTTCTCTTCTTTTTCTCACGTTTTCTCTCAAATGGGTTTTCTCTTAATTGATATTAATTAACTCTCTTAAGCCTAATAACCCCCTCTTATTAGTAATCCCAACTTTAAATTATAATGCACACATAAAAATGACTCGTATACCCCAATTCGAGTCAAACTAGTCAAAAAGATCCCGAAACTCAAATAGAAACCCCAGGGAAGTCATTTTGACTTTCTCGACCCTTTCGGAATCAACCGTGCCCTCCAAATTTTCATTCGAGATTCGAAATACAAAAACCAACTCCCAACCTCATATAACTCACTCAAATATGCCACAATTGACAAATAACTCATTCCTGTCGCCAATACACACATATACGATGAAATTTCACGCAACAGATTATATTAATTAAGTCACAATAGTAAATATTCAATTTACATAAATATTAACTATTCTACCCAAAATAATATTTATGGTAAATCCTTATTTTAATTCTCAATTATACTAAATCACCCATACCCGATAATTTAATATAGAAATATAAATACACAAAAGTAAGGGGTATTACACTTGATTTATGCACGACACACTATTTTTCATGGGAAATAGCCAAACAAACTATAATCAAACCTAATACAAGATCTACTACATCATCAAATAATTTAAGTTGAATGTGAGAGTGATGATGGTAAGGCGTCTTAAGCATTGGTGCCATTTTTAGCAAAGAGGTTGCTAGGAACTCCTAATTCCATTATTAGAAGTTTTTTTTTCCTTTTATGAGAGTGAGAAGTGAAGATGATGAGGTAAATGAGGGATGTTAGGGCTTTTGCAAGATTGAGATATAGGTTCTAGGAGAGAGGAGGGAGTTTTGTATTATTTCACGAAAATTATCTCGAGATGCACAGTTTGAGTCAAATAAAAGTACTTTAAGTCGACGCAAAGGGACAAATCTTATACTTTTTGAAAATTTTAATGGTTTTGCAAGTTCAGGACTTTATGAAAAGAATGAGGGGTGATTGTGAGGTCCTTTTCATTTGACTAATAATCAGGCTTCACATGGCAATAAGATACCTTTAGGTGAAGTGATGATTTGATAAGAAATGTCATTTGGATTCTTTAGGAATATATATGATGATGATATGAAAAAGTGTGTCTAGATCTTTTCATGATGTGAGTTTATGTCTTTTGTTCTAGTAATGATTTCTGGAGAATTTTTATATGTTTTAATTTTTTGAAAACCTTTCACTGTTCATATTATAATTGATGACGATAACCTTTGGGTTCATTTAAGAAAGGTGGATTGATTTTTTTATGATTTTCTTTTTGTGATTAGTTTAATAGAATTAACTATTTGTTAAAACTTTCTTCCTTGAAATTTTTTTCTTATTTATTTATATGTGCGCTAATTAGGTGACATGTTTTAGTGATAAAAACAGGGTGTATGGTTTCTATTGTTAATTTGTGTGTCATCTCTCTTTTTACATTTAAAATATAACAAGTCTTTTCTACCATTTGGTTCACAAGGACATTTTTCAAATATTTGACTTGCCTTTAATCTTAGAGACTGGGTTTTTTGGCTTTTACAAATATTATTTTTGTTTTGTGGTGGGAAATACCGTTCATGAATCTTAAACTTTCCTTTCCCGGCTCGTTTTTTTGTTGTTTAATGATTATATTTAGATGATGAATATTTTACTCTAATTTTTTAAAAAGAGTATTTAAAATTTTGAATTTCATGTTTTAACTTTGAGTTTTCACCTTCTAGGCAATTATCGTGTGATGTTTTTCTTTTGATCAATTTTTGAATTACATTTGTTGATATTTTAATTTCTAGTTGAATTTTTTTTTTTGAAAAAGGTATTCTTAATTTTTTAAAATATTTTATTTATGTTTTGCATTTTTAAATACATATCAACTACTTTAAAAATCCATTCATTGTTCACTGATAAAAATCAGTTAGGTGATAAATGATTCACTTATATCGTTTTTTGAAGTGTAATAGGGATATAAGGATTCAGTCGAGGAAGAACTAACTATTTGAGTTTTGTTAAATTTCTTGATCCATTTTGACAAATCTTATAAACATTCACTTTCTTTCTAATCATTCACAACATTTGCTTAATTATCATTTGACTCTTGGTTAAAGAATGAACTTGCGAGATCTTCTATGAGAACTTATTTTTTGAGCGCGTGTGAAACTTCATCTTCTTCAACTGATGATGGCCCTTGTGTCTCTTTATTTATTTCTTCTTTGTTAAATTGTAAGAATAATGTTTCTTTTTCATCATTTTCTTGAATTTGAGTATGAGGTACATATATTCTAATAGTTGATAGAGTCTAAGATTCTGGAATGTCTCAATTTTTCTTCTTCTTAGCTAAATAGAGTGGTTTTTTCATCCATGCAATCTCCAACTATCCCTGAGGCATCATTATCAAAAGAAGAATATAAGATTATCATCGATTCATCATCAAATTTTCTTTTTCGTACTAGACCTATCAAGGAGTGGTGATTTCCAATCATGGATTGTTTTCCAAGCATAATAGTCAATTGATTAGATAATACAATAACTTCTCTCTCTATACTTTAAAATAATCTTTTGTGAAAATGAGTAGATAATTTTTTCCCCAAACTACTTTTTAAAAGTCTTGTCATTGATTTTATGATCTTTATGCTCAAAATGTACTTTCTAAAACAAGTATCTATGAGCTAGGCTCTGATACCAATTGTTGGACTGTAATACCCCGCATTTTTATCGATATTTATTTATGGGATTAATTAAATTAAATGTGAATTAATTGAGAATTAATTCGGATAAATAATAACGAGATGTGAGTTGGTATTTGATTATAATGTGTATATATGACAATATATGAATATTGAAAATATTGTATTTATCGTGATATAGAAATACGGCAATTTGGGAAATTTTGTTGGGACACGCGTGACAGTCGCGTCGGGAAAGTAATTATGTTAATTAAAAAGTGAATTTAAGTTTTATCAACCGTATGGTTATTTTGAGTGCGCCAACGTGTCCGAAAGGGTCGAAATAGTCAGAAAACACTAGCCGGGGGTTTAGTTTGGGTCCCGGGGTATTTTGGTAATTTTGAAATTTTAGGATAATTAACCAACGAATTTTGGGAGTTAAATATTAGGATATTTATTTACCCACTAACCCATTACCATCACTTAAGTGATTAGAGGATAACGGGAGTTAGAGGAGGAAGTTAGAGAGAGTTTCCAAAGAGAAAACACAACCTCCATCTTCAACCTTCAAACTTGGGAGAAAAGAGAGAGTGCAACCTTCATCATTCTACACCAAGTTCAGAGAATAATCCAAGGCAAGTGGTTTAATTACGTTAATTTCAAGCGAATGCTTCTTCAATGCTTAGAAATTGATATAATTGCATTGTATTGGGAGACTTGTAAAATCCCATGTAATTTGGAGTTATAAATTCAGATTTTGATATAGGTTTGCATGTAGAATTGTTATTGAGTGATTGAACTAAAAGAATTACTACTTTTTATGTTACAAAAACGGATTTATTTATGGAAATTGAAGACTTTAAATTTCTAGGGTTCATGTTCATAAGGTTTGGGAAAAATTCAGGATATTTGATGATTAGATGTGGTTTAGGATGATTTGATCCCATATATATGTTAATATACGACCTAAGTATGTTTAAGAATGATTAGAAACCTTAAACTACTGTTGGAATGAGGTTTAGATGAGATTAGAGGTGAAGAAAATTGGGAAAAACGTAATAGGAAATTTCTGGGCTCGAAACTGTCACCTCGTTAGAAGGCAAACCAAGGTCGTTCGAACGAGCTCGTTCGAACGAGCTTCTAACGAGTTGACAGTTTGACTTCTAACGAGTGGGATGTTCGTTCGATACCTTTCGTTCGAACGAGATCTCGTTAGATGACCACTTCGTTCGAACGAACTCTCGTTCGAACGACCTCGTTCGAACGAGACTTCTAACGAGTTGACAGATTGGCCTTTTTTGGCCTGGTTTGATTTCTAGTGTCCCGTAACCTTGTTTAATTGCAGAGATAACATTACCTTGATGACTAATTGAGATAGTTGGGATATTCGGGATATATTGGGGAGTAAAATATAGAAGAATGATTTGAACCAAATGGTAATTGTGGGTTAGGACGCGAATAACTAATTACGACGTGAGGATAATGGACGATGTGTATATATAAACCGGGGACACGTGTATTGGTATAAGAAGGAGAAGTATACCACTATTAAAATACGATGAGTACTAAGATGTGTGCATGCTTAGTATATGTATATGATTTTATGTGTATGACATACCTACCATACTTGCTATCACGGGAGGTTTACGTTCGCTTAGGGCCATCTAATCCTCGTGTGCCCGGATTTAGATTGGTACCTAGAGAACATAATGCTAGAATGACTTATTTGTGAGTTAATAAGTCAGCTGACTATGGAGCGTAGGTATGTACGTGACCCATGGATATGTTGAATTATGTTCGCCTCCATTTTCGTGTGTTGTGCTTATTCTAACAATTCCTGAGAGATTCGGAATTTGTAATCCATATGTACGTGATGTACCGGGATGAATAGCAGAGTATGTGTGCACCACAGCTTAGCCTCGGGGTGCTTATATTGTATATTTATGATGTGAATAATATACGGTTAAATGAAAAGGAATTGTTATGTTTAATTGCGAGTATGATCGTAATAACGTCTTGATAAAGATAATAAGGGGATAACCTCCAGTAAATGGTAATGCTAATAATTGAGAATCCGAGTTTAAGTAAAGCTATCTATTTAAGTGATAAAATTGGGAATTCATAGTGTGAATTGAGTAGGAAGGTTAGAAATTATGTCGGTTTAGTTAGATATGAGAATCACTTGAATGGGTACGGTACGTTAGTAGTGCACAATTAGTCGAGAGGTGAGTATTTCATGTGAGAGCACGTCCTAACATGTATTTTGCATTCATTGTTTTAATGTTATTAAAGCACTTGCTGTTTTTAAAATACTCTCCACTTTCGGGCTCTGACCCGTTTGCTTTCAAATCTACTTTTTGTAAAAACCTTTTTAGGTGCCCAGCCAGAAGGACACCATGCATAGGAATTTTATTCAGGTGACGAGCTGTAGCTGTTGTGGAAGTTACAGGGCCTTGATATTAGACGCCTTGATATTACAGGGCCTTGATATTATGGTTAATGGTTATGTTATCCTTCCATAATTCTTTTATTACATGTTAATCAGATTTAATTTAAAATTTGACAACTTACTTTTTAAATACTAGGTGGTTAGTAATCATTAAATATTTTCGACAGTGATGCTATTAACTGAACTTACTTGGCATTTTGAATTAATTTAATAAAGGAGTAGGTACCCGGTATTTAATTAGTCGGGGTGTCACAGGTGGTATCAGAGCTAGGTTCTAGTGTCCTTTAAGATCTGTACGGCTTATTATGTTTCCGCTGAGCTTTCTTTGATGTAGAGCCCTATATTTTAGGACTGTTGTATTCCTTTATGTATGATTCGCTCTTCAGCTATTTTAAGTTTATAACTGCGAACTTATAAACTTTACTCTTATTTCAGATGCCTCCACGACGTGCACCACGGGTTCCTAGGGATGCACAGCCCGAGCCACAGCCAGCACCAGTACAGGGCACCATGAATGCCGCTGAGGTTGCAGCCATTGTAGCCCAAGCGGTAAATGCCGCTCTCGCCGTTGTACAGCAGGCACCACCCCAGGCGCCAGTAGCCGCGCCAGTTCAGGCACATGCATTCCCGTCTTCTTGGGAACTTTTCGAGATGCTTTTCAGAAAGCACACCCTCCGGAGTTCGCAGGTAGCTACGATGTTGTGGTATCTAGTCACTGGAGGAAAGATATTCAGAGGCACTTGAGGATATATGAGTGCACCGATGTTCAGAGGCAGATACTAGCTACTTTCAAGCTAGTGGGATCTGCATTGCAGTGGTGGGAGTCTATTACCGCCGCAGAGGAGAGAGATGCTCTCACGATACAGGAGTTCTGGGTGCGGTTTGACCGCAAATATTTTTCGTCAGCTGTTCATACGGAAATGAGGAGGAAGTTGGTGAACCTTAGACAGGAGGGTAAGACTGTGGCCGAGTATGAGGCCGAATTCACAAATTTGCTGAATATTGTCCCGGATGAGATACCGACAGAAGAGAAGAAGATTCAGAAGTTTACAGATGGATTAACTTGGAGGATCCGTCAGCATTTATTAGGGAACCTCTCGTTGGCCACTTATTCTGACGTGGTTAACGCTGCACTGCTCCATTTCCAGGACCACCGCTTTTACTTGACAGAGGGGAAGCGATCAGGAGAGTCCACCCATCAGGGCAGGACAGGGGGAAACGGTGCCAGCAGGTCATAATCAGCTCAGGGTCAGTATAGGCAGGGTGATCAGGGTTCCCAACAGGGGGATTCTAAGAGATTCCAATCAGGGTGTTTCAGGCACGGACAGGGAGGTTTTAGGCAGGGCCAACAGAGTCCGAACGGCCATCAGGGACAGCAGGGTCAAAATGGTCAACAGCAGCAGTTTCACCAGGGCCAGCAAGGCCAGGGAAAAAATGGTAACGGTCACCAGGGCCGTGGTCAGCAGGGACAACGAGGGGGAAACTTCCGGGGGAAGTGTTTCATTTGTGGTAAGATTGGCCACAAACGTCAGGAGTGTCTTGATAAGGGAAAGGCCCCACAGCAGCAGCAGTAGGGTGCTCGACACGAGCCACAGAGGCCTATGTTTCCCGCCGCCCTCCCAGCACCACAGATGGCAACATTACCACCCATTCCAGCAGTCCCAGTTTAGCAGGGACAGCTTCAGTATGGGAGAGTGTATCAGCTCCAGCAGGTCGCAGCCCCACAGAATCCACCGGCCATTGAGGGTATGTTCTATATTCAGGGGACTATGGGGCGCATTTTATTTGACACGGGGGCTACACACTATTTTATTGCTATGAGATTTGCACGCACCATTGGGTTATTAGACACCGCAGAGAGCACCGCTACTTGTGTAGACTCACCGTTGAGTAGGGGTTCCATAATTTCGCTTATGTGTAGAGGTGTGGGTATAGAGATCAGGAGGTTTACTTTACCCGCTGATATGTTAGTGTTAGAGATGACCGAGTATGATGCCATTATTGGTTTGGATTGGCTAGTTGTGTACCGAACCATGATTGACTGTTTTAGTAAGAGTATTATCTTTGCCATTCCCGGGCAGGAGATGTTTTTAGTGGTGATGCCTCGTCCTGAGGGAGGATCGTCCACTTATTTGTACTACATAGAGGAGGAGACCTCTAAGGAAGTGGTGATACCACTTGATTCGATACCCGTTGTTAGTGAGTTCGCTGATGTATTTCAGGATATACCTGGACTACCTCCGAGTAGGGAGATAGATTTTGTGATTAATTTGACGCCGGGCACTCGGCCTATTGCCCGCGCACCTTACCGTATGGCTCCAGCGGAGATGAGAGAATTACGGGATCAGATTGAGCAATTATTGGGTCAAGGGTTTATTCGGAGGAGTACTTCGCCGTGGGGTACCTCTGTGTTGTTCGTTAAGAAGAGGGATGGATCGTTGAGGTTGTGTGTGGAATATCGAGAGTTGAATAAGGTCACGATATGGAATAAGTATCCGTTGCCCCGAATCGATGACTTATTCGACCAGCTGAGAGGAGCTTCTTTCTTCTCAAAGATTGATTTGCGATCAGGATACCATCAGTTGCGTATCAGGGAAGAGGACGTCTCGAAGACTGCTTTCTTAAAGAGATATGGTTCCTACGAGTTTCGGGTTATGCCTTTTGGTTTAACCAATACTCCAGCCGTGTTTATGGACTTGATGAATAGGGTGTTCAGAGAGTTCCTAGATCAGTTCATCATTGTCTTCATTGATGATATTCTGGTTTACTCCCAGACAGAGGAGGAGCACGCCGAGCATTTGAGGCAGATTTTGCAGACGCTACGTCAGAACGAGCTGTATGCAAAGTATGAGAAGTGTGGGTTTTGGCTGAAGGAGGTTCAGTTTTTAGGGCATATTATTTCCGACCGGGGAATATCTGTTGATCCGGGGAAGGTATCCGCGGTAAGGGAGTGGGGACAGCCCACGACACCGACTGAGATCCGTAGTTTCTTGGGCCTAGCAGGATACTATAGGAGGTTCATTCGGGGTTTCTCAAAGATAGCAGGTCCTTTGACACATCTGACTCGTAAAGGTGTGCCGTTCATTTGGAGGGATGCCTGTCAGTTGGCATTCGATGAGTTAAAAGAAAAGTTGACCTCAGCACCTGTGTTAGCATTGCCGAGACAGGTAGTTGAGTATCTAGTTTACACCGATGCATCCTTACAAGGACTTGGAGGTCTATTGCAGCAGGAGAGTCAGGCCATAGCTTATGCTTCCCGTAAGCTTAAGCCTCACGAGAAGAATTACCCCACCCATGACTTGGAGTTAGCGGCAGTGGTATTTGCCCTTCGGATTTGGAGACATTACCTTTTGGGGGAGAAGTTTCGATTGTTCACGGACCACAAGTCCCTACAGTACCTATTCACGCAGAAGGAGTTGAATATGCGGTAACGGAGGTGGCTTGAGTTTGTGAAGGACTATCAGTTTGATATCCAATATCACCCGGGGAAGGCTAATGTGGTAGCAGACGCGTTGAGTCGTAGGCCAGTAGATGAAGTGGCAGGGGTGTGGAAGGCAAAGTGGAAGGAGTTGGGACACCAGGATACAGTGGCCCGATCATTCATGTCATGTCAGTGATGACTGTTACACCACAGATTGTCACGAGAGTGGTAAAGGCACAAGCAGATGACTCGTTCTGTCAGGAGCAGATAGTTCGATTATTAGCAGAGGGAGACGAGTCCTATACCGTTAGCTCAGACGGGGGATTACGCTTCAATGGGAGACTGGTAGTTCCAGAAGGGGAGGAATTTTGACGCGAAGTGATGGCAGATTCGCATGGCTCACGGTTCGCGGTACATCCCAGGGGGGACAAAATGTACCAAGACATGAGACGACAGTATTGGCAGAGCGGGATGAAGAGAGATATTGTCGTGTTTGTTTCTAAATGTGCCACTTGTCAGCTGGTAAAAGTGGACCATCAGAGACCGGCAGGACTTCTACAGCCATTAGAGGTCCCGATGTGGATGTGGGAGAGCATCTCCATGGACTTTATCACGGGGCTGCCTACGTCACAGAAAGGTCACGACTCCATTTGGGTAATTGTGGACAGGTTGACCAAAGTCGCTCATTTTCTACCCGTAAGGACCGACTACACTACGGGACAGTATGCCCAGCTCTTTATTGCAGAAATAGTGAGACTTCACGGTGTGACCCTAAATATCGTGTCTGACAGAGACAAGATATTTATTTCACGGTTTTGGGAGAGTTTTCAGGAGGCCATGGGCACGGAATTGCGGTTGAGTACGGCTTATCATCCGCAGACCGATGGGCAAACCGAGCGTACAAATCAGATGTTGTAGGACATGTTGAGTATGTGCATCATTGATTTCGGGGGTGGATGGGAGCAGTATCTTCCACTGGTGGAGTTTGCTTACAACAACTCCTACCAGTTCACTATTGGCATGGCTCCATTTGAGGCGTTGTACGGTAGACCTTGTCATTCCCCAGCATGTTGGTTGGAGGTGGGGGACAACAAACTACTTGGGCCGGAAGTAATTCAGGATACTTCGGCGAGGATAGAATTGATACGGAGTCGCATTCGGGTAGCTCAAGATCGGCAGCAGAGCTATGCTGATGCGAAGAGGTTCTTCAGGGAGTTCCAAGTGGGGGACCAGGTTTTACTCAGAGTATCTCCTATGAAGGGGATTATGCGATTTGGGAAGAAGGGGAAGTTGGCACCGAGATATGTGGGATCATTTCCTATCATCGAGCGGATTGGGTCTGTTGCGTATAAACTTGGGTTACCGGAGCATTTGCACAAGATTCATGATGTGTTTCATATTTCCTCGCTAAAGAAATATCTTAGAGATGATTTGGTTCATTCTCATATTGCTTTGGAGGACATCGATCTCCAGCCCGATAGCTCCTAAGAGGAGGGGTCGATTGTTATTTTGGACCGAAGTGAGCGGAAACTGCGGTCAAAGATCGTTCCGTTAGTGAATGTTCAGTGGCGACATCATAATGTCGAGGAGTCCACATGGGAGCGCGAGGATGAGATGCCCGAACGTTATCCAGAGTTATTTTTACCAGGTACATTTTAGTTCCGAATTTTGAGACGAAATTCTGTTATTAGGGGGGAAGTATGTAATACCCCGCATTTTTATCGATATTTATTTATGGGATTAATTAAATTAAATGTGAATTAATTGAGAATTAATCCGAATAAATACTAACGAGATGTGAGTTGGTATTTGATTATAATGTGTATATATGACAATATATGAATATTGAAAATATTGAATTTGTCGTGAGATAGAAATACCACAATTTGGGAAATTTTGTTTGGACACGCATGACAGTCGCGTCGGGAAAGTAATTATGTTAATTAAAAAGTGAATTTTATTTTTATCAACCGTATGGTTATTTTGAGTGCGCCAACGTGTCCGGAAGGGTCGAAATAGTCAGAAAACACTAGCCGGGGGTTTAGTTTGGGTCCCGGGGCATTTTTGGGCCATACCGGCAACTTAAAAGGGTATTTTGGTAATTTTGAAATTTTAGGATAATTAACCAACGAATTTTGGGAGTTAAATATTAGGATATTTAATTACCCACTAACCCATTACCAGCACTTAAGTGATTAGAGGACAACGGGAGTTAGAGGAGGAAGTTAGAGAGAGTTTCCAAAGAGAAAACACAACCTCCATCTTCAACCTTCAAACTTGGGAGAAAAGAGAGAGTGCAGCCTTCATCATTCTACACCAAACTCAGAGAATAATCCAAGGCAAGTGGTTTAATTACGTTAATTTCAAGCGAATGCTTCTTCCATGCTTAGAAATTGATATAATTGCATTGTATTGGGAGACTTGTTAAAACCCATGTAATTTGGAGTTATAAATTCAGATTTTGATATAGGTTTGCATGTAGAATTGTTATTGAGTGATTGAACTAAAAGAATTACTACTTTTTATGTTACAAAAACGGATTTATTTATGGAAATTGAAGACTTTAAATTTCTAGGGTTCATGTTCATAAGGTTTGGGAAAAATTGAGGAGATTTGATGATTAGATGTGGTTTAGGATGATTTGATCCCATATATATGTTAATATACGACCTAAGTATGTTTAAGAATGATTAGAAACCTTAAACTACTGTTGGAATGACGTTTAGATGAGATTAGAGGTGAAGAAAATTGGGAAAAACGTAATAGGAAATTTCTGGGCTCGAAACTGTCACCTCGTTAGAAGGCAAACCCAGGTCGTTCGAACGAGCTCATTCGAACGAGCTTCTAACGAGTTGACAGTTTGACTTCTAACGAGTGGGATGTTCATTCGATGCCTTTCGTTCGAACGAGATCTCGTTAGATGCCCACTTCGTTCGAACGACCTCGTTCGAACAAGACTTCTAACGAGTTGACAGATTGGCCTTTTTTGGCCTGGTTTGATTTCTAGTGTCCCGTAACCTTGTTTAATTGCAGAGATAACATTACCTTGATGACTAATTGAGATAGTTGGGATATTCGGGATATATTGGGGAGTAAATTATAGAAGAATGATTTGAACCAAATGGTAATTGTGGGTTAGGACACGAATAACTAATTACGACGTGAGGATAATGGACGATGTGTATATATAAACCAGTGTCACGTGTATTGGTATAAGAAGGAGAACTGTACCACTAATAAAATACGATGAGTACTAAGATGTGTGCATGCTTAGTATATGTATATGATTTTATGTGTATGACATACCTACCATACTTGCTATCACTGGAGGTTTACGTTCGCTTAGGGCCATCTAATCCTTGTGTGCCCGGATTTAGATTGGTGCCTAGAGAACATAATGCTAGAATGACTTATTTTTGAGTTAATAAGTCAGCTGACTATGGAGTGTAGGTATGTACGTGACCCATGGATATGTTGAATTATGTTCGCCTCCATTTTCGTGTGTTGTGCTTATTCTAACAATTCCTGAGAGATTCGGAATTTGTAATCCTTATGTACGTGATGTACCGGGATGGATAGCATAGTATGTGTGCACCGCAGCTTAGCCTCGGGGTGCTTATATTTTATATTTATGATGTGAATAATATACGGTTAAATGAAAAGGAATTGTTATGTTTAATTGCGAGTATGATCGTAATAACGTCTTGATAAAGATAATAAGGGGATAACCTCCAGTAAATGGTAATGCTAATAATTGAGAATCCGAGTTTAAGTAAAGCTATCTATTTAAGTGATAAAATTGGGAATTTATAGTGTGAATTGAGTAGGAAGGTTAGAACTTATGTCGGTTTAGTTAGATATAAGAATCACTTGAATGGGTACGGTACGTTAGGAGTGCACAATTAGTCGAGAGGTGAGTATTTCATGTGAGAGCGCGTCCTAACATGTATTTTGCATTCATTGTTTTAATGTTATTAAAGCACTTGCTGTTTTTAAAATACTCTCCACTTTCGGGCTCTGACCCGTTTGCTTTCAAATCTACTTTTTGTAAAAACCTTTTTAGGTTCCCAGCCACAAGGACACCATGCATAGGAATTTCATTCAGGTGACGAGCTGTAGCTGTTGTGGAAGTTACAGGGCCTTGATATTAGACGCCTCATTTTCTAGCCTCGACTCCATATTCAGTTTCATCATTTGTAGGGCATGTCGCCCATTTCTATTAGAGACTTTTTATATTTCAGTTATTCAGACTTTGGTTTGTAATTAATTCAGAATTCAGACTTGTTTTATTATTTCAGTTGTGGGATTGTTGTGAGGAGTGTTTCCTCCAGACTTATTATTATTTGTTGGTTATTCTATTGCTTCTTTATGGTGAATGGTTATGTTATCCTTCCATAATTCTTTTATTACATGTTAATCAGATTTGATTTAAAATTTGATAACTTACTTTTTAAATACTAGGTGGTTAGTAATCATTATATGTTTTCGACAGTGATGCTATTAACTGAACTAACTTGGCATTTTGAATTAATTTAATAAAGGAGTAGCTACCCGGTATTTAATTAGTCGGGGTGTCACATGGACCAAAAAAATACCCAACAGGAGGGTGAATTAGGTATATATGAAATTAATGGCAATTTCAAAATATTCGTAACTTTTCTTTGAGAATAATTGCAATATGATAAATTAATTTAAGTATAAGCAACTAATCAAACAATATACATAAGTAGTTAAGAACGAGAGTTTTGAGAAACTTTACAATCGAGGTTTTAAAGTGATTCAACTTTGCCTACGCCCACACTCAAATAGGTACTCAAGAAACTTCACTATCTCCGGTTCACTAAGGTTAAACCAAAATCCTCATATGGAATTACAACGCCTTGTATACATAACCAACTGGAAACCTATACTCGTCCTTTCCTAAGCAAAAAATGAAAGATCCCAACGTCTTATACCATAACAATGACACAACCAGTCGTGAAGATATGATGAAGTTTAAATGTAAGTATCAACAATAAGACATGTAACTAATATTTAAAGCAGACTTTCTTTAGTAACAACACTTGTGAAATGGGTTTAGCTTCTCTCTATACAAATGTAAACAATCAGATACTCACAAGTATATTTCTCAAGTGGGTTTTATGTTGTATTTTTAGCATGAGTGGGTACGGGGTTTGGAGATTTAGATAAAAAAAAGGTTTGATCAGAAATATTAATCTCAAATGGGCTTTTGGTTGGAACTTTGCCTCAATAAAGTTTTGGGTTTAAGACTCACGACTTGAAAATGGGTGTTAGGAATTGATTAATATCTCTACATAACTCATGTATAATTACATAAGCTATGAATTAGAACTTTCATATGTAAAACTAGTTATTAATGCATGGTTTGATAAATTCAGCGATTTTTATAATTTGAATTTTGAAAACTAGCCATTGATATTTTAAGCTACCTAGGAAATTTGAGTCGACTCAAAGTAGTTATAGTCAACTTACAATCCTAGACCTCATTTTTTAGTTTTCCCAAAACCTTCATTCTTAATGAAAATTGAGGCAGTTTAATTTGGGTTATTTAAGTAGACTTAAACTACACTTTACGTCAACTTAAAGTTCATGACTTTATGTTCAGGATATCTTGTCTTTGTTTTGGGAAAGTTTTGGTTTGTTGGTTAGAGAAATTATATGATCATACAATTTCATTTACACTATTAATCATTCCTTAATCACCCAAATCTTTGAAAGGGTCTATTGGAGTTTGATCACTTCATTCGGGTACATGGAACTTGTAGTTCTTCTTTTGGTTGATTCTGATGATCATGATTTTTTATTTAGATCTGATATGCATGGATTGATGAGATGAAGTTCATTAATATTTTAAGGTGATATTTTTGTAATGGAAATAACTCATTAGAATTGTTGAACTTGTCATGCATTGAGTGAACTTCTGACTGTGTTAAGTATTTTGGTTGACTAGGATCTTTATATTATTTCAAGGGTTATGAACTTATTCTAGGGAATGGACTCATTACTTGTATGCGTATTGGAGATATGACGATCACTATACTTTTTTCTTGATACTTAGTAGCATTGCTTATTATGCATGATTTTGAATCATGATCTTTCTTGAGTGGGGATAGGTCCTTCACTATCCTTGGTAACTTTAGTTATGCACTATTTTATTGTTCTTTTATATTTGCTTGAGATGATTATTTGTAAGGACGCAAATTTCCAATTGAGTCCTTTGTAGTTTTGGCTCAATTCCGGACAAAAACACTTTAGACATAGGATAGAGTATATTGATCATCTTTCAAGCCTATGACGTGTTTGTTGAAGACGTAGCGGCCAAGTGTATAAAGCTTAATCAAAATTCCGTGGTTTATGTGCCTCGTTTCTACGTCATCAACAGTGGTTCCATGCTCCCAACGTATAAATGCATTACATATATATATATGAGCTTGGAACGATTTATATTGGGTGTTAGGTTTTTAAAACTGTGTTTTATTTTTAGAATGTTTTCTATTAAAACTTAAATATAAAGTATATAAAAGTTTCTGGGCTTAAAAAGAATTTCTAAACATTATGTGAGTTCGTTCGAAGTGTCGTTCGAACGAGATTGCCAACGACTTCCCATTATGGCATACTGAAACTTCGTTCGAAATGTCGTTCGAACGATATGGTCGTTCTAACGAGATTTCTAACGAGCTTCTAATGAGTTCATACTAGAACTTCGTTAGAAGACTCGTTCGAACGAGAATGTCGTTCGAACGAGATTTGGCGGGAACAATTTTTGGCAGTTTTTAAGCAGTTTTCTCCCACTTCCCCACTTGTTTCTTAACTGATTTTTCTCAGACTTTATTATGTACGGGAAACCATTTTTATGATCTATCTTTTCATATCCTTCTAACTACTAGAGAGTGTTTTGAGAGAAAAATTATAAAGAGAAAAAGATCAAGTTTTGAGTGAATTTTCAAAGTAAAATTCATCTACCATTCTAGTTTTCACCCACAATTTTATTTCTTCCAAGTTCTTATAGACATATATCTTGCTCGGAGTTTGGCACCGGGTTTATCTCTACACCGAATTGAAGAGAGTGTTTGGGTTTGCTTCTAAATACCACAAAGAAGAAGTTGTTTACGTTGATTTACCCACTTAGAGAAAGGCTCCTAGTTCGGGTGACGGTGACCATATAAAGTCCTATCGGTGGATTCCGAGACTGCGATGGAGCTCCAAGGTTATCCACTAGGAAGATATATCTACAAGAAGAAGCATCGGGGCTTGAGAGAGATCGAGTCGTGTGATGTAAGTCTTTTGTCTTGTATTTGTAAAATCGTATCTAGTGAATTTGTGGCTAGGGCCGCCCGATTTTGTTTCCCGTCTTGGGTTTTTCCTCGTACATCGCGGCGTAGTGATTTCTTGTTTTATTTTATCTTGCAATATCACCTAGAACTCATGCTTAGGTAATGAAGATAAAATTGGTTTAAATCACTATTAATTTAATTTGGTGCAGAATCAAAATTGGGTAAAGTTTATTTAATTCAAGTCACTTGTTAAAAATGGTTTATCCTAATTTGTTTAAATAAAAAATATGATTTAGGCAAATTCTAGAACTTGAATTAATTGGTTTAAGTGAAATTAATATTTGTGTGTGTTTGATTAATTTTCACTTGGGTTTAATTTTATTTTGAAAAAGAAATTAAAATTTTGTTTTAAGTTGAACCATCACCTTTACGCTTCCGCATCGATACTTCATAAAAGGAAATATAATATTTCTTAAAGATATTCCTACGGGCGACTACATTATTCTCTTGTAGTTGTTATTACTTGGTTGGTACACTCATAGAGATAGGTATCATCGTGTCTTGAGTACTTATTTTCATCTCAAGGACATTAGAGAGAAGAGAATGAGGTGTTATCATATATTAATTGAATTTTTCTCATACAAAACCATTATACTTGAAAATACTTTTGCTTTCACACATAATTTGGTTGACACTCCAAGGGAACAACCTATATGACATTAGTTGACAGACCGTGACCTCATTCTCAGCGACGCCAAAGGGAAAATTAGAAGGGGATATTTGGAAAGGGGTGACATGTATTGCCATTAAAAAATAATCAAATATGATATAATGGAGATTTGTCAAATCACAACCAAATGAAATTATGTATCGAAAGGAAAAGTGCCTTTCCATTATGGCCAAAACTTCTTCCTTGAGTAGAGTGCTTATTGATCAACAAGTCTTTCAAAAATATTCCATAACGAATCTATTCAATTGAGAGAAAAGTGGAAATTAACCAAAAATCCTCCTACCATTATGACAAACCCTAGGGCATGTCCGATTCTTCATCCTGACCTCGTCCAAAGGAGGGAGGCCTTGTTCGAATGATAATTAAATATCAACAACCCAAGAAGTATATTTTTTTCCACTGCAAAGCATCCACCAAGGCCATAAAAACATATATCATAAAAACTAACTATCACTTCATCATATAACGAAGATGGCCATGAACCAAGGCCGTGAGCAGGGCCTCGGGTCACACACCTCAATCGTGACCATTTTTTTAAACAAAAAATGTGGTCATGGACTTCTTGGGTGACTCAAAATGAGGGCCACGATTTTTCTGTAGGATAGTATTCGAATTAATGGTCACGGACCTGGGCCGTGACCCCATGGTCACGGACCTAGGTCGTGACCATGTGTGGAATGATGTTCAAATTGGGTCATGGACTAGGGCCATGACTGCATGGTCACGAACTTGGGTCGTGACCATGTGTGGGACGATGTTTAAATGGGTCACGGCCCAAATTCGTGACCACCTTAACTATGCTTTTATTTATTTTTTCAAAAAATCATGGGTCTCGAATTTGGGTCGTGACCATATCCATTTAGTAAAAATTATAAAATTTATTTTTAGGCAGTGCCCCCCCCCCCCCCCCCCCCCCCAAAAAAAAAAAATACATTGCGTTCAGCAACAAATTCATATACAATTAAGAAATATTGTAACCGTGGAGTTGACAATTAAAAGTAAAGCACCATGCCATCCTAACTAATTCATAAATCGTACTAAATATTCATAAATCATACAAAACTTTAATAATTCAAACTAAACATTCATGAATCAAAGTAAACATTCATGAATTAAACTAAAGATTTATATTTTAAACTAAAGCACCAATATCAACTAAAGCACCGTGACTATGCGGTCAGTTCCTACGAGTTACATTAGTCCCATGCGAGGTGTTCGTACCTATTACGGGACCGTTTTTCTATATCTTTATAAATTTATATCATATTCTTAAACTGAGAGCTCCGTGACTACGTGGTCAGTTTTTACCAGTTACATTGGTCCAATACAAGGTATTCGTGCCTTTTACGGGGCTGTTAAGGGGTTGTTAAGGTTTTTTGCCCTCTAGCGATATATTTTTAAGCCTAAGTCTAGATATTTGCAAGTTTTCATCATATTTCCAAATCGAGAGTCCAGTGACTATGCGATCAGTTCCTACGAGTTACATGGTCATGTCCGAGGTGTCTGTGCCTCTTATGGGGCCATTTGTCGGGTGTTTTGGTTTTTCACCCTCTAGTGACAAGTTTTTAAGCCTAAGTCTAGATATTTATAAATTTTCATCATATTATCAAACCGGGAGTCCCGTGACTATGCGATCATTTCCTATGAGTGGCATTGGTCCCGTGTGAGGTGTTTATACCTCTTACGGGGCCTTTTAAAGGCTGTTATGGGTTTTCTCCCTTAAGCGACTTGTTTTTATGCCTAAGTCAAGATATTTATAATTTTTTATCATATTCTCAAATCGAGAGTCCCATGGATTCGCGGTCAGTTTTTATAAGTTACATTGGTCCCGTGCGATGTGTTCGTGACTTTTATCAGGCCATTTAGGGGTTGTTATTGATTTTCACCCTATAACGGTATGTTTTTAAGCCTAAGTCCCGATATTTATAAATTATCATCATATTTTAAAACTCGGAATCTTGTGACTATGTGGTCAGTTTCTACGAGTTATATCGGTTCGGTGTGAGCCGTTCATACCTCTTACCGATCCGTTTGGAGTGTTTTGAGTTTTTGCCCTCTAGCGGCATATTTTTAAACCAAAGTCATATTCTCAAATCGGGAGTCATGTGACTATGCAATCAGCTCCTACGAGTTACATTTGTCCTATGAGAGGTGTATGTGCCTCTTATGGGACCGTTTGGGGGTTGATATAGGTTTTCACCCTCTAGTGGCATGTTTTAACCCTAAATCTAGATATTTGCAAATTTTCATCATATTCTTAAACTGGGAGTCCCATGACTACACCATCAATTTCTATGAGTTACATTAGTCTCGTGTTATCCTAGTTAATTCATAAATCATACTAAACATTCATATTTCGAACTAAACCTTCGTAAATTAAACTAAAGATTCATAAATAACACTAGCGCCAATATCATAATTGGATACAAATAAGATTTTCAAGGGTCGATATAATAATAGCATACAAATAGCATTGTTAAGGGTAAAATAATGTTTTGATATTCAATATTCTTCTAAATCAACTAAAATATTCTTCAAATTAGGGGTGTCATCAAAAGTAGGCTGGAGATCTTTAAAAGCCTTTAATGTATCTGCTTGAGTAGTTATGCCCTTTAGTGTATGCACAAGCATAAATTAATTGTCATCGTTTATGCACTTTGAGTAGAATACATTATTTACATTCTGAAAGGAACAAATAAATGGCTCGTCAACTATGCGATCTTTACTCTTCATCTTTGATAAATCTACCATCATAAGTTTTAAGTCAGGATTAACTTTATAAGCATTCGTAGTGTCCTCCACCTTCACCCAGTCACAACATAATATGATTTTATGAAATCTAAATAAAGGAGATTCAGGATTTGTTGGACAATTCCATAATAGGTTAGCACCGTATCTTTTGGATTTTTATTGCTTTTGGTATTGACACAAGTATTCAAGGCATAAATTAAAATTCTGTTATTGTTTTAAAAGCTTTTCCTCACATGGATATGAAACGAAAATAAAGCCATTGGTGCTAAATTTCTTAAAATATTTTGTACGAAATTTGGGGCCTCTTATTCGGCGTTCACGACTTAAAGGGACATCACCTCTTTTTAGAAGATGCATTTATTATTGAGTCTTTATTAGGGCGTGTTTTTAACACACGTGAATAAATAACTGCACAAATAAGAGGTGAAAATTACTTCTTTTGATATCCATTCCCTAAAATCCTTCATCGTGCAATTTATCCTCTGATTTTGGGCAATTTCGTTCTCATACTTCCTCAAGGTAAATTGTAAAGTTTATATCATAATATAAAGAATACATATAACCGAACAATAATAATTCAGTTAACTATGTATTTACTTACTCTCTCTAATCTCTAACGTCATCTTGCGATTCGAAGACATAACAAATTTCTTGCTCGTATTGTATATTAGTGAGACTCACCTCTTTAGGGTTCCCAAAAGGCAATTCATCCTGAAACTCATCAGTTTCCTCGATCATTCATTCTCTATGAGGATTGAACCTGCTCAGCTCTTGTTCTGGCATATGTTCCCGAGCGTATAGCGATGATTCCACAGTTATGTATTCGTGAATAATTGACCATCCAATATAAGGCGTATTCTTAACGTAATCATTAAAAGTTTGTATCAAGTGATCGAAAGGATAAATCCAGCGATACCTAACAAAACCCCACAATAAAGCCTCATTGCATAAAAGCACAACCAGGTGGATGTTGATATTGAAGAACAGTGAAGGAGAATATTTCTCTAATATAGAAATTATCTTATCTAAAGTTGATTTCAAAGCTTAAATGTGTTTTATGTTCACCACTTTTGCACAAAGTAAGTTAAAGCACAAACTTATTTACATAATTTCTCAATGGTAATCTTTGTATTCGAAAAAGCAATGCCTAAACAACAGAGGGATTAATTAAATGATGTGCCAGTCATGATACTTGCATTATTTCAGGTCATTTTTTTGGTAGTTTACTACCACGTGCAAACTATCGGAATATCCAGTCAAAGTTTTCAAGTTGAATAACGTGTTTAGAAGGATATTCTTCCTATTATAGGATCATTTTTTAACCTTAACTTTTTCTTTATTTTAACCTTAACTTCTTCTTTATTTTAATAACATGTAGATCGCGTCACCTACCTTCTCTATCCTTTGAATGAGATCCACTTAGATATGTTCATATCATATGTTCCGCAACATTCTTCTTCGTATGCATCACATCAATTACATGACTTACTTGATGATCTTTCCAATGCGGTAATTCAAAAAATATTAATCGTCTGGACCATGCCTTTGTTTCACTAGGGTCATTCAGATCCTCCTTAACTTTATGCATCAGGTTTACAAACTAAGGGAGTGTTCTTGCATATATATTCCCTGCAGTCGCAGCCTTCACCTACTCCTCGATCTGCTGACCAAAAAGCCGAGAAGGTTCAATCCTACGCTCATAATCGACATGTAAGAAGTTAGACTTGTCATTCCTAAAAAGGTGACTGGTCTATAGAAATATACGATGACCAGTATAACTCATCTTACCACTATGATGTAACCAATTGGCTTCCGTTTCCTCCCCACATATGGGACGTCCATAATAACTAGGAACATTGCAACCTGAAAAGGTCCCATAAGCAAGAAGGTTGTATATCACCCATATCACCATTGATTTAAGTGTGGAATCTTCACCCTTATGAGAATCAAACCCCCTCAAGCCTTTATCTCACAACTCTTTAAGTTCTTCCATTAATAGGGCCAAGAATATATCAATATCAGCGTTGGCAGCCTTCGGCCTAGATATCAATAAAGATAATAATGTGAATGTATTTTTCATGCATGGTGTTAGAGGGAGACTTAAAGTTGTCATACGAACTGGCCAATAACTCTGATTAATGCTTAAATTATCGAAAGGTTTAAACCCATCGATTAATAATGAAAGTCGGACATTACCTGATTCATTTGCAAATTCATGGTGTCGTCAAGTAAAAGTTGCCAGATGAGTGAATTAACTGTATGACGCATGAGATTCCCACCCAACTCGCATCGAGCGTGCCATGTTATGGCCTCTACTATCCACGGTACAGTGAAAAACCATTTTAATCGTGGCCCGAGTGAAAAATACTTCAAAACCTTATGTGGAACTTGCGAGCACTTGCGATATTTTGCACTTTTGTCTTTTCCATTCTCATAAGACACATATCTAAGATCACTGCATAAATGACACTTATACTTATCTTCGTGCTCGTTTCGGTACAATATGCAATCATATTTTCATACATGAATATATTTGTTCTTCAAACCTCCCAAGCTCTTCTTCATGCTAGGATAATTGTATAGTAACGTGTTCTCTTTTAGGAGGATATATTCACCCCACTAAATGATTCGGGTTATGTTATTGCCCGATAAATTTAATTGACTCTCCAAATTATGCAAACCAATCAATGCATATAATACCAAGGGATCTTCATCGCAATCTTTATACAACGGTCTAGACGAATCGGTATATGTATTCCCGATCTGCTGGTAATTCAGCATTAACTTGTTCATTGACTTAGTCATAATGCACGTTATCTATATCCACAGGTTGTTGGTTTTGATGGTGGTGGACACCATAAGCATCATCAATTGGGTCGGTCAAAGTACGATGTGTTGGCGAATTATGTATCGCTTCCACTCAATGGGGATTCGTAAAGCGATCAAGTACCGATAATTATTTCAAAACACAAAGTACCTTATTTTCACCATGGTATGTCCATATCTTATAATCTTGCAAATTTCTTCACTTTAGTAAATGAAACCCAACATCTGCTAAGGACTTATATTTTTCGTTCATATAAGGGGTGCATGGACACGGAATCTTGTCACTTTTAAGATTTTTAATGTGTAATTAACAAATTCTTGAATTCTCTTTACATGATTATCAGATATTCGGTTACTCTCCCCCATCTACTCTTTGTATTGTGAAATCCATCAAATAATCTTCAAAATTAAATCCACATGTATTAATAGGTTGGAACATAGTTCATGTTGCATACAATAATGCACAATTCATAATTCATTCAAATTATTCAACACAACTTAAACTCAAATTAATCAACAAAAACTAAAATTCATGTTGCTTGCACAAAAATATACAACAAATGACCCACAAACTTAAAATTACTTAAATAAATAAAATATTACAACTTGTTCTCAAATTAAACATTGTTCATGGTCTGGGCTTGACCAATAAATAAACTGGCTAAGTGATAAAACAAGTATGATTGTTTGTCATCATGTTCCATTCTCTACAGTCAACGTGCACATAAATTTCTCTACGACTGTTGTATATTTCATCAACTATTATCTAAGCCTCACCCATCTATAAAGGGCGATTGTGAACACGAGTTCTGACAATCAAGGAAACGAGTATACAAGCGCTAATAATCCTGCTATTAGTCAAGTCTATAAAATAATACAGCTCGCCATAGTCACCGTGAGTGGATGACGATGATCAAGGGACTGTGCACAGGGCACAAGGAAGGGGAATGTTAAAGGAGGCGACATTTTGTAGGGGAAACCTTTAGACAAAGTATAGGGGAAACCACGAGAAGGAGGGTAGGGGAAACCTTAAGGAGGCAATGGGGGTCGAAAAATTGAGTAAATAGGGACACAAGGCACCCGATTTCACTCACCAACGCTCCATGTCACTCTTAATCTCCTGAACATACCCATATATCTTGGACTGGCTGTCCTCAAGGCTCGAGATGCGATTCTTCATCGAAAATATCTCGTTCACGAGAGGTGCAATGTGTTTTACTTTAATTTTCAACATATGTGATCCGAAACCTCTCGTCCCCCCTCTTTGTTCAGTTCTAAAGGTCTGAGTTAGGGCATTATTTTTAATGTCATCATAATGGCTCGAAGCGAACTGACTGTTAATGGCTTTAATTGATTCCTGAATTTAACATTATATTTAGTCTTATGAATTTAACATTATTTTATATAACTTGTGTATATATAAATAAATAAATGGTCATACCCACCAGAGCTGGAGACAAGTGTGGTGGGAATTTATTATCTTTATCACGTCCCGTCTGACATGCACGTATAAGTTTCCCCGATTAGGTGTATTGTCGGCATCTGGACCACCCTTTGTCCTATTTGACCATTCACTCCTCAAATATTCATACATTTTAGACCCCAGCCTGTGGATAATAACATTCTTCGCTCTGTTTTATTTATTTTTCTCCATATAAACCATCTTTTTGTCCATCACCTCATTTTCCAAAAATTTGTTCCATTGATCAACCGACTCTATCTTTCAGAGCCAAAATGTTAGAGTTTAATTACCCCTTCAGTAAATGTCTATGTCGAAGGCTTCTCTGATATTCTCTCATTTATTCAGCAACTCGGGAAAGAAACTTTTGCTTTGAACAAATGAAAAATGAAAAATGCTTACAAAGTTGGTCAAAAATGTCATCTTTAATGGATTTATCAACTAAGTTCCAGTTATCTGCTGCCCTGACTCCCACATTTATTTCCCAAGTGACAAACACTGGGATTTGAATATCTAGAGGTCATTTTTATTTCCAGTAAGATTATTTTCGAGAAGGGAGAACCCAATGGTATTTTCCTTATTTGTTCGGGAGGTGTTAGGAGTGGTGGTGGGGTGTTAGAATAATAAGCATTTGTTACCTACACGTGAATGGAATGGAAGAGTGAACCAATGGATGAGAAGAGAATTTTTCACCATGTGGTGATGAGAATCCTTATTGGGGTGCTGGAGATGAGAATCCAGGAGGTCTCACGTCAATACTTGGTACGTTCTATCCATTTCCGCTCGATATTATCTATAAAAAAAAGCGACGAAATCATTGTACAAACATATCGATGACCAACTAATCATGTTTACAACTATATATATTTATATATATATATATATATATATATATATATATATATATATATATATATATATATATATATATATATATATATATATATATATGTGTGTGTGTGTGTGTGTGTGTGTGTGTGTGTGTGTGTGTGCCTTCTCATACTAAGACTTTAATATATGTTCAATGTGTCCGATCTCCATCCATTCGGTATTACTTTTTAAAATCTACGGATTTTTTCACATGGACAACTAATAGGAAGTGTATCTGTGCTCTATGTATAGATGTCCTGACATGAACTCGGAATCCTTTCATCTCCAACTTATTGGCAAGGTTCAATTTAACATGCGTATGTCGCGAGACATCACAGTCTTAGTCAATGCTCTCTTTACGTAGTTGTATCCACAATGGGTGAACATTTTTTATGCCTTCTCTAATAGCATAAGGAACGTCGGGGCTATGTCAGGATTACGTATGTAATATTTATTCTCTATTGCCTCATCCCAGCATTCTGGTAGAGAAAATTAAATACGATCAAACAGGTACACTTGGGAGAGAGGAACTCCACGATTTGCAAGGTAGTTAAAATATTCAATTTTCTTATACACATACATTTGAATAGGAGTATCCTCCAAATAGCGTGCACTAATAAAAGAGGTATAAGTGTGGTCCGATTTAAACATCTCGTACTCTTATCGCCAGTGATTATCATCGTACCTCATTTCTCCTGAGAAAAATATATAAGGGTGCGAATATGAATCCCATAAGTAATGACTCATAGTTATTGTTTTTCAACGATCCAATTTAAGTTTTCTTATTTTGTTTAATCCTAACGTTGTTATGTGTCCTTTCGAGTAGAAAACATGTGTAAGTATAAGTATAAGTATAAGTATATATATATATATATATATATATATATATATATATATATATATATATATATATATATATATATATATATGTGTGTGTGTGTGTGTGTGTGTGTGTTATACAAATGCGTGAATTAGGTGGGTTTAATCTAGGTTATTTCTTTTATTAGGGTTTTGGGTGAAGATTGAGATTTTGTCATCTAAGTTATTTCTCTAAACCTTAAAATTATCATTTGATAAACTGATTGTTGATTATAATGATGGGTTAATATTAGTCGAGAAAATGGCGGCAAAATAAAGAAAGAAATTGAGAGAGACTTTCAATGTTACCTGGTCACGGTCACGGGTCGTGACCCACATGTCGTGCACATATGCCCATGTGTGTATGTATTATACATGTGCACGCGTGTGTGTATGTGTTATACATGTGCACGTGTGCGTGTGTTATAATTTGATAAGTGATATTAGATTAGATTATATTACTTTGTGATTACATGAACTCATATTCAGAATACATGAACTCGTGGTGGGTTATTTAAATTAGTTCAACATCAGATTACAAAAATTATCTTATAATGTGATTAAATCCGATTTCATGAATTAAGTCCAGATTCCGATGAACTACTATTATTTAAAAACTTAATTTATTTCTTAATTAAAATAAACCTGACTAAAATTGATACAAATCGAATCCCACGTCCTCAATCTCTTCAAAATCCTTTAAAACCTTGGGGTTTAAAATCCAATTACAACATTTTATTATTTTCACATTTTAGTTTGTTTTATTTAAGTATTTTTACATTTCAGTCTCATTTGGGTATTTTAACACCACACATACTACACAAACACATACATACACGAAAACATGCACAATAGATACACATACGTGAGCATACACGATATATTGAATTGAAATATATTGATTTACGATTACATGAACTCATATTCGTATTATATGAACTCGTGGTGGTTCATTTAAACTGGCTCAGCATCAAACCTACCATATTTCATTACTTTGTTATTAAGGCTTAAACATCCAAATGAGCATATTACGAAAATTAGGTTATAATGTGATTAAAATCCGATTTCGTCTATTAAGTTCAGATTCCAATGAAATAATATTATTTTAACATAAACTTAATTTATTTCTTAATTAAATTAAACTTGGATTAGACTGATACAAATCGAATCTCATATCCTCAATATCTTCAAAACCTTAGGGTTTAAAATCCAATTACGACATTTAAGTATTTTTCAAATTTAGGTTTGTTTAATTTAAAAAATTTCACATTTCAGTCTTAGGGTTTATTTTATTTGGGTATTTTCACATTGGAGTCTCATTTAAGTATTTTAACCCACACATAGTACACACATTCATTAAAAAACAAGTGGAGATGATACCTGAACTAGAGAGGGTCGTCAGAAGAGAAATGGTCGTCAGGGGGAGAGAGAGAGAGAAATATATATATATATATATATATATATATATATATATATATATATATATATATAGAGAGAGAGAGAGAGAGATAGGGCAACAGTGTAAAGATATAGAGTTCGCGTGAAGTGAGAAACTAATGTGGGTTGTATATATGTACATGTTGTGGTCACGTCACTAATAAGCGACGTTCCTACCATGACCATTTATTTGTTACACGTCAACAACATGGTCACAGTCTTAGACCGTGACCATGTTGTGTTGCATGTAAAAAATAAATGGTCATGGAAAGTGCGTCACAGGCTAGGGTCATGACCACCAATGTGACTATTTCAAAATGTTCGCGTCCCAAGGTTGTGACCAAACTTAACTGAAACTCATATATTTATCACGCACATGTTCACGGATGAGGTCATGACCCATTTTGGCAGGAAGTTTGGCGGGAATTTAGCACCCATTTGGTTGGCGAGAATTTCGCTCCTATTTAGTCACGGGTTGGTCACAGATCGTAGTCGTGACCCCCATGGTCACGGTCAATGGACATGACCATATCCATTGGATGTTACCCTTTAGCTTGGTCACGACCTATGTCACGCGAGGTTTGACTTGGTCACAGTTCTGGGATGTAACCACCTGGTTACGATCATGGGCCCCCATTTGTCATTACCATTCTCGGTTTGCGGTGTAGTGTAGTACACCCCCTCACAGACTCCTCCATATACATAAATTTATGAAATAATTAAAATAACTCAATGATTAGAGCCAATCGTATGTAGGAAAAGTAACAACATATAAACCATCGTAGAATCAACTGACATAACAAAAATATGTGTCCATGATGGAAGGAGTAATAAAATCCTATAAGCCAAGTTTGTACAAAACACATACATCCATGCATATATTTTCTAACATGCAAATCAAAGGTTTTCAATGGTGGACAACATGGAAATTTTTAAAACACTATCAATCTAAAACCAGGGTTCTGATACCAATTCATGGGGATTGAATTAATGAAAAAAAAATCTTGCTCAAAAACTTTGATTGATTGGTTTTTATCAGGTAAACATAATAATAAGATCTAAACAATATACCTAGGTTTTATATAACCATACCTTTGTCGGTCTTGTTATTCATCCAATACGTAGACTAATAAGTGAAGAAGATGTAGAGATGATTCAGATCTTCAAGCATATGATCCTATAGAGTAAGAACGGTGTGTGGTCACCACTTGAGGCTAGGATTTTGAAGCCCTTGAGAAGACACTTCTCATTCTTCTCACTTTTTTCTCTAAGTGATTAACTATCTCTATATATATACTCACCTTTCCTTTAGGTTCTTATTTTTCTCTCTCTCACTGTACGAGATTGAGAAAAGTAATTTTTCTATCGTCACCTAAGAAAATACGCCATGGAAGTTATTTATACTTTGCAACGTAATACACTACAAGTAAAATACAGTTTCCATTGTTTGAAAACATTTAAACCAGAGAATCCCTCATTTCAAACGAGATTCTCATTCTAAGAAATCTAAATTGAATTTCAAAACTCGAGTTGGATGAAGAAGTATAGAGTAATGAGAGAATCAAGAGCTTACATATTTAATAAGGACTCTACTCGGGAAATAAGGCTAAACAATTATATAGTATTCCAAGCATAATATGGAAATCCTAAATTACAACCCCATAATTTATTTTCTTTATGTTAAGTTATAATTAATTCAACTTAATAATTACAACTTCAATCCAATTTAATCATCTTAGAATTGTTCGAATAAAGAGGCCATATTTGCGAAGCTAGATAACACAAAATATGATTCCCCGCGTAAAGTATGCAATACTCGCTTGGTGAAATTCAATTCCCCGCCAAATGATTTTCACCAACATCTTAGTGATTCCTTAATATATAAATTAACTTATTTGATACTCTACATGATTGTAAAATAATCGACTAAACAGGTTTACTAGTGTAATCAAAACTTATAAATTTATCAAGGGGTTATCACAATTCAGGATATTTTCTAGACATAGATTACTCTTAATTATGATCTCAGATATGCTCACACAATGATTTCAAAACTTGTAAATATTTAAGTCTAATAAATTGATTCATACACATAATAATCGAATCACAATTGTGTGCACATTATATTCCTCATAACATAAGGATTGATAATCTTTTCACCCTTTGCAAACGTCATGAGATTGTGAAAGTCTTATACAGTCATCACCTAGACTTGAATACAGCTCGTGGTCATATTTAATAAATTTCAAATGTACTGGTATAATCCTCTTTGAACTATCAGATAAGTTCCTGAAACATCAGACAAGTTCCCGTACTCAAAATAAACTACTATGATTGTACTCTCTATCTAGATTGTGAAATACTCAATTGAACTTGATCAAGAATTCAATCTTCTTTGAACAGGACGAACCCATATCACCAGAATACCTACTAAGTTCAATTAACCGACATTCATACTCTATATTTAACACGATTGTTATTTTAAAATAAACTTGACACTCATTTATTAAAAATAAATAAACGTTATACATGGTTTTAAGAATAAAACATCAACAATCTCCCACTTAGTCTCAAACCCATGTGCTTATGCCTTTAGAAGTTATTCCCTTTACATTAATATCAAAAGACTAACTTAGAAAGGTATTTGTGAAAGGATTCTCCAGGTTATCCTAAGATGTAATCGTGGTCACAATGACATCGTAATTTTGCACAATCTTTTGTATCAAGTGATACTCCTGCTGGATGTGTTTAGCCCTCTTATGATTACTTGGTTTTTTCGAGTTAGAAATTTCTCCATTATTGTCACAATAATGTGTAATGGCCAGCTGCACTAAAGGAACCACACCCAAATCACTTAAGAAATTTCGGATCCAAATATCCTCCTTTGTTTCCTCTGAAGAAACAAAATATTCGACTTCCATAGTCGGATCAACAATACGGGATTGCTTAATACTCCTCTAATTTATGGATCCACCCCTTAAGGTAAACACACATCCTGATTTCTTGGAATCCTTCTCTTATAGAAAGTTCGAGTCCATATACCCTAAGGCCTAATTTGATGCGCGAGATAAGGGAGTGGTATAGGATAAGAGTTATCCCACCTCGACGGGATAAAATAATCCCACCTCCTAGGTGGGATGATTTTATCCCACACCTATTAGGATAAATGATCTTGACTTAAGCATGGTGGGTTCGGGATCATCTTGCAATAGGGGGCAAAAATGAGATAAATGATCTTGACTTAAGCATACACCACAAGATGAAGGACTAGAATCGTTGACAGTCATTGCCTGTTTAGAAAGTGTAACATTTTGTTGCATAGTACAACTGAGAGCGTCAACGGTTTTAGTCAAAGAGTGTAAGCTGTGTAGCAAAGTTTTAAATTAGGATCATTTTTTACCTCAGAAGTGTTCCCTATACGTGGAGGATCGGATCTCAAAAATGCATTGGTACCCTCCCAATCTTAGGCGTCATCACCTAATTCAAGGAGAAAATTATAGGCGGCAGTGGGAGTCAAATGCATGAACTTCCCTTTCTGCATGGATTCAATCATGGTGCGAGAAGAAGGGATAAGACCATTGTAAAAACTATGGACTAAGCGACTTTACTCGAGACCGTGATGTGGGCAACTATTAATATAGTCTTGAAAATGGCCCCATGCTTCAAAACACTGTTCAGTAGGCTTTGGTCTAAAATCCTGAATTGCTTGGCGCATTTCATTTGTTTTGCTCATGGGATTGAATTTAGACATGAACTTCTTAACAAGTTGTTCCCAAGTGAGGATAGAATCCAGGGGCAAGGAATGGAGCCACATGGATGCATTATCGTGAAGATAAAAGGGAAACAACCGAAGACGAACATTCTCTTCGTCTAAGTTTTGATTTTTGAAAGTAGCGCACACAGTGAGAAATTTTCGCAAGTGAGTATAAGGAGATTCGCATTCAAGGCCGTGAAAACTGGGCAACATAGAAATAGTTGTGGGGAGAATTTCAAATTTCACGGACGGAGTGGGCGGAAGGACGATACATGAAGGCGGAGTGGTCGTAATCGGGATAAATTAGTCCCGTAAAGCGCGTTCGTCGGCCATGATGGGTGGGGTAACAGAACCAGGGGAAGTAAAATAACTAGGCCTCTCCGAAGAAGAACACGGATCAGAAAAATGAGGAGCAACGATAGGAACACGATCACCTAAGAGGGAATTTAGAGAGGGAGCACTAGGGGAACGTGTTAATCGATGATCAATGCGTTGCCAATGTGGCATAAAAGCTAGGAAAAAATATTTTTGGGATTTTTGGTTGTTTGAAAAAGAAGAAAATCTTTTTGGATTTTTTTTTTGGAAAATAAGGAAAGAGAAATGAAAAATATATGTGGATTGTTTTGTGAGAAAAAATGAGGTGGAAAAAAAGAAAATATTTTTGGAGTTTTGGGTTTATTTAAAAAAACGCAGAAAAAACGGGAAAAAGGGCGATGGACTAACGGTAGAAAAACGGACAGTTCGAGAAAAAATTGGACTACCTAAAGGAACAACTTAGACACGTACACAAATGGAACAAGTCTGAAAGAGTACATAGCCAAAATATTATCTTCAAGTTAAGTGATTGGGTAGTCAATTTTAATTAGTCCGCGGGTGAGCGAATCACGGAATCTTAGGCCTCGCCGGTAAAAGTGTGTTCCTACTTTCTTCCCGAGAGACAAGAGGCTTACTAGATAAGGCTCACCACACTAGCTACTACAACACACAACTATCTGATACCACGCTGGGGAAAGCACAACCCGTTTTACTAGGCGGCCTCACTTAAAACCTAGTTTCCCTAGACAAAAGTCTTAAGATAGTTGAATGAAGATTTGCAGGTGTGGAAAGGACTCACTAGAGTATCCTACGAGGGTCTCGTGTTGATGGACTGGGCTCGATCAGGGCTAGATTAAGGTTACAGGACCGTTTCGGGGCATCGAATCACATCAGGGCAAACTCAAAATGGACTTCTCACTTCACGATCTCTTTGGATTTCTTCGATGCACGCTTTTGACCGCTTCTTAGTCGCAATTGACTAGATTTAGCCTTGTTTAACGCTGCGACTGCTGATTGACTTGCAATATAGATAAATACAAATATAAGGCCAATTTTAATTAAAACGAGGGACTAAAATGCACATATTCGGGGTATAAAATAGACACTTTTGGGTGCTTATCAAGCTTAAATCACCTCACCCTGAACTAGATAGACTTTTCATCTTTCAATTATGTTATCCGTACATTTCAGGAAATCTCTGTAACACCCCTTGTTTTTTAAACATAAAATTGTTTGGAATTTTAAAATAAAAATAAAAATAATTTTCTGAATCTATTTAATTTTGGTATGTAAAAATGTTGGTTTTCATAAAAAAAAATAAGGTTTTAAGTTGAATTTAAATCGGGATTAAAATTTGGAAATTATGACTTTTTATATAAAAATTTGGGGAGGATCCGACCTAAGGAGAAAAAAAATGCGACTATCTGATCGAGCTGCATTTTTTACAACATCTTCTACTCGCTGTCAACTACAACATATCAAAATTTCAGTCAATTGCGACGGTCGCATAATCCGTAATGTATTTTTGAGTGTTTGTATTTAACTATGACTCAAATTCTTTTTGATATATAGACATAAAGTAAAGGGTTTAAAACTTTTAAAATGTATTTTAGCCTTCTTAAAAATCAGTAGCCTCCCATAATTTCCTTCTCTCTCATCTATAAAGCCTAAACCCCATCAAACACAACTTTCAACCCAAGTTTTGAAGAGTTAAATTGGGTTTTCTCAAGATCGTTCAAGAACGTGTTTTCATTATCTTCTCGAGAGGAACGCAACCATCGAATAAGATTCTTCAAACGATTTTCATAGGCATGAATACGTCTATTGTTCCTATTTAGTATTATGCGTTTTAAATATTTCCTAAGCACTAATAAGCATTCCTTTCCTAAAATAAATTAGAGAGACTAATTAGGAAAAGTAAAACTATATGTGGGATTATTTTTATTCAAATATTTAATACGAATTAAGACTCAAAACCCTTGCCTGCTTAGACTAAATGTTAGGATTTCGCTAGAATTTAAGACGTTCGCATGTAGAAAGAATCATAAGGATGTTATAAATTGATTTTGATGCATAAAAATTATGTAATTTATGTGTTGCTTGTAGAATATAAATTTATTGTTTATGCCCCGAAATTATGCATGTAATAGAAATCATTTAAGTTGTTGAAAAATAAATTGTTTAATTAATAATATATTAAAAGGACAAAATTGGGATAAATAGTAATATTGCGATTAATTTAAAGAATGGTTATGATAAGTTGAAAATATGTTATGTGTGATTCATAAATTGTACGAATATTTGACACCGCGGGGACGACGGGATTGTTGGTATAGTTAATGTTCTCACCTTATTTTTGGTCACTTGCTAAGTATGGGACTAGTAGGTAGATCTTAGTTGATGCTATTTAGGTATGGGACTAGTTAGTATAGACTTTTATGAATGGGTATTCCGGGTGGGACTAATTTGTACATCATTTTCGTTGTATCGTGAGACAAGGTGCGAGGCTAGGTGGTAGCTAGTGTTAGGTATTCTCCCTAAATGTTAGGCTAGGAAACGCTTGCGCTTTGAAGACCTCTAAGTATGGGACTACGGATAGGTTGAGGAATTTATTCTCGATAAAAGGGTGGGGCTACTTAAGAATAATGAGAACTTGAAAAAATGGATAATTAATGCCTAAGACAAAGAAGGGGTGTTTAAAAATGAATTTGCGTCTCAAGTATGTACGGGACTGACAGTTATCGAGTTGGCTGGTTATAGCGATGTGAGTGTGTGTTGGCATCACAAGTATGTGTAAGGCTAATAGAATATGGGTCAACCGGATATAGTGACATGTCGTGTGTGGAACCTTACGAGTATGTACAGAGATGACAGAAATGGAATTGACTGGCTATAATGAGGGGAATGGGTGTGATGTATAGAACTTTAAGCGTGTCAAGAGTGTGTGCAGGACCAATAAGGGGTCGACTGGCCATAGTGGTATTCCATGAAAAAAATAATTGAATAATTAAATTAAGGAAGAATAAGAGATAAGGTTTGGATCATAGATGAAATTAAGTAATCGGACTTAAATATTTCGGGTGACTTATTTATGTGGGTAGATAGTGGTAGTTCATTTTACTCGTATGCTAATATATATCTCGTTTAATTTAAAATGCTTTATTGTGATGTTTATCACGTATAATGCTATTGTTTGGGTTTACGAAACCTAATTGGGCGGAGTAGCTAGTATTCATGTGGTGGACTCTAACCCATTACGTTGACTAACATTTTAGGTATAGTGCTGGAATAGCTGCACAAGAGTGATTGGTGATATTTTTGGGAAGGGCAACTGGAGATTTATTTTGCTTGCTTTAGTAGTTAGATTTATTTTTCTTTCCGTCGCTTTTATTATGAGACTTTCATTTATGGATTTGGTAGGCCAATCGGTTCCACAGTTATTTCTAGTTTCAAATAGATATCTACAGTTGGATTAATTCATTTGGGTTTTTATATTTATTTGGAGTTGGACTTATTTCGGAGATAGCATGGTGATGGATTTTTATTTTGCATAAATGGTCATGTTTGTTTGGAAAATTAATTATATCTTGTGGAAAAATTTTAAATGTCTCGTAAATCTGTCACATGCTGAGAATGATAACTTATTTAGTGACTCCCGACGTAGTTTGGCAGCGGCGGTTGGCCACCTCGCTTGCCAAAATGTGCAGGGTGTAACAATCTTTATCCAACATAGTCAGATAGTCGGCATCTTTTGGTCCCACGATTAATGAAATGAACCCCGTTGGGGAGGATAACATTAATTATGTTTAAGTATATACCATCGGTTCATTCCTTAAAATTGAATCCGCTTTTGTAGAATTTCCTCGTTTGTGGGACCGAACTCACTTACATTCAATTTTAAATAATTACCATTTAAGAGTTTTAAGAATAATGTAATGTCATGATTAATACCTTCATTGGGGGGAGGAAATATTATGCTAACGTGAGGAGCAAATCACATCATATTCGAAAAATAATAATTGAGACAGCGGGGTTTATGTTAAAACCCTTCTCTCACTTAATATTTTGAACTTAAGGGTATTTTGAGAATACTTATTCAATTTTAAACCCTAAAATTAAATCACTGATAATATTCAGCTTCTTACACAAATTAATTATCCAGTCTCACTATTTTAATTTCAAAGATATAATCATTTTAATTCAAATAAAATTTGAAGATCTTAATCTAACTTATACCATAAATTGATTACCTGACTAAGCTTAGTTCTTAGAAAAGAATAAATAAATTTTGATTTTTCAGAAAAATCGTTATCTAGGTTAGTGTCATATATAATTCGTATTGTCCACAAAATTTGGGTTCCTGATTAAATTAATAATTAGCTCATAAAATTAAACAACAATTAAGTACGAGATAATAGAGATATAATTTCATAAACATATGCAATTATATATCAAAAAGGGAAACAAAGTTCATTTCCATCGTGGTCCAAAAAAATTCCTTCAGTAAAGTCCTTGTGGATTACTGACTCCATGAAAAATAGTCCATCACGTTTCTGCTGGGTTGAGAAAAGACGTGGAAATTCACCAAAAATCCTCCTGCCACTCTGATAAAATCCTAGGGACCACATGAGTCCTCATCATTTCCTCATTCAAACGATGGTTCAATATCCACAACCTGGTAAGCAATCTTTATTTTCCAATGTAGAGTATCCACCAAGGCCATAAAAACCCATATCGTAGGAACTAACTATTATAATCCCTTCACAAACTCATCTATATACATCAATTTATACAATAATTAAAACAACCTAATTATTACAATCAAATTAAATTCAGGAATAATAACTGCGAAAATACCGTAAGATCCATTCACATAACAAATATATGTGACCATGATGGAGGGAGTAATAAAATTCTATAAAACATCCATGCACATATTGTTTATTCTTGTAGGTTATCCATTAAGGAGACTAATATGTAAAAAAAAATGAGAAAAGATTCAGATCTTTTAGTATATTATCGTATGAACGACAATAAGTGGTCACCACTTGAGGTTAGCATCTTAAAGCTCTTAAGAAGGCACTTCTATTTACTCTCTCATTTTCTCTAAGCCTATATATATCCCACCACCATGTCTTTAGATTCCTCTGTGTGTGTATGTGTGTGTGAGTGTGTAATAGGGAAAGTAATTTTGCTATTTCATTGCCTTGGAAAATATGTCATGGAAGTTTTTTATATTTCGTATCATATAACACTACAAGTAAAACACATTTGCCCACAAAAATCCCCCGTTCGAACGAGAGAGGCCAGAACTTCTCACAAGAGGACTTCATAAGAAGTTGACATTTATCAAGGGATACTGCCTGGAATGAGGTTCCTTCGTCTGAAACAATTTTAAATGAGAGGTACCCTCGTTTAAAATGAGATCCTCATTCCAAGACCCCTAGCTAAATGTCAAAATCAAGGTTAACTAAAGGCGTTTAGAGTAATGAGAGAATCAAAAGATTACTTCTTTAATAAGGACTATACTAGGGACAGAAGATTAAATAATTAAATTGGTTTCCAAATAGATAATGAAAATCCCAAATTACAACCTCGTCATATATTTTATTTTCAACAAGTTGTAATTAATTCCACTAAATAATTATAACTTCAATCTAATTTAAATATCTCAGAATTACTCAAATAAAGAGGTCGTGTTTACAAAGTTAAATAGCGCATAATATGATTTCCCACATAAAGCATACAATACACGCTTGGTGAATTCAATTAGCCGCTAATTGATTTTCACCACCATCTTATTAATTTCGTGATCTTAAACTTAGCTTATTTGATACTCAACCGTATTATAAAATAATCTACCAATCAAGTTTACAAACAAAATCAAAACTTATAAGTTTATTAAGGGGTTATCACAATCCAAAATATCTCCCGAATGCAGATTCCTTTGGAATATGATCCCAGACATGCACACACAATGATTGCCCAACTTGCAAAGATTTAGATTTAAGAAATTAAATCGCACACATAATAATCAAAGCAATAATTTTGTCCACATTCCAATCCTCATAATCCTAAGGATTAAGAATCTATGCACCATTGTGAGATTGAGCAATTCTACTCTAGTGAGAACCTAGAATTGAATCTCACTTGCGTTTATATTGAATACATTTCTGATGTACCAGTACGATCTTCTTTGAACTATCGTACAATAAACTACTAAGATCGTACTATCGATTTTACCGTAGGATGTCAACTCCTTAATTAAGCCCATTCAATTGAACTAAAACTGAAATTTTGATCTTCTGTGATCGGGTTAAACGCAACTCACCAAAATTACTATTAAGTTCAATTGAATGACATATATACAATATATTAAAATAAATATAAGACATTTTCACAAGCATGATTCTCATTTCAAAATCAACACGACGCACCTTTATTAATAAACAAACGTCATATTTGATTTTAAGAATAAAACCCCAACAGGGCATTCATACAATATGGGTTATTACCTCATTGACGGTATAAACCCCAAGCGGGCAACATTGTTCCATTTAATTTTACAAACGAACAATTAAAAACAATAGCACGTTTCTTAATGCGAAGAGGGAGAACGCAAGGATGTGGAGCAGGCATTCAATATTCTACCAATTCACTTAGTCATTATAGAAGGACTTAGGCAATTTTGGTACCGCGATTATTCATCCCGCATTATGACCACTTATGTCATTTGCACGATTATCAAGGAAGAATAGTATGGAGATTAAGAACCGTGGAAATTTGATCCCCGTGAGCCCGAGGGGGAACAAATTGAATTGCTCAACAACATTCACGTTGATGTTGCTACCCATGCAAATTTACTCACAGGCCCAATAGCGACTCCGTCTCAAATTCTCTCTACTATAACATGATGGAGCATTTGTAAAATTTGGGTGGCAACGTTCAGTATTGAATAAAATGTATTTCTTTGATGGTAATCGTTATTAATTGATTGAAAATTTGAAAATTTTTAGTTCATTAATATTTTTTTGGCAATGCAATACTTAATTGGTTGATTGCAATCAGATTTAAATATTCAATTTATGGTATTAAAACTATGATGGATGCATATATTTGTCACGCACTTAAGGCTTCATATGCCAGTAGTGGTATTTGCACTTAACGCTTTCAAAACAAACTTGTTGGTGGTCGTTTTCAACTTTTTTTGGATTGTAAACATGATGGTTGTTTCGGTAAATCCTTCGATCCACCGATTTGCCTAGTGAGTTGTGTTGTAAAGTCCGGGACGATGGCACTTGAAAACAATATAAATTTCAAAATTACTCAAGGTCTAAGGTGAAATTTGTGAGGAAGGTGAAAGAGGGAAGAAAGGAGATTAGTTAAGAAAGAGGGAAGAAATTGGAAGAAAAAAAATACCAATTAATGCCGCAACATATGGAATAAAGTGGCATGGACTCCTACAATGGATGAAATGCCGCGGAAGAGACTTGTTTGCACAAGCAGCTCGATATATTAGCTTTATCTCAACATATATATCCCCATTTTTTCACCACGATGATTATGTGTAAAGATTTGGGCTTTAAAATAAAGTTAAATTATTACACACTCTAATTTTGACATTTTAGTACATTACCTAAAAATAGTCTAAGATTCAATTATTTTATTACACATCCGCATATGCTTAAGAAAAAAATGCACATTTGCATTGGTAAAAATTGTATTTTTTTCAGATTAAAAATAAGAAAGAGAAGGTGTGTGTTGGGTAAAGGATGTTAGTTGCGATTTTTGACTTAAAATTACACAAAGATAGAGAATGAAACATCTCCATCTCACAGTACCCGAAACAGTTGGCGTTGGGGTGGGGGCTATGGAGGAGGGAGGTAAAGGTCAAAAGGAAAAAAAGAATTGGGAATTGGAGGAAGGCGACTCCACTGCAGGCGTCGGTAGAAAAGTCTCTTTCGGATGGACAGACACACACCAGTATAGAGTAGAGTAGAGCAGGCTGTCGTAGTCGTCACAGTCACTTGTCACTCTCACTGTTTTCTTCTCCCCTTCCAATGATTTTACCCACATTCATAAATGAATACATACATACACGTGGACAGTAGAAGATAAATAACTGTAACGCCCACGCCCTCATTTCATTACTTATTTTTATTTTTTACTATTTAACACCCCCCCGTGATTCCCTGCTAGGCGGGATGCACGAGACTCACTCTCTCCCCCTCTGGTTGTACGATATCCATCCTATCCCATACCATGCCATGTTTTTACCGTTGAGCACTGAGCTTCAACATTCATTTCTTATCCTTTTATTAGCATCTCCACTAGTATTTTCGATGTATAAATATTTTGCAAAAAAAATTCTTAGACCGTTTTTAGAGCGGTCGAAATACTTACAAAATGTTACTTTTATTGATTTATTTTGTGTTCTTGACATTCCTTAACAAATTTACCAAAGTTATTCGGACAAGAAAAATTGGTTGCATTTTAATTTGGAAGTGACAAACTAGGCTCCCCTATTACTTCACTTGTCACGCTGGCCTTGTGGTTTTTCGTCTTTTAGTATTTTTTGGAATTTTTTGTACTCATCTAGGGACACTTTATCTGTCGTGGGAGCACTATTTTGATTATCGCATTAAAGCAAATCAATTTTTGAGAGATAAAAATGCATTTGAGTATTTTGAGTGTCCAATACACACGTCTTAGAGATGGTCTCAAAACATGTTTTCACTCTTATATTATATTTAAGTTGACGTTTATTTATATATATATATATATATATATATATATATATATATATTAATGCTCTTGTGCGGACTAATCCGCATTTTAAGAGTGCGGACCGGACATGTGTCGTCTAACGGTGCCCCTATAAATTATCCCCTAAATTATAAGCACACTCGCTCTCTTTTATGGGTTCACCGTCAGGTGACACATGTCTGATCCGCACTCTTAAAATGCGGATTAGTGCGCACAAGAGCAGGACTGTATATATATATATATATATGTGTGTGTGTGTGTGTGTGTGATACAAGTGTCTGGGACATCTAGATTTATTAAGACAAGGGATGAACCAAAATTTAATCGACTGATCTGGTGGATATTATCTGGAAAAAATCTAACATTAACTTTGTATCTCGAAAAATATAGAACAATTATAAATAAATAAAATATCATAATTTGTTGTACTTTTTTATATCATGTATATTTTTCTACATTATTGAAATAATTTTATTATAAAATATTATTAAAACATTATATAGTCATCGTTCCATTAAGGGGATTCACACAAATTATTGAAGAACTTTTTTTTGTAAGAATTTCGTTCCGTATATTTTTATGTCTTCTTTAATATGTTACGAAGATTTATACCACAGTGGATAATTTATAACTATAGATAGATATTTTCATATAGTAGTATATTTTTAGGCAAGGAAGTTACTTTATGATCCAGCTAAGTGCATTTTAAAATAATGGCTCGAAATGTAAATATCATGAAAGGCCCAACCAGACCCATTTAATAATTATATTACAATCCAGCTACGACTCCTGAAGAAGTTAAGTTGGTCTGGGGGCAAGAATACAACAATCAGGACAACAAAAATCTTACGGGGCAGGAAAACCTTCGATTGGATTTATTCTACAAATAATGGCACGAAAGTTACGCCTCAAGATGTTCTTTCTGTAGCTTCATCCTTGTGCTAGTATTGTTTTGGTTTTTTCTTTTATCCATTGGGTGAACGATACGAAATGTACTGACAATGCGGGCCCTCTCCCACCCAAACTTATTATATGCCAAAAATTGTGAGACCATTATAAACAATTAAATTACAAGAAAGGGTTATTGGAGCAATCTAGAAGAATAGAAACATGTATCAAAAAAAATATAGAAACAAGTGGTGCTAAACTTTACCTTTATTGGTGGATAGCATTACAATGTAAGTTGCGTCCAATCACTATGAATAAATATTTCGAGTGTGTCCATTCCTCGAGCATTGATATGGGAAGAACTACAATATACAATTTCAAGACGCTCCTTCAGGATAAAGTATAAAATCTAGAGAGAGAGCATCTTTGGAGAGAGTTGTTGGGGTCTTTACTTCTAAATGGAGGAACTAGGATACGTAACTGTCATGGCTGCAGTGTAATAGAAACATGACGAAGAGAAATTGAACATAAACGGAATCTTACATCAGTTACATGTGCAAATAAATCAACTCTTAACCACAAAAACCGTTTATTCAAACAATCCAAGATGTCATCATATATAAATCTTCATTATAGGCACAACGGATTAAGCCTTCATCTGTAGCATTTTTTTCATTCCGGTTCTTTCTTACCCTTTTTGTTACCCCCAGCCCCAGTCCAAGAAGGCAACAAGGGTGTGTAGTACAGCATCATCATTAATAGCCCAGCCAGACTAACAAATCATTGGTAGTGGTCTCCATGGATTTGTGTAGCTAGCTGGCATAGTACTTTGTTTTGGAACCAAAAAACTCTCAAAGTTCCCACTGGAGGGATCATCTGCACATCCTTCACTTAAAAATACAATTTTTATTTTTTTACATTGTCCATTATTTATTTTCCGAACTAGTCTGACCCCAAAATTTACAGTTCTTTGCCTCCCAAAATTGACTACTTGCCTCACTTTGTACTTCATAAAGTGTAACAAAACATCTTACACAGTTTTACGAAAAGCCATTTTCATGGGCCAGAAACCAAGTATTGAGAAACACTTCTAGAAAAAAAAATGAGCTACACAAATAAGTGCGGGGACAGAGTTAAAATAACTCAAACATAAATTGAGGATTCATGCGTCCCCACCATTTGGAAACCAGACCCCTTTCCTTAAACTGGAATCATTGTCCAAGCAACATAATAAATCCCCTAGCACGAATAAGACTGCAAGGTTCTCATTCATCACCAACTTCAATTGTTTTGCATGATTTTGTATCAACGCCAAACAATTTAATGACGAAGATTCTCGATATGTATACTAGTCCTTGGGCACAGAGTTTATGATGCAATTTCTAAAGAACGTGAAGCTCCATTATAAGATTCAGTCTCTTCTACTTGGGCAAAGTTAGGTTAGGAATTCTTTAATCTTCCCCACGTGTGCCTGTCCAATTAGATGAGACACTCCTCTGGAAGCCTTTTGGGTTCCATGATCGTTTGTTGAGCAAGATTCGAAATATTCAAATTGGACGAAATTAGGTTAATCGATTCTTTGATGTATAATGAACATGATAGATTATAAATTTAATTTATTTATGTATTACAAAAGCTTAAAAGTGCACAACTTATATTGACATTGTTACATGAATGTGGGTTTGGTTTGTTCAGTAAACAATTGATTTATGTAACTGGTCCCTACCCCCTTTATATTATTTATCTCTCCGTTTATTTGTCAGGAAAGAAAAAAAAAAGTGAAGGAAAAAAAACAACTTTCCCACAAAGCACATCCTACAAAGACCTAGGATTTTGCAGAAAAGTTCAAGAAAAATTATTATATTACCATATAAATTATTATTACTATTACTTTTATTATTATTATTATATGAAGCACTGACATGGATATGGGTGTCGTGTCCGACACGACACGACACGGACACACTGACACGATAAATCTAAAAAAATAGGATACGACGCGGCGAGAAATAAATATATTGAAAATTACACACACACACACACACACACACACACACACACATATATATATATATATATATATATATATATATATATATATATATATATATAGAGAGAGAGAGAGAGAGAGAGAGAGAGAGAGAGAGAGAGGTGTCGTACGCGTGTCCGGAGTGTCCGACACACGTACGTCACCTCCGAAGAAGTGTTCGTGCTTCATATTTTTTATTTTTATTACTATTATTATTATTATTATTATTATAGTTGTTGTTGTTGTTGTTGTTGTTACAACTAGTACTAAAATATTTACCAATAAATATTCATAATGATACGCTATATATTGATATTTTTACTAATTAAATATTCATAATATTTTATTTATATTTACTAATGTTTGTGTTAAAGGATGTTTATTAATTTAAATAATATTTTCTAGTGATTGAAATAAGAAATGTATAATACTCATATTTATTATAAAACTATAATTACATATGTGTATATGTATATAATTTTTTTTTATTTATAATTTTCTTGCAATTTTCCTCCTATTAACCAAACACACAAGAAAATAGTTTTCCTTTTCCTTTACTTCACTTCACTTTACTTTTCCCGGGAATCATTTTCCCGCTTAACTTTCCTGACAAACAAACGGACCCTATGGTTGCCGAGAAAGATATATCACTTGAAAGAAAGAGAGAATTTTAGAGAGAAAGTCTCTTTAATTGTTGTATTAGTAACAAAAGGATCACCTCTTATTCATATTATAAGTAACTAGAATTTTAATAAAAGTGAATATTCATTTAAATATGATAAATATATATATTTATAATACCATCCCTTAGATGTATTTCAGTTCCACCACTCAATGACTTTTGACTTATTAAAATTTTACTGAGGAAAACTCATTGGGAAAAACTAAAGTGGAAAAAAAAGTACAACTTTTGTGATCATTGAATAGGTATTAGACGTAGTTAATGCTACCTCGTTAAAACCTTTACTAGGAAAATTCAATGGGACAAAATCTAGTAAAAAATAAATAGTATAGTACACATATGTCCCAGATAATATGTTCTTGTATTCTTCTCCTCATAAGACGCTCCCCCTGAATGATATGTTCAATTTGTCTGTTGGTGGAGTCGACGCATTCCAATCTTTACACAAACTTTTGAAATGTCACCTTGTGAAAAGATCATCTAGGTTGTCACTTGAATGAAATTACATGACTTCAATCTCATTTTTCTTTTGAAGCTCGTGAGTGAAGAAAATTTTTGATGAAATGTATTTGGTTTTTCTCATTTGATGAATCCTCTTTTAATTTGTGCTATACATGTTGCATTGTCTTCATAGATGACATTTGGAACATTTGTAATGGAAGGCAATTGACAAGAACTGCGAATATTTTGAATTAAAGATCTCAACTATACACATTCACGGCTAGTTTCGTGAAGAGCTAAAATTTCAGAGCGATTAGAAGAAGTAGCTACTATAGTTTGTTTGGTAGAACGCCGAGAAATAGGAGTATTACCACTAAAAATACATAACTTGTCTGAGATCGATCCTTAAAAAATCAGAGAGATATCCATGATCTGCATAACTAACTAACTTGGAACCAATAGAATTATAAGAATAAAATAAACTCATGTCAGTAGTTCCACGTAGATATCTTATTATATGCTTGACACCAACCCAATGCCTTTCGATTGGTTTAGAACTGTATCTGGCAAGTAGGTTCATAGAGAATAAGATATTCGGCCTAATGCCTTGTGTCAAGTATAGCAATGCACCAAATGTATTTAAATAGGGTACTTCTGGACCCAATATTTTCTCATCATCCTCTTTATTACGACATGAATCTTTCTTTACATCTCAAGACCGGATGACCATGGTTGTACTTAATGGATGTGCATTATCCATACTAAATATTTTCAACACTTTTTCAGTATAATTAGACTGATGGACAAAAATTCTACTTGAATTTCTCTCGATCTGCAGGTCGGGACAAAACTTCATTTTTCCAAAGCCTTTCATCTCAGATTCCTTCTTCGAATAGTCAGCAGTTTTCTCGAGCTCTTTTGGAGTCCCGATTAAATTAATACCATCCACATAAACTGCTATTATAGCAAATCCCATTAGAGATTTCTTTATAAAGACATGAGGAGAAATTGGATTGTTTTCACACCCTTCCTTTGACACATTCACTAAGACGATTGTACCACATTCTTCCGGATTGGTTTAAATCGTACAATGAACGTGTCAGTCGAATTGAGTATGTACTCCTTGACTTTGCTTCAGGCTTCAGGGATTTTCATATATATTTATGTGTTTAAGGCCCCGTATAAATAAGCAGTCACAATATCCATGACTCTCATATGAAGATTTTGCAGAAACCGTTATGCTAATCAGATATCTTAAAGTTATACCATCCATAACATGGGAGTATGTCTCCTCAAAATCAATCCTAGATTTTCGCACCATTCGATAACCTATTGGGTTAAAACCTTTTGGGGTTTATACTATAGGTCCAAATACACCACGTTTATTTAGAGACTCAAATTTTGCCTTGATGGAAATTTCCCATTTTGGTCAATCAATTCTTTGTCGACATTCACTTAGTGTACGTGGTTCCTTATCATCACCACTGTCATGTGAAATTTGTGTAGCTACTGCATATGACAATCTGTCATTGATGATCATCATTTGCGATCCTACAATTCTCTTACATATATATATATATATATAAACATAGAGATCTCATTTAATATTAAATACATTTGCCAACTTTACGGGCTTTATAGTCACTTCACGAACTTGTGTCTTTTCATAAACAATAGCCACTTCTAGAATTTTAGAGAAAATGGATCTTTTGTTCATAACCACTTCTTTAATATTATGTATAACCCCTTCTAGAGAGTTATTTGAGCATAATTTTATTTAACCTCAACAACTAGGGAGTCAAGTAGTTGGGACCTATAGGTTTGCCACGTCACTGGCATGCATTAAATTGATTTGCTATCGAATTTATTTTTTTATTCTCAGACAATTATTTTAGCAAGCAGATTTGTGACTAGTACATCTAACTACATCTAACATTTTAAGTTTTGTAACCATTTGAGTATTCCACGATAACTATCGTCATTCTTCGGGAACAATTTGTACCTCAGGTACGTTCTCCCCCCAATGGCGGGAAGCATGTCTCATCAAAATAAAATTTTGTAAAATATACGAGAAACACTATATTTGTCAATGGTCAATAGAGGGTGAATCGTAGACACCATATATACATATCTTTGTGATAACAATAGTTATCAAAGATTGATCATTGTATAATATCAAATAGTCATGCAACTTCAGGGTCGTTACAAAGTGCAATTATAAATCATAAATATTGTATAGTATAACCCCTTGAATAATGAAATGATTATTTGTTAGTATAAGCTTTTGGCTTCTAACACTAGATTAATGCAAAATTACTTTTATTTATTCATATGGTACCCATGTATTCTTATGCCCATAAAATGAAGCAATTTTCTACAGGAATTTCTTTCACATAACTCATCGCATATGAATGGGTAGGTACCACATAACAGCATTACATGGACTCTTCTCGAGCCTTAGGTTCAATTGTGGTTGAAACTTATATTACAAACCAAATCTTAAAAAAAACTTTTGATTTTTTAGAATAGTGTGAGTGATAGGCTGGGTTTGGCCGCGGCGCAAGCGTCACCTATGCGCCGGTCGTTTTTTATATTCGGCTCACCAATTTTATACAAAAACCTAAACTTATGACTACACTCAACACATGAGTATAGCGACCAAGTCCGGGTATCGAAATCCACAAAGACGAGTTGCTGGAATTTATAAGGTTTAATATTCCTAAAATAAAAGTGTAAAAGATGATTATACACAAAAAGGGAAAGATTAATCTAGGCGAGTGTATTTAAACCAGATTAACAAAGAGAATAAAACTATAGGTTGCATCGAATATCCCTCACCCGAGTTAATTAGTATAAAATGGTTACATGGGTCGACGAGTTATAAAACTGTGTCTCGTTTTGACAGTTAATTAAATCAAGAGTTGTCACACCCCTAAATTCTCATAAAAGTCTAATAAGATTTTGGCGTCAGCAAATACCCCGAAAATTACGCACGCAAGGTCGTAAGCACGGAGTATACATGATATACCCTGTCAAATCTCCTAGGCGTAACAACTAGGACAACGCACTCGAAATAGACCCGTAAAACTATCACCAAAGCAAAGCAACATGTCAACCCGAGGTGAGTTCAATACAACACAACCTAGACTAAATTAGATAGAAAGCATGATAAATGACATGTAATGAAAGAAAGTAAGTAAACCTAATTATGAAAGTAATAAATAGATGAAATACAACTTAATCTAGGCAAAGGAAATTAATGGCAATAATGGAAACAAAGCTAGAGCAACAATTAAATTAAGGAAGACAATGGAATAGTAACTTACATACATAACAATGGATAATTATCCAAGAGAAAATGAGGAGAGGGAAGCTCCCAAATTACAAACCCTAAAACTAATGTAAAATGTAAGATATTTCTCTCAAATGAGAGAAATTAGTATATACACAAAACCCCAAAATGGCAAACTTATAAATAAAAAAGCTGAGAAAAATAGGGGATTGATCGATCGACCTCTTTGGTCGATCGATCATGTCCCAGCCCACTGTGAAAGCTCGATGCCAAAAACTGAAGGGTCGATCGATCGACCTTTTTGGTCGATCGATCGATCAAGCAGGGCTGCAACAAGCTCCCCCTGTTTTGGTTCATTTGGAATTCTCTTACGCTAAAATCGCTGTAACTTCTTCATTCGAAATCACGCACCGTTTGCGGCCACGCGAAGCTTGCGAGGAGGCCTACAACTTCCGTGAGATGTCGGTCCAGGTGACAAAACTGTAAATTGACCGAATTGCCCTTGCGTGTGCGGATATGTACGTAACTTAGACGGAATGCATCCAAACTCCATACTTATTACCTAAATACCTACAAAAGCCCAATTATACCTCATATAGCATGTTAACAATATAAATCCGAGGTTATCTGGTTAACGGGCTTAAATATAGAGATTAAGGCACCCGAGGGGGCTAAAATGCATAGGATCGAGGGTATAAATATGCAATATTCGGTACGAATCACACCCCCTAACTTACACATTGCTAGTCCCTAGCAATGAAATATGATGCAACAAGAACTACAAGCAAACCAAAAGCACGATACAAGTAAAAATGGGAAGAAAAAGCAATAAAAAGATATGGCCACTTTCGCGGGCGATTCGATTGCATTTAGCGTATGCAATAAGCCGTTAAACCCAAGGTTACCCTAGTGGACGAGTGTCGTCTCGTGAGGGTTTTCAGGGATGAAACCCACAAACATCATACGGTTTTCTCAAAATATGCCCAATCAAGAATGCGACAAACTCAACAATAAAGTAAAAGAATTCATATGCATTATTAGCAAAATGAACGAATTCAAACGAAAGTCCGTATTATTAACATTATAGAATGCACCTCATGGAATTGAAACCTTCAAATATGGGAGGGGAGCGAGCACATGCAAAGTGTATGATTTGGCAAAAACTTATATAAAACGGATAAACGTTAAAGCAAGCATATATTCAATCCTCACGGGCATTACATTCATCAAGTGAATTCACTCGAAATAGGGAGGTAACACACGGGACATGCGGGCATAATGAGTAAATGTAAAGGGAAACAAGGTCGCACGCATGTCACAAAAGAAGAACGCCATATGGAAAATAAAAACTTGTAATCTCAATGAAAAATACCGCTCAACTAAAAGAGGCGAAATGCATTTTCACAGATTATCAAAACTATTTCAACTTTTAAATTAAATGCATCCTAAGATCACATAGGACTTGTATAGGGTTGTAATGTAGGTTTGGCTAGGGTATGAAATGAAGGATATGTATGTACGGATTCAAAGTGTTCGGAATGAAAACTTAGAATAATGGGAAATTGCGGGCAATATCAAAATTGGAAAACAAGTTCCAAATAAGTATTGGATATATCATTTGGAGATCAATCAAAGCTTATTGAACTATATACACAACATATACAAATTTCTCTTTCTTTTTCTTTTCTTCTTTTTCTCATGTTTCTCTTTTGTTTTCTTTTGCTTTTCACTTCTCTTTTTTTTTCTTTCTTTCTCTTTTTCTTTTCACACTCTCACATGCCTAAATTGAGACCGTAGCACCATATCATTCAATCTCAAGTAACATTTTAAATAAAGGTATGGAAGGTGTATGTATGGTTTTAACTCCAATTTGGAGTTGGTTATTGGATTTTTGGGGTTATGGAAGGAAAGGTTATATTTAAGCTCAAAGGGGTTGACGAGGGGAAACATATAAGGTGAGGTCAAGGCTAATATGGGTAATATAACAAAGATGGTCTATGATCATTTCCTAAAGTTTACGCAATTCTCGAGTCAAAACAAACTTTGAAAATCATGCTCAAGTTAAACATTTCAAGAATGAACTCAATTAATGAATGATCAAATGAAAGAATAGAGAGATTAACGATGAATTCAACATTTTCAAAGAGGAAAGATTAGTGTATACACTCACAAGCGACGAAAGGTACAAAGCTTACTCGGTGTAATTATATACAATGCAACAAAAGATTATCGAGTTATAAAAATCTTAAACCAAATCAATAAAGCAAAAAAAGTGCATGTGCTCATGGGATTAAAGCTTAATTCATGAAGTTATTCATAATATCAATAATTAGGACTAAAGTCTAATAACTTCAAAAATCGAGAACATGCATCGTTGAGTTGTCAACTGGATCGGGCAATTATTGAAATTTATCATTGGAAATAAAGGCAAAATGCCCAACAAATGAGAAAAAATAAAGAAAATCTTTTTGAAATTTTTAATTTTTATAAGAAAAGCATACTAAGTAACTAACATGTGAGCAAAAACATGGACTAAATAAAGAAATGGATAGAATAGCCCACACCCCCTAACTTAAAACCTGACATTGTCCTCAATGTGAATTAAGAACCAAGTTAAAGAGAGAAAAAGAGCGATATTACCCAAAATTGGAGCGATCCCCATAAGAACAAGTCCAAAGAATCTATAAAACAAGTTGGTACCGAGCATAGCAAAAACAAATAATAAAAAGTTAACTAATTACAAGAGACTAAATTAAAAGAAAGAAAAACTAAAGAAAGAAATGATAAAAAGCTAACTATATATAACATACTATTTAGGCTTCACACTAACTATACACTAGAAGTCTAAATAGTTGAGGGTCTACCATGAAAACGATCTAACTTTGGAGGATAACCGGTGTACCCTCACTCTCAAGCATGCCTTTCAAAAAATATGAATTTCGTTTTAACAACGGAAGGCATGTGTAAGGCGTAAGAAAGGAACCATCGTCAATTAAAAGTTTTGGAGGGACGATGACGGATTTGGATTGAACGGGTGACAAAAATATGTGGGGACCAAGAAAAGCAGAATATCCTCCTAAGGATTTTGAAATTGGAATGGGAGGTGGCACACATGAAGTCAAAGATGTGTTCATGGAAGGCGACTCGAACAAGTACTCCTCATCGGCGAAAATGTTTAACACATTAAAGTTTGAAATCGATTCATCGGGTACTTGTGACGGTGTGATAACAGAGAATGAAAATGGGGAGGAAAGAAATTCAAACTCAAGAGATGAGTTATCATCGCTTAAAGATTGAGTTTCGAAGGAAATAAGATCATTTTCAATTAAATATTCTTCTTTGGGGGCCAAAGAAGAAATCATTTCATTGCAAATAGATATTACTTCCATTTCATCCTCACTTTCAATATCTATTATGCGATGCGCAAAGTCAACAATGGTTTATTCCAAAGTAGGCACAAAGTCCTCATTTGGTTCAAAACATTCCTCGACTTCAAAAGTCTCGGAAGAAAAATCATCGTCGGATTCAAATAATAAATCAAATTCATTCTCCCACAAGCAATTTTCTTCCCAATAACGGTTTTCAAGTTTCTCATTTTCAAGCATGTGTAAACCCTCACCGAAAGTCATAGGCCGAGGTGCGGATTCTTGAAAATGCGAACTTTGAAAATTACTATCGAACTTATACTTAAACTCATTATTATAAGAATTTTGAAAACTATTGCAATTCGTTTCAAAATTCCTATTATAAGGAATTACAGGCCCAAAATCATTATCATCATCATCAAAATTCCAATAACCGGAGTTTTGACTTTCGTTATACTCGCCCAAAATCATTTTTGAATTTGTAATTTTTTGGGACTCTAAGTATTGACCAAAAGTCATAGGATTACGGGCATTTTGATAACTATAAAAATGATTATCGAAAGAATTGGAATAAGATATGCTTACCCCAAAAATGGCTCGAAATGGCGAATTCCACAAAGTAGATGTGAACGCGAAAAATTCAAGCGTTTCTTGACGCTCAAATGTAGAAGTCCTCCAAAAAAGTTAGCAAAAAATACAAATAGAAAGAGAATACTATGAAATACTAAATCAAATAAATTTTAAAACATCAAGTCCCCGGCAACGACGCCATTTGATAGGCTGGATTTCGCCGAGGGTGTGAGCGTCACCTACGTACCGGTCGTTTTTTATATTCGACTCACCAACTCTATACAAAAACCTAAAATTATGACTACACTCAACAGGTAAGTATAGCGGCCAAGTCCGGGTATCAAAATCCATAAAGACGAGTTGCTAGAATTTATAAGGTTTAATATTCCTAAATAAAAGTGTAAAAGATAATTATACAGAAAAAGAAAAAGATGCAAAAAGGGAAAGATTAATCTAGGCGAGTGTATTTAAACTAGATTAACAAAGAGAATAAAACTATAGGTTACGTTGAATATCCCTCATCCGAGTTAATTAGTATAAAATGGTTACATGGGTCGACGAGTTATTAAGACTGCGCCTCATTTCGACAGTTAATTAAATCAAGAGTTGTCACACTCCTAAATTCTCATAAAAGTCTAACAAGATTTTGGCGTCAGCAAATACCCAGAAAATTACGAACGCGAGGTCGTAAGCACGGGTATACATGATATACCCCGTCAAATCTACTAGGCGTAACAACTAGGATAACGCACTCGAAATAGACTCGTAAAACTCCATCACCAAAGCAAAGCAATATGTCAACCCGAGGTGAGTTCAATCCAACACAACCTAAACTAAATTAGCTAGAAAGCATGAGACATGACATGTAATGAAAGAAAGCAAGTAAACCTAATTTTGAAAGCAATAAATAGATGAAATACAACTTAATCTAGGCAAGGGAAATTAATGGCAATAATGGAAACAAAGTTAGAACAACAATTAAACTAAGGAAGACAATGGAATAGTAACTTACATACATAACAATGGACAATTATCCAAGAGAAAATGAGGAGAGCGAAGATCCCAAATTATAAACCCTAAAACTAATGTAAAATGTAAGATATTTCTCTCAAATAAGAGAACTGAGTATATATACAAAACCCCAAAATGGCAAACTTGTAATAGAAAAGCTGAGAAAAACAAGGGATCGATCGATCGACCCCTTTGGTCGATCGATCGATCGATCAGGTCCCAACCCACTGTGAAAGCTCGAAGACAAAAACTGAAGGGTCGATCGATCGATCAAGCAGGGCTGCAACAAGTCCCCCCCTTGTTTTGGTTCATTTGGAATTCTCTTCTGCTAAAATCGTCGTAACTTCTTCATTCGGACTCGGAATCATGCACCATTTGCGGCCACGCGAAGCTTGCGAGGAGGGATAAAACTTTCGTGAATATGTCAGGCTAGGTGCCCAAACTGTAAATTGACCGAATTGCCCTTGCGCGTGCGGATACGTACGGAACTTAGCCGGAATGCATCCAAACTCCATACTTAGTACCTAAATACCTACAAAAATCCAATTATACCTCATACAGCATGTTAACAATATGAATACGAGGTTGTCTGGTTAACGGGCTTAAATATAGAGATTAAAGCACCTGAGGGGGCTAAAATGCGTAGGTTCGAGGGTATAAATATGCCATATTCGGTACGAATCAGTGAGTTGTTTCATTGTCTGCTAGACAAATGCCATCGCTTACTTTTACTTTTGGATCCATACTTTTAACACGAGTAAATATAAATTGAAATTCAATCCACCAATCATATAAGCATTGTAAAACAATATAAACCAATACATTAACTAACAACTACTTTTATAAAAGCATAAAGATAATGTTAAACTATTTGTGTCTCGATGCTAAATGTTAATCTAGTAGTTTAGAACTTCAGTATCCATTAAATGTGCAATATCTAAAAGAATGATCCAATATTACAGAACTTCGGGTTCCATTTTAGATCAATTATGAACCTTCAGGTTCATATAAAATTTATTTACAAACTTCAGCTTCTCTAGTCTATTTGTAAAAAAAATGGTTACACACATAATATTATTGAATTTTTAGTACAATTTAATTTACAAAAGTTCAACATTCGCATTCATTGGACGTTAAGATCCTTGCCTTAAATAATCAAAATTTTCGCTTTCGATTTTGGGAGTATTTTTATAATAGTTTCAGGTCCCAAATCTTGAGAACTTCAAGTCTCAAATTTTATTTTGTTTACTGATTATTTTTTATTTTTTTATTTTGTTTAAATAATGAGGAGAATTGTAAGTACAAATAATAATTTGTGAATTTCTTGTCACAATAATGATTAGATCCAAGTGAATCGGGAACTTCAACTCCCAGTATTTAAACGAAGAGAACTTCGAGTCATTTTATTTGTTTATTAAAACTTCGAGTTCAAACATAAAATAATTGAACTTCAGGTTTAATTTTATTAAGTCTAGGGACTTTAAAGTCCAATCCCAAATGTGTAAAATTTCAAGTTCGATGAGGGATTAAAAAAATACTTAAAACTCCAGGATCAAGTATTAAACTTCGGGTTCAATACCATCTTGAATTTGTCAAAGCTTTATTTGTGAAAACTTCGAGTTCAACAAAAAAAAAATTGAACTTAAAGTTCAATTTTATTAATATTTTGGGATTTTAAAATTCCCACCCTATTGTGTCAAAACCTCTTCGATCTAAAAAAAATATTTGGAACTTCATCTCCAAATTATAAATTATTTGAGAGTATTTAATGTCCCTTATCCTAATTTACAAATGATCAAAACTTTAAGTTTTGATTTAGGGCATATTTTATTTGGAACTTCACATCATATAGCAATTAAAAATTTCATGCCCAAATAGTAATTAGAAACTTCAAGATCCAAACTCTAAATAGTACTTGAGAGCATTGGGTCCCAAATTTAAAATTGAGAATTTCAAGTTATGATTTTATTTAGTTAGTAAAATTTTGGTAAAAATAAATAAATAAGGGCTAAAGAACTTTCGGTCCCAATCGCATGCGTTCAAACCTGTAAAACTTCTAGCAAGTACCCATTGAGATAAAGTTTTTTTATCAATTAGTCTCGTTTACTAAGTATGTAGTTCAATAAGTCCTATCATCTTTTTTTTTCTACAACAGGTCGTATGAAAAAAAAAATTGGTCCAATAGGTCATGTTTGTAAACATATGGTGAATATTCACTATATGCATAAATAGAACCTATTAGGAAATGTTTTATCTAAATAGATCCGACACCACAACTTTTACTTCAAAATACCACAAGAAAAAAAAAGATTTTTTCCTAAGGGCCACCATATCATATATATATATTTTTTACACACTATTTTCGACACAAAATACCACACATTTTCTCTCTCTACACTAACTATACTCCAAACTCTCACTTTATCTTTTTCAACAAATCATCTTCAACCAACCATCTTCAACATTATTACATAACTAGGATTTGTTATTTAAATATTCAAATAACAATGGATATTCCCCCCAAAGACAATGACAACACCTCAAAAGCAAATGAAAACTCCCCAAATCACATTTTTCTTCTAAACTTTGAGTCCCATTATATATATATATATATATATATATATATATATATATATATATATATATATATATATATATATATATATATATATATATTTGTTTATTCATAGGGATTGACAATATGAAAATCGCAAAAATCATCCAGTGGTTCGGGGTCGGTCCCCCGAAAAAGATGATGATTTTCAGGGTGATTATCCCGAATCAAACTGAAATTTATTTTTAAAGAAAAATTTTCGTTCAAGATGATTATGCCGAATGGAATGTATATATATATATATATATTATATATATATATTAAATTCATTCGGGATGATTATGCCGAATGGAATGCATATATTCGGGGTGATTATGCCGAATTAAATGCATATATTCGGAGTAATTATACCGAATGAAATTTGAATCCAATTTTTCATACTATATTTGGTTCGGGGCAATCATGACGAATGTTGGGTCTTTATTCGGGGTCTTTATACCGAACCACTGGGTTATCAGCTAGGGTTTTGAACGCTAGGGTTTATTATGTATGTGGTAGTTTCTCAACATATGAGGGTTATTAAATATTCTTTGTACCAAAAATCAACACAATATTGTTATTCAACATGTTTTTAATATGTTTAACATGTTTTTCAAGGGTCAAGTAATAAAGATGAGATGGCCATAAAGATGAAATGGGTATTTTGTTCGTAACTTTAAAAACTTTTGGGATTCAAATGGGCATTTTGTTCAATATACTTTAATCTTTAGTTGAAAAAGAATAAATTTGAAGATGAAAGGTTTGAAAGTTGAAGGTTTGGAGATTTGAATTCGTAGAGAGATAGAGGGAAAGTGTGTAAATGAATTTTAAAACTTTAAATATGTGGTGGCCCTTTATGTTGTATTGGAAAGTAACTATTAGATTAAAGTGGTACTTTGTAGTAAAAAAAATCTTAGGGTATTTTAAAACAAAAAAAAAAGTAATGCCCTTAGAAACACTAAAATAATCATGTACAAAATTATTTGATTAAAACAAGAATTATAAATACAAATGTTTGACATGGCAATAATAAATTTACAAACATGCATCCGTCAATTATCAAAAAGTAAATAACCAAGGAGAGAATAGTATGTAAAAATAAATAAATTTGAAATTTGCATGTATATATATTGTTAAAGATTGGTTTCCCATTAAACAGATATGTTAAAGGGGTTTTGAATGTGAAATAAATCAACTTGTGGGAGTAAAGGAGCATATATGTCAATTCATAATAGCTTATCAGGAATACGGAGAGGAATACTCCCCAACACAACTTTTATAACCCAATGTCAAGTAAAAATGGTAGAAAGTAAAACAAATGAAGAGGATATGCACGTTTCTTGAATTAGGGGTGTTCGCGATCCGGTCCGATCCGATTTTTAATGAATTTAAGGACCGGACCGATTAAATCGGTCCTAAAAAAAAGGACCAAGACCGGACCGATTAAACCAGTTTTTTGGGCATAGTCGGTCCGATTTTTGTACGGTCGGTCCGATCAAACTTGTCGGTCCTAATCTTTTTAAAAATAAAAACTGCCCAAAGTTATCAAAAAAACTGCCCAAATTATTACTATATAAACTGCCCAAATCCATAAGAGATTTGAATCCAAATGAAATTTCAGCAGGACCTTATACGTTATTATACATATATATAATAACATAACATCCAAATGCAATTTCAATTTCAATTTCGGCAGGACTTTATAACATAACATATATAACATATATAATCCAAATGCAATTTCAATTTCAGCAGGACTTTATAACATAACACACACACACACACACACACACACACACACACACACACACACACATATATATATATAATAACATAACATATATAATAACAGATAAAATTTACGTTACCTGTGACGTAGCAGCGATCGTCGAGCGGAGAGAAAAAGAGAAGCGGCGAAGGGGCTGTGAAGTAGAAGCAGCGAAGAGGAGCGGCGAGCGAAGCAGCGGCGGACAAATGGGTTGCGCGGCCGGCGCAAGAGAGAAGAGAGAAGCAGCGGCGGGCGCAAGAGAGAAGAAGCAGCGGCGGCTGTTGTACAGAGTTTACAAACCGTGTGTTTGTTTTTTGTTTTGATTTGAAGATAATTGTTGTTTAGCTAGTAGGTTTCTATTATTCTTCTGTCTTTTTTTTTTTTTGGATGAGCGTACCCTTCTCCCTTACTAATTCTAATTGTAATTACAACTTGTCTTTTGTGTGTATTGTTAATATATATATATTAAGGGAGATCGAAGATCGGGTATTAATTAAGGGAGACCGAAGACCGGACCGGTTAGACCGGTCTGGAAAAAAAAAACTGGACCGGATCGATTAAAAAAATGGAAAAATTATGACGGTCCGGTTCGATTCGGCTCGGTCCGTCTGTCCATTCGGTTTTCTGAACACCCCTACCTTGAATTGATGACCAAATAAAATCAGCAACGGAGAATAGCTCTTGGACGGAGAGAATTTTAGAGAGAGGAAATTTTTATTTATTGGTGTGTTAATAATAGGTCACCCCTTATTTATAATATAAATTTGTAAAGTTCTAATAAGAATGGATATTTACTTAACTGATAAATATAATTAAGTCTGTTTGGTTGACATTGGATAAAAGAGTTGGCATAATAAATTTTGCCAAGATTAATATTATTTTTGTCACATTAGACTATCAAATAACCAAATGAGGTCAAACAAGTTTTTAGACAAAATATTTTAATAACACATTTTTAAAACATATTTTTTACAACGGTTTTTAAAATTGTTATTAAACTGTAAAATAGTTTTTATAATATATTCAATACAATTTTTAAAAATGTTAAAAGCAATTTTTACAATGTTTTTCTAAAACGGTTTTTAAAAAAATTGTAAAACATTTTCTTAACATTTTTTTATAATTACAAAACAGTTTTTAAATATTCATAACAGTTTTTTTAACTATTTAAAATAGTTTTTAATTTTTTTATAACATTAAAATAGTTTTTATTGTATATTCAAAACAATTTTTAAAAATGTTGAAAACAGTTTTTACAATATTTTTATAATACGATTTTTTTTTTAATTTGTAAAACTTTTTCTTAACATTTTTTTATAATATTAAGAACAATTTTTAAAACATTACAAAATAGTTTTTAAAACATTACAAAAATATTTTTTTAATTATTTAAAACAGTTTTTAAAATTGTTTTTTAAAACTTTAAAATAATTTTCATAATATATTCAAAACAGTATTTACAATATTTTTATAATATTGTTTTTAAAAAAATTTGTAAAACATTTTCTTAACAATTTTTTATAATATTAAAAACAGTTTTTAAAACATTACAAAACAAATTTTAAATATTCATAACAGTTTTTTAATTATTTTTTAAAATATTAAAACCGTTTAAAAGTTAACAAATTTGTTGGCAAATACTTCTCACTCAAATAGATAAGGTAAGCAACGTTCGCCAACACCTTATATTAAAAACAGTTTTTAAAACACTACAAAACAGTTTTTTAATTATTTAAAACAGCTTTTAAATTATTTTTTAAAATATTAAAACCGTTTAAAAAGTCAGTAAATTTGTTGGCAAATATTTCTCGCTCAAATAGGTAAACAAAGTTCGCCAACACCTTGTGCATAATGGATATTGTACACTGGCAAACAATGTCACGGCTAATTATGCAACCAAACAGCCAAAAAGGTAAAAAAAAATCATATTTGTCACCTTTTTTACATTTGCAATGGCAAATGAGCCAACCAAACGGCCCCTTATTTATAACAATAATGGAATTGTTAAGATGTTTTTTTACAATGGTACTAGGCTGTTTGACAGTAAGCCCATTCCTGATTGAAACTAATTTGGCACTTGATTACGGGTTATACATATTGTGCTTAAATGATTTGTTCTCTTTATGTACTAGTGGAGAATGAACATGATGTAAGCCTTTGGATTGCAAGGAAAATTATGTAGGAGAGTGATTCTCAGAAAAATTAGATAAAGTAATGGAGCATCTAAGAAAATACTAGCATCGGGGGAGAGAAGTATGCCTAAAAGCAACAGTATTCCATAAATATTTCTAATTAGGACTTGGGCTAGACTGACATTCAAAATTATGCAAACCATCCAAAATGTGTCCCACCAGTTACCTTTGATGTAATTAGGCTGGGCTGAACCACCAACCTGTTTTTTCAAGCCCAAATAGATTACTCATTTGACGTGTTCACACTTACGAGAGATTGTAACAGACTGGAAAAAACATTAAAACCCCAACAAATATTACACCAAAATCAAATCAATTAAAAAGTGTATAGCTGGCTAATGATGAACCGTCCTTTTATCAAATATGTTGTGATGCGTTGATCCAGTTTAACGTAATGGCAGCTAATGTTTCTATGATCTTTCAATATGTTTGATAGTGGGTGACTAGCTGGCTGCTGGATTCCATGAAACCACAAATGTACAGGAGCATTTCATGAAGCCTCATTTCTTTCTTTTGGCCAAGCCGCACATTTTTTCCTTTCTGTTCCAACTTTTAATAAAAACTAATTTTCTTTTTTTTTTACCAATATTTGTAATCAAGCGCGGCTACGAAACAAATGCTGCAAAAATTAAAGTGAGTAATACTAAAGGTTATACGAAGGTCTCACACATTGAAAGAATACATTTTCACAAATCTAAGTAGCATTTCTATTTTTTTTTAAGTAATACGAAACGCTCCCAACCCCAACCCCGATGACATGCAGCAGGGCAGATAAGTGTCAACCTCAATTGATGTATACAAAACAAATCATACCTTAATTCTTACAGCACTCTCCCATCACAAGCTTTTACAATAAATCCAATTATACAGTGACAATCTTGGAGAGATGGTGTTCTAACCAAACTGCCTACAGAAACAAAGCCCCAACACCCAAATTGTCCTTTACTACCATATACTGTAGCTAAAACTCCCACAAATACAAGATAAAACACACCTCATATATATCATATAGAAACAAGCGGAAACTGGCACATAACTGAACCAGTGCCCCGATGGCAGTTGGAGGCTTCACAGGCACAGCAACACTCAGTAGAGCACGAAACTGCTGTTAATGGCAAGAGACCAACACACAACTCCAAAAGCCCAACAATGTACATTCATTTACCCATTCACCCCCTAGTCTTGGCCCTCTTCATCCCAAGGCTATTGTGGAAGGGCGACGCTGAACCAGACATTTGAGAACCATCATCCCGAAGTGTACCATTGATCAGTGCGAGCTCTCTTAGCTGCTGTTTCTTATAGAAATCCTGAGATTCATCCTGCATAACATTTTTTTTATTTTTTTTATTTTTTGGGGGGTGGTGGGGGGGTGGGGTGATAAATATGTGTACTCCCAGGAAATAAGGAGAACGATGCTAATGCACCGAGAATCAGCTGTTGGCAAGACATTGTTTGGGAGGGGAGAAGAAAATTTACCACGGGCCTCAGAAGATCTTCAAGTATCTCGCGTGCTTGCATTAAACGAGCATCGACTATCTCCACAGGTAATTCTGCCTCAACAAGTATGTGAAGAGGTTCATTCAGGTGCTCATACCCTGGCTTTCCTCTCATAATCTCTTCCTTCATGTTATAAATAAACTAATTATATGTTTATTTATAGAACAAGAAAACAAATGGAGTGAAGAAAATTGAAGATTGGTAAAACTCGTATTCGCAATTATCACAAATTATTGTTGTCATTGACAAGTTAAAAGTGTGCAGAAATTGAAATGGATATATCTCGAGAATGCAGTCGCAAGCACTCAAATGAAACATATATATGTGTAAAGAAGACTATTGACTTACTGCCTATGCTATAGGCAACCATTTCCGCAACGTTGGCACCCTTCTGTAACATGAAGCGCCTAGAAAGGGAAACTGCCATATCCCCACAACTACAATGTTCCCAAACTATATTAATCCTGCCATCTGACGGGGTACTTGGAATTTAATGTGTTGCAAATCCAAATAGAATTAAGTTTGGAAGGATGGGTCACAATTATTTGATTGTGAGGATTCGAGGGGTCCAAGAAAGTATAAAGTTAGAAACTTATGGTACGTTCGTTAACTTTGTGTTTCCTGTTTTTGATCCAGATATTGTGAACACATTGGGGAATTATTCAGATTTGGGCTTTATGTTTTTATACTGTCCTCAATGATTGAACCAAATCCATCTATTAAACTGGTAGAGCTCAAAAGGTTAGGATTATAATATCTTATATCGCCAAAACCACATAAATATGTTCTATTGAAAAGAAAATGTTGACTATTTGGCAGCTCTTGGTCAACCAATGAAACTTTGTTCCTTTACCCCCTGTACCCTCCCTCGAGCTTGGGTAATTGTGTTTGTTTTGCAATGTGCGTGCGCGCATATGTGTTCATGATCGTGCTTATATGGTATGGGATCTCCATGGTCCTGGCTACATCATCATGCATCTCCAGGGAACTTCGAAAAGACTAGTTTAATGGGCCAAGAGAGAGTCTAGCTAACTTTGACACTGCCCGATTGTTTACCCCGCCTAAACCCTTTTGTACCATGGGAATTCTTTGTCCACCAGAATATGATTTGTTCAGCCTAAACCCTCATGTTATTTATATCACCCAAGTCACTAGAAATTGTAGTATACACGTCACTCAGCTCAGGGGCGAAGCCAGGATCCAAACTTGGGGGGGGGGGGGGCGGAGTCGGAGCAAGGCCAAACTTTACAGATGTGATCTTGGAAGGTTGTTCACATCTGATTTCTGTTCTAAAATTAGAGAAAAATAAATTTACAAATGATTTATACATATGTACACAAAATTTATACATCTAACAAATCAAGATTAAAAATATATACACATAAAAAAGTAAGGTCATAAATACATACAAATAAGAGGGTGTATCCTGTTGTAAGTCGCCAATGAAGAAGGTACAGAAATTTTTTACACCAAACTCAATGAGAGAGAGAGACAGAGAGAGAGAGACGCTTCTGCTGGAGCACAGGAAGAAGAACAAACTTTGTTCATAAACGAAAGAAAGAATTAACATAACAAAGAAAAAGGCCCTTTCATTTTAACCCACGAGTCAAAAAGGCAAGTAGACTAGCCATAAGAAAAAGCTAAATCACCAACTATTTGTACTCTACAAAGCCGAAAAGAAATAAAAACTAGTATAAAAAGTACGAAAGTCAGTAAGCAATTGTACATAGGTTGTGCTTGTTTTATAAAATAGTGTAGATAGTAAAGTACTATATAGACTGGATATAATATAAGCCATAAGAAAATGTTAAATCGACACCTATTTGTTATTTACAAGGCTGAGAAGAATAAAAACCAGTATAAAAAGTACAAAAGTTACTAAGCAATTGTTAGTGTAGATAGTACTGTACTATGCTGATTTCGAAAATGTTGGGGGAGGCCACGGCCCCCCTCTATCCGGGCGTGACTTCGCCCCAGACTCAGCTTATGACATGCATCAATGCTAACTTAAGGTAGCACCTGTGTTAAGCCCACATGTTTTGGCTATAAATAGCCCCTTTCCCTAATTGATATCAGATCTTTGGATACATCCCATTCTGACGAGAGTCTCTCATCTTTATATGACCATTCCCTATATGCATATTACAAAAACTACATTATTATTCTCATCACCTCCTACTCTACATCGAAAGCTTCATACACCCCTCATGGGGGCTTCATCTTCCCCTCGTGGATAAAGCTCCGTCCTCACCTCTACTCTGCCAAACGCACCTCCACGGGTCTTGACATGTAAAAATTTCCCCATTGATATGTATTGCGATACCTTCACCAACTCACTACCCTCTTACACCTATCATGCTCTAAATTAAAATTGTGCGTCATATACTCGTACAAAATTATAAGAACTTTGAGCACTCGATCGAATGCTTACTAATATATGATTTATTTGATACTTCACATGCATGACAAATAATAATGCTGTACCTAAAGGTTTGATTGATGAAATACAAGAAGAAGAAAAAAAAAAGGGGAAAAATAATTTTTACCAATTAGTCTCCTATATGACAAATAATAATGCCATGTTATATGGGACAGCGTGTGGGGCAAACCAAGAAACAAAATGTGCAGAAAATGAGTGTGGCGGAGATGCGAATACCAAGATGGATTTGTGGTAAAACTCGAAAGGATAAAATTAAAAATGAACAAATTCGTGAAACGGTAAAAGTAGCTCCTATAGAAGATAAATTGAGAGAAAATCGACTTAAATGGTTTGGACACGTCAAGCGTAGACCAATGGATGCTCCTGTAAGGAAGAGTGATTTAGTTAGTATTGATGGTAACACAAGGGGTAGAGGTAGGCCTAAATTGACTTGGTGGGATATTATAAATAAGGACATGATGTCATGTGGTTTAACCGAAGATATTGCACTTGACAGAATGGAATGGAAAAATAGGATTCATGAGGCCGACCCCAAATAATTGGGAAAAGGCTTTGCTGAGTTGAGTTGAGTTGAGTCTCCTTTACTAAGTATGTGATCCAATAGGTCCCATGGTCTTTTTTTGTTCCATCAGGTCGCATGAAAAAATGTTTTTGCTCAAATAGGTCCTATTTGAAAACATGTGAATATTCATTACATGTATAAATGGGACCTACTGAGGAAATTTTGTTTTCATAGGATCAATAAGGAAATGTCTTGCATTGTCATGTGTAAGCAGCAATGTTTAAAAAGGCGAAAGGCGAGACGAGGCGTTTTAGTCGCGGCGAGGCGAGGCGTAAGCCTCACCGAAAAGAAAAAAAAAGAGCAAAATAATATTTAAAAAATACTAATAAAACCATAAAAATAAAATAACAAAGAAATATAAAATAAAAATACAAAAAAAAACATCCTTGAGGGTTTTCTCACATAGTTTGACATTTTTTTGTTCCCCCCAAGATAACTTAAAAGAAAATCAATTTTAACATATTGGTTATTTTAAAATATGACAATAAATTAATCAATGCAAAATCGTACTGGCAAAATCACTTTTAGATTCATTCTCATATTGGTTATTTTATAATATGACAATAAATTAATCAATGCAACTTAACAAGCAAATTTATTAAAAAAACATTGATTTTCAAGCTAAGAAAAATAGTAACTTTATTAAAAAAATAATAAAACATATCAACCTCAGTTTATTAAAAAAAACAGCAACCTTTAAAATATATTAGTATAAGTTAAAGAAAACATATTAATCTAAGTTGAAAATTAAAAAAAAAAAGGAACCTTTTAAAAAAAAATCATATTGAAGTTAATTTAGTACATTTATTTCAAACAAACTATATATTTATAACAAAGTATAGTTTCAAACAAATTTATACACTTATTTCAAACATATTAGTAAAGAAAAACAATATTTTTTGTGCAATTTTAAAACTAAACTAAAATAAGAAAAGAATAAGAGTTAGTAGACTAAAACAACATTTTTTTTTAGTCAAGTGCAATTTTAGAAAAATGAAGAACTTTAACCTTTAAAACAACAGACTTTGTGATAAAAGAAGAAATATATATATATTTTTTTTTTTCCCCGCGCCTCAGCAAAAAGGCGTGAGGCGCATCGAGGCGTAAGCCTCAAATTCAGCCCTGAGGCTTAAGCCTCGAGGCTTTTTTTCAGCGCCTCGAGCGCCTTTTTAAACATTGGTAAGCAGGATTTATTTGTAAAGCTCGAAAAAAAAAAGGTAGTTTTTGAAGGGTGTATAACTTTTGTATATTATACCTGATGCAAGTTGACCTGACCAATATATATTGAGAAGTAATGAAGAAACACAATTTTGGAAGACAATTCCTATACATCGAACCATTTCCTGCTCCGCTCCTACCAGAATATGCAGACAGCGCAAGCCAGAAGTCCTGAACCTGCTTTCTCGTCCTACAGCCTTCCCAAAAGGTCCACTACCAATCCAGGCACCTCCCAGAACATACCAAAAAAGAGCAAACAGTGTAACCTAGAGGTCCCACATAATCTCACCATGTAGGAGATAATAGACGTCTCTTCTTTATTGCACATCCAAACACCTACTGGCCAACGTCGCCTTCTCATGTCAATGGTGGTGGTTGTGGTAGTGGTAATTGTGGTGGCAAGAAGAAAATTTAAAACAAATTCACTGTGTATATATAGGACTATCGACCATGGTGGCGGTGGGGTGGTGAAGGAACCTAGCAGTAGTTATAACAACCAAGCAGACAAATAGGATAATATTTTGTTGAGATTACTATAATTAGGTGTTTGTTACATTGATGGGTTAAACAATAAAAACACCATTTAAATTGAATAAGATAAAGGCTTTTACGAGTAACTTGTTAAATAAAGAGTTGCTTTGGGTGGGTTAACAGGTTAAGGGTAAAAAATTCCAGCTCTGATAAGAGATGAACGGAAATCAATTTGTCAACCAAGTATGCTTCCTTTTTGCATTTTATAGAGAAACAAAAAAGTGTTCCAGTATCGAATGCATTTACTCTCACAAAGCAACATCCCCTCTCTAGTCCAGCTCATAGTGCCCTAATTCGCTTAGCTGGTCGAACGAACGCACCTTGAAAGCGCGATTTACCCAGTTCGGTTCGAATTAGGGACTAATTCGCGATCTTCAAGTATGAATTCACGAATTAATGTATGAAGGAGGTTTGGATAAAAGTTTGAACAGTCTTGGAGTCCAACAATTGGGACGTACCAGGTAATGTTCTAAGTTAACGCTTGGCTCATTTTATAGCGTTGTAGTGCTCTACCTTTTGTTTCCTTCACGGGATCTTGGAAGTTGTCTTCTTTACTTTTTGGCACGACAAACTAAATACCAGCTTTGTGATTGGAATTGTTTGAGGGAAGTACACTTACACTAAATTCATTAGGTATTATTTATTAAACATTAAAATAAAATACCACTCCATCATGTTTGTATATTTATATAAACATTGAATTTATATATTAAAAATCAATTTAATAAATTATTTCTCAACTATTTAAGGTTGATTATATTTATTTTATTTCTCTAATAGTATTTATTTTCATAAATATATATTTATAACTATGTTTATATAGTAAAAATATATATTTATACATTAAATATATTAACGCTCTAGGGGGGCTCTCAAATCCCTCTAATTTAAAAATGGACGCTCTGAAGCTCTCGCACTCGTACCTGCACTGCGTATTGGGCACCTAGGTCCAGCTTCATTCATGTACAAATCTGTCAGTTTCGATTACTCAAATAACAATAATATAAAGGTCGTACTCAGTGCACAAGGCTCCCGCTTCACTGCAGGTCTGGGAGAGGTAGATGTCGGATAGTCTTACCCCCATAATGTTTTATAATATGAAGAAACCGCTCTCAAGTCTAAAACCCGAGACCGGGCACTTGCCATCACTCCAAGGTACGACCTCGAAATAAGCAATAATATATCATACAGAATAAGCAACACGTAAGGACGACGTTAATATTACCTTGGCTGGATCCTTGATGCTGCCACGTCCTCTGATCAGAACACGGCAATCAGTGCTTGCTTCCACTCGCTTAAGAGAATTTCCTCTAGGCCCAAGGAGGCGCCCAACAAAATTGAACTACATGTCAACAAAATTGAACTGCATGTCAGTTGGCAACAAGGATTTCAAAATCAAATGCAGCAACACTACAGCATAAATGGCATCCCTGAGCAAGAAAAGAAAATTACGTTTGGATAGTGGTCCACGGGAATATCCACCCTGATTGTTCTCTTCACTATAAGACCAGATGAACTACCTTGAGAACCAAGCCAGCTCTGTGCAGAAGAGGGCTGCAATATACCTGACATCTGCAGATTAAAAGATCCAACATCGTTAAAAAAAACAGAGACTGCATATAGTTATATTGTTTGGCCTTTCCACTGGCTACTCGAGGAAACAACCATACTGTCGTGTTTCGTCTATGAGAGATCCTAAGATCCCCGCAAAAAGTTCCACATATTAAGAGACCATAAGTATGCCCACCTCAACATTAAAACACCATAGAACATGCTGACATTTTAAGCATAACAGAGATGACCTTGAAGTTGCTGGGTTTCTAGATATTTGAAATTTGAGTGCTAGAATAAAAATGTTAAATGCATATTCACAACCACCATGTGACATGGTATTCTTTTTTGCATCACAAAAGCATATCCTTAAAGGCTGTTTTGAGAAAAAGGAGAGTAAAATAGAGATTTTACAGAACGTAAAAAGCGATAAAAACGAGTTTTCACATTAAGTCCTCCACCAATGTAAACCACAAAGCAGTATATAATTGATTCAAGTGTCAACATCAATCCACAATAAGAATAAGCCTCCTGCTGTCTCAGGCCTCACATAAATTTCCCATTCAAGCAGGTACGTCAGTTACAAGCCATAATATTATATACAAGTGTGACTGTAATAGGTGTCAGTTTATCGGGACAAGAAGAATGGGATTCCAGGACTCTCTGCTAAATCTACATATCGCTCTTCATGTTGTTAGCTTCAAACTACCTGTCATGACAAAAGTGGAACTCCAAACTAGAGGCACTCAAACAAAGTAATCAAGTTAGCATGACATGACAAGGGGATTGTCGCTGGATGTTTCTGAAAAACATTAAGAAATTAGATCAAACAAAAGGTTATGTTAATGGTTAGTATCCGTACTTCTGATTGAAATGGTGATGTTCGTCTGTTCACATTGGCTCCTCCATTTGAAAATATCCCTCCTGAAGCCAGGGGGCTGGCATGTTCAAGCCCACTTTGATCTAAAACTGACGCATTCCCCAACAGTGTCGTTACACGCAATAGTTCTGCTCCAAAAAGGTCAATTTTCAAGAATAAGATGTACCAGTTAGCATTTGTTAAGAAATTTGTTAGTAGTCACCACAAAATGGATAGACAACAAGGACTGTTTGTCGGGGGTCAGTTAAAAATCAATGCTTGCCCTATGCAATAAAGTTAATATTTCAGAAGAATGTAACCTGGTAGAGAGGGAAAAACACATACAGCTAGGGCAATCCTGTAACATAAATGGTTCATACGCGTCCACAAAAGAAATAACTGAACTAATTAGTTTTATATACTGTAGACGCCAGTAATTTAGTGTACTTAAATTGCCACTGATTTTATAAGACCCGGCTTTACTGTCACAACTCCACAACGTTGCAAACAAAAAATATTTACATAAAAAGATGAGCGGAAAAGGAGGAAACATAAAAAAAAAATATAGTGAAAAAAAAAAGCATCTAAAGGATCCAGAGAAATTCCAAGCCCACAAAATAACTCTTTGGATGAGAACCTGGGGCATCTTTTTTGCCTAGGGGGTGGAAACCTGAATTTGCTGAACCTCGATCAACTACAAGTACGGGCCAAAATACAGAACAGTTAATTTCCTCAAAAAAGAAAGTGATCTCATAATGACTGGCTTAACGACCTGGAATCCAGTGGATAAAAATCGTATAGGCTGCGATATTGACAGGGTTAAACAATCTCATCCTTTTGGTTTCCTGAAACTATATACGAAAGCCTCAAACTTTAACCCAACCATAAACACTGTATCAAGTGGCTTGAAAATTGTAAGCAAGACCCTCCTTTTTTATTTTAAAGGCACCCCAATTCTCACTTAATAGGTTACATAATAAAACCAATCATCAAAAATCTGAATTGACACAGATGCTCGAGACAGGAAAATAACAGGTACCAGCTTCCCTCCACTTTTAATAATTATATACATGGCGATATCTTTTATGCAGTGGTGAAAAACATCTTATGTATCCCCCAAAATAAAAGCTTTTGAAAAGTAGCATGCTCTCTAACTTTGTCCTTCTAATTGATTGATTCAGTTATCCGACTTTCCAAATTTTCTATTTCTAGTTCTAGCTTACGGAAAGTACAGTGTATGAGATGTCTCTCTTGCTCATCCGTAAATCTTTAGATTCTAGTGAATCAACCTATTTATCCAGCCATACATCTTGAATTGATCCGTATACATTATCAACTACACTACACCATCAATGAACATATGTCGAGAAATTTCCCTAGCTGTCATTCAAAATCCGAACCTTTCAAAAATAAGCCATATTTGCTAAACATCATAACATAATGCCTAAGACTCACTCATTTCTTCCAAAAATACATATAAATATATATATACATACATACATACATACATATAATATATAGAGAGAGAGTGATTCAGAAGTGAACCAAAATAATGAACATTTTAATGAACCTAATAAGACATTAAAAAATAACCCCCCTTAATTCGTTGTTGTAATTGGTCCGTGCCAGCGACAACGGACACGCGTGTCACACGCGTGTTTGTTAATATACACACACCTACCCCCCACCGACCCACCCCAACAGCTCTGTCAACAATCCAAAACCCAGCAGCTCTCCAGCCCTTCTTAGCCAAACCCGGCGGCGAAATCCTCCAACCCTTCTCCACCTAAGCTCGAATCCATCCTACCCGCGACTCATGATCGACCCGCCAGCCCATACGGACCTGGTCAACCCGAACCTCAACCCGGATGCCAACTCTACCTAAACCTCAAACTTTCGACCCTATACCCTCCTTAACCCAGGGCATCTCACACCGCTGGCGAGCCTCTGACTACCTCCGACAGCCCCTGTCATCAACCCGAACCCAACGGATTGTATCAAGGAATTAAAGTTGGAGTTACGAGGTGAACTCGCTGCAAGGGTTGCCAAAAGTGGATTTCGTCCAGATGGGTGGGAGGGTGGGGGGGTTAGTGAAGTGTGTGTATATTAAAAAACACGTGTTTGCCGTGGACCAAATACAACAAGGAATTACGGGTTATTTTTTAATGTCTTATTAGGTTCATTATTTTGGTTCATTTGTGAACCCAGAGAGAGAGAGAGAGAGAGAGAGAGAGAGAGAGAGAGAGAGAGAGAGAGAGAGAATCTCAATAACATCTTCCATCCAAGGTAAGTTTGGTCCCTAAGATACCAAATTCTCTGTAACTATATCTTTTTATGAATTTGGGAACGAGATATAAAAAAAATACATTAGTCGAAAGAAAATTACATCTACAAGAAAGAAAGGTGGGTCGTCAGTCCACCTTAGAGACCAGCTTTATCTTTGGCATACTTGTATATCACATGTATATTCATACCATATATTTAAAGTCCCCACTTGCTCCCTAACTGTGTTAAACATTTGCCTCACTAAGAAAGATAGGAACATTTAGGCCCGTGCAGTCTTGAAAGAGCTGAAATTCTTCCAGCTGGTCAGTCTGAAAAAGACTTCGGGCACCTTAGAAATAAAAACGGGAGAAGTGGATATCTTATCCAAAAAAAATGAAAGAAGAAAATAAAAGAATATAATGAAGATAGACATAAGAAAATAAAAGAAGAATTGTGTATCATAGGTTACTTCTATGATTTCAAATGATGGATGCTACAGCTGAGTAACGTTTTGAACTATTCTTTTAACACAGTGTCACACTCTCTACACCCATATTACGACTCATTATAAACGAACTCAATCATAATCATTTTATTTTTCATTCACACCTGCATCTTTAAGAAGGGGGAAAGCACGTCGTGATATTTGACCTAGCCTCCTACAAATAAGTCAACTCACAATTGCAGAACCATCAGTCGTGGAAGTTTGCAAAATTGAAACATTCATCATGGACATAAATTAAAATGAATGGCTCAAAGTGAAATGTGCTAAGGCCCGTGGATGGGATAATTTTGTCATTCTAAAATATCAGTGCTATCATAAGATTGAGTTAAGCCATCCAATGAGAGAAGAAGAGGAAAGAATCATTATTTTTTAACATATCTCTGGTGCTGACTCAGTTTCCGTTTTGAGCCTCACTATCAAATCCATTAGCTTGACTATACCCACAGCTGTTTCTTTTAGGAGGCCACAAGATTCACCTGCTTCTTTTTTCTTTTAATTTGATGTTCCCAGTTCCTAGATTAAAATCACCAAAAGAGAGGAAAAAAACAATTGGGGGCCGTCTACCTAATTAATATGAGACGCATGAGACAATATTAAGGTTATCAAACTCACCCTGATTCAGCAAGCGATAGCAATGAGGAAGCACAGGCATAAATGGACTGAGTTTGTGACGCTCTTCCAGTAACTCTAAGAGATACCTGTCAATGTGAAAATTAAACCAATCAGAGCCTATTGTGCAATTACTGATAGTCGGAAAAATACAATATTTTGTGTAAAAAGAACAAACGTATCTCATGAGTTTAAAAACCATATCAAATCAAACATATTTAACAAGTATTGGGGCACAGCAGTTTAGTTTCACATTACATTTAGCATAGGGAACAAAAAAAAAATACAAAGAAATAAGAAAGATGAATTGATACAGCTTCAAGCCTTGAACATCCCATGCTTGCTGAGCAAGACCATAAATAGAACCAAACAACTGCTTTTTATAATAGGACTGAATATTTGAAACAATAACTGATGTATGAACATCAGACATACTCACCAACAACAAAAGGTATCTCTCTTTCATTTAGGCCGACCACAATGGGTACCATAAACCCATTGTGGATCCTTTAAATTGTGTCATACTGGGGAGACGAACCGATAAAAGAGTGAGGGGATCCGTTAACCCTCCCTCAAAGTTATGGTTTAGCTACTGTGGTTGGGGACGGGGAACTTTTGAACATTTAGGGTCTAAACGTGGGGCATCCCCATGTCTGAGGTAGACGTAGGACATTGTCACTTTTGGAAGTTCCTAAACGCAAGACATTTTCACGTCTAAGGTCAATTTTCTTAAGAAGTAAAACTGTTTCACTTTTGATTCAGAAGTAAAACAGTTTCACTTCTGAAAAAACTACTTTTTTAAACCTCAAACGTGGGACATTTACCCGTTTCCTTTATTTCTACCACCTCCCAGTGTGACCACCTCCCAGTGTGAGCTTTTCCCAATTATCACTCGTTAATCCTATCTTTAATGCATTTCAGCACTGCCCATTGTGAATGGCCTTACTCTCAAAAGTAAAGTATCTACAATGGCTCGTCAATGGCTTTATTTAGAGGTTATTGTTATTGCTAAAAAGGTAAAGAGATCATACCACCCTCTACCTAACATACTAACTATTAAAATAGAGAAATAACCTAAAATAAACAGGAAAAAGAAATTGTTACAATAAAAGAAAATACAAACGGGACCTCTCGTATACGTCACTCTCCCCTAAAGGTGACAATACACAAAGACCCAACCAACAAAAACACTAGGCCTACCCAGCCAAGAAACAACTAGAGCCCTAGCTCTAAACCTCCCAAAAAATCCCCAAAATTAACAAAAAGAATATGCATCTTTACACAACATACACAAAAAGAACACGGGAGCCTCCTAACACAAAAAAGAACATTGTACGTTCGTTTCACCCCAAACGTATCACATAAGGATAATGGCACCATGACCACAGGGTCCTAAACAGCTCCTAGTTGAGCTACCTTCCAGCCCACCAGAACTTCTGCCACCCTATGTCCTGTATCTCATTGATTTGCTTGCATTAACAAAAGGGCCTCTACCCATATAAAGCACGGTTCAAAACAACCCCATATGATGATGTAAGTAATGACCAGTTATAGTTTCCTGATATGAGCTAACAAGTAAAAAAACATAATTAGCAAGGAAATTAAAGCAAACTGATCAAGTGTGTCTAACAGTGGAAAAGCAAATTTAGATCCTACAATCCCAACACACAAATATAGGAGCCCAAATAAATTAGTTGAGGTAAAGAAAAAAAAAAGTATTATCAAGGAAGGGAATTGTGGGAGGGGAGCATACTTGTCTTGCTCGACGAAGGCGGAGCGAAAGCCAGCGATGTGAGGAGAGGAAGCAGAAGCGGAAGGAGATGGCGAATACGCCATATACCTGCCAGAAGACATCCTGTCCTGCCTGCCCCTCTCAAGATTAGCGTCGGTGGACCAAACCGGATATCTTTGTGTTTATTCAAGATTCAATTGTTCTGCTAACCCACGGACAGGATACATCTCTTCTCTTTATATATCTACATTCATGCCCACTGCCCTATTTTCCATTTTCTATTTCCACTAAACTAAACTCTCCTTACTTTTTTACCATTACGTATAAAAAAAGTATACAAGGTGTCCGAACGTTAAAACTAAATTACTTGTTTCGTCCCTACATTATTACAATTGTTTTAAAACGCTCTCAACTACACAAATTTAGAGTAAAGTATCCCAACATTGGTTTCAATTTACTCTCTTACCTTTTTATTGTCTAAATTTAATTCATTACCTTTCAAATTGGTTCGATTTCATCCTTGTCCGTTTTTTTTGTTTCAATTTCATCCTCAACATTTCATTTTGTCTCAATTTAGTCCATCGATTAACTATTTTGGATATAATTGACTATTTTACCCCTCTTTATTGAAAAATAATATAATGAATGTTATAAAATTTGAAAAATAAGCTATTTCATTATTATTTGGGGATAAAAAATATTTTTTTATCTGAGAATAATAAAAAAATCGTTTTAAATTTTTATTCTATCCCAGTTGTTTTTAATTTTTCAAAAAAAAAACTCGAATAATAATTTTAATAGTCAACATAGCTTTTTTTATTTATATAAAGCTCTTTTTTAATTTTAATTAAAAATGTAAAATTTGATGTTTTAGATTCACAATTGATTAGTGTCGCTGGTGCGAACCAACGTAACAGAAAAAAAATTATTCATCAATTTTATTACATAGATGGGGGGGGGGGGGGAATTGATGTCTTAGATTCGCGATTGATTAGTTCGTTGGATTGGACCCACATTCATTAAAATAAGGGGTTGACTACAGTGGCTTATTCTCAAATCATTTTATTTTAATGAATGTGGGTCCGATCCAGCGAATTAACCAATCGCGAATCTAAGACGTAATTTTTTTCCTAATCTATATAATATAATTCATAAATAAAAAATTTCCTGTGATGTGGGTCCGTGCCAGCGGCAGTAATCAATTGTGAATCTAAAACATCAAATTAAATATTTTTAATTAAAATTAAAAAAGAAGTTTTTTATAAATAAAAAAACTATGTTCACTATTAAAATTATTATTTGAGTTTTTTTTAAATTAAAAACAACTTGGATAGAATAAAAATAAAAACTATTATTCTCGATAAAAAAATATTTTTTATCCCCAAATAATAATAAAATAGCTTATTTTTCAAATTTTATAACATTCATTTTATTATTTTTCAATAAAGAGTGGTAAAATAGTCAAATGTATCAAAAACAGTTATTAGATGGACTAAATTGAGACAATATGAAAGGTTGAGGATGAAATTGAAACAAAAAAAATTGAACCAATTTGAAAGGTGAGGGACTATATTGAGATAATAAAAAGGTATGGGACTAAATTGAGACCAATGAAAAGCTAAGGGACTGCTGGAGCACTTTACTCTAAAATTAATAGATTATGTACTTTTAGGACTTAAAATAATATTGATTATGGATATAGTACAACAAACATTTTGTTTCTATTTTTAGTCCCTATTTTCAAACTAAAGGAACGTGTGACATGCTCTGATTGGTTGACGTTTTATGAATATGGGTTCGCGTCAGCGGCTCTATTCAAAAATAGGGAGTAAAACTATAAATAAATGTTTGTTATCCTATTTTCAAAATACATATTACAAAAGGTCCTAAATTAACAAATCCCCTAAAATTATCAATTAAGCCTCCAAACAATAAAAATAAATTATTTATTATTTCCATACAAAATGATTTAAAGATTTCTCATATCTCCACATGCCGATTTCAAGGACATATATGTGTGTGTGTGTGTGTGTGTGTGTGTAGAGAGAGAGAGGAGAGGAAGTCATATGTTTATCAGAGAGAGAGAGAAGTGGGTTGTATGGGAGTTGGGTAGGGTTAGTTTGTGATTGGGTGGTGGGATGTGGTTAATAGCTGGTGGGGCGGGAGTGAGTTGGGGTTGAATTGTCAAGTTATTTTGAGGGTGCTCTCCGATGGCATAAGAGCGACTTATCAAATTGCAGTTTGCATTTATTTGGAAGATAGTTAGTTGCATTCCGTGACAGTTATTCGTTATGTGATAATACTTAATAGTCTGGAGATGGAGAGTTTTAGTATAGTTTTATTTTGGGTTGGGACACTCGTGTAGTACTTCACTGTATGTAGTACCAGTAGAATAGTCGCAGTGTACTTCACCATTGGATGTGGCCTCGGGATACATCGGTAAAGTTGGTGTCTCATCTGCAAGTGCAAGATATATGGCCTCTTGAAATATTGCCAAATCATTCACACACTCATCCATTTTCCTCGTGACTTGCATTTCACCCAGAACTTTATTTTTCAGTACAAGTCTTTTGACATCACTACTCGAGCATGTACAGTCCTCATCGATCGCACGAATCATGTTTCTTAATATTGATAATGCCTCTTCTCTAACTCGATTTTTACAGCGATTATTCGATCTAATATCTATATTGAATAAGAATGTGTCTTATGTATCTATGCTGCAAAATGGAATTGTCGTATAATAACAGTAATAAAAGAAGTTACAAAAAGATCAAATAACTAATATTTTATTTTCTTTCCCGCATAGAATACTAACACGGCTATATGTTTAGATTTAAAACATGCTTTGATACCAACTTATCACACTCTGCTTTTGGGTATGAATGCACAAAAAGTACAAATAAAGCACTGAATTAGAGTTAAGGCGGAATAACATAACTTTATTCATTATTAAGTAGGTTTAGATAGAGTTGTACCATCGCATGGGTGAATTACATTTTTTTAGTATAAACTATAATGTAGGAAATCTAAAAGCACCACTTATTGCTCCCATCTAGCTTATTCTTAGCCCACACGGTCACATACGTAAACAGGTGATCGGTATCTGACTTTAATAGGGAATAGATATTATCCTCTTTCTCCGGGATCATCTGGAGAAAAAAATAATTAGCACAAATATATTAAGCAGGTTCTACCAGTTTTATAATATATATATATATATATATATATATATATATATATATATATATATATATATATATATATGTAGGTGTATATAGAATTAGTGTTTTATCAATGCTGAAAATATAAGCTAATAATCCTATACTTATCAGTTTATAAAGAACATTAAAGTTATGTAACTAATAATCCCATACTTACCAGTTCAATTAAGATAATGAAGATGATTACTAGTTTATTAAGGATCATTTAAAGAAAGTCAAGGATTTTTTAACTAATAACCTCATGCATATCAATTCACCAAGGGGTATGGAAGTAATTAAGCCATCAATAAAATCATAATAATGATAATAATTAATAATAAACCCATAACTTTTGAGAAAAAGTAACCAGCTATGCACACAATTAACGTGGCACTCATACGTATGTAGCAATAATCAAGGCACTTAATCATCTGAGACCAGTAGCCCAAGTAGAAAGTTTCGTGAAATAACACGCCAATATACTTCCTAGTTAATACTAATGTTTATAATAATAAGGCACAAAAGTGTAGGGGTAATTGAATCAATATGGAACATAATATCAGTTATTAGGAGAGAATGGTTAAAATTGATCCACAGTTCAATTCAAATACCGGTGATAATTGAAATATCAATGACATGTAACAACATATGTAGTATGGCGGTATAATAACATTACACAATAAGAGTAAATAGGAGTTACCACATAGTTATATCAATAGCAGTATGCCAAATGCGCAAATTTTACTATTGAAAAGGTAGGAAAAACCTACTTGCTTGATATTTCGGTCGGCTTTATATATCACGAAAGGATATTGGGAATAGTTGTTGCTAGATTTTCTGTATATAATATTTGGGGATGTAAGTTTTTAGGATTAGGTCAGTCAGTTTTGTACTAAAACTGTATCTTTTAAAGTTCCGGGAGTTTAATTGTAAATAGTTTGGGACTTTAAAATACTGTACTTGAGGCCATTATTGAACTTTGGTATAAGAGACTTATTGTCTTAAAATATTTCGAAGTATTCGTAGACAAAGTTTGGGTATCAAATTCATAAATTGAAAAAGTTGGGAGGGGTTAATTTCTAATTTTGGAAAAATATTCTCAAGTAAAAACCTCATTTTCCATAAATTAGGCTAAGTTTTTCCAAACATGGCCTTACCTTATACCTTTTTAACTATAAAAAATAAAATAAAAATATTGAAAAAAATATCGAAATTTTTTTATTGCCCACGCGCCCTCAAGCGCGTGGTCAAGGTTTCTCGTCAAAGTATTCATCTTCAACCTCTCGATCTTGACTTTTAGGGTTTCAGAATGTTGACCTCTAATCTCTCCTTCATTTCTATACCATTTAAGATTATTAATTAACCATCTAAACTTAACTTTTAATTAGGGATCCGAATATATAAGTTTTATGGATTGAGATGCAGTGTATCTCAAATTCTAAAACTGTTAGTTTTGTCGAAATTTTGACATAATATTCATGGATTTTTATATCATAGCAAGGATTCTTATGAACATGGGTTGGTTTTTGCTATATATAGGAGTAGTTTGGTTTTGGTTTCAGAGGTTAAGATGGATTATATATGGACAATTTTAACTTTTCAAGTTCTAAGTTAGAAATACACTTTCGATCGATTTGAGCTTAATAAACACATTAATAGCTTTTGACCATTACACTCGAGATCCTTAGGTTGTAATGAAGTTATATGTAGCTTCAAATCAAATTTTGGAGCTTTATATCAAGCAAGGTTCTAAAAAATGCGAGGCGTGACCGAGGCCTGGAGGTCAAGCCTAAGCGGGCCTTATGCGTGAAAAAGCGTTTAGGTCTTTTTTAATATATTTTAATATTTTTTAACTATGACAAGGGTATTAAAAATGCTACATACCTTAAATATATGTCTAAATATTTGTAAATTAAAATACTAAAAAAACAGGAAATCTCGCGTTTTTTCACGCCTTAGTTCTAAAAAACTCGCATTTTTTCACACCTTACCCCCAAAAAATGCTTATTTTTTCACACTTTACCCAAAAAAATATTGACCATCTTTGACCACGCATTAATCCATGCCTAGGGCCAAAAGCCTAGGCGCGTTTTTTAGAACACTCGTATCAAGATCCACCATTGAAGCTCAAGCTTTAATGGTGTTTCTTTATATTTTTTCTAGCCTAGGTTATGTTACTCATAAAAGCTTAGATATGATGATTGTTCTAAGTATACTAACTACATATAAGCAAATGGAATTGAAAGAACTGAAAATTACTCATAAAATCATGATGTACCTGGTTTGAGTGAAATTTTGAGTTTTTGAATTGGAGTTTGAGGTGTGTCTTACTTACTGAATTGGTGGGGTATTTATACTACACTCTCAGGGAATTCGATTGGTAGAATTGGGTGGTGGATTTGAGCTGATTATGTGAAGTTTTCAAGGTTGGTAAGTGTGGTTCACATGTGTTCATGGTGTACACATGTGCCTTTTAACTTTTAAAGCTGATGTGGAGCACTAGGTGGATGGGGGTTTACTAAAATAAAGGAAACTTGGAGGTTTAGTCATTGGTTAGTCTTGTAATTGCATTTATAGCCTAAAAAGTACACTTTTTATAAAGTGTAGGGGTACTTTTATAATTTCAAATAGTTTTAAGGGATTAAATTATGATTTTATATTAGTTGGAGTCTCAATAATTACTTGATATAATGTTGGGGTTTAGGGATAAAACACACATCAAATTATCTTACTTTGAAATTTTCAGGGGATATTTTATAATTTACTGAAACTTCAAGGGGTCTAAGTTATTCAACAAAATTGTAGGTTTTCAAGTATAATTTCTTTCTTCTTAGAAGACTTCGGATTTTGAACACTTTTTGAGGGTTTAAATAATAACCATAGGTATTTAGGGTTGGGAAAAATATCCCGATTCTTACAGTCTACCAACCTAAAAAAAAATTGTCCTCGAATTTTACCTTTAATATTGATCCTTCATTACCTGTTCCCATTTCCACGTAGCTTCTTCTTGATTTTGATTCTCCCAAAGTACTTTTACTGAGGGAATTTCCTTATTTATGAGATACTTCACCTGATGATCCTGAATATGAATAGAGAGTACTTCAAATTCATGGTTGGGGCTCGATGGAAATGTTTTGTCATGTAACGGTGTGAGACGGATATGAAATATACTGACGTAACTGTGATATATGAAATACATAATGAATATTGGATCATTCCCCATGTGATTCTAATTGATGGGCTACAGAGCCAGTTCGTTTAGAAATTGTGAAAGGTCTAATATATCTGGAGGTTAGCTTCCCTTTCTTTCCAAAACATAAAATTCCTTTTGGGGGAGAAACTTTCAGGTATACTTAATCATCAACTTGAAACTTTAAGGGTTTTCGATATTGGTCTGCATAAATTTTATGTCGGTCATAAGCTATATTCAATTTATATCCAATCTGTTGTATTCTTTCAGTGGTTTCTTGGATTATTTCGGGACCAAATTATATACTATTTTATGTATCTATCCCACATGCATGTGATCTACATGGTCTTTCGTATAAATCTTCAAACGGGGTATCTTTAATACTAGCTTGATAACTATTGTTATATAAAAATTCAACAAGGGGTAAGTACACATTCCAACTATCAGATATATCTAACGTACCACGTATCATATCTTTTAAGGTTTAGATTGTACATTATGATTGCCCATCGATTTGTGGGTTGAAAACAGTACTTAAATAAAGTTTAGAACCCATTGTGGTTTGCAATGCTTGCCAAAACTTTCCTACAAAATGAGAATCTCTATCTGATATAATAGATAAAGGAATTCCATGTAATCGAACAATTTCTTAAATGTAGAGTTTGCTAAGCTTTTGGAACGAATCGGTGGTCTTTAAGGGTAGAAAATTAGCAGATTTGGTAAGTCGATCTACTATTACCCAAATTGAATTATATCAGTGGGACGTACGAAGTAGTCCACTGACAAAAACCATGGTAATATGATCTCATTTCCACTAAAAAATTAGTAAAGGTTGGAGAATTCCACCAAGGTGTTGATGTTCTATCTTTACTTATTGACAAGTAAGACATCTCCTTACGATATTTCTTCTTTAAAGCGTGGCACGTTTTTAAACTTCAGGGGTGAATCATAAATTTTGAATGATGAGCTTTTTGCAGTACTTCCTTTTGAAGAGATGCATTATCGGGTACATACAGTCTATTCCTAAATCAAAACCCTGTTTCTTTATCGTATGAAAAATCAGGATTTTTGTTCGAAAAGGTTTATATAAAAGAATCTTGGGTTTGTTGAACTAAGATTTTCTCTCTCAACTCATGATAGGTAATAATATTAAAGAATTTCGCAAAAGGAGTTAACAACCGCATGTTATGTTGCTCTATGATAGTAGCAATATCGTAGGAGATTAGTATGGAGTCTTCCTATCGAATTTCAACTTAAAGCATCAGCTACTACATTGTTTTTGCCTGGATGGTAATTTAATTTAAATCGATAATCTTCTAAAAATCCTATCTAACGTCATTGTCTTAAATTTAAGTCCTTTCGGGTAAAGATAAATTTCAAACTTTAATGATCCGAAAAGACTTGGAAATTTACATCATAAAGGTAACAACACCAAATTTTTAACGCAACAACTACAACGGTTAATTCGAGATCATGTACAGGATAGTTATGTTCATGAGTTTCGAATTGTCGTGACCCATATCCTATAACTTTCTCATTCTTCATTAACACACATCCCAGACCTTGCAATGAAGCATTAGTATACACATCGTAGCTTACATCACTAGAAGGAATAACGAGGATATGAGCAGTAGTTAGTGTTGCCCAGATTATACTCAAGAGGAGGGGTGAATTGAGTTTTTATAAACTTTTAGTCAAATTAAGATTTTAGTAAAATATTAAATTTAAATCACTTAGACAAATTTCAGATTAATAAAACTGTAAAGAATAAATTTAACAAAATCAAATAAATGCAACCAACTAATTTAAGCAACTAGAAATGCAGATTTTAACACTCTAGGAATATTAAATTAATTTTCGTATTTAATATTAAGTGATATTCTGAAATTAATTATTTAATTCAAAAATAATTATTTTAACCTTAAAATTAATTTAGTCAAATTTCGGAATTAATTTATTTGCAAGATAGTGTGCTGAAAATATTAACTCAAGCAAGCATGTGCAAATAAATAAATAAAAGTGCGAAAAATAAATGACACCGAAATTTAACGTGGTTCAGCCAAATTCCGGCCTACGTCCACGCGCCTAGAGCCCCTGTCTCCTTTGCGCTTCACTAAACCTGATCCATTTGCGGGTAGGATCAAACCACCGCGTACAACTGTTTGCAAGCTAACTCCGAGCTTCAAACCCCGTGGCCCACTTACGGGTAGAAACCAATTACCGGTACAAACCGAAGCTTCAACAAAGCTTCACAACAAATCTGAATTTTGTAGAACAAGGTAAAATACTGAAACTCCTTAAAATACAATTTGTAATATGAGTTTCTCCTTCTTTAATGAGACTTCAATAAATGATGTTGAAGTAGGCGCAAGTCTTCTTCTTCAATGATTGAGCAGATGATAAAATTAATTGCTCTCTTGAATGTGTAGCTGAGTAGTAAAATAAATGCTCTCAATAATTTTTCAAGTCTTGATCATATTCTCATTCCAGTTCGTTTCTTCAATGCAGCTCTTCAAAGCTTTTAAATGTGTCTGTCAAAACTAGTTGTTAGACACATGCATTTTGAGCATTAAATGCTCCTGATTTTGCTGAGATGGTGTAGCTTCAAAATCATTTCCAAATCTGATATGTAGATCTTCATCTTTATCTTCTCCATAAAAATATAGCTGTTGTAGCATGGAAATATACATCTGAAAATATATGTCATTTGAAAAATAGCTTGATAGATAACCCATATATTTTCTTTAAAAAGATTGTTAGTCCAAGAGATAAAATATAAATCTGATGTATAAATGTAAAGTGATAGTCTGAAACTAAAGGAATGAATGATCTCATATATACCATTGTGTAAAAGATATAACTGGTGTGTTAAGAACATTTTTCTGTCAAGAAGATAAGTTGGACAATGTAAGTAACTGATTTTGTTCAGGTGCATGTCTCGAGGAAGCCAAAGATAATATCATAGGAAGTTTGTGATATTATGTTTAATAAGGACAAGGCACAGCCGAAAGAATGGGCTGATGAACAGTCCTAGGTAATATAACTCCTGTCAATTCTTGTGGCATGTGATCTGACGCGTGTACAAACAAGTCACAGGCTTGCAAGAAAACATATATATATATATATATATATATATATATAATGTACTGAATAAAAAATTTCTTGAAGTCATTCTCGGCCAATGATGGCGCAACTTTCGAAAGTTTTTTATCTATATCATTCTGCAAGCACGGGACCCATGATAATGATGAGGTGACAAAAAAACTTTAAGCTTAGTCATAAAATGTGCGTGGCCGAAAAAAAAAATCTTGATGGAAGTGACAGGGCATAGACCCATGGTTTCAATAAAGGCAATCAGCCAAGGCATGAGGTCAAGTCTTATACAAAAAGTGTCGAAGGCTATTTATATATATATATATATATATATAGGGTGTAGAACTAGCAGAAGTTCAGAACGTTCAAAACGTTGGCAACTGATAGCGTGTAGCAGTGGTAGTAGACTACGGCTGTAAGCAGTTACTTTGGTAACAGTTATTGAATCAAGAGGCGTCAGTTCCGGTAAGGCCTAAGGCAAGGAGTAGGTTTTATTTTGTCAGGCCATAAAGGGACTTGGTACAAAAACAAGCAGGTATGGAGTAATAGTAGCCTAAGGCGGTAAGGGCAGCTGGTAGAAGCTTTCGGCCATAAGCGGTAAGGCAGAGTGACATGCGTGGTATTAGTTTTAGCTATGACAGTTTTTTCTTGGTTTACTATTTGGTTAAAAAAAACTTTCTGCACAAGAGAAGTGATGGGTATGTCCAATCGGACAACCGAGGCTATAACTTAATGGTAAACTAACAATATGGCTAACACGTAGCCTACCAAGATAATATCACTAGTGGACATGCCTAGTCACACTAAATGACGAAAAGTATAAAGCATAGTTAAACAAAAACTGTTTAAACAGACATTTTGGAACTAATGACATTTTTAATAAATAAAATGATTCCGAAAAAAAATATTTTAGAATAAGAAATTCATTTTAAGCAAAGTTGTACAAAAAAATATTTTCAACAAAAATAATATAATTTCATTTTTATGCACACAATTAATTAGTCACACACTTAAAATCATAGATAAAAAATATGCATGTGTGCCTAATGTGTCAAGTGCCAATGTGTATTACACATAAATACATTTACTTGAATATTAAGTATATCGATAGAATAAATATCGAAGAATAACCTTATAACAAAATATGTTTGGAATCATCAAAAAATTAATATATTAAGTTAGACTAAAAATGTACATTAATTAAACTAACTTAATTAATTAGGGATAAAATACATTTTCGTTAACAGTTAGTTTGTCCTTTAACATTTGGAATGATTGGTTACATTCTTCAGTCCATACAAATGGAACTTCCTTCCAAGTTAGTTTTAAGGGGAAAAAGAATGCGAGAAAATCCTTATATAAAATGACGATAATATCTAGCTAATCCGATAAAACTTTTTATTTTAGGAATATTCGTAGGACTTTTCCATTTATGAAATGGCTGAAATTTTGGCTTGATCGACTTGGATTCCAATTTAGAAATCACATGTCCTAAAAATTTGATTTCCTTAATTGAAAAATCATATTTGCTCTTTTTGGCATATAACCGATAGTTTTTAAGAGTACTTAAGACCGCTTTCATATATTGGGCATTTTCTACTGGATTCTGAGAATATACAAGAATATCGTTAATAAAAATGATAACAAACTGGTCAAGAAAATGTCTAAAAAATCTATGCATTAGATCCATAAAAGTTGGGGGTGCGTTTGTTAACCCAAACGACATTACGGTAAATTCAAAATGTACGTGACGGGTTCGAAAAGCTGTTTTTGGATCTTCCTCTCTAACGCGTAATTGATGATAACCAGATCAAATCTATTTTAGAAAAGACCCTCGCTCCTCGAAGTTTATCAAATAGATATCATATTCGGGGTAAATGATACTTATTCTTAATAGTTAGTGAGTTCAGTTTACAATAGTCTATTCATAATCTAAAGCTTCCATCATGTTTCTTGATAAATAAAACTAGAGTTACCCAAGGTGATGAAATTAATCGAATAAAACCTTTTTTCCAAAAGATCATCTAATTGGGTATGGAGTTCTCGGAGTTCTAAAGGAGTCATTCGATATAGAGGTGTCGAAATAGGAAGTGTATTGGGATAAATATTGACACTAAACTCGATTTCTTTAGAATGGGGTAATCCTGGTAAATCATAGGGAAAAACGTCTTCGAATTGTTCCAACAAATTTGGAATTAAAAAAGAGGTATGGATCTGGAAACTCAAGGGTTCAGATGGACCCGATCCTTGAAATATAAAAGAACAGTTATCTTCGTTTCAAAAATAAATGTTCTTAGCATGACAAATAATATAAGCATGATGTCTTGATAAAACATCCATTCCGATAATAATATCGAAACCACAAATATCTAAAATTATCAAATTAACAATGAGTATTCCTATACAAAGTTAGATTATACGATTCCTATAACCATGTGTTGGTGTAGTAATTTCACTTGTTGGTAATTCAATATCTAATATAGCAGTTAAAATGTAGGTAATAATTGCAATAATTTGAATAGTCTAAGACTAATAAAAGAATGTGTTGATCCCGAATCAAACAAAATACATGCAGGAAAATGTTGAAAAATTTCATACCTTTTATCACGACATGTGTATTTCGTGTAGGCAGTATAGTAGAATTCTTTCCACGAGTCGGGATTGGCTTAATTTCTTTAATAGAGTTTGGCCTGGATTGATTCTAGATAGGACATAATCTTAAATTTTGTGAGGGTTTATTTGACTGACGACAGATTGAAATAGATTTTATCTTAGGACATTGTGGCCGAATATGTCATACTTTATAACACTCATGACAACGGATTGCTGAACACGTTATGTTATGATGTGTATGTGAATAAGTTTGTCCACTTGAGTTTGAATAAAGGTGAGGTCTATAATGAGATGGAGTTCTAATGACATGGTTGTTTTTGATAGTAGGGGAGAAGATCGAATTATGGTAGAAGAAGTTCCACAATGGCCTTAACATCAATCAGTTGAGAATAATCATGGAGTTGTAAAAGAGCTATGAAATTATTAACTCTCGTATGTAATCCTCTATCAAACCACTTTCATCTCTTTACCTCAGTATCTACATATTCCAGAGCGTAACGAGACAATTCGGTAAACCTGACCTCGTATTGGGATACTGATAGGTCAGCTTGTTGTAATTTTAAGAAATCAACAGTTCGTTGATCTCGCTCAGTCTCAGTAAAATACTTTCTAAAGATTTTTTTTTCAAATTCCTTACAAGTAAAATTAACAACATTCGGGTTACGTGACACTGTTTTCCACGAGAAATTAGTTTCACCTTCTAATATATAGGCTATTAATGTCACTCGGAGATTAGTAGCTATGCCTACTTCGTTCAGAATTTTCACAATCTGGCGCATCCATTTCTCAACTTCATTGGCGCCTGTTTTTATAAGAAAAGATGGTCCTTAAGAGCATTCATTATACGAATTTCTTCGAAAATGTCCTCTGAGGTAGAACGAGTTATTTGTTGTTATCGAGCTAAAGAAGTAAGTTCGTGAAGATATCGCATGATTCCTTCAGTTTGATCTTGTTCATATTGAGTTTTATCGGAGGGAATTCGAGTACCGACCATCCTAAAAGTAAAACAATTAAAATAATAAGAATCATGAGCAAAAATAAGCCACGAGCCATTTACATTTCACATAATGAGTTATATGATACATTGGCATTATATATCACAACCTATGTTATTGCAGCTTAAGTTTTAGAATAGCATACTATCTACACTATTTTACTAGGTGATCCATGCTCGGATAACTTTTACTTTGGATTATTTAAGTGGGGAAAATGGCTTCATCACTGGAGCTGGACTCTAGACTAACTAAATAATCTCCCTAATCTGAACCATCAGTTAAATCATCTGTTGTACAAGGAGAATAGGCACCGTGCACTTCACCATTGGATGCGGCCTCGAGATACATCAGTGGAGTTAGCATCTCATCTACAGGGCAAGATTTATGGCCACTTGAAATATTGTCGGATCATTCACATTGTCAGCCCCCCAACCCCATCAGGATATAATTAACTAAATATTTCACAAACCACATTTATTATTTATTTATTTATTTAGTAATACATATTGAAACAACATCAGGGTTAAAATGCGGAATGCTAAAAATCCAATCGTTTTAAGGAAACGTAATTTAAACAGAACTCACATAACATTTAACTTAATTACAACTAGTATAATGTATAAAACAAAACTAACAAGACCCTACTACTATTAAATCAACCTCCTAGACCTGGTAGTGGCAGCTTCAGAAGCTGAAAATGTATACATATAAAACCATGAGTTTAAAAACTCATTGAATGTACTACATCTCTATATAGTAAAGGTATTGTTTTAACATCTCAGCATATCAATATATATCCATATTTGTGCCAAATTAGGGCATATACAAGAGTTAATAAACCCCACATCTCATGCCCGTAGGCAATAATCATATCCATAGGTTTTAATAACCCAGCATGTCCTGAATTGCATAATAACTCAACATATCTTGACTTTTATAAAGCCATAACATCTCAACATTTCTTGACTTTTAATAAGTCATAACATCTCAACATCTCATGACTTTTAATAAGCCATATCATCTCAATATTTAATACATACACATCATATCAATAATCAACTCAGTAAGTACACTCACATTGGGTTGTCAACTATGTATTCACGTTTCCCTCGGGTGGAGCTGAACTTGGTTGATTTGACCTTACACCTGTTAATCCAACCAAATTAGTACTGAATCTCAATCATAAGTATTATCTTAATATATCTATGTAACTTTCAATGACTATACAACAACAATGTAATTCAACTCAAGTCATATTCCATGAAATATGTGTAAAGACGAAACAATGGTATATATGTTGATAAGGTCATGAACATTCAACCCTAGAAACTACCTAGTAATGAATTTATAACTAAAATCAAGTAAACATAAAAGTATACTTATAAATATATATAAACATGAAACATGTACTCAAATACCCTTGGGAAGGAGTAAATAAAAACATTCTTTCATGGGGTATCCAGTATGGCCTCAAATTATTATCCTCCAGACTTAACCATCCCATATTCATAAATTGTACATATACAGGTATCCAAGATTATCAATATGAAAACATATCTTAATATACTTTCCATTACAAGTGACGGTGCAATTTTTCAAGCTTCCTATGGCAAGTTATGTCCATTTATTTACAACCTATTAAATCTGCCCCACAAGCTCCTCTATTGTTCCTTTCAACTTCCAAGAATTTTCATAATTTTTCTACAATATAAATTTCCATGAGTTTTCACCCATTTTCAATACACATACTGAATAGTACAAAATTAAAGCTTCATAATTGTTTGACTTCATTTTCTATGTTAAAAGCTTGACCAAACTCAGGGCTTATCGAAATTAAAGATCCAAACAGCAACCATGTACCAACTTGAAACCATCGCCAAGGCCCACCCACAAGGAGTTAAATTCTAATTTTTGGGTATGATATGAATATATGAGTCTAGTTTCATATCCAATTATAATTTCTCAATTCCAGTAAGCACACAAAATATATGCAAGTTTGAGTACAAGGGATTTCAATAACAAACAATACGAGCTACATACACCACTTATGTCACATGTGAACAAATACTTATTATCACAAAGGATGATGGAATTTTAATCAATAATTCATGATTTATATACTTTGAAATAAGTATAATACCATATTAAAATAATATTAATCATATAATTATACCTTGGAAGCACTTGAAGGATTTTGTTGGAATTTTTCCTAGCTTTTAATGTAACCCTTTCTTCTTTAAACTTCCACTTTCTCTTTCCTCAAGCTAAAAAACCTCCAAAACTGAACCTAGGATGTTATTTACTGAATAAATAGGTTTGAAGAAGAGTTTTAGGTCGGCCAAGGTGGCCTCCCATTGTGACACCCCGCCTAATTAAATACCGGGTGATCAGTCCTTTATTAAATTACAATTAAGGTGAACGGTTGGTTCATTCTTAGCATCACTGTCGCAAAATAAACTTTCCAATTGAAACACCCTACATAATTAAGCTAAGTGACAAAACCATTTAAATCATTATCTCCATTTATTAAATCCAATTATGAAATCCTTTATTACGTAACAGTTTAAGAATCACACAATTATTAAGACTGGAAATAAACACCCATGAATTTAATCATTCAGATAATTCAATACCAACTTCAAAACTACAAAGGAAAACCATCCCGACAGCAATTAAATCCCAAAGAGTAAAAACTCTAAAGATAAATAAACATAATCTCTGACAAATCCAATTGAATTAGGAAATGGGCGACACATGCCCTAACTAATCATAACTAGAATGAGAGTAGATTCAACATCGAGGTCGTCTAAGTAATGTCCTGCATCTCCCACATAAGCTGCAGCGCGTTTGGTCCAAGAATCTACGCAAGACGCCCCTGTGGCTGGGCACCTAAGATATATACAAGAAAAAAGAGATAACAGGAAACAGGTCAGAGCCCGAGTGTAAAACAGTTTAAAATTAGTTTAGTAAGTATTTAAAATGCTTACCTACTAATGCAACAACCATGTTAGTATGCGACACTCTCTTGAGATTTCTCACCTCTCATCTAGTGTGCACACCTACCGTACTAATAAATACCATTAATTTCCCTATCTTATTCTCCATAATGATTTATCATGTGAAACGCGAAATTTATGATATTTACTTTAGGAAATCATTCTCTTAAAGATTCCTTACGTTATTTAAAACAACTCATTATCGTTATAATGTTCCCGAACACTTATAATAAAATTGAAGCATTTATTAATTTCTTATCTACTTATACGCACAGTAGAAAGTTCCCATATAAATATACGTATATATATTAGTCACACATATAATATATATACTAACGGCACCTCACAAAAGATCTAAGATGCTTGCATACTCTGCTATCAAGTCCCCGTATCACACAAACTAAGGGAAATACTAGTTCGCAATCACTCTTGAACTGTATTAACACAAAACACAAACAATTGGAGGTGAAGCATAGTTCCCAGTCCTAAGAGGTCAACACATACCCACACGTCTCTTAGGATCATCTGACTATAACTCAGATATCCTGTAATCAAGGATACAATCTTCTAGGGTACAAGTCGTTATCCCCCTTAAAGTTCCAATCGAGATAAGACTGTCCCGACGCGAAAACCCCCGTGATAGCAAGTAGCTCGGGTATGATTTTTACACAATATATATATATATATATATATATATATATATATATATATATATATATATATATATATATATATATATATATATATATATATATATATATATATAATATGCACAATCATAAAGTCGTATATATATAAATATCCATATTTTTAGATTTGGTGTGTTCACGACCCATAATCATAATTATCATTTATTAACGCATTTTACTCGATTATTACGCATAATAACTCGTCATTTTTATTTTCATTTATAATGCATTTCATACTCACTTCTCCTTTCTCGATGTATTCTAAGTATAATTTCAGTAAACGTACACTCACTTATCTTCTGGTCTAACTCTCTTACGAGTCTCAATCTTTTATTTAAACATTTGCATAATCCCAGATGGGTAAATCACTCCCCGTTAACCCCTTTATTTCATTTTATATTAAATTCCTACTTATTGGGGTTTATATCCCAAAATGTTCTAACAATAATACTCCAGGGTTACTACGCATTTCAATCGGAATAACCCATTATAAGAGGGATGTACAGTTTTCCAGGTGGGGTCGATCGATCGAGGGAAGGGAGTCGATCAATCGATCGATCAATACTCTTAGGTCGATCGATCGATCAAGCAGTTATGGCGAAAACTGCATTTATCCAGTTACGGGTTTTCCTCTCCAACCTCAACCAAAACTTCATATTTGATTCCCAAACTCCCAACAAAAGTTATTACTAGTACCATACGCCTAAATACATGATTCTACAAGTAAAATATGCTTCAATTCATCAATTATAACTATATAATGGGGTAAAATTTGTCTAGACTTCAAGAACCCCAATTTCTCTTTTTCTTTCAATTCTTTCCAGAAGTGCGCTTCGTGGAGAGAAGAGCACGGGTGGAACTTTCGGCATACTACAAGGAAGGAAGGGGGAGTATTACGTGTCACTTAATGTGAGACATTTCAAGGGAAGAATTGATGTTTAGCGAGATGTAGTGATTAGTCTCTACATGCACCGCCCATAGGTAAGGTTTGGTTGAAAGAGGAGAATCAACCAAAGAATTTTGTGTTTATCGAAAATTCCTGAACTTGGAAGAGGTTGGTAAATTTGGTAAAGTTCTTGGATGAGTTGCCATCCTCAAAACAAGATCAAGGGTTTATCCTGAACATGTGAATTAAGTCGCCGAGAAGGAAGTGATTGATATTCCTTTGGACTGGCTTACAATATTAACTAGTATGCCCCAGACTTCCTTTGAAAGGAAGGATCGCGCCAGTGCATGGTCCGACGCAGTATAAATTTCTGAATCAGGATGAGATTTGGTAAATCCCACCTTTGATATGGGATTTCAGGAACCATCGGAGAAAAGATTTCGTTTTGAGTAGGATGTATCACCCTTAGCCAAAGAATGGGTGCACGGTGATTAAAGATTTGCGGAGCCACGTGAAGGAGATTTTGGAATCTTGATACGATGATTTCAAGAATGCTCTGTAGAAGCACTCGTACCTGTTTGTCGCGTACAAGGTACTTATTAAGGTTTTGTTATGGAAGAACCTCGACTATTCTCCTTCCGTATGTTTATAAGAGAGTAGGTAATCAGAATTTTTGGATCGGTCGAGAAAACATCCGATAAATGTGGTAGAATTCCACGAATGTTTTAGGCGAGCAAGAGTGATCAAATGTTCGTAATATTGTTCTCAGAATGGGAGTTTTGTATATGAATAAATCCGAGTATTTGTCATGTAGTGAGGTGCGGCCTCCTAATGTTAGTGAGATAATGAAATTTATAACGTATAGGCGTGACCTATGCGAATGTTGTCGGTTGGGAGCACGATGTGAAGTGTTTCCAAAGAGAATGCAAAACAATGTTACTGTGAAGAAAGGGCTATAGTGATTGAGCGTCGTAATGTGTAGTTAGTTTGAGTACGGAAAAGGATATCCAGAATTGTGCTACCTGATAGGCCTTATTTTCCGAATTTCGGGACGAAATTCAGTTATTAGGGGGAAAGTATGTAATACCCCGTATTTTTATAACTTTTAAATTATGGGATTTATTAAATTTAATTGAGATAAATTAATTTAATTTTAATCTGGAATGTTGCTTTAAATATTTACTAGCGTGACGAGAGTTAGTAATTATTGGAAATTTATTATTTGTTGCATATTACTGGATGAGTATAGTAATATATGAGATTTATTTTTATAATATTGTCACGTGTGAATAAAATGACAATTGTGGAAATTTAAGTCGGGACGCGCCTGTGTCGTGTTGGGACAAAATGTGAATTAATAAAAGTCAATATTTTATAAGTGGTTCGTATGGTGGTTTTGAGTGCGCCAACGCGTCCGGAAGGGTCGAGATGGTAAGAAAAGTATACCCGGGGGTTTAGTTCGGGTCTCGGGGCGTTTTTAGGCCTAATTAGTACCCCAGGAGGGCATTTTGGTCATTTCACATTTTTGGGTAATTAAACCCACGAAAATTAGAGGAGTTATATCAGATACCTAGGTTACCTTCTAGGGTTAGAAACTCTAAACACAAGTGACGGCCATAGGAGAGGAAGGAGAGAGCTCTCGAGGCAAATTCAAGACCCAAAACTCAACGGTTTGCACCGCCGCCACCACCAACGCGTAGATCGCGAGACGGGGAACGCAACCATACCGAATTCGGCATCAAACCAGACCTCTGAAAATCCCAAGCAAGTGTTTATCTTGCTTATTTCGTTGGTGCATCTTTCATATTAATTTAGGAGTAATTAATATGAGTTTTAATGGAGGAAACGCGATTTATGAAAGGAAAATCCATGTAGTATTGGTCTAATTGATAATTCTGAAAACCCTTGCCATGTAGAGGAATTTAAACCACGAAATTATGATGTGTATAAGAAGAGAATTATGGAAATAATTGTTAGAACCATGTTTAAGAGAATTTTAGGGTTCTGAAGATTTTGTATGAAATTGGGGCTGTTAATTCATGATTTAATCACAGAAATTCACATGCTTTACGTTGAAAATACCTAATATGATGATATAAGTTTAGTAGCATCAATTCTGGGACGATTGGGATTAGATAATATGTAAATTGTTGGTGTTTGGAGATAAAACCCGTAACTGCAGAATTTCAGTTTTCGCAGACCTGCTTGATCGATCGATCGAGCCCAGAGCTTCGATCGATCGAAGGTTTGATCGATCGAGCCCCAAACCTCGATCGATCGACCCCTCCTGGCAGACTCCTATTTCCCTTATTAAATGAGTTAAATTCAATTTATTGTGAGAAAATCCTTGGGCATCCTTAATGAAATGTTTTAGGAGATAGGGGAGACCAGTAGGACATGTGAATAGATTTTGGGACCCTCGATGTCGGGCAAGGATTGTATTTTGGGATAACTACATAAAGGTCGGTAAATTTATGATTCAAAGAGAGAGAGACACGTAAGAGAGTTACTTTGGGACAAATGTGTATACCTACTGAATTTTATACTTGGGAGGATAGAATCCATGCGCGTTATGTAGTAAGTGGAAAAGTTCCTCAAATTAAAGTAAGATGTGAATGGTTATACGTGATAACTATATAATGAGAAATAAATGCAAATGACGTAATTATGGGAATTGAGAATTTACCCATTATTGATATGGTAAAATGAGTATAGTTATATGATTGTGTATGCATATACTATCTATGTGTGAAAATCATGCCCACGCTACTTGCTATCCCTGAGGTTTCCACGCTGGGACAGTCTTATCTCGATGGGACCTTTATGGGGGATATTGACTTGTACCCTAGAAGATAGATATCCTTGGTACAGGCTATCGAAATGATAGTTCAGACGGTCCTAAGAGATGAGGGTATGTGCTTTCCTCTTAGAGACTTGGAATCTATGCTTCGCCTCATTTTATTTGTGTATGGGTATCCTTGGTACAGGCTATCGCAGTGATAGTTCAGACGGTCCTAAGGGACTTGGAACCTATAGTTTGTGTATGTGTTAATACAATTCGAGAGTGATTCCGAATTTTTATTCCCCTTAATGTAAGTGCTATGGGGTTTGGATAGTAGAGTATGCCCGCACCATAATTATTATGTGGGGTGCTGTTTTGATATATATATTTTCGAGTAGTTAATATATATATATATGAAATTCTGAAATCTGGAACTGTCTACTGTGATTTGATATGTAGGACATGGTTGATGACTCAAATTGTAAATACTTGTTTTGAGAAAGTATAATATGGAATTGGAAAACTTTATTGATTAATAAAGTCAAAATGAGAACTTTGGTTACTAATTGAAATATTCTTTTCAAACAATTGAATCGTTAAAATTGTGAATCTTATGAGTAATATAAGATAAATTAATCCATTGGGAAAGGATAGCGTGTTATATGATGAGATAGACCATTGGGAAGGTTAGTGCGATAGGTGTGCACATCAGAAGAGAGGTGAGAATTTCTCAAGGGAGTGTCGCATTAATATGTTGTTGCATTGGCCTGTATCGACTTAAATACTTGCTAAACAATTTTTAAAATCATATACACTATCGGGCTCTGACCCGTTTTCTATCTCCCTCTCTCTCTTGTATATATATGTATGTATTACAGGTGCCCAGTCACAGGGGCGTCTTGCTTAGGATCTCTTGGAAGGAACGCGCTGCAGCTTAGGTGAAAGTTGCAGGTCTCTTGATTAGACGACTTCATTCATCTGGATCCACTCTTAGTACTTTCATCTAGTTGGGCATGTGTAGCTCTTTCCATTATTCCGTTGTTATTGGACATTTGTATTTCAGTTATTTCTAGTATTGTTACTATGGGATTTATTCAGTTTGGATGTGTGACTTTAGATTTCGTATGTTGACATTCGATTGACGAATGTATTAAATTAATTGGATTATGTTGCAGAATTTAATGTGGTGTGATTCTTACTTATTGGATGTTGTTAATAAAATAAATGATTTTTCTTTAAATAAAATTTGGAAAGTATGTATGAAAAAGGTTTTGACACTTAGCTTAATTAATTAGGGTGTTAAATTGGAAAATTTTATTTTTCGACAGTGATGCTAAGAATGGACCAACTGTTCACCTTGATTTAATTTAATAAATGAGTGATCGCCCGGTATTTAATTAGGCGGGGTGTCACAGGTGGTATCAGAGCATCAGGTTCTAGTGTCCTTAGGATCTGTACGGCTTATTATGCTTTCAGCGTTGCTTTGTTTGTTATAGAGCCCTATGTTTAGGATTGTCGATTCCTTTGACGAGATTTCGTTCTCCTGCTATAATGTGTATACATTAGTGTATTCTAATTTCGTTCGGATGTGTGCGTATACCGAGCGATGACGGAGGTCAGAAAAGGACCATTAAGCGTACATCAGGAGGCAGGGCTCAGCTGAGATTATGAAATATATCCGAGGATGATGACCGCAGTCGAGGTCACCTCCATTATGGCACGAGAAGCCACGACTAGAAAGGCGACTAAGGTGCAACAATGATTTTTCAAATGTTGTTATAGTCAAATGAAGTATGAGGGTAAACTTACCCAATGTATTACAAAAATGTGTAGAGACTGTCAGTGGGAAATTTTAGAAATGCGGAAATTGCTTGTGTTTACCAAAGGAGGTAAAGTATCCAAAGGTTTAGTTATAGGACGGAGTGTGGCAAACTGAAACTGAAAATTTAGAGAAAATTTTCTTGGCTTTCGGGACGAAGTTGTAATGGTTGGAGTCAACCACCAATTTTAGAAGTGGAATGCTATGCCTATAGGAGAACCTTAGGTACAGTGTTGACCGTATGTTCCTTCCTCAACTGTTCAGGGTGAGAAGCAAACGTGGTTCTGAACTCATCGTAGGAGGGCATGACAAAGGTCCAAATTGTGGATATGAATCCTAATCATTAGCAAATTTTGTATCGAAAGAGATAGATACTAGTGGAGAAAACGACTCCAAGTGGGAGATCGACACGTAGTAATAGTTGATAACACTCAAAGAGGTAATTCTGATGGACGAACGATTCAGAGGTTGACATTGTCATATTTTGTCAAAATAGATGATAACGCTTCTTTGTGGGGGAAGTTAAAGAAATCGAAGAATTTAGTCGAGAATGAGACTGAATACAACGGTGGTGGTATAGCACCACAAAAGGATGTGGATACACATCAGGAAAACCATTTAAATGCTTCAGATAGTTAAATTCTTACCAAGTGATGGTAAATTCAGTAAGTACTATTATAGATAGTAACATGATCTTTATGGCCTAAAAAGCTAAGGGAACAACCGGGATGGCTAAGAGGAATCGAGCCTACTAAAGTCCAAGAGATGGACAATCCTAACCTGGTTAGTAGGACAGGTGCTAAGTGGATTATGTTTTGAGGTATTTTGTGCGGAGTGAGATCGCTCGCGATAATATGTTCCAAAGTGAGTATAAGGACAAGAATAAGGTGCCTAGTAAAAGGCAACGATTAAAATAATTTTGTTTGGTTTGAGTAGACATGTTACGTTCGGAAACCATTTGCGCAGTCAAGACTATTGACAAGGTAGAAGTGTAAGTTGTATCCTCAGAGGATGAGGCGTGTTTATGTGACACGAGAGAGTCACTATATTTTGTTCATTGCTAGATTAGCATGTGAGACGAGTTTAATGCATATAATTATAAATGTTACCATTATGTGAATATTTTTCCCTAGTGTAGCGGGATTTTTATTTAGTGCTATCCGTGGAGGATGGATGAGTATATTAACAAGTTTTGTACCTTATTGAGGTTACTCGTTGTAGTGATGCGATACACGAGTATGATATTATCTTTGTTAAAATGTTATAGAAATGGGTAGTATGATAGTGGGCATTTATTGCAAGGCTATCGGAGTAGTTGCATTGGTGCGACATGTTTTATGTTTGTTTTGGCGAGGCTTTACCTGTAAGAAGGTTGGACTCGCACCTATATTATCTATCCAAGAGACTTCGGAGGAGATAGTGGGCTCGAGATATTCGATGCCAAAGTATGTATAGACTTTGCCAATATGATTCCGTATGTATCGGGATTTACCGTTAAGCGAAAAGATTTGACGTAGTATTATGTTTGGCACTCCGGACTTAGTGAAAGGAAGAATGCATTGTTATATTTATCCTTTAGAGATGTAGGAGTTAATAGTTATACCCCTATTATTAGGGAAAAGAATTTCGAGAATTCCGATTGTATATATTCGAGGTTTATGGAATGCTATTACCACCAACCTATGCTGAAAGATAGTGAAATTTGGTGAAACGTTCTTTGTTAAGCATAATTACGGGAGAAATTGTAACTTTTCTGTCAAGAGACAGAATAAAGGGGTACATGCCACGGACGGAGGACCTAACGGATTTCGATAACCGACAATGCTAGGTAGTAGTGTATCGAGGGGGTTCCTTATTTGGATTTCGCTTTGCGAGACATCCCACGCATGAAACTTAGCGTAAGGTTGGAAATAGGGAGACGTTTGGTCACTATTCCACGAGTTCGGTACCCTGGTCGAAACGGGATCAAGTAATTATGTATGTAAGTTGGAAGTTGAATTTTGTTTTAAGGTCATTGGAGCCGGATCTTGTGGTAAGAAAGCATTGAAAGTTACCCTACGAGTTGAGGGGTAGAACGATGATAGGGAAGATTTTTTTTTTTATATTGCCAAATGGGCAGAATTATTTGGGTCTTATGATCCAGGATTTGTTATTGCCAATGGGCAGGATTGTTCGAATTTTATATCCACCGATTCGATATAGAATTCGTATTCCATTGCAGGTAAGGAGTACCTCACTAAGCTAAATGCTTACTGTTTATATTTTAACAATTTCAGGTTTGTACGCTGCCAGCTAGGATACCATATGATCGGTAACTTTGAGAGTTGCACCGTTGGAGAGAGCTGAGGTTTAAATATGGGGCTTTTATCATTGTCACACTGAATGTTTTAATATACTCACACGTTGTATATATTGATTTAGTATGGATTGAGTTGATCATAGTTAATCACAGTATTGTATATCCGCTTAATTATGACTCTGATGCTGATTTTTATGGTATAAGAATAATATTATGTTCATTATGCACATTATGTGGGAAAATATTGATGAATGAATCATATTTCCAATGGGCTCAAGATTATGATCTAATTATTCTAATAACAAATGATTAGTATGGATATTGGGTTGGGGGTGTGACAATTAGTGGTATCAGAGCGAGGTTATTAATTTTGGACGTGTGTGACAGTTAGATGGCAGTATTGAGTTGATTTGATATTTATGAATTATTTATGCACTAACCAATAGTTTAATATTATAAACTGTTTATATTGGTTGTTAGAACTTTGTTGTATTACAGATAATTACAGATGGAACCTGGGAATGGACAACATAGAGAAGAGGGAGCAACTTCTCGTACAGATAATACTGAAGTGGAGCAGAGCGTTGCTGGAAGGGCTAGAGAGCAGGGGCAGCCTACAGAGATGCAAATAATGGAACAGGCAATATTGAGGATGGCAGAACAATAGGAAAGAAATATGGCATTAATGGCAGAGCAACAGGCTAGATATCTAGAATCAAAGACTGTGGCCAGGATTGAGAAAGAGGCAAGGAAGGAAATGAAGGATTCCATGCATGAGAATCCTTCATTGTTGAACCCTCCAGGATATTCAGGGTCAGTTGAACCTACAGAAGCTGAGATGTGGGTCAGGGATATAGAAACTATATTTGCAATTATGAAGGTTCCAGATAACCAGAAAGTGAATCTAGCTGTGTTTAAGCTGAAATGATAGGCCAAATATTGGTGGGAAGTTAGCAACCATTTGGTGCCCAGGATGGAAGGTACTTATGTTATTACTTGGACTGAATTTATTAAAGCTTTGTATGTTAAGTATTTCCTTAAAGTTTATAGGAGGGAGAAGCTGAGGGAATTTATAAATTTGACCCAGGGGAAAATGTTTGCGAGGGAGTATGAGGCTAAATTTACTGCTTTGTCTAGATTTGCTACTAAATATGTGGAGAATGAAAAAGATAAATGTAGTAAGTTTCAAGATGGACTGATTTGGCCTATTCAAAATAGAGTGGCCACTTATGAGTTAGAAGATTATGCTTCTCTGGTAAAGAAAGCCACGATAGCAGAAAGGCAAATAAACCAAGGGGTGGCGAGTAGAGAGAGTTTTAATAAAAGTAGATTTGATGCATTTAAGTCTAAGGGAGGTGAGGGTGGAAGTGTTAAGATAGAACCTCATAAATTTCAGAGAGGAGGTGGAGATAGTGGTAGAGGTCAGGGGAGATTTGGCAGAGATACTAGGGGTAGAGAATCTTCTAGTCCGGTTAAGTGGTCAGTAAAGGGCGAGGCACCGACAAGAGTTATTACATGTTTCTTTTGTAAAGAGGAGGGGCATTATAAATTCGAGTGTCTTAAGCTTAAAGGAGTGGAATTCTACCATTGTCATCAAGTGAGGCATGTTAAGAAGAATTGTCCGCAGTTGGTAGAGACTCCAGCAGCACTTAGTGAGGCAGTAAGCAGAGTGTTACCTCCAGGCAGTGGAGCAAAAAGTGTGGGTAGAGGACAACCTAGTGGTTCTAGGCCAGGTGGACGAGTATTTAAGATGAAAAAAGCTCAGATTACTCCAGATGTGGTGACAGGTACACTTTTTGTTACTGATAGAGGTGCTTATGTTTTGATTGATCCTGGTTCCACACATCCTTTTGTGTCCTATGCTTTTGCTGTATACCTGAATAGACCATGTACTCGTTTAGATGTGGGGTTGTGTATTTATATGCCTATGGGGGATATGGTTGTAGCTGAATATGCTTTTCATGATTGTGTTTTGATTGTGGGGTCTAGAGATACAATTATATATCTACTTCCATTGTATATTTTTGATTTTGATAGAATTTTGGGAATGGATTGGTTATCAAAATATCATGCATCTATGGACTGCTTCTGTAAGGAAGTTGTTTTTAATATGTCCGGTGAGCCTGAATTTAAATTTGTGGGGGAAAGAAAAATTGTTCCCAGTTGCATCATTTCTGCTATTTAGATGAGGAAATTATTGAGTAAGGGTTGTGAGGGTTTTATTGAATATGTTCTTGACACTAGGAAGGGGGCTTTACAGTTAGTTGATGCTCCTATTGTACGGGATTTTTCAGAAGTGTTACCTAGTGAGTTGTCCGGGTTACCTCCAGAAAGAGAGGTTGAATTTAGTATTGAATTAGCATTGGGGACATACCTTATTTCAATGGCACCGTATAGAATGGCACCTGTTGAATTGAAAGAACTTAAGATCCAGTTGCAGGATTTACTTGATAGGGGGTTTATACAACCCGATGTATCTCCACGGGGTGCACCAGTTTTATTTGTGAAAAAGAAAGATGGTACTATGCATTTGTGTATTGATTATAGGCAACTGAATAAAGCTACAATTAAGAACAAATATCCTTTACCTCGTATAGATGATTTATTTGATCAGTTACAGGGTGCTAAAGTGTTTTCAAAGATAGACTTGCAATCAGGGTATCATCAGTTGAGGGTGAAGGAGATTGATATTTCTAAAACTGCTTTTCGCACTCGGTATGGTCATTTTGAGTTTTTAGTGATGCCTTTTGGGGTGACTAATGCTCCAGTTGTATTTATGGATCTTATGAATCGGGTAATGCATCCTTTTGTTGATTCATTTATGATAGTTTTTTATTGATGATATCCTGATTTATTCACGTGATATGGTTGGACATAAAAAGCATCTCATAACTATTTTGAATGTGTTGAAAGATAAGCAATTGTATGCTAAGTTTAGCAAATGTGAATTTTGGCTACCAAAAGTTGTATTTTTAGGCCATCCTATTTCTGGATATGGTATATGTGTTGATCCCAAGAAGGTGAAAGCTATTATAAATTGGGAGAGGCCCAATAATGTGACTCGGGTGAGGAGTTTTCTGGGTTTAGTTGGGTATTATAGAAGGTTTATTAAGGAATTTTCTTCGATTGCCTTGTCGATGACTAAACTAACCCGGAAAGATGTTGAGTTTGAATGGAATTCTGATTGCGAAAATAGTTTTGATGAATTGAAAAAGAGGTTAGTAACTGCACCTGTTCTTACTATTCTGCATGGTGGAGATGGTTTTATTATTTATACTGATGCTTCACACCAGGGGTTGGGTTGTGTTTTTATGTAGAATGGTAAAGTTATTGCTTATGCTTCTAGGCAGTTGCGTACACATGAACGTAATTATCCTACACATGATTTGGAACTTATTGCTATTGTCTTGGCTTTGAAATTATGGCGTCATTGTCTATATGGTGAGGTATGTGAAATTTTTACTGACCATCAAAGCCTTAAGTATTTATTTACTCAGAAGGAGTTGAATTTGAGACAGAGGCGATGGATGGAGTTAATTAAAGACTATGATTGTACAATTCACTACCACCCAGGGAAGGCAAATGTAATTACAGATGCTCTGAGTAGAAAGGCTTCGGGCAGGTTATCCTGTATTCGGTGTGCTAGAGTTTCCCATATCATGGAGTTGAGATTGATGGGAGTAGAATTGAAGCAAGCCGATGGGGACAGGTTCTTTGCTTATGTAAGCATGAGGCCTTTGTTAGCTACCTGTATTCGTGATTAGCAAAGCCAAGATCCTTTTCTTGAGAAAAAACGACAAGATGTCTGAGATGGTAAGTCTGAAGATTTTTGTATTGTGAATGATGGCACTTTATTGTATAAGCAACGGTTATGTGTGCCTAATGTGGGTGGATTGAAAGAGGAAATTTTATATGAGGCTCATAATTCCATTTATACTATGTGTTGACACCAAAATTAGTATGCTGATGTGGACGAATAATAAGAAGACACGTGTCAATCTACGTGGCACAATAAAAACGAGGAAGATTGTTTCCCCGACCAACATACTCACTCCGAGCAATAAGTATACTCCGAGGAACACCAATCCTCCGAGGAACTCCAATGCTCTGAGGAACTCTTGGACGACAAGCAACTAAGGCGGTTCGAGCTGCACCTCGACCACAGCATTAATTGCCAGATAATCAACAGTTTAACTATTCATTGAATACTTATCATCTTGACGTGCACGTTTGAAGAACATTAAATGAATTACCCTTTCATATGTGTATCATTTAATGTAACACCCTTTCATGTACAACCTAAGGGCTATAAATACCTTGTATCACCCTCATTCAAAGGGACCAGAATTTCTTGATAGAGCTTGTAATCGAGAATTCCCAAAACACTCAGCAATAACATAACAGTGGATGTAGGCCATTCTTATAAGGCTGAACCACTTTAAAAATCTTTGTCTCATTTTATTTATCTGTGATTGAATAATTAGAGCAATCTAATTTTTTACATCGACAGATTGGCGCCGTCTGTGGGAAGCGATTGTTATTATCGTTTTTCACCAAAAATCATTCTTCATCAATGTCGGATAACCCAGAATCTAGCAATCGAAACGCTGGAAATGCTGGAAATCCTCCAAATCCCTCTGCACCTCCAGATCTGGCCGGAATTATGACGAATCTGGCTCAAGGACAAATCGCCATGCAAGACACAATGAGGCAACTTATACAAACCCTTCATGGCGGTGCACCTGCACGTTCAGGACAGCGAAGTGGTCAGAGGCAAACTTATTTACTTTCTTCACGATCCAGACGTACTGAGTCATATCGTAATGAGGAGTCTGATGATTTCTCTTATCAACCTGGGCGAACTTCGTCAATAAGGGCTATAGATACTGATCAACGTATCACTCTCTCTCCAGAAAGACCCAGCGCCTTAGAAAGACTGAGTAGGGTGTCTCCTTTCAGTCGATTAGGCCCTAGGAGGAATAGGAGTCCACCTAAGACCATGTCGAGGAGTTTTCGACAACCATCAGATCTAAGAGAAGGATCAGCACAATCACGACCAGTTGCTCGTCAAGATAGATCTCAAAAGGCTACTTCAGAACGATATATTGCTCGAACCAATAGGCCCGAGGAAGGAAATGAAACGTGGAAAGGGTCCCTTCAGCGATTGGAGGATAGATTGGGAGAAATGGCTAGGGCGAAGAATCCCCTACAACGAGCTTTTGTTCAAGGGACGCCTTTTGTCCAGGCTATTGTGAATTTTCCTACACCGTCAAAGTTTAAAGCACCAGTAGGGACCCCTAAATATGATGGAAAGACAGATCCTATTCTTCATATAAAGAAATATCAAGCTGCCACCGATATCTATGTTGTCCCCGACGAGATGAGATGCAGAGCGTTCTCAGGAACTCTTACTGGAGCTGCCCAGATATGGTACAACAATCTTCCTCGGGGTAAGATTTCAACTTTCTTTCAGTTGGCCGAGTTGTTCATCGGCAATTTCTATTTTGGAGCAAAGCCAGTAAAACGAGTAGCACACTTGCTAAGTGTTAGATAAAAATCTGGTGAGAGTACTAGAGATTACACAACCCGTTTCAATAACGAGAAGCTGGAAGTTATAGATTACGAGGAGAAGACAACAATCACCGCCTTGATGAGTGGGTTGTTGCCTAATAAGTTGTATTACACCTTGGCGAAAGATCCACCTAAAACTATGTCAGAGTTGATGGCAAAAGCGGCCAAAATCATGATTGCCGAGGAAGCTATGGTTGCAAAGAAGAATATAAATAAAGACACCAAGGTGGACGTCGACAAGTCTAAAAATAAAGAGCATAAGGGCAATAGTGGCGACAAGCGTTCCAGAAATAATAAGTCATCTTGGGAAGTCCTGAAGAAATTCGATAATTATACTCCCTTGAAAATGGGTATTAATCATGTCTTGGAAGAAATCAAGAATAACGAGGAAGTAAAGTGGCCGAAGAAACTGAGGTCAGATCCTGATGCGAGGAACAGGGACAAATATTGCGAGTTCCACAAAGATCATGGTCATATGACTAAAAATTGCATAGCTCTTCAGAACGAGATTGAAAAACTCATCCGAGGAGGAAAGCTAGCAAAGTATGTTGATCGGGGAGGTAAAAGAAGAAATAATGATCGAACTAGAGAGAGGTCTAGATCTCCTCGTCGAGCAGAGGAGAAAAAGAAGAGAGACCACGAAGATGATGTCGAGGATAACCCCGATCTTCCCAAGAAACCAAGGCAGCCAGAACGAGAGGTATTTTCCATACGTTTTGGGTCATTTGATTGTAATGTCATTACAGGAGGAGATGCAGGAGGAGGAGATCTTACTGCAGAAAGAAAAGCTTACCTCGGAAAGGCACAAGCTTGCTCGTATATTCAGCGAATAAATTTGGCCGAGGAGGATCGTCCGAGGAAGGTAAACAAAGAGAAGCTGGTTATTGGCTTTTCAAAAAATGACCTGGCAGGTGTTCTTTACCCTCACGATGACCCTTTGGTGATCAAAATGAGGATGAAAGAAGTAGTGATTTCAAGGGTGCTGGTAGACAATGGCAGTTCGACAGACATCATGTACTATTCGTGCTTTGACAGCTTAAATTTGAAGTTATCTCAATTGGAGCCTTATCACAGACCTCTTCTGGGTTTCGCCGGCGAGAAAGTTTTTCCACTTGGGACGATCAAGTTGGATATATTCATTGGAACTTGGCCTGCTTGTCGAACAGAGAGAATACGCTTCTTTATAATGGATAAGAATGTGCAGTCAGCCTACAACATCATCATGGGAAGAGTTGGTTTGAAGAAGTTCGAAGCAGTTCCATCTACAATACATCAGTACTTAAAATTCCCAACAAATTTTGGAGTGGGAGTTGTGAAAGGTGATCAGAAAGTAGCTCGGGAATGCTATTATTCGTCTGCCGAGCAAGAGGAGCTTGAGGAATCAAGGAAAAAGACTACTACCTACCAGGTGGATGTAAGTACCGAAATTGAAACACTTGATCCCCGAGATGAATCTCAACTTGTAAAAGGACAGGTGTTAGAATCCACAGAAAATGTTATCCTGGACGACGAGCATCCTGAACGAGTAACCCAGATAGGATCATCGTTGGATGTTTCAATAAAACAGGAGTTGATAACTTTTTTGAGAAACAGAAAGAAAACTTTTGCATGGAGTCATGAAGATATGTCAGGAATAGATCCAAACTTCTTATGCCATGAACTCAATGCGAATAGGGAGATCAAGCCTGTAAAGCAGAGAAGAAGGGTATTTAGCCCCGAGAAGAATCAAGCTATTCAAGAGGAGGTCGACAAGCTCCAGAAAGCCCAATTCATTGAAGATGTGAAGTATCCAGACTGGTTGGCAAATGTGGTGATGGTAAAGAAGAAAAACAATAAATGGAGAATGTGTGTTGATTTCACTAATCTCAACAAGGCCTGCCCAAAGGATCACTTCCCATTGCCCAGAATTGACCAACTAGTGGATGCTACCTCGGGGCACGAGCTGCTTAGCTTCATGGATGCTTATTCTGGTTATAACCAGATCAAAATGAAACCTGAAGACAGGGAAAACACTTCTTTTATTACCCCTAGGGGAACTTATTGTTATAATGTTATGCCTTTTGGTTTGAAAAATGCAGGAGCGACATACCAGCGGCTGATGAACAAGGTTTTTGCCGAATAAATCAGTTGCAATATGGAGGTCTACGTCGACGATATGCTGACAAAGAGCAAAAAAGCTGCTGATCATCTAGTTGACCTAGGTCAGACCTTTGATCAACTGGATAAATACCAAATGAAGCTCAACCCGACGAAGTGCACCTTTGGAGTACGAGAAGGAATGTTCCTCGGGTACATCGTCAACCAGCGAGGCATTGAGGAAAATCCAGCAAAGATCAAAGCTCTTTTAGGATTGCGATCTCCAACGACGAAGAAAGAAGTGCAGAGTCTTACAGGACGAGTTACAGCGCTCAATAGATTTGTATCTCGAGCAACTGATAGGTGCCTTCCATTCTTCAAAACACTTCGAAAAACTTTCGAGTGGAATGATGAATGTGAAAAAGCCTTTCAAGACTTGAATAAATATCTGGGAACACCTCCATTGCTGTCCAGATCAGTGATGGGAGAAAATTTGTACTTATACCTGGCAGTATCAGAAAATGCGGTCAGCTCGGCATTGATCAGATTGGAGAATGGAGTCCAAAAGCCAATTTATTACACAAGTAAGGCTTTCCGAGGTGCAGTGATCAGGTACCCAAAGTTGGTAAAATTGGCATTGGCATTAATTGAAGCAAGTAGAAGAATGAGGCCATATTTTCAGGCCCATACCATTATCGTGTATACCGACATGCCATTAAGACAAGCCCTTCATAAGCCAGAAAAGTCAGGAAGACTGATGTACTGGGCAATAGAGCTCGGTGAATATGATATTGTGTATGAACCCAGATCATCATTAAAAGGGCAAGCTGTAGCAGACTTTATAGCAGAGTTTACATATCCTGATACCCCCGAGGAACAAAAGTTGCTCGCTGACCAATCTGCGGATGTTACAGGATCAACAAACATAAGTCCAGACCAACTCCGGTTGGTAAAAGGGCTTGTGGATGTAGAAAGATCATCAAATTCAAAGCCAGACCAACTACGGTTGGTAAAAGGGCAAGAAGAGATGGTCGACGAGGAGCAAAAAATACCAGGGGAGGATGAAACAAAACAGCAAATATTTCACCGAGGAACGCTGTCAGATAAGAATTTTGAAGACGAGTTACCTACGTGGAGATTGTATGTAGATGGGTCATCTTGCACAACAGGTTGTGGAGCCTGGATCATTTTGAACACCCCAGACGAGATTGACGTGGAATATGCCTTACGATTCTAATTCAAAGCTTCCAATAATGAGGCTGAGTATGAAGCCTTAATAGCGGGTCTTAATTTAGCAAAGATTATGGAAGCACAACAAGTGATGGTATTCAGTGATTCTCAATTAATTGTGAATCAGATAATGGGAACGTATGCAGTTAAAGGAGAACTAATGGTCAAATATCATGCAAAGGCGATGGAGTTGTTGGCAGAATTTGATGCCATTCAGTTAATCAGAATACCAAGAATGGATAATGCACAAGCAGACGCACTGGGCCGCCCGACTAGCATCAGCTACTCGTACCGAGTTACGAAGAACGATACCAATTGAGGTGTTAGAAAGTCGAAGCATAGATGAAAGCTTGACGATGAATGTTATTTCCCTTGATTTACGACCATCTTGGATGGATCCCATCAGGGCATATGTCGAGGAAGGAGAATTACCGGAGGATAAGATCGCTGCCAAGAAATTAAAGTTTAAAGCTGCTCGGTATGTACTAACTAATGGTGTTTTGTATAGACGAGGAATTATGGCAGGTTTGCAAAGATGTGTACATCCCTCCGAGGTGAAAGAATTGATTGAAGAGATCCATGAAGGGTCTTGTGGACCCCATGTAGCAGGTCGACCACTTTTGCAAAGGGTGATGACGCAAGGATACTACTGGCCAACGATGAGAGCTGATTGTATAGCCTATGCCAAGAAGTGTGACAAGTGCCAACGTTTTTCCTCCATCCGACGAACTCCACAAGCATTATTGACACCCATAACTTCCCCTTGGCCATTTTCCATGTGGGGAATTGATCTGGTTGGACCACTGCCCACGACCCGAGGACGATTCAAGTACCTCATCGTCGCAGTGGATTATTGAACTAAATGGGTAGAAGTTGAGCCTCTGATTGATATGACGTACGAGAAGGTGTACCAATTCGTTTGGAAGAACATCATCTGCCGATATGGTCTCCCTCATGCCTTCATTACAGACCATGGAACACAATTCGATAACGAGGATTTTGCCGCCTATTGTCATCAGTCAAACATTTTGAAGGTTCATTCAGCACCAGGCCATCCTCAAAGCAATGGACAGACTGAAGTGACGAATATAACATTATTAAATGGTTTGAAGAAGAGGTTAAATGAGGCTAAAGCTAACTGGATTAATGAGCTACAATCAGTATTGTGGGCTTACCGAACAACTCCCCGAGCAACAACTGGAGAATCACCATATATGCTGGCGTTTGGAAGTGAGGCTGTAATACCTGCCGAGTTGGGTCTTCCGACACATAGAGTGCTGATTTTCAATTCACCAGTCAGTGACTTAATGAGAAGACTGGATTTGGATATGCTCGAGGAGGTTAGAGAAGAAGCAGCCATTAGGAATGCTACATATCAACAACGAACAGCTTTGTTCTACAACAAGAGGGTGAAGAAATGCGATTTAAAGGAGGGAGATTACGTGCTAAAGAAGGTCATTCAGAAGCACAATAAATTGGAAGCAAATTGGCATGGACCTTACCGAGTTACAGAAGTTGTTCGACCAGGAACTTACCGAATAGCAAGTCTAGAAGGAGAGGAATTCAAGAATGCTTGGAATGCTGAACACCTTCGCAAGTATTATCAGTGATGTAAAATGTACAGCAGGTCCATCAATATGAATAAAACGATGATGTTTCACCATTTTTCTCTCCTTTGTTTGAATGTTTTTCGGGGAATACTAGTGTTGTACACTACGCTGCTCGACAGCAAAAAGAAGACGATAGTTCAAACCCACGACCAACTCCGATTGGTAAAAGGGCGAGAACAAACTATACTCCTTTGGTTAGGAGGCATACACTAGCGTGACCAACACCGGTTGGTAAAATAACTAGTAGATAGTTCGACCGTGATCAACTTCGGTTGGTAAAATAGCGAGAACACGATAGTTCAGACCCACGACCAACTCCGGTTGGTAAAAGGGCGAGAACAAACTATACTCCTTTGGCTAGGAGGCATACACTAGCGTGACCAACTCCGGTTGGTAAAATAACTAGTGGACACTAATAGTTCGAGCGTGATCAACTTTGGTTGGTAAAATAGCGAGAACAAACTATACTCCTTTGATTAGGAGGCGAACACTAATGTGATCAACTTTGGTTGGTAAAAGAGTTAGTGGGCATGATAGTTCAAACCCATGACCAACCCCGGTTGGTAAAAGGGCAAGAACAACATTCTTAAAAATGCCAATCTCGGTTGGTTTGAAAACAAAATATGCTCTCAAATGCCAACTTATATTGGTCGGGAAGTAAGTTATTACATAAAAGTTCATCGAAGAACAAATACTCCAAACTGAACCAGGTATAGTTGGTCGGGAATAAAAACCCACTAACTGTAGTTGGTCGCCGAGAAAAAATCTTTGACCTTGGTTGGTCGAGCACATTTATTGAAAAAGACAAAATTTACCAAGTATAGCTGGTCGGGGATAAAAACCCATTAACTATAATTGGTTGACGAGCTCAATTTAAACAACCTTGGTTGGTTGTAAGAAATTTTAACATTTTTTATACTCATTACTTTGTTATTAAGTGATCGAGCAACATTTTTGATACTTGTAATTTTTTATTACTAGATTGGTCGATGAACCACAAAGAATTGTTATGCAATCACAAATATAAAAGTGTTAAACAAGTACAAAACAATAGCAATACAGATTTGCAAACAAAAAATGAAAGTCTTTCATTAAAATTCAAAATAAATTACAAGTTACATATGTGTGATAACTATTACATTAAAAATCATATTCTATTGTTTTTTTCCCTCAGCCTTCGACACAGGTTCCTCGCCAACAAGAGGATCATTTAATGTCTGAGGAGAATTGATAAAATTCAAGTCCTTCAACATTCTAAAATTCATTACTGAAGGAGTATCCAAGAGATGCTCGGGACGAGATATTTCAATTTGAGAATGAAGATTATAGTCACCAAGATATTTTGAAATTAAGCTCCGAGGAATGGCACGAGCTGGGATCCATTCCATGTCCAATTTATAGGGTGGTACAGGCAAGTCTAGTAGCCCCGGAGTATGATAATCCCACAGGTAGTGCCCCTGTTCGAGCTTCAACACACCCAGGGCGTTCAACCATCCCTGTTTATAACCTTCATTATTGGCATTTTCAATGCGAGCATCTAAGTGATAAAGGGCCTCATTATAGTCTGCATTCCAGAATTCGCGAGGTTGTTTATGGAATTGGAAAGTTAATCTTTCTAACTGCTTATGAAGGTTCCTGGCAAAAACATCCTTATTATTCAAAGCAGACTTCGTCGCAGTAAGTTGATCTTCCAAAGTCAGGATTTTCTTGGACATTTCAGACAAAGCCCGATCTTTTGCGTTCAACTGGTACGCTTGAGTTTCCAATGTTGACAGAGTACGAGCTTCTTCAATACTACGAGGAGTTCTTGATCGACCCCGAGCAGCTGGAGTGCTTCGTTCCTCGTTAACATTCTGGGCAGCTCTTCCTCGCCCACGAGAGCCTCTTCCTCGTCCCCGAGCAGTAGCAAAAATACCAGACCTTCTTAAAGTATCCAATTCTTGCCTTAATTTGGCATTCTCAACCTCTAAGAATGAGAACCCTTCGTCGGAGACTGGAACCAAGGCAGTGGAAGATGAAGCTGCAGACTTATACTGTGCCAACTCTGTCTGCAAATTGTTATTCGCTTGTTCCAGCAGCTCGGCGATCTGTCTGCAGGCCTCAACTTCACCTTTTAGGGTCCTCTCCCTGACATCATACCCAGCAATGAGTTTGTCATAGCCCTTCTCGGCAGAAAGCTGTTGATATTTCTTTTCATACCCCTTATGTAACAAGGCATTTGACTCCCTGTACTGATCCTTGAGATCTTCTAGAGTATATTGAAGCTCCTCGATCATATCATAGTAGGCCACGTTATTGGCCACTGCTCTATCAAGTAAGTCCTTTAAGTACCGATAAGCTTCGATTATTTGCTCTGAAGCACCATGACTAAGGATATTGGTAATTTCGGATGTACTGAGGTCTGTGTGACCAGCTTTATAATTCTCGTGGCATTGCTACATCAACTTTGTGTCATTAGCAGACAAAAGATCCATCCTGGCCAGAAACTAACAGAGAAAGAAAAAGAAAATCAAGACAGAGTGCAGATAAAGAAGAGACAATAATATGGAAAGAAAGAACTCAAATTTTATTAGATCATAAGGCAAAAGTTACAAAGATTTGAGATACAAAGTACAAGTAAGGAGAAAAACAGAAAGATAGTACCGAACAACTTCACACCTTTTCCTTGTCTCCCAAGACTTTCTCGGGAGGCTGGGACGAGGAGCTTGGTTGCTCGGTGGGAACACTGATTTGACCGGCTGGAGTTGGGATTTGTTCAAGAGGAGCAGGCAAAGAAGAAATCTCCTCAGCAGATGTCTGGTTGGGTTGAGGAGCAAGGATTTGATCACCCACAATCATTGAAGATTCTTCGGATGCAGCTTCGTCTTCATCTTCGTCTTCAATAACTGGAGGAGGACCAGGGAATAGCTCGGAGTCCTCGCTCACCTTTAATTCCTGCAAGGAAGCAACCCAACCATCATGGAAGAATTTCAAACTTCCATAATTCACCTGGTTCATCATTGCTGCTACCCCCTATCCCATCCTTTATCCCAACCAGTCCGAAAGGATTTCTTCACAGCTGTTTTTCTCTTCATCTTCTCCGAGGAGAGCTTCTCGGATAGAAGGTCCTCGGAGGCTTTCAGCTTGGCCTCCAACTCCTCCTTCTGACGATTTTCTTCGTGCAGAAGTGTCAGCTCTTCCTCAACTGATTTCAGCTTATCTTCAAGCTCCTCGAAAGTAGTGAGCTTCTCGGAGTATTTCTTATTCTCCCTCTCCAAGTCCTTCACCTTGTTTCCCAACTGCACCTTTTCTGCTTCAGATGCAGCCAATTTCTTCTCCCATACACCTTTATCCTCGTCGTACTTCTGACGGGATTCCTTCAGAGATTGGGCCAAACCCTGGAATGCATCCTCTACTCCAGACGAGGAGCTTGAAGCCTTGAGCGCTTCATCTTTCTTCACAATGGTGTTAAAATAACTCACCAGCTGAAAAAAGAATGTAGTGATGAGTTAGTGCCGAGATACATATATTGATAGAAGGAAAAATTCAAGATAAAAAGAAACTTACTGAAGCAATGTGACGAGTAGCTAGGGATGTCAGCATATCCCTAGGGATGTTTTCCTCGATGCCTTGAACTTCAGGAATAATCCAAGTTTTTACCGAGCTCATTGCAGAGCTCGGGGGAATGATGGTTGGAACACCAGCTCCACTAGTTTGGAGCTGGGGAATGGCTTCAGAAAAACTAACCGAGGAGGATTTCTTCAATCTCCTCAGTGGAACTTCAGCAGTTTCAGCCAAAGAACCCTTGGTGGGGGAAATAGTGATCACTTCCACAGAAGTACTTTTCTTGCTCGGAGCCATTGGAGGCTTCTCGGCAGCCTTCTGAACAGCAGCAGAAGGAACAACATCAATTTTCTTGGTCCCCTTTGGGACTTTAGACTTGTTCCTTTTTCCATCCCCGGCAGAGGAAGTCTCCTCGAAGATAGCAGGAACTCTTCTCTTGCCCATCTTCTGACTTAGAGGAATATGAGATTCTGGTGAAGATTCCTCGGAAGCTGGCAATGGGTCACTAATGCTGACCACGGGACGAGCAGTAAAGGATGATGTGTAGCTCCTGTACTACAACAAATATGAAGCAGACCTGATGTGCTCGTCTGCAACCCTCTGATGCAAACTCCAGATATGTTTCAATTGCTTTATATTGACTTCTGACACTTTTGGAGTTTTTCTCTTGCTGTCAACTGCAAATAAAAACATAGTGAAATATCAGTCATACATTTTATCAAATACCATGAAATCATAATTTCAAAAACAAAATAAGATGAAAACGACCTATCCCATTGGCATATGGGGGGCATCTGGGACCCTCATATACTGCATCTCCAATCAAAGGGGCATGTTGCCAATTTTTTATAACTACCCCATGTTCAAAATAATCCCTGTTTGCATCAGGGAGATTGACTACTAAGGCCCTATTTAAAAACCTAGTTTTTAAATAAAAAATATTGTCTAAAACAGCCCATCTGTAGCAGTACATAATCTCAGGAATTCCTATACGAGTTCCATGAGTTTGATTTAACCTATGTACCCCATTAACTATTCTCCATGTGTTGGGGGCTATTTTTGCAGGGACAACATCGAAGTATTGACATAACTCTAAACACAACGGATTTTGTGGAAAAGAAAACCCACATTCAGCAATAAATAGGCTAGGGAACCAGTGTCCCTCAGCCAAATCAAAATAACTTGAAGGCTCAGAAAGAACCTCCAAAGTTACCCAAGAAGGAATAGAGAAGTCGGAGCGGAACTTCTCAAGAGATTCGATAATATAAACCATGGTGAATAAAAAAGAAATGAAGAAGAAGGAAGAAAATCTTACAGGAAAAAAGGAGATCTGTTTATAAACAAACGAAGGAGGAAATGAACGCACGAGAGAGATAAAAGCTTTAGAAAACTCAAAAGCAGAAATTGAAAAGGTAGAAGATTATGGGATTGCCTCTGAAGTTTAAATACCTTGCCTTGGGAAACGGCGAAAGAAATGATTACAAAAAGGAAATATTACGCTACCGTCGGCTAAAAGGACAAAAAGGGCACGAAGATCGAAGCGCCTATAAAAATGCAAAAAGACGGATTCTGCGAATTTGGAAGGAAATTTAAATACGAAGAAAAGGCTCCTAAAACCCAGGAAGGTCATTTAATATCGCCATATACCGAGAAAGAATGTTCCATACTCCTCAAAGTTCGAAATATGAAACATTGGAGGCTTATGTTGACACCAAAATTAGTATGCTGATGTTGACGAATAATAAGAAGACACGTGTCAATCTACGTGGCATAATAGCAACGAGGAAGATTATTTCCCCGACCAACATACTCACTCCGAGCAACAAGTATACTCCGAGGAACACCAACCCTCCGAGGAACTCCAATGCTCCGAGGAACTCTTGGAAGACAAGCAACTAAGGCGGTTCGAGCTGCACCTCGACCACAGCATTAATTGCCAGATAATCAACAGTTCAACTATTCATTGAATACTTATCATCTTGACGCGCACGTTTGAAGAACATTAAATTAATTACCCTTTCATATGTGTATCATTTAATGTAACACCCTTTCATGTACAACCTAAGGGCTATAAATACCTTGTATCACCCTCATTCAAAGGGACCGGAATTTCTTGATAGAGCTTGTAATCGAGAATTCCCAAAACACTCAGCAATAACATAACAGTGGATGTAGGCCATTCTTATAAGGCTGAACCACTTTAAAAATCGTTGTCTCATTTTATTTATCTGTGATTGAATAATTAGAGCTATCTAATTTTTTACATCAACACTATGCATCCTGGTAGTACTAAAATGTATAGGGATTTAAAGTAGCATTATTGGTGGAATAATATGAAGAAGGAGATAGCTGATTTTGTTGCTAGGTGCCTTATATGTCAATAAGTGAAAGTGGAGCATCAGAAACCTACTCGTCTGCTTCAGCCGTTGCCAATACCGGAATGGAAATGGGATCATGTAACGATGGATTTTGTAGTTGGGCTTCCTCGATCTTAGAAGGGGTCAGATTCGATTTGGATAGTGGTGGACAAATTGACCAAGTCCGCTCATTTTCTAGCAGTCAAGACTACGTATACGGTTAATAGGTATGCCAGATTGTATGTTAATGAGATTATTCGATTGCATGGAGCACCCGTATCTATTATCTCAGATAGGGACCCTACTTTTACTTCCAGATTTTGGGATAGCTTGCAGTATGCTATGGGTACTAACTTAAAGTTTAGTACGGCTTTTCATCCTCAGAGAGATGGGCAGTCTGAAAGAATAATACAGATTTTGGAAGATATGCTTAGAGCTTGTGTGCTTGATTTTAAAGGAAATGGGGATGAATATTTGCCTTTGATAGAATTTGCATATAACAATAGTTTTCAATCTACTATTGATATGGAACCATATGAAGCGTTGTATGGTAAATGGTGTCGTACACCCATATGCTAGGGTGAAGTTAGTGAAGGAAGATAGAGGGTCCAGAGTTGATTGAAGTCACCACTAAAAAAGTAAAGATTATTCAAGATAGAATGAGAACGGCTCAAAGCAGACATAAGAGTTTTGCAGATAAACGGAGAAAAGATTTGAAATTCTAGAAAGGGGATTATGTGTTTCTTCGGATATCACCATGGAAAGGAGTTATGAGATTTGGAAAGAAAGGGAAATTGAGTCCACGCTACATTGGACCTTATGAAATTCTTAAGAAAGTCGGGATGGTTGCCTACAAGTTAGCATTACCACAGGAGTTAACTCGATTACATGATGTTTTCCATGTTTCCATGTTGAGAAAGTATGTATAGGACCCTTCACATGTATTGGTGGAACAACCTATTGATTTGAAGGAAGATTTGAGCTATGTAGAAGAACCACTTGCAATCGTCGGTAGGAAAGAACAAATATTGAGATCAAAAGTGATCCCACTTGTGAAAGTTGTGTGGAGAAGGCATTCCATGGAACAAGCTATATGGGAGAGTGAGAATAGCATGAAGATGCATTATCCGTATTTGTTTGATTCAGAGAACCAAGGTATGCCAATTTCGGGGACGAAATTTCCTAACAGGGGGAGAATTGTGACAACCCGAATATAATTATAATAAATTATGTTTAAATCATGATTGGCTTATGTTTTATGGATAATATTTTATTAGTATATATAATGTTAAGTCATTATATTTAGTCTAATCCTAGCGCCATAAAGCATGAAATATTGAATTAGTTACAAATGTGAAATTTTAAAGTTTTCGGTAGGAATGTTCATGTTTAAGAATAGTTTTGACCTTTATGACATAACAATTGACTTGAGGCATAAACTATGTAATTGTATATATATGAGTTAGGTTGGTAACACAACAAACGGTCCATCAAAAGGACATCCGAGTGCGAAGATATTGTCTTTTTACGAAGAGGGGCTAAAGTAGTCATTTAGCCTTAAATGATATTTTGTTTTATATGATGCCACATGTTATAAATTGATTGGTTGGAGGTGGAGGTTGTCTTGGACGAATTAAACCCTTGAGATATCCCCCTTTCTTCAGTAAACTCAGTTTGGGAGAGTTTTAAGTCGAGGAAGAACAATTGTGAGGGTTAGGAAGAAGAAAGTGAGGAGAAACATTAAAAAAAAATCATAGAAAATTACGTAAAAGCCCCTAAGGTAATTCCAACCATGAATCTTGTTATTTTTCTTGCATTTATGATTTATATGATATAAATTCTTGATTTTTTATTGACCTTTCATGATTGGGTGCATATGTATGGATATATGCAAGTTTAAGTTAAGTTGGATGTACAAAACCCTCAAATTGCTTTGTTTAGAAACTTTGTTTATTCAAACTTCCATATATTTTTGTATGCTTACTGGAATTATTTGATTCTAATTGGATATTAACCCGGACTCATATATATATTACATATCAAAAAATCATGTGAAAATACCAAGAAATGAGTCTTTGGTGAGAGTTTGAAGTTCGGGTATGAAATCTGCCCTAAGGGTGAAAGTATGCCCGCCATGTGTTCGGTGTTTTGCTTGACATAGCAAACGAACTTTAAAAGTTATGAAACTTTAATTTTGTATTGTTAAATATGTTTACTAATGTTGGGTGAAATCTCATAGAAATTTATGATGTATAAAAATTATGAAAATTCGTGGAAGTTGGATGAACAATAAAAGAGCCTATAGGGCAGATTTGTTATGTGGTAAAAAGATGGGCATATCTTGCTCTAGGAGACTTGAAATGATGTACCGTATTTTGTATTGGAATACTAATATGACAAGGATTGAATTACCAAGAATAAATGAATTTATATTTGGTCTATGATTTGCATATGTTAAATATATTAACATGGATTTGGATGGAACTTTACTTGTGATAAATGATTTGAATGGAATCATGTGATGCTTATGGATTGAATTATATTTAAATCATTCTTTGGATTATTGATATTATTATAATGATACTAATATTATAAGAATGATAGTAAGGGAAGAAGATCTGATTGAACAAATACCGAATAAAGGCAAGGGAAAAGCCAGTTAAACTGTCAAGGTGAGTGTACTTATGATTGTTCATATATAGATATGAAAATGATATGTTGGATTTGAATATATCTCTAAGAGCGGATTTGTTTGAATACTTTAGTATTCAGGATTTGTTTGGATATTCAATTATCCAGGATTTGTTATTGCCAATGGGCATAATTATTTGGGTCTTATGATCCAGGATTTGATATTGCCAAATGGGCAGAATTATTTGGGTCTTATGATCCAGGATTTCTTATTGCCAATGGACAAAATTAATTGGGTCTTATGATCCAGGATTTGTTATTGCCAATGGGCAAAACTATTAGATCTTATGATCGAGGATTTGTTATTGCCAATGGGCAGGATTGTTCGAATTTTATATCCACCGATTCGATATAGAATTGGTATTCCATTGCAGGTAAGGAGTACCTCACTAAGCTAAATGCTTACGGTTTATATTTTAACAATTTCAGGTTTGTACGCTGCCAGCTAGGATACCATATGATCGGTAACTTTGAGAGTTGCACCGTTGGAGAGAGCTGGGGTTTAAATATGGGGATTTTATCATTGTCACACTGAATGTTTTAATATACTCACACATTGTATATATTGATTTAGTATGGATTGAGTTGATCATAGTTAATCACAATATTGTATATCCGCTTAATTATGACTCTGATGCTGATTTTTATGGTATAAGAATAATATTATGTTCATTATGCACATTATGTGGGAAAATATTGATGAATGAATCATATTTCCAATGGGCTCAAGATTATGATCTAATTATTCCAATAACAAATGATTAGTATGGATATTGGGTTTGGGGTGTGACATTAATACCTGCTCCTTACGATCAATAATTTCCAATGGTTCCTCGATGTACGATAAATCTTCCTTCAATTCAACAGGTTGAGTTTTCAATTGATGAGATGGATTTGCTAAATACTTACGAAGCATCAATACGTGAAACACATCATTTAAACGAGACAATTCTAGAGGTAATGGTAATCTATATGCCAGGGTCCCAATTATTTTCACCACTTCATATGGTTCATTGTATCTTGGACTTAGTTTCCCTCTTTTTCCAATCTCATGACGCCTTTCCATGATGAAATACGTAGGAATACAAAATCTCCCTTTTGAAATTATATTGGATACTTTCTCTTATCTGCATAAAATTTCTGCCTACTTTGCGCTATCTTTATCCGTTCCTGAATTATTTTAATCTTTCCGGTTGTCATATCTATCAATTTAGGACCCAAGATTTTCCTTCATCTACTTCATCCCAATATAATGGCGTTTTGCATCTCCTACCATATAAAGGTTCTGATACTATTGACACTGGTGCCCCATGTAAACGGATAATCACATCAACGTACATATGTGCATATTTGTCAATATTGTAGGTCGTCTTAACTGGGAGAAAATGAGGTAACTTTGTCAATCGGTCTACAACCACCCAAATAGAATCTTTCCCCTTTGGTGATAGTGGTAATCTTACAACAAAGTCCATCGTTATATGTTCCCACTTCCATTCCGGAATAGGCAATGACTGTAATAATCCCGGCGGCTTCTGATGCTCCACCTTCACTTGCTGGCATACTAAACATTTAGTTACCATTTCGGCAATCTCACGTTTCATATTATTCCACCAGTAATACTCTTTCAAAAATCTTTATATTTTGGTACCTCCAGGATGCATAGAGTAAATAAAACTAAGTGCCTCTTCTAATAAATCTTTCTTTAAGGATGGATCATTTAGTACACAAATTATGTTTTTATAACACAACGATTCATCATTCTTAATTTCAAAGTCACTCTCTTTACCATCCAGGATTTTCCATTTCTTATTTTCAAGGAATGGATCATTGATTTGTAAATTCCGAATGGTTTCTGCTAGTAACGGTTTCACTGTAACGTGTGCAATTAACGCCCCCGTTTTGGTTAAGTTCAAATCCACTCCCATCAGTCTTAATTCCATAATATTGCCAACCCGTGCACATTGACTTCAAGATAACCTCCCTAATGACTTATGACTTAGAGCATCTGCAATAACATTGGCCCTCCCGGGATGATGGTGAATGGTACAATCATAGTCTTTAATTAACTTCATCCAACATCTTTCTCTCAAATTCAAGTCTCTCTGTGTAAATAAATATTTCAAACTTTGATGGTGAGTGAAAATTTCACACGTCTCTCTATATAAATGATGTCTCCATAATTTCAAGGAAAAAATAATAGTCGTAAGTTCTAAATCGCGTGTAGGATAATTACATTCACGCGCCTTTAACTGTATGGATACATAAGAAATTACCTTTCCATGTTGCATGCAAACACAACCCATACCCTTATGTGAAGCGTCAGTATAAATCACAAAACCTTCTCAACTGGATGGAATAGTGAGAACTGGAGCTGATACTAGTCTAGTTTTAAACTTTTCAAAGTTGTGCTGACATTCATCACTCCACACAAATTTCACTCTTCGGGTTAATTTAGTCAACGGTAAAGCTATAGATGAAAAACCCCTTTATGAATCTTCTATAATATCCAGCCAATCCTAAGAAACTCCTTATATCCGTTACATTTCTTGGTCTCTCCCATTGCAAAATTGCCTCTACCTTCTTAGGGCCAACATAAATTCCATCTTCTGAAACAACATGCCCCAGAAATACCACCTGATTTAACCAAAACTCTCACTTGCTAAACTTAGCAAATAATTGACTATCTCACAAAACTTACAATACAACTCTTAGATACTTCTTATGTTCCTCTTGGCTATGTGAGTATATTAAAACCTCATCAATAAAGACAATCACAAATGAATCTATGAAAGGATGAAATACTCAATTCATTAAATTCATAAACACCGCAGGAGCATTTGTTAACCCCAATGGCATAACCAAAAATTCATAATGACCATAACGAGAACGGAAAGCTGTCTTAGAGATGTCACAATATCTCCCCCTTAATTGATGATAACCCGATCTCAAATCAATTTTTAAAAACACTTTAGCACACTGTAATTGATCAAACAAATCATCAATACAAGGGAATGTATATTTATTTCGAATAGTTACCTTGTTCAACTGTAGATAATTAACGCAAAGTCGCATGGTGTCATCTTTCTTCTTCATAAATAATACTGGAGCACCCCATGGTGATACACTGGGTCGAATAAAACCTCTATCTAGCAAATCTTCCAGTTGAACCTTTAGCTCCTTTAGTTCCACAGGTGCCATTATATATGTAGAAATAGAAACTGGAGCTGTACCAGGCACTAAATCAATAGTAAACTTTACCTCTTTGCTAGGTGGAAACCCTGGTAATTCATCTGGGAACACATTTGTAAAATCCTTAACTACTGGGATATCTTCTAATTTTTGCAATTCCCTGTTTGTATCCACAATATATGCTAAAAAGCCTTGACAACCCTTATTTAACAATTTCATCGTCCGAAGGGCAGAAATAAGACAATTTGGAACCACATTTCTTTCCCCAGTAAATTTGAATTCTTCCTCCCCCGGCATATTAAATGTAACCTCCTCGCGAAAACAGTCAATCGATGCATGGTAGGAAGATAACCAGTCCATACCCAAAATAATATTAAAATCTCGAATATCTAGTGGAATTAAATCAATGGTCAACTCCATCTCCCCCACATACAATAAATAATTTTTATACACACGCTCCACTAACATCACATCCCCCATAGGTGTAGAAATATATAAACAACAATCTAGATAAGAACATGGTCTACCCAAATGCATTGTAAATAACAGTGCTACAAATGAATGAGTAGAACCTCGATCAATAAGCACGTAAACATGTTTGTTCATGACAGAAAATGTACCTGTCACCACCTCTGGAGTAGCCTGAGCATCCTGTAAAGTCATAGCAAGTATTCTTCTTGGAACCACTAGACTGTCCTCTACCTCCTCATATCCCTATGCCTCCAAGTGATGAACCTCGACTAGTAGTAGCTGATTGAATCCCTCCTAGTAGCATATGACAATTCTTTTTGGTATGACCAATTTGATGATAGTGATAACACTCTACCCCCTTAACTTTGGGTAATCTGGACTGATATGGCCCTCAAATTTGCAAAAATAGCATGTAACAGACTTAGACTGCCCATTGTCATTCTCATGTTGTCTATTCTGTTGGCCCATCAATCCTGCACCCCTAAAACTGCTTGGTGTCCTATTCTGAACATAATTTCCAAACCCTCTACCGCGCTGAAATCTTTGACTCCCCTATTTCGAGTATTCTATATTGCCTTCCTTTTGTCGATATGGATCAAATCTACTCCTCTTTCCCCTTTGTTCCCTATTCTTTATTGCATCATTAACATCTCCTTCAACCATCATAGCTTTGTTAACTAAAGAAGTATAATCTACCATTTCAAGTGCAGTGAGTCTAGACTTGATAACCAAATTCAACCCATCCTGAAATCTGGTACATTTATCCTCCTCATTGTGTAAGAAATGTAATGGAAATCGAGATAAAGATATAAATTTAGTTTCATAGTCCCTGACCGACATATTCCCCTGAGTCAATGATAAAAATTCTCTCTATTTTTGCTTCCGATACATGCGAGGAAAATACTTTTCATATAAGACTTTAATAAAGTAATCCCAAGTAATTACCTCACCTCCCTCCGGAGTATGCAATAAATGTTTGGAAAACTCCCACCAATATTTAGCTTCGCCCTTTAACATGAAAGTAGCCAAAATTACCTTATGCGCGCAATGTATATTTGATCAGGGTGAAAAGCGGTGCGTGTAAGTACGCCGATCGTTGTTTTAGTTTCACCGCCTCAATACAAAAGAAACCTAAGTTACGACTACACTTGCGATACAAGTATAGCGGTAAGTCGGGTATCGAATTCAGAGAGAATGTTTGATAGACCGTAACAGATTATTAATCCAGGAATAAAAGTGCAAAAAGGTGATGTGAAAATATTAATAAAAGAAAAGAGAGGTTAAGTCTAAATAAAGTAAAAGCGAGGATCGGGATAACATCCAACCATACGGATCGAAACACTTATTAATTAGAATTCCAGCTCGAGAGTAATTTAATCGAGCATTATCAATTAATCATAAACTTCACACAATAAGGAATTTAAGCCAAAGTTGCGAGAATAAACAATTAATCGAAAATTGGTCGCACGCGGATTAAATTCGGATTATCGCTTTAAACACTAACGTTGCATGACAAAGAAAGTTAAACGCATACTAATCCGATGCGGGTTCAATTAACTGCAATTTTGCACAAAACCTCATTTTCGGAGCTCGGGGCCCGAAAATGGCGAAACGAAACTCAGACCCTATTTATCTAGGGGCAATACATGAATTAAACTAAATTATATTAATTAAACTAGGAAAGCAAGAAATAAATCAATTAAACTAACTACAAAGCATGGAAACTAAATTACAAAGCAAGGAAAAATGAAGAACAAAACTATATTGATGGAGATGATTATGAATAGTCCAATCTTACAAAACCACATGGATGTCACCCCAATAAGAGAAGAAGATGATCTCTACAAACAAACCCTAACCTAAAATGTATTCTAAAACTAAGTGTATTCTGATATTACACAAAATTGGGTTATATAGTAAGTTGGGAGAAAAGAAAAGAAGAAAGAAAAGAAAAGCAAAATATCTGCAGAAAACAGGGGATCGATCGATCGACCCTTTTGGTCGATCGATCGATCAAGAAGAAATTTCCCACTATCGATGAGGATCGATCAATCGATCCTTTTGATCGATCGATCAATCAAGCAGGACAGATTCTAGGCAGCATACTGCATTCCATTTCTTCCTCTTTTCCTCCTCTTTTGGTTTCAATGTCATTCCTTCCGCTGAAAATGCCGTAACTTCTTCATTATGGATCGGATTCGGGCACCGTTTGCGATCACGCGAAGCTAGAGATGAGGGCTACAACTTTCGTTAGATGTCGGGCCAGGTGCCCAAGCTGTGAATTGACTAAATTTCCCTTGAATGTGAGGATGCGTACGAAACTTGAGCGGAATGCGTCCAAACTCCATTCTTAGTACCTAAATACCTACAAAAGTCCAATTATACCTCATGTAGCATGTTAACAATATAAACCGAGGTTGTCTGGTTAACGGGATTAAATATAGAGATTAAGGCACCCGTGGGAGCTAAAATGCGTAGGTTCGATGGATGAAATACCCAATATTTGCGTAATATCACACCCCCTAGCTTACACATTGCTAATCCCTAGCAATAAAATAGGATGCAATAAGAACACCAAGTAAACCAAAACAGGAGATAGTACAAAAATATGGTATGGACGCATAAGAAAGATAAGGCCACTTTCGTGGGTGATTCGATTGCAATTAGCAAATGCAATAAGCCGTTAAACTCCTAGGTTACCCTAGTGAACGAGTGTAGTCTCGTGAGGATTTTCAGGGATGCTACCCACAAATATCACATGGTTTCCTCAAAATAAGCCAAAACCAACATGCGACAAGTCCAACAATAGCGAAAAGGATTTCATACGCATTATTAGCAAATTGAATGAATTCAAACAAAAGTTCAAATCATTAACATTATAGAATGCACCTCATAGAATTAAAACCTTAAATGTGGGAGGGGGTGAGCACATGCAAGATATGATTTGGCAAAAACTTAAATAACTCGGATACTAAATTAAAGCAAGCATATATTCAATCCTCACGGGCATCACACTCATCAAGTGAATTCACTCGAAACAGAAAGGTAAGACAAGGAACATGCGGGCTAAAGAGTAAATGTAAATGGAAACTAGGCCCCACACATGTCACAAATGAAGAACGCTATATATAAAATGAAAAATTGTAATCTCAATGAAAGGATACCGCACACTAAAAGAGGCAAAATGCATTTTCATAGATTATCACAACTATTATGACTTTTGAATTACATCTACTAAAAATCACATAGGACTTGTAAAGGTTTGTAATGTAGGCTAGTCTAGGGTACGAAATGAAGGATATGTACGTATGGATTCAAAGTGTTCGGAATGAAAACTCGGGATAATGGGAAAATGCGAGCAATATCAAAATTGAAAAACAAGTTCCAAAACGGCATTAGATATATCATCGGGGAGATTAATCAATGCTTATTTAACTATATACAACATTTACAACTTTCTCTTTCTTTTCTTTTCTTCTTTTTCTCATTTTTTTTTCTTTTGTTTACTTTTTCTTTTTGCTTTCTCTTTTTCATAACTTTTTTCACATCTATTTTCTTTACTTTTCAAACTCTCATATGCCTAAATTGCAACCGACATCATAACAACATCATTCAATCCCAAGCAACAATCCAAACAAAGGTGTGGAAAGTGTATGTATGGGCTAAAACTCCAATTTAGAGTTGGTTATGGGATTTGGGTTATGAAACGAAAGGCTATATTTAGGCTAAAGGGGTTAACGAGGGTAAACATATAAGGGTGAGGTCAAGGCATATATGGGTGATATAACAAAGATGGCCTATGATCATTTCCAAAATTTTACGCAATTCTCGAATCAAAACAATATATGAAAATCATGATTAAGTAACACATTTCAAGTATGAACTCAATTAATGAACGGTCAAATGAAAGAATAGAGAGATTACCGACGAATTCAACATTTTCAATGAGAAAAGAATAGTGTATACACTCACAAACGACGAAAGGTACAAAGCTTACTCGGTGTAAGTATATACAATGCAACAAAAGATTACCGAGTTATAAAAATCTTAAACCAAATCAATAAAGCAAGAAAAGTGCATGTGCTCATGGGATTAAAGTTTAATTCATGAAGTTATTCATAATATCAATAAGTGAGACTAAAGTCTAATAACTTCTAAAATCGAGAACTTGCATTATTGGATTGTCTATTGGATCGGGAAATTATTGAAATTTATCATCGAAAACAAGGGCAAAATGCCCAAAAAATGAAAAAAAAAAAAAAGAAAATCTTTTTGAAAATTTTAATTTTTCTAAGAAAAGTACACTTACAAACTAACATGTGAGAAAAAACATGGACACTACCAATGAATGTATAGAATATCCCACACACCCTAATTTAAAACCTGACATTATCCTCAATGTTAATTAAGAACTAAGTTAAAGAAGGAAAATAGCGATATTACCCAAAATGGAGCGATCTCCGGAAAGTGCAAGTCCGATGATTCTACAAAACAAGTTAGTAACAAGCATAGCGAAAACAAATAACAAAAAGTTAACTAATTACATTAGACTAAAATAAAAAGAAAGAAAGAGAAAAAAAAAACTAACTATGTACACCCTACTATTTAGGCCTCTAACTAACTATACACTAGAAGTCTAAATTTTCGAGGGTCCACCCAAATAACATTTTGACTTCGGGGGATCGATAGTGGACCCTCCCTCTCATACATGCCTCCCGAAAAATAGAAATTCCGTTCAAACGATCGAAGGGATGTGGGTGGTGGAAAAGGTGAACCATCCCCAGTTAAAAATTTGGGAGGGAGGATGGGGGATTTGGATAGGATGGGTGACTAATACACTAGGGGACCAAAAAAAACTGAATTTTCTCCCAAAGATTTTGCAAGCAGAATGGGAGGTGGTGCACATGAGGGCAAAGATGCCTTCATGGAAAGCAAATCAAGCAAGTACTCCTCGTCGGTGAAAGGGTTGAATGTTTTAAAGTTAGGTACCGATTCATCGGGTACTTGTGACGGTGTGATAACGGAGAATGAAAATGGGGAGGAAAGAAATTCAAACTCAAGAGATGTGTTATCATCACTCAAAGCTGGAATTTCAAAGGAGATAGGATCATTTTCAATGAAACTTTCTTCATTGGGATCCAAAGAAGAAATCATCTCATAGCAAATAGATACTACATCCATTTTATCCTCGTTTTCATTCTCAATTACAAGATGGGCCAAGTGACAAATGGTTTGATCCAAAGTAGGCACAAAGTCCTCACTTGGTTCAAAACATTACTCGACTTCAAAAGTCTCGAAAGAGAAATCGTCGTTGGATTCGAATAATAAATCCAAGTCATGCTCCCAACGACGATGTTCTTCCCGATAACGTTCTTTATACCTCTCGTTCTCAAGCATAAGCAAACCCTCGCCGAAAGTCATAGGCCGAGGTGCAGATGCTTGAAAATGAAGATTGGAAAATCATTATCGGCACAAAAGTTAAACTCATTATTATATGAGTTTTAAAAACTATTGCAATTCGTTTCAAAACTCCTATTATAAGGAAGTAAAGGCCCAAAATCATTATCATCGTCCTCAAAATATACGTACTCCAAAGCTTGACTTTTGTAATACTCGCCCAAAGTCATTTTAGATGTTGCAATTTTTTGGAACTCTAAGTATTGACCAGAAGTCATAGGTTTGCGGGGATTTTGAGAATTATCATAATGATTACAGAAAGGACTGGAATAAGACATGCTTACCCCAACAAAGGCTCGAGATGGCAATTTCCACAAAGATGATGCGTGTACAGCAAAATTCAAGCATTTCTAGGCGCTAAAGTGTAGAAGTCCTGCAAAAAAGGTTAAAAGAAAGAATACAAATACAAAAGAAAGAATACTATGAACTAATAAGACAATTACAATCTAAATCAAAACATTCCCCGATAACGGCGCCATTTTGATCGAGGGTGAAAGGTAGCACGTGTAAGTACGCCGATCGTTGTTTTAGTTTCACCGCCTCAATACAAAAGAAACCTAAGTTACGACTACACTTGTGATACAAGTATAGCGGTAAGTCGGGTATCTAATCCACAAAGAATGTTTGATAGATCGTAACAGATTAATAATCCAGGAATAAAAGTGCAAAAAGGTGATGTGAAAATATAAATAAAAGAAAAGAGAAGTTAAGTTAAGTCTAAATAAATTAAAAGCGAGGATCGGGATAATATCCAACCATATGAATCGAAACACTTATTAATTACAATTTCGGATAGAGAGAAATTTAATCGAGCATTATCAATTAATCATAAACTTCACACAATATGGAATTTAAGCCAAAGTTGCGAGAATAAACAATTAACCGAAAATTCGTCGCATGCGGATTAAATTCGGATTATCGCTTTAAACACTAACGTTGCATGACAAAGAAAGTTAAACGCATAATAATCTTACTTTAATTCGCGTTGGTTCAATTAAATGCAATTTTTCACAAAACCTCATTTTCGGAGCTCAGGGCCCGAAAATTGCGAAACAAAATCCCGACACTATTTATCTAGGGACAATACATGAATTAAACTAAATTATATTAATTAAACTAAGAAAGAAAGAAATAAAGCAATTAAACTAACTACAAAGCATGGAAACTAAATTACAAAGCAAGGAAAAATGAAGAACAAAACTATATTAAGGGAGATGATTATGAATAGTCCAATCTTACAAAACCCCAAGAAGAGAAGAAGATGAGCTCTCCAAACCAAACCCTAACCTAAAATGTATTCTAAAACTAAGTATATTATGATATTACAAAAAATTGGGTTATATAGTAAGTTGGGAGAAAAGAAAAGAAGAAAGAAAAGAAAAGCAACATATCTGCAGAAAATAGGGGATCGATCGATCGACCCCTTTGGTGGATCGATCGATCAAGAAGAAATTCCCACTGTCGATGAGTATCGATCGATTGATCCTTTTGATCGATCGATCGATCAAGCAGGGCAGATTCTAGGCAGCATACTGCATTCCATTTCTTCCTCTTTTCCTCCTCTTTTGGTTTCAATGTCATTCCTTCCGCTAAAAATGCCGTAACTTCTTCATTATGGATCGGATTCGCGCACCGTTCATGGCCACGCGAAGCTAGAGAGGAGGGCTACAACTTTTGTGAGATATTAGGCCAGGTGCCCAAGCTGTGAATTGACTAAATTTCCCTTGAACGTGCGGATGCGTACGGAACTTGTGCGGAATGCGTCCGAACTCCATTCTTAGTACCTAAATACCTACAAAAGCCCAATTATACCTCATATAGCATGTTAACAATATAAACCGAGGTTTTATGGTTAATGGGCTTAAATATATATATTAAGGCACCCGAGGGGGCTAAAATGCGTATGTTTAACGGATGAAATACGCAATATTTGCGTATTATCAACATTCATCACCCCGAAGATAGTTTTTGTGTCTCTAACCCAAGTCTCAACTTTTAAAGGATCTGCAGGACCTGGGAATGCTGGGGGGGGGGTCAATTTGATAAACTTCTCTTATAGAGTATTCTTCTCCTCTCGTTGTATTTCCCTCTCTCTTCTGGCCAAAGTCTGCTCCTGCAAGTACTTGGCTTGTGGTTCTGCTATTTGGGTGATAAACATGTTTTGTTGTTCTGCCATTAATCATGTCACGAGCTATTTTTTGCATATCTGTAAGTTGTTCAGGAGCCCCCTCTACATTATTTAGATTTCGTTGGTTTACTGTATTTGAAGACTTCTCATCCACCCTCTCAGGAACATTTGCTCCTGCCATATCTTACTATCTGTCATAAAACACAATTACAGAAACAAGAATACAACATTTATTTCTAATATAATGGTTATTATTTCTCATAAGTAATATAAATGACCCACACCACACATTTTCTGCCACTGCCACATCTAGACTCTCTAACCCCAGAATATAAAAATCCAAAGCTCTGATACCAAGTTGTCACCCCCAACCCCATTAGGATATAATTAACTAAATTATTCACAAACCACATTTAATATTTATTTATTTATTTAGTAATACATATTGAAACAACTTCAAGGTTAAAATGTGAAATACTAAAAATCCTATCGTTTTAAGGAGACATAATTTAAACAGAACTCACATACCATTTAATTTAATTACAACTAGTACAATGTATAAAACAAAACTAACAAGACCCTACTACTATTTATTTAACCTCCTAGACCTGGCAGTGGCAGCTTCAGAACCTAAAAATGTAAACATATAAAACCATGAGTTCGAAAACTCAGTGAATGTACTACATCTCTATATAGTAAAAGTACTATTATAAAATCTCAACATATCAATATATATCCATCTTTATGCCAAATTAGGCCATATACATATCCGGAGTTAATAAACTCCACATCTCCTGCCCGTAGTCAATAATCATATCCATAGGTTTTAATAACCCAACATCTCCTGAATTGCACAGTAACTCAACATATCTTGACTTTTATAAAGTCATAACATCTCTTGACTTTTAATAAGTTAAAACATCTCAACATATCATGACTTTTAATAAGCCATATCATCTCAATATATAATACATACATATTATATCCATAATCAACTCAGTAAGTACACTCGTATTGGGTTATCAACTATGTATTCACGTTTCCCGCGGGTGGAGCTGAACTTGGTTAATTTAACCTTACACCTGTTAATCCAACTAAATCAGTACTGAATCTCAATCATAAGTATTATCTTAATACATCCATGTAACTGTCAATGACTATACAACAACAATATAATTCTACTCAAGTCATATTCCATGAAATATGTGTAGAGACGAAATAATGGTATATATGTTGATAAGGTTATGAACATTCAACCCTAGAAACTACCTCGTATGGAATTTATAACTAAAATCAAGTAAACATAAAATTAAACTTCTCAATATATATACACATAAACAAGTACTCAAAATACCCTTGGGAAGGAGCGAATAAAAACATTCCTTCATGGGGTATCTAGTATAGCCTCAAATTATTGTCCTCCATACGTAACCATCCCATATTCATAAATTGTATATATACAGGTGTCCAAGCTTATCAATATGAAAATATATCTGAATATACTTTCCATTACAAGTGACGATGAAATTTTTCAAGCTTCCTAAAGCAAGTTATGACCATTTCTTTACAACTTATTGAATCTGCCCCATAAGCTCCTCTATTGTTCCTTCAACTTCCAAGAATTTTCATAATTTTTCTACAGAATAAAATTCCTCGAGTTTTTACCCATTTTCAATACACATATTTAATAGTGCAGAATTAAAGTTTCGTAATTTTTTGACTTCATTTTCTATGTCAAAAGCTTGACTAAACTTAGGGCATATCGAAATTAAATATCCAAACAACAATTATGTACCAACTTGAAACCATCATCAAGGCCCACCCACAAGGAGTTAAATTCTAGTTTTCGGATATGATATGAATATATGAGTCTAGTTTCATATGCAATTATAATTTCTCAATTCCAGTAAGTACACAAAAATATATGCAAGTTTGAACACAAGGGATTTCAATAACAAACAATACCAGCTACATACACCACTTATCTCACATGTGAACAAATACTTATTATCACAAAGGAGGATGGAATTTTAATAAATCATTCATGATTTATATACTTTGAAATAAGTATAATACCAGATTAAAACAATATTAATCACGTAATTATAGCTTGGAAACACTTGAAGGATTTTGTTGGAATGTTTCTTAGCTTTTAATGTAACCCTTTCTTCCTTAAACTTCCGCTTTCTCTTTCCTCAAGCTAAAAAACCTCCAAAACTGAACCTAGGATGTTATTTACTGAATAAATAGGTTAGAAGAAGAGTTTTAAGTCGGCCAAGGCTGCATCCCATGCCAACCAATCAAATTAAAACATTTGGTTTACTAAAAGACAATTTACCACTTAAGGGAATGGACAAATTTATCCCTTATTCGTAAATTCGGCCTAACTTCTTACTCGGACATACCTTTGATGAACCGTTTATTTTTATTCAAAAGTAACTCGTATATCTACAACTATATAGTTTTCACCTTGATTCAATTGTTACATTATAAGGGTCAAAACTAGTCTCCAGCAGGAATATTTCTACCGAAAATAACAAAATCCTGTGTTTGGAAATAATTCGACATTTCATGATTTAGGAAAGTAGGATTATACTAAAAGTGATCGCTTAACATTAGATATAATAATAACAAATTAATCATATCATATAAGGTAAGCATGATTTAAATATAATCTATCATAATTATATCTGGGTTGTCACACACATGCTCATCCACTTTCTTCATCACTTGCTTTTCACCTATAACTCTATTTGTTAGTACAAGTCTTTTGATATCAATACTCGAGCTTGTCCAATCCATCGATCACACAAATCATGTCTCTTAATTTTGCTAGTGCCTCTTCTCTAACTCAATTTTGCCAGTGATTATCTGGTTTGATAACGATATTGAATACGAACGTGCCATATGTATCCATGATGCAAAATGGAATTACTATATAATAATAGTAATAAAAGAAGTTACGAAAAATAAAATATCTAATATCTTATTTTCTTTCCCGCATAAAATGTTAACCCATATGTTTAGATTTAAAACATGCTTTGATACCAACTTGTCACACCCTTCTTTTTATTGTGAATGCACAACAAGACCACATAAGGCAATGTAATAAAGCTAAGGTGGAATAACATAACCTTATTCATTATTAAGTAGGTTTACATAAGGTTGTATCACCGCAGGGGTATATTATATTTTTCAGTACAAACTATAATATAGAAATCGAAAAGCTCCACTCCTTGCTCCCATCTAGCTCATTCTCTGCCCACACAGTCACATATGCAAAAAGGCGATCGATATCTGAATTTAATAGGAAAGAGATATCAATCCTCTTTCTCCGGACTCATCTAGATAAAAAAAAAAGCACAAATATGCTAAACAGATTATACCAATTTTATAACAAATATATATATATATATATATATATATATATATATATAGAGAGAGAGAGAGAGAGAGAGGCTCACCTACATCATGTACTATACAGCACACCGTACATCACACCTAATTCTAGGTCTTAGAAAACTTTTTTTTCAAATTTTATATTTTTTTCCTTGAAATTAACCTTCCAATCATCCCATAGGCAAAAAATTAGGTCAAAATACATTTTATAGCTATTTTTAAAAAATCCACAAAAAGCTGCTGGCGCATACCCTTATAAATAAGGTATTTTTAGCAGTTTTTGTGTATTTTTTAAAAATAGCTACAAAATGTATTTTGATCTAATTTTTTGCACATGGTTTGATTGGAAGGTTAATTTCAAGGGGAAAATATAAAATTTGAAAAAAAAAGTTTCGTAGGGCCTATAATTAGGCGTGATGCATGGGTGATATGTAGAGCATGATGTACTATAGCTTCTCTCTCTCTCTCTCTCTCTCTCTATATATATATATATATATATATATATATATATATATATATATATATGCATGTGTGTGTGTGTGTGAATTGTAGTGTGCAGTGTGTATCAATGTTTTATCAGCACTAAAAATATAAGCCGATAATCCCATACTTATCAGTTTATAAAGAACACTAAAGTTTAGAACTAACAATCCCATACTCGCCAGTTCATTTAACAAAATGAAGTTCAGTACTAGTTTATTAAGGACCATATAAAGAAAATCAAGGATTTTGAAACTAATAATATCGTACTTATCAGTTCACTGAGGGGTATGGAAGTAATTAATCCATCAATAAATCCATAATACTGATAACAAGCAATGATCAACCCAAAACTTGTGGGGAAAAGTAACGAGCTATGTACACAATTAAAGTGGCGCTCATATGTATGTAGCAATAATTAAGGCTATCAATCATCTGAGACCAGTAGGCCAAGTAGAAAGTTTCATGTGATAACACGTTAGTCTACTTCCTAGTTAATACTGATGCCTATAATAAAATGGCATAAAAGTGCAGGGGTAACTGAATTAACATGGAACATGATATCAGTTATTAGCTGAGAAGGGTTAAAATTGATCCATAGTTCAATTCAAATACTAGTGATAATTCAAATATCGATGACATGTAACAAAAAAATGTAGTATGGAAGTATAATAACATGTACACACTAAGTGTAAATACGAGTTATCACACAGTGATATCAATAGCGGTATGCCAAATACGGGAAGTTTACTATTAAAAAGGTAGGAAAACCTATTTGCTTGGTATTTCGATCGGATTTATATATATCACAATAGGATATTGGGAAGAGCTGGTGCTTGATTTTTCGTATACAATGTTTGGGTATGTAAGTATTTGGGATTTGGTAAGTCAGTTTTGTACTAAAATTGTATCTTTTAATGTTTTTGGGGTTTAATTATAAATAGTTTGGGATTGTAAAACACCGGACCTAAGACTATTATTGAACTTTGGTGTAAACGACTTTGTCTTAAAATATTTTGAAGTATTCGTAGATAACGTTTGGGGATCAAATTCATAAATTGAAAAGGTTTGAGGGGTTAATTTGTAATTTAAAAAAAAATATTATTGAGTAAAAACCACATTTTTCCATAACTTAGGTTAGGTTTATCCAAACATGCACTTACCTTATACCATTTTAACCAGAAAAATAAAATAAAAATATTGAAAAAAAATCAATTTTTTTTATTGGCCACGCACACCCTCACACATGTGGTCAAAGTCTTCATCTTCAACCTCTCGATCTTGACTTTTAGGGTTTTAAAATGTTGACCTAGAATTTCTCCTTCATTTCTATACCATTTAAGATGATTTCTTAACCTACTTAACCTAACTTTGAACGAGGGATCTAAATATATAAGTTTTATGGATTGAGATGCAGTGTATCTCAAATTCTAAAAGTGTTAGTTTTGTCGAAATTTTGACATAATATTCGTGGATTTCTAGATCATAGCAAGGATTCTTATGAACATGGTTTGGTTTCTGCTATATATAGGAGTAGTTTGGTTTTGGTTTCAAAAGTTAAGATGGATTATACATGGACAAATTTAAATTTTTAGGTTTCAAGTTCAAATTACTTTTTCGATTGATTTGAGCTTAAGATTATGAAAAATATTCGCAATCTAAAGAATTATATTATACATGAACATGTAACATAACTCCTTAAGTCATCTCATCATTTATTAGTCACATAAAAGAACAAAAATGAGTATGAAAATAAATAAAAAGATTGGTGAAACTTGAATCGAGGTGATCCAAAAGAAATGAATGCAAACTAAAAAGTGGGTTTAAATTTATATCCACACCTAAAATGAACTAAGTGAATGATCGAAATGATATTTCTTGACTAATGATTATATTAAAATAAAATAGAAGTTTTAAATAGACTTACCATTATAATCAGTTTGAATTTATATGGTAATGTGTGCCTATAAAAACAATTGTACACAACAAACAAATATATGAAAAAAAAGATTTACTAAAATTATTGGTTTTTGTTGGTAATGATGAAGTTTTATTTTCATTTGATTTTCAGCATTACCTATATTTGTATTTAAAACAACTAACAAATAATGTTAGTTTTCATTCTTATACTTGAACAACTAATCAATTATTTCATACAATGACCATATTCTGCAAAAACTTTTTATTATCTTATATCCATGGTGTTATGAATATCCAATAGCTGAAAGTGTTACAAAATGGGGGAGTGAGAAGGTTTCTAAGAAATTTTTTGAAACTCTAAATGTAAAGATGATATACAGGGTCCATTGTATCGAAAAATAGGTGTAAATGGCATTTAGGCATGAGCTTGATCCAGACACGAGGGGAGTACCATTTTAAATTAAAAAACATAGTAAAAAACTAAATCCTCTTAAAACACATCAATTTATAGACTCCCGTGTACATTATACCATAAAAGAATATATTATCGTGTTTATGGAGGACAATGAGTCCATTTGTTAACTTTGTTACCAACTATGACATATATTACTAAATTTGTACAGATTTACGTCAAGCAAAGCACCTGGTCTTGAAATTAGCCAAATACTTGTTGTAATCCCCCATCATTTTCAAATAAAATATCTTCAATACACCAATCGATGCAGAAGGAATCCATCTCGAGTTAAAAAGCTTAAGAATCCCGTTGTAGATTAAACAGATCTTGGTGCGGTAGTCCTTGATGGTGGCGACATGGTCGGCGTTTTAGCAAGGCTACTCTTTCTTGTCGATCAATGATATGATATGACACCCCCCACAATTTGATGAGAAGAAAATGCATAATTGGAAGGAGTGGAAGCTATTTCTCTCCATATATATAAAGATGGGAGATAAAAGAACAACACATGTTAGAAATCCAAATGGCACTTGCTAAAAATTTAATAGAGATGAAAGCAACAGGGAGGGCGAGAGAGATGAAAGGACGAATGGATATATATATATAGAGAGAGAGAGAGAAAGAAGAATGACGAACTCGAGAGGTAGGTGAGATATGAACGATAATGGGTTGGGTATGGGTCCGGGCGGGACTGGCTTATGTATATAAAATCCGAGCGTGCCACGTTTAATTAACATTTAAAAAAAATGCACCTAATTTTCAAAATGGATTTTAAAACCTACCCCATTAAGGTCGGACCGGGTTAAATTTCCATCCCGAAGGTGAGAAAACAGAGAAGGAAAAAGAATCGTTGTAACTCTAGAGTTGTGGATATTATCTGTTAAAATAAGATAAATTAGAGGGGAGATAAATAAAAATAATGTGAATGAGGGTGCCACGTGGCATAGCTAATTGGGTTCTAAAATTTAAGACCATCTTAAGTTTGATGAGTTTTATATAGATTCAGTGAATGCATGTAATACACAAATAATTTAATTCATATACACGAGTCTAACATTCACAATTTCAGATTGCGTACTGCGTTTGACATCTAATCCAACCAAAGAATAAAGATTATAACTAAAATTGAATCATACATCTAATACTTATGCGTATGAATTATAGTTTGCATTTGGCATAAAATCCAACCTAAACATTAGTATAAGTATTCAAAATTGAATCATACATCTAATATCTACATGGAATTATTACATGCACTCGGCGTTTAATAATACTTAAACACGAATATTATAATTAAAATTAAATCATTAATGTAATATCTACACATATGAATTATAGCTTGCGCTTAACATCTAATCCAACCTAAACACGAATATCAGTACTAAACTGAATCATATATCTAACATCCACACATGAATTTTAGCTTACATTCGACGTCTAATCTAACTTAAACATGAATATTAGAATTAAAATGAACATACAAGAGTCCATGTGATAAATTATACTTAAAATTTGGGAAAATCATAATTTTTTACCAAAAAATAAATATTTGAATAAGCACCACTATGATGTAAAGGCTCACTCTAGAACAATTGGTGGAATACATAAACTAATTTTTTGGAGTGAGATATTGATGTCAACACTATTACTAAATTGACAAAAATGCACATTTAAAGGTCTAAACAACATCAAATCGCTGAAATAAGGTGGTGCTTATTTTATACAACATGTTTTATTTATTTCAACATTTCTAAGAGATCAAATGAGTTTCGTAAAATTTAGAGCAAGTTAAGAAATTTCAATTCCAATAATCGAGTATTGACGTCAAAAGAAAAACATTGCTAAAAACATCGCTAATGGTCCGAGACATACATGATTATTTTAAGAAGATTTAATGACATATGTAAATCATCACAAAAAAAATCTCTAAATGTCCCAGCCATATATAATCCATTTTATTCAGATTTCATCATATGCAAATATCAATAAAGAAAATTCACGAGATATTAATTTTTGGATGTGATTTCCACATGTAAAACCATTCATAAGAACACTATAATATTAATATCAAATTCATTGATTTAATTAAACTTTAGGATGCAGTTGTTCTTAATAAACGAATCTTTGATCTTTATATTTTTACAAAATATCCCCAAATTAATAGAATAAGAGATCTTACCTTGATCCGATGTTATGATCCAATACACGCCTTTGAATCTTCTTAATAATTGCTCCAGCCTAACCTTCACCACTTTAATAAAAAAATAATAATTTAAAATTTTTGGGTTTCTCCCTATTGCCATATAATTTTAGAGTGTTGCTTTGGGTGTATATTATTGATGGAATATAATCTACTATACATAGCGAGAGATATGGCCAAAATTTTCTAGTTATACATGAATTCTACCACCCATTATAGTATAATTTAATCCACCATCGTTATCTTTAAAATTTCGATGACCTGTTCAATCGAATTCTTATCAAATATGAAGTCTAGTGTGGACCACAATAAGTATGACACTACTATTTAATTAAAGAATTAGTTCCTAATTTAAATTAAATTTGAAACAAAATTAATTAATAAATAAATCCTACAGATCCCATCATTAATAATGATGATGGAGATTACTTAAAGGACACTTATGATTAAGATGATCCAGGCTAATACAGTGGATACGATTCATGCGATGTAGAAAACGGTGGGTGATAAAGAAATTTCTAACTTAGACACACATGATGGAATATTGCAAGATATCATGCGATGTGGGACCACTCTCACTCACTTAAATAATTATTGTACCTTTTCCTTTTACTTAGCATAATGGGATAAATTGTTATACATTTAATTATTATACTTTTATTTTCATTTGAATTTTGACGGTTTGGAAGTGCATATAGAAGGCCCCATATGTAATGTGATTGGACACATATTTTTTGAGTATCTTCGAGTCATGAAGAAATCTAGTTTTTGAGATCACCTTATACCAAACAATACTTTTTCGCCCTCAATAATCGTCACACACTATTTTATTTCTGCAATATTTATTTATTATCATTAATTATTTATTTTAAAAGGAATAACGTGATATGTGAACATCTTACCTTTATTTAATATTTTCTCGATGTAAACTCATGAACACAAATGACTATCTAGAGCCGCAATTTGAAGTAGAAAAGGGGACAAATATAGTGGTGACCAATTTACAGAACACTAGTTGTGATTAGCCACCTCTCCAACATCAAATGTTTATGTCGATTGGGATCAATCAACACTTTATGATATTTATTTTTGTTTGTGAAGCACGACGAGCCTTTAATCAATGAAAGAAATAAAGCAAAGTTAAAGAATAGGAGACTTTTCACACTTAATACCACAAAAGTTATTTTTGAGAATTCTGTGACAATTTTTGTTATTATGCTATCATTTTGATCATATACAAGTCACTGCACTCTAAACATAAATATATAGTCTGGTTCCTAGACTATAATTTATATTAATATAGTGTCTCTAGAAGAAATTTAGTTTTAAAGTTAGTTCATAGCTTGCTAGTATAGTGCGGTGCAATGAGGGACCAACATATAGAGATAAGATATTGAGAAGTTAGATAAGTTGAAGATATTGAGATACTGAAAGGAAGATGAAGACAAACATGGACAATAAATGAAATGTAAGAAAAACAAGACGGACATGACATGAAGACAAAACACCTTTTACCCTCACCTAGGAGTGCAACCGGTACGGTATGGTCGGTAACGACCACTTACCAATACCCGAACCACAATCTAAATGGTAAAACTGTTCCGTACCAATTTACCGGCCGATACATTTCAGTAATTTTGGTTTCAATTCGATTTGTTCCCGGTAAATACCAGAATTTCATATCGGTTTAAACATTCGATAAATCTGGTATATATTTCGATAATATGATTCCGGTAAGATTTTAAACTCATTTAATCGCTTAAATGCATTACTTGAAACTAAAATATAATACAAATTGCACCAAAAATAAAATGAATATCATGAAGAAACAAACTAAATTTCATAGTTAATTACGTCCAATCCATATAAATACACATTAAGCTCCAAATTAAAAACTACAATACAATAGCCAAATAAAACAACACCATCATGCAAAATAAACTACAAAAGAAAAAAGCTTGATGTAAATCATTATTCTCTCTTGCCTCTAAAAGACACCATTATTCAAAAGACAAAATAAAATAACACCATCATGCACAATAAACAACACCATCATTCTTCTCTTTTGCCTCCGATTTTTTCATTTCACCTGTAAATAAAGACAAAAGAAAAAATAATATTAGAAAAAAATTAGAGAAACCTTCCTAAAAACAACATTAAAAAGCTTTAAAACAACCATAAAACAGTATACAAATTCATAAACAACCCTAAAAGGCATTAAAAAAGAGCACTAAAACCCCTAAAAAAGCACTAAAAACAATCCTAAAAGGCCTTAAAAACATCACTTAAAAGTCTTTAAAACAGCTCTGAAAAGCACTAAAAATAACACATAAAATGCACAAAAAATAGCCCTAAAACGCACTAAAAATAGCACCTAAAAAGCACTAAAAATAGCTAAAAATAACACTAAAAACATCACTAAAAACATCACTAAAAACTCTTAAATACAACATTAAAACAACCATAAAACACCTCAATTTCAAAAGATCAACGTCGATTAATCCGAGCCAATGTTCAATCCATTGAACTCATTCATCACACCTACAAGCACAACAACAAATGCATATCAATAAATATAAATAAATAAGTGGACAAAATAAGTCAACTTAAAACTTATGAATATAAAATACATACAAGCTTCAATGCCTTAAAGTGCTTCAAGCGATTCTTCAATTTCAATGGTTGTGAAGCTTCTAATCTAATCTTGGGCACATACTAAACATTCCACCATTTTTAGTGTCAAAGAGCTACGAAAGGGATCAATGACTCTTTTCATTGTACTAAAAGCACACTCAGAAGCCACCGATGTCAAATAAATGGCCAATACATCACGTACCATCAATGCAAATGTACGGTATGTTGGAATCTTTCCCTTCCACCAAGTCAAAACATTAAAATTTTGATCATCAAAAGCCTCTATACCATCATGCAAGTATCGATCCAAATCATTCATCAATTTAACATTCTTCTTCCTTTTCGAATACTTTGAAAATTCTTTTTCTTCAAAGCACGCTTGTCAACATTTTCAACTAAATTACCCAAAATATCACCATCACAATGAACCACACTTGATTCACTTTCAACAAAAGAGTCATTTTCCAACTTGTAGTGATAATACATTTGTGACATCAACCCTTTAAAACTTTCAATGAAGTCAAACAATTTACACTCTCTTCCTACTTGAGAAAGTGTGTGATCCTTTGCAAAATATTTATTATACTAATACTCCACATATTGCAATTTACGGCGAGGGTACAAGATAATAGCAATAACCAAGATTAAATTTAAAGAAGAAATGTCATAATACTTGTCAAATTTGGCATTCATTTTGATAGTTATGTTACGATAAAAAGGATCATCACTCTCTAAATATTCTAAGAGTAAGTCTTTAATGGAACTTACTTCATCAAAGTAAGAATTTGAAGTGATGTAATGAGAACCGAAAATACGTTTTGTTAGAAGATAAAATTCTTCCAAAAATGTGTGCAAAGCTTTCAATGTCTTCCAATCTCTCTCACACATGACACCATCTCCTTTGCTACTAACCTCTACTTTTTACATATCATCTCTGTCATAAAGACGTTCAAATGCCTTCTGATATTGCATCGCTGCACCAATCATAAGGTATGTAGAATTCCACCTTGTTTTCACGTTTAGGCATACACACTTTGTCGTTGTTATTCTTTCTTCCATGGCACACATTTTAAATGTTTGAAACCTTGACGGAGAACTTCTCACATATTTCACACTCCTACGAAGTCGCTTCACTATCTCCTTAATTTAAAAAATTCCATCCCTTACAACAAGGTTGATAATGTGTACAAAACATCTCACGTGAAAAGACTCCCCACCCAACAATAATCCATTTCTTTTGTTAAATCTTTTTCTCAAATCATCAACACACCTATCATTATTTTTTGCATTATCAAGGGTAATTGTTGTCAGCTTTTCTAAACCCTACCCTAGCAAGCATGACTCCACGGCTTTAAAAATGGCCTCACCTTTATGTGGATGTGGAAGGACACAAAAATTAATGATTTTCTTTTGTAACTTCCAATCCTTATCCACATAATGAGCGGTCAAACACATATATCCCAAAATTTGAATAGATGTCCACAAATCAATGGTTAAGGAGACACGTGTAGAGGATGTCATAAAATAATGCTTTGAGTTTGCACGTTCTTCGAGATAAAATTTTCAACAATCTTTTGTGATAGTAGTTCGAGAAACTACATAAAACATAGGATTTAACTCTTTGACAAACAATCGAAAACCCTCATTTTCAACAAAACTAAATGGAAGTTCACAAAGAATAATCATTTTTGCAAGAGTCTTGCGGGCTATATCTTGATTAAACTTCCAATTAGTTTTTTGAGTTCCTTCCATTGATAAAATTATTTATTTATCGATTATATCAGATTGTAAATATTTCTTACATTTCCTTTTAAGATGATTCCACAACAAAGTAGTTCCGTTGGCTGAAGGAGCAATAAACTTTGCTCCGAATTGAACACAATCACAAGTACCCATATATTTAGCATCAACCATATGTCTATTCATATGAGTCCAAATGAGAGAATTACCTTGGTTTGACTTTGTGATAGTTTTAGTACATCCCTTTGTTCGTTTTTGACTCACTTTATTGCTACCCTTGCTTATTTCCGCATCATTATTATTTGTTTCATCCATTGCGGACATCTAATAACAAATACAAAATATTAAACAACTAATAAGTACGAGTAACAACCAATAATAAATAAGGGATATGCCAAACAAGAAAGTATTACTTAATATTTCATTACAAAAAGATATAAAATGTCATGTATTTCTCCAATACAAGTTAGAAGGTTAGAGAGTAGAAACATTTGGAAGTATTAACAAAAAATATACTATATAATTCATCTTACAAAAAAGATACTATTTCTAAACTCTCTTAAAATATAATCCCGCGTGATACTCTAATTCGTATTATTAAGCCCAGTTGTCCACCTTTTTAGTAACTTAGCAAATTTTATGCGTTTCCGAGGGTAGAGGTCCTTAATAGACCACTTGTCAAGTTGATGCTTAACATGTTTTTTTATTAGCCCGAACACGATCAACATGATTCCATTCTACGCAATCTCCAAAATGAGCCCAACGTTTATCTATTGGTTAAATCTCCGAAAAACGTTGTTTACAATATATGCACTCAATTTGTCCCTTTCACTAAATCTTTGCATAATGCTCAAAATATTCATCATTATCGTACTCCCAAAATTTTTTTGTTCCATTTTCTCTTTCCCAACACCTCGGAGGTTGCTATGAGCGCACAAATATTGCCTTTCAAAATCATTGTTGATTAAAACCTACAAATTAAAAAAAAAATAAAAATTAATTTGGAACTTTTTAGGATTTTATCAAATATATAACTTCAAATATAAACAACGATCAAAACTTAATTGGGAACAAAAATGCAATAAGTATTATTATCTAAAATAGACAATAATTTTAAAGTGTCTAAAATAGACAACAAAAGTTAATATAGACAATAATCATATTGATATTGATATAGACAACAATTTTAAGTAGACAACAAAAGTTAATATAGACAACAATCATATTGATATTAGTGTCTAAAATAATTTTTAAAGTGAAATTTGATTGATATTTTTTTGTTAAAAACTAAATTTCCATTTTTAAAATTTATTTTGAGTTTTAATTAAATTTTTTAAAACAATTTTTTATTTATAGAAAAAGTCATTTGTGCACATATGTTTTAAAGAAACACACTTTTGTTTTCCCACTCACATCCTTTAGGTGTATATAGTACCATTAATAGACTTCTAATCTGATGGTTATTATTTTTATCCATGTCTTTGTTTAACTGGCCTATGAGAGGAGCACACATGTTAAGCCTTAAGGACATGTGTTAAGCCTCAAGACCACTCATTTCCTTTGTTCATTTAGGCTCCATTTGACCTTAACTGTAGTTTTCAACTAAAGTAGCTTGGTTAGTTCCCTTAATGGTTTTACCCGTTAGTATTGTTCTGACCGTGAGATCAAAATCGGTAGGAACCTATTAGTTGTAGGTTTTAATCATTACGTTTAGGTTTTGAACTTTTAGATAATAGATTTCCATCTATAGGTTCCTTTCTTATTGAATCGATTTGAATTTCCTATAGTTTTTACACTTTGACCGGTTCTTACATTGCTTTAAAGGTTTCCTACTGTTAGATTTAATAGGGGTTTTAACTTTAACCATCTAGTCAGTTAATGATTTCCAGCTTTCGGTCATTTTCTATAATGTATAAATCATAAATGCAGCAGATTATTGTTTTGAAGAGAAACCATAAACGCAACAAAACGCAGCAGACAATAAACAAGTGTGACTATAAACGCAACAGACAACAAACAGGCCTGTTTCACAAAAAACGCAACAAAATGCATGTGTGTGCTTGGGAGAGAGACCATAAAACGCAACAAGTGTGTGCTTTGGAGAAGAAGTTTTGGAGACGAAGTTACCTTGTGCTTTGGAGAGAGACTGAGAAAGAGATTTCTGATTTGTTTTGGCTTGTGTGTGAGCGACTGATTATTGTTTTTAAGTTTAGGGTTTGGTTTTGTGGAATTTTAAGTAAGAAAAATGAATGGATGAGATTGGTTTAAAAAAATGAAGGGTCTTGATAATTGGGTATGTATATTTTTTAAAATATAATTTTTATTTGGTAATTGATATGGTAATACGTGGTAAGTTTTGTACGGTATTTCGGTACGATAAATTCGATAATTTTGGTACGGTATTTTGGTACGATTAATTCGGTAATTTTGGTACGGCAAATTCGGTACGATAAATTCGGTAAATCGTTTTTTATATCTAAAAAACAAAACCAACCAAATTTTTTATGGTATTTTCGATTTTGGTAAAATTGGTTTTCGGTATTTCATAATATGAAGCCAAAATCATTTTTTCTCGGTCCAAAACGGTACGGTACGGTAAAAACCCAGATCAGTTGCACCCCTACCCTCACCTGAAGAGAGATCTTTTTTGTTAGTCGATAACTTGTGTTCATATAACGTTATAAAATATTAGACCGTTGAAAAATAATTTTAATATTATAAATTTTTTATGCTGAATCAAACTAAATCAATACAAAATAATTTCAGTATTGTAAAATTTTCATGATAAATCGAACTAAATTACTACAAAACAAAGTTTAATATTTTTTTTTACTTTGCCCCTTTAAAATATTTTTTTTTTTACCAATTAGTTCCGTTTACTAAGTATGTAGTTCAATAGATTATAATATTTTAGGTCCTATTTGTAAACATACAGCGAATATTCACTATATGTACAAATAAAACTTATTAAAAAAAAATATTATGATAAAACGTATTAAAAAATATTTCACATAAATAAGACTTAATAGAAAGATCCCCTTAAAATAATGTCATAATTAAAAATAACCATCGGTTTTCAAAACATTTCCACTTAACTCATCTTCCCTCACGTTAGTGACAAAAAAAAAAAAAACCCGTTAAATTGAGGGTCCATCCAACCAAACATTCTAAATCGTGGAGCACTACTCGAGTATGTATGTACGTAGTATGTAGTGCATTAGTACGAAGTATTAATATAGCGGAATACTAGGAATTGCAACATAGGCAAAGGAGATGGAAGGAACCATACCTTTCAAAAACCTCCACAGCAGAGAATACCAAGGCCACAAGAAGAAGGTTCTGCTCTCTCTTACTTAATTGGATTTCAATAAAACCCTAGTCTTAGCTGGTCGTGTTGAATTGGAAAAAAAAACCCCCTAGTGCTACTCTAATTCAATTTTATTTGTTATAATCCTTGAATTTACAGGTGCATTCGGTGGCTTGGAATTGCAATGGCACCAAGCTGGCCTCCGGTTCTGTTGATCAAACGGCTCGCGTATGGCACATTGAGCCACACGGACATGTTACTTTCTAGCCTTTATTTTCACTTTCACACTTGCATGATTTATATAAGACTTTCTCCAGAGTACATATATGTTATGTGTGCAAAATGATTTGTTTTGTTGCAAAAATTTATAATTAACAGTTTTGTAAAATACACCATTGCACTGCCACATTATTTGTACGACTTTTTTGTTTATTTATATTTTATTTGTCTATTTTTTTATTTATAGAAAATTACAAAATCACCCTGTTCTACCACATTATTTGGAAAAAAACAACCACCTCCAAAAAAGATCTTCCAAATTTATTAGAAAATCAGAAGATTTCCCAAAGTGATGATCAGAAGATTTTCAAAGTCGATCTAGAAAACCAGAAGATTTGGACTCCTACAAGTTTATACATTGTTAATCGATTTTGTACATTCCTTTGGATGTTTTTTTTTTGGGGGTAAAACATGATCAAAGATCATTTTGACCTTAGTCCTTTATTTTACTAATAGCATTGCTTGTTTTGTATAAGCATTTATAAATGTCTTTGCACTATGTTCATCTACGAACATGCTTTGGTGTTCTTGTTGATCCTACATGCTCTGCTACCGTTTCTTCTTGTGGGAATTAAATCCATTATTTCGTAAATAAACTCGTCAATTTTTCTATGAGGCAGACCAGTGAAGGAACTTGTACCATCATAATCTCGTAGATGATAGGAAAAAGATGTGATAAGAATTCCGCTATGTGGGATACATTTGGGTCCAATGTAGCCATCTAGAATATGATCCGTAAGAGGATGTTGCAAAAAATATGAGAAACATTACATCTGGTAGTCTAATTGAAACTTGTGAACATCCATTTATTCCCCTGTGCTTTTCGTGGTAGTATAGGTTGTTGATTCAATCTGTCTTGATGGCATTTTTGCATTTGTTGAGTGGTATAGAAAGGATTTCTCTGTAGGTAGCGATAAGACTAGTAAGATCGACAAGAAGCTACATCAATAGCAGCTGATTTGGCTAGGCTTAGAGTTTGAACATGAAATGTGGTCATGTAGATCTTCTATTTTGCCAGAATTTCTTAGAGTTTTCCTTTCCTCAATATCATTTTTGTACTTAATAATACTTAGCCCCTCCTAATTCCACACTGCCTTGTTTTCTCACCGATTAGCCTTACTCGATTCCTTGATTAGGGAAGGAAGAAAGAAGATTAATAAAGATATATGGGAGAGGATTGTTTGGCCATACCGATGACCTCACACTAGATTTCCTCTACTAATTTCCTAAAAAAAGATGATGCTTTTATAGGTAGGAGTTGCTTAACTTTTGGTGTTTGGAGCTCCATTTGAACTAATATTCTAAGTTAATCGAGAATGATGGTTGCAAATGATGGTGTGTTACAGGTCCCTTGACATCTAATATTATATTATAATTTAAAAACGGAAGCTTCTTTCCTTGTAATGCCACATGTCAACATTAATTACTCTAAACCTCCATCTTCTGCAAAGTCTCTTCCTATTGTGAGGCTTCCACCTGTATCATTTATGTAGGTTAACAATTTAATCCACACCGTCAATTTCTTGTCAACAACACCTCCTCATTAATTACAGACTTCTCTCATCTCTTTCCATTAATCTACTGCTCGCTCTCCCCCATCTTTCACCCTCTGAACTTCCATCTCCCACCAGTAACCCAATGGTTTTTAAAATAATGTCTAAAACCGCTCATATGCATTTCCTTCACTTCAATACATCTGAAGAGCTTGACAAAAAAGCAATTTATGCCCCAGAAAATCATTTCACAACACAAAGCGATTTTTTTGCTCTCGACACCGGCAGCAGTGCCGTTTGGACTCAGACTCTCAGATTCCCCATCGACGATACCCGGTGCCTCCCCATTGATCAGAATGCTGTGAATCATAAGGTGAAGCACTTCAGATGGGTCGAAAGAGAGAATAAGGATATTCTTTATATATCGTAAAATATGTTTGATTTCTATATGTACTTTACGCTGATTTGTAAAATTGAGTTAGGGTACGTGATTGGTTTATTTCTTTTAATTATAATAGTATTTGGTTTGCTGATACCTTGTTATAGATATTTCATTTGCCTTGCATTGAATTTAGACTATGCAAGGAGGGATATTCGCAGGTTGATACTTTTTATTCCCTGAATTGATGCATGTCTGTAGTTGTGAAAGTATAATTTTGATCGATCATTTAAAAAAAGAAAAGAAATCCTAAGGGTTGGATATATCATATAATTTCTGCAACGGTGTAATTGCTAAAGTAGAGGGCTCAAAGGCTTTTTGATATATATATTGCATGCACTAAGGATGGGGGAGGGGTCAACGTATGAGAGATGGGTGAAAACGAGAGAGGGTGAGGGATGTGGGATGCGTTCTTGAGTGTAGGAACCGGGATAAGGTGAGAGGGGTAATGTCGATCCACTTGAGTGTTGAGTGCAGAGGGGTCAATTTAGGCCTTTTTTGTGTATTCATAAGTATAATGCTTTTAAGGATATTTGTTCTCTTATGTTCATATATCGTATTGCTATGTTGGATTGACTAAAAAACTGAGGATATAAAAAAAAATTGTGTATTACATATTATGTTTGTAGAAAATGACACATAATCTTAACAAATCTGAAAAACTGTACTCTGAACATTTGAATGTGGTTTTCTTCATTCCCTGTACTCAATCTACATTTTTCATTTCTTGGATCATTAATTACTCCCTGAGGTTATTCCTATCTTCTCCATTTTTATGGGTTCCAGACGGATGGATTTTTTTTTTGTAATTACAAACATATGTTTGAACTTTATATTTGCAGTTTCTAGCTGGTATATGGTTAAAAATAAAGTTATTACATGTGTGTATATATATATGATTTCATTATTAAAATTATATAAACACAAACATAAACTTATATATGTATAATATTCAAAATGGTGTCTCTCATTTTAGATTTGCCAAGTGGCTTCAAATTTGCATCTCATTTTAGGTTTGAGATGCAATCATCTCTCAAGAGTGCTTTTAGTGGAAATCTCTACCTCTTCCTCTCCATGTATTTCATCCCGACGGTTCAAACATAGCCAATCCACGTTCATAAGACACGAGTCACGCAAGATTGGTCGATTCACCTGGGTCCGTTTCTTTCTATTCTGTTTGATACTTCTCTCTCTCTCTCTCTCTCTCTCTCTCTATATATATATATATATATATATACAGTCCTGCTCTTGTGCGGACTAGTCCGCATTTTAAGAATGCGGACCGAACATATGTCACCTGGCGGTGAGCCCAGAAAAGAGAGAGAATGTGCCTATTATTTAGGCGATAATTTCTAGTCGCACCGTTAGGTGACACATGTCCGGTCCGCATTCTTAAAATGCGGACTAGTCCGCACAAGAGCATTATTATATATATATATATATATATATATATATATATATATATATATATATATATATATATATATATATATTCATGGATGTCCGTGAACCTTTTACAGCACAAAATCAATTGAAGATGGGTAATGCATAGAAGGTGTTTGTATTATTTCTTCAAATGAATTAGATTTGGTTCTTATGTTCAAGAGAAGTGGGACAAAAAGGGTGGAAGAAATTCCAAAGCCAATGCTTATTTTCTCTATGTATACATAATTATACCTTTACTGATTTATATTTCTACTTGAATGAATTTGTTTTTTTTAATGTTGAACATGTATGAATTAGAAAAGTAGTATAATTGTTCTAAAACTAATCCACGCCTTTCCAAAGCGCATATAAGTTTAATCATAGGCGTTCATTTCACATGTAAAAAGTTGGTTGAATGCAAAATCAATATTTTTTCTATTCTCTTTATGTAAGATTTGATAAATTGAACAACTTAAGTTTTTGAGGCTTGGAGTTACACTTGAGCACATGAATGTGACTAAAAGAAGGCAAGCGGGTGTCTAAATAAATTATACCCAAACTTTACCTCAAAAATTATAAAACACCTGCGCATTGCGCGGGGTTTAAACCTAGTGAATATGATAAGCACACAAATGAGGAACATTGAACATTGATTCTCGCGACTGTGGATTCAGAATTTTTTGCGAACCGCCTCTATTAGAGGGCAAAGACTTCAGTTATGATCACTTCCAAGCGATTGAGGGACAACCTTATAAAACATCCGCAATCATGGCGTCTCTGATCATGATATCCTCATCAGAAAAGACAAAGAACTTCTCCTTAGTTGCCAAGGGCTCACAACCGGGACTTTGTACTGCACTTCATTTCTTAAGCTGGTTTGAAAGTGCAAATTCCACACTCTTTTCTCTGGTTTGTTGCTCTAAAGTAAGTCCCAAGGCCAGCTTCACTGGTCACACACTACCTCGTTGCTGCCCATGGAGCTTAGGCAGAGTTTGGTTTCCTTTGAAGGAAGGGTTGGCAAGGAGCGACAAAAGCTTCTCTGCAGTGAAGCCTTTTGGCTGCGGCAAACAAGTTGCCAAGTGACAGCGAATGAGTGCGACAACCGGGTAAATGAGGGGAATTTTGGGCGTCGTGGTGGTGGTTGTACCACAAGTTTCTTCACCTATGATTGTTGGGGGTGGCATGAGAGAGAGTATTCAAGGTATAGGAGAATCTCTGCCTAAGCCGAGGGGCTTGGGGTAAGAGGTGAGTTCATCCATAGGTATTGGTCAAAGGTAAAGTGGCTTGTGTGCGAGTGTTTTATGTATTATGGGTGTGCTTTATATGTATTGATTGAGGGTTCACTTATAATAACTGTATTGAGTGGGGTTTCTTTCGCTGGGTTAGCTGGGGGGTGGTATACACATACACTGAGTTGGGTAAATGGGAAAAACTTGAAAGCATGAGATTGAGAGGATTCTAGGTGTAGAACATTGATTTACTTGGTTGTTGGGTGGAGAGTTGGATTTGGGCAATGAAGGGTATGTGATTAATCATATTCTCTATTGTACCTTGTAATTTCTTCATATATAATAAAAATGGGCCTCCATGTGGATGTAGTCAAATTGGTCAACCACTTATATTTTGATGCACTTGTTATTGTTCTCTCCTGATTTCACCTTGATTTTGCTTGCTTATTATTACCATTATTATATCTGGGGTCATGATTAATTGACGGTTTTCTCAACATTTTCAATAAAAAATCCAATTCAAAATACAGAGACTTGATGTTGTACTTCTATTCAACTGGTTTGCTTGCCCCTCTTCCCCCCCCCCCTCCCCTCCCTAGTATATTCAATTGGCAAAGCCTCGCTACAAGTTCCCGTCTGGATTTACCAAACGGTCCAGTTGCTTTTCTCAAGTCAATTGCTATTCTATTCTTCATTATGGGAATACCTTTATTTCACCTTCACTTTACTCGATGGATAGCGCTTATTCTCTTTTAATCAACAAAATGAGGAATGGGGGAGAAAAAGTCTTTATCCGTGGTTCTACTTGGTAGAGACTGTTTTTAGTAAATTGCTTTTTGGGCTGCAGCTCCTTTGTGCATTTATTGGTCATTCCGATGAAGAGAAACAAGTGGTGTTTTGTTGGAACGGAGCATTCCATGTAGTGACTAATTTTTGGATGGTTGTCCTTTTGGCTCAATAGTCCCTGACCAATTTTCATATATTTGTTTGTAAATTTTTGTGGGGCTTTTGGTTGATACTTATGTAACTCTTTGTTTGTGCGCCATGGGCGTTTTTGTTGCATCATTTGATTATATTTTTATTTTTTGTATTACTGGCTTTCGGATTGTCCTTTCCGCCCCCTTTTGCGGGATGTTTATATAATTCTCCTATACTGATAAAAAAGTATATAGAACTGTCAGCAAACTTCCTTTCTTTTTCTGTGCCTGTCATGTATCCGGCGATGAATTGGCGATGAGAGAGTTAGGGTGAATAATTGGGGAAGAAAAAGATTATTTTGGGTCAATTATAACAAAATAATGGTAAATTGGACGATTAAAAGTTAACGGTCAACATGTTTGACTGAACGGAAATCGTAAAAAAGGGTGACAAAGTCGAAGAAGTGGATATTGTGGGGTTCACCGGGTGAGTCAACTAAGACAAAATAAATGGGTGCCAAACCCCAGCTAACCCTTAAAATTAAGTAATAGTATATTCGTGTATTTAGAAACTCTCTTTTTGTCTCCCTCCCTCGCCCCCCATCTCTCTCTAACATGCACACACACACGCGCGTGCGAACACACACACACACACACACACACACACACACACGCCTAGCACTTTGTGTAGTTGTTACGAGGAAATTTTGAATTTCACTAATTTACCATCCCTTCCTTTGCTGTACATCATATGGAGTGTGATTTGTTGCAGGGTAAGGTTAAAGATATTGAACTAAAGGGCCATACTGATAGCGTGGATCAGTTATGTTGGGATCCCAAACATGCCGATTTGATTGCAACTGCATCAGGAGACAAGACAGTTCGCCTGTGGGATGCTCGAAGTAAGTGGATGCTTATATTCATGTGTGCTTGAATTGAGTAAAAGGAAAGAAAACTGAACTTCAGGCATTAAAGAGTGTTTCGAGATTTAAGAACCGCCTCTATTTCTATTGTAATCATTAGAGAATGTGTCGCATACTTGGCTGGTTTTTGAAATAAAAAATATGGTTAATCTTTTCTTGGGATGATTAATATGTTTTTTAATAGGAAAATTGAAAGACGAGGGGCTAGTAACTAAAGAAAGTGACGCTAAAAAATCAAGTGGAACTATGTGCAAATTAAGAAGAAAGAAACATTGTAAACTTTCCAAACAGAATTTACCTGAAGTAGTTTAATATCTTAAGGTCTTATTGATTCAGTCACGCTAGTACAGTAGAAGTTGCTCATTAATGTAAGCTGTTGGTTCTGCAGGTGGAAAATGTTCTCAGCAAGCAGAACTTAGTGGTGAAAATATTAATATCACCTACAAATCTGATGGCACTCACGTAGCTGTTGGGAACAGGGTACTTGTTATAATTACTTTATAAATATGAGTTTCTTTCGCTATTTGCTTCCGTCAATCATGTTGGTGCTGGCATTTTTGAATATGCAAATACATTCATACTGGCGTGCGGCACAGAGTCCCCCTCGTGGGGAATTCTTCTTATATTATTTTAATTCGGCATGCAAATTATTAGTCATTATTTTTTAGTTAGTCATTTAAGTCGGAAGAGACTCTTAGCTTAACTAGGAGACTTACTCCCCAAGTCTTAGGTAGTCTATAAATAAAGCCCCACCCCAGGACTCCCCTTGTAGTCACTTTTGCCATTAATGATATTTTGAATTCTAAGAGATTTGAACGATATGTTTATTTGTGATATTTCCACTGCGTTTCACATCAAATTTGTATCAGAGCCAAGTTCGCTCTTGATTATCAAACCTTAGTGTGCGTAAACTAAAACGCAAGGATGCCTCCTAAAGCAACAAAATAATCCAAGGCCTAAGAATCTGCCCTAGAAAACATCCAACATATATTATCTAACATGGCGGCTCGAGTCGAAAGTATCCAGCAACAAAGTCACATCAACGAATAATTCGAAAGAATGGTAGCCGATGGCCCGTGGACAACACCAGCAACACGGTGGTCCACCCCACACCCATCACGACGAAGCCACAATTAGCAAGGGGGTGCCGATAACGGTAAGAATTAGCAACAGTGGCGCGTGTGCCCCCCGCAAGGGTGATCGCGTGCAGGAGGAGGTCAGAACGAAGCCGTAGCCCCTCGGTTGCCACTTTGAGGGTTGCCCGACAGGCTTGTGGTGCAACGCAACCCCATGGGCCTTTCGAGGGGATTTTTGACGAAATTTTTGAAGAGGCCCGATAGATTTGACACAAAAACCGGTCCAAATAACCCATAGAGACTTTCAGAACGACGTAAAGGAGTTTGTTGATGTGTTTGATGCAAAAATGGAGACTTGAGAACGAGCCCGGGTAAAAAAGGTCTTGGGTAAACAACCGTTGCACCCGGAGAAGGAGGTGATCCTTATTGAGCACTTGCCCCTCAAAAAAATTTGACAAACCTTGAAAAAAGTGAGTTCTATTCATTCAGCCTTGTAATCAGTGCCGTGGGATTTCAAAGGGTCCAAAAAGGACGTGTTACAATGGATCCAAGCAATTTAACCCGACTCGTTAAAATTGAAGGTGGACGGAGAAGAGACTGTTGAAGAAGATGGTATTCCACTTACTCGACGCTAATTATATGCCGATGAAAGCCCAATCAAACGAATGGAGACTTGCCGTGACGGTTTGCATCATGGTGTGAGGTATGGAGGTCAACCCCTCTACATTCCGCCTCACGAACTTGTGTCATGGGTGCAGGAATAAAGAGCACGCGAATAACAATTGTCCTTTTAAAACAGCAAAAGGGAGACCGCATAACACTGGCTCGAAAAATTAGCCCCCTAAAGATCCACGTTGGGCAGCCCCATGGGACCCAAATGGGCTTTAATGAGGACCCTGAAGATGTGTTACGGGGTAGGAGACTAACGGAGGACAACCTTAATACTTTAATTAGGTTATTTGGCAAAGTTATGCATGGTGATGTCCGAATCGATGCGAGTTTATTTTATGAAAAGATGGATTCCGATGCATTTATGAATTGGTTAAAATGTGTGGAGAATCTCCTTGACCTAAAGGAATACCGGGGCTATAAGTGTGTTAACTATGTGGTTGCGAAATTAGAGGGTTATGCCTTAGTGTGGTGGGATCGGTTGATACGCGATAGGGCCGCAAATGATTTGAACCCGATTACTTCCTGGAACACATGAAGGCTGAGATGATGGATGTTCATCCACGAGAATTATGAAAGATATCTATTTGCACGCGTTCAAAGTTTAAAGCAGGGTTACATATTCGTAAAGGAGTATTCCGAACAATTTCAGTTGCTTTGCACCCGGGCTAGACTAAAGGAGAGCACTCGGCCGTTACATTCCGAGACTCCAGCTTAAATATCAGGCAGCTTAAATATCAGGCAGAGATAGGGTTGCGTCAAATTAGTTCTTCGAGCCAATCAATCGAGTATGCACAGAAGGTGAAGAACTACTTCAAGGCAGCAACAACTATGGCAAGGGGTGGGACAATCACCAAACCACCTGTTACAGAGACTGCAACACCTACTACCACTTCTGTTATCAATGCTCCAGGGGTCCACTTTAAGTGCTATGATTGTGGTGTGTTCGGACATCGAGTTTCAGACTGTCCCAACAAGAAGAGAAAGTCGGTTTTGGTTTCAGAATGTGAGGAAGAGATGGAACAACCACTAGAGCACGCGGAGGTCCTCACCGCACGTATTCATGTACTGCCCGAGACGGACGACACCTGTTACAGAGACTGCAACACCTACTACCACTTCGGTTACCACTGCTCCAGGGGTCCGCTTTAAGTGCTACGATTGTGGGGTGTTCGGACATCGAGTTTCAGACTGCCCCAACAAGAAGAGAAAGCCGGTTTTAGTTTCAGAATGTGAGGAAGAGATGGAACAACCACTAGAGCACGCGGAGGTCTTCACCGCACGTATTCATGTACTACCGGAGACGGACGACATACCACTTTGGTGCTCGGGTCGAGCTTTTCAAAGCGGGGGAGTGACATGCGGCACAGAGTCCCCTCGTGGGGGATTCTTCCTTCTTTTTTATTTTATTTTAATTCATCATGCTTATTTATTTAATTATTAGTCATTATCTTTTAGTTAGTCATTTAAGTTTGAAGAGACTCCTAGCTTAACTAGGAGACTTGCTCTCCAAGTCTTAGGTAGTCCCCAGGGATCCCCCTTTAGTCACTTTTGCCATTAATGATATTTTGAGTTCTTAAATATTAAAGTGATTTGTTTATTTGTGATATTTCCGCTACGTTTCACATCACATGCATGCATGCATACACATTGGGAGTCTCTAAGACAGACGCCCTGTTTAACGAGCTCTCTCTCTCTCTCTCTCTCTCTCCATATATATGTATACATATATACCCATATTGTCATATTTCCCCTCGTGCCATTTTTCACGAAGTGAAGAATAGTGTGTGGCCATTTTTTTATTTACTCTTTTCATAATATTGTAGGATGATGAAATAACAATATTGGATGTTCGGAAATTTAAGCCCATCCATAAGCGCAAGTTCAACTATGAGGTATCTCTTCAGACTAAAGCTGGGTTTCATCAATCTACTGTTTAAAATGTGTTGAAGTCTATTTTCAAGTCTACAAGGAGGGTCTTCAGTGGAACAACTGGAAGTCCAACCTGCCAAACTCTCGTTTCAAAGTTACCTTTCGTATGATGCAAACTTAATTGATTTGTTGCACTAGTTTCTCGTTTAAGGCAGTTACTCCATTCATCTCAAATTACAAGTCACTATTTAGAAGTCAAGTTTTATAAGCACCGATTTTAGTGTAATCAATGTTCAAGATCAAAACTTGTTAAATATTGTGAGATTCGGTGCATTGGTTTAGAATGATGACTAAATTAGAAACATTCCAAAAGGTAAAATGTGACTCTTAATTTGAGATGGAGGGACTACAGAGATAGAGAGATGAACAAGGTTTCGTGCATGGAGTTAAAATGTGACTCTTATTGATCCGTATTGACAAGAATATCTCTAAATCACAGTTATATATGTTTTCGTATATTTAGTCTCCATTGAATTCTTTTCTTATCAGGTAAATGAGATTGCATGGAACATGACAGGTGATCTGTTCTTTTTGACAACTGGCAACGGTGAGAACAATTACCGAGTTGGCAACTGCTTTTCAATTAATGTTGCCACTCGTGTTTGTCCTTTTATAAAATTTGGATAGTATGCTTTGTGCTGGAAAATTTTATTTACTTATTTTTTTTAAAATTGTTTAAAGGCACTGTTGAAGTACTAGCATACCCATCTCTTCGTGCGGTTGACACCCTAGTGGCTCATACAGCTGGTTGCTATTGCATTGCAACTGATCCTTTAGGAAGGTGTGCTTCAAACCTCTCTCATTGTTTGTTAATGATTTACTCCAACTCGGTGTTTCAATAGCTTGATGCGACACGTGCAATATAGCTCATGGGTACAGCTCACCAATAGCATGTACTATCTATGATATGGAATGCAATATGGGGGATATTTCGTGTTATTGGGACACTAAGGGTGGTGTATTTGGGAACCTCAATTTCATGCCATGGAATTGGAATATTTCAGTTCCAAAACTTTTAAATTTAAAATGAAAATTTTCCACTTCCAATTCCAAGGCATGGAATTGGGGTTCCCAAACACACTCTAAATGTTTTATTTAATTAAGCCACCTAGAAAGTGATGTAGGTGCCTTGAACATGAAAAAAAAACATTTAGTCTGCCCCGTGGCATGCAATTTTGGGTTTGGCTTGTATTGTACGGTTAAGTGTAAAAACATATTTGTGGAACTTCACGTGTTTGAATGATTGTATCAAATTTATTTGAGAAAAGGACCACCTCTTTGACTTTTGCGGGATGATTGTATGGATGTATATGAGTTGATTCTATAATTTTTATTTGGTGGTTTACAAGTATGTTTCTGGCTTAATTTCCTAGTTTCTTTTTATATAATTAGTAAGAATGTACGTCATCCCCCCTCCTCCCTCTCCTTACGAATCATGATTATGGTTTGATATTTTTCACCTTGTAATTAATTTTAACCTATGCAGTTGCCTCTCTCTTTTATGACAGATATTTTGCTGTTGGGAGTGCTGATTCATTAGTTAGTCTTTGGGATATCTCACAGATGCTCTGTGTGCGAACATTTACAAAGCTAGAGTGAGTGTCCCACAAGATGATTATATGCTTCACATGCGCAAGTCATCTTTCTTGACACTGGAATATAAAAATGTTCTGATTAATGTTTGCTATTTTCAGATGGCCAGTAAGGACAATAAGCTTCAATTACACAGGAGAATACGTTGCTTCTGCTAGTGAAGACTTGTTCATCGACATAGTATGTATCCGTAAAAGCTCCCTTATATGGTTTTTTCATCTCCAAATTATCTTCAGGAGCTTGTAAGCCTTTGGTGCCGCATCATCATAATATGATGGGAACTCACTCTTCAACAGTAATGTCTTCCTCTGGATGACAAATTCGTCTTATCGTCGCCAAAGATTACATAAACAAGTTGTTGTTGGCTAAGATGGATGCTATCTTTTGACCCCATTTATTGCGTTGCATTGTGGTTCGCCAAATAATGATAATGCCTTGCAACTTTATGAAACAGTCAAATGTTCAAACTGGACGATCAGTTCACCAAATTCCATGCCGGGCCGCCATGAACAGTGTGGAATGGAATCCCAAATACAATTTGCTTGCATATGCTGGGGATGACAAAAACAAATATCAGGCTGATGAAGGTAATTTTAGCTTCTTCTCGCTCTATTGTTGGTTGTTCAGATGTATATTCATACGGCAATAATGGTTTGAGAAATGGGTCCTAAAACAACAGAACTGGATATATCAGCTCTGATTGTGGTTTATAATATGGAAAATGATAATATATGCCCGCACATGTTTTGAGCCTTAGAATAGTAAGTATGAGAGGCATATGTATATGTGCTCTATTAATGTATGTTAGAACCGTGTTCTTACTATTTTTAGATTCTTAGGGTACACGTCGTTAGGACCCACTTATGATTATGTATTTCACACCTCTATTATTTCTTTATACATTCAATTCTTTCTTTATTTCTTATGCAGGAGTGTTTCGAATATTTGGCTTTGAGAGTGTGTAGCTGGGTGTTGCAGGGTTCCTCCTTTTCTTCACTCAATGTTTAAGAGTTTTAATATTTAAGATGTCTGATACACGGCTCTCATATGGTGGATGTTACCTGTCTAACATTATTGCCTACGATTTGTGCAATTCCAGTGTTGATTATTTTTGCTTAAAACTTCTCTCCAAACAAGTATTCTCATAGATTTTAGAGGTACGAAGAAAGAACCGCATAGACTCCTCAACCAGAGAGACAACTATTGCCATCCAAACTTGTGAATCACAGGAGAAACTGAAAGATAATCACAAGGGAAATAGAAGTATAGATTTTGAGAAAGATTCAATGGAACTATATAAAAATAACAGAAGCCCTCATTATATTTTTTTTTTCAGGTTTAGGACACGATGACTTCAAAAAAAATAAAAAAAGTTCCGGCTATTCTGAGTCTTTTTAATGCATCCATCTGTATAAATGATTTTTTCTGTAATGTGTACGGGGCTCGTGTATACGTCAACTTATGCAGTAACAATGTTGGACTTTAGTTTCGAAACAATAATCTTTTTGGTTAAGGACCGAATTGGAAAGTACCCTTAATATAAGGATGTTTCTAAGGGCATCGCATTTTTTACTTCTAAATATCACAACTTTATTTTTACTATAAAATACCGCTCAATTTTAATAGTTACTTCCAATTACCATATAAGGGTAATCACATATTTAAAGTTCTAAAAATCATTTAGACACTCTCCATCTCTCTACACTTTCAAACCTTCAAACCTTTCATCTTCAACTTTCAAACCTTTATTGCAAATATATGTCGAATGAATCCAGGTATAATGCAGGTATTCCCTTTGCTACATACATACCGAATGAAGCATATTTATTCGCTATGTTTATAGCGAATGAAAGTCCTTCCGAGTTTAATGGACTTTCATTCGCTACAAACATACCGAATGAAGCATATTTATTCGCTATGTTTATAGCGAATGTAAGTCCTTCCGAGTTTAATGGACTTTCATTCGATACAAAAATACCGAATAAAGCATAATTATTCGCTATGTTTATAGCGAATCACTGTCAATTTTTAGATAGTGTATATAATAAGTTTAACAAGTTGGTTCGGCAGGTTTATAACGAATGGGCTGTTTTCGAACAAAAAAATTATAAAGTTGGTTCGGGAGGTTAACCCCAATATCTGCCTTGAAATCAAGGCCCTGATCCCGAACCAACTGTACGTTTTCTGAGTTTTTAAAAATTTCAATCCTTATGAATAAACAAGTATACATGTAATGGGACCCAAGGTTTACTTCAAAAATGGGATTTTTTGAGTTGCCATTTGATTATGAGGTTTTGTTATTGTCTAATGGTGGAACACCCATTAGTATTTGAATATTTAAAGCACAAACCCTAGTTATTTAATAATGTTGTTGTTGATGGTTGGTGGGGGACAAAACTTTAATAATGGAGTATGGGGATTAATGGAACAACACTTTAATGTTGTTGAAGATGATTCATTGAATTAATCGAGGCAAATTTGTTGGGTGAAGTGAAGATGAGAAAGAGAGAGTTTGAAGTATAGCGGATAGAGAGAGCAAGGAAGAGTTTTGAGTGTAGTGATTTTTGTATTGTAGTTGGGTAAAAAAAATTAATATACTTGTGGTGGCCCTTAGCAAAAAATCACTTAAATAGGGTGTTTGTGAAATCTGTGTATTATCAGCTAAAAATGCTTTACAAGAGGGGAGGACAATTTTAGGTACGCAACGAAAATGGGACATGGTTCCATCGTTTTTTGTCGGGGTTCTTCGTACACCATTTACAAAGCTTTTCCACCATTAAAACCTTTCCTAACTAAAATGTCCACCTCTTTAAGAAAGTCTGACAAGGTTTCTTACAAAGATGCTGCGGCTAAGTTAGCGGAGCGTCAAGCATTACACGATTTCTATAGATGTGCTCCTTTTTTTGGGGAGGGTGATTAATACTCAGAGAGGAATAAGACCTTTCAATATTGTTAAACTATTGGTGGACCCCTATTGATGGCGAAGGAACCCTCGGACAACACTCGAGGGGGGATATCCTCCTTTCTTTGGCAACTTGAGGTTAAGGCTGGATCGGGGAGATTTTCAGTACTCCCATGTTGAGTTCGAGGGGGCAAATGGATCCTGTGGGGTGCAAACCATATTACCCAAACGTAGTGGCCCAAGTGGGTATTGATCCGGAAGGGAGGTCAACCTAGAATTAATTGATAAACACCACGAGAGATAATTATGAAGAGGACAGTCTAATAGTAAAAAATCTTGGAGGAGATTAATGAAAATCAAGAGAAGACTTAACCAACACCTGTGAGAAGTCTAACATTATTCAACTTCCTCCATCTCTATAAATGTAACCCTCATCCGAGGGAAAATGGACATGTAGCTTCTTCTTAAAGAATTTTAAAGAAGTAATAAAAAGAGAGAAACACCTCGTGGACGTAGGCAATTGGCAAACCACGTAAATCCTTCTGTTGTGAGGTTGTTTTATTCCTTGTTTGGTTTTAACTGCTTGGGGCCCATTTGATTATGTATTCAAAAAACTCGATTTAAGCACTGTTTTTAACTACAATTTTAAAAATCGGTTTTTGTGTTCATAAATATTGGTGCGCGTTTGGTAAACTAGTTTTTAAATACAATTTTCTAAAAATTTGACAAAATTGGCAAACATGTATATATATATATATATACATACATGATGCATGAATACATACATACATACATACATATATCATGTATTTTTATGTATATTTAATGAGGTATTTTGGAAAGTTTGACTATATATAACTTTCCAAAATACCTCATTAAATCTACATAAAAATACATGATATATGTATATATGTATGTATGTATGTATGTATGTATGTATGTATGTATGTATGTATGTATGTATTCATGCATCATGTATGTATGTGTATATATATATATTATGATATTTCATGTATAATTCACAATAAAATTATATACATACATGAATTGATAATATTTTTTTTAATACATATGTACTATATGTATATTTTATATTATTCTATACATTAATAATATATGTATAAAACTATATATAAGTATCATGTATTTATTGATAATGTTATTTAACATATGATTCTTCGTATATGATATAATTTAATAACATGTAAATTTATGTAATTTTGTGTATATGTACATATATAGTTTTTATTTATAAGAATTACATACATATAAATGTATTATGTATGAATATTATATATTAAAGTATAAATGAAAAAAATATTAAGAATGAATAGTTTTGAGTTGAAAAATAAAAAACAGAATTTAGAAAACACCCTTGTGCTATTTTCTGAAATATAACACATAAATATTGTAATTTAGTATTTAAAAATAAGTGTGCAAAACGCAAATTTTTATCAAAACTGTATTTAAATACAGAAAACAGAATTATAGTTGCAAACCAAATAGTCCCTTAAATTCATTCATTGTGGTTATTTCAGCTCACAATTGGCACCATCTGTGGAAAACGATTCTTTTTTCCTAAGCAAATTAAAGCCAACAAGTTAAGCGATGTTTTACCCTCATAGTGCACATGTTGCGGGCAATTAGCAAGGCGGATTACCACCACACAGAGTCAGGTCTAAGATCCACCCGGATAGGAGTCAAGCCGCCTACCATCCATAATACCACCCATAGGAGCAACCTTTTAAGCAGAGTAACGACCAACCCAGATCAACTCAGATTTTGTGGCTGGTCGACGCTTATGAAGAATGACTCCATCAGCAAGAGGAGGCAACACACATCCAAATGGAGGAAAATGCGCATCTCCAACGACGTATGGAAAAAATAAAGCGAGAGCTCCAAGGAGATAAACACAAGTATTATTATCGGATGCTATCCCTCCAGCGAGTAAAACTCGCAACCGAGGAAGGAGTTCGCACCGCGAATAAGATCATTTAGAGCATGAGAGTTGCCCAATAAGGTGAAGCCAATATGAAGGACATCATTAACAAAATATCCGAAGTCTGGTATGAAAGGTGATAGATTAACACCGAGAAAATCAGTGGCTAGATACACCAAGGAATTGTTCAAGAGGGCACTCATCACTCAGATGCAACTCCCCTTCTCAAGGGTAATTGAGGAGGAAGAGCTCTCAAAGAAGTTCACAACCTAAAGGTTCAAAATATACGACAGGAAAATCAATCCTATAGACCACGTGCGCCAAGCCATGACCCCGTGGAACCACAATGATGCCCTTACATGCTGTATATTCCCCTATATCCTGGGGGATGTTACAAAAAAGTGGTTTGAGAGGCTGCCACATAGTCCTCTCAAGTTTGTTAAGTCATTCGCTAAGGCCTTCACAACTCACTTTTTATGAAGCAGTTCTCCCCCAACGAGAATGGATTCTTTCCTCACTATGAGAAAAAAATCCTGGAAAGACTTGCGAGATTATGCCAGACGCTACTGGAAAACTTACAATAAAGTTGAAGATTGCTCGGAGCAAGTTATCATAGCATCATTTGTAATAGGGTTGCCCCATAACTCCATGTTTCACCAGTCCCTCACCAAGAAGGAGGCAAACACTATCGATGATCTTATATCATGCATAGAGAAGTATGCCAAGGTGGAATATGCGGTCGCTCTCAACTAAGGTGATAATGGTCGTGCAAAGGCGATCAAAGAAAAATAACGCACTTATATGCTCCTATTATAAAGAGAACGGACACAAGACGAAAAATTGCAAGGCCTTCAAATCCCATTTGGAGGAGTTAGCCCAAATAGGGCATTTAAACGAATATGTTGAGAATAAAGCTAAGAAAGTCACCCCTAGTGCCGACCAAAAATCACATAATATATTGGAAGACGAGTTGAGGCATGAGTTCGTCGTTATCCACGGTGCCTAAACTTCCAATCAAATCCAACAAAAATCATTTCAGATAGAACTTAAGAAGGTTGCTGCAGTTATGGAGGCCCTTCAGATTGACCCTACAAAAAGGCCAGTTGCCAAACGCAGGTGACTAGAAGACACAAACTACAACAAGCATATAGTCTCCACGGTGGATAATTTCCACACTATGATGTGCTAGTAGTCATCCTCAGAATTGCAAATTGGGATATGTATAAGCTACTAGTCAATCAAGGGAGCTCCTCTGAAGTCATATACTTGGAACTTTTTCACAGGCTCAAATTGAAGATGGAGGATTTGAAAGAAATGACCATCCTTCTGGTCGGCTTTTCAAATATGACTATGCCATTAGAAAAGGTGGTAATACCAATTAGGGCCTGGAACATTTTGAAGATGTTCAAGTTCTTGTACCTAGACATAGACTCTCGTTACCGTGACATTCTTGGGAGAGGATGGTTGCATGCCAAGTTATTCCCTCTTACCACCAAAAACTCATGTGCATCGCGGATCGCTGAATAACATAAATCAGATGCAAATAGGCCATTGCTTAGAATTGTTTTTGTGGGTACCATTTTTAGGCACCACGGGCCAGACAAGTAGCCCGGTAAAGTCCCAACGTTTAGAGAGCCCCGCGTCCCTACCGAAATTAGTTATGACTTAGTCTCTTCCTAAAATCTCATAAGGAGATATTCTAGGAAGTGATAGACGAGTGTGGGGGAGTCCAACACCCCCACTCTCCGAGAACAAGCATGTATATAACAAACCCTAAGCCTGGGGAAAAAGGCACGTATTGTACTTCCTATAAAACACTCCCCGGAGTATAGAGAAATAATATTGAGAGCACCACCGTGGACGTAGGCACTTCTTACCGAACCACGTACATACTGTGTTGTGTGATTGGAATTCATTACATTCTTTATTTTTCTTTGGTGATTGTCTTTTCTTGATTAACTTGTGTTGAAACTAATTGTTACCAAAATTGGCGCCGTTTGTGGAAAACGTTTATCTTCCTTTAAGAAAGCTCTCACCAACAAAGGATTTTGAATGTTTGGACACATCAGCAACGCCCCTCAAGCGGGGGATATCCAAGAATAGCCTGCCCCTCGCAGGATCAGATCTGAAGTTCGACGTTCAGATCAAAGGGGTCGCCCAGAGCGACAGGCCTCAGAAGAAAGTCAGGGACAACGAGGTCCACACAAACCTCCAGGTTGATCGATGCCTATGAGGCAAGGTTCCAAGAGCAGGGAGGCTAAGAATCTTGCCTCAAAAGGAGATTAGAGAGGATGGAGTGGGAACTCCATCGCAGTACCAGACGACATCCATACCGCACTCCTAGTCCTCAGACGAGCAAGTCTCACAGCCGAGGAAGGAGCCCTAGACGCGGATCCCTAAGATTTAAAGAGCACGAGTCAGATGACGACTTGCTCGAACAACAATGACCAGTTCTCCCTTACAAGAGCCCAGCTCGACGTGAGGAGGATATCTGAAATTTGGTCCGAAGGGAGATGGACCAGCACCCAGCTCATCGGGGTGCTAGATCAACCAGAGAGATTACTCGACGAGCTCTCAAGACCCAGATGAAATCCCCTTTTTCAAGGGAGATAGAAGAAGAAGGAGATCCCAAGAAATTTTCTATTACGAGATTCAAGATCTATGACGGAAAGACTGACCCTATCGATCACGTTAGGCAGTACAGGTAGGCCATGACCCTCTGAAACCACAGGGATGCACTAATGTGCCAGATTTTTCCTTCGAGCCTGCATAATGTGTCCCAAAAATGGTTCGAGAGGCTCCCTCATAGGTCCATCAGGAGTTTTGAGTCCCTGGCCGAGCTCTTCACTGCTCTCTTCATTACCAGCAGCTCCCATCCAAAGAGGATGTATACTTTGCTAACAATGAAGAAGACGCCTCAGGAGAGCCTCTAGGACTACGCAAAAAGGTACTGGGAGTTGTTCAATGAAGTCGAGGACTGTTTGAAACAGATAGAAGTGGCCTCTTTCAAGATTGGCCTACCCAACTCTTGCCTTCTGCACTAGTCCCTGACGAAGAAGGAGGCCACAACCATCGATGACCTGATGGCTTGCATTGAGAAGTATGTCAAGGTGGAAGATGTGACCTGCCTCAGTACAGGGGAGAATAGCCGGGCTAAGCCCGCTGCCAAGGGCAACGATAAGGCCAAAAACCAGAAGAAAGGAGGTAAGAATGGAAGCAAGGGTAGCTCCAATAATGGAGGCAAGAACGATGTTTCGAAAGCATTTTAGGCAGTAAACACTGTCTTTAAAGAACCAATATACAAGATCCTAGCAAAGATTAAAGACGAGCCATTTGTTAAGTGGTCTAGAAAGATGGGGGATATCCCTCAAAGAGAAACAACGCGCTGAGATATACTTTTCACAAGGAGGGAGGACATAAGACTGATCACTGCAAGGCTCTTAAGTCGCACTTTGAAGAGTTGGCCCAGACTGGGCATCTGAATGAGTTTGTGGAGAAGAAGGCAGAGAAGGTTGTTGCCAATGGAGACACAAGGCCCGATAATGTACTCGAGGACGATGTTGGCCATGGATTTGCAGTAATCCATGGGGCATCTGATATGAAGCAGATTCAAGGGAATTTAACTCGGATGGAAGTGAAAAAGCTTGCAGCGATAATGCAAGCCTTTCAGATCGATCCAGCAAAGACACAGTCAAGGAAGCGTCGACGAGCAGGTGACATCGATTATAGCAAACACATCATGTTCACAGATGGAGACCTAGTAGGAGTAAGAACCCCATAGCATGACGCCTTGATCATTACCCTCAGGATAGCCAACTATGACATCGACAAGTTGCTCGTCGACTAGGGAAGCTCATCCGAGATAATGTATCTCGACCTGTTTAGAAAGTTGAAGTTAAGCATTGCCGACCTGAAGGAAGCTACTGTCCCTCTAGTTGGCTTCGGTGGAAAAGTAACTATCCCATTGGGAAAGATCGTGTTACCAGTAAGGGTAGAAAATGTCTCCGAGATGATCGAGTTTCTGGCAGTCGACATTAAATCGCTATACCAAGCTATCCTCGTTAGAGGGTGGCTACATGCCATGAGGGTAGTCCCATCGACCTATCATCAGAAACTCAAGTACGTAATCGAGCGAGGAGTAATGGAGATCCACGGAGATTAAGCAATAGAAAAAAGGTGCTTTATAGAAGCCATCCGCTCAAAACCAGAGAAGAAGGCCGAGAAGTCCAAAGAAAAGGTCGAGGAGCAAGAAGGTTTGATACCTTCAAAATGGCAGTTAAAGTATGGAAGACCCGGAGTGGAGGAGACCAGGATCTTCCCCTCTGAGCGGGTCATTGAGAACCTGGAAGAAGTCATAGTCGATGGTAACAAAAAAGATAGGAGTTTCTTGATTGGAACATCTCTCACAAATAAAGAGAAGAAATAGTTGACAATGTTATAAAGGAGTAACCTAGATGTTTTCACGTGGGAATCGTACGAGCTACCTGGAATTAATCCTAGTGTGGTTTGTCATCAGTTGCACATCGACCCCACCTTTCAAACCCATCGCGCAGAAGGCACATCGAACGATGCCAAAAAAGGCCAAGGCTGTAGAGAAGGAAGTAGAGAAGCTGCTGAATGCAGGATCCATACGGGAAGTTTAATTCCCTAAATGGCTGTCCAACCCAGTAGTGGTTTCGAAGAACAATGGGAAATAGAGAGTTTGTATTAATTTCACCGACCTAAACAGGGCATGCCCTAAGGATAGTTTCCCTCTCCCAAAGATCGACCAATTGGTAGACGCTACAGCAGCTCACGAGAGAATAATTTTCAAACGCATATTCGTGGTATCACCAGATTCCTATATATGCACCAGACAAAGACAAGACCACATTCATTACCACCATCGATTTATACTATTATAAAGTTATGCCCTTTGGGCTCAAGAATGCAGGTTCAACTTATTAGAGGCTAGTCACCAAGATATTCAAGGGCCAAATGGGAGATACCATGGAGGTCTACATTAACGATATGCTCTTCAAGAGTAAGCACAGAGAGGACCATCTCTCAGACCTATCAAATACCTTCAAGATCCTCAGGAAATACCGAATGAAACTCAACGCGAGCAAGTGTTCTTTCGATGTCCATTCAGGAAAATTCCTCGGGTATTTGGTTAGCGAGAGAGGCATTGAGGCCAACTCGGACCAGATCGATGCGATCAACAGGGTACAACCCCCTCCCACGATGCGAGATGTACAGAAGCTCATGGACATACTCGTCGCTTTAAATCATTTCATCTCAAAGTCCTCTGAAAAGTGCAAGCCATTCTTCCAGCTCTTGAAAGGAAACATGACAGTAGAGTGGACTCAAGATTGCTCGAAAGCATTGGAAGAACTCAAGGCTTATCTCAGCACACCACCCTTTCTCGTTATACCTCAAGAAAGTGATCCCCTATACTTATACCTCACCGTCTCTATCCATGCTGTCAGTTCTGCGTTAGTGTGCGAAAAATTAGGAATCCAGCACCCAGTCTACTACGCGAGCAAGGTCTTATTGGACACCGAGCAACGGTACCTACCACTGCAAAAACTCGCCTTTGCACTAGTGATAGTTTCGAGTAAGCTAAAGCACTACTTCGAAGCCCACACTATCATCGTCCTTACATCACACCCCCTTAAAATAATCCTGCGGAAAGCAGATCTGTCTGGCAGGCTATCCAAGTGGTCAGTCGAGTTTGGATAGTTTGACGTCCAATTTTAACCGAGGAATGCAATCAAGGGGAAGGTCCTCACTGATTTCATCACGGAGTTCATGGGTGAGCAACCTTGTGACCAGCCTCAGCCCATGAAGAAAAGGGAAGATCACTCATCAGAAGGAGATTGGAGATTGTTTGTTGATGAAGCCTCCAACTCAAAGGGGGCAGGAGTAGGCATTGTACTTGTTACTCCAGAATATACAATCCTCGATCAGGGAATTAGACTTGGATTTAAAGCCTCCAACAATGAGGCAGAATATGAGGCTCTGATAGTCGGCTTGCAGAAGGCATAGGCATTGGGGGCAAAGCAGCTGCAGGTGTTCGGCGACTCCTAATTAGTCTCCAATCAGATAAGTGGGGACTTCAACGCAAGAGACGAAAGAATGACAGCCTGCCTTGCCTTGGCAAAGAACTTAATGTCCTGCTTTGAGAAAGTCAGTGTCCAACAGTTTCCCAGATGAAAGAACAACCATGCTGACGTCCTGGTAGCCCTGAGTTCAGTAATCGATTTCAACTTAAAGAGAATAATCCCCATCGACTTCCTCACCCATCCAAGCATCAATCAGAGCGACGAGCTGCTGGACATGGGGCATATGCTCCAGATTGAGTCTGCACCCAGCTGGATGGACCCCCTGAGGGACTATTTGAGGGACGGTGCACTTCCAGATGATAAGAAGGTCGCTCATAAGATAGGAGTTAAAGCTACCCTCTTTCACTTATCTCCTGAGGGAAGACTATACAAGAGATCATTCATCGACCCTTACCTTCAATGTGTTTACCCGAAGGACGCCGAGAAAGTTCTCCGTGAGCTTCATGAAGGAATCTATGGAAGCCATATTAGAGGAAGGTCATTAGCTTTCCGAGCAATGAAGGAAGGCTACTGGTGGCCATACATGAAGAGAGATTATGGGGTATATGCTCGCAAGTGCGAGAAATGTCAACTACACGCTCCCATGGTCCACCAACCCGCCAGCGATCTAAAATCACTCACCAGCCCCTGACCTTTTCCCAATGGGGAATGAACATCGTAGGCCCTCTTCCTACCGCTGACGGTAATCGTAAGTATCTGTTGGTCGCAACAGATTACTTCACCAAATAGATCGAGGCAGAGCCACTGGCGAATATCAGAGATGTAGATATGGTGAGATTCATATGGAAAAATATCATTACCCGCTTTGGAATCCCCAGAACCATCATCACTGATAACGGAACGCAGTTCGAGAGTGGCCCCTTTTAGAACTTCTACAATGAACACGGGATAAGGCACCATTTCAGCTCGGTGGCCTACCCCCAAAGTAACGATCAAACCGAAGATTTCAATAAAATAGCGATCGATGGGCTGAAGAAATGATAAGAGCGAGCCAAGGGCGTATGGGTGAGCGAGCTGCCACATATTCTGTGGGCCTACCGCACTACCCCACTGCGGGCAACTGGGGAAACCCCATTCTCACTAATGTATGGAATGGAAGCAATCATCCCTTTGGAAGCTGGCCTACCAACTATGAGGTCCAACCTGGTCGACCAGGGCCAGAATGATGCAGCATTACTCGCTGAACTTGACATAGCTGATGAACGCAGGGAACTAGCTTTAGTGAGACTAGCGAGCTATCAGCAACAGTTCGCGAAACACTATAATAAGACGGTCAACCTAAGAGGATTCCAGGTTGGGGACTACGTCCTAAGGAAAATCCTTGGCAGCGCAGTGAAACCCTCAGATGGTAAGGTAGGACCGAACTAGGAGGGACCATTCAAGGTAACAAGAGATGATTTACAAGGAGCCTATCACTTAGAAACGCTGGAGGGCAGAGAGATATCCCGAGCTTGGAATGCTTCCAACTGAAAAAATTCTATTTCTAGCTTTTCTTCATTTATCTTTTATTATATTATTTGAAGTGGCAACTCATTTTTTATTAATAAAAGATTATTTGGCAGTGACATTCTATGAAGTGTTAATTTTATATTATGAACTTTATAACTTGCACATATTTTCCAAGTGACAGGCATATTTTTAAGTATGCAAAAGCAGGGAATCTCCCTCCTCAGGTCTTTGTTATGAAACACGAACAACCTCTTAGCATTGCCCCTGGCAATATATGAAGCCCTTCAGGGGACCCTTTGGCAGTTCGGCCAACTCGAAATGGTCGCCAAACAATGTTTGGCTCAAAAATCCTGATCGGATAGAACATCCAACACCAGGTGTGTCCTTGCCATTGCCATACTTAGGCCTAAGGTAATGTGAGGAGACGACCTAAAAGGTAAAGTGAGGCAGAATGGTATCCCAAAAGCATACTGGACTGGGAGGATACTCACTCAAGGAAACAACCATACAAATCTAATCTGCTACGAAGGGCCCAAGATAACTAAGTGGGAAATAAATGAAGTAAAAAATATACAACGCATAATTAGTTGGCAAAATCGCCCAAGACATAAATATTACATTACTTCATTACAAGTACAATGAGTTACATTCAGTAAAATCTTATTGAGGATTAGGCCTCTGAATAAGATAATCAGCCACTTGTGCTCTTCGACCGTCGTCCAGATGAGGAGCAACTCCTCCTCGACCTCATTCGCATCTGTCTCTAACAGCTGCCTGGGGATAGCATCTATAGGGATCCACTGGTCGTCCCTCCTGAAAGGATTAGGCCTCAAAGTTGAAGGAGAGATCTCGTGACGGTACCAGAGTACTGAGTTCCTTGGGACTTGTAGCTCTCTAAGGGTGCTCAACCATCCCCTAATAAAGGATAGTTCTTCAAACTCTGCCAACCTCGTCGGAGCATTTATCCAACCTTGTTCATAACCGTCAGCCCACACTCACCGAGGACCTTTCTTGAATAGATGCCTCAGCCGTGTGATGTCCCTTTGAAGCCCAGCAGCAATCACGTATGCTCGACGAACATCTTCTCAAAGCTCATCCATCTCTCTAGCTGGACCCCTTGCATCTGTACCAGTTCACGAACCAGTTGATGGAGTAGAACATTGCGAAGCTTGAGGAGCGGTGCTCAGCCCTGTGCTAGCTCGCGAAACAGCTAATGAAGAGGAACCTCACAGAACTCGAGGTACGATGCTCGATGTATGCTCCCTGAGTCGCGACACCTCCCTCCTCAGAGTTTCATTCTCCTGTTGAAGAACTTCTCTAACTTGATTTATTTCGGAGGCATCTAGAAGCTTGGCTCTCAAAGTATTTACTTTCTCTTGGACAGAGGCGCCAACTTATTTTATCTCCTGAAGTCTATCCTTCAGTTTGATAACGAGCTCAGACTGTTCCTTAAAACTCTTATTTCTCGACCTGAGAGACTTGCAAATCCTAATTAAGGCCTGACGAACTTGGATCCTCGCATTAGGACTAAGGATCCTTCCCAGTTGAGAGTTGGCAGGTATATACTCATCTACATCAATCAACTAAAAGCCATACAAGCAGTAAGAAGCAGAAGAATCAGTGCGCAGAAAAGAAGGTACTTTCATTTCATTCAAATAAAGGGGTCTAAGTACATCGGTAATTAAAAAAGAGCAATACAAATAAAGCAAAAGATATAGGGGAAATTCTAAGAACAGGCTAGATAGAAACCTCAGTTTATTCAGAGGTCGCTGGTTTCTTTCCCTTATCGACAGCTCCATTGGATGGAATAACTATTGTTCCCTGAGCAGGAAAAGCATCAATAAGAACAGTCTGAGAGGCAGGGACTACACCTTCAACGGATGGGGCATGCACATCATCTACAATAGGCTTTGGGCCTGGATCATGTTCGTCGAATAAGAGTGAGTCAAAATCCACCTCGGCAGTCAGAAGAGCCTTGTTCCAGCCCTTATTGAAGTTCAGACGACTGATGTAGCCTATCTGAACATCAGCTTCCTCACATGCGACAACCCACCCGGAATTGTACAAACTTTCCTTAATAGTGGCTGCCTCGGACTCCATCTTCTTCCCCTTCTCTGCCAGCATCTTATTTTCCTTGACCACGACCAGCTTTCTCATGCAAACCAGATCGTAGGACTGCTATAACTCATTTAGCTCATTGATCACCGCGTCCTTCGCTCTGTTGGCTTCAGCAATGGTGGGATCGGAGGAATTCTGGTCCTCACTGGAAGCCTTCAAACTGGCCTCCATCCCGACGCCTTTCCCCTTCAGTTTAACGTTCTTCTTCTCTAAATTCGCATTCCTACTCACCAGCTTGTCACGAGTATGATGGAGAATGGAAAATTCGATCTCGAACTGCAAGTAAAAAGAGAGCATTAGAAGAAATCATTGAGCAAAATATTACAAGTATTGAAAAACAGAAACAAACTTACCAAGGTTAGTCTCTGACTCGCTTGCAGAGCTAACCGGTCGGTCCCCATTGCCCTTTGTCGATCAGCAAGCAAAATTGTTCTCTCGAGCAGTGCAAGAGGCAACTGAGGAGAGGTAGCGACCGAGGCCCCCTCGGGCAATGCGGACATGGGAACCAAAGCTTGCTCGACCTTCGTCCTCGCTTCCACCCTCCTTATCTCCTCTTCCCTCTCCTTCTCCCTCTCAGCACTCCTCCTCTCTTCCACCTTCTTCCTCTCTTTCGCCTTCTTTCTCTCTTCTTCCTTCTTTCTCTCTCAACTGTTCTTCCTCCCTCCTCTTCTTCTCCTGCTCATTGGCAGTAGGCTGAGAACCAGTGGCAACTTCTCCACTGCCATACTTTTGCTTCTTTTCCCGCCTACAAAGGAGCACATCATCCTCATCCTCATCATCCCTGATTAGGTTCCTCCTGGGAGGAGCCATATCTTCCTCGCTAGAAGTACTTGACTCACTGGAGGACTCTAGAGCTTCTGAAGCCTCTTCTGAGCTAGAAGAACCTTCATAACTGGAGCTCGTCTCATTGGCACCACCTTCAGCAGCGCCCCTAGTATCACATTCACTGTCCTCACCAGAGCTGCTCTCTTCCTCGTCTAACTGGATGGGGTCTGCAGATCAGTAATGTCCAACTCAGGGATGCTGTCTACGGGTCATGCGATGAAACTATATCCAATATTTTTATACTCCAAAAGAAAAGCAACTGATCGAGGATGTTCACCGTCAGCCAAAGGTTCTATGATGTTCTAAGCTTTGATCAACTCGGCAGCTTGAACCTCACTAAGAGCTGGTTCCAAATTCTTTGTCCTCGCTGAAAAGAAGAGAGAAAAATATCAGAGAAATCATGTATTAACAAGAAGATCAAAGAGCAGAACAAAAATTAAGCCTACCTATGTACTCCTCCCCGTAGAAGGGGACCGTGAATCTGTCAGACCTCGACCCCTCAGTATGGGGAGGAAATTATCAATTTCCAACAAGAAATCCCTCTTGCTAGTAATCCTTGTGGGAATCAGGTAGATTTACTAATAATACCCTGTCAGGACTCCTGGCCTTGAGGTAAAAAAGACCAGAACTTGTTTGCGAGTAAGAGTAGCAAAAGCATATTTTAGCAAGCCCTAGATTGGTACCATAGAGTTGGTTTATTCTATGGACACCATTAACTATCTTACAAATATTTGGCGAGCACTGTGCAGGGATAATATTGAAGTAACCAAAGAAGTGCAAAAACAAATTACTTGGGGGGAAAGTGAGCCCCCCTTGGGACAGTAAAAGAACGTGAATCCAGTGAGCACCCTCTATTCCTCTAACATTTTTAGGGATAGGGGCACACTTAATGTCTACCCAATCTGGGATGTTATAATATTTCCTAAATTCAGTTACAGACCTATTGCCTATTTTTGCCATTTTCAAAACCCTAACTATAAATACGAGGAGATTGCAAAAGAAAAAAGCACAGAAAGAGAACAAGAAGAACTTACGAAATACGAACTTGGCTTGGGATGACGCAAAGTCACAAGAGAAGACGATGGAGGAGATTGAGATTGAAAGATGATGACATGTGAACGAGGGCGCAACGGTAGGAGCTTAGAGAATATGATAAATTTTAAGCAGTTTGAAACGAAAACTACAAACTGCTGTTCCAAAGGACTTTTAAGTGCTTCCAATCATCACGCACAGGACACGAAGCAAGCTGCCTCCTAAATCAATTTTCAATCTTGTGAAGAGCTGCATAATTTATAAGGAAGCCATTATGACAAATCATTTAAATTTATTGAGCCCAAATTGTGTCCCAACAACTTTAGGGGTAATTCTGGGTACCATTTTTAGCCACCACGGGCTAGACAAGTAGCCCGGTAAAGGCCCAACGTCTAGAGATCCCCCCGTCCCTACCAAAATTATTTATGAATCAGTTTCTTCCTAAAATCTCGTAAGGAGATATTCTAGGAAGTAATGGATGAGAGTGGGGGAGTCTAACACCCCCACTCCTCGAGAACAAGCATGTATATAACAAACCCTAAGCCTGGGGAAAAAGGCACGTATTGTACTTCCTGTAAAACACTCCCCGGAATATAGAGAAATAATACTGAGAGCACCATCGTGGACGTAGGCACTTCTTGCTGAATCACGTACATACTGTGTTTTTATGATTGACATTCATTACATTCTTTATTTTTCTTTGGTATTTTTTTTTTTTTATTAACTTGTGTTGAAACTAATTGTCACCACAGTTTTATTGCTACCATCAATTCCAAACAAGAGAAGAGGAAAAAGAAGGATATCGTTCCTAAAAAATCTCAAGATGGAACTACACCGTTTAAATGGAAACTAAATCACGGAAGATCATAGGAAATAAATGAGAGTTGATTGTGCACATAGGATAATGGAGAAATGATAAGATGTAGCCTTTGATAAATCTTAGTTGAAAAGGAAATTTTTGATCGGCTCCACATTATTCGAGCAAGAGAGGGGATAGTTTATTTTTCTGCTAAAACAGAATCAAAATGTGTTCATATGGAAGCCGTATGATATGCCTGGGATTGACCCTAAAATTGCATGCCACAAACTTCACGTTGATCCCATGTATCCACTGATCACATAGAAGGCTCGTCGAACTGCCTTGGAAAAAGCAAAGGCCATTAGAGGTAGGAAACTTTCGAAGGTGGGGTCCATCAAAGAAGTTCAATTCCCAAAATGTCTCTCGAACCCGGTGGTGGTAAAAAAGATAACAATAACTAAAGGGTGTGCATGGACTTCACCGATTACAACAAAGCCTACCCTAAAGATAACTTTCCTCTGTCTAAGATCGATCAACTGGTCGACACCACAAATAATCATGAACGAATGATTTTTTTAGATGTATACTCATGGTATCATCAGATCCTATTGTTCATCCCCAACCAAGACAAAACTTCACTCATAACCACTCCGGTCTTGTATTGTTAAAAGGCCATGCCTTTTGGCCTTAAAAATGTAGGATCTACGTACCAACGATTGGTCATAAGGATGTTCAAGAAATAGTTGGGAGACAAAATAGAGGTATACATTGACTACATGATCATCAGGAGCAAACTCAAATTTGACTATCTGAAGGACTTAATAAACAACTTTGAGATCCTCAGGCACTAACGAATGAATCTCAACGTGTCCGAATTCTCCTTTGGGGTTTAGTCTGAAATGTTCCTACGGCTTAGTCAGCACAAGGGGTATTGATTCCAACCCCGATCAGACAATGGCGATCAACAACGTTTAACCTCTGAAGATGCTGCATGAGATACAAAAGCTATTAGCAATGTTAGTAGCCCTTAACCGTTTCATGTCAAAGTCTTCCTAACGACGCCGACCATTTTTTAGCTATTGTAGAAGGAAAAAGGCCACAATTGTAATGAGGAATGCTCAAAGGCCCTTGAAGAAATCGAATCCTACCTAAGAAGCCCTCCCATGCGGTCTATTACTGATTTAGAAGATCCTCTTTATCTCTACCTAGCGGTTTCTAGCCATGTAATCAGTTCAACATTGATGTGCATAAAGGAGAGACGTCAATACCCGTTTATTACGTTAGAAAAACACTCATGGATCCCAAGCAACCACTTGAAAAATTGGCCCACTCTTTAGTCATCACATCATGTAAGTTGAAATACTATTTTAAAGCTCACTCAATCATAGTCATCACTTCCTTTCCCCTCAAAGACGTTCTTAGGAAAGATGACATATCTGGACGGATTTCCAAATGGTCGGTTGAACTTGGGAGATTTGATATACACTATCAACTAAGAATGGAGATTAAGGGTTGGGTGTTGGCAGATTTCATTATTGAATTCACAGGAAAAAAGAGCCAAGGGATCAAGATATAACCAATCAGTTAAGAAGTCGGAGATCAACCAATATGAAAAGTGGACACTTTGTGTATATAGTGCATATAACTCCAAGGGGGCAGGAGCAGGAGCAGGAATTGTGATTATTTCCCTAGAGAATGCTATAATCGAGTAAGGGAGAAAACGTGTCTTTGAATCTTCCAACAATGAGGCTGAGTACGAAGCCCTCATCACCGGACTACGCAAATCTCACTCACTGGGGATAATCCATATTAATATATGTCGCTATTTAAAGCTGATATCTGATCAGGTAATATAAGATTTCAATGCCAGGGATGAATGAACGACGAAATGCCTGCAGGTCGCCCATGAATTGATGGTCAAATTTGAGGAAGTCCATATTCAACAGTTCCCCCAAGGCATAATAGCCATCCCGACACATTAGTAGCCTTGGGGTCACTAGTGGACTCTTATCTGGAATGAACAATTGAAGTATAATTCCTCACCAAGCCTAGTATCACAAAGCCCATGGGAACCATATAGGTTCTTACCATGCAAATAAGTCCCATCTGAATGGACTCAATAATCATTTATCTGCAAAATGACATCCCGTCATCCGATGAGAAGAAAGCCCACCAAGTCAGGGTCAAAGCTGCACAGTTTTATCTAGAACCTAAAGAAAAACTCTACACAAGATCTTTTACTTCTCCTTACCTCCAATATATGCATCCAAGCGACATCAACCTAGTTTTGTATGAACTTCACGAATGGAATTTATGGGAGCCATGCTGGAGGGAGATCTTTGGCTTTCTGAGCAATTAAAGAAGGGCGCTGGTGTCCGTATATGCCAAAAGATGTGATCTCCTACGTCAAGAAATGTGGCCCTCACTCTAGGGAAAACGGACATGTAATTATTGAACCACGCAAAACCTTATGTTGTGAGGTTGTTTTATTCCTTGTTTAATTTTAATTGTTCAGATTCATTCATTGTGGTTATTTGAACTGAAAGTTCTCCAAATGGATTTGTGGCCTGGTCAAACTATATATATATATATATATATACAAGGTTCAACTACTCTAGGCTAGTTTAGATTGTGCAACTCATTTTTAGAGATTTTACACTGCTTAAGAATTACCATGCCATTCAGCTATTAATTTCACACTGAAGTGTGGTTTCTCACATTTTCGTGGTAGATTGAGGAGGATTCACTATTTTTCTTAAAGACGTATGTGAGATGTTGAGCTTACAACCATGTGTCCATTTACTCTATGATAACACACCACTCGATGATGCCACGAAAGCGGAATGAATTGAGCTGAACAAGCTTGTTCGTGAGTCTATTGGTGAAGCCACCAAGGCCACTTTTGGCCAATATATCAAGTATTTTTACAATACCCATGTGAAGCTCATTTAGGAGCAAAAGTAAAAGTGGAATATGCTTGATGTAACTTTTGGTGAAGGTTATGGCTGCTCTTTAGATTTAGCTGCCTATACTCTTTGACTTCTTTATCGCTTTTTGATCCCTATCAAACCCAATGATCAACCTCACCAGGACTTGGTGAAACTTTCTGTAGGTTGAATCGCGAAGTCAACACCCCCCGTAGTTATTACTTTTGGCTCGTTGTACACTTGGCTAGATATACGTTACCTTAATATGATACGGTTTATCGGTCGTTGTGACGATTCTAACTGTTCCAACACTAAACTTTTAATGGTATTCCTCTATACTAGTTTCGCTCAACTTTCCCCTAAATCTCATCCCATTAGCCTCATTACTCTGCGGTGTCCACGCATAATGAAACAAATAAAAAGTAGAGCAATGAGCCTTTCTTTCCTTTAATCGATAATATGGATACTTTGAGGATTGTCCATATGATAGAGAGACCAAATGTCAAACATAGTCGTTCTTCACCAGTGTAGCTTCTTCAGAGGGAAGACACCTCATTGTCCGTGGTTCTTTTAATCACGCCCAGTAATCTTCCAACTCATACTGAATAGGAGATCTAGAGTGAGGCATATAACCCTCATCGACGTGGAAGATAATTTAGTTATGAATAAGAAATGTCAAGGCCTATCTGTGGATAAAATAAGGTTAATAAATCATTTTTATCTTCCAACCTTGACTTTATATGGCGAAACGTGCTTGTTTTGTGTGCAGAGGGTCAAGGTTTGGTCCTTATTATTAAAGACAGAATATGAGATATCTCTTTAGGTTGATATTACCATTATTGGCCGATATAACTCAAAGTCTTCAATGACTTTGTACAATCTAAAATTAGATCCCCTAATGTGGAGAGATTTGAACCTCTCAAAATTGGATTGAAGAAACTCTCTACTATAAGTGTGGAATTTCCTCTTAGCATCACAAAGATAATTTATCCTAAGGAGTTTCATCCATTGATCCAAACTATTAAGGTTGCTCCTGAGCCAAGTAAATATAAGAAGAAAGGTGTCTCAACTATTGGTGGAACAAAAAGGAAAGGTTCCTCTACTATAGGTTCATCAAAGGGGGAAGTTTCCTCTAAAGCCTAAAAAAATTCCAAGACCACCAGAGGTTCCTCCAACCTTAGTGGTGTTCTTTTGAAGTTTATTCCTCCACTAAATCCAGTTCTGGTAGATAATGTCGCCGATTTAGTATATGAGGTTGTTTCTAGATTAGGATTTATTCCTATCACTATAAATTTTTCTTTAGCTAGTCTAAAGAGACACCACCGATGTGATGATTTTGTGTTTCCTTAGGATGTTAAGAAGAAGGTTTATCACATGGAGCAGGTGGAGAAGGCTCCTGCAGCTAATGTACCTCATTAACATATAAAGAAGTTGGTTAAAATCATACTGTTAAATGCGTGATTCTAACTCCCATGCCTTCAGCTTCCTTGGAGCAAACTCTAGATGACAGACCAAATGATTGTGTGGTTGGTGTTCCCATCCTAGTTGGTCTATACGTGCCTCCTCTTGAGACTCAACAATTAGCCATGTATTTATCTTTTTACTAGAAATTTCTCAAAGTTTTGAGTTGTTTATGTTTTTGCTCTAAGATTATTTCTCTTTCTTTAGGGTGTCTTTCCCCAATCCAGGGAAGTTATCTGTATTATATAAGACACTCCTCCTGGGGAAGGTTTTCTGATCCACTTGTTGAAGAAGATATCCTCCCAGTTTCGTTTTTGCCCCTATCTTTGATGACTGGGCGAGTTTTTTCGAGACGTGCTCATTCTAGTTATGCTTTTTTGGTGGAAAGAAACTTTCCCATGGCCGAATAGGATGTGCTGGACAAGCAAAACTCCAGAATTGATAAATTTAGTTATTCCCCTAGTTTCTCCTTAGTCAACATCAACAATTATACTATCTGCTCAATCTGCTGAGGTATCTCTACATGAAATTTGACTTGATAAATTGTTTATCTTCAACCTTTTTGATTCTTAAGACTTTGTTTTGTTTTGTATGTGTAGGGAACTGGTGATATTCTTGACGTTTCTCCCTCTGTTGATGTACTAGTGCTTATAAGGTCTATCAATGAGGAAATCCTTCCTTGTAGCCTTGTGAGTACGATTATATCTTTGGACTTCCCAGTGGTGATACCATCTTCTTGATCACATTCGTCCAACCAACGCTGAGGTACTTGCCTTGTAATGTTTTTTCTATCTTTTACTTTGCTTTCTCACATGCACCTTTGTCTCAAGATTCCTTTGTTATTTTGTTTTAGCCTGCCTTTAGTGAGGAAAGGGAACAAGTAACTCCTTCGATTGAGGTTAATCTCCCTTCAGCGGAGGTTTCTCCTTTTTCGATGGAGGTTGGTCCTCCTATAGTGGAGCCTAATATTTTGGCTCTTGAGGAAACTCCAACAGCTGAAGCCCAACATGAATCTGGGAATATGATGATTCCCCCACCCTTGGCCAATGTTTCCACTGTTGGTGAGGTATAATTCTATACTTATCGTTTTGTGTATGAATAGTATTTTATTATGTTATACCCTGTTTGGCTATAACTTGGCAAAAAACCTCACTTGCGTGGTGATTTACTCTATCTTATTGAGTAATGTTCACCTGATTGGGTGATGTACCCTATTTGGGTATTGTTTCTCTAAACATACACCTGCTTAGTGATGTACCCTACTTGAGTATGGTTTATCTAAAAAAATACACCTGCTTGGTGACTTGGTCTCATACTTGACAAGATTTTGTAGTTTTACATACTTGGTAAAAAACACTTTTAAACTTTTGACTAAGTCTTTTGCTCTCTTTTATTTTTCATCCTATGAGGGAAAATTGTCCTTTCGAAGAACCATATGTAGCATATCCTATTATTGATGTGCCTGTGCAAACTATGGAAGTTGATCATGATGCTACTGAGCTGGATGAAGCTGAGTCACCTACGTAAAGTGACCATGATTCAATGACCAACGTGTATAGGGAGGAGATTGATTGTACCCGTGGTTCCCCAACTCCAAACGTTGCACGTGCCGAGTATTATCGACAGATTGTTCAAAATAATGCCTTCATTAAAGACCATCTTTGAGCTATGCTAGATCGAAAACTGATTTCCCACCCTGAGACCTTTACCTCTGAATGTCTGAGAGACCATGGATTGATTATGTCTTATCGGATACAAGGTGTATTTGCTGAGGTATATGAAGTTGTGAAGACATATTCTTCCCTACTTGAAAGGTCCACCATTAATCGATATTTGGGCACCCTAAAAAATATGCCAAATGATGGGTTTGATTTCTCATGGCTCGTCAACCCTTTGAAATATCTAAAGGATCTTCACATGATGGCTTATCGTGTTCAACATCTGAAGAATATGGAGGACTTAAAAACCGAATAAGGAAGGTTAAGGGGGATTACCCCTAAGATTGATAAGAGTGATCAAGTTATAAAGGCTGTCGAAGAATCTCTAACCCAAGATAAGAGAAAACATGAGACCAATATTAAGGATAAGGTAGAAGCTAAATCTAACATCTCAGCTATGTCTAACTACTAAAGGGAAGTTTCTTCTATGTAGCTCCTTCGACTGGGGTAGGCTTTTTCATTATCCAAAATTCTTGGTTCTTTATAGGCTAGATTTTCTTCTTTGTTCATATGTATTTCTGCACAATAGTCCCATTTTTTTATGTATATGTTATCAATTGAAATACTAAGAAGGTTTTTGCAGAATTGTCTTTTGAAATTTGAACTATATTACTTTTCTTCAACACCTGTCCATTTATAATAAAATGTAACCCAAAATTTACACGTGTTTCTCCACAAATTCCAAGTACTAAATAAGAAAACAATTACATGTGCTCCTCATACATTATTAAATTTCAACCATTTGTTGTTAAATTTGAATGACACATCATCTTCAATCTTTGAGATTAAACAATAACCTGAGTTATGTGCCTCCTTAACAACATATGATCCCTCCCAATTTGTTATAAATTTTGGCAAATGGATTCCTCTTATGTGGTTCACTACACCAAATCCCGCGAATGGTCACCCCTAGGGGGTGACGACCCAAAGTCACGACCACATAAACTTTGGCGTTAACATATCCATGACTAGGGGTGGAAGCGATACGAGTTTTTACCGTACCGTTTTGGTCCGAAAAAAAAAGGTTTGGTTTCATATATTAAAATACCAGAAACCAGTCTTACTAAAACCGAAATTACCGCAAAAAAATTGGTTGGTTTTGGTTTTAATATTTAAAAAACCGATTTACCGAAATTACCGTACCGAATTTACCGAAACCAGAAAAAATCATATCGAAATTACCATACCATGCCGAATTTACCAAAATTACCGTACCGAATTTACCGAAACAAAAAAAAATTGGTTTTGGTTTTGGTTTTAATATATCAAAAAGTTAGTTGGTTTTGTTTTTGGTTTTTTGGGGCTTTTAGTGTTGTTTACCGAAACCAGAAAAAAATAAAACCAGAAACCAGAAAAAACCAGAATTTATCGAAACCAGAACCCAGAAGAAACCAGAATTTATCGAAACCAGAAAAAACTGAAATTATCGAAAAAACCGAAATACCGACCGGTTTGGTTTTGGTATTGATTTTGGTGTACCGGGTGGTAAACTGGTACGGTTTGGTTTCACCATCTAGAGTTTGGTTTTGGTATTGGTATCTACTATTTATCGACCAAACCGTACCGCTTACACCCCTATCCATGACCCACTGTGGTAATGGATTCTCTTGGAAGTGGTCACGACCGAAATCCCTGACCAGTGTGGGTCACGGCTTTAGGCCGTGACCAGTTTGTGACCATCATGGCACCAAATTCGCGCTGAAGTTCCCTCCAAGTTTGGTCACGGACGGGTCATGAACAAGGTCCATGAGCAAGGCCACAATGCACACTTAATGGGTCGCAAATTTGGGCCGTGACCATCTCAGTTTTTTCACCCGCGTGGGTCACGACTGGGGGCCGTGACGAGATGGTTGCCTGCGCGCTGATGTGGAAAAAATTTAAGGGTCATGGCAATGGGTCACGGCTCTACACCGTGACCATTGTCCTTATAATAAAAAAACCCCGCCTTTATTTCATTTGTTCACGCATCAATCTCTCTCTCTCGGCGATTGGAATTCTCAAACCCTAATTTAGGCGATTTGCATTCTCAATCTCAATCTCTTTCTCAATCTCAAAGGTAAACCCTACTTTTTTTCTTTTTGTGTTAAACCCTTATGCATATGTGTGTATTTCTGTGTATGTGTGTGTTTGTGTGTATGCGTGTGTACGTGTGTATATGCATATGTATGTGTGTCTATATTTGTACAAATGTGTGTGTATATCTGTGTATGTGTGTGTACGTCTGTATATGTGTGTGTATGTGTGTATACTTTTTTTTCAAGAAAAGGATGTTATATTTAGGGATTGAAATTTCTTGCATTATTTTTTGGGTATTGTTAACATTGATTGAGAATTTTTATTTAGAGTTTGAAATTAAATGCATTATTAAAGGGTATTGTCATTATTAGTGTTGACTGAATGTGGTTAGTGAGGGATTAAAATAAATTGCGAAATTTAAGGGTATTGTAATTTAGGACTTGAAATTTATTTAGAGTTTGAAATTAATTGTGTATTATTAGTGTTGACTGAATGTGGTTATTTAGGGGTTAAAATAAATTGTATTATAGGTCTTGGAATTTATTTAAAGTTTTAAGTTAATTGAGTATTTTAAGTTCCTCACCCTAATCAAACTAATATATTCAAAATCCTTTCTTTATTATCAAAACCTTAGTCAAACTAATATACCCTAATATACCCTTATATCTTAACCGTAGGACTCATATTCATGCCCTCGTATATTTTTCTCAGGAAAAATGAGGCACGATGATAATCACTGGCAATAAGATTTGAAGAGGTTGCAATTGGACCACACACGTAACTCTTTTTTAAGTGAGAGTCATATAAAGGGTACTCCTATTTATAGGTATGGAGATAAAAAGATCGAACAATTTAACTACCTTGTAAATCATGGAGTTAATTTCCGGCAAGATTACATGCTATATCGTATTCTATTTTTCCTACCAGAAAATCGGGATGATGTTATACAAAATATATTTCACACGCATACTCCCGATGTAGCCTTGACCTTTGTTACATTGTTGGAGACGGCGGAAAAAAAATCCACCCGTTATGGATACAACTACATACAAAGAGCATTGACATAGACTGTGATGTCTCGCGCCATATGCACGCTAAATTCAATCTTTCCAACAAGTTGAAAATGAGGGGATTCCGAGTTCATGTCTCGGATATCTACAAATCAATCATAGATACCCTTCCTCCTAGTTGGCCACGTGCAAAAATTCATAGGTTCCTAAAAACTAATGCCGAATGGATGGAGATCAGGCACATTTAACATATTCTAAAGTCTTAGTTTGAAAAGGTATATATATATATATATATATATATATAATTTTTTTGTCACTTATGGTTTTCATTTTTGTAGATAATGTCGGGAGGAAACAACCCAATGGAACAAAGTGCCGAGGAGACACCGCAACGAGGTTTACCATCTCGTGCACAACCTGAATTCGTAACACTAACTGGTGAGCAATACACAACTCCACCAATGGTTCCCTCCTCACCAAGTCCAACTGCACCTGCTTCAGGGCCCTCATCCAGCACTCCCATTGCTCCATCACCCCCATCCAACGCTGTCGATGCCTCCCGCTCAACCTAAAAGAATCCCATTGGGCTCTCCCTTCTCGAGAATAACCCAACGGGTGATAGGAATGACGTGCTAAACTTTAAAGCCCGGTGTTTGGCTTTGAGAAAAATGAACATGGGGATTGGTGGACCAGAAAATTGGAACCTGGTTGATTAAGCTGTCAACGATGACATATACAATAAACTTTGCAAGTATTTCTCATTTCTAAATCGTTCCAAGAGTACGGTTCTATCTCAGGTTGCTGAATCATTGAGGACATATAGGATAAACCTTCGGAAGAAACAATTTTCGAAGGAGGCAGCGAGCTCCGATATTTTATTGTTGAAAGAGAGAGTGCCTCCCTATGTTGAAATTTTGGCGGAGCAGTGGAATAAGTTTTTGGTGAATGAGGCGATGGAGAAAAAGTTGGTCCAAAGGGAGAAAAAAAAACAGGGCACAAAAAACTGATATCCACAGGCTGGGATCCAAATCATATGAGGATTTGAAGAATGAATGGGCGATTATGACAAAGGATGGTCCAAATGCGGGTAAAAAACCAAATCGATCCAACTTATTCGTTCATGCTCGATGGGAAAAAGATAATAAATTCTCGCCGCACTTGGCTGAGACGCTAGAATCAATAGAGGCCATCAGCAGTCAGTCAGGTTCGAGCCAAATGATGACTTTGACCTTGAAAATAATGCCCTCACTCAGACCTTTGAAAATGAAAAACGGGGGAGGACGAGCGGTGTTGGCTCACATATGCCAAAAATAAAATTTCAATAGATAGCACCTCTTATGGACGAGTTTTCTTCGATTAAGGATCGTTTCTCATCCAATGAGGAACAATATTTCACTACCGATGGGGATGTTCAGGATATAAAAAATAACCTGGGAATGTTGACGAATCAAATTGGGCAACTTGTGTCCCTTTTTCAATATTATGGGATCCCAATGTCGCCTCTTCAAGGTTACCCTTACCCTCAACCTCCTCCTCAAGGTTTTCCCTATCCTGACACTTCAAACCCAAATGCCGCCTCCAACATTCCCCTCTCAAATGCCGCCTCATCCAACATTTTCCTCCCAAATGCTGCCTCATGATAGAAAAAAATTTCGATGCATTTTTTCGTCGTTGCTTGAAAAGCTTCTTTAGTCAAAACCTTCAAATTACCTACAAATATAATAATCTCAAGTGTAGGGGTAAGTAAGGGTATCAATCCACATCGATGGGGTAAGCTAGAGACAAACTCAATTGTAATTCACTTTTTATTCTCTTTTTGTGCTTTTTCACTTTTTCTAATTTTTTTAGCTTTTTTAATATTAAAACAGTTTGGGTGAGATGAAGATTTAAACTAAACTAAAGTAAATGAGAGATGATAACAACTAACTAAAAAGTTACTAAAATGAAAACAAAGTCTAACACTAAAATAAGAGATAAAGTGAGGTAAATAATTGTGAGAACAATCAAGGAATGGGATTACACCACAAATTCTAGCTATTTTAACGAATTAATTTAATTAATTGAATTCTTCCAAATTAATATCAAAATTACAAATCAACTCTCGTTGCAAATGTAATTTGATAGTAACCTTTTAGAAAATTAAGTTTAACCCCCCACAACTCTAAAAAATAGATTTACACTCCTTTTAATAAATCAACCTCTAGGATCGATTTATCAAAATTTATGTAAATCTAAAAAATGAATTTAGAGTTGAAATTCAAGTAATAATACCCCACTTAAGAAACCCCTATCTCTAGTTCGAATCTAAAATGGGTATTATAACTAGAATTTCGATTTTCTTTCGAAAATCATTTACCCTCTCTCGAGGCGTAAATTTAAGGGTAAGGGATCAAAATTAACATTCAAAGGGAATTTTCAAGTAATCAAACTAATTAAATTAAAATAACATCAAATAAGGGTTCCCCCACCCCTTGAAAGGGAATTTAGCCTAACATGGTATGGAATTTGACAAATTAATAATCAAAGGCATATAAAATAAAGTAAAAGAGAAGAATAATCAAACCAAATCTCTTTGAGTGAAATTGGACTTCAATCCTTGAATTTGCAATTTACATCCCTCCAATTTGTGCGATCAAACCAAAATTACATCAACAATTACACTCAAAAATGGATTCAATAATTTATTTTTCTCACTAATCTAAAAAAAGTAAAATAAAATAAATTCTAATCTAAAAAACTAAACTAAAAAAATAGTGTTTCTCTCTCTAAAATTGATATGATAAAAGTCTCCCAAAATCCCTTTTTTATGGCGTGAGGTCTTCTTTTTATAGTGGCTTATGGAGCTAAAGGGGTATTTTTGGGAATGAGCTTGAGTGTGCATGGAAATGGTGAGAGGAGTGTGAGGTTATGTGGGTGAGGGGATTGGAATAAAATAAATCATATTTAGTTAAGGGTTATTTTTGGAAATAGTTTAAAGTTGGTAGTTGGGGGGAATTTTGGATAAATGGGGATAAGTGGGTTTATTAGCCACATGTGGGAGATAGGTTTATTTGGCTTGTGTTTTGGCAGGAGGTTTAAAAACGTGGTTTAGGAGAGATGGGAAATGGGTTGTGGATTTGGATCTGGTTCGAAGTTGGTAGATCGAGTTGGGGACGTCGGGTTTTGGTACCGGGTTCAAGGTTGGATTGGCAGTTGGCAGGTGAAAAATTGTGGAAGGCATAAGGACAAATGGGTTTGCTCTCGGGTTGGTCTCGGGTATGGGCATTTGTTTGATGGTTGATTGTTTCGGGTTACCGGTGATCGCTTGTCCGACGGGGTTGTTGCGGTGGCAGTGGGTAAGGAGTTTGGACGCTGGATTTGAACGCACAGTGGCCAGACGTCGGGGGTAGGGGCATTGCTTGGCAGGGGCACTGCCGGACTGGCGACAACGGGTTGGAGTTCTAGGTTTCGCCGGCGATAATGGGTCCGATTTTGCGTCCCCTGGAGTAAGGTTATAAGGAGGAGTTTAAGGATGGTCGGATTTTGTGGCTATGGAGAGAGGAGAGATGAGAGAGGGTGAGTTGTTGGGGAAGAATGGTGGTTTGATTAGGTGGGTGAGGGTGAGGGTGTAGGAAATGTGTGTGTGGTTGGGGGGTTTATTTCATGTGTATGATAGTGTGTAAGTAAATGGGTGTGAGGGGTTGTGTGTGTTTAAGTTAGACCCTAAAAATAACACAACTAAATAAAACTAACAAAAAAACTAAAATAATAAAATCAACTAAAATAAAAACGACACGTCACGACACACTATACAAACTCTAAAACACGACTAAAATAAAAACTATAAAAATAAAAAACTAACTAATAAAAAAATAAAAAAATAAAAACAAAATGAAATATTAATAAACTAACTAAAAATAAGAAAATAAAATAAAGTATAAAAACTAATACATGATGCGCTAAAATTCTAAAAATTCTAAAAATATATACATGACTCAATAAAATAAAATAATAAAATAAAACCCTAAAAATAAAATGACACAAATAAAATAAAATGGAACAAACTAAACAGACACAGTTCGGGACATGTTTAGGTTGGCTTAGGGTAGGCTAGGGCTATGGGATTGGTAATTAGCTCCATAATCCGCACAATTTCCTTGAAATACGCGTTTGAATACCGCAACGTGCATTCGACCTACAAAATAGACAATAAAGCGCATAAGACCCAAATTGTCGAGAATTAGCAACTAAAGTGCGTCTATTCGGGGTATAAAATGTACAGTTTTGGGTGATTATCACACCACCCCCAAACAGAGCGTTGCTAGTCCTCGAGCAATAAGATAGAGAGAAAGATAAAGATAAGAAACCAAAAGTGTACCACTTTCGCGGGCACTTGCGATTGCACTTAGCATGTGCAACAAGAATTTAAACCTATAGGTTGCCCTACAGGACGAGTTGTGTCTCGTGAGGATTTGCAGGGAATATACCCACAAAATTCTTTTTTGGAACGGCAGTCAATCTCTTATTAGACGTAGAATAGTCGCACAATCCATCATGAGAGAAATAATTTCAGAAATACAAGCTAGAATGTGTAAAAAGATTATCTAAGTAAATACACAAGGTACATCCTTCCTAGAACTCAACGTGTGTAGTGTGAATCAGTCGAAACGGGTCGAATATCATAAGAGTAATTCCTAGATTACCTTTTCGGAATCAACGCTTCAACTTCAAAATCTCACTGGATATCTCTCTCTCAAACGAACTCTCGAGATTAGGGTTAGTGTATCGCTCTTGTGTGTGAGGAAGTGAGTAAATGTAAGCAAGTTAAAACGTCTCACAAACACATAAGAAAGAATGAACAATTAGAAAGAAAAATGATCTCATGAAAGAAATGCTAATCACTATAGTGAGAACGTCGAGTTATTCGCAACGTTGACTATCATTTTCCCGAACACCTAGGGAAAAATATGGATGATAATGGGTGAGGAGGAAATGAGATGAGAAGGAAGGGATGTGAGGTTGGATGGTGATGTATGAATCAATGATGAGTGATGGATGTGAGATGAATGGATATGCGATGTGTGATAGGAGTGTTCAATACATGAAGAACAAATGTCTTTATTACACAAGAGCTAACTACAACTGTTTTTTCTCTCTCTCTCTCTCTTTTTTTCCGATTTTTCTTTTCTTTTTCTCTTTATTCTTTTTTTTCTTTATTTTTTTCCTTCTATTTTTGCTATTTTTTCCTTTTATTTTTTATTTTTCTCTCTCTTTTCAAACCAACACTGAAGACATTTAACATTTTGAACAACACTCATTTTCTCAATATGATGGATGATATATAGATGGAGTGGGGAATGTATGATGTGGGGAATATAGAAAAAAGCATGGGAATGTAATGGGTGAAGTGAATGGGTGAAAACCTAGTGATCGGGACAAATTTTAAGACACGTGTTTCTTACAGCTCGAAAGTGATGTCGTTCTCAGTGATCAAGCCAAAATTTAATGAAGCATAATGAGATCATACAACGAATTAACTTGCGAACCCAAAAGAAGTTGAATCAACTTGGGACTCAGAGTTTGTGTAAAACACTCTAAAAGGGTGAAAGGCACAAATCTCACAAGCTAAAGTCTCTACTAGTGATCCTTAAGGTTCTCTTTAGAATTATAGTACTCCTCAACTCTAAACCGTAGTGACGTGATAAGTGCGTAAATTTTTGTTGAGTCTAGAAATTCATGGTACAACATGCCTTGATACGCATTACATAAGCTACTTAGAAAAAATATAAATCTTATATCTTGATTCCTAGACTTTGAAAGATGGATGATTGAAAAATTCACATCAATGAATGAGATAAAGAAACTACACGAAAATTTTAAAAATCAGGTTCAAAAATCATAATTTTTCAAAAGAGGCACGATTTTGATAAAATTCCCCACCCCCAAACAAAAAGGAGCATCGTCCTCGATGTTAGATAAAATGATTTTTAAAATTAAGAGCATAAGGTAGGAAAGAGATTACTAGAATCAATCGCTCATGAATTGGGCAGATGTAGCCAAGAATAAACCTGAATAAGAAGTGAGAGAAAAAAAATGTGTACAAGTTCATAACATGGTAAAGCATAGGGTGATGTGAAACCCCACCCCCAAACAGGATGAGACTAGTACAACAAATGCGGGCTGCCTCTCGATATCGCTAAGTTTAATGTCTTCATCCAGACCGATGGAATCTCACCTTAAAGATAGGAACTAGAAAATTACGGGGCGACAAAAAAAGTGGGTGATGAGAATCACCCCCAAACAAGACTGAAGCACCAGTCTTGCTGGATAAAGGCTAAAGAGGGTCAATGAACTTGTATGGCAAAGTGCATCACACGATGCAAAGCATCGGTGGACCATGGGCGTGTGGGTATTAAGGTAAAGGTGTGGGTGGAAAGGGTGAAGAGGTATCGTCCACGGGCCTTGTTGAGCTTAAAGGTGAGGACGACTAGGGCCTTATAAGCATGGTGATCAAGTTGGTGAGGGAGGCAAAATGGTTTGTAAGTCGAATAGGTTGGGTCTCAGAGAAATGACACGACCGTTCTATAAATGGGCGATGATAGTGGTCGCGCCGTGACACACCAGGGAGCTATTGAGAAGAAAAATCAACACCGCAAGGAAGCGGTGTGCATGGAGTAACAAGCTCGGTGTCACGGAAGTGAAGAGTAGCACCATAACTCTTGTGGAAGGTGGATGATGGTTTTAGGTGAGGATCTAAAAATGTAGATGGATACATGAAATATGAAAATCTAGATCCAAACTAGGTGGTGGGGTGAAAGGTATAATGGGTGGGGTAAAGGGTGGACCGGGCGGGATAAATGGTGGCGAAAGATGATCCAACTCAAGAGTGGGAGACACACACTAATTGGGAGGAGTAAAGGAATACTCACAAGGGAGTGTGATTTCTAAAGATGGAGTGATAAACTTCTCCATAAGAGTAGCATCGGTAAATGTGGTGGGTGGGAGGAATGAGGCACCAAGATCAAAGATAGAGGATTCACGAAAAATATCGGGCTCAAAAGGAGCCATGCATGGTGGGACATCATCCATATCCGAATAGTTAGAGACTATCACGAATTTTATCTAGGGAAAATGGTGAGCTCTCGTAGCCGAAGATAACCTAGGATAAATTGGTTCCTCGGGAACACAAAGGTGAAGCTCGATATGTGTAGACTTGGGCATTTTTTTGGATTCGACGGGAAAGGGAAGGTGAACCTCAAAGTGGGGTTCAGGTGGACATGGTGGGATTTGATCAGGGTCACTATCGAAAGGTAAGTCAACACAATTATTGACTTGGGTCCCGGACCATGGGATGGTCTCAACTTCAAGATTCTCGGGGTGAGAGGGTTGGTCACACTCAAAATCTGTGTCACAAGAGGACACATTATCATCACACTCGGTTGCAACGATGGGTGGATCCATGGGAACGTCCGACTCTCTCGCACACTCCAATTCATTTAACCTTTGTTCAAGCCTTTGGAGAGCTTGAGTTTGAATTTTAGTGTCTTGCTCTTGCTCGATGATAAATTGTTGCAAGAGTGCCTCGAGAGCGGATGTGGATGATGTTGGAGGAGTGATGGGTGGTGGCGGTGGGTGTGGTGGACACAACGCGCTACTACCATGACTATACGGAGAATAATCAAATGAAGTGTGTGGAGTGGGGACAAGTTCATCATACACGAAAGGATCGCTTTCGTGATGGACAAATGGTTGAAATTCAGTGGGTGCGGAGTGAGGTAACTGATCGGTAATGGGTGCAGAAGGTTGCCATAATGACTGTTGGAACGTGTGAGGATACGCAACATCGGGTTGGGATTCGTAATGCGTAGGAGTGCAATCAGGCCTTCACGAATAGCTAAGGTACTCACACAACTCGGGATAGTAGGCCGAGGTGGGTTCCGGAACAGTGTCATATGGATACACATGTTCCACGGTGGGTTCAAATGGATATGTAATGTAAGGGCACTCATGGGACATGTGATCGGCATAATAACAGTGGGTGCACAACAAAGGATGAGACACGTCGACACTTGACACTGAGGGTGATGGAAAATAAGGTGCGTGCATGGACGGGTCAAGAGTACCAACGGTACTCATGAGAGAGTGGTGACCACTAAGAATATCATAAAAAGCAAGGTTCTAAAAAACGCGGGGCGTAATTGAGGCGTGGAGGCCAAGCCTTAGAAGCCTAGGCGTAAAAAGGCGTGAAAAGGCGTTTAGGCCTTATTAATATATTTTAATATTTTTTAACCATAACAAGGCTATTAAAATATAAAAATTGCACATATCATAAAAATATGTCTGAATATATGCAAATTAAAATACTATTTGATTATTTTGGATGAGATAATGGTCCGGTTAGTAAAGAACTTCTTTAAAAGGCGACATCGTTTCATTAAAGCATTGTTGTTTTTAGAAAAAAGTGCGCCTTAAGGGTTTTACCAAGAATAAGGCGTGAAAAGCGTAAGGCGAGGCGTTTCTCCCAAGCCTTAAGCTTAGGCGTGCCTAGGCGGGTTTTTTAGAACAGTGATAAAAAGACAGCTCGGGATCACTCTCACATGTGTCGCGTGTCAATGGAAAATGACCAAAGTTGTCCCGTAAAGGACGTTCTTCGGCCATGAGGAGAGAAATATTTTTTTGATTTTTTTTAAAGTTTTTTCAAAGGGAAAGAAAATATTTTTGGATTTTCTAAAAATAATGGATGAAAATATTTTTGGAGTTTTGTGAAAAATAAAGGAAGAAAATATTTTTGGATTTTTTTTTGGAAGAAAAGGTGGAAAAAATATGGACTCGTTGAATTGACAAACTAACTAAAACTGACTACCGAAAAATGAATTGGACACACATACAAGATAAGAAGAAATCCTAACTAGCACATAGCCAATTTTTATCTTTGAATTTTAGGTGAGAGGGTAGTCAAATTTTAATTAAGTCCGCGGGCGATAAAAAAAACTCACGGAATAATATGAGTGATCGCCTTTGCAAAATTTTCTCCTATTGGGCTACCTAGTTGATTAGTTTTCAATTTAATGATGGCTAGGGTAGCACACAATGATAAGCGAGTGAGTCCGGTGATGAAATCCCTTCTCGTGAGTGACCGGGTGTAGGTCTTAGTCAATTAATTCATCACACTATTCGAAAATAAATGCGAGAATAAAATCATATAATAGCACACAAGCACACACAAAAATTGACTCGCGAATAGGAGATGCGCGAGGGTTTAGAAATGTACCTCCCATAGTTTTTAGACCGTGGGGTGCCGAAAAATTTGAGTCAACCGGGGGGAGATCACGCCAATCTCAGTCGTCCCCGGGAGTCCTACTGACCCAAGGTAGAGAGGTTTCTAAATCCTCGCCTTTGGGTGACCTCTCTCAACCTTGTCCGGTTTCCCTATCACTCTTTCTTCTATTATTACAATTTAAAAAAATAAAAATAAAAATAAAGGTGTCTCTATGCGCCGCAATACAAGCAATGATAAAAATCCTAATACAAGCCTTCTAAAATAAAGAAAAATGGTACTAAAATGCAACAAAAGATAGGAGATAAATGAACTACAAAATTGAATCCGCTCCGAGTGCTTCACGCTCCCAAGAATGGCAACGACGCCATTTGATAACTTTGATTTTTAGTTCCTCGGCAACGGCGGCATTTGATAAAGAAAACTTTTCTATATATTTTTGTCGTCTCCTGAAAAGCTCCTCTAGTCAAAACCTTCAAATTACCTATAATATAATAATCTCAAGTGTAGAGGTAAATAAGGGTGTCAATCCACATCAAGGGGGTAAGCTAGAGACAAACTCAATTGTAATTCACTTTTTATTCTCTTTTTGTGCTTTTTCACTTTTTCGATTTTTTTAGCTTTTTCAATATTAAAACAATTTGGGTGAGATGAAGATTTAAACTAAACTAAACTAAATGAGAGATGATAACAACTAACTAAAAAGTTACTAAAATGAAAACAAAGTTTAACACTAAAATAAGAGATAAAATGAGGTAAATAATTGTGAGAACAATCAAGGAATGTGATTACAACACAAATTATAGCTATTCTAACTAATTAATTTAATTAATTGAATTCTCCCAAATGAATATCAAAATTACAAATCAACTCTCGTTGCAAATGTAAGTTTAACAGTAACTTTTAGAAAATTAAGTTTACCCCCCCACAACTCTAGAAAATAGATCTACACTCCTTTTAATTAATCACCCACTAGGATCGATTTATCAAAATTTACGTAAATCTAGAAAATGAATTTAGAGTTGAAATTCGAGTAATAATACCCCACTTATGAAACCCCTATCTGTAGTTCGAATCTAAAATGGGTATTATAACTAGAATTTTAATTTTCTCTCAAAAATCATTTACCCTCTCTCGAGGCGTAAATTTAAGAGTGAGGGATCAAAATTAACATTCAACGGGAATTTTCAAGTAATCAAACTAATTAAATTAAAATAACATCAAATAAGGGTTCCCCCCACCCCTTGAAAGGGGATTTAGCCTAACATGGTATGGAATTTGACAAATTAATAATCAAATGCATACAAAATAAAGTAGAAGAGAAGAACAATCAAACCAAATCTCTTTGAGTGAAATTGGACTTCAATCCTTAAATTTGCAATTTACACCCCTCCAATTTGTGTGATCAAACCAAAATTACATCAACAATTACACTCAAAAATGGATTCTCACTAATTTACTAATTTATTTTTCTCACTAATCTAAAAAAAGTAAAATAAAATAAATTCTAAACTAAAAAACTAAACTAAAAAAAATGTGTTTTTCTCTCTAAAATTGATATGATAAAAGTCTCCCCAAATCCATTTTCTATGGAGTGAGGTCTTATTTTTATAGTGGCTTATGGAGCTAAAGGGGTATTTTTGGGAATAAGCTTGAGTGTGCATGGATATGGTGAGAGGAGTGTGAGGTTATGTGGGTGAGGGGATTGGAATATAACAAATCAGATTTAGTTAAGGGTTATTTTTGAAAATTGTTTAAAGTTGGTAGTTGGGGGGCATTTTGGGTAAATGGGGATAAGTGAGTTTATTAGGCACATGTGGGAGATAGGTTTATTTGGCTTGTGTTTTGGCAGGTGGTTTAAAATCGTGGTTTAGGAGAAATGGAAAATAGGTTGTGGAGTTGGATCTGGTTCGAAGTTGGTAGATCGGGTTGGGGACGACGGGTTTTGGTACCGGGTTCAAGGTTGGAATGGCAGTTGGCAGTTGAAAAATCGTGGAAGGCATTAGGAAAAATGGGTTTACTCTCGGGTTGGTCTCGGGTATGTGCGTTTGTTTGATGGTTGGTTGTTTCAGGTTACAGGTGTTCGCGGGTCTGGCGGGGTTGTCGCGGCGGCAGCGGGTAAGGAGGTTGGACACTGGATTTGAACGCGCAGTGGACGGACATCGGGGGTAGGGGCGTCACTTGGCAGGGGCGCTGCCGGACTGGTGATAACGGGTTGGAGTTCCGAGTTTCGCCGACGATAATGGGTTCGGTTTTGCGCCGGACGGAGTAAGCTTGTAAGGAGGGGTTTAAGGATGGTTGGATTTTGTGGCTATGGAGAGAGGAGAGAGGAGAGAGAGAGAGGAGAGAGGAGAGAGGAGAGAGGAGAGAGGAGAGAGGGTGAGTTTTTGGGGAAGAAGGGTAGTTTGATTAGGTGGGTGAGGATGTAGGAAATGTGTGTGTGGTTGGGGGGTTTATTTTGTATGTATGATAGTGTGTAGGTAAGTGGGTGTGAGAGGTTGTATGTGTGTTTAAGTTAGACCTTAAAAATAACACAACTAAATAAAACTAACAAAATAACTAAAATAATAAAATCAACTAAACTAATAATAAAAATCAAACACACTATACAAACTCTAAAACACGACTAAAATAAAACTATAAAAATAAAAAACTAACTAATAAAAAAATAAAAAAAGAATGAAATATTATTAAACTAACTAAAAATAAGAAAAATAAAAGAAAGTATAAAAACTAATACACGACACGCTAAAATTCTAAAAATTCTAAAAATATACACATGACTCAATAAAATAAAATGATAAAATAAAACCCTAAAAATAAAATGACACAAATAAAATAAAATGGGACAAACTAAATACACACAGTTCGGGACATGTTTAGGTAGTCTTAGGGTAGGCTAGGGCTATGGGATTGGTAATTAGCTCTATAATCCGCGCAATTGCCTTGAAATACGTGTTTGAACACCGCAACGTGCATTCGACCTACAAAATAGATAATAAAACGTATAAGACCCAAATTGCCGAGAATTAGCAACTAAAGTACGTCTATTCGGGGTATAAAATGTATTATTTTAGGTGCTTATTACCTCATCCAACATTCCCATTCCCCGTGCCTCCGCCTGTCACGGTACTCGGATCATCATCAACAACTCATGGGGTGTGCACACTCATCACCAAGGTTATCGAAACTTGAGTACACAAATGACCTTTGGATATGGGTGAGGCTCAAATACTGGTCGATGAAATATACAATAGCTGTGGAGATGTACCTGTGTTCGCTGAAGGCGGGATGGGCTGGAATTGAGGAATTATGCAGACTCTTTTCTTGCTTGGATAATTTATCTATTGGAAAATATCAAATAATATTTTGTTTTGTTTCAGTTGTAATAACATTTTTTTTAGTTGTAAGAATATTGGTTTTGTTCCAATTTAAGAATATTGCTTATGTTTCAGTTTTAATAATATTTTTTTGTTGCTTCAGTTGTAAGAATTTTGTTTTGGTTTCAGTTGTAATAATATTTTTTAACCTATATCCACAAGACTGAAATTCGAAGATTATTACATGGATTTCCCACTATACAAAGAGTGGATGGGAGAGACTAACCGAATTTCAAATAATCAAGTAAATGGTGTTCAATAATTTGTTAAATATACTTTTAAAAATCTTAAAAGTGGCAAGATTTCGTGTCTGTGCACCCGCTATTTGAACGAAAAATATAAGTCTTTGGAATACGTTGAGTTGCATTTAATACAGTGGGGAATTTTTCAAGACTATAAAATATGGACATACCATGGTGAAAAAAATATACCTTATGTTCCGAAAGAATTACCGGTACCTGAATGCGTAATGGAACCCCAACGAGTGGAAGTGGTACATAATTCACCAGTACATCGTCCGTTGATTGACTTAATTGATGATGCTTACGGAACCCACAACCGTTAAAACCACCAACTTATGGATACAGGTGATGTGCATTATGGCCGACTAAATGAAAAATTTGATGTTAAACTTTCAGGAGATCGGGAATACATACGGTTGAAAGCCGATGCGACTATATGCAATGATTGGCTTGAATAATTTGAAGAGTCAATTTGGTTTGTCTGGGAACAGCGTAACCGAAATTCTTAAGTGGGTTAAAGATATTCTCCCCAAAGAGAACTCGTTACTAGACAATTATCCTACAATGAAGAAGAGCTTGAAGGGTTTGGGTTTGAAATACAAATCTATTCATGCTTACAAGTATGATTGCATATTGTACCGCAATGAGCATAAAGAGAAGCATGAATGTCCTATATGCAGTGAGCTTAGATATGTGGTTTGTGAGATTGGAAAGGACAAAGGTGCAAAAAATTGCAAGTGCTCGCAAGTCCCACGAAAGGTTTTGAAGTATTTTCCCCTCGGGCCATGGTTAAAACAGTTTTTTACTATACCGTGGATAGTGGAGGCAATGACATGGCTTGCTCGATGCGAGGTGGGTGGGAATCTGATGCGTCATCCAGTTGATTAACCCATCTGGAAAATTTCAAACGCACAACACCATGAATTTGAAAAGGAACCTGCAACATTCGTCTTGCAATATGAACCGATGGGTTTAACCCTTTTGATAATTTAAGTACTAGTCAGAGTTATTGGCCAGTTCTTATGGTTCCTTTAAGTCTCCCTCCGCCACTATGCGTGAGAAAGGAGTTCACATTGTTATCTTTATTGATACTCGGGCCGAAGGTTCCCAATGATGATATTGATGTATTCTTATCACCATTAATCTAAGAACTTAAAAGTTATGGGATAAAGGCATTATGACATTCGAATCTCATAAGAGTGAAGAGTTCACACTCAAAGTAATGGTGATGTGGTTGATCCATGACCTTCCAGCTCATGGGACCATGTCCGATTGTAATGTTCATGGTTATTATGGATGTACCATATGTGGGGAGGAAACTGATGCCTGTTGGCTAAAACATAGTGGTAAGATGAGTTACACAGGTCATCGTAGATTTCTGTCGACCAGTCACCCTTTTCCGAATGACAAGTATAACTTTTTGTTTATCGGTCATGAGCGCAGAATGCCACCTGCTCGATTTTTTGGTCGGCAAATTGAGGAGAAGGTGATGAATGCGACTGCGGGGAATAGGTACTTCGGCAAACACCCCAGTTTGTAAACCTGAAGAGTAAATCTAGGGGGAATCCGAATGACCCAAGTAAAGCGAAGTCGTGGTCCAGGCGATCAATACTTTTTGATTTGTTGTATTGGAAAGGTCATCGTGTAAGGTATATAGCAGATGTGATGCACACAGAGAAGACCATTGCCGTACATCGGATAGGAACATGTCTGGGTGGATCTCATTCTAAAGATGGAGAGCGGGCCCGCCTAGATCTACAGGATATGAATATAAAGAAAAAACTGTGGTTAAAAAAGGATCCTACAACAAGAAGAATTTCTACCCTCGGGATACTTTCACTTTGACTACTAGTAAGAAGAATATCCTTTTAGACACATTGTTCAACATGAAGGCTCCAATCGATTATTCAAGTAATTTACGTAGGGTAGTAAGCTACCAAGTAAATGACTTGAAACAGTGCAAGTCTTATGACTGGCATGTAATCATCCAATTAATCCCTTTGTTATTTGGGCATTACTTTTCTAAACACAAAGATATCCTTCAGGAAATTATGCAAATTAGTTTGTGTTTTACCCTATTGTAATATCCCGTAAATTTTTATAATTTTTAAAATATAGGATTAGTTAAATGAAATATGGGAAATTACTTGATAATTAATCCGAATTAGAATAAATATTAGCTAGCACGATAAGGGTTAGTATTTATTGGTGTGAATTATATTTAATATTACCGAGTGAATAAAGTAATATGTGATTATGAAAATATTAAGTTTGTCGCGAGCGATAAATACGACAGTTATGATAAATAAATCGGGATGCGCACGTCAATCGTGTCGGGACGCAATTTAATGAGATAAAAAGTAATTAATTTTTAAGTCATCCAAATGGTCTTTTTGAGCGATCCATTGTGTCCGGAAGATTCGAGATAGTCAGATAAGTCAACCCAGGGGTTTATTTTGTGTCCCAGGACACTTTTAGGCCGTACCGGCATCTCGGGAGGGCATTTCGATAAATTGTATATTTGGGGTGAATATTACCTATGAAATTTTAAAGGTATTATACCTTATTGGAAAAAGGGGATTAGGGTAAGTTACGTAAGGAATAGAAGAAAGTCACAGAGAGGCTATAAGAAGAAGAGGAGGGAGATTCTAGGGCTAGAACCACCACCTTGCACCACTACCACCACCGGATTGTAGATGGGAGGAGGGGAAACCCCAATCCATCATCCTCCTTAACGGACCAGACCTACATACAAGAGGCAAATGTCAAAACTTGCGCACTTTTAGACATAATGGAATTCATGTTAGTGTAGGCTGAATTGAACATGTGTTTTATACAAATTAGATAAAAAATGGGAGATTTAGATCATAACTTGGGACTAATATTGGTATAGGTTTGATTCCCCCATGATTGTAGATTATAACCCAAGAATTTTGATTAAAGTTGATAAATAAATCTAGGCTTTCATGATAGTTCTTGAATAAGATGATAAATTAGGGATCTTAATGTTTTATCTTGAATAAACCCCAATAATTGATGCCCTTTTATGAATTCATGATTCTTAGACGTTTGAAATTATGTAATTATATTGGTATAACATATAGTATTATTGTTTGGGAGTTCAGGCCGATTAAATTTATGATTTGGTATCGAAAATTGGAGAAACCAATAAGAAAACTTATGCAGATTTTCCATACCTATACGAGCAAATCGATTCGGACCAAGACGAATCAATTCGGCTGCCCAGAATTTGGTTCTTTTTCATTTTTGTCTAAAATTCGTGGGAGATAATAGGGATTTAATCGTGGGCTTTAATTGTAAGCATGTTGATGAATATTTGGGAATACTAGTAGGCCTAGATTGAAATATGGGTTTAGTTCCATGAGAACGAATTTAGGGTTAAATGAAATTCGGTTTAAGTGAGAGAAATTTACTAATTAAGTGAAGAAATTAAAATTTTGAGAATTGAAGGGCTAAGATGACTTAGACCAGTAGGGTGTGGAGAAATTACATGCTGCTATTATGTTGGTATATTGATTTCATTTCGAGTGGTAGGAAATACTCAGTAGCGTACGATTCATAGTAAATTATAAATAAAAATAGGTAGAATAATCGGTGTTCTTTTACTACGTATGGAATATAGGATATATAATGTGATTATGCCTATACTGATGCAACAAATATATAAGTGGTGTGAATGCTTATAATGTGACTTATTATGTGTATGACATACCTACGCTGCTTGTTATTACGGGAGGTTTGAAAGGGGACAATCTCATCCTGACGAGGTCACTAGGGGGATTTTAGATTGGTGCCTCAAACCATAGAACCTGGGAACGCTTTATTGGTGAGTTGATAAGTTGGCGGTCATATGGGTGTGTAGGTATGTGCATAGCCTGTAGGCTTGGAACTATGTTCGCCTCCAATATGTTTGACTTGTATTTATATGGTCTATGAGTGATTCCGAACAGGCAGTCCTTATTTTGTACGTGATGTACCGGGACTTAATAGCAGAGTATGCACACACCACAATATACCCTTTGGGGACACTATATTAGTATATATATGTATGATATTATGATGAGTACATAGATACTTGTGATGTGTTCTACTGTGTGAACTTAGTAAATAAGTTGGATAGTGAAATCTGAAATGACTTAAGTATGAGACCACTTAATTTGATTTATGAAAAATCCTATTTGAATTAAAATAAGTAGAATTATTTAATATAGTATTTAGTGGGAAAGTATGAATGGGTACGTAGAGTGATAATAGGAGGTCATTACATTCGTATTAGTTAGTTGGGGTAACATTAACTAGAATGGTTTAGAGGTACGTTAAGTGTGCACAATAGTTGAGAGGTGAGAATCTCAAGAGAGAGCTCGAAAAACTAACATGTGTATTATATTTGCTTTACCACATTTTAAATACTTACTAAACTGTTTTAAAATATTTGACACTTGGGCTCTGACCCGACTCTTGCAAAATCTCCTTTCTTTTATGAAATTATTTTTAGGTGTCCAGCCACAGGGACGCCATGTATAGACTATCGGACCGTTCGACATGCTGCCGCTATTGTGGGAGTTGCAGGTCCTCTTGATTTGACACCTCCACCCTTATTTCATTTAGTTCCTATTTTATTCATCTCAGTTAGGTCATGTTTCTCCCCTTTCCAGATATTATTATGGCAGGGAGATATTGTACTCATTTTATTTCAGTATTTAGTTTATAGTTGAATTCAGTATTATATTGGTTATTGGATTTGAGACTTTGAACTCGAGCGTTTATTCCAGTCTTATTTATTTCAGCAGTTGGTTTTATATTCAGTATTATTTTATTCATGAGTATGATGAATGAGTTAATGTTTCAAATTAATTGAATTTAAAATAAAATGGGTTAAATGTTTTAATACTAGTTTAATTAAATATTAGGTGATTAATTAAGTAAACATTTCGACAATGATGCTAAGAATGAACCAACCGGATACTCTGTTTTAAATTTTATAAAGGACTGATCACCCGGTATTTAATTGGTCAGGGTGACACAGGTGGTATGAGATAATCAGGTTCTAGAGTCTTTAGGATCTTTGATATAGAGCCCAATTACTAGAATTGTTGTATTCATGATTACATGTTTATGTCTTTAGATATTTTGAGATTGATTAAATTGTGGACTTATAAATTCTTTCTCGTTTCAAATGCCTCCCAGACGAGCACTGCGGGTCAGAAATGCCGAGCCCGAGCTGCAGCCAGCTCCAGCCTAGGGTACGATGAATGCTACCGTGGTAGCTGCTATAGTTGCACATGCGGTTAATGCCACACTAACAGTGGTTTAGCAGGCCCCACCCCAGGCGTAGGTAGTGGCACCTGCCTCGGCACATGTGTTCCCTTCTGCTTGGGAACGAGTTAAAGATTCCTTCTAAAAGGCGCATCCCCCAGAGTTCCAGGGGAATCCTGATGTTATGGTAGCTAGCCAATGGAAGAAAGATATCCAGAGGCATTTACGGATGTATGAGTGCGCAAAGGTGCATAAGCAGATACTAGCTACTTTTAAGATAGTAGGGGCAACGTTACAGTGGTGGGAGTCCACTACCATAGTTGATGAGATAGACAACATGACTATTCAAGATTTTTGGGTGCGATTTGATCGCAAATATTTCCCTTTTGCTATCCAGACTGAGATGCGGTGGAAATTACTAGACCTTACCCAGGAGGGGAAAACTGTTGCTAAATATAAGGAGGAGTTTATGAGGCTGTCTAATTTGGTACCAGGAGAGGTACCTACTGAAGAGAAGAAAATACAAATTTTTATGGATGGTCTCACCTGGAGGATTCGACAACATCTTCTGAGTAATTTAGCTCTGCAGTAATACAGTGATGTGTTAAATCTAGCTTTGCTACACTTTCAGGACCATCGCTTCCATGTTAAGGTGATCAAGCGAGTTGGATAGTTCAGCCAGCAGGGCAGGATTAGGGGAAGTAGTAATAATGGGGAATCAATAGCTCAGACTCGGCACAGACAGGGTGAGCTTGGTTCCCAGTTGGTGGATTCTGCTAAGAGATTCAGATCAAGGGGTTTTCATCATGGGCAGGGAGGTTTTAGACATGGCCACCAGGGTCAGCATGACCATCAAGGCCAATAAGGACAGCAAGGCCACTAAGGCGAGCAACAGTTTCAGCAAGGCCATCAGGGCCAGGGGAGAGGTGGCAACGACCAGCTGGGTCAGAGAGGAGGAAACTTTGTTGGTAAGTGCTTTACCTATGGCAAAGTTAACCACAAACGCCATGAGTGTTCAGAGAGGGGAAGGGCCCCGCAGTAATAATAGGGTTCTCATCAGCAGCTACAACGACCGATGTTTCCAGTCGCCCTCCCCGCACTAGCACCAGTCCCAGCTTTGCCTGCTATCCCAGAAGCCCCAATTCAGCAGGGACAGTTACAGTATGGGCGTGTATACAACGTCCACCAGGTAACAATCCCTCAGCACTGACCGTATTTGAGGGTATGTTTTTTATCCATCGGTCTATGGGGCGTATTTTATTTGACACGAGGGCCTTAGATTTATTTATAGCCACTAGATTTGCACGGGACCCAGGGTTGTTAGACACGACCGATAGTATAGTGACTTGTGTAGACTTACCATTACGTAATGGGTCGATGATTTTCTTTATATGTCGGGGTCTGGGTATAGATATTGGGAGTTTTATTTTTCCCGCCGACATGCTTATTTTAGATATGTCTGAGTACGATGCCTTTATTGGTATGGATTGGATGTTCGTGTATAGGGCCATGATTTATTACTTTAGTAGGAGCATTATCTTTTCTATTCCTGATCAGGAGATGTTTATAGTGGCGATCCCGATGGAGGATCGTCCACTCACTTATATTATATAGAGGAGGATATCTCTACGAGAGTTGTGATTTCCCTCGATTTGATTTCGATTGCTAGTGAGTTCGTCGACGAGTTTCAGTACATACTGGGGTTACCACCGAGTAAGAAAATAGAATTTATGATTGATTTAGCATTAAGAACTCGGCCGATAACTCGTGCACATTTCCATATGGCTCCTATGGAGATGAGGGAGTTACGGGACCAGATTGAGCAGTTGTTGGGACAGGACTTCATCCGGAGGAGTACCTCACCTTGGGGTGCCCCAGTTATGTTTGTGAATAATAGGAATGGATCTTTATGGCTGTGCGTGGATTATCGGGAGTTGAATAAAGTCACGATACAGAATAAATATCCGTTGCCTCGCATCGACGACTTATTCGACCAACTGAGAGGAGCAGCCTACTTCTTGAAGATAGACTTGAGGTTTGGTTATCACCAGCTACGTATCCGAGAGCAAGATGTGTCTAAGACTGCTTTTTTTTTAATGAGATATGGGTACTTCGAGTTTCGAGTTATGCCATTTGGACTGACCAACATGCCTGAAGTATTTTTGGACTTGATGAATAGGGTGTTCAGAGAGTTCCTAGATCAGTTTTCCATTGTCTTCATAGATGACATCCTGCTTTATTCTTGTACTGAGGAGGAGCATACCGAGCATTTGCGTCAATTCTAAAGACACTATGTGAGCATCTACTATATGCTAAGTATGAGAAATGAGTATTCTCGCCGCGAGCGGTATAATTTTTGGGGCATATCATTTCTGAGTTGGGGATATCAGTGGTCCCGAGCAAAGTGTCAGTGGTGAGGAGTGGGGATAACCCATGACACCGACAGAGGTGCACAACTTCTTGGGGTTAGCCGAGTATTATAGACGGTCCATCCAAGGATTTTTGAAGATTGCGGGACCGTTGACTAATTTAACTCATAAGGGTGTACCGTTTGTTTGGGATGATGCGCGTCGATTGGTATTTGATGAGATGAAGGACAAGCTGACTTCAACACCTGTATTAGCACTCCCCAGTGCAGGTGTGGAGTACCTTATTTATACTGATGCATCGTTATAGGAACTTGGTGGAGTGTTGCAGCAGGAGGATTAGGCTATAGCTTATGCTTCCCGCAAGCTTAATCCTCACAAGAGAAATTACCCCACCCATGACCTGGAGTTAGTGGAAGTAGTGTTTTCACTTCGGATATGGAGACATTATCTATTGGGGGAGAAGTTTCTCCTGTTCACAAATCATAAGTCACTACAGTATTTGTTCACCCAGAGAGAGATGAATATGCGTCAACATAGATGTCTTGAATTTGTGAAAGACTATCAGTTTGAAATCCAGTATCACCCGAGGAAGGCTAACGTGGTAGCATATGCGTTGAGCCGTAGGCCAGATGGTGAGGTGGCCGAGGTTTGGAAGGTGAAATGGAAGTAGTTGGAAAACCAGGATGGGGTTGTCCAGTCATTTATGTCAGTTATGACCGTTAAACCCCGGATTGTGATGAGGGTGATGCAGGCTCAGGCAGTGGACTCATTTTGTCAGGAGGGGATTGGACAACTTTAAGTCGGGGGAGTAAAGTCTTACTCAATAAGTTCTAAGGGAATCTTGCACTTTAATGGTAGGCTGATTGTTCTCGAGGGGGAGGACTTACTGCACGCGGTGCTGACAGAGTCACACGGGTCTCGATTTGCGGTATATAAGACGATAGTATTGATGGAGTAGGATGAAGAGGGACATTGTTAAGTCCATCTCGAAGTGTGCCACCTGTCAGCTAGTAAAAGTGGACCACCAGAAGCTAGCAGGGCTTCTTCAACCACTAGATATTTGTATATGGAAATGGGAGAGCATTTCCATGGACTTCATTACAAGGTTGCCTACTTCTCAGAGGGGTCGTGATTCTGTATGGGTGATTGTGGATCGATTGACTTAGGTAGCCCACTTTCTGCCAGTCCAGACTGACTATACTACGACACAGTATGCACAGATCTTTATTGTTGAGATACTGATAATACACGGGGTGCCTCTTGATATTGTGTCCGACTGGGACAAGATCTTTGTGTCTCATTTTTGGGAGAGCTTCCAGGAGGCCATGGGAATCAAGTTGCATTTGAGTACGACCTATCACCCGCAGACGGATGGGAATATTGAGCAGACTAATCAGATGATGGAGGATATGTTACATATGTGTATCCTTGATTTTAGGGGAAATTGGGAGAAGTACTTTCCACTGGTGGAGTTTGGATACAACAACTCTTATCAGTTTGCTATTGTCATAGATCCTTTTGAGGCGTTCAATGGTAGACCTTGTCGTTCTCCTGCTTGTTGGCTAGAGGTGGGGGACAATAAGCTACTCGGACAAGAGGTGATTCAGGATACGTCGGCGAGGATTGAGATGGTTCAGAGTTACAAAAGGATAGCCTAGGATAGACAGAAAATCTAAGTCGATGCTAAGAGGTTCTTCCGGGAGTTTAGTGTGGGGGACCATGTGCTACTACGAGTATCTCCTATGAAGGGGATTATGAGATTTGGGAAGAAAAGGAAATTGGCACCGAGATACGTGGTTCCTATCATCGAGAGGATTAGATCGATAGTGTATAGGCTTGGGTTACCGGAGAACTTGCATCGTATACATAATGTGTTCCATATTTCTTCGCTTAGCCCACACTCATATTGCGCTGAAGGAGGTCGATTTATAGCCAGATAGTTCATATGAGGAGAGACCGGTGGCTATCTTAGACTATAACGATAAGAGATTGAGGTCGAAGCACCATAATGTCGAGGAGTCTACTTGGGAGCGCGAGGATGAGATGCGCGAGAAATATCCAGAGTTATATTTACCAGGTATACTTTTATTTCTGAATTTCAGGATTAAAATCCGTTATTATGGGGAAGTATGTAATACCCCGTAATTTTTATAATTTTTAAAATATATGATTAATTAATTAAATATGGGAAATTAATTAATAATTAATCTGAATTAAAATAAATATTAGATAGTGCGATAAGGGTTAGTATTTATTGGTGTGAATTATATTGAATATTAGTGAGTGAATAAAGTAATATGTGATTATGAAAATATTAAAGTTGTCGGGAGTGATAAATACGACTGTTATGATAATTAAGTCGGGATGCACATGTCAGTCATGTTGGGATGCAATTTAATGAGATAAAAAGTAATTAATTTTTAAGTTCTCCAAATGGTCATTTTGAGTGCGCCATTTTTTTCGGAAGGTTCGAGATAGTCAGAAAAGTCTACCTAGGGGTTTAGTTTGGGTCCGAGGGCGGTTTTAGGTCATACCGGCATCCCGAGAGGGCATTTTTGTAAATTGTATTTTTGGGGTGAATAGTACGTACGAAATTTTAAAGGTATTATATCTGATTGGGAAAAGGGGATTAGGGTATAGGAAGAAGAGGAGGGAGATTCTAAGGCTAAAACCACCACCTTGCACCATTATCACCACCGAATTGTAGATCGGAGGAGGAGAAACCCTAATCCATCATCTTCTTCAACGGATCAAACCTACATATAAGAGGAAAGTGTTGAAACTTGTGCACTTTTAGAAATTATGGCATTCCTGTTAGTGTAGGCTGAATTGAACATATATTGTATACAAATTGGATAAAAATTAGGAGATTTAGATCATAACTTGGGACTGAAATTGGTATAGGTTTGATTCCCCCATGATTGTAGATTATAACTCACAAAATTTGATTAAAGTTGATAAATAAATCTGGGCTTTCATGTTAGTTCTTGAATAATATGATAAATTAGGGCTCTTAATGTTTTATCTTGAATTAACCCCAATAATTGATGCCCTATATTTTAATTTGGGTTTAGTTCCATGAGAACGAATTTAGGGTTAAACAAAATTCGGTTTAAGGGAGAGAAATTTACTAATTAAGTGAAGAAATTAAAATTTTAAGAATTCTAGGGTTAAGATGACTTAGACCAGTGTGGTGTGGAGAAACTACCTGTACCTATTATGTTGGTATATTGATTTAATTTCAAGAGGTGAGAAATACTCGGGAGCGTACGATCATGAGTAAATTCACTATTCTAAAAAACCCGCCTAGGCTTCGCCTAGGCACGCTTAGGCTTGAGGTGTGGGAGAAACGCCCTTCCTTAAGCTTTTTACGCCTTATTCTTGGTAAAACTCTTAAGGTAATTTTTTTTCTAAAAACTTCAATACTTTAGTGAAACGATATCACCTTTGAAAGAATTTTTTTACAAACCGGACCATTATCTCATGCAAAATAATCACATAGTATTTTAATTTGCAAATATTCAGACATATTTTTATGATATGTACAATTTTTGTATTTTAATAGCCTTGTTACGGTTAAAAAATATTAAAATATATTAAAAAGGCCTAAACGCCTTTTCACGCCTTTTTCGCCTAAGGCCCACCTAGGCTTCTAAGGCTTAAGGCTTGGCCTCCACGCCTCGATCACGCCCTGCGTTTTTTAAAACCTTGGTAAATTATAAATGGAAATACATAGAATAATCGGCATTCTTTTACTATGTATGGAATATACGATATAGGATGTGGTTATGCCTATACTGATGAAACAAATATATAAGTGGTGTGAATACTTATAGTGTGACTTATTATGTGTATGACATACCTACATTGCTTGCTATTGCGAGAGGTTTGAAAGGGGACAGTCTCCTCCTAACGTGACCACTGGGGGATTTTATATTGGTGCCTCAGACCAGAGAACCTAGGAATGACTTATTGGTGAGTTGATAAGTTGGCGGTCATATGGGTGCGTAGGCATGTGCGTAGCTAGTAGGCTTGGAACTATGTTCGACTCCAATATGTGTGACTTGTATTTATATGATTTACGAGTGATTCCAAATCAGTATTCCTTATTTTATACGTGATGTACCGAGACTTGATAGCAGAGTACGCACACACCACAGGATAGCCTTTCAGGTGTTATATTAGTATTGTTGGTACCTCGATTTATTAGTTTGGCCTAGACAAGTAGCCCGATTAAACACGACCCAAAGTATAGAGGCCCCGCACATCTACTAATTTAGTTGAGACTTATTCAATTCCTAAAATATCTCAAGGAGATATTCCTAGGGATTATAGGCTAACATGGGGGAGTTCAACACCCCCGCTCTTCGAAAAATAGCACGTATATAATAAACCCTCACCCCGGGGCAAAGGGCATGTATTCTTTTCTGTAAACACTCCCCGGAGTAAAGAGAAATAAAATACTGAGAGCACCATCGTGAACGTAGGCCTTTTTTCCGAACCACGTATATCTTGTGTTGTGTGTGATTGTTATTCTTTCAAGTTCTTTACGTATTTTTGGTGATTGCCTTTGCTTGTTATTTTGTGTTGAGATTAATTGTCACCAAAATTGGCACCGTCTGTGGGAACCGTTTATTTTCCTTTAAGAAAGCTTTCACCAAAAAGAATTTGGAATGTCTGGTCACATCAGCAATGCCCCTCAAGCAGGGGATATTCAAGAGCTGCCTGCCCCTCGCAGGATCAGATATGAAGTTCGACGTTTAAATCCTAGGGCTCGCCCTGAACGGTAGGCCTCAGAATCCAAGGGACAACCAAGTTCACACAGTTCTCCAGGATAATCGACGCCTATGAGGCCAAGATCCAAGAGCAAGCGGAGGCCACTTGCAAGTAAGAAGATGAAAATGCTCATCTCAAAAGAATATTTAAGAGAATGGAAAGAGAACTCCATCGTACCACTAGGCAACGTCAATATCGCACTCCTAGCCCTCAGGCGAGCAAATATCGCAGCCGAGGAAAGATATCTAGACGTGGATCTCAAGGACTTGAGGAACACGGATCAGATGATGAATTTCTCGAGCAACAGCAACCAGCTCGCCGCCATAGAAGCCCAGCTCGAGGAAATGATGACATATGAAATTTGGTTCGGAGAGAAATAGACCATCACCCTGCACATCGGGGTGCCAGATCTACCAGAGAGATAGTAAGGAGAGATCTCAGGACCCAGATGAAATCCCCTTTCTCAAGGGAGATAGAATAAGAAGCCCCCAAGAAGTTCACGATTCCTAGATTCAAGATCTACGATGGAAAGACTGATCCTATCGACCATGTTAGGCAGTACAGGCAGGCCATGACCCTCTGGAACCATAAAGACCCACTAATGTTTCGGATCTTTCCATCGAGCTTGCACGATGTGGCCCAAAAGTGGTTAGAGAGACTCCCTTATAGATCCATCAGGAGCTTCGAGTCCCTGGTAGATCTCTTCACAGTTCATTTCATTACTAGCAACTCCCATTCGAAGAGGATGCCTTGTTGACAATGAAGAAAATGCCCCAGGAGAGCCTTAGAGACTATGCAAAAAGGTATTGGGAGTTGTTCAACGAGGTCGAGGACTGCTCAGAGCAAGTCCCTGTGGCATCCTTTAAGATTGTCCTACCCAACTCTTGCCTCTTGCACTGATCCCTCACTAAGACGGAGGCCACAACTGTTAATGACCTAATGGCTTGCATCGAGAATTACTCCAAGGTTGAGGATGTGACCCACCTCAGTGAAGGGGAGAATGATCGAGCTAAGTTCACTGCCAAGGGTAGCGACAAAGCTGAGAACTAGAAGAAAGGAAGCAAGAATGGGGGCAAGAGTGGCTCCAAGAGAGGGAATAAAAATGATGCTTCTAAAGCATTTCAGGCAGTGAACACTGTCTTTAAAGAACCAATCTATAAGATCCTAGTGAAGATCAAGGACGATTCATTCGTTAAGTGGCCCAGAAATATGGGAGGAGATCCCTTAAAGAGGAACAACGCGCTACGATGCGCTCTTCACAATGAAGGTGGGCACAAAACTGAGCACTGTAAAGCTCTCAAGTCTCACCTTGAAGAATTAAACCAGACTGGGAACCTGAATAAATTTATGGAGAAGAAGGCAGAGAAGGTCGCTGCCAATGGAGACATAAGGCCCGACAACGTGTTCGAGGAGGATACTGGCCATGAGTTTGCAGTGATTCATAGGGCATCAGACTTAAAGAAGATTCAATAAAACTAAGCTCGGATGGAAGTTAAAAAGCTTACGGTAGTAATGCAATCTTTTCAAATCGATCCAGCTAAAACACAGGCAGAAAAGCGTCGATGAGAAGATGAAGTCGACTACAACAAACACATTATGTTCACGAATGAAGACTTAATGGGAGTAAGGACCCCACATCATGATATCTTGATCATTACACTCTGGATAGCTAACTATGATGTCGACAGGTTGCTCGTTGACCAGGGTAGCTCATTCTAAGTAATGTATCTCAACCTATTCAGAAAGTTAAAGTTAAACTCGTCGACTTAAAGGAAGCCACTGTCCCTCCAGTCGGCTTCGCTGGTAAAGTGACCATCCCTTTGGGAAAGATTATATTGCCTGTAAGGGTAGGAAGTGTCTCCAAGATGATCAAATTTTTAGTGGTCGACATTGACTCGCCCTACCAGGCCATCCTTAGCAGAGGGTGGCTACATGAGATGAAGGACGTCCCCTCCACCTACCACTAGAAACTCAAGTATGTGACTGAGCGAGGAGTGATGGAGATTCACGAAGATCAAGCGATGGCGAGAAAGTGCTTTATAACAGCTATCCCTACAAAATCGAAAAATAAGGTTGAGAAGGCCAAGGAGAAGGTTGAAGAACATGAAGGGTTAATACCTTCCAAATAACAGCTAAAATATGGAAGACCTTGGGTGGAGAAGACCAGGCTCCTCCCCTCTGAGCGGGTCATTGAGAACCTGGAGGAGGTCGCAACCGGTGGCGATAAGAAAGATAGGATGTTCTTGATCGGAGCGTCCCTCACAAATCGAGAGAAGAAAGAACTGACAGTACTTTTATGGAATAACTTGGACATTTTCGTGTGGGAACCCTACGAGCTGCCCGAATTGATCCCGATGTGGTTTGTCATCGATTGCACGCTGACCCAGCTTTCAAGCCGATCGCGCAAAAGGCACGATGAACTGCACCTGAGAAGGCCAAGGCTGTGGAGAAGGAAGTGGAAAAGCTGCTGGATGTAGGATCTATACGGGAAGTTCAATTCCCTAAGTGGTTGTCCAACCCAGTAGTGATCCTAAAAAGAAATGGAAAATAGAGAGTCTGTATTGACTTCACCGACCTCAACAGAGCATGTACTAAGGACAGTTTACCTCTCCCAAAGATCGACCAGTTGGTGAATGCCATAGCAGCTCATGAAAGAATGAGTTTCCTGGATGCATTCTTCGGGTACCACCAAATCCCTCTGCAGGAACTAGATCAAGACAAGACATTGTTCATCACCACCGTCGGATTGCATTGTTACAAAGTTATGCCTTTGGGCTAAAAAATACAGGATTAACCCACTAGTGGTTGGTCCCCAAAATATTTAAGGACCAAATGGGAGATACCATGGAGGTCTACATCAATGATATGGTCGTCAAGAGCCGGTATAAAGAATACCACCTCTCAGACCTATCAAGGACCTTCAAAATCCTCAAGAAATACCGAATGAAGCTCAATGCAAGTAAGTGTTCCTTCGGTGTCCAGTCAAGAAAATTTCTCGGGTACCTAGTTAGAGAGAGGCATTGAAACCAAACCGGACCAGATTGATGCTATCAATAGGGTGCATCCCCATGCACGATAAGAGATGTACAAAATCTCACAAGCATGCTCGCCGCCTTAAATCGATTCATCTCAAAGTCATCCGAAAGGTGCCAACCGTTCTTCCAGTTACTTAAGAAGAGAAAAATCGTGGACCAAAACTAGGATTGCTCGAAGGCATTAGAGGAGCTCAAATCTTATGTCATCACACCACCCTTGCTCGTAATACCTCAAGAAAGTGATTCCCTGTACCTATACGTCGCAGTTTCCAGCCACGCTGCCAGTTCTGCACTGGTATGCAAAATGACGGGAATCCAGCACCCGGTCTACTACATGAGCAAGACTCTCTTGGATGTCGAACAACGATACCTACCACTGGAAAAGCTCATTTTTTCAATAGTGGTAGCCTTGAGGAAATTAAAGCACTACTTCTAAGCTCACTCTATCATCGTCCTTACATCTCACCCCCTTAAACAAGTTCTATAAAAAGCAGATCTGTCTGGCAGACTATCAAAGTGGTCAGTTGAGCTCAGGCGATTTGACATCCAGTTTCAGCCAAAGAATGCAATCAAGGGATATGTCCTCGCCGACTTCATCGCAGAATTACAGGAAAACAACCTTATGACCAACTTCAACCCATTGGTCAAAGGGAGGATCACTCGGCACAAGGTGTTTGGCAAATGTTCATTGACAGAGCCTCCAACTCCAAAGAGGAAGGAGTGGGCATTATGCTGGTTACCCCAGAAGATACAATCCTCGAGAAAGTTATCAGGCTTGGATTTGAAGCCTCCAATAACGAAGCAGAGTATGAAACATTGATAGCAGGCCTGCAGAAGGCACATTCGTTGGGTGCAAAGCAACTCCAGGTGTTCGATGACTCACAGCTGGTCTCTAATCAGATAAGTGGAGACTTCAACGCGAAGGATGAGAGAATGGCGGCCTACCTCACCACAATAAAGAAATTAATGTCTAACTTCGAACAAGTTAGCGTCCAATAGTTTCCTAGAGGATAAAATAGTTATGCCGATGCCCTAGCGGCCTTAAGATCAGCGATCAATTCTGACTTGAAGAGAACAATTTCGATTGACTTCCTCACCCAGATAAGCATTAACCAGAGCGATGAGCTATGACACACATGTCATATTCTCCATATTGAACCAACCCCCAGTTGGATGGACCCCCTAAGGGATTATTTGAAAGATGGTGCCCTACCAGACGATAAGAAGGCCGCTCATCAAATAAGAGTCAAAGGTGCTCGCTTTCATTTATCTCCTGAAGGTAAAATGTGTAAGAGATCTTTCACTGGCCCTTACCTCCAATGAGTTCACCCAAAGGACGTCGAGAAAGTTCTGCAAGATCTCCATGAGGGAATCTGTGGAAGTCATATTGGGGGCAGGTCGCTAGCTTTTCGAGCAATGAAAAAAGGCTATCGGTGGCCGTAAATGCAGAAGGATTCTGGGATATACGCTCACAGGTGCAAAAAATGTTAACTACATGCTCCTATGGTTCACCAACCCGCCAGTGACCTAAAATCATTTACTAGCCCCTGGCCTTTTGCTCAATAGGGAATGGACATCGTGGTCCCTCTTCATATCCCTACCGATAATCGCAAGTATTTATTGGTCGCGACAGACTACTTTACCAAATGGACAGAGGCAGAGCCGCTGGTGAACATCAGGGACACGGATATGATGAGGTTCATATGGAAGAACATTATCACCCGCTTCGGGATCCCCAGGACCATCATCACTGACAACGGAACCCAGTTCAACAGTGGCCTCTTCCAGGGTTTTTGTAATGACCATGGGATCAGGCACCATTTTAACTCGGTGGCACCCCCAAAGCAATGGACAAGCTGAAGCTTCCAACAAAACAATGATTGATGGATTGAAGAAGCGTTTGGAGCGAGCCGAAGGGGCATGGGTGAGCTAGCTACCTCACATCCTATGGGCTTATCACATTACCCCACGACGAGCAATCGGGGAAACCTATTTCGCACTAACATATGGTATGGAGGCAATCATTCCCTTAGAAGATGGCCTCCCCACCATGAGGTCCACCCTGGTCGACTAAGTCCAGAACGATGCAACATTACTCATTGAACTTAACCTAACTGAGGAACGCAGAGAGCTGGCTCTAGTAAAACTAGCAGGCTATCAGTAACAGCTAGCAAAGCATTACAACAAGATGGTCATTCCAAGATCATTCCAAGTTGGGGACTACGTCCTAAGGAAATTTCTTGGCAGCGTAGTAAAACCATCTGATGGAAAGCTAGGACCAAACTATGAGGGACCATTCAAGGTGATAAGGGACAACCTGCAAGGAGCCTATCACTTAGAAATGCTGGAGGGCAGGGAGATACCTCGAGCTTGGAACACAACCAATTTAAAGAAATTCTACTTCTAGTTTTCTATTTTAATATTATATACAATGTCAAAATTTGCAATTCTTTTCTGATTAATAAAAGATTGTTTAGCAGTGGCATTTTATGAAGTGTTGATTTTTTCAGAAACGCTATAACTCGTGCACCTTTTCCAAGTGACAGTCTCCCCTCTTAACACATAGAAGTAGGGTATTACCCTCCTCAGGTTCTCATCATTTAACACTAACAACCTCTTAGCATTACCCATGGCAATATATGAAGCCCTATAGGGGACCCTTAGGCAGCTCAGCCAACTCGAATTGGTCGCCAAACGATGTTTGGCTAAAAAAATCTGCTCGGATAGAACATCCAACACCAGGTGTATCCTCTCCATTGTCATATATAGGCCTAAGGGAGTGTGACGATATGACCTAAAAGGTAAAGTAGGGCAGAATGGTATCTTATAAGCATACCGGATTGGGAGGATACTCACGCAATAAAACAACTCTGCCCATATCAAATCTAGTCGGCTAAGAAAAGCCCAAGATAATCAAACAAGAAGTCAATGAAGTGGACAATACACAACACATGTTTAGTTGGTAAATCGCCCAAAACATAATTATTTTATTACTTCATTACATATACAAAGAGTTACATTTATTGAATTGAACAAATCCTAATGAGGAATAGGCCGTCGAGCAAGGTAGTCAGCCACTTGCGCTCTTCGACCATCGTCTGGGTGAGGAACTAATTCCTCCTCAGCTTCTTTTTCATCTGGATCCAGAAGCTTCCTGGGGATAACATCTATGGGGACCCACTGATCATCCCTCATCAATGGGTTAGGCATCAAAGTTGAAGGAGAGATCTCATGGCGATACTAGAGGACTGAGTTCCTAGGGACCTGCAACTCCCTAAGATCACTCAACCATCCTCTAATGAAGAATAGCTCCTCGACCTCCTTCAACTCCATCGGTGCATCGGTTCAACCCTAATCATAACCATCAACCCATACCTGTCGAGGACCCTTCTTGAACAGGTGCCTCAACAGGGTAACATCTCTTTGGAGGCCAGCAGCTATCACATAAGCCCTGCGAACATCATCTCGGAGCTCGATAATCTCCTTGGTTGAGCCATTACTATTAATATTAGCTCGCGACCTAGTCAATGAGGAGGATCTCCATAAAACTTGAGGGGCAATGCTGGGCACATGCTCTCTAAGTCGCGAAACCTCTCTCCTTAGGGCATCATTCTCTTATTGAAGAACTTCTCCAACTTGATTGATCTCAAAGGCATCCAGAAGTTTAGACCTCAGAGCATTCACTTCCTCTTGAACGGAGGTGCTAACTTCTTCCATCTCCTGAAGCCTATCTTTTAGTTTGGCAACAAGCTCTGACTGGTCTTTAAAGCTTTGGTTCCTCGACCTAAGGGAATTGTAAATCCTTACAAAGGCTTGATGAACTTGATCACTAGCATTAGGACCAAGAATCCTTCCTAGTTGAGAAGTAGCAGGTATATACTCATCAACATCAATCAGCTACAGACCATATGAGCATTGAAGAATAAATAAATCAGTACGCAGAAGGGAGCAAAATTTTATTTCAATAAAAAAGGGTTCATAATACATCATAAAAAAGAAATAACAATAAAAGTGAAAAGTACAAAGAATTCCCTAAAGGAGGCTAGCTGGCAACCTCAGTTTGATCTGAGATCACTGGTTGCTTTCCCTTATGCGCGATGGCAGGAACGCCTCCCTCAGACGGAGCGATCACTGTTCCCTGGTCAGAAAGAGTACCAGCAGGAGCGATCTGGACAGTAGGAACACCTTCATCGATATCAGGAGCAGGTGCCTCATCCACAACAGGCTTAGGGCCAGGATCGTTCTCATCAAAGAGTGGGGAGTCGATATCCACCTCGATCCCTAGAAGAGCCCTGTTCCAACCCTTCTTAAAATTAGGAGGGCTAATGTAGTCAATCTGAACATCAACATCCTCATATGCAGCGGCCCATTCGTCATTGTACGAGCTCTGTGATAATACGCAAATATTGCGTATTTCATCCTCCAAACCTACGCATTTTAGCCCCCTCGGGTGCCTTAATATCTATATTTAAGCCCGTTAACCAGACAACCTTGTTTTATGTTGTTAACATGCTATATGAGGTATAATTAGGCTTTTGTAGGTATTTAGGTACTGAGTATGGAGTTCAGACGCATTCCGGTGAAGTTTCGTACGCAATCGCACGTTCAAGGGCATTTTAGTCTTTTCACAGCTTGGGTACCTGGCTTGACATCTCGCGAAATTATAGCCCTCCTCGCTAGCTTCGCGTGGTCGTGAATGGTGCGCGATTTTAATTCATAACGAAGAAGTTACGGCAATTTCAGCGGAGGGAAAAACAAGGAAAACAAAAGAGGAGAAGAAAAGGAGAAGAACAGATGCAGAAGTTGCTGCTTGGCTCACCCTTGCTTGATCGATCGATCGATGATTTTGGTCGATCGATCGAGCATTCTAATTTTCCAAATTTTGGCCTTGATCGATTGATCGATCGATGCTCTGTTTTCTGCAGATATTTTTCATTTCTTTTCTTTCTTCTTTTCTTTTATTCCAACTTACTATAAATATAAATTTTGTTGTAATAAGAACATATAGCAGTAGACACACGATTTTAGGTTAGTTTAGCCTAGGTTTTGGGTGATTGGCTTAGTTATTCTTCATTTCTTCTTGGATTGACACACTTTTGGGCTTGAATGTTGATATTCATCATCCTCTCCATTAATATAGTTTGTATTTCTTCATTTCTTGCTTTCTCGTTAATTTACAAGCTTTCTAATTTAGGTTTACATGCTTTATTTACATGCTTTGATTACTTGCTTTCTAGTGTAGTTTTATCGCGTTTATTTACCGCTTTCCATTTACCTCATTTTAAAGATGCTTTCTAAGTAATTTAAATTAGGTTGTGTTTGAATGGAACTCACTCGTGTTGACGCGTTGCTTTGCTTTGGTGATGGTGTTTACAGGTCTATTTCGGGTGCATTGTCCTAGTTATTACGCCTAGGATATTTGACGGGGCATATCATGTATGTCCCGTGCTTACGACCTTTCGCGCGTAATTTTCGGGATATTTGTTGACGCCAAAATCTTATTAGGTTTTTATGTGGATTTAGGGGCGTAACAACCCTTGGTTCAATTAACTATCGAAACGAGACGCGTTCTTAATAACTCGTCGATTCATGTAACCATTTTATACTAATTAACTCGGGTGAGGGATATTCGACGCAACCTATAGTTTTACTCGCTTTCATAATCTAGTTTCAATACGTTGCCTAGATTAACATTTCCCTTTATGCATCTTTTCCTTTTTAGTTTGTAATCATATTTTACACTTTTATTTTGGAATATTAAATCACTTGAATTCTAGCAACTCGTCTCTGTGGATTTTCGATGCCCGACTTACCGCTCTACTTGCCCCGCAAGTGTAGTTGTAATTTAGGTTTGTTTATTTTGAGTAGGCAGAACGAAAACAACGATTAGCGTCTTTACACACGCTACTTTTCACACTCGATCACTCTCCTTAAGGTTGGCGACCTCGGATTCCTCCTTTTTCACCTTTCCAGTGAGCACTTTGTTCTCCTCCACCATAGTCAGCTTGCTCTTGCAGACCAAGTTATAGGACTGGCTCAACTCCTTGAGATCCTTGGTCGTCGCCTCCTTTTCTCGATTGGCCTCAATCAGGGCAAGATCGGAAGAATTTTGGGTAGCATTGGAAGTATTCAAGTTGGCCTCCAGCTCGGTATTTTTCCTTTCCAGCTCGACATTCCCCTTCACTAGCTCGTAACGGCTGTGGTAGAGGACAGTGAAATCGGTCACAAATTGCAGAGAAGAGAAATGTTAGCAAGAGAAATATTTAACAGAATATTGCAAGAATAGAAAAGCAAAGGCAGACTTTCCAAGGCGAGGCTCTGACTCACCTTCAAGGCTAACTGGTCAATCTCCATCGCATTCTGACGATCAACCGATAAAACTGCTCTTTCGATCACCGTAGGAGCCAACTGAGGGGAGAAGGCAACAAAGTCCCCCTCGGGCAAAGCAAACACGGGCACCAGAGAGTGCCCCGCCTTTATCCTCACCTCCTCTCTTTTTTCTTCTTCTTCTCTCTCTTTCCTATCCCTTTTAACTCTCTTCCTCTCCTCCACATTCTTCTTCTCCTCTTCCCTTTTACTCTCTCTCTCACCAGCTCTTCATCCTCCTTCTTCTTCTCTTGCTCGTGGACAGCAGACTGAGAACCTGTGGCAATATCCTCGCTACTAGATTTTTGCTTCTTCAACCGGCAAGAGAGAAGCATATCGTCTTCATCATCATCTCGGATCAATTATTCCTAGGAGGAGCCATATCTTCCTTGCTGGAGCTTCTTGATTCACCCGAAGACTACTGAACCTCTAAACCCTCTTTCGAGCTGAAAGATTCTTCACCACCCAAGCTCTCCTCACTGGAATTACCTTCAGCACCGCCCCTGTCAGCACCCTTGCTCTCCTCACCAGATCTTCTCTCCTCCTCGTCCAACTGGATTGGGTCGGTAATAACCTCTTTTGACATATCTAGCTCAGTAATGCTATCCACAGGTCGCGCGATAAAACTGGTCCCAGCGTTCTTGTATTCTAGAAGGAACGACACTGATCGAGGAGGCTCACCGTCAGCTAAAAGTTCCCTAATTTTCCAGGCTTTAATCAGTTCGGTAGTCCAAATCTCGTGAAGATCTAGTTCTAAGTTCTTCGTCTTCGCTGGAAAAAGAAAGAGCAAAAGATATAATAAAAACCATACACAAATAGAGGATCAATGAGAAGATAAGAACTATGCCTACCTATGTATTCCTCCCCATAAAAGGGAATCTCGAATCTCCCAGACCTCGACTCTTCAGTATAGGGAGGGAACTGTCAATTTCTAGTAATAAACCCCTCTTTCCAGTAGTCCTTGTGGTAATTAGGTAGATTTATTACTAATACTCTATCAGGACTCCTAGCCTTGAGGTAAAAAAGACCAGAGCTTGTTCGAGAAAAAGAGTTGCAGAAGTAAATACCAGCGAGCCCTATATTGGTGCCATAGAGTTGATTCATTCTATGCACACCATTGATAATTTTCCAAACATTGGGCGAGCACTGCGCAAGAACTATATTGAAGTAACCAAAAAAGCGCAAAAATAAGTTATTTGGGGGAAAAGTAAGACCCCCCTAGGATAACAAGAGAACATGTATCCAGTGACCGTCCTTAATGTCTCTGACATTACGAGGAACATGGGCACATTCAATGTCTACCCAGTCTGGAATGTTGTAGAATTTCCTAAATTCAGTTATCGACCTATTACCTATTTTCGTCATCAAAAAAGAAAAACCCTAGTAGCGGATATGAAGAAATTCTAATCGAAAAAGGAAAAAGAAGAAGTGAGAAGAACTTACAAAGTAAGAGTCATCATGGGACGAGGCAAAGTCACAAGACGATGAGAAGATGAGAAAGAATCTTGAAGATGGAAGACGAGACCTGAGAATAAGAGAGATAAAGTGAAAGCTTGGAGAAATTTAGAGAATGCGAAGAAGTTTGAAGCGACGTTCAGGGAATGGCCACTCCAAGATAATTTAAACCTTTCTAATCATAACGCACTGGTAACAGGGCGATCTGCCGCCTAAATCAATTCAGGAAGGGCGCTTCAATCCGAAGAGTGTTTCATGATTCATAAAAGTGCCATTACGGCAAAGCATTTAAAATTATTGAGCCCAAATTGTGACCCAAAAATTTTAGGGGCAATTGTGGGTACCCCGATTTATCACTTTGGCCCAGACGAGTAACCCGATTAAACACGACCCAAAGTCTAGAGGCCCCGCGTATCTACTAATTCAGTTGAGACATATTCAATTCCTAAAATCTCTTAAGGAGATATTCTAGGGATTATAGGCTAACGTGGGGGAGTCCAACACCCCCACTCTCCAAAAAATAGCATGTATATAATAAACCCTTAGCCCGGGGAAAAGGGCATGTATTCTTTTCTGTAAACACTCCCCGGAGTAAAGAGAAATAAAATACTGAGAGCACCACCGTGGACGTAGGCCTTCTTGTCGAACCATATATATCTTGTGTTGTGTGTGATTATTATTCTTTCAAGTTCTTTACGTATTTTTGGTGATTGCCTTTGCTTGTTATTTTGTGTTGAGATTAATTGTCACCACAAGTATATATATATATATATATATATATATGATAGATAGTATGATGAGTACATATATACTTGTGATGTGTTCTACTGTGTGAACTTAATAAATAAATTGGATAGTGAAATCTAAAATAACTTAAGTATGAGACCACTTAACTTGATTTACGAAAACTCCTATTTGAATTAAAAGAGGTAGAATTATTTAATATGGTATTTTATGAGAAAGTACTGTAATACCCCGTATTTTTATGGCTTTTAAATTATGGGATTTATTAATTTTAATTGAGATAAATTAATTTAATTTTAATCCGGAATGTTGTTTTTAATATTTACTAGCGTGACGAGAGTTAGTAATTATTGGAAATTTGTTATTTGTTGAATGTTACTGGATGAGTATAGTAATATATGAGATTTATTTTTATAAAATTGTCAGGTGTGAATAAAATGGCAATTATGGAAATTTAAGTCGGGACGTGCCTGTGTCGTGTCGGGACTAAATATTGATTAATAAAAGTGAATAAATTATAAGTTGCTCGTATGGTCATTTTGAGTACGCCAAAGTGTCCGTAAGGGTCAAGATAGTCAGAAAAGTGTACCCGGGGGTTTAGTTTGAGTTTCGGGGCATTTTTAGGCTTAATTAGCACCCCGGGAGGGCGTTTTGGACATTTCGTAATTATGGGTAATTAAACCCACGATTTGCAAGGGTTATATCAGATGTTAAGTGTCATCTTTTAGGGTTAACACAACCTAAAACTAATGACGGCCATTGGAGAGGAAGTGGAGATGCTCTCCAAGGAGTTCTAGGCCAAGAACACCTCCGATTGCACCGCCGTCACCGCCAAATCATAGATCGCGCGAAGGGGATCACAACCACACTTTTTTCTTCCACAAATCAGAGACTAAATTTTCAGGCAATTATCTATCTTGCTTTTATCAAGTTAATGCATCCTTTTATATTAATTTTAGGTTGATTAGAATTAGTGTTATTGAAGAAAAATGTTAATTGGAGATACAAATTGCATGTTATAGTGGTAGAGATCATATTTCTGGAAATCCATTTCACATGTAGAGGTTGAGCCACGAATTTCTATGATATTAGTGATAGAAAATCTGGAAAAAGAATTAAAGAAACGAAGTTAAAGAAAAATTAGGGTTCTTGAGAGTTATAAAGATTTTGACCCTTTTTCCTTGTTATAGATGATGAAAATTCACATGTGTTACGTAGGATATTGTTTAAATGGGTATACAATACTTGTAGTATGAATTGTTGGGAGTTTGGGACTGTAATACGATGGTTTGGAGGAGTTTGGGATAACAATTCCGTAGCTGGGTTTTCTGCAGTTTCGCCATAACTGCTTGATCGATCGATCGAGCCCAGAGCATCGATCGATCGAAGGTTCGATCGATCGACCTCCTTCCATCGATCGATCGACCCTCCTGGGAAAACTGCATTTTTGCTCGTGTTAGCTTAATCCGATTTTATGCGTAGTAAACCTTGATTAGGGTTGCTAGAATATAATGGAACATAAAGAGGACCAGTAGGGTCAAGAGAAATCCCATAAAGTGGAACTATAATGTGAAGGGAAATAAAGGGTAAACGGCGAGACTTTCAGACTTAAGAAATCATACGTGTGTTGATTAAATAATCGAAACATCTAATAAGTTGGATTAGAAGGCGAGAGAGGACTTACTGAAATTGTACTTAGATTAAGAAAACACTTCGAGTGACAAGAAGTGAGTTTAGAATAAATTAATTACGAGAATAAAATGGAATGAGGCCGTTATACGATATAATGGAGTAAAACGTGTAATAATGGATAATGAAAATTTTGGGTCGTGAGAGTACCTAATTTAATAATGTGGATGTGAATACATATTTATATATGACGGTGTGATTGTGCATATATTATTTCTGTGTAAAAATTATACTCGGGCTACTTGCTATCACGGGGGTTTCCGCGCCGGGACGGTCTTATCTCGATGGGATCTTTATGGGGGATATTGACTCGTACCCTAGAATATATGATTCCTTGGTACAGGCTATCTGATAGATAGTCAGACGGTCCTAAGAGACGTGAGGGTATGTGTTGACCTCTTAGTGACTTGGAACTATGCTTCGCCTCCATTTGTATGTTTTTTGTGTTAATGCAGTTCGAGAGTGATTCCGAACTAGTATTCCCTTAGTATGAGTGATACGGGGACTTGATAGCAGAGTATGCCAGCACCATAGTTTTTATGTGGGGTGCCGTTAGTATATATATATATTGTATGAGTGATTGGTATATATATACTTATATATGACAGCCTAGCACCATAGATTTTATGTGGGGTGCTGTTTGTATATGTATTATACGAGTAATTAATATATATATATATGTATATCTATATGAGAACTTTCTACTGAGAGAAATAGTAGTTAAGTAATCTATAAATTCTTCAGCTACACTATAAGTATTTAGAAACATTATAACGATACAGAATTATTCTAAATTACGTAAGAAATCTTGAAGAGATAGATTTTCCTAAAGTGAATACCATAATAATTTCACGTGTTAAAATTTATGGGGAATAAGTTAGAGAGATATATGGGATTCATTAGTACTATAGACGTGCATACTAGATGAGAGGTGAGAATTCTCAAGAGAGTGTCGCATACTAATATGACTGTTGCATTAGCCGGTAAACATTTTAAATACTTGTAAACTATTTTAAAACTGTTTTACATTCGGGCTTTGACCCGTTTGTTGTTATCTCTTCTCCCTTGTGTACATATATATATGTATTACAGGTGCCCAGCCACAGGGGCGTCTGGCTTAGGATTCTTTGGATGGAACGTGTTGTAGCTTTTGTGGGAGTTGCAGGCCATTGCTTAGACGACCTCATTGTTGACTCTACTTCTAGTTCAGCTTTATCCAGTGGGGGCATGTGTCACCATTTTCCATTATTTAGTTGATATTATCAGAGACTGTAATTCTTTTTACTTTCCGCATTTTTATTTCGGGATTTATTACTGTCAGGATGTTTTCCTTTAGTGTTGTAAATGTTGGGATTTATTATTGATGGTTAAATTCTTGAATGTTCTTTTTCATTCTTATACTAAATGTGTGACTCTTAATATGTTAATGATTAAAAGTTTTATAATTGGATTTAATAAAATGGAAATAAGGTTTTAAATGGTTTTGACACTTAGCTTAATTATTTAGGGTGTTTAATTGGGAAAGTTATTTTTGCGACAGTGATGCTAAGAATGAACCAACTGTTCACCTTGATTTTAATTTAATAAAGGAGTGATCGCCCGGTATTTAATTAGGCGGGGTGTCACAAGTACGAGTGGGTATGTAGAGTGATAATAGGAGGTCATTACATTCATATTAGTTAGGTGGGGTAACATTAACTAGAATGGTTTAGAGGTACGTTAGGTGTGCACAGTAGTTGACATGTGAGAATCTCAAGAGAGATCTTGAAAAACTAACATGTGTATTATATTTGCTTTACCGCATTTTAAATACTTACTAAACTGTTTTTAAATATTTTACCATCGGGCTCTGACCCGTCTCTTGCAAAATCTCCTTTTTTCTTTTGAAATTATTTTTAGGTGTCCAGCCACAGGGACGCCAGGCTTAGACTATCAGACTGTTCGACGTGCTGCAGCTATTATGGGAGTTGCAGGTCCTCTTGATTAGACCCCTCCACCCTTATTTCATTTAGTTTATGTTTTATTCATCTCAGTTAGGGCATGTGTCGCACTTTTCTAGATATTATTATGTCAGAGAAATATTGTACTCATTTTTATTCAGTATTTAGTTTGTATTTGGATTCAGTTTTATGTTGGTTGTTGATTTGAGACTTTGAACTGGAGCATTTATTCCAGTCTTATTTATTTCAGCAGTTGGTTTTATATTCATTATTATTTTATTCATGAGTATGATGAATGATTTAATGTTTCAAATTAATTGAATTTAAAATAAAATGGGTTAAATTTTTTTAGACTAGTTTAATTAAATGTTAGGTGATTAATTATGTAAACGTTTTAGACAGTGAGCTTAGAATGAACCAACCGAATACTCTGTTTTAAATTTTATAAATGACTGATCACCCGTTATTTAATTGGGCGGGGTGTCACACCTACTTTGTGCAAAAGTGGTAAACAAAAGGCACATTAAAGCTGCGAAATCAACTTTAGCCGAGGCAGTTTGTGTATTAGATAATTATTTTCCTCCGTCGTTCTTCGTTATCATCATCCACCTGCTTTTTCATTTATGCGATGAAGATTTATTTTGTGGTCCCGTTAGGTATCGTTGGATGTATCTTTTTGAGCGCTTGATGAAAACCTTCAAAGATTATGTTAAGAATACACGGTATATTAGAGGTTCAATTGCTGAAGAATACGTAACAATGGATTCATCACTATAAGCTAGGGAACATGTACTAGAACAAGAGGTGAGGAGGTCAATCCTCGTTAGAACCGATCGCATGGTCACGGAACCCCCAGTTTGAGAGCATGTCTCAAATTTGAGAATATTCACTCATAGGCTTGAAAACATGCCGTTAGAGGGTGAAACCCTATAACGCTCCCCAAACAGTCCCGTGAGAAGTGCTAACACCTCGCATGGGACCAATTTAACTCGTTGAAATGGAACGCATGGTCACGGGACCCCCGGTTTGAGAGCACGACCCAATTTTGAGAATATCCACATTTAGGATTGAAAACGTGCCGTTAGAGGGCGAAACACCGTAATGTCCCCCAAACGGCCCCGTGAGTGATACCAACACCTCGCGTGGAACCAATGTAAGTCATTAGAACCGACCGTGTGGCCACGGGACCCCCAGTTTGAGGGCACGACCAAATTTTGAAAATGTCCACACAGGCTTGAAAAGGTGCCTCTATAGGGCAAAACCCCGTAATGTCACCCAAACGGCCCCGTTAGCCGCGCCAACACGTCGTACGGGACTAGTGTAACTCATTGGAGCCGATCACATGGTCACAGGACCCCCGATTTTAGATCATGATCCAATATTGAGAATATCCACACTTAGACTTGAAAACGTGCCGCTAGAGGGCGAAACCCCGTAATGCCTCCCAAACGGCCCTGTGAGTGGCACCAACACTTCGCACGGGACCAATGTTACTAATTGAAATGGACCACATGGTCACGAGACCCCCGATTTGAGACCACGACCTAATTTTAAGAATATCCACACTTAGGATTGAAAATGTGCCATCAGAGGGCGAAACACCGTAATGTCCCCCAAACGGCCCCGTGAGGGATGTCAACACCTCGCGTGGAACCAATGTAAGTCATTAGAACCGAACGTGTGGTCACGGAACCCCCGATTTGAGGGCACAACCAAATTTTAAAAATGTCCACACAAGCTTGACGGGGTGCTGCTATAGGGCGAAACTCCGTAACGCCCTCCAAACGGTCCCATTAGCAGCGCCAACACCTCACACGGGACTAATGTAACTTATTGGAGCCAATCACATGGTCACAGGACCCCGATTTGAGAGAACGACTTAATATTGAGAATATACACACTTAGTCTTGAAAACGTGCCGCTAGAGGGCAAAACCCTATACGCCCCCTAATCGGCCCTGTGAGCAGCACCAACACCTCGCACGAGACCAATGTAACTCGTTGAAATCGACCACGTGTTGATGGGACTCCCGATTTTAGAGCCCGACCCATTTTTGAGAATATCCACACTTAAGCTTAAAAACGTGCCGCTAGAGGGCGAAACCCCGTAATGCCCCCCAAACATCCCCGTGAGCGGTGCTAACATCTCGCATGAGGCCAATGTAACTTGTTGGAGCCGATCGCATGGTCATGGGACCCCCGGTTTGAGAGCACAACCCAATTTTGAGAATATCCACACTTAAGCTTGAAAATGAGCCATTAGAGGGCGAAACCCCATAACGCCTCCCAAACTGCCCTGTGAGTGGTGCCAGCACCTCACTCGGGACTAATGTAACTCATTGGAACCAATCACATGATGACGGGACCCCCAATTTGAGATCATGACCCAATTTTGAGAATATTCACACTTAGGCCTGAAAATATGTCGTTAGAGGAAGAAACCCCGTAATGCCACCCAAACAGCCCCGTGAGTGACGCCAACACCTCGCATGAGACCATTGTAACTTGTTGAAATTGACTGTGTGGTCACGGGACCCCTGGTTTGAAAGGATGATCTAATTTTTAGAATGCCCACACTTAGGCTGGAAAAGGTGCCGTTAGAGGGTGAGACCCCGTAACGCCCCCCAAATGGCCCCGTGTGTGATGCCAACACCTCGCACGGGACCAATGTAACTCGTTGGAACCAATCGCGTGGTCACGGGACCCCTGGTTTGAGAGCATGACCCAAATTTGAGAATATCCATACCGAGGCTTGAAAACGTGCTGTTAGAGGGCAAAATCTCGTAAAGCCCCCAAATGGCCCCGTGAGTGGTGCCTACACCTCGCATGGGACCAATGTAACTCATTGGAACCGATCGCGTGGTCACGAGACCCTTGGTTTGAGAGCAAGACCCAATTTTGATAATATCCACACTTAGGCTTGAAAACGTGCTGCTAGAGGGCGATGCCTTGTAACGCCCCCATGAGCGGTGCCAACACCTCGCATGGGACCAATTAAACTCGTTGGAATTGATTACACCTCGTACGGGACCAATCTAACTCTTTATAACCGATCGCGTGGTCATGGGACCTCCGGTTTGAGAGCATGGCCCAATTTTGAGAATATCCACACTTAGGCTTGAAAATGTGCCACTAGAGGAGGAAACACTATAACGCCCCCTAAATGTCCCAATGAGCGGTACCAATACCTCTCACGGGACCAATATAACTCGTTAGAACTGTCTGCATGGTCACGGGACCCCCGGTTTGAGAGCATGACCCAATTGTGAGAATATCCACACAAGCTTGAAAATGTGTCGTTATAGGGAGAAACCCCGTGATGTCCCCCAAATGGCCCTGTGAGCGGCGCCAACACCTTCCACAAGACCGATGTAACTCAACCGATCGCGTGGTCATGGGACCCCTGATTTTGGAGCACGACCCAAATTTGAGAATATCCACACTTAGGCTTGAAAACATGCCGCTAGATGACAAAACCCCATGACGCCCCCCAAACGGCCCCATGAGCGGCTCTAACACCTTGCAAAGGACTAATTTAACTCTTCATGGTAACGGGACCCTCGTTTTGAGAGTACGACCCAATTTTGAGAATAGCCACACTTAGGCTGGAAAACGTGCCATTAGAGGGCGAAACCCCGTAACGCCTCCCAAACGGCCCCGTGAGCGACGCCAACACCTCACACGGGATCAATGTAACTCGTTGGAATCGATCGCTTGGTCATGAGACCCTCGATTTGAAAGCAAGGCCCAATTTTAAGAATATGATCATGGACTCAAACCGGGGACACGTGACCACGTCGACTTTTATAATTTATTGTTTAGCATTATGGCCATGCGGGGTATACATTATGCACATTTTCGAATGTACAGAAAATGGAGAAAATTTTGCCCATTTTTTTTAATATAGTTAAAAATGGTCACGACCAAAGTCCATGACCATCTCTATTTTTTTTGGCACACATGAACCAGGTCACGGTCTAGGGCCATGACTATTTTGGAAAGGCCAAATTATGGGCAACGGCCTTGGGCTGTGACCAATGACATGATTAACTGAATAAATTAAAGTATGGGTCACAACCTTGGGCCGTGACCAGAGGCGTGACCAGTCGCGTAAATTAAAGGATGGGTCACGACCTTGGGCTGTGACTAGTGGCATGACCAGTCGCAAGAATCAAAGTTTGGGTCATAGCCTTGGTCCGTGACCAGAGGTGTGACCAGCCACATAAATTAAAGTATGGGTCACGACCTTGGGTCTTGACCAGAGGCACGACCATCAACATAAATGAAAGTGTGGGTCACGACCTTGGGTCGTGACTATAGGCGTGAGTAACAACATAAATTAAAGAATGGGTCATGACCTTCGGCCATGACTAGAGGCATAACCAGTCACATAAATTAAAGGATGGGCCGTGACCAGAGGCGTGACCAGTCGCATAAATTAAAGGATGGGCCGTGACTAGAGGCGTGACTAGTCGCATAAATTAAAGTATGGGTCATGGCCCAAGGTCGTGACCAACTATGTTTATGGGTCACGGTTATAGTTTGAGACCATCTGCCATGACCACTAAGGTTCGTGACCCCGCATTTGGTCAGGGATTCAGATCGTGACCCACCATAATAGTCGCCCTAAATGGTCGTGGCAAAAGGCCATGACCCACAGTCTTGGTCAGGGACTTTATCCATGACCATTCACCTTATATGGTGTAGTAGTTGACAACATCTTTCAAAACCATGCCACCTTTAATGAATTTTCTTAGTTTCTCCAAATTTTTATTGGCCATGTAGAGTTTTTTCATGTAGATCTGAAAGTAACCTCTCGCATTATGTATGTGTTCATCTAGTGCTTCTAGTTGAACGTGCTTACTCTAGGGAAGCATGATGCTTCACAAGGCATATCTGTAAGAAGATGCTTCTAGTTGAACGTGCTTACTCTGGTGTGTAGACTGTTGGTTTCCTATTGGTTGTTCGGTAGGCGCTAATAACCATTGGTATATTATCGTCCTATGCACTAAGAAAGTCCTCCATCATCTTGGCCAAATTGTTGACCGATGTCTTATTTGTGGCCTCATCTTGGCCATTGCCTTTTGGGTAAGGCACTGTTGAAGTGTGGTATATGATCGAATATTTGCCAGTTAGAATTACCACTTCCGTGTTGATAAATAGAGTTCCATCATTTGATAGAATAACCTTGGTAATGACAAACCGATAAATGATATATTCTTAAATGAATTGTGCCACGACACATGCTCTTTCCATTTTCAATGGTATTACCTCAACCCACTTGGTAAAACACTCAGTTGCCATTAAAATCCATATTTTGCCCCTAGAGGAATGAAATATTTTCCCCACAAGGTCAAATGCCCAAGTATGAAAAGGATAGTGCATTGCTAGTGAATGGAGTTCTACCGACGAAACATAAATGAGGTTACCATGATGTTGGAAAAACTTGCATTTATGAATAAACTCAGATGAATCTTTTTTCATTATTGGCCAATAATAGTCGAGTGTTATGAGTTGATGGTACAACTTTTCTCCTCCAATGTGAGCTGGGTTGTGAGCTTGCTTCAGGATTTCCTCCGCTTCCTCTATAGTGATGCATCGCAATCGCCTATCGAAATATCCTCTTTGAAAGAGATTCTGTTTCATTAAGTAGAATCTCGAGTCTCTTATCCTTATTGCTATGGCATATTATTTTCACTTAGGATAAATCCATCTCCGATGAAATCAATGTAGGTATGCCTCCAATCCGTTTGAGCTTCCATAAAACAACATTGAGCTGGTTGGAAGAAAGCTTGACACTTAACACATTTTCTCTGTATTATTGTTGCGTCTTGCTTAATTGTTAGCTAAAAATACCCTCCGTTTTGAATTATTCAATAGAGGGGAATATAAGTGGTTTAGCAATGCTCCTCTTGGATCTTCTTCAACCTTTCTCATGTTTCCTATGCATCCGTACATCTAGACAGTGTGCCCCCATGATGTTTATAGTACAAACTTATTTGATGAAGGAAGTATTATGATAATTATGTACGCTTCATCTTGCCATCTTTTGTCTCCAACTTATTTCTTATCTCACCCTCCAATCTGAATTATCATCATTAGGGAAGATTTGTAGCACATATAAGGGTGGTGTTCTTCGATGGATCACCGCCGTTATAGACTCACCATCCATGGACACTTTTTGTGCAGTTGTGGTGTAGGCATCTGTGTGACGATTCATTATTCTTGGGCTTCTCTCCACCCTGACCTCATGTAATTTGTTTATACACCTATGGATATTCATTATATAAGGTGTTGTATTAAGTTTCTTCAATGCATATTCACCATTCACCCGCTTAATCTTAAGGATAAAGTCCCTTTTGATGCAGAGGGAGTGGATGCCTCTCCTCAAGGTTTCAATCAATCCCAAAATTAGTGGCTTATATTACACCTAATAATTTGAATAATAAAACTCCAACTTAAAAGACAAAGTAATCTCTTACTTACCTCTAGACAAGATAACTGATTCTCCCCCTTTGCCCTTAATAGATGAGCAATCAAACTCCATAGACCACTCTTCTAGATATGCCTCATAAATATTGGCTTGTAAATCATCTGGTATATCTTCATGAGGAGGATCGAATATTTGTAAGGGAAAATGGCCAAAAGGTCTGCACAGTTTTTGCTCCTAATCATGGGAAGGACCACACGATTTAGATCATACTCAAAAAAAATGAGAAACCACATTGTTACTCCTCCAATTAAAATTGTCTGAGCTTGAAAAAACTTGATTTGATAACATCTTGTCATTATATGGATAGTGAAAGATAACATGTAATGTCTTAGCTTTTGAGCTATAAAAACTAATGCCAAAAAGTGTCTCTCTACGTTAATATATCTTGCCTTAAAACCATGAATAATTCTACTCAGATAGTAGACATGTTTCTCTTGTCCATCATCCTCTTGTACCAACAGTGCTATGATGGACCTTATAATGGAGGTAATGTATAACATTAAATTTATTCTAAATTTTGGTGGAATAATTATTCTGGGAGAAGTGAGCAATGTCTTGAGCTTGTCAAAGGCAACCGGGTGTGGTTCCTCCCATTAAAACTTGGTAGTCTTTTCCCTAAGTTGCATCAGTGGGTGAGTGATATCTGATAGACCTATGGCGAATCTTCTCATGTAGGAAATTTTTCCAAGGGAACTTTTTAGCTCACTCTGTGTCTTTGGATATGGAATATAAGGTACGGATTTTTATTTGCCTTGGTCCATATGATCCCCTTGCCGATCCACCACAAATTCCAAGAATTTCCTAGTCGTTATGACAAAGGCACACTTGCGCGGGTTCATTTTTAGCTTATCCTTTCAACACCTGTGGAAAATTCTCGTCAAATCAGTAAAGTGTGAGTCTCACTTCTTAGATTTGATGACCAAATCATCCACATAGAATTCAAAGATGTCATGGAAAATGATCATAATCGTTCTATGGTAGGTTGCCCCTATATTTTTCATATTGAAAGGCATAAAAATGTAGTTGAAATTACCTAAAGAGGTCCCTAAATTTATTTTCTCTTAGTTATTTGGATCCATCTTGACCTGGTTTTAACCTAAATAACCATCCATGAAGTTATACATATTATGTTCAATTGTTGAATCGATTAAGCTGTCAATTCATGACAGACCGAACTTATCTTTCAGGTATGCTATATTAATATCTCTGAAGTAAAAAAGGCCTATTTGTGTTTTATCTTTCTTTCCCACTCTAACAATACTAGAAATCCAGATTGAATATATAATCCTCTTGATAAATCCAGTTCCAGTAATCGTTCCATCTCATCTTTTATCATTAATTCCATATTAGGTTTGTATGTTCTTATTACCTACTTAAACGGGATTATTGAGGGCATGAAATTTAACTTGTTATTGCTCGCATCTTGATCTAACCCCGACATCTTGGTATATTTCCTTATGTTCTTGGATAATCTTGATCAGTTCGATCTTCTTCGCTTTCTCTAGGTCTTTCGAGATAAAGATTGGCCTTGGTTATTCCTCACTAATTTCTAGATCAATCTATTATAGCTCTTTTTATTCAGGCTTGGGATGATCTCGAATGCATTTTGGCTTTTCTTCTATATCTTCAATGAATTCCTAGACATTTGAATTATTAATGATAGGGAATTCTTAATTTTTTTTTGCATTATCTCTTAGGAGGTGGGAGTGACTTTATCTCTTGGGAGCTCGCAACTTGCTCAGACTTATGTCTTGTAATTCTTCTTAACGCACTCTGACATCTAAGTTCTTCTCAACCGGGTTAATTCTTGGATGCATTGTATCTCTTAGCTAATTTGAGATAGTATGGGTTTAAGGAATAACCTCAATGACTTGCTCAACTCCCTCCATATCCTTCTCTTGAACCACCATAGGTCCCAATTTGTCTTTAATGGTAGGCACCCTAACGCCTTTAACACTCATTTTTAAATACATGTATCTGTATTCAACTCCATGTAAACAACGATGTACACTAAATGTGCTTCATCATTGGAAAAATGGATTCTTAGTCGCTCGAATAACAATATTCTTCCCCTTAATATTGGGTTTTTCATACCGGAGGTAGGTTTAAGGGAACAAACCATGATTGTGAATCCAAAACCTTCCAATCAGGAGGTAGTATGAGGTAGCTGATTCAATCACATGGAATTTTATATGCGATGTGAGATTTCCTACACTATTCGAACATTAACGTACCCAAATGATTGGAAACATTGATTAGTATAGCCATAAATAGATAGAGGCATTATGATCAACCTCGTCTCTGAAATGTTAGTCTCATAGAAAGAGCTAAGTGCCATGATATTGATTGATGAACCTCCATCCATTAAATATATGGAGAAACTGGTTTTATTGATGATCGATGTCACATGTAATGGCCTATTATGGGGAAACCTGATCCGTTTGTCTGCATCTGAGAAAGTTATGTCGAACATAAATAGACGGATCAATCTATCCCCGGTCCCTTACCAATTGAGATAAGGGATAACCTTTTTACTTGTTATTTCCAAAATTGCATGTGTGAGCTCCAAGGAAATATCTTACTTCATACCAATATGGTCGAAGAACTATGAAAACTTTGGTAATCTTGACACATATTGGTATTCCAAATTGGGGTCTACCTCATAATACTCTATTTGACAAGATTTTTTGGCACCTTTAATACTTAGTTCATTATAAGCAATGACCACGATGGCCATTCCTACCAAACATCTATCATATATCATTTGAAACTCTTCAAGCCCCTACTTTGAGCCTCTACTTTCTCATCATAAGCCACCACCATATGTGCCCCATGAGCTGGTAGTGGTTTGCTGTTGACATTGGTTTGAGGAATTTTCAAATTTCACGCTATCAATTATTTATTAATGATCCTACTCAATGTAAAACATGAAGTTGTTGGAAGACATACTGTAATACCCCGTACTTTTATGGATAATTAAGTTTCATAAGTGGGCGTAATTTGGAAATTTGAGGAATTATCGCGAATAATAATTTTTGGAGTTTGCGAGGGTTAAATGATTTTTGATGTGTGATTTATTTACTTTTGGGATTAAGTAAATGAGTCAGAGTATTTTAATTATATGTCGCACTTGGAAAAAGCGATAAAGGATAATATTTTAATTGGAAAAACCGCATTGAGATGTATTGGAATTAATTAGTGAATTGTAGTTAAGTACCTTGGATGGATATTTTGAGTGTGCGGTTGGTTTCGGAATGACCGAGATAGTCAAAATAGAGTATCCGGATGTAGTGTTTAGGTTCCGGGGATTTTTGGACCAGTAGCGACTCGAAATTGAGTAAACGAGTCATTTTTGGGTTTATAAGGGATAAACCCTTATTTCTCTCCTATATAAGACACGAGAGAGCGGGAGAAGAAAATAAAAGAGAGAAAAGAAAGAGTAGAAGAGAGAAAGGAAGAGAGGGATAAGAAAATGAGGATTTTCGGCCAAACTCCGCGGGATTCGACTCGAAGCCGTCGAATTTTATCCACGAGGCAAGTGTTTACTTGCTTATTTCTTTCAAAGCATAAATCTCATATTATAGTTGGTAGAAATAAACCACAAAGATTTTTGGGTTGGGTTTTTGTGAATCAAAATGAGTTTTTCGGAAGATTAATGAGTAAACCACGAACAATAATCGATTTAAGGAACTTGAGAATTAATTGAATTTGCTATTGATTCTTGGTTCTTGGATGATTATAACCTATTTTCTTAGAGTATAAATAGTTGATTGAGGTTAGTTAATGGTGGGGGAGAAGATATAAACCTTAGTTATGTGTTAATGGACTAAACAAGGGCTTCAGAGAAGAAGTTGCCCTGTTCGATAGATCGATCGACGACCAAGGGTCGATCGATCGACCCTACATAATTTCAGGCAGTTTCGGTTAGTTCAGTTTTTATGGGATAAATTCCAAATTTAAATGTTTTTGGTTTATTCATTTGAGGAAATAAATATCCATCTAAGGGGAAATCAATACCTAGCCATTTAAGGTAATTCATTTGGACTAGGAGTGTAAAAATCGAGTGAGACTTAAGGTGTAGTTTTGAGGAAAATATATTGTGGAATTAGATATTAGGGGTTCCTAAAAAATTGTGTGGGGACTTCTAAATTATTGTTTGAGAAATGTATGCCTTGGGTTTATTGAGTTCAAGTCTATGATTTATTTATTTATGGGTGTTCGGGACGAGCAACACCGAAGGAAATATTTTGACGGGCGATTATATATAGAAAATTATGCACGTAGAAATATATTTATGTGCCTCCTACATGTTCGAAATAAATCCTAGGATGTAATTAGGATGGAAATTGAGGAGAGGGGCTAAGATGCTTTAACTATTATTCGATATGTCTATTGACGACTGTTAGTATGGGTAATGCAATACCTATGGGACTCAAATAAGTTGGAAAATATATATGAATCCTTAAACGTGATTAAGGTGCGAGTCATATTTCAAGTGAGAGAATACTTATCGCTATAGTATTTTAAGTTTACGAATACTGATATACTATTACGAATAGGAACATTCGGGATTATTGGCTATCGCGATGAGAGTTTGGCAATTATAGCCATATATATATTGGGAAGCGATATTATATATATACGAAAGTTGTTAAAGTATATATATGAGATGTTATGAATAAATAAATAAATAAATATATATATATATATATATATATATATATATATATCTGTGTGTAAATACCCCCTCTAATGCTATCATGCTAAGTTGCGCGATGTGGGTGAGGCCCCTGGCTTGAGGAGCAGGGAGCTTATAGTCCCCAGGTCATAGCGTCCATTTTATATTGTGTGATGTTTATTTGGGGTGAGATGTGGTGGGTATGTTTCGTCTCATTTCCGGGGAGGAACTATGCCCATACATTATGATTTGATTTTTACCAAGTCGGTGTGAGAGTCCGACCGCTGGTACCCAAGATGGTATATGAGTAATTCCCTAGATGATGATAGCATTGAGAGACCGCATCCTCGAGTTATAACTCAGTGGGATGGTTATTACTTGTTGTGTATAGTATATTGCCTGTATATCAGGACAAGATACTATATATCTCTAACTAGTGTAAAGAGAAATATGAATAAGGATTTATTCTCATTCCGAGAGATTTTATTTGGAATTAATTTGTGAATTGTATATTAAAGTGAGCATTATGTGTATGGATTTATATGAGTATATATATGCGTTATGTGTTGAGGGTCTAATGGATCTCGATGATCAACATTGCCAGGTAGTAGTGTATCGGGGGGTTCCTTGTTTGAATTTCGCTTTGCGAGACACCCCACGCACGAACGTAGTGAAGTGTTGGGAATGGGGAGAAGTTTAGCCCTTAGTACTTGGGTTAATTAGGATTTTTAGAGTTTTCGGTAAAGAGGATTCGTTAGGCAGGGTAGCTTAACTAGGTTGCTCTATAGGTATGCGATAGGTGTGCACTATTAGAATAGGGGTAAGGGGTATCTCATGGGAGTGCGATACCAATTCAAATATGAGGTAAAGCATATTTTTAAAAAAAATATAGCATTTATGCACTTGCAAAAATATTTTCAAAACTTGGGCTCTGACCCGTTTTTTTCTCTATTTTCCTCTCTTGCTATACATATGTATATATTAGGTGTCCCGACACAGGGACGCCTGGATGACGATTCCTTTAAGTCAGACGTCTGCTGCAACAGCTATGGATGCATGCATGTTTACTATAGACGCTTCTATCCTTGTAATCTAGATAGGAGGTACTGTATAAACTTTCGGGCTGAAAGAACAATAGTATTTATTTATTCTTTTACCGCCTTTTAGTGCGACATTAATTATGGTTGTATTATATTAAAATGAGTGTTCGGTTATTTCATTTCATTTCAGTTTTCGTATATATAAATTGTGTGAATGCTTTATCACTATGGTTTGGTAAAAAGATTAGTTAAATACAATTTTGACGCCAGCCTAATTGGTTATTAGTAATCACTACACCAAATATGCTAATCTGGCACACTCAGGCAAGGAGATTCTGGCACGATTTTAAACCATGCCAGAATTTGACGTGGTTTAATCATAATCTGACACGGTTTTAAACAATGCAAAAATCTGGCATAGTTTTAAATCGTGCCAAATATGGGTACGTTTTATTAAAAAAATAACACCCCAAAATTTCATGCGGGGACCAAAATTTCAAGAGGGGACCAAATTATTTTGACCTAAGTATCTCTCTCTCTCTCTCTCTACCCATGCTACCCGACGCCTCTGCGGTCCACACTACCCGACGCTGAGGCCGAGGCTGCTACCAACCCATCATCTCACTCTATCTTAGGTCCTCCTCTATTCCCCGAGTTTTGACGTCACTCTTCCTTCGGTACCCATCATCTCAGTGTCTCTCCGATCCTCCTCCGTTACCTGAGTTTCTGATGAGTATTCATAAATTTCTCAGGTTTTAATTAATCGAATGATGAACATAAACACATTTTTTGCGCAATCGTTCATACCTCCTTTAACATCTGTGGACTTTGATGTACACTAACACAGATCTTAGGAATATTACTGTTGTGTTCATACCTGCTTCGTGACACATAGATCTTAGGAATATTACTGAAAAATGACTATTTGTTTTTCATACTTGATGTTGTTAATTTGTTCATACATGTTGTGTTCATACATGCCTAAATTGAAGGTTTGTAATTCTGTTGCTTATGTATTATTTGGTAATTATTAATTGTAGTTTGTGTCTCCGGGTTCATGTTTCTGAATGGCCTTCTACTTTAGAAGTTTAATTACTCTATTATATATTTGAATATAATTTCATATGAGGATGGGTTCTCTCGTTTGCTCCAACGGGTGCCTTGGCTTGTGGCGATACCGGTTGCTAGTGTTATTGGATTTCTGGTGGCCGGATTGATCCTTGTCTACTGTTCATTGGGTTGTGTTGGTGACGGCGTTTTCCCTCTAGGTGGTGTGGCGATGTGGTGAATTTCAAGATTTCTAAGAATCACATTTCGAAAGAAATGGTTGTTGAAAATGGACATTAGTTTTCTACAAGTAAACATGACCTTTTGGTTAAGTATTGGCCTTTTGTTAGAGTTGTAGCTCTGTTTTTGGTTGTTGATGATTTGATAGATGTAGTTGATTTATATATAGTGAAATTTGTAATATGGCCAAGTGTTTGAAACTTCATGAATATTGATCCACACTACGAAGAAGGTTGGAATTTATATTATGTGATTTGATTGCATCAATCATGAACGTAAATATGTATACATTGAGGCGAATAATACAAAAAAAACTAAATAATAAAACTATGAGTTTCCATGTCTGACCTGATTGGTCGGCATCAATCACATTCAATTTCTAGAATTACGTACTGGAGTCCCTTCATTTCACTTATTCTGTAGAAATAGAAACCGGTGGAGTAATGTTTCGAGACACTGGAATGCTTAGCAAAACGGATTTTCTGGTTTGATAATGGTACTGCCTAAATGAGGTTCAACTTGATAAATGACTTTATTCATTCCCAGGGTCGGCTTGCCCATTTGATTCACCTTAGCTGGGGGTCGTCTTGACCATTTTTTATTTCTGAATCTTCTCACTTGTGCTTATATTCAACTCATTAAATCTGTTTTAGTATGATTCTGAATTAATTTCCTTTGATGAGTTAGTCTAGCAATAATTTTTTTAATATGATTCTGAACCTCCATCGTCGAACCGCCACCATCAGCTTGAGCTCCGAAATCGAGCAAAACATGTATTTAAATATCTTGTATTTTAAATACTAATGCTTTGATTTTGGATTTGAGCTTAATAGAAGGATGGCCATAGGATTAACATTAAGTTGGCTGTCTGACGTATTTGCTCCTCCTATAACCTATGAAGCATTGACACTTAATACGTGTTTTAACACACGACACGTGACACGTGACTGATCCAAAAACTAGGATACGACATGCTATGATACGTATAATATATAATATATATATTTAAATATATATATTAATGAAATAAATAGATTTTTATCATAAAATACATTATTAGAGCATTCTTAACATGAAATTAAGAAAATGAACTATACAAAACAAACTTCAAACACACTTTGACATTAAGAGTCATAAATCAAGCAGAATCACAATCACTTGAGTCAAAGTTGACTCTTGGCTTTTGGGAGAGTGTTTGTGCTTCATAGGTGTCTGCCACGTTGTCGGACACAACACGTTGGCTTTCGAGAGAGTGTAGGGCACGACACGTTGATGATCCGATGAAGTTCATATTTGCAATGATTATTTAAGGTTAAGACTTTCATTTAGATGGACGGAAATAACTTGTATGGATTAGCGAACCTCATTTGATTGGATTTCAGATTTGTTGAGTTTATATGCCAACATTGCATTTTAGTTAGATCTGCATTGAAGTCATTATTTACCTTATTTTAGTTTCACCTTTTTGTGTTTACAGTCATTAGCATTGGTTACGCTTGGTGATAGACAAATGGCACAAAGAATAGACAACTTTGTGGGTGTAGAAGACACGAAGAGATTTTATCTTCAGGTACGCGCCTGTGTTAGCTTTCTACTTAAGTCATCATTGTGTAACTTATTCTTTTCACAACCATGTATAATATAGACCTACATTTATTGCAACTCTGATTGAGCTTTTCAATAATGTTGAATATAATTCTCATTATAATAGCAGACGTGAAAAGGGCAGCTACAAAAGCAGGTGGTAAAGGCCAGGGATCTCATTTTCCCAAGTCCCTTGCTTGGAGCTTAGAGACATGCAGAAGCTGTTCATTCTGCTAGGGAGATTTTTATTAGGTTGAGGTAATCAGAGGAAGCTGTAACACCTCGCACGGGACCAATGTAACTCGTAGGAATTGACCGCGTAGTCATGGGTCTCCCAGTTTGAGCATATGACGATAATTTGAAAATGCCTAGATTAGGCTTAAAAACAAGTCGTTAATGGGAGAAAATCCAAACCAGCCCCCAATCGGCCTCGTAAGAGGTACTAACATATCGTATGAGATTAATGTAACTCGTATGAACTAACCACATACTCACGAGACTTTCAGTTTGAGAATATAATAATAATTGTGACTCGTCCATGCAATTTTTCTGCTTGAATACGATTTTTTTTTAAAAATGAGTGGGTTACTAATATCGTATCTTTTTTGTTTCCTATTTTTTTTGTAGGATGACATTCAATCGCTAGCTTTTATCTACTTGTAACACATGAAGAAGTCAATGCATTACAACATGGGGATTATTTATTTAGTGTCGTAATATTCAGGATTCTATTTTCTGTGTTATGGCCGAGCAGGATTTAGTAGTTTTATTGTTTACTTTTATGGTCGTGCTGGCTATAGTAGTTTTATTGTCTACTTTTATGGGCGTGCGGGCTTTATATTGGTAGATTTTATGTTAACAGGTTTTGAAATGCTAAAAAAATAGAGGAAATTCTACCCAATTTTTTTTTGATCTGGGAACTATTAACTCTTGTAATTTTTTGAAGTTATTGTCGACTTTTATGGCCATGCGGGCTTTATATTGGTATTAACTCTTGTAATTTTTTGAAGTTTATATGCACATTAGTTTATTAACAACCTGCGATATTCATAATTTGTGAATTTTCTTGATTTTTCTTGCAAATAATAAATATTTTTCCTACCAGATTTGGAATTTGCAGGTTTTTCAGATTTGTTTCCTATTATTATTTTTTTATTAATTGAAAAATCTGGCACGGTTTAAAACCATGCCAATTTATAAAAATGAGTACGCTTATAAAATAATCTGGGACGCTTTATAATCCTGCCAAAAGCGTGCCAGAAAATAGACAATTTGGCACGGTTTCAACATGTGCCAAAAGCATGACAGATCTAACATCTATCACGGTTTAAAAGCGTGCCAAATAAAAAGCTGGCACAGTTTAAAAGTGTGCTAAAAGCGTGCTAGTTTTGGAAATCTGGCACCCCTGATATTGGCATAGTTTTTAACCGTGCCAGATTACGTCTGGCACTGTTTTAAACCGTGCCAGTTTCCTATTTTTGGTGTAGTGAATTAAATTGGTTTTCGACAGTGATGCTAAGAATGAACCGTAGGAGACTCCTATTTTAATTTGGTACAGGATTGATCGTTCGGTATTTTATTAGGGGGGGTGTCACATATACATGCCAATGTACATGTCAATATTTGGGGTTGGATTACAAATCTGTCGTGGGAGCATGGAGAGGATAGTTATTTGGTGGAAAAAGAAGGACATCTACCATAAAGCTAGCGTAGAAACTCCTTGCCTCTTCTAAAGAGAAAGGCAACGGTGGTGGATCCTCAGGGTCAAACTTTCTTTTATTCTTACTCTTTCAGTCTACACCAGTTTGAGCTTCTTTTCCCAACTTTGTGTTATTAACTCATGATGCATGACTTGTCTCCTATTTTCACGTAACGTTGGCTCAATGTGGTTAGGGTGAAGAACCTAAGAGATGTTGCGAGGAACCCTAGTAAAAGCTTTAAATGTTCTATATCTAGTGTCATTTATCCGATGACAAATGTACTTTAGTTGCAATCCTGTCGAAACATATCCGAAGGAGCTTTCTTTCTTTTGCATCTTATCTAACATAAATATATACATATATATCTAAAAACCCTCTATTGTACTTCATGACTTCTTCACTTAGCTTTTTCCTTTCACGAGCGAGCTGGTCCATGGTGAACTCATCATCTGCCAAAATAATTATACAAAAATTAGATATGCAAATCTTCCCGTTTAGACACACTCCATGGAGCTAGGTGAGAGTACCATGTATAAGATTTGTCGGTCAAAGACTTATAGAACTCCTTCAGATGAACTTCTTGTTGTTGCAGTGGGCTCCCAATTGTTTGATGAAACGCATAGAACTCCTTCAGATGAACTTCTTGTTGTTGCAGTGGGCTCCCAATTGTTTGATGAAACGCTTAATGTGCGCCTTCAGATTTCCACTTTTCTCATTGAGATTCTAAAATATTATGGGGATATACCCCTCAGGGTATGGTGCATCATTATACTCCTCTGGATAAAGAGTATTAAAATCATTATAAATGGAAACTTCCTAATTAAGAGGATGTGAGGACAATGCCATCATCTTCACAATATCATTATTGACATCCTCATTGGTCAAAGTCAGTGAGACGATTGTCTCAGCTACCTTGTCTTTTGATGGAGTAACCTCAGGTGTGGTGTTGAAAAAAATAATTACTTGAATGGTTGGTTTTTTAGTAGTGATGGAAGGATTGGGTGCCAAAAGGCCAACATGTCTTGTAGGTTGAACATGCATCCCTGTTAAAGGAGATGCATGTGGTGCTACTTGAGTAGAAAAAGAACTAGGATCCATCGTGGAATGAAACCCCATCATTCTAAGCCATGTTTGTGAAAACTTCATAAACTTAGCCATGATGTTGTCATCTGGTTTAGCCTTATCATAATGCTCATGGAAGCTTGTCCAGTGGGAACACCTCCCGTGATTGTAGTGTTTTGAGGAAGCTTAGCTAGGTGAGTATCATGTTCTCCCTCAAACTGATAATCATAAAAAAGAGTACGATTAATGTTTTTGTTCGTCATTTTAAAGATAATATCTCCCCAACAGAGTCACCAAATGTAAAAGTGCAGTTTGTTCTGGGGTGTTTATGAATAACGGAGGTGTAACCTGTCTTAATAGTGATGAAATAGTAATAAATTTATTCCAAGTAATAAGGAATAAACTCCAATATATATCACAATGATAGGTAACAAATACATAATGTTTATACAATAAATGAACCTCTGATGGATGTTGGTTAGAGGGAGAGAGGAGCAAGCACTTGAAATACATCACCAATGATAGGCAGGTAAACATCAAAATGTGGGTAAAATAGTATTTGGATCTCAATAAGTGCTTGCATTCTTGGTGAGAACTAGACAAGCGTATTAATGGTGGATTGTATATTCTCTAGTTTCAGGGTTTTAACAACTTGATATATCAAAGTGACTTATGGATCAAAGATGCGATTGCTTATTAATTAATAAGTGAGGTATATATAGGCTAAGGTATCTCTCGACGAACCTTTGGGGGCATTAAATGTTGGGTCAGACTACTATACCTAACAAGTCATTATCATTAAATGTTGATTGAGTGGCCAAACATGTCATTATCATTTATGGTCATCTTCTCACCAAACTGTCACTATACTGAGGTAAGTTTGATTTGACATATGTTAGGTATGGTATGACATCACGTAGATCATTTTTTAGAATATACTATTTTGGCACCAAAACTCAATGGCTGAGATTAGGTTTGTCCATGGTTGCTCGAGTAATTCTTATTATGGCTAAATTAGGTGTTTACCGGGTGTTTCTAAAATGGTTAAGTTAAAATCCTTACTGATACCTTCCTTTCTATCCTCTAAACTACCTTTAAAGTTACTGTAGACACCCCATTTTAGGACCTCCGAAGCGTATCCTTATATCCCTAACACTTCCTCCATCAACATAAACCCTTAGTATTACTCCGAGTAATGATCTAGAGTCCATCGAGTGATACCAAGCCTTATTTTATTGATAGTCAACTTTCTCCCCTGAGTGACAACTTATTAGATCTTCGAAGGGCTATGAATCCCCTTTCCAATGGTCCACTCTGTGCGCAAATCGGCCTTACGGTTCGAACGAACAAACCATTTTCACCTTAAAACAGATTTAAGGGCCATCGGGCGATCTCGGGCCCCATTTGACTCAGTTAAGCTCTCCGACTTGAGTTTATCTGTAAGGACACAAGTATCCGATTGAGTCTTAATGTAGTTTTGGCTCCATTCTGAACAAAAACACTTGAGTATTAGGATAGAGTTCTTGAGTGTCCTTCAACCCTATGCCCTGTTACAGTTGAAGACGTTGCGGCCCGCATTTTAAGAAAATATCTTTACTGTGTTTTAGTGCCTCGTTTCACGTCATCAACATGAGGATTTCATAGTCTCCAAAAGGTATAAATGCATTAATATATATATTGGAGCTTGGAAATTTATTTTGGGTGTTAGTATTTTTTTTGTTATTTTTTTTTGAATTTATAGTTCTAAAGATTTTGTTCTCGGACACCTTTCCATAGAAAAATCATATCAAATTAAAAAAAAATCAAAAAAATACAAAACTAGCAGCCACGCGTTCGTATCAAAATTATCTAGAATCAAGGTCTGAAATATCATTAGAAAATTCGTTCGAACGACCTCGGTCGAACGAGATTTCAAACAAAATTTCAGAATTATTTTCTATTTATTGTTAGAAGTTTCATTCGAACATACTCGTTCGAACGAGATTTCTACGAAAAAATAGCGGGAACAGTTTTAAGCCAGTTTTTTCCACTTTCCCACTACTTTTCCCCACTTCCTTTTTGACATACTTCTTAAGTGCGGGAACTAACTTTTTTAACATAACTTTTTCACATTTCCAAGAGTCATTAGAGAAAAACACTTTGAAGAAAAAGTTCCTTTTTATGTGTTAAGTTTTATGGAGTAAATTCCGTTCAAAACACATATACACCCATATGTTTGTCTATATCCAAGTTTCAACATATATATATTACTTGGAGTGTTTGGCACCGGTTTTCTCTACACCATTGAAGAAGAGAGTTTGAGTTTTTTTTCAATTCATAAAGGAGAAGAGCTTTATTTGATGTGACATTCCCACTCAGAGAAAGGCTTCATTTGAGGGTTGATGGTTGTCCAAAAGTCTCATTGGTGGATTCCAAGTTTTCTGTGGAGTTCCAGGGTTATCGACTAGGCGGAGGTGTTTGTAAGAAGACACGTCAAGGCTTGAAGGGAGTCGAGTCGAGGAAGTAAGTCATCTGTCTTGTAATTGTAAAATCGTACTTAGTGGACTTAAGGCTAGGTCCGTCCAAGATTTTTCCCATTTGGGGTTTCCTTATACATCGGTGCGTCGTGTGATATTATTTAATTTATCTTGTTTAAATCACGTAGATGCATGCTTAGGCAATTCAAGATAAAATTTGGTTAATTATCACTCTAATGTTTTTTTAGTGTTAAAATATATTTGGGTGAAATTAAAATTAATTCAATTCATAGATAATTTATTTTGGTAAAATTTGGTTTGGCCTAATTTGCAAAAATGGATAAATCTTGTTAGGCAAATTTCTGGGACTTGAATTGAAATATTTGGCTTAAGTGAAAAATCCATTTGTCGTTTAATTTATTCACTTTGTGTTTCGTTTAATTTTAATTTGAAAGAAATTAAAATTTGTTGTAAGTTGTCTATGTGTTTGAACCATCTTTATTCCGCACTTTAAGGAAATTCATTTTGAAAAATGTAAAATTGGGGGCCTATCGCACAATAAAAGTGGTATCAGAGCGGGATCGCTAAATTATTATATTTAAGATCCTTTAAAATATTTTTGACTAAAATGAAATTTTCCCCATTTTCTATTTTCGGTGGTTCTAATTACGCTTATTGGAAAGCGCGCATGAAATCGGTACTTAGGTCTATCGATGAGAGGGTTTGGTTGTCAGTCGTTAATGGGTGGTCCCCACATACATATTTAGTTGAAAATGAACGTGTTCCCAAACCCATCGATAGATGGAGTGAGAATGAATTTAAACTTGCAAATTTTAATTTCCGTGGTTTAAATGCCTTGTTTAGGACGGTCACACCGGATTAATTCCATCACATTATGACGTGTGAAACCGCTAAAGAAGCTTGGGATATTTTACATCTCACTCATGAAGGAACTAGTGTCGTAAAAGCTTCGAAACTCCAAAACCTCACCACTCAATTTGAAACCATCAAAATGAATGAAAAAGAAGCATTTGATGAATTTTATGCTAGACTTTCCGATATAGTTAATTCATCTTTTAATTTAGGAGAGAAAATACCCGACAATCGAGTAGTAAAGAAAATTTTAAGGTCCCTACCAGATAAATTTATTCCTAATGTGACCGCGTTAAATTATTTAACAACTTTAGCCTCTACGAAATTAGAAGAGCTCGTAGGTGATTTACAAACCTATGAACTAGAAATGTTTCCCGCTAAAACTGAAAAGAAAATAGATAATGGCGTTGCTTTGAAAGCCCGAAAGGAAGAAAAACAAGTAGTAGAGAGTGAAAGTGAGAGTGACTCGGAAGATAAGGCTATGTTTGCTAGGAAGTATCAACAATTTCTTAAATTTAGCAAAGATAAATTTAAAAATGATTTTATGAAATTTGAAAATTCTAAGCATGACAAAGCCGAGAAGATCCCTAAAACTTTTAATGAAAATTTAAATAGGGACGAGTCAAATAGGTGTTACGGTTGTGAGGGTTATGGCCATAGGGCGAAAGAGTGCCCCACTAAACTAAGGAGAGAGGGTAAGCAACCAATTTCATATAATGCAACCCTTAGTGATAGTGATAAGGAAGAGGGACCCGATTCCCCCACTAAGCCCAACTTTGTGGCTTTTATGGCAAGTCATGTGAGTGAAAGTGAGAACTCCTTTAGTTATGAAATTTTAACACATGACACTTCCAAGGCCTTTGTTTGTGAATCCCAACGAGATAATGGTAGTGATAGTGGAGAAAGAAAGAGAGAGTGAAAGTGAAAATGAGGTTGATGTGAGTGAACTTCAAATTGCTTTTTAAGAATTATATAAAGAATCTATTAAATTAAAAAGAACAAATTTGAAGTTAGAAGCTAGTTTAAGAGAGCGTGTCAAGGTCATTGATGAAAGTGCGTTAGTGGAAGACCTTAGGACACGTGAGAGAGCTCTTCACGAGAAGCTTTAATATGTAGAAGGCGAGAGAGATAGCCTTAAAGGTTTAATGGAATCCTTAAAAAAGGAGATTCTTGCATTTGAAGAGCGCAATTTTTTTATTAAAGTCTAACATTGTAGAATTAGAAAATAAATTAAAAGACTCTAGTAAAGTCAAATTTGATTTAGAGTGTCGTTCGGAGAAATTAGAAAAAATATTAGGAACAGTTCAAATAAAAAATGACACTTGTGGTTTTGGCTTCGATACTTGTAAAGAGTCAACTCTTAAATACAAAGCCAATTTTTTAGGAGAATCCTCTAGGAAAATGTCATAGATCATTCCTTAGGAAAGTCTTTTCGCCGAGTCTTTAAGTGCTCACGTTGTGGTCGAAAAGGCTATCTTAGGAAGTTTTGCTTTGATCTTAAATGAGGTCCTATAAAATCCCAACGTAAGGAAACTGAGGTAGCCAAGATTCCTACACCCCGTTATCTTTATTCTTCGTTAGTTTGGGTTAGGAGATCCGACTTGGTAGCTTTACAAGATAGGATTTTTGATTCTCATTTACTTTCACATGCTTCCTCCCTTGCTAAATCTAAAGGTTAAATGTGTTAGTTGTTTGCATACTTTAGCTTTTGTGCTTCATACTATATTATCATGCTAATTGTATGCTTCTAAATCATTTTTCTAGTCATTGCTTTATCACATATCACATTCTAGAATTATGATTGTTGTTTATCTTTTGTATTGTAGTTCTTTCATTTTAGTTTGGATTAAATGAAAAATACAAAAAGATTTTTATTTATCATTTGTGTTTCATTTTTTTTGTAATTTAGGCTTAGTGAAAACTACAAATGATTTTTTGTTTATCTTTTGGAGTAAATATTTTTGTTTGGATTAAAAATTTCAAAAACTCAAAAATATTTTTTTGTGTGTATTTTAGTTTGACACACTCTATGTGGCATATGCTTGTGTTTGAATCCCCTTCTTTTTCGCTCCCATGTGGCTACAACTTTAGGTTTAGATTGTCAATCCTTAAAATGTTCTTTACCATGCTTACATGGAGTAGTTGGATTTTGTGTTGATATAATGGATTCTATTTTATATGCCTCAATTCACATATGCACGAGCTCACTTGAAATTGTAACTTCATATGTATATTTGAGATTTGTGAGGTGTTCTCCTACCAATCTTGTCATTTACATGTTATGTGACCTATGAGGACTAGTGCGTATTAAAATCCGTTGCACGCGAGAATTGAGCGATACAAGATTATATATATAAATGTGCACAGGGAAGGGCTCCGAAAGGAAAAATCATCCTTTGCGAGTAAGCCACCGTTTGCTTGGACCTAAAAGAAATACGGGGTCCAAAGGCTTAAAAGAATAATGGCATTAAAAGAGAATATTTTCCATGGCCTAGTTGTTTAGTTTGATATAGTCATTCAAAAATTAATATGCTTATATTGAGGGAGATTGGATGGTATATCAACGATTTGCACAATGTCCGTTTATCCTAGTTGTACTTTCAATGTCATGACTCTATTGGTTTGTAGAATCATCAAAATTCTAGGTTTGTATGCATTGTGTATGTTTGTTCATTGAGTTCAATCTATATTGTCACATGAGGTTATATTCAAATGTGATGAAGTTTGCAATCAATTGAGAATTCTGTGAACATATTTTAAGTGATTGGGTCTAAATTTAATTGTTGCTAGTTCACACCCCAACACTTTTGTTTTCATATGACACATTTTTTCCATACGAGTCTGAAAAGCTTATTGTATTTTGTGTCATGTGTGGTTTCTATACCTACATATATGTGCGTGTGCATTAGTGATATTCATTATGTCTACATATATATGGTATTTTTTCTTTGCCTCGCTTTCTAGTACACCTATGCTTTAATTCAAAATTGGTATCTATCTTGTTGCATACATTGTTTGATATCATATGTTTAGAATCTTATTCGTCAAATTGGTATCATTTGTTTTTGCATCATAGTTGGTATTCATTAATATTTGTATGGATTAGTTATGTTATTGTTGCCATATACTTTCATGTTCTTATCACCTTATGCATCATCTTGTTTATTAGTTCTTTTATCCTTTGTCTATTCCTGAAGAAAAAGGGTGAGAATGATAGGGAAAGAAATGGTATCTAATCCTATAATAATCGTATCTTAGTTTGGGTGATTTAACTTAGGGGGAGACGTCTTTCTAAGTAGGTCATTTATTTAATAAAGGGAAGAATTAATTTTGGGGGAGTATTTATTTTAATTACATTTAATATTTTGATATTCCCTATGCATTTAATGTTTTTCTTAAGTGTGCAGGTTTTATTCTAAACGACAACTTTCATTCGGCATATATAGTGTTCCTTGGGTTTCCGAGTCAAGCTTGTAATTTTTTTTTGGTGGGATGTGTTTGAGTCTAGTAAGAGCTTGACGGCCCTTTAGGATTTTGTTTTGGTTTTTGTCCCGGAATAGACAAAGGGGGAGATTTGTAAGGACACAAGTCTCCGATTGAGTCTTAATGTAGTATTGGCTCAATTCCGAACAAAAACACTTGATTCATAGGATAGATTTGTTGAGCGTCCTTCAAGCCTATGACCTGTTACAGTTGAAGACGATGCGAACCGCGTTTCAAGAAAATATCTTTGCCGCGTTTCAGTGCCTCGTTTCACGTCATCAACATGAGGTTATCATAGTCTCCAAAAGGTATGAATGCATTAATATATATATAGGAGCTTGGAAATTTATTTTAGGTGTTATTATTTTTTTGTTAATTTTTTTTGAATTCATAGTTCTAAAGATTTTGTTCTCGGACACCTTTCCGTAGAAAAATCATATCAAATCCAAAAAAAATCAGAAAAATACGAAACTGGCAGCCACGCGTTCGTATCAAAATTATCTAGAATCAAGGTCGAAAATATCGTAAGAAAAGTCATTCGAAGTACCTCGTTCGAATGAGATTTCAAATGAAATTTCAGAATTTTTTACTGTTTTTTCATTAGAAGTTTCGTTCGAACATACTCATTCGAACGAGATTTCTAACAAAAAAACAGCGGGAACAATTTTAAGCCAGTTTTTCCACTTTCCTACTACTTTGCCCCCACTTCCTTTTTGACATACTTCTAAAGTGCGGGAACTAACTTTTTGAAGATAACTTTTCACATTTCCAAGAGTCATTAGAGCAAAATACTTTGAAGAAAAAGGTCATTTTTATGTGCTAAGTTTTATGGAGTACATTCTGTTCAAAACACATAAACACCCATATGTTCGTCTATATCCAAGTTTCAACATATATATATTACTTGGAGTGTTTGGCACCGATTTTCTCTACACCATTGAAGAAGAGAGTTTGAGTTTTCTTTTCAACTCATAAAGGAGAATAGCTGTGTTTGATGTGACATTCCCACTCGAAGAAAGGCTTCATGTGAGGGTTGACGGTTGTCCAAACGTCTCATTGGTGGATTCTAAGATTCCGGTGGAGTTTCGGGGTTATCAACTAGGCGGAGGTGTTTAAAAGAAGACGCGTCAAGGCTTGAAGGGAGTCGAGTCGATGAAGTAAGTCATCTGTCTTGTAATTGTAAAACCTTACTTAGGGGTCTTAAGGCTAGGGTCGTCCGAGGTTTTTTCCATTTGGGTTTTCCTCGTACAACGGCGCGTCGTGTGATATTATTTAATTTTATCTTGTTTAAATCACGTAGATGCATGCTTAGGTAATTCAAGATAAAATTTGGTTTAATTATCACTCAAATGTTTTTTTGGTGTTAAAATATATTTGGGTGAAATTAAAATTAATTCAATTCAAAGATAATTTATTTTGGTAAAATTTGGTTTGGCCTAATTTGCAAAAATGGATAAATCTTGTTTGGCAAATTTCTAGGACTTGAATTGAAATATTTGTTTTAAGTGAAAAATCCATTTGTCGTTTAATTTATTCACTTTGTGTTTCGTTTAATTTTAATTTGAAAGAAATTAAAATTTGTTGTAAGTTTTTTATGTGTTGGAACTATCTTTATTCCGCACTTTAAGAAAATTCATTTTGAATTTTTTTAAATTGGGGGCCTATCGTACAATCATTATTACTTTAGATCCTCTAAAGGCTCTGAATTCCATTTCTAACGGTCTGTCTAGTGTCCGAATCAGTCTTACAGTACGGACGAATGGCCCGTTTCACTCCGAAGGGTCATCGGGTATTTCGGGCCCCCGTTTCACCTTAGTGAACTCTTCGAATCAAGCTAATATCTTTGGAACATCGAAGGACCCTATGTAACGTTTTGAATGGTTTGTCCCCCTCGTAAATCGGCCTTACGGTTCAGATGAACGATCCGTTTCCCTTTTGTCTAAAGGACTGATGGGTGCTTTCGAGCCCCATTTGACCACAATAAATACCCAAACTTGGGTATGACCTAATGTATTTTAAAGGTCTCTGAATACCCTTTCCAAGGTTCATCCCGTGCACGATTCGGACTTACGAATTGCATTTTATGACCCTTTTTTCAAAAAATCTGTAGAGGATTGCCGAAAGGCAAATCGATTTTCCTACCATCAGTAATGTGTATGGGGTTTCCTGTCGATAGGCAAGATAAGGACAATGTCGATCAACATCCCCTTGACCCTATATAAGGAGAACATGATCTCACTTCGAAAGGCACATCAGAAACATCGCTCTCAGTGATCTCATCAATATTCTCTCGAAGTCAATGTGGTTTCCATCTTGAAACCTCTCCCCCACATTCCATTTCCATACTTTCCTTACTTAATTTGGCAAATTCCCTTCCCTCTCGTCCTACCACCTTCATCCACACGCAAGATTAGTCTTTCAACATTTAGGATCAACCTCAAGGCTTCAAAGGAAGGTCCAAACCTTTCACTCTCTCTTTAAATTCTCTTATTTTCGCATTAGTCACTTAAGTCTTATTTTAGCATTTCATGTAGATCGGACGTAATAATATCTAACCTCTTTATCAGTAGTATTGCACATACTATACTTTCTATAAAAAAAAGAGAGGTTTCACTTGTAAATTCCAAACAGGGATTTCTCACTCCATTTTATCACACTAAAACATCTTTTTTCCACACACACGCATATAAGAAAAGTCCTCGACTGGATTTATGGTATAAAACCCACCCCATTCTATACGAACTACGTGAACTTTGATGCCTTTTTGGCTATGTAGGCGTCTTAGGTAAAATTCGAGAATCGAGTCCTCTCCTATTTTTGTTTATATATTATTTTTATTCCTATATTTTTTATTTATGCCTGTGTTTTGTCCAACCTACACCATCGTCCTCCTATAAACAATAGGTGATCCGACAAACGCCCAAATAATATTTTGATTAATATTTTGGGAACACTCCTAAGGATGACCTCACTATGCCTTTATCTATGATGCGAGTCGAGTAATTCCACTCTCCATTTATATATACATGCACACACTTCATGAAGTTGTTAAGGAAAAGAATAACACATGCCCATTTGATACCGAAAGGGCATGATGGGTGCCTAAAACCTTCCTGTTTTGTAACTTAGTCCCCGAATCCTTGAACTAATTGGTTCCTCAAGAATCAATATGTCTTTGATGTCGTTATTTCGAGGTGAAACATTTCTTTTGACTGTTTTATGTAAAATAGGGTTGAGACTCTATCTCTATACATTACCTCAGTTGACGACGGTTGAAGCGCCCCAAGGAAGGGCGCAGACCCCCGCGTGCACCGACCACGGAGGATGTCCACTGTGGCGACTCTGCTGGGGATTGAATTGCATTCTTTGAGGGCTAGACACTATTTTTACATGGGTGTTATTATTGTCTACATGTGTGCGTATGCACCTACCTGTATGTTCCCTTTTTACTCTATTACTTTTTATACGTATCTACCACATGTATATATCAGTTCTCACTCATTTTTTACTTCACACACTTGTAAATACCCTCTGTGCACTTCACCTACACTTGTATATAGGATCTCTTATACCCACATGCTTCACACGCCACTTAAAATATCCATGCTTAGGCTTCACTAGCACACACCTCCACTTATCACACTATATATATCCGTGATCACTTGCACATATCACACGCCACTTATAGTTGGTCCATGCTTAGGCTCATTATCATACCCACACTTGTAGATATTCACATATCACTCACTCACATATATCCATTCTTAGTGTAGTGTTCATGTTCCATGCTAGATTTACTTTTCATGATACTAGTACATTCTTCCCATTAGTATAGTGGTTTTTTTACTCATCATTCCAAATAAAAGACTCTCTCCATAATATACTAATTAAGAATCATGCATTTTGCACACTACATCACCAAAAGCATTGTAATATTGACCAAATTTTTGTCCTGTACTGGGGGCCACTTTGTGATGGGCGCTAGTCCTGCGGGTCACGGTTAGGCTAAGCATTATGACTCTCACCTTTAATTGGCCTAGTAGCTTAGACTTATATCAAATTATTCCCCCCGCATCGTACCGCTTGACCGAACTCACAACGGGAGATATATAGCAGAGAACTCGTTCACGTACGTCGAGTATATCGAATTCGCTCTCACACATAATGTTCCCACGAGGTATATAGTGAGGCAATTCATCCACATTTAGATTTATCAAATGGCTTGTCGACATGTATAGATTGCCCTCAAAAGCAAAAAGTATATCGCGAAAGTCATGTCAAAAGGGGGAACCCTACCACTAACCCAACAAAACTTCATAAACCTCATATAAGCATCAAACATAGGGCACTCATATCTAGTTTGCCAATTGCTACACGAAACTCTGCCGAAATGTCGGGTCGGCATGCCGGCCAAATTTTTGCACTATTTCATCATTTTTCAAAACAGTTTCTTGTCCATGAGCCTAAAAACAAATCAAACCATGTCTTGCATATTTTTCAAACCCAATTTCCCGGGTTCGGGTCCTGTCTGATATTTTTTGCATTTAGATAAACCTAATACAAGTGAAAACATAATAATAATAATAATAATAATAATAATAATAAGAATAAGAATAGTAGTAGTAGTAATCATGCTGACATTCTTCTCTCATTTTTCCCTCATTTTTTTTCTCAAAAACCCAAGATACCAAAAATATTTGTCCTCATTTTCAAAAATAACAAAAACATTTTTTCCTCATTTTCAAAAATAAACTCGAACCATTTTTCCTTCTCAGGTCGATCGTATACCTGATTCTTGGTTTGGTTCCCTATTGACTTCGATATTTCGTCAAACCGCCCCAAAATTCCACTAGTTCCTCTACTACTTTATTCAAGTTCGGAATCTACCTTAACCATCTCATCATGAAAAATGTTGAGCAAGCACCGAACATGCAGCCTGATCTGATGGCAGTCAAAGTCCAACTCAATGCCAATATTGACAACCTTTAAACCGAGGTCCATGAGATGCAGCAAAATCGGGTCCATATTTTGAAAGAACCCGAGGTCCTTTTTCCTCGTGCCATGGGTACACCCACTCCCGAACCTGTCTGCATCCCAGAAAATATCAGCAGACTTCATCTGCCCCACTTGCCAATGGGCCACTGCCATCTCAATTCCCTGTGCCAAACCTTGCCCAGCCAGGGACTAACTTGCTAGTACCTGTTGATACCAAGGAGGAAGAACTGAACAAGGTCAAGGTAGTCCTCAAATCGCTGTCCATAAAATTCACCCAAGTCAGGATATTCGAGAACTATGTGGACTACACCCATATGTCCTCCTATCCCAAAATAAGATTACTGGAGAAGTTAAAGATGCCATCCATCGAGAAGTTTGAGGGCAACGGGCGACCTCTAATATTACACCTTCATAGTTATCACCGAGTCAGGACCCTTCTTAGATCCTCTGAAGAGATATAGCCCAGATGTTTCCATAAACATTAAAATAAAGTTGCCTTCGATTGTTCCTATCCCTTGAAGAATCCATAATCCGTAGTTGGGAGGATATCTCCTGTTAATTCATGTCTCAATACAAGTATAACGAAGAACTAGAGGTTACACGTGGAGATCTAGAATTTCTTAAGCAAAACCCCAGGTAAACCGTCAGTAGCTTTATAGGAAGGTGGGGAGAGAAAGTTGCTACCATGACCAACCGACCCTACGAAGAAGAACAAGTCGGCATCAAGAATTTCTTGCCATATATTAGAGAAACTATGTGAGGTTAGTATTATCCAAACTTTCGAGTCCTCCAGTAAGCGAGTGTAGAAATTAAAAAAAATATTACCAAGGTATAAGTCGAGCCTAAGAAGGTGACCAGACATTTCATTCCCAAAAAGTAAAAGAATCCTACCAGTGCTACAGTCGCAACCATCAATAATATATCCCAACATGCTACCTCTTAGGCACTAGAAATCCGCCCTAATGCTGCCAAAAAAAAGAATATACTGAGCTTCATGCTCCCTTATCCAAAGTCTACCAAGCCTCGCTGAGTCAAAACCTCATCAAACCCTTGGATCCTTGTCCATTACCAAACCTACTTCCCCAAAACTTCAAAACCGATGCCCACAATAACTTTCACCAATCTGCGGGCCACACTAATGCCTAATGCTTCAATCTTAGAAACGTGGTTCAAGGATGATTTTTTGGAGTCTCATCGCTCCACAAAAAGATCTTAAACCCAATACCACCAACAACCAACTTCCCGCACATGCAAATACAACCTTCTTAGAAAATGACCTTGAATTTGATCCATCCACTCAAATTATACCCACCAAAACACCTATCATCTCACCCAAACCTCTAAAAGTTTCCCCGTATTTTCTCCTATACTCTACTTGTTTCATCAGCCAAGCTCTATCACTCCTCACAAGGGCTTGTATTATTATTCCTACCCGGTCTGAAGGGAAGAATATGGAGTTACCTATTGTATTGAACCAACTCTTAGAGTTAGGGCTGATCTTGCCCGCTGAGATGACCATCGACTTTGAAAGTTCAGTGGCTCGAGAATCAGATGAATCGGTGGTACCTACTGAAGAAATTAGTTTAGATAATGTGGTACAGATCACGACCGATATGTTCCGACAGACTAAAGAGATCTTTAGCATTTCCGAACTACTCACTGGTTCGAAGCTTCAAGGGTGGTTGGACCCTTCATTCTTGCACCTCTTCATTGAGTGAGAAGATTTATATGAGGAAGCCATCGAGGTTATTGAATGCATATATTTTTCTTGTTAAGAAGACATCATCTCCATTGGATAGGGGGAATAAAATTTGATAGCTCAGATGATGAACTAAGTCAGGGAAAAGTCAGTCCAATAATCAACATGTGCAGAATGATATCCTTTAAAGTCCTATTGGGGGAATTATGTAAAGTATCCATTTTGACAGAATTTGATGAAGACACAGGGTTCCTATTCTTTCCCACCTCAGTAAATCACATAAACAGATCTGGAAGCCACTAAAAAACTCAGCTCCTTATGTGAGAGAGACAGATAAAGGAAAGGGAGTTGTCGAAAAACTTTCCATGCCAGAGATGACCATCGAAGAGACTAAATTCCTTGACTAACTCAAGAAAGCCCAAGCTAACATCACCTTATGGGGGATTTTCATCTCCTCCTAGTTGCATTGAAATGCCCTGATAAGACTCCTCACCAGGCCTACAGTCTCTCCTTCCACCATACCTGAAGAAGCCGTGAACATGGTTGGGTCCTTGACTTTTTCTAGACTTCTGTAATTTTTCGAAGTAGAGATACCAAAGATCATCCGTAACCACAATTATTCCCTCAATATCTCCATTTAATTGTTGGGAAAGACAGTCCCACTCTCGTTTGTTGATAACGAATCTACCCTCAATGTTTATCCGCTCAGAACCTTAAATTACTTGGGTTTAAAAGTTAGTGACCTTACTCTTACTTTCGTTGTAGTGCGCGCTTACAATAATACCCGCTGAGAAGTGATGGGATTGATAAAACTCATAATAGGTGCTGGCCCTATCAACCCTATCATCAAATTTTAAGTCATTGGCATACTTGCATGCTTCAATCTTCAACTTGGTCGGTTATGGCTTCATAGCATGGCTGCTTCTTTCCTAAAAGACATGTCATCACCATTTTAGGGAATGACAATGGTACAAAAAAGCCTGCACCAGTAATTAGATATTTGTAATCTAATATGGGATGAATGACATGCTTCTCTTCGACTTCAGAATTAGTCTACTTCCCCTTTCCGTAGGAGATAATTTCAAAGACCGAGGGATACTTAAGCCCAAGGGATACTTAAGGATAAGGGATGCATTTTATACCTGAACTGGGGCTGGGGTGACGTCAACAAGGTATACTTAAGCCCACAGTCCTAAAGGGGACTTACCCCATGTGGCCTTGGTTATCAGCCTTCACTAGAAGAACTCAAAGCGCTTCGCCAACCACGGCTGAAAAGGGCTTTAGAAGATGCAAAGTCTATTTCGAGAGATTCTCTGAACTGGAAATTTATCAAGGAGGGTGAAGACTTCACTTTTCGTGAATTCCCTAAACCATGGTATGACTACATTGACAAGAAGATGAAATGTGGATGAAAATATTCATTCTGGACAACTACCCTTGGGCCAAAGACTACCAGCAGAAAGTGTAACCTCTTATCGAGAAATCCATAATAGTTACTGAGGTCTCTGAGGAAAGTGATTTGGAAGACTTATTCAACCTACAGACACTAGGGTTGACTCTCTGTATGATCCATTCAGAAACTATAGTGTCAGACTTATCCACTCTATTCAAGGGTTCTATCGGGCCTCCTCTCAACTGGAATGCTATATCAGTCTAACCTGCTAAGATTTAACCAAATCTTGATGTTTACCCCATCTTTTTCCTATTGTTCCTTCTATTTTCTCTGATATCAATGTAATTGAGTTCTCCTTTGATGATGTTCGTAATGTTTTTTTCCCGAAAGTGAAATAAATGAGGATTTTGAGTATCTTGTTATGCTTTACATTAATTGTCTTGATTCTAATCAAACCCTTGATGATGATGACTTTGAAAATGAAAATTTCTTAACCGATCTTAATAAGGTTAATAACAAATAACATAACCATGTTCAAATTAATGAGGATGAAACTGTTGTTATCAATCTCGATTCTAGTAGCTAACAACGCGAGACCATGATAGGGTTCACCCTTAACGAGCATGAGCGTGCGCAATTTAAAGAGCTGTTGAAAGAATTAATGGACGTCTTCACATGGTCCTATGATGACATGACAGATATCGACCTCAAAGTAGCTCAACATGAGACACCGACATTACCAAAATGCAAGTCGATTAAACAGAATCTAAGGAAACTCCGCACCGAATGGTCACTCAAAGTCAAAGAAGAGGTAGTTAAGCAGTTGAATGTAGGCTTCATCTGTGTGATTGAATATACCATATAGCTCGCCAGCATTGTACTGTGCCAAAATTAGGAGGAAAAGCCCGCATGTGCATTGACTACCGGGATTTGAGAAAAGCATGTCCAAAGGACGATTACCATTCCCTAACATCTACATGATTATGGAAAACACAACTAGCCATGTTGCTAAGTCATTCGTCGATGGATTTTTCAGATACAACCAGATCAAGATGCACCCTGACCATCAGGTGAAAACCGCATTCATCACCCCCTGGGGAACCTTTTGCTACATTGTCATGTTATTCGAGCTTAAGAAGTTGGGGATACCTACCAAAGGGATGCCACAACGATCTTGCATGATTTGATACACAAAGAGATCGAATACTACGTAGATGACATGATTATTAATTTTAAGACTCGATAAGGTCACGTTCCCGTTGTTCGCAAATTCTTTAAACGTCTACGGTGATACTAAATTCAACAAAACCCACAAAAATGCTTTTTTGACATCACGAAAGAAAAGATTTTGGGATTCATAGTTAGTGGGAAGGGAATTAAAATAGACTTTGCAGAGATAAAATCCATACTTGAAATCACACCACCTTGATCGAAGAAGGAAGTCCGAGGATTCTTAGTTAAACTTCAGTACATCAGTCGGTTCATCAGCCAATTGAATTCTATTTGCGAGCCCATCTTCAAACTCCTCCGAAGGGATTCTACCAAAGCATGGAATGAGGCCTGTTAAGAAGCCTTCGATAAAATCAAACAATACCTTACCCAACATTTGGTATTTATGCCGCCACAACTAGGTCTACCCCTCCTCTCGTACTTAATCGTAACACATACTGCGACAGGGGCTTTACTAGCCCAACATATCAAAGAATCCCGCAACAAAAGGTCCATTTACTATGCCCGTAAAAAATTAGCCGAGTACGAAGTCAATTACACTGCTTTGGAGAAAGCATGTGTCGCTCTAGTCTGGGTCACTCAAAAGTTACAACACTATATTCTCATTTTTCCTATCAGACTGGTATCCCAAATGGATCCGATCAAGTACCTACTTGTGAAACTCGCCCTATCTATCCGAATGTCCCGGTGGTTGATGTTGCTAATTGAGTTCGATATTATGTATGTAACACACAAAGATATGAAAGAGAGAGTCATCTCCGACTACCTTGCTGACTACCCTATGGAGGGATCTAACTTTTGGGTCTCTGAATTCTCAGATGAAGATATCCTCAACACTTCTAAAAAAAACCTCAGATGCAAAATGTTCTTTGACGGCACTGCCAATTAGAAAGGATACGACATTGGGATAGTCCCGATCTCCCCTAACGACTCGCGCACTCCCATTGCCATCAAGCTAAATTTTCTCTGCATGAACAGTATAATCGAATATGAAGCACGCACTGTAGGCTTCAAAGTCTCCCTCAAGAAAGGTATCAAACACCTAAATGTCCATGGAAATTTTTCCCTCATCATCGTCCAAGTCCTTAGAAGATGGAAAGTCAACGATGGAATTATCTTACCCTTCCACGCCCACTTAGAAGAGTTGGCCTCCCAATCATAAGGTATCACCTTTCATTACCTGCCTCACGCAAAGAACATCTTAACTGATGCCCTTGCTATCATAACCTTCATAGTCGACATGCCTGAGGGAATAACGATGGCCCCCTTCCTAGTCCAAACAAAATTTATGCCAACCCACTACTACCACATTGAGCTCGTTACCGAGGAAAATTCTAATATGGCTGGGTTATGGTATTATGATATTTGGCGCCTCCTTAAACATGGTAGGTATCCTGAAAACACGGATAAAAAATATGGCGCGGCCCTTCACGAATTGGTGCCTCATACATCATCTACGATAAAGCACTCTTTAAGAAAAACTTTAATGTAACCCATTTGCATTGCATTGCAGGGGCGAATATTGAAAAAATGATATAGAAGATCAACGATGGGAAATGCGTACCCACATGAACCCAGTACATCATAGGCTTGCTAAGAAAATTATTTGTGAAGGGTATTATTAAACCACCATGGTTAAGGATTGCACTGCCTATGTCCGAAGATGCCTCAAATGCCAATAATTTACCAAACTCCAACACTTACCTCCTCAAGAATTATACAACTTAACTTCTTCCTGGTCGTTCTCCACCTGGGGAATTGACATCATAGGTAAACTCACACCCAAAGCTTCAAATGGGCATGAGTTCATCCTAATAGCCATTGATTACTTGACCAAATGTGTCAAAGTCGAGTCATACGCGATGCTGAATGCCAAGAAAGTGGTAAAGTTTATCAAAAAGAACATCATCTACCGATACGGTGTTCCCCACGATCTAATATTAGATAATGGGTTACACTTCAAAGACAAGGTCACAGAACTAGGCGATGAGTGTGAAATTCAAAGACAAAAAATTTCTCCCAAATTAATGGTGTTGTCGAAGCTACCAACAAAAACCTAAAAATAACCATCAATAAAATGATAGAGAGCTGCAGAGATTGGGTCGACCGAATCCCATATGCCCTTTGGGGATACCGCTTCAGTCAGAACATCTACTGGGGCTACCCCTTATTCTATGGTATACGACATAGAAGTAGTCCTACCCGTTGAGCTATAAATACCTTCCCTACGTCTCATGCTCGAGAGTATAGTTAGAGAAGATGACTGCCATCAGAGCCGCTGTGACGAACTATCACTCTTGGATGAAAAGAGTTTTAAGGCTTTATACCACATACAAGGATACTATCATCGGATAGCAAAATCGTTCAACCAAAGAGTCAAGGATCGTGGTGTCCACGAAGTAGAACTTACCCTCAAAGAGATCGTAGAACCCGTTTGGGACCCTAGAGGAAAATTCAAGCCGAACTAGAGTGACCACTATATAGTGAAGAAGATCCTATCAGGTAGTGCCGCTATGTTCAGAGACCTCGATGGAGAACATATGGCACGTATAGTCAACCTCGACCGTCTCAAAAAGTTCTACCTTAAGTTCGAAATCTTGATGCGCTACGACTCTTCTCATACTCCTTCTATTATTTAAAAAAACTCTTTATTTCTCTCCATCCAGAACTACGTGGGGCCTGATCCTCTCAAACACCATTTTTCTTTCAAAATGGAACTCTCAAAATTTTTTAAATCGCCAAAGGTATGTAGGCTTCTCATACACCTTAAATGGTCATGGTCCCCTTCTTTTTCACACAAATGTTATTATTTTCTAACCTCCGAGAACGACGGTTCATTCTATCATTTACATGAAGAAAAGGATTATGTATGCCTTAGTGATTGGTATAGATAACTCGAATGGAAAACTCATCAAGAGGCACAACAAAATATGATCAAAATCATTTTTTATTTCACAGAAGGAAATAAGACGCCATTACATGAAGTATCAGTGAAGGGAGTTAAAAAACCACCCATTTCACTGACTCAAAGAAGTCATAAAACCACAATCTTATCAACCTTCACCAACTTTATTTTAAAAAAAATAGAAAAAGACACAAGCTCTTCCCTAGCTTCACAAAAGTTTCACACAAATTACCCTTAACTTCACAAAAGCTTCATACAAATTATCCTCAGCTTCACAAAATTTTATCCACAGTTGCTAGAAAACTCAACTTCGTTACCATTTTCGGCCCCCATAGTCCCCAAGTTTCCCCTGCCTGGTTAATACTCTGAACACGTTCAATGGAGCGGTACGCCCTGACTAGTCTGGAAAAAACCACTACCCCCTTCCATGGTGACGAAAAACTAACCACCTCTGGACAGTATCTCTGTCGTGATCTTCTCTACTACTCATTTCCACAACCATTTCAAATAGTCCCCTGACATATGTCAGACCTTTTCTACAGATTGAGATGGATGGGTAGACAACCGATGACTCTCCCATAAAGAACCCAACATCATGTACTGGGATTCAGTCAGGTCCTCCACGAGAGGCACTATTTGCTCCCACCCAACTTGGCGCAGAAGCCGCCAAAGGAAATAGAATAAAGTCTGTCGCAGGCCAACTAACCGCACATATCGATACTCTCCCAGCTCCAGAACAGGCTACGATTCTACCCACCATGGAAGCGAGCAACAAAGACAATGGGTACCATACTCCATAAACCAATTGACCCAGTTCTCTACAGATGGGCCAAAATTGAAAAAGTATCAGACAAAGAAATTCGGTACACCTGCCAAGTGGTACTCAGGAGGAGCCTCCAAATGAAACCTCTTAGCAAGTAAGATCAACAACATCATCGGGCTCCCCCTCAAAAAATTGGAGCGACCTTCTCTCCAAGAATCAAGACCATTCAGAGTCTCAGGAAATATCACCGCCACAAGACTACGATGGTAAGAGATCAACGCTATTATCGTAGCCAACTAGGGATCCACCATTAAGTCCCCCGTCACTAGCAAAAGCCTTGTAGTAAGTCCCAATGCAATCGCTCTGGAATAGCCCTCATCATTAAAAATCCCTCAAGCGTATGGAGTGCATAATAGATTGAAGGGAAATCATCCCCCTAGTAACTGACGATCTAGCCGTCGAAGGGGAAACACGGTTGGACTCCGCAAACAATTCTTGGGGAGAATGAGAAAATTTGGGCATAGTTGTCGCTTCACTAAGGTTGATCCCCAACATGGTCGAGAATTCTTCATAATTCGGATAGACTTCGTCTAGGTCAAAAAGGAAAACATGGTTTGCAGGGTACCAGAACTGTACCGCCATCGCTAGCATATTCCAGTCAATAGCTCGATTATGCCACAGAGAGACTCAACATAGGTTAAAGGCCTCATAGTCCACAATATACAAACATATGGCCTCTAAACCGTCAAGGTAGGAAAAAAATATGCTTGCACTGAAAAGACCATTTGGAAATAATAAAGAAAGAAGCAAGAAGAATAAAGTGGGTATGGGTAGAAGAATCACATTCATTACCTCTCCTTTTATATACAAAAGACTTTACAAAAGACAAAGGATCTCAAAATTCAAGTGGATTCCAACCCCACAAGAGTACTCTACTGGGTAAGGGAAGTGCAATAAAATCCTTAGAGTGATTTTAGTTGACCCATATGTCGATCGACAGGACAAGGGGTATGCCGATCGATAACCCCTATTTTGGAAAATTCCATCATTTCTCTTTTATCAAAATAAAATTCTAAAAAATAAATCCCTATTTAAAAAAAAAACAGGTCATTTCTCCTTAATTATCTATTTTTATTTATTATTTCCAAAATAAATCTTTTCCCTAAGTTAATTTACACTTTTTTTCCTGAATAAATAAACATCCTCTCATCTTTGTAGTCTTAGCATGCACATAGGATAAGTCATTAATGCAAGAAAAAATAAAGAAGCATCTCCTTCACACACACACACACACACACACACACACACACACACACATATATATATATATATATATATATATATATATATATATATTGTTGCATGATTACATCCTTAAAAGAAGAAAAATAGAAAAAATACAATAAACGAGACTCCACCCAAACAAATAACTCTCTCTCTCTCTCTCAAAATCCTCACCCTCTCTGACGAATGCCATTTCCCCGAGGACGAGTGATGGAACATCCACTCCAAGGACTCGATCTCTCATCCGAGGAGGCAGGAAAGAATACGAAAGGAATTGAATCCCTAATGTAAGCAGATGCAGAGTCCACCCAATCCTTAATATTCATCTAGGTGGTCGACACCTGAATATACTGCAAGCAAAGAAATGAAAGCAAAAGACGAATCAGTCAATAAAGACCAAAGAAAGAATCAAAATAAGCAAGACAGTGGAACTTGGAAGAAGAATAATATACCTCAGGCAGAAGGACATCATCCGTAAGACCCCTTAATCCTGGTGTTGACGCATTAGGACTATTCGGCATGCTCAATGACCCTCCACAATTTAATCAGAAATTATAAGAAGGGGAGTAACCTAAATAATAGGAGCCTCCTCTTTCGCTGACGAACCACCATACCCTAAGTCATAGGAGGCTGAGGCATATTATCCACATCATAAATGCAAGGGGGAATCAATCAGTTTATCACGAAGTCAAAGTAATCATAACTCGCCATCGTGTCCATATAGAGTGTGTAACGATCGTTGACCAATGTTATCACCCTGGACTCATCAGACATGTACCTCACTCACCTCATGTACATCGGGGGCACCGATGGTAGGACCACCACATCATTCTCTACAATCTACCGCACCACACTCTTTCCTACGTACCAAAAGTACCTAAAATCACGCGCTATCAATCGTCACATATGTGCTTGCATACCCGTATCCCTAGGAGCCATCGCCCAAGGGTGAGAGGTTACCTTCGATCCCCGACAGAGAATCCGTATTCATGCAAGAAAGAAAATTCTTAGAAAGAACTAAGAAGAAACACGAAATAACCTTATCACCCATCAAGACATTCAAAGCCTGTCGTATCACCATCAAGGATAAAGACTAGTTCGATCTCCCGTTCGACTTTTGCCATCGGAACATCCGAAGAAAGTCCCTCAAATCATCATCCTTTAAAGATATTAACCTCATGTTATTCCCAATCACCTCATAAAACCACGTCTGTAAAAGACATGAGTCAATAAAGAAAAAACTAAAGAAGATTGCAAGGAAATACATAAAAAGAAAATAAGTTTGAAGTTACCTCCAAAAGAAAGGTGGCCCCTATAAAAGTCTATCGATAAAATCGGTTGAAAGCATATAAAGAATAATAGAGGGACACCAAATCCAAGCTCCCCCAGTCATAAAACTGGACGTCGTAAATTGTCCTCAGAAATGATAAAAACCAGAGATAAACGACAACGCCACTCGTCGCCATCAAAAATCTGCCAAAAAATCAAAATGAATAATGGGGACATCTGTCTCACCTACCGCCCATCTGCGATGTACATTTTCCTACTCAAAAACACCTCCTAAAAATTAGAGATGCGGATAAAATCCCCAAAACTGATCCTACCCGCATCCCCCAGCGCCACCTGAATCGCCTCCGACGTCACCCTCACTGTGTGATCCACCTCTATTTGAACACCCTCACCGTCAATCCTCAGAAACAGCTGAACATCGATGGGAGTAACAATCATCTCCCCAAAACCCAAATGGAAGGTGTGGGTAGTGTCCCACAAATTCTCTCCCAGAGAGGACAACACCGCGGTAGAACGCGGCCTCTCATCCAAGGCATGTGCTAGATGGTCAAAATCGACAGAAGAAACCATCCATCACACCACTACCGAGATCTACTCCCAAACATCCTTCAACCCAGTCATTCCCCAAGAATGCATGCTCGAAGAAGATATATCAGTCTGCTAAAGAAAAAGAAGAAGAACATTTCATTAGCATAAAGAACAAAGAGAAAAATGAAATGGAATACCAAAAGTCACCTTACTTACGTAGACACTAGGTTTTTTAACCCTAGATGAATGGTGACGTGCAGGCTCGTGCAAAAGGAAGCGCTCTTTGACTACCAGATCAAAAATTTCAAAGGCATTCTCGTTGCCAAAGGCAAGGGTCACCCTAGATTGCCATGCTAGGTCAACCCAATCATCATTGCCTAGCCACTCTTCATCGTATCCCTTATTAGAAGAAGCCTCCGTTCAAAGGCTGAAAAGGAAAAGGACATATGAACGGTTTTTAAAAAGCGAAAGCAGAAGATTTAAGCACTTGAAGGTGTGAAAATGACGATGGATCGCCACATTTATATAAGGGACTAAGCACCATGTCGATCAGAAGACCCCTATACGTACCAATCGACACCTGCATATTCCCCCTCCCAAGGAAGCCCAGAAGTTCATGCCATTGCTAAATGACAACCCCTCTAACATGTCTATCAGTAGCCTCTATAAATGTTGTACAAAAATGACAGAAAAATCTAAAACTTAGACAAGAAATTCTTGAAAATACTAAAAAAATATTAGAACATTTCTTTATCTAGAAAAATATTTTTCACAATCATAAGCCCCTTACAAGCCCTTAAGAACCCATTAGGATTAACCTTTTATCATCCAGGTCTACTACCATTCCACAGTAGGATCTCAACCCCAAATCAAACACTTCCCTAGTGGAATATTCAGTTTAAACCTTCCCCCCCAAACTAGTCCCCCAGTGGAACTTTAAGATGCGTCTACATTAAAATCCCTCACGACTTCCCTAACAAAGTTATCCCATATCCAAAACTACAAGTTCCTTGGAGAGTTACTCCACATATTAACTTTAGATCCTTAAAATTGACCTCGAGCCGCAAAATTGGTCCCCACAACTTTAGGTTATCAGAATTAACCTCGATCCACATAATCGATCCCTACAAATTTAGGTCCTCAGAATTGACCTCGACCCATAGAATCAGTCCCCTCAACTTTAGGTCCTCGGAATTGACCTCGAGTAGCAGAATCGATCCCCTTAACATTAGGTCCTCAGAATTGACCTCAATCGCAGAATCAGTCCCTACAACTATAAGTCCTCAGAATTGACCTCGACCCACACAATCGGTCCCCTCAACTTTAGGTTCTCAGAATTGACCTCGACCCACAAAATCAATCCCCTCAACTTTAGATCTTCAGAATTGATCTCGACCCACAAAATCAGTTCCCTCAACTATAGGTCCTCAGAATTGACCTTGACCTGTAGAATCATTCCCTTCAACTTTATGTCCTCAAAATTAAACTCGGCCCTCATAATTGGTCAACATAACTATAGGTCCTCTAAATTGACCTCGACCCACAGAATCAGTCCTTAGAACTGACCTTAAACCTTGAATTGATCATCCCCGACACAACTTTAGGTCCTAAAAATCAACCTCGACCCTCTAAATCGGTTACCCTCATCCTTTTAGTCCATATAATTGACCTTAAAGTCCCTCCCCCAACATCAAGTGGTGTATATTCAACGACCTTCACTTATTCTAAGCTCACCCATCAAGGGTTTCTATAGACACCCCATTATAGGACCCACTAAGCATCCCCTTAGGTCCCTAACACTTCCTCCTTCACTATAAACCCTCAGTCATACTCCGAGTACTGATCTGGAGGCCACTGGCTAGTTTCGAGCCTCATTTGACCGTCGATCAACATTATCACCTGAGCAACAGCTAATTGGATCATCACAGGGCTCTAAATCCCATTTTTAATGGTCCGATTCGTGTGTGAAGTGGCCTTACAATTCGGACAAACAATTTATTTTTCCTTAAAAACTAATCTGGAGGCCACCGGACGCTCTCAGGCCCTGATTTACTTCAGTCAATTTTTCAACTTGAGCGCAGCTCTTTGGATCCTATAAAGACTCTAAATCACCTTTCCAACAATTCATTTCGTGTGCAAATCAACCTTATGGTATGGTCGAATAACCCATTTCACTCCGAAGGGTCACCGGGCACTTTTGAGCCCTGTTTGACCTTAGTCAACTCTCCAAACCTAGCGAAGCTCTTTGGAACATCGAAGGGCCCTACATAATCTTTCTAATGGTTTATTTCATGTGTGAATCGGTTTTATGGTTCGGACGAATGATATGTTTCCCTCTTATCTAAAAGATCGATAGAGGCTTTCGAGCCTTGTTTGACCACAGTCAATTCCTGAACCCGAGAGAGGCGCATGGATTCTTAAAGGGATATAAATACCCTTTCTAAAGGTTCATCATGTGCGCTATTCAGACTTATAGATTGCATTTTACGATTATTTTTCTGAAAAATCTACAACTGCCTACCGAATGGCAAACTCATTTCCCTGCCTATTGGTAGTGTATCTGGGTTTCCTGCCGATAGGCTGGAGAAGGACATTGTCGATCAGCACCCCCTTAACCCTATATATGTAGATAATGATCTCACTTCGAAACGCCCCTCAGAAACATCCCTCTCAGTGATCTCAACAACATTCTCTCGAAGTCGATGTGGTTTCCATCTTGAAACCTTTCCCCCAAATTCCATTCCATCTTTTTTTTACCCAATTTGGTACATTCCCTTCCCTCTCCTCCTACCACCTTCATCCACTTGCAAAATAACCCTTCAACATTGAAGATCAACCTCAAGGCTTCAATAGAAGGTCCAAACCTTTCACTCCCTCTTTACATTCTCTTATTTTTGCATTAGTCACTTAATTCTTATTTTAGCATTTCATTTAGATCGCACATATTGATATCCAACCTTTTTATCAGTAGTATTACACGTACTATACTTTTTATTAAAAAAAATAAGAAAAAGAGGGTCCACTTGTAAATTCCAAATGGGGATTTATTACTCCATTTGCTCACACTAAAATATCCTTTTTCCATACACACATATAAGAAAAGTACCCGGTTAGATTTATGGGATAAATCCCACCCCATGTTATATTCTAACTACGTGGACTTTGATGCTTTTTTAGGCTACATAGGTGTCTCGGGTAAAATCGGATATTCGAATCATCTCCTATTTTTGCTTATATAATGTTTTCATATCATATATTTGTGATTCATCCTTGTGTTTTGTCCAACCTACATCATTGTCCTCCTATAAACATTCGGTGATCCGACAATTTTTTTATTACTATTTTGGGGACACTTAAAAGGATGACCTCACTCAGCCTTTATCTATAACGCGAGTCGCGTAATTTCACTCTCCATTTATATGTACATGCATACACTTCACGTAGTTGTTAAGGAGAAGAATAGCACGTGCCCATGAGAGACCTAAAGGGAGGGATGGGTGCCTAACTTAGACCCCGAATCCTTGAACTAATTGTTTTCGCAAGCATCGGTATGTCTTCGATGCCTTTCTCTCGAGGCGGCAACATTTCTTTTACCTGTTTTGTGCAAAATAGGATGGCGAATCTATCTCTATACATCACCCCAATTTACGACGATCAAAGCACTCCGAGAAAGAGCGTGAGACCCCCTGCTTGCACGTGCCAACAGGGGAGGGATGACCGTAGTTACCCATGTGAGTTTCCTCGATTGAGCTTGAAAGCTCTCCCACGTCCTACCAAACCCGTTCCATCGCTGGTACCAAGTAACCTCACAAATATTATAACATAAATCATAATTGCATAAAAATAGACAAAATATATAGTGGATCAACTAGCTTCTCTTCTGGAAGGATTTATTAGTCTTCTATTAAGCTCCAGTTTTTCTTGTTCTTTCATTCATTTCTTAACATGGAGATTTATCTCTAAGTGAGGGGGATTATCTGGAAGCCCCTGCTAGAAAGTATGAGGTGTATTTTTGAATATTTTGAATATGTTTAAATAAAGAAATGCCTGGGAGGTTCTGTTATGAAAAGTGAGTCATTGAAGGGGATTTTTGAAGAAAAGAGAGACAAAAAAGGAAAAAGGGAAACTTCCCAAAAAGAGGGGGTGTCCGCCGACATAGTCGCTGGCGTTCCTGCCGACAAGTTATTCTAGCTACTTGGGTTTTCAGCCTTTGGTACTCACTTATTGCATCTTTGGTCCGTTGATTCCGAAATACATGTTGATGATTCAGCCACTTCAACATTTTATGGGGAGTTTTTCTAAAGAATGGTGCTTAAGGATGGTTTTTAAATAACTAATACTCACTTTATCTCCTATCTTTGTATTAGGCTTCCTTTATCTTGATGGCTATTCCTAATTCTGAAACCTGTTATGCCAATCTTGATGGTTTGGAAGCCATAAGTCTGTACAATGTTTATAATGTCGTGTTCAACATGCACAAAATAACTTTGGGGCATATCCGTTTAAATCACTCGAGTCTTCTAAAGGCGACCTTTTAGTTCTGGAACCCTAAGGATCACATGTTTTGTTTCAGGTTGGACGAGGTGTGTCCAACCTATAAGGAAATTTTTGTTATGATCAAATTCCTTCCACTATACCTAAATTTTCTCGTTCTCCGAGGGAAGTACTAGGTGAGGTGCTGCACATTTAACCATCTGCGGCCCGATTATTAGTGCGCAGGGCATGAAATATCTCTTTATGGTGATGGAATCCATGCGACACCATAATTTTAAAGATACAAGATTATTGGAGTTGTGGACATAAGTTTGACTGCAAAAATACATCTAGTGATAGGTGGAGTGAGTGTGGACACCCTAGTTGCTGCTATAGTTTTAAGGATGCGCTATAGGATTAATAAAAGATTAATTAAGGAATGTATTGAAACGAATATTAACAAAATGAGTAAACACTAGATTGAGAATAATATCTCTCACCTTGGGTTAATTAGTATAAATGGTTACACGAAAAGACAAATTTATCAAGATTAATTCTCATTTTCACAATTAATTAAACCTCTAGTTGTCATCGCCTAAATTATCATAAAAGCTTAATACGATTTTTGTGTCAAAAAATATACCCAAGATTACACACACAAGGTCATATATACAATGCATATATGATATACACCGTTAAATCTCCTAGGCATAAAATCAAGAACAACCTAACCCATTTTAACTCATAATACCCATCACCAAAGTAAAGCAACCCATTGATCCAGGGTGAGTTGAATTATCTCAACCTAAACTAAGTTACCTATAAAGAATGGTAAATGACATGAATTAAATGAAAGCAAGTAACAAAACTAATTTAAGCTTAAAATTAACAATGGAAACTTAAATTAAGGAAAAAGAAGATGAATAGTGATACTTGGATACAAAATTGGGTAAAACCCTAGGAGAGATATGCTCTCAAAACCTCACCTAAAATGATAAACAAGATAAAAACTCCCTTTTAAGAAATAAAACCAACTTACATATGTACAGTAATTTGGTAAATAAAAAAATGGAAAAGCAAAGAAAAAGGAACAACCGCACAATATCTGATAGGCCCGGTCAATCGGGGCCAAGCGGTTAGTCGATCGGAGGGTATGAGTCAAGTATAGTTTCTTCCTTTGTAGGCAACAATGGAATGGTCGATCGATCGGGGATTGAGGCCAATGGACCGGTACTCTAGTTTCTGGGGCAAATGGTCCATCAAAAGGGGGAAAACATGCATTACGAAAATGGCTTTAACTTCATTATCCGAACATGAAATGATGTGCCATTTATAGCCACGCGAAACATGAAGTATAAAAGACTAAAATTCTCTTGAAGTTGCGTGAGATGACTGAACTTCCTCGAAATGGAACCATGTGCTCCGTTAAGCGTTCCAATACCTACAAAAGCTCACATAAACTATGCCAAGCAGATATATATCCAAAACCAAGGTTAACCAATATATGAGCATTAAATAAGGATATAATGGAGACAAAAGTTATAGAATGCATAAGGATAACCGGTGCTAATATTCAATATTCGTAACGTATCATAACCCCTAACTTAGACATTCCTAGTCCACAGTGATTAAACAAAATAAAACTAGTCCAACGGATAGTGAAACAAAACGTATAAAAACAAAAAAAAAGATATAAATGCCACTTTCGCGAGCCAACAATTGCATTTAGTATATGCAATGAGCTCTTAAACCCCTAGGTTACCCTAGTGGACGAGTGTTATCTCGTGAGGACTTGCCGGGATGAAACCCACAAACATCAAGTTCCCTCAAAATATGCCCAATCAATAAAACAAGACAAGCTCAATAATAATGAAATGATTTCAACATGTTATTAGCATTGTGAATGAATTCAAACAAAAGTCCTTAGTTATTATCATTATATAATTAACTCCATATAATTAAAGCCTTAAGCGTGGGAGGAAAAGCAAGCACATGCAAAGTATAATTCGACAAAACTTTATACACCGAATAAGCATTAAAGTGTGCACAAAAAATCACCGTCGGTGCATACAATCAACAAATTAATCACTATGAAAATGGGTGTGACACACACGGGACATACGGGCATAAAGAGTAAATGTAAATGGTAACTAGGTCACGCACAGGTCATCGATGAAGAATGCTATATATGAAATGCATAAAATGTAATCTCAATGAAAGGATATCATCATTAAAAAGGTGAAATGCATTTTCATAGATTATCGCAACTATTTAAACTTTTGAATTGCACTCACTTTAGGATCACATAGAACTTTTATAGGGTTGTAATGTAGGTTTGGGGTTAAGGTTATGAAATGAAGGGAATATGTACAGATTCAAAGGTGTTTGGAGAAGAATACTCACGATAATGGAAAATTGTGGACAATTTTAAAATTGGAAAATTATTTCCATAACTAACATTGGATATAACTTTGGAAAGTGACAAAGATTATTGAACACTATGTACAAAATGGAAATACTTTCTCTTTCTTTTGCTTTCTTCCTTTTCTCTTCTTTTTCTTTTGTTTTTAGGTTCTTTTTCCATTCTTTCAGACTCTCACAAGCTTAATTGAAACCACATAACAACAACAACATTCAATCCCAAGTATTATTCTAAAAAATGTATGGAAGGTGATATGTATAGTTTATAACTCCAATTTGAAGTTGGCTATGGGATTTTAAGTTATGAAACGAAAGGCACTATTTAGGCTCAAAGGGGTTGACGATGGAAAAAATTTAATATAAGGTCAAGATCAATATGGGTGATATAACAAAGAGGGCTTATGATTCTTTCCTAAAGTTTACGCAATCCTCGAGTCAAAATAACTATGAAAATCATGATCAAGTAACACATTTCATTGAACTTAATTAATGAAAGATCAAATGAAAGAATAGTGAGATAACCAACGAATTTAAAGTTTTCAAGGAGGAAAGAGTAATGTTTAAACACTCACAAATGAAGAAAAGCCCAAATCTCACTTAGTGTAAGTATATACAATACAACAAAAGATTATTGAATTATAAAGCCATAAACCAAATCATTTAAAAAAGAAAAGTGCATATGCTCATGGGTTCAAAGTTTAATTTATGAAGTTTTTCATAATATCAATAATTAGAGGACTACAGTCTAACAACTTCTAAAATCGAGAATATGCATCATTGAATTATCATTTTTGGACCGAGAAATTGTTTAAAACTTATAATCGAAAAAAATGACAAAATGCCCAATAAAGGAGAAAAAAAGGAAATATTTTTGAATTTTTGTAACTTTTTAAACAAAAGCAGGCTTGGTAAGAACATATAATAAAATCATGGACTCAAAAAAATAATGGATAGAATATCCCACACCCCCGAACTTAAACCTTGCATTATCCTCAATGTGAACCAAGAACCAAGTTAAAGAGAGGAAAATAGTGATATTACCCAAAATGGAGTGATCTTTGAAAAGTATATGTCCAATCATTCTACAAAACATGTTAGCACCAAGAATAACAAAAAGAGGTACTAAAACTTTAATTAATTACACTAGACAATTTGTAAAAGAAAAAAATAATATGTACAACCTAAAATTTTAACTTCTAACTAACTATACACTAGAAGTTGAAATTTTTGAAGGTCCATCCAAAATACGATTTGACTTGAGGGATAATTGGTGTCCCCTCATTTGAGTGTATACCTTTCGAAAAATAAGAATTTCGTTTGAACAACGAAAGGGGGAGAAAGGAACCATCACCATTTGAATAAATTTAAGGGATGATGGGGGGTTTGGATTGAAAGGGTGATGAGTACACATGGGATCCAAAAAACTGAATTTCTACCCAAAGATTTTTCAAATGGAGATGGAGGTAGGGCACAAGGAGGCAAAATTACCTTCATGGAAAGCGACTCGAACAATTAATCCTCATCGGTGAAAGGGTTGAATGTTTTAAAGTTTTGAACCAATTCATGGGATACTTGTAACAGTTTAATAATATAGAATAAAGATAGGGAGGAAATAAATTTAATCTCAATAGATGATTGATCATTGCTGTAAGATTGAATTCCAAAGGAGAAGGATTCACTTTCAATGAAATGTTCTTCCGAAATGGTTTGAGGTGAAACATACGTATCAACCACCTATTTGTGTTCCAAAGAAGAAATCATTTCATTGCAAATGGATACTACATCCACTTCATCCTCACTTTCATTCTCTATTATGCCCTGGGCAAAGTTTGTTCCAAAGTAGGCATTGATTACTCATTTGGTTAAAAACGCTCCTTAATTTTTAAAGTATCGAAAGAAAAATCATTGTTGGATTCGAATAATGCATCCAACTCTTGTTCCCAATAATGATTTCTTCCCGATAATGGTTTTTAATTTTTTCATTTTCGAAAATGCGCAAGCCCTCACACAATATCATAAGCGGAGGTGGATTCTTGAAAATGAGAAGCTTCGAAACTATCCTTGGAACTATTATCAAAATCATTATTATAAGAAGTTTGAAAGACAGTGCAATTATTTTCACCATTCATATTATAATGACTTTGTGTCCCACTATTGGAATAATCATTCTCAAAATTTCCGTAATACTTATCTTGACTTTTGTAATACTCACCCAAAGTCCTTTTAGATGTTTCAAGGTTTTGACTTTGAGAGTATTGACCAAAAGTCATAGGTTTAGGGGTATTTTGAGAACTATCATTATGATTACCAAAAATATTATAATAAGACATGCTCACCCCAATAAGCTCAAGATGACAAAATACATAAAGTGATGTATGGCCTGTAGATTAAGGTGTTTCTTAGTGCTCAAATGTAGAACTCCTACAAAACTAGTTAACAAAGAATACATATAGAAAGAAAAAAATATAAAATACTAAATCAATTAAATTTAAAAAAAATAATTCCCTAGCAACGACGCCATATTGATTGTGTGAGGGGAAACCGAGTGGTCTTATAAGGACACTGTCATTGTTTGGTTTTCCACCAAAATAAAAATACACTTTTACTACACTTGTTTTATAAGTATAGTGGCGAGATCGAGTATCGAATCCACGGTGAATGAGTGATGGACTTTAATCGATTTATTATTTCTCAAATAAAAGTGTAAAAGATGATACGGTTAATAAAAGATTAATCTAGGCATGTATTGGAACTAAGATTAACAAAATGAGTAAAAACTTTATATTGAGAATAATATCCCTAACCTCGGGTTAATTAGTGTAAATGGTTACACGGGAGGAAAAATTTATCAAGATTAAATCTCATTTTCACAATTAATTAAACCTAGAGTTGTCGCCTCCTAAATTGTGATAAAATCTTAATATGATTTTGATGTCAACAAACATCTCCAAGATTACACACGCAAGGTCGTAAATACGGAACATACATGATATATGCCGTTAAATCTTCTAGGCATAAAATCATGAACATACTAACCCATTTAAACTAATACAATCCATCACCAAAGTAAAGCAATCCGTTAATCCAAGGTGAGTTCAATTATCTCAACCTAGGCTAAGTTAACTACAAATCATGGTAAATGACATGAATTAAATGAAAGGATGTAAACATAGCGAGTAATAAATCAAGAGAACTAATTAACAAAGCTTGAAATTAATAATGAAAACTTGAATTAAGGAAGAAGAAGATGAATAGTGATACATATATACAAAAATGGGTAAAACCCTAGGAGAGAGAAGCTCTCAAAACCTAACCTATAATGATATATAAAAACTAGATAAAAACTCCCTCTTAAGAAATAAAAACAACTTACATATACATTGTAAGTTGGTAAATAAGAAAATGGAAAATCAAAGAAAAAGGAACAACCGCCCAATATCTGATCGGCCCGGTCGATCGGGTGTCTCGATCGACAGGGAGTTCTGAGTTAACTCAACTTCCCTCCTTCATTGGCATAAATGGAATGTATGGTCGATCGGGGATTGGGGTTGGTCGACCGGTACTCCATTATCTGGGGTAAATGGTCCATCAAAAGGAAAAACACGCATTACGAAAATGGCTCTAACTTCGTCATCCAGACGTGAAAAGACGTGTCATTTAGAACCATGCGAAGCTAACTCAACGAATTACGCTTCCATGGAGATCTAATGGCTAGACCATGAAATAGGAAAAGACTAAAATTCCCTTGAAGTTACATCAGATGACTGCACTTTCTCGAAATGCAACCACTTGCTCCGTTAAGCATTCCAATACCTCTAAAAGCTCACATAAACCATGCAAAGCATATACACACACACATCAAAAATTGAGGTTAACCAATATATGAGCATAAAAGTAGGATATAACGAAAACAAAAGTGCTAGAATGCATAAGGATAATGGGTGCTAATATGCAATATTCATGCCATATTAGCTGTCGTTGTAATTCAGATGCCACTGCTTTGGAGGATACATTGAATGGCCTTGATAAATGAAAGGAAGACTGAGAATGCGTGATATCAATTATTTATGCAATTCACAAATTTGCAATATTAATACTTATTTAATTAGAGTTAATCTTCATCCAATTTTATTAAACCCTAAAAATGCATCTATGTGATTAAATCAAACATGTAATCACAAATTACGAGACAAAAAAATTTAGGAAAAATCCCTGAAGGGCAAAACCTTTATTTCGCTATTAAATGTAAACCACAACTTATAATTGCATAGAGAAATCGGCAACAAATTTCCCACAAATTATTCACATAGATCGCAGCCAAGAACCAGCAAAGATTACCTCAAGAAACTCAAGAACTGCAACTCCTCCTTCAAAAGTGAATACCCTCGAGTATCCCCAATGATCGCAGTCGTCAGAAATATTTCTCGTAAGAACTACCAATCCAGTAGTAGAGAAATATTCAACAAAGAAGTGTTTTGGGTTCCAAATTGTTTCACAAAAGTATATGGGATGTTTTGTGTGAATAAAAAACATAAATTTGCCCTAAAATGTGAAGACTAAAATTCTCCCAAAAAGGGTATTTATAGGCAAGTAAAATTCTTGAGGCGACGTTGGTCGTTCGAACGACTTCTTGATATCGTTTAAACAACATTAGATGTCATTTGAACGACCCAAATAACGACCCATAAAAATTCAAAACAATGTAGTGTCATTTGATGCAAACAAGGATTGACCTACCTCGTGACCTAAGAAACGAAAAAAGAAGAGGTCGTTTGAACGAAATTAGCATGTCATTTGAATGACATTGCTTTATCGTTTGAACGACTGAAGCAAAAAATAATATTTTTTTATGCTCGCCTACAGGTCTTCCAAAAAATATTTTAACTTTGAAAAATACCTCATTTAAAAAAACAGTTTAGAAAAATATCCCAATACTATCGTAAAACATTTTCGAAACTTAAATGCATTCCTTAACAAAATCAATCTCGTAGATCATTGTTAGAGATACATGATATTCGAATCTGCCTTCTTGAACATATGATCATGAACTTCCTTTGACGTTTGCAAGGGTATACGATATACACAATGTAAACTGCGGGCAATTGAAAATTTATCCTTACAAAGACCCTTATACATTACTGCAGGGAAATCCCGTGATGAGGTATATATGGTTAATGGAGAGGTTTCATTTGGTTGTACTTCTTTCATTTAATTCAACTAGTGGATAACTTCTTTCTAAGGTCATGTACGATGTTTGGATCGTTTGTGTATGATTGGTCTGATTGGCTACTAGGAAATGGGGCCAGTTGTAACACTCCCTATTTTTCCTTGCTCGATTGATCAGGCTAAACTCCAAATACAAGGAGCGCTAAATAATTTATATCATTCTTAGCATCGAGGCAAACATAAAAATTAGAGTAAATAAAAACCATTCATACAATAAAAATCAATAAAGGATTACAATAAGAATAACTGAGCTTAGATAAAATTGAAACTCCAATAAAATCGAATCCACTAAATTAAAAATCTAATTTACACAAATGTCTCAACTGGAATGAAATAAATACAACAATAATCACCTCTAGTCAAAACTCCTAAATACAAATGACTACTACAAAGGACCAATAACTCCTATTTCGAGGATGACAAGTGGTATCTTCAACCACTACAAGTCTGACTGATCAGCATTACTAAACATGTATATAGCAATGATAATACCTGGGGAGGGGGGGTTAATAAATTTGGATCAGTGCCCTTCATTTGCAAGAAATGTCTTACAATATAAAACAAGTAATAATCGTGCGACTTATTTGTGATAAACATGCCATCCCGTCGATACGCATATGCACGAAATATCTCACCCTTAATCATATGTGAAATACTATATGAGTGTCCCAACCCAGGGCATAATAAATACTAAGAAATATATATCACTAGATTAGCAAGTACTATCACGTAACGATATACTACTATAGGATGCAACTAACTACACATGTATTGTATATAATACACCCCAAAGCCCACATATGCAAAAACTCATTAAGATGCTCTATGTCTCATAAGCGTAATATGTCTCTAGTCTTAACATCTTTTAATTAAACTTATTCGTCATTGAACTACAACATGTGTACATAATGCGATCCCCAACTAACCTCACTCATGTCACCCGCATAATAAGATGTACACAATCTCATAAAAAACACGTAAATGTGATATAGGGATTTAATGAAAGTATCCATACCAGACTTATACCATATACACGTATATAATTCTCATAACAACCACATAAAGGAATCTATCTCTGGGGTACCTTCTTCTGATTCAATGGGTAAATTTGTAAGAGTCTCTCACCTAACGGATTTAAAAACAACCACACACAACAAAACAGGAGATCACTACGCAATCATACCACCAGGTAGTCCTATACCAGAACTTTCCCAATAAATTGGATCATTTGCCTCTCTCATCACAAAGTATATATCGACTAAATGTATGATCTAAACTTGTCAAAATACAGCAACACGATCGATTAAATCGCCCGATAGATCAAGCCATACGCATACCACATCATGAGGTGGTGTCCATATTGAATGCATGATCACACCACATCGAACTTCACAAAGTCCCGCATCATCAGCCAAGCATGTGGCACACGGTCACAACCACTTGAATCCGCAATCCCGACCGATAGATTAACCATGAGTGTTGATGTAAAAAATTAGATCACTCTAATAATTCAATCACAGATAAATAAATGAGACAAAAGATTTTTAAAGTGGTTCAGCCTTATATGAATGGCCTACGTCAACTGTTGTTTTATTGCTGAGTGTTTGGGAATTCTCGATTTGTGAGAAATTGCATTATGGATCCCAGAGTTTGGATTCAGAATCAGATCCCCTTACAATGAGGATTGTACAACGTATTTATAGCCTTGAGGCTGTCATCTGAAAGGGTGATACATTAAATGATATACATATGAAAGGGTAATACATTTAATGCCCTTTAAGCGTGTGCGTCAAAATGATAATCATTTAATGAACCAGTTGAACTGTTGGCTATTCATCAATTAATGCTCTGTTCGAGATGCAGCTCGGACCGCCTGAGCTTCTCGGTGCTAATGAGTTCCTCGGAGAGGTTCTGTTCCTCGGAGCATAAGAGTTCCTCGGAGAGGTCTTGTTCCTCGGAGCATAAGAGTTCCTCGGATCGTATGATCATCTCGGAAGTGCTTGTTGTTGCCATGTAGATAGCCACGTGTCTTCATATGGTTGGTCCAAGTCAGCAGATTAAATTTGGTATCAACAGAAGCCCCCAATGTTTCATAGTTCGAAATTTGAGGAGTATGGAACATTCTTTCTCGGAATACGGTATCTTTAAATAGTTCTTCCTAATTTTTAGGATCATCTCCCTTGTATTTATTTCTCCATCTCAATTCGTAGAATCATGCTTTTTTGGACTTTTCTGCTCGCTTCGTTTCCCGCATCACTTTTTGCCTTTTTAGCCGCTGTTGTTTGCTTTGATTCCCGTGCCAATATTTAATGCCTTTTTAGTCGCCGGTAACGTAATCGTCCTTTTTATAATCATTACTTCGCCAGTTCCAAAGGCAAGGTATTTAAACTTCACAGAGACTTCCATCGTCCTCTATCTTTTCAAATTTTTATCTTAAGTTTTTCATCGTCTTCTACTCTCTTGTGTATTCATCTCTTCCATCGTTTGTCGTTATCAGCTCTACTCTTTTCCTGTAAGATCTTCTTCCTTCATCTTTATTTCTTTATTCACTATGGTTTATCCTGTTGAGTCTCTTGAGAAATTTCGTTCTGATTTTTCCATTCCCTCTTGGGTCGTCTTGGAAGAGCTTTCTGAGCCTTCCAACTATTTCAATTTGGCTGAGGGACATTGGTTTCCCAGTCTCTTTTTTGCTGAGTGTGGATTTTCTTTTCCACCAAATCCTCTGTGTCTGGAATTTTGTCAGTACATTGATGTTGTTCCTGCATGAATAGCCCCCAACACATGGAGAATAGTTAATGGGGTGCATAAATTAAATCAAGTGCATAGAACTCGTATAGGAATTCCAGAAATCATGTACTGCTATAGATGGGCAGTTAATGATAATATTTATTATTTAAAAACTAGGTTTATAAATAGAGCTTTAGTAGTCAATCTCCCTGATGCCAACAGGGATTATTTTGAACATGGGGTTGTTGTAAAAAATTGGCAACACCCTCCTTTAACCGGAGATGAGGTTTACCAGGGTCCCAGATGCCCTCCTTATGGCAATGGGATAGGTTATTTTTATTTATTTTATTTATCTCGGAATCATGTTTGTTTTGTGTTTGATAAAATGTGTTACTGATAACAATGTTTGTTTATTTGCAGTTGATAGCAAGAGAAAGTGCCCAAAAGAAACAGATGTCAATCTAAGGCATTTGGGACTTATCTGGGGTCTACATCAAAGGGTTGCTGACGAGCACATTCGATCAGCCTCCTATCTGCTCCAATACAAGAGCTATACAACTTCTTTCACTGCTCATCCAGTGGTCAGTGAAGTAGAGCCAGTACCACCCTCTGTAAGTTCTTCGCCAGAATCTCACGTTCCGTTGAGCGAAAGGATGAAGAAGAGAAGGACTCCTGCTCTGTTTGAGAAAACTGCCTCCGGCTCTGGGGAGGTAAAAAGGATTAAGATTGATGTCCCAAAGGAGGGGACAAAGAAGACTGGTGCAGATCCTCTAGCTGCTCCTGCTAAAGTCTCCGAGAAGGTTGCTGATAAGCCCGCAGTGGCTCCGAGTAGCTCTGCTGCTCCTGGAAAGGTGATTGTGATATCATCGACTAAGGATTCTTCCTTGGTTGTACCTGTTCCCCCGAGGAGGCTGAAGAAGAGCTCCTCGGTCAATTTGGCTGACACCATCATTCAGCCACCTGCTGCTGGGACTAAGGTTCCCACATCTGTTCCCCCGAGCTCTGACATGAGCTCGGTAAAGTCCTTGACCATTCCCGAGGTGCAAGGTAATGAAGATAACCTTACCCGGGATATGGTTACTTCTTTGGCTGCTCGTCATCTTGCTTCAGTAAGTACCTTTACTTTGAACTTTTCATATTTTCCTTTGTTATTTCTCATTTTTGTTTCTGACTTTGCTTTCTCTTTCTGTTTACAGTTGACGAGCTGCCTCAACATAATCCTTAAGAAGGATGAAGCAATCAAAGCTTCTTACTCCTCGTCCAGTGTGGAGGGAGCTCTGGAAGAAGCTACCAAATCCTTGGAGGAATCTCGCCAAAGGTACGATACTGATAAAGTAGTCTGGGAGAGGAAACTCGCTTCCTCCGAGCAGGAGAAAACTTAGGTTCCTGAGGCCTCCAGGGATTTGGAGAGGAAAGTGAATGCTTTGGAGAAGGCTAACAAAGAGCTCGATGTGAAGCTCAAGACTGCTGAGGAGTTTGAAAATAAACTCAAGGCTACTGAGGAGAAGTTGGTCCAACTCCAAGAAGTAACTCGGCAGAAGGAGGAAGCTGAACAAAAACTGAAGGCTGCTGATGTTTTGCTATCCGAGAAGCTTGCCTTAGAGAAGGCCAAAAGGAAAGCTGCCGTGAAGAAGTCCTTCAGCTCTGGCTGGGACAAAGGTTGGGATAAGGGATGTGCTGCCATGGTCTCTCAAGTGGATTATGGCAGTGTAAAGTATTTCAGGGACGGATGGGTTGCTGCCCTTCAGGAATTGAAGGTCGACGAGTCATCCGAGTTCTTCCAGAGACATATCCCTGGTCCCCCTCCTACTCCAGAAGAATTAGAAGAGGACGAAGTTTCCTCTGAGGAGTCTTCAATTATAGTGGGAGAAGATGCCCTAACCAGTCAGCATGCTGTCGAGCAAGGAGTTTCTTCTTCCGAGCAACAGCTGGTGCTCTCCGAACAAGTCATAGTTCCCTCCGAGCAACCTGCCTCCTCTTCCCAACCTCCCGAGAAGGTTTTGGGAGATAAGGAAAAGGTGTAGTGTTGTTCGGTTTTCTCTTTCTATTTTTCTTTTTGCTTGTCAAATGTAACTCAAAACTTGTAACTTCAAATTTCATGATCTAATAAAACTTGAGTTCTTTTCTTCCATACGATTGTCTCTTTTCTATTTGTACTCTATCTTGATCTTCTTTTTTATGATTAATTTTTCTTTCTCTGCTAGTTTTTGGCCAGGATGGATCTGCTACCTGCCAATGATACAAAGCTGATGCAACAATGTCATGAATATTATAAGGCTGGTCACACAGACCTGAGTGCATCATAAGTTGCCGACATCCTTGGTCATGATGCTTCAGAACAAGCAGTCGAAGCTTATCAATACCTGAAGTGCTTACTTGACCGAGCTGTGGCCAATAATGTGGCTTACTATGAAATGATTGAGGATCTTCAATGTACGCTAGAAGACCTTCAGAATCAGTACAAGGAATCGACTGCCCTGTTGCATGAACGGTATGAGAAGAGGTATCAGCAGCTTTCTGCCGAGAAGGGCTACGAGAAGCTCATCGTTGGGTACGATGTCAGGGAGAGAACCCTAAAGGGTGAAGTTGAAGATGTAGACAGATTGCTGAGCTGTTGGAGCAAGAGAATAATAATTTGCAGATAGAGCTAGCACAGTTAAAGTCTGCAGCCTCTTCTTCAACAGCCCTAATCCCAGTGACTGGCAAGGAATTTTCCTTTTCGGAGGTTGAGAATGCCAAATTTAGGGAAGATTTGGACACCTTGAGGAGGTCGGGTCCTTCCACGTCTCCTCGGGGACGAGCAAGAGCTCCTCGGGGATGAGGAAGAGCAGTTCGGGTTCTTATCGAGGAATAGAGGACAGTATCTGCCTTAGAGAACCAGGCCTTCCAACTAAAGGCGAAGAACCAGGCGTTATCTGATATGTCAAAGAAGATTCGAGACCTGGAAAAACAGCTCTCTGCAAAGAAATCAGTGTTGGAGACTAATGAGCTTTTTGTCAAGAGTCTCCACGAGAAGCTTGAAAGGCTAACGTATCAATTCCACAAACAGCCCAGGGAATTCTGGATGGCCGGATACAACGAAGCACTATTCCACTTGGATGATCGTATCCAGAACGCCAATAATGAGGGCTACAAACAAGGCTGGCTGAATGCCCTAGGTGTGCTGAAGCTCGAACAAGGACACTATCTGTGGGACTACCATGATCCCGGGGTGCTCGACTTGCCTGTGCCACCGTACAATCTGGACATGGAATGGATCCCAGCTCGTGTCATTCCTCGGAGCTTAGTTACAAAATACCTCGGTGACTACAATCTTCATTCTCAAATCGAGGTATCTCGTCCCGAGCATCTATTAGATCGACCTTCTGTGATGAACGTCAGGATGCTGAAGGATTTGAACTTCATCAATTCTCCTCAGTCTTTAAATGATCCGCTGCTAGCGAGGAACCTATATCTAAAGCTGAGGGGAAAAGACCAATAGAATAGGAGTTTTTAATGTAACAGTTAGTATACATATCAATGTAACTTTCCTTTTATCATCAATGTAATTTATTTCGAATTTAATGAAAAACTTTCATTTCTGTTTGCAAATCTAAATTGCTATTGTCTTGTAAATATCAAACACTTTACATTTATGCATATCTGTTAAAAAGATAATAATAGTGTTGTTCATCGACCAACTTAGTAGAAAAGTTACAAGTATCAGTAATGCTACTCGATAATTCAATAATCAATTAATGAATATAACTATGTTTAAAAATTTTCCAACCAACCAAGGTTATTAAATTGTGCTCGTCGACCAATGTAGTTAGTGAGAGTTGATCCCCGACTAACCATACTTGGTAAATTTTTATCTTTTTCATAAAATGTGTCTGACCAACCAAGGTCAATAAATTCTCCTCGTCGACCAACTAAGTTGGTACAGTTTGGAATATTTTCTCCTCGTCGACCAACTATGTTGGTACAGTTTGGAATATTTCGTTTCCTAGCCAAACAGGTTGGCATTTTTAGGAATATTTATCCTCATCGACCAACTAAGTTGGTACAGTTTGGAATTTTTCTCCTCGTCGACCAACTAAGTTGGTACAGTTTGGAATATTTCATTTCCTAGCCAAACAGGTTGGCATTTTTAGGAATATTTCTCCTCGTCGACCAACTAAGTTGGTACTGTTTGGAATTTTTTCTCCTCGTCGACCAACTAAGTTGGTACAGTTTGGAATATTTTCTCCTCGTCGACCAACTAAGTTGGTACAGTTTGGAATATTTTCTTTGAGTGGTCTGCCGAGTTTTGTCGAGTAGTGAACAACACTAGTATTCCCCGAAAATTTTTCAATAAACAGAGAGACTTGCAGAATATTTTCATTTTATTCATACTGATGGAAACTGTGTTACATATACATCACTGATAATACTTGCGCAGATGCTCTGCATTCCATGCATTCTTAAACTCCTCGCCTTCTAAAGTGGCTATTCGATAAGTTCCTGGTCGAACAACTTCTGTAACTCGGTATGGTCCATGCCAGTTTGCCTCCAATTTATTATGCTTTTGAATTACTTTCTTCAGCACATAGTCTCCTTCTTTCAGATCGCACTTCTTCACCCTCTTGTTGTAGAACAAAGATGTTCGCTGCTGGTAAGCAGCATTTCTAATGGCTGTTTCTTCTCTAACTTCCTCGAGCATGTTTAAATCCAGTCTTCTCATTAAGTCGCTGACAAGGGAATTGAAATTCAGTACCCTGTGTGTGGGGAGGCCCAACTCGGCAGGTATGACAGCTTCACTTCCGAACGCCAGCATGTATGGTGATTCTCCAGTTGCTACTCGGGGAGTAGTTCGGTAAGCCCAAAGTACTGATTGTAGCTCGTTGATCCAGTTTGCTTTCGCATCATCCCATCTTTTCTTCAAACCGTTCAGTAGCGTTCTGTTTGTCACTTCAGTTTGTCCATTGCTTTGAGGATGGCCTAGTGCTGAATGAACCTTCAAAATGTTTGATTGATGACAATAGGCAGCGAACTCCTCGTTATCAAATTGTGTTCTATGGTCTGTGATGAAAGCATGAGGAAGACCATATCGGCAAATGATGTTCTTCCAAATAAATTGGTACACCTTCTCGTAGGTCATATCAATGAGTGGCTCAGCTTCTACCCACTTAGTAAAATAATCCACTGCGACGACGAGGTACTTGAACCTTCCTCGGGTCGTTGGCAGTGGTCCAACTAAATCAATTCCCCACATAGCAAATGGCCAAGGGAAAGTTATGGGTGTCAACAATGCTTGTGGAGTTCTTCGGATGGAGGAAAAACGTTGGCACTTGTCACATTTCTTGGCATAGGCTATACAATCTGCCCTCATCGTCGGCCAGTAGTATCCTTGCGTCATCACCCTTTGTAAAAGTGTCCGACCTGCTACATGTGCTCCACAAGACCCTTCATGGATCTCTTCAATTAAATCTTTAACCTCGGTGGGATGTACACATCTTTGCAAACCTGCCATAATTCCTCGTCTATATAAAATACCATGAGTTAGTACATACCGAGCAGCCTTAAACTTCAATTTCTTGGCTGCAAGCTTGTCAGTTGGCAACTCTCCTTCCTCGATATATACCCTGATGGGATCCATCCAAGATGATCCTAAATCAAGGGTGATAAAATTCATCTTCAGATCTTCATCAATACTCCGACCAGCTAACACTTCAATTGGGATTGTTCGTCGTAGCTCGGTACGAGTAGCTGATGTTAGTCGAGCTAGGGTGTCTGCTCTCGCATTCTCCATTCTTGGTATTCTAACCAGCTGAATAGCGGTAAATTCTGATAACAGTTCCTTTGCCTTTGCATGATATCTGATCATTAATTCTCCTCTAACTGCATATACTCCCATCATTTGGTTTACAATTAATTGAGAGTCACTGAAGATCACAACCTGCTGTGCCTCCATAATTTTTGCCAAATTAAGCCCTGCAATCATGGCCTCATATTCAGCCTCATTGTTGGAAGCTTTGAATTGGAAACGCAAAGCGTATTCCATGTCGACCACATCTGGAGTGCTTAGAACTATCCCCGCGCCACATCATGCAGTGCAAGATGAGCCATCTACATATAGCCTCCATATAGGTAACTCGTCTTCAAATTTTTGATCAGTTAGAGTTCCTCGGTGAAATATTTGCTGCTTCTTTTCATCCTCCCCGGATTTTTCTCACTCCTCGTCGATCATCTTTTCATGCCCTTTTACCAACCGAGGTTGGTCTGAGCTCGAATTTAATGATCCTATAACATCCACTTGCCCTTTTAACAACCGGAGTTGGTCTGAGCCAGTGTTTGTTGATCCTGTAACATCCACAGGTTGATCAGCGAGCGACTCTTGTTCCTCGTCCGGAGTCCTCCCAATTATCTCTGCATCACATCCTGTAACATCCACACTCCCTTTTACCAATCGGAATTGGTCTGGGCTTGTGTTTGTTGATCCTGTAACATCCACAGGTTGACCAGTGCGCAACTTCTGCTCCTCGGGGGTATCAGGATAGGTGAACTCCGCTATGAAATCTGCTACAGCTTGCCCTTTTAGTGATGACCTGGGTTCATAAATTATATCATATTCTCCGAGCTCTATTGCCCAGTACATCAATCTCCCTAATTTTTCTGGCTTGTGAAGGGCTTGTCTTAATGGCACATCGGTGTATAGTACTATAGTGTGAGCCTGGAAGTATGGCCTCATTCTCCTACTCGCCTCAATCAGCGCTAGTGCCAATTTCTCCAGCCTTGGATATCTGATCTCTGCTCCTCGGAAGTCCTTACTTGTATAGTAAATTGGCTTTTGTACTCCATTCTCCACTCTGATCAACGCTGAGCTAACTGCATTCTTGGATACTGCAAGGTATAAGTACAATTTTTCTCCCATCACTGGCCTGGACAACAATGGAGGTGCTCCCAAGTATTTCTTCAAGTCTTGAAAAGCCTTCTCGCATTCATCATTCCACTCAAAAGTCTTTTTGAGTGTCTTAAAGAATGGGAGACATCTATCAGTTGCTCGTGACACAAATATGTTGAGTGCCGCTACTTGTCCTGTGAGACTCTGTACTTCCTTCTTCGTTGTTGGAGATCGCAGCCCTAATAGAGCTTTTTTTTTCAGGATTTACTTCAATGCCTCGCTGATTGACAATGTACCCGAGAAACATACCTTCTCGTACCCCAAAGACGCACTTCGTCGGGTTCAGCTTCATTTGATATTTATCTAGTTGATCAAAAGTCTGGCTTAAGTCAACTAGATGATCGGCAGCTTTCTTGCTTTTTGTCAGCATATCGTCAACATAGACTTCCATGTTGTCACTGATTTGTTCATCAAAGACCTTGTTCATCAGCCTCTGATATGTCTCACCTGCATTTTTTAAACCAAAAGGCATAACATTATAACAATAAGTTCCCCTAGGGATAATAAAAGAAGTACTCTCCCTGTCTTCGGGTTTCATTTTGATCTGATTATAACCAGAATAAGCATCCATGAAGCTCAGCAACTCGTGTCCCGAGGTAGCATCCACCAGTTGGTCAATTCGGGGCAGTGGAAAGTGATCTTTTGGGCATGCTTTGTTGAGGTCGATGAAGTCTACACACATCCTCCACTTGTTATTTTTCTTCTTTACCATCACCACATTAGCTAACCAATCTGGATATTTAACATCTTCAATGAAACGAGCTTTCTGGAGTTTCTCGACTTCCTCCTGTATAGCTTGATTCTTCTCGGGACTGAATACTCTTCTTCTCTGCTTCACAGGCTTGATTTCCTTATTCACATTGAGTTCGTGACATAAGAAGTTTGGGTCAATCCCAGGCATATCTTCATGACTCCAGGCAAAAGTTTGTCTTCTGCTTCTAAGGAAAGTTATCAATTCCTGTTTTAGTGAGGCTTCCAATGATGAACCTATTTGAGTAGTTCGTTCAGGGTGTTCGTCGTCCAGAATGATATTTTCAGTAGCCTCCACCACTTGACCCTTCACGAGTTGCGAATCATCCCGAGGATCCAAGGTTTCAATTTCTGCACCTTCATCCACTTGATAGGTAGTAGTCTTTTTCTTTGATTTTTCCAATTCATCTTGCTCGGCGGATGAATAATAGCACTCCCGAGCTACTTTCTGATCACCTTTCATAACTCCTACTCCAAAGTTTGTTGGAAATTTTAGGCATTGGTGCACTGTAGATGGTACAGCCTCGAACTTCTTTAATCCTACTCTTCCCATGATGATATTGTATGATGACTGGACATTCTTATCCATCACGAAAAAGCGTATTCTTTCTGTCCGACAAGCAGGCCACGTACCAATGAATATATCCAACTTGATCGTCCCAAGTGGAAACACTTTCTCGCCAGCAAAACCGATGAGGGGTCTGTGGTAAGGCTCCTGTTGAGATAGCTTTAAATTTAAACTATCGAAACACGAGTAGAACATGATGTCTGCCGAGCTACCATTATCGACCAGCACTCTTGAAATCATTACCTCCTTCATTCTCATCTTGATTACCAGTGGATCATCGTGAGGATATAAAAAACCTGCAAGGTCATTTTTCGAAAAACCGATGACCAGTTTCTCCTTGTTCACCTTTCTCGGGCGATCTTCCTCAGCTAAATTTATTCGCTGAATGTACGAGCAAGCTTGAGCCTCTCCGAGGTAAGCTTTTCTTTCTGCAGTAAGGTATCCTCCTCCTGGATCTCCTCCTGTAATAACATTACAATCAAATAACCCAAAGCGTATTGAAAATACCTCTCATTCTGGCTGCCATGGTTTCTTGGGAAGATCGGGGTCATCATCTGGATCATCTTCATGGTTTCTCTTCTTTTTCTCCTCTGCTCGACGAGGAGATCTAGACCTATCTCTAGTTCGGTCGTTGTTTTTTCTTTCGCCTCCCCGATCAACATACTTTGCTAGCTTTCCTCGTCGGATGAGTGTTTCAATCTCGTTCTGAAGAGCTATGCAATTTTTTGTCATATGGCCATGATCCTTATGGAACTCGCAATATTTCTCTCTATTCCTCGTGTCAGGGTCTGACTTCATTTTCTTTGGCCAGTTTAACTCCTCGCTGTTCTTAATTTCCTCCAAGACGTGGTTGATATTTGCCTTCAAAGGCGTGTAATTATCAAATTTCTTCAAGACCTCCCATGACGACCTACTTTTGGAATGTTTGTCACCACCATTGTTCTTATGCTCTTTATTCTTAGCTTTATCACCTTCCCCCTTGGTTTCTTTGGAGTCCATATTCTTCTTCGCAGACATAGCCTCCTCAGCATTCATAATCTTGGATGCTTTTCCCATCAGGTCCGACATGGTTCGAGGTGGGTCTTTGGCCAAAGTGTAGTACAACTTGTTTGGCAGCAGTCCACTCATCAAAGCAGTAATTGTTGTCTTCTCCTCATAATCAATGACTTCGAGCTTCTCGTTATTAAAACGAGTTATATAGTCTCTAATACTCTCACCAGCTTTTTGTCTAACACTTAACAAATGTGCTACTCGTTTAACTAGCTTTGCTCCGAAGCAGAAATTTCCAATGAATAACTCGGCCAGTTGAAGAAAAGTTGAAATCTTACCCCGAGAAGATTATTATACCATATCTGAGCAGATCCGGTAAGAGTTCCTGAGAATGCCCTGCATCTCATCTCGTCGGGGACAACATAGATGTCGGCAGCAGCTTAATACTGTTCTATATGAAGGACAGGGTCAGTTTTCCCATCATACTTGGGAGTCACAACAGGTGCTTTAAACTTTGATGGTGTTGGAAAATCAATAATATCCTGGACAAAAGGTGTTCCTCGAACAAAGGTTCGTTGTAGAGGGTTCTTAGCCTTAGCCATTTCCCCTAATCTATCCTCCAGTCTTTGAATAGATCCTTTCCATGCATCATTCCCTTCCTCGATCCTATTGGTTCGAGCAACTGATCACGTTGAAGTGGCTTCCTGGGATTTATCTCGACGAGCAGCTGGTCGGTCGTCGGATCCATCTTGACGAGCAGCTGGTCGCGACTGGGCAGATCCTTCCCTTAAATCTGATTGTCGTCGAAAGCTCCTCGACGCTGTATTAGGAGGACTTTTGTTCCTCCTAGGGCCTAATAGATCTAAAGGAGAAGCCTTACTTAATCTTTCCAATGCACTGGCCCTTTCTGGGGAGAGGGTGACACGTTGTTCAGTATCTGTGGCTCGCATTGACGAAGTTCGTCCAGGTTGATAAGAAAAATCTTCAGATTCCTCATTGCGATATGAACTAGTACGCCTAGTACGCACAGAAGGCGCACGGGTATTTATTTGAATGCTTCGTGATCCGAAACGGGCTGGCGCACCGCCATGGAGGGTTTGGATGAGTTGTCGCATCGTTTCTTGCATGACGGTCTGGCCCTGAGCCAGATTCGCCATCATTCCAGTCAGATCTGGAATAATTGGTGGAGCAGATGGATTTGGAGGGGTTCCAGTATTTCGATTACTGGATTCAGGTATATCAGCCATTGATAATGGATTGTTTTTTATGAGAAAACGATTTTACCAGTCGTTTCCCACAGACGACGCCAATATGTTGATGTAAAAAATTAGATCACTCTAATAATTCAATCACAGATAAATAAATGAGACAAAAGATTTTTAAAGTGGTTAAGCCTTATATGAATGGCCTACGTCCACTGTTGTTTTATTGCTGAGTGTTTGGGAATTCTCGATTTGTGAGAAATTGCGTTATGGATCCCAGAGTTTGGATTCAGAATCAGATCCCCTTACAATGAGGATTGTACAACGTATTTATAGCCTTGAGGCTGTCATCTGAAAGGGTGATACATTAAATGATATACATATGAAAGGGTAATACATTTAATGCCCTTTAAGCGTGTGCGTCTAAATGATAAGCATTTAATGAACCAGTTGAATTGTTGGCTATTCATCAATTAATGCTCTGTTCGAGATGCAGCTCGGACCGCCTGAGTAGCTCGGACCGCCTGAGCTTCTCGGTGCTAATGAGTTCCTCGGAGAGGTTCTGTTCCTTGGAGCATAAGAGTTCCTCGGAGAGGTCTTGTTCCTCGTAGCATAAGAGTTCCTCGGATCGTATGATCATCTTGGAAGTGCTTGTTGTTGCCATGTAGATAGCCACGTGTCTTCATATGGTTGGTCCAAGTCAGCAGATTAAATTTGGTATCAACAATGAGTAACAAATATGTTCACATGATTAACACACACACACACACATACACACACACACACACACACACACACACACACACATATATATATATATATATATATATATATATATATATCAAGCATACCCAAATTGTCCCTATCCCAAAATGATAGTTTGTCAATCTAGTTATAGGTTTACTATCTCTCGAAACCTTAATTATAACAATCTTTACGATATTTCATACATATACCACAAATTAGGTTAACGCATCCTCTCAAGCGTGCCCCAACTATCCCAATCCCCATCATTAGAATGTTCAATACATTATTAGGCTTATTAGATCTCAAACCATTTAAAATCATTATCATGGTTTATCACGCTTTAAACTATGAGTACACCTCTTTATCTATATTTTATTTCATAATATACAAATGTATCACAACATGGATCACTAAGTCAATTAAAGGCTTATATTCTCAAACCCTAATTATTACCCCAAATATTTTAGTTTGTTGTATTACAAACTATATTTCCCAATCTAAATATGTATATATGCCTCATCTCTTATAGTATATATATATATACACACACACACACACTAAATAATCTAATTAAATCTCTCGAAATGGAAACAAAATAAATAATCCAAAAAAAGACCCGAATGCAACCTAACAATAATCCAGATCGATCCAGTCTAAATCCTAATCGATCCAATCTTTCAGGTCGAAAATCCTTCCTCCAAAAATGTTTTCGTATAGGCCCTCACCTCTATTAAAATCACACCCACGCTTCAAAAACACACACTAAACCCCATTTTTAGGGGTGTAAACTATATATTCATAATCCTAATTTTATTCTACAACTAATAATATCATTTTAACGGGAATTAAGGTTCAAATATATCAAAACCCAAATTAAACCTAACTTCATCCCCAAACTTCAATTGGTCCGATTTACATGCGATTTCAGATTCCAAAACATCAAATTAATATAGGACAATCACAATTACAAGTGATTCAGTCCTAAATATACATTTTAATACAGAATCATAACTTATAATGGTTCAATTAAAAGTTTCCAATAAAACTTTCAATTAAGTCAGATTACAAAACCCATCAATAGTTTAATTCATAAATCTAATTAAACCCAACACGAATATGGTCTAGATAGCAAATTAAATCCCTAAACAAGCTTCGAAATCCCAAATCAATATAAAATATATATGAATCATAAACCAGTTATAGATTATACAATGATAAAGCAAGAGATTTCTTGTCTGAATAGTACGAACAAGTGATTCTTCTTCTTGATCTCTTGTTCTTCATACTCAAAGTTACTCTCAATTCTCTGGGGGAGTTAGGGTTTGTGTTTTGTGTGTATTTTGTCCAACTAATGAGGGCTAATACCCTTAAAATAAGTCTAAAATTTCAGGTCACCAAAATGCCTAATTTTGGATCTCTAAACGAGCCCAAAATGCTACCCAATCTAGTCCAAAATTTATCCCAAAGGTATTCCTACCCAGAGGACCAATCCAAGGCACTAAAAACACTTACCCAAGTCTCTGTGACACTCAAGAGTCAATACAAATGGTAGAAACTCATCTCACAAGGTAATACCTAACATTGTAATTAAAGTATACACACATAATTTTACGCGTAACAAATAGTCCAATATCATATAATAAATGTCACCAATTAGTTATTTATAACAAGAGACACTAAACCACATCATATACAAAATTTAATTACCATAAAAATCACGCATTTCATTATTACCAAATCACTCAAGTAATAATTTATTCCATTTATTAACTTATATCTCAATTAATAAATAATAATTAAAAGCCACAAAAATACGGTATATTACACTAGTTCCTTTCGCTGGTCCATGCCCCGGTGGGGGTGAGTTAACACATGTTTTACAACTAGTTGATTACCACTATGTCTGTCTTGTGGGTTTCTGTAGAATTTATTTTTACCTCTCATGGAGACTTTTACACCAAGTATGATCGGAGCAGATCGTCCCTCCTCATATAAGAAACTTCTTTCCCGTAGAGGATTTAACTGAATTTTTGAGAAAGACTCTGGGAGTCTGTGGCAGCGTCGCATGCTAGCTCATATTCTGACCCTATCTGTATGAGAGGCTTAAGTGATTTTGGGTGATTACTTGATATGATTGTGGAAAGATTTGGTTTTGAAGGTTTATGGTGAGGCGTCCGATCAATGACAGATTATGGTAGCAGGGGTTATGAAAGATGATGTAGTGATCCAAACTTAGATTTTCAATATGTACCAAGGCATATGTGGATACGAACTCGAAATGGGGACTACTAGGGACCCCCATAGGGTGATGATGGTTATGATGATGATAATGGAGCGGATCCCTCTGGTAATTTAGGATAGTTTATGTGAAGATATTTGCAGGAAATGGCTGATTTTGTTGGGTGTTGGATTCTTGTAGGTTTGTTGGTGTAGATTTTGATAGTACAAATATAGCACCCTGTCGCGGAATGTATTCTTCTCTATTTAGTTCGCAGGCATACCACATAGGTCATACAGGCCGCGGCCAAACCTCATTCAGGGCGCGGCCAGAACTCACTCAGCGCGACATCCCATCAGGACCAGATGGCACAGGGTGCAGCCCTGTCCATTATAGGTTGCGGCACTCCACCGTATGGTGCGCGGCACCCCTCCATCAGCTTACAACACTACTTGCTTTGCAGGCCGCACCCCCCTCATCCACAACTGCTGCAGACTTGGTATACGCCACGTGCTCAGGGCATGTGACTCAACACATTTCCTCATAAATAGAGGACCACACCTAGAATGAGAGGGGATCGATTCCATACCCGTCCGGGGCAGTCTCTGCAATACATATTCTCTCTACACGACCTCAACACACGGCTTGGAGGTCACACATCTACATCACATCCACCTCCCGGGCTCACCGGAGTCTCCAATACTGCCATGTATTCACCCTTATTCTCATACTTGTACGCCTCTTTAGGCATGATTATATTGTATAATGCAACGCACATAATGAGAATGGAGCAACACAGTGGACGTAGGCCCATTTTAGGGGTTGAACCACTCTATATCTTGTCTTCTCTCTATTTATTTGCTTTACTTATTTGTTACACACTTTACTCTTGACTTGCTGGTATGAGAACGCCTTATGGCTGATTTCTCGTATCATCAATCTGGCGTCGTCTGTGGGAATCGAGATATTTCAATCTTGTTTATCTACATATATGAGTTCTTAAACACCTTATTCGACCCCTGAGGATCCTATGGATCATCTTCTCACGGGTCGGTTACTGGTTATTGGGCTCCGCTTTACATTCGACCCCTTCAACGGGTATTTCATATTCCTGGATCTGTCTTTGGATCTTCATTTGATGGCTTTGGATCTGTCTTACATACCCCTTTGATATCATTCCATCTAGATAATGCTGAAAGGCATGGTGGACTTTAGTCCCGAAAAGGTGGATGATTAGGGAAGGGCTATATTTACTCCCCTTTTTGTTGCCATCTACCTATGATCTAGGGGTTATCATTGAAAGTGTGCCGTATTGTGAACCGCAAGGGAATTCTCTCATCAATGGACCCTAGTAGGTTTTCTTCACGTGGTGGGGAAGAGGGTACCAGTTCCTGTCTTGTGACCTCTCCACTGCCTAGGCAGGGGTGCGTCCCGTAAGTTCAATAGCCTCTCGTGCCGCGACCCCTACTAGCGCAGACCTATTTCAACAGATCAAAATCATCGTAGGAAGGACTTAAGTGGCCTTCAGATCGACCTTGGTGAATAACATTAAAGGGCTGCGGCAGTGCACTTGTGTGCCATACTTGCCGCAGCCTCCTCAGCAAATCATGGAGCAGTTCAACCCCTCCTTCCCAATACTTCTGTGATCACTCACTTCTGTTAGTTTTGTCTCAGATTATATATACTTTACAAAGACTAACAAAAGCATAAATGGAAGGAGAATTCAGCCAGAGCGCAGAAGTCAATAATGAGATCGTGCAACTGTACAATCACCTTAATCACCTCTATGACAGTCATGCCTCACTTCAGACCCAGGTCAATTATCTAACTCAGAGGGTGCTAATGCTAAAGGCCGCGGCCTCTAAGAATATAGGCGCGGGTGCGAAGGAAAAAACTCAACCACCCTTGTCTGCTGCGGAAGTTAAAGAGGCCGCGGAATCAACCGGCAGAAGTCAGAAAAGGAGAGCAGCGAAATCAGAGAAAAAATCGGGTGTCTATACGCCGTTGATTTTCTCGATTGAAGAGATCTTTGAGTTCATCAAAGAGGACAAGCTTTTGAGGTGGCCAAAAAAGTTGAGAGCTCCACCCCACAAGAGGAACAAAGATCCTGGTTAAAATTCCATCAGGACCATGGCCATGACACAGAGCAATGCTATGCTCTGAAGGATGAAGTTGAAAGGCTAATCGGGCAAGGGATGCTGCAGCGATTCCTGAAGAATGCATAAAGGACCCAGCCGGACCTGACAGAGGCTGCATGCCGCACCTCATCCTTAGTCTTTTTAATTTCAACTATTTCTGTTTATGCTTTATGAAGCTCATTAGAGCCTTAATACTCAAGACTTTATGTTTTGTTAACAAAGTCATTAGCTGAAGCATACATATATAAATATATGAATTAGCAAATTTTGCCATATCTGATATCTCTCTTGGTTTCATAATCTGTTATCTCACAAAAAGACCTTTTGTCTCAAACAGATTCCAGAGGAAGAATAATAAAATTATCTCGAAGGATTATCTTACTTCAGGATGCACTTATGGAGGGATTACAATCTTAATCAGCTCAAAACTTCCCCTCACGAGGTGCAACTATATCTTAACTTCTGATGATCATGTTCATGAAAGAATCTGAGAATTCAAGGAACTCTTATTAGCCACGGGAGCTTACAACGCCCGTTCTCAGCTTTTGGAAATCATAAATGGCCGCGGGGGTTTACAATGCTCGCTCTTAGCTTTTGGGATGCGTCAACGAGCTGGGAGGCTTATAATATCTAGCCAGGGATGGATTTATATATATCAGCAGCTGTGGGTGGCTTAATAACATAACCCAGCCTGGAGAGGCTTGAGAGTGTCTCGCATATTAGCTGTGGGTGGCTTAATAACATAACCCAGTCTGGAGAGGCTTGATAGTGTCTCGCATATTAGCTGTGGGTGGCTTAATAACATAACCCAGCCTGGAGAGGCTTGATAGTGTCTCGCATATTAGGGCTTGGTAACATGACCCAGCCCGAGAAGACTTGGAAATACCAACGTATGTCTATAGAGGCACATTGTTCAGATGAACCAGAAATGTGTCGCATCCCACCGATACGGTTGCAGAGCTCTAGGAGCCATTCATTCATGAAAGTGCTGAGGCACTAACATCTTGAAGCATGAGAAAACTACAACTGCCACAGCGTCAAATGCCACGGTGGAGGACAATCAGTTGTACCAAGTCTAAGGAAAGGCTTTCTCTATATGTTCCATGTTGGTTATGGGATGATAAAAGATAGGCAATTCAGACAACCAGGTGCAATGAAAGCAGCTGGGGATCCGTGCAATCAGCAAGCCCCAACCTTGAAATCATGTCCGCGGCAATCAAGTAAAGACGTTTACATGACGCGGAATAATAAAGGGCCGCAGCTTACACGCAGCTGCCTTGTGACGCAGCAGTCGATGTCCTTCGAGAGTAAAATGGCACCATTTATGTGGGCGCGAACATTGGTAAAAAATCATGCTACGAAGAAATCGATCTATGTCCGCGGACTTAAAATGTTATGTTTATCTAGACAAGGATGCATTTTCAAATATGAAGCAGTTACATTCAACCATTCATTATAGCAAGCAATCAATCGTACACAAAGTAGCAAATATGGCCGCAGCCTTGGTATTAATAGCCAAAGATTACAGAATGAAGGCCGCAGCCACAATAGAAATTTAGATTACAGAAAGAAGGGACGCAGCCCTGTGCTACGGATAACAGAAATTGAATGAGTTTAAGAGGCTGCGTCATCATCATCATCAGCCTCTTCTCCATCCGCGACAGTTTCTGTCTCTCCGTCTACTGTCGCTGCTTCAACCTCAGCTCTCAGCCTTGCTCTCTCTCTTCAGCTGTTGCCCTAAGTTCAACGATGCACTCTTGATGTTCGGCATCTCTTAACTTCCAGGCAAGGACCTCCTCCTTGGCCTCAGGGAACCTCTTAATAAATCTTTTCCGCAGCTTCTGGTAGCCACGGAGGTAGGCTCTGTTGTTGACAAGGAAGAAGTCCTTGGAGCCTTTAAATGACTTCACGACATGATCTATGGCTAGCTGGAGGGCGTCACCATGGTCAACCTCCAACCTTTTTATTACCGCGGTATGATCTTCGTCTTTTTGAGCGGACTTGCTTCCAACTCTTCATATTTCTGCTGGAGTAGGGCGAGCTTGGTATTTGAAATCTCCGCGACACGGGCGGCTTCAGCAGTCTGGGCCTGGGAGGATTTCAGGGATTCCGCGACTTGCTTAAAATTCTCCCCCGCTTCCTCCCTCGCCTAGATTTCTTTCTCAAGGTCCATGTGGGCTACCTGAAGAGCCGCAGCAGCAGACTTCTTCCCAGCTTTTAAAGAAGAAGTCCGTGCAGCCTGCAAGTCTGTGGCATGAGTACTCTTTTCGGCCTCCTTCAGCCTATATAAGGCCTCGTACTTCCTCTTCTGGACCACCATCACATCTGCGGCCTGAAATAAAAGACGTTAGAAAAAAAAATATGGAAAAATATGAGATCCAAAAGTTAAAGAATGACAACTGGTACGTACCCTCAGAAGGCTATGGAGGCCACAGTCCTTCAGATCTTCATGATCTTCTCCCACTAGCCTGTCAAGGTCCGCGGCATCCAAGGCTCTTTTCATCCCCGCGCAGCCTTTGCGGTAGTGTCCCAAGAGGAATTGGGGTCAGGCTGCCTTAATTGGGGCCTTGGTCTACCATCAGGCCCATACTCTCCGCGGAATTGAGGAGGTGGCAAGTTCGCGTTAAACGCCACAACAGTTGGCGGCGGGGGAGAGGATGAATGAAGGGGCACATCGGTTGACATTAAGCCCACCGCGGCCAGGATTTCCCCCATGTCATCATCAAAATGGTCATGCGGAAGGTTCTCATCATTAACCATTTGATCCACGACAAGTGTTGTAGTTTTTTTGGCAGGAGCCACGACAGAGGCAACATTATTTTCTCCGGAGGGGGCGCGGCAAGTCCCTTGGACTTGGACCTCTTCCTCTTTCTGCTCCGCGCAGTATTATTTAGGACGATTGCATCCTCATCCATCTCCGCTAGCTGCGCCGCTAGCAGTTCCCTGTCAACTTCTTCACCTGAAAAGGAATGGCATGAGTTCAAGAAAATAATTAACCGCGGAGTAAAAATTATGGCGCAGTTTATTACCTTCCGCGCCCATTTGTCGAGGAATGGATTTGTCTGGGAAAAATCCCGCTTCAAATATGGTTGCTGACGTTACAAGTGTGCCGAACTTCTTGTGTTCAGCAGGAACTTTCGCGGCCTCGACAACTCTTTTTTCCTGCCTCTTGTTCAAGTGCAGATTGTCAAGGGCTGCAGAAAGAAAAGACAATTCAAAGGTTAGTGGAAGTTGTGCATATTTATGTGAAATAAAAGGACGCGGCTACAGTTTTATTACCTAATTTTGAGGGAGACCCCCACTGCTGCGGCATTACATATGTCCTTTCCCTCTCGTTCTCGTCGGGGTGCATCTCCCAGCCTTCGCCGAAGATGTAGAAATATTTCCCCTTCCAGTTCTTCACACTGGTCGGTCTCCCAGTGTAAAGGGTCTCATCCCTGCCGCGGCTTGAGAGGTAGTAGTAGCCCGCGAACTTCACTGGGTTCTCCTTTGGGCGGTAGAAGTGAAAGAACTCCGCGGGAGTGATGTCCTTTTTCAACAAATTCTCCCAAAGGACAACTGCGGCGAGAATGGCTCTCCAGCCATTAGGGTCCAACTGTGCTGGGGCCAGGTTCATTTCCTGAAAAATGCGGCGGATAGGAACTGGAACGGGCAGCCACAGCCCGTAAATGAAGGCGTGCAGAGGGAAGCAAACTCCATCATCGGATAGAACCGTGCACGGTCTTTGGTTTGCGGCAGGTGCTGAGCACGTCAAATTTTCTGGAAATTTAAAGGCCTCAGCCACCTGCTCAACCCAATCTTGGGTCATGAAGCCGCGGATATCAAGCGCGGCCAAGGGTCTCTCAGCCCTCCCAGATATACCACCTAGGTTATTTTTAACAGCCGCGGCACTGTCTCCTACACCCATTGGATGAGTACTTGAATTGGCTTCCTCTTCCATCGGCGGAGATTGGAAATCCTTCCCAGATGCCGTATCCGCAGAGTCTGAGTCAAGTATCACGCAGTTTGGACAATTTTTTAGTTTGCAAGGCCCTATTGATCTTAGAGGGGGTACGGAAGTAAGCTCGGGGGGAGAGGTCCCAAAGTACTTTGCCCAAAAGCCTCTCAGAAACTCATCTGGGTCAAAGCTCATATGGCTGCAGTAGTACCTGAAAAAGCAGAGTTCGCAGTTAGGCATCGCAACCAGTATGGTTCGTAAAAGACTTTAAGAAGCCGCAGAAAAATTATTTATAGGTCTTGGGAATACGTTTGGAATTATTTCCCTAACTAGTTATTAAGGGCCAACTCTACTACATGAACTTATGGGTTCGTACTGTCCCTACTAGCCGCGGCTACCTCCATGTCAGCAGAGGAACTTAGTCTGCCGCGGTAATAAAGGAGAATTACTTTAAGGCATTCCTGGCCATGGCCATTCCTAAATTTACAGAGTCAATTCGATGTGCTCTAGTAGCAATTAACGTTATTTAACATGGATATGTCTTGGGTTCATGGAAGTTTGAAGGCTGCTCGAGACTACAAGGGTGGTGATTTGATGCCGCGGATGATAATTTAAGGGACCGCGGCCATTTGGCACGGTATGACGCAGAAGGATCGTACCAGTTCACGAGAATGGGCATTGAAATCCTATCATGCCGCGGCCTCTATCCTAAACAATTGATTATCTAAATTCTAATCGTTTTTAGGATCAAACTCACAGAATACGAAGAGTTCGATTATGAACAACAAGAACAGTTGTATGTATTTCATATGTAGTATATGTGGGAAAGGGCAAAACGTACAAACAAAACCCTAGATTTCTAGCAAATAAATAGAAAAAAGGGAAGAAAACTGTAAATTTCAAAGGCTTTTACGAAAGTATAGTGGTTGAAAAATCACCTGAAAATGGAGAAAATTACAATGCTCAGCTTCAGACCGCCGCACACCACCTCGAAAGGTTGCCGGAATATGCAAGAGATAAAGTTCAGAGTTTCGCTCTCGATGTGCTCTAAAAAGTTTTGGAAACGTAATGAAGTCCACGGCCAGAAACAATTTATATAAGGGACCGTGGAAGACAAATCGTCGCTTTGGAAGTACCGCGGCACCTAGGCAATTGAGCCGCAGTCCCAATTGATCTCCCTTAGCACTACGGCTTGGGGGCTTATTGATAGTACAAATATAGCATTCTGCCGCGGAATGTATTCTTCTCTATTCAGTTCGCAGGCATACCGCATAGGTCATACAGGCCGCGGCCAAACCTCATTCAAGGCGCGGACAGAACTCACTCAGTGCGACATCCCATCAGGACCAGATGGCACAGGGTGCAGCCCTGTCCATTATAGGCAGCGACACTCATCCGTATGGTGCGCGGCACCCCTCTATCAGCTTACAACACTGCTTGCTTTGCAGGCCGCACCCCCTCATCCACAACTGCTGCAGACTTGGTATACGCCACGTGCTCAGGGCATGTGACTCAACACATTCCTCATAAATAGAGGACCACACCTAGAAGGAGAGGGGATCGATTCCATACCCGTCCGGGAAAGTCTCTACAATACAGATTCTCTCTACACGACCTCAACACACGGCTTAGAGGCCACACATCTACATCACATCCACCTCCCGGGCTCACCGGAGTCTCTAATACAGCCATGTATTCACCCTTATTCTCATACTTGTACGCCTCTTTAGGCATGATTATATTGTACAATGCAACGCACATAATGAGAATGGAGCAACACAGTGGACGTAGGCCCATTTTAGGGGCTGAATCACTCTATATCTTGTCTTCTCTCTATTTATTTGCTTTACTTGTTTATTACACACTTTACTCTTGACTTGCTGGTATGAGAACGCCTTATGGCTGATTTCTCGCATCATCAGATTTCATTGTCAATTTTACTAAAGGTCTGTGGGTATTGTTTGTTCAGTATGGTCACGAGTGAAGGTTTGTTATCGATTAATGTTAGTGTTTGGGAAAAATTGATGTTGATGCACCACGTAAATGTTTATATTTTTAACAAAGGTGTAGATACCCCATTCTGTTACCCTTAAACTCTCCTTAGGTCCTTAGCACCTCCCTTCATCACTACAAACCCAGGTCATACCCCGAGTACTGACCTAGAAGCCATCGGGAAACCCCAGGTTCCATTTAACCAAAAGTTAAAGTCTTCAGCTCTATTTAGAATGAATGAATATTCAAAGGGCACTGAAACCCCTTTCCAACGGCCCGCTCCGTGCGCAATTCTGACTTACGGTCCAAATGAACGATCCGTTTTACTCCTAGAGGTCACCAAATGCTTCCAGGGCCCAGTTGACAAAAGTTAACTCCCTGAACCAGATCAAATGCTTTGGAATGTCAAATTATATCTCCTAACCTTTCCAACGGTCCACCCCGTGCGTGATTCGAACTTACCATGCGGACAAACGATTCGTTTTCATCGACGATTCCCCGTCCAATAGACCGACAAATGTTTCCAAGCTATATTTGACCCAAAGTCAACTCCTGAACCCGAACGGTCCAAAGGACTTTAGAAGGTCTCTGAATTACCTTTCCAACGATCTACCTCGTGTATGATTTGGATCAACGGTTTGCGCTCTGCGATCGAATTTTCGAAACGGCCTGAAAGATACTGCCAAACGGCAGGTCCCAGACCCTGCCTATCGACAGTGTGCCTAAACGCACCTGCCGATTGGTAAGAATAGGGATATGCTGATCGGAAATGACCTAGGCCTATAAAAAGGAGGGCCTGACCTTATTTGTAGGAGAGCCCAGATCAGAAAGATATCACTCTCAGCAAATCATAAAATCTCTCTCGAAGTCAGTGCGATTTCCACATGCAAATCACTTTCCAACCTTCATCTTTCATCATCCTTTTCATCAAACTTGGTGAATTAATCATTCTCCATCATCATCCAAGTGCAAGGGATGCTCTCCAACATTCAAGATCAAGCTCAAGATCTTCAAGAAGGTCTAATTTTCAAGAAGGTCCAAAAAAAAAAAAAGGGTTTGCTCATAAATTCCAAATGGAAATTCTCACACTTTTCTTACACTTTTCTCACAACTAAAATACTTTTTCTACACACACACACACACACAAATAAGAGAAGTCCCCGGTTGGATTTATGGGATAAAACCCACCCCTCATTTTGCATGTGAATATGCGGACTTTGATGCCTCTATAGGCTACGTAGGCGTCTCGGGGAAAAATCCGAGATTCGAGTCCTATTTTTACTTTTTTTTAATCTCATATTCTCTCTAAATTATTTCTCCTAGATTATATATATATATATATACATATATTTGTTCGTAGTGGCGTATTATTCCACATGCATTGTCATTCCATCGTAACGACCAACATAAGGATAATCACGTAAATCCTATTTTTTAATATTTGTATACCTTCCTATGGATGACTCGCTTTACCTCTTCCATGGTACAAGTCGATAATTCCTACCTCCACTATATATACACATGCACACATATCACGAGGAAAATAAAGGAAATCCATGAGACACCGTAAGGGCGGAATGGGTGCCTAACACCTTCCCATTTCGTAACTTAGCCTCCGGACCCTTTTCGAATCATTTTGGTTTCGTTTGTATCAGTATGTCTTTGGATACTGTCCTTCGGGATGGATCCCTTTCTTTTGTCTATTTTGAGTAAAATAGACTGGCGACTCTATCTCTCTATATTTTTTACCTCACCCAAATGACGCCGACCGAAGCACTCCCGAGAGGGACGCATGGGACCTAGGATCCTCCATCATGCGCTCGCCCGCTGCGAGGATCGGGGATGGCCACAGTGGCGACTCTGCTGGGGACAAATGAGGGATAGACTCTATTTACATGGGTGTTATGTTTGTTTATACTTTCCCCCTATTTGCAATTTCCCCTTTATTACTAATGTGTACCCCATGCTTATGCTTCTATTCACACAGTTGTAGAAAATTCTCCATGTACACTTAGCACCGCGTGCACCTAGGATCACCTATATCCACATGTTGCACGCATAACCCACCCATACTTGGTATACCATTGGTACTCATACTTTGCTCCCAGTTCGGCATAATCAAGAAAGATACTCTCATCATAAGATATTAATAACAGGATCATGCATGATTCACACGACATCACCAAAGTGCATTGTTGTTGACCAAATTTTGTCCAGTAACTGAAGGGTTACTTCGTGATGGGCACTGGTCCGACAGGGCGCAATTAGCCTAAGAGATATGACTCTCACCTTCCATTGTCCAAGTACCTTCGACGTATATCGAACGATTTCCCTGCATTGTACCGCTTGACCGAAGTCATGATGGGAGGTATATCGCAGGGAAATCGTTCACGTACGCCGAGTATATCGAATTCGCTGTCACACGTATCGTCCCCACGAGGTATATAGTGAGGCAATTCATGTACACTCAGGTATATCAAATGGCTCGTCCACACGTACCGATTTCCCGCAAGATCAAGACGTATATCGTGGAAGTCACGCCAAAGGGGGGAACCTTTCCGATTCACCCAACCAAACTGCATACCCGCATATAAGTGTTAAGCCTAGGACACACATGTTAGATTATCGGTTTCTACCCGAAACTCTGTCGAAATTTTGGGTCGGCCTGCCACCCAAATTTTTTACGCATTTTTAAAACGGGACCTTATCCATGAGCCTGGTCACAAGTCCAGCCATAGCTTTGTATATATTACAAACCCAACTTTTCCAATCTCGGGTCCCGTCCAGCATTTTTATTTGCATTTAGGAGAATTTAATACAAGTGATAGCATAATAATTATAATAATCATGCTGAGGTCCGTCTCCCAAAAAAAAATCCAAAAATATATCTCCCTTATTTATCGAAAAGCCAAAAAAAAAATTCTCCTCTCTTTGTCAAAAAGCCAAAAATATTTTGTCTTCCAATACCAAAAAGAAAAGAAAAACGTCAAAAAAATATTTTCATTCTTTCTCTAAAAAATAAATCCCATTTTTGTGCCTTCTCAGGTCAATCGCAAGCCCTTGGCCTGGCTCCTTATTGTGGTCGATCTTTAGTCAAATCACCCTGGAGTAACGTCCGTTCCCCTGTTACTTCTTTCAAGTTCGGTATCCATCCGCTTTCTATGGAGAACACAGATCAAGTCCCCGTTGTGAAGCCGGATCTGACGGCAGTCCTGGCTCAGCTCGTGTCCAAGATTGATAACCTCCAAACTGAGGTCCAAGAGATGCAATAAAACCAAGTTCCCGTTCCTCAAGAGACCGAGGCCCTATTTCCTTAAGATATGGGTCCACCCGAGCCTATCCAGGTTCTCAAAGAGTATCAGCACACTGCACCTGCCCCTCCTGCTAATGGGTCGTCGCCTGCCCAGCTTTCGATGACGAATCTTGCCCAGCATGGCGATAACTTGCCTATGATCATTGATACGAAAGAGGAGGAATTGAAGTCGGTCAAATAAGACCTCAAAATGCTCACCAAGAAGTTTGACCAAGTCAGAATCTCAGGGAATTACATGGACTACACCCACATTCGCCTTATCCTAAAGCGAGGTTACCCGAGAAGTTTAAAATGCCAAATATCTAGAAATTCGAAGGAAGTGGGCCCCCGATTCTCCATCTTCGTAGTTATCACCGTTCCATGACTCTACTAGGGGCTTCTGAAGAAGTGATGGACCAATTGTTTCAGCAAACTATGAAGGATAGCGCCCTCCGATGGTTTTTGTCTCTCGAAGAGTCCAAAATTCGTAGTTGGAAGGATGTGGCTCAAGAATTCATGTCGCAGTACAAATACAACGAAGAGCTTGAGGTCACCCGCCGTGATTTAGACATACTCAAACAGAACTCTAGGGAATCAGTCAGTAACTTCATAGCCCGATGGAGGGAAAAAGCGGCAACCATGACCAATCGGCCTTCCACGGAAGAATAAGTCAGCATAGTGAAGAAGAACTTCTTACCCCAAGTCCGAGAAACGATGGGAGGATAATATTACCCCCACTTTCGAGCTCTCAGAGAAGTAGGATTAGAAATCGAGGAAGGTCTTGCTAAAACAGATGTGGAACCAAAGAAGGTGTTCGGACAGTTCACCCCCAGGAAATATGATAATCTTGCCAATGCCACAGTCTCAACCATCAATAATATCTCTCAACCAACCACATCATGGGCACCAGAAATCCGCCCTGTCCCAGTCCGAAAGGAATACACCGAGCTCCATTCTCCCCTCTCCAAAGTTTATCAAGCCTTGTTGAGTCGAAGCCTTATCAAACCCTTAGATCCCCGTCCATTACCAAATCCACTCCCAAGAAACTTCAAGGCAGATGCCCATTACTCCTTTCACCAAACAACTAGCCATACCACTGACCAATGCTTTCACCTCTGAAACATAATCCAAGGTCTAATTGACCGAGGTACCATCGCCCCACCAGCTAATCCTAAGCCAAACATTACTCACAACCCACTCCCAAATCATGACAATGCCATCTTCTTAGAAGAAAATCCAGAATTTGATCCATCAACACAAATCACGCCCATATACTCTCCTAAACCTCTCCAAACCTACCCATATTTCCTCCTACACCCTACTAGCCTCGCTGATCAGGCACTGTCACTCCTTACCAGAGCATGCATCGTAGTTCGTACCCATTTCGAAAATGGAAGTTTGGAATTATCAGAAGTCTCAAACCAACTCCTAGAGTTCGGGCTAAAATTACCCTCACAGATGATCATTGATTGCCAAAGGTTCAGTACGCTAATCTTAGAAGCATGAAATGGGCTCGAGAGTCAGATAGTTGGGTAGTACCGATCGATGAAGTTAGCCTAGATGATGTCCTCCAGATTATGGCAAAATTATTCAGGCAAACCAACAACATTTACAGTATCACCGAGTTATTCGATGCTTTGAAGCTACAAGGGTGCCTGGTCCCTTCATCCTTGCACATCCCCACCGATTGGGAAGACCTGTATGAAGAAGTTGTTGAAGTTGTGGAATGTATCGACTTTATATGGAAAGACAAAATTATTGCCACCGGATGAGGGGAAGAATTCAAAGATTCAAATTAAGAGCAAGCTTCAGAGAAAACTAGTCCGATAGCCGGCATATGTGGGCTGATATCATTCGAACAACTCCGTAGAGAAATAAATATGGTGGAAAAATAACCCAAGGTTGACAAGGAAACGGGATTCATGTTCTTCCTTTCTTCAGTAAATCACATGACCAGATCAGGGAGGCATTATTAGATCCCAAGCTCACTACCAGCCAATGATAAGGGGAAGGGCGTAGAAAACCTTCCTATGCCAGAAATGACGCTCGAGGAGAGCAAGATCCCCGATCAAATAAAGAAAACTCAAGCTAACATCACTCTATGGGGGCTTTTCATGTCTTCTCAGCTACATAGAAATTCTTTGATCAAGTTGCTCACTGTACCCAAAGTTCCTCCTTCCACCAAACCAGAAGAAGCAGTAAATTTGGTCAGATCTTTGACCTCTACCCGAATGCTATCCTTTTCCAAAGAAGAAATCCCAAGAATTGGGCCAAACCACAATCATGCACTTAACGTCTCCACTGAAAACCACAATCTAAATTTGGTCGTACCACTCTCTCTTGTCGATAATGGATCCGCCTTGAATGTTTTCCCACTGAAAACCTTAAAATGTTTAGGACTAAAAGAAAGCGACCTCGCTCCAACCTCCGATGTTGTGCGTGCCTACGCTAATACCCGTTGGAAGGTGATGGGATCCATAAAGCTTGTAATAGAGGCTGGCCCTATAAACCCTGTCGTCGAATTCCAAGTTATTGACATCCCAGCTTGTTTCAACCTGTTACTCGAATGACCTTGGCTTCAGAGTATCAAGGGTGTGTTTTCCTTACTCCATTAGAAATTGAAGTTTTTCGCCGATCGACGGGTCATCACCATTTTGGGCTACGACGATAATACCGAGGGTGCAAGTACCAGCACTCTAATTCTTGAGATACAGTACGGGTTAAATGATATGCTCCTCTTAGGATTCAGAGTTAAACCACTCCTACTCCCGGCAAGGGATGACTTCAAAGAAAGGGTTTGTCCAGAATACGACCCTCATGGCAACGCCAATGTGATTCAGATATTCTGAAACATGCACTTCATGCCCGGGCTGGGGTTAGGGCTAGGACAAAGACAACAAGGTATACTCGAGCCCATTGAACTGAAAAAATCTTTCCCTCCTTGTGTTTTGGGGTATCAACCATCAGAACAGGAGCTCAGAATAATCCTCCAGTCTCAACCAAAGAGAGGACTAGATTGCATTCAGACTATCCCAGGTGACTTCTTGAATGGACGATTCATCAAAAAGGGTGAAGACTTCCCCTTTTGAGACTTTTTGAAACCATGGTATGACCATATAGACAAGAATATGAAGCCTGGAATGGAGATTTTTTTCCAAGACAGCTACCCATGAGCCAAAAGTTCCCAACACCATGTACAACCACTCATCAAAGATTCCAAAAAGATTGAGGAAAGTGACTCCAAAGATTCCTTCAACTTAAAGACACTGGGACTGACACTCTGCATGGTTCACTCAGGCACTACATCACCGGATTCGTCCCAACTGATTAAAGTCGTTGATACACCTCTCCTCAACTGGCATGCTGCGCCAGTTCTACCTGCTGAAATCTCCCCTAATCCTAATGTTTACCACATTTCTAATTCTGTTGTCTATCATTGTTCAAATGTAATCGAATCCTCCTTTGATGAGGTTCTCAAAGTTGTTTTTCCTATCAATGAAATAAATGAAGATTTTGAGTATCTTATTGTGCCTTACATTAACTGTTTAGATTCTAATCAAACTTTTGATGATGATGATTTTGTAAATGAATAATTCTTAACTGATCTAAATAAGGTTAATAATAAACAACATAATCGCATTCAAGTTAATGAAGAAGAGACTGTTGTTATAAACCTCTGTTCTAGAAGCCAACTACGCGAGATTAGGATCCCTTGACGATCATGAGCGTGCACAACTCAAAGAATTTCTAAAGGAATTCATGGATGTCTTTGCATGGTCCTATGATGATATGCCCGGTATTGATCCTAAAATAGCTCAGCATGAGATTCCCACTCTCCCAAATTACAAACCGATTAAAAAAAAGTTGAGAAAGCTCCGTGCCGAATGGTCACTCAAGGTCAAAGAAGAGTTGGTCAAACAGTTGAATGTAGGCTTTGTTCGTGTGATCGAATATCCCATGTGGCTAGCCAATATAGTACCTATGCCGAAATCATGAGGGAAGGTTCGAATGTGTGTAGCTACCGGTACTTGAACGAAGCCTCTCCAAAGGATGATTATCCATTACCTAATATCGACATGATTGTGGACAACATAGCCATTCATGCTCTCAAGTCATTCGTTGACGGGTTTATCGAATACAACCAAATCAAAATGCATCCAGACCATCAAGAAAAAATCGCATTCATCACCCCATGGGGAACCTTTTGCTACACTATTATGTCATTTGGTCTCAAGAATGCTAGGGCTACCTACCAGAGGGCTGCCACAACTATCCTGCATGATCTGATTCACCAAGAGGTTGAGGTCTATGTGGATGATATGATTATCAAATCCAAGACTATAGAAGGTCATGTTCCCACTCTCCGAAAGTTCTTTGAACGACTGCGGTAGTATCAGATGAGACTCAATCAGGAAAAATGCATCTTCGGCGTTACAAAGGGAAAACTCTTGGGATTCACGGTCAGTGAGAAAGGGATAGAAGCAGATCCTGCCAAGCTGAAATCCATACTTGAGATGCCACCTCCCCGAACAGAGAAAGAAGTTCAAGGTTTCCTTGGGAAATTGTAATACATCAGTCGGTTCATCAGCCAGCTAACCTCCATCTGCGAGCCTATCTTCAAACTCCTCCGAAAGGATTCAACTAAAGTTTAGAATGAGACTTGCCAAGAATCTTTTGACCGAATCAAATAATAACTGACCCAATCCCCAGTACTCATGCCACCACAGCCTGGTCTCCCTTTGCTCATATACCTAACCATAACCGACACTGCAGCTGGGGCTTTGCTAGCCCAATACCTTGAAGATTCCCACAAAGAAAGAGCTATCTATTACGCCAGTCACAAATTGACCAGATACGAATTCAACTACACTGCTTTGGAAAAGGCATGTATCGCACTTGTCTAGGTCACCCAAAAGTTACGGCACTACATGCTCGCCCTCCCCATCAAACTTATATCTCGAATGGACCACATCAAGTACCTGCTTGAGAAACCCGCCTTGTCCAGCCGAATGGACCGATGGTTGATGCTCCTAGCCGAGTTCGATATCGTGTACGTCACACAAAAAGCCATAAAAGGAAGAGTCATCTCTGACTACCACGTTGATTACCCCATGGATGAGGCCGATGTCTGGATCTCTGAATTCCCAGTTGAAAACATCCTCTACACTGCTCGGGACAGTCTCCGATGGCAAATGTTCTTTGACGGTGCTGCCACCAAAAAGGGATATGGCATTAAGATACTTCTGATCGCCCCAGATGACTCCCACACTCCCATCGCTATCAAGTTGGATTTCCCTTGTACCAATAACATGACTGAATATGAGGCATGCACGGTAGGCCTCAAAGTTGCTCTCAAGAAAGGTATTCAATGCCTAGATGTCTATGAGGATTTCACCCTCATTATTGATCAAGTGCTCAGAAAATTGAGAGTCAAGGACGAGAAACTCCAACCCTTCCATGCCTCCTTAGAGGGACTAGCCTCCCAATTCCAAGATATCACCTTCCACTACCTACCTCAAGCAAAGAATAACCTAGCTGATGCCCTTGTTATCTTGGCTTCCATGGTCGACATGCCCGAAGGAATGACAATGACCCCCTTCCTTATTCAAAAGTAAGACAAACCAACCCACTGCTACCACATTGAGCTCGTTACCACAGAAGATCCCGAGCTAGCCAATTACTGGTATTATAACATCTGGCACCTCCTCAAACATGGTAGGTATCCCGAGGGTTCCAATAGTAAAGACCGAGCAACCCTTCGAAGACTGGTTACCTAGTACATCATCTGTCACAAACCATTGCAGGGGCTGATATTGAAAAGATAATGCAAAAGATACACAGCGGGGAATGCAGAACCCACATAAACGGTCACATCCTTGCCAAAAAGATCATCCAACAAGGCTACTACTGGACCACCATGACCCAAGATTGCACCACCTATGTCCAAAAATGCCTCAAATGCCAATAATTCTCCAATCTTTAGCATCTGCCTCCGTGCGAATTATACAATATGACCTCTCCCTGGCCGTTCTCCACCTGGGGCATCGACATCATAGGGAAGGTTACACCAAAGGCTTCCAATGGGCATGATTTCATCTAAGTTTCCATTAATTACTTCACTAAGTGGGTCAAACCTGAGTCATACGCAGTCCTGAAGGCCAAGAAAGTGGCCAAATTCATCAAGAAAAATATTATTTGCCGATATGGGTCCTGTTAGAGCTAGTATCAGATAACGGCTTGCATTTAGAGGCAAAAGTTACAGAAGTGGTCAACGAGTATGGGATTAGAAGACACAAATCTTCTCCCTACCGACCTCAGACCAACGGTGCAGTTGAAGCCGCCAACAAGAACCTCAAAGCCATCATCAGCAAGATGACTGAAAGTTGTCGAGATTGGGTCTATCGGATCCCGTATGCCCTCAAGGGCTACTGAACCTCAATTTGAACCTCTATTGGGGATACCCCTTACTCTCTAGTCTACGGTATGGAAGCAGTCCTACCCGTGGAGCTGGAAATACCTTCATTGCCCGTCATGCTTGAGAGCAAGGTCAGCGAAGAAGACTGGTGTCAAAGCTGTCTTGATGAGCTGACCCTCCTAGACGAAAAGAGATTAAAAGCACTATACCACATACAAGGGTACTAGGCTTGTCAATGGGTCGGAGACGGGTCGGGTTTAGGGAGATCCAAATCCGTGTAATCGGGTCTTCATCGGGTTCGGGTTTGGGTTCGGGTCTTTATCGGGTCTACAATATTGGATCCAGACCCGGATCCGTTCGGGTCTTCAGGCCTCGAGTTCGGGTTCGGGTCCGGGTCTGGCCAAATATATACATTTATTTTATATTTATTTTATTTTAACCCCCTTTATTTTTTTAATCTTAAATTAAAATATTTTGTAATGTATTATAGATATTATTAGTATAAATAAAACATATATTACTTATATTTATTATATACATAAATATATATATATATATATACATAAATATATATATATATATATATATATATATATATATATATATATATATTTAAAAAATAATAATGTACAATTCGGGTCGGATCTTCGGGTCCAGGTCTTGTATAAGATCCAGACCCTACCCGTTTAATAAACGGGTCTTTGGGTCTCGGGTCCAAAAAAATATGCTCAGACCCTATTATACAGATCGGGTTCGGGTCGGGTCCGGGTCCGGGTCCAAACTCGACCCATTGATAGGCCTAAAGGGTACCATCACCGAATAGCGCGTTCATTTAACAAGAGAGTCAAGGACTGCGGTGTCCGAGAAGCGGACCTAGCCCTCAAAGAGATAATAGAACCCATCTGGGACCCAGAGGGAAATTCAAGCCCAATTGGAGCGGCCCCTAGATTGTTGAGAAAATCTTGTTTGGCGGTGCTGCCATGCTCACTGATTTAGGTGGGGAAGAGATGGCTCGTCCAGTCAACCTGGGTCGTCTCAAGAAGTTTTACCCCTAGCCCGAAATCTCGGCGCGCTACGACTTTTCTCATCTCCCTTCTATTTAAAAAAAGAAAATCTCTTCATTTCCCTCTGCCCAAAACTACGTGGGCCTGATCCTCTGAAAAAACCATTTTCAAACAAACTAAAACTTTTCAAAAACCCCAGAGATACGTAGGCAGCTCATACACCTTACACGAGCACGACCCTTTCTTTTTCACAAAATACTATTCTTTTCTTATCTCTGAGAACGACAGTCCATTCTAGCATATACTTGAACAAAAGGATTATGTATGCCTTAGCGATCGGTATAGATAATTCAAAAACAACACAAAACTCATCAAAAGGCACACTTGGATGATAAAAAACTTATTTATTTCACTAATAAGAAATTTCGTTACAGATTACGTGAGAAAAGGAACGAATAACTCCCTTCCCCCTACCTTCCTAAAAAGCCAAAATAAAATCCCCACGTTTATTCCCCAGTATAAACCCTCCAAGAGTCCTATCCACAACTACCAGAGGATCCCGCTCCATTATCATCATCTGCATCCTGGGGTCCCCAAGCTTCCCCTGCCTGAACAGAGTACCGCAGGCACTCCACGGACCGATAAACTCAAACTAGCTTCGAAAAAACTACCACGCCTCCCTCCATGCTATCGGATAAAATAAGCCACCTTTGTCCAGTCTCGACTACCAACATCTTGCTGACCACCCTCTTCCACAACCACTTCATATAATCCCTAGGGATATGCCAAACTCTCCCAATATACCGAGAAGAACGGGTCGACAGACGCCGATTCTCCCACATAGAGTCGAGCCGCATGTGCAGAAGCTCAGTTAAATCTTCTACCAGAAAGAAGTCTAGTGTACGAGGTGGCATGACCTGCTCCCAGCCAAATTGGCAAGAAGCTATCAAGGGAAATAGAAAGAGGTCTGTATGAGACCAACGAGCCAAAAATATGGGTATTCCCCCAGCTCTAGAATAGGTAGCAACTGTCCCCACCAAGGCACTAACCAACACAGATTTAAAGCTCCGTGCTCCACAAACCAGTTCTCCCAGCTCTCAATATCCAAGCCAACACTGATGAAGTGGCACGAAAAGAAGTTAGGTACAACCGATAAAGGATACTCCGGAGGAGTCACCAGGCGAAGTCTCTCAGACAACCACACGCACAGCATCACGGGGCTACCCCTTAGGAAGTCAGAACGACCTTCTCTCCAGGCATCCAGGCCATTCAAAGTCTCTGCCAGTATCACCATCACAGGATTGCGACGGTATGACATCCAGGAAATAATAGCTGCAAGTTGTGGTTCCACCGACAGTTCCCCAGTCACCAGTAGCAATTTTGATACTAAGCCTAGAACAACGGCTCCAGCGTATCCAACATTATTATCTTCCTGCAAATGCACGGACTGTAACACTACCGAAAGGGAGATCATTCCTCCGGTAACCAATGGTCTGGCTGCCGAAGGCGAAATACGAAGAAGCCCGGCCAAAAAATCCCTGGGAGAACAGGAAAATTCGGGAAAAGTCGCGACAACACTGGGATTTATCCCCAGCATGGCAGAAAATTCCTTATAGATAGGATAAACCTCATCCAACCCAAAGAGAAATACATGGTCTTGGGGGTACCAAAATTGTACCGCCGCCACCAGCATGTTCCATTAATGAACCGATTGCGCCATAAAGAGACTCGACGCATGTTGAAAGCATCGTAGTCGACATTATAAGAGCACATCGCTTCCAAGGCTTCATGGTAGTTAGCAAACTCAATGCTACCAGGGAGAGCCATCTTGCAAAACTAAGAAACAGTAGACAAGTGAAGGTGTGGTGAAAACACTCCACCCTTACTCCTTTTTATAGTTGAAAACCCTCACAAAGGACATAATCCCTGCAGAAATCGATGGGAATCCTACCCCACAAAGTACAAGAGGGTGAAGAGGGTACTAATTAAAGCTTTGAATTTATGGGACTGAACTTAACTGCCGATAGGCAGGACAAGGGGCTTACCTATCGGCAACCCCCTATTTTTGGAAATTTTCCTTTTTTCCTCTTTTGTCAAAGTCAGAAGCTCAACAAAAATAAATTGATATTCTCAACAGAATTTCAAAAATCCTCTTCCACCCCTATATAATTTCTCATTTTTAAAACCTTCCTTCAAAATCCCAAAAATATCTCTTTTACAATCTCAGTAGCAAAGTAAAAGTGCATGTGCATGCATTCACTCATTCATCATTAACAAAAGATAATAAAAAATCCCATTGCATTGTATATATATATTCTTCTGTGTTACATCAATGTTGCAGGAAATAAAAGAAAAGCAAAAAACAACGGGACTCAGCCCGAACCCACATTCTCTCTCTCTCACCTACCCTTCACTAGGGGTGTAAACGGATCGGGTAAGGGTATATCCACATCCGATCCGAGTATTTTTTTAGCGGATCGGGTCTTACCCGATTACCCATCAGGTCTCAGAAACTGAATCCAGACCCGAATCCGTTAAAGACCGGGAGACCCGACCCGAATACCTGTATAAACTAACTTATATAAATATATATATATATATATATATATATATATATATATATATATATATATATATATATATATATACACACTAAACTTATATATACTAACAGTAACTAACTGCATATATATATATATACTAAACTTATAACAGTTTATATATATAAACTAACTTACATATATATATATACTAAACTTATATATACTAACAGTAACTAACTGTATATATATACTAAACTTATACATATATATATATATATATATATATATATATATATATATACACATTCGGGTCGGGTCCTTATCGGATCGGAATCATGTATAATCATATTCGATCCATTAACTAATCGAATAATCGGGCTATAAAATTTGCTCAGATCCGTTAATTTCGGTCGGGTTCGGGTCCAGACCTGGTCCATTAACAGCCCTACCCTTCACCCCTCTCTCTAAGAGCTTTCACCCCTGTGACGCGCTCTCTTTCCCCTACGGAGAGACGACGCACCACCGCTACAAGATCCAGAGTCCTCCCCAGACGAAGCAGATGACACCAAGCAAGAAGGAACTGGGACCGCATCATGAATATGGGCAGTCGCCGAAGATATCTAGTCTCTGACGTCCCTCAGCCAAGTGGTCGATACCCCGCCTTGCTGCAAGTAAAATTCAAAATCAGTATCAAAGAGGCATCAAAACAAAAAAGGAACCAAAAGGTGGAAGAAGGTACACCGCAAGACGAAGAACCTCCTCTGTCAAACCCAACTCCTCCGGATCCATCGCGTGAGGACGGTGCAACATGGGGACCATCCCTCCATCAGCCCCTCCGAATGTTGTATGAAGGGGTATGCAATCGAACAAAGTGAACCTCTGAAGTTATCGTCGCCCGCACCGACTCCGGCCTCACCCGTAGAGAACGATCCACCTCTATCTGCTCTTCGTCATAATCCATACCCAGCAGCTGCTGCACGTCTATAGGAGTCACGGTCATCTCCCTAAAACCGAAATGGAAGGTATGGGTAATATCCCACCACCTCTCCCCCAGAGCACACAAGACCGCCATCCAAAGAGGTGTCTCATCCAGTGCAGACGCCAACCTCCCAAAACCCACTGAGGATACCACCCAACGCACCACAGGTGGAAGATACTCCCATACATCCTTAAGACCCGTCGTCCCACAGGCATGCATGTTCTTGAAAGAGATATCAGACTGTCAAAAGAAAAAACCTTGTCAAAATTTAAGAAGAAAAGGAAAAATCACCAAAAAGAGAAGAATGTCAAATGTCAGGTTACTTACATAACCGTCAGGGTTCACCACCCTCTAAGAGCGATGACGCGATGGCTCTCGTAGCAAGGTTCGCTCATTCGCAATCGGCTCGAATGAGTCAAAGGAGTTCTCACTCCCCAAAGCAAGAGGCGTCCTGGCCCTCCACTCCACGTTCGCCCAGTCATCAACAGTCAACCATTCCCTATGCGCTGTAGTGCTCACAAAGGCGGCCATTTCATAAAGATCGGAATGCTAGAACATTTTGCAGAGGAAAATCACATAAAGAAAGAAAGCAAGAAGCTGTGAAAAATGAAAGTAACCCGCCCCTTTTATATAGGATGCCAAGGGTCATGTCAATCGGCATTGACCCCCCACCATCGATCGGCACTCTCTCCTTACCTTCCCGAGGCAGTCCAAAAGTCTGTACCACTGCCGAATGGCACCCCTCATACCATGCCGATCGGCACCCCCCTTAAAATTTCGTACAAAAATTCCCAGAAAATACCAGAAAGCCCTGAAAAATTCTCAGAAAATTCCTAAAAGTCCCAGGAAGGATTTAGAATATTTTCACCAAGAAAATTTTGCACTCCCTCAAGCGAAACCCCTATTTCCCTAGCAGAACTCTCAAAAACCAAATAAAACTCCTCCCGGCAACGTCCCCGGAGGATCTCTGAAGATCACCCCCTATACCCCAAAGGTCTCAATTTTCTCGAGCAATACATCCAAACCCTGGACCACCTAATCACCTCCCCAGTAGAATTTTGGCTATTCCTTCAGAGGATGCAAAAGATTTCCCCAGCAATCGGCTCCCCAGCCTAAAACAAAACAGCAATATAAATCTCCCTGACAAAGTTCCCCAAGAACATCTCCATTTAATCCCACAGAATTGGTCATCTCACCTTAAGCTCGCAGAATTCGCTTTGACCCGCAGAAATGGTCATCTCATCCTTAATCCCACGGAATTTGCTTCGACCCGCAAAATTGGTCACCTCCACTTAAGCCCGCAGAATTCGTCAACCCCACTTAAGCCCGCAGAATTGGTCATCTCACCTTAAGCCCGTAGAATTGGCTTCGACCCGCAGAATTGGTCATCTCCATTCAATCTTGTAGAATTGGCTTCGACCCAAATAAATGGTCATCTCATCCTTAAGCCCGCAGATTTGGCTTCGACCCGCAAAATTAGTCACCTCCACTTAAGCCCGTAGAACTGGCTTCGACCCGCAGAATTGGTCCCCTCCACTTAAGCCCGTAGAATTGGCTTTGACTTGCAGAATTGGTCATCTCACCTTAAGCCCGCAGAGTTGGTCATCTCCATTCAAGCCCGTAGAAATAGCCATCTCATCCTTAATCCCGTAGAATTGGCTTCGACCCGCAGAATTGGTCACCTCCACTTAAGCCCGCAGAATTGGCTTCAACCCACAGAATTGGTTATCTCACCTTAAGACCGCAAAATTGGCTTCGAACCGTAGAATTGGTCACCTCCACTTAAGCCCGCAGAATTGGCTTCGACTCGCAAAATTGGTCATCTCATCCTTAAGCTCGCAGAATCGGCTTCGACCCACAAAATTGGTCATCTCAACTTAAGGGGCTTCGAGCCGCAGAATTGGTCATCCCCAACACCTCCTTAGGAATTGACCTAAACTTTTCCTTCAAACCATCACTAGTATTCCCCCTCAGTCCCTCAGAATTGGCCTCGACCCTCTGAATTGGTCATCCTCCCTCAAAATCATCATGTGGTGTCTATTCGATGGCTATCGTTCGTTCCAAACTCACCCGTCAAGGGGCCCTGTAGACACCCCAATGTGTTACCCCTTAAACTCTCCTTAGGTCCTTAGCCCCTCCTTTCATAACTACAAACCCAAGTCATACCCCGAGTACTGACCTAGAAGCCATTGGGCACCCCCAGGCTCCGTTTGACCAAAAGTCAAAATCTTTAGCTCGATCGAGACTAAATGAATCTTCCAAGGTCACTCAAATCCCTTTCCAATGGTTCACTCAGTGCACAATTCTGACTTACGGTACAGACGAACGATCCGTTTTACTCTAAGAGGTCACCAAATGCTTCTAGGTCCCGATTGACCAAAGTCAACTCCCCGAACCAGATCAAACTCTTTAGAATGTCGAAGTATATCTCCTAACCTTTCCAATGGTTTGACCCATGTGCGATTCGGACTTACCATGCAGACAAATAATCCGTTTGCGTTCAACGATTCCCCGTCCAATGGACCGACGAATGTTTCAGAGCCACATTTGACCCAAAGTTAACGCCCAAACCTGGGAATGGTCCAAAGGACTTTAGAAGTTCTCTGAATTACCTTTCCAACGGTCTACCCCATGCACAATTCTGATCAACGATTTACGCTCTGTAGCCAATTTTCTGAAAAGGCCTGAAAGACACTGCCAAACGACAGGTCCCAAAACCTGCCTATCGGTAGTGTGCCTAAACACACCTGTCGATTGGCAGGAACAGGGCTATGCCTATTGGCAATGCCCAGGCCTTATAAAAAGGAGGGCTTGACCTCATTTGCAGGAGAGCCCAGATCTAAAGATATCACTCTCAGCAAATCCAGAAAATCTCTCTCGAAGTCAGCGCGATTTCCACATCCAAATCCCTTTCCAACCTTCACCTTTCATCATCCTTTTCATCAAACTTGGTGAATTAACCATTCTCCATCATCATCTAAGTGCAAGGGCTGCTCTCCAACATTCAAGATCAAGCTCGAGATCTTCAAGAAGGTCCAATTTTCTCAATTCTCTCCTTAAATTCTCATAAATGCGCATTAACTTGTTTTATTACTTAGCACTTTTATTCTCTCATCTCACGTATCCTAATATACTTTTTATTTAGTATTATTGCACATCTCTTAGTTTCATACAAATAAAAAACCAAAAAATAAGAAAAAGAGGGTTTGCTCACAAATTTCAAACGGGAATTCTCACACTTTTCTTACACTTTTCTCACAACTAAAACACTTTTTCTACACATACACACACAAATAAGAGAAGTCCCGGTTGTATTTATGGGATAAACCCCACCCCTCGTTTTGCATGCGAACTGCACGAACTTTGATGCCTCTATAGGCTACGTACGTGTCTCGAGGTAAAATCCGAGATTCGAGTCCTATTTTTACTTTTTCTTTAAATCTCCTATTCTCTCTAAATTTATTTCTCCTAGATTATATATATATATATATATACATATATTTGTTCTTAGTGGCGTATTATTTCACATGCATTGTCATTCCATCGCAACGATCAACGTAAGGATAATCGCGTAAATCCTATTTTTTAAAATTTTAATACCTTCCTATGGATGACTCGCTTTACCTCTTTCATGGTACAAGTAGACAATTCCTACCTCCACTATATATACACATGCACACATATCACGGGGAAAATAAAGGAAAATAGCAAAAACCCATGAGAGATCGTAAGGGCGGAATGGGTGCCTAACACCTTCCCATTTCGTAACTTAGCCTCCGGACCCTTTTCGAACCATTTTGGTTTCGTATGCATCAGTATGTCTTTGGATGCTGTCCTTCGGGATGGCTCCCTTTCTTTTGTCTGTTTTGAGTAAAATAGACTGGCGACTCTATCTCTCTACATTTTTCACCTCATCCAAATGACGCCAGCCGAAGCGCTCCCGAGAGGGACGCGCAGGACCTAGATCCTCTATCACGCGCCCACCCGCCGCGAGGATCAGGGATAGCCACAAAAGGATTTTGAAATAAATGCCAATTTTATCATATTATGTTATGCCTTTATGCAAGAGTCACTTATATTTGAATTGTTTATACTGGTCGCAAAGGAAGAGATAATCATTTTGTTCAATTATAAATAATGAGAGAGATTTATGCCTCTTAAAAGAGTAAGGCACATGCCCAAAGTTACTTTACGTGTAGCCTATATACCTCTGTGGGAATGAAAAAGATTTATTTGGGAAATATTTTGAGAGGATCGGGTCTTACGTAGTCCTGATAGAGGGAGAGAGAAAGATTTTTTTATTTTTAGAGTAAAAGGGAAGTGAGGATTGCATAGCATGACGGGTGTCAGATTAAGGATAAAACTTTTTTAGACGATCTATGTTCACTAGGTGTGCCATTTCTTCTCCATCAAGATTAGTGAGCATAGAGGCACCTCTTGATAAGATTATCTTCACATGTTACGGTCACTCTACTTAGGAATAAATTACCCTTTAGGGTCCCAAATAGGTTCTACACGTTGTTTGATAGGGAGGTTGCCTTCTCGCACACCATGGTATTTAACTTTCTTATTGAATGATTGTGCAATGGGCGATGGTATTTTTGTATATGATGTAAAGCCCTTAGTATCTTTTCCTTCAAGAGTGATAACTCGTCATAATGTCTTTTTTTCCAATAAACTTATCATACTTTTCTCTCAAGCATGACTTGCAAAAAGGTATCTCGTGTTCGATAGGAAAGACTGCCTTCATGTCATAAACTAAGGAGTAGGGAGTAGCAATAATGGGCATTATGATAGACGTGCAGTAACCCTAGAGAGGGTAAGTGATCCTGTTGTCCTAATCTATGCAAATATCTGTCATCTAGCTGATAATGGATTTAAGTCTCTTATTCACAACTTCAACAACCCAATTGGTTTATGGTCTGTAAGGTGAAGATTTATGTCTCTGAATTGCATACTCCTCGATCACTTTTGGTACTTCATCTTCAAAATGTATACCAATATCTAATACGTTCTCGTGAGGGACCCGTGGCGGTAGATGATGTTTTTTTTTATGAAGTTGGCCACCTTCCTTGCATTTAGAACCATGTATGACTCAAATTCAACCTATTTAGTGATAATCGATAGCAACTAAGATGAAATCATATTCGTTAGATGTTTTAAAAGTGACTTTCTCAATGATGGTGATGCCCTAAGTTGATAAGGGTCATGAAGAAGTCATGTTAATGAATTTTCGAGGAGGTTAATGCTAAAGATTGGTGAATTTATGGCATTTGAGGAACCTCTTAACATTTAATGCGCAATCATAAACCATAGTAGTCCAATAGTACCCTTGTTAGATGATCTTCTTGGCAAGCATATGGTCGTTCATGTTGGGCCTTCACTCCCCGTCATGGATTTTCTGCATGATCTTTTCAGTGTCAGCCCCTGCTATGCATTGTAAATGGGTGCCATAAAAATTTCTCTTGAATAAAGCTTTGTAAAAAATAATGTATTGGGCTACGAGTTTTCCAAGGGTTATAAAGTCTTTCTTTCTAACCCCTTGAGGGTATTGGTCATTTTTCAGGAGGCACGAAATATCATAATACCATGTCTAGTCTTGTTAGGATCTTCTTCCGTGGCTAACTCAATATAGTAGCAGTGAGTTGGTCTAGATTATTTCTGAACTTACATGGAGGAAACATTTATTTCCTCAGGCATATCGACCATAAAGGTCAATTTTTCTCATGCATCGATGAAGTTGTTCCTTGAACGGGAGAGGTAATGGAATGGGACATTTAAATTGTGAAGCTAGTTCTTGAATATGAGCATTAAAGGGTAAATGATTTTCTTCCTTAACTCTCATTTTTAGAGGACCTATCCTATGATGAGGGTTGAGTCTCCGTATCATCAAGGTATTGAGTTCATTTTTTGAGAGTAATCTTGAGACCGAGAGTGCATGTCTTATATTCTATTATGTTGTTGGTTAAAGGGAAATCCAACTTGATGGAGATGGGACTATGAGAGTATCAGGCGCAATTATAAATATCCCAATACCATATCCTTTCTTATTGTATGTTATGTCAAAAACATTTGCCACCGGATTTCATCGTGGGCAGTGTCAATAATATCTTCATCTGGGAATTTGAATATTTATACATTAACCTATTCAATGGGTGGTCTACTAAGTAATCAAATATGGCGTACTAAGTAATCAAAGATGGCCCTCCCCTTGATGGCTTTTTGCATGGCGTAAGTGATGTCAAACTCAGCTTGTAAAATCAATTGTCACGCCATACGGATTGAAAAATTAGGTTTCTGTAAAAAATAATCCATGGTATCTATTCGGGATACTAACTCGATAGGAAAGGCTAGCATTTAATGTCAAAGTTTCTAGGTGACCCAAACTAAACCAACGCGTGCCTTTCTAATGCAGTGTAGCTCACTTCATACCCCCATCGGCTTTTGACTAATGTAGTATATGTATATATTTTTCCGTGACTCTTTGATGTATTTGACTATCACAGTCCTATTTGTAGTTTCAGTGACAGTTAAGTATATGAGGAGGGATAGACCAAGTTGCGGTGGAATGCACACTAGTGGTTGAGTAAGGTACTATTTTATCTTAGCAAAGGCTTCTCGGCACGCCTTATTCCATAATATACTTGAAACCTTTAGAAGGATCTTAAAGATAGGTTCACAATTAGTGGCAAGTTGGCTGATGAATCTACTGATGTAGTGGAGTTTTCCCAAGAAACCTCATACTTATTTCTTAATTCGAGGTTGTGACATTTCGAGGATCGCTTTGAGTTCGGCTGGGCTTCGATTCCTCTCTCGTTGACAATGAAGACTATGAGTTTCCATTTGTGCCAGCAAAGATGTATTTTTTAGGGTTTAAGCACATTGATATTGTCGCAATCATTTAAAGAACTTCCTCGGGGTAGGGGTGCGACCTTTCAGAGTTTTGGATTTGTTGATCATCTCGTCAATATATACTTTGAATTCCTTGTAGATCAGATTATGAAGGATGGTCATGGATTCTTTTTTATATTTAAACCTGACAGTCTTGAGATCGAAACGCAGGATAGTGTAGCAAAATTTTCTCTATGGGGTGGTAGAACCAATCTTTTCTTGGTGATCAGGATGCATCTTGATCAAATTATTGAAAAACGTTGGTTCTAATATGGATTGTCAACACACAATAATTTTTATATTTTTTTAATTTTAATTAAACTTAGCACCAATTCAAAGATTGTTGTATTAAATAGTTAACTAATTTTATTTTACCCTAAAACATGCACCTAGATTATAATAGGATAAAATAAAATAATCAACTACAATGCTCGATGCATGAGGAAATAGAAATGGAAAAAATCTCGAACGGCCCAGCCAACGCAAATTCATTATGCCAATAATTACACTAGGACACAACAGAAGATTTACACAACTGAATCGACTCCTTTAAGCCTTAACGCATCTTCGTTCCTTAGACCTTCTACATAGAGACACAAAGGATTCCACCTAAGCATTGCCACAATGTGTGCATCCACCTACGCACTGCCACAATGTGTGAGTCCACACATACCTCGATATCTATCGATCTAGACTCAGCAACCATCAATAAAAAGAACACAGAGTCCACGACTTCAAACTGCCACACACACGTAGTCCATTGTATGTAAACAAGCAAATGATGTACGGTGTCCTCCAAACAAAATAGGTTATCAATGAAAAGAACTCTTCTTAGTGCTCAAATACGGGATCTCAAACAAGCATATTAATTGAATCTTGGATCTCAAAGTGTTTAGGTGTAAACTAGGGTTTGGAGGCTTTTGAATGTGTATAATAAATCATTTTTTGCCAAAACTGTTACTGAAAAATGTTCCTACCATGCCTATTTATACAAAACATGATTTTTGAGGAGGCGAAAATTCCTTTAAATGAAAACATTAGGTTTGTTCGAACTAAATGCATAATTTTACTCGAACTAAAAATAACCTCGTTCAAACGAAACGAATAATCTCATTCGAGCAGACTTTCAATGAGATTTGAATGATATTTTCCTACTAAACAGAGAAAACTCATATGAACTTAGTTCAAATGTCGTTTGAATGACTTTCACTGACCCGTTCAAACAAATATAAAATCTTGTTCGAATGAACATCATTATTTCATTTGAACAGATAATTCAACCGGCTTTTCACAAAAAACTAATTTTTCTTCAAAAACTCTTTTATGAAAAATAGCCTAAAGCATTATTTTCAAATAACACCCAATGAAATACCAAGGATAAACAAAATATACTCTTTCATACCGCATGAGATCCTAGAATGTGCAAGAAGAAACAGGACACAAAATATGACACGATGATGTAGACTCTTTAACTTGGTCGTTATAATCTTCAATCAAATGTGTCACAAGTTTCCAAGGATAAACCAACTCGAGGCCTAACCTATAACTCAAACGGTTTTATCCAAATAAATTTATCCAATACATACAAATTGACTAGATTCGCAAATTTGTCCTTATAAATTATACTCGACGAATCCATCTATAAATGACTTAAGAGTGTAATCTTGTCGATAATCATATCGAAATTGGCAGAGGATAGTCGTATTTTTTAAAAGCTTTGTTCATATTTTGACAGTCAATGCACATGTGGAATTTCCCTCCTGATTTTGGCATAAGCACTATGTAGGGAAGCCAAGTCAGATTTTCTAATATGTTGATAAAACCGACACTCAAATGCTTAACTACTTCATCTTTCACTTTTAGGGACTATTATAGTTAGAGCTTCCTAAACTTTTGTTTGATAGGTTAAAAATTACGATAGGTACGGATCTTATGTTTCATGATTTTTGGGTTAATACCTAGCATGTTACTATAGGACCATGTGAAGACGTTCACAAACTCCCTTAAAATATCCTTTAATCGTGACCTCTCTTACTCGCTGAGGGTTGATCCTATCGTATTGTCACGTGGATTGATATTAGAATAAAAAATAATGACAATAGTATCCTCATCATTAGTCTGAACGTGATTCTATTTTTTTACTTTTTCTTTATTAAGATCAGTTAAGAATTGTCCATTCATTAGATCATCTCCGTCAATTATTTGATTAAAATCAATGAAATTAATATAAGGTACAACAAGATACTTAAAATATTCATTCATTTCATTGATATCATTTTTAGGAAAAAACAACAGTGAGAACCTCCTTAAAGAAGACCTTATTTACATTAACTTCACTAACATAAAAAGTATAAATAGGTTTAATTTTTAGGTGATAGATAATGGGGTTCTTGATTAGAAGGGTCGAAATTGTCGAGATGATCCACCAATTGAGGAGAGGTCTATTCAAAGTAGAGATATTCTTAGTATGGTCAAATGACTTAGATTTAGTGTGGAGTATGCAGAAGTCTATTACAAGTTCTATGATGCCAAAAGATTCATAGGTATTAGTGCTTTCGTTGTCAGATGAGATTGATTCAGAAGACTTGATAGCCAACAACTTTACCTCATGCTTGGATCCCTTAGTCCAGGTGATCTATCGTCGAAAAATATTTCAAAATCCAGTTTCATCTTCTTTTCAATCCCGTCATACCATGGTTCAGGAAAGCCACGATAAGGGAAATCTTCACCCTCTCTGATGAAGTGACAATTTGGATAGTTTATAGAACTGACTTCTTTCCTCTTCAGCACCATTTTTCTGCACGGTTAAGGGAGAACTATAAGTTTTGATGGGGGATAGTTGATACTCCAAACCATGCGGCTAATAAGCCATTTTCGGGACAATTGGACGGAGGATTCCCCATTTCTTTGAATCTATCCCCATTCCAGGCATGAAGTGAATATTTTTGGATATTTAAAATAACATTTCCACGTGGGTTATATTTAGAACTCGCCCATTTTTTTTAAATTATATCCAGCCGGTAGAGGGAGTGGGCCAATCTTGAAACTTGAGAGGAATATGTCATTAATGTTATGTTGAATTTCCAAGAACTAGTTACCGGTGCCGATGCCATCCCAATTATGATCGTCCCCAATGATAGTGATGACTTGATTATCCGCGAAGAACTTGAGTTTTTGGTGAAGAGAAAAAGTAACTCCTCTGACACTATGAATCCATGGGAAGTTAAGAAGCAGATTGAAAAATATTGGGATGTCAATCACTTATAATTCCACTTGACGGAAAATTAGACCATCCTCTAGTGTGATGTGAATTGACCCCATAACTTCTCAATGGGAGTTATCATTAGAAAGAACAACCATTAACATATAAGTGATATCATTGAGTTGTATCCCTAGGCATCATAGTGTTCAGAGCAGGTATACATTTAGGGCAAAACCATTATTAACAAGTATAAATGGAACTATCTTTTGTTTAACCTCAACTAAGAAATTAGTGGCATAATTGTGATGAGGGCCAAATTTAATGATTTCCTATTCAACTAAAGAGATGATCCTTTTGGATGTTAGAGTTCCAACTATATGAATAGCCTCGTCAAGGGAGGTAGAATGACAAACTGTATCTTATATAGGAAACTTCAAGAGAGAATTCATGTAAAGATGAGAAAATATGAGAAGTTCCCACAAGGTGATGTTGACTTGAGTCTCCTTCAAATGTTCGATAATCTTGCTTTACTCGATGGTTATTTTAGGCATCGATATTTTTTCAACAACTATTTTCCCTTTATTTATGGGTGTGCTCTCTATGGGAGGAATTATATTCTTATAGTATCAGCTTGAATGGGTCATGTGGTTTATAGACAATGGGTGGAAGATAAATCCAGTCTCTTCATCTATCTTAGGGGCGACATAAATTTTATTGATTTCTGATAGAATTTTTTTAAAGGAAATCACTCCACAAAAGGAGGGAAGCATAATGGGAGATTCATTATCGGGTTCATTATATGAATCACCATATTGATCAGGGTCATCACCCTATCCTGTGGAAGTTTTTTGGTTCTAGGAGAAGGATTCAATAACTTCAAGTCCTTCAAATTAAAAATCCTCCCATGTCACAGAGAAATGGTTTTGAGAAGTGATCAAATATTCCTTTAGTCTTATGGAAATAAGGATATCGGTGGCTTCACAAATTCTTCCTATCCTAATATTGTCCTCTGTTAGGATTTGAACAATGCTGTCTATAATGAACTATTTGAGAGGTATGAACCAATTATACGATTGGAGGGCCCATTTCGAAACCTCCATATATATATCACTTATTATCCTCGCATATTCTACCTCTTCGAGGGTCAACTTTGGTAAAAACTTTCATCCAAACTCTTTCAATTATTTAAGGACAGTGGGAAGATTCATGCTTTGTTGTTTAATTTGATATGAATGGATACACAATCTCTTATCATCAAGTATAGGGCTCGGTCATGAGAAATTTTAGGATGTAATGGGTAGGAAAGGAGAACCTGGATAGGAGATAGGAATTTATCTTGGTTGATGGATGAAGTGGGACTGTCTATGGGCTTGATTTTGCTTTGAGGGTCAAAACTAGAATCTTCATCAATGAGTGTGGCATTCACGTCGACCTGATGCATTAGTAGAGGATTAAGGTTAGTATTTGGCTTTGGGCCCATAAGATGGGTAATGATACCTTTGGCTATGAGCCCTTGCATGACATTTTTTAGATGATGGAATTAACCGGTTGTATGCCCAGTAGTTTGGTAAAAGTCACAATGAGCATCATGTTTTAAATATCTGGGAAGAGGATCAAGTAGTGGATGAGGGTCAAATGGTTTGATAAGGTTACAGAAAAGAAGGGTTTGATACACTTTAGAGAGGGGAGCATGTAGATTAATGTAATCTTTTTTATAGTAAGAGGGTGAGCTTCTGGTACCAAGGAAGTGATTGGTTGAGAGGAGATGTTGTTGATGGCAACAATATTGGGTTTATCATATTTTCGAGAAGTAAACTGGCCGACTGACTACTTTGCTTCTAATTATATTTTCACATTTTGACTAGTGGCATTCTCTTTTATCTCTACCATAACCTCCCGGAGGGCTATGAAATGAGGGTAAAACTAGATACCCATAGTTCTTTGAATATACGGTAGAAATTTATTCTTCACGATATTAACTTGCTTTTCCTCTGATGGGAAATTGGTCATAATGGAAACTTTATCTCTCTACCTGGTTATGAATTTATTGGAAGATTACCTGGGTTCTTTTTTAAGTATCTCAAGGTCATGATTGGTCAATTTTACTTCTTTGTTGTAATTATACAAATCCATGAATTATATATTGACATCTTCCCAACTTTGAATTTGGGCCTCTTCAAGCGACAAAAACTAATGGAGGGCACTTTCTTTGAGGGTTTCTAAAACATCAGGGCCATAATTTTATTTGTAGACCCTAGAAGACTCATGGTTCGGTGGTAGTTACATATATGCAAAATGGGAGGTCTATACCCTTTGAATTATTTAATATCACGCCTCTTGAATTTTTCAAGTAATCGAGCCTTTAGGTAGGGAGACATATGGGTGTAGTCAGCATAATTTCTTGATAGCTTCACTTGGTTGAATTTTTAAAAGAGCATCTTGAGATATTCTTTCACCCTATTGAGTTCTTTTTGGGGATACGTTAGAACGGGAATGGGCAAGTTAACCCCTAGTTGAGGAAGTTTCGATATTGGTAAATGAGCAAGAGACCATCTGTTGATCAGTAGGACATGAGGAGCCATTCCAATCTTTTAAATATGCTGATATTCTTTGGGGGCCACATAGGCTCGGGCATCCCGTGATCATATTAGGAGGAAAAGTGACATTTTTATTTGGCATGACCTCTATTTTAGGCATTTAAGGAATCTGAGCCTTATTTCTTTACAACTCATAAACATATAATTGCAGGTTGTCGAACCTAGCGGTGAGTTAAGCTAGCACGATCATTAAATTTGGCTGAACATTAGCATGCTAATTAGGGTTCTCCGTGAGGTAGTTGTGGTAGGGTTGCTATATCTCTACTGAAGTGGGTGAAGATGAAGTAAAAATTCAAGTTGGTTTGATGGCAGATCGTAACCAATAGGGAGCCATACCAGGCTAGGGGTAATGCAGTTGCATCAGAGAGGGAAAAGGTATCATTATTTTTAGAAAAAAAAAAGACTTTATTTATTTTTGAAAAAGAGAATGTTATTGGTATTTTTAGAAGGGGGAATAGAGAAAAAAAACTCCTCAAAGTAGTTGTTATTATTAGGTTTCACTTGTATTATGTTCCATTCAAGGTGCACGCGAAATGCCAAACAGGATCCGAGTTTGGGAGGAAATAGGGTGCGTAATGCAAGACACGATTTAACTTGTTTTCAGACTCAAGGATATGGCCATGTTTTATAAACGGGTGAAAGAGCGCAAAAATCGGTGGTAAGATGACCCAAAAGTTTTGCGTTGGAATCGACAATCTAGGTATAAGTGTCCTAGGGAAGAAATCTATATGAGGGGTATGTATGGGACGTTAGTGTAAGGGTTCCCTCTTTTTAGCATGACTTCGATGATAAACCTCTTGCCTATTAGGGCAATCATTCATCGGTACGTGTGGAGAATCCATTTGATATACCCAAGTGTATGTGATTATCTCACTATATACCTCGTAGTGATGACATGTGTGAGAAAGAATTCGACATACTCGACGTACGTAAACAATTTCCAACTATATACCTCCCGTCAGGAGTTTCGTTAAGTGGTATGAAATTATGTACGAGTAATATGAAGTATGGATATATGTATAAGGGAAATAAAGCATGGATATATATAAGTGAGATAAAGCATGTAAATATGTAAGTGGAAAAAATAATGGATAAATATACAAGTGGAAAAAATCATGGATATATGCAGAAGTGCAATAAAGCTTGGATATATGTACAAGTGACATGGAGCATGTGATAGAAAAAATTAGAGATACATGTATTGAAGAAAGATGTACGTATTTGAGATAGAGAGAAATATATATATATGGATAATGTAACATGACCGTGTCATATAGAACACGTGAGCATGAAAAAAAAATAAGTGAGAAAATATAAACATATGTAGAAGATTAATTATGAGAAAGAAAACAAAACCCATGTAAATAGAGTATAGTCCTAAAAAAATCACTCCCCACCAGAGTCGCCGATATGGCCCTCCGAACCCCTCACCGATACGATTCGCGAGGTAAATTGGTTACGAGCTAAAAATATGGAACTATAAAACATTCATCGTCAATGATGTGAGGTGTGTGAATGTGTAGAGATCAGAGTCGCCAATTTATTTTACTCTAAACAAACAAAAGAAGTATCCATCTCCAAAAAAACTACATAGAAGACTACTAATGTGTACGAAACCAAACAAGACGTGGGTCTGAGACTATGCCACGGAATGAGAAGGTGTTAGGCACCCTTTTCATCCTTTTAGTCTCTCATGGGCAACAAAAATGTTCTTGTTATCCTAAAGTGTGTGAACATCTGTATAATGTGTAAAATGTCTCTTGTGCAAAGTGAAAGTGAAAGTGAATGTGCAAGTGCGTGTATGAGAAGTAAAACCATTGTATAAGCATCATGGAGAATATGAGGACGAATTATTCTAAGTAAATAGGATAACAAAACTGTATGAAATATAATTAAAGTGTTAGCGACATCCCGAGACCTTAAAATTGCATTAGAAAAATGAGTATACATGATATGGGACCACTTAGAGGTGATAAATGAAAATAAGCTAACTATGGGAATAAAATATTCAAAATATGAACAAAGCACTAGTGCATGGATATGGATAGAAATGTAAGAATTAAGGAAGGACTTGAGCCCTAAAATAGCTTTGGGATGTCTATATAGCCGAAAAAGACATCAAAGTCCACATAGTTCGCATGCGAGAATAAGGTTGGAGTAGAACCCATAATTCTGATCTAGAGTATTTCTCTTGATTTATATGAAAAAGTGTGTGTAATGTGGTGAAAGCGTGAGAAAAAGTGGGGTAACGCTAAATTTATAGTTGTGGTGTAAACCTCCTTTTTTTTGGGGGGGGGGGGGTGATTTACAAAATAGATTTAAAAGTGTATATATAATAAAAAGGGTGAGATTAGTATAAATGAATAAACTAGCTAAGAAAACATTAAAACAATAAAGAATATAAAATGGAACTTAATAAGGAAATAAAATGTAAGTGAATTTGGACCTTCAATCTATTTGAATTATATTTTTTTTGGACTTTATAGGATAATTTTGGAGTTTAGGTAATGGTGGTGGAGGGGTGGATAATGGTGGGGCAAGGATGATTAAGGAAATGTGATGAAAGTGATATCTCTAAATTTGAGGAAATTTGTCGCACTAAAATCGAGGTTGAGGTCCCTCTCAAATGTGGTTAGGGTTTTCTTAAATATGAGAACCATAATTGAACAAAAAAGACTAATCTATCCTCAGGGAGAAGACGTTCGTAATGCATCCTACCCTGACTACTGGCAGGGTGGTTAGACTTGCTGGCCAAGGAAGCCTTTATCTGCTAGCAGGCAAGTGAGTTCTCCTGTCGATAGGCGGGAAAAAATAGTTTTTTAGCTATAAAATGAGAACTGTAAGTCTGATTTGTGCACGAAATGGTCCATTGGAAAGAGGATTTAGAGGTTTATGAAAATGTGTTAGGGGAATCTTGGGTTCGAGAGTTGACCATTGTCAAGCAGGGATCATAGAGTGTGTCCTTGGTTAAGGTTTGAAGAATGATTAGGGGTCAAGGACTTGAAGGGACTTTTTTTGGACCCTATGGAGAGTGTGGTGAGTTAGAATGGGGTGTGTACAAAACCATCCATAACCGAGATAAGATTTGACTTCCTATTGGTATAACATAATGTAAAATCTTAGTATTTGGCCTTAAGTATAGGAACATGTCCGATAGTTTAAACAAGATTGTACATGTACACTATGACTATATTGAAGATGATCATATGTTAATTTAAAGCCAATATAATTACCATTATTGACTTTCACAATATCACAAGTTTATAAAGGGGACATTGATTCTTAATCATGAGGAATATTAAATATTGAATATTGAAATGTTAATGTGATTATTTCTTTGATTTGTTGATGAATGACACTCAACTTATTGGATCAATAAACCCTATAAGTTGGGTAATAATTATATGGGCATTGACTTTGTTATATTTAAGAGGAATCCGCCTTTACGATTATTATTCATTCTGAATTATAATACCCCCTTAATGAACTTATATGTTTCCATTTTATCAGTAAACATGAATAGTGGTTTATTTAATAATCTGATAGAGTATCAATTATGGTAAGTTTGTTTACATGGTCTTAGATGTTATTGAAATTAAATTATAGGTAATTAAATTTCAGTAAGCGGGTATTTGTAACTTAACATGGGGAATCATATATTGTGATTTTAAAATGACTTAAATTGTTATTTTAATAGAAATTGATGCCATATGGAAAAATTTATTATTGGGATTAATAAGGATTTTCCTATTTAAATTGGAAGCCATTTTGATTATTTTCCACAAGTCTTTGGTATAGTTTTTAATTACGAACAAACCCCACCACACTCAGCCCTAGGGTTTTCCTTCATATATACACAAAGGATTCATAAGCCAAACATGTTCAATATATATATATATATATATATAGAGAGAGAGAGAGAGAGAGAGAGTTATCTAAAGTCTTCTTCAAGCTTTCTAAAGGTGTGCCTAACCACAAAGACTAATTATTCTTGGATCATATACCAAAAGCGATGAGGTGATCAAATCATTCTAATCTGCAACAAATCATATAAATCTATCTAAAATTTTAGTTCACCACCAAGGGTTACACAAGCATAATCATATATCTCTTTAGGTAAAAGTTTTGTAACCTAAAGATTGATTGAATATAAGATCCATGTTGACTTGATCCCAATTTTCTATTGCACTACATTTAATTTCATTAAAAAAAATGCACCAACAATTCAGACAAGCATTCACAAGCTCTATAGGATTTTAAGTATTTTAGAATATCTAAAACCCTAGGTTATAAAGATAAAATTTTTAAAAAAACGATCTTTGTAGTTGAACAACTCAAATTCAACAAAATAAAGAGAGAATTCAAAGAACCGAACAGAAAATTGAATTCAAGTCAAGCCCATATGAGGGGAAGGGAGCATAGGGTTTCAAGTACAAAGTGGAACATCGAGCTTAAAGTACAAAGGGGGAACATCAACCGTTAAATCAAACCAGATCCAATGGTCTATATTTGTAAGTACGTAAAAATTTAAATAAATTATATACAGACGCACGCGTATATTTAACTATATTGAATCGATTTATAAATGTATCAAAGATGACCTAATCTACATGTGGTTCGTTTACTTATCATATAATCTTGCTATCAGATTGTACTTTATAAGAAAAAAATCTATTAGCATATTTCATACGTAAGTCTAGGAATGAGGGTCTGAACAAAAATTTATGATTGATGATACAACAAACTTCTACCCTATTCAGCTTACCCAAATCAGACTTCAGGAATTATGACAAAATTATAAAAGGTATTTGGCACACCTTTTTTAAATCCACCGATAATCCTAACTCCAAGACTACCTGACCCAAAACTGTAGCTCTTATTTCCAAAACTCATATTTTTGGAACTTAGAGTATAACTTATGCTCCTGCAACGTCTAAAGTGCAACCCTTAAATACTCGACATGATCCTCCTCGATCAGAGAATAAATCAAGATGGCATCTATAATGATAATGAAAAACTTATTCAAATACGATCGGAACACCAGGTTCATCAAATCTATGAACATAGAGGGGACATTGGTCAACCCAAATGATATGACCCTGAACTCATAAGAACCATATCGACTAAAAAGGCAGTCTTTGGCACTTACTCTTACCTTACCCTCTATTAATGGTTCCCCGAACGCAATTTTATCTTTGAGTCGAATGAAAGACCTTGTAGATGATCAAAGATCATTGATCCTTGACAAAAGATACTCATTCCTCACCAATACCTTGTTCAATTCATGATAGTCAACACACAATTATAGTTAACCATATATTTTCTTCACAAAGAGAAATAGAGCTCCCATGGTGATGTGACATGCCGAATGAACCCCTATCATAATAACTACTTGATTTTCTCTCTCAACTCCCTCATTTTCATAGAAGCCATCTGATACGACACCTTGTCAATCGGAGTTGTATCAGGAGCCAAATCAATCATAAAATTGATCTCTCGGTTTGGAGGGAACCCTGGAACTTCCTCAAACACATCAATAAAATCCATGAAAATTGGTATCGAATCTAACGGAACGGTATTCCTCTCATGGGTATCTTTATTAATAAAGTATAAAGTGTCATGTCACCACCCTCTGGCCTAGGCATAGCCACAATATACATCTCCTAACTCAGTATCTTGAAAATTAAAGTCCTACCCCTACAATCTATATGAGACTGATATCCAACTAACCAATCCATACACAAGATCACATCATAATAGTGGGTGTCTAAAATAAAAATATTTGCCTCAAAACATAATCTATCGATGTAAATCTCCATATCATCACAAATCTATAAAATACGGGTAAATACACCTAATAAAGTAGATGTAAATAAGGCTTTATCACAAGGTCTATGTAATAAACCAGAAATCTTCACAAATATACGTGATACAAATGAGTGTATGGCATCATTTTTAGATAAAACTCAAGATAAGGTGCCAAAAATGTAAAACGTATCGTACACTACCTAGACCTACCCCTAGCCTCCTACTAGGGATGTGAAATTTGATAAACTCTACCATACTAGAGTTGGGGCTGCTATTGTGAAACCAAGGGTGTGGGTAACGCTGCTACCAGTTGCATCCTCGATACTGAAAGTTACGAAGGTTGGTGTGGATATTTCTATTATTGTTGGGGCCTGAAGCCCTACTGGCCTTATCCGTAATACCCCACTCTACCACCATCGATATTATCCCTAATTTAACCACCGATCACAGTGGTATGGGGTTTTATTCCATATCACATTCACAAACAGATGCTAACGGGGTTTAAACCCCTTATATGTGGTGTCATAAACCACTTGCCTTACCCGTGGAGCTGAAAAGCCTTAGTGTTAGAAGAGTGAAAATCTTCATATATGAAATATTACTTTTCCTCACCCGGGGATATAGGGTGCAACTCTCTGGCTACCAAATTAACCATGACACTAGTTTGTTACAGTCTTAGAGAGTCCAATGTTCTTGTTGGGATGAAATTAACCATCACCTAACACAATAATACACTTATTCCAGTTGGGTACTGGCTCTGATACCATTTTGTAATACCCCACTCAACCGTCATCGATAGTATAACCAATTTAACCACTGCTCACAGCGATATAAGATTTTATTTCACCTCATATCCACAAACTAGTGCCAATATGGTTTGAACCCATGACATGTGGTGTCATATACCGCGTGCCTTACCAGTCGAGATTAAAAGGCCTCAGTGTTAAAAGAGTTCAAATCTACATATATGAACCATTACTTTTCGTCACCCAGGCAATCTGGGATGTAACTTTCTGGCTACCGAATCAACCATGGTTGTAGTTTGTTACAATATCCCTATCTATGACCATAATAGCCTTGTCCCTACTTGCACTGACCTTGGACCGGATGGCCCTGACACTTTTATCCCTAAACCTTTGCACTCGGGTATACTTGGTATCTATGTCCCCTAATCAAATGGGGTTACAGGTGAACCTTATTATCTAAGCTACTGCAGATGGTGTGGCGGTTGTTGCACTTGCCTCTCGTGAGGGGGTCCCTAGAGCTAAGGATGGTAATTTAAAGTGCAGTCCGATATGTGTGTTTTAAACAAAACCAATTTCTCTCAGAAAATTATCCAAATTTTAATTATGCACCAAACCAAGTTTTGAAAACCCAATTCTTACTTTAAACCAATTTTATATTGATTAATCCTAAACATGCATCTTGTGATTAAAGCAAGTAAAGTAAAGTAAAGAATATTGATTCGTATCAAATACTGCATATTTCTCCCCTATCTCTTTATGCATTCTAGCAATTTTATGGTCCTAAATGCCTATATTTATGCTCATTAACTAGACAACCTTGGATTGGGATAGATACATGTTTTGCAGGGGTTAACTGTGCTTTTGTAGGTATTGGAACGCCAAAAGTGAGGATCCGTTGCATTTTATAGAAGTTCCATCGTCGAACGCTACGTCAAGGGAATTTTAGTCAATTCATATTTCTTATTCATCTCATGGAAGTTCCACAGATGCATAGTTCATTAAGTTAGCATCGTGTGGCCGCCAACGGTGCGTCGTTCCGAGTTCGATCAAAGAATATATGCCTGATTCCGTAATGAAACTTTTCTTCTTTGTGATGACCAAACGCAGACTAAAAACAGAGTATCGGTCGATCGCGCCCAGGGAGCCGGTCGACCGCAGTTTGGAATTTTGTCGTGGGAAGAACACATTGCACTTTGGTCTAAGGGACCAGTCGACCGCACCCCTTCGACCGGTCGACCTGTGATTGTAGATATTTTAAGATCTTTTTCTTTTCTTTTCTTTTTCCTTTATTTTCTTTCCCACTTACTATATAACCAAATTTTAGTTTTATTTCAGATATACTTAGTTTAGAATAGATGTAGAGAGTTTTTATCTTAGGGTTTGTGGGATTTGAAGAGTTTGGCTTTGATTCTTCTTGGTTTGACACCCAATTAGGTTGTAAGTTACACTATTCATCTTCCCTACCATTAATATAGTTGTATTTCATTGTTTCTTGCTTTGTTAATTAGGTTTACATGCTTTGTTAATTAGTTTACATGCTTTGATTTACTCGCTTTTTAGTATAAATTTACCACGTTTATTTACTCGCTTTATTTATCGTGTTTTTACGATGCTTTCTAGGTAATTTAAATTCGATTGTGTTTGAATGGAACTCACTCGGGTTAACGCGTTGCTTTGCTTGGTGATAGTGTTTACGGGTTTATTTTGGGTGCGTTGTCCTAGTTATTACGCCTAGGAGATTTGACGGGGGATATCATGTATGTCCCGTGCTTACGACCTTTCGTGCGCAATTTTCGGGATATTTATTGACGCCAAAATCTTATTAGGCTTTTGTGCGGATTTAGGGGCGTGACAACCCTTAGTTCAATTAACTGTCGAAACGAGACGCATTCTAAATAACTCGTCGACCCATGTAACCATTTTATACAAATTAACTCGGGTGAGGGATATTCGACGCAACCTATAGTTTTACTCGCTTTCATAATCTAGTTTCAATACACTTGCCTAGATTAACATTTCCCTTTCATGCATCTTTTCTTTTAGATTGTAATCACCTTTTACACTTTTATTTCAGAATATTAAATCACTTCAATTCTAGCAACTCGTCCCTCTGGATTTTCGATACCCGACCTACCGCTGTGCTTGCCTCGCAAGTGTAGTCGTAATTTAGGTTTGTTTGTATATTCACGGCGAGACAGAAAACAACGACTGTGCACTTTACACGCGCACAATTCTCGCGCCCTATCAAAATGGCGCCGTTGCCGGGGATGAGTCTGTTTTAGACTTTATTTGATATAGTATTTCATATTATTTTCATTCTATTTGCATTATTTGCTAAAATTTTGCAAGACTTCCACATTTGAACACTTAGAAACGCTCAAATTTTTTCCGCGCGCACTTACTTTGTGGAATTCGCCACTTGAGCCATTTTGGGGGTAAGCATGTCTTATTCCAATTCTTTCGGTAATCCTTGTTATAATTCTCAAAATTCTCGCAAGCCTGTGACTTTTGATGAATATTTAGAATCCCAAAATATAACAAAGTCAAATATGACTTTGGGCGAGTATAACGAAAGTCAAAACTTAGGTTATTGGAATTTTGATGATGATGACAATGATTTTGGTCCTTTACCTCCTTATATTAGGAATTTTGAAACGAATTTGAATAGTTTTCAAAATTCCTATAATAATGAGTTTTCGTTTAAGTCCGATGGTAATTTTCAAAGTTCCCATTTTCATGCATCCGCACCTCGACCCATGATATTCGGTGAGGGTTTGCGTATGTAGAAGAATAAGAAAATTGAAACTCGTTATCGGGAAGAAAATCGTTCTTGGGAACATGAGTTAGATTTACTTTTTGAGCCCGATGACGATTTTGCTTCCGAGACTTTCGAAGTCGAGGAATGTTTTGAACCAAATGAGGTACTTGTGCCTACTTTGGAACAAACCATTCTAGACTTTGCCCATTGCGTAATAGATATTGAAAGTGAGGATGAAAATGACGTAATATCTATTTGCAATGAAATGATTTCTTCTTTAGCCCCCAAAGAAGAACATTTCATTGAAAATGATATTATTTCCTTCGAAACTCAAACTTCATGTGATGATGATTCATCTCATGAGTTTAAATTTCTTTCATCCCCATTTTCATTCGCTGTTATCACACTGTCTCAAGTACCCGATGATTCGGTTTCAAACTTTAATGTTTTAAGCCTTTCCGCCGATGAGGAGTGGTTGCTCGAGTCGCCTTCCACGATCGCATTCGTACCTTCGTGTGCGCCGCCTCCCATTCTAATTTCAAAATCCTTTGGAGGATATTCGGCTTTTCTCGGTCCCCACTTGTTTTTGTCACCCGTTCAATCCAAACCCCCCATCGTCCCTCCAAAACTTTTAATTGGCGATGGTTCATTTCTTTCGCCTTACACATGCCTTCCGTTTTTCAAATGAAATTCATATTTTTCAGAAGGCATGCTTTATGTGAGGGTACACCGGTTATCCTCCAAAGTCAAATCATTTTCATGGTGGACCCTCACCTATTTAGACTTCTAGTGTATAGTTAGTGTGAGGCCTAAATAGTAGGTTGTATATAGTTAGCTTTTTATTTTTCTTTATTTTTTATTTTTTAGTCTCTTGTAATTAGTTAACTTTCCATTATTTATTTTAGCTATGCTCGGTACTAACTTGTTTTGCAGATTCTTTGGACTTGTTCTCATGGGGATCGCTCCAATTTTGGGTAATATCGCTATTTTCCTCTCTTTGACTTGGTTCTTAATGTACATTGAGGACAATGTCAAGTTTTAAACTTAGGGGGTGTGGGATATTCTATCAATTTAACATTTTAGTCCATGTTTTTGCTCACATGTTAGTATAGTATGCTTTTCTTAGAAAAATTTAAAAATTTTAAAAAGATTTTCTTTTTTCTCCTTTTTTGGCATTTTTGCCTTTGTTTTCGATGATAAATTTTAATAATTGCCCGATCCAATAGACAACCCAATAATGCATGTTCTCGATTTTAGAAGTTATTAGACTTTAGTCTCACTTATGGATATTATGAATAACTTCATGAATTAGACTTTAATGCCATGAGCACATGCATTTTATTGTTATATTGATTTGGTTTAAGATTTTTATAACTCGATAATCTTTTGTTGCATTGTATATACTTACACCGAGTAAGCTTTGTACCTTTTGTCGTTTTTGAGTGTATACACTATTCTTTTCTCATTGAAAACATTGAATTCGTTGGTGATCTCGCTATTCTTTTATTTGACCGTTCATTAATTGAGTTCATACTTGAAATGTGTTACTTGATCATGATTTTCATATGTTGTTTTGACTCAAGAATTGCGTAAATATTTTGGAAATGATCATAGGCCATCTTTGTTATATCACCCATATTAGCCTTAACCTCACCCTTATATGTTTACCCTCGTTAACCCCCTTGAGCCTAAATATAGCCTTTCGTTTCATAACCCCAATCCATAACCAACTCCGAATTGGAGTTTTATACCATACATACACTTTCCATACCTTTGTTTGGAATGTTACTTGGTATTGAATGTTGTTGTTGTGATGTCAGTTGCAATTTAGGCATATGAGAGTATGAAAAGTAAAGGAAAGAAAAAGTGAAAAAAAAAAGATGAAAAAGAGAAAGCAAAAAGCAAAAGAAAACAAAAGAGAAAATGAGAAAAAGAAGAAAATAAAAGAAGGAGAAAGCTGTAAATGTTGTATATAGTTCAATAAGCTTTGATTGCTCTCCCGATAATATATGTAATGCCGTTTTGGAAGTTGTTTTCCAATTTTATTATAGCCGGCATTTTCCCATTATCCCGAGTTTTCACCCCGAACACTTTGAATCCGTACATACATTCCTTTCATTTCATACCCTAGCCTAGCCTACATTACAACCCTATTAAAGTCCTATGTGATCTTAGGTTTATGTAATTTAAAAGTCATAATAGTTTTGATAATCTGTGAAAATGCATTTCGCCTCTCTTTTAATGTGCGGTATCCTTTCATTGAGATTACAAGTTTTTTCATTTTATATATAGCGTTATTCATTTGTGACATGTGTGCGGCCTAGTTTCCATTTACATTTACTCTTTTGCCCGCATGTTCCATGTGTTACCTCCCTGTTTCGAGTGATTTCGCTTGATGAGCGTAATGCCCTTGAGGATTCAATATATGCTTGCTTTAACGTTTATCCGGTTTATATAAGTTTTTTGCCAAATCACACTTTGCATGTGCTCACTCCCCTCCCACATTTTAAAGTTTCAATTGTATGAGGTGCATTCTATAATGTTAATGATTTGGACTTTTGTTTGAATTCATTCACTTTGCTAATAATGCGTATGAAATCCTTTTCGCTATTGTTGGGCTTGTCGCATTTTGGGTTGGGCATATTTTGAGGAAACCATGTGATGTTTGTGGGTACCATCCCTGAAAACCCTCACGAGACGACACTCGTCCACTAGGGTGACCTAGGGGTTTAACGACTTATTGCATATGCTAAATGCAATTGTGCTCCCTACGAAAGTGGCACTTATATTTCGATGCATATATACGTATTGTACCACCCTCTGTGGTCTGGTTTTGTTTGTTTCATTATTAGGGACTAGCAATATTTAAGTTAGGGGATGTGATTCGTATCAAATATTGCATATTTCTCCCCTATAGCAATATTTATGCATTCTACCGCTTTTACGATCCTAAATGCCTATATTTATGCTCATTAACCAGACAACCTTGGATTTGGATAGATACATATTTTGCAGGGGTTAATTGTGCTTTTATAGGTATTGGAACGCTAAAAGTGAGGATCCATTGCATTTGGGAGAATTTTCGTCGTCGGACGCTACTTCAAGGGCATTTTAGTCAATTCACATTTCTTATCCGACTCATGTAAACTCCATTGATGCGTATTTCGTTGAGTTAGCATCGCATGGCCGCAAACGGTGCGTCGTTTGGAGTTCGAAAGATATGCTCGATTCCGTAATAAAACTTTCCTTCCCTGTGATAACCAAATGCAGCCTGAAAACAGAGTACCGGTCGATCGCGCCCAGGGGCGGTCAACCACAGTTTGGAATTTTGCTGTGGGAAGGAGATAGTTCACTTTGGCCTAAGGGACTGGTCGATCGCACCCTTGCGACCGGTCGATCGGTGATTGCAGATATTTTGAGATCTTTTCGTTTCTTTTCTTTTTCCTTTATTTTCTTTCCCACTTACTATATAACCAAATTTTAGTTTTATTTCAGATATACATACTTATACTTAGTTTAGAATACATGTAGAGAGTTTTTAGCCTAGGGTTTGTGGGATTTGAAGAGTTTGGCTTTGATTTTTCTCGGTTTGACACCCAATTGGGTTGTAACTTAAATTATTCATCTTCCCTACCATTAATATAGTTATATTTCATTGTTTCTTGCTTTGTTAATTAGGTTTACATGCTTTGTTAATTAGTTTACATGCTTTGATTTATAGTTCAATAAGCTTTGATTGCTCTCCCGATGATATATGTAATGTCGTTTTGGAAGTTGTTTTCCAATTTTGTTATTACCCGCATTTTCCCATTATCCCGAGTTTTCACCCCGAACACTTTGAATCCGTACATACATTCCTTTCATTTCATACCCTAGCCTAGCCTACATTACAACCCTATTAAAGTCCTATGTGATCTTAGGTTAATGTAATTTAAAAGTCATAATAGTTTTGATAATCTGTGAAAATGCATTTCGCCTCTCTTTTAATGTGCGGTATCCTTTCATTGAGATTACAAGTTTTTCATTTTATATATAGCGTTATTCATTTGTGACATGTGTGCGGCCTAGTTTCCATTTACATTTACTCTTTTACCCGCATGTTCCATGTGTTACCTCCCTGTTTCGAGTGATTTCGCTTGATGAGCGTAATGCCCTTGAGGATTCAATATATGCTTGCTTTAACGTTTATCCGGTTTATATAAGTTTTTTGCCAAATCACACTTTGCATGTGCTCACTCCCCTCCCACATTTTAAAGTTTCAATTGTATGAGGTGCATTCTATAATGTTAATGATTTGGACTTTTGTTTGAATTCATTCACTTTGCTAATAATGCGTATGAAATCCTTTTCGCTATTGTTGGGCTTGTCGCATTTTGGGTAGGGCATATTTTAAGGAAACCATGTTATGTTTGTGGGTACCATCCCTGAAAACCCTCACGAGACGACACTCGTCCACTAGGGTGACCTAGGGGCTTAACGACTTATTGCATATGCTAAATGAAATTGTGCTCCCTACTAAAGTGTCACTTATATTTCGATGCATATATACGTATTGTACCGCCCTCTGTGGTCTGGTTTTATTTGTTTCATTATTAGGGACTGGCAATATTTAAGTTAGGGGATGTGATTCGTATCAAATATTGCATATTTCTCCCCTATATCTTTATGCATTCTAGCGCTTTTACGATCCTAAATGCCTATATTTATGCTCATTAACCAGACAACCTTGAATTTGGATAGATACATGTTTTGAAGGGGTTAATTGTGTTTTTGTAGGTATTGGAACGCTAAAAGTGAGGATCCATTGCATTTGGGAGAAGTTTCGTCGTCGGACGCTACTTCAAGGACATTTCAGTCAATTCACATTTCTTATACGACTCATGTAAATTCCATTGATGCGTATTTCGTTGAGTTAGCATCGCATGGCCGCAAACGGTGCGTTGTTTGGAGTTCGGACGAAGAAGATATGCTCAGTTCCGTAATAAAACTTTTCTTCCCTGTGATGACCAAATGCAGCCTGAAAACAGAGTACCGGTCGATCGCGCCCAGGGGGCCGGTCGACCGCAGTTTGGAATTTTTCTGTGGGAAGGAGATAGTGCACTTTGTCCTAAGGGACCGATCGATCCCACCCCTACGACCGGTCGACCGGTGATTGCAGATATTTTGAGATCTTTTTCTTTTCTTTTCTTTTTCCTTTATTTTCTTTCCCACTTACTATATAACCAAATTTTGGTTTTATTTCAGATATACATACTTATACTTAGTTTAGAATAGATGTAGAGAGTTTTTAGCCTAGGGTTTGTGGGATTTGAAGAGTTTGTCTTTGATTTTTCTTGGTTTGACACCCAATTGGGTTGTAAGTTACATTATTCATCTTCCCTACCATTAATATAGTTGTATTTCATTGTTTCTTGCTTTGTTAATTAGGTTTACATGCTTTGTTAATTAGTTTACATGCTTTGATTTACTCACTTTTTAGTATAAATTTACCGCGTTTATTTACTCGCTTTATTTATCGTGTTTTTACAATGTTTTCTAAGTAATTTAAATTAGGTTGTGTTTGAATGGAACTCACTCGGGTTAACGCGTTGCTTTGCTTAGTGATAGTGTTTACGGGTTTATTTTGGGTACGTTGTCCAAGTTATTGTGCCTAGGAGATTTGACGGGGGATATCATGTATGTCCCGTGCTTACGACCTTTCGTGCGCAATTTTCGGGATATTTATTGACGCCAAAATCTTATTAGGCTTTTGTGCGGATTTAGGGGCGTGACAACCCTTAGTTCAATTAACTGTCGAAACGAGACGCATTCTAAATAACTCGTCGACCCATGTAACCATTTTATACAAATTAACTCGGGTGAGGGATATTCAACGCAACCTATAGTTTTACTCGCTTTCATAATCTAGTTTCAATACACTTGCCTAGATTAACATTTCCCTTTCATGCATCATTTCTTTTAGTTTGAAATCACCTTTTACACTTTTATTTCGGCATATTAAATCACTTAAATTCTAGCAACTCGTCCCTGTGGATTTTCGATACCCGACTTACCGTTGTGCTTGCCTCGCAAGTGTAGTCGTAATTTAGGTTTGTTTGTATAGTCGCGGCGAGATAGAAAACAATGACTGCGCACTTTACACGGGCACACTTCTCGCGCCCTATCAAATACTCACAACGTCGGATGTACGAGAAAAAATCCAAAACGAAAAAACAACCTCGGACGGCCCAAGCCAGATAATCACTATGAACAATGGTTTTATAAAGACAGATTAGCCCCTATACTAAGACTCTATCCCCACGGGTCTTAACACTCCTTTTGATCTTCTACCGTTCTTCAATAGTGCCCACGCACAAATTCCGTCTTCAATGATACCTGTCCACAACACACGCATCCATGTATGTCTCGGTGTCCACCGATTGGCTTTGATTCATCTACGATCTCGAACAAAAAGTCCTTCTCTTTTTTTCATCGCAAAACACTTTGATTTTCAATGTGTAGAACAAACAACTTTGGTGCCGCAAGATCACGTAAGCATATAAGAATGATAACTCGGATCTTTACAAACTCTAAGGATGTGTTTATGCTTTGTAAACCTTAGAAAACATGTGCAAATAAGTTTCTGGTTCATAAACAGTTTTCCATAATGCACACCTTCGAAATTCTGATAGAAACACGCTTCAAATAATTAATTAGCGCCGCGTCGAAATGCGCATCCTTCGAACGACTTAAGGCTCTCGTTCGAGCGACATAGATATCTCGTTCGCGCGAGATCTAATATCGTTCGAGCGAGAAGTTTGACTTTTTGACTTTTCAATTAAAATGTTTCTTTAAAGAGACCCATTAAAGTCAAACTACTTTTTTGAGCTTAGTAGAATAAAAATGAAGTGTAAACCTTTAAAACACTTTTAAAACATTTTAAAATATTTTTCTTTATAAAAATACATCCTTATATTTTATAAAACAATTCTGAGCACCATTAATTATACGCATTCATACGTGAGTGATCTAGGAATGCAATTAACTTGAAGACGATTAAACTTGCACCAATTAAACATCGCCACGATAAATTATTTGAAGCTTTGCCACAACATCTTCAATTTTCTTCAATACGTCATAGACCAAGTGGGATCGTGACAAAATAAAATCTCCCTATGACATATTACAAACACGGTTTTGATCACGGAATTAAGTAAAAATAATAGAGGGACTCAATTGAAAATTTATGTCCTTATAAATCTCCCCCTTTGACTATTCTGGAACAAAACTAAACCAGAGAAATGCCTAACCAGGTCGTCAAGCCGTATGATGCCTAAATCCCATCCCATAAACCTAAAATAAAAAATACAGGACACGGGCTAGTATATGAAGCACCGGCGAGCATAAACAGTATGAATGTGATGTAGACTTGAAATCTCGAATCCCTAAAGCATACCTACACACATGAAATAGACAAACATATACCCAGTGAAGTATGGAGGAACAAATGATACCAAAATATATTTCCAATAAGAACAAATCATTTGAAACATGTGAGCAATTATTTGATACCAATTATAATCAAAAAATATGTAAATCCAGATATCAGTAGAAACTCTCAACAAATCTCCCCCAACATCACATAGATCTCTCCCCTTTTTTGTCTCGAATAGACAATCCGGTGAAAAGATAAACCAATCAAAGTATTTAGCATGAGAATATACCAATTTGAATCAACTGGATATATATTTGAGAATTGAAAACGCTAGATAACAATGAAATAACCGGCTAAATATGATCAAGAAAGAACAAATGAGTAGCTAGTAAACCAAGGAATCACACAAAGAAATATAGCAATCTAATCAGGTGTGATAAACGGACTATATGCAAAACTCTAATTTATAACCAATATAACCTGCATATAAACCAATCAATCCAGAAAAAAAACTTCAAGCAGTACCAAAAAAATACAAAATTAACCAGAGGGCTGCAAACTAATCGGAAGCTAACACATCAGCCTGTCATTCGAACGAGCCTGGGACATCAATCAAACGAGTTGAGGATGTCGCTCAAACGACGTACAGCTGTCGTTCGTGCAAGATAGAGAATTCGTTTGAACGACTTCGCGCGACTTGCCAGAATTTCCTAGATTCCCATAAATATTGTAAATTATTGCCCAGTGAAAATTTTTCCACAAAAAAATTCCAGGAAGGGCTTGACAGAAGAAAAATAGTGTTAAAATAGTAGGCTTTTAATACAAAACGCAAAAAGTCATAAAAACTAAAAATGTGAGTTACATGCAAATATAGTACCGATGTGCTCAAACATGGATATGGAATGTAGAGGTGTGAAACTAAAACAAATGAGACACAATTTCAACACATCGAAAGGATCAAGAAGCTCTAATTGATAGCGATAAATCATCAAACTTTATCATAGCCTATGACAATTAAAGTGTGAGCTTAATGAACTAAACATGCTACATGCATACAAATTCAAAATTTTGACGATTTTACAAATAATAGCATCAAATTGCAATGTTTCAACATTAGGATTTGTTGTGCAAACCCGTTTAAATTTTTAATCCATCCAAACTCCCTCGATAATATCATATTTTATTTGGAATGAACTAAACTAATTTGTCCTTTTCTTAACATATAGCATTTTCTTTTGGGCTCTTTTAAACGGGGGCTTTCACGACAAGTTAATTTTGAACTCTCGCTTCCCTTTCCCGTGAATCACTCATTATTTTTACCAATTCAAATCCTCATGGTAAACGGTTCTTACATGCACACTTCTTCTTAAGCCTACTTATGCATAAATGACAAGATTGAAATAAGAACGCCTCACCAAATTCAAATATGCAAGAGAAGTTAAACATCCATATAAACTCGTGCATGTGTGCAATATTGGCATATATACAAAGTCGAATCAAAATGCATATCAAATTCGAAGCATCCCCATATAAACAATGGTTAAGATCATTCTAAGCATCGATAATTATGACCAATTGTCCTAGCCACATGGATAATAAAAACAATGGGGGGGTCCAAGCACACCAATATGCCACATCAAACATGTAAACTCAAAAACAAAAATCTAAAATCTTTTTGGCTTTTTCAAAAATTTTCTCAAAAATAAAATCTTTTTGTATTTTTCAAATAAGACTCAAACAGGTGAAAAATAAAATACAAAGAGATAATCATGTCATAACACTAGCAAATTATAAACAAGATGCAAGGGCTAGGGTATGACAAAACATGCAAGCTACTATCCATAAGAAATAGCAAGAGATGAATCATGTGCATGCATGTGAGAATCAGCCAACGATGCATTTAGCATCTCCAAAACAAATTTCCTAACCTAAACAGGTGTATACCTAACATAACGGGTTTTGGGAACTAATGGGACACTACGTTTAATCTTCCTAGGGTCCTTTTTAAGATCAAAACAAAAACTCCTAAGGTGACCTTTCCTACCACAATGTGAACATGTGAAAACACGATGAGGAACGGGACCTTTAGGTTGACCTTTTCTAATACCCTCGGATGTGGTTGACGCTCTAAAACAAACTATGGTTTTGGATTTTACATTCAAACCACTAGAACAAGATAAGTCTCTACCAACACTACTCGAGTCATTTAAATCATTTTTTAACTTCAAAACTTTCGACTCTAGCAAACGATTAGACTCCTCAAACTTTCGGGACTCCTTCTTTAAATTTTTAATTACCCCTAGAAGGTTATCTCGCTCCCCCTCAATATGAGCAAACTTATACCTAAGAGCCTTTTCTCGTGCCACAAAATCATTAATCGAATTATTTTCCTCAACGGCACAAACTTTAGAATTTTTTAAATCCTCTAACTCTTTTTCTAAAACAAGGACTCTATCATCACTCTCCTTCTCGCCCAATTTTATCATATTAAAATCTTTAAATAGGGAACTAAAATGCTCACGACAAATATCTCTTTGAATTTGAAACGTTTGCAAATATTCAATCTTATTTTTAAAACCAGAATTTTCTTTTTCCAAAACTTCAATACGTTTTGCAAACTTTAAATTCAAACGAAGTAAATCGTCAAAGCTTAGAGAATCCATCGAGAGAAAACAGTCACAGGAGAGATAAATAAACACACGAGATCATAAAACAAATAAATAATGTTTTCTAGCTCTGATACCAATTTTAAAGTGCGGCCCGATATGTGTGTTTTAAACAAAACCAATTTCTCTCATAAAATTATCCAACTTTTAATTATGCACCAAACCAAGTTGTGAAAACCCAATTCTTACTTTAAACCAATTTTATCTTGATTAATCCTAAACATCCATCTAGTGATTAAAGCAATTAAAGTAAAGTAAATAATACTCACAACGCCGGATGTACGAGAAAAAAATCCAAAACGGAAAAACAACCTCGGACGGCCCAAGCCAGACAATCACTATGAACAATGGTTTTATAAAGACAGATTAGCCTTACACTAAGACTCGATCCCCACGGGTCTTAACACTCCTTTTGATCTTCTACCGTTCTTCAATAGTGTCCACGCAAAAATTCCGTCTTCAACGATACATGTCCACAACACACGCGTCCATGTATGTCTCGGTGTCCACCGATTGGCTTTGATTCATCTACGATCTCGAACAAGAAGTCCTTCTCTTTTTTTCATCGCAAAACACTTTGATGTTCAATGTGTAGAACAAACAACTTTGGTGCCACAAGATCACGTAAGCATATAAGAATGATAAATCGGATCTTTGCAAACTCTAAGGATGTGTTTATGCTGTGTAAACCTTAGAAAACATGTGCAAACAAGTTTTTGGTTCGTAAACAGTTTCCACAATGCACACCTCAAAAATTTTGATAGAAGCACGCTTTAAATAACAAATTAGCACTGCCTCGATATGCGTGTCATTCAAAAGACTTAAGGTTGTCATTCGAGCGACATAGATATCTCGTTCGCGCGAGATTTAATATCGTTCGAGCGAGAAGTTTGACTTTTTGACTTTTCAATTAAAACGTTTTTTTAAAGAGACCCATTAAAGTCAAACTCCTTTTTCGAGCTTATCAGAATAAAAATGAAGTGTAAACCTTTAAAACACTTTTAAAACATTTTAAATTATTTTTCTTTATAATATTGCATCCTTATCTTTTATAAAATAATTCCGAGCACCATTAATTATACGCATTCATACCTGAGTGATCTCGGAATGGAATTAACTTGAAGATGATTAAACTTGCACCAATTAAACATCAGCATGATAAATTCTTTGAAGCTTTGCCGCAACGTCTTCAATTTTCTTCAATACATCATAGACCAAGTGGGATCGTGACAAAATAAAATCTCCCTATGACATATTACAAACACCGTTTTGATCACGGAATTAAGTCAAAACAATACAGGGACTCAATTAGAAATTTATGTCCTTACAGTAACGGGGTAGGTTTTCGTGAGTAACGCCCCAACCCCCACCCTAATTGGGATATTTAAGGGTTAATAAACGGGGAGAGGTCAAAATAAAAAATAAAGTCGAGGATGGGTCGGGGTCGGGTTTTATGCATAAAACCCCCAACCCCAACCCGTTTAGGCATATTACTACAAATATACCCTTATATATTAATATTTTTAGGGTTTGAAATAATTTCCCCTTCTCTTTTTAATAATGACAACAAATTCAATCTCTATCTCTCAAGGTCCCTCGCATGCCCTCCCCCTCCTCACGGTCGTCAGCCATTCACGAGCGACCTCACCCTCTCAATCGGACTATTCTATGTCAGATTCATCGTACTTTCTCACTACCGATCATAAAATTTCAACCCACATCGAATAACAACCTCCATTTTTTGTAAAAAATGTTTAAGCTTCTTGTTTTGCCTGTATTTACATATTCAACGTTGAACTATTTAGCTTTGAATTCTCTCTGATTGTCTCCCGCTTCAATCATATTCTCTAGAATTTTTTATTGCTCATTATGTATATTTATATGTGTGACAAGAGTCATTAATGGTGTTATAAATCAATCTGACGATAATATGTCCATACCTATCTTCTTTGAATTTATATAGTTGTGTGTTTGTGTGTTGATTTATGTGTTTTTGAGTAAAATTTGGTATGAATTTAGTGAGAGATTAATTGTTAATTGTTAGGGATTTTATATAAACTGCATGTGTGTTTAATATCTATAGATTCTTGTTGATTTTCTATGCTTTTATGTGAAATTTAGTGTCAATTAGTGAGAGATTAATTGTTATTTGTTTGTGACGTGAGATTTTGTTTGAAAAAGAAAAAAACTATTATTGCATGTTGATTTTCTGTGCTATTATATTGTGTTTTTCATCCATGTTAAAACATCTAAACGGGGTGAGTTTTTAAAATTGGGCCCCCATTTATATTTTAAACGGAGCGGGGGAGGATAATCAGGGGCAGAGTAGGGTAATGAAGCAGGGGCGGGGGCGAGGAAGGCACCCCCGCCCTATTGACATCCTTACCTAGAGATGCTGCTATTGGCTCTCTTACCTAGGCCTGAAACGTCTCCACTGCCCTTGGCCCTGCTAGCCTGGAATACCATGTCTATTTCCACATGAGTTCGCCTCTGCCTTGGGCCCATTATATTGACCCACCTTCTCTAACTTTATCTTGTGCTCCCTTACGATCCTAGAAATGTAAAACTGTGGCATCTACCACTTGAGTGTAAGTAGTAAAGATCGAATTCCCCAAAAGAACCTCTCAAATGGGACCCACTAGACCCCCACAAAACTCTTCATCTTCTTATCCTTAGTATCGACCTCATCATGATCATACTCGGATGTTGTGCGAGATCCCTGCTCAAGTAGAAGAAACTTTGACTTTTACTTCTCTCTAACTAACGGGGGGAAATATTGGTCATCTAAATGGACCACAAACTCATCATAGGTCATGCTCTCCTTATCCTCCACATAAGTCACACTCTCCTACCATTGTAAAGCATCCCCAACAATACGAAAGGTTGACAAAACCCGTTTTTGTATTTCTTACAAGTTAACAACCTCAAATTCCTCTCAATATCTTGGTGGCACTATTGTGCTACAATAGGATCGGTGGAACCTATAAACGTCGGTGGGTTTTTCTTCATGAAGGCTCCACATACCTTCTCCCATCGCAATGTGACCGACACTGCTAATTGAGGTGCTATGGGAGGAACCTCATGTCTTTTGCTACCAATACTTCCTAAACATCTTGTATACTGAAGTCCAACAACTGTTGTGTCCCAAAATGATACTGCCCCTGGGCATCGAGGATTAGAATACCCGATATAGATGGTGCCTATGGTATGGGGGCTACGATCTCTATTTACCCCACTGGATCTCTATCCTGACGAACTCTACTCCGAGGCATCATATGAAATTTAAGATATAAATCCTATTAGTAACTAAACATAGATACACATATAAAGATATGCATGTATCAAAGGATGCTTCTCAGAAGTCTAAGAGAACCTATAACCCTCGAGACCTAAGACCATGCTCTGATACCAACTCTGAAACGCCATGTAATTAAATATTTAGGTTGATCAAGTTTAAATATAAATCATATAATATAAAAAAATGTAATGCCCTTCTCGACATGGAGAGAACAAATGAAAGATATAAAAGAAATGAAAATGATATGAAAGTCCTCAAAATATAAACTCATAGTAAAATGTACATAATCCATAAGAGAGATATACAATAATATTATAACATAATAACTCAATACAATCCTCAAATACGTCTCTGAATAATATAAGCCACACTAAATCTCATAATACATACTATTGAATTGTGTCAAAGTAAACTAGACTGAAATAAAAAATGATAAAGTAGATAGATAGAGACCCACATCGTCTCTGTGTTGATATCCTGGATGAGAGATGAATAGAGATTTACACAAATTCTCAGGAAAAGTACAAAGATTTCCACAAGATATATTTTTTGGTCATATTCATGACCGGCAAAGAACACTTTACTCAAGCAAATAAAGGTTTCGCTAAGTCGAACATACATTATGGGAGGTAGAGGAAAAATAAAAAAAATATAGAAAAAAATTAGTTTGGGTTATGACCAACGAAGTAAACCTTCACTGAGGCGAAGTATCCTCTCATTGAGGTGAGTAAAGACTAACAACACCAGATCTGGTAAAGGGAAATAAAAGGCTAAGAATTTTTTTTTACTTTAAGCAAGAATTCATATGCTATATTTATGAATTTTTTTTTAAAGCTATATTTTCATACCTACATCAACAAAAAAAAACCATATAAACACACACACTAATTTAATTTTCCAATTATGAAAAGTTAATTTGAATATGGAAAAAGTGAGTTAAAATATCATAAGTCCTTTTGCCTAAACCTAAAGTGTTTATTCCAAGAGTGTGAATATATATCTGATGTCAGGATGAAGTTTGATTATGTCAGGTGAAGATGTCTCGATATAAATTTTGTCGGAATGACCTCAATGACTAAATACACAAAGTATATTTTGTAAATCAATAGAAGTAAAGATGGATATATGAGTATAAATTACTCTTACACATACACACACACACACACCTGTCTATTATGTGACAAAATATATAAAACACAAGAATATAATAAAAAAATAAGAAAATCTATCAACATATGACTCGTAACAAAGCTTGGATAAAGGAAACAAATATCAATCTAACACTGATAAAATCAACAATGAGGATTGAACCTATCCAAATGTGAGGACTTGTTCCTTTTAACTTGTTATACAGTAATAAAGAGGATCATGATACCAATGCATATAAAATATAGTTAATTAGGATGTAATAAGAAGAATAAGATAGATATGAATATAAAGATTGAATCATCTAATCACATAAATTATATCCAAACTCTACTGATTATGCATCATAATATATAGTAATGGTGCTCTGTACATCACTTCTTATGTGTCTATACTCCCCCTAACTCATTTTCATTTGAAAAAATGTGATTGTGTCATTAACTAGAACTCTGCCATAATTTAAACTCCTCCCCCTTTTATCATAGAATTGGCAAAGGAAATAACCTTAAGTCAATAAATAGATTTGGCTAATGAGAGAATGAAGGTTTTCATATCAAATTGATTAAAGTGGTATATACCGTAAATAAATATAGTCTATTTCATCAGACATATAGAGAGAGATATGAAAACAACTTAACTAGATAATAATATTTGAGCTAAAATGATATAAGGAATCAAAGATAACACGATAGATATGCCTAAACCTCAAAATATATCATAAAAGCCAAATATATTCTACTAACACAAGTTACATTGATTATGAAACACAAGATACCAGAAGGGAGTTTAAGATTACAAAAGATAACCAAAAATTAATAAATCCTAACTCATCCAAAATATAACTCCTAAAAACTATCAACACAAAAGAGGTCTTAAAAAGAGTCACAAAACACAAACCACTATCAAAATAAATCAACTAACCTCCATCTTCACCAACCACCACATCATTCATCGTCATCATCATCAAATTCCTCTTCACACATAACACAGACTAGGAATATCTCACCTATGAGATTAAGTAATATACTCTTAAAACCAGAATAATGATGATCAAACTTGACGAGTAAAGACTCTTGATTTACGATAATTTTAAACTATTAGTTAAGTTTATGGGTTGCCTCGGCCAAATCAAATCATAGAAAATTAGCAACATGATCACAAAGGTATTCAAGTTGGTCAGGTGATAGACCTTAAAAACTAGTAAAGTGTGCTCGAGAGGTTAATCATAACGCTGAACTAGAAGCACAAAACTTTTTAGAGGTATAAGGGGCCAGGTGTGACACCCGCCTAATTAAATACTAGGTGATCAGTCCTTTATTAATTAAAATTAGAATATCCAGTTGGTTCAGATTATGCATCACTGTCGAAAACTTATTTTAAAATACTAACCACCTAATATTTAAAAAAGGGAAATGTCAAAATTTTATCTTTCTAATTAATATAAACCATTTAAGGCATAATATATAGAAGTTGGAGTAAACATTTCCAGTCAAAAATTAAATACAGTAATCCAACAACTGAGAGGAGTAAGGAATTAAATCTCAAACCTCTGAATATATAAATAAGAAGGGACTACATGTCCAACTGATGAAAATAACTCAAAAGTAAGGAATGATAGACTCATAGGCGTCTACTACCAAAGTCCTGTAGCCTCCACAACAGCTACAGTTCGTCGAATGAATGGATCTCCTAAGCCTGGTGTCCCTGTGGCTGAGCACCTAAAATAATTTGACAAGAAAAGAGACTTGCAGAAAACGGGTCAGAGGCCGAGTTGAAAACAGTTTAAAAATCAGCAAGTGCTTAAAATGATTTATTAGCACATGTATTTTTTCATGTTAAGTTATCGAACTCACTTGGGATGCTCACCTCTCATCTAATGTGCACGCCTAGAGAATATACATATCCCACTAGTTCTACTCCTATACCAACTAGTCTTTTCTGTCTAATAACTAATCATAATTCGACATCGTTCTGATGGATTTCCCTCGCAATAAATAACACATATAATCAATTCCTCTTTATAATAAGCAGACCATTTCAGTTTAATATAATTAAATGTTCGCTACTTAATTTAGTTTTTCATTATTAATTCTACCTACTCAATTCACACAATAGATATCATTACAGGTATATATGTATACTTTATCTTATATATGTACAATATTGCACCCAGAGACACAACTGCGGTGCCTGCATACTCTGCTGTCATGTTCTATTGCATCGTTCATTGCATTAAGGACTAAAGGTTCAGTCACTCGCGAACCCTCAAAACAAAACACATATAATGGAGGCAAACATAGTCCTAAGACGATGGGCTACGCACATACCCACGCACCCATTTGACCATCATCACTATCGTTCTCACTGATAGTCCGTACCTAGGTTCTATGCTCTAGTGGCACCAATCAATCTCCCACCCGAAGGCTCCTCAAGGCTTGATTATCCACAACGCGCAACCTCCATTCAATAGCAAGCAGCATAGGTATGTTATACACATAATAGTTTATTCAATAAGCATACACAGAGCTTAATATATATACAATAGGTATTCTCGCAACCCAAGTCCTCGAGTTTATAGATAGTATCATCGTCTCTACTATTCAAATTATTGCAACACTTCGACTTAACTCTCTAGCATATACCTTTTCTCTAAGGATCTATTATCCCGTTATATTCCCTTGAATAGTCGCTCTCTCAACTCATTACTAACTAGTAATTTAAGTCATTCGATGATAGTGTAGGTTAATTTCTCTCACTTGGACCAGCCTAGAAGGGTTCTAACTTGTCCGGGCCAAAAATACGTCTTCTGGGATCTCGCTAGAAGTCCAGGATTCTCGTTCGAACGAGGCCGTTCGAATGAATTCAAAAATCTCGTTAGAAGTCTCATTGGAATTCTCGTTCGAACGACTTGGGCAGGTCTTCAAACGAGAATTTTGAGATTACCCCTGTTCCTCCAAATTTTGTTTTTCCAATCCTTTCCTCATCCACATTCGTCTAAAATTCATCCCAACTCCCAATCAATGATTCTAAACTATTTCTAATCATAATAGGGTACTTTCTAAGATAATTTAAATGACAAATATTTACATAATCATAGGGAATTTAAACTAATTCTTCAAATCCCTAAAAATCCCTTAAAATAAACCCACCATAAACAATCCTTCAAACCCCCCAATTATTTTGGTGATTATAACATAAAATTTCTAGATTTATCATTCCTACAATAGGGTTATTCATCTACATGCAAACCTATCTTCAAATTTCAGAATTAATTGACAATTTAGTCTCAATTTCATAGTATCATGGTTATCTCATCAATTAGGGTTAACATGAATCATATATGCTCAGAATTTTAGCAAGATAAACACTTGTCTTTTTGTGAACCTCTGAATCGTTGAACGAAATTGGTATGGGGATGATCCTCTCTTCGCGATCTATGCGTTGGTGTGATTTTCGGTCGAAGGGCTTGACTTCTTAACCCAAAGCACTGTTGAGTTCTCCTTCTTCCTCTTGGTTCTCTCCCTCTCTCTCACGTAAGTTAGAAACTGACAACTCTCTTCTAACCCACGTGCATTCCTAATTTAATTCCTGATTTTCGTCCATTTTAATTCCCAAAAATCCCAAAAGACCAAAAGACCCCTCTGGGGTGTCGTTTTGGGCTAAAATGCCCCGGAATCCAAATAAAGGATCCGAGTAGTGTTTTTTGACTATTTTGACCCTTCCCGACACACTAGCGCACTTAAAACGGCCATACAAGTTACTTAAAAATAAATTATCCTTTTTAGCTCAATAAAGTATTACTGACACGAATCACACGCGCGTTCCAATTATGTGTATTGAAATGCCGTGTTTTTCACTCTCGGTCATAATAATATCTTCGTATTCGTATATTACTTTACTCGCTAAGTAATATTCAACATTATTACTTTTGATAAATACTAACTCTCGTCATGCTAGTAATTATTACAATTAAATCCGGATTAATTATAAATTAAATTTTCTCCATTTAAATCAATTAATCCAAATTTCATAATTAAATCCCAATTCCATAATAAAAATAAAATCCCACAAAAATACGGGGTATTACACCAGGGTAGAGGTCTCAGGAAGGTCATAAGTAGGTCGTCAAATCTTTTCATCATCATTTCCTCCTTCGACATCAACGCCATCAACTTCAAACATATGTCGGCTCTTCTTCCTCCCATACTCAAAGATTTTCCAAGTAAGAATCTTCATCACTTATTATGACGGCTTACCTTTGAGGTAAAAAAACTCTAAGACTATTCAACAAATAACAAAAAAAAATCTCTCAAAAGGAAAGGAGGAACCATTCTTGATATTTTACATAAGGCCTCTCTCATACCAATTTACATATCCCTAACAATGTTTATAGGAACATCAGTACCAATAAAATGAATGTGTTAAGCATAAGGAGCACGCAAAGTGGTGTAATGAAAATTCTGATAAATATTATTAAACATAACGATGTGTAGAAGATATAAGTCCCATAACAATTCTTTTGTTTGAGTGACCTATCGGTATGTCTAGTATACAATCCACCAGTGAGATTATTCCATACTACATCCATAGTCTTTACTTCTCTTCCTTCAATAGGATACCCAGGGTTGCTCATCAATTTTAAGCCATAATGCTTCTTGAGGGTTTTAACATACATGAAAACTTCCACAAGGTAAACAATGGTGGTGAAATATCTTGAATTTTCATTTGGAGTGAATTTAACAGTGTAATATAATTGCCATACAAGCTCTGAAAAGACTAAATTCTCATCAGCTACTTGCATATACAGTCTCAGCCAACTATGATGAGAAAATTCTTCACACATAAACAATTAATATGCTCAAAGTGAATCCCAATCAATCGTTATTTTAAAAAGAAAATAACACTTTTTGAAAACATTGACATAATGAGTGGTAGTTTAGTTTGAGAGAAAATGAGGTGGCACGAGTTTTCTAATATTGGAACGGGGTCACTTGGAAGGGCCTGAATTTATAACTAAAAATAATCCCTGAAAAGCTACATGAATAATTATAATCATGTTTAAGAACAAACTAAAACTAAACCTAAATTAAAATAGTCCTAAACCAAAAGAAATTATTAGAGTCTCTAATTAAGGTGTATCACGCCAAGATTTTCATTGACTCGAGAATATCCAACTAAGTTAGAATTACTACACTTGTATCAATAAGTATGAGGACTGCTGTAAGTTGTTATTTAATCTCAAGAACTGTAAAAAATCCTATATAGATCAAATTTTAATCACAAATTCATATCAAATCCCAAACTTGCGAAATTTATGAAAACCTATTCAAATTAACTAAAAATAGGTAAATAGGAACTTACCAAAAGATTTAGATGAAGATTGACAAATGGACGAATGTATTTGATAAAAATATAGACTCGATAAACCTTCAAAGGTCTCCAATGGAAGATTGGGTTTTGTGAGGAGAGAAAGAAGTTGAAGTGAATATGTTTGAGATTTGAACGATGAAATCAAAGCTTAAGTGAAAAGACTCTTTTGAAAATCTACTTTGATGTTTATCATGAAAAATTCTCATTTTCCTTAAAAATATAAATTTTCAATAAACATTTTTTTCTTCCTCATTAAGTGATTTATGATACAATTCTTAAAGTCTCATAGCCTTGATGTCATCCAATTTTGGATGGATAAAAATCTTTAAGACATCGCTTTATTAAATTCTTTTGTAAGTGGCGACTTTCACTTTTTCATAAATGGTCGGGAACTATATCCATTTTAAGGGTAAGCATCCCATAATCCAATGTTCGTAAATCTAACCACTTCACCACTCATGGCTTTTTTTATAAATATAAAAGTTTCAATTCCAACCATGAACAATTCTTAAATGCATAAGGAAAAAATAACACATTTTTTTTCAAATCATAGTCATTTTGAGAAACTATAAAGCATAAATCGAATTTCTTCGTTTAATCTATCAATTGAAAAATACTCAAAAATGTTGTGCAATGTCAAGTGCATTAAGTTATAACATATACAATATTATTGGTAAAGCTTAATAATCTTAAGACTTTCAAGATATGAATTTCATATTTAAGAGTATAATGTCTTAGAACCAATATACAATATTATATGCAAGAGTTCATACACTAATTGTGACACCCCGCTTAATTAATTACCGGGTGATCAGTCCTTAATTAATTAATTTCAGAATATCAAGTTGGTCCAGATAGTGCATCACTGTCGAAAACTCAAATTATAATTTAACAGAAACTAACCACCTAATATTTAAAAAGGGTGATGACCAAATTTTATCTTTTTACTAACCAATATCAAAAAGAATACCAACAAATGTCATGCATCACAGTAATATAAATAGAGTCTAACTAAAGTAAAATAAATGACTGGAGTAAAACACATCCAGATACAATCCCATATAATAAATCCAATAAAAGGAAATCAAATCTAAGAGAGAATGTAAAACAACTAAATCTCTGAATGTAACAAGGAGAAAGGACGACATGTCCAACAGAATAGATAACAGAAAAAGGAAGGATAGGCTGAGTCGTCTACTAGCAATTATCCTACAGCTTTCACAGCAGCTACAGCGCGGCAACTAAATAGAGTCTTCTAGGGTTGGTGTCCCTGTGGCTGGGTACCTAAAAATAATGGAACAATAGAAGGATATACAGAAAAACGAGTTAGAGCCCGAGTTGAAAATAGTTTAAAATAACAAGTGCTTAAATTGATTCAATTAGCACAATTATTATTCAAGTTACCTTAGCGTACTCACTTGATATGCTCACCCCTCGATCTAGTGTGCACTCCTAACGAGACTAATGTAATACCCCGTATTTTTATGATATTTATTTTTGGGGATTAATTGAATTTAAATGTGTATTAATTGGAAATTAATCCGGATAAAAATACTAGCGAGATGCGAGTTGGTATTTGATTTTATTGAGTATATATGACTATATATGAATATTGAACTATGAAACTTGTCGTGAGATTGAAATACGGCAATTTGGAAATTTTGTTGAGACGCGTGTGACAGTCGCGTCAGGAATATAATTATATTAATTAAAAAGTGAATTTTATTTCTATAAACCGTATGGTCATTTTGAGAGCGCCAACGCGTCCGAAAGGGTCAAAATAGTCAGAAAACACTAGCCGGGGGTTTAGTTTGGGTCTCGGGGCATTTTTAGGCCATACCGGCAACATAAAAGGGTAGTTTGGTAATTTTAAATTTTTGGGAATTAAAACCAACGAAAATTAGGAATTAAAAATCTGATTTGGTAATTACCCACTAAACCCACTACCTACATCTTATGACTTAATGGGCTACGGGGGTTATTGGAATTGGTTCCAAAAGTTTCCTAAGGCAAACCCTAGCCACCATTACCATCTTTAGAGAAGAGCTTGTAGAGAGAGAGAAGGGAAATCCTGCAGAGAGAGAGAGAATCATTCATCTTCAACATCAAATCAGAGAAATACACAAGGCAAGTGGTTTAATTTACATTATTTTGCAGTGAATGTTTCTTCCATGCTTAGACAAATTCTAAAATTTCATTTGTTTGGGAGATTGATGAAAACCCATAAAATTTGAGTTATAAATATAATTTTGGATATAGGTTTGCATGTAGAATTGTAATTTGGTGATTATTCTGATGATAATATATCTTGGATGAAACAAAAACGGATTTAATTAGGCTCATTGGGGATTTAAGAATTCCTAGGGTTCATGTTCTTGAAATTGGGGGAAAATGTATAGATTTGATATTTGGACGATGTTTAGAATGAATTAACGCCACAAAGCACGTTAGTATGTGACCTAGGTATGTTTAGGGACGATTAGAAACCTTGAACAATTGTTGGATTGATGTTTAGATGGGATTAGAGAGGAAGAAAAATTGGAAAAACGAAAAAGGGAAAATCTGGGCTCGAAACTGGCCTCTCGTTAGAAGACCTGCCCAGGTCGTTCGAACGAGCTTCTAACGAGTTGACAGTTTGCTTTCTGACGAGAGGGATGTTCGTTCGATGCCTTTCGTTCGAACGAGATCTCGTTAGAAGCCCAGTTCGCTCGAACGAACTCTCGTTCGAACAGCCTCGTTCGAACGAGACTTCTAACGAGCTGACAGTTTAGGCTTTTTGGCCTGTTTTGATTTCGCGTGTCCCGTAACCTTGTTCAAACGTAGAGATAAACATTTCCTTGATGATTAGTTAATATATTGGGGATATTTGGGACATAATGAGGAGTAAAACATAGGTGTGTGATTTGAACCAAATGGGAATTATGGATTAGGACGTGAGTGTCTATTACGGTGTGAGAATGATTGACGGTTTGAATAATGATATTAACCGGGGTTATGTATATCATGTAACATTATAAGTCGGTACGAGAATAAGAAGTGTATCACAAATAAATATGGTAATAGTTAAGATGTGTGCATGCTTAGTATATATGATTTCATGTGTATGACATACCTACCATACTTGCTATCACGGGAGGTTTACGTTCGCTTAGGACCTTCTTATCCTTGTGTTGCCCGGATTTAGATTGGTGCCTCGAGAACATAGGTCAGAGAAGGACTTATTGGGATGTTAATAAGTCTGCTGATCGTGGGAGCGTAGGTATGTGTGTGACCCATGTGATGTGACTGTGTTCGCCTCCATTGTTTGTGATTTGCTATTATCTGAGAACGATTCCTGAGAGATTCGGAATGCGTGATCCTTATGTACGTGATGTACCGGGATGGATAGCAGAGTATGTGTGCACCGCAGCTTAGTCTCGGGTGCTTGTATTGTATATCTATGGCGTGAATAATATACACTTAAATAATGGAAACTTTCATGTTGGTATTGTGAATATAATTATGGTAATGTTTTGAAAAAACATAACGGGTTAACCGATAGTGAATTGTATTGCTAATAATTGAGAATCTGAGTTAAGTATAGCCCGCTATTAAATTGATAACACTAAAGTGTATAATGGGAATTGAGTAGTAAGGGGTAGAACTTATTACGGTTTGGATAGTTATGTATGTCACTTAGATGGGTACGGTACGTTAGGGGTGCACAATTAGTCGAGAGGTGAGTACTTCATGTGAGTGCACGTCCTAACATGTATTTTGCATTCATTGTTTTAATGTTATTAAAACACTTGCTGTTTTTAAAATGATTTCCACTTTCGGGCTCTGACTCATTTGCTTTCAAACCTATTTTTGTAAAAACCATTTTAGGTGCCCAGCCACAAGGACACCATGCTTAGGATTCTCATTCAGGTGACGAGTTGTAGCTGTTTGTGGAAGTTACAGGGCCTTGCCAATAGACGCTTCATCTATCTTGACTCTATATTCAGATTTCATCAGTTGTAGGGCATGTCGCCCATTCCTTTTAGAGACATTTCATTTATTTCAGTTATTCAGACTTCTGGCATGTAATTAATTCAGGATTCAGACTTATTTTATTATTTCAGTTGTGGGATTGTTGTGAGGAGTTTTCCTCTGGACCTATTATTATTTTTGTTGGTTATTCTACTGCTTCGTTATGGTGAATGGTTGTTATTCTTTCATTATCCTTTTATTGCATGTTAATCAGAGTTAACTTAAAATTTGGCAACTCACTTTTTAAATACTAGGTGGTTAGTAATCATAAAAATGTTTTCGACAGTGATGCTATTAACTGGACCAACTTGGCATTTTGTATTAATTTAATAAAGGAGTATCTACCCGATATTTAATTAGTCGGGGTGTCACAGGTGGTATCAGAGCATCAGGTTCTAGTGTCCTTTAGGATTTGTACGGCTTATTATGTTTCCGCTGAGCTTTCTTTGATGTAGAGCCCTATATTTTAGGACTGTTGTATTCTTTTGTATATCCTACGTTCTTCAGCTATTTCAAGTTTATAACTGCGAACTTATAAACTTTATTCTTATTTCAGATGCCTCCACGACGTTCACAACGGGTTCCCAGGGATGCTACGCCAGAACCACAGCCCGCACCAGTTCAGGGCACGATGAATGCCGCCGAGGTTGCAGCCATTGTGGCCCAGGCGGTAAATGCCGCACTAGCCGTAGTTCAGCAGGCACCACCTCAGGCGCCAGTAGCCGCGCCAGTTCAGGCACAAGCATTCCCGTCTTCTTGGGAACGAGTACGTGATGCTTTTCAGAAAGCACACCCACCAGAGTTCGCAGGTAGTTCCGATGTTGTAGTTTCGAGTCAGTAGAGGAAGGACATTTAGCGGCACCTGAGGATGTATGAGTGCACCGATGTCCAGAAGCAGATACTAGCTACCTTTAAGCTAGTGGGGTATGCACTGCAGTGGTGGGAGTCTATTACCACCGTGGAGGAGAGAGATACTCTCACTATACAGGAGTTTTGGGTGCGGTTTGACCGCAAGTATTTTCCGTCAGCTGTTCGCACAAAGATGAGAAGAAAGTTGATGAGCCTCAAGCAGGAGGGTAAGACTGTGGTCGAGTATGAGTTCGAATTTACAAATCTGTTGAATATTGTCCCGTATGAGATACCGACAGAGGAGAAGAAGATACACAAATTTTCAGACGGGTTGACTTGGAGGATCCGTCAGCACTTATTGGGGAACCTCTCGTTGGCCACTTATTCTGATGAGGTTAACGTTGCACTGTTACACTGCCAGGATCATCGCTTTCACATGGCTGAGAGCAAGAGGTCAGGAGAGTCCATCCATCAGGGCAGGACTGGGGGAAATGGTGCCAGCGGGGCACAATCTATTCAGGGGCAGAGACAGGGTGACCAGGGTTCCCAGCAGGGGGATCATAAGAGGTTCAGATCGGGAAATTTCTGGCACGGACAGGGAGGTTTCCGGCAGGGCCATCAGGGTCCGAATGGCCATCAGAACCAGCAGGGTCAGAATGGTCAACAACAGCTTCAGCAGGGCCAGGGGAGGAACGGTAACGGCCACCAGGGCCGGGGGCAGCAGGGACAGAGAGGGGGGAACTTCCCGGGGAAGTGTTACGTTTGTGGCAAGACTGGCCATAAACGCCAGGACTGTCCTGATAGGGGCAGGGCCCCGCAGCAGCAGCAGGGTGCTCGACAGGAGCCGCAGAGACCCGTGTTTCCCGCCGCCCTCCCGCCACCACCACAGATGGCAGCATTGCCACCCATTCCAGCGGTCCCAGTTCAGCAGGGGCAGCTGTAGTATGGGAGAGTATACCAGCTTCAGCAGGCAGCAGCTCCACAGGCACCACCCCCTATTGAGGGTATGTTTCCTATCCATGGCACTATGGGTCGGGTTTTGTTTGATACTGAAGCAACGCATTATTTTATAGCTACACATTTTGCGAAAGCTTTAGGGTTGTTAGCCACAGCAGAGAGCACAGTGACGTGTGTAGACTCACCATTGGGGAGTGGGTCACTTATTTTTTTTATATGCCGGGGAGTGGGGGTAGACATTGGTAGTTTGGTATTACCTGCAGACATGTTGGTATTAGATATGCATGAGCACGATGTGATCATTGGTATGGATTTGCTCGCAGTTTATAGGGCCATGATTGATTGCTTCGATGGGAGCATTGTTTTTGCCATTCCGGGGCAAGAGATGTTTGTAGTGGCGATGCCTCGCCCAGAGGGAGGCTCGACCGCTCATTTGTATTACATAGAGGAGGATACCTCTAAGGAGGTGGTGATTCCTTTAGATTCGATCCCAGTTGTCAGAGATTTTTCCGATGTGTTTCAGGAGATACCAGGCCTACCCCCCAGTCGAGAGATAGACTTTGTCATAGACTTATTACCAGATACGAGACCTATAGCACGCGCACCGTACAGTATGGCTCCGGCAGAGATGCGAGAGCTATGGGATCAGATTGAGCAGTTGTTGGGTCAGGGGTTTATTCGGAGGAGTACTTCGCCGTGGGGTGCCCCTGTGTTGTTCGTAAAGAAGAGGGATGGATCGTTGAGATTGTGTGTGGATTACCGGGAGTTGAATAAAGTCACGATACGGAATAAGTATCCGTTGCCCCGAATCGATGACTTGTTCGACCAGTTGAGGGGAGCTTTTTTCTTCTCAAAAATCGATTTGCGATCGGGATACCATCAGTTGCGTATCAGGGAGGAGGACGTCTCAAAGACTGCGTTCTTAAAGAGATATGGTTCCTACGAGTTTCGGGTTATGCCTTTTGGCTTAACCAATGCTCCAGCTGTGTTTATGGACTTGATGAATAGGGTGTTCAGAGAGTTCCTCGATCAGTTCGTCATTGTCTTCATCGATGATATCCTGGTTTACTCCCAGACAGAGGAGGAGCACGCAGAGCATTTGAGGCAGGTTTTGCAGACGCTACGTCAGAACGAGCTGTATGCAAAGTATGAGAAGTGTGGGTTTTGGCTGAAGGAGGTTCAGTTTTTGGGGCACATTATTTCCGACCGGGGGATATCTGTTGATCCGGGGAAGGTATCCACGGTGAGGGAGTGGGGACAGCCCACGACATCGACTGAGATCCGTAGTTTCTTGGACCTATCAGGATACTACAGGAGGTTCATTCGAGAATTTTTTAAGATAGCGGGTCCTTTGACACATCTGACTCGTAAGGGTGTGCCATTCATCTCGAGTGATGCCTGTCAGTTGGCATTTGATGAGTTGAAGGACAAGTTGAACTCAGCACCTGTGTTAGCATTGCCGAGATCGAGAGTTGAGTATCTAGTCTACACCGATGCGTCCTTGCAAGGATTTGGAGGTGTATTGCAGCTGGAGAGTCAGGCCATAGCTTATGCTTCCCGTAAGCTAAAGCCTCACGAGAAGAATTACCCCACTCATGACTTGGAGTTAGCGGCATTGGTATTTACCCTTCGAATTTGGAGACATTACCTTTTGGGGGAGAATTTTCGATTGTTCACGGACCACAAGTCCCTACAGTACCTATTCACGCAGAAGGAGTTGAATATGCGGCAGCGTAGGTGGCTTGAGTTTGTGAAAGACTATCAGTTCGATATCCAATACCACTCGGGGAAGGCTAACGTGGTAGCAGACGCGTTGAGCCGTAGGCCAGTAGATGAAGTGGCAGGGGTGTGGAAGGCAAAGTGGAAGGATTTGGGACACCAGGATGCAGTGGCCCGATCATTCATGTCGGTGATGACTGTTACACCGCAGATTGTCACGAGAGTGGTAAAGGCACAAGCAGATGACTCGTTCTGTCAGGAGCAGATAGTCCGATTACTAGCAGAGGGAGCCGAGTCCTATACCGTCAGCTCAGACGGGGGATTACGCTTCAATGGGAGATTGGTAGTTCCGGAAGGGGAGGAATTACAGCACGAGGTGATGGCAGAGTCGCACGGCTCACGGTTCGCGGTACATCCCAGTGGGGACAAAATGTACCAAGATATGAGACGACAGTATTGGTGGAGCGGGATGAAGAGAGATATTGCCGTGTTTGTTTCCAAATGCGCCACTTGTCATCTAGTAAAAGTGGATCATCAGAGACCGGCAGGACTTCTACAGCCATTGGAGGTCCCGATGTGGATGTGGGAGAGCATCTCCATGGATTTTATCACGGGGTTGCCTACGTCACAGAGAGGTCACGACTCCATTTGGGTGATTGTGGACAGGTTGACCAAAGTTGCTCATTTTCTACCCGTAAGGACAGACTACACTACGGGACAGTATGCCCAGCTTTTTATTGCAGAGATAGTGAGACTTCACGGTGTGCCCCTAAATATCGTGTCTGACCGAGATAAGATATTTGTTTCACGGTTTTGGGAAAGTTTTCAGGAGGCCATGGGAACGGAATTGCGGTTGAGTACGGCTTATCATCCGCAGACCGATGGGTAAACAGAGCGTACAAACCAGATGTTGGAGGACATGTTGTGTATGTGCATCATTGATTTCGAGGGTGGATGGGAGCACTACCTTCCACTGGTGGAGTTTGACTACAATAACTCCTACCAGTTCACCATTGGCATGGCTCCATTTGAGGCGTTGTACGGTAGACCTTGTCATTCCCCAGCATGTTGGTTGGAGGTGGGGGACAACAAACTACTTGGGCCAGAAGTAATTCAGGATACTTCGGCAAGGATAGAATTAATACGGAGTCGCATTCGGGTAGCTCAGGATCGGCAAAAGAGCTACGCTGATGCGAAGAGGTTCTTCAGGGAGTTCCAAGTGGGGGACCAGGTTTTGCTCAGAGTGTCTCCTATGAAGGGGATTATGCGATTTGGGAAGAAGAGGAAGTTGGCACCGAGATACGTGGGGCCATTCCCTATCATCGAGCGGATTGGGTTTATTGCATATAGACTTGGGTTACCGGAGCATTTGCATCGGATTCACGATGTGTTTCATATTTCCTCGCTAAGGAAATATCTTAGGGACGATTTGGCTCATTCTCACATTTCTTTGGAGGACATTGATCTCCAGCCTGATAGCTCCTACGAGGAGGGGCCGATTGCTATTTTGGACCGAAGTGAGCGAAAACTGCGGTCAAAGATAGTCCCGTTAGTGCGTGTTCAGTGGCGACATCATAATGTCGAGGAGTCCACATGGGAGCGCGAGGATGAGATGCGCGAACGTTATCCAGAGTTGTTCTTACCAGGTACTTTCTAGTTCCGAATTTCGGGATGAAATTTTGTTATTAGGGGGGAAGTATGTAATACCCCGTATTTTTATGATATTTATTTTTGGGGATTAATTGAATTTAAATGTGTATTAATTGGAAATTAATCCGGATAAAAATACTAGCGAGATGCGAGTTGGTATTTGATTTTATTGAGTATATATGACTATATATGAATATTGAACTATGAAACTTGTCGTGAGATTAAAATACGGCAATTTGGAAATTTTGTTGAGACGCGTGTGGCAGTCGCGTCAGGAATATAATTATATTAATTAAAAAGTGAATTTTATTTCTATAAACTGTATGGTCATTTTGAGAGCGCCAACGCGTCCGGAAGGGTCGAAATAGTCAGAAAACACTAGCCGGGGGTTTAGTTTGGGTCCCGGGGCATTTTTAGGCCATACCGGCAACATAAAAGGGTAGTTTGGTAATTTTAAATTTTTGGGAATTAAAACCAACGAAAATTAGGAATTAAAAATCTGATTTGGTAATTACCCACTAAACCCACTACCTACATCTTATGACTTAATGGGCTACGGGGGTTATTCGAATTGGTTCCAAAAGTTTCCTAAGGCAAACCCTAGCCACCATTACCATCCTTAGAGAAGAGCTTGTAGAGAGAGAGAAGGGAAATCCTACAGAGAGAGAGAGAATCATTCATCTTCAACATCAAATCAGAGAAATACACAAGGCAAGTGGTTTAATTTACATTATTTTGCAGTGAATGTTTCTTCCATGCTTAGACAAATTCTAAAATTTCATTTGTTTGGGAGATTGATGAAAACCCATAAAATTTGAGTTATAAATATAATTTTGGATATAGGTTTGCATGTAGAATTGTAATTTGGTGATTATTCTGATGATAATATATCTTGGATGAAACAAAAATGGATTTAATTAGGCTCATTGGGGATTTAAGAATTCCTAGGGTTCATGTTCTTGAAATTGGGGGAAAATGTATAGATTTGATATTTGGACGATGTTTAGAATGAATTAACCCCAAAAAACACGTTAGTATGTGACCTAGGTATGTTTAGGGACGATTAGAAACCTTGAACAATTGTTGGATTGATGTTTAGATGGGATTAGAGAGGAAGAAAAATTGGAAAAACGAAAAAGGGAAAATCTGGGCTCGAAACTGGCCTCTCGTTAGAAGACCTGCCCAGGTCGTTCGAACGAGCTCGTTCGAACGAGCTCATTTGAACGAGCTTCTAACGAGTTGACAGTTTGCTTTCTGACGAGAGGGATGTTCATTCGATGCCTTTCGTTCGAACGAGATCTCGTTAGAAGCCCAGTTCGTTCGAACGAACTCTCGTTCGAACAGCCTCGTTCGAACGAGACTTCTAACGAGCTGACAGTTTAGGCTTTTTGGCCTGTTTTGATTTCGCGTGTCCCGTAACCTTGTTCAAACGTAGAGATAAACATTTCCTTGATGATTAGTTAATATATTTGGGACATAATGAGGAGTAAAACATAGGTGTGTGATTTGAACCAAATGGGAATTATGGATTAGGACGTGAGTGTCTATTACGGTGTGAGAATGATTGACAGTTTGAATAATGATATTAACCGGGGTTATGTATATCATGTAACATTATAAGTCGGTACGAGAATAAGAAGTGTATCACAAATAGATATGGTAATAGCTAAGATGTGTGCATGCTTAGTATATATGATTTCATGTGTATGACATACCTACCATACTTGCTATCACGGGAGGTTTACGTTCGCTTAGGACCTTCTTATCCTTGTGTTGCCCGGATTTAGATTGGTGCCTCGAGAACATAGGTCAGAGAAGGACTTATTGGGATGTTAATAAGTCTGCTGATCGTGGGAGCGTAGGTATGTGCGTGACCCATGTGATGTGACTGTGTTTGCCTCCATTGTTTGTGATTTGCTATTATCTGAGAACGATTCCTGAGAGATTCGAAATGCGTGATCCTTATGTACGTGATGTACCGGGATGGATAGCAGAGTATGTGTGCACCGCATCTTAGTCTCGGGTGCTTGTATTGTATATCTATGGCGTGAATAATATACACTTAAATAATGGAAACTTTCATGTTAGTATTGTGAATATAATTATGGTAATGTTTTGAGAAAACATAACGGGTTAACCGATAGTGAATTGTATTGCTAATAATTGAGAATCTGAGTTAAGTATAGCCCGCTATTAAATTGATAACACTAGAGTGTATAATGGGAATTGAGTAGTAAGGGGTAGAACTTATTACGGTTTGGATAGTTATGTATGTCACTTAGATGGGTACGGTACGTTAGGGGTGCACAATTAGTCGAGAGGTGAGTACTTCATGTGAGTGCACGTCCTAACATGTATTTTGCATTTATTGTTTTAATGTTATTAAAACACTTGTTGTTTTTAAAATGATTTCCACTTTCGGGCTCTGACCCATTTGCTTTCAAACCTATTTTTGTAAACACCATTTTAGGTGCCCAGCCACAAGGACACCATGCTTAGGATTCTCATTCAGGTGACGAGCTGTAGCTGTTTGTGGAAGTTACAGCGCCTTGCTAATAGACGCTTCATCTATCTTGACTCTATATTCAGATTTCATCAGTTGTAGGGCATGTCGCCCATTCCTTTTAGAGACATTTCATTTATTTCAGTTATTCAGACTTCTGGCATGTAATTAATTCAGTATTCAGACTTATTTTATTATTTCAGTTGTGGGATTGTTGTGAGGAGTTTTCCTCCGGACCTATTATTATTTTTTTTGGTTATTCTACTGCTTCGTTATGGTGAATGGTTGTTATTCTTTCATTATCCTTTTATTGCATGTTAATCAGAGTTAACTTAAAATTTGTCAACTCACTTTTTAAATACTAGGTGGTTAGTAATCATAAAAATATTTTTGACAGTGATGCTATTAACTGGACCAACTTGGCATTTTGTATTAATTTAATAAAGGAGTAGCTACCCGGTATTTAATTAGTCGGGGTGTCACACCTAACTACCCATACTAGTCATGATACCCTGACTGGATACTAAGTACACACTATTATGCTAGAAAGACTCCCTAAATAACTCAAAACCGACGTACTTACGATTTCGATTTAGGTTTAGAATTACTTTAGTTTATTCACATGTTCTTCTAATTTCCCAGTCGATAATACCATAAGTACACATTTAAAAATAGAGTCATCAATATAAGACACCAAACAGGATTTCGGTATACACATTATTCTCTTTATGTATACATATCAACCCCTGGTTGAGAAACCCTTAGTGCTACGCATACTCGGCTATCTAGTCCCATTACAACGCTCACGCATAGAGGATAACAGGTTCAATCTCTCGAGAACCAATAAAAATACATACACCTATTAGAGGCGAACATAGTCCCAAGTCGATGGGATACTCACCCATACGACCGTCATCACTATCATTCTCACGGATAGCCCATACCTAGGTTCCATGCTCTAGTGGTGCGACTCTAAATCCTCCGAAGGCACACAAGATTCGGTCGTCCACAATACATTAACCTCCGTTCGATAGCCAGTAGCTAGGTATGTCATACACACAATATTTTGAGCAATAAGCATACACATAACTTATATAATTTCATTGGCTTTTTCGTAGCCTAGTATTCACAGTACGTAAAATATCCCCTATTATACCCCGTACTTTATTCGTATGTATTCTCCTTTTTATTTTCTCATCTCTCTAATTTTATAAATTTTCATACCTTTCGAGGGTCGACATATTCTCCCCTCACTAATAATTATAAATTTTAAGTCACTCAACATTCATACAGGTTTAACACTCATTTAAATAAGCCTACGAGAAATTTGAAATAAAAATCGGGCCTTAAGAGTCATTCTGGAATCTCGTTAGAAGACCCAGGAATTCTCGTTCGAACGAGGTCGTTCGAACGAAGTCCCCCCCAACTTCGAACGAACTACCAAACTCGTTAGAAGGGTCACTGGAAACTCGTTAGAAGTCTCATTCAAACGAGGTCGTTCGAACGACCTGAGCTGGACTTCTAACGAAATTTCTGAAGTTGCCCAGTTCATCTTCAAAGTTCGTTTTTCTAGATTTTCTCCTCTTTAATCTCAACCTAAACCCATTTCAACCCAAGTAAAAGGTTTCCCAACTACCCTAAGTCACCCTAGAACACTCCTTAGCATAGTTTAGGGGTCAAATCCTTTTAATCATCAAGTAATTTCAACAAATTCCTAAATTTTCCCACGAGTCATAGTAACATAAACCAAGAATTATAAATCTATAAAAAAAAACATTTTTGTTTCGTGATTAACATCTAATTCACCAAATTTCACAATCCTAATAAGGGAAAAAATCCTCTACATGCAGACCCCCATCAAATTTCTAAGATTCCTATACAATCTCAACATAGGTTAACCAATTTTGGTATTAATAGTTCTAAAACCTCAACATATATTAACAAGAATAATAAATGCTAATAGAAAGAGCAAGATAATCACTTGCCTTAAAATGAACTTCTGATTCGCTGGTTGAAATTGGTATGGGGACGATCCTCTTGACACGATCTACGCGTTGGTGTATTTTTTTTTTGTGTGAAGGCTTAAGTTCTTGTCTTAGGGCTCTAATGGAGTCTTCTTCTTCTTCCTTGGTTCTCTCTCTCTTTGTCTCTCTTTCTCACATAAGTTGAAACTAACTGGCCACTAACCCTAAAAGCTTTTAATTAAACTCAATTTTTGTCCATTTAATTACCCAAAAATTTCAAAAGACCAAAATACCCCTCCGGGGTGTCGTTTTGGGCTAAAATGTTTCGGACTCCAATTTAAATACCCGAGTAGTATTTTCTGACTATTTCGACCCTTTCGGACACTCTGGTATACTCAAAATAGTCATCCGAGTTATAAAAATAATTTACCTTTTAAACCTCCAATTACATACTAGTGACGCAACTCATACGCGTCCCAAATATTTATAACATAACTGTCGTGTATCTCATCCCTGGTCATAATATTATTTCAATAACTACTAATTCTCATCACGCTAGTAATTATTATCAGAAAATTGGATTAATGACAATTTAAATTTTCTCCCTTTAATTTAATTAATCCCCATTTTCCATAATTTCATAAAAATAAAAATGCGTAAAAATACGAGGTATTACACTAATTTAACAATTTGATCCAACTAACCTACATGCACATAATCAAACAATAAAACAAAAATTTATAACAAAAGCACAACAAATGAATTGAGTGATCCAAGGAAATAGATGGGCATTCTAAAAGTCCTTGGCACATCGAGAAACAATTATATTTAGTAGAGGTCGTGTCGAGGGAACGAAAATGGGATCCCTTTTTATATCTACATATATCCTATCCTTCCTAGTGTCGAGGGAATGAAGATGGGATCCTTTTTTATCTCTACATATATCCTATCCTTCCCAATCCACACTTACCTCACATGAGGCATGTTGGGTTTAGGTCAAACATTCTGTTTTTTTAATTTTTCCCTTCTTATTGTAAATATGATGAACATGTTTTTCCCTTGACTTTCCATCCAAGTATTCCTAATAAAACTCATGTTATTCCTAGCATTAGGTAAACACAAGCTCAGTTTGAGTAAATAGCAAACATTTCACAAATGGCCTAACTTATGACAATGATTATATTTTAACGATGTAGATCTAGAGACACGTGAATTCTTTATAGGAACAAACTTTCAATTATTGATTTTTTCAACTTAAAACAAGAACTTCAACATGTCCCCTTTTATGACAATAGGGTTAGGAACACATATTATTAATTATAGGTCTCCATGTTTTCAAAGGTTGATTCTTGTTCATAAACTTTCAAGAAACAACATTGTTTCCCTTAAAACTTTAGAGGAACACCATCAATAAAATTCACAAAGTAAGACTTTCTGCCAATGGATGAGGTTGAGGCCCCTAAACGTCCGTTTGAACAAACTTAAGCTTCTCTTTCTTCGAAGTTCTTCATCTTCTAAAAGTTGACTCGCTTTTACTTCCCAAAGTTACAGCTTTCGCATAAGTCAATAGCAACTAACTGTAGTCCGAGTAGTTATTCCTGAGAGTACATAACCTTGAGCCTTTTTTTCCTTATGTGACCAAGTCTCTAGTGCCACAAGTTTGAGTGCTCTTCCTGCCCATGCTATGGTCGTTTGACATAACATTTATTTAGGTCTCCATGTTTTCAAAGGTTGATTCTTGTTCATAAACTTTCAAGAAACAACATTGTTTCCCTTAAAACTTTAGAGGAACACCATCAATAAAATTCACAAAGTAAGACTTTCTACCAATGGATGAGGTTGAGGCCCCTAAACGTCCGTTTGAACAAACTTAAGCTTCTCTTTCTTCGAAGTTCTTCATCTTCTAAAAGTTGACTCGCTTTTACTTCCCAAAGTTACAGCTTTCGCATAAGTCAATAGCAACTAACTGTAGTCCGAGTAGTTATTCCTGAGAGTACATAACCTTGAGCCTTTTTTTCCTTATGTGACCAAGTCTCTAGTGCCACAAGTTTGAGTGCTCTTCCTGCCCATGCTATGGTCGTTTGACATAACATTTATTTGCCAACTGGGCCACATATATACGATTTTTCCTCAAGTTTGGGATGTATCTCACATCCTTCAATTTTCAAACAACATTTGCTTTAATCTAAAATGATGCCTTTGAGTCTAATAACTTGCCTTACACTCTAAATATTAACGCATCATTCTCTTCTTCTGAAACAATGTTTGCTTCAACATTGTCTTTTTGTCTTTCCTCGGAGATTTGCATTTGTTCTTAAAATGTTCGGTCTTACCACAATTCTAACATTCTATCTTTATGCAATTCTGATTTTTATTGTTAGAATTTTTTTGGGTTTTGAGACCACAACTTGCCATTCTTTGAAGGTGCTATGTGCATGCCTCGTGTATAAATCTCTAACTCTACTCTTTGGGTACAATGCCGATGTCGAAATAAAAGTTCTGTCTCACTACTTTTGGTTCTCTTATGTCAACATCGTCGAGCTTTACTTATCATAATAACAATCGATTTCAACTACATCGTTGAACGCATTTAGATGTTCTTTTAATTGTTCTCCTTCAATCATCTTTAGATTATATATAGCTCACACACGCTTCATATGCATTTTCCAAAATTTAAAATTTGTACCGTCAAATTTCTCGACTTTGGATGTCTCCTTCTATGACTGCTCCCACTCGAACAAATATGCTGACTACGAAAATTAACTTCATAGGGTAATTTCATTAAACAACTTCCGTGTGCAAACTAAAAAAAAATTAAACCAGAGCTTTGATACCATTTATTAGGAAATTAGACACAACCAACTCCGCAATAATTTTATAGAGAATTAAGGTAAAGGTCAACTCCGCAATAATTTTATAGAGAATTAAGGTAAATGTCATGTTCATTCTTATATTTGAATTTTTGGGACAATGTTTTTCAAATTTATAAATCTAGTCCCTGTAGTAATAGCATTTATTTGTGCGGTCTCTGTAGAGTTATGAGTGCATTTTTTTTGTACGCGTCAGCGGCACCATTTTTCATGGTATTTTTAGCACATGGACTAAATTTATAAAATTATTTGGAGTATCCTATTTTTATACACTTTGACAATTATGAGAACATTTCTCCAAAACTCCCATAATTTTTATTAGGACATTGGGATTCAATGAGTCAAGAGAACAATTGTTAGAAAATTAGACACTCGTTTAGAAACACCACTATTTGTGGCGTGAATTCAAAATTATACTGTTGACAAAAATAGTACGAGAATAATATTGTAAGAAAAATACACGCAAAGACACAAAATATAGATTGACGTGATTCGACAAATTATGCATATCTATTCTTCATATCCACATTCACTATAAAATCAATGGACAATACATCTTGACCCACTCTTGCACTTTGAGTTTTTGATTTGATGATTTCCATTTCAAATTTAGGCCATCCATATGGGTGGTGTAAAAGTCAACATTTTCACAATAAGAACTAAATTTGAGGGATAGATTGTGTGATGTGTATTGGAGATGTATAATTAGATGGGGGAAGACTATAAAGGAGGGGCCATGCTAAAATGTGTAACTACTCAATTCTACATCTGCCCAACTACTCAAACGGACATATAGATGTGTAACTCAATTATTTATTTTTGCAAGATTTCTTTGTCCCACACAAACTCAAGAAAAGAGGCTTTCTAGTGTATCCAAGGATGACTTTTGTAAAATAGCTATTTAAAACCGGACATATAGATGTAATCAAACGGTATAATAAATATGCATATTTGTTTCGACAAAAAATAAAACACAAAAACTTCTCTTTAATTGAAACCGAACCAGTGTAACCAAGCATGGTATAAGAAATTCCTTGCGTCAATTCATATAATGAACACAAGAACTGTTTCTCTGAAAAGAAACATTGTATATTAGAGTTAAAAGTTAAGAGTTCACGTATCAACACATGAAGCTTCACGGTCATAACAGTCTTCTGCAACAATCCCATCATTAAGGCCCAAAAAGACAGCCTCTCCTAGCATCCATTGTTTGGACTCATTTTCCATATCATAAGAGCTCCACACATACGATGCTCTACTTTACATATCGTACCAATAGGCTCCATCCCCCCCTTACGAGAGATCTAAGAACTTAACGATTCTGATCGGTTCAATGGCACCAAATTAGTATCACCACTCAACCAGTCTTTTCAAATCTTGATTTGAATTGACTACACATCTGCAAAAGGAAGAAATTAAGGGCGTGTGTCTTGGAAAATATTAAATTCAAAATTTTATTTATGTGTGTTTGAGATGGAAGTTTTACCTTGTCCAAGTTTGTACAAATTGTGACGTATCCTCGTAGCTAATTGCAAACGATTAATCTGCAAGCAGGGACCATCAAACCTGTAAAACAAACAAGACAGATGGTTGTTAGATTCTGAGAACACCAAGTGAGAGGCTTCCATTTAATCTCCACGCTCGAACTCTTCATCCTCTTCCCATTCTGAGGCTCTTTGGACAATTCAAAGCTAGACCCTTTCATCCTCAACTCCTGGATACACCTCACAAGCGCCCTGTTATCAGTCCTCTCTCTCTGCAACTGCCTATTCACCTTCCAGTACCTGCAAAGATTCAACTGAACCAAAAATATTATAACAAGCGAAGTGGACCCCAATAAAATAGATGGTATCCACCACTGCTTGCACACATGAGTATGCTCTTCCGAAGAAGAAGTAAATAAAATGGTAAAGAAAAACCCATGAAAGATAAAGAAAAATAATGACAATTGAAATATTTCTCGATTAATGGTATCCATTCGGGTTTCTTTTATGGAGATTCTACGCCCAAAAAGCTCTTCTTCTCTTTGCCAAAGCTTGAGAAGTAAAAGGTGGCCTGGGCTTTCTGAGATTTCCATTAATGGGTGATTTTGCATAGCAGATGTTAATTTCTGTTGATGCTCTTCGTCAATTGGGATTTCCACGACGTGGGCATCTTTTGATTGCATTGTCATATATGGAACAAATAAAATTCAGAAAACAGGAAATATAAATATAAATATATAGATCGAGAACAGTGAGATGGAGAGATCGATTAAAGATAAATTAGCAGATAGGTTGATGTTGTGGGCATAGATGGACAGTGTACGTAAATACTTAAAGCGCCTGAGGGTCGCAACGGTCACATTTGCTTTCGGGGGCACCTCCAAACCAAACGGTAGGATTTCTATTTATTGTTTTTCAATACACAACTTCAACTCTTTTTGCCTATTTTGCTATCTAGTAAAATTATGCCTTGTTTTTGTTGTCTAGCAGCGGTGGGCGAGTTTTTTTTTTTATAAAAATAAAATTATTCACATGTAAAATTGGTGTTTGACTTGGAGATTGTCTAAAAAAGTAATAATGTGGCTAAATTATAATAAAATAATGTATTTATATATAACTTGAATTTATAACAATATTTATTTCTTGTGTCGTCAAATGACATAATTTAAAAGAACATTTGTTTTTTCATCAGATATTAAAGACGCTTTTGATTGAATATTGAATTAAGATTGAAATTTTTTATTCCAACAAGAATTTAAAAAATGTGGAGAAAAAAATATATGATTTGCTTAATTTGTTTTATTACGTTTTATTTTATTTTATATGCAAATTAACTCTTTAAGGGTGGGTAAGAAATGTTTCTATAAATTATGAAAATTTATGCAACATATCATTTAAGACTATTTTTAATAGAAATATATTTGCAACAAAAAGCTTTTGAAGTAAAAATAATAATAAGTTATAATGAAAATATGTAATGTCATTCAAACACATTGATTTTTTTTATAACTACTTTACAAAAAATTGTGATATTTTTTAGCATTTGACTTGACATTAATATCTAATAAAAAATAGATACCCCCCCCCCCCCCACACACACACACACAACAACAACCGAAGTGGCTTGAAATTTCCAGGACTACCTTTTTGGTAAATCGGTGGTCAACTTATCACTTCACCTACATATGATCGACCTAGACCAACTATGACCAACTCCATCTAGATTACTTATTATCCCCATAATCCATTATCGAGGGGATAAACATAGCATATATTCATGTTAGTATTCTTGTTCGTATATGACTTAACTACAAAAACAAATATAAGTTTCAAACTAGCTAATCATTCAAAATCAAAGAAGGACTATACCTTGTTATAATCTTATCCATTAAGGACTCGATTTTTGTATGAATAAGACCCCACCTTATGAGGAGGCCAAAGCGACACACAAAACACTTTATACTCCAAAGACTTAGCTCCTAGCTAGCATTCTAGCACCCAAGCTTGAACATTAATAAAATTGTCCTCTCCCTAGTTCTCCCGTTGACGTATATAATAAAGACTTGTAACACCACGGATATATTTGTGTCATTTTTACATTACTGCATAGCACTCGGGGAATATTAGGTTCGTCTATAGGAAGATCTTCTATCCCACCACTTGCAATTGTCTGATTTGTAACCATGATTACACAATAATCTTTCCATTCTATAAACGATGGAGGTAAGATAATCAAATCCAAGATCAGAATGGAAAGACATAATTGGTCCCCTATATCGTATCCATCATTCTCTAGAGATGCTTGGTTTAGGTCATGTTCAGTTAATTAATCTAATCACAATTATCATAACCGCTATCATCACGAGTCTACTTATGAGGAGCCTTTATGCAACAACACCTTATCTCGTCTGATCAACAAGTATGAAGAACGTCTAGAGCGTGATAGTGAGATCCAATATTATACCGACAAAAATGTTTGCCTAGGAAGTAATTGAGTGGGAGAACTGGAGGCCATGGATCCAACACCCATGGACCGACCCACACTAGACCAAAAATCGAGAATGATCACAGCATAATGGTCACGGCCCAGGATCATGACTGGGTGGTCACGACCAAGGACCGGGATCATAGTAAAAAAGACCATGACACATACCCTGGCCAAGCATAGGGATGACATCCAATGGACACTATCACGGCCTTAGACAGTAACTATAGGACACGAAGACCTCGCACATGTGCGATGTCTTCGTGTCCCTTACGGGTCCATTTGGGGGTTGTTGTTTTTTTTCTCTCTAAAATCACCTCGCACATGACCAATGTAACTTGTAGGAACTGACCGCGTAGACACGGAATGCTCAGTTTTAAGAATAGGAATAAAATTTTCAAATATTAGACTTATGCTAAAAAACATACTGCGGGAAGGAAAAAATTGTGACACTCCGATCAATTAAATACCGGGTGATCAGTCCTTTATCAAATTAAAACAAGAATCTCATTTGGTTAGCATCATTATCGAAAACATTTAAAAAGTTTACTAGCCACCTAGTATTCAAAAACGTGGTGCCAAATTTTATCTTTTTATTAAACAACAAACAACATACGAAAATAAAACTATACCATACACACAGTAACAGAGTTTGAAACATCAAAAGATTTCATATGAATAAATGTTAAATAAACCATCAGCTCCAAGTCTAATATAAAAACTCCAACAGAACAATAAACCTGAATACAAATTCCAGTTAAACATCTGATGAAATCAAACTGAATCCACAAGTAGAAAATCTGATAAAACAGAGTTAAACAAATAACTGAAGGGCAACACCCCCAAATAAATTATTGAATAAAATATCCTACTATATGAACGAACAGCTGAAGCGTCTAATCAATCCCCGCAAGCATCCACAAGTATTGCAGCTAAGCATCCGTGAAACAGATCATCAAGTTGGGCGTCCCTGTGGCTAGACACCTAAAAGGTATTGAAAATGTTTTGCAAGTACGGGTCAAAGCCCAAGTCCTTTTGAAAATATTTTGCAAGTATTTATCACAAGTTTAAAAACAGTTATTAGATACACATGATAGGTTGCATACGATCCCTTGAGTTCCTCACCTCTCATATATAGTGCTCACCTAACGTATTCTACTAAGCCCACCTAGTCAAGCTACCCGATCTAATTAGGTCTCAAGCATCTAACTAATCCTTATCCAGTCTAGCTCACATGTACCGCCTATACAGTATGCTGCAGTATACCCTTAATTATCATTAAGTCATTAGTTCAATTTCTCATTAACTTACCCCGTACCGCCCATATAGTACATTACCAAACAACTAACAATTAACATTTCTCTTACGTTATTATTGTTATCATCTTGTTAAGTTCTCACACCTAATTTATCTTAAATACTCATTATGTATTGTTTCTATTATTTACACTTCAGTAGATTAAGCATTGTTTTAGATATACAATTTAGTCTTCCTATTATCGCATATAAGTATAATAAATATTATTTAGACATACATTATCTACTCTCATGACTATCACACATAAATAGATTAAATAGTGTTTAGACATACACTATCTACTCCCACTACTATCACACACAAGTTGGATAAAACACCCAGGTATATATATATATGTATATAAAGTCCAAGTACCTCACATACCTAATCATGGACTACTGATATGAAATGTCTTCTCATAAATCAAAACAACACATATTGGATGCGAATATAGCACTAAGTCTTTGGGGCTGCGCACATATCTAACGTACCTAAACAACTTGTCGGCTTCATTATTTCTCTCACATAGTTATCCACTATCAGCACTATGCTCTAGGGCACAAATTCATACCTCATTGGAATTTGCAAAGTGGGATAGCCCACTGCGCGGGACCTCCGTGATAGCAAGCAACGTAGGTATGTTCACATACAATAAAGCACATAACAGGTATGCAAACCACCTAATCCATATGTATATTCAGTATAGGCACACATACAACCTATAATAATAATCCGTACGTAGTATTTATATTACGAATACTTACTGTATCATTAATTCACAATGTTAGTTCACTATCATATATCCCCGAGTATTATTCTCTACCCAAAGTGCCCATAAGTACCCCTTAAGTTTATTCAATAGTTACATCACACATACCCTAACCTAGGTTCACTCACAACCCCCGTGACACATCCTCATTCCCTCGAGTTCATTACTTTTTAAGTTAAGCCCGATAAATTTTCACCTTAATTCCCTCATTGATAGCTAATCTCCAACCCTACCAATGCATACTATAATTCCTAATGTCATCCATAATAATTTAAGCATGTCCCAAAAGTCCACCTTCTAATCATTCACAATTTCAAGGCTTAATAGAAAAAATTGGCAATTCTGGACAGACTGAATCGATTCTCCTGGGAGGCCGAATCGATTCGCCTTTGGGCTGAATCGATTCAAAATGTCACATGTCTCTTCTTCCTCTACGTAGTTATGTTTTTCACCATTAAAGCTTTAACCCAACTTCATGAAACTCCATAAAACTCTCATCCAACATTACTAAACATCATTTAAGTATGTAGTGGTGATTTATAACGTACATAATGCATCAAAATTATTTGAAATTCCTCCAAGAACCAATCAATTCACTAATTCCTCAAAAACCCTAGATTTTATGTTCTTCATGTATACTCATCAAAATACCCATCTTCTTCATCATATAACATTTGCTTTCGTATTACTCATATGCAGGATTAATTATACATGCAAATCCTACCCCAAAGCATGTGTTTAAATCATCAAAACCTCAAGATTCAATTTAAATCATCAAATATAAGACCATACTCTACATGGGTATTGTAACTCTTCAAAATCAAGTAAGATAAACACTTACCTTTGGTCCAGCAGATATGATTTTGCTTGATGATATTGGATTTGTTTGTCTTCCCCTTGAATCCACTCTCCAATGATGATGGTGGCATGAGAATAAGGTTGAATCCTTCAAGAACTCTCTATTAAGCTTCAAAAATGGCTTTTTCTTCTCTAATGGCCTCTTTTTATTTTATATCTTTCTAACCCTAGCTTCTCCCAACTATATGTTGATAAAGGCTTAGGAAATTCATAGTTCTCCTTACCCTAGGTTACCAAATGACCAAAATGTCCTCATACGGTGCCGGTTTGGTATAAAATTACCCCGGGTATACTATTCTGACTTTTTTTACCCTTTCGAAATCAACCGTGATCGCTAAATCATCATTCGAGACACTTTGTACAATTATCTTATTTCCTCCTCAAAATACGACACGCATGAATTTTAAATAGACCGAATTAATTTAAATTCTAAATACCCGAATTAAATAAACTCCAAATCACCAATTTAATCAAATCCTATATTCTTAGAAATACGAATTTTTACATACTTCCCCCCCTTATAACGGAATTTCATCCTCAAAATTCGAATAAGTCTGGTACTCCAAACTTTCTATACTTCCTTAATTTTATACTCTTAAGATCAATACATATATTTTTACCTCTCATAATCGCGGATAATATTAAGAAGAATTAAACTACCCAGGGCGCCCATACACCCTATACCCGTGCATAACTACACCAATGTTACTTGGCTCCACTAGCCTTAAATCATAATATAGCTATCAACTCCCAGTTATAACTACAAATATGTATAATAACCAAGGTACTAAACCCATGTCCTAATGAATAAATATCTCCCTAATTTTAACGTTGCGCTAAGTTTCATGCATGGGATGTCTCGCAAAATGAAATCCAAACAAGGAACCCCCTCGATACACTACTACTTAACATTATTGGTTATCGAGATCCGTAGGCCCTCAGTCCATAGTACGTACCCCTATCCCAAATCCTGTCTTTTGACATAAAAGTATACTCATCCACTCCCATGTTACAAAAGACAACATACATCATGACACTCTTATTGTCACTAGTTTCTTAGCGCGAATAAATCATGAGATATATCTCCCCGCTCGATAATAAGCCAATATACCCTGAATTGTATCAGTAAACGTTCCTACTCACCCGGATCAAATATAACCATACAAACATATTCTTATAAGTCTATCATGCAACACACTATATCATATATACACATATATATAGGCTAGACCCTCTTCTAGGTGATACCTAGCAAAAATAAATCATACCCTCGAACAGCGAACATAAAGTCCTAATATGACCGTCTGCCATTTCCTAATATATCGCTAACCAGTCAAAACTCGAAAAGTAGTCTACTTTATTCTCATAATTCTTGAAAGTAGTGAACTAACTCGTAATGCAACTATCCTTTTAGTGTACACACACGCTCTCTCGTAGGTGACACTAAAGAGCCCCACTACCCCACGAAAATTATCTATATATATATATACATAATAAGGCTATTACGGACAACACACCCACTAAATATGACTTACTCAAAAATTCTAGTGATAAAAAACTTACGTTGTGACGCCATCATGTCACAAAAATCTACCCCATACGCATAGGATAAAAAGGAAGTTTACCTCCAGGTGCTAGATGCATTGCTTGGTCGGTGGGTTCCTAAACGTAATCCTTATATCCGAACTGACCCATGACCTGCTTCAATGGCTGTACATCCAGAACCTCGTCCTGTAGTTAGTCACTGCCTCGCTTAGGACAATCTCTCTTCATGTGGCTTGTCTCCCCACAAACGAATTATTTTCCATAAAATCTTCCCTACAACTGATCATGTCCTTGCTGACCTGACCTCCCCTGCCATTCCCTTGGCCCTAGAAGCCTTGAGGAACGAAGTGCTGCTGCTACTGAGGGCCCTGTTGACCATACCTGAACCCAACAGTCTCTTAGCCTGGCTCCCTTACCGGAGGTCCCGCTCCTAATGTTATTGTGCTCCACTGGCACTATTCCCATCTACCTTTCTAGTTTTATTGGACCCACTCACTCTTTTGATATACTTCATGTGCAAGCACTGATCCTGGTAGTGAAGTGGTGTTGAATTGACAACCTTTTGTGTATGTCTCTAAAGTCGGATTACCCAACAAGTGCTGTCGGATCTTCTAGGCAAGTCCATCCATGAATTTACACATCGTCTTCTCTTCAGTGTTTACCTCATCTTTCACAAATTCACTAATCGAGTGAATTCTTCCTCGTATTCTGCCACGGTCCTATATCCTTGAGACACATTTAGAAGTTGTTGCCGCATCTCTATCTGAATAGCAGATGAAAAATACTTACAATCAAACCGCACCCAAAACTCCCCAATGCTCATCACATCTTTCTCCTCTGCGGTGGTCACAGATTCCCACCACTACAAAGCAGCGTCCACTAGCTTAAATGTTGCCAAGAACGATTTATGAGTGTCACTGCACTCAATCATATGCAGATGGCGATGTATGTCCTCCTTCCACTAACTGGCCACTACTACATCTAAATTACCCTGAAACTTCGGTGGGTGACCCTTTTGAAATGCTTCCCTCGCTCTCTGCCACTCGGATGGTCCTGGATGAGCCTGTACATCGGGTGTACCCAGCGGCGATGGTTGATTCTGCAGAAAGTGTCGTGCCATTGCGTTCATTACCATGTTAACTGCCTGTGCCACAATCTAGACGACCTATGCAGTCGTCACCATTCCCTGCGGTGGCTGTGGCGATGGTACCTCTGGTTCCTGTTGAGCCTCACTCACCTCATCTCTCACTGCTGCTCTAGGCTGACGTCATCTCTTAGGTGGCATCTAAAATGAGAATTAAAATGTGTATAAGTTCACCATCAAATACAGAGTAATAGGCTGAAGAACGTAAATATGCATACGTAATGAGGAGTACAAAAATCCCATGATAGGGCTCTCTACCGAAGAATGCTTAGCTGAAATGTGAAAAGCCGCACAAATTAAATACCGGGTGATCAGTCATTTATCAAATTAAAATAGGAATCTCATTTGGTTCATTCTTAGCATGACTGTCGAAAACATTTAAAAAGCTTACTATACACCTAGTATTCAAAAATTTGGTGCCAAATTTTATCTTTTTTATTAACCAACACACAACATGCGAAATAAAGTGCGGAATAAAAGTATACCATACACACAGTAACATAGTCTAAAACATCAAAAGACTTCATATGAATAAATGCTAATTAAACCATCAGCTCCAAGTCTATTATAAAAACTCCAACAGAATAATAAACCTAAATACAAATTCCAGTTAAACATCTGATGAAATCAAACTGAATACACAAGTAGAAAATCTGATAAAGCAGATTTAAACAAATAACTGAAGGGAAACACCCTCAAATAAATTATTGAATAAAATATCCTACTATATGAACGAACAGCTGAAGCGTCTAATCAATCCCTGCAAGCATCCACGAGTGTTGCAGCTACGCATCCTTGGAACAGATCATCAAGTTGGGCGTCCCTGTGGCTGGACACCTAAAAGGTTTTGAAAATATTTTGCAAGTACAGGTCAGAGCCCAAGTCCTTTTGCAAGTATTTATCACAAGTTTAAAAATAGTTATTAGATACATATGTTGGATTGCGTACGCTCCTTAAGTTCCTCGCCTCTCATCTATAGTGCGCACCTAACGTATTCTACTAAGCCCACCTACCCAATCTACCCGATATAACTAGGTCTCAAGCAGCTAACTAATCCTTATCCACTCTAGCTCACCCGTACGGCCCATACAATTTGCTAAAGTATACCATTAATTATCATTAAGTCCTTAGTTTAATTTCTCATTAACTTACCCCGTACCGCCCATACAGTAAATTACTGAACAACTAATAATTAACATTTCTCTTACATTATTATTATTACCATCATGTTAAGTTCTCACACCTACTTTATCATTAGATATTCATTATCTAACGTTTTTACTATTTACACTAAAGTAGATTAAGCATTGTTTTAGATATATACTATCTAGTCTTCCTACTATCACACATAAGTAGATTAAATATGGTTTAGACATACACTATCTAGTCTCACTACAATCATACATAAGTGGATTAAATATTGTTTAGATACACACTATCTAGTCTCACTACTAGAACACATAAGTAGGATAAAACACCAAGGTCTCTCTCTCTCTCTCTCTCTCTCTCTCTCTCTCTCTCTATATATATATATATATATATATATATATATATTATCGAACTGGAAAATGTAATGTAAAATTGCGTACTCTGCTATCAAGTCCAAGTACCTCACGTATCTAATCATGGACTACTGATTCAAAATGTCTTCCTCGAAACATAAATCAAAACAACACATATTGAAGGCGAACATAGCACTAAGTCTTTGGGGCTGCGCACATACCTAACGTACCTAAATGACTTGTCGGCTTCACTATGTCTCTCACATAGTTATCCACTATCAACACTATGCTCTGGGGCACAAATCCAAACCTCACCAGAGTCTTCAAGGTAGGATCACCGACTACGCGAAACTTCCGTGATAGCAAGCAACGTAGGTACGTTCACATGCATAAAAGCATATAATAGGTATACACATAACCTAATCCATATGTAAATTCAGTATTGGCACACATGCAACCTATAATAATAATTTGTACGTAGTATTTATTCCTCGAATACTTACCGTATAATTAATTCACAATGTTAATTCACTATTGTATATCCCTGAGTATTGTTCTCTACCCAAAGTGCCCATAAATACACCTTAAGTTGATTCAGTAGTTATATCACATATACCCTACTGGTCTACATGTGGAGTTCGCTCACAACCCCCATGACACGTCCTCATTCCCTTGAGTTCATTGCGTTGTAACTTAAGCCCAATAAATTTTCACCTTAATTCTCTCATTGATAGCTAACTCTAACCCTACAAGGCCTACTGTAATTCCTAATGTCCCCCATAATAATTTAAGGATGTCCCAAAAGTCCCCCTTATAATCATTCACAATTTCTAGGCTTAAATAAGAAAAATTAACAATTCTGGGAAGACCGAATCGATTCTCCCAGGAGGCCGAATCGATTCGAAAACTCGCAGGTCTCTTCTTCCTCTACGTAGTTACAATTTTCACTATTAAAGCTTTAACCCAACTTCATAAAACTCTTATCCAACATTACTATACATCATTTAAGTATATATGGGTGATATATAACGTACATAATACATCAAAACTATTTGAAATTCCTCCAAGAACTAATCAATTCATCAATTCGTCAAAAACCCTAGATTTTTCGTTCTTCGTGTATTCTCATCGAAATACTCAGAATTATTTAATGTTCTTCATCATATAAAATTTGATTTCGTACTACTTATATGAAGGATTAATTCTACACGAAAATCCTACCCCAAAGCATGTGTTTAAATCATCAAAACCTCAATATTCAATTTAAATCATCAAATATAAGACCCTACTCTACACGAGTATTATAACTCTTCAAAAACAAGCAAGATAAACATTTTCCTTTGGTCCGATTTCATTTGATGATGATAGATTTATTTGTCTTTCCCTTCAATCCACTCTCTAATGATGATGGTGGTGCAAGAATAAAGTTGAATCCTTCAAGAACTCTCTCTTAAGCGTAAAAAATGGCTTATCCTTCTTCTCTAATGGCCTCCTTTTGTTTTCTATGTTTCTAACCCTAGCCTCTCCCAAATATATGATGATAAAGTCTTTGAAATTTTGAAGGTCTCCTTACCCTAGGTTACCAAATGACCAAAATGTCCTTATACAGTGCCGGTTTGGTCTAAAATTTCCTCGGAACCTAAACTATAACCCCGGGTGTACTATTTCGACTATTTGGACCCTATAGGAATCAATCATGACCTTTAAATCATCATCCAAGTCACTTTATACAATTATCTTATTTCCTCCTCAAAATACGGCACGCGTGAATTTTAAATAATTCTCCGAATTAAATAAACACCCAATCACCAATTTAATTAAATACTATATCCTCAGAAATATAGGGTATTACAAAAACCTAAAATAATTCCCAAATGGCCCCGTAAGAGGCACAAACACCTCGTACGGGATAAATGTAACTAATAAGAACTGATCGCGTATTCACGGGACGCTCGATTTGAGAATTAGACTAAAATTTGAAAATATATAGAATGATTTGGTTGAATTTGTAAATAATTAAACCTAGGATTAAAATAATGCTACTAGAGGGGAAAAACCAAAAGCAGTCCCCAAATTGCCTTATAAGGGGACACGAACACCTCATACGGGACCAATGTAACTCGTAGAAATTGATTACGTAGTCATGTGATGCCCGATTTGGGAATATGGATAAAATTTATAAAAATAAAGGCTTTGGCTTAAAAACATATCGTTAGAGGGGAAAAACCCAAAACATTCTCAAAACGGCCTCGTAAGGGCACGAACTCCTCACACGGGACCAACGTAACTCGTAGAAACTAACCGTGTAGTCACATGATGCTTGGTTTGAAAATAGGACTAAAATTTAAAAATACTTGACTTAGGCTTAAAACCTGCCGCTAGAGGGAGAAAGCCTAAAATAACTCCTAAACGACCCCATGAGGGCATGAATAACTCGTACGGGGCTAATGTAACTTGTAGGACTGACTACATAGTCACAGGATACCCGATTTGAGAATATGACTAAAATTTAAAAATAACTAGACTTGGACTTGAAAACTTGCCTCTAGAAGGCAAAAATCCAAAACATCCTCCAAACAGTCTCATAAGGGGCATGAACACCTTGCACGGGACCAATGTAACTTGTAGAAACTGATCCCGTAGTCACGGGACGCCCGGTTTGAAAATAGGACAGAAATTTATAAATATTTAGTATAATTTGGTTGAATTTGCAAATAACTAGATTTAACTTTAAAAAATATTAGTAAAGGTCGGAAAACCCAAAACAACCTTCAAACGGCCCCGTAAGGGGCACGAACACCTCACACAGGACCAATGTAACTCATAGGAACTGATCGCGAAGTCCCGAGATGCCCGGTGGAGAATAGGACTAAGATTTTAAAACAACTTGACTTAGGCTTAAAAATATGTTGCTAGAACGAGAAATCCCAAAGCAACCCCTAAACGGCCCGTAAGGGGCACGAACATCTCGTACGAGACCAATGTAACTCGTACGAACTGATCGCGTAGTCATGGGACTCTCGGTTTGAGAATAGGACTAAAATTTGTAAATAACTAGACTTAGACTTAAAAACATGCCACTAGAGGGATAAAACTAAAAACAACCCTCACACGACCCCGTAAGGGGCACGAACACCTCGTTTGAAACCAATGTAACTCGTAAGAACTGACCGTGTAGTCATGGGACGCTTAGTTTGAGAATATGATTAAAATTTGCAAATAATCGAACTTAAGCTTAAAAACATGCTGCTAGAGGGAAAAACCCAAAACAACCCCATAAGGGGAACGAGCACCTCGCGGGGAACCAATATAACTCGTAAGACAGATCGCGTAGTCACGGGAAACCCAATTTTTAGAATAGGTAGAGAATTTGCAAACAGCTATACTTAGGCTTCAAAACGTGTCGCTAGAGGGCGAAAATCCAAAATAGCCCCATTAGGAGCACAAACACCTCGCACGGGACCAATGTAACCTATAGAACCTGACCGCGTAGTCACAGGATGCTAGGTTCAAGAATAGGACTAAAATTTAAAAATAACTAGACTTAGGGTTAAAAATATGCCACTAAAGGGAAAACCCAATACATGCCCCAAACGGCCCCTAAGGGGCACGAACACCCCGCACGAGATCAAAATAACTCGTAGGAACTGACCACGTAGTCACAAAATGCTCGGTCACATAATAGGATTAAAATTTACAAATGACAAGACTTCAGCTAAAAAACATGCTATAAGAGGGGTAAAACCTAAATAGTCCTCAAGCAGCCTCGTATGGAGCACCAACACCTCCATGAGACCAATGTAACTCATAGGAAATGATCGTGTAGTCACGGGATGCTCGGTTTGATAATATGACTAAAATTTGCAAATATTTAAACTTAGGCTTAAAAACAAGTCGCTAAGAGGGGAAAACCAAAAATAACTCCCAAACTGTCCCGAATGATGCACGAATACCTCGTACGGGACCAATGTAACTTGAAGGAACTATGAACTAAAATTTAAAAATAACTGGACTTAGGCTTAAAAACATGCTGTTAGAGGAAACAACATAAAACAACCCCCAAACAGCTCTGTAAAGGGCACGAACACTTGAAAGGGACCAATGTAACTCGTAGGAACTAAGTCACGGGACGCTCGGTTTGAGAATATGATTGAAATTTTCAAAAAATCCGATTTAGGTTTAAAAACATGTCGCTAGAGGGGGGGAAACTCAAAATAACCACTAAATGGCACTGTAAGGAGCACGAACAACTCGCGCGAGACCAATGTAACTGATATGCCCAAGTGTGACCTCGGCTCGGAGACACCAACCTCGGCCGAGATTATGGTCGACACTGGATAAGCCTTGGGCATGCGACATCAGCCCTCGGCCATAGCAAGGTCGACCCAGGCCGACACTACCACCAGCCTCTCCAAGGGACGTTGCATACATATAAGGATCAGCAGCACTCTCGTACACCTGTGAATAGCAACCTCGGCCAGATATAGGCCGAGCTCGTAAGAAGCCACCAGCAACCTCATTAAGATATTAGTCGATGCTGCAAACACACCATCTCAACCGTGGCTCAACCTCAGGCCGACCTTGTCCATTGACTCGGCTAGGATTAAGCCGAGACCTACATCGTCACTTCGGACTGAACGAGCACCTGGACTTACCAACCTTGGCCTCTCCCAGGCTGAGGTCATACACCAGGTTTGATAGCCGAGCATCTGCTGACATTTGGATGAGGGCACGTGGACACAAATCAGTTATAATAAGATTATTCCTCACACGTGGGGAGAATATTGCATCATCATTCTCTACATGTGATAGTGACAGATGGCTTTCCCATATTGGTGAGGCAACCACACACATGCACATTACATGCAAGGGGGTACATTACACCCCCTATGCACTATATATAGAGGTCATCCTCTACCTTGTAAAGGATCCAAGATAGACAACCCTAGCTGAAACTCTGCCTAGATACACAGTAGAGAGAAAGAGCTTGAAAGATTGTATTCATGGCCATCAGTGCCTTATTATAATGAGGTTATTCACACACACAGTGGACGTAGGCCAATTTAGGCTGAACCACTTACATTCTGGTGCACTCTTCTCTTTTCCTCATCTCATTCTCCTACCTTTTATGTAACTATGCTGCCATTGTTGTTCTTAGATTGAGCTTGAAAACACCTTACCTGGTGGTGCTAATCCCAGCATCAACATTTTGGCGCCGTTTGTGGGAAGAGAAAAGAAGCTATCTCTTCCTCTTCTTAAGCTTAACCTCACTGGAGACTCTGGTGGTGAACCAGGCACCGCCCGTTGCGTGGTGCTGCTTCACCATTGAAAGAGGTCCTTTGAGGTACTAAGCTCATCTGCTACTCAAGCTCTATAGTGTTAACATATGGCACCAGAATTACCAACGCCTCTTCCGCCACCTGGAGGTGGAGGGCCTAGTTCCAGTCAGGCGCCGCCCCAATCCAAAATGGCGGAGGTAGCTGCAGCCTTAAGATCTTTGGCTGCAACACAACAAGCTATGCAGGAGCAATTTGCACAGCTCAGCCAAACTATGATGAGGCCACCTGGAGTCTCACCGGATATGATCACTCCGGTGGCTGTTCAGCCTCATCCTGACGCCAGGGGACCACCCCAGGCACCAATGAAGGACCAGCCTACACCCCAGCGGAGAAGGGACGTTGCTGACCCTAGGCGCTTACGCCTGGGGAGGCAGGGAAACCTTTGCCCAGAGGACAGGTATGACGATCTAGAGGCGAAAGAAGCCCCGGAAGACTGCTGGGAGCCGTATGAGGTGTCAAATAACACTATATGACCTCTTCAGTAAAGTCAAGGATGTGTCGGCCGAAGAGGTGAAGAGGCCCAACAAAGAGGGTCAGCCTTTGATAGGTTGAGAAGAGGGTTGGCCTTTGAGAGATTGGGCCCGATGAATGACCTAAAACAGAGATTGTCGAGATTAAGGAGCACAGCAGGCTCTCAGAGAGGGAACAGGCAGGGTCGACCAGATCAAGGACAACACTGTTAAAGAAGAGGCAGGGAACAGGAACAGGTCAACAGCCGACGTGTCGCGGCAGGGGAACCCTCGGTCCCTCCCATGGAGGTGGCAGGGGATAACCTCGGCCAGGCCGATGGCGGAAGACCGTGGAATGACTCTATCCAGCGCCTTGAGGAGAAGATAGGAGACCTCATTAAAAGCAGGGACCCATTACAAAGGGGTTACTCAGAGGGCTCCCCATTTGTTGCTAGGATAGTGGGCTTCCCAACCCCAGTTAAGTTCAAGCCTCCTACAGTGTCTCCCAAGTATGATGGAAGCACTAACCTTGTACATCATATCGAGATGTACCAGTCGGCAGCAGACATCTACTCGATACCCGATGAGATGAAGTGTAGGGCCTTCTCTGGGACCTTTACAGGGGCAGCGCACAGTTGGTTCACCTCCCTTCTGAAGAACTCAATTGAGAACTTCAAAGGCTTGGCTGAACGATTCATCCACAACTTCTGCTTTGGGGTGAGGCCTCAAAAGAAGACTACCCACCTGTTGTATGTCAAGCAGGCCAAGGATGAGAGCCTAAGAGACTATATAGCGAGATTCAACAAAGAGAAGTTGGAGGTCGAAGATTATGAAGAGAACATAGCCATGACCGCCCTTATAGGAGGTCTTCAGAAGGGGAAGCTATTGTGGAAACTTGCGGAAGACCCCCTAGGTCTATGGCGGAGCTCCTGGCACCCGCAGGGAAAGTAATGAATGTGAAAGAGGCAATGTCCGCCAGGTATGAGGATGAGAACCGCAGTGGCAGTGGAAAGTCCCAAAGCAAGAAAGATGGGAAGAAGAAGTCGGGTGATGACAAGTTCGCTCACTATACTCCTCTGACTGTAAGCTGCGAGCACATCCTCAACGAGATTAAGAACGACAGGACTCTGAGATGGCTCGAGAAACTGAAAGCCCCACCATATAAGAGGAATAAAAACCTATGGTGCGAGTTCCACCAGGATCATGGCCATGTCACGGACAGATGCTTCGCCCTGAAGGATGAGATTGAAAAGATGCTAAAATCTGGAAACTTGAGGAAGTATGTGGATGGTAAAGCTCCTAAGGGTGGAAGAGATGACCCTAAGAAAAGGAGAAATGACAAATGTCGTGATAATGTCCCGACTAGAAGAGACGATGAGTGAGAAGGTGATGATGAAGATAATCCGGATCTTTCGCCGAAAGATGACAACACCCCGGTAAAGAGGGTCGGTACAATCTCGTTTGGTGTTAACACCATATGTGGAGGATTTGCAGGAGGTGGCTCTGAAGTAGCTGATAGGAAGGCTCACATAGCAGAGTCCAGGTCAGTGGTCAAGCTTGAAGTTGTGAATCTAACATCTTCCGATACAATGGAGAAGAGGAAGAAAGTAGACATGGACACCCTCGTAGTTGGGTTCTTCAGACTCGACTTCAAGGGTATCTTAGCCCCCCATGATGACCCTCTGGTCATAACAACAACGGTGCATGGGTGCGAGGTGCAGAGGATCCTCATAGACGGGGGGAGCTTGGCGGACGTGATGTTCTGGCCTTGCTTCAAGAGCCTAGGTCTTAGCAGAGCAAGGCTGGTACCCTATCATCACCCATTGATAGGCTTCAGTGGCGAAAAGGTCCACCCCTTGGGCATGTATGAGATGGACGTACGGATCGGTGATGAGTGGCCTAAGAGGCTGACCAAGAAGATAAATTTTTTCGTCATGGACGAGAACGTGTTTTCGGCCTATAACCTCATCATAGGAAGGGTGTCCCTTAAAGAGTTTGAAGCTGTGCCGTCGACGGTCCATCATATGCTAAAATTCCCGACTCCTTATGGGGTAGAGGAAGTGCAAGGTGACCAGACCACGGCGCGAGAATGTTACTTCAACTCGACCGAAGAGAGAGAAGCCCATAAGAGGGCAACCACCACTTATAGCATCGATACGCTTGACCCAAGAGATGAAATAAAGTTGAAGAAGGGAGAGGCCGCGGAAGAGGTAGAATCCATCGTCCTCAATGAGGACGAGCGAAAAAAAACCGTCCAGGTCGGTAAAGCCCTAAAGGCAGAAATCAAGGAAGAGCTGATAAACTTCCTCAGGAGGAGACAGAGTGTCTTCGCATGGAGTCACGCAGACATGCCCGACATTAACCCTGAAGTTATGAGTCACAAGCTCAACGTGACCAAAGATGCCAGGCCCATCAAACAGAGACGAAGAGTCTATTCCAGGGAAAAGTACGACGTCATCCAGGAAGAGGTCAAAAAGTTGGAAGAGGATGAGTTTATAAGAGAAGTCACATATTCAGAATGGTTGTCAAATGCAGTCATCGTGCCCAAGGCCAATGGGAAGTGGAGAATGTGTGTTTATTTCACTGACCTGAACAGATCTTTTCCAAAAGACGGCTATCCCTTACCTCGGATAGATCAGATGGTGGATGCTACGGCGGGACATGAGCTCATGAGCTTCATGGACGCGTATTCAGGCTACAAACAGATCTTCATGGATGCGAAAGACTCGGAAAAGACAGCCTTCATTACCGATAAAGGGACGTACTGTTACAAAGTAATGCCCTTCGGCCTGAAAAATGCAGGGGCGACATACCAACGTCTTGTTAATAAGATGTTCGAAGAGCAAATAGGTAAGACTATGAAAGTGTATGTAGATGATATGCTAACAAAGAGCTTGAAGGCTAACACTCATGTAACGGATCTCGAGAAGACCTTCGACATTATGGACTCATACAGAATGAAACTCAACCCCACGAAGTGTGTCTTTGGAGTAGGAGCTGGGAAGTTCCTAGGATTTATCATCAACCAGAGAGTGATTGAAGCGAACTCTGAAAAAATCAAGGCTTTACTTGACATGAAGACACCGAGGAGTATCAAAGATATTCAAAGACTTACGGGGAGAGTGGCTGCCCTTAACAGGTTTGTTTTTAGGGCAACAGACAAGTGCCTTCCGTTCTTTAAGGTGATGAGAAAGGCCTTCTAATGGGATGAAGAGTGCGAAAAAGCCTTCAACCAGCTCAAGTCTTATTTAGGGTCTCCCTTATTGCTGTCTCGGCCTGTAGCAGAAGAGAAACTGTACGTATATCTGGCAGTCTCCGAATCAGCCATCAGCGCAGCCATAATACGGGAAGACGCTGGAATCCAAAGGCCTGTATATTTCAACAGTAAGGCCCTTCAAGGGGCCGAATAGAATTACCCTCGCATGGAGAAGCTAGCTTAAGCCTTGATACATGCCTTGAGAAAGATGAAGCTTTACTTCCAGGCCCACTCTATGGTTGTCCTCACTGACTCCCCACTAAGACAGGTCCTACATAAACCTGAGAAGTCCGGACGATTGATGACATAGGCCATTGAATTGGGGGAGTACGATCTTACCTACCAACCTAGGACGGCCATCAAAGGGCAAGCCCTCGCAGACTTTATCGCTGAGTTTACATGGGAAGAGGCTGAGGCAGAGAATGGCCTAGAGGGTGTTGAAAACCGCGGTGTCTTCCAAAATTCGAAAGAGACGACACCAAACATCTTCCAAGATCAGGAAGAGATCGCATCCAACGGGACCAGAGACCAAGTTGCGGAAAACGAGGAAGATAGGTACCTCTTCAAAAAAGGAGTCATAACAGAGGGGGTCTTCTCATCAAGTACAAATATTTGGAGCCTCTTCGTTGATGGCTCTTCCAGTGACAATGGAAGCGGTACAGGGTTGATACTCTCAGCTCCAGACGGTGCCAACATTGAATACGCTTTGAGATTCAACTTCCGAGCTTCTAACAATAAGTCTGAGTATGAGGCCATGATAGCAGGTCTCTCATTGGCAAAGACTCTTCGCGTAAAGCGACTCCTACTCCACAGCGACTCGCGGTTAGTTGTCAATCAAGTATTGGGAATCTATGAGGCCAGAGTTGAAAGGATGGCCAAATACGTGAAAAGGGTGAAAATAATGTTAGAACATTTTGAAGAGGCAAGACTGAAGAGAGTGCTTCGACAAAGTAACAGCCACGCAGATGCATTGGCAAGATTGGCCTTGGCAACGAAGACAGATGTTAGAAGGACCATTTCGATCGAGGTCTTGGGGAAGGCAGCCATTGAGCAAGAAGAGGTATATAACCCTTGTCATAATTTGAACTTAGGAGACTCATGGATGGACCCCCTCTTCAAATATATCAGAGAGGGAGAACTACCTGAATCCAAGCTAGAAAGGCGAAAATTGAGATATAAGGCTGTCAAGTTCTCGGTAATAGGAGACGTCCTATACAAGAAAGGATTCTTGCTACCTCTCCTCAGATGTGTGCACCCCACAGAAGTTCCCCGGGTCTTACAGGAGGTCCATGAGGGTTCTTGCTCTAGCCACATAGGGGGGAGACCCTTGGCTAAAAGAATCATCACCCAGGGGTACTGGTGGCCAACCCTGTCCAAGGACGCTGCAGCCTACGTGAGGAAATGTGATAAATACCAGAGGTTTGCCGCCATCCCCCATCAGCCTCATCAGCCTATGACGTCAATCACTTCTCCATGGCCATTTCCAGTATGGGGAATTGACTTAGTAGGGCCCCTGCCAAGAGCTTCCAACAACTATAGATTCTTGATAGTTGCCATCGACTATTTTTCAAAGTGGGTGGAGGCAGAGCCGATGATAACGATCACAGAGCAAAAGACCTTCTAATTTATTTGGAAGAATATCATATGCAGATATGGCCTCCCAAACACTCTCATATCGGACAATGGGACCCAGTTCAACAACTCATCTTTAGAAAAGTATTGCCTAAGAGTAGGAATAAAGCAATTCTTCTCATCTCCTGGCCGACCTCAGGCAAATGGTCAGATCGAGGTCACAAACAGAATAATTCTGGATGGAATCAAGAAGAGGTTAGAAGATGCGAAGGGAAGATGGACTGAAGAGGTCTACGCTGTGTTATGGGCTTACAGAACCACGGCAAGGACACCAATAGGAGAAACCCCGTTCATGTTGGCACATGGCTCAGAGGCCGTCATACCAACGGAGGTAGGGCTCCCAAGTCATAGGATTCAGACTTATAACCTTGATAATAATGGGGAAGAGAGGAGGCTAGACTTAGATCTTATCGAAGAAAGAAGAGAGGACGCAGAGGTCAGACAAGCAGCCTACCAACAGAGGGCAGCGAAATTCTACAACCAGAGGGTGAAGTCAAGACCCATTGCAGTGGGAGACCTAGTGCTAAAGAAGACCTTACAGAAAGTAAATAAACTCCACCCAAACTGGCACGGTCCCTACAAAGTGACAGAAGAGGTTGTGTCTGGCACTTACAGGCTAGAAAATCTAGAAGGAGAACCTTTCACTAATCCATGGAATGCTGATCACCTAAAGAAATATTACATATGATGTTGCATGAAGTTGTGTAATTGTACCATCTTGTCATGAAGAGGTTATTAATAAAAGATCAGTTCCCATGGTGGTCCTTGTTTCATTTTGCACTTGTCAGAAATTAATGGGGCTAACATCCTAGGTGATGACCTCAGACCTACATAACACCATTCAGTGGTGACGAGGTCTGAGATCAGACACCATAATGGGATGACCTCAGACCCTTAACATCATTAAGTGGTGACAAGGTCTGAGTTCAGACACCATAATTGGATGACCTCAGACCATTAACATCATTAATTTGGTGAGATTAATTAATGGGGCTAACATCTTAAGTGATGACCTCAGACCCTTATAATATCATTAAGTGGTGACAAGGTCTGAAGTCAGACACCATAATTGGATGACCTCAGACCCTTAACATCATTAATTTGGTGAGATTAATTAATGGGTCTAACATCCTAGGTGATGACCTCAGACCCTTACAACACCATTCAGTGGTGACGAGGTTTGAGGTCAGACACCATAATTGGATGACCTCAGACCCTTAACATCATTAATTTGGTGAGATTAATTATGGGGCTAACATCTTAGGTGATGACCTCAGACCCTTAACATCATTAATTTGGTGAGATTAATTAATGGGGCTAACATCCTAGGTGATGACCTCAGACCCTTACAACATCATTAAGTGGCGACAAGGTCTGAAGTCAGACACCATAATTGGATGACCTCAGACCCTTACAACATCATTAATTTGGTGAGATTAATTAATGGGGCTAACCTCTTAGGTGATGACCTCAGACACTTAACATCATTAATTTGGTGAGATTATGGGGATAACGTCTTAGGTGATGACCTCAGACCTTCATAACACCATTCGATGGTGACGAGGTCTGAGCTCAGACTACTAATTTGGTTTAAACACACCCCATTGCATAAGCTTTAGAGCAAAAACTTCATGACATACATACAACAAAAGAAGATGGTCCTCTTCAAAGAATAACACATTCAGAGAATAACACATTCAGAGATTATAAACATTCAGAGGATACAAAGTGGAAAAGTAAGAGCCATGTTTATTAATAACTTATAGATGTGCAGGGATTACAATGTCATGGGTTACAAAATATTCAAAAATTCTCTAAGGATTCGAGGGGGGAATGCCAGTATCTTCGGCTTGGTTAGGCTGGACAACGTTGGTCACCTCGGCAACGTCTGCCCCCAACCTCAAGACTGTCCATCGTTGCAGTCTCGGTAGGCGCGACACCCTCCTCCTCAACCTCCTGAAGGGCCTGGGCAAACTGAGGATCAGCAAAGCCAAGGCCTACGAAGTCAGAGGCTTTCAAAGTACCAGCCTCCCTCTCCTTGACATCAACCCACTTAATAGTGGCTTTGATACCTCTTTCAAGGTATTCAAAGCCGAAGCTCATAAACTCGTCAGAGCTTTTGTATTCGGCTATGATCCCCTCTAAGGCGTCATCTAGGGCTGCCTTCACGACCGAGCTGACCTTCTGCTACAGAACATCGTCCTTGGTCTTCAGAGCCGTAGCATGGTCCTTGTTAAGCCGAGAGACCTCCTTCTCTAGCCCCTTCACCTTTTTGTCAGACTCACCCAGCTCAGACTTCAGCCGGTTGATTTCTGCATTCAAAGAACTCTGGACCTTCTCAGCCTCTTGACCCTTTTGGATGAGGGGCAACTTCCTCAGAGTCCAATTGGAGAGGTGGTGCATCGCTGCTAGGACCTGCATATTTTGTGATCAGGAATGAGTTGAAGACAAATCAGAGGTTACACTTAGGAATTGGAAAGAAAAGTTAGGTCATACCTGAATGGATCTGTGAATGCCGAACTCAACCAACAGAGGAGTGTCAAGCGACCTGAAGAAGCGCTTGTCGGCCTCGGTCATTGTAGAGCCGAAGGCATCTAGGGCCTAAAGACTATGACCGACTATGCTGTCAGTTATCTTCAACTGCTCTAGACGAGCCGACCGGGCATCTGCTGAAGAGATGGGAATGGCAGTATCAGCAGTCTTTTTCTTAGGCCTCTCATCCTCAGGGGCATGATCAGTTGGAGCCCTCTTCTTTGTGGCCTGGGGCTTCGAGGCAGAGGGAGCTGGGGGAGGAGCATTAAGTCCAGCTTTCTTCGCAAGTCTCGTCAAGCTGGGTGGTGCAGCCATTTCCCAGAGTTAATCTGAGATATCCTTCGGACGTTCTGCGAAAATCAATAGATCTGAGTTAGAAGATCAGACATAAGTAAAATCAGAGGTTCAACTTCAAATAGAAAGCGCTTACCAAGCTCAAAAAGAGGACTTCCACCCAGACCTGTCTCAGAGAGGTAATGGGGGGTCATCAAGTGTTCGAACCTGACGAACAGACCATGTACCCCCTGATCTTGAAGGGCTTTCACCTTCTGAAGGTTTGATGGGCTCAGGCTAGGGTCAGCCCTAGCAGATATTGTGACCTTAACCCACCTAAGGGGCATCCTCGGCTCCAGAATGGACGAGGGAGCACATGGTCCAAATTCCCATGGTCCAGAGGCAAAAAAGTAACGTGGCTTTTAGTTGTGGTTGGAAGTTTGTGTTATTTGAAGCATATTTTTTTCAGGCTTCCGAGCTACAAAATGATAGTAGCTCGAATGATTTTTGGCTGACGAAGGGACAAAGCAACCTACGAAGACCTGGACTGGGAGGTCTGAGTGATGGACAGCCTTCTATAAGACTATGGCCCCTATTATGACCCTCCAGGCATTAGGGTATAGTTGAGAGGGGGCCAAATTGATATAAGCAAGGACAGATCTGATAATGGGGTGGATGGGCAGACGAAACCCCAACTTGAACATCTCCTCGTACAAACAGATTTCGCCATCTCGGCCGTGAAAAGCCCTCTCTTCCCTCAGAGGTCTCCTCAGCTTTATGGAGGGACTAATGGAATACAGATATCTGAAGTAGAGGAGGTCTACCTCAGTTATAGTACTCTCGATCTCGGTCGCCTCAGAGACGTCGACATCACTCTTAACGTCATCATCATCTAGCTCAACGTCGGTCGGAGCAGATGTGGATGGGTTACCCGGGAACCTCTGAGCAAACTCGACACCAGTGAAGGCCGACAGAGGAATGGCGTTAAGTGGTGGTGGAATGGCCACACTTAGCTCAACGATCTCAACCTCTGAGGAGGAGGATGAGGAGCTTGAGTTGTTATGAGATGAGGCTCGGCTGGAGACCTCGGCCTGATCAGGGGCCTGATCTTCCCGAATTGAGTCCATGGCCTTTTGAAAGGAATCCACAGATATGGGGTCTGAGGTGGAAGACTCAGACATTGGTATAGGATCGGCAGGAACCTCTGCCTGGTTGAAAGACTCCGAGGGATCAGGATAGATCACCTTCAGGGGTGGTGGGAAGATGGGTCTAATAGGGAATTCTTGTGACCAACGAGCCTCCTCATGTGCTCTTTCTATTTGTCTGGTTTTTTCTAAAGTCTTCTCCCTAAGGGAGGGGAACTCCTCAAGAAGTTGGTACAGGGGTCTGAGCATCAGAGGCAGACACTATACTTAGAGAAACTGCCTTAAACTATAAACAAGATTAGCTGATAAAATAAAGGAGTCTAAAGATCAAATTACCCAAACCTAGCAAGAACAGTTCGCCTGCAACTATGGTGGACTCATCGAAAAACCCAGAAACTCGCCGAAAAACTCAAATAGAAAGGAAAAAGTAGAGAAAATGGAGGCAAATGAGGGGAAGAAGATACCTGAAGATGAAACGACAAGGAAAAGTGAAGAAAACCCAAGAGAGCTCCACCAAAGACCTCTGCAGAGAAGTCGCGAAGAAGAATGCTTTAGAGAGAGAAAATGGCTGGAGAGCAATGGTGCAGAAGAAAGAATTGAGGATGGAGGGAAAAGGAAAGGTTTAAAACCCTTAAATATGCAGGTGCAACTCCCAAGGCCCATCATTGCCTTAGGAGCACCAAAGGCGGCTGACAACTCACGCTTGCCAAGCAAGCCATACTCTAACACTGGACAAGTCTCAAGCAAATACTGGTTCATATTGGAAAGGCCTCGGAGGTGTGAAAACCCCACAGTCACCTGCTTTCGCATGTCACTAAAGGCTGGGGGTGATTGATATGCCCAAGTGTGACCTCGGCTCGGAGACACCAACCTCGATCGAGATTATGGCCGACACTGGATAAGCCTTAGGCATGCCACATCAGCCCTCGGCCATAGCAAGGTCGGCCCAGGCCGACACTACCACCAGCCTCTCCAAGGGACGTTGCATACATCATAAGGATCAGCAGCACTCTCGTACACCTGTGAATGGCAACCTCGGCTAGATATAAGCCGAGCTCGCAAGAAGCCACCAGCAACCTCATTAAGACATTAATCGATGCTCCAAACACACCAGCTCAATCGCGGCTCAACCTCAAGCCGACCTTGTCCATTGACTCGGCCAGGATTAAGCCGAGACCTACATGGTCACTTCGGACTGAACGAGCACCTGGACTTACCAACCTCGGCCTCTCCCAGGCCGAGGTCATACACCAGGTTTGATAGCCGCGCATCTACTGACATTTGGATGAGGGCACGTGGACACAAATCAGTTATAATAAGATTATTCCTCACACGTGGGGAGAATATTGCATCATCATTCTCTATATGTGATAGTGACAGATGGATTTCTCATATTGGTGAGGCAACCACACACATGCACATTACATGCATGAGGGGTACATTACACCACCTATGCACTATATATAGAGGTCATCCTCTACTTTGTAAAGGATCCAAGATAGACAACCCTAGCTGAAACTCTGTCTAGATACACAGTAGAGAGAGAGAGAGCTTGAGAGATTGTATTCATGGCCATCAGTGCCTTATTACAGTGAGGTTATTCACACACACAGTGGATGTAGGCCAATTTAGGCTGAACCACTTACATTGTGCTGCACTCTTCTCTTTTCCTCATCTCATTCTCCTACCTTTTACGTAACTATGCTGCCATTGTTGTTCTTAGATTGAGCTTGAAAACACCTTACCTGGTGGTGCTAATCCCAGCATCAACAATAACTCCTAGAACTGACTGCGTAGTAACGGGATGCTCAGTTTGAGAATAGGACTAAAATTTGAAAATAATAAGACTTAGGCTTAAAAACATGTCGCTAATGGGCAAACACCTAAAATAAACCCCAAACTGGCCCGTAAGGGGTACGCACACTTCTCACGGGACCATTGTAACTCGTAAGAACTGATCGCGAAGTCACGGAATGCCCGATTAGAGAATATGATTGAAATTTAAAAATAACAAGACTTAGGCTTGAAACATTGCCCCTGGAGGGCAAAAACCCAAAACATATCACAAATAACCCGTAAGGGGCACGAATACCTCGTACGGGACCAATATAACTCGTAGAAACTGATCGCGTAGTCACGAAACACTCGGTTTCAGAATTGTACTAAAATTTATAAATAATTAGCATGATTTGGTTGAATTTGCAAATAACTAAACTTATGCCTAAAACATGCCGCTAGAAGGGGAAAACCCAAAACAACCCCCAAACGATCCCGTTAGGGGCACAAACACCTTACTCGAGACCAATGTAACTCATAGAAACTGACCTTGTAGTCACGAAATGCCTGGTTTGAGAATAGGAATAAAATTTGAAAATAACTAGACTTGGGCTTAAAAGTATGCCGTTAGAGGGGGAAAACCCAAAATAAACCCCAAACGGCCTCATAAAAGGTACGGACACCTCGCACAAGACCAATGTAACTCGTAGAAACTGACCGCGTAGTCACGGGTCATTCGGTTCGAGAATATGATTAAAATTTATAAATAACTGGACTTAAGCTGAAAAGCATGGCACAAGAAAAAAATCCAAAATAGTCCCTAAACGGCCCCGTAAAGGACACGAACACCTTGCACGGGATCAATATAACTCATAGAAACTGACTACGTAGTTACAGGACCCTCGGTTTGAAAACATGACTTAGATTTTTAATATCTAGATCTAGGCTTAAAAACATGCCGCTAGATAGGAAAAATCAATAACAACCCCCTAATCGGCCCATAAGAGGCACGAACACTTCGCACGAGACCAATGTTACTCGTTGGAAATGACTGCATAGTCACGAGATACTCGATTTAAGAATAGGACTAAAACTTAAAAATATAGAATTAGGCTTAAAACATGATGCTAGAGGGGCAAAAACAAAAATAACCCCAAAACGACCCTGTAAGGGGCACGAGCACCTCCGACGGGACCCACGTAATTCATAGGAACTGACTGCGTAATCACAGGATGCCCAGTTTTAGAATATGATTAAAATTTGAAAGTAACCAGACTTATGCTAAAAACATGTCGCTAGAGGGAGAAAACTCAAAACAATACCAAAACGATCTCATAAGGTGCACGAATACCTCGCATGAGACCAATGTAACTCGTAGGAACTGACCGCGTTGTAACGGGATGCCCGTCTTGATCATAGGACTAAAATTTACAAGTATTTAGTATAATTTGGTTGAATTTTCAAATAAGTAGACTTGAGCTTAAAAATATGCCGCTAGAGGGGGAAACCACAAAATAACCCCCAAACGGCCCCGTGAAGGGCACGAACACCTCGCACGGGACCAATGTAACTCGTAGGAACTAACTGCATAGTCACGAGAAGCCCGGTTTGAATATAGGACTAAAGTTTGGAAATAACTAGACTTATACTTAAAAACATTCCGCGAGGAGGGTTAATCTAAAACATCCCCCAAACGGTCCCTTTAGGGGCAAGAATACCTCGCACGGGACTAATATAACTCGTAAAAACTGATCGCGTTGTCACGGGACGTCCGATTTGAGAATATGATTAAAATTTACAAATAACTAGACTTAAGCTTAAAAATATGCCGCTGGAGGAGGAAAACCTAAAACAACACTAAAACGGCCCCATAAGGAGCACGAATACCTCGCACGGGACCAATGTTACTTGTAGGAACTGACTGCATTGTCACGGATCCCAGATTTGATAATATGAATAAAATTTATAAACATATAGACTTAGGCTTAAAAAGATTTCGCTAGCGAGGGGGGACCAAGAACAACCCCAAATGGTCTCGTAAGAGGCACAGACACCTCACACGGGATCAATGTAACTCGCAGGAACTGACCTCGTAGTCACGGGATGCTCGCTTTGATAATATGACTAAAATTTACAAATATTTAGTATGATTTCGTTGCCGAGTATAAGTTTTTTCTTTGGGGCTGCCTAAAAATAAAGTTTATTCTTTAATTAAATGGATATGCTCACGACCCAAATATGTGACTCCTCAATTTAAAAAAAAATAAAAACATGTCCACGGTCCAAAATTGTGACCCCTAATTTTTTCAAGAAAACAAATAAAAACATGGTTAAGGTACAAAACTGAAAGACGTCGCTAATGCCGTTTAACACAAGGTTAAACTGTATAAGCAACTCCGAATGTTTGTTGGAGAAACCCTTTTCTTTTGAAAATAAAAATTTATAAACAAGATGTGTTTACAAAGAAACTTATGTACGAGAGTAATTAAGATTGTGTAATCAGTTTTTAAAACTAAGGCAGTTTCAAAAATTCAGCACACTTATAGAATGAGATGAGTAGATGAAGATAATCAACACAATGATTTTAACGTGGTAAAACCTCTCCCAACAGAGGAAACATCCACGGTGACTTCTAAGTCACAAAAGCAAAAAATCCACTAATAACAAAAATTAGTTACAAACTATACAGCATGCAAGCACACAAATCAACCTATTCTAAGTTTAGGAATATACCCCACTTGGTGTCCTTCTAACTTCTCATAGATCTGATTTGTTGATGATGTTCCTCAGTTTGCTAACTTCCTTTGCTTTAGCTTCTTTACGTCGACTCAATGATTTCAGATCTTAAACACAACACTTCCAGTGTAGTAGTGTGTTAAGTGTTAGTGTAGTGATTCCTATTCACATGCATGAACTCACACACACTTAGATTTACAAACAGCCCTAGTAAATTACATATACAGTCTATATGCAGTGATTTTAATTTATTTATTTCTCACAGAACTCAAATCCTTTTGACCTTTAAAGATAACCCAGATTCCACGGAGATCTTGCTTCAGAAATCGGTCAAGACCTTAATCAATCTCTTTTGAAAACATTTATGAGATTGAAAACCCTCCAAGTGCGAATCCAACTAGGTCAGGATTAAGTTTCGTAAGAAAAGAAATCAGAAAACATTTTAAAAACCAGATCAGTAAGATTTTCGTAAATCAAGTATAAAAAATGCAGATCTAGTGAAAATGTAACATATAGTATGTAGATCTAACGTTTCTATGAAAGAGAAACTAGATCTTCACACAAATGTTTAAGTTGTGTACAAGATCTAAAGATCAAGAGGATACAGCAACACAAGAACAAACCACTCTCTCTCTCTCAAACACTCAGGTTGTGTTTGGGGTTGAAGGTATACGAAGGTTTGTTTCCGAGAAGAGGAACTGTTTATGGTTAGGGTTAGGGTTTGGCTAACAGGTTTCCCTTTCTCTCTCTTCTCTCTTTATTTTCTCTCTTCTCTCTCTCTCCTCTCTTCTCTCTTATTTTTTTCTCTCAGAAAGACGAATGCTCAAAAGTCTTCTAAGGCTGAGAAGAGGAGGGTATATATAGGGCTTAGGGAAGGTTCTGGATGCTCGAGGCAATTCAAGGGCTGAGATCAAGTCATGCCAGCTTTGACTTGATCCAAAGGTTATAAAACAGCGGTGGATTAAAACAATTCTGATTGGTTCATATGGATAGCACCGGGATTAACCAAGAACACATGCAGACCTTAGATAAGGAATGATCCAACGATCAAGAGTCATCCATCCAGCCCTCTCACATAACAAACACAAATTCATTCACCCGGAGGATGACAAGTGTTGGCCTGTGATTGGTTCTCACACGCGCATCAAACTAATTACAAAACATCACCCTGAAGTCTCTAGCGCTTTGAGATCGTACCCAACCAAACATTTCAGTGAAAAATGAAGTTTCTAAAATAGGATTTTAACCCCACAAACTATATTAACCCATTTTATTAATAAAAACATTTATTAAAAAAATGTTTAAAAAAGTTTAAAAAGGTTTAAAAAATATTTATAAATTCCCAAAAAATTATTAAAGCTCCAATTCAAGGGGAATTAAACACACACTCAATTTTAAGCAATATGAACACATGTATGCACTTCTAATTGTGTGTAGTGTGATTCATTTTATACCATCAAGGATCATTGAAGAGGATTAGAGAGATAAGTTCTGAGGCTTTTTGGTTTCTAGGATGGACTACCAATTTTGTCAATATTTCCAAATTAGTTGAGCACTTATACAATGTAGACTTAAGCAAGTCAAAGGTATAAGGTGCTTCAATCTCCCCCTTTGGAAATATGAGACAAAATCTCCTTTGAGTTAGCTCAAAACTCGCAGGGAACCAAAAAAAATAAAACCTAGTCCTATACAAAGGATACTATCTACCCAATTCCTAGAAAGTCAAAAATTACATAACTCAACTATTTACAAATTTTTACACTAGAAACGGTAGACAATCAGTAGAAGAGATTCCTGCAAATATGCACACTAAGATCAAGCAGTTTAGATGAAATGTGAACAAAAAAAAATGAACTCATAAAACTCAAATTTCTCCCCCATTTTGTCTCAAATGGACAAAGGGTAAAACTTAAAGTCTTGAGAGTTTAATCAGCGCAAACCATGCCTATAGAATTTCGCAAATACAGAAATCTGTTATAGTCTAAAGGTTTAGTGAACATGTCTGCAAGTTGCAGATTAGTAGGCAGGTAATGAATTTCTAATTCCTTAGTTTCAACAAGTTCGCGTATAAAATGATGTCTTATTTTAATATGCTTAGTTCGCGAGTGTTGAACCGGGTTTTTAGATATGTTAATGGCGCTTTGATTGTCACAATACAATTGTAATTGATCTTCTTTAATCCCATAATCGCTTAACATCTGTTTTATCCATAATAATTGGGCACAGCAACTTCTAGCTGCGATATATTCGGACTCAACCGTAGATAAAGATGTGCAATTCTGTTTTTTGCTACTCCAACCAACTAAATTATTGCCGACATAATAACATGCACCTGAAGTACTTTTACTATCATCAGTACAACCGGCCCAATCAGCATCAGTATACCCTATGATGGTGTTATAGGTTTCCTTAGTGTACCTAAGTCCAAGATTAAGAGTGCCTTTTATGTACTTTATTATACGTTTTACACTCGATAAATGGCTCTCTTTAGGGTTATTCTGGTAACGAGCACACAGACATACAGCATACATTATGTCTGGTCGTGAGGCAGTTAGATAGAGTATTCTACCAATCATACTACGATAGAGTGTGGAATCAACTGACTTACCAGTTTCATCTTTACATAATTTAACAGTAGTACTCATAGGGGTTTTGGCGACTTTAGCATTATCTAAACCAAATTTCTTAACAAGGTCTAAGGCATACTTGGTTTGAGAGACAAAAAGTCCATCAGAATTCTGTTTCACTTGAAATCCTAAGAAAAGTTGTAGCTCCCCCATAAGGGACATGTGAAATTCCTTATGCATACTAGCAGAGAAGGATTTAACTTCAGATGGTGAAGTAGACCCAAAGATGATGTCGTCTACATAGACTTGGGCTATAATAATATTATTGTCAAAATGTTTGACAAAGAGAGTCTGGTCATTTCCTCCTCTCTTAAAACCCTTATCCAACAAAAAGTTGGAAAGGCGTTCATACCAAGCTCTAGGAGCTTGTTTTAAGCCATACAAAGCCTTTTTTAGACGAAAGACATGGTTAGGGTATTTAGGATCAATGAACCCTTTGGGTTGTTCTACATATGTCTCTTCGGACAGAATTCCATTTAGGAAGGCAGATTTGACGTCCATTTGATAAAGTGTGAATTTTAAGTAACACGCTATGGCGAAAAGAAGTCGAACAGATTCAAGACGAGTGACAGGGACAAATGTCTCGCTGAAATCTATTCCTTCTATTTGAGAGTAGCCTTGAGCAACAAGTCTAGATTTATTTCTAAGTATTACCCCATTTTCATCAGATTTGTTCTTGAAAATCCAACGTGTTCCAATAACATTTTTATTTTGAGGCCGAGGTACAAGATACCAGACATCGTGAATGACAAATTGTAAAAGTTCTTCCTGCATAGCAGAAATCCAGTATGTGTCATTCAATGCTTCATTAACATTTTTCGGTTCCACAAGGGAGACGAAACATGCATAATTAACATAATTTCTTAACTGGGATCTAGTACGAACTGGCTCATTAAGATTACCGACCACGTTGTCAATGGGATGATCTTTAGATACCCAGCCAGGTACTTCTGGACTCTCAATAGGTAATGAGTCATCTATTTCTGGTGAATCAGTTTTGAAATCATTTTCAGATTCAACCACAATAGGTGATTCAGATATCTTATTTTCGACAATAGTGTCACTTACAATTACATTTATCGATTCCATAAGGGCCTTAGTACGCAGATTGTATATACGATAAGCACGACTGTTTGGAGAGTATCCTAAGAAGATGGATTTATCACCACGAGTTTCGAATTTAGACAGATGTTCTCTATCTTTACAGACATAACACTGGCTTCCAAAGGTCTTAGGTATTTCAGATTAGGCTTCTTACCGTACCACAACTCATAAGGGGTTTGTTTAGAGTTTTTCCTAAGATAGACCCTATTAGTGATGTGACAGGCAGTTCTAATAGATTCTACCCAAAAGTATTTAGGTAGGGATTTGACATGCAACATGACACGTGCCATCTCTTGAAGAGTTCGGTTTTTCCTTTCAGCAATGCCAATCTGCTGAGGAGTTTTAGGGGCACTAAATTCATGTTTGTAACCGTTGTAGTCACAATATTCAACTATTCCTGTGTCTATGAACTCTCCCCCTCTATCACTACGAATGCGATTGACTTGTGTGTCCTTCTCATTTTTAATTCTTAGAAGAATTTTCAAAAAATTCTGAAACGTGTCAGATTTATGTTTTAAGAAGGCAACCCAAGTGAATCGTGTGAAATCATCAACCATGACAAGGATATAACTGTGTCCACAAAGACTAACAGTTCTAGAGGGACCAATAAGGTCCATATGGATGAGATCTAAAGGTCTAGAGGTGAGAATGTCTTTAACTTTTTTATGCGAAGTCTTAACTATTTTTCCTTCCTGGCAATGACCACAGATAACACTTGAAATAGGTTTAATTTTAGGAATTCCTCTAACAATCTCTTGACTAGACAATCTTCCAAGGATATCATAACTTAAGTGACCCATACGATTATGCCAGATCTCATTATCATCCATTCTGACAATGTTACAGGTTTCAGAACTAGTCTTGACAGTATAACAATTGTCAGGTGTTCTAAATCCTGTAATAATGCATTCACCTTTATCATTTATAATTTTACAATTGTTCTTTGAAAAGGTGACAGTATGGTCAGAGTCACAAAATTGTGATATACTTAGGAGGTTGGCTTTAAGGCCTTTAACTAATAGAATATTTTCGAGAATAGGCATTCCTTCTTCTTTTAGGGTTCCTTTACCTATGATCTGAGATGAAACACCATCACCAAAAACTACTTTCCCACCAGCAAATCTGGTTTTGTTTAAAAGTTTGGTTTCATCTCCTGTCATATGTTTGGAGCATCCTGAATCTAAATACCAACCAGATGAAGTGTGTTCAGCTTTTAAGGCAGTGATAACAATGTTACACTTCATTTGTGGTAAAAGATCATCTTTTCTAACCCAAATAGCTCTAGTCTTAATTTTGCGTAAGTTTGCTCTCATTTGATAACATTTTCGAGACACAGCTTTTTGTCGAAAAACATGTGGAGCAGCAAACTGATTGTTGTGAAAAAAGTTGAGCTTTTGGTTTAGGAAAGTTTCTGGGAGCCTTTCTCTTAAATGAACTCTTAGTTTTAGTCTTTCCATTTCTGTAGTTAGAGTTCTTATCAGGTTGTCTTGGAAGGACATAACTGTTACGACTTTGCCTAGAATAGTTAAAGTTCTTGTAGACAGAAGTGTTGTAAACAGGGGTATTTAGACGTCTAGCATAACAACCTTCAAAGGAATGACCATAAATGTCACAGTAGGAGCAATATTGATTGCTCGAGGGATGAATTTCCTTAGGAAAACTTCTAAAGATAGGTTTGACAGCATTCTGTTCAGAAGTGTTATTCCTGGGAGGTATGGTCTTATAGGTAGAATCAGCCTTTCTGATCAAAGGACAAACGTATTTAGTCTTAAGTGTAGTGTCAGCCTTAGAAGTACTAGACTCTCCAATGTCTTTCTATTGTTGCTTTTGATCAAATTCATTTTTAATCAAATGAAAGTCTGGACATGTTTCAATTGGTCTTTTGCCCCCAGACACAAACTTAATAGGTTCAAGTTTAGTAGTTTGTGGTTTGTTCTTAGGGCAAAATCCAATACCGGTTCTATCATCAGAATTGGTCTTGGAGTCAACAACAAAGTCAGTAAAACAATTTGAATTGTTTTCAAACTTAGAAAACTTTTTGAAAACAATAGCTGTCTTTGTTTTTGCTTCCTCCAATTCTAATAATGTTCCCTTGTATTTCATTTCCAGGGTTTTATTAGTTTTAGTCAACTCTTTTAATTTTTGATCAAAAGTTTCAATTTCAGATTGATGAGTCAGACATTGGTTAGTGTACTCTTCAGCATTCAACTTCACTATAAGACTTAGATCATCTAATTTCTTAGTCAGGTCTCTAACAGTCTTCTCCAATATAGTGCCTTTTTTAAGAGTTTTAGCATACAAAGTATGGATATCAGGGAGGTCATCTGTGTCTGAGTCGCTAAGTGAAGTGTGTGTAGTGACCCCTAACGATTCAGTTTTAGTACTCACGCACCCATTTGCATCGTCATTATCGAGATCACTTTGACTCACACACACGGAACTAGAACTAGCAACATTTTCAGACAATAAAGCATCTAGGCCAATCAAAGGAGTATTCACACAAGCAAGAGTAGGAGCATCATTATCACACACAGGCATATCATCATTGTAAATGATCTTAGCATAAAAAGACATGCAAGGGTCAAGTACAATAGATGACTCAAGTTCCTCTTCATCAGAGTCACTTGAATCATTCCAAATTTTACAGACATCGGCTATATTGTGTGTGTTGGCTTTATTCAGATTAACTCTGCAGTCGTGAGCAATGTGACCTAGTTTCCCACATCTAAAACATTCAATCTTTTTAAGGTCTCTAGTGGGTCTGTAATTGTTGTCCTTAGAATGTTTGTCATGACCTCTCTCATGAGGTTTGGGATTAGACAAAGTAGGATAATTAGGCTTGCCTTGTTTAGTTGCATGTTTGTTTCGAAATTTGACAATTTTCTTAAATTGTTTAGACATCAAGGCAATCTGATTATCTAGTTTGTCTATATCACACTCCTCATCAGAGTCAGAGTTGGTCAAATTAGACTCAAGTTTGGGTATCTTAGAGGCAAAACTCAAGTTAGAGTTGGGCTGTTTTCTCTGTGAATGATTTAATTGTTTCTTAAAGTCTAATTCCATTTCCACAGTTCTGAGTTTGCTACTGAGTAACTCAGGGGTAAGGTTTTGATCATTCATTTCCTCAATAGCATACCTCTTATTGTCAAACTTTTGTGGTAATGACCTTAGGATTTTAGAGACAATTTCATTCCTATCATAAGTTATACCATTAGCATGCAACTTAGTGACTATATCAGTTAAGTTCGTGTAAAAATCATCAAAAGACTCAGAATCAGTCATGCTCAAAGAGTTATACTGCTGGATAAGCATTTGAGTTTTAGCAGCTTTAACTCTTGAGTCTCCTTCATGGGCAGTGATTAATGTGTCCCAAGCTTCCTTAGAAGTGGCACAAGATGAGATTCGTTTGAACTCATACTCATTAATAGACATAAAAATGGCATTCTTGCCTTTATTATTATTTTGAGAAATGGTTTTCTCTTCTTGGGTAAATTCACTTAAGATTTTCTTTACCCTCTCATCACTTCCTTCAGTGGCTGGTTTAGTAGGATAAGTGTATCCATTTTCGATAATGTCCCAGACATCATCTCCTAAAGTCCCTTGGATGAAGGCAACCATTCTTACTTTCCAGTAAGCAAAGTTGTTTCCATCAAAGAGTGGAGGTCTGGACAGATTACCAAACCTTTCATTCTTCTCGTCCATAGTTGGATTTTTCAGAAAACGATTTCAGAAACACAAGATCTTTTGAAATAAAAGTGAACATGGCTCTGATACCAATTGAAAAACGTCGCTAATGCCGTTTAACACAAGGTTAAACTGTATAAGCAACTCCGAATATTTGTTGGAGAAACCCTTTTCTTTTGAAAATAAAAATTTATAAACAAGATGTGTTTACAAAGAAACTTATGTACGAGAGTAATTAAGATTGTGTAATCAGTTTTTAAAACTAAGGCAGTTTCAAAAATTCAGCACACTTATAGAATGAGATGAGTAGATGAAGATAATCAACACAATGATTTTAACGTAGTAAAACCTCTCCCAACAGAGGAAACATCCACGGTGACTTCTAAGTCACAAAAGCAAAAAATCCACTAATAACAAAAATTAGTTACAAACTATACAACATGCAAGCACACAAATCAACCTATTCTAAGTTTAGGAATATACCCCACTTGGTGTCCTTCTAACTTCTCATAGATCTGATTTGTTGATGATGTTCCTCAGTTTGCTAACTTCCTTTGCTTTAGCTTCTTTACGTCGACTCAATGATTTCAGATCTTAAACACAACACTTCCAGTGTAGTAGTGTGTTAAGTGTTAGTGTAGTGATTCCTATTCACATGCATGAACTCACACACACTTAGATTTACAAACAGCCCTAGTAAATTACATATACAGTCTATATGCAGTGATTTTAATTTATTTATTTCTCACAGAACTCAAATCCTTTTGACCTTTAAAGATAACCCAGATTCCACGGAGATCTTGCTTCAGAAATCGGTCAAGACCTTAATCAATCTCTTTTGAAAACATTTATGAGATTGAAAACCCTCCAAGTGCGAATCCAACTAGGTCAGGATTAAGTTTCGTAAGAAAAGAAACCAGAAAACATTTTAAAAACCAGATCAGTAAGATTTTCGTAAATCAAGTATAAAAAATGCAGATCTAGTGAAAATGTAACATATAGTATGTAGATCTAACGTTTCTATGAAAGAGAAACTAGATCTTCACACAAATGTTTAAGTTGTGTACAAGATCTAAAGATCAAGAGGATACAGCAACACAAGAACAAACCACTCTCTCTCTCAAACACTCAGGTTATGTTTGGGGTTGAAAGTATAAGAAGGTTTGTTTCTGAGAAGATGAACTGTTTATGGTTAGGGTTAGGGTTTGGCTAACAGGTTTCCCTTTCTCTCTCTTCTCTCTCTCTCCTCTCTTCTCTCTTATTTTTTTCTCTCAGAAAGACGAATGCCCAAAAGTCTTCTAAGGCTGAGAAGAGGAGGGTATATATAGGGCTTAGGGAAGGTTCTGGATGCTCGAGGCAATTCAAGGGCTGAGATCAAGTCATGCCAGCTTTGACTTGATCCAAAGGTTATAAAACAGCGGTGGATTAAAACAATTCTGATTGGTTCATATGGATAGCACCAGGATTAACCAAGAACACATGCAGACCCTAGATAAGGAATGATCCAACGATCAACAGTCATCCATCCAGCCCTCTCACATAACAAACACAAATTCATTCACTCGGAGGATGACAAGTGTTGGCCTGTGATTGGTTCTCACACGCGCATCAAACTAATTACAAAACATCACCCTGAAGTCTCTAGCGCTTTGAGATCGTACCCAACCAAACATTTCAGTGAAAAATGAAGTTTCTAAAATAGGATTTTAACCCCACAAACTATATTAACCCATTTTATTAATAAAAACATTTATTAAAAAAATGTTTAAAAAAGTTTTAAAAGGTTTAAAAAATATTTAAAAATTCCCAAAAAATTATTAAAGCTCCAATTCAAGGGGAATTAAACACACACTCAATTTTAAGCAATATGAACACATGTATGCACTTCTAATTGTGTGTAGTGTGATTCATTTTATACCATCAAGGATCATTGAAGAGGATTAGAGAGATAAGTTCTGAGGCTTTTTGGTTTCTAGGATGGACTACCAATTTTGTCAATATTTCCAAATTAGTTGAGCACTTATACAATGTAGACTTAAGCAAGTCAAAGGTATAAGGTGCTTCAAAAACCATGAAAATATTTTTCTTTTTATTTTAAAAAAATGGGGGTCACGGATTTTGGTCGTGTCCCATTTTAAATAGTGTCCCACACATGGTCATGGGCCAGGTGATTAGGCATAAATTCTTCCGATTTATCCCCTTAATTTAGCGACTTTCATCACCTCGTAACATGTAAAATGCGTGAATTTATCTCATATCCTTTCTACTGACATTTCTTATATAGTTCATCGAGTTTTGTGTATTCTTTATGCTTTTTACAGGTATTTTATACAAGTGAAGAGAATAGGAAACTCAAAACCGAGAAACCAAGGAAGAAATAAAGGAAGAAGAGTTAGAGGGGAAATGAGTAACTTTAAATCTGGAGTTTGCACGAGGAACCAAAATGAAAGTTGAAGACCTCGAGTCTACAAACACGTAGGAAGAAACGACATCCAAATTCGATCCCGGATCTAAAGTTATGAAGTCTCAAAGATGAGAGAAAATCACAACAAGAGCAAAAAGAAAAAGATCTCTGGACCGATCCGGTGTGAACCAAAAGTGAACCGGTCCGGTGAAGGCAAAGCTACTATAAAGGGCGGACCAATCCGATATTAACATAAAATGAACCGGTCCAGAATCCTAAAAGTTCCTGAATAAAATAGACTACCGGACTGATCTGACTATTCATAAAAATGAATCGGACCGAACCAATAGTCCAAGCCAGACCAATCTGGGTGACGAATTTTTTATTTTTATTTTTCAAATTTAGAGTTGTATCTAGATCAAACTCTTGTAATTTCGTAAGGTATTTATTCCAACTAATTACCAGACTTTAGGGAGCTCTCTTTTTGATAGTTTTAGAGGACTTTTGCACTTAAGAACCCTAGGTTTTAATTTCTCCAACAATTATTCAAGTTTCAAGCATTAATTCCAGAATTTTCTTCATTATATGGATTATTTCTTTTCTGATTTCAATTGCTTTGACATTTGTGTGTGAGAATTCATAAAAAGTAGACTAAAATTATTATTTACAAGTTTCTTCCCAATTTTTCACGTAGTTATGAATTCATGAAAAATAGGTTTTGTGTTCAGGCTTAATTTAATTATGTCCAGCTAAATTTTCAAGGGTTAGGATGCATGAACCCGATCCGATGCAGTTTACGTGAATATAAAATAGGTTTTGAATTAAATTTTGATCGAATTGTGTTGTGTAGTGATCACAACCATCATAGGCCTTTTAACCTCGTTTGCCCTAGGTAACCGGGATGTTCAAGGATGCGATGCGTGTGTTGGTTATCGCAGCACCGCTTTATTCTTGCCTTTGATTACGTATGATACGGGCTAGTACCTTCATATATGTAATGTGTATGACTAATAAAGACTGGGTTTGATCAACTCTCTAATTCAACAGCTAGTATTCTATCCAGTAAATCTACTAGGGTTTGGGGGATTGATATAATACCCCGTATTTTTATGCATATTTATTCTTATGAAATTATGAAAATTGGGATTAATTAATTTAAAGGAACAAAATTTAATTTATAATTAATCCGACTTTATGGAAATAATTACTAGTGTGACGAGATTTAGTAGTTATCGAAAATAATTATGTTGAAATCATGTTGAGTAATAACTATTGAGTTGTATAAGTTGTGTCCATGCTTATTAATTGGAATATTGTATGTATGACATAACTACTGGTTATCGAACGGAGGTTAACGCGTTGTGGATGACCATATCTTGTGTGCCTTCAGGGGATTTTGAGTCGTACCACTAGAGCATGAAACCTAGGTACGAGTTATCTGTGAGAATGATAGTGATGACGGTCGTCTGGGTGTGCGTAGCCCATCGGCTTGGAACTATGTTCGCCTCCAATATGTGTATATGTCTGATTGGTTCTTGAGAGATTGAACCTATTGTCCTTCATGCGTAAGCGTTTGCAACGGGACTAGATAGCCGAGTATGCCTAGTGCCAGGGGTTTCTTAACCACAGGTGCAGTATTGACATATATATTTGTATGTATATATAGTGAGATTTTATACGTCTACTGAGTTCCTACTCTGTGTTTCATGTTGGCTACTTTCTTAGCATATACTTATTGGGTCACTAGTTGAGAATTAAGAATGCTATGGGAATGAGTTAAAGCATATTTAAACCCATTCCTAAATAATAGAGACATGTTGTATTCGGGTTATTTAGATATTTTATCCAGCATAATGGTTATTTTACGTATAGTCAGGCAGAGTATCGTGAGTAGTATGGGTAGCTAGGCTCGCTAGGTGTGCACATTAGATGAGAGGTGAGCATCCTAAGTGAGTACGCTAAGTTAACTTGAATAATATTTGTGCTAATTAAATCAATTTAAGCACTTTCTATATTTAAACTGTTTCTACTCGGGCTCTGACCCATTTTTCTGCAAATCTCTTTTCTTGTTCTATTAATTTAGGTGCTCAGCCACAGGGACACCAGACTTAAGAGATTCCATTCATTTATCGAGATGTAGCTGCTGCGGAAGTTACATGATATTGCTAGTAGACGCTTCTGAGTCTATTTCTCCTTATCTATCAGTCATTTATTTCACTTGGACATGTCGTCCCTCCTATTTTACATTCAGAGATTTAGAGTTGTTTTATTCTATTATTAGACTTTGTTTTCATGTTATTGGATTATTGTATGGGATTTTGACTGGAAGTGTTTACTCCAGTTCTTTATTTAAAATCAGTTAGTTCTTTCCTTACGCTATTGTGATTGTATGGTGATGATTAAATATTTTCCTTCATTGATGATGGTTAATAACAAGATAAATTTGACACCAAAATTTTTAAATATTAGGTGGTTAGTTTTTATTAAATTAAAATTTGAGCTTTCGACAGTAATGCATCTTCTGAACCAACTTGATATTCTGAAATTAATTAATTAAGGACTGATCACCCGGTAATTAATTAGGCGGAGTGTCACAGGTGGTATCGGAGCATCTGGTTCTAATGTCCTTAGGATCTGTACGACTTATTATGTTTCCGCATAGCGTCTTTTGATATAGAGCCCTATATTTTTGGATTGTTATACTCTTTATGCATTTTATGTTCTTCAGCTACTTTGAGATAACTGTAGAATTATGAAACCTTTCTTTCCTTTTTGAAGCCTCCTCGACGTGCACAAAGAGTTCCTAGGGATTCCCAGCCCGAGCCTCAACCTGCACCAGCTCAGGGTGTGATGAATGCCACTGAAGTTGCCGCCATTGTAGCTCAGGCGGTAAATGCGGCATTGGCAGTTGTGCAGTAGGTGCCACCTCAAGCACCGGTGGTGGCTCCAGTTCAGGCCCAGGCCTTCCCGTCTGCTTGGGAACGTGTTAGGGATGCCTTCCAGAAAGCGCATCCTCCGGAGTTTACTGGGAGCTCCGATGTAGTGGTAGCGAGCCAATAAAAGAAGGATATACAGAGGCATTTGAGGAAGCATGAGTGCACAGAGGTGCAGATTCAGATACTGGCCACGTTCAAGTTAATGGGAGCAGCACTGCAGTGGTGGGAGTCTATTACCATCGCTGAGGATAGAGACATACTCACGATTCGAGACTTTTGGGTGCGGTTCGACCGTAAGTATTTTCCCTCGGTCATCCAGACATAGATGAGACAAAAATTGGTGAACTTGAAGCAAGAGGGAAAGATCGTGGCTGAATATAAGGCAGAGTTTATCAGTCTTCTGAACATTATGCCAGATGAGATCCCGACTGAGGAGAAGAGGATTAAGCATTTTATGGATGGATTGACATGGAGGATCCTCCAGCATTTGATAGGCAATCTTTCTTTGGCGACCTATTCAGACGTGGTTAATGCGGCACTACCCCACTGCCAGGACCATAGTTTTCATCTGACAGAGGTTAAGCGAGGAGGAGAGTCCAGCTAGCAGGGTAAGACAGGAAGAAATGGTGCGAGTGGGGTACAGGAAATTCAGGGTCAGCATAGACACAGTGATCAGGGTTCCCAGCAGGGGGATCCTAAGAGGTTCAGGTCAGGAGGCTTTAGACATGGCTAACAGGGTCATCACGGCTATCAGGGCCAGCAGCAGATTCTGTAGGGCCAGCATAGCCAAGGAAGGGGTAGTAACGTCCAGCAGGGCCGGGGACAGAGGGGAGGAACCTTCCTAGGGAGATGTTTTACTTATGGAAACATTGGACACAAACGTCAGGACTGTCCACAGAAAGATAGAGGCCAGCAGCAGCAGGGTACTCGTCAGGAGCCCCAAAAATCGTTATTTCTCGCAGCATCCCCACAGATGCCAGCACTGTCACCCATTCCAACCGTTCCAGTTTAGCAGAGGCAGCTTCACTACGGACGAGTCTATAATCTTCACCAGACCGCAGTCCCGCAGGACCCACCCGCAATTGAGGGTATGCTTTCTATCCAGGGGACTTTGGGGCGCATTTTATTTGACACGGGGGCAACACACTATTTTATTGCCACAGGGTTTGCACGTACTACGGGATTATAAAATACTGCAGAGAGTATGGTTACTTGTGTGGATTCATAATTGAGTAAAGGTTCCGTTATTTCTTTTATTTATCGAGGAGTGGGTATAGAGATTGGGAGGTTTATCTTAACCGATGACATGCTCGTATTGGATATGTCTGAGTATGACGCGATTGTAGATAAGGATTAGCTTGTCAGGTATAGGTCCATGATTGATTATTTTAGTAGGAGCATAGTTTTTTCCATACCCGGTCAGGAGATGTTCCTGGTAGCGATGCCTCGCTCTGAGGGAGGATCGTCCACACATTTATACTATATAAAGGAGGAGACCTCTAGGGAGATGGTGGTACCACTTGACTCGATTCCTGTTGTTCGAAAGTTTATCTATATGTTTCAGGAGATTCCGGGGGTACCACCGAGTAGAGAGATAGACTTCGTCATTGATTTAGCGTCGGGTACTCGGCCGATAGCCCGCACACTTTACTGTATGGCTCCAACAGAGATGAGGGAGTTACGTGACCAGATTGAGCAGTTATTGGGGCATGGGTTTATCCGTAGTAGTACTTCATCGTGGGGTTCCCTCGTAATGTTCGTTAAGAAGAGGGATGGATCGTCGAGGTTATATGTCGATTATCGGGAGTTGAATAAAGTCACGATACGGAATAAATATCCGTTGTCTCGAATCGATGACTCATTCGACCAGTTGAGAGGAGATGCCTATTTTCAAAGATTGATTTGAGATCGGAATACCATCAATTGTGTATCAAGGAGCATGATGTGTCAAAGACTGCCTTCTTGACGAGATATGGTTCCTATGAGTTCAGGGTTATGCCTTTCGGGCTATCTAATGCCCCAGCCGTGTTTATGGACTTGATGAACAGGGTGTTCAGAGAGTTCCTGGACCAGCTCGTCATCGTCTTTATAGATGACATTCTGGTTTACTCGCATGCCGAGCACTTGAGGCAGGTTTTGCAGACACTGCGCCAGTGTGAGTTGTACAAAAAATACGAGAAATAGGGGTTTTGGCTAAAGGAAGTCCAGTTTGGGGGGTATATCATCTCTAACGGAGGGATATCCGTGGATACGGGGAAGGTGTCAGCGGTGAGTGAGTGGGGATAACCCACGACACCAATCGAGATACACAGTTTCTTGGGACTAGTCGGATACTACAGGAAGTTCATTCGAGGGTTTTCGAAGATAGCGGGTCCGTTGACACACCTAACTCACAAAGAGGGTCGTTTATCTGGAGTGACGCATGTCAGTTGGCCATTGATGAATTAAAAGATAATTTAACCTCGAAACCAGTGTTAGTATTGCTCAGGCCAGGAGTGGAGTATCTAGTCTACCCTGATGTGTCCTTATTAGGACTTGGGGGTGTACTTCAACAGGAGAATCAAGCTATAACTTATGCCTCCCGTAAGCTTAAGCCTCACGAGAAGAATTACCCCACCCACGACTTGGAGTTAGCAGCGGTTGTGCTTGCACTTTGGATTTGGAGACATTATCTCACGGGGGAGAACTTTCGCTTGTTCACAGACCATAAGTCACTACAGTACATCTTCACCCAGAAGGAGATGAATATGCGTTAGCGCTGGTGGATTGAGTTTGTGAAGGAATATCAATTTGATATCCAATACCACCCAGGGAAGGCTAACGTGGTAGCAGATGCATTGAGTCATGGGCTAATAGGTGAGGTGGTTGAGGTGTGGAAAGCGAAATGGAAGGAGTTAGGACACCAGGATGCGGTGGCTCAATCGTTCATATTTGTGATGATAGTTACGCCCCAGGTTATTACGAAAGTAGTACGAGATCAGATAGATGGTTCATTCTGCCAGAGTCAGATAGTGCAGCTTTTAGTAGAGGGGGCCGAGTCTTATACCGTAGGTTCATTTTTTCAATGGAAGGTTGGTTGTTCCTGAGGGAGAAGACTTGCTACACGAAGTGATGACAGAGTCACACGATTCACGATTTGTGATACATCCGAGTGGATAAAAGATGTACCAGGATATGCGATAACAATACTGGTGGAGCGGGATGAAGAAGGATATTACCGAGTTCGTCTCGAAATGTGCCACTTGTCAGCTAGTAAACGTGGATCATCATAGACCGACGGAACTTCTACATCCATTAAAGGTTCCAATGTGGAAATGGGAAAGTATTTCCATGGACTTCATCATGAGATTACCTACATCGCAGAGAGGTCATGATTCGATATGGGTGATAGTGGATCGACTGACCAAGGTAGCCCATTTTCTACCAATCCGAATGGATTACACCACAAAACAGTACGCTCAGATATTTATAGCAGAAATAGTGAGACCTCATGGGGTGCCTCTCAATATCGTGTCTGACAGAGATAAGGTATTTGTGTCTCGGTTTTGGGAGAGTTTCCAGGAGGCGATGGGTAACGACTGAGTACAACTTATCACCCGCAGACAGATGGACAGACCGAGCGAACAAATCAGATGTTAAGGGACATGTTACGTATGTGCATCATTGATTTTGGCAGAGGCTGGGAGCAGTACCTTCCGCTGGTTGAGTTTGCCTATAACAACTCCTACCAGTTTACTATCAGTATGGCTCCATTCGATGCATTATACGAAAGACCTTGTCCTTCCCCAGCATGTTGGTTAGAGGTGGGGGACAACAAATTACTTGGTTCGGAGGCGATTCAGGATACTTCGACGAGGATAGAGTTGATACGGAGCTGAATCCTAGTTGCTCAGGATCGACAGAAGAGCTACACTGATGCCAAGCGGTATTTTTGAGAGTTCAATATTGGGGACCAGGTGTTATGTGTCTCCTATGAAAGGAGTTATGCATTTCTAAAAGAAGGGAAAGTTGACGCCTAGGTATGTAGGGTCATTCCCTATTATTGAGAGGATTGAGCCAGTTGCTTATAGACTTGGGTTACCGTAGCACTTGCATGGGGTCCATAACGTGTTCCATATCTCTTCGCTGAGGATATTTCTTCAGGATGATTTGGCCCACACTCACATTGCGTCGGAGGAGATCGACTTACAACCTGATAGCTCCTACGAGGAGGGGATGGTAGCTATCCTAGACTGTAATGAGAGGAAGTTGAGGTCAAAGATAGTACCACCAGTCCGTGTTCAGTGACGGCACCATAATGTTGAGGAATCAACCTGGGAGTGCGAGGATGATATGCGTGAACGTTATCCAGAGTTATTTTTGTCAAGTATACTTTCATTTCTGAATTTCGGGACGAAATTCTGTTATTAGGGGGGAAGTATGTAATACCCCGTATTTTTATGCATATTTATTTTTATGAAATTATGGAAATTGGGATTAATTAATTTAAAGGGAGAAAATTTAATTTATAATTAATCCGACTTTATGAAAATAATTACTAGCGTGACGAGAGTTAGTAGTTATCGAAAATAATTATGTTGAAATCATGTTGAGTAATAACTATGTTGAACATTATGTGGTAACGTAATAGATGGTTTCATAAATAATAATATGGTCGGGGATGAAATACACGGTAATTAAAATATAATTATTCAGGACGCGCGCATGAGTCGCGTTACTATCATATATTTGGGGGTTAAAAAGGTAAATTATTTTTATATAACTCGAACGACTATTTTGAGTGCCCCAGTGTGTCCGAAAGAGTCGAAATAGTCAGAAAACAGTACTCGGATGTATTATTTGGAGTCCGGGGCATTTTAGCCCAAAACGACACCCCAGAGGGGTATTTAGGTCTTTTAATTTTTTTAGGAATTTAAATGGACGAAAATTAGGAATTAAAAAAAAGGTTGTACGTGGGTTAGAGGTTACTGCGAGTTTCAACCTACACGAGAGCGAGAAAACCAAAGAGGAAGAAGAACTCCATTGGAGAACTAAGCCAAGAACTCAAACTTTCACACCAAGAATTACATCAGCGCGTAGATCGTGTCAAGAGGATCGTCCCTATATAAATTTTAGTTCGAGAATCAGAAATCCATTCTAAGGCAAGTATTTATCTTGCTTCTCTTTTAGCATATATTATTCCTGTTGATTTAAATTATATGATATGAACTTGTTGTAATGAAAACTAGGGTTTAATTGGACTGATTTGTAAAGAAACCCCATAAATTGGAGATAGGTTGGCATGTAGAAGAAATTCCCTTCTTAAAACTGTTGATATTGGTAAATAAATGTTGAAATCACGAAATTAATTGGAGGGTCTTGAAGAAATAGAAATTTCTGGGTTCATATCAAAGAGATTTATAAGAAATTGAGTAAATTATTGGATTCCCTTGATTCCATGAGGATTTAACCTTTAATTTGTGTTAGGAAGTGTCCTATGGTAATTGGGAATAGTTTAGAAACAATTACATTAGGATTGGGTTGAGTTTGGAATGGTATTTAAGAATGAATATTGGAGAAAAACGAGTTTGGGAAAGAACAGAGCCAGTTCAAATATCTCGTTCGAAGACCTGCCCAGGTCGTTCGAACGAGCCTTCTAACGAGATTTCCAACGACCCTTCTAATGAGTTGCTGAGTTCGTTCTAAGTGGGAACTTCGTTCGAACGAGAATTCTGGAACTTCTAACGAGATTGCAAAATGGGTTTTTAGGGCCCGGTCAAGTTAAAAATCATCCTAGGTTTATCCAAGCGAGTGAATTAACCTACGTTAATAACGGGTGACTTAAAATCTAAAGTTTTAGGGAATTAAATGTGTAATAATCCTCGAGGTATTGATCTTGTATAGAAACCTAGGAGAGTGGAAGTCCTAGAGAGGTTAATATTACTTACGGATTATAGTGATTGGGTTACGTGAATACCTATTAAGTTGTATAAGTTGTGTGCATGCTTATTACTTGGAATATTTTGTGTATGACATAACTAGCTGCTGGTTATCGAACGGAGGTTAATGCGTTGTGGACGACCATATCTTGTGTGCCTTCGGGGGATTTTGAATCGTACCACTAGAGCATGGAACCTAAGTATGGGCTATCTGTGAGAATGATAGTGATGACGGTCGTATGGGTGCGTATGTATGTGCGTAGCCCATCGGCTTTGAACTATGTTCGCCTCCAATATGTGTATATATCTTATTGGTTATTGAGAGATTGAACCTATTGTCCTTCATGCGTGAGCATTTGCAACGGGACTAGATAGCCAAGTATGCCTAGCGCTAGGGATTTCTTAACCATGGGTGCAGTATTGATATATATATTTGTATGTATATATAGTGAGATTTTATATGTCTACTGAGTTCCTACTCTGTGTTTCATGTTGGCTACTTTATTAGCATATACTTATTGGGTCACCAGTTGAGAATTAAGAATGCTATGAGAATGAGTTAAAGCATCTTTAAACGTATTCCCAAATAATAGAGACATATTGTATTCGGGTTATTTAGATATTTTATCCGGCATAGTGGTTATTCTATATATAGTCAGGCAGAGTATCGTGAGTAGTATGGGTATATAGGCTCGCTAGGTGTGAACATTAGATGAGAGGTGAGCATCCCAAGTGAGTACGCTAAGTTAACTTGAATAATATTTGTGCTAATTAAATCAATTTAAGCACTTGCTATATTTATACCGTTTCTACTCGGGCTCTGACCCATTTTTCTGCAAATCTCTTTTCTTGTTCTATTATTTTAGGTGCTCAGCCACAGGGACACCAGACTTAGGAGATTCCATTCATTTATCGAGTTGTAGCTGTTGTGGAAACTACATGATATTGCTAATGGACGTTTTTGAGTCTATTTCTCCTTATCTATCAGTCATTTATTTCACTTGGGCAGATCGTCCCTCCTATTCTATATCGAGAGATTTAGAGTTGTTTTATTCTATTATTAGACTTTATTTTCATGTTATTGGATTATTGTATGGGATTTTGACTGGAAGTGTTTACTCCAGTTCTTTATTTAAATTCAGTTAGTTATTTCCTTATGCTATTGTGATTGTATGGTTGTAGATCATAATATATTAGAGGATAGATGTACAAGGGGTTGTTGTAGATCATAATATATTAGAGGATTTAGTTGATGACGCATACGGAGTTCATGAAGTGGAAGAGAATAAGGTCGCTGACGATGTACAAGGTTCAGGTACTCATAAAGATATCGGGATAAACCTTGGCGATGACTACCAAAGTTTAAAATTTAAGGCGACCCAACTGTTATACTCTAGCTATGAAAAAAATGAAACAACTTATATGCCATGGTTAGTTTTCATAGTTTGAAGACCCAATACGGTTTGTCTGGCAATAGCGTGACGGGAATTCTGAATTGGGTGAAGGGCTTGCTACCCAAGGAGAATACACTTCCAAATAGATATCCTGTTATGAAGAAGAGTTTGAAAGGTTTGGGAATGAAGTATAAATCGAATCACGCTTGTGGGTATGACTTCATACTATATCGAAAGGAGTAAGAAAATCTCGATCGGTGTCCGGTATGTGATGAACCTAGATATGTCCAATCTACTGTCAAGGAAGGCACAAGCTCAAAAGTGCCTCAAAAAGTGTTGAAATATTTTCCCGTTGTGCCTATATTAAAGCGGTTTTTTACAGTACCATGGATAGCGGAGGCAATGACCTCGAATTTTAGGGCAGAAGTAGGGGATAATCTCATTCATCATCCTATTGATTCTACAGCTTGGAGGAGGATGAGTTACGATTATCCCGATATTGCTCGAGAACACCATAACATTCGTTTCGCAATATCAACAGATGGTTTCAATCCATTTGAAAATTTAAGCACCAATCAGAGTGTATGGCCAATGATCCTAGCCTCACTCAACCTCCCTCCTTTACAGTGCATAAGACTTGAATTTTTGATGTTGTCTTTGTTGATCCCTGGGCCAAAGGCACCAAGTGAAGACATCGATGTCTACCTGGCTCCTTTGATAGAAGAATTACATGAGTTATGGGAAGAGGGTGTGCAAGCATTTGACTCTTTAGAAAAAGAAGAGTTTACGCTGAAAGTCATGTTGATGTGGGCAATTTATGATTTTCCAGCTTATGGGACATTATCTGGTTGTGTAATGTATGGTTATTTAGGGTGTCCTATTTATGGAGAGGATATTGAATCTTTTCGTCTACCCGCTAACTCAAAAAATGTATACCATTGCCATAGGAGGTTTTTACCCCCCGATCGTAGTTTCAGATTGGAGAAAGGTTCCAATTTTTTATTGGGCGGGGTTGAACATAGGCTACCACCGAGAAAACTTTTAGGTTCAGAAATTGAAAGTAAATCTTTTGATTGCGGCCCTAATATGCGAGGTAAAAATCCTAAATTTAAGAATGTCAAGCATAAGAAGACCCCAACTAGCAATGAAACTGAGACAAGAAAGCCATGGTCTAGGAGGTTAATTCTATTTGACCTCCCTTATTGGAAGAATAACCCGGTGCGTCATGTATTGGATGTCATGCATGCAAAGAAGAACATCACTGAATATATTGTGGGCACATGCCTTGGGGGAATGATTCAAAGGATGAAGAAAATGCACGAAAAGACCTTAAGTCGTTAAAACTTAAGCCACAACTATGGTTGAAAGAAGATAGTAGGGGAAGGTCAATAATTCCCCCTGGTGCGTTTACTTTGACGAGTGGGGAATAAATGGTGCTTTTAGACACAATATATAATTTGAAGGTTCCATCTAATTTTTCGTAAAACTTGCAAAGGATTGTGAATTATACTACCCATGATTTACATAAATGTAAGTCCCACGATTGGCATGTGATCATAAAATTGGTTCCTCTATTGTTTAAGCATTGTTTCTCAAGCATAAGGATTTACGAAGGGTTATTATGCATATTAGTATCTGCTTCTCACTTTTATATGAGAAGATAATCAATCGAGAACACATAGTGGCCACAAAATTGGCAGTTACCGAAGCGATTTGTGTGTTATTGAAGTACTTTCCCCCATTATTCTTTGACATAAGTTTTCACATATGGGTACACCCATGGGACGAGGCCCTTCTTTACGGTCCAGTTAGATATTGGTGGATGTATCCGTTTGAAAGATTGATGAAAGTTTTCAAAGATTACGTCAAGAATACACTATACATTGAAGGATCAATTATAGAAAAATACATAACCGTGGAGTAATCAATCTATATTGGGAATATATGCCTGACTCGACCAATGTTGATGATATTGATGAGTTCATCGATGAGGGTGGTCATGTGATGGGCAAACGAGTGAAATTAACAAGTTTGCAACATGAACAAGTAGCTCGTTATCTATTTGACACACGTGAAGATGTCAAAGAATGGAAAAGGTAAGTTTAAATTATTTTAAGTTTAACATCATTTTAGATTATTTTATACATGATTAATTTTTTATTACGTTCAGCATATTAATTTTATGCATAAAATATGAAGCATGTGAGAACAATAAAAGACGAAAAACAATGGCACAATCAGACAGCGAATTTAGGCAGTGGTTGTCACACGAGGTAATTATAATGAAAATGGTTGTTATATAATGTTACCTTACAATAAAACTTTACAACTAACCTAATTAATTTATCTATATTCTTAGCTCTTAAAGACGGGTGATGCGACATCAAGGCTTGCTCGTCTAGCCACCGGACCTTTGTTCACGGCACAAGAGTACAAAAAGTATCGATTAAACGTTCAGGTATTCGGTGAAAGGGTGTACGATTAAAGTACAAATGTATAGAACTCAAGCATTTCATACAAGGCTCTTACTTTCTTTCGAGCGAGCGCGAAAGACAAAAACCTCGTTGAAGCTGAAATGACTTACTATGGTGTAATTCGAAATATATTTGAATTGGACTATGCAAGCTTCAAAGATGTTGTATTTTACAATTATTGGGTAAGTATTGAGGATAAAAATGCTTGTAAAGTTGATCTTGGCACCAATTTGATCATGGTTGACTTGTCCAAGTTGAAGAGCAACGAACACATAAGCGATTAGTCGTTTATTTGTGCATTTCAAAAAGTCAAGTAAGTGTTTTACTCGGAGTATATCAACAACGAGCCGTAGTCAATTGTCCTACATGCGTTAAAGCATCTAAAAAAGTAGTGTGGATGACTTGGCTACTCCTACCGAATATCAATCCATTTTTTATGATAATTCGAATTTGAAATAATTTTTAACTTGTAATAAGTATTCCAATTATCGAACATTAGTTTAATGGTTTTAATTCATTTGTACTTGATCAATTTACTGCATGTAATATTTAGATTTAATTCTTAATTAAAAGTCCATGTCCAGTGGGTGTATTATTCTAGTGTTTTATTATTATCGGACATCATCTAATACTTTAATTCATTTGTACTTGATCAGTTTAGTGCATTAATTCAAAGTTGCCAGTGTTTTGTTATAATATGGTTAGTGCTTTGTATTCTTATAATTCATTTGGATTTGTACCAACAACAATAATTTTTACAGAAAATGTATTCTTCAGGGGTTGGTGGTAGTGGAGGTGACGAGGGCTCCTCGGCCCCTTGGCTCCCAAAATGGGGCAAACTGGGATCGACCGTTGAGAATAAGACGGGAATATTAACTAGAACCCTTGAGTTGGTGAAGACGATTATCGGCCCGGGGTACAGTAGTTGGAGGGAGGTACCAAATAAGCTCAAGTTAGGCTTATCAAGGTCAATGACCGTGACAATCCAGCAGTTTGGGTGCAGTGTTAGTCACGATTGGGAGCCATGACCACTATTGTCATGATTCAGAACCGTGTCTAATCACATATTGGTGTCACTCTTTGGTTTGGTCACATGGGTGGCCACGAGTTTTGATTGTGGGTCACAGTTTTGGACCGTGACTAATTAATTGGGACAATATGCCTGTGTTTGTTGTAGTGTTACTTGTAAAGAAAGTGAATTAGACTTTACTCATTATAATGAGATTCAAGATTTTTTTTTTGCATTTTATTGTAAGATGACATACAAATTGAATACAACAATTTCAACTTCCTTAGATAAAATTCCAACCTCTAAAATGTAATAGAGGCCTAAAGACCATAATAAGCTACAAAAGATATAATCCTAACATTCAAATTAATCGACCTACAAAAAGGCTAAAATCACGTATTGAACGATCATCTGAGTTGAAAATGAGAGAAAATGTAATGAGAACAAGGGGTAACTTTAACATGAGATTCATTTATTATGGTTAATAAGGCTAAGTTCGGAAACAAAATAGAGAGATCCTAAAACAATATTATATCACTTTTGGACCTCAATGGAATTAAATTGACAAAGTATTATGCTTTAATGATTAAGGGCAAATAAAGTATTAATATAACATTTCTCATAAATTCCTAAAGAGAATAATATTACATTCAAACTCAAGAATTTTCATATTAGCCATTAACAATCTTGATCAACATATATTAAGTAAATACTTCACAGAAAAGTGAAGTAATAGCATAAAGAATGACAATTTACGCGGCTGCGATAAATGAAGCAATATTAGTTTAACTTTGCTCATATTTTCCTAAACAACATAATACTATATTCCAACACAAGAATATTCATATTAGCACTACCAGAGTTATGTCCTTGATACACAACAAACTAAGCAAATAGAAAAATTATACATGAAAACTTAAATTAAAAGTAAGACCCAAGTGTTAATGAAATAAATACATCCACATGCTCATACGTCACATGTTAATGCATTTATAATGTGAACATCTATAAACTATGAATAGTAAGAAACTATCACTACACCAAAAACAACAATCTAGCACAGTTTAAAACTCTGCCAAATCAAATCTGGCACAGTTTTGAACTGTGCTAGAATCAGGTGTTCCAAAATGGTCTCTTTTTCTTCTGGCACGATTTAAAAGCGTGCTAGATTTGGCCAAATAACTTCTGGCATACTTTTAAACCGTGCCAGAATTTGATATTTCTGGCACATTTAAATTTTTGGATCAAAGAAAATAAAGTAATTATAAGTAATATTACCCCCAAAAAATCAACAACATTTTCACTATTTTTCTTACCTGTTTTAGCATAACAAAAATTCAATAATAATATAAAGTCCGCACGGAAAAAATAGTACATCAATACTAATAGTATGCAACAACACTAATACACATCCAGATAGTAAGCCCACTAAAAATTAATGGCTAAAGTTCCAATAATAGAAAATTCATGTTAATACATATGAAATTCATCTCAATACATGAAGAAATTTGAGAAATCTAAGAATTGTTCACTTCAATACATGAGCCAATTTGGTAAATCTAAGAATCGTCAACATAAACATGGAAAATTCCCCCCCCCCCCCCCCCCCCCCCCCCTCGGGAAGTAAAAATAACATCTTTAATACATAACCAAGAATATGCATTGCATGCTTAACCTGGTCCCTTTAAAAGTGAAATCTATCTAACCATCATGACCTAGAATTGGAATTCTTGTAAAAGCTTTGATTTTAGAAACAAGTTCATCACTTCCTCTTGGAATCATAAGATTAATCACATCCTCAAGATGTAGAAGGACCTAGAGTCAATTACATCATCAAGTCGAGGAAGAATAAGAGAGGCAAACTGGAAAAATTAACAGTAGGCCACGCAATTATGTTACACCAAATCCTCTGGTTGAATATCCCGCACATAAACATAAAAATAGAAAGCAACGTGTTAAAAATGAGGATTACGTATTCTGATTTCTAATATTACTATCATCGTATCAAATTTTCAAATAGTTGGAGGAAGCTAATGTTCATATATATATTTGTAAGAAAAATGATACATTAATATAAGAAAATCTAAGAGAAATAATAAAGAAAAAATGATATTCACTAATCATACGCACTGATAAAATTAACAGCTCCAAATGTTAATGCAATACTCTGCGAAATTAACAACTCTAAATGTGAACATCATATGTAGATTCTTAACCATACCTGATTATTGTCGTAACTATGTTATGGCAATTAAGTTACACGCGTGCGCCTTTAATGAGATCTGCATCACCACATATATTGGCCAGACATCAGTAGCTTATTATTGTTGCTTAAACATATGTTACCAATTGAGAAACAATCCAACACTACATTTGAAAAATATTATTAGTACTAATAATAGTAATTATTTTTATTAATAATAACATACACATAAGGGAGAGGGCATACCTCTAATCCATTGGTGAGCAATGGAACGTTATTGTGGGAGACTTGTTAATCATACTTAGATGACCAAATATCTTCCCCTCGTCCATTACTCATTTGCCAACTCAACATGCACTCACTCTGCCACCAACAGTAGGGCTTCCAAGAATCAAGAAGATAAACAAGTAATTACATTTAGACATCAGTGAACTACTTGAGATCACTTTGATTAGTTATTTTTGGATTGTTGAAATAGGGTATTGGATTTGAGTAAGTTCTTGATATTGTTTTCAATTTCTTGATGGTGCTCTCCAGATTTGCCTCTTGCATTCTTACTAGAAAAATGGGTTGGTTCAAAGTAGTGGGACGAAACACATTAACTAGAGTTAGAATTTCCTCCTTTAGACAACTTGGAAAACTCAACACAAAGTACTCATCAGTTGACTACTTATTCTCCATTACAATCAAGGCCTTAAGTTCTTAAAATATCTCATTATATTCTAAAATAGTTCCAACTTGCTGAAGTTTATTAAATTAACCACTACATTATCATGTCCTGAATCATAAAATTTAACACAGATTTTCATTAAATCCTAAAATCTGATTTGTGCTCTGCAATAAATCCTAACATCAAAACATCAATAGTGCATAAGCAATAATAATATGAAAGTAAGAGGAGAATATGTTTAATTTGAAAAATGATTCCATTGGTAATAAAGCTCGGAAGAAAAGGAAAAGTCAAAACCCGACATAATTAAAGAATAATAATATACTCAAGAAATCAAACCGTGTGTAACATGAATGTAAGAACCCAACTTACACATAAAAGTTTTATTATTATTAAACAACATTCTTAAGAATATATTTGACACACTTACAATCCAGACGTTGTCGACACCACCAAGAATGGCAGTTGTCAATTTAGAACGATAAGTTCCAACATAAGCATTATACGCATTACAAGGTAATTACTTAACTGATACCAGAATGAACTGAAATATACATTCATTAATTTTTTCTACCAAATGAATGAAAATATACATGTATTATAAGGTAATTACTTAACCAGAATAAACTGAAATATACATCCATTTTATACATGCATTCCATTTTTTTCACATAATGAATGTATAAGCATTGGTTGAATTGATATCATTTTTTTAACTGATATCAATTCAACACTCCAAGTGTCCCCATCAACATGGACCAGTGTCATATAAAAGCATGAAAAAAACATCCAACAAATCCAGTACCTAATCTTGAAAATGTTGATAATCGGCAACCAAGGCTTCTTTGTTAATATACCAAATTATGTATGTTATGAAGTTAGTCATTTAACACAAAAAATATATAATTCTAGGATATGGATTGAACCCATACCTTATGCATATTGATGGTTCTCGCATCCGGAGTAGAAGGTAACTGGAAAAAGATTCACAAATGCAATGTAGTAAGAAAAAAATTGTGTAAAAATCGATATATTTTTAGTAAAGCATTGTAGTAAGACACGAACATACTTGCCAAAGTCAATGTAGTAAGGCACGAGCATACCTGCCAAAGTCATCCCATTTCCACGACACCTCCCAATTATCATAAAAGCTTTTTCACGACACACTTTGGGTATCATTGAAAACACTTTCTACTATGCCTGTTTAAGTGTCGTAAAAGGGGGATCCATGAAATTTTGGAAGACATGGTGTTATGTGTCATTGATGCTCTTTAATGACTATATATAACTATCATTGATCCCCCTACAAGTAATATACATCAAACAACTTTAAGTAATGAGGATAATGGACTTCTTCAGATTTCATACTCCAAATTAGGATTAAACTTCTATGTATTATTAAAAGTCCTCAAAATTTGTATAAAAAATGTTGCACCAATTATGAACTTTAAGAACAATTTTAAATTTGAACACCAAAGACTCAGTACAACATTTTGAATTCTAACACTTGGTAGACTTACACAAAAATGGTTTGAAAACCATCTCCGTATCCTTCTTCATGTCAGTTCTACATTCTTAATTCTAACACTCATCATATAAGAAACTCATAGCAAGCCATGATACGCATCCTGACTCAGCAGCCTGCCTCGCCTAGTGCTTTCTTACAATGACCTTATTTTCCTTTGTAAGCTGTCGACCGTCGTCAACTGTCAGTTCATATATTGGGGCAGCCCTGCCTACATACTCATTGGCACAAACCCGCCTACTCTACTCATTGACTTTATGTCGGGGCAACCCTGCCTACATACTCATTGGCGCAACCCTGCTTATGTATTCAAATCGGTTGTGCCACAAAGAGTATAAATATGTGTTCACATAGAATTTATTTCAATCCACTAACACTATAAAGGGAGGCGTTGATAGCCGTAATATAATATAAGAAAGGAAATTAAAACTGGAAATTGAACTTGTCATACCTTAACAATATTTCTATAAAAATTAATACAATGTTTCATAGACACGTAAATGTGGTGACAAATGCTTTTTTTAGTTACTTCAGTCTGTCCACTAAAAAAATAACTTTAATGTATACCCTCGTGATAACTTGGTAGGATCTTTCTAGTTACCAAAATATAATTATTCAATATTTAAGGACTAAGGACAATAAAATCAATGATAAAAAGGATATAAAGGACCATTCATTGAATCTGACTTTTCACTCGATCAAGAGAAAAGTCGTATATTACTCTGCTACCGAATACCAAGCCCCTGAAATGCTTGTTTGAGAATATAAAATCTATTAAGATCTACAATAAAGTAATTAAAAGACTTCTCAATTACCTCTCTGTGCGATAATTCTAGCAATTGCATTTTACTCCTCAGGTTTCACAATCACCAAGGCTCCAACATTGCGTTGTGTCATCTGCAATTAACATTAGTCAATTGTTCATTAAATTTAAGGATACTTAGATTTGGGTTCTTAATAATGACCATAAGTTTGAACTTCAAAATCATGCTATTCGATACGACAAAAGCACACCTGATTCCAATCTTCACTCAAGTTATGGAAATCAAAAGGCCTAAAAAAAATTACAAAAGCATAAACCAATACAATCAATTCAATGGCGGAGATTGGGCTTGGTCATCAAGAGCATACCTAATTCTTTACGTAAATGCCCTCTATAGGACATCCAATCTTCAAACATCAAGCACATCCCAATCCTAATTTCAAAAATACACTGTAAAAATAGAGTTTCAAAATAGTACCACTTGGCAACAAATCTAAACAAACACATATACATAACCAATTATCGTAAACACATATACGAACATACTAACAATCAATTTACAAATAAATCGCGCGAATACGTTCCTTTGTAATCACATACATATTGTAATGTTTGCATAATCAATGATCGTAATGTTAGAAATATAGAAAATAAATTGTACATCAGTATAATTGAGATGAACTAGGTAAACTTACCATAGAGCAAAACTCTAGCGAGTATGGGAAATTCAGTGCCTCTGTAAAATAATCGCCAATGATTGAGAACTATAGGGTTGAAAATTATGGAGGATTGCCAAGAACTGTGGGGTATATTTTTTTGTGCAGTCAATCGAGAGAGAGACGGGAGAAAACTGTTAGGGCTTTTTCTTTCTCCGAAATTCATAGTGAGATTTGTTTGGGAGGCAGATTGAGCGCGTCTTTTTTTGGAGTGTGTTATAATAAAAAAATATTCATTTTTAGGGTATTTATATTTTAGTCAAGTGTACTAAATTTTGGCACACTTTTATACCGTGTCAAATTTTGACACTGTTTTAAAGTATGCCAGATTGTCATTAAATCGTACCAGAATTTGGCACAGTTTTAAACCGTGTCAGATTTTTAATATCAAGGTATGCCAAATTTGTGCTTTGGGTGTAGTGCATATATAAAAAAAAAATTGACATCCCACTGCCAGAGTGCTACACCCCCAAAAGAAATAAATTATCGATAAACACCTAAACCTCTCAAATAATATCTAAACAACACAATACAAAGCATTGTACTAATAAGCATTATACCACAAATACAAAATTCTATTAAGGAATTTACTTCTACATATTCACACCACATAAGTCTTAGGGTATGATGTCAATTTTATTCTCTAGATAGACAAAATAGAGTTGCTTGTGTTTAAAGAAATTAAGTACAATAATCTTGCTAACATTGTATTTAATAATAAATAAGATTAGAACCAAGATTATAATCAAAATAAGAAACAAGTAGTTATTTTACATGGCATACGAAATTTTTTGCTTGTTAATAAATGAAGACAAACAAATATGTAAACAATGCCTAAATTTATTTGCATTGAATGCCATAACATAGTGAAAATTTTAAAATCAATTGACCGCGCTGACATAAGGAAAATAAATTTTATAAATTATGGTCAAAATAATACATAAAAAATGAAGATATGTTACCCAAACATTTCCATGGATTTCTATTAGTAACTCAATAACCTCGTAATAAGGTTTGCAACTCATACACATTGATAGATGCTTATACACATTGATAACTAATCAAACGTATGAAAAGAAGATAAGTAGTTGTGTTTCTCTATGTGATGGCGGGTATTTATTTAAAGTGATGTTTATCAACAGAGCCCTGGTTAGCATAATATTTTAATAAAGAAGTGGCTATAGATACTTCAATTTTGTGATGAATAAGTGGGTCAGCAAAAGAGGTTGATTACAAAGGGACTGTAGAATTAACATGGAGTAAAATCCCAATATAACAAACCCATATATAGTGACAAAGGCGTGATTCATAGAGGAAGACATATTTTTTTTATTGAATTACATGAATGCAGGTAAGTAAAATTGTTGATTATAATTAATATAATCACTGGATGGTTTAAAAAAATAAATAGAGTTTAAATGGATGATTCACTTACCTAAGAAAATAATGGGCTTCATATTCTTACTGCATTTCCTTTTATATAAACATGAAAAGGAGATAAGAAAGGACAAAGACATTGAAGGGTCATGTTATGTAGGAGAAACGAAGGGGATATAATTAATCAATATAGTAAAAGACTAAATCCATTTAAAGGGAAAAATCCTCTCGAGCAAAAGAGATAATAGGGGGAGTATTAATTGCAATTAGGACATGATTTTATCAAACGTTAAATATAAAAAGAACAAAAAGTCTCCACTAATTATCAGACAACTAAGGAGTTTTATTTATTGAAAATGAAAATTGGTTCATTTGTTTTATACAACAATTAAATAGTGTAAATAAAGTATTCTGCAATTTAGTATACAACTATACAATATTTTCATCATTCAAAATTTTCGATGCATCTACCAAATCGTTAAACAAAAAAATACGACCGCTCACTAAAGTTCCTTGCGTCTTTACTGGAAATGTGAAAATAGGCTGGAAGTGATGAGTGGTAGAAAGCTACATTGAGTTCACAATTCATGTAAATTGAAAATGTTTCTCAACAAATTGCACTGAGACAACAAACACACATTAATATTAACAAAGCCCAAGTTCAATGAAACATAAGAAAAACTATAAAAGTAATAATAAGCAGCCAATTCAAATCCTAATCAAAATTAGCACTCAATTCAGAACATGCGCATCAACTAATATAACTAAAAAAGTAATAGTAGATATTGACCTTATCACATTAAATTTCATAAACGGGTATTCGTAAACACTAGTTAAACTACGAATACTATTGCATTAACAAAAACCAAGAAACTTTATATCAAATAATAAATCTAAAGAATGACAGTAAATTATTTTTTAAACATATATCCTGAACATTTTCCATTTAAGAAGATTGAAGAAGGAAATAACAGACAATAAGTTAAGGAAACCAAAAGAAGGAACAAAACCAAAATCCAATAATTGGGTATTGCATTTGGAAAACCAAACCCAAAATGAATAAGAAAGAGGACAATTACAAGAGCCCAGTTTTTCCCTGTTGTCTTTTATGATCACACATCTCCTATAAAGAGGAAAATTTTGGCAGCAAGCTCATTCCTAATATTTATTAAATTTAATCATTAGAATAATTCATAACAAAATGACTTGTAAAATTCATCAAACCCCTAAATAATCCAACATCATTGCAAACCTTGTATATTTGTAGAGACGAGAAAAAAATATAAAGACAACCCTTAATATAAAACGACACATAATAAATAATTCACTTGGAGAATCTATATGCAATATAGTAAAATAAAATACTTTTGAACTCTGTCATTGTATCATGTGTCAACATATCAAGCCTCAACTTTTATTACTCTCATCAATCTTTATCCCTTAATTTATATATTTTAATTTTTCTCTTTTCATTTATCTCTCTCTAACAATTCTCCATTCATTTATCTATTTTTTCCGTTACCTTTCATTTATCTTTCTTTTTTTACGTCAAACGATGATTTTCCCTCAATTGCTTTTTATTTATGCTCAACTTTTTTAAAATTATTTTTTATTCACATTTTTTGTTCCCTTCATTTAAACCGTGACTTAATACTAGTATATAACTACAATAAGTCATAACATGAATATCAAGGACATAAATGCCTAGAGTCTTCTTGCTTTCTTTATAATAAACTTAATGGAAAAACATGTTAACTTATTTAAAAGAGAGGAATAGAAAGGGGAAAATGCATTGGTGTTTAAATGGAGGGAGGGAGAGAGAGGTGACAATCTAAATAATGGAAGGAAGTACAAAGAAATGTCGTCATTTAAGAACGAGAGAGATGGAGATATATAGATAGTTGTGTTGTTGTAATTGAGGGGGGGGGGGGGGGGTGGGGGGATAAATGGTATGGAAACACCGTTTCAAATGCAAGGAGAGATAAGTGAAATGACTAATAATGGAGGATGAGATCAAATGTTGTCACGAGTAAAAGGCCTTAGAGAGAAAGATAATAGTATATGCGCAGTATACATGACACTCTCCTAAAAATAAACTTTATCTTTATATTAGGCTATTAGATTACACCAACATGTAGTCCGTGCAATGCACAACTCAATCAACTAAAAAAACATACAAAAAAAAACCTTGACTTGATCTCAAAATTATAAGAATTCCCTGAAATAAAAATTAAAGAACCTTTTATGAAACCTGATAATTGGAGTAGTCACCCACATTTTAAAAAGAGTATCACTACACTCGCACTTGCACACTTTTATGCCTGCCTAATAAGACAAGGCAATAAAAACTTGTACCTCATGCCTTAGCGGGACCCACAATAACAATGTGCAAAATTTTTATGCACTGGATATGAAAAATATGTACAAAAGTGAGTACATCAAGCTTTATCCTTTAAAAATTGTTCATGTAAAATCTCGAATATAAAAGTGTGAAAGAAAAACTCTCAAAGAGAACAACAAATTATAGATAGTCAAATTGGGGGTGGTGATATACGATTTATATAAGGCGCATATATCAAATAGTCCCTCAATTTTTTTAATACACGTTTAATCCAAGATCTTTTATTTTGCACCAAAAAGTCCTTCATCATGTCAAAAAGGTTTTACCATGCCGCTGGCGTGGACCTTTAAAGATAAGAGAACAATGAACTTTTTGGTACAAAATAAAAGGTTTGGACTAAATGTGTATTAAAAAATATTTGAGGAACTTTTTGATATTTGATCATTTATATAATCTGAGTTAAATTGAAATAATTCCCTTAAATAAAAGAAGATGTTTTCAAACCTGAAATTAAAGTATAGAAAATGTATGAATAAAAGAGTAAATAATATGACCCATTGTATTTTCACTTTTTTATAGTAGAGAAATAGGATTTGATTGGTTAAGGTTTTAAAAAGGAGTGGTTGGAGATTAAAAGTCTCCCATTTATTTTTATATATATTATAATTGACTATAGCAAATGTGAATGTGATATCTTCTTCATCTTCATATTTTTAATGGCTGCCTTGCAACCACGTGTCAGGTAACCGGACAGCCCTGCCCCAGTATTCACTTTTCATCTTTTTTAACTTTCGAACCCGACCCAGGGGTTAGTTTCCGCCACAGCTGATCCTCTCTTCTCCAACAAACCTTTACACGTCCGATCCATATCAACTATCAAACTCCAAGTCCATTGACTCAATTGCATAAAACCAAAGTCCCTCCACCGCCGATACCGGTTATCAGTCAATTTTCTCTCTCCTTTCTTGTAAAGAAAGACAGACCAACCAACACCACGATATATACACACACATACTCCCAAGGGCTTTTTCTTTATCATTTCGAACCAACATACATCTTCACATTATAAAAAAATGCATCTGTATAACGCATGGCTTCCACCGCCTGTAGCAGAAGAAACGAAGAGAGAGAGAGAATCGTTTGCTAATGTTGTGAAGTCTGTCAAGGAATCATATAAACCTGATGATCCTGAATCAGTCTATTCCACTATCAAATGGATATCTGTCATTGACCTGTGAGTTTCAATTGCAATCACTTTTTCTATACCTACTGTCGTACATGTAGAAATTAAGCAATTGAATGTTCTACTTCTGTTTTTAGTTCGCGTGATCTCATGTTTACAATCTCCGTGAGTTATGAAGTGCCGCACTTCCAAATTGAAATAGATTCCGCGAATTTTTTTAAAAAAAACCGCATTTCGCTCTGTTTAGGGGGAAAGGACATTAGAATATTCACTGACAGAGTCTGAGTTCGGAATTTTTTGATTGTGATGTTTTTTCGTAGCTTCTGTAGATAATTGGAGATAACGATTAAACATATAGTATCACGATTTACTGAGTGCATATTTTTATTTATATATGAAATTGCACTGAACTTGTCATTGCATCAGTTTTGGTGTTTATCTTCTGTATTTGAATTTTCAAAACAGTTTTCATGAGAATACATTTAGAAGCTGATACGTGTATGGCTTATGCACATTTAATGAAAAGACGGTATGGAATTGCTCACCATGTGATAGATGGAGCTTTGTTGGTGTAAATTGTAGATCATGATTCCATTAGAGGAGACATTTGTCTGTTTGATGTTCATCACTCTTTCTTTATTGTTGACGTATCATGCAGTTTCATAAAGGCGAAAAGTGAAGTGTCTTTGGAAGATGTTGCTGCCCTTGTGCAAATTGGGTTAGAATTATTTCATCTATCACGTGACAAACTTTATGCTCAGGTTTTATATCTCAAACGCCTTTTTCTGATACATGTTCGTCTTTACACTATATATTTTACTGCCATATTAAATGCTAGTGTATTTGGATTAATTAGGTCAGATGGGGAAATATCCTCGTGAAGCTGTTGAATAAATTTCGAAAGAAGTTGTCTTTGAAAGTTGCTTGGCGGCCATTCTACGATACTTTGATTCATACACACTTCACAAGGCGAGTTTTCTGATTGTACCTTTAAATTTTTTTCCGTTGGCATGGTTCGCTTAACATACCATGAACATTTCATTTCATGAATTCCCTTCCTTGCGCACTTGAATGTAAATGAAATAAAATAGCGGAAGCAGCTAAGAAATACAACAACAACAACGATAAAGAAATAAGAGAAGAAACTCTCTCTATAGTTCTCATTCATACACTGCAAAATGTAATAAGGAAATACAAGGCCGATAACCTCTTTTATACAAAGGGGTGAATGTGCACGAATATAAAAATACCGTTAGCTAATAAAAAATTAAATGACGACTATGCCCTTGCATCACTCCCCTCTCCCCCCTTCTTGAGAGGAAGCTAAGTAATCAGGGAAGTGGCATAGAAATCTAGATTGATGCTCTGTACCGAAGCTGCCCGTTCCACCCAGCTAACTAGGTATCTGGTCTGATTGCTGGTGGGGCATGTGAATGTCTCAGAGTTCATACCCCCTAGTTAATAAGGTATGTGGTTGGAGGGTTGGTGGGGAGTATGAATGTCTTATAGTCCATGATCCCTTAAACGTGGTCTACATGAGAGAATCGACTAGGACTCATCAGTTCGCAACGAAATCAACATGGTGGCCCCGGAAGGCGAAAAGGTCAGCCACATTAAAGTGCGGGGAATACGAAACTTTGGTGGGAGGTTGGTGTCATACGCGTTCGTCCTATGAGCACTATGGAAAATGGTCCAAATTGCTTCATTTGTAATTTATGGCCATTTCCATGTCGCCGCTTCCTCTGAATGTAGATCATAAGTAGGTCCTTGCTTGGAAAACAATCTCTTGGTGTTCGAGCGTTTTGCTTGCTCATAATAGGAGCTATACATATGGGTCAATCGCTTCACATCAACGTGGATGAAGGCTATGTGGGTACCCAAGGGAAGTCGGCTAGGTCAATGGTCATTTGGGATTAATACTTCACACAATCTGAAATGGGGGAGACCTGTGGATCGATTGACGGCGTTGTTGAAGGAAAACTCTACCTGTGCAATAACGTCCCAACTTTTGGGGTTGTCTGTAGGTAATCATCGAAATAGATTTCCAACACTACGATTGGCAGAATGGTTCAAAATCTCGGTATCGGTTCCGGTATCGGCCACTCGATTTTCAACTCGGTCTTGGTATCGGTCACCGTATCGGGCGATACGCAAAGTTACGCTATTTAGAGAGCGCAAAAAATTCCGAAAAAAATCTAGAAAATTTAAATAAAATACGATTAACAATGTGGACCAATCGGATAAGTTTTAAACTATCATTTAATATGCATAACATTGTACAATTAATTAAATTGACGTGCTGCGAATTTGCCGGATTCAATGTTCCATAATAAATCAATGTTTTATTTCATGGAGGATACAAATATTATGTTTTTACAAAGAAAAACAAATGTTACTTTTTTAGTAAGAGGATAATTTTTTTTTTTTACAAAGAGGATACAACTATTATATTCTTAGTATTATTTTTAGTAAGAGGATACAAATGCGTTTTTTAAGTATGTTATATTTTTCTAAAAAGGATTGAAATGTTTCTTTTTTAGTATCGTTATTTTTTTACAAAGAGGATACAAATAGTGATTTTGACAAAACACTACATTTTTTTTACAATTGTTTTTACAAAAAGGATGCAAATGTTATTTTCTTAAAAAAAATGATACAAATGTTATTTTTTTATAAAAGGAATGTAAATGTTATTTTTTGTTGTTGTTGGGTTGCAAATGTTTTTTTTTAAATTGATGGAAATGTTATTTTTTTACAAAGAGGATGCAAATATTTTTTTTACTTGTGTTGCAAATGTTATTTTTACATAAAGGATAAAAATATTATTTTTACAAATGTTTAGAGGATACAAATATTATTTTTACAATAATTACAGTTGTATATTTGTTTGTAAAAGAATAACATTTACGCTTTTTTATAAATAATAACATATTATAAAATAACATTGGGAACATTATTATAAAAAACAATAAAAACATTTGGATCATTTGCATTCTTTAAAAAAAAAAACTGACACATATACAACGCACTAAATTAAACCCACACGATGACCAAATAACCCACACGCATAGCACACTAAATAAAAAAACAATTAGCATTTCGTAACCCCCCCAAAAAAAACACGCTTACCAACATAACACTGGAGAGAGAGAGAGAGAGAGAGAGAGAGAGATTGATGCTTAGTACCATCTCGGCCGATATATCACCGATATGGGCGAGAAATTATCGATATAGGGTCGATTCACATCAATAATTGAAAACTCAACTCGTAACTCAAAATCGGATCGGTGGGCACCGATACCTAGTCAACTCGGCCGTATCGTCGTGGTATCGGCCTTGACTTTGAACCGACAGTCAGACCGATGTACGGATGGAAGATGGAGAACTGAAGAGAGCAATGTAAGAGCTGCCATAGCGAACACTTCTCATGGAGGTGTAGGGAACACATCTTCGTGAACTGATCAACTATCACAAAAATAATATCCTGGTCCGCGAAAAATCGACTATGAAATTCATTGAGATGTTTTGCCACTGCCTGTCAGGAATGAGGAGAGGAGTGTGGAGTCCAGCATTTGATTGCTGACTCCTTGGCAAGCGTAGCAACTCCGAACAAAGGCGTTATTGTCATGCCTCATAATAGGTCAAGAAAACTTCTCGTTAAGTTTCATCATTAATGGGAGACCCGCATGTGTTCGATTTAGGCACCTAGGTGGACCTAGGTGGACCTCTCTAATGATCTTCTCCTCGAGGATACTGAGAGCAGTGTTGCGAAACAAATAATCATCGTGAAGGTTATTGCCTGACGCGTCCTGGTGGCTAACACTGCCAAAATCGATCGAAAGTAGTCATCATTGAATCCAAATCACAGACCTCATTGAATCCAAATATTGAGCTTCATCATGGTTCAAAGTATTGGCCAATACCGAGTTGATTCGATTTCGCGGCCTATTGTTTCAATATCATGACATGAGTTGAGTAATAGGCGTTCTTGGCTCTACTGGACCATATCAGGGAGATCTCGTTTAACTCGAACAATATTGGCGCGTCTCGGTTGACTCAGATAATATCAGCAATATCTCGTTCATCTCGGACAATTCATTAAAAAATATATTTTAATTATAAAAGTCAATATGTATATATTTCCAATCAAATTTGTGATGTTATATATGGTTGAATTAAATCCTTACAATATGAGTGATAATGTATTATATATATTTATCAAAATGTATTAAATATGTATCACTGTGTTTAAACACTTCTTTATTTACTTGAAATATATTTTAAAAAATGTATCATTGTTTACTTAATATATTATATCGTTAATAACTCTTCTTAAAATGTACCTATACTTAATCAAAATAATTTTAAAAATGTATTATCGAATATATTAATTAACATGATGGGAATGAGAGTTTATTTTAGTATTTTCTTGCTTTTATTATAATTTTCATTTATTTTAGAGCTTTATTAGTTTCCAAGTATGTTTGGGACTAATATGTCATTTTTAGATATTAGTTACCTTCTTTAGTATTTTTGAGTAATAGCTTGTTTAGCAAGCTAATCTCTCCTATAAATAGGCCCCTTGGCCCTCATTTGTACTTAACTTTTAATATGGCCCTCATTAGTTACCTCCGTCACATCATTGTTTGAAAATTGCGACTTTTGAAACATCGGTCCAAAAGTTAAAATAACCCAAAATTTTAGTGTTAAATTTTGTATTTTACTTTTTTATTTTATTTTTATATAATTATATTCTGATACTATATCTCTATAAGTTCTCACATTTTGAACGAACTACAACTGAGGTTTGTAACTTGTTGTTTTTGGCCTTGCTTTCTTGCTATCATATCTGGCATTCCCTCTTACAGTTTATTGATTTATTTGATTTTTTATCTTCTATTATTGGCCTGTCAAAACATCTGCATTGGTCTTGTTGTTTTCTGAAAGCCATATGTTGGTGACTTTGAATTGTTCATCTGCAACAGGAATACTGGCCCAGAAGGCTGGAGAGTGAGACAGCGACATTTTGAGACAGTTACCTCTCTTGTTCGATCCTGCCGAAGGTTCTTCCCACCAGGTTCTGCTTTTGAGATATGGTCTGAATTTGGGTAATTTCCGAGTCTCTAACTACATTTAGTTTTGTTAATTTGTCTGGCCTCAACAGTCTCATCGCGACTGTCGGTTACATGATTTCTATTTCACCATGATTTCTATTTCACCATTGTGCTTTGTTTAGGACAGCGTCTTTTGCTAAATCACAAGTTATCAGTAACTCATTATTATCTCCAGAGATGTCAGTTTAGTACTACATCTCTTTTTAAGACTACCTTCATTATTGATCACTTTACTCTTTACCGTCACACTATTGATCTACGTTATATGTGTTCATATCAGCAAATTCAAAGTTCTCTCCATTTATTTCATACGGAAACAACTATCTTCTCACAAATTTGTTTATTACTAATCTTATTCTCTCTTGTTTTACCACATATGAATCCTAACATTATTATTTTCGCCACCTCATTTTAAGAAATTTTATTCTTTGTTGTCTTAACATTTTGTACCATAACATTCCTGGTCTTACTGTCAATTTATAAATTTCCCCTTCAACTTCACGGGTATATGTCAACTACATGTGTGCTTTAATTCTATGAGAAACTTTACCTCCAATCTCTCTCTCATGAATAATTGAGCCTAAATAACGAATTCCTACAAACTTCATTACCTTACTATTTATACTCCCATTACTTGGAGGGGAACTACCTTGCAAACAAAATTACTAAATGTTCAGCTGTTTTGGTTTTGTTTTAGACATGTAACATAATTTCTGTTGGCTTGGAGACTAGGGAAGGTACCTCCTGTTTAAGATTTCCTCTTGAGAAAATCAAAATTATCGGGTGGGAGGTATAGGTTATAATAATCACAGAAAGCTTAATTTTAAGATGGGGTAATTGGTGACAAGCCCCATTAACTTGGTCAATTATGCAATAGAACCTTTGACTTGGTCAATGGTGTCAAAGGTCCTAGTTTGCCAACTCCGCAGATTAAAATGATCAAGATACCTCCAAAATATCTTAGTCTGCACGTTTTCCGGAACTACCTTGTTTTTCGCAAAAAAATTCATCCAATCTTTAAAGTCTATAATTTCAAATCTACAAATCCAAAATGCACAAAATTTATATAATTGGAATCTACTCATCAAGATCTCAAAACCCATATTTGATAAGTTTTGATTAAAAAGAATGAAATAGACCTGTTCCTGTAAAAACTGTAGTTTTCCCAGTGATACACCTTCGGCTCCGACAACGGTGCCACTGGAGTGGACCAATCAATGTAAAAACAAGGAAAGACAGAGAGAGAGACGAAGAGAGAGAAAGACGGGGAGAGAGGTGAGGAGAGAGAGCTCCAGCGGGGGAGGTGTTGCTAGAGAGAGAGAGTGTGGTATGTGTGTTTGTTTTTAGAGAGAGTAAGTGGGCGTATAATGGGTATGGGTGAGTGTTACAATTGTCTAAACGTGTGTGCTTTTTTTATGATTTTATGAAAAATCACTTGGTGCATTAAAGAAAAGTCAATAGAATTATATGCATCTATGACCAAGTAAATGGGAGTAACCCATAATTATGCCTTTTAAGATTTATGGAATCATTATTGAATTTGAATTAAGGACAAGCTGGCCAACCCACTTTTAGAAATAAGCCCTGTTCTTGTAGTGTATGGTGATAACATTCTTATGAGCTGACAACTTGATGCTCAATAGGAAATGAAGTAATTAATGATGTGTATGTGATATATAGCGACACGGCGCGTGATTGTGCTCCTGGGAGAATACTATTTTTTTAAGGGTTTATTGTCATTTTCTTTTATTTTTAATCTTTAATCAGTCTCCAAGCATATTTGGGACTAATGAATCATTTTTGGTCATTAATTGTCCTTTTTTGTCTTTTTGGGTATTAGCTTGGTTAGCAAGCTAACCTCTCCTATAAATAGGCTATTGGCCATCATTTGTAATCACAACTTGAATATTGAAAAAAGAATATATAGAGAAAAAAAAACCCTTTTTCTTATTTTAGTTTTATTTTTTTGTTGTTGGTGTTGTGTAGTTAGTAGTTGGTGTGTAGTGTAGTAATAACGCTTCCGCATTCTTAGATTCACATCAAATTGGTATTAGAGTTGCGTTTGTTCTTGGTGTTCTTCGTGGTGCGTTAAGTAGGTATCGAGTTGTGATTCCAACTCGGGCAACCCTTCAATCTTTAGATTGATAGAATCGGATGGATGGAAACCCTAAATTCCATCACCGCTAAAAGGGGGGATTCCAACCCTTTTAGCATCCTCCATCCTCCAGCATCACCTCCTTCCACCTCCACCTCCAACCACCACCTCGTCAAATGAAACACCATCTCCTACCTTTCCCCAAACCCTAACCTTAAAAAAAAACTCAAGAACCATCAATAACCCCCTCCGACCTAACCCTAGCCCCCCCTCCATTTTTTCCCTGTCCCCACTCATTTATGCCCAACCACAATCAAACCCAACATAAATGGGCTTCCCTACTCTGATTTAATCCCCCACCCCGTATTTGACCTCAAATCCGGTCAAAATTGGCCCTAGGGCCTATTTGCGACACAACATATGACTTACTTGAAAAATGCGTCCCACTTGGGATCCATTTCCGATTATTTGCCATTTTGAGTCCGACTTGCCGGAATATTGCCATCTTCAGTCCACTTGTTTTGCCATCTTACTCGCAAAGGTGTGGTCGGCGGAGTTACCGTCCGGTCAGATTCAAGGGTTCACCACACCAAGTAGCAACCATGTACTTGTGGTGTCGAGAAGGTGGATATGGTCGTCAGTTTTTGATTTCTTGGATTTTGTAGAGGGGCATCGTCGGGATTTGGTTTAATAGACCCATTATTGATGAGATTCATACACATGGGACTAATTCCAGTTGGGCTGCCCACTTTTAATTGAGGTCCGAAGCTTTTTTTGGTTCATATCATATGACATTGATGAATCACCCTCCAAGCTCGAGGACGAGCTTTTTCGAAGCTGGAGAGAATGTTGTGTATGTTATATATAGTGACTCGTGGCACGTGATTGTGCTCCTGAGAGAAGACTATTTTTTTTCCTATTTTTAATTTAGGGTTTATTGTCATTTTCTTTTATTTTTAGTCTTTAATTAGTCTCCAAGCATGTTTGGGCCTAATGAGTCATTTTTGGTTATTAGTTGTCCTTTTTTATCTTTTTGGGTATTAACTTGGTTAGCAAGCTAACCTCTACTATTAATAGGCCCTTGGCCATCATTTGTAATCACAACTTGAATATTGAAAAAAGAATAGTTGTTGATGTGTAGTGTAGTAATAAGGCTTCCGCATTCTTAGATTCACATCAATTAAAATGACATTTTGATATAAAAAAATGGGGTCAATTGAAGCAACCTCTAGATTTGAGGTTTTTATTCCTAAAGAGAATCATATTGCATTTAATGAGAAAGACTTCGTGTTGGTAACTGGCAGAAGTGGGGTTGCCCCTCAAATATGGGTACAGTAGTAATTCTAGTTTGAATATTTCTTGTTTTGATGGGCTTTCATGTGGAGTTTCTTACTGCCAATTTCAAATAAAATTTATCCAGACCCATTGTGTGTATTTAATAACTGAGATTTCTTATTAAATTTTCTTGCTCTCTACATTAGTCTAATATTGCTTTGCTTCATTACGCTGAATGCAACCAATTTGCAGATCTCTACTGGAAAATCCATGGCATAACTCATCTTTTGAAGGTTCTGGGTTTGTGAGATTGTTTCTTCCTACAAACTTGGATAATCAGGACTTCTTTTCACAGTATGGGATGACAATATTTTTGGATCAGTTTTCTTTATGGATTTTGACACGATTTGGTGGAGAAACTGATTTCTGTTTGTTTTTATGACAGTGAATGGATTAGAGAATGTTTAGATCATTGGGATTCAATGCCAAATTGCCAGTTTTGGAACAGTCAATGGGCAGCTGTTTTAGCTCGTGTTATAAAGAACTACAACTCCACTGATTGGGAATGTTTCTTACCAACGCTTTTCAGCAGATACCTAAATATGTTTGAGGTGAGTTTATGATTATGATCATTTTACATTTGTCTCTTGTATTGTGTAGAACTTACTTTTTAAATTGTGCGCCATTGGGCTTTGCCCCTTAAACTAATTCTTGTGCATCTGCATTAGCTATTTCCCGTTATTTGTCCTATTTAGGGATATTTCACGTTGTTTGAGCTATATCACGCTATTGACCAATGTTTGACCATTTTTATTTTACCCCCATATCCCAAAATATGGTTGTTCGAAGGAAAGAAAATCAACTGAAAAAGTCTCTCACACGGCAAAAAATAAAAATTGATGTTAATTGTAGTTCAGGGCATTTTCGGCATTTTTTTAGTTTTAACATTGCAATTTTCCTTTTTTTATTTAATTTTCCAGTTTAGGTATAGTCATTAGGTTTATTGAGTGCTAATTTAGTACTCTTTGTATTAAGGGTGTTCTAGACCACGTGACATCGTAGTCATGATTAGATGCCTGTGACATGACACGAATGCTAGAATATTCCTTTTGTGGTAGAAAATATGCCTTTTAGAGCATTCTCACGATTCCTATATATACTGTACTCCCCATTTGGGCCCCATTTGGGGCAAATGAATTAATATAATAGTAGTCTTTGAAAGAGTCAATGTTTGTGACGTAAATGGTGTCAATGACACACAAAGAAATTATACTAGAACAAAGAGTAGTAATACTCAAAATTAACTAATACTTAAATGATTTCCCAAAATGAGGGTATTACACTAGTTATAGGGATAAAAAATGATCTATAAATGGTTCATTACTTGCCAACTAAGGAATGCTTAGGTCACATGTGATGTCGTGGGTGACATCACTAATGAAATAAAATGGACTAGAACATTCCCTTTACAAACTACCTATTCTAACCTTTACTATTCCTTCTAACTACTACCAACTAACAAAGAAAAAATTACAAAAATGATAAAATAGACAAATACAAAATAGGAATAACAAATAGTATTGACAGAAATGCCCCTCATCATGGAACACAAAGGGGACTCAAAGGGGAACACCATCGGAGTCGGGATCGATCAAAATGACGTGAGCAGTTAAGACCTCATATTGCTTTACCTCTTCATCGGGCGACTTAAACTCACCAGTCGCTAGGAGGGCCAGGCCCTCTTCTTCCCCTTGGGACACTCGAATGCTCGGTGGACAACTACTCCACATGTGAAACATTTAATAGCGGTGGGTGGGGCATCCGGGGCTCAAGGTAATGGGGTGGTGGTCGGAGGACGAGGAAGGGCGGTTGAACTCCGGTGGTGCTCTTTCACCTTGATGGCATACTAAACGACCTTCACAAAAGTCGAAATCTCTCTGAGGTTCAATCCTGGCGGATGGAGGGTGCAAGCCATGAATGGAGTGGCTGATTTGTTGTTCCTCACCCTCATGCAAATGTGCTCGGGTGCATAGCAATTGAAACTGCTCCATGTAGGCAATGATTGATGCCCTGAACCTGCGAAAAGAGGTCCCTCTCGTAAGTGGGGGAACGAAGAATGCGCAAATTTCGTCTCTTATCTGAGCCTAAGAGGTGATCGGGGGTTGCTGAGTCAAAGTGCGCATCTGAACCGAGTCATTCCACTATATGCGGGCAAAAATCCTAAAGTTTGGTGACCACTAACCGAACACATTTACGCGCAGATACGCATTTATACTCGAATCCTTTCTCCATCGCACCCAACCAATCAATGAAGTCATCGGGGTTGAGGTGACCATCAAACATAGGGATATCCACCCTAATGCTCCATTTAGGTTATTGGAGAGCAGCCCTAATGCATATCGAGGTGGTCATTTTGCGGTGGCAGACCTACGACATTATCTTCATCCTCGAAATCATCAAGTGGGGGACGGGCTCAGGCATGCGCATAGGAGACGAGGGTGGGGGCTCATAAGGAGGTGGAATCTCATCAACCAGAGGTGGGTTGCCTTCTTTCGGTTGCTTAAAGGGGAAATAATCCATTTGATGACTCCTTTCATGGCATAAGAAACCAATGTTTAAAGAGGCGCAACGCGGGGCGTAAGCCTCACAAAAAAAAACAGAGAAAAATAATATAAAAAGTATAATAAATTCACACAAAAATAATCTAACACATTAAATAATGCAAAAAAGTCCATAATCATTAAATCCAAGCCAACAAAACATAAAGTGCGTAACCTAGTAAGTCTGAGATGAACATAATATTTCATAAAAAAAAACATAAAAAAAACCAATGCATTCTCAAGTTAACTACTAAAACAATAATGGGTCATGCGTATCCAATGGATGGAGTAGTACATTTGTCAAGACTTTTTAAGTAAATAAAAATACGATTATAAAACCATTTATACATTTATAAAGAATTTTAAGTAAATAAATATCCATTTATAAAAATATAATGATACATTTTTTAAATAGATAAAAGATGATACATTTTATGTCAAAGTATTAAGTAAATAAAGATACATTTTAAAGACAATGGTACATTTATAAAGAATTTTCAAATAAATAAAAATATATGTATTAAACCATTGATACATTTATATATAATTTTAAGTAAAAAAAGATACATTTGAAAAAATATAATGATACAATTTCAATTAAATAAAAGATGATACAATTTATAATAAATTTTAAAGTAAATAAAGGTGTATTTAAAAAATCAGTGATATATTTTAATTTAAATAAATAATTATACATTTTATAAAACACATTAAGTAAATAAAAATATATTCTAAGTAATAAATTAGATAATGATAGAATTTAAAATAATTAAATAATGAATTTATCTTTATTTAATTAAAATTGATTTACTATCTATTTACTATAAGCAAACAAACAATTACAAACTAGTGGATTACAGCTGTATCACATTAGAACAAGCCACCTACCATGCTATCGGACTCTTATAAAACCATTAGAACAAGCCAAATTAAAATACCAAGCCGAGACAAAACCCACGCGCACATTATTTAGACAAAATCGACAACAAATGTCCCAGCAATTGTCGACGACTCGAATCAGAAAGCTCCGGCAACAACAAAGCTGATTCTTGATTGTCAGTAAGCCTTTATTTAGGGTTTTCTTTTAAAAAAAAGAGGCGCACGCCTCTTCGCCTCGCCTCGAGGCGCAACACCTCACATTATTAAGGCGTAAGCCTCTTCCTGACCTCTTGAGGCTCAAGTCTCGACGCGAATTTCTGCCACTTCGCCTCGAGGTGCACCTCAAGGGGTATGCCTCTTCTGCTTTCTTAAACATTGTAAGAAACAAATACGATATTTAATTGGTACAAATGGAATCACCTTTGGGTTGAGAGAGTCAAATGGAGACATATCTGTCCTCTATTCTTCCGATACGGGTGCCTTACCATCTCTATAAAGCGAGGCATGTGTGGGAGGTAATCCCTCTCTCGCAAGATCAAACGGGATTCGACGGTGGAGGGTGAGAGGTTGTTGGAGCCACTCTTTGACCTTTGTTTGTAATCCCTAGTGGTGTCGCGGGAGTGAACGAGAGTCGTGATAGCAGTTCGGGCGTCCCACGGGATGTTTGTAGAGGTAAGTTTTGAGGGGATCGTGGTTGAGGAATGACGCCAAAAGGGGCAGGGGTTGTCTTAGGTGGTGAGGAGGTCGGCAAGGGGTTGGACAGGGGTCGCGGACCAGGGGGAGGTATGGGAGTCTATTGCGAAAGCCTGGTAAGGTGGAAGTTGTGTGAATCTGGGTGGTTGCCGACTGGAGTGGTGGAGATTGGATGTGGGTCTGCTATCGATAGGACCTGGGAGGTGATTGGGGGTGAGACAGGTGGTTGGTGTAACCATGGGCAACATTGGTGGAGTGGGAATGATGGGCGGTGATGGGCTGGTGACCTTCATTAAGGATGAGCTCCATTTTCTCCATGAGGTAGGCGAGAGTTTCGTAAATTCGGGTGTTCTGATGCTTGTTTTGGGTGTTCTGATTTGGCGCCATTGTTGATTTGTTCACGATTTTCTATACAACAATAACGAGTGGAACGACTATGCTCAGATACTAATTGACATAAACAGTGTTGATGGCACACAAGTAAATTATACTCAAACAAAGAGTAGTAATACTCAAAATTAACTAATACTTGAATGATTTTCCTAATTGGGGGTATTACACTATTCATTGGAATAAGAGAGTTCATTACTTGCCCACTAAGGACTATTGCTTGGGTCACATGTGCTCACGGGTAACATCACTAATGACATCACATGGACTTAGAACATTCCCTCTACAAAATACCTATCCTAGCCTTTACTAATCATTCCCTTTACAAAAGGCCTATTCTATCCTTTAGTAATCATTCTAACTACTGCCAACTAACAAAGGAAAAATTACAAAAATAGACAAATACAAAATAGGACTAAAACAATAATTAAAATAGAAATGACAAAAATGGCCATCATTATGGAACACATCAATTTGAGTGTGTTCTTTAAGTGCCATTGATACTGTTTATGTCAATTGTTATAAGAGCCTAGTCGCTACACCCGTTGTAGAAAGTCGTAAGCAAAGCCAAGGTTCTAAAAGGCGTGAGGCTTGGTCGAGGCGCAGAGGTCAAGCCTTAGGAACCGTGGCGCGTATAGGCGTATAAAGGCGTTTTTTCTTTTTCTTTTTATTATTTTAATTATTCTAAAGCTAGTATTATAATAAAATAATATATACCTTGAATTTTGAATATGCATGCTCCATAATCAATATATAAAATGTATTTCTCAATATTTAATAGGCAATAAAAGTATTTTTCATAATTGAATAATCAATATCAATAACCATTGAATAATCGATAATCAATAATCAATACAAAATGAATCAATATAAGAAATGTATTTTTCACCTTTCAACTTTCAAATGAAATATATAGACTTTTGGTCGAAAGTCGGTAGTAATGTTAGTTTTTTTTGGGACGAGAGGCAAAGAAGTTTGGGATACCATTTGCCTTTTGATAGTTTTGAATGATATATTGGTCCGTTTTTTTAAAAAAAGTCGTTAACAGGCAATATTGTTTCACTAAGACGTTTTTATTTTTAAAAAAAAGTGCGCTTTAAGCCTTTTATCAAGAATAAGGCGTCAAAGGCTTAAGGCGGGGCGCTTCTCACAAGCCTCAAGCCTAGGCACGCCTTTTAGAACACTGAACAAAGCAACAATGGCGTTGAGAAAAAACGCTCACAACGGAATCGATCGTTGCATCACCCAATTGGAAGATCATGTCGACACAATTTTGGTCAAGTCAGAGTCTAACCACTCCTATTATTCCCGCATATCACCCACTACCACCAATAAGCGGTTCTGCCACCATTCCCCACTTCCACCACCACCACCACTACGAAACCCTAACTCTAGCCTTCGCCCTCTTTCAAAACTCAAAACAAAGAGAAAAATGGGCTGAAATTAACCGTTAGCGTTAAAAGGAGGAGAGGCATGAAGAGAATGGATAGAAGGGGACAAATCAGCCAGCTCCCCCATCGTCTTAACGCCGGCAAACCTCCAAAGCTCCCTATGATCTCCGACAACACCTGATTTGGGCGGTGATGGCCATGAGAGGATTATTCTAGGGTTTCAAAACCCTAGAATGGTTTTTGATCCAGGTGGGTCTGGGTTTGATTGAGAAGAAGATGGGACAAGTGAGGAGATCGAGGGAAAAAAAATAAAAATAAAACAGAGAAGTCTCGAAAAGAAGAAGAAGAAGAAGAAGAAGAAGAAGAGTGAGAAGGCAGAAAGATTGAGATCGAGAGGAGGAAGAACAAGGACCTGCTTGCCATCACGACGGTGGCGCGATGCCGCTGGGCGGTCACGTCCGGAGTGTTCGTGGCTGTGAAGCATTAAGAAATTTTGGGTTGTTATGTCTTATTCCTCATTGCTGCTAGGGATCTATACTTGGGCTCTGGAAGAATTAAGAAATTTTGGGCCTTTTCTGAAGCTGACCCAAACTTGGGATTGTTTAGTGAAGAAATAAAAAGTCTCTACTTGGTCCTTGGGCCTCTCTCAAGTAGAAAAAGTAGGGATAAGACGGAATCGGATCTAGCCTTCTCTTTATGAGCTATTTATTTTCCTGGGCTTATGAGCTGGTTCATTTGGGGCACTAAGGCAGCCCAGATTTTGGTCCACTTTGTAGAAATTTTTTGGGTCCTCCAAAATTTTCTTTTCTCTTTGGCGCGTATTTTGGAATTTTGTTCACTCGGCTCCAACTTTCATAGCTGAGCTTGGTTTTAAGTGAAGGAGTGTGATGTGAATTATATTTCGGGGACATTCTTCTAGTTTTAGTGAGGGCTAATTTAGTAATTCTTGTAACAAGGATATTCTAGACCATGTGACATCATGGGGTGACCATCTTTAGTGATGCCACCCATGAGATGCTAGAATATTCCTGTAGCGGTAGGAAGTATGCCTTCTGGAGTCTTCTATATCTCTATGTATAGTGTACTGCCCATTTGGGGCAAATAAACTAATAAATAGTAAATGTCTTTTCTTTGAGTGCCATTGATACCGTTTACATCAAAATAGTCACATAAGATAAAAAAGAGAAATGCTCGTCCCATGTGATAGTCACATAAGAGAACCTTACATCTAAGGGGAGAAATTACCTCTTTCCTATTTGTGGTGAATCTGTTCTGGATTTTCAGTGTGTGATCTGCGAGCATGACATAACATTGTGTGTAAACTTGTTTGAATGCCTCAATTAAGTAGACTTTTTGTTAAAGTCTAAGTTGGCTAAAGTAAGGGAAAATATTTAATGTCCAGCACTTTATTTTACTGGCTATTGCGACCATGCCTTAATTAGGTTGACTGATTGTATGGATTATTTGTCTTTGACGACTTTATTTGTAATGAAATATAAAATTCAAATACATGATGAATAGATTGCGTGATGCAATTTACACGATGCAAACCTGTAAACAAAAGACAATACTTTGAGCGACTGTGATTTAAAACTTAAAACATTGGTTAGATGTAGCCTGTATCATGAAGGTAAATATGATTCATTTAAATATGATTCTTGTCGTAAAGGTTTTACATGTTTCTGTCCCAACATCATTAGCGGGTATGTACATATAAAAGTGACTTTAAAAAAAATATATAGCTACTACAATTGTATCTTTCCTTGGGTATACAATTCTTTATAGATCCAATTCTATTTGCAGTTAAAGGCTGTTAAAAGTCTGCTTTGGCCCATGTAGAATTTTAAGCTCACTTGCGTTCTATCGGACAAGGAAAGTTGATTCCAAGTGGTATCTTCCACTGATTTTTCCATCAAATTTTCCTTCTAGAAACATTCTCCCGACATCGTATATGTTGTAGAGGCCCATCTGGCTTTAAGAGAGAAATATACTATATCAGTGATCTTTGGCATTGTTCAATATTTCAATTTGCGTTTCTTTTCCACAGGGTCTCCATTGGATTTGTTCACAACGACGTTAGATCTATCATTACATAGAACACTTGCTTGCACTCAATTGGAACCAACTACCCTTTTGTCGTCAACTTGTTTATGTAATTTAGTATCCCTAAAAGCACTAGTATATTCATTCTAATTGAGCTGAGAGATTCTGTAGCAAAATGAATGAAAGTGTTCAAAGGTTTATATCACGCGTACTAGGTGTCTTGTTGTTTCTTTAACAAGGATGGAAAAATGTTCTTTTTCTTTGGGACCTGACATTGTTTTCAAGGAGAAATAGAAGAATATAAGTAAGATATCCAATAGATGGGAAAAAACATATCATAATTTTCTCTTCTCAACTCAACTCAACTCAACAAAGTCTTTTCTCAATTATTTGGGGTCGGCTACACAAATCCTATTTTTTCATTCCATTCTGTTTGGTGCAATATCTTCGGTTAAACCACATAATATCATGTCCTTTTTTACAATATCCCACCAAGTGAATATAGGCCTACCTTTATCCCTTGCGTTGCCATCAATACTAATTAAATCGCTCTTCCTTACGGGAGCATCCATTGGTCTACGCTTGACGTTTCCAAACCATCTAAGTCCATTTTATCTTAATTTATCCTCTATAGGAGCTACTTTTACCGAATATGGTTCGGATTTGTTGAAAATGGTCGGACGAAAGCCAGAGGAGAAGATCAACCCTGTTTGGAGCACATCAGTCACCTGTTGGTGCTTCTGATCAGGAACGGGGCAGACAGAGGGTGCGTGGGGGTCTCTGGAGTAATCTGGAAGACCCTGACTTCTACCGGAGGTGGTGGTGGGGGGGATAAAGTCATGGTGCGAGGTGGTTATTAGTGGCGGATTTCGTACATCGATCTCATCCATTTGGACCTTCAATTGGTTGAGGGCTTTCATGATTTGATCGAAAGGGTTTGCCGCGGAGGTGTTCATCTTTTCTTGAACCCACCTTGACGTTGTTTACAACAACAACAACAACAAAAACCGGTGGAGCGAATTAGGCTCTGATACCAATTGACATAAATGACATCAAATGGGAGCAAGAAAAGATAATTTTCTCTCAAACTCTCTCTAATCAATATCTCAAAATGGAAAAATACCTCAAATGAGGCTACATACGGGTATTTATAGTAAGGAGGTTGATTGGCCTCTAAGCTAAGAATGTAATTACATTTATGTCCCCAGAAGCCAATAACCTTCCATCTTTTAAATACTAACAAAAAAGGAAAATACAATGAAATACTAAAAATAAAAGAAAGACTAAAAAATAATAAAAATACAATAAAACTCTAAAAATACTCAAAATAACACCTAATTCTTCATTCACATCAGATTACATCTATAAGGCCAATGGACAAATAAGGCTGAGTTATCTTGGTAGCCAACATAACATAAAAAGGTTAAAAGGCTAAAAAAGGCACAATAAGAATATATATTCCAATATTCCACGAGAATATTACTAACGTAAATCACCCGTCAAAAGGCTACTAAAAATATCTAAACACCAATTTAGAGAGAGAGACTCTTTTCTATTTCAAAATTCAAGTCCGCCTCAAATGAGGCTTACAAGTGGGTATTTAAAGGAAAGGAGTAGTTTAGGCTCCAAGCTAAGGCACTAATTAAATAAATGCCATTATTACTCCGTACCTCTAAATACAATAACAAAAATAAAGGAAAATACAATAATAAAATGAAAGAAAATACAAAAGAAAATAAAATGACTAATAAGACCCTAAAATTGGATTCATTTCCATCACTCTCCCCCTCTTAAAACCAAGCTCGTCCTCGAGTGTAAAAAAATTGACGGCTCGGGAGGAAATTCCAAAAATTGGGAGTCAAAAACTTGTGGGGGCCAAAAATTAAATTCTGAAACTTGAAGGGTGCCCATCCCACAATTCACTTCTTTATTCCTTCTTCCCGTTCTTCAACCAATCAAACCCTAAAAACTTCCACCCGGGTGAAAAACCATGTGTTTGGAGGAGGAAAAGTGGGCAACAGGTGGGTTGAAGGGGTTCGGGGGGTGAAATGGAGTCGGATTGGGGTTTTTTGGGTCGACAACAGGAGAGGTGTTTGGGAGGCAGACATGTATTTTTGGGGCAGCGGATGGTTTTTTTTTTGGGCCATGGGTAGTAGGGGAAGTATTAGGGTGGTCAACGGGTAGAATAGAGCCAACTGGTTGATCAGAGGGTGGTGGGGTTGTTCCGGGGTCAGAAAATTGGTGGTCGGGTTGCTATTTGGGGCTGGGATGCGGGTTGGGGTGGTGGTTTGCTGGTTTGGGCAGAAAGGGTTAGGGTTTGGAGCTTTTGGGGCTAGGGTTTGAAGCCGGGATGGGGATTTGAGTGGAGGAGGTGCGGTGGGGGTAGGGCAGGGTGTTCGGGTGGGTGGTGGGCTAGGGTTTTGAATGGCGGCGGGAACTTGGATTGTGGAAGAGATGAGTTGAAGAAGGGTATCAAATTTTTGGTGAGTTCTTGGGCTAGGGCTAGGGTTTGTTTTTATTGTTCGATCATGTTCCTCCATTCTTGAATCTCTTCATCATGTTGTTTGGATCTCTTTGGACCCATTGAAGAGTAGTGTATGATTTGAAAAAGAAAAAAAATACACCGATACACTAACACCAATGTGGAGTTTCACCCGCTCTGATACCAATTTGACGTAAATCACCCGTCAAAAGATTCCTAAAAATATCTGAACACCAATTTAGAGAGAGAAATACTCTTTTCTATTTCAAAATTCAAGTCTATCTCAAATGCGGCTTACAAGTAGGTATTTAAAGGGAAGGGGTAGCTTAGGCTCCAAGTTAAGGCACTAATTATAAAAATGCCATTTCTACTCCTTATCTCTAAATACAATAACAAAAATAATGGAAAATACAAAAGTAAAATGAAAGAAAGTACAAAAGAAAAAAAAATGACTAATAAGATCCTAAAATATGATCCATTTCCATCAGTTTTAAATGCCTTAATCACGAAAAGGGTGACTAGTCAAAATAGATGGAAAAGACAATTAAGCCAACCAAAAAAATATGGGAGAAAGTCGAAATAAAAAATCTTACGCACTAGATTTAGTACAAAACACTGTGCTTATAATAGTACAGAATGGTAAAGAGAGTTCATGTTGCTGGCTCCTTTTGATGGGAAGATGAAGATAAATATGACTGGCTTTAATACGTGTTGCAAAAGAAAGTTCGTCTTAGGATTCTAGGATCTTTAAACACAATACAACAAGAAGCGGATAACCAATGTTTTAAAAATTACTAGAGGCGTACGCCTCGAGGCGAAGTGGGAAAAAAACGCCCCTTGGCTTAAGCCTCAGGTGCCGAAAATGAGGCTTGCGCCTCATAGGGTCAAGGCGTTCCGCCTCAAGGCGGTTTGAGGCGGGGCGCATGCGTTTGAGTGTTTTTGGAAAAAAAAAAGACGAAAGTAAAAGTAAATGATGCAAACATAAAAACTTGACTTTGTTATTTACTATAATGGCTCGAGTTCTTCTCCATGGCCTTCGTTTTGCTTGTGCGACATGGACGATTTCACCTCTGATGGTAGATTTCTTCTCTTTCGCCTTCGTTTGGTTTGTTTATGTTGTGCGGCTCCTGAGATGTGTTAAAACTCTAGTTTCCCTTTTCCCCGTCTCTTTTTGTTTCCCTTTTTCTTTTTGTTATAAAATTTTACTAAGCTGACTTCATTTTCTACTCTAGTCTTTTTTTCCCCGTTTCTTTTTGTTTCCCTTCTCTTTTGTTTTAATATGTTGTTTTACTATTTTTACTAACTAAACTCTTAAAATTTACTATTGCAAAGTACACCTTTGAATATTTTTACTAACTCAGATTTTTTTTTTTTTTTGTTCAGTTTGTACATTGAATATATATAGATATATGTACCAATTAATTATGTAATTGGTAAATATAGATATAAATGTACCAATCTAATCAATTAATTATATTTACAATATTTTTTTAGTAGAAAATTATTAGTCAACGCATACTAAATAATTTGATTTCGCATTGATTAATTTGTTGTCATATTATAAAATAAAAAATATGTGAATGAGACTAAAAAAATTGATTTTGTCAATTTGATTAATTTTGTCATATATAAAATTATCAATATGTAAATAAAACTAAAAAAAAAAATGATTTTGGCAATTTGATTTTACATTTATTAATTTTTTTCATGTATAAAATTACCAATATGTAATTGGAACTGAAAAACATTGATTTTGTCAATCTGATTTTGCATTGATTAATGTTTTGTCATATATAAAATTACCAATATGTAAATGAAACTAAAAAAAACAGATTTTGTCAATTTGATTTTGCATTGATTAATTTTTTGTCATATATATGTAAATGGAAAAAAAATGATTTTGCATTGATTAATTTATTGTCATATTGTAAAATAGCCAATACGTATAAAATTGATTGTCATATAATTTTTTCAAAAAAAGTCTTCTCGGGGGCACAAAAAAATGTTAACTATGTGAGAAAGGCTCAAAGATGTTTTTTGTAGTTTTATTAATATATCTTTGTTACATTATTTTTTGTGGTTTTATTAGTATTTTTTTAATATTATTTTGATCTTTTTTTTGGTGAGGCTTACGCCTCGCCTCCGCCGTGCACCTTTTTAAACATTGAGCATAACCAAGGTGGAGTTCCAATAAATTCAGGATATGCATCTTCCACCTTTTGCCCACTTTATATAGTTGGGTAGGACACTAGCATGTTTACTCGGCATATGGGGAAACGATAGTAATGAGAGTATTTTTTCAACATAAAACTTTGAGTATGGAAAATACGGCTTCTGGCTCTTAGTATGGAGTAATTTAGGTTGAGCTTTATGCTAGAGAAGAAATAATAGTAGTAAACTAAAAAAGTTATTAACGTGATATCATTGTTCCATGCTTGTTTGTGCGACTTGCGCTCTTCTTATCAAATTATATATATACATATATATATGATGGGTATGTGTGTGGCAGAACATGTGTTTTGGCTTTGTGTGGAAACTGGAAAGAGAGTGTAGGGCTTTAGGATATAAATAGTGTAAATGTTAAATATATTTTTTATTTTAATAATGATTTCTCACTTATAAAGATTGTTCCACTTACAGGTGCCTGTGGCAAATGGGAATGGATCATACCCCTTCTCCGTGGATGTTCCCAGAAACACGAAGTTCTTGTTTTCCAATAGAACAGTCACTCCATCAAGGGCCATTTCAAAAGCGATTGTAAGATTGATATTCTCAAGTCTTATTATAAGTAACAGTGTTCAGTCATGGTTGCTTCCTAATATGCTAATTATGCTAAACCTATTATTGCTGATGCAGGTTTATCTATTAAAACCCGGTGGTTCAGCACAGCGGCTCTTTGAGAAATTGGTCAACCTCTTGGAACAGTTTGTTTTCTAAGACTTTGTGCCTTTTATTTCCAATGAACTACATTGTTAATAACTTGTATTGATTACTTCTCTGTTGCTTATTGTTTCAGATTTTATCACCCCTCTAATGGGGGTCGTTGGACTTATTCTTTAGAGCGTTTTTTGTTCCACTTAGTTATTGCGTTCCAGAAACGCTTACAACATGAGCAAAAGTAAGGATTATGCCTGCATGGTGATATTACAAGGGTGCTACATGACTTGGGGCATTTTTAGTGTTTTTCTAACTATAGAACTATTGATTCAGGATTATTGATAACAGTCGACTGGCTGATCTTGTTCTTGGACAGTCAGAAAGGGCTTCTTTTGTCACTACCGTGCTGAAGTTAATTGATCGTGGCCAATATAGCAAAAATGAACACCTTTCTGAAACAGTTGCTGCTGCAACTTCTATGTTGTCTTATGTGGAACCTTCTTTGGTTCTGCCATTTTTAGCTTCTCGATTCCATATGGCCTTAGAGACGGTGAGTTTCGCAGGCATCATCTTACATTCTAAAATGTTGATGAGTTCTTTTATTTTTTATTTTTTTTATGTCATGCCAAAGCAGCGATCCAAAATAATTGAGAAAAGACTTTGTTGAGTTGAGTATGCATTTTAACCGGATAGGATGCGTTCGTCAAACATGAAGACTGTTGATTTCTATAGCCGTGCTTGATATTTTTTTCCCTATCAAACTTCACTTCTCAATTATTTATATATTTTATCTGGTTAGACGACAGCAACCCATCAGTTGAAGACAGCTGTGACATCAGTGGCATATGCTGGGCGACCACTGTTCCTCACGTCCTTGTCAGCTTCGCCAATGGAGCCAAATGACTTTGATAGTGCTAATTTGTTTGCTGATCTTTTGATGATTTCACTATCCAATGCATTGCTTGGAATGGATGCCAATGATCCGCCGAAAACCTTGGCAACCATGCAACTGATTGGTTCCATGTTTTCCAATGTAAGCACTCACTTTTGATAAACTTATGGATAGAACTCAATTCCAAACGCTAGCTCAAGGGGTGAGAGTGTTCGTGTGTTTATACAGAGAAAATCCCTGGGGTACCCAGGTTATGTGGGACTCTGCTAGCGCTCCCCCTCAATGTCAAGGCTGGGGTCACTCGACAGTCTCTCTACACAGGGCTGAGATACACCAGCTTTGATACCATGATTAACTCATGGGTAGAACTCAACCTTAAAAGGTTGCTCAAGGGGTGAGGTGCTCATGTGTTTTTAACACTGCACATCCCGGGGGTACCCAGGCGACGTGGATTCTGCTAACAACTTCCATAACATATACAATGAATACAAGCATACTTTTTGAGAAGGTTTTTTTCTTGACTGTTATTTTTTATTTTTTTTCCAGATGGCTACCCTGGAAGATAATATTGATGAGTTGTCATTCATGCCAACAGTGCACTTTTCTGAATGGCTTGATGAGTTCTTGTGTCGCTTATTTTCTTTACTCCAACACTTGGAACCCAGTAGTGTTTTGTAAGCCATGACATTCACATGTCAATTCATGCTTCACCTCTTTTGACTTCTTGGAATCTTATTTTTTCTATCATCTTTAATTTGTTGTCGCTTTTCCATTTTCTCCCCTTTATGCCCTTAGTACCTGGGATTTAAGTGGCTAGTTGTGCTACAGGAATGAAGGGGTTCATTCACCGGCCACTTCAGGAACTTTCCTGGTTGAGGATGGTCCTTATTACTTTTGCATGCTAGAAATCTTGTTTGGAAGGCTTTCAAAGTCGCTCTATAACCAGGTTTAGCTTCTTGACTTTGAATACTGAATTAAACTGTAAAAAAAATTGTAAGTTTCTATGGGTTAAGATATTGTCTTAACTTCTCAAAAATAATATTAAACAGGCTCTGAAAAAAATTTCCAAGTTTGTCAAGACAAATATTCTTCCTGGGGCAATTGCAGAGGTTGGACTGCTTTGTTGTGCCTGTGTTCATTCGAATCCGGAAGAGGCAGTTGTTCAACTTGTTGAACCGATTCTGTTGTCTGCTATATCTTCTTTAAAAGGAACACCTTTTACAGGTTTTGGAGGAAGTGGAACTTTTGATGCTTCCGTTTCAAGCAAGGTTTTTCCCGTAATGATTTCAAATCCTTTGCTTTATCTTTCATCTGCTCTCTTGTGATGGAAGTTATTTTTTTCCCCTAGGCGAAACCTACACTTTCTCCAGCTCTTGAAACATCAATTGATTATCAGTTAAAAGTATTGTCAGTGGCGATCAGTTATGGAGGTCCTGCACTTCTTCGTTACAAGGGTCAATTTAAAGAAGCTATTGTTTCTGCTTTTGAGTCCCCATCTTGGAAGGTATTTCTGTGGTTAACATGATTTTTGCTTCATTATTGATTCTAATAACTTGAGGAGCCATGCTAATTTTGCACAAGAGTTGGTCAGTGGTGGTTCTTTGACACTGACACAAGTCAGACACATCTTGGATGTTTCATTCATAGTAAAAAAATAAAGTTGTAATTTTAGACACTAGGCTAACCGCTTAACACGACAAAATTTATACTACCGGGTAATGCTTTCTTTCAGTACAAAAGCAACAATTATGCCTAAAAATAAAATTAGGGGTTTATATAAGTTTATTATAAAATTTGATTATTTATAGTAACAATATTGAGATACACGAAGGTTTTGTCAAAGGAGTGTGGGTAGGAGGAGGACGAATCATCCTAATTAATATGCAAGTATTTACCTGCATACACATCACAGTCATTCGCTGATATATGCACCCCACATCCCATCCTTATTGTGCCATGTCCTTTTTTTTCAAGGACTTGCCATATTGAAGTGCCTATCTTGTGTCATATTCATGTACTGTGGCTCATTCCATCAGTTAGGTAAATGGACACAGTAATGAAACTATTTTTGCAAAAGCTCCCATAGTAGTTGCAGGTTCATTGTATTTTAATTTGTTGAAACTTTTAAAATTTGACAGGTTAATGGAGCTGGTGATCATCTTCTGCGTTCGCTCCTCGGAAGCCTGGTTCTTTATTACCCTATTGATCAGTACAAGTATGTCTGACTCTTTCTTTAATTAACTTGGTTTTAAATTCTTCATACACATGTATATATAGGTAGATGTTTGTTTGTGTATGCATCAATTTATAGGGATACGCTTATGCGCTTATTCATGTATTTATAGGGGTACTCAGTTCGACTCAACAAAGCCTTTTCCCAATTATTTGGGGTCGGCTACATGAATCATATTTTTCTATTCCATTCTGTTCAGTGCAAGTATAGGGATATGTTTGAATTTTTCGTGACTTGTTAGGTGTGTCTTGCATCATTCGTTTGCTGCCGTGTTAGAGGAATGGATAAGCACAAAAGATTTTGCAAATGATGAACCATCTGGGGGCCCCATGTGGCATGTCCCAAGTGATGATGAAGTTCAGTTTGCCAATGAACTCTTAGACCTGCATTTGGAATCAGCTTTGAATGATCTCCTAAGAATATGCCAAACGAAAATTCATTCTGATCCAGGTACCCAAAATTCTTCTATTGGACAGTTTTTACATTTCACTTATAGTGTTTGTTTGGTTAGAGCTTGTGTGTTTCTGGATCTTTGATTGGAAACTTCACATATAAAGTTTGGAGTTTACCTAATAATTGTAACTCTTGGTATGAACAAAGATGGACTCTGTGTGGATTTACCAATTTAGATTCCAAGAAAAGTGCAAAAACTCTAACGAGCACTCAAGTGCACTTTCTGGTTTGTATGTGGGACATATGTAATACTTAATGGTGGACTGATATTTTAAGAGAATATTAAGTTCTCACTGAATGAAAAATGATTTTCTAGAAATCGTTTTAAGTTATTTTTGGTGATATTATCTTGTTCTGATTTGATATTTTTGAAGAGTTCTCTTTGTTAATATCAAGGTTGATTGTTAATAGCTTTATGACAGAATCTAACAACTGTATTAATTTTATTGCACAGGAAATGAGAAAGAGCACTTGAAAGTGACTCTTTTGCGTGTTGATTCGTCATTGCAAGGTGTTTTATCATGTTTGCCTGATTTTAGTCCTTCCTCCACGAATGGGATGGTTGAAGATCCAGTTCGCACTTCCTTCTTAATTGCCGGAGCAACGGGTTCAAGTGTTGGCAGCAGAGCATTGCGCGAAAAAGCAGCTGTTATCATCCATGCAGCCTGCAAGTAATTCAATTTTTCTTTTACTCACCTTTTCCTTTTTCAAATTAATTGGAAGGGTACTTACTGAATCTCACAAATATTTTTCTCATTTGACAGACACTTGTTAGAAGAAAAGTCCGATGACAGCATTCTGTTACTACTTATGGTCCGTATTATGGATTCTATAGGGAACTATGGTATGCACACTGCATTTGGATTGATTGCATTCTTTTGGGATTTTTTTTTGGGTGGGGGGTTGGGGTGGAGGTGGTACTTTCTGTTTTAAATATTTCCTTTTCTTACTTGACATACAGGAAGTTCAGAATATGATGAGTGGTCAAACCACAGGCACGCTTGGAAATTGGAATCTGCTGCCATAATAGAACCTTCAACAAATTTTATTGTGTCGTCTCACTCTAAAGGAAAGAAAAGGTGGAAGTCTTTTTTCTTCTTTTTTGTGTTATTTGAAATAATATTTCAAATTTATGGCGTACTGATTTTGCTTGTATTTTCTCATGCCAGGCCTAGATGGGCACTTATTGACAAAGCATATATGCATTGCACATGGAGATCATCACAATCATCGTATCATCTGTTTCGTACAAGTGGCAATAGATCTCCATCAGACCATGTGATTCTTTTGATGGATGATCTTCTTAACCTATCTTTGCATAGCTATGAAACTGTCCGCACGTGAGTTCTCTACTCTTTTATAGTCATTCTATCCAAAGAAACCATAGCATTGCCTTTAAACAATACATTGCACCGATGCAATGTACATTGTACTTGAGTATTCGTTTAGATATTTGTCTAAGGATATTCAATGTTACTGTTTTATAGGTTTGTGAATTGAACCTCTATGCGTTCGGTTACTATTCAAGAATGTGGATTCCAAGTCTTGGCACTAAAAACTAAGTATTGAATGTTTATTGACTTCCCATGGCGCATCTGATACAAATTGACCTATCTATCGACCTTGAATAGTAATGAAGGTCATGCTAACAACAATAGAGATGAACCAAGACTTTCACGGGAAAAAAGTTGAAATTATGTAATGTTTAGGATAATAAGTGTCTCATTTAGTCTTAAGTTTAGGTTAGTAAGTTGTTGAATTTATTTATGTTTTATTAGATTTAAGAGTCTTGGATATATATAAGCAATTTTAGTAATTGCTGTGCATGGGCTTACTTGTGTTTCCTGGGTCATACCGTGGCTGGGTCCTCTTATGTGGTCTTTTATCTCTTAAGAATCGTCATATCCATATTAGAGTTTCCTATTTTGGAGTCTTGGTTGTACTATAATTACGATTAGTCTGACAACTTACAAATATTTTGAGAAATTTTGTGCGACCTTTATCTTATTAAACTTTTAGACCTGCAAATGCAGCTATATCTTTAAACAACCCATTTGAATACTTCAATCTTATTTTGGGGATACCTACAATTCCTGTCAACACATATTCAACCATAACAATCCAACATTCCGATCAGCCACCAAAATCAGTCTCTTCTTTTGCGCTATCAGTCCCTAATAAATCTGTTTTCCTGATGAATGTGATATTCTATCCCTGCAACATTCAAAAGCCTTAAATAGACGTAGTTAGTTCTGAAAATTCCTGCAGCAAGTTATCTGAATTCAATGCTACCTAACTCTATCAAAACCAACTCTTTAGCCTTGTTCTGTCGATGAACCCTATAAGCCTTTTTCTACTGCTACTTGAAACCCTAAACCTTGAAGCTATACTAACCCAACCCCATAAAATAATTATAGGCATCATGATTCTCTGTTTCCTTGAGTGTTTAGAATCAAATGTGTTCACTTATATTTGTGATGATGCTGTTAGTTTAATTTGTATTCTGAGTTGACATGGTTGTAAATTTGTAATTTTAATTGATCATGTATTTTTTCTTGATATCTACAGTGACGCTAAATGTTGGAAGCCTTGGAGTTTAATGGTGTAGAGTATTGTTGAACTTAGAAATTTATCATGTTTTTGTTGTAATTTTTTACAAGTATAGCATGGGACATGACCACTGAATGTGGAGCTAGATATATACTGAAGATTCTTTTTGATTTACAAATAAATAACTAATTCTTTTGTACTTATATTAAAGGACTTGAAATAGTCTCCAACTCATGATGATTTAACGAGCTACGAAGATAATGACAAGAGATGGAAAATCCTGATTTTAGTTTACAGAATGCTAACAGAATCCTACTTGAAGTGGTGGTTTCTTCAACCTCTTCATCATATCATCTTGCCGTTTATGCTAGATAAAAATATCTTCTCTCTTTTATCTTATTTTAAACATCGACAACTCATTGAATAATATCTAGTAGATTTTATTTTTCTCCTCTCTCTCTCTCTCTCTCTCTCTCTGGCAGTAAGACTATGATATCTGATTTAAGTAATTGAACTGGTCCCCAGACTCGCTGGAAAATCTCTCTTGAAAATGATGAAACGGTGGCCATCTATGATTTCCAAGTGTGTACTCACTCTTACTGAAAACTTGCGGAACTCCACCTCACCAGAATATGTGGTCTTAGGGTCATGTGCAGTTCTTGCTACACAAACTGTTCTCAAGCATCTGACAACGGTAGTCATTTCGGATACTGCGTAACAGGTTTTTTATTTTTATTTGTTTTTATTATTTATTAATTTTATAGGTACTTACTGTTGATACTTTTTTTATTACCTCTCATTCCAGGATCCGAAGGCATTTTCTTCATTCCTTCTTGGAATTCTTTTAAGGTAAACTTTTTTTCCTCCAACTGATATAATTGCATTGGCTTTGTAGCCTGAGATTCTATCATTGCACAAGGATGTCATGAATTTTTCTTACTTTATCTTTGTTTCTCCTGGAAGTTCCCATCATGAATCATTGAAAGCTCAGAAAGCAATTAATGAGGTAAGATTTCCCGTAAGAAATATTTATTTATTTTATTGCCCCCTCTCTATTTTCTGTTTTATGCATATAAATTTGGTTAATCTCAACAGCTTTTTGTCAAATACAACATCTACTTCGCGGGAGTCTCTAGAAGTATTTTCCGGAAAGCGGAAAACAATTTAGATGGGACAGATTTTGCTGTTTTGGTATCTGAGATTGGTTCTATGAGTTTTGAATCCACCAACCTGCACTGGCGGTAAAGATTTCTGTCTTTTGAGCCATTGAACTTTCATACACATGTTCTTGTGTAACTTTTTAATTTAGTCAATGGCCTATGTTGGCCTGTTGTTTGGACATACACCAACCTTTTGACATCAAAATAATAGAAGAGGAAGGTCCCTTGTAAATAATTTCAGTTGAATGAAATCCACTTACTCTTTTGCTTCACAAAAATGTCCATTGGTGAAATGGATCTTTTTGGAGGTGGCCCTATGCAGATAGGAGCTTTTTGATGCGGTCCAGATACTTCACCGAAATCACATATATATTACCCCCAATTTTATGGCATTTGGAGTGCAGCCTATTTGATAAAGTGTCTTGACTTTTGCAAATGCTATTGTTGTGGTAGGGAACTAATTGTGGATTACTCCGCCGAAAATAAGACATGCCGCTTTCGTTGATGTACTTGCATATACGTTCCCCTTATAATTAGAGATACGGGTATCATATCTCATATGATGCAGGTACAGGGAGCAAAAATAAAAGACTAGGATATGATACGGCAGGAATACATAAATAAAAAAATAATATAATATATTTTTATGTTTGTGAACAAAATGGCTACAAAAAATATTTTAGTCATTAAAATTGAATAAAACATAAAATCAACAAATCAATATTCACTATTCATTCAAAAAATGAAAGAAGTCAATCTTTTTTTTTTTCCAGGAATATATCAAAGAATGAAAGGAGTCGAGCTTCAAATAAAGTAATATCAGATAAAAAATGAACAGATTAAGAAGAAATATCAGACCATATCTGAACATACTACCACATAACTAAATTGTACTAGTTATATAAAATATGAAATAAAAAGAAAACTGAAAATACTACTAGCAGAACATAAGCAATAGAGCATGAGATAAAAAATAAAGAAAAATATATATTTTACATGAACAAACTACCAGCAGATAAAAAAAAAATCAACAGAAGGAAAACAAAACCTCTTTCTTTGTTTCCTACTGATGGTCTTTGGTAAAATAACGAGTTAAAAGTTTTGTTTTGGCTTTATATTAGACAAACTTGTAAAAACTACAGATTTGGCTTCAAAATATTACAAAAAAACCTCGCCGAATCCCTCATCCGTATCCCCACGTGTCCAGGCGTATTGTTTAAATAATTAAAAAAATTCTGGATACTTTTTGGGCGTATACTGTATTTATCAGAATGCATTGGGCAAGTATCGGTATCCTATACTTGCCCGATACCGGTATGGGAACCCCCATAACAAGTATTGGTGCTTCCTATACATTCACTTGTAAATGTGCTCTTTGTAGACATTGTAGATCTATTCGACTTAAATCTTAGTAAGATTGAATCTGATTATTTCCGTTCTTTTTGTCAGGTATAATCTGATGGCTAATAGAGTTCTGCTGTTGTTGGCGATGTCATCTAGAAATGATCCAGATTCCTCTTCAAAAATTCTGACTGAAGCTGCAGGTCAGTTTTAGTGCTTGGTTGGATCATAATTTAAACTGGAAATATACATTTACCACTGCTTAAATTCATTTTTGAAGTCATAATTAGTAGCAGTCTTGCAAGCAACTAAATTCCAATATTTGAAAATTTGATGTTAAGGCTTATGAATTTTCAGGACATTTCTTAAAGAATTTGAAAAGTCAACTTCCACAGACAAGAATACTTGCAATTTCTGCTCTAAATACACTGTTGAAAGAATCACCTTATAAACTGCCAGCTGAAGAACAACCTGTTTTTGCCGGGGATTCACCCGGGAATATCAAGTCCTCTCTTGAAGAAGCTCTAAGTCATATATTCCAGGAAGAGGGATTTTTTAGTGAGACTTTGAATAGTCTTTCTCATGTTCATATTATCTCTGACACAGAAAGTGCATCTCGGGGAAGTCATGGAAGTTCTTCCATTCAGAGCTTGGCAGACAAATCAATCACTCGTTTCTATTTTGACTTTTCATCTTCGTGGCCTCGTACCCCTAGTTGGATTTCTTTATTAGGAAGTGATACTTTTTACTCAAATTTTGCTCGAATATTTAAGCGGCTAATTCAAGAATGTGGCATGCCTGTTTTACTGGCACTCAAAAACGCAGTGGAGGAGTTTGTGAATGCCAAGGAGAGGTCAAAGCAGTGTGTTGCTGCTGAGGCTTTTGCTGGAGTGCTGCATTCTGATGTCAGTGGTCTTCTACAAGCATGGGACAGCTGGATGATGGTTCAATTGCAGAATATTATTCTTGCACCATCAGTGGAATCTATTCCGGAGTGGGTAGCTTGTATACGATATGCAGTTACTGGGAAGGGCAAACATGGAACAAGAGTTCCTCTTCTGAGGCAAAGAATCATGAATTGTCTGATAAACCCTTTACCACAGACAGTAACTACCACCATAGTTGCCAAGCGATACACTTTCCTTGCTGCTGCATTCATAGAGATATCCCCACCGAGAATGCCAGTGGCTGAAATACAGCTCCATAATAAACTTCTGGAGGAGTTGCTGAGTAATATGAGCCATTCATCTGCCCAAGTAAGCTCTTTTCATATTATTGGTCTATGTTCAAAGTCGTATTGTGAAGTTGTACTCAATCATCGCTTTACAGGGGCCAGTTGCCCTATCTTGTTACCCTAGAGCTCACTGCAGGATACTAATGTGCAGAATATTGCATGCCTTTTTTAGTTTTGTGGGAAGAGTTTTTCGTATAAAAAAAAATTCTGTTCCTTTGCAACTTGACGAGTGCCAAAAGTCTGAAACCAAATTAGTTTGATAATTTTCCCTACTATTAGTTGCATAATTTGACAATCCTTACTGATAATTTATTTTGAAATATCTAAATCAAGCAGTGATCAGTTTGTTTATCCTTCCTTTGATGATGATGGTGATTGGATCTAGGCACCGGTTAGTTATTGCTGTTTGGGGTTTAGCACCCACAAAAAAAAACTATTATACATTGACCGCCAATTTAGACGGATTCTGTCCATTGACCCATATTGACCGTCATTTGTTCAGTACGTTACTAAAATACCCTAACACAACTAAGAAAAAAAAAAGAAAGCAAAAATTATCAACCCACACCCCCTCTCTAAATGATTTCTCTCTCTCTCTCTCTCTCTCTCTCTCATCGTCAGCTCAAACCCTACCTACCCGGTACTACCATCCCGCCTCTATTTCTCTCTCCACTGCTCACCTCCACCACCAACTCAAACGTCCTCACCTCCCAGCCCGTCTCTCTCTTAGCCTCTGTTTACTCTCTTCTCTCTCTCTCTCTCCCTTTCTCTCTCTTGTTGGCATTTGTTCGGATCTGAATTTCAAGATCTCTCTCTCGTTCTCTCTCTCTCTCTCTCTATATATATATATATATATATATATAGATTTTCCATGGCTTCATTATTTATTTGTAATTTACAGAAGCTTTGAAGCTTCTTTCATGGAAGATATATATCTATATATATAGAGGGAGGGGTATTTTATTAAATAGTAGATTCTGTTTAAAATTGGGAGTCAATGGTATAATATTTGTGATAGGTGATAAACCCCAAACGTGGTCCAAATTACCCTTAATATTATTGATACTTTATATCAGTTCTCATTTTTTATTGGCTATAAAACTCTGAAGTACATGCATATAGGGCTCCATGATAGTTATGATACTAAGTATAGATCGAAATTAGAATACATATCTTGTTACATACTATCACATTCTTCGATATTTGGCATTCTCGTCTCTTAAAAGAACTGTTATGAGACACTCCTGTTTCCTGTCCTCTTTAAAACACTGGATTATTCTCAAAGGCAAGGAAAATTGATCTAATTATAGATTTTATATTATATATGTGGGTGGTCCTATATACACGTTTGCATGTGCCTGGGTATTTAGGTGTAACTGTTCAACAAATAACCTGTCATTTCTATTTTCTATTTTCTTTTTTTTTTCTTTCTTTCCTTTCTTTTTCCTTTTTTTTTCCCTTTATTATTTATTCATTCTATGGGGAGGGCTATAAATAAATTAAATAACATAATATTATCCATTGATATCCCACGTCAGTCTTGAACGTGAAAGATGTTTCTACATGATTGATTAGTTTATGATTTTTTCCCGTCTTAATGGGTTGGATAAAAATGCACCTCTACATTGAACATTTGAACCCCTTTCCACACTATCATTATGCAATAAATTTCAGCTTTGCTTCAATGATTTTCTGATGTAAATTTTTTCTGTTTTTTACATCTTATTATGACGTATTCTCGAAGATATTTCGTCCTCACCGTAGTGTATATAATTTTTATACAAATAAAAGTTAGTTTCTTGTCTAAAAAAGTTGATGCATGTTGTGTGTCGAATAGGTTAGGGAATCAATCGGTGTTACCCTTTCTGTGTTGTGCTCAAACATTCGGCTTCATGAATCCTTCATTCATAATAATCTACATGATGGGGGAAACAGTGACGTGGATGGAAGACTTGAAGGGAGAATCTGGGATCGATTTCTAATAGAACAAGCATCAGAACTTGTAATGAATATCCAGAATGCTAGTCACTCTGACAATATGGAGATCTCAACAGATGCAAAAACTGAGAACGGATTATCAAATGGAAACTCTCAAGATGATGTTAAATGGATGGAAACGGTACTGATTTCTATAATTATATCTCTTCAAGTTCCCTTGGCTTATAACCTTCTAATGATCTTCTTCTCTTTTCTTAATATGTAGTTGTTCCATTTTGTTATCTCATCTTTGAAGTCTGGAAGATCTTCATTCCTGCTGGATGTTATTGTTGGTCTTCTTTACCCTATTATCTCCTTACAGGTATGTAAACAATTTCAATCTTTTTTCTATTAATCTGTTAGTTCGTGCTTGAGGTTCCTAATTGTTTCTAGCATTCACAAGCTCATCTCATCATGTGAATTAGTTAACAAGATTTTGATTCGTGTATATATTACCTTGTAGAGGAAATAATTTGAAAATGGTAATTGCTTAACCAATAGAAGGCACAATTTCATGATATTGAGAATTTTGTACGTTTATGAAAAGTATGTGATGGTGATGTGTAGTTGGGAGAGGAAACGACTTGATTGTACTACTCAACAACAACAGCAACAACAACAATTAGAGGCCAAGAGCCCAATTGCTTTTTCTCATTCAGTGTCCTTACAAGAGGGAGGAGCCTTCTATTTATAGAGTATAATGAAATAAAGGAGAGACTTCTAGAAGGATGATGTCATAAGATAATGCACTGACATCATCAATCTAGAAGCTTCTCAAAATTTCTAAAGACTAAAGTACAAAAATAGCCTTCAAATGCTCATGCTCCCGCATCACTTCCCTATAGTGCCGATAGATTCGGGGTCAATTAGGGTTGTGTTTCGGCCGGATCGGATCGGAAAATGCCTATTCAGAAAAAAAATCCTATTTTTTCGGAAATAAAACAATTATTCCAATTTCTGATCCGATTTTTTTGGAAAATTAAAAAAATTATGAATTCGGAAAAATCGGCAGAAATCGGAAATTCACAAAATATATTAAAAATCCAGAAATTTCAGAAATTCCAAAATTAAAAAAAAAAATTATGGATTTTCGATTACTCGAAATTCTCATTTTAAAGAAACAAAGAAAATGGCTTAACCCAACATGTAAATACATGAGGATTTTGCCCATTTTTTCATTTGTGTAGAAGTTAGGAGGATACTCTTCTTTTATAGAGCACATTTTGAAGCCCTCTCCCTCTCCCTCTCCCTCTCCCTCTCCCTCTCCCTCTCCCAACCAATGTGGGATATGGGAAACTTTCAAAAAATTGGAAATCGAAAAATAATTCCGAAAAAATTCGGAAAAATAGGATCGGCCTAGTTTCGGAAAAATCGGATCGGAAAAATCGGAAATTCAGAATTATTTCCGATTTCTGATCCGATTTTTTTCGGAAAAATCGAAAATCGGAAAATCAAAAATCGGCAAACTAAAATTTCATTCCAAATTCGGAAAAAATCGGATCGAAAATTGGAAAAATCAGAAAGTTCGGAAAAAAAACACAGCCCTACGGTCAATGCGCTGCAACATGGTCTCAGTTTTTCAAGTATCTTTGGCCTTCGACTGACCTTACCATTGGATGAGGAAACGAGTGGTCACCAGAAGGGGAGAAAGCATTTTAGATTTTAGGACTCCCTCAACACGATCAAGGTGGGAGCGGACAGGGTGGCCTTCAACTTGGGGGAAGATGTATCGGGGGAATGGTGACTTGGAAGGGAGAGAGGTCGGCAACGTTGAAAGTACGGTGCATGTAGAACTTGGCCGACAAATCAACCTCATAGGCATTGTCCCTATAATCGCGTTCCCAGATCATGAAAAAATAACAAAACGACGCATTTGAAACTTGTGCCCTTTGCCCCGAAGGCACACGTGCTTTTTGAAGGTAAACTATGACCAAGTCATTGGGATGGCGTGATCTTTGTAGGAGGCGTACGTGACACCTTGCCTACTAAAATACCGGGTGGCCAGCCCGTGATCAAAATAAAACGTTGGTCTCAAATGGCTCATTCTTAGCATCACTGTCGAAAACTTTTTAAAGTTACTAACCACCTAGTAATTTAATTAGACTGGTGCCAAATTTTATCTTTTTTTAATTGACAACATGTGAAAATCAAATAATAATTAAACCATCCACACAAATTGATAACTGAATCCAACAGAGATGAATAACATAAATAAAGATAACTGAGTCAACTATCGGTTCAACAGTAAAATACAACAGTAATTGAAATCATAACCTGGATACAGAAAGTCCAATAAATAATCGAATATTAAATTTGAGGGCGACATGCCCAAAATGAGTACTGAAGTAAAGATTCTACACTAGGAATAAATGAGAGAAACATCTATAGTAAAGTCCTGCAACTTCCACATGAGCTGCAGCTACGCATCCCTTGATAGAATCCTCAAACTGGGCGTCCTTGAGGCTGGAGAACTAAAATGTTTTGAAAAAGATTTTGACACGGGTCAGAGCCCAAATAAAACATTTTGAAAATATTTAGCAAGCAGTTAAATTGCAATAATTAATATTTAAGCTAGTGTCGCACTCACTTGAGGTATAACTCATCCCTCTTCTAATGTGCACACCTAACGCTTTCCTGCTAACCTTCCTAGTTAAGCTACCCCACCTAACTAGTCGTATCACACTTCTTGCTGCATACTATCTCGTTGTGCCCACCCGTATGGCCCATACAATATGTTACTGGATTCTTTATATCAATTAGCCAATTATGAATTTCTCATTATATTTTTAATCCTCCACTTACTAAGGTTATTTTAGATGTCACTATCTTTCTTATCAACTAATTACACACACCATAGAATAAGTTATAAGCGTATATTTATCACTTCGTTACATATATACTAATATGACACCCCTAGGCTGAGCTGCGGTGCACGTATATCATGCTATCATATCCCAATACATCATCTACCAAGCACACATAAACATAGTAGAATAAAATGCCAGTATATATATTTATTATTCTAATTATATATATATACCAGATAACACCCCTAGGCTAAGACTCGCGGTGCATGCATACTCTGCTATCAAGTCCCGGTACATCACATACTGTATAAATGACTATTGGTTCCGTATCTCACTCGAATCATCATCATAAATCACACATATCGGAGGCGAATATAGTTCCAAGCCTATGGGATACGCACATATCCACGCACCCGTATGACAATCATCACTATCATTATCACAGATAGCCCTACCTAGGTTCTATATTCCGAGACACAAGTCAAAAATCCCCCCAAAGGCTCATCAGGATATGACTGTCCGGACGCGAAAACCTCCAGCAAGCAGCGTAGGTATGTCATACACATAAGAATTCATGCAATAGGTATACACACAACCCATATATTTATATCATCAGTATTGGTACACACACGACCTATAATATATGTCCCATACGTAGCATATATAACTCCCGTGATATTCTATATATTATCAAATTTTGATTATACTTCTCATTGTATACTTCCGAGTATCCCCCACTACTCGAAGTGTGCCAATTATTCGTTAACTTATTTCAATAAGTAATTTGCTCATTACCAAAAGGTCTAAGTCGTAGGTTCGTTCACCTTCACCGTAACTCATTCTCATTCCGAATTCGTTGCATTTAAATTACACCTATTAATCCAATTAATCTCACATTAATCAATTTATTAAAGTAGTGTCACCAAACTACAATGCTCCGGCTCACTCATTCGGTCCGTAACTTCACCCTTTAGAATGAATTACACCAAGTCCAACTATTAGGTAAAACACCCTTTATGAAATTCAATATTTGATAATTTATTATATGCATCTATAATAAATTAAACCGGCTACTCTATGCCTAACTCCCGTCGCACTAGCGTAAAAATATCCGAGTCACGACCCCGACTCTTAATTCTATAAGTATTAACTCACATTCATATTTTCATTTCAAGATACCAAGCACATCTCAATCTAGTCCGTATCCTAATTTCACCCGAAATTTCCATACGAATCCATTCATATATTTTCGAGGGTGGTTAATCTTAACACTCTAAATCCATACCTAGAATTCATTCCCATCCAATTTGAAGGTAAAAATAGTGTTCCTTAATATTTTTCAGAGTCCTACACTCATCTACGGACATCCCTAAATAATCCAGATTTTATTTCTCCCAAAGAATTTTGGTTTCAGACACCCTTCTGTGATAAAATCATAACTAATTCAAAAAAAAATAAAAAAAATACCAAATTGGCGGCCACACGTTCGTAACAAAAAAATCTATCTCCATGCGCAAAACCTAGGGCCGTTTGAACGGCAACCAGAGTCGTTCAAACGAGATCCAATGTCCTTTGAACGACGTCTAATGTCGTTTGAAACATGCTGATCAACTTCTTCGCTGATCTCTTTTCCGCCATTTTTAACCCATTGGAGCTTCTGTACTGCTTCTCCGAATGTAACCCGACAAAGATAACCTAAAACCCACCCCTAATATGGTTTGTAATCATCATAGTAACCTTAAACATCATCTATTTTCATCAAATGTTATTAAATCCCCGAATTGGGTTTTCACGGTTTCATACAATCGTTTTCAGAATTTCGATTTTATAATCCCAATTACTTCACATCTACTATTGGATATCTAATATAATTCGAATTCCAACCTCACTAAATCATAGAACATCGTCAATTGCATAATTAATCTGCACAATAACCTCAAATCATCAAAACCCATTTTATATAATAACTAACTCCCCAAAACCAATTTCTTTATCATACCCACTATGATATGAATCGAAATACTGTAATTAAATTGAAAGCAAGTAGAGAGTCTGATTTCCTTTGATGTAGACGAAAATTTGACGAAGAACACTTCCATTTCTTCTTTTGATTTGGCTCCCAAAAAACTCTCCCAATTCCTCCTCTTTTCTCCTTTGCAAAACTAGGGTTTTCTTTTTGAGTTGTATCTGCTCCAACCTCTCTAATGTAGGTTTTATATTCTTAATTCTATTTTTAAGCTTTTGGGGCAAATTGAAATGGCCCAAACACCCCCGTGTGAGCCCGGTGATGCCAAAAAATACTCCGAGACCCAATTACTACCCCCGGGTACTCTTTTCTGACTATTTCGACCCTTCTGGACTCAACCGTGCACTCAGAATCGCCGTCCGAGTTACTTAACTAAAATATCCAATTTCAATCTCAAATTACGACAAATGTATTCTTAAAAGAAATAATTCGAATTAATTTAAATTTTAATTCTCCAAATTAAATAATTTCTCCAAATCATCAATTTAGTTTAAATTCTAATTCACCAAATTAAATAAATTATTTATCCTAAAAAATATGGGGTGTTACAGCGTATATGCATTGGAAGGCGGGCACGAACATAACATGAATGGAGGTCATGCGGTTAGCGATTTCAACGACCTGGGGGAGGGTGTGTGCTAGCCGGGGTTGTAGGAGGTAATTATGCCAAATCTAACGGTATGAGGGGAGGGGTACCCAAAACAATTTGGAATGGAATGGAGAAAGACAAGCAACGCAGTTGATGGCATTGTTGCAGCCGTATTCGGTCTGAGCAATGACTACATCCCATAGCTGTGGCCAACGGTCTGGGGGTGGAATACTTGAGCAAATATCACAGTAAACCCCACAAGGTCCACCAAAAGTGGCTTGTAAAGCAGATATCTCTGTCGGAAGTGTAATTACGTGGAACACCGTGCAAACGAACAATTCCTTGAAAATAGAGGGTGGCCACATGGGACGCATCTGCCGTGCAGGAGCAAGGTATGAAATGCGCCATCTTGGAGAATCGATCGACGACAACGAAGATCGAATTGGGCCCGCGAGTGGTGCGGGGGAGGCCCACAATAAAGTTTATAGAGACATCCAAGCAAGGGGTGATCGAGAATTGGTAAAGGGGTGTATAAACTGGCATTGGAGTAGTGCCCCTTAGCAACAAGTGTAACATCAGTGAATGAAGGCGTTTGTTTCCTGTCGCAAAGTAGGACAGAAGAACCTCTCCCTAAGGGCCACATAGGTGCACGCGACACCCATGTGGTCAACAAGGTCGTTAGAATGAACCTCGACAATGATCTTCTTTCTCTCGAAGGGAGGATGCAAGAACGCATAGAGCAGTTCCACGAAAAAGAAAGACATCCTGTTGCAATAAGTCCTCCGAAACGCCATTATGCTATTGGCAGTTGGTAAGAATATGGTCAAAATGGGTGTAAGAAGAAATTTCGCCCCTTGTCGAACCCCAAAACTTGACTACGAATAATGATCAAAACGTGGTTGTAGCGGCTAAGAGCATCACGACCTAGTTTTCTTTCCTTGGTTTGTACTTAAGGTGGAAGGTGTAACGCTGGAGGTAGGTTGTACATTTGGTGTGTCTATTGCTCTAATGCGCTGGTTATGAAGATATCAAAGGGTTTCGTGGTTCGATTTGATGACGAAATCCTTATGTAGAAGATAGGACTATGAGATTTTGAGTGCCTTGACGATGGTGTACAATTCTAGATCATATGTCGAATATTTCAGGGCAGCCCCTAAGAGCTTTTGGTTAAAAAAACAAGACAGATATGTAATAGTCGGAAGAATTCTGGAAGTGCTTAGTGCGGTGGTGATTAGGGTCTTGATGCGGCGGAAGCCATGATCCGTGTTATCAATCCATCGAAATTCAACATTGGAGGAGGTGCTTATCAAATCTGTAATTGGAGTCGTAACCGTGCTAAACGCGATAATAAATCGATGATAAAAGATGGCGAGACCGTGAAAACTGCGCACCAATATGGCGAAGGTGGGGGTGGGCCAATCAACTTTAGCCTTGACCTAGAGGAAAGAGTTGGAAACCACATAACTCAAAAAGGTGTTTGACGGAACCATGAATGAGCACTTCTTTAAACGGAGATAAAAGTGCTCGACTCGAAGGACTGCTAGGACATGTGCCACATGGATAAATGCTCCTCTTCCAATCTGTTGTAGATTAGGATATCGTCAAAGTAAACTACCATAAAAGGCATAGCGGTCCACTCGTATAAACCATCCTTCATTTTAGAAGCGGTACTCCATTCATCGTCAGACTGCATGCGAATATGATTATATTTACTCTTGAATCAAGTTTAGAAAATACCAATGCCCCATGTAATTGATCAAACATATCCTCGAGACGGGGATAGCAAATCGATACTTGATGGTGATCTTGATGGCACGGTGCAAGGGAACATACTCTCTGATATGTCATAGCTCTGTCACCTGCCGCTGTAACACCTCGTGCTCGGTTGGGGATACTCGGTAGTTAGGTACATTGAGAAGTGTCGCCCCTGGAACAAAGTCGTTCGCATGCTGAATGTCGCGAATCGGGGGGAAGCTCGGGTGGACCAGCCATCGAAGTAAGAGTATAGAAAGTCTTGGATCTCGGGAGGTATGTCGGCCTTGAGTGTGCCGATCGTTTTGACTAGCGCGTAACACAAACCACTCCCTCCTTCAGCTTTGGTAGATCAGTGTGGGAATTGAGGGCGGTGGGCTGCAGGGAATAAAGCTTGCGCATTGGCTTGATCATGATCGGATGCCCCCGGTGCTATCTAAAAGTATGTGACAAACACGCAAATCAACAATTGTGCACAACACCTCGTCGGCGTATGATTCGATAGAGAATGACACACGACACTATCGGCTTGGGACTATAGAATTTTTGCTTCCCAACCCCCCAATACGGCACGACCTGGCAAGAGGATCCGTAGGGAGACCCAACTTATGGACCATCTCTTGAGCGACAGGGTTATCGTTGGCTCCTTTGTCGATGATAATGGTGCATAAGTGCCCCTTGGGCGTGCAATGGATGAAGAAAATGCTCGTCTGCTACCATACGAAATCATCATAGGCTCAGAGCTGCCATAAAGGGCATGGGAGATCACAAGGATGTGCGTGGTGTCCGCGGGTGAGGAGGTTTCATGGATGGCTAGTATGGGGTTAAGGGCGGCATGCTTCTCCTCTTTTTGATCAGAGGTCGAATCGATTATCCGAAGAAGAGTTAGGCTAAAAATTTAGGATACATTCGATTTATGTTATTGCGCTGATGCTTCCTTCCAACTAACAAGTCATTCTTTACTTTTTACCTCATTTTTTTGATAAACCTCTCAAAGAGGTTCGAATAGCATCGACTAATATCACTTAAAATATTGTTAAAAACATTGCGAAAACCAAAAAACATTGTTATCACGGGGGTGGCGAGTCGAACATATTTCAGACCTTGAGACCTCTGTTGAGACTGCCAGAACATATCATGCCGACGACAAATGGATCGTGCATCCGAGAGCGGTAGGTGAGGTGGAATCTGGAGAATGCTCAAAGACAGGCAGCCATCATAGAGGGGAAAAGCATATGAGTGGATTTGGTTTGAAGGGGGCTCGGTTTGGCCCAATGATGGGGTGAAAATAGTCGGGTTGTTAGTAGGCGGATCAGATCGAATGTTTTGGGGTTGTAAAGCTAGGGTTTGTTAAGTATTTTGAAAGGGGCTGTGAAAATTTGTTGTAATGGCTGGTTTTGTGTTAGATCTGTTTGGGGATGACTCGGATGGAGGTTTTCCGGCATGGAGAGGGGTTGCCGGTTGGTTAAAGGTGGACGGGAGTGCCGGCGCAAGCGGGAAAGCATAGAGCCTTCACTGCTAGGTTGGGCTGGATCTGATGTCACTAGTGGAGTCTTGGTCGGGGAGTAGGCTGGGGTGATTCGGCATGGTTGTAAGGAGCTCGGAACTATTCAGAGGGTGTTTGCCGGCTGGAGTTTTGTCTGGTATAGTTGGAATCTTTCCCAAGCCGTGGTGATGACCTAGGGCTTGACTGATATGGAAAAGCTAGGGTTTCAACCCCAATCTGAGATCTGACAGAAGATTGAGGTTGTAGGATTCCGCAACTGGGGTTCAGACCCTCGGAATGGCTGGTCAGGGAGGTAGGGTTGGTCCATATCTCATTGGGGTGACACTATCTGTAGACCTAATTGCTGGTATCCATTATTGAACAACCAAGAGTGAACGACGCTCTGATACCAATTTGATGTGTAGTAGGGCGCGAAAGCGATTTGATTATACTACACAACAACAACAACAACATTCTGAGGCTAAGGGCGCCCAGTTGCAATTTCTCATTCATCTCTCAAAAATAAAGTGTCTTTACAAGAGGACGAGCCTTAAATTATTAGAGGACAATGAAATAAAGGAGAGGCTTCTAGACCGATGATGTCACAAGATAGTGACCCTCAATGGTGCCATCATCAATCTAGTAGAGCTTCTCAAAATATCTAACGACTAAAGTACAATTTGATTTTGCAGCCACTACACAAATTGTCTTTTGTAAAATTGTAAAACATGAAGCTTTATATTTTATTTTTACTAATTTGAAAACCTGCAGTTTGAACTCAAAGATGAGCTGTTACACTTAATTCTTTACATACTTCAGAAGCACAATGGCTGCAAATTCTTTACATACTTTAGGTTTGATGGTGTACGTAAGCCCCCAAACAACACTTCTCAAAACTGTGTATGTTACTTTATTTTAAAGTATACGCATTGTAAAATGTACCTCAGAACTGCATACATTAGTTTATTTTTCTAATTACTGTACCTCTTGGCATTATTATGCTGATTATATAAGGGCATTACTCTTCTGTATGTAAGAAATATGATTATTTTTTTGAAGGAAACCTCAAATAAAGATTTGTCTACACTGGCCAAGGCAGCTTTTGAATTGCTTAAGTGGAGGATTTTCCCAGAACCTCATCTTCAGAGAGCTGTATCGATTATTCTTTCTTCAGCCAATGATTCCAACTGGCGGACTAGATCTGCAACTCTGACGTTTTTGAGATCTTTTATGTATAGGTATGGTACTTATTCAAGGGTTCTCGTACATATTTATTTTCATAATAAATAGAAGAAAATATCAGCTTTTTACTTTGTGCTGTCACAGTGTAGGGTTCTAACAAAATAATAAAGTAAATGTCCTCACAGTGTGCTGTCACAGTGTAAATATCAGCTGTTTATTTTCATAATTAATATTTCAAGATATACGAATCTAGTGAGCTCACATATCACTCATATGAATAAAGTAAACCCGTCACTTATGCTGGTTCAATCGACAATATCATTTTTAGCGGTTTCTCTTTTATTTTTGCTAATGCGAGGCCTTCTCTTGACTAGATAAATAGTATCACCCCTTTTTTTTTGTCACTTAGTTTAGTATCCTTATGACCACACAGATTCAAAAGTATAGACTCTTTAATAATTACTGTTATTGAAGTTGCAGTCTTTCTATAACAGGCACACTTTCATTTTATCTGACGTGGAGAAACAACAAATCTGGATTACAGTCGAGAAGCTACTTTCAGACAACCAAGTGGAGGCAAGTTTCTGGCTTTGAGCCTTTAAATGAATAGTGATATGAAATTATGATTTTGAATCTCTTATATATATCATGCAAACATCCATTGCTTTGTTATGCAATCTAGTCCCACTTTATTGTCCTAATTGCTAGAAACAAAGTAGACTGTTGGTGCCACTTGTGCGCTCAGAAATTAATATTTCACTGTTAGGTGCCTAATTTGTAATAAGCTTCTACTTTCCATTTTCCAAGTACTGCATAAATATGTCAACAAACATGCTCTGGCCATGATCTATATGGATGAGCGAAAGAAGTAACTTAATTGGCTAACTATATGATAAAAACTGGAATAAACTATAGTTGAATTTGCCATATTTGAACCTTTTGTTTTCCTTGGTAGGAATATGTGTTAGATTTACTCTTAGTATCTGCCGTTATCATTATTCTATTCCTTTGAATAGAAAAGCTCTGGTCTTGGATTGAGCAAGTTCAGTTACAATCTATGAAGCACCGACACTCTCCCGGAAGGCACGAATCTTGTTTGACACGTGTCGGACACGCGACACGCTCCGACACGCCCCCGACACGCGAGTCCCAGAGTGTCCTGTTTTTTTTTAGTTGGACACGCTGGGGACACGCTCCCGACACGCTGAGGACACGCTGTGTCCTTTCTCTCTCTTCTGTTTCTTTGTTTTTCTTTGGTTTTTTCTTTGTTTTTCTTTGCTTTTGTCTTTGTTGTTTCCTCTTCCCACACAATGGTATGTTATGCCATTGTTTCTCCCTCTTTATGTTATACAACAACAGCAAAAAAAAATATAAGCAACAGCAAAAAAAAAAAACAGCAAAAAAAAAAGTAAAGAAACATAAAAAATGCCACCGTCTTTTGTTCCCTTCTGATCTTGCCCTGTTTTTTACACGTTGGTTGGTTTTTATTTTTAGATGAATGTGTTTTATTTATGATTTTAATGTTAAAGTGTATTTGAATATTGTTTTGTATGATCAATTTTCTTAATTTTATGTTAAGAATGCTCTAATAATGTATTTTATGGAAAAAAATCTGTTTTATTTCTTTTATATATATTTAAATATATATTATATATTATACATATCCTAGCGTGTCGTATCCTAGTTTTTAGAAAAATCACGTATCGCGTGTCGTGTCGAAACAGGTATTGAGTGTCGAGTCCGTGCTTCATAGGTTACAATACATGTAAAACCTCCTATATCTGCTATTTACAATAAGTTGACCGGGTCACTATATGCTGAACCTTCATAATAAACAATAGAATAGTGATAAGGGCAGATACTAGAGCAAGTATGCAACACACAGAAATAACAAGTAACTGAAACATAAAAGAATATGTGAATGAAGGAAAGAGGGTGGTTTGGCAAACATTTGAATATGGAATTTGAAGTTAAACGTAAAATGTTGTAATAAGAAGCGAATTGCGGATTCTTCAGAGTGAAGTTCTTGAAAGACATTGTGAAATAACAAAGTTATTCAAGATACTGGACCAATAGCAGTATTTTGTTCTTTTACATCATGATTGCACATGCTACAAAAGCTGGGAATAAGAAACAATCTCCCTCACATTTAATTTTCCAGTCGTAGTTGACGAACCTTCTTTTTTGTCTGTTATTTCTTGCAAGTACAAGTTCATAATATTTCTGTTCAACTCTATAAACCCATTAGCTTCTTATGAAGTTCCAACCCCGCGGGATGAACTAAGTAGCACAAACATGTCCATGAAACAGTGACACCACACTACTGAACAGAGATACGTCAATGCCTCATAGAAGCTTAAGACATGCACATGGCAGATACATGACAATGTAAAAGGTCGTACTCAGTGCACCAGGCTCCCGCTTCACTGTAGGGTCTGGGAGAGGCGGATGTCGGCTGGCCTTACCTCCATATATGGAGGGCTGCTCCCATGTCTTGCTGCCTCAAGTCAAGCAATCAATGCCTAAATATGGACACATTTTGTAATATTATCCTCTTTCTATATTAAGACAGGTCCATTGATTGCTTGACTTGAGGCGGACATGGATATGATGTCAATTTTTATTGAAAGAAACTTATTTTCTATAGGGTGTCCTCCAATTATAACAAACTTCGGATATGCATTTTATTGAATAAGAAGTATTTGTGCTAAATAAGCTGTGTGTTGGAAAGTATCGAAGAAGTTTCCTAGAAGTGTTAGCTAAGTATATGAAATTATGAACTAATGTTAATATGTAACATTTTGAGTGTCCGTCAACTTCTTTAGGAATGTCCAAGAAGTGTTTGTGTCCGACACGGACCTGGGTCCTCTCTTGAAGTGCCTGTTAAAGGATGGTATTGAAATGTCGTGAATGTTGTGTTGTTTGTCATGCTCCTAGATATATTGAATACTCTATTTATTTTTTTCTTTTCTGAAGACTGGAATCCTTTAGAAAGATGGATTTGTCATTTCTAAAGTTATAATTTCTGGTTCAGGTAAGAGAGCATGCTGCAGCAGTTTTAGCTGGCCTAATGAAGGGCGAAGATGGAGATTTATCTGAAGATTTTCGTGGAAGAGCTTATAAGGAAGCAAGTACCATTCAAAAGAGGAGAAAGCAGAGGTAATCTTATTTGTTTTAAGTTTCTCTTATATTGTTGGTTACTTAATTAACTTCCAAGGGGAAATTTAATTTCATCAATTTATACTTCCATTATGTTTCAATCACAATTTCCCAGCCACACATATGACAATTACTAATCATACCATGATTATGACATTACCAAAGGGAAGAGAGAATGAGATGACACATATTAATGGGCACGAAGTAGAGGAACAGTTCTGTCACCTCACTTTCCAACTCAATGTATATATCATTAACTCATTTCCATATAAGTAACAAAGTACCCTTAAAAATAAAAATATAATAAAGCCCCTCCACATGATCGTTGCTCTTTTCTTCATAGGTATGAATAATTTCATTCCATGTTTATTAAAGTAATAATGTCAAGTATAATACGAGAAATGGAAAAAGAAAGAAGTTGGAGTGGAGACCACCTTGCATCTAGGTTTGAAAGCTATTCCCTAGGAAGCTGACTTCCTTGCGAAATCAGTTTCCTTCTCTCAAATCCAATTGCTTACCGACTGATTGAAGATATTCAAAATAGAAGAATAAACAAGTCACTTGTCTGCTCTGCAGATCTATCTTAAGGTGTTCTTCTTGAAGTCTCTTTTATTAAAAAATGAGAAAAGCTAGACATAGCAAACATGCTATAACTGTGTTATTTCCCCTTCTTCAATCTCATCTTCATTCTTATATTTGTTATCCTGCTTCTTATTTGCTTCAGTTTGGTTCTTATATTTTGTTGCACTATAGATTATATTTTCTGAAAAAGATATTCGTATGCATGTTGAACAATTTTTTTAGATATATCCTTATTTTACTAAGCTCTCCCCACTGTTACCTTCTAGAGCTGATTGCATATGGTTTTTGTACTGTATATTTTATGCATCAATATATTCTAAGATTCCATAATTGAAATGCAGAAGCTTGAGTTCTGGCCAGTCTGTAGCTTTGATACATGGTCCTGTACTTGCTCTGGCAGCTTGTGTGCTATCAGTTCCTTATGATATGCCAAGGTACATCTTTGGGTGAACTGCACCAGTTGGACTTATCATGTATTCTAAGATTCTCGATCCACCCCATTAAAAAAAGAAGAGAAAATACAATTACTTATTTTCAGATTCCTTTCCTGTCTGTTTTAAAATACACATAAATGATGATGTCCACAAATTTAGAGGCTTTTGATTTTTATAGTCTAAACACAATTCTATAGGTTCTTAGAGCTGGTAATGAATTGAACTCTGTTTGGGTCAAGTCGGGCAGGTTCAAACATGTCACACATAAACAAGTTCATATAAAAATACTACTTTCAGAATTTTAAGAGAAACTCTAGATCACTTTGAAACCCTTTTAAAACTATATAAATGATAATGTTTTCAAGTGTTTCTTATTATCAGTTATTGAAAAAAAAGGTCCCCTTATAGTATTAGGAGGATTGGGTATAGTTCAGTCAGGTAAGATACAAAATCCATCTCTTTTAGACTGGTTGGGTTCAAAATTTTGTCCAAAATGTTATCTACTCGTCGTCACACCAATCTGCATATTTTTCTTTACCCAAAACATCAATTCTAGAGCCCATTTTCAGTTTCAGATTGAAGTACAAAAAAGGAAAAAAATACATTTTTACACAGGTTCTAGCCTTCATTTAAGTGAAGTATCGTATCTTCATATATTTGACATGGTGATCTGTTTCTTGAGGCGGCAGACTGATTATAGCTGCAACTGGTTGGTTATGTCCTGCTAATTATTAAAATAATCACTTTGTTTCAGTTGGTTGCCTGAGCACGTTACTTTATTAGCTCGTTTTGTGGGAGAGTCATCACCTGTGAAATCTACCGTTACAAAAGCAGTTGCAGAGTTCCGGCGAACCCATGCAGATACGTGGAGTGTTCAGAAAGATTCATTTACCGAAGAGCAACTTGAGGTGGGAGATTCATATGAATTAATATTTTTCTTGTAACTTAGACCCTTTATATTAGTCGGTCACGGAACTACTTCTTTAATTTAATCTCTTGTCCTCGTTAAAACTTTCAGGTTCTGGCTGATACATCCTCTTCATCGTCGTATTTTGCATGATGTATGCTATGCCCCCCATGCGAGAAGGATTATAATAGAGGCAATAATAATACAAAAGATCAGAATTAGTTGGGAATATTTTCCTATTTTTGTTTTTTCCCTTTTCTCTCTCTTGTCAATATGATCATAATAAACAGTGAGAATTTATTTACATTTGCATCTGTCCTTGCCACGAGTTTGTTTTTATTATTATATTCGATGACCTCTATTGAGTTGACCTAACCTCTCTTAAACCATAGGATTGATAAAATTGTCAGGGTAAATCCCATATTAGAGCAGTCGAATCCCAAGGGTCGGTTGACGGTAGGATAATAGGCTCTTGTATGGCCCTTGATAGCTTGACTTTGGTCCTCTCGACTTGGGTATCATCTTTTTCATCATGCTCACTGTTAATATTAACAGCCGCGGTGTTAATGGGTGCGCAATTTCTGGTAAGGAGGTGGATCATTTCATCTTTGAAGAAGCCGAGGGCTGCTTCTGCCAGGTTACCAACATGTGGGGGTAATAGTTGGGTGATCTCAGACATGAGGTGAGAGAAGGGGTTGTGGGTAACTGTATCAATCCCCATCCTGGAAAGCTTCTTTTCGAGCTTGGTGTGCCAGTGATTCTTAAAGTTGTTGTCAGTGCGGCCACGCAGTTGAGCAGCAATTAGTGACCATCTGTACGTGTCCATATAGCAAATAAAGGGGGGAAATTAGAAGGAAAAGATGATGAGATAAATTAAGGGTGTGTTTGATGAATTGAACTTTTGTTAACCTTCACTTAATAAGGGTCTACAAAATTGAACTCATGTTTGATTACCATGAAAAATACCCCTTTTACTCAATATTTTGATGTGCTGGATTGCAAAAATATATTATAGGAACAATTACTTAAAATATAACATATATATTTTCCTCATTTTCATTAAAACATTTAAAAACATCATATCATTTTCTTTTACTATATTTTATAACTTCTTAATGAAATAAAACGTTTTTCAGTCTTTTATAACTTTATAATCAATTGCATACTTGGGAGCTTATAAAATTATCTTGCAAAAAGCTATGGTAACTAGTGACGGTACAGAGAAAAAAAAACCCAGTGACGGTACAATTATCTTGGGAAAAGCTTTGATAACTAGTACCGGTACAGGCTAAAAAGTGTTTAGCGTAAAAAACTGTTGTACCGGTTGCCAAAAACTGAGTGGAGTTTCTCACTGGTTTGTTCTTCTGAATAGGTTAAAGTATCCATGTTTTAGATCAGCGTGGTCTACAGCTCTTCCCACATCTCTGGTGACCTGATAACAAAATAGAGTCAACAAGTATATCGCATCGTCATTATTTAATACACAAAAATGGAAGTGTTTGTTTATACCCATTGCTGTTATCATGACCTTTGTGCCTCTCTCTAACATCATGTGACAGTTTCAGTAATATTAATAATAGCTGTGATACTATGCATAGATATTTCATGCGGAGGGGGAACACAAACCAGCATTCTTAGGCATTAGGCCGCGTTGCTTGTCTTCATGGGGAGTCCACTGTCCCCTCTTCAAATTGTCCTTCTCACAACACGGAATTCGACCCATTTCCAGACTTCTTAAGAGAGAGACGCTACAACTAAATCAGAAGCAAGCTTTTGCTGGATAGATTGAGGAGAGTAGAATCAGTAGATTAAACAAGTAGTAGGGGACATGGTTGATATGAGATATTATGTGATAGAAACCCTCCAACTTTTGGTTTACCTATGTCTCAATAAAATAATCATTGAATTGAAGGATCTGATTGTAATTTTCCTTTTTTAGTTTTGTGGTTCAAATGAACGAAAATGAGCAAGAGTAATATAAATAAATGGGGGATTTAGTCATACGGATGAAGGGTATGCATGGTAGGGCTGACAATTTTTGACACGACAACCCGTTTATGGTAATAACTCGAGATAACCCGAACATTACATGATTAGCTTATATAGATTTAAGAATACTCAAAACTTAATACTTTAATCAAAATCAACGCGACTCGAAAATGACACGACTAACACAAATTGCTACCCCTAATGCATGGTGTGTTGGAGATGCAATCATTAAAGAATTCTACGCAATTGTAGCTCACCCACAAGACGCCTGGTCAACCCCTGCCCCCCTCTTTTTTGCTGTTTGTTAGTCTGTGTGCGCGAATGACTGCTTTTGGGTTAAGCATAACTAACTCGAGGAAGTGAATGTTGATACACGTGCGGGTGCTGTCACATTTCTTGTAAAACGTCTCCAACTTTTTTTTTCTTTCCTTCTCTTCCCATTCTATTATTTTTTTTAAAAACTTAATCCTTCATAATAATGTTATACTTTGATTTAATTCCCTCAATATTAAAAAAATTAGATATAATCCCTGTATTTTATGGACAAAAATTTCCCCTCCTTCATCTTCTTTCCCAAATTCAACTACTCTTAATCTAGTTTCTAAAATCATAACCATTAGAAAAAATAAAAAATAAAAAACAAATTAAGGTTATTAAACTAAATCGAAGTCTTGATACATTAAAGCTTTTAAATTTGGTTCATTTTGCCAACTAAAACTAGTGTAGTTTAGACCGTGAGCACCATCAACAACTGTGAAATCCTCCACCAGGGTGCTCATGGTATAGGTTTGAATAAATGCCTTAAAATTTAGTTTTTCTTTTTGTCAGTGAGGACTACTAAAGGACAACAAAACTAAAAAAAATGAAGGGATTGTCGATTGACTCTCAAATCCTACTTTAATTTGAAACCCCTTGAATCTCTCTCCACATATGAATCTACATCTTTATTTTATAAGATTTTCCTATCTGAAACCTCACCTTGGTAAGTCCATCACAACTGCTTCACTTGTCTCCACAATCTCTCGCTCTCAGTTTCTCTGCAACTCTCCCCCACATCTTTCTTTAGGATATTTGTATTTTGTGGGGGTTTGTCTGGCTATAATCTCTTGGATTTTGTCTTATTTGTTTTGAACAGAGGACATTAAAGCATCGCTACTCTGCGTTATTGATGCGTTTTTTCTTCATTGGTTAGAAATGGACAAGCTTGGATCCATTCATATATCCTTGATTTCATGGTATCAGAGCTCTTTTAGATTTTCGATCTTCTTTACAAACTCTACTTCCATTAATGGTAGAATCTCCGTCACTCTCAACTTCTTCTCCTTTATCATCACAAATATTTTCTTTGCCATCATTTTCAATCACGAATATCACTAATTTCGTGCTAATTAAATTATATGATATAACTTATCTCTTATGGAAAAATCAATTTGAAGATATTCTCAACTCTACTGGTCTGATTAATTATGTTGAAGGAAACATCAAAACACCAGTTATCAGAGTGGATGGTAATTAAAGACCTAATCCTGAGTATGTGTCTTGAGAGAAAATGGATCGTTTTGTAAGAAGTTAAATCTTCTCTAACAAATTTAATTGCTCGTCAAGTTTCGGCACCTTCACTTAGGTAGAAATTTGGGCAGATCTTGCTACAGTTTATTAACGATCCTATGCTAAGAAAAACCTTCTACAAAATCAACTTCAGTGTATCAAGAAAGGTAATGAATCAATTTCAGAATATCTTCAACGAATGAAATTTTTGTCTGATTCTCTTGCCTCCATTAATCTGAAAGTCAGTGATGATGAATTAATAATGCATACTAATAATTAGGATCTAGAACGGACTCATTTAACAGACCTATCAACGGACTTTTGTCCTTTTCCCAACAAATGGCCCCCGTATGGTCCTAAAGTTAACATTATGATACTCTCTTATGCTCCCCACTTATCTTATAGAAAACCCTTTAAAGACTACACTTTTAAAAGAATTATAATTCAAGACCTAAATTTAGTATCAGACTTTTAAGTAATTAAAATCTCGTTAAGTAATTAAAATCCCACCAAATTCCGACCAAACCTCCAAATCTGGTATCAGAGCCATAAGACGTTCCTTTTTAGAGTAAAAGTAAAAAGACTTTAATGCCCTTGGGATTTATCCCCCGCATTTATCAAGATATTTTTGGAACCAACCCAAACTACCAACCTATACCCATTACTGATTTAGACTCAGAAGGTTTTTTAACCACACACATAGATGGTTGTACACACAGTGAACATATCCCAGCCAAACACGCAGACAGTAGACAAGTTATTGCTAGTGCTATTAATAACATAATAGACCAAAACAAGTGTATACTCCTTATATTAAGACAATTAATAAAAGACACTCAAACCTTGGAAACAGAGATAAAAAATATCTCTAAAAGCTTATTAGAAATAGATAATAAAATCCCTATAGACTTAGTCCATGTTTTACAAGAAATAAATATTAAGACTAATCATATAGAAATCCTTAACAAAGACATCTTAGAAATTAAAACCTTAATTAAAAATCAAGACAGTGAGTTAATTAAACTTACCAAAGAACAAGCTAAGCTTATCCCTAGACTAGATAGTTATCTTCCTAATGGAGATAGATAGATCAGACTGTAATGAGGTACCAAGAGACCTCTCAATTCAGACTTTATCCGAATTTTATCAAAGAATTTTAGAAAAGATAAATGATGATAGATTTTATTATAAGATAAATGAAAATGAGATTGCCAATGCTGCTAAAGCAAGTAGACTTATATTAGAAAGACTAAATTTAATTTCTACCTTTATAGCAGCTACCCAAGATTATAATGGTAGCTTTGTTAAAGACTTACATTTAGACTTAAAGGCTAAGACAGAAGGATTAACTACCTTCTATACAGACTTTGTTAAATTCCAACAGAATTTAGCAAATTGCCTTAATAATATGGAAAGACATAATCTATCTAAAATGGATAGTGTAGGAGGGTACTTTAGATTATATATGGAGGCGTAACCCCTATTGAGTATGGTAATGACAAGTTAGTTGGCCAAAGCTTTGGATTAATGACAGAACATTTAAACATGAACCCAATGAAGATAGACTTAGCTTAGGCTCACAAAGTCTCCCGTGTATAACTCAGGGAATAATAGTGAACTTTAGAAGTGGCTTAGCTAGAGGGAGAGAGAAGTAAGCATCCTAGATACACCTTGGTAGGCAGGTAGAAACACTCCAAACACCCTCAAGAATCTCTGTCAAGTATTAAAAGCGTTATAATAAATGACAATGGTGAGTGAGTAAACTCTCTGGTTTTGTAATGACTTCTGAACTCTCCGAAAATCTCTCTCCTTCCTCAAAGGTGGTTGGGGTCCTTAAGTAGCCCTCCACACCACCCCCGAGGCAACTCAGTCATTAAAACTATGAAAAGACATCCCTCATACTTTATGTCACAACATTAAATGCCTGATGCACTAGTTGTCTCCATGTCATAAACATTAAATGCCAAGACATGCCTTTTGCCTAACCACTGTGTGTCAGGGGGCTGTTGTCGCAGAGGTGGCTCACCAACTGCCTGACAGCCCCAAATACCACGGTGGTTTACTCAAGTGCAGGTCTGACATTGTTTAACTGGCTAGTGACATCACCTACAGTAGATGTGACATTAAGTAGAGGGCTACTTGGTTCATAACTCAACGCCCGATGGAACTCCAAGCTGCTCCGCTTGAGGTTCCACGGTCAGGGTCCTTCGGTGTTTTACCAGGTGTATCTAGTATGGTCAGGACAAGCCCCAACGGTGCCTTACTTCTCAAACCTCCAAACCAGGTCCCTCTAAAGTTCCCACGGTGAGGTCATTCGATAGAGCATGAAAGCTCTCCCAGGCCCTGCCAAGCCTGGTCTCTCGCAAGTACCGTTTGACCTCATACAAACTCTTTTGTTATTATCGTTACGTCATTACAACCGTTAAAGCTTATAGTCATCAATAATGAAAATGCAATATGACTAATACAACAAGCTAAAATATGAGCTGCTACGCCGAGCTGCCTTGCTGAGTTGCCACGCTTGAGCTACCTCGGTTGCATAATCTCAAACACTGTTGCTAACTGGGGATTTGTCCCTAATGTCAAGATTACCTTCAAGCCCCCTCTACATTTACCCCCTCGTGGAGGGATTTGTTGGAACAAGAAATGTCTACACGAAATGTCTCAAACCGATGGACTTTTTTTTTTTTTTTTTCTTTGTGTGAAAATATTCAAGCCTTTTTCCTTTATGCAGAACCGTTGGGACATCTTCTTCGTTGGGTGTTTAAGGGATAAGTCTGACAAGATATTTTATTGGCGCCAAAACTCAAGCTTGTATAGGAAGGCAACGATTAATGTTCCCCAGACGTCACTTCATTAATGAGGTGGCGCAGTCCTCTCAACTGTCAAAGCACTTCCCAAGGTGCCACGTGTTCATGTGAAATGATTATAGGCGGCCATGCACGTGCGAGGGTTGGGAAATATAAACGGCAAAACTCGAGATTTTCAAACAGCCATATTCAAAATACTTTGAACCTTCTCCTTTGTTTTTTTCTTACTCTGTTATTATCTTCTTCCGACTGACGTTTCTTTTTTAGAAGGAGAGAGAGACTCCATTGTTGCAAGAGCTTTTATTCTTCACCTTCTGTACCACCGCTTATGATCGTGTTTCTCCATTCTTGCTCTCAATCCCTTTTTTCTCGAAGATTTCTCTGTTACGATTTCATTATTTGCCATGGCGTCTTCAAGCAACCCCACCGTGTCTGCCACCACCACTGCTGCCTCCGCCCTGGGTGCTGCCCGCCAGGAACAGCTGAGGTTTTACCGTCGCTCCCCCATTTTTGGGGAGGGTGATGGCTTTGCTGTTGCCTGTAAGGCTGTCTGTTTTTCTTCCAAGTTTGACGCCCTACTGTTGGGTGATGAGGACGAAGAATTGTCTAAGTGGGGATTTCTGCCCCTAGAAGGAACTCTCAGATTTCGCTTGGAGCGAGGGGACTTTCCATGGTCCCATATTGATTTCGAAGCACCCGGGGGATCCCCCGCGCACTTTGCTGCCTGGAACTCTCACATGCAGAGTTCCTATGCTGATGTCCTTACTAAGATCGGGCTGCAACGGGCTAGATGGTTTGGTGAGTTTACTCTATCAAAGAACAACGCTGCCCTTCCTGTCCTGGTCTCTCGATGGAACGTGAATACTCATACGTTCATCGCTGCGTGGGGTGAGTTTACTATAACTCTGGAGGACGTGTGCGAGCTCTTGGGCCTCGATGCAACATGCCATGAGCCTTACACCAATGAGGCTCTTGATGCTCAAGAGACTGCAGATCGTTTGGAGTTGGATCGCATATGCCAAAGCTGCATCGGTTCTTCCAACAAAGCTACTTTTTCTCCCTTGATCAATTATTTCTTCAAGAGTGCTGGTGAAGGCAGTTCCTCATCAACTGCCCCTGGTCAAGGTACGCCGTTGGAGCTTCCTGCCTACATTCTTGTGATTCTTTCCCGTTTCCTTTTGACGGGCAAGCCCAACGACCAGCCCCGAAGGGACCTTATCAACCTGTCCCTTCGCTTAGCTCGAGGCATAAAGCTTCCCCTGGCTGCAATTGCCTTGGGATCCCTGTACACCTGGTTGGATAGGGCTTTATTTGACATGGAACGCTCTATTGGCCGTTATAACTTGGCCAATTTTGCCAACAGCGTTCTTCTGACCATCTTTCTCTACTTCCGCTTTCCTGCCGTAGAGGCTAAGCCCAACAGTCCTCCTTCAGGTGAAACAATTTTGCCTCCTCAGTCTTTCATTTATCATAAGAGACAAAGCCGAAAGGAGTTGATTTCTGTGATTGACCGTTTCGAGAATTTCGTTATGAGGCCCTATCAGGAAGAGGCCTTTTTTCACACTTGTGAATTTTTTCATCATGATGCCAGAGTGATACAGGACCCTTCTCCCGACATTGAGGATCCCTCGCTTGCCGTGGTTCTTCTGCTTTCTCCTGGATATCTGCCCTCCTACACCGAGTGAGGATACACGAGCGAGCATTATAATCCCAACCGATGCAGCCATCAGTTTGGGTTTGACCAGGGGGTGCCACGTCCAATGTTTCAATCGTCAAACCCCAAGGTCTCCTTTGGCGAGGCATGCTCCTTGTTTTCTTCGACTGCTGCGTGGGGGATATGTTCAACAATGGCTGGGCGTGTCACCATTCCCAGTATTGCTAGACATGGGGATGTGACCCCTTTGTTTGCCACCAAGTATTGGATGAAACAGCTAGCTGAAATTGCTGAGTTCGTTGAGGGAGAGCCGGTGTATCCTCCCGTTTCTTCATTTTCTGCCCTAGAGTTGGGGCTAAAAGGCAACTCTATACTTGGGATAGAATTCCCTCTAAGTTCAACCCACAAAGCACCTCCTACCGAGCTTCCCCCACTTTGCCCCATGGTCCCAGTTGCAACGCCAAGACCGAGGACTCCTGCTGTTCCAAAGAAGGCTACCCCCTCTACTGCAGCTACTACCCACGAGGGGGCTTCTCCACCACCTTCCAAGAAGGCAAAAACGGCCAAGAGTGGGTCATCAAAATCGAAGTCCCAGAAGCCCCAAACTCCCGTGGCGGCTCTTCCCATAGCTTCCGTTCCACCTCCCATGCCTGCTGAGATGGCTGATCGTGTAAGGAGGGAGGCCCAAGCAGAACTAGACCGAATAAATGCCGAGTATCAACGGCATGCAGTCGTTGTCCCTTCCTCTGTTGCTTTCCCCACGGTGGTGGTTGATCCTTCAGAGCCAACAGCTAGGAGGAGGAAGAGCTCCAGGGTTCCTCAAGGGGTCAGTACTGGCGCCGCGGGATCAAGGAAGAAGACTCTGGGCACTAAGTCCCAGAAGAAACGGACTCCTGAGGTGCATTCCACTCTTGCCCCTTCTGTTGCTGATACTCCTCTCTCTTCGCCCGTGGTCGTGTCTTCTCGTTCTCCTTCTGAATCGGAGGTATGTATGACTGATTTAGTTATTATCTCCTTTTGCTTAAGGCCGACTGTCTTTACTTATGTGTATATTTATCCTTCCCCCTTTTTTTGACAACTGTGGTGCAGGGAGTTGAAATAGAAAAACCAGACCCCTCCAGTCCTCCCGTGAGCCCTTTTGTGGGGGGACGCTTCGGTGCATCTCGTACCGATGTGACTCCTCCCCGTTCCCCCATGACAGGGCTTACATATTCTCGTCGTGCAGTCAGTCAACGTGCGAGGGAAGTCGTTGTGGGAGGTGAAGCCGTTGATCCTGCGAGTGATTCCTCGCCTGAAGTGGTAACCCCGCCCGAAGTGACACAATCCGAGATAACACCCTCGGTCCCTTCTGATTTACAGGCCTCACCTGAGGTTCCTCTGCCCATTGTTCCTATTGAGGAGAGTGGGCCCGAGGTATGGTTTCCTCTTTAATTTATTTGTTGTTGTCTCTTTTCTTATTTGGCTTGCTGAATTCTGAGATGTTTTTGGGTACCCCAGGTTGAAGTATCGTCATTGTTGGCAAGCGTTCTTCTTCCAACGACGCTGATGAGACCCCTGACTGCCATTCCTCTTTTTAGTATGATAACCGAGGTAAGTAACACGTAGGGGTATTTCTCCATATTTTCTGTGCCCATTCTTCTTTTCTAACACTTGGCTTTGTGCACAGTTTTCTCCTGATCTTGCACCAACTCCTGCAGTGAGGGCCCAGGTTGGTGTGTTTACACCCCATCCTGATGTGGATTTGTTTGGGAGCTCAGTGTCTTCACCTGATGAACCCAGTATGCTGGCCCTGGTGCCGTATACAGGTGATAGAGTTTTGCGAAGCGTGGGGGCCTTTGCGTACAGGGACCCCGTTATGGCTTCTGGGGTAACAATCTCGCCCCCAACGGTTCCTGTCCCTGCGGCTGCCCCATATGCTCCCGTTGTGACTGAGGTATTTTGTTAACTTTTGTTAAGATTTTCCATAGTCTCTATCCTGTAATTTTTTCATAAAATTTTCTTAAACTTCACCTTATAACGATGACTTAACAATGAAAACACTTGTTAAGTTTTTTCGTAAACTCCACCTTATAACGGTGACTTAACAACGAAAACGCTTGCTAAGATTTTCCATAAACTCCACCTTATAACGGTGACTTAACAACTTAACAACGAAAACGCTTGTTAAGATTTTCCATAAACTCCACCTTATAATGGTGACTTAACAACGAAAACACTTGTTCAGTTTTTTTTCCATAAACTCCACCTTATAACGGTGACTTAACAACGAAAACACTTGTTAAGTTTTTTCCATAAACTCCACCTTATAACGGTGACTTAACAACGAAAACACTTGTTAATTTTTTTTTCCATAAACTCCACCTTATAACGGTGACTTAACAATGAAAACGCTTGTTAAGTTTTTTCCCATAAACTTCACCTTATAACGGTGACTTAACAACGAAAACGCTTGTTAAGATTTTCCATAATTTCATCATGTGCGCTATTTCTTTTCAGGTTGCTCGGGAAAATTCGCCCCCAGTTCTCTCGCCTGTAGGCTCGCCCTTCCGAGAACCTGATGTTTCGGAAAATTCTATTCATGATGATCAAGGTTCTACGACTGGTGCTGCAGCCGAGAGCGAGTCTGGGTGCAAACTGCCTCTTCCTGACCTAGCTCCTCACGCGTTCTGCCTAATGGTGCTTCGGCAGTCTCCTCAAATGCCTGTCAACCATCGCTTGGTGATCGAACAACTGGTGAATCGCCACCCTGAGACCTTCACACCAGATTGCCTGCGCTCCAATATTCACGTGATGAGTCACAGACTTCAAGGCATGGCGATCGTTGTTACTGAAATTGCCAGTACCCCTACTGCAAGTGTTACCAGATCCCTTCTCAACCAATTTCTGGGTTTTCTGAAGGAGTTGGGGCGTGATGGTTTCCGTTTTGACTGGCTTATAACGTATCTGAAGACTTTGAAGAACCAACAACTGATCGACCAGAGGGAAGTGTTACGAAAGCACCAGGAGGACCAGCATGCTGAGGAAGCTAGGTTGGTCGCATTAGCGCCCCTTTTGGAAGCAGTGGATCAAAAGGTAAAGGATGTCGAGGAAGCTTTGTGCCTGGTCAAATTGAAGCGCGAGAGACTCCTGATCGAACGCACACAAGTGTAAACAAGGCTGGAGGTTTCCATTAGCGCCCAACGGTCTTTCACGGCAACTTCTTCGGGCCTTCCTGGAGATTTTTTCTCTTCCTCAGATTTATCGTTTCTTTTAGACTAGTTACTTCTTGTATACAGATCCTTTACTGCTTTTATCTATGTAATTCTTGGGTGATAGTTCCCAACATAAATTTTGTAATGCTATATTATTTATGAATGAAGAATATATACTTTTCAATCCCTTCGCATGTTGTGACTGTTGTTGTATGCTATAGAGTTTTGTATTTTTGCAATTCGTCCATTATGATAAAAAATGTCACCCGAAACTTGTATATTTATAACAATAGCTAGTCATAACATCAGTTCACACTTGGTTGTTTACACATGATAAACCTTCAGCCACTTATTGTTAATCTTAAATGGCTTGTCTTCCTCTAACTTCGAAATTAGGCAATAACCTGAGTCATGAGCTTCCTTCACAACGAAAGGTCCCTCCCAGTTGGCTGCGAACTTTGGTAGAGGAAGTCCCCTGATGTGTTTCACTGCCGCTTTCAATACGAGGTCTCCCTCCACGAACTTCCTTGGTCTCACCAAGTTGTCATATGCCCTGGAGAGTTGTTTCGTATATATTTGAAAGTGTTGCATCGAGTTATCTCTGTGTTCATCCAACGCTTCCAGCTGTACATGTCTACTATGAGGGAGGATGCTACTTCTCAAGGCATAACGAGCAGAGGGAACTTCCAATTCTACTAGAAGGATTACCTCAGCCCCATAAACAAGAGAGAACGGCGTGTATCCTGTGGGTTTTCGCTTGGTTGTTCGATAGGCCCACAAGACAGCTGATATCTTGTCATCCCACGCCCCTGGAAAGTCTTCCATCATTTTGGCCAAAATATTAATCAAGGTTTTGTTAGTTGCTTCGGCCTGACCATTTCCCTTTGGGTATGCCACCGTTGAAGTGTGATGAACGATGGAGTACTTGTCCGTGAGCATTGTTACTTCAGAATTGACGAAGGGGGTCCCATTATCCGAGAGAATTACTTTTGGGATCCCAAAACGGCAAATGATGTATTCTCTGATGAAGTTGCTCACCACCCCAGCCGTTGCTCGTTTGAGTGGTATTGCCTCGGCCAATTTTGTGAAACATTCTGTTGCTACTAGTATCCATATCTTGCCTCTCGAAGAGGGGTGTATTTCCCCCACTAGGTCGAACGCCCAAGTATGAAATGGATAGGGCGTTGATAGAGAGTGCAAGTCTGCCGATGGGGCATGGATCATATTCTCATGAAGTTGGCAAGCTTTGCATTTTCGAACAAACTCTGCAGAGTCTTTCTCCATTGTTGGCCAATAATACCCCAATGTCATCAACTGATGATACAGCTTGGCACCTCCTATATGTGCTGGATCGTGCGCTTGTTTGAGGACCTCCACTGCTTCTTCCCTCGTGACACATCGCAAGGGCCTGTTAAAGTACCCCTTTCGATAAAGCTGTCCCTCCTGGACGTAGAACCTTGGAGCCCTTCGCCTCAGACCCATTGCATCTATTTTCTCCGTTGGGACAACCCCCTCCTGAATGAAGTCGATGTAGGGCTGCCTCCAGTCCGTCTGAGCTTCAATAAAATGGCACTCAGCTGCTTCGAAGAATAGCTGACACTTATTGCACTTCCGTTGTAGCTCTGCCGCATCTTGCTTCATTCTAGGCCAGAAATACCCCTCCCTTTGAATTCTCCTATATAGCGGTATCTCAGTCGTTTCGCAGTGTTCTTTATGTGTTTTCCTCAATATTTGCTCGGCCTCTTCTGGGCTGACGCATCTTGACAACCATCCTCATGTATTTCTAAAATAGAGATTCCCCTAGCATGTAAAATATTGGGCCAACTCTCTTAGCCCCATCGCCCCCTCACCAGACTCCAGTTGTTTCTTAATAGCCCTTCTCCAGCCCACTTCTTCCTCCATTGGTAGTATTGACTGTACTACCGAGGGGCTGTTCTTCGTTGGATCACAACTGTAGTCTCATTAGTTTTCATTATCATCTTCTGGGCAATAGTGGCATAGGCGTCTGGATGGCGGTTCATCGTTCTGGGATGCCTCCTGATCTTGGTCCGATGGAACTGGTTGAGGAGCCTTTGAATGATTGTTCTATAGGGCGCTAGGCTCATGTGTTTCAACGCATATTCTCCGTTTACCTGCTGAATTACTAAGTTTGAGTCACCCTTAATGCAGAGTGAACGAATTCCCCTCCGAAGAGCCTCTAGAAGCCCTAGTACTAACGCCTCGTATTCTGCCTCGTTATTAGAGCAAGTGAAATCTAGTTTGTAGGAAAGGCAAATCTTTTCCATCCCTTTTGAAAGAACAACCCCTGCTCCTCCCTTCTTTTCTGCCGAAGATCCATCGAACTGCATCGTCCATTCCTCCTCAGTTTCATCCAGGTAATTGGCCTGCAAATCATCTCCTGGAATGTCTTCCCTAGGTGGCTCGAAGGTTCCTGAAGGGAAGATGGCCAATAGGTCAGCATACGCCTGGCTTTTGATTGTGCGAGGGACCACACATTTTAAGTCATATTCAGAGAGAATAAGGAACCATCTAGCTGCCCTGCCAATCAATATAGTCTTTGCGAGTAAATACCTAATTGGGTCGCATCTAGTTACAATATGAATGGTAAAAGACAACATATAATGCCTAAGTTTTTGTGCTACAAAGACCAAGGCTAAACAATGCCTTTCTAAACTAGTATATCTAATTTATGGCCCATGTATAATTCTGCTGAGGTAGTAAACCGGTTGTTCTTGCCCGTCTACTTCTTGTGCTAGCAGAGCTCCAACGGACCTCGTGGTGGATGTGAGGTATAGCTGCAACGGAGCTCCCGCCTGGGGAGGAACCATGATTTGTGGTGACATGAGCAGCTTCTTCAGCCCAACAAGGGACTTCTGGTGAACCTCTTCCCATCTGAATTTCATGTTCCTTTGTAGCATCTGCATCAGTGGGTGTGTTATTTTGGCCAATCCAGGCACAAATCTCCTAAGGTAGGAGACTTTTCCAAGAAAACTTTTCAGCTCCTTCGCCGTTCTTGGACATGGCATCTCCAAGATTGCCCGCTGTTTATCCTGGTCCATCTGTACCCCTTGTCGATTAACCACGAAGCCTAAAAACTTACCACTTGTTACTTCGAAGACACATTTTAATGGGTTCATCCTTAACTTGTACCTCCTGCACCGAGCAAACACCTTCCTTAAGTCGTTCAGATGGGACTCCTCCTTCTTTGATTTGATGACCAAGTCGTCTACGTAGAATTCCACAAATTTGTGGAAGAAGTCATGAAAAATGGCCATCATTGTTCTTTTGTACGTAGCCCCAGCGTTCTTGAGTCCAAACGGCATTACCTTGTACATAAAGTTGCCCAACGGCATTCTGAATACTGTTTTCTCTGCGTCAGAGGGGTCCATCTTGATCTGGTTGTATCCCACATACCCATCCATGAAGCTATACATCTCATGACCAGCCGTGGCGTCTATCAAACTGTCGATGGAGGGTAGGGGAAACTCATCCTTGGGGCAAGCCCTATTCAAGTCTCTGAAATCCACGCAGATCCTTATTTAGTTTTTGTCTTTCTTCCCCACTGGCACAATGCTGGATAGCCAGAGGGGATGTTGTATAGGCTTGATAAATCCTGCTGCCAATAAGCGTTGGACCTCTTCTTTAATCTTTAAATCTATTTCAGGCTTGTAAGTTCTTGTTGCCTGCTTTACTGGAATAGCCGAAGGCATCACGTTCAACTTGTGGCAGCTCACTTCCTCATCCAGCCCTTCCATTTCAGTGTACTTCCATGCGAAGACATCTATGAACTCCCGAATCAGGTCAACCAAGGCTTTTTGTTTCTCCTTAACAAGATCTTTCGAGATAAAGATAGGCCTTGGATCTTCCCCTTCTCCTGCTAGGTTTAGTTGCTCCAACTCTTGTGCCTGGGGCCTTGGTTGGTCTATCATGTAGTCTGGTTCTTCGGCGACATCTTCTACGAACTCTTGTATGCTGGAGTTGTCTATCACCATACACTTCCCCCGTTGATCTACTAAAAACACTCATATATTGGGTCAACCTCATTGTTAGCCTTTTCGGCCGCCCGTTCAGACCATTATAAGCGGTACACCACTTTTCCCTCTTCAGTGACAATTTTCTTGCATTGCCTACTGGTGGCTGTTGCTACGGCCTTTCTCTTCCTTTCTCTGGAAGCCTCAACGATTCTTTCCCCTGAAAAACAACTTAACACGCTTTGTCGTTGGACCTCATGCTCGCCTGGGTCTGTCCTAGGCCTCATATTTTCTTTGAGCTTCTTCGAGATGTTCTTGGGTCGAGGGACCGCCCGATATGTTTCCTCGATCCTCTTCCCTTCGCCACTCTCATTTAAAGGTCCCATTCTTTCTCTAATCGAGGGGACCCATGCTCCCTCCATTCTCCTTGTTAGAACCCGCACGTCCTCTTCGAGCTCAGTATAAAAGGCTGCATCCACCAAGTGTGCTTCTTCGATAGCGAAAGGCCTCTTAGTTGCCCTAATAGTCACTTCTGTCCCCTTGATATTCGCCTTAGCACATTGATGGTACGTTGAGGGAACTAACCCTTGGTTGTGCATCCATACTCTCCCTATTAACAAATGATAGGAAGTTGCGCTTTCTATTACATGGAACTTGATATGGGAACTCAGATTTTCCATCACTATCCCCACGTTTACATACCCGATGGATTTGGAAGATTGATTATCGTAGCCCGAGATTACCAAGGGCATAGGAACCAACCTTTCTTACGGAATATTAGCCGCGTGGAAGGAGTTGATTGGCATAATGTTGATGGAAGCACCCCCATCCATAAGAGTCCTGGCAAAGCTAACCCCGTTAACACTGGCGGTTACATACAGAGGCCTATTATGGGAGAACCTTACAGCTCTATCCGCATCGCTGAACGTTACCTCTGATAGGAACTTCTTTACCAGCCTGGACATGGGTCCCCTCCATCTTAGCGAGGGGACTGCATTTCTTCTTGCAATATCTAAGACCGCCTGAGTTATCTCCATTCTGATCTCTTTCGGGATTCCCACTTGGTCGAAGAACCAAGTGAACTTTGGATATTTTGACACTGCGCTACATTCTACGACTGGGTCCGTTTCCTCACCCTCAATGCTGTAGGCGTCTTCTACGTCCCTAGCACTTGCTTCATCATAAGCTAGAACTACGTTAGCCATTCCCCTGGTGCAATGTTCCAGTGCCTTATCGAACTCCATTGTTGCCCCTCCCCCCTCCCGTTCTGCCTCCTTATCGTAGGCCGTTACAAGATTGGCCCCATGTGCCGGGAGTGGGTTATTGTTAACGTTCTGTGGGGGGATTTGTAATGTTCCCGCCTTCATGTACTTGTCGATGATTCTTCGCAGCGTGAAGCAGATTTCTGTTGGATGCTGGACCTTTCGATGAACCTGACAATATTTGGGATCGTCCCTAGTTGCCGCGTCGGGCTCTTTCGCCGGGACACCCTTTGGTTCGTAAACCGTTCCGCCTTGGACCATTGCGTTATAGCAACTCACAGCCTCCTCCACCGTACAAGGTAACGGTGGCGGGTCTTCTCTATCTCTTCCGAACTTTCTTTTGTTGTCCTTCCTCAGCGCCTTGCCCCCATCTTCCCTCTCGATATATCCCACCCGTGGGGCCTGAGACCTTCCTCCAATGGGTTGTATCGGCTGTCTGAACACCATGGGAGCTACTATCCGGCTAGGTCGCACCACCAAAGATATATTTCTTGCGGATTTTAAGAATGCTGAAAATGTTCCCTCGCGTGTCTCATTGATTAGGTGACAGATATACTCAGGAAGTAATCCCTCAGCACAAATCTGTAGCAACCTGGCCTCCTTAGCTTCTTCCCTTACATCGAGGGACCTTTCCCTAAACCTTCGAATATAGGTCACTACCTCTTCCCCTGGACTTTGCCTCTCCCTGCCAAGTTGGGTTAGGGTGAACTCATCTTCTGCCAAGAAGAACTTTCGGACAAACAATACATGCATCTCCTCCCACGTAGAGACGCTATTGGGAGGCATATGAGAGTACCAAGTGTATGCTTTATCAGTCAGGGATTTGGAGAACTCCCTCAATCTAAGATTTTTGTCATTGCAGTGCGCTCCCAAGTGTTCAACGAAATGCTTAATGTGTTCCTTCGGGTTCCCACCCTTCCCTGAGTATTTTTCAAAGGTAGGGGGAATATAGTCCTTCGGGTAGGGTTCGTCGTTGTACTCTAGGGGGTAAGGTGTTCGAAAGTCGTCGTAGACCGCTGCCACCTCGCCCATAGCCTGCGAGGAAGCCTGCATGAACTTCAGCATCTCCTTCTGCATCTCTTTTCTCATCTCTTCCAAGGGCGAGGCTACTGGGGCCACCAGTAACGGGGCCGAGGGTTGAGCGCTCGTTGCAACCGAAGCGAACGTTACCGGTAGTGCCGTTGAAACTCCTGAGGTGACCACAGTTGGATTCACAACAGAGGGTACACTTGCTGGGACCGCTCCTGTAATACCTGCCCCTGATGGGGCCGACGGGGCCACTCCTGGTGTTACGAAGGCATTAGCCTCCAATCCTCCCAGCATAGTTGAAGCTACCGGAGTTTGCAAAAACTCATAAAATTTGCTGATGAGGAGCGCCATCTGGGCGGGTCCCAACCCTGCGCTCGTGGAAGGTTGTGTCGCCCCTGGGACGCCTAACGTTGTTGGCGCCAGAGGTACCTCTACTCGAGGAGCCCCATCTCTTAGGGCCTCTTGCTCTCTCGCAGCCTGTTCTTCATTATGCTGAATGTCATCGAAATTGAGTCTTCGAGTAGCATTATCTTGCGCCATACTCCTTATCTAGAAGGATGTCTCCCCAGCAGAGTCGCCAAATGTAGGAGGGTACTTTAGATTATATATGGAGGCGTAACCCCTATTGAGTATGGTAATGACAAGTTAGTTGGACAAAGCTTTGGATTAATGACAGAACATATAAACATGAACCCAATGAAGATAGACTCAGCTTAGGCTCACAAAGTCTCCTGTGTATAACTCAGGGAATAATAATGAACTTTAGAAGTGGCTTAGCTAGAGGGAGAGAGAAGTAAGCATCCTAGATACACCTTGGTAGGCAGGTAGAAACACACCAAACACCCTCAAGAATCTCTGTCAAGTATTAAAAACTTTATAATAAATGACAATGGTGAGTGAGTAAACTCTCTGGTTTTGTAATAACTTCTGAACTCTCCAAAAATCTCTCTCCTTCCTCAAAGGTGGTTGGGGTCCTTAAATAGCCCTCCACACCACCCCCGAGGCAACTCAGTCATTAAAACTATGAAAAGACATCCCTCATACTTTATGTCACAACATTAAATGCCTGATGCACTAGTTGTCTCCATGTCATAAACATTAAATGCCAAGACATGCCTTTTGCCTAACCACTGTGTGTCAGGGGGCTGTTGTCGCAGAGGTGGCTCACCAACTGCCTGACAGCCCCAAATACCACGATGGTTTACTCAAGTGTAGGTCTGACATTGTTTAACTGGCTAGTGACATCACCTACAGTAGATGTGACATTAAGTAGAGGGCTACTTGGTTCATAACTCAACGCCCGATGGAACTCCAAGCTGCTCCGCTTGAGGTTCCACGGTCAGGGTCCTTCGGTGTTTTACCAGGTGTATCTAGTATGGTCAGGACAAGCTCCAACGGTGCCTTACTTCTCAAACCTCCAAACCAGGTCCCTCTAAAGTTCCCACGGTGAGGTCATTCAATAGAGCATGAAAGCTCTCCCAGGCCCTGCCAAGCCTGGTCTCTCGCAAGTACCGTTTGACCTCATACAAACTCTTTTGTTATTATCGTTACGTCATTACAACCGTTAAAGCTTACAGTCATCAATAATGAAAATACAATATGACTAATACAACAAGCTAAAATATGAGCTGCTACGCCGAGCTGCCTTGCTGAGTTGCCACGCTTGAGCTACCTCGGTGGCATAATCTCAAACACTGTTGCTAACTGGGGATTTGTCCCTAATGTAAAGATTACCTTCAAGCCCCCTCTACAGATAGTATTATTAATGAACTTAGACTAGACATGGCCCAAGTAGAAGAAAAATACGGTGAAATTATAAACGAAATTAAGGCCGTATATAATAAACCTTCCCAAGCAGAAATAAACTCTCCTTTTATCCTAACTCGGTTAGATAAAATTGAAAAGACTGTAGAAGCCATAGAAATTAGATCTATGCAACAACTAGAAAAAGATAATGAAGTAAAAGACTATATTACTAACGTTGGTAAAACTATGGTTAATTCTCTAGCTAGACATAGTGAGAAAAATTCTGAGAAGACAAGAAAAGAGAATAAGAATTTTAAAGAAGAAATCCTTAATCAGATAAAAAGATAAAAGGATTATTCAGACTTCCTAGAAAGAATTGAAAATAAACTCGAACAAAAACAAGTATCCACCTGTAAATTTAGAGAATCCCCTCCTATAGAAACTAGAAATACCATAGGTAGACGAGTCATAAATGACGAATTAGATAAAACCGGTAAGATAGCTAGCTCTATCCCAAATATTGGACAGAGTAATCATATGCTCCAAAGACTTAAGGATTCATCCTCCAATGTTAGGAGATGGTGGAAAGAAAGAAATTTCACCAATCCCCTCCAATGGAAAGAATGGGGTGAAGTTGACTGGAAGATTGTTGAAGATTCCATTCATAATGGACAACTTCCAGCCGTTAGATACATAAACTTGTTTAAAGAAGGCGCCACTCCTAAGACTCCCAATTATAATATGACTTACCATTGTAGGAATCATGTGTTAGACAAATCCTATACTGAGCTCCAAGAATTTGACTCAGAATGGCTTAGATCTAGAGGAACTGATAGGAAGTTCCAATTCCTAACCTTTGGACTCTTTCAAGCAAGAATCCAAGGATTACATAAAACCTAGAATAACATTAATATATTATGTTGTTTAGTAGATAAAAGATGGAAAGATTTTCAGAAAAGCCTTATTGGGATAGCCCAATTAGAAATGTCAGACAACATATGATACTTTAATGTCATTCCGGCCTTTACAGTAACCATAGACACAGCCAAACATTTTAAGTTAATCTTATATGCTAGTGGCTATGAAGACTATATTATCCCAGACGCTAATATAAATATAGAATTTCAAAGCTATGTGAAGTTCTCCCAATTTCCTTATGAAGGAATGCAATCAGGAATTCCTAGCGGTAGACTTAATGAAGAAATCTTAGTTAGAACCAATGTTTCAGAATATAATCATACTTACAGTATTAGGAATACTGGACCTATGAAAGAGAAAGCTAAGACTCTCTGGCAATTGCCAGAATTTCAAGAAACTAAGACCATACAAAATAAACTCTTGTTTATTAATCAAGATGACATCACTGGAAATGTTATCATCCAGTTTGGTCCCCCTAAGAATATCAATAAAAATATCCAAACCGAAGAAATTAGATTTAGGAATATGGGAGAAGCCATCATCAATGATCCTTCAGAAGGAGAATGTAGTAGTAAGACTAGTGCTAGTTTACTAAGACAAGCCCCTGCAATTAGACCTAGAAGATCATTTGAACAAAAAGACTTAATTAAAGAAAAATCTAGGGTCCAAAACTTTGGACATGAACCCTCAGAATTGGATATGAAGACATTTAAAGATAACCTTAAGAAAAGTCATTCTATTAGATTTCAAGAAAGAGAAATATTTAATATGATAGCTCAAGAGCGTATATTAAAATTAAAAGAATCTAAGAATACAAAAGAACTTCTTAGAAACCTAAGACTAATAGAAGAAGGAGAACAAAGATTAATGCCAGCTACACAAGTAGAGCCTAGTAAACAAGAGATATGAAGTAGTAGTAGGCTAGAAGATGCTCCTAGACTTTTTAGTAAGCCAATAGGAATAAATATTCCTATATACTCAAGCACCGTAGTTAAGACTAAACCTGATTATATAAAAGACTTTCCAACTAGTGACAAGAGTTTCACTCCTGTTAAGATTATGGCAAGCCAAGCCACAAATCCAGTAGGTATATAACTTAACCTAGACAATGTTCAAGATAGGAAGAAAGCCTTAGATGAATGGCATAATCAGATGAGCATGTGTTTTGCATCTAATGAACAATGGGATGCAAGTTCATGTAAATAATACGCTGAGAAATCCATTAGAAGCATTGAAAAAGATTACTTAGATAGTTTAAGAAAAGCTACAGATGAAAACTCCTTAGCTAAAGTCGAGAAGATGAAAGAAAACACAGAAGAAAGATCAATTGAATAATATATTCAACTGTTCACTTCAGAATTTATTGGAGCTGGACATCTAGCTCAGATCAATGAACAAGACCTAGCGAAAACTAAGTTAGCCCTCCTTAGCATTTGCAAATTAGATAAGATAAATGAATATAGCAATAATTATGAGCAACTATATTACCAAATTGAAGAATTTTGAGAGACCTTAAAAGATGAATACTTTAGGAAGATACCAGCCATAAGACAAATCCTAATTAATGAATATAGGAATTGTCCAGGAGTAGACGGAGTTAAGAATAACTCCCTTGGTGAAAGAATCAATTTCGCCAAAGACTATATCATATCTAAGAGACGTGATATAACTTAAGGAAAGTTGATAGAAGAGACTTTCAAGCAGATCCCTCCAATCAAAGACGAAAGAGACATCGCTCCAATCCAATGGGGATGTGGAAGTGAATCTAAGAATTTCAAAAAGAAATTAGAATGGAAACATAGGAAGTTTAAGACTAGACCTTTAGGATTTTCAAAGAAGTATAAATTTAGACAATCTACTACCTTTAGGGAAAAGAATCCTAAGACTAAGAAAAATAGATTTAACCAAAGAAGATACTTTAAGAAGAATACTAGTAAGTATAAGAAGGTTCCTAATTATAGGAAAGAAAAAGATATAGCTCAATCTAAGACTGCCACCAAAGAATGTTGGACTTACGGCAAAGAAGGACACTTTGCTAAAGACTGCCCAAATAAGAAAGATTAAGAAAGTATTAAGATTATTAATACAATATTAGACTATGCAGATCAAGAAGAATTAGATATCCTATATGCTATAGAAATATCAGACATAGAAGATGGCGATAATACTAGTATTTATAGTGCATACACAGACAGTGATTCAGAAGACTATAGTGATACTGATGAGTATGAAGACTCTCAGGATACTCTAGACCTATATATGATGCATACTGATCAAGGCGATTTAGATGATGAATATGTAGACTTTGAAGAAGCATGGTATAAATGTATATTAAGCCCATTTTTAAAGAAAAGATGGACAGTTAGTAATCCTATTTTACTAACCTATATACCTAGATGCTACTTTGATAAAAGACATTATTGCACATTTGAGATGAAATGTTGCAAAAAAGACTTTACATGCATAGAATGTTTTGAGACTATACAAACAGAATTATTTATGGTTTGTATCGATTGTCAACTACACTACCATGAAGACTGTTGGAGAACTAGATTTAGAGCAATATATACTAGTCAGTATGACGCTCAAATAGACTTAGACATAAAAACATATTATCAAGACATTGATAGAAACATTGCCAAAAGATTGCAGGAAAATGAAGATTTCAAAGGAAAAGGAATTTCCTATGATTTAAAAGAATACCATTCTGATAGTAGTTCAGAAGACCAAATACCCTTGGATGTTATAGATAAACCTCAGAAAGGAATATCTATTTTAGAAAAGAACAATTTAGGAATTTCTACTAAACTGCATGCTTGTTTTGTAGAATTATTTGTTCAACATAAAGACTATCCTAAAAGACTTTCAGATTTTATAGATACAGGGTGCTCTCAGAGTATTTGCAAGGCTAATGCCTTCCCTGAAGATTATTTTTTAGAACGTACTCAAGAAATCTATGGTAAAGTGGCTAATGGAGATCCATTTACCTTATATTTCCAGACTATTCCTATTTATTTTAAATTAGGAACTCAGACCAACAAAATCGTCAATCATCGATTTTGGATAATGGATCCTCGTCCTAGTTTCACAGGAAACATTTATTTAGGACAAGACTTTATTAGTAAATATCATCCTTATACTCAGTATAACGATAAGATATTAATTAGTGATCAAGAGGAATTTAATATTAAAGCCCCTCTCATAGATCATAAGACTGCCTTTGACCTTATGCACGTCAAACCCAATTATAGACCCCTTAAACATCAGAGTTCTTCAGCTGAGCATGGTGGACCTATACCTACAACCCAACAAGAAGCCCTAGATATCACTAAACCCTTACAGAAAGAGTGTAAGTGTCCAGACCAAAAGTGTTATAAGCAAATAATGCTTATACAACAAGACATCTTAGATCAAACCCAACATACCTTATTACAGGTTCAAGCTATATCCAAATAGAAAAAATGGATATAGAAGTAGAAAAGGAAAAGATTAGGCAACTAGCAGAGCCTACTTTAGGAGAAAATCCCATTGCTAAGTGGGATAAAGACCAAAGCTATTGTGAAATCATTCCCATTAACCCAGACGCCACTATTAATGGTGGAACCTATAAGAAAGGATACTCACAAGAAGATAGGGAAGAATTCAAGAAAGACATAGACGAAATGCTTAAGTTAGGCATTATTAGAGAAAGTAAAAGTAGACATTATAGCTTAGCCTTCTATGTTCAAAATGAATCTGAACGTAAAAGAGGAAAAAGACGTATGGTTATAGATTATAGACAATTAAATAAGAATTGTGAATTTGATTCTTAATAATTTAATCAATTTGATTGAAGATAGAATTATATTCAGTAAGTTTGATTGCAAATCAGGCTTCTGGCAAATTAAGATGCATCCAGACAGTATTACTTGGACAACCTTTAGTGTGCCCCAAGGAAAATACGAATGGATAGTAATGCCATTTGGATACTTGAATGCTCCTCAAGTTTTCCAAAGAAGAATGGATAATATATTTAGACCTTATTCAGAATTTTGTCTTATTTACATAGATGATATTCTTGTAGCCAGTAAGACTGAGATAGAGCATGTAGACCATCTTAAAAAGATTATTTTAGAATTAGACAAACATGGTATTGTTATTTCCGAAAGGAAAATGCAATTATTTCAGACTGAGATAGACTTTGTGGGAATGGATATTAATAAAGGAAAATTATCCTTAGCAGAACACATAACCAAAAAGATTCTTGAGTTCCCAAACCAACTCAAAGATAGAAAACAATTACAATCATTTTTAGGATTGCTTAATTGTGCTGCAGACTTTATTAAAGACCTTGCTTCAAAAAGACAAAGCTTAACATCCAAATTAAAAGGAACAGACAAAACCAGTCCCTTTTATTGGACTAAAGATGATTTTGAAGTAATAAGACAAATTAAAGATGCAGTTAAGAACATTCCTTTACTTGAACTGCCTAATGTAGAAGACCAGTTTATAGTCGAAACATATGCATCTGATAAACAATGGGGAGCAATATACTTTGCCATTGATCATCAGACAAAAAATAAGAAGCTTTGTAGACATAGTTCTGGAACCTTTACAGATCCAGAAACAAGATACACTGCCCATGAAAAAGAAGTTTTAGCAATAGTAAGGACGATAGAAAAATATATGCTATTCCTAAGACCTAAACATTTTACTGTTTATACTGACTCTTCTTATGCAGTAAAATTTAGAGATTTAGACTTATCCAAATCAATGACTAATAGACTAATTAGATGGAAGCAATTGCTTAATGGTTATGATTTCTCTGTTATACATATTAAGGGAAGTAAAAACACCATTCCAGATATAATATCAAGAGAGCCAATGTTTGCTAACACTAATATAATTTCATATTTTATGTTGCAAACAGAAGACCTAGAAGACATGAGTTCCTCTGGAACAAATAGACTGAACATGGAAGATGTTGCAGACTATCTTAGACGCGTAAGACCAAATGCTGGTGTAACGCAAAGACCGACTCACATTCAAGACTCTCAAGAAAGACCTATCCTAGAGAACTTTGATGATATCTTAGTTCCTCCTGGAAAATCTAGACAAGAGATAGTTTCTCAAAATAGACTCATTGGGAAGATGTATTTTCCCCAATATAGACCCGATCAAAGATACCCAGACTTGATCAAATTTAGATGAGAATTTTCAGAAGACGAAAATACTCTTATAGACGCCATATGGTGGAATGTGAAGAATAGACTATGGATCGAGTTCAAACAAAATTTGGTAGCCATTGTCAGATTCATGAGGACTCAAAGACTTCCAGTTACCCAGCTCAGTGGTACTGTTGAGCCTAGACCTCAGATTCACTTATGCTCAGACTCTTGGAGAAACCTCCAAAACTAGACCTACTGATTTCTATTATCAGAAAAAGACTTTTAAGACTAAGATTGTTATACCATTTGGTCATAATAATCTCCCATTAACAGAAGACTTTAAAAAAGAAACTAATAACATTATTGATCATTTTAATATGTTATTATCTAAAATAAATGGAGATGCCTTAATAATTAAAGGTTTCTTCAAAGACGTTCCAAAAATATATCTTTTTGGAAAATCAGAAATGGCTCATATAACTCTTGCAGACCACGGGTTTATTGGACTCGTCCAGATAAAAGACATTGAAGACTCTGTTGCTCTTGGAAAAATAGTCCATGAGTATATTAAAAAGGTAGAAAACTTCCTTCCTCTATTTTCCAGAATCTACCAAATTGCTCCAAGTTCCTATAGAGGAATGAGAGTTGAAGGATTTAGACTTATTAGATTTTTCAGTTATATATTCGAAGACGTTGAGATTCTATCAGAAGATGAGACCAAAGAATTAATTGTTGATAAGTCCAAGCTCCAGATTGCTCAAGCCATGGAAACCATAGAAATCATGGAGTTATTAACAGGAGAAGACAGGTGGTACACTGCCTACCATAAAGAAGACCTGATAATCCAAGCTGATGAGCCATTCAATGGAAGGCTCAAGAAATAATCCAAAGAGATGGTAGAGATAGCTTTGCCAGCTAGCATTAGAACGGTAGGCCTCATTGATGGATTTTTCAATAATGCCTTACCAAACCAAGACAAGGAAGAAGAAGACACAGATACAACAAAGGGCCCCTCAGTAGTGGAAGAATTATTAAAGACATAAGACTCATTTGCTTAGATTCTGCTTTCCAAAAGATGCTTGCCCCACATGGACCACCAGACTGATAAAGAAGACGAAGACTTTGTTTGATGCTCTTGCATTATTACAAAACGACAAAACTTATGATGACGACTTGGCATGCCCCATCAGTTGTCCTTTCTTTTCAAAAAGAAAAAGGTTCCCCAAATTTTCAAAAGACGTTAAAAGCTTGTAGACCCAGCTGATAAGATTCTGAAGATAATGTTGCTTTAATAATTTATATGCTTTCAACCGGATTACTTTTGGTAGCCGGTTACCAGTCATTTTGTAGTACCCTTGATCTATAAAAGGGAGCGTCCAGTTGTGTTTATCAGTTATAGGAGAGAGAGAGTGATCAATTGTTAGACTTCTAGAGAGAGTATGCTTGTAGAAAGTAATATGTATATGAGTGAGTAAACCTCTCAAAGTTAGGGGAGAGGGGAGAGTTGTATTTACTTATGCAATGCAATAAAAGTATTTTCTTTTCTAGAAATCTCTTATGTTAAAGTTGTTATTATTCTCCAAATTGTCTCCAACTTTCGGTTCATAGAGGACTATTGTGTGGAACCTATGGTGTAGCACACAAGGTGTTATACTGGTGAACCGCCGTCAGGTGCCGATTAGCCATGAGCCGTTAGCCAGGTGGGCGTTAGACGTGAAGGCGTACAGGCAGACAATGGGTCACCCGCCAAAGTAGTGGATTGAGGTGCGACACATAAAGTGAGAGTTGTAGGAGATCGAGACCGGAGAAGAATAGTAACAAGGCTGAAGAGACTAAGGGAAGAGAGTAAAGATATTGCATACCAGAAGGAAGGTATAACTCGAACCAAACCCTTAACTATTCTACATATTATTGTTTTAAAAAGAATCTTTTATGAGCTTACAAATCATTAAAGACTTTTTAGAGTTTGTTAATCAAACAAGTTTAGACTTAACTAGAGAAATCCAAGATTGGACTCTTACAGACCCTAAAGACAAAGAACTTATAGAAACTGCTTTAAAATACGCAGGTGGTACTTTCAAATATATAAACCAGATTATTGAGAGGTTAGGAAGAGAAGTACCTAGAATAGAAATAATTAGAACAGGGATCCGAGATCTCTTTAGACAAAAGATAAGAACTGAAGATTTTGCAGAAAAACTGTCAAGACCAGAAAAATATCAAGAGTATACTAGGATACTTAAAGACAGTATAGACGTACTAAAATTGATTAGACGAAAAAGGTTAGCTGAAACGAAGGCTATTTTAATTAGAGCCGGAGGAATCCGTCCTTTCATTAAGAATGTAGAAACAGCTGCCCCTAGAACATATAGAAGATTTTTGTCATCCTACGGAGATAACGAATTAGATAAATTTATAGAAGACGATATAATTGATATTATTAATCAAATATATAAAGAAACTAGACTAATAAACCCACGATACCGTATAAGGTATTTAAGACTAGAATATTTCCCTGCAAAACCGCTTGCAATTTCTAGACTCCCAGAAGAAACTGTTTATATAAACAATCCTCGCTATTCAGAATTCCAATACGATAGTGACGGAAGAAATTTAAGAAGTAGCACTAGTCCTGAGACTTCTACACTTAGACTCCCAGATTAATTAGGCTTTAAAATAAGCTTAAAAGACCTTAGAAATCATTGGGGTAGAAATTTATATATAAAAAAAACCACAGAATAAGACAAAAGGTATAAGTGGTCCCAAGACTTTTGAACGGAAGTAAAACCCGTCATTTAGACCCGTCGGAGATCCTGACCGTGCATACTAATATACATAAATATAGCCTCGTCTAGATGGCACCCATGTATATAACTACACTGTAATAGGCAATTCCAGTCTTCCATCCATACCTGGTTAGTACAAGTATAGTCTCGTCTAGACGACACTTAAGTAGCCAACCAGAGATGACAGTCTTGTTTCATATACGATACCAACCTCGTCCTTACCAGCGAAAGAGTGTCGGCCTCTGACGACACTCATATTACAAGCCATCAGGGGTATGAGGATAAGTGTGTCGGGCACATAAGAACATCCTATATCGTCTCGACTTTCGCATGAAATCGATCACCACAGACTCTCAGTCAGATCGATACCTCTAGTATCACCTCGGACGACACCTCCTGCCAATATGTTCATCCAGGCGTGAAAAGCATGATAGGGGCATTTTAGTCATATATACACAAAACCGTTATTGGAAGATCAACCCCCCATATGAGGGAATATTCACTATAACGATCTTGCTTTATGGACAGACATTTGGCATTCTCTCATAAGCCACAACCTTAGCTAGGCGTGGCACACGTGCTAGGGGTGACTAATTAGTCATGAATATTGCATTTAGTACCCTTTATTTTTGCACATTCTAGTATTCTCGTATCCGTTAATTCCTATATTTAAGCTCATATATTAGATAACCTCTGTTCTATCTGTTATATATTTTGTGAGGTATTTAAACTTTTGTAAGTACTATTAGGGGTATGCATGAACCCGAATGGATAAAAAAAATTGAACTGAACTGGATCCACTTTTGCATTTTTTTTAATTCGGTCTTAAAATGTGAAAGGCCGCATTATTCGGTCCATTCTTAATCCCGGGTCTTAAAAGCGGGGTCTGGACCGAACCAGACTGCTTTTATGATATATATATATATATATATATATATATATATATATATATATATAGAGAGAGAGAGAGAGAGAGAGAGAGGTTCAAAAGCGAACCAAAAGCCCAATTTTTGAATGAACAATTAAGACATTAAAAAATAAGACAATTAATTTTAATTCTTATGTTGTAATTGGTCCGTGCCAGTGTGGACGGAGGCACCCGAGACAGGCATTTTTTTAAAACCTTACCCCCTACTCCTACCCCGTCCTGCTCTGGTTTAAACCGCTAACCTCCAGCACCTACCCGATTACACACACGTGCTCAGCTGAAACCCAATACCCCTACTGCCTTTTAAACTCCTCCCACCACCAGATCCAGCATCCCAAACTCGCAGGAGATATCCCACGACCTGCTGAAATCCAACCCGAACCAAAACTCAGATTCCATCGACCCTTACCAGCACGAAATCCTACCATCCGATCTGCTTCAATACCATCACTAGTGCCAAACGACCCCTCCTTTTTTATTAGGGTCTTGCACAACCCAACACTAACATCTCTTCTTCTTCTTCTTCTTCTTCTTCTTCTTCTTCTTCTTCTTCTTCTTCTTCTTCTTCTTCTTCTTCTTCTTCTTCTTCTTCTTCTTCTCTACCGTCGACATCAACAACCTAAGTTACCAGCCCTAAACATCTCTTCTTCATCTCCTCTCCTCTCCTCTCCTCTCTCTCACCACCCCCTGTCACGATCTTCGGTCCAGACCCGCCGACCTAAACTCCATTAAACCAATCTTAATGACAAGTAATCTATTTTTTTTATTCATCGAGATAAATATAATGTTCTTTGTAAATGCTAAAATATGTTCGTCCAATCTTATATGGCTAACTTGGTTCATGATTTTTCATGCCATAGTCTGAAATATGTTCATCAAATCTTGTTATTGTTTTTTCAGTTTCATTTGCAAATCAGTTGTAGCAGTTGACCACCTTCCTCTGTTTTTATCATTGCTCCTCTCTCAGATTCAGTCCTAGTATTGTAAAGAGGTGTAATATTTTTTCAATAGTTTTCCTCTTTCTATTTTTACGTTACACCTGTGAATATTGAATTGCATTTTCTACTATAGGATAAATAATCATTTTGCATTTTATGTTTGATAAATTATGTTTTATATTATTTTTGTGTATAATAATATTTTTTTTTAGATTATTTTAGATTTCGTATTGTAAAATGGAGGGGCTTAGTGGTTTTGATTTGGGGGCTCCTCAACAAAGCCAATTAATATTCGAGAAACATTGGATGAGATTCAACAACTAGAGAAAGTTGATCTAGGTAACAAATTGTTATATTGTGATATTTCATCTTATTTAATTTTTTAAATGTTATTATTGATAATCTTATTTTTAATGATTTGTAGAGTTATTGGGATTTACAAGTGGAGAAGCCTAATGCGTGGAGTCATGGATGTCGGGGGGTGGAGGGTTGGATGAATTTGTAATAGTTAAATTAAACATGAGACTTTGTTATGAATGTACTTATTATGGCGTGGACATACTTTTGTATCCATATGCGTATTTGTAATAATTAAATCAATATTCGTAGTTTGTTGTTTGCTTTTATTTTTATTTTTATATTTAACGTGTTGTTCTTTAATTAAAAAATGTGATGCTTTTTTAAATAAAAAAATAATTTTTTTATTATAATAAAGGCGTTATTTTAATAAAAAGCATTGTTTTTTTTATGAAATGGCCGTTATTTTTTAAAATTAAAAAATGCGATGTTTTTATAAAAAATACGTTGTTTTATTATTTTTTTAATTAAAAAATGCGTTGTTTTTTAAAAATAAAATACGTGTTATTTTTTATATTAGTTGTTTTTTTATATTAGTTATTTATGGACTGAATAGGATCGAGATCGAACCCGAACTGTCTGAAAATCGAATAAGATCGAGACCGATTATTCCGGTCTGATCTCTATCCATAATTTTCTAGGATTGATTGATACAGTTCGGTCCCAAAAATACCGGACTGGACCTGAACACACGTAGGTATTATGGATGCATAGCGTGAAGTTTGATGCGTTTCGAAAAAGTTTCATTGCAAAATGAAACTTCAAGGGAAATTTGGCATTTTCAAACTCCATATTTTGGATAGTATAAAATTATCAAAATGTATATCATCAAATTGTCTTTGCGTGACCGCTGACCGTGCATCATTCTAATCCCAAATGAGGAAGTTATGGCTATTTTTGAGGAATTTTATCATGTTCTTCTACTTCAAGGATAATTTGGTAATTTTACACTACACAATTTGGAGGGTTCCAAGACATTAACATATAGATAATTGAATTATCTTTGTGTGGGTTTCGACCGCGCATCATTACAAGTCAGTGTGAAGATTTTATAGGCTTTTTCGCGCGACGTGTCAAAATTGAATTGCAGTGAGAAGAGGATTGGCAGATTCGAGGTCGATTGGTACCTCGAGAAACTGTGAAATTACGCAAATTGATATTTTTTGAGTTATTTTGCTTTGTTTTCTTTGTATTTTGATATAGGGGTATAAATAAAAGGTGGGAACTTTTAGTTTTTGGGAGATAGATCAGAGTAGGGAGATATTTTTAGTGGTGAGAGCTTCTCTCTCTCTCTCTCTCTCTCAATGGTTTAACCCATTTGTGTATGTAAGTATTACTATTCATCTTCTTCCCCATTTATATAAGCTTCCATTGTTATTTTCAAGCTTTGTTTTTTTTGACGACCCTGAACCTCCACACGAACGAGCCCTTTGAATTTCCCCATACGAGCTCAACATGGGGGACGCTGTGCTAGAGCCACCCTAACACACACAACTCTTAAAGTTTGGTATCCTTTGGGGGCTTTCGAACTCGAGACCTAACGTTTTTTTTTCATTCATCCCTTATCGCTGGACTAACTAGGGTGGATATTTTCAAGCTTTGTTAATTAATTGTCTTTAATAAATTCTTGCTTTGCTACTTACTTGCTTTTAATACATGCTTTAAATACATGCATTTCAATACTTTGTATGTAATTTAGTTTAGGTTGAGATTGATTGAACTCATCTTAGATTAATTTGGTTGCTTTACTTTGATGATGGATTATGTTAGTTTAAATGGGTTATATTGTTCTTGATTTTACGCCTAGGAGATTTAACATTGTATATCATGTATGCGCTTTATTTATAACCTTGCGTGCGTAATTTTCGGGGTATTTGTTTATGCCAAAATCATAGTAGGACTTTATGAGAATTTAGGGAATGACAACTCTAGATTTGATTAATTGATGAAATGAGATTTAATCTGGATAAACTTGTCTTCCCATGTAATCATATATACCGATTAACATGAGATGAGGGATATTATTCTTTATCTATAGTTTTTACTCATTGTGTTAGTATTAGTTTCAATACATGACTAGATTAATCTTTTGTTAAAACATTATATTATACACTTTATTTGAGAAATAATAAATCAATTAAAGTCTAGCACTCATTCCCTGTGGATTCGATACTCGGACTAGCCGCTATACTCCCGTAAAGAGCGTAGTCATAGTTCAAATTTTTTGTATTGTCGTGGGAAGCCAAATAACGGCAGTGTCCTTACACGCCATCGGTTTTCCCCATAATCCAAAATCGCGCCGTTGCTGGGGAATTGTTTTGTTTTAGATTGTAATTGATTTACTATTTCGTAATATTTTTTTCATTCTATTTGCATTCTTTGTTAACTAGTTTTGTAGGACTTCCATAATTGAGTGCTAAGACACGCTCGTATTTATCGGACGCAGATCACTTTGTGAAAATCACCATCTTGAGCTATATTTTGGGTAAGAATGTCTTATTCAAATAATTTTGATAATCACATTGATAATTCTCAAAATTTCCCTAAACCTATAACTTTCGGTAAATACTCTCAAAGTCAAAATCTTGATACATCTAAAATGTCTTTGGATGAGTATTACAAAAGTCAAGTTATAGATTTCTGATATTGGGCTGCAAAATCCTTATAATAAGAATGATGAAACTTGTTGCAATAATTTTCAAAGTTCTTATAATGATGATTTTGAAAGTAATTTCGGGGATAATTTTCAAACTTTTTATTTTCAAGAATCCGCGCCTCCACCTATGACGTTGTATGAGGGCTTACTTATTCTTGAGAATGAAAATCTTGAAAACCAATATCGAGAAGAAAATTATTATTGGAAAAAAGAATGGGATATTATTATTTGAATCCAACGGTGATTTTTCTTCCGAGACTTTTAGAGTGGAAGAACGTTTTCAACCAAATGAGGAATCTGAGGTTCAAGAGCCAAGGATACCTACTTTGAAAGAAATCATGCTTCTTTTCTCCCAAAGCGTAATGAAGAACAACAATGGTGAGGATATGAGAATTCAATCACTTTGCAATGAGATTATTTCTTCTTTGAAAAAAAAATAGGAGGTGGAGACTTGTGTTTCACCTCAAGCAAGTTTAAAAGAAACTTTCATTGAAAGTTATTCTTTTTACTTACAATTCCATCTTTGAGCGATAATGAATCATCTCTCGGGGTTGAATTTATTTCTTACCCATTGTCATTTCCCATTATCGAACCATTACAAGCATCCCATGAGTTAGTTCAAAACTTTAAAATGTTTAATCATTTCACCGTGGAGGACTTTGCTGAGTTGCTTTCAGTGAAGGCAATCTTGACTCTTTGTGGGCCACCTCCAATTTCATTTGAAATTTTTAGGGAGAAAATTCGGTTTTTGTTAGATCCATTGTCACCCATTTTATCCACACTCCCCATCATCTCCCAAAAACTTCTAATTGGTGATGGTTCATTTTCCACGTCCAAACCATGCCTTTCGTTATTCAAACAGAATTCTTAGTATCCGGAAGGTATGCATTCAAATGAGGGTACGCAATTTTTTCCTCAAAATCAAATTGTATTTTGGGTGGACCCTAAAAAATTTCAACTTTTAGTATATCATTAGCTAGAAGTTAAAATTAGTAGTTTGTTTCGTTTTTCTTCCTTTTTACATATTGCCTAGTTTAATTAGTTAAGTTATTATTTTTTCTTTGTTATGCTGGTGCTAACATATTTTATAGAATCTTTGGACTTGTACTTTTCGTAGATCGCTTCATTTTGGGTAATATCAATTTTTCCATCTCTTTAGCTTGGTTCTTGATTCACATTGAGGACAATGAAAGGTTTAAGTTAGGAGTTGTTGGGTATTCTTCCCATTGCTTTTTGAGTCCATGATTTGATTATATGTTCTTACCAAGAATACTTTTGTTGTAAAAAATAAAAAAATTCAAAAAGATTTTCCGTTTTTTTTCCTCCTTTGTTTCTGACGATAAATTTCAAATAAATGCCCGATCTATTAAATAATTCATTGATGCATGTTCTCGATTTTAGAAGTTATTAGACTTTAGTCTTCAAATCATTGATATTATTAAAAACTTCATGAATTAAACTTTGAACCCATGAGCACATGTGGTAAATGATTTGATTTAAGGCCTTTATAACTCGATAATCTTTTGTTGCATTTGTATATACTTATACCAAGTGAGATTTATGATTTTCTTCTTTTGTGCGTCTTTATATATTCCTTTTTCCTCGTTGAAAGTGTTAAATTCGTTCGTAATCTCACTATTCTTTTATTTGATTGTTCATTAATTGAGTTCATATATGAAATGTGTTACTTGAGCATGATTTTCAAAGTTATTTTGACTCGATAATCGTGTAAAGTTTAGGAAAGGATCATATGTCATATTTATTATTTAACCCATATTGACATTTATCTCACCTTATATATTTTCTTAGTCAAACTCTTTGAGCCTAAATATTATCCTTTCGCTTGAAAATCTAAAATTCCATAACCCTTTCCAAATTGAACTTTTTAAACAATATATACACCTTACATACCTTTGGAATGATACTTGGAATTTTATAATGTTCCTGTTATGTGGTTGCAATTAAGCACGTGCGAGTAAAAAGAAAAGAAAACATGAAAAAGAAAAGAAAAGAGAAAAAATAAAATAGTGGAAAAAGAAAAGAAAATGAATAAAAGAAAAAGAAAGTATTTATATATTGTACACAGTCTTTAATAATCTTTGTCGCTTTCTAATGTTATATCTAATGCTTGTTATGGAGATTATATTCTAATTTTAAAATTGTCCACAGTTTTTCATTATCCTAAGTGTTTCATCCCCGAATATTTTGAAATCATAAATATCCCTTTGATTTCATACCCTTTATCCCCAAACCTGCATTATAAACCTTTAAATTCCGATGCGTTCTTAAAGTGAGGTGAATCCAATGTCATAATAGTTGTGATAATCTTATAAAATGCATTACAACTTAATGATGATATCTTTCATTGAGATTATAATATTTCATTTTATATATAGCGTTCTTCATTGATGACATGTGCGCAACCTAGTTTTTATTTTTAATTACTCTTTATTCACACATGTCTCGTGTGTTTTACACCCGATTTCATGGTGATTTCATTTATTGAGTGTAAACACTGGAGAATATTAATATCATGCTATGATTTAATGTTTATCCGGTTTATAAAAGTTTTGCCAAATTAAACTATTTTCATGTGCTCACTTTTCCTACCACATTTAAGGTTTCAATTGCAATGAAGTTATTCTAATGTTAATGATTGCGCACTTTTGGGTGATTTCATTCACCATGCTAATAACTTGTTGAAATCCTTTTCGTGTTGTTGAGCTTTTCGTTTTGGTTTCTTGGGCATACTTTTGAGGAAACTTGATTTTTATAAGTTTCATCCCTAAAAATCGTCACGAGACAACACTCGTATACTAAGGTAACCTGGGGGTTTAACGACTTATTGCACATGCTAAATACAATCGTGTTTCCTATAAAAATGGATTTTTATTATTCGTATGTATATATATTCTGGTTGGTCTATCACTTTTTCTCATTTTCATTCATCTTTATTGATTGGGACTAGCAATGTGTAGTTAGGCAATGTTATTAGTCATGAATATTGCATTTAATACCTTTTATTCTTGCAAATTCTAGTATTCTCGTGTCCCTTAATTCCTATATTTAAGCTCATATATTAGATAACCTCCAATCTATCTATTTATATATTTTGTGAAGTATATTTGAGCTTTTATAGGCATATACACTCCATCCCTATACCATCTAAATGTTTCCTTAGGCCCTTAACACCCACATATCCCAAGTCCTACTCCAAGCCCTGATCTAAACGCCCTCAGGAACTCTCAAGCCTTGTTTGACTTTGGTCAACCCTCTAACCCGAGTGTAGGTCATTTTACCTCCACAGGGATCTAAATCCCCTTTCCAACGGTTCATACCATGCGCGAATCGTCCTTACGACTTGCGCGTACTCACCTTTTTAGTCCAAACCCTGATTTAGAAGCCACTGAGTGCTCTCGAGAGATGTTTGACTTTGGTCAACCCTCTAACCTGATCATAACTCATTTCACTCTCATAGGTATCCGAATCCCCTTTCCAATGGTCCATACCGTGTGCAAATCGGCCTTACGATTTGTGCGTACTTTCCCATTTACTCTGAGACCCCCCATCTAGAGGCCATTGGGCCCTCCCGAGCCCCATTTGACTTTGGTAAGCTCTCTAACCCGAGAGTAGACTAATGGATTTTATAGGGCTCTGAATCCTCTTTCCAACGGTCCCAGTCGTGCGCGACTCAAACTTACAGTTTTCCTTTTATTCCCATTTTTTTGAAAACATCCTTTTTGAACTGCTAATAGGCACCCCAGACCCTCTGCCTATAACAAGAAAATGTGTACTTTACTTCACCAACAAGTCAAGGGTATGCTGATAGGTAGGCTAGGGCCTATGCCGAGGTAGACCCACTTACCCTGATTTTTTTTTATTTAAGGAGATCATGACCTCATTCCCAAGGACCCCCTACTCAGCATTCAGAACATTCTCTGCCTCAAAATCAGCGCGCTGTCATCTTACAAATTCTATTTTCCAAACATTCTCCCAAGTTTCTTCACATCACTTTTATTCAACCTTTTATCACCTACCTTATCCCTATTCCACCACCATAAAATTAGCCTACTCCTCTTAAAAAATTATTAGCAAAATCTTCTAGGATGTCTACTCATATTCGTTTTTATTTCATTTGATTAGTGTTGTTTATTTTCCTTTTTTACACTTTTGGTATATTTTATTCTTACTTCATTCTCTCACACAAAGTAATATTCTTTTTTATTACTAATATTCACATAATGTATCTTCATAAAACAAAAAAAAAAAAAAGCTGGGGGGGGGGGGGGGGAGGGGGGCTATAAACCCCAAAGTAGGATTTCCTCACTTTTTCTACACTTTTACACTTGAACACGTTTTATTTAAAAACAACTAAAGAGAAGTCCTAAATTTGGGTTTATGGGTTAAACCCCATCCTTGTGATATGTTGAACTACATACATTTTGATGTCTATTTTGGATACATAGGCGTTCGAACTATAATCGGGATTCGAGTACTATTTTATTCATTGCGCTATTTTTGTTTAAATCTCATATTTAGTAGTATTATGCGTAGGCATACGCCTACAAATCATTGTTTTCACCCGGCATGCACACTCACTTCCTCACAGTGAATCGTGATTCGGTGATCACTAACATCGTATTTTTTATTATTCTCTTTCCTTCGTATACTCCTTAGGATGACTCCTCTCCGGCCTTACCATGACGTGAGTAGGATCATTCTTTTTTCTCATTTATTTTCACATCGCACACATTATACACATGAATCACTGATACATCACGGATATTGCATATTTGTGCCCTTTATCTTTATGCATTCTAGCACTTTTATGTTCCTAATGTCTATATTTATACTCGTTAACCAGACAATCTCGGATTTGGACATATATATGTTTTTCAGGGGTTAATTGTGCTTTTGTAGGTATTGGAATGCTAAAAGTGAGGTTCAGTTGAATTTCGGAGAAGTTTCGTCGTCGAATGCTAATTCAAGGGAAATTTGGTCTTTTCAAACTCACTATTTTTTATGGAATGAAGTTACCAACATGTAGATCATCAAATTATCTTTCCGTGGCCACTGACCGCGCGTCATTCTGACTCCGTATGTGGAAGTTATGCCCATTTTCGGAAGGTTTTGATATTTTCTTCTGCTTCAAGGGCATTTTGGTAATTTCATGCTGCATAATTTGGTGGGTTTCAAAATAGAATCATGTAGATAATTAAATTACCTTCGCGTCGGTTCTGACCACGCCTCATTTCGATTCCGTATAAGGGATTTATAGCCGCTTCAATGAAAATGTGTCGAAATTGGTTCAAAGAGGAAAAGTGGGTTGTCTCCAGCCCAAGGCAAATTCCCAAACCGCGGTCGACCGCGCCCATCCGATATGGACGAAAATTGACTTATTTTGGGTGTTTTGACTTGGTTTTGTTAGGGGTTTATTTTGGGGTATAAATAGAATGTTGGGGGCTTTTTTTTGGAGGATATATTTCATTTTAGGTTAGAGATAGGGGATTGTTGGGTGGAGGTTCTCTTCCTATGGTTTGCACCCATTTGGGTATTGTAAGCACTATTCATTATCTCCTCCATTGTTATTAATTGTTATTTCTTTGTTTAAGCTTTGTGTTGTTCATTTCTTGCTTTCTAATTTTGGTTTAGTTGCTTTATTTACATGCTTTGATAATTAGGTTTACTTTCTTGCATTTATTACAAGCCATTTATGATGCTTTCTAGCTAATTTAAATTAAGTTGTGTCGGATTAAACTCACCTAGGGTTGACAGGTTGCTTTGCTTTGGTGATGGTGTTTACGGGTCTATTTCGGGTGAGTTGTCCTAATTATTATGCCTAGGGGATTTGACGGGGCATATCATGTAAATTTCGTGCTTACGATCTTGCGTGCATAATTTCCGGGGTATTTGTTGACACCAAAATCGTATTAGGTTTTTATGCAAATTTAGGGGCGTGACAACCCTTGATTTAACTAACTGTTGAAACGAGATGCATTTGTAATAACTCGTCGACCCATATAACCATTTTATACTAATTACCTAGGGTGAGGGATATTCGACGCAGCATATAGTTTTTACTCGCTTTCTTAATCTAGCTTTATTTTTCCTCGCCTAGATTACTATTTCCATTTTATGCATCTTTTCTCTTTTTGTGTATAATCATCTTTTACACTTTTATTTGGGAATATTAAACCTTATAAATTCTAGCAACTCGTCTTTGTGGATTTTTGATACCCGACTTACCGTTATACTCACCTGTTGAGTGTAGTCGTAGTTTAGATTTTTGTATAGTTCAGGTGAGCCGAATATAAAACGACCGGCGCGTAGGTGACTCTCGCGTCGCGACAAATGGCACCGTTGCCGGGGACTAGTTTGTTTTATACTTTATTTGATTTAGTATTTTATATTATTTTCTTTCTATTTGTATTATTTTCTAACCTTTTTGCAGGACTTTCATATTTGAGCACTTAGAAACGCTCGAATTTTTCCCGTGCGCACTTATTTTGTGGAATTCGCCACTTGAGCCATTTTTTGGGTAAGCATGTCATATTCCAATTCTTTCGGTAATCATTGTTATAATTCTCAAAATGCTCGTAATCCTACGAATTTCGATCAATACTTAGAATCCTAAAGTATAACAAATTCAAATATGACTTTGGGCGAGTATAACGAAAGTCAAAACTTAGGTTATTGGAATTTCGATGATGTTGATAATGATTTTGGGTCTTTACCTCCTTATAATAGGATTTTTGAAACAAATTGCAATAGTTTTCAAAATTCATATAATAATGAGTTTTCGTTTAAGTCCGATGGTAATTTTCAAAGTTTCCATTTTCATAGATCCGCACCTCGACCTATGACATTCGGTGAGGGTTTCCGTATGTATGAGAATGAGAAAATTGAAAATCGTTATCGGGAAGAAAATCATTTGTGGGAACATGAATTGGATTTATTGTTTGAGTCCGACGACGATTTTGCTTTCGAGACTTTTGAAGTCGAGGAATGTTTTGAACCAAGTGAGGTACTTGTGCCTACTTTGGAATAAACCATTCTAGACTTTTCCCATCTCGTAATAGATATTAAAAGTGAGGATGAAAATGACGTAATATCTATTTGCAATGAAATGATTTCTTCTTTGGCCCCCAAAGAAGAACATTTCATTGAAAATGATATTATTTCATTCGAAACTCAATCTTCATGCGATGATGATTCATCTCATGAGTTTGAATTTCTTTCATTCCCATTTTCATTCTCTATTATCACACCGTCACAAGTACCCGATGATTCGGTTTCAAACTTTAATGTTTTAAACCTTTTCGTCGATGATGAGTACTTGGTCGAGTCGCCTTCCACTATCGCATCCTTGCCTTCGTGTGCGCCGCCTCCCATTCCAATTTCAAAATCCTTGGGAGGATATTTGGCTTTTCTCGGTCCCCACATGTTCTTGTCACCCGTTCAATCCCAACCCCCCATCGTCCCTCCAAAATTTTTAATTGGCGATGGTTCATTTCTTCCGCCTTACACATGCCTTCCGTTTTTCAAACTGAATCCATATTTTTCGGAGGGAATGCTTGAGAGTGAGGGTACACCGGTTATCCTCCAAAGTCAAATCATTTTTATGGTGGACGCTCAGCTATTTAGACTTCTAGTGTATAGTTAGTGTGAAGCCTAAATAGTAGGTTGTATATAGTTAGCTTTTTATTCTTTCTTTCTTTATTTTTTTGCCCTTTTTAAATTAGTCTCTTATAAGTAGTTAACTTTTTGTTATTTGTTTTTGCTATGCTCGGTACTAACTTGTTTTTTTGATTCTCTGGACTCGCTCTTATGGGGATCTCTCCACTTTTGGGTAATATCGCTCTTTTCCTCTCTTTGACTTGGTTCTTAATTCACATTAAGGACAATGTCAAGTTTTAAGTTAGGGGGTGTGGGATATTCTATCCATTTATGTTTTTAGTCCATGTTTTTGCTCACATGTTAGTTACTTAGTATGCTTTTCTTAGAAAAATTCAAAAATTTCAAATAGATTTTCTTTCTTTTTTCTCCTTTTTTGGGTTTTTTGCCTTTGTTTTCGATGATAAATTTCAATAATTGCCCGATCCAATAGACAACCCAATGATGCATGTTCTCGATTTTAGAAGTTGTTAGACTTTTGTCCTCGATTATTGATATTATGAATAACTTCATGAATTTAACTTTAATCCCATGAGCACATGCACTTTTATCGTTTTATTGATTTGGTTTAAGATTTTTATAACTCGGTAATCTTTTGTTGCATTATATATACTTACACCGAGTAAGCTTTGTACCTTCCGTCGTTTGTGAGTATATACACTATTATTTTCTCATTGAAAACGTTGAATTCGTCGGTAATCTCACTATTCTTTCATTTGATCGTTCATTAATTGAGTTCATACTTGAAATGTGTTACTTGAGCATGATTTTCATATATTGTTTTGACTCAAGAATTGCGTAAACTTTAGGAAATGATCATAGGCCATCTTTGTTATATCACCCATATTGACCTTGATCTCACCTTATATGTTTGCCCTCGTCAACCCCTTTGAGCCTAAATATAGCCTTTCGTTTCATAACCCAAATCCCATAACCAACTATAAATTGGAGTTTTAGCCCATACATAAACTTTCCATACCTTTGTTTGGAATGTTACTTGGGATTGAATGATGATGTTATGATGTCGGTTGCAATTTAGGCATATGAGAGTTTGAAAAGTAAAGAAAAGAGATGTGAAAAAAGTGTGAGAAAGAGAAAGCAAAAAGCAAAAGAAAACAAAAAAAAAATGAGAAAAAGAAAAGAAAGAGAAAGTTATAAATGTTGTATATAGTTCAATAAGCTTTTATTTCTCTCCAATTCATACATTTAATGCTTGGTTTGGAACTTGTTTTCCAACTTTTGATATTGCCCGCATTTTCCCATTATCCCGAGTTTTTATCCCAAACACATTGAATCCGTACATACATTCCTTTCATTTCGTACCCTAGCCTAGCCTACATTACAACCCTATAAAGTCCTATGTGATCTTAAAGTGTATTTAATTTAAAAGTCATAATAGTTTTGATAATCGGTGAAAATGGATTTCGCCTCCTTTAATGTGCGGTATCTTCCATTGAGATTATATTTTTCATTTTATATATAGCGTTCTTCATTTGTGACATGTGCGCGACCTAGTTTCCATTTACATTTACTCGTTATGCCCGCATGTTCCGTGTGTTACCTTTCTGTTTCAAGTGAATTCACTTGATGAGTGTAATGCCCGTGAGGATTAAATATATTCTTGCTTTAATGTTTATCCGGTTTATATAAGTTTTTTGCCAAATCACACTTTGCATGCGCTCGCTCCCCCTCCCACATTTTAAGATTTCAATTTTATGAGGTGCATTCTATAATGTTAATGATTTGGACTTTTGTTTGAATTCATTCACTTTGCTAATAATGCGTATGAATCCTTTTCTCCATTATTGGGATTGTCGCATGTTGGGTTGGGCATATTTTGAGGAAACCATGTGATGTTTGGGGGTACCATCCCTGAAAACCCTCACGAGACGACACTCGTCCACTAGAGTATCCTAGGGGTTTAACGACTTATTGCATATGCTAAATGCAGTCGTGTTCCCTAAGAAAGTGGAAATTATATTTCGATGAATATATACATTTTGTATTTCCTTTTGTGGACTGGTTTTGTTTCTTTCATCACTAGGGACTAGCAATGTATAAGTTAGGGGGTGTGATACATCACGAATATTGCATATTTGCGCCCTTTATCTTTATGCATTCTAGCACTTTTACGTTCTTAATGTCTATATTTATATTCGTTAACTAGATAACCTCGTATTTGTACATATATATATTTTACAGGGGTTAATTGTGCTTTTGTAGGTATTGGAACGCTAAAAGTGAGGTTGGGTTGCATTTCGGAGAAGTTTCATCGTCGAACGCTACTTCAAGGGAAATTTGGTCTTTTCAAACTCACTATTTTTTATATAATGAAGTTACCAACATGTATATAATCAAATTATCTTTCCGTGGCCACTGACCGTGCGTCATTCTGACTCCGTATGTGGAAGTTATGCCCATTTTCGGAAGGTTTCGGTATTTTCTTCTACTTCAAGGGCATTTTGGTAATTTCATGCTGCATAATTTGGAGGGTTTCAAAATATAATCATGTATATAATTGAATTAGCTTCGCGTCGGTTCCAACCACGCCTCATTTCGATTCCTTATGAGGGAGTTATAGCCGTTTCCGTGCAACGTGTCGAAATTGGTTCAAAGAGGAAAAGTGGGTTGTCTCCAGCCCAAGGCAAATTCCAAAACCGCGGTCGACCGGTCCCAAAACAGAGGTCGACCACGCCCATTCGATATGGACGAAAATTGACTTATTTTGGGTGTTTTGACTTGGTTTTGTTGGGGGTTTATTTTGGGGTATAAATAGAATGTTGGGGGCTTTTTTTTGGAGGATATATTTCATTTTAGGTTAGAGATAGGGGACTGTTGGGTGGAGCTTCTCTTCTTATGGTTTGCACCCATTTGGGTATTGTAAGAACTATTCATCATCTCCTCCATTGTTATTAATTGTTGTTTCTTTGTTTAAGCTTTGTGTTGTTCATTTCTTACTTTCTAATTTAGGTTTATTGCTTTATTTACTTGCTTTCCATTTCTTGCTTTCTAGTGTAGATTTAATTCATGATTTTTACCATGCTTTGTAGCTAGATTAGACTGTGTCGGATTGAACTCACCTAAGGTTGACATGTTGCTTTGCTTTGGTGATGGAGTTATATGAGTCTATTTCGAGTGGGTTGTCCTAGTCATTACGCCTAGGGGATTTGACGGGGTATATCATGTATGCTCCGTGCTTACGACCTTGCGTGAGTAATTTTTGGGGTATTTATTGACGCCAAAATCCTATTCGACTTTTATGCAAATTTAGGGGGTGTGACAACTCTTGATTTAATTAACTGTCGAAACGAGATGCAGTCTTAATAACTCGTCGATCCATGTAACCATTTTATACTAATTAACTCGGGGTGAGGGATATTCAACGCAACCTATAATTTTTATTCTCTTTATTAGTTTAGTTTAAATACACTCATGCCTAGTTTATCTTTTATTTCTTTTTAGTTAACAAATTACCTTTTACACTTTTATTTTGGGAATATTAAACGAAGTAAATTCTAGCAACCTGTCTTTGTGGATTCGATACCCGGACTGGCCGCTATACTCCCTTAAAAGAGTGTAGTCATAGTTTAGGTTTTTGTATAGAGTTGGTGAGCCGAATATAAAACGATCAGCGCATAGGTGACTTCCGCGCTGCGGCAAAACTCGGACTATCAATCACCTCTTAGATAAGAGGAGAACATTATTATAGCCCATGAGAGATCGAAAGGGCAGAATAGGTGCCTAACACCTTCCCATTCCGTAACTTAGTCACCGGACCCTCGATTCATTCAATTTCGTATGCATCAATTTGTCTTTTAATGCCATTATTTTGGGACATATATTCTTTTGCATGTTTTGAGAAAAATAGTATCAATTTCATTTTCTATCTTTTCCTCCCCTTATGACGATGGCTAATTTATATCCGTGGTAGCCCGCAAAGATCGCGCTAGTGGCGAAAAGAGGACCTCCATCGTCGAATCCTTGCACGCACTGAGAGATTGATTTTTGTTATTTTCTCTCCTTTCGGGGTGAGCTCGCACTGAAGGAATTCAAGATGGCCACAATAGCGACTCTGCTGGGGAATTATTATTTTTAGAGGACTAGACTCTATTTAATATGGGTTTTATTTCATTTTCTCTCCCTTTCTTTATTTTTCTTCATGTGTATATGTACCCCCACATGTATATTCTTCTTACTCTCATAGTTACATGTTGTATATATGCCTTTTTCATACCATGACGTCTATATCCTTCTCTCTATTATGCTCCTTTCCTCATTACAATTATATACTACCTTTTCTATGACGTGCTTTATGCTTTATGCTTTATTCACTTGTGTATAGTTAGCATGTTTTATCCTACTTACTCACACTTGACATGATTCATATCACTTGTATATATCCACGTTTAGTCTCACTAGCATACACTCTCACATTCTTATCACTTGTACATAGACACATGTTGCTCATATGTTTCACACACCACTTGTATATATCTATGTTTAGTCTCACTATCACACACTTCCACATTAATCCCACTTGTATATAACCACGTATTTTCTTCACTTACACATATTCCCATGTTACCCTCACTATTTTCTTCAATTACACATATTCCCATGTCACCCTCACTCAATGATTCTTATATATTATATACTCTCCATCGTAGTAGTGGTATTTCTCCCACTTGTCCTACTTCCATAAATTACTAATTAAGACTCATGAATTCTTGCACATTACGTCACGTCAGCATTACACTTTAACAAAAATTTTGTCCCGTACTTGGGGATCACTTCGTGATGGGTGCCACGGTTCCCTCCACATCGTACTGCTTGAACGAACTCATGACGGGAGGTAAATGTAAGGACATTTTTGCCCATTATCAATTTGTTATGTCGCACGCCGTTACACCGTTGAAGAAATTCAAGATTCATACAGTCATCAACGAATTCGAATATCAAAAGAAGAAGAGGAATCAAAGTCTGACAGGCCGGACCGGTCCGCCCAGAATAAAAGAACCGATCCGCCTGCGGACCGGTCCGCCTCATACCCGGACCGGTCCGCCTGCTGAAAATCCAGTACACCCCGAACCGAAAGCGAACCGAAGAAGCCTAAAATAGCCTACCCGGACCGATCCGCCTCAGACCCAGACCGGTCCGCCTGGGATAATCTTCAGCGGATCGTGGTCAGATTTTCTAGGCTAAACGTTTCCTTTATAAACCCACTACGGGAAGTGGTTTTCTAAGACTTCCATACACGATTTTCAGAGCACAAAAACTCTAAGTCTTCACCTATTGAGAACCAAGACTCTAGGTTTTTGATTCACACAAATTTCCAAACACTTGTGAATCACTTTACAACCCAAGAATGCATTTTTGCTGTTCATACCCTTGTGGAGAAGACCGTTCTTCTTCTTCATTGCAACCCTCCTGGAAAGGGACATTTCCAGCCGCCGACTACAAAATCTGACACCTGAGGGTAATTCTTAGTCACTTGTATTTTCATTGTAATCCGAAATTGTACAGTTATAATATTATAATGAAAATAAATGGTTTTGCCCCTTTGGGGGATTTTTCCTCACAAGCATGTGTTTGAATGTTCTTGCTTAGTTCATTATCTTATTCAATCACATATTGTTGCATGTTTAGGGTTTGTTTGAGTTAAAAGGTGTTTAATATATAATTTTATCATTTGAACGCAAGCACATACGTTCTCAAATTGGTATCAGAGCAGGTTACGCTAATCTATCGCGTATTCCTATTTTCCGCAAAGTTTTTCTAAGATATGAATTTTCTGAAAAAATTGATTTTTGAAAAAGTGCGTGTTCAAATGGAGAAGTTATATAATAAAATGCCAGTTTTTGACGGGACAAACTATGCCTATTGGAAAGCCCGTATGAGATCTGCATTAAAAGCCATTGATGAACGTGTCTGGATTTTGGTTGAAAGAGGGTGGACTCCTCCCTCCGTGACTGTTGATAATGTGATCAACTTGAAACCTGTCACTTCCTGGACTAAAGAAGAATTTAAAATGGTCATCTTTTAATTCTAAGGGTCTAAGTGCTATTTCTGGGTCTGTCACACCTGATGAGTTCAAACGCATAATGACGTGCACCACGTCAAAAGAGGCATGGGATGTCTTACAACTCACCCATGAAGGAACCAATGCTGTAAAAGAGTCTAAATTGCAAAATTTAACAACTCAATTTGAAACCATCACCATGCATGAATCTGAATGCTTTGATGAATTTTATGCTAGACTTTCTGACATTGTGAATACTAGCTTTAATCTTGGTGAACATATTCCTAATGCTAGAGTTGTTAAAAAGATTCTGCGTTCTTTGCCTAAGCGTTTTATCCCTAAAGTCACTGTGCTAAATTCTATGGGTAATTTAAATACGCTAAAATTGGAAGAACTTGTAGGAGATTTGCAAACATATGAAATTGATATGTTCCCTAAAACTGCTAAATCTAAAGATAAGGGAATTGCACTTAATGCCCAAGAGAGAAGGAGTGAGGGGTCGGCTAGAAAGAGGGTAGAGTCATCTAGAAAGAGAGAGACTGACACGTCTGATTCTGAGTGTGATTTTGACTTAGATGATTTGGCTCTTTTTGCAAAAAAATTCAAGAGGATTCTCAAATTTAAGAAAAATGGCAATTTTAAAGATAAAAAGAAATTTGAGAAAAATAAGTTGGAAAAGAAAAATGAAAAAGATTCTAAAAATCCTCCTAAGAAAGAAAGTGAGAGATGCTTTGAGTGCGATGGTAGGGGTCATAGAGCCTTTGAGTGTGCCACTCGTCTGAATAGAGAGGAAGGAAAAGCTTTCCTTAATGCTACTCTTAGCGACGACAGTGAGGTTGAGACGGTGGATTCAGGAGATGAGTCACCGCATGAGTGTAACTTCACCGCATTCATGGCCAGTCAAGTGAGCACTCCTAGTTCTCTTCACGACGATGAGGATGATGCTTCACAGGGATACCTCGATAGTGAGATCGATGTGAGTGATGGGGAGGATGACTCAAGTGAGAGCGAGAGTGATATTCAACGCGCCTACGCTGAGTTATATTCTGAGTCATTTAAAACTAAAAAGCGAAACAAAGTGTTAGTACTTAAGATCACCGGCTTAGAGGAAGAATTAATAAGAGCAAGAGAGAGAGAGTCCTCCACCTTCACCGCCCTGAGAGAGAGAGAATCTGCCTGTGTCGAGAAAGAGAGTTTGTTTAGAGAGAGATAGAGTGTTTTTGAGAAAGAGAGAGGGGACTTGACTAAACAAGTGGCTAGCCTTACGAGTCAACTCCATTCCTCCGTGGAGACTCGGAAGAAACTTGAAGCCCTTGTTGCTCAGCTGACTCATGATCTTGAGAAAGCACGGGAAGTCAAGGTACAAATCGAGGACAGATCTGGGAAAATGGGAAAGATGCTCCTCGACCACGCTTTAGGTTTTGGTGATCGGCAAGGAATTGGTTATGATGGTGCCTCCATGTCCCAAATTGCCCCTGGACCAGTTCCTGAGTTTACTACGACTCCTTATGGACATTGTCAAAAACCTCGAAGGAGAGTTCGACCAAGAAAGGCAAACCAAGGTCCGCCTTTGACTGTGTTCTTTTGTACTTATTGCAAAAGAAAAGGCCACCTTAGGGAGTTTTGCTATAGCATGGGTCGGACACGACGTACTACTGCTCCACCACGTCATACTGATGAGTTTTCTAGTTTGAGAAAGCGAGTTGAGTTCTTAGCTGCCACATCTCATAGTTTGATGGAAGAATTCCGACGGATGTCTTTGCCGTTAGTGAATGCTTCTCACATTCCAGCTAAAACCAACAACAACAAAGGCAAATAAAAGGTCATCTCTGCTTGGGTACCTAAGAAAGATAAAAAGGCCTTCGTTGTTCATGTTGCTCTCAAAGCACACAATACCTCACAGTGGTATTTTGATAGTGGATGCTCCAGACATATGACAGGTGATGCCTCATTTTTTATGACTCTTGAGGATTATCAGGATGGCAGAGTCACCTTTGGAGATGGGAGCAAGTCTAGCATTATAGGACGTGGTACTGTCGAGTTACCTGGATTCCCTAAGCTAGAAAATGTTTTGTACGTCAAAGGTTTGAAAGCAAACCTTCTCAGCATTAGCCAGCTGTGCGACACTGACTTTGCAGTAAAGTTTGACCGGGACGCGTGTAAAGTCTACAATCAAGTCGGTAAACTTTTGATGCAAGGGGTGAGGACTGAGGATAATTGCTATGGGACTGAGCCCACGTCCTCACTTGTCTGCAATAGTGCCACGATCACTCCTATGGATATGTGGCACCAACGTCTAGGTCACGTGAACGTTAGAGATCTCAACCACTTAGCTAAAAAGGACCTAGTACGTGGCTTACCATCTCTTGGAATGTCAACTTCGACCGTTTGTGGACCCTGTCAGATGGGAAAACAAATTCGTAGTCCCCATAGGAAGTTGCATTCCATTACCACCTCTCGTGTTCTTGAATTGATTCAGATGGATCTTATGGGTCCCACTCGTACTGAGAGTCTAGGTGGTAAGAGGTACATCCTCGTGATGGTAGATGATTTCTCCAGGTACTCCATTGTAGGTTTTCTGAGAGAGAAATCCGATGCTGTAGAATTTTTAACGACCAAGTGCCGTGTCCTGCAAAATCAACACGGTGTCACTATTAATAGGATGCGTAGTGACAATGGCACTGAATTCACAGAAGCAAAGGTAGATCTTTACTGTGATAGCCTCGGGATCAAACATGAGTTTTCTGCTGTGAGAACTCCTCAGCAAAATGGGATTGTTGAGAGAAAGAATAGAACGATCCAAGAAATGGCTAGATCTATGCTTCTAGGTCGTAAAGTTTCTAGGAGATTTTGGGCAGAGGCAGTGTCTACTGCATGCCATACGGTGAATAGGGTTTATTTGCGTCCACACACACTTCAGACTCCTTATGAGTTGTGGACTGGAAAGAAGCCCAACTTGGCATATTTCCATGTTTTTGGGAGTAAATGCTACATCCTACGGGATAGAGAGCAACTAGGAAAGTTCGACTCCCAGAGCGACGAGGGAATATTTCTAGGATATTCATCAAATAGCAGAGCGTACCGGGTTTTTAACCTGAAGATCTCTAAGGTTATGGAATCAATAAACGTCACCGTGCAAGATGACGAACCTCCGACGGTTATTGATCCTAACTTTCAGTGTGAGGATGAGGATTGTTCTGACAGTGATTTACCTGTTCCTCTCTCACACTCTGTGGACCCTACTCTTGTGCTAGGGGACACACCTGCTTGGGTTCGCAAGAGTCATGACCCGTCTGCCATTAATGGCGATCCCACTCTAGGGGTCAAGACTCGTGCTCAGCTAGAGAATGTTGTTAGCCATCTTTGCTACACGTCCACAGTCGAGCCCAAGAACCATAAAGAAGCACTCAAGGATGAACACTGGATATCTGCTATGCAGGATGAGTTGCTTCAGTTTAAAAAGAACAATGTCTGGGAACTAGTCCCCCGACCTAGTGAGACTAATGTGATAGGTACCCGATGGATTTTTAAGAACAAAATGGATGAAAATGGTACCATAATCAGAAATAAGGCTAGGTTGGCCGCTCAAGGATACACACAGATAGAGGGTGTAGACTTGGGGAGACATTTGCTCCTGTTGCGAGGCTTGAGTCCGTCCGTCTTCTGCTCGCCATCGCATGTCATCTGCACTTCAAGTTATATCAGATGGATGTCAATAGTGCCTTTCTGAATGGCATTCTACAGGAGGAGGTTTATGTGGAACAACCAAATGGGTTTGAAGACCCTCAGCACCCAGAGCACATCTACTATCTGAGGAAAGCCTTGTATGGTTTGAAGCAAGCACCCCGTGCTTGGTACGAGAGGCTTATTTACTATCTCTTAGCTCGTGGATTAAAGAGAGGGGGAGTAGATATGACGTTATTCGTCAGGAGAGATGACGATGCTATTTTGGTTGCCCAGGTCTATGTGGACGACATAGTCTTTGGATCCACATGCTCCCAGCATGCTCACCACTTTGAGGAGGTGATGAAAAGTGAGTTTGAGATGAGCATGGTTGGTGAGCTTATATTCTTCCTTGGTCTCCAGTTTCGTCAGTTAGAGGATGGGATGTTCATCTCCCAATCCAAGTATGCTAGAGACCTAGTGAAGAAATTTGGTTTAGACTCCGCTAAGAATGCACGTACACCTATGAGTACCACTACCAAGCTTAGTAAGGACACTTCATGCAAGGACGTAGAGCAAACCTTATATCGGAGTATGATCGGTAGTCTTCTCTACTTGACTGCCGGTCATCCCGACATCGCCTTTAGTGTTGGATTCTGTGCACGACATCAGGCGTCTCCAAAAGAGTCACATTTACTTGCTCTAAAAAGTATTATTAAATACGTGAGTGGGACTCTCTCATACGCTATTTGGTATTCCTTTGATACCGATGACCGTTTGTCCGCCTATTCGGATGCCGATTGTGCCGGGGATGTAGATGGTTGTAGGAGCACTTCTGGTGGGTGTTTCTATTTTGGTTCTGCTCTTGTCTCCTAGCTGAGCAAGAAGCAAAATTCCATCTCTTTGTCCACTGCGGAGGCTGAGTACATAGCCGACGGGAGTTGTTGCACCCAACTCTTGTGGATGAAGCAAATATTGGAGGATTATGGGATTTCACAGGACACCATGATCATTTCTTCTGATAACACGAGCGCGATTCACATATCCCGCAATCCCGTCCAGCATTCGCGCACAAAGCACATCAGGATACGTGAGCACTTTATTCGTCAGTTAGTTGAGGAGAACACTGTATCCTTGAGTTTTGTTCCCACCGACCGTCAGTTAGCCGACATTTTCACAAAACCTTTAGATGCCCTTAGATTTGAGAGTCTTAGGAAGTCTTTGGGGATTTTCACAGTTGATTGAGGGGTTGGTCTATGACTAGAATAGGATGCTTCTTCATGTTCATATCATACGATTCCTATTGCTAGTCTGTTTTATTTGTACCATTTCTTAGTTGTACAACTATTTTTTTTTTTGCTTTTTATATTTATTTTGAAAAATACAAAAAGATTTTCTTTTATATTTTTTAAGAAAAGCACAAAAAGATTTTATTTTGATGAATTTTTTTGAAAAAGCCCAAAAAGATTTTTGTATTTTTATGCACCTTTTATGGATGAACATTTAAGATAGCCAAGTCACACCTTCATTCCATTTATCCATGTGACTGTTTGATAGAGATTTGAGACGCTACATCATTTCATCCATGTGCTTTACTTAGTATGGAGTCTTTGAGATGTAATTAGTGATATCTTCCTACATGTTTGACTCCTATATCCTTTATTGCACACATGCTCGACTATATTTGAATATTGCACTTGTCTACCTCATATTGGCTTAAGTGTTTCCATCTCAATTCCGTCTATACAACTTACAATATGCGATAAAACTTGACAAGATTGGAATGCATGTAAAACCCGTTTTGGTGAGACTGTGTGTTTTTGTATAACGGGGAGGGGCTGCGAAAGGTAATCATCTACCCTTTGCGCAAAAGCCACCGTTAAAAAGGACCTAAAAAATGGAGGAATTTTAATATCCGAGGTCCAAAGAGGTTAAAAGAGCCCGAATTTTTTTTAAGGCAATAACAATCACTTCATGCCAAATATGGGCCACTTAGGTTTCACCATCAATTCTCCAAAGTTTGAGAATTTATAATACCTCTATTCAAAATATATATCTGAGGGAGTTTGGTTGGAGAATATTTAAACGGGTTTGCACTTCCTTGAAAGTCCTGAAAAAGCATAAATCGTTTTGGACGTTATTGGTGTGAAAATCACTTTGAGCTTTGATTTATTGATTTGATTGAGTCAATATCTTATATTGTCATTCTTTTCCACCAAAGGACGCATTTGAGTTCATTCGCTAGGAGTATCCAATATTCATCGTGCACATATATCATGTTTGTATGCATTGATTTTCCTATCGAATTTGATCACACCACTTCATTTACGCTATCATCGACTTGGTTGTTTTTGTGTTCATTCATGGTGTGATTTTATCCTAGTGACACCCCGCACTTGCTTTGTTGTCTGATTTATTCTTCTCCTTTGTCTATTTGGGGACATCATAAAAAGGGGGGGGGGGGAGTTTTGTGTTTTTGAGATTTGTTACAACATGCTTTCTTCATTTGATATCTCATTTCAAACTCGATACGTCACTTGGTATTTTGATTTTTCTCATGTGTGTAGGTACTACATGGATTATCATTGGATTGCACACCCTGATGAGAAAAGTGTTGAGATTCCTGAAGATTCGAACAGAAAAACGTTGAAGTCTTATTCAATTGTATCTTTCCAGTTTTGGGTTCATGGAAGGGTAGATTTGTATAAGGCATTTTTAGTTGTTTGACAATTCGGATGTTTGTTTTTATGTATGTACCGGCATAGACATAGGGGGAGATTTGTAAGGACATTTTTGTCCATTATCAATTTGTTATGTCGCACGCCGTTACACCGTTGAATAAATTCAAGATTCATACAGTCATCAACGGATCCGAATATCAAAAGAAGAAGAGGAATCAAAGTCTGACAGGCCGGACCGGTCCGCCCAGAATAAAAGAACCGATCCGCCTCATACCCGGACCGGTCCGCCTGCTGAAAAGCCAGTACACCCCGAACCGAAAGCGAACCGAAGAAGCCTAAAATAAAAAGAACCGATCCGCCTCAGACCCGGACCGGTCCGCCTGGGATAATCTTCAGTAGATCGTGGTCAGATTTTCTAGGCTAAACGTTTCCTTTATAAACCCACTACGGGAAGTGGTTTTCTAAGACTTCCATACACGATTTTCAGAGCACAAAAACTCTAAGTCTTCACCTATTGAGAACCAAGACTCTAGGTTTTTGATTCACACAAATTTCCAAACACTTGTGAATCACTTTACAACCCAGGAACGCATTTTTGCTGTTCATACCCTTGTGGAGAAGACCGTTCTTCTTCTTCATTGCAGCCCTCCTGGAAAGGGACATTTCCAACTGCCGACTACAGAATCCGACACCTGAGGGTAATTCTTAGTCACTTGTATTTTCATTGTAATCCGAAATTGTACAGTTACAATATTATAATGAAAATAAATGGTTTTTGCCCATTTGGGGGATTTTTCCTCACAAGCATGTGTTTGAATGTTCTTGCTTAGTTCATTATCTTATTCAATCACATATTGTTGCATGTTTAGGGGTTGTTTGAGTTAAAAGGTGTTTAATATATAATTTTATCATTTGAACGCAAGCACATACGTTCTCAGTAAATAACAGGGAACTCATTCACGTATGTTGAGTACATTGAATTCTCTTTTACACATACCGTTTCCATACGTGAGGTAATTCACACACACTTATATCAAATGGCTTTTCCATACGTGCCGATGAATAATTTCCCTTATAAGAAAGAGGTATATCGTGGAAGTCATGCCAAAAGGAGGAACCTTTCCACTAATCCACCAATGCATCAACCTCATATAGGTGTTTACCCTAGGACACCCCTACCTAGACTGTCGGTTTAAACACGAAAATCTATTAAAATTTTAGGTCACCCTACCGCCCGAATTTTGTGCTATTTCGTCCATTTTTAAAATAAGACCCTGTCCATGAATATGGAAACAAGTCAAACCATGTCTTGCATGGTGTACCCTATCTCTTCCCATAACCAGGTCCTGTTCTACCTTTTACTTGCACCCTAGGCGAAACATAATATAATAAGTGGAACTTAATAATAATAACTAAGCTGGGGATTTTCCTTTTCTCCCTTTTTCCAAAAATACCAAAAATATTTTGTCCCTCTTTTCAAAATGCCAAACAATTCTTCTCTATTTTAAAAATACCAAAAATAAATCTCATCAAACCTCTGGAACCCTGACCATTACCATATTTCCTTCCCCAAAATTTCAAGCAAGACGCCCATTATGACTTCCTCCAAATCGCTTGGCATATAACTGATCAGTGTTTTCATCTGAGGAATGTCATCCAGAGTCTCATTGATAGAGGGATTATTGCCCTTTTAGCTAATAAAAAGTATAATACCACTCAGAACCCTCTCCCGGCACACCGAATCGGGTTAAATGTCATCCTCTTAAAAGAAATAATTCAACATTTCAACTAGAATTAAACGATTTAAAATACCCAATTCATCCACCAGTTCAACCAAACCCCTCATGGTCTGTCCTTCCTTCGTCTTATATCCTGAGAATCCCACTGACAAGGTCTATCCCTCCTTACCAGGTCCTACATAGCCAATTTTACCCATTTAGAAGGGGAGGCATGGAATGCCCACAATCTTTGATCAACTTCGAGAATTTGGGATAAAATTTCCCTAAGAGAAAATGATTGCGAGAAGATCAACATCATGTTTATAGAAGCCCTAAAGTGGGATTGACAATCTGATGAATTGCTCATACCGGCAGAAGAATTCAGTTTGTACGACACTGTGTAGGTATGTCTAATGTGTTCATTAAGAAGTAGAAAATATGTACTATCCTCGAGCTGCTCATGTTCTTAAAATTCTAAGGGCATCTAATCTCCTCCTTCCAACACTTCCCTGCCGAATGGGAAGACTTGTATGACGAGGCTTTGGAGGTTGTGGAATGTATTGACTTTTCATGGAAGGATGACATTATTTCTACCGAATGGGGAGGCAATTTTGATAGCTCAAATGATGAATTAAATGGTAAGGAAGTCGACTCAGTTGCCTCGCCCGTGCGAAATAATTTTTTTGAGGAATTTCTAGAAGGGATTAATGAGGTATCCATCGCGCCTAAGGTAGATGAAGATAATGGGGTTTTATTCTTCCTTACCTCTGTAAATCACATGACCCGATCAGGGTAAAAGTATAAAGACCCGATCCTCCCATCATTAGGTAAAGATAAAGGAAAAGAAGTACCTGAAGAGCTCCTAATGCCAAAGATGACAGTCGAAGAAAGTAAGGTCCTCGACCAGCTGAAAAAGACCTAGGCCAATATCACCCTGTAGGGGATTTTCATATCCTCCAATTGCACATAAATGCTCTGATAAAACTCTTCACGGGAAGCCATTCGTATAGTAGGATCTCTGACTACAACCATGCTCCTCTCCTTCTTCGAGGAAGAAATCCCCAAGATCAGTTCTGACCATAACTACACCCTCACTATCTCAGTCGATGTCACAGGGAAAATAGTTCCACTAGCACTTATGGATAATGGGTTTGCTCTGAACGTCTGCCCATTGAGCACTCTTAACTTTCCAATGATATCCTTATAGGGGTATTGAAGGTAATTTTGAGATTAGAAGTAATTCCACATTAGCAACAGTGTTTTGGGATTAAGGCACCGTGGCAACTCAGCGTGGCAGCTCAAGCGAGGCGGCTCAGCGTGACAACTTGTATTTTAGCTTGTTATATTAGTCATATTGTATCTTTGTTTATATTGACTGTAAGCTATAATGGTTGTAATCATGTAACGAGAATAATAAAGAGTTTTAGTGTGAGGTCAAACGGTACTCGCGAGAGACCTGGCTTGGCAGGGCCTGGGAGAGCTTTCATGCTCTATCGAATGACCTCACCGAGGGAAATTTAGAGGGACTTGGTTTGGAGGATTGAGAAGTGAGGCACCATTGGGGCTTGTACTGACCATCTTAGATACACCTAGTAAAACATCGAAGGACCCTGATCGTGGAGCCTCAGGCAAAGCAGCTTGGAGTTCCATCGGGCATTGAGTTGTGAACCAAGCAGCCCTCTACTTAATGTCACATCTACTGTAGGTGATGTCACTAGCCAACTAAACAATATCAAACTTGCACTTGAGTAAACTACCGTGGTATTTGGGGTTGTCAGGCAGTTGGCGAGCCACCTTTGTGATAACAGTCCCCTGACACACAGTGGTTAGGCAAAATGCATGTCTTGGCATTTAATGTTCATGACATGGAGGCAACTAGTGCATCAAGCATTTAATGTTGTGACATAAAGTATGAGGGATGCCTTTCGTAGTCTTTAATGACTGAGTGGGCTCAAGGATTGTGTGTGGGGCTATTTAAGGACCCCAACCACCCCTGAGGAGAGGATGATCTTTTGAGAGTTTAAGAAGTTATTGCTAGAGAGAATACACATCAGAGAGAGTTATTACAAACCAGAGGCCGTATTCATCCACCATTGTCAGTTATTAAGAAGCTTTTAATACCTGATAGAGATTCTTATAGGTGGTTGGTGTGTTTGGCTGCCTGCCAAGGTGTATCTAGGGTGCTTACTTCTCTCTCCCTCTAGCTAAGTTACTTCTAAGTTCATTACTACCCTCTGAGTTATACACGAGAGATTTGTGAGTTTAAACTGAGTCTTATTTTCATTAAGTTTGTGTTTGCATGTTCTATCACTAATCCAAGGTTTTGGATGATTAACTTATCATTACTATACTTCAAAGGGGTTACGCCTCCATCTTATCTAAAGTACCCTCTTACATTTGGCGACTGTACTGGGGAGGCATTCTTCTAAGTAAGGAGTATGACGCAAGTTAATGCTAATCGAAGGCTCAACTTTGATGACATCCAACATAATGAAGAACAAGCTGCGAGAGAACTAGAGGCCCTAAGGGATGGGGATCCTCGAATAGAGGTACCTTCGATTTCGGCGACGATAGGTGTTTCGGGGGTGACACAAGCTTCCACGAGTGCGGGGTTGGGACCCACTCAGGTCGCGCTCCTCATGAGCAAGTTTTATGAGTTTTTGCAAACTCCAGTAGCCTCAACTATGCTGGGAGGATTGGAGGCTAATACCTTTGTAACACCAGGGGTAGCTCCAACGGCCCCACCAGGTGTAAGTGTTGCGGGAATGGTCCCAGCAAGCATATCCTCTAATGTGAATCCAGCAGTGGGAACCTTAAGAGTTTCAACAACCCTTGCTGTGACGTTTGTGCCAGCTGCAACGGGCACCCAACCCATGGCGCCATTGGCTGTTGCCCCAGTAGCATCACCCATGGAGGAAATGAGAAAAGAGATGCAGAAAGAAATACTGAAGTTCATGAAGGGTTCCTCGCCATCTTCCGATGAGGTGGCTTCGGTTTATGATGACTTTCGAACACCTTATCCTCAGGAATACAACGATGAGACTTATCCAAAGGACTATATTCCTCCTATTTTCGAAAAATACACGGGAAAGGGTGGGAACCCGAAGGAGCATATTAAGCGCTTTGTTGAACATTTGGGGGCGCATTGTAATAATAAAAGGCTTAGGTTGAGGGAGTTTTTTAAGTCCTTGACCGATAAATCATATACCTGGTATTCCCATTTGGCTCCCAACAGCGTTTCTACATGGGAAGAGATGCACGTGTTGTTTGCCCAGAAGATCTTTCTGGATGAAGATGAGTTTACTTCAACCCAATTGGGTAGGGAGAAGCAACGACTTGGGGAAGAAGTGGTGGCCTATATTTGAAGATTCAGAGAAAGATCCCTCGACGCGAGGGAGGAGGCTAAAGAATCCAAGTTATTGCAGATCTGCACAAAGGGGCTGCTTCCTGAGTACATCTGCATCTTATCAATGAGACGCGCGAGGGGACTTTTGATGCATTCTCAAAGGTAGCGAGAAATATCTCCTTGGTGGTGCGGCCCAATCTGGTGGTGGTGCCCATGATGTTTAGGTAGCCGATGCAACCCGCGGGGGGAGGTCTTTGAAATTAAGAGGAAAAATTAATTTTGAGATAAAATTATTTTTATTGCTCAAATATGTTGGATTTTATTTTTAAAGATGAGAATTTCAAACGGTTTCGAAATCGGAATTAAAATGGAGTTTTAATTGCATTTTTGTTATATAGAAGAGTCCTCAAAACATAAAACTCTCTAAAGAGTCCTCGGAGCATAAAACTTTCTAGAAAAAAAATATTTAAAAATATTGAACGGTCCGATCGAGCTGAATTTTTTTCTGTAACTTCCTCTCGTCTTCAGCTAATTCTCTGTAAAATTTCATCAAATTCCAACGGTCCGATCGTCCGGAACAAAAATTTTAGTGTTTGTATCTGATTAGAACTCTTTTCTTAATCAAACTCTTATCCCTTTATATATCAACTAATTCCTGGCTTGGCTTTTCAAATCACTTTTTCTCAAACTTTTCATCTAGAAGACCTCTCCAAAATTACTCCCTTTCATATACAAACCATAGCCCCAAACTTGTTCAAGATTTCAACCTTAGATTAGAAGGCTTATTTGGTGTTTTCTCGAGTTTGGGCTAGAACGAGATTTGATTATTTTTGCGAGAGGAACGTGATGGTGTGATTAGATTTTGAGGCTGAATTATGTAATGATTTTGAGGTATGGGGTTTTACACAATATGATCCTAAATCTCGCGAGTGTCTATTCCGTTGATCTCGAGTTTAATTGAACTCATATTTGAATTGTTAAATTCATTGAAATCTGGAAAAATAATTGTTGGAATTATTTTGATTCATGTGGTATTATTCATGCTGTTGTTGAGCAAGTTGTCATGAGATTTTAATATGGCACGGACGTTGGGCACCCGCCAAAATTCCTGCTTCCAAGGGCTATGACTTGATAAAGCATATGCGGATGGGGTGAGGCCTGGTGACCCAGTTAATGTGTTGTTGAGAAATTTATTGATAAAATGCTATTGAGATTCACATTTGATTTGAATATTCGTATTCGTACTGTTACGCTTTATTCACTGCTAATATTTGTTGAGCATCTTTCCTGTCATATTGTGTACTTCCCCATATTTTCTTTTAGTGGCAGGTTAGCGCAGATTTTGGGGCGCTATGGAGATTGATTTTAGCGAGGATTATTTTGTAAAGATTTTTAATACAAGATGAGAAGATTGTATTATTTTGATGTATAGAGCATTGGAGATTTGTTTTATTTTTGAGTTAGTTGTTATATGTAATTCGAGAGACTTGGTATTTATTTGAAGAGATTTGAGATTAGTGGATTATTTTATTGTATTGTGGGATTTTTAGATGCTCTATACCTTGTTATTTGTGGATTTGATTAGTTTTATCGATGAGTAGCGCTCCGTTGGCTCTCCCCGGGCGGACGGGGTGTTACAGTCTCAGCCCCCACGAGTAGGGTACACCGAAGGGGGAGATAGGGGTAAAGCATTGAAGAAGGACAATAAGAGGAAGTTCGAAAGAGACATAAAAGAGCCACCACTATTGCCTTGTATAGTGGAAGAAGCTGTGAGCTGTTACAACGCGATGGTCCAAGGGGGAACGGTTTATGAGCCAAAGGACATTCCCACTGGGGAGCCCGATGCGGCAACGACGGCGGATCCAAAATATTGCCAGGTTCATCGGAGGATCCAACATCCAATTGGGAGCTATTTTACACTAAGAAGAATCATCGATAAGTACGTGAAGGCAGGGACATTGCAAATTCCTCCACAGAACGTCAACAACAACCCACTACCAGTACATGGGGCCAATCTCGTGGTGGCCTACGATAAAGAGGCGGAGAGAGGAGAAAGATAGTCAATGACGAAGCAAGAAGAGTACGAGGAGGCTCTGGAAGATTGCATGAGGGTAATGGCTAATGTAATGTTGGCTTATGATGAAGCAAGTGCCAAGGATCTGGAGGAGGTGTACGGTGTTGAAGGTGAGGAAGTAGACCCAGTTCTAAAATACTGTGTAGTTTCGAAATCCCCGAAGTTCACCTGGTTCTTCGACCAGGTAGGGGTACCGAAGGAAAGTGGGTTGGAGATGACCCAGGAAATACTCGATATTATGAGGAAGAACGCAGTCCCTTCACTAAGATGGAAGGGACCCATGGCCAGGTTGGTGAAAAGGTTTCTGTCAAAGGTAACCTTGAGCGATGCAGATAGGGCTGTAAGGTTCCGTCATAACAGGCCGTTGTATGTAACTGCCAGTGTCAACGGGGTCAGCTTCACAAGGACTTTTATGGATGGGGGAGATTCCATCAATATCATGCTAACCAACTCTTTCCACCCAGCCAATATTCCAGAAGAAAGGTTGGTTCCCATGCCTTTGGTGATTTCGGGGTATGATAATCAATCTTCCAAATCCATTGGGTACGTTAATGTTGGGATTGTAATGGGAAATTTGAGTTCCCATATCAAGTTTCACGTAATAGAGAGTGCAACTTCCTATCATCTGCTAATAGGAAGGGTGTGGATGCACAACCAAGGGCTAGTTCCTTCTACGTACCACCAATTTGCTAAGGCAAATGTCAAGGGAATAAAGGTAACTATTAGGGCTACAAAGAGGCCCTTCGCTGTTGAGGAGGCTCACTTGGTGGACGTAGCATTTTACACAGAGTTAGAGGAAGATGTTCGGGTCCTAATAAGAAGAATGGAGGGAGCATAGGTTCCCTCAATCAGAGAAAGAATGGGGCCCTTAAACGAGCAAAGAAAGGAGGTTGCGAGCAGCACAAGGGAAATTACTGAAGAAGCTCACCAGGTGGTCCCACGGCCCCAAGTCATCTCGAAGCATCTCAAAGATAGAATAAGGTACAGAGTGGATCCGATCAAGCATGAGGTCCAATGGCAAAGTGTGCTGAGCTGGTTCTCAGGAGAAAGAGTGGTCGAGGCTTATAGAGAGAAGAAGAGGAAGGCAGTCACCACTACCAGCAGACAATGCAAGAAGGTCATTACCCAGGAAGGGAAGGTGGTGTATCGATTATAACGGTGTGATCGGGCGACCGAGGAATATGATGATGAGGTTGACCCGATATATGAATGCTTTTTGGTGGATCAACGGGGACAATACATGGTGATAGACAACTCCAATATACAAGAGTTAGTAAAGGATGTCGCCGAAGAGCCAGACTATATGGAAGATCAGCCAAAGCCACAAGCATAAGAGTTATAGTAGTTGAATCTAGCAAAAGAAGGGGAAGATCCAAGGCCCATCTTCATTTCGAAGGATCTCAGCAAAGAGAAACGAGAGGCCTTGGTTGAGTTGATAAGGGAGTTTATAGATGTCTTCGCATGGAAATACACATAAATGGAGGGGCTGGACGAGGAAGTAAGTTTCCATAAGTTGAATGTAATGCCTTCTGCCATTCCAGTGAAGCAGGTGATGAGAACGTACAAACCCGAGCTAGATTTGAAGATCAAGGAAGAGGTCCAATGCTTACTGACGACAGGGTTCATCACACCGATACATCACCCACTCTGGCTATCTAGTATTGTCCCAATGGGGAAGAAGGGAAAAAACCAATTAAGGATCTTCATGGATGTAAACACCCCATTCTATTACCCCCTGACTCTCCTTAGGTCCCTAGCACCTCCCTTCATAACTGTAAACCCAGGTCACGTCCCGAGTACTGACCTGAAAGCCATCGGGCACTCCCCGGCTCAGTTTGACCCAAAAGTCAAACTCTTAATCTCGATCGTGACTAAGTGAATCTTCAAAGGGCACTGAATACCCTTTCCAATGGTCCACCCCGTGCGCGATTCCGACTTACCATGCGGACGAACGATCCGTTTGTGTCCGAAACCTGACCTAGAGGCCACCGGGCGCTCCCGGGCTCTATTTGACCTATGTCAACTCTTCAGCTCGACTGGGGATGAATTAATCTTCAAAGGTCCCTGAATTCCCTTTCCAACGGTCCACCCCGTGCGCGATTCTGAGTTTCCATGCAGACGGACGATCAGTTTGACTCCGAAAGGCCACCGAGCTCTTCCCGGGCCCGGTTGACCAAAGTCAACTCTCCAAACGGGGTCAAACTCTTTGGAATTCTAAGTAAATATCCTAACCTTTCCAACGGTATGCCCCGTGCATGATTCGGATTTACCATGCGGACGAACGATCCGTTTGCGTCCGAATGATTCCCCGTCCAATGGACCGACAAACGCTTCCGAGCCATATTTGACCTAAAGTCAACTCCCGAACCCGAGAGCGGTCCAAAGGACTTACTAAGGTCTCTGAATTACCTTTCCAACAGTATGCCCCGTGCACGATTCTGACCAACAGTTTGCCTTCGGCGAACGATTTTCCGAAAAATCCTGAAACACACTGCCAAACGGCAGGTTCCAGAACCTGCCTATCGGCACTCACATGGGACTATAAAAGGAGGCCTTCACCTCATTTGCAAGGGGAGCCCATATCTGATAAAAATCCCTCTCAACGAATCCTAGAAACCTCTCTCGAAGGCAGCGTGATTTCCACTTCCAAATCCCCTTTTTACTTCCACTTTTCATCATCCCTTTCATCAAACTTGGTGAATTAGCCACTCTCCATTATCATCCAAACTGCAAGGGCTTCTCCCCAACATTCAAGATCAAGCTCAAGATCTTCAAGAAGGTCCAACTTTCTCAAACTCTCTCTTGAAATTCTCTTGAATTCTCAATAACTTGTTTTCTTACTTAGCACTTTTATTATCTCATTTCACACATCCTAATATACTTTTTACTTAGTATTATTGCACATCTTTTATTTTCATAAAACCCAAAAAACAAGAAAAAGAGGGTTTTGCTCATTAATTCAAATAAGGGATTCTCATATTTTCCTCACACTTTTCTCACAACTAAAACACTTTTTTCTACGCACACACACACACACACACTCACAAATAAGAGATTCCCCATTTTGGATTTATGGGATAAACCCCACCCCTCGTTTTACATGCGAACTACGTGGACTTTGATGCCTTTATAGGCTACATAGGCGTCTCGGGGTAAAACCCGAGACTCGAGTCCTTTTTCTCACTTTTTCTCTCATTTTCTATCTTCTCTAAATCCATTTTTCTTATATTATACATATACTTGTTCTTAGTGATGCATTACCCCATATGCGTTATCGTTCCCTTATAATGATCAACGTAGGGGTAATCGCGTAAATCTCATTTTGCTAATATTACCCTTATATCTTCCTACGGATGACTCGCTTTATCTTTTCCATGATACAAGTCGAGGATTCCTACCTCCATTCCATATATATACACATGCACACATATCATGGGGGGAAATATAAAGGAAAATAGCAAATATTTATGAGAGACCGAAAGGGGGGAATGGGTGCCTAACACCTTCCCATTTCGTAACTAAGCCTCCGAACCCTTCTCGAATCATCTTGGTTTCGTATGCACGAGTATGTCTTTGGATTCCACTCTTAGGGGTGGCTTCTCCTTTTTCTTTTGTCTGTTTTGAGTAAAATAGACTGGAGACTCTGAATCTCTCTACATTTTTCACACCACAAATGACGCAGGCCGAAGCGCTCCCGAGAGGGACGCGCGGGACCCGAAGGATCCTTTCCTCCCCGCCCCCGCCCGCAAGGATCAGGATCGGGGATGGCCACAGTGGCGACTCTGCTGGGGACTTGTGTTTTTGCTTGTGGGCTTGACTCTATTTACATGGATGCTATATTTGTTTATGTTTCCCCCCATAGCTGCCTATTCCCCTTTCTCACATGTATCCTATGCTTACGCTTATGTTCACCCACTTGTAGAAAATTCTCCATGAACACTTTGCACCACGTGCACCCGGGCCACCTATATCCCCATGTTGCACGCATCACCCATCCATACTTGGTGTACCTTTTGGGGTACTTGTACTTTGTTCCCTGTTTGGCATAATCAAGAAAGGAATTCTCATCATAAGATACTAATAAGATAATCATGCATGATTCACACAACATCACCAAAGAGCATTGTTATTGACCAAATTTTACCCAGTAACTGGAGGGTCACTTTGTGATGGGCGCTGGTCCGGCAGGTCGCAGTTAGCCTAAGCGATATGACTCTTAACTTCCATTGGCCAAGTACCTTCGACGTATATCGAACGGTTCCCCCGCATCGTACCGCTTGACCGAAGTCATGATGGGAGGTATATCGCAGGGAATTCGTTCACGTACGCTGAGTATATTGAATTCGCTCTCACACGTACCGTCCCCACGAGGTATATGGTGAGGTGATTCACATACACTCAGGTATATCAAATGGCTTGTCCACACGTACCGATTGCCCGCAAGAGCAAGACGTATATCGTGGAAGTCACGCCAAAGGGGGGAACCCATGCCTATTCACCCAACCATCTGCATACCCGCATATAGGTATTAGATTTAGTACACGCACTTTAGATTGCCGGTTTCAACCCGAAACTCTGCCGAAATTTCGGGTCGATCTGCCACCCAATTTTCGCGCATTTTTTAAAATTGGCCCTGTCCGTGAGCCTGGTTACAAGTCCAAACCGTAGCTTTGCATATATTAAAAACCCCACTTTTCTAGGCTCGGGTCCCATCCGACATTGCATTTAGGAGAATTAAATACAAGTGAGAACATAATAATCATAATAATCATGCTGAGTTCCGTCTCCAAAAACATTTCTCCATTCTTTATTAAAAATTCAAAAACATTTCTCCCTTCTTTATCAAATATCCAAATATAGTTTCTTCCCTTTTTCTCAAAAATAAATCTTATCCTATGCCTTCTCAGGTCGATTGTAAGCCCTTGGACTGGCTCCCTATTGTCTTCGGTCTTCAGTCAAATCACCCCGGAGTTTCATTCGCTCCTCTACTACTTCTTTCGAGTCCAGAATTCATCCATATTCCATGGAGAATGCAGATCAAGCACCAGTCATACAATCGGATTTGCCAACGGTCCTAGCTCAGCTCGTGACCAAAATTGACAACTGAAGCCCTTATACTTTTGACTCATTTGAGTCTAGACTGTATAAGAGCTCATCTAGTTTGGAAATTGTGACAAAATAGTGTCCATCCTAGAAACCAAAGAGCATCAAAGATTGGGTTGCTTCTTCTTCTATTCATCTTGTAATGATCCTAAGACTATAGCCATCACTCACACACTTAGAATTTAATTCTTGCATATCATATTGCACCCTTATGTGTATTAATGTGGTGAGTGTGTTCTAATCCCTCAATTTGATTTTTATTAATTTTTTGGGAATTTGAAACATATTTTAATTAAGGTTTTATTAAATTAAAACTTGAATTAAAAAGTCTTGGGGTTAATATCTAAATATGTTATGTTGTGATTTTTGGCCTAAAGTTACTTTGGGTAGGAACCGAAAGCGCCAGAGAATCCAGGGTTGGGTTTGTAATTAGTTTGGGACGCGCGATTGCCTTCGTCCTATGGCCAACACTTGCTGTTCTCTGATTGGCCAGAGTTGTGTTTCTTTACTGAGACAAAGCCTCGCATGTTTACAGCCCTTGGATCATCCCTTATCGATGGCCTGCATGTCTCCTGAGTGAATCCCCGTGTAAACCCTTAAGCCAATCACAGCCAGTTTAAACCACCGCCTGTTGTGAGCCCTTAGATTGTAGTCAAAGGAGCTTGACTCAATCTCAGCCTTTGTTTTTGAACGATGGTCTGGAATCTTCTTTCCATCCTATTTAAGGACCTCTCATCTCAGCCTTCGAAAGCTTTTGCCATTTTGAAAAGTCTCAGTGTATAGAGAGAGAGAGAGAAGAGAGAAGAGAGAGAGAGAGAGAAACCAGAGCCAAGTTAGAAACCCTAACTTCGTCAAATCCTTCTTCAACCTAAACCACTTACCTCTCCATAAAAACCATAACCATATAAACACCATCCTTAGTGTTTCTTGAGTTTATGAGAGTTCGAGTTGAGTGATTTCTGGGTTGCTGAAACCTTTTGTTCATAAAATCTTATTTCCAACTTAGACACTTACTCAGATCTTGTTTCTGTTTCAATAGAAATCATAGATCTGAAGTTTTTCATGTCATAATACACTTAGTTGCATTTATTTCTCATCTTGAGAATTTCGTTGTTGATTGTTTTCTGTTAAAACATTTTCTTACTTCAGAATCAACAAATAAATGTTTTCTAGTTTCTGTTTTTACAAAACCTAGCCTGACCTAGTTGGATTCGCACTTGGAGGGTTCTCAATCTCCTAAATATTTTCAAAAGAGATTGAGAAAGGTCTTGACCGATTTCTTAAGCAAGATCTCCGTGGAATCTGGGTTATATTGAAAGGTCAAAAAGGTTTTTGGTTTTGTAAGAAAGAAAAATAAAGAACTCACTGCATATAGACTTTATATGTAATTTGTTAGGATCGTTTGTAACTAATAAGTGTGTGTGAGTGCATGCATGTGTTTTAGAACACTTTTCACAAACATCTTCACACTACATACACTGAAAGTGTTGGCTATAAGATTTGGTGAACATAAGTCGACGTAAAGTGCTGAAACAAAAGAAGAGTTGACAAACTGAGAAGACTACATCAACAATCAAGATCTGCAGAAAAGTTTAAGGACGGCAGAGGGTATACTCCTGAACTTGTATAGACTTGTTATTTGTGTGCATGTTAGTTAAATAGATTGTAACTCACATATTTGTTTTAGTGATATTTTTTCTTGTTTTACTCCGTAGAGGGAGTCGTGGATGTTTCCTCAAGGTTGAGGTTTTACCACGTTAAAAATCCTGAGTATTAATATTTCTACATCTTCTCATCTCATTCTGTTGTGTGCTGAGTTTAAAATATTTTAAACTGTTTACTAAAACTTGTTATCAAATCTTGTCCTTATCTCGTACATAATTTTTGTTAACACATCTTGTGTTCAAAATTGTTTTGATTTAAGTAAAGAGTTTCTTCAACAAACTTTCGGAGTTGCTTAAATAGTTTATTTTTAATAAACGGATTTGGCAACGCTATTTCAATTGGTATCAGAGCTTTTGGTGAACTTTTTCAAAAAGATCCTGAGTTTCTGAAACTGTTTTCTCAAAATCATCATGGACGAGAAAAATGAAAGATATGGTAAACTTGACCAGACCTCCAGTCTTTGATGGAACCAATTTTTCTTACTGGAAAGTAAGAATGATTGCTTTCATTCAAGGAACCTTGGGAGATGATGTCTGGGACATTATTGAAAATGGATACTTTTATCCTACTAAACCAGCCACTGAAGGAAGTACTGAGAGGGTTAAGAAAAGATTAAGTGAGTTTACTCAAGAAGAGAAACAAGTTTCTCGCAATAATAATAAAGGAAAGAATGCTATATTTATGTCTGTAAATGAACATGAGTTCAAGAGAATCTCATCTTGTACCACTTCTAAGGAAGCATGGGATACCTTGATTACTGCCCATGAAGGAGACTCTAGGGTAAAAGTTGCTAAGACTCAAATGTTAATCCAACAGTATAATTCCTTAATCATGTCTGAATCGGAGTCTTTTGATGATTTCTATATGAATCTGACTGATATTGTCACTAAACTGCATGCTAATGGTATAACTTATGATAGACAAGAAATTGTGTCTAAAATTCTGAGATCATTACCACAGAAATTTGACAATAAAAGATATGCTATTGAGGAGATGTGTGATATTAATCTCACTCCTGAATTACTTAGTAGTAAATTAAGAACTGTGGAAATGGAATTGGAGTTTAAGAAACAATTGACCCACACTCATAGGAAACATACCAATTCTAATCTTAGCTTTACTTCTAAGATGACTAAGCCTGAGTTAAACACCTCTAGTAATGATTCTGATGAGGACTATGACTTAGAAAGTCTAGATAATCAGATTGCCCTAATGTCAAAACAATTTAAGAAAATTGTTAAATTTAGAAACAGTATTGCAAATAGACAGGGCAAGTCTAATTATTCAACTCCTTCAAATCACAAGCCTCATGAGAAACCTCATGACAAACAGAACAAGGACAACACAAGACCTCACAGAGACCTCAAGAAGACTGAATGCTATAGATGTGGTAAACTAGGACACATTGCTCAAGACTGTAGAGTTAATTTAAATACCCAAAACAAACACTCTAGAGCCAACATATGCAAAACATGGGATGACTCAAGTGACTCTGAAAATGAGGAACCTGCGACATCTGATGGTTTTGATCCTTGTTTGTCCTTCTTTGCCAAAATCATATATAATGATGATATGCCTGTGCTTGATATTGAGGATGAGCCTAGTAATTCTAGTTCTGCTGCTTTGAATCATACTTTAACTGGTTTAGATGCTTTACTTAGTGAGAACTTTAATGCTTCTTCTTCGGGGTGTGTGAGTCAAAGGGGAATCGATACTGCTGATGTCAATGGGTGCGTGAGTTTAAGAAATGAAACCTTAGGGGTCACTTCACACACCTCACTTAGTGACTCAGATAATGATGATCTCCCAGATATACACACTCTATATACTAAAACTCTAAAGAAAAGCACTAGACTAGAAAAGATTGTGAAAGATCTTACCAAAAAGCTAGAGGATCTAAGCCTGATGGTAAAACTGAATGCTGAAGAGTATACTACTCAATGCATGTCTCATGAAAGTGATATCAAAGTGTTTGATGAAAAGATGAAAACTTTGACTGAAGCTAATGAAATTCTGGAGAAAAAATACAAAGGGACATTATTAGAATTGGAACAAACCAAAGAAAAGACAGCAACTGTTTTTAAAAAAATTACAAAATTTGAAAATAATTCAAACTGTTTTGATGGATTTGTTGCTGAATCTAAAACCAATTCTGATGATAGAACTGGAATAGGATTTTGCCCCAATCTGAAGACACAAACAAAACATGTTGAACCTATCAAATTTGTGTCAGGAGGCAAAAGACCTATTGAAACGTGTCCAGATTTTCATTCACTAAAAACTGAGTTTAATCATCAAAACACTAACACTGGAGATGCAAGTTGCTCTAAGCATGAAAGTTTACCAAAGGGAAAATATGTCTGCCCCCCAATTAGGAAAAGTGAACCTGCTTTCAAACCTGTGCTACCTAGGAATAAAATTCAACCTCAAAATCTCTCAAAACCTTTGTTTAGAGACTTTCCTAAGGAAAACCCCATTCTGAGCAATCTTTATTGCTCCTATTGTGATATATACGGTCATTCTTTCGATAACTGCTATGCTAAGGGACTGATTAAGTCTGTCTACAATACTTCCATGTATCAAAACTTTAACTACTCTAGGAGGAGTCGTAACAACTATGTCCTTCCCAGGCCACCAGACAAAAACTCCAACTATAGGAATAGAAAGACTAAACCTAAAAGGACATTTACTAGAAGGATTACCAGAAAATTTTCTAAATCAAATGCTCAGGAGTTTAAATTTACTCAAAATCATGCGCAAAATGTTTTTCAACAAAAATCTAATGCTCGCAAATTTTATCAGATGAGAGCAAACAAGCGCAAACAGAAAACCAGAGCAATTTGGGTTAGAAAAGATGATCTAGTACCCCAGATGAATTGTAACATTGTTATTTCTTCCCTAAAAGCTGAACTTACATCTTCTGGTTGGTATTTGGATTCTGGTTGTTCCAAGCATATGACAGGTGATGATACAAAACTTTTAAATAAAACCATCTTTGATGGTGGAAAAGTTGTTTTTGGTGATGGAGTATCATCCCAGATCATAGGCAAAGGAACTCTTAAAGAAAAAGGACTTCCTGTTCTTGAAAATGTTCTCTTAGTAAAAGGTCTTAAGGCTAATTTACTTAGCATTTCGCAATTTTGTGACTCAAACTATACTGTTACCTTTTCAAAGAACAATTGCAAGATTTTAAATGAAAAGGGAGAATGCTTAATTACAGGATTCAGGACTCCTGACAATTGTTATACTGTCATGTCTAGTTCTGAAATCTGTAATGTTGCCAGAATGGATGACAATGAGATATGGCATAACAGAATGGGTCACATTAATTACGAAAATTTGAGTAAATTGTCCTGTCAACAAATAGTTAGAGGAATACCAAAAATTAAACCTATTCATAACATTGTCTGTGGTCCCTGTCAAGAAGGAAAAATTGTTAAAGCACCTCATAAAAGGGTTAAAGATATCCTTACCTCTAATCCATTAGAACTCATCCATATGGACCTAATGGGTCCTTCTCAAACTGTTAGTCTCTGTGGACACAGTTATATTCTAGTTATGGTTGATGACTTCACCAGATTCACTTGGGTAGCTTTCTTAAAACAGAAATCCGATACTTTCCAAACTTTTTTAAAGATTCTTTTACGGATTGAAAATGAGAAAGACACTCAAGTGAATAGAATCCGAAGTGATAGAGGTGGTGAATTTAAAGACACTGGTATTGTAGAATATTATGACTATAATGGTTACAAACATGAGTTCAGTGCTCCTAAGACCCCTCAACAAAATGGTATAGCTGAGAGAAAGAATCGAACTCTTCAAGAGATGGCACGTGTCATGCTCCATGCCAAGAACTTACCTAAGTATTTTTGGGTAGAATCTATTCGTACAGCTTGCCATCTTATTAATAGGGTCTATCTTAGAAAGAATTCCAAACAAACCCCTTATGAACTTTGGTACAATAAAAAGCCTAATCTTAAGTACCTTAGAACTTTTGGTAGTACCTGTTATGTTTGCAAAGATAGGGAACACTTATCTAAATTTGAGAGTAGGGGAGATAAAGCCATATTCTTAGGTTATTCACCTAACAGTAGAGCTTATCGAGTGTATAATCTTCGCACTAAGACCTTAATGGAATCTATAAATGTAATTGTTAGTGACACTACTATAGAAAGCAAGACTAGTGAATTAACTATAGAAGAAGAATCATCAAATGTTTTAGAAAATGACTCTTCTGAAATAGATAATTCATTACCTATTGAGTCACCTGAAGTACCTAACTGGGTTTCTAAAGACCATCCCATAAACAATGTAGTTGGTAACCCTAGTGAGCCAGTACGTACAAGATCCCAACTTAGAAATTATGCTCTTTATGCATGCTTTGTTTCTCTTGTGGAACCAAAGAATGTAAATGGGGCATTGAATGACTCTCACTGGATTTCTGCGATGCAGGATGAACTTTTACAATTTGTCATTCATGATGTATGGTATCTTGTTCCACGTCCTGATCACAAAAAGGTTATTGGTACTCGTTGGATTTTCAAAAATAAAACTGATGAAAATGGGATGATAATTAGAAATAAAGCTAGACTAGTTGCTCAAGGTTATTCCCAAATAGAAGGACTTGATTTTAATGAGACGTTTGCTCCTGTTACTCGTTTAGAATCAGTTCGTTTGCTTCTTGCTATAGCTTGTCACATGCATTTTACATTATATCAAATGGATGTAAAATCTGCGTTCCTTAATGGAATACTTACCGAGGAAACCTATGTAGAACAACCTAAAGGGTTCATTGACCCTAGTTATCCTAATCATGTATTTCGGTTGAAAAAGGCTTTATATGGTCTTAAACAAGCTCCTAGAGCTTGGTATGAGCGCCTGTCCAGTTTTCTGCTGGATAAAGGTTTCAAAAGAGGTGGAAATGACCAAACCTTATTTGTCAAACATTTTGGCAAACACATTACTATTGCTCAAATCTATGTAGACGATATCATATTTGGATCTACTTCTACCTCAGAAGTAAAATCTTTTGCTGAAATTATGAGTAAGGAATTTCAGATGTCCCTTATGGGGGAGTTACAGTTCTTCCTAGGACTCCAAGTCAAACAACAACCAGATGGATTATTTCTTTCACAGACTAAGTACGCATTAGAGATAGTTAAAAAATTTGGCCTCGAGAGTGCTAAAAGTGCTAAAACGCCTATGAGTACTACAGAGAAATTATCTAAAGATGAAAATGGAAAATCTGTAGACTCTACTTTATATCGTAGTATGATTGGCACATTACTCTATCTGACTGCCTCGCGTCCTGATATCATGTATGCTGTGTGTGTTTGTGCGCGATATCAAAACAACCCCAAAGAGAGCCATTTAAACTCTGTTAAACGGATAATTAAATATGTTAAAGGCACTCTAAATTTAGGAATTTGGTACAGGAATGACACACCGAGCACTATTATTGGGTACACTGATGCTGATTGGGCTGGTTGTACTGATGATAGTAAAAGCACTTCAGGCGCATGTTGTTATATTGGTAATAACTTGGTAGGATGGAGTAGTAAAAAACAGAACTGCACATCTCTCTCGACTGCTGAATCTGAATACATAGCCGCCGGTAGCTGTTGTGCCCAATTGTTATGGCTTAAACAAATGCTAAGTGATTATGGTATTCTAGAACCCACACTTCATCTCTATTGGGATAATCAAAGTGCGATTAATATTTCTAAGAACCCGGTTCAACACTCGCGAACTAAGCACATTAAAATAAGACATCACTTTATTCGTGAATTAGTTGAAACCAAGGAATTAGATATTAATTATCTTCCAACTGATCTACAACTTGCAGATTTATTTACCAAACCTCTTGATTATAATAGATTCATTTCTTTACGTAAATCTATTGGTATGATTTGTGTTGAGTAAATACCTGTTATTTTTTCCAAGTTCCTTCCCTTTGTCCATTTGAGACAAAATGGGGGAGAAATTTGAGTCTACTGCATATACTAAAAAGCTTGATCTTAGTAATTCTTTGCAGGTATTCTTCTTGTACAGTCATTCTTTACTGTAATAATAGGATGTTAAACTGTATATAGTTGAGTTATGTAATTTTTGCTTTCTAGGATTTGGGTAGATAGAACTTTTATAGGAATAGGATTTTCTTATTTGTTGTCACCCTACGAGTTCTAGATGACTCAATGGAGATTTTGTCTCATATTTCCAAAGGGGGAGATTGAAGCCCTTATACTTTTGACTCATTTGAGTCTAGACTGTATAAGAGCTCATCTAGTTTGGAAATTGTGACAAAATAGTGTCCATCCTAGAAACCAAAGAGCATCAGAGATTGGGTTGATTCTTCTTCTATTCATCTTGTAATGATCCTTAGACTATAGCCATCACTCACACACTTAGAATTTAATTCTTGCATATCATATTGCACCCTTATGTGTATTAATGTGGTGAGTGTGTTCTAATCCCTCAATTTGATTTTTATTAATTTTTTGGGAATTTGAAACATATTTTAATTAAGGTTTTATTAAATTAAAACTTGAATTAAAAAGTCTTGGGGTTAATATCTAAATATGTTATGTTGTGATTTTTGGCCTAAAGTTACTTTGGGTAGGAACCGAAAGCGCCAGAGAATCCAGGGTTGGGTTTGTAATTAGTTTGGGACGCGCGATTGCCTTCGTCCTATGGCCAACACTTGCTGTTCTCTGATTGGCCAGAGTTGTGTTTCTTTACTGAGACAAAGCCTCGCATGTTTACAGCCCTTGGATCATCCCTTATCGATGGCCTGCATGTCTCCTGAGTGAATCCCCGTGTAAACCCTTAAGCCAATCACAGCCAGTTTAAACCACCGCCTGTTGTGAGCCCTTAGATTATAGTCAAAGGAGCTTGACTCAATCTCAGCCTTTGTTTTTGAACGATGGTCTGGAATCTTCTTCCCATCCTATTTAAGGACCTCTCATCTCAGCCTTCGAAAGCTTTTGCCATTTTGAAAAGTCTCAGAGTATAGAGAGAGAGAGAGAAGAGAGAAGAGAGAGAGAGAGAAACCAGAGCCAAGTTAGAAACCCTAACTTCGTCAAATCCTTCTTCAACCTAAACCACTTACCTCTCCATAAAAACCATAACCATATAAACACCATCCTTAGTGTTTCTTGAGTTTATGAGAGTTCGAGTTGAGTGATTTCTGGGTTGCTGAAACCTTTTGTTCATAAAATCTTATTTCCAACTTAGACACTTACTCAGATCTTGTTTCTGTTTCAATAGAAATCATAGATCTGAAGTTTTTCATGTCATAATACACTTAGTTGCATTTATTTCTCATCTTGAGAATTTCGTTGTTGATTGTTTTCTGTTAAAACATTTTCTTACTTCAGAATCAACAAATAAATGTTTTCTAGTTTCTGTTTTTACAAAACCTAGCCTGACCTAGTTGGATTCGCACTTGGAGGGTTCTCAATCTCCTAAATATTTTCAAAAGAGATTGAGAAAGGTCTTGACCGATTTCTTAAGCAAGATCTCCGTGGAATCTGGGTTATATTGAAAGGTCAAAAAGGTTTTTGGTTTTGTAAGAAAGAAAAATAAAGAACTCACTGCATATAGACTTTATATGTAATTTGTTAGGATCGTTTGTAACTAATAAGTGTGTGTGAGTGCATGCATGTGTTTTAGAACACTTTTCACAAACATCTTCACACTACATACACTGAAAGTGTTGGCTATAAGATTTGGTGAACATAAGTCGACGTAAAGTGCTGAAACAAAAGAAGAGTTGACAAACTGAGAAGACTACATCAACAATCAAGATCTGCAGAAAAGTTTAAGGACGGCAGAGGGTATACTCCTGAACTTGTATAGACTTGTTATTTGTGTGCATGTTAGTTAAATAGATTGTAACTCACATATTTGTTTTAGTGATATTTTTTCTTGTTTTACTCCGTAGAGGGAGTCGTGGATGTTTCCTCAAGGTTGAGGTTTTACCACGTTAAAAATCCTGAGTATTAATATTTCTACATCTTCTCATCTCATTCTGTTGTGTGCTGAGTTTAAAATAATTTAAACTGTTTACTAAAACTTGTTATCAAATCTTATCCTTATCTCGTACATAATTTTTGTTAACACATCTTGTGTTCAAAATTGTTTTGATTTAAGTAAAGAGTTTCTTCAACAAACTTTCGGAGTTGCTTAAATAGTTTATTTTTAATAAACGGCTTTGGCAATGCTATTTCAACAACCTCCAAGTTGAGGTTCAAGAAATGCAATGAAACCAAGTTCCTATTCTTCAAGAGCCCGAGGCCCTGTTCCCTCGTGCTATGGGTCCACCCGATCCTATCTGGGTCCCGGAAGAATATCATCACGCTCCACGAACCCCTCCTGCCAATGGGCCGCCGCCTGCCCAGCTTCTAATGCCAAACATTGCCCAGCCTATGGCTAACCTGCCTGTGGTCGCTGATCCAAAGGAGGAGGAGTTGAATAAAGTCAAAGAGGATCTCAAGATGCTCACCAAGAAGTTTGACCAAGTCAGGATATCTGGAAATTACATGGACTACACCCACATGTTTTCTTATCAGTTCAAGATGCCAAATATCGAGAGGTTCGGGGGGAGTGGTCCCCCAATTGTTCATCTTCGCAGTTATCATCGTTCCATGACTCTACTAGGGGCTTCTAAAGAGGTGATGGCCCAATTTTTTCAGCAAACTTTGAAGGATAGTGCCCTCCGATGGTTTTTATCCCTTGAGGAATCCAGAATCTGTAGCTGGGAGGATGTAGCCCGAGAATTCATGTCACAGTACAAATACAACGAAGAGCTTGAGGTCACCCGTCGTGATTTAGAGCTGCTCAAATAGAATCCTGGGTAATCAGTCAGTAACTTCATAACTCGGTGGAGGGAGCGAGCAACTACCATGACTAATCGGCCATCCGAGGAAGAACAGGTCAACATAGTGAAGAAGAACTTCTTGCCCCATGTCCCAGCGACGATGGGAGGACAATACTATCCCCACTTCAGAGCTTTCAGAGAGGCTGGAGTGGAAATCGAGGAAAGCCTTGTTAAAGCGGAAATTGAACCAAAGAAGGTGTCCGGACAGTTCACCCTAGAAAGTATGACAAGCCTGCCAATGCTACAGTCTCAACCATCAACATCTCTAAACCAACCACATCATGGGTACCAGAAAGCCGCCCTGATCCCGTCCGAAGGGAATATACTGAGCTTCATGCTCCCCTCTTCAAAGTTTACCAAGCCCCGTTAAGCCAAAACCTCATCAAACCCTTGGATCCACGTCCATTGCCAAATCCACTCCCAATAAACTTCAAGACTGATGCTCATTGTGCCTTGCACCAAACTGCTGGCCATACCACCGACCAGTGCTTTCACCTTCGAAACGTAAGCCAAGATCTCATTGACCGGGGTACCATCGCCCCACCAGCCAATCCTAAGCCAAACACTACTCACAACCCACTCCCAAATCACACTAATGCCATCTTCTTGGAAGAAAACCCAAATTTCGATCCATCAACCCAAATCACACCCCTATACCCTCCCAAACCTCTTCAAATTTGCCCATATTTCCTCCTACACCCTACTAGCCCCGCTGATCAGTCACTGTCACTCCTTACCAGAGCATGCATCGCTGTCCGTACCCGTTCTGAAAATGAAGGTATGGAATTGTCAGAGGTGTTAAACTAACTCCTAGAATTCGGGCTGAAATTGCCCTCACAGATGGTCATCGATTGCCAGAGATTCAGTACACTATTTTTGGATGCACGGAAATGGGCCCGAGATTCAGACAGATGGGTGGTACCAACCGACGAAGTTAGCTTAAATGATGTTGTCCAGACTATGGCAGAATTATTCAAGCAAACCAACAGCATTTGTAGTATCACCGGGTTACTTGACACTTTAAAGCTATAAGGGCGCTTGGTCCCTTCAATCACACATATCCCCACAGAATGGGAGAACTTGTATGAAAAAGCCGTTGAAGTTGTGGAATGCATCGACTCTATAGGGAAAGACAAAATTATTGCCACCAGATGGGGGGAGGGATTCGAAGATTCGAACGAAGAACAAGCTTCAGGAAGAGCTGGCCCAGTAGTCGACATATGTGGGATGATCTCATTTGAAGAAATCCTCGGAGAAATAGACAGGGTGGCAGAGTAACCTGAGATTGACGAGGAAATGGGATTTATGTTTTTTCCTTCTTCAGTAAATCACATGACCAGATCAGGGAGACATTACAAATTTCCAAGCTCACTACCAACAAATGACAAGGGGAAGGGCATTGAAAACCTTCCTATGCCAGAGATGACCATTGAGGAGAGCAAGATCCTTGATCAAGTGAAGAAAACTCAAGCTAACATCACTCTATGGGGTATTTTCATGTCTTCTTAGCTACACAGAAATTCTTTAATCAAATTACTCACTGGACCTATAGTTCCTCCCTCTACCACACCAGAGGAGGCGATAAATCTGGTCGGATCCTTAACCTCTACCCGAATGCTATCATTTTCTGAAGAAGAAATCCCCAGAATTGGGCCGAATCACAATCATGCACTCAACATCTTCGTCGAAGTTATGGGAAATGCCGTGCCACTATCTCTTGTCGATAATGGATCTGCCTTGAATGTTTTCCCATTGAGAACCTTCAAGTGTTTAGGCCTGAAAGAAAGCGACCTCGCTCCAACCTTCGCCGCTGTGCGTGCCTATGATAATACCCGTCGTTAGGTGATGGGATCCATAAAACTTGAAATAGGGGTTGGACCTATAAACATTGACGTTGAATTCCAAGTCATAGACATCCCAGCTTGTTTCAACCTGTTGCTCGGACGCCCCTGGCTCCACAATATCAAGGGTGTGTCTTCCTCACTCCACCAGAAATTGAAGTTCTTTGCCAACGGGGGAGTCATCACCAATTTGGGCGACGACGAAAATGTCGAGGGTACAAGCACTAGCAGTCCAATTCTCGAGATACAGTACGGGTCAAATGATATGCTCCTATCAGGATTCTGAGTCGAGCCATTCCTACTCCCGGCAGGGGACGGTTTCAAAGAAAGGGTTTGTCCAGAATATGACCCTCATGGCAATGTCAATGTGATTCAGATGTTCAGAAACATGCACTTCATGCCCAGACTGGGGCTAGGGCAAAGGCAGTAAGGGATACTTGAGCCCATCGAACTGAAGAAAGCTTTCCCTCCTTGCGGCTTGGGGTATAAACCTTCAGAACAAGAGCTCAGAATGATCCGCCAGTCTCGACCAAAGAGAAGATTAAACTATATCCGAACTATCTCAGGAGACTCCTTAAATGGACGATTCATCAAAGAAGGTGAGGATTTCCCCTTTTGCGGTTTTCCAGAACCATGGTACGACCACACAGACAAGAAGATGAAGCCTGGAATGGAGATCTTTTTCCAAGATAGCTACCCATGGGCCGAAAGTTTCCCACACCACGTACAAGCGCTCATCAAAGATATCGAAGAGACTGAGGAAAGTGATTCCGAAGATTCCTTCAACTTACAGATACTGGGGCTGACACTCTGCATGGTTCATTCAGGCACTACATCAATGGACCCATCCCGTTTGATTAAAGTTGCTGATACACCTCTCCTCAACTGGCATGCTACGCCAGTTCTACCTTTTGAAATCTCCCCTAACCCCAATGTTTACCCTGTTTCTTCTTCTGTTGTCTATCCTTGCTCAAATGTAATCGAGACCTCTTTTGATGAGGTTTTCAATGTTGTTTTTCCTATCAATGAAATAAATGAAGATTTTGAGTATCTTACCGTGCCTTACATTAATTGTTTAGATTCTAATCGAACTTTTGATGATGATGATTTTGCAAATGAACAATTCTTAACTGATCTAAATAAGGTTAATAATAAACAACATAACCGCGTTCAAGTTAATGAAGAAGAGACTATTGTTATTAATCTCGGTTCTAGTAGCCAACTGCGCAAGATTAGGATAGGGGCCACCCTTGACGAGCATGAGCGTGCACAACTCGAAGAATTGCTGAAGGAGTTCATAGATGTTTTCGCATGGTCCTATGATGATATGCCCAACATCGATCCTGAAATAGCACAGCACGAGATCCCCACTCTCCCAGATTACAAGCCAGTTAAACAAAAACTGGGAAAACTTCGCACTGAATGGTCGCTCAAGGTCAAAGAAGAGGTGGTCTAACAGTTAAACGTGGGTTTCATTCGAGTGATCGAATATCCCACATGGCTAGCTAACATTGTACCTGTATCGAAATCAGGAGGAAAGGTTCAAATGTGTATGGACTACCGAGATTTAAAAAAAGCTTCTCCGAAGGATGATTATCCTCTACCCAACATCGACATGATCGTGGACAACACATCCAGTCATGCTCTCAAGTCATTCATCGACGGGTTTGCCGGATACAACCAAATCAAGATGCACCTAGACCACCAAGAAAAAATCGCATTCATCACCCCATGGGGAACCTTTTGCTACACCGTTATGCCATTCGGTCTCAAGAATGCTGGGTCTACCTACCAAAGGGCTGCCACAGCCATCCTGCACAATCTGATTCACAAAGAGGTCGAGGTTTACGTGGATGATATGATTATCAAGTCCAAAACTAGAGAAGGTCATGTTCCCGCTCTCCAAAAGTTCTTCGAACGATTGCGACAGTATCAGATGCGACTTAATCCATAGAAGTGTGTCTTCGGCGTTACAAAGGGAAAACTCTTGGGATTCATGGTCAGTAAAAAGGGGATAGAAGCAGATCCTGCAAAGCTAAAGGCCATACTTGAGATGCCACCACCCCGAACAGAGAAAGAAGTTCGAGGTTTTCTTGGGAAATTACAATATATCAGCCGGTTCATCAGCCAGCTAACCTCCATCTGTGAACCAATCTTCAAGCTCCTTCGAAAGGATTCAACCAAGGTTTGGAACGAGGCCTGCCAAGAAGCTTTTGATCGAATTAAACAATACCTGACCCAACACCCAGTACTCATGCCACCACAGTCTGGTCTCCCTTTGCTCCTATACCTAACCATAACCGACACTACATCTAGGGCTTTGCTAGCCCAATACCTTGAAGACTCCCGCAAAGAAAGATCCATCTCTGACCACCTCGCTGACTACCCTGTAGAAGAAGCAGATATCTGGATCTTCGAATTACCAGATGAAAATATCCTCTGCACCACTCAAGACCTCCTTCGATGGAAAATGTTCTTAGATGGAGCTGCCAATAAAAAGGGATATGGCATTGGGATACTTCTGGTTTCCCCAGATGACTCCCACACTCCCATCACCATGAAATTGGATTTCCCTTGCACCAACAACATGATGGAATACGAGGCATGCATAGTGGGCCTCAAAGTTGCTCTCAAAAAGGGTATTCAACACCTTGATGTCTACGGAGATTCTGCCCTCATCATCGATCAAGTGCTCAGAAAGTGGAAAGTCAAGGACGAAAAGCTCCAACCCTTTCATGCCCAATTAGAAGAGTTAGCCTCCCAATTTTGAGATATCACCTTCCATTACCTACCCTGAGCAAAGAATAACCTAACCGATGCTCTCGCCACTTTGGCCTCCATGGTCGACGTGCCCGAGGGAATAACAATGACCCCCTTCCTAGTTTAAAAGCAAGACAAACTGACCCATTGCTTCCATGTGGAGCTTATCTCCACCGAAGATCCCGAACCAGCCGATTGTTGGTACTATGATATCTGGTGCCTCCTCAAACATGGTAGGTATCTTGAGGGTTCCAACAAGAAGGACCGAACAACCCTCCGAAGACTGGCCTCCTAGTACATCATCTGTCATAAAGCTCTACTCAAGAGGAATTTCGATGGAACTCATCTACACTGCATCGCAGGGGCTGAGATTAAGAAAATAATGCAGAAAATCCACAGCGGGGAGTGCGAACCCCACATGAATGCTCACATGCTCGCCAAAAAGATCATCCGACAGGGCTACTACTGGACCACCATGACCCAGGATTGCACCGCCTAGCACCGCCTATGTCCGGAGATGCCTTAAATGCCAATAATTCTCCAATCTTCAACACTTGCCTCCGCGAGAGTTATACAACATGACCTCTCCCTCGCCGTTCTCCATCTGGGGTATCGACATCATAGGGAAGGTTGCACCAAAGGCTTCAAACGAACATGAGTTCATCCTGGTCATCATCGATTACTTCACCAAATGGGTCAAAGTTGAGTTATACGCAGTGTTGAACGCCAAGAAAGTGGCCAAATTCACCAAAAAGAATATCATCTGCCGATATGGGGTCCCGCATGAGCTAGTGTCAGATAACGGGTTACACTTCGAAGCAGAAGTCACAGAAGTTATCAACGAGTACGGAATTCAGAGACACAAATGTTCTCCCTACCGACCTCAGACCAATGGTGCAGTTGAAGCCGCCAACCAGAACCTCAAAGACATCATTCGCAAGATGATCGAAAGCTATAGGGATTGGGCCGACCGGATCCCATATGCCCTCTGGGGCTATCGAACCTCAATCTGAACCTCTACTGGGGCTACCCCTTACTCCCTGGTCTACGGCATGGAAGCAGTCCTCCTTGTGGAGCTGGAAATACCCTCGCTACGCGTCATGCTCGAAAGCAAGGTTAGTGAAGAAGACTGGTGCCAAAGCCGTCTTGATGAGCTAGCCCTCCTAGATGAAAGAATATTAAAAGCTCTTTATCATATATTGGGGTACCATCGCCGAATAGCGCGATCATTCAACAAGAGAGTCAAGGACCGTAGTGTCCGGGAGGGGGATTTAGCCCTCAAAGAGATAATAGAACCCATCTGGGACCCCAGAGGGAAATTCAAGCCCAATTGGAGCGGCCCCTACATTGTGAAGAAAATCTTATCCGGCGTTGTCGCCATTCTCACTGACCTGGATGGGGAAGAGATGGCTCGTCCAGTCAATCTGGACCGTCTCAAGAAATTCTACCCCTAGTCCGAAATCTCAGCGCGCTACGACTCTTCTCAACCCCCTTCTATTCTAAAAAAAAAACTCTTCATTTCCCTCTACCCAGAACTACGTGGGCCTGATCCTCTACAAAAACTATTTTAAAACTTTTCAAAAACCCCAGAGGTACGTAGGTAGCTCATACTCCTCACATGAGTGTGGCCCTTTCTTTTTCACAAAATACTATTCTTTTCTTACCTCCGAGAACGGCGGTTCATTCTAAAATTATTTAAACAAAAGGATTATGTATGCCTTAGCAATAAGTATAGATAATTCAAAATACAAAACTCATCGAAAGGCACAACTGGATGATCAGAAACTTGTTTATTTCATTAATAATAAATTACAGTACGGATTACATAAGAAAAAGGAATGGATAACTCCCTTCCCCGCCACCATAAAATGCCAAATAAAATCCCCACATACATTCCCTATTACATAAATAAACTCCCCAAGAGTCCTACCCACAGCTACCCGAAGAGCCTGTACCCTCATCATCTACATCCTGAGGACCCCAAGTTTCCCCTGCCTGAATAGAGTGCCGCAAACATTCCATGGATCGATGAGCCTTAACCATCTTCGAAAAGACCACAACACCCCCTTCCATGGAGTCAGATAAAACAAGCCATCTTTGACCAGTCTCTACTGCCAACATCTTGCTGACTACTTTCCTCCACAACCACCTCATATAATCTTTGGGGACATGGCAAACCTTCCCGATAGACTGAGAATGACGGGTCAACGGACGCCAATTTTCTCACAGAGACCCAAGCAACAGACGCAGGCGCTCAGTCAAATCTTCTACTGGAAAGAAATTTGAGGTCCGAGGGGGCACGACCTGCACCCAGCCAAATTGGCACAGAAGCCGCCAAGTGAAATAAAAAGAGGCCTGTCTTAGACCAACCAGTCGCACATATGAATACTCTCCTAGCTCCAGAATAGGCTGCAATTGTCCCCACCAAGGCACAGACCAATACAGCCCACGAGCCCCGTGCTCCACAAACCAATTCTCCCAGTTCTCAACATACAGGCCAACGCGGATGAAGTAGCGCGAAAAGAAGTTGGGTACAGCCGATAAAGGATATTCTGGAGGAGTCGACAAGCGGAATCTTTCAGACAACCACATGAACAGCATCACAGGGCTACCCCTTAAAAAGTCAGAACGACCTTCTCTCCAGGCATCCAGGCCATTCAGAGTCTCCGCCAATATCACTGCCACAAGATTGCGATGGTATGACATCCATGAAGTAATGGCTGTAAGTTGTGGGTCCACTTGCACCTCCCCAGTCACCAACAATAATTTTGAAACCAGGCCCAGAACCACGGCTCCAGAATAGTCGACATCACCTACTTCCCGTAAATGCACAGACTGCAGCACCACCGGGAGGGAGATCATTCCTCCAGCAACCAATGACCTGGCCGCCGAAGGTGAGATATGAAGAAGCCCGGCCGACAAATCCCTAGGAGAACGGGAAAATTCGGGCAAAGCCGCAGCAACACTGGGATTCACACCCAGTATGGCAGAAAATTCCTCGTAGGTAGGACAAACTTCTTCCAACCCAAAGTGGAATATATGGTCTTCGGGGTACCAGAATTGTACCGCCGCTATCAGCATATTCCACTCAAAAGGCCTATTGCGCCATAAGGAGACTCGACGCATATTGAAGGCATCATAGTCGACATTATAAGAGCACATAGCTTCCAACGCTTCGAGGTAATTGACAAACTCAATTCTACCAGGGAGAGCCATCTTGCAAGACTAAAAGATAATGGGTAGGAAGATGAGGATGCAAAGGTGTGATGAGAACACTCCACCCTTCTCCCTTTTTATACTTAAAAATCCTCACAAGGGACATAATCCCTGCAGAAATCGGAGGGAATCCTACCCCACAAGGTACCAAGGGCTGAAGAGGGTACCAATCAAAGCCTTCAAATGATGGGACTGGACTAAACTGCCGATAGGCAGGTCAAGGTGCTTGCCGATCGGCAACCCCGCATTTTGGCAATTTCCTCCATTCCTCTTTTGTCAAATCAGAAAACTCAATAAAAATAAATTCATATTCTCAAAAGAATTTCAAGAATCCTATTTTCTCCTTACAGGATTCCCCTTTTAAATAAAAGCTTTCCTTCGAACATTCCAAAAATATTCATTTTTATGGTCTCAGTAGCAAAGTAAAAAGCGCATGTGCATGCATTCATTCATCATTAATAAAAGATAATAATAAAAAAACTCCCATTGCATTGCATATATTTGTGTTCTGTGTTACATCAGTTTTGCAGGAAGCAAGAAAAGAAAAGCCAAAAACAACGGGACTCAGCCCAAACCCACATTTCATTCCTTCTCTCTCTCTCTCTCTCTCTCAAGAGCTTCCACCCCCTTGACGCGCTCTCTTCCCCTTACGGTGAGATGACGCACCACCACTACCCGAGCCCGAGTCCTCTCCGGACGAAGCAGACGGCACCAGGCAAGAAGGAATGGGAACCGCATCCCGAATATGGGCAGTCGCTGAAGATATCCAATCTCTAATGTCCCTGAGCCAAGTGGTCAACACCCGGACTTGCTGCAAGGAAAGATAAAATCAGTATAAAAATAGGAATGACCAAAACAGAAAAGAAAGAGAGGAACAGAAAGGTATACCGCAGGTCGAAGGACCTCCTTTGTCAAACCCAACTCCTCTGGATCCATCGCATGAGGACGGTGCAACATAGGCACCATCCCTCCATCAACCCGCCAGATGTTGTACGAAGGGGTATGCAACCGCACAAAAGGGACCTCTGAGGTCGCCGCCGCTGCAGATGCCAACGGACCACCACCACTGTGGGAAGACCCCACCGCCCGACTCAAACCTGCAGGAGGGAAGGGCAGCGCATCATATATGTTGGGCGCCATCAACCAGCTCATCACAAAATCCATATAGTCATACGATGCGGCCGTATCGGTGTACAACAAGTAGGACTCGCCAATCATCCCCGCGATCCTCTCATCTTCCAACATCAATCGCTCCTGCTTCATAGACGTAGGAGGATGCGCGGGTGGCACCACCACCTCCTCCTCGGCAATCTGACGAACTACCCTCTCCTCGAGATACCAGGAATAGCCGAACTCATGCGCCAGCAAATGCCTCATCCGCTCGTTCACCCCGATCACCCCCGCATCCTGAATGGCTGTCCCCCAGGGATAAAAGGTCACCTGAAAATCTCCAAGCAAGCACAAATCAATACAAGATTAAAAGGTACAAAAACTAAGACTGAAATGGAAAGAATCTTACCCTACCACTGGTCAGGTCATTCAATACCTGACGCACCGCCTCCAGGGAGAGAGATCCCTTCGACTGCCGATTGGCCTTACGCCATCGATACAAGCGACAGAAGTCCCCAACAGTGTCGTCCTTCAAAGCGATCAGCGGGGTATTGAAGCCCTTATACTTTTGACTCATTTGAGTCTAGACTGTATAAGAGCTCATCTAGTTTGGAAATTGTGACAAAATAGTGTCTATCCTAGAAACCAAAGAGCTTCAGAGATTGGGTTGCTTCTTCTTCTATCTATCATGTAATGATCCTAAGACTATAGCCATCACTCACACACTTAGAATTTGATTCTTGCATATCATATTGCACCCCTATGTGTTTTAATGTTGTGAGTGTGTTTAAATCCCTCAATTTGATTTTTAATAATTTTTTGGGAATTTAAAACATATTTTAAACAAGGTTTTATTTAATTAAAATTTGATTTAAAAAGTCTTGGGGTTATTATATAAATATGGATTGTTGTGTTTATTGGCCTAAAGTTACTCTGGGTAGAAACCGAAAGCGCTAGAGACTTTAGGGTTGGCTTTGTAATTATTTTGGGACGCGCGTTTACCTTCGTTCACAAGCCAACACCTACTGTCTTCTGATTGGACCAAACTGTGTTTCTTTACTGAGACAAACCATCGCACGCTTACAGCCCTTGGATCTATCCTTATCGATGGCCTGCATGTCTTTTGAGTGGATCCCCGTGTAATCCCTTAAGCCAATCATAGCCTGTTTAATCCACCGCCTGTTGTGAGCCCTTGGATTGCAGTCAAAGGAGCTTGACTCAATCTCAGCCATTGTTTTTGAACGATGCTCTGGAATCTTCCTCTCTTCCTATTTAAAGACCCTTCATCTCAGCCTTCGAAAGCTTTTGCCACTTTGAGTTTTCTCAGAAAAAGAATAGAGAGAGAAGAGAGAGAAGAGAGAAGAGAGAAGTTAGAGAGAGAAACCAAAACCTAGTTAGAAATCCTAACTTCGTCCAAACACTTCTCAAGCCCAAACTACTTACCTCTCCAGAAAAACCACCATAACCAAAAACACCATCCTTAGTGTTTTCTTAGGTTTATGAGAGTTCTGGTTAAGAGATCTTGGGTTGCTGAAATCCTTGTGTTCATAAATCTTATTTCCAACTTAGACATAGACTCAGATCTTGTTTCTTTTTCAATAGAAATCATAGATCTGAAGTTTTTCATGTCACAGAACACTTAGTTGCATTTATTTCTCATCTTGAGAATTTCGTTGTTGATTGTTTTCTGTTAAAACATTTTTCTTCTTCAAAGATCAACAATAGATGTTTTTCTATTTCTGTTTTTACAAAACCTAACCTGACCTAGTGGGATTCGCACTTGGAGGGTTCTCAATCTTCATAATATTTTCAAAACTGATTGAGAAAGGTCTTGACCGATTTCTTAAGCAAGATCTCCGTGGAATCTGGGTTAGTTTGAAAGGTCGAAAAGGTTCTTGGTTTTGTAAGAAAGAAAAATAACAAATACACTGCATATAGACTTTATATGTGATTTGTTAGGATCGTCTGTAACTAATAAGTGTGTGTGTGTGCATGCATGTGTTTTAGAACACCATTCACAAACATCTTCACACTACGAACACTGAAAGTGTTGGCTATAAGATTTGGTGAACAATAAGTCGACGTAAAGTGCTGGAACAAAGAAGAGTTGACAAACTGAGACAACTACATCAACAAACAAGATCTGCAGAAAAGTTAAGGACGCCAGAGGGTACAATCCTGAACTTGTATAGATTTGTTTTTGTGTGCATGTTAGTTAAATAGGTTGTAACTCATATTTTTGTTTTAGTGATTGTTTTTTGTTTTACTCCGTAGAGGGAGTCGTGGATGTTTCCTCAAGGTTGAGGTTTTACCACGTTAAAAATCTGAGTATCAATATTTCTACATCTTCTCATCCCTTTCTAATAGTGTGCTGAGTTTAAAACATTTTAAACTGTTTACTAAAACTTGTTATCAAATCTTGTCCCTATCTCGTACATACTTTTGTTAACACATCTTGTGTTCAAAATCGTTTTGATTTAAGTAAAGAGTTTCTTCAAAAAACTTTCGGAGTTGCTTAAATAGTTTATTTTCATAAACGGCTTTGGCAACGCTATTTCAATTGGTATCAGAGCTTTTGGTGAACCTTTTTCAAAAAGATCCTGAGTTTCTGAAACTGTTTTCTCAAAATCATTATGGACGAGAAAAACGAAAGATATGGTAACTTGACCAGACCTCCAGTCTTTGATGGAACCAATTTCTCTTACTGGAAAGTAAGAATGATTGCTTTCATTCAAGGCACTCTGGGAGATGATGTCTGGGATATCATTGAAAACGGATACTTTTATCCAACTAAACCAGCCACTGATGGAAGCAATGAAAGGATTAAGAAAATATTGAGTGAGTTTACTCAAGAAGAGAAACAGGTTTCTCGAAATAATAACAAAGGCAAGAACGCTATATTTATGTCTATTAACGAACATGAGTTCAAGAGAATCTCATCCTGTACCACTTCCAAGGAAGCATGGGATACCTTGATTACTGCACATGAAGGAGACTCTAGGGTAAAAGCTGCTAAGACTCAGATGTTAATCCAACAGTATAATACCTTAATCATGTATGAATCTGAGTCTTTCGATGATTTCTATATGAACCTTACTGATATTGTCACTAAACTTCATGCCAATGGTATAACTTATGATAGACAAGAAATTGTCTCTAAAATTCTGAGATCATTGCCACAGAAATTTGACAATAAAAGATATGCTATTGAGGAGATGTGTGATGTAAATCTCACTCCTGAATTACTCAGTAGTAAATTAAGAACTGTGGAAATGGAATTGGAGTTTAAGAAACAATTGACCCACACTAATAGGAAACCTACCAATTCCAATCTTAGCTTTACCTCTAAGATGATTAAGCCTGAGTTAAACACCTCTAGTAATGATTCTGATGAGGACTGTGACTTAGAAAGTCTAGATAATCAGATTGCCCTAATGACAAAACAATTTAAGAAAATTGTTAAATTTAGAAACAGTGTTGCAAATAGACAGGGCAAGTCTAATTATACCACTCCTTCAAATCACAAACCTCATGAGAAACCTCATGACAAACAGAACAAGGACAACACAAGACCTCACAGAGACCTCAAGAAGACTGAATGCTATAGATGTGGTAAACTAGGACACATTGCTCAAGACTGTAGAGTTAATTTAAATGCCCAAAACAAACACTCTAGAGCCAATATCTGCAAAACCTGGGATGACTCAAGTGATTCTGAAAATGAGGAACTTGAGACATCTGATGGTTTTGATCCTTGTTTAGCCTTCTTTGCCAAAATCATATACAATGATGATATGCCTATGCTTGATAGTGAGGATGAGTTTAGTAATTCTAGTTCTGTTGCTTTGAATCATACTTTAACTGGTTTAGATGCTTTACTTACTGAGAACATTAATACCTCTTCCTCGGGGTGTGTGAGTCAAAGGGAAATCGATACTGCTGATGTCAATGGGTGCGTGAGTTTAAGAAATGAAACCTTAGGGGTCACTTCACACACTTCACTTAGTGACTCTGACAATGATGATCTCCTAGACATCCACACTCTATATACTAAAACTCTTAAGAAAAGCACTAGACTAGAAAAGATTGTTAAAGATCTTACCAAAAAGCTAGAGGATCTAAGCCTAATGGTAAAACTGAATGCTGAAGAGTATACTACACAATGCATGTCTCATGACAGTGAAGTTAAAGTGTTTGATGAAAAACTGAAAACTTTGACTGAAGCTAATGAAATTCTGGAGAAAAAATACAAAGGGACATTATTAGAATTGGAACAAACAAAAGAAAAGACAGCAACTGTTTTCAAAAAATTTACCAAATTTGAAAACAATTCTAAATGTTTTGAGGAATTCGTTGCTGAATCTAAAACCAATTCTGATGATAGAACTGGAATAGGGTTTTGCCCCAATTTGAAGACACAAACTAAACATGTTGAACCTATCAAGTTTGTGTCAGGAGGCAAAAGACCTATTGAAACATGTCCAGACTTTCATTCTCTAAAAACTAAGTTTGACCATCAAAACACCAACACTGAAGATGCAAGTTGCTCTAAGCTTGAAAGTTTACCAAAGGGAAAATATGTCTGCCCCCCTATTAGGAAAAGTGAACCTGCTTTCAAATCTGTGCTACCTAGGAATAAAATTCAGCCTCAAAATTTCTCAAAACCTTTGTTTAGAGACTTTCCTAAGGAAAACCCTATTCTGAGCAATCTTTATTGCTCCTATTGTGATATATATGGTCACTCTTTCGATAATTGCTATGCTAGGAGACTGATTAAACCTATCTACAACACTCCTATGTATCATAACTTTAACTATTCTAGGAGGAGTCGTAACAATTATGTCCTTCCCGGGCCACCAGACAAAAACTCTAACTATAGGAATAGAAGGACTAAACCTAAAAGGACATTTACTAGAAGGATTACCAGAACCTTTTCTAAATCAAATGCTCAGGAATTCAAATTTACTCAAAATCATGCGCATAATGTTTTTCAACAAAAATCTAATGCTCACAAATTTTATCAAATAAGAGCAAACAAGCGCAAACTAAAAACCAGGGCAATTTGGGTTAGAAAAGATGATCTAGCACCCCAGATGAAGTGTAACATTGTTGTTTCTGCTCTAAAAGCTGAACTTACATCTTCTGGATGGTACTTGGATTCTGGATGTTCCAAGCATATGACAGGTGATGATACAAAACTTTTAAATAAAACCCATTTTGATGGTGGAAAAGTTGTTTTTGGTGATGGTATATCATCCCAGATCATAGGCAAAGGAACCCTTAAAGAAAAAGGACTTCCTCTTCTTGAAAATGTTCTCTTAGTTAAAGGTCTTAAGGCTAATTTACTTAGCATTTCACAATTTTGTGACTCAAACTACACTGTTACCTTTTCAAAGAACAATTGCAAGATTTTAAATGAAAAGGGAGAATGCTTAATTACAGGATTCAGGACCCCTGACAATTGTTATACTGTCATGTCTAGTTCTGAAATCTGTAGTGTTGCCAGAATGGATGACAACGAGATATGGCATAACAGAATGGGTCACATTAATTACGAAAATTTGAGTAAATTGTCTTCTCAACAGATAGTTAGAGGAATACCAAAGATTAAACCTATTCATAACATTGTCTGTGGTCCCTGTCAAGAAGGAAAGATTGTTAAAGCACCTCATAAAAGGGTTAAAGATATCCTTACCTCTAATCCCTTAGAACTCATCCATATGGACCTAATGGGTCCTTCTCAAACTGTTAGTCTTTGTGGACACAGTTATATTCTAGTTATGGTTGATGACTTCACCAGATTCACTTGGGTAGCTTTCTTAAAACAAAAATCCGATACCTTTCAAACTTTTTTAAAGATTCTCTTACGGATTGAGAATGAAAAAGACACTCAAGTGAATAGAATCCAAAGTGATAGAGGTGGTGAATTCAAAGACACTGGTATTTTAGAATATTGTGACTATAATGGTTACAAACATGAGTTCAGTGCTCCTAAGACCCCTCAACAAAATTGAATAGCTGAGAGAAAGAATCGAACTCTTCAAGAGATGGCACGTGTCATGCTCCACGCTAAGAACTTACCTAAGTATTTTTGGGTAGAATCTATTCGTACAGCCTGCCATCTTATTAATAGGGTCTATCTTAGAAAGAATTCGAAACAAACCTCTTATGAACTTTGGTACAATAAAAAGCCTAATCTTAAGTACCTTAGAACCTTTGGTAGTACCTGCTATGTTTGCAAAGATAGGGGACACTTATCTAAATTTGAGAGTAGAGGAGATAAAGCCATATTCTTAGGTTATTCACCTAACAGTAGAGCTTATCGAGTGTATAATCTTCGCACTAAGACCTTAATGGAATCCATAAATGTAATTGTTAGTGACACTACTGTAGAAAGCAAGACTAGTGAATTAACTATAGAAGAAGAATCGTCAAATATTTTAGAAAATGACTCTTCTGAAATAGATAATTCATTACCTATTGAGTCACCTGAAGTACCTAACTGGGTTTCTAAAGATCATCCCATAAACAACATAGTTGGTAACCCTGGTGAACCAGTACGTACAAGATCCCAACTTAGAAATTATGCTCTCTATGCTTGCTTTGTTTCTCTCTTGGAACCAAAGAATGTAAATGAGGCATTGAATGACTCTCACTGGATTTCTGCTATGCAGGATGAACTTTTACAATTTGTCATTCATGATGTTTGGTTTCTTGTTCCACGTCCTGATCACAAAAAGGTTATTGGTACTCGTTGGATTTTCAAAAATAAAACTGATGAAAATGGGATGATAATTAGAAATAAAGCTAGACTAGTTGCTCAAGGTTACTCCCAAATAGAAGGACTTGATTTTAATGAGACGTTTGCTCCTGTTACTCGTTTAGAATCAGTTCGTCTGCTTCTTGCTATAGCTTGTCACATGCATTTTACATTATATCAAATGGATGTTAAATCTGCGTTCCTTAATGGAATACTTGCCGAGGAAACCTATGTAGAACAACCTAAAGGGTTCATTGACCCTAATTATCCTAATCATGTATTTCGGTTGAAAAAGGCTTTATATGGTCTTAAGCAAGCTCCTAGAGCCTGGTATGAGCGGCTGTCCAGTTTTCTGCTGGACAAAGGTTTCAAAAGAGGTGGAAATGACCAAACCTTATTTGTCAGACATTTTGGCAAACACATTACTATCGCTCAAGTCTATGTAGACGATATCATATTTGGATCCACTTCTACCTCAGAAGTAAAATCTTTTGCTGAAATTATGAGTAAGGAATTTCAGATGTCCCTTATGGGGGAGTTACAGTTCTTCCTAGGTCTCCAAGTCAAACAACAACCAGATGGCTTGTTTCTTTCGCAGACTAAGTACGCATTAGAGATAGTTAAAAAATTTGGCCTCGAGAGTGCTAAAAGTGCTAAAACGCCTATGAGTACTACAGAAAAATTATCTAAAGATGAAAATGGAAAATCTGTAGACTCTACCTTATATCGTAGTATGATTGGCACATTACTCTATCTGACTGCCTCGCGTCCTGATATCATGTATGCTGTTTGTGTTTGTGCGCGTTATCAAAACAACCCCAAAGAGAGCCATTTGAACTCTGTCAAACGCATAATTAAATATGTTAAAGGCACTCTAAATTTAGGAATTTGGTACACGAATGACACACCTAGCACTATTATTGGGTACACTGATGTTGATTGGGCTGGGTGTACTGATGATAGTAAAAGCACTTCAGGCGCATGTTGTTATATTGGTAATAACTTGGTAGGATGGAGTAGTAAAAAACAGAACTGCACATCTCTCTCGACTGCTGAATCTGAATACATAGCCGCCGGTAGCTGTTGTGCCCAATTGTTATGGCTTAAACAAATGCTAAGTGATTATGGTATTCTAGAACCCACACTTCATCTCTATTGTGATAATCAAAGTGCGATTAACATTTCTAAGAACCCAGTTCAACACTCGCGAACTAACCACATTAAAATAAGACATCATTTTATTCGTGAATTAGTTGAAACCAAGGAATTAGAAATCAATTATCTTTCTACTAATCTACAACTTGCAGATTTATTTACCAAACCTCTTGATTATAATAGATTCATTTCTTTACGTAAATCTATTGGTATGATTTGTGTTGAGTAAATACCTGTTATATTTTCCAAGTTCCTTCCCTTTGTCCATTTGAGACAAAATGGGGGAGAAATTTGAGTCTACTGCATATACTAAAAAGCTTGATCTTAGTAATTTTTTTGCAGGTATCCTTGCATATACAGTCATTCTTCATTGTAATAATAGGATGTTAAACTGTATATAGTTGAGTTATGTAATTTTTGCTTTCTAGGATTTGGGTAGATAGAACCTTTATAGGAATAAGCTTTTCTTTTTTGATTGTCGCCCTACGAGTTGAGATGACTCAAAGGAGATTTTGTCTCATATTTCCAAAGGGGGAGATTGAAGCCCTTATACTTTTGACTCATTTGAGTCTAGACTGTATAAGAGCTCATCTAGTTTGGAAATTGTGACAAAATAGTGTCTATCCTAGAAACCAAAGAGCTTCAGAGATTGGGTTGCTTCTTCTTCTATCTATCATGTAATGATCCTAAGACTATAGCCATCACTCACACACTTAGAATTTGATTCTTGCATATCATATTGCACCCCTATGTGTTTTAATGTTGTGAGTGTGTTTAAATCCCTCAATTTGATTTTTAATAATTTTTTGGGAATTTAAAACATATTTTAAACAAGGTTTTATTTAATTAAAATTTGATTTAAAAAGTCTTGGGGTTATTATATAAATATGGATTGTTGTGTTTATTGGCCTAAAGTTACTCTGGGTAGAAACCGAAAGCGCTAGAGACTTTAGGATTGGATTTGTAATTATTTTGGGACGCGCGTTTTCCTTCGTTCACAAGCCAACACCTGCTGTCTTCTGATTGGACCAAACTGTGTTTCTTTACTGAGACAAACCATCGCACGCTTACAGCCCTTGGATCTATCCTTATCGATGGCCTGCATGTCTTTTGAGTGGATCCCCGTGTAATCCCTTAAGCCAATCATAGCCTGTTTAATCCACCGCCTGTTGTGAGCCCTTGGATTGCAGTCAAAGGAGCTTGACTCAATCTCAGCCATTGTTTTTGAACGATGCTCTGGAATCTTCCTCTCTTCCTATTTAAAGACCCTTCATCTCAGCCTTCGAAAGCTTTTGCCACTTTGAGTTTTCTCAGAAAAAAATAGAGAGAGAAGAGAGAGAAGAGAGAAGAGAGAAGTTAGAGAGAGAAACCAAAACCTAGTTAGAAATCCTAACTTCGTCCAAACACTTCTCAAGCCCAAACTACTTACCTCTCCAGAAAAACCACCATAACCAAAAACACCATCCTTAGTGTTTTCTTAGGTTTATGAGAGTTCTGGTTAAGAGATCTTGGGTTGCTGAAATCCTTGTGTTCATAAATCTTATTTCCAACTTAGACATAGACTCAGATCTTGTTTCTTTTTCAATAGAAATCATAGATCTGAAGTTTTTCATGTCACAGAACACTTAGTTGCATTTATTTCTCATCTTGAGAATTTCGTTGTTGATTGTTTTCTGTTAAAACATTTTTCTTCTTCAAAGATCAACAATAGATGTTTTTCTATTTCTGTTTTTACAAAACCTAACCTGACCTAGTGGGATTCGCACTTGGAGGGTTCTCAATCTTCATAATATTTTCAAAACTGATTGAGAAAGGTCTTGACCGATTTCTTAAGCAAGATCTCCGTGGAATCTGGGTTAGTTTGAAAGGTCGAAAAGGTTCTTGGTTTTGTAAGAAAGAAAAATAACAAATACACTGCATATAGACTTTATATGTGATTTGTTAGGATCGTCTGTAACTAATAAGTGTGTGTGTGTGCATGCATGTGTTTTAGAACACCATTCACAAACATCTTCACACTACGAACACTGAAAGTGTTGGCTATAAGATTTGGTGAACAATAAGTCGACGTAAAGTGCTGGAACAAAGAAGAGTTGACAAACTGAGACAACTACATCAACAAACAAGATCTGCAGAAAAGTTAAGGACGCCAGAGGGTACAATCCTGAACTTGTATAGATTTGTTTTTGTGTGCATGTTAGTTAAATAGGTTGTAACTCATATTTTTGTTTTAGTGATTATTTTTTGTTTTACTCCGTAGAGGGAGTCGTGGATGTTTCCTCAAGGTTGAGGTTTTACCACGTTAAAAATCTGAGTATCAATATTTCTACATTTTCTCATCCCTTTCTAATAGTGTGCTGAGTTTAAAACATTTTAAACTGTTTACTAAAACTTGTTATCAAATCTTGTCCCTATCTCGTACATACTTTTGTTAACACATCTTGTGTTCAAAATCGTTTTGATTTAAGTAAAGAGTTTCTTCAAAAAACTTTCGGAGTTGCTTAAATAGTTTATTTTCATAAACGGCTTTGGCAACGCTATTTCAGGTATTACACCCAATCACCTCATTGAACCGCATCTGAATTCACAAGCAAAAAAGCGACTCATGAGGAAAATGCGAATGCGTGAAAAGAAATGCACAAACTGAAGAATACCTCAAGAAGGTACGTGGCCCCAGTAAAGGTCTGCCGGTAGCACTGGCTAAATGCATCCAGAGAAAAGTAAAGGGTTACCAGGGTCAGACTTCCCCAATCATAGAAAAGGATGTTCGAAAACATCCTCAAGTACGGCAAAAACCACAAATGAACGACGTCGCCGCTCGATGCCACCATAAAACTTCCCAACACTAGAAAAATGAATAACCGGGCCATCTGCCTCACTTGCAGCCCGTCCTCCACATCAATCACCATGCTCAGCAAAACATCCTTCAGCAAGGATAGCCGTATGGAATCCCCAGAGACTATCCTCCCCACATCACCAAGTGCCACACGCACTGCCTCCGGTCTCACCCGTAAAGAGCGATCCACCTCTATCTGCTCTCCATCACAATCCAGCCCTAGCAACTGCTGCACGTCTATGGGAATCACCGTCATCTCTCCGAATCCAAAATGAAAGGTGTGAGTAGTGTCCCACCACCTCTCTACCAAGTCGCACAAGACCGCTGTCGAACGAGGCGTCTCATCCAGCACTGATGCCGACCGGCACCCCTCCTAAAATTTCGTACAAAAATTCCCAGAAAATACCAAAAAACCTCGAAAAATCCTCGAAAAATTCCCAAAAATCTCGGGAGGGATTTAGAGCCATTCTATGAAGAAAATTTTGCATTTCCTCAAGTGGAACCCCTCTTCCCCAGCGGAATCCTCAAAAGCTAAGTGAAAACTCCTCCCGACAAAGCTCCAAAAAATCCCTAAGGATCACCTGATCACTTCCCCAACGGAATTCTCTTACAGCACCCAAAATAGGTTGTCCCCCCCTGCGAGGTCTCCTAAAAATCTTCCCCAGCTATCAGCTCCCCAGTTCAAATTAGAATCACAAAGCTTTTTCCCCAGCAAAACCGAAATCTAATCCTCAACCACTCTTGGGTCAGAATTGACCCCGGTCTTGGATCGTCACCTAAGTTAGGTCAGAATTGACCTCGGTCCTCGATCGTCACCACTCTTGGGTCAGAATTGGCCCCGATCTTGGATCGTCACCTGAGTTAGGTCAGAATTGACCTCGGTCCTCGGTCGTCACCACTCTTAGGTCAAAATTGACCCCGGTCTTGGATCGTCACCTCAGTTAGGTTAGAATTGACCTCGGTCCTCAGTCGTCACCACTCTTGGGTTAGAATTGGCCTCGGTCTTGGATCGTCACCTAAGTTAGATCAGAATTGACCTCGGTCCTCGGTCGTCACCACTCTTGGGTCATAATTGGCCCCGGTCTTGGATCGTTACCTAAGTTAGGTCAGAATTGACCTCGGTCCTCGTCATCACCACTCTTGGATCAGAATTGGCCCCAAACTTGGATCGTCACATAAGTTAGGTCAGAATTGACCTCGGTCCTCGGTCGTCACCACTCTTGGGTCAGAATTGGCCCCGGTCTTTGATCGTCACCTAAGTTAGGTCAGAATTGACCTCGGTCCTCGATCGTCACCACTCTTGCGTCAGAATTGACCCTGATCTTGGATCGTTACCTAAGTTAGGTCAGAATTGACATCGCTCCTTAGTCGTCACCACTATTGGGTCAGAATTGGCCCCGATTTTAGATCGTCACCTAAGTTAGGTCAGAATTGACCTCGATCCTCGATCGTCACCACTCTTTAGGTCAGAATTGACCTCGTTAGACCTTTACCCTAAGCCCGCAGATTCAACTTTGATCCGCATAATTGATCATCCCCATCACACTCCTTAGGTCCTCAGAATCGACCTCAACCATCTGAATCGGTCATACTCCCTCAAAAGCATCATGTGGTGTCTATTCGACGGTCATCATTTGTTCCAAACTCACCCGTTAAGGGGCTCTGTAGACACCCAATTCTATTACCCCCTGATTCTCCTTAGGTTCTAGTACCTCCCTTCATAACTATAAACCCAGGTCACGTCCCGAGTAATGACCTAAAAGCCATCGGGCACTCCCCGGCTCAATTTGACCCAAAAGTCAAACTCTTCGTCTCGACCGAGACTAAATGAATCTTCAAAGGGCACTGAATACCCTTTCCAACGATCTACCCCGTGCGCGATTCCGACTTACCATGCGGACGAACGATCCGTTTGCGTCCGAAACCTGACCCAGAGGCCACCGGGTGCTCCCGGGTTCTGTTTGACCTATGTCAACTCTTCAGCTCGATCGAGACTGAATGAATCTTCAAAGGGCCCTGAATCCCCTTTCCAACGGTCCACCCCGTGAGCGATTCCGACTTTCCATGCGGACGAATGATCTGTTTGACTCCGGGAGGCCACCGAGCGCTTCCCGGGCCTGGTTTGACCAAAGTCAACTCTCCAAATCGGGTCAAACTCTTTGGAATGTCGTATATCTCCTAACCTTTCCAACGGTATGCCCCGTGCGCTATTCGGATTTACCATGCGGACGAACGATCCGTTTGTGTCTGAATGATTCCCCATCCAATGGACCGACAAACTCTTCTTAGCCATATTTGACCCAAAGTCAACTCCCGAACCCGGGAGCAGTCCAAAGAACTTTCGAAGGTCTCTGAATTACCTTTCCAACGGTATGCCCCGTGCATGATTCTAACCAACGATTTTCCCTCGGCAGCTGATTTTCTAAAAAAGCCTGAAACACACTGCCAAACGGCAGGTTTCAGAACCTGCCTATCGGCACTCACCTGGGACTATAAAAGGGGGCCTTCACCTCATTTTCAAGGGGAACCCAGATCTAATAAAAATCCCTCTCAACAAATCCCAGAAACCTCTCTCGAAAGCAGCGTGATTTCCACTTCCAAATCCCCTTTTTACTTCCACTTTTCATCATCCCTTTCATCAAACTTGGTGAATTAGCCACTCTCCATTATCATCCAAACTGCAAGGGCTTCTCCCCAACATTCAAGATCAAGCTCAAGATCTTCAAGAAGGTCCAACTTTCTCAAACTCTCTCTTGAAATTCTCTTGAATTCTCAATAACTTGTTTTCTTACTTAGCACTTTTATTATCTCATTTCACACATCCTAATATACTTTTTACTTAGTATTATTGCACATCTTTTATTTTCATAAAACCCAAAAAATAAGAAAAAGTGGGTTTTGCTCATTAATTCAAATAAGGGATTCTCATATTTTTCTCACACTTTTCTCACAACTAAAACACTTTTTTCTACGCGCGCACACACACACACACACACACAAATAAGAGATTCCCCATTTTGGATTTATGGGATAAACCCCACCCCTCATTTTACATGCGAACTACGTGGACTTTGATGCCTTTATAAGCTACGTAGGCGTCTCGGGGTAAAAACCGAGACTCGAGTCCTTTTTCTCACTTTTTCTTTCATTTTCTATCTTCTATAAATCCATTTTTCTTAGATTATACATATACTTGTTCTTAGTGACGCATTACCCTATATGCGTTATCGTTCCCTTATAACGATCAACGTAGGGGTAATCGCGTAAATCTCATTTTTCTAATATTACCCTTATATCTTCCTACGGATGACTCGCTTTATCTTTTCCATGTTACAAGTCGAGGATTCTTACCTCCATTCTATATATATACACATGCACACATATCACGGGGGGAAACATAAAGGAAAATAGCAAATATTCATGAGAGACCGAAAGGGCGAAATGGGTGCCTAACACCTTCCCATTTCGTAACTAAGCCTCCGAACCCTTCTCGAATCATCTTGGTTTCGTATGCACCAGTATGTCTTTGGATTCCACTCTTAGGGGTGGCTTCTCCTTTTTCTTTTGTCTGTTTTGAGTAAAATGGACCGGCGACTCTGAATCTCTCTACATTTTTCACACCACAAACGACACCGGCCGAAGCGCTCCCGAGAGGGACGCACAGGACCCGAAGGATCCTTTCCTCCACGCGCCCGCCCGCAAGGATCAGGATCGAGGATAGCCACCGTGGACTTCAGAGAATTGAATAGAGCTTACCCCAAAGATGAGTTCCCTCTACCCTCCATTGATAGCTTAATAGATGCAACTGCTGGTTATGCGATGTACAACTTCATGGATGGGTACGTAGGGTACAACCAAATCAAGATGGACCCCTTGGATGCAGAGAAGACGACATTCAAAACCCCGTCGGGTAACTTCATGTACAGGGTGATGCCGTTTGGACTCAAGAATGCTGGGGCGACTTACCAGAGAACAATGATAGCCATTTTCCATGACTTCTTCCATAAATTTGTGGAATTCTATGTGGATGATTTGGTCATCAAATCGAGGAAGGAGGAGTCCCATACAAGCGATTTGAGGAAGGTGTTTTCTCGTTGCAGGAAGTTTAAATTGAGGATGAATCCACTAAAGTGTGTCTTTGGAGTGACAAGTGGGAAATTCCTAGGCTTTGTGGTTAATAGACAGGGGGTGCAGATGGATCAGGACAAACAACAAGCGATTTTGGAAATGCCATGTCCGAGAACGGTGAAGGAGTTAAAAAGTTTCCTTTGCAAAGTTTCCTACCTTAGGAGATTTGTGCCTGGATTGGCCGAAATAACACATCCGTTGATGCAACTATTGCGGAAAAACATGAAGTTCAAGTGGGAGGAGGTTCACCAGGAGTCTCTGGACAGGCTGGAGAAACTGCTCGTTTTACCACAGATCATGGTTACCCCGAAGGTAGGAATACCGTTGCAGCTGTACCTCACATCCACCATGAGGTTCGTGGGAGCTTTGCTGGCACAAGAGATCGACGGGCAAGAACGACCAGTTTATTACCTCAGCAGGATCATCCATGGACCAGAAGTCAGATACAGTAGCTTAGAAAGGTATTGTTTAGCCTTAGTCTTTGTAGCGCAAAAACTTAGGCATTGTATGTTGTCTTTTATAATTCATATTTTAATTAGATATGATCCTATTAAGTATTTGCTAGCAAGAACGGTTTTGATTGGTAGGGAAGCTAGGTGGTTCCTCATCCTATCTGAATACGACTTGAAGTGCGTGGTGCCTCTCGCAATCAAAAGCCAGACATACGCTAATCTGTTGGCTATTTTCCCCTCCGGAACGTTCGAGCCACCAAAGAAGATATTACAGGAGGCGATTTGCAGGCCAACCATATAGACGCATCGGACGAGGAATGGACAATGAATTTTGATGGGTCATCGGCAGAAAAGAAAGGAGGAGCAGGGGTTATTCTCTCAAAAGGAATGGAGGAGATTTGCCTTTCTTCTAAGTTAGATTTCCCTTGCTCTAATAACGAGGTAGAATATGAAGCATTGGTGTTGGGATTGCTAGAGGCTCTTCGAAGGGGGATCCTTTCACTTTGCATCAAGGGGGATTCAAACTTGGTGGTTCAACAAGTGAATGGAGAATACGTGTTAAAACATGCGAGCCTAGCACAATACAAAATAATCATTCAAAGTCTCCTCGGCTAGTTCCATCGGACTAAGATCAAGAGGCATCGCAGAACGATGAACCACCATCCAGACACATATGCCACCATTGCCTAGAAAATGGTCATGAGGAGCGATACAACTACCGTTGTGATTCAATGAAGAACAGCTCCTTCGATGGTACAGTCAATTCTACCAATTAAAGAAGATGGGTGATATGCCCCAAGTGGTACCTCGGCCCAGAGACACCAACCTCGGCCGAGATGATGGTCGAGACATTAATTGACCCTATGTAGGCCATGGGCCCACGATATCATCCCTCGGCCAGACCAACCTCGTCCCAGGCCGACACTACCATATACACCAATGGACAATACGCGCATCGCAGGCATCAACAACATCCTCATGTACCTGGGTATAGCAACCTCGACCGAGAGTAGGCCGAGGTGACAAGGAGCCTTGGTAACCTTCAATATGGAACCAGTACTACCTCGGCTCGGGCCGACCCCACCATATGTCTCGGCTGAGATCAGGCCGAGACTCCTTATGACACATCTCGGATTTAACGGACATCAAGCCTTTACAGCTCGGCCTCTCCCAGGCCGAGGTCATCCACCAATATGACTGCCGAGCATCTGTTGAACATTTGGATAAGGACACATGGGCACAAATCAGTTGTAACAAGATTATTCTCCACATGTGGGGAGAATATTTCATCATCATTACTTATATGTGGCAGTGACAGATGGCACTCCCCCATTGGTGAGGCTACCACACACATGCACATTACATGCATGGGGGGTACATTACACCCCCTAGGCACATATATAGGGATCATCCCCTACCTTGAAAAAGGATCCCAGTTATTAAACCCTAGAAAAAACTCTGTCTAAATTGACAGTAGAGAGAGAAAGCTTGAGAGATTATATCCATGCCCATTAGTGCCTTCATTCAGTGATACTGCTCACACACTCACAGTGGACGTAGGCCAGATTGGCTGAACCACTTATATACTTGTGCCTTCTCCTCTTATACTCATCCCTTTCTCTTTTCACTTTGTATAACTGTGCAGCCATTGTTATTCATATATTGAGCTTGGAAACACCTTACCTGGTGGTGCTGGTTCTTAGCATCATCATTTTGGCATCGTCTGTGGGAACGAGAAGCTATCTCTTCCTCTTTTTCTGCTTAACCTCATCGGATACTCTGGTGGTGAACCAGGAACCATCCCTTGCGTGGAGCTTTTTCACCATTGAAAGAGGTCCTTTAAGGTATTAAGCCCACTTGCTGCTCAAGCTCTTTATTGTTAACACATGGCACCAGAATTACCACCGCCTCTTCCGCCGCCCGGAGGTGGAGGGGCTAGCTCCAGTCAGGCTCCTCCCCAGTCCGAAATGGCGGAGGTAGTAGCAGCCTTGAAATCCTTAGCTGCAACACAACAAGCCATGAAGGAGAAATTTGCCCAGCTCAGTCAAACCATGATGATGAGACCACCTAGAGTCTCACCGGACATGATCACTCCGGCGGCAGTTCAGCCTTTTCCTGACGCCAGGGGGCCACCCCAGGCGCTAATGAAGGAACAGCCTGCACCCCAATGGAGGAGGGACGTTGCTGACCCTAGGTGCTTGCGCCTGGGGAGGCAAGGAAACCCTTGCCCAGAGGACAGGTATGATGACCTAGAAGCTGAAGAAGCCCCAGAAGACTGTTGGGAGCCGTATGAGGTATCAAATGACACTATACGACCTCTTAGGTAGAGTCAAGGAGGTGTCGGCCGAAATGGATGTATCGGCCGAAGAAGGGAAGAGGCCCAACAAAGAGGGTCGGCCTTTGACAGGTTGAGCAGAGGGTCAGCCTTTGAGAGGTTGGGCCCGGTAAATGACCTAAGACACAGGCTATCAAGGTCGAGGAGCGCAGCAGGCTCCCAAAGAGGTGGTAGGCAAGGTCGACCAGACCAAGGCCGACCCTGTGGAGGAAGAGCCAGGGAACAGGAAGAGGTCAACAGTCAACGTGTTGTGGATGGGGAACCCTTTGTCCATCGCAGAGAGGTGGCAGGGGACAACCTCGGCCAAGTTGATGACAAAAGACCCTGGAATGATTCTATCCAACGCCTTGAGGAGAAGATCGGGGACCTCATTAAAAGCAGGGACCCATTGCAGAGGAGTTACTCAGAGGGCTCCCCATTTGTGGCTAGGATAGTGGGGTTCCCAACCCCGACCAAGTTCAAGCCTCCTACAGTGACTCCTAAGTATGATGGCAGCACTAACCCTGTGCACCATATCGAGATGTATTATTCGGCAGCGGACATCTACTCGATACCCGATGAGATGAAGTGCAGGGCCTTCTTAGGGACATTGACAGGGGCAGCTCATAGTTGGTTTACCTCCCTACCGAAGAACTTAATTGAGAACTTTAAAGGCCTGGATGAGCAGTTCATCCACAACTTCTGCTTTGGGGTGAGACCCCAGAAGAAGACTACCCATCTGCTGTATGTCAAACAGGCCAAGGGTGAAAGCCTAAGAGATTACATAGCAAGGTTCAATAAAGAGAAGTTGGAGGTGGAAGACTACGAAAAGAGCATATCCATGACCGCCCTGATAGGAGGCCTCCATAAGGGGAAGCTATTGTGGAAGCTGGCGGAAGACCCCCTAGGTCCATGGCGGAGCTGCTGGCCACCGCAGGGAAAGTGATGAATGCGGAAGAGGCAATGGACGCCAAATATGAGGAGGAGAACCGCAGTGGCTCTGGGAGGTCCCAAAGCAAGAAAGAGGGGAAGAAGAGGTCAGGGGATGAAAAGTTTGCTCATTACACTCCTCTGACTGTGAGCTGTGAACACATCCTTAATGAGATTAAGACTGACTGGACTCTGAGGTGGACAGAGAAGCTGAAGGCCCCACCACATAAGAGGAACAAAAACCTCTGGTGCGAGTTCCATCAGGATCACGACCATGTCACAGATAGATGCTTCGCTTTAAAGGATGAGATTGAGAAGATGCTGAAAGTTGGAAAGCTGAGGAAGTATGTGGATGGCAAGGCCCCGAAGGGTGGAAGAGAAGACCCTAAGAAGAGAAGAAATGACAGGTGCCGTGGCGATGTCCCGGCTAGAAGGCATGATGATTCAGAGGGTGATGATGAAGACGACCCGGATCTTCCGCCAAAGGATGACAACACCCCAGTGAAGAGGGTCGGGATGATCTCCTTTGGTGTTAGAACCATATGTGGGGGATTTGCAGGAGGTGGCTCTGAGGTAGCCGATAGGAAGGCTCATGTAGCAGAGGCCAAGTTAGTGGCCAAGCCCGAGGTTGTGAATCTGACGTCTTCTGACGCAGTGCAGAAGAGGAAGAAGGTAGACATGGACACCCTCGTGGTGGGGTTCTCCAGACTCGACTTGAAGGGCATCTTAGCCCCCCATGATGACCCTTTAGTCATAACAACAAGGGTGCATGGGTGCGATGTAGGGAGAATCCTCATAGATGTGGGAAGCTCAGCAGATGTGATGTTCTGTCCTTGTTTCAAGAGCTTGGGTCTTAGCAGGGCAAGGCTGGTGCCTTACCATCACCCATTGATAGGCTTCAGTGGTGAGAAGGTGCACCCATTGGGCATGTATGAAATGGATGTACGGATGGGGGACGAATGGCCTAAGAGGCTGACCAATCAACTTTTTTGTTGTGAACGAAAATGTCTTCTCGGCCTACAACCTCATCATCGAAAGAGTGGCCCTCAAAGAGTTTGAAGCCGTGCCGTCGACGGTCCATCAGATGCTAAAATTCCCGACTCCTTATGGAGTAGGGGAAGTGCAAAGGGACCAGACCACGGAGCGGGAGTGTTACTTCAACTCGGCCGAAGAGAGAGAGGCCCATAAGAAAGCAACCACCACTTACAGCATTGACACTCTAGACCCGAGAGATGAAATAAAATTGAAGAAAGGAGAGGCCGCGGAAGAGGTAGAATCCATCGTCCTCAATGAGGACGACCCGGAAAAAACCGTCCAGGTTGGCAAGGCCCTAGAGCCAAGGATCAAGGAAGAGCTGATAAACTTCCTCAGGAGGAGGCAGAATGTCTTCGCATGGAGTCACGCAGACATGCCTGGTATCGACCCTGAGATCATGACCCACAAGCTCAACGTGGACAGAGATGCCAGGCCTATCAAGCAGAGGCGAAGAGTCTACTCCAGGGAGAAGTATGAGGTCATCCGGGAAGAGGTGAAAAAGTTGGAAGAGGCCGAGTTCATAAGAGAGGTTACCTATCCGGAGTGTCTCTCAAATGCAGTCATTGTGCCTAAGGCCAATGGAAAGTGGCGAATGTGTGTAGATTTCACAGACCTAAACAAGTCTTGCCCGAAGGACAGTTATCCCTTACCTAGGATAGACCAGATGGTGGATGCAATGGCAGGGCACGAGCTCATGAGTTTCATGGATGCTTATTCAGGTTATAACCAAATCTTCATGGATGCCGAAGACTCTGAGAAGTCAGCCTTCATTACTGACAAGGGGACGTACTGTTACAAGGTGATGCCCTTTGGTCTAAAAAATGCGGGGGCAACGTATCAACGTCTTGTCAATAAGATGTTCGAGGAGCAGATAGGTAAGACCATGGAGGTGTATGTGGACGATATGCTAACGAAGAGCCTGAAAGCGTGTACTCACGTAGCAGACCTTGAGAAGACCTTTGATGTCATGAACTCGTAGAGACTGAAGCTCAACCCAGCGAAGTGTGTCTTCGGGGTAGGAGCCGGGAAGTTCCTGGGGTTCATCGTTAATCAGAGGGGGATTGAGGCAAACCCAGAGAAGATCAAGGCCTTGCTCGACATGAAGACTCCTAGGAGTATCAAGGACGTCCAGAGACTCACAGGAAGAGTGGACGCCCTTAACAGGTTTGTCTCTAGGGCAACGGACAAGTGTCTTCCATTTTTCAAAGTTCTAAGAAAGGCCTTCCAGTGGGACGAAGAGTGTGAAAAAGCCTTCAACCAACTCAAGTCCTACTTGGGGTCTCCCTTGTTGCTTTCTCGGCCCATCACGGGGGAAAGGTTGTTTGTGTATTTGGCAGTCTCTGAGTCAGCCATTAGCGCGGCCATCATACGGGAAGAGGATGGGGTTCAGAGGCCTGTGTACTTCAACAGTAAGGCCCTGCAAGGGTCTGAACAAAATTATCCCCGCATGGAGAAGTTGGCCTATGCCCTTATCCATGCCTCAAGGAATATGAAGCCTTACTTCCAAGCTCACTCCATGGTAGTCCTTACAGACTCCCCACTAAGACAGGTTCTACACAAACCTGAGAAGTCCGGAAGATTGATGACCTGGGCCATTGAACTAGGAGAGTATGATCTTACCTACCAGCCCAGGACAGCCATCAAGGGGCAGGCCCTCGCAGACTTCGTCGCAGAATTCACTTGGGAAGAGGCCGATAGAGGTTTGAAAGAGGCCGAGACAGAGAAAGGTTTAGATGACGGCGAAGAGACGAATCGTAATGTCTTCTGATATTCGGAAGAGACTGCACCGAACGTCTTTCGAGGCCGAGAAGAGGTCATCCCAGGCAAAACTCGATGCAGAGTAGAAGAGAACGAAGAGGATCGATACCTCTTCAAGAAAGGGGTTATGAGAGAAGGGGTCTTCTCATCAGATGCAGGCGTATGGAGCCTCTTCGTTGATGGCTCTTCCTGTGACAGTGGAAGCGGCACGGGGCTAATACTCTCGGCTCCAGATGGCGCCAACATTGAATACGCCTTGAGGTTCAACTTCCAGGCTTTAAACAATGAGTCTGAGTATGAGGCCATGATAGCAGGTCTCTTATTAGTAATAACTCTTTGAGTAAGGCGACTCCTACTCCATAGCGACTCAAGGTTGGTTATCAATCAGGTGTTGGGGGTGTACGAGGCCAAAGACGAAAGGATGGACAAATACTTAAAGAAGGTAAGAGGGTTGCTAGAGTACTTTGAAGAAGCGAAACTTAAGAGAGTGCCACGACTGAGCAACAATCACGCTGATGCATTGGCAAGGCTGGCCTCGGCAATGAAGACAGATTTGGGAAGGACCATCCCAATCGAGGTCTTAGGAAAAGCAAGCATCGAGGAGGATGAGGTATGTAGCCCTTGCCACAATGTGAACCCGGGAGACTCATGTATCGACCCGTTCATCAGATACCTAAGAGACGGAGAGCTACCTGAGTCCAAGATAGAACGGAGAAAGTTGAGGTACAAGGCTGCCAAGTTCTCAATGGTAGGAGATGTCTTGTACAAAAAGGGGTTTCTATTGCCTCTCCTCAGATGTGTACATCCCATCGAAGTACCCCAGGTCTTACAGGAGGTTCATGAGGGTTCTTGCTCTAGCCACATAGGGGGAAGGCCATTAGCCAAGAGGATCATCACTCAGGGATATTGGTGGCCTACCTTGTCTAAGGACGCTGCAGACTATGTGAAGAGGTGCGACAAATGTCAAAGGTTCGCCACTATCCCTCATCACCCCCATCAGCCTATGACGTCAATCTCTTCTCCATGGCCATTTGCGGTATGGGGAATTGACTTGGTAGGACCTTTGCCAAGAGCTGTTAACAACTATAGATTCTTGATAGTTGCTATTGACTACTTTTCAAAGTGGGTAGAGGCAGAACCGATGGTAACAATTACAGAGCAGAAGACCTTCCAGTTCATCTGGAAGAACATCATATGTAGATATGGCCTCCCAAACACGCTCATCTCGGATAATGGGACCCAGTTCAAGAACTCCTCCTTGGAGAAGTATTGCCGAAGTGTGGGGATTAAACAGTTCTTCTCATCTCCTGGTCGACCTCAGGAAAATGGCCAGACCGAGGTCACGAACATAACCATCTTGGATGGAGTCAAGAAGAGGTTAGAAGACGCAAAGGGGAGATGGACAAAAGAGGTCTACGCAGTGTTGTGGGCCTACAGAACCACGGCAAGGACACCAACAGGGGAAACCCCATTTATGCTGGCACATGGCTCTGAGGCTGTCATACCAACGGAAGTAGGACTACCAACTCATCGGATTCAGACCTACGACCCTGACAGCAATGGGGAAAAGAGGAGGCTAGACCTGGATCTTATTGAAGAGAGAAGAGAAGACGCAGAGGTCAGAAAAGCAGCTTACCAGCAGAGGGCAGCGAGATTCTACAACCAGAGGGTGAAGTCAAGACCTATTGCAGTGGGAGACCTAGTGCTAAAGAAGACCCTACAGAAGGCAAACAAGCTACACCCAAACTGGCATGGCCCCTACAAAGTAACAGAAGAGGTTGTGCCCGACACTTACAGACTAGAAAACCTAGAAGGAGAACCTTTCGCTAACCCATGGAATGCTGACCACCTGAAGAGATATTACATATGATGTTGCATAGAATGTGTAATTTTATGTAAATGTATCATCCTATTGAGAAGAGGTTATTAATAAAGATCAGTTTCCATGACAGTTCTTGCTTCATTCTTAGATCAGATATTGATTATGGGGATAACCTCTTAGGTGATGACCTCAGACCCTCATAACATCACTCGGTGGTGAAAAGGTCTGAGCTCAGACACCTTAGCAGAGGACCTCAGACCCTTAACATCATTAATTTGGTGATATTATTGTGGGGATAACCTCTTAGGTGATGACCTCAGACCCTCATAACATCACTCGGTGGTGACGAGTTCTGAGCTCAGACACCTTAGCAGAGGACCTCAGACCCTTAACATCATTAATTTGGTGATATTATTGTGGGGATAACCTCTTAGGTGATGACCTCAGACCCTCATAACATCACTCGGTGGTGACGAGGTCTGAGCTCAGACACCTTAGCAGAGGACCTCAGACCCTTAACATCATTAATTTGGTGATATTATTGTGGGGATAACCTCTTAGGTGATGACCTCAGATCCTCATAACATCACTCGGTGGTGACGAGGTCTGAGCTCAGACACCTTAGCAAAGGACCTCAGACCCTTAACATCATTAATTTGGTGATAATTATTATGGGGATAACCTCTTAGGTGATGACCTCATACCCTCATAACATCACTCGGTGGTGAAAAGGTCTGAGCTCAGACACCTTAGCAGAGGACCTCAGACCCTTAACATCATTAATTTGGTGATATTATTGTGGGGATAACCTCTTAGGTGATGACCTCAGACCCTCATAACATCACTCGGTGGTGACGAGTTCTGAGCTCAGACACCTTAGCAGAGGACCTCAGACCCTTAACATCATTAATTTGGTGATATTATTGTGGGGATAACCTCTTAGGTGATGACCTCAGACCCTCATAACATCACTCGGTGGTGACGAGGTCTGAGCTCAGACACCTTAGCAGAGGACCTCAGACCCTTAACATCATTAATTTGGTGATATTATTGTGGGGATAACCTCTTAGGTGATGACCTCAGATCCTCATAACATCACTCGGTGGTGACGAGGTCTGAGCTCAGACACCTTAGCAAAGGACCTCAGACCCTTAACATCATTAATTTGGTGATAATTATTATGGGGATAACCTCTTAGGTGATGACCTCATACCCTCATAACATCACTCGGTGGTGACGAGGTCTGAGCTCAGACACCTTGGCAGAGGACCTCAAACCCTTAACATCATTAATTTGGTGTTGGTTATGAGAACAACATATTAGGTAATGACTTCAGAGCCCAATAGCATTCAGAGATAATATAGCATTCAGAGATAATATAGCATTCAGAGGTCAAAATAGAGAAGAGATTGGCATTCAGTAAAAAGAAGAGATTACATAGCATTCAGAGGTATTACTAATTACAAATGACAAAATGTTTAAGTTACAAATCAATTCTGGTTTTGGGGGGGGGGGGGGGGGGGCATTGACAGTCTTGGCCTGATTGGTCTGCTCAGCATTAGTAACCTCGGCCACCTCATCAACATGATCTGTCCCTCCGAGCTCGGTTCCTCCCAGAGTTGCAGTATCGGCTGGGGCAGCGGCCTCGTCTTCTACCTCTTGCAGTGCTTGAGCAAATTGAGGGTTGACATAGCTGAGACCCATAAAGTCGGAGGCCTTTAGAGTTCCGACCTCCTTCTCTCTGACCTCAGCCCATTTGGTAGTGGCCTTGATACCTCTTTCGAGGTATTCAAAGCCAAAACCCATGAACTCCTCTGAGCCTTTGTAATCAGAAATTATTTTGTCCGAGGCATCTGCAAGGGCAGCCTTCACAGCCGCGTTGACCTTTTGCTGAAGGACGTCATCTTTGTCCTTCAGAGCCTTGGCATGGTTCTTGACGAGCAGGGACATGTCCTTTTCCAGCCCCTTAGCCTTATTTTCAGAATTCTGCAACTCTGACTTCAGACGTTCAACCTCGGCATTCAGGACGCTTTCAACCTTCTTGGCCTCCTGCCCCTTCTGGATAAGGGGCAATTTTCTCATGGCCCAGTTATACAATTGATACATAACAGTCACTCCCTGCACATTTAATGAAGAGGTTAAGTGGGAGAAAAGTCAGATGTTACACTTATAAAATTGACAAAAGAACAAGTTATACCTGGACGGCTCTGTGAAGGCCGAACTCAACCATCACGGAGGTGTCCATGGCTCTATAGAAACGCTTATCTGCCTCGGTCATTACAGAGGCGAGTGCGTCCATGGCCTGTCTGCTGTTGCCGACCACGCTGTCAGTCAACTTCAGCTGATCCAGACGAGCCGTCAGGATGTCAGCTGAAGAAATTGGGATCGCAGCCTCAGAAGTCTTCTTTTGTCTCAAGGTCGGCCTCTGATCCTCAGAGGCCGGGACCTCAGGGGCCCTCTTCTTGGAGTCCTGGGATTTGGATGTAATGGGAGCTGGAGGAGGAGCGTTCAGACCAGCCTTCTTTGCAAGCCTTGCCAAACTCGGAGCTGCCATCTCCCACAGTTCGTCTGGGATACCTGGTGGTCTCTCTGCAAAAGTTAAAAAATAAGGGTTAGAGATCAGGTATGAATGAGGTCAGAGGTTAGACTCGAAAAGAATAATCCTTACCAAAGTCGGCAAGGGGACTCCCACCCAGGCTCGTCCCCGAGAGATACTGGGGGGTCAGTAGATGTTCGAACTTGACAAACAGACCATGTGCCCCTTGGTCTTACAGGGCCTTCACCTTTTTGATATTCTGAAGACTTAGACCGGGATCGGCCCTTACAGACATGGTTACCTTACCCCATCTGAGGGGTATCCTCGGCCCAAGAGTGGAAGAGGGAACAGATGAGCCGGATTCCCAAGGCCCTGAGGCAAAAAAGTATCGGGGCTTCCAATTGTGATTTGAAGTCTGAGTCACCTGGAGCATCTTCTTCTCAGGCCTCCGAGCCACGAAATGATAGTAGCTCGGATGGTTTTTGGCTGAGGTTGGGACATAGCAACCAGCAAAGACCTTAACTGGGAGGTCAGAGTGGTGGACTGCCCTCCAAAAGATAATGGCCCCTATAATGACTGTCCAGGCATTGGGAGAGAGCTGCGAGGGGGCCAAGTTGATAAAAGAGAGAATGGATCTGATGATAGGATGAATGGGTAGGCGAAACCCTAACTAAAACATCTGCTCGTACAAGCAGATTTCTCCATCTCGGCCATGATAGGCCCTCTCTTCCCTCAGAGGTCTCCTTAATTTGATTGAGGGACTGATGGAGTATAAATATCTGAAGTGCAAAAGATCCACTTCAGTGACTGTGCTCTCGAACTCGGCTGCTTCAGAGATGTCAACATCAATTTCAGCATCCTCATCATCGTCAAGCTCAACGTCGGCTGGAGCAGACGTAGGTGGGTGACCAGGGAATCTCTGAGCGAACTCAGCCCCTGTAACGGCCGACAGAGGGATGGCATCAAGAATGGGTGGCACAGCTACACTCGGCTCAACAAGTTCAACCTCTGAAGAAGAATCTGAGGTGCTTGAGCCATTTTGGGATGAAGCTCGGCTGGATACCTCGGCCTGATCAGGGTCCTGATCAGGCCGAGGTGTAAAATCCATGGCTTCTTGGAAAGAGTCCACAGACATGGGGTCTGAGGTGGAAGACTCAGACTCAGACATCAGTAATGGGTTGGCAGAGACGTCTATCTGATAGAAGTTCTCAGGAGGATCAGGATATACCACCTTGAGAGGTGGGGGAAAGATAGGTCTAATAGGAAACTCCTGTGACCTACGAGCTTCCTTTTGAGCTCTCTCTATTTGCCTAATATTTTCTAAGGTATTCTCTCTAAGAGAAGGGAAGTCCTCAAGAAGCTGGTACAGGGGTCTGAGCATCAGAGGACGACCCAAAACTTGGGACGACCCTAAACTTGGGAAAAACTCCTAAAGCTACAAACATGTTTGGCTTATAAAATGAAGAAGCTTAAAGATCAAACTTAGAAATTTAGGCTAACTACAGTTTGCCGGAATTAATGAAGCTCGCCGAAAAACTCAAAAACACGCTGGAAAATGCAAACCAAAATACCAGAAAGAAAGGAAATGGGAAGGGAGAAGTACCTGGAAGTGAATCGACGAAGAAAACGAAGAAAACTCGCAAGGAAATCGACAAAGGCCTCTGCAGATGAGTGCTGATCGAAGAAGTTCGAGAGAGAAATTTGCAAGAACAGTGTGCGCGGGAAAGAAATGAGGAAGAAGAAAGAGAAAGGAAGGGTTTAAACCCTTAAGTACTTGGGCACACTTCCCAAGGCCCATCATTGCCTTGGGAAACCCAAGGGACAACTGACAGCACACGCCAGCCAAGTTTGCACGCTCTAGATTGGGACAGGTGTCATACAGGTATTAGCCTTGGGACGGACAGGCCTCGGAGGTGAAGCAATCCCCTAGCCACTTGCTCTCGCATATGACTAAGGGCTGGGGGGTGATTGATATGCCCCAAGTGGTACCTTGGCCCAGAGACACCAACCTCGGCCGAGATGATGGCCGAGACATTGATTGACCCTATGTAGGCCATGGGCCCACGATATCATCCCTCGGCCAGACCAACCTCGGCCCAGGTCGACACTACCATATACACCAATGGACAATACGTGCATCGCAGGCATCAACAGCATCCTCATGTACCTGGGTATAGCAACCTCGGTCGAGAGTAGGCCGAGGTGACAAGGAGCCTTGGTAACCTTCAACATGGAACCAGTCCTACCTCGGCTCGGGCCGACCCCACCATATGTCTCGGCTGAGATCAGGTCGAGACTCCTTATGACACATCTCGGATGGAACGAACATCAAGCCTTTACAGCTCGGCCTCTCCCAGGCCGAGGTCATCCACCAATATGACTGCCGAGCATCTGTCGAACATTTGGATAAGGACACATGGGCACAAATCAGTTGTAACAAGATTATTCTCCATATGTGGGGAGAATATTTCATCATCATTACTTACATATGGCAGTGACAGATGGCACTCCCCCATTGGTGAGGCTACCACACACATGCACATTACATGCATGGGGGGTACATTACACCCCATAGGCACTATATATAGGGATCATCCCCTACCTTGCAAAAGGATCCCAGTTATTAAACCCTAGCTAAAACTCTGTCTAAATTGACACTAGAGAGAGAAAGCTTGAGAGATTATATCCATGCCCATTAGTGCCTTCATTCAGTGATACTACTCACACACTCACAGTGGACGTAGGCCAGATTGGCTGAACCACTTATATACTTGTGCCTTCTCCTCTTATACTCATCCCTTTCTCTTTTCACTTTGTATAACTGTGCAGCCATTGTTATTCATATATTGAGCTTGGAAACACCTTACCTGGTGGTGCTGGTTCTTAGCATCATCAATGGGCACTAGAGGGGAGAGATTAAGAGGCAACTGAAGGCTGGTGAAAGAACGATGGGGCTCAGAGAATTGGCCTAGTACTTTATAAACCAGGGAAAACTTTACTTCAGAAACGCAGGAGGATGGCTGTCAAGATGCATCGATCCAGAAGAAGCAGGGCAGAGGTTGAAGAAGACGCACGAAGAGCACTGCGAAACGACTAAGATCCCCATTTATAGAAGAATTCAAAGGGAGGGATATTTCTGGCCTAGTATGAAGCAGGATGCAACCGAGTTACAACGGAAGTGCGATAAATGCCAATTATTCTCTGAGGCAGTTGAATGTCATTTTGTGGAGGCTCAACCTGACATGAGATAACCCTATATCGGCTTAATTAAATATGGAGTTGTCCCAACGGAGAAAATTGATGAGATGGGACTCAGGCAAAGGGCCTCGAGATTCTACGTTCAGGAGGGATAACTTTTTCAAAAGGAATACTTCAACATGCCGTTATGGTGCATCATGAAGGAAGAAGCAGCCGAGGTCCTCAAACAGGCGCACGATCCAGCTCATATAGGGGGGCAAGTTATATGATCAGTTGATGACTTTGGGATACTATTGGCCAACGATGGAGAAAGATTCGGCTGAGGTCATTCGAAAGTGCAAGGCTTGCCAACTTCATGGAAATATGATCCATACCCCGTCAGTGGACTTACACTCCCTAGCAACGCCTTAACTTTTCACACTTGGGCGTTCGACCTGGTAGGGGAAATACACCCTTCTTCGAGGGGGAAGATATGGATTCTAGTGGCAACGGAGTGCTTCACAAAGTGGGTCGAGGCGATACCACTGAGAAGGGCAACAGCAGGAGTGGTGAGCAACTTCATCAGAGAATACATCATTTGTCATTTCAGGATCCCAAAGGTTATCCTTTTGGATAATGGAACCCCTTTCATCAATTCAGAGGTAACTATGCTCACATACAAATAATCCATTATCCATAACACTTTGACGGTGGTATACCCAAAGGGAAATGGGAAAGCCGAAGAAACTAACAAAACTTTGGTTAATATCTTGGCTAAAATGATGGAAGATTTCCCAGGATCGTGGGATGACAAGATACTAGCCGTTTTATGGGCCTATCGGACGACTAAGAGGAAGCTCATAGGGTATACACCGTTCTCTCTTATTTACGGGTCCGAGGCAATTCTCCCAGTAGAGTTGAAAATTCCCTCAGCTCGATATGCTCTGCAAAGTAGTATGCTCCCTCAGAGTATACATGTGCAGTTGGAAGCATTGGATGAACATAGAGATAATGCGATGCAACACTTTCAAATGTATACGAGACAAATCTCTAGGGCATATGATAACTTAGTGAGACCAAGGAAGTTCGTGGAGGGAGACCTTGTATTGAAGGCAACAGTGAAACATATTAGGGGGTTCCCTCTACCTAAGTTTGTAGCAAATTGGGAGGGACCTTTCATCGTAAAGGAGGCTCATGACTCAGGTTATTGCCTAATTTCAAAAATGGAAGAAGATAAACCATTCAAGATTAACAATAAATGGCTGAAAGTTTATCATGTGTAGGCAGTTATGTTTGACCATTGTTGTAGTTGTCTATTATGAATACACAAGTTCTTTATTTTTTATTATGATGAGTGTACAAGTTTTTTTACTATGGCTCAAGAAGAGATGAAAGAATTACAGAATTTCACACTTCACAATATAAGCAAACAGTTGTAACACAAAGAGATGGCATAAGGAAATAAGTATCTTTTTCCATTCATAAACTTTGGGGGCATTACAAAATTGGGAGCTATTTCCCAAGAATTACATGAGAAGAAAAGAAAAATATATATATAAGTTCATGCGCCAAGAAGGAACCACAGATCTAGAGAAGTAAAAAAATCTCCAGGGAGACCCGAAGAAGCTGCTTGGCAAGACCGTTGAGCATTGATAGAAACCTCCAACCTTTTCTGCGCCCGTGTACGCTCAATCAAGAGTTTATCTCATTTCGACTTTGTCTCGCGTAGAGCTTCTTCGAGGTTCCCCACCTCTTTATCAATGGCTTCAAGAAGAGGCGCTAGATCATCCAACTTGGCTTCCTCGGCCCGCTGATCCTCCTGATGTTTTTGTAAGAGCTCCCTCTGGCTGTCCAACTGCTAGCTCTTCAAAGTCTTCAAATGCGCGATGATCCAGTCAAAACGGAACCCGTTACAACCCAGCTCCCTCAGATAACCCAAGAATTGGTTGAGGAGGGGTCTGGTAACGTTTGCAGTTGGAGTATTGACAATTTTAGCAATGACGGTGGCCATGCTTTGAAGCCTATAGCTCATAACTGAGATGTTGGCAGTCCACCATGAAGGTTTCAGGATGATAGCTCATAAGTTGCTGAATCGCTAAACGATGGTTGGCAGGCATTTGGGGAGAACGTTGGAGTACCATCAGGCAGAAGGCATGAGGAGCCAAGTTAGGTAGAGGAAGCTCGCACCCAGATTCGCTCCCTGTAGAAGCACCTGTCGTGGAGCCTTGATCATTATGTCTAGATTCTTCGGAGGCGACAGGTTCAAGATGTGGCGAGGCAATAGGCGAAGGAACTGGTGGAGAATCCTCCTGAGCAACCTGAAAACAGTTAGAAGAACCAAGGAGTTTTTGAAAAATTCTTAACAAGTGTTTCGTGGTTAAGTCATCGATATAGGTGGAGTGTATAGAAAAACCTTAACAAGTGTTTTCGTTGTTAAGTCACCGATATAGGTGGGGTTTTTGAAAAAAACTCAACAAGAGTTTTCATTGTTAAGTCACTGATATAGGTGGAGTTTTTGAAAAAACCTTAACAAGTGTTTTTGTTGTTAAGTCACCGATATAGGTGGAGTGTATAGAAAAACCTTAACAAGTGTTTTCATTGTTAATTCACCGATATATGTGGAGTTTTTGAAAAAAAAACTTAACAAGTGTTTTCGTTGTTAAGTCACCGATATAGGCGGAGTTTTTGAAAAAACCTTAACAAGTGTTTTCGTTGTTAAGTCACCGATATAGGTGGAGTTTATAGAAAAATATTAACAAGTGTTTTCGTTGTTGAGTCAACGATATAGGTGGAGTTTTTGGAAAAACCTTAACAAGTGTTTTCGTTGTTAAGTCTAATATAGGTGGAGTTTTTGAAAAAACCTTAACAAGTGTTTTCGTTATTAAGTCACCGATATAGGTGGAGTTTATAGAAAAACCTCAACAAGTGTTTTCGTTGTTAAGTAACCGATATGGGTGTAGTTTTTTTTGAAAAAACCTTAACAAGTGTTTTCGTTGTTAAGTCACTGATATAGGTGGAGTTTATAGAAAAACCTTAACAAGCGTTTTCGTTGTTAAGTCACCGATATAGGTGGAGTTTTCAGAAAAAACTTAACAAGTGTTTTCATTGTTAAGTCACCCACATAGGTGAAGTTATAGAAACTGAGAAATACAGAAAAAACTAACGAAGTACCTCAGCAGCAGTAGGAGAGGGAACGAGAGTCACCACGGGAGCCATAATGGTAGAAATCGTTGGAGGCGGGCTCATTGCTTCAGAAGCCTCAACGGGATCCTTGGATGAAGAAGCCTCAAGGGTGGTAGGCAAACTTCCCTCGCCGACATAAGGTACTAAAGCCAACATGGGCGCATCATCGGAAGAAGACGTTGGACCTTCAAGAGATGCCGCAATGAGAGCAGTAGCACCAACTTGGGCCTGGGAAATGAAAAGGCCACTCAGAGAAAAGGGTGGAGAGAGACTTGGAGAAAGCTGCAAATATAAAACCAAGTGTTAGATGCAAGAGGCAAACACAAAAGAATAAGCGGAAGAAATGCACCTAACTTACCCCCTTTATGGCACCGAAAAGAGGAACTATAGTAAGGGGTCTTGGCAATGCAGAAGGAAGGAGAATATTAGCTATCAGTGATGCCAGTTCCACCTAAAATGGCCCAACATGTTAGAGATGATAAACAAAATAAGGAAACCAATAAAAGATGTAAGACTTGGCAAGAAATTTACATGCAGGGCACTGTCTTCGACCACAATGAGGGGCAGAGACACCTCTTGCTCCGACGACAACTCAGAGGAGGCAACAGTAGTTCCCTCTAGTTTCCCAGGCACTTAAGGAGACTCAACGATGGTAGCGTCCATCGCAGTTGCTTTGGACCATTGTGAGGATGAACGAGGAGAGTAAGTCAGAGTTATCAAGGGGGAACGAGGAAGAGTAGTGTCTGCTGAAGAAACACCGCAACGCCCCCCCACGAAGCGGCTTATAGGGGGGCTAGGGGGACCGGGCCTTTCTTCTTCAACTCCCTGCGCCAAAAAATTTTCTTATTAAGAAATGAGCAGATGCAACACACCTTAGGAGAAGGGTAATAAAACATAATACAGAATGCAGACATACCTCAGATCCAGAGGGAGAACGAGAAGGTATAATTACTGGTGAAGGCGACGATGAGGCAGCAACAGAAGGAACTTGTGATGGAGGTTTCTCAAGTGTTTGCCTCTTCTGGGTCTTGGTACCCAGCATTTTCTTCCTGGAGTTCGTGGCACCACCAATTTTAGGCACCCTCATCCTTCTTCTCCTTTTTACCGCTGGCTCCGTGGGATCAACCACGATCATGGGAAATGCTCTCGGAGGAGGAACGACGACAGCACGCCATTGAAACTCAGCATGAATTTTGTCGACTTCAGCTTGCACCTGCGTCCTCAGCTTTTCAGCCATCTCTGGAGACATAGGAGGGGGAATGGAGGCAATAGGGAATGCCTCTAAGGGAATTTGCATTTGAACATGGGCCTTAGACTTCTTGGCCTTCTTAGCAGGTGGCTGAGAAGGCCCTTCTCCCTTGGCAGTTTCGATCGAAGGGGCAGATGGTTTGGGGGCTGTAGTGGCCTTGGGTTTGGGTGTGGTAACTGGGATCATGGGGTAGTACGGAGGAAGTTCACTGGAAGGCTCTTTAGGGGTCTGGCTTAGAGGGAACTCAACCCCAAGCACGGAATTCCCCTAAGACCCAGTTCAGAAGAAGAGAAAGAAAGAACTGGGGGTATTGAGGGGGGGGGGCTGAATGAACTCATGGGCCATTTCCAACTGCTCTAAATGGTACTTATTGGAAAAATAAGTGGATATGTCTACCTTCCTAGTGGCACTAGGAAGGGTGACATGGCCATCGATGGTGGATGTCACACCAAGCACTGCGGCTGCAGTATAGCAGGTACAGGCTTCAGTGAAAGTGGCCTTCGGGTGGTTGTGTTGAACCACAGGTCGAGGGACCCCCTGATCAAATCGGAACTGCCTGCTATATCTGTTAGGGTTGTAGGGTTCTGAGGTGTATCCCCATTCAGTATAAGAAGGAAGGAATCCGAGGGTAAATAGAAGCACCACGGCTTGCGAGGGATCTTCCACAACTGGGATGAACTTGACCGTTGTGGCTGTAGAAGGAAAGAAATCCCAGCTGTGGGAAAATGTAGACTCACTATAGGGCCTCATCTAAAAAGGAGTCTAAAACATAAAAAACTTCCATTATTTCCTTTCGACTTTGTTTTTTGTGAAAGCATAGGAGGCGTGGGGGCTTGATACTGCCCACAGGTAGGGGAATAGACTTTGCGACGATGGCGGGAAAATGGGTATAAAGAAAGCTCGTCAGGATGATGGTGTTGGAAAAATTAGCCAAGTTATAACGGCCAAGCGATCGTGCCATGTCTATATGGTTTGATCCGACCAGGTGTAGAGGGACCCCAAAGCGATCGCGACCAAGGGAAGGTTGAACCCCCTAGCCAAACGAATGGAAATATTTATCAGATCCCTACTGGGCTGATCATTGGGTTTCTCGATCAGAAAGAAGCCTGAAAGCAATATAAGTATGTAGGCTGGTAGTTCCAGGGATGTACCTCTACCTCGTCCTGGCGCATCATTGACATCCTTCGGCGTTTGATCTTCAAAAAAATAGTTGATAAGGGGAGCAAATGTGGCTTTGTTCAAAGAACCGGTGCAATTACGACAGATCCGATCCAGCTCAGCTCGATCAGTTGCCTCTTCGGCATCTAGAGCCTCATCGTGGTAGGTGAACTCACCCATAGGCTTAAATCCAAGAAGTTCACAGACGTCCTCCAGTGTAATGGTGAACTCCCCCCACGCGGCAAAAAAAGTGTGAGTTATGATGTTCCATCTGGAAACTAACACTTGTAGCGCGTTGTTGTGCTTAGAAAGGGTGAATTCCCCAAACCAGCAGGCTCGATGCAGCCCAACCTTTGCAAGAGAGTTAGCGTGGGAACTTTGCATATGTGTATGCCAGGCACTGAAATGGGCTGGCGACCCCCCGCTTCAAAGTCAATCTGAGAATAGGGGAAGTCGCTATGGTCCAGACGGAAATGCAGAGTCCCCTCGGGTGGAAGATAGCCCCACTTTAATGAATCCATTTCCTCATCACCCAAAAGTAAGGGATCGAACTTGGATGAGAAATGTCAAGTCTTGCATGCATCAGAAAATTTATCATTTTCTTCAAAGATGGGTGCCCGGCGATAGAAGCGCAGTTGCTCCTGACGAGCAGCATCCAGGGAAGCATCGCTAAGGGCGGCGACAGCACCAACGATGACAGGTGGAGCACTGGTGGCAGGTTTGGAAAGGTTGTTTGAAGAGGCCATTTCAGACAACAACGAGGTGTCAGAAAGAAAGATTATTAAAAGAAGGGTTGGGAATGAAGATGGAGCAGCACAACCACTGGCGGTGGCGTAGAGGATGAGAGAAGGAAGAAGCTAAAATACCTTGGTAAATAATGGAGTTTGCACATAATTTCTCTTTCTAAAGGAATACCGGAGCTTGAAGACGAAGAAAGAAAGAGAAGGGTTTTGAAATAAAAGAGTCGTTTGAAGCTTTTAAACCTGACTTTTGAGTTTCCCACCATCGCATGTGTGAGGGCCGCCTATAATCATTTCAAATGAACACGTGGCACATTGGGAAGGGTCTCGACAGTTGAAAATACAGCGCCACGTCATTAATAAAGTGACGCTTGGGGAAAAGAATGGGGTTGCCTTCTTCAGCAAGTTTGAGTTTTGGCGCCAGAATTTTTGTCAGACATATCCAATAACTCCCAACGGAAAAGATGTCCAAACGGTTCAAAAAAGCTACGATGTCCCCTCGCCAAAAGTCCAAACGTTATTTAAATGGTGTCTCGGCTGCATCGGGGATAATTTTTGCTTTTTTGAACATAGCGAAGCATTAGAAGGGAGAATTTCACTTACCAAGAATCAGAACGAGTATTTGAGAAGGTTATCAGGCCTTTCGGGAGAAGTTCAAATAATAAAGCTAGAACGGTTGAAGCGCAGTATAAGGAAAAAGTGGCGGTGCCCCTTCGTTAAAGCCCTAATGAGTCGTAGTGCTTCGTCTCAGGTACATCGGGGAGAATTTTACTTTTTCCTAGAAATTATAACACTGTGGTTCTAACGAAGGAAAGGAGTCCAAAATTTTTTCATGCAAAGAAGGTTCATCGGTTTGAGAAGTTTCGTGCAGACATTTCTTGCTCTAACAAATCTCTCCATGAAGGGGCAAATGTAGAGGGGGATTGAAGGTGATTTTGAGATTAGAAGTAATTACACATTAGCAACAGTGTTTTGGGATTAAGGCACCGTGGCAGCTCAGCGTGGCAGCTCAAGCGAGGCAGCTCAGCGTGACAACTTGTATTTTAGCTTGTTGTATTAGTCATATTGTATCTTTGTTTATGTTGACTGTAAGCTATAATGGTTGTAATCATGTAACGAGAATACTAAAGAGTTTTAGTGTGAGGTCAAACGGTAGTCGTGAGAGACCAGACTTGGCAGGGCCTGGGAGAGATTTTATGCTTTATCAAATGACCTCACCGAGGGAACTTTAGAGGGACTTGGTTTGGAGGATTAAGAAGTGAGGCACCGTTGGGGCTTGTCCTGACCATCTTAGATACACCTGGTAAAACACTGAAGGACCCTGATCGTGGAACCTCGAGCGAAGCAGCTTGGAGTTCCATCGGGCGTTGAGTTGTGAACCAAATATCCCTCTACTTAATGTCACGTCTACTGTAGGTGATGTCACTAGCCAGCTAAATAATGTCAGACTTGCACTTGAGTAAACCACCGTCGTATTTAGGGATGTCAGGCAGTTGGTGAGCTACCTCTGTGACAACAACCCCTTGATACACAGTGGTTAGGCAAAAGGCATGTCTTGGCATTTAATGTTCATGACGTGGAGGCAACTAGTGCATCAAGCATTTAATGTTGTGACATAAAGTATGAGGGATGTCTTTCGTAGTCTTTAATGAGTGAGTGGTCTCGGGAATGGTGTGGAGGGCTATTTAAGGACCCCAACCACCCCGAGGAGAGGATGATCTTTTGAGAGTTTAAGAAGTTATTGCTAGAGAGAATACACATCAGAGAGAGTTATTACAAACTAGAGGTCGTATTCATCTACCATTGTAAGTTATTAAGTAGCTTTTAATACGTGATAGAGATTCTTGTAGGTGATTGGTGTGTTTGGCTGCCTGCCAAGGTGTATATGGGGTGCTTACTTCTCTCTCCCTATAGCTAAATTACTTCTAAGTTCATTACTACCCTCTGAGTTATACACGAGAGATTTGTGAGTTTAAACTGAGTCTTATCTTCATTAAGTTTGTGTTTGCATGTTCTATCTCTAATCCAAGGTTTTGGCTGATTAACTTATCATTACTATACTTCAAAGGGGTTACGCCTCCATCTTATCTAAAGTACCCTCTTACAATGTCAGTCAGTGACCTCACTCTAACTTATGTTACTGTGTACGCATATGATAATATCCATCGAGAGGTTATGGGATACATAAAAGTCACATTAGGGGTTGGTCATATTTTCCCTGAAATCGAGTTTCAAGTCATCGATATAACTGCATGCTTAAACTTTATCCTTATCCTCCCTTGACTTCATAGTATCCGAGGTGTATCTTCTTCCCTTCATTAAAAATTGAAATTCTTTACCAACGACTAGGTCATCACCATTCTCGGGGCTGAAGACAACTCAAATGGTGTCGGCACGAGCAACCCAGTACTAAAAATCCTATATGGGGTTGGTGACACGTTCCTCTCATGATTTAAGATTAATTCTCTTCCCGTCCCAACTAAGGATAATTTCAAAGATCGAGTATGTTCGGAGCATAGCCCCCACGATAATGTTAACATGATTCCGATGTTAAAAAATATGCATTTTATGCCCGAAATGGGGTTGGAATGGCATCAACAAGGGATCATCAAGCGAATAATTTTGAAAAAAACCTTTCTCCTTATGGCCTGAGCTACCAACCATCACCAGCTGAACTTAGAACATTCTACCAGCCATGTTGAAAGAGAATCTTGGAAAAAAAATATGATCTCAGGAGATTCCCCGAATGAGAGATTTGTTAAGGAGGGCGATGACTTCCCCTTATGTGGATTACTCGAGCTATGATATGACCATGTAGAGAAAAAGATGAAAGCAGGAGTGGAGATCTTCTTTAAAGATAAGGTTACTTAGGATGAAGGCCTAAAGCATGAAGTAGAGCCTCTAGACTTTAAAGCTGCGGGAAGCACCGAAAACTTCAAAGGCAGTAATGTCGATGAACCATTAAACCTGCATACACTGGGGCTAGATCTTTGCATGATCCACATAACGGCTAAGACGTCCAACAAGATCACCATTACAGATAAATCACTCCTGAACTGGCATGCCATCCCTGTCAAGCCCACCTAAGTCAATCTCAACACTGTTATTCACCCCCTCTAAGAAACATTTGAATCTACTGCTTTTTCTTCTATCATTTATGTAATTATAAATGAGGCCTCCTTTAATGAAGTCCTCACCATTGTATATCCTGAAAGTGATTTCAATGAAATGAATGATGATTTCGAGTATCTTGTTGTGCCTTATAATTAAATAATTAGTGAAGATGATCTAATAAATGAATAATTCTTAACTGATCTCAATAAAGAAAAAGCTAAACAACTAATCGTGTTCAAATGAATGATGATGAGACTATTGTTATCAATCTTGATTCTAGTAGTGATCTGCGTAAGATTAGGACAAGGTTCACCTTCGATGATCATGGACGGTTGCATTTTGGAGAATTTATGAAGGAATTTGTGGACGTCTTTGTGTGGTCTTATAGTGATATGTTTGACATTGACCCAAAAATTGAATAACACAAGATTCTTGCCTTCCCTTAAAGCAAGCCTGTCAAGTAGAAGTTGAGAAAGCTCCAGACATAATGGTCTCTTAAGGTCAAAGACAAAGTGGTAAAGCAATTAAATGTAAACTTCATCCACATTGTTGAATATCCTACATGGCATGCAAACATCGTCCCTATGACAAAATCACGTGCATCAACTATCGATATCGAAATAAAGCATCTTTGAAAGATGATTACCCGCTACCCAACATTGATAAGATCATCGATAACACTGCCACACGTGCCCTCAAATCATTTGTCGACATTTTTTGGGTATAATAAGATTAAGATGCATCTTGATCATTAGGAGAAGACTGCCTCCATTACCCTGTGCATAAGTTTTTGCTACAAGTCATGCTATTCGATCTGGAAAATGTTGGGGCTACCTACCAAGGGGACACTATGACCATTCTTCACTATCTTATCCACAAGGAGGTTGAAGTATATGCCAATAATATGATCATTAAGTCCAAATCTCGGTAAAGTCACATTCATGCCTTAAGAAAATTCTTCAAACGACTGCAAAAATATCAGATGGGCCTCAACCCACATAAATGCATTTTCAGTGTCATGAAAGGAAAAATCCTTATCTTCATGGTCAGTGAGAAAGGGATCGAAGCAGACCCTGCCAAATGCAGAGCAATTCTCAAAATTCCATTGCCTCGGATGGAGAAAGAAGCTTACGAATTCCTAGGAAAACTCCAATATATCAGTTTATTCATTAGCCAACTGACCTTTGTCTGTGATCCAATTTTCAAAATTCTTCAAAAAGATTCACCTAAAGTCTGGAACGAGGCATGTCAAAAGGCCTTCGATCATATCAAGCGTTACCTTACCCAACCTCTGGTGCACATGCCTCTATAGCATGGTCTTTCACTCCTTCTATATCTCACCGTCACAAACACTGTAGCAGTGTATTTTCAAGCCCAATACATCGAAGAATCTCACAAAGAGAGGGCTATTTACTATGCTAGTCGAAAGCAGGCGGGGTCCGAGGTGAACTCTACCGTGTTGGAAAAAGCACGTGTCACTTTATTCAGGATCATGCAGAAGCTACAACATTACATGTTTGAATTTCCTATCAAACTCGTGTACCAAATAGATCTAATGAAATACTTATTGGAGAAACCTGCCTTGTCCAGTCACATGGCTCAACGGTTGATGTTACTGGATGAATTCGACATCACGTATGTTACGCAAAAGTTCATGAAAGGAAGAGCCATTTCTAAGTACCTTGTCAACCACCCCATAGGTAGATATGAGGTTGGATTTCAGAATTCCCCGATGAAGACATTCTCCACACCTGAGATGGCCCCTATAAGTATGTGTTTTAGGCAAAGACAATCTTTTTAAATTTTTCTCAATTTTATTATGCACCAAATATGTGAACTGAATTAATTAACCCCATTTTATCTTTTTATCTAAACATACATCTAGATAATAGCAGATAAAATAAATTAAATCAAACCACAAGATGTCGATGTACAAGAAAACCACTAAGGAAAAAGCCTCGGATAGACCATCCAAACAATCACTATGATATGGTTTTGCAAAGCATAGATAATAGACTAACATAACGGCTCGATCCACCACAAGCCTTAACACTCTTCTATCTTCAACCACTCCTCCATAGTGAAATTCAAGAGTCCACCCACGCAAGTTTCCATAGCACACGAGTCCACTTATGCCTCGGTATCCACTGATGTAGCTCAGCAACCGTCTATAATTCAGAATACGGAATCCATCGCTTCTTCACCGCAATCAGCACGTACGGATTCCACCGCACAAAACAATTCTTCTAATGATGGAAGAAACAAACCAGGTGCCCAAACAAGATCTCAAAGTATATGATTCATGAATCTTAGATCTTATAAATAGAGGGTGAAACTTTTGGAAGTTGTAACTTTCAAAAATAGGTCTGCTTTTCATTTTTGTCAAAAGTCATCTGATAACCCGAGTATAAACTTTTATAATTTGTTTGAGGCATTGACATTGTTCGCACAAAATTATCCTATCATTCTAATGAGATGATGATGTTGTTTGAAAGAGACTTGATCTCACTTCTAATGACCCTAAAAAACTCAATATAGTAAGCCTCGTTAGATGTGCGTTTGAAGTAACCTTCTAATGAGCCTTATCCGTCGTTTGAACGAGGTCAATGAAATTAAAACTCCACCTACAGAAAACCTCAGGAAAAATATTTTTAAAAGAATAAGTTCCAAATGATTTTTAAGCAAAACACCCTTAAAAATTCCAAGGACTCATAAACTGTATACGTTCATACCCGCTAGAGCCTCGATATATATAAAGACAAACTTGGCACAGTAAACACGACACGACATATCCAATCTTTGAAGTTTGGCCGCTACGTATATATTAAACAACGCCATAGGCTCGTGGGATTATGAACTCAAAGTCTATCCTATGACTCAAACATTTTTTTCTGGAATAATGCCAATTATATGCAAATTCAGTTGATTGGAAATTTCTCCTTAAAAATCTCCCCCTTTGGTTATCCCGGGGCAAAACCAAAATAAAAATCCTATGGGCCGTCAAGCTATCTAAAAAGACTGATTCCCCAACACCCACAAGGAAAAAGTATCAACGCTCGATAGGCACACAAACATGAGCAGCTTTGCTTTGCTTGAAAACTTTTCCCCTAAGATAAAGATATCCTATTCATGCAAAGGAAAGATACCATTTCTCCCCCCTTGTTCAGGAATAGACAAAGCAAGATAACATAATTAATTACTCCCTTAAAACCAAAACTACCCCTAAAACTGTGATCATAATATACCAAGTATAAGCAAGGGATGTGGGAATAAATCATGCATTGGTGTAAAGTGTAACAAACACGCAATATGGCAAGTCAAGCATAAATAATCCAAAAAATAAAGCATGTGATAATCATGGACTAAATATAAACCACAAAGACTCAAAACAATATACCATATATAACATGTAAAATAATATCAAATAAAATCTAGCACATATATATAGGTATACACGATCACAAAACATAACACAAAACACATAAGCTTTACACACTAGCATAATATGGATGTTCCTAAACACGTGGGATGGAATGAATGGGTGTGAACTAGTAACAACAGAATTATAACCCAAAGCCTAAAATATGTTCAAGAAGTTCTAATTGACTGTAAAACTTTATCAAACTAAGCTTTAGCCTCAAGTGAGAAATAAAGTTGAACTTAATGAGCAAAACAAGCACAATGCATACAAGCCTAAAATATTGATGATTCTACAAATCAATAGTGCCATAAAAAAATAAGCATAACTAGGAATCATTGTGCAAACCCATTGATCTTCAACTAAACACCCTCAAAAGATAACCATAATTATATTTTTATTCCTTTATGTTCTTTTAAAGTGATTTCATTTTCAAGATCAAACAAACTAAACTATGTTGGCCCCTTTTTGGCATATATTTATCTTTTTATTGCCTTAATTTTTTCGTGGTCTCTTTTCAAACGGTGACTTTCACGACGAGTCAACCCGTCTCTCACAGCCCTTTCTCGTGTTCACTCATATTTTTTCAATAATAAATAAATCTCATGGGAAACAGTTCTTACATGCAAAAATCCCCCATAGTTACATAAACATGTAGATGAAAAAATTGATGGGATAACATCTCACCAAGTTCAAATATATATAGTGAAGTAAAAATCCAATAAGCTTGTGCATGTTTATGCGGAGGCATATACAAAGTCGAATCCGTAAAGAAAATCAAGTTCGAAAGAACTACATAAACATGGTTAAGAACAATCTAAGTATCTAAAGTCATGACAAAATGTCCTAGCCACATGGAAATTACGTAGGATTTAAATACACCAATATACCACACCAAATGTATAAAACTAAAATACACAAAAATTGAAAATCTTTTTATATTTTTCAAAAATTTTATCAAAAGAAAATATTTTTATATTTTTCAAATATGAATCAATAAATGAAAAAGTACACATGTCATAACACTAGCTAACATATATCATGAAGCACAACTAGAGTATGACAAACAAAACCATGCAAGCAATCATTTATAAGATATAGCATGTGAAGCATTATGTGCAAGCATGTGAGAATCGACCAACCTAACATTTAGCATCTCTAAAATGGATTTCCTAACCCAAACAAGTGTATACCTAATGTGAGGGATTTTGGCAGCCAACGGGACACTCAACTCCAACTTCCTAAGGTCTTGTCTAAGATTATAGAAAAAAGGCCCAAGGTGACCTTTCCTACCACAATGTGTGCAAGTGTAAAAATGACGAGGAACGAAACCTTCGGGTTGACCTTTTCTAACACCCTGGGATGTGGTTAACCCTCTAAAAAAAGATATGGTTTTGGCTTTATCAACGAAAGCATTAGACGCAGAGATGCCAGAACCATCACTACTTGAGTCTTTAAAATCAACTTTTAACTTTAAAATTTTAGACTTAAGCAAAGAATTTAACTCTTACAATGTTAGGGACTCCTTCTTCATATTTTCAATCATTCCTAGAAGGTTATCTCGCTCCCCCTCAATGAAAGAAACCTTATCCCTCAGAGTCGTCTCAAATGCCTTAAAATCATTAATCAACACACTATCCTCAACGGAACAAACATTAACCCTAGAATTTTTAAATTCCTCTAGTTCATTTTTCTAAAAATCGGATTCTATCATCACTCTATTTCTTGGACAATTCTCAAGGAAACAAACTTCTCATGAAAGGTATCTTTTAGATTTTGAACCATTTGAAAATCTTCCATAATATATTTAAAACCATTAATTTTGTTTTCAAGAATTTCAATTCTTTTTGCAAACTTCAAATTCAAAAGATTTAATTTTTCAGAACGGTCAAGAAGCTTATTAAACTCATCTTGATTAACAACACCATCACTATGGGAATCCATCGAGAAGAAAAACAAATAACCACCCAAAAAGTACGAAACAGGATATACACAATTACTTGGCGCAACCGGTTCTGATACCAATTTGAGAAGGCCCTTACAAGTATGTGCTTTAGGCAAAGACAATCTTTTTAAAATTTTCTTAATTTTATTACGCACCAAATATATGAACTAATTTAATTAACCTAATTTTATCTTTTTATCCTAAACATACATCTAGGTGATGATAACTGATAAAATAAATTAAATCAAATCACAAGACGCCGATGTACGAGGAAACTACGAAGGAAAAAATCTCAGACGACCCAGAGAATCACTATGTTATGGTTTTACAAAGCATAAACATTAGACTTACATAATGAATCGATCCCCCACAAGACTTGATGCCCTTTTATCTTCAATTATTCCTCCACAGTTTAACACACGAGTCCACCCACGCAAGTATTCATAGCACATGAGTCCACGTATGCCTCAGTATCCACCAACGCAACTCAACAATTGTCTACGATTCATAACACATAATCCACTGCTTCTGCATTACAATTAGTACGTACGGAGTCCACCGCACGAAAACAGTTCTTCTAATGATGGAAGAAACAAACTAGGTGCTTAAATAATATCTCAAAGTATATAACTTGTGAATCTTGGATCTTGTAAGCAAAGGGTGAAACTTTTGGGAGTTGGAACTTTTTATATTCGTCGAAAGTCATCGAAAAATTGAGTCTAAAACGGCTTTTATAATTTGTTTAAGGCGGTGAAATCATTTGAATGAAACTAGCTTGTTGTTCAAACGAGATGATGATCTCATTTGAATAAGACTTGATCTCGCTTCTAACGATCCTAAAAAATTCAATATAGTAAGCCCTCACTAGATGTACATTTGAAGTAGCCTTCTAACGAGTCTGACCTGTCCACTACACCAAAAACAGGAATCTGGCACGGTTTAAAACTGTGCCAGATCAAATCTGGCACGGTTTTGAACTGTGCCAGAATTAAGTGTTCCAAAATGGACATTTTTTTCTGGCAAGGTTCAAAAGTGTGCCAGATTTGACCAAACAATAACACTTCTGGAACACTTTTAAACCGTGCCAGAATTTGTTATTTCTGTCACACTTTTGGCACAGTTTTTAACTGTGACGGATTTAGCACATTTTCATAAAAATTTGGCACAGTTCAAAATCGTGCCAAAATATGATACACTTTTGCCACGGTTTTGAACTGTGCCAAATTTTTTATAAAAAGAAAAAAATCATTATTTGAAAGCACGAAAATTCACAAATTGAAAATATTGCACGTTATTAAAAAAAATGTTCATACAAACTTCAAAATATTACAAGTCTTTAATACTTCACAGGCCAAAAAAAAATTGGGCAGAGTTTCCCCTATTTTTTTAACATTCCAAGACCTGCCTAACATAAAGCCCGCACGGCCACAAAATATAACAAATAACTTACAAAAGCCCGCACGACCAAAAAAGTTAACAATAAAACTACAAAAGCCCGCACAACCATAACACAAAAAATAGAATCATGAATAAACCCCTTGTTGTAAACCATTGAGTTCTCTTTGTGTTCCACGTGAATAAATGCCAACGATAAAATGTTATCCTGCAAAAAAAATAGGATACAAAAAAGATACGATATTGGTAACCCAGTAATTTACAAAAAAAACTTACGCAAACTAAAAAATTACATATAAGAGTGGAAATTATCGTCATATTCTCAAATTGAGAGACCTGAAACTACGCGGTCAGTTCGTACAAGTTACATTGGTCCTGTGCGAGGTGTTCGTGCCTCTTACGGGGACGTTTTGTGGCTGGTTTAAGTTTTCACCCTTTAACGACCTGTTTTTAAATCTAAGTGTTGATTTTTCCAAATTATCGTCATATTCTCAAACTGGGAGATCCGGGACTATGCGATCAGTTCGTACAAGTTACATTGGTCCCGTGCGAGGTGTTCGTGCCTCTTACGGGGTCGTCTGGGGGCTGGTTTGGGTTTTCACCCATTAACGATCTATTTTTAAGTTTAAGTGTTATATTTGCAAATTATCATCATATTCTCAAATCGAGAGACCCGGGACTACGCGGTCAGTTCCTACAAGTTACATAGGTCTCGTGCGAGGTGTTCGTGACTCTTATGGGGTCATTTGGGGGCTGGTTTGAGATTTCACCCTTTAACGGCCTGTTTTTAAGTCTAAGAGTTATTGTTGCTAATTTTCATCGTATTCTCAAACCGAGAGACCCGGGACTACGCGATCAGTTCGTACAAGTTACATAGGTCCCATGCGAGGTGTTCGTGCCTCTTACAAGGTCATTTGGGGGCTGGTTTGGATTTTCACCCTTTAACGGCCTGTTTTTTAGTCTAAGTGTTATTAAAACAAATTATCGTCATATTCTCAAGCTGAGAGATCGAGGGGACTAAGCGGTCAGTTCGTACAAGTTACATTGGCCCCGTGCGAGGTGTTTGTGCATCTTACGAGCCCGTTTGGTGGCTGGTTTGGGTTTTCACCCTTTAACGGCCTGTTTTTAAGTCAAAGTGTTAATTTTTGCAAATTATCATCGTATTCTCAAATCGGGAGACCCGGGACTGCGCAGTCAGTTCGTACAAGTTACATTGGTCCCGTGCGAGATGTTCGTGCCTCTTACGGGGTCGTTTGGGGGCTGGTTTGGGTTTTCACCCTTTAACGGCTTATTTTTAAGTCAAAGTGTTATTTTTGCAAATTATCGTCATATTCTCAAACCGAGAGACCCAGGACTATGCAGTCAGTTCCTACAATTTACATTAGTCCCGTGTGAGGTGTTCGTGCCTCTTACGGGTCAATTTAGTGGCTGGTTTGGGTTTTCACCCTTTAACGACCTGTTTTTAAGTCTAAGTGTTGATTTTTGCAAATTATCGTCGTATTCTCAAATTGGGATACCCGAGACTATGCAGTCAGTTCTTACAAGTTACATTGGTCCCATACGAGGTGTCGTGCCTCTTACGGGGTCGTTTGGGGGCTGGTTTGGGTTTTCACCCTTTAACGACCTGTTATTAAGTCTAAGTATTGATTTTTGCCAATTATCCTCATATTCTCAAACCAGGAGACCCGAGAGTACGTGGTCAGTTTGTACAAGTTACATTGGTCCCGTGCGAGGCGTTCGTGCCTCTTACGGGGTCGTTTGGGGGCTGGTTTGGGTTTTCACCCTTTAACGGCCTGTTATTAAGTCTAAGTGTTGATTTTTTCCAATTATGGTCGTATTCTCAAACTGGGAGACTCGGGAGTACATGATCAGTTCGTAGAAGTTACATTGGTCCCGTGTGAGGTGTTCGTGCCTGTTACGGGGTCGTTTGGGAGCTGGTTTGGGTTTTCACCCATTAACGTCCTATTTTTAAGTAAAAGTGTTATTTTTGCCAATTATCGTTGTATTCTCAAACCGAGAGACCCGGGACTACGTGGTCAGTTCGTACTAGTTACATTGGTCCCGTGCGAGGCATTCGTGCCTCTTATGGGGTCATTTGGGGGCTGTTTTGGGTTTTCACCCTTTAACGGCCTGTTTTTAAGTCTAAGTGTTTTTTTGCAAATTATCATCATATTCTCAAACCAGAGACCCGGGACTACGCGGTTAGTTCCTACAAGTTAGATTGGTCCCGTGCGAGGTGTTCGTGCCTCTTACGGGTCCGTTTGATGGCTGGTTTGGGTTTTTACCGTTTAATGGCCTGCTTTTAAGTCAAAGTGTTTATTTTTGCAAATTCTCATCGTATTCTCAAACCGGGAGACCCTGGACTACGTGATCAGTTTGTACATGTTACATTGGTCTTGTGCGAGGTGTTCGTTCCTCTTACGTGGTCGTTTGGGGGCTGGTTTGGGTTTTCTCCCCTTAACGGCCTATTTTTAAGTCTAAGTGTTATTTTTGCAATTATCATCTTATTCTCAAATCGGAAGAACCTGGACTACATCGTCAGTTCGTACAAGTTACATTGGTCCCGTGCGAGATGTTCTAGCCTCTTACGTGGTCATTTGGGGGCTGGTTTGGGTTTTCTCGCTTTAACGACCTGTTTTTAAGTCTAAGTGTTGATTTTTGCCAATTATCATCGTATTCTCAAATCGGGAGACCTGGGACTAGGCGGTCAGTTCCTACAAGTTACATTAGTCTCGTGCGAGGTGTTCGTGCCTCTTACGGGTCTGTTTGGTGGCTGGTTTGGGTTTTCACCCTTTAACGACCCGTTTTTAAGTCAAAGTGTTGATATTTGCAAATTATCATCATATTCTCAAATCGAGAGGCCCAGGACTACGCGATCAGTTCATACAAGTTACATTGGTCTTGTGCGAGGTGTTCGTGCCTCTTACGGGGTCGTTTGGGTGCTGGTTTGGGTTTTCCCCCTTTAACGGCCTGTTTTTAAGTCAAAGTGTTATTTTTGCAAATTATCATCATATTCTCAATCCGAGAGACCCAGGACTATGCAGTCAGTTCCTACAAGTTACATTAGTCCCGTGTGAGTTGTTCGTGCCTCTTACGGGTCCGTTTGGTGGCTAGTTTGGGTTTTCAACCTCTAAAGGCCTGTTTTTAAGTCTAAGTGTTTTTTTTACAAATTATCATCGTATTCTTAAACAGGAATACCCGAGACTGTGCAATCAGTTCGTACAAGTTACATTGGTCCCGTGCGAGGCGTACTGCCTCTTACGGGGTCATTTGGGGCCTGGTTTGGGTTTTCACCCTTTAAAGGCCTATTATTAAGTCTAAGTATTGATTTTTGCCAATTATCCTCATATTCTCAAACCGGGAGACCCGAGAGTACGTGGTCAGTTCGTACAAGTTACATTGGTCGCATGCGAGGCGTTCATGCCTCTTACGGGGTCGTTTGGGGGTTGGTTTTGGTTTTCGCCCTTTAACGGCCTATTATTAAGTCTAAGTGTTGATTTTTTCCAATTATGGTCGTATTCTCAAAGTGGGAGACTCAGGAGTACATGATCAGTTCGTACAAGTTACATTGGTCCCGTATGAGGTGTTCGTGCCTCTTACGAGGTTGTTTGGGGGCTGGTTTGGGTTTTCACCCATTAACGTCCTATTTTTAAGTAAAAGTGTTATTTTTGCCAATTATCGTCGTATTCTCAAACCGGGAGACTCGGGACTACGCGGTCAGTTCGTACAAGTTACATTGGTCCCGTACGAGGTATTCGTACCTCTTATGGGGTCGTTTAGTGGCTGGTTTGGGTTTTCACCCTTTAACGACATGTTTTTAAGTCTAAGTGTTTTTTTTCAAATTAGCGTCATATTCTCAAACCGGAGACCCGTGACTACGCGGTTAGTTCCTACATGTTACCTTGTCCCGTGCGAGGTGTTCGTGCCCGTCATGGGTCCGTTTAGTGGCTGGTTTGGGTTTTCACCCTTTTACCGCCTATTTTTCAGTCAAAGTGTTGAATTTTTCAAATTATCATCGTATTCTCAAACCGGGAGACCCTGGACTATACGGTTAGTTCGTACAAGTTACATTGGTCCCGTGTGAGGTGTTCGCGTCTCTTACGTGGTCGTTTGGGGGCGGGTTTGGGTTTTCTCCCTTTAACGGCCTGCTTTTAAGTCTAAGTGTTATTTTTGCAAGTTCTCATCGTATTTTCAAACTGGGAGACCCTGGACTACACGTCAGTTCGTACAAGTTACATTGGTCCCGTGGGAGGTGTTCGTGCCTCTTACATGGTCGTTTGGGGGATGGTTTGGGTTTTCTCACTTTAACGACCTGTTTTTAAGTCTAAGTGTTGATTCTTGCCAATTATCATCGTATTCTCAATGTGGGAGACTCGGGACTACACCATCTGTTCCTACAAGTTACATTGGTCCCGTGCGAGGTATTCGTGCCTCTTACGGGTCTGTTTGGTGGCTGGTTTGGGTTTTCACTCTTTAACGACATGTTTTTAAGTCAAAGTGTTAATTTTTGCCAATTATCCTTATATTCTTAAACCGAGACACCCGGGACTACGCGGTCAGTTCGTACAAGTTATTTTGGTCCCGTGCGAGGTGTTCGTGCCTCTTACGGGGTCGTTTGGGGGCTGGTTTGGGTTTTCACCCTTTAACGACCTATTTTTAAGTCGAAGTGTTATTTTTGCATATTATCGTCATATTCTCAAACCGAGAGACCCGGGTTTATGCGATCAGTTCCTACAAGTTACATTGGTCCCGTGTGAGGTGTTCGTGCCTCTTACGGGTTAGTTTGGTGGCTAGTTTGGGTTTTCACCATTTAACGGCCTATTTTTAAGTCTAAGTGTTGATTTTTGCAAATTATCGTCGTATTCTCAAACCGAGAGACCCGAGATTATGCGATCAGTTCGTACAAGTTACATTGGCCCCGTGCGAGGGGTCGTGCCTCTTACGGGGTCGTTTGGTGGTTGGTTTGGATTTTCACCTTTTAACGGCCTGTTATTAAGTCTAAGTATTGATTTTTGCCAATTATCCTCATATTCTCAAACTGGGAGACCCGAGAGTACGTGGTCAGTTCGTACAAGTTACATTGGTCTCGTGCAAGGTGTTCGTGCCTCTTACAGGGTCGTTTGGGGGCTGGTTTGGGTTTTCATCCTTTAACGGTCTATTTTTAAGTTAAAGTCTTAATTTTTGCAAATTATCATCGTATTTTCAAACCGAGAGACCCAAGACTATGTGGTCAGTTCGTACAAGTTACATTGGTCCCGTGCGAGGTGTTGGTTCCTTTTACGGGGTCGTTTGGGGGCTGGTTTGGGTTTTCACCCTTTAACGGCATGTTTTTAAGTCAAAATGTTATTTTTGCAAATTATCGTCATATTCTCAAACCGAGAGACCCAGGACTATGCGGTCAGTTCCTACAAGTTACATTGGTCTCGTGTGAGGTGTTCGTGCATCTTACGGGTCCGTTTGGTGGCTGGTTTGGGTTTTCAAACTTTAACGGCCTGTTTTTAAGTCTAAGTGTTTTTTTGCAAATTATCGTCGTATTCTGAAACCGAGATACCCGAGACTATGCAGTCAGTTCATATAAGTTACATTAGTCCCGTGCGAGGCCTCGTGCCTCTTACGGGGTCGTTTGGGTTTTCACCCTTTAACGGTCTGTCATTAAGTCTAATTACTTATTTTTTGCAATTATCCTCATATTCTCAATCCGGGAGACCCGAGAGTACGTGGTCAGTTTGTACAAGTTACATTGGTCCCGTGCGAGGCGTTCGTGCCTCTTACGAAGTCGTTTGGGGGCTGGTTTGTGTTTTCACCCTTTAACGGCCTGTCATTAAGTCTAAGTGTTGATTTTTTTCAATTATGGTCGTATTCTCAAAGTGGGAGACTCAGGAGTACATGATCAGTTCGTACAAGTTACATTGGTCCCGTATGAGGTGTTCGTGCCTCTTACGAGGTTGTTTGGGGGCTGGTTTGGGTTTTCACCCATTAACGTCCTATTTTTAAGTAAAAGTGTTATTTTTGCCAATTATCGTCGTATTCTCAAATCGGGAGACCCGAGACTTTGTGGTCAGTTCGTACAAGTTACATTGGTCCCGTACGAGGTATTCGTGCCTCTTACGGGGTCATTTGGGGACTGGTTTGAGTCTTCACCCTTTAACGGCCTGTTTTTATGTCTAAGTGTTTTCTTTTGAAAATTACCATCATATTCTCAAACTAGAGACCCGGGACTACGTGATTAGTTCCTACAAGTTAGATTGGTCCCGTGCGAGGTGTTCGTGCCTCTTATGGGTCCGTTTGGTAGCTGGTTTGGGTTTTCACCGTTTAATGGCCTGCTTTTAAGTAAAAGTGTTGATTTTTGCAAATTATCATCGTATTCTCAAACCGGGAGACCCTGGACTACGTGATCAGTTTGTACATGTTACATTGGTCCCGTGCAAGGTGTTTGTTCCTCTTACGTGGTCGTTTGGGGGCTGGTTTGGGTTTTCTCCCCTTAACGGCCTATTTTTAAGTCTAAGTGTTATTTTTGCAATTATCATCTTATTCTCAAATAAGGAGAACCTGGACTACGCCGTCAGTTCGTACAAGTTACATTGGTCCCGTGCGAGGTGTTCTAGCCTCTTACGTGGTCGTTTGGGGTCTGGTTTGGGTTTTCTCGCTTTAACGACCTGTTTTTAAGTGTAAATATTGATTTTTGCCAATTATCGTCCTATTCTCAAATCAGGAGACCCGGGACTAGGCGGTCAGTTCCTACAAGTTACATTAGTCTCGTGCGAGGTGTTCGTGCCTCTTACGGGTCTGTTTGGTGGCTGGTTTGAGTTTTCACCCTTTAACGACCCGTTTTTAAGTCAAAGTGTTGATCTTTGCAAATTATCGTCATATTCTCAAACCGAGAGGCCCGGGACTACGCGGTCAGTTCGTACAAGTTACATTGGTCTTCTGCGAGGTGTTCGTGCCTCTTACGGGGTCGTTTGGGGGCTGGTTTGGGTTTTCACCCTTTAACGGCTTGTTTTTAAGTCAAAGTGTTATTTTTGCAAATTTTTTTCATATTCTCAAACCGAGAGACCCAGGACCATGCAGTCAGTTACTACAAGTTACATTAGTCCCGTGTGAGGTGTTCGTGCCTCTTACGGGTCCGTTTGGTGGCTGGTTTGGGTTTTCACCCTCTAACGGCCTGTTTTTAAGTCTAAGTGTTTTTTTACAAATTATCATTGTATTCTCAAACAGGAATACTCGAGACTGTGCAGTCAGTTCGTACACGTTACATTGGTCCCGTGCGAGGCGTACTGCCTCTTACGGGGTCATTTGGGGCTTGTTTGGGTTTTCACCCTTTAAAGGCCTGTTATTAAGTCTAAGTATTGATTTTTGCCAATTATCCTCATATTCTCAAATCGGGAGACCCGAGAGTACGTGGTCAGTTCGTACAAGTTACATTAGTCCCATGTGAGGCGTTCATGCCTCTTACGGGGTCATTTGGGGGATGGTTTGGATTTTCACCCTTTAACGGCCTGTTATTAAGTCTAAGTGTTGATTTTTTTGCAATTATGGTCGTATTCTCAAAATGGGAGACTCGGGGGTACATGATCAGTTCGTACAAGTTACATTGGTCCCATGTGAGGTGTTCGTGCCTCTTACGGGGTTATTGGGGGGCTGGTTTGGGTTTTCACCCATTAACGTCCTGTTTTTAAGTAAAAGTGTTATTTTTCCCAATTATCATCGTATTCTCAAGCCGGGAGACTCGGGACTACGCGGTCAGTTCATAAAAGTTACATTGGTCCCGTGCGAGGTGTTAGTGCCTCTTACGGGGTCGTTTGGAGCTGGTTTGGGGTTTCACCCTTTAACGGCCTATTTTTATGTCTAAGTGTTTTTTTAAAAATTAGCGTTATATTCTCAAATTGGAGACCCGTGACTACACGGTTAGTTCCTACAAGTTACATTGGTCCCGTAAGAGGTGTTCGTGCCTCTTATGGGTCGGTTTGGTGGCTGGTTTGGGTTTTCATCCTTTAACGACCTATTTTAAAGTCAAAGTGTTGATTTTTGTAAATTATCATCGTATTCTCAAACCGAAAGACCCTGGACTACGCGGTTAGTTCGTACAAGTTACATTGGTCTCGTACGAGGTGTTCGTGTCTCTTACGTGGTCGTTTTGGGGCTGGTTTGGGTTTTCTCCCTTTAACATCCTGTTTTTAAGTCTAAGTGTTATTTTTGTAAATTATCATCGTATTCTCAAACCGGGAGACCCTGGACTACGCATTAGTTCGTACAAGTTACATTGGTCCCGTACGAGGTGTTCGTGCCTCTTACGTGGTCGTTTGGGGGCTGGTTTGGGTTTTTTCCCTTTAACGACCTGTTTCTAAGTCTAAGTGTTGATTTTTACCAATTATCATCGTATTCTCAAATTGGGAGACCCGGGACTACGCGATCAGTTCCTACAAGTTACATTGGTCCCGTACGAGGTATTCGTGCGTCTTACGGGTCTGTTTGGTAGCTGGTTTACGTTTTCACCCTTTAACGACCTGTTTTTAAGTCAAAGTGTTAATTTTTGCATATTATCATTGTATTCTCAAACCGGGACACCCGGGATTACGCAGTCAGTTCGTACAAGTTACATTTGTCCCGTGTGAGGTGTTCGTGCCTCTTACGGGGTCATTTGGGGGCTGGTTTGGGTTTTCACCCTTTAACGACCTATTTTTAAGTATATGTGTTATTTTTGCATATTATCGTCATATTCTCAAACCGAGAGACCCGGGACTATGGAGTCAGTTCCTACAAGTTACATTGGTCCCGCGTGAGGTGTTCGTGCCTCTTACGGGTCCGTTTGGTGGCTGGTTTGGGTTTTCACCCTTTAACGGCCTATTTTTAAGTCTAAGTGTTGATTTTTGTAAATTATCATCGTATTCTAAAATCGGGAGACCCGAGACTATGCGGTCAGTTCGTACAAGTTATTTTGGTCCCGTGCGAGGCGTCGTTCTTCTAATGGGGTCGTTTGGGGGCTGGTTTGGATTTTCACCCATTAACGTCCTGTTTTTAAGTAAAAGTGTTATTTTTGCCAATTATCGTCATATTCTCAAACCAGGAGACCCGGGACTACGTGGTTAGTTCGTACAAGTTACATTGGTCCCGTGGGAGGTATTCGTGCCTCTTACGGGGTCATTTGGGGGCTGGTTTGGGTTTTCACCCTTTAAGGGCCTGTTTTTGGGTCTAAGTTTTTTTTTTAAATTATCATCATATTCTCAAACCGGAGACCCGGGACAACGCGGTTAGTTCTTAAAAGTTAGATTGGTCCGGTGCGAGATGTTCGTGCCTCTTACGGCTTCGTTTGGTGGCTGGTTTGGATTTTCACCCTTTAACGACCTGTTTTTAAGTCAAAGTGTTGATTTTTGAAAATTATCATCGTATTCTCAAACCGGGAGACCCTGGACTATGCGGTCAGTTTGTACAAGTTTCATTGGTCCCGTGCGAGGTGTTCGTGCCTCTTATGTGGTCGTTTGGGGGCTGGTTTGGGTTTTCTCCCTTTAACGGCCTATTTTTAAGTCTAAGTGTTATTTTTGCAAATTATCATCGTATTCTGAAATCGAGAGACCCTGGACTACGCGGTCAGTTCATACAGGTTACATTGGTCCTGTGCGAGGTGTTCTAGCCTCTTATGTGGTCATTTTGGGGCTGGTCTAGGTTTTCTCCCTTTAACGACCTGTTTTTAAGTCTAAGTGTTTATTTTTGTCAATTATCGTCGTATTCTCAAATCGGGAGACCCGGAACTACGCGGTCAGTTCCTACAAGTTACATTAGTCCCGTGCGAGGTGTTCGTGCCTTTTACTGGTCTGTTTGGTGGCTGGTTTGGGTTTTCACCCTTTAACAACCCGGTTTTCATTCAAAGTGTTGATTTTTACAAATTATCATCGTATTCTCAAACTAAGAGACCCGGGACTACGCAGTCAGTTCGTACAAGTTACATTGGTCCCGTGCGAGGTGTTCGTGCCTCTCACGGGGTCGTTTTGGGGGCTGGTTTGGGTTTTCACCCTTTAACGACCTGTTTTTAAGTTAAAGTGTTATTTTTGCAAATTATCGTCATATTGTCAAACCGAGAGACCAAGGACTATTCGATCAGTTCCTACAAGTTACATTGGTCCTGTGTGAGGTGTTTGTGCCTCTTACGGTTCCGTTTGGTGGCTGGTTTGGGTTTTCACCCTTTAACGGCCTATTTTTAAGTCTAAGTGTTTTTTTTCCAAATTATCATCGTATTCTCAAATTGAGATACCCGAGACTATGCAGTCAGTTCGTACAAGTTACATTGGTCTCGTGCGAGGCGTCGTGCCTCTTACGGGGTCGTTTTGGGGTTGGTTTGGGTTTTCACCCTTGAATGGCCTGTTATTAAGTCTAAGTATTGATTTTTGCCAATTATCCTCATATTCTTAAATCAGTAGACTCGAGAGTTCGTCGTCAGTTCATACAAGTTACATTGGTCCCGTGCGAGGCGTTCGTGCCTCTTACGAGGTCGTTTGGGGGCTGGTTTGGGTTTTCACCCTTTAGCGGCCTGTTATTAAGTCTTAAGTGTTGATTTTTTCCAATTATGGTCGTATTCTCAAACTGGGAGACTCGGGAGTACATGATCAGTTCGTACAGGTTACATTGGTCTCGTGTGAGGTGTTCGTGCCTCTTACGGGGTCGTTTGGGGGCTGATTAGGGTTTTCACCCATTAACGTCCTGTTTTAAGTAAAAGTGTTATTTTTGCCAATTATCGTCGTATTCTCAAACTGGGAGACTCGGGACTACGCGATTTGTTTGTACAAGTTACATTAATCCCGTGCGAGGTGTTCGTGCCTCTTACGGGGTCGTTTGGGGGCTGGTTTGAGTTTTTCACCCTTTAACAGTCTGTTTTTAACAGGGGTGTAAGCGGTACGGTTTGGTCGGTAAATAGTAGATACCAATACCAAAACCAAACTCTAGATGGTAAAACCAAACCGTACCAGTTTACCACCCGGTACACCAAATCAATACCAAAACCAAATCGGCTGGTATTTCGTTTTTTTCGGTAATTTCGGTTTTTTTCTGGTTTCGGTAAATTCTGGTTTTTTCTGGTTTCGATAAATTCTGTTTTTTTCTGGTTTTTGGTTTCTTGTTTCGATTTTTTATGTTTCGATAAACAACACTAAAAGTCCCCAAAAACCAAAAACAAAACCAACCAACTTTTTTAAATATTAAAACCAAAACCCAAACCAACTTTTTCTGGTTTTTGTAAATTCGGTACGGTAATTTTGGTAAATTCGGTACGGCACGGTAATTTTGGTACGGTTTTTTCTGGTTTCGGTAAATTTGGTACGGTATGGTAATATCGGTACGGTTTTTTCTGGTTTCATAAAATTCGGTACGGTAAATTCGGTAAATCGATTTTTTAAATATTAAAACCAAAACCAACCAACATTTTTGCGGTAATTTCGATTTCGGTAAGACTAGTTTCTGGTATTTTAATATATGAAACCAAAACCATTTTTTTTCGGACCAAAACGGTACGGTACGGTAAAAACCCGTACCGCTTCCACCCCTAGTTTTTAAGTCTAAGTGTTTTTTTTCAAATTAGCATCATATTCTCAAACCGGAGACCCGTGACTACGCGGTTAGTTCTTAGAAGTTAAATTGGTCCCGTACGAGGTGTTTGTGCCTCTCACGGGTCCGTTTGGTGGCTGGTTTGGGTTTTCACCCTTTAACGGCCTATTTTTAAGTCAAAGTGTTGATTTTTACAAATTATCATCGTATTCTCAAATCGGGAGACCCTGGACAACGCGGTTAGTTCGTACAAGGTACATTGGTCTCGTGCGAGGTGTTCGTGTCTCTTACGTGGTCGTTTGGGGGCTGGTTTGGGTTTTCTCCCTTTAACTGCCTGTTTTTAAGTCAACCTGTTATTTTTGCAAATTATAGTCATATTCTCAAACCGAGAGACCTAGGACTATGCGGTCAGTTCCTATAAGTTACATTGGTCCCGTGTGAGGTGTTCATGCCTCTTACGGGTCCGTTTGGTGGCTGGTTTGGGTTTTCACCCTTTAACGGTCTATTTTTAAGTCTAAGTGTTTTTTTGCAAATTATTATTGTGTTCTCAAACCGGGATACATGAGACTATGCAGTCAGTTCGTACAAGTTACATTGGTCCCGTGCGAGGCGTCGTGCCTCTTACGGGGTCGTTTAGGGGCTGGTTTGGGTTTTCACCCTTTAACGGCCTATTATTAAGTCTAAGTGTTGATTTTTTCCAATTATGGTCGTATTCTCAAACTGGGAGACTTGGGAATACATGATCAGTTCGTAGAAGTTACATTAGTCCCGTGTGAGTTGTTCGAGCCTCTTACGGGGTCGTTTGGGGATTGATTTGGGTTTTCACCCATTACCGTCCTATTTTTAAGGAAAAGTGTTATTTTTGCCAATTATCATCATATTCTCAAACCGGGAGACCCGGGACTACGTGGTTTGTTCGTACAAGTTACACTGGTCCCGTGCGAGGTATTCGTGCCTCTTACGTGGTCATTTGGGGGCTGGTTTGGGTTTTCACCCTTTAACGACCAGTTTTTAAGTCTAAGTGTTTTTTTTGCAAATTATCATCATATTCTCAAACCGAAGACTCAGGACTACGCGGTTAGTTCCTACAAGTTAGATTGGTCTGGAGCGAGGTGTTCGTGCCTCTTACGTGTCCGTTTGGTGGCTGGTTTGGGTTTTCACACTTTAACGACCTATTTTTAAGTTAAAGTGTTGATTTTTACAAATTATCATCGTATTCTCAAACCGGGAGACCCTGGACTACCCGGTCAATTTGTACAAGTTACATTGGTCCCGTGCGAGGTGTTCGTGCCTCTTACGTGGTCGTTTGGGGGCTGGTTTGTGTTTTCTCCCCTTAACGACGTATTTTTAAGTCTAAGTGTTATTTTTGCAAATTATCATCGTATTCTGAAATCGGGAGACCCTGGACTACATGGTCAGTTCGCACAAGTTACATTGGTCCCAAGCGAGGTGTTCTAGCCTATTACGTGGTCGTTTGAGGGCTGGTATGAGTTTTCTCCCTTTAACGACCTGTTTTTAAGTCTAAGTGTTGATTTTTGCCAAGTATCGCCGTATTCTCAAATCGGGAGACCCGGGACTACACGGTCTGTTCCTACAAGTTACATTAGTCCCGTGCGAGGTGTTCGTGCCTCTTACAGGTCTGTTTGGTGGCTGGTTTGTGTTTTCACCCTTTAACGACCCGTTTTTAATTCAAATATTGATTTTTGCAAATTATTATCGTATTCTCAAACCGAGAGACCCGGGACTACGCGGTCAGTTCGTACAAGTTACATTGGTCCCGTGCGAGATGTTCATGCCTCTTACAGGGTCGTTTGGGGGCTAGTTTGGGTTTTCACCCTTTAACGGCCTGTTTTTAAGTCAAAGTGTTATTTTTACAAATTATCGTCATTTTCTCAAATCGAGAGACCCAGGACTACGTGTGTAGTTCCTACAAGTTACATTGGTACTGTGTGAGGTGTTCGTGCCTCTTACGAGTCTGTTTGGTGGCTGGTTTGGGTTTTCACCCTTTAACGGCCTGTTTTTAAGTCTAAGTGTTTTTTTGCAAATTATCATCGTATTGTCAAACCGGGATACTCGAGACTATGTAGTTAGTGCGTACAAGTTACATTGTTCTCGTACGAGGCGTCGTTCCTTTTACATGGTCGTTTGGGGACTGGTTTGGGTTTTCACCCTTTAACGGCCTGTTATTAAGTCTAAGTATTGATTTTTGCCAATTATCCTCATATTCTTATACCGGGAGACCCGAGAGTACGTGGTCAGTTCGCCCAAGTTACAATGGACCCGTGCGAGGCGTTCGTGCCTCTTACGGGGTCGTTTGGGGGCTGGTTTGGGTTTTCACCCTTTAACGGCCTGTTATTAAGTCTAAGTGTTGATTTTTTCCAATTATGGTCGTATTCTCAAACTGGGAGACTTGGGAGTATAGGATCAGTTCGTACAACTTACATTGGTCCCGTGTGAGGTGTTCGTGCCTCTTACGGGATTGTTTGGGGGCTGGTTCGGGTTTTCACCCCTTAATGTCCTATTTTTAAGTAAAAGTGTTATTTTTACCAATTATTGTCGTATTCTCAAACCAGGAGCCCAGGAACTACGCGGTCAGTTCGTACAAGTTACATTGGTCCCATTCGAGGTGTTCGTGCCTCTTACGGGGTCGTTTGGGGGCTGGTTTGGGTTTTCACCCTTTAACGGCCTGTTTTCAAGTCAAAGTGTTATTTTTGGAAATTAGCGTCATTTTCTCAAACTGAGAGACCCATGACTATGCGTGTAGTTCCTACAAGTTACATTGGTCCTGTGTGAGGTATTCGTGCCTCTTACGAGTCTGTTTGGTGGATGGTTTGGGTTTTCACCCTTTAACGGCCTGTTTTTAAGTCTAAGTGTTTTTTTGCAAATTTTTGTCGTATTCTCAAATCGGGATACCAGAGACTATGCAGTCAGTTCGTACAAGTTACATTGGTCCCGTGCGAGGCGTCATGCCTCTTACAGGGTCGTTTGGGGGCTGGTTTGGGTTTTCACCCTTTAACGGCCTGTTATTAAGTCTAAGTATTGATTTTTACCAATTATCCTCACATTCTCAAACTGGGAGACCCGAGAGTACGTGGTCAGTTCGTACAAGTTACATTGGTCCCGTGCGAGACGTTCGTACCTCTTACGGGGTCGTTTGAGGGCTGGTTTGGATTTTCACACTTTAACGGCCTATTATTAAGTCTAAGTGTTGATTTTTTCCAATTATGGTCGTATTCTCAAAGTGGGAGACTCGGGAGTAAATGATCAATTCGTACAAGTTACATTGGTCTGGTGTGAGGTGTGAGGTGTTCGTGCCTCTTACGGGGTTGTTTGGGGGCTGGTTTGGGTTTTCACCCATTAACGTCCTGTTTTTAAGTAAAAGTGTTATTTTTGCCAATTATCATTGTCTTCTCAAATTGGAAGACTCGGGACTACGTGGTCAGTTCGTATAAGTTACATTGGTCCCGTGCGAGGTATTCGTGTCTCTTTCGGGGTTATTTGGGGGCTGATTTGGGTTTTCACTCTTTAAGGGCATGTTTTTAAGTCAAAGTGTTTTTTTTGCAAATTATCGTCATATTCTCAAATCGGAGACCCGAGACTACGCGGTTGGTTCCTACAAGTTAGATTGGTCCGGTGGGAGGTGTTCGTGCCTCTTACGGGTCCGTTTGGTGGCTGGTTTGTGCTTTCATCCTTTAACGGCCTATTTTTAAGTCAAAGTGTTGATTTTTGTAAATTATCATCGTATTCTCAAATCGGGAGACCCTGGACTACGCGGTTAGTTCGTACAAGTTACATTGGTCCCGTACGAGGTGTTCGTGTCTCTTACGTGGTCGTTTGGTGGCTGGTTTGGGTTTTCTCCCTTTAACGGCCTGTTTTTAAGTCTAAGTGTTATTTTTGTAAATTATCATCGTATTCTCAAACTGGGAGACCCTGGACTACGCATCGGTTTGTAAAAGTTACATTGGTCCCGTGCGAGGTGTTCGTGCCTCTTACGTGGTCGTTTTGGGGCTAGTTTGGGTTTTCTCCGTTTAACGACCTGTTTTTAAGTCAAAGTGTTGATTTTTGCCAATTATCATCGTATTCTCATATTGGGAGGCTCGGGACTACGCGATCATTTTTTACAACTAACATTGGTCCCGTGCGACGTATTCGTGCCTCTTACGGGTCTGTTTGGTGTTTGGTTTGGGTTTTCACCCTTTAACGACCTGTTTTTAAGTCAAAGTGTTGATTTTTTCAAATTATCGTTGTATTCTCAAATCGGGATACCCAGGACTACGCGATCAGTTCGTACAAGTTACATTGGTTCCGTGCGAGGTGTTCATGTCTCTTTCGGGGTTATTTGGGGGCTGGTTTGGGTTTTCACCCTTTAACGGCCTGTTTTTAAGTCTAAGTGTTATTTTTGCATATTATAGTCATATTCTTAAACCGAGAGACCCGGGACATTGCGGTCAGTTCCTACAAGTTACATTGGTCCAGTGTGAGGTGTTTGTGCCTCTTACGGGTCCGTTTGGTGGCTGGTTTGGGTTTTCACCCTTTAACGGCCTATTTTTAAGTCTAAGTGTTGATTTTTACCAATTATTGTCATATTCTCAAACCGGGAGACCCGAGACTATGCGATCAATTCGTACAAGTAACATTGGTCCCGTGCGAGGCGTCGTGCCTCTTACGAGGTCGTTTAAGGGCTGGTTTGGGTTTTCACCCTTTAACGGACTGTTATTAAGTCTAAGTATTGATTTTTACTAATTATCCTCATATTTTCAAACTGGGGGACCCGAGAGTACGTGGTCAGTTCGTAAAAGTAACATTGGTCCCGTGCGAGGTGTTCGTGCCTCTTACAGGGTCGTTTGGGGGCTGGTTTGGGTTTTCACCCTTTAACGACCTGTTTTTAAGTTAAAGTGTTGATTTCTGCAAATTATCGTCGTATTCTTCAACCGAGAGACTCGAGACTACACGGTCCGTTCGTACAAGTTACATTGGTCCCGTGCGAGGTGTTCGTGCTTCTTACGGGGTCGTTTGGTGGCTGGTTTAGGTTTTCACCCTTTAACGGCCTGTTTTTAAGTCAAAGTGTTATTTTTGCAAATTATGGTCATATTCTCAAACCGAGAGACCCAGGACTATGCGGTCAGTCCCTACGAGTTACATTAGTCCCGTGTGAGGTGTTCGTGCCTCTTACGGGTCCGTTTGGTGGCTGGTTTCGTATTCTCAAATCGGGATACCCGAGACTATTCAGTAACTTCATACAAGTTACATTGGTCCCGTGCGAGGCGTCGTGCCTCTTACGGGGTCGTTTGGGGGTTGGTTTGGGTTTTCAACCTTTAACGACCTGCTATTAAGTCAAAGTATCGATTTTTGCCAATTATCCTCATATTCTCAAACCGGGAGACTCGAGAGTACGTGGTCAGTTCGTACAAGTTACATTGGTCCCGTGCGAGGCGTTCGTGCCTCTTACTGGGTCGTTTGGGGACTGGTTTGGGTTTTCACCCTTTAACGGCCTGTTATTAAGTCTAAGTGTTGATTTTTTCCAATTATGGTCGTATTCTCAAACTGGGAGACTCGAGAGTTTATGATTAGTTCGTAGAAGTTACATTGGTCCCGTGTGAGGTGTTCGCGCCTCTTACGGGGTCGTTTGGGGGCTGGTTTGGGTTTTCACCCATTAACGTCCTGTTTTGAAGTAAAAGTGTTATTTTTGCCAATTATCGTCGTATTCTCAAACCGAGAGACCCAGGACTGCGTGGTCAGTTCGTACAAGTTACATTGGTCCCGTGCGAGGTATTCGTTCCTCTTACGGGGTCATTTGGGGGCTGGTTTGGGTTTTCACCCTTTAACGGCCTATTTTTAAGTCTAAGTGTTTTATTGCAAATTATCGTCATATTCTCAAATCGGAGACCCGAGACTACGCAGTTAGTTCCTACAAGTTAGATTGGTCCCGTGCGAGGTGTTCGTGCCTTTTACGGGTCCGTTTGGTGGATGGTTTGGGTTTTCACCCTTTAATGACCTTTTTTAAGTTAAAGTGTTGATTTTTTGCAAATTATCATTGTATTATCAAACCGGGAGACCCTGGACTACGCGGTCAGTTTGTAGAAGTTACATTGGTCCCGTGCGAGGTGTTCGTGCCTCTTACGTGGTCGTTTGGGGGCTGGTTTGGGTTTTCTCCCTTTAACGGCCTATTTTTAAGTCTAAGTGTTATTTTTTCAAATTATCATCGTATTCTCAAATCGGGAGACCCTGGACTACGCGATCAGTTCGTACAAGTTACATTGGTCCCGTGCGAGGTGTTCTAGCCTCTTGCGTGGTCGTTTGGGGGCTGGTTTGGGTTTTCTCCCTTTAATGGCCTGTTTTTAAGTCTAAGTGTTGATTTTTGCCAATTATCATCATATTCTCAAATCAAGAGACCAAGGACTATGCGGTCAGTTTCTACAAGTTACATTAGTCCCATGTTAGGTGTTCGTGCCTCTTACGGGTCCATTTGGTGGCTGATTTTTATTTTCACCCTTTAACGGCCTATTTTTAAGTCTAAGTGTTGATTTTTGCAAATTATCATCGTATTCTCAAATCGGGATACCCGAGACGATGCTGTAAGTTCATACAAGTTACATTGGTCCCGTGCGAGGCGTCATGCCTCTTACGGGGTCGTTTGGGGGCTGGTTTGGGTTTTCACCCTTTAACGGCCTGTTATTAAGTCTAAGTATTAATTTTTGCCAATTATCCTCATATTCTCAAACCGGGAGACCCGAGAGTACGTGGTCAGTTCATACAAGTTACATTGGTCCCGTGAGAGGCGTTCGTGCGTCTTACGGGGTCGTTTGGGGACTGGTTTGGGTTTTCACGCTTTAATGGCCTGTTATTAAGTCTAGGTGTTGATTTTTTCCAATTATGGTCGTATTCTCAAACTGGGAGACTCGAGAGTTTATGATTAGTTCGTAGAAGTTACATTGGTCCCGTGTGAGGTGTTCGCGCCTCTTACGGGGTCGTTTGGGGGCTGGTTTGGGTTTTCACCATTAACGTCCTATTTTTAAGTAAAAGTGTTATTTTTTCTAATTATGGTCGTATTCTCAAATCGGGAGACCCGAGACTACGTGGTCAATTCTTACAAGTTACATTGGTCCCGTGTAAGGTATTCGTGCCTCTTACGGGGTCATTTGGGGGCTGGTTTGGGTTTTCACCCTTTAACGGCCTGTTTTTAAGTCTAAGTATACTTTTTTGCAAATTATCGTCATATTCTCAAATCGGAGACCCGGGACTACGCGATTAGTTCCTACAAGTTAGATTGGTCCCGTGCGATGTGTTCGTGCCTCTTACGGGTTCGTTTGGTGGCTGGTTTGGGTTTTCACCCTTTAACGGCCTGTTTTTAAGTTAAAGTGTTGATTTTTGTAAATTATCATCGTATTTTCAAACCGGGAGACCCTAGACTATGCGGTCAATTTGTACAAGTTACATTGGTCTCGTGCGAGGTGTTCGTGCCTCTTACGTGGTCGTTTGGGGGCTAGTTTCAGTTTTCTCCCTTTAACGGCCTATTTTTAAGTCTAAGTGTTATTGTTGCAAATTATCATCGTATTCTGAAATCGAGAGACCCTGGACTACGCGGTCAGTTCGTACAAGTTACATTGGTCTCGTGTGAGGTGTTCTAACCTCTTACGTGGTCGTTTGGGGGCTGGTCTGGGTTTTATCCCTTTAACGACTTGTTTTTAAGTCTAAGTGTTGATTTTTGCCAATTATCATCATATTCTCAAATCGGGAGACCCTGGACTACGCGGTCAGTTTCTACAAGTTACATTAGTCCCGTGCGAGGTGTTCGTGCCTCTTACGGGTCTGTTTGGTGGCTGGTTTGTGTTTTCACCCTTTAACGACCCGTTTTTAATTCAAAGTGTTGATTTTTGGAAATTACCATTGTATTCTCAAACCGAGAGATCCGGGACTACACGATCAGTTCGTACAAGTTACATTGGTCCCGTTCGAGGTGTTCGTGCTTCTTACGGGGTCGTTTGAGGGCTGGTTTTGGTTTTCACCCTTTAACAGCCTATTTTTAAGTCAAAGTGTTATTTTTGCAAATTATCATCATATTCTCAAACCGAGACACCCAGGACTATGCGGTCAGTTCCTACAAGTTACATTTGTCCCGTGTGAGGTGTTCGTGCCTCTTATGGGTCCGTTTGGGGACTGGTTTGGGTTTTCACCCTTTAACGACTTATTTTTAAGTCTAAGTATTTTTTTGTAAATTATCGTCGTATTCTCAAACCGGGATACCTGAGACTATGTAATAAGTTCGTACAAGTTACATTGGTCCCGTGCGAAGCGTCGTGCCTCTTACGGGTCGTTTGAGGGGCTGGATTGGATTTTCACCCTTTAACGACCTGTTATTAAGTCTAAGTATTGATTTTTGCCAATTATCCTCATATTCTCAAACTGGGAGACCCAAGAGTACGTGGTCAGTTCGTACAAGTTACATTGGTTCCATGCGAGGCGTTCGTGCCTCTTACGGGGTCGTTTGAGGGCTGGTTTGGGTTTTCACCCTTTAACGGCCTGTTATTAAGTCTAAGTGTTGATTTTTTCCAATTATGGTCGTATTCTCAAAGTGGGAGACTCGGGAGTAAATGATCAATTCGTACAAGTTACATTGGTCTGGTGTGAGGTGTTCGTGCCTCTTACGGGGTTGTTTGGGGGCTGGTTTGGGTTTTCACCCATTAACGTCCTGTTTTTAAGTAAAAGTGTTATTTTTGCCAATTATCATCGTATTCTCAAACCGAAAGACCTGGACTACGCGGCAGTTCGTACAAGTTACACTGGTCCCGTGCGAGGTGTTCGTGCCTCTTACGGGGTCGTTTGGGGGCTGGTTTGGGTTTTCACCCTTTAACGGCCTGTTTTTAAATTTAAGTATTTTTTTTTCAAATTAGCATCATATTCTCAAACCGAAGACCCGTGACTATGCGGTTAGTTCTTAAAAGTTACATTGGTCCCGTGCGAGGTGTTCGTGCCTCTCACGGGTCTGTTTGGTGGCTTTTTGGGTTTTCACCCTTTAACGGCCTATTTTTAAGTCAAAGTGTTGATTTTTACAAATTATGATCGTATTCTCAAACCGGGAGACCCTAGACTACGCGGTTAGTTCGTACAAGTTACATTTGTCCCGTGCGAGGTGTTCGTGTGTCTTACGTGGTCGTTTGGGGGCTGGTTTGGGTTTTCTCCCCTTAACGGCCTATTTTTAAGTCTAAGTGTTATTTTTGCAAATTATCATCATATTCTCAAACCGGGAGACGCTGGACTACGCGTCAGTTCGTACAAGTTACATTGGACCCGTGCGAGGTGTTCGTGCCTCTTACGTGGTCGTTTGGGGGCTAGTTTGGGTTTTCTCGCTTTAACGGCCTATTTTTAAGTCTAAGTGGTTATTTTTGCCAATTATCATTGTATTCTCAAATTGGGAGACCCGGGACTATGCGATCAGTTCCCACAAGTTAAATTGGTCCCGTGCGAGGTATTCGTGCCTCTTACAGGTCTGTTTAGTGGCTGGTTTGGGTTTTCACCCTTTAACGACCTACTTTTAAGTCAAAGTGTTGATTTTTGCAAAGTATCCTTATATTCACAAACCGGGACACCCGGGACTACGCGGTCAATTCGTACAAGTTACATTGGTCCCGTGCGAGGTGTTCGTGCCTCTTGCGAGGTCATTTGGGGGCTGGTTTGGGCTTTCATCCTTTAGCGACCTGTTTTTAAAAAGTGTTATTTTTGCATATTATCGTCATATTCTCAAACTGAGAGACCCGGGACTATGCGGTCAGTTCCTGCAAGTTACATTGGTCCCGTGTGAGGTGTTCGTGCCTCTTACGGGTCCGTTTGGTGGCTGGTTTGGGTTTTCACCCTTTAACGGCCTATTTTTAAGTCTAAGTGTTGATTTTTACAATTTATCATCGTATTCTCAAATCAAGAGACCCGAGACTATGCAGTCAGTTCCTACAAGTTACATTGATCCCGTGCGAGGCGTCGTGCCTCTTACGGGGTCATTTGGGGGATGGTTTGGGTTTTCACCCTTTAACGGCCTATTCTTAAGTTTAAGTATTGATTTTTGCCAATTATCCTCATATTCTCAAATTGGGAGACCCGAGAGTACATGGTCAGTTCGTACAAGTTACACTGGTCCCGTGCAAGGTGTTCGTGCCTCTTACAGGGTCGTTTGGGGGCTGGTTTGGGTTTTCACCCTTTAACGGCCTATTTTTAAGTTAAAGTATTGATTTTTGCCAATTATCCTCATATTCTCAAACCGGGAGACTCGAGAGTACGTGGTCAGTTTGTACAAGTTACATTGGTCCCGTGTGAGGTGTTCGTGCCTCTTACGGGGTCGTTTGGAGGTTGGTTTGGGTTTTCACCCTTTAAAGGCCTGTTTTTAAGTTAAAGTGTTGGTTTTTGCAAATTATAGTCATATTCTCAAACCGGGATACCCGAGACTATGCGGTTAGTTCATACAAGTTACATTGGTCTCGTGCGAGGTGTTCGTGCCTCTTACGGGTCCGTTTGGTGGCTGGTTTGGGTTTTCACCCTTTAACGACCTCTTTTTAAGTCTAAGTGTTGATTTTTGCAAATTATCATCGTATTCTCAAACCGGGAGACCCGAAACTATGCGGTCAGTTCGTACAAGTTACATTGGTCCCATGCGAGGTGTTCATGCCTCTTACGGGGTCGTTCGGGGGCTGGTTTGAGTTTTCACCCTTTAACGGCCTATTTTTAAGTCTAAATGTTGAGTTTTGCCAATTATCGTCGTATTCTCAAATCGGGAGACTCGGGACTACGAGATTTGTTCGTACCAGTTACATTGGTCCCGTGCGAGGTGTTCGTTCCTCTTACGGAGTCGTTTGGGGGCTGGTTTGGGTTTTCACCCTTTAACGGCCTGTTTTTAAGTCTAAGTGTTATTTTTGCAAATTATACGCGGTCAGTTCGTACAAGTTACATTGGTCCCGTGCAAGGTGGTCATGCCTCTTACGGGGTCGTTTGGGGGCTGGTTTGGGTTTTCACCCTTTAACGGCCTGTTTTTAAGTCTAAGTGTTATTTTTGCAAATTATCGTCATATTCTAAAATCGAGAGACCCAGCACTGCGCGGTCAGTTCCTACAAGTTACATTAGTCCCGTGTGAGGTGTTCATGCCTCTTACGGGGTCATTTGGGGGATGGTTTGGGTTTTCACCCTTTAACGGCCTATTCTTAAGTTTAAGTATTGATTTTTGCCAATTATCCTCATATTCTCAAATTGGGAGACCCGAGAGTACATGGTCAGTTCGTACAAGTTACACTGGTCCCGTGCAAGGTGTTCGTGCCTCTTACAGGGTCGTTTGGGGGATGGTTTGGGTTTTCACCCTTTAACGGCCTATTTTTAAGTTAAAGTATTGATTTTTGCCAATTATCCTCATATTCTCAAACCTGGAGACTCGAGAGTACGTGGTCAGTTTGTACAAGTTACATTGGTCCCGTGTGAGGTGTTCGTGCCTCTTACGGGGTCGTTTGGAGGTTGGTTTGGGTTTTCACCCTTTAAAGGCCTGTTTTTAAGTTAAAGTGTTGGTTTTTGCAAATTATAGTCATATTCTCAAACCGGGATACCCGAGACTATGCGGTTAGTTCATACAAGTTACATTGGTCTCGTGCGAGGTGTTCGTGCCTCTTACGGGTCCGTTTGGTGGCTGGTTTGGGTTTTCACCCTTTAACGACCTCTTTAAGTCTAAGTGTTGATTTTTGCAAATTATCATCGTATTCTCAAACCGGGAGACCCGAAACTATGCGGTCAGTTCGTACAAGTTACATTGGTCCCATGCGAGGCGTTCATGCCTCTTACGGGGTCGTTCGGGGGCTGGTTTGGGTTTTCACCCTTTAACGGCCTATTTTTAAGTCTAAATGTTGAGTTTTGCCAATTATCGTCGTATTCTCAAACCGGGAGACTCGGGACTACGAGATTTGTTCGTACCAGTTACATTGGTCCCGTGCGAGGTGTTCGTTCCTCTTACGGAGTCGTTTGGGGGCTGGTTTGGGTTTTCACCCTTTAACGGCCTATTTTTAAGTCTAAGTGTTATTTTTGCAAATTATACACGGTCAGTTCGTACAAGTTACATTGGTCCCGTGCAAGGTGGTCGTGCCTCTTACGGGGTCGTTTGGGGGCTGGTTTGGGTTTTCACCCTTTAACGGCCTGTTTTTAAGTCTAAGTGTTATTTTTGCAAATTATCATCATATTCTAAAATCGAGAGACCCAGCACTGCGCGGTCAGTTCCTACAAGTTACGTTAGTCCCGTGTGAGGTGTTCATGCCTCTTACGGGTCCGTTTGGTGGCTGGTTTGCGTTTTCACCCTTTAACGGCCTGTTTTTAAGTTTAAGTGTTGATTTTTATAAATTATTATCGTATTCTCAAACCGGGAGACCCGAGACTATACGATCAGTTCGTATAAGTTACATTGGTCCCGTGCGAGGCATCGTGCCTCTTACGGGGTTGTTTGGGGGCTGGTTTGGGTTTTCCCCCTTTAAGGGCCTGTTATTAAGTCTAAGTATTGATTTTTGCCAATTATCCTCATATTCTCAAACCGGGAGACTCGAGAGTACGTGGTCAGTTTGTACAAGTTACATTGGTCCCGTGTGAGGTGTTCGTGCCTCTTACGGGGTCGTTTGGAGGTTGGTTTGGGTTTTCACCCTTTAAAGGCCTGTTTTTAAGTTAAAGTGTTGGTTTTTGCAAATTATAGTCATATTCTCAAACCGGGATACCCGAGACTATGCGGTTAGTTCATACAAGTTACATTGGTCTCGTGCGAGGTGTTCGTGTCTCTTACGGGTCCGTTTGGTGGCTGGTTTGGGTTTTCACCCTTTAACGACCTCTTTTAAGTCTAAGTGTTGATTTTTGCAAATTATCATCGTATTCTCAAACCGGGAGACCCGAAACTATGCGGTCAGTTCGTACAACTTACATTGGTCCCATGCAAGGTGTTCATGCCTCTTACGGGGTCGTTCGGGGGCTGGTTTGGGTTTTCACCCTTTAACGGCCTATTTTTAAGTCTAAATGTTGAGTTTTGCCAATTATCGTCGTATTCTCAAACCGGGAGACTCGGGACTACGAGATTTGTTCGTACCAGTTACATTGGTCCCGTGCGAGGTGTTCGTTCTTCTTACGGAGTCGTTTGGGGGCTGGTTTGGGTTTTCACCCTTTAACGGCCTGTTTTTAAGTCTAAGTATTATTTTTGCAAATTATTGTCATATTCTCAAACTGAGAGACCCGGGACTACGCGGTTAGTTCCCACAAGTTACATTGGTCCCGTGCGAGGTGTTCGTGTCGCTTACGGGTCCGTTTGGTGGCTGGTTTGGGTTTTCACCCTTTAACGGACTGTTTTTAAGTCTAAGTGTTGATTTTTGCAAATTATCATCGTATTCTCAAACCGTGAGACCCAGGACTACACGGTCAGTTCGTATAAGTTACATTGATCCCGTGCGAGATGTTCGTGCCTCTTACGGGGTCGTTTGGGGGCTGGTTTGGGTTTTCACCCTTTAACGGCCTATTTTGAAGTCTAAGTGTTATTTTTGCAAATTATCGTCATATTCTCAAACCGGGAGACCCGGGACTACGCGATCAGTTCCTATAAGTTACATTGGTCCCGTGCGAGGTGTTCGTGCCTCTTACAGGGCCGTATGGGGGCTGGTTTGGGTTTTCACCCTTGAAGAATGAACAAGGGTGAGTTCTTGGAATCCGGTTAGTTGTTCTATATAAGAAATCAACGAGAGAATACTAACAATTGTTATTGAATTATCATTATGCGTGGAAGCGCGGGCAAGCTGTTATATATAACAGAGCTGTTATTTATAACAGTTGTTATATATAACACCTCTGTTATATATAACAGGTGTTATATATTACAACTCTATTATATATAATAAGTGTTATACATAACAGAGCTGTTATATATAACAATTGTTATATATAACAACTCTGTTACATATAACAGGTGCTATATATAATAGAGCTGTTATATATAATAATTTCTATATATAACAGAACTATTATATATGACAATTATTATATATAACAGCTTGCCCATGCTTCCGTGCATAACGATAACCCAATTCAATAGTTGATTGCATAATGATAACTCAATTCAATAGTTGATTGCATAATGATAACTCAATTCAATAGTTGATTGCATAACGATAACTCAATTCAATAGTTGATTGCATAACGATAACTCAGTTCAATAGTTGATTGCATAACGATAACTCAATAATTTCTTCATGCTATAGGTGGTGGAGCAGGATTATAGAATCATAACTTAGGAATATAAGTAGAGATTTTGCATATTTGTACCTTAGAGGGAAGTACTTCGAAGCAAGGTGGCGTAGGTCGTCGGTGTCACCAATGGGAGGACAAAGGCCATTCGTCGGTGTCACCAATGGGAGGACAAAGGTCATCGAGCCAATACATAATTCCATTTTTACCAACATCTTCCAAGTTCTCGCAATGAGCTTATTTTCCACCCCAAACTGGATACTCGGGCACTTTGATGTCATTGAGTAAAACTTGCACTTCATTCTTTCTCAACGTATGGAAGTGAACGGTCGAGACGGCTCCTAGTTGCGTTTTCCTGTAAAAGTTATGATTCGTTTCATGTCCAGAAGTACAAAAGGTGTACCCATTGCATTGAAATTTCTCATAACTGGTAACCCTATGGAGCGGACCATCAGCATATGGCAAAATTCCCGTATCATTAAATCTTGAGGCCTATAAGGAATTGATAATTTTTTAAAGTTTCATTAAAAATAATTATGGCTGATAAAAAAGTACATGTATAAATAAAGACTTGCCTCGTTCCTTAGCCAAGGGATGAAATCATCAATTCTATGCCTCGATTGAGTCTCAGTTACCACAAATTTTCTACAAGAAATTAGTTTCAAAATTAAGAAATATCACATTATAACCAATTAATATGAATTAACATAGAACTAAGTGTGTACCTTCTCCATTCATCAATACCGTCGCATTGAGATAAAATCCATCTTCGCACTTTCTCATATTGTACATTATTTAAGATCAATTCTTTACTTTTACCCAATGGTCTTTGGCATTCCGAGTCATCAAACTCATCATCAAGAAAATCCTCAAGATTCCTCTTATGAGTTCCTTCACCTCTTTTCGATATGTACTCCATGGCATATAAAGAAGCTTCATGTAACAAATATGCATTAGCAATGCTCCCTTCAATGTACCTCTTATTTCATGACCATTTTTTATATCTTCTTATTTCTCTCTCAAACAACCACATCGCTCGATATCTTGGTGGCCCAGCTGTCAAAGCTTCATCGACTAAATGGTACATGAGGTGGATCATCACCACAAAAAAGGCAGGTGGAAAATAAATTTCAAAGACACAAAGTGCCTCTACCAATGCATTTTTAGCCTTCAAAAGATGTTCCCTAAATATCAGTTTGGAACACAACACATTAAAGAATATGCTTATCCACTGTATAGCTTTAAACAAAGTCTTATCATCTGGAAATGAATGCATAAGCAACGCAAGAAACAACCGTCGCATAATGACGTGATAATCGTGGGAATTGAGATTGGTAAATCCAGGTCGATCGAGGTTAACATTGTTGCTGAAATTTGATGAAAATTCAATCAGTACCTTTAATGTTTTAAGTGTACGAAAAAGGTTTCTTTCTCTTCCTTTCCTAATGCGAAAAGTGCCTTTGGCATAAGCCGTTTGTTACTGCCTTCAACATCTTTCATCCATAATTTCCTTTTAAGATTCAAATGAACTTTCAAGTCTTCACGGAATTTGATCGTATCTTTATTTGATGAACCTTTCACCGAGAGTATTGTGCCTAAAAGATTCTTTGTGACATTATTTTCAACATGCATAACATCTAAATTATGTCTAATATCATGATCCTTCCATTACTCTAAGTCAAAGAAAATTGACCTCCTTGAAAAACCCTTGGTACCTGCTAGATTCTCATCGTCACCCTCACTTGGATAATCATCTTCTTCCATTACGACATCCTCCTTCCCCTTCCCCTTCCCTTTCCCCTTCCCCTTCCCCTTTCCCTTTGCCTTTCCCTTTTTGCCCCCCTCTCTTTGAACACCTTCTCGAGCAATAAGTGACACTATCTTCTCAACTTCTACACTTGTTAACTTTCTTGGAGCCATAGCATCCTCTATTTTACCATTAAATGTTTGCTTCGATGTGTCAAACTTGTAAGGATGGTCTTTAGGAAGGAACATACGAGATCGTTGGTAACAATATTTCGTTGACTTAGGAAGATATTCAGAAGGTGTATTTGTAGAGCAAACAAGGCACCCATTGTAACCTTGAGTTGAACAACCTGTTAACATCCCATAAGCTGGAAAATCATGTATACCCCACATCAACATGGCTTTTAACTGAAAATTTCTCATTTTTGTACGCATCCCAAGCCTCAACTCCAGACCATAAGATCTTTAACTCATCGACCAACGGTTGGAGGAAGACATCAATATTAGTTGATGGTGACTTTGGTCCGAGAATCAATACAGACAACATTGAAAACTCACTTTTCATACACATTGATGGGGGAGAGTTGAGAGGTTGAATTATCACTGGCCAACAAATATACTTATGGCCAAACATGTTATTCTGGCTGAAACCATCAGTTGCTATTGCAAGTCAAATATTCCGCGGATCTTTTACAAAATCTCTCCACATAATGTTTGAATTTACCCATTCTGCTGAATCTCAGAGATGATGCAAGAATTCCATACAAGAGCTTGCACGAGCGTGCCAAGTCATTTTCTCTGCTATCCATTTTATGGTATAAAACCATTGTAGCATAGGGATTAGAGGGAAATGTCGCATTACCTTGTTAGGAACCCTACAGTACTTTTTTTCCACTAGTATTATGAATTTCTACCCCGTCCTTGTCTAGACAAGTAAACTTGTAGCGTAAAGAACCACATTTTATACATCTAGTAGATTTTTCATGCTCTTTCCAAAATATCATACAGTTGTTAATGCATACGTCATACTTAACATAATCCATATCGAGATCTCTAATGGTGTTTTTCATTTCTGTATAACTAGTTGTCAAGTTGTTCTCTTCAGGAAGTAGTTTATTTAACAATCTAAGAATTCCACCGATAGCACCATCTTATAAATTGAATTGTGTTTTCAAATCATTAAACTTTATAAGAGCATACATTGTGGTATGACATGAAGAACCGATAGCTAAGTGCAATGGCTCCTGTGCGAGTTGATGTAAACGATCATACTTCTTGCCTTTGTATTAATTTATGTGTGTGCGAATCATTGGGAACCTCTGAAGTTGGGGGGCTTCATCACTGCCTACACAATTAGGTTCATTAGGTTCCGCTTCACCCATAAACATCTCACAAGCATCATTCACAAGATCATTCAAAATTGAAATATTGTGCACATCAGCGTGTTCTGTCGGTGTCACAGATTACGGTGGTGGTTGGACTTGATAAATAACTAATGTCTCACCATGAAAATTCAATAAGGTATAGTTAATGTCCATACCATATGTCATTACATGAACGAATATGTCATCTATAACAACATGTCCTTTCCCATTTCAACAACGTCTACAGGGACACGAATGCTTAGCATTCGAACTATTACTACGCACATAATGTAGAAACTGTAACACCCCATCTCTATATGTAACGGTCTTGATATTTTTCTCATTTATCCACTCCTTGTTGATTCCCAACGACATCCTAATAAGTTTAAAGAACACACATTATAATATAAATGCTTACTGTAAATATATTGAAGTGTGTAAATATGTATATATTTGAGCTCCTATATTTCCTCCATCTCCTCTACAGGGTAAGGGTACCTTCCCATTCGAAAATGCATATTTTGTATTGGTCATAATGTCTCATGCCATGTCCTAATCTAGAAAATTTCGCCAGCATCTTCCTACAGTTCTTCAAGTACACAACTTAAATTGGGAGTGTTCATGTGTTACTTAAGTTTTTCAACCAAGATTACACAAAACACTACATCAATCTAGTATGCACCCAAAGAACATAAAGAGATGCCACCGAATTTTAAAAATAGGACATGCATAAACATTATGTACAATACAAACTTTTGCATTTCCAAACTGTCCAAAAATGGGACAATTCAAGAGTTCTCACCACAGTCATAGTGAGACCTCTTGAACGGGTCTAAGGTTTTTCTACATGTGTAACATCATTATTGAATGTTTAGTATTAATGTCTACTTACTATTTAAATAGTTTTTTTTCCTTAAATTTTCAACACATAATCTCATTAATCCATTTAATTAGTGGGGTGTCTACTTTTCAATTTGTTATTTTTACATTATTATTGAATATTTAGCACTTAAATTTTCTTAAAACTCCGTAACATGTACGAATCAGATCAAATATGCATTTTAATTAAAAGGGTAAGAACATAAAAACATAATTTACCACTAAAAGATTCCAAGGTCCATCTAAAAACCAATGATTTATTTTTTTCATTATCAACATTCAATTTGCACCAAAAACTCACACATTAAAAAAAATAATAAATATTGAAAAATGTATATATATAAAATCCTAAAAAGCAAATACGAATCAAATCACGCATATCATAAACTCTAGGATCAAATCTTATACCTAACTTAGGTTAAAAAAATACAATGCTTTAAACAATTACCTGATTGGGATGAGTGGAGTGAGAGAATAATGCAGTGACCAGAGAAAGGGTCAGAGAGAGAGCGTCGACTGTACAGATTCCGACCAGCGACTTAGATGCGACCTAGAGACAGAATGGACCGCCTGCAGCCGACCTAAAAAGATAATGGATGCTGACCGCCTGCAGCCCTAGAGAAGAGGGAGTGAACTCCGACCAAGAGGCGAGAGAGAGAGAGACCGAGCCCCATCGAAGAGGGAGTGAGCGGGAACAAGAGAGAGAGAGGAGTGTAATGTTTTTTGGGTATTATATATTTTAGTAAGTGTACTCAATTTTGGCACACTTTAAAACAGTGCCAAATTTTGGCACTATTTTAAAGTGTGCCAAATTTCAATTAAACCATGCCAAAATCTGGCACAATTTTAAACTGTGCCAGATTTTTAATCTCAGGGTGTGCCAAAATGCTGTTTTTGGTGTAGTGGTCATTCGAATGAGATGGAGATCTCGTTTGAACTAGGTCAACAAAAATTAAGACTCCACCTATAGAAAAACTCAGGAAAAATATTTTTAAAAGAATTAGTTTCAAACTATTTTTAAACAAAACACCTTTAAAAATTCCAAGGACTCATTAACTATATATGTTCATACCCGCGAGATCCTTGACAAATGTGAAGACAAACTTTCCAAGGTAAACACGACACGACATATCCAATCTTTAAAGCTTGACCGCTATGTCTTCATCAAATAATGTTATAGGCTCATGGGATCCTCAACTCAAAGTCTACCCTATGACTCAAAGTTTTTGTCCAGAATAATGCCAATTACATACAAATTGACTCGATTGGAAATTTGTCCTTACAATACCTTTTACGAAGGCTCAAGATCTCCCTAGATATAGGAATTTATCCCATTGATGTCCATGGTGATTCATCTCTCACCATAGGGAAAATTCTCAAAAATAGAAAGTCAAAGATGAGAACTCCTACCCTTCCATGATCACCTTAAAGGGATCGCCTCCCAGTTTAAAGATGTCATCTTCAACTTGCTTCCTCATTCAAGAAACTGCCTTGTTAACGCATTAGTAACTCTGGCCTGTATGGTCGACATGCACGTGAGGATAACAATGCCCCCTTTCTAGTCCAAAAATAGGAAACACCGACCTACTGCTACCACATTGACCTCTCAACAGAAGAAGATTCGAACATTAAAGGATTGTGGTATTATGACATTTGGCGCCTCCTCAAGCATGGTAAGTATACTCAGAACACTGATAAGGAAGACCTGAGATCCTTCACATATTGGATTCTCAGTACATCATCATTTATAAGGCATTCTTCAAGAGAAATTTTGATGGAAGCCACTTTCATTATATAGCAGGGGCTGGGGTCGAAGACGTGATGTAGAAAATCCATAGTGGGGTATGTGAGCCCTGCATGAATGATCTTATGCTTGTAAAAAAAATCATCCATCAGGGATATTATAAGACCACCATGGTGTTAGACTGATCTCTTTACATCAGAAGATGCCTCGAATGCTAACAGTTTGCCAACCTATAACACTTGCCTCCTCGGGAGTTGTACAACATGACTTATCCTTGGCCCTTCTCCATTTAGGGCATAAACATCATTGGGAAATTAACCCCTATGGCATCAAGTGGTCACGAGTTCACCCTTCTCGCCATTGATTACTTCATAAAACGGGTTAAAATCGAGTTATACGCAGTGTTGAATGCAACAAAAGTAGCCAAGTTCATCAGAAAAAAATCATTTTCCGCTACGGAGTTACCCACGAGCTAGTATCAGATAATGGGATCCATTTCGAAAGTGCAGCTATAGAACCAGTTAAAAAGTACATAATCCAAAGGCATAATTCCTCTCCCTATGACCGCAAATTAATGGGGCTATCGAAGCTGCCAACAAAAGCCTCAAATTATTCATTACTAAAATGATCAAAAGTTACAGAGATTGGGCTGATCGAATCTCATACATCCTCTAGGGCTAACGTACCACCATCAGAATGCCCATTGAGTTTACCCTATACTCCTTGGTATACTACATGGAGGTAGTCTTACCTTTAAGAGTTGAAATACCTTCCATACGGGTCATGCTCAAAAGTCAGGCCAGTAAAGAATATTAGTAGGAAAGCCGTTATGATGAACTCGTACTCTTGGATGAAAAAAGATTAAAAGCCTTGTATCATATACAAGGGTAACATCACCGTATCGCCCCATCATTTAGTAAAAAAATCAAGAATCGTGGTATTCAAGAAGGATATCTCGCCCTCAAAGAAATCATAGATACCATCTGGGATCCAAGGGGGAAGTTCAAGCCTAACTGGAGCGGACCCTACATCGTAAAGAAAATTCTATCATATGGCATCGCTGTGCTCATAAACCTCGATGGAGAGGAGATGGTGTGTCCAGTCAATTTAAACCATTTTAAGAAAATATATCCCTTGTCTTTCTCATCTCCCTTCTATTCTAAAAAAAATCTCCCCTCTATTCTCAGAACTACGTAGGACTTGATCCTCTCAAGAAATCACCTTTTCAAAAGAAACACTCACAATTTTCAAAATCCCACCAAGATACGTAGGCACCATATATAAAAACTTTGGGCACTGTACTTTCTCTTTAAAAAATGCTTTTTTTTTCTCCCGTCGAGATCATTAGTCTCTCACATAATTTAAACGAGCAAGAGGATTATGTATGCCTTAGTGATCGATATGGATAATTCAAACAAAAGAAATTCATCAAATGTGTAATAAACTATGTCGGAATCATCATAATCTTCATTTAAAAATGAAATATGGAAGTTACACGACACATCAACGAGAAGAACGAGAAACAACAAAATACCTTACAAACTCCCCAAACCTACACACAAACACACATATAGCTAAAACTCTTCCCATGTTACCTTATAAGACTTGATTTAACTTTTATATTGACGTGGCTCGTCATTATTTCCAATCCTCAGAGGACCCCAGGAATCCTAATCCTGACTATGCTATTATATCCGCTCCATGAGACAGTATGCCTTACTCAACTTGGATAAAACTATAACACCATCCTCTAGAACATCAAACATCACAAGATACCTTTTTCCAATCTCCTCATCACAAACCTTCATAACTACCTTCTCCCATAACCATTTCAAATAATCCCTTGGTATAAACCCAGGCTCCTCGACAGACTAAGATAGACATGTTGACGGTTGGCGGCGCTGCCACAAAGGTCCTAGGATCATCCTCAGAGACTCTGTAAGAAAGAAGTTGGTTACATGAGGAGTAACGACCTTCTCCCAGCCTGCTTGATGAAGAAGTTACCAAGGAAAATAGAAGGAATTTTGTCGAAGGCCTACTAAATAGATATAATGGTAGTCACCCAGTTACAGAATAGACTGCAAGTTGTCCCACCATGGTAGTGACCAACGAAGATTCCTAGCCCCATAATCCACAAGATAATTTACCCAATTCTCTGTAGAGGGGACAAAATTGAAAAAAGATCATGCAAAGAAACTGGGAACACCCCTAGAGGGTACTCAAGGGGATCCTCGAGGCGCAGTCTCCCCGATAACTAACACGGGAATGCCCCGTAAAAAATTAGCCCGACCTTCCTTCCAGGCATCCAGAGTCTTCGCTAGTATGTCAACAACATGATTACAATGACGATACATCCACAACACACTCATGGCCACTAGAGGGTCCACCATCATATCACCAATTATTAAAAGCAACCTGGCAGTCAACCCCAGGGCTACAACACCAATAAAACCATTATCGTTATTGTTTCGCCAAGACACCGAATATAATGCTGCCAGGAGAACAATACTCCCCCATGAACCAGTGGTAAGGCAGATGAGGGAGAAATATGATGTTGTAACACCCCGTATTTTTAATGATTTTTAATTGTGGGATTAGTTAAAATTAAATATGGGAAATTAATCGATAATTAATTCCGATTAAAATAAAAATAAACTAGCGAGATAAGGGTTAGTATTTATTGATGTGAATTATATTGAATATTATTTAGTGAATAAAGTAATATGTGATTACGAATTCATTAAAATTATCGCGAGTGAAAAAATCGACAGTTAGAGTAATTAAGTCGGGACGCGTGTGTCAGTCGTGTCAGGACTCAATTCAATGAGATAGAAAGTAATTTACTTTTAAGTTATCCAAATGGTCATTTTGAGTGCGCCAAAGTGTACGGAAGGGACGGAATAGTAAAAAAAAGTCTACCCAAGGGCTTAGTTTGGGTCCCAGGACAGTTTTAGGCCAAATCAGCATCCCGGGAGGGCATTTTGGTCATTAATATTTTTGGGAAAATAATACTGAAATTTTTTCTAATTTTAATATATATGATTAGAGAATGGGGTTAGTGTTACTTACGTGATCACAGAGAGGCCATGGGAGGAAGAGGAAAGGAGTTCCAAAGGCTAGAACCACCAATTCTACATCTTCTTGCACCGCCGCCACCACCTGATTATAGATCGGAAAGGAAGGAACAACAATAGACCTATCTTCTTCAACAAATTAGACCTACATAGAAAGGCAAGTATTTAAACTTGTTAAATTGAGTACATAATATATCCATGTTAGTGTAGGAGCATTCTTCACATAATCATATTTAAATTGGGTTGAATTAGAAAGTGAATTTGATGATTTTCAATTTGAAACATGTTAGGTTTAGCTCTATATTGCATGTAGAACGAAATTTATGACTTAATGAGATTTAATTTGGTAAGAAATCTGGATTGTTCTAAGTTCTTGAAGAGAAATTAAGCAACTAGGATTTTTATGAAATTATCTTGAATTAGTCCCAATATTTGATGCCCCATGATGAATTTATGATTCTTGTACGTTAGAAGACATGTATTTAGGTTGGTATAACATCTAGTACAATTATTTGGGAGTTTGGGATGATCAATTGGAGGTTTTGTTGATGATTATGGATGAAACCCGTAACTTGAGAAATGCAGAAATTCGATACTTGTAGGGGCGAATCGATTCGGACCAGAGCCGAATCGATTCGCCGACCTAGTTTTGGCCACCTTTTCCCTTTTTGTTTAGAATATTTGGAAATCATTTGGGGTTCATTGGTGGAATTTAATTTTAAATATAATGGGAATTATATTGAAGTACCAGTAGTCCTAGATGGGATTTTAGGCTTGGTCCTATGAGGAGGAAATAAGGACTTAATTTAATTAGGCTTAATAGGGAGAAATACTTAATTGTGTGAATAATTCGAGTCACGGGAATTCGAGAAAAACGATGACTTATACCAGTAGGATATGAGTGAGTTACCAACTAATATTATGTTATGAAATGATGAACACACTTCGAGTGGTGAGATATACTCGAGAACGCCCGATGTGAAGTAAAATGGAAATTAATTAATACGTAGAATATTTGGGATATAAATATACCACGCATGAGACTTAAGATATGGGACGGGTGTATACCTATATCAATGATAAATATATAGGTTGTGCGTATGCCTATTTTATGATTTCTATGTGTATGACATACCTATGTTGCTTGCTATCAGGAGGAGGTTTCGCGTCGTGGACAGTCTTATCCTGATGAGCCCATTGGGAGGGATTTTAGACTCGTATCCAGAACATACAACCTTGGACATGTGCTATCTGAGAATATGATAGTTTTGATGGTTGAATGGGAGCGCAGGCATGTGCGTGATCCATTTGACTGGGGGATATGTTAGCCTCTAATATGTATGATTTGTCTTTATGGTTCAAGGGAAATACTGAACCAACATTCTTTTATACAGTGCGAGATGTACCAGGACATGATAATAGAGTACGCATGCACCGCATCTGAGTCTAGAGGTGCCATATTAGTATATATATGTGATAGAATGATGAATACATATATACTTGTGATATGTTCGACTGTGTGAACTTAGTAGATAAGATGGATAGTGAAATATAGAATAACTTAAGTACGTGAACATTTAACTTTGAATATGACAACTCTCTCACTCGAGATAAAAGATATGAAAATATTCATTAACGTATTACGTGGGAAATACGGGTAGTTATTATGAGATAATAGATTTGAATATTAATGCGATCGAACTTGTCAGGCGTGACAAAAAGTAACTAGAATGGTTTAGCTGTACGTTAGGCGTGCACACTAGGTGGAAGGTGAGATTTCTCAAATGAGAGCCTGCATAACTAACATGTATATAATATTTGCTCTTAAGCATTTAAATACTTGTTAAAACTGTTTTAAACTATTTTCACTCGGGCTTTGACCCATTTCTTGCAAATCTATTTTCCTTGTGCAAACTATTTTAGGTGTCTAGCCATAGGGACGCCAGGATTAGACTATTAGATGATTTGACGTGCTTCAGCTATTGTGGGAGTTGTAGGCCCTCGTATTAGATGCCTCCACTATTATTCATTCAGTTCCCGATCTAGCTATTTCTGTTAGGGCATGTTTCCCATTCTCAGTTGTTATTTATTTTCGAGAGATATTGTACTCCTTTATTTCAGTTTGATGGGATTCAGTTTTATTATGGATTATTATATTTGAGACTTTTGAACTGAGACGTTTATTCCAATATTATTTATTTAGTCAGATGGTGTTTAATTCTGTATTATTTTTGTTGATGAGAATGGTGAACGTGGTGAATGGTTAAATTGTTGGAAATTAATTAATGGATTAAAAGTTTTGACACTAGCTTGATTAATTATTAGGTGATTAATAAGGTGAATGCTTTTCAGCAGTGATGCTAATAATGAACCAACCGAATATTCTATTTTAATTTATTAAAGGACTTATCACCCGGTATTTAATTGGGCGAGGTGTCACCGGTGGTATAAGAGCATCAGGTTCTAGAGTCTTTTAGGATCTGCTCGGCCTTTTACATTTCAGCTTAGCATTCGTATTCCTCTACATATGTGACCTATGTTCTTAGGCTATTAAATTAGTGATATGTTTCACATGCGAGTTCAATTTGGCTTCATACACCGAGAAATATAGGATGACCAACGAGGGGCTGCTCGAAGGACAACAGGAAGAAAGGCTCAGTAGAAGCCATGAAATATTCTGGGAACGGTGATTGCGATGAAAGTCACCGCAATTATTGTTTAAGAAGATGACAATGGGATAATCACTCGGGGCAGTATTTTCCCAAACATTATCATAAGATGACGATGGTAAAAACTGAGACTCACCCCACATAGTAGGTAGGGGGAGAGGCAGAGGGACTCTTTTCAAGAGTTATATGGAAGAACTTCAAGAAAAGAAGAAGTGTGATGGGCAATGGAAGGATAATCCAAAGGCAATTGTGTAGGGTGGAGTGCAGTGATGCCCAAGATTAAATTTCAAGAGAATTTATTTGTGCTAAAAGGAGTAGCGTAGTAATGATGGGGGTCAGCCACCAGAACCATGGAAGGATAAATTAATAACGAAATATTTGATTGTGGTTTGATCGTAAGATCTTCCATCTGCTGTTCGAACATAGATGCAAATGGAGTTTTAAAACCATTCACAAGTGGGCTAGATAGTGACCAATCGTGTGGGAGTTACCATGTTTAGCAAACTTAGTACTCGACGAAGGGGTATAGAGAATGTTAGAGGGCCCGTAAGTTGATAATGTACCCATGATGAGATTTTACAAGCGTAGTTGAGGAATCTAATTAGGATGCTCGTCAAAGTCGTACATTTACAAGTTGATATTAATGCTTCCAAGAGAAGGGAGCTAAGAGGGTTGGAGAATCTAGTTGAAGAGCAACACTGGTTTGGATGGTGATAGTGAAGTACTACGGGAGGGTGTACCCACTAGGGAATCCATTTAAATGATTCAGATAAATTAAACTCCAATAAAATGACGGTGGATTTAGTCAGGGCCATCGAGACCAACAACGAGTTCTATAGGGTCAATGGATCCTAAGGAACAATATGGGTAATAATAGAGTCCAAAACTACCCGGTTCGAGGCAAGGATACCTCGACTTAGCTAGTGAATCCAGAGAAAAAGGAATAGTACTGAAAGGTGCCCTATGTGTGGAGATTAGGTCCATATGTATTGAACTTGTTCATAGAGGAAGAGACCATTAAGTTTGGGAAAGTAAATGAAAACGGTGCCAGTGAGGCACATAAATAACAGGAGTAAGATTTCCTGCGAGGAAAGTGAACTAAGAGATTTAGATTTCGAAGGTTTCTAAGATGAGAATGGTGGGTTCAGGCAGGACCAGTAAGGTCCTCAGTAACTATAGAATTCCCATTCCTCATAGCTGTCAGGGCTGAGGAAATGGCGGGGAAGGCTAGCAGGGCCAGGACCAGAATCAAAAGAGTTTCTTTGGTAGTTGTTACAATTGAGGAAATAGGGACCACACCAAGAAGGATTTCCGAAGTGAGACAGGGGGTAACTACATGATGAGATCATAGACATACAACCATTAAAATAAATCATAGGCCTGTTTCGGTACGAGAGTTATGATCAGGGACTTGTTGAACAGGCAAGGTAGATTACAAATGGAGATAAAATCTTCATTTTATCCCTATGAAAATGGGATTTGTATTGGATGACATGGGTGCATCACAATATATGATTGCTAACACTAAAACTTTAATTTGAGTCAGGTTTAGTGGGTGCACTGGCGGTATTAGCCTTATCGTGTATGCAATTGCCGTTGGGTAGAAGGATTTTTGTATCACCAACAGGGAGGAGCAGGTGTGGACATTAAGAGAAAATTTTATATTATGTAACGATTTTTCCTCCTTGAGTGTTATGAGAGGATAACATAAATTGTTTTTGCATAATCGGTATTTAAAGGAATATTATATTATTTTTGCGAGGAATCACCTGAAAGAGGGTTGAGTATATGTTAAAAATAGTCAGTAGTAGACTTTTGTGTGTATGTTGTCTAGTTATATTTGATCCCAGTGAGTAGGTACGTTTACTGATGTGATTTAGGGTATATTGGCTTTTATTGAGCGGAGAGATATAGCTCATGATTTCTTTGTACTAAGAAACTAGTGATACAAAGAGCGCCATGATGTATGTGGCCTTTTGTAACATAAAAGTGGACGAGTATGCTATTATGTCCCGAGTTAACTATTTGAGGGTACGACTATGGACAGAGGGCTTAACAGAGAGTAGTGTATAAGGGGGTTCCTTATTTGAATTTTGCTTTACGGGACATCCCACGCATGAAGCTCGTGAAATTGGGAGTTGGGTGAAGTTTGGTCTTTAGGATATAAGTTTAGTACCTTAGCTAATATACATATGCATGTTTATAACTGAGACTTAATAGTTATTTTATGATTTGAGGCCGGTAAGACTGTATAGCGTGGATGCGAGAAACATTGCGGAATGTTTACACCACTAGTATATCGGTGAGGCAACCTAAAGAATAATCAAGTTACGACTAGTAGGTTGATCGAGTATACCTTACTGTACATTTATGCTAAGTATGCAAAAATAAATTTAACACAAGTTTATTATGTTAAGCAGAATTTTGTAGAAATGCACGGGACATAGGGTGTATGTATGCCCTAATTAGTTGAGATTTACAATATCACTCACGAGGAGTAAATGTGGAAAGTTATCAAATAAACTTTGAAGCATGAGAAAATTAGAAATTAAAACCAAATGGGACAAAGAGAAAGTAGTGTCATTGAGAGCGAGTCGAGTCACTAGAAACCGACGAATGAACGGAAAATGGGGTGACTATAGTGTTGAAGAGTACACGGAATGTACATTTTAGATATTCGAGAAAATCAGGAGCTACTCTATGCAGAAGAGTGATATGACGGGAGTTACGGCAGAAAAAACTGAAGATGTAAAGGTTTGACATGAATAGTCTGGCACGATTGCAGATATCTTCCACAACGAAATGATCACTAGTTTGAATGGTGGAGTATAGACAGTCGGACTAAAGAGTACCATTAGTGAAAAGGTATTGGGTATAACGTAATGTTCCAAATTTTAGAAAGGTGTGGAAATATATGTGTAATAAGAACAAATGAATAAGGGAGTTGACATATGGGGGTGTTAGGGTTTTCCCTAGTAGAGGGAATACGTTATCCGTGAGTAGAGAGGCTCATAATAAGCATAAAAAGAGAAAGAAATTGCAAAGTGTTTTGAAGGCACCAAGGTGAATTGATAGATTAAATAATGGAACATTTTATAATGTGATGACTAAAGATAATTAGTCACTATATGGAACGATAGGGGAGGACCGTTGGACTGAAGGATGTCATTAGTAGAGATATAGTGGAAACAGCAGAACAACATCGTTGAGGTAGCAAGATTACATGGGGTGCCACTTGATGTCATGTCCGATAGGGATGAAATCTTCGTGTCTCATTTTTAACACAGTTCCCAGGAGATCATGGGTATGAAGTTGCGATTATGTACGGCCTATCACCCACAGACTGATGGGAAGATCGAGAAGATGAAACGAATGTTAGGGGATATATTACATATGTGTGTCCTTGACTTTAGGGGAGGTTGGGAGCAGTACCTTCCACTGGTGGAGTTTGTGTACAATAACTCCTATCAATTTACTATTGGCATGGATCCATTTGAGGCATTATAGGGTAGGCCATACTGTTCTCCTACTTGTTAGCTAGAGGTTGGGGATAAGAAGATACTCGGGCCAGAGTTGATTCAAGACACTACGTCTAGGATTCAAATGATTCGTGGTCATATACGGGTAGCCCAGGCAGAGAAAAGTTATGTCGATGCTAAGTGGTTCTTTCGAGAGTTTGATGTGAGGGATCAGGTGTTACTGCGAAGGGATTATGAGATTTGGGAAGAAGGGGAAGTTGTAACTGAGGTACGTGGGGCCATTTATTATTATTGAGAGGACCGATAGCATATATACTTGAGTTGTCGGAGCACTTGCACCATATTTATGATGTGTTCCATATTTGTTCGTTGAAACGGTATCTCCAGATGAGTTGGCTCACACTCACTTTGCGCTGAAGGAGATTTACTTACAACCTAATAATTCGTATGAGGAGAGACCGGTGGCTTTCTTAGATCATAGCGAGAGGATATTAAGGTTGAAGGTAGTTCCACTTGTGTGTGTCCAGAGGGAATAATATAATGTCGAGGAGTTTACTTGGGAGCGCGAGGATGAGATGCACGAAAAGTATTCAGAGTTGTTCTTACCAAGTATACTTTTATTTTTTGAATTTCGGGATGAAATTCCGTTATTAGGGGGAAGTATGTAACACTCCGTATTTTTAATGATTTTTAAATGTGGGATTAATTAAAATTAAATATGAAAAATTAATTTTTAATTAATTCGAATTAAAATAAATATTAACTAGCGAGATAAGGGTTAGTATTTATTGAAGTGAATTATATTGAATATTACTTAGTGAATAAAGTAATATGTGATTATGAATTCATTAAAATTGTCGCGAGTGAAAATACGATAATTACAATAATTAAGTCAGGACGCGCGTGTTAGTCGTGTCGGTACTCTATTCAATGAGATAGAAAGTAATTTACTTTGAAGTCATCCAAATGGTCATTTCGAATGAGCCAAAGTGTTCGTAAGGGTCGAGATAATTATAAAAGTTTACTCGGGGGTTTAGTTTGGGTCCTGGGGCAGTTTTAGGCCAGACTGGCATCCCGGGAGGGCATTTTGTTCTTTTGTATTTTGGGGGCAATAATAACTACGAATTTTCTAAGTGTAATATATCTGATTGGAGAAGGGGGTTAGGGTTAGTTACATGAGAAACAAAGAAAAATCACAGAGAGGACATAGGAGGAAGAGGAGAGGAGTTCCAAAGGCTAAAACCACCAATCTTACACCTTCTTGCACCGCCACCACCACCGGATTACAAATCAGAAAGGATGGAACACCAATAGACCTACATACAAAGGCAAGTTTAAACTTGATAAATTTCGAGTACATAATATATCCATGTTCGTGTAGGAACACTCTTCACATAATTATGTTGAAATTGGGTTGAATTGGAAAGTGAATTTGATGATTTTGAATCAGAACCATGTTAGGTTTAACTCAATATTGCATGTAGAAAGAAATTTATGACCTAAGGAGAAAAATCTGGGTTATTCTAAGTTCTTAAAGAGAAATTAAGAAACTAGGATTTATATGAAATTATCTTGAATTAGTCCCAATATTTGATGCTTTATGCTGAATTCATGATTCTTGTACGTTAATACTCATGTATTTAGGTTGTTATACATCTAGTACAATTATTTGGGAGTTTGTGATGATCTAATGGAGGTTTTGTTGATGATTTTGGATGAAAACCATAACTTAAGAAATGCAAAAATTCGATACCTGTAGGGGCGAATTGATTTGGCCCAGAGCCGAATTGATTCGGCAGCCAAGTTTTGGTCACCTTTTTTCTTTTTGTTCTGAATCTTTGGAAATCGTTCAGGGTTCATTGGTGGAATTTAATTTTAAATATAATGATAATTATATTGAAGTACGAGTAGGCCTAGATGGGATTTTAGGCTTGGTCCTATGAGGAGGAAATATGGACTAAATTTAATTAGTCCCTAAATTTAATTAGTCTTAATAGGGAGAAATACCTAATTGTTTGAATAATTCGAGTCACGAGAATTCGAGGAAAATAATGACTTATACTAGTAGGACATGAGTGAGTTACCTACTGATATTATGTTATGAAATGAGGAACCCACTTCGAGTGGCGAGAGATACTCGGGAATGCACGGTGAGAAGTAAAATGGAAATTAATTAATACGTAGAATATTCAGGATATAAATATACTACGTATGAGACTTATGATATAGGACGGGGGTATACCTATATCAATGATATAAATATATAGGTTATGCGTATCGCTATTGTATCATTTCTATGTGTATAACATACCTACGCTGTTTGCTATCAGGGGGAGGTTTCGCGTCGTGGACGGTCTTATGAGCTCATTGGGTTGATTTTAGACTCATACCCAGAAAATAGAATCTTAAACACGTGTTATCTGAGAGTATGATAGTTTCGACGGTTGAATGGGAGCATTGGTGCGGTGACCCATTTGGCTGGGGATTATGTTTGCCTCCAATATATGTGATTTTTATTTGTCGCTCGAGGGAGATACCACACCAACAGTCCTCTATACAGTGCGAGATGTACCAGGACATGATAGCAGAGTACGCATGCACCTAAGCTGAGTCTATAAGTGCCGTATTAGTGTGTATATATGTGATAGAGTGATGAATATATATATATATATATATATATACACTTGTGATATGTTTGACTGTGTGAACCTAGTAGATAACATGGATAGTGAAATCTAAAATAACTTAAGTATGTAAACACTTAACTTTGTATGTGAAAACTCTCTCACTCGAGATAAAAGATGTGAAAATATTCGTTAACATATTACGAGGGAAATATGGGTAGCTATTATGAGATAATAGATTTAAATATTAATGCGTTTGAACTAGTTAGGTGTGATAGCAATACCTAGAATGGTTAAGCGATATGTTAGATGTGCACATTAGTCGAGAGGTGAGATTTCTCAAGAGAGAGCCCCCATAACTAACATGTATATAATATCTTATCTTAACCATTTTAAATACTTGCTAAACTGTTTTAAACTATTTTCAGTCGAGCTCTGACTAGTTTCTCGCAAATCTATTTTCCCATGTGCAAACTATTTTAGGTGTCCATCCACAGGGATGCCAGGCATAGACTGTCAGATGATTTAACATTCGAAAGCTATTGTGGGAGTTGAAGGCCCTCGTATTCGACACCTCCACTATTATTCATTAAGTTCATGATCTAGTTATTTCAGTTGGGGCATGTTGCCCATTCTTAGTTATCATTTATTTTCGAGCGATATTGTACTCCTTTATTTCAGTTTGATGGGATTCAGTTTTATTATGGATTATAGTATTTGAGACTTTTGAACCTGGATGTTTATTCCAGTCTTATTTATTCAGTCAGATGGTTTCTTATTCAGTATTAATTTTATTCATGGGAATGGTGAATGTGGTCAATAGTTTAAATTGTTGGAAATTAATTAATGGATTAAAAGTTTTGACGCTAGCTTGATTAATTGTTAGGTGATTAACAAGGTAAATGTTTTTCGATAGTGATCCTAAGAATTAACCAACCAAATATTCTATTTTAATTTAATAAGGGACTTATCACCCTGTATTTAATTGGGAGGGGTTTCACAGAAGTAATTCGGCTAATGACACCCAAGGGAATGGGACAAGTCTCGCATAGCTGCAGCCACACTTGGGTTGACACCTAACATTATAGAAAACTCATTGTTGGTGGGACACACATCGTTTAGGACAAATCAAAACATATGTTCCTTAGGATACCGGAAAAATAGTGCTGCTTCTTAGAGATTCTAATGAACGAACGGTTACGCCATAAGGTGACTGGACGTAAGTTAAAAACCTTATAGTTGATGTTGTATATGCACTTGTACTCCAAACCCTCAAGGTAATTCGTGAATGATTTGGTTATGGGAACCACCATTTCAAGAAGAGAAGAAGACTTGGAAAATAAAAAGTAAATTGAAGTGTGGTGATGAAACTCACTTCCGAGTCCCTTTCTATGTCCAAAATCACTCAAAAAAATAATGGGTTCGACATGCTGTTTCAAAACTATTCCCAAGTACACCCAAGTGAAAAAGGAGTTCAATAAAGGATAGAAAAGTGATTTAGACCTGACCAGTATACCAATAGGCTGGACAAAGGATATGTCAATCGACATCCCCTTATTTTTGAAATTTCTCTACCTTCCCCTCTTGCATATATGTTTCAAATAAAGAACCTTTTTTGTCAAAGACAACCTATTTGCAAAAGTTTTCCAAGTGTTTCTTTCTACAAAGAAAAATAAACGCATGTTTTTCTTACTTACCTTTGCAACGAATAAAAACCTCAATGGAAAATTAAAGTGCATGTAGAATAGGTTGTTTAACTCAATATAAATTGAAATAATTAAAACTACATCCTGTACATATTCGTGATTATGTTTAAATTTTTTAGGTACAAAAGAAAAAGGAAAAAGGAAAAAAAGATCAAAACATCTATCGGGGAACAACTCAACACTTTCCAAAACCCCGTCAACTAAAAACACCATTTCAATCACCTCGGTGGATGAGCTTCCCCCGATGGTGAGTGGTAGATCCCCTACTCCCATAACATGAGCTTTCCTTAGAAGTGGAATGTGGCACTGTAAGGACCTGGGCATTTTCCACACATGGTCAAACACCGAAGTCATCTAGTCTTGAATGTCCTACATCCACGATGTCGATACATGAAAAATATTCAAAAGAATCGATCCAGCAAAATCAAGAAAGTAAGTAATAAAGGACGAGAATTAGAAGAAAAAATGCAAAGAAAAATAAGGAAATCATACCACTCTCTATAGAACCTCCCCGGGAAGGGGAATAAAACTGTCTATATCCTCCTAAGGGAGATAAGGCATCAAGACAATATTCCCACCACCCAATCAATTGTGGTAGGAAGGAATGGAAAGGTGATGGACATGAAAATCCTTTGTCACTATCATCGTGCCACCCCCGAGATGTGGGCTGAAGATACTGGCACACTGGTACCCCTCCCTAATCATGTTACTGATGGAGGCATACCCTCCGCATCATAAATGGAAGACAACATCAACCAACTGGTCGTGAAGTCTCGATAGTCCTATCTTACCGCCGTGTCCATATAAAGAAAATAAGGTTCGCCCTAGTCCGGAAGGAATAATGATAGTTCTTATCATCTTTATTATGGTCTATATAGGAGCAGATTCTGTCGGACATCGCATTGTCCAATTTACGTCAATTTTTTTAGCCTAAAAACAGTGTCTCTTGGTTTGTGTTAAGTACGAGAAATAAAATTTGTGTTAGGTAACATTGAAGTGCGACACCTAGACCTGATGGTTTCAATGGCATATTTTTCAAACATTATTGGGGTGTGGTAGGTAACGATGGTTTTAATGGCATTTTTTCCAACTGGGTTTCTTTCCAATATGATAGAGCGGGTGATAAACCAATGAGCATCTCTGAAATGATGGACGAAATTAATTTTAAGGGAACATCAAATGGCGGCAGCACCAGTAGTGATGATGAGGTGGTGGTTGGAGAGGATGAGCAATTGTGATGATGAGGTGGCATGAACAATAGTGAAGATGGTTTATGGATGGTAAGCTCGCTCCTCTATATGCACGTTAATATTATATATGTGTTGTCTTGCAACTCGTGTTGACTTGGGGCTTATGAATGTTTAATGTACAATTTTTCATGTAACTGATATGGATGAGAAGAAATTAACAGATGAAAGTGTCATTAAGCACATTGAACAAGATGTTGTAGTTTATACCAGGGCAGTGATGCTAGGGATACTAATTGAATAAGATGTTGTGGATGTAAGTTTTTAACTCTCTTAATTCATCAACATGTCGAATTATTACATATTGTGTCCTGTATAACTCCAAATCTCTTAGCATGTTTGATTAAGTCAAATAAGTCAAAACCTATTTTTTTCGAAACTACTTGAATGCCATTATTTTCACAATGTATATGTTGTTGATGGGATTTTTGGAATAATAATTTTCACAACTACGTATAATGAAATGGTAGAACTTGTATGTTTTTGGTGCTTTCACAAATATCTTGTATGTTTTTAGTGCTTTTTAGTGTTTCTACTGCTTCATTAAAGAACTTGAATATTCAAATTTCAGGTTGTCCACTGAAATGGTAGCATGCATTGCCATTGAAGAAATATTTATATTGGAGAAAATACACTCAAAAGTGTTGGTGAAAGACTAATTGGACTCATCACTTCAAGTGAAGAGATTCCCAATTTGCATAAGATTGGTATATCGAAAAATTATGACTTCTAAGTTAGAACATTCCGTGCTAAAAAATATGTATTGAGATGAACAATTCTCAGATTTCTCAATTTGCCTTATATATTGAGATGAATTTTTCTATTAATGAAATTTGAGCCATTAATTTTTATTGGGCTTATTGTCATGATCTATATTAGTGTTGTTGCGAATTATTTGTATTGTTGTTGTACTATTTTTGCCATGCGGGCTTTGTATTATTAATGAATTTTTGTTATGGTAAAACATGTTTTAAATTAACAGGTTGATAAATGTACAAAAAAAAGTTGAAATGTTGATGATTTTTTAGGGTAATATTATTTATAATTATTTTTTTTCTTTGATCCAAAAATTTGGCACAGTTCAAAATCGTGCCAAAAGTATACCAAAATTTGGCACGATTTTGAGTGTGCCAAAAGTGTGTCAAAATGTACTCAATCTGGCACAATTATAAACAGTGCCAAATGTGTGCCAGAAATATCAAATTCTGGCATGGTTTAAAAGTGTGCCAAAAGTATTCTTGTTTGGTGAAATCTGGCACACTTTCAAACCGTGCCTGAAAAAAATGACCATTTTGGAACACCTGATTTTGGCACTGTTCAGAACAGTGTCAGATTTGATTTGATACAGTTTTAAACCGTGCCAGATTGCTATTTTTGGTGTAGTACCTCCATCCCCACTGATTTCAAATCGTACGACATCTCCTTCACCCACCTCATGAACTTAGGGGGAATTAACAGTGGGACCTACACCTTACCCTCTATCACCTGACTCACCAACCTCTCTACTAGGTACCATATGTGTCCTATCTCTTTCGATAACAACCTTCGCATTTGGGAATGTAGGCCCGTAATCCCTACAGTCCTCAAGGACAGCAAGGGTAGAACGCTACTTATTCCCAGGAAAAGGCCAATCACTAAAAATCCAAAAAGTGCAAAACAAAAAATACAATCCAAAAAGAGAAAGGACAGAATGAAAGTCTAACCTAATCGCTCGTTAAGGCATTTAATACCACCCGCACATCCTTCAAATTTAAAAACTCCTTTTACTTCCTGTTTGACTTCCTCCACCGGTACAACCCCAAAAAGTTCTCCTCCTTACTCACCTTTAAAGAATAAAATCTAACATTGTGCCTGATCACCTCGTAGAACAATGTCTGTAGAAAGTGATACAAATTGTCAAGAAGGAAAAATGAGAAAGACAAGAAGAATATAAAGAAAGCAATAGGTTACCTCCAGAAGGTATGTGGGCCCCGTAAAAGTCTGTCGACAACACCAAATGAAAGCATCGAGAGAAGCATAAAGGTATGCCAATGTATAGCTCCCCCAATCATACAGATGAATCTCCGAGATGATCCTCAAGTAAGGGAGAAATCACAAATGGATGACATCACCACTCGTTGCACTACAAAACCCCCAACAAAAGTAATATAAACAGACAACCTATCGGCCTTACCTTCCACCTGTCGGTCTCATTGATTTGTTTAGGAAATAAGGTGTCCTTCAACACCCATACCCTGATTGACTCTCTAGAAATGATCCGCCCAAGATCTCTTATGGCAACTCGAACCGCAACCTTAGATACGCACAGAGTTTGGTCCACCACGATCTGATGACCCTCGCACTCTAACCCAGTAATTGATGAACATATATGGGCGTAACTGTCATCTATCCAACACCCAAGTGAAATTTATGGGTGTTGTCCCACCACCTCTCGCCCAAAGTGTACAACACCGCCGAAGAACATAAGGTTTCATCTAAAGCCTTAACCAGAGGGAAAAATCCAGTTGCCTCTACCATTAATTGCATTGCTTGAGGGTGTTTATCCCAAACATTATTTATCCCTCTCGAGCCACAAGAATGAATACTTGATGTTGCGATATCCAACTGCACACAAGTTGAAACCCTTTAACATCCCAAGGATCGAGGAGATAAAAAATCAAAAAAATTTAAAACAAATAACAAGCGCTCATGTAACCATTTGGGTTCTTCACCCTCATAGAACAACGGCTCCCCAGGTCCCGTAGCATAACACTCTCATTAAGAATAAGATAGAAACTATCATAGGAATTCTCAATCCTTAGTACTAGTGCCTAAGCATCACACCACTCCAGACTAGCCCAGTCGTCATTAGCCATCCAAGAATTGTCAGCTTTACCCACCATAAATTCTTTCAAAGAAATATGCTCGAAAATGAATGCTAGAGAAAGAAAGGAAGAAGATAAATGATATTAAAGGTGTAAAAAATGAAGGTGGCCTCCCCTTTTTATAAGGAGCCAGGGGGTATGCCGATCGACAGTCCCCCAGTCATACCTATTGGTAGCGATCCTTCACCTTCCCCCCAAAGCCCAGGAGTCCATTCCCTATGCCGATAGGCACACCTCTGCCTATGCCTATTGATAGTCCCCTAAAATTCGATCATAAAAAATCTAAGTAAAATCTAGAAATCACCCCCAAAATTCACAAAATATCCAAAGGATCAAGTAATTTAGTGGTTAAAATAATTCCCGACTTTATTTTTGGGATGTTTATTTTTAGTAAAAACGAACAGTTTTTTTAATTTGAAAAAGAATTCCTTTTATTTTAAACCTCATTCAATTGAGATCTGTATCTCATTCAAATGAGAATGAATTTTTATTAGAAGGGTCGTTCGAAGTTTTTATTCATGGAGCATCGATCGAGGGTATACTATTTTGACTCGTTAGAAGATTATTTGAAGCCTGTTCAAATGAGAATGCATTATCCTTTGAACGAGATTTTGTTTCGTTCTAACGAGTTTCTTTTCTCATTTGAACGAGCCTCAAATTCATTTGAATGAGTCACCGCCTCAAAATTTTGATTTTCCTTATAAATACATGTTTTGTGTTAAGAATTTTTACGACTTTTGTCAAATTCATTTCTGCATATATTTTGCAAAAGTTCTTCTTCCTTTAGAGTTCTAAAACAATTTTAATTCACAACATACATCTTGAAAATTGTTCTTGTGAATTTGTTTAGACCTTAGATTATTTTTAGTATCTTGCATAAACCTTTGTGATGAAGGCATTTTTATAGCTCACTTGTGAAACCTAAGGGAATTACTGCTGAAGACAAAGGTTGAGGATGGATTGGTGGATACCGAGGATGATTTTGTCGTCTGTGGATCGTTTGGTGACAAATGATATTCTTTAGAGAATTTATGAAGACTAGCGTGTTATGCTTGTGGCAAATATCAAGTAGTTTGTAAGTCGACTTTCTTATAGATTTTTAAAGTGCTGCATACAAGGTTTTGCCCAAAAGGGATTTTTCCTCAATCTTATGTTCTTGAATGCGTATATTCATTATCTTGTTTAGAACACATATTTTGCCTTCACACCTAATTTAATCCAAGATTAAAATCTGTTTAAAATTGGTGCTGTATGCGTGGACCATAAAATTGAAAAACACAAAAATAATTTTTTTGTTTGTAACCATCTTTGTCGAGCACGTTTTTTTGTTTCGCATTCTTATAGTGGTATTAGCACCTTCCACTCTTATGAGTGGTGTTGTAGAATTTTTACCTTTAAAATATAAGCTTCCATTGCTGTTTTCAAACTTTGTTAGTTAGTTATTTTTCATAACTTCTTGTTTTCCTACTTACTTGCTTTCAATACATGTTTTAAATACATGCTTTTCATTGCTTTGTAGCTAATTTAGTTTAGGTTGAGATTGATTGAACTCACCTAGGAATAATTTGGTTGCTTTGCTTTGGTGATGGACAAGGATAGTTTAGTGGGTTAGGTTGTTCTTGATTTTATGCCTAAGATATTTAACAGTGTATACCATGTATGCGCTATATTTATGACGTTGCGGATGTAATTTTTGGGATATTTATTGATGCCAAAGTAGGCTTTTATGAGAATTTAGGGGGTGACAACTCTATGTTTGATTAATTAATGAATTGATATTTTACCTTGATAAACTTGTCTTCTTATCTAATCATTTATACTAATTAACCCGAGCTAAGGGATATTATTCTCAATCTACAGTTTTTACTCATTTTGTTAATATTAGTTTCAATACATGCCTAGATTAGTATTTTTTCAATACATGCCTAGATTAGTAGTTTATTTAAACATTATATTTTTCACTTTTTTTGAGAAATAGTAAATCAATTAAAGTCTAGCACTCATTCCTCATGGATTTGATATTCAGACTAGCCGCTATACTCCCTGTAAAGAGTGTAGTCATAGTTTAGGTTTTTTGTATTGTGGTGGAATGCCAAACACCGAAAGCGTTCTTGTATAACCACTCAATTTTCCCCATAATTAGTGACACTGCATTCCCCCATCCTATATAAGGCACACTATGTCTTCTTCATTGGGATAAGAATCCAGAAACCCTGTTGTTACTTTGTTAAATTTGTTCTAGAGAGAGAGAGAGAGAGAGAGAGAGCTTGTGTATGTCTTCTATGTCCATTAGTGCCTTATTATAGTCAACACACTCTCACACTTTTTAGAGTGGATGTAGGCTAAGGCTAAACCACTTAAACCCTTGTGTTTGTCTCTATTTTCTCTCATTTCTTTTGTCAAATCGCTTATCAGTTTCTCTTTATTATATTTGTGAAACACTTGTATCCTGGGTGAATCCATTATATGATCTCATTATCATTAATTTGGCACCGTCTGTGGGTATGTGTATATCATTCTCATATTTATCTTGGATTTCTCTCTCATCTCTAGTTGTGATTTAAGTCCACCGTTGTTGGATTTGAATCACCATTGAAAGAGATTGGGTGGAGGAGTTCATCAGCTTCATATTCGATTCATACTATTCTCCGGGTTTTTGCACCCCTGGTATTGTTGTTTGATTTCTCTGATCGGGGACGCACCTCCAGCATCCGGGGGACCACCCCTAATTCTAACTAAAGAAGTTTAGTATGGATTAAGGAGAAAAGAGATTACCAATCCCCATTATCTTTGCCTTGGCAAGGAGGTGAAAGGAGGGCTTAAGGAAGAATCTTATGAGGAGGAGCACATATGGGACTACGACGAATGGTAAGAGATGACAGACATATCATACTGACTAGGTAAAACTCTTCCTCCTACTTACCAAGGTATAAATGATCATATGATCTTTAGAGTTAGCACATGAATAACACTTTCATGAGGCTTAACAAGGGTCAACATTTCATCGTCCTAGCCTAAAAGGGAATTATAGTTGAGACATTGTCCCATATAGAATATGTGGGATAATGAACACTGATCATCTCAGCCAAGGTCGCCGAAGGAACCATCCGAATCGGAGGGCATTGTGAGAGGAAAATAGTGCTAAATGGGACCCAAATAGAGTATCCATCTCTAGAGTTATCTCCGAGGTAGAAATTTCAGGTGATAATAGTACTGAAGATGAGAATCCTTGGAATAAATTGATCTAGAGACTAGAGGATAAGATCGATTATCTCATCAAAAGTCGAGACCCAAGTCACGAGGGATAGATGGATGATTCTCCTTTCGTAATAAGCATTGTCGGCTATCCGAACCTAAAAAGTTCAAACCACAAGTGATGACGCTCATATATGATGGAAGCACTAATCTTGTTCATCATATTAAAAAGTACTAGTCAGTGGTCGACATCTAATCCTATCCAGATGAGATGAGATTCTAGGTATATTTTAGCACTCTCACTGGTGCTGCCAATGCATGGTATACCGATCTGTAGCGAGGAGGGATAAAATATTTCAAACAGTTGGCCGAAAAATTTATCCATAATCTTTTTTCGGCATGATGCCTGCAAAATGCGTGATTCACATGTTAAACTTAAGGCAAGGAAAGAATGAGCGTTTAGACATCTCATATCTTGGTTTAATAAAGAGAAGTTTGAGGTTGAGGACTATGATCAAGTATTACGATGACATCCATCATTAGTGAACTCCAACCAGAAAAAATATATTAGAACCTTTCTAAAGATCCTCCTAAGTCGATTACAAAACTTCTGGCTAAGTTCGAGAAAATCATGAATGCGGTGGGGGGCATGATGGCTAAGAGAGAAGACCAAAAGGAGACAGGAAGCAATATATTTGGGCAAAAGTGAGACAAAGATAAGGAGAAAGAGGGGAAAAAGAAGTCAATCGATGAAAAGTTTGTAAAGTATACCTGACTTAATGTTAGTCCTGATCTCATTCTAAACGAGATCAAAGATGATAAAGAACTTAAATGGCCTGAGAAACTGAGGTCCCCTACCCACAAAAGAGACAAGAGAAAGTGGTTTAAGTTCCACCAGGATCACGTCCACATAATTGATAAATTCTATGTTCTAAATGATGAGATTAAAAAGTTATAAAATAAGGAAAGCAACAAAAGTACATCTACAAAGGTGGAAGCTTAGGATGACCTAGATCTCCCTGTAAAGTCGGGAAAAGTTATGTGTAATCTCCACATGATCTCGTTTGATGTTAAAATGATTTCAGGAGGAATAATGGGTGGAGGAATAGAGCCATCCGAAAGAAAGGCCCATGTTGTGGAAGCCAAGTATGGGTCAAAGATAATAGATGTTAACCTAATAGAATTTGAAGGAAAAACAGGCAAGCTAAAGAAAGTGGACATTGAGAGTCTCACAGCGGGGTTATCTAGGATGAATTTCAAAGGGATCCTATCTCCCACGATGACTCACTTATTGTTGGCAGATAGGTTGACGGCTACAATGTATCTCGTATCCTAGTTGACGAGGGAAGCTCAACCTATGTTATGAACTGGGACTGCTTGAAAGGTCTGAAACTCAATAACAAGAGACTCCTCCCATATCACCATCTCCTGATTAGATTCAGCAGTGAGAAGGTGCACCCATTGGGAATGTTTGAAATGGATCTCTATATGGGTACCCTGCCAAAATGATTGATAAGAAGAATAATTTTTTTCGTGATGAATGAAAATGTATCATCGACCTACAACATCATCTTGGGGGAGAGTAGCTCTAAAAGAGTTTGAAGTCGCCCTACACTGTGTATCTAATGATGAAATTCGTGACTTCTTATGGAGTAGGGGAGGTGAATTATGATCAAGTGGAAGTACGTGAGTTCTATTTCACATCGTTTGAGGATAGAGAATCCCATAAAAGGAGAACCACTTTTTATAATATTTATACCCTTGATCCAAAAAATGAAAAAAGTTAAAGAATGGAGAGTCTACGGAAGAGGTAGAATCCATCATCCTCAATGAGTATGAATAAAAAAATAACCATCCAAATTAGCTCTTCCTTTGAACCTTCCTTAAAGAAAGAACTGGTTGAATTATTGTCGAAGAGGCAAAACATATTTTCATGGAGTTATAATGACATGCCGAGTATTGACCTTGATATCATTTGTCACAAATTTGATGTTGACGATAAGGTAAAACTAGTGAAGCAAAGAAAATGAACTTTTGCTCGGGACAAATATGAAGTAATCCAGGAAGAAGTTAAGAAGTTGTAGACATTAGACTACATAAAAGAGGTCCAATCCCCATAGTGCCTATTGGATGTCGTCATGGTATAAAAACAGATGACAAGTGGAGTATGTGTGTAGACTTTATAGATCTTAACAGGGCGTATCCTAAAAACAATTTCCCTTTGCCTAGAACTGATCAAATGGTGGACGCCACTGTGGGGAATGAACTTATGAGATTCATAGACGCCTCTCCATGCTATAATAAGATCTCAATGTATGAAGAATACACCGAGAAGACGTCTTTCATCACAAATAAAGAGACCTACTATTATAAAGTTATGCCTTTCGGCCTGAAAAATGTTAGTGCCATTTATCTGAGACTTGTTAAAAAATTCTTAAAGATTAGATCGGTAAGCGATGGAGGTGTATGTCACTGAAATGATGATAAAAATTCTGAAGGCCGAGAATCATGTAAAGGATTTGGATAGAACTTTTAACACTATGGACCAGTACACGATGAAGCTGAATCCAACTAAGTGTATCTTTGGTATTAGCGCTGGAATGTTTTTGGGGTTCATAGTCAATCAAAGGGGAATTGAGGCTGACCCAGCTAAGATAAATTAATTGATCGACCTAAAAAACCCAAGAAACACAAAATGAATTCAAAGACTGACAAGTAGAGTTATTGTGCTCAACAAGTTCATATCGCTAGCAATCAATAAGGTCCTACCTTTTTTTAAAATTTTACAAAAAGTGTTTGTGTGGGATGAAGAATTCAAAAGAGAATTCAAGGAACTGAAAGCCTATTTGGGCTCACCCGATGATTTTGTATCATCCCATTCAAGGGGATAAATTGTATTTTTACCTAGATATCTTTGAATCGACAATCAGAGAAATAGTCGTCTGAGATGATAATAGGACCTAGAAGCCGGTATACTATAACAGTAAAGCTTTACAAGGGGATAAGATAAGATACCCAAAGCTGGAAAAACTTGCATATGCCTTGATACACATGTTAAGAAAAATAAAGTCATACTTCCAATCTCATATGATGGTAGTACTCATTGACACACCTCTTTGGTAAGTCATTCATAAACTTGAGAAATCGAGTAGGCAAATAGTTTGCTCAGTTAAGCTGAGAGAGTTTAATATCATTTATCAGTTACGAATTTCGATCGAGGGAAAGGTTTTGGCAGATTTTATGGTAAATTTCACTTGGAAATCATTCGATGAGACGGATGCGAAAATCTAAATTTAGAGTCCAGAATAAACTGAAGGCTCAGAATGAACTGCTGAAGTCGACACCACAGTTAGTGATCCATAGCCATATTTATTGCTAAAAAATGGTGCCCTTGTTGAAGGCCTATTGTCAAAAGTTATGCCCCTGGAGGATTTTATTTATTGATGGCTCGTCTTGCACAGTTGGTAATAGGGTTGAGCAGATTTTATCAACCCTAGATGAAACGATATAGAGTATGCACGGAGGTTTAATTTTAAGGCGTTCAATAACGAATATGAGTATGGTCCTTACTAGCCAGACTAGCGCTCATAAAGGAGCTAGGTGTCGGCTAACTTATTGCCCATAACGATTCACAATTGGTAGTGAACTAGGTACTAGGAATTTGTGACGCAAAAGATAAGAAAATGTCAAAAAACTGCAAAAAATGAAGATGAAATTTACAAATTTTTAGGGAGTAAAAGTAAAGAGAATTTCGAGAAGTGAGAACAAAAAAGTGGACGCCCTCAAGGCTTGCTTCACCTAGAAAAGTAGAGAATCAAAGAATTTACCTATCGATATCCTCTAGGAGACTAGCATCGACCGTGAGGAGGACGACATTACAAAGTATTTTAACTTGAACTTGGGACCATCTTAGATGGACCATATTATTGAGTACTTGAGGGACGAAAAGATCCCAGAGGATAAGGCCAAAAGAATAAAGGTACGCTATCGAGCCACTAAATTCACCATAATAAGGAATGTGTTGTAAAAATGGGGTTATCTTCTCCCACTGTTGAGATGTGTGCATCTGACGGTAGTAAGTTATGTGCTTAAAAGATATTCACGAGTGGAGTTGTTGTGACACCCCTCCTAATTAAATACCGGGTGATCAGTCATTTATTAAATTAAATCAAAGTTTTTGGTTGGCTTATTCTTAGCATCACTATCGAAAATAAATTTTTCTTTATTTATCACCTAATAAATAATTAAGCTAAGTGTCAAAACAGTTAATTTTATAGATTAAGTCCCAATGATAAGAATTTTACACATAAACCATTTAAATGAACACAATTATAGTACTGAATACCAAACCATTCAACAGAATTAAATAGATTGGAATAACATCCTAATAAAATATCTCAAATCGTAGGACAATGCAATAATTAAAACAATCCCAACTAAAACTGAATACTGAAGTAAATGCAGAGTACAAAGTCTCTCTGAACTAAATAGAAACTGGAAATGGCAGACACATGCCCTATCTAAAATGACTAAGTGAAGAGCTAAGATGACAAGGATAAAGTCATCTAAATGCAAAGACCTGCAACTCCCACACTAGCTGCAACACGTCAACCATCCAAAGATCTAAGTCTGACGCCCCTGTGATGGGCACCTGTAATACATATATATATATATATATATATATATATATATATATATACAAGAGAAGGAGAGATGACAAGAAACGGGTCAGAGCCCGAGTATAAAATAGCTTTTAAAACAGTTTAGAAAGTATATAAAATGCTCACCAGTTGATATTACATACATGTTAGTATTTCTTCGCTCACTTGGGAATTCTCACCCCTCAACTAGTGTGCACACCTAACGTATTACTAAATAAGTATGGATAAAGCTTACCCAGTTAACTAGTCTAACCCAATCTCCTCTCATTAATCTCAATTCACGTGATCCCATAACTATAATTTATACACGATAATTTTTTCATATAAATTTACCAAGCCAGCTATATACATCTCATTATAGCCTTACGTTCTCAAACACTTAATTTATTTAATATCAATTATTCAATTTTATCTACTTATAAGCACAGTAGATGAATCACAAGTATATATACTTATCACTCATAATATACACACACACACACACACACACACACACACACACACACACACACACACACACACACTAATAGAGCACCCCACATAAAATCTATGGTGCTGGCATACACAACTATCAAGTCCCTATTCCTCTCGTACAAATGAGGGAAATAATAGTTCGAACTCACTCACGAACTGTATTGACACAAAATAAACATATTGGAGGCGAAGCATAGTTCCAAGTCACTAAGAGGTCAGTACATACCCTCACGTCTCTTAGGAGCGTCTGACTATCATTCTCAGATAGCCTTTACCAAGGATCCTATGTTCTGGGGTACGAGTTAATATTCCCCATAAAGATCACATCAGAATAAGACTATCCCCGCATGTAAACCTCCGTGATAGCAAGTAGCGCGGGTATGATTAAACACAAATATTTATATAATATATATACATGCACCCATATATATATTTACATTATTCGAATAGGTACACCCACGACCCATAACATATTCTAACCATACGTGGCACGTAGCACCCGAGTCCTACGTATAATTAATTCACCCTTTAATATTCTCAATTACCGTAAGTTCCCAAATACTTCTCGACCCTCGAAGTGTATCATAAAATAATATCAGTAGGTGTATTCTATATAACCCACTATCCTAAGTCGTCATTAACTTACACAACACCCAATCTATCACACACACGATTATAACCCATTTTATACCCTCGTGACCCTACCGTTAATTCTCACATACAGTCGCACTACTAGTACCCTAACCACAAACCTACTGGTCCTTCCCACGTCCTATTAGGGTAAATAAATTATGGATATGGGTGACCACAAAGCGGTGTTGGGTTAATCATTAAAAAGGGAACAAGTTTCAAATTCCAAAAGGGGTCGATCGATCGATCATATATTGCCCAAATTCTGCAGATTTAAGCCTACGAGTTTTAATCAAATTTATCCTCAAAACCTCTATTAAATCAACCCAATATCCCAACCAAACATCACAAACAATATAGTAATAGGCATGAACTATTTCAAAAGTAAAAAGTGCAATAAATCCTTAAGGAATCATCGTTCAATTGGGCAATTCAAGATTATTAACTCAAACCCTAATTTTGCATGATTTTTCAAGCACTTCAATATTTTTTCAGATTTCTTTCTCTAATATCATTACAAATTGGTGGTTCATACTCTACACCTGATAAGGAATTCATTCTACATAGATTCTCCTTAAACATGAAAATTTATTCTTCCAAAACATAATCTTCATAAAAACATGCGATTATTCTTCCTACTCTAACATGGATGTATTATCAACTCAAGAACAATAAGATAGATACTTGCCTAGAAATTGAAGGTCTGAGTTGTAGAAGATGATGGGTATATCTACGCTCCTCATTCTCCAATTTACGTATTGGTGGTGGAATTGGTGGGAACGGTATAGGATTGATGGTTCTCCCCCTTGGAAACCTCCTCCCTTCTCTCTTCCTTAATCTCTCTGCAACTCAAGTGTTTCTAACCCTCGAAGGCTCCAACTTGCATCAGATATAACCCTTTAATTTTCGTCATTAATTAAGGCCCAAAATTAAAAATTACAAAAATGCCCTCCCGAGTTGCCAGTTAGGCCTAAAATCACCCCGAAACTCAAACTAAACCCCCAGGTACACTTTTCTGACCATCTCGACCCTTCTGGATACATTAGTACACTCAAAATGACAATACGGATGACTTAAAATTAATTCACTTTTTATTTCATTAAATTAGTCCCGACACGACTGGCACGCGCGTCCCGACTTAATTCCATAACTGTCGTATTATTCACTCACAACAACTTTAATATTTTTATCATCATATATTACTTTAGTCACTAATTAATATTCAACATAATTATCATCAATAAATACTAACTATCATCACACTAGTAATTATTTAATTAAATCCGGATTAATTATAAATAAATTTTTTCCGTTTAAATTAATTAATTCCAATCCCATAATTAAAATAAAATATGGTAAAAAATACGGGGTATTACAGTTGCACGATCTATATCGGAGGAAATTCGTTGGCAAAGATTGACTGAACTTGGCTAAGGATGCAATCGAGTATGTTCTTAAATACGACAAGTGGCAAAGGTTCGCCAACATACCTCATCAGCCACATCACCCATTATCTCGTATCTCGGCCCTATGTACCTTTTCAATGTGGGGGATCGATCTGGTCAGCCTACTTTCGAATGCTAAAGGGAACTTCTATTTCCTTATTGTTACGATTGATTATTTTTCAAAATGGGTGGAGGCAGACGCCATGGTAACTATCTCTAAAGAGAAGTGTTTTAGATTCATTTAGAGAAATATGATCTAGTGATATGGACTCCCAAAAACTATGATATTAAACAACTGAAATCAAGAACAAGTCCCTCGATACCTACTATGAAAGGGTCGACACATAGCATTTCTTCTCACCACCAAACTGACCTCAAATAAATGGTCAAATTGAGGTGTCCAATCGGACTATACTATATGGAATAAATAACAGGTTTGAAGATGCCAAAGGAAAGTGGGTTGATGAGCTTCACAACATCTTATGGGAATATCATACCATTGAAAGGACGCCAACAGGAGAAACACATTTTATGCTAGTATATGGGTCGAAGGCTGTTATCCCAACTGAAATCAGGTTGCCAAATCATAGAATCCAGACATATGATATGGAGTAGAATTTGTAAGAGAGAAGACTTGACTTAGACCTTATTGAAGAGCGTCGAAAAGAAGCGTAAATACGACAATCGACCTAATAATAGAGAGTTACAAAGTTCTACAACAAAAGAGTCAAAACTCATCCAATTAAAGTTAGTGATCTCGTACTAAAAAAGGTGATCCATAAAACTAAGAAACTCTATACAAATTGACATGGGCCATACAAAGTCACAGAAGAAGTATTTCTAGGAATCTATCGTTTGGAAAATTTGGAAGGAACCATTCGCAAATTTTGAGAATGCTGATCATCTGAAGAAATATTATAATTGAGGCTATGTAATAGCTTGAGAGCACTTTCATCAAATGTAATTGAATTTTTTGTGAGAAATATGAATGAAATGAAGTGTTGTCGCATATTGTACAAATTTTGATTTTTTGGTTATCATATACTCATGAGATCTCTCTATCGATAATATGATAATGATTGGAGTCTCATCTCCAAGGCATGTCTCAATATAAACCTTAAGTGGTAGGAAAATTAATATCATTATTTTATGGTCAAAGAAAAATGAAATCTCTCCCTCGGCGATATAAGAGTGCTTGGGGTCTCGTCTCCTAAGCATGTCTCAATATAAACCCTAAGGGGTGGGAAAATTAATATCATCATTTTATGGTAACATTTAACATCATTATTTTATGGTGAAAGAATAATTAAATCTCTCTCTCTCGGTGGTACGAGAATGTTCGGAGTCTCATCTTCTAGGCATGTTTTAATATATACCCTCAAAGGTAGGGAAATTAACATCATTATTTTTGGTGACACTTAACATAATTATTTTGTGGTGAAAGAAAAATAAAATCTCTTTCTCAGCGATACAAAAGTCCTTGGCGTCTCGTCTCCTAGGCATGTCTCAATAAAAACCCTAAAAGGTGGGAAAATTAACATCATTATTTTATGGTGACACTTAAGAGTATTATTTTATGGTGAATGAAAAATGGAATCTCTCTCTTGGGGGTATGAGAATGTCTGGAATCTCATCTCTTAGGCATGTCTCAACATAAACCCTAAGAGATGGAAAAATTAACATCATTATTTTATGGTGACATTTAACATCATTATTTTACGATAAAAGAAATATGAGTTCTCTCTCTCTCTCGGCGGTACGAGAATCTCTTGTCTCCTAGGTATGTCTCAATATAAACCCTAATAGATGGAAAAATTAATATCATTATTTTATTGTGACACTTAACATCATTATTTTAATGGTTAAAAAAAAGGAAATCTCTCTCTCGGCGATACGAGAATACTTAAAGTCTCATCTCCCTGACATGCCTAAATATAAACCCTGAGAGGTGGGAAAATTAACATCATTTTTTTATGGTGACACTTAATGTCATTATTTTATGCTGAAAGAAAAATTAAATCTTTCTCTCGAGGTAGTTTAATGCTTGGAGTGTCGTCTCCTAGGCATGTCTCAATATAAACCCTCAGAGGTGGGAAAATTAACATCATTATTTTATGGTGACACTTAACATAATTATTTTGTGGTGAAAGAAAAATGAAATCTCTCTCTCGGTGGTACGAGAATGCTTGGAGTCTCATCTCCCAAGCATGTCTCAATATAAACCCTGAGAGGTAGGAAAATTAATCTATTTTTTTTATGGTGACCCTTAACATCATTACTTTATGTTGAAAGAAAAATAAAATTTCTTTCTCGGGGGTATGAGAATGCTTGGAGTCTCGTATCCTAGGAATGTCTCAATATAAATCTTGAGAGGTGAGAAAATTAACATCATTATTTTATGATGACACTTGATATCATTATTTATGGTGAAAGAAAATAAAATCTCTTTCTCGGAGGTACGAGATGCTTGGAGTCTCGTCTCTTAGACACGTTGCAATACATACACCGAGAGGTGGAAAAATTAATGTCATTATTTCACGAAGACAATGAACATCATTATTATATGGTCAAAATGAAACATCATTAGTATATGGTGAGTAACAGAGTAGAAAACTAGAAGTATTTAGACATAATGACAAATGTAGAGTAGAACATATCATTATTACTCACAAAAACAGACAAAATAACCTCAACAAAGGGGCACAAAGCATTGTTAAAATCCCAAAACATGGGGCGAGATTAATGTTTAAACAAAATAAGTTGGGCATCAGAGACCACACATGGTCGTGCAAAAATATCAGAAATATAAAAAGTCAAGTCTCAACCGCTAAATCGCCTGCTACAGTAGCTTCAGGGACAGTTGATTCCTCTTGAACAATGGTCGCCTCTTGGTCACCAACCTGATGTTGTACTTTGGCAACTTGAGTCATCTCGTCACCTCCAGTCTTGGCCTTAATGGGCCCTCAACCTGAATCTCCTACAGAGCAAAAATGGTTTAGGATCTGAGAAGCTCAAAGAGTTGAGAGTATCAACCACTTTAGGGTATCTCGTGACAAGGTTTGGAATTGGGTAACCACCCATCGACACATAGCCTTAAACCCTTCTCTAGGTACAGAATAACGTACCCAATAAGATCCTCAGACCATTTGTACTGGCCCACGGCCTACTCACAACTGGTCTTTAAAAGATCCTTCTCGGCCTCATCTCGCTGCTTCAATGCTTCTCCATAATCATCTTTCAAAGCGACAAGATGAGCCCTGTATCGATCTCGAAGCCTGATCAGATCCTCTTCATGAGCAACTTTATTATCGCCCATTTTTTTTTCTTCATATCGGCCATCTTCTGCTCGGCTTACTCAGCTAGTTTAATTTTTGGTTCACTCTCCACCACCCACTGATGAAGGTGCTGAACAGAAATGACAGATTGCAACAAGTAAAAAACATGACAAATAAAAGTAAGTATGTGATGAGACAACATTTTGTAAAAAACTTGAAGTACAATTGTTACCTGAGTGACCCCATGAAGAGAAAAGGATGACACTCTGGTGCTCTGAGCATCAAAGAAGCGATTGTTGCATGGAGGTATCATCGCCGAGATGATCTCTTTAGCTTTGGTTTGTCTCCTAAGAAGAGACTCAGGATTAAGGGTCCGCTGAGCGAGACGCGACAGCCGACGCGTCGTCAGAAATAAGAACACCGAGGGTAGGAGGTTATCTCGAAAGTATGGTTTTCTTTTGATACTGAGAGGCAATCCCTAACCCAGTAGCGCTTTTCCTTTTTCAAATGCCCTCTGCTGCTTTTGGGCCAGCAGTCGTAGCTTTTTTCTTACGGCCTATCGGCTGGGCAGTCCCCCCCTTCAATTTGGATAAAATGTTTCCAGTGATTGGAACTTCCATCTGATACATGTGGTCAGGGGTATTCTCTGGAGGATCTGCAAAATGAAAAAGATTAACTATTAGTATTGGCTAAAAATTAAGATGACATTAAAAGTTAGTAAAATTTCAAATAGCATAAAATCTTAGGAAGAGACTTTAATGGGGCTGACCCCATTACGATAAATTGTAGGATTTTGAGCTTGATCAGCTCCTCAAATAATATTATACCATCATGTCCTCTTAATTGGTCAATACTCTACTTATTACTCATACTAAAATCACGGTCAACTTTGGCCGAGACATTAATATTATCCTATTTTTTGGGCAACTTAATTTTTGTGTTCACTATCGACTTATCTTCGCGAAACTCTCACAAGCCAAAGATGAGAAAATAACGAGACTTCCAATAATGATTGGAAGTCTGGTTCACATGTAAGAGCTTTTAGTCTAGTTTTTAGGCGATGAAGTGATAGTATCAAGGTTGAATTTTATGGTAGTAGTCAAATAGCATGCTCAGAAGATGTTGAGGGCAAATTTTCCTCACAAGTAGGCCTTTAGAGAATGACTGAACCCATAACATTCCTCCAAGCATTGGGGGATAGTTGTGTTGGGGCATTGCTAATAGTAAAAACATTCTCCCTAATTACAAGACCAAAAGAAAGTCGAAAGCTTACTTTGAACGCTTGCTTGTAGACGACAATCTCATCTTTATTCTTGAGGTCATAGGCCCTCTCATCCTGAATCGAGACTCTTGTATGTATTAATGACTCAATACCATATAAATGTCGCCAGATGATTAGTATCTTGGATGACTCTCTTATAAGATGAGGCAACAGTTGTGCCAATCTCAAAAGTTTCCTCCTCTTCATCCTCAACGACAGGAGCCTTACCACGTTTTCGGCCTATATATGCCTTATCAGTCTTAAGAGTTATTGGTTGGGGCATCATAGGAGGTGGAGGAATGTTATCTCCAGTCTCGTAGTAAGAAATATCATAGATTAGGGCTCAGTATCCTTACGCTGACGAGATGAGGTGCTAGGATGATCTCTATTACTCGATTCAATAATGTATATTCACTCGACTAAGCCAAGATGAGCCTTATGGCCTCATCAAAGGAATCAGAGGAATGCGAGTTAGTAGTCTCAACACAAAGGTTCAAATGCTCAAATGGGCTATAACCTTTAGAAGACGACATACTATCACTACTAATGACGACAAAACTTGGAGAATTAACTTCAAATGTAGTGTCTAGGTTGGAAAAGTTGGCCAGACACAAAGAAGGAGGAACTATAGCTAAAGGTCTTGAAGTGAAAGGTGTTGGGGGAACACTCTGTCGATGAGAGCTACATCCGTTAAATTGGGACTTGACCAGTTCCCTCTCTCGATGCACATGTCGAGAAAAACCAATTCCTAATCAAAACCTAACACAACCAATAAACTACTAGAAATTCCTATGATCACCACCCAAAAACCACTACAGAGGGAGGTGCAAAGCCCAAAAAAAATTGTTGAAAAAAAGAAAGGAAAAAAATAAAAAAAGCAATAATGAAAAGAGAAAAAAGAATGTTTCAGAGAAACCTAAAATAAAAAGAATATTGAAAAAGGAGAGGACACGTCGGAGAAGGTGATCGAAGAAGGCTAAGGAGGCGTAATCTTAGAGACAGAAAGAGGGTTATAGTTTTTGTCTGTTTTGGAGGTTTGGAGAAATAGAATAAGTGAGCGAGGAATCAGGCCTAAACCAAACTTTAACTCTCAAAATGGGAAATGATGAGATATGGCTTTCTTGGATAAGGATAGCATGTAGACTATGCGCATAGGACAAAGATGCCTTAGAAATTACAACAAATATCTTCAAATCACACAGCCTCTAACGCAACCAAGGGATGATCAATAATTAGTAGATATCTCATAGTGGGAAGTGATCTGAGAGCACATGGGGTCGATATGATTGTTATGTCTGCCAACCTGACCATTTTTTTCCCAAGTATGACTGACAGTTAATAGACATCTAGGCCACCAATGTCGTGACCGATAAGCCATTCATCAGGATGAGAGGAGACACTAAGTGGAGTCATTTTGAAGATAAAGGGGACCCAATTTAAACCTCATCCTCTTATTAACACAAAAGGCTAAGGTTTAGGAGTAATTGATATACATAAGTATATTCTCGTCCAGATGGCACCCAAGTATATAACTACACCACAGTATCGTCTCAAAGGCAATACCCGTTTTCTCACCTATACCTGGTTTGTACAAGTATAGTTTCAGCCAGACGACACTTTAGTATCCAACCAAAGATGATAATCTCATCTCATAAATGAGACCAACCTCACCCTTACTAGTGGAAGAGTTTCGACCTCTGTATACACCCCATTCTAGTACCTTTCAAATACCTCCTTAGGTCCCTAACACCATCCCTTTCACCCTCGGACCCTAAGTCATACTCTAAACACTAGCCTAAAGTCTACCAGGCACTTTTGAGCGAAGTTTGACTTTTTTCATCTCTCAAAATTGAGAGTAACGCAATACACTTTCATAGGACATTGAATTCCCATTCCAACGGTCCATATCGTATGCAGATGATCCTTACGGTTCGTGCGTGCTAAAATTTTTACTCCAGACCCCTATCCAGAGGCCACCAGGAGTTTTGATCTCCATTTGACTTTAGTCAACTATTAAAATCGAGAGTAGCTCAATGCACTTTCATAGGGCTATGAATACCCTTTTCAATAGTCATACCCTGTGTAAATCGACCTTATTGTTCACGCGTACTTCCCCTTTTACTCAATACCCTAGCCTAGAGGCCATCGGGGACTTGTGAGCTCCGTTTGACCTTAGTCAATTCTCAAACCCTGGGGTTTATCAATGCACTTTCATAGGGCTATGAATAACCTTTCCAACGGTCCCGATCTTGCACTATTTAAAACTTAAGGTTTGCATTTTATGCCATTTTTTTTCCTTTTGAAAATGTTTATTTTGAACTACCTATAGGCACCCTAGCTCTTTGCCTATTGGCATAATGGTAATTTACTTAGCTCTCAAGCCAGGGGGTATGTCGATAGGCATGTCAAGACCTATGATGATCGGCAAACCCCCGAACCCTAAATTTTTTCTACTTAAGGAGGCCATGACCTCATTCTCAAGGAACCCCTTCTTGAAATCTAGAGAGCTCCTGCCTTGAAATCAGTGCGCTACCTTCCAAAAACATTATATTTCAAACATTCTCTCCATATTTCTTTACATCACTTTCACTCCAACTTTTCCATCCATTTCACCACAACTTCACCACCATAAAATATAGCATACATCACTTCAAAGATGAGGAGCAAAGCTTCATAGAAGGACTAATACTATCCCTTTCTCGCTCATTTAACTAGTTTCATTTATCGCACTTTATTACTCTTAGCATATCTTTTTCTTTAGTTTTACTTTACCGCCCTTGATAATCCTTTTTATCACATATATACACAAAAATATAGTTTCATAAATCCCCCCCCCAAAAAAAAAATAGGGTTTAATCCTTAAACCCCAAATTGGAATTTTCCTCCCATTTCTCTACACTTTCTCTACTTGTGCACATTTTTCAATAAACTAAAAATAAGAAAATTCTGGTTTTGGGTTCATGGATTAAATTTCACCCTTGTGTGTTATCGAACTACATGGACTTTGATGCCAATTTCAACTATGTAGGCATCCCTAGTTCACCACAGGACTCGAGTCCTCTTTTCATATCTTTCTACATATATACACAGTAGTTTATCTATTTTTGCTCGTTTAGCGATCCCATTTCCATGTGTGCTCGTTTGTTCATAATGAGTTTAATCTAGGGCATTTCTCATAGTTATATACCATTATATATATTAAATTTTGGTTCTTTAATGATACCATTGACATGTGTGCTCATTTGTTCACAATGATTTTAATTTGGTGTATTGCTCACATTTTTATTTCATTCGTGCACACTCCTTCGATTGATTCATTCCCGTCCTCCCCATGATGTGGACACGATAATATCACTCGTTATGTACACACACACACACACACACACACACACACACACACACACACACACACACACACACACACACACACACACTTTTCACACTACTCAATTTAGACCTTATTTAGGAGACAAAGGAGAATATTTTTATAGCCCATGAGAGATCGAAAGGTTGGAATGGGTGCCTAACACCTTCTTATTCTGTAACTTTGTCCTCGAACTAGTAATCTACTTGGTTTCATATGCATTAGTTTGTCTTGTAATGTCTCTTCTTTAGGGATGACTATATATGTTGCCTGTTTTGAGAAAAATCGGCTAGAGATTCTATTATTTATATTCTTACCCCCTCGACAATGGTTGATTTATGTCTGTGGGAGCCCGTGAATACCGCCTGAGTAGTAAAAGGAAGTTATTTTCCTTGATCCCATTCTCCATGAGATAGTAACTTTTCCGTCAGGGTGAACCCATATTGGATTTTCCCCATTTTAATCCGAGAATGGCCATAACCTCAGACGAAACTCATATTACAAGCCATCAGAGGTCTAGAAATAGGTGTGTCGGTCATAGACAAACATCATATCTCATCTAAACTTTTAGCATGGAATCGAGCACTGTAGACTGTGATACCCTGCCCTAAACATTTTAGTTTATCTCATATAAAGTTGTGATAATACGAAAAATATGGAAACTTGGAAGATTATGACTAGGTTGTATTTCTATTTAAACTGATATGAAGGCTTCAGGATAACTATTGAAAATTTGTGGGTAACAAATTAGATGTGGAATAAAGAGAATTACTGGATTATGGATTATAGGATTTTCTGTTATAATTTGTGTAGGCTTCTTCTACGACTTTGGAAACTGATTGGGGCAAAACAAAGGAGTTTTTAAGTTTGGCCGTTCTAATGACGAAGGGTGTTGTACGAACGAGGAGGAATGTCATTTGAACAACGAGGACCGTCATTTGAACGACGCCTGATGTCTGACGGTCCTGCAAAATCTTGCTTTCAGCATTTGAATGTTGATCCACATTTTGTCAGCGCAGGGCCTGACTTTCTGAATGAGGGCAGACGATAGGGATTTATCAAGTCCCGAGTTCTGCCAATTTGCTACCACCATTGACCAAACTTCATTAATATTAGAACCTTATTATGTGTATATATCACAGGGAGGTGTGTGATATACACCTAGAAGAGACGAAGCCATTCTTATTATTCCTCTCCATTTTCCTTGGGTCGTAGTAGCTACACTCACATCATAAAATATCTACTCTTTCCACTGTTAAAATATCTACTCTTTCCACTATTAAAATAGAGTACCCTTTAAGGACACCTTTAGAGGTGGGGTGGGGTGGGGGGTCACCCATATTCTCCACCTCCACCATTTTGGAGTCTTTGAGGTGGGATTTACTAACCTTGGTTTATGTTTATTGATGAATATTATTTCAGTTTGTTATTTACATGTATTAGGCTAAATATATGTGGGTATTATGGTAGTTGCATCAATGAAGTTGTTGACTGATTTCTATGGTTTCATTGGTTTGAACAAATGTTTTAAATGGAGTTAGAACTGAATATAAGTACAGATTACTATTTCACACCATTTGAGTTATAAAAGTGTGTGATAAAATGGCTATAATGTATTTATAGGTTTATTAAATACATCCTTAATGTTTTAAAGAAAAAGGGGTATTTAAAAAAAAGATTAAATGAATTTTTAAAAGTGTTATAAAATTCAGAATGCTATTCATGAGCATTTTATGAAATAAAAATGTGTTGGTGTGAGGTTTAAATATAAACAATATGATTTTCATGTAAAAAATTACATTGGGCATGTTGAGACATTTTTGAGATACAAAATGTGATTTCATATTTGAATAATAAGGATTTGTTTAAAAGGAAACTTTCACTAAAATGGGTTAATTAAAATGGGTAGAACTCACATGGGATATAAATAGGGCTAATATGTAAGTATTGACTAATATGGGTGTTTAGTGTTAAAACTCATTGTTGATGTAAAAAACTAGATCGCTCTAATTTTTCAATCACAGATAAATAAATAAGACAAAGATTTTTAAAGTGGTTCGGCTAGGAATAAAGCCTACGTCCACTGTTATGTTATTGCTGAGTGTTTGTGGAATTCTTGATTACAAGTTCTCTCAAGAAATTCCGGTCCCTTTGAATGAGGGAGATACAATGTATTTATAGCCTTGAGGCTGTACATGAAAGGTCCAATACATTAAATGATTTACATATGAAAGGGTAATACATTTAATGCAACGTGTGCGTCAAGAATACAATGGATAGTCGAACAGTTGTCCGTCTGATAATTAATGATACGGCCGAGATGCAGTTCGGACCGCCTTAGTTGATTGTTGATCAAAAGTTCCTCGGAGTAGTTAGAGTACCTCGGTGCGTTGGAGTTCCTCGGTGTGATAGAATTCCTCGGTGTATTCTTGTTGCTCGGAAAGAAACATGGCTGGTCGGGAAATGATCTTCCTCGCTGCTATTGTGCCACGTAGATTGACACGTGTCTTCGTGTTATTCGTCCATATCAGCATATTAATTTTGGTATCAACAGAAGCCCCCAATGTTTCATATTTCGAACTTTGAGGAGTATGGAACATTCTTGCTCGGTATATGGCAATATTAAATGTCCTTCCTGGGTTTCAGGAACACTGTATTCAAATTTCCTTCTTATTTCGCAGTTTCCGCCTTTTTTTTATAAACGCTTCGATCTTCGTGCAATTTTTGTCCTTTTAGCCGCCGGAAGTTTAGTAATTTCTTTTTGGTAATCATTTCTTTCGCCGCTTCCCAATGCAAAGTATTTAAACTTCTTTGGTAACCATACCGTCGTCTACGTTTTTCATTCTCTGCATTCAAGCTTTCTCTTCTCTTCTTCTCTTGTGCGTTCATCTTTGTTTCCGTTCGTTGTCAACACATCTCCTTTCTTTCTGTAAGATCTTCTTTCTTTCTTCTGTATCTCTTTTATTCAATATGGTTTATATTGTGGAATCTGTTGAGAAATTCCGTTCTGATTTTTCCATTCCCTCGTGGGTAACTCTAGAGGTTCTTTCTGAGCCTTTAGATTACTTTCGATTGGCTGAGGGACATTGGTTCCCCAGTCTTTTTGTTGCTGAATGCGGTTTTTCCTTTCCACCAAACCCATTATGCCTTGAGTTTTGTCAATATTTTGATCTTGTTCCTGCAAAAATAGCCCCCAATTCATGGAGAATAATTAACGGGGTGCACAAATTAAATCTAACTCATGGGACTCGTATTGGGATCCCTGAAATTATGTTTTGTTATAAATGGGCCGTTCTAGATAATATTTATTATTTGAAAACTAGGTATTTGAATAGGGCTCTTGTAGTTAATCTCCCTGACTCAAATAGGGATTATTTTGAGCATGGGTTGGTCATAAAAAATTGGCAACATGCGCCTTTATCTGGGAATGAAGTATACAACGGTCCCAGATGTCCCCCATACGGCAATGGGATAGGTTTATTTTTCGTTTTATTTTACTTATGAAATTATGCTTTCATCGTGTTTGACAAAATGTGTGACTGATATTCTATTATGTATTTGTTTGCAGTTGATAGCAAAAGAAAAACTCCAAAAGAGTCAGAAGTGAATATCAAGCATTTGAAACTTATCTGGAATTTGCATAAGACCATTGCTGACGAGCATATTAGATCTGCTTCATATTTACTACAGTATAAGAGTTACACAACCTCTTATACTGCTCGCCCTGTTGAACCAGCTTCAACACCAGAAAGTTCATCTTCAGATTCTCATATCCCCCTATCTCAGAGAATGGGCAAGAAAAGAGCTCCTCCTGCTCTATTTGGTGACACTTCTTCTGCTGTTGGAGCCCAGAAAGGCAAAATTGATGTCCCGGAGGGGACTAAAAAAGTAGATGCTGGTTCCTCCAAAATTGCCGAGAAGCCTCCAGTGGCCCCGAGCAAGAAAAATGCTCCTGCTGATGTAATTGTCATCTCTCCGACCAAGACTTCTTCCTTGGTTGATGCTGCTGACCGTCCTTTGAAGAGATTGAGGAAATCATCCTCAGTTAATCTTGCTGGGACTGCATCTTCTCTACCCGCTGGTGGTAGTAGTGTTTCAAACATCCTTCTTCCGAGTTCTTCAACGAACTCATTTATACCCGAGGTTCTCGGGGTTGATGAAAAAATTCCTAGGGATACACTGACGTCCTTAGCTGCTCGCCATCTTTCTTCAGTAAATTTCTCATACCTTTGATCTTTCTCTCTTTTTCTTGAATGCTTGCATTTGTGTTGACTCTATTGTTTTTCTTATCTTTCAGCTGGTGAACTGCTTCAATACCATCGTGAAGAAAGATCAAGTTATTAAAGCTTCCACTTCCTCGTCCGATGTTGACGATGCTTTGTTGGGTTTAACCCAATCTGTGAAGGAATCTCACCAACAGTACATCGAGGAGAAAATTGTTTGGGAGAAAAAATTGGCTGTGGCTGAGGCTGATAAGATGAAGATGGCTGAAACCTCCAAGAATTTGGAGGAGAAAATTAAAGATTTGGAAGTTAAACATCAGGAATCTGATGATAAATTGAAGAAGGCAGAAGAAGAAATATCTACTCTGCGAGATATTAAGGTTAAGAAAGAGGAACTGGAGGTGAAGCTTTCCTCGGAGAAATCGAGGAGAAAAGTTGCAATCAAGAAACATTTCAGTGTTGGTTGGGAGAAAGGATGGGAGAGAGGGATAGCTGCAATGACGTCCCAAGTCCAATATGGGGAGTTAAAATACTTCTATGATGGTTGGGTAGCTGCTCTGCAAGAGCTAAAAGTCCAAGATGATTCTGAGCTATTCCAACGGCATCTCCCTGGTCCTCCTCCACCAATTGTGGAAGAAGAAGAAGATGAACCTTCTTCAGATGAATCTTCCATGGCTATGGGCGATCAAATTTCTGCCTCTCAACCATCTGCCACCGAGGACATTTCCTCCATGCCTCCTCCTCCCGAGAAGACTTCTACCGATCAAGCTGTAGTTATCACCGAGCAACCGAGCTCCTCGTCCCAGCCTCCCGAGAAAGTCTTGGGGGACAAGGAAAAGGTGTGAAGTTGTTCGGCAGCCTTTCTGTATTTCCTTGTAATCGAACGATGTAACTTTTTGATGATCTAATAAAATATATCTTTGCTCATCTCTGTTGTTGATAACTTGTTTTTGTTGATTGTTGTCTTTTTCTTGTCATTAGTTTGTTGCTAGAATGGAATTGATCTCTTCTCATGATACCGAGCTGATGCAGCAATGCCATCAATATTATAAGGCTGGTCATACAGATCTTAGTACATCAGAAATTGTTGATATCCTTGGTCACGATGCTTCAGAGCAGGCTATTGAAGCTTATCAATACTTGAAAGCTTTACTCGACCGAGCAGTGGCCAACAATGTCGCTTACTATCAGTTGATTGAAGAGCTTCATGGTTCCTTAAAGGATCTTCAAAATCAACATAACGAATCAATGGCTTTGTTACATGAAGATTATGAAAATAGATACCAGCAGCTCTCTTCAGAAACAGGCCACAAGAAAATCATTGCTGGGTATGACGTCAGGGAGAGGACCCTAAAAGGTGAAATTGAAGCCTGTAGACAAATCGCTGAGATCCTGGAGCAAGAAAATAACAATTTGCAGAAGAAATTAGCTCAGTATGAATCTGCTGCTTCATCCTCTACTGCATTAATACCAGTCACTGATGAAGGCTTCTCGTTCTTAGAAGTCGAAAATGCCAAACTGAGGCAAGAGCTGGAGGACTTAAGAAGATCTGCTATTTCTGGAATTGCTCGGGGACGAGGAAGAGGTTCTCGGGGGCGAGGAAGAGTCAGCCAAAATGTTGAGGAAGCTCGCACTCAGTCTACTCTGGAAACTCAAGCATTCCAGTTGAAAGTAAAAGACCGTGCTCTGACTGAAATGTCCAATAAAAATCTGTCTCTGGAAGATCAGCTGGCATCAACGAAATCTGCCTTGCATAACAAAGATCTCTTTGCCAAAAGCCTTCATGAACAATTGGATAGATTAACCTTCCAATTCCATAAACAGCCAAGAGAATTCTGGATGGCAGGATACAATGAAGCTCTCGTTCATCTGGATGCTCGCATTGAACATGCTAATAATGAAGGTTACAAGCAAGGATGGTTAAATGCATTGGGTGTATTAAAGTTGGAGCAAGGGCATTTTTTATGGGACTATCATGCTCCATCACTATTAGACCTGCCTGTACCACCTTTCAAATTGGATATGGCATGGATTCCAGCTCGCTCCATTCCTCGCAGTCTAATTTCGAAATATCTTGGTGATTATAGCCTTCACTCCCAAGTTGAATTATCTCGTCCTGAGCATCTTTTGGATACACCTTCTGTTATGAACGTCAGAATGCTCAGAGATGTTAATTTCATCAATTCTCCCCTTTGCCTAGAAGACCCTCCTGCTGGCGAGGAACCTGTTTCTAAAGCACAGGGTAAAAAACCAATAGAATAGTAATGTCCATGTAACAATTTTGTAATTTGTAATTTATTCTAGATTAATGAAAAGATTTTCATTTTCTGTTTGCCAATTTTGTTTTATCAAGCACATTTATATTTGTACATATGTATCTATGTATCTATTAAACAGCTAACAGTATTATTGTTCAATAAGCAACTTAATAAAAGGTTACAAGTATTAGTAATGTTTCTCGATTACTTAATAATAAAGTAATGAGAAAATGTTCAAACTGTTTCCAACCAACCAAGGTGGGTGAATAATGTTTGTCGACCAAATACAGCTCCGACGAGCTATACTTGGTTTGATTATAAAATTGCGTCCGACCAACTAAGATCAATAAGTTGTCCTCGCCGACCAACTACAGTTATTGGGTTTTTATCCCCGACCAACTATACTTGGTGTATTTTTTGAACATTTTGTTCTTCAAAGAACTCATTGTAACAATATTACCTCCCGACCAACATAAGTTGTAATATGAGAGTATATTTTATCTTACCAACCGTGGTTGATCCTGCTGGTGTACACTTTTTGGCTCCTTAAAGCTTTTGGCTCCTTAGAGCATTTTTTGGCTCCGTAGAGCATATCCTCCTAACCAAAGGAGGTTGGCTACTTATAGCACTTTTTGCTCAATAGAGCTGTCCTCCTAACCAAAGGAGGTTGGCTCCTTAGAGCACTTTTGCTCCGAAGAGCTGTCCTCCTAACCAAAGGAGGTTGGCTCCTTAGAGCACTTTTGCTCCGAAGAGTTGTATTTGTTGGCTCCTTAGAGCACTTTTGCTCCGAAGAGCTGTATTTGTTGTATAGTGTATTACACTAGTATTCCCCGAAAAACTTTCATCAAAAGGAAAACTGGTGAAACATCTTTGTTTTATTCATAATGAGAGAAATGCTTTACATTGGACATCATTGATAATACTTGCGCAGATGTTCAGCATTCCATGCATTTTTAAATTCTTCTCCTTCTAGAGTTGCTATTCTGTAAGTTCCTGGTCGAACAACCTCTGTAACTCGGTAAGGTCCATGCCAGTTTGCTTCTAGTTTATTCTGCTTCTGAATGACCTTCTTTAGCACATAATCCCCTTCTTTTAAATCACATTTCTTTACCCTCTTGTTGTAAAACAGAGCTGTTCGTTGTTGATAAGCTGCATTCCTAATGGCTGCCTCTTCTCTGACTTCCTCGAGCATATCTAAATCCATCCTTCTCATCAAATCACTGATCGGAGAATTGAAATTTAACACCCTATGTGTTGGTAGGCCCAATTCGGCAGGTATCACAGCCTCACCTCCAAATGCTAGCATATATGGTGATTCTCCTGTTGCTGCTCGGGGAGTTGTTCGATAAGCCCACAAAACTGACTGTAGCTCATTAATCCAATTGGCTTTAGCCTCACTTAACCTCTTTTTCAACCCATTTAGTAATGTTCTGTTCGTCACTTCAGTCTGCCCATTGCTTTGGGGATGGCCTGGTGCTGAATGAAACTTCAAGACGTTTAACTGATGACAATAGGCAGCAAATTCTTCATTATCAAATTGTGTTCCATGGTCTGTGATGAAAGCGTGGGGGAGACCATATCGACAAATGATATTCTTCCATATGAACTGATACACCTTCTCGTACGTCATATCAATTAGTGGTTCAGCTTCCACCCACTTAGTAAAATAGTCTACTGCCACGACGAGATACTTGAACCTTCCTCGGGTCGTCGGCAGTGGTCCAACCAGATCAATCCCCCACATGGCAAATGGCCAAGGTGATGTTATAGGTGTCAACAATGCCTGTGGAGTTCTTCGGATGGAAGAAAAACGTTGGCACTTGTCACACTTCTTAGCATAAGCTATACAATCAGCTCTCATCGTCGGCCAATAGTATCCCTGTGTCATCACCCTTTGCAGTAGGGTCCGACCTGCTACATGAGCTCCACAAGATCCTTCATGGACTTCTTCAATCAATTCTTTGACTTCTGATGGATGCACACATCTCTGCAAACCTGCCATAATTCCTCGTCTATACAAAACACCATTAGTTAACACATACCGAGCAACTTTATACTTCAATTTCTTGGCAGCTAGTTTGTCCTCCGGTAGTACTCCTTCTTCAATGTATGCTCTGATAGGATCCATCCAAGATGGTCCTAAATCAAGGGTAATAATCTTCATCGTCAGATCTTCTTCTATGCTCCGACTTTCTAATACTTCAATTGGTATTGTTCTTCGCAGCTCGGTGCGCGTAGCTGACGCTAGTCGAGCCAATGCGTCTGCTCTGGCATTCTCCATTCTCGGTATCCTCACCAATTGAATAGCATCAAATTCTTTTAACAATTCCATCACTTTTGCATGGTACTTCACCATTAACTCTCCCTTCACTGCATATATTCCCATCATTTGATTCACAATTAACTGAGAATCACTGAAAATAATTACCTGACGTGCCTCCATAACTTTCGCCAAATGAAAACCTGCTATCATAGCCTCATATTCAGCTTCATTATTGGAAGCTTTGAATTGGAATCTCAAGGCGTACTCCATGTCAATATCATCTGGAGAATTTAAAACAATCCCTGCTCCACAACCAGCGGTGCAAGATGATCCATCTACATATAATCTCCATGTATGTAACTCGTCTTCAAATTTCTTATCTGTTAGAGTTCCTCGGTGAAATATCATCTGTTTTCTTTCATCATCCCCGGGTATCCTTCGTTCCTCGTCGATCATTTGTTCGTGCCCTTCCACCAATCGGAGTTGGTCGGTATTTAAATATGATGATTTTTCTACATCCACAAGTCCTTTTACCAACCTTGGTTGGTTTGGATCTGTGTCTGTCGATCCTGTATCGTCCACAGGTAGGTCAGCAAGCATCTTTTGCTCCTCGGGGGTATCAGGGTATGTGAACTCTGCTATAAAATCTGCCACGGCTTGCCCTTTCAACGATGATCTGGGTTCATACACAATATCATATTCACCGAGTTCTATTGCCCAATACATCAATCTTCCTGATTTTTCTGGCTTGTGAAGGGCTTGTCTTAACGGCATGTCGGTATACACAATGATGGTATGGGCCTGGAAGGATGGTCTCATTCTTCTACTTGCTTCAATTAATGCCAGTGCCAATTTTTCTAGCTTTGGGTATCTGATTTCCGCACCTCGGAAGGCCTTGCTTGTATAATAAATTGGCTTCTGGACTCCATTCTCCAATCTGATCAACGCCGAGCTAACTGCATTTTCTGATACTGCCAAATACAAGTACAGCTTCTCTCCATTTATTGGCCTAGACAACAATGGTGGGGCTCCCAAATACTTCTTCAGATCTTGAAAGGCTTTCTCACATTCATCAGTCCACTCAAAACTTTTTCGTAGCGTTTTGAAGAATGGGAGGCATTTATCAGTTGCTCGGGATACAAATCTGTTGAGTGCTGCAACTCGTCCGGTAAGACTTTGCACTTCTTTCTTCGTCGTCGGGGATCGCAGCCCTAAAAGAGCTTTGATCTTTTCTGGATTCGCCTCAATACCTCGTTGGTTGACGATGTATCCGAGGAACATTCCTTCTCGTACTCCAAAGGTACATTTCGTCGGGTTAAGCTTCATCTGGTATTTATCCAGTTGATCAAAAGTTTGACTTAAGTCAACCAAATGATCTGCAGCTCTCTTGCTTTTGGTGAGCATGTCGTCGACATAGACCTCCATATTGCGGCTGATTTGTTCGGTGAATACCTTGTTCATCAACCGCTGATATGTTGCACCTGCATTTTTTAAACCAAAAGGCATAACGTTATAACAATAAGTTCCCCTTGGGGTAATAAAATAAGTACTTTCCCTGTCTTCAGGCTTCATTTTGATTTGGTTGTAGCCAGAATAAGCATCCATGAAGCTGAGTAGCTCGTGTCCCGAAGTAGCATCCACTAGTTGATCAATCCTGGGCAATGGAAAATGATCTTTTGGACATGCTTTGTTGAGATCAGTAAAATCAACACACATTCTCCACTTGTTGTTCTTCTTCTTTACCATCACCACATTCGCCAACCAATCTGGATATTTCACGTCTTCAATAAATTGGGCTTTCTGGAGTTTCTCGACCTCCTCTTGTATGGCCTGATTCTTCTCGGGACTAAACACTCTTCTTCTTTGCTTTACAGGTTTGATCTCCTTATTCACATTGAGTTCATGACATAAGAAGTTTGGATCTATTCCTGGTATGTCTTCATGACTCCAAGCAAAAGTATTCTTCCTGTTTCTCAAGAAAGTTATCAACTCCTGTTTTATTGAAAAATCCAACGACGACCCTATCTGAGTTATTCGCTCAGGATGCTCGTCGTCCAGGATAACAATTTCTGTAGATTCCACAACCTGTCCTTTAACGAGTTGAGATTCATCCCTAGGGTCAAGAGTTTCAATTTCTGTGCTTTCCTCCACTTGGTAAGTAGTAGTCTTTTTCTGTAACTCTTCAAGTTCCTCTTGCTCGGCCGACGAATAATAGCATTCCCGAGCTACTTTTTGATCACCTTTCATAATTCCTACTCCAAAATTCGTTGGGAATTTCAAACATTGATGAACTGTAGATGGAACTGCTTCGAACTTCTTCAATCCAACTCTTCCCATGATGATGTTGTAGGCGGACTGCACATTCTTATCCATTACAAAAAAGCGTATTCTTTCCGTTCGACAAGCAGGCCAAGTTCCAATGAGTATATCCAACTTGATCGTCCCAAGTGGAAAAACTTTCTCGCCAGCAAAACCCAGAAGGGGTCTGTGATAAGGTTCTAACTGAGATAATTTTAAATTCAAGCTATCAAAGCATGAATAATACATGATGTCTGCCGAACTACCATTGTCTACTAACACCCTTGAAATGACCACATCCTTCATCCTCATTTTGATCACCAGCGGATCATCATGAGGGTAGAGAACACCTGCCAGGTCATTTTTTGAAAAACCAATCACTAGCTTCTCTTTGTTTACTTTCCTCGGACGATCATCCTCGGCCAGGTTTATTCGCTGAATATATGAACAAGCTTGAGCCTCTCCGAGATAAGCTTTTCTTTCTGCAGTAAGGTCTCCTCCTCCTGCATCTCCTCCTGTAATAACATTACAATCAAATGACCCAAAACGTATGGAAAATACCTCTCGTTCAGGTTTCCTTGGCTTCTTGGGAAGATCGGGGTCATCATCTGGATCCTCTTCATGGTCCCTCCTCTTTTTCTCCTCTGCACGACGAGGAGATCTAGATCTTTCTCTAGTTCTATCATCATTCTTCCTCTCACTCCTGCGATCTACGTACTTTGATAATTTTCCTCTTCGGATGAGTGTTTCAATCTCGTTCTGAAGGGCTATACAATTTTTGCTCATATGGCCATGATCTTTGTGAAATTCGCAATATTTGGTCTTATTCCTCATGTCGGGATCTGTCTTCAGTTTCTCTGGCCATTTGATTTCCTCGCTATTCCTGATTTCTTCCAAAACATGATTAATACCCACTTTCAATGGAGTATAATTATCATACTTCTTTAGGGCTTCCAACTTCATCCTGTTATTCTTGGAATATTTGTCACCACCATTACTTTTCTGATCTTTCTTCTTAGAATTGTCGACCTCCACTTTAACTTCTTTATCCATACTCTTCTTCGCAGCCATAGCCTCCTCGACATTCATGATTTTGGCCGCCTTTGCCATCAACTCCGACATATTTTTAGGTGGATCTTTAGCCAAAGTGTAATACAGCTTGTTAGGCAGCAAACCACTCATCAAAGCAGTGATTGCTGTCTTTTCTTCATAATCTATGACTTCCAACTTTTCGTTATTGAAACGAGTTATGTAATCTCTAGTACTTTCACCTGATTTCTGTCTAACACTTAGCAAGTGTGCTACTCGCTTTACCGGCTTTGCTCCAAAACAAAAATTGCCAATAAACAACTCGGCCAACTGAACAAAAGTTGAAATCTTACCCCGAGGAAGATTATTATACCATATCTGTGCAGATCCAGTAAGAGTTCCCGAGAATGCTCTACACCTCATCTCGTCGGGAACAGCGTAGATATCTGCAGCAGCTTGGTATTGTTCTATATGAAGTACGGGATCTGTCTTTCCATCGTACTTGGGAGTCACTACGGGTGCTTTGAATTTCGACGGCGTAGGGAAATCCACAATGGCTTGCACAAAAGGTGTTCCTTGAACAAAAGTTCTCTGTAAGGGATTTCTTGCCTTAGCCATTTCTCCCAGTCTATCCTCCAATCGTTGAATGGAACCTTTCCATGCTTCATTTCCTTCCTCGGGCCGTTTAGTCCGAGCAACTGATTGCTCTGACGTAGCTTCCTGAGATTTATCTCGACGAGTGGTTGGTCGCGATTGCGCAGATCCTTCTCTTAATCCTGATGGCGGTCGAAAACTTCTTGATGGAGCCCTAGGTGGATTCATGTTCCTCCTTGGTCCTAACCGACTGAAAGGAGATACTCTACTTAACCTCTCCAAAGCGCTAGTTCTCTCCGGAGAGAGAGTGATACGTTGATCTGTATCCGAAGCCCGTATTGATGAAGTTCGCCCAGGTTGATAAGAAAAATCATTAGACTCCTCATTGCGATATGACCCAGTGCGTCTAGATTGCGATTGCCTATGATCACTTCTTTGCCCTGAATAGGTAGGTGCACCGCCCTGAAGAGTTTGAATGAGTTGCCTCATGGATTCTTGCATGGCGGTTTGTCCTTGAGCCAGATTCGTTATAATCCCAGCCAGATCTGGGGATGCAGATGGATTTGGAAGATTTCCAGTATTTCCAACATTTCGATTACTGGATTCTGGATTATCAGCCATTGGTGATAAATGATTTTTATGAAAAACGATAATAACAGTCGTCTTCCCACAGACGGCGCCAATCTGTTGATGTAAAAAACTAGATCGCTCTAATTTTTCAATCACAGATAAATAAATAAGACAAAGATTTTTAAAGTGGTTCGGCTAGGAATAAAGCCTACGTCCACTGTTATGTTATTGCTGAGTGTTTGTGGAATTCTTGATTACAAGTTCTCTCAAGAAATTCCGGTCCCTTTGAATGAGGGAGATACAATGTATTTATAGCCTTGAGGCTGTACATGAAAGGTCCAATACATTAAATGATTTACATATGAAAGGGTAATACATTTAATGCAACGTGTGCGTCAAGAATACAATGGATAGTCGAACAGTTATCCGTCTGATAATTAATGATACGGCCGAGATGCAGTTCGGACCGCCTTAGTTGATTGTTGATCAAAAGTTCCTCGGAGTAGTTAGAGTACCTCGGTGCGTTGGAGTTCCTCGGTGTGATAGAATTCCTCGGTGTATTCTTGTTGCTCGGAAAGAAACATGGCTGGTCGGGAAATGATCTTCCTCGCTGCTATTGTGCCACGTAGATTGACACGTGTCTTCGTGTTATTCGTCCATATCAGCATATTAATTTTGGTATCAACACTCATAGATAAAGTGGGTTAAATGTGTAAACATGTGAAACTAAACCTTCATGCAAATAGTAAAAGTAAAGAAGACATGCGAAATAAATGGGTTAGGTGGTGTTAGAATGAAAAATGTCAAATAAAAAAATATGTTTGTCAAATGTGTGAAAAATGAGGTTTTAATATATAAAATGCACAAGTTTATATATTAAAGGTGTGAAAAGAGGATAATGTGAAAGTTGGGTAAGCATGATAGTAAGACAAGTGTTTTTAAATGATTAAATGCGTTTAACTATAGAAATGACAACTTAAACCACCTTTTCAAAAAATGATTTTTGTTGAAGGGCCAAATTTTAAGTTTTGGTAAATAAAGGTTGAGTTGACAATTTACTTTAAGTATGACTTTTCTTATGAAGTAAAAAATATTGATGAACTAGCAAGGGTGAAGATGTAATAAGTCCTAAAGAAAGAAGGATTTTGGGTATAAAATCAACGTTATGTGAAAGAATAAATGACTTAAAGAAGGAGAAACCATTTCCCAAGTATTAATGGTAAAACAGACAGATAAGTCCGGTCTTTTGACTTCGGCCCGTAAATGTTGAATAATGTGAACATTGGAATAATGTTTAGCACATTGAAAAGATAATGGAATATTCAGATTATGCCAGAGAAATAATTAAGCAGAGCATAACGTCCCTAGTGGTGAGAGGCCACGAAGTCCGTGATTGTTGACTAAATTCCAAAGATAATGATGAAACTGGGAACATGATAAGAATGAGTTATGAGATGTAAATAACCTAACATGAGTAAATATTTAAGGTTCCGATTAACATAATGTGGAAAAGTAAATTAAAAATAATGAATAATGTCCATAAGAAAGGTATAATGGCTAAGTAAGGTGACTTAATGCGTAATTAAGCTACCTAATGATGTGTAATCCCATAATAACACAAATGTGCATATTATATAAGGCTTTTAATATTCTCTAACATGATGTGTGCGTGTGTTGAAAGAAAGTCTTAAGTAATGATAAATAACTCGGGTGTGAATTAATGAAAGCTGAGTAATACACGTTTGAAAGTGAATGAAGGTCTTTCCCAACAATTGTAAATTGTTTAACCGGGAGGACAAACAATAATAAATAATGTTTTTGAAATAGAACAGTTTAATATATTAGGACGTGTATTTCAAACAGTATATATGTAGATATATACATATTTTCATATGCATATGATTGTAGCGTGTGAGTGTTCTTTCTGCCGTTCGTTTCTATACTTCATTGTATATAATCTCACTTACATTCGGCTCACATCTCTCCTTTTGTTACGACAGGTTGCATGATGTTCCATACTTTGAGAGCATTATATAACAAAGTATCTATATGATTATTAACTCTGTTTACTTGGCCTTGGGGGCACTTTCCTTGGGTCCTGTCACGTAGATATTGAAAATTGGAATCGCATTCTAACAAGGGTAACGTTAAATAATAATAAAACGAGACTAAAAACATTATTTAGGTTGTTTCACGACACTTCACAATTAACGTAGGAACCGGATCAGGTTGATCCTTTATTAACCCTTAAATTCCGGTCGAAGCATTAAAACTTGGTATCCATCGTATGATCTCAGGATCATGACACACGATCAATGGTTTGGAGAGAGAATATGATAATCTGGTATTTTTAATTGAGAATTGAACAATGGAGATTTCTTTTGGCGAAGTGAAATAGTGGGTTTTGAACTAAAAAAATGACTTATATTTTAATATCACTATCAACCCCAATCTCCTTCTCCAATTCTCGATCCTCATAATAATATAACATTTGCTGCCAATATAACTCAAAATCTTTCGAATTTTAAATCACAACAAAATCATTTCAACAACAACAATAAGAATTCTTCATATACTAAACCCTATCAAACCACCAACAACTGAGGTTTTTCCACACTTTACCAAAACAATCAGAACACTCAGTACACCACCAATAAAGGTTTTGCTTCTTTTTAAAATCATAATCAAAATAATCAGACCATCTCCTAAAACTGCCAGATTTGTCATCAACATGACCATACTACTACTGATAAATGTTATTTTAGTATTAACCTTCTCGACATAGTGGAAAAAACCTTAATCAAAATTTTGTTGGAGTCACATGGTTGCTGATCATCTTTACTTCGACAAAATCAAGGCTATCAAGGCAATGATAAAGTAATTGTTGGTGATGGAGCTAAACTTCCTATAACTCACAAAGGTACAACTGAACTTCTCACCTCGGATTTTTTATTTACTTTGAATAATATCTTACGTGTTCTTAGTATAAAGGAAATTTTACTTTTCATTGTTAGATTCATTAATGATAATGATTTTTCATTTGAACTTTTTCCTTAGGGCTATACTATAAAGGAGATAATAACAATTCGTCCACTTTTTGAAGGCAAAGTTCATGGAAACTTTTATTCGATACAACTTCCAAATCTTCAGTTTTCAGACCAGACCCCTACTTTTTTTTATAGCTATTTATGCCTCTTCAAACGTTTGACATCAATGACTTGGCCATTCAACACAACAAATTACTCGACTATTACACTCCTAAAAGCACATTAAAGTCACTCAACATTTCAACATAACAAATTTTGTTCATCCTGTCAACAAGGCAAAAGCAAGCGTCTACCATTTTCTTTGCGAGAAAGAGTTACCTCTCAACCCTTATAGCTGGTTCATTGTGACATTTGGGGTCATTTTCATGTTCCCTCCTTTTCTGGTTACAGATCATACAACTTGAGTGTTGATGAATTTTCTCATTTTCATTGGATTTATCCTTTGAAAGTTACAAGTCATAGTTTGTTTTGTTTCAAGCAATTTAAATCAATGAATGACAACCTTTTTTCTTCATCCATTAAATACTTTCAATGTGATGGTGCTAAAGAACTTACTATGGGTGTTTTTACATCATTTCTTATTCTTGTCGTATTCATTCGAGAGTGTCTTGTCCTCATACCGAACAACAAATTGTCATTGCTGAAATATATATGGGACTTACTTCAATGATTCCAGATTTTGTTCCTTAACTTTTATAGTTTGGAGCTTTTCTTACAACCACTTATTTAATAAATTGATTATATACAAGAGTTTTTGTTAATATCTCTCCATTGTGGGTTTTATTTGGTAAGCCTCCTGACTATTCTTTCCTAAAAGTATTTAGTTGTAGGTGTTTTCCAATCCTAGGTCCATACAGATCCCATAATCTTAGTCCCAAAAATGTTCTTGGTATATTTTTAAGCTATAGTCTATATATGTTATGACCCACAAACTAAGAATGTATTTATTTCTTGTCATGTCTTGTTTGTTGAGATCTTATTTCCCTTTCACTAACTTCCACCCGTCACTCATTCTCAACCACTGAGTCCTGTTACCCCTACGGTTGTCCTCCCCCTTTAAACTTTTTCCTGTTAATGATCCTTATCTAGTCCATCCTCTAATAGGTCTAATTCTTTTCCAATGACTAGTTCCTTTGATGTTCTATTACCTAATGACCAACAAGCTCCTCTACTCCTAAATTGCCAACTAGTATCTTATTGGCCTAATAAACACCAAGATCCTTCATTACCTAATAATCAGTTTGTTCATCCCTTAGCCATTGTCCACCCACCTCCTCTACCTTTACATTCTCATAGTAGGTGTACCATATCTAAAGATGGTGTTATAAAGACAAATTATTTCAAGATTTCATTAATTTTTAAACCACTCAAATTTCTGAACCTCGGTCATTTAAATAATCCATAGCTTATCCTCATTGGTGGCAAGAAATGAAGGATAAGTTATCTGCTCTTCAAAAGAATGGTACTTGGTCTTTGGTTCCATACGATAAATATATGAATCTTTTGGACTGTAAATGGTTGTTTAAGTTGAAGCAAAAAATTGATAGAAAAATTGAATAATACAAAGCTAAGTTGGTTGATAAGGGGTTTTTACAATAAGATGAGGTTAAATATATAAGAGACCTTTCGCCCTGTTGTCAAAATTTTTACTGCTAGAATTATTCTATCCACTGTCGTGTCTTGTAAGTGGTATATTAGGGAACTTGATGTTTCCAATCTTTTTTTACATGGAGATCTAAAGGAGAAGGTGTACATAGTTCAACCTCGGCTTTTATCGATAAAGTTAGGCCTGCTTATGTTTGTTTACTTCAAAAGTCACTTTATCGGTTGATCTTGGTTTTAGAAGTTTACTAGTTTTCTTCTTAAATGTGGATTAAGAGAAGTATAACAGATAATTCTATGTTTATAGTTCGTCTTGTATACGTAGATGATATCATTCTTATAGGAACTGATAATGCCTTGATTCAACAGGTTCTCTCTACATTGAAGTCTTGATTTGCAATAAAGGGCTTGAGTCCCTTATATTATTTTTTGGGCATTGAGGCCAGGTCAGATAGTACAGAGGATAATCATTTTAACTCAATCAAAATATATAATACATATACTTAAGAAGACAAACATGTTGCATTGTACTCCAATTGACATTCCAATAAAAATTGGGCCTCAATAATTTATTTTTGATGGTGAACTTTTTAATAGCCCATCACTTTATCGAAGCACTGTAAGATCCTTAAAATATCTCACCATTACAAGACTTGGTCTCACTTTTTTGGTAAATTATGCCCGCGAGTTCATGCAACAACTAATCATTCATCATTGGAAGGCTATTAAATAATTTTGAGATACTCAAAGGATTTTTTTGGTCTTTGGTATTGCTGTTAGGGTGGGGAATATTTTTTCTTTGTCTTCTCCTTCGAGATACTCCCTTGTAGATTGGGCCAGTTGCCCAGATTCACAAAGGTTAACTATAGGGTATTGTACCTTTTTGGATTTTCAACTCGATATCCTGAACTTTAAGAAAGAAACTTACATTATCTCAGTTATGTACTGAAGCATAATACAGGGTAATGGCTCATGCTACAATTGAGTTATTATGGTAATCCTATATGTTAAGGCCTCGTTTGATGCACCGTATAAGAGGGTCGTATTTGATAAAATTATTCTATCCAATGTTTGGTGTAATTTAGGATGTGATATGAGATGGAATAAGTTATCCAAAGTGAGCTCCTTATCCCACAAGGAGTGGGATAAAAAAAACCCACCTCTCAGGTCGTATAAAATTATACAGTGTCAAAATTTGATTAAAAATTACTACTCTACCCTTATTACCTTTATTAAGTTATAAAAAAAACTCATGCAACTTGCACATACATATTTTCATCTCATAATATTATTTTTTTAACATCCCACGTGGAATTGAATATTATGATATTGAGTTAAAATATGTTATAACAATATATTTTTGTATTTTTTGATTATTAAATACAAAAGAAGGGTATTTTTGGAAAACTGGAGATAAATTAATCCCATCCGGAGAATTTCAAACACATGACTGTATTATTATATTCCATCCCGTCTTCTTATTCGGAACTGTTCCAAACGCAGTATTGGAATAATCCTTATACGGTCCATCCTTATCCTATCCAATCTGACTCTTATCCTATCCGATCCGGACCCCTTATGCGGCGTATCAAACGAGGCCTTAGAACTTAGTTTTCCCATGAAGAAGTTTAGGGGATGTTTAGTTATGGAAAACATTTTTCTGTTTTTGGTTTTTAGTTTTCATTTATATTTTCACTTTTTATTTTCTGTGGAAAATTTTGGAAAACTAGAAAACACGTTCATTCGTTAAAAATATGAAATAATTTTCTACATGTTAACATTCAAAAACTGAAAATTTTGTTCAAAAACTAGAAAATATATATAAAAAACAGAAAAATAATAAAAATCCCAGAAAATCAATAAAAATAACCAAAAAAATTAAGAAAAACACAAAAAATGAATAAAAATCCAAAAAATAAAAAAAATACAGAAATGAATAAATAAACCAGAAACTAAATATTAACCCCAAAATGAATTTTAAAAAAACAAATAGAAAAAGTGTACTAAAAGTATTAAGAAAAAATAAAAAATGAAATAAAAACCAAATCCACCATGCCCCCACCCCAACCCCTAACTTTTTCGTCCCCCCTATCGCCAGGTCTTTGTTTTTTTTTAATAATTCTCTTATTTTTTAAATTTTTTTCTTACATTTCCATTTTTACTAGTTTTCTAGAGTATTTATTCATTTCCAATTTTTTATTTTTGAGCGCTTTTTTATTTTCTTTTAATTTTTACTTAATTAGTAAATTTCTGACTTTTTAATAAATTTCTGGGTTTTTTTAAATTAATTCAGGGGATAATATTTATTTTCTATTTTTTTATTCATTTTCTGCAATTTTTAATTATTTTTATTTTTTATTGATTTCTCTTTCTTTTTTTCATTTCCCGAGCTTTTTATTTTTATTTTTTGGTATTTTTTTATATTAATTATGGGACAAATATTTATTTTATGTATTTTTTTCATCATTTTATTTTTTATTTTTTTGTATTTTTCTGAGCGTATTTTTAATTTTCTGTTATTTGTTTTCTTAATTAATAAGTTTCTTACTTTTTAATACATTTCTAGGTCTTTTCTTAAATTAATTCCGGGGTTAATATTTATTTATTTTTTATTCGCTTTCTAGATTTTTTTCATTATTTTTGGGATTTTATTAACTTTTTGTATTTTTTTTCATTATTTTTGGGTTTTTATTTAGTTTCTGGATTTTTTTCATTATTTTTGGGTTTTTATTCACTTTTCGGATTTTTTTTCATGATTTTTGGGGTTTTATCCATTTTTTGGATTGCTTTCATTATTTTTGGATTTTTATTCACTTTCTGGATTTTTTCCATTATTTTTGGGGTTTTATTCATTTTTTGCATTTTTGTTCTATTTTTTTGGGTTTCTATTCACTTTTTGGATTTTTTCATTATTTTTGGGTTTTTATTCACTTTCTGTTTTTTTTCTTTATTTTTTAGGTTTTCTTCACTTTCTGCTTTTTTTTTCATTATTTTTGGAATTTTATTCACTTTTTGGACTTTTTTTTCATTATTTTTGGGTTTTTATTCATTTTCTGGATTTTTCATTATTTTGGTGGTTTTATTCAATTTTTGGATTTTTTTTTCATTATTTTTGGGGTTTTATTCATTTTCTGAATTTTTTTCATTATTTTGGGGGTTTTATTCACTTTTTGTATTTTTTTCATTATTTTTGGGTTTTATTCATTTTATGGTTTTTTCCCATTATTTTGGGGGTTTTATTCACTTTCTGTATTGTTTTCATTATTTTTGAGTTTTTATTCAGTTTCTGATTTTTTTTCATTATTTTTGGGTTTTTAACTTTTTATTCACTTTATGTATTTTTTTCTATATTTTCTAGCCTTTTTATCATTTTTTTGGGTGTGACAATTCTTTTTCACAATCTGAGTGTAAATGTGGTACAAACAGGAAAGATAAGAGAAATTGGTCTACATGTGTATGTTGGATAACATCTAAATATTAACTGGCCAATATTTTCACATAAGGACTTTGTTCCCATAACTTTAATTTCCCTACATTATAACTATTTTTTGTATTGCTGTTAGATAGAGTTATACTTCTTTATGTTCCTTGATATGTTAGTTGTATCTCTGTCACTTATTTTCTTAGTTGTACAACTCATCACATCTGATTGCTAAAAATACTCTTGTACCTCTCTCTTGTATTAAATGAGGAACACTAGAGCGACTCTCTAATGGGACTCAAAAATCGGACTCCCTGATGTGCCACAACAAAATGACAAAACAGATCAGTCCAGCTGGACTTTAAGAGTGGCAAAATAAGTCTCACCAAACACACCATATATTAAACCGAAGTGTAGAAGTAAAAAGCATCTATAGCTTAAACCACATATCATTTGTGAACCAAACAGCTTGTAGAATATTTGTGAACCAACAGCCTGTATATATGGTCCGACCAACAGCTTACATATATGGTCAGGCCAATTTGTGAACCAAGAGCTTGTAAAAAATTATATGTGTACTATTAAACCAAACAGTACTAAAAGCTTAAACCTTTTACTGCCAAAAACTAAAAAACAGTAGCAATTCAGTGCATAAAAAACAGATTCAAACCCAAATAAATTAAAAAAAAAGTCATGCTTAAAGAGTAGTAAACCAGGCCATATAATTTAACACAACAAAATATTAACATTTTCAGTTCATAAAATTTAGTATAGTTAATACATCAAAATAAACATAAATAATTAACCCACAGTTAATACATTAAAATAAACTAAAACAGAACATAAATTTCAGTCGTCACTCAGCCTTCTTGATTGCATGTACTCGTTGGAAAATTGCTGCATAATGTCCTGACCGAATGTTCCATCGTTAATCTTATGCCACATTGGATTATTATAGTCTTGCATTTGATGAGAGAAATTTGAAAATCCATGAGGAAAGCCCGCTGAATTCTGAAATCCATGAGGGAAGCTTTCTAATGTTGGTGCATTATGCAATTCCTACATTTAAAGAAAATTATATGCGAGTATCATTTAATTGAATATATAAATGGAAAAAGCATGTCATTTACTACCTTTTGAATCCAATTCATGTTATAAGCAGGTGCATTTATGGTTGGATAACTCCCAGGTGTAAAAGCCCTTTCTGGTTCCTAAAGGTGGCAAAAATGAGATAAGTGTTTAGTACTCAAAATGTGTGGTTAAAAAATTATTTCCGAACAAATATAACAGCATATGATTAGTTACCTTATTTATATCTTCTTGTGCATTTTTGCCTTTCCCTTTTTTTGTCATCTTTCTCTTCCGAACAACTTGCTCTAACACAGATTGTTTCCTCTTGAAACGTGGTCGACCCTTGGAATGGACGACTATTGGACTTCGAACAATGTCATTTTCTCCTGTCATTTTCTCCTGTGTATGGACTTGACTAATTTCCGGTGCACTTGGGTGACTACTTCCGCAAGCTACTTCAGTTTTCTTCAAATCGTTAATAAGCCGCTTCGTCCATTTCATAACAATTTTTGTTTTGTCTTCATTGTCCGTCGCTAAGTCAGCGGCTTTATAAAATTCATTGCACATTTTATCGAAACGCTCATTCTCGGGATTCAAAGTCCAATCCGAGTACACAATTTTAACCTTAGTATGGGATCTCCTCACATCTTTCCTCCAACGTCGAAGGATATATTTTTCGAGGATAATGTGAATGTTTTTGTTAATGAAAACAGCAATAGCGTGCCTGCAAATTATTCCTCTAAATTCAAACAACCGACAAGTACACTGAATATCACGATCAAACTCATTGAAAAAAACAGTAAAAGTGGTCCGTCGCCCCCCCCCCCCCCCCCCCCCAACCATGTCCTCTGAAACGCTAAACATGTGGCAGCCACGATCCTCTCTAATTGAAGACACGTTACAATAAATCTTTCCTGTAATTTCCTGTTGAACCTCCTTAAACTTGGCGGTAGTGTAAGCATCTTGGAATTGTTTCTCCATCTTATAATGAGTGACACACGGGATCCTAGAGTTAAATGAATTAAAATCTTCTTCATTTTCTTTTTGCACCTTACTTCTCAATGCATTCTCATATTGTTCCACAAATTGTTTTAGAGTAGTTATTGAGTTGACATACCCATCAAAAAATGCATTCATGCTCTCGCTTCTTTGAGTCGACGACATTCCCGCCCAAAAAATATCTTTAACAAATGTCGGAACCCAATGCCTCCTCTCATTGTACAACCCATTCAACCAATCATTATTTTGAAGGTTGAATATTAACAAACTTATTCCAACTTTCTTCAAACTCTTCAATATTTAATGAATCATAAACTGAATGTTGCATTGCATACTTCACTGATTCATAATGTCCATGACCTCGGAGTTTCTCCGGTAATTTTTTCATAATATGCCATATACACCATCTATGACGTGTATTGGGAATTACAATTTCAATAGCTTTTTTCATGGCTCTATCCTGATCAGTAATAATAGCACTCGGAACACGACCGCCCATACAAGCAAGCCACGAATTAAAAAGCCAAGTAAAAGTATCAACATCCTCATTTGATAACAAACCACAACCTAATAATATTGATTGGCCATGATGGTTGACACCGACAAAAGGGGCAAAAGGCATATCATACTTGTTAGTTAAATAGGTCGTGTCAAATGTGATTGCATCTCCAAACTCCTCATATGCTGCACGACTCCTTGCATCCGCCCAAAATAAATTTCTTAACCTACCCTTGTTATCCAAATCCATCACATAAAACAAATTTGAATTATTAGTTTGCATTTTCATAAAATATTTTTGAAGTGCTACAGCATCTCCGTCACCAAGTCTTAGTCTCCTAACCTTATCAAGATAATTATAACAATCCTTTTCTAAAAATGGGACGTTCTCATGACCACCTGCTTCTATAACTAATGAGTTAAAATTTTTGTTTGGTCGGATACCGGCCCTATCATTCAACTCAAGCTTCCTCTTTACGTATGGCCTCATCATCCGATTCTTTTTATAAAATCTAGATTTTGATGGGCTAAGGACATGATTGTGATCAAGAAATACTTTTGAAACATGCAATTTTCCATCATAGTTTACTATAGCTCTAACCTTAGCTTTACATTCAGTTTTGCTAATTGGATGTTTTTTTAATGTATTTTTTGCGTTGCTCCTCTCTTTGCTTGATCGAGAACAGGCAACAACTACCCATTTGATATCCCCACTCGGTGCCCTAGCCGAAGATCTTCTTTTAACTGGAAACCCCTTCTTATCACCATATTTTTTGTAGTACAAAAATAAATCATCATAAGAGTCAAAAACCATGCCCACTTTCGGCTCTCGTGTCTCCCCTTCCAAATTGCCCCCCACCATCTCATCCTCTACATCTTCCGATACATTACCCGGAGATTCATAATTAGCAACACACTCCATCTCATACCCATCACTAAAACCATTTACATCTTCAGTTTCCATTCCTACAATATTAAGTATGAACCCCCATTAAAAATATATTTATAAACCATTAAGAATAATTTTTTTTATTAAGAACAAATTAAATTTGTTGTTTTTATAAAGAATCAAAATTATATTCTTGAAGAATCAATTTCCAATGGCTTAAAGAGGCTTGAAGCAAGATTAAATGAAAAAAATATACATATAATAACAAGGTTGTAACAACATTGAATGAATTTGAAACAACATTTAATAAAAAAACTACTAAAATTAAAGAATACATACAATAGTCTAGGGATAGATTGTCTATAATGAAAAAATTAAAGAGGACAAATTAATGAAAATCAGGAATACATATGTGTTACCAATTTTTTTTGCAGCCAGAAGTGAGGGTATACATACCACTTACTAATTTTTTTTGCTTAAGGAAGAATGAGGGTTTAACTCGTGAAGGGTATGTCATTTTGTTGTGTGGGGTATGTTGGTAATTTTGGTTAGAGATGTTTTGTCCACTGTTGACTCCAGCTGGACTGATTTGCTATATTACATATTGTGCCACATTAGAGAGTCCGGGTTTTGAGTCCCGTTTAAGAGTCGGCCTAGTGTTTCTCGTATTAAATACATCACAAGAAATTTTGCCTTTCTCTTGTAACTGATTTCAATATAGATTACAAAGTTCCCTGTAAGACTCGCTATTGTCTATCATCATCGATTTCTTTATATTCTCTGAAGATACCCACTTGAGTTAACAAATAAATTTGGTACAAAACATCTTATCCCGTATAAAAATATCGGAAAAATAAAAATTTAACACTGAAGTTTAGGGTAAATTTTAATTTTGCACGCAATGTATTAAAAGTTGCAATACTAACTCAAAATTTTAAAATGATGAATTAGACCTGGTGTAATACCCCAAATTTTAAAGTATTAATTAAATGTTTTAATTAGTATCGGGAATAAATAAATTGGGATAATTTTATGGTTTAAATTTGACTAAATGAGCAAAGTTGAATTTATAGAATATATGGTAATCTTTGTAAAAATTAATGCATAAAATGGTTATATTTATTATTAATATGGTTATATTATGAGAAATTGGTGAGAACTTGAGGGGCATAAGAGTCCTTGGGTATGTCTTGAGGTCCAAGTTAAGGATTAAGGGTGTGTTTAGTTGTTTGGGATTAAGTGGGAAGAAAGGAACGAAATAGACAAGAAAAAGATGAGATAATGAGGAAGCCGCAAGACCTGGGCCGCTATAGCGCTGCCTTGGGCTGCTATAGCGGTAAGGGGTTAAAATGGGGGCATTGTAGTGTTTTTTTATGTTAAGGGCCATAATTTTTTCAAGCCTTCATCTATTCTCTTCATAAGTACCTAAACCAAATCCTAAACCTCATTAAAACATAATTTTCAGACCTCCATTTGAGGACATTGAGCTTGGAATTTAGAAGTGTTTCAAGAGCAAAGTTGTTTAGATTTTGAGGAGATCTGGAAATTCAAGTCAGATTTTAGAATTAGTTAAAAGGCAAGTATACTCTACTCTTCCACTTTAGTGCTTTATGATTTAGATATTGCCTAAATAATATTGTTGTTAATTAAAGTGATTAGATGTCTAATTTGGGGCATGGTAAACTAAATCTATATTCATATTATTGTTTATAAATATTGATGTTGAAATTGTTGAAGCCCTGTATAATGAGAATGCTTAGAAAATGCATATGTGAATTAAATAACGCAATTGTTGTAAATATAGAAAAAATAGTATGTTAACTGGCAAAGAGTTGAGTTTTATGCCTTATGAACATTTAGAATTGAAACACAAAATATGAATATACTCAACCTGAGATATTTTTTGAATCGTTGAAAAATATTATGAGCCCCGCTTGAAATGTGTATGAATCATTAATTTATGAAAGTGTAATCTTACCCTTGGAAATCAAGATAACCAACATGAAAATTGGAAATAATAAATTCTTTGAATAAAAGAAAATATTATTAAGAGATTATGAATTGCATGGGTTTATCGAGAGGATCATTGTTTTAGCCCTACGTTATTGGTGTTGGCACTTGGATGTTGATTAGTTGCTATTATTGAAGATTATATGTTGCGAGTTGTTGACTTTTCTTATAAAGGTCATAATTATTGACGATTTGGTGTCTTTGAGTGTTGAAGATGTATTAGTTGTATAATTGTGGAAATTGTGATGTTGGGATTGTTGAATATATGATTTTTATTGATAGTATGTTATTCAAAGTTATTGATGGTCCTTCAATTTGTTAGGTGATATTTGTTGTTGGTGAGATTTTGATCACTAGATAATAATGGTTGTGGATAAGGTTTACATTTTTTATTATACGATATTAAAGATGCATGACGTTAGCTAACGATTTTTGTCTTTGGGAGTTAAGACAATTGGGGTTATATATTGTTGAATTTAATATTATAATATATATGGGATATGTACATGTAGGGTTCGAAATGAATGAATGGGGGGATTTTTGAGGATACTAGTTTGAGCATAAAATGTTAAATTGAGAATTTAATGTAGAAATCTTTATAAGGATTCTTATGACAAATGATGTTGAGGGAAAGCTATGGAGACTATGTGATTTGAGTGTAATGCAGATTCTTGAGAGTACGATAAGTTTTCTAAAGTTAGGCCATGTAATGAGGTGCATTGGTAATAATAAAGCGAGCTATGGGTTTCATGCGAGTTACGTGTATTGAATGGAATGGAATAAAGGTACTGGGTAAAAAAGTTTAGGTTTAATGTGTGTTCACTCTCAACAACTACTTAATCTAGATAGATTTTGTAACAGTTTTATATCTTTCGGCACTGCAAAATAGGTGGCGACAGGTTGTGTGATGGTTTTAAATGGGTACTACATAGCAGGTCGTGATGGGTATTCCAACACTATAAAACATGTGGCGACTGATTTGTGTGTCAACTTCATTTGGGCCTACCACATGTTTATTGACAATGCCAGATAGAAGGGGCGCATGTCAATTATGTTTTAATTAATTAAGATATTATTATAACTAATACGTTAATTTAATGAAGGGTAAAGTCGTGGGACATATGGTTGGTTATTGTGGTTGGTATACAATGATACCCATTTTGATATAATGAAACTAATGGATTTCAGATGGCATAATTGAGATAAGAAAGAGATGATGGGTTAATGCATACTTAAACATGATAATTAATAAGGCCGAAAAAGAAATGAAATGTGAAACAATGCGATTTAATGAAAGGGAAATGTTGTAATTAATAACCGTGAAAGTGAAAGGTAGTCAAAACCTTTTAACGACATTTTAAATTGAACGTTATGTGATTGTTTGTATCGGTAGGTGATAATATTCACCTTTACAAAGCTATATATTTAGTATTGCTTTATGTGTAGATAGTTGTGAATGGTCTGATGTTATATGGTTAGTTGTTAACCCCTAATTAGTAATTGACTAGTTTTTTTGTACTCTTGATCTTATGAAACGTTGATCAATACTATTGGTATTGAAATATTCATTTTTGTTAAATTATCTAGTGAACATTAATAAAGATATTGAGATTAATTGTTAAAATTATGTAAAAGAATGTATTGTGGTATTTATTTCATTTGGTACTATTGATCGGGTTATGTTGTCCTTATAAGAGATTTGGCTAGTATTCTTGCAGTGACGTTGACCCATAGTGTTGACTAAACTCTCAGGTTAGGTTTGAACTTTTAGGAGCGGATTGGACCTTGAAGAGCATGCTGGACTTCGAAGATTTATTTTGTGTATGGTTTAGTTTCCTTTGTGTTTTATTTTCATACGAGACAACTTTTGGATTTATGAGTCGCTTGCAACTCTAGATTTGTATTTGGGATATTGTACAAAGACTTTTGTATATTATTTGATTATTGGAGGATGTTATAGTTGGACTTTATATCTGATGATTGAGAGTGCACCAACAATCAATTCTTAACTTATTTAATTAAATTCTAATTTTTAATCCCAAAAATCCTAACTCTTGCAAATAAATTATGACAGAAAAATTAACCCAAACCACACATGCACAATTAATCACAATATGAGAAAAAATCCCCCAAAGGGGCAAAAATATTTTTATTTCACTACAATTCGTAATACTTACAATTATATAAAAATACAGTGACACATGAATACCCGCAGGCGTCAGTTCGTTGTCATCAGCAAGAGATCCCATAAGAGCTCCAAGTCAGCAATGGAGAACAATGTTCTTCTCTACAAGAATACTCCAAATGAGTAGAACAATTAATCTAGGGTTTATAAAGATTCACATATATGTCTGGGAATGATTTGTGAATAAAAAAGATATGAAAACCTTGAAAACACGAAGTCTGTTTTGTGCAGTAGTTCTGTAGAAACGTGAGTGCCAAAGACTTGAAAACGTGAATGATGAACACTGCTATAAATATAGAAATCAAGACGTCACATCGCTTGAATGAAATGAAGTTGTTGCTCGAATGGACTGACGTGTCTCTTGAACGACTTCGCGCGAGATGCCAATGTCACTCGAATGACTGGCGAATATCGCTCGAACGACGTCAGCGTTATTTTTTCTTTCTCCTCTACACTTGGAAAAAAATCATCATTCAAAGTAAAAAAATTTAAATCCTTAAAAAAATATTTTCTAAAAATTTCCAAATAAATATGCAATCATTAAAGGCTCCAAATTAATTATTTTACCATTAATGTGGGTGGAGTAGTGGGAATGTTGAATATTGAAGACGCATGTTGCACGATTCTCGGTGATGATGCACTACGCACGTATGTAGATGGTTGGAGCGTGATAACTTAGGATCGAGATCGAGGCCATCATGAATGAACGTGTTGACGTGCCGAATGTAGCGGTATCAGATATACTAACTGTGATCTAGGACACACAGAAAACTCTAAATGGATATTTATAAAAATATGTCCTTACAAATCTCCCCCTATGTCTATGCCGGTATATACATAAAAACTATTTGAATTATCCTACCCAAACTCAAAATAAATGACATACAATTTAATATCCCCATTACACCAAAAAACTGAAAATACTAAATGACATGTCTTCACACACTTCAACATCTTCAACTTTTTCTTACTTTCTTTGTCATCATTAGGGTGTGCAAAAATAATCCTCAATTTTGTACCTGCACACATTAGACAAGAAACAATACACGTGACGCGCAACAGTTTGAAATATAATGATAAGCAGAAATAAATATCTATTAAGCTCAAGCAAATCATTATTAAATCAAACAAAATTCTCCCCCATATTCTCGCGGAGGATTGAATGTTGAATAACTTTAATATTAGGGTCCGTCTTGACTCACGATTGAACTCGAATAAGTCTTCGACGGTTATAGCGGTATACGACATACTCAAATCTAAACTGGACAATAAAATAATGTCCTTACAATGATCATTCATATTATTATGTATCGTGTCTCTTCTAGTTGGGAAAAGTTTTAAATGTCGCATATTTTTGTCACTTGCTAAGAATGATATTTTAAAGGGTCATTTACTTTTTGGGGTACACTTGTTCATAATAATTGGTACTTAGAGTACACTAGTTTGCATTATAGTTAGGGTTCAAAATTAACGGAAACCATTAGTTGATTGGTTTGACCGTCAATTGACTTACTTTTTCAACAAAAAAGACTTTTTTACCCATTAATACACTAATACCAGTGTTCTAAAGGCGCGCCTAGGATTAAGACTTGGGAGAAACACCCCGCCTAAGCTTTTTACACCTTATTCTTTGTAAAAGGTTTAAGGTGCATTTTTTTAAAACAAAAATACTTTTGTGAAATAATATCGCCTTTTAATAACATTTTATAAAAAAAAACGAACTAATATCTTGTTCAAAACAATCAAAAGACAAATGGTATCCCAAACTTCTCCGCCTCTCGTCTAAAAAAAACCTAGCATTGTCGACAAATTTTCGACCAAAAGTCTATATGTTTCATTTGAAAGTGAAAGGTGAAAAATACATTTCTTATATTGAATCATTTTGTATTGATTATCGATTATCGATTATTGAATAATTATTGATATTGATTATTGAATTATGAAATAAACAATTTGTATATTGCTTATTAAATGTTGAGAAATACATTTTATATATTGATTATGGCGCATGCATTGGGAAAGATGACTACCAAACATACATATATATATATATATATATATATATATATATATATATATATATATATATATATATATATATATATTCAAAATTCAATTATTTTATTACAATACTAGCCTTAGAATTATTAAAATAATAAAAAAAAAGGAAAACGCCTTTATAAACCTAGGTTTCGTCTAGGGGCGCCTAGGATCCTAAGGCTTGATGCTTGATCTTTATGCCTCGACCACGCCGTTTAGTATAAGTATATATTAGTGTATGAAAAATAAATTTTACATTATTTCTAATTGTTTTTAATAAAAATACTTTTTTATTAAAAAAAAATTATATACTTTTTTTAATTAACTGCTTTTTTATAAAATCAAAAGGTTTTTATAGCTGTTTAAAAAACAATTGTTCTATATAAAACTGAATGTTTTAAACAGTTTTTTAGAGTTTTAATAACTATTATTAAAAATAAATGTTTTGAAAACAACTTTATTCCAAACATAACTTCTTGTAACCGTTTTAAAATAAAAGTTATTAAAAATAACTCTTTTAAAACAGTTTTGACTATAAAAATTTTAATTGTTAAAAAAATTATTTTTAAATCTTTCATCAAAATATTTTCTTAATTAAAAATAATATTTCATAATTATTTTAAAATAATTTTTTATGACTATTCTAAAAATGTTTTTTTAATTAAAAAGAACTGTCAAAAAATTATTTTTAAAAAACGTTATTTTTTTATAAATAGTTATAAAAATTTATTTGTTTATAATAATGTTTTTACAACCGATTTATAATTTAAAAAGAATGATTACCTTGTTAATTTGAGAATAGTGCACAAGCACAAAATAAAGGGGAGTGCTTGTGAAAATTTGTTTGTTAGAAACCTAGTTACTTTAAAAAGTGCTTACTCGAGATCATCGCAATAAAAATCCCATTGATTAAAGTTTTTAGGAGGAAGTAAGGTATGCAAGTAAATAGTTCAGACTATTTGCAGTTTTACAGGTTCGCTCCTTATTGATACTTATAAAAACGTTATTATAAAAACTGTCATAAAAAATTATTATGAATCTGTTGTAAAAACATTATTTTAAACAAAAAACATTTTTTTAAAAATAACATCATTTTAAAAACAATTTTTTTAGTTAAAAAAAATTTTAGAACAGTCATAAAAAATTATTTTTAAAACAGTTATGAAAACATCATTTTTAATTAAGAAAATATTTTTATAACAGATTTTAAAAATAATTTTTTAATAGTTAAATTTTTAATTTTCAAAACTAAATATAAAAAAGTTATTTTTAAAACAATTACAAGAAGTTATTTTTGAAAAAAACAATTTATAAAATAATTATTTTTAATAATAATTATTAAAACTTAAAAAAAACATTTAAGACAGTAGTTTTATTTAAAAATAATTATTTTGAAAATATTTGTAAAAACCTTTTGATTTTATAAAAAAATAGTTAATAAAAAAGTGTATAATTTTTTTTCATTTTATAAATATTTTTGATTTTATAAAAAATAATTAGAAATAATGTAGAATATTTTTAATACACTAATATATACTTATACTAATATGTATTAATGTATTAAGGGGTTTTTTTGGTTAAAAAAGTAAGTCAATTGACAATCAAACTAGTCAACTAATGACTTCCGTCAATTTTGAATCCCAACCAACTATAATGCAAACTAGTGTACCCCAAACCCCAATTATCATAAACAAACGTATCTCAAACAATAAATGACCCTATTTTAAATTATAACAATTTATACCAACCCGCCAAGCCCGACCCGTGATAGCTCGTGGGCCACTCCTAAACGAGTCGGGTGGAGAGCCTTAAACTGGGGTAGTACTCGGGTAATACTATAACACTGTAAATTTCAAAGTGGTGAAGGTAAAGTACCATTGTTATATACGCGTTTTATTGTACTACCACACCCAATATAAAATTATCTTGTGTTATAATCTCAAGAATAAAGACAGTTGTAGGAGGGTAGTGTGACTGGGATCTGGTAAGATTCTAAAGTGGGTGAGGCATGACCCACTTCAATGGACTCTACCTCTAAGGTCTTTAAGGGTTTCTAGAGTAGCAACCGGTAAAACCTTCCCTTTTTGATAAAAATGGAATCAAAGCTAGAACCACCTCCTGCAAGAAGATGAACTTTGCAACAATAATAGTAACTTTTGTCAAGAGGATCTCCTAAGAATTATGGATGTCAAGGTGGGAGTGAAGAAACAAGCACTCAACACTTAGAGAGAAAGAGCAATGAGAGAATACTAGGTAGGCTGGTGTGATTTTGACAGAGTAGCGGTATGACTTGAGTTTCTGATTGTGATTTGACCTTGCCGAGGGTCCTATTTATACTTGGGCACTAGGGCTGAGGACCTTTTGGGCGCCAAAACTAAGGGGGTTGGTTAGAGAAATGGTCTGCAGTGTACCATTTGTCCCTACCTATGTGCAACCGCCTGTCCCCTCTGACAGGTGCCACCTGGTGCAAACCAAAGTCAAAAAGAAAATATATCTGCACTTACAGACAAAATATTTGATTTGGTAAATATCTTTTGAGACAGTAACTTATTCTACAAACTTTGTAAACTCGAGAAGGGTCTCAAGGACCACCTCCTTTAAAATCTTTTATAAACTTGAGAGCTCCTCTAAAATCTTTCATAAACTTGAGGGGAGGTCTCAAGAACCACCTATTATCTAAAATCATTTTATAAACTGTTCATTTCTTGTGAGCAACCTCGTGGTTGGTTACTTCGGTTATAAGTGGGTGTGATTATGCAAGGACTGGGTAACCCCTAAGGTCTTTCTACTAGTATTCTCTCAATCTTAAAGTGCTAAGTGGTTGAGCTTGATCAACAGACCTTGTTACTCATCCACCAAGACAAAACTCCTAAGATGTCCCAACTTTCCTTTTTGAGCCCTCCTTGCTCAACCAGGTTACATATACAAGAAAGTAATATATATGTACTTTAATATATTTCTGAGTAACAAATATTGGAGAGGATGTCACTCTAGGTGGACCTCCTCGCCCACTTGTTCTTTTAAGTGAATCATTTGGGAGTTAAGGGATCATTCTGAGTAATCCTCTTCACCCTTATTTCAATTCTATGACATGTCAATTGGGGCAAAGGGGGATGCTCGCAATGACTCCCCTTGCCTTGGCCATTTTTTGTGGCTTGAGTGTAGGATGAGGGGTTGCTTGACAAGGTCCTCCTCATTTTTCATTCATTTCCTCTATGTTCTAGGCTTCAAGGACAATGGGCTCCTCATGGTGGGTCTCTTAGTCCAAACCTCATTTATGTGTTCTTCGGAATTTTGGGGACGAGGATATCCTCATGGTGGGCATCCTCGCTCAAACTTCCTTTATGTGATTTTTGAGCATTTTGGGACGAGGAGCTCCTAATGGTTGTCCTCCTCGCCCAAATTTCCTTTTTGTGATTTTTGAGCATTTTGGGACGAGGAGCTCCTCATAGTGGGCCTCCTCGTCCAAATTTTCTTTTTTGTGATTTTTAAGCAATTTGGGACGAGGAGCTCCTCATGGTGGGCCTCCTTGCCCAAATTTCCTTTTTATGATTTTTGAGCATTTTGGGATGAGGAGCTCCTCATGGTGGGTCTCCTCACCCAAATTTCCTTTCTGTGATTTCTTTGAGTATTTGGGGACGAGGAGCTCCTTGTGGAGGGCCTCTTCGCCCAGACTTCATTTATGTGTTCTTTGAACTTTTAGGGACGAGTGGGCCTCCTCACCCAAATTCCTTTTCTGTGACTGCTCAAGCTTTGGGGATGAAGAGATCCTTATGGTGGGCCTCTTTGTCCAATTGAGTCCTCTTTTTTCATGGCTAGGGCACGCTTTTTTTTTTTTGGGGGGGGGGGGGGGGCTCGTGGTGAGCCCCCCTCTCCATATGGACTTATTCGCCCAATTGTTTGGGAAAATAAGTGAGCATCCCTCTATATTAATCCTCTCATACAAAAATATGTGTGTTGCGTATACCAAAGGTTTTTGTACGCAATGATTCACTATTTCTTAGAATACGAACAGTCTAACTCAATCTCACGATGATATTGTCACATCAATTAGGCCTATCACATCAGTCAACATTTAGGGTCTCGAGGTGACATGTGTCAAATGGGGAACACACATCTCATCATTAGGGAAATGATCAGCTCCCTTTTTGATTGGTAGGGTGCATGTGGCTTAATAGGGTATAAAAACCCTTTTTTAAACTTCTTCGGTAATGACCCCACTTTTATATATATAGTTTGTTTTTACACTCTTGTGTTACTTATTATCTTATAAATTTTGTATTATTAGATATGTGGTATTATTAGCTATCAATATAACAAACCCCATTTTTAATTACGAAGAATCAACTGTAAATTGGATAAAATCAAAGTCTTATGACATATCTTAAGGTAAATAATAAGTTTTGGGGTAGAAAATATAATTTTATGAAACTTTAAGGACTAAAATAAAAATATAAAATGGGTCATTTTGTAAATAAAATATTTTTAAGGACCTCTAAGAAATATTCAAAATATATAGTGTGAAATTACCAAAATACCCTTCATGTGTAAAATGATCCGTATACCTTTATCACCTTTCCACCACGTGCTGGTCACTTCCACCTTACACATGTTGTCTTTAGAGAGAAAGCTAAAACACTTGTCATCATTTGGTGATATTAACACTGCAAGATCACTCCGGATCGTGACACCTCGGTATTAAATCACCACTCCAAAAAGCCTAGTCATTAGACACATGTCAACACCGTAATACTTTTGGAAACCTATAAATAGGGCCTTAGGGTTCATTTGAAACTCACACCAATTCCTTGAGAATTATAGTAAGAAAGAGTGATAGAAAGCTTGGGAAATATCTTAAGAAGGAGTTCTATAATTTCGAAGAAAGAATTCATTTCGTAGGTATGATTTTATTTAAATGTTATAATGTATTTTTATAGTTTTAATTTTGTGTTTTATAACTTTACTTAGTAGTTATGCTAGTAAAATATACTAAGGAATTCACTAATCAAAACTTAAAGTTTAGAAGAAATCCATGTTGATTTTATTTTCATGTAAACTTGTTTGAAATTATATATACGCTTTTAAAAAATGATTTTTTAAAAGTAATTGCTTGTTATTATGGAATCCCATTTAAGTAATTCCAAAGTCAGGCCTGGTGAAATTCTGTCTAGATGAGATGGTATTTAAGTGTTGCCCCTCTGACCTTCCATCTCTACTAGGAATGAATCCGAAAATGTTCTGTATAGAGGAGATGGTATTTAAGCGGTGCCCCTGTGACCCTCCATCTCTACTGGGAACCGACTGATTAGGAAGAACTATGAATTGAATCCTTTAATTACGATTAATGAGTTTTAAAAGTTAAGAAAATGATTTTTAGTAATCCTTTGAAATAAGTAATTATTAAAATACAATATGTAGACTGGACCTTGTTTAGAACGTATACTTAAACCTTTATCGTATTTGTTAGATTAACGTGCGATCGAAGACTTATTATCTATAATTTCGACCTCTATTTTTATGTGAGTACTCTATGAAATTTCTTGCACATTTTGATTATATTATATTATGCAAACTATGTATATTTTGTGAAATGCTTTTATTCTCAAAATGCATTTGATACCGATGATTCCGTCGTTTGTTATATGTTTATATCTCTCCATATAAATATCTGATTTGAATTCTGAAATTATTGATTCGGCATTGGCCTTGACTACCGGGTGGAAATATTTGGGTGGTACCTTCCCAGCTGGTTTATCGCTGGTGTGACCTAAACAAGCCATTATTCTAGAAATCATGATTATCTGTCTGTGATGAAACTGGGTGGAAACATTTGGTAACATTATCTGTCTGGGTATTAGAGCGTACATGACCACTAAAACTGAATAATTGACATATGCTCAATCGTTTTATCTTCTCTGTTCTGAACTGTTTATTCTGAATATATATATTGTCATTTACTTTATATATATTACTTGAAATTCCTATCTCTATGTATATGCCTTCTGTTCTAAATTGAATAGGTATCAATTTTGTGAAAAACCTAGGAATGTTTGGAGATTGAATCTCATTCGGCTTTTAGCTGACGTTGTATAAATAACCATTTTTCAGGACATAATTAAGCTCGTGGATGGAACGAAAAAGAACTATGTTGAAGATTTAGCTTTTAAATCTCTTTTTGTTACCTTAAGTATAAGTTTGTTTAATTAGATAGAGCATGTTTAGTTCTTTGGGTCAAGTTGTAACTCTTTGATATTTTAATACAAATGAAGTTCCCTTTAGAAAGCTCTGATGATGTAATTCCTTCACTTTCAGTATTTTACGATTCATAACCATGTGATTATACTTCCGCTATATAAATTTTAAAAGAAAAATTTTAAGGCCAGAATATTGGATGCCTTGGTGGCATGTCAAGGCACTCGTTCCCTACTATTTTCGGGTCGGGGTCATGACAGAGGTGGTATCAGAGCATAGGTTATGAACCCGTAGACCACTGAGCATAGGTTTCGAATGTTATAGATTTTATGTTTCCATCCTTAGGAGATAGTATTAAAAATCTAATTTATGTGATAACCCTCCCTATGTGTTATATTATTTATAATTGATCTTTTAGTTTTCAATATTGATATAGTATAGTAGATCTTACATTTGGCCATGACTGTAGAAAATGACCAAGAGAAGATAATCAATGGGAACTAGTGATTCGAGTATAGAAGGACTGGAAGGTGCATATAAGGCAATTAAAAGTCTAGCAAAGATTGTGGAGCAGTAGGTGAACAATGGAGTACAAAAAAATCTTGAACTAAGTAGATGTACTATTGAACAGTTCAAGAAGTTGAATCCTCCATCTTTTAAAGGTACTCCTAACCCCACCGAGGAAGAAAGTTGGGTGATGCAGATGGAAAAGATACTCGATGTTCTTAAGTGTACCGATGAACAAAGGGTGTCATTTGCAACATATATGTTATAAGGGGAGGCCGAACATTGGTGGAGAATGACTAAGAGAATACATGGGGAAAGGAATACTTACATAGGTTGGAATGATTTCTTAGTAATCTTTTATGAGAAATATTTTCCGAAAAACGGTGAAAGACGAAATGGCAGCTGACTTTATGAGTCTGGTGCAAGGGAATATGACGGTTAGTCAATATGAGGCAAAGTTTTCTGAGTTATCCCGTTTTGCACGTCATGTTGTAGCAACTGATGTTTTAAGAGCGACAAAGTTTGAGCGTGGGTTAAGGTTGAATATTCGTAGTCGAATTTCCATCCTGAAATTAACATCATATATTGATGTCGTGATTAGGGCTACAATAGCTGAGAGGGATGGTGAGGAGTACAATAGAATTAGAGATGGCAAGAGGAAGTTTGGGGAACAAAAAGGAAAGAACCCGAATAATAAAAATTTCTTTAGGAACACATCCAATGTTGGGGGATCTAGTGATAACAAACAGTATAATAACCAGATATGCCAACAATGTGGAAAGATGCATGGATGACAACCTTGTTATAAGGATTCAGGAGCTTGTTTTAGATGTGGACAGAAAGGACATCAGATAAAAGACTGCCTAAACCCATCAAGGGTTCCGATAAAGCCTTCAAGTGCAAATAAGGATCAAGGAAGGCAGGGTAGAGTTTTTGCACTTTCTGATACCCAAGCTTCCAATGCGGTAGAGTCAGGTACACTTCCTATATGTGCACAACCTTTTAAAGCTTTGATAGATCCCGGTTCTACCCATTCGTTTGTATCTATACATGTATTAAATCGCTTTCATAAATTGCCTTGTTGATACCAAATTTAATCTGCTGACATGGACCAATCATATGAAGACACGTGGCTATCTATATGGCAACAACAAGCACTTCCGAGATGATCACACGCTCCGAGGAACCATGTTACTCCGAGAAACTCATACGCTCCGAGGAACAAACCTCTCCGAGGAACTCTTTAGCACCGAGAAGCTCAAGCGGTCCGAGCAACTCAGGCGGTCCGAGATGCACCTCGAAGCAGGATACCAACAGTTTAACTGCTCATTAAATGCTTATCATTCAGACGCACACGCAAAAGGGGAATTAAATGTATTACCCTTTCATATGTATACCATTTAATGTATTACCCTTTCACATTACAGCCTTAGGGCTATACATACATTGTACAATCCTCATTGTAAGGGGCCCAAATCCAAACCCTGGAATCGAGAGAGGAATTTCTTGAGAGAACTTGTAATCGAGAATTCCTAAACACTCAGCAATAACACAACAGTGGACGTAGGCTATTCTTATAAGGCTGAACCACTTTAAAATCTTTTGTCTCATTTATTTATCTGTGATTGAATTATTAGAGTGATCTAATTTTTTACATCAACAGATTGGCGCCGTCTGTGGGAAACGACTGGTAATATCGTTTTTCATCAAAAATAATCCATTACCAATGGCTGATATTTCTGAATCCAGCAATCGAAACGCTGGAACCCCTCCAAATCCATCTGCTCCACCAATTATTCCAGATCTGACTGGAATAATGGCAAATCTGGCTCAGGGCCAGACCGTCATGCAAGAAACAATGCGACAACTCATCCAAACCCTTCATAGCGGTGCAACAGCCCATTCCGGACCACGAAGCATTCAAAGAAATACCCATGCACCTTCTTCGCGTACTAAGCGTACTAATTCATATCGCAATAAAGGATCCAAAGATTTTTCTTATCAACCTGGACGAACTTCGTCAGTGCGAGCCACAGATACTGAACAACGTGTCACCCTCTCCCCAGAAAGGACCAGCGCATTGGAATGATTAAGTAGGGTTTCTCCTTTCGATCGATTAGGCCCTAGGAGGAACAAAAGTCCTCTTAATGCAGTGTCGAGGAGCTTTCGACGACCATCAGATTTAAGGGAAGGATCTGCCCAGTCGCGACCAGCTGCTCGTCAAGATAAATCCCAGGAAGCCACTTCAACGCGATCAGTTGCTCGAACCAATAGGCCCGAGGAAGGAAATGATGCATGGAAAGGATCTATTCAGAGGCTGGAGGATAGATTAGTGGAAATGGCTAAGGCCAAGAACCCTCTACAACGAACCTTTGTTCGAGGAACACCTTTTGTACAGGACATTGTTGATTTTCCAACACCATCAAAGTTCAAAGAACCTGTTGTGACTCCCAAGTATGATGGAAAGACTGACCCTGTCCTTCATATAGAACAATACCAAGCTGCAGCCGACATCTATGCTGTCCCAGATGAGATGAGATGCAGAGCATTCTCGGGAACACTTACCGGATCTGCTCAAATATGGTATAATAATCTTCCTCGGGGTAAGATTTCAACTTTTCTTCAACTGGCCGAGTTATTCATTGGGAATTTCTGCTTTGGAGCAAAGCCAGTTAAACGAGTAGCACATTTGTTAAGTGTTAGACGAAAAGCTGGTGAGAGTACCAGAGATTATATAACTCGTTTTAATAATGAGAAACTCGAAGTCATTGATTATGAGGAGAAGACAGCGATTACTGCTTTGATGAGTGGACTACTGCCAAATAAGTTGTACTACACTTTGGCCAAAGATCCACCTCGAACCATGTCGGACCTGATGGGAAAAGCGTCCAAGATTATGAATGCCGAGGAGGCTATGTTTGCGAAGAAGAATATGGACGCCAAAGAAACCAAGGTGGAAGGTGATAATGCTAAGAAGAAAGAACATAAGAACAATGGTGGTGACAAACAATCCAAAAATAGGTCGTCATGGGAGGTCTTGAGGAAATTTGATAATTACACACCTTTGAAGGCAAATATCAACCACGTCCTGGAAGAAATTAAGAACACCGAGGAGTTAAACTGGCCAAAGAAAATGAAGGCAGACCCTGACACGAGGAATAGGGAAAAATATTGCGAGTTTCACAAGGATCATGGCCATATGACCAAAAATTGCATAGCTCTTCAGAATGAGATTGAAACACTCATCCGACGAGGAAAGCTAGTAAAGTATGTTGATCGAGGAGGTGAAAGAAGAAACAACGACCGAACTAGAGAGAGGTCTAGATCTCCTCGTCGAGCAGAGGAGAACAAGAAGAGAAACCATGAAGTTGATCCAGAGGATGACCCCGATCTTCCCAAGAAACCAAGGCAGCCAGAACGAGAGGTATTTTCAATACGCTTTGGGTCATTTGATTGTAATGTTATTACAGGAGGAGATGCAGGCGGAGGAGACCTTACTGCAGAAAGAAAAGCTTACCTCGGTGAGGCTTAAGCTTGCTCGTACATTCAGCGAATAAATCTAGCTGAGGAATATCGCCCAAGAAAGGTGAACAAGGATAAATTGGTCATCGGTTTTTCAAAAAATGACCTTGCAGGTGTTTTATATCCTCAAGATGATCCACTGGTGATCAAGATGAGAATGAAGGAGGTAATGATTTCAAGAGTGTTGGTTGACAATGGTAGCTCGGCAGACATCATGTTCTACTCGTGTTTCGATAGTTTAAATCTAAAGCTATCTCAACTCGAGCCTTACCACAGACCCCTCATCGGTTTTGCTGGAGAGAAATTATTTCCACTTGGGACGATCAAGTTGGATATATTCATTGGTACGTGGCCTGCTTGTCGGACAGAAAGAATACGTTTCTTCGTGATGGATAAGAATGTCCAATCATCGTACAATATCATCATGGGAAGAGTAGGATTGAAGAAGTTCGAGGTTATACCATCTACAGTGCATCAGTGCCTAAAATTTCCAACAAACTTTGGAGTAGGAGTTGTGAAAGGTGATCAGAAAGTAGCTCGAGAATGCTATTATTCATCCGCCGAGCAAGAAGAACTGGAAGAATCAAAGAAAAAGACTACTACCTATCAAGTGGATGAAGGTGCAGAAATTGAAACATTGGATCCTCGAGATGAGTCACAACTCGTGAAGGGTCAAGTGGTGGAAGCTACTGAAAACATCATTCTGGACGACGAGCACCCTGAGCGAACTAATCAAATAGGTTCATCATTGGAAGCCTCATTAAAACAAGAATTGATAACTTTCCTTAGAAGCAGAAGACAAACTTTTACGTGGAGTTATGAAGATATGCCTGGGATAGACCCAAACTTCTTATGTCACGAGCTCAATGTGAATAAGGAGATCAAGTCTGTGAAGCAGAGAAGAAGAGTATTCAGTCCCGAGAAGAATCAAGCTATACAGGAGGAAGTCGAGAAGCTCCAGAAAGCTTGTTTCATTGAAGATGTTAAATATCCATATTGGTTAGCTAATGTGGTGATGGTAAAGAAGAAGAACAACAAGTGGAGAATGTGTGTAGACTTCACCGACCTCAATAAAGCATGCCCAAAGGATCACTTTCCATTGCCCTGAATTGATCAACTGGTGGATGCTACCTCGGGACACGAGTTGCTGAGCTTCATGGATGCTTATTCTGGTTACAATCAGATCAAAATGAAAACTGAAGATAGGGAGAGTACTTCTTTCATTACCCCTAGGGGAACTTATTGTTATAATGTTATGCCTTTTGGTTTGAAAAATGCAGGTGCGACATATTAGAGGCTGATGAACAAGGCCTTTGCTGAACAAATCAGTGACAATATGGAAGTCTATGTTGACGATATGCTGACAAAAAGCAAGAAAGCTTCCGATCATCTAGTTGATTTAAATCAGACTTTTGATCAACTGGATAAATATCAAATGAAGTTGAAACCGACGAAGTGCATATTCGGAGTACGAGAAGGTATGTTTCTCGGGTACATTGTCAATCAACGAGGCATTGAAGCAAATCCTGAAAAGATCAAAGATCTATTAAGGCTGCGATCTCTAACAACGAAGAAGGAAGTACAAAGTCTTACAGGACGAGTAGCATCACTCAACAGATTTGTGTCACGAGCAACTGATAGATGTCTCCCATTCTTCAAGACACTCAGAAAGACTTTTGAGTGGAATGATGAATGTGAGAAGGCTTTTCAGGACTTGAAGAAATACTTTGGAGCACCTCCACTGTTGTCCAGGCCAGTGATGGGAGAAAAATTATATTTGTACCTTGCAGTGTCCGAGAATGCAGTTAGCTCGGCGTTGATCAGAGTGGAGAATGGAGTGCAAAAACCAATTTACTACACAAGTAAGGCCTTCCGAGGAGCAGAAATCAGATATCCAAGGCTGGAAAAGTTAGCACTGGCGTTAATTGAAGCGAGTAGAAGAATGAGGCCATACTTCCAAGCTCATACCATAGTGGTATATACTGATATGCCATTGAGGCAAGCCCTGCATAAGCCAGAAAAATCAGGAAGATTGATGTACTGGGAAATAGAGCTCGGTGAATATGATATAATTTATGAACCCAGATCATCATTAAAAGGGCAGGCTGTAGAAGATTTTATAGCGGAGTTCACCTATCCTGATACCGTCAAGGAACAAAAGTTGCTCGCTGATCAACCTGTGGATGTTACAGGATCAACAAACACAAGCTCAGACCAATTCCAATTGGTAAAAGGGCGTGTGGATGTTACAGGATGTGATGCAGGGAAAGTTGTGAGCACTCCGGATGAGGAACAAAAGTTGCTCGCTGATCAACCTGTGGATGTTACAGGATCAACAAACATAAGCTCAGACCAATTTCGATTGGTAAAAGAGCGTGTGGATGTTACATGATGTGACGTAGAGATAGTTGTGAGGACTCCAGACGAGGAACAAGAGTTGCTCGCTGATCAACCTGTGGATGTTACAGGATCAACAAACACTAGCTCAGACCAACTCCGGTTAGTAAAAGGGCAAGTGGATGTTACAGGATCATTGAATTCGAGCTCAGACCAACTCCGGTTGGTAAAAGGGCAAGAAGAAATGATCGACGAAGAGCAAGAAAAATCCGAGGAGGAAAGGAAGCAGCAAATATTTCACCGAGGAACTCTGACTGATCAGAAATTTGAAGACGAGTTACCTATATGGAGGCTATATATAGATGGCTCATCTTGCACTGCAGGATGTGGAGCTGGGATAGTTTTGAGCACTTCGGACGAGGTCGACATGGAATACCCCTTGCGTTTCCAATTCAAAGCTTCCAACAATGAGGCTGAATATGAGTCCATGATTGCAGGGCTTAATTTGGCAAAAATTATGAAGGCGCAGCAGGTTGTGATCTTCAGTGACTCTCAGTTGATCGTAAACCAAATGATGGGAGTATATGCAGTTAGATGAGAATTAATGATCAGATATCATGCAAAGGCAAAGGAGCTGGTGTCAGAATTTGTCGCTATTCAGCTGGTCAGAATACCAAGAATGGAGAATGCGAGAGCAGACACCCTAGCTCGACTAGCATCAGCTACTCGCACCGAGCTATGATGAACAATCCCAATTGAAGTGTTAGTTGGTCGGAGCATAGATGAAGATCTGACTATGAACTTTATTACCTTTGAATTAGGATCATCTTGGATGGATCCCATCAGGGCATATATTGAGGAGGGAGAATTACCAATTGATAAGCTCGCAGCCAAAAAATTGAAGTTTAAAGCTGCTCAGTACGTATTAACTAATGGTATTTTGTATAGGCGAGGAATTATGGCAGGTTTGCAGAGGTGTTTACATCCCTCCGAGGTGAAAGAATTGATTGAAGAGATCCATGAAGGGTCTTGTGGAGCACATGTAGCAGGTCGGACGCTTTTACAAAGGGTGATGACGTAGGGATACTACTGGACGACGATGAGGGCTGATTGTATAGCCTATGCAAAGAAATGTGACAAGTGTCAGTGATTTTCCTCCATCCGAAGAACTCCACAAGCATTGTTGACACCCATAACTTCCCCTTGGCCATTTGCCATGTGGGGAATTGATTTGGTTGGGCCACTGCCAACGACCCGAGGAAGGTTCAAGTATCTCGTCGTCGTAGTGGATTATTTTACTAAGTGGGTAGAAGCTGAGCCACTCATTGACATGACGTACGAGAAGGTGTACCAATTTGTTTGGAAGAATATCATTTGTCGATATGGTCTTCCTCATGCTTTCATCACAGACCATGGAACACAATTTGATAACGAGGAGTTCGCTGCCTATTGTCATCAATCAAACATTTTGAAGGTCCACTCAGCACCAGGCCATCCTCAAAGCAATGGACAAACTGAAGTGACAAACAGAACGCTGCTAAATGGCTTGAAGAAAAGATTGGATGATGCAAAAGCAAACTGGATCAACGAGTTACAATCAGTACTCTGGGCTTACCGAACTACTCCCCGAGTAGCAACTGGAGAATCGCCATATATGCTGGCATTTGGAAGTGAAGCTGTTATACCTGCCGAGTTGGGCCTCCCAACACACAGGGTACTGAATTTAAATTCTCCTGTCAGCGACTTAATGAGAAGGCTGGATTTAAACATGCTCGAGGAAGTCAGAGAAGAAGCAGCCATCAGGAATGCTACTAACCAGCAGCGAACAACTTTGTTCTACAACAAAAGGGTGAAGAAGTGCGACCTGAAAGAAGGAGACTATGTGATGAAGAAAGTAATTCAAAAGCACAATAAGCTGGAAGCAAACTGTCATGGACCATACCGGGTTACAGAAGTTGTTCGACCAGGAACTTATCGAATAGCAACTTTAAAAGGCGAGGAGTTTAAGAATGCATGGAACGCAGAGCATCTGCGCAAGTATTATCAGTGATGTATATGTAACGCAGTTCCATCCGTATGAATAAAATGAAGATATTCTATCAAAATCTCTCCTTTTTATTGAGAATTTTTCGGGGAATACTAGTGCTACACACTACTCGGCAAAACTCAGGAAAGCTCAGACTACTCAGCAAAAATATTCCTAAAAATGCCAACCTCGGTTGGTTAGGAAACAAGATATTCCTGGTTAGGAAACAAAATATTCCTAAAAATGCCAACCTGTTTGGCTAGGAAACAAAATATTCCTAAAATTGCCAACCTGTTTGGCTAGGAAACAAGATATTCCTAAAAATGCCAGCTTAGGTTGGTTAGGAAGTACAAATATTCTCGAAAATGCCAACTTATGTTGGTCGGGAGGCAAAAATATTCTCGAAATGACAACTTATGTTGGTCGAAAGGTAAGATTATTCCAGAAATCGATAAAAGTCTACTAACTATGGCTGGTCGGGATAAAAACCCAACAACTGTAGTTGGTCGACAAGCAAAATTTACCGATCTTGGTTGGTCAGAAACATTTTATGGGTAAAATTATTTTGGTCAAAACCCACCAACTGTAGTTGGTCGATAAGCAAAATTTACCGATCTTGGTTGGTCGGAAACATTTTATGAGTAAAATTATTTCAAAAAGACTAACTATGGCTGGTCGGGGATAAAAACCCACTAACTGTAGTTGGTCGACATGGAGAATCTAACAACCTTAGTTGGTTGGAAACATTTTAAACAACATTTTTATACTTATTACTTTATTATTAAGTGATCGAGCAACAGTACTGATACTTGTAACTTTTTAATTATTACTGAGTTGGTTGACAAACAACACAATATTGTTATCTTTTTAACAAATATGCACAAATATAAAGTGTTTGATAACTACAAGACCATAGTAATCAAGATTTGCAAACAAAAATGAAAGTCTTTCATTGAATTCAAAATAAATTACAAGTACATTGATATTGAAATGTATACTAACTATTACATCAAAAATTCCTATTCTACTGGTCTCTTCCCCTCTGCTTTTGACACAGGTTCCTCGCCAGCAGGCGGATCATTTAAAGACAGAGGAGAATTGATGAAGTTGAGATCCTTCAACATCCTGACATTCATCACGCATGGTCGATCTAATAGATTCTCGGGACGAGATACCTCGGTTTGAGAATGTAAATTGTAATCACCGAGATACTTTGAAATTAAGCTCCGAGGAATGGCCCTGGCAGGGATCCAACCCATGTCCAAATTGTATGGAGGCACAGGTAGGTCGAGTAGCCCGGGGTCATAGTAATCCCACAGATAATGACCTTGTTCGAGCTTCAACACACCTAAGGCATTCAGCCAGCCTTGCTTATAGCCCTCATTGTTGGCATTCTAGATACGATCGTCCAAGTGGTATAGGGCTTCATTGTATCCAGCCAACCAGAACTCCCTGGGCTGTTTGTGGAACTGATATGTTAGCCTCTCCATCTGCTCGTGGAGATTCTTGATGAAAAGCTCCTTATTCTCCAAGACTGACTTCTGCGTAGAGAGCTATTTTTCCAGGTCCATAATCTTCTTTAACATATCAGACAACGCCTGGTTCTTCGCCATTAATTGGAAAGCCTGGTTCTCTAAGGCGGACTGAGTCCTCTGTTCCTTACAAGAACCCGAGCTGCTCTTGGTCATCCCCGAGGAGCTCTTGCTCGACCACGAGAAGATGTAGAGGGGCCAGAGCTCTTCAAAGTCTCCAACTCGTCCCTCAACTTGGCATTCTCAACCTCTAAGAACGAGAATCCCTCGTCGGTTACTGGGATCAAGGCACTAGAAGTGGAAGCTGCAGACTTCAATTGTGACAGCTCCTTTTGCAGGTTGTTGTTTTCCTTTTCCAGCAACTCAGCAATCTGTCTTCATTCTTCGACCTCACCTCTCAAGGTTCTCTCCCTTACATCGTACCCAGCAAAAATCTTCTCGTAGCCCTTGTCGACAATGATCTGCTGGTACTTCTTCTCGTACCCCTCATGCAACAAGGCAGTGGATTCTTTGTATTGAAGCTGAAGGTCTTTGAGGGTGATTTGAAGATCCTCGATCATTTCATAATAGGCAGCGTTATTGGCTACATCCCGATTAAGTATACACTTCAGTTATTGATATGCTTCCACTGCCTGTTCTGAAGCATCCTGGCCGAGGATGTCGACAACTTGTGCTGCACTCAGGTCTGTGTGACCAGCCTTAAAGTAATCATTGCATTGCCTCATCATCACAGTATCATGGGTAGATAACAGCTCCATCCTGGCTAGAAACTAGCAAAGAAAGAAGAGCAATCATCAATAAGAGAAATAAGCAGAGTATGAATAGAAAATAGACAACAGTATGCAAAAAGTTCAAGTTTTATTGGATCATAGTTCAGAGTTACATATTCTGGGTCACATTTGATAAAGAGAAAGAAAATAAAGATAAACACGAACAATTCTACACCTTCTCCTTATCTCCCAAAACCTTCTCGGGAGGCTGGGATGAAGATGTAGGTTGCTCGGAGGGAATGGATATTTGCTCGGGCAGCACTGGAAATTGCTCGAAGGAACTGACGATCTGCTGAAGTTCCTCGGCAGCAGGCTGAATGGCTGGGGGATGATCTCCCATCACCATAGAAGACTCTTCTGAGGCATCTTCGTCCTCTTCAAGATCTTCTGGGGTTGGAGGGGGACCAGGATTATGTTGCTGGAAGAGCTCAGAAGATTCGTCAACTTTCATTTCCTGGAGAGCAGCAACCCAACCATCCCTAAAGTACTTTAGGCTGCCATAGTCCACTTGCGATACCATGGCAGCCAACCCCTTGTTCCAACCCTTGTCCTAGCCAGCACTGAAGTACTTCTTCACAGCCATTTTCCTCTTGGTCTTCTCCAAGGCAAGTTTTTCGGACAGCAAGTCATCAGCAGCTTTCAATTTTTGCTCAGCTTCCTCCTTCTGCCGACCTACTTCCCGAAGTTGAGCCAACTCCTCCTCGGCAGCCTTGAGTTTATCTTCAAACTCCCCTGCAGTTTTGAGCTTCTCTTCAAGCTCCTTATTTGCCTTCTCCAAGTCATTTATTCTCTTCTCCAACTCCTTGGAGGCATCAACAGCTTGAGCTTTTTCTCCCAAACAGCCTTGTCAGTGGCATATGTCTGGCGAGAATCGTCCAAAGACTTGATAGCCCCTGCCAAAGCTCCTTCCACACTGGACGAGGAGCATGAAGCTTTAATTACTTTATCCTTCTTCAGGATTATGTTGAAGCAGCTCGTCAACTATGAACAGAAAAAGAAAACAAGTTAGAGATAGAAATGACAAAGGAAATATGAAAAATTCAAAGTAAAGAGACTTACAGAAGCAAGGTGACGAGCAGCTAGCGAGGTGACTATATCCCGAGTAAGGTTTTCTTCAGTACCTTGGACCTCAGGAATGATCCAGGATTTTACCGAGCTTATGGTAGAGCTCGGGGAACAAAAGTTGGAACCCCAGTTCCAGCAACTGGGGGCTGAGTGATGGTATCAGCCAAATTGACCGAGGAGCTTTTCTTTAGCCTCCTCGGAGGAACAGTAATGGATTCAACCAAGGAAGAACCCTTGGTCAGTGATATCACAACCACCTCTCCAGGAGCAGCAGACCTGCTCGGAGCCACTGCGGGCTTCTCAGCAACCTTCACAACTGCAGCAACTGAGGAAGGTGCATCATTCTTCTTCATCCCCTCCCTTGGGACATCAATCCTACTCCTTTTTGCCTCCCCAGAACCGGAGGAAGTTTTCTCAAATAGGGTAGGAGGTCTTCTCTTCTTCATCCTTTCACTTAAAGGAATATGGGATTCAGGCGATGAGCTGGTGGAAGCTGGTACTGGCTCTGATTCACTTATCACTGGACGAGCAGTGAAAGAAGTGGTGTAGCTCTTGTACTGGAGCAGATACGAAGCCGACCTAATGTGCTCGTCGGCAACACTCTGATGCAGACTCCAGATAAGTTTCAGATGTCTTATATTAACATCTGCTTCCTTTGGACATTTTCTTTTGTTATCAACTGCAAATAAACAAATATTGAGATATCAGTGGCACATTTTATCAAACATAAAAGAAACATGATTTCAAAATAAATAAAATGAAATAAAAATAACCTATCCCATTGCTATAAGGAGGGCATCTGGGACCCTGGTAAACCTCATCTCCAGTTAATGGAGGGTGTTGCCAATTTTTTATGACAATCCCGTGTTCAAAATAATCCCTATTGGCATCAGGGAGATTGACTACTAAAGCTCTATTTAAAAATATAGTTTTTAAATAAAAAAATATTATCATTAACTGCCCATCTATAGCAGTACATGATTTCTGGAATTCCTATTCGAGTCCCATGGATTTGATTTAACCTATGCACCCCATTAACTATTCTCCATGTGTTGGGGGCTATTCTTGCAGGAACAACGTCAAAGTATTGACAGAATTCCAAACACAAGGGATTGGGTGGGAAAGAAAATCCACACTCACCATAAAGAGACTGGGGAACCAATGTCCCTCAGCTAAACGAAAGTAATCAGAAGGCTCAGAAAGCTCTTCCAAAACAACCCAAGAGGGAATGGAGAAATCAGAGCGAAACTTTTCAAGAGACTCAATAGGCTAAATCATGATGATGAATAAAAGAAATGAAGAAGAGAGAAGAAGATCTTACAGAAAAAGAGTAGATCTGTTGACAACGAACGATGGAAGAGATGAACGCACAAGAGAGTAGAAGACAATGAAAAACTCGAAGACACAAATTTGAAAAGTAGAAGACGATGGGAGTATCTGTGAAGTTTAAATACCTTGCCTTGGGAAATGGTGAAGTAATGATTACAAAAAAGGATGATTACGTTACCGGCGGCTAAAAAGATGAAAAGTGGCGCGGGAATCAGAGCAGGCAACAGCGGCTAAAAAGACGAAAAGTGATGCGGGAATCGAAGCACGCAGAAAATACCAAAAAAGAATGATTCTACGAATCGGGAATGAGAAATAAATACAAGGGAAACGCTCCTAAAAATCAGGAAGACTATTTAAAGCTACCATATTTCAAGAAAGAATGTTCCATACTCCTCAAATTTCGAACTATGAAACATTGGGGGCTTCTGTTGATACCAAATTTAATCTGCTGACATGGACCAATCATATGAAGACACGTGGCTATCTACATGGCAACAACAAGCACTTCCGAGATGATCACACGCTCCGAGGAACCATGTTACTCCGAGGAACTCATACGCTCCGAGGAACTCTTTAGCACCGAGAAGCTCAAGCGGTCCGAGCAACTCAGGCGGTCCGAGCTGCACCTCAAAGAAGGATACCAACAGTTTAACTGCTCATTAAATGCTTATCATTCGGACGCACACGCAAAAAGGGCATTAAATGTATTACCCTTTCATATGTATACCATTTAATGTATTACCCTTTCACATTACAGCCTCATGGCTATAAATACATTGTACAATCCTTATTGTAAGGGGCCCGAATCCAAACCCTGGAATCGAGAGAGGAATTTCTTGAAAGAACTGTTAATTGAGAATTCCTAAACACTCAGCAATAACACAATAGTGGACGTAGGCCATTCTTACAAGGCTGAACCACTTTAAAATCTTTTGTCTCATTTATTTATCTGTGATTGAATTATTAGAGTGATCTAATTTTTTACATCAACATGCATGAACTGTTGAATCATAACATACACGTTTCTACTCCTTTGGGTGAGTTATTGATGGGTAAATTAGTATACAAGGCTTTCCCCATAGACATTGATAGTCATAAACTATTTGTTGATTTGATAGTTTGACATTAAAGATTTTGAAGTCATTTTGGGGATGGACTGGTTAGCATCATATCATGCTAAGGTGGATTGTTTTGAGAAGAGTGTTACTTTCCAAATTCCTCAACAATCAAAATTTAGTTTTGAAGGAACTGGCATCATATCTCCAATGTGTATTATTTCTGCAATGCAAGCCTATAGTTTTCTTAAGAAGGGATGTTAAGGATTTCTTGCAACTGTTACTAGTTTGCAGATGATAGGGCCTAGCTTAGAAGATATTCCTATCGCTAAGAAATTTACGGATGTTTTTCCATATAATTTACCAGGCCTACCTCCTAATAGAGAAATAGAATTTACCATTGACCTTATTCTTGGAACTATACCAATCTCAAAACCACCATATCGTATGGCACTTTTAGAATTAAGAGAGTTAAAAGTTCAATTAGAAGACCTTTTAGACAAGGGTTTTATCAGACCAAGTATATCGCCTTAGGGTGCTCCAGTGTTATTTGTGAAAAAGAAGGATGGGACAATGAGACTATGTATAGATTATCGTGAACTGAATAAGGTAACCATTAAGAATAAATACCCCTTACCTCGTATAGATGACTTGTTTGATCAATTAGAAGGTGCATAAGTATTCTCTAAGATTGAACTTAGGTCAGGCTATCATCAATTGAAGATTAAGGATGGTGATATTTCAAAATCAGCTTTTCGTACTAGATATGGTCACTATGAATTTCTTGTAATGCCATTTGGACTAACTAATGTACCAGCCGCTTTTATGGATATGATGAATAGAGTCTTTAGGAAATATTTGGATCAATGGGTTGTTATTTTCATTGATGACATTCTCATTTATTCTAAGTGTATTAAAGAACACGAGAAGCATTTAGAAACAATATTACAAATCCTTAAGAAAGAGAAATTATATGCAAAATTAAAGAAGTGTGAGTTTTGGATGCCTAGTGTTTCTTTTCTAGGACATGTCATTTCCAAAGAGGGAGTGCCAATTTACCCTCAAAAGATTGAGGCTATACTAGATTGGCCCAAACCAACTAATGTGAGTGAGATTCGTAGTTTCCTTGGATTAGCAGGTTATTATCGAAGATTTGTTGAAGGATTTTCTAGCATTACCAAACCTCTATCTAGGTTAACACAAAAGAAGATAAAATATTAATGGTCCGAGGAAGCCGAGAAAAGTTTTTAAGAACTTAAGAATCGATTAGTGACTGCCCCAATTTTGACTATTCCTTCAGGTACGAAAGGATTGGTGATTTATAGTGATGCTTCAAAAACTGGCTTAGGACGTGTGTTAATGCAAAATGGAAAATTAGTTGCTTACGCCTCAAGACAGTTAAAACCATATGAACAAAATTATCCAACCCATGACCTAGAATTAGCAGCTGTCATTTTTGCTCTTAAGATTTGGAGACACTATTTATATGGTGAGACTTGTGAGATTTATACCGATCATAAGAGTTTGAAATATATATTTACTCAGAAAGAATTGAACATGAGACAAAGGAGGTGGTTAGAATTGATGAAGGATTATGATTTGAATATTCATTATCATCCAGGAAAAGCTAATTTAGTAGCTGATGCTTTAAGTAGGAAGCCTACACCAAATTTAGCATGTCTTATTACAAACCAATAGGCTCTATTGAAGGATTTAAGAAATATGAAAATAGATATTCGTATTTATAGTAAAGGTGAAATGATTGCAAACTTACAAGTTCAACCTATATTGATGGAAAGGATCAAAATTGCACAAGTAAATGACCCACAACTGAAGAAGATTAGAGAAGAGGTTATTGAAGGGAAGAGAATGGAATTTGCGATACGGGATGATATATTAAAGTTTGGAAATAGAGTGTGTGTTCCACGTGATGCCCAACTAAAGAGGCAAATTTTGGAGGAAAGTCATTACTCGAGATTCACGTTTCATCCCAGAAATACCAAGATGTATAGAGATATTCGAGAAGTGTTTTGGTGGAATAACATGAAAAGGGAGATAGCAGAATTTGTATCTCAGTGTTTGGTCTGTCAATAAGTAAAAGCTGAACATCAAAAACCATCAGGATTACTACAACCCCTACCTATCCCGGAGTGGAAATGGGAACATATCATTATGGATTTTGTGACAGGTTTACCAAGGAGTTCAAATGGTAATGATTCTATTTGGGTAATTATTGATAGGCTAACTAAATCTGCTCATTTTCTTGCCATTAAGATTACCCATTGTTTAGAAAAGTTAGCTATGTTGTTTGTGCGGGAAATTATTAGGCTTCATGGAACCCCAATTTCAATTGTTTCTGATCGTGACCCCAGATTTGTGTCTCGCTTTTGGAACAGCCTACAAGTAGCCATGGGAACACAATTAAATTTCAGTACCGCTTTTCATCCTCAAACAAATGGACAATCTGAGAGAACCATTCAAACCTTAGAGGGTATGCTTAGGGCATGTGTACTTGATCTGAAAGGGAATTAGGATTATCATTTACCGTTAGTGGAATTCGCGTATAATAATAGTTATCAAGCAAGTATTCAAATGGCTCCGTATGAGGCACTCTATGGTAGAAGGTGTCGTTCCCCTACATGTTGGGTAGAAGTTGGAGAAAGAAAATTGTTGGGACCAGAATTGATTCAGATCACAACAGAGAAGGTGAAATTAATACAAGACCGACTTCGAACCGCTCAAAGCCGTCAAAAGAGTTATTTTGATAATCGACACCGACAGCTAGAATTCCAAAGAGGAGATTATGTGTTCTTGCGATTATCACCTGCAAAGGGAGTAATACGATTTGGGAAGAAAGGAAAGTTGAGCCCAAGATATATAGGACCTTTTGAAATCCTTGAAAGGATAGGGGCCGTTGCGTATAAAATAACCTTACCACCGGAACTCTCTAGTGTACATAATGTGTTTCACGTATCAATGATAAAGAAATATGTCGCAGATCTAAAACATGTCTTAAGTTATGAGCCTCTTCAAGTTAAAGAAGATTTGTCGTACATTGAGTATCGAGTGGAAATTTTGGACCATAAAGATCAAATATTACGAACCAAGGTTATTCCACTAGTTAAAGTATTATGGCAGAATCATTCTATTGAAGAAGTAACATGGGAGCGGGAAGATGAAATAAAGGAGCGATATCAATACCTTTTTGGAAATTAATGTAAGTAAAGTTTGGGGGCCAAACTTTTTATAAGGAAGGTAGGATGTAATGACCCCACTTTTATATATATAGTTTGTTTTTACACTCTTGTGTTACTTATTACCTTATAAATTTTGTATTATTAGATATGTGGTATTATTGGCTATCAATATAACAAACCCCATTTTTAATTACGAAGAATCAACTGTAAATTAGATCAAATCGAAGTCTTATGACATATCTTAAGGTAAATAATAAGTTTTGGGGTAGAAAATATAATTTTATGAAACTTTAAGGACTAAAATAAAAATATAAATGGGCCATTTTGTAAATAAAATATTTTTAAGGACCTCTAAGAAATATTCAAGATATATAGTGTGAAATTACCAAAATACCCTTCATGTGTAAAATGATCCTTATACCCTTTTCACCTTTCCACCACGTGCTGGTCACTTCCACCTTACACATGTTGTCTTTAGAGAGAAAGCTAAAACACTTGTCATCATTTGGTGATATTAACACTGCAAGACCACTCCAGATCGTGACACCTCGGTATTAAATCACCACTCCAAAAAGCCTAATCATTAGACACATGTCAACACCGTAATACTTTCGGAAACCTATAAATAGGGCCTTAGGGTTCATTTGAAGCTCACACCAATTCCTTGAGAATTATAGTAAGAAAGAGTGATAGAAAGCTTGGGAAATATCTTAAGAAGGAGTTCTATAATTTCGAAGAAAGAATTCATTTCTTAGGTATGATTTTATTTAAATGTTATAATGTATTTTTATAGTTTTAATTTTGTGTTTTATAACTTTACTTAGTAGTTATGCTGGTAAAATATACTAAGGACTTCACTAATCAAAACTTAAAGTTTAGAAGAAATCCAAGTTGATTTTATTTTCATGTAAACTTGTTTGAAATTATATATACGCTTTTAAAAAAAATGATTTTTTAAAAGTAATTGCTCGTTATTATGGAATCCCATTTAAGTAATTCTAAAGTCAGGCCTGATGAAATTCTGTCTAGATGAGATGGTATTTAAGCGGTGCCACTGTGACCCTCCATCTCTACTAGGAATGAATTCGGAAATATTCTGTCTAGAGGAGATGTTATTTAAGCGGTTTCCTTATGACCCTCCATCTCTACTGGGAACCGACTGATTAGGAAGAACTATGAATTGAATCCTTTAATTACGATTGATGAGTTTTAAAAGTTAAGAAAATGATTTTTAGTAATCCTTTGAAACAAGTTATTATTAAAATACAATATGTATACTGGACCTTGTTTAGAACGTATACTTAAACCTTTATCGTATTTGTTAGATTAACGTGCGATCGAAGACTCATTATCTATAATTTCGACCTCTATTTTTAGGTGAGTACTCTATGAAATTTCTTGCGTATTTTGATTATATTTTATTATGCAATCTATGTATATTTTGTGAAATGCTTTTATTCTCAAAATGCATCTGATACCGATGATTTTTTCATTTGTTATATGTTTATATCTCTCCATATAAACATCTGATTTGAATTATGAAATTATTGATTCGGCCTATGGAAACTCTCTTACTATATTGGCCTTGACTACCGGGTGGAAATATTTGGGTGGTACCTTCCCAGTTGGTTTATCGCTGGTGTGCCCTAAACAAGGCGTTGTTCTAGAAATCATGATTATCTGTCTGTGATGTTACCGGGCGGAAACATTGGGTAACACTATCTGTCTGGGTATTAGAGCATACATGGCCACTAAAACTGAATAATTGACATATGCTCAATTGTTTTATATGCTCAATTTTTGAATGCTAAATACTCTAATATGGAAGTCTCCAATGGTTCAAAATGTATCACAAGAATTCAATCAGCAATGGAAGTTGTGGAGGAAAACTCATCTTGGGTAAACAATAAGCTGATATGGAAGCCATCTTTTAATGGAGCCTTTACTTTCCAATCTTCTTATGAACTTTCTAGAGTTTCTAAGTTAAATTCATTGCCTTTTAATTCTGTTTGGCACCCAAAAATCCCTCCAAATATATCATCTTTTGTTTGGAAAGTGCTTACCAAGTGTGTTCCTATTGAACAAAAGGTGCAATCAGTGTGGATTAGGCTAGCTTCTAGATGTCAGTGTTGCCATTCTATTATAGAATCATTGATCCATCTATTCAAAACTGGTCCAATGGCTTCGAAGGTGTGGAACTACTTCAATGGAGTTTTGGGCATCACTCAATTACCATCTACAATTCATGGCTCTATAATAAAATGGTGGCTTCAATTAGGTTCTTCTGAATTCTCTAAATGGTTCTATAGGTTTGTTCCTTTTTGCATTATTTGGGAGATATGGTTAAGTAGAAATAAGGCTATTTTTGAATCAAACCCTATGAAACACTTCATCATTATTAAGAAGGTTATTCAGAGAATCTCAGAGCCTGGTCAAAGAGCTATTTTTAAAGGAGGTCATAGAGATTTTGATAGAGAAACTTTGAGTATTTTCAATATTACTCTAAAGTGTCATCCTGTTAGAAATAAAGTCCTCAAAAGATAGATCCCTCCTATTTCAGGTATGATTAAAATTAATTATGCTAGTTCGGAGCAGGAGGATAGTAACAGTTATGGAGCAGGTGCTATAATGAGAGATGATCTAGGTAGACTGGTAAGGGTGAATTCCATATATGGATATCAAGGGTCTCTTATAGAAGCTTAACTTCAGGTGATTAAGGAAAGTATAAAGTTTTGTTTAGAGTCCAATATCCTTCAAGTTGAAATTGAAACTGATTCCAATATTATATTCAATGGCCTCTCATCATATCTCAGATGCATTCCTTGGAAATATAAGCAAGCTTTCAAAGAAATTGAAGTCCTTTCTCATCATCTCCAAACATCTATCAAGTTGTGCCCTAGAGAATTGAACAAATCCGTTGTGATCTTATCTTCCTTTGCAATTAGTCAGAAAGTTTCCATACATTTCATCTTCTTGAGTACACTCCTCATCTAGTAAAGAAGTCTATTAGTCTAGATGCTCCAAGGTTTTCTTTTGTTAGATAGGCTTGTATTCTTTTGTTCTGCCACTTGAGAGGGTTATTTTCTCTTTCATCAATAAATTCTTTTTAAAATATATATATATATATATATATATATATATATATATATATATATATATATATATATATATATATATATATATATATATATATTGTCATTTACTTTATATATATTACTTGAAATTCCTATCTCTATGTATATACCTTCTGTTCTAAATTGAATAGGTATCAGTTTTCTGAAAAACCCTAGAATGTTTAGAGATTGAATCTCATTCGGTTTTTTAAGGCCAGAATATTGGATGCCTTGGTGGCATGTGAAGACACTCGTTCCCTACTAATTTCGGGTCGGGGTCGTGATATCTTCTCTCTTTTCACCTTAGCATTGTTTTCAAACTTGGTTGTGTTCTAGAGAGAGAAAATAAAATCAGAGAGATTCCATAGCCACCCTCGTTTCCTCCACCTTTTATTACCGCAAATGGCTTCTTCCTATCCTCAAAACCTTCTTTTCACTATCCCCACCACAACTAGTGAGGTGCTAGTGGGTGTGGTGCCCATTTTTGTCACTGTCTCGACAGTTTTGCCCATCGGAGCCACCACTATTACTTCCATCATTATGGATTTTGCCTCTGCAGAATTGGGAAGTTCGTCTGTTGGGATACCCACAAGGGAGGTCTCCTCGTACGTTGCTTACTTGAAATCTCAAAAGGAGTATCTAGTTTGTTGCACACAAAGAGATTTTGACCTTTATCATCTGGCGCCTTACTTTGGCAAGGAAGACACCTTCATGTCCTCCCTCGCAAATTTTGAGCAGCAATTTGTAATGAAAATAAACGAGCAACCCCATGTAGGTTTAAGTGAGTCTTATGACCTTCCTATTGTGTTGCATGATTAAATTATTAGAGTGCAAGTGTACATGGGTGATTTTTTCCATTCTAACATTGAGGTCAAGGCCTGTGAGGGTGCCACAGAGGAATGGGGTCTTTGGGTAGATCATGTCTTATCCACCCCCTCACACAAGTCTATTATCTAGGGGCTAGGTCTTCTGACCACCATCATCAGCCTCATGTTTTGCTCTATCGCCAAACAATCCCCTACTTTTACTTTGCTAGATTCTGGATGGAGTAGAGATTTACACACTCTCATTACAAGATTGGGTGATTTTATTATTACTTTTGAGGAAATTTACGAGATGTTCGCCATTCCTTACTTAGGAGTCTATGTTTTCACTGATGGATTTAAGGATGAGATCGAGGAGCAGATGGTGGGAAATCTCCACTCTTCTTTGGGTGAGTGCTCGAAATATGTTGCTATTAATTTGACTGGGATAACCAAATATTATTTCACCAAGTGTCAAAGATATTGGTTCAAGGATTTCGAGCAGCTTCCCAAGGGTGAAAGTTCGAGCAAGGCCTTGAGGAATCGGTAGGGTCTAAAAATTAACTCCCTTTCACAATTAGCAACATTCTTTGTTACTTTTCTGAGTAGGTTCTTTCTTTCTGGGAGGCCAGATGATTGTCCTCATGAGCGTCTTTTCAAGCTTTTTGTGAGGCTTGGTCGAGGGAGGACAGTCCCCCTCCCAACTCTAACATTGGGACACACTTAGTTAGACATGGTTCATGTGGATGTTGAGCATTATTGTGGGCGTTATGATGCCATCGATTTTGCCAACACTTTCATTATCATGCCCTTTTTGTTAGAGAGATTTTCTAACTTTACCCCAGAGGCTAAGGCTTGTCATAGCAGGGCTGCTCGTGCCACGAGGTGGCATAAAAAGACTCATAAGGCTTCTTTAATGTCATTAATAGATAACATTGATGAGTTATCCTTCGGGACTTACTGTAAGATAGTCCATGGTATTTTTACTTGGAACTCCTTCTCTGCTTCTGGGGGCACCTTCTATTGCTCTACTTATGCCAAGTCTATTCCCACTTGCCCCCACATCTTTGCAACTGTTATGCTTCTACCATGTACCTTGACTTCTTTGAATGAATTGGGCCAAGGTTTGGAGTTCTACCATTATGAGAGAGTGATGAGGCAATTTTGGCTATGATCAGGGGGTTCAAATTCTTGTTTATCTTTCGAGCACCTCCCCCTCCGAGCTATACCTTGAGGCCTTTGCCAATTTTACATTTGAAGGGGTGGTTCATAGAGTTAGCCATCTTGGACATTTATATGTGCCTTCTCGAGATTACTTTCCTTTTTTCACTCGTTCGTGGTTTACCCTCTGGAAGAGGCAGGTCTTCCTTATTCAAAATTGTGTGAGGGATATCCCCCATGAAACTATTTCCACAAATATTCGCAACAATGACAAGTACTTAAGCAAGAGGAAACAAAAGTCATTATGGAACTGGAGTACTATCTACAAGGATACTCTTAAGCAGGTCACTCCAATCTTGGTGATGCCCCTGCACGATGAGTCGATTTATTCTAAACAACCTGAGACTCAACCTACTAAGCCCAAGTTAAAAGGTAATGTAAGAGCCCCTGCTTCTTCAAAGAGGAAGCATCCTGATGTGGATGTTTTCAACTTTATACCAGTTACTACTACTCCTGATGATACTGTTACTACCACTGCTGCTGCTATTACCCTTACTCCCCCCCTCGCTAGTAAGAACCAGGGGGAGCAGGAAGAAAAAGAAGACCGATGCTAGGGTTGTTACTCCCTCTCCTGCATTAGACCAAGGGTCTGACACTGTGTGAGAGCAGAGCTATGAATACCTAGGGTTATTTGTTGAATAGCCTTCTATCACTTCTATTCCCATTGGTGAAGGTACTATACCTTAGTCTTTTTTACTTAGCGAAACTGACTTTCGCAGGATTTCACTTGCTGGTCCCCCTTCTCTATCATTTGAAGAGGAACTAGTCGATTACAAAACCACTCCCTCCTATGATAATGACGGCTCTTATTTAAATGATATGAGTGTCACTGATCCTTATGATCAACACCATGATTCTTCTTCTTTGTTACCAGTTTCGGAGGAGTCTTCTAGTGAGGGCATCATGATAGATTCTTCGTTGGCCAGCAGACCCACTACTGGGCATCTACCATATGGGCAGACTCTCCACTCAACCACTGTAAGTCTCTTTTTTTAACTTCTTTTTTACTACTTATTTTCTGCTTACATTTGCGTAGTTCAAAAGTAAATTTTCTTTATCTTTGTGGAATTTGCAAGGTGTTTCCATTGCGGAGAGTGATCCTTGACCTCCTGCCCAGGGGCCCTTTCCTAGAGTGAGGAGTTCCATGTTGGTCTCGTCTTTGAGCCTGTCTAGAGAGATTTGTCACTCCCTCCCTACTCAATTATTATTCTTTTTCTTTTTGGCTTTATTGATATGATCTTTTTTTTCATATAACTTTTGCAACTGTCTTCTGTGTTCTCAACGACTCCGAGGACTTCTTTTATGTCATCCTCTTCGGTCCAGGTAATCGTTAGCTCTTCGAAATCTTTTATTTGACTTGTCACATTTTGAAGCATATCTTTAACATCTTGTTTTTTTGTATACATAGGTTACCGTTTCTCTTAGTCGCACTTCCTCACTTGTCACCTTTATTGTTCCTCTATTCAATTATACTTTTTGTATATAATTGTACTGTCTTTGTCTCTCTTTATTACATGGATTATCCTAATGTATCCTTTCTTCTACTAAGGGGTGGGGGGTAGGGGTTGGCACAGCCCATCGGAGGCACTGCTCCAGGTCTGTCACCCTCAAGGAGGATTCCCATCTCTTGGGTCTTCGTGTCTAAAAATAATAGGCCCTATATCCAGCCTATACCTTCTCAGCCAATTTTCACTATCGCCTATAGTGATTTTGTTACGCTGGCTAGTTTAACCCCCATGTATTTCTTACTCCTGTTAGGCGTAGTTTCTTTCTTTATCTATGTTTGGTTCTTTGACAACACTGTGATGATTGGGGTGATACTTCTTCCACGACCACTCCATCAGTCCTCTTTCGTCCTTCTTTCTTTGTAGGAATTCAGGTATGCCTGTTTCGATTCCTTCCTCTCCTAACCCATTTTCTTTTATCATTGGGACTTCACCCTCATACTTTGTTTCTATTTGTTTGTGTTTCAATTGGCTGGTGCTACTTCTTCACTGATCGTTTCTTCAGCTCCCTTTTCAGTAGACCCTGCTACTGCTGGGGAAGCTCCTGCAGCCATTGTCTCTGTGGGAGGCATTGTTATAGCACCTCGCCCGGTAGTCATTATAACTTGTCTGTCTTTTCTTATATATACATTTTTTATATTACTACGAACAACTTCTAACTATTCATATCTTTCTTCTATTTGCAGGTCGGTGCCAGTAAGGCCTCTGTATCATTGGCTTCTGTGACAAGGGCCACATAGATAGCTCCAGAGTCACCGCCCCCTAGTTTCTCCTCAACTTCTATAGGGGAGGTTACCTGATGAGGCCTAAATTCTTCCCATTTATCTCCTTAATTTAGAGGCTTTTATCGCTCCGCAAAGTGTAATTCGAGTGGATTTATATCATCTCATTGGTATTGATAAGTTTCTAATGAGTACACCGAGTTTCATGTATTTTCCATCCATTTCGCAAGTATTCAGGGTTTAGGAAGGTTCAACATCCCAATCCGAGTTTCGTATCAAAAGCTTCAAAGAAATACAAGGAGGAAAAGTTCCTGAAAATATAGAACCGAACCGAAAGGAAGAAAAAAAGAACCGATCCCATCCTGGGAAAGCTCTTGTAAAGCACTGCAAAGATGGAACCGAACCGAAAGAGAGGAAAAATGAACTGATCCTATGCTCGAAGAACTTCTTGTGAAAAGTTAACAAGATGGAACCGAACCGAAGAAGGGAAAAAACGAACAAATCCTATGCTTGAAGAACTTCCTATAAAGGCTGTCAAGGATGGAACCGAACCGAACCCCTTAATAGGATCGATTTTGGTTTCGAAAATTCAAACTTATCCACTTGTAAAATTAGGATCCTCCATGGTTGAAACTCTTAGAATTCATAGATTATAAAATGTAAACTCCTCCCAGACATGAGGAGGCTTCTGATTCATGAAGGAATCTTTGTAATTAGTTTAGAGAAGAAGAACAATAAGAAACCCTAGTTTGCTTCCAGTTTTGCAATTTAAGTAATATTATTTCAATTCTTGTTTTCATATCTGCAGTAGTTATTTCTATAGTGAGCAATTTCATTCTTCATCACCTTCAAGTGTTCGTAAAATTGTTTTCTTTCATCCAAAAAATGTTTTCTTCTAGTTTTCATATGTCTGGCTAAACTTTCAACGGTTGGGGTGCATGAACCCCACCCGATGTAATTCACGTTAGTGGAAATAGAAGTTGGAATTAAAACATCAGATGAATTGTATCGTAATTCATACGATACTACTTTAGTTTAGCCTTTGCTTACATACTATGCGGGCTACGATCCCTCATATGTATAATACTTAGGAGACATAAAGACCGAATTTTAATTCAACCTTTGCTTACGTACTGTGCGGGCTACGATCCCTCATATATGTAATACTTAGGAGTATTAAAAAGTCGGATTCATTTAAAAAATTTAATTCTAAATCTAGTATCTTACGAAGTGAATTACTAGGGTGTGGGGGATTGTAACCCGACCTATTTTTCTCCATTCATAGTTGCAGTTTTAGTCAAGTCGTTCGAAATTTTGCAGTAGAAAAATTTCATTCATAATTTCATTGGTTAATCATTTTCAAAAGTTCATATAGTTGTTTTGCAAATCAAATCACCTTTTCCTTTTCTTTAGAGTCAGAGTTAGGTTTCCTTTGTCTGTCCAACATCATTACGACTCCGTTCGTCCTATTTCCCTGATGATCGATACCCGACTTATCGGATTATTACTTGAGCGACATGCTTGCACTTGAGCCTACATAGCTCGCACACTATACACATTTTTGGTCGCGTCAAGTTTTTGGCACCGTTGCCGGGGATTTTAGGTAGACTTAGGATTAGATTAAGTCAATCTAAAACTTTGACCAAAAATTTCCATAAATCCAAAAACATAATTTTTTTTTTGAAAATACACAAAAAAATCTTCATTATCTCTCATAAGCCTATTAATGAAAAATCTTGAACTCACTCTAACTCCCCAAAATACTCCAACTAATATTCACGAAAACTCGATAGTTGAGTACGATCCCGACGGCCCTCACACTCCAAACGTTCCATAATTCTAGGTCCCACCTCCCACGCCTCCACACTCAATTGCAAGTAATACTCCGACATCCCTCTTAGGACACACCACAAAGCACGCTCCGAGTATACCAAGTGAGGATACAGAGTCATCAAGTGAGAGAGATATGTCACAACACGGTAGTGTATCCTCCGGTGAGGAAGAGGTCCCGTACCGCCCTTTGAGAGAAATCTTATATCCCGAGCGAATTGTCACTTCGGGATGCATTTTACTCTCGTATAATGCAGGGAAATTTCTCTTTAGGAAGGGGATGATCTAGATACTTCCCAACTACCATGGAATGGAGTCAGAAAAGACATATCTCCACATCAAGGAATTTGAGGAGGTGTGCGAGACCCTCAGTGATCAAACTTGCACAAAAGATGTGATCTGCCTCAAACTCTTCCCATTCTCGCTAAAAGACAAGGCTAAGACCTGGCTATGGTCTTTACCTCCAAACTCGATTGCATCATGGAACGAGTTGCAATCTAAATTTCTCAAGAAATTCTTTCCTATACATCGAATGAACTCCATCAAGGCTCAAATTCAAACCTTCCGATAATTAGAAAATGAGTCGTTCGATCGATGTTATGAGCGTTTTAGTGAGTTAATCACTTCGTGCCCTCATCATGGACTTAATAAACTGCAAATCATTTCCTTTTTCCATAATGGGCTGAATATAAATTCCAAACAACTCGTTGAAACCATGTGTGATGGTCCCTTTGTCGACCTAGACGCCAACGATGCTAAGCTTCACCTGAGGTATGTCGCCGAGATTATCTACCCAATCTCGGATAGCAAGTGGGTGAGCCCCATTCCAGAGGTCCCGAAGAAGTCGGGCATAACTGTGATTGAAAATGCCAAGGTAGAGCTAGTTCCCCAATGTACCACCACTGGATGGCGTGTTTGCATTGATTATCGAAAACTCAATGCGGGAACTAGGAAATACCATTTCCCTTACCATTTATTGATCAAATGCTTGAAAGAGTAGTGGGCCACCCTTATTATTTCTTCCTATATGGTTATTTCGGATATAACCAAATTGAGGTAGATGTACTTGATCAAGATAAAACAACATTCACTTGCCCTTTTGGAACGTTTGCCTACAAACGTATGCCATTTGGCTTGTGTAATGCACGGCCGACCTTTCAAAGGTGCATGTTGAGCTTATTCAGTGACATGGTTGAGAGAGGGCTAGAGGTATTTATGGACGACTTTAGTGTTTTTGGCACCTCATTCGACCTATGTTTAGCCAATCTTGAGAAAGTACTAGCCCGATGTGGGGAAAAGAACTTAGTACTGAATTGGAAAAAATTCCATTTCATGGTAACCAAGGGTATAGTTCTTGGCCACATCGTGTCATCCAAAGGGATCGAGGTTGATCGAGCAAAAATAAATGCATAGCATACCTACCCCCACATAAATCGCTGAAAGACGTGCGCTCCTTTTTGGGCCACGCGGGGTTTTATCGAAGGTTCATTAAGGACTTTAGCGCCATTGCTAGGCCCTTAAGAAACCTTCTTATGAAGGACACCCCATTTGGGTGGATGGAAGTATACCAAAGAGCTTTTGAAAAACTGAAAAACATGCTTGTGTCCTCCCCCATCATGAAAGAACCGGATTGGTCCTTACCATTCGAACTTATGTGTGATGCTAGTGATTATGCGATAGGGGCTGTTTTGGGCCAAATAAAACATAATAAATCTTATGCCATATACTACGCTAGCCGGACCCTTACCGGACCACAACTCAATTACTCCACCGCGGAGAAGGAGTTGCTAGCGGTAGTATTCGTGCTTGATAAATTTTGATCCTATCTTATCAGTTCCCCCATCACTTGTTTCACCGGCCACGCGGCTTTAAAATATCTACTTGCGAAGAAGGAAGCAAAGCCGCGCCTCATAAGGTGGATCCTACTCCTATAAGAGTTCAATCTCTCCATTAAAGACAAAAAAGGAGTAGAAAATGTCGTTACCGATCACTTATCACGGCTATCGTCCAACGTACCTAGTGATCCTACACCCATAGAAGAGCATTTTCTGATTGAGCATCTCTTTGCCACCTCTTTTTTGCCCTAGTTTGTGAATATAGTGAACTATCTTGTCACGGGAGCCGTCCCTCCCGATTGGACACCGCAAGATAAGAATAGGTTCATCACTTGGTCGTACATATTTTTCTTTGATGATCCATTTCTTTTTAAATATTGCGCCAAAAATCATCCGACGATGTGTACCGGATGACGAAATTACCAAATTCATCCAATTCTGTCATTCAGAAGCATGTGGAGGCCACTTTTTCGTAAAAAAGACAACCGCTAAAATTCTTCAATGCTGTTTGTACTGGCCCACAATGTTCCGGGATGTTAACAATTATTGCAAATCTTGCGACAAGTGTCGACGGACGGGGGCGATCACCCGACGCGACATGATGCCATTAATCTCGATTCTCATCATCGAGGTTTTCGATTGTTGGGGTATTGACTTCATGGTCCCTTTTTCCCCGTCCTTTGGCTACCTATACATCCTAGTCGCGGTAAACTATGCTTCTAAATGGGTGGAAGCTATAGCTACCAAGACTAATGACAATAAAGTGGTAATAAAGTTCCTTCACGAACACATACTTTCTCGCTTCGGTGCACCTAAAGCGGTAATTAGTGATAATGGCACACATTTTTGCAATAAGCCGTTTGAAAGACTTATGAAAAAGTATGGTGTCATTCACAAAGTGGGAACGACATATAACCCACAAATGAATGGACAGGCCGAATTGGCAAATCGCTAAATCAAGCACATAATTGAGAAGACCGTCAATCCCGATCGAAAAGATTGGTCCCTTCGATTAAACGATTCGCTATGGGCCTATCGTACCGCATACAAAAACCCACTCGGAATGTCCCCATTCCGCTTTGTGTATGGAAAAACTTGTCATCTTCCCACTGAGCTGAAGCACAAAGTATTTTGGGCCATTAAGAGATTAAATTACGATATAGACAAATCCGGTGAAGCTCGCAAGCTTCAACTAAATGAGTTAGAGGAGATACGCAATGATGCGTATGAGAATGCCAAGATTGCAAAAGCCGGAATGAAACTAGCACATGATAAGATTATACGATGAAAAGAGTTTCATCCGGGACAAAAAGTACTCCTCTATAACTCTCGGATTCATCTATTTTCGGGTAAATTGCGGTCCTGATGGACTAGTCCATTTGTTGTGAGAAGCGTTTTCCCCCACATAGCTGTAAAATTGGAAGACCCAAAAGGGGGGAACACATTTAAAGTCAATGGACAACGCCTAAATATGTATGTGGAGGCGTGCGTAGAAGAAATCAACACCATTTTGTTGTCAGACCTCGTTTATGGGGTAAAATAAGCTTGAACTGAGAGGTCGTCGCATCCCCCAAAGCATATGGGGTTAATTCTTGTGTATAGTAGTTGTGCATCGGTAGAATAGTTGGAGTCCGTAGGTAGGTTACGAGAGATGAGGGGTCGGATTCGGCACACCAACACGCACGTTTTAAGGGAGTCATGGAAGTCCAGGTGTGAGAATAAGTAAGAGAGTGTCTGGGTATTCGAGGGTGAGAGATTTTATTTTCATCAAACTGAAGGGAGAGAAGTCTGCCTAGGGCGAACTGAAATGAACCCCTTTAGTCGAATCGGTTCAGTTATGATAAATAAAAAAATAAAAAAATCCAGAACTGGATCGGTTCTCCCCTGAACCGGATTGATTCGAATTCTGCAGGTTGCCCCTTCCCGAGATGACCCCCTTCCCTCAATCCCTCCACTTCCCTCCATTACTTACCTTATTTCCCTCCAACCATCCTTCCCCCTTTTCCCTCCAATTTCTTCCCCCCCAATCCTCTCCACCACCTATAAATTACGCCTCTCCCTTACCTTTCCATCCACACGTCCATCACATCTTACCTCTCTAAACCTCTCTCTCTACCATTTCAAATATTCCCAAAAATTTCAATGGAAAATCCTGCTCTTCCCCCAAAATACATGTCTACCAAAATCCTTCCGAATGGTAACGGGGAATACCTCTCTCACATGGAGCGCATGTGGTGCAAATTTTTTTTCAGCCTCTCCCGCCAACTGCACATCGAGCGCATTGTCAACTGGGATAAGTTACCCTGCTCGGTCACCTCTATTTTCAGTCGGAGGGGGTGGACGCAATACCTCACCGAACCATACAATGTCGTGTGGGACGACGAGGTCCGATCTTTCTATGGCTCACTCGTTCGCATGGGCGAGTTTGAGGGACAAGAATTTGTGGACGACCACCCCATCCCGTTTTCCTTAGCAATTATGTCCCAAAAACTCGCTTCCAAGGGGGTCCCAAACTCGGACAACTATATCTACCCCATTAATGCCCCCACCATTCCAAAACAGAAATGCATCGATCATCTCGCACCCAACGAGATTTGGGAAAGGGGAACTTTCCCCGTGGGATGCCTCAATGATAAGGCGTGCATTACATTTCATATTGTTTGCGCTAACTTGCTTCAAACCTCAAACGACTCGGTGATGCGCCATCGCCAAGCTACCCTTGTCTACCACCTTTTTTATCCCAACTTCACAATCAACCTGGCCCGCCGTGTTATACGCCGACATTTTATATGCGGTCTTGGAGCAAAAAGGTGTGGTGCCACTCCCATATGCACGTCTCATCACCGCCATTCTGGCCGCTGCTGGTATCCAGCCACCTCGAGCCTTTTCGCGCTTCCCCAAGCCCATTGGGAGAGTGTCACGCACTAGGAGCGCCCAGCAAAGGGTAGCCATTCGAGCATCTTGGGAGGTGGTCGATGTAGATGACGACGAGAAAATCAATGTTGAAGAGCATGAGGCTCCGGATATCGTGATGGGTGGGGCCGATGAAGAAGAGTATAATGAGAACAATGACTCCGACTTTGAGCCCCCGGGTGCAGATTTTAATAGGCGCCTTTCGGCGGTGGAAACCCATTTTGATGGTTTTATCACACAATACAATAGGGATCAAGAGGCCTACCGAATGGACACGAGCATGATGCATCGCCTCCAAACACATTTATACGAGCTCAACTTCAATGGACCCCCTCCATCCTTCTTCTATGATCCATATGATCCCAGTTCACCCGGACCCTCAAATCCGCCTCCCCAGTGAAGCCCAAGTTTGTTGTTTTGCTGTTTGTGTGTTCTTGTTGGTTGTTTAAAAATGTTAGTTGTGTGTTCTACCCTCTCCTTTGTAACACGGGTGTTAAGTATCTATAAAAAAATCTACATTTCTGTTTTATTTGTTCGTTTTATTTTCTCGCACTTTTAATTCACTTTGAGTTAGATTTTAGTCCTTTCTTCTTGAAGGCAATGCAAAAGTCTAAGTTAGGGGGGGGGGGGGGGGGTCACAAGTGCGTCTTTCTAAAACTTCATAAATTTTCAAAAATGCCCAGAAATTTCAAAAAAATCATAAAATTTTGAAAAATCCAAAAATATTTTTCTTCAAAATAAATAAAAATTGGAATTCAAATTCTTCAAAAATATTATTAAAAGTTGGTTTAAAGTCTCAAATTGTAAAAACATTATACATAAAGCCGAAATTGACCAAAGATGGAAATTGAGCGAACATAGACGACTTAACGAATAAATGCTGAGATTAACAAACCCGGTGAGATTCAAGCCCTTCATTATTGTGAATTTATAAATCAATCCGAGTTGATTGTTAACTCAAAGTTCTTTTCAGCGCTCTAATAAGTTGTTGAGGATCTCAATTCTTTCATTTTGATCAGTTATGGAAAATGTGTGTGATATTGCCTTGAAAAATGTGCTAAATAGATCTCTAAACTTAATTAATCTCGAGATGCATATGGTAACGCAATTAGTATTTCGGACAATGAAGTAGGCCCTCGTTTGTCACTCAAAAACATTGGACAGAAAAAGCAGTGAAAAATTATCCCTTTTGTAAACCCAAATTGAGCTTAATAAATTTTTCATTTTCGTTTGACAACCCGAAAAACCCCAGTTGGCCCGGAATTGTGAAGGTTAAGAATCCCAGAAATTAAGTCCGAAAAGTGCATAAAAAAGGGGCAAGAAAAAATAGCTATGCTCAATAAAAATAACTAGAAAAGAAAAGATTGAAAAACTGAAAAAAAAATAGAAAAATCAAAAGAGAAAATGAAAATGAACGAAAGCTCGAAAAAGCACTAACGGACATTATACGAAAATTTTTAAATTCCAGATTTCCTTACCATTCCCATTTTACCCAGTACACCTTTAACCCGAAAAATTCCTAACCGAGTCCAAACTACTAAATTGGTTACCGCGTGGAGAGCTAAAACAAGAAAAGATAAAAAAGAGATTATAAATAGGAATTAGTGGCAATGATCCCGTTTTCTTATAATCGTAACCCAATGATGAGATACAGTCACTATAAATTTCCGTCTTTCTATTCGTGTGCGTGAACTTGGTGCCAATACATTTACTCATGTAAATCACACATACCGAGAGAAAATAGCCACCCCTCTGAGAGATTCGTTTCTGAGAGCATCCTGTGAGATCTTGAAATCAAAATGAATTTTCGGATAAGTAATATAAGGGTCAATCGATGGATATTCGCGATAAAATTTTTGGCTTCGCACACACGCACTATGATTTGAGACTCTTGAACATGAATTGATGATGACTATTTTCTGGAAAAATTTGAATTATATAATTTTTGCGTATTTTGAGTTTTCTTTGAGTCAAATTTTGTGGGTATATTCACTGCAAACCCTCACGAGACACAACTCGTCCTACTAGGGTAACCTAGGAGTTTAAAGGCTTGTTGCATATGCTAAATGCAATCGCTCACCCGCAAAATAGGTATTCTATCCCATTTTAGAGTTGGACCATGCCTTGATTCTTTTACATTGCTCGGGACGATCAAAGTTCTAAGTTATGGGGGTTTGATTAGGTATAAATGCTTCCCATTTATCCCCTTAATTTAGAGGCTTTTATCGCTCTGCAAAGTGTAATTCGAGTGGATTTATCTCATATCATCGCTATTGACAGTTTCTAATTGGTATGACGAGTTTCGTGTATATCCTATCTATTTTGCAGGTATTTAGTGCACAAGGAAGGATCAGCATCCTAATTCGAGTTCCAGACCAAAAGTTACAAATCTTCAAAAATATAAGGAGGAAAAGTTCCTGAAAAGATGGAACCGAACTAAATGGGTTGTAAAACTAACCGATCTTATCTTGAGAATCTTCCTGTGAAGAACTAAGAGATGGAATCGAATTGAAGAGGAAGAAAAATGAACTGATCCTATGCTTGAAGAACTTCCTGTAAAGCACTGAGAGATATAACCGAACCGAAGATGAAGAAAACGAACTATATTGGTTCAAGGAAAAACTTCTGTCAAAGATGGAACCGAATCAAATCACTTTAAGGGGATCGGTTCGGGTATCAGAAATTCAAACTTATCCACTTGTAAAATTAGAGTCTTGCATGGTTGAAACTCTTAGAATCGTAGCTTATAAATTGTAAATCACCTCCCATAGAGTAAGGAGGCTTCTAATTCGTTAGAGAAGCATTGTAATTAGTTTAGAGAAGAAGAATAACAAGAAACCCTAGTTTCGATTCCTGTTTTGCAATTCAAGTAATTCTATTCCAATTCTTGCATTCATTATTGCAGTAGTTACTTCTCTAATAGTATTTTCATTCTTCTTCACTTTCATTCATTAGTAAAAATATTTTCTTTTAGTCAAACCATGTTTTCTTCTAGTTTTAATATGTCCGACTAGGTTTTCAAGGGTTGGGGTGCATGAACCCCACCCGATGTAATTCAGGATAGTGGAAATAGAAGTTGGAATTAAAACCTTAGATGAATTGTATCGTAGATCATATGACACTACTTTAATTCAATATTTGCTTGCATACTGTTCGGGCTACGATCCCTCATATGTGTAATACTTAGGAGAAATAAAGACCGAATTTAAATCCAACCTTTGCTTATATACTGTGCAGGCTACGATCCGTCATATATGTACTTGTGTCCATCCCCTTCCGATCCTCGCGGTGGGTGAGAGGGAGGATCCTAGGTCCCGCGCGTCCCTCGCGGGAGCACCTCGACCGACGTCGTTGATGAGGTGAAAAATGTAGAGAGATAGAGTCGCCAGTATATTTTACTAAAAGAGACAAAAGAAAAGGCAGCCATCCCCAAGGACAGCATCCAAAGACATACTGATACAAGTCGAGGATTTCGAAGGCTAAGTTACTAAATGAGAATGTGTTAGGCACCCATTCCTCCCTTACAATATCTCATGGGTTTTTGTTATTTTCCTTTATTTTTCCGTGATATGTGTGCATGTGTACATATAGTGGAGATAGGAATCCTCGACTTGTATCATGGAAGAGATAAAGCGAGTCATCCGCAGGAAGGTTCCTAAAAATAATATTAGAAAGTAGGATTTACGCGATTATCCTTGCGTTGATCATTATAATGGAATGACAACGTATGTGGAATAATATTCCACTAAGAACAAATATATAGAATATAATAGAATTGAAGTTGGAGAAGATAGAAACTGAGAGAAAGAGTAAGAATAGGACTCGAGTCTGGGGTTTTACCCCGAGACGCCTATGCAGCCTATAGGGGCATCAAATTTCACCTAGTTCGTATGCAAAACAAGGGGTGGGATTTATCCCATAAATCCAATCGAGGACTTTTCTTATATGCGTGTGTGTGTAAAAAAGTGTTTTAGTTGGGAGAAAAGTGTGAGAATTCCCGTTTGAAATTTATGAGCAAATCCTATTTTTCTAATTTTTTTGGGTTTTTATTTATATGAAAATAAAAGATGTGCGATAATACTAGATAAAAAGTGTATTAAGATATGTGAGATGAGAGAATAAAAGTATTAAGTAACAAAACAAGTTAATGTGAATTTAGGGGAGTTTAAAGAGAGAGTTGAGAAAGTTGGACCTACTTGAAGATCTTGAGCTTGATCTTGGGTGTTGGAGAGCATCCCTAGCACTTGGGTGATGATGGAGGATACTTAATTCACCAATTTGGATGAAAAAAGTGGTGGAAGGTGAAGGTTGGAAAGGGATTTGGATGTGGAAATTACGCTGACTTCGAGAGGGGTTTTTTCTGAGTTTGCTGAGTGTAATGGATCTCTGATTTTCCCCCTCTTGGAACGAGGTTAGGACCTCATTTTTATAGGCTCAGGGCATTGGCGATCGGCATAGACCTGGTCCTACCAATCGACATGTGTGTTTAGGCACACTGCCGATAGGCAGTGTCTTTCAGATTCCTTTGCAAAATCGGTGGTAGAGCGCAAACCGTCGATTCGAATTGTGCACGGGGTAAATCGTTGGAAAGGTATTTCAGATACCTTCGAAACTCTTTTGGACTTCTCTTGGGTTCGAGAGTTGACTTTGGGACAAATGTGGCTCGGAAGCGTTCGTCGATCCTTTGGACGAGGAAACTTCGGACGCAAACAGATCGTTCGTCCGCATGGTAAGTCAAAATCACTCATGGGGAGGACCGCTAGAAAGGTTAGGAGATGTAATTCGAATTTCCAAAGAGCTTTACCTGGTTCTGGGAGTTGAATTTTATCAATCGGGTCCTGGAAGCGTTCGGTGACCTTTCAGAGTAAAATAGATCGTTCGTCCGTACCGTAATTCAGAATCGCACACATGGTGGACCGTTGGAAAGGGGTTTCAGTGCCCTTTAAAGATTCATTCAGTCTCTATAGATATGAAGAGTTGACTTCAGTCAAATGGATCGTGGGAGCGTTCGATGACTTCTTGATCAAATTTCGGGGGAAAATGGGTCGTTCGTCGGCATGGTAAGTCAGAATCGTGCACGGGATGGACCGTTGGAAAGGGGTTTTAGTTCCCTTTGAAGATTCATTCAGTCTCATTCGAGCTGAAGAGTTTGAATTTTGGTCAAACGGAGCCTGGGATTGCCTGATGGCCTTCAGCTCAGTACCCGAGGTATGACTTGGGTTTGCAATGATGAAGGGAGGTTCTAGGGAACTAAAGAGAGGCTAGGGGGTATTAGAATGGGGTGTCTACAAAAGCCCCTCGATGGGTGAGTTTGGAACAAATGATGGCCATCGAATAGATACCACATGATGCCTTTAAAAGAGGATGACTAGAGGGTCGAGGTCAATTATGAGGATCTAAGGATGACGATGATCGATTCTGCGAGCCGAAGCCAATTCTGAGGGCTTGAAGATGAGGGTGATCGATTCTACGGGTCAAAACTAATTCTGTAGGCTTAAAGGAACATACTGGGGATGGTCTTAAAGGAAGATATGACCAAAGAAATGATGGGGGTGACCAATTCTGTGGGTCGAAGCCAATTTTGCGGGCTTAAGGATGAGATGACCAATTCTGTGGGTCGAAGCCAATTCTGCGGGCTTAAGGATGAGATAACCACTTCTCCGGGTCAAAGCCAATTCTACGAGCTTAAGTTGAAATGACCAATTCTGCGGGTCGAAGCCAATTCTGCAGGCTTAAGTTAAAATGACCAATTCTGCGAATCAAAGCCAATTCTGCGGGCATAAGGTGAGATGACTTTAGGGAACTCTATCGGGAAAATTACCTCGTGATTTTGATTTGAGCTGGGGAGTTGATTAGTGGGGAAATCCTTATGTCTTTTGGAGACTTTACCGGGGGAACGACCAATTTGATGCTGGGGAAGTGACTAGGTGGTCCAGGGTTTGGACGTATTTCTCAGGGAAATTTGAGACTTTTAAGGGAATAGGGGATGATTATGAAGTTTTAGATATTTTGGAGGTCCTTCGGGGACGTTGCTGGGGAGAGATTCGCTTGTCTTTCGAGAGTTCTGCTGAGGAAATGGGGATTCCTCTTGAGGAAGTGCAAACTTTTCTTGGTGAAAATGTTCTAAATCCTTCCTAGGATTTTTACGAATTTTCTGAGGATTTTTCAGGGTTTTCTGGTATTTTTTTGGAATTTCTGTACGAAAATTTAATGGAGGTACCAGTCGGCATGGTATGGAGGGTGCCATTCGAAAGTGGCACGGACTTTGGGCTGCCTCGAGAAGGCAAAGGGTTAGTGCCGATCGATAGGTGGGGGGTCAATGCCGATCGTCATGACCCCTGACATCCTATATAAAGGGGCGAATTCCCTTCATTTTTCACAGTTTCTTCCCTTCTCTCTTTCTGAGAATCTTTCTAGCATTCCGTAATCTGAAAAATGGACTCTTTTGTGAGCACTGTTGTACACAGGGAGTGGTTGACTGTTGATGATTGGGCGAACGCGAAATGGAGGGCCATGGCGCCTCTTGCTTTGGGAAGCGAGAACTCTTTTGACGCATTTGAGCCGATTGCGGATGAGCGGACATTACTGCGGGAGTCGTCGCGTCATCGCTCTTTGAGGGTGGTGAACCCTGTCATTTATGTAAGTAAATGACTTTTGGCATTCTTTTTTGGTGATTTTCCCTTTTTCCTTAAATTTTGACAAGGATTTTCTCTTTTGGCAGTCTGATGTATCCTTATCGAACATGCGTGCCTGTGAGATGACAGGACTTAAGGATGTCTGGGAGAATCTTCGACCTTTGGTGCGCTGGGTGGTATCATCGGTGGGTTTTGGGAGGTTGGCGTCTGCGCGGGATGAGATGCCTCGTTCGACGACGGTCTTATGTGCCCTGGGGGAGAGGTGGTGGGACACTACCCACACCTTCCATTTTGGCTTCGGGGAGATGATTATGACTCCCATAGATGTACATCAGCTGCTGGGGATAAATTGCAATGGGGAGAAGATAGAGGTGGATAGCTTCCAGCGGGTGAGACCAGAGGCGGTGCGCGCGGTACTTGATGATGTGGGGAAGATAGTGTCCGGAGACTCCATCCGGTTTCCCCTGTTTAAGGATGTCTTGCTGAATAGGGTGGTTGACGTGGAGGATGGGCTGCAGGTGAGATAGATGGCCCGATTATTTTTCTTGTTGGTGCTGGGGGGACTTCATGGTGGCGTCGAGAGGCGACGTCGTCCATTTGTGGTTCTTGTTGTACTTCAGGGTGTTTTGGAACATCCCTTTCTATGATTGGGGGAGCCTGACTTTAGCGACCCTCTATTTTTCTGTGGATACATTCAGCCGGTTCTGTCGGCAGACTTTTACTGGAGCCATGTATCTTCTTGAGGTATTCTTTAGTTTGCGCATTTTCCTTTCATGCATTAGCATTTTCCTTATGCGTCTCATTTTTTTATTGCAAGTTCTTGTCTTTGGAAGACGTGGTTCTATGATGTGATTGGGTGTAATACTTAGCTGATCGTTCTGAAAGATGAGACTGTTGGGGACTTTTACCAATTTTACCGATGGCGTAAGGCTAATCGACAGTCGAGGAGATCTCTTTCTCTAGAGGAGGTGCGCCAGGTCTTGAATGGCCTGACCAGTGATAGGGTAAGACTTTCCCTTCTTTAGTTCTGTTCTTTGTATGCTTTGATTTTTTATTGACTTATACCTGCTAGGGATTTTCAGGTGACCTTTTACCCTTGGGGGACGTCCGTTCAGGACACGGGATTGACTGGGGTGAATGCACAGCTGAGGCGCTTGCTGGCGTATGAGTTTGGCCACTCTTGGTATCTCGGGGAGATGATGGTTCGACAGGTCGCTGAGGAGGAGGTGGTGGTACCACCTGCTCGGCCTTCTACGTCTATGAGGCGAGAGCGGCTTCTACCGGAGGATGCGAGGATCGCGGCGATGATCGGCGAGTCCTATCTGCTGTATACCGATACGACTGTGTCATATGATTATATGGGTTTTATGACGAGCTAGCTGATGGCGCCCAGCATATATGATGCACTTCCCTTTCTTCCTGCGGGTTCGAGTCGTCCAGTGGGGTCCTCCCATAGTGGTGGTGATCCGTCGACATTTGCGGCGCCGACGACTTCGGAAGTTCCTTTTTTACGGTTGCATACCCCTTCGTACAACATTCGGCGGACTTATGGAGGGATGGTGCCTATGTTGCACCGTCCTCATGCTATATATTCGGAGGAGTTGGGCTTGACAGAGGAGGTCCTTAGCCCTGAGGTATATCTTTTTGGCTCCTTTTTTTCCTTTCTTTTGAGTTCTTTTGATCCTTTCTGTTTGATACTGATTTTGCCTTTTCTTGCAGCATGTTCGAGTGTCCACCACTTGGCTGAGGTATATTAGGGACTGAATATCTTCGGCGACTGCCCATATTTGGGATTCAGTTCCTGTTCCTTCTTGCTTAGTGTCGTCTGCCTCATCCGGGGAGGAGTCTGTTTTAGGTAGCAGAGGTGCGTCATCTCGCCGTTGGGAAAAGAGAGTGCGTCGCAGGGGTGGAAGCTCTTAGTAAAGAGGGCAAGTGAAAGAGAGAGTGGGAGATTGTGGGTTCGAGCTAAGTCCTATTATTTTTCCTCTTTTCTTTATTTTCCCGCAAATGCGATTTTTTGATTATCTTCTGTTAATGATGGATGAATGAATGCATGCACATGCGTTTTTTACTTTGCTGCTGAGACCGTAAAAAGAAATATTTTTGGGATTTTAAAAGAAATTTTTATTTAAAATGAGAATTTGTATAAAGATAAAAATGGAATTTTTGAAATTCTGTTGAGAATATCAATTTATTTTGAGTTTTCTTAATTTTGACAAAAGAGGAAAAAGGAAAATTTCCAAAAGTAGGGGTTGTCGATCAACAAACACCCTGTCCTGCCTATCGGCAGGTCAGTCCAGTCCCATTAATTCAAAGCTTTGATTGGTACCCTCTTCAGCCTTTAGTACCTTGTGGGGGCAGGATTCCCTCCGATTTCTGCAGGGGTTATGTCTTTTATGAAGGGTTTTTCCAGTATAAAAGGGTGTGGATGGGTCCTTCTTTTTACTTTCTTCCTTTCCCACATTCTTACTTGCTTACTATTTCTCAGTGTTGCGAGATGGCTCTGTCCCTGGTAGCATTGAGTTTACCAACTACCTCGAAGCCCTGGAAGCAATGTTCTCTTATAATGTCGACTATGATGCTTTTAACATGCGTCGGGTCTCTTTGTGGCGCAATCGGCCCATTGAGCGGAACATGCTAATGGCGGTGGTACAATTCTGGTACCCTAAAGACTATGTATTTCTCGCTTTGTCTTGGAAGAAGTTTGTCTGACTATGAGGAATTTTCTGTCATGTTGGGGATAAATCTCGACGTTGCTGCGGCTCTGTCAGAGTTTTCCCGTTCTCCCCGGGAGTTATGGGCTGGGCTTCTTTGTATTTCGTCCTCAGCGGCCAGGTCACTGGTGGCTGGAGGTATGATTTCTCTTCTGGCGGCGTTGCGGTCCGTACATTTGCAGGAGGTTGGTGATGCTGGATATGCTGGAGTTATCGTTCTAGGATTGATTTCAAAATTACTGCTGGTGATTGGGGAGCTGCTGGTGGACCCACAACTTGCAGCCATTATGTCATAGATTTCCTATTGTTGCAATCCTGTGGCAGTGATACTGGTGGAGACTTTGAATGGTTGGATGCCTGGCGAGAAGGTCATTCTGAGTTTCTGAGGGGTAGCCCTGTGATGTTGTTCATGTAGTTCTCAGAAAAATTCCTCCTGGTGACTCCTCCAGAGTACCTTTTGTCGGCTGTACCCAATTTCTTTTACGCCATTTCATCAGTGTTGGCCTGGATATTGAGAGCTGGGAGAACTAGTTTGTGGAGCATGGGGCTCTAAATCTGTACTGGTCAGTACATTGGTGGGGACAGCTGCTGCCTATTATGAAACTAGGAGAATACCCGTACGTTCGGCTGGTTGGTCTCAGACAGGCCTCCTTTTATTTTCCTTGACGGCTTCTGCGCTAATTTGGATGGGAGCAGATCTTGCCACCTCGGACACTAGACTTCTTTCTGGTAGAATATTTGACATAGCGTCTGCACATGCTACTTGGCTCTTTGTGGGAGAGTCGACGTGCGTCGACCCATCCTTCTCAGTCGGCTGGGAGAGTTTGGCTCATCCCTGGGGATTATATGAAGTGGTTGTGGAGGAGAGTAGTTAACAAGACGTTGGAAGTGGAGAATGGATAAAGGTTTCTTGCCTTATCTGATACCATGGAAGGAGGTGTGGTATTTTTTTCGAGGCTAGTTCGAGCCTATCGATCCATGGAGAGTTTGCGGCACTCCATTCAATCAGGGGAAGCTTGGGGACCCCAGGATGTAGATGATGATGATGGAGCGGGCTCCTCTGGTAGCTGTGGATAGGGCTATTGGAGAGTTTATTTTGTAACGGGAAATAAGTTTGGTTTTTTATTTGGCTTTTTAGGAAGGTAAGCGGGAAGGGAGTCATTCGTTCCTTTCCTTGTGTAACTGCACTGTAATTTCTTATTATTGAAATAAACAAGTTTTTTAGTTGTGCCTTTTGATGAAATTTGTATTTTGAATTATCTATACCGATCGCTAAGGCATGCATAATCCTTTTGTTCAATTATATGTTAAAGTGAACTGTCATTCTCGAAGATAAGAAAAGAATAGTTTTTTGTGAAAAAGAAGGGGACGTGCTCATGCAAAATGTATGAGCTGCCTACGTACCTCCGGGGGTTTTTAAAAAATTTTATGAGAATGATTTTTGCAGAGGATCATGCCCACGTAGTTCTTGGTAGAGGGAAATGAAGATTTTTTTTAGAATAGAAGGGAGATGAGAAGAGTCGTAGCGAGCTGAGATTTTGGACTAGGGGTAAAATTTCTTGAGACGGTCCAGGTTGACTGGATGAGCCATCTCTTCTTCGTCCAAGTCGGTGAGCATGGTGGCACCGTCGGACAAGATCTTCTTGACAATGTATGGGCCGCTATAATTGGGCTTGAATTTCCCTCTGGGGTCCCAGATGGGCTCTACTATTTCTTTAAGGGCTAAATCCCTTTCTCGGACACCGCGGCCCTTGAGTCTCTTATTAAATGAACACGTTATTTGGCGATGGTACCCTTGTATGTGATACAGCGCTTTTAATCTCCTTTCATCTGGGAGAGTCATCTCATCAAGACAACTTTGACACCAGTCTTTTTCGCTGACCTTACTTTCAAGCATGACCCACAACGAGGGTATTTCTAGCTCCACGGGTAGGACTGCTTCCATATCGTATACTAGAGAGTAAGGGGTATCCCTAGTAGAGGTTCGGATTGAGGTTCGGTAGCCCCTGAAGGTGTATAGGATTTGATCGGCCCAATCTCGACAACTCTCCATCATCTTGCTGATGATGGATTTGAGGTTCTTGTTGGAGGCTTCGACTGCACCATTGGTTTGAGGTCGGTAGGGAGAATATTTATGTCTCTGGATCTCATACTCATTGACCACTTATGTGACTTCTGCCTCTAAATGCAACCCGTTATCTGATACTATCTCGTGCGGAACCCCATATCGGCAGATGGTGTTTTCCTTGATGAATTTGGCCACTTTTTTAGCGTTCAGCATTACGTATGACTCGGATTCGACCCATTTGGTGAAGTAATCAATGGCAACCAAGATGAACTCATGCCCGTTAGAGGCCATGGGTGTAACCTTCCCTATGATGTCGATGCCCCAGGTGGAGAACGGCCAGGGAAAAGTCATGTTGTATAATTCTCGAGGAGGCAAGTGTTGAAGGTTGGAGAACTGTTGGCATTTGAGGCATCTCTGGACATAAGCGATGCAATCCTGGGTTATGGTGGTCCAGTAGTAGCCTTATCGTATGATCTTCTTGGAAAGCATGTGACCGTTCATATGGGGCCCGCATTCCCCCTGTGGATTCTTTGCATTGCCTCTTTAATGTCAGCCCCTGCGATGCAGTGTAGATAGGTTCCATCTAAGTTTCTCTTAAATAGTGCTTTGTGAGAGATGATGTACTGGGCGGCCAGTCTTCGGAGGGTTGCTCGATCCTTCTTATTGGAACCCTCGGGATACTTACCCTACTTGATGAGGTGGAAGATATCATAATACCAGAAGTTGACTAGCTCGGGATCTTCTTTAGTGATGAGTTCAATGTGGTAGCAGTGGGTTGGTTTATCTTGCTTTTGAACTAGGAAGGGGGACATTGTTATTCCTTTGGGTATGTCGACCATGGAGGCTAGGGTAGCAAGGGCATCGGTTAGGTTGTTCTTTACTCGAGGTAGGTAGTGGAAGGTGATATCTTACAATTGGGAGGCTAGTTCTTCTAAGTGGGCATGGAAGGGTTGGAGTTTCTCATCCTTGACTCTCCACTTTTTGAGCACTTGACCGTTGATGAAGGCGAAATCCCGTAGACATCTAGGCATTAAATACCTTTCTTGAGAGCAACTTTGAGTCCTACCGTACATGCCTCGTATTAAGTCATGTTATTAGTGCAAGGGAAATCCAATTTGATGGCGATGGGAGTGTGGGAGTCATCTGGGGTATCAAAAGTATCCTAATGCCATATCCTTTTTTGTTGGCAGCGCCATCAAAGAACATTTTCCATCGGAGATTGTCCTGAGCAGCACAGAGGATGTTTTTATCTGGGAATTCGGAGATCCAGTTGTCAGCTTCTTCCATGGGGTAGTCAGCGAGATAGTCAGAGATGGCTCTTCCTTTTATGGATTTTTGTGTGACGTACATGATATCAAACTCGGCTAAGATCATCAACCATCGAGCCATTTGGCTGGATACGGTGAGTTTCTCAAGCAGGTACTTGATGGGGTCCATTCGGGATACAAGCTTAATGGGGAAGGCGAGCATGTAATGTCGTAACTTTTAGGTGACCCAAATAAGCGCGATGCATTCTTTTTCCAAAGCGGTGTAGTTAACTTTGTACCCGACCAATTTACGACTGGTGTAATAGATGGCTCTTTCTTTGCTGGAATCTTTAAGGTATTTAGCTAGCGAAGCCTCATCTGCAGTGTCGGTTATGGTTAGGTATAGGAGCATAGGGAGATCAGGCTGTGGTGGCATGAGTACCGAAGGTTGAGTACTGTTTGATTCGGTCGAAGGCTTCTTGGCAAGCCTCGTTCCAAACTTTGGTTGAATCCCTTCGGAGGATTTTGAAAATTAGTTCACAAATGGAGCTGAGCTGGATGATGAACCGGCTAATGTATTGCAATTTACCAAGGAAACCTCGGGCCTCTTTCTCCATTGGGGGAGGTGGCATCTCAAGTATAGCTTTTATCTTGGAAGGATTTTCCTTTATCCCCTTTTCACTGACCATGAATCCTAACAAGTTTTCCTTTGTAACGTCGAAGACACATTTCTTTGGATCGAGTCTCATCTGATACCGTCGCAGTCGTTTTAAGAACTTTCAGAAGGAGGTAACATGACCTTATCTAGTTTTGGATTTGATAATCATATCACCCACATAGACCTCGACTTATTTGTGAATTATATCATGCAGGATGGTCGTGGCAGCTCTCTGGTAGGTAGCCCCAACATTCTTGCGACCAAATGGCATAACAGTGTAGCAAAAGGTTCCCCATGAGGTGATGAACGTGATTTTTTCTTAATGATCTGGGTACATTTTGATTTGGTTGTATCTGGCAAACCCGTCGACGAATGACTTAAGAGCATGACTGGCCGTATTGTCCACGATCATGTCGATATTGGGTAGCGGGTAATCATCCTTTGGAGAGGCTTTGTTTAAATCCCAGTAGTCTACACACATCCGAACTTTCCCTCCTGATTTCGGCACAAGCACTATATTGTCTAGCCATGTGGGATATTCAATCACATGAATGAAACCCATATTCAGCTTTTTGACCACCTTTTCTTTGACTTTGAGCGACCATTCGGTGTGGAGCTTTCTTAGCTTTTGTTTAAACGACTTGTAATTTGGAAGAGTGGGGATCTCATGCTAAGAAATTTTAGGATCAATGCCAGGCATATCGTCATAAGACCATGCGAAGACATTCGCGAATTCGTTCAATAATTCTTCGAGTTGTGCGCGCTCATGCTCGTCGAGGGTAGCCCCTATCTTAATCTCGCATAGTTGGCTACTAGAACCTGAGGTTAATAATAACAGTCTCTTCTTCATTAAGTTGAACACGATTATGTTGTTTGTTATTAACCTTATTTAGATCAGCTAAGAATTGTTCATTTGTAAAATCATCATCATCAAAAGTTTGATTAGAATCTAAACAATTAATGTAAGGCACAACAAGATACTCAAAATCTTCATTTATTTCACTAATAGGAAACACAACATTGAGAACCTCATCAAAGGAGGTCTCGATTACATTTGAGCAGGTATAGACAACAGAAGAAGAAATGGGGTAAACATTGGGGTTATGTGGGATTCCAATAGGTAGAGCCGGCGCAGCATGCTAGTTGAGGAGAGGTGTACCAGCAACTTTAATCAAGTGGGATGGATCCAGGGATGTAGTGCTTGAATGAACCATGCAGAGCGTCAGCCCCAGTGTCCGCAAGTTGAACGAGTCTTCGGAGTCACTTTCTTCAGTTTCTTCGATATCTTTAATGAGTAGTTATACATGGTATTGGGAACTTTCGGCCCATAGGTAGCTGTCTTGGAAAAAGATCTTCATTTTGGGATTCATCTTCTTGTGTGTATGGTCATACCATGGTTCTAAAAAGTCACAAAAGGGGAAGTCCTCACCCTCTTTAATGAATTGTCCATTCAAGGAGTCACCTGGGATAGTTTGGATGCGGTCTAGTCTTCTCTTTGGTCGACACTGGTGGATCATTCTGAGTTCTTATTCTGATGGTTGATACCCCAAACCACAAGGAGGGAAAGCTTTCTTCAGTTCAATGGGCTCAAGTATCCTTTATTTTCTTTGCCCTAGCCCCAGTCCGGGCATGAAGTGCATGTTTCTGAACATCTAAATCACATTGACGTTACCATGAGGGTCGTATTCTGGACAAACTCTTTCTTTGAAATCATCCCATGTTGGGAGTATAAGTGGTTCAACTCGTAATCCTGATAGAAGTATATCATTTGACCTGTGTTGTATCTCAAGGACTGGACTGCTGGTACTTGCACCCTCGGCATTATCGTCGTCGCCTAAAATGGTGATGACTCGTCTGCCGCCAAAGAACTTAAATTTTTGATGGAGTGATGAAGATACACCCTTGATACTGTGGAGCTAATGTTGTCCGAGCAATAGGTTGAAGAAAACTGGAATGCCATTAACTTGGAATTTAACAACGGGGTTTATAGGGCCTGCCCCTATTACAAGTCTTATGGACCCCATCACCTCCCGACGGGCATTATCGTAGGCACGTACAACAGCGAAAGTTAGAGTGAGATCACTTTCCTTTAGACCTAAACATTTAAAGGTTCTCAATGGGCAGACATTCAAGGTGGATCCATTCTCGATAAGAAAGAGTGGTACGATTTTCCCCTTAACTTTGACGGAGATGTTGAGTGCATGATTGTGGTTTGCCCCAATTCTGGGGATTTCTTCTTTAGAGAAGGATAGCATGCGGGTAGAGGTCAAGGATCCGAATAATTTACCTCTTCTTCTGGTGTAGTAGAAGGAGGAACTATGGGTCCAGTGAGAAACTTGATCAAAGCGTTTCTATGTAGCTGGGAAGACATGAAAAGCCCCTGTAGAGTGATATTAGCTTGAGTTTTCTTCAGTTGATCGAGGATCTTATTTTCCTTGAGGGTCCTTTCTGGCATATGAAGGTTTTCAACGCCCTTCTCTTTGTCATTGGCTGGTAGTGAGCTTGGGATCTGATAATGCCTCCCTGATCTGGTCATGTGATTTACTGAAGAAGGGGAGAATATGAACCCTGTTTCTTCGTCAATCTCGGGTTGTTCTGCTATCTTATTTATTTCTCCGAAGATTTCTTCAAATGATATCATCCCACACATGTCGGCTACCAGGCCAGTTTTCTCGCAGGCTTGTTCTTCATATGAATCTTCGAATTCTTCCCCCCATTCGGTGGAAACAATTATATCTTTCCATTTAAAATTAATGCATTCCACAACTTCAATGGCTTCTTCATACATGTCTTCCCATTCTCCGGGGATATGTAAGGGTAAGGGGACCAGGCGCCCTTACAATTTCAGAGTATCAAGTAACTCGGTCATACTGCAGATGTCGTTAGTTTTCCTGAATAATTCTGCCCTAATCTGGACGACGTCATCTAGGCTGACTTCATTAGTTGGTACTGCCCAACTGTCTGACTCTCGAGCCCATTTTTGTGCTTCCAAGAATAGCGTGTTGAACCTCTAGTAATCAATGATCATTTGCGAGGGCAATTTCAGCCCGAACTCTAGGAGTTGGTTTAACACTTCTGATAATTCCATACTTCCATTTTTAGAACGGGTACGGATAGCGATGCATGCTCTAGTAAGGAGTGATAGTGCCTGATCAGCGAGGCTAACAGGGTATAGGGGAAATATGGGAAAATCTGGAGAGGTTTGGGAGAGTGTATGGGTGTGATTTGTGTTGAAGGATCGAATTCTAGGTCCCTTTCTAGGAAGATAGCATTGGTATGATTTGGGAGTGGGCTGTGAGTAGTGTTTGGCTTAGTATTAGCTGGTGGGGCAATGGTACGCCAGTCAATTAGATCTTGGATTACGTTTCGAAGGCGAAATCATTGGTCGGTGGTATGACCAGCGGTTTGGTAAAAGGCACAATGGGCATCTTCCTTGAAGTTTCTTGGTAGTGGATTGGGCAATGGACGGGGGTCCAAGGGTTTGATAAGGTTTCGATTTAACAAGGCCTGATAAACTTTGGAGAGGGGGGCATGGATCTCGGTGTATTCCTTTCGGATTGGGACATGGTGGCTTTCTTATGCCCACGAAGTAGTTAGTTGAGAGATGTTATTGATGGTTGAGACTGTAGTACTGACAAGTTTGTCATATTTTCTGGGGGTGAACTGCCCGGACACTTTCTTTGATTTAGCCTCTGTTTTAGCAAGACCTTCCTCTATTTTTACTCTTGCTTCTATGAGAGCTCGGAAGTGGGGATAGTATTGTCCTCCCATGGTTGCTCAGACACGGGGCAAGAAGTTCTTTTTCACTATGCTGACTTTTTCTTCCTCGGATGACCGATTGGTCATAGTGGCTGCCTTTTACCTCCATCGGGCTATGAACTTACTGACTGATTCCCCGTAGTTCTATTTGAGCAGCTCTAAATCACGGCGGATGACCTCAAGCTCTTCGTTATATTTGTACCGCGGCATGAATTCTAGGGCTACATCCTCCCAGTTACAGATTCTGGACTCTTTGAGAGACAAAAACCATCAGAGGGCGCTATCCTTCAAAGTTTGCTAAAACAATTGGGCCATTACTTCTTCAGAATCCCCTAGGAGAGTCATGGCATGGTGATAACTGCGAATATGGACAATGGGGGTCCACTTCCTTCGAATTTCTCAATATTTGGCATCTTGAACTTCTCGGGTAACCTCGCCTTAGGATAAGGAGACATGTGGGTGTAGTCCACATAATTTCTAGAGATTTTGACTTGGTCAAACTTCTTAGTTAGCATCTTGATATCTTCTTTGACCTTGTTCAACTCCTCCTCTTTCAGATCAATGATCATAGGCAAGTTAGCCCCAGGATGAGCAAGGTACGACATTGGAAGCTGGGCAGGCGGCGACCCATTAGCAGGAGGGGCATGTGGAGCGTGCTGATACTCTTCGGGAACCCAGATAGGCTTAGTTTGACCCATAGCGTGAGGGAATAGGGCCTCGGGCTCTTGAGGAACGGGAACCTGGTTTCGTTGCATCTCTCGCACCTCAGTCTGGAGGTTGTCAATCTTAGATACGAGCTGAGCTAGGACTGCCGTCAGATTCAGCTGCACAACGGGTACTTGATCTGTGTTCCCTATGGAAAGTGGATGGATTCCAGATTTGAAAGAAGTAACAGGGGAACGAGCGGAACTCTGGGGTGATTTGACTGAAGATCGAAGCCAATAAGGAGCCAGGCCAAGGGCGGGCGATCGACTTGAGAAGGGACAAAATGAGATTTATTTTTTAGAAAAAGGATGAAAATATTTTTGACACATTTTTTTTCTTTTTGAGATTGAAAAAAATATATTTTTGGATTTTTGATAAAGAAAGGAGAAATGTTTTAGGATTTTTGATAAAGAAAGGAGAAATGTTTTTGGGAGACGGATCTCAGCATGATTATTATAATTATTATGTTCTCACTTGTATTAAATTCTCCTAAATGCAAAATGAAATGCCGGACGGGACCCGAGCCTGAAAAAGTTGGGTTTGTAAAATATGTAAAGTTATGGATGGACTTGTAACAAGGCTCACGGGCAGGGTCCTGTTTTAAAAATGCGTGAAAATTTGGGCGGCAGGCTGACCCAGAATTTTGGCAGAGTTTAGGGTTGAAATCGACAATTTAACATATGTGTCCTAGGCTTGATACCTATATACGGGTATGTAGTTTGGTTGGGTGAATCGGAAAGGGTTTCCCCCTTTGGCGTGGCTTCCACGATATACATCTTGCTTTTGAGGGAAATCGGTACGTGTGGACAAGCCATTTGATATACCTGAGTGTACGTGAATTGCTTCACTATATACCTCGTGGGGATAGTACGTGTGAGAGAGAATTCGATATACTCGGCGTACGTGAACGAATTCCCTACGATATACCTCCCGTTATGACTTCGGCCAAGAGATACGATGTGGGAGAACCGTTCGATATACGTAAAAGGTACTTGGCCAATGGAAGGTGAGAGTCATATCGCTTAGGCTAACTGCGCCCTGCCGGACCAGCGCCCATCACGAAGTGACCCTCCAGTTACTGGACAAAATTTTGGTCAATCACAATGCTCTTTGGTGATATAGTGTGAATCATGCATGATTCTCTTATTAGTATCTTATGATGAAAGTATCTTTCTTCATCATACCCAACAGGGAGCAAAGTATGAGTACCAATGGTATACCAAGTATGGGTGATGCGTGCAACATGAGGATATATGTGATCCTAGGAGCACGTGGTGTGAAGTGTACATGGAGAATTTTCTACAAGTGTGTGAATAGAAACATAAGCATGAGGTACACACGAAAAAGAGGAACATGCAAAATAGGGGAAAATATAAACAAAAATGACGCCCATGTAAATAGAGTCTAACCCTCAAAATGATGAAAAATTATCCTCAGCAGAGTCGCCACTGTGTCCATCCCCTTCCGATCCTCGCGGCTGGTGAGAGGGAGGATCCTAGGTCTCGCGCGTCCCTCTCGGGAGCGCTTCCACCGACGTCGTTGATGAGGTGAAAAATGTAGAGAGATAGAGTCGCCAGTATATTTTACTCAAAACAAACAAAAGAAAAGGGAGCCATCCCAAAGGACAGCATCCAAAGACATACTGATACATGCGAAACCAAAATGATTCGGAAAGGGTCTGGAGGCTAAGTTACGAAATGGGAAGGTGTTAGGCACCCATTCCGCCCTTACGGTCTCTCATGGGTTTTTGTTATTTTCCTTTATTTTCCCGTGACATGTGTGCATGTGTATATATAGTGGAGATAGGAATCCTCGACTTGTATCATGGAAGAGATAAAGCAAGTCATCCGTAGGAAGGTTCCTAAAAATAATATTAAAAAATAGGATTTACGCGATTATCCTTGCGTTGATCATTATAATGGAACGACAACGTATGTGGAATAATACGCCACTAAGAACAAATATATAAAACATAAGAGAATTGAAATTGGAGAAGATAGAAACTGAGAGAAAGAGTAAGAATAGGACTCGAGTCTCGGGTTTTACCCCGAGACGCCTACGTAGCCTATAGAGGCATCAAAGTTCACGTAGTTCATATGCAAAACGAGGGGTGGGATTTATCCCATAAATCCAATCGGGGACTTCTCTTATATGGATGTGTGTGTAAAAAAGTATTTTAGTTGTGAGAAAAGTGTGAGAATTCCCGTTTGGAATTTCTAAGCAAATCCTCTTTTTTTTTGTTTTTTTATTTATATGAAAATAAGAGATGTGCGATAATACTAGATAAAAAGTGTATTAAGATATCTGAGATGGGAGAATAAAAGTATTAAGTAACAAAACACGTTAATGCGAATTTAGGGGAATTTAAAGAGAGAGTTGAGAAAGTTGGACCTTCTTGAAGATCTTGAGCTTGATCTTGGGTGTTGGAGAGCAGCCCTAAAACTTGGGTGATGATGGAGGATACTTTATTCACCAAGTTGGATGAAAAAAGTGATGAAAGGTGAAGGTTGGAAAGGTATTTGGATGTGGAAATTACGCTGACTTCGAGAGGGGTTTTCTGAGCTTGCTGAGAGTAATGGATCTCTGATTTTTCTCCTCTTGGAACAGAGGTTAGGACCTCCTTTTTATAGGCCCAGGGCATTGCCGATCATCATAGCCTTGGTCCTGCCAATTAGCAGGTGTGTTTAGGCACACAGCCGATAGGTAGGGCTTGGAACCTGCCGTTTGGCAGTGTCTTTTAAGTTTCTTCGAAAAATCAGTCGTAGAGCGCAAACTGTCGATCCAAATCTCACATGGCATGAACCGTTGTAAATATATTTTAGAGACATTTGAAAGTCCTTTAGACTTCTCTCGGGTTCGGGAGTTGACTTTGGGTCAAATGTGGCTCGAAAGCATTCGTCGATCCTTTGGACGAGAAAACTTCAGACGCAAACATATCGTTCGTCCGCATGGTAACTCAGAATCGCACACGGGGCGGACCATTAGAAAGGTTAGGAGATGTTCTTTGACTTTCCAAAGAGTTTGACCTGGTTCGGGGAGTTGACTTTTGTCAACCCGGGCCTGGAAGCGTTTAGTGAGATTTTGGAGTAAAACGGATTGTTCCCGTACCGTAAGTCAGAATCGTGCACGGGGTGGGCCGTTGGAAAGGGGTTTCAGTGACCTTTAAATATTCATTCAGTCTTGGTCGATCTGAAGAGTTGACTTCATTAAAACGGAGCCTGAGGAGCGTTCGGTGACCTCCTGGTCAAACTTCGGAGGAAAATGGGTTGTTCGTCCGCATGGTAATTCAGAATCACGCATGGGATGGACTGTTGGAAAGGGGTTTCAGTGCCCTTCGAAGATTCATTCAGTCTCGTTCGACCTGAAGAGTTTAATTTTTAGTCAAATGGAGTCTGGGAGTGCCCGATGGCCTTCACGTCAGTACCCGAGGTATGACTTGGGTTTGCAATGATGAAGGGAAGTGCTACGGAACAAAGGAGAGGTTAGGGGGGTATTAGAATGGGGTATCTATAGTAATACTTAGGAGTATTAAAAAGTCGAATTCATTTAAAGCTATAATTCTGAATCTACTTACGAAGTGAATTACTAGGGTGTGGGGGATTGTGATCCGACCTATCTTTCTCATTTCATATTTAAAGTTTTAGTCAATTCGTTCGTAGTTCTTCAGTAGAGTAATTGCATTTCAGTTATTCATACTTTCATTAGTTAATCATTTTCAAAATTGCATATAGTTGTAGTTGTTTCGCAAATCAAATCACCTTTTCCTTTTTTAGAGTCAAAGTTAGGTTTCCTTCGTCTGTCCAACGTCGTTACGACTCTGTTCATCTTATTTTCCTGAGGATCGATAACCGACTTATCGGATTATTACTTGAGCGACAGGCTTGCACTTGAGCCTAAATAACACACACACACTAGACACATTTGTGGTCGCGTCATTAACATATCCGAGGGATTATATGTCGACGTTATCACATCAATACACATTTTATACAACCTACTGATTGGCATAATATTAATAAACGCCCCTTTATCCATCAACGCCCTGTGTAAGGAGATTCCATTCATCATAGTTATCACATACAACAGGCGTTTGTGAAAGTTGGGGACCTACCTGTCTGCCTCAGGAAAGACCACTTCAAAAGTGTATCTTTTAATCAACCTCCCAATCGGTCCCTGCCAATTTATTGAGGGGTCTTCACATTGCTGTACTTCTTCCAAAACCTTTCTTGTTATGACTACTCTGGTGTTATACTTTACTCCTGTTTGGTCAAAGAACCACTTAAACTTAGGACTCCTTTCTATGGCTTCACATTCAACGTCTATAAGATCATATGTTTGGGCATTACAAACGTACTCCGCCTCAGATGTCCCTCCTTCATTTAGAGCGAGGATGACATCCACGTTTCCTTCAAGGAGGTTCACTTTCTTAACTTCCTTGCCTCCAACCTCTTCCAAGTCAGGAGTGAAGAACCACTTTTCGCGCCTCCTCTTCTGCTCAGTTCTCTATTTACTATTCAGTGCTAGCCCTTTTAGCTCTTCGCATATTTTCTCCCTACCTTCCCACTTCATCAGATCTCAAGCTGCTTCTTCATCATATACTACTACCATATTGGCAGTGCCAAAGTGAAGTGTTGGGAGTGAATTCTCGTTAATATCTACCAGAGATGTTTGCAATGTACCATTGGCCACCTGCTTGCCAATAATACTCCTTAAATAGTAGTAGTCTTAGTGGAGTATTGCACTCTCTGATGTAACTCATAATACTTAGGATTAGCTTTGTCAGCTGCTGTTGGGATTTTCCCATTCAAATGAGGGGGACCTGTTACCCCTATCGCACCAATGTACGATAACAATCCATTGCTTCCGCTGCACTGCAAGGTAGCGGTGGTGGGGCATCCTTTCCGAACTTTCTCTGATTACCTGAGTTGTTGCTTTTATATTCGGGACCTCCATTCTTTCCCTTTAAACTTACATCCACATAATTGACTGCTTGCCTCCTTGAGACTTGAAACCTTCTAGAAGTCAGTGGCACTTATGTCCTCCAACTTGAGGACCTAGGCTTGATTATCATGGCTATATTGGTGGCAGCCCTGTTAAACTCTCTTAAAGTTCCATCTTTAGTCTCATTGACCAAATGGAGCTTGTATTCCTCCAAGATCCGCTTGACATATATTTGAAGCAGCATTGCTTCTGCCACTTTCTCATGGACATCCATTGCCCTTTTACGAAAGCGCTTGATATATTGCATTAACTCCTCACCGAGCTCTTGCACCTCCTGCGTCAGGTGTCTCAATGTGAACTCATCCTCTATTACAAAGGACTTTTGGAGCAATTATCTGTTAATTTCTTCCTATGTGGGGATGCTCTTTGGTGCCAAGTGAAAAATCCGCGTGTAGGCCTTCCCTGTAAGGGTCTTGGAGAACTCCCTCAACCTCAGATTTTTGTCATTTCCATGCACTCCTAGGTACTTGACAAATCTCTTCACGTGCTCTCTTGGATTCTCCCCTTTTCCATGGAACTTGATAAATTTTGGTGGAATATACCCCCCCTCGGGTATGGCTTCTCATTCGCAGCTTGTGGGTAAGGGTCCTGCCGCTCCTCGTATAGATGAGGTGCTTTCTCTGAGAGGAGAAAAATAGGTTCCTCACTTCCTCTATAGTAATAGCTTTGGAGGGAGATTCCTTCAAACTCATGCCCTTTGCTGCTGGTGAACTTAATGGTGCCACAACTTACTCTGGCACCACCTTTGGCGGCGGAGCCACTTCCGCTGAAATCGCTGTTCGAGTGGTTGCCCCTCCAGAGGGGGCAACTGCTGGTGCTACATAGCCTTAGCCCAAACTTGTCAGGTCCACATTGTTTTGTTTCAAAAACTCAAAAAACATGCCCATAAGGTTCATACCTCTCATCGGAGATACTACCGGTGAGTTGATCTGCCCTCCTTGAGGAGCAGGTGTCTTAGCTCCGGTCACCACCACGTCCTCCTAAGTGGTCTGATCACTTTGAGTTCCATTCCCAGGTGGAATGTCTTCAAAAACTAGTTGTTTAGAAACGTTAAAACCTTCTTTGTCCATGAAAGTGATTTTATAAAAAATGTTTAATATAAAAAGTTTTTTTACTAAAAACAATTCGAAATAATGTATAATTTATTTTTAATACACTAATATATACTTATACTAATGTGTATTAATGTATTAAGGAATCTTTTTGGTTGAAAAAGTAAGTCAACTGACGGTCAAACTAGTCAACTAATGGTCAAACTAGTCAACTAACGGTCAAACTAGTCAACTAGCGATTTCCATCGATTTTGAACCCCAACCAACTATAATGCAAACTAGTGCACCCCAAACCCCAATTATCATGAACAAATGTACCCCAAACAATAATTAACCCTATTTTAAATTATAACATTTTGTACCAACCCGTCAAGCCCGACCCGTCAGAGCTCATGGGCCACTCTTAGACGAGTCGAGGGAACTAGTAGTGTCAAAACTATGGGTTGGGCTTAATATGGGCGGTCCAAATATGGGTTGGGCCTAATATGGGCGGGCCAAATATGGGCTGGGTCAACCTGTTTTTTCGCTCCCAAATAAATATTATAATTCCAAATATATGTAAAAAAACATAGATACTCTTAAATTTTTAAAAATAGGTTTTGTATTTGACTCGTAGCTTTTGAAAATTGACTCCATATTTGATTCATAGTTTTGGCTTTATAAATTTAGGACCTATTATAATATATATTTTGGAAATAGGACAACAAACATTTTATTTATGGTTTTAATCCCTATTTTTGAATAAAGTCCCAGGCGCGGACCCATATTCATAAAACGTTAACCAATCACAGCATGTCACGTGTCCCTTCAATTTGAAAATAGGGATTAAAAATGGAAACGAAATGTTTGTTGTCCTATATCCATAATCAAAATTATTTTAAGTCCTAAAAGTACATAATCTATTTTAAATATGGACCCATATTTGACTCATATCTTTTAAAAATAGGCTCCACATTTAAAGGACTGACTAATATGAATTGTTTTATTGTAAGGGACCCATTTTGTCACTATTAGGTGGAGAACTATAAATTAAAGTGGTGAAGATAAAGTACCATTGCTATAAACGCATTTACTACCACACCCAATATAAGATAAATTGATATGCCCCAAGTGTCACCTCGGCTCAGAATCTACAACCTCGGCCATGACATTGCCGAGGTTGGAGATGCCTTAGATCAGCGACAACAGGCCTTGGCCACAGCAAGGTCAGCTCAGGCCGACACCACTACAAACCTCATCAAGGGGAGGCTGCATGTATCATGGGGGTCAGCAGTTCGTCAGTCCACACGGGAATGACAACCTCGGCCAGGGGAAGGTCGAGGTTACAAGGTGACATACCTCTACCAAGGTCAACCGCATCATTAAATCGGCCAATGTTCCAAGCACATTCCAACCTAACCTCGGCCCAGGCTGACCTTAACCTCATACCTCGGCTTCACTTAAGTCGAGACCATAGTGGCTCACCTCGGATTGGATGGGCAGCTACTTACCAACCTCGGACTCTTTCAGGCCGAGGTCATGACCAAGCACGGAGGCCAAGCACTTATTGACATGTGTGGACAAGGACACATGGACACAAATCATTTATAACAAATCATTCCCCCCACGTGGGGGAAATATTTCATCATCATTCTCTACATGTGACAGTGACAGATGTCTTCATCAGATTGGCTAGATCAACACACACATGCTCATTGCATGCATGGGGGGTACATTACACCCCCCAGGTACTATATATAGAGGTCATCCCCTACCTTGCAAACGATCGGAAGTTAGAAACCCTAGCTGAAACTCTCTTCAAATACATAGTAGAGAGAGAAAGCTTGAGAGTTTGTATCTATGGCCATTAGAGCCCTCATACAGTGATATTAATCACGCACTTGTACAGTGGCCGTAGGCCTGATTGGCTGAAGCACTTATATTCTGGTGATCTTCCTCTTCTCCTCACCTCCTTCTACTATATGCCTTTATGCTGCCATTATTAACATTGAATTGAGCTTACAAACACCTTGAAGGGTGGTGCTATTTCCAGCATCATCATTTTTGCTCCGTCTGTGGGAATGTAAGAGTTATCACTTCCTCCTCTTCAGCTTAACCTCATCGGAGACTCTGGTGGTGAACCAGGCACCACCCCTTATGTGGAGCTGCTTCACCATTGAAAGAGGTCCTTTAAGGTATTAAGCTCATCTCCTACCCAAGCTATTTAGTGTTAGCATATTACACCAGAGGTACCACCGCCTCTTCCGCCGCCTGGGGCGGGAGGACCTAGTTCCAACCAGGCACCGCCTCAGTCCGAAATTGCGGAGGTAGCTGCAGCCTTAAGGTCTTTGGCTGCAACGCAACAAGCTATGCAGGAGCAATTTGCACAACTCAGCCAAACTATGATGAGGCCACCTGGAGTTTCACCGGAGATGATCACTCCGGTGGCTGTTCAGCCTCATCCTGACGCCAGGGGACCACCCAGGCACCGATGAAGGACCAACCTGCCCCCAACAGAGAAGGGACATTGCTGACCCTAGGCGTTTATGCCTAGGGAGGCAAGGAAACCCTTGCCCAGAGGACATATATGACAATCTGGAGGCGAAAGAGGCGCCGAAAGAATGTTAGGAGCCGTATGAGGTTTCGAATAATACTATACGTCCTCCTCAGCAGAGCCGAGGCTGTGGTGGTCGAAGAGGTGAAGAGGCCCAACAACGAGGATCAGCTTTTGATCAATTGAGTAGAGGGTCAGCCTTTGAGAGGTTGGGCCCAGTGAATGACCTAAGACAGAGGTTATCAAGGTCAAGAAGTGCAGTCGGCTCGCAAAGAGGAGATGGACAACGCCGGCCTCATCAAGGCAGACCTCATGCAGGAAGAGGTAGAGAGAAAGAAGAGGTCAACAGCAGACGCTGCGCTGCGGCCAAGGAACCCTCAGTCCATCCCTTGGAGGTGGCTGGGGACAACCTCGGCCAGGCCGATGGTAGGAGACTGTGGAATGACTCAATCCAACGTCTCGAGGAGAATATAAGAGACCTCATCAAAAGTAGGGATCCACTGCAAAGGGGTTACTCAGAAGGCTCTCCATTTGTGGCTAAGATAGTGAGCTTCCCGACTCCTACTAAGTTCAAACCACCAGTGGTGTCTCCCAAGTATGATGGTAGCACCAACCCTGTACATCACATTGAGATGTATCAGTCGGGGACGGACATATACTCAATACCTGATGAGATGAAGTGTAGGGCCTTCTCTGGGATCTTGACAGGACCAGCACATAGTTGTTTTACCTCTCTTTCGAAAAGTTCAATTGAGAACTTCAAGGGCTTTGCTGAATGATTCATTCACAACTTCTGCTTTGGGGTAAGACCTCAAAAGAAGACCACTTATCTACTGTATGTTAAGCAAGGCAAGGACGAGAGCCTAAGGGAATATATCACCAGGTTCAACAAAGAGAAGCTTGAGGTTGAAGATTACGAAGAGAATATGGCCATGACTGCCCTCATAGAAGGCCTTCAGAAAGGGAAGTTGTTGTGGAAACTTGCGGAAGACCCTCCCAGGTCTATGGCAGAGCTACTTGCGACTGCGAGAAAAGTCATGAATGCCGAAGAGGCAATGGCCGCCAAGTATGAGGATGAGGATCGCGGTAGTAGCGGGAAGTCCCAAATAAAGAAAGATGGAAAGAAGAGGTCAGCCGATGACAAGTTCGCCCACTATACTCCTCTAAACTTGAGCTGTGAGCATATCCTCAACGAGATCAAGAATGATAGGACTCTAAGATGGCCAGAGAAACTGAAGGCCCCTCCACATAAGAGGAACAAAAACTTGTGGTGTGAGTTCCACCAGGACCATGGCCAGGTTACAGACAGATGCTTCGCCTTGAAGGATGAGACTGAAAAGATATTAAAGTCCGAAAAGTTGAGGAAGTATATTGATGGTAAGGCTCCTAAAGGGGGAAGAGATGACCCTAAGAAGAGGATAAATGACAGATGCCATGACGATGCCCGAGCTAGAAGAGACAATGATTCAGAAGGTGATGATGAAGACGATCCGAACCTTCCGCCAAAAGATGACAACACCCCGGTGAAGAGGGTTGGCATGATCTCCTTTGGTGTTGACACCATATGCGGAGGACTCGCGGGAGGTGGCTCTGAAGTGGCTGACAGGAAAGCTCATGTGGCAGAGGCCAAGTCAGTGGCCAAACTCGAAGTTGTAAATCTATTATCTTCCAATACAACGTAGAAGAGAAAGAAGGTGGACATGAACGCCCTTATAGTTGGGTTCTCCCGACTCGACTTCAAAGGTATCTTAACCCCTTCAAGATGACCCTTTGGTAATAACAATAAGGGTGCATGGGTGCGAGGTGCAGAGGATCCTCGTGGACGGGGGGAGTTCAGCAGACGTGATGTTTTGGCCTTGCTTCAAAAGCCTAGGTCTTAGTAGAGCTAGGCTGGTACCCTATCATCATCCTTTAATGGGCTTCAGCGGCGAAAAGGTCCACCCATTGGGCATGCATGAGATGGACGTACGGATGGGTGACGAGTGGCCTAAGAGGTTGACCCGGAAGATAATTTTTTTTATGATGGACAAAAATGTCTTCTCGGCCTATAACCTCATCATAGGAAGAGTGGCCCTCAAGGAGTTTGAAGCTGTGCCGTCAACGGTCCACCAAATGCTAAAATTCCCGGCCCCCTATGGGGTAGGGGAAGTGCAAGGTGACCAGACCATAGCACGAGAATGTTACTTCAACTCGGCTGAAGAGAGAGAGGCACATAAGAGGGCAACCACCACTTATAGCATTGATATATTGGACCCAAGAGATGAAACAAAGTTGAAGAAAGGAGAGGCTGCGGAAGAGGTAGAATCCATCGTCCTCAATGAGGACGAATCGAAAAAAACCATCCAGGTCGGCAAAGCCCTAAAGACAGAAATCAAAGAAGAGCTGATAAACTTCTTGAGGAAGAGGCAGAGTGTCTTCGCTTGGAGTCACGCAGACATGCCCGGTATCAATCCTGAGGTTATGAGTCACAAGCTCAACGTGACCAAAGATGCCAGGCCTATCAAGCAAAGACGAAGAGTTTACTCTAGGGAGAAGTACGACGTCATCCGGGAAGAGGTTAAAAAATTGGAAGAGGCTGAATTTATTAGAGAAGTCATATATCCAGAGTGGTTATCGAATGCAGTCATCGTAACCAAGGCCAATGGAAAGTGGAGAATGTGCGTTGATTTCACAAACTTGAACAAGTCTTGCCCGAAGGACAGCTACCCCTTACCCAGGATAGATCAGATGGTAGATGCCACTGCAGGGCATGAGCTCATGAGCTTCATGGATGCGTATTCAGGCTACAATCAGATCTTCATGGATGCGGAAGACTCAGAGAAGACGGCCTTCATTACAGACAAAGGGACGTACTGTTACAAAGTGATGCCCTTCGGTCTGAAAAATGTGGGGGTAACATACCAACGTCTTTTTAATAAGATGTTCGAAGATTAAATAGGCAAGACTATGGAGGTGTATATATACGATATGCTGACGAAGAGCTTAAAGGCCTGCACTCATGTGGCAGACCTTGAAAAGACCTTCGATACTATGGACTTATACATAATGAAACTCAACCCAACAAAGTGTGTCTTTGGGGTAGGAGCTGAGAATTTTCTTGGATTCATCGTCAATCAAAGAGGAATCGAAGCAAACCCAGAGAAGATCAAGGCTTTGCTTGATATGAAGACACCGAGGAGTATCAAGGATGTCCAAAGACTCACGGGGAGAGTGGCCGCACTCAACAGGTTTGTTTCCAGAGCAACGGACAAGTGTCTTCCATTTTTTTAAGTGCTTAGAAAGGCCTTCCAGTGGAACGAAGAGTGCGAAGAAGCTTTTAACCAACTCAAGTCTTACCTTGGGTCTCCCTTGTTGTTATCTCAGCCCATAGTAGGAGAGAAATTATATGTGTATCTAGCAGTCTCTGAATCGTCTATCAGTGCAGCCATAGTACGGGAAGACGTTGGAATCCAAAGGCCTGTGTATTTCAACAGTAAAGCCTTTCAAGGGTCTGAACAAAATTACCCTCGTATGGAAAAGTTATCCTACCCCCTGATACATGCTTCGAGGAAGATGAAGCCCTACTTCCAAGCCCATTCCATGGTTGTCCTCACCGACTCCCCACTAAGACAGGTCCTACATAAACCTGAGAAGTCTGGAAGATTGATGACATGGGCCATTGAGTTAGGCGAGTATGACCTTACCTACCAACCTAGGACAGCCATCAAAGGGCAGGCCCTCGCAAAATTTTTTGCTGAGTTCACATGGGAAGAGGCTGAGGCAGAGAATGACCTAGAGGGTGCTGAAGGGTCAAATAGCAGTGTCTTCCGAGATCGGGAAGAGAAGACACCAAACGTCTTTCGAGAGTAAGAAGAGGTAGCACAGAACGTCTTCTGAGGCCAGGAAGAGGTCGTATCCAGGAAGATTAGGAGCAGAGTAGCGGAGAACGAAGAGGATCGGTACCTCTTCAAACAAGGAATCATGTCAGAAGGGGCCTTCTTATCAGATATAAACATTTGGAATCTCTTCATTGATGGTTTTTCCTGTGACAGTGGAAGCGGTGCAGGGTTGATACTTTTAGCTCCAGATGGTGCTAACATTGAATACTCTTTGAGGTTCAACTTCAAGGCATCTAACAACGAGTCGGAATATGAAGCCATGATAGCAGGTCTCTCATTGGCAAAGACTCTAGGTGTAAGACGACTCCTACTTCATTGCGACTCAAGGTTAATTGTCAATCAAGTATTGGGAGTCTATGAAGCCAAAGATGAAAGGATGGCTAAGTATCTTAAGAGGGTGAGAACTATGTTAGAGTATTTCGAAGAGACAAAACTGAAGAGGGTACCCCGGTAAAATAATAGCCATGTAGATGCATTGGCAAGGTTGACCTCGGCGACGAAGACAGACGTCAGAAGGACAGTTCCGGTCGAGGTCTTAGGAAAGGCGGCCATCGAGGAAGAAGAGGAATGAAACCCTTGTCTCAATTTGAACCTAGGAGACTCATGGATGGACCCCCTCGTCAGATATATTAAAGAGGGAGAGCTACCCGAATCCAAGATAAAGAGGAGGAAATTGAGATATAGGGCTGCCAAGTTCTCCATAGTAGGGGACGTCCTGTACAAGAAGGGATTTCTGTTACCTCTCCTCAGATGTGTGCATCCCACCGAAGTTCCCCACGTATTACAGGAAGTTCATGAGGGATCTTTCTCCAGTCACATAGGGCGAAGACCCTTAGCCAAGATAATTATTACCCAGGGATACTGGTGGCCAACCTTGGCCAAAGATGTTGCAGCTTACGTAAAGAGGTGCGATAAATGTCAGAGATTCTCCACTGTTCCTCATCAACCTCATCAACCTATGACATCAATCACCTCTCCATGCCCATTTGCAGTATGGGGAATTGACTTAGTTGGACCCCTACCAAGAGCCGCCAATAATTACCGGTTTCTGATAGTTGCCATTAACTACTTCTCAAAGTGGGTGGAGGCAGAGCCGATGATAATGATCACAGAATAGAAGACCTTTCAATTTATTTGGAAGAACATCATATGCAGATATAGCCTCCCAAACACTCTCATCTTGGATAATGGAACCCAGTTCAAGAACTCTTCTTTAGAAAAATATTACGAAAGAGTGGGGATAAAGCAATTCTTCTCATCTCCTGGTCGACCTCAGGCAAATGGTCAGACGGAAGTCAAAAACAGGACAATCCTAGATGGAATCAAGAAGAGGTTAGAATAAGCGAAGGGGAGATGGACTGAAGAGGTCTACGCTGTGTTATGGGCCTACAGAACCACGGCAAGGACACCAACAGGAGAAACCCCATTTATGCTAGCACATGGCTCAGAGGCCATCATACCAACAAAAGTGGGACTCCCTACTCATAGGGTTCAGACCTATGAGCCTGATAAAAATGGGGAAGAGGGGAGATTAGACCTAGATCTGATTGAAGAGAGAAGGGAAGATGCGAAAATCAGACAAGCAGCTTACCAACAGAGAGCAGCAAAATTCTATAATCAGAGGGAGAAGTCAAGACCCATCATCGTGGGAGACTTAGTACTGAAGAAGACCTTACAAAAAATAAACAAACTCCACCCAAAATGGCATGGTCCCTACAAAGTGACAGAAGAGGTTGTGCCCGGGACCTACAGGCTAGAAAACCTAGAAGGGGAACCTTTCGCTAACCCCTGGAATGCTGATCACCTAAAGAAGTATTACATATGATGTTGCAAAAAGTTATGTAAATATACCATCTTATAAAGAGGTTATTAATAAAGGATCCATGTCGATTCTTGTTTCATTTTGCTCTAATGATAGAAAGTATGAGGATAATATCTTAGGTGATGACCTCAGACCCTTATAACATCATTAAGTGATGACAAGGTCTGAGGTCAGAAACCATACTTGGATGACCTCAGACCCTTAACACCATTAATTTGGTGAAATTAATTATGAGGATAACCTCTTGGGTGATGACCTCAGACCCTTATAACATCATTAAGTGGTGACAAGGTTTGAGGTCAGACACCATACCTGGATGACCTTAGACCCTTAACATCATTAATTTGGTGAAATTAATTATGAGGATAACATCTTAGTTGATGACCTCATACCTTTATAATATCATTATTTGGTGACAAGGTCTGAGGTCAGAGACAATACTTGGATGAGCTCAAACCCTTAACATCATTAATTTGGTGAAATTAATTACGAGGATAACATCTTAGGGGATAACCTCATACCATTATAGCATCATTAAGTGGTGACAAGGTCTGAGGTAAGACTATTGATTGAGTTTAAACAGACATCATTGCAACATGACTTCAGAGCTAAAACATCACATGGCAAAGAAGCATTCAACAAACAAAATAAACGAAGTAAAAACCCTCCTTAGAGGTTGTCATCCAATTGTGATTCAAAAATATGTGCTGAAAATATTACTCAGAGATTACAACTAACAGGTTACAAAGGTACAAAAAGAGTCACAAAATAGCCTAAGGGTTAGAAGGGAGAGTGCTGGCGTCCTCAGCCTAATTCTGTTGGACGACGTTGGTCACCTCGTCCCCATTCTCTCTGGGGTTAGCTCCATCAATCTTCGTACCATCCAGTGGTGCAGTCTCTGTAGGTGCAACGACCTCCTCCTCCACCTCTTGAAGGGCTTGGGCAAGCTGAGGATTAGCAAAACCCAGACCTATGAAGTCATAGGCCTTCAAATTTCCTGCCTCCTTCTCCTTAGCAGCAACCCATTTTATAGTAGCTTTAATACCTCTTTCAAGGTACTCAAAGCCGAAGCTCATGAACTCGTCTGAGACCTTATAATCAACCAATATCCCCTCAGAAGCATCCTCAAGGGCTGCCTTCACTGCAGAGTCGACCTTTTGCTGAAGAACATTATCCTTGGCCTTCAAAGCGACGATATGGTCCTTTTTTAGCTTGGAGATCTCTTTTTCCATCCCTTTAACCTTCTTCTGAGACTCATCAAACTCAGACTTCAGGCGGTCTACCTCGGCCTTCAGAGTGCTTTCCACCTTCTCGGCCTCTTGACCTTTCTGGATAAGGGGTAACTTCCTCAGAGTCCAGTTGGCGAGGTGATGCATAGCAGCAAGGCCCTGCAAATCATGTGGTCGTGTATATGAGTTAAAATTCATATCAGAGGTTACACTTTAAAGCTACACAGAAACTTGAAGTCATACCTGAATAGACCTGTGGAGGCCGAACTCAACCAGCAGAGGTGTGTCCATTGATCGACAAAAACGTTTGTCATCCTCGGTCATGGCAGAGCCGATGGCATCCAGTGTCTGGAGACTGTGGCCTATTATGCTGTCATTAATTTTCAGTTGCTCTATACGAGCAGCTAATTCATCTGCAGACGATATAGGGATGGCAGCATCTCCACCCTTCTTCTTCTGCCTCTGATCCTCAGGGGAAGGGTCAGTAGCATTCCTCTTCTTTGTGGCCTGAGCCTTCGAGGTTGAGGGAGGAGGAGGAGGAGCGTTCAGACCTTTCTTCTTTGCAAGCTTTGTCAAACTTGGTGCCGCCATTGCCCAAAGCTCGTCTGATACTCCCTTCGAACGCTCTGCAAAATAGAAAGGTCTGAGTTAGTGGGTCAGACATACATAAATTCAGAGGTATAACTTGGATTAAAAAATACTTACCAAGCTTTATAAGAGGACTTCCCCCTAAACCAGTCTCGGAGAGGTAGTAGGGGGTCATCAGGTGTTCAAATTTAACAAGCAGACCATGCATCCCCTGATCCTGAAGGTCTTTGACCTTCTGAAGATTTTGCAGGATTAGACCAGGGTAGGCCTTAGCAGACATTGTAACCTTGCCCCATCTTATGGGCATTCACAGCTCTAGTGGGGAAGAGGGGGCACATGGGCCAAATTCCCATGGCCCTGAAGCAAAGAAATAGCGAGGCTTCCAATTATGATTAGAAGTCTGAGTTATCTGGAGCATCTTCTTCTCAGGTTTCCGAGCTACAAAATGATAATAGCTCGGATGGTTTTTGGCAGATGAAGGGACATAACAACCAACAAAGACCTGAACTAGAAGGTCTAAGTGGTTTACAACCCTCCATAAGACGATGGCCCCAATTATTACCCTTCAGGCATTGGGTGACAACTGGGAGGGGGCCAAATTTATGTAGGATAGTATAGACCTAATGATGGGATGGAAGGGAAAACAAAACCCTAACTTGAACATCTTCTCGTACAAGCAGATCTCACCATCTCGGTCGTGGTAAGCCCTCTCTTCCCTCAGAGGTCTCCTAAGCTTTATGGAGGGGGTAATGGAGTATATGTATCTGAAGCAAAGAAGGTCGACCTCACTAACTGTGCTCTCAATATCGGCATCATCATCATCATCATCGTCATTATCGGCATCGTCATCATCATTATCATCATCGACAGAGACGTCGACATCGCTCTCAGCATCGTCATCATCGTCATTATCTAGCTCAACATCGGCCGAAGCAGACATTGGAGGGTTACTTGGGAACCTCTGAGCAAACTCAGACCCTGTGACGGTCGACAGGGGAATGGCATCAAGTATTGGTGGAATAGCCACGCTTGGCTCAACAACTTCAACCTCTGAGGAAGAGGTTGATGTACTAGAATTTTTGTGAGACGAGGCTCGACTGAAAACCTCTGCGTGATCAGGACCTGATCTTGTTGATTTGTGAAGTCCATGGCCTCTTGGAAAGAATTCACAGACATAGGGTCTGATGTGGAAGACTCAGACTCAGATATCGGTGATGGTTCAACAGGTACCTCGGCTTGGTTAGTGGGTTCTGATGGTTCAGGGTATACTACCTTCAGAGGTGGGGGAAAGATAGGTCTGAGAGGGAATTCCTCTGACCTACGAGCTTCCTCCTGCGCTCTTTCTATTTTCCTAATTTTCTCTAAAGTCTTCTCTCTGAGAGAAGGGAACTCCTCTAGGAGTTGGTAAAGGGGTCTGAGCATAAGAGGCAGATGATTAGGCATAAATTCTTCACATTTATCCCCTTAATTTCGGTATTTTTATGATCCCGTGCGGTGTAAATAGTTTGGATTTATCTCATATCTATGATATTAACCCATTTTGGCAAGTATTTCGTATTTTGTGTATCTCTTATGTGTTTTACAGATATTTCATGCAAGAAAGATGGAAAAGATAACTCAAAATAGTGAAAGAAACCAAGAATCGGGGAGTTTAAGGGTATTTTCATAATTTTTCAGCCTTAGCCCGGAGGTGGGGACAATTGTAAAGTTGAAGAGCTTTCAATTAAAAGAACACTGAAAAAAATGGCACCTTAATCCGAGTTACGGTGAAGAAGTTATGCCCATTTGAAGTTGAGAGGAAATCCAAGAAAAAAGCTGTCAGGCCCGAACCGAACCGAAGCTGAGAAAAAAGAACCGGTCCACCCATTTGTCACGCTCCAGATCCGTTACGAAATTAGTCACGCTTTCTAAGTGTGATAAATTGGCAGATACGGGATTTTTATTTTGTTCTTATCTTTTAGCCAAAAGAGTTTTATATTTTTGGGACTTTTCTAAACGACCTTTAGCCTATATATCTAGTCATTAGGACTCTTTTTATTCAGATTTCATTGATGTAAAAGCTCCATAACAAGTAGGAACATCTAGGAGAAAGATTCACATATTTTGCACCATTAATTCAAGAGCTTTTCCAGTTTTTCTTCAATCTTTAATTTCTTCTTACATGTTCTTATTCTTCAATCGTGGTAACTTTAATTTCCAGCACTTTTATTATTATTCACCATGTTAGGCTAGGTTTTTAAAGGTTGGGATGCATGAACCCAGCCTGATGTGTTAGTGCGTGCGTATAAAATTAATCCGCTGAATTTAGTGATTGATTATGACCGTATTGCCTAGTTACACAACAATTGTAGATCTTTATATCTCGTTTTCCTCTGGGTACTCGTGATGATTTGGAGTGCAATTCGAGTGCTACTATCGCGATACCGATTTACTCGTCCTCAGATTAAGTATGACGCGGGCTTGAACCTCGTATACGTAATGCTTGGGAGTACTAAATTATGGGTCAAATTAATCAGTTAAATTTACGATTAGTTTTATACCATCAATACTCTAGGGTCGGGGGATTGTGTCTCTACCTTAATTTTTCCAATTAGTTTTAGTTAACTTCTTTATTTTTCCCTTTTCCTTTCTCACTCAATCATCATCTTTTACACTTTATTTTTTGAAATAATAAATCAATTAAAATCTATCAAACATTCCCTCTGGATTCGATACCCAGACTCGCCACTATACTCCGCAAGAGTGTAGTTAAAGTTTAGTTTTTTTTTTTGTATTGTGGTTGGAAGCCGACAACAACGAATAGCGTATTTACACGGACGCTCGGTTTTCGACTCGGTCAAAATGACGCCGTTACCGGGGAGTGTTTTGTTATAGATTATAATTGATTTACTATTTCGCAAGATATTTTTTTCTTTCTTTTAATATTTTTTCAGGCTTACACAATTGAGCGCCAAGAAACGTTGAATCCTTAGCCGCACACCTCTTTAAGTGGATTGTCCGTTTACAAACTATTCGGTAATCATGTCTTTTTATAGTGAGTTCGGTAATTATAATGGTTCATATGAGAATAGTTTTCAATCTTTTTATTTTCAAGAATCTCCGCCTCGACCTATTAAAATGGGTGAGTGGCTTTTAATTCATGAATATGAAAGGCTTGAAAACAAATATCGGGAAAAAATCGTTTTTGGGAGAAAGAGTTGGATGCATTATTCGAATCCAATGACGATTTTTCTTCCGAGGTTATAGAGCCAATGAATCCTACTTTGGAAGAAATAATGCTTTTTCTAATCAAACAAGTACTCGATTTTCTTTCCACCTAAAGTGCAATGGATGTTGGACTTGTTACGAAAATACTTTCATTTTGCGATGAGATGCGTTCTGATTTGGAAAACAAAGAAGAGGTTGAGACTTGTGTGTCACCTCAAATTTTTTAAGAACATCTCATTGAAAGTGAGTCTAGCTCCCTTGAAATTCAATCTCGAAGTGATGATGAATCACTTGAGATTAAGTTTATTTCATCACCATTTTTGTTCACCGTTATCGAACCATTAGAAGTACCGCTAGATTCCTATGAGTCGGTTGAAAATTCTGAAACGTTTACACCTTTTACCAACAAAGACACTTTGCTAGAATTTTTTTCTAATATGGACTCTTCCTTTTTGGGTGCCCCTCTCCCCATACTGCTTGAAAAATCTTTGGGAGGTGATTATATTTTTCTTGGATCTCAATTGTACTTGTCCCACCTAGCATCCAAACCCCCCATCATTCCGTTAAAATTTTTAATTGGCGATGGTTCATTTTTTCGATCTCACACATGCCTTCCGTTGGTTAAACGGAATTATATTTTTTTAGGAGGCATGCATCCAAGTGAGGGTACACCATTAATCCATCAAAGTCATATTGTATTTTGGGTGGACCCTCAAATTTTTCGACTTTTAGTGTATAACTTATTAGAATTTGAAAATCGTAGGTTGTACAATAGTTAGCTTATTATTTTTTTTTTAGTTTAGAGTTTTTGTTATTATTTTTGCTATGCTTGGTTCTAACGTGTATTGTAGATTCAATGGACTCGTACTTTTCGGGGATCGCTCCATTTTGGGTAATATATTTCTTTTCCTCTCTTTATGTTGTGTTCTTGATTCGCATTGAGGACAATGCAACATTTAAGATAGGGGTGTGGGATATTCTTCCCGTTTATTGTTTAGATTCATTGATTCGATCACATGTTCTTTCCAAGAGTGTTTTTTTAGAAAATAAAAAAAAAATTTGAAAAATTTTGAAAAAAGCCAAAAATATTTTTCTTCAAAATAAATAAAGATTGAAATTTAAAAGCTTAAAAAATGTCACAAATATTTTGTCTCAAGTTGTAAAAATCAAATGCACAAAGCCGAAATTGACCAAAGATGGAAATTGTGCGAAAATTGACGACTTAACGAATAAGTGTGGAGATTAACAAAACCCGGTGAGATTTCGAGCCTATCGATCTTTTTGAGTTTTTAAATCAATCCGAATTTATGGTTAACTCATAGTTCTAATTCAGCGTTTTACAAAAGTCGTTGATGATCTCTATTTTATTGTTTTGATCGGTTATGGAAAAGGGAATGTTGTCTCGAAACGCGCGCTAAAAATCTCTAAATTAAATTAATCTCGAGACGCATATGGTAAATTAATAAGTAATTCGGACAATGAAGTAGGCCATCGTTTGTTACCCAAAAATATTAGCCATAAAAAGATGTGAAAAATTATCCCTTTGATAACCCAATTGTGCCGAATAAAATTTATCCTTTTCGTTTGGTAACCCGAAAAACTCAAATAGCCCGGAATTGTGAAAAATGGAAAAATTCATAATTTAAGTCCGAAAAGTGCAACAAAAAGGGGCAAGAAAAAAATAGAAGAATGCTCAACAAAAGTTAGCAAGAAAAGAAAAGTGTGAAAAAAAAATAGAAAAAGAAGAGAAAATGAGCAATAGCCCCCCCAAAAAAAAATCACTAACGGACATCATAAGAAAAATTTTCAATTCCGAATTTTCCAACCATTTCCATGTTACCCAATTACACATTAAACCCAAAAAAAGTTCTAACCGAGTCCTAATTGCGAAATTAGTTACCGCGTGGAGAGTTAAAACACAAAAAGATAATAAAAGAGATTACATGGCGTGAAAAAGAGATGATGGTTCCCGTTTCCCTGTGACCGTATTCCGATGAAGAGATCTTTCCACCCAAAGATTTTCGTCTTTCAATTTGTGTGCGTGACTTTGCGTCCATTATATTTACTCTTTATAAATCACGCATACCGAGAGAATAGCCACATTCCGACAGATTCGTTTGAGAGAGCATCCCGTGAGCATTTGAATCAAAACGAATTTTTGAAAAGTAACGTAATGATCAATCGGTGGAAGTTAGCGGTTCAATTTTTGGCTTCGCACACACACACTCTGACTTGAGACTCCTAAATAAGATTTTAAGGTGACCATTTCTGGGGAGTTTAAATTGTACAATTTTTAAGTATTTTGAATTTTCTTTGAGTCAACAAAGAATTTTTTGGGTATATTCACTACAAACCCTCACGAGACACCACTCGTCCTACTAGGGAAAACCTAGAGGTTTAAAGGCTTGTTGCATGCGCTAAATGCAATCGCTTGTCCGCGAAAGAGGTATTCTATCCCGATAAAGTTTTTGAATGGTCCTTAACTCATACTCTCATTATTTTACATTTCTCGGGATGAGCAAAGTTCTAAGTTAGGGAGGTTTGATTAGGCATAAATTCTTTTCATTTATCCCCTTAATTTCGGTATTTTTATGATCCCGTGCGGTGTAAATAGCTTGGATTTATCTCATATCTATGATATTAACCCATTTTGGCAAGTATTTCGTAATTTGTGTATCTCTTATGTGTTTTACAGATATTTCATGCAAGAAAGATGGAAAAGATAACTCAAAATAGTGAAAGAAACCAAGAATCGGGGAGTTGAAGGGCATTTTTGTAATTTTTCAGCCTTAGTCCGGAGGTGGGGACAATTTTAAAGTTTAATAGCTTTCAATTACAAGAGCACTGGAAAAAACGGCACCTTAATCCGAGTTACGGTGAAGAAGTTATGCCCATTTGAAGTTGAGAAGAAATCCACGAAAAAAGCTGTCAGGCCCGAACCGAACCGAAGCTGAGAAAAAAGAACCGGTCCGCCCATTTGTCACGCTCCAGTTCGGTTACGAAATTAGTCACGCTTTCTATGTGTGACAAATTGGCAGATACGGGATTTTTATTTTGTGCTTATCTTTTAGCCAAAAGAGTTTTATATTTTTGGGACTTTTCTAAACGACCTTTAGCCTATATATTTAGTCATTAAGACTCTTTTTATTCAGATTTCATTGATGTAAAAGCTCCATAACAAGTAGGAACATCTAGGAGAAAGATTCACATATTTTGCACCATTAATTCAAGAGCTTTTCCAATTTTTCTTCAATCTTTGATTTCTTCTTACATGTTCTTATTCTTCAATCGTGGTAACTTTAATTTCCAGCACTTTTATTATTGTTCATCATGTTAGGCTAGGTTTTTAAAGGTTGGGATGCATGAACCCAGCCTGATGTGTTAGTGCGTGCGTATAAAATTAATCCGCTGAATTTAGTGATTGATTATGACCGTATTGCGTAGTTACACAACAATTGTAGATCTTTATATCTCATTTGCCTCTGGGTACTCGTGATGATTTGGAGTGCAATTCGAGTGCTACTATCGCGATACCGATTTACTCGTCCTCAGATTAAGTATGACGCGGGTTGAACCTCGTATACATAATGCTTGGGAGTACTAAATTATGGGTCAAATTAATCAGTTAAATTTACGATTAGTTTTATACCATCAATACTCTAGGGTCGGGGATTGTGTCTCTACCTTAATTTTTCCAATTAGTTTTAGTTAACTTCTTTATTTTTCCCTTTTTCCTTTCTCACTCAATCATCATCTTTTACACTTTATTTTTTGAAATAATAAATCAATTAAAATCTATCAAACATTCCCTCTGGATTCGATACCCAGACTCGCCACTATACTCCGCAAGAGTGTATTTAAAGTTTAGTTTTTTTTGTATTGTGGTTGGAAGCCGACAACAACGAATAGTGTATTTACACGGACGCTCGATTTTCGACTCGATCAGCAGACCCTATACTTACAACTCTCCTAAACTACAAACAAAGGCTGGCAAATGGAATGATTCAACTAAGGATCAAACTGTCAAAATTTAAGGAATTACTGTGAAGAACACCAAGAACAGTTCACCAGAAAAAATGGAAACCTCGCCGGAAACCTCCAAAAACTCATCGAAAAATGCAAAAGTAAGAAAACTCACAGGAAAAATGAAGGAAAAGGAATGGAAGAGGATACCTGAGGATGAAATGGTAAGGGAGAAGGAAGAAAACTTCAAGAATCACCACCAATTGCTTCAAGCCAATGCCTTTCTAGAGAGAGAGAGAGCTGCAGAAACGAGTCGAGCCAGAAAAGAGAGAAATAGAGAAGGAAGGAGGGAAAATAGGGTTTAAACCCTAAATATGATTGCACGTTTTCCAAGGCCCATCATTGCCTTGGGAGCCCCAAAGGACGAATGACATCACATGTTTGCCAGGCACGCCACACACTTCAGCAATGGACAAGTGTCAAATGGGCATTGGCACAAGAGAGACCTCGGAGATGTAGAGACCCCACAGTCACCTGCTCTCACATGTAACTAAGGGCTGGGGAGTAATTGATATGCCCCAAGTGTCACCTCGGCTCAGAAACTACAACCTTGGCTATGACATTGCCGAGGTTGGAAATGCCTTAGATCAGCGACAACAGGCCTTGGCCACAGCAAGGTCGGCCCAGGCCGACACCACTACAAACCTCATCAAGGGGAGGCTGCATGTATCATGGGGGTCAGCAGTTCGTCAGTCTACACGAGAAATAAAACCTCGGCCAGGGTAAGGCCGAGGTTACAAGGTGACATACCTCTACCAAGGTCAACCCCATCATTAAATCAGCCAATATTCCAAGCACATTCCAACCTAACCTCGGCCCAGGCCGACCTTAACCCCCTACCTCGGCTTCACTTGCCGAGACCATAGTGGCTCACCTCGGATTGGATGGGCAGCTACTTACCAACCTCGAACTCTTCCAGGCCGAGATCATGACCAAGCACGGAGGCTGAGCACTTATTGACATGTGTGGCCAAGGACACGTGGACACAAATCAGTTATAACAAATCATTCCCCCCACGTGGGGGGAATATTTCATCATCATTCTCTACATGTGACAGTGACAGATGTCTTCATCAGATTGGCTAGATCAACACACACATGCTCATTGCATGCATGGGGGGTACATTACACCCCCAGGTACTATATATAGAGGTCATCCCCTACCTTGCAAAGGATCGGAAGTTAACAACCCTAGCTGAAACTCTGTTCAAATACACAGTAGAGAGAGAAAGCTTGAGAGTTTGTATCTGTGGCCATTAGAGCCCTCATACAGTGATATTAATCACGCACTTGCACAGTTGACGTAGGCTTGATTGGCTGAACCACTTATATTCTGGTGATCTTCCTATTCTCCTCACCTCCTTCTACTATATGCCTTTATGCTGCCATTGTTAACATTGAATTGAGCTTACAAACACCTTGAAGGGTGGTGTTATTTTTAACATCATCAGACCCATTTTGTCACTATTAGGTGGAGCACTATAAATTAAAGTGGTGAAGATAAAGTACCATTTCTATAAACGCATTTACTACCACACCCAATATAAAATAATTTTTTGCCAAGATCTCAAGAATAAAGAAAGTATTGAGATACAAGAAGGTATTTATCAAATATATTTTTATCTTAAAACCATAATGTGCAAGAAATTTACCAAACTTTTCAGCTCAATTTTGCTTGTACGAGTCCTTCAACTGACCCAATTAAGGCCAGTAGTGAGACAATTAGGCAAATAATACTGAAAGTCTGAAGAACAACCCACTTCCTACTCCAAGCTCCAATCTTTTTTTGGACAAAATACATTTCCACGGGAAAATATATAGCCAGAGGCCAAAGGTTCAAGGCCCCCAGTACTCCCAAAATTTGGTTAAAAAAAGGAAAAAACAATGCCACTCCGGTTGTAGACACAACATATACTGTTCGGAAACATAGCCTGAAGAGATTCAGCTGAAAAGACGGCAACAATGGGAGTTTTAGCGAATAGAATTTGGTCATAAATTCACTCTCCGGGAACTTCTCACTACACCATCTTTCTGCAAAGGAAAACACCGGCTGACTGAACAACTACCAAAAAAATAAATAAAAAAGAGTTAGCTGTAGTTTGTTTTTACCTAAGTCACAATTTGAACTATTCAGATATAAGTGGTACCCAAAAGTATTTATTTTTTTAAATGATTAAGAGGTTAAGGACTATATTTGACTCTTAATGATTAAGAGGTAAAATTAGATTTGAAATCTGAATCTGATGTCTCAATGAGTCTAAATACATTGATTGAGAGGTATATTCATTGATTTAGAGGTATATTCAGACATAAAACAAAAACAAAAACATATTTTATAGATTCAGATTTCAGATTTCAGATTCAGTCTTCAGATTTCAGAATGAGTCTAAATACATTGATTTATAGGTATATTCGGACATAAAAACAAACACATTTTTCAGATTCAGGTTTCAGACTTCAGATCCAGTCTTCAAATTTCAGATTCAGACTTCAGATTCCGATGAAAAAATAAACGCAACCTAAAAAAAAACAACTCCAGAGTTTTAGTTATATACATGTACTACTATAGATCTGGATCAAATTGAATATGGCCAAGTAGTGTAGTAGATAATAAGTTATAAGTTTGATACCAGATCATAGCCCTTTTTGGGATTAGATTATTTACAATGCGATTTTTATTTGAAAGTGACTTGCAAATTTAATTTATAATCTATAACTATCTGAAAACAATCTATAGAAAAGTTGTGCTTAGTCCCATTAAAAATAGTCCTCTTTAATTTTAAACCCATCTTATTTATAGGGTTGTTTTGAGTTACACCCCTCTTTTATTCTCAAGTTTGCGTTACCCCCAACTTTTTAAAAACATTGAAGTTACACCCTCATTCATCGCTTTTGTGGCAATTTTCTATGACACCCTTGACACATTTGGGGATCAAATTCACATCTTTTGAAAAAAAAATGGGGGTTAAGTCAAGGATAGTGACTTTAACACACGGTATCTCTAGTGTCATGGTGTTACGTCAGCACTAGTGATAATGTGGCATTACATGAAAGCATTTTTCGATGATTATTCTAAAGGCGTCGGCAAAATATATTGACATAGTATTGTCACGTGGCAGCTGTTGCAATGCCACGTGTAACAGTAAGTTTAATGTTAATTTTTTTTATATAAACTAATGTGACATTTAATAACTATTAAAGTAAATATTTTTTCAGAAGTATTGAATAGAAGCTACCTCACCTGATATCCTCCAATTAGATGTAGAATGATGCAAGCATTAGCAAAGTCAACGAGCCAGTAGGGCTCGTAAAATCCAAATCCGGTTAAGAGGTTCCCGGGTGTATTATTCCCAAAGGCTGCATATCCAAAGCATCCACAGCCGAGGTAGAAGAATGTGGTGATGAATATTGCAGCCATTGAGGCCTTCTTCATGGTCTGGTTTTCTGCCGGTGGTGACTTCAATGTATCCTTTTATTTCCAGTCACACACACAAAAAAAATCTTAAATCACTATTACATAAATAAATCTTTGGATCTGGATATTGACATGCATTTGTTCATTACAACAACAGAACCCACACCTGTATTTCTAGGAGAATCAGTGCATATGGATAGGCGAAAGCTATGTCACCAAGTGCCTGAGAAGCTAACCATAACTTGTGAGCTACACTATCAGCTGGGACTCCTGTTATGCTTCCTTTAATCTTCCCATTTTCTGTAACCCAAAATAAAATCATCCACTAACAAAAAAATTTCACTGGAACTCTAATCTCGAGCAATTAAAAATTGAACATTAGAATTATACCAATTACTTTTGCAAAACCAAGGCCCAACCCTATGAAAGAGTAAGAAAAGGACATTATTGCAGCAACTACAGACAGCCATGCCATCTCATGTAAATCGGGTATCTGGGACATGAAAATTTGAATAACTCCAAACAGCAGCATATAATTGGTGTCCCCATATTTGCAAGGAGCCTTGCGCCCTTCATTGTGGTAACAATCTGATTTCTGAATTGCTCTTCATTCAATAATACAACCAAAAACTATTATATTTCTAACGAATATGTAGCAGTTTCTAATATTGCCACAGACACTAAATTTCTCTTTAAAGTCTTTTTCATATGAAAATGTCTCTGAAATGTAACTTATAACTCGTAATTTATTGAAAATAATTTTTAATTTTGGTCAGTTCCAAGTAACAGATTTTATGACCCATGTGTAATTCAGCAAGAAAATTACCTCATACATGTTGAAGTAGTAATCACATAAGCAACACCAGTCCCATAGAAGCTCACATACTGAAGAAATCCACATATCCACGTCTGTTTCCTACCTGAACTCTCAGTTAACAAAATTAACCACTATCCAAATTGAAGAGATCAATCTAGCATTAAATAAAAACTTGCAAAAATTTCCGAAGAAAAATGGGATTTTTTAACTACCAAGAGTAACTCTAACAGCATCCATATAGGAGCGGTTTCGCGTTCCAGTTACAGGGTCAGGAGACCTGTAACAATCGGCTAGGAGGAACGAAGAAACATAGGTAACAATGGCGAAACACAGCAACGCAACGGGGCCCACAATCCATCCTAACTGAGAAGTGCTCCACGCGAGAGATAGGACCCCCGATCCAATCACTGCTGTAATTATATGAGCAATGGTGCTCCATATAGTTCCTGGTACATACATATTATATTTCGAATAAATTAAGATGGAATTGAAAATTTTAAATGCAAAGCAAAGAGAGAAGGTTTTACCAGTTCTTATTGCATGACCATCGTCATCACAAGAACCATTTGCTGGTTCAGGAGGAGATTGGTCAACTGCCATTTGTATCTCCAATTCAGGGTTGGCATTCAAGTTTTCTTTACTAGCAGTATTTGCTGGCTATAGTAATAAAAGGTCTTACAGACGGATCTCATGGAAAACTATTTAGTACTTGTATACATACTAACAAAATATGACCACATTTTGGTACTTATTACTTCACATGAGTGCAGTGGCAGAAGAACAGTGGTACTAATTTCATTCTCACCTATAAGTCTACCAATGACTGGGTATGGAGTAGAATTCAGAATCATTATCACAAGAAAAAAAATTATCAAAAAAGGGAGCTTTCATTGTTAAAGGAATTTGGGAGTAATGGGCGAGACAGGACCACACACCAATCGATGACTTGGGTGCAAACATCCAAACGGGATTCTGCCAATTCATTAGGTGGTGAGTCAAATTGACGCGGACAAACATCCAATGATGTGGGAGTAAAGATCCCCTCAAGCAAAAAACTGCACTATTATCGTATAATAAAACTATACCCTATAATAAAATTATAAAAATTCGTTTGTCACTATTAATCTCGTGACGGAGCTCCAAAGGTACATGGAGGAGGAGAGTTATATTTTTTCTTCTTATTTTTTTTTTCAAGATCATCATCCATCAAATGAGGGAGGAGACCCTCTTTTATAGCAAAAGTGCCCTAAGTGGGTTGACACATATGATGTTCTCTATGGAATCAGGTATCCAATATTTATGGTGTCACTTGTCACAATATATGTGGTGGCATATCAAATAATTAATTAAATCATTACTAGAGCATTATCTAGTGTATATCATCAAATGCGGAATATACGCAATATATTAATTGCGCATAATAATATTTCAGCCCGTATAGGGTCTTGCTTGTAGTAAAACTTGATAAATCATAAATCAATATTTGATTAAATATGTGGGCTAATTTATTAGAGTATTGACGATTAATTCATTTAATCCCACCCTACATTTGCCCACTCGTAGACATAGTTGGTGTGTTGAGGCCTTGGTTGAGACATATCAACTATGTGTACGAAATAAATTATTTAGCCTGTTCAACTAGTAAATCATCACATAACCATGTTTGGTTTGTTTATCATGCACGCATATGCATATATCATCTGTGTGTGTAGTTCTGAGGGCTATCTTTTCTTCCTCTATTTTTCATTTTGGAAGAGTATTTCGAGTGGTTGCCCCCATTCCTCTCGAATGAGCATGTCTCCACAATTTTATTGTGGCTTCAAATATTTCGAACAACTGTAAGGACATAATTTTATAAATGTCCGTCACAATTAAGTATGTCGTATACCGCTACACCGTCGAAGAGCATTCAAGAACATTCAAGCATCAAAGACGGATCCGAATATCAAAGTTCTTCATCAAAAAGACTCCGCGAAGTTTACTTTGGTAAGGTTTTGTTTTAAATACCTTAACTTTCCACTTAGAGCTTTGAGATATTTTTACAAAATATTTTCTAAGTGTTAGAGCGGACTTTTTCGTCAAATTTTGTGAATGAGTATTTTCTCTAAATCCTGAAGCGTACCTCGATTTTGATGCCCATGTCGTTCAAACGAGATAGTTATCTGGTTCGAGCGACATATGGATGTCGCGCGATGTCGTTTGCACGACATCTGTCCTTCATTCGAGCGACATCACTGTTTCGTTCGAACGAGCTCTAATACCGAGGCGACGCGTTTTTCAATAAATACTCATTAAATGGTTTCGTTTTCATTAAGAAGTCCCAGTGTTTTGAAGACAGAAAACTGCAAAATTGCAGAATCCTTTTGACTTCTTCTTTTAGGGTTTAATCCCTTTTTGTGTTTCAATTCACAAAAATTCCATATACTTTGGTGAATTGTTTTGGTGTTCAAGAACACACTTTGCTTTTGTTTACCTTTGTGGGGAGAACTCTACAACCGGAGAGTTGCGTGCTATTGTGGAGGGAGTCCTTATAACGTTCACACTTGTGAAAGAGCCATTTCTTCTTCATTGCTGCCCATCTGGAGTTCTTGCGGGAGATTCCAGCCGACGACATCGAAATCGACACCTGAGGGTATTTCGTATGTCACTCTTATTTTCATTATAATCCGTGTAACCGTTCTTTACAAATTATAGTGAAAATAAAAAGGTTTTGCCCCTTTGAGGGATTTTTCCTTAAACTTGTGTCATATGTTTTATTTATTTATGGTTTGACACACACACGTAGTTAAATGGTTTGGGGATGCATTAATTTTGTTTAAAGATCGACTCTAATTAAATAAGTGTGCCAAATAGAAATTTGCGAATTTATTTAAATCGGTATCACACACCACATTTATTCGTTTTACAAATTGGTATCAGAGCTTATTTAATCGATCACCACTTTTACAACAACAAACTTTCCAGATAACTGGATCGAGCAACCAATTGGTGCTTATATAAGTATAGTGGATCTTTAGCGATCATAAGATCAAAAATCTGTCTGAGCGTACTCGGTTGAGCAACCATTAGTGCCTCGAGTGAACTGGGGTTTTTTAAACCAACATATTTGTAAGTGTGCCAAAAAGTTAAGGTCTTTAAGCGTGCCTAGTAATGTAGGGCTTTATTCTCCCGTAAATCAGACTTATACCTAGTAATGTAAGGCATTTAAATCTCCTTTAAGAGGGTCATGCGTGCCAAATATTATTGAGCTTTGGTGCCTAGTAATGCAAGACTTTGAATCTCCCATGAGTGAGGGTCAGGCGCGCCAAGTTATATTGGACTTGAATCTTCCATAACCGAGGGTGGAGGCGGGCCTAGTCTTATAGGCATAATCTCCCATAACCGAGGGTCAGGCGGGCCTAATAATGTAGGACTTTTAAAGTCAAAATCTCCCATAACTGAAGGTCAGGCGGACCTAGTCTTATAGGCATAATCTCCCATAATCGAGGGTCAGGCGGGCCTAGTCTTATAGGCATAATCTCCCATAACTGAGGGTCAGACGGGCCTAGTAATGTAGGACTTTAAAATCAAAATCTCTCATAACCGAGGTTCAGGCGGACCTAGTCTTATAGGCATAAAATCTCCCATAATCAAGGGTCAGGCGGGCCAAGTCTTATTGGGATAAAATGTCCCATATCCGAGGGTCAGGCGGGCCTAGTAATATCGGCGATAAATCTCTCATATTCGAGGGTCAGGCAGGCTTAGTAATGTAGGACTTTATGAGAACTGTAATGCACCACTTTGGGTGACCTATCAAAATACTGACAAGGTTTGTGAGAACTATAATGTACCTCTGTGGGCGACTTACCACAATTATGGTAAGGTTTTGTGAGAAATATAATGCACCTCTGTGGGCAACTTACCTCAAAACTGGTAAGATTTTGTGAAAACTACAATGCACCTCTGTGTGAGACTTACCTCACAACTGGTAAGGTTTTGTGAAAACTATAATGCACCTCTGTGGGCGACTTACCTCGAAACTGGTAAGGTTTTGTGAAAACTGCAATGCACCTCTATGGGCGACTTACCTCAAAACTGGTAAGGTTTTGTGAAAACTATAATGCACCTCTGTGGGCGAGACTTACCTCAAAACTGGTAAGGTTTTGTGAAAACTACAATGCACCTCTGTGGGCAACTTATCACAATTCTAGTAAGGTTTGTGAGAAATATAATGCACCTCTGTGGGCGACTTACCTCAAAACTGGTAAGGTTTGTATGCAAACTCTATATCTATGCTCCAAGTTTTGCGGGCAATTTTGTTTTCCCCCTGTCGCTTTACTGGAAATAATGTAATGTAGCCAGTGCTATATATGAGCCATCCAGTGGCTATGCTGAACAACTCTGATGTTTCTTTTGGGGATGCTTCATCAATGATGGCCATTTTGAGACCGAATCTGAGCATGCTTTTCACCTGTGTTTACATCTAACTACAACTGGTACACTATACAGTAATTTTCCCCTCTTTACTTTGCTTTGTCTTTTATCTCAAGATAATGTAAAGTAAAGAAAAAAATAAACAATTGGTTACAACACTATCTAATAGTTGAAAGAATTAAATAAATTTCACGGGGTGTTTTCCCCCAATTAAAATTAAAATATCTTGAGCATTTGGCTTTGACATCTGTAAGGCTTGATGTAATTGCTCAATCTCGATTTGATCATATGCGTTCAATATCTGCAAGGATAAGAAATCGACTCAGATTCTAGCACAAAAATTGTTTGTATTAAAGTTCCATATATGATCATGCAGGGTAAATCTTCCCCCTTTATTTTATTTTATTTTATTTTATTTTATTTTATGTCAATAGAATAAAATAAACTCGGAAACATGCTTCGAGGAGTCATAGACATATTGTTTTGTGCTATCTATATGATGCGAATTTGATATGCTACAATGCGCAATTGATAAAGTGCGGATATAGCATGTGGTGAGTTAATTATCTCATGCCCCCACTATTTTATCAAAGCTGAGAAAAACTCATAAATGGTCCATTAAATCATTTATAGAATAAATTAGTCAATAAGCATGTTCGGTTACCTCGAGGTGAGTAATAAATATCAATTTCAAATTTCATGTAACTAACATCATCATGTGAATAAATCACAGTTTAGCATAAATCGAATGCAAGATAGCAAAAAAAGTTGTTCCGGGCGACCATGGATGCGGTTGCTCAGGAGGCTGCTCCGAGCAATCGTGAATGAGGCAGCTCGAGTCACTAGGACAAGGCTGCTCGAGCCACTAGCGCGAGACAACTGGAGCCACTAGGAGGAGGCCTCTCGAGGCACTAGGACGAGGCACCGCGGGTGAGGTCGCTCGAGGTACCTGCTCGAGGCAACGGGGGTGAGGTCGCTCGAGGTACCTGCTCGAGGCAGCGGGGGTGAGGTCGCTCGAGGTACCATGACTTAAGAAAAAATGCTAAAGTTTTAAAAAATATTTTTATTTTGTGAGCTGCTCGAGGAGGTTCCCGCGAGTCTACTCGAGGAGGTCCCTCCGAGGCTGCTCGAGGTACTAGGACTTGAGCAAATTTTTCACAAAAATATTATTTTGTCAAGGTCACTCGAAAAATATCATTTTGATATGTTTGTTCGAAGGATATCATTTTTGGCATGGTTGCCCAAAAATATTATTTTGGCAATATCGTTCGAGTACATGCTTGTACTGAGTCTTTAAATGATCCCTCACGGGATAAAATAAAAATATTCACAATTTTGAGGGGTGTAAATTTTTCAGAAATAAATGTTTTTCTACTCGAACAACTCAAATTCGTACGAGGCTACAAATATTATGAATAATATTTTTTGAGTGTATAAATGAAACACGCACAAAATTAAATTTCATAACATGCGAATTTAAAATAATAATGTTAACCTGCTCGGATGACATATAAAAAATATTGTGAGTAGTTTTGAAACTGTTTCGGATGTGGTTCATTACCACCGTACTGTCTGTACCCATAAAAGGAGGTTTAAACATCTCAATGCTCTTATTATTGATATTTAAACAAAAACAAGACTTTCTAACTTGGGACTTGGAGTCTCTAAATAATCAGTATATACCCAAACAAAGTTACAACTCACAACAAAAACATTATACACTAGTGTATAAAACCCATCTTGGAGGCAGCTCGCCCATCTTAGACACAACTCGCACACTCCGGGTGTAATACCCCGCATTTTTTATTGAATTGAAAAAAAAAACTATTTCAGTATATATATATTCGAAATGTTTGAAAATAAAACTATGTCAGTATATATATTCAAAATGATTGGAAATGAAAAGTTAAAATGAATTCATTGATATATGAATGTGCGACTTCAATATTAGAAGAGAATTAATGCGTAAAAGGATCGAGAGGGTTAAATTTAGCGCAATGACATTTTTGTAAATAAACTAACCCTAGGTATAAATAGAAATGAAGAGAAGAAGTCTTCATTCTTTCATTTCACAAAATGGGGCTAGGATTTGGTAGAGAGAGAGAGAGAGAGAGAAGAAGAAGAAGAAGAAGAAGAAGAAGAATAATAATAAGAAGAAGAAGAAGAAGAAGAAGAAGAAGAAGAAGAAGAAGAAGAAGAAAAAGAAGAAGAAGAAGAAGAAAGAAAGAAGAACAAGAATGAGAAGAAGAAGGTTGTCATCTTCTTCATCAACATCTCCATAAAATCTAAGGCAAGTTAATAACCTATATGTGTATATTATGTATCTATAATGAAATTTCACATGAACATGTATTTGGATCCCTAAATTTATATTAAATTGATGTTAAATATGATATGCAATGTATTAGGATCATCATCCATGTAGATTCAAATGCAATAACATCATTACAGGGATTGAATTGTTGAACAAACTCTTAAATTTTAGAAATCTATGAAATTGAGTAAATCGTCATATTAAAAACTATTTTGAGCTGTTTTCGTTCCGAAAATGAATGTTTCGTCCGCGTTGTCCGATAGAAAATCTCATTCCGGACAAGTTTGTAGTTTTAAGTTTTTTTAAAAACGGATAGGAAAATCTTCGAATTTGCATTTTACGGTTCTGCGCAGAAAGTTGTCGTGAGCAGGTCCGAATTGTATATGTTAGTTTCGGGTCTGTTTTAGGCAGGATATGGTAGTGTGCTCGCGTGTCCTTGTAGAAAATCACGTTTCGAACAACTTTGTAGTTTTAAGTTTTCCCAAAAACGGATCGGAAAAGCCATAAATAAGCGTTTTAAAAATCTGGGCAGAATATTGTCGAAAACAGGGGTGAATATTATATGTTAGTTTCGGGTCTGTTTTAGGCAGGATATGGTAGCGTGCCCTCGCGTACTTGTAGAAAACCACGTTTCGAACAACTTTGTAGTTTTAAGTTTTTCCAAAAACGGATCGGAAGAGCCTCGAATCTGCATTTTAAATTCTGGGCAGAATGTTGTTGAAACAAGAGTGTTAATGTTTTTCATGTTGTTAGTAAGATAATTATGGTGTTGTGCCTAATATCCTAACTTGATCACATACTTATGGTTATTAGGGATATATAACCTTGAAATGATTTGATGTTGAATTAGTAAATTAATGATGGAAATTATGTTATATTGTAAATAATGACTATGGTATAACTCGAGTAAGAGACTTGACACGATTGTATATATACATAAGCGTGAAATTGTTTTATATGTATATTGTCGAGTATACACTAGACTAGTCCTCCGGTCGACGTAGGCACATGTTGAATGCGATTTTTTTTGTGATTGATCCAGTTAGGTTCCGCTCGAGTGCCGTGTCGGAGATAAACCACCGGAACCGGACACATGGTTGTAATGCGGGGCGGAGAGAAAGACCTTGAAACGCCATGTGATTTAGGACTTAGTATGATTTCTCTTGCCACGTAATATTGGGGAATATTCGTGTGTAGGCCTAGTGTTACGACTTGTTCCCCCGGGTAATGATAAAACCCGATATGACTTGTTGTGTGAGATATTATGCTTGTGTCTTAAAGTAATATCCCGAATCGATGTGTTTAATATTATACTTGAAGAAAATATTTTGATACATTAAATACTGAAATGAGATTAATAATGATTAATCATGATACGATATGAGACTACACATTACTCGAGTTTGGGTTAGGTAGTCACGACATAGGAGCATTGGTTGGTTAATTGAACAACTTAATTACTGGAGACGAGTAATGACTAGTGTGCTTTCATTATAAGTACATCTTATAATCTTATAGCTTGTTTTCTTGCTTTGACATCCGTCTATCATGCTTCTTGCTCCTCTCCTATATATATATAATATATGACAGGTCCTCGTCCCACTGGACAATAGACTGCGGAGCCTGATGAGATCATATCAATCTTAGGATTCATGTAGCCGTGGAGTTATTCTATTTTAATTTATATCGCTTGTTTCCCTTTTCTTGAGGGTGGTATCAGAGATTAATATCACGTTGTTTTTACTTGGTATTTGAGAGAATTGTTGTATTATTATTTCCCATTTTGTGTTGGACCGCACGTATTGGCATTTTATATTTTTCAGTTTGAGATTACTGATGGATTATTGCAGTTAATAGTTATAAGTTGGTTTCACTTGTTATAATTGTCATTATATGATTTGGTTACACATATGAGAGTGTACATGTTTACTTTACTGTATTTATTTAAATTTTGTTTCTAATGCCAACATATTGACGCTCCACTTTAATTTAATTTGGCGCAGCTTACCTAATTAGATTTAAAAAGCAGGGTTGTCACACTGGGTGTGTTTAGGGGTGGAACCTCCTCGGACGTCAGGGTCCTCGGAGTTCTAATTGCTCTCAGGTCAAACCCCCCTCGGAGTAAACTGTTCGGAGATTGGATGTTTCTTGTTCGGAATTCCTATTCGAAGGTCAGGTTCTTCAGAGGACAAGTAGCTCGGAGGTAACCCGTGAAAGGTCAAATACCCATTTGAATGGGAGTTGGCTGTTTATAAATCAATTTTCTCGGAGGCTAATATCCTCGAAATACATATTCACAGGTAAGGTTTGTTCATAAATCAAATGGCTCAGAGGTCCAGATTGTTCGGAATACCTGTTCGAAGATTGTTGTTAGAGGATCGTTGTTTTAGTTTTGTCGGAGGTGATCAGTTTGTTCGAGTTCAAATGGAGATATATCGTGAATCATATGTCTCGGTTGTCAAGCCTTTCAGATCTAATCCGTTTAGGGGTAGCTATTCGGAGGAAGTTGTTCGGAGGTCAAAACCTCCTCGGAGGTCAAACTCCACGAAAAGTGCACCAGAGGTGGATTGGGGATCCAAAGTTGTTCGGAGGTGGCAGTGCCTCAGAGATCAAAATTTTTGCACTTGGTAGAATTTTGAACTGAGTCGATTTTTCCATTAATGGATCATACAAAGCTTGCTGAAATACGATTTTCGATTTGGGTCTTGTATTTAACTGGGTTTATTTTTGTTTCCATATTTCATCTTTTGGCTTGCCAGTTGAAACGTCGAAATAGGTATTGTAATTTGAGGAATCCCATTTGATAAATGGGTAATAGCTGCCGGAGAATGGGTTTTTCCATCCGTCAGCCGAAAGTAACACAAACAACGTATCTTAGGAAAATCATATTGACCAAGAGTTTTGGCAGTCTTGTAAGGTTCACATGTGATACACTTCTTTATTTTACACGCGCCATATGGGTAATTACAATAAGCGCCACACGTGGTCCCATCAGTAGGCATGTATGTAACTTTTGTACGTCTAATATAATATTTCAGGTATATTCGTACAACTGGAGAAGTGTGCTCTATTGAATTTGTCAGTGCAATGTGTGGCTCAATATTTTTTTTTGGTGAAAACATGAAATAAAAAAAAAAGACAATAGATAACACTTAAACGAAAGAGAATCCTTCTTCCTCCATCTCATCATCCACCATCCTAAGCAGTTCTTCAGGGGCAACGTGTATTCCTTATACAAACTTTCTGCCTCTCTCGCAACTTTCACCATACAATCCGCCATGAAGTTGCTTGCCCTTGGAATATGCACGATGTTTACCTTGAGGTCTTTAACAAGGACCTTGCAGTCTTCAATGATATTGTCCAATGGGTGGTTGAGAGTACTCTCCTGTTTGATTAGATTGATGGCTTCAATATTGTCATTTTTCAGGCAGTTTCTCTTCCATTTCTTTTGGAGAGATAAATTTAATCCATGAAAAATCCCTTCCAGTTCCGCGCGAAGGGAGTTCGCGGTGCCTTGGAGCTTCCCAGTAAATCCCACAATCCAATCACCATCTTCATTCCTGATAACCCCTCCAAATGAGCCGATGCCACTTCTATGGTCAAATCCACCGTAAGTGTGGATGATGTACTTGTCAGCATTAGAAGTCGGATCAATAATTAGTAAAGCAGAGTTTTCTCCACAAACTTTTGCTCGTTTATTATTTTGGGCTTCAAAAACGTAATTCTCATAATTCATAATCAAATGGGCAACTATTTGTGGAGTATCATCAATATTATTAAAAATGAGGTTGTTTCTGGATTTCCAAATATGCCATAAAGTAAAAGTAAAACTTTTATACCTTTCATATTTGGATTCACCCCAAATATTTAGGATGATCTAGTCATTTACATTACCCGTGAAATTGATGTCAAAAGATTGATTGAAACCGAGTATGCTCCATATCTCCCTAGCATGCCTACATTCCTTTAGAAGATGAATGGTGTCCTCTAGTAACGTACACCGTAGGCAGTCTCCATTGGATGTGAGTCCTCTATGTAGTCGATGTTCATTGGTGAGGAGCTTGCAATGGAGAATGGTCCATAAAAAGTGGTGAATTTTGGTGGGATATTTAGTTTCCACAATTTTCTCCAAATCTCCCAAGTTTGGTGTTCTTTATGTTTCTCCACAAGGTATTTATAGCACGAACTTATGGTGAATTTGCCATTTTTACTAAGGACCAAGAGGGATTGTCCTCATGAGAGCAAGTACGGGGAATGGGGATATTCTTAATATCATTTTTGGTGGTCAAATTAAAAGAATTATCAATAGTAATAACATCCCAATTCCCAGTCTCCCCAATCAGCGTGTCAACATTAAGGTTGAAAATATGTTACTAAAGCCGTTTATTAAAAATAAACTATTTAAGTAACTCCGAGCTGTTTTTTGAGGAAACTCTTTTCTTGAAAAAACAAAACTATTTGAACACAAGATGTGTTTAACAAAACAGTATGTACGAGATCTATTCAAGATTTGACTAACAGGTTTATAAAACAGTTTAAACAAACTTTAAACTCAGCACAATCAAGAATGAGATGAGGAGATGTAGAAAAATTAAGTTCACGATTTTTTACGTGGTAAAACCTCACCAATTGAGGAAACATCCACGACTCCCTCTACGGAGTAAAATGAAAAAATATCCACTAAAACAAATTTATGAGTTACAAACTATATAACTAACATGCATACAACTCAAACCTATATAAGTTTAGGAATGTACCCTCTGGTGTCCTTATAACTTCTCTGCAGTTTTGATTGTAGATGTTGTTCTCCCAGTTTGTTAACTTCTGATTTGTTCTAGCACTTTACGTCGACTCTTTGTTCACAAGATCTTATTACCAACACTTTTCGTGTTGTAGTGTGAAAGTGTTTGTGGAGGTTCTCTCTAACACATGCATGCACACACTCACACTTATTAAGTACAAACAGTCCTAGCAAATTACATATAAGGCTATATGCAATGATTTTTCTTTTTCTCTCTTCTCACAAAACTTTGAACCGTTTTGACCTTTAAATCAATCCCAGAATCCACGGATATCTTGCTTAGAAGACAGTCAATATCTTAATCAATCTCAGAGTTTTGAAAAGATTTTCGAGATTGAAAACCTCCAAGTGTGATTCCAAACTAGGTCAAAGGTTTAGTTTTAAGAGAACTAGAAACAAAAACCATTTATTGTTGATTTCAAAGTTAAAAGCAATTTTTAGAAAAGAATCAACAATATATTTCTCAAGATGAGAAATAAACTATGTAAATCTAAGTGTGATGTAACATGAAGAATATAGATCTGAAATTTCTATGAAGAAGAAAATAGATCTAAGAAAACAGTTTAAGTTGGAAACAAGATCTAACAAACAAGAGGTTACAGCAACACAAATATCACACAAAAACTCAAGAACACTCAGGGTAGTGTTTTGGATATGTAGGAGTTTTTTTTGGAGTGTTTGGTTTGAAAGAGGATTGACGAACAAGGGTTAAGGTTAGGGTTTCTAACTCTCTCTATTGCTTTCTGGTTTCTCTCTTCTTTCTTCACTCTCTCTTCTCTCTACTCTCTACTCTCTCTTTTTTATTCTCAGGAATGAATTGGCCAAAAGTCTTGGACGACTGAGAGGAGGATCCTTTTTATAGGACGTAGAGAAGGATCGAGAAGCAGGTTCAAAAACAAGGGTCAGGATTGAGTCAATCTGGTTTGACTTAAATCCAAGGGCTCACAGAACGCGGTGGTTAAAAGTCACCTGTTGGTTCAGGAGGGATACACAGGGATTACCAAAGAAAGCATGTAGGACGTTGAAAGGTTTGATCCAATGGTTGTAAAGCTACGCGATTGTATACTCAGTGAAGAAACACAAATCCCACCAATCAACAAGCAACAGGTGTTAACCAATAAATCGATATAAAACGCGCGTCATAAATTAATTATAACCAAACCCTGAAGTCTCTGCCGCTTTTGGTTTCTACCCAAACCAACTTTGAGCCAACAAACCCATTAATCAATAATTAGAGATTGAACCCACAAACTTCTAAAATCAAGTTTTAATTAATAAAACCTTTATTAAAAAATGTTTATAAAATCCCAAAAAATATTTAAAAATCAAATTTAGGGATTTAAACATACTCAACATATGTACACACATAAATATGCAATGTGACATGTTTATGATGCATTCTACTGTGTGTGAGTGTTGGTAATTAGATCTAGATCACAACAAGATATATGAATGAAATAGCAAACCAATCTCTGAGGTTCTTTGGTTTCTAGGATGAACATAATTTTGTCACAATTTCCAAACTAGATGAGCACTTATACAATATAGACTCAAGTGAGTCAAGAGTATAAAGGCTTCAATCTCCCCCTATGGAAATATGAGACAAAATATCCTTTGAGTCAACTAGGACTCGTAGGGCGACAAAAAGATAAGAAAAACATATTCCTATAAAGATTCTATCTACCCAAATCCTAGAAAACAAAAGTACATAACTCAACTATTAACAATTGAATACCCTATTACATCAGTGAGAAAAACTGTACAAAAACCTTCAATGAATCACTAAGATCAAGCAGTTTAGCATATATACAAGTATTCATAACGACTCAAATTTCTCCCCCATTTTGTCTCAAATGAACAAATGGAAAAACTTGGATAATCAGCAAAGGTATTACTCAGCACAAACCATACCAATATATTTACGCAAGGAAATGAATCTATTATAATCTAGAGGTTTGGTGAACATATCTGCGAGTTGCAAATCAGTAGGAAGATAATTGATTTCTAATTCCTCAGTTTCAACCAATTCGCGTATAAAGTGATGTCTAATTTTTATGTGCTTTGTTCGCGAATGTTGAACAGGGTTTTTAGAAATATTAATCGCACTTTGATTATCACACTAGAGATGCAATTGGTTTTCTTGAATACCATAATCACTTAGCATTTGTTTAAGCCACAGTAATTGAGCACAACAGCTGCTAGCGACTATGTATTCAGATTCGGCTGTCGAGAATGATGTGCAGTTTTGTTTCTTACTACTCCATCCTACCAAGTTATTACCTATATAATAACATGCTCCTGATGTGCTTTTACTATCATCAGTACACCTAGCCCAGTCAGCATCAGTGTACCCAATTATAGTGCTTGGTATGTCATTAGTGTACCAAAGTCCTAGATTCAGAGTGCCTTTTACATATTTAATGATACGTTTAACAGCATTCAAATGGCTCTCTTTAGGGTTATTTTGATAATGAGCACATACACACAGCATACATAATATCAGGACGCGAGGCAGTAAGATATAGTAAGGTTCCTATCATACTACGATATAGAGTAGGATCTACGAATTTTCCATTTTCATCTTTAGAAAGTTTTAACGTAGTACTCATGGGCGTTCTAGCATCTTTAGCTCTCTCGAGGCCAAATTTCTTTACTATCTCTAAAGCGTACTTAGATTGCGATACAAATAATCCTTCTGAATGTTGTTTGACTTGAAGGCCTAAGAAGAATTGTAACTCCCCCATAAGGGACATTTGAAATTCCTTATGCATAGTTTCAGAGAAGGATTTTACTTCTGAGGGAGAAGTTGATCCAAAGATAATATCGTCAACATAAACTTGAGCAATAATGATGTGTTTGTCAAAATGTTTGACAAAAAGAGTTTGATCATTTCCACCTCTTTTGAAACCTTTATCTAAGAGGAAACTGGAAAGACGCTCATACCAAGCTCTAGGTGCTTGTTTAAGGCCATACAAAGCCTTTTTGAGACGAAATACATGATTTGGATATTGAGGGTCAATGAACCCTTTAGGTTGTTATACATAGGTCTCTTCAGTCAATATTCCATTAAGGAATGCAGATTTGACATCCATTTGATAGAGTGTAAAATGCATGTGGCAAGCTATAGCAAAGAGCAGACGAACAGATTCTAAACGAGTAACAGGAGCAAAAGTCTCGTTAAAATCCATTCCTTCAATTTGAGAGTATCCTTGAGCAACTAATCTAGCTTTATTTCTAATTATTATCCCATTTTCATCAGTCTTATTTTTAAAAATCCAACGTGTGCCAATAACCTTTTTGTGCTCAGGACGAGGAACATGATACCAAACATCATGAATGACAAATTGAAGAAGTTCTTCCTGCATAGCAGAAATCTAGTGAGAGTCATTCAATGCCTCATTTACATTCTTTGGTTTCACAAGGGAAACAAAACATGCATAATGTGCATAATTTCTTAGTTGGGATCTTGTACGCACTGGCTCACTAGGGTTACCAACTACGTTATTTATGGGATGATCTTTAGAAACCCAGTTAGGTACTTCAGGTATCTCAATTGGTAATGAATTATCTATTTCAGAAGAGTCATTTTCTAAAATTTTTGTAGATTCTTCCTCAATAGTAGATTCACCAGTCTTGTTCTCTACAATAGTGTCACTTACAATTACATTTATGGATTCCATCAAGGTTTTAGTGCGAAGATTATACACTCGATAGGCTCTACTGTTAGGCGAGTATCCTAGAAATATAGCTTTATCTCCCCTACTCTCAAATTTGGATAGGTGTTCCCTATCTTTGCATACATAATAAGTATTGCCAAAAGTTCTAAGGTACTTAAGATTAGGCTTTTTATTGTACCAAAGTTCGTAAGGAGTTTATTTGGAATTATTTCTAAGATAGACCCTATTTATGATGTGACATGCAGTACGAATAGATTCTATCCAAAAGTATTTAGGTAAATTCTTGGCATGTAACATAACACGTGCCATCTCTTGAAGGGTACGATTCTTTCTCTCGGCAATTCCATTTTGTTGAGGAGTCTTAGGAGCACTGAATTCATGTTTGTAACCATTATAGTCACAGTATTCAATAATACCAGTGTCTTTGAATTCAGCACCTCTATCACTACGAATTCTATTTACTTAAGTGTCCTTTTCATTTTCAATCCGTAGAAGAATTTTTAGGAAAGTGTGAAAAGTGTCGGACTTTTGTTTTAAGAATGCAACCCAAGTAAATCTGGTGAAGTCATCAACCATAACTAGAATATAACTGTGTCCACAGAGACTAACAGTTTGGGAGGGACCCATTAGGTCCATATGGATGAGCTCCAAGGGATTAGAGGTAAGAATATCATTAACTTTCTTACGAGGTGCCTTAACAATTTTACCTTCCTGACAAGGACCACAGACAATATTAGGAATGGGTTTGATTTTAGGAACTCCTCTAACTATTTACTGAGAGGTCAGTCTACTAAGATTATCGTAATTTATATGACCCATTATGTTATGCCATATCTCGTTGTCATCCATTCTGGCAACATTACAGATTTCAGAATTATTCATGACAGTATAGCAATTGTCAGGGGTTCTGAATCCTGTAATTATGCATTCACCTTTATCATTTAAAATTTTGCAATTATTCTTTAAAAAGGTAACAGTATGATCTGAGTCACAAAATTGCGAAATGCTAAGTAGATTTGCCTTAAGACCTTTAACTAGAAGGACATTTTCAAGAACAGGAAGTCCATCTTCTTGGAGAGTTCCTTTGCCTATGATTTGAGATGAAACTCCATCACCAAAAATGACTTTACCACCAGCAAAGATGGTTTTGTTTAAAAGTTTAGTTTCATCCCCAGTCATGTGCTTAGAACATCCAGAGTCTAAATACCAACCGGATGATGTGTGTTGAGCTTTTAGATCAGTAACAACTATGTTACACTTCATCTGAGGTAATAGATCATCTTTTCTAACCCAAATTGCTCTAGTTTTCATTTTGCGCTTATTAGCTCTCAATTGATAAAATTTGCCAGCATTAGATTTTTGCTGAAAAATGTTTTGCACATGATTTTGAATTTTATGAAAGACTTGAGCATTTGGTTTAGGAAAGTGCTTAGGATTCCTTCTAGGAAATGTTCTTTTAGGTTTGGTCTTTCTCTTTCTATAATTAGAGTTTTTATCTGGTTGTCTAGGAAGTATATAATTGTTGCGGCTCCTTCTAGAATAGTTAAAGTTCTGATAGATATGAGGATTATAGTCAGGTTTAACTAGTCTCCTAGCATAGCAACCATCAAAAGAATGACCGTATATGTCGCAATAGGAGCAGTAAAGATTGCTCAAAATTGGGGTCTCCTTAGGAAAGTCTCTAAAAAAGGTTTTGAGGAATTTTGAGGTTGAACTCTATTCCTAGGTAGTACAGGTTTGAATGTAGATTCACTCTTTCTAATAAAGGGGCAGACGTATTTAACCTTAGGTGAACTTTCATGTTTAGAGCAACTTGATTCCCCAATGTTAAAATTTTGATGTTTTGAATCAAACTCAGTTTTTAGAGAATGAAAGTCTGGGCATGTTTCAATAGGCCTTTTGCCTCCTGACACAAACTTAATAGGTTCAAAAGATTTTGTTTGTGTCTTCAAATTGGGGAAAAACCCTATTCCAGTTCGATCATCAGAATTGGTTTTTGATTCAGCAACAAATTCATCAAAACAGTTTGAATTATTTTCAAATTTTGTAAATTTTTTTAAAACAGTTGCTGTCTTTTCTTTAGTTTGTTCCAATTCTAACAATGTCCCTTTGTACTTTTTCTCCAGAATTTCATTTATTTCAATCAAATTTTTGAGTTTTTCATCAAACATTTTAATTTCACTTTCATGAGTTAAACATTGGGTAGTATACTCTTCAGCATTCAATTTGACCATCAGGATTAGATCTTCCAGTTTTTTGGTGAGATCTTTCACAAATTTTTCTAGTCTAGTGCTTTTCTTGAGAGTTTTAGAATAAAGTGTGTGAATGTCTGGGAGGTCTTCATTGTCCGAGTCACTAAGTGTAGTGTGTGAATTTACCCCTAAGGATTCATTCTTTGAACTCACACACCCATTGACATCGTCATTATCGCTTTCCCTTTGACTCACACACCCCGAAGAAGAGATAGCAATATTCTCAATAATCAAAGCATCTAAACTAGTAACAACAATATTAGGAACATCAGACATAGAGTTACTAGATTCTTCCTCACTAACAAGCACAGGCATATCATCATTATAGATAATCTTGGCAAAGAAAGACATGCAAGGGTCAAAAACATTAGTTGACTCAGGTTCCTCATTTTCAGAGTCACTTGAATCATCCCATATTTTACAAATGTTGGCTCTAATGTGTTTGTTTTGAGTATTCAAGTTAACTCTACAGTCTTGTGCAATGTGTCCCAGTTTACCACATCTATAGCATTCAATCTTCTTAAGGTCTCTATTAGGTCTCATGTGAGAGTCCTTGTGATTTTTGTCATTGCTTTTCTCATGAGGTCTGTGATTAGAGGGAGTTGGATAATTTGACTTGCTTTGTTTATTTGCCATTTTGTTTCTAAACTTAATTATTTTCTTGAACTTTTTTGACATTAAGGCAATCTGATTGTCCAAACTCTCTATATCGCATTCCTCATCAGAGTCATCATTGGAAGTATTAAACTCAGGCTTAATCAATTTAGAAGAGAAGCTTAGATTGGAACTACTCTGTTTCCTATGGGACTGGGTCAATTGTTTCTTAAATTTCAGTTCCATTTCCACAGTTCTTAATTTACTATTGAGTAGTTCAGGAGTGAGATTAATATCACACATTTCCTCAATAGCATATCTTTTGTTATCAAATTTCTGTGGTAATGATCTCAGAATTTTAGATACAATTACTTGTCTATCATAAGTTATCCCATTAGCATGCAGTTTGGTCACAATATCAGTCAGGTTCATATAGAAGTCATCAAATGACGCAGTCTTAGACATAATTAGGGAATTATACTGTTGAATGAGCATTTGAGTTTTAGCAGCCTTAACTCTAGTGTCACCTTCATGAGCAGTAACTAAAGTGTCCCAAGCTTCCTTAGAAGTGGTACAGGATGAGATTCTTTTGAACTCATGTTCATTTATAGACATAAATATGGCATTCTTTCCTTTGTTATTATTTCGAGAAACTTGTTTCTCTTCTTGAGTGAACTCACTTAATGCTTTCTTAACCCTCTCATTACTTCCTTCAGTGGCTGGTTTTGTAGGAAAAGTGTAACCATTTTCAACAATGTCCCAAACATCATCTCCCAGAGTTCCTTGAATGAAAGCAATCATTCTTACTTTCCAGTAAGCAAAATTGGTTCCATCAAAGATAGGAGGTCTGTTCAAGTTACCAAATCTTTCATTTTTCTCGTCCACATTTGATTTTCAGAAAATAATTTCAGAAACATAGGATTTCTTTAAAAGAAGTTTACCAAGCTCTGATACCAATTGAAAATATGTTACTAAAGCCGTTTATTAAAAATAAACTATTTAAGTAACTCCGAGCTATTTTTTGAGGAAACTCTTTTCTTGAAAAAACAAAACTATTTGAACACAAGATGTGTTTAATAAAACAGTATGTACGAGATATATTCAAGATTTGACTAACAGGTTTATAAAACAGTTTAAACAGACTTTAAACTCAGCACAATCAAGAATGAGATGAGGAGATGTAGAAAAATTAAGTTCACGATTTTTTACGTGGTAAAACCTCACCAATTAAGGAAACATCCACGACTCCCTCTACGGAGTAAAATGAAAAAAAAATCCACTAAAATAAATTTATGAGTTACAAACTATATAACTAACATGCATACAACTCAGACCTATATAAGTTTAGGAATGTACCCTCTGGTGTCCTTATAACTTCTCTGCAGTTCTGATTGTAGATCTTGTTCTCCCAGTTTGTTAACTTCTGATTTGTTCCAGCACTTTACGTCGACTCTTTGTTCACAAGATCTTATTACCAACACTTTTCGTGTTGTAGTGTGAAAGTGTTTGTGGAGGTTCTCTCTAACACATGCATGCACACACTCACACTTATTAAGTACAAACAGTCCTAGCAAATTACATATAAGGCTATATGCAGTGATTTTCTTTTTCTCTCTTCTCACAAAACTTTGAACCTGTTTGACCTTTAAATCAATCCCAGAATCCACGAATATCTTGCTTAGAAGACAGTCAAGATCTTAATCAATCTCAGAGTTTTAAAAAGATTTTCGATATTGAAAACCTCCAAGTGTGATTCCAAACTAGGTCAAAGGTTTAGTTTTAAGAGAACTAGAAACATAAACCATTTATTGTTGATTTCAAAGTTAAAAGCAATTTTCAGAAAATAATCAACAATATATTTCTCAAGATGAGAAATAAACTATGTAAATCTAAGTGTGATGTAACATGCAGAACATAGATATAAAATTTCTATGAAGAAGAAAATAGATCTAAGTAAACAGTTTAAGTTGGAAACAAGATCTAACAAACAAGAGGTTACAGCAACACAAATATCACACAAAACTCAAGAACACTCAGGGTAGTGTTTTGGATATGTAGGAGTTTTTTGTGGAGTGTTTGGTTTGAAAGAGGATTGACGAACAGGGGCTAGGGTTAGGGTTTCTTACTCTCTCTCTTTCTTTCTGGTTTCTCTCTTCTTTCTTCACTCTCTCATCTCTATACTCTCTACTCTCTCTTTTTTATTCTAAGGAATGAATTGGCCAAAAGTCTTGGACGACTGAGAGGAGGATCCTTTTTATAGGACGAAGAGAAGGATTGAGAAGCAGGTTCAAAAACAAGGGTCAGGATTGAGTTAATCTGGTTTGACTTAAATCCAAGGGCTCACAGAACGCGGTGGTTAAAAGTCTCCTGATTGGTTCAGGAGGGATACACGGGGATTACCAAAGAAAGCATACATGACGTTGATAAGGTTTGATCCAACGGTTGTAAAGCTACGCGATTGTATACTCAGTGAAGAAACACAAATCCCACCAATCAATAAGCAACAGGTGTTAACCAATAAATCGATATAAAACGCGCGTCATAAATTAATTACAACCAAACCCTGAAGTCTCTGCCGCTTTTGGTTTCTACCGAAACCAACTTTGAGCCAATAAACCCATTAATCAATAATTAGAGATTGAACCCACAAACTTCTAAAATCAAGTTTTAATTAATAAAACCTTTATTAAAAAATATTTATAAAATCCCAAAAAATATTTAAAAATCAAATTTAGGGATTTAAACATACTCAACATATGTACACACATAAATATGCAATGTGACATGTTTATGATGCATTCTACTGTGTGTGAGTGTTGGTAATTAGATCTAGATCACAACAAGATATATGAATGAAATAGCAAACCAATCTCTGAGGTTCTTTGGTTTCTAGGATGAACATAATTTTGTCACAATTTTCAAACTAGATGAGCACTTATACAATATAGACTCAAGTGAGTCAAGAGTATAAGGGCTTCAAAGGTTGTCTAAGTCTCTCGATTGTTCAGCGGGATTGATGACTTTGTTCCCAACCCACTAGTCTTTAAGAATGTTAATGTTTTTACTATTCCCGATATTCCATTTGACATTATTAGACAGGGTTTCACGATATTTAATGATACTTCTCCAAATGTGTGAAGAGGCATTTCTTTTTTTCCACACTCTCGGGTTTTGATTGATTTTATATTTATTTCTTAAAACCTTAGCCCAAATGGAATTATCATTATTCGCAAGTTTCCAACCAAGTTTAGCGACAGAGGCTTGGTTATTAAGATGGCTCTTCCTCAGGCCCAATCCTCCATTAATTTTTGGTTTACAAACTTTATCCCAGCTAATCAGGTGGATTTTTTTCTTCTCGTTATCCTCACCCTAGAGAAAATTTCTATTAAGTCTATCAATCTCATTGCAAATTTTAACCAGGAGTATGACGTTTTGCATGTTATAATTAGGTGTGGTGGATGTCACAGCCTGTATAAGAGTTTTCATACCCGTGAGAGAGAGAAGGTTAGATTTCCACCCTATGAGTCTTTTTTGTACTTTTTCAATGATGTCTTTAAAGTGGGCGCTTTTCATTCTACCATGTATAAGTCTATTACCAAGGTACACGCCTAAGTCATTGGTAATGCGCATACCAAATAAGTGGCTAGCATTCGAGGCCTCCCTTTTGGAGATATTGGGGGAAGCAAACACTTTAGATTTATCGTAATTTATTTTTTGACCAGAGATATGGAAAAAATCCCCAAGAGTATCAATGATAGATTCACAAGAGATGATATCATTCTCCGTGAAAAGGATAAGGTCGTCAGCAAAGAAGAGGTGGGTGATGGGTGGTCCCGCAACGGACGCCCTAATACCTTTCCACTTCTTGTAATTGACTTTTTTCTGAAATCATTGCGGATAAATAATCCATGCACATAAAAAAAAGATAAGGAGATAATGGATCTCCTTGGCGGAGACGTCTAGTAGGGTTAAAACTAGGAGGGGTACCATTCCAGAGAATAGAGGTGGTGGTGTTTCTCACACAACTCATGATGAGGTTGCAAAAATCTATGTCGATATCAAACCAATTTAGGACCCCCTCAAGAAAGTCCCAGTCTACTCTATCGTAAGCTTTTTCAAGATCAATTTTCAGAATAACCCCCCCCCCCCCTTTACCTTTTAAATTCATAAGGGTGTGAATAATCTCTTGGGTGACAATAACATTGTCTGAGGCCTATCTTCCAGGAAGGAAGCTTGCCTGGTGGGGGCTAATGTTACGACACATGATGGGTCTAAGTCTGTCCACAAGAATTTTTGCAAGAATTTTATAAGAGACATTGCATAGATTGATATGTCTTAATTGAGATATGTTCTACGGGTTATCATATTTCGGAATAAGCGTTATGTAACTGTTATTAATATCTTTAGGAAAGGAATACTCCCTGAAACATTTTTGGCAAAAAGTGAAAATATTTGTAGCAATGTTTTTCCAAAAATATTGATAAAAAGTGGTTGTATTCCATCCGGGCCAGGAGCTTTAAGGCCTTTCATACTAAAGACCGCTTTCCTAACCTCTACCAATGAAAGTGGGGTAGTTAGGAACAAATTTTTCATCATCCAAAAGGCTTATATTATCAAGATTACGTATCTGACTTTTGACGTCATAATTAAATTCAGCTTTGAATAAATTTTCAAAATATTCATTGATATGTTTAGAGATGATAGTACCATTTTTACTCCACTCCCCATTAATGATAAGTTTCTTTATACTATTTCTCCTACGTCTAATAAGAGTGGAGGTATGAAAGAGTTTGGTATTTCTATCACCCTCGTTAAGCCGTGAAATCCTCGACTTTTGTTTCCATAATTTTTCTTCATGTCTAAGTAAGGTGTTAAACTCATAACGGAGATTATTTTCAAGAATATAAAGGTTATGTGAATAACACCTTTCTTGGGCTTTCTGGATGCCACTAAGTCTTCTAAAAATGCGTTTCTTATTTTTAAAAATATTACCAAAGATGTTTTTATTCCAAATTTTTATATTTTCCGTACAGATATGAATATTAGTATCAAGGCTAACAAAATTATTCCAGTTAATATTAAAGAGATCATTAAAATCATCTCTCTTAATCCAGCACGCCAAAAATCTAAATGGCTTAGGAATGAAACGGTTAGAAGTCATACCTTCAAATTTGATTATTATAGGGCAGTGGTCAGAGGCTGTGCGGGGGATGTTCTCGACACAAGCTTCAGGGAATTTAAGGTTCCACTCCGCATTCGCAAGCCCTCTGTCCAGTCTGGTGAGGGTATTAGTCATACCCTTTCGGAAATTCGTCCATGTCAGCTTTGGCCCCGAGCATCGCAGGTCCGTTAGCTTTCATTTGTTGATATTTTCAAGAAAGGTAGAGTTTTTACTGTCTTTTGTCTGCTTACCAAAACTTCTTTTTTCAGACTCATCCACATGGTCGTTGAAACCGCCCGCAACCAGCCAAGGGAGGTTAATGTTTTCAGAAATGTCGTACAGATTATCCCACAAAATTTTGCATAGTCGTGGTTGTGGGCTTGCATAAACGGCAGAAAAAATCCAATCTTTATAATTAGTTTTGGTAACCATGAGATGGATAACTTGTCTAGTAATAGAGAGGGTTTCCCACTTAATAGAATTTAGGTTCCAGATTACCCAAATACCCCCGGACCTACCAATTGGTCCAGAAACCTCCATGTTAGTAAAACTCAGGTTGTCGAAAAAATTAACCAAATTACCAATAGGGATATGCGTTTCAAGTATAACCACAATATCCGGGTTATAAATTCTTTTCAGCTCAGCAATGGTGGGTTTGAATAGGGGTTTTCCCGCCCCTCGACAATTCCAGATAATCGCAACCATTGAGGGTGTGAGTTGGATGAGTGATTCCAAATCATAGATCGTCTACATACACCTCTTAGCAATTTCCTGGTGCAGTAGTAAGTTCCTTACTTTTTCTTCCACAATTGCTATGATTATCTCTTCTTTTTCCCACGTCTGCTCCAATGTGCTGATTATGATCTTGGCTTAGGAGATCTTCCAATTCACTCAAATGATGACAGCCTCCTCTACATTCCCCACTAGGTTGATTAAGACTTCTCCCGAGTTTAGAGTCATGTTTTGGATTTGAACGTCCCCTAACAAGGCTAGAGGAAATTGGAGGTCCATTGTCGATTTGGTTAGCAGGTATCCTTTCAGAAGTGTGTTTCTCCTGGGGGTAATTCTCACAGTTCTTTATAGAGCTATTTTTGACGTTTTGTGGCTCTATATATCGTCTTGATGGGCCATTAATATAAATGACCCCCACAGTAATGCTATATTCCTCACTTATCAATTCATTAGCTGTGTCTGGGTTTTGACATGTGGAGATGACACCAGAACTTTTTCCCATATTCCTATGTACCGTCCGAGCAGGGTTGTTTCTTTCAGTGAGTCTATCACACGCTAGGTAAGATCGTGAAGATTTTTCCACGTCCCTATTTTTCCTTTTTGCTACTGATTCTTTATATCCTCCACTTTTTACGCCATTGGTTTTTCTTAAGTCCATACTTTTTTTACTGTTCACGTGGCTAACATTTTGATAACTTGCCATTTGTCCCTTCATCTGTGACCTAGTAGCCGTAGATGCTCCTTTACCATGCTGTGTGTCATAATGCATTTGAGTCTTGTCACCTCCATTACTGTTTAGGATATCATATCTATTATTTGTCCTAGCTAAGAGATCCTTAGTTCCATTTGGATTTATTTTTATTTTCTCGTTACTATTTCTCCTGTTGCGTTGAACCAGCATCCATGGACCAAAATGGTCTTGCTTTTTTTCCACATCAGCACAAATATTAACGTCATTATTTCCACTAGTAGAGCTGGGAAGTTGACCGTTATCAGCATCCCTAGCCAGATTATTTTCCACGATGGTAGTATGAGAGTTTTACGGTGATTTATTTAGTGTGTGATTTGGTGCATGGAGTGGGCAGTACTCGGTTTTGTGTCCAATTTTTCCATATTTGAAGCAGATATATGGTATGAATTCATATTCCACTCTATATTTACGACCATCCAATTTATAACATGGGATCAATGGTTTTGTAAGATCAACTTCAACACAGATTCTAGAGCATATTTTCCCCTAGTTGATGATACAGAGTTAAAACCCATCTTGATTGGTCTCCCTAGTTTACTACCTATTTGAAACAGCTCTCTTTCATCGAACTATTCAATAGGAAGTCTGCATAGTCTTGCCCATAAAGCTATAGTGACATGGTTAGACTCAAAAGGGTTGACGTTTGGCACCCATTTTCTAACTATTAGATAATGGTTGTTAATTATCCATGGGCCTCCAGTCAAGACATTGTAGTAATCCTCTTTCACTATAAACTTGAATTTGAAATGCCCCTACTCCAAGTCCACGACCTCAGTCACCCTATAAGTTCCCCAGGGAAGGGACTCTTGCACTAAGTATCTTGTAGCCAATGTTCTTACCAAGCAGACTCACGATGACGCTGTCACTCCATTTTTTTTCTCAATTTTCCACATGGTTTTTTGGTATAGATACAATTGGGCACAGTGGATCATCTTCCTTTTCAACAGGATTTGAGTTGATGTCCATGGAATGATATCTACTCTCATGAGAGGCCTTCATATCATCATCAGACCATGAGCAATTAGTGTCGTCAAAAAGAATATCCAAGTTTAGTTTCTTACCCACCACATCCTTTTAAGAAAGTTTTTTTTTGGTTTTATCATTTTCATCGCAGATGGGGACTGTGGTTTGTTCTGTTGCAAGACAGTTAAGGCTTTCATCCATGATCATATCAGTTCTAGTTCCATCCCTATTACAATAAGTAGCCTCAATGTTATTTTGAGTAATCATAGCATCTTCATAATTCTCCAACTCCATATCCACAGATGCATCATGGTTGTCCTTATGTTTCTTTTTACTTCTCAAAAGAAGGTCTTCTTCCTCTTTTGAGTAGCTGGTAGAAGACGGTAGGGGGAGGGGGTCAACATGGTTATCATGGACACCATGCATGGCGGTTAAATCATTTGAGTGAGAGAGAGCGTTTTTGGTCAGTAAACACAAGATTGTTTGGTGTGGCTCAATATTGAAACTGAACAAATGCAAATTATTTTTAATAATTTTTTTTTAGTCCCAAGATTATAACTAGCATGCCTATATCTTAGGCTAATAATATCAAAACTGAAACCCTTACTAACATACATATAAATTTTTACTTTCGGCTCTGATAAAAGCCACAAGATTTTTGAGAAAAGCTGAATAAATTTGTATCCCCCTGTGCTGACATACGCAACCTGCTATTAAAATTTGATCTATAATTTTTTTTAAGTTACATACCACGTAGACATATGCTATCCTCTGTAATACCCCGCACTTTTATCGGAAATTAAATTCAATAATTCAGTGTAATTTGGGAATTTAAGAATTATCGTGAGTAGTAAATTTTGGAGTTTTCAAGGATTAGATGATTTTCGATGGGTGTTATATTTACTTTTGGTATTAAGTAAATAAGTTGGAGTATTTTAATTATATGTCGCAACTAGGTAAAGTGACAGAGGATAATATTTTAATGGGAATACCGCATTAAGTTGTGTGGGGTTAAATTAGTGATTTGCGGTTAAGTACCTCAGATGAAGATTTTGAGTGTGCGGTTAGTCTCGGAATGGCCGAGATAGTCAGAATAGAGTATCCGGGGGTCGTAATTAAGTTTCGGAAATTTTTGGATTAAAATGAACTCGTAATTGAGTAAACGAGCCATTTTTGGGTTTTAAAGGGATAAAACCTATTTTCTTGCCCTATAAGACACGAGAGAGTGGGAGAAAGAAATAAAAAGAGAGAAAAGAAGAAGGGAAGAAGGCAAGAAAGGAAGAAGGGAGAAAGAAGAGAGAAAAAGGATTTCCGGGCCAAACTCCGAGGGATTCGACTCGGGGTCGTCGGATTTTATCCTCTAGGCAAGTATTTACTTGCTTTATCTAATTTTGAGCATAAATCTCATATCATAATTGGTAATAAAAAAACTCTAAAGATTTTGGGTTGGATTTTCGTGGATTAAACGGGTTTTTCGGAAGTTTATCGGGTAAATCCCGAAAATTATCAAATTAGAGAAACATAGGAATTAATTGAATTAAATTATTGAATCTTGGTTCTAGGATGTTTAGAACCTATTTCTCTTGTGTATAATTAGTTGGTTGTAGTTAAATAAGGTTGGGAGAAGGAGTATAAAGCTTGGTGGGTTTGTTAATGGATGAAACAGGGGCGAAGAAGAAGCTGCCTGCTTGATCGATCGATCGATCGATCAAACAGTTGTTTTGACAATTTGTGTTGGTTCAATTTATATGGGATAAATTCCCAAATTAAGGATTTTTAGCCTATTTAATTGAGGAAATAAATAGACTTAACTAAGGAAGATATATTTATGCAATTGAGGAAATTTATGGGGGCTAAGAGAGTGTCTTAAGTGTGTGACATTAGAAATTATATTTTTGAGGAAATAGAGAAATTGAGGAATTAAAGAGTTGGGGTTTCCCAAAAATAGAGTGGGGACCTCTAAATTATTAATTGGACAAAATATAGTCCTTGGGTTCGTGGAAATGGAATCCACGACCTATTTAAATTAAGGGTATTTGGTGACGAATATTTCTTGGGATAATTTCATTGGGCATTTGGGCTTATATAATTGTGCGCGTAGAAAACATAATTATATCGATTGTGGTTGAGTATATCTTGTGAGACTAATAGGATGAATTTGGGAAGATACGTATTTACTTAGTATGAATTGGTATAGTTGGAGAAATCATATAAATCCTTAAACGTGAATAAGGTACACATTATCTGTCAAGTGAGGGAATACTTTTGGGTTTAGTATCGTGAGTGTGCGAATGCATGAATATTATTAATTGTTAGAATCTTTGGGATTATTGGTCATTGTTATGTGTGATTGGCAATTATGACCATATATATGTATTTGAGGAACAATGTGGAATGTATATATACGATGTGATTAAAGTATAAATAATATGTTACGGATATGTATATATATCTATGTGTGGATGGTATATATATATATACATATATATATATGTATATGTATATATATATATATATATATATGTATATATATATATATATATGTATATATATATATATATATATATATATATGTGTGTGTGTGTGTGTGTGTGTGTGTGTGTGTGTGAAGCATAACCCTTATAATGCTATCATGGGAAGTTGCGCGATGTGGGTGAGGCCCCTGGCTTGAGGAGCAGGGAGCATATAATCCCTAGGTCATAGCGTCCATTTTTATATTGTGTGATTTTTATTAGGGGTGAGACGTGGTGGGTATGTTTCATCTCACTTTCGGGGAGGAACTATGACCGCTTTCCAGATGTTGTGATTTTTGACCGCAATGTCGGTGATATTGAGTCCGATTACTGGTCTCCAGGATGGTATGTGAGTGATGTCCTGGAAGATGATAACATTGAGAGACCGCATCCTCGAATCATAGCTCGTTGGGATGGTTATTATACTGGTGTGTATAATATATTACTTGTGCATGAGAACAAGATATTATATATCTCTATTAGAGTAAAGAGATAAGGAAAAAGATTTAATTCTCATTCCGGGAGATCGTATCCGGACTTATATTGTGTTATGTATTATGAATGAGGAGGTTATGTATATTTAATTGTATAAGTATATGTAAGTTGAGTACTAAGGGTTTAATGGATCTCGACGATCGACCTTGCCAAGTAGTAGTGTATCAGGGGGGTTCCTTGTTTAGATTTTGCTTCGCGAGACACCCCACGTACGAACATGGCCTAGTGTTGAGACTGGGGAGAAGTTTAACCCTTAGTGCTCTAGTTTTGGGTTCTTCTTATATGGGTATATATATATATATGCTCCTGTGCGGACTAGTCCGCATTTTAAGAATGCGGACCGGACATGTGTCACCTAACGGTGCGCCTAGAAACTATCGCCTAAATTATAGGCACACTCTCTCTCTTTTCTGGGCTCACCGCCAGGTTACACATGTCCGGTCCGTATTCTTAAAATTTCGGACTAATCCGCATAAGAGCAGGACTATATATATATATATATATATATATATATATATGTTGTGTACTGAGGGTCTAATGGATCTCGACGATCGACCTTGCCAAGTAGTAGTGTATCAGGGGGGTTCCTTGTTTGGATTTCGCTTCGCGAGACACCCCACGCACGAACTGGGAACAATGTTGAGACTGGGGAGAAGTTTATACCTTAGTACTTGGTTTGCTTAGGATTTCTAGAGTTTAGGGGTGACGAATTAGTTAGGCAGCGTAGTTTGACTAGAATGTTTAGAGGGATGCGTTAGGTGTGCACTATTAGAAGAGAGGTGAGGAGTATCTCATGGGAGTGCGATACCAATTTAAATATGAGATAAAACATATTTTTTTATAAAATAAAGCATTTATGAACTTGCTAAATCTTTTCACAACTCGAGCTCTGACCCGTTTATCTACTTTTCCTCACTTTTGCTATATATATATATATATATATATATATATATATAGGTGTCCAGATACAGGGACGCCTGGATGATGATCCTTTCGAGTCAGACATCTGCTGCAGCAGTTGTGGATGCATGCAGGTTTATTTTTAGACGCTTCTATTCTTGTGATCTAGATAGGAAGCATTGTAGTCACTTTCGGGCCGAAAGTAAAATTGTGTTTATTTATTCTTTCACCGCCTTTTTGTGCGGCATTCAATTTGGCTGTATTATTGTTGAACCGAGTATTCGATTATTTTATTTCCTTTCAGTTTCATTTATATAAACTGTGCGAATGTTTTAATTGTATAATTTTTTTAAAAAGATTAGTTAAATAAAATTTTGACGCCAGCCTAAAAGGTTATTAGTAATTGATTTGGTTTTCGACAGTGATGCTAAGAATGATCCATATACGACTCCTGTTGTAATTTGGTATAGAAGTGATCGTCCAGTATTTTATTAGGCGGGGTGTCACATCCTCATAAGCTTGTATTAGCTCATAATTTTCAAGATAAGTGTGTATCATACGCCCCTCTCATTAATCAGCCTTTGTTAATTAAAATAATAAAGGAACGCAACAAAATATTTTCTTCATGCAGCAGAATCGTTCACATATATTTTTAATTCTGTCTATCTAAATATTCAAACTATTTTATTTTTGAGATAAATATCAGAATGTCTTGCATCTCAATATATGTGATTCATGATATTCATAAAAGAAATATATATGGAATATTCAACAAAGCAAATGATAAAATTTGAGAAGTACTGCTTATCTTTTTTGAAGAAAAGTGTTCCACCGCCACCGAGTTCTCTGTGTGTGCGCACGAGGCGTTACGCAACCGAAATCACGAATACCTCCCCAGCGAAGTCGCCAAATGTAAGACGTGAGTGCGGATTTGAGGAGGCACCACGTCGAGGTCGTTTTAGTCTTGATCAACGTGGTTGCGCCTACGTATCCGTCTTTGCGGAATCAAAGTCTACGTAGTACGTGGGTCCGTACGATACGCTGGAGAGAGTTCGATTTTGGCGGTTTTGGTGCGTCGGGGGTGCCTAATCCAGCGAGCCGCCTCTAGAACGCCCATTCTTGGTAGTTTCGGTGAGTGGGGGTGCCAGATCCAGCTATCCGTCGCTCAAATGCCCATATACCGTATAATGAAACTATAAAAATCCGCTCGTCACTATCAAACCCGTGACGGAGCTCCAAAGGTGCGTGGGGAGGAGAGCTATATTTCTTCTCCTTATTTTCCCCTCAAGACCATCATCCATCAAATGAGGGGGGAGACCCTCTTTTATAGCAAAAGTGCCCCAAGTGGGCTTGACACATGTCATGTTCTCTATGGAACCAAGTGTCCAATATTTATGGTGCCACTTGTCACAATATATGTGGTGGCATATCAAATAATTAATTAAATCATTACTAGAGCATTATCTAGTGTATATCATCAAATGGGGAGTATACGCAATATATTAATTGCGCATAATAATATCCCATCCCGTGTAGGGTCTTGTTTGTAGTAAAAGTTGATAAATCATAAATCAATATTTGATTAAATATGTGGGGTAATTTATTAGAGTGTTGGCAGTTAATTCATTTAACCTCACCCTACAGTGTCAAAGAAAATGTGATTTTTTTAGCATTGTTGGATGGATAAGTTAATAAAAATACAATTTTTAATCTGGTTGGGGTAACTTTGAAACTAATTTTAAGTGGAACTCACACGTTCGATGTGACAAGTCAAGTACCTACGCGATTCTTGCTGAGAGGCGAATAGCATGATATACTCATTTGTTCAAAATGATAAATTTTGACTCAAAGTAATTCACTTGAACATAAGCTACTTGTGTAGCTAATGTAAAAGTTTTGTCCCACATGCGAAAAATGTGAGAAGGTGATAGGTTTATATATCTTAAAATTGAGACTAGGCATTGAATGACTTTGGAGTATCCAGCTTCTTAAACGGGAAAGAGCCTACATTATGCATGATTTGACTTTGAGCAAAATCCCACACGTGCTTTCCCGCCATCCGGCCTCAACTAAATATTAGCTTTTTGGGCAAAATTTAATTGGGTTTTTGATTTTTCAACCCGAATTAGTTTAATTAATTAATAAATTAGGGTAATTAAAATGTCGACATTGTAAGTATTTTAATTAATTTAAAACGTGATTTAATCTAGAGCGTTCCCTATTCTGAATAATCACAATTTTTTCGCAAAAAGCATTGGAATATAAAGTTTTGTGTAACTTTTGAAAGAAAAAGTATAAACAATCATCTTTTTAATTTGGTGTTATATTCACGTGATGAAGCAAGTGGAGGATTCAGAGTGTCTATTTTAGAATATATCTCTTGGCACTTTATGGGAAAGTGGAGCGTGGGTGGACAAAGTTTAAAGGAAAAACATCTCCTCCGACTTTTAAGCCTTAACTTCTTCCACCCTAAAAAGCAGTTGAACAAGCTCCCATTAATAGACCCAATTTGGTGGTAGCAGAGTCAAACGAAAATTTCCAGTATATATATCATTCGAATTTTTTTCACAACTCTCTCCCAAAATTCCTTCAACATCCATAATATATTTTTGAGCAAAACTATTTCTCCTTCCGATTGTAACGTTGTGATATAGAGCAATAAATTTTGAATGAGTGTTGGTATGCCATATGGTTACAGTGCATAGTTATATGAGACATAGGAAATTCTGAGATTATTTTATCCTAGGGACGATGTGACTGTACATTTTTTTTATCCTACGGACGACGTGACTGTACACCACTTGCACAAAGAGGATAGAGTCACGAAACGTTTTAAAGAGAGTGACCTATTTCGCGACTCAAACCAAGAATCATCTACTACAAATTTTATAAACAATTGAGGTAATATTGCTTATTTTTATTGTGCAGTATATATTTGGATTCCAAAGAATGCGTTAATATTTGCAATATTCGTACGAGGTAACAACTTATTTTGAGTAGTGGACTAAAATAAAATTGTTTTTGTTTTTTTTGAGGTCTCCATAAAACTCTCTTATATGATTTTTAATTATAACATATAAATTGTACGAACAATTTTAAAACGTCTTATATCTACCATGGAGATCGAAAATAAATCTTATGGGCTTATATGGTTATTTTTAAGATGCCTAAAATGAAAAAAAGACCAACAAAGTTTCTACCTCTAGTAATTATAATTTTGACCTTTTATCTCTAGAAATTACAGTCGAGCCTCAGACTTCCCAAATATTATATTTTGCGAAGAAGAAAAATAAATTTCAGTATTTATGTCAATCCGGAATCGATCAAAATTTTCATGAGAATTTAAATTTTGAACAATATTGAAATCTTTCCTGGATAACTCTTACATAGGTCAATCCAATTTTTTAGTTATGAATGTAAAATTTTATCTTACATTAGATGCTATTGTTGGAAATAAATTAGTCTACTTGTCTAGATAATTCATTTAGAGCCACTTGTGGTTAAGAAATCAAATAAAAATTTGATATTTTAGATCAAGTGAAACTTTGATATTTGAAGACAAATAAAAATTTGTTATATGGAATCAAATTAAAATTTAACATTTGAAAGCAAATGATTTTTTTTTATATAGAATCAAATTAAAATTTGATATAAGGATTCGAAGGGTAAATAATAAGCATTTGTGTCTTGCGCTATGTTTACTATAAAATAAATTATTCAAATATTTTTTTTGAAGTGTTTATATGAAAGTGTAGTTAGTAATTTCCAACCATACTAAACTAATTGATGCTGGAAAGAAAGATCTAAATTTTTATTATGAATTTTATTGGAATATCAACTGAGTTTTTTGATATATTCACTAAAATTTCATGAATTTTGGCTTGCATATAGTATGTTGAGATTATGAATATTGGGCTTTGAAATTTTTGAAAAATGAGTTGTATATCTTTTAATACGATTTTTACAAATTTGATGCGTAATGCTAAAACTTTTGGGCAACTTGTAGTAAAACGAGTTTATCTTAACTTATACTTAATGTTTTTGAGTAATTCCGATTTTGTATAAAATTAGACTCATAAAGGAGGAATTTCGAAAAATTTATCAATTTTCAATAAGCTGTTTGATCGTGGTGAAATTACAAACTTGAAGTTTTTAAATGAAATGTTTTGAACCCAAATATTTCCGTGCATATTTGAACCACATTATTATTGCAAAGAGATTCTAAATAATTTTGAATATTTTATTAGTTTTAAATTGAAAGTTTATGAAGTTTTAAGAATCTTTTGGGGTTGAAAAATGGCAGATGAATTTTCTTAAAATTTTACAAGGACTTGTGCAATATTTGAGTTTGCAAGCGCAACCTATAGATTTTTATGTGAATAATTCTTCATATGTTTCACATAGTATGAGTTGAAAAAGGTATATAATAAAATTGTATTATACTATATTAGAGTCAATTGGCGTGCTTCATACCGGTGTAAAAATAATTTAATTGGATAAAATTATTTTGATCGTATACTACGTGTTGGATAGAGTTTAAAACTCTAAGACAAATATTTTACCTTGTGTATTTGCGTATGAAATCAAATATGTTATGCTTTCAATAGGCTTTTTGATCTATGTGTGGATTTAGCGCTACAAATGTCTAATATTAGGAATAAAGATCTCATATATCGGACTTTATATTGAGTAAATATAATTCAAATGTCCAAATAATAATAATTGGAGGATTTTATTATAATTGAGCTTGATGCTAATGCAATCTTTACTTTGTTAAAGATATTTTAATGGAATGATTTGGAATATAGGTTTAAACTCTAATACGAAATTTTATCTTATACATTGTGAAAAATACCATATAAAAAATCATATGTTTTATTTTTTGAAGAAATAGATTGCGTAATCTATATGTGACATTCAAACCTTTAAAAATCTGAACTTATGACTAGAACGAATGAACATGTATTTTTTGATTCGGCTATATGTGAAAGCATTAAACATGTATTAATTTAAGAAATAAGATTAATTCTTATTTAATATTAAAACTCTATGGGTTTAGATTCCATTTCATAACATGAAGAAATAGTGGGGGCATTCAAGCGAGTATATTACAACTATAATTGAAGAACATTTTAATAGAATCAAAAACTTTGGTGTTTAATAGAACTCTTAATTTTTTGAGTTGTGACTTAAAAATTAAAGCTTGCTTATGCTATTGAATTATTTTGAGGGGGTAGAGGGATAGAACCCCCTGATGTTATTAATCACAACTTAGCAAATTAACCTTTCCTAGGTGGCACTTACAAAGAATTTGAGAAAGATTTTGAGGGACAATCCCAAAACAAACAAAATCACACTTAAAATGATATCCTAATGGAAGGAATCTCCTTAATTTCCAGATTAATGAGACTTCTAGCAACCCAAGGAAGATTGTAAAAATTTGTGAAAACTTGAGAAGACTTTGATGAAGAACTCCTCAAATGCCACTTGATTCTAGAGATACTGCCCCATCCACATTAAGCTTTACCCAACCTTCTTTAGGTTTATACCAGTTAGATATCAAACGGATAGCTTTCTTAGGCACTATGTTGAAATTGAAACACTTGACATAGAAAAAATCTTTCTTTTGAACATTTGTCCTTAAAAGAAATAATAGATGCCAAGTCCACTATCATTTTCCATACAGAATGAATGCTACTGCTACTATCCATTGGAGAGTTCTCAAATTTTTCTTTATAATTTCCAAATTTCCCAAAATATCACTAGAGGAAGCAATTTGTAAATGAATTGATGATGATCCTTTTTCCCCATATGAATACACCAGGATATGATCATGGCCTGAGGAGATGAATAATTGAGTTTTACCCCAAGTTGTATCCCAAAGAATTCCCATATAGCTCCAGCAATAGGGTTATTGAGAAAGGTATGATTGATATTTTCTTCTGATGAACCACAACATCTGCAAACTGAAGCTAGTATTATACCAATTTTTTGAATCTCTGAATCTAGAGGTAATGCTTTGTGAAAAAGTCTCTAAGAGAAGAATGAGATTTTTGAAGAACAATGTTTGAACCATAATGATTTCCAACTCCTGGAGGCTGGATTTTGGGCTCTGCACACTTCATATGCTGATTTGAGACTGCATTCGCCATCTTCTGTTACTGTCCAGACAGTAGAATTATCTATTATGATCACATTTTTATTAGCAATATCATTAACTTGGGTAAAAGACGTTGTTTTTGTATTTTTGAACCATAAAATTGGCTTACAGACCCGCTTTCTTTTCCAGTTTAAAGTGTTAACTTTAAACTACAAGCAGTGACAAGATCCTCTAAACATCAACATTAAGTACCTCCTTCTTCATCTGGCCCACAAAAGGAATCCCATTTAGGCCAGCTATGAGATGTACTCTGATCAGATACTCCCCAAAGAAATTTGCTGAGCAGTGTGTGAATCCTTTGAATAACTGCTTTTGGAGGATTCAGAGCAGCTATAGTATATAAAGGAATTGATCTTAGAACATGCCATAAAAGAATCAATACACCTCCATGGGATAAGAATTTTGAGGGCCAACATTTTAATTTACTTCTTATGGCTTTAATCAGATCTGAGAATTGGATAATTTTGTGTTTGCCTATGGAGACTGGGCAACCAAAATATTTTAGAGGCAGGTGCTTATGAGATAGCCCAATAGTGTGGCCTATTGCTAATCTCCTATTAACCTCTAGTTTAACATCAGTGGTGAAGGATCTCTTTGAGGTATTGATCTTTTGACCTAAGATATGTTCATATTCTATGAGATTTAAAAAGATTTCTCAGAGAATTTTTTTGCCCCATTTGTGAATATGATCACATCATCTGCAAAACTCAAATGAGATATTAGAGAACAATTAATAGGATGAGCGAAAGGTTTTATTTTACCATAAGAAACCAAATTATCAATGCCTCTGCTAAGAACTTTTACTGAGATTATAAAAAGACTTGGGACGAAGGGTCCCCTTGTCTCAAAGCTCTTGTTGATTTGAAGAAGCCTGCTAAATCTCCATTAACTAGTATTGAAAACCTGTTACTAATATTAACCTTCATATAATATCAATGAATACCCCACCAAAGCCAAATTACCTCAAAACGTTTATTAGAAAGATCTAAGACACTCCATCATATATCTTTTCCATATCAATCTTGATAATGACATTAGATCCATGACATTTTTTTACCCAGATTTTGAGTGATCTCCTATGCCAGAAGGATGTTGTCTATGATTTGTCTCCATTTAGTGAAGCCAATTTGGTTTGGGGAAATAATTTTTAGGAAGGATTGAAGAAAATCTGGAGTTTAGGATTTTGGATATTATCTTAGAGGAGAAATTACACAGGCTTATAGGTCTGAATTTGTTGCATTTGGTTGGTTTTCATGTTTTTGGAATGAGAGTTATAGTGCTAGTGGTCCAACAAACGGGAAGTTGGGCACCATCAAAGAAGGATTTGATGTCTTACACTAAATCATCCTTTACAATTGGCCAATTTTTTTTGTAGAAGATTCCTCCATAACCATCTGGATCAGGTGAGTTGTCTTCATTCATTGAAATATTTGCTTGATAAATTTCATCTTTAGAGGGAACTGAGTTTAGATTATCATTCTCTTCATTATCAATCATTTTAGGAATTGGCTCTATGATAGGAGAGTTGGTAATAACAATGTCTGCATTCAATCTAGCTTGGGTCTCTTTTAAAGCATCTCTTAGTTTCTATTGGATCTTGCTCAAAATCAAACTCTCTATCCATAATTTCATCTTCAAGAACTTTCACATTTTGAAAGATATTATTGAAAGAGTTTTTATTCCAATCTTAAGAGCAATTTTTAGTCTCTTAAGTTAACAGAAAATATTTTGAGAGGTGTACCTGAGATTTCTTCTCCCCAAGAGGTTTTGATGATTTTTTCAAGATGATTAATTGAGCCCCACATTTTTGAAAGATGATTTTTTTTGGGGAAATCATCCAAATGAGTCAGTTGATAAAAGTAATGGGCAGTGGTCTAAGTAGTTCCTGTGTAAATGTGAGATTGAGGTATTAGGAAGTTCGTTTAATCATTTGTTATTGACCAAACCTCTGTCTAATCTAGCACGTATCAATAAAGACCAGCAAGATGATCCAGGTGGGACCAAAGGCAAGTTCTTTCTTGTCTGGTGCATTTAGCATAAATCAAAGAAATATAGACACTTTCTTTGAGAAATGAGTGGGCCACTTTAACAGTTAGATCTTGATCTTCATTGAATTCTACAGTTACTTACATATCACATTCCAAAACAACCAAATTTTGTTGGAGGAATTATGGGTATAACCTTCAAAGTTCCATTTTAGCTTATATTTCTCCATCTTCTTTTCATCCTTTTTTGGCTCTAGAATTGCTATTGCAGGAAGTTTATGAGACTTTAAAAGATTTTTTATCCTTCTATAGGTGGCTTTGTTGCCCATGTTGGAATATTGGACTTAAGTTGGAATTAAAAAGCTCTCCAGAATTTTCTGGACAGAATTTTGAGCAACTTTGAGCTCAAATTTAGGTGGGACCCACACTACGATAATTGTGGGACCATATACGAACGCATTTTCCTCCGCAAGGAGATAAACGTAGTATATTCATATGTCCAATTTCAATAAGTTATGAATGATAAATATGTCTCCAAAGTGACTCACAAAGCAATAAAAGCAATGGATTAAGGCTTGGATGCCTTAGGGTATCCCAACTCTTTGAAGGGGAGATGGCCTACACTATGCATGTGTTGGGCTTGGCCCAAAAGCCCACGCGCACCGTTGCTTCGGTTCGGGCTTGGGCTTATAATCTCTTAAATATTTTGGTCCGTTTTTATTTAAGATTTAATTGTTAATTAATTACAAAATTACTGGTTTTGAGTGTTCCCAACAGTCAAAACGTTTGCTATAAATTAAACCTTTCCCCTACAGTTTTTCACTATTGAAAAATTGCCCTCCCATAATTGCAGAAATTAATCATAGTTGTGCTGCTTGATTAATTTGGAAATCCGTTCTATCTTGGGAGATAATTGTTCATTACCTTTAGCACGCCGTGGAGGGAATAAATTTGTCTTAAGGAGATTGCTCTAAACAGAGCTCGGATTATTTCTCCTCTATTCAAATTTTATTTCTGCAAATTCAAGTAAGTGTTAATTTTCTGTAATTTCGTTTTATTTCTGTAATTATATTAATTATTCATAATTCTGTACATTTGTATTTAATAAATAGTAGACAAAACAATCTTAAGATAAATTTAATTTTTGTTCTACTGTTTCGTAGTGTACAATTTTTTTTTTATTACAGAAATTAATTTCGATACTGTTTATATATTTTGTTTTAGAAAATAAAAATTTTATTTGTAAATTTTTGCTAAAATCTGTTTATGTAAAGTTTTTAATCTTAAAGTTATAATTCTGTTTTGTACGGAATTCTTTTTATTATTAAAAATTAGTGTGACACAGATTTTATTTTGTATAAATTTCTGTTTATATTATAGTTTAATTCTGAATATTATTTAGAATTCTGTTGGAATTCATTTATTGTGAATTATATTTGGAGGAAATTGGTGCACAGAATTTTGTATTCTGTTTTGATTAATTCATTTATATATGAATTTTATCATTGATAAAAATTTTGTTCTTATAACAAAAATGGAATCGCAAAGTACGAACACTATTCTTGCTAATGTGACTGTCACTAACACAAATGTGACTGCACCCGTATCTATGTCACACGGGAAGAAACCGAAAAAGTTCAATGGGGCTGACTTCAAACGTTGGCAAGGACAAATGTATTTCTATCTCACTACCTGCCAATTGGGTAGGTTTGTATATGAAGATTGTCCCTCTATTCAAGAGGGAGATGACTCTGAAAAGGTTGCTGCTGTTGATGCTTGAAAGCACTCGGACTACCTATGCCGGAATTATATTTTGGCCTACTTGGACAAGACATTGTATCATGTCTACTGCACGATCAAGACATCTAAGGAATTGTGGCATTCGTTGGAAAAAAAGTACAAAACTGAAGATGCTGGGATGAAGAAATTTATCGTCGGGCGTTTTCTGGACTTCAAAATGGTTGACTCTAAATCAGTGATCTTGCAAGTGCAAGAACTCCAAGTGATCCTCCATGACATTCATGCTGAAGGAATGTCACTCAGTGAAACTTTCCAAGTTGCTGCAATTGTTGAAAAATTGCCACCATCTTGGACTTTATTCAAAAATTATCTCAAGCACAAGCGAAAGGAGATGAATGTGGAGGAGTTAGTGGTCAGGCTGAGAATCGCAGAAGATAACCGTGAGTCTCAAAAGAAAAGTGAGAAGAATCCAATGGAAACGAAGGTCCATGTGGTTGAAGGTCCTAAGAAGAACAAGCGAAAGCATGATGGGGAGGGCACTTCCAAACATAATAAGAAGAAGTTCAAAGGCAAATGCTACAACTGTGGTAAACTTAGACACCGCTCAAGCGAGTGTCGTAAGCCTAAGATGAAAAATCGAAATAATCCTCAAGCAAATGTAACTGAGGGTGAAAATATCGCCAATGACTTGGCGGATATGAATCTTTTTGCCGTGGTCTCTGTATGTAACTTGGGGGTGCTTAGCCAAAGTGATGGTTCCTAAACCTAAAAAGGTAAGAATAGGGCCATAAATCGTTGATTGTGTATTCATCGGTTATGCTACTAATAGCAGTGCATATCGATTTCTAGTTTGTAAATCAGAGATTTCGGATATTCATGTAAATACAGTTATTGAATCGAGGGACGCTTCATTTTTTGAAAATGAATTCCTGTATAACATGACCCAAAAATCCGATCCTTCTAAAAGGATAAATCAAGCTACTACAAGTGGTACTCATCAACCTATTGAACTAATATAGGATGAACCAAGACGTAGTAAAAGTGCAAAAATCTCGACTTCTTTCAGTTTGGATTTTCTAACATATTTGCTAAAAAATGAACCTCAATCGTACAAAGTAGCCATATCCTTACCCAATGCTTCTAATTGGAAAGATGCAATTAATAGTGAAATTAAATCCATACTATAAAATCATACATGGGAACTAGTGGATCATCCACCAGGTTCAAAACCGCTAGGTTATAAATCGATCTTCAAAAAGAAGTTAAAGGACGATGGATCAATTGATAAATATAAAGCTAGACTTGTAGCTAAAGGCTATAGGCAAAAGGAAGGGTTGGCTTACTTCGACACGTATTCACCGGCAACAAGAATAACGTCCATTCGGATGCTAATAGCAATAGCTGCTATTAATGGACTTGAAATACATCAAATAGATGTAACAATCGCATTGTTAAATGGTGAACTATACGAGAAAATTTAAATGGAGTAACCTGAAGGGTTCAAGGCTTTCGGAAAAGAAGGAATAGTATGTAAGCTTATTGAATCACTTTACGGATTAAAACAAGCACCTAAACAATGGCATGAAAAATTTGTTAATGCATTGTTATCAAATGGTTTCAAAATTAATGAATGCGATAAATGTGTTTACTTTAAATACATTCAAAATGGATATGTCATTGTATGCCTCTATGTTGACGATATGCTTATCATGGGTAGTAACTTGGAAATTATCAAAACTACAAAACAAATGTTGAGTAGAAGATTTGACATGAAAGATTTGGGAATCGCTGATGTTATATTAGGAATTAAAATTTCTAAAACATAGGATGGACTTATATTATCTCAATCACATTACAGAGAGAAAGTACTTGAAAAATTCAAGAAGTATGATATTAGTCCTACTAAGACACCTGTAGATGTAAATTTACATCTAGCAAGAAATAATGGTGAAAGCATATCTCAACTAGAATATTCTCGTATTAACGGTAGTTTAATGTATATCATGAACTGTACACGACCGGACATAGCATACTCAATAAGTACGCTAAGTCGATTTACGAGTAATCCAGGGAGAGATCACTGGAAAACAATATTGCGAGTTTTGGGTTATTTGAAATATACTCAAAACTATGGACTGCACTACTCAAAATATCTAGTTGTTCTTGAAGGACATTGCGATGCAAATTGGATATCCGATACAAAAGACTCTAAGTCTACGAGTGGGTATGTGTTTACACATGGAGGTGCAGCCGTATCTTGGAAATCCTCAAAACAAACGTGCATTGCTAGATTGACAATTGAATCCGAATTCATTGCACTACACAAAGCTGGAGAAGAAGCTGAATGGCTTCAAAATGTTTTAGAGGATGTTCCAAATTGGTCTAAACCTGTGCCTGCAATATGTATACATTGCGATAGCCAATCAGCGATTGGAAGGGCACATAATCACATGTATAACGGAAAGTCACGACATATTCGTCGCCGACACAATACCGTTAGACAACTTCTCTCAAATGGAATTATCTCAATTGACTATGTAAAGTCAAAAGATAATATATCGAATCCACTAACAAAAGGTTTAAACCGAGAGCAAGATGAAAGATCATCGGGAGGAATCGGTATAAAGCCTATAAATAAATAAGAATCAATATAGTGGTAACCCAACCTAGCTAACTGAGACCCCAAGATCTAGGTTCTATGGGCAAACCAAACTAAATTGTATTTAGTAAGCACTGGAGGATATTTAATCCTATCCATTTCAAAGATGAGACAGTGCACATCTGCTGCGAAATTAGGATAAGTTATGCTTTTAATGACATCTATATCTTATTATGTCTAAGTGGGGTATTGCAGGATACTCTTTATGGAAGTCACCTACGTGAGTAAGAAGGAGGCCACTTGTATGAGAATAATGAAAGGCATATTCTCTAAAATACTAAAGGAACCAAGTGGTGTTCATGGCCAAAATGAACACAAACGTGAGAACCCACTGTGTTGAAGAATTGTTGTGTGAATATTGTTGTCTAGGTTTACAAAAAAGGTTGACGGTTCAAGGACGCGAAGTCTACTGATTAACCAAGTAAATCCGATAGTATTTCACTAAGGAAAGTTCAAGGCCACTAGGCTACTTCTCCCGATGCAATAAGTCTTCAGTTTTACTCAACCTGTGTCTGAATCTGCATTAACATCTTTTCTGTTTTATTTATAGCGATATATCGTTCATGTGGGGGATTGTTGGAGAATTGGACTTAAGTTGGAATTAAAAAGTTGTTCAGAATTTTTTGGACAGAATTTTGAGCTCAAATTTAGGTGGGACCCACACTACGATAATTGTGGGACCATATACGAACGCGTTCTCCTCCACAAGGAGATAAACGTAGTATATTCATATGTCCAATTTTAATAAGTTATGAATGATAAATATGTCTCCAAAGTGACTCATAAAGCAATGAAAGTTAATGAATTGGGTATGTTTTAACTCTTGTCCCACATTGGAAGAGAAGTGAAAAGTTGATGAGTTAATAACACCCCAAGTATGGACTAAGGCTTGGATGCCTTGGGGTATCCCAACTCTTTGAAGGGGAGATGACCTACACTATGCATGTGTTGGGCTTGGCCCAAAATCCCACACGCGCGCGCACGGGCCGTTCGTCCGTCCGGCCGGCTTGGGTCTGCTCGGCTCGGTTCGGTTTGGGCTTGGGCTTGGGATCTCTTAAATATTTTGGTCCATTTTTATTTAAATTTTTGGGCTTTAATTGTTAATTAATTACAACATTAATTAATAATTAATTAACTGTCTGTCAGTTAATTCCAAGGGTCAACAGTTAACGAAATTAACTGTTTTGACAGTCAAAACGTTTGCTATAAATTAATCATTTCCCCTACAATTTTTGGATACTGAAAAATTTCCCTCCCATAATTTTGAAATTATGCAACATCTTTTCCCTGAAAATAATTTCTCTATTACTGCTACTGCATACATCTCCTGCATATCATTTCTTGGTCTGGTTGAGTATAAAATACAGAATTGAGTTTGCAGAAATTAATCATAGTTATGCTGCTTGATTAATTTGGAAATCCGTCCTATCTTGGGAGACCATTATTCATTACCTTTAGCACGCTGTGGAGGGAATAAATTTGTCTTAAGAAGACTGTTCTAAACAGGGCTCGGATTATTTCTTCTCTATTCTAAATTTTATTTCTGCAAATTCAAGTAAGTGTTAATTTTCTGTAATTTCGTTTTATTTCTGTAATTATATTAATTATTCATAATTATGTACATTTGTATTTAATAAATAGTATACATAACAATCTTAAGACAAATTTAATTTTTGTTCTACTGTTTCGTAGTGCACGTAATTTTTTTTTTATTACAAAAATTAATTTCTATACTGTTTATATATTCTTCTTTAGAAAATAAAAATTTTATTTGTAAATTTTTGTTAAAATCTGTTTATGTAAAATTTTTAATCTTAAAGTTATAATTCTGTTTTGTACAGAATTCTTTTTATTATTAAAAATTAGTGTGACACAGATTTTATTTTGTATAAACTTATGTTTATATTATAGTTTAATTCTGAATATTATTTTGAATTCTTTTGGAATTCATTTATTGTGAATTATATTTGGATGAAATTGGTGCACATAATTTTGTATTCTATTTTGATTAATTCATTTATATATGAATTTTATCATTGATAAAAATTCTATTTTTGTAACAGAAATGGAATGGCAAAGTACGAACACTATTCCTGTTAATGTGACTGTCACTAACACAAATATGACTGCACCCGTATCTATGCCACACGGGGAGAAACCGAAAAAGTTCAATAGGGATGACTTCAAATGTTGGCAAGGACAAATGTATTTTATATCTCACTACCTGCCAATTGGGTAGGTTTGTATATGAAGATTGTCCCTCTATTCAAGAGGGAGATGACTCTGAAAAGGTTGCTGCTGTTGATGCTTGAAAGCACTCGGACTACCTATGCCGAAATTATATTTTGGCCTACTTGGACAAGACATTGTATCATGTCTACTGCACGATCAAGACATTTAAGGAATTGTGGCATTCTTTGGAAAAAAAGTACAAAACTGAAGATGCTAGGATGAAGAAATTTATCGTCGGGCGTTTTCTGGACTTCAAAATGGTTGACTCTAAATCAGTGATCTTGCAAGTGCAAGAACTCCAACAGATCCTCCATGACATTCATGCTGAAGGAATGTCACTCAGTGAAACTTTCCAAGTTGCTGCAATTGTTGAAAAATTGCCACCATCTTGGACTTTATTCAAAAATTATCTCAAGCACAAGCGAAAGGAGATGAATGTGGAGGAGTTAGTGGTCAGGCTGAGAATCGCAGAAGATAACCGTGAGTCTCAAAAGAAAAGTGAAAAGAATCCAATGGAAACGAAGGTCCATGTGGTTGAAGGTCCTAAGAAGAACAAGCGAAAGCATGATGGGGAGGGCACTTCCAAACATAATAAGAAGAAGTTCAAAGGCAAATGCTACAACTGTGGTAAACCTAGACACCGCTCAAGCGAGTGTCGTAAGCCTAAGAAGAAAAATCGAAATAATCCTCAAGCAAATGTAACTGAGGGTGAAAATATCGCCAATGACTTGGCGGATATGAATCTTTCCGCCGTGGTCTCTGAATGTAACTTGGTTGGAAATACCAAGGAATGATGGGTGGACACTGGGGCCACATGACACATTTGTGCAAACAAATGGATGATTTCTACCTATAAGCCTTTGGAAAATGAGGAGACCCTCTTTATGAGAAATTCTTCCACTTCTAAGGTGGTGGGACAAGGAAAGATTGCTCTAAAAATGACTTTTGGAAAGGAACTTACTCTCAATAATGTTCTTCACGTGCCTGATATCCGAAAGAATTTGATTTCTGGATCTCTTCTGACTAAAAATGGTTTCAAGCTTTTGTTTGTGTCTGATCGCTTTGTGTTTTCAAAGAAGGACTTGTATGTAAGAAAGGGCTACCTAAATGAGGGGTCTTTAAAATCAATGTTCTTACTGTAGCCCCAAAAATATTTGTTTCAATGAATGAAATTGCTAGTTCTTCTTACTTGATTGAGTCATCTAATACTTGGCATGCAAGATTAGGACATGTTAATTTTGATACATTGCGTAGATTAATTAACTAGGATTTTTGGCCAAAATTTAATATTGATAAAACTCATAAATGTGAAATTTGTGTGGAATCTAAATTAGCTAGATTACCTTTCCATTATGTTGAAAGGATAATCGAACCTTTAGATTTAATTCACACTGATATTTGTGATTTAAAATTTGTTCAAACTAGAGGTGGAAAAAAGTATTTTATTACTTTTATTGACGATTGCACAAAATATTGCTATGTATATTTATTATGTAGTCAAGATGAGGCTATTAATGCATTTAAACAATATAAGAATGAAGTTGAGAATCAATTAAGAAAAACGATAAAGGATATTAGGAGTGATAGAGGAGGTGAATATGAATATCCATTTGAGAAATTTTGTTCTGAAAATGGAATTATTCATCAAACAACCGCTCCTTATTCTTCTCAATCGAATGGTGTTGCTGAATGCAAAAATCGTACTTTGAAAGAGATGATGAACTCAATGTTATTAAGTTCAGGAGCTCCACAAAACTTGTGGGGGTAAGCCTTGCTTTATGCTAATTACATTCTCAATAAAGTACCTCACAAGAAGACTCACAAGACACCTTATGAATTATGGAAAGGTCGAAGACTTTCCTATAAATATTTACGAGTGTGGGGGTGATTAGCCAAAGTGATGGTTCCTAAACCTAAAAAGGTAAGAATAAGGACAAAAAACGTGGATTGTGTATTCATTAGTTATGCTACTAATAGCAGTGCATATCGATTTCTAGTTTGTAAATCTGAGATTTCGGATATTCATGTAAATACGGTTATTGAATCGAGGAATGCTTCATTTTTTGAAAATGAATTCCCATATAACATGACCCGAGAATCTGGTCCTTCTAAAAGTACAAATCATGCTACGACAAGTGGTACTCATCAACCTATTGAACCAATAAAGGATGAACCAAGATGTAGTAAAAAAGCGAAAATCTTGACTTCTTTCGGTCTGGATTTTCTAACATATTTGCTAGAAAATGAACCTCAATCGTACAAAGAAGCCATATCCTTACCCGACGCTTCTAATTGGAAAGAAGCAATTAATAGTGAAATTGAATCCATATTACAAAATCATTCATGGGAACTAGTGGATCTTCCACCACGTTCAAAACTATTAGGTTATAAATGGATCTTCAAAAAGAAGTTGAAGGCCGATGGATCAATTGATAAATATAAAGCTAGACTTGTAGCTAAAGGCTATAGGTAAAAGGAAGGGTTGGATTACTTCGACACATATTCACCTGTAACAAGAATAACGTCCATTCGGATGTTAATAGCAATAATTGCTATTAATAGACTTCAAATACATTAAATGGATGTAAAAACCGCATTCTTAAATGGTGAAATAGACGAGAAAATTTATATGGAGCAACCTGAAGGGTTCAAGGCTCCCGAATAAGAAGGAAAAGTATGTAACTTGTTAAATCACTTTACGGATTAAAACAAGCACCTAAACAATGGCATGACAAATTTGATAATGCAGTGTTATCATATGGTTTCAAAATTAATGAACGCGATAAATATGTTTCCTTTAAATACATTCAAAATGGATATGTCATTGTATGCCTCTATGTTGATGATATGCTTACCATCGGTAGTAACTTGGAAATTGTCAAAACTATAAAACAAATGTTGAGTAGTAGATTTGACATGAAAGATTTGGGAATCGCCGATGTTATATTAGGATTTAAAATTTCTAAAACATCGGATGGACTTATATTATCTCAATCTCATTACATAGAGAAAGTACTTGAAAAATTCAAGAAGTATGATATTTGTCCTACCAAGACACCTGTAGATGTAAATTTACATCTAGCAAGAAATAATGGTGAAAGCATATCTCAACTAGAATATTATTGTATTATCGACAGTTTAATGTATATCATGAACTTTACATGACCGAACATAGCATACTCAATAAGTAAGCTAAGTCGATTTATGAGTAATCCAGGGAGAGATCACTGAAAAGCAATATTGCGAGTTTTGGGTTATTTAAAATATACTCAAAACTATGGACTCCACTACTCAAAATATTCAATTGTTCTTGAAGGACATTGCGATGTAAATTGGATATCCGATACAAAAGACTCTAAGTCTACGAGTGAGTATGTGTTTACACTTGGAGGTGCAACGGTATCTTCGAAATCCTCAAAACAAACGTGCATTGCTAGATCGACGATGGAATCCGAATTCATTACACTAGACAAAGCTGGAGAAGAAGCTGAATGGCTTCGAAATTTCTTAGAGGATGTTCCGAATTGTTCTAAACCTGTGCCCGCAATATGTATATATTGCGATAGCCAATCAGCGATTGGAAGGGCATATAATCACATGTATAACAGAAAGTCATGACATATTCGTCGTCGACACAATACCGTTAGAAAACTTCTCTCAAATGGAATTATCTCAATTGTCTATGTAAAGTCAAAAGATAATATATCGGATCCACTAACGAAAGGTTTAAACCGATAACAAGTTGAAATCGAGAGGAATGGGTCTAAAGCCTATAAATAAATAAGAATCAATATAATGGCAACTCAACCTAGCTTACTGGAGATCCCAAGATCTAGGCTCAATGGGCAAACTGAACTACGTTGTATTCAGTAAGCACTGGAGGATATTTAATCCTATCCATTCCAAAGATGAGATAATGCACATATGCTGTGAAATTAGGATAAGTTATGCTTTTAATGACATCTATATCTTAGTATGTCTAAGTGGGGTATTGCAGGATACTCTTTATGGAAGTCACCTACGTGAGTAAGAAGGGGGCCACTTCTATGAGAATAATGAAAGGCATATTCTCTAAAATACTCACGGAACCAAGTGGTGTTCATGGACAAAATGAACACAAATGTGAGAACCAACTGTGTTGAAGAATTGTTGTGTGAATACTGTTGTCTACGTTTACAAAAATAGTTGACGGTTAAAGGACGTGAAGTCTACTGATTAACCAAGTAAATCCGATAGTATTTCACTAAGGAAAGTTCAAGGCCACTAGGATACTTCTCCCAATGCAATAAGTCTTCAGTTTTACTCAACCCGTGTCTGCATCTGCATTAGCATATATTCTGTTTTATTTACAGCGATATATCATTCATGTGGGGGATTGTTGGAAAATTGGACTTAAGTTGGAATTAAAAAGCTGTCCAAAATTTTATGGACATAATTTTGAGCAACTTTGAGCTCAAATTTAGGTGGAACCCACGTTACGATAATTGTGGGACCATATACGAACGCGTTCTCCTCCGTAAGGAGATAAACGTAGTATATTCATATGTCCAATTTCAATAAGTTATGAATGATAAATATGCCTCCAAAGTGACTCACAAAGCAATGAAAGTTAATGAATTGGGTATGTTTTAACTCTTATCCCATATTGGAAGAGTAGTGGAAAGTTGATGAGTTAATAACACCCTAAGTATGGACTAAGGCTTGGATGCCTTGGGGTATCCCAACTCTTTGAAGGGGAGATGGCCTACACTATGCATGTGTTGTACTTGGCCCAAAAACCCACACGCGCGTGCACTGTCCGTCCTGTCGGCCGACTCGGCTCACTCGGTTCGCTTCGGTTTGGGCTTGGGCTTATAATCTTTTAAATATTTTGGTCCGTTTTTATTTAACTTAGGCTTTAATTGTTAATTAATTATGAAATTAATTAATAATTAATTGACTGTCTGTCAGTTAATTCCAAGGGTCAACAGTTAACGAAATTAACTGTTTTGACTATTAAATTCGGTTTTGACTATTTCCAACAGTCAAAACGTTTGCTATAAATTAAACCTTTCCCCTACAGTTTTTGACTACTGAAAAATTGCCCTCCCATAATTTCGAAATTATGCAACATCTTTTCCCTAAAAATAATTTCTCTATTACTGCTACTGCATTGATTTTTCAAGTCTGTGGAGTATTCTTTGTTATGAAATTCATTTTTTTTTTCATTTCAAGAATGGATGTGGCTTTGGGGGGTAGGTTTCTTGTACCAATTATGGCTAGATGTTCACCAGTGAAGTCATTGTGGTTGATTTTCTCAAATTGATTATGTTGCTTAATTGCAAATTCTTTGGAGACTGTTTAGGGATTATAATGAGATTCTGCAACCACCATCTTCATTGCTTCACTTGGAGGAGTTTGGGGCGCTGGTTCTTCAAGGTTTAAACTTATTTTATTAGCTTGGTCTTGATCATTATTGATTTGTTGGTTTGGTTTGGATTGAATGGGTAGGTTGGGTAGGTCTGCTTGGACATTGGTTTGGGATTTTTGTTTGTTTGGATCAGGTTTAGTAGGTTTGGGTTTAGGAATGTTAGTTGGTTGTTGTTTATGAGGTTTGGCTATTTGAGTAGATGGTTTAAGGGTTAAGAAATAAGCAAGAGTCTTGATGATGCCTCCTTTTTTTTGCAGTAGTTGCAGAATTTTTGGATGTCCTACCCCCATATGGACAGTAATCCAGTGGTCATGCAAGTTTTAAAACTAACCAACCCAACATCAATCCACTATAATCCAACAACAATGTTAACAACAAATGTGTATCCCGTACTCCTTCTAATTCATCCACTGAATTAATTCATTTCATCAATTAAACTAACAATTAAAGTATAACAATTATTAATTTACTAATTTACAATGAGGGGCAATCCTACTTTCATATGAAATGGGCACTAATTATTAATTTACTTTCATATAAAACTGTACAATTAAAGTTACAATTAAAGTTATACAATTTATTAATTAAAGATATACAATTGTTGAGATTGTCCCACCACACACACACCCCACCCCACCCCACCCCACCCTACCCCCCACCACTACCACCACCACCACACACACCTCAATTCTGAATTCCAAAACAACAACATCTAGCTTATAATATGTACAAGAGTGAAACATCCCCACCCCCACCCCCACCCCTACTGCCCACACACACACACACTACACAAGAGTGATACAAAGTAATTTAAAAAAAAAAGTTAAAAAATCCCACCCCCATATGGACATTAATCCAGTGGTCATACCACTTCTAAAATCAACCAACCCAATATCTATCCACTATATGATGTCTTTACAGAAGCCCGCGATTCCACATCCAACCTATACACGACTGGGATTGTTTTTAATCAGGTTAAGGTCCACATAAATTATTGCAAGGATTGGTCTTATTAATGAGATCTTTGAATCATCTATTTTAACAAGTTTGCCTATGAGCTAGGATATTGAATACAAGGATGTTTTGGCAAATAAGTGAATGAGTAGGCTAGGTAGGTTTATCCACACCGGAGCAATGGGATTTTATTCTTAAGGCTTAAAATTTGTGGACCATTTGAATGTCCTCATTTGATATTTTCCTATAAACCATTGGTCTCCCAACCATAGTCTCAAGTAATCTTCTTCATGGTTCAATCTGATCAATATGTGTTTTGGATCAAGGAGAGCTATTGAGAATGTTATTTTCAGAGAGAATGTTTAGAAGGTCTTTCTGGTTGAATCTATCGATGGACGATCGTGTGATAATTTCCCTACAATGGCTTATTTGAAAGGTTTTACTAGGGTTTGAAATGTATTCATTGGAAAAGTGGACCGCAGGCTCTCCTTTTTATGATAATTTTGTTTAAGTACGATCTCTTGTATGGAAGAAGAGGATGCTGCAACACTTGCAAAAGATTTCTGCCAAACATTCTATTAAAGTGGATTCCAGAAATTCTTAGAAAAGTTATGTCATAAATAATTGATTTAATTACCTGGAATAAACTAGAAATTAGTTTATAATTGACTTATCTTATAATTTTAAGAAAATGAGGTTTATACACATACTTTGAAGGAATATTGGGACCATAATCATTTATGAATGTAAGCTTTTTATATAGCCAAGATTTATCGATGGTATGATAACTTGGTTATACATTATGCATGTTAAATTTTTCTCATGAAATGAAGAAGCTTCATTTAATTTGATTGACATTGATATTATACATGATGTTGAGTTAAAATTATATGTATACAATATCACTTTTTGAATGGTGACCTAGGTAAGGCAACTTACTTGGACTAACTTGAAGTTGGAAAACTTATTAATATGGAAGGCACTAATTAATGACATGATATTTTGATAATTTTAAATCATCAAATGAGAATAAATTGGGAATAATATGAATCGTGTTTATCATCAAGCATATTAAAATATGAATACACTATTATTTTTTTATGCAAGTATAATTAACTAATATTTGGTTATGATATTTTGTTTCCAAGAAAAACCAAATTTATGATAAGTCATAGTGTTTGCCTAATGAGTTTCAATTAAGTAAGAATATTACTTGTTAATATTACAAGACCAAATATGGATGATTAATATATCGAGTACCTTGAAATACAAGAATATCTATTAATTAGATATATGCTTATTGCGATCCATCTTATACTCCATATGACCCAAGTATAAGAACACTATACACAATGTTAAGAAAGCTAAATATGAGAACATCTTAAGTAGTCTTCACTGAGCTACTAAATACAATTATCTTGGAATTTCTTATATCTGTGGGAGTATTGCCAAGGATTATAATTGAAAAGTGAATTCTTATGCTATCGAGAAAGGTTATGTGTTTTAATAAGAACGATGAGACTAAAATTGGTTCTGAATCAATTAATGGATATGGGTCTAACACATATTATTATGTTGTGTTTTGCAACTCTAAGAAATATTAATTATTAACACAATTAATGATGGAGTTTATGGTGATACCCTTAGCTATGGCTAGTGAGGAAATAAAATGTTGAAAGACCTATTATAAGATACCCCTTTATGGGAGATATTGATACTAATCATTTTATCCACAATAATTGAACCATAGATATTGTAAACTTTTAGAACCGTTATCATAAGGCCAATAACGACAAATATGTCATAAGCACAACATAGTTAGAGAATCTAAAACTAATGAGTTGTGAGTGTGGATTATGTTCAGACTGATGAGAACAAAACCTGATTAATCCTTTGACGAAAGGACTAGTACAGTTGAAGGTATTTAACACTTAGGATGGTATGGGAGTAAAGCCCATTGATAGTTGAATCACTTTTGGTAGTAACCCCACCTATAAACTGGAGATCCCGAGAAATAGTTTTAAGAGTATTAACAAGTCACAAGTGATATATGTTGAATCGTGTTAATTATTATTTAAAGGGTTTTACTCTGATTCCATCCCCATAGAGCATGATATCCTTAAGCAAGTTAATGTTATGTTAATTATAACTCTTAATAATGATCTATAGTGGGGTACCTAGATATGAGAGTATCCTTAATAGACTCACCTATGTGAATGTGGAAGCGTGTCCGTTTCGTATGATAATTTTGGAAAAATTCCCTAGAGCCTTCACGTACTGGAATAGAAGCACATTGTCGTAAAGTGCTGGCTTGAGGACTACTCCCAAGTAGGGTCGTGTATGGGATGATATCAGAGATAAAGTTCAAAACTATAAGTTACTCTAGTATAATCTGAATTATCTTTACTATGTAAAAGTTCAAGTCAAAAGACACCTTTGCTTATGCACAATTCTACGAATTATTATTGCACGATAAATTTTCAAAATTTACAAGTGGGGGATTATTGGAACATAAAGGTTTATGTAACTTTTGAAACAAAAAATTTAAACAAGCATCTTTTCTATTTACTGTTGTATTCATGTGGATGAAACAAGTAAAGGGCTTAGTGTGTGTGTGTTTAAAGTATATCTCTTGGTGCTTTATGGGAAAGTGGAGCGTGGGTGGACAAAATGGTGGACATATTTTAAAGGAAAAACATCTCCTTAATCTTTTAAGCATTAAATCCTTCCACCTAAAAAAGCAGTTGAACAAGCTCCCATTAATAGACCCAATTTGGTGGTAGCAGAAGTAATGTTAGATGAAAATTCCTAGTATACATTTCATTAGAAATTTTTGTAACACCCCGCCTAATAAGATATCGGGCGATCACTCCAATATTAAATTAAAACATGAGTCTCATATGGATCATTCTTAGCATCACTGTCGAAAATCCATTTTATTATTAATAACCTATTAGGCGAGCGTTAAAAACTTTTACTTAACTACTCTTTTTAACGATCAAAATAAAACATCCACAATTTTAATGCGTAAATGAAATAAAAAGGAAAATGTAATGAACTAAAATAACCGAACACTCGGTTCAAATAATTCAACCATATCGAATAACGTGCGAAGAATAAATAAAATCAGTTGGACCATTGGCCCGAGTGTTTGTACAATACCTCCTATCTAGATTACAAGGAAAGAAGCGTCTACCGAGAACCCACAAGCATCCACAGCTGCTGCAGCAGATGTCTGACTCGAAAGAATTTCCATCCAGGCATCCCTGTGTCTGGACACCTATATATATATATATATAATATATAGAAAGAAAAGAGAGTAGATAAACGGGTCAGAGCCCGAATTTTGAAAATATTTTGCAAGTACATAAATGCTTTATTTTTAGAAAAATAGTTTTATCTCATATTTAAATTGGTATCGCACTCCCATGAGATACCCCTCACCTCTCCACTAACAGTGCACTCCTAGCGCATCCCTCTAGACATCCTAGTCAAGCTATCCTGCTAAACTAGTCTATCCCAAACCCACTATCAATCCTAGATAGTCCAAGCAATGTACTAAGGGCTAAACTTCACTCCAGTCTCAACGCTATGCACTGTTCGTGCGTGGGGTGTCTCACAAAGCGAAATCCAAACAAGGAACCCCCCGATACACTACTACGCGACACGGTCGATCGTCGAGATCCGTTAGTCCCTCAGTACAGAAAGATATATGTAAATATATATACCATACACATTTATAATATTAGAGCACTAAGGATTAAACTTCTCCCCAGTCTCAACACAATGCCATATTCGTGCGTGGGGTGTCTCGCAAAGCGAAATCCAAACAAGGAACCCCCCCGATACACTACTACGCGGCACGGTCGATCGTCGGGATCCATTAGACCCTCGGCACTCGATTTATCCATGTATTTAATCATATTTTACCATAACCATCCGGATCTATCTCCCGGACTGAGAGTTCATATATCAAGTATTTATCAATACTTTTCATTTTCTCAAAACTTCCCATTTCCCTTTTTATACTCAGGAAATGTAAATATAAAAGCCAATTCATTATCATGAATTGCTTTAACAAATCATATACTTTTAAAAGCCAGTTTTATTATCATAAAAATGCTTTTCCTTTATATGTCATCCCATTTCCCTTTTTATACTCAGGAAATGTACCCAAAGCCATTTCCATTATCATGAAAATGCTTTGATCAAATCATGCTTCCACATCCCTTCTTCCATCCGGGAGTGTTACCGAAGCCAAACCTTTATCCCATTTCCCTTTTTATACTCAGGAAATGTAAATTAAAGCCAATCCATTATCATGAATTGCTTTAATTTCTAAGATCGCCCCTCCGGGTTTCCCCACTAGACGCGCCCCTAAATGGCTATCATCTTCCAGGGCCTATCTATACAAGACAACCTGGGAACCTACCAACGTCGGGAAGCGGCCATATTGCCTGCGGGAAAGTCAGGACCACACCCGAAATCCCCTAACCAGCGCAGTAATACAAATGCCCATATGGCCTAGGGACTATATCCAACCTGCTCAACAGCCAGGAAGGCTTCACCACAATGCGCGCAACTTCCCTTATGATAGCGATTTAGGGAGGTGTGTATAATCCATAATTTATTAATTATGAAAAACAGTTATCTTTCCATTTTGAAAATATCCATTTTTATATTTTCAAAAATCATTTCCATCATAACATATATATATACCTAAATCACACAGTATATACATATCCTATATATTATTCCTAGAATATATATATAAACGGCCATAGTGGCCCATATCATCTAACGATGACCATAATCCCAAAGATTCCCTCCAGTAATCATAATCATGCATTCATATTAGCATGATTCTAAATCCAAAGTATTTCTTACTTTACTAATCACTATATAACTCAATCCTATCTAAGGATTTATTGGATATCTCCAATGATACCCTTCACTCTAAGTGAAAACAACAAATATCTATACTCCCAAATTATCCAAATTATCTCCTAGGATACATTTATCAATAATCAATATAATTAGGCTTTCTATAAGCATAATTATATAGGCCTCTATGCCTACGAGAAATATCCTCGGGATTTATCTCACCCGAACAACCTTAAATTCAACGAGTTAAGGATTTCATTTCCTTGAACCCCCAAGACTATACCTAGTCCAATTAATCATTTAGATGTCCCCAATTTAATTTAGGAACCCTAATCCATCACTTTCAGCAAATATTATATTTTCCTCAAAAATATAGATTAAGGGTTATATACTTAAAACCCTTACTTTACCCTCCTAAATTTCCTTAATTTATGGACCATAAAATCCTAAAAGGTCCTTTCGGTTATCACTTAATTAACCTCAAAGAAAGATGAAATGGAATCTAACCCATCCAAATCACCCTACGAGAATTGTCCATTTTCAGCAGGGATGGCCATCGATCGATCGATCAAGTCGGGCAGCTTCTTCTTCGAGAAGCTGTTTCGGCCATGGAAGCTTCCCCCAAGCTTCCATCTCTTCACCCAACGGCCTACAACTTCTACCAACAACAAATACACCTATAATACAGGTCCTAAACATCCTAGAAACCGAAATTACCTAATATTTTTGGTAAATTTAAAATTTCTCCAATTTACCAATTTTAGGGGTTTATTCGTTTTATCTCCCGAAAACCCATTTTATCCACGAATACCCAACCCAAAATCATTAGGGTTTGTTATACCAACAATGATATGAGACATTTATGCTTGAAAATAAATAAAGCAAGTAAACACTTGCCTCGTGGATAAAATCCGACGTCCTCGAGCCGAATCCCGCGGAGGCCGGCCGGAAACTCCCCCCTTTTCCTCTTTTTTTCCATCTCTATATCTTCCCTCTCTTCTTTCTTCTTTCTCTTCTTTCTTCTCCCCCTCTCCCTCCTTTTATAAGGAGAAAAGGGTTAAATCCCCTAATACCCCCAAAATGACTCGTTTACTCATTTACGAGCTTATTTAACTCCAAAATTACCCGGAACTCAATTTCGACAATCGGACACCCTTTTTCGACTATCTCGGACATTCCGAGACTCATGGCGTAGTCGAAATTTCCATCCGAGGTACTTGACCGCAAATCACTATTCTAACCCAAAATAATTAAATGCGGGTTTTCTACTCAAAATCTTACCTCTTTTGTTGCTGTACTCCACGGCGACATATAATTAAATTACTTCGACCTATATAGTCCCAAAATAATTTATAACACCCTTCGAAAATATTTAAATCCTCGAAAATTCCAAAAATTACTATTTTGAGAAATTCTCCAAATTCCAAATTATACTTAATTATGGAATTTAATCCTCTCCAAAAGGGCGGGTTATTACAATTTTTTACTAAACTATTTCCCAAAATTCCTTCAACACCCACAAAATATTTTTAATCAAAAATATTTCTCCTTCTAATTATAACACTGTGATATAGAGCAATAAATTTCGAATGGGTGATATTATCCCATATAGCTGTAGTGCATAATTATATGGGACGAAGGAGATTCTAGACTTATTTTTATCCCAGGGACGACGTGATTGTACATTACTTGTACAAAGAGGGTAGAACTGGGAAATGTCTTAAAGAGATAATCTTAGTCTGTGACTCAACCTAAAAATCGTCTATTACAGATTTTATAACACAATTGAGGTGATATATTTATTTTTATTGTGCAATATATATTTCGATTCCAAAGCATGCGTTCATATTTGTTATATTCGTATAAGGTAACAACTTATTTTGAGTATTATACTAAAATAAAATATGATTTTGAGTTTTTGAATTCTCCAAAAACTCTCTCATGTGGTTTTTAATTACAATACATAAATTGTCCCAACAAAAAGACACCCTTTCAAGGCTATATTTCCAAGCCCTCATTCCCAGTTTTCTATGGAAAAAAATTCCTTATTTTCCTAGCTTCATGTTCCTTAAACGTTAGAGAGTTTATCACCATTATTGGTTCGTGGAACTCCCATATCGCAATGTTTCCTGAGGTTATTAAAGACCTTTTTATTCTACGAGACAGACACCCATTGTTCCCGTTGTAAGCTCCGTTGCGGGGGTGAATTATGTCTTAAGGAGAAACTGTTTAATGATCGACTCATTCTTAATCTGCTAAGTGATTAAATAAATCACGAATTGTAAGTTCTACCTTCGTTTTTTGTTTAACAATATTTTCGTTCCGCGGTTATTATTTTGACACTTAATAAGTATATTACAGATTACTTATATATAAAATGAACAAAAATCTTAAGATAAATTTCTTTCTGTTTTTGAAATTGAATTGTGCTTACTGGGTTCTTATTCAGTAAACTGTCTACAAATTTAGAACTTTATTGCATTTAAAACGGTAATTGTTTTACATCTTACAATTTTTTTATTAACTTAGAATAAACAATTTTATCAAATGTAGTATAATTTTTTTATACAACTATTAAATTATTCCATTAAATTACAGAAAAATGACTCCATTGTCATCTGAAAATGTGCATGCTATTGTTCCTTCGAAGGAGTTGTCTATTAATGTTCTGACTACCGTTTCTACTACTTAAATATCACATGGAGAGAAACATAAAAAAATCCAATGGTTATGATTTTAAAAGATGGCAACAAAATATGTTATTTTACTTAACAACCATGGATCTTGTGAAGCTTATTAACGAGGATGCTCATGTGATAAATGATAATGAACCGGATAAGATAACTTTACCTCTGTGGAAGTATGGAAACATTTTGATTTCATTTGTAAAAATTATATCTAGAATAAATTGGAAAATAAATTGTATAGTGTGTATAGCCCAATCAATACCACTAAGTTGTTATGGGAGCCTTTGGATAAAAATTAAAAAATGGACAATACTGGCATTAAGAAATTCGTTATCCATAGATTCTTAGATTTTAAAATGTTAGATTCAACTATTTCCATAAGCCATGTCCAAGAGATTTAATTAATATTTCATGAAATAAGTGCTCAAAATATGGTTTTAAGTAAAACATTCTAAGTTACAACGGTTATTGAAAAATTATCGCCATCTTGGAAAGATTTTAAAAATTATTTAAAGCATAAAGGAAAAGAAATATGGCTCGAGGAATTGATTGTTCGGTTAAGGATAAAAGAGGATAACTGAATGTCTGGAAAAAAATCAGTAATCAGGCTATGTCGGCAAAAGCCAACGTGATAGAAGATGGGAAGAAATCCAACAAGAATAGGAAGCACTACAATGAAGGAATGTGTTAAGGAGACATCGCTATAAATAAGTTCAGCAAAAAACGCATTAATTATAACAAGCAAAGTCATAGGGCCAAGGACTGTCACAAACAACATAGACAATAGAACTTTAAAAGGAAGGCACCTCAACCTAACATACTTGAGACTAATAAATTTTTCGGTAATCTTCGATATATACATCTCTCCGCAATTGTTTTTGAAGTTAATTTGGTGGTTGATATCGGCCCTACATGCCATGTATTCCCGGATAAAAATACGTCCTGAACCTACTAATTATTTTCAAATGGAAACCAACTCTTTATGGAAAATTGCTCATCTCGAAGGTTGAAGGCCAAGGAAAATTCGTGTTAAAAATGGCGTTGGGAAATCATCTCCTACTCAAAAATGTGTTACATGTGTTGGACATTCGTAAAAATCTTATTTTTGGCTCCGTGTTAAGCAAGAAAAGGTTTAAGCTTGTGTTTGTTGGAGATAAATTTGTACTCTCCAAAGATGGAATATATATATATATATATATAGAAGGACTATATATGTGATGGGATGTTCGAAATGAATGCCATGACTCATGTATCAAAAATTAAAAATAATAATATGATATCTTCTACTTATATGCTTGTGTCTATGAATGTGTGTTATAATAGACTAGGACATGCTAATTATAACACTTTAAGCAAATTAATTCACTTATAATTGAATCTTAAATTTATCATTGATACAAATCATAAATGTGAAACATGTGTATAAACTAAATTAACTAGAACACCATTCCATTCAATTGGAAGAAATAGTCAATCCTTAGAATTAATTCACACTGATATATGTCATTTAATTTTTTTTCAAAGTGGAGGTGGAAAATATTACCTTTTTACCTTTAATGGATAATTCCAATAGATATTGCTATGTTTACCTATTAAGGAGCAAAGATGAAGAAATTGAAGTATTTAAGCAATACAAGAATGAAATTTAGAATCGACTCGACAAAACAATTAAGGAATTAAGAAGCGATAAAGGTGGAGAATGTGAATATTCTCCATATTACTACTCCTTACTCACCTCAATCTAACGGTATTGTTGAACGCAAAAATTGAACTCTAAAAGTCAGAATAATGCTATATTTATAAGCTCTGGGATACCCAGAACATATAGAGGGAGTATTACTTTCCGCTAACTATATCTCAAAAAATTGATTCACAAGAAAAAAAACAAGATACACTATGAATTGTGGAAAGGTCGTAAACCTTCTTATAGAAACCTAAAAGTGTGGGGGTGTCTTGCAAAGATATTTCTTCCTGGCCCTAAGAGGGTGAAAATAGGTCCTAAAATCATTAATTGTATATTTATTGATTATGCCAACAATACTAGTGCAGATACATTTCTTATGTATAAATCTAACATTCTTAACATTCATGTTAATACTATTATAGAATCAAGGAATGATTTAGTTTTTGAAAATATATTTCCTTATAAAAATGCACAAGAAATAAGTTATCATAAAAGAAATCTCGGGAGTACGAATAGTGATTCTAAAAATATCAATAAGGATAACGAGGATGAATACAGACGTAGAAAAAGAGATAAGACATCAAAATCTTTTTGTTCGGATTTCTAACTTATGTGATAGAAGGTGAACCAAAAAAGTGTCAAAAAGGCTTTGTCCACTCTAGAAGCTTCATATTGGAAAGAAGTTATTAATAATAGGATTGAATCCATTATGAAAAATAATACCCGAGAGCCGATAGATATTCCATCAGGAACTAAGCCCTTAGGATGTAAATGGATCTTCAAAAGGAAGATGAAAGCTGATGGATCAATCGCCAAATATAAGACTTTGTTGCTAAAAAATTCAAGCTAATGGAGGGAATAAAGTATTTTGACACTTGTTCACCACTTACAATAATCACGCCCCTTCGAATGTTAATTGTACTAGCATTAATACATAATTTGGAAATACACCAAGTGGAAGTCAAAACTGCTTTCTTAAATGATGAATAATATATATATATATATATATATATATGGAACAATTGGAAGGTTTTAAGGCTCGTGCAAATGAAAAAAAGTTTGCAAACTTGTCAAATAGATTTATGGTTTGAAAGAAGCACCTAAACAATGGCATAAAAAATTTAACAACGTAATGAAGTCAGATAGTTTCAACATAAATGAGTTTAACAAATATATTTATCTCAAAAGCATTAAAAGGGAATATGTTATTGTATGTTAATATCAAGACGATATATATATATATATATATATATATATATATATATATATATATGTTGACGATATGATAATCATTGGTAGTAATAATGATATCATTAATGCTACCAAAAATATGTTGACTAGTATATTTGAAGTGAAATATTTGAAACTAGAAGATGTTATTCTAGGAATTATGATCATTAGAACTTCTGAAGGACTCATTTTGTCTCAATCTCATTATGTTGAGAAAATTATTTAGAAGTATAATAAATATGAACAGACTCTGGTGAGAAAACCTATAGACCCAGCCCTTACTATAAACAAAGGTAAAAGAATATATTAATTAATAATATTCTCTTATAATTGGAAGTTTAATGTATCTATCAAACTACAATTTACCAGATATATCATACTCTATAAGTAAGCTAAGTCTATATACGAGTAATCCTGAAAAAGACTATTGGAAAGCCATAGTAAGAGTTTTTTGATATCTTAGATACTCTTCAAAGGATGGACTGAACTACGAGAAACATCAAGATATACTCGAAGGATACGAGACACAAATTGGATATCTAGTTACAATGATTCAAAATCCATAAGTGTATATGTATTTAATATCGTAAGTGCATCCGTGTCTTGGAAATCCTCGGTTCATTGCTTTAGACAAAGTTGGGGAAGAAGCATAATGGCTTTGAAACTTCCTAGAGGATGTTCCAATTTTGTCAAAGCCTGTTCCACATATCATAATACATTATGATAGCCAGTCTGCTATTGGAATGAAACAAAATAGTAATTATAACTGTAAGTCTCGGCATATACGTAGTCAAAACAAAATTGTTAGATGATTACTCTCAAATGGAATTATTTTCATTGACTATGTAAAGTAAAAGGATAATATTGCAGATTGATGCGTCGTAAATATTGCGTATTTCACCCGTTAACCTACGCGTTATTAGCCCCCTCGGGTATCTTAATCCCTATATTTATGCTCGTTAACCAGACAACCTTGGATTTCTATGTTAACATGTTTTGCAGGGGTTAATTGAGCTTTTGTAGGTATTTGGATGCTTAGTATGAAGTTCGGATGCATTCCGGCGAAGTTCCGTACACAACCGCACGTTCGAGGGCATTTTAGTCTTTTCACAGCTTGGGTACCTGACCCGACATCTCACGGAAGTTGTATCCCTCCTTGCTAGCTTTGCGTGGCCGTGAACGGTGCGCGATTCCGATGCATAACGAAGAAGTTATGGCGTTTCTTGCGGAGGAAAAACAAGAAAGCAAAAGAGGTGAAGGAGAAGAAGAAGAAGAAAAGAAGCAGGGGCTGCTGCTGCTGCAATCTGCCCTGCTTGATTGATCGATCGACGCTTTTGGTCGATCGATCGACCTTTCAAAATTATCGATATTTTCCCTTGGTCGATCGATCGACCAAAGGGGTCGATCGATCGATCCCCTGTTTTTCTGCAGATATTTTCTTTTCTTTTCTTTCTTCTTTTCTTTTATCCAACTTACTATATAAGCCAATTTTTGTTGTAATAACAGAGAGACCATCCCTTATACGATTTTAGCTTAGTTTAGTTAGGGTTGGAGGGGATTTTCTTGGTTCTTCTTCTTCCTCTCTTGGATTGACACACTAATTGGTTGTAAGATTGACTATTCATCTTCCCTCTCCTTTAATATAGTTGTATTTCATTCTTTCCTTGCTTTCTAGATAATTTCCATGCTTTCTAATTAGGTTTTCTTTCTTTAATTTATTGCTTTCTTAGTTAATTAGTGTAATTTAGTTTAATCATGCTTAGTCCCTAGATAAATAGGTTCGGGATTGCGTTTCCGCCATTTTCGGGTTCGGACCTCGAAATTTAGGGTTTCGTGTAAAATCGCATTTAATTGAAACCGCGTGTATTAAAGTCGGATTATTATGCGTTTAACTTTCTTTGTCATGCAACGTTAGTGTTTATAGCGATTATCCGAATTTAATCCGCGTGTGACCATTTTTCAGTTAAATGTTTTATCTCGCAACTTTGGGTTAAATTCCTTCTTGCGTGATGTTTATGCTTAATTGAAAATGCTCGATTAAATGTTTTCGAACCGAAATTCTAATTAGTAGTTGTTTAGCCCGTGAATGGTAGAATGCGATCCCGATCCTCGCTTTAATTTAATCTAGCGTAACTTCTCTTTTTGTTTATTCACGATAACCACCCTATCACCTTTTCTTTTATTTATTTTACAACACTTTTATTCTTGAAGTAATTAAAACAATTAAAGTCTAAAATTCAATCACTCCCTGTGGATTTACGATACCCGACTTACCGCTGTGCTTTCTTGTCAAGTGTAGTAGTATATTAGGTTTCTTTGTATCGCGGCGGCGAAACACACGACGATTTTGCACTTTACACGCGCACACTTTTTCCGCCCGGTCACAAAATGGCGCCGTTGCCGGGGAGTGTGTTTTAGATAGTGATTGCTTTATTATTTCATAGTATTTTTCCTTTCCTATTTGTATTCTTTGTTTTAACCTTTTTTGCAGGATTTCATACTTTGAGCGCTAAGAAACTTTGATTCGCGGTTGCTCACTTTATTTCTCGGATTTTCCATCTGCAAACACCGAGGTAATCATGTCCTATTATTATAGTTATTACGGTTATTCTAATGATTCATACTTTGGGGATAGTTTTCAAGTTTTCCATTTTCAATATTTTCTTGAAAATGAAAGACTTGAAAACATTTTTCGGAATGAAAATCGTTATTGGGAGCTTGAGTTGGATTCATTATTCGAATCTAATGATGATTCTTATTTCATTACTTTCGAAGACGAGTTTCAACCAAATGAGGAGTCCGAGGCTCTTGAGCCGAGGAAGCCTACTTTGGAAGAAACTTTGCTTCTTTACTCCCAAGGTTTGGAAAGCCTAAATGATGCTGGAACGAGACTTGGTGCACTTTGCGATGAGATGAATTCTTATGCACAAAACAACGAGGAGGTGGAAACTTGTGTTTCACCTCAATTTTTCAGAGAATTTCTCATCGAATGTGAATCTTTCTCCTCCGAAATTCAATCTCCTTCTGACGATGAGTCGATTGAGATTGAATTTGTTTCATCACCATATACGTTTTCTGTCATCGAACCATTAGAATTACCGGTTGATTCCTATGAGTCGGTAGAAACTTTTAAAACTTCTACACTTTTTTCCGATGAGGACTTTTTACCGGACTTGTTTTCGATGGATCCTATCCCCGTGTGTGCACTATCTCCCATTCCACTTGAAAAAACTTTGGGAGATGAGTCGATTTTTCTTGGATCTCTAGTGTACCTTTCCCCCTTATTATCCAAATCCCCCATCGTTCGCCCAAAATTTCAAATTGGCGATGGTTCACTTTTTTCACCACCCACATGCCTTCCGTTGTTCAAACGGAATTCATATCTTCCGGGAGGCATGTTCGCTTTGGAGGGTCCACCGTTGATCTTTCAAAGTCAAATCCCTTTTTGGGTGGACCCTCAACTATTTAGACTTCTAGTGTATAGTTAGTGTGAAGCCTAAATAGTAGGTTGTAAATAGTTAGCTTTTTAATTTTCTTTCTTTCCTATTTTTCTTTCCTTTTAATTTAGTCTAGTGTAATTAGTTAACTTTTTGTTATTTGTTTTTGCTATACTCGGTACTAACTTGTTTTGTAGATTTCATTGGACTCGTGTTTATGGAGATCTTACCAATTTTGGGTAATATCGTTCTTTTCCTCTCTTTGTGTTGTGTTCTTAATGCGCATTGAGGACAATGCAACATTTAAGTTAGGGGGTGTAGGATATTCTATCCATTTCATGTGTAGTCCATGGATTTGCTCACATTTAGTTACTAAGTATGCCTTTTTGTGAAAAATTTAAAAATTTTCAAAAATATTTTCTTTCTTTTTTCTCCTTTTTTTTGGGCATTTTGCCTTGTTTCCAGTGATAAATTTCAATAATTGCCCGATCCAATAGACAACTCAATGATTCATGTTCTCGATTTTAGAAGTTATTAGACTTTAGTCCTCAAATCATTGATATTGTGAATAACTTCATGAATTAAACTTTATCCCATGAGCATATGCACTTTCCTTGTTATTTTGATTTGGTTTAAGATTTTTATAACTCGGGAATATTTTGTTGCATTGTATATACTTACACCGAGTAAGCTTTGTACCTTTCGTCGTTTGTGAGTGTTATACACTATTCTTTTCTCTTTGAAAACGTTGAATTCGTCGGTAATCTCTCTATTCTTTCATTTGATCGTTCATTAATTGAGTTTATATCTTGAAATGTATTACTTGATCATGATTTTCATATATTGTTTTGACTCGAGAATTGCGTAAACTTTTGGAAATGATCATAGGCCATCTTTGTTATATCACCCATATTAGCCTTGACCTCACCCTTATATGTCTACCCTCGTTAACCCCTTTGAGCCTAAATATAGCCTTTCGTTTCATATCCCCATTCCCATAACCAACTCCGCATTGGAGTTTTAGCCTATATATACACTTTCCTAACCTTTGTTTGGAATAATACTTGGGATTGAATGATGTTATTGTAGTGTGGTTGCAATTTAAGCATATGAGAGTTTGAAAAGTAAGGAAAAGTGATGTGAAAAAAAAGTGAAGAAAAAGAGAAAGCAAAAAGCAAAAGAAAAAAAAAGAAAAAAATGAGAAAAAGAAGAAAAGAAAAGAAAGAGAAAGTTGTAAATGTTGTGTATAGTGTTCAATAAGCTTTGATTACTCTCCCCGGTGATATATCTAATGCTTGTTTTGGAACTTGTTTTCCAATTTTTGATATTGCCCACATTTTTCCATTATCCCGAGTTTTCATCCCGAACACTTTGAATCCGTACATACATTCCTTCATTTCGTACCCTAGCCTATCCTACATTACAATGCTATTACAAGTCCTATGTGATCTTAGGTTGATGTAATTCAAAAGTTTAAATAGTTTTGATAATCTGTGAAAATGCATTTCGCCTCTTTTAGTGAGTGGTATCTTTAATTGAGATTGCAAGTTTTTCATTTCCTATATAGCGTTCCTCATTTGTGACATGTGCGCGGCCTAGTTTCCATTTACATTTACTCTTTATGCCCGCATGTCCCATGTATTACCTCCCTTTTCATAGTGAATTCATTTGTTGAGCGTAATTCCCGTGAGGATTGAATGTATTCTTGATTTGATTAGTATCCGGTTTATATAAGTTTTTCACCAAATCACACTATGCATGTGCTTTCCCCCCTCCCACTTTTAAAGTTTCAATTCTATGAGGTGCATTCAACTTGTTAATAACGACGGACTTTAGCTTGAATTCGTTCAATATGCTAATAACATGTTTGAAATCTTTTTCATTGTTGTTGAGTTTGTCGCATGTTGGGTTGGGCATATTTTGAGGAAACCATGTGATGTTTGTGGGTTTCATCCCTGAAAACCCTCACGAGACGACACTCGTCCACTAGGGTAACCTAGGGGTTTAACGGCTTATTGCATATGCTAAATGCAATCGTTCGCCCGCGAAAGTAGCCTTATCTTTTTATTGCTTTTATACCATACTTTTGTTCCTTCTCGTTCTTTTGGTTTGCTTGTAGTTCTTGTTGTTTCCTATTTCATTGCTAGGGACTAGCAATGTGTAAGTTAGGGGGTGTGATGCGTCGCAAATATTGCGTATTTCACCCGTTAACCTACGCGTTATTAGCCCCCTTGGGTATCTTAATCCCTATATTTATGCTCGTTAACCAGACAACCTCGGATTCTATGTTAACATGTTTTGCAGGGGTTAATTGAGCTTTTGTAGGTATTTGGATGCTTAGTATGAAGTTCGGATGCATTCCGGCGAAGTTCCGTACACAACCGCACGTTCGAGGGCATTTTAGTCTTTTCACAGCTTGGGTTCCTGGCCCGACATCTCACGGAAGTTGTAGTCCTCCTCGCTAGCTTCGCGTGGCCGTGAACGGTGCGCAATTCTGATGCATAACGAAGAAGTTACGGCGTTTCTTGCGGAGGAAAAACAAGAAAGAAAAAGAGGAGAAGGAGAAGAAGAAGAAGAAGAAAAGAAGCAGGGGCTGCTGCTGCTGCAATCTGCCCTGCTTGATTGATCGATCGACGCTTTTGTTCGATCGATCGACCTTTCAAAATTATCGATATTTTCCCTTGGTCGATCGATCGACCAAAGGGGTCGATCGATCGATCCCCTGTTTTTCTGCAGATATTTTCTTTTCTTTTCTTTCTTCTTTTCTTTTATCCAACTTACTATATTAGCCAATTTTTGTTGTAATAACAGAGAGACCAGCCCTTATACGATTTTAGCTTAGTTTAGTTAGGGTTGGAGGGGATTTGCTTGGTTCTTCTTCTTCCTCTCTTGGATTGACACACTAATTGGTTGTAAGATTGACTATTCATCTTCCCTCTCCTTTAATATAGTTGTATTTCATTCTTTCCTTGCTTTCTAGATAATTTCCATGCTTTCTAATTAGGTTTTCTTGCTTTAATTTATTGCTTTCTTAGTTAATTAGTGTAATTTAGTTTAATCATGCTTAGTCCCTAGATATATAGGTTCGGGATTGCGTTTCCGCCATTTTCGGGTTCGGACCTCGAAATTTAGGGTTTCGTGTAAAATCGCATTTAATTGAAACCGCGCGTATTAAAGTCGGATTATTATGCGTTTAACTTTCTTTGTCATGCAACGTTAGTGTTTATAGCGATTATCCGAATTTAATCCGCGTGTGACCATTTTTCAGTTAAATATTTTATCTCGCAACTTTGGGTTAAATTCCTTCTTGCGTGATGTTTATGCTTAATTGAAAATGCTCGATTAAATGTTTTCGAACCCAAATTCTAATTAGTAGTTGTTTAGCCCGTGAATGGTAGAATACGATCCCGATCCTCGCTTTACTTTAATTTAGCGTAACTTCTCTTTTTGTTTATTCACGATAACCACCCTATCACCTTTTCTTTTATTTATTTTACAACACTTTTATTCCTGAAGTAATTAAAACAATTAAAGTCTAAAATTCAATCACTCCCTGTGGATTTACGATACCCGACTTACCGCTGTGCTTGCTTGTCAAGTGTAGTAGTATATTAGGTTTCTTTGTATCGCGACGGTGAAACACACGACGATTGTGCACTTTACACGCGCACACTTTTTCCGCCCGGTCACAGATCCTTTAACAAAATATATACCTGGTGAGCTAGTGGTAAGTTCATCACGGGGAATGGGCCTAAAGACTATTAAAACCTTAAAAAAGTCACCTTAATGCAAACCCAACCTAAATGACTGGAGATCCTAAGAATTAGGTTCAAAGGGATAACTTAATTATGTGTGACTCAGCTAGCACTGTGAAGTTAATCATTTCCTTCCATTTCAAAGATGAATTAGTGAACAAACTGTCGCGTGTATTAGGATAAACTCTATTGTTAATGAGTTTTATGTGTTTAATATAATGGTCAAAATGGGTATTAGATGGATACTCATTATAGGAATCACCTCTATGAGTGACAAGGGGCAGCTTCTATGAGTATGACGAAGGGTAATTCTCTAATACACTCATGAAACCAGGAGGTTCCTAATGCCAAAATGGGCATAACAATGAGAACTAATAATCTTGGAAAGGTATTATGTGAATTTTATTATTTGAGTTTACGCAAAAAAAATCATCAATTCAAAACATCGCATTCATTGATCATCTAGTAAAATCGAAAGTCTTTCAAGAGAAAAGATTTAAGACCCTAAGCTATCTTTTTTATTCAGTGTCTTTTCTCGTACTCTCTTTATATATATCTCTATACTTGTTTGATTCTTTTCACCCAAATTTCATTCATGTGGGGGATTGTTGGATAAGTTGTATTAAAAATACAACTTTTAGTGGTTAAGATAACTTTGAGACTAATTTTTGGTGGGACTTACACAACAAATTTGACGGGTCAAAGTACCTACGTGATCTGTACTGAGAGAAGAATAGTGTGATATACTCATTTTTTCAAAACGATTAAGGAATGAATGACAAATTTGGTCTCAAAGTAATCCACTTGACCACAAGCTACTTATTGTAGCTAATATACAATCTCGTCCCACACTAGAAAAATGTGAGAAAGTGAAAAAATTAATATACCCAAGGTTGGGACCAGGTATTGGATACCTTTGGGGTGTTACAACTCTTTGAGGGGGAAGCAACCTATACTATGCAAGGTCTAGCTTTGGGCCAAAAGCTCACATGCGCGTGCGTGCGCCGTCACTATCGTCTGACCCGGCCTTGTACGGGAGAGTTAGTCGTGGGTCTTCTCTTGAGTAAATACTAATTTTTTGGGCAAAATTTAATAGGGCTTTTAGGATTAATTCTTGGGCCAGTTTTGGTTTTCCAATACGAATAAATTTTAATTAATAAACTAGTCTTAAACCATGTGCGATGCGCGGGCGTGTTAAAGTTTTATATATAATATGCTGTTTAATTTGTTTTACAAAAGTAAATGTGTATGTCAATTGCAATTATAAATAAATAAATAAAATGATAATGATGATTTTGTCAAAATTAAAGTAAAAAAATTTCTGATACCATTTGAAAGAAATTACTTTAGAATATTAAAATAATAAAAATAAATCATAATTGAATGAGAAAATGTTGGAAAAGCAAACCAACTAATTCTTGAGTAATGGTGGAGTGGATTCTTATAATTTATCTCATAAACGCCCAAATTCAATCAAAAGTATATATTTTAAATTATAATATATTCTCTCATTGCCATCCTTTTTGTAGATATAAAATAATATCTTAGATGGTATGTGAGAGAATAGAGGAGATATTCCAAGGAAAAATGAGAATAATATATATCACAAAACTAAATTTAAGGTTCATAGTCAAAATAAGGTATTAAACAACGTTTTTGAAAAAAACATTGCCAATACCTAAATAATAATTTCGTACCATTAATTAGTTATCCAATTAGTTTAAGAATATCAAGAGATTGTACATTACATTTATTTACAAACTCTAAGGTAATCCAATTAGTTTAGGGACAAAAAATATATTTGTATTAAAAAAAGGTCAAAACATATCAGTTTTTAAGCACCTTAAACACTGACATATTTTGATCGTTTTTTTTAACATAGAAAAAAAATCATTTTGAATTGATTTTTTTATGACTTCCTCGAAATGTTTAAAAAACCATAAAAAGTCAACTCAAATTTTTTTTTTTTACTATTTTGAAAAAATGATTCGTATTTTAAAGTTTACTAAGTGAGGTTTTTTTTAGAGATTTATCCTAAAAATGATGGAAGCTCTAAGGTTTAATAATAATTAGAAGAAGGTAAAAAAGAGAAAAAACGTTGTAAATTTATAAAGAAAATCAAAAGTTGCGATGATTTAAAATGCCAACATTAAATATAGGACATGTGGTGCAATAATATTTGGAGACACCATTTTTATATTATAATATTAGATTATGCTAAATAAAATATCGATATTTTAATTATTTTTTTAATTTAAAACATGAGTTAATTTGGAGCATTGAAAGGTTGTGACTGTTTCAAACAATCACGTTTTTTTTTAGAAAATGATATCCTTTCAAGGCTATATATACAAGGGCTCATTCCCAATTTTTCGTTGAAAAAAAAAATCCTTTTATTCCTAGCTTTGTGTTCCTTAAAAGTTATAGAGTTTATCACCATTGTTGGTTCGTGGAATTTCCACATCCCAGTGCTTCATGAGGTTGTCGAAGAACTTTTTAGTATGGGAGAAAGACACCCATTTTTCTCATTGCAAGCGTCGTAGCGGAGGTGAATTATGTCTTTAGGAGAGATTGTTTAAAGATCGAACCGTTCTTAATCTTTTAAGTGATTGAATAAATCACGAATTGTAAGTTCTACCTTCGTTTTTTATTTTTGAATAGCATATTTTTTTTAATATTTTCATTTTAAAGTTATTATTTTGATATTTACTAAGTATATTACAGATTACTTATATATAAAATGAACAAAAATATTATGATAAAATTCTTTCTATATTTGTAATTGAATTGTGTTTACTGGGTTCTTACTAGGTACACTGTCTATAAATATAGAACTTTATTACAATTAAAACAACAATAGTTTTACATCTTATAGTTTTTTTTATTAACTTAGAATAGACAGTGTTATTAAATGGACTACAATTTATTTTGATATAACTTGGTAAAACTATTTCATTAAATTACAGAAAAGATGGCTACATTGTCATCTAAAAATGTGCATGTTACTTTTCCGTCGAATGAGTTGTCTATTAATTTTTTGACTACCATTTTTATTACTCATATATAAAATTGATAGAAATGGTAAAAATTTAATGGTTATAATTTTAAAAGATGTAAAAAAAAAGATGTTAATTTACTAAACAACCATGAATCTTGCAAAGTTTATTAGTGAGTATGCTCCTTTGATAAATGATAATGAAATAGATAAGACAACTTTGGTTACCGTGGAGGTATGGAAACTTTAAGATTTCATTTGCAAAAACTATATCCTTAATGGATTGGAAAATACATTATATAATGTGTAAATCCCAATCAAGAGCACTAAATTTCTAGGGCAGTCTTTGGATATAAAGTATAAAACAGACGATGCTGCCATGAAGAAATTCCCTGTCACTGGATTCCTAGATTTTAATATGTCAGATTCAAGGATTGTCATAAGCGAAGTCCAAGATATTTAATTAATATTTTATGAAATAAGTGCTGGATATATGGTGTTAAGAGAAACATTCCAAGTTGTAGAGATTATTGAAAAATTACTGCCATCTTGGTGTGACAACCTGCTTATCAAAATAAGAGGTGGCCAACCCGATACTCCAACAATAACAGGAATCATAGATGGACCATTCTCGGCATCACGATAATATACTAAGTATACGGGATATCCACCCTTGATTTTGGAAAACGGATTGTTAAAATTTTGTTTTATAAGTTAAAGAAAGCATTTAAACAACCCAATTTAAAAGAAAGGTGGATAACCAAAAGACTTATATTACATCCGCAATAAGTATACAACAAAAAAACCGAATATGCTGTCGGTCAACAGTCTTTTTAAACCACAAATAACAAGTTAATTTAAGTTACATAATACATTTCATTAGGCAATTACAAAAGCTATGGGCCACACGCCCGAATAAATAACCCGATCATAACTAGAGTACAAAAATGGAGGCGTCTATAACAAAATATCCCATGACATCCGCAAAGTGTTGCGGCTCCACGACATCGGAATATGAAAAGTCAGAACGGGTGTCCTTGCGGCGGAGCACCTGAGAGAATAAAAGATTCATGCAAAACAAGAAATATGAACGGGTCAGGGCCCGATTTTATATGATCACCAGATGAATAAAGAGTATAACAGTTATGAACAGTTAATCATCATTGATAATGATAAGAATCTATATACTAAAACTTAGAGCATAAACTAAAGCAATTATTATGAACATAAGTTTTAATTCAATTACAAAAGAGGATATGAACAAATATTATTAACTAAAAACTTCCCTCCTTTACACTATTTCATTTCATCGTTCCATATCACATTAGGAAACGTATATAAAGCCCTTAACTTCTTATAGCATTTTATCATAAATCAAGTCCCACTTGAATAAGAATAGTAATATTCAATTATATATAACGATTCTAAGATCTTCCTTCCGAGTTTCCCCACTGGACGCGCCCCTAAATGACTATCATCTTCCAGGGCCTATCAAACAAGACAACCCGGGCATCCAACACGCAAGGTCGGTAAGTGGCCATATACCTTCGACAGTGAGTCATAACCACACCCTGAATTACCTCACTTCTAACAATAAATACACAATACATAATAACTGGTCCTATGGCCGAGGAGTATATTTGCCCTGCATTCACTAGCCAGGGGACTTCACCTCATGCGCGTACTTCCCCTATGATAGCATTTAGAGAGGTGTGTTTAAGTAAATTAACATTTACAGTTTTATTCCCATTTTAAAATATACATTACATTTTATCCGGAGCCATACGTAGTTTCTGCCATCATTATCGTCTCGATGATTAATCGACCTCTTATTCATTCTCCAAGAATTTATGGTGTTACTATAACCCACCAAGTCTAACATACCTCAGTTGAGCTTCTAAAGTCCCCCAATATAACCTTACAACTCCTAGTCTCACATTAAATTAACTAAAGGAAAATAATACTCTTTCATCAATTTGGAGATCCCTGGAACAAGCCCTATTTAAGACATTTCTAATATAGGGTAGTTACCTAACTCATCTAAGACTCTAGGACTCTAAGTTTACTTCATAAGAGAAGGTTCCTAGGTCCTAAGCCTAAAAGAAAAGGGTAAAAATTGAGTTAGAAAAATAACTCAAAAAATAAGATTTCGAATCGATTCGCCCAAGGGCTAATCGATTTGCCTAAAAGCAAATCGATTCGGATGGAGAACCCAACTTTCTGTCTCAACCGAATCGATTCGGCCTTAACCCGAATTGATTCGGATCCCCAGACCTATAGCCTTACCCCCTTAGCGAATCAATTTGCTGAAAGGGAGAATCGATTCACCCCTGCGAATTTGCCATGAATGGGCTATGGGCTATGGGCTATGAACCCTAGTTTTCCCCCAAAACCCATTTCTACTCCAACCAATATCATTAATTCAACCAACCTAAACATAAATTCATCTAACTACTATAATTTACACAAATAAACCTCTAAATCAACTTCTAAGGGCTTAAAACCTACAAATCCCTCAAAATCCCAAAGTTGTTGAACCATAACACCTACACAACAATCAATACAATTTATTCACCCTAAACCATATATTAGCAAGTAAGAAAACTTGCCTTGAGGTTGAGATTTCAGATTTCCCTTGGTAGCAACAACTCCAATCTTCAATCTCCAATTTTCTCCCTTTTCTTCTCTTTTTCTCCACAACTCTCTTCTTCTCTCTTTGTCTCTAGGTTTAGTAAATACACACTTAAGAGAATAAAATGAGGTGCAAGACTTAAATGTGCATCTCTCCACAATTCCCATGTCTAAATGTAAATATACCACTAAAATGACTCGTAACTACACATTTAAGTCAAAACCAGCCAAAAGTTCCCGGAACCCAAAAACACAATATGACACTTATTTTGACTATCTCGCACATTTTGGGACTAACTACGCCCTCTAAATTAGCATCCGAAAATATTTAAATCACTTCAAGTCACGGTTGCATCTATACCATAATTGTCGTCAAAAGCACACGACACTATAAAACGTAACATGATGATATTTACATACACGTAACAGTAAATATTCAACAATCTAGTAAATATTCTCTTTTAACTCATTTAATTAATATTTACTCCATTATCCAATATTTTATATAATTACTTCACACAGTAAATTAGTATAAAATAAATTTCTCAAAAGTGAGGGTTGTTAAACTTGGAAGGATAAAAGTATTTGAATCATAAATGAAAATAAATGGGGCTCGAAAACCTAATTATTCAGTTAATGATAGAAGATGATAACCGAGTGTTTGAAAAGAAAATTAGTAATCATGCTATGTCGACAAAATCCAACGTGATAGAGGATGGGCACAAATCCAACAAGAAGAGGAAGAACGACAATAAAGGCAAAAATCAAGGAGGGGTACCATAAAGAAGTTATGGAAATGGTGCTTTAATAGCAACACGAAAGGTAATAGGGCCAAGGATTATCGCAAACCAAAGAAGAACGATAACGTCAAAGAAAGGCACCTCACGCTAACATGAGTGAAACTGATAAATTGTTTAATGATCTTAGAGATATACATCTCTTTGCAGTTGTCTCCGAAGTGAATTTGGTGGGCAACACCAAAAAATGGTGGGTTGATACCGATTCTACATAAAAATATGTTCATAACCTAACAACCAACTTCAAATGGATAACAACTATTTGTGGGAAAGTCCTTAACCTCGAAGGTTGAAGGCTAAGGCAAAGTCGTGTTGAAAACTACATCGGGAAAACATATCGCAATCAATGATGTTTTACATGTGCTAAACATTCATAGAAATCTTAGTTCTGGATCCGTGTTAAGCACGAAAGGGTTTAAGATTATCATTGTTGAAGATAAATTTTTTCTCTCCAAAGAGTAAATGTATGTAGGGAAGGGCTATATGTGGATGTGATGTTCAAAATGAACGTAATGACTTATGTACCAAAAATTAATGACAACAATAATAATATGATATCTTCTGCTTATATCTTATGTCTATGAATGTGTTGCATGGTAGACTAGGACATTTTAATTATAGTACTTTTAGCAAATTAATTCACTTAGAATTGATTCCTAAATTTGACATTGTTACAAATCATAAATGTGAAACCTGTGTAAAATCTAAATTAATGCAAACATTTTTCCATTCAATTGAAAGAAGTAGTGAACCCTTATTTAATTCACACTTATATATGTTATTTAAAAGTTGTTCAAACTCGAGGTGGAAAAACTACTTTATTACCTTTTTGGATGATTGCATTAGATATTCTACACCTATATATTAAGGAGAAAAGATGAAGCAATTAAAGTATTCAAACAATATAAGAATGAATTTTAGAATCAACTCGTCAAAACTATCACGGAATTAAAAAGTGATAATGGTGGCGAATATGAATCTCCTTTGAAAGAAATATGTTTAGACAATTTCATTATTCACCAAACTATTGCTCCTTACTCACCTCAATATAATGCCATTATCGAAAGCAAAAATAGAACTCTAAAAGATATGATGAATGGTATATTGATAAGTTATGGGTTATCCCAGAACATGTGGGGGGAATCATTTCCTTTCGCTAACTATATTCTTGACAAATTGATTCATAATAAAACAAGTAAGGTACCTATGAATTGTGGAAAGGTTGCAAACATTCTTACAAATACTTGAAATTGTGGGGTTGTCTTGCAATGGTATTGATTCCCGAACCTAAAAGGGTGAAGATATGTACTAAAAGTATTGCATGTATATTCATTGGTTATGCTAACAATAGTAGTGCATATCGATTCCTCATGAATAAATATGACATTTCTAACATTCATGTTAATACTGTTACAGAATCCAAGAATGCATCATTTTTGAAAATATATTTTCTTATAAGAGTGCACAAGAACCAAGTTCTCATAAAATAACTCTCAAGGCTATGAATAATGATTCTCGAAATGTCACTAAGGATAATAAGCATGAACCTAGATGTAGAAAAAGATATAAGACATAAAAATCTTTCGGTTTGGATTTTCTAACTTATATGTTAGAAGGTGAGCCTCAAAGTTTCAAAGAGGCTTTGTCCACTCTAGAATCTTCATATTATAAGGAAGCTATTAATTGAGAGATTAAGTCCATTATGAAAAATCATACATGGGAAGTGGTATATCTTCTACTATGAACGAAGCCCTTATGATGTAAATGGATCTTCACAAGGAATATGAAAGCTAATGGATCAATCGGAAAATATAAGGCTAGACTTGTTGCTAAAGGATATAAGAATATTGAGGGAATAAATGTTTCGACACATATTCACTTGTAATGAGAATTATATCCATTCGAATGTTAATTAAAAATATATAATTTGGAAATACATCAAATGGATGTAAAAAATGCTTTCTTAAATGGTGAATTAGATGAATAAACATATAAGGAACAACCAAAAGGTTTTAAGGCTCCTCAAAATGAAAGAAAAGTTTTCAAACTTGTCACATCTCCTTATGGTTTCAAATAAGAACTTAAACAATGGCACGAAAAATTTGACAACATAATGAAGTTAGATGGTTTCTAGATAAATGATTATGATAAATGCATTTATTTTAAAGTCACTCAAAGGGGACATGTCATTGTGTGTGTGTGTGTGTGTGTGTATATATATATATATAATATGGTATCATTGGAAGTAATAATGATATCATTAATGCTACGAAACAAATATTGACTAGTAGATTTGAAATGAAATATTTGGGACTAGCAGATGTTACTCTAGGAATTAAGATTATTAAAACTTTCAAATGACTCAGTTTGTATTAATATCATTATGTTGAGAATATAATTTAAACGTATAATATATGTGAATAGACTCATGTGTGAACACATCCAACTCTTCACCTTACTATTTACAAAGGTGATAGTATATCTCAATTAGAATATTCTCGTATAATTAGAAGTTTGATGTATCTATTAAACTGCACTCGACCGGATTAGTATGCTCTATAAGTAAGATAATTTGATATAGGATTAATCTTGGAAAAGACTATTGGAAGGCCTTTATAAGAGTTCTTAGATATCTTATATACTCTTTAAAGGATAGACTGCATTACGAGAAATATCCAGTTACACTCGAAGGATACAATGATTACTCATGAAGGTGAAGTCGTGTCATGGAAATCCTAAAAGTAAACATGAATTGTAAGATCCACTATGGAATTTGAATTCATTTCTTTAAAAAAAGCTAGGGAAGAAGCAGGATGACTTCGAAACATCCTAAAGGAGATTCAAATTTAGCCAAAGCATGTTCCACCTATCATAATACATTTTGATATACAATATCCAATTGGAAGGACACAAAACATTAATTATAATGGAAAGTCATAAAATATACATCGCCGACACAAAATTTTTAGACAACTGCTCTTGAATGGAATTATTTCCATTCACTACGTAAAGTCATAGAAAAATATTGGGGATCCACTAACAAAAGTTATACTTAGAGAGTTAGTGGTAAGTTCATTACGGGTAATGGGCCTAAAGCCTATTAAAACCTAAAAAGAGTCACCTTAGTGTAAACACAACCTAAATGATTGGAAATCCAAAGAAATAGTTTCAAGGGAACAACCTAATTATATGTGACTAAACTAGCACTGAGAAGTTAATCACTTCCTCCCATTCCTACAGTAAGTCACTGCACAAACTGACACGCGTATTAGGACAAACTGTTGTTTTAATGATTTCTATATCTTGAATATAATGGTTAGGTTGGGTATTAGAAGGATACTCTTTTATAAGAATCACCTATACGAGTGAGAAGGGGATGCTTCTATGAATATGATAAAGGCTAATTTTCTAACACACTCATGAAGCCAGGAGGTGTCCAAGCCCAAAATGGGCATAACAATGAGAACTAATAATGTTGGAAAGGCATTGTGTGAATTCTATTATCTTAATTTACATAAAAAGTTGATCAATTCAAAATATCTCGTTCATTAGTCAACTAGTAAACTCGATAGTATTTTACTATATAAGTTTCAATGTCATAAGATATCTTTTTGATGCAGTGTCTTTTGTCGATACTATCTCTACATTTGTTTGATTATTTTAACCCAAATTTCATTCATGTGGGGGATGGATGGATAAGTTTTACTAAAAAATAATATTCATCTTGGTTAGGTAACTTTGAGACTAATTTTAGATGGGATCCACACATTAAATGTGATGGATTAAAGAACCTACATGGTCCTTGTAACAACCTGAATTTTTAAATGGGTATTTTTAAATTAATTTTGAAAAATTCGAGGAAAATAAATTTTTGGATTTAATTATTTTTTATAATTAAATATGTTGAGTTTGATTATTAAGAAGTTGAATTTTAATCGGTTTTGAATTTGGATTTAAAATGATGTTTTAAAAGAGTTTTTAACATTTAGGCCTTTCATTTTAACACGCTGGCATAATCATTTTTCCTGAGGGTTTGATAGATCGACTCAGGGAGTCGATCAATCGACTATGCCTAGATTTGAGTCGACCGATCTGTTTTGAAGAGTTGGAGCCTTTATAGATTATTTCCTCCCTTATAAAGAGAGGTCGTGGGTAGGAGTTTTTAACCAACTTTTAACAACACAAAAATGCAGTAGACCCTTTATATTTCCTCTCCCTCTATATGCAAATCCTAGCCCCTATTTTATTTAATGTTCAACCTTAGATTTGGAGGCCTATTTGGGGTTATTTTGTTCTGGGGCTAGAATGTGATTTGATTATTTTCTCAAGAGGAACGTGATGGTGCGATCAGATTTAGAGGCTAAAATTATGTGATGATTCATGTGATGATTTTAAGGTATGGGATTTATACAATAAGCTCCTAACTTCTCTAGAGAGTATTCTGTTTGTTTTCTGTGTCGGTTGCACTCATAATTGAATTGTGATATTCATTTGAAATCTGAATAACTGTTGAAATCTATAATATTGTGATATATTATGTTGTGATTTGAGCATCGTGTCATGAGATTTTAATATGGCACAGAGAATGGGCACATGCCAATAGTCCCACAAATCGGTATATGGCTTTGAGATGCATAGGGGAGGTGAGGTGAGGCCTGGTGACCCATTGATGTGTTATTGAGAAATTAATATTGATGTAATTCTTGAGTAATGCATTTTATTTGTATATATGTGATTCGTATTGTTGCGATTTATTCATCGTACTAATTATTTTTGAGCATCTATTCCTGTCATATTCTGTACTTCCTCGTATTTTCTTTTGGTGGTAGTTTAGCGTGGATTGGGACGCTATGTACTATTTTGGAGAATTATTTTAGAGCTTGGATTGGAAGTTGTATTTTGATGTATAATTTAGTGGTGTAATTTTAGTTGGAGAATTTTGAATTTAAGAGAAACATTATTGTCATCATTATCGTGGAAATAGAAGAATTATGGATTTGTTATATTTAAATTGTGGATCGAGGACTTTAGGGTTGTGATTTTTGGGAAGTAGAATCGAGTAGCATTTTATTTGAGCGTTGAGTTTCTTCGAATTTCGAGGATGAAATTCCTTTGCTAGTGGGGAAGTATGTAACAACCCGAATTTTTCAAAGGGTATTTTTAAATTAATTTTGAAAAATTCGAGGAATATAAATTTTTGGATTTAATTATTTTTTTTACAATTAAATATCTTGAGTTTTATTTTTGAAAAGTGGAATTTCAATTGGTTTTGAATTTGTATTTAAAATGATGTTTTATAAGAGATTTTAACATTTAGGACTTTCATTTTAACGCGCTGGCATAATCGTTTTCGTGAGGGTTCGATCGATCGACTATGCCTATATTTCAGTTGATCGATCTGTTTTGAAGACTTGGAGCCTTTACAAATTCTTTCTTCCCTTATAAAGAGAGGTCGTGGGTTGGAGTTTTTAACCAACTTTTAACAACACAAAAATCCAGTAGACCCTTTATATTTCCTCTCCCTCTATATGCAAATCCTACTCCCTATTTTATTCAATGTCCAACCTTAAATTTGGAGGCCTATTTGGGGTTATTTTGTGTTGGGGATGGAATGTGATTTGATTATTTTCACGAGAGGAACGTGATGGTGTGATCAGATTTAGAGTCTGAAATTATGTGATGATTCATGTGATGATTTTAAGGTACGGGACTTACACAATATGCTCTGAACTTCTCTCGAGAGTATTCCGTTTGTTTTTTGTGTCGATTGCACTCATAATTGAATTGTGATATTCATTTGAAATCCTTATAACTGTTGGAATCTATAATATTGTGATATAATATATTGTGATTTGAGCAACGCGTAATGAGATTTTAATATGACAATGAGAATGGGCACCTGCCAATAGTCCCACAAATCGATATATGGCTTTGAGATGCCTGGGGAGGTAAGGTGAGGCATGGTGACCCATTGATGTGTTGTTCAGAAATTAATATTGATATAATGCTTGAGTAATGCATTTGATTTGTTTATGCGATTCGTATTGTTGCGATTTATTCACCGTGCTAATTATTTTTTAGCATCTATTCCCGTCATATTGTGTATTTCCCCGTATTTTCTTTTAGTGGCAGGTTAGCATGGATTGGGACGTTATATACTATTTTGGAGAATTATTTTAAAGCTTGGATTGGAAGTTGTATTTTGATATATAATTTAGTTGTGTAATTTTAGTTGGAGAATTTTGAATTTTCAGAGAAACATTATTGTGGAAATAGAAGAATTGTGAATTTTTTATATTTAAATAGTGGAAATATAGATTCTCTATACTCATTATGGATGGTTTTAGTTAGTTTTTATCGTAGTAGCACGCCGCGTATCTTTTCGGGCGCGCAGGGTGTTAAAGTTCTCACATAGAGGATAATAGCGTGATATATTCATTTATTCAAAATGGATAAGGAAGGAATGACAAATTTGGACTCAAAGTAACCCCCTAGAACACAAGCTAATTAGTGTAGCTAATGTAGAAGTATCGTCACACATTGGAAAAATATGAGAAAGTGGTAAAGTTAATATACCCCAAAGTTGGGACTAGAAATTGGATGCTTTTGGGGTATCCCAACTCTTTGAAGGGTTAAGGTCTTACATTATCCATGGTTTGGCTCTGACACAAAATCCCACATGCATGTGCATGAACCTTCGTCGTCGTCTGGCCTGCCCTATGTCTAGGTCTGTGGGTTGTAAGTCTGTTTTGAGTAAATATTAACTTTTTGGACAAAATTTGATAAAGCTTTGGGATTAATTTTTGAGCTAGTTTTGGATTTCCAACCCAAATTAGTTTTAATTAATTAATTAATAAATTATGCTAATTAAAATGATGACATTTTAATTATTTTAATTAATTTAAAATGTGAAACCTTTTCAAGGCTAAATATACAAGCCTTCCTGTCCAGTTTTCTCAGAAAAAAAAAATTCTTCTTTTCTTAGCTTTGCCTTCCTTAAAAGTTAGAAAGTTAATCACCATTGTTGGTTCGTGGAACTACACCAGTGCTTCCTGTGCTTGTTGAAGACCATTTTTTCCTAGGAGATAAGTGCATATTTTTCCTACTCTAAGCACCGTAGTGGGGGCGACTTCTATTTTAAGAAAAACTTTTTAACGATCGACTCGGTCTTACTCGTCTAAGTGATTGAATAAATCACGAACTGTAAGTTCTACCTTCGTTTTATATTTTTGAATAGCATACTACTTTAATATTTTTCTTTTAAAATTATTGTTTTGACTTTTAATTAGTATATTATAAGCTATTTATAAAATGAACAACAAGCATTACATCCGGTCATCCTTTTTGGAACAATTACGTTGCATTGTTTTATGTTTTGCAAAGGCGAAACCACTTAGAGGTGCTAAGACTGGACCAGTCTAATTGGTTGACGAAATCGATATTGGCCACTCTTGGTTCTATTGACTTCGGTTGGTGGGAGTTCAATCGCGATTCATAATTAGTACTACGCATTTTAACAAAAATCAAACTTGACACAAGATTATAAAATTTATCTATATATTTCGTTGCTAAATATACACAAACCAAAAATTGACATCATCCATTGACATAAATAATATATTATACTTGAATTCTCCTCAAGTATAAAATATTTTTGTGACAACCCGCTCCAAATAATAACGGGTGGCCAGCCTTATACTACATAAATCAGGTATCTCAGATGGTCCAGTCTCAACATCAACAGCTAAACACAGTAATATAAGGCTAACTACCCGAAATCATAAAGTGCGAATCGCCAAAAATTTAAAACTTTTATTTTACAACAACAACAAAACCAATAAGGCATACACCCAACAATAAACATCTAAATATAATGTGGAAAGTGCATGCTCCAATAATAAAAGAGTACAATACATTGTACAACCAAAAATACCAACAATGAAAATACCCGAATATGCTGTCGGGTAACAGACAATACAATAATCTGATAAATAAAATATGAAAGTGTTAATCTACAACACTTGAATACTAACTAAATACAACTGAATCCTAATCTAGATGTACAATAGATAGGAATCGGCTAAAGCAAAGTGCCGCAACAGTCCGCTACTGCCACAGCTCCACAAATCCTGAATGGAGGAATCTCAAAGGCGTCCTTGCCGGGGGACACCTGAAGTAATACAATATATATATATATATATATGCATGGGGGAGGAGGAATAGAAACGGGTCAGAACCCGAGTGTGAAAAACATTTATAGCAAGTGTATTAAAATGCATAATAATTATAAAAGCATTATTACATGATTTAACTGGAATCGAACACTCCATAGAAATTCAACTCACCTCTCATCTAAAGCGCGCACTAAGCGTATGCACGTGCCTCCAAAAAGGATGTTCGATTCTAATTAGGTAAGAGGATTCTAACTTAAACCCAAATAAAATATTTAAGTGAAACCATCTAACCTATCACCCGATTCTACATTTCTTTCTATACTTTAAGTTATATACATTATCTTTAATTCAATTGTTATAGTTATCTTTATAACGTTCATTTGTCGAACATATAAAGTTACATGGTCCAATCATGTCCACATCATCACAATATATCAACCATCTTATTTACTAGAATTTATATTCTAGTGATGCCCATATAAGGCATGAAACCATATATCTAATTATTATAGATGAGTTATTAGCATCAAGAGTTAAGGACTAAACTCCTCCCGATTCTCAACACGGTACTGCGTTTCGTGCGTGGGACGTCTCGCCGAAGCGAAATCCAAACAAGGAACCCCCCGTTACACTACTCCTGACCGTATGGATCCTCGGGGCTCATTATGCCCTCAATGCAAGATGCATGTAACCCAAATGATTATTATCCAATTTTAATTAATTAATATTCCCAATTCTCAACAGTACACGGCGTTTCATGCGTGGGACGTCTCGCCGAAGCGAAATCCAAACAAGGAACCCCCCCCCCCGTTACACTACTCCTGGCACTGTCGATTGTCGGGATAGGTGATATATATATATATATATATATATATATATATATATATATATATATATATAATTAATTATGAGCATTAAGGACTAAACTTATCCCCAAGTTCCAACATTACACTGCGGTTCGTGCGTGGGACGTCTCGCCGAAGCGAAATCCAAACAAGGAACCCCCCCGATACACTAATCCTGGCAATGTAGGTCATTAAGGTCGGTTATGCCCTTGACACCCAAAAACAAGCACAAGCAAATAATAACCATCCAACCGAGCTATAACTCGAAGGACGCAGGCTCACATGCTATCATCATCCAGCAGCCCATAAACGTAGCAAACTGGGGCCACCTGGTGGGGTTCAACGACACCCACCTCGTGATCTACTCACGCACACGACGTCCGGGAAGCGGTCATAGTTCCTAACCGGCAAGTGAGAGCGTCACATACCCCGACCTCTCACCCCCAAATAAATAAATATGTATATATGTCATTTTCTGACCACAAAGGACGACTATGACCTGGGGAATATCCACACCCTGCATATTTGTCAGGATGCTCACCCTCAACGCACGAGACTTCCCAATGATAGCAAGGAGGGGGTATGCTTAACATGTATATACACCATATATAAGGTATACATACATCCCACATAATAAAGATATACCGTTTTATAAGGTATACCTGAAACATCATATTCATGTTCATATTACGTACTTAGGCGTAGTTTGATTTACGTCATTGTTTAGTATACTCTCTCACGATACACTAATCGTTAATACTCACACATTTACCCCACTGTATGTGCTATACTAATTCTCGCTTGAAGCTCTCAAGTCGCTTCTAATAATGAGTTGTCTTTCAATACAATTTAGTTAGGGATATTCCATATCCTATTGCACCTTAATGTATTTCTCACATTGTGAGATATCTCTCAATTCAATCATTAATGAGGATATTTCTATATCCATGTATACATCAATTTGTATTTGTAGACATCCAAGCATAATCGGGTTCATTTCATTTAAGAACCCTTTAAAGTCATCCCAAAAGAAAGTGGGCTCCCCCACTTCGAAGATACCAAATTTTCAAATCGGAAATCCCCAAATTAAGTCTACATGACTCCAATGACCTCTTATAAGGGAAACTCTCTAAAAGTCTCCAAAACATAATCCAATTATCTCCTATAGAGATCCCCGATCGATAACCTCGAACAAAACGGAAAGAAATTCTCCTAAAAAAAAACTTTCCCTCAAAAGCCCTGTTTCCGAATCGATTCGGGCCTATTCCGAATCGATTCGGCCCAGCAAATCGATTCGGCCAGGAAGGCGAATCGATTCGGGTCATCAGACCTGGGACTGTGCCTCAGGCCGAATCGATTCGGCTGGAGTCCGAATCGATTCGGTCACCAAGACCTGGGCACCTGCATATTTCCGAATCGATTCGGCTAGGGGGCCGAATCGATTCGGCCCTGCTGAACCTCGAAAATGGCTACTGTTTAAGTAAGCCAAAATACCGAAAAATCATATTAATGGTTTTCTCTCCATTTCCTTCAACCCAATCACAAATATAACATTAATATTCATCCTAGAATACATAAAAACTACTTTCTAACCTTAAATCCATTTAATACACTATAAATCTAAGGTTTTTCTCAAAAGTTAGGTTTTAACATTTTAAACCTAAAACCCAAAAATCAATCCACAAATCATGCAATAAATGGTACACAACAATTATTTAGCAAGTTTAATCACTTGCCTCGGGTTCGTAGGGTCTGAATCCACCGGAAAATCCGCTTTCTCCCTCTTTCTCCTTCCTTTTCTTCTTCCTTCTTCTTCTCTCTTCTTTCTTTCCTTTTCTCTTTCTCTCTTTTGGGAGAAATATCTCCCGTAGGCTTTTTAAGCCTAAATCCGAAAATACACATCTTTAAATGATAATACACACTTTAAAAGGCTCGGTGACTTTAATTCGAGTCAAACGGTCCTATTTTATTTCGGACCCCAAATAGACCCCAAGTACAGTCATTTCGACTTTCTCGACCCTTCCGGAAACAATGGTACCCTCAGAAATTCCATTCGAGACACTTTCTAACAACTCCAAATTCTGACCTCAATTGCCAATTTTATTATTTCTCCAATAAAATATTATTTATCTCTCCCGAAATAAATAAATCATCGTCACCAAGACCTCGGGTTGTTACAAACTCCCCCACTTACAAGAATTTCGCCCTCGAAATTTAGCTAAGCCTAATTCTCCCAAAGCTCAACTAGTCCTAATCTACCCATTATTACTAATCGTATCTCCAAACTTCTAACTTCCCACAACGAATTGATTTAATTTACTTTATTATTAAGCGAATTATGAAGTAAACAAAACTTATTTCCATAACAAGGGTGCCCATACACCCTTTATAATTGAGCTTTATGCTCACAACCATCATAATGAGGCTTATTTGCCTCGAAAGTTTCACATTTCCAACAATAAGTAAGACTAAAATTTTAGTAGAGAAAATTTGAATGGTCCAAAGAAATAACTCCTCTCAATTCCTGACGATCGCCAATTTCGTGCGGGGGACGTCTCGCAAAAGCGAAATCCAAACAAGGAACCCTCCCAATACACTACTGTGTGACGACGTTGGGGATTGAGAGTTTGTTAGATCCGGACTTGAGTTTGAAAACATTTTTGTGGAAAATTTAGTTTGAAAGGGCCCGAAGGCCGATAAAAGTTTTATATTGAAAATAGTTTATTTTGAAAACAGTTTATATATAATCTAATATAAAATGCCTTATGTCCAACACAAGGTCTTTTAAATCATCATATGCATAACATATAGCTCACAAATATTATCATAATCAGGAGCTAAAATTTTACCTGCGTCCCATCAAACCACAATCACTTCAAACATAAACAACATCTTACATCATCACAATATACTGCCATATATAAGGCAGTTCCATATCTGGAATACAACAATTTGTAATAGTCTATCATGACTATATGAAAGAAGTAGTTTCTATCATTACTACTTACCACCATTACCAAAGATAATAGAATAAGAGCATATCTTGCTCAAAATTCCCCCTTTAGGGTCATTACATACCATACATAAACAAAAAGGGCTAAAGCACTACCCTATTCACATGTATTTCCCATACGATATTTCCAAAACTTCATATAGTAATAATCCCTATAATAAGAAAAATTACTTACAACATCCATCTCTAGTCCGATTGCCCATCCTCATCAATAGGCTCCCAAACATAGTCCCCCGGTCTAAAGCGACCTCGAATCTGCTGTAGGGGTTGCACCTCCAAAATTTCATCAAATCGCGGTCCTTTACCTCTATGAGGACAATCTCTCTTTTTATGACCTGTTTCTTTACAAAAGAAACACTTGCCCATAAACTCTTTCAGCCCATTCGCATTATTGGCGCTCTCTTTGCCAAACTTACTAGATGAACTCGAATCTCCAAAGTTCTTACCCTCTTGAGAACGAAAACGATATTCTCGACACTTCAATAGTGCCGCATTCACAACCTCGTCGAAAGTCATTAACTTAGGGCTTTCTAACAAATGTTGTTGGATTTTCCATTCTAAACCTCGAACAAACTTCGATATACGTTTCTCTTCCGTATTTACCTCATTAGGTACTAATTTCGCACATAGGGAAAAATCTTCTTCATATTCTGCCACCGTCCTATTTCCTTGAAAAATTCCCATATCCTTCGTAGGGGAAAGCAAATACCTTTGATCAAAAAGTCCCCAAAATTCTTTGATAGGAAAAGTATCTCTCTGCTCAGATGTGGTGACAAACTCTCACCATTGAAGAGCTGCACCCGACAACTTAAAGGTGACTAAAAATTGCTTCTGCACCTCACTACACTCAACCATACGAAGATACCTTAGCATACTATTTTTCCATGTACTTGCAGCCATTGCATCAACTCCCCCTGCAAACTTGGGAGGATGCCCCTTACTAAAGTCTTCCTTCACTCTCTCCCAAAAGGACAATCCTAAATGGGGTAGGGCTGCTCGAGCGGCAGGTTGCTGAGCCATCGTAGAAACGGCAGCAGTTATTGCTTGTGCCACTATATTGGCAACATCATCCGTAGTCATGTTCCTTTGAGGCAATTGGGGTTGTCCCTTCTTTGCCTTGGCTGAACGACCTCCCTTCGGTGGCATCTGAAACAAGAACAATTGCATCAGAACGCCTTTCAAATATTTTCGATTCACAGAAAGATATGGACGTATGAATGTAACCATCCCAGCAATAAGGCTCTACACCAAGAACGCTTACGGAAGATCGTAGTAACGCACACAGATCCTAAAGACACTAGAACCTGATGCTCTGATACCATCTGTGACAACCCGCTCCAAATAATAACGGGTGGCCAGCCCTATACTACATAAATCAAGTATCTCAGATGGTCCAGTCTCAACATCAACAGCTAAACACAGTAATATAAGGCTAACTACCCGAAATCATAAAGTGCGAATCGCCAAAAATTTAAAACTTTTATTTTACAACAACAACAAAACCAATAAGGCATACACCCAACAATAAACATCTAACTATAATGTGGAAAGTGCATGCTCCAATAATAAAAGAGTACAATACATTGTACAACCAAAAATACCAACAATGAAAATACCCGAATATGCTGTCGGGTAACAGATAATACAATAATCTGATAAATAAAATATGAAAGTGTTAATCTACAACACTTGAATACTAACTCAATACAACTGAATCCTAATCTAGATGTACAATAGATAGGAATCGGCTAAAGCAAAGTGCCGCAATAGTCCGCTACTGCCACAGCTCCACAAATCCTGAATGGAGGAATCTCAAAGGCGTCCTTGCGGGGGGACACCTGAAGTAATACAATATATATATATGCATGGGGGAGGAGGAATAGAAACGGGTCAGAACCCGAGTGTGAAAAACATTTATAGCAAGTGTATTAAAATGCATAATAATTATAAAAGCATTATTACATGATTTAACTGGAATCGAACACTCCATAGAAATTCAACTCACCTCTCATCTAAAGCGCGCACTAAGCGTATGCACGTGCCTCCAAAAAGGATGTTCGATTCTAATTAGGTAAGAGGATTCTAACTTAAACCCAAATAAAGTATTTAAGTGAAACCATCTAACCTATCACCCGATTCTACATTTCTTTCTATACTTTAAGTTATATAAATTATCTTTAATTCAATTGTTATAGTTATCTTTATAACGTTCATTTGTTGAACATATAAAGTTACATGATCCAATCATGTCCACATCATCACAATATATCAACCATCTTATTTACTAGAATTTATATTCTAGTGATGCCCATATAAGGCATGAAACCATATATCTAATTATTATAGATGAGTTATTAGCATCAAGAGTTAAGGACTAAACTCCTCCCGATTCTCAACACGGTACTGCGTTTCGTGCGTGGGACGTCTCGCCGAAGCGAAATCCAAACAAGGAACCCCCCCGTTACACTACTCCTGACCGTATCGATCCTCGGGGCTCATTATGCCCTCAATGCAAGATGCATGTAACCCAAATGATTATTATCCAATTTTAATTAATTAATATTCCCAATTCTCAACAGTACACGACGTTTCATGCGTGGGACGTCTCGCCGAAGCGAAATCCAAACAAGGAACCCCCCCGTTACACTACTCCTGGCACTGTCGATTGTCGGGATAGGTGATATATATATATATATATATATATATAAAATTAATTATGAGCATTAAGGACTAAACTTATCCCCAAGTTCCAACATTACACTGCGGTTCGTGCGTGGGACGTCTCGCCGAAGCGAAATCCAAACAAGGAACCCCCCCAATACACTAATCCTGGCAATGTAGGTCATTAAGGTCGGTTATGCCCTTGACACCCAAAAACAAACACAAGCAAATAATAACCATCCAACCGAGCTATAACTCGAAGTACGCAGGCTCACATGCTATCATCATCCAGCAGCCCATAAACGTAGCAAACTGGGGCCACCTGGTGGGGTTCAACGACACCCACCTCGTGATCTACTCACGCACACGACGCCCGGGAAGCGGTCATAGTTCCTAACCGGCAAGTGAGAGCGTCACATACCCCGACCTCTCACCCCCAAATAAATAAATACGTATATATGTCATTTTCTGACCACAAAGGACGACTATGACCTGGGGAATATCCACACCCTGCATATTTGTCAGGATGCTCACCCTCAACGCACGAGACTTCCCAATGATAGCAAGGAGGGGGTATGCTTAACATGTATATACACCATATATAAGGTATACATACATCCCACATAATAAAGATATACCGTTTTATAAGGTATACCTGAAACATCATATTCATGTTCATATTACGTACTTAGGCGTAGTTTGATTTACGTCATTGTTTAGTATACTCTCTCACGATACACTAATCGTTAATACTCACACATTTACCCCACTGTATGTGCTATACTAATTCTCGCTTGAAGCTCTCAAGTCGCTTCTAATAATGAGTTGTCTTTCAATACAATTTAGTTAGGGATATTCCATATCCTATTGCACCTTAATGTATTTCTCACATTGTGAGATATCTCTCAATTCAATCATTAATGAGGATATTTCTATATCCATGTATACATCAATTTGTATTTGTAGATATCCAAGCATAATCGGGTTCATTTCATTTAAGAACCCTTTAAAGTCATCCCAAAAGAAAGTGGGCTCCCCCACTTCGAAGATACCAAATTTTCAAATCGGAAATCCCCAAATTAAGTCTACATGACTCCAATGACCTCTTATAAGGGAAACTCTCTAAAAGTCTCCAAAACATAATCCAATTATCTCCTATAGAGATCCCCGATCGATAACCTCGAACAAAACGGAAAGAAATTCTCCTAAAAAAAAACTTTCCCTCAAAAGCCCTGTTTCCGAATCGATTCGGGCCTATTCCGAATCGATTCGGCCCAGCGAATCGATTCGGCCAGGAAGGCGAATCGATTCGGGTCATCAGACCTGGGACTCTGCCTCAGGCCGAATCGATTCGGCTGGAGTCCGAATCGATTCGGTCACCAAGACCTGGGCACCTGCATATTTCCGAATCGATTCGGCTAGGGGGCCGAATCGATTCGGCCCTGCTGAACCTCGAAAATGGCTACTGTTTAAGTAAGCCAAAATACCGAAAAATCATATTAATGGTTTTCTCTCCATTTCTCTTCAACCCAATCACAAATATAACATTAATATTCATCCTAGAATACATAAAAACTACTTTCTAACCTTAAATCCATTTAATACACTATAAATCTAAGGTTTTTTCCAAAAGTTAGGTTTTAACATTTTAAACCTAAAACCCAAAAATCAATCCACAAATCATGCAATAAATGGTACACAACAATTATTTAGCAAGTTTAATCACTTGCCTCGGGTTCGTAGGGTCTGAATCCACCGGAAAATCCGCTTTCTCCCTCTTTCTCCTTCCTTTTCTTCTTCCTTCTTCTTCTCTCTTCTTTCTTTCCTTTTCTCTTTCTCTCTTTTGGGAGAAATATCTCCCGTAGGCTTTTTAAGCCTAAATCCGAAAATACACATCTTTAAATGATAATACACACTTTAAATGACTCGGTGACTTTAATTCGAGTCAAACGGTCCTATTTTATTTCGGACCCCAAATAGACCCCAAGTACAGTCATTTCGACTTTCTCGACCCTTCCGGAAACAATGGTACCCTCAGAAATTCCATTCGAGACACTTTCTAACAACTCCAAATTCTGACCTCAATTGCCAATTTTATTATTTCTCCAATAAAATATTATTTATCTCTCCCGAAATAAATAAATCATCGTCACCAAGACCTCGGGTTGTTACAATTTTTACATACCTTTGTTTTGTTATTATTTAATTATACCAATTTATTTTGTATGAGACTTATGAGTGGTGTGTGCTTAGTTGAGAAGAAAAATAATTTTAGCAATAAATCTATGCTTCGCGTGTTATATGTGTTAAATAACACATGTTACGTTGAATAAGTAACTCTTGTTAATGACTATTCATTTGACACATTTAATGAAAAATATCAACTTGGAGCTCACTGACACCCAACATAATTTGAAAATGATATAACACATGATATTTAAATTATCACCCTAAATTTAGTAATATTCGCGATCATTAATAGATTACAAATAGTAATAATATATTTTTAATATGATGTTGTATATGGTATAGTGAAAAAGGCTAGACAAAATTTTCAAAATTACCTAACATAACCTGATAGAGACCACTATAGGTATATATACAAGTGTGAACTTGGTTTGAGACCACCATTAAATTTATTTGAGGGCTTGTGTTGCACTATTGCTTTGGGCACTATTTACTCTTCAGTATAAAAAAATGTAAAGATTGCACAATATATACATATTAGTGAAATGCCTGTTCTTGAAGACGGAGAGAAAATTTTCTTGAATATTGAATCGTGTGTAATTTAAGTCATAAAGTTTATTTACAACACAAATGTGTAAAGAATTTAGAAAATTTAGTCAGAGTTTCTTTTGTTTATAGGACTATCCAACATGTTTAAGAAATAAAAAATACTCCAACAATAGTACTAATAATCTGTCCTAGATTTCATATAGACAACATATCCGATTTAACTCAATTCGTGGCAATAACACCAACCAATACACAAACTTAATTCAGTAAATGAATTTTCTCTAAAACCCTATAGCCATTAAGTAAAGTAAACATGAAACTCGATAATTGATCTTTACGCACGAAAAATCCCATCAACGTAATTCTAATTTCACATTAGGAACCTGCAATAAAATTATTAACAAAATATTAGTTTCATCATGCAAAAAAGGAATTTCTAAGAAAATGCGATTCATATCTTTAAATGCAATAGAGTAATCGAATTATGATTTGAAATTGTAGGCCTCGAATGTTCACCCACCAATGGGTTTTTAACTGAACAAAGTTTCCTTTGTTTATATAACTATCCACCTTGTTTAAGAAATACAAAATTAGTTTGTTTTAGTTGTTCTTGCGCTTATGGAATGTTTCATACCTAACCACTCGACGTGTGGCTAAATCTAAAAAATGTACACATAATAGTAATTTAAATAGTAACATCACTTGTAAAATCCAATTCGAAACAAACTAGAAAAAGATCTATACAAGTCCTAGCACCCGAAATAGAGCTATAAGTATTTTAAAACTTGAAATCGAGATATAACCATAGTTCAAAAAATAGAAAATTCCATCCATTAGACATAAAAAAGAACTTAAGATTGAAGGCAATATCTATAACATTATCACGCAAAAGGTCCTTTAAATCCTTAAGTCCTTAAGATACATCATCTTTTAGTTCTCCAAACCTACCTCCTACGTGTGGTTAGATATGAGAAAAATAGTGGAAGGTTGAAAACCCAACAAGAGTAATGGAGGAAATAGTCTCTCACTGTTTGCCAAAATGCGGTTGAAAAAATTAATAAGAGAAAAATATAATGGGGTTTGAGAAATAGGCCTAATTGGAACATCAAATAATAGTGAAATTTAGTACCATGATTCCGATACATAAGCTTTATTTATTAAAATAACACCAATTAGTGTCTTGAAAACATCAGTTATTTTAATTTCTTCCTCTCTAATTATACATGAATTCTTGCATTTTGTCTCAGTTAGGAAATATACTAAGGTATGTAAGCATTTATCTCTGTCAGGAAATATACATATCTACAAATTATGAAATAAACAAAGTAACAATCTATAAAACCCAAATATTTACATTAGGGTAAATAAAAAATACTTCCTGAAAAAATAGTTCATAAAAAAATGGCTCAAGAAAAAAAGATGATTCAAACCAAAAATAGAAGAGATACTTTGGCTGGTGATATAGTGGGGCCTAATGTTATAAAGACTTGGAATCACTAAATTATCTAATTAACATAATCCATAATTGTATTGTGAACGTCAACATGAAGTAAACAACTTTTGCACCTATTTTTAAGAGGTACTAATTCGAAAGGTCATAATTTAATGGGTCTTTAGCATGAAGGAAATAAAATATAGTCCATTAATTTCAGTCTAATAACACCATAACTAACATAGGCTACATCAAATTCAGTCTAATAACCCCATTAGTAAATGAAGAGGCCCTTTAATACGTGCTTTAGGTAAAAAACAACTTTTTGAATTAAAATTTAGTTGTTTCCAATTTTATCTTCTTTAAACCCTAATCATGCATCTAATCAATTTAACCCATTGAACAAATAAAGCATGCGAAAAAAGAAACAATTTCAGGAAAAAAATCCCCGAAGGGCAAAACCTTTTATTTCACTATAATTAGTAAATCGCAACTTATAACGGATTACAATGAAATAGATTTTTGACACACGAATACCCGCAGGTGTCGGTCGGTGTCATTAGCAAATGAATGACCGTAGCTACTCCTCAAGAACACGCAGTTCTATTTTCAACAAATATCCACACGCAGCGAACCTCAAAGACCGCAGTCCTATCTTCAGCAAGGAATACCCCCAGTCAACAATTTTCTTCTAGTGTATGTGTTCAAGATTACAAACGTTTGGGATTATGCAAATTGGATTTTGAAGAAACTTTTAATGAAAACTAAACAGAATAGGAATTTTCAGAACTGTTCATCTCCGTGAAAAAACGTCTATGCAGTGTTATGCTTATAACTAAGCAAAATAGAGTCCAAGAAAATTGAAACACTGATTTCGAGGCGGTTCCTGTCGAGAGATGGACGTTGTCATTTGAACGACAAGCATTATCGTTCGAATGATATTAAGTGTTGTTTGAGCGACAGAGAACACATGTCCCATTTACACTTTATCCTTAAATATTTTGAAAATAATTTAGCTCAGATATAATAAAAGTGTTTTTCAAAACTTTAATTTTAATTTCCATTAGTAAAAATATTTAATTCATCCAATATTTAAACAAAATTATAAATAACATATTCCTTTGATTATTCATACCTGTGTGATCTTAGAACAAACAAAGTGTTGAACTGCAACTTTGAATTGATTTGTTCTTCATGGCTTTGAATTGCAACTTCTTCAATCTTAAATCTTTTTGGACTTTGAATAATCTTGAATTAATAACTAGTCTAGACTCAATTTATTTTGTCCGGAATTACGCCAATTAAAAATAAATTGACAAATGAGAAATTTGCGCTTATAGTAAATCTTAGAAATTGGGTCCATTCGAGTAAGATTTTTCTGGCGCGGGTATGTTCGGGTGATTTGAGGATATAGGGGTTCTCTTTCTGCCACTCGCGCTGATGTCTTTGCGGGCTCCCTATTTTACTCAAAATCGATAAAAGAAATATAGTCGCCTCGAGAGAATGGCATCAAGGTCATACTGATGCATACGAAACCAAATAAATTGAGGGTCTGGAGACTAAGTTACGAAATGAAAAGGTGTTAGAAAGACATCCCGATCTCTCGGTCACTCATGGGATATGTTAATATTATATTTTTATCCAAAGTGTGATATATGTGTGTACATATGTTCAATGTGAATAATGGGAGAAAGAAATCATCCAACTCATGTCATGGGAAAGACAAAGCGAAATCATCCTAATGAGTGTACCGAAAAAATAACATAAAATAAATATAATGTGAGTGTTAGTCAAATTACAAGTTACTATGAATAAGCGAATGTGTATATCGTGTGAAACACAAATATTTAAGAGTTCGTGACTCACAAATACTAATAAATATAAGGAAGCGTAGAAGGAGTAAATAGGGATCGAACCCTAGGATTGTCCTAGGACACCTATGTAGCCCAAGGGGCATCAAAGTCCATCTAGTTCGATATGTCATAAGGGTGGGGTTTAACCCATAAACCCAAATTTAAGACTCCTCTTTGATTTTTTTTTAAGAAAGTGTGCTCAAGTGTAAAAGTGTGAAAAAGTGAGGAAATCTTACTTTTCGAGTTTATAAGTAAACCTTATTTTTTGTCTTCTAGGTTTTATAAAAAAATATGTTATATGAATACCACTAATAATAAAAAGGATATTAGTTGATATGAGATAATGAAGTAAGACTAAAAGATATTAAGAATAGAAATAAAGTGAGTAAACAACACTAAATAAATAGGTTAGAAAAGAGTAAGAATAGACTTCTAGAATACGTTGCTTCTAATTTTTAAAGGAGAGTAGGCTAATTTTATGATGGTGTAATGGTGGTGAAGTAGGGTGAGGTAAGTTTCTAAAGGTGGTGTGAAAAGGAGGTAATAGAAATGGAAGGAATGTTGAAAAATTAGATTTTTTGGGAATGACGACACACTAATTTTGAGAGAATCTTTCTGATTGCTGAGAAAGTGGTCCTTCGTAATGAGGTCTTGGCTTCCTTAAATAGTGCCAAATTAGGGTTTAAAAGGGTGCCGATTGGCATGACCCCTGACCTACCTATCGAAATAGTATCTACCTTGATCGTCATGGAAAGTACACCCCATCGATAGGCAGGGGTTTGGGTGCCTATAGATATTTCGAAACGGATATTTTTCTAAAAAATAGGCATAAAATGCAAATTGTAAATCCAAATCACACAAGGTTAGGACCTTTAGAAAGGGTATTCAGATCCCTACAAGAATTCATTGAGTCACTCTCAGAATTTGAGACTTGACCAAAGTCAAACGGGGCTCAAAAGCACCTTATGGTCTCTGGACAGAGGGCTTTTAGAGAAAAAGGGGTTATTCGTGAAAATAGCGAGGTCGATTTGTGCACGGTGTGGATCATTGCAAAGGGGATTTAGGTACTTATTATATTAATTGAAGCTTCTCTAAAGTTGGAAGTTGACCGAGGTCAAACGGGTCTTGGAGGTGCCCGGTAGCCTTTCAGAGTAAAAATGGGTCATTTGTGTGAACCTCAAGGCCGATTTGCACATAGTATAGACTGTTGGAAAGGGGATTCATAGACCTATGAGGTTTAATTGATATTTGATTAGGTGAAAGAGTTAAATAGAAATAAATGGGGCCCGAAAGCACCCTATGACCTAAAGGTCAGGTCTTAGAGTAAAAAGGAACGTTCGTGTGAACTATGAGGTTGATTCGTGCACGATATGGAAAGTTGGAAAGGGGATTTAGAGTCCTATGAGGTTTATTGAGCATTGATCAAGTTGGATAGTTTATCAAGGTCAAATGGGGATTAGAAATGACTAGTGTCCTCTAGGTCAGGTCTCGAAGTTGGACTTAGGGCCCACGGAGTGTGGATAAGTGTTAGGGACCTAAGGAGGTGCTTTGGGGGGTACTAGGATAGGGTGTCTACAAAACCCTTGACGGGAGATATTGGAACACACAGAGGTCGTCGAAAGATAGACACTTCATCGATGTTCAAGGATTGAGGACCCTACTGGGAGGTAGAAGATTGAGGTTAATTCTGCAGACATAGGGCACAAAGACAAGTGATTCATAGGGTCAAGGTCAATCCTGTGGGACAAAATATTAAGATGATCGATTCAACGAATCATGGTCAATTTTCCAGGCCTAAGAAGTTAAGATGACCAGTTTAGAGGGTCAAGTTCGATTATGTGGACCTGAAGCATTGATGATCGATTCAAAGGATCGAGGTCGATTCTCTGAACCTAGGAGTTGAGTTGATCGATTCATGGGTTTGAAGTCAATTCTACGGACGTAAAGGTTTGAAATGATCGATTCAACAGATCGAGCTCGGTTTTGAGGACCTGCAAATTTAAAATGACCAATTCAGTGGGTCAAGGTCAATTCTTCAAACTTTAGGTATTATTTATGGGGAATAATTTTCTAATTGGGCACTCCATCGAGGAAGGCGTAGATTATCGTAGGTGTAAGTGCATTTTGGATTTTAGTTTCACTGTGGAGTATGTTGGTGATAAGAGTGAGTGACAATGCATCTTCTTATGATCTTTTTGGGGATTAACAGGGATTTTATAAATAGTTTGGTTCTCCAACATGGGTTTTTCTTGGATTAATGGTGTCCTTGACTTCATGGGGATTTTTATGAATTTTTATGAATTTTTGGAGCACTTTTTAGATTTTTCCAGCTATTGTAACAAATTTTTGAGGGATTTGATTATAGGCAAGGCTGGGGAGGTGCCTATCGTCATAGGACACGAACTCCTGGGCTTCTCGAGGAAGGGGAAATGTCACTATTGATAGGTAGGGTAAGGGCCTTTTGATAATCATACCCCTTAACCTCCTATAAAAGGGGGAAACTCTCTTTATTTTTTTTCACTCCTTCAAGTGATTGAATATCTTATTTTCTCTCTCTAAAAGTCGATTTCAAGCCTATTTTCTTTACAAGAATTCATGGATGGTACTTCTAGTAACAACAACAACGGGACAACTGTTGATGACTTGGTGGGTTTGGAATGGTAGGATGATGTAGCCTTGATGTTGGGTAACGAGAATGTGTACAAAAACTTTGAGCTGGTGCTAGATGAGAGGGTTCCACTATGGGATTAGACACATCACCATTTTTCAAGGGTAAAAAACCCTAATGGATATGTAAGTCCTTGTCCTTTTGGTTTCCATCCTTCTTTTTTTCTTTCTATCCTTGGGATACTGAAGGTTTTTTTATTAATTTTTGTGCAAGTTGACATAGCCTCTTCGAGCATTCGATCTCGAGGGTCGATCGGGATGAAGGATATTTAGGACCATATTCTTATGAAGGTTCGATTAATGGTGGAGTCTACAGAGTTTGGCCCATTGGTGAGGGATTTGGATGAGATGCCATGCTCTACGGTGGTATTATGTGCGTTGGGTGAAAGGTGGTGGGACACGACCCACACATTTCACTTCGATTTTGGGGAAATATAGTTACTTCCTTGGATTTTTAGTAGCTGGAGGGGTTAGAGTGAGAAAGTGAGAAGATTATGGTCGATCACACTCTATGGGTTACGGAGGTGGTAGTGCGAGCTTCTTTAGGGGATATAGGGAGAATCGTGTTTGGGGATCCTGTTCGGATATCCATTTTGAAGGAGACTTTGTTATCTAGGTAGATTGACGAGATTGATGAGTGGTAAATGAGGCAGGCAACCCATTTACTATTTTTTCTTCTGTTGGGGGAATTTGTGGTGGCGATGAGCGATGACGTCGTCCATCTCTAGTTTATACCTTTTTTTAGGGTCATCTAGGAGATCCATTTCTATGATTGGAGGAGCTTCATACTGCCTACAAATTTTATAGGAGCCACGTATATTTTGGAGGTAATCTTTAAGTTCAATTTCCCTTTATTTTCTTGTTGTATTTTCTCTATATTTCTTTTGACTTTTGGTGTTGCCTTTTGCAAATAGGGTTTATGAGGTAATAGGACAAAATATGGGGTTAGTGTCCTTAAAGGCGAGTGAGTTGGGGTATTTCTACAGGATATATAGGTAGAGAAAGTTCCCATCTCTGATGGATGTGTAGGCGCTGCCTAATACCCCAATGAGAAACCAGGTTAGGCTTTTTATCCTTGTCTTTTCTGAGTTTTTAAAACTTTGCTTTTGGGTAGATTAGTGACTCTTCACTCGGGAAACAGGTAACCTTCTACCCCTGGATCCTATCCTCGAGGGCTGTAGGGGTTACGAGTATACATGCATAGATGAGGAGGCTGATGGCGCATGAGTTTATGTATATCTGGTATCTTAAAGAGATGGTGGTGCAATAGATTATAGAAGGATAGGTGGAGGTCCCACCATCGGTTCCCCCTGAGTATGTGAGCCGAGTAAAGGAGATAACTGACAAGTCCTTGGTAACAGTGATAGAGGGTGAGCTCTACATGAATTACACCAATATGACTGCCTAGATTTTGAGACTAGTTAGTTGATGCCATCGTGCATATATGATGTGGATAACATACCTCCACCTCTGGCGGGACCTAAAAGAAATACCAGCGTACCGACGACATCGACCCATAGTACCGAGGGAGGTGATAGGATAAGAGCGGAGGAGGTTTTGTTTCCTTATATTTCCACCCCTTCCTATCATATTCAGATGCACAACAAGGATATGATATTGGTACCCCATCGCCCTCATTCGATGATAGATGGATTTGTAGGTCTTCTCGAGGAAGCTCTTCGAGGAAAAGTATGACCATCTTTATCTTTTTTACTTTTTTTATTTTCTTCTTCTATTTACTGACTTGCTTTGCTTTTGGATCTTTTTATGGTATGTCTGAGTGTTGATAACTTGGTTGTGAGATATTCGCGATTATATGGCATTGATGTCGGATTATGTGAGGAAGTCGGCTAGTGCTTTCTTGGTGCCACTGGCCACATCTTAGGAGAGATCCAATTTGGGAGTTGGGGGTTCACTACTCATCATCAAAGAAATGCGTTCGTCGACGTGGATGATTATGAGAGGTTTGAGAGAGGTTTTGGGGGGATCTGAACTGCATCTCGATATATCTTTTTTCTTTCTTTTTTCTTTTTCTTCTTGTACCTGTAATAAGATGTAATTATTCTAAGCAAGTTAAATATAATAAATGCATTTTTTGTGTTATCTTGATTTAATGGCTTACTTCTAAATGCACTTTAATTTTCTATTGAGGCTTTTTATTATTTGCAAACATGGAGATAATATAGTAAAAGAAAATTTTTATTTTGCAGGTTAGGTACAAAAGAAAAAATAAGGAATTTCAAAGAGGAAAACTCGAAGGTTGATTTTTTTAAAATAAATGTTTCTTTTGGAAATGATATGTATATAGGAGGAAAGTGAAGAATTCTCAAATAGGGGGGGGGGGGGTTACCGATTGGTATACCCCTTCAGAGATATGGACTTTCTCTATAATAGTAACTATGAAGCTTTCGATCAGTGCCAGGTCTCCTTGTGGCATAATCATCCCATATAATGGAACCTCTTAGAGGCAATGGTACAATTCTGGTACCCTGAAGACCATGTCTTTCGATTTGTCTTAGATGAGGTGTGTCCGACCTATGAAGAACTTTCTGCGATGCTAGGTGTCAGCCTTAGTGTAATGATAGCTTTGTCGAATTTATCATATTCTCCCGATGTGTCATTGGTGGAGTTGCTCCACATTTAACTTATATACGCCTCGCCGTTTTTGCATGGGGAAACATCGTCCTCCGGCAGTTATGAAATTTGTATGCCATGGGGATTTTACTATAATGGCTTTATTGGTTCTGTAGCCCTGGGCTTGACATCTAGGCTTTTATTAGTTATGGGTGATCTGACAGCTGACCCTCAAGTAGCCACAATAGCTTTGTGCATGTCCTACTACTATAGTCCTACTGCAGTTGTACTAGTAGAGACTCTGAATGGCTTAGATGTTTAAAAGGAGGATTGAGATAGCTTCTTGAAGGGGAGCCATGTCAAGCTATTTTTGTGGTTAGCTGAGAGACTGCGCCTGGAGGCCCCTCCTGAGTACCCATTGTCGGGTGTTTTTAACTTCTTTTCTAAGTCCTTCTTTAGCTTCGACCTATCAATAGATATTTAGGTTAACTGGATTGTTGAGCATAGGGCTCAATGCATTCGTTGTTCTGTACCATGGTAGGGGAACTTGTAACTTGAATTATAGTTGGGGGACTACTGGTATGTGCGGTTGATTGGTCTTCACCCCACCTCTTTCTATGTTCCATGATGACTTTTGTGCTAAGTAGGGTGGGAGAAAATCATTCCTCCCAGCATAACTAACTTTTTTCCTATGGAGGATTTGACCAAGTCCTTGAGGATGATAGTAGGTCCCTTATGTCAATGCTTTCGGACATCTATCCATTCGTCACAATATGTTGGGGAGGTTGGGTTCATATAGAGGGAATACTTGAAATGGTTATGGAAACAAGTGGTTTAGAAGATTCTGTTGGAGGGGACTACATAGAGATGGCTCGTATTATTCGATACATTGGAAGAGGGTGTCGTGGTTTCATCTAAGCTCATAAAGGTCTATCATTGAATGGAGCGCATTCGGAGGAAAAATCGGGAGTGGGATTCTTGGGGGCCTCCAGGGATTGGTAAGGATGATGAAGCGGGCCCATCAGGTATTTAAAGGCAAGGTTTGAGAATTTTGTGTAGGTTTTGGAAGTTTATTCGAAGTTCGTGTTCGATTTCCGTATGTATTTTGATTTTTGTGAAATCGTTGATGGTATGGGTTTTATGTTGTATGCGGGCTTGGAAAGGAGTGGGTTTTTTGACTCCCATCATTGATACTGCTTTTAATAATTGTATTCCAAATTTTAAATAAAATAACATCGATTTTGACATATTTTGTTGTGTTTATGATGAATTTCGTATTTGAAATGTCTATACCAATCACTAAGGCATACATTATACTTTTGTTCATGATGAGAAAGGCCATAATTCTCCGAGGGAGAAATAAATAATATTTTTAATAGATAAAGGACAATGCCCATACATGTCTTATAAGCTATCGACGTACCTCTATGGGTTTAAAATTGTGAGTTTTTCTAAAAAGGGGGTTTATGAGAGGATCAGGTCCCACGTAGTTCTGAGTAGAGGGGAAATAAGAATTTTCTTATAATTTAAGGGAGTGAGAATATTCAAAGTTTGACGAGAGTTCGGACTAAGGGTAAAAATTCTTGAGATGGTTGACGTTGTTTGGATGAGACATTTCTTCTCCGTCGATGTCTGTGAGCATAACGGCACCACTATACAAGATTTCCTTCACAATATAGGGGCAATTCCAATTAGGTCTGAATTTTTCTCTTAGATCCTAAATGGGTTCTATAATTTCCTTAAGGATAATATCTCCTTCTTAGACACTGCGGTCGTTGACCTTTCAGTACACAATCACGATATCCTACAATGGTAACCTTGTATGTGATACAAAGCTTTCAATATCTTTTCATCTAGGAGTGAGATTTTGTCATAGGGGCTTTGATACTAGTCTTCTTCACTGACCTTACTTTTGAGAATAATTTATAAAGATGGAACTTCTAGTTCAATAGGAAGAATCACTTCCCTATCATACACTAGAGAATATGGAGTAGCCCCAGTGGGTATCCTGATAGAGGTATGATAGCCCTAGATGGCGTATGGGTTTTGATCATCCCAATATCTATTTCTTTCAATCATCTTGTTATTGATGGTCTTAAGGATCTTTTTGGTGGCTTCGACAGTGCCAGTGGTTTGTGGTCGGTAAGGAGAAGACTTATGCCTATAAATTTCATATTCGTCGACTAACTCTGTGATCTCAGCCTCGAAGTGGAGTCCATTTTCTGACACCAATTCATGAGGAACTTCATAAAGGCAGACGATGTTCTTTTTGATGAACTTGGCCACTTTCTTCGCATTCAGTAATGCTTGTTTCTCAGCTTTGACCAATTTTGTGAAGTAATTTAGTGGTGACCAAGATGAATTCGTGCCCATTCACATATTTAGGAGTGACCTTCCTTATGATATCTATCTCCCAGGTATAGAAGTGGCAGGGAGATGTCATGTTGTATAACTACCGAGGAGGCAAGTGTTGGAGGTTGGTAAAATGTTGGCATTTGAGACATCTTCAAACATAAGCAATGCAGTCTTAGACCATGGTAGTCCAGTAGTACCCATGATGGATGATTTTGTTTGCAAGAATGAGATTGTTCATATGGGGTCCGCATTCCCCACTATGGATATTCTGCATCATATCATCAATTCCAGCCCCTATTGTGAAATAAAAGTGGGTTCCATCGAAGTTTCTCCTGAAAATGCTTTGTCACTGCTGATGTATTGGGAGATCGTCGAACGAAAATAAACCGTTCGTCCGCATGGTAAGTCAGAATTATGCATGGGGCCGACCGTTGGAACGGTTAGGCAATGTACTTTGGCATTCCAAAGAGAGCGTCGCTCGGTTCGAAAAGTTTGCCTTGGTCAACCAGGGCCCGAAAGCATCCGATGACCTCTCGGAGTAAAATGGATCGTTCGTCCGTATTGTAAGTCCGAATCGAGCGCTTTGGAATGTCGGGAGTGCCCGGTGGCCTTTGAATCAATTTTCATTGGAAAACGGATCGTTCGTCTGAACCATTTTGTTATTTTGTGCACGGGGTGGACCGTTGGAACGGGATTTCAGTGTCTTTCGAATATTAAAAAAGCTTTCGCTTTGACGATGAAGTTGATTGGGGTCAAATCGGGGCTCGGGAGCGCCAGGTGGCCTCTAGATCGATTTTTGGTTGTAAAATGGTCCGTTCATCTGAATTGTTATGCCAATTTACGTACGGGAAGGACCGTTGGAAAGGATATTCAGAGCCCTTCAAAGATTCAAAGATTTTTTTCTCTAACAATAGAGTTGACTAGAGTCAAATGGGGTGAGAGAGTTCTCGATGGCCTCTAGATTGGTACTCAGAGTTTGACCTAAGGTTTGTAGTGATATGGGGGAGTGCTGGGGACCTAAGGAGAGACTTAGGGGTTTCCTAGAATGTGGTCTCTACACCTGGTTTACATTCTCTATGAATAACTTGAGGAGGGAAATCTCAAACTCGGTAGAAGTAGCAAAGAAAGTAGTAGAGTTTCGTGGTGGTTTAATGATAGATCAGAGATAATAAGGAGCAAGGGCAAAATCAGGGTTTGTGATCACACTTGAGAGGAAAAATGATTTTGGGTTATTTTGAGGGAAAATGAGTACTTTTGTATTTTGTTTTTTTAGAGAAGGGAACATGTTTTTGTATTTCAATGAAAAGGGGGAAAGGGAAAATCCTCAGTATGTTTATTATTATTAGGTTCCACTTGTATTATGTATGCCTAAGATGCAAGAAAAATATTGAACAGGACCCGAGCCTAGGGAAAAGATAGGGTACATGATGTGAGACACGATTTGACTTATTTTCAGCTCACGAACAAGGTCCTGTTTTAAAAATTGAAAAAAATGTGTAAAAATTTGAGCAATAAGGCGGCTTGAAATTTCTCCTGAGTTTCGCATTGTAACTGGAAAACTAGGTATGAGTGTCCTAGGGTAGACGCCTATATGGGGTTGATGCATTTGGTGGGATAGTGGAAGGGTTCTCCCATTTGGCATGACTTCCATGATATACCTCTTCCCTATAAGGGAAATCAGTCATCGATACGTGTGTACAAGCCATTTGATATACCTGAGTGTATGTGAATTGCCTCACGATCACTACACCAAAAAGGCTAAATTGTCACATTTGAGCCGGCTAGACTTGTCATGGTCATTGATCGTGACAAAAAAACATGCGATTTTTGTCCCGATCAATGACCTTGATAGGTCCGTGACAACTCTGTTAACTAAAAAAATCTACCGCCTCTTTTCCCCCCAATTTCATTTCCCTCCTCTCTCTCTCTCTCTCTCTCTCTCTCTTTGCGCGACTGCTCTCTCTCTATATATATCTCAGGTACGTTTTTTTCTCTCTTTTTCTTTCCTTTGTGTGTGTAGGTCTGTGTGTGTGTAGGTGCGTATGTGTGGGGATCTATGTGTGTGTGTTTATCAGTGGGTGTGGGGGGGGGGTCTGTGCATATGGGTGGGGGAGCAGTGTGCGTGGGGGGAGTGGGGCAGTGTGTGTTGGAGGGGGGGGGGGGGGGGGGGCAGTGTGCATGTGTGTAAATTGAAATTGGTATTGGGTATTGGTATTAGGAATTGATATTGAAATTGAATTTGAAATTGGTATTGGGTATTGTTATTGAAATTGAATTTGAATTGGGTATGAGTATTGAAATTGAAATTGGTATTTCAAATTGAAATTGAAATTAAAATTGAAATTAGTATTAGAAATTGAAATTGTAATTGAAATTGGTATATGGTATTTGGTTTTTGGTATACTGCCTATTTGATTTTTGGTATTCAATTTTAATATTGAAATTTGGTTTCTCTCCCTAATGCAACAGTGGCCGCCATCTCTCTCTCTCTCTCTCTCTACACAAATTTTGGTATATCTCTCTATCTATCTATCTATCTATCTATCTATCTATCTATCTATCTATCTATCTATCTATCTATCTATCTCTACACACACACACACACACACACACACACACACACACACATACACACACATACACACACATAGAGATGGTTGAATTGTTGGGGGTTCTTGAACTGTTATTGACTGGTGGATTTGAACATTTAGATGTCCATTGAGTTGGTTGGCCCTAGGAATTTCTAACAAAAGACATTATCATTTCTTGAATTGTTGTCGACTGGTGGGTTTGAACACTTAGATGGCCATTGAGTTTGTTGGACCTAGGGATTCTCTAACATTTAAGGTTGTGATGCGAAATGAAACATAACAATATAAAAATCGAATATTAATAAGACATTATTAAATGAAACATACTATAAATTTTATACAACAAGTAATAAGTAATCATCCATTCACATGATAATACATTCATGTATTAGTGTTGTAGAACAAGTAATGAGGGTAAAAAGTAATAATGGGAATTGCAATAGATAGCCCATGCGTAAATTTACGTTAATTCAACTACTTATATAACACTTGCTTCGGTGGGTGCATACCTGCATGTATTCTCATTTGAATGCATGAAATAACGATTCAGTAACATTTATAACTAATTTAAATTACCTATAATGCACATAGATACTAGCCTTCTATTTTTATGCATACGCATTCAATATCCCTTAGACCCGTTCGAGAGTCATTACCTCTGTAATGAGATCTCTAGAATTGTTCCTTTTGAATAGTTTGGGACTATATAATTTCTGTATAATAATATTCTTAGTGGCTTAAACTTGTTGCTTTTGGGGGAAGTTCTGATGCCGTATCTTAATTTTCTTTGGGTACATACTAGATGATGCAATGTTAAGTGTTATTTCAATTGATAAATTGAAATAACACTTACACTTGCGAATATATATTTTGTACATGGAGAACTATGGGGATATGCTGCCAAATTTCCCTCAAATTGGAACAATGTGCATGCGTTGTTAAGTATATTACAGAAATACGCGGTCTTGAATGGGATAGGACCACTCACCTTTTAGAGGATATGGAGGAAAGAGGAATTATATTGTTTATAATATAACACCGAAAGATGAGATGTCAATCTTATAGTAAATTATTTAATGGGAACTAAATGTTCACACTTTTGTTAATACTAATCCACGAATTACACTTCTTACCCATAATAAGTGATTGTTTGTAGTAGATGTGACGGGATATCCTAAATACAAATAGTGGATGGGTGAGACAAATAGATTAGGGGATGTGTTTCGTAGAGTTGCTAATGAATTTATGAAATATGCAAAGAGATGTCATAATGACGAAAAGTTTTCGTGTCCGTGTGCTAAGTGTAAAAATGGTATGGTGTTTGAGTGAAAAATAGTTGAACTACATTTGTTAAGATGGGTTATGCAAGATAGTTATCGATTTTGGGTTTTTCACAGGGAATCAAAAGTTCCTTTTGTCCCCGAGAAACCTTCACAATAACCTTCAATAAGTAGGATAGATGTACAAGGGAAGGATGACAATGTGGATTATAATTAGCTAGAGGATTTAGTAAATGACGCGTATGGAGTTTATTAAGTGGAAGAGAATGAGGTCACTAACGATGTACAAGGTTCAGGTGCTCATGAAGATATCGGGATAAACCTTGACGGCGACTACCAAAGTTTAAAATTTAAGGCGACCCAACCGTTATACTCTGGCTGTAAGAAAGATGTCATGGTTGGTTTGTATAGTTTAAAGAACCAATATGGTTTGTCTAGAAATATCTTGACATGAATTTTGAATTGGGTGAAGGGCTTGCTACCCAAGCAGAATACACTTCCAAATAACTATCCTACAATGAAAAACAATTTGAAAGGTTTGGAAATGAAGTATAAATCAATTCATACTTGTGTGTATGACTGCATACTATATAGAAAGGAGTATGGAAATCTCAATCGGTGTCTGGTATGCGATGAACCTAAATATGTGCAATCTATTGGCAAGAAAGGAACAAGATCAAAAGTGACTCAAAAAGTGTTGAAATATTTTCCCATTCGGCCTAGATTAAAGAGGTTGTTCACAGTACCATGGATAGCAGAGATAATGACTTGTCATGATAGGGTAGAAGCAGGGGATAATCTCATGCGTCATCCTATTTGTTCTACATCTTGGAAGAGGATGAGTTTTGAGTATCCCGATTTTTCTCAAGAACAGCGTAACATTCATTTGGCAATATTAACATATGGTTTCAATCCATTTGGAAATCTAATCACCAATCAGAGTGTATGGAGAGTGATCCTAGCCCCACTCAACCCCCCTTCTTCACAGTATAAGAGGACTGAATTTTTTATGTTGTCTTTGTTGATACATAGGCTAAGTGTACCAAGTGAGGACATCGATGTCTACCTGGATCCTTTAGTAGAAGAACTAAATGAGTTGTTGATAGAGGGTGTGAAAGCATTTAACTCTTTTATAAAAGAAGAATTTACGCTGAAAGCTATGTTGATGTGGTTAATTCATGATTTTCCAGCTTTTAGGACATTATTCGCTTGTGTAGTACATGGTTATTTGGGGTGTCCTATTTGTGGAGAGGAGACTGAATCTCTTCATCTCCCTGCTATCTCATAAAATGTATATCATTGCCATAGGAGGTTTTTACCCCCCGCTCATAGTTTTAGATTTGAGAAAGGTTCTAATTTTTTACCGAGCGAGGTTGAATATAAGCTACCGCTGAGAAAACTTTTCGGTTTAAAAATTAAAAGTAAATCTTCTGATTGTGGCCCTAATATGCCAGGTAAGAAACCTAAATTTAAGAATGTCAAGCATAAGAAGACTTCAACTAGGAATGAAACTGATACAAGAAAGGCATGATCTAGGAGGTCAATTTTATTTGACTTGCCTTATTGGAAGAATAACCCGGTGCCATGCATTGGATGTGATACACGCAGAGAAGACCATCATTGAACATATTATGGGCACATGCCTTGGGGAACCATTCGAAGGATGGCGAATATGCATGAAATGACCTTAAATCGTTGAAACTTAAGCCACAACTATGGTTGAAAGAAGATAGTAGGGGAAGGACAATAATTCCCCCTGGTGCCTTTACTTTGATGAGTGAGGAAAGGAAGGTTCTTTTAGACACAATATATAATTTGAATGTTCCATCTAATTTTTTATCCAATTTGTAAAGAATTGTAAATTATGCTACCCATGATTTACATAAGTGTAAGTCCCACGATTGGCATATTATCATGCAATTGGTTCCTTTATTATTTAACCATTATTTCTCCAAGCACAATGATTTGCGGAGGGCTAGTATGAAAATTAGTATCTACTTCTCACTTTTCGTGAGAAGGTAGTCAATCGAGATCACATAGTGTCCGTAAAATTGGTAGTGATCGAAGCAATTTGTGTGTTGGAGAAGTACTTTCCCCCATCGTTCTTTGAAATAAGTTTTCACTTAATGGTACACCTATGTGGTGAGGTACTTCTTTGCAGTACAGTTAGATATCGATGGATGTATCTGTTTGATAGATTGATGAAAGTTTTCAAAGATTACGCCAAGAATACATGATACATTGAAGGATCAATTGTAGAGGAATACATCACCATGTAGTTATCAATATACAATCGGGAATATATGCCTGACTCGATCATCGTGGATGACATTGATGAGTTCATCAATGAGGTTGCTCATGTTATGGGCAAACGAGTGATATTAACGAGTTCGCAACATGAACAAGTATCTCGTTATCTATTTGACACACATGAAGATATTGAAGAATGGAAAAAGTAAGTTTAAATTATTTTAACTTTTACATTACTTTAATTTTAATACATGATTAATTGTGTAACACGTTTGTCACAATGTATGCAGAAAATATGAAGCCTGTGAGAACAATAAAAGACAAAAAATAATGGCACGATCAGACAACGAATTTAGGCTGTGGTTGTCACACGAGATAATTATAATGAAAATGGTTGTTATTAAATGTCACATTACAAGAAAGTTTTGTAACTAACCTAATTAATTTATCTATATTCTCAACTCTTAAAGACGGGTGATGTGGTATCAAGGCTTGCTCATCTAGCCACTATACCCTTGTTCATAGCACAAGAGTACAAAAAATATTGATTGTATGGTTACGTATTCGGTGCAAAGGTGTACGATGAAAATATAAATGTAAAGAACTCAGGCATTTCATACAAGGCTCTTACTTTATTTCAAGCGAGTGCGAAAGATAAAAACCTCATTGAAGCTTAAATGACTCATTATGGTGTAATTCGAAATATATTTGAATTGGACTATGTAAGCTTCTAAGAGGTTGTATTTTACTGTGATTGGATACGAGTTGAGGATAAAAATGCGTGTAAAGTTGATACTTGCACCAATTTGATCACGGTTGACTTGTCCAAGTTGAAGAGCAATGAACACGTGAATGATGAGCCGTTTGTTTGTGCTTTTCAAAAGGTCAAGCAAGTATTTTACTCAGAGTACATCAACAACGAGCCGTGTTCAATCATCCTATATGCGTTAAAGCGTCAAAATAGTAGTGTGGATGACTTGGCTGCTCCTATCGAATATCAATCCATTTTTTATGATAACCCAAATTTGAAACAATTTTTAGATTTGTAATAAGTATTCCAATTATTTTTAATGACCAGTGGTTGTATTGTTCTAGTGCTTTATTATAATCGGATGACAATTTAATGCTTTTTATTCATTTCTACTTGATCCGTTTAATGTTTGTAATAACTAGTGGGTGTATTCTTCTAGTTCTTTGTTATTATCGTATTTGAATCAAAATTGGTTTTATGGTTAGTGAATATGTTAATTAGGATTTTAATCAATTTAAGCATTAATTCAAAGTCCATGACTCAATATTGAAACAATATTTATATTTGTAATGTGGTTAACTTGTATTCTTTTAGTGCTTTGTTATTATCGGATTTTATCATTAATTCAAAGTCCATATACATGTTTGTAATAATAATAACAATTTTTGCAGAAAATGTCTTCATCCCAGCGCGGTAGCGGATGCGATGAGGGCTCTTCATCCACTAGGCCCCCAAAATGGGACAAATGGGGGTCCGTTGTCGAGAATAAGATGACATTATTGGCTAGATCCATAGAGTTGCCGAAGGCGATCATTAGCCCGGGGTACACTGATTGGAGGGTCGTGACTAATGAGCTCAAGATGCTCATCTGGGGGGAACTAAAAGTAGTGTATTTATATTTATATTCATATTTATATTTATAAGAAACTAACACTTACTTTTTTTTTTATTTGTATTTATTTGACATGATCAATTCAGTCTTCCCCCACATATCCACGACTCCACGTTGGAACAGTTGAGGGATCAATATAAGACTTGGAAGAATAATATGCGTACACGGTACTTTGGGAAGACTTGGGAGTCCATTCTCAGAGTACGATACACCGTCCCCTCGAAGGAGCCGATCTCATTGGCATAGTGATAAACGTTTGTCGACAATAAGATCGATGATTGAAAATTGGCATCTCGTCAATCGTGGAGGGAAAATCGGGCAAAAAAGTTGGACGTGCACTACTCTGGGCGGACGTCTTACGCCGAGGTGGAGGATAGGATGGTAAGTTTTTAGTTTTATTTAATATTAGTTTTATGTTATTCTAACTTAGCATTACTTTGTGTTACTTACTAATTCTGCATTATTTTATTTTAGGAGACGGGGAGTGGCCTTGGGGGTAGGCCACATAGGCTCTATGCCTATATAGCAATTCGGACGAGTAAGGGCAAGGATAAGGAGGTGTCCCCGAGAATCGCAACCATAATTGTAAGTTATAAATGTTTAATTTTTTTAAGTACGTTATAATATTTTTATTTACTTATTTAACTAATCGTGTACTTTTTATCATTTCAGGCAAGCTTAAGGAAGTGCATGAGTCGCAGTCTGATGCCGACAAATCATCTTTGTCTATGGATGCATTCAGCCAAGTTCTCAGGGAGGACTAGGGGGTGAGCTTGTGGGTGGGGAAGTTGAGGATCATTGCAATGGAGACGAGCAACACCGGGTTGGCTCATAAGGTGGACACTAATGACGATAAGCTATCAATGTTGGAGGCGACGACCCTAGATATCTACGCCTTAATGAAGCATCAGTTGGGGTCCAACTTCGATGGGGGAAAGGGAAAGGGCATGAGAAAGGGAAAGGGGAAGGAGAAGGAGAAGGAGGTAGAAGTAGACGAGGACATCACTACTTCATCGTCGATACACAAGGACTCGCCGCCATATGATCCATTTCCCATCTTGACCCCCGTCGAACGGCCTATGTCAACCATCGGTTGGCCGAGTGTGTTTGTACTCGACATATAATGTGGGGAGCCGATAGCTAGGGGGTTGAAGGACCCAGGATTCCTCCCGAGTATGGTGGTTCAATTACGTTCCCACCAAGACATTAAGGCAAGGGTGCTCATCACACATGTTTTGGCTGGAATGGAGTGTTATTGCACGAACAATGCGGTGTTCAGAGAATTCAGGGGTGTGCCAATGCATATGTCGTGTTGCCTTCCTTTATCCACTGACCTGCTCAAGACCCTATGCCATGACATTATTTCTACTAATTTTATTTGGATATTGGATTATATTAGTATATTTTTTATTTGGTACATTTTGGTTTGGATATGGATATTTGTATTTCTATTTTATTTGGATCTGGATTATATATGCTATGATTTGGTATATATTGATTTCGTAAATTTTTTCTATTTTATTTGGATATATGCTATTTGGACAGGTACAATTTTGCTATAAAAGCTATAAATATACTGTTGAGCAGTGGCAGTGGCCATACTGCCCAACAGTTTTTTTTAAATTCTGCCCATAATTGTCATGGACTTTGACCGTGACAAGTCCATGATAATTTTTATTTATCACAGACTTCTCACGATAAAAAAATCATAACAAGTTTAAGTTTTTATCATGATTTTTGGGTGACAAGTCTGTGATAAATAAAAATATTTTGGGTGTAAAACACTTAATCATGACAATCCATGATAAAAATCATGATTTGTCACCATAATTGTCATATATATAACTTAAATTGAAACTAAACAAATATTTTAGGTGTAAAACACTTGGTTTTGTTCTAAAGATTAAGCATTTTTAATAAAAACCAAGGGAACTTTTTCTTGGAAGAATTAGGCTCTCAAAAACTCTCTAAGATATGGAAAAAGTTGGTTCCCGCACTTATTAAAACTGGTACAAAGTAGTGGGGTAGTGGTGGTTAAAAATGAAAACTGGCAAAAAACGGACAAACTGAAATCTAGTTTGAAATCTCGTTTAAACAAAATCTCATTTGAACGAGGTCATTCAAATGACCTTTCTAATTATATTGTGGGCCATGGTTCTAGAGAATTTCGATACGAATGCGTGGCCGCTAGTTTTGTATTTTTCTGATTTGTTTTGGATTTGATATGATTTTTCTATGAAAAGGTGTATGATAACAAAATCTTTAGAACTATGAATTCAAAAAAAATTAACAAAAAAATACTAACACCCAAAATAAATTTCCAATCTCCTATATATATATATATATATATATATATATATATATATATATATATTAATGCATTCATACCTTTTGGAAACTATAAAATCCTCATGTTGATGATGTGAAACGAGGCACTAAAACGCGACAAAGATGTTTTCTTGAAACGCGGGGCGCAACGTCTCCAACTGTCACAGGTCATAGGCTTGAAAGTTGCTCAGGAACTCTATCCTATGACTCAAGTATTTTTTTTCGGAATTGAGCCAATACTACATTAAGACTCAATCGTAGACTTGTGTCCTTACAAATCTCCCCCTTTGCCTACTCCGGGACAAAAATCAAAACAAAATTCTAAAGGGGCGTCAAGCTCTTACTAGACTCAAAAACATCCCACCCCAAAAAAAAAAAATTACAAGCCTGACTCGAAAACCCAAGGAACACTATCATTGCAGAATGAAAGTTGTCGTTTAGAATAAAACCTGCACACTTAAGCAAAATATTAAACGCATAGGGAATATCAACATATTAGATGTAATTAAAATAAATACTCCCCCTAAATTAATTCTCCCTTTTATCAAATAAATGACCTACTTAGAAAGACGTCTCCCCCTAAGTTAAATCTCCCAAACTAAGATACGATTATAATAGGATTAGATACCATTTCTCCCCCAATCATTCTCCCCCTTTTATTCAAAGGATAAAAGAACTAACCAATTACTCATTTCTTCCCATTTTAACTAATTACGATTTCTCTCCGTAAAAACGACATAAGGGATATAAATATGGGAAAACAAGTAAAAAAAAAATGATGCTTAAGAGATAGGATTAAGAAGAGCTATGGGAAACAAAAGACAATAACGAATCCAAGTAAGTGACAATGGATACTAACTACGATGTGAACACAATGATATCAATTTGAAACATAAGAAACTAGGTATGTGATATCAAACAAAATTTTGCAACAACTTAGGTACCAATTATGAATTAAGGCATAGGTGGACTAGATAAAATGGCAAGGACTCAAAATAAAACATAATATCATATATATATATATATATATATATATATATATATATATATATATATATATATATGTATACACAATAAATATAAAATATATACAAGCACACATATATAGATATAAACTCACAAATGACACAAAATAATATAACATGCATTTTTCACACTCTTATGTCATAAATGTGTCATATGGAAACGGAAGTGAAGGGGTGTGAACTAGATACTAAGGAATTTAAAACCCAATCACTTAAACATGTTCACGGAGTTCTCATTTGATTGCAAAACTTTATTACATTTAGATATAGCCTCATGTGACAATATAAATTGAACTCAATGAACAAACATACACAATGCACATAAGCCTAGAATTTTGACGATTCTACAAACCAATAGAGTCATGACAATGAAAGCGCAACTAGGATAAACAGGCATTATGCAAACCGTTGATATACCATCCAAACTCCCTCAGAATATGCATATAATTATGGAATGACTATATCAATTAAACAAAATAGGCCTTGGTAAATTATTTTTCTTTTTAATGCCATATTTTACTTTTAGGCCTTTGGACCACGTATTTTTTTAGGTCCATTCCAAATGGTGCCTTACTCTCAAAGGATAATTTTCCTTTCGGAGCCCTTCCCCGTGCACATTCATATAACAATTTTTTTATATCACACAAATCTCACGTGTAACGGATTTAACATGCACAAGTCCTCCTAAGTCATAAAATATGTAGATGACTAGATTGGTAGGAGAACACCTCACAAAGCTCAAATATACATGTGAAATTAAAATTTCAAGTGAGCTCGTGCATGTGTGAATTGAGGCATATAAAAATAAAATCCATTAAGCAACACAAAATCCAACTACTCCATGTAATCATGGTAAACAACATTTTAAGGATTGAGAATCTTAACCAAAAGTTCTAGCCACATAGAAGTGAAAAAGAAGGGATTCAAACAAAAGTATATGCCACATAAAGTGTGTCAAACTAAAATACACACAATAAAAATCTTTTTGGGTTTTTGAAAATTTTAACCAACCAAACAAGATTATTTACTCAAAAGACAAATAAAAATTATTTGTATTTTTCATTAGGCCTAAATTACTCATAAGATAAAACAAAAATGATAAATAAAATCTTTTTGTATTTTTCAATTAAAGCAAATAAAAATGAAAGGAATATAATACAAAAAATATAAACACAAATCATAATTCTAGCATGTAAGTAAGCATGGAGTATATACTAGAAAATGACAAATAAGTATACAACTAGCAAAAGAATATATCATGATGCACATAAGCTAGAGTATGAAAATATGCAAGCCATTACTCATAGGATATAGCTAGTGAAGAGTCATGAACTAGCATGCTAGAACCATAAAAAACAGAAAATTTTGAACAATGCATATTTTCCCCAAAAAAATTCCTAAAAATTAGAATCACACAATATTTCAGTGTAACCCGCTCTGATACCACTTGTTAGAACATGAGGCCCCAATTTTAAAATTCTTACAATTAAATGAGATGGTTCAATTAAATTCCTAATTCAAATTTCCATTCAAATTTAAAACATAAACAACCTTCAAATTTTAATTTCTTTCAAATTAAAATTAAACTAAACTAAAAGTAACATTAAATGAATCAACAAATAAATTTTCACTTAAAAAAATTAATTCAACCCAAATCCTAATATTTGCCTAACAATAATTAATTCATTTTTGATATAGGACAAACCAAATTTTATCAAATGAAATTGTGCCGACTTGAATTAAATTAACTTAAACATAACCAAACATATTTTAGCACCAAATTAAGGAAGATTGTAAATTAAACCAAATTTTATCTTTTTAACCTAAGCATGCATTCTAGGTGAGTTAAACAAGATAAAAGAAACAATCTCACTACGCGGTGATGTACGAGAAAATCACAAATGGGAAAAATCTCGGACGGCCCTGGCCTAACAGATTCACTAGATATGGTTTTACAGGTACAAAACAAAAGACTTACTACACTCGACTTGATTGCCTTCAAGCCCCGACGCTTAATTCCGGAATCCACCGAAATCTTCGAGTCCACCACTAGAGGCGCAACCCACCGTCAACCACACATGGTGCTTTTCACAATGTGAGAACACCGCAGCGAACCAAATGTCTTCCTTTTGAGGGTAGTGAAGAAACCCAAACAATCTCCTCCAAATGATTGAGAATAATACATGTGTCAAACTATCTCCAAACAAATATATATATAACTTGGATAGAAACTAAACAAATATTTTGTGTGTAAAACACTTGGTTTTGTTCTAAAGATGTAGAATTTTTAACAAAAAACAAGGGAAATTTTTCTTGGAATAATTAGGCTCTCAAAAAATCTCTAAGAGATGGAAAAATCGGTATAAAAAAGTTGGCTCCTGCACTTATTTAAACTGGTACAAAGTAGTGGGGTAGTGGGGGTTAAAAATGAAAACTAGCAAAAAATGGACAAACTGAAATCTCATTTGAAATCTCGTTCGAATGAAATCTCATTCAAACGAGGTTGTTCGAACGAACTTTATAATGAGATTCCAGGGCATGGTTCTAGACAATTTGGATACGACCGCGTGGCTGCCAGTTTTGTATTTTTTTGATTTTTTTTGGATTTGATATGATTTTTCTACGGAAAGGTGTCTAATAACAAAATCTTTAGAACAATGAATTAAAAAAAAATTAACAAAAAAATACTAACACCCAAAATAAATTTCCAAGTTCCTATATATATATTAATGCATTCATACCTTTTGGAGACTATGAAATTCTCATGTTGATGACGTGAAACGAGGCACTGAAATGCGACAAAGATGTTTTCTTGAAACGCGTGCCGCAACGTCTTCAATTATAAAAGGTCATAGGCTTAGGATGATCAAGAACTCTATCCTATGACTCAAGTGTTTTTGTCCGGAATTGAATCAACACTACATTAAGACTCAATCGTAGACTTGTGTCCTTACAGGGTTCATGACTCAGAAATACTAATGAATACAAGGAAGTGTAAGAGAGGAGGAAATAGGACTCGAACTCCAGGATTGGCCCAGGATGCCTATGTAGCCTAATAGGAATCAAAGTACACGTAGTTAGATATGTCTTAAGGGTGGGGTTCAACATATAAACCCAAATTTAAGACTCTTCTTCGATTGTTTTTGAAGAAAGCGTGCTCAAGTGTAAAAGTGTGAAAAAGTGAAGAAATCTTACTTTTGGAGTTTACAAGTAAACCTTATTTTTTATTTTTTATTTTGGATTTATGAAAATGTGTTACGCTACTAATAATAAAAAATGATATTAGTTGATGTGAGATAATGAAGTAAGACTAAGAGATATCAAGAATAGATTAAAGTGAGTAAACAACACTAAATAAATAAGTTAGAAAATAGTTGGAATAGACCTCCTAGAAGACTTTACTACTGATTTTTGAAGAAGATTTGGATGATTTTATGATGGTGTAATGGTGGTGAAGTAGGGTGAGGAAAGTGTCCAAAGGAGGTATAAAAATGAGGTAAGAGAAATGGAAGAAATGTTGGAAAATTGGATTTGTTGGTAATGACATGGCACTAATTTCGAGAGAAAAAAGATTCCTTAGGAATGAGGTCATGGCCTCCTTAAATAGTACTAAATTAGGGTTCATGTGGTGCTGATATACATTTCCCTTAGCCTACCTATCAATATAACCTCTACCTTGTTGGTCAAGGAAAGAACACCCTGTCGATAGGTATGAGTCTAGGGTGCCTATAGGCAATGTAAGGACACAAGTCTGCAATTGAGTCTTAATGTAGTGTTGGCTCAATTCCGAACAAAAACACTTGAGTTATAGGATAGAGTTCTTGAGCATCCTTCAAGCCTATGACATGTTACAGTTGAAGACGTTGCAGCCTGCTTTTCAAGAGAACATCATTGTCGAGTTCCAGTGCCACGTTTCACATCATTAACATCATATTTCAAGTCTCCAAATGGTATGCATGCATTATATATATATAGGGAGACCTGGAATAATTTTAATGGGTGTAATTTTATTTAAAATTTATTTAAAATAAATTTCAGAAATCTTTATGGGCTGAAAATTGAAATTCCGTATTCTGACAGTTCGTTCGATATTATCGTTCGAACGAGAATTTCGTTCGAACGAGTTTGCCAACGAATTTCCCTATTCTACACTGGTTTGTCGTTAGAAGGGTCATTCGAACGAGAATGTCGTTCGAACAAGATTTCTGGCGGGAAATTATTTTTGGCAATTTTTGGTCTTTAACCACCCACTAAAAATCAACAGATATATTATGGATGGGAAGACCATTTTTGAAGTTACTTTTTCATTACCCTATAGAGCTTTTTGAGAGAAAAACTTAAAGAGAAAAAGTTCATGTGTTGAGTGTTTGATTTTCATGGCTTAAAAATCTTCCAAAACACTTCTACACCCATGTTTGTTTAAATCCAAGTTCTTCATATATATATATATATATATATATATATATATCTTGCTTGGAGTTTATTTGGCACCTGGTTTACTCTACCATTTGAAAAGTTGTTTAGGTTTGCTTCTACATCCCACAAAGAAGAAGAGTTTATTTGCTGCGGCGTTCCCACTCAGAGAAAGGTTTTGAGTGCGGGTTGATGGTTGTCCAAAAAGCATTATTGGTGGATTCCAAGGTTCCGGTGGAGTCCAAAATTGTCGACTAGGAGGAGGTCGTTATAAGAAGACGCGTTAGGGACTTAGACGGAGTTGAGTCGTGTTGTGTAAGTCATATGTCTTGTAATCATAAAACCATACTTAATGAACTTAAGGCTAGGGCCATCCGTGGTTTTTTCCATTTGATTTTTCCTCGTGCATCGCAGTGTAGTGTGACATTGTTTAGTTTTATCTTGCAAAATCACCTTAGAATGCATGCTTAGGTAATTCAAGATAAAATTAGGTTTTATCACACTAAATTTTAATTTGGTGCTAAAATTAGTTTGGGTGAAATTTTAAGATAGTTTAATTCAAGTCATTAATTATTAATTTGATAAAATTTGCTTTGGCCTAATTTGGTTATATTAAAAAACTTTGTGTAGGAAAATTTTAGGACTTGTGTTAAATTAATTTTGGGCTAAAAGTAAATTTCTCATATTTAACTTTAAGTGTTATTTTTGTTTTTTGAGAAAATTCAAAATTTGGTTTGTGTGAATTTTGTGTGTGTGTGTGTTCACCATAATTCACTTCTTTAGGTTTAATTTTAATTTTGTTTGAGAAATTAAAATTTGTGTTTAATTTAATTTTTTATATTTTAATAAAAAGGAAAATTAAATAAATTTTGGAAAATTAAATTTTGTTAGGAACCATCTATATTCTGCACTTATAGGAAAGTAAAGTGAACGATTTTAAAAATTGGGGGGTCTACCGTTCCCAACAAGTGGTATCAGAGCCGGACCGCTAATTTATTGCGTTAAGGTCCTTTTAAACATTTTTGGTTAAAATGGATTTTTCCCCATTTTCTAAATTTCCTACTTTCAATGGTTCTAATTACGCATATTAAAAAACACGTATGCGTTCGGCACTTAGGGCTATAGACGACAGGGTTTGGTTATCCATAGTTAATGGGTGGTCCCCACCTACTTGTTTAATAGAGAGTGAGAGTGTCTCCAAACCCGTTGAGCATTGGAGTGAGAACGAACTTAAATCCGCTAATTTCAATTTCCGAGGTTTAAATGCCTTGCTTAGAGCGGTCACACCGGATGAATTCCAACGTATCATGACGTGTGAAATCGCTAAGGAAGTTTGGGATATCTTACAACTCACTCACGAGGGAACTAGTGTCGTAAAAGCTTCTAAACTCCAAAACCTCACCACTCAATTTGAAACCATTAAAATGGATGAAAAAGAAACATTTGATGAGTTTTATGCTAGACTCTCCTATATAGTAAATTATTCATTTAATTTGGGTGAGAAAATACTCGACGACCTAGTTGTAAAGAAAAATTTAAGGTTCCTACCCGATAGATTTGTCCCTAAAGTGACCGTGTTAAATTCTTTAATCACCTTACACTCTACCAAACTTAAGGAACTAGTAGGTGATTTGCAAACCTACGAACTAGATATGTTCCCCTCCAAAACTGAAAAGAAAATAGAGAAGGGCATCGCATTGAAATTTCCGTAAGGAGGAAAAACAAGTTGTGGATGACGAGAGTGATAGTGACTCAGAAGATATGGCTATGTTTGCAAGGAAGTTTCATAAATTTCTTAAATTTAACATAGATAAATTCAAAAATGATTTTAAGAAATTTGAAAAATCTAAGCATGACAAAGCCGAAAAGATCCCTATAACTTTTAATGAAACTTTAATTAGGGACGAGTCAAATAGGTGCTATGGTCGCGAGGGTTATGGACCTAGGGCGAGAGAGTGACTCACTAAACTAAGGAGAGAGGGTAAGCAACTTATTTCTTAAAATGCCACCCTTAGTGATAGTGATAAGGAAGATGGGTCTGATTCCCCCATTGAGCGCAACTTTACCGCGTTCATGGCTTGTCATGTGAGTGATAGTGAGAAATTATCCGACGATGACATCTCAAATAATGAAACTTCCGAGATCTTTATTTGTGAAGCTCCAAAAGATGATGGTTGTGAGAGTGAAGAAGAGAGAGAGGGTCAAAATAAAGAATAAGTTGATGTGAGTGAACTTCAAATTGATTTTCAAGAATTATATGAAGAATATATTAAATTAAAAAGAGAAAATTTGAAGTTAGAAGCTAGTTTAAGGGAGCGTGTCAAGGTCATTGATAATAATATGTTGGTTGAAGACCTTAGAACACGTGAGAGATCTCTTCGAGAGAAACTAGCATACGTAGAAGGCTAAAGAGATAGCCTTAAGGGTTTAATGGAATCAATGAAAAAGGATCTTCTTGAGTTCGAAGAGAGGAAGAGTTTTCTTGAGTCTAGGATTGTAGAGATTGAGAAGAAAGTGAGAGACTCAAGTAGAGTCAAATTTGATTTGGAGAGTTATTCGTAGAAATTAGATAAAATCTTAGGAAAGGTCCAAATTAAAAATGACACTTATGGTTTAGGCTTTGTGACACCCCGACTAATTAAACACCGGGTAGCTACTCCTTTATAAAATTAATTCAAAATGCCAAGTTGGCTCAGTTAATAGCATCACTGTCGAAAACGTTTTATTATTACTAACCACCTAGTATTTAAAAAGTAAGTGCCAAATTTTATTAAATCTGATTAACATGCAACAAGAGTAATGAATAACTAAATAACACCATTCACCATACTGGAGTAACAAGAATGGCCATCACAATATGAAAATAAAACCCGGAGGAAAAACTCCTCAATACAAATCCCACGACTGATATGTAAACTGAAATAATTAACTAAAACTGAATACTGAGCAATACATGCTAGAGTCTGAAAACTGAAATGTAAAAATGCTCTAAATAGGAATGGGCAACATTCCCTACAACTGATAGATAGTGACTCTGGAATCCAAAAGATAGAAGCGTCTATGAGCAAATCCCTGTAGCTTCCACAACCAGCTACAGCACGTCACCTGAATGAGTACCTATGCTTGGTGTCCTTGTGGCTGGGCACCTAAAAAGGTTTTACAAGAAAATATATTTGAAAGCAAATGGGTCAGAGCCCGAAAGTGGAAATCATTTTAAAAACCTGCAAGTGATTTAAAAACATTTAAAACATTAAATGCAAAGTACATGTTAGGACGTGCACTCACATTATATTCTCACCTCTCGTCTAACTGTGCACTCCTAACGCAAGTACCCATCTATAACTACCCATACTACTAGCTAACTGACAACATAACTAGCTAGACTACCACGGGTTCTACCCATGTAATCGGTTCCATATAACATAACAACTCTCGTAATCAAGTAGAGGTTTACTGTGAACACAGTTACTAAATATGCCAGTGATATAACTATCAGTTAACTCATTATATAACTCGAAACAATACCGTAATATTTTTACAACATTCACATGAGGATTTCCATTAATTTAATGTATATTATTCACATCATAAATATACGATACAAGCACCCCGCAATCTAAGCTGTAGTGCACACATACTCTGCTATCCATCCCGGTACATCTCGTACATAAGGATCACATATTCCGAATCTCTCAGGAATAGTTCAGATAACACAAATCACAAATAGTGGAGGCGAACATAGTCACCATCACATGGGTCACGCACATACCTACGCTCCCATGGTCAGCGGACTTATTAATATCACAATAAGTCTTTCTATGACCTATGTTCATCAAGGTACCAGTCTATATCCCCCCCGTAGGCACACAAGGAATAGAGGGTCCTAAGCGAACGAAACCTCCCGTGATAGCAAGTATGGTAGGTATGTCATACATACAATCCATATATCAATACTAAGTAAACACACATCTTAGTAATACCGTATTATATTCGTAGTACATGTTGCACTCTCGTACTAATGATAATTATCACAACTTATTTTATTCCGGTTCATAATTATACGCGCTATAATTCATCCTCACGTCGTAGTAGTCACTCACGTCTCAACCCAAATGATTCATTGAATATAACTCTCGTATATGATTTACTCATCCCAGCAACCCAAAAGTCCCAAATCAATCACTATATCATCAAAGGGATGCTAACTCTACCCTTGAACCATCTCCCGGAACTCCAAAAGTCAAAACAGTCCAAAAAGGGTCAAACTGTCAACTCGTTAGAAGTCTCGTTCGAACGAGGCTTCGAACGAGTTTGGACTGTCAGGTCGTTAGAAGTCTCGTTCGAACGAGGCTGTTCGAACGAGATCCCAGTTCGTTCGAACGAACTGACCCTTCTAACGATATCTCGTTCGAACGAGATATCGAACGAAAATCCTACTCGTTAATAACGACTGGTCAACTCGTTAGAAGCTCGTTCGAACGAGCTCGTTCGAACGACCTGGGGGTTGCTTCTAACGAGATGCTAGTTTCTGCCCAGAACTTCCCAAAAATCGTTTTTCACCATTTTTACTCCTCAAACCTCTTCTAAAATTCGTTCCCACAATATATTGAGTTCTCTAATCATCCTCAAACATGTTAAGGGGTTATACTAACATCATTAAAGGGTTTGATATCATATAAACATCATTAAATCACAATTTCTACACTAATTCCCAATTTTCTTCAAGAACATAAACCCTAACTTTTTATCATCATAAATTCCCAGATTTTAATTCGTTTATACATCACCTAGATATGAAATATCCGAAATTAAATCTCCCAACAATGTTTCTACATGCAAACCTATCCCAACATTCAATAATAACTTCAAATTTCATGGGTTTTCTTTTAATCTTTCAAGAACAATTAAGATTCTTCAATTTCTAACATGGAAAAGACATTCTCAGTAATTAAATGGAAATAAAGTCACTTGCCTTGGTTTGATTTCTGAATTTGGTGTGGATTCGGTGTAGAATTTCTGCAGAATCTCTCTCTCTCTCTCCTTCTCCAAGCTTTCTTCTCCAAAAGGCTATGGTGGCTAGGGTTTTGCTTTGGGGAAACTTATGAAACCTAATTTCAATAAACCTCCGTAGCTTGTTGGGTTAATAAGGGTTGGTTGGGGTCAATCCTTATCAGATTACAACTCTCAATTTTCGTCACTTTTAATTACCCAAAAATACCAAATTACTAAAATACCCTTTAAGTTACCGGTACGGTCTAAAATTACCCCGGGATCCAAACTATACCCCCGGCTAGTGTTTTCTGACTATCTCGACCCTTCCGGACGCGTTGGCGCGCTCAAAACGACCATACGGATTATCGATTTTAAATTCACTTTTTATTAATAAAATATTTTACCGTGACGCGGCGGTCCCACGCGTCTCAATAAAATTTCCAAATTGCCGTATATAAATCTCACGACAAATTTTATAATACCAAGTTCATATATAATCATATATGCACATAATCAAATACCAATACGCATCTCATTAGTATTTATAACCCGGATTAATTTCCAATTAATACGCATTTAATTAATTAATCCTAAAAATAAATATAGCCAAAAGTACGGGGTATTACATACTCCCCCCCTAATAACTGAATTTCGTCCCGAAATTCGAAACTAGAAAGTACCTGCTAAAAACAACTCTGGATAACGTTCGCGCATCTCATCCTCGCGCTCCCATGTGGACTCCTCGACATTGTGATGTCGCCACTGAACACGTACTAACGGGACTATCTTTGACCGTAGTTTCCTCTCGCTTCGGTCCAGAATAGCAATCGGCCCTTCCTCATAAGAGTTATCCGGCTGGAGATCGATGTCCTCCACAGCAATGTGAGAATGAGACAAATCATCCCTAAGGTATTTCCTCAGCGAGGAAATATGGAACACGTCGTGAATCTGATGTAAATGCTCCGGTAACCCGAGTCTATACGCAACCGGTCCGATCCGCTCAATAATAGGAAACGACCCCACATACCTCGGTGCCAACTTCCCCTTCTTCCCGAATCGCATAATCCCCTTCATCGGAGAAACCCTGAGCAAAACCTGGTCCCCCACTTGGAACTCCCTGAAAAATCTCTTCGCATCAGCATAACTCTTCTGCCTGTCTTGAGCTACCCGAATGCGACTCCGAATCAACTCAATCCTTGCCGAAGTATCCTGAATTACTTCCGGCCCAAGTAGTTTGTTGTCCCCCACTTCCAACCAACATGCTGGGGAACGACAAGGCCTACCGTACAATGCCTCAAACGGAGCCATGCCAATCGTGAACTGATAGGAGTTGTTGTAAGCAAACTCCACCAGTGGAAGGTACTGCTCCCATCCACCCCCGAAGTCAATAATACACATGCGTAGCATGTCTTCCAACATCTGATTGGTGCGCTCGGTCTGCCCATCAGTCTGCGGATGATAAGCCGTACTCAACCGCAATTCCGTGCCCATGGCCTCCTGGAAACTCTCCCAAAACCTCGAAACAAATATCTTGTCTCTGTCAGACACGATATTTAGGGGCACACCGTGAAGTCTCACAATCTCTGAAATGAAGAGTTGGGCATACTGACCCGCAGTGTAATCAGTCCTAACGGGTAAAAAGTGAGCGACCTTGGACAATCTGTCCACAATTACCCAAACGGAGTCGTGACCCCTCTGCGACGTAGGCAACCCCGTGATAAAGTCCATGGATATGCTCTCCCACATCCACACCGGAACCTCCAATGGCTGTAGCAATCCTGTTGGTCTCTGATGATCCACTTTTACAAGCTGACAAGTGGCGCATTTCGAGACAAACTCTGCGATATCTCTCTTCATACCGCTCCACCAATACTGCCGTCTCATATCTTGGTACATTTTGTCCCCTCCGGGATGTACCGCGAACCGTGAGCCGTGCGACTCTGCCATCACATCGTGTCGCAGTTCCTCTCCTTCCGGAACTACCAATCTCCCATTGAAGCGTAATCCCCCGTCTGAGCTAACGGTATAGGATTCAGCTCCCTCAGCGAGTAATCGAACTATCTGCTCCTGACAGAACGAATCATTTGCCTGTGCCCGTACAACCTTCGTGACAATCTGCGGTGTAACGGTCATCACAGCCATGAAAGATCGGGCCACTGCATCCTGGTGTCCCAATTCCTTCCACTTCGCTTTCCACACCTCTGCCACCTCATCTGCTGGCCTGCGGCTCAACGCGTCTGCTACCACATTAGCCTTACCCGGGTGGTACTAAATGTCGAACTGGTAGTCTTTCACAAATTCAAGCCACCTACGCTGCCGCATATTTAATTCCTTCTGCGTGAACAGATACTGTAGTGACTTGTGGTCCGTGAACAGCTGAAACTTCTCCCCCAAAAGATAGTGCCTCCAAATCCGTAAGGCAAATACTACTGCTGCCAATTCCAAATCATGCGTGGGGTAATTCTTCTCATGAGGCTTAAGCTTACGGGAAGCATAAGCTATGGCCTGTCTCTCCTGCTGCAAAACACCTCCAAGTCCTTGCAAAGACGCATCGGTGTAAACCAAATACTCAACTCCCGGTCTCGGCAATGCTAACACAGGTGCTGAGGTCAATTTGTCCTTCAACTCATCGAATGCCAACTGACAGGAATCACTCCAGATATATGGCACACCCTTACGAGTAAGATGTGTCAAAGGACCTGCTATCTCTGAGAAACCCCGAATAAACCTCCTGTAGTATCCTACTAAACCCAAGAAACTACGAATCTCCGTTGGTGTCGTGGGCTGTCCCCACTCCCTCACCGCTGACACCTTCCCCGGATCGACAGATATTCCCTGGTCGGAAATAATGTGACCCAAGAACTGGACTTCCTTCAGCCAAAACCCGCACTTCTCATATTTTGCATACAGCTCGTTCTGACGAAGTGTCTGCAAAACCATCCTCAAATGCTCGGCGTGCTCCTCCTCTGTCTGAGAGTAAACCAGAATGTCATCAATGAAGACAATGACAAATTGATCTAGGAAATCTCTGAACACCCTATTCATCAAGTCCATAAACACTGCTGGAGCGTTGGTCAAGCCGAAAGGCATAACCCGAAACTCATAAGAACCATATCTCGACAAGAACGCAGTCTTCGAGACATCCTCCTCCCTGATACGCAACTGATGGTATCCCGACCTCAAGTCAATCTTCGAGAAGAAAGAAGCTCCTCTTAACTGGTCGAATAAGTCATCGATTCGAGGCAACGGATACTTATTTCGTATCGTGACCTTATTCAACTCTCGGTAGTCCACGCACAATCTCAGTGAACCATCCCTCTTCTTCACAAACAAAACTGGAGCGCCCCAAGGTGAGGTACTCCTGCGAATAAAGCCCTGCCCTAACAGCTGCTCTATCTGATCCCGTAACTCTCGCATCTCAGCTGGAGCCATACGGTACGGTGCACGTGCTATAGGTCTCGTACCCGGTAGCAGATCAATAACGAAGTCTATCTCTCGACTGGGTGGTAAGCCTGGTATCTCCTGAAACACATCCGAATACTCCCTGACAACCGGGATCGAATCTAAAGGAATCACAACCTCCTTAGAGGTATCCTCCTCTATGTAATACAGATGAGCGGTCGATCCTCCCTCTGGTCGAGGCATCGCCACTATAAACATCTCCTGCCCCGGAATGGCAAAAACAATGCTCCCGCTGAAGCAATCAATCATGGCCCTATATGCTACGAGCCAATCCATCCCGATGATCACATCGTGAACATGCATGTCTAACACTAACATGTCCGCAGGCAATACCAAACTACCAACCTCTACCCCGACTCCCCGGCATATAAAGAAAATCAGTGACCCACTCCCTAATGGTGAGTCGACACACGTCACTGTGCTCTCTGCCGTAGCTAACAATCCTAAAGCTTTCGCGAAGTGTGTAGCAATAAAACAGTGTGTAGCACCCGTATCAAATAACACCCGACCCATAGTGCCGTGGATAGGAAACGTACCCTCGATTGCGGGCGGTGCCTGTGGAACTGCAGCCTGGTGAACGTTGTAGACACGTCCATACTGTAGTTGCCCCTGTTGAGCTGGGACTGCTGGAATGGGTGGCAAAGCTGCCATCTGTGGCGGTGCAGGAAGAGCGGCGGGAAACATAGGTCTCTGTGGATCCTGGCGAGCACCCTGCTGCTGCTGTTGTGGGGCCCTGCCCCTATCAGGACAATCTTGCTTCTTATGGCCAGTCTTGCCACAAGTAAAGCACTTCCCTGGGAAGTTTCCTCCCCTCTGCCCCTGCTGTCCCCGGCCCTGGTGGCCGTTACCATTCCTCCCTTGGCCCTGCTGGCCCTGATGGAACTGCTGCCCATTCTGCCCCTGCTGGCCCTGCTGGCCGTTTGGACCCTGATGGCCCTGGCGGAAACCTCCCTGTCCCTGCCTGTAGTTCCCTGATCGGAACCTCTTATTGTCCCCCTGCTGGGTACCCTGCTCAGTCTGTCTCTGCCCCTGACCGGTTTGTGCCCCGCTGGCACCATGTCCTCCAGTCCTGCCCTGATGGCTAGACTCCCCTGACCGCTTGCCCTCGGCCATATGAAAACGGTGGTCCTGGAAGTGTAGTAATGCAGCGTTAACCACATCAGAATACGTGACCAACGATAGGTTCCCAAGCAGATGCTGCCGGATTCTCCAATTCAACCCGTCGGTGAACTTCTCTATCTTCTTCTTCTCTGTTGGAATCTCGTCTGGAACGATATTCAACAGGTTTGTGAACTCGGCCTCATACTCGGCCACTGTCTTGCCCTCTTGCTTCAAACTCATCAGCTTCCTCCTCATCTCTGTATGAACTGCGGACGGAAAGTACTTGCGGTCGAACCGCACCCAGAACTCCTGTATCGTGAGGGTATCCCTCTCCTCCGCGGTGGTAATGGACTCCCACCACTGCAGCGCAGATCCAACTAGCTTGAAAGTAGCTAGCACCTGTTTCTGAACATCAGTGCACTCATGCATCCTCAAATGCCTCTGCATGTCCTTCCTCCATTGGCTCGAGATAACCACATCTGAGCTTCCAGCAAACTCTGGTGGATGCGCTTTCTGAAAAGCGTCACGTACACGCTCCCAAGCAGACGGGAATGCATTAACCTGTACTGGCGCGGCAGCCGGCGCCTGCGGTGGTGCCTGCTGAATCACGGCAATCGCGGCATTTACCGCTTGGGCTACTATAGCAGCAACCTCAGCGGCGTTCAACATGCCCTGAACTGGAGCGGGCTGTGGTTCGGGCGTAGCATTCCTGGGAACTCGTCGTGCACGTCGTGGAGGCATCTGAAATAAGAACAAAGTTTATAAGTTCACGGTTTATAAACTTAATATAGCTGAAGAACGAAGCATACACAAAAGAATACAACAGTCCTAAAATATAGGGCTCTATATCAAAGAAACGTAGCGGAAACATAATAGCCGTACAGATCCTAAAGGACACTAGAACTTGATGCTCTGATACCACCTGTGACACCCCGACTAATTAAACACCGGGTAACTACTCCTTTATAAAATTAATTCAAAATGCCAAGTTGGCTCAGTTAATAGCATCACTGTCGAAAACGTTTTATTATTACTAACCACCTAGTATTTAAAAAGTAAGTGCCAAATTTTATTAAATCTGATTAACATGCAACAAGAGTAATGAATAACTAAATAACACCATTCACCATACTGGAGTAACAAGAATGACCATCACAATATGTAAATAAAACCCGGAGGAAAAACTCCTCAATACAAATCCCACGACTGATATGTAAACTGAAATAATTAACTAAAACTGAATACTGAGCAATACATGCTAGAGTCTGAAAACTGAAATGTAAAAATGCTCTAAATAGGAATGGGCAACATGCCCTACAACTGATAGATAGTGACTCTGGAATCCAAAAGATAGAAGCGTCTATGAGCAAATCCCTGTAGCTTCCACAACCAGCTACAGCACGTCACCTGAATGAGTACCTATGCTTGGTGTCCTTGTGGCTGGGCACCTAAAAAGGTTTTACAAGAAAATATATTTGAAAGCAAATGGGTCAGAGCCCGAAAGTGGAAATCATTTTAAAAACCTGCAAGTGATTTAAAAACATTTAAAACATTAAATGCAAAGTACATGTTAGGACGTGCACTCACATTATATTCTCACCTCTCGTCTAACTGTGCACTCCTAACGCAAGTACCCATCTATAACTACCCATACTACTAGCTAACTGACAACATAACTAGCTAGACTACCACGGGTTCTACCCATGTAATCGGTTCCATATAACAAAACAACTCTCGTAATCAAGTAGAGGTTTACTGTGAACACAGTTACTAAATATGCCAGTGATATAACTATCAGTTAACTCATTATATAACTCGAAACAATACCGTAATATTTTTACAACATTCACATGAGGATTTCCATTAATTTAATGTATATTATTCACATCATAAATATACGATACAAGCACCCCGCAATCTAAGCTGTAGTGCACACATACTCTGCTATCCATCCCGGTACATCTCGTACATAAGGATCATATATTCCGAATCTCTCAGGAATAGTTCAGATAACACAAATCACAAATAGTGGAGGCGAACATAGTCACCATCACATGGGTCACGCACATACCTACGCTCCCATGGTCAGCGGACTTATTAATATCATAATAAGTCTTTCTATGACCTATGTTCATCAAGGTACCAGTCTATATCCCCCCCGTAGGCACACAAGGAATAGAGGGTCCTAAGCGAACGAAACCTCCCGTGATAGCAAGTATGGTAGGTATGTCATACATACAATCCATATATCAATACTAAGTAAACACACATCTTAGTAATACCGTATTATATTCGTAGTACATGTTGCACTCTCGTACTAATGATAATTATCACAATTTATTTTATTCCAGTTCATAATTATACGCGCTATAATTCATCCTCACGTCGTAGTAGTCACTCACGTCTCAACCCAAATGATTCATTGAATATAACTCTCGTATATGATTTACTCATCCCAGCAACCCAAAAGTCCTAAATCAATCACTATATCATCAAAGGGATGCTAACTCTACCCTTGAACCATCTCCCGGAACTCCAAAAGTCAAAACAGTCCAAAAAGGGTCAAACTGTCAACTCGTTAGAAGTCTCGTTCGAACGAGGCTTCGAACGAGTTTGGACTGTCAGGTCGTTAGAAGTCTCGTTCGAACGAGGCTGTTCGAACGAGATCCCAGTTCGTTCGAACGAACTGACCCTTCTAACGATATCTCGTTCGAACGAGATATCGAACGAAAATCCTACTCGTTAATAACGACTGGTCAACTCGTTAGAAGCTCGTTCGAACGAGCTCGTTCGAACGACCTGGGGGTTGCTTCTAACGAGATGCTAGTTTCTGCCCAGAACTTCCCAAAAATCGTTTTTCACCATTTTTACTCCTCAAACCTCTTCTAAAATTCGTTCCCACAATATATTGAGTTCTCTAATCATCCTCAAACATGTTAAGGGGTTATACTAACATCATTAAAGGGTTTGATATCATATAAACATCATTAAATCACAATTTCTACACTAATTCCCAATTTTCTTCAAGAACATAAACCCTAACTTTTTCTCATCATAAATTCCCAGATTTTAATTCGTTTATACATCACCTAGATATGAAATATCCGAAATTAAATCTCCCAACAATGTTTCTACATGCAAACCTATCCCAACATTCAATAATAACTTCAAATTTCATGGGTTTTCTTTTAATCTTTCAAGAACAATTAAGATTCTTCAATTTCTAACATGGAAAAGACATTCTCAGTAATTAAATGGAAATAAAGTCACTTGCCTTGGTTTGATTTCTGAATTTGGTGTGGATTCGGTGTAGAATTTCTGCAGAATCTCTCTCTCTCTCTCCTTCTCCAAGCTTTCTTCTCCAAAAGGCTATGGTGGCTAGGGTTTTGCTTTGGGGAAACTTATGAAACCTAATTTCAATAAACCTCCGTAGCTTGTTGGGTTAATAAGGGTTGGTTGGGGTCAATCCTTATCAGATTACAACTCTCAATTTTCGTCACTTTTAATTACCCAAAAATACCAAATTACTAAAATACCCTTTAAGTTACCGGTACGGTCTAAAATTACCCCGGGATCCAAACTATACCCCCGGCTAGTGTTTTCTGACTATCTCGACCCTTCCGAACGCGTTGGCACGCTCAAAACGACCATACGGATTATCGATTTTAAATTCACTTTTTATTAATAAAATATTTTACCGTGACGCGGCGGTCCCACGCGTCTCAATAAAATTTCCAAATTGCCGTATATAAATCTCACGACAAATTTTATAATACCAAGTTCATATATAATCATATATGCACATAATCAAATACCAATACGCATCTCATTAGTATTTATAACCCGGATTAATTTCCAATTAATACGCATTTAATTAATTAATCCCAAAAATAAATATAGCCAAAAGTACGGGGTATTACAGGCTTCTTGTAATGAGTCAACTCATAAAGCCAAAACCAATATTTTAGGATAATCCTCTAGGAACAAGGTTATAGATCATTCCTTAGGTAAGTCTTTTCGTCGAGTCTTTAAGTTCTCTCATTGTGGTCGAAAAGGTCATCTTAGGAAATTCTATTTTGATTTTGAACGAGGTCCTAGAAAATCCCAAAGTAAAGAAACAGAGGTAGCCAAGATTCCTATATCCAGAGATCGTCATTCATCATTAGTTTGGGTTAGGAGATCCGACTTGGTAGCTTTACAAAATAAGATTTTTTATTCTCCTTTGCTTTCACATGCTTCCTCCCTTGCTAAATCTAAAGATTGAATGTGTTAGTTGTTTGCATACTCTAGCTTTTTGTCCTTTATATCATATATCCTTGCTAGTTGTATGCATATTTATCATTTTCTAGTCATTGCTTTATCACATATCTCGTGCTAGAATTATGATTTTTGTTTATCTTTTGTATTTTTTTTTGGCTTGCACTAATTGAAAAATACAAAAAGATTTTTGGTTATCATTTGTGTTTTACCTTTTTAGTAATTGAGGCTTGGCAAAAAATACAAATTATTTTTATTTGTCTTTTGAGTAAATATTTTTTTTTGTTTGGTTAAAAATTTTGAAAACTTAAAAAAAATTATTTTTGTGTGTATTTTGGTTTTACACACATTTTGTGGCATATGTTGGTGTTTGAATCCTTCATTTCGCTTCCATGTAGCTAGAACTTTTGGTTAAAATTTTAATCCTTAAAATGTTCTTTATCATGCTTACATGGAGTAGTTTAAGTTTGACTTGCTTAATGGATTCGCTTTTATATGCCTTTACACACACATGCATGAGATTTTTGAAGTTTAAATTCACATGTTATATTTGAGCTTTGTGAGGTGTTATCCTATCAATCTAGTCATCTGCATACTATGACCTAGGAGGACTAGTGCATGTTAAAATCCGTTGCATGTGAGATTTGTGCGAGATAAAAAAATGATATATATAATTGTGCACGGGGAAGGGCTCCGAAAGGATTTATTTTCCTTTGCGAGTAAGCCACCGTTTGTAATGGACCTAAAATACATACGTGGTCCAAAGACCTAAATGAAAAATATGGCATTAAAAGAAAAAATATTTAGCCAAGGCCTATATTTGTTTAGATTGATATAGTCATTCAAAAATAATATGCTTATTTTGAGAGAGTTTGGATGTTATATCAATGGTTTGCACAATGTCCATTTATCCTAGTTGCGCTTTCATTGTCATGACTATTGGTTTGTAGAATCATCAACATGTTAGGCTTGTATGCATCGTGTTTATTTGTTCATGAGTTCACTTTATCCTGTCACACAAAGGCTAAATTCTAGTTGATAAAGTTTTGCAATGAAATGCAACTCCGTGAACATGTTTAAGTGATTGGGTTTTAAATTAATTAGTCTCTAGTCCACACCCCTTCACTTTCATTTCCATGTGACTCATGTATGCTATATGAGTGTGTAAAACTCATATTACAATTTTTTGTGTCATTTGTGTGTTTATATCCATATATGTGAGCTTGCATATAATTTATATCTAGTGTGTATACATATATATGATATTTTGTTTTTGTTTTAAGTCTTTTCCATTTTAGCTAGTCCACATATGGTTTAATTCATAATTGGTATCTAACTTGTTGCAAAATGTTTGTTTGATATCACATGCTTAGTCTCTTTTGTTTCAAATTGATATCATTTTATTCGCATCATAGTTAGCATCCATTATTCTTGCTTCGATTAGATATTTGTTGACCATATGTTTACATGTCCTTTGCACTTTATGCACTTTTATTTTTCTCATTGTACCATTTTTATACCTTATGTAGTTTTTAGGGGGGAAAATTGAACTTAAGATAATATTGGGGAGAATTGAGTAATTAATTAGTTCTTTTATCCTTTGTCTATTCGTGAACAAAAAGGGGGAGAATGATAAGGAGAGAAATGGTATCTAATCCTATTATTATCGTATCTTAGTTTGGGAGATTTATCTGAGGGGGAGACGTCTTTCTAAGTATGTCATTGTTAGATAAAAAGGGGAGAATTAATTTAGGGGGAGTATTTAATTTAATTCTTTGATATTCCCTATGTGTTTACTGTTTGCTTAAGTGTGCAGGAATTTTTCTAAGTGGTAACTTTCACCGGCAAGGCTAATTATCCTAAGTGGTCTTTGAGTCAAGCTTCTTTTTATTTTTATTTTTGGGAGGGAAGTTTTTTAGTCTAGTAAAGCTTGACGACCCTTTAGGATTTTGTTTTGGTTTTTGTCCCGGAATAGACAAAGGGGGAGATTTGTAAGGACACAAGTCTCCAATTGAGTCTTAATGTAGTGTTGCCTCAATTCCGAAAAAAAACACTTAAGTCATAGGATAGAGTTCTTGAGCATCCTTCAAGCCTACTAGTTACAAGAAGACGCGTCAGGGGCTTGGACGGAGTCAAGTCGAGTTGTGTAAGTCATATGTCTTGTAATCATAAAACCATACTTAGTGGACTTAAGGCTAGGACGTCTGAAGTTTTTTTCCATTTGGGTTTTCCTCGTGCATCGCGGTGTAGTGTGACATTGTTTAGTTTTTATCTTGCAAAATCACCTTAGAATGCATGCTTAGGCAATTCAAGATAAAATTAGGTTTTATCACACTAACATTTAATTTGGTGCTAAAATTAGTTTTGGTGAAATTTTAAGCTAGTTTAATTCAAGTCATTAATTATTAATTTGATAAAATTTTCTTTGGCCTAATTTGGTTATATTAAAAATATTGTGTAGGCAAATTCTAGGACTTGTGTTAAATTAATTTTGGGCTAAAAGTAAATTTCTCATATTTAACTTTAAGTGTTATTTTTGTTTTTTGAGAAAATCCAAAATTTGGTTTGTGTGAATTTTGTGTGTGTGTGTGTGTGTTCACCATAATTCACTTCTTTAGGTTTAATTTTAATTTTGTTTGAGAAATTAAAATTTGTGTTTAATTTAGTTTTTCATCTTTTAATAAAAAGGAAAATTAAATAAATTTTGGAAAATTAAATTTTGTTAGGAACCATCTATATTCCGCACTTATAGGAAAGTAAAGTGAATGATTTTAAAAATTAGGGGGTCTACTGTTCCCAACAGGCAGTATGGAATGGACTTTTTCAAAAAAATAAGAATAAAATATAAACCATAAGTCCAAATCATAGATGACATGCGTTGTTAGAAAGGGTATTCAGAATCCTACAGGAATCCATAAGTTACTCTCGGATTCAAGAGTTGACCGATGTCAAACGGGGATCAAAAGCACTAAATATTTTCTAAATGGGGGGTTTTGGATTAAAGAGTGTTGTTCGTGCAAACCATGAGACCGATTTGCATACGGTATATACTGTTGGAAATGGGATTCAGGGCCCTACGAGATTTCATTGAACTTTGTTCAGGTCGAGTAGGTTACCAAGGCCAAATGTGGTCCAAAGGCGCAAGGGGGCCTTTCGAAGTAAAAATGGTCGTTCGTGCGAATCATGAGGCTGAGCCACACACAATATGGATTGTTCAAAAGGGAATTCAGAGACCTACAAGGTTTCATTGAGATTTGATCAGTTTGGAGAGTTGACTAGAGTTAAATACCCTACAACCTCTAGATCAAATCTCAGAGTAAAAAGGCACATTCGTGCAAATCGTGAGGTTGGTTCGCCTGCGGTATGGACCATTATAACGGGTATCCAAAGTCCTATGAGGTTCATTGAGGTTAGATAGTTTACCAAGGTCAAGAGGGGCTCAAAAGCGCCCGATGTCCTTTAGGTCGAATCTCAGAGTAGAACCTAGGGTTCACAGAGGGAGGAAAAGTGTTAGGGACCTAAGGAGTCCCTCAGTTGGCATTAGGATGGGGTGTAGTATCATCAACTAAGAACTGATCGACCTTATAAATCTTATGATTCCAATGCATAGAGTAATTCAATCATTGATAAAAACTTAAGCTAAAAAAGGACGAGTTACAATCAACAATAATTCAAAATTAGGGTAATAAAAAAATATGACTATTAAGTCCACAAAATTTAAAATAACCAAATTCATAATGATGAATCAATTTGTGATGGTTGTAATGCCTTAAAATTAGACGTGATTGAACTTCTCCATTCTTCCTTCAATCTCACCATATAATAAACCGCAACATTCACCAAACCAATAAATAAATATCATGGCAATCAATACTTGAATCCTCTTGTACAAAAAGAAATGGAACCCATCTAGTGTTTACATTCTTTCACATAGAAAGAAGAGTGATAAAATACTTATATAATAGCAATAAAAATAACCTTTCAAGCCTTTGAGTAATTTTACAGCATAGTCACTTTTTTTTACATAGATCTAGTATGTAAAACACAACCATTATACACCAAAACTCAGATACTCAAGACAATATGTCAAGAAAGGTCCATATCTCCAACATTTCCAAGAACTTCAACTATCAATAGATATCCAATGAGCATTGAACTTTCCCTCCCATTCTTGCACAATCAATGTACTTGTTATATGAGGAAGGCTCCAAAACTAACACCATATAAATTCATATTTAACAACTTGAATCATATAAATCTTACAATTCTTCCCATAGTTTCTTTCCTATTTTCTCTCATTACGTTTACAATAGTTCATAGAGCCTTCAAATATATCAAGTGAAATTTAAAAGAGGAAATTAAAAGGCCCAGTGATTCTCCCTATAGAAGAGCAATTACTAATTCCCGAAAATTGTAATCACTTAAATTTATATAAAATCCATTGTTACTATAGTTAATTCTGAATGCCACTCCTGTCTTTGAAAAATAATTTAGTAGGATGCCTAAAAATTATACATTAAAAAATACCAAAAAATTCAAGGTCAATAGGTTTGGAAGATAATGTAAATACCAGTGATAGGTTCACAACCACCAAAAGCATTCATGCACCAAAAGCATTCACGCATTCATAGTTTCACCATTTTTTTATATAAGAGACAACAACATTGAACCTAATTCTTGTAGAGAGAAACTGATGAAAAGATCAAACCAACTGAAATTACTATTAGACCGACTGGTGTACTTGACAGGAAATTAATGGTCATATCAGAGCTAACACATCAAAATGGTTCACAATTTTAACATAAAATTGGCACACTGAATCACTTTAACAAATGCAAATCCAATAGAGAACAAATATTTTTCTTCCCTACTTGAAAAAATGCCAAAATATTCTTTTCAAAAGGTTATTCTTCCCTAGAATTTTCAACACATATTATTTTCAAAATGCCAAAATATTAAAGTAGTTATATTCGTAGAAATAAACATATGTACCAACCAAGATACATGATCATGTTTAGTGAATATAAGTTTGCTTGTCAGGTATGCAATGTTTTAGAAAATTTCCTCTTAATGATCTCTTTTCCATTCGTGTAATTCGAAATACTGGTGGAAAGATATGTAGTCGGTGGAAGAAGACCCGTGCATTTAAGAACACTACATAAGATAATGTATATTTCGACCATCCATTGACATCATTATTAGTCATAACTAGGTTTCATGGCATTTCGTAGTTATTGTTATACAATGTCTTGTGGAGAGACTTGCAAAAATATCAACAACATATGTTATTTCAAAAGACCTACTTTATTTTTGTGACACATGCAATTACTGCCAATACATTTAAAAAATATATGAAAAATATTTATTAAAAATACTTGATAGGGAGGAGATACTTTCATGTAAACTTGAATAGGTGTAAAAGGGATATTTAATAATGAAATATGTGGAAATAAAAAGGTTAAAAAATCTTAGAAATGCATTATATATTTGACAAAATATTTCTTAAAATAAAAAAGAAAAAAGAAAAAAGAAAACATATAATGGTAAATATCTTCTAATATTCTCGAGATACTTCTTTATTCACATTTGAGATTTCGTACATAAGAACTATTTATGTGAACATGCAGAATGTATGTCCTACTCTTTTTACATTATTTTTTTAGAAATCCCCAATCTACTTGTTAGTAGATTGTCGTGCATTATAATTTCACCGTACTTTTAATATATATATATATGGGATCATTAACCTCATTGCTGATACCAAATTTAGTCTGCTGCCATGGCTCAATTGAGTGAAGACACGTGGCAATCTGCGTGGCAATAACAAACACTTCCGAACAACACCTTGACTTCGAGGAACTCAACTTCCCCGACCCACTCAGATACTCCGAGCAATAGATGCTCTCCGAGGAACCATACTGCAACAAGGAACTCTGCTTCCCCGATCAACTCAGACGCTCCAACCAACAAGAGTTCTCCGAGGAACTTTAATACACCGAGCAACTTAGGCGGTCCGAACAGCTTAGGCGGTCCGAGCTGCACCTCGAACAGAGCATTAATAGCAGGATAACCAACAGATTGACTACGCATTAAATGCTTATTATTATCATACAGATGTATACGCCTAATGGACAACTATGTATTATCCTTTCACATGTGCAGCCTGAGGGCTATAAATACATTGTATCATCCTCATTGTAAGGGGACGGGGAATTTCTTGACTAAACTGGTAATCAAGAATTCTCAAACAGTCAGCAATAATAGAATTAGTGGACGTAGGCCATTCGTATAAGGCTGAACCACTTTAAAATTTCTTTGTCTCATTTTATTTTATCTGTGATTAAATAATTAGATATAATCTAATTTTTTACATCAACAGATTGGCGCCGTCTGTGGGAAACGATTGGTAATATCATTTTTCATCAAAAACAATTCATTACAAATGGCTGATAATCCAGAACCCAGCAATCGAAATGCTGGAAGCCCTCCAAATCCATCTGCTCCGCCAAACGTTCCAGATCTGGCTGGAATAATGACAAATCTGGCCCAGGGCCAGACAACCATGCAAGAAACTATGCGACAACTCATATAAACCCTTCATAGCGGAGTACCGACCCATTCAGGACATCGAAGTGTTCAAAGAAATACTCGTTTACTTTCTTCGCGTACTAGGCGTATCGATTCATATCGTACTGAGGAGTCTGAAGATTTTTCTTATCAATTTGGACGAACTTCATCAGTACGAGCCACAGATACTGAACAACGTATCACTCTCTCTCCAGAAAGGACTAGTGCGCTAGAAAGGTTAAGCAAGGTATCTCCTTTTGATCTATTAGGTCCTAGGAGGAACAAAAGTCCTCCTAAGGTTGCGTCGAGGAGCTTTTGACGTTCATCAGACTTAAAGGAAGGATCTGCCCAGTCGCGACCGGCTGCTCGTCAAGATAAATCACAGGAAGCCACCTCAACGCTATCAATTGCTCGAACCAACAGGCCCGAGGAAGGAAATGATGCGTGGGAAGGCTTTATTCAGAGGCTGAAAGACAGACTAGGGGAAATAGCTAAGGCCAAGAACCCCCTACAATGAACTTTTGTTCAAGGGACACATTGTGGATTTTCCCACACCGTCAAAGTTTAAAGAACCTGTTGTGACTCCCAAATATGATGGAAAGACCGACCATGTTCTTCATGTAGAACAATACCAAGCTGCAGCCGACATCTATGATGTTCCAGATGAGATGAGATGCAGAGCATTCTTAGAAACTCTTACCGGATCTTCTCAAATATGGTACAATAATCTTCCTTGGGGTAAGATCTCAACTTTCGTTCAACTGGCCGAGTTATTCATTGGAAATTTCTGTTTTGGGGCAAAGCCAGTTAAATGAGTAGCGCATTTGTTAAGTGTTAGACAGAAAGCTGGTGAGAGTACCAGAGATTATATAGCTCGTTTTAATAACGAGAAACTCGAAGTCATTGATTATAAAGAAAAGACAGCGATTACCGCCTTGATGAGTGGGCTGTTGGCCAACAAGTTGTACTACACTTTGGCCAAAGATCCACCCAGAACCATGTCAGAACTGATGGCAAAAGCGACCAAGATCATGAATGCCGAGGAGGCTATGGCTGCGAAGAAGAATATGGACGCCAAAGAAACCAAGGTGGAAGGTGATAAAGTTAAGAAGAAAGAGCATAAGAACAATGGTGGTGACAAACAATCAAAAACAAGGTCTTCATGGGAAGTATTGAAGAAATTTGATAATTACACTCCTTTGAAGATAAATATCAACCATGTTCTAGAAGAAATCAAGAACAACGAGGAATTAAACTGGCCAGAGAAAATGAAGACAGACCCTGACAGGAGGAATAAGGAAAAATATTGCGATTTTCATAAAGATCATGGCCATATGACCAAAAATTGCATAGCTCTTCAAAATGAGATTGAAACACTCATTAGACGAGGAAAATTGGCAAAGTATGTTGATCGTAGAAATGAAAGAAGAAACAGCGATCGAATAAGAGAGAGGTCTAGATCTCCTCGTCGAGCAGAGGAGAACAAGAAAAGAGACCATGAAGTTGATCCAAAAGATGACCCCGATCTTCCCAAGAGACCAAGGCAGCCAGAACGTGAGGTATTTTCAATACGCTTTGGGTCATTTGATTGTAATATTATTACAGGTGGAGATGCAGAAGGAGGAGACCTTACTGCAGAGAGAAAAGCTTACCTCTGTGAGGCTCAAGCCTGCTCATACATTCAACGAATAAATCTACCTGAGGAGGATCGCCCGAGAAAGGTAAATAAAGAGAAATTGGTCATTGGTTTCTCAAAGAACGACCTCGCAGGTGTTCTATATCCTCATGATGACCCATTGGTGATCAAAATGAGGATGAAGGAAGTAATGATTTCAAGAGTACTGGTAGACAATGGTAGCTCGGCAGACATCATGTTCTACTCGTGCTTCGATAATTTAAATCTAAAGCTATCTCAACTGGAGCCTTATCATAGACCCCTCCTCGGTTTTGCTGGCGAGAAAGTTTTTCCACTTGGGACGATCAAATTGGATATATTCATTGGTACATGGCCTGCTTGTCGAACAGAAAGAATACGCTTCTTTGTGATGGATTAAAATGTTCAATCAGCCTATAATATCATCATGGGAAGGGTAGGATTGAAGAAGTTCGAGGCAGTGCCTTCTACGGTACATCAATGCCTATAATTTCTAACAAATTTTGGAGTAGGAGTTGTGAAGGGTGATAAAAAAGTAGCTCGGGAATGCTACTATTCATCTGTCGAGCAAGAGGAACTGGAGGAATCAAGGGAAAATACTACTACCTATCAAGTGGAGGAAGGTGCAGAAATTGAAACATTGGATCGTAGAGATGAGTCCCAACTCGTGAAAGGCCAGGTGGTGGAAGCTACTGAAAACATCATTCTGGACGACGAGCATCCTGAACGAATAACTCAAATAGGTTCGTCGTTGGAGGCCTCACTAAAACAGAAATTGATAACTTTCCGAAGAAGCAGAAAGTAAACTTCTGCATGGAGTCATGAGGATATGCCCGGAATAAACCCAAATTTCTTATGTCACGAACTCAACATGAAAAAAGAGATCAAGCCAGTAAAGTAGAGGAGAAGAGTATTCAGTCCTGAGAAGAATCAAGCTATACAAGAAGAGGTCGAGAAACTCCAGAAAGCTTGCTTTATTGAAGATGTTAAATATCCAGACTGGTTAGCAAATGTGGTGATGGTAAAGAAAAAGAACAACAAATGGAGGATGTGTGTAGATTTCACCGACCTCAACAAAGCATGCCCAAAGGACCACTTTCCCTTGCCCCGAATTGATCAATTAGAAGATGTTACCTCGGGACACGAGCTGTTGAGCTTTATGGACGCTTATTCTGGATACAACCATATTAAGATGAAACCTGAAGACAGGGAAAGTACTTCTTTCATTACCCCTAGGGGAACTTACTGTTATAATGTTATGCCTTTTGGTTTGAAAAATGCAGGTGCAACATATCAGCGGCTGATGAATAAGGTGTTTGCAGAACAAATCAGTTGCAATATGGAAGTCTATGCTGATGATATACTGACAAAGAGCAAGAAAGTTGCTGATCATCTAGTTGACTTAGGCCAGACCTTTGATCAACTAGATAAATATCAAATGAAGCTGAACCCGACGAAGTGCATATTTGGAGTACGAGAAGGCATGTTTCTCGGGTACATTGTCAATCAACGAGGCATTGATGCAAACCCTGAAAAGATCAAAGCTCTGTTAGAGCTGTGATCTCTAACGATGAAGAAAGAAGTGCAAAGTCTTACAGGACGAGTAGAAGCACTAAACAGATTTGTATCGCGAGCAAGTGATAGATGTCTCCCATTCTTCAAAATGCTCCTAAAGACTTTTGAGTGGAATGATGAATGTGAGAAGGCTTTTCAAGACTTGAAGAAATATCTGGGAGCACCTCCACTATTGTCCAGGCCAGTGATGGGAGAAAAATTGTACTTGTATCTGGCAGTGTCAGAGAATGAAGTTAGCTCGGCATTAATAAGAGTGGAGAATGGAGTGAAAAAACCGATTTATTACACTAGCAAAGCCTTTCGAGGAGCAGAGATCAGATATCCAAAGTTTGAAAAATTGGCACCAGCATTGATCGAGGCAAGTAGAAGAATGAAGCCATACTTCCAGGCTCATACTATAGTCGTATATACCGATATGCCATTGAGGCAAGCTCTTTATAAACCAGAAAAATCAGGAAGATTGATGTATCAGGTAATAGAGCTCGGTGAATATGACATAATTTATGAACCTAGATCATTGCTTAAAGGGCAAGCAGTAGTAGATTTTATAGCAGAGTTCACCTATCCTGATACCCCTGAGGAGCAAAAGCTGCTCACCGATCAACCTGTGGATGTTACGGAATCATCAAACCCAAGCCCAGACCAACTTAGGTTGGTAAAAGGGCAAGTAGATGTTACAGAATCATCAAACTCAAGCCCAGACCAACTTAGGTTGGTAAAAGGGCAAGAAGTGATGATCGACGAACATCAAGAAATATTAGGAGAGGGTGAAAGGAAGCAATAAATTTTCCACCGAGGAACTCTGTCAGATCAGAAATTTGAAGACGAGTTACCTATTTGGAGTTTATATGTGGATGACTCATCTTGCTCAACAGGTTATGGGGCAGGGATTGTTCTTAATAGTCCAGACAAGGTCGACATGGAATATGCCCTACGCTTCCAATTCAAAGCTTCGAATAATGAGGTTGAATATGAAGCCATGATTCCAGGTCTTAGTTTGGCAAAAACCATGGGAGCAGAGAAGGTTATTTTCTTCAGTGACTCATAATTGATCATAAATCAAATGATGGGAGTATATGCAGCAAAAGGAGAATTATTGATCAGGTATCATGCAAAGGCAAGGGAATTGGTATCAGAATTTACTGCTATTCAGCTGGTCAGAATACCAAGAATTGAGAATGCGAGGGCAGACGCCTTAGCTCGATTAGCATCAGCTACTCATACCGAGCTACGAAGAACAATCCCAATTGAAGTTTTAGCTGGTCGAAGTATAGATGAAGATTTGACGATGAATTTTATTACCCTTAATTTAGGACCATCTTGGATGGATTCCATCAGGGCATATATTGAGGAGGGGGAATTACCAACTGACAAACTTGCAGCCAAAAAACTAAAGTTTAAAGCTGCTCGTTATGTACTGAATAATGGCATTCTGTACAGACGAGGAATTATAGCAGGTTTGCAAAGATGTGTGCATCCCACCGAGGTGAAAGACTTGATTGAAGAGATCCATAAAGGGTCCTGTGGAGCCCATGTAGCAGGTCGGACGCTTTTGCAAAGGGTTATGACGCAAGGATACTACTAGCCAACGATGAGGGCTCATTGTATAGCCTATACTAAGAAATGTGACAAGTGTCAGCGCTTCTCCTCCATCCGAAGAAATCCCCAAGCGTTGTTGGCACCCATTACTTCCCCTTGGCCATTTGCTATGTGGGGAATGGACTTGGTCGGACCACTTCCAATGACCAGAGGAAGATTTAAATATCTCGTCATCGTAGTGGATTATTTTACTAAGTGGGTATAAGATGAGCCTCTTGTTGACATGACGTACGAGAAGGTGTATCAATTTATTTAGAAAAATATCATCTGTAGATATGGTCTTCCCCATGCATTCATTACCGACCATAGAACACAATTTGACAACTAGGAGTTCACTGCCTATTGTCATCAGTCAAATATCTTGAAGATCCACTCGGCACCAGGCCATCCCCAAAGCAATGGACAAACTGAAGTAAAAAATAGAACGCTACTGAATGGCTTAAAGAAAATACTGAATGATGCGAAAGCAAATTGGATCAACGAGCTACAATCAGTACTATGGGCTTACCGAACTACTACCCGAGCAGCAACAGGGGAATCTCTATATATGCTGGCATTTGGAAGTGAAGCCGTTATACCTGCCGAGTTGGGTCTCCCGACACACAGAGTACTGAATTTCAATTCCCCTGTCAGCGACTTAATGAGAAGATTGGATTTAGACATGCTCGAGGAAGTTAGAGAAGAAGCAGCCATCAGGAATGCTGCTTACCAACAACGAATAGCTTTGTTCTACAACAAGAGAGTAAAGAAGTACGACCTAAAAGAAGGAGACTATGTGCTAAAGAAAGTGATTCAAAAGCACAACAAATTGGAAGCAAACTGGCATGGACCTTACCGAGTTACAGAAGTTGTTCGACCAGGAACCTACAGAATAACAACTTTAGAAGGGCAGGAGTTTAAGAACGCATGGAATGCAGAACACTTGCGCAAGTATTATCAGTGATGTAAACTCTCATGTAATACATTTTCGTTAGTATGAATAAAGTGACAATGTTCTGCCCAGTTCTCTCCTTTTGTTGGAAATTTTTTGCAGAATACTAGTGCTACACACTACTCAGCAAAACTCAGACTACTCAAAACTATTCCTAAAAATGCCAACTAAGGTTGGTTAGGAAGTAAAACTATTCCTAAAAATGCCAACTAAGGTTGGTTAGGAAGAAAAACTATTCCTAAAAATGCCAACTAAGGTTGTTTAGGAAGAAAAACTATTCCTAAAAATGCCAACTAAGGTTGGTTAGGAAGTAAAACTATTCCTAAAAATGCCAACTAAGGTTGGTTAGGAAGAAAAACTATTCCTAAAAATGTCAACTAAGGTTGGTTAGGAAGAAAAACTATTCCAAAAAATGCCAAAGTTGGTAGGTAAGAAAAAATCCACTAACTATGGTTGATCGGGAATAAAAAACCCACTAAATGTAGTTAGTCGAGAAGGAAAATTTACCAACCTTGGTTGGTCGGAAACATTTTATGAGTACGAGAAAGTGATCGAGCAAAATTTTTGATACTCGTAACTTTTTAAATTACTACCAAGTTGGTCGAGAAACAAAACATCATTAAGTTTGGTTAGTTGTCAAATGATTACCATAAATTCAAACTAGTCGACAATAAGCTTTAATCAACTCTAAGTTGATCGACAAATAACACAATGTTGTTATCTTTTTAACCGATATACATATATAAAGTGTTTTATAACCACAAGGCAATGGCAATCAAGATTGCGAACAAAAATAAAAGTCTTTCATTAAATCCAAAAACAGAATACATTGAGAATGAAATACAAATTAATTATTACATCAAGATTCCTATTCTATTGGTTTCTTCCCCTCTGCTTTTGAAACAGGTTTCTCGCCAGCAGGAGGATCGTCTAAAGCATAAGGGGAGTTTATGAAATTAAGATCTTTAAGCATCCCGATGTTCATCACAGATGGTCGATCGAGTAGGTGCTCGGGGTGAGATATTTCATCATTGGAATGGAGACTGTAATCGCCAAGGTATTTAGAAATCAAACACTGAGAGATTTCCCAGGCAGGGATCCAGCTCATGTCAAGTTTGAAGGGTGGCACTGGCAAGTCGAGCAAACCAGGATTATGATAATCCCACAAGTAGTGACCTTGTTCCAGTTGCAGTACACCCATGGTATTCAACCACCCTTGTTTGTAACCTTCATTATTCGCATTTTGGATCCTATCATCCAAATGGTAAAGAGCCTCATTGTAGCCAGCCATCCAAAATTCTCTGGGTTGCTTGTGGAACTGATAAGTCAACCTTTCTAATTGCTCGTGAAGACTTTTTATAAAGAGTTCTTTATTCTCCAAGGCAAACTTCTATGCAGAAAGCTGCTCGTCCAGATTCCTGATCTTCTTAGACATCTGAGCCAATGCCTGGTTCTTTGCCATCAGTTAGAATGCCTGGTTCTCTAGAGCAGATTGAGTTCTCTGTTCCTCTACAGTAATGTGAGCAGCTCTTGCTCGTCCCCGAGTAGATGTATAAGGGCCATCTCTCTTCAAGGTTTCTAATTCATCCCTCAGGTTGGCATTTTCGACCTCCAAGAAAGAGAATCCCTTGTCGTTCACAGGGACCAAAGCGTTTGAGGTGGAAGCTGCAGAATTCAACTGAGACACCTCTCTTTGCAGGTTTGAGAACGCGTGTAATATTGATTTAAATTAAATTCGCAAGTTTCCAAGAACCCTTATTTAATTAGCGTCTACTTTTAAACCAAATAAAATCAACCCTTAAACATGCATCTAAATCAACCCATCAAATATAAAGCATGCGACACAAAGTTAAGGAAAAATCCCCGAAGGGCAAAACCTTTTATTTCTAGAACTTTAAAGAATTTACAAGACCATTGACTTACATACAACCTGATAATCTCCCACAAGTGTAACGCACGGTGTCTTCGGTAAACCTTCAAAGCAACGGCTAGAAACAGTGTGACACGGAAATACCCGCAAGTGTCGATTCCTATGTCGGCGGCTGGAAGTTTCCCTTTCCAGGAGGGCAGCAATGAAGAAGAGAACGGCTTCTCCACAAGGGTTGAACAATAGCAAAGCTTGTGTTCTAGGGTTCCAAAAGATTCATAAAAGTAATTGTGATTTTTGGTGTGAATCAAAAAGATGTTTGGCACATCAAAAACGAAGTCTTATTGTGTTTTATCTCTTAAAAACGTTTTCTCAAAGACTTGAAAAAATACACCATCGTAATAGTAATATATATAGGAAATATAAGATGGTGGGTAAAAAATACAAGGAACTGCTCGAGTATATCCCAGGCGGACCGGTCCGGCTTGGGGGCGGATCGGTCCGGATGACCGGATTGGTTCTTTTAAAATATGGCTCCATCGGTTTGCATTCGATCCGGGGTATACTGGATCAGTAGCAAGGGGATCGGTCCGGGTAGGGGGCGGACCGGTCCGGTTGCGGATCGGTCCCGTTGAGGGGCGGACCGGTTCGGCTTCCCAGAAAAATAAAAAACTTTTAAAAGCCTCATTTTGCTTGAAAAACTTACTTCTTATTTTTATAAAAAACATTTTATAAAAATTTCCCAATACTAAATATGAACTTTAAGGAACGTAAAAACACAATTTTACCAAGTTCATTCATGCAGAGGCTATGATGTTGAAGATCCTTTGATATTCGGATCCGTTGATGTAGATGCGATCTTGAGTTTCTTCAACAGTGTAACGGCGTACGACATACAAATTGATAATGGACAAAAATGTCCTTACAAGGTTATTATTTGCCTTCTCTAACAACTCAGCTATCTGTCTGTGCTCTTCGACCTCAGCCTTCAAATTTCTCTCCCTCACATCGTAAGAAGCAAACAGTTTATCGTATCCCTTATCAGCACTGAGTTACTGATACTTCTTCTCGTATCCTTCGTGAAAAAGTGATGTAGATTCCTTATATTGTTGTTGAAGATCTTCAATAGTTCCTTGGAGATCTTCAATCATTTCATAATATGCTACATTATTAGCCACTGCACGGTCAAGAAAGCACTTCAAATACTGGTAGGCTAAAATTGCTTGCTCTGAAGCACCTTGACCGAGGATGTCAACGATTTGTGCTGCACTCATATCTGTATGACCAGCTTTGAAGTACTCATTACCTTGCCTCAACAATTTTGTATCATGAGTAGACAATAACTCCATCCTGGCCATAAACTAGTAAAGGAAGAGAAAGCAAGAATCAATAAGAGTTCAAACAGAGCATGAAGAAGAGAAACAACAGTATGAATAGGCGAAACTTCAAATTTTATTACATCATAAAGGAGAAGTACAAAATTTAGAGTTACATTTGATAAATAAAAATAAACAGAGAGAAAAATCCGAAAAACTCTACACCTTTTCCTTCTCTCCTAAAACTTTCTTGGGAGGCTGGGCCGAGGAGGTAGGTTGCTCGGATGGTACAGATGGTTGCTCGGGGAGTGCTGGAAGTTACTCGTTTGAAACAATGGATGGTTGAAGTTGCTCGCTGGTGGACTAGATAACTGGGGAATGAGGAATTTGATCTCCTATCACCATAGAGGATTCCTCAGAGGCGGCTTCGTCCTCTTTTTCTTCTTCATGAGTTGGAGGGGGGCCCGGGATGTGTCGCTGAAATAGGTCAGAATTTTCATCGACCTTCATCTCTTGCAGAGCAGCGACCCAGCCATCCCTAAAGTATTTGTGGCTACCATATTCCACCTGCGACATCATGGAAGCCAGACCTTTATTTCACCCCTCATCCCAGCCAGTGCTGAAAGACTTTTTTATAGCAACTTCCTTTTCGCTTTCTCTAAGGAAAGCTTCTCGGAAAGAAGATCCTCGGCAGCCTTTAGCTTATTCTCTATTTCTTCCTTTTGACGACCTACTTCACGAAGTCGGCCCAACTCTTCTTCAGCATTTTTGAGCTTACTTTCAAGCTCCCTAGCATTTTTGAGCTTCTCATCGAGCTCTTTATTCTTCTCTTTCAAGTTTTTTATTTTTTTCTCCAAACCTTTGGAGACTTCAACAGCTTGGTTTCTCTCTTGCTCGGTGGAATCAAGTTTCTCCTCCCAAGCAGCCTTATCATCATCATACTTCTGACGAGAATCTTTCAAAGACTGCGTCAGGCCCACCAAAGCTTCCTCTACACCAGACGAGGAGCTTGAAGCTTTAATAGCTTCATCTTTCTTTAAAATGGTATTAAAATAGGTCACCAACTGGGTAAAGAAAATTATATCAAGTCACTACACAGATGTAACAAGGGAAAAATAAAAGTTGAGGATAATGATACTTACAGAAGCTATATGAAGAGCAGCTAATGAGGTAACCATATCCCTAGAAAGATTTTCTTCCATACCTTGGATCTCGAGAATGATCCAAGACTTCACCGAGCTCATGGCAGAGCTCGAGGCAATAAAAGTGGGAACACCACTTCCAGTAATCGGGGGCTGAGAGATGGACTCAGCTAAATTGACCGAGGAGATCTTCTTCAGCTTCCTCGGGGGAACATGAATGGTCTTGACTAATGATTTAGTCTTAGTCGGAGAGATAACAATCACCTCGGTTGGAACAGCGGCTTTGCTCGGAGCCACTGGGGGCTTCTCGGCAACCTTCACAGTAGTAGCCGTAGGGGGTGCATCAATCTTCTTTGTCCCCTCTTCTGGAACATCATGTTTACTTCTCTTTGCCTCTCCAGCAACAGAGGTAGATTTCTCGAAGATGGCAGGAGCTCTTCTTTTCTTCATTCTTTCACTCAGAGGGATATGAGACTCAGGTGAAGAACTTGCAGAAGGAGGTACTAGTTCTACCTCACTTATCACCGGACGAGCAGTAAAAGATGAGGTGTAACTCTTATATTGCAACAAATATGAAGCTGACCTGATATGCTCGTCAGCAACAGTCTGATGCAAACCCCAGATAAGTTTTAGATGATTTAAATTAACTTCTGTCTCTTTTGGAGACTTTCTTTTGCTATCAACTGCAAATAAATGAAAATTAAAATATCAGTGACACATTTTATCAAACACAAAGAAAGCATAATTTCAAAAATAAAATAAAATAAAAATAACCTATCCCATTGCCATAGGGAGGACATCTAGGACCCTGGTACACATCATTTCCAGTCAGTGGAGGGTGTTGCCAATTTTTCATAACAACTCCGTGCTCGAAGTAGTCCCTATTGGCATCTGGGAGATTGACCACTAAACCCTATTTAAAAACCTAGTTTTTAAATAAAAAGTATTGTCACCAACAACCCATCTATAACAAAACATAATTTCTTGGATTCCTATACGAGTTCCATGAATTTGATTTAATCTATGAACTCCGTTAACTATTCTCCACGTATTGGGGGCTATTCTTGCAGGAACCACGTCAAAATATTGACAGAATTCCAGACATAAAGGGTTTGGGGGAAAAGAAAATCCACATTCAGCGACAAAGAGACTAGGGAACCAATGTCCCTCAGCCAAATGAAAATAATCTGAAGGCTCAGAAAGTTCCTCCAAAATAACCCATGAAGGAATAGAGAAATCAAAACAAAATTTATCAAGCGACTTTACAGGGTAAACCATGATGAGTAAAGGAAATCAAAGAGAAAGAAGAAGATCTTACAGGAAAAAGGATGAGTCTGTTGAAAACGAATGATGAAAGGGATGAATGCACAGGAGAGAGAGACAATGGAAAGCTCGAAGAGACAAATTTGAAAAAGTAGAAGACGAAGGGATTTTTTGCAATGCTTAAATACCCTATCTTGGGAATGGGTAAAGATAATGATTACAAAAAAAGACGGTTACGTTACCAGCGGCTAAAAAGACAAAAAGGGCGCGGGAATCGAAGAGGTTACAAAAATTCAAAAAGTTCGATTCTACGAATTTGGAAGGAGAAATAAATACAAAAGAAAATACTCCTAAATTTCAGGATGACCATTTAAAATCGCCATATTTTGAGAAAGAATGTTCCACACTCCTCAAATTTCGAACTGTGAAACATTGGGGGCTTCTGTTGATACCAAATTTAATCTGCTGACATGGCTCAATTGAGTGAAGACACGTGGCAATCTGCGTGGCAATAACAAACACTTCTGAACAACACCTTGACTTCGAGGAACTCAACTTCCCCGACCCACTCAGATACTCCGAGCAATAGATGCTCTGTGAGGAACCATACTTCAATGAGGAACTCTACTTCCCCGATCAACTCAGACGCTCCGACCAACAAGAGTTCTCCGAGGAACTTTAATACACCGAGCAACTTATGAGTACCGAGCTACTTAGGCGGTCCGAGCAGCTTAGGCGGTCTGAGCTGCACCTCGAACAGAGCATTAATAGCAGGATAACCAACAGATTGACTGCGCATTAAATGCTTATTATTATCATACAGACGTATATGCCTAATGGACAACTATGTATTACCCTTTCACATGTACAGCCTGAGGGCTATAAATACATTGTATCGTCCTCATTGTAAGGGGACGAGGAATTTCTTGACTAAACTGGTAATCAAGAATTCCCAAACAGTCAGCAATAATAGAAACAGTGGACGTAGGCCATTCTTATAAGGCTGAACCACTTTAAAATTTCTTTGTCTCATTTTATTTTATCTGTGATTAAATAATTAGATATAATCTAATTTTTTACATCAACACTCATGTATTGGAAAGAAAATGTACCATGTTTTGCGTACCTATACTTAAAACGTTAAGTTGTTGGCATTTCGTGGTAACTATGCATCTATTGCAATACCATGCTATTATCGCAAAGATATTCCCAGTATTTAGTGGCCTTTGATTAGTCGGCTTTATTCCTTCCCACTTCCCTGCACAGAATACCGCATTCGCATTGGTTGCATATCTGTCCATCCAAAGGAGGAGATAAACAGATTCAACATTCAAGAATAAAAATAAATAAATAAACAGATATAGATTTGCAATAATGATAAGATTGACGATTTACTTGCCAACGCAATGCAGTTGTGTGACCCTTATTCTTACCATGTTGCAGATTTCTATCTGCAATAAAATTATGTGGGGGTTGTTATGGCTCTTGGGATCATTCTAGAATCTGAAGGGAGGCCCCTTGTGGAAAAAATAGAGGATTGTTTAGGTGTACCAATGTGGGAATTAAAGTCTTTTATGTCCTTGAGAACATCCCAAACATCATATTCTTGGAATTATTCATTTCTCATGGATGTCCATACACTGCTACCCTGCGTGTACAAACTGTACCTGCCTTCCATTGATGACCCCCTACAACCCATAAAGCATAAATTAAAATTCTACATTCATTTTTAAAAAATAAATAAGCAACCCAAAATCCGTGCATTCTAATGGAGAAACTAATTTTGATAAATCAGAATCTACCTTTCCTTATATTGAAAATGGAAAGCTTTGAACTATAGATTCCCTGATTTTTAAAAGAAATCTGCAACATGGTAAGAAAAAGGGTCAGATATTCCTCAGAGAGGCGTTGAATCACTGCCGCCCATTTCCTACGCAAACCCAGGGTTTGTATCACCTTTTCTATTTCTCCTCTCGGAACCTCAGTAGCTGGTCAATGAGGAATAAATATGTATAAAAATAAACTAAAAGAAGTAGAATAGAATCGATATAGTCAGAGATAGAAAATGCTTGTTGGATCATTGGCATACTTAAAGGTCGACATCATTTGACTCGTAAGATGAATGATTCTTTATTATGAATATTGCATGAAGACACGTGGCAACCTATGGCTTAGAGAAACCATTTTATATATTAGTTATTAGATGTATCTACAGAAAGTAGGACCGTGATATTTAGAATCAATTATGCAGCACCAATTTTCACTCGAGGCTGAAGGGTTGACCTGACTGCAAAAATTTAACCAAAAACTAAATAAGTCATTGAATATTAATAATAGTTAGACACTAGAAATTTCATTAAATTTTCACTATTAAAAAAGAGTAGTGATAATCTAGAAATAAAAAATAGGAATATCAAATAAAAACCAGATGGTGAAGCCGATGGAAAAAAATTAAAATCGCAGTTGAACACCTTTTTAGTATTTTGAGTTGCGTTCATAGTATCTTCAACTCAACAATTTGTATTATAATAGTACCAAATAAACTCTGAAATGAAAAATCTGAGGAAAAGAGGTGTAAGATCATATAAACATTGAACCGAACAATGTGGAAACCTTTTTTTCTCATCAAAATACAAAGACCAAAATAGAGTATAAATAAAATACACACAATTTTTTCCTCGAAATATCGTCATACTTGGATCAAATAAAAATAAACGGTTGACATTAGAATGAGGTACCTGAGTTGTATTAGATATTTCTCAGGTGATGATTTACAGTACATTAATCAAGGATTCATTTTGTATTAATTTTTTTCATTTACTTTACTTACCTAAATATTCGATTTGGGATAGTTGGTTGTATCAAATCATCTATTACAAATCATTAACTATGTTTGTACACACACATAGAAAAAATATAATACAAAAGGAATCATTAATGAATGCACTACAAATCATCAAATGAGGTGATGATTCCATAAGTAATAAACCTACATAATAAAAAAACTCCACTCATATACACCTATGTCCGTGCATAGGGGTGGTAAACGGACGGATACGGATCGGATACCATGTTTTCCATATCCGTATCCGCTATCTGAATGTACTATCCGTATCCGCTATTTGAATGTACTATCCGTATCCGCCCGGATAGTTAAAACAATATTCATATCCGTATCCACTCGGATACTTCGGATTCGGATAATATCCGTATCCGTTTACATTATTTAGCCATCGTAAAAAATAACAATTAAAATATCCAATCCAATGAAATCCAATCCAATGCAAATAAATATGTAACAAAATTACTGCCTCCTAACATCAGCAATTATGGATTTCATAATAATAGTATCATTCCATAATGATAATATGGCTTAAAGTCATCCATACTTTACAACCATATAAGCTTAAAGTCATCCAAAAAAAAAATAACAGTCGCATTCCATGATAGTAGAAATAAATATGCACCTTTTAGATTAATCAAATTTATTGAGAATGATAACCTCATGGACCTTTTTTCTTCAAAAGATACTGATATTTTTATTTTAATAAATATACATTTTTATTTTGTATATAATATACATGTTGTTAACTTCAGTTCTCATTACAATCAAAATCATCTCTTTACTTTTATGTTTCTCTCTTACATTTTTTTCTGGTTCTCTCTTACATTTATTTATAATTAAGGAAACTAATGAACAACCACATGAGAGTTTCTTTTCTCTTGTTTTGTACGAAGGAGAAATGAAACGAAGTTAGTTTTTTTTAGTAGAGTATATGTTCTTTAGTCAGTGTATGTTGTGTGTGATAAGGTGTATTGTAACTTTAGTGTAACTCTATGATAATATACCCAATAAAATAATAATACATGATATTTTATAATATACCCAATAAAACAATAACTTTATGGTGTTTTTGTTTTGAGTGGAATATGTGTTTATTTTATTTTGGGAATAAACGATTAAGATTTTTTTTAATATTATTTTATTAGCAATACTAATGTTAATATTATTAGTAATATTTTAAACATATGTTTGACGGATACGGATATCCGATAAAATGGATACTCCACATCGGATACGGATTATCCATGTCAGTTACTAGTACTATCCATATCCGTATCCGTTTTCTAGGATATTTTTAAAGAGTATCCATATTCGTATCCGTTTCCATATTTTTGAATAAATATCCACAAATTCGGATTCGAATATCGGACGGATGCGGATTTTCGAATATCCGTTTACAGCCCTATCCGTGCACTCCCAAAAATAATAGAGATTAAAATCAACACTTTCTAACCCAAAATCATAGAATAATTTTTTTTTATCTAAATCCAATAATAATAATGATAATAGTAACCCTAAAAAACATTAAAAAAAAATCCCAAAAATATACCAAACCCCAAAAAATTATTTTGGGGAAAACACACACACACACACACACACACACACACACACACATAGGGAAGTTTGATGTGGACCTAAAAAATACATAAAATTGCAAAGTTTTTTAAGGATACACTAGAAAACTCCAATATATTATGACCCCTTTTTTGAAATCCAAAAAAGTGAACCACAAAATGAACCCCCCTAAAAATTGATTCAAATAAAAAAATCTAATACTTGAACAAAAATGATTAAAACGAAACTAAAGAACCTTAAAAAACATGATGTAGTTAAAATAGAGGTGGAAGAAGAGAGAAGCGTTGAGAGAGTAGTCTGTATACCTGATTTGGCAAGACAAAACATGTGCAAATCAAAGTATAAACACCAAATTAGATACATGAAAAACAAAATACACATTATATACCCACGTTTAACCTCCCAAAACCCAAAATCACAAAATATAAACACGGACATCAAAACATGGTGTGAGAGATTATATATGGGGAGAGATGTAAGAAATGTTTGATTTTTCCCTGTTAAGGGACAAAGTGTCATCTGAGGGAAGAGAGAGAAGATAAAGTAAAATGTTAAATCACGGTAAGAGGAATGGTATGAGTAGCAATTGAAATTGGGGGATATTAGAAATTTTTAATTTTGTAATAATGTTGTTTGATCTCAATTCTTAATTTTTAGTCGAGGAGGTGGCAAGATCTGGGCCGTTATTATGCTTAGAAAATTCAAACACTTTCATACTTTATTTTATGGATATATACACAATAGTGTATATATGGTGTTATAACCCATATATTTTCGCAGTGTTCATTGCAACATTTAATTGTGACAACGTGCCTCATTTTTATGATACTACACAAAGTGTCACATTATCACATATTTTATTAAAAATGACATTTCATAAACTGATAGTATATGATAAGATTTTCTGACATGTAACCACAAATGAATTGAAAGACTAAGCAAAAGTGGATCAACGGAGCTTGCGTAAAATCCATTTGAATTAACCAAATCACTAAATTTAGTAAACTAGTAAGCACTTATATGTTTCACTCTATTCATAAAATAATAAAACTCCCAAGAAACTCTTTTAATTGTATGGCCCCCACCTCAATGTTCTTTGGTTTTATCCTACATGTGCAATCCCTTTTTTCTTTAGTATAAAGGGTTATCCATAAAGGGTCAGATTTTGCATGCCTCAAACAATTCTCTCCACCTCAAACAAGGCTTGTGAAATATATATTACCCTATGTGGTCCATGGCCACATGTTTATGTTAGTATGGGTAAACAAACTCATGACTTTTGGCGGGGGTGTTGGATAAATTTAAATATAATATAATATTTTTATTATATTAATTGATGTTTGATTTTAATCTTTAGTTGTTAATATTTTGTTATATTATTGGTGTTTTAATTTAAACCTAGTTTGGGTTTTATTTTAGAAGGTAAAAACATGAGCAAATGGGTGCGAAAGATATGGGAGTACTCGAAATCCCATATTGTCCCACATTGGAAGAATACTACAAAAAGTAGTGGTATATCAACTAAAGGACAACTAAGATTCTTAGTTGACAAGTCAAATAAGAGGCTATGATCCTACGCATCACGGTGGTGCTTAAGCACCACCAATCGTGACATGTGACACGCGACACGTGGCGTGCGAAAGGGAGATTGGGGGACTTAGGGCGAATTGCACGCTTTGACGCGCACTTGGCACTTCGCACGTGTGCATCGTCGCTTGGAGCGTGGGAGCCTAAAGTTTTGACGAGGTAAAATAGATCAACGATTGTGAATAAAAGATTCGATCAAAAGGTTTAAAATCCGAAACGACTTGATCTAAACCGTTAGATGAACTCGTAGCGTTTCGTGTAGGGGATGTCCATTCGCTTACGATGGGACACCTAATCTGAACCGTTAGATCGAAGTTGTTCCAAATAGGCATGATCCAACGGTTGCTGATTTACTACATAAAGAGTTGTGACTGTTGAAGAACAATCACAGAAATGGCTATAAAAAGAGTTCTAGGCCTCTGTTTTGGACACCGAAAATTGTTAATTTCTCCTCTCTCCGTCCTCTATATTTTGGCATTATCAAGTTACAAATTCAAAGTGTTCTCAATTTGATCAAACAGTACATAGTTTGAATCAAACAACTGTTCATACACCGCATTGTATCCTGAAGGCAAATTCTATAAAACCCATAATGTACTAGCGGTTCTGTCTCAATCGTATTAGAAGAAATTTTGCCTAAAAGAAAGCGTTCCAAGAACGCGCCTTGCGGAAATTAATTAATATATTTCATTCTTTCCATAACAAAATTCCAACAGTTTTAGGCAAAATCTTTCTTATTACTCCACTCAAATGGAAAGAACTGTGTCACAATCTATCCAAGTCATAACTCAAGATTTAATCCGTCTCGACCGTTATGATGGCAGAAATTTCACCCGTTGGCAAGAGAAAGTTATTTTCTTCCTCACATCACTAAAACTTGCACACATTCTAGATGATAACCTTGAACATATTCTCGAGCCCACACCCGAAGATACCGAAGAAATAAAGCAAAAACGTGTGAAGAGGAAAGAAGATGAATTTATGTGTCGAGGACACATCCTCGATGCTTTGTCTCAAACTGTTTATAGCGCTCATCGAATGATTCCGACGGCAAAGGAATTATAGAAGGCTTTGGAGACAAGGTATCAAAACGAGGATGCGAGCAACCGTAAGTTTCTGATTTCAAACTATTTGAATTTTAGAATGAGTAATGATAAATCTGTCGTTACACAAGCACATGAACTCCAACAAATTATTGGTGACCTTAAACCCACTGGAATTAATCTTCAAGATGAATTTCAAGTAGGAGTGATGTTTCAAAACTTCCATCCTCTTGGAATGGCTTTAAGAAAAAAATTAATCATGATGAAAAGACTTATACTATGGAATCCCTTCTTCATCACCTTCGTATTGAAGATGATACTCGTATTCGATAAAAGAAGGATGAACAAGGTGAGGGTCAATCAAAAGCCAATATGGTTGAGGATAAAAAATCCAATATTACCAAAGACTCAAAATTTAAAGCAAATAATGATTCTAAATTCAAGAACCAAGGTGCAAATAAGAAAACGAAGGGAAAATTTTTCTTCTGTGACAAATCAGGCCATTATTCTCGAGAATGTCGTCTTAAAAAGAAGGCATTCAAGGAAAAATAAGGGTCGAAGAAAACCAACAATGTTGAAGATCTTATTGCTATTGTATGCGAAACAAATTCAATTGATAATGAAAGTGGATGGTGGATGGTGGCTGGATATCGGTGCAACGGTCCACATATACAAAGACCACTCTTGATTCAAAATATATTAAGAAATTGATGGAAAAGAAGTGAAGATGGAAAATAATCTTCGCACCAATGTAGTTGGAAAAGGCACAATGGAATTGATGCTAACTTCTGGAAAGACACTTACTCTAATTGATGTACTTCATGCACCTGATATGTGTAAAAATCTTATGTTAGGGGACCTTCTCAATAAGAGAGGTTTCAAACTAGTGTATGAGTCTGATAAGTTTGTCTTGACTAAGAAAGGACAATTTATTGGCAAAGGGTACTCTTGTAACGGCATGATCAAAATTAATGTAATCAATGATATTAGTTCTGCTTATATGGTTGAGTCTATTTCTTTATGGCATAGTAGATTAGGTCATGTGAATTATAAAAGTATAAAAAATATGACTAATCTCGGCTTAATCTCGGATTGTAAATTTGATAACCTTTCTAAATGTGAAATTTATGCTCAATCGAAGATAACTAGATAGTCGTTCAAATCTGTTGAGAGGACATCTAAAATGCTTGATCTTATTCATAGTGATGTATGTGATATGAAGAGTAATATGACTCGTGGTAGAAATAAATATTTCTTAACTTTCATTGATGATTACTCTAAATATGCATATACATATTTACTTAAAAGTAAAGATGAAGTTTTCGAGAAATTTCTAATTTTTAAAGCAGAAGTTGAAACTCAACAAAATAGGAAAATTAAAGTCCTACGATCCGATAGGGGTGGTGAATATTACCCGAGTGAGTTTATAAAATTTTGTAATACTCATGGGATAATCCATCAAGTTACGACGCCTTATACGCCACAACAAAATGGAACGGCAGAAAGAAAAAATAGGACTTTAGTTGAAATGATAAATTCAATGTTAACCAGTTCTGGTTTACCTTTGTCGATGTGGGGAGAAACGATTTTATCCGCATGTTATATTTTAAATAGAGTTCCATTGAAAAACAAGGATATTACTCCATACGAATTATGGTTTAATCGTAAGCCTAATCTTAGACGTCTTAAAGTTAGGGGATGTCTTGCTTATGTAAGAAAACCCGAACCTAAAAGACCTAAACTAGGAAATATGACTTACAAATGTGTTTTTATTGGATACTCTAGTAATAGTACGACTTATAGATTTTTAAACCTTGAAACTCAAGAAATCATTGAGTCGGTAGATGTGAAATTCTTTGAACATCTAACAGAGTTTAGTAATTTGAATCAAGGTTTAGAAAATAATAATCCAACTGTTGACTCCTCAATTTTAGAAGAAAATTCACAATCAATATCTTCTTCGGAAACAACGAATGACGTTGAACCGTGAAGGAGTAAAAGGCAAAGAACTGAAAAAACATTTGGGCCTGACTTTGTTATTTATTTAGTTGAAGGGGATTTAAGTGAGACTAAGAATAAAACTTAATTTGTTATTAATGTAGAAGATGAACCGACCACATTTCATTAAGTAGTAATATCAAGGGATGATGTCTTTTGGAAAGAAGCAATAAATGATGAAATGAACTCAATTTTCCCAAATAAAACTTGGGTTATTTCCGATCTTCTCCCCGGGGCTAAACCTATTGGGTGCAAATGGATATTTAAAAGAAAATTAAATCCGTATGGTTTTATAAATAAATTTAAGGCAAGACTAGTTGCTAAAGGCTATAAGCAAAAACATAGAATTGATTACTTTGATACATATGCTCCTGTTGCTCGAATCACTTCCATTAGGATATTGATATCTCTTGCTTCTATTCACAATTTAGTTATTCATCAAATGTATGTTAAAACTGCATTTTTAAATGGTGATTTAGAAGAAGAGATTTACATGGAACAACCCGAAGGGTTTGTCTTGCCTGGTCAAGAAAAGAAAGTGTGTAAAATGGTTAAATCTCTTTATGGCCTTAAACAAGCTCCTATGCAATGGCATGAGAAGTTTAATAATTTTTTTATATCCTATGGATATAAAGTTAATGATACCGACAAATGTATATATAGTAAATTTAAAAATGGTGTTGGTGTTATTATTTGCTTATATGTGGATGACATGTTAATATTTGGGTCTAATCTCAAATATGTTGAAGAAACCAAAAGGTTTCTTTCATCAAAATTTGATATGAAAGATCTTGGAGAAGCTAATGTGATTTTAGGAATCAAAATTGTGAGAAAGGATAATTCTTTAGTGTTATCTCAATCTCATTATATAGAAAAAGTTCTTAAAAGATATAATCATTCTAAACTTAAGCTAGCTGCTACACGAGTAGATCCTAGTATCAAATTAATGAAAAATATTGGGCGTGCTATGGACCAACTTATGCTAGTATTATTGGGAGTCTAATGTATGCCATGCATTGCACTAGACCAGACATTGCTTATGCAGTGAGTGTATTGTGTAGATTTAGAAGTAATCTAGGACAGGAGCACTGGAATGCAATTTCTAGGGTGCTTAGATACCTGAAGAGGACTTTGGATTATGGATTACATTATGTAGGATATCCATCTATTTTAAAAGGATATAGTGATTCAAGTTGGAATAATCTTGAATCAAAATCCAAGTCAACTACTGGTTGGATTTTTACGCTAGGAGGAGCAGCTATCTCTTGGGGATCTAAGAAACAAACATGTGTGTCAGATTCAACAATGTAATCTGAATTTATATCCCTAGAAGATGCATGTAAAGAAGCAGAATGGCTTAGAGATGTGTTGTATGATATTCCTTTATGGAAAAAGCCATCACCTTCTATTACGATAAGTTGTGATAACCAAGCCACAATTTATAAAGTTTCGAACAAAACTTATAACGGAAAATCAAGACACATTAGTCTAAGGCATCAAATTATAAGAAAATTACTCAAGGAAGGAGTAATTATAGTCGACTATATTAAAACGAACAAGAATTTAGCAGATCCTCTGACTAAAGGTCTTGTTAGAGAGATGATATATATATCACCTCAAAAGGAAAGGGAATAAGGTCTATTAAATAAACATAACTATATTTAATGGGAACCCAACTCAAATCTTGAAAATATAGATAGAGCTCTATGTGGTACAAACAAGTTAAATTATAGTTATGGAACACTAGGAATTTTATACAAAAGTTCCATTCCTATGTGCCTAGTGTTGGTTTTCTGCATGTTAGAGGATGAAGGTTACTTCTTAATAAATCATATAAGTGTGACTCGCAGAATCACTAAAGTTGATTTACCTATACGAGTGTCAAAAGTGTGGCCGCTTTCTATGGAATCAAGAGCTATCCTAAAGTGCTCGTGAAATCAGGATAAGCACAAGGCCATACAAGTGCTTGTTAGAAGAACACTTTTAAACTCAGAAATCGGTATGTGTGATAGTTTCGGCTAGTCTCAAAAGGTCCTTGGTTCAAGATACGTTCACCACATCACCTTGATGAAGCTTTGAATTATTTACACTATATGGAAGTTCAAGTCCGAAAGATACTTCTCATTTATGTAGTAGATTTTAGCGATAGTGCCAAAAGTTATTTATTGTCTCTTTGTTTTTCTCTCTTGTGTATATTGAAATTGGACGGGGAATGTTGGATAAATTTCAATATAATATAATATTTTTATTATATTACTTGATGTCTTATTTTAATCTTTAGTTGTTAATATTTTATTATATTATTGGTGTTTTAATTTAAACCTAATTTGGGTTTTATTTTAGAAGGTAGAAACATGAGCAAATGGGTGTGAAAGATATGGGAGTACTCAAAATCCCATATTGTCCCACATTGGAAGAATACTATAAAAAGTAGTGGTATATCAACTAAAGGACAACTAAGATTCTAAGTTGACAAGTCAAATAAGAGGCTATGATCCTACGCATCGCGGTGGTGCTTAAGAACCACCAATCGCGACACACGGCGCGCGAAAGGGCGATTGGGCGACTTAGGGAGCATTGCGCACTTTGACGCGCACTTGGCACATGCGCATCGTCGTTTGGAGCGTGGGAGCCTAAAGTTTTGACGAGGTAAAACAAATCAACAGTTGTGATTAAAACATTAGACCAAAGGGTTTAGAATCCAAAACGACTTGATCTAAACCGTTAGATGAACTCATAGCGTTTCATGTAGGGGATGTCCATTCGCTTACAATGGGACGCCTAATCTGAAACGTTAGATCGAAGTTATTCCAAATAGGCACGATCCAACAGTTGATGAGTTGCTACATGAAGAGCTGTGACTGTTGAAGAACAGTCACAGAAATGGCTATAAAAAGAGTTCCAGGCCTCTGTTTTGGACACCAAAAATTGCTAATTTCTCCTCTCTCCATCCTCTATATTTTGGCATTATCAAGTTACAAATTCAGAGTATTCTCGATTTGATCAAACAGTACATAGTTTGAATCAAACAACTGTTCATACACACTGCATTGTATCCTGAAGGCAGATTCTATAAAACCCATAGTGTACTCGCGGTTCTATCTCAACCGGATTGGGAGAAATTTTGCCTAAAAAATGCATTCCAAGAACGTGCCCTGCAGAAATTAATTAATATATTTCGTTCTTTCCATAACAAAATTCCAATGAGGGGGGGGGGGGGGGGGTAAACCCTTTAGTCATGAGTGTTCAACCACTCATCCATCCCCTTGGGGTTGTGAAATCTCTCTTTGAAATCTGTAAAGATTCGGGTTGATAACTGAGTTAATTGTAGCAGAGCTAGTTAGCTTATAAATGAGAGAGGATTGCTTGATTCCTGTTCCTACCTAGACTTTGTGTAAGGCGTTGATAGTCCACAAATCCTACTACCATGTTAATCGTAAAATCCAACACATCTATCAAAAGGACTTGACTTCTTGTGCGGATACCTTAGACATGATAGGATGAGGTATGGTCATTTAAGTTTTCTCAATTTCTTTTGTAACATAAAAAAGGAGCGCTTATTATTTAATTATTTATCTAGTTTTGTCGTAAGTTGTATCATGAGGCATTCGATCGAATGCATACCATCCACAACAAAACTAAAGGATTTAAGAGGCACTCTAATTCCACCCCGACTAGTTCTAAAAAGTTGTTAAGCTTTAATATCAGAATGTTTGGGGTTTTAATCTCATATCCAAAACAATTTGGAAAACTTGTGTTGTTATTTATTGTATTTTTATCACATTTAAAAGAGTTTTCATCTTATAAGCTCTATTAATGAAACAACTATTAAATACGTTCTATTGGCATAAATTAAAACAAATATAACCGTAACACCCCTAACATTTTAAAGAGAACTAAATACTAAAATATCTACCGAGATTTCCCCTACCAGCACTTCTACCTGCTACTATTGTTGCCTGTACCATAACCCGCCACCGTTACCACCGCTGCCGCCACCACCACAGTGTATATGTTTATGAGCATAAGAAAATTTACGCCAATGTGGATACGATTATCACCATAAATTAACATTTGCTACTTACCTGGAAATGGTATTTTTCTCCAATTTATTTATCATATTCTTCTCTTCTTATTATATATCGAATTGGAGTGTAAATATTAACTTAAGGAATTCAAAGATAAATATTCACACTCTAAGTATTTGCTTAGAGTTCATGCCAATCCTACTATAAAAAAAACCTTAGCCAGAAAAATCATGACTATATTTCTTTGGTTAATTGTTTCTCTTCTGCTGACAAATGCACACAAACACTTATAATCTCACACACATACACACAAAAGCACACATGAGTCCACACGACACACACACACACACACACACACACACACACACACACACACACACACACACACACTCATGCACACGCACATGCACACATACATACATGTACATATACACATATTCACACATATACATACACATAAATAACACACATGCTAGATATACATACACTCATATATGTATACACCAAATGTGGATTGGTGACGATGATATATATATATATATATATAGGGAGAGGTTTACAAGTGCACGTAAAAGATGAACTTTTTAATGAACCTTAACAAAATAACACCTAATAACTCATTAATTTTAATTTCTATGTTGTAATTGGTCCGCGCTAGTGGCAATAAACACACGTGTTGATTGATCCCCAACTCCCTCACCCCCCCCCCCCACCCCAACCACCACCATGGCAGCCTTTATGGAAGCAGGGCGGCCATGGGTGTGTGTGTGTGGGGGGGGGGGGTGGATCGGGGGGGGGGAGATTTGAGGATCAATTGCCGCTGGCACAAACCAATTACAACATAGGAATTGAAATTAATTAATTGTTAAGTATTTTTTGTTAAGGTTCATTAAAAAATTCATCTTTTAAGTTCACTTGTGAACCTCTCCCTATATATATATATATATATATATATATATATATAGATAGATAGATAGATAAATAGATAGATAGATAGAGAGAGAGAGAGAGAGAGAGAGAGAGAGAGAGAGAGAGAGAGAGAGAGAGAGAGACGCTGGTGCTTAAATGGATTAGCTGTGGGAGCTAGGGTTTTGTATAGTTTAGGCATTTTAATTTAAGATATTTTAAAAATAAGGTAAAGTTAAATTAAGATCAATAGCACTTAAGGAGGACTGGCCAAAGGAATATGAAAAATATACAATATTCCCTGAAAGTTAATTTATTATCACTCTTGGTAATTTAAAATTTTCATTAATAGAAGTACACTTTTAAGCTTACAATTATGCTTTATACTCGAGAACAATTCAATAGAATTTGGACAAAAAATACAAAATGGAAGATGTCGGAATGAAGATATTCATGTAGATTCTTGGATTTTAAAATGATTAATTTAAATATTGTCATGAATCAAATGCAAGAGATCCAATTAATTTGTCATGAAATATTTTCTGAAAAATGGAATTGAGTGAACCGTTCCAAGTGGCGGCGATGATTGAAAAATTTCCACCATCTTGAAAAGATTTTAAAAATGATTTGAAATATAAACTCTAAGAAATTGGGCTTGAGGACTTGATTATGAGATTAAGGGTTTAAGAGGATAATCAAGCATTCGAAAAGAAAATTGGAAATCATATGAAATCCAAAGCACGCGTTTTTAAAGAAGGAAAAAGTAACAAGAACAAGAAAATAGAGCGTGCGAACCAAGGTGGTCAATTTAAAGGACCAAAAAGTGTGAAATTTAATAAGTTTGACAAGCCAATACATCGTGCTGAAGATTGACGTAAGCCCAAAAGTCAAGGGAATAAGAAACATAAGCCTGCACAATCAAATGTCACTAAAGTTGAGAACGTTTCAGACGATATTACTTATTTTATCCTTTTGACCGTAGTTTCGATAGTTAACATGGTGGGAAACACTAGGGAATAATGGTGGACACAACTTATCTGTAATACCCCGTAATTTTAAATGACTTTTAAAATGGGTTATATTTTAAATTAATGGACTAATTGGATTTTATTATAAATTAATTCATTTGGGTTTTATCCTAATTGTGGATATTAAAATGTATGATTCTCAATATTACTTAAATATATTTAGGTAATATATGAATGTGATGTTATTGATATGGCTGTGTGATATTGATTCGGTAATTTGAATTTTTAGTCGAACGCGGTATGGGACGTGTCGGGACTACTTTGTTAAATTAAATGGGGAACTTATTTTTACATCAACCTTATAGTCATTTCGACTGTGTCGTTGCATCCGGAAGGGTTGAAATAGTCAGAAAAGTCTATTTGGATGTTGATTTTGAGTCTCGGGTCATTTGAAAATGAAAAGACAACCCAAAAGGGCATTTTGGTCATTTTTACAAGGGGGATGAATAGTGATTTCGGATTTTGTCTTATTATAAGTATTTGGAGATAAGTATTTGGAGATTAGTTGTACGTGGGTTATTCATCTCTTATACACAAAAAATTGAGAGGTCATCTTCTTAGAGAGAGTGAAAGGTTGCTTGGGAAAAGAAAAGCTTGATTGGAAAGGAGGAGAACCAAAGAATCAAAGGTCACCACCACCAACCACCACCGGAAGTGACCGGAGAAAGGGAGAACCACCTGTGTTATTCAACTCCAAAGGATCAGACCTTCATTAGAGGCAAGTGTTTGATAATTGCAATCTAGGTTTGTATATTGTCCATGTTAGGATAGTTATAAAAAAGATGAGATTTTTACATGTTTGGAAGATAATGAAGAGTTGTTAATGGATTTCTAAAAATGGAAGTTTATAGGAATCAAACTCATGTTGTAGGTATATAGTAATCCACGAAATAATCATAAATCTGTTGAAGAAATGCTGAGAATCAATGGTGTGTTCTTGAAGATATCATGTTTATAATTTTCTGGAAAAATAGGATAAAGATATGCTTTTAATTCAAACTCTTGATGATTCTAGGATGTTTAGAGCATTAGAAACCATTTACATATGTTGCTATATCATGTAGTAAGTATTATAAGGAATTTGGGTTGTTAAAATGAAGGTTTGAATGATCAAAAGTGATGAAACTCGTACAAGAAGACGAACAATGACATCTCGCGCGATCTCGCGCGAAGTCGTTCGAGCGAGATGACATCTCGCGCGAAGTCGCTCGAACGACATGTGGAAGTCTTTCAAACGACAACCCTTCTGGTTCGAGCGATAGAGGAAATTTTTAGGGATTTTCTTAGAGTCCAGTTTTGAGTTTGTCGGTTTATTGGAGTGAGAGAAACTACCAAATTGTAAATTCAAATAGGAAAGAATTTTGGGAAAAGTAGGTGGGAATTCATACTTTAATTATTTCGGTATATAGAGAATGTACCTTGGATATAATTGGACTTAGGGAAGATCAGTAAGCCCTAGACAAGAACCTAAGTAATGTGATTGGGATTTAATTGATTACAAATATAATAACTAAATTTGAAAGAAATTTCAGTTGCTAGATTCATGTGTTGGAATCTAATTTTTATGCATGGGGATTAAGGATATGGACCAGTAGGATATTAGTGATTTCTTACTGAATAAAATGTTGAGGAAAAACCTATTTGAACCTTGAGTAATGAGTGAGGCTGGAGGATAATTAAATTAAGGAAGTAAAGCCATAATATTTTAATACGTAGGATTTGAGAGATATAATGCTACGTATGGAAATTATCGAAGGGTAGTGTGAGCACCTTGTTGATATTATATTATAGGTGTGATAATGCCTATTTGATTGATTGATAATTTATGTGTATGACATACCTAGCTTACTTGCTATCGGTGGGAGATATGCGCATGAGGGCAGTCATATCCTAATGAATCCATGGGATCTTTGATTTGTCGCTCAAGAACATAGGTCTATGAAAGACTTATCGGGGAGTTGATTAGTCCGCTGACTATGGGAACGTAGGTATGTGCGTGGCCCGTGGGTATGAGAACTATGTTCGCGTCCAATTGTTGTGTTGTTGTTTGTGGTTCGAGGAATCCTTACCGAACCTTTAGTCCCCTATTCGGTGACCAGCGATATTGGGACATGATAGCAGAGTAATGTATTGCACCGCAGTTGTGACTCGAGGTGCCGTATTATATATATATATATATATATATATATATATATATATATAGTGGTTTGATTAATCTACTGTGTGATGATTGTAGATGACGGAGAATTGAGAAAAAGAATTGAATTAAGTTAATGAATATTTATTCTTATAGAATTGAAAAGCTTAATTCATTTTAATGAGAAATGATTCATATAAATGAAAAATGTATATGAGTGATTATACTACGTATGGTATGGGACATACGGGGTCATGATATGGGATGGAATCATATTATGGAAACTAGTTAGGAGGCACCATTAACTGAGAGGTTAATAGGAAACGTTAAGTGTGCACTCTAGATGAGAGGTGAGAATAGCAAGTGAGAGTCTGGATACTAACATGTACATAATAAATGCTTTATTGCACTTGTTAAATACTTGTTGTTTTCAAAATCATTTTCACATCAGTCTCTGACCCATTTCCTTGCATATTTTCTTTTCTATTGTACCTTATATATCAGGTGTCCAGCAGCAGGGACGCCAACCTTAGCGGATTATTACGAGGTATGGAGTATTGCTTAGACGCCTATCTTCATTTGATTCACAGTATTCTTTTAGTTAGGGCATGTCGCCCAAAAGGAATTCATTTATCTCTTTCTATCTGAGTCAAATACTATTGTATTCGTGTCATTTTAATACATTTGTTATTGTTGGGATTACTGTATTGGATAATTATTTGGGAATGTTTATTCCAATTGCATTTAAATTCTTTTGTGTTATTTGTTCGGTTATTAGTGTTGTAGAATAATATGTGTAGTGTTATTCGTAAACTAAAAATGGATTTTGTTGAATTAAAATTTGGAAAGTTTTTAACACCAGCTTAATTGAGTATTGGGTGATTAGTAAATGTTTTCGACAGTGATGCTAAGAATAAGCCAACTGTATATTCTGTTTTAATTTGGTATGGGACTAGCCACCCGGTATGTAATTAGGCGGGGTGTTACATTATCACATATTTTTTGACAAAAATATGTTTACTTCGTTCCAAGAATCTGATCACGAAGAGAAACATTTCATGGGAAATTCTCCTGCTTTGAAGGTTAAAGGGCAAGGAAAAGTGATACTCAAGATGAACTCGAGAAATGAAATTACTCTCAATGACATGGTTCCTGTCCCAGACATTCAGAAGAACTAGGTTTTAGGATATTTGCTTAGCAAGAAGGGATTTAAACCAATATTTAAATCTAATAAATTTTTACTCACTAAAAGTGGTATGTGTGTAAAAAAGGATATTTGAGTGATGGGAATTTTGAACTAAATGTAATGACTTTGGTGCCTATTAATAATAATAAGAATGTGTCTTCTGCTTATTTGCATGACTTTTGTCATATATTGAATGGTAGATTAGATCATGTTAATCATGATACTATTAGTAGATTAATTAAGTTAGACTTAATACCTAAATTTAGTTTTGATTCAAATCACAAGTATTATACTTCTATGGATGATTGCACAAGATATTAGTATCTTCATTTGCTTAGAATCAGGGATGTGTCTATGAATGTCTTCGAACATTATAAAACATAAGTTAAGAATAAGATTAGCAAAAATATTAAAATGGTTCAAAATGATAGAGATGGTGAATATGGTCCCCCCCTTTGAATAATTTTGTTTGAAACATGGAATTATTCATCAAGCTATCTCTCCTTACTCACATCAATCTAATGGTATTAATGAACGCAAAAAACGAACTCAAAAAGTGATGACGAATGCTATGTTAGTAAGTTTAAGTTTACCATAGAACTTATTAGAGGGGGAGCTTTGCTTTATGAAAACTACTTTCTTAATAAAATGCCTTATAAGAAAACACATAAGACACCTTATGAATTGTAGAAAGGTCGAAAACCTTCTTATAAATACCTCAAAGTGTGGGAATATTTTGCAAAGGTGGAAAATACTAATCCTAAAAGGATTAAAATTGGACGAAAAACTATTGATTGCACTTTTATTAGTTATCCAATTAATAGTACATATCAGTTTCTTGTTCAGAAATTAGAGATTATTGATATACATGTAAACACTATTGTTGGATTTAGAAAAGCCTATTTCTTCGAAGATGTATTACCTCATAATAAAGTAGTTGATTCAAGTTATTCTATAAGAACTTATGAAACCTCCTCTCGAGTCATTAAGAGAATGTTAATAGCAAATCTATTGAGAAAGATAATGACTTCTAACCTAGACATAGTAAGAAGATAAAAGCTTCGAATTTATTTGGTCTTGATTTTTTAACCTATATGTTAGAAAGTGAGCCTAGAAGCTTCGAAGAAGTAATATCAACTTCATAAGCTTCTTTTTGGAAAAAGGCTTTCAATAATTAAATTAAATCCATCATTCTAAACCATACTTGGGAATTGGTGGACCTCCCAAAAGGTAATAAACCTCTTGGATGCAAGTGAATATTCAAGAGAAAGTTGAAAGTGAATGGATCAATTGAAAAATACAAAGCTAGACTTGTATCTAAAGGCTATAAGAAAATGAAGGATTTGATTATTTTGATACTTACTCTCCGTTTACTAGAATTAAATGTACTCGAATGTTAATAGCTATTGTAGTGTTACATAATCTTGAGATACATCAAATGGATGTGAAAGTTGTGTTCTTAAATGAAAAGTTAAATGAAGAGATATAGTTGGAATAACCAAGAGGGTTATAGTTCTAAGATAAGAAAGGAAAGTGTGTAGACTTGTTAAATTCCTTTATGGATTAAAACAAGCACTTAAATCATGTCTCGATAAACTTATCAACGTAATGATGTAAAACGGATTAAAACTAAACGAGTGGGATATATGACTTTTCATTTAACACACTCAAAGTAGTTATGTAATTATTTGTCTCTATGTGGATGATATGATTATTATTTGAAGTAATAAGGATATCATTAAATCTACTAAGAAAATTTTGTCCAGTGAATATGGTATGAAAGATATGGGAATTGCAGATGTTATATTAATAATTAAAATTTATTGAATATCAGATGAACTATTCTTAATCTCAATATATTGAGAAGATACTTGATAAGTTCGATAAAGATAGTGATAGCATAGTTAAAGCACCTATTTACCCTAATGTTAATTTATTTAAAATTACCAAAGATGGTATATCTAAATTAGAGTACTCTCATATCACAGACAATTTAATGAACTGGACTCGACCAGATATTATTTACTCAATTATAAAATTGAGTAAGTATACAATTAATCCAAGGTAAGGCCATTGAAAATTCATAATAAGGGTTCTTAGATATATAAGATATACCCTTAATCATGGATTGCAGTACACATACGCATAATGGTAAGTCTCGGCATATACGTCAAAGACATAATACTATTAAACAATTGTTCTCTAATGGAATTGTTATCATTGATTATGTTAAGTTTATGGTCAATATAGCGAATCCATCAATTAAAGGGGTGAATAGAGAGCAAGTATATCATTTATTGAGAGAATGGGGTTTAACCATTTAAAATAAAGAGTTGTCATGATGGTAACCCTACTTACCTGACTAAAAATCCCAAGATCTAGGTTCAAAGGGACAATTGAATCTTAACTAACTCCTCAAAGTAATTACTGATGAGTTTTTAAACTCAGACCTATTCTTATGATAAAACATTGTTGCCTACAAAGTAAGTTAGGATAAACATAACTTTTAATGACTCATATATCTTGGAAGTCCAAGTGGGGTATAATAGGATACTTTTAATGGGAAGTCACCTATGTGAGTGTGAATATGATGCTTCTAGGAGAACTGCAAAAGACTGAAATTATCTATAACACTCATGAAAATAGGGGTTATTCAAGGTCAAAATGAACATATTTGAAAGAACCAACATTGTTTGAAAAATGATTGTGTGAAGTCTACCGTATTGATTTACATCAAACACTGAACAATTGAAGACATCAGGTGCACATATCAGTCTGTAAATTCGATAGTTTTTCACTTGGGAAGATTAAAGGCCAAAAGTTATCTATGTATTGTTTATATTTTCCAATAGTACTCTATTTATGTCTACATAATATTTTATTTTGATTCAACCGATTTTCATTCGTGTGGGGGATTGTTGGAATTTATAGTATTTTATTGAGTTGATAAGATCATGTTTTGGTCAACTTTATAATCAATTTAATATGGGACCCACACATCTTTCGAGACAGTTTGAAGTTGTAATGCGTTCTACTCCACGAGGAGTATAAAATAGTATACTCACATGTGTAAAATAATAAAAAAAATGAATGAGAAATTCTTGCTTAAAGTACCCACGTGAAACATAAAATTTGGTTGAAGTATTGTTTAGAAGCCAAAGTTATATATAGATAAAATATGAAAAATGGATCTAGTCTATTATAACTCGTTTTGTATTTTGGGTTTGATGCCCTTAGTGTATCCCATCTCCCTAAAGGAGGGAGTACCTATATGGGCTTAGATTGACTTCCAAGTCCACACATGCGCGCCACCCGCCCCGTCAGTCCAAGTCCGACTCGGTAGGGTATGGTCACGGGAGTGGGTTGTGGGTTATGGGCCTTGCCAAAGTATTACCTTTTGGGCTAAATTTTGTTGGGCCTTTTATTTAATTTATGAGTCCAAATTTTTTTTTGACTTTTAATTTTCTGGACTAGTTTAATTTTTATTTTGTAATTTATTTTTGTCCCAACTATTGTGGAAGATTGAACAATTTTAATTCTCTAAATCGTCATTTAATTAATATTATAGTTTTTTATTTCATTTTTTGTAGTATTTTTCCAGATAGTATTTCTATCTTAAGGATGTTTTATTTTTCGTGTCCATAAAAAAGAGTTTCTTCCATTGTTAGTTTGATTATAACTCACAATTCAGAGTGCTACTATTGCAAGTCATGATTGTTATTTCATGAGAGACGGTTATCGTTGAGTTGGAAGAGCCCCATTACAAGCCAAATCTCATCTTGATGACATAATGTTCAACACTTCCCTCAATTGTTTGCATTCGTTCATAATGTCGCTATACTTAAATCATTTTGGATAACATATCCTTTAATTAATGAGTTGATTCATCACTTGATAAGTTTTCTTACAGTTTATCATATAAATTATATATCTGCCGGACTTGCTCAAGAGTATACTTTGCAGGAGATCTAACAATAGAAAATCAAGCTTGCAAGTTACTTTGAACCCTTTAGGAATGAGTCCCGTTTGAAAAAACTAGTGTTAATGATTTTTTATAGTCCAAAACCACTCTTAAATGGTCTGGGGTAAACACACTCAATAATGCAAAAATATTCACCTATGTGGAGGGTACCACGCATCCATACTCAATACAAATAAAGATACAATGCGCATGCACATTTAATATTCTTGTCTATATATTAGGAAACACGTTGGACACGCATTGACCTCCACACATGCTTCCCATGACTCCCTATTTTCTAATGACAATTACAATGATGGGGACATCCAATTCCCTAAAAAATGTTCAAAATGATAGCCATTATGACTTGTTTTGGAAAAAGTTGTCCGGATTATATCAAAATCCTATAGTTACATGACAAATTCAATCGAGTTTATTATAAAAATAAAGATATTGCTACTACAAAATTTAGATAACTTGTAACTGATTCAAAATACAATCTAAGGCACATGCACCTTAATTACTACAAAAATCCTCTTATATTTTTGGCAATGACATATATGTGTTGGGTATTGATATTAAGAGAAACTTTATTGCCCAAGAGCTTTGATAACTAAAAAAAATGTATTGTTTATTTAGAAAGTCAGTGTGTATTTCTCATAATCATAAGGTTTATACAAAGCCTACGATTAATTCAAGGGGAACCCAATGCATCCCTGCTAACGGTAGATCCTCTGTAAAAACCCAAAGGATCCTCATCATAAAAAATTATTCATGTGATCATCATGGACTTAGAGTTTAGCATTGATTATTCCCAGCTTATAAGAGATAAACAAAATTATCCATCAACCCTAACACTCATGGTCGTTTAAGGGCTCCTACCGATGCCTTAGATCTCTTATACTCGATAGATCCATACGAGGATGTCATGATTGATCACTTTGATAGCCTACTATCCATGAAACAACATAGTAGTATCAAAGGTAGGGAATAAACTCCTTCTTGACAAAAGTTTTGGGATATGACAATTTAAGGGATTCACAAACTCGAGGAAGAACCATCCTAGAATGATCTACAGTAAACCACATATAGGGTTGTTGATGTTGCATAAATTTTAATGTTTATATATTATTACATAATATTTAGTTGTTAATTTTATTATATTAATTGGTGCTTTATTTTTAGAAGGAAGAAACGTGAGCAAATGGGTGTTAAAGATATGGAAGTGCTCAAAGTCCCACATTGGAAGATTACTATAAAAAGTAGTGGTATATCAACTAAAGGATAACTAAGAATCTTAGTTGACAAGTCAAACAAAAGTCTATGATCCTACGCATGGCGATGGTGCTTAAGCACCACCAATAGCGACACATGACACGCGATGCGCGAAAGGGAGATTGGGAGACTTAGGGCGCATTGCGCACACTTGTCACTTCGCACGTGTGAATCATCGCTTGGAGCGTGGGAGCCTAAAGTTTTGACGAAGTGAAATAGATCAACGACTTGATCTGAACCGTTAGATGAACTCGTCGCATTTCGTGTAGGGTATGTCCATTCGCTAATGATGGGACGCCTAATCTGAACCATTATATCAAAGCTGTTCCAAACAGACACGATCCAACGATTACTAAGTCCCTACATGAAGAGTTGTGACTGTTGAAGAATAGTCACAGAAATGGCTATGAAAAGAGTTCCAGACATCTGTTTTGAACACCAAAAATTGCTAATTTCTCCTTTCTTCGCCCTTTACATTTTGTCATTATCAGATTACAAATTCAGAGTGTTCTCATTTTGATCAAATAGTACATAGTTTGAATCAAACAACTGTTCATACAACGCATTGTATCCTGAAGGCAAATTCTATAAAACCCATAATGTACTCGCGGTTCTGTGTCAATCGTATTGGGATAATTTTTCCTAAAAGACAGTGTTCCCAGAATATGCCTTGCAAAAATTAATTTAAATATTTCATTCTTTCTATACTAAAATCGCACAGTTTTAGGCAAAAATACTTATTACTCCACTCAATTGGAAGGAATAGTGGCACAATCTATCCAAGCCATGAGTCAAGAATTAATCCGACTCGACCGTTTTGATGGAAAAAATTTCACTCGTTGGCAAGAGAAAGTCATGTTTTTCCTCACATCACTAAAACTAGCATACATTCTAGATGACAACCTTGAGAAAATTCCCGAGCCCACACCCGAAGACACCGAAGAAATAAAGCGAAAATGTGTGAAGAGGAAAGAAGACGAATTTATGTGTCGAGGACACATCCTCAATGCTTTGTCTCAAACTATTTATAGCGCTCATCGAATGATTTCGACGGCAAAGGAATTATGGAAGGCTTTGGAGACAAAGTATCAAAGCGAGGAAGCGAGCAACCGTAAGTTTCTGATTTCAAATTATATGAATTTTAGAATGAGTAATGATAAATTTGTCGTTGCACAAGCACGTGAACTCCAACAGATTGTTGGTGACCTTAAAGCCGCTGGAACTAATTTTCAAAATGAATTTTAAGTAGGGGTGATTGTTTCAAAACTTCCATCCTCTTGGAATGGCTTTGAGAAGAAAATTAATTATGATGAAAAGACTTATACTGTGGAATCACTTCTTCGTCACCTTCGTATTGAAGATGATACACGTATTCGAGAAAAGAAGGATGAACAAGGTGAGGGTCATTCAAAATCCAATATGGTTGAGGATCAAAAATCCAAGATTACCAAATACTCAAAATTTAAAGAAAATAATGATTCTAAATTCAAGAACCAAGGTGCAAATAAGAAAAAGAAGGGAAAATTTTTCTTCTATGACAAACCGGGCCATTATTATCTAGAATGTCGTCTTAAAAAGAAGGCATTTAAGGAAAAACAAGGGTCGAAGGAAACCAACAATGTTGGAGTTGTATTTCAACTGTATGCGAAGCAAAATCAATTGAAAATGAAGCTGGACGGTGGTTGGATACCGGTGCAACGGTACACATATGCAAAGACCGCTCTTCATTCAAAACATATCAGGAAATTAATGGAAAAGAAGTGAAGATGGCAAATAATCTTCACACCAATGTAGTTGGGAAAGGCACAATGGAATTAAAATTAACTTCTGGAAAGACTCTTACTCTAATTGATGTATTTCATGTACTTGATATGTGGAAAATCTAGTGTTTGGGGACCTTCTCAATAAGAGAGGCTTTAAACTTGTGTATGAGTCTGATAAGTTTGTCTTATCCAAGAATGGCCAATTTATTGGCAAAGGGTACTCTTGTAACGGCATGATCAAAATTAATGTAATCAATGATATTAAATCTGCTTATATTATTGAGTCTATTTCTTTATGGCATAGTAGATTAGGTCATGTGAATTATAAAAGTATTAAAAATATGACTAATCTCGGATTATAAATTTGATAACCTTTCTAAATGTGAAATTTGTGCTCAATCGAAGATAACTAGAAAGTCGTTTAAATTTGTTGAGAGGACATTCGAAATGCTTGATCTTATTCATAGTGATGTATGTGATATGAAGAGTAATATGACTCGTGGTGGAAATAAATATTTCTTAACTTTCATTGATGATTACTCTAAGTATCTTTATATACATATTTGCTTAAAAGTAAAGATGAAGTTTTCGAGAAATTTCTAATTTTAAAGCAGAATTTAAAACTCAACAAAATTAGAAAATTAAAAGTCCTACGATCCGATAGGGGTGGTGAATATTACCCGAGTGAGTTTATACAATTTTGTAATACTCATGGGATAATCCATCAAGTTATGGCGCCTTATACGCAACAACAAAATGGAACGGCGGAAAGGAAAAATAGGACTTTAGTTGAAATGATAAATGCAATGTTAATAAGTTCTGGTTTACCTTTGTTGATGTGGGGAGAATAAATTTTATTCGCATGTTATATTTTAAATAGAGTTACATTGAAAAGTAAGGATATTACACCATATGAATTATGGTTTTATCGTAAGCCTAATCTTAAATGTCTTAAAGTTTGGGGATGCCTTACTTATGTAAGAAAACCCGAACCTAAAAGACCTAAACTAGGAAATAGGAGTTACAAATGTGTTTATATTGGATACTCTAATAACAATACGACTTATAGATTTTTAAATCTTAAAACTCAAGAAATCATTGAGTCAGTAGATGTGAAATTCTTTAAACATCTAATAACGTTTAGTACTTTGAATCAAGGTTTAGAAAATAATAATCTGGCAGTAGACTCCTCACCTTCAGAAGAAAATTCACAAACAATATCTTCTTCACAGACAACAAATGACGTTGAAACGCGAAGAAGTAAAAGACAAAGAACTAAAAAAATATATGGCCCGACTTTATTATCTATTTGGTTGAAGGGGATTTAAATAAAACTAAGAATAAAACAAAATTTATTCTTAATATAGAAGATAAACCGATAATATTTCATGAAGCGATAACATCCAGGGATGCTATTATTTGGAAAGAAACAATCAATGATGAAATGAACTCAATTTTATCAAATCAAACTTGGGTTCTTTTCGATCTTCCCCCCAGAGCTAAACCTATTGGGTGAAAATGGATATATAAAAGGAAATTAAATTCGAACAGTTCTATAAATAAATTTAAGGTAAGATTAGTTTCTAAAGGCTATAAGCAAAAATATGGAATTGATTACTTTGATACATATGCTCATGTTGCTCGAATCACTTCCATTAGGATATTAATGTCTCTTGCTTATATTCATAATCTAGTAATTCATAAAATGGATGTCAAAACTGCTTTTCTAAATGGTGATTTAGAAGAAGAGATTTATATGGAACAACCCAAAGGGTTTGTTTTACCTGGCCAAGAAAAGAAAGTATGTAAATTGGTTAAATATCTTTATGGCCGTAAACAAGCTCCTATGCAATGGCATGAGAAGTTTAATAATATTGTAATATCCCATGGATATAAAGTTAATGATGCCGACAAATGTATATATAGTAAATTTGAAAACGGTGTTGGTGTTATTATTTGCTTGTATGTGGATGGCATGTTAATATTTGGGTCTAGTCTCAAATATACTGAAGAAACCAAAAGGTTTCTATCATCAAAATTTGATATCAAAGATCTTGGAGAAGATTATGTGATTTTAGGAATCAAAATTATGGGAGAGAATAATTCTTTATCATTATTTCAATTTCATTATATAGAAAAAGTTCTTAAAAGATATAATCATTTTGAGCTTAAGCCAGTTGCTACACCAGTGGATCCTAGTATCAAATTAATGAAAAATACTAGGCGTGCTATGGACCAACTTAAATATGATAGTATTATTGGAAGTCTAATGTATGCCATGCATTCCGCTAGACCAGACATTGCTTATCCAGTGAGTGTATTGTGTAGATTTACAAGTAATCCAGGACAAGAGCACTGGAATGCAATTTCTAGGGTTCTTAGATACCTGAAGAGAACTTTGGATTATGGATTACATTATGTAGGATATCCATTTGTTTTTTAAGGATATTGTGATTCAAGTTGGAATAATATTGAACTAAAATAGAAGTCAACTATTGGTTGGATTTTTACACTAGGAGGAGTAGCTATCTCTTGGGGATTCGATAAACAAACATGTGTGTCAGATTCAACGATGCAATATGAATTTATAGCCCTAACAGATGCATGTAAAGAAGCAGAATGGCTTAGAAATGTGTTGTATGATATTCCTTTATGGAAAAATCCATGCCCTTCTATTATGATAAGTTGTGATAACTAAGCCATAATTTATAAAGTTTCAAACAAAACTTACAACGGAAAATCTAGACACATTATTCTAAGGCATCAAATTATAAGAAAATTACTCAAGGAATGAGTAATTACAGTCGACTATCTTAAAACGAACAAGAATTTAGCAGATCCTCCGACTAAAGGTCTTGTTAGGGAGATGATATATATCACCTCAAAAGGAATGGGACTAAGATCTATTAAATAACACAACTATATTTAATGGGAACCCAACTCATATCTTGAAAATATAGATAGAGTTCAATGTGTTACAAACAAGTTAAATTATAGTTATGGAACACTAGTAATTTTAAACAAAAGTTCCATTCCTATGTGCCTAGTGTTGGTTTTATGTACATTAGAGGATGAAGGTTACTTCTTAATAAATCATATAAGTGTGACTCGTAGAATCACTAAAGTTGATTTACCTATATGAGGGTCGAAAGTGTGGCCGGTTTCTATGGAATCAAGACCGATACTAAAGCACTCATGAAATCAGGATTAGCACAAGGCCATAAATGTGCATGCTAGAAGAACACTTATAAACTTAGAAATCAGTATATGTGATAGTTTCAGCTCATCTCAAAAAGGTCATTGGTTCAAGATACGTTCACCACAATAGCTTGATAAAGCTTTGAATTATTTACACTATATGAAAGCTCAAGTCCGAAAGACAATTCTCATTTATGTACTAGATTTCAGCGATAGTGCCAAAAGTTTCTATTTTTATTTTGTAATCGATCCTTTGTATCCTCTCTTGTGTATATTAAAATTGGTGGGGGATTGCTGGATAAATTTCAACATTCATATATCATTATATACTATTTAGTTATTAATTTTATTATATTAATTGGTGTTTTATTTTAAACTTAGTTTGGGTTTTATTTTTAGAAGGGAGAAACATGAGTAAATGGGTGTGAAAGATAAGGGAGTGCTCAAAGTACCACATTGTCCCACATTGGAAGATTACTACAAAAATTAGTGGTATATCAACTAAAGGACAATTAAGATTCTTAGTTGACAAGTCAAACAAAAGGCTATGATCTTACGCAATGCGATTTTGCTTAAGCACCACCAATCGCGACACGTGTAAGCGCGACACACGGCACACGAAAGGGCGACTTTGGGTGCATTGCGTGATAGCACTTCACAAGTGCGCATCGTCACTTGGAGCGTGGGAGCCTAAAGTTTTGACAAAGTAAAACAGATCAACGACTTGATCTGAACCGTTAGATGAACTAATAGCATTTCGTATAGGGGATGTCCATTCGCTTATGATGGGATGCCTAATATGAACCATTAGATCGAAGTTGTTCCAAACAGGCACAATCCAACGGATGCTGAGTCTCTACATGGAGAGTTGTGACTGTTGAAGAATAGTCATATAAATGGCTATAAAAAGAGTTCCAGGCATTTGTTTTGGACACCAAAAATTGCTAATTTCTCCTCTCTCCGTCCTTTACATTTTGGCATTATTAGATTATAAATTTAGAGTGTTCTTGATTTGATCAAACAGTACATAGTTTGAATCAAACAACTGTTTATACACTGCATTGTATCATGAAGGTAGATTCTATAAAACCCATAATGTACTCGCGGTTCTGTCTCAACCAGATTAGGAGAAATTTTTCCTAAAAGATAGTGTTCCCATAATGTGCCTTACAGAAATTAATTTAAATATTTCATTCTTTCCATACTAAAATCCAATAGTTGATGCCAATATGAGCCCAGAAAGTGATACATCGTCTTTCGAATGATATAGGTAATTATGACTTCCTTGGACATGTTCTGTGGCATTTATTATTTGACCTCTTTGTCCATAAAACCTCCTTTGGGTCCATAATTTCACTAAAATGGTATGAACAAAATGAACATATACTTAGAGGTTGGTCACATTATTAACATCATCGAAATCTAGAACGAGATGACAAGTCAAACATTCCTACCACCAGGGGGTCCATTATGGCGACGATACATGTGCATGATTATGGAAATCACCATAATTCTAGCTTAAGTTGCCACGCTAAAATTTTGTCCCTCTTGTAGGTCATCAATGACCAATCCCCATGGGATGATATCAATGCATTACTTAAATACCATTACGAAAATATCTTATGTCAAATTACTTAATTTATAAAAAACATCAACTTGGATCCCTTTTAAAAAATCTTTCAATATGGAAGAATCATAGGAAGAAGCAAAAAATGAGGACATATACAATTTCACATATCATATACCTCAGGTCCATTGGTTAGCTTGCCTTCTCAGGGAAACACCCCCTATGAATATGCCATTTTAACCACAACTTTAGACATTAGCACTTTGGTCCTTACATCGAATATAGGAGGATAGTGGATTAACAACATGGTTATCTACGCCCTGCCAACACTATATATTGCAGCAAAAATAATATCAAAAGCTGAATAGGTTTGAAGACTCCCCGAAGGCCCCCAATTTTTAATTTCTTTAAAATCAATTTCCTCGTTGAGATATGCGGAAGCGTAAGATGGTTCACAAAAACACCAAATTTTTATTTACTCCAAAATTAAAATTAAAACAAAGTGAAATTAACTTAAGCACACACACACTTTTATGTTCACCTAAACATAAATAATTCAAGTCCTAGAAATTTGCCTAAGTCATATTTCTCAATTTTACCAAATTAGGCCAAACCAATTTAATCAAATTAAATCAACGACTTGAATTGACATAAACATTACCCAAATTAATTATGCACCAAATTAAACATAAATAGTGATTAGACCATATTTTATCTTTTTACCTAAGCATGCGTTCTAGGTGATATTGCAAGATAAAATTAAACAATAAATCACTACGCTGCGATGTACGAGGAAAAACCCACAACAGGAAAAAATCTTGGAAGGCCCTAGCCTCAAATCCACTAAGTACGGAATTTACAAATACAAGCAAGGTGACTTAAAACACATGACTTGATCCCTCTCAAGCCCTGACGCATCTTCTTGTATCTACCTCTGCCTGGCGAATAACCACAGAGCTCCACCGCGGTCTCGGAATCCACCGATCGGACTTTATATGGTCACCGTCACCCGAACAAGGAGCCTTTATCCAAGTGGGTAAAACAACACAAACTTCTTCTTCTTTGTGGGATTTAGAAGCAAACCCAAAAGTCTCTTCAAACGGTAGAGATGAAAAACCAGTGCCAAAACTCCAAGCAAAGTATATATATATATATATATATATATATATATGGAACTTGGATTAAATAAACAATTGGGTGTAAACTAGAGTGTCAAATGAATTTTTCTTTGAAAGATGAACACTCAAAAGCCATGAACTTTTCTTGAAAGAATTTGATCTTAAAAACTCTCTCTAGAAGTTAGAATGGAATAAAAAGTTAATTTAGAAAAGTTCATTTTCGCACATATTAAATCTTCCAAAAAGTTAGTGGGAAAAATAAGTGGGAAGGTGGGTCAAAACTGCTTAAAACTGCCAAATACCTGTTCCCGCCAAATCTCATTCGAACGACATTTCGTTCGAATGAAATCTCATTCGAACGAGGCTTATAACGAAGTTCCAGTGTGAACTCGTTAGAAATCTCGTTCGAATAGCCATCTCGTTCGAACGACATTTCGAACGAAGTTCCAGTGGCCAATATGGGAACTCGTTGGCAAACTCGTTCGAACGACAATGTGGTTCGAACGACATTTCGAACGAACTTCCAGAAAGTTTGAAAATTTCTATTTTTAGCCCAGAAATTTTATAAACTTTATTTTAAACTTTTAATAAAATCTTTCTGAAATAAAACAACAGTTTTAAAATGAACAACACCCAATATTAAATGTTCCAAGCTCCTATATATATAATCAAAATGCATTCATACCTTAAGAGAAATGGAACCATGTTGGTGACGTAGAAACGAGGCACAAACAAACTCGGCAATGTGATGAAGCTTTATACTCTTGGCCGCTACGTCTTCAACAAAAACATCATAGGCTTGAAGGAAGATCAATGAACTCTATCCTATGACTCGAACATTTTTTTCCGAAATTGAGCCAAATCTACAAAGGACTCAATTGGAAATTTGTATCCTTATAAATCTCCCCCTTTGGCTATTCCGGGACAAAAACTAAATAAAAATCCTAAAGGGCCGTCAAGCTCTACTGGACTGACACAAAGTCCCACCCAAAATAAAAATACAATGCTTGACTCAAACAACCCAAAGGATCAAAATCATTGCCGGTGAAAGTTGCCACTTATAATATAATTCCTGCACGCATAGGCAAACACATTACACGCATAGAGAATATCAAAATAGTTAATGCAATTACAGTAAGTACTTCCCTTAAAATAATTCTCCGCTTTATCAACTGTGATCTACCTAAGAAGGTCGCGACTCCCCCTAAGTTAAATCTCCCCCAAACTAAGACACGATTATAATAAGATTAGATACCATATCTCCCCCTATCATTCTCCCCCTTTTTGTCCAGGAATAGAAAAAGGCTAAACATGCAAATGTGCAAAAGTGATGAGAACATTAAAGCACATGGGCAATAAGATCATAACTAATCCAACAAATAATAATGGATACCAACTAGGATGCAAGAAAATGATACCAATATGATACATAAAGTAGTAAGCATGTGATTTAAAAAAAGAATGCAACAAGATAGATACCAATTATGAATTAAAGCATAGATGAACTAGAAAGCAAGGCAAAGACTAAACAAAAATATCATACATATACGTACTCTAGATATACCAAAGATGCACATGCACATATATATAGATATAAACACACAAATGACACACACAAAATATGATAGGAGTCTTTCACACTCGTATGGCAAAAATGTGTCATATGGAAACGGAAGTGTTGGGGTGTGAACAAGTAACAATTAAATTTAGACCCAATCACTTAAAACATGTTCACGGAGTTCTCAATTGATTGCAAACTTCATCACATTTGAATATAACCTCATGTGACAATATAGATTGAACTCAATGAAGAAACATACAATGCATACAAGCCTAGCATGTTGATGATTCTACAAACCAATAGAGTCATGACATTGAAAGCGCAACTAGGATAAACGGACATTGTGCAAACTGTTGATATACCATCCAAGCTCCCTCAATAAGCATATATATTTTCGAATGAATATATCAATTAAACATAGGCCTTGGCAATTATTTTTCTTTTTAATGCCATATTATCTGTTTTTATGCCTTTGCACCACGTATTTTTTTTAGGTCCATTTCAAACGGTGGCTTACAATCGCAAAGGATAATAAATCCTTTCGGAGCCCTTCCCCGTGCACATTTATTTATCATTTTTTATATCTCACAAATCTCACGTGCAATGAATTTTGACATGCACTAGTCCTCCTAGGTCACAAATATGTAGATGACGAGATTGGTAGGAGAACACCTCACAAAGCTCAATTATACATATGAAGTTAAATTTCGAAAAAGCTCGTGCATGTGTGAAAAGAGGCATATAAAAATAGAATCCATTTAAGCAACACAACATCCAACTACTCCATGTAAGCATGGTACAGAACATAATAAGGATTGAAAATCTAAACCAAAAGTACTAGCCACATGGGAGCGTAAAAGATGGAATTCTAACACAAGTGTATGCCACATAAAGTGTGTCAAACAAAAATACACACACAAAAAAAATATTTTTGAATTTTTAAAAATTTTAACCAAAAATAAAAATATTTACTCAAAAGACAAACAAAAATCATTTGTATTTTTCATTTAGCCGAAATTACTAAAAGGTAAAATACAAATGATAAACAAAAATCTTTTTGTATTTTTTTCATTTAATGAAAACAAACTGAAAGAAGTATAATACAAAAGATAAACAAAAGTCATAATTTTAGCATGTGATTAAGCATGGGGCATAGACTAGAAAATGATTAAACAAGCATACATTTAGCATGATAATATAACATGAAGTACAAAAGCTAAAGTATGAAAAACTAACACATTCAACCTTTAGATTTTTCAAGGGAGGAAGCATGTGAAAGTAAATGAGAATCAAAAACCTTATTTTTTAAAGCAACCAAATCGGATCTCCTAACCCAAACTAACGATGAGTGATTAACTCGGGGTGTAGAAATCTTGGCTACCTCGGTTGCCTTACAAAAGTATTTTCTAGGACCTCTTTTAAGATCGAAACAAAATTTCCTAAGATGACCTTTTCGACCACAATGTGAACACCTAAACTCACGGCAAAAAGATTTACCTAAGGAGTGATCTCTAAAAGCTTTCCTAGTGGATTCTCCTAAAATATTGGTTTTGGCTTTATGAGTTGATTCATTACACGTATCGAAGCCTAAACCACACAAGTAATTTTTTATTTGGACCATTCCTAAGATCTTATCTAGTTTTTCGGACCTACACTCAAAATAAAATTTTACTTTTCTAGAGTCTTTTAGTTTAATTTCTAATTCTACAATTTTAGACTCTAACAAAATATTTCTCTCTTCAAATTCGAGAAGCTCCCTTTTCAAGGATTACATTAAACCTCTAAGGCTATCTCTCTCACATTCTATATATTCTAGCTTCTCTCGAAGAGATCTCTTGCGTGTCCTAAGGTCTTCCACTAATGCACTCTCATCAACGACCTTGACACGTTCTCTTAAACAAGCTTCTAACTTCAAATTAGTTTTTTTCAATTTAATAGATTTTTCATAAAGTTCTTGAAAAGAATTTTGAAGTTCAATCACATTAACCTCATCTTCATTTTCACTCTCTCTCTCTTTTTCATTCTCACTACCATAAAAAATAAGGGAATAAAAAACTTTGACCTCGGAAGTGTCATGTGATTATTTGAACATTCCTAAGATCTTATCTAGTTTTTCGAACCTACACTCCAAATCAAATTTGACTTTTCTAGAGTCTTTTAGTTTAATTTCTAATTCTACAAATTTTAGACTCTAACAAAACATTTCTCTCTTTTAAGTTCACTTAAACATAATTAATTCAAGTCCTAGAAATTTGCCTAAGTCATATTTCTCAATTTTACCAAATTAGGCCAAACTAATTTAGTCAAATTAAATCAACGACTTGAATTAACACAAACATTACCCAAATTAATTATGCACCAAATTAAACATAAATAGTGATTAAACCATATTTTATCTTTTTACCTAAGCATGAGTTCTTGGTGATATTACAAGATAAAATTAAATAATAAATCACTATGTCGCGATGTACGACGAAAAACCCACAACGGGAAAAAACCTCGGACGACCCTAGCCTCATATCCACTAAGTACGGAATTTAAAAATACAAGTAAGGTGACTTACAACACATGACTCGATCCCTCTCAAGCCCCGATGCGTCTTCTTGTATCAACCTATGCCTAGCGAATAACCATGGAGCTTCACCGCGGTCTCGGAATCCACCGATCGGACTTTATATGGTCACTGTCACCCGAACAAGGAGCCTTTCTCCAAGAGGATAAATCAACGCAAACCTCTTCTTCTTTGTGGGATTTAGAAGCAAACCCAAACGTCTCTTCAAAATGGTAGAGATGAAAAATCGGTGCCAAAACTCCAAGCAAAGTATATATATATATGGAACTTGGATAAAACAAATAATTGGGTGTAAACTAGAGTGTCAAATGAATTTTTCTTTGAAAGATGAACACTCAAAAGCCATGAACTTTTCTTGAAAGAATTTTCTCTCAAAAACTCTCCCTAGAAGTTAGAATGGAATGAAAATTTAAGTTAGAAAAGTTCATTTCCACAAATATTAAATCTGCCAAAAAGTTAGTGGGAAAAATAAGTGGGAAGGTGGGTCAGAACTGCTTAAAACTGCCAAATACCTGTTCCCACCAAATCTCGTTTGAATGACATTTTCGTTCGAACAAAATCTCGTTCGAACGAGGCTTCTAATGAAGTTCCAGTGTGAACTCGTTACAAATCTCGTTGGAAATCTCGTTCGAACGACATTTCGAACGAAGTTCCAGTGGCCAATATGGGAACTCGTTGGCAAACTCGTTCGAACGACAATGTGGTTCGAACGACAAACTCATTCGAACGATATTTCGAACGAACTTACAGAAAAATTTCTATTTTTAGCCCAGAAACTTTATAAACTTGATTTTAAAGTTTTAATAAAATCTTTCTGAAATAAAACAACAGTTTTTAAATGAACAACACCCAATATTAAATGTTCCAAGCTCCTATATATATAATCAAAATGCATTCATACCTTAGGAGCAATGGAACCATGTTGGTGATGCAGAAATGAGGCACAAACAAACTCGACAATGTGATGAAGCTTTATACTCTTGGCCTCTACGTCTTCAACAAGCACGCCATAGGCTTGAAGGAAGATCAATGAACTATATCCTATGACTCAAACGTTTTTGTCTGGAATTGAGCCAAAACTACAAAGGACTCAATTGGAAATTTGTGTCCTTACAAGGTTCCAATTATAATTGAGTGAACCCAAGTCTGCATCTTGCCTAGATCTAAGCCTCGATAGAGGTAATGACGTATTAGAAATCCTATTGTTATAATCGATAAAATCCATAACTAGATTTATCAGTTATAAATATAAATAATATAGGATTTTAAATAATTTGTGTAATTCAAAGCATGATTGAAATAAAATAGCATGATAATTAAAAGGTAGTGGTATAAATGAAATTATACATAATAAATCTCTGATACCAAAACTCAAAAACATAATGAATAATAATCCTTGCTGGAATAAAAACTCTATCATAATACTAATAGTCATCTCTGAATATAAATTAAGAAACTCCAAAATAATAAATCCCAATACAATAAATCTAACTCGGCAGACGCTGAAATGAAAATATTATAAATAAAGTTAAGCAGGGCTCGAGACCTACATCTTACAACTGGAAGATGGAAGTGATAATCAATGCTATAAAGATCAGGGTTGTGGTGGTTGTTAATGATTAGGACCTGATTAAATATGATTAAACCTAGCAAGTTTCCAATGAGTAATAACATAACTAAATTTGGGCGGCAATAATAATAAATATGCACCTTACTCTCATATTTGAGTTGTTTTTAAGCTAATCCATCCCAGATAACCTAAATATAGCATGTAGGTCTAATTACAAAACCAAGTGAACCCATAATACATAATTATAAATCTTCTCAAGCGTTCATAACTACGTAGTTCCAAAATCCAATAACTCAAATATACATATCTAGATAATTTCAGTGTAAAGGAATATAATCACATAAATCCATAGTCCAAATGAGTATGCCAAACTCACACAAAAAATACATAGGTTATGCTTAAACCAATAAATAAAAGTTCGAAGGCTTATGCCTATTGCCTTTGAGGATCACCCGCACGTACTAAGTATAGTTATAGGTCGTTCCAACCCATAACCTCAAATAAACACGAAGGGAAAATTATTATGCCTTCACACCTACCATTTAACCCCCATCCCAAAGCTACACAAAAGTATACCCCCATTTTATTACTTAAGATATGGGTACATCAACAATATGATCATGGTAAATAGGACTAAGTTAAGCTAGTTACAATCATTAGGGTACCAATATGGTCAACGCCATAGACGCCCCATCAAAATTCGGCCTAGTATGTCCCCCACGAGAATATACACACCTCAGTATTATTACACACACACTAAATAAAAAATACTCAATCCTACCAAAGAATTACAAAATGGTGTCTTAAATATCATTTTAATTATCTCTAATTATTTAATAAATAAATTCCAAGTTGATGCAAAGTTGTTTGTACAAAATCCTTAACTCGTTCTTATGAAACCCCAGTATTCTTATGAAAGTTTACTTTGATGAATAATTAAATTATACCCATTATCCTTAAAGTATAACATGTTAAACAACATGACTAACATATATTAATAAGTTTTAAGTGATTATAACTACAATTCATGATCAAATTTCATATTATAGAATTTGAACCCTAACTTCATTTCTCATAAAGTTTATCAAATTCGTTATCACATTCGATTCAATAACTTACTAAATATGAGGTCTTTTATAAACTATTATCACTATGATAAAATCTAATGTTCTTACAATTAGATTACATGATTTCTTGATTTAATTAAGGGATTCAACATCAAACTACCCTAGTTCATGAACACGTGATTAAGGCTTAAACAAGTAAGTAATATAATTACAAAAATTAGGTTTTGATATGATTAAAATCTGACTACATGAATTTAGTTCATATTCTAATTTACTACTATGACTCTAGCTCAAACTTAATTTAATTAATGATCAATGTTGTTTGTACAAAATCCTTAACTCGTTCCAAGTTGATGCAAACTTTCTCAATCTCCTTAGCTGCTAGGGTTTGTCACTAATGTGTTATGAGAGTTTTATGTGTTTTAATTAAGTAATTAAAGGATCTAATTCCAAACTTAAGCATATGCTAAAAAAACAACATTTACCTAATGAGACAAAAATATGCTTCAAATGTGTAATACCCCTTATTTTTCTATGCATTATTTAATTGTGAAATCTATTATAGCTTCGTTCTGTGCCATGTGATGTTATTATTTATCTTTTATATGTGTTATATAATATATATTTGTGAAATTATAATTAACACGCGGTAATTAATTAACTAAATATTTTAAGTGAATGTGTATTATGTGCATCTATGGAATTGTCATGGACTAGATGTCGAGGATTTCCTTGCTTGGATTATTACCTTGGCCTCAGGTTCCACCGATCATGAAGTACTTTCTTATAATGTTGTTTCATGCGTAAGTAATTAATAATTAAATAATCAACTTATTTAACTCATACCGACTAAAATAGGGATTTAGTGTACTAGTTAATTAGTTGGATTATTTTTGTTTTTGACTTAAAATAATGGGTTTTTAAGTGTATTGTGTTAGTATGTGTCTGGGTGGAGTTCTGGGCCAAGTGAAGTTATATTTGGGCTCATTTGGTTGAGGCCCATATGGGGACAAAGGTTAATTTTGTGAAAAGCTAAGTTAATAGGTCATTAGAGTTAACCTAAACACATTAAATGAAATTGAGAAAACCCTGGAGGCTAGAGAAAAGATCCACTCAAGAGACAGTGAGAATTGGAAGATTGGAGGCTTGGATTCTACCATTTGTCCATGGAAAGTTTACTTATATTAGGAATTTAATTTGAATTTGTGTTAGAATAACAATTACTCATTGAAATATGGAATTATAATTCTCATTTTTGATAATCAAATCTTAATTATGAAATTAGTTTAATCGTAAATAAACCTTAATAACTTGTTAATGTTATAGAGGGAATGGATGATGAATCCTATGACTATTTCTTTAAAGTCTGAATGAAATCGGTATGCACTAAATCATGTTAATAAATCAAAAGAAAATCCCTTGTTTAATTTGATAGTTGGAAAACAATCGGTGACTAATTTAGTAAAATATGAATATAGGGTTCTTAACTTTATAATTTGTTATCAATCGTTAAATATATGTTAGAATCATGTAAAACTTGTAGATATAGGTTAACAAAGTTCTTATATAACTTATATATAAAGGAGGTTTGGTTTGTTGTTGCGCAGAGGCTTCTGAGTTAGGTTTTTTTTATGTTAATAATGGATTTTATATCATTGGTAAGATGAATCTGCATGCATCATGTAAGAACGAGATTGACATCTCAATAAAATGAGATTTGGGTTCTTATTTATATGAGATAAGAAGTCATTATAGCAATTTTGGTTATTTTATTTGAATGACTTGGGTTGTCGTTCGATTGAGATGGGAACTTTGTTAGAATGAGTTAATCTTTTTGTTAAAACAAGTTTGGAACATATTGGGATAAAACTCTTGATTAATTAATGAAAACCAATCCGAAACTTGTGACACTTTGATGATCCTTGAGTAAATTGGATTATTATGCTAGGCTTTATGGACAAACATAGCATGTGTGAGTGATCTTGGGGGGATGTACTAGGAGGAATGTTTATGGGTCACGTACGATATTGACCATGTTGGTACCCTAGTGATAGTGACATGATTACCTTGATCATTTTTGTAAGAGAAAGATTTTATAATTGCTCATAGCTTAGACTTTTTAATATTTTGGGGTATCCCGTTACAAATCGGAATCTCAAATAGAACACTATATCTGTATTTTCACTAAGTTCATTTTAAGTTACATTAGAGACCGAGCCCCATTGTTGAATTTTTCACCGACACTATATAGAGGTATGTCTTAAATAAATTATATTCTGGGATGCTTGTGTTTTAAAATCGAGTTTTTTATAAAATATTTTTAAAAATATTTTTTAATCTCGTTCAAACAAGATTAAGATCTCGTCAGAATAAGATAGAGTTCTTGTTTGAACGGATATCAAATAGATATCAAACGATATTCCATTGTTTTGACATAACACTCTCATTAGAAGGCCATTTGAAGGTTCTTTGAATGAAAGATTATTCTCGTTAGAACACCTTTCAATGAACATTTAACGAGAGTCCATTATTGACAAAAATATCTCCTTATAAGGTCGTTAGAAGGTTCTTAAAAAAATAAGGTTTCATTTTAAAAGAGACAAGATTTTATTAGAAAGAAAATACAGTTTTTATTCGAACGAGGTAATGTTTTTGCTACAAAAACCTGCTTTGTTCAAAATTTCATAAGACTTTTGGCAAAATTGATTTCCCAATACCTAAACCAAAAATTTTCCTTTTTTATGTTTTAGAATAACATTTTGCTTTTCCAAATTATGCATTCCATATATGATTTGTTGAGTTTATGAAAAACCTTAGTTTTAATACACTTGAATAAACCCTTATGGAGTTCATCTCCACTGCTGAATTATGGAGCTAAGGCTCTACTACTGAAGAAAAAGGTTGATCGATGGATACCAAGGGAAGATTGCGTGTTGTGGACGGTGTTGAATTGTGCCATATTTTGTAAAAGATTTAAAGATCATATGCATTATACTTAGTCGTGTTAAGTAGTTTGTATGTCGATTGGGCTTGTCAAACTCTTTACAATATTAAATACTAGATTTTGCCCGAAAGGGATTTTTTCTTATTTCTTCGCATGCTTGGTTCGATTGTGTGATTGATTAGTGTATTAATCTGGACTTTATCATCACATATACAATTACTTGCTAATCAAGATAAAAGTTGGGTAAAATTGAATTTGTGTGTCATTAGCCTAAGATATAAATAAACCCATAAAAACCCCATCTTATTTTATCAAATAAGTATCAGAGCAGGTCGGACTAAGTTTTTGTATGATTTTTAAAATTTGGGTTTAATGGATAATTTCTATAATAGGTACCTATTTTTAAGGGTTGAGTTATGCATACTAGAAAGCTGGGATGAGGTCTAGTTTAAAATCTATTGATGAAGTGTCTGACTTGTTTATCAAAGAGGATGGACACTATCCACAACGAATAATGGTGATGTCATAGGTCCAAAACCTATCATTTCTTATAGTAGATGAATTTAAATGGAGTAATTTTAACTCACACAGTTTAAATGCCTTTTCTAGAGCCATCACCCCTGATGAGTTCCGTCACATCATAACGTACACCACATATAAGGAGGCGTAGGATATCCTCTAACTCATTTACAAGGGTACCAACGCTGTGAAATATTCTAAGCTTCAAAATCTCACCACACAGTTTGAGACTATCACCATGCTAGATTGTATGTCGTTTGATATAATTTATGCACGATTGTCTAATATCGTTAACTCTAGTTTTAATTTGGGTGATAAATTTCATGAGATACGGGTAGTTAAAAAGCTTTTGAGATCACTGCCAACCCATTTTATCCCTAAAGTCACTATCGTCAATTCGTTGGGAATTTTAGATATTCTTAGGTTAGAATAACTCGCAGGATACCTTTAAACTTATGAGATCGACATGTTTTCAAAAACTGTTAAACTTGAGACTAAGGAAATAGAGATTGCTTTGAAGGTACAATCGAAGGAACAAAGAAAAAGTTTATGATTCATAGTTTGAATTTGATTTTGAAATTGATGATTTAGCCCTTTTGTAAAAAAAATCAAAAAATTTCTCAAATTTAACAAAGAAAATTCTTCCAAAGAAAAGATTTTTGAGAAAAATAAAAATGGAAATGAGGGCAAAAATGCTTATGAGAAAAATGAAGTGAGAGGTTATGAGTGGGAGGGAAAGGAACAAAAATACCACGAGTGTTCCATTAGGCTAAAGATATAAGGCAAGGGAAGAATTGCACATAAAGTCACTCCTAGCATTATTGACGTCGAGTCGGTGGATTCCGATAATGAATAACCCATGAAACTAATTTATATGCGTTTACAAAAAATCACATGAGTACTTCAAGTTTATCCCACACCTATGAGGAAATTTGTAAATGTGAGAGCCTCAACAATATTTCGAATCATTCTAGAGAGAATGAGAGTGAGGAAGAAAATTTGAGTTAGATCCTTTCATGATATTTACACCGAGACTTTAAAAATAAAAAATCTTAATAAATATTTGTCTCTTAGGATGTGTGATTTAGAGAAAGAAGTGAATGTTTTGAGAGAATGTGAGGCAATGGTGAGTCAATTCGATAATGTTAAAGTTTTTTGTGTGAGAAGTTGATTGTTGTTGGTAGGGAGGAGACTGATTTGACTAACATTGTGACTCGTCTTATGAGACACCTTCAATCTTCATTAGAGTCTCGTGAGAAACTTGAAGCCTGTGTATCCCAACTCAAGATTGATCTCGAACGTGCCTAGGAGGTCAAGGTCATTTTAAAGGACACATCTAAGAAGGTTGAAAAGATGCTCCTCATTCTCATGTTAGGTAATGTTGAGAGGAAAGGAATAGGTTGTGACGGTGTATCCACTTCCTATGTAACACCCAATATGGTTCTTGAGTTTGTGATGGATCCTTATGGCCCTCGTCCTAAACCTCCTAGGAGATTGAACCTGATAAGGAGAGCTCATCCTAGATGTTTTGAGAAAGGTGTGCCCAAATCCGATTTATGTTTGTTCCCATTGGAAACAAATAGGTCACCTTAGAGAGTTTTGTTTTTAAGTTAGGGAGAGTTTCTCATATTCGTGCTTCCCAGTATGCTCACACATATGTTTCTACACATGTTCCCGAATGCACTCCTACACATATTTCTCCACATGCTTCTGCACATCACCATAGATATTTTGAGAGTTTTCAAGATCAAGTATAGTATTTAGTCAAGACTTCACAATGTTTAATGGTGGAATTTCATAGGATGTCTTCTCCTTTTGAGAACTCCTTCAGGCCTAATGATTGAGATGGAGACTTGTTTCTATAATATGATGATTATTATGTGCATATCCTATATCCAAACTGCGAGGTTGTATTTCGATTGTATTCATATATTTTTCTTTTTGATATATTTTGAAAACTTACAAAAAGATTTTCAGCTTTTAAGAAAAAGTTTGTAAAATTGAAAAAGATTTTATTTTGATAAAAGTTTTGAAAAAGATAAAAATATTTTTGTATTTTTTATTTTCACCGTATAGGGATGAATATTTAAGATATTCAGATCATCCTTACATTCCATCCATTCACGTGACTTTTTCGTAGTGCTTTGAGACATGGCTATATTTCGTTATTGTGCTTAATAATGTGTGGATAACATTTTGTTGATCATTGATGATTACTTTCTACATGTTAAATTCTTTGTCATGTTTATTGCACATGTGCATGGACTTCTTAAACATTATACTTGTTTATCATGTGTCGAATACGATGTTCTCATCTCAATACCTCTTAATAACGAACCAAATGTTAAAAGAGATAAGTTATTCTTGTAATAACCATTTCCTGGATTTCTTTTCCCAAAAAATATTGATATATGTTAAGCAATGAAAAAGGGGCTACGAAAGTGAAAATTACTCTTTGCGTTAAAATCCACCATTTTCAAAAAGATCCTAAAAAGATTAATGGCATACAAAAACAAAAGTGCCAAAGCCATTTATTTTATATTCATTGATGGTTCACTAAATATGAGCTTTATGATTTCTTCAAAATATTTGAGAGTGAATTTTTATATGTGTGAGATTTTGAGGGAGTTATAAAGTAGAAGATCAATGGATTTGCACAATGGAATCTTTTGAAAAGTAATAAATAGTTTGGTGTTATTATTTTTTAGAATCATTCAAATTCATGGCATATAACATAAGTCGAGTCAATTTCATTGGAGTTCAATAGTTTACTCCTAAGGTATAAATTGAGTTCTTTCTTTATAAGCATATCATGGCTTCGTGTACCTATGTTATGAATGTTTATGTTTAATTGCCTATGAAAAATGTTCACACAATTTCATTCCGTTTTCACGATTTGGATATTTTAGTGTTATTTCATGGTGTCTATGTGTTTTTATACCTATATGTACTCTGTATAACTTATATTTGATAAATTAAAAAAAACTCAAAAATAGTTATTTGATAGGGGGAGAATATATAGTGCGTCTTGGATTATCATTACATGTCCCTTATTGATTATCTTTATGATTATATCTTTACTTCTTCATGTTTAAATTCTAAACTTTTGTCCATTATAGAAAAAAAGGGGGAGAACAAATTGAGGGAGAGTTTTATTTTTATTTAAAACTTGTACGAATCACGTTATTTCTTATTTCATGTGTATGTCACTTTCGCTTTCTTGAGAATCTCATGGACTACACAAGATGAAGACAAAATTAGCCCAGGGGAGAACAATTTTCAGTTAAAAACATAGTATCAAATGTCATTCTCTTTCTGGTTTTAGGAGGACATTAGGATTCAATGTCTTTTGTAATTTGGTTTTCAATTTTGTTTTGTACAAGAATAGCCAAAGGGGGAGATTTGTAAAAAAAAGATTTTATAATTGCTCATAGCTTATGCTTTTTGATATTTTTGGCATATCTCATTACAAACCGGAGTCTAAAGACGAACACTATATCTGCATTATATCTAAATCCATTCGAAAATATGTTAGTGACTGAGCACCGTTTTTGGATCTATCACCTACTCTATATGGTGGTATATAACTTCTGTTTTTTATATCTCATATAAATTATATTTCGGGATGTTTGTTTTAAAAAAAAAGGTATTTATAAAACATTTTTAAAAGAAAAGTTCTTTTTAATCTCGTTTGAATGAGATTATGATCTCATTAGAACAAGATAGGGTTCTCGTTTGAATGGAAATTAAATGAAATCAAATGAGAGCCCATAATTTTGATAGACCACTCTTATTCAAAGTTCGTTTAAAGGCTATTCAAACGAAAGGCTATTCTCATTAAAATGATTTCCTAACGAACATCTAACGAGAGTCCATTGTTTGACAAATAACTCTCGTTAAACAGTCGTTAGAAGGCTATTCAAATAAAAATGAGGTTTTGTTTGAACGAGACAAGATTTGATTAGAACAAAAATATAATTTTCATTCGAACGAGATGTTATTTTCCTTCGAATGACCCTGCCACCTCGAAATTCGTGTTTTTCTATAAAAAAAACTATTTTTTTAGAATTTTATAAGACTTTGGCAAAAATGATTTCCCAATACCTGAACCAAAAGTTTTCCTTTTTATGTTTAAGAAAATCACTTTGATTTTCCAAATCATACATCCCATATATAATTTGTTAAGTTTATGGAAACCCCTAGTTTCTATACATTTGCATAAACCCTTGTGGATTTCATCTCTAATGCTGAATTGTGGAACCGAGGCTCTATTGCTAAAGAAGAAGGATGATCGGTAGATATCGAGGGAAGGCCTCTTCCTATGAATGATACTGAACTGGGTCGTATTCTGTATAATGTTTTAAGACCCTATGCATTATTCACATTCATCCTAAGTAGTCTATAAGTCGATTGTGTCTGTAAAACGCTTTACAGTGCCGAATACTTGGTTTTGCCTCAAATGGATTTTTCTTACTTCTTCATATTCTTGGTTTGACTGTGCGATTAATTAGTATTTGGAATTCATCATCTATAAGGGAAATTTTCCAATCGATTCAGTTTGTTTGTAATTGGCATAATTCTGGACAAAACTGTTTGAGTCGTAGGCTAGTCATTGAGTTGTGATCCCACAAGGCCTATGACATGTTGTGTTGAACATTTTGTGGAAAACTTTTGAAGATAATATTTGTGTCGCGTTTAGTGCTTACGTGTTCTTCACACTTGGTTTACCCTGGATCACTCAGGTATGAATGCTAAATGAATTTTGAGATTTAGGATATTAATTAAGGATGTGTTTTTGTTTTGGGACTTTAAAAAAATTGGAAACATAATTTTAAAATATTTTTGAGTTGTATTTAATTTAAAAAATCGAGGCTATATTAAACTTCAAAAATAATTTTTATTTCTAATCGCTCAAACGAGATATGAATCTCATTCCAACAAATGGTGTTTGTCGTTTGGAGTCTTGTTAGAAGCATTTATCAAATGAGCATCGATCGAGGGTTGACTATTTTGAATCGTGAGATACTCGTTCGATATTGGTTCAAATGAGATTCAGCTCTTATTCAAATGAGATGGAGTTTCATTTAAATGAGAGAGCATTCTCATTAGAACAAGGCCCGTTTGTTGTTTGAACGGGGCGTTGCCTAGAAATTTGTGGTTTCGTATTTAAGGACTTCGTTTACTCAATAAATAAAAGAACTTTTGTCAAAAAATGTTTTTTCACTAGTTTACAAAAGTTCCCACTTGTTTCCAACATCCTAAGTTTTTAAGATCCAAATCTTAACATTCCAAAGCTACAGTGATCTTGATTTTGGCATCGGAGATTGTTCTTCTTTCTTGAATAATTAGTTTCATGCAGTGGACTCCGTACGTGCTGATTGCGAAGAAGAAACGGTGAACTCCATGTTCGGATTCATACACGATTGCTAGGCTACATCAATAGATACCAAAGTGAATGTGGACTTGTGTACTATGGACATTTGCATGGGTGGATTACTGCATTGTTGTTGTGGAGGAGAGGTTGAAGATTAGAAGAGCGTCAAGGCTTATGGGTGATTAAGTTATTGAGTAAGTCCTATTTACTCTTGTATAATTCCGTATCATAATGGATTGTCTGGCCTAGTAGTTCGAAGTTTTTTCCTTTAGTGGTTTCCTCGAACATCGACATCTTATGGTGTGTTTGATTTATATGTTTTCTTTAATTAATTACCTTATATGCATGCTAGAGGGTTAACACAATAAAATTGGGTAAATCAAATTGTTTTCGCAAGATAACTTTGTTGGTGCTAAGTTGAAATTTGGAAAATTATTAAAATATTGACTTTACCTAAAGATCAATGCTTAGGAGCCCTCTCAAATTGGTATTAGAGATAAAACATAAATTTACTGTGTCTGTGAACCGTTGTCTTTAGGCATAAATCCTGGAGGGTTAGATGTTTTTAGAACACCTATATTTGATGGGACTAATTATGCTTATTAAAAAATGCATATGAAGTCGTAAATTAAAGCTATAGATGATCGGGTGTGGTTAGTTATAGTTAAGGGGTGGACACCACCAATCATGTGAGATAGAGAGGAAACATGTTTAAACCTTGTTGAGTTGTGGACTAATGCTGAGCATAAATTAGTACAATATACTTCCAAAGGTTTGAATGCACTTTCATGTTCAGTCTCCCTGGAGGAATTCCACCGTATTATGATGTGTGAGACGTCTAAAGAGGCATGGGATATAGTCCAACTTACCCATTAAGGAACCACCGCTATTAAGGCTTCTAAAATACAAAACCTCACCACCTAGTTTGATACAATTAAGATGTTATAGAATGAGACCTTTGATGAGTTCTACGCTAGATAGTCCGATATAATTAACTCATCGTTTTACTTGGGAGAGAAGATACCCAACAACCGAGTGATAAAGAAAATATTAAAGTTGTTGCCTGACAGATTTAACCCAAAGGTGACTGTTTTAAATTCTTTGCGATCACTTGGCTCGACAAAACTAGAAGAGATTGTAGGTGACTTACAAACATATGAGCTTGACATGTTTACCTCCAAGAATGTGACGAAGAAAGAAAATGGCGTTTCTTTCAAAGCCTGAAAGGGAGAAGCAATGGTTTTGGATGATGGGTCAGACATTGAATCCAGAGATGTGGCTATGTTGGTAAATAAGTTCAAGAAATTTCTCAAATTTTGAAAGTAATCGAAAAATGCCAAAAGATTTGATAAAGATAATAACAACAAGGCCTATCGCATCCCTAAGAGCCGTAGTGAGAATGTTAAGAGGGATGATTCAGAGAGGTGTTTTGGTTATGAAGGTTATGACCATATGGTAGATAAGTTTCCAGTAAACTAAGGAAGGAAGGTAAGAAACCGATAGCATATAATGCCACCCTTAGTGATAGTGATCCGAAAGAGGGGAAAGAGTCCTCAAAGGAGTGCAACTTTACCGTGTTCATGGATAGTCATGTGAGTGATGACGAGAAATCTTCCCATGAAGATATTTCTTTGCATGACACTTTTGAGGACATAGTTAGAGAATCTCAAGTGAGTGAAGAGAAAAATTAGAGGAAAGTGAGTTGTAAGTTACCTACGGTGAATTGTATGCAAAAACTGTGAAGGTAAAGAAGGAAAACTTGAAGTTGGAAGCTAGGTTGAAAGAACCTGGTATAGAAAATAATAATGATGCATTGATTAAGGATCGTAGGGCATGTGATAAGACTCTTTGGGAGAAACTAGAGTATATTGAGGGTGAGAGAGATAGTCTTTGTGGTTTGATGGAGGCTGTGAAGAAGGAAATTCTAGAGTTTGAGGGGTCTAGGTGTTTACTCGAGTCTTGGATAGTTGAGCTTGAGGAGAGATTGAGAGATTCAAGTAGGGTCGAATTTTATTTGGAGGCTAGGTCAAAAAAGTTAGATAGGATGTTAGGCACCTTCCAAATCAAAGATGATAGGTATGGAATTGGCTTTGATGATCATGTTACTCCCATTCCCAAAGCCAAGCCATGCATATGGGAGGGTCGACTAGGAATGTTGGGAAATATCAACCTTTAGGTAACACTCCTCTCCGTTTTGACACTTGAACTCATTGCGATATGAAGCGTCACCTTAGATAATTTCTCTATGATTTTAAGAACGCTCCAAGAAAGTCTAAGAATAGAGTCTCTTTGGTTCCCAAAACTCCTGTTCGTCATTGCAAACCTACATGGTTTAGGAAATCGGATTTAGAAGCTTTAGGCATTAGGCTTGGTGATTCTCGTTTGCTTACACGCGATTCTCCCCATGTTAGATCTTATGGTTGAGCGTGTTAGCCGTGTTTGTCATACTCTTGTTATGTCTTAATGATATATATTTCCTAGGGTTATGACTTGCGTATATTTTATTTTTTTATCTTTTTCTTTCTTGAGTCATATTGAGAAAAATATAAAAAGATTTTGTTTTTCATATATTTTTTAAAAATACAAAAATATTTTTCTTTTGGGTCCAAATTTTTTTAGACAAACTCAAAAAGATTTTTGATTTTTATGTCTCAAAGTTTATACTTATGGTATGGAATATTGGTTTGCTCGAATCCCCTTTGCTTCTATGTGTCTAGGATATTTTGTTTCGACTTTACATACTTAGATTGATCTTAACCATGTTTACGGAGTTGTTTCTAACTTGACTTGCTTTATGGATTTGACTATGTATATGCCACTGGACACAGATGCACCAGCTATTTTGAACGTTTAGCTTCTCAGGTACATTTGAGTTTGGTGAGATGTCCTCCTCTCAATCTTGTAATCTACGTGTATTTATGACTTAGGGGGAGTTGTGCATGTAATAACCGTTGCCCAGAAGGATATTTGTGTATTATTAAAAAAATATGAGTGTACACGGAAAAGGGCTGCGAAACACAGGTTGACGTTGCATAAAAGCCACCATTGAAAAGATCCCAAGAAAAAATAAAGGCAATAAAAGAGCACCAATTTCCAAAAAAGGACCAACTTAGGATATCTTAAAAGAAAAGATAGTACTTCAAAAGAATCATGAATTAAAAAAGAAAAGAAAAATATATGTTTATCTTTTGAGGAAGTTTAGTCGAAGATCAACAAGTTTTCACAATGATTCCTAGGTTTAACGGTTGTGTCATGACGTTATTCTTTGGTTGAATCGTCAAAAATCTAGACTTGTGTGCATTGTGAATATTTTATTCATTAAGTTCGATTTATTATTGTCACATGTGGCTAAACCATAGTTTGATAATATTTTGCAAGAGCTTTTTGAATGTATTTAGGTGTTTGGGTCATGATTCATTTATGTTAGTTCACGCCCATTCACTCCATTCCATGTTTAGGCACATTGATACCATATTACCGTGTATCTCTTATGTTTAGTGTCATTTTTTTATTTGTGATAGATGGATGTTTCTCATTTTTTTTCCTTTCTGGATCAAGTATCAGTGGTTTAAGGAAAGGTTTTGAGAATTTTATGTGTCGTTATAATGAAATAATAGATCGTTCAAACAAGTTTTGGGTCTCTCTCGAAGTGGACTTTAAACGACCATCAGACAACCCCCCACTGTTTTGACTCGTTTGATAGTCATTAGAAACTTCTTCAAACAAAAACCAGGCTTAATTCGAATAACCCGTCATTGCATTCCGATAAATCTCTTGTCTCGTTTGAACAATCCTTGTTTTCCGTTCGAATAGTTGAAAATCTCATTTAGGTTTTACTGTTGTGATTTTTTTTCCATTTTACCCTAAACTTCTATCGCATTTTCTTCTCTCTTCTACTCGATCATCTGCCATTGTTAAAGCTTTTTACACTTTAAAAGCTTGGATTTCTTTTATTTTCTTACTCATTCATCCATCCTTGTTCCACTATTTAGGTATTCACACATATTTTTCCCTTGGTTTGTTGTTTTTGAGGATTTTTGGGTCAAAATGGTTTGAGATTGATTTTCTAAAACATGTATCCAATTTTCTTTTGTCTTTTTTGTTGGATCAAAAGTCCAAGGGTCTATTGAAAATCTGTATAGATAGAACTACAAAATAATTACATAAACATGAAATCCTACAAGGTGGAATTATGATTTTCCTTTTGAGATCTATTTGATTTGATCTCGTGTGTGCACGAACAGAATATGTGACAACAATTGATCAAGAACACAGGATCAATGCACCTCGCGGTCTTCTACTGTATTCCTGATATGAACAGTCACGATTATAGGGTGGGACCTTACTTAGTGAACACCTTCTTTTCTCCTCTTTCCTTTTTTACTTCCTTTGTTTCTCACAAGTCTGAAGTTGGGTCTTTTGAATATCCAAGAGTGACGTCTTTCTTAGGAAAGAATGAGCCTTATGTGCATATATATAGCCTCCAGTAGGAACCCTAGGAGAGATAAGGATGTGGCTCCTAATAGTCCTGAGAAAACATAATCCTTCCCGGATTCTAATCTCAGTCCCTTAATTATAATTAATACCACTATATAATTATAATTTCAACTCCACTCCTTAACCCAAAATTATATTTCAATTTCTTCATTATTAATTACTTAATTCTCCCCACGTTAAGATTTTAGATACTTGTTAATAAAATAAATTATTGATAATTTATTTGATTAACTTCTTTAAGTCATTGAGCGATCAAACTTAACTAATTTGTAGTGTCGGATTAACGTAATTCGCATGCAGGTTTTGACACATAGAAAACTTATAACCATCTCAAGGGGATATCACCAGTCTCTATACCGAGATGTGGATTCCATCCATAAAGGACTTTCACCATACAATAATCACCATTACCTAATCCATCAAGATTATTGATTCAATAATGAATCTCACCCGAAAGGTTAAAGCAATAAAAAACTTGTGCATGTGTCCATCAATCATACCTAGATCAAGAGCCTTAAGTAAACCTATTAATCATGAGGTTTACATTGTCTTATAAAATCAGTATAAATACAATGACCTTAAGGTGGTACCATTCAATACACATAAAGTGTACTAGCACAATAAGTTGAAACTATATAGTTTCCCGTAATCAAGATAGACCTATTAAAATATTGTGCTACAACCATACTGATGGTGTGTCCAGTTCTATCTAAGACTGTGAATAATAAAACTTATATTATACAAGAACTGATGATCTAATCCTCCATGTAAAAGATGAACTCCACACATCAAAACACCTACCGAGCAGAATAAAAGACATCAACAATATATGAAATGATGCAAACATCATGTGTCCATACATGGTTCTCATTAAAACTGGAGAAAATTATTTTATTTTAAAAATAAATCCATAATTAAAACTATTACATAAAGTGGGGTGTTAGTCTACTTCTTTAATAATTTTTACATACATGTTTAGGAAAAAATGGTTTAACCCATTTTTTCTCAAAAAATTTCAATTTTGGGAGGGGGCTTTTGCTGTTTTTGTAATTTTATTGTTTTTGTAATTTTTTTGGTGTAGTTTTTTCCCTTTATGTGTAGTTTGAGCCACAAAATTCAAAAATTATTATTTTTAATTATTTCCAGACATTTGTGACACACTCTCATAAATTTCTCCTGTTTTATCACATATTATTGGATTATTACAGATTTTATCCATTATTTGCTATTTGTGGATTTGGTTTTCGCATGGGTTCGGTTGGATTTGTACAGAGATAGGTTGTAGAGTGATGTTAGTTTGTTGGGTTAGGTTTTAGAACTTACTCTATCTTTCCCCTATCTTTGTTGTGATAGCTGGTAGTCGTTGATGCCGTTCCATTCACACGAGTCGCATTGAGGTGCAGCGCCCTCGTGCACAGGTTGCCCAGGCCAACCTCCTTAGAATCACTACTGACCGTTGGGTGAGTCGGGTAGATTATGAGCATTATTTATCCCCTGGTTTCCACATTTGCGTAGTCGTTCGTGTTGGTTTTGGCTCTCCTATTTTTTCAGTTTTGGTTTATTTACAAATTTGCCATTTTGGCTCAAATCTATAAATACAAGTGTTATTTCTAGGTTTTTAGAGAGGACAAGTTTGAGAGCTATTTTGAGAGTTATCAAAGTTAAAGAGAGATAGAGCTTCCATTTGAGGGGTGAGTTCTTATGAGGTTGTGAGTGATTTTCTAAGAGAGATAAATTGTGTGTGTATAACCTTTGGGTTCTTCCATTTATCTATAGAAAGAAGAAATCCTCCTTGGTGGATGTAGCCCAAATTTGGGTGAACCACGATATATCGTTGTTGTTTTTCTTTTATGATTGCTTGTATGTTCTTATTGTCTCTTCATTGATGCTTGGTTGAATTGATTGTGAGTTTGCACACTAGTTCATTTTGGGAACAAGGTCTTGGGTGTTTTCCGCACACCAAGTGTTTGATAAAATTCCCGAGTGAGTTTTATTGTCATGGTCGCTAGAGATAGTCTTACTTCAGCCCAACAAGTGGTATCAGAGCTTTGGTTGCATTGTTTGCCCGGTTTTTTGGTTCGAGGATGAATCAATTTTGGCATAGCTTTTGTTTTTGTTCCAAATGACGGAAAATGTGGAGAGTACTCGAGAATCAACTTCTATGAGTGGAGGCTCTAAGAGATGGGATTCGAGTTTTGGATCAAGTGGCTCAATGAAGACGGACATGAAGGATTTTGATGAGAAGATCAATTTTGAGTTATGGAAAAGATGAATGCGAGGCATTCTTTTCCAACAGAGGTTGCAATTAGCATTGTTGGGGGTAGAGGGACGACCGATAGGCATGATCGATGCCGAGTGGATTGACATTGATCAAAGAGCGACTTCGTGTATTGAGATGCTTATCACGGATGATGTGTTGAATAACGTGATAGCGGAGGCCATGGCTAAAGACATGTGGGATAGGCTAGAAGAGATTTATTTAGGAAAGTCATTGTCAAATAAATTGTTCCTCAAGAAGAAACTCTTCAAGCTTGAGATGAAGGAGGGTGAGGATATGATGAAGCATATCAACGTTTTTAATGCCATGATAAATGACTTGAATCGGATAGACGTTCAATTCATTGAGAAGGATCGAGCATTAATATTGCTTGCATCATTACCCAATTCATACGAGCATTTTGTGACCACGCTCATGTTTGGGAAGTCTACGCTCTGGTGCAACGAGGTTGTACAAGATATTCAATCTCATGTCGCGATGAGAAAGAAGGAAGGTGGAGGTGATGGTTATTCCCATAATGAAGGCCTTATGGCGAGAGACGGAGGTGGGAAAAATGGCGGGAGGAACTCCAACCGGGGATTTAATGACGGTAGTAAGTCTAGATCAAAAGGTGTTAGTGGTAAAGGGCCGAAATGCTACAAGTGCCGGGAATGGGGTCATAAGATCTGAGAATTTCCTTTGTGGAATGACAAGGTTAAGGGCAAGGTTGATTCCAAGAGGGCAACGGTAGCGAGTGCGAATTATGAAGATGAACTTGGAGAACTTCTCACAATCTCCAAGGTTAACTCTCTTTCTCAAGATGATTGGATATTAGATTCGGGATCATCGGATCACGTTTGCTCCAAGAGGGAATATTTTGAGACTTCCACAAAAAATGGAAAAGGTTCCATGTCTTTGGCTAACGGAGATAAGGTTGTTGTTGAGGGTGTCGAGACGGTGAAACTCAAGATGTTCAATGGGGTGGAGCGCACTTTGGGTGGTGTTGCCTATGTCCTAAAGTAGCAAAAGAATTTGATATCCATTAGCCATTTGGATTCCAATGTTTGCCGAGTGTCGGTGGCGGGTGGAGTCTTAAAAGTCACACGCGTTTGTATGGTCCTAGCGAGGGGAGAGGAGAGAGAGGGGTTGTATCTTCTAAATCAGACTTCGAGGAAGACGGGGAAGTGGTGTTCATAAGTGATTGACGGCCGAGGCACGTCTCGTTTGTGAAAAAAATGGAGACATTAGGTGCTACCTTTCCAAGAGTATACGATAGTGATGGGAGATTACCTACTAGTGGAGGGGATGGATCGAAGTCCCCTTCCGGGGCCAACGAGTGATGTTGACTCGATTTAGTTGCACACATGCATTGGCTGATTGGAATCGAGGATGTGTAGTACTGTGATGGATTCGAGGTGTGTGTTGCTAGTTCAAGGAGGGACGATGAGTTACTGTGATGAGTTATTATTTGGGAGCATTGGCAAAACTGGAGTTTTTCGTGACAAAGACTTGGTACATCTTTCGAGGGTGAGATTTGGAGGGCATGAGAGGTGAGGATTTTTCCCTCTCATCCGTGGTTATTTCTCAAGGTGTAAGACGGTGTTGATGTATTTGAATGTTTCGTTTAAAGAAGGTGTATGCTATATGTATTGTGTGGGGGTGTACTCACCGGGTTACATGAGGAGCGAGCTTCACCATATGGCTATATGGGAATTATTCAAGGGAGTTCTTAGTTTAGAACTTGGTTCCTCGGCGGGTGGAGTCCTTTGGAGTCTTGGAGTGAAGACTTGCGGTATCTCACTTCATGGTTGAAGTTTGAGGTGGCTTAGCATCGGGTGGAGCGTATTGGCTTGTTAGATGTCGGGATGATCTTCGAGCGGATTTGATGTTTGCATTCCGAGTTTGGTTGGATCGTGAGGATCGCCTGGGGGAATCACATTAGCTTGGTAGATGGTGGGATAGTCTTCAATCGGGTTCAATTTTAGCATTCTAGAGATTGGTTGGATCGTCAGGATCGCCAAGGTGGAGTTTGTTGGTTTTGGCTCTCCTATTTTTTCAGTTTGGGTTTATTTACAAATTTTCCATTTTGGCTCAAATCTATAAATACAAGTATTATTTCTAGGTTTTCGGAGAGGACAAGTTTGAGAGCTATTTTGAGAGTTATCAAAGTTAAAGAGAGATAGAGCTTCCATATGAGGGGTGAGTTCTTGAGAGGTTGTGAGTGATTTTCTAAGAGAGATAAATTGTTGTTTTGCTTTGATGATTGCTTGTATGTTCTTATTGTCTCTTCATTGATGCTTGGTTGAATTGATTGGGAGTTTGCACACTAGTTCATTTTGGAAACAAGGTCTTGGGTGTTTTTCGCACACCAAGTGTTTGATAAAATTCCCGAGTGAGTTTTATCGTATTGGTCGCTAGAGATAGTCTTGCTTTAGAACAACAGTTCGTGAGCTCACTTTCTGCATTGTGGAGTTTACCTTGTACCATATTCATGCTTGGCTCCAGGGTAGAGGCTGGGAGCCGATGTTTTCTTTGTATAATGTCATCGATCCTGACATCGTTCGTGATTTGTTTTTGGGACTCAGGGACTGCTACGGGCTTGCAGTCTATCATCTACAGAGTACAAGTTATCGTGACCCCAGATTAACCATATGCTTTAGATTCCTCAAGATCTTAATGCCATTTTTCCAGGACGTGTCGCCAATAGTCCTGAGACCGACGACATTATTAGGCATTTTTTTATAGAAATCTCACCTCATACTTTTATCATGTTTCATCAGCATCTCCATGCGGATTACAGAGTATTAATTGGTGTAAATCAACTTCGGTCTATCCCACGACCAATCAAACTCAAATTTCATTTGACATTGTTCACTTTATATACGCAGTCAATTAGGGCTCGCATATTAATCTTCCTACCATCATCATGTATGTCATATCCGCCGTTCTAATGAGGGATCTACTCCTATTAGAGTCTCATATCCATTTGGTGTCCTTGTGACACGAATCTGCAAGGCTGCCCGGGTTTTGTTATTACACGATGAGGTGGATAAGTTTTTTTTTTCTCCCATTAATACGAACACCATTTGTAAATTGAAGAATCATCATCCTTCTACTTCCAGGCATGGTTTTTTTGTGTATGCTTCATCTTCTTCTAGGGGAGGTACCACTTCAGAGCCGTCTGGAACCCTTCCTATTGAGCCACCTTCTTCCAAAATAAGAGCTAGTAGAGAAGAGTCTGAGAGACGATATGAGGAGGAGAGACAACATCGTATTCTTTTATAGACTGAGCTTGCTCAGCAGCGGTGTCTTACAGAGGACATGACGGTTAGGTTTTATGCTGAGGCACAGCAGCGTGCCATTTTAGATTTCAGATCTTCTGGATGAGATGAGGAGATAAAAGCAGAGCAAGGGATTGTGGACATTTAGAAGACGCAGGTATGATGGCACAACTGTTGATGATGATGATGATGATGTTGATGGAAATTATTGATATTGTTAATTCATTTTTGTTGTACTCTGAGATACATTTTTGTTAATGTATTTGGATATTGATCATTCCGTTCTAATGTATTTGATGATACAATCTTATTATTTTGCTAATGTTGGATTTATATCATCAGATATTATATGTTGGACATGGATATTTATGTTTTTTTATCATTATGTAGTAATATTATTTGTTGGTGCATGTGATTTATATTGATGTATCTTGTTTATCATCTTTATTCATTATATGATTCATAGATCTGTTCACTGCTATATTATTATCCATTGTCGTTTGCTTATATTGTTCGTTGGTATTGAGATATTTATTTAGCCATATTATTCATTTATTATACTCTGGTAATATAGGATTATTTGTGTTATATTTGTCCCACTCTTTGTCTATTCCAGGCAAAAGGTGGGAAGACACGTGATGTAGGAGGAGTTTTACTGAGTTTTATACTGACATTATTTTTATATATTTTTATTCCTCCATACTTCACTTGGTATTTTGTTATTTTTGTGCGTAGGATATTGATTGCACATTTTTGGACAACACTGAGACTACATGCTGAGATTTCTACTGGGTCATTATTTATGTGTCTTGTATTTTTCATTTTGGAATTTATGGGATGGGCATAGATTTTTGGCTTGATGGCCCGACTGGGAATTCACATCTTTTTGGTTGGTTTTGTCCCAGAATAGACAAAGGTGGATATTGTAAGGGAAAATTTTCAATCGAGTCAATTTGTTTATAATTGTCATAACTCCAGACAAAACTGTTTGAGTCTTAGGTTAGTGAATTAGTTGTCATCCCACAAAGCCTATGACATGTTGTGTTGAAGATATTGCAGGAAAGATTTGAAGACAATATTTTTGACGTGTTTAGTGCTTACATTTTCTTCACACTTGGTTTATCCTATATCACTCAGGTATGAATGCTAAATGAATTTAGAGAATTATGATTTTAATTAAGGATGTATTTTTTAAATGAAAATGTTTTGGGACTTTGAAATAGATTTTGGAAATGTAATTTAAAATATTTTCTCAGTTGTATTGAATTTAAAAAAATGAGTATGTTTTAAACTTAAAAAATAATTTTTGTTTCTAGTCTTTCAAGCGAGATGACAATCTCATTCAAACAAATGGTGTTTATCGTTTGAAGTCTCGTTAGAAGCATTTATCAAATGAGCATCAATCGAGGGCTTACTGTTTTGACTCGTGAGATACTCGTTTGATATTGGTACAAATGAGATGGAGCTCTCGTTCAAACAATATGGAGTTTTGTTCAAATGAGAGAGCATTCCCATTTAAACGAGGCTTGTTTTTCATTCGAACAGGATGCCGCCTCAAAATTTTTGTTTTCATATTTAAGGACTTTGTTTACTCAAAAAACACAACTTTTGTCAAAAAATGTTTCTGCACCAGCTTGCAAAAGTTCCAAATTGTATCCAACATTCTTAGTTTTCAAGATCCAAATTTTAACATTCCAAAGCTATATTGATCTTAATTTTGGTACCAAAGATTGTTCTTCTTTCTTGAATAATTATTTTCGTGCAGTGGACTCCGTACGTGCTTACGAAGAAGAAGCAGTGGACCCCGTGTTTTGATCCGTATAAGATTGCTAGGGTGTATCGGTGGATATTGAGGTTCACGTGGACTCATGTACTGTGGATACTTGCGTGTGTGGATTCCTGGGTTACTGTTGAGGAGGAGTTGTTGAAGACTAGAAGAGCGTTAAGGCTTGTGGGTGATTAAGTTGTTGAGTAAGTCCTATTTACTCTTGTATAATTCCGTATTATAGTGGATTGTCTGGCCTAGTCGTCCGAAATTTTTTCCCTTAGTGGTTTTCTTATATATTGGAGTCTTGTGGAGTGTTTGATTTATTTTATTTATCTGATCAATCACCCTAGATGCATGCTATAGGGTTAAAATGATAAAATTGGGTAAATCAAATTGTTTTCACAAGATAACTTTGTTGGTGCTAAGTTAAAATTTGGAAATTTTTAAAAATATTGCCTTTGCCTAAATAACACTGCTTAGGGGCTTTCTCATCATCGCATGCACACCTAATTACTAATCGAGATAAAATTTGGGCAAACTTTAATTTGTGTGTGATTATCATAAGATACTAATAAATCCATTGAAAACCCCATCTTATTTTCTCAACTTTACCCTCGGGCCTGTTATTGACGTACCCATATCCAGGGGGAACAAATGGGGGTGCTCTTTATAGAGTCTTGGGCATAGAGGTCTATACGAATGATGGGAAGGCATAGTGACATATCCCTTTGGATGATGCTTTCAAGTTATAGGTAAGGGAATACCTATAACCATAGTTAGTAAGGATGAGTGATCTTCGAAAGGGATTGAGATATGCCTTCGTATTTATATGCGGGTTCATGTGCAGACCATTACTTGTATGTTTCGGGGACCGTACTTAGGTTGATATTAAACTTCAAGATTTTATTCCGTTATTGATATTATACTCAAGATGTATACATTGACATTTATTATGGGACCACTTAATTATATTCTATTAAGGAGAAATATTATTAATCAATGGGTTCCCTTGGGCTTGATATTAAAATCGCATGCTATAATTATGGTTATTTAGGTTGGGTTAACATAAAAAACTAAAATATAAGAGGAAGATGCATGGTTACTATTGTAGCCCAAATTTGATTCAATACTTACTCTTTGTAGACTTTCTACTAACGTTGTTGTTTAAATCAGTTTTCAGGTCCTAGGTCGTCGTTGCATACACAATCCTGATTCTTACTTACATTCTTTTTAGTTCTATATCATGGGATGTAGGTGTTTAAACTATGTTCTGGTTCCTTTTATTTATACCTACATTTCAAGTTAGGTTTGATTAATATGGCAAATATTTTTTTGGAGTTGGTTTATAATTAAGACATTTTGTATTACCCCGTGATGGATTTTATTTATTGTTTATTTATGGTATCAGAGTTTATGGTTTTATTCATGTTATTATATTTGTTAGCTCTTTATTATATTAGTTGAATTTATTTCAATCATGCTTAGAATGGTACTTAATTGTTTAGACTCCCATATTATTTGTTTTTGTACCTACTCAATCCTGCTATAGATTTTATAAGGTGTCACAAAATGGCCCAAAACTTGGCACAAACCTAACACAACAGACTGAATTACATAATTATACGACAAAAAGGGGACTTTATAAATGTTCCGAAAGTGCAATCCAAAAGTGAACATATTTTAATAATTCGATTATCTCAATAAGTTAAATTATTAGTCAGTAGGAGTCAATTAAGTTAAAACTTAATTATTAATTAGTTAAGTTTGACTCAATATTATAAGAAACTACATCATGATCGGTGGGACCTGATGTTGAGGGTATAATCTAAACATGAAACCCTTGACACTTGGTACCTAACCATTCCATAGCCACCTATAATACTAAGTAACTTAAAATATTTAATTAGTGCATTATCATCTATTATGTCAATTTTCAAAGAATGTGAATTCACGTAACACATAACAATATATATAATATACTAAGTGACTTATCTCATGTCGTTATAGACAAATAAATAATTAACTCCGTCATTTAAATAAATGCACATAAAATATGGGGTATTGCATTCCTCTCCTTAAATAAGGAATTTCATCCTCGAAATTTGACTTTCATGTTCCAGACTCGAAGATATAAGGATATCTCACCCACATGTTTTCATGCTTCATAAGTTCAGCCTGAGCCGAGACATGCTTGAGTATAGACGAGGTCACACTTGGGCTTATCAATTACCCCTATCCCTTAGTCTCTAACATTAGGAGGAGGATGAGGGGTAATAATGTCTGAAGACAGGAAATTAATATTAGTCATTTATTAGACACACATCGGTTGATTGATGGTCTACAGGCTTGATAGGACACCTGTCATAGTTCCTATAGGTTAGCGTGTGTAAGGGTGGCTGAGACGCTCGGGGTTTTGTGCCCTAATGATTATTTACTCGAAAATTGGTCTCAATCATTTCGACGGTATAAAATCCCTCATTTCAATCGTTTTCATATTTTTCGTTGAAACTATGTTTCCCACCTTACCTGTGCCAAACCTCCATATCTATCCTGTGAGATTCCTTGTTGTTACTTGCCTACTCCCTGCCATTTCTTACTCCTTAGAATACTTCTTCCACCAGGTAATCTTCTCCACCATTTATTTCCTTGCATTTGCCTAGTTTCTTTAATTTTGCATTTTTCGGCAACATTTATGTTTTTCGACGAGTTATTAGGTGGTTTGTAATTGAAATAGAGGATTCCTTAGGTGGTTTGTGGAATTTAGGAGACGTTATAGGGTGTCCCTTAAGTTTCCTCATTTGATTTTACCCCAGTTTGGATATTCCGATGGATTATCGACCACCATCTCCGGTGAACACTTTAAACTATTCTTGACAGTTCTTTAGTCAAACGATTCAGTTCCTTCTTTTGATATTGGTGATGTTTTGGTCAACACCATTCACTATTTGTCCCCATTCACTATTTTTTCCACCTAAGTACTAGGTCGTCTTTTGGATGTTAAGACCTTTGTATAATTTGGCCGAGGAGTTACCAACTCTCAGAGAGAGGTGCTTTAGGGAGATTAAAAAGTACGAGGTCGAGGACGCTGCCAGGCGTAGAGTCAAGGATTTTCCTCTTTGTCCTATTTACCCTATGCCCCTTGCTACAGTTCATCCTCCTATTATTGAGATTAGTGATTCCATGTCTGAGTCTGCTACTTCTATAGACGATATTTCCTCCGTCTCTCACACTGCCAAAAGTGTGGTTTCTTTCAAAGAGGCTATGAGACACCCTACTAATACGACTGAGGAAACTGAAGGTTCTTCAAGGGACTCATCCTCAAATCAACCCGAGTCATCAAATCAGGTCGAGTCTTCAAATCATACTGAGTCTTCTATGGAGTCAAAATCTTCCATACAAATCCTTTCGTCTCACAATGAACTAAGAGTGAGTGTTGAAATTCCACACCCTGTAATGGCTATACCTCTTTTTTCCATTCTGGGGCAAAACTTTACGAAAACTACTCATGCTCAAGGTGTCATCCCACCTAATGCCATCATGGCTCCAAATTGAGATGATGACGAAGATGAAGCTGAGGGAACACTTGATACCTCATGTGTTGAATCCTATGTCAGTACAGTTACTGAAGTTGAGCTCTTATTGTGGAGACATCTTTATGGCATTGGCCCCTCTATTACTATGAGAGTATCCTCGGAGGACGAGAGAACATTCCAAGGTCGAAAGGGCGAGGTGTGTGTTTACGAACAGATATTTAAGGTCGACTTTAGGCTACCTATACATCCTGTAGTTCGAGACATTATGGATAGTATTGGTGTCGTCCCTTCCTAGTTGTCACCGAATGCTTGGAGGGTTATTCTCGAATTTGTCGCCCTTTGGAAGGTAGTCCACCATATAGACCTTCCAGTTAGCGTCTTTAGGGGATGATACACTGTCTCTTCACCCAAGACTCAGCCTGGTTATTACCATCTCGTATCCAGGAAACAAACCAAGAAAGATTTGATAGTTACCCAAACTTCCAATCATAATTGGAAGCTTTGTTACTTTTTCATTTTTAGACCCTAGAAATTTGACCCTGATGTGCCCTGTAGTGCCTCTGAGCCCCGATTTACCCAACAAAAGGCAAAGGCACCAATGTCATCTAAAATAGATCTTGGATTAAGCATTGAAGCCACTAAAAACCTTAAATTTTTTTGGAAACAAGGCAAGGAAGGGGATCTTGTGAAATTTGAGCAGTTGATGACCCCAAATTTTTTAGAGCAGACGGGTATAGGGTGGACCCCCTATCTGAGTTATGTAAGTGTTTAAATTATTTTTTCTAACTGTTGTGTCATATTTCATCTATCTGACTCATTTATCACATCCTCTTCATTGTAGACCAACTGCCCAATACTCTTGAAGTTTTGTGGAAAATAATAGCCCCAAGTTTGCAAACTCGTTGAAGTAAGTGGGAAAGAAGACAACCCCGACCCCTCAGACCAAGAAATCCACAACTGCCAACCCCAGTCAAGCCGAGGGGTCAAAGAAGCATAAGGATGGTCAGGAAAATATGCCCCCATCTCATCAAAATAAGAAGAGCAAGGATGGCCCATCGAAAATCGGGACGAATCAGGCCGTCCCAATTTCTTTTGAGGATGTTTTAGCCGTTTGCTTAGAGAACTTGAAAATCATCCCTGACTCTCTTCTGGGGAATAAAACCAAAGCCTTTTGCTCATTTACCTCTATTAACTCAGAGTCTGATACCAGGTTTCTGGAAGCCGCCAACATCTCTCTGATGAAATACTTCGTCCTTCATAAATCCATCCAAGTAGGTACTTATCCTTTTTATACTTCTATCATATCTGTAAGGTCGTCTCGTAGTTACATATCTTGTCTTATGAAGACTACCATGTGCCTTTAAAAACTTCACCAATGGATCGAGACAAAGTCCCTGAAATCTGCCAAGCTCATCAGGCCATGACGAGACTCGGAGAAGTCGCATCTCAGAGTTGGAGACTAAGATAAAAAAAATTAAAGAACCAACACATTGAAGCTATCAACAACTTGAACAACATCCATTTGGAATCAATCAAGACCCTAAACAACAAGAATGATACCGATATTGTTGGGACGGTAAAAGAAGTTGTTGATGTTAAAATCTAATAGGCTTAGAGGCAAGTTGTGGAAGACTTCAAATATTTAGAGGCGTTCCTGGGCTATAGTGTGCAATATCTCGAAAAGTTATATTCTTCTCGAAAAGTTGATAAATATCCGTTCTTAACGCGTCTTGACAAAACCCAATTAATCTTGACAAATCTTGAGTTTAAAGTTGTGTAAAATGGGGCTAGGGTTTAGAGGTTGAAAGGTATAATTTTAGAGAAGCCATCTGGTTTAAAAGTTGTGAAAGAAGAGATTTGAAGAACCCATCCACGTATTAGTTTTAATTTATAATTATTAGGAGTTCTAATGCTAACAGAATTCTATTTAAACTAAAAATGTTCGCCCGTCAGTCACGGCCCAGAACCATGACAAACATTTTTTTTTTAATTTCCCATTTTGACTCCGATTTTAATTTTGATTAAAATTCTACTTTTCAATAGCAAAACTCAACATTTTAAATTACTAAAATTTAATAAATTCCAAAATTTTATTTCACCCAAAAATCCGAACTAATTTAAATAATACCTTTTAAATTTTAAAGGGTGTTACATACTTCCCCACTAGCCCAGGAATTTCTTCCTCAAAATTCAACAAATCCTAACGCTCAAAACGGTTCACAAACATCTACCCATAAAGACCAAGATTAGTCACCCATACACCCAATCCAACACGCATGAATTACTACTCAATTCTATCTCCCAAGAATCATCACAACACTAAAGTCCTCAAATTTCTTCACATCACGAAAATCGATACTTATTGTAGACACCCCATTCTAACACCCCCTAACCTATCTGTAGGTTCCCTAGCACCTCCCCTCATCGCTACAAACCTAAGTCATACCCCAGGTACTGACCTAAAGGCCATCGGGCACTCCCAGGCTCCATTTGACCAAAAGTCAAACTCTTCAACTCGATCGAGACTAAATGAATCTTCAAAGGGCACTAAAAACCCTTTCCAACGGTCCATCCCGTGCGCGATTCTGACTTTCCATGCAGATGAACGACCCGTTTTCACTGAAACTTGATCAGAAGGTCACCGGACGCTCCCAAGATCCGTTTGACCAAAGTCAACTCCTCGGCTCAACCAATATTGAATGAATCTTCGAAGGGCACTGAAACCCCTTTCCAATGGTCCAACCCGTGTGTGATTCTGACTTATGATACGGAAAAATGATCCATTTTACTCTGAAAGGTCACTAAACACTTCTAGGCCCCGGTTGTCAAAAGTCAGCTCCCCGAACTGATTCAAGCTCTTTAAAATGTCGAATTATATCTCCTAACCTTTCCAACGGTCCACCCCATGCACGATTCTGACTTACCATACGGACGAATGATCCATTTGCATCCGACAATTCCCGGTCCAAAGGACTAATGAACGCTTCCGAGCCACATTTGACCCAAAGTCAACTCCCGGACTCGAAAGTAGTCCAAAAGACTTTCGAAGGTCTCTAAAGTACCTTTCCAACAGGGTCTGCTCATAAATTCCAAACCGGAATTCTCACACTTTTCTCACAACTAAAACACTTTTTTACACACACATACATATATAAGATAAGTGACCGATTGGATTTATGGGATAAATCCCACCCCCTCATTTTGCATGCGAACTCGTGGACTTTGATGCCTCTATAGGCTAAGTAGACGTCTCGGGGTAAAACTCGAGACTCGAGTCCTTTTCCTACTTTTTTTCTATCTTTCTGTATTCTTTAAACTTAACTCTCTTAGACTCTCTATACATATATTTGTTCTTAAGTGGTGTATTATTCCGTATGCGTTATCGTTCCCTTATAATGATCAACGTTAGGATAATCGCGTAAATCTTATTTTCTAATATTACTTTTAGGAACATTCCTATGAATGACTCTCTTTATCTTTTCCATGATACAAGTCGATGATTTCTATCTCCACTATATATACACATGCACACACATCACGGGGAAATAAAGGAAAATAGCCCTAACCCATGAGAGTCCGTAAGGGCGGAATGGGTGCCTAACACCTTCCCATTTCGTAACTTAGCCTCCGGACCCTTTTCGAATTATTTTGGTTTCGTATGTATCAGTATGTCTTTGGATGCCGTCCTTCGGGATGGATCCCTTTTCTTTTGTCTGTTTTGAGTAAAATAGACTGGCGACTCCATCTCTCTACATTTTTCACCTCATCACCGACGCCGGCCGAAGCGCTCCCGAGAGGGATGCGCGGGACCAAGATCCTCTCGACGTTGAAGACGTATTAGACTCTATTTACACGGGTGTTATATTTGCTTATATTTTAACGTATTTTTCATGCCCCTTTATGTTTACCTCGTGCTTATGCTTCTATTCACACAGTTGTAGAAGATTCTCCATGTACACTTCATACCACGTGCACCTAGGATCACATATATCCACATGTTGCATGCATCAGCCATCCATACTTGGTATACCATTGGTACTTGTACTTTGCCCCCAGTTGGTCATGATCAAGAAAGATACTCTCATCATAAGATACTAATAAGAGAATCATGCATCATTCACACGACATTACCAAAGAGCATTGTGATTGACAAAATTTTGTCCAGTAACTGGAGGGTCACTTCGTGATGGGTGCTGGTTCGGCAGGGCCCAGTTATCCTAAGTGATATGACTCTCACCTTCCATTGGCCAAGTACCTTCGACGTATATCGAACGACACCCCTGCATCATACCGATTGACCAAAGTCATGACGGGAGGTATATTACAGGGAACTTATTCACGTATGCCGAATATATCGAATTCACTCTCACACGTACCATCCCCACAAGGTATATAGTGAGGCAATTCACCTTATTCTCAGGTATATCAAATGGCTTATCCACACATACCGATTGCCCTCAAAAGCAAGACGTATATCGTGGAAGCCACGCCAAAGGGGTAACCCTTTCCAATTCACCTAACCAAACTATATACCTCCATATAGGTGCTAATCCTAGGACACACATGTTAGATTGACAGTTTCAACCCGAAACTCTGCCAAAATTTTGGGTCGGCCTGCCGCCCAAAATTTTTGCGCATTTTCAAAATGGGACCCTACCCATGAGCCTAGTTACAAGTCCAGCCATAGCTTTGCATATGTTATAAACCCAACTTTTCTAGGCTCGGGTCTCGTCCGGCATTTCATTTTGCATTTAGGAGAATTTAATACAAGTGAGAACATAATAATAATAATCATGCTGAGACCCGTCTCCCAAAAACATTTCTCCATTCTTTATCAAAAATCCAAAAAATATTTTTCCATTCTTTATCAAAAATTCAAAAACATTTCTCCTTTCTTTATCAAACAATCCAAAAATATTTCTCCTTTCTTTATCAAAAATCCAAAAATATTGTCTTTCAATCTAAAAAAAAATGTGTCAAAAACATTTTCATTCTTTTTTGTCAAAACTAAATCCCATTTTACGCCTTCTCGGGTCAATCGTACGCCCTTGGCCTGGCTCCTTATTGGCTTCGGTCTTTAGTCAAATCACCCTGGAGTTTCATCCATTCCCCTGCTACTTCTTTTGAGTTTGGTATCCATCCACTTTCCATGGAGAACACAAATTAAGTACCAGTTGTGAAGCCAAATCTGACAGCATTTTTAGCTCAGCTCGTGTCCAAGATTAACAACCTTCAGACTGAGGTCCGAGAGATGCAACGAAATCAGGTTCCTGTTCCTCAAGAGCCTGAGGCCCTATTCCCTCGTTCTATGGGTCCACCTGAGCCTATTTGGGTTCCCAAAGAGTATCAGCACGCTCTACGTGCCCCCATTAATGGGTCGCCACCTGCCCAACTTCCTATGCCAAACCTTGCCCAGCCTGGGGCTAACTTGCCTATGATCATTGATCCAAAAGTGGAAGAGTTGAACAAGGTCAAAGAAGATCTCAAGATGCTAACTAAGAAGTTTGACCAAGTCAGAATCTCTAGAAATTACATGGACTACACCCACATGTCTCCTTATCCTAAGGCGAGGTTACCCGAGAAGTTCAAGGTGCCAAATATCGAGAAATTCGGAGGAAGTGGACCCTCGATCGTTCATCTTCGTAGTTATCACCGTTCCACGACTCTTCTAGGGGCTTCTAAAGAAGTGATGGACCAATTATTTCAGCAAAATTTGAAGGATAGCGCCCTCTAATGGTTTTTGTCTCTCAAGGAGTCCAAAATCCATAGTTGGGAGGTGGTAGCCTGAGAATTCATGTCGCAATACAAATACAACGAAGAACTTGAGGTCACCCGTCGTGATTTAGAGCTACTCAAACATAACTCTGGGGAATCAGTTAGTAACTTTATAGACCGATGGAGGGAAAAAGCAGCCACCATGACCAATCGGCCATCCGAGGAAGAATAAGTCAACATAGTGAAGAAGAAATTCTTACCCCATATTCGAGCAATAATGGGAGGACAATACTATCCCCACTTCTGAGCTCTCGGAGAAGCAGGAGTAGAAATCGAGGAAGGTCTTACTAAAATAGAGGTTGAACCAAATAAATACCAACCACTTCATGGGCACCAGAAATCTGCCCTATCCCCGTTCGAAAGGAATACACCGAGCTTCATGCTCCCCTCTCCAAAGTTTATCAAGCCCTGTTAAGCCGAAACCCTATCAAACCCTTGGACCTCCGTCCATTGCCAAATCCACTCCCAAGAAACTTCAAGGCAGATGCCCATTGCTTCTTTCACCAAACTGTTGGCCGTACCACCGACCAATGCTTTCATCTCTGAAACACAATCCAAGGTCTAATTGACTAGGGTACCATTGCCCCACCAGCCAATCCTAAGCTAAACACTTCTCATAACCCACTCCCAAATCATACCAATGCTATCTTCCTAGAAATGAACCCAAAATTTGATCCCTCAACTCAAATCACACCCATACACTCTCCCAAAACTCTCCAAACTTGCCCATATTTCCTCTTACACCTTACTAACCTTGTTGACTAAGCAATGTCAGTCCTCACCAAAGCATGCATCGTTGTCCATACCCATTCTGAAGATGGAAATATGGAATTATCAGAAGTGTTAAACCAACTCCTAGGGGTTGGGCTTAAATTGACCTCACAGATGATCATTGATTGCCAGAAGTTCATTACGCTATTCTTGGAAGCACATAAATGGGCCCGAGAGTCAGATAGTTGGGTGGTACCAATCGATGAAGTCAACTTAGATGACGTTGTCCAGATTATGGCATAATCATTCAGGAAAAGCAACGATAATTGTAGTATGACCAAGTTACTTGATACTCTAAAGCTACAAGGGCGTCTGGTCCTTTCACCCTTACTTATCCCCACAGAATGGGAAGACCTGTATGAAGAATCCATTGAAGTTGTGGAATGAATTGACTTTACATGGAAAGACAGAATTGTTGCCACCGGATGGGGGGAAGAATTCGAAGATTTGAATAAAGAACAAGCTTAAGAGAAAATTGGACCGGTAACCGACATGTGTGGGATGATATCATTTGAAGAGATCCTCGAAGAAATAAACAAAGTGGCAGAACAACCCGAGATCGACGAAGAAATAGGGTTCATGTTCTTCCCTTCTTCAGTAAATCACATGACCAGGTCAGGGAGGCATTACGAGATCCCAAACTTACCACCAGCCAATGATAAAGGTAAGGGCGTTGAAAACCTTCCTATGCCAGAGATGACCCTCGAGGAGAGCAAGATCATCAATCAACTGAAGAAAACTCAAGCTAACATCACTCTATGGGGGATTTTCATGTCTTCCCAGCTGCACATAAATGCTTTGATCAAATTGCTCACTGGATCCACAGTCCCTCCTTCTACAACACTAGAAGAAGCGATAAATTTAGTCGGATCCTTGACCTATACCCGAATGCTATCCTTTTCCGAAGAAGAAATCCCCAGAATTGGGCCAAACTATAATTATTCACTCAACATCTCCGTCGAAGTTATGGGGAAGATCGTACCACTCTCTCTTATCGATAATGGATCCACCTTGAATGTCTGCCCATTAAGAACCTTTAAATGCTTGGAACTTAAGGAAAGTGACCTCGCTCCAACCTCTGCTATTGTACGTGCCTACGATAATACTCGTCAGGAGGTGATGGGATCTATAAAACTTATAATAGGGGCTGGCCCTATAAACCCTGTCATTGAATTCTAAGTTATTGACATCCCAACTTGTTTCAACCTGTTACTCGGACGACCTTGGCTCCATAGTATCAAGGGTGTGTCTTCCTCACTCCATCAGAAATTGAAGTTCTTAACCGACGGATGAGTCATCACCATTTTGGGCGACGACAATAATGTCGAGGGTTCAAGCACCAGTAATCCAATCCTTGAGATATAACACGGGTCAAATGATATTCTCCTATCGGATTTATGAGTTGAACCACTTCTTCTCCTGGCAGGGGATGATTTCAAAGAAAGGGTTTTCCCAGAATACAACCCTCATGGTAATGTCAGTGTGATTCAGATGTTCAGAAACATGCACTTCATGCCCAGACTGGGGCTAGGACAAAGACAGCAAGGGATACTTGATCCCATTGAACTGAAGACAACTTTCCTTCCTTATGGTTTGGGGTATCAACCATCAAAACAAGGGATCCAAATGATTCGCTAGTCTCGACCAAAGATAAGACTAGACTGCATTTAGACTATCTTAGGTGACTCCTTGAATGGACAATTCATCAAAGAGGGCGAGGACTTACCCTTTTATGGCTTTTCCAGAACCCTGGTGTGACCATACATACAAGAAGATGAAACTAGAAATGGAGATCTTTTTCCAGGACAGCTACCCATGGGCCAAAAGTTCCCAACGCCATGTACAACCGCTCATCAGAGATACTGAAGATTCTGAGGAAAGTGACTCTGAAGATTCCTTCAACTGACAAACACTGGGGCTGACACTCTGCATGGTTCATTCAAGCACTACATTATCGGATCCATCCCACCTGATTAAAGCTGCTGATACACATCTCCTCAACTGGCATGCTGCGCCGATTCTAGCTGTTGAAATCCCACCTAACCCTAATGTTTACCCCATTTCTTCTTCTGTTGTCTATCCTTGCTCAATTGTAATCGAGACCTCCTTTGATAAGGTTCTCAACGTTGTTTTTCTTATCAATGAAATAAATGAAGCTTTTGAGTATCTTGTCGTGCCTTACATTAATTGTGTAGATTCTAATCAAACTTTTGATGATGATGACCTTACAAATGAATAATTCTTAATTGATCTAAATAAGGTTAATAATAAATAACATAATAGCGTTCAAGTTAATGAAGAAGAGACTGTCATTGTTAACCTCAGTTTTAGTATCCAACTGCGCGAGATTAGGATAGGGGTTACTCTCGACGAGCATAAGCGCAAACAACTCGAAGAATTACTAAAGGAATTCAAGGATGTCTTTGCGTGGTCCTATGACGATATTACCGGCATTGATCCTGAAATATCTTAGCATGAGATCCCCACTCTTCCATATTACAAGTTGGCTAAACAAAAGATGAGAAAGCTCCGCACCGAATGGTCGCTCAAAGTCAAAGAAGAGGTGGTCAAACAGTTGAACGTGGGCTTCATTTGTGTGATCGAATATCCCACATGGCTAGCCAACATAGTTCCTGTGCCGAAATCCAGACGGAAAGTTCGGATGTGTGTAGACTATCGGGACTTGAACAAAGCCTCTCCAAAGGATGATTACCCATTACCCAATATCGATATGATCATGGACAACACATCCAGTCATGCTCTCAAGTCATTCATCGACGGGTTTGTCGAGTACAACCAAATCAAAATGCATCCAGATCACCAAGAAAAAACCTCATTCATCACCCCATGGGGAACGTTTTGCTACACTGTTATGCTATTTGGTCTCAAGAATGCTGGGGCTACGTACCAGAGGGCTGCCACAACCATCCTGGACGGTCTAATTCATAAAGAAGTCGAGGTCTATGTGGATGATATGATTATCAAATCTAAAACTAGAGAAGGCCATGTTCCCGCTCTCCGAAACTTCTTCGAACGACTATGACGATATCAGATGAGACTCAATCCACATAAATGTGTCTTCGGCATTACAAAGGGAAAACTCTTGGGATTCATGGTCAGTGAGAAGGGGATAGAAGCAAACCCTGCCAAACTAAAATCCATACTTGAGATTCCACCTCCACGAACGGAGAAAGAATTTCATGGTTTCCTTGAGAAATTGCAATACATCAGCCGGTTCATCAGCCAGCTAACCTCTATCTGCGAACCTATTTTCAAACTCCTCCGAAAGGATTCAACCAAGGTTTGGAATGAGGCCTACCAAGAAGCTTTTGACCGAATCAATTAATATCCGACCCAACCTCCGGTACTCATGCCACCACAGCCTGGTCTCCCCTTGCTTCTATACCTAACCATAACCGACACTACAACTGGGTCTTTGCTAGCCCAATACCTTGAGGATTCTCATAAAGAAAGAGCCATCTATTACGCCAGTCGCCAATTGACTTGGTACGAGGTCAACTACACTACTTTGGAAAAAGCATGTGTCACGCTTGTTTGGGTCACCCAAAAGTTGCAACACTACATGCTCATCTTCCCCATCAAACTTGTGTCCTGAATGGACCCCATAAAGTACTTTCTTGAGAAACTCGCCTTATCCAGCCGAATGGCCCGATGGTTTATGCTCCTAGATGAGTTTGATATCCTGTACGTCACACAGAAAACCATGAAAGGAAGATCCATCTCTTACTACCTCGCTGATTATCCCATGGAAGAAGCTGATATTTGGATCTCTGAATTACCAGATGAAAACATCCTTTGCGCCGCTCAAGATGACCTGTGATGGAAAATGTTCTTTGACGGCGCTGCCAATAAAAAGGGATATGGCATTGGGATACTTCTGATCGCCCTAGATGACTCCCACACTTCCATCGCCATCAAGTTAGATTTTCCCTGCACTAACAACATGATTGAATACGAGGCATGTACGGTAGGCCTCAAAGTTGCTCTCAAGAAAGGTATTCAATGCCTAGATATCTACGGGGATTCTTCCCTCATCATTGGTCAGGTGCTCAGAAAATGGAAAGTCAAGGACGAGAAACTCCAACCCTTCGATGCCCACTTAGAAGAACTAGCCTCCTAATTCCAAGACATCACCTTCCATTACCTACGTCGAGAAAAAAATAACCTAGTCGATGCCCTTGCTACCTTGGCTTCCATGGTCGACATGCCTGAAGGACTAACAATGGCCCCTTCCTAGCCCAAAAGAAAGACAAACCAACCCACTGCTACCACATTAACCTCATCACCAAATGATATCTGACACCTTCTTAAGCATGGTAGGTATCTCGAGGGTTCTAATAAGAAAGATTGGGAAACCCTTCGAAGATTGGACGCCCAGTACATCATCTGTCATAAAGCATTGTTTAAGAGAAAATTCGATGGAACACGTCTACACTACATCGCAGGGGCTGACATTGAAGAGGTAATGTAGAAAATCCATAGCGGGAAATACGAGCCCCACATGAACGATCACATGCTTGCTAAGAAGATCATCCGATAAGACTACTATTGGACCACTATGATCCAGGATTGCACCGCCTATGTTCGGAGATACCTCAAATGCCAACAGTTTTCCAACCTTCAACACCTGACGTCACGTGAATTGTACAACATGACTTCTCCCTCATCGTTCTTCACCTGGGGTATGGATATCATAGGGAAGGTTACACCCAAGGCTTCTAACGGACATGAGTTCATCCTAGTTGCCATTGATTACTTCACCAAATGGGTCAAAGCTCAGTCATATGCAGTCCTGAACGCCAAGAAAGTGTCCAAATTCATCAAGAAAAACATCATTTGCTGATATGGGGTCCCGCACAAGCTAGTTTCAGATAACGGGTTGCATTTTGAGGCAGAAGTCACATAAGTGGTCAACGAGTATGGTATACAGAGACGCAAAACTTCTCCCAACCGACCTCAAACACTTGGTGCAGTCGAAGCCGCTAATAAAAACCTCAAATCCATCATTAGTAAGATGATCGAAAGTTGTCAAGATTAGGCCGATCGAATCCCATACGCCCTCTGGGGCAATCGAATCTCAATCTGAACCTCTACTGGGGCTACCCCTTACTCTCTAGTGTGACACCCCGCCCAATTAAATATCGGGTGATCAGTCCTTTATATAATTTAAAATAGAATGTTCGGTTGGTTCATTCTTAGCATCACTGTCGAAAACATAATAACCTTATTAACCACCTAATAATTAATTAAGCTTGTGTCAAAATATTTTCCTTTTTAAAAAAAATCATTCAGTTATTAATCCAATAATTTAAATATAATCCATCCACGCGTAACTAATTAATATAAATATTGAATCAGAATCACATGCTGAAATAACTAAGATTGGATAAAACATTCCAGTTCAAAACTCTCAACCAAGAACCATAGTGTCAATAAATCCAAATGAAAATGAACGAAAAGTAAACTGAACATAATCTCTGGTAAAATGTCTAAGAAATGGGAGACACATTCCCTAAATGGAAAGTATATATAGAATGGAAATGAAATGGAGTCTTCTAATGCGAAGACCTATAGCTTCCACAACAGCTGCAGCATGCCAAGCAATCCAAATCTCTAAGTCTGGTGTACCTGTGGCTGAGCACCTGATATAATACATATATATATATACGAAGAGAGAGAAGAAATGCAAGAAACGGGTCAGAGCCCGATGTGTAAAAATATTTGTTTTAGCACATATTTAGAATTTGCAATAAAGCAAGTATCAAAAGCATGTTAGTTCGAACTCTCACATGAGAACCTCACCTCTCGTCTATTGTGCATGCCTAACGTACATCTATTCTCATCTAGCCATCAGTAACACTTCTAACTAGATAATGATTTATACTTACTGAAATTCCTCGTAGTAGCAACCCGTGATTCCCAGTTTTTTCACATTATTAATTTCATCATTTATAAATTCATTTAAGTGTTATCACACTAAGTTAAGTATTTATAGCTTATGTCACTTAAGATTGTAAATCCCAATAACCTACAATTATCTCACAGTAGGAATAACTCAAGTATACATATACATTTTCATCACATTAATATACATATACTAATACAACACCCCAAGGCTAAACCTGTAGTGCATTGCATACTCTGCTATCATGTCCTGGTACATCTCGTACTCTAATAAGGAATGTTGGTTCGGAAGTCTCCCACGAACCATATACATAAAACACACATAGTGGAGGCGAACATAGTCCACAAACGTATGGGTCACGCATATACCTACGCTCCCATAGTCAGTTGACTTATCAACTCACAAATAAGTCTTCACAATACTATGTTCTGAGATACAAGTTAAATATCCCCCCGAAGGTCACCCGAGATAAGACTGTCTCTACACAACCCCCCGCGATAGCAACCAGCTAGGTATGTCATACACATAATATTAAACAAGTAATAGGTATCCCCACATCCTCTTAATATTTAGGGGTATTCTCCCAACCTTCTTGTAAATTTACCATACGTGTTTCATTCTCATTATTACGTATTTCTTAGTATTACTAAATTACCACAACTCTTTAGTAATTTCCAAAGTAACTCTTCTTTCTGGATTAATTTAAATATAAAACTCATATACTTTCTCGTAGACCTGCCTCATTTTAATTCTGTTAACTAGTAATTTATCTCACTCATAAAGACTTGAAAATTCCAGAACTTCCCCTAATAAATTTCTCAAAATTCACCATGTCGCTCGAACTAGATAGCATGTTGTTTGAACGACTGCCACGTGTCGCTCGAGCGACTTCGCGCGAGATGCAATCGCGCTTGAACAACTTCGCGCGACTTCACACGAGACCCACTATTTCGTCTCCTACCCAGAATTTAAGCGTTTCCCACCATTTTTAATCCTAAAACCTCTAAACTAACATCCCAAACTCCAATCAATCAGCCCCAAATTGAATCCTAACAATTACGCATCGATTCTAACATCCTAAAATCATTATATCATTAAGGATCATCACAGAATTATGAAATCCCCAAATTTATTCACTAAAACCATAGTTCTTCAATTTCTTATTCAAGAACACAGGTTTCCCAGATTCGTTCTTCACATAAGTTCATCAAAACGTGATTTCTATTCTACATACATGGAGGGTTTCAATTAAATAAATCTCAGATTCAATTTATACATCTTAATTCCCCAAATTTTCATCACTTTTATGAACCAAAATATGTTTATAACATCCCTATACTAACATGAGTATGATAAATGATAAGGTACAGCAAGTAATAAACACTTGCCTCGAATTAGTCGTCTGATTTCTTGACGTTGTTGGTATGGGTGTGTCCCCCTTGTCCCGATCTACACAATGGTGGTGGTGGTTGTGCAAGGTGGTGCGAATTGCGTCTTCCCTCTTGGAATTTGGTTCTCCCTCACACCTTCTATAGACGTTCATTACTTTCTGTATCTCTCAACCCTAATGGACTTCTTTAGGCTGATAAAATAACTCCTAATTTTCGTCCATTAATTAAACCCAAAAGTACAATTTACCATAACGGGGTGCCGGTTAGGCCTAAAATTACCCCGGGACCGAAACTAAACACTCGGGTATACTATTCTGACTACCTCGACCCTTCCGGACTCAACGGCACTAAAAATGACCATACGAGTTACCCAAAAATAATTAATCTTTTATTCCATTAAATTAGTCCCGACACGACTCACACGCGTGTCTGACTTAGTTTACTAAACTGTCGTATTTCTTATTCTTGACAATTTACCGAAGTGTATAGTTCCATATTATATATCACACGGTAATATTCAATCAATAAGTATTAAGCCTTGGTACACTAGTTAATATTTATTTTAATCCGAATTAATGAACAATTAAGTTCTCACATTTTAATTCAATTAATCCCACAATAATAATTAATCTCATAATTATTTAAATTATAAAAATATGGGGTATTACATACTCCCCCCTAATAACGGAATTTCGTCCCGAAATTCAGAAAATAAGGTATACCTAGTACGGATAAGTCTGGATATTTATCTCGCATATCCGCCTCACGCTCCTAAGTAAATTCCTCCACATTATGATGCTGTCACTGCATCCGAACGAGTGGGACTACCTTTAACCTCAGCCTCCTCTCACTATGATCTAGGATAGCTACCGGTCTCTCCTCATATGAACTGTCTGGATGTAATTCAATCTCCTCAATCGCAATGTGAGTGTGTGCCAACTCATCCCGAAGATACTGCCTCAGGGACGAAATGTGGAACACATCATGGATACGATGCAAGTGTTCCGAAAACCCAAGCCTGTAATCAACTAGTTCGACCCTCTCTATAATATGGAATGGTCCCACATATCTCAGAGACAATTTCCCTTTCTTCCCAAATCTCATTACTCCCTTCATCGGAGATACTCTCAACAAAACCTGGTCCCCCACTGCGAACTCTCAGAAGAACCTCTTAGCATCGGCGTAGCTTTTATGTTTGTCCCGATCTACCCGTATGCGATCCCGAATCATCTCGATACTGCTCGACATATCCTGAATTACCTATGGCCCGAGTAGCATGTTATCTCCCACCTCTATCCAATAAGCTAGAGAACGACAAGGTCTGCTATACAATGCCTCGAATGGGGCCATGCCAATCGTAAAATGATAGGAGTTGTTATAAAGCAAACTCCACTAGTGGAATATATTGCTCCCAAACACCCCTAAAATCAAGTATACACATGCGCAACATGTCCTCGAGCATCTGATTAGTGTGCTCGGTCTGCCCATCGGTCTGCGGGTGATACACTGTACTCAATCGCAACTCGGTACCCATAGCTTCCTAAAAGCTCTCCCAAAAACGAGATACAAACGTCTTTTCTCTATCCGACAAAATATTAAGATGCACACCATACAGTCTCATTATCTCTACAATAAATAGCTGAGCATACTGTCCCGCTGTATAGTCTGTCCTGATTGGCAGAAAATGGGTTACTTTTATCAATCGGTCCACAATAACCCATATAGAATCGTGTCCTCTCTGCGAAGTAGGTAACCCGATAATGAAATCCATGGAAATTCCCTCCCATTTCCACGCAGGGATCTCTAATGGATGAAGTAAACCTGGTGGCCTGTGATGGTCCACTTTCACTAGCTGACAAGTGGTAAACTTAGAAAAGAACTCCGTGATGTCTCTCTTCATTCCACTCCACCAGTGCTATCACCTCATATCCTGATACATTTTGTCCCCTCCGAGATGTACCACAAATCGAGACCCATGCGACTCTTCCATCACTGCATGTCGAAGGTCCTCCCCTTCTGGAACAACGAGTCTCCCATTGAAGCATAAACTGCCCTCGGAGCTCACTGAATAGGACTCGGCTCCACCGGCTAAAAGCTTCCTAATCCAATCTTGACAGCATGAATCCGCTGCCTGTGCATGTACTAATCTCGTAACAATCTGAGGCCAAACTGTCATCGTAGACATAAATGAGCGGGCCATGGCATCCTGATGTCCCAATTCCTTCCACTTTGCTTTCCACACCTCGGCCCTCTCATCCACTGGCCTACGGCTCAACGCGTATGCTATCACGTTAGCCTTTCCTTGGTGGTATTGGATATCGAAGTTATAATCCTTCACAAATTCAAGCCATCGACGTTGATGCATATTCAGCTCTTTCTGCGTAAAGAGGTACTGTAGTGACTTTTGATCCGTGAATAAGAGAAATTTCTCCCTCAGAAGATAATGCCTCCATATTCGAAGTGCAAACACGACTACTGCTAACTCCAAGTCGTGGGTGGGGTAGTTCCTCTCATGAGGCTTAATATTACAGGAAGCATAAGCTATAGCCTGATCCTCCTGCTGAAGCACACCCCCAAGTCCTAGTAAGGACGCATCTGTGTAGACTACATACTCCACTCCTGGCCTGGGTAGTGCTAACATGGGTGCTGAAGTCAACTTGTCTTTCAGCTCATCGAAAGTCAATTGACAGGCATCGTCCCAGATATATGGCACCCCTTTGAGAGTCAAATGTGTCAATGGACCCGCTATCTTAGAGACTCCCTGGATAAACCTCCTGTAGTATCCCGCTAGGCCCAAGAAACTACGTATCTTTGTCGGCGTCGTAGGCTGTTCCCACTCCCTAACCGCTGACACCTTCCCCGGGTCCACGGATATCCCTCTATCTAAAATAATGTGCCCCAAAAATTGAACCTCTTTCAGCCAAAATCCACATTTCTCATATTTTGCATATAACTCGTGCTGGCGCAGTGTCTGTAAAACCCATCTCAAATGTTCGGCATGCTCCTCCTCAATCTGGGAGTAAATCAGTATGTCATTTATGAAGATAATGACAAAATGATCAAGGAACTCTCTGAATACTTTGTTCATCAAGTCCATAAACACGGTTGGGGCATTGGTTAGCCCAAAAGGCATAACCCTAAACTCATAGGAACCATATCTCGACAAGAAAGAAGTCTTCGGCACATCCTGCTCCCTGATCCTTAACTGATGGTATCCTGACCTCAAGTCAATCTTCGAGAAGAAGGCATCTCCTCTCAACTGGTCGAATAAGTCATCGATTCGGGGCAATAGATACTTATTCCATATTATGACCTTATTCAACTCTCGGTAATCAATACACAACCGTAACGATCCATCTGTAACACCCCGTAATTTTGAGGATTAAATATTTAATTATTTTTGGGAGTTATAAAAATATTTAAATTGGAGAAACTTAAATTCATGAGTTGGAGAATTTATTTGAGTGAGACGAATTAATTATAATTAGCGATTTTAAGTTTAATGGTTCAAAATCTCGTGTGTCACATTTTGAGGTCGAAATTTGGAAATTTCGAAAAGTATTTCGGATGGAAATTCTGAATGCGCGGTTGCGTCCGGATGGGTCGAGATAATCATAAAAGAGTACCCGGGGGTAGTAATTGGGTCTTGGGGTATTTTTGGGCAAAGCCGGACCCAAACGGGCTGAGTTGGGCCTTTTTAATTAGACCCACATGGCCAAAAACGGGATTGAATGTTTTTAACCTAATTGAGGGATTTGGGAACGGCAGTCAACACACCTCTAAACCTAGGGTTTGAGAGGAGAATTGGTGGAAAGCTAACCAAGAGCCAATTTGGGGATTCTGGAGCCAAATTAAGGGACTACACCAACGGATCAGACACTACGAACAATTCCAGGCAAGTGGTTAACTGTTGTGATTTCTAAATTGATGATAATCAACTCATATCATAGTGATGTGTAAACAAAAATTCGTTTTGGGGATAAATGGGTACAAAAATGGGGGTTTAGTTCTGGAACTATTGAATGAGATTGAAAGTAAAAATTATTGTGTCGTATATCTCTGAGTATAGATATCTGATTTGATTGAAAATACGGAATATAAATTGGTGGGATTGGGATTCGAAATTTGGTTTGTAGAACAAAGTTGATGAATTTTAATGGAAAACCTATTTCGAAAAATTATGAAAGTAAGTGGAGAAATTGTGTATCTTAAGATCCATATAATGTGTAGGATGTAGATTAAACATATTTATATGGTGAGGTCTTTTGATTAGAGGTTTGATTTAAGGTTAAAAAAAACCTTGGATCTTCGTCAATGGTGGAAAACAGTGGCCTGGAGAAGACGAAGTCTGGATCGATTGATCGATCGACCCAGGGGGTTCGATCGATCGATGGTTCAGGAATCTAGACAGTTTGACCAATTTTGATTATAAAGAGAAATTTATTTAAGATTTAATTCCTTGTTGTTATTTAGTGATAAATTCGTGTGAGGCATATATTCCTTAACAATTATAGGGTGATATAATTGGGTGTAGGAGGGTGGAAATTGTATGTCATGAGATGAACGAATTTGGGGAAATAATTCATAAGTATTGATATCGGGCCGAGAAGTATTATTCGGGTATTGTAGTTGGGTGACACTACCTTATTAAAGGAATTGAGGTAAAATATTTAATTATGGACCAAGTGGGCGAGTCCGGGTATGTTGGTAATTATAGGTAAATATAATTGGGAAATTATGGAGATGAATGTGCGACACATTGTGGGCAAAAATGTGAGAATGAAATTATGAGAGGTAAAATGGACCAAGTGAGGGAGTCCGGATATAATGGTTGGGTAACACCAAGTTATTAAATTACTAAGTGTGATAATTAATTTAATTAGAGTCGGATTGTAGACTCGAGTAGGATTAAATGAATAAGTGTGATAATTAATTTAATTAGAGTCGGATTGTAGACTCGGGTAGGATTAAATTAATAAGTGTGATAATTAATTTAATTAGAGTCGGATTGTAGACTCGGGTAGGATTAAATTAATAAGTGTGATAATTAATTTAATTAGAGTCGGATTGTAGACTCGGGTAGGATTAAATTAATAGGTGTGTTAATTAATTTAATTAGAGTCGGATGATAGACTCGGGGAGGTATTAAATTAATATGTGTGTTAGTTAATTTAATTAGAGTCGGGTGATAGACTCGGGAAGGTATTAAATTAATAAGTGTGTTAATTAATTTAATTGGAGTTGGACCATAGACTCAGGGAAAGTATTATATAAATTGAGGTGTGAGTTAAATATATTAGAGCCGGACCATAGACTCGGGAAGACAATTAATTATTAAGTGAGAAAATTAATTACGTTAAGTCAGGCCACGGACTCAGGAAATTACAGGTAGTGTACGGGATTTTTAGTACACGGTAAAGTCGGGGGTTATATTGTATATATACAGTGTAGTGATGGTATATATATACGTGCATATATTGTGTGTGATATTAAATATCAGTGATTCGATATTTATTCAATTTATAAACTCTAATGCTATCAAGGGAGGTTGCGCGATGTGGGTAAATCCCTTAGCTTGAGGAGTAGGGCGAGTATATCCCCAGGTCATAGCGTCCAGTATATATGGGTGAGGGATTTATCTCACTTTCAGGAAAGGAATATGACCGCCTCCATTACATTTATATTTTGGGCCAAGTTGGTGAGCGATTCCAATTTGGGGAACAAGGTTTTGTGAGCACACCTGGTGAGATAGCATTTTAGAGGGAATCATCCGGCGAGGGTATACTCAAAGGGATGGATATACGTACGTTATATGTGTTGATGTTGTAGTAAAGGTACGTATATAATGGTAGTAAATATTATATACGGGTAATAATACAATGTGTGATGTATTTACTTTATATAACTTGTGACATGGTTATATGATACTATTTAAGAGGAATTAATTAAGTTAATTGTGAGATAACTTATAATTCAAGAATCATTATACTTGGGTTAGAGTAGTATGGCAAGGGAAGGTTATACCAGGACTAGTTGGACGGGGTAGTACCACTAGGTGGGGTTAAGGTAACCGGTAGGTGTGCACAATTGTGGAGGGGTGGGAATGTCCACAAAGGAGTGCGACACTAACTTAAATATGAAGCGCATTCATGCATTTTAAATATTACTGCAGTTAATTCACTTGCTAAATATTTTCAAAATGTTTTGGGTTCTAACCCTTGCTATAAAACTATTTTCAAAACCTTTTAGGTGTCCAGCCACAGGGACGCCAGGATTGATATTCTATTCCAGGGACACGGAGCTGCGACATATGTGGATGCTAGCTGGAGTTTGTATTAGACGCATAATTTATTCATTCCTAGAGTAGGAATCAGTTATCTGTTTCAGTTTTATTTAGGGAATGTCGCTCAGACTTTCAATTCAGTTTTCAGATTTGTTTTATTCTGGTGTTGAATAATTGTATTGATTTATTTCGCCTTGGTGGCCGGTGGTTTATTCGGAATGTTGTTTAATATTTATTTTGTTGAGTTTTATTCAGTTGTGTGAATGGTTTATATTTATTTCCGCATGTACTGTTTTGTAAATTAAAAAGTTAAAATTTGGCACCAGCTTTTGGAATACTAGGTGGTTAGTAAGTTTGAAAAAGTTTTCGAGAGTGATGCTAAGGATGAACCAACTGGGATTCCTGTTTTAATTTGGTATAGGACTGATCACCCGGTATTTTATTAGGCGGGGTGTCACAGATGGTATCAGAGCATCAGGTTCTAGTGTCCTTAGGATCTGTGCGAATTTTCATGTTTCAGCTTAATAATCTTTGATATAGAGCCCTATTATAGGATTGTTGTATTCTTATACGTATGTGCATATACGTTCTTCTGCCTAATTTATATTTGAGAGTGAACTCATACAAATTCGATTCTCATTCCAGATGACGCCCAGGAGAGAGAAAGCAGCTAGGGCAGTAGGGGGAGATGAGATGAGGGAGGCTCGCCAGGAGCAAGAGTTACCGCAACAACGGCTAAAGATGATTTTGGAAGCATAGGTAACTGAATTAGTGGCACGGGCAGTTAAAGTGATGGTGGTCGCAATGGCAGGGTACTTTCCACGGGATCCACCACAAGTGTTAGTGGCACTGGATGTTCAGACTCACGCGGGGTCTTCGGGGTGGAAACAAGAAAGAGAGGTTATTTTTAGTGGGAATCCACCAGAGTTGCGAGGGGGTTCAGATGTAGTGCTAGCGTGTCAAGGAAGATAGATATCCAGTGTCACCTACGCATGGGAGATTGCGATGAGGTGCAGAAGCAAATGCCAGCCACTTTTAGTTTAGTGGGAGCAGCGCTATAGTGGTGGGAGTCAATCACCACAGTTGAGGAAAGGGATACACTAGCTATTGCAAAGTTTTGGGTGCGGTTTGACCGCGCGTATTTTCCTCCAGCGGTTGAGACCGAAATGGGGAGAACATTGAAACAGGTGACCCAGGGGGACCGTTCCATGGTCGATTACGAGGAAGAATTTACTCGTTGGCAAATTTTGTACCAGATGAGATAAGCGATGAAGAGATAAAGAAATTAAAGGTTTGTGGATGGGTTAGTCTGGAGAATCAGACAACATTTAATTGGTAATTCCGCATTAGTAGCTTATACTGATGTCGTTAACGCAACACTCCGGCACTATCAAAAATATTGCTTCCACGTGAAAGGAAGCAGGAAGAGACTGGAAACTAGACAATCGAATAAAGCAGGAGGGAATAGCACCAGTGGGGTATCCCAGCAGCAGACAGGGGGAGATCAGGGGAAGGATTCCGGCAGGGAAATCATGCCAAACGATTTAGAACTGGAGGCTATCGACGGGATGGCCAGGAATTCCAATAATGTCGGCATGGAAGGGACCAGTGGAAGGTTGAATGTATTAGAAAGTGTTTCGTTTGTGGGGGAAGCGAGACACATGAAGATAGATTATCTTAAGAGAGGTAGGGGTCAACTACAGGACGAGGTCCTGGATGTACAACCACTAAAGCAAGTCATGGGCGCATTCGGGCAGGGAGAAGATGCTCTGGAACCCGAGGATCAGCTATTGCAGCTGGAGTATGGAGGTAAGTATTTTTTACCCTATGGTCATGGGTTATATTTTTTAGTGACAAAGAGGATGTCATAATATAAGACTTATTTTTCACTAGAGTTCGCAGGTGAGTCGAACATAGTGGGTGCGTTGGCTGTAGCAGCCATAGTATGTGGATAAACTTTCCTTAGGGTAGCGGAGTTTCTTTGGTGTTCTTCACGGGAGAGTGGAGGTGTACACTGAGTGAAGTTTTGAATTATGTGAGGAGTTACCACTTTCGAGAATTATGGGAGTAGGGTTGATAATATTTTTTAAATATCGGCTGGATAGCGATGGAATTTAACTATTGTGGATAGTGGTGTTAAGTTTTGGTGTTCACGACACCAGGATATGTTTAATACTAGGTATCACCTGAGAGGGCGTATAGCCTATACATATGTTGTATTGCGTGGTGTGATAGGCACATAGTGAGGTCATGTGTTCTCACATTTTATCCCGGTAAGTAGGGATGTTTATTGAAGTGAATCAGGGTGGTTAGATTTATGTTCGTGCAAAGAGAGATAGCTCGGGGTTTATTTTTGCGCAAGGACTAGTGATGGTAAGGGCGCGGTACTTTATGTCATCTTTGCTAACATGAGAGTAAACGTATATACTTTTGTGTTGAGAGACAAGTATTTTGTGGGGAGATGTTTGGACGTTAGTACATGGGTTGGGTACCCGGACAGTAGATATATATATATATATATATATATATATATATATATATATATATATATATATATATATATATATATATATATATATGTGTGTGTGTGTGTGTGTGTGATATTACTACGGGTTTGAAGTTATATTACGGGTTACGACTAGCATAGTCGGGTAACTTTTGTGCGGTAAAGCGCGGGGATAGGGTGTATGGGCACGCGGATTAATTAAGGCAAATTTCATGCGGTTAAACATGGGTATAGGGTATATGGGCGCCCTGGTAAATTTAAATGCATACTTGTGTAACGTATGGTTAGATGCGGATGGGATAGTTATAGCGAGCTTAGAGGCACATGACTAGAGAGTAATATGCGAAGCTTGGGACATTACGCTCATCTTAATTTCAAGGACGAAATTCCTTTATAAGGGGGGAGTATGTAACACCCCGTAATTTTGAGGATTAAATATTTAATTATTTTTGGGAGTTATAAAAATATTTAAATTGGAGAAATTAAATTCATGAGTTAGAGAATTTATTTGAGTGAGCCGAATTAATTATAATTGGCGATTTTAAGTTTAATGGTTCAAAATCTCGTGTGTCACATTTTGAGGTCGAAATTTGGAAATTTCGAAAAGTATGTCGGATGGAAATTCTAAGTGCGCAGTTGCGTCCGGATGGGTCGAGATAGTCAGAAAAGAGTACCCGGGGGTAGTAATTGGATCTCGGGGTATTTTTGGGCATAGCCGGGCCCGAACGGGGTGAGTTGGGCCTTTTTAATTAGACCCACATGGCCAAAAACGGGATTGAATGTTTTTAACCTAATTGAGGGATTTGGGAACGGCAGTCAACACACCTCTAAACCTAGGGTTTGAGAGGAGAATTGGGGGAAAGCTAACCAAGAGCCAATTTGGGGATTTTGGAGCCAAATTAAGGGACTACACCAACGGATCAGACACTACGAACAATTCCAGGCAAGTGGTTAACTGTTGTGATTCCTAAATTGATGATAATCAACTCATATCAAAGTGATGTGTAAACAAAAATTTGCTTTGGGGATAAATGGGTACAAAAATGGGGTTTTTGTTCATGAAACTATTGAATGAGATTCAAAGTAAAAATTATTGTGTTGTATATCTCTGAGTATAGATATCTGATTTGATTGAAAATCCGGAATATAAATTGGTGGGATTTGGATTCGAAATTTGATTTGTAGAACAAAGTTGATGAATTTTAATGAAAAACCCATTTCGGAAAATTATGAAAGTAAGTAGAGAAATTGTGTATCTTAAGATCCATATAATGTGTAGGATGTAGATTAAACATATTTATATGGTGAGGTCTTTCGATTAGAGGTTTGATTTAAGGTTAAAAAAACCTTGGATTTTCGCCAATGGTGGAAAACAGTGGCCTGGAGAAGACGAAGTCTGGATCGATCGATCGATCGACCCAGGGGGTTCGATCGATCGATGGTTCAGGAATCTGGGCAGTTCGACCAATTTTGATTATAAAGAGAAATTTATTTAAGATTTAATTCCTTACTATTATTTAGTGATAAGTTCATGTGAGGCATATATTCCTTAACAATTATAGGGTGATATAATTGGGTGTAGGAGGGTGGAAATTGTATGTCATGAGATGAATGGATTTGGGAAAATAATTCATAAGTATTGATATCGGGCCGACAAGTATTATTCGGGTATTGTAGTTGGGTAACGCTACCTTATTAAAGGAATTGAGGTAAAATATTTAATTATGGACCAAGTGGGCGAGTCCGGGTATGTTGGTAATTATAGATAAATATAATTGGGAAATTATGGAGATGGATGTGCGACACATTGTGGGCAAAAATGTGGGAATGAAATTATGAGAGGTAAAATTGACCAAGTGAGCGAGTCCGGGGATAATGGTTGGGTAACACCAAGTTATTAAATTAATATGTGTGATAATTAATTTAATTAGAGTCGGATTGTAGACTCCGGTAGGATTAAATTAATAAGTGTGATAATTAATTTAATTAGAGTCGGATTGTAGACTCGGGTAGGATTAAATTAATAAGTGTGATAATTAATTTAATTAGAGTCGGATTGTAGACTCGGGTAAGATTAAATTAATAAGTGTGATAATTAATTTAATTAGAGTCGGATTGTAGATTCGGGTAGGATTAAATTAATAGGTGTGTTAATTAATTTAATTAGAGTCGGACGATAGACTCGGGGAGGTATTAAATTAATATGTGTGTTAGTTAATTTAATTAGAGTCGGGTGATAGACTCGGGAAGGTATTAAATTAATAAGTGTGTTAATTAATTTAATTAGAGTCGGACCATAGACTCGGGAAGACAATAAATTATTAAGTGAGAAAATTAATTACGTTGAGTCGGGCCACGGACTCAGGAAATTACAGGTAGTGTACGGGATTTTTAGTACACGGTAAAGTCGGGGTTTATATTGTATATATACGGTGTAGTGATAGTATATATATACGTGTATATATTGTGTGTGATATTAAATATCAGTGATTAGATATTTATTCAATTTATATACTATAATGCTATCAAGGGAGGTTGCGCGATGTGGGTAAATCCCCTAGCTTGAGGAGTAGGGCGAGTATATCCCGAGGTCATAGCGTCCGACATATATGGGTGAGGGATTTATCTCACTTTTAGGGAAGGAATATGATCGCCTCAACTACGTTTATATTTTGGGCCAAGTTGGTGAGCGATTCCAATTTGGGGAACTAGGTTTTGTGAGCACACCTAGTGAGATAGCATTTTAGAGGAAATCATCCGGAGAGGGTATACTCAAAGGGATGGATATGCGTATGTTATATGTGTGGATGTTGTAGTAAAGGTACGTATGTAATGGTAGTAAATATTATATACGGGTAATAATACAATGTGTGATGTATTTACTTTATATAACTTGTGACACGGTTATATGATACTATTTCAGAGGAATTAATTAAGTTAATTGTGAGATAACTTATAATTCAAGAATCATTATACTCGGGTTAGAGTAGTATGGCAAGGGAAGGTTATACCAGGACAAGTTGGACGGGGTAGTACCACTAGGTGGGGTTAAGATAACCGGTAGGTGTGCACAATAGTGGAGGGGTGAGAATGTTCACAAGGGAGTGAGACACTAACTTAAATATGAAGCGCATTCATGCATTTTAAATATTACTGCAGTTAATTCACTTGCTAAATATTTTCAAAATGTTTTGGGTTCTAACCTTTGCTATAAAGCTATTTTCAAAACCTTTTAGGTGTCCAGTCACAGGGACGCCAGGATTGATATTCTATTACAGGGACACGGAGCTGCAGTATATGTGGATGCTAGTAGGAGTTTGGATTAGACGCATTATTTATTCATTCTTAGAGTAGGAATCATTTATCATTTTCGGTTTTATTTAGGGCATGACGCCCAGACTTTCAGTTCAGTTTTCATATTTATTTTATTCCGGTGTTGGATAATTGTATTGATTTATTTCACTTTGGTGGCCGGTGGTTTATTCGGCAAATTATTTAATTATTTATTCTGTTGAGTTTTATTCAGTTGTGTGAATGGTTTATATTTATTTTCGCATGTACTGTTTTGTAAATTAAAAAGTTAAAATTTGGCACCAGCTTTTGGAATACTAGGTGGTTAGTAAGTTTGAAAAAGTTTTCGACAGTGATGCTAAGGATGAACTAACTGGGATTCCTGTTTTAATTTGGTATAGGACTGATCACCCGGTATTTTATTAGGCTGGGTGTCACACCATCTCTCTTCTTAACGAATAGCACGGGAGCACCCCAAGGTGAAGTACTCCTACGAATAAACCCCTGGCCCAATAACTGCTCTATCTGATCCCGAAGCTCCCTCATCTCTCCTGTGGCCATACGGTAAGGTGCGTGGGCAATCGGACGAGTGCCCGACATCAAATCTATAACAAAGTCTATCTCTCTGCTATGTGGCAATCCCGGAATATCCTGGAACACGTCAGTGAATTCCCTCATCACCGGTATCGAATCACGCGGTATCACTACCTCCTTAGAGGTCTCCTCCTCAATATAGTATAAATGGGTTGACGATCCTCCCTGAGGATGAGGCATCGCCACCAGGAACATCTCCTAATCAGGTAAGGCAAAAATTATACTCCTACTAAAATAATCGATAATGGCTCTATATGCAACAAGCCAATCCATACCGATGATCGCATCATACTCGGACATCTCTAATACAAGCATGTCGGCTAGTAAGGTAAGTCTCCCAATCTCTATACCTACCCCTCGACAAAGAAAGTGAGTCAGTGAACCATTACCCAAAGGCGAATCTATAGAAGTAATAGTATTCTCTGCCGTAACTAATAGCCCCAAAGTACGTGCAAACCTTGTGGCAATAAAATAATATGTGTCCCCCGTATCAAATAAAATACGCCCCATAGTCCCCTGCATAGAAAACATACCCTCAATCGCTGGTGTAGAATGTGGGGTTATGACATGATGGAGTTTATAAATTTGTCCATACTGAAGTTGCCCTTGCTGGACTTGAACTGCTAGAATAGCTGGAAATGCTGGCATTTGAGGTGGTGCTGAGAGGCGGTGAGAAAAATCGGTCTCTAGGGCTCTTGTCGAGCACCCTGCTGCTGCTGTGGGGCCCTGCCCCTCTCAGGATAGTCATGTCGCTTGTGGCCAGTCTTTCCACATATAAAACACTTCCCACCAAAGTTTTCCCCACGCTGTCCTTGATGTCCTTAGCCCTACTAGTTGTTCCCACCTCTCCCTTGGCCCGATTGGCCCTGCCTAAACTACTGCTGGCCCTGCTAGCCTTGATGTCCCTGTTGGCCCTGATGGCCATGCTGACCCTGCTAGCCAGGCCTAAAACCTCCCTGACCCTAACGGAAATCCCCTAACCTAAATCGCTTAGAATCCCCCTGCTGGGAACTCTGATCAACCTGCATCTGCTGACCCTGAGCTGGCTATGCCCCACTGGCACCATTACTTCCTGTCCTGCCCAGCTGGCTGGACCCCCCGCTGGTTTGCTCCCAGTCATATGGAAGCGGTGGTCCTGGCAATGCAGCAGTGCTGCATTAAGCACATTGGAATAGGTCTAAAATGAGAGGTTACCCAGAAGATGTTGCCTGATCCTCCAGATGAGGCCATCCATGAACATCTAAATGAGCTTCTCCTAAGTAGGCACCTCATCCGGTACCATGTTTGCCAATCGCGTGAACTCCTCCTCATATTCCGCAACTGTTCTACCTTCCTGGGCGAGGTCTAAAAGTTTCCACCTCATCTCAGTCTTGACGGTGAAAGGAAAGTACTTACGGTCGAACCGCACCCATAAATCACTGATCGACATCAAATCTCGCTCCTCAGTAGTAGTAGTAGTGGACTCCCACCACTGTAAGGCTGCCCCTCTCAGCTTGAAGGTGGAAAAAACTTGCCTCTGAGCCTCAGTGCACTCATACATACGAAGGTGTCATTGTATGTCCTTCTTCCAATGACTAGCAATAACCACATCCGAACTGCCCATGAAATCTGGGGAACATGCCCTCAGAAAGGACTCTCTCACTCTTTCCCATTCAGTGGGAAATGGATGCACTGGAACTGGTGCTACTGCCTTAACCTGGGGTGGGGCCTGTTGCACCACCGCTAAGGCTGCATTCACCGCTTGTGTACCGATCGCGGCAACCTCTGCTACATTCATTGTCCCCTGAGCCTGCACGGCCGACTGCTCTGGTTGGGCATGTCTGTCTCTTGGTGCACGTCGAGGAGGCATCTGAGACAAGAAATAATTTTATTTGTCCACAGTTATTACTAAATCTCAAATAGCTGAAGACGAAATCGTAAAATTAAGATCACAACAGTCCTAAAGATTGGGCTCTATATCAAAGGACGCAAAGCTGAAAACATAGTAAGCCATACAGATCCTAAAGGACTCTAGAACTTGATGCTCTGATACCACATCTGACACCCCCTAATTAAATATTGGGTGATCAGTCCTTTATAAAATTTATAACAGAATGTTCAGTTGGTTCATTCTTAGCATCACTGTCAAAAACATAATAACCTTATTAACCACCTAATAATTAATTAATCTTGTGTCAAAATATTTTCCGTTTTAAAAAAAAAGCATTCAGTTATTAATCCAAGAATTTAAATATAATCCATCCATGCATAAATAATTAATATATATATACTGAATCAAAATCACATGCTGAAATAACTAAGACTGGATAAAACATTCCAGTTCAAAACTCTCAACCAAGAACCATAGTATTAATAAATCGAAATGAAAATGAACGGAAAGTAAACTGAACATAATCTCTGGTAAAATGTCTAAGATATGGGCGACACATGACCTAAATGGAAAGTCTATATAGAATGGAAATTAAATGGAGGCGTCTAATGCGAAGACCTATAGCTTCCACAATAGCTGCAGCATGCCAAGAAATCTAAATCTCTAAGGCTGGTCTCCCTGTGGCTGAGAACCTAATATATATATATATATATATATCGTGGAATGGACATCGTGGGACCACTACCTACCGCCACCCGCAATCGCAAATATCTGTTGGTTGCAACGGATTACTTCACCAAATGGATCGAGGCGAAACCCCTGGCAAACATTCGAGACGCTGATATGATAAGGTTCATATGGAGAAATATAATCGCTCGTTTTGGCATCCCCAGGACCATCATCACCGACAATGGAACACAGTTCGAAAGTGGCTCCTTTCAGAATTTCTGTAACGAACACGGTATCAGACACCACTTCAGTTCCGTGGCCTACCCTTAGAGCAATGGCCAGGCTGAGGCTTCCAACAAAACTGTGATCGATGGATTAAAGAAGCGATTGGAGCGAGCCAAAAGCGCATGGGTAAATGAACTACCCCATATCCTATGGGCATACCGAACCACTCCTCGGCGAGCAACAGGAGAAACACCATTTTCGCTAACATATGGCATGGAAGCAGTCATCCCACTAGAAGCAGGTTTACCAACAATAAGGTCCTACCTTGTCGACTAGGGCCATAATGATGCAGCATTGCTCGCTGAGCTCGACCTAGCCGACGAGCGCCGGGAGCTAGCCCTAGTAAAACTAATGAGCTACCAGTAACAGCTCGCGAGGCATTACAACAAAAGGGTTAACCCAAGGACATTCCGAGTTGGGGACTACGTTATTAGGAAAGTCCTGGGTAGCGCAGTGAAACCATCAGACGACAAGCTAGGCCCAAACTGGGAAGGACCCTTTAAGATAACCAGAGACGATCTGCAGGGCACCTATCACTTGGAAACGATGGAAGGCAGAGAAATACCACGATCATGGAACGCAGCCAATCTCAAGAGATTCTATTTTTAGATCTTTCTTTTCAAGCGAGCATTCTCAGCTTCGTATCTGCGAGAAGACTCCCTCTGCTCGTGGAGCCTTGCCTCGTACGCATCAATCAATCTGGATATCTGTGTGGACCTCGCCGGTCCCTGGATTTCTTTTGAGGTTGGTCTTCCCAAGCGAGCCCTCTGATCTGAACGTCGAACTTCAGACCTAATCCTGCGAGGAGCAGGTGGTTCTTGAATATCCCCTGCCTGGGGGGTATTGCTGCTGTGACCAGACATCTTAAACTCCTTTCTTGGTGTGGGCTCTTCTTAGGGAAAGATGAACGCTTCCCACAGACGGCGCCAATTGTGTTGCCAATTATTATGCAACACAAATAGATAAGAGAAAGACAATCACCAAGTAGGAAAAAAGGAATGTAAAATGACAATCACACAACAAAGGATGTACGTGGTTCAGCAAAGGAGTGCCTATGTCCACGGTGGTGCAGTCGATGTTATTTCTATATACTCCGAAGAGTGATTACAGAGAATACAACTTGTCCCTTTGCCCCGGACCTAGGGTTCAATATATACATGTATGTTCAGGTAAGTGGGGGTGTTGGATTCCCCCACATCTTCCATCTCTTCCTATAACCTCCCTTCATGGGAACGTGGGAAGAGATCGGATCATATTAGGAATAAGAGGTGGGGGACCTGGACTTTGGGCCGCCAGAATTGGGCTACTCGTCCAGGCCCATGGTCTTAATTCTGGGTACCCACAATAACGATTTATACTTCCTAAAATTCCTCGTAGTAGCAACCCGTGATTCCCAATTTTTCCACATTATTAATATCATCATTTATAAATTCATTTGAATGTTATCACATAAAGTTACATATTTACAGCTTACGCCACTTAAGATTGTACTATCCCAGTAACCTACAATTATCTCACAGTAGGAATAACTCAAGTATACATATACATTTTCATCACTATAATATACATATACTAATACAGCATCCCAAGGCTAAACCTGTAGTGCATTGCATACTCTGCTATCATGTCCCGGTACATCTCGTACTCCAATAAGGATTGTTGGTTCGGAAGTCTCCCATGAACCATATACACAAAACACAAATAGTGGCGACGAACATAGTTCACATACCTATGGGTCACGCACATACCTATGCTCCCATAGTCAGTTGACTTATCAACTCACAAATAAGTCTTCACAATACTATGTTCTGAGATACAAGTCAAATATCCCCCCAAAGGTCACCCAGCATTAGAGTGTGTCTACACAACCCCCCGCGATAGCAAGCAGCTAGGTATGTCATACACATACTATTAAACAAGTAATAGGTATCCACACATCCTATTAATATTTAGGGGTATTCTCCCAACCTTCTTGTAAATTTACCATACGTGTTTCATTCTCATTATTACGTATTTCTTAGTATTACTAAATTACCACAACTCTTTAGTAATTTCCAAAGTAACTCTTCTTTCCGGATTAATTTAAGTATAAAACTCACATACTTTCTCGTAGACTTGCCTCTTTTCAATTCTGTTAACTGCTAATTTATCTCACTCGTAAAGACTTGAAAATTCCAGAACTGCCCCTAAGAAATTTCTCAAAAATTCACCCTGTCGCTCGAACCAGATGGCATGTCATTCGAATGACTGCCATGTGTCGCTCAAGCGACTTCGCGTGAGATGCAATCTTGCTTGAACGACTTCACGCGAGACCCACTGTTTTGTCTCGTACCCAGAATTTCAGCGTTTTTCCACCATTTTAACCGTAAAACCTCTAAACTAACATCCCAAACTCCAATTAGCCCCAAATCGAATCCTAATAATTACACATGGATTCTAACATCCTAAAATCATTATATCATTATGAATCATCACAAAATTATGAAATCCCCAAATTTATTCACTAAAACCCTAGTTCTTCATTTTTTATTCAAGAACACATGTTTCCCTGATTCGTTCTTCACATAAGTTCATCAAAACGTGATTTCCATTCTACATACATGGAGGGTTTCAATTAAATAAATCTCAAATTAAATTTATACATCCTAATTCCCCAAATTTTCATCACTTTTATTAACCAAAACATGTTTATAACATCCCTATACTAACATGAGTATGATTAATGCTAAGGTACAGCAAGTAATAAACACTTGCCTCGAATTAGTCGTTTGATTTATTGATGTTGTTGGTATGGGTGTGTTCCCCTTGTCCCGATATACACGATGGTGGTGGTGGTTGTGCAAGGTGGTGCTAATTGCATCTTCCCTCTTAGAATTTGGTTCTCCCTCACACCTTCTATGGCCGTTCTTTACTTTCTGTATCTCTCAACCCTAATGGACTTCTTTAGGCTGATAAAATAACTCCTAATTTTCGTCCATTAATTAAACTCAAAAATATAATTTACCATAATGCCCTTATCGGGGTGCCGGTTAGGCCTAAAATTGCCCCGGGACCCAAATTAAACACTTGGGTATACTATTCTGACTACCTCGACCCTTATGGACTCAACGGAGCACTCAAAATGACCATACAAGTTTCACAAAAATAATTAATCTTATATTCCATTAAATTAGTCCCGACACGACTCACACGCGCATCTGACTTAATTTACTAAACTGTCGTATTTCTTATTCTTGACAATTTACCGAAGTGTATAGTTCCATATTACACATCACACAGTAATATTCAATCAATAAGTATTAACCCTTGGCACACTAGTTAATATTTATTTTAAATCCGGATTAATGAACAATTAAATTCTCACATTTTAATTCAATTAATCCCACAATAATAATTAATCTCATAATTATTTAAATCATAAAAATATGAGGTATTACATCTAGTTTACGGCATGGAAGCAGTCCTACCCGTGGAGCTGGAAATACCCTCATTACGCGTCATGCTTGAAGGCAAGGTCAGTGAGCAGGACTGGCATCAAAGCCGTCTCGACGAGATGTCACTCTTGGACGAAAGGAGACTGAAGGCATTGTATCACATACAAGGGTACCATCGTCGTATAACACAATCATTCAATAAGAGAGTCAAGGACAGCGGTGTTCGAGAGGGGTATTTAGCCCTAAAAGAAATAGTAGAGCCCATCTGGGACCCCAAAAATAAATTCAAACCCAATTACAGCGGCCCATACATTGTAAAGAAGATCTTGTATGATGGTGCCTCAATGCTCACCGACCTAGATGGAGAAGAAATGGCTCGTTCAGTCATCCTAGTCCGTCTCAAGAAATTTTACCCCTAGTCCGAAATCTCGGCGCGCTACGACTCTTATCATCTCCCTTCTATTATATATATATATAAAAAATCTCTTCATTTCCTTCTACCCAGAACTATGTGGGCCCGATCCTCTGCAAAAACAACTCTCAGAAAAATTAAAAATTTTCAAAAACCCCCAAAGGTATGTAGGAAGCTCATATATCTTACATGAGCACAGCCCTTTCTTCTTCATAAAAAGCTATTTTTTTCTTATCTCCGAGAACAACAGTTCATTCTAACATATATTTGAACAAAAGGATTATGCATGCCTTAGCGATCGGTATAGATAATTCAAAATACAAAATTCATCAAAAGGCACATCTAAATGATCAAACACTTGTTTATTTCACTAATAAGAAATTACGGTACACTTACATAAGAAAAGGAACGGATAACTCCCTTCCCCTACCTTCCTAAAAAGCCAAATAAAATTCCCAAATTTATTCCCCATTACAAAACAAACTCTCCAAGTGTCTTACCCACAACTACAAGAGGATCCCGCTTCATCATCGTCATCTACATCTTGGTATCCGCAAGCTTCCCCTAATTGAATGGAGTGCCACAGATGCTCCATGGACCGATAATCTCGAACCATCCTTGGAAAAACTATCACACCTCCCTCCATGGTATCAGATAAGGCATGCCACCTTTGCCCTGTCTCCACTGCCAACATCTTGCTGACCACTTCATATAATCCCCAGGGATGTGCCAAACTCTCCCAATAGACTAAAAAGGACGGGTCCACAAACGCCGACTCTCCCACAAAGAGCCAAGCCGTATGCGCAGATGCTCTATCAGATCTTCTACTGAAAAGAAATACAATGTCCGAGTTGGCACAATATGCTCCTAGCCAAATTGGCGCAAAGCCGTCAAGGGAAATAGAAAGAGGTCTGTCTGAGACCAACCATCGAACGTACGGGTATTCTCCCAGTTCTATAATAGGCAGCAGTTGTCCCCACTAAGGCACTAACTAGTACATATTTAGAGCCCCATGCTCAACAAACCAATTCTCCCAGCTCTCGATATCCAAACCAACACTGATGAAATGGCGTAAAAAGAATTTGGATACAACCGATAAAGGATATTCCGGAGGAGTCACCAGGCAGAATCTTTCAGACAACTACATGAACAGCATCACAGGGCTACCCCTCAGAAACTCAGAACTACCTTCTCGCCAGGCCTCCAGGCCATTCAAAGTCTCCGCCAGTATCACCGTCGCAGGATTACGACGATAGGACATCCATGAAGTAATAGCTATAACTTATGGGTCCACCAGCAGCACCCCGGTCACCAGCAGCAATTTTGAAACCAAGCCCAGAATGACGGCTTCGACATTTCCAGCATCACCAACCTCCTGCAAATGCACGGACTGCAATACCACCGGAAGAGAAATCATTCCTCCAGTAACCAAGGATCTACTCGTCGAGGGCGAGACATGGAGAAGTCCAACCAACAGCTCCTAGGGAGACCGAGAAAACTCAGGCATAGCATCCGCCACAATTGGATTTACCCCCAACATGGCAGAAAATTCCTCATAAGTCAGACAGACTTCTTCCAAGACAAAGCGGAATACATGGTCTTCGGGGTACCAAAATTGTACCACCGCCATCAGCATGTTCCATTCTATGGGCCGATTATGCCATAAAGAGACTCGACGCATGTTAAAAGCATCATAGTCGACGTTGTAGGAGCACATTACCTCCAAAGTCTCGAGGTAGTTAAAAACTCAACACTACCAAGGAGAGCCATCTCACAGAACAAGAAAGTAGGATGTGAAGGTGTGATGAAAACACTCCACCCTTACCCCTCTTTTATACTTGAAAACCCTCACAAAAGACATAACCCCTAAAGAAATCGAAGAAAATCCTTCCCCACAAGGTACCAAAGGCTGAAGAGGTACCAATCAAAGCTTTGAATTGATGGGACTGGACTAACCTACCGATAGGCAGAACAAGGTGCTTGCCGATCGGTAACCCCCTACTTTTGGAAATTTTCCTTTTTTCCTTTTTTGTCAAATTCAAAAAACTTAATAAAAATAAATTGATATTCTCAACAAAATTTCAAAAATCCCCTTTTCATCTTTATATAAATCCTCAGTAAAACTTTCCTTCAAAATCCCAAAAATATTTCTTTTTACGATCTCAGCAGCAAAGTAAAAGGCGCACGTGCATGCATGCATTCATTCATTCATCATTAAACAGAAGATAAATAAAAAACTCCACTGCATTACATAGATATTTCTCAATGTTACATCAATCTAGCAGGAAATAAAGAAACGCAAAAACAACGGGACTCAGCCCGAACCCACATTCTCTCTCTCTCTCACTTCCCCTTCCCCTCTCTCTCCTAAGAGCTTCCATCCCAACGACGTGCTCTCTTTCCCCTGTGGAGAGATGATGCACCATCGCTACCCGAACCAGACTCCTCCCTAGATGAGGCAGACGGAACCAAGCAAGAAGGAATAGGAATCGCATTCCGAATATGGATAGTCGTCGAAGATATCCAGTCCCTAATATCCTTCAGCCAAGTGGTGGACACCCGGACTTGCTGCATGAAAAGAAAAAACCAGTATCAAGCAGAAAAGATCAAAAGAAACCAAAAATAAGGAAAATAGAAGAATAGAAAGATATACCAAAGGACTAAGAACCTCTTCTGTCAAGCCCAACTGCTCCGGCTTCATCGTATGAGGACGATGCAACATAGGTACCATCCCTCCATCAGCCTGTCGGATGTTGTATGAAGGAGTACACAACCGCACAAAGGGGACCTCCAAAGTCATCACCGCCGCAGATGTCGACGGATCGCCACCATTGTCGGAGGACCCCATTGGCCGACTTGAACCCGCAGGAGGGAAGGGCAGTGCATCATATATGTTGGGTGCCATCAGCCAACTCGTCACAAAGTCCATATAATCATACGACACAGCCGTATCGGTGCACAGCAGATAATAATCACCAATTATCGCTGTGATCCTCATACCCTTTGACAATAGCCACTCCCGCCTCATAGACATAGGGGGCCTTGCTGGTGGCACCACCACCTCCTCCTCAGTAATCTGTCAAACCACCCTGTCCCCGAGATAGCAATAGTGGTCAAACTCATGCACCAGTAAATGCCTCATCTGCGCATTCACCCCAGTCGACCCCGTGTCCTGAACGATCGTCCCCCAAGGGTAAAAAGTCACTTGAAAAATCCCTAGCAGATATGAGTCAAATACAGAGTCAAAGAACGCAAAGACCAGGACTGAAGAAGAAAAAAATCTTACTCTATCACTGGTTAGGACATTCAAGACCTAACGTATCGCCTCCATAGAAAGAGACCCCCTCGACTTTCGATTGGCCTTCCACCACCGATACAACCAGCAAAAGTCCCCAATAGTCTCATCCTTCAAAGCGATCAGCTGGGTATTCCAACCAATAACCTCATAGAACCACGTCTGCCAAAGACAAAAATCCACAATAAAAAAAGACGCATAAGGAAAATGCAAATGCATGAAAGGAAAATGCGCAAATTAAAGAATACCTCAAGAAGATACGTGGCTCCAGTGAAAGACTGTTGGAATCACCGACTGAAAGCATCAAGAGAAAAATAAAGGGTCACCAAAGTCAGGCTCCCTCAATCATAGGGCGGGATGTTCGAAAACATCCTCAAGTATGGTAAGAACCATAAGTGGACAACGTCGCCGCCATAAATCCCCCCAACACCATCAAAATAAATAACCGGGCCATCTGCCTCACCTGCAGCCCATCCTCCACATCGATCACCCTGCCCAGCAAAACATCCCTCAATAATGACAGACAGATGGAATCCCCAGATACTATCCTCCCTACATCACCAGATACGATCCCGCACCAGATCCACCTCTATTTAATCTTCATCGCAATCCATCCCCAACAGTTATTGCACATCTATGGGAGTCACAGTCATCTCCCCAAAACCAAAATGAAAGGTGTGGGTAGTGTCCCACCACCTCTCCGCCAAAGCGCATAAAATCGTCGTTGAACGAGGCGTCTCATCCAGTACAGATGCCAACCTCCCAAAGCCTGCTGACGATACTACCCAACGCACCACAGGTGGAAGGTGCTCCCAGACATCTTTAAGCCCGTCATCCCGCAGGCACGCATAGTCGACAAAGAAACATCAGATTGCCAAAAGAAAAAACTTGTAAAAATCCAAGAAAAAAGGAAAACCATAAAAAAAGGGGAATGCCAAAAGTAATTTTACTTACATAACCGCCAGGGTTCACCACCCTCGAAGAGTGATGACGCGATGGCTCCCGCAGTAAGGTACGCTCATCCGTAATCGGCTCGAATGCGTCGAAAGAGTTCTCGCTCCCCAAAGTAAGAGGCACCGTAGCCCTCCACTCCACATTTGTCCAGTCGTCAATATCCAACCACTCCCGTTGTACTGCATTGCTCACAAAATAGGCCATTTTTAAGATTGCGGAATGCTAGAACGATTTGCATAAGAAAATCGCAGAAAGAGAAAAGGCAAGAAGGTGTGAAAAATGAGGGGAACCCGCCCCTTTTTATAGGATGCCAAGGGTCATGTCGATCGGCACTGACCCAAACCTACCGATAGACACTGATCCTTTACCTTCTCGAGGCAGCTCAAAAGTTCGTGCCACTATCGAATGGAAACCTCTACACCATGCCGACCGACACCACCCTTAAATTTCCGTACAAAAAATACCAGAAAACCCTGAAAAATCCTCAAAAAATTCCTAAAAATCCCGGAAAGGATTTAGAACATTTTTGCCAAGAAAATTTTGCACTCCCTCAAGCGGAACCCCTATTTCCCCAGCGGAACTCTCAAAAGCCAAGTGAATATCCTCCCGACAACGTCCCCAGAGGACCCCCAAAGTATCCCAAACATAGAGTTATCTCCTATTCCCAAGTGGAATCCTTAAAAACCATTACAACAAAAGTCTCAAATTTCCCGGGCAAAACATCCAAACCATGGATCGCCTAATCACTTCCCCAGTGGAACCTACAGCATCAAATTAGCTATACCCCCACAAAGTCTCCAAAAGACACGAATGTTTCCCCAGCAATCGGTTCCCCAGCTCAAATCAAAATCACGAGGTAATTTCCCGGGCAGAGTTCCCCGAGAACATCTCAACTTCAGCCCGCAGAATTGGCTTTGACCCGTAGAATTGGGCATCTCAACTTAAGCCCGTGGAATTGACTTCGACCCGCAGAATTGGTCATGTCAACTTAAGCTCACATAATTGGCTTCGACCCGCGGAATTGGTCATCACATCTTCAAGCCCTCAGAATTGGCTTCGACCTGCAGAATTGGTCATCACATCTTCAAACCCTAGAAATTGGCTTCGACCCACAGAATTGGTCATCTCATCTTCAAGCTTATAGAATTGGCTTCGACCCGTAGAATTGGTAATCTCATCTTTAAGCCCACAGAATCGGATTTGACCTGCATAATCGGTCACCCTCATATTTAAGCCCTAAGAATTGGCTTCGACCCGCAGAATTGGTCACCCTTATCCCTAAACCATCAGAATTGGCTTCAACCCGTAGAATCGGTCACCCTCATCCTTAAGCCCGCAGAATTGGACATCCCAACTTAAGCCCTCAGAATTGTCTTCTACCCGCAAAATTGGTCACCCTTATCCTTAAGCCCTCAGAATTGGCTTCGACTCACAGAATTGGTCACCCTCATCTTCAGGCCCTCAGAATTGGCTTTGACACGCAGAATCGATCATCCTCATCTTTAAGCCTGCATAATTGGCTTCGACCTGCAGAATCGGTCACCTTCATCTTCAAGCCCTCAGAATTGGATTCGACCCACAGAATCGATCACCCTCATCCCTAAGCCCTCAAAATTATCTTTGTCCTACAGAATCAATAACCCTTATCCTTAAGCTCACAGAATTGGCTTCGACCCGCAGAATTGGTCATCCGAACTTAAGCCCTCAAAATTAGCTTCGACCTGCAGAATTGGTCACCCTCATCTTTAAGCCCTCATAATTGTCTTCGATCCGCAAAATTTATCACCCTCATCCCTAAGCCCTCGGAATTGGATTCGACTCGTATAATCGATCACCCTCATCCTTAAGCCCTCAGAATTGGCTTCGACCCACAGAATCGGTGACCCTCATCTTCAAGCCCTCAGAATTGCCTTCGACCCACATAATCAGTCACCCTCATCTTCAATCCCTCAGAATTGGACTCGACCCGTAGAATAGATCATCTTTATCCCCAAATCCTCAGAATCGACCTCTTACAAAGGCATCATGTGGTGTCTATTCGGCAGCTACGTTTGTTCCAAACTCACCCATCGAGGGTCCCCATAAACACCCCATTCTAACACCACTTAACCTCTTTGTAGGTTCCCTAGTACCTCCCCTCATCACTACAAACCTAAGTCATACCCCGGGTACTGACCTAAAGGCCATCGAGCACTCCCAGACTCCGTTTGACCAAAATTCAAACTCTTCAGCTCGATCGAGACTGAATTAATCTTCAAAGGTCACTAAAACCCCTTCCAACGGTCCATCACGTGCGCAATTCTGACTTTCCATGCGGACGAACGACACATTTTCCCCGAAACTTGATCAGGTGGTCACCAGACGCTCCCAGGCTCCGTTTGACCAAAGTTAACTCTTCAGCTTGACTGAGAATGAATGAATCTTTGAAGGCCACTGAAACCCCTTTCCAACGGTCTGCCTTGTGCGCGATTCTGACTTACAGTACGGATGAACGATCCTTTTTACTTCAAGAGGTCACCGAACGCTTTCAGGCCCCGGTTAACCAAAGACAACTCCCTGAACTGAGTCAAGCTCTTTGGAATGTCAAATTACATCTCCTAACCTTTCAAACGGTTTGCCCCATGCACGATTCTGACTTACCATGCAGATGAACGATTCGTTTGCGTCTGACAATTCCCCGTCCAAAGGACCGATAAACGCTTCCGAGCACATTTGACCTAAAGTCAACTCCCGAACCCAGGAGTAGTTCAAACACTTTCAAAGGTCTCTGAAGTACCTTTCCAACATTTCACCCCATGCACAATTCGGATCAACGGTTTGTGTTGTACGACCGATTTTCTGAAGGAATCTGAAAGAGACTGCAAAACGGCAGGTTCCAAATCCTACCTATCGGCAGTGTGCCTAAACACACCTGCTGATTGGTAGGACTAGGGCTATGCCGATCGATAATGCCCTAGGCTTATAAAAAAGAGGGTCTGACCTCATTTCAAAAGAGTAAGGAGATTCGAAACCCATCACTCTCGGCGAGCTAAGAAAACCCCTCTCTAAGTCAGCGTGATTTTCATATCCAAATACCTTTCCAACCTCACCTTTCATCACCTTTTTCATCAAACTTGGTTAATTAAGTACCCTCCATCATCACCCAAGTGCAAGGGCTACTCTCCAACATCCAAGATCAAGCTCAAGATCTTCAAGAAGGTCCAACTTTCTCAACTCTCTCTTTAAATTCTCCTAAATTCACATTAATTTGTTTTATTAGTTAGCACTTTTATTCTCTCATCTCACATATCCTAATATACTTTTTATTTAGTATTATTTCACATCTTTTATTTTCATATAAATAAAACCCAAAAAACAAGAAAAAGAGGGTTTGCTCATAAATTTCAAACGGGGATTCTCACACTGTTCTCACACTTTTCTCACAACTAAAACACTTTTTTACACACACATGCACATATAAAGGAAGTTGTTGATTGGATTTATGGGATAAATCCCATCCCCTCATTTTGCATGCGAACTACGTGGACTTTTATGCCTCTATATGCTACGTAGGCGTCTCGGGGTAAAACCCGAAACTCGAGTCATTTTCCTACTTTTTTTCTATCTTTCTATATTCTTTAAACTTAACTCTCTCAGACTCTCTATACATATATTTGTTCTTAAGTGGCGTATTATTCCGTATGCATTATCGTTCCCTTATAATGATCAACGCTAGGATAATCGCATAAATCCTATTTTCTAATATTAATTTTAGGAACATTCTTATGGATGACTCGCTTTATCTTTTTCATGATACAAGTCGAAGATTCATATCTCCACTATATATACACATGCACACACATCACGGAGAAATAAAGGAAAATAACAATAACCCATGAGAGACCGTAAGGGCAAAATGGGTGCCAAACACCTTCCCATTTCGTAACTTAGCCTCCGGACCCTTTTCGAATCATTTTGGTTTCGTATGTATCAGTATGTATTTCAATGCCGTCCTTCGGGATGGATCCCTTTTCTTTTGTCTGTTTTGAGTAAAATAGACTGGCGACTCCATCTCTCTACATTTTTCACCTCATCATTGACGTCGACCGAAGCGCTCCCGAGAGGGATGCGCGGGACCAAGATCCTCTCGATGTTGAAGATGCCCCTCTTCTCCATCCCTCCCGCCGTGAGGATTTGGGGGATGTCCATGCTTACGATAACTAAAATCTTCAAAAATAATCTCCAAAATAAATCTCGTCTCCCAAAATCAGTCCTAAGTATCCTCACATTCGAATTACTAGTTCTAACCTCAATGCCTACAACGTCACCAACAAATTTCTATCTGTAACGAAACACATCTAACCTTCATGCTAGACCCGAGTATTGTCTTATACCAAAGCTCTGATACCATCTGTAACACCCCGCGCAAAAACGTGAGGCTCTACTGCGATTAAAACTAAACTAAATCCTCAACGATTAGTATAAAGTATCTATATTCCACAAAATAAATATAATGAATCCAAAATTAACACTTTTAAAGAAATTACAATTAAATTTCACTCAAAACTAATTCTAAGCTCTCCATTAAATCACACTGCCAAGGTATATAAAAATAATAAAAGTCCTTCAAACTTCAAGCACTAAAATCCTCCAAATAATCCAGAGCGTACCAATCCACGCTAACCTGCCACTAAAAAAATATGGAGAAGTACACAATATGGCAAGAAGAGATGCTCACAAGTAATAATGGTGAATAAAGCGCAACAATAAGAATCCGTATATACGAATCAAATGAAGTACATAAGCATTTGTACCAATTTTAATTTTTCAATAACACATCAATGGATCACCTCACCTCACCTCAACTCACCCATGTTTTGTAAAGCCTCATCGTGGCTATTGGACTATTGAACTATTGGTGGGTGCCCTTTCTCCATGCCATATAAAAATCTCATGACACCATGGCCATCAACAAATATAATATCTCACCTAATCAATATTTTAGATTCAAAAAAATATCTCATAGGATTCCAATTAATACCACAATTCAACATGAGTGCAAGTAACATATGAAACAAATGAAATACTCTCGAGAGAATTTAGGAGCATATTGTGTAAGTCCCGTACCTCAAAATCATAAAAAGAAACTCATAAAATTCTGATCACACGCCTACGTTTCTCTCGCAAAAATAATCAAATCTCGTTCTAGCCCAAACTCGAGAAAATACCAAATAAGATAGAGTATCCATGTTTGAGTAGAAATTGATTGAGAATTATGATTTCGAAGATGTATTCTTCTCGAAAATCATATAAAAATCCGTTCTTGACGCATCTTGAGAAAACCCAGTGAATCTTGACAAATATTGAGTTGAAAGTTGTGTAAACTGGGGCTAGGGTTTAAAGGTTGAAAGGGAATAATTTTGGAGAAGCCTTCTGGTAGAAAAGTTGTAAAAGAAGCGATTTGAAGAACCAAACCACATATTAGTTTTAATTTATAATGATTAGGAGTTCTAATGCTAATAGAATTCTATTTAAACTAAAAATGTTCGCCAGTTACTCACGGACCAAAACCGTGAAAAATGTTTTTTAATGACCCATTTTGACTCCGATTTTCATTTCGATTAAAATCCTACTTTTTAATAGTAAAAATCAACATTTTTAATTACTAAAATTTAATAAATTCCAAAATTTTATTTTACCCAAAAATCCGAATTAATTTAAATAATACCTTTAATATTTTATGGGGTGTTACATACTTTCCCACTAGCACATGAATTTCGTCCTCGAAATTCCACGAAGCCTAACGCTCAAAATGGTTCACAAATATCTATCCATAAAGACTACGATTAGGTGACCATACACCCAATCCTACATGCATGAATTACTGCTCGATTCTATCTCCCAAGAGTCATTACAACGCTAAAGTCCTCAAATTTCTTCACATCACCAAAATTGATACTTACGATAATTAAAATCTGCACTAAAAATGTCCAAAATAAATCTCGTTTCGCAAAATCAGTCCTAACTATCCTCACACTCGGATTACTAATTCTAACCTCAATGCCTACAACTTCCTCAACAAAATTTCTATCTCCAATAAAACACATCTAACCCGCATGCTAGACCCAAACCCAAAGACCCGAGGGTTGTCATATACCTAAGCTCTGATGTAATACCATGCACAAAAACGCGAATCGCTATTGCTATTAAAACTAAACTAAATCGTCAACAATTAATATAGAGCATCTATATTCCACAAAGTAAATACAATGAATCCAAAATTTACACTTCTAAAGAAATTACAATTAAATTCCACTCAAAAATAATTCTAACCTCTCCCGTAAATCACACTACCAAGCTATACAAAAATAATGAAAGTTCAAGCTTTAAAATCACCCAAATAATCCTTAGCGTCCAAATCCCCTCTAACTTACCACTAAAAAATACGGGGGAGTACACAATATGGCAAGAATATATGCTCACAAGTAATAACGGTGAATAAAGAGCAACAATACAAATCCACATATACGAATCAAATGAAATAATCAAGCATTGTACCAATTTTAATTTTTTAAGAACACATCAATAGGTCACCAAGCCTCACCTAACCTCACCCAAGCTTCGTAAAGCCTCATCGTGGCTATTGGAATTTTGGACTATTGGCGGGTGCCCATTCTCTATGTCATATAAAAATCTTATGACACGATTCAAACAAATACAATATCTCAGCTAATCAATATTTTAGATTCAAAAAATATCTCATGGGATTCCAATGAATATCTTAATTCAACATAAGTGAAAATAAGACATGAAACAAACGTAATACTCTCCAGAGAATTTTGGAGCATATTGTGTAAGTCTCGCACCTCAAAATCATCAAAAGAAACTCATAAGTTTCTGCCTCAAAATTCTGATCACACCCCTAAGTTCCTCTCGCGAAAATAATCAAATCTCGTTCCAGCCCAATCTCGAGAAAACACCAAATAAGATAGAGTATCCATAAGAGAGAAGAGGTGAAGAAGGGAAAAATATGACTTTCAAGCGAAGGAATGACGATCGCAACAAGCATGGCCGCGGCCATGTGAAGTTCATTCGATGCTCTAACTGTGGAAAATTTTGTCCCAAGGATAAATCCATCGAGAGATTTGTTGTGAGGAATATAGTTGAGCAAGCTGATGTTAGGGATGTCCAAGAAGCTTGTGCTTTTGAGTCATACACCCTTTCGAAGTTGTATGTGAAGATGAAATATTGTGTTTCATGCGCAATTCACTCAAAAGTTGGTAGGGTTCATTCTCGTATTGATAGAAGTAACTGTGAGCCTCCCAAGCGATTCAGCCATCCAAGAGATGATAAACCCAAGCCAGGTCAGGCACCTCGCCCTATTGTTGGTGCACCAGCTCCTGCTCGTATTTGAATTCTACTTGTCGGTTCTACTCCTAGGCTTTGAAGTTAGTTTATGTGGGGGGGGGGGGGGGTATTACGCTATATTTATGTGGAGATTTTGACCCACTTCGTTTATTTTGTTCTAGTTCTCTCTTACCCCATTGAATTCAGTGGATCACCAAAGTTTTGATTTTTATTATGGATGTTTTTACATGATATTGTTTTTATTTATTTAAAAAAAAAAGATAGATTATCCATGTATGAATAAAAATTGATTTAGAATTATGATTTTTAAGATGTATTCTTCTCGAGAAGTTAATAAAGATCCGTTCTTGCTACATCTTGAGAAAACCCAGTTTATCTTGACAAATCTTGAGTTGAAAGTTGTGTAAAATGGGGCTAGGGTTTAGATATTGAAAGGGAATAATTTTAGAGAAGCCTTCTGGTGGAAAAGTTGTGAAAGAAGCGATTTGAAGAACCCATCCACGTATTATCTTTAATTTATAATGATTAGGAGTTCTAATGCTAATAGAATTCTATTTAAACTAAAAATGTTCGTCCGTTAGTCACAACCAATAACCGTGACTAAAGGTTTTTTCCCCATTTTGACTCCGATTTTCATTTCGATTAAAATTTTACTTTTCAATAATAAAAATCAACATTTTTTAATTACAAATATTTAATAAATTTCAAGATTTTATTTCACCCAAAAATTTGAATTAATTTAAATAATACCTTTTAAATTTTATGGGGTGTTACATACTTTCCCACTAGCACAGAAATTTCGTCCTCAAAATTCGACGAAACCTAACGCTCAAAATGGTTCACAAACATCTGTCCATAAAGACCATGATTAAGTGCCCATACAACCAATCCTACACACACGAATTACTACACGATTCTATCTACCAAGAATCATCACAACACTAAAGTCTTCAAATTTCTTAACATCACCAAAATCGATACTTACGATAACTAAAATTTGCACTAACAATTTCCAAAATAAATCTCGTTTCCCAAAATTTGTTCTAAGTATCCTAACGTTTGGATTACTAGTTGTAACCTCAATGCCTACAACGTCCTCAACAAAATTTCTATCTCCAACGAAACACATCTAACCCGCATGCTAGACCTAAACCCAAAGACACGAGGGTTGTCGTATACCTAGGCTCTGATACCATCTGTCACACCTTGCGCAAAAATGCGAGGCGCTACTGCGATTAAAACTAAACTAAATCCTCAAGAATTAGTATAGAGCATCTATATTCCATAAAATAAATATAATGAATCCAAAATTTAAACTTCTGAAGAAATTACAATTAAATTCCACTCAAAAATAATTCTAACCTCTCCAGTAAATCACACTACCAATCTATACAAATATAATAAAAGTCCTCTAAAATTCAAGCTTTAAAATCCTCCAAATAATCCTTAGCGTCCAAATCCCCGCTAACCTATGACTAAAAAAATATGGGGAAGTACATAATATGGCAAGAATATATGCTCACAAGTAATAACGGTGAATAAAGAGCAACAATATGAATCCACATATATGAATCAAATGCAATAATCAAGCATTGTATTGATTTTAATTTTTCAAGAACACATCAATAGGTCACCAAGCCTCACCTCACCTCACCCAAGCTTCGTAAAGCCTCATCGTGGTTGTTGGACTTTTGGACTATTGTCGGGTTCCCATTCTAAGTGTCATATAAAAATCTTATGACACCATGCCTATCAACAAATACAATATCTCACCTAATCAATATTTTAGATTCAAAAAAATATCTCATGGGATTCCAATGAATACCACAATTCAACATGAGTGCAAATAAGACATGAAACAAACGGAATACTCTCGAGAGAATTTTGGAGCATATTGTGTAAGTCTCACACCTCAAAATCATCAAAATAAACTCATAAGATTCTGCCTCAAAATTCTGATCACACCCCTACGTTTCTCTCGCGAAAATAATCAAATCTCGTTCCAGCCCAAACTCGAGAAAACACCAAATAAGATAGAGTATCCATGAATGAATAAAAATTGATTTAGAATTATGATTTTAAAGATGTATTCTTCTCGAGAAGTTAATAAAGATCCGTTATTTCCGCGTCTTGAGAAAACCTAGTTTATCTTGACAAATCTTGAGTTGAAAGTTGTGTAAAATGGGGCTAGGGTTTAGATATTGAAAGGGAATAATTTTAGAGAAGCCTTCTGGTGGAAAAGTTGTGCAAGAAGAGATTTGAAGAACCCATCCACGTATTAGTTTTAATTTATAATGATTATGAGTTCTAATGCTAATATAATTCTATTTAAACTCAAAATGTTCGCCCGGTAGTCACATCCAATAACCGTGACTAAAGGTTTTTTTCCCCATTTTGACTCCGATTTTCATTTCGATTAAAATTCTACTTTTCAATAGTAAAAATCAACATTTTTTAATTACAAATATTTAATAAATGTCAAGATTTTATTTCACCCCAAAATTCGAATTAATTTAAATAATACCTTTTAAATTTTATGGGGTGTTACATACTTTCCCACTAGCACAGGAATTTCGTCCTCGAAATTCAACGAAACCTAACGCTCAAAATGGTTCACAAACATCTGTCCATAAAGACCACGATTAGGCACCCGTACATCCAATCCTACACACACGAATTACTACTCGATTCTATCTCCCAAGAATCATCACAACACTAAAGTCTTCAAATTTCTTAACATCACCAAAATCGATACTTACGATAACTAAAATCTACACCAACAATTTCCAAAATAAATCACTACACTAAAAACACCAATTTGGCACACCCTCATATTAAAAATCTGGCACAGTTTTAAACTGTGCCAAATTCTGTCACGGTTTTATGACAATCTGGCACACTCTAAAACAGTGCCAAAATTTGGCACTGTTTTAAAGTGTGCCAAATTGAGTACACTTCACTAAAATATAAAACCCCCTAAAGAAAATTAACTATCCTCACACTTTGATATTCCTCTCTCTTCCCGCTCACCCCCGCTCGTCCCTCTCTTCGTTTTGTCTGCCTCCACCATCCACCTACAAACTACCTAGCGCCTCATCCACCAACTACCATCGATGCCTCATCCTCCAACTACCATCATCTATGAACCTCCATCATCGAAACGCCACCATCAGCTCCAACCCTGAAATCGAACAAAACAGGTGTTTTTTTACGGTTTTTACTCTTGTATGTCAGAATTTGTAGATCTAGTCATGGTTAACTTTCTCACTAATTTCATTATCGCTGTATTTTTTGGGGGTTTTCTAAAATTTGTATATTCTTCAAGATTCAACCCTTAGAATTAGTTAAAGAGGAGGATTTTTGGGGGGTTTTCTAAAATTTGTATACTCTGGTATGTCAGAATTTTTCATTATCGCTGTATTTTTGGGGTTTTTGACAAGACAGGAAATACCTGAGTAACTTTGAATTAGTTAAAGAGGAAGATTTTTATCAGTAAAATTATCTGTACGAATGAATATTCATACAGAGGTATAGATTCAGTAATGCTCGTGTGGGCTTATGATGAATGAGTATTTGCTGGCAGTTCAAGCTATATGAGTATCTCGTAGTAGAAAATAGCTTAGGATGAATGCGTATTCAGGACAGTGGCAAGTAGCTTAGGATGAATATGCATAGGATAAATGAATATTTGCTAGTTGTGGCAGGTAGCTTGGCTGACAGTGGCTTAAATTCAGACACGCGAAGGAGGAAAATAGGCTTATAATTGAATTATTTACTAATATGTTGCTGTAGTTTACTTACAATTGAATTCAAGCTACCTAAGTATATATTCTATAGGCGCGTACATCTCTATCAAATAATGGTTCTTGGAATATATATATACTAAGGTGTGCTATGCTTTATCCCAGTTAATTCCATTAACTAACAATGAACAAAAAGCAGAACAATTGATCCACCATAGAAAACCTAGTCAATAAATTTAGCGTGATGTTATAATCTTGTCTAAAGGCGATTATTCATTATTTGTTCAACTATTATCTAGAATTAAAGCTTGAAATCCATTATATGTTGCATTGGTGTATCATAGTCTATGTTGGCTATGCTCATCTCGTAGTGGATTAATATGCCTAAGAAAGACTATCTTCATTTTTTTCAATAATGTTCTTATTATGATCTTTTTAGAGCACTGGAAAGTCTTAAATATCGAAAAACATGATATTATTTTCTCCTTCTATAGATGACTTGAACAAAAGAAAAAAAAAGTTTGAATCAAATAATTTCGTCTATCCTAAAATGATAATCATTTAACTATTATGTGATGGTGTTATGTAGTAAATGTAATTTGTTGGCAAACAGGCTACAAGTTATAAATACTTTATAAATTGCATGTTAGATGAATGCATCCAGCGTTGAAACAATTTTTTTTACTTTGTTTCCGAGAGTTCTTGTCCCCCCCCCCCCCCCCCCCCCCTCCCTCTTTCTTCTTCAACTTATCTCTTTTGGATCATAATTATGTTCTTTTAATGGCAATCATATATTTTTCATTTATGGGTATTTGGCACGGTTCATCAGTGTTTAAATATTTGATCTAGTCTCGAGCATTCAAGTTATAGTATCGTCGAATTGATACGGATAAAAGGTAATTTTAATTATTGGTTATTGCTTAATATCATTAGTTTTTTACTGGTTTGATTTGTAGTGGAGATAGGAGGTTGAGGGTGAGCCAATGGAAAACCCGGATTGTCAATTGGTTATTGTATCATAATTTTAAGATCAATTTATGATAATATTTGTATACTTGTTTGGGTGAACTTTAGTTAGAATTATTGATATGTTTGTTTCTGTTAATTAATTTATGTCATTTGCAAGTAGTTTATGCCATTAATTTTAAGTACTATTCGATTATGATATTATTTTGTGATATATGTCATGGACCCAATTAATTCAAATATGCATCACCAGTGAAAAACTTGTCAATGTTATCCAACACCATATCAAATGCTAAATCTTAACATTCAAGTCAATAAGTGTTGGGACACAAATTCCAACATATGAGGTGGTAATCGAAAGCAATAAATAAAAAGACAAGCATTAGTTAAAGTTCTACTTTAAATGAAAAAATAGTAAACACAAAAAGTAGTGTCTGGATCTTTAAACAATCTAAAAAGATAAGCTTTATATTTCATGATCTGAGTGGCATGAAATGAGGCACGGATACCTCAGGACGTACAAAAGTAACCCAGGGATGTGATCGTGTCCTCATTAGACTCCCGGTACGAAATTGACTACTATACGATTATTTTAGAATTAAGTATAGGATTTAGGAGTCGAAAACTCATAATAGTAACCAGGTGGCCTAAAAAGAGGTGCACGACACCCTAATAGTTACCAAAGTATGGTAACTCATCATTTTTAGATTAGTCGCAGATCTCAAATCATTTTGCATTCGTTGATGGTTAATTCAGTATGGTGTTTTGTTATCGATATTTTTAAGTTGCTTGTTACGACTGTTTTTCCCACTGATATCTTTTCAACCCCATGGGTTAGCCTAATGGCATGTGATTCACCACTAAAAGGGAATGTAACATGATCAAACATTGTGAAACCCAAGGGGACTACACACTTAATTTGAAGATTACTTGGTTCACAGATCGTTTAGGTGCTGGATTGTCGTTAAGAGAAGATAGGTGGGGTTATCATCTCTCTCGCCCTATATTCTAGGCTTTAATCCCATCCCTCTGGACATTTCAACCACTTCCTTTTGATTTTTTCTATATTGAAAGTTATGTCACGAGTTATTGTCAGTGTTAAATAAGGAAGAAGAAGAATTCGTACTTTGTCTTCAAGAATATGTGGTTCTTTGGTCTTTTTCAAATTGGTTAAGGGGATTCGGTTTAGTGTGATACTATTTACTGTGGAGGTAGGGAAAGTGTGCTACTAGTTATTGTTTTGTGTTATACGTAGTGCTTTTGGTTAATGATCTATTCTAGTTTGGTGGTGGGGTTTATCAATGAATGTTTCATCTTAAGGGTGTTGAGTAACGGCTACGATTGGTACAATGATGATGGCTAAAATAAAATGCAACTAATTACATTAACTATGCTAAAGCAAGATGCAACTACTCACAATGCAACTATTTACACCAAGTCTATATAACGTTGCGCAAAGTGCTACTACTCGCATTAAATCTAATAATGCTAAAGCAAATGCAACCAATCACACTATATCTATAATAACTAAAGTAAAATACAACTATTCACATTAAATCTACAAACATTAATCTAATCGTCTCATAGATGCCTTAGTTTCTACGTTCCTCTAATTTCCACAGAGATGCCTTAGTGTATTTTTGAAGGCTGTCAAGTCTTCCATTTTGTCTCTCTGGCTCTAAATTACATATCTAGCCTTTGCGTATGAGTTTTTCCACAGAGAGAGGTCCATATCTAAAGTTAGAGGAACATTCAAGGTTAAGAAAGTATTAGACCTATTACCAAAGACACCATTGCAGAAATATGAGGAACATATGTTGTGACAGACTCAAGTAATGACTTTGAAGAGGGACAACATGTTGAAGATGCAATTGAGGAGAACATTTGATTTATGAATGTCATACTTCTTATATCAGCTTGTTTTTCTTATATCATATCGTTAATTTATGAATGTCATACTTCTTAGTCTTGGTTATATGAAGAGAACATTTGACATTGGTTCGGAACAGGTGTTTAGTACTTGATTTTTGCAATGTTTTTATTTTTACAATGGCAAGGGCATGAATATTTCTAGGTGCTTTTACAGTGGCAAGGTCACGAATATTGCTAGGTTTTGTTCAATTGTCTTACTTATTGTCTTACTAGTAAAGTATAAATATATTTATTTTTTTAACTGTATAAACTCAAACTGACCCTCTAATATTATCGAATTTCAACTTCAACCAAAGACAACCAGAAAAAATAGATACTTTTATATATGTGAACACATATAACTCACATATATCATTTTGAGTGTGCCAAGACTATTGGATTAACTAATGGATGTGCGTTTTGAGAGTACTTGGTTTTAACACTTCCAAGTTTACTTCTTTGAATTGATATACTAGATTTTTTTTATCTCACAAGTAAAGGAGTAAAGACATCAATGCCAATTCCGATATCTTCATAGAGATCAAAGTATATTGTAACATGATCAAGGAATAACATCAATCAATGTATGAATTTTCTTGATATGTTGCCCAGTAATGATGTCAAAACTAAAACCAACACTTACTAGTATAATCAAGTGGGGCAGGAAAGATCTAATTGATGTTTCGTTAATTAGATAATCGTTATGGGATTGCTCACCCTTAATTTGTAATGAACCAGTCGACCCGACCTAATCTTCATTCAAATTTCAACCAGAGTAGGCGAAAGCAGGGCTGCCTTGAGAGTACCGGTTTTGTACAGCCGTGCTACTTCTTGTTGCCTTGAGTTGAGACTTTTTACCCTTTCCCATGCACTTATCCAAATGAGGAGCAAACCTTCCATCCATAATTTGGCAGCCACAATTCACTCCCCTCTCCTCTTTTCTCCCTCTCCCTCTCCCTCCCCTCTCCTCGCAACAGCAGCAACACCTAAGCCCGACTCAGTAGGATGGAGCACCCGGCTGGCTCGACAGTAGCAGTCCAGTAGCCTACACATTCTGTCCCACACATTCAGTATGTTATTTTTTTCCCAGTATATTAGTTCTTTTTTTTCAGTATGTTAGTTAATTATTTTTCTTCAGTATGTTAGTTAATTTTAATTACTTTAGTATGCTAAAATTTTAATTCTAATTAGCTATTAGTATGCTAATTTTTTTTCTTCAGTATGTTGCTCAAATAGTATTCTAGACTCTAATTCTTCCTGTGAAGCCCTTACACTTCTCCGGAGGTGGGGGACTGCAAACCTAAGGGAACCACATTCTAAATATGAGGGACTGCATACTTACGGGGAAAAAGACGTGTACTGGACGCTAACACTTTTTAATGTTAGGGACTACCAGTTAAAGGCCCTAGAAAATAATCAACATTTAACAACTCTAAACTCCGAATAGACTTAATTTCAGACTCGAAAAAATAAACAACACCTTAGTTATGTGAATAGTGGGATTATACTGAAAAACTCTCTTAATTTCCCTCTTTATCTTTTATCCTTAAGTGGTTCTCTTTTCCGTTTTTTTCTTTAATACAGATTTCTAGTAGGACTCCCTTTAAAGGAGATATAGCTTTTGTATCTGGAACTGATTCAGATAGTGCGAGAATAAAATAACATATGACGAGCATCACAGGTGATTTTTTATCTAGTCATCTCAAAGTTGGGTTCTACCTTCTTTCTTAGATGATTAGATTTGGGTACATTTATACCCAGAATTTATGATCTAAATTTATTCAATTTTGAACATATATTAATCATGTGTGTGATGTTAATGAATATAAGTTTGTGTTTACCCCTTTAGTAAAGATATGTTTTTCATGAATTCTAGGCAGCTCACAGACTAGTATACTAAATGATAAGCAGAAACAATTTGATGACAAATTTAGAAGGTGTTTCGAACTGTCTCATAAGGTAGCAGAAGCTTCTTTTACTTAGCACACAATTTCAATGTTTATTGCTCTATAATTTTTTCTCTTGTTGTAATTTGGCCTGTAGGATGGTTCCCATCTATGGACAGCCCTGCTACGGCTGTTGATGTTGTTGTTGTTGCCTCCCCTCCTCTCCTCTCCCTCCCTTCCCCGACTGCTGTTGTTGATGCCTCCCCTGCCCCCGGACAACCCTGCTACGGCCTCCTCCTAGTGCACTGCCCAAACCATCCCCCAAACGACCCCGTAAGAGGCACGAACACCTCACACGGGACCAATGTAACTTGTAGGAACTGACCATGTAGTCCCGGGTCTTCCGATTTGAGAATATGACGATAGTTTGCAAAACTCAACACTTAGACTTAAAAATAAGCCATTAAAGGGTGAAAACCCAAACCAACCCCTAAACGACCCTATAGGAGGCACGAACACCTCGCACGGGACCAATGTAACTTATTGGAACTGACCGCGTAGTCCCGGGTCTCCCGGTTTGAGAATATGATGATACTTTTCAAAAATCACACTTAGACTTAAAAACAAGCCGTTAAAGGGTGAAAACCCAAACCAGACCCCAAACGACCCCGTAGGAGGCACGAACACCTCGCGCGGGACCAATGTAACTTGTAGGACCTGACCGCGTAGTCCCGGGTCTCCCGGTTTGAGAATATGACGATAATTTGCAATAATCACACTTAGAGTTAAAAACATGCCGTTAAAGGGTGAAAATCATAACTAGCCCCCAAATGACCCCGTAGGAGGCATGAACACCTCGCACGGGACCAATGTAACTTGCAGGAACTGACCGCGTAGTCCCGAGTCTCCCGGTTTGAGAGTATGAGGATAATTTGCAAAAATCACACTTAGAGTTAAAAACGTGCCGTTAAAGGGTGAAAACCCAAACCAGCCCCCAAACGACCCCGTAGGAGGCACGAACACCTCGCGCGGGACCAATGTAACTTGTAGGAATTGACCACGTAGTCCCGGGTCTCCCGATTTGAGAGTATGATGATAATTTGCAAAAATCACACTTGGAGTTAAAAACATGCCATTAAAGGGTGAAAACCCAAACCAACCCCCAAACGACCCCGTAGGAGGCACGAACACCTCGCACGGGACCAATGTAACTTACAGGAACTGACCGCGTAGTCCTGGGTCTCCCGGTTTGAGAGTATGACGATAATTTGCAAAAATCACACTTAGACTTAAAAATATGCCGTTAAAGGGTGAAAACCCAAACCACCCCCAAATGACCCCATAGGAGGCACGAAACCTCGCACGGGACCAATGTAACTTGTAGGAACTAACTGCATAGTCCCGGGTCTCCTGATTTGAGAGTATGACAATAATTGTCAAAAATCACACTTAGACTTAAAAACAAGTCGTTAAAGGGTGAAAACCCAAACCAACCCCCAAACGACCCCGTAGGAGGCATGAACACCTCGCACGGGACCAATGTAACTTGTAGGAACTGACCGCATAGTCCCGGGTCTCCCGGTTTGAGAATATGATGATAATTTGCAAAAATCACACTTAGAGTTAAAAACATGCGGTTAAAGGGTGAAAATTGAAATCAGCCCCCAAACGACCCCGTAGAAAGTACAAACACCTTGCACGGGACAATGTAACTTGGAGGAACTGATCGCGTAGTCCCGGATCTCCTGGTTTGAGAGTATGATGATAATTTGCAAAAATCACACTTAGAGTTAAAAACATGCCGTTAAAGAGTGAAACCCCAAACCAGCCCCCAAACGACCCCGTAGGAGGCACGAACACCTCACACGGGACTAGTGTAACTTGCAGGAACTGACCGCATAGTCCTGGGTCTCTCGGTTTGAGAGTATGATGATAATTTACAAAAATCACACTTAGACTTAAAAACATGCCGTTAAAGGGTGAAAACCCAAACAAGCCCCCAAACGACCCCATAAGAGGCACAAACACCTCGCACGGGACAAATGTAACTTGTAGGAACTGCCGCGTAGTCTCGGGTCTCTCGGTTTGAGAATATGACAATAATTTACAAAAATCACACTTAGAGTGAAAAACATCCAGTTAAAGGGTGAAAACCCAAACCAGCCCCGAAACGATCCCGTAGGAGGCCCGAACACTTCGCACGGGACTAATGTAACTTGTAGGAACTGACCGCGTAGTCCCGGGTCTTCCGGTTTGAGAGTACGAGGATAATTTGCAAAAATCACACTTAGACTTAAAAACAATCCGTTAAAGGGTTAAAACCCAAACCAACCCCCAAAAGACCCCGTAAGAGGCACGAACACCTTGCACAGGACCAATGTAACTTGTAGGAACTGACCGCGTAGTCCCGGGTCTCCCAGTTTGAGAGTATGACGATAATTTCCACTCATATATGTAATTTTTTAGTTTGAGTAAAAAAAAATTTGTAAATTATTAGGTTACTAATATCGTATGTTTTTTGTATCCTATTTTTTTTTTGCTGGATAACAGTTTATCGTTGACTTTTATTCACGTGGAACACACAAAGAAGTCTATGGTTTACAACAAGGGGTTTATTCATGATTCTATTTTTTTGTGTCATGGTTGTACGGTCTTTTGTTGTTTTATTGTTGACTTTTATGGCCGTGCGGGCTTTTGTAAGTTAATTTTTATATTTTGTGGTCGTGCGGGCTTTATGTTAGGCAGGTTGTGTATTAACAGGTTTTGGAATGTCCAGAAAATAGAGGAAACTCTGCCCAATTTTTTTGGGCCTGTGAGCTGTTAAAGACTTGTAATATTTTGAAGTTTGTATGTACATTAGTTTATTAACAACGTGCAATATTATTAATTTGTGAATTTTGTGCTTTCAAATAATTAATTTTTTTTATAAAAAATTTGTCACAGTTCGAAACCGTGGCAAAAGTGTATCATATTTTGGCACGGTTTTGAACTGTGCCAAATTTTTTTAAACTGTGTTGAATCTGGTATAGTTAAAAACTGTGTCAAAAGTGTGCCAGAAATATCAAATTCTGGCACGGTTTAAAAGTGTGCCAGAAGTGTTCTTATTTTGTTGAATCTGGCACAGTTAAAAACTGTGCCAGAAATTTCAAATTATGGTACGGTTTAAAAGTGTGCCAGAAGTGTTCCTATTTTGCTGAACCTGGCACAGTTAAAAACTGTGCCAAAAGTGTACCAGAAATATCAAATTCTGGCACGGTTTAAAAGTGTGCCAGAAGTGTTCCTGTTTGGCTGAATCTGGCACACTTTTGAGCCGTGCCAGAAAAAAATGCCATTTTGGAACACCTGATTCTAGCACAGTTCAAAACCGTGCCAGATTTGATCTGGCACAGTTTTAAACCGTGCTAGATTCCTATTTTTGGTGTAGTGAATCTCGTTTCCCAAAATTTGTCCTTTCCTAACGTTTGGATTACTAGTTGTAACCTCAATGCCTACAACGTCCTCAACAAAATTTCTATCTCCAATTAAACACATCTAACCCGCATGCTAGACCTAAACCCAAAGACACGAGGGTTATCGTATACCTAGGCTCCGATACCATATGTCACACCTCGCGCAAAAACGCGAGGCGCTACTGCGAATAAAATTAAACTAAATCCTCAAGAATTAGTATAGAGCATCCATATTCCACAAAATAAATATAATGAATCCAAAATTTAAACTTTCCAAGAAATTATAAATTAGTTCCACTTGAAACTAATTCTAAGCTCTCCAGTAAATTACAATGTCAAGCTATACAAAAATAATAAAAGTTATCCAAACTTCAAGCTCTAAAATCCTCCAAATATTCCTTAGGGTCCAAATTCATGCTAGCCCGCCACTAAAAAAATGCAGGGATGCACACAGTATGGCAAGAATAGATGCTCACAGGCAATAACGGTGAATAAAGCGCAACAATATAAATCCTCATATACGAATCAATGTAATAATCAAGCATTGTACCAATTTTAATTTTTTAATAACACATCAATAGGTCACCAAACCTCACATCACCTCACCCAAGCTTCATAAAGTCTCATTGTGGCTATTGGACTTTTGGACTATTGGCGGGTGCCCATTTTCCGTGTCATATAAAAATCTCTTGACACCATGCCAATCAAGAAATATAATATCTTAGCGAATCAATATTTTATTTTCAAAAAAATATCTCATAGGATTCCAATAAATACCACAATTCAACATGAGGGCAAGTAAGACATGAAACAAATGGAATACTCTCGAGAGAATTTTGAAGCATATTGTTTAAGTTCCGTACTTTAAAATAATCAAAAGAAACTCAAAAGATTCTGCCTCAAAATTCTGATCACACAATCAAATCTCGTTCTAGCCCAAACTCGAGAAAATACCAAATAAGATGGGAGATCCATTTCTGAATACAAATTGATGGAGAATTCTGATTTCAAAAATGTACTCTTCTCGAAAAGTTAATAAAGATCCGTTCTTGACGCATCTTGAGAATACCCAGTTAATCTTGACAAATCTTGAGTTGAAAGTTGTGAAAAATGGGGCTAGGGTTCAAAGGTCGAAAGGGAATAATTTTGGAGAAGCATTTTGGTTGAAAAGTTGTGAAAGAAGCTATTTGAAGAACCCAACCACGTATTAGATTTTATTTATAACGATTAGGAGTTCTAATGCTAATAGAATTGTATTTAAAATAAAAAGGTTTGCCCATTAGTCACGGCCCCAAACCGTGAGGAACGTTTTTTTTTAATTTCCCATTTTATCTCCGATTTTCATTTCGATTAAAATTATACTTTTCAAAAGTAAAACTCATCATTTTTAATTACTAAAATTTATAAAATTCCAAAATTTTATTTTACCCAAAAATCCGAATTAATTTAAATAATACCTTTTAAATTTTACGGCATGTTACAGTTTCCCCACTAGCACACGAATTTCGTCCTCGAAATTCGACGAAGCTAAAAGCTCAAAACGGTTCACAAACATCTACACATAAAGACCACGATTAGGCTCCCATACACCTAATATTACACACACGAATTACTACTCGATTCTATCTCTCAAGAATCATCACAACACTAAAGTCCTCAAATTTCTTCACATGACCAAAATCGATACTTAAGAAAAATAAAATCTACACTAACAATCTCCAAAATAAATCTCGTCTCGCAAAATCAGTCCTAAGTATCCTCACACTCAGATTACTAGTTCTAACCTCAATGCCTACAATGTCCTCAACAAAATTCATATCTCCAACGAAACACATCTAACCCACATGCTAGACCCAAACCCAAATACCCGAGGGTTATCGTATACCTAAGCTATGAGACCATCGATAACACCCCGCGCAAAAACGCAACGTGCTACTAGGATTAAAATTAAACTAAATCCTCAACAATTAGTATAGAGCATCTATATTCCACAAAATAAATATAATGAATCTAAAATTTATACTTTTAAAGAAATTACAATTAAATTCCCCTCGAAACGAATTCAAAGCTCTCGGGTAAATCACAATGTCAAGCGATACAAAAATAATAAAAGTCCTCCAAACTTTAAGCTCTAAAATCATCCAAATAATCCTTAGCATACTAATCCACTCTAGCATGCAAGTAAAACAAATATGGGAAAATACACAATATGGCAATAATATATGCTCAAAAGTAATAACGGTGAATAAAGTGCAGCAATACGAATTCCCATATACGAATCAATTGCAATACTCAAGCATTATACCAATTTTAATTTTACAATAACACATAAATGGGTCACCAAGCCTCACCTCACCTCACCCACTCTTCGTAAAGTCTCATCGTGGTTACTAGACTTTGGGACGATTGGCGGGTGCCCATTCTCCGTTCCATATAAAAATCACAAGACACCACGCCCATCAACAAATAAAATATCTCAGCGAATCAATATTTTAGATTCCAAAAAATATCTCATAGGATTCCAATGAATACCACAATTCAACATGAGTCAAATAATACATGAAACAAACGGAATACTCACCGGATAATTTAGGAGCCTACTGTGTAAGTCCCATACCTAAAAATCATAAAAAAAAACAAAAAAACTCTAAATATTCTGCCTCAAAATTCCTATCACACCCCAACATTCCTCTCGCAAAAATAATCAAATGTCGTTCCAACCCAAACTCGAGAAAATGCCAAATAAGATAGAGTATCCATGTCTGAATACAATAATAAAGATGCGTTCTTGAAGCGTCTTGCAAAAATCGAGTTAATCTTAATAAATCTTGAGTTCAAAGTTGTGCAAAATTGGGTTAGGGTTTAGAGGTTGAAAGGGATTAATTTTGGAGAAACCTTTTGGATGAAAAGCTGTGAAAGAAGCGATTTGAAGAACCCAACCACGTATTAGTTTTTATTTATAATGATTAGGAGCTCTAATGCTAATAGAATTATATTTAAACTAAAAAGGTTCGCCCGTTAGTCACGGCCCGGAACTGTGATAAATATTTTTTTTTAATTTCCTAATTTGTCTCCGATTTTCATTTCGATTAAAATTCTACTTTTCAACAGTAAAACTCATCATTTTTAATTACTAAAATTTAATGAATTCTAAATTTTTATTTTACCTAAAAATCCGAATTGATTTAAATAATACCCTTTAAATTTTATGGCGTGTTACATACTTCCACATTAGCACAGAAATTTCGTCCTCGAAATTCGATGAAGCCTAAAGCGAAAAATGGTTCACAAACATCTACCCATAAAGACCACGACTAGGCGCCCATACACCCAATCCTACACGAACAAATTACTACTTGATTCTATCTCCCATGAATCATCACAACACTAAAGTCCTCAAATTTCTCCACATCACCTAAATCGATACTTACGATAAGTAAATTATGCACTAACAATATCCAAAATAAATCTCATCTCCCAAATTCAGTCCAAAGTTTCCTCACATACGGATCACTAGTTCTAATCTCAATACCTACAACGTCCTTAATAAAATTTCTATCTCCAACGAAACACATCTAACCCGCATGCTAGAACCAAACCCAAAGACCCGAGGGTTTTCGTATACCAAAGCTATGAAACCATCTGTAACACCCCGCGTAAAAATGCGACGTGCTACTACGATAAAAATTAAAATAAATCCTCAACAATTACTATAGAGCATCTATATTACACAAAGTAAATATAATGAATCCAAAATTTACACTTTCTAAGAAATTACAATTAAATTCCACTCGAAACTAACTCTAATCTCTCCAATAAATCACAATGTCAAGCTATACAAAAATAATAAAAGTTCTCCAAACTTTAAGCTCTAGAATCCTCCAAATAATCCTTAGCGTCCAAATCCACGCTAACCTCCCACTAAAAAATACGAAAAAGTAAATAATACGGTATGAATAGATGCTTACAAGTAATAACGGTGAATAAAGCGCAACAATACGAATCCACATATACGAATCAAATGCAATAATCAAGCATTCTACCAATTTTAATTTTCAATGACAAATCAATGGGTTACCAAGCCTCACCCAAGCTTCGTAAAGTATCATCGTGGATACTGGAATTTTGGACTATTGGCGGGTGCCCATTCTCCGTGCCAAAGAAAAATATAATGACACCATACCAATCAACAAATACAATATCTCAGCGAATCAATATTTCAGATTCAAAAAAATATCTCATAGGATTCCAAAAAATACAACAATTCAACATGAGTGCAAATAAGACATGAAACAAACGGAATACTCTCGGGAGAATTTTGGAGCATATTGTTTAAGAACCGCACCTTAAAATCATCAAAAGAAACTCATAATATTTTGGCTCAAAATTATGATCACACAATCGAATCTCGTTCTAGCCCAAACTCGAGAAAATACCAAATAAGATGGAGGATCCATTTTTGAATAAAAATTGATTGAGAATTCTTATTTCAAAAATATATTCTTCTCGAAAAGTCCATAAAGATCCGTTCTTGATGCATCTTGAGAATACCCAGTTAATCTTGACAAATCTAGAGCTGAAAGTTGTGCCAAATGGGGCTAGGGTTCAGATGTTGAAAGGGAATAATTTTGGAGAAGCCTTTTGGTTGAAAAGTTGTGAAAGAAGCCATTTGAAGAACCCAACCACATATTAGTTTTTATTTACAATGATTAGAAGTTCTAATTCTAATAGAGTGTATTTAAAATAAAATGGGTTACCCGTTAGTCACGGCCCTGAGCCGTGAGAAACGTTTTTTTTTCATTTCCTATTTTATTTTTTATTTTCATTTCGATTAAAATTCTACTTTTCAACAGTAAAACTCATCATTTTTAATTACTAAAATTTATTAAATTCCAAAATTTATTTTACCAAAAAATCCGAATTAATTTAAATAATACCTTTTAAATTTTACGGCGTGTTATATTCTTCCCCACTAGCATATGAATTTCGTCCTCGAAATTCGACGAATCCTAACGCTCAAAACGGTTCACAAACATCTACCCATAAGACCACGATTAGGTTCCCATACACCAATCTAACATGTATGAATTACTACTCAATTCTATCTCCCAAGAATAATCACAACACTAAAGTCCTCAAATTTCTTTACATCACCAAAATCGATACTTAAGAAAACTAAAATCTGCACTAACAATCTCCAAAATAAATCTCGTCTCACAAAATCATTCCTACGTATCCTCACATTCGGATTACTAGTTCTTACCTCAATTCCTACAATATCCTCAATAAAATTTATATCTCCAACGAAACACATATCACCCGCATGCTAGACCCAAACCCAAAGACACGAGGGTTGTCGTATACCTAAGTTATGAGATCATCTGTAACACGCCGCCCAAAAACGTAATGCGCTACTAGGATTAAAATTAAACTAAATCCTCAACAATTAGTATAGAGCATCTATTTTCCACAAAATAAATATAATGAATCCAAAATTTACACTTTTAAATAAATTACAATTAAATTTCCCTCGAAAATAATTCTAAGCTCTCCAGTAACTCACAATGTCAAGAAGCAGTACAAAAATAATAAAAGTCCTCCAAACTTTAAGCTCTAAAATCATCTAAATAATCCTTAGCATCCAAATCCACGCTAACCTGCCACTAAAGAAATACTGGAAAATACACAATATGGCAATAATATATGCTCACAAGTAATAACGGTGAATAATGTGCAACAATACGAATCCGCATATATGAATCAATTGAAATACTCAAGCATTGTACCGATTTTAAATTTTCAATAACACATCAATGGGTCACCAAACCTCACCTCACCTCACCCACGCTTCGTAATGTCTCATCGTGGATACTGGACTTTTGGACTATTGGCGGGTGCCCATTCTCCGTTCCATATAAAAATCTCACGACACCATGCCCATCAACAAATACAACAACTCAGTGAATCAATATTTTAGATTCGAAAAAATATCTCATAGGATTCCAATGAATACCAGAATTCAACATGAGTCAAATAATACATGAAACGAACGGAATACTCACCAGAGAATTTAGGAGCATATTGTGTAAGTCCCATATCTCAAAATCATATAAAGAAACTCATAAGATTCTGCCTCAAAATTCTTATCACACCCCTACATTCCTCTCGCAAAAATATTCAAATTTTGTTCCAGCCCAAACTCGAGAAAATACCAAATAAGATAGAATATCCATGTCTGAATAAAAATTGACTGAGAATTTTGCTTTCAAAGATGTATTCTTCCCTAAAAGTTAATAAAGATGTGTTCTTGAAGCGTCTTGCAAAAACCGAGTTAATCTTAATAAATCTTGAGTTGAAAGTTGTGCAAAATTGGGTTAGGGTTTAGAGGTTGAAAGGGATTAATTTTGGAGAAACCTTTTGGATGAAAAGTTGTGAAAGAGGCGATTTGAAGAACCCAACCACGTATTAGTTTTTATTTATAATGATTAGGAGTTGTAATGCTAATAGAATTCTATTTAAACTAAAAAGGTTCTCCTGTTAGTCACGGCCCAGAACTGTGATAAACATTTTTTTTAATTTCCTAATTTGTCTCCGATTTTCATTTCGATTAAAATTCTACTTTTCAATAGTAAAACTCATCATTTTTAATTACAAAAATTTAATGAATTCGAAATTTTTATTTTTCCTAAAAATTCGAATTGATTTAAATAACACCTTTTAAATTTTACGGCGTGTTAGATACTTCCCCACTATTGCAGAAATTTCGTCTTCGAAATTCGACAAAGCCTAACGCTCAAAATGGTTCACAAACATCTACCCATAAAGGCTACGACTAGGCGCCCATACACCTATTCCTACACGCACAAATTACTACTTAATTATATCTCCCATGAATCATCACAACACTAATTCCTCAAATTTCTCTACATCACCTAAATCGATACTTACAATAACCAAAATATGCACTAGCAATCTCCAAAATAAATCTCGTCTCCCAAAATTTGTCCTAAGTGTCCTCACATATGGATCACTAGTTCTAATTTCAATGCCTACAACGTCCTCAATAAAATTTCTATCTCCAATGAAACACATCTAACCCGCATGCTAGACCCAAACCTAAAGACCCGAGGGTTGTCGTATACCTAAGCTATGAGACCATCTGTAACACCTCGCGTAAAAATGTGACGCGCTACTACGATAAAAATTAAACAAAATCCTCAGCAATTAGTATAGAGCATCTATATTCCACAAAATATATATAATAAATCCAAAATTTACACTTTCAAATAAATTAAAATTAAATTCCACTCGAAACTAATTCAAAGCTCTCCAGTAAATCACAATGTCCAGCTATACAAAAATAATAAAAGTCCTCCAAACTTTAAGCTCTAAAATCATCCAAATAATTCTTAGCGTACAAATCCACGCTAACCTGCCACTAAAAAAATATGGGAAAGTAAACAATATGGCAAGAATAGATGCTCACAAGTAATAACGGTAAATAAAGCACAACAATACGAATCCCCATATATGAATCAAATGCAATAATCAAGCATTCTACCAATTTTAATTTTCAATAACACATTAATGGGTCACCAAACCTCACCCAAACTTCGTAAAGTCTCATCATGGCTACTGGAATTTTGCACTACTGGAGGGTGCCCATTCTCCATGCCATATAAAAATTTATTGACACCATGCCAATCAACAAATACAATTTCTCAGCGAATCAATATTTCAGATTCAAAAAAATATCATATAGAATTCCAATGAATACAAAAATTCAACATAATTGCAAATAAGACATGAAACAAACGGAATACTCTCGGAAGAATTTTGGAGCATATTGTTTAAGCCCCGCACTTTAAAATCATCAAAAGAAACTCATAATATGTTCCCTCAAAATTCTAATCACACAATCGAATCTCGTTCTAGCCCAAACTCGAGAAAATACCAAATAAGATGGAGGATCCATTTCTGAATAAAAATTAATTGAGAATTCTGATTTCAAAAATGTATTCTTCTCGAAAAGTTCATAAAGATATGTTCTTGAAGCGTCTTGAGAATACCCAGTTAATCTTGACAAATCTAGAGCTGAAAGTTGTGCAAAATGGGGCTAGTGTTCAGAGGTTGAAAGGCAATAATTTTGGAAAAGCCTTTTGGTTGAAAAGTTGTGAAAGAAGCTATTTGAAGAACCCAACCACATATTAGTTTTTATTTACAATGATTAGGAGTTCTAATTCTAATAGAATTATATTTAAAATACAATGGGTTGCCCGTTAGTCATGGCCCAGAACTTTGAGAAACATTTTTTTTTATTTCCCATTTTATCTTCGATTTTCATTTCGATTAAAATTCTACTTTTCAATAGTAAAACGCATCATTTTTAATTAGTAAAATTTATTAAATTCCAAAATTTTATTTTACCCAAACATCCGAATTAATTTAAATAATACCTTTTAAATTTTACGGCGTGTTACATTCTTCCCCACTAGCACGGGAATTACGTCCTCGAAATTCAATGAATCCTAACGCTCAAAATGGTTCACGAACATCTACCCATAAAGACCACGATTAGGCGCCCATACACCCAATCCAACTCGTACGAATTACTACACAATTCTATCTCCCAAGAATAATCACAACACTAAAGTCGTCAAATTTCTTTACATAACCAAAATTGATACTTAAGAAAACTAAAATTTGCACTAACAATCTCCAAAATAAATCTCGTCTCGCAAAATCAGTCATAACTATCCTCACATTCAGATTACTAGTTCTAACCTCAATTCCTACAATGTCCTCAATAAAATTTCTATCTCCAACGAAACACATCTAACCCGCATGCAAGACCCAAACCCAAAGACCCGAGGGTTGTCGTATACCTAAGCTATGAGATCATCCATAACACCACGCGGAAAAACACAATGCGCTAGTAGGATTAAAATTAAACTAAATCCTCAACAATTAGTATAGAGCATCTATATTCCACAAAATAAATATAATGAATACAAAATTTACACTTTTAAAGAAATTACAATTAAATTCCCCTCTAAACTAATTCTAAGCTCTCCAGTAAATCACAATATCAAGAAGCTATACAAAAATAATAAAACTCCTCCAAACTTTAAGCTCTAAAATAATCCAAATAATCCTTAGCATCCAAATCCACGCTAATCTGCCACTAAAAAAATACGGGAAAATACACAATATGGCAATAATATATGCTCACAAGTAATAACGGTGAATAATGCGAAACAATATGAATCCGCATATATGAATCAATTGCAATACTCAAGCATTGTACCGATTTTAATTTTTCAATAACACATCAATGGGTCACCAAGCCTCACCTCACCCATGTTTCGTAAAGTCTCATCGTGGCTACTAGACTTTTGGACTATTGGCGGGTGCCCATTATCCGTTCCATATAAAAATCTCATGACACCATGCCCATCAACAAATACAATATCCCAGCGAATCAATATTTTAGATTCGAAAAAATATCTCATAGGATTCCAATGAATACCATAATTCAACATGAGTCAAATAATACATGAAACGAACGGAATAATGACCAGAGAATTTAGGAGCATATTGTGTAAGTCCCATACCTAAAAATTATGGAAATAAACTCATAAGATTCTGTCTCAAAATTCTTATCACACCCCTACATTCCTCTTGCAAAAATAATCAAATCTCGTTCCAACCCAAACTCGAAAAAATACCAAATAAGATAGAGTATCCATGTCTGAATAAAAATTGATTGAGAATTCTGCTTTCAAACATGTATTCTTCTCGAAAAGTTAATAAAGATGCGTTCTTGAAGCGTCATGCAAAAACCGAGTTAATATTAATAAATCTTGAGTTGAAAGTTGTGCAAAATTGGGTTAGGGTTTAGAGGTTGAAAGGGAATAATTTTGATGAAACCTTTTGGATGAAAAGTTGTGAAAGAGGCGATTTTAAGAACCCAACCACGTATTAGTTTTTATTTATAATGATTAGGAGTTCTAATGCTAATAGAATTCTATTTAAACTAAAAAGGTTCTCCCGTTAGTCACGGCCTAGAACTGTGATAAACATTTTTTTTAATTTCATAATTTTTCTGCGATTTTCATTTCGATTAAAATTCTACTTTTCAATAGTAAAACTCATCTTTTTTAATTACAAAAATTTAAAGAATTTCAAATTTTTATTTTACCCAAAAATCCGAATTAATTTAAATAATATCGTTTAAATTTTACGGCGTGTTACATACTTCCCCACTAGCACAGGAATTTCGTCATCGAAATTCGACAAAGCCTAACGCTCAAAATGGTTCACAAACATCTACCCATAAAGGCCACGACTAGGCGCCCATACACCAAATCCTACACGCACAAATTATAACTTAATTCTATCTCCCATGAATCATCACAACACTAATTAATCAAATTTCTCCACATCAGCTAAATCGATACTTACGATAACTAAACTATGCACTAACAATCTCCAAAATAAATCTCGTCTCCCAAAATCAATCATAAGTATCCTCACATACGGATCACTACTTCTAATCTCAATGCCTACAACGTCCTCAATAAAATTTCTATCTCCAACGAAACACATCTAACTCGCATGCTAGACCCAAACCCAAAGACCCGAGGGGTTTTGTATAACAAAGCTATGAGACCATCTGTAACACCCCGCGTAAAAATGCGATGCGCTACTACGACAAAAATTAAACTAAATCCTCAACAATTAGTATAGAGCATCTATATTCCACAAAATAAATATAATAAATCCAAAATTTATACTTTCAAATAAATTACAATTAAATTCCACTCGAAACTAATTCTAAGCTCTCCAGTAAATCACAATGTCAAGCTATACAAAAATAATAAAAATCCTCCAAACTTTAAGCTCTAAAATCATCCAAATAATTCTTAGCGTCCAAATTCACGCTAACCTGCCACTAAAAAAATATGGGAAAGTAAGCAATATGGTAAGGATAGATGCTCACAAGTAATAACGGTGAATAAAGCACAACAATACGAATCCCCATATATGAATCAAATGCAATAATCAAGCATTCTACCAATTTTAATTTTCAATAACACATCAATGGGTCACCAAACCTCACCCAAGCTTCATAAAGTCTCATCGTGGCTACTGAAATTTTGGACTACTGGAGGGTGCCTAATCTCCGTGCCATATAAAAATTTAATGACACCATGCCAATCAACAAATACAATTTCTCAGCAAATCAATATTTCAGATTCAAAAAAATATCTCATAGAATTCCAATGAATACAACAATTCAACATGAGTGCAAATAAGACATGAAACAAACGAAATACTCTCGGGAGAATTTTGGAGCATATTGTTTAAGTTCCGCACCTTAAAATCATCAAAAGAAACTCATAAGATTTTGCCCTCAAAATTCTGATCACACAATCGAATCTCATTCTAGCCCAAACTCGAGAAAATACCAAATAAGATGGAGGATCCATTTCTGAATAAAAATTGATTGAGAATTCTGATTTCAAAAATATATTCTTCTCGAAAAGTTAATAAAGATCCGTTCTTGACGCGTCTTGAGAATACCCAGTTAATCTTGACAAATCTAAAGCTGAAAGTTGTGCAAAATGGGGCTAGGGTTCAGAGGTTTAAAGGGAATAATTTTGGAAAAGCCTTTTGGTTGAAAAGTTGTGAAAGAAGCTATTTGAAGAACGCAACCACATATTAGTTTTTATTTACAGTGATTAGGGGTTCTAATGTTAATAGAATTGTACTTAAAATAAAATGGGTTGCCCGTTAGTCACGGCCCAGAACTGTGAGAAATGTCTTTTTTAAATTTCCCATTTTATCTTCGTTTTTCATTTCGATTAAAATTCTACTTTTCAATAGTAAAACTAATCATCTTTAATTACTAAAATTTATTAAATTCCAAAATTTTATTTTACCCAAAAATCCGAATTAATTTAAATAATACCTTTTAAATTTTACGGCGTGTTACATTCTTCCCCACTAGCACAGGAATTTCGTCCTCGAAATTCTATGAATCTTAACGCTCAAAACGGTTCACAAACATCAACCCATAAAGACCACAATTAGGCGCCCATACACCCGAATCCAACACGCACGAATTACCACTCAATTCTATCTCCCAAGAATAATCACAACACTAAAGTCCTAAACTTTCTTTACATCACCAAAATTGATACTTAAGAAAACTAAAATTTGCACTAACAATCTCCAAAATAAATCTCATCTCGTAAAATCAGTCCTAAGTATCCTCACATTCGGATTACTAGTTCTAACCTCAACTCCTACAATGTCCTCAATAAAATTTCTATCTCCAACGAAACACATCTGACCCGCATGCTAGACCCAAATCCAAAAACCCGAGGGTTGTCGTATACCTAAGCTATGAGATCATCTGTAACACCTCGCGCAAAAACACAATGAGCTACTAGGATTAAAATTAAACCAAATCCTCAACAATTAGTATAGAGCATCTATATTCCACAAAATAAATATAATGAATCCAAAATTTACACTTTTAAAGAAATTACAATTAAATTCCCCTTTAAACATATTCTAATCTCTCCAGCAAATCACAATGTCAAGAAGCTATACCAAAATAATAAAAGCCCTCCAAACTTTAATCTCTAAAATCATCCAAATAATCCTTAGCATCCAAATCCACGCTAACCTGCCACTAAAAAAACGGAAAAATACTCAATATAACAGTAATATATGCTCAGGAGTAATAACGGTGAATAATATGCAACAATACGAATCCGCATATATGAATCAATTGCAATACTCAAGCATTGTACCGATTTTAATTTTTCAATAACACATCAATGGGTCACAAAGACTCACCTCACCCACGTTTCGTAAAGTCTCATCGTGGCTACTAGACTTTTGGACTATTGGAGGGTACCCATTATCCGTTCCATATAAAAATCTCATGACACCATGCCCATCAACAAATACAATATCCTAGCGAATCAACATTTTAGATTCGAAAAATATCTCATAGGATTCAATGAATACCATAATTCAACATGAGTCAAATAATACATGAAACGAACGGAATAATGACCAGAGAATTTAGGAGCATATTGTGTAAGTCCCATACCTCAAAATCATGAAAATAAACTCATAAGATTCTGCCTCAAAATTCTTATCACACCCCTACATTCCTCTTGCAAAAATAATCAAATCTCGTTCCAACCCAAAGTCGAGAAAATACTAAATAAGATAGAGTATCCATGTCTGAATAAAAATTGATTGAAAATTCTTCTTTCAAAGATGTATTCTTCTTGAAAAGTTAATAAAGATTTGTTCTTGAAGCTTCTTGCAAAAACCCAGTTAATTTTGATAAATCTTGAGTTGAAAGTTGTGCAAAATTGGGTTAGGGTTTAGAGGTTGAAATGGAATAATTTTGGAGAAGCCTTTTGAATGAAAAGTTGTGAAAGAGGCGATTTGAAGAACCCAACCACGTATTAGTTTTTATTTATAATGATTAGGATTTCTAATGCTAATAGAATTCTATTTAAACTAAAAAGGTTCGCCCATTAGTCACAACCCAGAACTATGAAAAAAGTTTTTTTTAATTTCCCAATTTGTCTCCGATTTTCATTTCGATTAAAATTCTACTTTTCAATAGTAAAACTCATTATTTTTAATTACTAAAATTTAATGAATTCCAAATTTTTATTTTATCCAAAAATCTGAATTAATTTAAATAATACCTTTTAAATTTTATGGTGTGTTACATACTTCCCTACTAGCACAGGAATTTCGTCCTCGAAATTCGACGAAGCCTCAAAATGGTTCACAAACATCTACCCATAAAGACCACGACTAGGCGACCATACACCCAATACGACATGCACAAATTACTACTTGATTCTATCTCCCATGAATCATCACAACACTAAAGTCCTCAAATTTCTTTACATCACCTAAATCGATACTTACGACAACTAAAATTAGAACTAACAATCTCCAGAATAAATCTCGTCTCCCAAAATCAGTCCTAAGTATCCTCACATACGGATTACTAGTTCTAACCTCTATTCCTACAATGTCCTCAACAAAATTTCTATCTCCAACGAAACACATCTAACCCGCATGCTAAACCCAAACCCAAAGACCCGAGGGTTGTCGTATACCTAAGCTATGAGATCATCTATAATACCCCGCACAAAAATGCACGGCGCTACTAAGATTAAAATTAAACTAAATCCTTAACAATTAATATAGAGCATCTATATTCCACAAAATAAATATAATGAATCCAAAATTTACACTTTCAAAGGAATCACAATTAAATTCCCCTCGAAAATAATTCTAAGCTCTTCAATAAATCACAATGTTAAGTTATACAAAAATAATAAAAGTCCTCCAAGCTTTAAGCTCTAAAATACTCCAAATAATCCTTAGCATCAAAATCCACGCTAACCTTCCGCTAAAAAAATACGGGAAAGTAAACAATATGGAAAGAATATATTTTCACGTAATAACGCTGAATAAAGCAGAACAATACGAATCCACATATATGAATGAAATGCAATACTCAAACATTCTATCAATTTTAATTTTCAATAACACATCAATGGGTCACCAAGCCTCACCCAAGCTTCGTAAAGTCTTATCGTGGCTACTGAAATTTTGGACCATTGGCGGGTGCCCATTCTTCGTGCCATATAAAAATCTCATGACACCATGCCCATCAAAAAATACAATATCTCAGCGAATCAATATTTTAGATTCAAAAAAATATATCATAGGATTCCAATGAATTCATTAATTCAACATGAGTCAAATAACACATGAAACAATCGGAATACTCTCAAGAGAATTTAGGAGCATATTGTGTAAGTCCTGTACGTCAAAATCATAAAAAAAACTCAAAATATTTTGCCTCAAAATTCTTATCACACCCCAATGTTCCTCTCGCAAAAGTAATCAAATTTTGTTCTAGCCTAAACTCGAGAAAACACCAAATAAGATAGAGTATCAATGTCTGAATAAAAATTAATTGATAATGATCCATTCTTGACGCGTCTTGTGAAAACACTATTAATCTTGACAAATCTTGAGTTGAAAGTTGTGTAAAATGGGGCGAGGGTTCAGAGATTGAAAAGGAATAATTTTGGAGAAGCCATCTGGTTGTAAAGTTGTGAAAGAAGCGATTTAAAGAACCCAGACACCTATTAGTTTTAATTTATAATGATTAGGAGTTCTAATGCTAATAGAATTTCATTAACTAAAAAGGTTCGCCCGTTATCCACGACCCAGACCCGTGACAAACTTTTTTTTAATTTCCCATTTTGACTCCGATTTTAATTTCGATTAAAATCCTACTTTTTAATAGTAAAACTCAACATTTTTAATTATTAAAATTTAATAAATTCCAAAATTTTGTTTTACCAAAAAATCCGAATTAATTTAAATAATACCTTTTAAATTTTACGGAGTGTTACAGGATGATCCGATAGTCATGGGTCTATATCTATATTTATATTGATTTAACCCATTAGTGAGGGTTGTAAATATGACCCAGTAGCCTCAGGTCGATATGTATATTTGTTTATTTGATTCAACCTATTAGCGAGGGTTATATATGATTGAATGCTTTATGAGCAATGCACACCATGCGTGAGTGCTCGTGCTGATAGTACTATGAGTGAATCCATTAAGGGTTGCATGCAAAGTCAACCACGATGGTGCCTCGATCAGTAGATGAGTAATTTATGGTCATTTTACCCTTGGGTCCTATGTCTAAGTATATATGTGCACCGAAAGGGTTTCACGGAGAGAGTTCATCGTATAGTCTTGAGTATGGTAGTCTTATGTATGACGTGTTTGCATAGAGATTTATCCTTTAATCGTGTCGAGGTCTTAGGTTTGGGGTGGCCTAAGACTATACCTAGTACGCATAAGTGATCCCCGAAGGCGTTAGGGATTGGCCTTCATTATGTGAGGGTGTGGAAGAAGACCATTTATTTGTACTTGTCGGGGATTGTATCCATGTATGGATGTTAGATGGGAGATTGTCTTTATCCTACCTTATGTGATTATATGTTGTGGTATTAGGGATAGTCGTACCGATGTATATGTTATACTAGATATGTTTAAGACTTATAATATGTATGCCTACCTTCATACTTATGACTCGAACTTGTGTATTACGTATACTAGAGACATGTATATTACATTATTAGCGGGAGATATCCTAGTATGGATAAACTTGAGATATAAACATGTTATTAGACTGAGATGTGCCTTAGGTTTGAGACCTTAATACATCATATGATTCAAAATGAAATAGATTAATCTAATGTTGTAATGATAAGGATTAAAGAATGAAGATGTAAATCTTTAATCACATGGGCTACATATGGATTCGGGATTTAAAACCACATGTTATTTTAGGTTGTTGGGTTGGGGTATTAATAATTTAAAATTACTAAAATATGAGAGGAAGATGTGTAGCTATAATGTGGCCCGAATTCAGTTGTAATCTTATTTAACGTAGGCTCGCTATTTATGTATTTATTATATCTATTTTCATAGGTCTTATTTTGCGGTGGTTCCTGTAAACCGAATTCATTATTGTCACATCTATAGCGACGTTCCATTCATTACTCCTAGGTTATAGGAGGTAATAAAGTGTATTTCATCCTCTTCTTATATTTTTAGTTTTAGTTAGTTTGTATATATGGTTCTTGTATATAGATATTGTATGAGATACATTTTATATTTCGGTGTTGGTTTACTTGTATTAGCCGTGATTGGTATCAGATTTGGATTTATTTTATTCATTATTTCATTATCTTGTTATTGCTTATTCGGTTTTAGTTATTTCATATGCTAAAAATCTTACCAAAGATTTTTTATTCCCGTGATTTTTATATTAGACCTAATCAATCTATTTATGGATTTTGCGGGGTGTCACAATAAGTCAATGTCATTTAACGAGGCCAAGGTTTCTAAGTAATAAACATGAATGTTGAAGTTCCTCAACAACAATTTTATGTTCACAAATTTAAATGAATTGAGTATATTCCTTACTTTTTTTTGGATGTCATTCTAAGATTTTGCGCTTCATATTTTCCTCGCTGGAAACCAACCGTGAATTAAAAAAAATTCTGACATCCTTTCCACCATTTATGTTTCATTTTAGATACCTACTTTAATTCTTCATACTCTACTCTGTTGTTCCATTCAAATCCCATTTTTTCTACTTGTTCAATCATGTATCATTGTGGCACAATAAGAACTATCTTACTCCGCTTAAACTTTCGTTAGAGCCTCCATAAATAAATAATTTCCAACATGACAACTAATCTTAGAGGATGAACAAAGTTCTTCCCCCAATATGGACATCAGATATCTCATGTATTAGGCTAGATTGGATAATCTCCTCTTTAGGCTTCTGAAATAAACCAAGACTTTCCCTTCAATGGAGTTCTATGTTCATTACTATTACTAAACTATGTCAACTTTAATGACCATTTAGTTATTCGGTTAATAAGGTTTGCGTTCTTCAAACCTATTTTAAGAAAAAATAAGTAAGTTCAATTATGTAGTGAACGTCAAAATAGTGACTTTGATTTCTGAACGGCATAACCAATGACAATCCAACTTCTTTGTTATCATGTACATGCACTGTATGTCCAAAATAGTATGACTTATATAGTAAATGGGTTTCTTCTCTCCATACTCTAACAAAACTAGTGCCATCCTGGTAGCTTGCTCCAAATTAACAAGTATAAGTGGAGTTTCTCACCACTTTTTGACATTGACAGCATGGGTAGGGAACCCAAGTGGTGAGTAATCACCTCTAATGCATCATCACATTCCGTTGTCCAAACTATGACAATTGCCTTTCTAAGAACCTATAATAATGACCTGAAATTAACTTATGATTGGAAAATGAGTCAACTACAAGATGAAAGTATTCTAGTCACTTGTTGGACCTCAAATGATAGCCAGTCGATTAACTTTGTGTAATGCCTTTATTTGGTAAGGATTTTCCTTCTCGCCTCTATAAGTTACCAAATATTATAGGAAATTTATTGATCTTAATCCTAAGGATAATTTGGAGGTATTCACCTTCATCTTATAGGTTTTCAAAATCTAAAATGTCTTGGATAGGTTGGTTATGTTTATGGTGTTTTTATATAGGATGTTTATTTAATTGAATTTACTATACATTGGATGGTAGGTTAAAGTTGCCCAATGATACTAGAGATAATTTTAAACTTGTTAGGTTACTCATTTCAAATGAATAGGATATTTTTAATATCAATTATTTTTTCTCTCCTAGAATCATTAAAGATATAGTGAGAACACCTCTTTCGAGAGTGACTCCTAGAGATGATAAACCGAGTTAGAATCCTAACCCGAATGAGAAATTGTCTATCAAGTCTTGTTATCTCTCTCTTATAGACATTGTCACAAACACCCCGACTTATAACAATTGGAATAATATTTGGAAATTAAAAGTCCCCCAAAAATAAAAGTTTTTATTTGGTTAATCATGCATGGTGAAGTTTTAACAGACCACCATAGAATTGTTAGGGGACTTACTAATAATGTGAATTGTGAAATTTGCCATAATATTGAGGACATAAACCATGTACTTTATGGTTTCCACATAGCACAAGAAACATAGCAACATCTCACTCCTAATCATATTGAGCATAGAGGTGCGTATCCTAATTTTCACGAATGGCTTATGGATTATCTTTAGAATCTCATTGATAAAGGTTGGCATATTATTTTTATTGCTTGTATGTGGAAAATTTGGAAAGCCATAATTTTTTCATTTTTAAAAAAAAATGTATGGCCCCGTACGTGATTGCTTTTCCTAGCCAAATGTACATAATGGATATTATGGCAACTTTGGGGCAATAAAGTAATCAAGCACGGGTGAGCCAAAGTCTTTTAATTTCTTAGGTGTTTCCCGTTTTAGGTGGCATAAAAGTTAACATGAACAGGACTTGAAATGAAACAACTAATAAAGGAGGATTTGGAGGCTTAGCAAGAGATGAGGATGGAGTATGTGTTAGAATTCTTTAAATAACAATCCTCCATAATATGCTCCATAATTATATTAATACTAAGAGTCACTTTGGTCAATGAAAGGGTAATCCAAATACAAAGAGTCAAAATGGATCTTGGGTATCTACCTTGATGGGAAGTTGAGATTAAGTGAATATCGAAGATTTACTCTTGTACCCACCTATAAATAAATGATTGGTTTTCCATCATTTAGACATAGTAAAAATAACATAATGATATTATAGGATAAATGGAGGAAAATGTAAATTCTCAATGAGAGTTATATTCATAATAGTGTTTGGACCATAGAGGACGATCTAACTGTTCGAATATGTTGAAACTGGAAGACGGTATTACCAAAGATAAGATGAAGATGTAATTCGAAGATCAGCCCGATCGGACATCGTTAAGGTCGACTACTTCTCTAATATTTTCAATTCTGACATGATGGATGTATGTATGTAATTATAATATCATTTTATGTTATGCATAATAATTATATGTGATAATTGTATTGATCAAAGATCCTAACTTTGAATATACATAACATTTTTTATGATTAAAGAACAAATAATATGTATAATCAATATTCATGTGTTAGATTTATCGATCCATATAAAACTGTTAGTTACGTGTTCTTTTGTTTATGTTTACATGAGGTATTAGAGCTTATGTATCTGAACTCATGATTTTGCATTAAGAGTTTTTGCCTATAAAAGAATCCGGCTAAAAAATTGATAAATTACAGAATCTTTTTAAGTACGTTTTCGACGACAATTTTTTTCTTACTCAAAATTTTACAAAATTCGGATGCTCACGTGGAAACATTGGAATAAACAAAATCCATTGTAAACAATGGGTATCACCTTATCTCGGTGATTTGACACCGTTTAGACCCCAAAATATGCATTTTTGCCAATTTTGGTGATAATATTAGCGCTAATAACTCTTGCTTAAAAATTTATTTCACGATTCTACAAATTGGAGTGATTCTGAAGAGATTAATTATGTTAGTATAGTGATAACTCAAAATTATTCAATTTTGAAAAAATAATTTATTTTCTCATATTTTATGGTATAAGTCACTACATTTATTTTTTATCATTAAATGATTATTTTAATATTCATGTTATGTATTGACCAAAAGTTTCAATACAAGGTTTTGAATATTTGATGTATGATTATGGGTTTGACGATAACATTTATGATAAATTAGATTATTGTGTGTAATCTATATTTAGTTGACCAAGGGTCCTAGTATAATTATAAATTAATGTTTTGACAAAGATATTTATATGATGTTATATTAGAAAAACATCAAAGTACCTTAATCCATAATTATAAATATTAGGTTATTATATATGCACATATATTTAAACCCTTGATTATTCATTAAGTTTTGCGTATAATATATTTTTGGGGAGTTGACTTTTACATATATTATGTAATATGTGTGTGTTTGTATGTTTCATGAAAGTAATTTTTTTTTTGCACACTCCATTAATTAAATATTAAAAGAGCAATTAAGGATAAACCAACTTATGATCTATATGAATGCAACCAAATAAATTATTTGGTATATATGTATAATCATATAAAAGAAAATTTCATAAGATGAGATTGTTAAGTTTCAAAATTTTAATTACAAAATTAAAATTGGATTTAGTTCCCTTATTGTGATTTTATTTTATGATAATTTAATTATATCCTTAAATTTGCTTATTTTATAAAACTATAAATCTAAAATTTTAAGACGTTTTCTGTAACAGTTTTCTTATACCACTAATAAGAAATAATTGAAATTAAAATTACTGACTAACTCAGAATTTCATGATTTTGGATATCAATCTGAAACGACCTAATGAACGAAAGTCACCATTATTGGTGATTAATGTTTTTTTGGCTATCTGAGCACATTTGAGTCTTCAAACCTTAATTTCTCATATTTGGTAATAAAGTTGACAATTATTTCTTTCTCCAAATTATTTTTAAATTCCTTTTATCAGATATTATTTTAAAAGTTTTCTTAACACTTTCGTAGTGATTACTCAAATTTTTTCGTTGTTGAAAATTGAGTTTCTCCTTTTTTTGTGTTTTAATAACTACATTACTTGTCCTACTTATTTAACTATAATAATATTCATATTATGTGATGTTTTTTATTTAAACCAAATATTGTTATGAATATTATATTTATGGTTAAGATTTTGACATTAATATTCATATTATGTTATATTAGGTGTCCATCAAAGTGTCATAGTCTATAATTATAAATATTAAATTATTGTAAGTATTAAATTATTGTGTATAAATTTGGTTATCTGAAGGTTCAAATATAATTATGAATGTTAGATTTTTAATGCGATGTTGATGTAACTTGTTCAAGATTACCCAAAGGTAAAAATACGATTATTAAATGAACATTTACAAGTATTTATTTTTGCATCAATTCAACCTCGAAGGATTTATATTTTTCACTAGTATTTACATGAAGTTTAGTTAGGTGCTCAAATTACTCTAAAATTGTAAATATTATTTTAATGTATATGCTTATCATGTTTAATATGACTTATGGAATATTTAAAGCATGCCTTAATATTTTCTTTTAAACATTTAAATCATAATTAGGTCAAGATTCCACCAAAGTGTTCTAATTTAATAAACTGTAAATGCTGAATTTTGTGATAACATTCAAACACTATGTTTTGGTTACTCCAAAAAGTTCGAATATGGTTTTTATTATCCGAATTATTAATGATTTCATTATGATTAAGACGTTGTGATTTGGTTTCTCCAAAGAGTCCGGTTGTAATGGTGAAATTAATATTAAGGGATAATGTGTTTGTATATTATGGTTGGTATCGGTTACTCCAAACAGTCCATAACCTTCCTTAATCTATAAGCACATTGTCCATTTGTGCCTTTTAAAAACATTAAGGCTTGTTGAAATTATTATACAATCCATAAAATAATCTAAAATTCATATATTGGATAGTTTGGTTGCCACCAAAGTGACCCGATTAATATACTTACGAATATTAATTTAAAGATAAAAGTGGTAGTAATAACTCATCCTATTTATATATGTAAAGATATTAATGGAGTATATTTGGTTTATTTTATCAAACATGATAATTGTAGAAGGGTGTCTATCAATAAAGAAAACCAAATAAAATAAAAATGCTTTTTTTATTAATGACATCCGAGAGGTGCCCGCGAGAGTTACTACAGCAATGACATTCGAGAGGGTCAGCGCCACTGAAAGGGTCACTGCAGTAATGACCCTCGAGAGGTTCCTCGCAGGGCTTACCACAGAAATCCAAGATTGAGAAGTGCCACTACAATGGTCAGCGCCACTGCAAGGGTCACTGCAGTAATGACCCTCGAAGAGGTGCCTCGCAGGGCTTACCACAGAAATCCAAAATTGAGAAGTTCCATTATAAGGGTCAGCGCCACTGCAAGGGTCACTGCAGTAATGACATTCGAGAGGGTCAGCGCCACTTCAAGGGTCAGCGCCACTGCAAGGGTCACTGCAGTAATGACCCTCGAGAGGCACCTCGCAAGGCTTACCACAGAAATCCAAGATTAAGAAGTGCCACTGCAAGGGTCAGTGCCACTGTAGGGGTCAGCGCCACTGAAAGGGTCAGCGCCACTGCAAGGGCCACTGCAGCAATGACATTCGAGAGGCTTAGCGCCACTTCAAGGCTCCGCGCCATTGCAAGGTTCACTGCAGTAATGACATTGGAGAGGTGCCTCACAAGGGTCACCGCAGACAGCCAAGATTGATAAGTGGCACTACAAGGGTCACCGTCACTGCAAGGGTCACTGCAAAAATGTTATTCGAGAAGTGCCACTACAAGGGTTCCGGTAGAAACTCATATTGAGAAGGAACCCACCCAGAGTGGCAAGGATGAGGGAGTAGCTACCACGAGCAACTCCTCATAATGAAATCTCAGTCTTTAAATGAACAATAATATTAACACTTTACTTTCTTGTACAGGTTGCCTAGTTGAGCAAGCAGGGCTCGAACAGGTGCGTTGGGACCTCCTGGGAGTTTTGGCTTGGCGGCTAAGGGACAAGGTATGTTGAGCAAGCTCAACCACTTAGCACTATAGGATTGAGAGAATACTAGTAGGAAGACCCAAAAGTCACTCAAGACTACACACACTTCACACTTGGTCACAAGTGAAGTGAGCAGCTAAAGAGCTGGCTACTCACAAGAAATAAACTGTTTATAAGAAAATGACTTTTCCAGAAGAGGGGGTCCTCAAGGTCCCTCTCAAGAAAAACAACATTTTTAGAGGAAAGGAGTCCTTAAGGTCTCCTCTCTCAAGATTTGCAAAATTGCACCACAAGTTACCGTTTCAAAAGATAATTACCAAATCTGATATTTTGTCTCCATTAGGGGACATATGTGCTTTTTGACTTTTGGTCGGTGCCAGGTGGCGCCTGCAGGGGGGACAGGCAGGCTGCCTATAGGTAGGGACAAATGTTACACTTCAGACATTGTTCCCCACCAACTCTCTTAATTTTGGCGCCCAAAAAATGCCAACTCACCCCTAACGCCCTAGTATAAATAGACCTCTGGGAAAGGTCAAGAATATACAATAGAAATTGCACTGTCACTCTGCCAAAATATCACCAGACCTACCTAAGTATTCTCTCCCTGCTCATTCTCTTAGTGCTGACTGCCTTGTTCCTTCACTCCCCACTGACAGCCATCACTCTTAGTTGTTTCCCCTGAGAAAATTACTATTTTTGCTGTGAAAGTTCATCTTCTTACAGGGAGTGAGTTGAAGTTTGAGTTCCATTGTTACCAAAAGGAGAAGTTTTCTTCAGAAGTTTCACCAGGAGACCTTAAAGACCTTGCAGGTAGTGTCCATTGAAGTGGGTCACGCCTAACCCTTTCCATTTATTCATAGACCCCAGTCTCACTACCCTCCTACATTTGGCGACTCTGCAGGGGAGGTATCCTCACTTTCATGGACAAAGAAGGTTTCAATGTCTCTAAGCAGTTGTTTTTTTAGGACATTCCGTTTGGTAATGGAGCTCACAATGACCAGACTACTCAGGAAGAAGTGGTGGTGATCGGAGCCAAGGTGCCTGCACCTGAGGGAGGGCAAACTAGTTCTCCGGCAGTGGCTCCAATGGCAGGTATGAATCTTATGGCAATGTTTTTTTGACTTTTTAGAGAAAAACAACGTGGTTCTATAAAGCTTGGGTCAAGGTTGTGTGACACCTACTGCTGCCCCTTCTAGAGGGGTAGCCACTCCTATTACGATTCCGGCGGAGACGACTCCATCTCGAAAGGTGGCGCCGGAGCAGGTCCTGGCACCAACAGGTTCTCCAGCTGCTAAAAGCACGTGTTTGGAGGAGTCACCCTCTAAGGCTGTTACTATGGAAGACGTGAGGAAGCTCCTCTCCTCCTCTCAGAGAGAGGGTTCCCACCTATACGAGGAGTTACAAGACCCCTATCCACAGGAAGTAAGTGAGAAGCCATACCCTGAGGGGTATATTCCACCAAAATTTGTCAAGTTTCGCGGAAGGGGGGAGAACCCTAGAGAGCACGTGAAGAGGTTTATCGAGTACCTAGGAGTACATGCTGGCGACAAGAACCTGAGTGTGAGGGAGTTCTCTAAGACTCTCACTGGGAAGGCTTATACATGGTATTCCCACTTGGCGCCTAACAGCGTCCCTACTTGGTAAGAGATGCACAGGCAGTTCCTCCAGAAGTTTTTTATAGCGGAGGACGAATTTACACTGAGGCACCTGGCACAAGAGGTCCAGAAGCCAGGAGAAGATTTGATGCACTACATCAAGCGATTTCGTGAGAGGGCCTTAGATGTCCACGAGGACGTGGCGGAGGCCAGGTTACTACAGATATGTGTGGAAGGACTCTTAAAAGAGTACAAGCTGCACTTGATCAACGAAACTAGAGATGGAACTTTAAGAGAATTCACCAGGGCCGCTAGCAACATAGCTATGATAATCAAACCAAGAGCCCCGGGTTGAAGGACGCAAGTTCCACTGACTCCCGGGAGGTTTCAAGTTTCGAGGAGGCAAGCGGCTAACTATGTGGACGGGAGTAACAAAGGGAAGAAGGGAGGCTCTGGGGCTAAGACTGACAGTCCCGGCAACAAGAGAAAATTTGGGGAAGATGCCTCGTCGCCACTACCATGCAGCGTAGCTGAGGCTATGGATTGTTACCGCACCTTAGTGCGAGAAGGTGTAGCAGGACCTCCCCACCTAAAAGGAGAAACCCCCACTGCAGCTGACAAGGCCAATCCAAAGTACTGCGAGTTGCACCAACGAGTGCAGCACTCTACCAAAGATTGTTACTACTTGCGAAGGATCATTGGCGAGCAGATGGCCAGCGGTACCTTGCAGATACCCCCTATGGACGTTAACGAGAACCCACTTCCTGCGCATCACTTTGGCACCGCCAACATGGTAGTTGCCTACCGCGAAGAAGCTACAAGAAGTCTTATAAAGTGAGAGAGTGGCGAGCAGTTATGCGAGGAGTTAGAAAATCTATCACTGAGCAGAATTGAGCTAGAAAGAAAGCAAGAGGAGTGGTTCTTCACTCCGGAACAAGAAAATGGAAGTGGGGAAGTTGAGGAAGTGACTCTCTCAGAAGGTGAGGTAGACATCATTCTTGCTCTAGATAAGGGAGGGACCTATGAAGCGGAGTACGTTTGCAATTCCCAGACGTACGAGGTAGACTTAGACTCTGAATGTGAGGCCATAGAAAGGAGACTCAAGTTCAAGTGGTTTTTTTACCAGATAGGGGTGAAGTACGACACAAGGGTGTCCATCACGAGGAAAGCCTTGGAGACAGTGCAGCAGCGGGGAGACCCTTCGCTAAATTGGCAGGGGCCAATCGGAAGGATGATTAAGAAGTATACTTCTGAAGTGGTGTTTTCAGAGGCAAATAGGTTGGTGCCTTACTTCCACAATCGCTCGTTGTATGTCACAACCATGGTTAATGGAGTCTCATTTCCCAGGGCGTTGATGGATGGAGGAGCATCCATTAACATCATGCCCATCAGTACATTATATGAAATAGGAATTGACCAGGAGAAGGTGGTTCCGGTACCACTTGTAATTTCCGGATTTGACAACGCCGGAATGCAGTCTGTTGGATACGTGAATGTGGGAATCAAGTTGGGAAATTTCACCTCCCACATCAAATTTCACGTTATTAATGCTAACACCAGCTACCAATTACTCATTGGAAGGGTATGGATGCACACTCATGGCATAGTGCCTTCCACCTACCATCAATGCGCGAAGGCAAACATTAGAGGTACAGAGATAGTGATTAAGGCCACACAGAGACCCTTCGCCATTGAGGAGGCCCACCTAGTGGACGCTTCCTTCTACACCGAGTTAGATGAGGAAAGAAAGGCCTCTGCAAGAAAACTAGAAGGAATCAAGGTAGCTGAGGGAAGGGTTCCGCAGAAGAAGTCCGTTCATGACCGTCTAGGTGGGAGGATAATCCCCCACATGGCCAAAGGCAAGAGGAAAGTAGAGGAGGTAGCTAGACCCCCTCGAACTTGCAAGAAGGTGGTCTTACCCGATGGAAAGATCATCTACCATTTATAGCGGTCTGCGCGGGCGGTGTTCTGGGATGAGAGCATCGACCCGACGCCCGAAGGTTTTATCATTGATGAATCCCATATCATTGAGCATGTTGAGGAACCAGAAGAAGCGCCAGAGTGCATGCAAGACGGACCCAGAAAGCAGCTGCAAGAATTAGAGGAAATCAAGTTGGGGCCAGAAGAGGGTGAGAGTAGACCCATTCTAATCTCCAAGTGCCTAGAACCAAGACAGGGGGATGAGCTCATCGGGCTACTTAAAGAGTTCACTAATGTATTTGCTTAGAAGTACACGAAGATGCCAGGAATAGACGCAGAAGTGAGCTCTCATAGATTGAACATCCTTCCCAATGCCCTTCTGGTAAGGCAAGCCACACGCACTTACAAAGCAGACCTTGATTTGAAGATAAAAGCTAAGGTGGAGAAGTTGTTAGCGACAGGGTTCATCAAGCATATTCAGCACCCCATATGGCTATCCAGCATAGTGCTAGTGGCAAAGAAAGACAAGAGCCAAATCAAAATCTGTGTAGATTTTCATGACTTGAACAGGGCGTGCCCTAAAGATGAATTCCCACTACCCAGCATAGACAGCCTGGTGGATGCCACAGCGGGACATGAGAAGTATAGCTTCATGGACGGGTATGTTGGTTATAACCAGATTAAAATGGACCCTGCTGATGCGGAGCAGACTGCCTTCCGCACGCCGTTAGGGAACTTTCATTATACAGTCATGCCCTTTGGATTGAAGAACGGTGGAGCCACATACCAGCGGACCATGATGGCAATTTTTCATGACTTATTTCATGATATACTAGAATTCTATGTGGATGATCTGGTGGTGAAGTCTAAGAAAGAAAGCAAGCGTATTCAGGATCTCAGGAGAGTATTCGAAAGGTGTCATCAATATAAGATGAGAATGAACCCCTCAAAGTGTGCCTTTGGGGTTACTGCAGGGAAATTCTTAGGTTTTGTGGTAAATAGACAAGGGGTGCAAGTGGATGCAGAGAAGATGAAAGCCATTATGATGATGCCACCACCCAAGAGTCAGAGGCAACTTAAGAGCTTCCTGGGAAAGGTATCCTACCTGCGGAGGTTTATACCTGCACTGGCAGAAGTAACTCATCCGTTCGTGCCTCTACTAAAAGACAAAGCCAAGTGGGTTTGGGGAGAGATACAGGAGAAAGTGTTCGAGAAGATTAAAGAAATCCTAGCCTCTCCATGCACGATGATTCCCCCCGAATCCGGAGCGCCGCTGCTGCTCTACCTTACTTCTACAGAGAGATCAATAGGGGGCCTCTTGGCGTAAGAGAAAGAAGGAGTAGAAAAGCCGGTCTATTACCTGTCAAGAGTAATCTCTGGAACAGAATCGAGATACACCAGCGTTGAGAGACACTTCCTGGCATTGGTATTTGTGGCCCAGAAGTTGAGACACTATCTTCTAGCCTTCACAGTTCACCTAGTCACCAAGTGTGATCCCATCAAGTACCTCCTCGCGCAGACTATACTCGTGGGACGAGCAGCAAGGTGGTTTTTGATCTTGTCAGAATATGACCTAAAATGTGTAGTGCCCAAAGCCATTAGAAGCCAAGCAGTAGCAGATCTGCTGGCCCACTTCCCAAGTGGGGTTTTTGAACCACCTAGTGAAGAGCTACCCGGAGAAAGTTTTCAAGCATGCATGGTGGAGGAGGTGAAGAAGTGGTTTATGGAGTTTGATGGTTCCAGTGCTTAAGGAACATGTGGAGCCGGCGTCATACTGTCAGATGGGAAGGAGAAGATTACTCTCTCTTTCAAGTTAGATTTTAAATGCTCAAATAATGAAGCTGAGTACGAAGCCCTCATTCTAGGGATGTTGGAAGCACTTAGAAGAGGGATCCGGGTATTGTGTATACGAGGGGACTCCAATCTGGTAGTAAGGCAGGTCAATGGAGATTTTTACCTTAAACATGCCAACTTAGCTCCGTACAGACACATCATCCAAAGACTGTTGGGACAGTTCTTAGAAGTAACTGTGGAGAGGCAGGCGCGAACGATGAACAGGCACCCTGACGCGCTCGCCAGCATAGCACAAAAATTGGACATGGAGGGGGCAGAAGCAACCATCACAGTGAGGCAGAGAATGGTATCCACTACTGTAAAATCCTTATTCCCAAGTAACGAGCCAGAAGATTGGAGGCGTCTGGTGGAGAAGCAACTTAAAACTAGAGAAAGGACAATGAAAATATTAGAGTTAGCCACCTATCATGTGCTGTAAGGAACTATCTACTTTAAAAGTCCTAGAGGGTTTCTGGCAAGGTGCGTAGGGGAGCAAGAAGCCAAGGAGAGGTTAATAGAGATGCACCAAAAGCACTGCGGAGATACGGATATCCCCCTTTACAGACGACTGCAGCGAAGCAGGTATTATTAACCTGCCATGAGCATAGAAGCGGCCCGCTTACAACAAAGTTGTTTAAAGTGCCAAGCTAATTTTGACCAGCCGACGGAGGCTAACTTTGTGGAAGCCTTCGAAGATTGGAGGCAGCCGTACCTAGCATATCTAAAAGATGGGGAGCTGCCCGCCGAGAGAGCGGATGAAATTTACCTTAGAAAAAGGATAGCCCATTTCTACTTGGTCGAGGGAGAGTTATATAGGAAGGGGTAAAATGAGAAGGCGCTAAGGTGAGTAGCCAAAGAGGAGGTGGAAAGGGTGTTGAAAGAAGCTCATGAGCCCTCCCACATGGGAGGAGCCAAGCTGTATGATCAACTAATGACATTGGGATACTACTGGTCGACCATGGAGGCTGACTCCATTGGGTATGTGAAAAAGTGTAAAGCATATCAAGTGCATGGAAACATGGTGCACGCTCCCTCCGTCAATCTATAAAGCTTGGCATCTCCTTATCCCTTCCACACATGGGCGTTCGACCTGGTGGGAAAGATCGCCCCAGCATCTCATGGCAAGGCCTTTATCATTGTGGCTATAGAATTGTACACCAAATGGGCGGAAGCCATTCCTTTAAGGAGAGTCACCGCCCAAGTGGTAACCCAGTTTATAAAGGAGTATATCATATGCAAGTTTAGTATACCAAAAGTGATACTAACGGATAACGGGAAGCAATTTGTATGCAAGGAGATGGCCCTCCTCACAGACAAGTATACGATTGTGCATAATAGCTCAACCATATCCTACCCCAAGGGCAATGGCCAAGCAGAGGCTACCAATAAGACCCTGATAAACATTTTGAAGAAAATGCTAGAGGACATGTCGGGAGCATGTGATGAGAAATTACCTATGGTGTTATGGGCCTACCGTACTTCAAAAAGAAATCCAACAAGATTCACTCCCTTCTCTCTAGTATATGGGATCGAAGCTGTCCTACCAGTGGAACTGGCGGTGCCTTCAGCCAGAATTTCTCTTAGCAATGGGCTCATCCCAGACCCAAGGCATGTGCAGCTGGAGGCGCTGGACGAGCATTGGGACAAAGCAAGAGAAAATTTCAAAGTCTACACTCAACAACTGTCCAGGGCCTACGAGAACTTAGTCAAGCCTAGAGAATTCTAAGTGAGAGATCTAGTCCTGCGAGCATCAACACACCATCTCCGTAGCATATCAGCATCAAAATTCAAACCCAACTGGGAAGGCCCTTTTGTCATCAGAGGAGTGGGGAAGTCAGGCTACTGCCAAATATCAGAACCAGAGAGTGATTGCCTCCAGTCCATCAACTGCAAGTGGCTGAATAGGTACTATGCTTAGTAATAGCTAACGAGTTTTGTTTGTGTTTTGCATGTCTGTAATGGATTTCGAGGATTGCTCCCATACCAGAAAAGTCTTTTTGTAAATTTTTTTTAGAGCAATACTACATTGTAAACAGCACACAAAAGTAAAGAAATGAAATAGCAACACTTTCAATCATTATTGATGTTTGCTTTGCTTACTCATTTATATATATATACACTCCCTATTAAGTTAGAAGAGAGTACAAAAAAAATCAGGAACTTTGCTCACTACACTTGGGATGTAAATCCATCCTAAGAGAAAGTATACTGAGCAAAGTCCCCCAGACATAAATTAATAGAAAATATAGTGGGAAGATTAAATTACTCCTCCTTAATATTACAAAGAACAATGAAACTCTTAAAGAGAATATAGAGCAAGGACCCCAAAGACTAGGGGCTAGCTAATTCAAATAGTTTTTTTTTAAATCAGGCTTTCGGGAAAGGGGTAGGGTTCACCCCCCTCTCCAACCTAGCCTCTACGACTATAAGTAGTAATATGCAGGAATACCCCCACAGGCAGGAGGGGCAATCCAAGAAAGTCGCATGCCAATACCTCACAGCTACAAGAGGTGCATTTTCGAAAAAATATACAATATGTTAATACATAACTTTTCATATTAATGCAAATACCCCGTTGTACATGGGGCAGTCACCAGTAGACTAAATGCTCACAGAAATTAGAGTAAGTCATATAAAACAAACAACCACAGTATAAAGGGAGAACAAAGGAAAAAGAGAGTGCAGAAGAAACAAAGTGTCTCATTCAGGAATGATAAGTGATGTACACATAGAATTCTGAGCACTACAAAGCAACAAGTAGCCTATCTGCTAGAAACTATAGAAAACAAATCATCGCGAGCGACGGCGCCGCCATATGACGGACCAGCCTCCCGCAGAAACTGTTCCTCCAACCTGATGAATTTAGCCTCGTCCTCCTCATCGCCAGACTCAAGTCTGGCAAGCTTCACCTGCAGTAGGGCGATCTGATTCCTGATTCTCGTAGCCTCAGCCTGCCGCTGCTCAACTCTGGACTGTCGGGAAGCGTGAAATCTCACTATCTTTCGAAAAGGAACACTCAGAAAAGGGCGAATCCACGCATCAAGCCAATCTAAACGAAAATGATAGAACTGCTGCAAGTAGCGGAGAGCATCCAATAACAGCAAAATGGAAGAGCTAGCCAGCTTAGCAGGGGAGGTAGCCAAGAACTCATGAACATGGCTGGCGAGAGCCCTCAGGTTGAAGGCCGTAAGACTGTCAACCTGAAGTATACTCTGAGAAGTGAATGTCTCGGGATGGTGCTCCAAGATGAGATCCAAGAGCTGACGCTCATGTAACCTGAATCGGCCTGGTAACTCCTCACGCCATAGCCTACTAGCAATAGTCGCAGCATCCTCTACTTCATCATCGCCATCGGAGTGGCGAGACCCCGCCTCAGAAGGAAGGAAAGAAGACTCTCCACCAGAATCAGCGTCACCGACCAAAGGAGTGAACTCAGAACTATGATCTCTCTCCATAGTCGCCCCACTACCAGTCTCCACAGCCATCGGAGCACCCTCATGCACCTGGAAACAATGAGATAAGGGTGAAATGGGAACGCTTGCACAGTATACGCAAGAAGAAAAAGGGGAATAGTAAAAAGAGGGGGTATGCTAGTTTAATACCTCTCTCGCAGTTGCCCCACTGCCAGACTCCACAGTCATCGAAGTACTCTCTTGCACCTGGAAACAATGAGACAAGGGTGAAATGAGAATGCTTACACAGTATACGCAAGAAGAAAAAGAGGGGAATAGTAAAAAGAGGGGGTATGCCAGTTTAATACCTCTCTCGCAGATGCCCCACTGCCATACTCCACAGTCATCGGAGTACTCTCATGCACCTGGAAACAATGAGACAAGGGTGAAATGAGAATGCTTGCACAGTATACGCAAGAAGAAAAAGAGGGGAATAGTAAAAAGAGGGGGTATGCCAGTTTAATACCTCTCTCGTAGATGCCCCACTGCCAGACTCCACAGTCATCGGAGTACTCTCATGCATCTAGAAACAATGAGACAAGGGTGAAATGGGAACGCTTGCACAGCATACGCAAGAAGAAAAGACGGGAATAGTAAAAGAGGGGGTATGCCAGTTTAATACCTCTCTCGCAGATTCCCCACTGCCAGACTCCACAGTCATCGGAGTACTTTCATGCCCTTGGAAACAATAAGAAAAAGGTGAAACGAGAACGCTTGCACAGTATATTCAAGAAGAAAAGAAAGGAAATAGTAAGAAGAGGGAGTATGCTAGTTTAATACCTCTCTCGCAGCTATCACACTCTCTGGCTCCACAAATATCGGAGCAATTTCATCAGGCTCCATAGTCATCGGAGCGACCTCTCTTACCTAGAGACAATGCAATAAAGGGGAAGATAGGAATGCTTGAGCAATTTAAACAAAATAATAAAGACATGAGAATGACATGAGGGAAGTAGATACCCTTATGCACTGTACCTGAATAACACCCTCCGTAACGATCAAAGGAGGAGGAGAAGAGGGTCCCATAGGGGCCGCAACACTGGTCGATGCTCCTGAAGGGGCTGTCTCAGTGACCAGTGCTTCTGAAGAAGCTACCTCAACCTCAGGCACTTTCGGAAGAACAAACTCAGCGACGGCGGGTGCGAGGGGTAGGCGAGGCTGCGAGTGACAAGAAAGGGCAAGAGGTAACAAATCACTTACCTCATGCATAATAAATACCTCAATTAAAAAGAGGGAGAGGGAAACTCCTAAAAAGGCACCACGGAGATATCTACCTGAAGGGGCGCAATAATAGGACAAACTGGCCCATGTATAGGGGCGGCTGAAGAGGCAATAGCAGGAGCCACACTCGAAACAGCGCTAAGGGATAACTGCAACAAAATAAAAGAGGGCTACGATAAGTACAGGCTGGATAGAGAAGAAATATATAACTAAGGAAATAAAAAGGTACCTGAGCCCCCTCCAAAAGGGAAGAGCGAAAAAGGACGGTCAGCAAAGTAGGGGCTGTGCTGATGGCCTGCAAAGAATGAAAATATGTTATTCATCGCACATTCGAGGAAAAAGAGATTCCATGCTTCAACAGAAAGGCCTGACCTGAAGAGTGGGATTGCTGGTTGAAGCCACAGTAAATATTGGGCCACGAGAAATTGCCTGAACCAGGGGTCTACCGTCCATAGATACACGGGTCCTAGGGATAGAAATCCTCCTCGAAGAGGATAAACCCGAGATGATAACGCCAGGTAAGGGAGGAGCCCCTCCCTGAAAAGAAAATCCAAAAGACATTAGGACTCTTATTGAAAGGAAACAAATATTCAAAAGTAAAAATACATACCTCAGATGAAGAGTCGTCCAGGGGCTCAGCTGCAGAAGTGCCCACCGCCGAGATAAGAGAAGATGAGGTGACAACGCCGGAAGATACGACCCTCTACGCATAGTAAATGGGTAAAATAAAAAAAAGAAGTAAAGAGAAAATGGCACAATGAAAGTTTTAAGAATAACGAGGCATACCTGAGGAGAAGGAGAAGCCACAAGGGTGGTCCTGGTGGCGGTAAAGTGCACAGATGAAAGCTGCAGGGAAATGACAGCGTACACAACCCAAATGTAATTAGAAGACTAACAAATTACAACAGATGATAAAAGAATTAAGGAGACAGCAAACCTCTCTAAAAAGGCCTCGGGAAGAAATGAGCATGGAGTTCCTCTCCCGCTGAAAGGGCGTCAGTCGTAGTGGGGGAGGAGGAGAACTACTTGCCTCTACGGAAATGACCTGCAAAATATGACAGAATGCTTTCATTAACAAATAAAAAAATAATGAGGGGGAAGAAAGAAAATCATATGCGAAAAAAAAATAGACGAGTAAAAGGTAAACGCTTATAGTAGTAGGGCGCGTGGTCTGGCCATAAGGGAGATGGGTGGGGCTAACTCCCCCATGAGAATGGGATGCCTCATCATCGCTAAAAGACTCTCTCGAGACTGATAATAAAGCATAAGTGTCAGTAGTGCTTTCGCTATGGAAACCCAGGCCGCCCATATCACCCGAAGAAGAACTATGGTTGTCATAGGAAGGGGTGCTTCCATAATCAACTAGTTCCTCTTCCAATGAAGGGGAGGGAGATAAAGAAACTCCGAGAGAACTAGTTCCACTAAGTAAAGAATGTCGTGATATAATACCTTCTATAATGGGAATATACATAACCCGTGCCTCCTGGGAAGCAAGGCTCGGTGAGGAGTAACCTTTCCCTTTTCACTACTTGGAAAGTCTCCCCCACCCCAAGATCGCCAGTATCGGACTCTTGATCCACCGTAGAGGAAGCAGTCATGCCAGCGCCATTTCCTTTCTTTTTTTTTGAATCCCGGGTCCTCACAGGAGAAGAGGGAGGAGAAGCGGTAGTAGCAGGAACAAAATTAGATACATCTGCGTCAGGGTGTTTCCTTTTGCTTGTAGTAGAGGTGCTCGCTTTCCCTCTGCTCTTTGGTTGGCTTCTAGACTTCACAGGGGGAAGCTCAGACAGCGGAGGTGGAAGTGACTCGTCAATGAGAGGTTTCACTAAAATGGGAATGGCCTGCTCTAAGGGTGGCGTGGGAGTGGTGCTGAGAAACCAAGGATCTTTCTGCGTCCGCCTGACCAAAAACTGAGCTTTGGTGTATTTAATGGGGTTGGTCTCATGAAGGGGGCCAACTACACATTCTTGAATAAGACGGACTTGCCGTTGCCAAAGGAGGAACCAAGATGAAGTGAATGAAGGATGATAACCACAGGGAGGCACATAGATACCACCCAAACCACTGACCCTACGGAATAATCCCTGAAGAGTAAAGCTAGCACACGCCTCTCAAAACGCCTCTGAATGACTGCTGTAGGTAGGAAGAGGAGGGATATGAACGCCCTGATCGTAGCCAAACTGTCGTCTTGACCTCTCGGAATGATAAGATTCAGCACGCGGACCTAACTCGGTCCAAGAAGGGAGGTAGCATGGTAAGAACATCGTCACCACATTAATATGAGGACAGGTGGAAACTGACCCCACTGCTGAAGGGCAATAGAAGGTCCCGCCATCACCAAGGAAAGAAACCCAGCTGAAAGTTCCCCCAGGGCGCTTTGTATAAGGCCGAAACTGAAACTCCTCAATATTGTCAATCAACATTCCCAGAGATTTCTTGGGAATTTTTTTATGCCACCGGAGAAGTCTCGCAGCGTCGCTATGACAAGCGTAAGCCCCTGAAGTAAAGTGGGGGAAATGGTCAAATAAAAAGGCCATTAAGAGAGCGGCGTTTGCATGATTAGCAACATCATACCGACCGCAAGACCTCTCTACATCTATGTGTGCTCGGTCCATCCAGGTGTAAAGAGAACCCAAGGTCAAGACGGCCATGGGTATCGACCTACCACGAGACAATCGTACAGCCAACCTAAAAAGAAGTTCGCGGGGACAATCTTCGGGCTTACCTGGCAGAAGGAACCGAGTCAAAAATGTAACGAAGAAAGCGGCTAAATGTGCAGGAGAGTGGAGCTTAGGACCGTCCTGGGACTGGGGGTTGCGCGTGAAGTCTCTCCCTTCTGCAACTGTTCAAAATCTATGAACCAGTATCTTTGCCATTTGGCAAAGGAATGCTTGGAATGACCAGTTATATTTATAGCCACATACTTTGAGCACTCTCCGAGAGCTGACCGTAGCTCCCCCATCATCTCCTGCTCTAAAGAATCCTCGCAGTCGTCAGAAAAGACTTGTTGCCCAAAGAAAGGAAGAGCGTACAATTCACATACATCTTCTAGGGTGAGGGTAAATTCGCCCCAACCTGTGACAAAGGTGTGATACTACATACTCCACCGAGACAATAAAAGATTGAGCAAAGAAATATGCTTAAATATGGTGCAGGACTTCAGGCTGTTGAGGGCGGTAAAAAGTCCCACCTCCCTAAGAATAGCCACATAATCAGGAACGCTCAGAACATAATCAACCCAGCTAGCCCACTCCTCTATGGGTACCCCTGGGGCTTTAACTTCAACATTGGAATAAGGAAAGTCACCGCGGTCGACTCGGACTCGGAGAACGGAATCCGGAGAAATAGTAGGGAGGTCAGTAGACTCATTTAACCTCACATGAGAACGCTCGGGAACAGCATCAGAAATTTTTTCCCCAAATTCAGAAAGTGAAATCATGAAATTATCAGCATGACCAAAAAAAAGGAGCGCGATAATAAATACTAAAGTCTCGCCCTTGGCGAATGTGCATATAGTCCTTCCATGCCTGAGAAGAGGATGACGTAGCTGATGAACCACCAAGAGCCATTGGCTCAAAAAAAGAACTCGTCCTAGTGGGGACTCCGAGCGAGGGACCCTGGGTGTCCCCTATCACAAAAAAAGAAGTGGGAGTGGAAGCCCCCGCAAAAAACATGGGCGTCAAGACACCCGAGGTCGAGATAACCCCGTCAGCCCCTTGTAACGACGAGGGACCCATAGATGCGAGGCCAGGTCGCGAGACCCCCGACCGCTGACGAGAGGTCACCATACTGTCATAGGCCGAGACCCCTTCTTCAAAAAAAATCATGGGCGTCGAGACATCCAGGGTCGAGACACCCCCGTTAGTGCCAACACATGCCGAGACACCCAAAGTCGAGATACCCCCGTCAGCACCAACATATGCCGAGGCACCCAAGGTCGAGATACCCCCGTCAACGCCAACATATGCCGAGACCCCCAAGGTCAAGATACCACCAGACACCAATAATGAATTGGGCGAGGGACCCTCGACTATGGGACATAATCGCCGAGACACCCCAAACCATAGACTGACTCGACGGAGTATTCCCCATATTTACGTCAGCGCACGAGGAGTCGCTGCCAACGCTGTGATATGTCGAGATACCTATAGAGGAGACATCATTACGTGAGGAACCTCTAAAAAAACTCGTCACGGGCGAGAGACCCTCATGTTTAGAAATAGCAGGCGAGGAACCTCTAGAAAAACTCGTCACGGGCGAGAGACCCTCTTGTTTAGAAATAGCAGGCGAGGAACCCTGGGGTGCGGACTCCGAGTGCGCGAAGTCTTGAATGGGGCGAGAGACCCTCGCCTCCTATCGTGACTGGCGAGGGATCACCAACAGAAACCCTCGCCTCGGGCTCATTACCGACCAAAACATCATTGACTTCCGAAAGAAGACCGACGGATGTCTCGAAGACAAAACCACGTTGGGTGGTAGCCGGGGCGACGGTATGGGACGGTGACGGTGAAGATAGAAAAAAGGAGTTGGGAGTCGACCCTATCATAACAGGAAGCAAGCAATCGGTGATAGGGGAAGAAGTGTCTGAAGGTGTAGGATCCATTAATGGTGGATTTGTTTAAAATGTAAGAAAAAATTATGGGGGCTATGGTGTTTAAACTTTTTTTTCTCTCACTTTCTCTCACTACAAATTCAAAGATCATATGAGCTTTTTTGGGTGAAGAAGATGAAAGAGCCCAAGAAAAGGGTTTTATGCTTTTTTGCATCAAAATGGGAAAACGTGTAGGAAGGAAAAAAGGTGATGACCTTTTTTTTCGAAATTATGAGATGAAAGTTCCCACACTGACGCGTGGGTTCTCAAATTAATTAAAAACCTCGGATAAAGGGACACCGCACTTAATGATCCTAGGGTCCCTCAAAAAAAATATATATATATATATAATTGTTGAAATCAAATCTATGGCGTGCAAAGTTTTTTTAGTCTACCCAACCAAAAAATTTTTGCACGAGGGGCTAATGTAAAAGGGTGTCTATCAATAAAAAAAGCAAATAAAATAAAAATGCTTTTTTTATTAATGACATCCGAGAGGTGCCCGCGAGAGTCACTGCAGCAATGACATTCGAGAGGGTCAGCGCCACTGCAAGGGTCAGCGCCACTAAAAGGGTCACTGTAGTAATGACCCTCGAGAGGTGCCTCACAGGGCTTACCGCAGAAATCCAAGATTGAGAAGTGCCACTGCGAGGGTCAGCGCCACTGCAGGGGTCAGCGCCACTGCAAGGGTCACTGCAGCAATGACATTCGAGAGGGTCAGCGCCACTGCAAGGGTCACTGCAATAATGACCCTCGAAGAGGTGCCTCGCAGGGCTTACCCCAGAAATCCAAGATTGAGAAGTGTCACTGCAAGGGTCAGCGCCACTGCAGGGGTCAGTGCCACTGCAAGGGTCAGCGCCACTACAAGGGTCACTGCAGTAATGACATTCGAGAGGGTCAGCGCCATTGCAAGGGTCAGCGCCACTGCAAAGGTCACTACAGTAATGACCCTCGAGAGGCGCCTCGCAAGGCTTACCACAGAAATCCAAGATTAAGAAGTGCCACTACAAGGGTTAGCGCCACTGCAGGGGTCAGCGCCACTACAAAGGTCAGCGCCACTGCAAGGGCCACTACAGTAATGACATTCGAGAGGGTCAGCGCCACTGCAAGGCTCAGCGCCATTACAAGGGTCACTTCAGTAATGACATTCGAGAGGTGCCTCACAAGGGTCACCACAGACAGCCAAGATTGAGAAGTGCCACTGCAAGGGTCACCGTCACTGCAAGGGTCACTGCAGAAATGTTATTCGAGAAGTGACACTACAAGGGTTCCGGCAGAAACTCATATTGAGAAGGAACCCACCCAGAGTGGCCAGGATGAGGGAGTAGCTACCACGAGCAACTCCTCATCATGAAACTTCAGTCTTTAAATGAACAATAGTATTAACACTTTACTTTCTTGTACAGGTTGCCTAGTTGAGCAAGCAGGGCTCGAACAGGCGCATTGGGACCTCCTGGGAGTTTTGGCTTGGCGGCTGAGGGACAAGGTATGTTAAGAAAGCTCAACCACTTAGCACTATAGGATTGAGAGAATACTAGTAGGAAGACCCATAAGTCACTTAAGACTACACACACTTCACACTTGGTCACAAGTGAAGTGAGTAGCAAAAAGAGATGGCTACTCATAAGAAATAAACTCTTTACAAGAAAATGACTTTTCCAGAAGAGGGGGTCCTCAAGGTTCCTCTCAAGAAAAACAACATTTTTAGAGGAAAGGAGTCCTTAAGGTCTCCTCTCTCAAGATTTGCAAAATTGCACCACAAGTTACCGTTTCAAAAGATAACTACCAAATCTGATATTTTGTCTCCATTAGGGGACATATGTGCTTTTTGACTTTTGGTCGGTGCCAGGTGGCGCCTGCAGGGGGGACAGGCAGGCTGCCTATAGGTAGGGACAAATGTTACACTTCAGACATTGTTCCCCACCAACTCTCTTAATTTTGGCGCCCAAAAAATGCCAAATCACCCCTAACGCCCTAGTATAAATAGACCTCTGGGAAAGGTCAAGAATATACAATAGAAATTGCACTGTCACTCTGCCAAAATATCACCAGACCTACCTAAGTATTCTCTCCCTGCTCATTCTCTTAGTGCTGACTACCTTGTTCCTTCACTCCCCACTGACAGCCATCACTCTTAGCTGTTTCCCCTGAGAAAATTACTATTTTTGCTGTGAAAGTTCATCTTCTTACAGGGAGTGAGTTGAAGTTTGAGTTCCATTGTTACCAAAAGGAGAAGTTTTCTTCAGAAGTTGCACCAGGAGACCATAAAGACCTTGCAGGCAGCGTCCATTGGAGTGGGTTACGCCTCACCCTTTCCAGTTATTCTTAGACCCCAGTCTCACTACCCTCCTACAATAATTTTTCAAAGGAAATTGATTCTGAGTAACTGGAATAAATTCAAGAAGGTGGTAAAAGGTTATCCTAGATAATATATTCATTTAATCTACATAACATAGTACCCAATAAAGTCATATATAAATATTTAAAGTTATTTAGAAAGAAAGCCCACATTTATAAAATTTTATTATGTACGCATTGTCATCTCATAGCATTAATGTAGTGAGCAATTTATCTCATTAATTGTATATCAATTTATTTCTCTAAAATTGCATGTTTCATCCGTATTTATGCTTTCAATAACGATTTCTTAGAATGAAGTGAACAAGTTAAATTTCACTTAAAAGTGATAAATCGTTATAATTCAGTTTTACTTGAGGGACCCACTATTAATGAATAAATTAGTGTGTGACACGTTTTTAAAAATTTGAAGAATTCTTATATGGATTATGCATAATATTTATGAAAAATCTCACAATGTTAGATATTAAAATATAAGTACCCATGATGTAACATACATATTGTTGATGTAAAAAATTAGATTATCTCTAATTAATCAATCACAGATAAAATAACTACGACAAAAGATTTTTAAAGTGGTTCAGCCTTGTAAAAATGGCCTACGTCCACTATTTTTGTTATTGCTGACTGCTTGCTAGGAATTCTCGATAATGGATTTACCAAGAAATTCCGAGTCCCCTTCTAATGAGGAGGTTACAATGTATTTATATCCTTCAAGTTGTACAAATGAAAGGACAACGCGTTGTTATCTAGTAGACATGTGCATCTGTATGATAATAATGAGCATTTAATGTGCAAGTCGTCTCCTTGATTATCCTGATTTGAGTGCTCTGCATACTATGTAGCTGGGACCGCCTAAGCTGCTCGGACCGCCTAAGTAGCTCGGCATGCATGAGTTGCTCGGTACAATGAAGTTCCTCGGAGAACACTTATTGCTCGGGACACCTGAGTTGGTCGTGGAGATTAAGTTCCTCGGAGTCAATGTGTTGTTCATTAAAAGTGTATGTAGGTGCCATGTAGATTGACACGTGTCTCCACATAATTGATCCACGTCAGCAGACTAAATTTGGTATCAACAGAAGCCCCCAATGTTTCGTAGTTTGATGTTGAAGAAAAGTAAGGAACATTCTGCTACTTAGATTTTCGGTTTGTATGGATTTTAGGCAAACTTTCGTTGTATATAACTCCTTTTTTGAGTGCATAGTATCAGGCTTTTAAAGTATTTTGAATTTCCATAACCGCTTCGTTTTTCGTGCCCCTTTTCTTCTTTTTAGCCACCGGATACGCAAACGTCCTTCCTTGTAATTATTGCTTTCTCTATTTCCGAGGTAAAGTATTTAAGCACGGCAGAAATCCTATCGTCTTTCACTTTTCAAATTTGTGTCTTTGAACTCTTCATTTCTTCTCTTTCTTGTGTGTTCGTTCCTTCCATTGTTCGTTGTCAACTGATCCACTATTTTCCTGTAAGATTTTCTTCCTTCTCTTTCATTTACTTTGTTCATCATGGTTTACCTTGTTGAATCGCTTGACAAATTTCGTTCTGAATTTTCAATTCCTTCATGGGTCATATTGGAAGAACTTTCTGAACCTTTTGACTATTTTTCTTTGGCTGAGGGACACTGATTCCCAAGTCTCTTTGTGGCCGAATGTGGCTTTTATTTTCCTACAAATCCTTTATGTTTAGAGTTCTGTCAATATTTTGACGTTGTTCCTGCAAAAATAGCGCCAAACACCTAGAGGATAGTTAATGGAGTTCATAGGTTGAATCAACTTCATGGAACCTGTTTAGGGATTCCTGAGATTATGTATTGCTACAAATGGGTTGTCAGCGATAGTAATTTTTACTTAAAAACTAGGTTTTTGAATAGGGCGTTAGTTGTAAATCTTCCTGATGCCAACAGGGATTATTTTGAACATGGAGTGGTAATGAAAAATTGGCAACACCATCCATTAAATGGAGATGATGTCTACCAAGGTACTAGATGTCCTCTTTATGGCAATGGGATAGGTTGTTTTTATTTTTTAAAATCTTCTTTTCTTTGTGTTTGATAAAATGTATCACTGACATTTATTTTTGATTATTTGCAGTTGATAGTAAAAGAAAGTCTCCCAAAGAAACTGACGTTAATTTAAAGCATTTGAAACTTATCTGGAGTTTGCACCAATCCGTTACCGAAGAACATATTAGATCAGCCTCTTATTTGTTGTAGTACAAGAGCTATACTTCATCTTTTCTGCCCGTCCAGTGGTGGATGACATTGACCAAGTACCAGCTTCTGAAACTGGTGTGGAAGGTTCCTCCTCTGAATCGAATATTCCCATTAGTAACCTAATGAAGAGAAGAAGAGCTCCTGCCTTCTTTGACAAATCAGACTCTGCCAATATGGAGGCAAAGAAAAATAAGCAGGATGTTCCATAGGAAGGGACAAGAAATATTGATGCACCCCCTCCTGCTGCTGCCGAGAAAGTTATTGAGAAGCCCCATGTGGCTCTGAGCAAGGTTGTGGTTATTTATCCTCCTAGTGATGTTATTGTCATATCACCAACCAAGACACCTTCTTTGGTTGAAAATATTCCTGCTCCTCCGAGGAGGTTAAAGAAAAGTTCCTCTGATAGACTCGCTGAACCTATCTCTCAGCCTTTAAATGTTGAAAGTGGCGTTCCCACTTTTGTTCCTCCGAGCTCTGCCATGGGCTCGGTGAAGTCTTCGATTATCCCAGAAATCCAAGGTATTGAAGACACTCTTTCTCGTGACAGGGTCATTGCCTTGGCTGCTCAACACATTGCCTCAGTAAGTATTATTAGTCTGAGTTTTTAATTTCTAATGTTATGTTCCTGTATTGACTCAAAGTTATTTCTTTTTTCAGCTGGTAACGTGTTTCAACAGTATTCTGAAGAAGGATGAAGCTATTAAAACTTCAATCTCCTCGGGAGGTGTAGAGGAAGCTTTTATTGATCTGACTCGGTATTTAAAAGACTCTCGTCAGAAGTATGAAGAAGATAAGGTTGCTTGGGAGAAGCAACTCAAGTCCATTGAGCTGGACAAGAATCAAGCTGAGAACGCCTCCCAGGGGTTGGAGAAGAAATTGAAAGAATCTGAGCAGAGCAGAAAAGTTTTTGAATAAAATAATAAGGAGCTGGAAGTTAAGCTCAAATCTGCTAGAGAGGAAGTTGTTAGGCTTCAGGATGTTGGACGCTAAAAAATGGAAGTGGAGGAGAAGTTGAAGGATGTCAAGGAGATCCTTAGGGAAAGGGCCTCCTCGGAGAAAGAAAAGAGGAAAAAGGCTGTTAAAAAATCGTTCAGTGCTGGTTGGGATATAGACTAGAACAAGGCCCTGGCTACCATGACCTCGCAAATGGAGTATGCTAGCCTCAAGTACTTTAGGGATGGATGGGTTGCTACTTTGAAAGAGATGAAAGTTGATGAGAATTCAGAATTGTTCCAGCAACACATTCATGGCCCTTCTCCCTCTCCTAGAGAAGAAGAAAAAGATGAAGCTGCCTCAAAAGAATCTTCGATGATGATTGGAGATCACGTTCCTGTTATTCAGCCTTCCTCCGAGCAACCCCAACCATACGTTACTTCTGCTGAGCAGCTACCTTCATCTTCCGAGCAACCAGTCATTTCCTCCAAACTTTCTGAGGAGGTCGTAGGGAACAAGGAGAAGGTGTAGAGTCGTTCGGGTGTTTATTTTGTTATTTTTGAACGTAACCTCAGACTTTGTATTTTCTTCTTTGATGAAATAAAATTCAAACTTTGGTTGCTCACCTTGAATTTCTCTTTTACTTGCTCTGTATGCATCCTTATTGATTCTCTTTATTTATCTCTTCGCTAGTTTTTGGCTATGATGGAGCTCTTATCAGCTCATGACACAGAACTGATGAAAAAATGTAATGACTACTTCAAGGCTGGTCGTGCAGATCTGAATGAGGCTCAAATCATTGATATCTTGGGTTCAGATGCTTCTGAATGAGCAGTTGAAGCTTACCAGTATCTGAAGTGTTTGCTCGATCGTGCAGTTGCCAATAATGTGGCCTACTATGAGATGATTGAGGACCTCCAAGGAACTATTGAGGAACTCCAGTAGCAGTACGAAGAGTCCTCTACACTATTGCACCAAGGGTATGAGAAAAAATATCAGCAGTTAAGCGCTGATAAAGGATATGATAAATTAATCTCTGCTTTCGAGAAAAAAGAGAGCATTCTAAAGCTTGAGATCGAGGAACATAGGCATATTGCTAAACTGTTGGAGCAGGAGAACATCGCCTTGCAAGAAGAGATAAAACAACCTAAATTTGTCGCTTCTTCCTCGGGAGCCTTGGTTCCTGTTAATGATGAAGGTTTCTCTTTCTTGGAGGTAGAAAATGCCAACTTGCGAGATGAGTTGGAAACTTTGAAAAGAGTTGGACCTTCCACCTCTAGTTGTGGACGAGCAAGATCTTCTTCTCGGGGATGAGCAAGGGCTGGTCGGATTTGTATTGAAGAAGCGAGGACTCAATCTGCCTTGGAGAATCAAGCAGTTCAATTGGTAGCGAAGAACCAAGCTTAGCAGAGATGTCCAAGAAGATTCTGCACCTCAGCGAACAACTTTCTACACAAAGCTCTGCCTTGGAAAATAAAGAACTTCTGGTGAAGAATCTTCACGAGAAACTGGAGAGGTTAACTTACCAATTCCATAAACAGCCCAGAGAGTTTTGGATGGCTGGTTACAATGAAGCCCTCTACCAACTTGATGATCGAATCCAGCAATCAAATAATGAGGGTTACAAGCAAGGATGGCTGAATGCACTGGGTGTGCTAAAATTGGAGCAGGGCCACTATCTATGGAATTATTATGACCCTGGGTTGCTCGAGTTGCCCGTGCCTCCTTTTAAGTTTGACATGAGTTGGATTCCTGCTCGGTCAATTCCTCAGTGCTTAATCTCCAAGTATCTCAGCGACTATAGTCTTCATTCAAACTTCGAGATATCTCGCCCAGAACATTTACCTGATCGGCCATCTGTAATGAATGTTAAAATACTGAGAGATGTAAATTTTTTAAATTCTCCTTATTCCTTAGATGATCCTCTTGCTAGAGTAGAGCCTGTTTCAAAGGCAAAAGGGAAAAAACCAATAGAATAGGATTTTTGTGTAATGACTTGTAGTTTTCACAGCATATGTAATTCTTCTTAATTTAAATGAAGAAATTTTTAAACTTTTGCTATTTTATTTTCTTCTAAGTATTTTGCAGAATGTTTTTGTTTGTGAATATATGCATATTTTGATATGCCATTCTGTTTTTATTTTTTAATTATAGTGACTTATCACTCTTTGATCCTAAGCAATGAAACGACTTACATCCCATGATCCTGCTTAGTTTAACCAACCGGAGTTGATTGCAATTGATTTGCCGACCAATCGGAGTTAGTGGATATTGATTCCCGACCAACTGGAGTTGGGGGAGATTAATTTGTTGACCAATCGGAGTTGGTGTATATTAATTCCCGACCAACCGGAGTTGGAGGATATTAATTTGCCAACCAACCGGAGTTAGTGGATATTAATTCCCGACCAACCGGAGTTGGAGGAAATTATTTTTCCGACCAACCGGAGTTGGTGGATATTGATTCCCGACCAACCGGAGTTGGAGGAGATTAATTTTCCGACCAACCGGAGTTGGTGGATATTGATTTCCGACCAACAGGAGTTGGAGGAGATTAATTTGCCTACCAACCAGAGTTGGTGGATATTGATTCCCGACCCACCGAAGTTGGAGGAGATTAATTTGCCAACCAACCAGAGTTGGTGGATATTGATTCCCGACCAATCGGAGTTGGAGGAGATTATTTTTCTGATCAACCGGAGTTAGTGGATATTGATTCCCAACCAACCGGAGTTGGAGGAGATTAATTTTCCGACCAACCGAAGTTGGTGGATATTGATTCCCGACCAATCGGAGTTGGAGGATATTAATTTTCCGACCAACCGGAGTTAGTGGATATTGATTCCCGACCAACCGGAGTTAGAGGATATTAATTTTTTGACCAACCGGAGTTGGTGGATATTTGTTCTGAACTTGATGCATAGTGTGTAGCACTAATACTCCGAAAAATTTCAATAAAAAGAGAGAACTGGGTAAAGAATTCAACACTTTATTCATACTGAAGAAAACCGCGTTTACATAGGAATCCTAACTACTGATAATACTTGCGTAGATGCTCTACATTCCATGCATTCTTAAATTCTTCTCCCTCCAAGGTTTCAATCCGGTATGTCCCTAGTCAAACAACCTCTGTTATTCTATAGGGTTCATGCCAGTTAGCTTCCAGTTTGTTGTGCTTTTGAATTACTTTCTTCAGCACATAATCTCCTTCCTTCAAATCACACTTCTTTAGCCTCTTGTTGTAAAACAGAGTTGTTCATTGTTGGTATGCAGCATTCCTGATTGCTGCTTCTTCTCTAACTTCTTCGAGCATATCTAGATCTAATCGCCTCATCAAGTCAATGATAGGAGAATTGAAATTCAGCACTCTGTATGTGGGTAGGCCCAACTCAGCAGGTATAACAGCTTCACTTCCAAATGCCATCATGTATGGAGATTCTCCTGTTGCTGCTCATGGTGTTGTACGATAAGCCCACAGCACAGAATGTAGCTCGTTAATCCAATTTGCCTTTACATCATCCAGTCATTTTTTTCAAACCATTCAGCAGCGTTCTGTTCGTCACCTCAGTTTGTCCATTGCTCTGGGGATGGCCTGGTGCAGAGTGGGTCTTCAATATATTTGACTGATGATAATATGCAGTAAATTCCTCGTTGTCAAATGGAGTTCCATGATATGTGATGAATGCATAGGGAAGACGATATCTACAAATGATATTCTTCCAAATAAATTGATACACCTTGCCATATGTCATATCAATAAGAGGCTCAGCTTCCACCCATTTAGTAAAGTAATCCACAGCGACCATGAGATATTTAAATCTTCCCCTGATCGTTGGAAGTGGCCCGACCAAGTCTATTCCCCATATGGCGAATGGCCAAGGGGATGTGATGGGTGTTAACAATGCTTGAGGAGTTCTTCTGATAGAAGAGAAGCATTGACATTTATCACATTTCTTTGCATAAGCTATACAATCAGCTCTCATCGTCGGCCAGTAATACCCCTGCATTGTTATTCTTCATAAAGGTGTTTGACCTGCCACATGAGCTCCGCAAGATCCCTCATGAACCTCCTCAATCAAATCCATCACTTCGGATGGATGGACACATCTTTGTAGCCCTGCTATAATTCCTCGTCTATATAAAATGCCATTGGTCAATACATAACGAGCAGCTTTAAACTTCAATTTCTTGGTTGTGAGTTTGTCAGTCGGCAGAGCCCCCTCTTCAATGTAGGCCCTGATGGGGTCCATCCAAGATGGTCCTAAATCAAGGGAAATAAAATTCATCATTAGATCCTCGTTTATGCTTCGATCAACTAGGATTTCTATTGGGATTATTCTTCTTAGCTCGGTGCGTGTGGCTGATGCTAACTGAGCTAGTGCATCTTCTCTTGCGTTCTCCGATCTCGGTATTTTAACCAACTGTATGACATTAAAACTCGATACGACCTTCATTGCCTTCGCATGATACTTGATCATTAATTCTCCTTTTGCTGCATATACCCCCAGCATTTGATTTACGATCAACTGTGAGTCACTGAATACAATGACCTGCTCTGCCTTCATGGTTTTTGCCAAACTGAGACCTACAATCATAGCTTCATATTCAGCTTCATTATTAGAAGCCTTAAATTGAAAACGCAAAGCATACTCCACATCAATTTCATCCGAGCTGTTTAAAACAATCCCTACTCCACGGCCTGTAGTGCAAGATGAGCCATCCACATATAGATTCCATATAGGTACCTTATCATCAAATTTTTGATCGGACAAAGTTCCTCGATGGAGTATTTGTTGCTTCCTTATGTCCTCCTCTAGCACTTTTTGTTGCTCGTCAACCATCTTCTCTTGTTCGTCAACCAACTTAAGTTGGTCGGGGTTTAAATTTGATGATCCTGTAACATCCACATGATGGTCGGTATTTAATTTCTGTTCTTCAGAGGTATCAGGATAGGTGAATTCTGCGATAAAATCTGCCACTTCCTGCCCTTTAAGCGACGATCTAGGCTCATAAACTATATCATATTCACCAAGTTCTACTTCCCAGTACATCAATCTTCCTAATTTTTCTGGTTTATGAAGAGCTTGCCTTAACAGCATATCAGTATACCCGACTATGGTATGATATTGGAAGTATGGCCTCATCCTTCTACTTGCTTCGATCAATGCTAGCGCCAACTTTTCCAGCCTTCGATATCTGATCTCTGCTCCTCGGAAGGCTTTGCTGGTGTAATAGATTGGTTTTTACACTCCATCCTCCATTCTTATCAACGCCGAGCTCACGGCATTTTTTGAAACTGCCAGATACAAGTATAGTCTTTCTCCCATCACTGGTCTGGACAACAATGGAGGTCCTCCCAGGTATTTCTTCAACTCTTGAAAATCCTTCTCGCATTCATCATTCAATTCAAACATTTTTCGGAGTGTTTTGAAGAATGGGAGACATCTATCAGTTTCTCGTGACACAAATCTATTAAGAGCTACAACTCGCCCTGTGAGACTTTGTACTTCCTTTTTCGTCGTTGGAGATCGTAGCCCCAATAGAGCCTTGATCTTTTTAGGGTTTTCTTCAATACCTCGTTGGTTAACAATGTATCCGAGAAACATGCCTTCTCGTACTCCGAATATGCATTTGGTAGGATTCACCTTCATTTGATATTTATTTAGTTAATCAAAGGTCTGGCCTAAGTCAACTAGGTGATTAGCAGCTTTCTTGCTCTTCGTAAGCATGTCATCAACATAAACCTCCATGTTATGACTGATTTGCTCTGCGAACACCTTATTCATCAATCGCTGATATGTTGCACCTGCATTTTTAAGTCCAAAAGGCATAACATTATAACAACAAGTTCCCCTCGGGGTAATAAAAGAGGTACTCTCCCTGTCCTCAGGTTTCATTTTAATTTGGTTATAACCAGAATAAGCATCCATGAAACTCAGCAATTCGTGCCCCGAGGTAGCATCCACCAGTTGATCGATTCGGGGCAAAGGAAAATGATCCTTTGGGTATGCCTTATTAAGATCAGTAAAGTCTACACACATCCTCCACTTATTTCTTTTCTTCTTTACCATCACCACATTTGCTAGCTAGTCAGGATATTTGGCATCCTTAATAAAAGAGGGTTTTTGTAGCTTCTTTACTTCTTCCTGTATGGCTTGGTTCTTTTCAGAACTGAACACTCTTCTTCGCTGCTTCACTGGCTTAATTTCCTTGTTCACATTGAGCTCATGACACAAGAAGTTCGGGTCAATCCCTAGCATATCTTCGTGACTCTATGCAAAAGTTTGCTTTCTTTGCCTTAGGAATGCTATCAATTCCTGTTTTATCGATACATCCAAGGATGCACCAACTTGAGTTGTTCATTCTGGATGCTCGTCGTCCAGAATGATATTCTTAGTAACCTCCATAACATGTCCCTTCATGATCTAATGTTTCAATCTCTGTAACTCCTATATCATCCACTTGATAGGTGATCGTCTTCTGTCTAGATTCTTTACGTTCCTCCTATTGAGTAGATGAATAGTAGCATTCCCGAGCTACTTTCTGGTCTCCTTTCACAACTCCTACCCCAAAATTGGTTGGTAATTTTAAACATTGATGCACAGTAGATGGTACTGCTTCGAATTTCTTCAAGCCTACCCTTCCCATGATGATATTGTAGGTTGATTGGACATTTTTATCCATGATAAAAAAAAAGCGTACTCTTTATGTTCGACAAGCAGGCCAGGTACCGATAAGCATATCTAACTTGATCGTCCCAAGTGGAAAAACTTTCTCGCTAGTAAAACCAAGGAGGGGCCTATGATATGGCTCCAACTGGGCTAATTTCAGATTCAAACTATCAAAGCATGGATAGAACATGATATCTGCCGAGTTACCATTATCCACCAGTACTCGTGAAATCACCACTTCTTTCATTCTCATCTTGATCACCAATGGGTCATCATGAGGATATAGTACACCTGCCAGGTCGTTCTTAGAGAAACCAATGACCAGTTTGTCCTTATTCACCTTCCTCGGGCGATCATCTTCAGCCAGATTTATTCGCTGAATGTACGAGCAAGCTTGAGCCTCATTGAGGTAAGCGTTTCTCTCTACAGTCATATCTCTACCTCCTGCATCTCCACCTGTAATAACATTACATTCAAATGATCCAAAATGGATTGAAAATACCTTGCGTTCTGGCTATTTTGGTCTTTTGGGGAGATCGGGGTCGTCCTGGTCATCATTCGGGTCTTCTTCATGATTTCTCTTCTTATCTTCTTTTGCTCGTCGAGGAGATTTAGACCTCTGCCTTGCTCGGTCATTGACCTTTCCACCATTTCGGCGATCCACATACTTGGTCAATTTTCCTCGCCTGATGAGCTCTTCAATTTTATTCTGGAGAGCTATGCAGTTTTTAGTCATGTGACCGTGGTCTTTGTGGAACTCGCAATATTTGGACTTATTCCTCTTATCAGGATCTGCCTTTATTTTTTCTGGCCAGTTTAGCTCCTCGTTGTTCTTGATCTCTTCAAGAATGTGGTTTATATCTACCTTCAAAGGAGTATAGTTTCCAAATTTCTTCAACTGTTCTAATGCTTGCTTTGCTTTTAATTACTTATTGCCACCATTGTTCTTCTGCTCTTTCTTCTCAACCTTATCCGCCTCAACTTTGGTCTCCTTAATATCCATGATCTTCTTCGGAGCCATAGCTTCCTCGGCATTCATAATCTTGGCTGCCTTTGCCATTAGTTCTGCCATGGTTCTAGGCGGGTCTTTGGCTAGAGTGTAGTACAATTTATTTGGAAACAGTCCACTCATCAGAGCAGTGATTGATGTCTTCTCCTCGTAATCAATAACTTCGAGCTTCTCATTATTAAAACGAGTAATATTATCCCTGGTGCTCTCACCTGCCTTATGTCTAACACTTAACAAGTGTGCTACTCGTTTAACTGGTTTTGCTCCAAAATAGAAACTCCCAATAAAGAGTTCAGCCAGTTGAAACAAAGTCGTAATCTTCCCCCGAGGAAGATTATTGTACCATATTTGAGCAGATCCGGTAAGATTTCCTGAAAATGCCCTACATCTCATCTCATCTCATCTGGAACTGCATAGATATCAGTAGCAGCTTGGTATTGTTCTATATGAAGGACAGGGTCAATTTTTCCATCATATTTAGGTGTCACCACAGGAGCTTTAAATTTTGATGGTGTGGGAAAATCTATAATCGCCCTGTACAAAGGGTGTCCCTTCAACAAAATTTCTTTGTAAAGGATTCTTGGCCTTAGCCATTTCCCCTAACCTGTCTTCCAACCTCTGAATAGAACCCTTCCATGCGTCATTTCCCTCATCGGGCCTATTTGTCCGAGCAATTGATCGCGTTGAATTTACCTCTTGGGATCTCTCAATACAAGCAGTTGGTCGTGATTGGGCAGAACCTTCCCTTAGATCGGATGGTCGTTGAGAGTTCCTCGACACAATCTTAGGGGGACTTTTATTCCTCCTAAGGCCCAAACGATCAAAAGGAGAGACTTTACTTAACCTTTCAAGATCACTAGTCCTTTCAGGAGACAAAGTGACATTCTGTTGAGTGTTTGTAGCTCGTACTGATGAAGTTCGACCAGGTTGATAAGAAAGATCGTTAGATCTCTTAGTACGATATGAGTCGGTACGTCTGAATCGAGATTCCTCTGGAAATAACATTTGCCTAGTTTGCGAAGAGGGTATGCGAGTATTTCTTTGGATACTTCTTTGTCCTGACTGGGCCGGTACTCCACCCTAGACAGTTTGTATGAGTTGTCGTATGGTTTCTTGCATGGCCATCTAGCCTTGGACCAAATTAGCCATTATACTAGCCAGATCTTGGACATTCGGGGGAGTAGATGGATTTGGAGGGATTCCAGCATTTCGATTACTGGATTTCGGATTATCATCCATTGATGATGAATTATTTTGGTGAAAAACAATGAATACAGTCATTTCCCACAAACGACGCCAATCTATTGATTAAAAATTTAGATTATCTCTAATTAATCAATCACAGATAAAATAACTAAGACAAAAGATTTTTAAAGTGGTTCAGCCTTGTAAAAATGGCCTACGTCCACTGTTTTTGTTATTGCTGACTGTTTGCTAGGAATTCTCGATAATGGATTTACCAAGAAATTCCGAGTCCCCTTCTAATGAGGAGGTTACAATGTATTTATAGCCTTCAGGCTGTACAAATGAAAGGACAACGCGCTGTTATCTAGTAGACATGTACATCTGTATGATAATAATGAGCATTTAATGCGCAGTTATCTCCTTGATTATCCTGATTTGAGTGCTATGTACGCTATGTAGCTCGGACTGCCTAAGCTGCTCAAACCTCTTCAGCTGCTCGGACCACCTAAGTAGCTCGGCATGCATGAGTTGCTCGGTACAATGAAGTTCCTCGGAGAACACTTATTGCTCGGAACGCCTGAGTTGGTTAGGGAGATTAAGTTCCTCGGAGTCAATGTGTTGTTCGTTAAAAGTGTTTGTAGGTGCCATGTAGATTGACACGTGTCTCCACATAATTTATCCATGTCAGCAGACTAAATTTGATACATAATCTCTGGAATCCCTAAACGGGTTCCATGAAGTTGATTCAACCTATGAACTCCATTAAATATCCTCCAGGTGTTTGGCGCTATTTTTGCAAGAACAACGTCAAAATATTGACAGAACTCCAAACATAAAGGATTTGGAGGAAAAGAAAAGCCACATTCGGCCACAAAGAGACTTGGGAACCAGTGTCCCTCAGCCAAAGAAAAATAGTTAGAAGGTTCAGAAAGTTCTTCCAATATGACCCATGAAGGAATTGAAAATTCAGAACAAAATTTGTTAAGCGATTCAGCAAGGTAAACCATGATGAACAAAGTAAATAAAAGAGAAGGAAGAAAATCTTACAGGAAAAGAGTGGATCAGTTGACAACGAACAATGGAAGGAACGAACGCACAAGAAAGAGAAGAAATGAAGAGTTCGAAGACATATTTTTGAAAAGTGAAAGACGATAGGATTTCTGCCGCGCTTAAATACTTTACCTCGAGAATAGAGAAAGCAATAATTACAAGGAAGGACGTTTGCGTATCCGACGGCTAAAAAGAAGAAAAGGGGCACGAAAAACGAAGCGATTATGGAAATTCAAAATACTTTAAAATCCTGATACTATGCACTCAAAAAAGGAGTTATATATAACGAAAGTTTGCCTAAAATCCATACAAATCAAAAATCTAAGCAGCAGAATGTTCCTTACTTTTTTTCAACATCAAACTATGAAACATTGGGGGCTTATGTTGATACCAAATTTAGTCTGCTGACGTGGATCAATTATGTGGAGACATGTGTCAATCTATGTGGCACCTACAAACACTTTTAATGAACAACACATTGACTCCGAGGAACTTAATCTCCCCGACCAACTCAGGCATTCCGAGCAATAAGTGTTCTCCGAGGAACTTCATTGTACCGAACAACTCATGCATGCCGAGCTACTTAGGCGGTCCGGGAAGCTTAAGCGGTTCGAGCATCTTAGGCGGTCCGAGCTACATAGCGTACAGAGCACTCAAATCAGGATAATCAAAGAGACGACTGCGCATTAAATGCTCATTATTATCATACAGATGTACATGTCTACTAGATAACAGCGCATTGTCCTTTCATTTGTACAACCTAAAGGCTGTAAATACATTGTAACCTCCTCATTAGAAAGGGACTCGGAATTTCTTGTTAAATCCATTATCGAGAATTCCTAACAAACAGTCAGCAATAAGAAAAATAGTGGACGTAGGAAATCTTTACAAGGCTGAACCACTTTAAAAATCTTTTGTCTTAGTTATTTTATCTATGATTGATTAATTAGAGATAATCTAATTTTTTACATCAACACATATTTTAAATTATATTGTGTGAATTATAATGTATCATTCGATATGAATGAAATAATTTATTTTATAATTCAAAATTCGAGTGCTACAAAAATAGTTCTATATCGATGTGAGGATGCTTACAAGACAAACCATAAAACAAACCACAAATTCTTGGATGTCTTTTCTTATGTCATTTTGAAATCATTTTCAAAAACCGTCGATGGCTTTTTAAAATATTTTTTCTTAATTTTATTGTGAGATTTTTTTTAGTATACAAAAGATCTTTAAGTTTGTATGAGAATATATTTTTTAATTATGGTATTATCATTGGTGATTTGTATAATTATGTTTTTTATGAAACTCTTACAAGGAAAACAATTATGATCCTATATGATAATGTTAAACTTAAAAGTAGCTTTATTATAACTTTTCAATCATGTGACATAATAGAATATCACACTCTTTTAAATCTAGACTTACTTTTATTATTTAATAGACTAGATTATTTTAGGGTTTTCACTTATGAATCTTGACACTCACGTTTGAGCTCTTAAGGTTTTATAATTTTAGAACGATCTATGTGGTTCACGTGGGAGATTATAGTCCTTGGATAATGGACTACATAGATCATGTTTTATAAAACAATAAGTTAAATGCAACAATTTTGATATCGCCACAAGATTTATTCACACAAAAGTGAGTATATATAATTAAAGGCGTATTATATAAGTTCCACTTTACTTATCTAATGTGACACGTCCACGTGATTAGAAATGTCTAGTACATGCATGAATTTAGAATCTACTAAAAGAATTGAGTTTTGTCTACACTTTCAAGAGGGTACACTAATTACTTTTGAAATAAATAATGTCAAATGTTAATTTTTTTTAAATAATGGTGAAATTAACACGAGTATCAAATCACCTAATGTGGTTATAAAAAAAGTTGAGATACTCGTTTCATTCCCTTAACATCTAACGTAATTGTTCTTTTGGTTAGTGGATATGAATAGTTTTTAGAAGCTCTTAAATGAGTTTGCTAGTCTCACGGATAATAAGATTTATTACACTTATGTAAATTTGACAAAGGAGTAAGAAAATATCTGATTTTGTTTTCAAATATTTTAAAAATTATAATACCATTAATTGACCATAATGAAGTTTAGGATCGCGTTGAATTATCTAATTGACATACTAAAGTCGACTATAAATGCGTGTTTAAGACTATACACGACCCTGGTGATAATCAATGATATAAAGTTAGCCTTATGGTCACAGTTTCTTTTTGAATAGCGAAAGGGGTGTAAATAAATATTTTCACCTATATCCTAAAATGTGAATATCTTATGACTTCAATAACTCCTTTTTTATTAAGAGTTACCTTCAATGTGAAAACTTATGAGAGTTTAAGAAAAGTACTATATAGATTGAGAAATCACTATATAATTTTAGGTCAGCTTTTCACCAATGGTATTTTAAGAATACTTTATGTATTTATTTTAGTATATATACCTAAAGGTAAGTGGGAGTAAGTTTATGTATTTTAGAATTCTCTACACATTATTAATTAAATATTTATTAGAGAAATAAATATATTAAGAGTATTAAGGAATGAGATATTTACAACAGTATATGCTCACACTTATAAAGACTATAAAGATGATCAATTATTACATATAGAATTTTAATAGATTATTAATGTATTTATCTCAGTCTTTATTACATTCCTCTATTTTGTCTTAATAACCAAAATTATGAAAGAGTGCGAAATAATACATTAACAGTTTATCAATCATAAAATACTGAGGTTGCAGCATGCTTTGAGGCTACAATGTATGAATTATGACTACGAAATTTCTTTTCAGGACTAGGAGTTATCGACATTATTACCAACTCACTGAAATACTAAGATGCCACAACAGTCTTTATAAAGAATTGATAAGTATTCTAAGGAAGTTAAGCACATTAAATTAAAGTACCTATTTGTGAAAGAATTAGTTCAGAAACAACTAGTACCACTTAAACACATAAGTACGAGTGTTTACATAAAAAATGACTTTCCAAAGGACTACTACCGAGGACATTATTAAACACGTTGAACGGATGAGTCTCGAGTGTAGTTATTAAAATAATGAGATTGTGGATCACTTAGTGCTTATTTAGTTAACACTATGTTTTGAAATCAGTTAAGATGTTCTCTAAACAATTACTTTTTGTCTTGCAATATTTGACTATATGCATGTAAATAGTCTTTTTATAAGAAATGTCATTATTAAATAACCCTACTTATAGATCTTGTTGGATGAGTTGTTAATGTTGTTATACATATAAGTAATCATGCTCTTGAATTCGAATGTGAGCATCATGACTCGCATTAATGGTGTGACACCCACACATTTTAATCATGGGTTATCAGTCCTTTATTAGAATAAACAGGAATCTCATTTAGTTCATTGTTAGCATCACTATCAAAAACATTTTAAATTACTAACAACATAGGTTAAATTAAGCTAGTGCTAATTTTATCTTTCATTAACGTAACCACATGCGAAAAAAGAAATAACATAACTCATCCACACAAATACAAGAGTCTGAATCATAATAGCATAGATAGATAAATAATGAATACCAAATAAATCATCGGTTCCAAAAATAGAATCCAAAACACAAATCTATAGAAATAAAACTGAATCCAAATACAAAGTCTGATAAGTAAAACAAAACATGTATCAAGTGAAAGGGAAAACATGCTCAAATACAGTACCGAATCAAAATCCTAATTTGTGAATGAATAAGTGAAGCGTCTACACAAGTGTAACAACCCTCGCTTTTGAGAACCTATTTTATATTTACTTTCTAGGCATAGTAATTAGATATAAAATGTTGGCATATGGAGTAAGTATTAATTTAAGAAAGAAAAGTTAAGATTTACTAAGATGTTGCATATTTACCTTTTGTGAGGGTAAATATCACCTTATTGGGTTTTATTATGTCATAAGAATTAAAATGACATTTTGGTTTAAAACAAAACCGGAACATAAAATGAGTTATAAATTTCCAAATGATAATTTGGAGAGCGTAGTTAGTTCCGGAAGGTGCGAGATGGTCAAATTATGTGCCATCTTGTATTTTGAGGTTTTGGGCATTTTTGACTGGTTTTAGTTTAAATGTGCAGTTGCGTGTTATTTTATCGTGGTATTGATTAATTAAGTTGGTAATTTTATACTAAGGCACGTTTTATGTCTTGAAATCCACTTATTCCTCTTAAGTGTAATTAGTAACCTAGAAAGAGAGAGAGAAGAGGAAAACCTAAGGAGAAAAAGGGAGAGATTGAAGGTTTGGAGTTTGATCTTGCCGACATCTTCAATAAATCTGAATTTTGCAACCTTGAGGAAAGTTTTCTACTTGCTATTATAAGATTTAAGATGAATGATTAGTATTGATAGTTATGGTTATGTATTGTTTAAGAAAGTTAGGGCTTTTGTTGGATTTATGGGCTTTAGATCTATGGAGGTTGATTTAAATTGTTATTGTTGTAGATTAAGGTTGGTTAATGCATTTAAGACCAGTTGGTGGTAATAAATGATAAGGGGTTTTGTGGTTTGGAAGAAGATAGGAGTCATAGGTCTGCTATAACCGGTCGAGCGCGGTCTCAGGACCGGTCGATCGGGCCTTCGGGGGAGGGCACACTTCTTTCCTACCAAAGTCTAAATTTTAGAGCGCGGTCGATCGTGGTCCGTGACCGGTCGACCGGTCCCCTTCACCTGGACTTTCTGCTTTTCTTCGTAGGCTAAATTTTGAGACGCGATCGACCGCGGTCTCAGGACCGGTCGATCGGTCCCCTGTTTTCCACCCTTAAATTTTAATTTTTGTTTCCTAGGTTTCTACTTTTTAATTAGGGACTAGGAACCTTCTTGTATGAAGTAAATGTAGAGTCCTAGAGTCTTAGTTGAGTTTGGTCATCACCCTAGAGTTAAATGGGTTCACTTGGGGTTCAATCAATGGGCACACAAAAAGTGATGTTTAGGCATTACTTTTCTTTTTACCAGTTATTAGGAATTAAGAGTTATAAGACCATACTTGGAGATTCTAGGGTCCCTATTGAGATATATAAAACCTTGGGACGCGTAAGATTTTAGTGATCATTTGAAAGATAATTCAAGACTTAAAACAAGATGAATATTAATGGAAACATTCAGGAATTATGGTTTCCAATAAAGCGAAACACATGTATGATTAATGGAAATGAAAATGAGATTTGTATGCTAAATGCTAATTTAGTTAAACACACCTCTCTAAATGCTATCATAAGGAAAGCTCGCGCATGAGGTGATGTCCCCGGACTAGTGAATGCAGGGAGACTATAGTCCTCGGCCATATGCGGGTTTATTATATGATTTATTATGCGCTAGTGAGGTAATTTCGGGTGTGGTTATGACTCACTCGCAGGCATATGGCCACTTCCCGACGTGCGTTAGGTGCCCAGGTTGTCTTATATAGATAGGCCCTGAAAGATGATAGTTATTTAGGGGGCGCCCAGTGGGGAAACTCGGAGGGGCGGTCTTAGAATCGTTATATGTATAAGAATATAACCTTTCTAACTCAAGTGGGACTTGAGGTATGTGAATTGCCATAAGAAAATATGATGGTAATTATATTCCTGATAAGGAATGGAAATAAGGAAAGACATGATGAATAATGAGGTTTAAATTATGTTTCTCTTGCATAAAATTAACAACTGTTAGAATTATTTAAATTTCTTTATTATACATGGTGACTAGGTTGTTTGACTTTCATTTACATCATTCGTGATAAACTGTCCATATCTAGCATGCTTTTTGTTCATCTGGGAATCATATATAAACCAGGCCCTGACCCGTTTATTTTTACATGTTGTGCATGTTATTGCATCCGCCCAAGTGCTCCTCCTCAAGGGCGCCCGATGTGATATTCCTATTCCAAATACTTTTGAGGAGCTGTAAGATTTTGCGGATTATTACAGGATGCTTTGTTAGACGCTTTCATTTTTGAATTCTAGCTATGATCGGGTCTTTCATCCAGGCGGGTAGCCCAAACTTTTGTAATTGTTAATTGATGGATTATGTATATTATTGAATTGATGTAATACATTGGATGTAACTGTGACCGACAGCTTATTCGGTCCTTTATTTGTATGTTGTTCTAGTAGTGATATAAAGCTCTTTTGGAATTCCACTGTATCCTCAGATTTGGGTTGTTTAAATTTATTTTCTTTAACTTCTACAAAAAAAAATAATAATAATAATTGGCAACCTGTTTTCTGAATTATTGGGTGGTTTTCCCGTATACCTATTTTATTGTTATGATACTGAGAATGATTTCCATCCATGATGCCTTTATGATGAGGTATCGGGCTGGCCACCCCTTATTTCGGATCACGGGTTGTCACAGATGGTATCAGAGCATCAGGTTCTAAAGTCTTTTAGGATCTTTGTGGACTTGTCACGTTCTACCGTAGCGTTCTTTAATATAGAGCCAAAGGTTAGGACTGCTTGGTTGCTTATGTCTACGACCTTCTGCAAGATAGATTATTTTATGTAGTATTCTAACTCTATTGTTTCTTCATCTCAGATGCCGCCTAAGAAAGGTCGCCCGACGAGACGTAATAGGGTAGTAGAAGAGGAGGTTGGTCCTCCACCACCGCCACAAGGAACAATTAATGCGGCTGATGTGGCGAACATTGTGGCTCAAGCGATTAATGCGGCTGTGACAGTAGTAACTCAACAAATGACAAAAGCTCAACAGCGGGTGCAAGATGCCCAAGCTCCTACGGGACCTTCTCCGTGGGAGAGAGCTAGGTAATCTTTTCTAAAGGGTCAGCCCCAGAGTTTGATGGAGGCTCGGATGTTAAAAAGGAAAATCAGTGGAAGAAAGATATACAACGCCATCTACGTATGGTGGAATGTAGTGAGGATAAGAAGCAAGTCCTTGCTACTTTTAAACTTGTTGGGGTCGCATTACATTGGTGGGAGTCTATGACTAAACCCGAACAGAGAGACACCATGATGATTTCTGAATTTCTGGTTTTGTTTGATCAAAAGTACTTTCCTCCCGCAGTTCAAGTGGAGATGAGAAGGAGACTTTAAGACATTGTGCAAGGAGAGATATCCGTGGCTGAATATGAAGAGGAGTTCACCCGGTTGGCGAGTTTTGTAGCCGATGAGGTAACTCCCAAAGAAATGAAGGTTTCGAGGTTTATGAGAGGGTTAAACTGGAGGATTCGGCAACACTTGCTGGGCAATTCGGCATTGCAACCTTTTGATGATGTAATGAATGCGGCGTTACTACATTGCCAAGAGCATAGATTATTTGTGCAAAGTGGCAAGAAAGCCATAGTAGTGGGGCAAGTGGGAAGGCCTGGAGGCAGTGGGAGTGGAGGAGGAGTCTTTACCTCATCCCAAACTTCGAGTATTAAGCAGAAGGAAAAGGATCCCCAGCAAGGGGACTTGTCAAAGAGGCAACATTTTAGTGGGATAAATTTGGGGAACCATAATAATAGGCACGGTCAGGGGCCCAACAACAACAAGCAGGTCGGGGTGGTCAAGGAGGTAGAGGCCATCATGGACAAGGTGTAAATCAATTTAGAAATAACCGTGGTCGAAATGCGGAGAATATGTTGGGTCGGTGTTTCCAATGCGGTGAAGCGGGTCATTATAAAAAGGAGTGTCCTCAGCTGATTGGGGGACAGTTTCCTAGAGCTCCACAGCAGCCATATGTTCAGTTTCCTCCACAGGTACCTAACCCGGTTGTTCCTCCACAGCAGGGTCAGTTACAGTATGGGAGAGTTTATCATATTCAGCACGCTATGCTTCCTCCGGCACCGCCGGCACCGCCAGCCATTGAGGGTAAGTTCCTTATTCAGGGACATATGGGTCGCGTTTTATTTGATACGGGTGCGACACATTCATTCATTTCTAGGAGTTTTGCTAAGACCACAAAGTTGATTAAATCTGCTGAGAGTACTTTTACTAGCATCGAGTCCTCTCTGGGTGATGGTTCACTCATTTTTCTTGTTTGTAAAAATATGGGAATTTCTCTTGGTAATTTATGTTTTGAGGCCGATTTACTCGTCCTGGACATGGTCGGGTATGATGTGATTTTGGGCATGGATTGGCTTATGAAATATCATGCAATAGTTAATTATTATGGGAAGAGTATAGTCTTCGCCGTTCCGGGACAAGAAATATTCTTGGTAGTTTTGCCTCGTTTGGAGGGAAGTACTAGTACTTATTTGTATTGTATTGTATTGTATTGTATTGTAGAGGAGAATTCTAGGGATGTAGTTGTTCCCTTGGATTCTATTTCGGTTGTGAGATATTTTGAGGATGTCTTTCGAAAAATACCGGGTTTGCCTTCTAGCCGAGAGATTGAGTTTGTGATTGATTTAGCGCCGGGAACTCGACCGATCGCGAGAGCTCCTTATCGTATGGCTCCGGTTGAAATGAGGGAGTTGAGAGATCAAATTCAGCAGTTATTGGAGCAGGGATTTATTAGGCGTAGTACATCACCGTGGGGTGCTCCGGTGTTATTTGTAAAGAAAAGAGATGGTTCTCTCTAGTTATGTGTTGACTATAGAGAATTAAATAAGGTAACCATTCGGAATAAATACCCTTTGCCTCATATCGATGATTTGTTTGATCAACTTAGGGGAGCTTCGTACTTCTCTAAAATTGATTTAAGGATGGGGTATCATCAGTTGAGGATACGGGAGGAGGATGTATCCAAAACTGCTTTCTGACAAGATATGGATCCTACAAATTTTTAGTCATGCCCTTTGGGCTAACCAATGCCCCTGCTGTATTTATGGATCTTATGAATAGGGTGTTTCGGGATTTCCTGGACCAATTTTTCATTGTATTTATCGATGACATCTTATTCTATTCTCAGACGGAATCTGATCATGCTACTCATTTGAGGTTGGTCCTACAAAGATTGAGAGATCACCAACGGTATGTTAAGTTTGAGAAATGTGGATTTTAGTTGCAGACGGTACAGTTTCTGGGTTATGTGGTGACATCCCAGGGTATATCGGTGGATCCAAGCAAGGTGGTTGCGGTGAGGGAGTGGGGTCATCCAAGACACCTACCGAGGTTCATAGTTTTCAGGATTTGGCGGGTTATTACCGTCGGTTTATCAAGGGTTTATCTAAAGTCGCTAGACCTTTGACAAATTTGACCCGAAAGGGGGTGAGATTTGTATGGGATAACTCTTGCTAGGCTGCATTTGATGAGCTTAAAAATAGATTGCCTTTGGCCCCAGTCCTCGCTTTGCCACAGCCGGGAATGGAATATCTAGTCTTTACTGATGCGTCTCTACAAGGATTAGGAGGTGAGCTTCAGTAAGAGCGACGGGCTATTGCTTATGCTTCCCGAAAAATCAAGACCCATGAAAGAAACTATCTGGTTCATGATTTAGAGCTTGCCATGGTTGTCTTTTCCTTAAAGATATGGAGGCATTATCTTTTAGGGGAGAAATTCAGTCTTTTCACGGACCATAAATCGCTGCAATATTTATTTTCACAAAAAGATTTGAATATGCGTCAGCGTCGATGGTTGGAGTTCGTGAAAGATTATCAATTTGATATCCATTATCATCCGGGCAAGGCGAACGTTATGGCGGATGCCTTGAGTAGAAAGCCTGAGGGAGAGTTAGCTGATGTTTGGAAAGCTAAGTGGAAAGAACTCAGTCAGGAGGATGCGTTGGCGAGAGCATTTATGTCAGTAATGATTGTTACTCCTACAATTGTGGCGAGGATTGTAGAAGCCCAAGGTAGGGACAAGGGTTGCCAAGACCATATACGCCGATTACTGACCGAGGGAGCGGAGTCATACTCTATTAGTTCTGAGGGTGGATTACGCTTCCATGGAAGGCTCATTGTTCCTAAGGTAGGGGATTTGAGGCAGGCGGTGATGACCGAATCTCACGGATCTAAATTCACGGTACATCCTGGTGGGGATAATATGTATCAAGACATGTACCGTCAGTATTGGTGGCCAGGTATGAAGCAGGATATTTCTGAGTTCGTATCTCAATGCACTATTTGTCAGTTGGTCAAGATAGATCATCAGCTACCGACAGGTTTGTTGCAACCGTTGGAGATTCCGGTGTGGAAATGGGAGAGCATATTGATGGATTTTATTACGGGCTTTCCAAAGTCACAGAGTGGGTGTGATTGTATTTGGGTGATTGTCGATCGCTTGACTAAGTCGGCACACTTTCTACCTGTGCAAACTGATTATGACACCGCTCGATATGCTCGATTATTCATCGAGGAGGTGGTTAGACTCCATGGGGTGACCATAAATATCATTTCCGACCGAGACAAAATTTTCGTTTCCCACTTTTGGCGAAGTTTCCAAGAGGCATTGGGGACCGAATTGAAGTTAATCACTTCTTACCATCCTCAAACAGATGGTCAAACTGAAAAAGTAAACCAAATGTTGGAGGATATGCTTCGTATGTGTATGCTTGACTTCAAAGGTGCTTGGGAACAGTATCTTCCATTGGTTGAGTTTGCTTATAATAACTCATACCAATTTACTATTGGAATGGCGCCTTATGAAGCTTTGTATGGAAGGTCGTGTAGATCTCCCGCTTGTTAGTTGGAAGTGGGGGATAATAAATTCCTTGGACCTGAATTGATCCAAGATACTTCTTCAAAAATCGAACTTATTCGGAATCGCATTCGGATAGCTCAAGATCATCAGAAGAGTTATGCCGATGCAAATAGGAGGCACATGGAATTGGAGATTGGGGACCAAGTCTTGGTGCAAGTGTCGCCCATGAAAGGTATCAAGCATTTCAGAAAGAAAGGAAAGCTTGCACCGCGTTTTGTTGGACCTTTTCCCGTTATTGCAAAGGTGGGTTCAGTGGCGTATCAACTTGACCTACCGGAGCCTTTACAACAAATTCATGATGTATTCCATGTCTCCTCTTTGAAGAAGTAAAAGAGGAGTGAAAGTGCGCTTTGGCATGTTCCTTTTGAGGATATTGACTTGCAACCTGACATTTCCTATGAAGAGCAACCAATTGCTATTTAGAGAATGGGGAACGTAGGTTGAGGTCACGAGTGTTGCCCTTGGTGCGAGTACAATGGAGTCACCATAATGCCAAGGAATCAACATGGGAACGCGAAGATGATATGCGGGAAAACTATCCGCATCTCTTTATACAAGGTACGCTTGAGTTTTAGGGACAAAATTCCCTCATAAGGGGGGAGTATGTAACAACCCTCGCTTTTGAGAACCTATTTTATATTTATTTGCTAGGTATAGTAATTAGATATAAAATGTTGGCATATGGAGTAAGTATTAATTTAAGAAAGAAAAGTTAAGATTTACTAAGATGTTGTATATTTACCTTTTCTGAGGGTGAATATCACCTTATTGGGTTTTATTATGTCATAAGAATTAAAATGACATTTTGGTTTAAAATAAAACCGGAACATAAAATGAGTTATAAATTTCCAAATGATAATTTGGAGAGCATAGTTAGTTCCGGAAGGTGCGAGATGGTCAAATTATGTGCCATCTTGTATTTTGAGGTTTAGGGCACTTTTGACTAGTTTTAGTTTAAATGTGCAGTTGCGTGTTATTTTATTGTGGTATTGATTAATTAAGTTGGTAATTTTAGACTAAGGCACGTTTTATGTCTTGAAATCCACTTATTCCTCTTAAGTGTAATTAGTAACCTAGAAAGAGAGAGAGAAGAGGAAAACCTAAGGAGAAAAAGGGAGAGATTGAAGGTTTGGAGTTTGATCTTGCTTACATCTTCATCAAATCTGAATTTTGCAACCTTGAGGCAAGTTTTTTACTTGCTATTATAGGATTTAAGATGAATGATTAGTATTGATAGTTATGGTTATGTATTATTTAAGAAAGTTAGGGCTTTTGTGGGCTTTAGATCTATGGAGGTTGATTTAAATTGTTATTACTGTAGATTAAGGTTGGTTGATGCATTTAAGACCAGTTGGTGGTAATAAATGATAAGGGGTTTTGTGGTTTGGAAGAAGATAGGAGTCATAGGTCTGCTATAACCGGTCGACTGCGATCTCAGGACCGGTCGACCGGGCCTTCAGGGGAGGGCACACTTCTTTCCTACCAAAGTCTAAATTTTAGAGCGCGATCGACCGCAGTCCGTGACTGGTCGATCGGCCCCCTTCACCTGGACTTTCTGCTTTTCTTCGTAGGCTAAATTTTGAGACGCGGTCGACCGCGGCCTCAGGACCGGTCGACCGATCCCCTATTTTCCACCCTCAAATTTTATTTTTGTTTCCTAGGTTTCTACTTTTTAATTAGGGACTAGGAACCTTCTTGTATGAAGTAAATGTAGAGTCTTAGTTGAGTTTAGTCGTCACCCTAGAGTTGAATGGGTTCACTTGGGGTTCAATCAATGGGCACACAAAAAGTGATGTTTAGGCATTACTTTTCTTTTTACCAGTTATTAGGAATTAAGAGTTATAAGCCCATACTTGGAGATTCTAGGGTCCCTATTGAGATATATAAAACCTTGGGACTCGTAATATTTTAGTGATCATTTGAATGATAATTCAGGACTTAAAACATGATGAATATTAATGGAAACATTCAGGAATTATGGTTTCCAATAAAACGGAACACAAGTATGATTAATGGAAATGAAAATGAGATTTATATGGTAAATGCTAATTTACTTAAACACACCTCTCTAAATGCTATCATAAGGGAAGCTCGCGCATGAGGTGATGTCCCCGGACTAGTGAATGCAGGGAGACTATAGTCCTCGGCCATATGCGGGTTTATTATGTGATTTATTATGCGCTAGTGAGGTAATTCCGGGTGTGGTTATGACTCACTCGCAGGCATATGGCCACTTCCCGACATGCGTTAGGTGCCCAGGTTGTCTTGTATAGATAGGCCCTGGAAGATGATAGTCATTTAGGGGGCGCCCAGTGGGGAAACTCGGAGGGGCGGTCTTAGAATCGTTATATGTAGAAGAATATAACATTTCTAACTCTAGTGGGACTTGAGGTATGTGAATTTCCATAAGAAAATATGATGGTAATTATATTCCTCATAAGGAATGGAAAGAAGGAAAGACATGATGAATAATGAGGTTTAAATTATGTTTCTCTTGCATAAAATTAACAACTGTTAGAATTATTTAAATTGCTTTATTATACTTGGTGACTAGGTTGTTTGACTTTCATTTACATCATTCATGATAAACTGTCCATATCTAGCATGATTTTTGTTCATCTGGGAATCATATATAAACCGGGCCCTGACCCGTTTATTTTTACATGTTGTGCATGTTATTGCATCCGCCCAGGTGCTCCTCCTCAAGGGCGCCCGATGTGATATTCCTATTCCAAATACTTTTGAGGAGCTGTAATATTTTGCGGATTATTACAGGATGCTTTGTTAGACGCTTTCATTTTTGAATTCTAGCTATGATCGGGTCTTTCATCCGGGCAGGTAGCCCAAACTTTTGTAATTGTTAATTGATGGATTATGTATATTATTGAATTGATGTAATACATTGGATGTAACTGTGATCGACAGCTTATTCGGTCTTTTATTTGTATGTTGTTCTAGTAGTGATATAAAGCTCTTTTGGAATTCCACTGTATCCTCAGATTTGGGTTGTTTAAATTTGTTTTCTTTAACTTCTACAAAAAAAAAAAAAAAATTCAACCTGTTTTCTGAATTATTGGGTGGTTTTCCCGTATACCTATTTTATTGTTATGATACTGAGAATGATTTCCATCCATGATGCCTTTATGATGAGGTATCGGACTGGCCAACCCTTATTTCGGATCACGGGTTGTCACAACAAGATCATGTAAGCCTCCACAAATGCTGCAATTATGCATCCCTAGAATGCGTCCTCAAGCTTGGCATCCCTGTGGCTGAACACCTTAAATATTTTGAAAAATATTTTTGCCATGGGTCAGAGCCCAAAACCATTTGAAAAGTATTTATCAAGTAATTAATATGCAACAATTAAATATCCATTAACAATTTTCATATTTTAGCGTGTGTCGCGCTCTCTTGCGATATTACTCACCCCTCAAATACTGTGCATACCTAATGCTTACCTTCTAACCCAACTAGTTATACTACCCCACCTGACTAGTCCTATTACATGTCTTTCTGTCACTCTATTATGTGTCGAATACTTCCTCCATTTGGTTCCTAAGTTATTTTACTCATTAACTCAGTTAATCATTTTCACTTTAATTAATCATATAACTTTCACACTAGTTATATATAATATACATTCACACTTTATGTATTTAATCTGTATATAGTTATTTACTATATTATATATGTACAAATATACTACAATAATCACACACATGTCGCGTATAATAACCATCCTCTTGAGTAATAACTCACTGGATATTTGTCTCTACAATGCTATTATATCCCAGGTATACTCACTCTAACCCGGTTACCATAAGTCGTTTAACTCACACCAAAATAGGTAATAAAATCACAAATGTAGTAAAGGCAGTCATATTCCCCCAAGAATGAGACCTAATCATACCTAAAGCATCTCGCCTCGAAAATAAATCACACAATAAAATACGGAGCGATATGACTTGGGGACTATATTCTCCACGCATTCACTACCCAGGGAATATACCCACATCATGCAACCTCCCATAATAGCACTAGAGGGATATATTTTCACATAAATTTTATGCACAACAATATTTACCAAGAACACACACACACACACACACACACACACATATATATATATATATAATTAAAATAATTTTGGCTAAAATCGTGCCTAACAGCCATAGCACTAGCCCGTAATCCTCGAGTATATTCCTCAACTCTTAATATATTTAAATTCACATCACTTAAATAATTAATGTAGCATCACCCTGCTAAACTACACGGACTCACCCAATCAGACTAGACTTTAAATGTTTACGAATTTATTTCACATTATTCGTTCTTTAATTTCTCATCATATCTCCCTTTTATATACCAATGTATTTTAACCCTTAATCCCTAGGCAAGAGATTCCTCATTTATTTTATGCTAAATAAATAACCTATAAACAATCCCCAATAAAATTAGAGCCTAAAAATTAAAATAGGCAAAACTGCTCAAAAATGGCCTTTATTGATCGATCGATCATGGGCGGCCAGCCCTTCTTCCCCAACTTGTTTTACTCCGTTGATGTAAAAAACTAGACTTGATCCAATTTTATAATCATAGATAAAATATATAATTGCGATGGTAAATAAAAAGAAAGAGAGAGTTTTTAAAGTGATTCAGCTATGTAAGAAAGCCTACGTCCACTGCTATTGTATTGATTTCAGAGGTTACAGAAAGCCAGTTATTCTTGTAAATAAGAATAGCCTAGGATCCGTTCTACCTTTCCCTTGATGAAAGGGATACAACGTATTTATAGTGACCCGGAGGTCAAGGGTCGGAATGTCAAGGGATGGAATGTCTTTATACATTTAAACATTTACATCCTTACATAATAAAGGTGATGGTTGCTTGTATATACCACATGTAATATGCCCCTTAGTATGGTGACGCTTCATTGATCTTGATAGTCGGCATTCCTGTTATTGATCAGCATTCTTTATGTTGGTCGGCATTCGTGCTGGGTTACTATCTGCTGATTAGGATTTTAGCCACGTAGGAGGACAAATGTTCGCATCTGATTGGTCAAAGTAGATGGATAATTTTTGGCATCAACAGAAGCCCCCAATGTTCCATGCTTGATGTTTGCATAAAAGTATGGAGCATTTGATTCTGGAAGTATCTCCAAGTATTTTCATGATGCTTGGTCGACAACCGACCTCCTACACTTGTAAAAATTTAAATGGCACAGTTTGAAGATGGCATTTTTGTAAATAATTTGAATTTTAGAAAACCACCAAAGGGTAAATGGGTATTTTTCTCCTTATGCATCGCAAAGTCATCGGAATGTCAATCGTTGGTATGTTTAATCATTACGTTTTCTGTTTTTGAGACAACCTAGAAAAAGGTGGGAGGCTTTTCTAGATTTTTCTTTACCTAAAAAATTTGAACTGTAGCAACCATTTATGATCTTTTACGCGATCATTTGCCATTGTTTGTCTTTTCCTTCCATAGTTCTTGTTGAATCCTTAATCTTCTATAAGAACTCTTTCTTTCTCTTTATTTTTCTTCTTTTCCTTCTTTCTGAGCCATGGTTTACATAGTTGATGTTGATTCTTTAGAGGAATTTAGGGAAGAACAGAAAATTCCTTCTTGGGTTGATTTATAAATACCTCATAACCCTATAAATGTACATTCTTTAGCTGAGGGTCATTGGATCCCAACTTTATTTATTGCTGAGTGTGGTTTTACGTTTCCACCAAACCCTTTTCTTCTTCATTTCTGCCAATATTTTGATATTGTTCCAGCGAAAGTATCCCCCAATACTTGGAGGGTTGTCAATGGGGTAAATAGATTAAATGAAATCTGTGGGACCCATATTGGGAGTCCCGAATATTATATTCTGCTATAAATGGCTATTGCAGGAGATAAGACTTATTATTTGAAAACTAGACAAGCCAATAAGTCTTTAGTGCCGAATTTACCCGATTCCAATAAGGATTCTTAGGATCATGCTTTAATAGTCAATAATTGGCAACATTCTCCACTTGAGAATGGAGTGGCCTACCATGGTCCCAGGTTCCCTCGGTTAGGGAAAGGGATAGGTTGTTATTTCAGTACTTTGCCTTTCTTTACTGATTTCTTTTATTATATATCCTAATTGAAGCTATTTATTTCTTTTTTGCAGAAGAAAGTAAGAGAAATTTCCCCGAGCTAGGTGAAGTGAATTTGGAAAAACTTAATATCTTGTGGGGTTTGAGCCAAAGGACAGGATAAAATCATCCCCGATTAGCCTCTGTTTTCCTGGAGTATAAAACTTCCATCACCTCCTTTGTAACTCGTCCAAAACTTGTTGTGCCTTTAGATATAATTCATTTGGAAAGGGATCCTGTGTCTACTTCCTCGGCCATTGAATCTGTTGGTGTTAATGCTGAAGTTGGCACTTCTTCCTCTTTTAATTATGATCTTCCCTCATCCATTAGCATGGGAAAAAGGAAAATTCCCAATCTTCTTGAAGAGGACTCTACTGCTGGTGCTAAGAAACCAGTTGATACTGCTGCCCAGAAGAATAAAGTTGAGGTTAGAAAGAAGCCCCCATCCACTAAAGGTAATGAGTCTCCTCTCAAGAGACTAAGGAGAGGTCCTGCTGATAAGCAGGTCGAGAAAGTTATTATTGTCGACCAACAAGGATTGGTCGGTGTGGTTCCATCTGTTGTTGGCTCATCTGTATCCTTTAGACCTAATTTGTCTAGGAAGTTGATCAAGGGCTATCACCCTCCCTGATCGTAGAGATACTGCTGGTTCTATGCCCCGATCAAAACTATCAGAGAGGGCTACGCAAAATTTAGCCTTAGTAAGTTTTCATTTTTGAAGTTGGTCAGATACTATTTATGTCTTCCTTGATTTTTACTGACTTGATTCTTTTCTTGTAGTTCTTAGTTGATTACAACCAAATACTAGAGAAGGATGATTGGCTACGTTCTTCTTTGGGGGAAGTTGAGGAGGCCTTTGAAGGTCTTAGAAAGTCTTTGGATGAATCCCAAAAAGATTTGGAGACAAAGCAGAATGCTTGGGAGGAAAAGATCATAGTTAATGAAGAATAGAAGGAAAAGGCTGATGGTGCATTGTCCGTGGCCCCTTTGGCCTCTGCTCAAGCTGAGGGCGGGGCAAAGGCTGCTAAAGATAAAGTAGTCAATATATCTGCTGAACTCTCTATTGAGAAGGCCAAGAGAAAGAAAACTAGAGAAGATTCCTTCAACAGGGGATGGGATAAGGCTATCTCTGCCAAATCTACCCAAATAGCATATGCTAAGAAGAAATTATTGAAGGAAGGTTGGTCGGTAACTTTGAAGGAGTTGGAACTGTTGAAGACTCAGAGTTATTTCTGAGGCAAAATCCAGGCTCCCCCCAATCCTGATGATAAGATTGATGATGATGCAGGCTCATGGGCATCCTCTATGGCCATTGAGTCCATTGCTCCTCCAACCTAGAAAAATAACGCTCATGTTGATTCTGCTGCCCCTCCTACTGACGAGGGTACAAACCTTGAAGCTGAGAAGGATAAGAAGAAGGAGTAGACTTATTCGGCTTCTAGTCTTTATATTTTGCACATTTCTTTTGCTTTTTCTTTTTGTCTTATTCTGATGTAAGTGTAAAGTTGCTATTTATCAATGAAAAAATTTCTTCAATTACTTGCCACTTTGCTAATATTCTGTCTCCTCTTATTATTGATCAAGCGTTACTTTATCTTTCTAGTTTATTTCCAAGATGGAAAAAATTTCCTCCAGTGACTCCGACCTTCGCAAACGATGTAATAATCTATTCAAAGTTGGCCACTTGGATATGACAGATGAAGAATTGGCATACTTGCTTGGCGCAGACGCTTTTGATCGGCCAAAGGATGCATACACCTATCTCAAATATCTTCTTCATCGGGTTATAACCAATAATGTTGCATATTAGGACATGATTAAAGATTTGCAGGCAGATCATAATGAAAGCAAAGCATTGCTATACTCTATCTATGAAGCCAAATATAAGGCATTAAGCGAAGAACTGGGTTTTGATGACAAACATGAAAAATATGCTTCCGCCTATAGAAAAAAGGAATTCTTACTGAATAGGGAAGTAGATGAAGCCTGGTAAATTGCTAAGCTCCTGGAAGAAGAGAACCATAGACTCCGAAATGAGCTTAATACTTTGAAGAAATCTTCTGCTACTGATGTTTATGAAGGGGATTCCTTTTTAGAGAAGGAGAATGCTAAGCTTGTGGAGGAACTTAAGACTCTAAATAAATCTAACTCTGGGCAATCCTCTAGACGATCAAGAATGATCCGACTAACTATTGAGGAGGTAGGACTAAAAAAACCTTGGAGAACCATGTTGTCCAACTGAAAGCAAAGAATGAGGCTATTGTAGACCTGTCTATAAAACTGGAAGATAAGGATAAAGCTCTTGCCGAACAATCCACACAGTTGAGGGTAAAGGATAATGTTTTGAAGAAACTTTAACATCAAGTTAAAAGTTTGACCTTTCAATTTCACAAATAACCCCGAGAAGTGTATATGGAGCACTATCATGAAGTTTTGGGTCATATTGATGATCATCTTACCCAGAGTCATGATGAAGGGTACAGGTGGGGATGGACTAATTATCTAACTTTGATGAAGCATGATCGGGACAACAAACTGTGGTATTAGAATGAACCTAATCTGCTAGATTGTAACAATCCTACATTCAAGTTGGATAAATCATGGATCCCTCCTGATGCCATTTCTCAATATTTAATCACTAAATACTTGGGACATTACGATCTCCATAATGTTTATGAAATATATTTTCCTTCACATCTGATTAATGCCCCAAGCAGTGGTAATAGAAGAATGTTGGAAAACTTCAACTTTATCAACTATCCATATACATTGGATGATCATCCTGCTAGAATGGAAAGATTACAACCAACATCCAAATTTGAAGGGAAGCATCCAGCTGAATGATTTTCTTGTATTTTTTAATTCATTTCAATTTAATACAATTTATATGAATAAAAATCCATATGTTTGTTTTGTTAACTTATGATTATTTTAATCAATGAGTTAAGTTGTGATTGTAATGCCATTGATTCTACTAATGCATCTAGATATATTAATCCAAATTTAGCATTAGTTATCGGTGGTGACCAAGTGTATGAGGAATATATGTTAATATTCCAGTATGTAGGAATTTTTACATGTCTTCCTGCATTTAATTTAGTTGGGTAAAACCTGTTTATAACTGTTTGAGTTTTATACGAAGTTTTACCAACTTCTTGTTCTTCACTTGTTTATACAAAATCATACATGAAGTAATTAACCTCTTGATCTTTATTTGTTTTTACGAAGTCATACATGAAGTAAATTCTTGTTGTTGACCAAGAGCTAAGGATTGTAATCCTATTTTGACTTGGTCAGTTATTATTTTTATTGCTGACCAAATGCTGAGGATTGTACTCATGTTTTGACTTGGTTGTTTATTATTTCTATTTGCTGACCAAGTGCTGAGGATTGGAATCCTGTTTTGACTTGGTCGGAGCTTAAGACCAAGAGATATATGTACTAGGTTATTTATGTTCTGGGGATGTATATCATCATCGTACTTCAAAAAAAATTGAAAAAATGAAGGGACGGAAATCGACAATTTATTGATACTGAAATAAAAGAAAAAGAAATACAATAATGGCAATCCTTTAAATTACTAATAATACTTTCGAAGGTGCTAGGAATTCTAAGGATTTTTAAATTCCTCGCCATTCAAAGTCTCTATGCGATAGCTTCCAGGTTGGATGACAGCTGATATGCGATATGGGGCATGTCAATCAGTTTCAAGCTTATTATTCTTCTGGATAAATTTCTTAAGAATCACCCTCTTTCGGGTTAGTCGGCTTGACCCTTTTATTATAAAAGCGAGTAGTTTTGTGTTGGTATGCAACGTTTCTCAGAGCAGCATCTTCTCGTACTTCCTCCAACATGTCGAGATATAATAGCCTCATCAAATCACTAACTAGAGAATCAAAATTTAGTACCCTGTGGGTTGGTAGGCCGAGCTCAGCTGGTACCATGGCTTCAGTCCCAAATGAAAGCATGTATGGTGTCTGTCTAGTTATTGTTCTTGGTGTTGTTTAGTAAGACCAAAGAATAGAATGTAACTCATTAATCTAGTTGCCCTTCACAGCATCAAGCCTTTTCTTTAGTCCATTGAGCAAAGTACTATTTGTTACTTATGTTTGACCATTACTTTGAGGATGTCCTGGTGTAGAATGCGGTTTCTGGATTTTGGACTAGACACAATAAGCTTCAAACTCCTCATTGTAAAACCGTGTGCCATGATCTGTAATGAAAGCGTATGGTAAACCATATCGACAGACTATATTCTTCCAAATGAACTGATACACTTTGCCATAAGGCATCTCAACAAATGGCTCTGCCTCCACCCATTTGGTGAAATAATCAACAATAACGACTAAATATTTGAACCTGCCTTTAGTGGTCGGTAGTGGGAGGACCAAGTAAATTTCTCATATAGCGAACGACCAAGGTGAAGTGATTGGTGTTAGAACAACATTAGGTGCTTTATGAATGGCATAGAACTTCTGTCACTTGTCACACTTTCTTACAAAGGTGGTATAATTTTCCATCATAGTCGGCCAGTAGTATCCCTGAGTGTTGATTCGTTGGAGCAATGATCGACCAGCAGAATGAGCCCCAAAGGAACCTTCGTGCACTTCTTTGATCAAATCTTCCACTTCCATTGGATGAAAACAACTTTGTAAAGAGATCGTCAATCCCCTTTTGTATAAAAATCATTTGTCTAACACATATCGCGCTGCTTTATATCGAAGCTTTTTGGCCTCTTTAGGATTAGATGGTAGGGTTATATCTGCAATATAATCTTTGATGGGATCCATCCAGGAAGGACCCGGATCTAACGTAATGAAATTAATCGTCGGTTCTTCATTAACACTCCTATTAGCTAAAATTTCTATTGGGATTATTCTTTCTGAGCTCAATTGTTGTTGTTGATGCTAGTTGAGCAAGGGCATCAGTTCGGGCATTTGCTATTCTTAGGATCCTATTCATCTGGACGGTAAAAAACTTGGTAATAACTTCCATGGTCTTAGCAAGATACCTGGTCATCAATTCTCCTTCGACTCTATATACATGCATTACTTGGTTAATGATTAGTTGTGAATCACTATGCACCACTACTTGCTCGATGCCTAATTAATTAGCTAAATTCAGTCTAACTATCAAGGCTTTGTATTTCGCCTCATTGTTTGATTCTTTGAACTAAAACCTAAGAGCATATTCAATATCAATATCATCAAACGTATTAAGTATTATACCTACTTCACTGCCAGTAGCACATGAAGATCCATCCATGTACAAATTCCATAATGGGACATCAATATTGAAACTTTTTGCTATCAATGACCCATGCTAGAATATCTTCTTACTCTCATCCCCATATTTTTGGGCCATTTCTTGAATACTGAATGACTCAGGTTGATCGGCAGTAATTTCAGCTTCCTTTTGAGATGAGATCTTTTCTTTTGAAGTCTTCTCAACAGGCAAGTTTTGTTGGTCGGGACCTCTGGATAAGTAAATTCAGTAATAAAATCTGCCAAAGCCTGGCCTTTCGATGAAGATCTTGGTTCGTAAATAATTTCATACTCTCCTAATTCAACCGCCTAGTATATCAATCTTCCCGATTTCTCAAGCTTGTGGAGTTCTTGTCGAACGGGGAAATCAGTATACACAACTATAGTATGTGCTTGAAAATAAAGTTTTATACGCCTAAAAGCCTTAATAAGCACTAGGGCTAATGTTTCCATACGTGAGTATCTGATTTCAAATTCTCTGAATGCTTTACTGGTGTAATAAACTAGTTTTGGGATTTTATTGTCTGGTCTGACCAAGGTCAAGCTCACTGCTGACTCAGAAACAACTTAGTATAAGTATAATTTCTCTCCTAAATCTGGTCGGGAGAGTAATGGTGGTGATCCCAGGTACTTCTTTAGCTCCTGGAATACTTCTTCACTTTCACCATTCCACTCAAAAGTCTTTCTTAAAACCTTAGTAAACGATAAGCACTTGTCTGTTTCTCGGGAAACAAATTTGTTTAAAGACGTCATTCTTTCAGTGAGCCTTTATATATCTTCTTGCAGGTCGGCGACTGCATTTCGATTAAAGTTGTTATCTTTGTTGTATTATCCTCAATTCCCCTTTGATTAACTATGAAGCCGAGGAACATCCCTTCTTGTACTTCGAACACACACTTGGTCAGATTCAGTTTCATCTGGTGCTTTTCCAACTGATCAAAAGTATGACTGAGGTCGGCGATATAATTTGAGTCTTTTTTACTCTTTGTCAACATATTATCCACATAAATCTCTATGTTCTTGCCTATCTGCTATTTGAATACCTTGTTTACCAACTTTTGATACGTTGCTCTTGCATTTTTTATTCCAAAGGGCATTACATTGTAGTAATAAGTTCCTCTATTAGTGATGAGGCTACACTTTCCCTGTCTTCAGGTTTCATCTTTATCTAGTTATAGACAGAATAGGCATCCGTGAAGCTTAAGAGCTCATGCCCCGACGTAGCATCCACCAATTGATCAATTTTAGGCAAGGTAAAATGGTCTTTCGAGCAAGCTTTATTTAAATTAGTGAAATCTATGCACATCTTCCATTTATTATTCTTTTTCTTTACCATTACAACGTTGGATAACTAGGCTCGATACTTCACATCTTCAATAAATCGGGCTTTTTGAAGTTGCTCAACCTCCTTTTGGATAGCTTGATTATTTTCAGGACTGAAAACCCTACGTCTATGCTTAATCAGCTTAATATTTTTACTGATGTTGAGTTCATGACAGAGGAAATTGGGATCTATCCCCGGCATATCCTCGTGGCTCCAAGAAAATACATTTTTCCATTATCATACGAATATAATCAATTCCTGTTTAAGGAAGGGATCTAATCTTGAGCCTATCTACGTAGTTCTTTCTGGATTATCTTCGTCTAGGATAATGCTTTCAATTATTTCCACAATCTCCCTTGACCAATTCTGTTTTATCTTGTGGATCTAAGGTTTCAACTTCAGATTCATATTTAGGATCATTAGTATCCACCTGGTAAGTTATAGTCTTCTTCTTCAACTCAATCAGATCCTCTTGTTCAGCTGAAGAGTAGTAACATTCTTTGGCCACCTTTTGGTTTTGCCTTTCAAAACACCCACCCCAAAATGAGTTGGAAACTTTAAGCATGGATGGACTATTGACAGTACTGCTTCAAACTTCTTCAACCCTACCCTGTCGAGGATCACATTATAAGCAGATTGGCCTTGTTTATCCATCACGAAGAAGCGTATTTTCTCTACACAACTTGCTGGCTATATGCCGAACAACACTTATAGCTTGATTGTCCCAAGAGGGTAAAATTTTTCACCATAAAAACCTATTAATAGCCTGTGGTAGGGCTCTAGTTGGCTGAGCTTCAAGTCCAAACTCTAAAAGCAAGGATAAGACATAATATATGTTAGGTTCCCATTATCCACCAAAATTCTAGCGATGACAGTATCCTGGATCCTAAATTTGACAACTAATGGGTCATCATGGGGATAAAGTACCCCAGAGAGATTATTCTTTGAAAAGTTGGTCTCCGGTTTGTCTTTGTTGACCTTACTAAATTGATCATCTTCGTTCAAATTAATGCTCTAGATATAAGAGCAAGCCTAGGCTTCATTCAAGTAAGTTTTCCTTTTGGCAGTGTGATCGCCTCCTCCTGCATCACCACCTGTAATCACATGACAAGAAAGTGAACCAAAAATACTTATAGATACCTCACATTATTGTTGCTTGGGCTTCTTCGATAGGTCTGGATCATCTTCATGATTTCTCATCCTGTCATTTCGGGGCTTGCATGGAGAATTTGACCTTCTTCTAGATTCTCTATTATCACGCCTATCAATAAATTTATTAAGTTTTCCTCAGCGGATGAGGGATTCTATCTCATTTTGTAAAGAGATGAAGTTATCTATTGTATGACCATGATCCTTATGGAATTCATAATATTTAGATATATTCCTCTTGGTAGGAGGTTCCCTCAACTTCTCAGGCCATCATAAATCCTTACAGTGCTTGATTTCCTCTAGGATATGGTGAATGCTAACACTCAATGGAGTGTATGTTCCATATTTTTTGAGCTTGTCCTCTTTCTTCATCTTTTTCTCATTTTGTTCCTTTGTTCTTTCTTCTCAGGCTTCGTATCAGGCTTCATGGTTGGACTATGTTATGTGGTCATCGCTTCCTTGGAGTTTATTATTTTTCTTACTTTTACCATGAGCTCAGCCATAGTTTTAGGAGTATCTTTAGCCAGAGTATAGTATAGTTTCTCAGGAAGCATGCCACTCATAAGAGAAGTGATGGATGTTTTCTCCTCATAATCAATAACTTCTAATTTTTCATTGTTAAAATGCGTAATATATTGACTGGTACTTTCCCCCACTTGCTGTCTTACACTAAAAAGATGAGCTACTCTTTTCACTAGATATACAAAAACCAAGTTATCAAATGGCGCCGTTGCCGGGGACGTGAAAAGCTAGTTATCAAATGGCGCCGTTGCCGGGGACGTGAAGGTTGTTTGGGGGTATTATGGGAAAATGGGTTTAAATGGTTTTAAGTGGGTTATAGTCACATGGGTTAAATGTTGGTCTTAGCTTTTGGTTTGGTCTTATGCAGATTGAAGAAATCGTGTGTGGCATGGAAGTGAAATGGGTTTATGGTTTGAAAAAGGGTTTGGGTATGAAATGGGCATGGAGGTATAAGGGGTATGGTTAAGGTTGATGGAGGAGATGAGCAGGCCGGAGTTGGGTATCGCAGGGAGAGAGAGAGGCTGCTGGGTTTGGGACGAGAGAGAGAGAGAGAGAGAGAGAGAGAGAGGCTGCTGGGTTTGGGACGAGAGAGAGAGAGAGAGAGAGAGAGAGGGATAGTGGTCGCCGGGGTGTTGCTGCCGGACGGGGGAGCAGGTGGCGGTGCAGGGTCGGATTAGATTCCGGCGGGGTGGCTCGGCTAGGGGAGCGTCGCCGGCAGGGCAGAGGAGCGTCGCCGGCAGTAGGCTGGGCGGAGGGGGACGCTCCGGTGAGCTCGCGGCTGGGCGACGGCGAGGGTTGGAGTCGCCTGAACTAGGGGCAGGTAGGGGTTGGTTGTAGGAAGGTTGATTTTGGGTTTAATGGAGGTAGAGAGATGGGTTTCGCCGGAGGTGGTGGAGTGTTGGGTTTTGGAGTTGGCGCCGGAGTAGGCTAAGAGAGAGAGAGGGTCTTGTTTGGTGTAGCGGAGATTTTGGTTATGGAGTTTTTATTTTGGTAATGGTGGATGTGGGTTTTGATGATGGGTGAGAGAGAAGGTTTGAGGTTGAAGATGAAGTGGAGGGAATTTGGTGTGGTGAGGGTGTAGGGAATATGGGTGAGGATGAGGGTGTGTAGGATAGTGTGTAGGTGGGGTTATGTGTGTGTGTGTCATTTGGACCCTTAATAAAAACTAAGACCTAAAATAAAATTAAAACTAAAAAAATCAAATCTAACTAAAAATAAAATAAACTAAAAACAATAAAAATAAAAATAATAAAACTAAAAAAAATAAAATCCTAAGCTATATAAAAAAAAGAAACTAAAATAAAATAAAATAAAAGAAATAAAAATATAAAATGAAATGAAAACTAAAGTCCTAAAATATAAAATGTAATAAAATGAACTCCTAAAACTAATCCTAAAAAAAATAAAATAAGATAAAAACTAAAACTAAAAACTTAATAAAATAAAATTATATTAATAAAAATAGAAATAAAATATAAAAATAGAAAATAAAACCTAAAAATTCTAAAATAATCCTAAAATTGAAATGACTCAAACTAAAAATCTAAAAAATTAAAATAAAATAAAAAGGGAACAAACCAACACACACGGGTCTTGGGTGACGGTTTAGGGACAAGTTTAGGCTAGGTTTGGGTAGGATGAGGTTACGGGGCAAGGGTATTTAGCTCCAATATAACTATAATTGACCTCGAAATGTAGCTTTTGGCACCGCAACTACAGTTAAGCCTGCATGATAAACATTTACGCGCATAAGACCCATATTGTCGAGAATTAGCAACTAAAATACATCTATTCGGGGTATAAATTGTACAGTTTTGGGTGCTTATCACACCACCCCCAAACAGAGCGTTGCTAGTCCTCGAGCAATAAGATAGAGAGAAAGAGAAAGATAAGTAACCAAAAGTGTACCACTTTCGCGGGCACTTGCGATTGCACTTAGCATGTGCAACAAGCCTTTAAACCTATAGGTTGACCTACAGGACGAGTTGTGTCTCGTGAGGGTTTGCAGGGAATATACCCACAAAATTCTTTATTTGCAAAAATTTATTGAAGGGCAGTCAATCTCTTATTAGACATAGAATAATCGCACAATCCATCACAAGAAACTATTTTGAGAAATACAAGCTAGAATTTGTAAAAAGTTTAACTAAGTAAATACTCAAGGCATATCCTTCCTAGAACTCAACGTGTGTAGTGTGAATCAGTCAAAACGGGTCGAGTATCATAAGAGTAATTCCTAGATTGCCTTGTCGGAATCAACGCTTCAACTTCAAAATCTCACGGATATATCACTCTCAATCGAACTCTCGAGATTAGGGTAAGTGTATCGCTCTTGTGTGTGAGGAGGTGAGTAAATGTAAGCAAGTTCAAACGTCTCACACACATATATGAAAGAACGAACAATACGAAAGAAAAATGATCTCATGAAAGAATGCTAATCACTATAGTGAGAATGTCGAGTTATTCACCACGTTGACTTTCATTTGCCCGAACACCTAGAGGAAATGTGGATGTATATGGGTGAGGGGGAAATGAGATGGGATATGATTATATGAGGTAGAATGGTGATAGTGAAATAGGATGGGGTGATGATATGATGGATGGTGGATATATGATGTAGGATATAATGGTGATATGAACGATGATATATGAATGGATATGATAGAAGAGTGTTCTATACTTGAAGAACAAAATGTCTTTATTACATAAAAATTAACTACAAACTCTTTTTTTTTTCATTTCTCTCTCTCTTTTTTTTTTCTTTTTTTGTTTTTTCTATTTTTTGCTATTTTTCTTTTTTTTTTCTTCTTTTTTTCTCTCTCTTTTCAAACTAACAATGAAAGACATTTACATTTGAAATTACACTCTTTTTCTCAAAATGATGATGGTATATGAATGGAGTGATATATGGATGATGTGGGGAATATATGGAAATATGGAAGAACATGGGTGAAATGAATGGATGGGAAGGTAATGGTTGAGTAAATGGAAATGTGATATGGAAAAGTGGTAGGTGTATGGATGAAAATATAGTATTCGGGACAAATTTCAAGACACGTGTTTCTTACAACTCGAAAAAGATGTCGTTCTCAGTGATCAAGCCAAATTTTAAAGAATAATGAGATCATACAACAATTTAAGTGCGGACCCAAAAGAAGTTGAATCAACTTGTGACTCGGAGATTGCGTAAAACACTCTGAAAGGGTGAAAGGCACAAATCTCACAAGCTAAAGTCTCTACTAGTGATCCTTAAGGTTCTCTTTAGAATTGTAGTACTCTTCAACTCTAAACGTAATGACGTGATAAGTGCGCAAATTTTGTTGAGTCTAGAAATTCATGGTGCAAAATGCCTTGTTACGTATTACATAAGCTATTTAGAAAAAAATATTCTCTAGCTTGATTCCTAGATTTTAAAAGATGGATGATTGAAAATTCACATCAATGAGTGAGATGAAAGAAACTGCACAAAATTTTAAAAATCAAGTTCAAAAATAAAAAAAATTCAAAAGAGGCACGATTTTGATAAAATTCCCCACCCCCAAACAAAAAGGAACATCGTCCTCGATGTTAGGTAAAATGATGTTTAAAATTGAGAGCATGAGGTAGGAAAGAGATTACCAGAATGAACCACTCATGAAGTGGAAAGATGTAGCCAAGAATAAACCTGAGTAAATGATAAGAGAAAAAAAAATGTGTACAAGTCCATAAGCATGATAAATCATAGGGTGATGTGAAACACCACCCCCAAACAGGATGAGACTAGTACAAGAAAATCGGGCTGCCTCCCGGTAGCGCTAAGTTTAACGTCTATATCCAGACCGAACCATTCTCACCCTAAAGATGGGATCTATGAAAGCGCGGGGTGACAGAAAAATGGGTGATGAAAATCACCCCCAAACAAGACTGAAGCGTCAGTCTTGCTGGAAAAAGGCTAAATGTGTCAATGCACTTGTATGGCGAAGTGCATTACGCGATGCAAAGCATCGGTGGACCATGGGTGGGTGGGTATTAAGGTAAGGGTGAGGGTGAAAAGGTATCGGTCTCGGGCTTTATTGAGCCGAAAGGTGAGGGCGACGAGAGCCCTATAAGCATGGTGCTCTAGCTGGTGAAGGAGGCAATATGGTTTGGCTAGTGTAGTGGTGTGAGGTTTATAGAATTCACACGACCGTTCTATGAATGGGCGATGATAATGGTCGCGCCGTGACACACTAGGGAGCTGTTGAGAAAAATCAACACCATAAGGAAGTGGTGTGCATTGAGGAACAAACTCGGTGTCACGGTAGAGAGTAGCAGCAAAAATACTCTCATGGGTGGTGGATGGTTTTAGGTTAGGATCTAAAACTGTAGATGGAAACTGGAAATGTGCAAAATCAAGATCCAAACCAGGTAGTGGGGTGGAAATGATAATGGGTGGGTCGGGTGGGATAAATGGTGGAGGAAGATGATCCAACTTAAGCGTGGGAGTCACACACTCATTGGGCGGAGTAAAGGAATACTCACAAGGGAGTGTGGTTTCTAAAGATGGAGTGATAAACTTCTCCATAATAGTAGCATCGGTAAATGGGGTGGGTGGGTAAGACGAGGCACCAAGATCGGAGATAGAGGACTCACTAGAAATATCAGGCTCAATGGGAGCCATGCATGGAGGAATAGGATCCAAATCCGGATAGTTAGAAACTATCACGGATTCTATCTCGGGAAAATGGTGAACACTCGTAGCCGGAGCTAACCTAGGATGAATTGGTTCCTCGGGAACATAAGGGTGAAACTCGATAGGTATAGACTCGGGCATTTTTTTGGATTCGACGGGAAAAGGAATAGGAATCGCAAGGTGAGGTTCATGTGGACATGGTGGGATTAGATCAGGCTCACTATATAAAGGTAAGTCAACACAATTGTCGACTTGGGACCCGGACCATGGAATGGTCTCAACTTCAAGATTCTCGGGGTGGTAGGGTTGGTCACACTCAAATTCTGTGTCACAAGGGGACACATCATCGTCACTCTCGGTGGCAACGATGGGTGGGGTCATGGGAATATCCGACTCTCGCTCACACACCAATTCATTTAACCTTTGTTCAAGCCTTTGGAGAGCTTGAGTTTGAATTGCTTGCTCTTGCTCAAGTATGCACTTTTGCAAGAGGGTTTCGAGAGTGGATGTGGATGAAGGTGTTGGTGGAATGATGGGTGGTGGTGGTGGTTGAGGTGGACACAACACGCTATAATCAGGAGTGTATGGAGAATACTCAAAGGAAGTGTGTGGGATGGGGCCAAGTGCATCATACACGAAAGGATTGCTCTCATGATGGACAGATGGTTGATACTCATGGGGTGCATAGTGAGGAAACTGATCGTTACTGGGTGCACAAGATTGCCATGACGACTGTTGGAACGTGTGAGGATCCACAACATCGGGTTGGGATACGTATTGCGTGGAAGGGTGATCAGGCCTCCACGAATAGCTCGGGTACTCACACAACTCGGGAGTAGACATAGCGGGGTAGTAGGCCGAGGTGGGTTCCGAAACAGTGTCATATGGATACACATGTTCCATGGTGGGTTTGTATGGATATGACAAGTATGGACACACATGGGACATGTGATCGGCATTAGAACAGTGGGTGCACAACAAAGGAGGAGGCACAGTGACACTTGACACCGAGGGTGATGGAATAGGAGGTGCATGCATGGATGGGTCAAGAGTACCAACGGTACTCGTGAGAGAGGTGAAATCATGAAGAATATCATAAAGAGATCGCTCGGGACCACTCTCACACGTGTCACGTGTCAATGGAAAATGACCAAAGTAGTCCCGTAAAGGACGTTCTTCGGCCATGAGGGGAGAAATATTTTTTTTTTTTTTTTTATTTTTTTCAAAAAGAAAGGAAAATATTTTTGGATTTTTCTAAAAATAGTGGAAGAAAAATATTTTTGGATTTTTCTAAAATGAAAGAAAGAAAATATTTTTGGATTTTTTTGAAAAATAAAGGAAGAAAAATATTTTTGGATTTTTGGATTTTTTTTTCTTTTTTTTTTTTGGAAGAAAAGGTGGGGGAAAAATGTGGACTCTTTGAATTGAACGAACTAACTAAAATCGACTACCGAAAAATGAATTGGACACACACAAGTCAAGAAAATTTCCTAACTAGCACATAGCCAATTTTTATCTTTGAATTTAGTGAAAGGGTAGTCAAATTTTAATTAAGTCCGCGGGCGATAAAAATCACGGAAATATGAGTGATCGCCTTTGCAAAATATTCTCCTATTGGGCTACCTAGTTGATTGATTTTAAATTTAGTGATGGCTAGGGTAGCACAAAATGGTAAGCGAGTGAGTCGGGTGATGAAATCCCTTCTCGTGAGTGACCGGGTGTAGGTCTTAGTCAATTAATTCATCACACCATTCGAAAATAAATGAGAGAATAAAATCACATAAGAGCACACAAAAGAATTGACTCGCTAACAGGAGAGGCGCCAGAGTGTAAGAAATGTACCTCCCACGGTTTTTACGCCGTGGGGTGCCGAAAAGTTTGAGTCGACCGGGGGGAGATCACGCCTATCTCAGTCGTCCCCGGGAGTCCTACCGACCCAAGGTAGAGAGGCTTCAAAATCCTCGCCAATGGACGCCCTCTCTCTACCTTGTCCGGTTTCCCTATCACGCTTGGCTTCAATTATTACAAATTTAAATGAAAAATAAATGGTGTCCTATGCACCGCAATACAAGCCAAGATAATAAAAAGTCCTAATACAATCCTTCTAATAAAATGCAAAAATGGTACTAAAATGAAAAAAGTACAATACAAGTGAATCACAAAATAGAATCCGCTCCGAGCTTCACAAACCCAAGAATGGCAACGGCGCCATTTGATAACTAGCTTTTCACGTCCCCGGCAACGGCGCCATTTAATAACTAAGCTTTTTGCGTGTGGTCTTTGTTGGAAGCCAAGTTAGTCAAAACCTCAATTACCTACAAAATATAATAAACTCAAGTGTAGAGGTAAGTAAGGGTATCAATCCACTTTCTAGGGAGTAAGCTAGAGACAAATTCACATGTAGTTCACTTTTTATTTTCTTTTTGTGCTTTTTCACTTTTCTAATTTTTTTAGCTTTTTCAATATTAAAACAAAAGGGTGAGGTGAGGTCTAAACTAAAATAAACTAAAGTGTGAGATGAAAACTAACTAGAAAGTAACTAAAATGAAAATAAAAGTCTAAAACTAAAAATAAGAGATAAAGTGAGGTAAATAATTGTGAGAACAATCAAGGAGTGGGATTATACCATAATTTCTAGTTAATCTATTTAATTAATTTATTCAAATTAAACGTCCCAAATTAATATTGAAATTACAAATCAACTCTCGTTGCAAATGTAATTTTAATAATAATCTTTTAGAGGATTAAATTTACAATCCTACAACTCACAAAATGTAGATCTAAACGTCATCTAACAAATCACCCGCTAGGATCGATTTACTAAATTAGTTTAGATCATGAAAATATGATTAGAGTTGAAATTCAAAGAAATAATTTCACATTTTAGAAAAACCTATCTCTAGTTCGATTCTAAGATGGAAATTAAGACTAGAATCTCGATTTTCTCTCGAAAATCATTTACCCTCTCTCGAGGCGTAAATTAAAAGTAAGATTGCAAAAATAATCATCAAAGGGAATTTTAATTTAATTAAACTAATTAAATTAACATTAACATCAAAATAATGGGTTTCCCCACCCCTTGAAAGGGGTGTTAGCCTAACATGATATGAAACATGGCAAATTAATAATCAAGGCTACTAAAATAAAAGAGAAGAGAATAGAACAAGCAAACCAAGTCTCCTTGAGAAAGTTGAACTCTAATCTTCCAAATTGAAGCATACACCACTTAATTGAGCATCCAAATGATTTGAAATTAAAATATTCACTCAATTAACTCTCTTACAATATTTACACTCACAATAATCTAAAAATAAAAAAATGAAAAACTATTTACAAGGGAAATTTTCTCTACAATTCTCTCTCTCTAATTTCCTATCTAAAGCTCTCTAATCTAGAATTCTCCTCAAATGGGTCTTCTTCTTCATTTTATATGCAATGGAGCTAAGGGGTTAATTTGGGAAAATAAGGATGTGCACATGAGGGGTGTGAGGTGTGAGAATATAATGGTGAGGGTAATATGGAGAAAATGCACAATTGTGCATGGATTGTGTGAGGTGTGAGGATATTTGGAAAAAATATGTTTTGGGTTGAGGGGTAATTTTGGGTAATAGGTAAAGAAGGTTGTTTGGGGGTATTATGGGAAAATGGGTTTAAATGGTTTTAAGTGGGTTATAGTCACATGGGTTAAATGTTGGTCTTAGCTTTTGGTTTGGTCTTATGCAGATTGAAGAAATCGTGTGTGGCATGGAAGTGAAATGGGTTTATGGTTTGAAAAAGGGTTTGGGTATGAAATGGGCATGGAGGTATAAGGGGTATGGTTAAGGTTGATGGAGGAGATGAGCAGGCCGGAGTTGGGTATCGCAGGGAGAGAGAGAGGCTGCTGGGTTTGGGACGAGAGAGAGAGAGAGAGAGAGAGAGAGAGAGAGGGAGAGTGGTCGCCGGGGTGTTGCTGCCGGACGGGGGAGCAGGTGGCAGTGCAGGGTCGGATTAGATTCCGGCGGGGTGGCTCGGCTAGGGGAGCGTCGCCGGCAGGGCAGAGGAGCGTCGCCGGCAGTAGGCTGGGCGGAGGGGGACGCTCCGGTGAGCTCGCGGCTGGGCGACGGCGAGGGTTGGAGTCGCCTGAACTAGGGGCAGGTAGGGGTTGGTTGTAGGAAGGTTGATTTTGGGTTTAATGGAGGTAGAGAGATGGGTTTCGCCGGAGGTGGTGGAGTGTTGGGTTTTGGAGTTGGCGCCGGAGTAGGCTAAGAGAGAGAGAGGGTCTTGTTTGGTGTAGTGGAGATTTTGGTTATGGAGTTTTTATTTTGGTAATGGTGGATGTGGGTTTTGATGATGGGTGAGAGAGAAGGTTTGAGGTTGAAGATAAAGTGGAGGGAATTTGGTGTGGTGAGGGTGTAGGGAATATGGGTGAGGATGAGGGTGTGTAGGATAGTGTGTAGGTGGGGTTATGTGTGTGTGTGTGTGTCATTTGGACCCTTAATAAAAACTAAGACCTAAAATAAAATTAAAACTAAAAAAATCAAATCTAACTAAAAATAAAATAAACTAAAAACAATAAAAATAAAAATAATAAAACTAAAAAAAATAAAATCCTAAGCTATATAAAAAAAAAAGAAACTAAAATAAAATAAAATAAAAGAAATAAAAATATAAAATGAAATGAAAACTAAAGTCCTAAAATATAAAATGTAATAAAATGAACTCCTAAAACTAATCCTAAAAAAAATAAAATAAGATAAAAACTAAAACTAAAAACTTAATAAAATAAAATTATATTAATAAAAATAGAAATAAAATATAAAAATAGAAAATAAAACCTAAAAATTCTAAAATAATCCTAAAATTGAAATGACTCAAACTAAAAATCTAAAAAATTAAAATAAAATAAAAAGGGAACAAACCAACACACACGGGTCTTGGGTGACGGTTTAGGGACAAGTTTAGGCTAGGTTTGGGTAGGATGAGGTTACGGGGCAAGGGTATTTAGCTCCAATATAACTGTAATTGACCTCGAAATGTAGCTTTTGGCACCGCAACTACAGTTAAGCCTGCATGATAAACATTTACGCGCATAAGACCCATATTGTCGAGAATTAGCAACTAAAATACATCTATTCGGGGTATAAATTGTACAGTTTTGGGTGTTTATCACCACTCATAAGAGAAGTGATGGATGTTTTCTCCTCATAATCAATAACTTCTAATTTTTCATTGTTAAAATGCGTAATATATTCGCTGGTACTTTCCCCCACTTGCTGTCTTACACTAAAAAGATGAGCTACTCATTTCACTAGCTTAGCTCCGAAATAAAAGTTACTAATGAATAGCTCGGTAAGCTAATTAAAGTTGGAAATTTGTCCTCGGGGCAGGTTATTATACCATATTTGGGCTAAACCCGTAATGGTACTTGAAAATGACCTGCACCTCATTTCATTAGGAACTGAATAAATATCAGTTGCAGCTTGATATTGCCCAATGTGGAGAACTGGGTCAGTTTTACCATCATATTTGGGGGTGACCAACGGAGCTTTAAATTTATATGGAGTAGGAAAATCCACAATGGCTTGAATAAAAGGAGATCCTCAAACGAAGCTCCATTGCAAAGGATTCTTTGCTTTTGCCATTTCACCCAACTGATCTTCCAACCTTTGGATTGATCCTTTCCACGAAGGATTGCTTATATCAGATCCATGCGAAGTAGCTTGACTATTTTAACCATGTGTTTGTGCTGAACTCTCTTCCTGAGAAGTCTACTCGGCGTGTACAGATCGTCGGACGCTTGATTTTGATCTGACTGATGCTTCACGCTGGTCGACCGAATGTTGAGTGTTTCTAGATAACACCCTAGGAGGATTTTTATTTTCTCGGGGTCCCAACGGTCAAAGAGAGAAGCTTTTCTTAGCCTTTCCAAGGCACTTGGTCTTTGGGGAGAAAAACAATGGATATCATAGGGTTCCGTGGACCTGAGTGATGAACTTTCTCCTGGACGATAAGACGTATCTCGTGAAGATCTGAAATAACTATGTCTGATGGATCTTGGAGGTGGAGGTGACATTTCTCTTTTGGACGAGGGAGCCATTTGTTTCCAGGAAAGGGATGAAGAATTAGCTTGCAGTGACTTAGCCAATTGCCTAACCGTTTCCTGCATGGCTTCTTGTCCTTTGGCAATACTAGCAAGGATTCCAGTTAGGTCTGTCGCCATAGGCTGAGCATATGGAATAGGTGGGCTGCTTTCATTTTTGACACTTGACTCAGGGTCATCCATCTTGCCTTGAACAAGGGTATATGAGAATGATAACGGTAATTAAAAATACGTTCCCACAGATGGTGCCAATCTGTTGATGTAAAATTTTATAATCACAAATAAAAAATATAATTATGATGGTAAATAAAAAGAAAGAGAGCGTTTTTAAAGTTATTTAGCTAAGTAATAAAGCCTACGTCCACTGTTATTGTATTGATTTCATAGGTTACAGAAAGTCAGGTATTCTTGTCAATAAGAACAGCCTAGGATCCGTTCTACCTTGCCCTTGATGAAAGGGATACAACATATATATAGTGACCTGGAGGTCAAGGGTCGGAATGTCAAGGGATGGAATGCTTTTATACATTTGAAAATTTACATCCTTACATAATAAATGTGATGGTTAGCTATATAAACCACGTGCAGTATGATCTTTGGTATGGTGACGCTTCATTGATCTTGATGGTCAACATTCCTATTGTTGGTCGGTATTCGTGCAGGGTACTATCTGTGGACTAGGATTTTAGCCACGTAAGAGGACAAAGGTTCACATCTGATTGGTCCACGTAGATGGATAATTTTTGGCATCAACATCCTCCATTTTTGTTCACCCAAACCTCCATAGATCCTTCCAAAATCTCAACCCAAGCATACCCAAAGTTTATTACACATCTAAATAGGTTCTAATCATAATATAAACCATCAATCATCACTGATTTCTATTAAGATTCATAAATTTCACGAATTGGGTTTTATAATTTTCATTCAATCATCTCATTAAATTCGATTCTATAAATCCAAATTGAATGAAAATACCAAGTGGGTTTCTAATATAAATCAGATTCCAACAACATTAGATAGTATTTCATGACCAATTGAATATTTATTCTATACATAATGCCCAAATCATAAAAAATCCATTTTCATGTGACAACCATCTCCAAAAAGGGATTTGTCCACACCTATCATGATGTGAACATGAGTTTTATGCAAATTAAATCAGAAGCAAGTTAATTACTTGCCTTTCTAAGTTCATAGGGTCTGATTTCACATTGTAGAAGATGAATTGACGATTGCACACCAAACTCCTCTTAAATTTTGGCTCCTAAAGCTCTCCTATTTTCTTCGTTCTTCCTTATCTCAATTTTTAGGGTTTATAATATGAACTATGGCCGACTCAAACTATTAAACCTAGGATTTTAGTCCCAAATCCCAAAATTAGGTTAATGGTCCTGGCCCAAATGACCTAAATAACCCTGTGTGGGCCCAGTTATGTCTAAAAATTCCCTGGACCCAATTACTACCCTCAGGTACACTATTTTGACTATGTTGACCCTTTTGGAACTAACACTGACCTCAAAATTGCCATTCGAGTCACTTTATAATAATTTTTTATCTCAACCTCACATAGTTTATACGCGACTCCTGGTTGAGATATAACACAGTCATGTCGATATCACCTGCTATGACATAAAATAATTATTTACTAATTACTTTGTGATTTTATTCCATAAATATTAATATTTATCTCTCCCGATTAATATTTTGATAAACACATAATATTTAATTCAATTAAATTGAGTCACGCGTGTAATTTAATGTAACCGAATTAATAAAATTTTAAATACTCATAAATACGAGGTGTTACATACTTCCCCCCTTAGAAATAAATTTTTCCCTCGGAATTGGGACATACCTGCGGTGAATAACTCTAGATACTGCTGACGCATGTCATCCTTCCTATCCCACGTCGATTTGTCAATGTTGTAGTGCCCCCACTGAACTCGAACCAAGGGTACTACCTTACACCACAACTTCTGCTCACTACGATCAAGTATCACCATCGGTCTCTCCTCGTACGAGATATCTGGCTGCAAGTCCATCTAATATAATTGAACATGCCAAAAATACCTCTCTCTCCTTCGATACCTCTTCAGCGATAACACGTGGAAGACGTCATGAATCCGCTATAAGTGCTCCGGTAGTCCCAGCCTATATGCCACTGGTCCCACCCTCTTAATAATAAAAAACGGTCCCACATATCTCGACGCTAGCTTACCTTTCTTGTACAATTTCATAACCCCCTTCATAGGAGACACCAATACCAAAACCTGGCCACCAACCTCTAGCTCTATGTGCCTCCTGTCTGCATCAGCATAACTCTTTTGCCTGTCCTGAGCTATACAGATGCGCCCTCGAATCACCTCAATCTTGGAAATAGTGTCCTGAATAATCTCTGGCCCCAATAGCTTATTGTACCCCATCTCTAACCAGCAAGAGGATGAACGACAAGTCCGTCCATACAGTGACTCAAATGGTGCCATGCCTATGGTAAACTGGTAGGAGTTATTATATGCATACTCCACTAATGGAAGATACTGCTCCCATCTTCCCCTGAAGTCAAGTATGCACATACTCAGCATATCCTGTAACATATGATTAACTCGCTACGTTTTCCCATCTGTCTGTGGGTGATACGTTGTACTTAAATATAAATCTATGCCCATAGCCTCCTGAAAATTCTGCCAGAAGTGGGATACAAAATCGTGTCCCGATCTAACATAATATTAATCAGAATTCCATGCAGCCTCACTATCTCAGTAATAAACAACTGTGTCTTGGCAATAGTGTCCTGAATAATCTCTGGCCCCAATAGCTTATTGTACCCCACCTCTAACCAGCAAGAGGACGAATGACAAGTCCGTCCATACAGTGACTCAAATGGTGCCATGCCTATGGTAAACTGGTAGGAGTTATTATATGCATACTCCACTATTGGAAGATACTGCTCCCATCTTCCCCCGAAGTCAAGTATGCACATACTCAGCATATCCTGTAACATATGATTAACTCGCTCCGTTTTCCCATCTGTCTGTGGGTGATATGTTGTACTTAAATATAAATCTATGCCCATAGCCTCCTGAAAATTCTGCCAGAAGTGGGATACAAAATCGTGTCCCAATCTAACATTACATTAATCAGAATTCCATGCAGCCTCACTATCTCGGTAATAAACAACTATGCATACTATCTAGTCTCAAAATCTGTATGAACCAGTAGAAAATAATCCACCTTAGTCAACCGATCCACTATCACCTAGATGGAGTTGTGACCTCGTTGCGATATCAGTAACCCGATAATAAAATCCATGGAGATACTCTCCTACTTCCACACTAGAATTTCTAGTGGCTGCAACATCCCTGTCGGTATCTGGTGGTCTACCCTCACAAGATGGTAGGTAGAACACTTCGAGATAAACTCCGTTATTTACCGCTTCATTCCCGACCACCAATACTGCCTATGCATATCCTCTTATATCTTATCCCCACAGTGATATACCACAAACATTGATTTGTGAGACTTTGGCATCACTGCATGTTTCAAATACTCATCCTATGGAGCAATAAGTTTCCAATTAAAGCGCAAGCCTACTTCATAAGTAATCGAATAAGACTCTTCCCCATCATTTAACACCTGACGAACTATGTCCTGGTAATACTGATCCCCTGCCTATGCTTTCACCACCCTCATGACAATTTTGGGCGTGACTGCCAATACTAACATACAAGCTTTGGATTCGTCTTTGTGTAAAAGATCTCTCCACTTCACCTTCCAAACCTCCGCTATCTCCCCAGCAGTCCATCGGCTCAATGCATCTGCCACCACCTTAACCTTCCCATGATGATACTAAATAGAGAGTGTCTACATAGGGGTAGGGGACCACAACCGTAGGGTGCCCAGTAAGGGAAGTAGGTGTAGTTACCCCCGACAGCACCAACACCGCCATCCCCACTGCAATAGGGGAAGTTACAGTATGGACGTGTCTATAACATCCGAAATGCAGTTATACAGCAGGACCCACATGCTCCACCTATAGTAAAGGGTACGTTTCCTATTTACGAGCTTGAGGGTAGGATTTTATTTGATATTGGGGAGTCACACTCATTTATAGCCACCATATTTTCACGTGCGAATAGTTTAATTATTAGAGATAATCGATGGTCTTATTATATGTGTAGAGTCACCTTTGGGTAGTGAGTTACTTATGCACTCAATCTTTAGGGGTGTGGATATTGACGTGGGGAGATTATGTTTAGCTGCCGACCTTTAGTGTTAGATATGGAGGGATACGACGTTATTTTAGGTATGTATTGGTTATATGGATACCGAGCAATGGTAGATTATTTTGGGAGGACCATTGTGTTCCCTATTTAGGGGAATGAGAAGTTCCTAGTGACGATGCCTCGTCTTGAGGGAGGGTCATGCACACATCTGTATTAAATTAAGGATGAGACTTCACAGGAGGTGGTTATTACTTTAGACTCGATTCTAGTGGTGAGAGAGTTTGAGGATGTGTTCTAGAAAATACCCACGCTGTCGTCCAGTCGGGAAATTGAGTTCATCATTGACCTAGCATCCGGTACGAGGCCGATCTCTTGACCACCTTATTATATGGCCGCTTCAGAGATGCGGGAGTTAAGGGAGAAGATTCATCAACTTCTGGGGAAGGGTTTTAATTGATATAGTACATCCCCATGGGGTGCGCCGGTGTTGTTCATCAAGAAGAGGAATGGATCACTTCGGCTGTGTATCGATTATAGGGAGTTGAACAAGCTCACGATTCGGAATAAGTACCCTCTACCTTGTATCGATGACCTATTCAACCATTTTAGGGAAAAAACTTACACCTCTAAGATATATTTGAGGTAGGGATATCATTAGTTGCGCGTTAGAGATGAGGACGTCCCTAAGACTGCTTTTCTGACACGGTATGGGTCATACGAGTTTAGGTTGATGACATTTAGGCTCACTAATGCATCAACGATGTTAATGCATCTTATGAAATGGGTTTTTAAAGAGTTCCTCGACCAATTCATGATTGTGTTCATCAATGATATTCTGGTGTACTCTCATTCTGAGGATGAGCCTACAGAGCATCTGCGGATGGTCCTACAGACGTTACGGGATCACCAATTGTACACTAAATTCGAGAAGTGTGAATTTTGGCTTTAGGAGGTGCAGTTTCTAAGGAACATTGTGTTTGAGAGCGGTATTATTGTTGATCCAAGTAAGGTATCAGTGGTGAGGGAGTGGGGATAACCCACAACACCGATTGAGGTTTGTAATTTTCTAGGGTTGACTCGATACTATCATCGATTCATTAGGGAATTCTCAAAGATTGCGGGTCCGTTGACGAACCTGACTTGTAAGGGTGTGCCGTTTATTTGGGACAACCATTGTTAGTTATCTTTCGAAGAGCTAAAGAACAAATTGACCTCAACACCTGTACTTACATTGACTAAGAGAGGAGTGGAGTACAGTGTTTACACAGATGCATCCTTATAGGGACTTGAGGGTGTACTACAGCAGGAAGATAGGGATATGGATTATATATCTCATAAGCTTAAGCCCCACGAGAGGAATTAACTTTTGTATGACTTGGAGTTAGTAGTTGTGTTTGCCTTGAGGATTTAGAGGAATTATCTTTTAGGGGGCAGATTACCTTTTTCATGATCCATAATTCACTTCAGTATCTATTCACATGGAAAGATCTGAATATGAGGTAGAGGAGATGGTTAGAGTTCATAAAGGATTACCAGTTTGATATTTATATTAATATCAAACTGGTAATCCTTCATGAACTCTAACCATCTCCTCTACCTCATATTCAGATCTTTCCTTTGGCCCTATCGAGGTTGTCCTTTGGCCCTGCTAGCCCTATCGAGGTTGTCCTTGTTATTCGCCATCGTGGCCTCGGCCTTGCTGGCCTCCCCCATTGTTCCATTGGCCCTGGGGGCCCTGAGGAACATGCTGCTAAGGACCCTGCTAGCGCTGCTTAAAACCTCCTTCGGGTCGTTAACCCCTAGATTAAAATCGCTTGGCCAAATCCCCCTGTCGGGAATATTTCCCTTGTTATCTACCTGACTGCTATTGTAGTTCTCCACTACAACCGTTCTCACCTGCCTTACCCTACTGGCTAGGCTCTCTCCCCCTCTTTCTTCCCTTCAGATGGAAGTGATGATCCTGATAATGCAGAAATGCAGTATTGACGACATCAGTATAAGTCCTCAATGCGAGGTTACTTATCAAGTTTTGCCCAATATTTCAGTCTAGCCCATCTATAAACCTGAGTTTATTATTCTCTTCATTGTTCACCTCATCGGGGAAAAAATATCCAAACTTGTGAAATCCTCCTCGTACTCAGCTATGGAACAGTCACCCTGAACCACCTCATTAAATCTCTTCTCAATTTTTATCTCAATGGTTGACGGAAAATACTTGCGGTCAACCCGCACCCAAAACTCAGCAATGGGCATCGTATCCCTCTCCTTAGTAGTGGTAACAAACTCCCACCACTATAAAGCTTCTCCAAAAAGCCTAAAAGTGACTGATAATACACGAATATTGCGTATGTCATCCGTCGAACCTACGCATTTTAGCCCCCTCGGGTGCCTTAATCTATATATTTATGCCCGTTAACCAGACAACCTCGGTTTATACTGTTAACATGCTATATGAGGTATAATTGGGCTTTTGTAGGTATTTAGGTACCAAGAATGGGATCCAGACGCATTCCGCGCAATTTCCGTACACAACCGCACGTTCAAGGGCAATCCGGTCATTTCACAGATTGGGTACCTGGCCCGACATCTACACGGAAGTTGTATCTCTCCTCGCTAGCTTTGCGTGGCCGCGAACGGTGAATGATTCCGAGTCCGTATGACAAAGTTACGGCAAATTGAGCGGAGATGGAAAGCATGCCAAAACAGGGGAAACAACAGGCTGCCCTGCTTGATCGATCGATCGAGCCTGGGGGTCGATCGATCGAGCCCTCTTATTTTTGCCACGATTTACACTGTCGATCAATCGACCACAGGGGTCGATCGATCGATCCCCTGTTTTTCCAGCAGATATTTTCTCTTCTTTTCTTTCTTTTTTTCTTTTATTCCAACTTACTACTTAAGCCAATTTTTGTTGTAATAAGGAGATTTTCAGTAGACAAAACGATCTGAGGTTATAATAGCTTAGGTTTTGAGGGTTTTGAAGAGTTGTTCTTCAATTGTTCTTGGATTGACACCCTTTTGGATTGATTGTTGCACTATTCATCATCCCCTCCATTTATATAGTTTGTATTTCCTTATTTCTTGCTTTGATAGTTTGATTTACACGCTTTCTTAATTAGATTCACATTCTTTCTTCACTTTCTTTGTAGTATAGATTTATCGCCTTTATTCCCGCTTTCCATTTACCGCATTTTTAACATGCTTTCTAGCTAATCTAAATTAGGTTGTGCTTGAATGGAACTCACTCGAGTTGACGAGTTGCTTTGCTTTGGTGATGGTGTTTACGGGTCTATTTCGGGTGCGTTGTCCTAGTTATTATGCCTAGGAGATTTGACGGGGCATATCATGTATGTCCCGTGCTTACGACCTTTCGCGCGTAATTTCCAGGATATTTGTTGACGCCAAAATCTTATTAGGCTTTTATGAAGATTTAGGGCGTGACAACCCTTGATTTAATTAACTGTCGAAACGAGACACACGTGTAATAACCCGTCGACCCATGGAACCATTTTATACAAATTAACTCGGGTGAGGGATATTCGACGCAACCTATAGTTTTACTCGCTTTCATAATCTAGTTTCAATACACTCGCCTAGATTACTATTTCCCTTTTATGCATCTTTCCCTTTCTAGTTTCTAAACACCTTTTACACTTTTATTCATGAATTAATAATCTGTTGCGATCTATCGAACACTCCCTGTGGATTCGATACCCGACTTACCGCTGTACTCACCAGTTGAGTGTAGTCGTAACTTAGGTTTTTGTATTGAGGAGGTGAAACGAAAACAACGATTGTGCACTTACACGAGCACACCTTTCACCCTTAATCAAAATGGCGCCGTTGCCGGGGACGTGTTTTGTTATAGATTGTAATTGTATTATTAGTTCTTAGTAATCTTTTCTTTGTATTTGTATTCTTTCTTTTAACCCTTTTTTGCAGGACTTCTACATTTGAGCGCCTAGGAACGCTTGAATTCACCGCCGCACATCATTGTTGTGAAAGTTGCCCTCTCGAGCCTTCGTTGGGGTAAGCATGTCTTATTCTAACTTTTCTGGTAATCCTAATTATAATTCTCAAAATTCCGGTAAACCTTTGACTTTTGGTCAATACTTGCAATCCCAAAAAGTTGCAACATCTAAAATGACATTGGGTGAGTATTACGAAAGTCAAAGTTTGGATTACAGCAATTTTGTGCATGATCATTCTGATTTTGGGTCGCAAGATCCTTATGATAAGAATTTTGAATCCAATTGTAATCATTTTCAAAATTCCTATGTTAATGATTTTGAGTGTAGTCCCGAGAACAATTTCCAAACTTCCCATTTTCAAGAATCCGCTCCTCGCCCTATGACTTTCGGTGAGGGATTGCGTATGCTTGAAAATGAGAGGATTGAAGAACGTTATCGGGAAGAAAATCGTTGTTGGGAACACGAGTTGGATTTACTATTTGAATCCGACGACGACTTTTCTTCGGAGATTGCCGAAGTCGAGGACTGTTTTGAACCAAATGAGGACTTTGTTCCTACTTTGGAACAAATCATCCTTGACTTGACCCACGGTATAGTAGATAATGAAAATGAGGATGAAAAAGGCATGGTATCTATTTGCAATGAATTCGTTTCTTCTTTGATTTTCAAAGAAGAAAGTTTCATTGTAAATGATCCTATTTCTCCCGAAATTCAATTCTCAAGTGATGATCACTCATCGCTTGAGATTGAATTTATTTTATCCCCGTCTTCATTATATACTGTCGTACCAATTCGAGTACCCAATGAATCGGTTCAAAACTTTTTAGTTCCAAACCTTTTCACCGACGAGGAGTACTCGCTCGAGCCGCTTTCCATAACGGCATCTTTGCCCTCATGTGCGCCGCCTCCCGTTCCAACTTTAAAATACTCGGGAGTTGATTCATGTTTTCTCGGCCCGCATGTGTATTTGTTGCCCGTCCTATCCAAATCCCCCATCCTCCCTCCCAAAGTTTCAATTGGGGATGGTTCACTTTTACCGCCTTACACATGCCTTCCGTCGTTCAAACGGAATTCCTATTTTCCGGGAGGCATGCATGTTCGGGAGGGTCCACCGTTGATCCGCAAAATTCAACTTGTGTTTTGGATGGACCCTCAAAAGTTTAAACTTTTAGTATATAGTTAATTGCACATCCTAAGTGTAGGTTGTATATACTAACTTCTTCATTTTTTGTTTTTCTTCATATTAGCCTAGTGTAATTAGTTAATCTCTTTTTATTTCTTTTTGTATGCTTGGTTCTAACTCTTTTGTAGGTTCAACGCACTTGAATTTGCGGAGACTATGCATCCCGGCACGCATTTCTTAAGAAAATAATCAAAAAAAAAAGTCGTAAAAACATTTTTACCTTTATTTTTCACACACACATCCTCACGCATTTGCATTTGCTTTTCATTTTATTTTATTTTATTTTTCATTTTTATCGTGAATATGCGTGTGTGTTGCTCCTTGTACATATTTTTATTTTTTGGTTAGCATAGGCCTTTTTGTGTGTATATTTAAGCCTATGTGTAATTAATTTTATTTTTATTTTTATTTTTTTATTTCATATTATTATATATATATACTTATATATACTATATATATATTTATTTTATATTTAAACCCCCCCCCCCATTATCCCTGAATTGCAATTCCCCCCCCCCCCCCCCATTTTAAAAAGGAATGCAGTGTGCCTGGCCCTGCTTGATCGATCGATCGAAGGCCAGGCTCGATCGATCGATCGAGCAGTTAAGGCCGAGGACTGCCTAATTTTTTCCCCACTTTTCTTATTCTCTCTTCTCCTCTCTCAAATTCTTCCGTGCCCTAGTTTTTTCCCACACCACATTCTCTCAATTTCTTCAAATTTCTACATATTCAAGGTATAATTCTTCCTACTTTGGCTTGTTTTTGTATTTTTTGGTAGATTTTTGTTATAAATTCCATGTTTTTACCATTTCTTGACATTGTTTGAATGTGTTGCTTTTCCCCCTGATTTGTGTTGTTCCAACTTGTTTCTTTCATAATTATTGATGTAAATCCACTCATGAACACATATATATTGCTGCATTGTTGTTTTGTTCATGAGTGGGGCGATTTTGTTGGTTCAATGTGGTATTTTTCAACCTTGACGCACATTGCGCACGCCAAGTGTTCGTCAAAATGCCTAAAACAGTTGTCAATCCAATTTTTGACGCACACATGGGTGATTTTCATTCCATGTCGCATTCCGACAATTTTTATCGCAATGTTGCAATTTTTCACTTCGGTTTTGCGCACTTGCACCTCCATTTCAACTTGTACACTACTAACCATTAATTATGCTTACAATTTTTTTGTCTTGCCTAATTCTTGTTTTGTAGGTTGAAATGTCACCGAAGAAATACAGCTCTACTAGGTGTGTGCCCGCCGGGGGCGTTGATGGTTTCCGCTGCGAGCAGGAGCGGGATTGGTTCCGTGCACACTTTCATAGATCCGGGCGTCTGCTTGGATATCATTTTGCGTGGGTCCTTGAGAAAATACCGAGGGAGGCGCGTGTTCTTTTGCATCGTCAGGGGTGGGAGCCCTTTCTTACTACTAATGGCGCGCGTCAACGAGGAGCTGGTCCGTATTTTCTACGCGACGTTAGTAGAGGTAAAGGGCAGTGGGCCGACTACATACGAGGTTATGGTTCGTGGGGTGAGGATACCCTTCAGCCTTTCAGATTTGGCAGATTATATGGGTGTTCCAAACCCCGCGGATGCAGTCAGTTTCATGGATGGGCCCATCTTCGGCCGGGGGACATTGATAGAGGCTCTTGCACCGGGCGAGGCATGGAAAAAGGGTGCTTTCCGCTCGGCTGCAATGGAGGACTTACCGAGGTTATTGCACTACATTAATGTCCACTCTTTCATGGTGACGAACAACCGGTCAGAGGTTCGTCACAAACATGCCGCATTGATCTAGACGATGATTAATGGTTTGGGCAATATCAGCTTGCCCCGTATCTTTCTGGACATGATGTGCGCGACAGCTAAAGAGACTGCTTGGAGGTATTCCCTTCCTTTTCCTGCCCTCATTACGAAGATATGTATATCGCACGGTTGCCCTAAGTTGGACGCTGACCGTAAGCATGAGCCACTCGGGCTTCTTTCCAAGGATAATATTTCAAAAATGCTAAAGCACGAGTGGGGGCAACCGGGAGGTAAGAGACAGAGGGCAGAGGTGGCTGATGAGCCGGACGATGAGGAGGATGAGATCAGGGAGATGGAGATGGGTGAGGGTTCTCACGCGCCACACACTGATGATGATGCCCGCTTTGTGGCATTTCAGGCCATGCAGAACCAGCGTTGGGAGGAGACCCAGCTCAGGTGGGCTACATGGGAGTCCCGCCTGGACCAGTTGCAGGCCGAGCAGCGGCAGCAGTGGGCACAGCAGCAGGCCGACCAGCGGCAGTTTCACGTCGAGCAGCGGCAGGAGTGGGCCATGCAGAGGCAGGCGAGGGCACAGCACAGGCACGAGTATAGGATGATGCAGCAGATGATGAGAGATCTTTATCTGCAGCGCAGTGATTCCGACACACCGTTGCCTCCTCATTTTCAGGACCCTTCTGATCCTAGTGGTTCCATCCACTAGGCTGCTGTTGTACTGGGTTATTTTTGTATTCTGGGATCGGATATTATATTGTACTTTTTCTTTTTAGTTTTATTTATATTTATATTTAGTTCTTTTATTTCAGGAGTTGTAATGTATTAAGTGATTTTGTATTGAACTTATGAAATGAGAAATGAAAATGTAGTTTGTGGTTGTTTATTGAATCTTGATGTGTGTGACCTTCCATTTTATAAAATCAAAAAGTTCACCATCAATTCATCTAGTATTTGCACTTCAGCCCCTCTATATTATTGTGACTTGTGACATAGATTCTCTTAACTTAATACATCGGTACATATTCTTCATATGCTTTGTACTAACTTGTTTTGCAGCTTCATTCGGACTTGTATTTATGGAGATCGCTCCACATTTGGGTAATATCATTCTTTTCCTAGCTTTGTGTTGTGTTCTTTAATGGACGCATTGGAGACAATACAACATTCAAGTTAGGGGGTGTAGGATATTCTATCCATTTTGCTATTTAGTCCTTGGATTTGATTACAGTTTAGTTACAAAGAATGTTTTTGTTAAAAATTTGAAAATTTTCAAAAATATTTTCTTTCTTTTTTCTCCTTTATTGGCCATTTTTCCCTTGTTTCCGATGATAAATTTTAATAATTGCCTGATCAAATAGACAATTTAACGATGCATGTTCTCGATTTTAGAAGTTATTAGAATTTAGTCTCCATTATTGATATTATGAATAACTTCATGAATTAAACTTTAATCCCGTGAGCACATGCACCATTCTTGTTATATTGATTTGGTTTAAGATTTTTATAACTCGGTATGCTTTTGTTGCATTGTATATACTTACACCGAGTGAGATTAGAGACTTATCTTCAGTTGTGAGTGTATACACTTTTCTTTCCTCTTTGAAAACGTCACAGTCGTTGGTAATCTCTTTATTCTTTCATTGACCGTTCATTAATTGAGTTCATACCTGAAATGTGTTACTTGAGCATGATTTTCATATGTTGTTTGACTCGAGAATTGCGTATACCTTTTGAAATGATCATAGGCCATCTTTGTATATCACACATATGACCTTGACCTCGCCTTTTATATGTTCCCTAGTCAACCCACTTGAGCCTAAATACTAGCCTTTCTTTTCATTACCCAAAATCCCATAACCAACTACAAATTGGAGTTTTATACCATGCATATTACCTTACATACCCTTGTTTTGGATTGTTACTTGGGATTGAATGTTATTATTGTGTTGTGGTTGCAATTTGAGTATGAAAAGAGTAAGAAGTGAAAAGAAAAAGAAAGAAAAGGAGTGAAAAAGAGAAAGTTAAAAACAAAAGAAAACAAAAGAAAAAGTGAGAAAAAGAAGAACAAAGAAAAAGAAAGAGAAAGTTGTTTATAGTTTTTGTAGTGTTTCAATAAGCTTTGATTACTCTCTCGATTGTTATATCTAATGCTCGTTTGGAAATCATTTGTCCAATTTGAAATTGACCACTTTTTTCATTATTCCGAGTTTCATCCCCAAACACTTTGAATCCGTATATACATCCCTTTCATTTCGTACCCTAACCTAGCCTACATTACAACCCTATACAAGTCCTATGTGATCTTAAGTTGATGTAATTCAAATGTTTAAATAGTTTTGATAATCTGTGAAAATGCATTTCGCCTCTTTTATATGTGCGGTGTCCTTTCACTGAGATTGCAATTTTTATTTCCTATATAGCGTTCTTCAATTGTGACATGTGCGCGGCCTAGTTTCCCTTTACATTTACTCCTTATGCCCGCATGTCCAGTGTGTTACCTCCCTGTTTCAAGTGAATTCATTTGATGAGTGTGATGCCCGTGAGGATTGACTTTTACGCATGCTTTGATATTTAGTATTCGAGTTATTTAAGTTTTTCGCCAAATCATTCTTTGCATATGCTCACTCCCCTCCCACATGTTAGAGTTTCAATTCATTGAGGTGCATTCGATAATGTTAATAACAACGGACTTCTCACACGAATTCGTTTGCTATGCTAATAACATGTTGAAATCTTGTTCATATTGTCGAGTTTGTCGCATGCTTAATTGGGAATATTTTGAGGAAACGATATGATGTTTGTGGGTTTCATCCTTGAAAACCCCCACAAGACGACACTCGTCCACTAGGGTAACCTAGGGGTTTAACGGCTTATTGCATACGATAAATTCAATCAAATCGCCCGCGAAAGTGGCTTTACAACATCTATTTCTGCACGTCGTTACACTCAAACATGCGAAGGTGGCGATGAATATCCTTCTTCCGCCGGCAACCCAAAATCACATCAGAACTTCCCTGAAACTCGGGTGGGTGGCCCTTCTAAAATGCTTTTCTCACTCTTTGCTAATCTATAGGCCCCGAGTGGGTCTGGGCAACCAGTGCCACTGGCTGCTGTGGTGGATGGATCTGAGGTAAGTGGAGTGTCATGGCAGTCATAGCGGCATTAACTGTTTCCATGATAATGCCCACCTATATTGTCATCACTGTCCTCTCTACGGTGGCTGTGGATGTGATGCTTGTGGCTCCTGTCAAGCCTCTCTCTTATTGTCTCTCACTGCTGCCCTCGTCGATCATCCTCTCTTGGATGGAATCTGCAATCAGATCAAATTGTATGAGCTCACAGTCAATACAAATATAATAGCATAAGAATATAATCTCAAATACGTAATCATGAATGCAACAGTCCTAATAATAGGGCTCTATATCAAACAACGCTATGCTAAAATTGTAATAAGACGCACTTATCTTATGGACACAAGAACCTGATTCTTTGTTACCTGAAAGTGGGGAGTGCGCTTGCGTTCAAATAAGGAAGTTATTTAATTAAACACAGTTTTTACCACATAAGTCCTAAACATGCATCTATATGCGATTAAATACGATGATGAAACATGCAAGAACACAAATATGAGGAAAAATCCCCAACGGGGCAAAATCTTTTATTTTCACAATAATTTTTGTAAGAGAACGGCTTACAATGGATTACAATAAAAATACAGTGACACAGAAATACCCTCGGGTGTCGGTTCTGTTGTCGGCGGCTGGAACAATCCCTTTCCAGTAGACAGCAGTGACGAAGACATCGGCTTCCTCACAAAGTACTCCAGATGAGTAAACGATTTTTTTTAAGGTTTAAAGATTCACACACATATATGGGAATGGTTTTATGAATCAAAAAGGTTTAGAAAACCTTAAAGGTGAATTCTTATTCTGGGATGTTTTCGCAGAATTTCGTGATTGCAGAAAGACTTAAAAGAAACGTGTAGAAGGAGATCAGATATTTATACAAAAATCGAGGCGGTGGCTCGTTCGAACGAGATAGCATGTCGCTGGAACGAAGGACAGAAGTCGTTCGAACGATATCGTGCGACATGATATCTCGCGCGAACGACTTGCAAAGTCGCTCGAGCGATCTCGTCGATCGAGGCCATTCGCTTCTACACTTAGAAAAATTCTACTTTTGATAAAAAAATTAATCCAGAATTCAAAAATAATTTTCAAAAACAATTCCCAAATAATTATGCAAATATTTAAATTTCCAATAAAACATTTTACTGATAAGGCGTAGTGGGGTAGTGGGAATGAGCTGAGCAGCACGTTGCATGTAGCATGATGCACGTGAAGAAAGTGGTTGCATTGAATTCAGATACAGGCCGTCGAGGATGATCGTGTTGACGTGCCGAATTTAGCGGTATCAGACATATGAACTGTGATCTAGGAGAAAATAGAAAATTCCTGGATTCTACCCCGGACATTTATAGAATTATGTCCTTACAAATCTCCCCTTATGTCTATGCCGGTACATACATAAAAAATTCAAATTATGCAATCAAATAACATATAAGATAATATCCCCATTAAACCCTCAAACTGAGAATACTAAATGACATGTCTCCCAAATCTTCAGCTCTTCAGAAACTTTCAAAGCTTTTCTCATCAGGGTGTGCAATCCAAAAAAAAAAGAATAATGATGTACCTACACACATGAGATAAAGCAAATACCCGTGACAAGCAACAGTTTGAAATATAATGATATGCAAAAATTGATGATCAATTAATCTTAAGCAAATCATTCATAAATCAACCAAACACCAAAACATAATTCCAAATCATTCATAAATCAACCAAACACCAAAACATAATTCTCCCCCATAATTCTTCTCCCCCTTTTTATGATGTCCCCAAATAGACAAATATGAGAAGCAGAAATGAATGCACATGGAGAATGACACACGGGAATAAACTACTATTTTTATATTTTTCAAATTTTTTTTACACATAGTATACAACAAAGAATCACACCATGAAAGATCACAAAAACAACTAAGTCAATGATAGCGAAATGAAGGGGTGTGATCAGATTCGATAGGAAAATCAATGCATACAAACATGACATATGTGCACGATGAATATCGGATACTCCTAACGAATGAACTCAAAGTCTTCCTTTGGTGAAAAAAAAGATGGAAATATAAGATATTGACTCAATCAAATCAACAAATCAAAGCTCAAAGTGAGTTCCACACCAATAACGTCCAAAACTATTTCATGCTTTTTCAGGACTTTCAAGGAAGCGCAAACCCATTTATATTCTCCAAGCAAACTCCCTCAGATTTTTATTTGAATAGAGGCTTTTCTAAATTCTCAAACTTTGGAGAATTGATGGTGAAACCTAAGTGGCCCATATTTGGCATGAATTGCTTTTTATTGCCTTTAAATTTTTTCAGGCTCTTTTAACCTCTTTGGACCCCGGATAATAAAATTCCTCCATTTTTTAGGTCCTTTTGAACGGTGGCTTTTGCGCAAAGACGTGATAATTACCTTTCGCAGCCCCTCCCCGTTCTTAAACAAACACTCAGTCTTACGAGAAAAACAGTTTTTACATGCAATCCAATCTTGTCAAGTTTTATCGCATATTGTTAGTTGTATAGACAGAATTGAGATGGAAACACTCAAGCCAACATGTGATAGACAAGTGCAATAATCAAATAAAGTCGTGCATGTGTGAAATTAAGGAGATAGGAGTCAAACATGTAGGAAAATATCACTAATTACATCTCAAAGACTCCATACAATGTAAAGCACATGGATGAAATGATGTAGCGTCTCAAATCTCTATCAAACAGTCACAGGGATAAATGGAATGAAATTGTGACTTGGCTATCTTAAATGTTCATCCATAAAAGGTGTATATAAAAAATACAAAAATCTTTTTGTGTTTTTCTCAAATATTTATTTACAAAAACAAAATTCTTTTTGGATTTTTCAAAGGAATAATACAAATTAATGGTACATGCTAGCAATAGGAAAAAGAGATATGATGAAAACCACCCTATGCTAGCAGACATGTCAAGACCTCAACCGGGAAGAGCGGTGGAGTTTTTCAAAGATGGTGACATCTTTTGAAGCAACTCCGTAAGATCATATGTGGTCTTGATAAAAAACTTTACTTGCTCTCGAATGTGTGCAAACTCTCTATTATTATGTGCAAGCAAGGTATCATGAGTGGGTGCATGTGCATGAATGTGTGAAGTGGAATGATGTGACACAAAACCCAACTTAGAACAAAACTCCCTAAGATGTCCTCGCTTCTTGCAGTGGGAGCAAACATAAATCGGTCTAGGAAGTAATTTGTCAACAATTTTGGGATGAATTTTCCTAGACGGGCTCCCATGGGACTCACTCACCAAGGTGGATATAGGCTCGGGTGCATTAAAAGTAGAGAATGTACCGTCGTTACCTTTTCCAACATCATTCAAAACAGGATAGGGAATCATCTTATCAACCATCTCAGATGCATTCTCTAATGTGACTTGGACCTCTCGTGCTTGTTTGAGATCATCCACGAGATGGGATACACGTGTCGTCAGACTAGACACCGTGTTGGTCAAGTCACCTTTTTCCCTTTTTAGCACATCATTCTCTTCCTTTAACTCACGAATCCGAAGACCTAGGATCCTATTTGACTTTTTTGTTTCCATGGTTTCGATAAACAAATTTCTAAATGCTTTTTGGATCACACTTTCATCACCATCCTCATCCTCACTATCACTTAGAGGAGTGGGCATGGCATATTTCTTCCGCTCTCTCCTAAGTTTAGTGGGACACTCAAATTTCTTGTGTCATATCCCATCGCACTCAAAATATCTTATCTTCTTAAGTTCTTTCTTTCTTTCTTTTCCACTCTCATCACAACTCTCTCTTTCTCCAATCAATCTTAAATCTCTCTCTAAAGCGGTGATCCTAAGAGCTAACGCTTTATTACGCTTCTTGGTTTCAAATGACTCAAAATATAACTCGGCGTAGGCGCGTTGGAGATCACACTCTCTCTCACTTTCCTCATCCTCCCCCTTACTCTCATCACTGTCGAGGTGTCCTTGTGACGTAGCATCCTCATCGTTGTGAGAAGCATTGGAGGTACTCACATGACTTTCCATGAATGCGGTGAAGTTACACTCATGAGGTGACTCGACTCCAGAATCCACCGACTCGACCTCACTGTCGTCGCTAAGGGTAGAGTTAAGAACATCTTTCCCTTTCTCTCTGTTCAGACGTGTGGCACACTCAAAGGCTCTATGACCCCTACCGTCGCACTCAAAGCATCTCTCACTTTCTTTCTTAGGATGATCTTTAAAAACTTTTTCATTTTTCTTTTCAAACTTATTTTTCTCAAATTTCTTTTTATCTTTAAAATTGCTATTTTTCTTAAATTTGAGAATCCTCTTGAATTTTTTTGTAAAAAGAGCCAAATCATCTAAGTCAAAATCACAATCAGAATCTGACGTGTCAGTCTCTCTCTTTCTAGATGACTCTACCCTCTTTCTAGCCGACCCCTCATTCTTTCTCTCTTGGGCATTAAGTGTAATTTCCTTATCTTTAGACTTAGCAGTTTTAGGGAACATGTCAATTTCATATGTTTGCAAGTCTCCTACAAGTTCTTCCAATTTTAGCGTATTTAAATTACCCATAGAATTTAGCACAATGACTTTGGGGATAAAACGCTTAGGCAAAGAACGAAGAATCTTTTTGACAACTCTAGCATTAGGAATATGTTCACCAAGATTAAAGCTAGTATTAACAATTTCAGAAAGTCTAGCATAAAAATCATCAAAACATTCAGTTTCATGCATGGTGATGGTTTCAAATTGAGTTGTCAAATTTTGCAATTTAGACTCTTTCACAGCATTAGTTCCTTCATGGGTGAGTTATAAAACATCTCATGCCTCTTTTGACGTGGTACACGTCATTATGCATTTGAACTCATCAGGTGTGACAGACCCAGAAATAGCACTTAGACCCTTAGAATTGAATGATGACCATTTAAATTTGTCTTCAGTCCAAGAAGTGACAAGTTTTAAATTGATCACATTATCAACGGTGACGGAGGGAGGAGTCCACCCTCTTTCAACCAAAATCCAGACACGTTCATCAATGGCTTTTAAAGCAGACCTCATGCGGGCTTTCCAATATGCATAGTTTGTCCCGTCAAAAACTAACATTTTATTATATAACTTCTCCATAATGAACACACTCGTTTTCAAAAATCAATTTTTCAGAAAATTGATATCTTAGAAAAATTTTGCGAAAAATTACACGGTAAAATTGTGTAACTGGCTCTGATACCAATCTGAAAGTGGGGAGTGCGCTTGCGTTCAAATAAGGAAGTTATTTAATTAAACATAGTTTTTACCACATAAGTCCTAAACATGCATCTATATGCGATTAAATACGATGATGAAACATGCAAGAACACAAATATGAGGAAAAATCCCCAACGGGGCAAAACCTTTTATTTTCACAATAATTTTTGTAATAGAACGGCTTACAACGGATTACAATGAAAATATAGTGACACAAAAATACCCTCAGGTGTCGGTTCTGTTGTCGACGGCTGGAACAATCCCTTTCCAGTAGGGCAGCAGTGACAAAGAGAGCGGCTTCCTCACAAAGTACTCCAGATGAGTAAACGATTTTTTTAAGGTTTAAAGATTCACACACATATATGGGAATGGTTTTGTGTATAAAAAAGGTTTAGAAAACCTTAAAAGGTGAAGTCTTATTCTGGGATATTTTCACAGAATTTCATGATTGCAGAAAGACTTAAAAAAATGTGTAGAATGAGATCAGATATTTATACAAAAATCGAGGCGATGGCTCGTTCGAACGAGATAGCATGTCGCTCGAACGAGATATCATGTCACTCGAACGAAGGACAGAAGTCGTTCGAACGATACCGCGCGACATGATATCTCGAGCGAACGACTTGCAAAGTCGATCGAGCGATCTCGTCGATCGAGGCCATTCGCTTATACACTTAGAAAAATTCTGCTTTTGATAAAAAATTAATCCAGAATTCAAAAATTATTTTCAAAAACAATTCCCAAATATTTATGCAAATATTTAAAGTTCCAATAAAACATTTTACTGATAAGGCGTAGTGGAGTAGTGGGAATGAGCTGAGCAGCACGTTGCATGTAGCATGATGCACGTGAAGAAAGTGGTTGCATTGAATTTGGATACAGGCCGTCGAGGATGATCATGTTGACGTGCCGAATGTAGCGATATCAGACATATGAACTGTGATCTAGGAGAGAACAGAAAATTCCTAGATTCTACCCCAGACATTTATAGAATTATGTCCTTACAATACCATCTGTGACACCCCACTTACTTTAATCACGAGTGATCAGGCCTTTATCAAAATAAATAGGAATCTCATTTGGTTTATTCTTAGCATCACTGCCGAAAACTTTTTAAATTACTAACCACGTATGTTAAATTAAGCATGTGTCAATTTTATCTTTCATTAACGTAACCACATCGAAAAAATAAATAACATAACTCATCCACACAAATATTAAAGTCTGAATCATTACATTATAGATAGATAAATAATGAATACCAAATATACCATCGGTTCCAAAAAACAGAATCCAAACTACAAGTCTACAGAAATAAAACTGAATCCAAATACATTGTCTGATAAATAAAACTAAAAGTGTATCAACTAAAAGGGGCAACATTCCCAAATGAAGTACTGGATGAAAATCGTAATCTAGGAATGAATAACTGAAGTGTCTACACAAGATCCTGCAATCCTTCACAAATATTGTAACTACGCATCCTTGGAATGAATCCTCAAGCTTGGTGTCCCTATGGGTGGACACGGGTCAGAGCCTAAAACTTTTTGAAAAATATGTAGCAAGTAACTAAGATGCAATAATTAAATATGCATTAACAGTTTTCATATTTAAGCGGGTGTCGCACTCTCTTGAGATATTACTCACCCATCAACTATTGTACATACCTAACGCTTACCTTCTGACCCAACTAGTTATACTACCCCACATAACTAGTCCTCTTACATATCTTTCTACCACTCTACTCTATCCCGAGTACTTCCTCCCTTTGGTTCCTAAGTTATTTTACTCATTAACTTAGTTAATGATTTCAACTTTAATTAATCTTATAACTTTCACACTGGTTATATATAATATACATTCACACTTTATGTATCTAATCCGTATATAATTATCTACTCTATTATATACGTACAAATATACTACAACAATCACACATGTGTCGCTTATAATAGCCATCCTCCCGAGAAATAACTCACGGGATTCTTATCTCTATAATACTATCATATCCTAGGTATACTCACTCCAACCCGGTTATCATAAGTCGATTAACTCACACCGAAATAGGTAATAAAATCACAAACGTAGTAGAGGCGATCATATTCCCCCTAAAGTGAGACTGAATCATACCCAAAGCATCTCACCTCGAAAATAAATCACACAATAAAGTACTGGGCTATATGACCTGGGAACTATACTCTCCTTGCATTCACTAGTCAGGGGATTCACCGAAACCTACCATGATAGCACTAGAGGGGTATGTTTTCACATAAATATTATGCACACCAATATTTACCAAGCACACACACACACACATATATATATATATATAATTAAAATAATTCTAGCTAACACCCGTTGCACTAGCCCGTAATCCCCGAGTCTATTCCCCAACTGTTAATTTATTTAAATTCGCATCACTTAAATAATTAATGCAACATTACCCTACTAAACTACCCGGACTCACCCAATTGGCCCGTGCTTTAAATGTTTACTAATTTATTTCACATTATTTGTTCTTTAATGTCTCATCGTATCTCCCTTTTATAAACCAATATATTTTAACCCTTAATCCCTAGGTAATAGGTTCCTCATTTATTTTATGCTAAATCAATAACCTATAAACAATCCCCAACAAAACTAGAGCCTAAAAATTAAAATAGGCAAAACTGCTCGAAAATGGCCTTCATCGATCGATCGATCGATCAATCGATGTTGGGCAGCCAGTCCTTCTTCCCCAACTTGTTTTCCTCCATTTTTGTTCACCCAAACCTCTATGGATCCTTCCCAAATCTCAACCCAAGCATACCCAAAGTTTATTAAACTTCTAAATAGGTTCTAATCATAATATAAACCATCAATCATCACTGATTTCTATTATGATTCATAAATTTCACGAATTGGGTTTTATAAATTTCATTCAACCATCTCATTAAATTCGATTTTATAAATCCAAATTGAACGAAATTACCTACTGGGTTTCGAATATAAACCATATTCCAATAACATTAGATAGTACTTCATCATCAATTGAACATTTATTCTACACATAATGCCCAAATCATCAAAAACCCATTTTCATGTGATAACCCTCCCCAAAAACAGATTGGTCCACACCTACCATGATATGAACATGCGTTTTCTGCAAATTAAATCGAAAGCAAGTTAATTACTATCCGTTTTAAGTTCGTGAGTTTGATTTCACATTGTAGAAGATGAATTGACGATAACACACCCAATTATTCTTTGATTTTGTCTCCTAAAGCTGTTTTCGTTTCTTCGTTCTTCTTTATCTCAATTTTTAGGGTTTAGAATATGAATTGTGGATGAGTCAAACTATTAAACCTAGGTTTTTAATCCCAAATCCCGAAATTAAGCTAAGGGGCCAAGCCCAAATGACTCAAATACCCTCGTGTGCTCTGATTATGTCTAAAAAGGCCCCGGGACCTAATTACTACCCCCAGGTACACTATTTTGACTATATCGACCCTTTCGAAACCAACCGTGACCTCAAAATTTCCATTTGTCTCACCCTATAATAATTTTCTATCTCAACCTCTTATAGTCTACATGTGACTCTCGGTTGAGATATAACACAATCACACCGATATCACTCGCTATGACATTAAATAATTATTTACTACTCACTTAGTGATTTTATTCCATAAATATTAATCTTTATCGCTCTTGATTAATATTTTAATAAACACATAATATTTAATTCAATTAAATTAAATTACATCACACGGGTAATTTAAAATAATCGAATTAATTAAATTTTAAATACTAAAAAATATGAGGTGTTACAAATGTTTTGTTTGATTAAGGTGTTTATGAAAAACCATTTAAGAATGACTCAAGATTATTGCACACCTTATGATAATTGTGTACCAAGTGGGAGAATGTTAGAATTATTTTAAATAATAATTTTCCACAATGTGCTCCATAATTATATCAGTACTAAGGGTCGCTTGGTTTATGAATGGGTACTCCCAATACCAATTGTCAAAATGACTCTTGGATATTTACCTTGATGGACGGTTGAGAATAAGTGACTGTTGGAGATTCGAATCCTATCCCTGCCTATAAATAATTGACTAGTTTTCCATCATTCAGACACAAAAAATAATGAAATCATAGGATAAAGGGAGAAAAATCTAAATTCTCCATGATAGTGTTAATTTTCGAATAGTGTTTTGATCACATAGGTAGATATAACCATTGGAATGTGCTTAAACTAGAACACTATTTTGCCAAAGACAAGATGAAGCTATAGTCCAAAGATCAACCCGATCAGACAACGTTAAGGTTGACTGCTCCGTCAATCTTTTTAGTTATTACATGATGGAGGTATGCAATTATAATATCATTTTATGCCACGTATAATGATTATATATGAAAATCATGTTCATCTAAGATCCTAACATTAAATATATAATACACAACATTTTGTAAAATTAAATAACATGTATAATTAAATTTACATATGTTAAATTTATCTATCCATATAAAACTTTTAACTATGTGTTCTTTTGATTATGTACACTGTCTAACTATAGGTTTTATAAGAAAATGCAAGGCGTTCTGAGCCCACTTAGGACTAAATTTGATGGCATCTACCATGGTGTTAGGTTGGTCTACGAACAAGGATGGGAAATGTTACAAATTGAATCTAATTCTCAAGCTGATGTTAGACTCATTAACAAAAATGATGTGATGAACTACCCCTATGCTAACATAATTCAGACTGCATTGAACTGGTGAGAGTATTAAAGGATGAAATTTCTCATGTATTGCGAAAAGTGAACGGATGTGCCGACTGGCTTACAAGTGAAGTATTCAAACTAGAGGAACCATTTGTGAAAAATAAAGAGCCACCTAACGAGATGAAGCATCTGGAAGATAGTGCAAAGGCCATCCACAATGAGATGTGTTAACTTTGTGGGTTTATGGTGTGAAAAGAGGGCATGAGTCACAATAGGATTTGATAAATTTTCTCCCAAGCATGGGAGTTTCTAGTGTCTATCCTTGTGTAAGTTACAAATGTGTAATAGTTCCACACTTGGGAGAAATGTCCAAATGTTCCACTTTTGTAACCATCTCTGACCATTGGAAAGTAGCCATTTCATATCCGTTGCAATACCCCTATAAATACTCCTCATATTAAACTTCAACCGGCACAACATCTTCATTCTAAATTATCCTTCTAAAATCATAATATTTAATTTTTTTAATATTTTTCATATGGAGATTATTGCAAAATTCAAAAGAAGGTTTGCAAATAAAAAAGCTAAACCCCTCCCCGTTAATCGGCACCCTAAAGAGAGACGGTGTATCTCGACTAATGGCGCTTATTCAGTGCGGAATGACATATTAGTAGTGAATTGTCAATGTGACGACGTCGCCAAATGTTGATTTTATCAACATACGGGGTATTATTAACAGCGCGTGGGAGGTTAATACTAAAATATAAGGTGATGAATAAGTTAAAAACAACTGATTGATAAGTTAGGATTTTCTTGATTTTTTCCCAAGGGTTCCCTAATTCAGACAACAAATTAGTGGAGTCCCTACAATCTAGATAGTCCTCTGCGACTATACGTTTCATTTTTCATATGTTGAGGTTGGAATAACTCCATTCGATTTTGTTCATTAAATAACTACATATTTTTTTAGTTTATGTTCATTTCTTTCATTACATTTCATTTCGATTATAGTTTTACTAAATGAAATTACTTATATTTTGCAGGAATTACAATTGTTCTGGGAAACGCATTACCTCCATTTTCAAATGAATCCACTAGGACCATCGACATGCTGATTGACACATATTTTTCCAGCATTATTAATTTTAACATAATTGGGAGAAATATGGCCACCATTTTCGTCAAAAATTATTTACAAGATCGGTGGATTACAAGAGACAATCACCCAACTACATCTTCATAAATAGCTAGGATATTTATAATGTTTGTTCTCGGCACACTATTCTTTCCTAATCGAATACCACTATTCTAATTAATCAGGCCGAGTACCTAGACGATTTACACAATATAGTGATGTTCGACTAAGACTCTACTAAATTAGCACAAATATTTTACGCATTAGATGTTTTGAGTCATCTGGAGGTCAAATAATTGAATTGCAAGTGGCAATTCTTAGAGGTAATGCATTTCAGAGTATATTTTATATTATTATATTTATGAGAAATTGTGTACTAATAATTCATTTATAATTTTTCAGTATTGGCCTTACGAGTACTTATATACTGCTGCTCCACTCCACTCCGCTCAGTCGATGCTAAAGACACGTGGCTTTGAATGACTCATTAAGGGATAGAGCCATGGGAGATTATTTCCAAGCCAGATGAGGTTCAAATCAACCACAATGCATGAAGAATTAGAGATTCAATCGCCCGAGTCTATTACCTAGCAACCATTTGAAGATCTCGTACAAAATCAACATGGTTGGATCCAATTGGCTAGAGATTTGTCCTTACGTCACTATATGTTATTGGATCCAGAATTGAGAGGGACGTGGTATTTAGGCGATAGTTTTAATAGACAATTGACAGGTATCATCTCCAACCCGCTTAATCCACCATACCTAATGTCATACTTGGTACGCTCTCACTTTTTTTTATCAGAACAATAATTGGGAAATTATTGGTGATGATTGAATCCCTACTAACCAATCCGATTGGAATAATGGTTTGATTACAGTCTCTCGAGATTGTATATTGCCTCCATTATTTCGATGGGTTAACTACGATGGGGTTAGATTTGCGGTTGTGGTGCCTAATGATCTTAAAATTCTTACCGCACCTTCGTCGACACCTGGAAATATCATTTATCAGATAAAACATCCCACGAAATCATCTCAACATTTAATTCCATTAAGTTGGGAAGTTGAAGTGGCTGTTTATAATGGTAAAACAAGGGTGGTGGAAATAGTAAGGCCCCGTGAATGCATTCGTGCATCTCCATCTGATACATACACGAAGGAAGATTGGAGAACTATGTTCCTAGAGCGCAAAGATTATTGTAAAAGCGTCCAGGAGCATTACGTTGAGAGAGAAAGAATGCATATTGTTGAAATTAATAATCTGCGTAATTAAAGACCAAGATTATCTCAACATAATTATCGAACTCCTAACTTACAAGATGACTTCATGTCACAAGATTTTTCATCATCTTCATATGTTCCCTCCGGATCCATAAAATTCTGGTGACGTAGGCAATTGGGGAATGCCAAATTTTTTTCTAATAGGTCGAAGATCTCCTCGTTGATTTTTAAGTTTAAAAGATCAATGTATTAATTAGTCTTGTATAAAAATTTTGGATGATTATAAGATATATTGATGTATTTGTTGTACTTGTGGTAAAAGATATTTTTTGCACTCCTCGTTGATTATTTAGCATTACTTATTTCATTGTTGCTTGTTCTTCAAATAATATTTAAAAACTAATAACTCACATTGTTACATAACGAAAAGCATATTACGTAGAATAAAGCACAACTTAAAAATTACACCCTAATAGTATTGGCGTATGAAATGTACCTCTATGATGTGTGATGTACAACATATTGCTTTTCCATTACGAACAAAACTAAGGGGAGCTATGATTTATTCTCACCATAGTTGTTATATAATCATCGTAATTTTAAATAATCAGTTTGTAGTCGTCCTCATTAACTTTCAGATCATTGTAATAAAACATATCAGGTCCAGAATGCGTAAAGTCGGATAGTTCACAGTCAGATTGTAAGGTCTCATCGTAATATATTTTCAACAACTTCTACCTGACATTATTTGATCCACTTTTGGCTAATTGGGCATCATGGTATCTTTGTATTCTCTTTTACATTTTGCAAATCTCTTCATCTATTAAATCCATAGCGTCATCATCGCCAGCGTGGAGTGATATAATGAAAAGTTTGGCAGTATACCATCTTAGTACATGTATATGATGATATCGACACAAGACCTTAAGATCACATCGTTTGTCGTGCTTCATTGGCTACTTTAGGCCACTAACATAACTTGGTCTCACATCAGCATGAACAACGAGGGTTGGTGGATGTAAAAATATATGAAAATAAGGGGTGTTCAAACCTATTTGATGTGTGAGTTGTTATTAAAAAGTCTTTTCCTCCCATACTAGACATTATGACTATGGTCTTGGTAAAAACAATTGTGTCCATATAGGGGAAAAGACAGAGTTTTCTTCATCTCAATAAATCTCGAAGGGGTTATTAATATAAATTTGTTGTACAAGTGCAGACGGGAAATATTTTCGCTTCTTTCCAATGTTAAAACAAATAATGTGTAAACGAGAAACATTTCCACTTCTACCACACGTCAATAAAAAAAAGGCGTAGAAGAAAAACATTATAAATATGACCTGAATGAAAACTCAATCTTGTACTACAATTACCAAATGGATTCATAACAATGGATAATAAATGAATACTTCCAAGTACTTAAATTCATAACCAACTCCGATTTACCTTTCAATCCCCACATACGAGTATCATCGAGCACTTTTGTAACGGTCAAGTGACGTTGGATGACACCACCTAATGCTAGCAAAGGACGTACGACAAACGAGATCCGTGTACGTCAGTTCATGCACAAATTTAAGTTTGACTTGTAAGAGAAAGCTTTAAGCATTAGTCATTGTGGGTGGGATGAAGAAACCTACATATTGGTCATTAATGAGGAAGATGCGTGGGAAAGTTTTACATCTGTGATCGAAGTTGTCGGGCATTACGCAACGAACCTTGTTACCTATTCCATTCATTTCAATGGATAATTTATGATCCTTAAATTATTTAGTGTTTCATTCGTTCCTTTTTATGTCATAATTTGACTTATTTATGATAAACTAACGTTTGAATACTTGTGAATATTTGAATACTCGCATACACTTTATTGAATTGAAAACGGATGCCTCAGAGCAGAAATGCTAAATTCGCTACTTTTAAAACTCGCATACAATTTAGTTAGTCTGAAGGAGGTACAAGACTCTCTTAAATTCATTAAATAGATATGAAGGTCTCCACATATATCCCTACACTGTGGGACTTGCTCATACAACATTTCCCACGCCTCGTCATTACATACATGGTAGAGGTATAATATAGACTTTAATACGTGCCAACACTGTTGAAAGTCTTCTAGATGATGAAAACGAGGACCAAATCCCGTGTTGTTCTTCCAACCCCCGCATATAGTACGTATTCTAGCAGGGATAACTAATCCAGTTTCCTTGTCATAGTATGTATCTATCAGTTCCGTGAGGAAATAATAATCCTTGACAGTTGACCATTGTAAGCGATTGATTTTGTGAAGTCTAAAATATAGACTATTGGTAATGGGTTTGCATTGAAGGATTTCAGAAACCATTATTTATAGACCTCATTGCCACAAAATTCAACAATATGCAGACGAAAAACATTTCCACTTGTGGCAAATGTCATTTCATAATTGTTCAGACGATAAATATTTCCACTTTTGGAAAATGTCATTTCAACATTACATAAATGGAAAACATTTCCAGTTGTCGCAAATGTCATTTCATAATTGTCTAGACGGGAAACATTTCCACTTCTGGAAAATATCATTTCATAATGGTGGAGATAAGAAACCCTTTCTACGTAAACTATAAATTGGCGATGTTGTATATGAATTTTTACAAACTCCTCAAAACTCAAGAAGCAAATTGTATATTTACCAATTTATATGAAAATTGTTCAAGTCCTTAATTCTTGAAAATGTCAAATGATACATTAGACGAATATTTATTGGTTGTAGCTTCATCGACCAACCAATGTGTACAAGCACATGTTAAAGGTGCCGCTGCATATATGCAATACCAAAGAAATATTTCCATATCAGAAAAATTAAATAATTCTAGAGAAATTTTAGAAAGAAGAGTTATACATCGAGATAGGGAGGTTGCTCATAACCATATTCGGGCAAATTACTTTGCTGAAAATGCGGTGTATACTCCTGAACAATTTCATCATTAATTCATAATGCGGCGCCCATTGATTATGCGAATAATGGAAGTCATTGAACAAACGACTGATTACTTTATGAAAAAATGAGATGCCCTAGGCTGAAAGGGCCTAAGTTGTCTCCAAAAATGTTGCAATAGATGCGCATGTTGGCTTACAATCGTACCGTAGACATGACAGATGAATATACAGGCATTGGTGAAATAACTATCATTGATTATGTGAAGAGGTTGGCATATGCAATTATACGATGATATACCAATAATGGACCTCCTCGGCCAACGCCGACCGGTGTCAGATGATTAGTTGAAGGAAGTTATGTTTCGGCCTTGGGACCTACTCTAAGTGCCTCGTTCTCGGCCTCAAGCTTAATATGAGAGGACTCATCCTCGTCTCAGGACACATCCCACAATATCAACATTAGCAGTCTTGTGACTCAGATACCCTCGGCCTCGTCCATCCCTTGGAAGACGAGGGTCGACCGAAGACAGTCAGCACGATAGTCATCATATCGTCAGAGGATTATATTTAATAACTCGGCCTCGACCTAGTCCTAACAGTCGATAGTTGACAGCTAGTAGAGCGCGTGGATTGGGGATCACGTGGAAGGTTGTGCGTGGGTTATAAATCCCACGTGAACAAAATTGTTTTAACTAGATCTTCCTCATGCGTGAGGGGATATTTCATCATCATGATCTACATGTGATAGATACAGGTGGCTTAATCTCATTAGCTAGAACATTCCACACATGATAATTAAATGCTTGGGGGGTACACTACACCCCCAGGCGCTACATATACTTGTCTTCTCCAATAATGTAAAGGATCGCAATATTGAAGCCCTAACCAATACTCCGATGAAATCACAGTAGAGAGAGAGAGAGAGAGAGAGAGAGAGAGAGAGAGAGTTAAGTGTGTTGTATCACAAGGCCATTAGAGCCCTTTTTCATAGTGAAACTCACTCACACCTGCATAGTGGAGTAGACCAGATGGTCGAACCACTTACTTTATAATCTCCATCTCTCCATTGCCTTATCTCCTTCTTTATTTAGATGTGCATGTTGGCCTACGGTTGTGCTGCAAACATGACAGATGAATATATATGCATTGGTGAAACAACTACCATTGATTATGTGAAGAGGTTTGCATATGCAATTATGCGGTACTACTAAAGAAAATATTATCGATCACCTACTATAGAAGATGTTCTACGGATTCAAGCAAAGAATGCGAAAAGGGGATTTTCTGGCATGATAGAAAGCATTGACTGCATGCACTGGGAATAGTACAATTATCCACATGCTTAGAAGGGACAATACAGTGGTCATGTAGGAGGTGCAACTATAATCCTTGAGGCAATAGCTTCATATGACATGTGGATTTAGGATTTTTTATTTAGCCTGTCTTGTGCGTGTAATGACTTAAATATGTTGGCTAAATCGATAATATTTGACAAATTACTAGAAGGAAACACAACTCCAATCCCATAAGAAATAAATGGGAACATTTATGACATTGGCTATTACCTAGCCAGTGGTATATAACCACCATTAGAAACCATTGTTAAGAGTTTCAAATGACCAGTAACTCGAAAATAAAGTGTGTTTGCCAAATTTTAAAAAAGAGGACGCAAAAATGTTGAGCGCGCATTTGGAATACTACCACAAAAGCTCCATTTCATTAAGAACCCAACGAGGTTCTGACAACATAATGAGCGGAAGGTAATTTTGAAAGCACGTATAATATTATATAACATGATACTAGTGGATGAATGACAAGATCCTAATTGGTGTATTAATTTTGATGCTACAGCTCCAATGCCACCAACTAGTCGAGACAGTCTCGCTAATGCATATCAGTACAGAGTGTGTGCGGCAAGTATGTACAACAAGGATAAACACAAGTGTGTGAGGCAAAGATGTAAAATAAGGATAAACATAAGCAACTAAGGGATGACCTTATAAAACATGTATAGAGTAGCTTGAGAATCCATATTACATATTTTTCTTCTAATTTATGTTATTGCAAATCTATGTGTCGATATAAATAATATTGTAATTCAGTTTTGTATAATTATTTTGAATATTGCTTAGACTTCATTTTTTTTATTAAATGGAATTAAAAAATTACAAAAAAGGAATACAATAATCAAAATGAACTAAACATAACTAACTAACTAATGATAATTAACTACCTCCAGATGGTGGGTTTTACTAACTTTATGCAAGTCTCCGCGCAAGTATCTGATTTGTTTGCATTTTATGAAGCTGTAATTAAATTGAGAGGTATCCATGAAAATGATCGCATTCTCATCCCTGATAAGTTGGGGTTGGATTTCTTGTTTTCTGAGCACAATTAACTCATCCAACTTCGTATTGAGATCGTTTTGGCTACGTTGTGCTACTATAGAAAATTCTTCTATGATGCGGTAAAACTCTCTGAATTCTCAATTAGTATGGTGTGAGCTTGTAGACTACTAGAAATGGCCTTGCGTTTAGCTTTTTTTTTAACCTTACGCCCTGATTATTTTTCCAACGGGGTATGCATTTTTTCAAAGTTCTCATTCAAATCAACGTCCTCTCAACATATGGATCAACTTAAATCTTCATCCATGAACTGAGTGGATATGTTTGCTAAATTAAATTTTTGGGCATCCTTTAAAATGTCATAGCAATGACCATACGCAAATTTACGCTTAGTCTCATTTTTAAAGTCATCGAGAGCACGTTGAATCTGGTCATAGATAAATTAGGAAGGTACAAAATACATTATTAACATAGGATGTAAAAAATAAGCTATACTAAATCCAAAACGTCAAAACGTTATGGTTTAGGCATACCCAATCAGCACGTAATGTTCTTCTCCCTCTGGTCACTCCAGAAGCACGAGTCATCTGGGCAACGTACAACATACAATCACGATTAATAACTTGCCACTTCCCTTGCAGGACTTTTATTATTCGGTGATACAACAAACCATCAGTGTTGTTGAACTGTATGTTTGCCCACATCGTTCCCCCACTTTGGTTTGTGCGCATTTTCCTATCTATGAAAAATTTACAATAGGCATGACACAATGCTATTTCATAAACTTCACTTAAATTGGGAAGTCTTATAGTTTGAGAGGGAGAAGCCATTTATAAAATTTATTATGTTGTACAAACTTAAAATAAGAGAGAAGCGAGAAGGGAGAACATATTGTGAATTATTTTGGGGTGAAAATACAATATTTACAGAACCTGAAATAATATAGTCGTTGTACAGTGGGCATAAGTGGTAGAGTTAGAAACACGTAACAGTTTTGGAGGGCCAGACGTGGAGTTGTTCCACGTTTGATACAAACGTGCAACTGTTACACGTTTAACCCCTTGTTCGCTACCCTATAGGATCCCTTACCCCTCTCACAAACCTATTGGGTGACTAACGAATTCCGTACATAATCTATAGGACTTTTTACGCACTTTGACTCAATTTTACACGATCTAAAGATCCACAATGGGTTTAGCTTCCTCCTTGTGGATGGCCTAATGGCCTCTCCAAGGAGAGGAACTTGGATTTCTGCCTTTGTTTTGCCTCTCTTTTCCGTTATCACCAAAAAAAAGAAAAATTACAAGGCAAATTTGTTTTTGTTTTTTCAAAGAAATTTTTTCTGCACACGTTTGTTTAGCCATCTGATGTGGCGAAATCATCTGACGTGGTAACATGCACACGCTACCTAGCCGTTCAATTATGCTCACTCCAACGGCTGGAAAGTTTTGACTGGAATATTAAATTGCTTTCCACGTCATACTGAATCATTTATCAATTACACGTCAGATCCTACACTACTCCACCTCGGTCTTTATCCCTTGCACGTATAAGGTGAAACACGTTTCCTTATCGATTTGATGGTACCAACGTCAAAAACAACTAAACAAATCAACCCAACACGTGTTCGGTACAACATGAGCTTGTGCACGCACAATTACCCGTGACTTATTACTTTTCTCTCTGTCACATGTGATAACGTGTCAAATTGAAAAGACAAACACCTTTCAACAGTCCTCGGTTTCTGTTCCTGAAAAAGTTAAATATTTTTACTCCGCCAGTAATCCAGTGCTTCACAACATAGGTAAAACTATATATGGAACTTCATTTTGTACCTTGGTACTTTATAACCAGACAAGTTAATAAGAACTTGTATTTTATATTGTGAGGGGATCCACGGTAAGAAGATATAAGATTTATGTAAAAAAAATTACCAAATAAAGGTATAAAGGTACATATAATTTTATTACACAACAAAAAGGACCCCCATCTCATATGTTTCATCTTTTATTGAGGTCACATTGATTGTGTGTACTGGATTAGTTACACGTCAGATAGTAGTAATGATTTAACGAATAAGCATTTATCTTCCGCCACATGGAAGATATTTTACCTCTGTGGCAGGGCCGAGTTTGACGGAGACTTGACTTATGTGACAACCTCCCACTATTACTATAAATAGCCTTCAAATTTGATGAGCTACGCAGTGCATTGAACTGGAGATTTTGTTACACTTGACGTTGCCGTGTTGTGTTTATTCATAAAAATTTTACATTTTTCCTTGGGAACTAAAATCTGATTCTGATATACCTCATAACAACAACAAAAGTGTAAAAGGAAAAAAATGACAGTTGGGGCAGGGATATCTGTGGGAGATGGGAACCTCAATGTGTTGGGGAACACTATTCTGACGGACGTTCATGACAACATTTTTGTAACTCCGGCCACCGGTGATGGATTGATGAATGGAGCTTTTATCGGCGTTCGATCTAATCAGATTGGTTCTCGCCAGGTCTTTCCCGTCGGAAAACTCCAGTATGTTTTAAACTTTAGTTTTAACAAACTTTATTTACAAATTGCTTTGATATAGCTTTAGTGTTGATCTAACTTTGAATCAAATGAAGTCCTTTTTGAGTAAGTTGTTAGAGGTTGATTTGAGAATTGCATTTTGCAGGGGATTACGATTTATGTGTGTTTTCCGGTTTAAAATGTGGTGGATGACGCAGAGAATGGGGTCATGTGGTAAAGATTTGCCATTTGAGACCCAATTTCTGTTGGTGGAATCCCATGACGGTTCACATTTTGGTGAAGGCAATCAATCTTCTGTAGTGTATACTGTTTTCTTGCCTATTCTTGAGGGGGATTTTAGAGCTGTTCTTCAGGGGAATTCAAATAATGAGTTGGAGATCTGTTTGGAGAGTGGTATGTCCAATTCCCATGTAGAACAATTCCTTTTTCCTTCTGTTTTTGTTTTTTTTGAAATTGTTGAGATGGCGATGAGAATGTTGGTTGATCACAGGTGATCCTGCAGTGCAAGAATTTGAAGGGAGTCATCTGGTTTTTGTGGCAGCTGGATCGGACCCATTTGATGTCATCACCAATGCTGTGAAGTAAGCATATATTGTTCCTTCATCTTAAACTTAATTTGTTACCATTTTATATTGTGAGCCCTGCCCAAATCATGAATCTGTGATGTTCAGCACGTAATTCTGACTTTCAGTTTTTATATATTATTGAATACTAAATTCCCTAAATTTGGGATTTCTTTTAAAAATAATGCTGGCAACACAAGAAATCTGTGTCAGGTAGAGGTAACAATAACGCTGGCAACACAAAGAAATCGCTTTTGCGAATCAAATATTGTTATTTCCTGTAAAAGAATATTAAAATAGGCTTGATAGTTAAAAGGAATAAGTAATTCACCCTTGAATTCTCGCACTCTAATAATAAAGCTTAGCTTTTTCCTTCAAGTAATTAAAAATAGTTATAAAGTAAATCAAATAAAAACGATAGTTTTGATATTTAATGAACTACAAGTGTAAGTAGTAATAATGTGAATGCATAATATAAATTAACAAATGACAGATAGACCCTTATTTATACAAATATAGACAAACACACAAGAAATGAAAATAGAATTTGAAAACTTAATTATTACTTGATCTAATTAGAAGACAAAGACCCTTATTTATTCTCCCCATCTTAGAAAGAGTTCAGCTCGAACTCAAAGCCTATGAACATAGGCTGAGCGACGGGTCTTCAGTATCCTTCATGGTTCCCCGCTTACAAGAGGAATTAACCACGAATTTTTCAGCTTACGTTTTGTCAAAGCGAGGAACCATGAAGGATAATAAAGATGCCAAAACTTAGGTGCAATGTCTAATAAATGTGAAAAACTTAGCTTAAGTCCAATATCGTATTATAAAACTGGAGTTTTGTTAAAATGACCAAAAAAAAATAGAGGAACACTAATGGAGTTTTTCTTTTTGGTGTCATGTACAATTATTGGTCAAAACTAAGGTTAAGTCTAATATCATATTATCAATTTGGGTTTTGTCAAAAAAAAAACAAAAGACAACGGGTCAAGCCTTGGAGATGCATCCTATAAAATACGATGTGGCTGGATTGGTCACTGAGAGAATCCCCGACGGTTAGGTTGTTCGCAGAGACAGTTGCTGTGGAACCTTTTACTACATGTATACATCCTATTTTAGCACCTGAAATTGAAGAACATTCTCAACTTTATCTTTTATAAAGACCAGATCTGCCTGTGACTAATGTCCAAGTGAGACAATGTTCATATCCCAAGGAAGAATAGAAGGCGAGTAGTTTAGTTAGATTTATAATTCCAAATCTGGTTTTGAACAGTATTGGGCTAAATAGAAACTTTACCACTCCTTAACCCCCTAATTTCTTCCACTAGTGAAATGTGTATCCTTGTGCCTATATCATTATGCATTTAGCAATTGGCTGATTATTGACTGCTATTCAAAATCTATCAGGACTGTTGAGACACATTTACAGACATTTTGTCACCGTGAGAGAAAGAAGGTACTACATATATTATATAAGTCCATGTTTTGTTTGTGTTTTATCCTTTCATAGAATTCAACGATGGTAAATTCACGTGTAAAAGTTATAGTTTTATGAAAGGACTTGTCATCTTGTTTTTCGATCTCTTACCTGAATAATGAGACTCGATATGAATTTACGGTTTTAAAATTCTCAAAAACAACAAAAGTTTGAACCTAATGATTACTGAATACCTGTCCGCGTCAGTTTATTTAATGTGGCATTAAGATCTGTTTACGTAATAATTGCTTATGTGTTTCATTATGAATCAGATGCCAGACATGTTGAACTGGTTTGGTTGGTGCACATGGGATGCTTTTTATACTGATGTTACTGCCGATGGTGTAAAGCAAGGCTTAGAGAGGTTTGGCATTAAATATTTGCAAATTTCTTGCACCTCATTGGGTTGAGGTGAATATTTATTACTTAGTGAAAGTCTAATTGTAAAAAATATTTTCACCTATATTTTTTCGGTTCTGATTAAATTGGGAAAAAATGTAGTGAAAATTTTAAGTTCAAATAGGTATATATATACTTTTACGTAGGTGGAAAATGTTTTGTCGTGAACAAAATTTTGCCCTAAGATTACACAGTTCTAGTATGACACAAAGGAGTAACTAATAAATCTTTGTTGCAGTTTGGAGAAAGGTGGGATTCCCCCAAAGTTTGTTATCATTGACGATGGGTGGCAATCAGTTAGTATGGATCCCAATGGTGTTGAAGCTAAAGCTGATAACACTGCCAAGTGAGAACTTCGCGATCCATTTCAAAAAATTTATGGAGCTATGTTTCCATTGCTAACCATCTTGGGTACTTATTGTTATCATCTTTTCCTTTCAGCTTTGCAAACAGGCTAACTCATATCAAAGAGAATCACAAATTTCAGAAAGATTGCAAAGAGGGTCACAGGGTAGAGGATCCAGCAATGGGGCTTCGTCACATTGTCACCGACATCAAAGACCACCATGCTTTGAAGTATGATATTTTACTTAAAAATCCAAAAATGGAGGCTTTTTTTGGACTTTGGCTCAATTTAATTTCCTATATTGAGTTTAGGTCCCATTATTCGCTTTTTGAATTTTGACTTACAAAACTGTCATGGATACTTGTGCAGTCTCACAAAATCACAAAGTGTCCCAAGACATTTATCTATGAATGCCTTTGTGATTAAGTCTAATCACTAAAACTAGTGGGAACCAAACTCAATGTAGAGAAATAAAGAATTATTTTGAGTTTAACCTTCATTTAATGATTGGTTTTGAATTACTCCCAATGCTAATACAATTTTATTTTCAACACTCCCCACCCCCCCTAAAAAAATGTCACAAAAGTTATGAAGTGTCACAGAATCATCACAAAGTGTCACTGAGGCCTTGATGTGTATCGCAAATTTGGAATGTAAGTCAAAGACTGTATAAAAGTGGGGGTTAAACCCAAAATAACCCAAAAATAAATGGTGGACGAAGACTAAATAACTTTATAACTAGTGGTTCGAATAAATTTTTACTAGACACTCACGTTGTTACCTTTAACCCCAAATTTGTAGGTATGTTTATGTGTGGCATGCAATAACAGGATATTGGGGTGGTGTAAGACCTGGTGTGGCTGAGATGGAACACTACGACCCCAAATTGTCTTACCCCGTTTCATCTCCTGGGGTTGAGTCAAATGAGCCTTGTGATGCTTTGAAGAGCATTACAACTAACGGGCTAGGCCTAGTCAATCCGGAGAAGATTTTGAACTTCTATAATGAACTGCACTCATATCTTGCATCTGCTGGTATAGATGGTGTCAAGGTAGATGTTCAGAACATTCTTGAAACTCTCGGTGCGGGCCATGGTGGACGAATTAAGCTTGCTAGGAAATACCATCAGGCATTAGAGGCTTCTATTTCTAGGAACTTTCCCGATAATGGAATTATTTCTTGCATGAGTCACAACACGGATGGTTTGTACAGGTAACTAAATTTATTCCACATTTTGAATATACAATGACACCTAACCTAAGTAATTAGATACTAGTATAAGAATCTGCTAACCTGACAAGTATTGTTTTAATATGAGTTTGGATTTATTGATATAGCGTGAAGCGAACAGCTGTTATAAGAGCATCGGATGATTTCTGGCCCAGAGATCCAGCATCACACACTATACATATTGCATCAGTTGCTTACAACACGATCTTTTTAGGGGAGTTCATGCAACCAGATTGGGATATGTTTCAGGTGAGCTAAATATTTTTGAATGTTCCCTTGAAAATCTGAATTCTTGGATAATTGAATAGCTAACTTGTAAGATATTTTTATATTGTAGAGCTTACACCCAATGGCTGAGTATCATGGAGCTGCTCGTGCTGTGGGAGGTTGTGCTATCTATGTCAGGTGCAATTAACATTCATTAACTTGCGTTGGTCGATGAGAATAACAGATAAATGATTAGATTACTCATGTTGAAATATATGTTTGTGTGTGTGTTTTAAATGCAGCGACAAGCCTGGCCAACATGACTTTAATCTACTGAGGAAGCTGGTTCTCCCTGATGGTTCAGTACTGAGGGCCAGGCTTCCAGGGAGGCCCACAAGGGATTGCTTGTTTTGTGATCCTGCCAGGGATGGTAAAAGGTATTAAACAAGCATAATTAAACTTTCGTTTAGAGACTTCAGTTGTCACTGTTATTTATATTTTATTTATTTTTTACTTACTTTATTGGTGATGGTTTATGACAGTCTTTTGAAGATCTGGAATCTGAACAATTTCAATGGAGTTGTGGGGGTCTTCAACTGCCAGGGAGCTGGGTGGTGCAAAGTTGGAAAGAAGAACCTCATCCACAATGAACAACCTGACACCATCACAGGCATAATTCGAGCTAAAGATGTCGATTATTTGCCCAGAGTAGCTGATGAAGGATGGAGTGGGGATGCTGTTATATATTCCCATCTCGGTGGTATGTTTTGCAATGTTTGAAATTATAAGTTATTCTTTGTGGTCATATATATATTGTTACCAATCCATGTATTCTTTACAGCTTATAGTTACCCTTAAAAGAGATTCAATTTGGTTTATATTTCGTGATTCCCATTGCAGGAGAGGTGGTTTATCTTCCAACTAATGCATCTCTGCCTCTTACACTGAAAGCACGAGAGTATGAAGTTTTCACCGTGGTTCCTGTCAAGAAGTTATCCAGTGGGGCCACTTTTGCGCCCATAGGTCTCATTGAGATGTTCAACTCTGGAGGGGCAATTAAGGAACTAAAATACGAATGCCATAAAAGTGCAACTGTGGGCATCAAAGTTCAGGGGTGTGGTATATTCGGGGCTTACTCATCAGTTAGACCCAAAAGGATATCAGTTGATACAGAGGAAATGGAGTTTGGATATGAAGAAGGATCAGGATGTATCAACCTTACTTTGAGAGTGCCAGATGAAGAGTTGTACCTTTGGAGCGTCACAGTTGAATTTTAATGCAACTTTGGTTTTCTTATGCTAGCATTAGAGCAACATACTATTTTCTGTTTATTCCTAATGAAACTAGAAAGAGAAGCATTCAATGGCCATTTGGTTGGTGGAGTTTTATAGAGGAAATGGTTAGTCGCCTGCAATGTTCTTCAGGACCCTATGATGAAGCAGAGCTCTGGGAAGAAATGATTGGTTTTAATATCAGTTTTGTATCAGTACTCTTCTACATTAGAAAGAAGTACATGTCAGTTAAGTTTTAATTGATGAAAATTTCATCGAACTGTTCAGCTGGTTAGAGCTAAGCCATAGAATAGTAGACCAGCATTAAGTGTTGTACATACTCTTTTATTCAAGAATGATTATATATTTATAACATTATATTATTGGAACAAAACAGAATTACTACTTAATTATAGGATATTGAATCTTCATGCATTTATAGATTAATTGCTTATATATTGCCTAGAAATAAAAGGTGATGATGTTTTTCTTCACTTTGGTGTTCAAGCAATATTCCTCAAGGCTCAAGAAATATAAAAGAAAAATCTGTTTTTGGAATTTCAAATTTTTTCTGTCTACCCAATATAATTATATGTTATATTCTGCTAATAATAGAATTAGGCTACTGATTATATGGGGGTGAGAGAGGGCCGAAATTACCCTTTGTCCATAACCCCACTTCCTATCAAAGTGGGCCTAAAAGAAAAGAAACCACCCACTAACTTTTGACGGCTCAAACCTCCACTAAATTCAAATTATTTTGACTTATTAAGAACCATATTAGTGGAATATTAATTAATTTTGAAATTACATAATTCATTAATTAATTTTCAGCAGTCTCCCACTTGGTCCTAATAAGAACAACCTCATAATATGTTTAGGGAACATAAAGTACACAATTAAGCAAAATAATTAACAACAATTATTGCCATAATTGAATAATTCATCAATGCGAGTCATGACAGTTCCATACTAGTTAGAAGCATGGTTCCTTCCATGTACCACAACATCAATGTTTTATTTAACCAACCCTATAATGCAGTTTGTCATAATGGTTTTCATAGTGTCTTTTGGGAAAAGATTATTTATGTCATACAAGAGGTCCATTCACATGCATGCATACATTAAAGACAAAAATAATAGAAATCCGAAATAATTTTATGGAATTCAAAATAGCATTGTCAAACAACTAAACCAACAACAATCATAATCAAACTAATCGAGACCCATCTCTTCGATATGTTTCATAGATGTCTTCAGAGATAGTCCTTTCGTAAGAAGATCTGCTAGTATCACTCGTACTAATGTGATTAATTGACACTCGTTATTTCATAACTTCTTGACAAATACTTCATCTCGATATGTGTAGTCGCCTTAATATACTTGTCATTTTTCGAAAAGAAAACTGCTGCAACATTATCACAGTAAATTTTCAGCGACTTAGATATTGACCCCATGATTCTAAGTCCTGAAATGAAATTTTGCAACCATAATCCATAATTTGTAGCTCCGAAGAAAACTACGAATTCAGCCTCCGTAGAGATGATGCAATCATACTCTGCTTGCACTTTTTTATGAGAAAACTCCTCCAGCAAGGAGGAAGACATAACCCGAAGTGCTCTTCCTACTGTCAAGGCATCCTCTAAAATCCGAGTCTGAGTATCTGGTGATTGGTCTTCCTATATGTGAGCATGTATTCTTTAGTCCTTTGCATTTTCTTTGCAGATTTTCAATGAAGATTTTCCAGATTGCTTTGATATATGTCTAGCATACCACCGACAAAATTGATATTCGGTTTAGTGCAGACCTGCGCATATAGTATGCTCCCTATGAGTGAGTCATAAGGCACGCCTTTTATGTGCTCCCTTTCTAATTCACTTCTTGGGCATTGGCTTAAACTAAACTTATCCCCTTTCTGAAGTGAAATGTCGACAGGATTGCAACTTCGCATGCTAAACCTTTTTAACACTTTGTTTATGTAAACTTTCTGAGACAGTCCCAATGTTCCACATGATCTAACCTGAGATATCTCTATCCTGATCACGAAGGATGCCTCACCCATATGTTTCATTTCAAAGTTTTCGTAAAGGTATTCCTTGGTTTCACGTAATAAACTAAGGCAACTGTTAGCGATAAGCAAGTCAGCAACATATAGCACTAAAAATATAAACTTACTCCTACTGATCTTCAAGTATATACACCGATCAATGGTGTTTTCTTTAACCCGAAGGAAATAATGGTTTAATGAAACTTAAGGTACCACTGACGAGAAGCTTGTTTTAGACCATATATTGATTTCTTTAACATACAAACTATGTTTTCTTTCTTTTATGAAACCTTGTGATTTTGCCATGTAGACTTGTTCTTTTAAACTCCCATTCAGAAAAGATGTTTTTACATCCATTTGGTGCAACTCTAAATCATAATGATCCACCAATGCCAATATGATTCTTAGCGAGTCCTTATTTGAAACCGGAGAGAAGGTCTCATTATAATCAACGCCTTCTCTTTAATTAAAAACTTTGGCAACTAATTTAGCTTTATGTCGTTCGATATTGCTTTTTGAGTCCCATTTGGTCTTAAAGACCCATTTACACCCGACTCATTTTTGTCCTTTAGTAACTCGACTAACTTCCAGACTTGGTTGTCATTCATAGATTTTATTTCCTCAGTCATGGCATCAATCCATTTATTAAAATAATTACTATTCACAGCTTATTCATAAGAAACTGGGTCATTAATTTCCATTGTGTTAAATTCTGCCTCTTGTAAATACACCACATAATCATCAAGGATAGCCGATCTCCTTTCTCTTTAAGATCTTCTTAATGGTAACCTGCTTTGTTTCTATAATAGGTTTAATGATTGAAACTTCATTATGCGGTTGTTCAAGTGAGTGATCATTCATTTGTTGTTCTTTGTCGTTGATTGGTTCATTAACCGGCACAACTACTACGTTACGAACAATAACTACACTATGAACTCGGGGTACGGGAATTGGTATCCTGACTTCTTTCATGATCACTTCCCTTTCTTTTCCACTCCCACTGACTTCTCCATCTTCAATGAATTTAGCGTTTTCAATTTTTATTATTCTAGTAGTATTATTAAGACAATAGAATTTATATCCCTATGGATACCTAATAAAATGATAACTTATTATCCTAGGATTTAATTTCTTTTCTTGTGGGTTATAAATTCTATCTTTTGTCGGGCAACCCCAAACACGTAAATATCATAAAGTGAGTTTTCATCCTTTTCACAGTTCAAATGGGGTCTTTGAAACTGACTCACTAGGTGCCCAATTTCAGATGTGTATAATTGTCATAAGAGCATATGTCCATAAAAACATAGGTAATTTAGTTATACTTATCATAATTCTAACCATTTTTATAAGGGTACGATCGTGCCTTTCAGCTATACCATTCAGCCAGGGTGATCCCGACATTGTGTATTGTGCACATATATCTAACTTTTTTAAGAGTTTAGCAAAAGGGACAGGACGTCTCCCCAACTCATCATATCTTTCATAAAATTTACCACCTCTATCAGACCTAATAATTTTCACCTTTTTACTGAATTGTCTCTCAACCTCAGTTATGTGTATTTTAACAGTATTTACAGATTGAGATTTATCATTCAATAAGTATAATATTACAAAACGTGTAAAATCATCGACAAAGGTAATAAAATATTTTTCTCCACCAATAGTTGGAACGTTAAAAAGTCTATATATGTCTATATGGATTATCTCAAGGAGCCGATTCCTTTTTATGACTCCTTTCTTTGCGTGTTTGGTTTATTTTCCTTTAATATAATCCACACATACATCATAATCAGCTCAATTCGAGTTATAAAGATTTCCATCTTTAATAAGCCTTTCAATTCTTAACCTGGATATGTGCCCTAAGCATTTATGCCACAAGTAAGCTGATTTTTCATCATTTGATACACGTTTCATTCCAACATTAGGATACAAGGATATTAGGGATTCAAAAAATTTATTTTCCAAACTAAATTGATACAAACCATCCATCATAAGTCAAAACTCAGCATTGGAAGAATTTTTAATCAAGAATTCAACGATAAAACCATCGAGAGCGAGTTTAGATAAAGAAACTAAATTTCTAGAAATTGAAGGAACATAAAGATACTCTTGCAAATCTAAACAAAAACTATAATTTAAAATTAAACGAAATAATCCTACAACTTTTATCTTAGCCTTCACTCGATTGTCTATGTAGATAAATGGATCATTTTGGTTTCTTTTGCGGGTTGAAAGGAATCCTTGCATTGAATTAAAAATATGACACATAGAATCAGAGTCAATCTACTAAGTATTAGAAGCAAAATTAATAAGGTTGGATTAGTAATATACAAAAGCCATAGGCTTACCCTTTTTCTCAGACCAAACCTTGCGTTTCTAATAATCTTTCTAGAAATGCCATTCTTTTTATAGAAGTGGACACCTGTAATTCTTTTTCTTCTTACGAGAAAATGTTGAAGGTTCTTCTTAATGGGATGGGCTAGGACCGTGCTTAATGCCCTTTCCGATATTCTTCTTACATCTAACTCCTCTGACCATTAAGTTAGCCACCTGCCCTTTAGACACGTGACCATTTTGTTGCTTCAACTTTCCTTATTCCTACAATAACATGTTTTGAAGATCATTTATGTTCTACTAATCTTTTAAAGTATTGTAATTGATCTGAAAATGCCCATACTCAAGAGGTAGGGAGTTTAGGAAAAATTGGGCGAGAAATGAGTCTCCACAATCATTCCCAAAACTTTAAGCTTTGCGGCTAGATTGTTTATTTCAATTATGTGCTCATTCATGGTTCAAGTTCCATCGAACTACATGGTGGTGAGATCAACCATTAATTTTTAGGCTACAGACTTATCAGCAATGCGAAAACATTCTTTTATATTGTTCAGGTATTCTTTTGCTTTCATTATTTTAGGTAGGGATGTCTTAATGTTTAGAGCAATGTACATTCGTATGAACATAAGGGTAAATATGTTGGATCTAGAACATTCCTTATGAACGTCTATCTCATTCTTGCTGCTGTTATCAGTGATAGCAGTAGATTCCTCAATAACGATAGCCATATATAGGTCTAAAACTCCCAGACTAAACTCGACCTGCTCATTCCATTCCAAAAAGTTGGTTCCATTAAATTTTGAGTAGTTTGGATCATGTGAATATAGGTTAAGGGGAACTGCAATGATTTGACAATGTCCACGAATTGATAATCTACACACATTACAATAATTTTGCAAGGGGTCAAATATTGAATTATAAACTTAAATTTTGGTAGATCGTTTAAATATCCCAATATCATGGCATCTGTATTTGACATCACACAATATTGACATTACAAAACTACACTACCTATTTATTTTCAATAATCACGGTTCCTTATTTGTGGCATCTGTGTTTGTTATCTCACAATTTCATAAATATGATTATGTGAACTTTAATGTCAACAATTCAGTATTCATACAAAGGTCTAATGTTATTAAATCTACATTATAACATGTGTCAAGATTTTATCTAATTTCATAACAAACATCATAAGAATAACATAATGATTATGAGTGAAATATTCTCACATACAAATCTCAGCTTGTGTTTAGCCTTTGATTCTAATTGATGATGCTAAAAATAGCACCACCCTTCAAGGTGTTTATGATCTCAATTCAATGTTAACAATGGCAGTATAAGGGTATATACACACATAGTAGAGGGAGATGAGGAGAAGAGGATTTACACCGGAATATAAGTGGTTCAGCCAATCAGAAATAAACGTCCACTGTGCAAGTGTATGGTGTGTATAAATGTATGAGGGATCTAATGGCCATAGATACAATCTCTCAAGATTTATCTCTCCACTGTTTATTTGAACAGAGTTTCAGCTAGGGGTGCTAATTATGTATCCCCTTTAAGAAGGAGAAGACAAGTATATATAGGACCTGGGGGGTATAATGTACCCCCCATGCATGCAATCAGCATGTGCGTGCTGATTTGGCCAATATGATGAAGACATTTGTCCCTGTCACATGTATAAAATGATGATGAAATATTCCCCCCACGTGAGGAGAATGATTTGTTATAACTGATTTGTGTACACGTGTCCTTATCCGAACATATGCGTATAAGAGCTCAGCCATCCGTGCCTGGTCACAACCTCGGCCTGGAAGGGTATGAGGTTGGCAAGGCCAAGATGATATCCAACCCAAGTCTAGTCATGAAGACCTCGGCCTATGTGTGGTGGAGGTTAAGCATGCAATGCCATAAGGTCAGCCTAGGCCGAGGTTGAGCTGGAACATGCTAGGAACATCGGTTGATTCCCTGTCGAAGCTGGCCTTGATGGAAATATTCTTCTGCAACCTCGGCTTAGTCCTAGCCGAGGTTATCATCCCCTAAACGACTTGATGAATAATTATCCCTCGGATCATGAAGACCTCTCACAACGTCGGCCATAGCCGACCTTGCTTGGGACGAAACCGTTGGTCATTGATCTATGGCCCTTCCAATCATCGGCCATATCCAAGGCCGAGGTTGATATCCCTGAGCCGAAGGGGTACATTCAGGGCATATCAATCACCCCCCAGCCCTTAATTACATGTGGGAGCAGGTGACTATGGGTTCTACAACTCCGAGGTCCTTTTGCCTTGTACTAATATTCCTTTTTTTGACACTTGTCAATTACTGAAGTGGCTTGCGTGTCTGACAAGGGTATTCATGCTGGTTGTCTATTGGGATCCCAAGGCAATGATGGGCCTTGGTAAGCGTGCACTCCACTTAAGGGTTTAAACCCCAATTCTTCTCTTTCTTCCTCATTTCTCTCATTCTCCAGACTTAGTTATTTTTTCAACTTTCTCTCTCTAGAAAAGCTTTGATTCGAGGTGCACCTGGGTGGACATTTCTTACAATTTTTTCCCTGCTTCTCATCACTCTTCTTCAGGTATCCTTTGTCATCCTCTCTTCCTCATTTTTCTGCTTTGATTCTTGTTTTTGCATTTTTCGGTGAGATTTAACAGCTTTACCGGCGAGTTCATTGGTTTTTCGACAGTTTGTTCTTGACTGTTCTTCGTTGTTTTTATTTGAACTTCGATAGTTTAATCATTAATTACATTTGCCAATCCTGTTTGCTTAGGATAGTCACAAGTCTAACTTCTGCCTCGTATGCTTAGACCCCTCTACCAACTCTTAGAGGAATTCCCCTCTCTTAGGGAAAAGGCCTTAGAAAAAATTAGACAAGTGGAAAGAGCCCAAGAGAAAGCTCGTAGGTCAGAGGCATTCCCCCTCAGGCCTATTTTCCCACAGCCTCTGAAGGTTATATACCCTGAACCATCCGAACCAGTTAACCCAGCAGAGGCCTCAGCTAAACCTACACCAATGTCTGAGTCTGAATTATCTACCTCAGACCCTATGTCTGAAGACTCTTTCCAAGAGGCCATGGATTTCACGACTCAGCAAGATCAGGCCCCTGATCAAGCGGAGGTTTCCAGTCGGGTCTCGTCTTACAAAAGTTCAGGTACATCAACCTCTTCCTCAGAGGTTGAAATTATTGGACCAAGTGTGGCGGTTCCGCCAATCCTTGAAGCCACTCCCCTGTCGGCTGTCATAGGGGCAGAGTTCGCTCAGAGATTTCCAAGCGATGCCCCATCATCTGCTCAGGCCGACGTTGAGCTAGATGATGATGATGCTGAGAGTGATGTTGACGTCTCTGAGGTGGCCAAGATTGAGAGTTCAATCAGCGAGATCGACCTCCTATTCTTCAGATACCTATATTCCATAAGCCCCTCTATAAAACTTAGGAGACCTCTGAGGGAAGTGAGGGCTTATCACGCCCGAGATGGTGAGATCTGCCTATACAAGCAGATGTTCAAGTTAGGATTTCGTCTTCCCATCCATCCCATCATTAATTCTATATTGGCCTATATCAACTTGGCCCCTTCCCAGTTGTCAGCCAATGCTCGGAGGGTAATAATTGGAGCCAATATATTATGGAGGGTTGTTCATCACTCAGACCTTCCTGTCTAAGTCTTTACAGGATGCTATGTCCCTTCATCTACCAGAAATCATCCGAGCTATTATCATTTTTTAGCTCAAAAGCCAGAAAAGAAGATGCTTCAGATTAACCAAACCTCGAACCATAACTAGAAGCCACGTTATTTCTTTCTTTGCCTCAGGCCTATGGGAATTTGGTCCATGCTCACCCTCTTCCTTATTAGAGCCGAGAATGCCCTTGAGATGGGGAAAAATTACAATGGCTGCTAAGGCCGACCCCAGGCTAAGCCAATAAAATCTTCAGAAGGTCAAAGACCTTCAAGATCAGGGGGAGCATGGCCTGCTTGTCAAATTCAATCACCTGATGACCCCCTATTACCTCTCTGAGACTGGTTTAGGGGGAAGTCATCTTACAGAGCTTGGTAAGTTTCTTATCTTAACAAGTTATACCTCTGAATATATGTATATCTGATTCTCTAACTCAGACCTTTCTATTTTGAAGAGAGCCTTAAAGGAATTTCGGACGAATTATGGGAGATGGCCGCACCAAGTCTGACAGAGCTCGTTAAAAAGGCGGGTCTAAATATTCCTCCTCCCCCTCCATCTACCTCGAGGGATGAGGCTACCAAGAAGAGGAAGGTTGCTGCCCCTGCCCCTGAGGATCAGAGGCAGAAGAAGAAAGGTGGGGATCGTGATGTTCCCATTTCTTCTGAGGATGCCTTGATTGCTCGTCTTAAGCAATTAAAGATTGGTGAAAGCATTATTGGCCAAAGTATGAAGGCCTTCGATTCTATCGGCAGTGTCATGATCGAGTCTGATAAGCGCTTTTACCGATCCATAGATAAGCCTCTATTGGCTGAATTCTCTCTTCACCGTTCAATCCAGGTAAGACCTTCTAAGTTTTTGCTTCTGAGTTTCATAAGTGTAACCTCATCATTTGAACTACGTCTGACCTTAGACTGATATCTTGGCATATGTGCTGTAGGTTCTCATCACCATGTATCACTACATCAGCTAGACCTTGGGGAAGTTTCCCTTGATATAGAAGGGCCAAGAGGCTGAGAAGACTAAAGCCACTCTGAATGCTAAGGTGGAGCGTCTGAAGGTAGCCCTGAAGAAGGCTGAGGCCAGCGCCAATGGGCTGCAGAAGGACTTAGACAAGTAAAGGGAAGATCATAACACTGCCATGAGGGCTCAGGCTGACTCCCTTCAACACAAGGTCGACGTTGCTGTCAAGGCTGCCTTGGAAGATGCCTCTGAGAAGATCTTGGAGGAGTACAAGGTCTCTGACGAGTTTGTCAGCTTCGACTTTGAATACCTGGAGAGGGGGGTCAAGGCAACTAGCAAATGGGTTGCCATAAAAGAGAAGGAATCTGGAAGCCTTTCAGTTGCTAAATTCACCGGCCTGGATTATGCCGACCCCAAGTTTGCTCAGGCCCTGCAGGAGGTTGAAGAAGAGGGAGGTGCTGCACCCTTCGAAACTTCCCCACAAGGGGGCACCATGACTGAGGATGTCGTTCCTTAAGATGAAGGGGTGGAAGTGGCCAGGCTCGGCTAAGGAAATGCAGACACGACCATCAACCTTGAAGCCGCAGACACTTAGTTTTTGATAGGGCAATTTTTTGTAACTTTGATATCTGTTGTAACTTCTGATGAACATCATAATTTTCATCCTTGCACTTTGTAACTTAACTTCAACCCCTGAGGATGGCTTTTACCTGTTCACTTATTGATTTGCTTTGTTGAATGCTTTTATTTTCCATACAATGTTAAATTCAATGAATGGTGTCTTACCTCAGACCTTGCCACCATATTATGATGTTTAAAGGTCTGAGGTCATCAACTAAGATGTTATCCTCAAATAATTTCACCAAGTTATTGATGTTAAGGGTCTAAGGTCATCCAAGTATGGTGTCTTATCTCAGACCTTGCCACCATATTATGATGTTCTAAGGTTTGAGGTCATCAACTAAGATGTTATCCTCAAGGAATTTCACCAAATTATTGATGTTAAGGGTCTGAGGTCATCCAAGTATGATATCTGACCTCAGACCTTATCACCAAAGAATGATGTTAAGTCCTGAGGCCATCACTAAGATGTTATCCCCATACATTCTACCACTTGAGCACAATTGACCAATAATTGTCACGGAAACTGAACTCTCATTAATAATCTTTTCATAAGATGATACACTTACATAAACTTCTTGCAAGATTATATGTAATACTTCTTTAGATGATCAGCATTCCAGGAATTGGCAAAAGGTTTCCCCTCTATGTTTTCTATCTTGTAGGTCCTGGGTACAACCTCTTCGATCACTTTGTAGGGATCGTGCCAGTTTGGGTGGAGTTTATTTGCTTTCTGTAACATTTTCTTCAGTACTAAGTCTCACACGATAATGGGTCTTGATTTCACCCTCTGATTGTAGAATTTTTCTGCTCTCTGCTGGTAAGCTGCTTGTTTGACTTCTGCATCTTCCCTTCTCTATTCAATCAGATCTAGGTCTAGTCTTCTCTCCTCCCCATTTTTATCAGGGTCATAAGTTTGAACCCTATGAGTAGGGAGTCCCACTTTTGTTGGTATAACGGCCTCTGAGCCATGTGCTAGCATGAAAGGGGTTTCCCCTGTCGGGGTTCTTATCGTTGTCCTGTAGGCCCACAACACAACATAAACCTCTTCAGTCCATCTCCCTTTAGCCTCTTCTAACCGCTTTTTGATTCCATCGAGGATTGTTCTATTTGTGACTTCGGCCTGTCCGTTTGCCTGAGGTCGTCCAGGAGAAGAGAAAAACTGCTTTATCCCAACTCTTTTGCAATACTTCTCTAAGAAAGAGTTTTTGAACTGGGTTCCATTGTCTGAGATGAGAGTGTTGGGGAGGCCATGTCTGCGTATGATGTTCCTCCAAATAAATTAGAAGGTCTTTTATTTTGTGATCGTTATCATCAGCTCTGCCTTAACCCACTTTGAGAAGTAATCAATGGCAACTATCAGGAATCGGTAATTATTGGCGGCTCATGGCAGTGGCCCTACCAAGTCAATTCCCTATACTGCAAATGGCCAAGGGGCACTGATTGACGTCATAAGCTGATGAGGTTGGTGTGGAATAGCGTAGAATCTCTGACAGTTGTCGCACCTCTTTACGTAAGCTGCAACATCCTTGGCCAAGGTTGGCCACCAGTACCCCTGTGTAATAATTCTCTTAGCCAAGGGTCTTCCTCCTATGTGACTGGAGCGAGAACCCTCATGTACCTCCTGTAAGACATGTGGAACTTTTGTGGGATGAATACATCTGAGTAGAGGCAATAGGAACCCCTTCTTATACAGGACGTCTCTTACTATAGAGAATTTCGTAGCCCTGTATCTTAGTTTTCTCCTCTCTAATTTCGATTCCAACAGCTCGCCCTCTTTGATATATCTGACAAGGGGGTCCATCCATGAGTCTCCTAGATTTAAGTTGAGACAAGGGTTGCTAACATCTTATTCTTCAATGGTCGCCTTCGGTAAGACCTCGACCGGAACTGTCCTTCTGATGTCTGTCTTCGTTGCTGAAGCTAACCTTGCCAAAGCACCCGCGTGGCTGCTATTTTGTCGAGGTACTCTCTTCAGTTTTATCTCTTTAAAATATTCTAACATCATTCTCACCCTCTTCAGTTACTTGGCCATCCTTTCATCTTTGGCCTCATAGACCCCCAATACTTGATTAACTACTAACCTTGATTCACTATGAAGTAGGAGCCGTCTTATACCTAGAGTCCTTGCCAATGAGACACCTGCTATCATGGCCTCATATTCTGACTCATTGTTAGATGCCTTGAAGCTAAAACTCAAAGCATATTCGATGTTTGTACCATCTGGAGCTGAAAGTATTATCCCTGCATCACTTCCATTGTCACACGAAGACCCATCAACAAAGAGGTTCCAGGTGTCTTTATCTAATGATAAGCCCCCTTCTGTCATGATTCCTTACTTGAAGAGGTATTGATATTCCTCGTTCTCGGCGATTCTATTTTCGACTCCCTTGGAAATAACCTCTTCCCGTTCTCAGAAGACGTTTGGTGCAACCTCTTCCGATTCCCAAAAGATGTTGTTGTTTGACCCCTCAGTTGTCTCTGGATCATTCTCCATCTCGGCCTCTTCCTATATGAACTCAGCAACGAAGTCTGCGAGCGCCTGTCCTTTGATGGCTACCCTAGGTTGATAAGTAAGGTCATACTCCCCCAACTCGATGACCCAAGTCATCAATCTTCCAGACTTCTCAGGTTTATGGAGGACCTTTCTTAGTGAGCAATCGATGAGTACGACCATGGAATGGGCTTGGAAGTAGGGCTTCATCTTCCTTGAAGCATGTATCAGGGCGTAGGTTAACTTTTCCATACGAGGATAATTTTGCTCAGACCCTTGAAGGGCTTTACTGTTGAAGTATACAGGCCTTTAGATCCCAACTTCCTCCCGTACTATGGCTGCACTTATAGCCAATTCTGAGACTTCCAGATAAACATATAATTTCTCCCCTATTATGGGCCGAGATAATAATAAGGGAGACCCAAGGTAGGACTTGAGTTGGTTAAAAGCTTCTTCACACTCCTCGTCCCATTCAAAGGACTTTCTGAGCACCCTAAAGAAAGGAAGACACTTGTCCGTTGCTATGGAAATAAATCTATTGAGTGTAGTCACTCTTCTAGTGGGCCTTTGAACGTCTTTGATACTCTTTGGTGTCTTCATGTCAAGCAAAGCCTTGATTTTCTTAGAGTTTTCTTCTATTCCTCTTTGACTGACGATGAATCCAAGAAACTTCCTAGCTCCTACCCCCAAGACACACTTCGTCGGGTTGAGTTTCATCTTGTACAGGTCCATAGTATTGAAGGTCTTTTCAAGGTCTGCCACATGAGTGCAGGCCTTTAAGCTCTTCGTCAGCATATCGTCTATATACACCTCTATGGTCTTACCTATTTGGTCTTCGAATCTTATTCACAAGACGTTGGTATGTTGCCCCCACATTTTTCAGACCGAAGGGCATAACCTTGTAGCAGTATGTCCCTTTATCAGTGATGAAGGTTGTCTTCTCTGAGTCTTTTGCATCCATGAAGATCTGATTATAGCCTGAATACGTGTCCATGAAGCTCATGAGATCATGCCCCGCAGTAGTATCTACCATCTGATCTATCCGAGGTAAGGTATAGCTGTCCTTTGGGTAAAACTTGTTCAGGTCAGTAAAATCAACGCACATTCTCCATTTCCCATTAGCTTTGGGTACAATGACTGCATTCGATAGCCACTCTGGATATATGACTTCTCTAATAAATTCAGCCTCTTCTAATTTTTTAATCTCTTCCCGGATAATGTCATACTTCTCCCTAGAATAAACTCTTCGTCTTTATTTGATAGGCCTGGAAACTTTAGCCACGTTGAGCTTGTGACATATAACCTCAGGGTTGATGCCGGGCATGTCTGTGTGACTCCAAGCGAAGACACTCTGCCTCTTCCTCAAGAAGTTTATTAGCCCTTCCTTGATTTCTATTTTTAAGGCTTTGTCGACCTGGATGGTTTTTTCTGGTTCGTCCTCATTGAGGATGATGGATTCTACCTCTTTTGCGGCCTCTCCCTTCTTCAACTTCATTTCATCTCTAGGGTCAAGTGTGTCAATGTTGTAAGTGGTAGTTTCTCTCTTATGGGCCTCTCTCTCTTCAGCCGAGTTGAAGTAGCATTTTCGTGCTATTGTCTGGTCACCCTGCACTTCCCCTACCCCATAGGGGGTCAGGAATTTTAGCATCTGGTGAACTGTTGACGGCACAGTCTTAAACTCCTTAAGGGCTACTCTTCCTATGATGAGGTTATAGGCCGAGAAGGCATTTTCGTTCGTAACAAAAAAATTAATCTTTTGGGTCAACCTCTTAGGCCACTCATCACCCATCCGTACATCCATCTCGTACATGCCCAATAGGTGGACCTTTTCGCCACAGAATCCCATTAAAGGATGATGATAGGGTACCAGCCTAGCTCTGCTAAGACCTAGGCTCTTGAAGCAGGGCCAAAACATTACGTCTGCTAAACTCCCCCCATCTACGAGGATTCTCTGCACCTCACATTCATGCACTCTTGTTGTTACTACCAAAGGGTTATCATGTGGGGCTAAGATACCTTTGAAGTCGAGTCGGGAGAACCCAACTATAAGAGTGTCCATGTCTACCTTCTTTCTCTTCTCTTCTATATCAGAAGACATTAGATTTATAACTTCAAGCTTGGCCACTGACTTAGCCTCTGCCACATGAGTTTTTCTGTCAGCCACTTCAGAGCCACCCCCCCGCAAGTCCTCCGCATATGGTGTCAACACCAAAGGAGATCATGCCAACCCTCTTTATCGGGGTGTTGTCATCTTTTGGCGAACGGTCCAAATCGTCTTCATCATCACCTTCTGAATCATTGCCTCTTCTAGCTGGGTCATCGTCAAGGCATCTGTTGTTTCTCCTCTTTTTAAGGTCATCTCTTCCACCTTTAGGAGCCTTGCCATCAACATACTTCCTCAACTTTCCATATTTTAACATCTTTTCGATCTCATCCTTCAAGGCAAAGCATCTGTCTGTAACATAGCCATGGTCTTGGTGGAACTCGCACCACAAGTTCTTGTTCCTCTTATGCGGATGGGCCTTCAGTTTCTCCGGCCATCTTAGAGACCTGTCACTCTTGATCTCGTTGAGGATATGTTCACAGCTCACAGTTAGATGAGTATAGTGAGTGAACTTGTCATCGGCTGACCTCTTCTTTCCATCTTTCTTTATTTGGGACTTCCCGCTACTACCGTGGTTCTCATCCTCATACTTGGCGAACATTGCCTCTTCGGCCTTCATGACTTTTCTCGTCGTTGCCAATAGCTCTTTCATGGACCTGGGAGGGTCTTTCGCGAGTTTCCACAATAATTTCCCTTTCTGAAGACCTCCTATGAGGGTAGTCATGGTTATATTCTCTTCGTAATCTTCAACCTCAAGTTCTTAGGCTCTCGTCTTTGCCTTGCTTGACATACAGCAAATGAGTGGTGTTCTTTTGAGGTCTTACCCCAAAACAGAAGTTGTGAATGAATCGTTCAGCTAAGCCCTTGAAGTTCTCAATTTAATTCTTCAGAAGAGAAGTAAACCAATCGTGTGCTACTCCTGTCAAAGTCCCAGAGAAGGCCCGACACTTCATCTCATCAGGTATTGAGTAGATGTCCGCCGCTGACTGATATATCTCAATGTGATATATAGGGTTGGTGCTATCGTCATACTTGGGAGAAACCATGGGTGGTTTGAATTTAGCAGGGGTTAGAAAGCTCACTATCCTGGCCACAAAGGGGGAGCCCTTCGAGAAACCTCTTTGCAATGGGTCTCGAATTTTAATGAGATCTCCTATCTTTTCCTCAAGACGTTGAATAGAGTCATTCCAAGGTCTCTTAACCTCGACCTGGATGAGGTTGTACCCAGCCACCTCTAAGGGGTGGACTGAGGGTCCCCCGGCCGCAGCACAACGTCGGCTGTTGACCTCTTCCTGGTCTCTACCTCTTCCTGCATGAGGTCGGCCTTGGTGAGGCCGACGTTGTCCATATCCTCTTTGCGAGCCGACTGTACTTCTCGACCTTAATAACCTCTATCTTAGGTCATTTACTAGGCCTAACCTTTCAAAGGCTGACCCTATGCTCAGTCGATCAAAAGAGGATCCTCGTTATTGGGCTTCTCCGCCTCTTCTTCCCCCACAATCTTGGCTTTGTTGGATAGGGCGAACTGTATTGTCCCCTGGCGTCAGAATGAGGCTGAACAGCCACTGGAGTGATCATTTTCGGTGAAACTCCAGGTGGCCTCATCATATTTTGGTTGAGCTGTGCAAACTGCTCCTGCATAGCTTATTGCATTGCATCCAAAGACCTCAAGGCTGCGGCTACCTATGCCATTTCGGACTGAGGCGGTGCCTGGCTGGAACTAGGTCCTTCCACACCAAGCGACGGAAGAGGCGGTGGTAATTCTGGTGCCATATGTTAACACTAAAGAGTTTGAGTAGCAGATGAGCTTAATACCTTAAAGGAGCTCTTTCAATGGTGAAGTAGCTCCACGCAAGGGGTGGTGCCTGGTTCACCACCAGAGCCTCCGGTGAGGTTAAGCTGAAGAAGAGGAAGAGACAGTTCCCACAGACGGCGCCAAAATGATAATGCTAGAAACAGCACCACCCTTCAGGTGTTTGTGAGCTCAATTCAATGTTAACAATGGGTATATACATACATAGTAGAGGGAGATGGGGAGAAGAGGATTTACACCGGAATATAAGTGGTTCAGCCAATCAGGCCTACGTCCACTGTGCAAGTGTATGATATGTATAAATGCATGAGGGCTCTAGTGGCCATAGATACAATCTCTCAAGCTTTTCTCTCTACTGTGTATTTGAACAGAGTTTCAGCTAGGGGTGCTAATTCTGGATCCCCTTTAAGAAGGAGAAGACATGTATATATAGGAGCTAGGGGGTGTAGTGTACCCCCCATGGATGCAATGAGCATGTGCATGCTGATCTGGCTAATATGATGAAGACATATGTCCCTGTCACATGTAGAGAATGATGATGAAATATTCCCCCCACGTGAGGAGAATGATTTGTTATAACTGATTTGTGTGCATGTGTCCTTATCCGAACATATGCGTATAAGAGCTCAGCCATCCGTGCCTGGTCACAACCTCGGCCTGGAAGGGTACGAGGTTGGCAAGGCCAAACTAATATCCAACCCGAGGCTAGTCATGAAGACCTCGGCCTATGTGGGGCCTAGGCCGAGGTTGAGCTGGAACATGCTAGGAACATTGGCTGATTCCCTATCGAAGCTGGACTTGATGGAAATATTCTTCTGCAACCTCGGCTTACTCTTAGCCGAGGTTATCATCCCCTGGACGACTTGATGAATAATTATCCCTCGGATCATGAAGACCTCTCACAACGTCGGCCATATCCAACCTTTCTTGGGACGAGACCGCTGGTCATTGATCTATGTCCCTTCCAATCGTCGGCCATATCCAAGGCCGAGGTCGATATCCCTGAGCCGAGGGGGTCTCTGAGACGAGGGGGTACATTCAGGCCATATCACTACTTAAATGAATATTCACTTATTAGTCTTAAACAGTACATTTAATATTCATTGCTATCAACTATAATCTTTATTTTATAACTAACACAATTATATATGAACATTAAACTAAATACCTCAAAAGGAAACTTCCCATAAAATGATGAAAATTATATAATACTTCATTCTTGCCAAAAATGGAAAAATTGAATTATCACCATATAATTGAAGTAAATGAGTCGAGATATTCAAAATAATTCATGGAATATAAAATATAATTTTTCTGGAGAGAGTTATGGACCTTTAAATTATTACCAAAATGTGACACCCCGCCTAATTAAATACCGGGTGATCACTCCTTTATTAAATTAAATCAAGGTAAACAGTTGGTTCATTCTCAGCATCACTGTCGATAAAATAAATTTTCCAATTTAACACCCTAAATAATTAAGCTAAGTGTCAAAACTATTTTTCATACATAACTTTCCAAATTTTATTTAAAGAAAAATCATTTATTTTATTAACAACATTCAATAAATAATAATCACACCACATTAAATTCTGCAACATAATCCAATTAATTTAATACATTCGTCAATCGAATGTCAACATACGAAATCTAAGTCACACATCCAAACTGAATAAATCCCATAGTAACAATACTGGAAATAACTGAAATACAAATGTCCAATAACAACGGAATAATGGAAAGAGCTACACATGCCCAACTAGATGAAAGTACTAAGAGTGGATCCGAATGAACGAAGTCGTCTAATCAAGAGACCTGCAACTCCCACCTAAGCTGCAGCGCATTCCTTCCAAGAGATCCTAAGCAAGACGCCCCTGTGGCTGGGCACCTGTAATACATACATATATATATACAAGAGAGAGAGAGAAAAAAAGAAACGGGTCAGAGCCTGATAGTGTGTTTGATTTAAAATACGTTTAGCAAGTATTTAAATTGATACAGGCCAATGCAACAACATATTAGTGCGACACTCTCTTGAGAAATTCTCACCTCTCTTCTAATGTGCACACCTATCGCACTAACCTCCCCAACGGGTTGTCTTATCATTTATCGCACTAATCTTCCCAATGATTTAACTTATCTAATATTACTCGTAAGATTCCAAATTTCACGATTCAATTGTTTGAAAAGAATATTTCAATTAGTAACCAAAGTTCTCATTTTGACTTTATTAATCAATAAAGTTTTTCAATTTCATATTATACTTTCTCAAAACAAGTATTTATAATTTGAGTCATCAACCATGTCCTACATATCAAAACACAGTAGGCAGTACCAGATTTCAGAATTTCATATATATATATTAACTACTCGAAAATATATATATCAAAACAGCACCCCACATAATAACTATGGTGCGGGCATACTCTACTATCCAAACCCCATATCACTCACATTAAGGGGAATACAAATTCGGAATCACTCTCGAATTGTATTAACACATACACAAACTATAGGTTCCAAGTTCCTTAGGACCGTCTGAACTATCACTGCGATAGCCTGTACCAAGGATACCTATACACAAACAAAATGAGGCGAAGCATAGATTCCAAGTCTCTAAGAGGAAAGCACATACCCGCATCTCTTAGGACCGTCTGAACTATCATTCCGATAGCCTTTACCAAGGATATCTATCTTCTAGGGTACAAGTCAATATCCCCCATAAAGGTCCCATCGAGATAAGACTGTCCCAGCGCGGAAACCTCAGGGATAGCAAGTAGCGTGGGCATGATTTTCACACATAGATAGTATATGCATACACAATCATATAACTATACTCATATTACCATATCAATAATGGGTAAATTCTCAATTCCCATAATTACGTCATTTGCATTTATTTCTCATTATATAGTTATCACGTATAACCATTCACATCTTACTTTAATTTGAGGAACCTTTCCACTTACTACATAACGCTCATGGATTCTATCCTCCCAAGTATAAAATTCAGTAGGTATTCATTTATGTTCCAACGTAACCCTCTTACGTGTCTCTCCCCTTTAACATATACTTACATTGTCCCTCATGTAAGATATCCCAAAAATATAGATTTCGCCTTACATTAAAGGATTTTGAATTTTATTTTCAAAGATGAGAATTTCAAATGGTTTCGAAATCGGAATTAAAATGGAGTTTTAATTGAATTTTTTTATTATTTAGAAGAGTCCTCAAAATATAAAACTCTTTAAGAGTCCTCAAAATATAAAACTCTCTAAGAGTCCTCAAAACATAAAACTCTCAAGTAAAAATATTATTTCTAGAAATCCGACTGTTCGATCAAGCTGAATTTTTGTCAGCAGTCCTGTCTCGCCATTCGCTACAACATACTAAAATTTCAAGCGATTCCCATGGTCCGATCATCCGGAATAAAATTTTTAGTGTTTGTATCTAATTAGAACTCTTTTCTTAATCAAACTCTTAATCCTTTACATGACAAAGGGTTTCCAGAATATCATTTAAGTCATCACTACATGCAATTTCCTATCTCAAATTGGGTTTTTCTTCCATACAATTCATCCTAATCATTACTAAACCAATATGAAAGATGCATCAACGAAATAAGCAAGATAAACACTTGCCTGGAATTTTCAGAAATCTGGTTTGGTGCCGAAATTGGTGTGGTTGCGTTCCCTGTCTCGCGATCTACGCGTTGGTGGTGACGACGGTGCAATCCGAGGTGTTCTTGGCATAGAACTCCTTGGAGAGCTTCTCCTCTTCCTCTCCAATGTCCGTCATTTGTCTTTGGTTGTTCTAACCCTAGAATACAACCTTGATATCTTATATAACCCTTTTAATTTTCGTAGGTTTAATTACCCATAATTGCGAAATGTCCAAAACGCCCTCCCGGGGTACTAATTGGGCCTAAAAACGCCCCGAGACCCAAACTAAACCCCCGGGTACACTTTGCTGACTATCTCGACCCTTCCGGACACGTTGGCGCACTCAAAACGACCATACGAACAACTTATAAAATATTCACTTATTAAAATATTCACTTATTAATCAACATTTAGTCCCGACACGACACAGGTGCGTCCCGACTTAAATTTCCATAATTGTCATTTTATTCACACGTGACAATATTATAACAATAAATCTCATATATTACTATACTCATCCAGTAATATTCAACAGATAACAAATTTCTAATAATTACTAACTCTCGTCACGCTAGTAAATATTTAAAGCAACATTCCGGATTAAAATTAAATTAATTTATCTCAATTAAATTTAATAAATCCCATAATTTAAAATCTATAAAAATACGGGGTATTACATACTTCCCCCCTAATAACTGAATTTCATCCCGAAATTCGGAAAATAAGGCCTATCAGGTAGCACAATTCTGGATATCCTTTTCCGTACACAAACTAACTACACATTACGGCGCACAATCACTATAGCCCTTTCTTCACAGTAACATTGTTTTGCATTCTCTTTGGAGACACTTCACATTGTGCTCCCAACCGACAACATTCGCATAGGTCACGCCTATACGTTATACATTTCATTATCTCACTATCATTAGGAGGCCGCACCTCACTACATGACAAATACTCGGATTTATTCATATACAAAACTCCCATTTTGAGAAAATATAACGAACATTTGATCACTCTTGCTCGTCTAAAACAGTCGTGGAATTCTACCATAGTTATCGGATATTTTCTCGATCGATCCAAAAATTCTTATTATCTACTCTCCTCTTAAACATACGGAAGGAGAATAGTCGAGGTTCTTCCATAACAAAACCTCAATAAGTACCTCATACGCGACAAACAGGTACGAGTGCTTCTACAGAGCATTCTTGAAATCATCGTACCAAGATTTAAAATCTCCTTCACGTGGCTCCACTAATCTTTAATCACCATGCGCTTATTCCCTGGCTAAGGGTGATACATCCTACTTGAAACGAAATCTTATCTCCGCTGGTTCCTGAAATCCCATATCAAAGGTGGGATTCACCAATCTCATCCTGATTCAAAAATTTATACTGCGTCGGACCATGCACTGGCGCGTTCCTTCCTTTCAAAGGAAGTCTGGGGCATACTAGTTAATATTGTAAGCCAGCCCAAAGGAATATCAATCACTTCCTTCTCGGCGACTTAATTCACATGTTCGGGATAAACCCTTGATCTTGTTTTGAGGATGGCAACCCATCCAAGAACTTTACCGACTTTACCAACCTCTTCCAATTTCAGGAATTTTCGATAAACACAAAATTATTTGGTTGATTATCCTCTTTCAACCAAACCTTACCTATGGGCAGTGCATGTAGAGACTACTCACTACGTCTCGCTAAACATCGATTCTTCCCTTGAAATGTCTCACATTAAGTGACACGTAATACTCCCCTTCCTTCCTTGTAGTATGTCGAAAGTTCCACCCGTGCTCTTCTCTCCACGAAGTGCACTTCTGGAACTCTTATACTATACTAACATTTTTTTCTCTTTGTATGCGCAAGTCGTTCTCACACTTGACTAATAAAAATTCCGCTCCGGGTGTGCTTCATAACGATTAAATTCTACTCTATTCAAGGAATACCAATTCTTGAATGGCTTCCCACAGCCTTCCAATCAAGTTAGGGCGTGCTATTCTAATTGCACACTTATGTATGGATTATCGCCCCTCATGTGACGTTTAATCCACTCTATCACTTCCACTTCGTTATACTAGTCCCACAAACATTTATTTCACACGTCTATTACCACGTCCCTTCGACTCGGACTATTTTAACTGTAGTTAACCAAGATGCCCACATTTTTGCAACACTCCGATCGCCCTGGGAAAGCGAACGACGGCTACTCTTATGTAGGACTAACTAAATTCAACGGAATAGAAGGAATAGGGCATTCAAATTCCATGACAATAAAAGAGGAATAATCATTCTCAACCTTCCTCAGATAAGTACAACAATTTTCCCAAATAGGTACAACAACCAAAATAAATCACTAACGCTCTATTCATCAAAATAATTACAGGTCATCTCTTTTGTATAATATAAAGTTATTTCCAGATAATCCATGCTAAAAATCATTCCAACTCTTTATTCACCTTGTGTTCTGTACGCGGTTATGATATTTGGGTACTCTAAATCACCCTAGAAATCAAAATTCTTAAATTCTCCTTATCATCGTTCCACCCCTCAACTCGTGGGGATAACTTTCAATGCTTTCCTACCACAAAAATTCGGCTCCAATGACCTTAAAACAAAATTAAACTTCCAACTTAAATACATAATTACTTGATCCCATTTCGACCAGGGTACCGAACTCATGGAATAGTGACCAAACGTCTCCCTATTTCCAACCTTACGCTAAGTTTCATGCGTGGGATGTCGCGCAAAGCAAAATCCAAACAAGGAACCCCCCCGATACACTACTACCTAGCATTGTCGGTTATCGAAATCCGTTAGGTCCTCCGTCCATAGTATATACCCCTTTATTCCATCCCTTGACAGAAAAGTTACAATTTCTCCCGTAATTATGCTTAACAATGAACGTTTCACTAATTGCACTATTGTTCAGTATAGGTTGGTGGTAATAGCATTCCATAAACCTCGAATACATACACTCGGAATTCCTTTCCCTAATAATAGGGGTATAAATATTAACTCCCACATCCCTAAAGGATGAATATAACAATGCACTCTTCCTATCACTAAGTCCGGAGTGCTAAACATAATACTGAGTCAAATCTTTTCACCCAACGGTAAATCCTGATACATACAGAATTATACTAACAAAGTCTATACATACTTTGCCATCGAATATCTCGAGTCCACTATCTCCTCCGAAGTGTCTAGGATAGATAATATAAGTGCGAGTCCAACCTTCTCACAGGTAAAGCCTCGCCAAAACAATCATAAAACATGTTGCACTAATGCAACCACTCCGATAGTCTTGCAATAAATGCCCACTATCGTATAACCATTTCTATAATGTTTTAACAAAGATAATATCATACTCGTGTATCGCATCACTACAACGAGTAGTCTCAAAAAATACGTGACACTGTTAATATACTCATTCATCCTCCGCGGATAGCACTAAAGAAAAATCCCACTACACTAGGGAAAAAATATTCACATTTTAATAACGTTTAAAATGATATGCATTAAGCTCGTCTCACATGCTAATCTAGCAAGGAACAAAATATAGTGACTCACTCGTGTCACATAAACACGCCGCATTCTCTAAGGATACAACTTATACTTCCATCCTGGCAATCATCTTGACTGCACAAATGGTTTTTGGACGTAACATGTCTGCCCAAACCAAACCAAAATTATTTTAATCGTTGCCTTACTAGGCACCGTATTCCTGTCCTTTTTCTCATTTTGGAACATATTATCTTAAGCGATCTCTCTCCGCACAAAATACCTCAACACATAATCCACTTACCACTTGTCTTACTAACCAGGTTAGGATTTTTCCTCCTCTCGGACTTTTGTAAACTCGATTCCTGTAAACCATCCCGATTGTTCTCTTAACTCTTCAAGCCATAAAAATCATGTTACTATCTATAATAGTACTTACTGAATTTACCATCACTTGGTAAGAATTTAACTATCTGAAGCATTTAAATGGTTTTCCTGATGTGTATCTATATCCTTTTGTGGTGCTATACCACCATCGTTGCATTCAGTCTCATTCTCGACTAAATTCTTCGGTTTCCTTTAACTTCCCCCACAAAGAAGTGTTATCATTTATATAGTCAAAGTACATTGTCAACCTCTGAATCGGTCGTCCATCAGAATTTCCTCCTTGAGTATTATCAACTATTATTACAAGTTCGTCTCCCATTTGGATTCATTTCCCCCACTTGTATCTACATCTTCCGATACAAAATTCGCTAACGGTTAAGATTCATATTCACGAATGGACCCCTGACATGCCCTCTCTCAATGAGTTCAGAACCACATTTGCTTCTAATCCTGAACAGTTAAGGAAGGAACATATGGTCAGCACTGTACCTAAGGTTCTCCTATAGGCATAACATTCCACTTCTAAAATTGGTGGTTGACTCTAACCATTATAATTTCATCCCGAAAGCCAAGAAAATTTTCTCTAAATTTTCACTTTCAGTTTGCCACACTTCGTCCTATATCTAAGCCTTTGGATACATTACCTCCTTTGGTAAAGACACATACAATTTCCGCATTTCTAAAATTTCGCATTGACAGTCTCTACACGTTTTTTTTGTAATACGTTGGGTAAGTTTACCCTCGCACCTCATTTGACTATAACAGCATTTGGAAATCACTGCAGCGCCTTAGTCGTATTTCTAGACTTGGCTTCTCGTGCCATAATAGAGGTGACCTCGACTACAGTCATCATCCCCGGATATATTTTATAATTTCAACTGAACCCTGCCTCCTGATGTAAGCTTAACTGTCCTCTTCTAACATCCGTCATCGCTCGGTATACGCACACATCCGAACAAAATTAGAATACACTAATGTATACACATTATAGCAGGAGAACGAAATCTCGTCAAGGAATCGACAATCCTAAACATAGGGCTCTATAACAAACAAAGCAACGCTGAAAGCATAATAAGCCGTACAGATCCTAAGGACACTAGAACCTGATGCTCTGATACCACCTGTGACACCCCGCCTAATTAAATACCGGGTGATCACTCCTTTATTAAATTAAATCAAGGTAAACAGTTGGTTCATTCTCAGCATCACTGTCGATAAAATAAATTTTCCAATTTAACACCCTAAATAATTAAGCTAAGTGTCAAAACTATTTTTCATACATAACTTTCCAAATTTATTTAAAGAAAAATCATTTATTTTATTAACAACATTCAATAAATAATAATCACACCACATTAAATTCTGCAACATAATCCAATTAATTTAATACATTCGTCAATCGAATGTCAACATACGAAATCTAAGTCACACATCCAAACTGAATAAATCCCATAGTAACAATACTGGAAATAACTGAAATACAAATGTCCAATAACAACGGAATAATGGAAAGAGCTACACATGCCCAACTAGATGAAAGTACTAAGAGTGGATCCGAATGAACGAAGTCATCTAATCAAGAGACCTGCAACTCCCACCTAAGTTGCAGCGCGTTCCTTCCAAGAGATCCTAAGCAAGATGCCCCTGTGGCTGGGCACCTGTAATACATACATATATATATATACAAGAGAGAGAGAAAAAAAAAGAAACGGGTCAGAGCCCGATAGTGTGTTTTATTTAAAATACGTTTAGCAAGTATTTAAATTGATACAGGCCAATGTAACAACATATTAGTGCGACACTCTCTTGAGAAATTCTCACCTCTCTTCTAATGTGCACACCTATCGCACTAACCTCCCCAACGGGTTGTCTTATCATTTATCGCACTAATCTTCCCAATGATTTAACTTATCTTATATTACTCGTAAGATTCCAAATTTCACGATTCAATTGTTTGAAAAGAATATTTCAATTAGTAACCAAAGTTCTCATTTTGACTTTATTAATCAATAAAGTTTTTCAATTTCATATTATACTTTCTCAAAAAAGTATTTATAATTTGAGTCATCAACCATGTCCTACATATCAAAACACAGTAGGCAGTTCCAGATTTCAGAATTTCATATATATATATTAACTACTCGAAAATATATATATCAAAACAGCACCCCACATAATAACTATGGTGCGGGCATACTCTACTATCCAAACCCCATATCACTCACATTAAGGGGAATACAAATTCGGAATCACTCTCGAATTGTATTAACACATACACAAACTATAGGTTCCAAGTCCCTTAGGACCGTCTGAACTATCACTGCGATAGCCTGTACCAAGGATACCTATACACAAACAAAATGAGGCGAAGCATAGATTCCAAGTCTCTAAGAGGAAAGCACATACCCGCATCTCTTAGGACCGTCTGAACTATCATTCCGATAGCCTGTACCAAGGATATCTATCTTCTAGGGTACAAGTCAATATCCCCCATAAAGGTCCCATCGAGATAAGACTGTCCCAGCGAGGAAACATTAGGTATAGCAAGTAGCGTGGGCATGATTTTCACACATAGATAATATATGCATACACAATCATATAACTATACTCATATTGCCATATCAATAATGGGTAAATTCTCAATTCCCATAATTACGTCATTTGAATTTATTTCTCATTATATAGTTATCACGTATAACCATTCACATCTTACTTTAATTTGAGGAACCTTTCCACTTACTACATAACGCTCATGGATTCTATCCTCCCAAGTATAAAATTCAGTAGGTATTCATTTATGTTCCAACGTAACCCTCTTACGTGTCTCTCCCCTTTAACATATACTTACATTGTCCCTCATGTAAGATATCCCAAAAATATAGATTTCGCCTTACATTAAAGGATTTTGAATTTTATTTTCAAAGATGAGAATTTCAAATGGTTTCGAAATCGGAATTAAAAGGGAGTTTTAATTGAATTTTTTTATTATTTAGAAGAGTCCTCAAAATATAAAACTCTTTAAAAGTCCTCAAAATATAAAACTCTCTAAGAGTCCTCAAAATATAAAACTCTCTAAGAGTCCTCAAAACATAAAACTCTCAAGTAAAAATATTATTTCTAGAAATCCGACCGTTCGATCAAACTGAATTTTTGTCAGCAGTCCTGTCTCGCCGTTCGCTACAACATACTAAAATATCAAGCGATTCCCATGGTCCGATCATCCGGAATAAAATTTTTAGTGTTTGTATCTAATTAGAACTCTTTTCTTAATCAAACTCTTAATCCTTTACATGACAAAGGGTTTCCAGAATATCATTTAAGTCATCACTACATGCAATTTCCTAACTCAAATTGGGTTTTTCTTCCATACAATTCATCCTAATCATTACTAAACCAATATGAAAGATGCATCAACGAAATAAGCAAGATAAACACTTGCCTGGAATTTTCAGAAATCTGGTTTGGTGCCGAAATTGGTGTGGTTGCGTTCCCCGTCTCGCGATCTACGCGTTGGTGGTGACGGCGGTGCAATCCGAGGTGTTCTTGGCGTAGAACTCCTTGGAGAGCTTCTCCTCTTCCTCTCCAATGTCCGTCATTTGTCTTTGGTTGTTCTAACCCTAGAATACAACCTAGATATCTTATATAACCCTTTTAATTTTCGTAGGTTTAATTACCCATAATTGCGAAATGTCCAAAACGCCCTCCCGTGGTACTAATTGGGCCTAAAAACGCCCCGAGACCCAAACTAAACCGCCGGGTACACTTTGCTGACTATCTCGACCCTTCCGGACACGTTGGCGCACTCAAAACGACCATACGAACAACTTATAAAATATTCACTTATTAATCAACATTTAGTCCCGACACGACACAGGCGCGTCCCGACTTAAATTTCCATAATTGTCATTTTATTCACACGTGACAATATTATAACAATAAATCTCATATATTACTATACTCATCCAGTAATATTCAACAGATAACAAATTTCCAATAATTACTAACTCTCGTCACGCTAGTAAATATTTAAAGCAACATTCCGGATTAAAATTAAATTAATTTATCTCAATTAAATTTAATAAATCCCATAATTTAAAAGCTATAAAAATACGGGGTATTACATACTTCCCCCCTAATAACTGAATTTTGTCCCGAAATTCGGAAAATAAGGCCTATCAGGTAGCACAATTCTGGATATCCTTTTCCATACACAAACTAACTACACATTACGGCGCTCAATCACTATAGCCCTTTCTTCATAGTAACATTGTTTTGCATTCTCTTTGGAGACACTTCACATTGTGCTCCCAACCGACAACATTCGCATAGGTCACGCCTATACGTTATACATTTCATTATCTCACTATCATTAGGAGGCCGCACCTCACTACATGACAAATACTCGGATTTATTCATATACAAAACTCCCATTCTGAGAAAATATTATGAACATTTGATCACTCTTGCTCGTCTAAAACAGTCGTGGAATTCTACCATAGTTATCGAATATTTTCTCGACCGATCCAAAAATTCTTATTATCTACTCTCCTCTTAAACATACGGAAGGAGAATAGTCGAGGTTCTTCCATAACAAAACCTCAATAAGTACCTCATACGCGACAAACAGGTACGAGTGCTTCTACAGAGCATTCTTGAAATCATCGTACCAAGATTCCAAAATCTTCTTCACGTGGCTCCACTAATCTTTAATCACCATGCGCTTATTCCCTGGCTAAGGGTGATACATCCTACTTGAAACGAAATCTTATCTCCGCTGGTTCCTGAAATCCCATATCAAAGGTGGGATTCACCAATCTCATCCTGATTCAAAAATTTATACTGCGTCGGACCATGCACTGGCGCGTTCCTTCCTTTCAAAGGAAGTCTGGGGCATACTAGTTAATATTGTAAGCCAGCCCAAAGGAATATCAATCACTTCCTTCTCGGCGACTTAATTCACATGTTCGGGATAAACCATTGATCTTGTTTTGAGGATGGCAACCCATCTAAGAACTTTACCGACTTTACCAACCTCTTCCAATTTCAGGAATTTTCGATAAACACAAAATTATTTGGTTGATTCTCCTTTTTCAACCAAACCTTACCTATGGGCAGTGCATGTAGAGACTACTCACTACGTCTCGCTAAACATCGATTCTTCCCTTGAAATGTCTCACATTAAGTGACACGTAATACTCCCCTTCCTTCCTTGTAGTATGTCGAAAGTTCCACCCGTGCTCTTCTCTTCACAAAGTGCACTTCTGGAACTCTTATACTATACTAACATTTTTTTCTCTTTGTATGCGCAAGTCGTTCTCACACTTGACTAATAAAAATTCCGCTCCGGGCGTGCTTCATAACGATTAAATTCTACTCTATTCAAGGAATACCAATTCTTGAATGGCTTCCCACAACCTTCCAATCAAGTTAGGGCGTGCTATTCTAATTGCACACTTATGTATGGATTATCGCCCCTCATGTGACGTTTAATCCACTCTATCACTTCCACTTCGTTATGCTAGTCCCACAAACATTTATTTCACACGTCTATTACCACGTCCCTTCGACTCGGACTATTTTAACTGTAGTTAACCAAGATGCCCACATTTTTGCAACACTCCGATCGCCCTGGGAGAGCGAACGGCGGCTACTCTTATGTAGGACTAACTAAATTCAACGGAATAGAAGGAATAGGGCATTCAAATTCCATGAAAATAAAAGAGGAATAATCATTCTCAACCTTCCTCAGATAAGTACAACAATTTTCCCAAATAGGTACAACAACCAAAATAAATCACTAACGCTCTATTCATCAAAATAATTACAGGTCATCTCTTTTGTATAATATAAAGTTATTTCCAGATAATCCATGCTAAAAATCATTCCAACTCTTTATTCACCTTGTGTTCTGTACGCGGTTATGATATTTGGGTACTCTCAATCACCCTAGAAATCAAAATTCTTAAATTCTCCTTATCATCGTTCCACCCCTCAACTCGTGGGGATAACTTTCAATGCTTTCCTACCACAAAAATTCGGCTCCAATGACCTTAAAACAAAATTCAACTTCCAACTTAAATACATAATTACTTGATCCCATTTCGACCAGGGTACCGAACTCATGGAATAGTGACCAAACGTCTCCCTATTTCCAACCTTACGCTAAGTTTCATGTGTGGGATGTCTCGCAAAGCAAAATCCAAACAAGGAACCCCCCCGATACACTACTACCTAGCATTGTCGGTTATCGAAATCCGTTAGGTCCTCTGTCCATAGTATATACCCCTTTATTCCATCCCTTGACAGAAAAGTTACAATTTCTCCCGTAATTATGCTTTACAATGAACGTTTCACTAATTGCACTATTGTTCAGTATAGGTTGGTGGTAATAGCATTCCATAAACCTCGAATACATACACTCGGAATTCCTTTCCCTAATAATAGGGGTATAAATATTAACTCCCATATCCCTAAAGGATGAATATAACAATGCACTCTTCCTATCACTAAGTCCGGAGTGCTAAACATAATACTGAGTCAAATCTTTTCACCCAACGGTAAATCCTGATACATACGGAATTATACTGACAAAGTCTATACATACTTTGCCATCGAATATCTCGAGTCCACTATCTCCTCCGAAGTGTCTAGGATAGATAATATAAGTGCGAGTCCAACCTTCTCACAGGTAAAGCCTCGCCAAAACAATCATAAAACATGTTGTGGGAGATAACCATCGTGGGTGTTGGTTGACTACCATTCCTTTATTTGACAAGTTGTGATTATCACCTTCTCTGTGTTGTATATGACAGTTTGATTTGATCGACTTAATTTTTTCTTGAAAGATGTGCCTAATTATGATGAGAGTAGGAAAGTAAAATAGCTACTAATAAGGCTACAATAGCCTGTGCCACGAGGGCTATGATTCAATTTTTGATAAACATTCCAACTATGTATTTTAGCCTTTTGACTCCCCCCCCCCCCCAAAAAAAAAAAGAAAAGAAAAACACCCATATTCTCCTATAGCTCTTCATTATGTGACAAGTTTCATGAATATCTATAAAACAGTGAAACAAATATTTATAAATATTTTTAGGTATGTAAAATATATGAAATTATCTAAATACTCTTTTATAATCTAAAATATTTAATTCTACTACCATTTATTCTAAAACTTGCAAGATGACTTTAATTAATAAAGTGACTCTTATAACTTATTAAATAAAATAAAATGGGTCTAAAGTATAAATTAATGGTGAAAATATGTAAAATTACTCACTCATTAAGGGAGGAGCAAAAAATTTTCATAAGATGGAAGAAGAATTTAATATACACATATTCTTTTCGAGTCCAAATTTGTTGACCCTTTTAAGGAGGGTTAATAACATATCCCTCCAAATTAATTGGTTAAAATATGAACAACTCATTAAAAACTGTAGGGTCCATTCCTGAGTCATTCATGTTTTAAATAATCACATTGGAGGGTCATTTTAACCCTCTTTTGAGTAGGGTTGACAAATTTGTACTCATTTTTTTTTTCAAAACACCCATCATTTTACAAGTGCAGGAGAATATATAAAAGGGGATAATGCTGTGTATATATCAAGTATAGAAAAATGAATATACATGGAATGTAATTCAAACAATTTATATTCCAAATAAACTATTCATGAAAGACGATTTGTCCTCTAAAAAGGTAACATACTCTGAAAAGTGACGTGCGTTCACTTCCTTACCATTTCATGAGTAGTGCTACACTTATCTATATTTCTTACCGGATGGTTTTAACATATTTGTACTTTTAATTATTCAGTCAAACCTACAAACATTCAGTCAAAGGTACAAATATGTTAAAGCAATCCGGTAAGAAATGTAGGTATGAATATCATTTCTCTCATTTCACCTGTATTTTTAATGTGATTTAATTGCGTAATCAAGTCTTTTATAATGTTATGAAAAGGGTTATTTGAGATTTGGGTGACTCTCTCTCTCTCTCTCTCTCTCTCTCACACACACACACACACACACACATTTCCCAACAAATACTATTGCCCCATTTTTTTCACCCTTAGTAGCTCCTTAATCAGGCATCTATGATAAACACAACAAATTATTTTCGGTCCATGTTGGTTAAGATGCAAACTAGGAATGCATTTGTAGAACTTCAAAATGATAACATTGTTTCAACCGATTTTATTAGTTTTAAACTAAATTATTCAATATTTAAGCTCCAAAATTGAACTACTCAGACTACTATAAAAGCGATTGGAAAATATTTTGGAAAATTATTTCTGACGGCGAATAGCTGGAATATATTTAATACATAATATTCAGGGAAATAAAAGTGTAATTAAAAAATCATAAATTTTTGGAATATTAAAAGAATAATATTGTGTTAAATTAATATAACGTAATATCCTAGAAAGTTAAAAAGAAACATAATATTTGGATTATACAAAGTCCAAATATTTTAACTATTTTTATTTTATAAAAAAGTGTAAGTTTAAACAAGGTTTTAAAATAGTTTTTTAACCATAAAAATTGTTTTATTAAAACATTATTTTAAAAACATTTGAATTTTTTAAAAATGTTTCAAAACTGTATTAAAAAAATCTAGCTTTATACTATTTAAAAAAAACTTTAACGTTATGTTTAATGTTTTTCAAAAATTATTTTTACATTATTTTTAATTGTTTTTGCATTGGAAAAAGGTTTATTTTCAAAAGAACATACCCTTTTCTTTATTATGAAAGTAAAGTTCAATGAATTTTTAAAAAAACACAGACATGAAAAAAACATTTAAAATTAATTTACATGTTTTAAAAAAAACAGTAAAAACCAAAAAGATTTATTATATTCCAAATAATAAATCTTTTTTAAAATCTAAAAAAAGCCTAAAGTTTTTATATGTTTTTTTTAACATAATACGATTTATTTAATTTTTTAAAACAAGTTTACTTTGTTACATTATTTTTATTTTTTTTAAATTAAAAAAGAACTGTATAGTTTTGTGATGTTTATGATTTTTTGTTAATGTAATACAGCTTTTTATTGTCATTTTAAACAAAATATAATTTTTACAAATTTTTACAAATTATTTTGTAAAACGATATAAAAATAGTTTTTTTAATTTCTATGCCATAATATTTATTTTTTAACTTTAAAAATTGTGAAATTATTGAAAAAAGATTTTAAAAAATGCATAGTAATATTACTATACTGTAAAAGAAAAATAATTAAAAAAATGTTTTTTATCATTAAAAATCTTAATAAAATAATTTCTTTATTACTATACCATAATATTTACTTTTTGTAGAAAAATAATTTTTTTAATAAAAAAGTATAATGAAGACTCATTTAAACTCTCCCATAAAAATTAATGACGAGGCGAGTAAAACAACAATAACTTTAAAAAATAGTAATTTAAATGTGGGGAAATCTATTAATAAGATTAATAGAATAGATAGGATTGAAGCTCCGGGTAATATCAATAAAAATGTGGATCAAATTTCAGGAAAGAGTACAGTGTCGGATAATGATCGAAATAAGGGTATATTGATTCATCACGAGGTTGCTAAAGAAATAACTTCTAATTCGGGTTAGGAAGGTCTTACAATGTTAGTACTAAGGTTCAAATAGAAGGAATTGGGGTGAATTATCCCAAATTCAACCACCCAAACTCACCATCGGGGGGGGGGGGGGGGGGGGGGGGTTCGAAAGTTAGAAGTGAAATTCATGGGATTAAATTGTCAAAAGTCACCTGTCCCAAAATTGAAGGTGACCTGGGCTTATGTGATTTTCTGAATTTCAACAAAGCCTTTCTTTCCAAACAAGGGTGGAGGTTGATACAAGACCCCAACTCCATTTGGGTTATAACTATGAATACTATTTATTTCCCCAAAGATTCTTTCCTTATAGCTTAAAAAAGGGCCTAGACCGTCTTGGATTTGGAGCAGGATCTTATAGGGTAGGGAGTTTTGAAGGAGGAAATGAGATAACAGGTGGGTAATAGTGAAAATATCAGAATATGGAAGGACTAGTGGCTCCCCAAAATGAAGAACTTCAAAATTTCCATAGTTTGGTCTTCAAATGCATTGGAAGTGAAAGTTGTAGACATTATCTCTCCTACGACCAAAGAATGGAAAGTTGACAGACTTCATGAGATTTTTTGTGAAGAGGATGTTGTCTAGAATAAATGCATTCCAATCTCCCCAATTTCAGCCAAAAATAAGTTTATTTGGCATCATAACTATTGATGTAAAAAATTATCCACCTACATGGACAAATCAAAAGTGAACATGTGTCCTCCTACATAACCAAAGCCCCAGTCAGCAGAAAGTAACTCTGCCGACCAACATAAGGAATGCTGACCAACAAGACCAATGAAGAGTCATCATACCAAGGGTCATACTACACGTGGTTTATACAACCAATCGTTATATTCATTATGTAAGGATGTAAATGCTTAAATGTATAAATGCATTACATCCCTTGACATTCCGCCCCTTGACTTCCAGGTCATTATAAATACATTGTATCCTTTTCATTAAAGGAACGACCAAACAAATTCTGGGATATTCTTATTTACAAGAGTACCCAGCTTTCTGTAACCTTTGAAATCAATAAAACAACAGTGGACGTAGACTTGCTGACATAGCAGAACCACTTTAAAAACTCTCTCTCTTTATTTACCATTGCAATTACATATTTTATCTGTAATTATAAAATTAGATCAAGTCTAATTTATTACATCAATAGATTGGCACCGTCTGTGGGAACGTGCTTCTAAGTGCCGTTCTTATACTCATATAACTTTGTTCAATACAATATGAATAACCCTGAGTCCAGTGCCAGAATTGAAGGCAACCCATTTGTTCCATCTTCTCAACCTATGATGATAGAATTAACTGGAATCCTGGCTAGTAATTCCAGGGAATAAGAATCCATGCAAGAAATGGTGAGGCAATTGGCTCAGTCACTATAAATTGTTCCCTCATCCAGAAGAGAAATGTCTCCTCCACTTCCATGATCCACCAGACATAGTTATTCCAGATCTTCATGAGACACGTCTTATCATCCAGAAGTAAGTTCATCACTCAGGTCTACGAAGCCCTATGGTATTCATTATTTTTCTCCTGAAAGCCTAAGTGTCTCGGAAAGTCTAAGCCGAGCTTCTCCCTTAAACCCTCATAGGGAATTATCTAGGAACACTCAGCATCCAACCGACCAACATGAGTCCTCAGTCAGATCAAGATAAAGCATCCGACGATCTGTACACGTCGAGCGGACCTAATGATGCAGGTAATCCTTCATGGAAAGGATCATTCCAACGGTTAGAAGATTGGCTAGGGGAGATGACGAAGGCAAAAAATCCTTTACAACGGAGATTCTTTAAAGGATCTCCTTTTATTCAGGAAATTGTGGATTTTCTTACTCGATCTAAATTTAAAGCTCCCGTGGTTACTCCCAAATATGATGGTAAGACTGATCCAGTTCTCTATATCGAGCAATATCAAGCCGCAACTAATATTTATTCAGCACCTGATAAAATGAGGTGCAAAACATTTTCAAGTACCATTATGGGTTCAACCTAAATATGGTATAATAACCTGCCTCGAGGACAAATTGCCAACTTTAACCAGCTTGTCGTGCTATTCATTAGCAACTTCTATTTTGGAGCTAAGCTAGTGAAAAGAGTAGCTCATCTTTCTAGTGTAAGGTAGCAAGTGGGTGAAAGTACTAGGGAGTATATTATGCATTTTAAAAATGAGAAATTGGAGGTGATTGATTATGAGGAAAAGCAACCATCACTGCTCTTGTGAGTGGCTTGTCTGTCGAGAAACTATATTATACTCTGGCAAAATATCCTCCTAAAACTATAGCTGAACTTATGGTGAAAGCAGGAAAAATAATGAACGCCGAAGAAGTAATGGTTGTGAAATAGAGTCCAACCACAAAGCCTAATACAAAACTTGAGAAGAAGGTGTAAAAATATCAGAAGGAGCAGAAGCCGAATAAAAAGGACAAGCTCAAAAAATATGGAACATATACTCCATTGAGTGTTAGCATTTACCACATCTTAGAGGAAATCAAGCACAATAAGGATATGCGATGAGTTAAGAAGTTGAGGGAATCCTCTAACAAGAGGGATAAATTCAAATATTGTGAATTCCATAAGGATCATGGTCATACAAAGGAAAACTGCGTTACTTTGCAAAATAAGATAGAATCCCTCATATGCCGAGAAAAACTCAATAAATTTATTGATCGGCGTGATAGTAGAGAACCTAGAAGAAGGTTGAATTATCCATTCAAGTCCAAAGATAATCGGAAAACAAATCATAAATATGATTAAAAAGATGATTTAGACTTGTCGAAGAAGCCCACGTAACCATAACGTGAGGTAGCTATGATCAGTTTTAGTTCATTTAATTATCATGTGATTACAGGTGGTGATGTAGGAGGAGGTGATCACACTACCGAAAGGAAAGCTTATTTAAATGAATACCAAGCTTGCTCTTTTATCCAGATAATTAATCTGAACGAAGATGATTGGACAAGGAAGGTCAATAAAGATAAACTGGCGATTGACTTCTCTAAAAATGATCTCTCGAGGGTACTTTATCCCCATGATGATTCGTTGGTTATCAAACTCAGAATCCAGGATATTATCCTCGCAAAAGTTTTGATTAACAATGGGAGTTAAGCCAATATTATGTTTCATCCTTACTTTCAAAGTTTGGACTTTAAGCTCAGCCAACTAGAGCCCTATCACAGTCCATTAATAGGTTTTTCTGGTGAAAACATTTACCCTCTTGGGACTATTAAGCTAGAAGTGTTGTTCGGTACCTGGCGAGCAAATTGTACATAGAAAATACGCTTCTTTGTGATGGATAAAAACGTTCAATTTGCCTATAATGCGATCCTCGGTAGGGTAGGGTTGAAGAAGTTTGAAGCAATTGAGAACACACTATATGGTTGACCTACTTGGGTTTGTGCCATATAGGAGTTCCAATTAGTTTGGATATCGAGACAAAATCGTTTTAGATTTTTCCGAGTTACTCTACCTCGAAAAAGGCATTAAGCTTCATTAAAGTATCCCAGTCTAAGAGCCAAGAAATAAGAGAGCGGCGGCACATCTGTAGAGAGAGAGCGATAAACAGAGAAGAAGAGAGAGAGAGGGCTGTGAGAAAAATAGAGAACGAGAGAGAGAGAGTCTCATCTCCATTAGAAAACTCCAAGAGAGAAAACCGAGAAGCAAAGAGATAGTAGCGACGGCATCCTCCGTGCCAGATTTCCCATCTGTGTCGGAACAAGTCAGTGAAACCGAGAGAGAGCAGGTCGGTTTTTCAAATTGAAAAACCCGAGGGAGAGATAAACCTTCTTTAAATTTCTCAAACACAAATACCCTCAACCTTCTTATTTGTCCAAACACAAATAGTAGACCCTATTGAGAGTTAAAAATATTGGGTGATTTGTTTAATATTGGGGTATTGGTGGTGTGCTTATATTGAAGACCTTCTTCAACATTATATCTCTCTAAGAACCTATTTAGATCACATGTAAGATTTTTTTTAGGGTTCTTGAATTTATTTTTCTTGGATCATTTTAATTTGTTATTATTGTTGCTGTTTGATCCAAGATAAGTAATCTCAAATTTATTTTGAGAAATTTGACTTCTATTATTTGTTTTGAGTATATTCTCAGATTTGAAATAATTTTTCTTTCAAAAATATTGTTTCACATTTTGTGAAATCAATTTGAACATAAATAAAATTTGTTTGAAACAAAATCTGGAAATATTTTTTTTGTGTGATAGATCTGAAAATTTCTTGAAGTCATATTGTTCAAAGAATATTTGAAATTACCTGCATTGCATATAGAAGTGGCTTGTTATTTGTAGGTATTTTCTTGTATTATTCATCGAGAGGGTGAGAAGATTTTTACACATTTAGTTTATTCACAAACACTATCACTCTCACACGAACACATAGAATTTGTGGTTCTTGGTGAGATATCTTATTTGTTAGAGTTGCTGAAATCTGGGATTCAAGGACAACAAGGAAGCTACGTGGAGAAGAACAAATCAAGATAGTATGCCTTTAAGAGTGGGGTAACTCGGGTAGGTACGTTTTCTGATATTGTATTTTGGTTCTTAGTTGCATGCTTTAGATTGTATCTTGGTTGTGATTTTAGTGGATTTTTTATTTTGCTCCGTAGAGGGAGCCATGGACGTTTCCCCAATTTAGGGTTTTACCACGTTAAAAATCGCGTGTTAATTTGCTTTAAGTGTTCTTAATTCTTTGGCCTACAATATGAAACTCGAGACTTAATTGAGGCTTTGGATTTTAAAAACCTAAGGTAATCTGTCTAACAAGTCTAAAGATTATATTCAGAAAAATTGTTTTAACACATTTAGTGTTTATTTTGAAAAGAGTTTCATTCAACGAGTTTATTTCAGAGTTTGCTAATTGTATAACTTTTTGTTATTAATCTTGTAAACAAGTTTTTCAGCAGTACCGTGAACAGTCCATCAACGCTTAAAGTTTCCCACCCATTTTGGGGTAGGTGTTATGAAAGGTAACCAAAAGGTGGCTAAAGAATGTTACTACTCCTCAGTCGAGTAAGAGAACCTGACTGAATTGAAGAAGAAGACTACAACTTACTAGGTGGATACTAATGATCCTAACTGTGAATTTAAAGTTGAAACCTTAGATCCATGAGATAAAACAGAATTGGTCAAGGGATAAATTATGGAAATAATTGAAAGCATTATCCTAGATGAAGACAAGCCAAAAAGAACTACACAGATCAGCTCAACACTGGATCCCATCCTTAAATATGAATTGATTATGTTCCTACGATAACGGAGAAAAGTATTTTATTGGAGCCACGAGGATATGCCTGGGATATATCCCAATTTCCTCTGTTATGAACTCAACATCAGTAAGGATGCCAAGCCGATCAAGTAGATACGCATGGTTTTTAGTCTAGAGAAAAATCAAGATATTCAGGAAGAAGTAGGGTAGCTTCAAAAAGCCCAATTTATTGAAGATGTGAAATACCCAGCCTGGTTGGCCAACGTTATAGTGGTATAGAAAAAGAATCATAAATGGAGGATATGTGTGGATTTCACTGACTTAAATAAAGCTTGCCTAAATGATCATTTTCCTTACATAGAATTGATCAGTTGGTGGATGCTACGTCGAGGCATGAGCTTTTAAGATTTATGGATGTCTATTCTTGGTATAATTAGATAAATATGAAACCTAAAGATAGGGAAAGTCAACCTTCATCACCAGCTGAGGAACTTATTGCTATAATGTAATGCCCTTTGGGCTCAAGAATGCAGGAGCAACATATCAAAGGTTGGTGAACAAGGTCTTCGAAGAGAATATAGGCAAAAACATGGAGGTTTATGTGGATGATATGTTGACAAAGAGTAAAAAATATTCAGATCATATTATCGACCTTAGTTAAACTTTTGATTAGTTAGAAAAGCATCAGATGAAGATGAATTCGACCAAGTGTGTGTTTGGAGTCCAAGAAGGGATGTTCCTCGGCTTCATAGTTAATCAAAGGATAATTGAGGAAAATCCAGTAAAGATAAGAGCTTTAATTGAAATGCAGTCACCAACTTACAAGAAAGACGTACAAAGACTCACTAGAAGACTGGGAACTTTTAACAAATTTGTTTCCCGAGCAACGGACTAGTGCTTACCATTTTTCAATGTGTTGAGAAAAACTTTTGAGTGGAATGAAGAATGTGAAGAAGCATTTCAAGAATTAAAAAAGTACTTGGGATCACCACCACTACTCTCCTGACCAATCATGGGAGAGAAATTATACTTATATTTAGCTGTTTTTGAGTCAGTAGTGAGCTCGACCTTGGTTAGACAGAATAACGGAATCCAAAAACCAGTCTATTATACCAATAAAGCATTTAGAGGAGCTGAAATTAGGTACCCACATTTGGAAAAATTATCCCTAGCACTTACTGAGGCTTCTAGACATATAAAACCCTATTTCCAAGTGCACACCATAGTTGTGTATACTGACCTGCCTCTTCGACAAGTACTCTACAAGCCTGCGAAGTCAGGAAGATTGATGTACTAGGCGGTAGAATTGGGAGAGTATGAAATTATCTATGAACCAAGATCTTTATTGAAAAGACAAGCTTTGGCGGACTTTACTGCTGAATTTACTTATCTGAAGGATCCTGACCAACAAAACTTGCCTGTCAAGCAGACTTCAAAAGAAGAAAGCTTAGCTCAAAAGTAAGTAGAAATCGTTGCCGATCAACTTGAGTCATTGAGAATACAGGAAATGGCCCAGAAATATACTAAGGGGAGTAAGAAGATATTCCAATATGGATCATTGACAATATAAAGTTTTAACAGTGATTTTTTGTTATGGAATATATATGTGGATGGATATTCATATGCTACTGACAGTGGGGAAGGTATAATACTTAATACTCCTGATGATATTGATATTGAGTATTTTCTTAGGCTTCAGTTCAAAGCATCAAACAACGAGGCAGAATACGAAGCCTTTATAGGTTTGAATTTAGCTCATTCACTAGGCGCCTAACAAGTAGTGTCGTATAGTGATTCATAGCTGGTCGTTAACCAAGTGTTGAATTTGTATGGAGTCAAAGGAGAATTAATGACCAGGTATCTTGCTAAGGACATAGAGGTTATAACCAAGTTTCCTTCCGTCTAAATGAATAGGATCCTAAGAATAATGAACGTTCGAGATGATGCACTTGCTCGGTTAGCATTAGTAATAAGAATTGAGTTCAGAAGATTAATCCCAATCGAACTCTTGACCAGTCGGAGTATTAATGAGGGCTTGATGGTTAATTTCATTGTTATACATCTCGAACCTTCCTAAATGGATTCCATTAAAGCTTATATTGAGGATGGAACCCTACCACCTGATCCTAAAGAGTCCAAGAATCTTCGATATAAAGAAATGAGATATATATTAGATAAATGATTTTTATACAAAAGAGGATTGTCGATATCTTTGCAGAGTTGTGTGCATCTAATGAAAGTGGAAGATTTGATCAAAAAAGTGCATAAAGGCTCCCGTGGGGCTCATTTCGCTGGTCGATCATTGCTCTAATGAATTAACACTCAGGGATACTACTAGCCGACTATGAGGGCAAATTGTACAGCCTTTACGAGAAGTGTGATAAGTTCCAGAGATTCTCTACCATTCATAAAACACCTAATGCTGCTTTAACACCAATAACTTCACCTTAGCCATTCGCTATATGGGTAATTGACTTGGTCGGCCCACTGCTGACCACCAAAGGTAGATTCAAATATTTAGTCGTTGCTATTGATTATTTCACCAAATGGGTGGAGGCAAAGCCATTGGTTGATATACCTTATGAGATAATGTATTAGTTCACCTGGAAGAATATAATATGTTAATATGGTTTACCATATGCTTTCATTACAGATCATGGCACCCAGTTCGACAACGAGGAGTTTGAAGCATAATGTGTCTAGTCCAAAATCCAGAAACTGCATTCTGCACCAGACCATCCTCAAAGTAATGGTAAAATAGAAGTGATAAACATAACTTTCATGAACGGGATGAAGAAGAGACTTAATGCCATCAAGGGCAATTGGATTAATGAGCTACACTTTGTTATTTAGGTTTACAGAATAGCGCTGAGAACAACAACTAGAGAGAGACCATACATGCTTGCATTCGGGAACGAAGTCATGGTACCAGCCGAGATCAGCCTACCAACCCACAGGGTACTAAATTTTGATTCCCCAATTAGTGATTTGATGAGGCGATTAGATCTCGACATGTTATAGGAAGTACGAGAAGATGCAGCTCTGAGAATTGCTACATATCAACACATAACTGCTCATTTTTATAATGAAAAGGTCAGGACGACCAACCTCAAGGATGGAGATTATGTTCTTAAGAAAGTTATCCAGAGGAGTAACAAGCTTAAAGCCAACTAGTATGGCCCATATTGCATATCAGTGGTAATTCGACCAGCAACCTCTCGGATCGAGACTTTGGATGGTGAAGAATTAAAAAATTCCTAGAATGCCGAGCACCTCAGAAAATATTATCAGTAATTCAAAGGATTGCCATTATTGTATTTCTTTTGCTTTTATTTGAGTATTAATAAAATATTAATTTCAGTCCCTTTAATTTTTTGATTTTTTTCGGTGTACAGTGATGATATCCATCCCCCAAAACAAAAATAACACAATACATATATATCTTCAACTCCAACCAAGTCCAAATAGGGTTAAAATCCTCAGCACTTGGTCGACAATGAAAATAACCAAGTTAAAAGAGGGTTAAAATCCTCAGCGCTGGGCTGACAAAGAAAATAGCGAAGTCAAAATAGGGTTAAAATCCTCAGCACTTGGTCGACAACAATAATTTACTTCATTTATGACTTCATAAAAATAAATAACGAACAAGAACTTGATTACTTCATGTATGATTTTGTATAAACAATTCAAAAACAAGATGTGTAAAACTTTGTATACAACTAAAAAAAGTTACAAACAAGTTTTACCCAACTAAGTTAAATGCATAAACACATGTAAATATACCTAAATACTGGAATATAAACATATATTCCTCATACACTTGGTCACCACTAATAACTAATGCTAAATTTAGATTAATATATCTACGTGCATTAGTAGAATCAATGGCGTTAGCACTGGTAGTTAATATTAAACTTGGACTAAAATTTCTAAGTGTATTAGTAGAACCAATGGCAATACAATCACAAGTTAACTGATTGATTAAAATAATCATAAGTTAACAAAACAAACCTACGGATTTCCATTCATATAAACTGTATTACATTCAAATGAAAAATAAAATACAGGACAATCATTCATCTCGATGTTTCCCTTTAACTTTGGAAGTCTCCTGCACTATCTCTATTCTAACAGGAGGATCATCCAATGTATTGGAAAAATTGATAAAGTTGAAGTCTTCCAACATTCGTCTGTTACTGCTACTCGGGGTGTTAATCAAATGTGAAGGACAAATTATTTCATCAACATCATGGAGATCATAATCCCCCAAGTATTTAGTGATTAAACACTAAGAGATGGAGTCAGGAGGGATCCATGATTTATCCAACTTGAATAGAGGCTTGTTACAATCTAGTAGAGCAGGTTCATTCCATTATCAAGGTTTGATGTCACGATCATGCTTGAACAAAGTTAGACAATTGGTCCATCCTCACTTGTACCCTTCATCACGACTTTGGGCAAGATGATCATCAACATGGCCAAGAGCCTCATTGTAGACTTACATCCATACTTATTGAGGTTGCTTGTGAAACTAAAAAGACAATATCTCAACATGATGCTAAAGTATTTTTATTACATCATCTTTCGCTTTTAATTGGGAAGATTGGTCAGCAAGAGCCTTGTCTTTAACTTTCAGTTGTGAAGACAAATTAACAACAACCTGACTTTTAGCTTTCAATTGAGCAACTTGGTCGGCTAAGTTCTTCTTAGTCCTAGCCTCCTCAATACTTGGTCAGCTCATTCTTGATCATTTGAAGGATTTTCCAGGGTTAGATTTCTTTAGAGTCTCAATTTCGTCCACAATCTTAGTATTCTCCTTCTCTAAAAAGGAAGCCCCTTCATCAACATCGATAACAAAAGATTGCTTTAAAGTATCAAGCTCATTTTAGGGTCTATTGTTCTCTTCTTCCAAGAGCTTAGAAATTTCCCGAGCTTCATCTACTTCTCTGTTCAGCAAGAATTCCTTTTTTCTCTAGCAGAAGCCTATTTTTCAAGCTTATCATCAAAACCCCATTCTTCGCTTAATGCCTTGTATTTGTCTTCATAGCTAGCATGTAACAACGATTTTCCCTCATTATGACCTTCCTTCAAATATTTAATCATCTCATAATATGCAACATTATTAGCTACAACCCAATAAAGAAGACATTTGAGATAGGTGTATGCACCATTTGCTTGATCAGAAGTAGGGGTGGCAATTTGGGTTAGTCGTGTCATTTTTGGGCCGCGTTGATTTTTATTTTAGTATAAGCTTTGGATACTCCTAAATCTATATAATCAAATCGGGCCATATTCGGGTTATTACTATAAACGGGTTATCGGGTCAAAAATTTCTAGCTCTAATCAGAAGCGTCTGCACTAAGCAAGTCTGTTACTTCTTCATCTGTCAAATCCAAGTAACCAGCTTTGAACAAATTATTGCAACATTTGAACAGGTCAGAGTCAGTGGAGGAAATTTATTCCATCTTGGCAATAAACTATAAAGATAAAGTAATACTTGATAAACAATAAAAGGAGGAAGAATATTAATTAAGTCTAAAAAAATGGTAAGTAATTGAAGCAATAGTTCTTTCATTGATTAATAGGGAACATTACAAGTACATCAGAACAAGACATAAAGAAAATAAAAGAAAAGTACAAAGACCAGGAGCCGAACATGTTAACACCTTATTCTTATCCTTATTCTCTTCAGGGTTTATACTCTGGTCGGCATAAGGGGCAGCTGAATCAACAAGAGCAGCATCTTAGTCGACTGAGGGAACACTAGGTTCAATAGCCAAAGAGGATTCACCTAAGCCTTCATCATCATCAATCTCATCATCAAGATTATGTGTGTGTGTGGTGGGGGGGGGGGGGGGGGGGAGCCTGGATTATGCCTCATAAATAGCTCTGAGTCCTCAGCAATGATAACTTCTATCAGAGTTGTCGAAAAATCATACTTGAAGAACTTCTTCTTAGCATACTCTATCTGCGCCGAAGTGGCAGAGATGGATTTATCCCAGCCCTTGTTGAAGGACTCTTCTCTGGTTTTCTTTTTTTTTTATTCTTCTTAATAGAATGGTCATTGGACAGTTTGACTACCTTCACCTCAGCAGCCTTTACCCTGCGCTCAGCCTGAGCAATGGTCGAGTTAGCCACAGAAAAAGCATCATCACCTTTTCGCCATGCTTCTTTGACAATCTTGATCTTCTCTTCCCAAGGCTTTTTCTCTATCTCTAAATCTTGCTGGGAATACATAACAGATTTTCTAAGACTTCAACGGCCTCTTCTACTTCTCTCGAAGAGGAACATAGTTGATTGTCCTTCTCTAGCATTTAATTGTAATTAACCAAGAACTGCAAGAAAGAAATCCAAGTCAGTACAAATAAAAAAAGACATGAACATTATCCAATTAACTTTAAATAAGAAAATTTACTAAGGCCAACCTTTAAGTAGGTCTTGCTGATAATTATGATCGGGCCATTGGGGTAATAACAACTCGATGGTCTAGAAGGGTGCTAGACTTGACTAACTTCCTAGCCAAGCTAGGACTAAATTCTACAGATGAGACAGTAATAGATGGGACCATACCGACCAATCCATGTTGGTCAACATCAATAACTTTTTCAACCTGCTTATCAGCAGGACCTCTCCTCAGTCTTTTAAGAGGAGATTCATCACCTTTATTGATTGGGGGCTTCTTAATAGTTTTAATTTTCTTCTTTGGGGCATTGGTATCAACTGGTTTATTGGCACTAGCTGCATAATCATCCTCTAAAAGGTTAGGAATTTTCCTCTTGCCCATGCTGAGAGAAAGGGGAATGCTAGAATCAAAGGAAGAAGATGTGTCAACTTCAACACCAACACCAACAGATTCACTGGATGAAGAAGTAGACACCAGATCCCTATTCAAACTAATTACAATTGAAGGAATAATAATTGTTAGCCGATCTACAAAATAAGTGATGGAAGTTTTATACTCTATAAGTACAAAAGATGATCGTGAATGCTCTTCTCCTTCCCTTTGGTTCAGACCCCACAAGAATTTGAGTTCTTTCAAATTCACTTGACCTAGCTTTGGGCACTTTCTCTTACGTTCTTCAGCAAAAAAAGAAATAGGCAGCAATAGTTAGCATATATAAGAAAAGAAATCACTAAAGAAGGTCAAAACAATGAAATAACAACTTATCCCATTCCTAGACCGAGGGATCCTGGGACCATGATAGGAAACTCCATTATCAAGTGGAGCATGTTGCTAATTTTTTACTATTAAAGCATGATCCCAATAATCCTTATTGGAATTAGGTAAATTCAACACTAAATCCTTATTGTCTTATCTAGTTTTCAAATAATAAGTGTTCTCCCCTGCAATAGACCATTTATAAAAGAACACAATCTCTGGAATCCTAATATAAGATCCATAGGTTTCATTCAGTCTATTCACACCATTAACAATTCTCAAGTGTTGGAGGCTACTCTCGCTGGAATAATGTCAAAATATTATTAGAAATAAAGAAGAAAGGGATTTGGTGGAGAGGTAAAACCGCACTTATCTATAAACAAAGTTCAGATCCAATGACCCTTAGCTAAAGAGTAAACATCTATAGGGTTAAGAGGAGTTTCTAAAGCAACCCAAGAAGGAATTTTCTGTTCTTCCCGAAATTCCTCTAGAGAATCAGCATCAATTATGTAAACCGTGGCTTAGAAGAACGAAATGAAGAAAAACATAAAGAAAGAAAGAATTATTACAAAAGATTAAGGATTCAGTAAGAACTAGCAAAATGAAAGATGAAAGATAGCGAACGATCACGTAAAAAGCTCAAATAATAACTGCTATAGTTCAAAGATTTAGGGTAAGTCAAAGTCTGGTAAAGCCTCCTGCCCTTTTATAATTTGTCTAAAAAACAACGAATGTAATGATTAAATGTACCAACGATTGACATTCCGATGGCTTCGAAGCAGAAGGTGGAAAATACCCATTTACCTTTTGGCAATTCGCTAAAATTCAAATTATTTGCAAAAATTCCATTTTCAAATAGTGATAGTAAATTTCACAAGTGTGGGAGGTTGGCTACCGACCAAGCACCATGAAAATACTCCAAGATACTTCTAGAATCAAATGCTTCATACTTTCACACAAGCATCAAGCATGGAACATTAGGGGCTTCTGTTGAGGATAAAAATTATCAACCTACGTGGACAAATTAGAAGTGAATTGTCCTCCTACATTGCTAAAATCCTAGTCAGCATATAGTAACTCTGCCGACCAACACAAGAAATGCAGACCAATATAAGGAAGGTCGACCAACAAGACCAATGAAGAGCCATCATACCAAGGGTCATACTACACGTGGTTTATATAACCAATCGTCATATTCATTATATAAGGGTGTAAATTCTTAAATGTATAAAGGCATTCCATCCCTTGACATTCCTCCCCTTGACTTCCAGGTCATTATAAATACGTTGTATCCCTTTCATCAAGGGCACGGTCGAATAAATTTTGGGATATTCTTATTTACAAGAGTACCTAGCTTTCCGTAACCTCTGAAATCAATAAAATAACAGTAGACGTAGGCTTTATGACATAACTAAACCATTTTAAAAACTCTCGCCCTCTCTCTCTTTTTATTTACCATTTCAATTACATATTTTACATGTGATTATAAAATTAGATCAAGTCTAGTTTTTTACATCAACAATAACATATATGGTATTTTCTCCGTCTTATATTAAAGCCAATAACTTCTCCAAGTTCCTTCCTCCTCTTTTCAACCCGCCCTAATCTGTGGAAGAATATCTGGAGTGTAGATTCCCCCAAAGATGAAACACTTATTATGGAAAGTAGCTAATACTACTCTAGCTTGTAAACAAAACTTATTAGTAGGAGGTGCTCACATTCTCCTCCCTGTGATATTTATTCAAGAAAAGTTGAGGATTTGGAACATCTATTTCCTTGGTGTAAAAAAGTTAAGGATATTTGGTAGAAATGTGTCTTAATATATGAGTAGGAGAGGGCAGATAATAGGTCTACCTTGAGTTGGTCGTCTAATATTGTAAAACATGAGACTTCACTCTCTAAGGGAGCTTAAATTTTACCCAATATTGCCTTTGTTCTTTGGCATATATGGCTTGAAAGAAATAACATTATCTATAAGTGGAAAAAAACTTCAACGGTCCATATTGCTCAACTCGTCTCTAGAGATAAGGAGTCCATTTTCATCAGTCTGAAATCAACTATGGCCAACGCTCCTTTACCTAGATCTGATATTGTCAACCGCCATATAGTGCGATCTCCTAGGCCAACATCCATGATAAAATTTGATATAGATGATGATTTAAATATTATCTCCAATGAATTTATTATAAGGAGTATTTTTTGTGATTCTAGTGGGTCTTTTATTATGGGATTCCATAAAGAAAAGTGGGTTGCTTAGCTTTGGTTAGTGAGACTTTATCCCTCAGATAAGCTTGCCTGGCTTCCAGGTGTTTGGGGGTTTCCAAAATCGTCTTTGAAAGTGACAACAGAGAATTATTAACTGCTTCTCAAACTCTAGTCATATTCTCTGGAAAATCTTCTCCCTTGTTTATGACATAACGGAGATATCTACTGGCTGGGACCTGATGTTTCCATGGACTCCTGGAGAGGGAAATTCTAGTGCCCATTGGATAGGTGCAAACTCCAAAGCTTTCCCTTTTTCTTCTTGGTGGTCACTGTCTCCTTTCGAGGAGCTTTTATCATTTTTATCATTGTAATTTCTAGCTTGACTATTGTTTATGATAAAAAACTCAGCACCAAAATGAGGATGATATTATGGTGGGTGGCATTAGTATTGGTAAAATGAGGCTTGACACATTAAGATGACACAAATCAAAATGAAGTTATAAGTTAATGGGTGGATCCTTAATGATTTCGGGTCATATCAGTGTCAACCCAATAAGATACGATAATTAATGGATTGGGTTAGTGTTGACCTGAGTTTATGTAGCTTAATGTTAATTTAATCATAAAGAATTTTACTAAATGATAGAGTTAGTAATGTCAATAAATTAATGGATCTAATTATGACAAAAAAATGGACCAATATGTCATTTTGTATTCAATTCAAAACAAATAATTATCTTAATGAGTAGTAATGGGTGAACACGGCATGACACATTAAGATAACGGGTTAGATTTGAATATGATTTTTCACACGGTAAAAAAGTCACCCGTTTAGACACCACGAACCCAATGAGACCTAAACACGATAAAAATTGACACGAATACGACTCAACAAAACCCATTGCCAAGTCTATGTGACATAAGTGCCTAAATGGATAAAATAAAACAGTTTGTGGGATAAAATCATTAAAAATGAGTCTAGATAATTTTTTGGATCTTAGGAAAGAGGAGAAATCAGTTCTAAAATGTTATCTTAAGTCTCCTACTACTAGATCTAGGCGTAAAAAAATTTCGTAATCTCATGGCGAGTTCCCAGTTCATTGCAATGGGAATATTTATAAATTCTCATATTTTTAGCTCTTTTAGAGTTATTTTTTTGTGTCGTCATTTATATCTCCTTTAATTTCTAAAGTTTTCACTAGATCTCATAAGAGCCATCTATGAGAGGCTATTTCTCCTATTTATCAATAAAATCTAAGGCTTCCAAAAAAAATTAATACTAAAATATAAAAGTAATATTTTAACTTATATTGAGTGTATTAATATTAAAGTATAAAAACACAAGTTAAAATAATTTTATAAAAAATAATTATAATTTTATAAAAAATAACTATAATTTTATAAAGAACTTTTACTTTTTGAATATAATGAGTTTTATACATAAAATGTATAAAAAGTAGGGGTGTGCACGAACCCGAATAGACCGAATGGATCGAAAAAACCGAACCGAACATACTTTTGTGATTTTTTTTAATTCGGTCTTAATTCGCTCCAAAAATATATAGGACCTCATAATTCGGGTCGGTCTCGGTCCTGGATTATAAAAAACGGTTTTGGACCGGACCGGATCGCTTTCATTAAATATATATATATATATATATATATATATATATATATATATATATATATATAAAATTTCCTCACACACACATGCACCCTTTCAAAAACCCAAGTCAGTTAAGTCCCAAACATTTAACCCTACTTCTCCCCCTCTCTCTCTACTAGACTATGAAACCCTTCCTTCCTTCCCTCTTCGCCGGTGGCAAGCAACCCCCTTCCCTCTACGAAACCCGTCCCTCCCCTCCCCTCTACGAAACCCTTCCCTCCCCTCCCCTCTGTCCTCCTGCGCAACAAACCCTTTTGTTAGGGTAACACACAGGCTTGCATCAAACCCTTCTGTTAGGGTTACAGGGAGGCGGCGGCGGCGGCAGGTAACACACTAAGATTAACACGGCGGCAGAAGGTAGCACGCAGGTAACACGCAGCAAACCCTTCTCTTTTTAATTTTCTGTTAGTTTTATTTTAAAGGTATATAAAAATGGGAGAATATGAATCTGTCTGTGCTCTTTTGTTTTACCCATAAATTATTGTTGAGAGTTTGTATGTAAGGGTAATACACTGAGATTAACAATTTGTGGTAAATGTTTTTTACACTGATTGAACTAGTAAATGTTTTTTTCACTGATTTTTTTAAAGATTTACTATTTAATACAATGGTAATTGGGTTTTCTACATTTTTATCAAAAGTTGTTTATGGTGTGTGTTTTACTCTCTGAATCGATTAGATACCTTATATGATATCTTGCTATTTTCTACATTATGGTGTGTGTTTTACTCTCTGAATGGATTAGATACATTTTTAGGCAGAAGTTGTTTATAGTGTGTACTTGATTGTTTCTTCATTTGAAGTAGTTTTATTATTTTTAAAGGTATAGAAATTTTTTGTTTTTTGTTAGTTTTAAAGGTATATAAAAATGGGTACTCTGTTTTCTGTTTCCACTTCCTCACACTCTGTTTTCTGTTCATAAAAATAGACTTTTCTGGCTTGATGTTTTGTGATATAAATAGTGTGCAATTAAGATATAAATTGTGTGATATTTCAGTTTTGGGATATATTTGAGTTAATTTATAGGAATGATTCACTCACAAACCTATTTGAGTTAAAAAATGCAGTTTTACAAAAAAAAAGTGTTGTTTTTAATAATAAAAAATGTGTTGTTTTTATTGGTATGGACCGAATAGGACCGAGACCAAACACGAACCATTTGAAAACCGAATAGGATCGAGATCGATGATTCCGGTCCGATCTCGATCCATAATTTTTTAGGACCGATTAATACGGTCTGATCCCAAAAATACTCCAAAACCGGATCGGACCGGACCGCGAACACCCCTAATAAAAAGAGACCATAAAAAATTAATTTAAAATGAAGAGAGAAACAAATGTAGAAAGAGAGAGAAACAAAAACCAAATCTAAGGTTTGCATAATATGTTAACAAATGGAACCCATCCAATAATACTGAAAATATTAACACCCAACCAAGAATAACAAATAACAAATGTCACCTAAAATAAAAATAACAATTTTAAAAATGCCCTCTCAAAAGGAAGGGCAGTATTATTATCCATTTAAACATAAAAACACTTTTAACTTTGTATGTTGTCCACTCATAAGAAGGTCAAAGATATTTTAACTTCAAAGACTCTTGAACTTATCCACATGGACCTTATGGGTCCCTCTAACCATCAGCCTCTGTAGTTACAATTATATTATTGTCATGGTGGAAGACTTTACACGGTATACTTTCGTCATTTTATGAAAAATAAATCTGATACCTTGCCTGAGTTCTTGAAAATTCTTTTAAAATTTGAGAACGAGAAGGACACCCCAAGTATCTCGAATAAAAGTGACAGAGGTGTAGAATTCAAAGACTCAGGTGTTATAGAATATTGTGTAGATAATGAATATAAACATGAGTTTAGCGCACCTAAGACACCACAGCAAAATGGCATTGTTGAAGGTAAAAATAAGACCATACAAGAGATGGATAGTGTGATGTTACACATAAAAGGTCTGCCAAAATACTTTTGGGTCGATGTTGTCCAGAATGCGTGTCACATTATTAACCGTTTATACCTTAGAAAAAAAATACCAAATAGACATCATATGAATTGTGGTATAATAAAAATACTAACTTGAAGTACTTTAGAACCTTTAGGAGCGTTTATTACGTCTGTAAAGATAGACAAAATGTTTCAAAATTGTATACCTGAGGTGATAAAGAGATTTTTCTGGGTTACTCCCAAGCAAGTAGGGCTTACAGTGTTTATAATATGCGTACCAAAGTCATCATGGAGTCTATTAATGTAATTTTAAATGACACTAGTGAAGAGAGTTGTGACACTTAAACAGTAATCTTGGATTAGTTTGAAACTATTTTTACCCTTGCCTCTCCTAAGATAGATGATTCATGGCCACCTGAATCTTACGATGCCATCCTAGGTTTCTAAAGACTACCCACTTGAAAAGGTTATTGGTAACCCGTATGAGGTAGTAAGAACAAGATCCCAGATTCAAAAAGTGTCTAACTTTGCAGGCTTTATTTATCTAGCAAAACAAAAAAGTGTAAATGATGCCCTTGGCGACCTGTTCTGGATTAATGCTATGCAAGAAAAGCTTGTCCAATTTTAGAGTCATAACGTTTGGTATCTCATCCCATGGACTGAAGACAAGAAAGTTATTGACACCTGTTGGATTTTTAAAAATAAAACTAATGAAATTGGGGTTGTAGTTAGAAATAAGTCTAGGTTAATAGCACAAGGATATTCTCAGATATATGTAATATACTTTTACGAGACTTTTGTGTTGGTCACAAGACTCGAGTCTGTTCATGTCCTCCTTACTATATCATGTCACGTGCAATTAAAAAATTTTCAAATGGACATTAAGTATTCATTTTTAAACGATATTGTGTCAAAGGAAGTATACATACAATAGCCTAAGGTCTTTATAGATCGCTCGCACCCTAATCATGTCTTTAGACTTAAGATAGCTTAGTATGGCTTAAAGCAAGCTCCTAGATCCTGGTATGAGAGACTCTCGATCTTTTTAGTCAATAAAGGGTTTGAGCACAGTGGTAACAACCAAACATTATTTGTTAGGAAGATAAACACCATGTCTTGAGTGCACTAGTTTATGTAAATGATATCATATTTGGTTCTACCTCCTCTAGTCAAGTAAATGACTTTTTGAATATAATGCACACTGAATTTCAGATTTCCTTCATAGGGGAGTTGCAATATTTCTTAGGTTTAGAAGTCAAACAGTTGAGTGATGGTTTATTCATAATGCAATCGAAATATGCTACTGATCTTGTTAAAAAATTTAGTCTTGATAATTCCAAAACAACATGTACACCGATGAGCACATCAAAAAAATTGTGTAAAGAGGAACATGGGAAAGATGTAGATCCTACCTTACATAGAAGAACGATAGGGAGCTTATTATACCTCACTGCATCTAAACCAAATATTTCCTTCATTGTATATGTCTGTGCACGATATCAATGTGCACCTAATGAATTTCATTTGTTGTGTGTAAAACGGATAATAAAATATGTAAAGGGCACACTAAACTGTGGCATCTAGTACCCAAAAGACACTACTAGCTCTATAGTTGGCTACACTGATGCCAACTTAGAAGGATGCTCAGACGATATTAAGAGCACATCTGGGGCCTGTTACTATGTAAGAAACGATCTTGTAGGATGGAGTAGTTAAAAATACATAATTGCATATCCTTTTCAACTGTTGAATCCGAATATATAGTTGTGGGTAGTTGTTGTGCTCAAATTTTATGGATCAAACAAATGCTTAGTGATTATGAAATTATCGAAGATAAATTGACCATGTATTGTGATAATCAGAGTGCTATTAACATATCAAAAAATTCAGTACAACGCTCACTAACGAAGCATATAAATACTAGGCATCAATTTATCTGTGAACTTGTTGAATCTAAGGAACTTGATATTGAATATATTAACACTGAAAAATAATTGGCTGACCTGCTTACTAAACCTTTGGATAATATTAGGTTTGGATCTCTTAGGATATCTATAGGTATGATTGTGCTTACATGATATATGATGCGTATGTGTCATATCCTCGATAATTTTCATGCAGTTTCTGAGGATTTAGGGTATGGTTATTTCATAAAAGAAAAAAGATGCCTCCTTTATCTTGATAATATAGGCGACCCTTGATATTACCCTTGTTTGTGACATTATTTGTGTAGAATAATTCATCTTATATCCATATTTAATATATCTTTTTATCCCGTTGTCTATTCGAGCAATTTTTTTTTATGGGGGGGGGGGGGGGGGAGAACAACTTGAGTAACGACTTGAATTATATTGTTTTATCTAATTACGATTCAACTAATATGCCATTAATTGTTTTATTTCAGGCATTTTGACTTATAGATTCGTTGTACAATCTTACCGAATTAGGATATTGGTCTGTAATTAGTTGAGTAATGTATTTTTTCTCTCTTATTTTCGGTTCTAGGATGACAATGTGTGGATTAGCTCTTTTGAATAAGAATCTAGGTTTTTTTTTTACCCACGAGTATAGGTTACTTAAGGGAAATTTGTCTCCAATATCCAAAAGGGGATATTGATAACAAACTCTATGGTTGACTTACTTAAGTCTATACCATAAAGGAGTTCCAACTAGTTTAGATATGTTGACAAATTTAGTAGTTTCTTTTTAGCATCTTCTCCATGGTATTGCAAGGCTTCACCAACCATGCAACAAATCCAAGACAACTTTCATTTCCAAAAAGGGAAGTTAACAACACATATTCATGCATTACGTTGGTGTGTGTGTGTTAAATTATTTTTTGATATTTTTTAAATATTTTTGGGAATTTTCTGAACATTTAATAAATAGAATTTAATTTTTTGGGGGGTTAAAAGTTAGATTTATAATTCCCTTAAAAACTTCCTGGGTAGGAAACAAAACCCTCACAAAATATTGTGGGGCAAAATGGGATTTTAAAAACTTTTAAAACACCCATTTGTATTCCAGTTATAGCCCTACCCGTGTGCGCATTTGATTAGCCCTGTTTGTGTTTCTTTTTTCTCACAACTCTTAGACACAATCTCAGCTATTGGATCCATTTTAATCAACGATCTGCATGTTATTAGACTTAATCCAAGTGAGGTTAGTGAGGACCAATGAGATTGAGAGTTTATGCGATGCATTTGTGATCGTTAGATTTAAACTCGAATAGACATTTTAATCTCAGCCACTTTTTCATTCGATCATCCAGATCATTCCTTACCCAGTATAAATATGGACCCACGGTGAGGCATTTAGAGACTACACTTCGTCCATTTAAGAGAATAAAAGAGAGAGGGGAGAGAGAGAAAAGAGAAAGGAAAGAGAGAGAGAAAACCAATAGAAAAATAGAGAGAAAAATCTTAGTTTTCTCCCAAACCAAACACATACACATTCGTATTAAGTAATACCAGAAAACCACCGTTCTTGAGTGTTAGAAATTTAGGTTTTCTTGAGGGTTTTGGTTTTGGCTATTTGAAAAAAACTCTTTAAACTCTCTCTCTCTCTCTCAAGAAGATGAATCTCTGTGTTTTTTTTTCATACTTCTTTCTAGAAATTGTGAAAAGCACGTTTGAGTTAAATTTCACGTTGAACTAATGTTTCTATACCTTCTCCTATTTGGGTCTTAAGTTTTATTGTATATTTGTTTAGATTCATTCTCTCTAGATTTTAATACCTTAAAAAGAGACTTCAAAATCAGTGTATATTTAAGATCTGAAGTTTTTGTTTCTAAATCAAAATTTTACAGTTGTGAAACTTATTTTGTACATAAATAAAATGTTTCAAACTTAGATCTGTTTTTTGAAAGATTGAACTTTAGATCTAAACTATTATTTCTAACAGAAATGTGATTTTGTTAGAAATTGAACACTTGCATATGATATAGAATTCTTGTAATTCGTAGGTCCGTTTGTATATTCTTAAGAGCAAAGTCAATTGCAATATGCATATTATGCACTTCACGGCCACTACACTCTCACACGAAGACATAGAAAAAGTGATGTTCCTTTGAGATATTCAGTTTGATCGAGCCACTAGAGAAAGGACCAAGGAGTTAAAGCAAGGAATGACCAAGAAGATTAAAAGTGTCAGAATCAAAATACCATGAAGGATATTTGTGCTCATTAGGCATATTTCTATCATTAACTTAGGGATCTTGTGTTTGCATGTTCTTGTGCTTGTAACTCTTAAAACGATTTTAGTGGATTTTTTTTTGTAAAAGCGGATGTGATACCAATTTGTTAAATCACAATATTTCTATGAATTAAACTTATTTAACTAGATGTCAATCCCACAAATTTCAATTTTAATTAAACCCTAAATATGCATCTACTTGATTCAATAAATAAAGCAATAAAGCATGCAATCAGAGATTCAGGAAAATCCCTGCAGGGCAAAATCTTTGTTTCACTAATGTTTGGAAATCGCAACTTACAACATTTTAGAGAAACACTAACAAATTCCCACAACAACCCATAAAGATAGTAGTCCTTAGTCAACAATGATTCCCTCAAGAATCACTAGAACCGCAGTCGTCCTCCTTCAGCAGTGAATACCCTCGAGTATCCCTAAGATCAACAGTGAAGAATGCTCTCCACAAGAACAACTTTGATATTGAAGTAAGTGTTTGGGTTCCAAAGAAGATTCACAAAAGTGATTGGAATTATTTGTGTGAATCTAAAAAGTGTTTTTTCCCCTAAAAAGGTGAAGACTATTTGTAGTTGTTCTTCAGTTTGCGTAAATGAGAAGTCTTAATGAAAAGCTTCACGAAACAGGTTTTTATAGGAAAACAAAAAAGTTAAGGCAGCGAAAAGTTGTTCAAATGATTTCATCAAGTCGTTTGAATCACAATGTGATGTCGTTTAAAGTGGATCAAGAAACCCTTAAAAACAAAACAATACTCTCTCATTTGATCCATATGAGATCTTGGGCATCAAACGACCTTTCGAACGACAAGGTAATGTCATTGGAATGACAAAAACAAAATTTTAAAGTTTCGCATACAGGTATCTCAAAAAACATATTAAGTTCGAAAAACGCCACATTGTTGTAAAAAACAGTTTAAAAAAATCCCAATACTTGGTAAAAAATCTAAGTAACACAAAACTAAATCCATACCGATATTACGTCTCATTATAGAACTTTGTTGAAGATGCTCAATATTCAGATCCGTCTTCTTAAATTTGTGAACGTGAATTTCTTAACCGGGACATGTCATACGCGATGTGTACTAGGAACTAGGGACAAGATGGAAAATATGTCCTTACAAATCTCCCCCTATGGCTATTCTAGTACAAAATAAAAATATTCTAATTATCAACAAATATCCTATACAAAAATAATACCCTCTCAAGAACCCAAAAGTGGAAAGATACTAAATATGTAAGTCTTAAAAAATCTTCTACTTTCAAATCTTCAAATCCACTTGATCTTCTTTTTGTGTGCTTTTCAAATCCTCATCAGAGACCTACACACAATAAACAAAGAAAATACCTTCGTGACGTATCGAGTTTGAAATAAGATAAAAATCATAAATCAAATCAAATTAATCAATTTCCCCCATTATTCAAACTCTCACTACCCCATAATTCATAATTCGTTCTCCCCCTTTTTATTTGTCCGAAATATACAAGGAAAAGAATCAATAAATACTAAATCAGAGTGGGTCAGAACAAGTATATCATCACCAACATACATTAAATAAGCTCATGCAAGGATAATCTCAAGGGGTTTCATAAACTATTTTTGATTTTTCAAATATTTTTAAAGCAAAAATAATTTTACAAAAACAACACACCATGAATTAACACTAAGATAACCAAATCGTGGAAACGTAATGAATGGGTGTATAAAATTTGATAAGAAAATGAATTCAAATAATCATAACATATGTGCACGATGAGTTCTGGATACTCCTAATGAATGAACTCAAAATCATCATTAGGTGTAAAAATGTTGAATTCATATGATGCCGACTCAATCTAATCAACAAATCAAAGTCTAAAATGATTTCCACACCAATAACGTCTAAAACTACTTAATGATTTTTCAAGACTTTGTCAAGACCTGCAAATTGATTGATCTCCAACTAAACTCCCTCAAAAGATAAACATGATCTTATTTTTTATTTTTTCTTGAAAGATCAGTCAGACTAAACATTTTGGCCCCTTTTTGGAATTTTTTTTTATTGCTTTAATTTTTCCGGGGCTCTTTTCAAACAGTGGTTTTCACGACGAGTTCATTGCCTCTCGTAGCCCTTTCCCGTCGTGTTCACTCATATTTTTTCAATATTAAACAAGCTCTCATAGGCAATGATTCTTACAAGTACTACTTTTAGTGTCTCGTTTTATCGCATTTGATTTATTTTAAGGACAAGATTGAGATGAAAACACTTTGACCAATATGGGATAGACAGGTTCAATAATCAAGCAAATTCATGCACGTGTGCATTAAAGGAAATCATTAGTCAAACATGTATAAAGTAATCTCAAATCTCATTGCTTTGACTCCAAACATTCTAAATGACATGGGTGAAATGAACTTGTGTCTCAAAACACTATCAAAAAGTCACATGGATAATGGAATGATATAGTGACTTGGTCATCCTAAATATCCATCAATATATATAAAAAATAAAATCTTTTTGGATTTTTCACTTTTTCAAAAAAAAAAAAATCTTTTTGTATTTTTACAAAAAAATTCAAGAAAAACAAAACTCGTTTTGGGTTTTTCAAAAAATATATCAAAATGGAAAAAATAAATACAATGGTAGTACACACTAGCAATAGGCATGAATGATATAAATATGAAATTCAACCTATGCTAGCAAACAAGTCTAAACCTCAATCATTAGGTTCAGAGGAGTTTTCCAAAGGTGGTGACATCCTATGAAAAAATCCATCAAATCATGTGAAGTTTTGACTAAATATAATCTCGAAAATGCTCAAAATATCCATGTGATGTGCGAGAGCATGCAGAGTATCATGTGTGGGAGTTCTTGTCAGAACACGTTTAGTAGCATAACAAGGTAAAAACCTATTAGACACACTTCCCTAATGTGTCCCCTTTTCTTGCAATGGGAACAAACATAAACGGGCTTAGGAACACCTCTCTCAAAATATCCAGGACACGCTCTCCTATGGGGAAATTGACGCCTAGGTGGGTTAGGTCGAGAGACATATGGATCTATAACAAACTCGAGAACTGGCTTGGGTGCAAAATGGTAATTAGCACACCGTCATGACCTATTCCTAGTCTCTCAACTTCACCCGAAGCGGATCGAGGAACATCTTTTCAACCTTCTTAGACGTGTCCTCTATAGTGACCTTAACCTCCCGATCATGTTCGAGATCTCTTTCGAGTCGGGATACACGGGCTTCATGTTTCTCACGAGTCTCTTATGAAGATTGAAGATCTCCCATAAGACTATTCATGGTGTTGGTCATTTCACTCTTTTCCCGACATAAGCCGGTCAACTGTTCACACGAAGAAACTTTCACCTTCTCGAGTTGACTCACCGATGCCTCACACACCCTAAAAACTTCTATCTCTCTCCAAATCTAACACCTTAAGATCTAACACTTTATTCAACCTTTTGATTTTCAACTTTTCGGTGTACAAATATCTAAACTCCTTTTGGATATCCGCTTCTCCCCCACTAGCGGTCTCATCCTCACACTCACTATACCCCAAATGGCTCAAAACATCATCAAGGGTCTCATGTTTATAAGTGTCCTCATCATCGTATGACAAACTAGATGTTCTCACATGACTAGATATGAAAGCAACCCACTTTTCATGTGGTGATTCATTCCTGGAATCATCCCACTCGATGTCACTATCGCTAAGAGTGTCTGTATTAGAAATTTTCTTGCCCTTTATCTTTAGCATATTGGGAAACTCAAATGCTTTGTGCCATTTGTCCTGACACTCATAACACCTTATATCTTCTTCTTTATGACCGTTATCCTTGACCTCATCTTTCCTTTTGTTTTTCTCAAAATTCTTTTTATTGGAAGAATTATCTTTGGAAAATTTGAGAAACTTTTTAAATTTTTTTACAAACAAGTCCAAGTCATCGATACCTACCTCATCCTAGAAATCAAAATCACAAGCTCTCTCTTTTTTCTTTTTATTAACTTGAGTCTTTATATCTATCCATCTATCCTTCGGCTTAATATTTTTGGGAAACATGTCGATCTCATAAGTCTTAAGGTCTCCTACGAGTGTTTCTAACCTAAGAGAGTCTAAGACTCCTAAAGAGTTAAGCATGATGACCTTAGGAATAAATTGGGATGGGAGTGAGCTCAAAATCTTTTTCAAAACTCTATAATCATCAATTTTCTCAACCAAATTAAAACTCGTGTTAATAATATTCGACAACTTAGAACAAAACTCATCAAAACACTCGGACTCTAACATAGTGATAGTCTCAAACTGGGTGGTCAAATTTTGTAATTTTGACTCCTTAACCGCGTTGGTACCCTCATGTGTCAACTGGAGAATATCCCATGCCTCTTTTGACATGATACACGTCATAATACGTTGGAACTCATCGGGAGTGACGACTCCATAAATAGCACTAAGGCCTCTTATAAATGATCCATTTAAACTCATCATCAGTCCAATCATACACAAGTTTGGGATTAATGACATTATTAACGTTGACAGTGGGAGGAGTCCACCCTCTTTCACACACGAGTCAAAATCTTTCATCAATTGCATTTAAATAAGATATCATGAGGAATTTCCAATAGGCATAATTTTTTCCACCAAAGACGGGCATCCGATTATATAAGTTATCCAACAGAAAAATTACGATTTTTTGAAACAATTAATATCACAAAATTTTTATAGAAAAAGGATCTCATGTTAATTTGATGAAATTTGATCTGATGCCAATTTGTAAAAGCGGTTGCGATACCAATTTGTAAAAGCACAATATTTCAATGCATTGAACCTTTTTAACTAGATTTCAATCCCACAAATTCTAATTTTAATTAAGCCTTAAACATGCATGCAATAAAGCATGCAATCTAAGATTCAGAAAAATCCATGCAGGGCAAAACCTTTATTTTACTAAAGTTTGAAAATCACAACTTACAAGACTTTAGAGAAAAACTACAATGAATTCCCGCAAGAACCCGTTAAGAACACAATCCTCAGTCAGTAATGATTCCCTCGAGAATCACAAGAATCGCAGTCCTCCTCCTTCAACAGTGAATACCCTCGAGTATCCCCAAGATTAGAAGTAAAGAATCCTCTCCACATGAATAACTTCAATATAAAAGTGTTTTAGTTCCAAAGAAGATTTACAAAAGTCACTGGAATTGTTTGTGTGAATCTAAAAAGTGTTTTTACCCTAAAAGGGTGAAGACTATTTGCAGTTGTTCTGCAGTTTGCGTAAATGAAAATTCTTAATAAAAAAGCATCACAAAACAAGTTTTTATAGGCAAACAAAAAGGTTGAGGTAGTAGAAAGTCATTGTAAAACGTGTGACTATGTGATGATTGATTAAACTCTCAAATTTCTACTTTGGCACACTTATTTAATTAGAGTCTATTTTTAAACCAAATCAATTCAGTATGTAAACATGCAACTACGTGTGTGCGTGTGTCAACCCATAAATAAACAAAGCATACGACACAAATTTCAGGAAAAATCCCCGCGAGGCAAAACCTTTTATTTCTAGAACTTCGAAAAGTTTACAAGACCATTAACTTACATACAACTTGATCGCCCACAAGAGTAACGCACGATGTCTTCGTTAAACCTTAAAATCAACGACTAGAAATCAACAGTTGTTCACACGCAGCTATACCACAAGGATGCGCAGTCCAGAAATGCAGTCTAAAGTCTTCACAAGTACTCCCTCTACAATAGCACGCAACTCTCCGGTTGTAGAGTTCTCCCCACAAAGAATTATTAAAAGCAAAGTGTGTTCTTGAACACCAAAAAAAATTCACCAAAGCATATGGGATTTTTGTGAATTGAAAACAAAAAGGGATTAGACCCTAAAAGAAGAAGTTAAAAGAATTATGCAGATTCACAATTTTTTGCCTTTCAAAACGCTGGGACTTCTTAATGAAAACGAAACCATTTAATGAGTATTTATAGAAAAACGCACCGCCTCAGTCGCTCGAACGAAATAGGGATCTCGCGCGAACGACGTACATGTGTCGTTTGAATGACATCAACATTTTGCTCGAACGAGATGACATCTCGCTTGAATGACCTGGCGTAAAAAATGAGGTACGCTACAGGACTTAGAAAAATTACTCATTCTCAAATTTTGACGAAAAAAGTCCGCTCCAACACTTAGAAAATATTTTGTAAAAATATCCCAAAGCTCTAAGTGCAAGGTTAAGGTATTAAAAACATAACATTACCAATGTAAACTTTGCGGAGGCTTTTTGATGAAGAACTTAATATTCGGATTCGTCTTTGATGCCTGAATGTTCTTGAATGCTCTTTGACGGTGTAGGGGTATACGACATTATTGATTGTAACAGACATTTATAAAAATATGTCCTTACAAATCTCCCCTTTTGTCTATGTCGGTACATACATAAAAACATCTGAATTATCGAATACCAAATTGCCTATACAAATCTACCCTCCCATAAATTTCAAAACAGAAAAGGTACAAATTTGGAAGTTCTCAAATTTTTCTTCAAAAAGTCTTCATCAAATCTCAAAGATTTTCTCATAAGGGTGTGCAACATAATGATCTTTCTCAAATTTTTCTTCAAAAAATCTACATTAAATCTCACAGCTTTTCTCATCAGGGTGTGCAACATAATGATCTTCAATCTTTGTACCTACACACATGAGATAAAGCAAAAACTTTCGTGACGCATCGAGTTTGAAATGATATAAGAATAAATAAATCAATATAATCAAATCTTAATCAAATCTCCCCCATAATGCAAAAACTCCTCCATAACATGATAATTCGTTCTCCCCCTTTTTATGATGTCCCCAAATAGACAGATAAAAAGAAGTAATCAAAACATGGAGTGTCACGATAAAAATGCATATCAAATATGATTCAAACTACGCGCATGCAAAGGAGTATCTCAAAGCAAACATCCACAAACTATTTTTTATTTTTCAAATTTTTCGTACAAAAATAAGATACCAAAAATCACACCATGGATTTAAACTAAAACAACCAAGTCATGGAAATGGAATGAATGGGTAAGAACACATTCGATAGGTAAATAAACTCAATCAATCATATGTGCATTATGAATATGTGTACCCCTAACGAATGAACATCAAAAGTATCCTTAGTTGTAAAAATTATTGAATTTAGATGACATCGTCTTATGCAAATCAACAAATCAAAGTCAAAGTGATTTCCACACCAATAACGTCCAAAACTATTTAACGCTTTTTCAAGACTTTCAAGGACGTGCAAACCCATTTTAAATTCCATCCAAACTCCCTCATGCATATTTTCTTTTAGAGATAATCTAAATTCCCAAACATTGGAGAATTGGTGAAAAACTTAATGGCCCCTTTTTGGCATTAATTTATTTTTATTGCCTTTAAATTTTTTTGGGCTCTTTTAAACCTCTTTGGACCCCGAATAATAAAATTCCTCAATTTTGTAGGTCCGATATAACGGTGTCTTAGTATTCGCAAAGGCCAAATGAGCCTTTCACAGCCCTTCCTCGTTTTCAAATAAAGCACACAAACTCACAAAACGGTTCTTATATGCACAACTTTCTGATCATGTTTTATCGCGCTTGGTTCGTTTTAAGGACGGGATTGAAGTGAAAACACCCAACCAACATGTGATAAGACAAGCATAATAATCAAGCAAATCCGTGCATGCATGCAATAAAGGAAATTATGAGTCAAACATGTAGGAAGTAACACTTAATTACATCTTAATGACTCCAGACATTATAAATCACAAAGATGACATGATATATTTGTAATACCCCGTATTTTCACGCTATATTAATTTGGGGATTTATTAAATTTAATGTGAGTTAATTATTTAATAAAAAAATCCGGAAATTAATTATGTTATAATTATTAACGTGACGAGAGTTAGTAATTATATGAAATTGGTTGAATATTACTAATGAGCAAAGTAATATATATGATATTGGTTATATGGAATGTCATGAGTGAATAAAATGACAATTTCGAAAATTTAAGTCGGGACGTGCTCGTGTCGCGTCGGGACTAAATTGTGATAAATAAAAAGTGTATATTTTATAAGTTGCCCGTATGGTCGTTTTGAGTGCGCCAACGTGTCCGGAAGGGTCGAGATAGTCAGAAAAGTGTACCCGGGGGTGTAGTTTGGGTCTCGGGGCGTTTTTAGGCCTAATTAGTAACCCGGGAGGGCATTTTGGTCATTTTACATTTTTGGGTAATTAAACCCACGAAAATTAGAGGGGATATATCGGATATTGAGGTTGTCACCTAGGGTTAGAATTCCCAAAACCTAGAACGGCCATTGGAGAAGGGAGGAGAGAGCTCTCAAGCAATTCCAAGGCTCAAAACTCAACCATTTGCACCGCCGTCACCGCCAACGCGCAGATCGCGAGACGAAGAACGCAACCACACCAAAATCAGCCATAAACCAGACTTCTGAAAAACCCAGGCAAGTGTTCATCTTGCTTATTTCGTTGGTGCAATTTCCATATTAGTTTAGGAATGATTAGGGATGAAATATATGGAAGAAAACCCAAATTGTGATAGGAATTTGCATGTAGTAAAGACTTAAACCTTATTCTGGAAATATTTTGTGATGTAAAAGAATAATACACAAAATTTTGGTGTAATTAAGAAAGGAATTTTGGGGTAAAACAGATTAGAACCATGATTTAGAGATTTTTAGGGTTCTTGAGTTTTAAATGAATTTTGGCATGATTAATCCATATTTAGTGATGTAAATTGACATGCTTTACATAGGATGTGTATCATATCATGTTAGGATGTTATTAGGACAAGATTTTGGACGTTTGGGAATGTAAAACTTGAAATTGGATGATAATAGGTGTTAGAACCCGTAACTGCAATTCTGCAGAAATCGCAATACCTGCTTGAGTTCGATCGATCGAGCCCCAAACCTCGATCGATCGACCCCTCCTGACAGACTCCTATTTCCCTTTTTAAAATAAGTTAAATTCAAATTTTCGTGATATAATTCTTGGGCATTCTTAATAAAATGATTTGGGAGACATGGAGGACCAGTAGGGCATATGAATAAATGTTGGGATCTTTAATATTCGACGAGAATGGTATTTATGGGATATTTACTTTAGGGTTGGTAAATTTATGTATTAAAGGGTGAGGCTCATAAGAGAGTTACGTTGAAACATAATAATGACACCTACTGAATTTTATACTTGGGAGGATAGGGTCCACGAGTATCACGTAATGGGTTGGAGAAACCCTTCGAGTTAAGGTTAGCAACGAACCCTTATAAGGAATACTTAATGTGAAAAGTAAGGATAAATATTGTAATTATGGGTGATGAGAGAAACCTATATTGATATGATAACAAGTGGTATATTTATATGGTTCTGTATGCATATATTATATACGTGTGAAAACCATGCCCGCGCTACTTGCTATCCCTGAGGTTATCGCGCTGGGACAATCTTATCCTGTGTTGCCTTATGGGGGATATTGAGTCGTACCCTAGGAGATAGATATCCTTGGTACAGGCTATCGGAATGATAGTTCAGACGGTCCTAATATACGTGAGGGTATGTACTGACCTCTTAGAGACTTGGAATCTATGCTTCGCCTCAATCTTGTTTGTGTATATATGTTGATATAGTTCGAGAGTGATTCCGAACTTGTATATCCCTTAGTGTGAGCGATACGGGGATTGGATAACAGAGTATGCCTGCACCATAGTTTTATTTGGGGTGCCGTTCTATATATATATATATATATATATATATATATATATATATATATTACGCGAGTAGTTAATATATATACGAAATTATGAGATTTGGAACCGCCTACTATGATTTGGTAAGTAGGACATAGTTGATGACTAAAATTGTAAATACTTGGTTGAAAAGTATAATATGACACTGGGAAACTTTATAAATTATTGAAGCTAAAACGAGAGTTGTGCTACTAAATGGGAATTATCTTTTTAAACAATGATATTGTTCGGTTTTGAAATCTTAAGAGTAATTTAAGATAAGTTAAATTTTGGGAAGGTTAGTGCGAAAATGATAGGATAAACCGTTGGGAAGGGTAGTGCAATAGGAGTACACATTAGAAGAGAGGTGAGAATTTCTAAAGAGAGAGTCGCACTAATATGTCATTGCATTGACCTGTTTCAATTTAAATACTTGCTAAACGAATTTTTAAATCATACACACTATCGGGCTCTGACCCGTTTCTTTTTCTCTCTCTCTCTCTTGTATATATATGTATGTATCACAGGTGCCCAGCCACAGGGGCGTCTTGCTTAGGATCCCTTGGAAGGAACGCGCTGCAGCTTAGGTGGGAGTTGCAGGTCTCTTGATTAGACGACTTCGTTCATTCGGATCCACTTTTAGTACTTTCATTTAGTTGGGCATGTGTAGCTCTTTCCATTATTCCGTTGTTATTGAACCTTTGTATTTCAGTTATTTCCAGTACTGTTACTATGGGATTTATTCAGTTTGGATGTGTGACTTTAGATTTCGTATGTTGACATTCGATTGATGAATGTTTTAAATTATTTGGATTATGTTGCAGAATTGATGTGGTGTGATTATTACTTTTTGAATGTTGATAATAAAATAAATAAATAATTTTTCTTTAAATAAAATTTGGAAAGTTATGTATGAAAATGGTTTTGACACTTAGTTTAATTAATTAGGGTGTTAAATTATAAAAATTTATTTTTATCGACCGTGATGCTGAGAATGAACCAACTGTTCACCTTGATTTAATTTAATAAAGGAGTGATCGCCCGGTATTTAATTAGGCGGGGTGTCACAATATTGTCTCAAAACACTATCAAATAGTCACATGAAAAATGGAATGATGTTGTGACTCGGCCATCCTAAATGTCTATCCATAAAAGGTGTAAACTAAATACAAAACTCTTTTTGGATTTTTTAAAAATTTTTATCAAAATAAAATCTTTTTGTATTTTTCAAAATTTTTCTAAAAAAAGAAAACATACAAAAATGATACATACTAGAAATAGGCAAATAATGTCATCATGGAAAACATCCTATGCTAGTAACAAGTCTAACCTCAATCGTTAGGTGCAGAGGGGTTTTCCAAAGGTGGTTCCAAGTTATGAAAAAACTCCATCAAATTTTGTGAAGTTTTGACCAAAAACTTAACTTGCTCACCTAAATGTGCAAACTCTCTCATGTAGTCTCCCAGAGCATGTAAAGTATCATGTGTGGCAGAAACATGTGTAGAAGCAAAACGTGACACATAACCCAACTTAAAACAAAATTCCCTAAGGTTTCTTCTCCTCTTGCAATGGGAAAACGCATAAATAGACCTAGGAACACCTCTCTCAAAAACTCTAGGATGTGCTCTCCTAACGGAAAACGGATGCCTAGGTGGGTTAATTTTCGGGCCATGTGAATCTGTCACTAAAGTGGGAATCGGCTGGGGTGTGACAAAAGAAGTGGAAGCAATGTCATGACCTTTTACTATCCCGTCAACTCTACCCTTATTGGGATTAATAACCACCTTTTCAACCATCTTAGGTGAGTTCTCACAATTGACTTTGACTTCCCTGGCACGTTCAAGATCACTCTCGAGTTGGGAAACACGTGTCGTAATACTAGACACTGTGTCGGTCAAATCACATTTTTCCTTTCTTAAAACCTCCTCCTCTCTCTCCAAATCTAACACTCGACGACCTAAATCCCTATTATACTTCTTTGTTTTTAAGGTCTCAGTGTACAAATCTCTAAATTCCTTTTCGAGCTCACTTTCATCTCCACTTTCACTCTCATTTTCTCCCTCACTTAAAGCGCTCAAGTGATCACTATCGCATTCGTGTGCACTAGTGTGGGACAAAGTGGGTGTTCTCACATCACTTGATAAAAAGCAACAAACTTCTCACCACTAGTCTCATCACCCTCACCTTCACTACTATCGCTAAGTGTGGCAGACATGGCTACTTTATTCCCTTTCTTTCTATGCCACGTAGGACACTCAAACGACTTATGCCCCTTACCCCCACATTCAAAACAAGTCACTTTCTCAAAATTCTCCTCATCTGAGTCATTCTTTTTTTCCCTCTCACCGCTTTCTTTGGCCTTTCCTTTCTTTTTATTTTTCTCACAAAATCTCTTTTTATTGGAAGAATTATTTTTGTTCATGTTGAGAAATTTTTTAAAATTTTTCGCAAACAAGGCCATATCTTTCAAATCAAAATCTTCCTCAGAATCGGACTCACAAACTTTTTCTTTCTTTTTCTTAAAATGAGTCGTTAAAGCAACTCCTTTATCCTTAGACTTAATGGTTTAGAGAAACATGTTAATCTCATAGGTTTGAAGATCTCCTATAAGTTCTTCCAACTTAAGTGATTTCAAATTTCCCAAAGAGTTCAAAACAGTGACTTTAGGAATAAAGCATTTTGGGAGAGATCTCAAAATCTTTTTAATGACACGCGTGTTATCAATCGCCTCACCCAAATTAAAACTAGTGTTGACAATGTCCGACAAACATGCATAAAATTCATCAAAAGTTTCGGACTCTAACATAGTAATGGTCTCAAATTGGGTGGCAAGTTTTTGCAATTTTGATTATTTAACCGCATTCGTACCCTCACGTGTCAATTGGAGTACATACCATGCCTCTATAGACATGGTACACGTCATAATTTGACGAAACTCTTTGGGAGTGACGGCTCCAGAAATAGTACTCAAACCACGTGAATTAAAATTAGACATTTTAAAATTATCTTCAGTTCAGGCCGACACGGGTTTTAAAGAGGTGATATTCTCAACGGTGACAGTGGAAGGAGTCCACCCTCTTTCATACAACAACCAAACACGTTCATCAATAGCCTTTAATTGTGATTTCATACGAGTTTTCCAATAGACATAATTAGACCAGTCAAAAATAGGCATCATATTATGTGAGTGGTCCATTGGAAAAATTACGACTTTTCACAAAACTATTTTTCAAAAAAAAAAAAAACCAATATCACACAAATTTTGCGAAAATATAAATACACAATAAATTAACGTAACCTGCTCTGATACCAATTTGTAAAATGTGTGATTGTGTGATAATTGATTAAACTTGCAAATTTCTACTTTGGCACACTTATTTAATCTGAGTCGATTTTTAAACCAAATCAATTCAGCCCCTAAACATACAACTACGTGTGTGCGTGTGTTAACCCATAAATAAATAAAGCATACGACACAAATTTCAGAAAAAATCCCCGCAGGGCAAAACCTTTTATTTATAGAACTTTGAACAATTTACAAGACCATTGGCTTACATACAACTTGATATCCCACAAGAGTAACGCGTGGTGTCTTCGTCAAACCTTCAAAGTAACGGCTAGAAATCAGCAGTGGTTCACACGCAGCTATACCACAAGGATGCGCAGTCCAGACACGTAGTATAAAGTCTTCACAAGGACTCCCTCCACAATAGCACGCAACTCTCCGATTGTAGATTTCTCCCCACAAAGAATGATCAAAATCAAAGTGTGTTCTTGAACACCAAAAACAATTCACCAAAGCATATGGGATTTTTGTGAATTGAAAACAAAAAGGGATTAAACCCTAAAAGAAGAAGTCAAAAGAATTCTTCAGATTCGCAGTTTTCTGTCTTTCAAAACGCTGGGAATTCTTAATGAAAAATAAACCATTTAATGAGTATTTATAGAAAAAAGCGCCGCCTCAGTCACTCGAACAAAATAGGGATCTCGCGCGAACGACGTACACGTGTCATTTGAACGACATCGCGCGACATCAACATGTCGCTCGAACGAGATGACATCTCACTTGAAGGACCTGGCGTAAAAAATGAAGTACGCTATAGGACTTAGGAAAATTAGTCATTCTCAAATTTTGACGAAAAAAGTCCGCTCCAACACTTAGAAAATATTTTGTAAAAATATCGCAAAGCTCTAAGTGCAAAGTTAAGGTATTAAAAATATATCCTTACCAAAGTAAACTTTGCGGAGGCTTTTTGATGAAGAACTTTTATTCGGATCCTTCTTTGATGATTGAATGTTCTTGAATGCTCTTCGACGGTGTAGCGGTATACGACATAATTAATTGTGACGGACATTTATAAAAATATGTCCTTATAGTCATTTGGACGATTTCATCAGGTCTTTTGAACGATAGTGGGATGTCATTTGAAGTGGCTTCGAACGACCTATAAAACGGCCGTTAAAAAAAATATTACACTCTCATTTGATCCATATGAGATCCTTGGCATCAAATGACCTTTCGAATGACATGCCAATGTCGTTTGAACGACAAGGAAATGTCGTTTGAATGAAAAAAAAATGAAATTTTAAAGTTACTCCTACAAGTATCTTAAAAAACATTTTAAGTTTGAAAAATGCCTCATTTTGTAAAAAATAGTTTAGAAAAAATATCCCATTACTTAGTAAAAAAATCTAAGTAACATAAAACTAAATCCATACCAAAATTAAGTCTCATCGTAGAACTTTATTGAAGATATTCGATATTCGAATCCGTCTTCTTAGAGGTGTGAATGTGAATTGCTTTGACGGTTGGACCGGGATACACCATACACAATGTAAACTAGTAACTAAGGACAAGATGGAAAATATGTCCTTAGATTTTTTGGTTGTGGCGTAGAGGTCACTGTGGATGTTTCTTCAGATTTGTGGTTTTATCACGTTAGAAATACACGCGTCAAACTTATTGATTTATGTTTTTACTGCTTATATGGTCGGGATTTTATTCAAAGAATTAGTATAGGTTTTTAACATAAAAACTAGGTAATCAAGCTACTAAGTCTTGACTCTGAATCTATCAAATTTTACACATCTTGCATTCTAAGATTTCTAAAAGGAGTTTCCTAAACTAGTTTGTTTCGGAGTTTACTTAATCTTTAACTTTGTTTTTATAACTTAGTGAACGATTTTCAAATGTCGTGCCCGTACCCCTATCTCTTAGGAGAGTAAAACTTTCATCCAAGTAAGGTGTCCACGATATGACAAAGATTATTCTTATAAATGGCTTGTTGGATAAGAAGTACCACTAAAGAAGCTGTTGTGAAAAGAAAGATCTTCATGACCTCATATGAAGGTAGATTAATGACCATTTATCCTACCAGGGGGATATGACCATGAATTAACTGGTCAAAAGGTCCCTTATGATTAAGATGAAATCTCCCTTCATAAGGTCAATCGAGGACTTTGAGCCTCCAAAGAATTTTAGCTCTCCCATATTTAGGATCTGCAATGGGAAAACTGATCGCATTAACATGTTCAACAGTATCGACAAGACATGACCTTATAGAAAATGATGAGGTCATCACGTGTTGTATATTTCCTTCCTTCTTGGACGATGTTGCACAAAAATGTTTTAAGAAATTACCATATCATTCGATTTCTAGTTTTAAACAACTTGGAGAGGCCTTTATCGCGAGGTTCATTGCTAGTAGCACCCATATAAAAAGGATGGACTCCCTCCTCATAATGAAGTAGGATACCAAAGAAACCTTATGTAAATATGCTCGATGCTTTTGGAAAACATATAACACAGCGTAAGAATAATCTGAACAAGTATATCAATGGCCTTACTTAAGATCGGCCAACCAAACAGCTCCATATTGTACGAGTCCCTCTCTAGGAAAGAAGCTACTATTATTGACGACTTAAAGTCATAGACTGAGAAATATTCTAAGGTTGAATACGTAATACAAGACGCACATTAATATAATGGTCGAACCAATGTAGGAAAAATTATAGATAAAGAGATCTCCCCCAATAAAGGGGTAAAAAGAATTACCGCGGACCGAAGGATGACAAAAAAAGAGATCTCAATAAGTACCATCATGCCATCAACACTCTTTTTACACGAGCCGATTTATAATATCTTAAACAACATAAAGAGAAACAATGTCTTAAGATGCTATTACCACAATAAGCGTGGGCATAAAATAGAGAATTGCAAGGCACTTAAGTCACATATAGAAGAATTAGGCTAAGCAGGCCATCTAGATGACCACTCGGAGAATAATAACAACAAAGGTCCCACTGAGCGTGAAAAAAATCCAGACAAGGGACCTTAAGCCCTAATTATAACCAAGTCAGCTACAAAAGGATGGTATTGAAAAAGGTTAGTACGATTATGGAATATTTCCAGATCAACCGTGCCAAAACCATAGTCAACAAATGCCACCTACCATAAGAAATTAACTATGACAACCATATCATCTTCATAAAAGAATACTTGGTTCTAGTAAGAACTCAACATAATAACGCATTAGTAACTACTCTCAGAATTACCAATAGGTATATGGATAATCTACTAGTGGACCAGGAGAGTCCTTTAGAAGTCATGTAACTCAAGTAGTTAAACCACCTAAACCAGAGGATGGAAGATCTGAAGGAAGCAACATTCCCTCTGGACAAATTCTCAAGAATAATGATGATTCCATTGGAAAGTTATTGATCCCATTATAAATATAAATCATATCTAAATTGATAGAATTTTTAGTCGTGGACATTGAGTCACCTCACAATGCGTTTTGATGAGAGGATAACTCTATTTAATGATGGTAATCCCATCCACCTATCATCATAAGCTCAAATGCATTATCGATTATGGGTAATAAAGATACATGAGAATAAAGCTTTTGCTCGACAATGATTTATCACTTCCATCAGACCTAAACAAAGAAGAAGAAGGAAACACATGGAGAATACAGAAGGATCTACCCCTTTTAAATATCAGCTAAAGTATGGAAAACTAGGTGTAGAGGATATAAGGGTGATCCCATAAATAGAGTTTTAGAATCGCTAAATAGTTTATGTTCGATGACTCTTACCCATAAAAGAAGTTTCTGATTATCAATTCACTCACCGATCATAAAAAGGAATATATAGTTTTTTCCCTTAAGATGAACATGATGTGTTTGCTTGGTAACCATATGATATTGATGGAATAGAACCCTAAGTAACATGCCACTGACTCTATGTGGATCACCCATCTTCACCTATTACATAGAAAGCAAAACGAATAGTCTTAGAAAAGACAAAGGTGGCGGAAGAAGAAGTGGGGAAACTTAAAGAGGCAAGGTCCATCAAAGAAGTTTAATTTCCTAAACGGATCTCACACTCGATCGTCATCAGAAAGAATAATGGAAAGTGGAGAGTCTTCATAGACTTTATAGACCTAAACATGTCCCAAAGATGACTTTCCCCTGGAAAAGATCTACTATCTGGTCAAAGCCATAGTTAGACATGAACGAATAAGCCTTTTAGATTCTTATCTGGGATACCACCATATCCCTTTATTCCAACCCAACCAAGAAAATACATATTTCATCACTACCCTTCCCCTCTACTACTACACAATCATGCTGTTTGGACTAAAAAAATACAGGGGCAACTAACCAGTGGCTCGTTACCAAGTTTTTTAAGCATCAGACAAGCGATACCATGGAATTATATATAGATAGCATACTAATGAAAATCAAATAAAAGGACGATAACCTCGAAGATCTGGAAAAGATGTTTAACGTCCTCAAGTACAACAAAATGAAGCTCAATGTAGTTAAGTGCTCTTTTAGAGTCCAATCTAGAAAGTTATTAGGTTACCTATTTATCCATAAGGGAATCAAAGCAGACCCTGACAAAATTGAAATAATAAGGACCATCCAACCACCTAATAATGTTAAAAGCTTCTTGGAATGCTTGCAGCTTTGAACCTCTTTGTCTCCAAGTACTCAAAGAAGTGGTGAACTCTCTTTCAACTATTGAGGAGGGAGGAGAAAGTGGTATGGAACAATCAATGTTAAAGGTCTTTTGAGGACATCAACTCTACCTAATCCGACCTCCTTTACTCATGGTCCAAAATTTAAGGATCTAGTATATTTGTATCTCTCGGTGTTTGACCACACAATCAACTCGACCTTGGTATGTGATAAGGAGGGAGGTAAAGCCCCGATCTATTATGCTATCAAGAAATTTTACATGCTAAAATGAACTATCTCCCACTAAGATAGATAGCCTACTCATTAGTGACCATTTCATATAAGTTAAAGCACTACTTTGAGTAACCCTCTGTTAAATTATAACTTCCTTTCCATTAAAGATAGTCCTCAAAAAGGCTGACCTAACTAGAAAAATGTACACGTGGTCAATAAAATTAGGAAGACATGATATGCAATATCATCGAAGAACTATCGTGAATGGATAGGTTTTGGCAGATGAAACTACTAGAACCCCCAATTTTAAAAATTTCTTTTCAATTAAATATAAATTTCCTTTAAGTGAGGAATAGGATGGTTCAACACAACAAACACAAACAATAAATTTTAATTTCTTTCAAATTAAAATTAAACTAAACTAAAAGTGACATACAATTAATCAACAAATTAATATTCACTTAAACAACTTAATTCAACCCAAGTCCTAAAAATTTGCCTAATATGATTAATTAATTTTTCTATATAGGCCAAACCAAATTTTAATAAATTAAAATTATCTTGACTTGAATTAAATTAAGTTAAACTTCACCCAAACTAATTTTAAGAACCAAATTATATTAGTCTGATAATTAAACTAATTTTATCTTGGATTATCCTAAGCCTGGATTCTAAGTGATTTTTGCAAGATAAAGATAAATCAATCACACTACACGCCGATATACGAAGAAAACCCAAATGGGAAAAACCTCAGACGACTCTAGCTTTAAGTCCACTAAGTATTTATTTACTTTTACAAGACAGGTGACTTACTTCCTCGACTCAATTTAGTTTAAGCCTTGACCCGTCTTCTTGTAACTACCTCCGCCTAGTCGACAACCATGAACTCCTCCACGATCTCGGAATCCATCGATGAGACTTTTGGTTTCCGTCACCCTAACGCGAAGCCCTTATTCTAGTGTGTTGGAATGTGAGGGTCCCCGGATTTTAAAACTTTCTTCAATTAAAAAAAAACTTGTAATTTCCTTTTTGTAAGAACTTAATTTATATGCGGAAGCGTAAACGGTGTGATGGTTCAACAAAACAAATACTAAAATTCCAAATTTTAGTTAACTCATAAACAAAAGTGAGAATTAATGAAACAAACAAAATGATTAATTTTCACTTAAACCGATTATGACCAATTAAATAGATCCAAGTCCTAGAATTTGCCTAAGTCATAATTTTCAATTATCCAAAGTTAGGCGAGACCAATTTTAGCAAATGACTTGAATAAACCAATTTTACCCAAAATTAAATTTAGTCCCAAATTAAATAAGTGAGATAATTAAACCAAATTTTATCTTGAATTTATTCTAAGCATGCGTTCTAAATTATGATGCAAGATAAAATAAACAATATCACACTACGCCGAGATGTACGAGGAAAAACCCAAGACGAGAAACAACCTCAGACGGCCCTAGAGACAAGTCCACTAGATATGGAATTACAATTACAAGACAGATAGACTTACAACGACTGACTCGATCCCTCTCAAGCCTCGATGCTTCTTCTCGTAGAAACCTCTTCCTAGCGAACAACCTCAGAACACCACCGCGGTCTCGGAATCCACCGATGGGACTTTATATGGTCACCGTCACCCAAGCATGGAGCCTTTCTCCAAGTGGGTAGAATCTTCAACAAACAGTCTTCTTCTTTGATGGATGTAGAAGAAAACCAAAACTTCTCTTCTTGAATTCGGTAGAGATAAACCGGTGCCAAAACTCCAAGTAAAGATATGTATATAGAACTTGGATAAATAACTATTGGGTGTAAACACTAGAGTGTGTAGGATTTTTCATTAAAAATAACACTCAAAACATGACCTTTTTCCTTAAACAAATTTTCTCTCAAAACACTCTCTAGGAGTTTGTATGGTATGAAAAAGATACTTTGGAAAAAGTCATTCCCGCACCTTATTAAGTCTGAAAAAGTTGGTTAAAAACCAAGTGGGGAAAGTGGGTAAAAACTGCCAAAAACTACTCAAAACTGTTCCCGCGCTGGCATCTCGTTCGAACGAACTTGACTCTCGTTCGAACGAGACTTCTAACGAGTGACCAGACTGGGCTCGTTAGAAACTCGTTAGATATCTCGTTAGAACGACCAAACTCGTTCGAACGACATATCGAACGACTGACCAGTTTAGGTTCGTTGGAAAACTCGTTTGAACGAAACCTCGTTAGAACGAAAAACTCGTTCGAATGACATAACGAACGACTTATAAGATTAGGTTCGTTGGCAGTCTCGTTCGAACAAACCTCGTTAGAACGAAAAACTCGTTCGAACGAGATTTCGAACGACTTCCAGAATTTTTTCTAAAATTCTATTTTGGCCCAGAAACTTTATATACGTTAAATTAAAGTTCCAATTAAATTTTTTTGAAAGTAAAACATGGTTTTTATTAAACCTAACACCCAATAAATATTGTTCCAAGCTCCTATATAAATATAATTACATTCATACCTTGGGAGCATGGAACCTTAGTTGATGACGTAGAAACGAGGCACGCAAACCGGCATTTTGATGAAGCTTTAAATTCTTTGCCGCTACGTCTTCAATACATACTTCATAGGCTTGAGAATATTACAAATAAATACTATCCTATGAATAAATGTTTTTGTCCGGAATTGAGCCAAAACTAATAGAAGACCTTAGGACACATGTGAGGACTCTTCAAGAGAAGCTTGATTATGTAGAAGGCGAAAGATATAGCCTTAGGGGTTTAATGGAATCCTTGAAAAAGGAGCTTCTTGCTTTTGAAGAGCGAAATGTTTTACTAGAATCTAACATTGTAGAATTGGAAAATAAATTCAAAGATTCTAGTAATGTCAAATTTGATTTGGAATGTCGTTCGGAAAAACTTGATAAAATGTTAGGAACGATCCAAATTAAAAATGTCACTTGTGGTTTAGGCTTCAATACTTGTAATGAATTTACTCTTAATGCCCAAACCAATATTTTAGGAGAATCTACTAGGAATGCATTTAATGATCACTCCTTAGGCAAATCTTTTCGACATGTTCTTACTTGTACTCTTTGTGGTCGAAAAGGTCATCTTAGGAAATATTGTTTTGATCTTAAACGAATTCCTAGAAAATCCCATAGTAAAGTAACCACGGTAGTTAAAGCTCCTACACCCCAAGATAGTCATTCTTCATTAATTTGGGTTAGGAAATCCAACTTGGTTGCCTTACAAAATAGGGATTTTGATTCTCATTTACTTACACATGCTTCCTCCCTTGCTAAATCTAAAGGATGAATGTGTTAGTGTTTGCATACTTTAGCGTTTATACTTTATGCTATATTCACATGCTAGATGTATGCTTGTTTAGTCATTTTCTAGTCATAGCCTTATTTCATATCCCATGCTAGAAATCATGACTTGTTTATCTTTTTGTATTATATTTTGTGTTTGAATTAATTGAAAAATATAAAAAGATTTTTGTTTATCATTTGTGTTTTATTTATTTCATTTAAGCTTAATGAAAAATACAAATGATTTTTGTTTGTCCTTTTGAGTAAATATTTATTTTTGATTAATGTTAAAAACTCAAAAAGATTTTATTTTGTGTGTATTTTAGTTTGACACACTTTATGTGGCATATATTTGTGTTTGAATCCCTTCGTTTACGCTCCCATATGGCTAGAATTTTTGGTTTAGATTTTCAATCCTTAAAATGTTCTTTACCATGTTTTATATGGAGTAGTTGGATTTTGTATTGTTTAAATGGATTCTATTTCTGTATGCCTCTATTCACACATGCACGAGCTCTTTTGAAATCTTAATGTCACATGTTATATTTGAGCTTTTTGAGGTGTTCTCCTACCAATCTAGTCATCTACATATCTTTGACCTAGGAAGACTAGTGCGTGTCAAAATCCATTGCATGTGAGATTTGTGTGAAAAAGAAAACATGATAAATCTAAATGTGCACGGGGAAGGGCTCCGAAAGGATGAATTAAATCCTTTGCGATAGTAAGCCACCGTTGATTGGATCTAAAAGAAATACGTGATCCAAAGGCCTAAAAACAGAATATTTGGCATAAACAGAAAGCAATTGCCAAGGCCTATGTTTGTTTGATATATTCATTCAAAAATAAAAGACTATATATGATTATTGAGGGATATTATGATGGTATATCAACGGTTTGCACAATGTCCGTTTATCCTAGTTGTCTTTAATGTCATGACTCTATTTGGTTTGTAGAATCATCATCATGCTAGGCTTGTATGCATTGTGTATGTTTGTTCATTGAGTTCAATTTATATTGTCACATGAGGTTATATTTCAATGTGATGAAGTTTACAATCAAACGAGAACTCCGTGAACGTTTCTTAAGTGTTTGGGTCTAAATTTAATTGTTGCTAGTACACACCCCTACACTTCCGTTTCCATATGACACATTTTTGCCATACGAGTGTGCAAACTTATTGTATTTTGTGTCATGTGTGTGTTTATATCTATCTATATATGCACGTAATTATTGGTATATTTATAGTATATATATATATATATATATATATGATATTTGTTTGTCTTTGCCTTGCTTTTATTGCCCATATGCTGTCATTTCTTTTCTTTAAGCTTCCACATGCTGTTTATTAGTTCTTTATCCTTTGCCTATTCCTAAACAAAAAGGGGGAGAATGATGATAGGGAATCCTATTATTATCGTATCTTCGTTTGGGGGAGATTTATCTTAGGGGGAGACGTCTTTCTAAGTAGGTCATGTGTTTGATAAAGGGGAGAATTAATTTAGGAGGAATAATTTAATTAATTGCATTTTATATTTGATATTCCCTATGCATTTGATGAGTTTGCTTAAGTGTGCAGGAATTCTTCTAAAGCAGCATTGTTTAATGGCAAAGCGTTTGATCCTTGGGTTGAGTCAAGATTGGGCGGGTTATGTTTTGAGTCTAGTAGAGCTTGACGGCCCTTTAGGATTTTTGTTTGGTTTTTGTCCCGGAATAGCCAAAGGGGGAGATTTGTAAGGACACAAATTTCCAATTGAGTCCATATATAGTTTTGGCTCAATTCCGGACAAAAACATTTATTCATAGGATAGTATTTATTTGTAATATTCTCAAGCCTATGAAGTATGTATTGAAGACGTAGCGGCAAAGAATTTAAAGCTTCATCAAAATGCCGGTTTGCGTGCCTCGTTTCCACGTCATCAACTAAGGTTCCATGCTCCCAAGGTATGAATGTAATTATATTTATATAGGAGCTTGGAACAATATTTATTGGGTGTTAGGTTTAATAAAAACCATGTTTTACTTTCAGAAAAATTTAATTGGAACTTTAATTTAACATATATAAAGTTTCTGGGCCAAAATAGAATTTTAGAAAAAAATTTGGAAGTCGTTCGAAATCTCGTTCGAACGAGTTTTTCGTTCTAACGAGGTTTCGTTCGAACGAGACTGCCAACGAACCTAATCTGATAAGTCGTTCGATATGTCGTTCGAACGAGTTTTACGTTCTAACGAGGTTTCGTTCGAACAAGTTTTCCAACGAACCTAAACTGGTCAGTCGTTCGATACGTCGTTCGAATGAGTTTGGTTGTTCTAACGAGATATCTAACGAGTTTCTAACGAGCCCAGTCTGGTCACTCGTTAGAAGTCTCGTTCGAACGAGAGTCAAGTTCGTTCGAACGAGATGATAGCGCGGGAACAGTTTTGAGCAGTTTTTGGCAGTTTTTACCCACTTTCCCCACTTGGTTTTTAACCAACTTTTTCAGACTTAATAAGGTGCGGGAATGACTTTTTCCAAAGTATCTTTTTCATACCATACAAACTCCTAGAGAGTGTTTTGAGAGAAAATTTGTTTAAGTAAAAAGGTCATGTTTTGAGTGTTATTTTTAATGAAAAATCCTACACACTCTAGTGTTTACACCCAATAGTTATTTATCCAAGTTCTATATACATATCTTTACTTGGAGTTTTGGCACCGGTTTATCTCTACCGAATTCAAGAAGAGAAGTTTTGGTTTTCTTCTACATCCATCAAAGAAGAAGACTATTTGTTGAAGATTCTACCCACTTAGAGAAAGGCTCCATGCTTGGGTGACGGTGACCATATAAAGTCCCATCGGTGGATTCCGAGACCGCGGTGGTGTTCCGAGGTTGTTCACTAGGAAGAGGTTTCTACGAGAAGAAGCATCGAGGCTTGAGAGGGATCGAGTCAGTCGTTGTAAGTCTATCTGTCTTGTAATTGTAATTCCATATCTAGTGGACTTGTGGCTAGGGCCGTCCGAGGTTGTTTCCCATCTTGGGTTTTTCCTCGTACATCTCGGCGTAGTGTGATATTGTTTATTTTATCTTGCATCATAATTTAGAACGCATGCTTAGAATAAATTCAAGATAAAATTTGGTTTAATTATCACACTTATTTAATTTGGGACTAAATTAAATTTTGGGTAAAATTGGTTTATTCAAGTCATTTGCTAAAATTGGTTTCGCCTAACTTTGGATAATTGAAAATTATGACTTAGGCAAATTCTAGGACTTGGATCTATTTAATTGGTCATAATCGGTTTAAGTGAAAATTAATCATTTTGTTTGTTTCATTAATTCTCACTTTTGTTTATGAGTTAACTAAAATTTGGAATTTTAGTATTTGTTTTGTTGAATCATCACATCGTTTACGCTTCCGTATATAAATTAAGTTCTTACAAAAAGGAAATTACAAGTTTTTTTTTAATTGAAGAAAGTTTTAAAATCCGGGGACCCTCACGTTCCAACATAGTGGGAACACCGTAACAAAAAATCTTCTTCTTTGTGGTATCTAAAATCAAACCCAAACAAACTTTTCAAATGGTAGAGTAGAACCCCGTTCCAAACACTCCAAGCAACAATTATATATATGAAGATACTTAGATTTAAACTAAAACATATTAGGTGTAAAACATATGTGTTTTGAAAGTATTTAATAATATAAAAATCAAACACATAAAAGTCAAACTTTTCTTGGAAGATTTTCTCTCTCTAAGATCTATTGAAAGGTGAAACGTTTTCTACAAAAATTCTTCCCACAAAATGGTAAAGGCAGGTAAAGTGGGTTAGTAGGTGGTTACCAAAAACTACCAAAAATTTAGCTTTCTCGCCAAAGTCGTTCGAACGACTTTCCCAGGTCGTTCGAACGACATTTCGAACGAAAAACCATAAATTCTAGATTTTCAATTTTAAGTCCAAAAACTTTCATCCAAAGTTCTAAAATAATTTCTTAAAAGTAAAAGTCATTTTAAATTAAAATTACACCCATAAAATATTTGAAGTCTCCCACATATATAAAATTGCATTCATACCTTTGGAGACTATGGAATCCAATTGTTGTTGACGTAGAAACGAGGCACTCAAAACTCAACAATGATGAACATTTTTAAAGATGACCGCTACGCCTTCAACAAACTCGTAATAGGCTTGGATGGATACACTTTACACTCTATCCTATGACTCATATCGTTTTGTCCGGAATTAAGCTAATACTACAAATTAACTCGATTGGAAATTTGTCCTTACAAATCTCCCCCTTTGGATATTCGGGGACAAAAACAAACCAAAAATCCTAAAGAGCCATCAAACTCGTCTAGACTCAAACATCCCACCCCCAAAAAATAAAAATACAAACGCTGACTCGACCCAAGGATAAATAGCTTTGCCGATATAAAGATGCCGCTATAATAAATTCCTGAACACTTAAGCAAACCATTAAACGCATAGGGAATATCAAAATATTAAATGCAATTAAACTAAATACTCCCCTTAAATTAATTATCCCCTTTATCAAAAATGATCTACCTAAGAAGATCCCGACTCCCCCTAAGTTGAATCTCCTAAACTAACGGTTTAGATGCCATCTCTCCCCCTTTTTGTTCAGGAATAGACAAAGGATAAATAATTAAAACATTACTTATTTCTCCTTCTAATTAAAGAAATACCATTTATCCCCCCTTAAATTAAAACAAGGGTTACAAAGTATGGGAAAGCAAGTAAAGACATGATGGTGCATAAAGTGATAAGAGCATTAAAGCATATGGGCAACGAGAAAAAGTAACTAATCCACAACTAGGGTAATTAGATACTAACTTATGATGCGATAAAAAAATGATACCAACTAAAATGTATTCAACATAAGCATGGGATATCAACCAAAATTCGTAACAAGATAGATACCAATTATGAATTAAGAGCATAAATGGATTAGCTAACATGGCAAAGACTCAAAACAAATAACATTTTGTATATATAAATACATAATAGATACAAAATAAGCATAAGCACACACATATATAGATATAAACACATAAATGACACAAAATAAAATAACTAAAATGAGTTTTCCACACTCTTGTATCATAAATGTGTCATATGGAAATGAAAGTGAAGGGGTGTGAACAAGATACCAATGAATTAAAACCCAATCACTTAAACATGTTCACGGAGTTCTCATATTATTGCAAAACTTTATCAACTAAGATTTAGCTTTATGTGACAAGAAAAAGTGAAGTCTATGAACAACCAAGCACAATGCGTACAAGCCTAGCATATTAATGATTATAAAAACCAATAGAGTTAAGACAATGATAGTGCAACTACGAAACAAGGACATTGCGCAAAATCGTTGATGTACTATCCAAACTGCCTCAAAATATGCATTATAATTTTCTTTTGAATGAATATATCAATCTAAACAAACTAGGCCTTGGATAAATATGTTTTGTTTTTAATTCCATATTCTTTTAGGCCTTTGGACCACGTATTTGTTTTAGGTCCATATCAAATGGTGGCTTACTCGCAAAGGATAATGTTTCCTTTCGGACCCCTTCGCCGTGCACATTCATATATCAATTTTTTTATATCACATAAATCTCACGTGTAACGAATTAAACATGTACAAATCCTCCTAGATCACAAGATAGATAGACGACTAGATTGGTAGGAGAACACCTCACAAAGTTCAAACATACATGTGAAGGTAAAATTTCAAAAGAGCTCGTGCATATGTGTGAACAAGCATATAAAAGAGAATCCATTACGCAAGTCAATACAATAGGATTTGTAGAAACATATGCCAAAAAAGTTGCCACAAACTACTTAAGGATTCAACACTACTCCATGTAACCATACGATAGGATTCAACACAAACATATGCCACAAAAGTTGTGTCAAACTAAAATACACACAATTTTTTTTTTTTGAGTTTTTGAAATTTTTAACCAAACATACAAAAATATTTACTCAAAAGACAAACAAAAATCATTAGTATGTTTCATTAAGCTCAAATAACTCATAAAAATAAAATACCAATGATAAACAAAATCTTTTTGTATTTTTCATTTAGTGAAAACTAAAATGAAAAGAATATAATACAAAAGATATACACAAATCATAATTCTAGCATGTGATTAAACATGGGGCATAGTCTAGAAAAATGACAAACAAGGTTACAACTAGTATGAAGATATAGCATGAAGACCAAAAGATAGAGTATGCAAAACAAAACTAACATATTCAACCTTTAGTTTTTATAAGGGAGGAAGAACGTGAAAGAAAATAAGAATCAAAAATCCTATTTTGTAAAGATACCAAGTCGGATCTCCTAACCCATACAAGTGAAGAGTGATAATCTCGAGATTTTAGGATCTTGGCTACCTCGGTTACCTTAATTTTAGATTTCCTAGAAATTCTTTCAAAGTCAAAACAATATTTCCTAAGATGGCTTTTCGACCACAATATGAGCAAGTAAAGACACGTCGAAAAGTAGTACCTAGGGATTGATCTTTAGAAGCTTTCCTAGGTGATTCTCTCAAAACATGGGTTTTGGCTTTACTAGTGGAATCGTTACAAGAATCAAAGCCTAAACCACAAGTGTCATTTTTTACTTGGACGGTTCTTAATATTTTATCTAATTTCCAGACCTACATTCCAAATCAAATTTGACCTCACTGGAGTCTCTTAATTTTTCTTTTAATTCTAAAATTTTAGACTTTAATAAAACATTTCTCTCTTCAAACACAAGAAGCTCCTTTTTTATTGACTCAATCAAATCTCTAAGGCTATCTCTCTTGCCTTATATATATTCAAGCTTCTTTCGAAGAGCTCTCTTATGTGTCCTAAGGTCTTCCACTAATGCACTCTCATCAATGACCTTGGCATGATCTCTTAAACTAGATTCTAACTTTTAATTACCCCTTTTTAATTTAATAATTTCTTCATATAATTCTCTAAATGCAATTTGAATTTCACTCTCATCAACCTCTTCATCACTTTCACTTTATTTCTTTTCTCCACTCTCACTACCATCATCTTTTTGGGATTCACAAACAAAGGCCTCGGAAGAGTAATGTAAATGTATATCTTCATGGGAAGATTCATTTGTGCTCACATGACTTGCCATGAACGGGATAAAGTTGTGCTCAATGGGGGAATCCTTAGTTTAGTGGGGCACCCTCTCGCCCTATGGCCATAACCTTCACAACCATAGAACCTACTTGACTCGTCCCTATTAAGATTTTTCATTATATGTTTTAGGGATCTTATTGGCTTTGTCATGCTTAGATTTTTTAAATTTCTTATAATCATTTTTAAACTTATCTTTATTAAATTTAAGAATTTTTTGAAATTTTCTCGCAAGCCATGTCCTCCGAGTCACTATCACTCTCATCAACCACAACTTATTTTTCCTCCTTTTCAAATTTCAGAGCAATGCCCTTATCTATTTTCTTTTCATTTATGGGGGAAAAAATATCTAGTTCATAGGTTTGCAAATCACCTACTAACTCCTCAAGTTTGGTAGAGTTTAAGGTGGGTAAAGAATTTAAAACGGTCATTTTAGGGATAAATATATCGGGTAGGGACCTTAAAAATTTATTTACAACTCGTTCGTCGGGTATGTTCTCTCCCAAAATAAATGATGAATTAACTATATCGAAAAGTCTAGCATAAAATTCATCAAATGTTTCATTCTCAAGCATTTTGATGGTTTCAAACTGAGTGGTGAGGTTATGGATTTTTGAAGCTTTAACGACACTAGTTCCCTCGTGAATGAGTTGTAATATATCCCAAGCTTCCTTAGCGGCTTCACAAGTCATGATACGATGGAATTTATCTGGTGTAACCGCACTAAATAATGCATTCAAACCTCGGGAATTAAAGTTGACTTATTTAAATTCATTCTTACTCCATCTATCTAAGGGTTTGGGGACACTCTCGCTTTTTACCAAACACGTGGGTGGGGACCACTCGTTAACAACTGACAACCAAACCCTCTCATTTATGGACTTTAGTGCCGATTTCATACGCGCTTTCCAATAAGTGTAATTGGAACCATCGAAAACAGGAAATTTTAAAAATGGGGAAAACTTCATTTTCAACAAAAACACAATAAAGGACCTTAACACAATAAATTAGCACTCCGGATCTGATACCAATTTCAAACCATTGGAACCCCCAATTTTAAAAATCGCTTTTCAATTAAATATAAATTTCGTTTAAGTGCGGAATAGGATGGTTCAACACAACACACACAAACAACAATTTTTAATTTCTTTCAAATTAAAATTAAATTAAACTAAAAGTGACATACAATTAATCAACAAATCAGTTTTCACTTAAACAACTTAATTCAACCCAAGTCCTAAAAATTTTCCTAACATGATTAATTCATTTTTCTATATAGGCCAAACTAAATTTTATTAAATTAAAATTATCTTGACTTGAATTAAATTAAGTCAAACTTCACCCAAACTAATTTCAGGAATCAAATTATATTAGTGTGATAATTAAACAAATTTTATCTTGGATTATCTTAAGCATGCGTTCTAAGTGATTTTCGCAAGATAAAGATAAACCAATCATACACGCCGATGTATGAGGAAAACCGAAAGAGGAAAAACCTCGGACGACCCTAGCCTTAAGTCCACTAAGTATGGATTTATTATTATAAGACAAATTACTTACTTCCTCGACTCGATTCGTCCAAGCCTTGACGCGTCTTCTTGTAATAACTTCTTCCTAGTCGATAATCATGAACTCCTCCACAGTCTCAGAATCCACCGATGAGGCTTTTGGTCTCCATCACCCTCACACTAAGCCTTTCTTCGAGTGGGAACACCGCAGCAATAAATCTTCTTCTTTATGGGATATAGAAGCAAACCCAAACACACTCTTCAAATGGTAGAATAGAACCCGGTGCCAAACACTCCAAGCAATAATTATGTATATGAAGATACTTGGATTTAAGCTAAAACATATTGGGTGTAAAACATATTTGTTTTGAAAGTATTTAACAATATGAAAATCAAACACATAAAAGTGGAACTTTTCTTAGAAGATTTTCTCTCTCTAAGATCTCTTGAAAAGTGAAAAGTTCTTTACAAAAATTCTTTCCACGAAATGGTTAAAAGAAGGTACAAAAAGTGGGTTAGTGGGTGGTTTCCAAAAACTACTATAAATTTAGCTTTCCCGCCAAAGTCGTTCCAACGACTTTCCCAAGTCGTTCGAACGACATCGTTCGAACGAGATTTAAATGGAAAAATAAGCCAAAAACTCGATGGAAAAACTCGTTCGAACGAGTTCATTAGAACGAAACTTCAAACGAAAAAATAGAGAACAAATGACAATCTCATTGGTAAACTTGTTCGAAATCTCGTTCGAACGACAATTTCATTCAAACGATATTTTGAACTAAAAACCATAAATTCAAGATTTTCAATTGTAAGTCCAAAAACTTTTATCCAAAGTTCTAAAATAATTCCTGAAAAGTAAAAGTCATTTTAAATTAAAATTACACCCATAAAATATTCCAAGTCTCCTACATATATTAAATTGCATTCATACCTTTGGAGACTATGGAATCCAATTGTTGTTGATGTAGAAATGAGGCACTAAAAATTTGAAAATGATGAAGCTTTACAAATCTGACCACTACGTCTTCAACAAACTTGTCATAGTCTTGGATGGATACACTTTACACTCTATCCTATGACTCAAATCATTTTGTCTGGAATTAAGCCAATACTATAAATTAACTCGATTGGAAATTTGTCCTTACAACCGATATTATCTCTGAATTTATTAGAGGGCATCAACCAGATAAAGTTAAATGCGCTAACCAAGTGACGACCAAAGAGCCCAATCAACGTGATAAATTAACTCCCTATGTGGATGGCGAATCTAATTCAAAAGAGGAGGGAGTAGGGATAATGTTGTAGACCCCAGATCAGACTATCCTTGAATTTGGATATGACTTGTCTTTAAGGTATATAATAACGAAACAAAGTATGAGACTCTCATCGATGGATTGAGGAAGTCTCTATCTTTTGGCGCCAGTCACCTTGACGTATATTATGACTCAAGGATGGTATCCAACCGTATAGTAAGAGACTATATCACAAGGGATGAATTCATGTCAACATACCTCTAGATTAGCCACGATTTTGTCGCCAAGTTCAAGCACATCCAAATTTAACAATTCCCTAGGGGAAATAATAACCACGCAGATGCTTTAATTACTTTAGCTTCAACTATCAACTCCAACCTAAAAATCATGATCGAAGTAGAATAATTGGCTTAACTGTGCATCCAAAAGTAACAAATTACAAACCAAGAACTCATTGTTTAAAAGTCTCTTAACTTGATGGACCTAATAGTTACATCCTTTAGGGAAAACACACAACATATGGACAAGAAAGAAGATAATCAGATAAGAGTGAAGGCTTCTTATTTTTACCTATTCCTTGTGTGGAAACTCTATAAGAGATACTTTACCAAGCCATATTTGTAATGTGTACATCCTATTGATGTCGTCCAAGTCCTATATGAGCTATATGAAGGAATTTGCAGAAACCATGCTGGAGGGATCTATCTAGAATTTAGACCCATAAAATGAGAACATGTGATAATTGATTAACTTCACAACTTTCTAATATAGTACACTTATTTAATTTCAGCCCCTAATCATGCATCTAAAGTGCGTGTGTGTGTCAAACCATAAATAAAGCATGTGACACAAAAAATATGCTGAGACACAGATTTCAGGAAAAAACCCCTTTCGGGTAAAACCTTTATTTCACTATGAATGTACAAACCCCAACTTACAATTACATAGAGAAATCTGCAATGGATTAACGCGCAGCCAACCCACAAAGACACGCAGTCTTCAACTCAGCAAGAGAATACACGCAGCACCCTCCAAGGACTCGCAGCCCAAACAACAAAGGTAGAACCGCAGCTCTCCTCAATGACACGCAGCCATAAAACTTTGTAGAGACTCCCTCGGCAATGACACGCAGCCCTCGGTTGCAAAGATCTCTCCACAAAGGTGAACAATAACAAAGTTTGTGTTCTAGGGTTCCAAAAGATTCACAAAAGTAATTGGGATTTTTGTGTGTGAATCAAAAAGATGTTTGGCACATCAAAAATTGAAGTCTTGTTGTGTTTTATCTCTTAAAAACGTTTTCTCAAAGACTTGAAGAAGTACACCATCGGAATAGTTATATATATAGGAAATATAAGATGGTGGATAAAAAACTAACGGAACTGCTCGAGTTTATCCCAGGCGGACCGGTCCGGCTAGGAGGCGGATCGGTCCGACCTCGGATCGGTTCTTTTAAAATATGGCTCCATCGGTTCGCATTCGATCCGGGGTCTACTGGACCTCGAGCAAGGCGGATCGGTCCGGGTAGAGGGCGGATCGGTCCGGGCAGAGGGCGGATCGGTCCGGTAGGAGGCGGACCGGTCCGGTTTTCCCAGAAAAATAAATGCCTCATTTTGCTTGAAAAAACTTACTTCTTATTTTTATAAAAAACATTTTATAAAAATTTCCCAATACTAAATATGAACTTTAAGGAACATAAAAACAAAATTTTACCAAGTTCATTCTCGCAGAGGCTATGATGTTGAAGACACTTTGATATTCGGATCCGTTGATGTAGATGCGATCTTGAGTTTCTTCAACGGTGTAACGGCGTACGACATACAAATTGATAATGGACAAAAATGTCCTTACAAATCTCCCCCTATGTCTATGCCGGTAAATACATAAAAAATATCCGAATTATCAACTAATGACCTATACAAATCTACCCTCCCATGAACCCTAAAGATGGAAAGATACAAAGGTATAAATCTTCATCGTTTGTTCTTCAATGTTCAACAATCATCAAATCTCAAAACTTTTCTCATCAGGGTGTGCAACATATTGATTTTCAATCTTCATACCTACACACATGAGACAAAGCAAATACCACGTGACATATCGAGTTTGAAATGAGATAAATATGGATACCAATATATGATAAAAACATAAGCTATATCTCAAAAACTCCCCCAAAATTCAAACTCCCCCGTAATATGATAATTCTTTCTCCCCCTTTATATGATGTCCCCAAATAGAAAAATGAGAAGAATGAATCAAATAAGCAAAATCGGGGTGTCATGATATACAAAAAATACACAAACTATTTTTTATTTTTCAAATTTTTCATACAAAGATAGGATACCAATATGAACAAATATGATACAAAAATCACACCATGGATTTAGACTCAAACAACTAAGTCATGGAAATGGAATGAATGGGTGTGAACACATTCGATAGGTAAATCAGCTCAATCAATCATATGTGCATGATGCATATGTGTACCCCTAGCGAATGAACATCAAAAGTATCCTTAGTTGTAAAAGATTGTTGAATTTAGATGACATCGTCTTATGCAAATCAACAAATCAAAGTCAAATGATTTCCACACCAATAACGTCCAAAACTATATAGCGCATTTTCAAGAATTTCAAGGACGTGCAAACCCGTTTTAATTCTCCAACCAAACTCCCTCATATATATTTTCTTTTAGAGGTAATCTAAATTCTCAAACTTTGGAGAATTGGTGCAAAAACCTAAATGGCCCATAATTGGCATGAATTTCTTTTTATTGCCTTTAAATTTTTTCGGGCTCTTTTAACCTCTTTGGACCTCGGATAATAAAATTCCTCAATTTTTTAGGTCCTTTTTAACGGTGGCTTTGCGCAAAGGATAGATAATTACCTTTCGCGGCCCCTCCCCGTTATCAAACAAAGCACACAAACTCAAAAAACGGTTTTTATATGCACAATTTCCTTATCAAAATTTATCGCGCTTGGTTCGTTTTTAAGGACAGGATTGAAGTGAAAACACCCAACCAACATGTGATAAGACAAGCACAATAATCATACAAATTCGTGCATGTGTGCAATAAAGGAAACATGAGTCAAACATGTAGGAAGTAACACTTAATTACATCTTAATGGCTCCAAACATTATAAAGCACATGGATGAATTGACCTATTGTCTCAAAACACTATCAAATAGTCACATGAAAATGGAATGATGTTGTGACTTGGTCATCCAAAGTGTTCATCCATAAACGGTGCAACAAAAAAAAATCTTTTTGCATTTTTCAAAATTTTTCAAAACAAAAATATATACAAAAAAGATACATACTAGCAATAGGCAAACAATGACATCATGAAAATCACCCTATGCTAGTAAACAAGTCAAACCTCAATCATTAGGTGTGGAGGGGTTTTCCAAAGGTGGTGACAACTTATGAAAAACCTCCATCAATTCTTGTGAAGTTTTGACTAAAAACTTAACTTGCTCACCTAAATGTGCAAACTCTCTCATGTAGTCTCCGGGAGCATGTAAAGTATCATGTGTGGGTGCATGTGTGCCAGAAACACGTCTAGAAGCAAAACGTGACACATACCCCAACTTGAAGCAAAATTCCCTAAGGTGACCTCTCCTCTTGCAATGTGAGCAAACATAAATAGGCCTAGGAACACCTCTCTCAAAAACTCTAGGACGCACTTTCCTAAAAGTAATGGGACGCCTAGGTGGGTTAGGGTGAGAAACATGTGAAACTGTCACTAAAGTGGGAACCGGCTCGGGTGCTAATTGGGAAGAAGAAGCACCATCATGACTTATTCCTAACTTCTCACCTTTACCCTTAAGAACCACCTTTTCAACCTTCTTAGGTGCGTTCTCAAACTTGACTTTGACCACCCTGGCACGTTCGAGATCACTCTCGAGTTGGGATACACGTGTCGTCAGACTAGACAACGTGTCGGCCAAATCACACTTCTCCTTTCTCAAAACCTCCTTCTCTTTCTCCAAATCTAAAACCCGACGACCTAAATCCCTATTATACTTCTTTGTTTTCAAGGTCTCGGTGTACAAATCTCTAAAAGCTTTTTGGAGCTCACTTTCATCTCCACATTCACTCTCACTATCTCCCTCACTTGAAGCGCTCAAACCATCACTATCACATTCGTGTGCACTATTGTGGGACAAGGTGGGTGTGCTTACACGACTAGAAAAAGCTACAAACTTCTCATCACCCTCACCTTCACTACTATCACTAAGTGTGGCGGGCATAGCTACTTTCTTTCCTTTCTTTCTAAGCCACGTAGGACACTCAAACGACTTATGTCCCTTACCCCCACATTCAGAACAAGTGACGTTCTCAAAATCTTCCTCACACTCCTCATCTGATTTATTTTCTTTTTCCCTCTCACCACTTTCTTTGGCCTTTCCTTTCTTTTTATTTTTCTCAAAAAAATTCTTTTTATTGGAAGAATTATTTTTGTTCATGTTGAGAAATTTTTCAAAATTTTTCGCAAACAAGGCCATTTCATTAAAATCAAAATCTCCCTCAGAATCGGGGTCACAAACTGTTTCTTTCTTTTTCTTAAAATGAGTCTTTAAAGCAATGCCTTTATCCTTAGCCTTAATGGTTTTGGGAAACATGTCAATCTCATAGGTTTGAAGATCTCCTACAAGTTCTTCCAACTTAAGTGATTTCAAATTTCCCAAAGAGTTTAAAACAGTGACTTTAGGAATAAAGCGTCTTGGGAGAGATCTCAAAATCTTTTTAACGACACGCGTGTTATCAATCACTTCACCCAAATTAAAACATGTGTTAACAATGTCTGACAATCGTGCATAAAAATCATCAAAGCATTCGGACTCAGACATGGTGATAGTCTCAAATTGGGTGGCCAAATTTTGTAATTTTGACTCTTTAACCGCGTTCGTACCCTCATGTGTCAATTTTAAAACATCCCAAGCCTCTTTAGACGTGGTGCACGTCATAATTCGGCGAAACTCATCAGGAGAGACAGCTCCAGAAATAGCACTCAGACCACGGGAATTAAAATTGGACAATTTATAATCATCTTCAGTCCAGGCTGACACGGGTTTTAAAGTGGTGATGTTATTAACAGTGACCGTGGGCGGAGTCCAACCATTTTCGCAAAGCAACCAAACACGCTCGTCAATAGATTTTAAAATCGATTTCATACGAGCTTTCCAGTAGGCATAATTAGACCCGTCAAAAATAGGCATCTGATTATATAAGTGCTCCATAGGAAAAATTGCGATTTTTCACAAAACTGATTTTAAAAAAAAAATCAATATCACACGATTTTGCGGAAAATAGGAATACACAATAAATTAGCGCAACCAACTCTGATACCAATTTGAGAACGTGTGATAATTGATTAACTTCACAACTTTCTAATATAGCACACTTATTTAATTTCAGCCCCTAATCATGCATCTAAAGTGCGTGTGTGTGTCAAACCATAAATAAAGCATGTGACACAAAAAATATGCTGAGACACAGATTTCAGGAAAAAAACCCTTTCGGGTAAAACCTTTATTTCACTATGAATATACAAGCCGCAACTTACAATTACATAGAGAAATCTGCAATGGATTAACGCGTAGCCAACCCACAAAGACACGCAGTCTTCAACTCAGCAAGAGAATACACGCAGCACCCTCCAAGGACTCGCAGCCCAAACAACAAAGGTAGAACCGCAGCTCTCCTCAATGACACGCAGCCATAAAACTTTGTAGAGACTCCCTCGGCAATGACACGCAGCCCTCGGTTGCAAAGATCTCTCCACAAAGGTGAACAATAACAAAGTTTGTGTTCTAGGGTTCCAAAAGATTCACAAAAGTAATTGGGATTTTTGTGTGTGAATCAAAAAGATGTTTGGCACATCAAAAATTGAAGTCTTGTTGTGTTTTATCTCTTAAAAACGTTTTCTCAAAGACTTGAAGAAATACACCATCGGAATAGTTATATATATAGGAAATATAAGATGGTGGATAGAAAACTGACGGAACTGCTCGAGTTTATCCCAGGCGGACCGGTCCGGCTAGGAGGAGGATCGGTCCGACCTCGGATCGGTTCTTTTAAAATATGGCTCCATCGGTTCGCATTCGATCCGGGGTCTACTGGACCTCGAGCAAGGCGGATCGGTCCGGGCAGAGGGCGGATCGGTCCGGTAGGAGGCGGACCGGTCCGGTTTTCCCAGAAAAATAAATGCCTCATTTTGCTTGAAAAAACTTACTTCTTATTTTTATAAAAAACATTTTATAAAAATTTCCCAATACTAAATATGAACTTTAAGGAACATAAAAACAAAATTTTACCAAGTTCATTCTCGCAGAGGCTATGATGTTGAAGACACTTTGATATTCGGATCCGTTGATGTAGATGCGATCTTGAGTTTCTTCAACGGTGTAACGGCGTACGACATACAAATTGATAATGGACAAAAATGTCCTTACATAAAATAAGGCTATTAGTGTCTTTACACGCATAAGGACGTCGTCTCCAATGTGAATAATTTCAAAAAGTGTCAGTTATTCTCACACTTGCTTCACCAGTCAGCCAGCTACCTTAAGTCTTTGAACATCCTATGTCCTTTTTCACAATAGGGGTTAGAAATTATAGGCCCACTACCTATGATACTTAGAAACTGGAAGTGTCTCCAGGTCAGTACACCTTATTTCACCAAATGGATCAAGGCAGAACCTTTAGCAAACATAAGAGACATAGACATGATCAAGTTCATCCAGAAAAAAAACATTTTAACTGTAATACCCCATATTTTCTAGGAATTAATAAATTGAATAAAATTAATTATGTGTACTTTTTGTGACTGGAGATGTCACCATTTATATTTTATTTGTTATTTTAATTGGATTTAAGACACAATGATTAATTGATTAATATTTGGACTCGTACCAGATCATTTGTAAACAACTGAGTTATTAGTTATTTGGTTTGGTATATTTTTATTTTGGGCTAGTGGGATGTGTAGAATGTTCTTTTTTATTTTAAAATGGTATAGTTTAGTACTATTGGGTTAGTATAGGACCTAGGTGGGTTTAAACAATTTAAAGACTATTTTAGACTTTTTTTTATTAGTGTCCTATTTGGTACCCAACCCTAATTTCATGGGTTAAGGGTTGTAAAAAGGTCATTAGCGATCTCATTTATAACAAATCGTAATTGGGAAGCAACTTGGGGGGGGGGGGGGGGGGGGGGGTTAGAGAGAAGGCACATGAAGAGAACAAGAGAAATTGGGAGATTTGACTTAATTTTCTCCACAAATCCATGAGGAAAATTTATATAGAATATGACTATGATTGTATGTGTGTTAATATTATACCTATTAATTAAAATCTGAATATAAACATGACCTAAATTTTTTTGGAATGGATAATTTAATAAATTTCGACATTAACCCAATTTAGATATTAATGGGTTAAGGGTTGTAAATAGGTCATTAGCGATCTCATTTATAATAAATCGTAATTGGGAAGCAACTTGGGGGGGTTAGAGAGAAGGCACATGAAGAGAACAAGAGAAATTAGGAGATTTGACTTAGTTTTCTCCACAAATTCATGAGGAAAATTTATATAGAATATGACTATGATTGTATGTGTGTTAATATTATATCTATTAATTGAAATCTGAATATAAACATGACCTAAATTTTTTTGGAATGGATAATTTAATAAATTTCAACATTAACCCAATTTAGATATTAATGGGGTTGTTTTTCACTTCTAATTTGATTGATTCTCTCATTAATTGGAAGTGAAATTGCCAGAATATGATTATAACATGTTTTCTATTATCAACTATATAAAATCCCTCCAAGTATGTGAGTTAACTCCTTGAAATAATTACGTGTTTGATAAATTTGTTCAAGCTACGGTTATATAAGTATGAATTGAGTTTTTATTTGAATCTTGGTGTAGTCTTGGGTTTTGATGATAGAAATAAGTTCCAATTGTTTCTTTGATGTGGTTTTATCATTTGAATGTTGATTGGATGCTTAAATGAAGCTTTGTAGTTTATTAATGGATGTTTTGGGTGAAGAAACATGATTTCGGATAAGATGACTCGTACAGGTTCAATCCATCGATCGATCGATGAAGTTGTGAAGAGTCGAATTACGAAGGTGTGGGCCCAAATTTTGTATTTTTTTTATTTTAATTTTTTTATGAGTTGTATACTAAACGATGCGTACGACCGAAATTTTCGGTGGGTGATTTTTAGTTGAACTTTCTTTTGGAAATTTTGGTCTTGGGGCATAGATTTAGGATTTATTAGCTTATATTTTTCATATAGTCATAAAATATTGTATACATTCTTATATTTTTAATTATTGGAGATTGATATTTAGGGTAATTGGTTATTAGGGAAATCATTGATTTAAAGGGGTTAAATCGAGAATTTGGCATTCGATGGTAAACCCGAGTGTAGAAAGGGTTTGTTGAGTGGGAAAATGTAAGTTAGAGGGTTGGGCTTATTGGCATGGATTGATTTGAATCATTGATATGTGTGAGTGGGGGTGAATATTCCATGGGTGAGATTAGATATGGTTTACAACTTCCTAGAGTAAGGTAGTTATTATGTCTACTGATTTCATTCAAATTAGGCATGGGATTATAATTAGATGTGATGCCTTGGGAGAATAGACCAGGACTGATTGAGATTTAATATAATTGATGTGCATGTTTTAGTGCATGGTAGGGTGAGACTATGACTAGATTTGAGAACCTTGAGTGTTAGGGTGTAACAACCCTTAATTTTATCCGGTAATTGATTAAATTAATTCGAAATTCAGAAAGCAAGCTTAAAAGACTCGTAATATGAGTATATATAAGTCTTGGGTCATTTAGAATAGTCCTAAAAACATAAAAATCTCTGGACTAGAAAAATAGGGCCAAAATAAAAATTCCGCTTCTGATAATCTGTCACGGCTTTAAAGCATGACTAACTGTTTGTCACAGTTACTTAAATTTTCTAATCTTTCTACACTTAAATTAATAGAGGTTAGGACTTTTCAACTACGTTTTCACAAACTCTAAGGGAAGTAGACCCTTATAATTTTCATCTTCTTCTTCCTAGAAACCCTACCCCCAAAGTTATCAAGATTTAACTCAAGATTTGAAGGCTTATTTGGTGTTTTCTTGAGTTTGGGCTAGAACAAGTGTTGATTTTTTTTCGCGAGAGAAATGCAGTAGTGTGAGCAAAATTTTGAGGTAAAATATTATGAGTTTCTTGTGATGATTTTAAGGTATGGGGTTTACGCAATAATCTCCTTAAATCTCTGGAGATTAATCGTTTGTTCCTCATTTATTTGTACTCATATTGTTGAAATCATGACGTTTATTAAAATTTAAAATATTGATTCAATTGAGATATTGTATTTGTTGATGGTCATGGTGTCATGAAATTGTTATATGACACGGAGAATGATCACCCGCCAATAGTCCAATAGTCCAAAAGTCCAATAGCCAGGATGAGTCTTTACGAAGCATAGGTGAGGCCTGGTGACTTATTGATATGTTATTGAAAAATTAAATTGGTATAATACTCGGATGTCGCATTGAACTTGAATTCAAATTCATATTGTTGCACTTATTCACCATTATTGTTTGGAGCATCTATTTTTGTCATACTGTGTACTTCCCCATAATTTTCTTTTAGTGGAAGGTTAGCATTGATTTGGATGCTATGGATTTTTGGAAGATTTTAGAGCACGTCGTTTGGAGGATTTCATTTTTGTATAGCTTGGCAATGTAATTTATTTTGGAGAGCTGAACATTATTTTTAGAGGAATTAATTTGTAATTATTTTGTAGGTGTAAATTTTGGATTGGACGTTATGCAATATTGGGTTCATTATATTTATTTTGTTGAATATAGATGCTCTATACTAATTGTTAAGGATTTACTTAGTTTTAATCGTAGTAATGCCTCGTGTTTTATGCGAGGTGTTACAGATGGTATTTGAGCTTAGGTATACAACAATCCTAGGGTCTAATATTTCTCCACTTAAATTAATAAGGGGTTATGACTTTTCAAACATATTTTCACAACCTCTAAGAGTAGTAGACCCTTATAATTTTCATCTTCTTACTCCTACAAACCCTATCCCCAAAGTTATTAAGTTTTAACTCAAGATTTGAAGGCTTATTTGGTATTTTCTCTAGTTTGAGCTAGAACATTTTGATTGTTTTCACTAGAGGAATGTACTAGTGTGACCAGAATTTTGAGGTAGAATCTTATGAGTTTATTATGATGAATTTAAGGTACGGGGTTTACGCAATATGCTCCTTAAATCTCTCGAGAGTAGTCTTTTGTTCCTCATTTATTTATACTCATATTGTTGATATCATGATGTTTATTGAAATCTAAAATATTGAAGCGATTGAGATATTGTATTTGTTAATGGGAATGGTGTCATGAAAATTTTATATGACACGGAGAATGGTCACCCACTAATAGTCCAAAAGTCCAATAGCCATGCTGAGGCTTTACGAAGCTTAGGTGAGGCCTGGTGACCAATGTGTAATTGAAAAATTAAATTGGTATAATGCTCAAATGCCATATTGAACTTGAATTCAGATTCGTATTGTTACACTTATTCACTATTATTGTTTTGAGCATCTATTCTTGTCATATTGTGTACTTTCCCGTATTTTTCTTTTAATGGCAAGTTAGCGTGGATTTGGATGCTATGAATTTTTGGACGATTTTAGAGCACGACGTTTAGAGGATTTTATTTTTGTATAGCTTGGCAGTGTAATTTATTTTGGAGAGCTTAACATTATTTTTAGAGGAATTAATTTATAATTATTTTGGAGGTGTAAATTTTGTATTGGACGTTATCTAATTTTGGATTCATTATATTTATTTTGTAGAATATAGATGCTCTATACTAATTGTTGAGGATTTAGTTAGTTGTAATCGAAGTAGCACCTCATGTTTTACGCGGGGGTTTACATAGGGTTATTGTATGCTTAGGATGAAATTTAGGTTAAAGATTATACTTTTATGATAACGATGATAGTATGACCCGATAGCATTGGGGTCAATATGTGTCCATGATTTACCTTAACCCTTTTGTGAGGCTTATATATGTGTTTGCTTTAAACTGTAGTGGGGGTTATGATTACTTGAGTGTTTTATGTGCAATGCGTACCACGTGTGAGTTATCACTGGCAAGGGTACTAGGAGGGATTCTATGATGGGGAGATTATGATGCGGACCGCGTTGTTACCTGGGTGCATATACAGGCTCTTCCTTGGTCATAGTTACCCCTAAATCACATGTCTAGGTACTCGCGACTGAGATGATTTATGGACTTTTATATGGACACATTTTATATTTAGAGATGGATTATGTTGTATTAGCAGTGATTGATATCATATATGGTTTTGTGTTGATTAAGTATTTCACTATCTTATCATTGTTCATTCGATTTTTGATTATTTCTTATGTTGATAATGTTACCAAAAGGTTTTGATTCTTGTGATTTTTATATTAGACATGATCAATCTATTTATGGATTTATCGAGGTTTCACATTTGGTATTAGAGAATCCCAAGTTCTAGTGTCCTAGGGATATTCAGTGCATCCGTTGTTTTTCTACGTTTTATTCTTTAACTACTTTATAGCCTTACCATTTAGGATTTGTATTCTATAAAACGACAATTATTTAGGATGTTTTGCGCCATCGCTTCCTAATTAACTACTCAGTAAGACCAAGTGTATCAGGAGAGTTACTTATTTGGATTTTTTTTGCGAGTTTTACCACGCATGAGGACTATTTTGATCGAGAGTTAAGGTGTTTGGACATGAGACCTTTAGCAAGTTCTTAGCTCATGGTTTAAAGGAAAATATTTGCACTCACCATCTGTAACGACTTTAAAATTAAGAATTTGAAGACCTCGTTTGTGAAACCATGTGGTGGTCAGTATGAAGATGAGTTTAACTATCTTTCTCTCTCTACATCGAGGGAGATTTATACGAAAGTTAAGGAAGATGTTTGTCTTATCATCTAGTATGAGAAGACTTTTTGAGTTAACAAAAACCTTACATGAAGGATTTGACAGATGTTACTAGGTTACCCATTGTTCACCACTTGGACCGAGTGGCTGAAGTTACCCTCCTGTATTAGTAGGAGCATTAAAATTATTATGGGGATAGAGTCCCTAAGATTTGGAAGACCAAGGCCAAAGTAGGTCCATTGAATAAGACGATGTACCATGGACCCGAGTAGGGGGACCTCACCAACAAAAGTAACCTCATAATGGCAGCTAACCGCAAGAGTTTTCTAAGAGTAGACGATGTGATCTATTTTGGTTAGTAGGGCCAAGGGAATTATGGCTAGTGGAGCCAAGACCTATGAGAGTAGGGAAAATGATGCATATTTTAGAAAAAATGACTAAAGAAGTAAGGTTAATAAGGCCTACAGTGGGGCCTCCATTTAAATAGTTACTTTAGAAAAAGGTGTTATGCTCGTAGTGAGTGAAGTCACCTAGTTTGTAAATGCCTTAGTGGAAACTAACTTTTTAGGGTACCTTTGGGGGCTGGTTATGAGTATGCATATGGATCGCGTTCATGAATCTAGTTTAGACATCGAGGATTTGTCATTCGCCATTAGTAGTGCGTGTGTACTACTATTATGAGGTATATGTACTTTTATCTCTGAGATTTATGTATATAAGGACACTCCCAACGAGTACAGGTTGGTTTTTGTTACGATTATAAAGACGTGGAAGTTTCTTTGGTCGTCTTGGTTATTCTTAGCTATTTTGTGGACTTGTAGATGATATATCATCAACTGAGCTTATGTGTATAGCTATGTCGTATGCTTATATTCACTACCAGGGGTAGGCTTTTATATGCCATTTTGGGTAGAGTTTTGTTTTGGGATAGTTGTTCTTAGGATGGGGAGAAGGTCCGACACACTTTTTTTTATATATGAATGTGAGTACGATCGCATAGATATGCCATATATAGTTCTAGGTTCTTACATTTTTATATAGATATGTGTTGAGTTATCACCTATGTGAGAGAAATTTTTTTGCCTTAGAGATTGGCACTTGCTTTGGATTATTCGCAAGGGCATTTTTGTGGGATTGAATTGGTTAGAGATATTTGAGGGTCGGGGGAGTAGCCATCACAATTTGTTTTGCTGATTTATCATTCGGGGACAACGTTACTTTAAAGGAGCTCTAAAAGAGGGATGGTTCACTAAGCAGGTGTATAAAACCCCAAGAGTTGGATAAGGTTAAGATAAGAGACAAGTGTTTGTTAAATACATATTAATGACCTATCAAAATAGTAGAGTAGAGTGTTTCCTTATGATGATTAAAATGGGATTGAGTTATCATTATTAGTGAGATTAGGAAGAGGATATCCCTAAGGAAATTTTTTTAGCACAATATGGAACGGGCGCATCATTAGTGGATTTTAACCACGCTAAGGGGTAGCTTGCTATTATTTTCGATGATATTTTGGTCAATAGGGAATGTTGTGGCAATGGTGCTCGCTATAACCATGTCTGTGATTCGGGGTAGTTTATACACAGTGCTAAAGTTTTCCAAGAGTGGGTATACAAATAGTGTTGGTAATAGGTCCTTTATCCGTTTGAGGATAGGAGAGGGTCATATTTTTTAGGGATTTTTCTTATCAGGGGTCCACAAATAATGAGAGGTGGTTTGGATCAAGTCACGTGTTTGACGTTTCACTTTACATGACGGTGAGGACACAAGTCCATGTAGGATCATTGGAGTTATATGGACCAAGCTGATTAGAGCTACTAGTTTAGTAAGTCACTTGTAATTAGTGATGTTTAGGGAACCTTAAAGAAGAGAGTTTCCATAGTAGAACGTGTGAAGATTTGCTGAAGCAGGCAATAAAAATTATGGATGAGTGGAAGTTTGATTAGCAAGTTTAGGAGGGAGGTCGTATGTCATTAATGAATTTTCTTGACCAAATTAAAACTAGAGTTAATTATATTAGACAATCGTGCATAAAACTCACCAAAAGAGTCAAACTCTAGCATGGTAATGGTCTCAAGCTGTGTGGTGAGGCTTTGAAGCTTAGAAGCTTTCACAGCATTGGTACCCTCGTGAGTGAGCTGGAGGGTGCCCCAAACTTACTTAGACATGGTGCACATTATGATGCGGTGGAACTCGTTAGGGGTGATGAATCTAGAATTGACATTTAAACTACGTAAGTTAAATTTACTCCAATTTAATTATTCATCTGTCTAAGCGGTGTCGTAGTTTATAACCGTTGACATCGCCACTGATTAGAGTGGGTGGTGTCCACCCTTTTCACATACAAGCCATACACGCTCGTCAATTGTTTTTAAAGCCGACGTCATTTGAGTTTTTCAATACGCATAATTAGATCACACAAAAACCTAATGTAATAGGCTCTGATACCAATTTGAGAAAATTGGTATAAAAAATCCATAAAAATTAATATCACTTGATATTTTAGTGCAACCTTCTCTGATACCAATTTGAGAAAACGAGATGGCTTTTTCTATGGATTTATTCGTATCTTAGGCTACGCACACACAAATTCAATTTTGACCAGATTTTATCCTGATTATCAATTAGGCGTCCATGAAATAAATTTCAAATTATACCAAACCATGAAAATAATCAAACCAAACATGCGAAGAAGTAGGGTGAGTTGCATAAATCGGCATTTAGTGCACATCACAAACACATTCTCACACGAACACTTAGTCACAGTATATCTGTTTGAGAAACCTGGTATTGTTAGAGTTGCTGGAATCAGAAATCAAGGAAAAGGAAAAAAAGCAATAAGAAAAGATCGATTCTAGTCAGTATACCTTTGGAGTGCATTAACTCATATAGGTATATCTCTGAACTTAGATTTAGGATCTTTGTGTGCTTGCTTAAGTGTTGTAACTTGAATATTTTTTTAGTGGATTTTTGGTTATTGACGTAAAGGGAACCGTGGATGTTTCCATTGATTAAGGGATTTACCAATATAAATTCATGTGTTTATTTCTTTGAATGTTCTTAATTTCTATATATGTTTGGTACTGCATCCTAGACTTAGTAGATGGTTTTTTAATTTCTAAAACTAAAGGTAATCAACTTTTAAATCTAGACTACATATTCAGGAAACATGTTTAAACACATAATGTGTTGATAATTGAAAATAGTTTTATCCAAAAAGTTTATTCGGAGTTTACTCAACTTATAACATTTTGTTATTAATCTTGTAAATAGTTTTTTTCAAGTAGGATATCCAAGCCGTTATCGCATCAACCTAGGGATTCGCAGTCAATTCCCCTGTCACCATCAATGGCCTCGCAATAATGCCTAAGGCGAAATCCTCTGAAAATATGACATCCTAAAAAACCCTCGTATGCATTAAATACATAACTTCCTGAATATGAATGGCCCCTACAGTAACCAACGATCTAGCCACCAATGGATAAATGTAAAGAAACTCTGATAAGAAAACCTGGGGAGAATGGGAGATATCAGGCATATCTGCCTCCACACTGGGGATGATCCCCAATATGGCCGAGAACTCCTCATAAGTGGGATAGACCTCATCCAAGCTGAAATAAAAAACATGATCTTCAAGATACCAACATTTGTATAGTGCAGTCATGCCACAAAGAAACTGAACGCAAGTTAAAGTATCGTAGTCCAGTTTATACAAGCACATGTTCACCAGACCATTAAGGTATGAAGAAAATCGTTTATGCATGGGAAGAGCCATTTGAAAATGAGGAATATGAGGCAAGAAAGAAGAATATGGGTATTGGTGGAGAAAACCCATCCCACATAACTCCTTTTATACTTAAAATATTTAGCAAAAGATAAGACCCCTGGAAACCCGAGTAAAATCCAACCCCACTAGAGTACTCTGAGGTGCAGGAAAGTGAAATCAAGGCCTAAGGATGATTTTGAGCATTCCATCTTTACTCTTTTATCAAAATCAATGAGAAAATCCTTTTTTTGAAAAGCTACCCCGAGTTATTTACTCAGATATTTCTCTCAAGAAAATCATTTTCTCTTAAAAATAAATTCATACTCAAAAAACCTTTTCCCTAAGTTAATCACTTTTACTCCTTTTACTAATAATCCTTTTCCATTTCATTATAATTTCCATACTTATCTCTATCTTTGCATTAAAATAAACAGTCTCAACAGAAAACTAAAAAATCATATAAAATAAGTCGTTAAATCAAGAAAAAGGCCAAAAAGAAAATGAATATTTATTCATATATATTGATTCAATCCTTGATAGGTGACAGGTGACACAAAGCATGAAGAAGCCAAACCCTTGATATACTACAATATAGAGGACATCCAATCCTTGATATCCTCTCAACCAAAAGGTCAACACTTGAAGATACTGCAAGCAGATAAGAAACAAAAAAGAAAAATTAATCAGTCAAGAAGCAAAGGGAAGTCAATGGAATAAGAAGGAATATAATAGGATATACCTCAGACCGAAGGGAATCATTTGTAAGCCCCGTCAATCCAGACACCAATGCATGAGGGCAATGCAGCATGCTTAATGACTCCTCACTACTCAATCAAAAGTTATAGGGGGAGTAACCTAAATAATCAAAGGCTCCTATGTTGTCCCCGACGTGCCACTACCTGTGATGTGGCCCGATACCATCGGTGCACTAGTCCCCTAGCCCGAGGCTGTAGTGAATTGAGGCATGTTTTCCACTTCATAGATATAGGAAGGCATCAACCAACTCATCATGAAACCTATACAGTCATGGCTCATCGCCGTATCCGTATAGAGAATGTAGGGCTCACCAATAATCGCCACCACCCAGGCATCATCCTACATCTCCCTCACCCACCTCATGTACATAAGGGCACCGATGGTGGGACCGCAACCTACTCCTGCACTATATACCTAACCATGCTCTCCCCTAGGTACCAGACATACCCAAACTCATGCGCGATAACTTATCGCATCTACGCATATAAACCTGTTACCCCCGTATCATGTGGAGTTGCCCCAAGGATAAAAGGTATTATGCAATTCCCAATAGAGAATCAATATTTACTCAAGAGATGAAGATGCAAAAAGAACTCAGAGAAGACAAAAAGATGACTTGATCACTCATCATGGAATTCATAGACCATCGCACGTCCCCCATGGACAAAGATTATTGTGACCTACGATTTTACTTCAGCCATCGAAACATCCGAAAAAAGTCCCCTAAACTCTCATCCTTCAGGGATATCAACCATGCGTTTACCTAATCACCTCATAGAACCACATCTGCAAAAGACAGGAATCAACAAAAAAAATAAAGAAGAATGCAAGGAAATGCATGAAAAAGGAAAATTAATTCAAAATTACCTTAAAAAGATATGTGCTCCCGTAAAAGTTTACTAGCAGCACCGACTGAAATCATCCAAGGAATAATAAGGTCAAGCTTACTTAATCATACATCTGAACATCAACAATCATCCACAAATATGATAAGAACAAGAGATTAACGACATCACCACTTTTTGCACTAGAAATCCACCCAACATAAGCAAAAATAAACAGACGAGCTATTTGCCTCACCTGCAGCCCATCAGTCACATCCAACCTCCTCTTCAAGAAAGTATCCTTTAAATAAGGAATATGGATCGAATAATCGGAAACGATCCTACCTACATCTCTTAAAGCTGCGTGCACCGCCTCCGGTGTCACCCTCAGCGTTCAATACACCAATATATGAAACCCCTCACAGTTAACCCCTGTTAGCTGCTAAACGTCTATGGGAGTAACCATCATCTCCCCAAAGACAATATGGGGGGTGTTGGTAGTGTCCCACCACCTCTCTCTTAGAGCACACAAAACAATAGTAGAAAGTAGTGTCTCGTCCACTGCCTCCACTAAACGACCAATAATCGCATAAGAGACCATCCAGCGTACCACACCAGGGAGCTTCTCCCAAACCTTCTTCAGCCCCATCGTCCCCCAAGATCGGATAATCGAAGGAGGAGTGTCAATCTGCAAAAGAAGAAAAAACCTTCATTAGGGTAAAAAGAGGAAGAGAAAAATGAAAATGGAATGCCAAAAGTCACCGCACTTACATAGCCACTAGGGTTACTCACCCTAGATTAATGGTGGTATGCCATCTCGCATAGTAGAGTATGCTCATCAGCTATAGGCTCAAATAAATCAAAGGCATATTCATTGATCAAAGGAAGAGGCACCCTAGACTGCTACTCCAAGATAGACTAGTCATAAACAACCATCCATTCATTATTGTACACCTTAATTTAACAAGCCATTAGAAGTCTTGAAGCAAGAAGGACTTAGGAATGGGTTTAGAGACATAAGGAAAATGATTCAAACACTTAGAGGTGTGAAAATGGGGAGGATTCACCCCTTTTTTATAGAAGGCTAAGAGGCCTACCCATCGGTATCCCTCCTGACCATGTCGGTCAATAGTCATCTTTTCCCTTTCTCGAGGAAGCCCTGGAGTCTTTGCCTTTGTCGATTGGTACCCCCTTAGGATTGCCTATCAGTACTCCCTCCAAATTTTGTACATAAAATGCTAGAAAATTAGGGTCCGTTTGGTTGCCCTTTTTTGCCTAGGCAAATGCCAAAAAGTGGGCAAATAAGAAAATTTGCCCACATTTTGGCCGTCTGGTTGCAAAATTTGCCTAGGCATTATTTGCCAATGTACAACACCTCCTATGTACAATCTGTGAGCAAATTTTGCTTACCTATTTGAGTGAGAAATATTTGTCAACAAATTTGCCAACTTCTTAAACGATTTTAATGTTTTAAAAAATAATTTAAAAACTGTTTTAAATAATTAAAAAACTGTTATGAATATTTAAAAACTGTTTTTAATATTATAAAAAATTGTTAAGAAAATGTTTTGCAAATTTTTTTAAAAATCGTATTAACAAAATATTGTAAAAATTATTTTTAAATTTTTTAAAAACTGTTGTGAAAATATTATAAAAACAATTTTTGTGTTTTAAAAAATAATTTTAAAAACTATTTTAAATAGTTAAAAACTGTAATAAATATTTAAAAATTATTTTCAAATGTTTTGAAAACTGTTTTTAATATTAGAAAAAAATGTTCAGAAAATGTTTTACAAACTAATGTTTTGAAAACTGTTTTTAATATTAGAAAAAATTGTTAAGAAAATGTTTTACAATTTTTTAAAAAACCGTATTATAAAAATATTGTAAAAAGTGTTTTTAACATTTTTAAAAACAGTTTTGGATATATTATAAAAACTATTTTAAAGTTTTAAAAAACATTTTTTAAAACTGTTTTAAATAGTTTAAAAAAGTTGTTGTGAATGTTTAAAAAATGTTTTGTAATATTTTAAAAACTGTTTTTAATATTAGAAAAAATTGTTTAAAAAATGTTTTACAAACTAATGTTTTGAAAACTGTTTTTAATATTAGAAAACCATTTTAAAAACTGTTTTGAATATAATAAAAAAATTGTTAAAAGTTTAAAAACAAAATTAAAAAAATATTTTAAATAGTTAAAAAAAACTGTTGTGAATATTTAAAAATTATTTTGTAATATTTTAAAAACTGATTTTAATATTATAAAATATTGTTAAGTAAATGTTTTACAATTTTTTTTAAAAACTGTAATATAAAAATATTATAAAAACTGTTTTTAACATTTTTGAATATAATGTAAAAATTGTTTTTAAATAAATTAATTGGATTGATTTTAATTTCGCCTAATGGTTGTTTGATAGCCTCATGTGAATTTGCCTAGGCAATTTTTGCCATTCCCACTCTTAGAGAAAAATCCAGAAAATTCCCTAAAAAACGCCTAAAAAATATGTAACCTCATTTTTTCTCAAGAAAGACATTTTGGGAGCACTAAGCCCGTTATAAAACTCTCGAAATCCCCAGTAGGATTAATCTTACACTTTTTTCGCCAGCATAATCCTCAGCCTGATTAATCTTGCAAACCTATCATCGACATGTTCACCAAGCTGAACCAAGGATGCATCTGCATCCAAGTCTACTATTCCCCAGACAAAGCATTCCCTAATGGAGTATCAATACAACATAATCCCCTATAAAATATCTCAAAGACAAGTCCTTCCCTAATGGAGTCTCAAAATAACACAATCCCTAGAGGAACCACTAGTGCGTCTACACCCCCAAGATAATTTAAAATCCCTCAGGCGAGTAACTCCCCACATCATAACTTAAAGTCCTCAGAATTGGTTGCTACAACTTAAGGTCCTCTGAATTGACCTCGACCCTCAGAATCATTCGTCATCACTTTAGATCCTCAGAATTGACTTTGATCCGAAGAATTGGTCGCTACAACTTAATGTCCCCAGAATTGACCTCGACCCTTAATATTGTCATCACAACCCTAGGTCCTCAGAACTGACCTCGATCCACTAAATTGGTCATCCTCATCACTTTAGGACCTCATAATTACCTTGACTGACAGAATTGGTCGCTATAACTTTAGGTCCTCGGAATTGACCTCATCCCCCAAAATCGATTAACATCGCTTTAGGTCCTTGTAATTAATCTCGGCCTCCAGAATCGATTGACATCACTTTAGATCCTCATAATCAACCTCGACCCACATAATTGATCATTACGACTTTAGGTCCTCATAATTGGCCTCGACCCCTAGAATTGGTCGACATCACTTTAGGTCCTCATAATTGACCTGGGCCCTCAGAATTGGTCACTACAACTTTAGCCTTCAGAATTGGTCGTCACAATTATAGGTCCTCAGAAATGACCTCGACCCGTAGAATCGATTGCCATCATTTTAGGTCCTTAGAATTTATCTCGGCCTGTAAAATTGGTCATTTCAACTTAGGTCCTCATAATTAACCTCGTCCCTCAGAATTGATCATTCCCAAAATAACTAACCTCGACTCGCTGAATCAGTCATCCTCGACCCACTGAATCGATCATCTTCGCCTCTTTAGGCCCTCAGAACTGACCTTGACTCACTGAATCGATCATCATCATCATCATCATCATCATCATCCAACTTTGACCCACTAAATTGATCATCCTCATCTCCTCAGCTCCTCAGAACTAACCTTGACCCACTGAATTGGTCATCCTCATCTCCTTAGGTCTTCAGAATTGACCTCAACCTATTGAATCGGTCAACCTTATCCTCTAGGTCCTCATAAACTACTTACAAAACCTCTTTCCCAATGTCAATGTGGTGTCCATCATTTGACGACCTTCACTTGTTACAAGCTCTCACGTTGAGGGGATATTTATAGACCCCATATCCTAGGACCTTCGTAAGCACCTCCATAGGTCCCTAGCACTCACTCACTCACCTCAAACCCCAGGCCATACCCTGAGTACCAAACTAGAGGCCACTAGGCGCTCTCAGGTCCTATTTTACTCTAATTAACTTTCACTTCTCAGTGAAAGCTCAATGAATCTTCAAATGGATAGGAATACACTTTCCAATGATCCGCCCCCATGTACGAATAGGCCTTACGGTTCATCCGAATGGTTCGTTTTACTATCTAAAACTGATCTAAAGGCCATCGAGCATTTTCAAGTAATGTTTTGACTCTGATCACTTCCTTGCATGTGTAGAATCTCAATGAATTATTTAAGTCTTTGAATCTCCTTTTTGAGGGTCGGCCCCATGCGCAAATCAACCTTACAGTTTGGAAGAACGATTCTTTTTACCCTTAAAATGATTTGGAGGCCATCGCGGTCTCCCGAGCTCTGTTTGACTCTTATAAACTCTTAAGCTCGAACGAAGTATAATGAATATTTTAAGGGCCCTGAATAAACTTTCCAACGGTCCACCCCGTGTACAAATCAACCTTACGGTTCGAATAAATGACCTATTTTACTTTAATGGTCACTGAACTCTTTCGGTCCCCATTTGACTAAGGTCAACTCTCTCAATTGAATGAGACTGAATGAATATTTGAAGGGATCTGAATACCCTTTTCAATGGTCCATCCAGTGCATGAATCGGTCCTATAGTTTAGATGAATGATCCGTTTTACTGTAGGAATCTCTTATCTAGTGGCTAACGGGTGCTTCTGGGCCCCATTTGACTTGGTCAAGTCTCAAACCGGGAGTGTCTTAATGGATTTTTAAATGGGTCTTAATACTCATTCCAACATTCCACCCCGAGCGGGATTCTGACTTGCGATCGGCATTTTACAATCATTTTTCCAAAAAAACGTGCCTCAGACACCCAATTGGCAACCCAAGGACACAGCCTAACATAAACGTGTCTAGTATTATATGCCAATAGACAGGTCAAGGACCATTCCAATTGGTACCCCTTATCCCTATAATTAGTGTCCATGAGCTCACTTCGAAAGACACACCCCTGAAGACCCCTGAACATCCCTCTCAGTAATTAGAGAGAATTACCTCGAATTCAAAGCGGATTTTTTCCTCAAAAGCCCATTTCCCACATTCCTTCCATCAATTTCATACTCTTTTTTGAGTAAATTCTTACCCACCTCCCCAAACCACAATCACTTCATCTTGAGATCAACACATCTACAAACAAGATTTACTTCAAGTCTTCATAAAGAAATCCATTTCTTCCTCTTTTTCTATAAATTTTCTTAATTTTGCATAGGTTACTTCTTTTTATCTTTAGTAATTTACTTCAGTACATCACATATATTAACTCTAAAATTTTATTATTAGTATTTGCAGATACTTTATTTTCATAGAATACCCCCAAAATAAGAAAATGAGGGTTCTTTTGTAAATTCCAAGTGGGGATTTCTCATCAAACTTTTTAACACTAAAACACATTTTTTCTACACACTCACATATAATAAAGTCCCGGTTGGATTTATGAGTTAAACCCCACCTCTTATTATCATCAAGCTGCATGAACTTTGTTGCCCTCTGGGCTACGTAGGCGTCTTTGGTAAACACCTCGACTCAAGTCCTCCCCATATATATTTGTTACTTTATTCTTATCATATATACATGATATATACATTTTATATGTTTGCTTGCTTGTGTCTTGTTCGATGTACGTAATCGTTCCTTCATAACAACTTGTGAATCGATAAAAACTTACATCATACGTTTAATTGTTATTTTGGAAAGACTCCTAAGGATGACCTCGCTCTGCCTTTATCCATGATGTGAGACGAGCGATTTTGTCCTCCATTTATATTATGCACATAAGCGCACACATCACGAAGTTTTATAGGAAAAGATTAACACATGCCCATGAGAGACTAAAAGGGAGGGAACACCTTCCCATTCTGTAACTTAGTTCCTGGATCTTTGAACTACTTGGTTTCGCAAGCATCGGTACTGTACTTGATGCTGTACTCTCGAGGTGGTAACATGTCTTTTTCCTATTTTATGCAAAATGGGTTGTCGACTCTATCTTTACATATCACCCCACGTCGACAATAGTCGAGTCCCCCGATAAAGGAGGCAATCCCTCTGCACATCGAAAGAGTGGAAGGAAAGAGGGATTCACCTTCGGAGACTGACCCCTCAGAACGACCACATTTACACTTTTCATAAAAACTACACCTAGAAAAAGTATGTCGTTGAGAGAGAGATTTTTTTGAGTGAGACGTCTAAAGCTAAAAAGGATAAGGAGGAGTTCAACTTTTGGGAGAGGTCAGAACAGAATATGTACCTTGGAGATGTGACTTAATATTATGTATCTTTCTTATTTTTCTTGATCTTGTGTTATAGTTGTAACCTTATAACCTTACTCTATTTTTAGTGATTTTTGGTTTGTGGCGTAGAGGTCACGGTGGAGGTTTCCCATACTTTGGAGTTTTACCACGTAAAAAATATTGTGTGTACTTTACTGCCTTAATTTCTTAATCCTTACAAAACTGGTTAGGATTAAAAGGCTTAATAAGGATTATTTTTAAAAACTGGTTTACCAAGAATCTTAAATTATTAACTATCCTATGTAGTTATACATCTTATGTTCTTTCAATCAAAAGGAGTTTTCTCAAAGAGTTTAATCAGAGATTAATCTAATAATTAACTTTGGTTAATAACTTGGTCGAGTAATTTCAAGTGGTATCAGAGCGGGTTTTTCAAAATATATTTTGATCCTAAAACTCCTAAAATTGCTTCAGAAAACAACTTTTTAAAATGGATAAAAAATTTAAGAAGCTTCGTAATTTGTCCAGACCACCCCTCTTTGACGGAAAGAATTTTCCTTACTAGAAAGTGCAGATGATTTCCTTCATCCAAGGGACTCTAGGTGATGATGTTTGAGAAATGATTGAAAATGGCTATACTCACCCTACTAAGCCTTTCGCTGAAACCAATATTATAAGGATTAGGAAAAATATCAATGAGTCCACTAAGGAAGAAAAGCAAATGTCTCTTAGAAATAATAAGTGTAAAAAATGCATCTTTATGTCTCTGAATGAACATGGACTCAAAAGAATATCTATATGTAGCACTTCCATAGAAGCTTGGGACACCCTTTTCACTGCCCATTAAGGTGATTAGTGTGTTAGGGATGGGAAGACTCAATTTTTAGTTCAGCAGTACAATGCCCTTATGATGGATGAGTTTTAATCATTTGATGACTTTTATATTAAAGTTATTGATATTATAACTAAACTGCATGCTAATGTGATAGTTTATGATAGGAAAGAAATTGTGATTAAAATTTTGAGATCCCTTCGTACTAAGTTTGATTGTAAGTGATATGCTATTCAGGAAATAGATGACCCAAATGTGACTCCTGAATTATTAAATAGTAAACTTATAAATGTTTAAATGGAGTTAGAATACGACAAACAGATGACCTCAAGTAGTAAAAAATCCTCTAGATCTAATGTTGTGTTCTCATCACAATTGACTGTCCCTAAAAAGACATTACCTGACTATGCCTAAAGTTAGATGAAGACTATGACTTAGAGATCATTAAAAACCATATTTCCCTCATGAGTAAACATATCAAGATAATTATGAAGTTCTGGAGCATTAGCTTCCAAATAAGGGAAACTTGGTTATCAGAGTTTTTATAATGATAGACCCCATGATAGGAATAATGATAGACAATCTTCTCATAATTCACATAGACGTAAGAAAGATATTAGTAACATACTGTTGATATAAAAAAATGGACTAGATCCATATTTATAATCACAGATAAAGTATGATATGAGATATCAACAAACACATAAGATACAAAGGTTTTTAAACTGGTTCGGCTATAAGAAAAGCCTATGTCCACTATTGGTATTATTTTTGGTGATTACAATAGCACAGTTGGGTGTGCTTGATGGTGATTTAATTATACCTTTGATCTATGGAATATCATATATTTATAGTGGTTGGGAGTCCAAGAGATGAAATGCCTTTATATATTCAGGCATTTACATATGTATACAATAAATATAACTATTAATATTCAATATATAACTGTTGATATTTACGGGTACAATGACTGTTGGTGACTCCAGACAAATGGTGTATAAACCACATTTTAGGGCCACCTAAGTCTTTCCTTAGGTCCCTCGTACCTCCCCAATTCACTACAAAACCTAGGTTGTACTCTAAGTACCGATCTAGAGGCCATCGGGCTCTTTCGGGCCCCATTTGAATGCAGTCAAATCCATTGTCAGAGAGAAATCTCAATGAATCTTTGAAGGTGTCAGAATCCCCTTTCCAACGGTCTTCCTCGTGAAAATCGGCATAACGGTTTAGATAAACATATTATTTTACAACCAAAAACCAATCTGAAAGCCACCGAGAGCTCCCGAGCCCCAATTTGACCCCAAGAAACTCTATCGTCAGAATGAAAGCATAATGAATCTTCAAAGGGAACTGAAACGCCTTTCCAACATTCCATAACATGTGAAAAATAGCATAACCGTTCTAATGAACGATTCATTTTCCCTCAAAAATTAATCCAGAGACCACCGGGTGCTCTCAGCTTTCATTTGACCAAGGTCAACTCTTCAGCTCGAACAAGACTGATTAAATCTTCGAAGAGCACTGAATACCCTTGTCAACGGTTCACCCTTCATGCGAATCATCTTTACGGTATTAACGAATGACCTATTTTACTCCAAAAGGTCATCGAGTGCTTTCAGGCCCCGATTGACCAAAGTCAACTCTCTGAATCGAGCAAAGATCTTTGGAACGTGACAGTCCCTTACATAAACTTTCCAACGGTTTCCCCCGTCCATGATTCTGACTTATGGTTTGGACGAACAACCCCACACCGTCCGATGATCTCCTATCTAAAGGATCGACATGCACTTTCGAGTCCCGTTTGACCCAAAGTAATCTCTCGAACCCGTGAGAAGCCAAGAGGTCTCGTGAAGGTATCGGAATTAACTTTCGAATGGTATAACCTGAGCACAATTTGGATTAACAGATTGCATTCTACGACCTTTTTTTTTCTAAATATCTACACGAGACTGTCGTTTGACAGACCCATTTCCTCGCCAATCGGTAGTGTGTCTAGGGTCACCTGCCAATTGTAAGGGCTAAGGGTATGTCGATCGGTAGTGCCCCTACCCTATAAAAGGTGGGCATGAGCTCACTCTCCAGGCACACCTCAGATCTATCAATATCAGTGATCTCAACAACATTCACTTGCAATCAATGAAGTTTCCTAGTGTGAAATTCCTTTCCATATTTCATTCCCATTAATTTCATACCCAGTTTAGCAAAATCTCATTCCCTCTCATCCAACATTCATCCCAACATTCGAGGGATCTCATCAAGGATAAAGATCAAGTATTAATTATCCAAAGAATGTGCAAATATCCTCCTCTCTCTCTAAATTCTTTATTTTTGCATTAGTTACATAAATTCTAATCTAGTTTTTTACTTTAGTTCATACACATTAATGCCTCATCCTTTTTTAGTTATATTGCCCATACTTTATTTCTGTCAAAAAACCCAAAACAAAGAAAAAGTGGCTTACACCTATAAATTCCAACAGGACTATTTACCAAAATTTCTCAAAATTAAAATACACTTTCTACACACACACACATATAATAAGCTTCCATTTCGAGTCTATGGGTTAAACGCCACCCTTATTACGCATGATATATATGTGAACTTTTATGCCTTTATAGGCTACGTAGGCATTTCGGGATAAAACTCGGGACTCAAGTCTAGTTTTCCAATTTTCCTCTCTTCATATTCTTCATCCCTTTTATTTATATATTACTCTATATCGTACTTGTGATTCATATTTGTGTTCCATCAAATGAATATTATCGTTTCATTGTAACGATTAATAACCCGATAAGCGCGCACATCATACTTTCTATTATTATTTTGGAAACATTCCTTTGGATGACCTCATTCTATCTTTTCCATAATACGAGTCAAGCGATTCCAATCTCCATTTATATAAACATGCATACACACTGCACGAAAAAAACTAAGGAAAATAGTAACACTGGCCCATGAGAGATCGAAAGGGAGGGATGGGTGCCTAACATCTTCCCATTCTATAACATAGCCCCCGAACCCATGAACTATTGGCTTCGTAAGTCGTAGTTTATCTTTGATGCTGCTATATCCAGATGGAGACATGTTCTTTCGATTGTTTTGTGGAAAATAGGCGGTGACTTCATCTCTTTATATCACCCCATATCGATGACGGCCAAAGTGCTCCTAGAAAAAGAGTGCAAGACCATCTCTCCCCTCTTTGGGTGGGCACACACGAGCGCCAAAATCCCGAGACGTGAGGAAAGGAGACAAAAAGGAAGGGATGGCCACAATGGCGACTCTTCTGGGACATAGTTTATCATAAGAGCACTAGAGTCTATTTGCATGGGTGTTATCATTTCTTTCTTATGTGCGTATGCACCTACTTGTATGTTCCCCATTTTCTCCTTTATTTCTTATATGCTTATATCACTCGTCACTCACACACTTGTAGACACTCCCCATGTACACTTCACACTACTTACACGTATGATCACTTATATCCACATGTTGCACACACCACTTAGAATATCCTTGTTTAGGTGTCACTAATACAGACCTCCACTTATCACACTTGTATATATCCATGCTCACTCACACTTGTCACACACCACTTATAGTTGATCCATGTTTAGGTTCACTACCATACACTCACTCATAGATAGTGACACATCACTCACTCTCACATATCCATGCTTAGTGTAATACTCATTCTCCATAATATATTTAATTTTTATGGTACTTGTACATTCTTCCCTATTAGTATAGCAATCATGCCAAATAAAATACTCTCTCCATAATATACTAATCAAGCTTCACACGCTTTGCATACTATATCACCAAAGAGCATGGCTATTGACCAAACTTTTGTCCTGTACTAGGGGGTTACTTTGGGGCGGCAGGTCGTAGTTAGCCTAAGCAATATGATTCTCACCTTCAATTGGCCAGATAACTTCTATGCATATCGAACGATTCCCCCCGCATTCTACCGCTTAATGAAATCATGACGGGAGGTATATCGTAGGGAACTCATTCACTTACGTCGAGCATATCGAATTCTCTCACACACGTACTGTCCCAACGAGGAATATAGTGAGGCAATTCACATACACCGAGGTATATCAAATGGCTTATCGACACGTACCAATTGCCCTCAAAAGCAAGACGTATATTGTGGAAGTCATGCCAAAGGGGGGAACCTTTCCTCTAACCCAACAACTTCATTCCCTTATATAGGCGTCAAATCTATATCACTCATATTTTGTTTTTTGGTTACTACCCGAAACTCTATCGAAATGCCGAGTCGGCATGCCACCAAAATTTTCGCACGATTTAATCCTTTTCAAAATGGGACCCTGTTCACGAGCCTGGCAACACGTCCAACCGTGTTTTACATATTTTTCAAACCCAATTTTTCCAGTCTCGGCTCCAACATTTCTTTTCGCACTTAGGTAAACCTGATACAAGTGAGAACATAATAATAAAATAATAATAATAAATAATAATAATAATATCTCATTTTTTTCTTTCTTTACCAAAAGTGTAAAAAAAATTTTTTTTCCTTATTTTGTCAAAATACTAAAAAATATTTTCCTTCCTTTTATAAGAAATGTCAAAAAAAAATTCTTTTTTTCCTCCTTTTATCGAAATACCCCAAAATATTTTTCCTCCCTTTTCCAAAAATGTCAAAGACATTTTCTCCTATACTAAAAGTTTTCCTCCTCTCTTTTAAACATAAATTCAAATCATTTTCCCTCTCAGGTCGATCGCATACTCGACCCTTGGCTTGGCTCCCTATTGAATTCGGTCTTTCTCCAAACCGCCCCGAAGCTCCGTCAGTTCTCCCGCTACATCCTCCGAGTCTGGAATCAACTTTCACCCACTTTCCACGGAGAACAAAAAACAAGTACCGAATGCGTAACCTGATTTGATGAAGGTTCTAGCCTAACTTACTGCCAATATTGGCAACCTTCAAACCGAGGTTCATATGATGCATCAAAATCGGGTCCCTATTCCCGAAGAGCCTGAATTCCTCTTCCCTCGCGCTATAGGTCAGCCCGTACCTGAGCCTTTTTGGGTCCCAAAAGAATATCAGCATGCTCCACATGTCCCTCCTACCAATGGGCCATCGCCAGCTCAGCTCCCTATGTTGAATCTTACCCATACAAGGGCTAACCTACCCGTGACCGTTGATCTGAAGGAAGAATAGTTGAAGAAGGTCAAGGAGGAACTTAAGCTATTGACCAAGAAGTTTGACCAAGTCCGAATCTCCGGGAACTACATGAATTACACCCATATGTCACCCTACCCCAAAGCAAAGCTACCAAAAAATTCAAGATGCCCAACATTGAGAAGTTATGGGGTAGTGGGCCCCCAATTGTCCATCTTTGAAGTTATGATCGAGCCATGACTCTCCTAGGTGCCTATGAGGAAATAATGGCAGAGATGTTCCAACAGACTTTGAAAGACAATGCTCTTTACTCGTTCCTATCTCTCGAGGAATCCAGAATTCGCAATTGGGAGGATGTTGCCCATGAATTCATGTCACAGTACAAGTATAATGAAGAGTTGGAGGTTACTCGCCATAATTTAGAACTTCTCAAGGAGAACACTAGAGAATATGTCAGTAATTTCATAGCTAGATGGAGAGAGAAAGCATGCACCATGACCAACCAACCTTTCGAAGAGGAACAAGTCAGTATTATGAAGAAAAACTTATTACCCCATGTCCAAGCGACGATGGGAGGATAATATTACCCCTATTTTTTATCACTTCGAGAAGGAAGAGTGGATATCGAAAAAATTCTTTCCAAGATAGAAGTTGATCCAAAGAAAGTATTTGGAAATTTCACTCCTAGAAAATATGAGAAGCCTGCTAATACCACAGTTTTAACCATTAATAACATCTCTCATCCTGCCACTTCTTGGGCACCATAAAGCCTCTCTAACCCTCTCAAAAAAGAATAGACCGAGCTTCATTCTCCCCTCTCCAAAATTTATCAAGCCCTTTTGATTCAAAATATTAGCAGGCCATTAGACCCTCATCCATTACCAAATTCGTTTCCTAAAAATTTCAAACCACATGTCCATTATAATTTCTCATCAAAATGCCCATTATGATTTCTACCCAAGGTCTTATTGATCGGGGCATCATAATCTCACCAGCTAATACTAAACCAAACACTACCCACAATCCATTCCAAAATCATGCAAATGCCATCTTCCTAGAAGAAGACCCAAAATTTGGACCATCTATTCAAATTTTACCCAGTTTACCACCTACATCCCACTTGTTTTACCAATCAGCACCTGTCACTTCTTATAAGAGCATGCATTGCCATTATCATTCCAGAGGAAAGGATATGGAATTTCCAGTAATATTGAACCATCTCGTAGAGTTCTGGTCGAAATTTCCCTCGAAAATGACCATCGATTGCCAAAAATTTAGCACACTAGTCATGGAAGCCTGGAAATGGGCTCGAGAGTCAGATAATTAGGTGGTACCTACCGATGAAGTTAGCTTAGATGATGTCGTCCAGATCATGGTGGACTAATTCTGACAAACTGGTGAAATTTAGAGTATGTCCGAGCTACTTTATGCTTTGAAACTACAAGGGCACTTAGTCCCTTTGCTTCTGTAACTCCTCGTTTGAGAGAGAGGATTTATACGAAGAGGTCGTTGTGGTTATAGAGTGCATTGACTTCTCATGGAAGGATGATGTCGTTGCTACTGCATGGGGAGACTAATTCGATGGTTTATATGAAGAGACAATCTTTGATAAGACTAGCCCATTAGTCAGTATATGTGTAATGATATAGCTTGAGGAGCTACTATGAGAGATCAATAAAGTGGCTGAACAATCTGAGATAGATGAAGAAATAGGGTTTCTATTTTTCCCCTCTTCTATAAACCATATGATTAGATTGGTGAGGCGTTACCAGTTTTTGAACCTACAATCAACAATGATCAATAAGGGAAAAGGTGTTGAGAAACTTTTAATATTGGAAATGGCCCTTAAGGAAAGAAAGATCCTCGATCAGTTGAAGAGAACTCAGGCTAACATCACTATCTGGGGAATCTTTATGTCTTTCCAGCTACATCGAAATGCCTTGATTAAACTTCTTATCGACCCCACAGTCCCTCCTTGCACCACGCCAGAAGAAGTAGTGAATCTGGTCGGATCTTTAACCTCTACTAAAATGCTTTCCTTATTCGAAGAGGAAATCCCTAAGTTTGATCCATATCACAACTATGCTCTCAATATCTCTGTAGAAGTCATGGGAAAGACCATCCCACCGTCGTTTATCGATAACGGGTCAGCACATAATGTTTGTCCATTACAACCCTCAACTGCTTGGGACTAAAAGTAAGTGGCCTTGCTCCAACCTCTGCCACAGTACATGCTTATGATAATACTCGTCGGGAAGTGATGGGATCCATAAAAATTATAATAGGGGCTGACCCTATAAATCCCGTTATTAAATTCCAAGTCATCAACATCTCAACTTGATTCAACCTATTGCTCGAGCGACCATGGCTCCAAAGTATCAAGAGTGTGTCTTCCTTCCTCCATCAGAAATTAAAGTTCTTTGCCAATGGTCAGGTCATCACCTTCTTAGGCGATGATGATAACACGATGAATGCAAGAACCAGTATTCCGATACTAGAGATACAGTATGGGGTGAATGATATGCTTTTATAAGGTTTTTGAGTCAAACCACTTTCACTCCCAGCGATGGATGGTTTCAAAGACTGATTGTGTCCAAAACATAGCCCTCATGGCCATGTCAATGTGATACAGATGTTCAAGAACATGCACTACATTCATGGACTGGGGCTGGGATGATGGCAACAAGGAATACTAAAACCCATAGTGTTGAAGAAAGACTTTCCTCCCTTTAGCCTGGGTCATCAACCATTAATAGAGGAAATCAGAATGATCTGCCAACCTTGGATGAAGATAAGGATAGAAAGTACCGAGACTATCCAAGGGTAATCCTTAAACAAAAGATTAATTAAAGAGGGTGAAGATTTCCCCTTTTACAGCTTTCCCGAACCGTGGTATGATCATGTGGACACGAAGATAAAGCCATGAATGGATATCTTCATTCATGATAGTTACTCATAGGTCAATGATTCCCCTCATTATGTGCAACCGTTCATTGAGAAGACTATGAATACTACTGGAGATTCTGAGGGAAGTGATTCCGAGGATTCGTTCAACTTATAGATACTGGGGTTGACACTCTGCATAATCCACTTAAGCGATTCATCATCAGATCCATCCCGCCTAATCAAATTTGCTGATCCACCTCTCCTCAATCGGATTGCTATACCAGTTCCACCCGCTAAAATGTAACCCAACTCAATGTTTATCCAATTTCCTCTTCTTTTGTTATTCATAATTGTTATGATAAAAATGTAATTAAGACCTCTTTCGATGAGGTTCTCAATATTGTATTTCTCAAGAATGAAATAAATAAAGATTTTTAGTATCTTGCTATGCTTTACATTAATTGTCTTTATTCTAATCCAACTCTTAATGATGATGATTTTACAAATGATTTTTTTTAACTGATCTTAATAAGGTTAACAATAAAGAACATAACCTCATTCAAATTAATGAAGATGAAACTACTATTATTAATCTCGGTTCTGGTAGATAACTACATGAGATTAGGATAGGGTTCACCCTTGATGAGTATAAATGTACGCAAATCAAAGAATTACTGAAGGAATTTATGGACGTCTTTGCATGGTCCTACAATGACATTACCCGAAATTGACCCAAAAATAGCTCAACACGAGATTACAATGCTCCCACAATGAAAATCGGTAAAACAGAAACTGCGAAAGCTCCGCACCGAGTGATCACTCAAGGTAAAGGAAGAAGTGGTCAAATAGTTGAACGTAGTCTTCATCTGGGTGATCAAATATGCCACATGGCTAGCCAACATTGTACCCATGCCAAAATCAGGAGGAAAGGTTTACATGTGCATTAATTATTGAGGTCTGAATAAGGCCTTTCCAAAGGATGATTACTCGCTACCTAATATCGACATTATTACAGTTAACACGACCAATCATGCTCTCAGTCAGTTGTTGATTGTTTTTCCGAATACAATAAGATTAAGATGCCCTTGAATCATCAAGATAAAACCACATTCGTCACCCCTTAGGGAACCCCCATTTTTACATTGTTATGACGTTTGGTCTAAAAAGTGGAGGGGGTACCTACTAGAGGGATGCGACAACCATTTTGCGTGATCTGGTACACAAAGAAGTCGAGGTCTACATAGACGACATGATCATTAAGTCTAAGACTAGGGAAGGTTATGTTCCTTCTCTCCAAAGTTCTTCGGGCGACTACGGCGATACCAAATGCGACTTAACCTAAAGAAATTTATTTTTGGCATTATCAAAGGAAATCTCTTGGAATTTGTGGTTAGAAAAAAAGGGATTGAAGCAAATGCTGCCAAATTGAATGCAATACTCAAAATACCACTAACCCGAATGGAGAAGGAAGTCCGAGAATTCCTTGGAAAATTACAGTATATCAGTCGGTTCATCAACCAATTGACTTCCATTTGTGAACCCATCTTCAAACTCCTCCGAAAAGATTCCACTAAGGTTTGGAACGTAGCTCGTTAGGAAGCCTTTGATCGAATCAAGAAATATCTAACCCGCCCTATGGTATTCATGCCACTGTAGCCTAGTCTCCCCCTACTCTTTTACTTGACCGTAACAGACACTACAATTAGAGATTTGTTAGCCCAATACATTAAATAAACTAGCAAAGAAAGAGCCATCTACTATGCCAGTCGTTGGATACGAAGTCAACTACACTGCCTTGGAAAAATCATGTGTCGCCCTTGTCTGGGTCACTTAAAACTTATAACACTACATGCTCGCCTTTCCCATCAGACTTATGTCCTAAATGGATACTATCAAATACCTGCTTGAGAAATATTCTTTCTCTAGTCGAATGGCCCAATGGTTGATGTTGTTAGCCCAATTTGATATAATGTATGTCACATAAAAACCTATGAAAGGGAGATCCATCTCTGACTGAGAGTGCGCGTTTGTTCAAACAAAGAAATTATTTAATTAAACTCAGTTTTTTAATTAAATCCTAAAATATACATCTAGGTGTGATTTAAAACAATATGATCATGCAAGAACATTCAATCACAAATAAACACACAAATGAGGGAAAATCCCTAAAGGGGAAAACCTTTTTTTTCCACTATAATTTGTAAAGAACGGTTTACAGGGTTTGGACATATGAAATACCCTCAAGTGTCGATTCTGATGTCGTCGGCTGGAATCTCCCGTAAGAACTCCAGATGGGCAGCAATGGAAAAAAGTCGGCTTCTCCACAAGTTACTCCAGATGAGTAAAAATGATCCTTTGAAAGTTTAAAGATTCACACACATATTTAGGAATGATTTTGTGAATCAAAATGCATGAAACCTTTAAAACTTGAAGTCTATTTTCTGGGCTATAAATCGCAGAAATGTGTAACAAAAAGACTTGGAAAAACGTGCAGAAGGGGTACAAATATTTATATAAAAATTGAGGCAGCGCCGTCGCTCGAATGACATAGGCATATCGCTCGAAGAAGACCACGTGTCGCTTGAATGACAGAGCGATGTCGTTTGAACTAGCTCGACGACCAAGAAAAGTATGCTTCTATACTTAGAAAAATTTCTGCTTTTGTGTTAAAAACAAATCAGACTTCGAAAAATATTTTCTAAAAAATTCCCAAATATTTATGTGAATATTAACAACTCCAATAAACCATTTTACCAATAACGCGTCGTGCGAACGGTTGAGCAGCACATCACATGTAGAATGGTGAACGTGTAAAGATGGTGGATGCATGGATTTGGATCAAGGCCATCGTGGATGATCTTGTTGACGTGTCGAATGTAGTGGTATCAGACATACATACTGTGATCTAGGACAAATAGAAAATTCCTAGATTCTACCCCAGATATTTATAAAATTATGTCCTTACAAATCTCCCACTATGACTATGCCGATACATACATAAAAAATGAATTATGCTATGTCCATAAAGCAAGCAAATGACATATAAGAATATCCCCATTAAATCCTCAAACTGTCAGGTTGTCAATCAAACTCCAACATCTTCAAATCTTTAACTTTTCTCATCAGGGAGTGAAATCCAATAATTATCAATTTTGTACCTACACACATGAGATAAAGCAGATACGCGTGACACACAAGAGTTTGAAAAAAAATCAAAGATCAATTAATCTTAAGCAAATCATTGATAAATCAACCAAACAATTCTCCCCCATAATTCATTCTCCCCCATTTTATGATGCCCCCAAATAGACAGATATGAGAAGCACAAATAAATGCAAATGGAGAATGTCACAAGGTAATAGACTTTCTATTTTTTGAATTTTTCAAAAATTTTCCCATAAAATATACAACAAAGAATCACACCATGAAATAACACAAAAACAACCAAGTCGATGATAGCGAAAATATATGGGTGTGAGCAAATTCGATAGGAAAATCAATGCATACAAACATAACATATGTGCACGATGAGTATCGGCTATTTCTAACTAATCAACTCAACATCTTCCTTAGGTGTAAAAAATATGGAATTATAAGCAATTGACCCAATCAAATCATCAAATCAAAGCTCAAAGTGATTTCCACACCAATAACGTCCAAAACTATTTAAGGATTTTTAGGACTGTCAAGGAAGTGCAAACCCGTTTAAATTCTCCAACCAAACTCCCTCAGATTTATATTTTGTTTGGAGGTGATCTAAATTCTCAAACATTGGAGAATTGATGGTGAAACCTAATGTCCTATATTCGGCATGTATTGCTTTTTATTGCCTTTAAATTTTTTCGGGCTCTTTTAACCTCTTCTGACCCCGGATAATTAAAATACCTCAAGTTTTTAGGTCCGATATAATAGTGGCTTAGAATTTGCAAAGGTCAAATAAGAACCTTTCGCAGCCCTTCCCCGTTTTTAAACTACCACGCAATCTCACCAAATAATTTTTACATGCATTCCAATGTTGTCACGTTTTATCACATATGGTTCATTGTATAGACATAATTAAGATGGAAACACTCAATCCAATATGTGATAAACAAGTACAATAATCAAATAAAGTCATGCATGTGTGAAATAAAGGATATAAGGAGCCAAACATGTATAAAGATATCACTAATCACATATCAAAGACTCCAAACAATGTAAAGCACATGGATGCAATGATGTAGTGTCTCAAATCACTATCAAACAGTCATGTGAAAAATGGAATTGGAAGTTGTGACTTGACTATCTTAAATGCTCATCCATAAGAGGTGTAAACAAAATACAAAAATCTTTTTGTGCTTTTCTAAAATTTTTATAAAAGGAAAATCTTTTTGGATTTTTCAAAAAAAATATAAAAGGTGCAAATAAGAATACAAATGATACAAACTAGTAATAGGAATCATATGATATGAACATTACAATGCATCTGATCCTAGACATGGACCATCCCTTCAGTCAACTGTTTAAATCCCTAAAAACTTTCTAAGACTCTCGAATCTAAGGACATCTAAAGGTTTCGTGAAAATATCAGCTAACTGAAGGTCGGTGGGTACGAAACTCAGGGATACGACTTTCTCCTCAACTAACTGACGTATAAAGTGCTCGTGTATCTTTATGTGCATTGTGCACAAATGTTGGACCGGATTACGAGATATTTGAATCACACTCGTGTTATCACAAGAGATGGTCATGGTGTCCTATGAAATCCCATAATCCTCCAATATTTGCTTCAACCACAAGAGTTGCGTGAAATAACTCCCGACGGCGATGTACTCAGCCTCTACAGTGGACAAATAGATGGAGTTTTGCTTCTTGCTCAGTCAGGAGATAAGAGAAAAACCAAAGTAGAAACAACCACCAGAAGTTCTCCTACAACCATCTACATCCCCGACCAAATCGGAATTGGAATAGGCGGACAGACGGTCATCAGTATCAAATGAATACCAAATACCATAGGAGAGAGTCCCACTCACGTATTTGATAATAAGTTTTAGAGGGAGTAAGTGTGACTCTTTCGGGGACGCCTGATATTGTGGACAAAATCCAACACTAAAGGCTATGTTGGGGAGACTAGCAATCAAGTAGAGAAGACTACCTATCATACTCCGATACAAGGTTTGCTCTACATCCTTGCCTGAAGTGCCCTTAATAAGCTTGATAGAAGTACTCATAGGTGTACGTGCATGCTTAGCGGAGTCTAAACCAAATTTCTTCACTAGGTCTCTATCATACTTGGAATGGGAGAAGAACATCCCATCCTCTAGCTGACAAACTTAATCTCACCTACCATGTGTGACACCCCACCTAATTGATTACCGGGTGATCAGTCCTTAATTAATTAAATTCTGAATATCAAGTTGGTCCAGATAATGCATCACTGTCAAAAACTCAAATTTTAATTTAATAAAACTAACCACCTAGTATTTAAAAAGGGTGATGTCCAAATTTTATCTTATTACTAACCAATATAAAAGAAGAATACCAACAAATACCATGCATCACATCAATATAAATAAAGCCTAACTAAAGTGAAATAAATGACTGGAATAAAACACGTCCAGATACAATCCCATACAATAAATCCAAAAAAAGGAAATCCAATCTAAGAGAGAATTTAAAACAACTAAATCTCTGAATGTAAACAGGAGAAAGGAAGACATGTCCAACATAATAGATAATTGAAAAAGGAAGAATAGATTGAGTAGTCCACTAGAAATTATCCTGCATCTTCCACAGCAGCTATAGTACGGGAATTGAATAGAGTCTCCTAAGGCTGGTGTCCCTGTGGCTGGGCACCTAAAGATAATGGAATAATAGAAAGATATACAGAAAAGCGGTTCAAAGTCCGAGTTGAAAACAGTTTAAAATAGCAAGTGCTTAAATTGATTCAATTAGCACAATTATTATACAAGTTAACTTAGCGTACTCACTTGAGATACTCACCCCTTGATTTAGTGTGCACGCCTAACGAGCCTAACTACCCATACTAGTCATGATACACTAACTGGCTACTAAGTACATACTATTATGCTGGAAAGTCTCCTTAAATAACTCCAGGCCGACGTACTTAAGATTTCGATTTAGGTTTAGAATTACTTTAGTTTATTCACATATTTTTCTAATTGCCCAAATGATAATACCATAAGCACACATCTAAGAATATAGTCAACAACATAAGACACCAAACAGGATTTCAGTATACACACATTATTCTCTTTATGTATACATATCAATTTATATATAAATATAGCAATATTGCACCCTTGGTTGAGAAACCCTTAGTGTTGCGTATACTCAGCTATCTAGTCCCATTGCAACGATCACGCATAGAGGACAATAGGTTCAATCTCTCGAGAACCAATAAAAACATAAACACCTATTGGAGGTGAACATAGTCCCAAGCCGATGGTATATGCACATACCTACACACCCATACGACCGTCATCACTATTATTTTCACGGATAGCCCGTACCTAGGTTCCATGCTCTAGTGGTACGAATCTAAATCCCCCGAAGGCACACAAGATCCAGTCGTCCACAACGCGTTAACCTCCGTTTGATAGCCAGTAGCTAGGTATGTTATACACATAATATTTTAAACAATAAGCATACACACAACTTATACAAATTCATTGGCTTTCCCACCGCCTAGTATTCACAGTACGCATAATATCCCCTATTATACCCCGTACCTTATTCGTATATATTCTCCATTGTATTTTCGTATCTCTCAAATTCTATGAATTTCATACCCCTCGAGGGACGACATATTTTCTGCTCACTAATAATTATAATTTCAAGTCACTCGACATTCAAACATGTCTAACACTCACATAAATAAGCCTATGGGAAGTTCGAAACAAAATCAGGCCTTAAGAGTCATTCTGGAATCTCATTAGAAGACCCAAGGAATCTCGTTCGAATGAGGTCGTTCGAACGAGGTTCGTTCAAACGAAGGTCCCCCCACTTCGAACGAACTAGCAAACTCGTTAGAAAGGCCATGGGAAACTCATTAGAAGTCTCGTTCGAACGAGGTCGTTCGAACGACGTGGGTTGTACTTCTAACGAAAATTTCGCAATTGCCCAGTTCATCTCCAAAGTTCGTTTTTGCAGATTTTCTCCTCTTAAATCTCAATCTAAACCCATTACAAACCAAGTACAAGGTTACTAAACTACTCTAAGTCACTTTAGAACATTTCTTAACATAGTTTAGGGGGTCAAATCCTTCTAATCATCAAATAAATTCAACAAACTCCTAAATTTTTCCCTTGAATCATATTAACATAACCCATAATTATAAATCCATAAAAATTCCATTTTTATCTCATGATTAGCATATAATTCTCCTGATTTCACACTTCTATAAAGGGGAAAATCCTCTACATGCAAACCTCTATCAAATTTCTAAGCTTCCTACACAATCTCAACATAGGTAAACCAAATTTTGGTATTAATAGTTCTAAAACCTCAACATATGTTAACAGGAATAATAATTGATAAGATAAAGAGAACAATAATCACTTGCCTTAAAAATGAACTTCTGATTCGCGGTTGCAAATGGTATGGGAACGATCCTCTTGACCCGATCTACGCGTTGGTGTACTTTTTGGTGCGAAAGCTTGAGTTCTTAGCTTAGGGCTCTAATGGAGTCTTCTTCTTCCTTGGTTCTCTCTCTCTTTGTCTATCTATCTTACGTAAGTTGAACTGACAGGCCACTAACTCTAACTGCTTTTAATTAAACTAGTTTTGTCTATTTAATTACTCAAAAATTCCAAAAGACTAAAATAACCCTTCGGGGTATCGTTTTGGGTTAAAATGCTCCGGACTCCAAATAAAATACCCGAGTAGGGTTTTCTGACTATCTAGACTCTTCCGAACACTCTGGCGCACTCAAAATAGTCGTCTGAGTTATACAAAAATAATTTATCTTTTTAAACCCCAATTACATAATAGTCACGTGACTCATACACGTCCCAAATATTTATAACTTAACTGTTGTGTATCTCATCCCTGGCCATAATATTATTTCAATAATTACTAACTTTCATCACGCTATTGATTATTATCATATAAATCAGATTAATTACAATTTAAATTTTCTCCCTTTAATTTAATTAATCCCCATTTTCCATAAAAATAATTATATGTAAAAATATGAGGTGTTACATACTTCCCCCCTAATAACAGAATTTCGTCCTGAAATTCAGAAAAGAATATATATATATATACCTGGCAAGAATAACTCTGGATAACATTCACGCATGGCATCCTCGCGCTTCCAGGTTGATTCCTCAACATTATGGTGCCGCCATTGAACACGCACTAGTGGTACTATTTTCGATCTCAACTTCCTCTCGCTACAGTCTAGTATAGAAAATGGTCCCTCCTCGTAGGAGCTATCAGGATGTAAGTCTATCTCCTATAGCGCAATGTGAGTATGAGCCAATTCATCTCGAGGAAATCTCCTCAGCAACGAAATATGAAACACGTCATGGACTCTATGCAAGTGCTCCGGTAACCCAAGTTTATAAGCAACTGGCACAATCCTCTCGATAATGGGGAATGGCCTTACATACCTTGGTGCCAACTTTCCCTTCTTCCCAAAATACATAACTCCCTTCATAGGAGACACCCGAAGTAACACCTGATCCCCAACATTGAACTCTCGAAAGTAACATTTGGCATCAGCGTAACTCTTCTCCCGATCCTGAGAAACTCGAATACGGCTCCGTATCAACTCTATCCTTGCCGAAGTATCCTGAATCACCTCCGAACCCAGTAACTTGTTGTCCCCCACCTCTAGCCAACATGTTGGGGAACGACAAGGTCTTTCGTATAGGGCTTTGAATGGAGCCATACCGATAGTAAACTGGTAGGAGTTATTATCAGCAAACTCCACCAGTGGAAGGTACTTCTCCCAACCTCCGCCAAAATCAATGATGCACATACGTAACATGTCCTCCAACATCTGATTCATTCACTCTGTCTGACCATCCGTCTGCGGGTGATAGGTTGTGCTTATTCGCAACTCCGTACCCAACACCTCCTAAAAATTCTCCCAAAATCGAGACACAAACACCTTATCTCTGTTAGACACAATATTGAGAGGTACTCCATGGAGTCTCACTATTTTTTCTATGAATATCTGGGCGTACTGTCCCATGGTGTAATCTGTCCTGGCTGGCAGAAAGTGGGCTACCTTGGTCAGCCGATCCATTATCACCTATACCGAATCGTGACCCCTGTGCGATGTGAGTAATCCCGTGATAAAGTGCATGGAAATGATCTCCCATTTCCATATAGGAATCTCTAATGGTTATAGAAGTCCCGCCGATCTCTGATGGTCCACCTTTACCAACTGACAAGTGGTACATCCTGGTACATCTTATCCTCGCCGGGATTTACTGCAAATCGAGAACCTTGGGACTCTGTTATCAACTTGTGTCACAAATCTTCACCCTCGGGAATAACCAACCTTCCATTGAAACGTAGACCCCTATTTGAACTCACAGTGTAAGACTTAGCCCCCTCGGTTAGAAGCTTCACTATTTGACTTTGGCAGGACGGATCATCTGCTTGAGCCTGTACTACTCCCGTAATAATCTGGGCGTAACCGTCATCACACACATAAACAATCGAGTAACCGCATCCTGGTTCCCTAACTCCTTCCATTTTGCTTTTCGCACCTCGACCACCCCACTGACTGACCTACGATTCAACGCGTTTGCTACCTCGTTATCCTTCCCCGGGTGGTATTAGATATCAAATTGATAATCCTTCACAAACTCAAGCCATTAACGTTAACGCATATTTAACTCCTTCTCTGTAAAGAGGTATTGTAATGACTTGTGGTCCGTGAATAAACAAAATTTCTCCCCTAGGAGGTAATGTCTCCAAATTCGAAGCACAAACACCACCACCGCCAAGTCTAAATCATGGGTGGGGTAGTTCCTCTCATGAGGCTTAAGCTTACAGTAAGCATAAGCTATAGCCTGATTCTCCTGCTGTAGTACACCTCCAAGTCCTAACAAGGACGCATTAGTGTAGACTGGATACTCTACTCTCATCTTGGGTAATGCTAACACTGGTGCTGAGGTTAACTTGTCTTTCAACTCATCAAAGGATAACCGACAGGTATTACTCCAGATAAACGGCACCCCTTTGCAAGTCAGGTGTGTCAACGAACCCGCTATCTTTGAAAACCCTCGAATGAATCTCTTGTAGTATCCAGCTAAACCCAAGAAACTGTATATCTTAGTTGGTGTCTTGGGTTGTCCCCTACTCCCTCACCGTCGACACCTTGTTCGGGTCAACTGATATCCCCAAATTCTGACACAACATGCCCCAAAAGCTGTACCTCCCGTGAACAGAATCTGCACTTCTCATACTTAGCACACAAATGATATTCTCATGGAGTCTGAAAAATCTGACTCAAGTGCTCGACATGCTCCTCCTTAGTCTGTGAATAAATCAGGATATCATTTATGAAGACGATGATAAACTGATCCAAGAACTCTCTGAACATTAAGTTCGTCAGGTCCATGAATACGACTGGAGCATTTGTTAGCCCAAACGGCATGACTTTGAATGCATAGGACCTATTTCTCATCAAGAAGTAGTCTTTGACATCTCCTACTCCTTGATACACAGCTTACGGTATCCTAATCCCAACCCAATCTTTAAGGGGGAGGTAGCTCCCATCAACTAATCGAATAAGTCATCGATTCGAGGCAATGAATACTTATTATGTATCGTGACTTTATCATCTTCCCTTATCACACTGATTTATTCTCGATGTAAAATATTTGATAAGTGATCATACGGTTCTACTGACTGTGCATAGGAATAAAATTAAAGTTAAGGTTACGATTTCCCTTACGAATGATAACTAGGGTACTAAACTCATGTGCTAAAGGCCAACCATCCCTAGCTCCCGACATTCGCTAGGTTTCATGCGTGGGATGTCTCGCAAAGCGAAATCCAAACAAGGACCCCCCCGATACACTACTAACTAACATTGTTGGTAAAAAAAAGTTTTGGTCCTCAGTATTTGTCTCGTACCCCACATCCCTGCTTCATGCTAACAATAGCACATTTATTCTCATGTTATGAAAAATATATTCAACCCATTACTCCTACTAATTTGGCGTTCGGCTCTTCAAATTGCTCACAAAATTATTCCCATGCCCAGATATATTTCATTCTTTCCTGAATCACTATAGTAAACATTTCTACCTAGAGGGATTTGGTATAACCCGACGACATACTCCACAACTCTCTATAGGGTTTAATTTTCCTCTCATATGACACTTAGCATAAATTGCTTCATGTCGAGGACTAATGGACACCTAATATTATTTTAATGGTCTATTACCACACAAACTTGAGTGATTCGGTTCAAAATTGAGATAATAATACATTTTACGCTCATGGTTTTCAAGTAGAACAAGTAAGCTGTAACGCACATAGGTTATTTGAAATTTTCCTCGTAACTAAAAGGAAACACTATAAATGATAAAGTATCATACCTCCAAACGTGGGTGGTAGATGCGGTATCAGTGGCATAACTGCATATTGAGCATTATAGATACGTCCATACTGTACTACCTGTTGCTGTTGTGAAGTTTGTGTTACTGGGGTGATTATCCTTATTTCCCTAATTTGGGTATTCTATGGTGACGGATGAACATCCAATGACTGTTGTAGGATTCTACCCTTGCTAGGGAAATTTCGATGGTAGTGACCCCGTTCGCCGCATATGAAACACTTACCCACACAGTTTCTGCTCTGCTGTCCCTGATGGTCTCGCTGACCTTGTTGAATTGGCTCAGTCTTTCCTCCAGCTCTTTACGAGAAAACTTGGCATTTGTGGCCATTTCTTCCACACTTAAAACACCTCTTTGTGAAAGCCTTATGTCCTTGTCCTTGTTGGCCCTGACGGGTTTGTTTCTTCCCACGGTTCTCATAGTCTTTTTGGTCTTGATGTATTTGAGGAGCTTGTCGCTGTTGTAACGGTATTTTCCCATTGTTATTATTCGTTGAAATGTCATATTGATAAACTTCTTTTGTTCTTTTTCTCCCTGTAAGCTGCACGCTGCGATTTTAGTAGTGTAATATTGCGATAGTCACTGCTTGTACCACAATGTTCGTGATCTCAATGATTTCCTCTCTTTACTAGTGTACCTGAGGTATTTGTTGGTCTTGTCTTGCATTTACTTCTTCAGTGGTGTTAGTGTACCTCTCCCCATAAGCGACATCTGAAATTCAAATGAATTTTATAAAACCACCGTCCATACATAGCATTGTAGAAGAAGTACGTAAAACGTATGAAGAGTACAAAAATCCTAAAATATAGGGCTCTATATCAAAGAACGCTACGGGGAAACATAATAAGCCGTACAGATCCTAAGGACACTAGAACCTGATGCTCTGATACCACCTGTGACACCCCGCCTAATTAATTACTGGGTGATCTATCCTTAATTAATTAAATTATGAATATCAAGTTGGTCCAGATAATGCATCACGGTCGAAAACTTAGATTTTAATTTAATAAAACTAACCACCTAGTATATAAAAAGGGTGATGTCCAAATTTTATCTTATTACTAACCAATATAAAAAAGAATACCAATAAATTCCATGCGTCGCATTAATATAAATAAAGTCTAACTGAAGTAAAATAAATGACTGGAGTAAAACACGTCCAGATACAATCCCATACAATAAATCTAATAAAAGGAAATCCAATCTAAGAGAGAATTTAAAACAACTAAATCTCTGAATGTAAATAGGAGAAAGGACAGCATGTCCAGCAGAATAGATAATTGAAAAAGGAAGAATAGGTAGAGTCATCTACTAGCAATTATCCTACAGCTTCCACATCAGCTACAACATGGCAACTGAATAGAGTCTCCTAAGGCCAGTGTCCATGTGGATGGGCACCAAAAGATAATGGAACAATAGAAAGATATACAGAAAAGAGGGTCAGAGCCCGAGGTGAAAATAGTTTAAAATAACAAGTGCTTAAATCGATTCAATTAGCACAATTATTATACAAGTTAACTTAGCGTACTCATTTGAGAAACTCACCCCTCGATCTAGTGTGCACGCCTAACGAGCCTAACTACCTATACTAGTCATGATACCTTGACTAGATACTAAGTACATACTATTATGTTGGATAGTCCCCCTAAATAACTCCAAGCCGAAGTACTTAAGATTTCAATTTAGGTTTAGAATTACTTCAGTTTATTCACATATTTTTCTAATTGCCTAGCTGATAATACCATAAGCACACATCTTAGAATAGAGTCAGCAACATAAGACACCAAATAAGATTTTGGTATACACACATTATTCTCTTTATGTATACATATCAATTTATATATCAATATAGCAATATTGCACCCCTGGTTGAGAAACCTTTAGTGCTGCGCATACTCGGCTATATAGTCCCATTGCAACGCTCACGCATAGAGGACAACACGTTCAATCTCTCAAGAACCAATAAAAACACAAACACCTATTGGAGGCGAACATAGTCCCAAGCTGATGGGCTACGCACATACCTACACACTCATATGACCGTCATCACTATCATTTTCACAGATAGCCCGTACCTAGGTTCCATGCTCTAGTGGTACGACTCTAAATCCCCCGAAGGCACACAAGATCTGGTCGTGCACAACACATTAACCTCCGTTCGATAGCTAGTAGCTAGGTATGTAATACACATAATATTTTAAACAATAAGCATACACACAACTTATACAAATGCATTGGCTTTCCCACCGCCTAGTATTCGTAGTATGCATAATATCCCCTATTATACCCCGTACCTTATTTATATATATTCTCCCTTGTAATTTTGTATCTCTCAAATTCTATGAATTTCAAACCTCCCAAGGGTCGACATATTTTCCGCTCACTAATAATTATAAGTTTACGTCACTCGACATTCAAACAGGTCTAACACTCACATAAATAAGCCTACGGGAAGTTCGAAACAAAATCGGGCCTTAAGAGTCATTCTAGAATCTCGTTAGAATGCCCAAGGAATCTCGTTTGAATGATGACGTTCGAAGGAGGGTCATTCGAACGAATGTCCCCCCACTTCGAATGAACTACCACACTCGTTAGAAGGGACATTGTAAACTTGTTAGAAGTCTCATTCGAACGAGGTCATTCGAACAACCTAGGCTGGACTTCTAAAGAAAATTTTTCAGTTGCCCGCATGCTGGGAGCACGTGGATCCAAAGACTATGTCATCCACATAGACATGGGCAACCAAAATAGCACCATCGTCTCTCCTGACGAACAACGTCATATCAACCCCCTTCTCTTGAAGCCATGGGCTATGAGATGGGAATTAAGACTCTCGTACCAAGCACGGGGTGCTTACTTCGAACCATACAAGGATTTACTCAGATAGTAGACGTGCTTCGGGTGATTAGGGTCTTCAAACCCTTTTGGTTGTTCCATGTGAACCTCCTCGTGTAGAATTCCATTTAGAAAGGAACTCTTGACATCCATCTGATATAACTTGAAGCGCAAATGACATGCGATGGCGAGTAGTAAGAGGACGGACTCAAGCCTTGCAATAGGAGAAAATGTCTCCCCAAAGTCTACACCATCTATCTTTGTGTAGCCTTGAGTGACCAACCTAGCCTTGTTTCTTATTATGGTACTATTTTCATCCATTTTAAAAATTCCACCTGGTACCTATCACATTCGTCTCACTAGGTTGGGGGATAAGTTTCGAGACATTGTTATGTTTAAACTGAAGCGACTCATCCTACATAACATATATCTAGTGTTCATCCTTGAGTACTTATTTATGATTATTGGGCTCAATTATGGACGTGTAGAAAAAATGACTAACAATGTTCTCTAGCTAAGCACGAGTTTTGACCCCTAAAGTGGGATCGTCAGTAATGGAGGAAGTATCATGACTCTTACGAACCCAAGCAAGTGTGTCCCCTAACGAAGGAGTAGGGTCCACAGGGTGTGTGTGAAGGATAAGTAAATCGCTGCCAGAAAATTCCTCATACTCACACTGAAGCCTAGGATCAATAAATGCTGGAGGTTCATTTTCTTTAACGGTGATGTTTATTGACTCCATAACCTTAGAGATATTAAGGTTGAAAACCCTATATGCTCTACTGTTTGATGAATATCCAAGCAAAATTCCCTCGTCGCTCCGGGAGTCAAACTTTCCTAATTGCTCTCTATCCCGTAGGATTATCATTTTCTCCCAAAGACATGAAAATATGCAAGGTTGGGTTTCTTTCCAGTCCATAATTCATAAGGCGTCTTAAGTGTGTGTGGAAATAGGTAAACCTTATTCACCGTTTGGCATGCGGTATACACCGCCTCTGCCCAAAATCGATAAGTAACCTTACGACCCAAAAGCATAGATCTAGCCATTTCCTGAATCATCTGAGTCTTCCTGTCAACAATCCCATTTTGCTAAGGAGTCCTTATGGTAAAAAATTCATGTTTAATCCCAAGGCTATCACAGTAAAGATCTACCTTTGCTTTCGTAAATTCTGTGTTGTTAACACTACGTATCTTGTTAATAGTGACTCCGTGTTGATTTTACAGTACACGACACTTGGTCGTTAAAAACTCCACAACATTTGATTTCTCTCTCAGAAAACCTAAAATCGAATATAGGGAGAAATCATCCACTATCACGAGGATATACCTCTTAGCACCCAGACTCTCAGTACGAGTAGGAACCATAAAATCCATGTGAATGAACTCAAGCACACTAGAGGTGGTAATGGAATGAAACTTCTTATGGGGATTACGGATCTTCTTTCCCAATTGACAGGGTCGAAAAACTATGTAAGTTGGATTTCCAAGTGTTGGTAAGCCACATACTAGGTCCTTTTTAGCTAATCGTGTCAAATCTCTAAAGTTCACGTGACCTAGACGTTGGTGCCATAGATCCATAGGAGTGATCGTGGTGCTATTACAGACAAATGAGGACTTGGGAACAGTCCCATAACAATTATACTCTATCTTCACCCCTTGCACTAAAAGTTCACCGGCTTGATTTTATACATTACACGCGTCCCGGTCAAACTTTACGGCAAAGTTAGCGTTGCACAACTGGCTAATACTGAGAAGGTATGCTTTTAAACCTTTGACGTACAAAACATTCTCTAGCTTAGGAAATTTTGGTAACTCTACTGTACCTCGTCCTACGATGGTGGACTTTCTCCTATCTCCAAACGTGACTTTACCTTCCTTATGATCCTCTAGGTAGGTAAAAAATGAGACATCACCGGTCATATATCTGGAGCACCCACTATCGAAATACCATTGTGAGGTATTATGTGCTTTGAGAGTGACATGAACAAAAAGGTCCTTTTCGTCTCTCTTAGGTACCCAGGAAGTGGTAACCTTTTGTTTACCCTTGTTGTTGTTGGTTTTAGCCAGGATGCGGGAAGTATTCACTGATGACAAAGACATCTATTGGAATTCCTCCATCAAACTCTGTGATGTGGCGGCTAAAAACTCAACATGCTCTCTCACACTGGTAAAATCATCAGTACAATGTGGTGGAGCATATGTACGTGAAGTCTAACCCAAACTATAGCAATACTCTCTCAGGTGGCCTTTTTTTATAGTACATACAAAAGAACACAGTCTTAGGCAGACCTTGGTTTGCTATTCTTGGTCGAACTCTCCTTCGTGGTTTTTGACGATGGCTATATGGGGTTGTAGTAAACTTAGGAACTGGTCCAAGTTCTATTTGGTACGTGGAGGCACCATCAAAACCTATTCCCTGCATATCACCAAAACCTAAAGCGGGACCGAAGAGCATCTTTCCCATCTTTCTAGATCTGTCCTCGATTTGAACCTTAACTTCCCGTTCTCTCTCAAGATCATGAGTAAGCTGGGCTACAAGGGCTTCAAGTTTCTTCCAAATATCCAGGGAGGAATGGAGCTCACTCGTAAGACTAGCCACTTGTTTAATCAAGTCCCCTTTCTCTTTCTTAAAATAACTCTCTCTCTCTCTCTCCAAACAGTCTCTCTCTTTTTCTAAACTGACTTTGTCTCTCAACACAGGCAGACTCTTTATCTCTCAAGGTAGTGCACGTGGAAGACTCTCTCTCTCTCTCTCCCTTCTCCTAAATCTTCCTCTAAAGCGGTGATCCTAAGACCTAACACTTCGTTACGATTTTTGGGTTTAAATGACTCAGTATATAACTCAGCTTAGGCACGTTGAAGATTACTCTCGCTCTCACTTGCAGCATCCTCCCCCTCACTCACTTCGTTCTCACTGTCGAGGTGTCCCTGTGAAGTAGCATCCTCATCATCATGCGGAGCACTGTAGGTACTAACATGACTATCCATGAATGCGATGAAGTTATACTCATGCAATGACTCGTCTCCAGATTCCATCGACTCGACCTCACTGTCGCCCCTAAGGGTAGCGTTAAGGATAACTTTGCCCTTTTCTTTGGCAAGTCTGTTCAGCCTAGTAGCACACTCAAAATCTCTATGACCCTTACCGTCACACTCATAACTTCTCTCATCGTCTCTCTTAGGAGGGTCTTTAAAATCTTTTTCATTTTTCGTTTCAAACTTATTTTTCTAAAAATTCTTTTTATCTTTGACATTTCCATTTTTCTTGAAATTGAGAATTTTCTTGAATTTTTTTGCAAACAAGGCCAAATCATCTAAGTTAAGGTCACACTCGGAATCTGACATTTCTTTCTCCCTTTTTCTAGATGACTCCACTATCTTTATTGCCGACCCCTCACTCTTTATATCCTGTATTTGAAGTGCAATTCCCTTATCTTTCGGTTTAACAGACTAAGGAAACATGTCAGTTTCAAAGGTTTGTAAGTCTCCAACCAATTCCTCTAATTTAAGCATGTTTAAATTACTCATAGAATTTAGCACAGTGACTTTAGGAATAAAACGCTTAGGTAGTGATCTTAGAATATTTTTAACAACTCTAGTATTAGGAATGTGTTCACCAAAATTAAATCTACTGTTTACAATATCAGATAATCTAGCATAGAATTCATCAAAACATTTAGACTCAAGCATGATGATGGTTTCAAATTGAGTTGTTAAGTTTTGCAATTTTTATTTTTTTACGGCATTAGTTCCTTCATAGGTAAGATGTAAAACATCCCATGCCTCTTTTGACGTGGTACACATCATTATCTGCCCGAACTCGTTAGGTGTGACGGATCCAGAAATAGCACTAAGACCCTTAGAGTTAAAAGATGACCATTTAAATTCTTCTTTAGTACATGCAGTTACAGATTTTAAATTAGTCACGTTGTCAATAGTGATGTAGGGAGGTGTCCACCCTCTTTCAACCAAAATCCAAACTCTTTCATCTATGGCTTTTAGAAAAGATTTCATACGGGCTTTCCTGTAAGCATAATTTGTCCCGTAAAAAACTGGCATTTTATTATATAATTTCTCCATTTTGAATATGCCCTTTATCAAAAATCAATTTTTTTTAGAAAATTGATATCTTTAGAAAAATTTTGTGGAAAATTACACGATATAATTGTGTAATTAGCTCTGATACCAATTTGAGAGTGCGCGTTTGTTCAAACAAAGAAATTACTTAATTAAACTCGATTTTTCAATTAAATCCTAAAACATGCATCTAGGAGTGATTAAAGATAATATGATCATGCAAGAACATTCAATCAGAAAAAAACACACAAATGAGGAAAAATCCCTCAAAGGGGCAAAACCTTCTTTTTATTTTTACTATAATTTGTAAAGAACAATTTACATGGATTATACTGAAAACATGAGTGACATACGAAATACCCTCAGGTGTTGGTTCCGATGTCATCAACTGGAATCTCGCGCAAGAACTCCAGATGGGCAGCAATGGAAAAGATTCGGCTTCTCTACAAGTTACTCAAGATGAGTAAAAACGATCCTTTGAAGGTTTAAAGCTTCACACACTTATTTAGGAATGGTTTTGTGAATCAAAAGGCATGAAATCTTAAAAACTTGAAGTCTATTTTTTCGGTTGTAAATCGCAGAAACGTGTACGAAAAAGACTTGCAAAAACGTGCAGAATGGGTACAGATATTTATATAAAAATCGAGGCGTCGTCGTCGCTCGAACGAAATAGGCATGTCGCTTGAACGACATAGGCATGTCGCTCGAAGGAGACCACGTGTCTCTCGAACGAGATCGTACGACATCCTCATATCGCTTGAATGACAGAGTGATGTCATTTGAACAAGCTCGATGACCAAGAAAAATCCGCTTTTATACATAGAAAAATTTCTTCTTTTGTATTAAAAACAAGTCAGACTTCGAAAAATATTTTCTAAAAAATTCCCAAATATTTATGCGTATATTAACAACTCTAATAAACCATTTTACCAATAACACATGGTGGAGTAGTGGGAACGGTTGAGCAGCACATCACATGTAGAATGATGCACATGTGAAGATGGTGGATGCATGGATTCAGATCAAGGTCATCGTGGATGATCTTGTTGACGTGCCGAATGTAGCAGTATCAGACATACATACTATGATCTAAGATAAATATAAAATTCCTAGATTCTATCCCGGACATTTATAAAATTATGTCCTTACACTGACTACCTTATTGACCACCCTATGGAAGAAGCTGATGTTTGGATCTCTGCATTCCCGAATAAAGATATCCCTTGTTCCTCCCAAGAAAACCTTTCGGGGGAAAATGTTTTTTGATGACGCTACCAACATGATATGATATGGCATTGGGGTACTCCTAATCGTCCCTGATGAATCTTATAATCTTATTTCCATCAAGTTAGATTTTCCCAGCACTAATAACATGACTGAATATAAAGCATGCACCATAGGCCTCAAAGTCACTCTCAATAAAGGAATCTAATGCTTAGATATTTGCGGTGATTCAGCCTTCACCATTGGCCAGGTCCTTAGAAGATGGAAAGTCAAGGATGCAAAACTCTTACCCTTTCACACCCACCTAGAAATGGCCTCCCAATCCTAAGATATTACTCCCAATGGAATAATGATGGCCCCTTTACCAATCCAAAAACAAGCTAAAACAACCCACTGCTACCACATTGAGCTAGTCACAGAAGAAGATCCTGATATGGCTGATTGCTAGTATTATAATATTTGTAGCCTCCTAAATCATGGTAGGTATCCCCATGATAATAATAAGAAAGAGGGAGAAATTCTTCGCAAAATAGCTACCCAGTCTATTGTCCGCATTAAAGCACTATTTAAAAGAAACTTCGATGGAACCAACTTACAGTACATTGAAGGGGCTGACATTAAAGACAAGATATAAAAAATTCACAGCGGGGAATACGAACCCCACATGAATGGCCATATGCTCGCCAAGAAGATTATTTGATAAGGTTACTATTAGACTACCATGGTTCAGGATTGCATCACCTATGTTCGAAAATGCTTTAAATGCCAACAATTTTCCAATCTCCAACACTTGACTCCGCGGGAATCATACAACATGACCTCTTGCTGACCGTTTTCCAAATGGGGCATTGATATCATAGGGAAATTTACACCCAAATCCTCCAATGGGAAAGAATTCATCTTGGTTGCCATTGATTACTTCACTAAATGGGTTTAAGATAAGTCATACATAGTGCTGAAAGATCTACATCATATGCAAGGGTACCATCGCCGAATAGCACGATCATTCAACAAGAGAGTTAAGAATCGTAGTGTTCAAGAATGGTACTTAGACCTTAAAGAAATAATATAAATCGTCTGGGACTCCAGAGGGAAATTCAAGCCCAATTGGAGTGGGCCCTACAATGTGAATAAGATCCTCTCCAGTGGCGCTGCTATGCTCACTGACCTTGATGGAGAAGAGATGGCCCATCTAGTCAACCTAGACCATCTCAAGTAATTTTACCTTTAGTCCGAAATCTCGGCGCGCTATAACTCTTCTCACCCCCTTCTATTATAAAAAAAATATTCATTTACCTCTGCTTAGAACTACATGGGGATTGATCCTCTAAAAATATTTTTCAAAAACTTTTCAAAAGCCCCAGAGGTATGTAGGCACATCATACGCTTTACATAATCACAATCCCCCTCTTATCACAAAATGCTATTCTCTTCTTATCCGCGAGAATGACAGTTCATTTTATCATTAACTTGAACAAAAGGATTATGTATGCCTTAGCGATTGGTATAGATAATTCAGATGAAAAACTCATAAAGAGGCACAACAATATAATTAAAATGATTTTTTATTCCATTATGGGGAAACCTGACACAATTACATGAAATATCAGCATAGGGAGTCAAACAACTACCCCCGCCAACCTTATTAACCTAAAACCAAATAAAACCAAACCAAGCTACTCCTAAATAACCTTCCCAATATCATTCCTACCAAAAATAACCAAATACATAACCCAAACTCACAAAAGCTTCACACATATCACCATCTTCACAAAAGGCCCTACCCATATCTGCCACAAGAACCAGCCCCATTATTATATACATCTTAGGGTCCCTAAACTTCCTCTGCTTAGATGGAATACCGAAGGCGTTCTACAAAATGGGGGTCTCTAAAATTCCTCAGAAATGTGTCGAACCTTACCAATAGATTGGGAAGGATGGGTCGACGACCGAAGATTCTCCCACAGAGAGCCCAACTGCATGTCCATGCCTTATGTAAAATCCTCCATATGAAAGAAGACTAGTGTCTAAGGTGGCACAATCTGCTCCCATCCTACTTGACATAGGATCCCTGTGCTTCACAAACTATTTTTCCTAATTCTCGATAGTTAGGACAAAGCTAATGAAATAGCAGGTGAAGAAATTCAGCACAGTTGCTAAGGGATATTCAAGAGGGACCGCCAAGTAAATTCTCTCAGACAACCACATGAATAACATAACGGGGTCGCCTCACAGAAAGTTAGAACGACCTTCTTGCCAAGAATCTAGACCATATTGGGTCTCTTATAGTATTATCACCATGAGATTGCAGTGGTATGACATCCACACAGTGATTGCAGCAAGTTGATGGTCCACTATAAGGTTTTCGGTCACCAACAGTTATAGGCTCTTTTTTCTTTCGAATGTGTTTTAAGGATATCAAAAACTACTTTCTTTTTTAAATCCCCTTTTAAAATTTTAAACCGCACCAAGTATGTGAGCCAATTTTAGTTAAGCCCAATTTTATCTTGTTTAATCCTAAACATGCATCTAGGTGATTACAAAAAGTAAAATAAATAAGTTCACAAAGGCGATGTCGGATGTACGAGAAGACCATTAAGGGAAAAACCTCGGATGGCCCAAGCGAGACAATCACTATGATGTGGTATTAGAGAGTACAGACGATAGACTTACTCAACAACTCGATCCCTGATGGAGTGAGAAAAGTAGCGCGTGTAAAGACGCTAATCGCTGTATTCGTTTCGCCAACTCAATACAAAAACCTAAGTTACTACTACACTTGCGAGGCAAGCACAGCGGTAAGTCGGGTATCGAGAATTCACAGGGACAAGTTGTTAGAATTTAAGTGATTTAATACTCCTAAAATAAAAGTGTAAAAGATGATTACAAACTAAAAGGAAAAGTTAATCTAGGCAATGTGTTGAAACTAGATTATAAAAGCGAGTAAAAACTATAGGTTGCGTCGAATATCCCTCACCCGAGTTAATTAGTATAAAATGGTCACATGGGTCGACGAGTTATTACAAATGCATCTCGTTTCGAAAGTTAATTAAATCAAGGGTTGTTACGCCCTAAATCATCATAAAAGCCTAATAAGATTTTGGCGTCAACAAATATTCCAGAAATTACGCGCGAAAGGTCGTAAGCACGGGACATACATGATATGCCAAGTCAAATTTCCTAGGTGTAATAACTAGGACAACGCACCTGAAATAGACCCGTAAACTCCATCACGAAAGCAAAGCAACGCGTCAACCCGAGTGAGGTCAATTCAAACACAACCTAATTTAAGTTACCTAGAAAGCATGTTAAAAACGCGATAAATGGAAAGCGGTAAATAAACGCGGTAAAATTACACTACAAAGCAAGTAATCAAAGTATGTAAATAAAGCATGTAAACCTAAATTAGAAAGCTTTTAAATTAACTACAAAGCAAGAAATGAAGAAATACAAACTATATTAATGGAGAGGATGATGAATAGTCAACATTCAAGCCCAAAAGTGTGTCAATCCAAGAAGAAATGAAGAAGAACTAAGAAAATCACCCAAACCCTAAATATTCTATCTTCTAAAACTATCTAAAAATGTTCACCCCTATTTATTACATCAACATTGGCTTATATACCAAGTGGGAATTAAATTAGAAAAGAAAAGAGAAAAGAAAAGCAAAATATCTGCTGAAAAACAGGGGGTCGATCGATCGACCCCTGTGGTCGATCGATCGACAGTGTAAATCGTGGCAAAAATAAGAAGTCTCGATCGATCGACCCCCAGGATCGATCGATCAATCAAGCAGGGCAGCCTGCTGTTTCCCCTGTATTGTCTTGCATTTCTTCTCCGCTAAAATCGCCGTAACTTCTTCGTTATGAATCGGAATCGCTCACAGTTTGTGGCCACGCGAAGCTTGCGAGGAGGGATACAACTTCCATAAAGATGTTGGGCCAGGTGCCCAATATGTAAAATTACTAAAATGCCATTGAACATGCGATTGTGTACGGGAATCGAGCGGAACGCGTCCGAACTTCATACTTAGTACCTAAATACCTACAAAAGCCCAATTATACCTCATATAGCATGTTAACAATATAAACCGAGGTTGTCTTGTTAACGGGCTTAAATATAGAGATTAAGGCACCCGAGGGGGCTAAAATACGTAGGTTCGGAGGATGAAATACGCGATATTTGCGTATTATCACACCCCCTAACTTACATGTTGCTAGTCCCTAGCAATGAAATAGGATGCAACAAGAAGAACAAGTAAACCAAAAGAAGGAGATAGTACAAAAGTATGGTATAAAAGCATAAGGCCACTTTCGCGGGCGATTCGATTGCATTTAGCGTATGCAATAAGTCGTTAAACCCCTAGGTCACCCTAGTGGACGAGTGTCGTCTCGTGAGGGTTTTCAGAGATGGTACCCATAAACATCACATGGTTTTCTCAAAATATGCCCAATCCAACATGCGACAAGCCCAACAAAAGCGAAAAGGATTTCATACACATTATTATCACATTGAATGATTTCAAACAAAAGTCCAAATCATTAACATTATAGAATGCACCTCATAGAATTGAAACCTTAAAATGTGGGAGGGTAGCGAGCACATGCAAAGTGTGATTTGGAAAAAAACTTATATAAACCGGATAAACATTAAAGCAAGCATATATTCAATCCTCACGGGCATTACGCTCATCAAGAAAATTCAGTCGAAACAGGGAGGTAACTCACGGGACATGCGGGCTAAAGAGTAAATGTAAATGGAAACTAGGCCGCACACATGTCACAGATGAAGAACGCTATATATAAACTGAAAAACTGTGATCTCAATGAAAGGATACCACTCACTAAAAGAGGCGAAATGCATTTTCACAGATTATCACAACTATTATGACTTTTAAATTACATCAACCTAAGATCACATAGGACTTTAATAGGGTTATAATGTAGGTATGGCTAAGGTACGAAACGAAGGAATATATGTACGAATTCAAAGTGTTCGGAATGAAAACTCGGGATAATGGGATAATGCGGGCAATATCAAAATTGGAAAACAAGTTCCAAAAAGGCATTAGATATATCATCGGGGAGAGTAATCAAAGATTATTGAACTATATACAACATATATAAACTTCTCTTTCCTTTTCTTTTCTTCTTTTTCTCATTTTCTCTTTTGTTTTCTTTTGCTTTTTGCTTTCTCTTTTTCTTCACTTTTTTCACTACTTTCTTTTCTTTACTTATCAAACTCTCATATGCCTAAATTGCAACCGGCATCATAACAACATCATTCAATACCAAGTAACATTCCAAACAAAGGTATGGAAAGTGTATGTATGGGCTAAAAATCCAATTTAGAGTTAGTTATGGTAATGGGGTTATGAAACGAAAGGCTAATATTTAGGCTCAAAGGGGTTAACGAGGGTAAACATATAAGGGTGAGGTCAAGGCTAATATGGGTGATATATCAAAGAGGGCCTATGATCATTTCACAAAGTTTACGCAATTCTCGAATCAAAACAATATATGAAAATCATGATCAAGTAACACATTTCAAGTATGAACTCAATTAATGAACGGTCAAATGAAAGAATAGTGAGATTAACAATGAATTCAACGTTTTCAATGAGAAAAGAATAGTGTATACACTCACAAACGACGAAAGGTACAAAGCTTACTCGGTGTAAGTATATACAATGCAACAAAATATTACCGAGCTATAAAAATCTTAAACCAAATCAATATAACAATAAAAATGCATGTGCTCATGGGATTAAAGTTTAATTCATGAAGTTATTCATAATATCAATAAGTGAGACAAAAGTCTAATAACTTCTAAAATCGAGAACATGCATCATTGGGTTGTCTATTGGATCGGGCAATTATTGAAATTTTTCATCGGAAACAAAGGCAAAATGCCCAAAAGAAAAAAGAAAGAAAATCTTTTTGAAATTTTTGAATTTTTCTAAGAAAAGCATACTAAGTAACTAACATGTGAGCAAAAACATGGACTAAAACATGGAGTAAAATAAGAAATGGATAGAATATCCCACACCCCCTAACTTAAAACTTGACATTGTCCTCAATGTGAATTAAGAACCAAGTCAAAGAGAGGAAAATAGCGATATTACCTAAACGTGGAGCGATCCCCATAAGAACAAGTCCAAAGAATCTACAAAACAAGTTAGTACCGAGCATAGCAAAAACAAATAACAAAAAGTTAACTAATTACATTAAACTAAATTAACAAGGAAAGAAAAAAAATAGAAAGAAAGAATAAAAAGCAAACTATATACAACCTACTATTTAGGCTTCACACTAACTATACACTAGAAGTCTAAATAGCTGAGGGTCCACCATAAGAACGATTTGACCTTGGAGGATAACCGGTGTACCCTCACATACAAGCATGCCCTCCAAAAAATATAAATTTCGTTTTAACAACGGAAGGCATGTGTAAGGCGAAAGAAATGAACCATCGCCAATTAAAAGTTTTGGTGGGACGATGGGGGGTTTGGATTGCACGGGTGACAAAAACAAGTGGGGACCGAGAAAAGCCGAATATCCTCCCAAGGATTTTGAAGTTGGAATGGGAGGAGGTGCACACAAAGGCAAAGATGCGATCGTGGAGGGCGACTCGAGCAAGTACTCCTCATCGGCGATAGGGTTTAAAACATTAAAGTTCGAAACCAAATCATCGGGTACATGTTCCGGTGGGATAATAGAAAATGAAAATGGGGATGAATGAAATTCAAACTCATGAGATGAATCATCATCGCATGAAGTTTGAGTTTTGAATGAAATAATATCATTTTCAATGAAATGTTCTTCTTTGGGGGCCAAAGAAGAAATCATTTCATTGCAAATAGATATTACGTCATTATCATCCTCACTTTCAATATCTATTACGCAATGGGCAAAGTCTAGAATGGTTTGTTCCAAAGTAGGCACAAGTACCTCATTTGAATTAAAACATTCCTCGACTTCGAAAGTCTCGAAAGCAAAATCATCGTCGGACTCAAATAATAAATCCAACTCATGTTCCCCCGAACGATTTTCTTCCCGATAGCGATTTTCAATTTTCTCATTTTCATACATACGCAAGCCTTCACCGAATGTCATGGGTCGAGGTGCGGATGCATGAAAATGGGAACTTTGAAAATTATCATCGGACTTAAACGAAAACTCATTATTATAGGAATTTTGAAAACTATTCGAATTCATTTCAAAATTCTTATTATAAGGAGGTAAAGGCCCAAAATCATTATCATCATCATCAAAATTCCAATAACCTAAATTTTGACATTCGTTATACTCGCCCAAAGTCCTATTTGAATTTGTTACACTTTCGGATTCTAAGTATTCACCGAAAGTCATAGGTTTGCGAGAATTTTGAGAATTATGATAAGGATTACCGAAAGAATTGGAATAAGACATGCTTACCCCAAAAATGGCTCGAAGTGGCGGATTCCACGAAGTAAGTGCGCGCGGGAAAAATTCGAGCGTTTCTAGGTGCTCAAATGTGGAAGTCTTGCAAAATATTAGTAAATAATACAAATAGAAAGAAAATACAATGAAATACTAAATCAAATAAAGTCTAAATTAACTCATCCCCGGCAACGACGCCATTTTGATGGAGTGCGAAAAGTAGCGCGTGTAAAGACGCTAATCGTTGTTTTCGTTTCGCCATCTCAATACAAAAACCTAAGTTACTACTACACTTGCGAGGCAAGCGCAGCGGTAAGTCGGGTATCGAGAATCCACAGGGACACGTTATTAGAATTTAAGTGATTTAATACTCCTAAAATAAAAGTGCAAAAGATGATTAAAAACTAAAAGGAAAAGTTAATCTAGGCAATGTGTTGAAACTAGATTATGAAAGCGAGTAAAAACTATAGGTTGCGTCGAATATCCCTCACTCGAGTTAATTAATATAAAATGGTCACATGGGTCGACGAGTTATTACAAATGCATCTCGTTTCGACAGTTAATTAAATCAAGGATTGTTACGCCCTAAATCGTCATAAAAGCCTAATAAGATTTTGGCGTCAACAAATATCCCGAAAATGACGCGTGAAAGGTCGTAAGCACGGGACATACATGATATTCCCCGTCAAATCTCTTAGGCGTAATAACTAGGACAACGCACCCAAAATAGACCCGTAAACTCCATCAAGAAAGCAAAGCAACGCGTCAACCCGAGTGAGTTAAATTCAAACACAACCTAATTTAAGTTACCTAGAAAGCATGTTAAAAATGCGATAAATGGAAAGCGGTAAATAAACGCGGTAAAATTACACTACAAAGCAAGTAATCAAAGTATGTAAATAAAGCATGTAAACCTAAATTAGAAAGCTTGTAAATTAACTAGAAAGCAAGAAATGAAGAAATACAAACTATATTAATGGAGAGGATGATGAATAGTCAACATTCAAGCCCAAAAGTGTGTCAATCCAAGAAGAAATGAAGAACAACTAAGCAAGTCACCCAAACCCTAACTATTCTATCTTCTAAAACTATCTAAAAACGTTCACCCATGTTTATTACATCAACATTGGCTTATATACCAAGTGGGAATTAAATTAGAAAAGAAAAGAGAAAAGAAAAGCAAAATATCTGCTGAAAAACAGGGGGTCGATCGATCGACAGTGTAAATCGTGGCAAAAATAAGAAGTCTCGATCGATCGACCCCCAGGCTCGATCGATCGATCAAGCAGGGCAGCCTGCTGTTTCCCCTGTTTTGGCTTGCATTTCTTCTCCGCTAAAATCGCCGTAACTTCTTCGTTATGAATCGGAATCGCGCACCGTTTATGGCCACGCGAAGCTTGCGAGGAGGCTACAACTTCCATGAAGATGTTGGGCCAGGTGCCCAATCTATAAAATGACTAAAATGCCCTTGAACCTGCGATTGTGTACGGGAATGGAGCGGAACGCGTCCGAACTTCATACTTAGTACCTAAATACCTACAAAAGCCCAATTATACCTCATATAGCATGTTAACAATATAAACCGAAGTTGTCTGGTTAACGGGCATAAATATAGAGATTAAGGCACCCGAGGGGGCTAAAATGAGTAGGTTCGGAGGATGAAATACGCGATATTTGCGTATTGTCAATCCCCCATAAGTCTTGATGCTCTTCTTATCCTTAAACCACTCCTACACAGTGCCCATATATAAGTCCTTCTAAGATGGTCGTCCACAACACATGCGTCAACATATGTCTCGGTGTCCACCGATGAAGCTTAATAATATCGACGATGTTGACCATGAACTCCTTCTCTTCTTCACCACAAAACCCAACGTTCAAAGTGATGAACAAACTCCAATGGTGTAAACAAAGATCACTATAGCATATATGAATGAAAGCTTGGATATTTAAACTCTAAGGATGCTTTTAGACTTTGAAAACCTTAGAAAACTTGTGCAGAAAATGTACTATTTGTAAACTATTTTTCTGGTTCTGTAACTTACAAAATTCTAAGAAAAACACGCCTTAAATAATAAACTTGAGTCGATGCATCGTTTAAACGAGATTAATATGTCGCTCGAACAAAATGGCCATGTCACTCGAACGACATATTCATCTCGCTTGAACGACTTGCAATGTCATTTGAACCACTAAACATACGAGTTTGTTATATACACAACTCTAAACGATCCTTATCTCATAATAAATGAAGTTTAAACATTTAAAACATTTTTTAATAAAAATAACATCCTAAAGATATTTTTCGAGTCCTATAAACATTATGCATTCGTACCTGAGTGATCTCGAAATGCAATGAAGACGTGAAACATGCACCAAATTAATCTCGACATGATAAATCTTTGAATCTTGGACACAACGTCTTCAATATACTTTATGTCATAGACTGTGTAGGATCGTGATAATAAAAAAATCTATCTATGACTTAAAACATGTTTTGTTATGGGAATAAGTCAAATACTACAATGGACTTAATTGGAAATTTTGCCCTTACAAATCTCCCCTTTTGATATTTTGGGACAATACCCAGCAGTGAAATGCCTAAGCTTGGCCATCAAGATGTATGACGCCTAAATCCCATCCCATAAGGCCCAAAATCAAAAACTACAGGACAAAACTAATAATGATGGTTCGGCAAGCATGAGTTGTCTGAATGTGATGTAGACTTGAAATCTTGAATCTCTTAAGCATACCTACATACATGAAATATTCAAATACCCAGTGAAGCATGGAGGAACAAATGATATAACCATTATGATACCAATATAAAATATCAATACCAATTTGAAAAATTAAAATCGAATCATTTGTTGAACATGCGAGAAAAATATTGTAGTACCAATTGTGAAAATAAACATCGAAAAATAAGGGTATCAATTTCTGCAAAAATTATATGCCCATCAAACAACCACAAAACTCCCCCTACATCACATACATCTCTCCACATTTTTGTCTCGAATAGACAATAAGTGAAAAAGATAAACAAATCATCATATCTAGGCAGTGATAATCAATGAACCATATCTAGATAAACAAGAACCGTCAGCTAAAAATAATCACCATGTACTAACTCGTAGCTAGAAAACAGTAGTCAGGTAAGATAAATCATCAAAATCAGTAATGATGTGACTAAATAAATAATGCAGTAAAAACCATCATGCATAATCATCAAGTACTACATATAAACTGCCCAGAAGTACTCAAACCGTATGATATCAGAAGTAAGTCTAATCAGGTATGAAATCAGAAAAATCTAAAAAAAATCCTCCAAGGGTCACTCGAACGACAATGTTGCATGTCATTTGAACCATGCATCAAGCGACATTAATAATCGCTAAATAGTGTGCTCTCGCACAATAAAATCTTACAAGAGACCTTCGCGCGACCCTTCTCGTGACCCATACCTGACACTTTTCATTCTGTCGTACAAACCTCGCATAAACAAAACATCGCGCGACATCCACTTGTTTCTCAAACGAGGTCGATATGTATTTTTAACGACATTATACTTTATCAATTCCGGTTCTAAAAATGATGAAGTTTCATCCACTGATAAAAATTTCCTGAAACAATCAATTGGAAAGAAAAAACAACATCAAAACAGACTCAAAACAGAAAAAAAATAAAACAAGTAAAACAATGTGAGTTTCATTCTAACATAGAATCAATGTGCTCAAACATGGATATGGAGTGAATGGGCATGAACTACAACAAACGAATCACACCTCCAGCACATTAAAATGGTCAAGAATCTCCAATTAATAGCTAAATGTCATCAAACTTAGTTTTAGACATATGTGACAATTAATATCTTGAGATAAATGAAATAAACAATGAACATACACACAAATCCAAAATTTTGACGATTCTACAAATAATAGCGTCATGATATGATTTTTCAACATAAGAATTCGTGATGTAAACCCGTTTGAATTTTTCCATCCAAAATCCCTTGAATGTATATATTGTTTTTCAAGCTCTTTTGAGGTTTCTATTTTTCTCAACTTAGAGAAATCCCATAGGCCCTATATTTGGCATATGAATCATTTTATTGCCTTAACTGTTTACTGGTCTCTTTTAAACGGTGTCTTTCACGACCTAATTATTATTCACTCGCAACCTTTTTCCGTGAACACTCATCATTTTTTCAATTTAAGCAATATCAATCCACACGATAAACGGTTCTTACATGCACACCTAATTATAATTCTACTTACCCGTAGATGACCAAATTAAGATAATAACGTCTCACCAAACTCAAAAATGATTGAGATGTCAAACATTCATATAAACTCGTGCATGTGCGCAATGATGGCATATATACAAAGTTGAATTCAAAAGCATATCAACTTCGAAACAACCCCATTAAGACAATGGTTAAGATCATTCAACACATCAACAATTATGACCAAATGTCCTAGCCATATGGATAATGAAATTATGGGAGTGCAAACAAGCTAATATGCCACATCAAACATGAAACACTCACGACACAAAAAAACAAAAATATATTTGTGTTTTTCTGAAAAATATTTTTAACCCAAAATAAAATCTTTTTGTATTTTTTCAAATAATACTCAATAAAAGAAAAAGAATAATACAGAAGATACACATGTCATAACTCTACCAAGATATAAATCATGATGAAAAGACTAGCATTTGACAAACATGGCAACACACTCATCCTTTAGATCTAGCATGGGAAGAATCAAGTGAAACTAAACAAGGACCATGAAGTTTAATTCCTAAAGCCTATAAGTTCAATTTCCTAACCCAAGTAGGTGTGAAATTATGCATGGGGGTTTTGGGAACCAAAACGACTTTATTCTTAAACTTCCTAGGAGCATTTCTAAGGCCATAGCAAAAACATTTAAGGTGACCTTTCCTACGGTAATGAGTGCAAGTGTAAACACATAGGTAATGATTACCAAAATGTTAACCTCTACTAATGTTCCTAGTGGGCTCTCTCACATGATTGGTATTGGATTTGGGAATGGGAACTACTCTATCAACGTATCCTATACCAGAACCTATCTCCCCTGATTTGGATGGTGCCTAACATCCTATCCAACTTCTCCGATCTAGCCTTCAAATTAAACTTCATCTTACTCGATTCTTTCAATATCTCCTCTAACTCACTAATCCTAGACTCAAGCGAACTCCTAGACCCCTCAATCTCTAGAATCTCCTTCTTTAAAGCCTCCATCAAGCCACAAAGATTATCTCTCTTTCTCAACATATTCTAGCTTCTCCCTAAAAGTCTTCTCCCGTGTTCTAAGATTCTTAATCAAAGCATCATTATTCTCTACGTCACGCTCATTCAACTTAGTTTGCAATTTCAAGTTGGCATTTTTACCTTTACCGCTTTTGCATACAACTCACTAAAGGTAACTTGCAACTCTCCTAAATCAATATCCTCATCCCCACTAGCTTCACCCTCACTCACTTAGGATTCACACTTAACGGCTTCGAAAGTGTCATGCATATGAGAACCTTTATGAGAAGATTTATCGGCATCTCTCACATGACATGCCATGGATGCTACGAAGTTATTCTCAATGGGGGAACTCTCTTCCTCTCCTCATTCACTATTACTCAAGGTGGCATTTTATGCTATCATTTTCTTGCCCTCCTTCTTAAATCTAGTGTAACACTCAGTAACCTTATGACCATAAACTTCACACCCAAAACACCTATCCGACTCAACCCTCTTGGCATTATCACTCTTATCCTTAGGGGATGGATCTAGCTTGTTGTTCTTGAATTTCTCATCTTTCGATTGCTTTTAGAACTTCAAAAATTTTTGAACTTCTTTGCCAACAAGGCAACATCCTCAAAATTGGAATCAGAATCATCATCTAAAACTTTAGTTTCCTCCTTCCGGGCTTTCAAATCAATGCCCTTTCTTTCTTTGGCACTTGCTTGGAGATAAACATATCGAGTTCATAGGTTTGTAAGTCACCTAGAATCTCTTCCAGTTTCGTCGATTCAAGAATACCCAAGGAGTTCAAAACGATCACTTTTTCATCAAATCTACTCGGCAGCAACCTTAAGATTTTCTTTATGACTCGGTTGTCGGGTATTTTTTCTCCTAAGTTAAACGACAAGTTGGCAATATTTGACAATCTAGCATAAAACTCTTAATCGTCACAAACTATGTGGTGAGATTTTAAAGTTTAGACGCCCTAACCATGTTAGTGCCCTCGTGAGTAAGTGCAAGAATATCCCAAGCTTCTTTTCAAGTTTCACACGTCATGATTCTATTATATTTTTCCGGTGTGACATGTGAGGAAATAAAGTGAAGACCTTTAGAGTTGTAAAGTGCAAGTCTATGTTCGTCTTCAATCCATGACTCAACGGGTTTTAAAGTAATGGCCTCACTCGCTCATTTAACTAGTGTAGTCCAACCTTTTTCGGCCACTAACCACACATGATCATCAATTGATTTTAAAGAACTTCTCATTCGCATTTTGAATAACCATAGTTTGTGCCACCAAAAATAAGATCTCTAAAACTTTCATAGTTTTTGAAATTCATCCTTAAAAACACAAGGGATCAACACAATAAAAAATATGTTTCTATCTCTGATACTAATTTGTAGGCCTCTTTTTCTTTCGAATGTGTTTTAAGGATGTCAAATCAAACTTTCTTTTTGAAAAACCTTTCTCAAATTTTAAACCGCACGAAGTATGTGAACCAATTTTAGTTAAGCCCAATTTTATCTTATTTATTCCTAAACATGCATCTAGGTGATTACAACAAGTAAAATAAATAATTTCACAAAGGCGACGTTGGATGTATGAGAAAACCACTGAGGAAAAAAATCTCAGGTGACCCAAGCCAGACAATCACTATGATGTGGTATTAGAAAGTACATACGATAGACTTGCTCAATGACTCGATCCCCCACAAGTCTTGATTCTCCAATGATCCTTCAACCATTCCTCCAAACTGCCAACACAGAAGTCCTTCTACGATGCTCATCCATAACACGCGCATCCACGTATGTCTCGTTGTCAACCGCTGCAGCTTCGTAACGTTTATGATTTTAAACATGAACTCCTTCGCTTCTTCACCAAAAAGCCGAACGTTCAATGTGATGAACAAATTACAATGGTGCAAAAAAATATCACTATAGAATATGTGAATGAAAGTTCAGATCTTTAAACTCTAAGGATTTTTGTAGACTTTGAAAATCTTAGAAAACTTGTGCAAAAAACGTAATGTATGTAAACTATTTTTCTGGTTCTACAACTTACAAAATTTAGAGAGAAACACGCCTTAAATAATAAACTTAAGTTAGCGCATCGTTCGAACGAGATCAGCATATCGCTAGAATGAAATGGCCATGTCGCTCGAATGACATGTTCATCACTAAACATAAGAGTTTGATATATATACAACTCTAAACAATCCTCATCTCATAATAAACAAAGTTTACACATTTTAAAAACATTTTTTTTAATAAAAATAACATCTTAATAATTTTTTTTAGTCCCATAAACGTTGCGTTTTCATACCTGAGCGATCTCGAAATGCAATGAGGACGTGAAACGTGCACCAAATTAATCTCGACATGATAAATCTTTAAAGCTTGGCCATAATGTCTTCAATATACTTAATATCATATACTGTGTGGGTTCGTGACAATAAACAATCTATATATGACTCAAAAACATGTTTGTTTCGAGAATTAGTCAAATACTACAATGGGCTCAATTAGAAATTTTGTCCTTACAACAGTAACTTTGAAGTTAAGCTAAGGGCGACGACTCCGGTATAGCTCATCATTAACATCCCGCAAATGAACAAAATATAATTCAGTAGGGAGGGAAATTATTCTCTAGTAACCAATGACCGAGCTGCTGAGGGTGAGATATGTAGAAATTTTTCCAATGGTTCCCAAGGGACCAATAGAATTCGGGGATGGTCGTGCGCCACACTGTGATTTACCCCCAGCATAACACAAAACTCCTCATAATTCGGATAGACTTCGTCCAATACAAAACAAAAACATGATCCTCGGGGAACCAGAATCGTATCGTCGCCGTCAGCTTGTTCCAATTAATGGGTCGATTGCACTATAAGGAAATTCGATGCGGGTTGAAGGAATTGTAGTCCATAATGTATGAGAACATAACCTCTAAATTCTATAGGTAAAAGGCAAATTCAGAATTTATAGGAAGAGACATTTTGGAGGAAACAAAACGCAAAGGAAGAAATAAGTAAGAGGAAAAGGATATGAAGTGGTGACGAAAAACCCTCCACCTTACTCCCTTTAATACTAGAAAAACTTATCTAAAGACAAGGGTACTGGAAAATTACGATGAAACCCTACCTCATCAAGGATAATGTAGCTGAAGAAAGTGCAATTAAAGCCTTGGGGTGATTTGAAAAGACTAGCCTGTCGATAGGTAAGATAAGGGTATGCCGATCGGCATCCCCCCATTTTTAGGAAATTCCATATTTCCTTTTTTGTCAAAACTAGAAAATTCTATAAATATAATTTCTATGTAAGGGAATTCATAATTCTTCTCTCCTTACATTTAACTCCTCTTGTTTCAAAATAAATTCTCTATTTAAATAATTATAATCCTCTTTACGGTCTCAGCATACAAAGTAAAAAAATACATGTAGATTAAGTCATTAAAAGCAAAGATAAATAAATCAGACACCATTCATTGCATAAACATATATTGATGTCATTACATCTCTTTTGTAGAAAACAAAAAGAAAAAGGAAAACAACTGGACCCAACCCAATTTCCCACCCTTTTTCACTTTCTATCAACTTTCTCTTCTCTCTCTCTCTCTCTCTCTCTCTATATATATATATATATATATATATATGATCCCCCATCCTAGCGACGCACGTGCTTTCCCTGGTAACGAGTTGAGAAGCCTCTACTACCCGATCTAGACCCCTCCTTAAACAAAGTAAATGGAACCAAATAGGAAGAGGAGTTGCAGAAGCCACCAAGTCCAGGATGTCACTCAGTCTGGTCGGCGACACCCGGACGTGCTGCAAGAAAAATAAGAAAAATAAAATAAGTCAGTCTGAAGCAAAGAAAGAAACTGGAAAAGCAAAAGGCAAAGGACAAGGATATACCTTTGGTTGAAGGATGTTCTCCATCAGCCGCATCACCTTCGGGTCCATCGCATTGGGGCGATAAAGAATATGCACTGATCCTTCCCCAGGCCATCTAATAGTGTTAGAGGGAGGAGCAAGCCACAGAAATGAAACCTCTGACATCGCCGCCGCTGCTGACATCGACGCACCACCCGCACTATGGGCGGACCCCACTGGCTAAATCTTACCCCTGAATGAAGTTTTAGGAGATGGATGCATATTCACCACATCATGAATGCATGACGGCATCATCCAACTCATCATAAAGTCGAGGTAGTCATATGCCGTCACTGTGTCAGTGTACAGAGAATAGGGCTCACCAACCATCGCTGCTACCCGATTATCCTCCGACATCTCCTACACCTGACACATATATCTCAAGGACATTGATGGAGGGGTGACTAACACCTCGTCCTTCATAATTTTCCCGACTAATCTCTCCCCCAGATACAAGGAGTAGCCAAACTTATGCGCCAACAATCGGCGCATATGTGCATGCCTGTCGATCATCCTCGTATGCTGAATGTCATCCCCCACCGATAAAAGGTCACCTAAATTTTGCAAAGATAAAGTCAATACTTTCACAAAGTAAAATGCTAAAAATAAATATCAAAGGAAAAAAGAAGGAGTAACCCGAACACTCATTAGTTCATTGAAGACCTGAAGCACCGCCACCAAGGAAATGGAATACTGGTTGGACTTTTGCCACCGGTATATCTGGTAGAAGCCCCCCACCGAATCATCCTTCAAACCACCCAATGGGAATTAACAATTAAGCCCAATCATCTCATAAAACCTCGTCTACAAAAGGATAAGGGTCATCAATCAAAAGAAAGCAATCAAGGAAACAAAGAGGAAATAAAATGCATAAAGGAAAAGGCAAAAAGGAAAATACCTCCAAAAGATATGTGGCTCCAGTAAAAGTCTACCGGTAGCACGGGATGAAAGCATCCAAAGATGAATAAAGGGTCGACAAAGTCAGGCTCCCCCAGTCAAAAAGAGAGATATTAAAAAATACCCTCAAATATGGTAAAAACCATAAATTGATGACATCACCGCTTGACACCACCAGAAATCCTTCAAACAGCAAAAGAATAAATAAACGAGCCATATGATGAACCTGAATCCCATCAGTCTCATTGATCTAGCAGCTCAAAAGCATCTTTTAGAAAGTAGAAATACGGATCGAGTTACCATAAATTATCCACCCGACATCACTAAGCGCCGCCTCCACCACCACTAGCGTCACCCTCAGCGTGCGATCCACCTTTATCTGGGTCCCCTCATAGTCTAGCCCCAACAGCTATTATACATCGATGGGAGTCACTGTCATATCACAAAAACCTAAATGTACGGTGTGAGTAGTATTCCACCACCTATCCCCTAGAGAAAATAAAACAGTCATGAAATTTGGTGTCTCATCTAATGCCGATGCCAGACTACCAAAACTAGCCGAAGAAACCACCCAATGCACCACTGGAGGAAGGTGCTCCCACACGTCTTTAAATCTCGTCGTCCCCCGAGAGCGAAGACTCGACGCGACGATGTTAGTTTGTCAAAAGAAAACCTCTTGTCAAAAAAGAACGTGCAAAAAAAATGTGAAAATGAATACCAAGAGTCATGCGATACTAACATAACCATTAGGGTTCCTCATCATGGACGATCGATGATGCGCAGGCTGACACAGAAGAGTGTTCTCATTGGTGACAGGCTCAAACAAATCAAAGGCATCCTCATTGCCCAGCGCCAAGGGCACCATAGCCCGTCATTCTAAATTAGCCAAATCATTAACACCTAGCCACGAAATGTGTACATCATTGCTTGAAAAGACTGCCATTTTCTAAACACGAATGGAGAATAGACGCGGGAACAAATCACAGAAGAGTGAAGAAAAAAAGGAGAAGACTACATAGTGTGAAAAACGAGAACTCGCCCCTATTTATATAAGGCTAAGGGGTATGCCGATCGGCAATCCCTTCACAATAGCTGATCGACACTATCCTTTTCCCTTCCCTAGACAGTCCAAAAGACAGTGCCACTGCCGTTTGGCAACCCCCACCACTTGTCGGCCGACAAACCCCTAAAATTTCATACAAAAAATCTCAAAAATGCCATAAAATTCTTAAAATTTTCTAGAAAATTCCTAAAATTGGCAAATGAATTTCGGAACATTTCTTTGCCAAAAAAATCAATTTTCAAAATCCCAAATCCCCAATCGGATTAAATCCAACTTTTGTTCCCATCATTAAAATCCAAAAAAATTAGCTCACCCATTAGCGAAAAGTTGAGAAACTCATTTTCAACAAAAATTAAGTGCCTCCTCATCAAAGCTACCCATCTCCTCAAATTCTTGAAGTCTTTCCAAGAAGTTTCCAAAAACATTCCCCACTGGAATCCCAAAAAGCTAAAGTCATCAATTGTTTCCCCAACAGAACTTCCAAATCTAACTTTCGCTGTGGAGCTAAAAGGAAATTGAATATCTTTTTACGGCAGTGCCTCAGAGAAACATATGCCCTAGTGAAATACCAAAACCTCAAGTTACTAACTGATATACCCATATTTACCCCCTGACTGCCGGGATCAAGGCAACCCCTTCAGACGACCCTCCGAGGGGCCGACCCCTCATTTGGCTCCATATGACCCCTCCTGGACTCGGCCTTCAGCAGGACCCGGACGACCCTCCGAGGGGCCGACCCTTCAACAGGCCCCGGACGACCCTCCGAGGGGCCGACCCTTCAGCAGGCCCCGGACGACCCTCCGAGGGGCCGACCCTTTAGCAAGCCCCGGACGACCCTTCGAGGGGCCGACAGTACGAGGCTTAAATTGGACCATACTCACTGCCAGGGGGAACTTTGCCCTCGGCCTCATATCATAGGCCGAGGGTGACATCATCTTAGCGCGTGGTTTGGGAGACGCGTGGAACAGTGCGCGTGAGGCTCATATGACACGTGGCAGACCGTTATAACCGAATCACACCCTCACGTGAGGGAATATTATGCCATCATTTGGCATCTACAGGTGTCAACAGGGAATTGGTTAGATCATCATTCACATGCACCATGCTTACTTGGGGGGTACACTACACCCCCCAAGACTTATATATACTTGTCACCTACAACCCTACAGGGATGGATCCATGAACAGTAGCCCTAGCTAAAACTCTGCTTGTACACACACAGTAGAGAGAGAGAGGGTTATGTGCATTGTATCCAAGGCCATTAGTGCCCATACTTAGTGGATCACACACTCACAGTGGATGTAGGCCAAATTGGCTGAACCACTATACATCATTGTCTAATTTCCTCTTATACTCATCCCCTTCTTATGCACTTATACATCTCTATGGCTGCCATGGCTGCTACTGCTTGAGCTCACTATCACTTATCTGGTGGTGCTAAAATCTTAGCATCATCAGTTTGGCGCCGTCTGTGGGAACGAGAAGACATCTCTTCCTTTGTACAGCTTGACCTCACTGGGCACTCTGGTGGTGAACCAACACTCCCTCGGAGAGGAGGTGTTTCACCATTGAAAGAGACCCACTAAGGTTCCCAAGCTAACCAGTATTTTCTTCAGTTCAGCTCTTCATAGCTCAAGCACATGGCACCTGAGATGCCACCGCCACCACTTCCCCCGCCGGATGATGGGGGAAGACCCAGTTCCAGTCAGCCACCACCTCAGTCTGAGATGGCTGATGTGGCAGCAGCCCTAAAGTCTCTAGCAGACAGCCAGCGGATGATGCAGGAGCAGTTTACAGCTCTAAGTCAGAATATACTGAGACCACCAGGGGTCTCACCTGAGATGATTACTCCGGCAGCAGCTCCAGGACATCATGAGGCCAGGGGACCACCCCAGGCACCACATAAAGACCTGCCACCCCCTCAGCGGCGTAGGGATGTTGCTGACCCCCGGCGTTTACGCCTGGGGAGGCAAGGAAACCCTTGCCCCGAGGACAGGTATGATGATCTGGAGGAAGAAGAGGCTCCAGTAGAATGCTGGGAGCCATATGAGGTCTCCAACAATACAGTACGACCCCTCCAGGATAGTAGAGGAAAGTGCGGGAGACCAAACCCTGATGATCGCCCAAGAGGCTCTGCTTTTGACCGCCTGAGCAGGGGGTCGGCCTTCGAGAGGCTGGGCCCAGTGAATGACCTGCGAGACAAGTTGTCCAAGTCAAGAAGCGCAGCGAGATCTAGGAAAGAAGCAGAAGGCCGACCCCAAAGACGGGATGACGGCCAAAGGGAAGTAAATAGCCGACACAGGCCTGCCGTAGCGGAGCCCTCCATCCACCTCCGAGAGGCATCAGGGGATAACATCGGCCAGGCCGACCCTGTGTGGCCCTGGAATGACTCAATCCAGAGGTTAGAGGATAAGATTGGCGACATACTGAAGAGCCGGGACCCTCTTCAGAGGGGATACACCATGGGCTCACCCTTTGTGGCAAAGATAGTCAACTTCCCCACGCCATCGAAGTTCAAGCCTCCCGTGGTCACCCCAAGATACGATGGGAGCACCAACCCTGTCCACCACGTGGAAATGTATCAGTCGGCGGCAGACATATACTCTATCTCAGATGAGATGAGGTGTCGTGCCTTCTCTGGTACCTTGACAGGGGCTGCGCATGTCTGGTACACGTCTCTTCCAAAAAATTCTATTGGAAACTTTAAGCAGTTGGCAGACCTGTTCATCCATAATTTCTGCTTTGGGGTGAGGCCACAGAAGAAGACCACACACCTGCTCTATGTTAAGCAGGGAAAGAACGAGACTCTGAGAGACTACATAGCCAGATTCAATAAAGAGAAGCTGGAGGTGGAAGACTATGAGGAGAGCATAGCTATGACAGCCCTGATTGGAGGGCTCCAGAAGGGGAAGCTATTATGGAAGCTGGCCGAAGACCCTCCGAGGATGATGGCTGAGCTGTTGTCAACAGCAGGGAAGGTGATGAACGCCGAAGAGGCGATGGCCGCAAAACATGAAGACGAAAAAGGAGGTGCAAGTGGGAATAAATACCCCAAGAAGAACAAAGAGGGGAAGAAGAGGACCATGGATGATAAGTTCGCGGGGTACACCCCTCTGACGGTCAGCTGTGAACAGATCCTCAATGAGATAAAGAGTGACCGGACGCTGAAGTGGCCTGAGAAGCTGAGGGCAGCCCCCGGCAAGAGAAATAGGAACCTGTGGTGTGAATTTCACCAAGACCACGGCCACGTAACAGACAAATGCTTTGCTCTGAAAGATGAGATTGAGAAGATGCTGAAGGAAGGGAAGCTCAGAAAGTACGTCGATAAAGCCGACTTCAAGAGGGGCCGAGGGGACGACCCCAGAAAGAAGCGACTCGATGCCTGCAGAGAAGGTCCTCAAAAAAGAGGGGACGACCCCTCTGATGATGAGGACGACCCTGACCTTCCGCCGAGAGACGACCAAGGCCCTGTCAAGAGGCTCAATATGATCTCGCTCGGGGTGGGAATGATCTCCGGGGGTTTAGCAGGAGGAGGGTCTGAGGTCGCCGACAGGAAGGCCCATGTCGCTGAGGCTAAGGCAGTGATGAAGACGGTGCACTCAACCTCCGTAGAGGTCAAGTCAGAAAAAAGGAAGAAGGTTGATATGGACACTTTGATTGTGGGATTTTCAAGAATGGACTTCAAGGGCCTATTGGCCCCGCATGATGACCCTCTCGTCATCACCACCAGGGTGCACGGGTGCGAAGTGCCGAGGATCCTGGTGGATTGGGGCTCATCCGCAGATGTGATGTTTTGGCCATGCTTCAAGGCCTTGGGCCTCAGTCGTGCCAGACTTGTCCCATACCATCATCCATTGATTGGGTTCAGTGGGGAGAAGGTTCACCCTCTAGGAATATATGAGGCTGATGTCAGGATGGGGGACGAGTGGCCGAGATGGCTCACCAAGAGGGTCAGTTTCTTTGTGCTGGATGAGCATGTGTTTTCGGCATACAACATCATACTGGGACGTGTGGCCCTCAAGGGGTTTGAAGCTGTGCCGTCCACGGTCCACCAGATGGTTAAGTTCCCTACCCCTTATGGGGTGGGGGAAGTTCAGGGAGACCAGACGACAGCGAGAGAGTGCTACTACAACTCCGCTGAAGAAAGGGAGGCACACAAGAGGGCTACAGCCACTTACAACATTGATACCCTAGACCCCAGGGATGAGACGAAGCTCAAAAAAGGAGAGGCCGCTGAGGAGGTAGAACCCATCATCCTCGATGAGGATGACCCGGGAAAAACCGTCCAAGTTGGCAAATCTCTGAATCCCAGTATCAAGGAAGACCTCATCAAACTGTTGAGGAGAAGGCGAAGCGTCTTCGCGTGGAGTCATGTAGATATGCCGGGGATCGACCCTGAAATCATGTGCCACAAGCTCAATGTGGTAGAGGGAGTGAAGCCGGTAAAGCAGAAAAGGAGGATTTACTCTAGAGAGAAGTACGAAGTCATCAGGGATGAGGTCAAAAAATTAGAAGACGCTGAATTTATCAGAGAGGTCATCTACCCTGGATGGTTGTCCAATGCAGTCATTATCCCAAAGGCCAACGGGAAGTGGCGAATGTGCGTGGACTTCACAGACCTCAACAAGCATTGTCCCAAAGACAGCTTCCCTCTCCCCCGCATCGACCAGATGGTAGACGCTACCGCAGGCCATGAGCTCATGAGTTTCATGGATGCCTACTCAGGGTATAATCAGATTTTCATGAACCCTGAGGACTCGGAGAGGACCGCCTTCATCACTGACAAGGGGACATACTGTTACAGGGTCATGCCCTTTGGCCTAAAAAATGCGGGGGCAACGTACCAGCGCCTCGTAAACAAAATGTTCGAAGACCAAATTGGGAAGTCTATGGAGGTTTACGTAGATGACATGCTGACTAAGAGTCTGAAGGCAGAGGATCATGTGGCAGACCTGGAAAGGACCTTTAATACAATGGACAAATACAAAATGAAGCTCAATCCGGCCAAGTGTGTCTTCGGGGTCGGAGCGGGGAAGTTCTTGGGGTTCATTGTCAATCAAAGAGGCATCGAGGCCAATCCTGAAAAGATAAAGGCCCTTATTGAGATGAAGACCCCCAAGTCCATTAAAGACGTTCAGAGGCTCACGGGGAGAGTGGCTGCCTTGAACAGATTTGTGTCAAGGGCTACAGACAGGTGTCTACCATTCTTCAAGATCCTCAGGAAAGCCTTTGAATGGAGCGAAGAGTGTGATGAGGCTTTCAAGCAGCTGAAATCATACTTAGGGTCTCCCTTGCTGCTGTCACGACCCGTGCAGGGTGAACGACTGTACGTGTACCTTGCTGTCTCAGAATCCGCTATCAGTGCAGCAATCGTAAGAGACGAAGATGGGATACAGAAGCCCGTCTATTTCAACAGCAAGGCACTCCAGGGGGCAGAGCAGAGATACCCGAGGATGGAGAAGTTGGCCTATGCCTTGATCCATGCCTCAAGGAAGATGAAACCATACTTCCAGTCCCATACTATGGTCATCCTTACTGACTCTCCTCTTAGGCAGGTCCTACACAAGCCTGAAAAATCAGGAAGGCTAATGACCTGGGCTATAGAGTTGGGGGAATTTGACATTGTGTATCAGCCCAAGACAGCCATTAAGGGGCAAGCCTTGGCAGACTTCGTGGCTGAGTTCACATATGAAGAAGATGAGGCCGAGGGTGAGACCCTCGGGAAGGCAGATACAGAAGACACACCCGCAGAAATGGCTGAGACGAGCACCGCTAGAAGGAAAGTGACTGAAAACGAAGAGGGAAGATACATCTTTAGACAGGGGTCCTTCTCTGAGGGAAATTTTTCTGAAGGAAAGACTCCGTGGAGCCTCTTCGTTGACGGGTCCTCCTGTGATAGCGGAAGTGGTGCTGGACTGATACTATCAGCACCCGATGACACAGACGTCGAGTACGCCCTGAGGTTCAATTTCAAAGCCTCCAACAATGAGGCTGAGTATGAGGCTTTGATAGCTGGCCTCTCCTTGGCCAAATCCCTTAGTGTCAGCCAAATTTTGGTTCACAGTGATTCAAGGCTGGTGGTGAATTAGATACTAGGAGCCTATGAGGCCAAAGACGAGAGGATGGCTAGGTATCTTGATCAGGTGAGGTCATTGCTGAAAAACTTCAAAGAAGTGAAATTCAAGAGGATACCTAGGCTCGACAATGGCCGTGCTGACGCCCTTGCAAGGTTGGCCTCAGCTACTAGGACAGACATAAGGAGGACAGTCCCGGTAGAAATCTTGCTTCGACCAACTATAGAAGACTACGAGGGAACACTTTGCATTTGCATGAATGTTTCTCAAGAACCTTCATGGATGGATCCTCTGATCAGATACATTAAAGGAGGAGAGATGCCAGAAGCAAGTCAAGAGAGGAAGAAGCTGAGGCACAGGGCTGCAAAGTTCGCTGTCATCGGAGACACGCTGTATAAAAAGGGGTTTCTGCTCCCCTTACTTAGGTGTGTACATCCCTCAGAGGTCCCTTCCATTTTGCAAGACGTGCATGAAGGGTCGTGTTCAAGCCATATTGGGGGTAGATCCTTGGCAAAGAGGGTGATCACCCAAGGCTACTGGTGGCCGACCTTAGGAAAAGATGCTGCCGCATATGTTAAAAAGTGTGATAAATGCCAAAGATTTGCTACCATCCTTCATCAACCTCACCAGCCTCTCACATCCATTACATCCCCATGGACGTTTGCAATATGGGGGATTAATCTGGTAGGACCCTTACCGAGAGCAGTCAATAACTATCGGTTCCTCATCGTAGCAATTGACTACTTTTCAAAATGGGTAGAGGCCGAGCCGATGGTCACGATCACTGAGCAGAAGACCTTCCAGTTCATCTGGAAGAATGTGATATGCAGATATGGTCTACCCAACACCCTCATCTCGGATAACGGGACCCAGTTCAAGAATGCCTCTTTACAGAAGTACTGTGAGAGGGTAAGTATCAAACAATTTTTCTCCACCCCAGGCCGACCTCAGGCCAATGGGCAAACCGAAGTTACGAACAGGACAATACTAGATGGGATTAAGAAGAGGCTTGAGGAGGCAAAAGGAAGATGGGTCGAGGAGTTATATGCGGTGTTGTGGGCATACAGGACGACAGTAAGGACTCCTACCGGGGAGACCCCATTCATGTTAGCTTATGGATCAGAAGCAGTCATCCCCACCGAAGTGGAGTTTCCTACTCATAGGGTCCAAATGTATGATCCCCAGGGGAATATGGAAGAGAGAAGACTTGACCTATACCTGATTGAGGAAAGAAGGGAGGATGCTGAGATAAGGCAAGCTTCCTACCAGCAGAGGACCGCAAAGTTTTACAACCAAAGGGTGAAACAGAGGCCTATCGCAGTGGGAGACTTGGTTCTTAAAAAGACTTGGCAGAAACCCAACAAGCTCCATCCTAATTGGCATGGCCCATATAGGGTCATCGATGAAGTTGTCCCAGGGACCTACAGGCTAGAAAACTTAGAGGGGGAACCTTTTTCAAACCCCTGGAATGCAGATCATTTGAAGAAATACTATCAGTAGTGTTGTAAGGTCTTGAAAGGCCATAATTGTAATTGGGGTTGCTCCAACAGAACACTTGGAAAATGAATGAGAAATATCAGTGTTTCCTTCATCCTATTGTCAGTCCTAGCATGCATGGGAAGTTGAACCCTCGGCTATAATGGGGACCAGTGGAGGGGACGACCCCTCCACTCTCCTCAAAAAAGACGAGGGAAGACTAAATTAAAATCCATTAATTTGGTTAGTTGAACCCTCGGCTATAATGGGGACCAGTGGAGAGGACGACCCCTCCACTCTCCTCAAAAAAGACGAGGGAAGACTAAATTAAAATCCATTAATTTGGTTAGTTGAACCCTCGGCTATAATGGGGACCAGTGGAGGGGACGACCCCTCCACTCTCCTCAAAAAAGACGAGGGAAGACTATATTAAAATCCATTAATTTGGTTAGTTGAACCCTCGGCTATAATGGGGACCAGTGGAGGGGACGACCCCTCCACTCTCCTCAAAAAAGACGAGGGAAGACTATATTAAAATCCATTAATTTGGTTAGTTGAACCCTCGGCTATAATGGGGACCAGTGGAGGGGACGACCCCTCCACTCTCCTCAAAAAAGACGAGGGAAGACTAAATTAAAATCCATTAATTTGGTTAGTTGAACCCTCGGCTATAATGGGGACCAGTGGAGGGGACGACCCCTCCACTCTCCTCAAAAAAGACGAGGGAAGACTAAATTAAAATCCATTAATTTGGTTAGTTGAACCCTCGGCCATAATGGGGACCAGTGGAGGGGACGACCCCTCCACTCTCCTCAAAAAAGACGAGGGAAGACTAAATTAAAATCCATTAATTTGGTTAGTTGAACCCTCGGCTATAATGGGGACCAGTGGAGGGGACGACCCCTCCACTCTCCTCAAAAAAGACGAGGGAAGACTAAATTAAAATCCATTAATTTGGTTAGTTGAACCCTCGGCTATAATGAGGACAAGTGGAGGGGACGACCTCTCCACTCCCCTCAAAAAGACGAGGGTGGACTTGATTTAAAACACCATAATTTGGTGGTAAACACCCTCGGCTATGAAGAGGGCAAATGGGGGAGACGACCCCATTTACCCTCAAAATGACGAGGGAGGAGTTGGTAATATTGTTAATTTCTAAGCATCACAAAGTAAAGACAGGAATAGAAGACAGTGATTATATTACAAATAAGGGAAATGTTTGATCAACAAAAATACAAAAAAATGTTACAAGAAGAGGGTGTGGGCTACAGACAGCCACCCTATTGAGCACACTCAGAGGGCACATCGATTACAGGGGTCTCGTCTACGACCACTAGAGGCTGATCCTCAGATGTGCCGGTACCCTCAACGTGGACTTGGGATTCAACCTGTGCCAAGGCCTCAGCAATTAAGGGGTCATCTAGCTGGACGGCTTCAAGGGAGGGGCGGATAGTCGTCACTACATCAGCAAATTTTAGGACGACCCACCGACAGGCCGTCCTAATTCCCCTCTCAAGATACTCAAGGCCGAAGCCTTGAAACTCGTCTAAAACCTTATAGGCCTCAACAGCATCGGCCCCGGCCTTCCTTACTGCACCCTCAAGCTCAGTCTTGAAGTGAGCCCCCAGGTTATTCAAGGCCGCATCCTTGTCTTTAATAAGGTCGTCCTTAGCCTTCAGGTCTGCCTCATGCTGCGTCTGTAGCTCATTCAAGACCCTGGTATGCTCAACCCTCATACCCTCCAGCTCAGCTCTTGCAGTACCCAGCTCAGCCTTTGCAGTATCCAGTTCAGTCTGTAGAAGAGCCTCGTGCTGAATGGCCCTGTCAGCCTCTTGAAATTTCAGCTGATTCTCGGCCATCCATTTTGTAGCCGACGCCCAGGCACAAATAGACTGCACAAGAACAAGCAAACATTAAGAGGCCGAGGAAACAGATTGACAAAAAATTAACTGAGGAAGTACGGTAGAAACAAATACCTGGGCCATGGTATGCAGACCGTAATCATACACCTTGGCAGGAGGCATCTTCGACAAAAAGTCGTAGTCAGAGGCCGAAGGAGCAGAAAACATGGAGACCTTGGCCGCCCTTAAGTTGGTTATGAGGGAAGAAGGGTCAGACTTCAAGGATGCTAAATTTTGAGACCAAAATGCCCCCATACTGGAGGCAGACCCCTCAGACACTTCTGCCCTCGCCCTCGTCCGTGCATCAGGACGAGAGCCCTCAGGAGCTTCAGGCTGCTTCCTTTTCCGACTATCCACGGTCGGCTCTACCAGCCTCGGCCCCTCGGACGTTGACTTCCTCTGGGCTTGCTGAGGCTCCTTCCCTTTCTTTTTGCCAAGACCGGACAACAAGCTGGGGGCAGTCATCTCCCACAATTGGTCAGAAATGTTCGCAGGACGACCTGAAAAGAAGGAAATATGTCAGAAAGATACAGAGGCAAAGAGGGAACACTTAGAAGGAATCATAATGCGAAAATGGAAAAACACTCACATAATTCTGTTAGAGGGCCGACCCTCAGGCCAGCTTCTCTGAGGTGATGAGGGGTCATTAGATCTTCAAATTTTGGAAGTCCACCCTCTTTCCCCTGGTCCCTCAGATAGTCAACAATCACCCTCTCTTCCTGACTTAATCCAGGGTCAGACCGTGCCCTCATGGAAGGTTTGGACCATACCTGGGAAACCCTCGGACTATCTTCAAGAGGATCAACCCCAGAGAGGAACTCCCAGTCCCCAGAGATGAAGAAATACCTCTTCTTCCAGTCATGATTTGAGGTCTGGGCTACATGAAGGATCTTCTTGTCAGACTTCCTGGCCCCTAAGTGGTAGTAACCAGGCTGCTTGGACGATGAGGTAATGTTATAACAACCTATGAATAAGTCTGCTGAGGGCTCATCTGTGAAGACACTCTTCCAAAGAGATATATAGCCAAGAATTGCCCTCCAAGAGTTGGGGGGGAGCTGAGAGGGGGAAACCCCAAGGGCAGACAGGATCTCAACAATGGTAGGATGCAGAGGGAACCTAACACCTACCCTAAGCATCTGCTCGTAAACAGCAACCTCCCCCTCGTCTCCCTGATAAACTCGCTCATCGGGGTTGGGAACCCTCATAGTCACAGAGGACTTTATGCCGAACTGATGCCTCCACAGCAAGAGGTCACGATCCTTCACAGTGGAAACATAAGCAGAGGCGTGAGAAGTGTCAATGGGATCATCATCAGAGTCCTCAGCATAACCCTCAGCCTCCTGTCTCTCGTCCTCTTCACCTCTTGGGGGCGAACCGTGAAAAGTCATTTGAAATGCATGGAGGGATAGGGCCGTCACAGGGACAACCTCAGAGGGTCCCACACCCTCGGCCTGATGGTCCTGGGCGTACTCAGACGATCCTCTCCTTCCAGAGGGACCAGCACCTGCAGGTGAAGACGCACGCTCGTCCATACCACCCTCAAACGTCTGACTGTCGGATGGACGATAGGACGACCCTTGTGGCTCAGAGGGAAGAATTTTCTTCAAGGGGAGGGGAAAGATGGGTCGTACCCAAATGGGGTCGTCCCGTCGTCTCCTCTCCTCCTCTTCCTCTATGCGCCTGATCTCTATGAAGAACTTCTCCCTCAAGGATGGAAACTCGTCTGCTAAATCGTAAAGCCTCCTAAGCATTAAGGGGGAGACTTAACACTTGAGATGATTTTACTAATCTAACCACAAACAAACTCCAATTGACCAACCTATGACTTTTGGATCTAAAACTGGGAATATGAAAGGTTTGTCCAAGAACACTCAAGAACAGTCGAAGTCGTTCGCCGAAAAAGATGCCAGAAAAATGCGAGAAAAACCAGAAAAATGCTAAAAGGGGTTCGACCCCAACACACAAAGGAAATGGAAGAACTAGAGGAGAGTTCAGGCAAAGAAGAGTACCTGGAAACAAGAGCAACGGCTGAGTGAAGAGCGATGGAGAAATCAGCAAAGAAACGGCTATGGAGTTAGCTGGAATTGTAGAGAGAGAAAGTAAGGGCGCGAAGATAAAGAAGAAGCTAGAAGGGGAAAAGGATTTGAAAATCCTTTTAATATCTTTGCTAATTAAGGGGGCTCACTTCCCAAAGCAAAACACAGCCCACGAGGAGGATATCATTAGGGCACAAAGCCCAAGCATAGTACAGCCGCCTTACCTAGGGAACTGGAGATGACAGTGGGCAACCGCCCAAGTGTCACCTCATCTTGACAGGCATCCCTCATCTCACTGACCATACATCCGCCTCAAAAGAAACACTATCCCTCAGCCATCTCAACAACATCAATGGCTAAGGGCTGGGGGGTGATTGATATACCCATATTTACCCCCTGACTGCCGGGATCAAGGCAACCCCTTCAGACGACCCTCCGAGGGGCCGACCCCTCATTTGGCTCCATATGACCCCTCCTGGACTCGGCCTTCAGCAGGACCCGGACGACCCTCCGAGGGGCCGACCCTTCAACAGGCCCCGGACGACCCTCCGAGGGGCCGACCCTTCAGCAGGCCCCGGACGACCCTCCGAGGGACCGACCCTTTAGCAGGCCCCGGACGACCCTTCGAGGGGCCGACAGTACGAGGCTTAAATTGGACCATACTCACTGCCAGGGGGAACTTTGCCCTCGGCCTCATATCATAGGCCGAGGGTGACATCATCTTAGCGCGTGGTTTGGGAGACGCGTGGAACAGTGCGCGTGAGGCTCATATGACACGTGGCAGACCGTTATAACCGAATCACACCCTCACGTGAGGGAATATTATGCCATCATTTGGCATCTACAGGTGTCAACAGGGAATTGGTTAGATCATCATTCACATGCACCATGCTTACTTGGGGGGTACACTACACCCCCCAAGACTTATATATACTTGTCACCTACAACCCTACAGGGATGGATCCATGAACAGTAGCCCTAGCTAAAACTCTGCTTGTACACACACAGTAGAGAGAGAGAGGGTTATGTGCATTGTATCCAAGGCCATTAGTGCCCATACTTAGTGGATCACACACTCACAGTGGATGTAGGCCAAATTGGCTGAACCACTATACATCATTGTCTAATTTCCTCTTATACTCATCCCCTTCTTATGCACTTATACATCTCTATGGCTGCCATGGCTGCTACTGCTTGAGCTCACTATCACTTATCTGGTGGTGCTAAAATCTTAGCATCATCACTAACTGTTTCCCCAAAATGGAATTTCAAGACTAAGGTTTTCAGCTCCTCTCAATAGGACATAATCCCCAGACAAATGTATATTCCGAAGTAAAGTGTACAAAATTCAAGATACCCCTGGAAAGTTATCAAACTTAAGGTCCTCAGAATTGACCTCAACCCTCAGAATTGATCGCCCCCAACTGAAGGTCCTCTTAATTGATCTCAACCCTTAGAATTGGTCCCCGTAACTTAAGGTCCTAAGAATTGACCTCGACCCTCAGAATTGGTCTCTTTTGACTTAAGGCACTCAGAATTGACCGCGACCCTCAAAATTGGTCACCCCAACTTAAGGTCCTCAGAATTGACCTCGACCCTCAAAATTGGTTGTTCCCAACTTAAGGTCCTCAAAATTGACCTAGACCCTCAGAATTGGTTGCTCTCCAACTTAAGGTCCTCAGAATTGACCTAGACCCTCAGAATTGGCCACTCCTAACTTAAGGTCCTCAGAATTAACCTCGGCCCTCAGAATTGGTCCCCCATATCTTAGGTCCTCAGAATTGACCTCGACCCTCAAAATTAATCGCTCCCCACTTAAGGTCCTCAGAATTGACCTCAAACCTCAGAATTGGTCGCTCCCAACTTAAGGTACTCAGAATTGACCTCTACCCTTAGAATTGGTCGCCACAACTTAAGGTCTTTAGAATTGACATTGAACCATAATAATTGGTCGCTCTGCAAGTTAAGGTCCTCAGAATTGTCCTCGACCCTCAGAATTGGTCGCTCCATATTTAAGATTCTCAGAATTGACCTCGACCCTTAGAATTGGTCGTTCTAACTTAAGGTCTTTAGAATGGACCTCGACCCTTCTTTAGGTACTAAGAATTGACCTTAGTACACATAATCGACCATCCCTAGCATTACCTTAGGTCATCAAAAATGGCCTCGGCCCTTTGAATCAGTCATCATTATCCCTTTAAGTCCACAGAATTGACCTCCTTCCCAAAACATCATGTGGTTTCTATTCGGCATATTTCACTTCTTCCAAGCTCATCTGTCGAGGGGATCTGTAGACATCACATTTTCAGACCCCCTAAGTCTCTCCTTAATTCCCTAACACCTCCTCAATTCACTACAACACTTAGGTCATACTCCTAGTACCGATTTAGAGGCCACCAATCGCTTTAGGGGCCCATTTCACTCCGTCAACTCCTTCGTTAGAGAGAAATATCAATGAATCCTTGAAGGGCTCAAAATCCCCTTTCCAAATATCTGTTTCGTGTGCAAATCGGCATAACGGTTCAAGCAAATGGACCGTTTTACTATCAAAAACCAATATGGATGCCATTAGGCACTCTCGGGCATTGATTTGACCCCAATCAGCTCTATTATCAGAGAAAAAGCTCAATGAATATTCTAAGGTCACTAAAACCCTTTCTAATGGTCTTCCACGTGCACAAAAAGGCATAACCATTCGAACGAATGATCTATTTTCCCCCGAAAATTGATTCGCTCTCCACTAAGTGCTCTTGGGCTCCGTTTGACCAAATTTAACTCTTCACTTAAATTAGACTGAATGAGTATTTTAAGGGCACTGAATACCCTTTCCAACGATCTAACCCGTGTCCAAATCATCCTTATAGTACGGACAAACAACCCATTTCACTCTGAAATGTCATCGGGCGCCTCTGGGCCCCGAATGACCAAAGTCAACTTTCCTAATCGAGTGAAGCTTTTAGGAATGTTGAAGTTCCTCACATAACCTTACAATTTGGATGAACGATCCACTACCGTTCGATGATCTCCCGCCCAAAGGACCCAATAGCACTTTCGAGCCCCGTTTGACCCAAAGTCAACTCTTGGACCCGGGAGTGATCCAAAGGAATCTTGAAGTCTCTGAATTACCTTTCTAACGGTATGCCCCATGCATAATTTGGATTAACGAAGTCATTTTTCTAGAAAAATCTACACAAGGCTGTCGATTGGCAGGTCCATTTCCCTACTAATCGATAGTGTGTCTAGGGACCCTACTAATTAGCAGGGCTAGGGGTATGCCGATTGTAAGTCTACCTACCCTATAAAAGGAGGGCATGATCTCACTCTCAAGGAACACCTCAGATCCATCAATATTAGTGATCTTAGCAATATTGTCTTGTAATCAGTGAAGTTTCCTTTAGTGAAATTCCTTCCCATATTTCATTCCAATCATTTTCATAGAAAATTTAGCAAAATATCTTTCCCTCTCATCCTACGTTCATCCCAACATTCAAGGGATTTCATCAAGAATCAAGATCAAGTCTTAATTCTCCAAAGAAGGTCCAAATATCCTCCTCTCTCTCTAAATTCTTTATTTTTTCATTAGTTACATAAATTCTAATATAGTTTTTTACTTTAGTTTGTACACATTAATGCTTAGTACTTTATTATTTATATTGCACATACTTTATTTTCTATAAAAATAAATAAAGAAAAAAAGGGTTACGCCTATAAATTTCAACAAAATTATTCACCATAATTTCTCAAAACTAAAAATACACTTTCTACACACACACATATAACAAACTCCCGTTTGGATTCTATGGGATAACCCCCACCCTTGTACCGCATGTGAACAACGTGGACTTTGATGCCTTTATAGGAAACGTAGGCATATAGGGATAAAACTTGAGACTCGAGTCCAATTTTTCAATTTTTCAATTTTTCTATCTTCATGTTTACATCCTTTTTATTTATATATTACTCTATGTATCATAATTGTGATTCATATTTGCATTCCATCTAACGAATATTATCATTTCATTGTAACGATCAATATCTCAATAAGCGCTCACATCATACTTTCTATTGTTATTTTGGTAACATTCCTTTGAATGGCCTCATTTTGTCTTTTACATGATATGAGTTAAGTGATTCCAATCTCCATTTATATAAACACGCGTACACACTTCACGAAGAAATTAAGGAAAATAGTAACAAAAGCCCATGAGAGACTGAAATGGTGGGATGGGTTCCTAACACCTTCCCATTCCGTAACTTATCCCTCGAACCACTGAACTATTGGTTTCGTAAGCATCAGTTTGTCTTTAATGTTGCCCTCTCGAGGTGGCGACATGTTCTTTTGCCTATTTTGTGAAAAATAGGATGGCGTCTCCATCTCTTTATATCACCCCACATCGACAATGGCCCAAGTGCTCCTAAAAAAATAGCGTGAGACCTTCTCTCCCTTTTTTGAATTCGTGCGCGTGAGAGACAGAACCCCGAGACGGGAGGAAAAGAGCTAAAAAGGAAGCGATGGCCACAAATGGCTTTTGATATTCTTGATGGTTCATATTCTTTAGGTTGGTCATCCAGTTGTCCAACCAACTGCCTCGAGAGTCGACCACGTAAGTATTTACTACGAAGATTGCCACGTAGGAGAGCGGGTGTCTATTTCTCATTAGTTCACGTAGGGGAGTAAATTTTATAATCAATAAAAGCCTCTAATGCTTGATGATTTGGTGAAAGGAAGGAGTAGTTATTCCAAAGAGTTACGTCTGTACATAATGAATGAGGTTATTGGCCTTCTACAACACGTGTGGAGTGTCTCTTAATAATTATAATGCATATGATCCTTCATCTTCTTGACGACTTACCTTATGGAGTTGATCGATTGGTGTGTCGACCAATTAGGTCTGGAGTAGACCAAGTTCTAGGTTGTCTACTTAGGAGGAAAAATGTCCTAATGTTATTTGTTCATCCGATACCATTTGATGTCATCAATTCTACTTTCTATAATGTGCCCATTGGAATTTATTAGCAACATATGACAGGTGTTCTTGCATCATCAATCCATGTAGCACGAATAATTTAACCCAAAAAAATCTCCCCTTGCTCCATTCTTGAAGATTTATTGAAAGGAGAGACTATGAGATATTAATAATTTCTTGGCCTTTAAGTATACTAGTGGTCGGTAGCCGAATTACTGGACTTTGTAAAATATTTCACTGGATGGCGTTCTTGTGGCTAGTTTAAAAGATTATGAATTACCACAATTTACTCTGGTTTCTCTGCCCTTGATGTAACTCTTGCTGGGATAAAGTTGAGGAAAAATGCCCCAGGAAATGACTCATAAGAGCTTTGTCATTTCCTTATAATGATTGTTTCTTCTTTTGTACTATCCTGTTAAAGACATTGGTGTTAGAATAATTAGTCGATTTTTATTTAAGCTTGTGATTAATTTTTAATCACCTTACTGACTAGGTAATCCGTGCAGACTTGTTAGTCGGGTCAGTGATGATTGTAATGACTTAAGTTCTACTAATATTGTTCTTAGATAAAACAGTAAATAGTTAAGAGTCCTAATTACTCTAGTCTTCACCTTTTTGAGTCCCAAGACTCATGTTTTGATTCACACAACTTTTCATAACTTTGTGAATCCTTTTTAACCCAAGATCACAACCTTGTGTTTGTTCAACCCTTGTGGAGAAGTCGTCCTCCTTCTTCATTGCTGCTCACCTAGAGTTCCCGAGGGAGATTCTAGCCGACGACACCGAAACCGACGCCTGCGGGTATTTCTGTGTCACTCGTATTTTACATTGTAATCAGTGTAATTGTATTTTACAAATTATAGTGAAAAATAAACGGTTTTGCCCCTTTGGGGGATTTTTCCTCATATGTGTGTGTTTGAATGTTCTTGCATGTTCTACATCTTCTTCAATCACACCTAGTTGCATGTTTAGGATTTAATTGGATAAAACTGAGTTTAAATATATAATTTCTTAATTTGAACGCAAGCGCAACTCTTTCAAATTGGTATCAGAGCCAGTTACACAATTTTACCATGTAATTTTCTGCAAAATTTTTCTAAGGTATCAATTTTCTGAAAAAATTGATTTTTGAAAACAATTGTGTTCATAATGGAGAAGTTATATAATAAAATGCCAATTTTTGATGAGACAAACTATGCATATTGGAAAGCCCGCATGAGATCTGCATTAAAAGCCATTGATGAACGTGTCTGGATTTTGGTTGAAAGAGTGTGGACACCTCCTTCTGTCACTCTTGAAAACGTGACCAATTTAAAACCTGTTACTACATGGACTGAAGAAGAATTTAAATGGTCATCTTTTAATTCTAAGGGTTTAAGTGCTATTTATGGGTCTGTCACACCTGATGAGTTCAAACGCATAATGACGTGCACCACATCAAAAGAGGCATGGGATTTTTTGCAACTTACCCATGAAGGAACTAATGCTGTGTGATCATGCTTAGATTCAGCACCACCAGATAAGTGATGATGAGCTCAAACAGTAGTAGCCATGGCAGCCATGGAGATATGTATGTACAAGTATATAGAAGGAGGTGAGTATAAGAGGAATAAGACTGATGTATAGTGGTTCAGCCAATTGGGCCTACATCCACTGTGAGTGTGTGATCCACTAAATATGGGCACTAATGGCCTTGGATACAATGCACATAAGCTCACTTTCTCTCTCTACTGTGTGTATAAGCAGAGTTTTATCTAGGGTCACAATTATTTTTTGATCCCCCTGTAAGGTTGTAGGTGACAAGTATATATAGGTCTTGGGGGGTGTAGTGTACCCCCCAAGCATGCATGGTGCATGTGAATGATGATCCAGCCAATCCCCTGCTGACACCTGTTGATGCCACCTGTGATTAATGATGACATAATATTCCCTCACATGAGGGGGTGATATTGTTATAACGGTCTTACACGTGCCCTGTAAGCCTCATGTGCATTGTTCTACGCGTCTCCCAAGCCACACGCTGTGATGATGTCACCCTCGGCCTATGATATGAGGCCGAGGGCAAAGTTCCTTCTGATAGTGAGCCTGGCCCAATTTAGGCCTCGTACTGTCGTACCCTCGAAGGGTCGTCTGGGCTTGATGAGGGGTTGACCCTCTGAGGGGTCGTTTGGGGCCTAATGAAGGGTCGGCCCCCTGAGGGGTCGTCTGGGGCGTGATGAAGGGTCGGCCCCCTAAGGGGTCGTCTGGTGCCTGATGAAGGGTCGTCTTGTATTGGCTGAGAGATCAATCTCGCCTCGTCTAAGTGGAGTGCACCCTCAGCCTAGCCGAGGGTATATATGGGTATATCAATCACCCCCCAGCCCTTAGCCATCGATGTTGTTTGAGATGGCTGAGGGATAGTGTTGCCTTTGAGATGCGTGCATGGTCAGTTAGATGAATGACACCTGTCCAGCTGATGTGACACCGGTCAAATTTTTATCCAATGTCATTCCAGTTTTCTAGGCGTGGCGGCTGCACACTACTTGGGACTTTGTGCCCTAATGATGCCCTCCTCGTGGGCTGTGCTCTGCCTTGGTTAATGGGCCCACTCATTAGCAAGGTATTTAAACAGATTTTTTGAAGTTATCCCTTTCTTCTTCTTCTTCGTACCTGAACTCTCTCTCTCTAGCTTCGAATCAGCTTTCTAGCCATTTCTGCAATTTCAACGTTTTGATTTTGGCAGTCTTGCTATTTCTTCTCAGGTAATCCCTCTGCCCTAGTGCCCTATTTATCTTCATTTTTGTTTGCTTTCTTGTTTAAGACTCGTAGGGTTGGATTTTCCTTAGGCTGTTTCATAACTTTTCCGGCTTCTTCTCCAGCGGCTGGTTCTTGAGTGTTCTTGATTAAAACCCTTGATTTCTTTTGTTTCAATCTAAAAGTTTAGTTTAGTCAATTGCCAACTTTTTTGTAGTTAGGTGAGCCAAATTCTTCTAAGTATAGGGTCTCCCTCTTAATGCTTAGGAGGCTTTACAATTTAGCTGAGGAATTCCCTTCCCTGGGAGAGAAGTTATTTGTTGAGATCAGACGAGTAGAGGAAGAGGAGGAGAGAAGACGAGGGGCTGACCCTAATTGGGTACGACCCATTTTTCCCATTCCTCTAGCCACAATAAAACCATCTGAGTCTTGTGGGTCGTCCTGTCATCCAGCCGAGAGTCATTCAAAAGAGATGGATGAGAGAGCGTCGTCACCAATTAGCACTGGGCCTTTCGGGAGGAGAGAGATGTTTGATCTAAGCCCAAGACGATAGGCCGAGGATGTGGTCCCTTCTGATGCTGTTCCTGTGACAACTTTATCCCGTCATGCCTTCCAGATGGCTTTTCCTTATGGTCCTCTAATAAGTGCTGAGGCCGAGGGGGAGGGGACTCAGGATGATGGTGAGGACTCAGACGCTGACCCAGTTGACACCTCTCTTGCCTCGGCTTATGTTTCTTCTGTCAGGGATCGTGACCTCCTACTGTGGAGGCATACATTTGGTGTGCCCCCAACATAAGTATGAGGGTCCTCTCTGAGTCTGAGAAAGTCTTTGAGGGTGAAGAGGGAGAGGTTGTAGTATATGAACAGATATTAAAGGTCGGTGTTAGGTTCCCTCTGCACCCTGCCATAGTTAATATACTGTCAGCCCTCGGCGTTTCCCCCTCTCAGCTTCCTCCTAATTCCTGAAGGACGATCCTCGGCTACATCTCCTTGTGGAAGAATGCTTTCACTGACGAGCCTTCAGCCGACGTGTTTTTGACCTGTTATAATATCACTTCCTCGTCTAAACAGCTTGGGTACTATCACCTGGGGGCGAGGAGGTCTGATAAAAAAAATTTCCACGTGGCACAAACCTCCAACCACGATTAGAAGAAGAGATTTTTCTTCGTTTCTGGAGAATGGGAATTTGCCGCTGAGGCTCAACATTTGGACGATGGTCCGAGGGTTCCAAGAAGATGGTTTAACCCCTCGATGAAGGCTAGGTCAGATCCTGGACTTAGTCTGGATGAGAAGGACATAGTTGAGTATCTGAGGGAACGAGGGAAAGTGGGTGAACTTGCAAAGTTTGAAGATCTGATGACCCCTCGGTTCCTCAAGGAAGCTGGTTTGAGGGTTGGCCCCCTGACAGGGCTATGTGAGTTATATTATTTTTTGCCCAATCTTTGACTTTTTTCAAGTATTTCATCCTTGCCCCTGCATTTTTCTGATGTATCGTCTTCTTTTCAGGTCGTCTTGCAGGTATATCTGACCATCTTTGGGAAATGACTGCCCCGAGCTTACTATCTGGTCTGGGCAAGAAAAAAGGCAAGGAGCCTCAGCAAGCTCCGAGGCAGACAAAGACCATGGGGCCGACGGATGTTGAGCTGTCCATCGACAGGGAAAAGTAGAAAGAGCCAGAAGTCCCCGTTGACCCTTGGCCAGATTCTAGGATGAGGGCGAGGGTGGAGGCGTCTGAGGGGACCGCCTCTTCTTCTAGTATGGGGGCCTTTTGGTCCTAAAACTTGGCATTTTTTAAGGCCGAGCCGTCTTCTCTGATTGCCAATCTGAGGGCGACCAAGGCGTCTATGTTTTCTGCCCTCTCGGCTGCCGACTATGAATTCTTATCCAAGATGCCCCCAGAGAAGGTGTATGACTATGGTCTGCACACTCTAGCTCAGGTACTTGTTCTTACTTCATTTCCTTAATTGAATTCTTTCACAAACTGTTTCTTTTTCTTATGCAGTCTGTCTGTGCCTTCACCTCAGCCACTAAGTGGATGGCTGAGAACCAACAAAAATTCCATGAAGCTGAGAGGGCTATTCATCATGAGGCTGATCTGCAGTCAGAGCTTGAGACTGCAAGGGCTAATTTGGAGAGTGCCAGGACTGAGCATGCAAGGATCCTAGACGAGCTGACGAAGCAGCATGATGCAAACCTGGAGGCCAAGGACTTGCTTCTTAAAGAGAAGGATGAGGCATTGACCAACCTGAGGGCTCAATTCAAGACTAAGCTATCTGAGGCCGTGAAGAAGGCAGAGGCCGAGGCTGTGGAGGCCTACAAACTCTTAGATGAGTTTCAAGGCTTCGGTCTCGAATACTTGGAGAGGGGGATCAGGACGACTTATCGGTGGGTTGTCCTCAAGTTTGGTGATGTCGTCTCTTCAATCCGTCCCTCTCTTGAGGCAGTTCAATTGGACGACCCATTAATTGTTGAGGCCTTAGCCCACGTGGAGTCCCAAGTGCACGTTGAGGGTATCGACACGTCTAAGGATCAGCCTGTCTTGGTCGTTGAGGAGACTTCTCTTATCGATGTTGAGGCCCTGCCCTCTGATGATGCTCAAAAGGGTGGATGTTTGTAGCCAATACCCTCTTTATGTACCCCATTTTTGTACCTTATTTTTCTGGAACAAACATCATTTTGTAATACTTCATTTATAATATCATCTCTCTTGTTGTCTTCCATACTTGTCTCTTGTGCGATTTTTATTGTGAATTTTTCATATTAACAATATCACTAGCCCCCTCCCTCGTCTTTCTTGAGGGTAAAGGAAGGGTCATCCCCGCCCTTGACCCTTATTATAGCCGAGGGTGGTTTCACACCAACTCAATGATGTTTCAAATTAAGTTCCCCCTCGTCTTTCTTGAGGGCAAAGCTGGGGTCGTCCCCACCATTGACCCTCATTATAGACGAGGGTTGTTTTTACCAAATTAATGGTTTTTACGTGTCCTTCCTCGTCTTTCTTGAGAGAAAAGGTGGGGTCGTTCCCACCATTGACCCTCATTATAGTCGAGGGTTGTTTTTACCAAATTAATGGGTTTTAAGTCCTCCCTCGTCTTTCTTGAGGGCAAAGGTGGGGTTGTCCCCACCGTTGACCCTCATTATAGCCGAGGGTTGTTTTTACCAAATTAATGGTTTTTACGTGTCCTTCCTCGTCTTTCTTGAGAGCAAAGGTGGGGTCATCCCCACCATTGACCCTCATTATAGCCGAGGGTTGTTTTTACCAAATTAATGGTTTTTAAGTCCTCCCTCGTCTTTCTTGAACCATTGACCCTCATCATAGCCGAGAGTTGTTTTTACCAAATTAATGGTTCTTAAGTCCTCCCTCGTCTTTCTTGAGGGCAGAGGTGGGGTCGTCCCCACCATTGACCCTCATTATAGCCTAGGGTGGCTATCCAAAGATGATCCCAACCTTACTAGAACTGACAAATGCAAGATGAGGGGAAACACTGATATTTCTGATTATCATTCCAAGTGTTCTGTTGGAGAAACACCCATTACAATTGTGGTCCGATAGGACATTACAACACAATTGATAGTATTTTCTTCAAATGATCTGCATTCCAGGGGTTGGAAAAGTGTTCCCCTTCTAGGTTTTCTATTCTATAGGTCCCTGGGAGTATTTCATCGATGACCCTATATGGGCCATACCAATTCGGGTGGATCTTGTTGGTCTTTTGCCAAGTCTTTTTGAGGACTAAGTCCCCCACTGCAATTGGCCTCTGCTTCACCCTTTAGTTGTAAAACCTTGCAGTCCTCTGCTGATAAGAATCTTTCCTTATCTCGGCGTCTTCCCTCCTTTCCGCAATCAGATCTAGGTTGAGTCTCCTCTCTTTCATATTTCTCTGGGGGACATACATTTGGACCCTATGAGTAGGAAACCCAATATCAGTGGGGATGACGGCCTCCGAGCCAAAAGCCAGCATGAACGGGGTTTCTCTGGTAGAGGTATTTGACGTTGTCATGTAGGCCCATAGTACAGCATATAAGTCCTCAGCCCATCTTCCTTTTTCCTCTTCAACTCTCTTCTTGATCCCGTCTAGGATCGTCCTGTTTGTAACTTCCATTTGTCCATTAGCCTGAGGTCGGCCAGAGGTAGAGAAGAATTGTTTGATACTCACCCTTTCACAGTACTTCTCTAGAGATGTATTCTTGAATTGAGTCCCGTTATCTGAGATGAGGGTGTTGGGGAGACCATATCTGCATATAATATTTTTCCAGATGAACTGGAAGGTCTTCTGCTCGGTAATCGTGACCATTGGCTATGCCTCCACCCATTTTGAAAAATAGTCAATGGCCACGATGAGGAACCGATAGTTATTGATGACCCTAGGTAAGGGGCATACTAGGTCGATCCCCCACACGACAAATGGCTATGGGGATGTAATGGAGGTAAGAGGCTGATGGGGCTGGTGGCAAATCTTGACATTTATCACACTTTTTTACATATGTTGTGGCATCCTTCCCCAAGGTCGGCCACCAGTACCCCTGGGTGACCACCCTCTTCACCAGTGACCTGCCTCCAATGTGGCTTGAACATGATCCTTCATGCACGTCTCGCAAAATGGATGGGACTTCAGATGGGTGCACACACCTAAGTAAGGGGAGAAAAAACCCCTTTTTCTACAAGGTGTCCCCGATGACAGTGAACTTTGCAGCTCTGTATCTCAACTTCTTCCTTTCTTACCTTGCTTTTGGAATCTCCCCCTATTTAATGTATCTGATTAGAGGGTCCATCCATAAAGCTTCCTTAGAAATATTTGGGCAAGTGTTAAGTGTTCCCTCAGCACTATAGTTGGTCAAAGTAAAATTTCCACTGGGACTGTCCTCCTGATATCTGTCCTAGTCGCCGAGGCCAGCCTAGCAAGGGCATCAGCTCGACCATTGTCAAGCCTAGGTATCCTCTTCAATATTACTTCTCTGAAGCTCTTCAATAGCAACCTCACCTTTTCAAGGTACTTGGCCATCCGCTCGTCTTTGGCCTCGTAGGCTCCTAGTATCTGATTTACTACTAGCCTTAAATCACAATGGACCAAAATCTGGCCGACACTAAGAGACTTGGCTAAGGAGAGTCCTGCTATCAAGGCCTCATATTCGGACTCATTGTTGTAGGCTTTGAAGTTGAACCTCAGGGCGTACTCAATGTATGTGCTATCGGGTACTGATATCAGTCCATCCCCACTTCCGTTATCGCAGGAGGACCCATCAACGAAGAGGCTCCACATAGCCTGTTCTTTTGAGAAACTTCCCTCAGTGAGGGACCCCTGTCTAAAGAGATATCTTCCCTCTTCATTTTCGGCCACTTTTCTTCTAGCGGTGCTGGTCTCAGCCCTATCTGCGGGTGTAACGGTGAGTCTGCTTTGTAGGGTATTTGTCTTCCCTAGGCTCTCCTCTTCAGCTTCATCATCTTCCCAAGTAAATTCAGCCATGAAATCTTCCAATGCTTGCCCTTTAATGGCCTTCCTGGGTTGATACACAATGTCAAATTCCCCCAACTCTATAGCCCAGGCCATTAGTCTCCCTGATTTTTCTGGCTTGTGCAAGACCTTCCTAAGAGGAGAGTTAGTGAGGATGACCATTGCATGGGACTGGAAGTATGGCTTCATCTTTCTTGATGCATGGATCAAGGCATAGGCTAACTTCTCCATCCTTGGATATTTTTGCTCTGCCCCCTCAAGTGCCTTACTGTTGAAATACACAGGATTCTGTACCTCATCTTCGTCTCTCACAATGGCTGCACTAATGGCTGATTCAGAGACAGCTAAGTACACACGTAGCTATTCACCCTGTAGTGGCCGGGACAACAGCAAGGGAGACCCCAGGTATGACTTTAACTCCCTGAAAGCCTCATCACACTCTTTTCTCCATTCGAAGACCTTTCTGAGAATTTTGAAGAACGACAAACACTTGTCTGTGGCTCTGGATACGAACCTATTCAAAGCGGCCACTCGCCCCGTGAACCTATGAATGTCTTTAATGGTCTTGGGGGTATTCATCTCCAGGAGGGCCTTTATTTTCTCAGGGTTGGCCTCAATGCCTCTTTGATTCACGATAACCCCCAAGAATTTCCCTTCTCCAACCCCGAAGACACACTTGTCCGGGTTAAGCTTTATCCGATACTTGTCCATCATGTTAAATGTCCTCTTAAGGTCAGCCACATAATCCTCTGCTTTCAAACTCTTAGTCAGCATGTCATCTACATAGACCTCCATAGACTTCCCAATTTGGTCTTCAAACATTTTATTTACAAGGCGCTGATACGTTTCCCCTGCATTCTTTAGGCCAAAGGGCATGACCCTATAACAGTATGTCCCCTTTTCGGTAATGAAGGCTATTTTCTCCGAGTCTTCAGGGTCCATGAAGATCTGGTTGTACCCTGAATAGTCATCCATGAAGCTCATGAGCTCATAGCCTGCGGTAGCGTATACCATCTGGTTAATGCGGGGGAGAGGGAAGCTGTCTTTGGGACAATGCTTGTTGAGGTCGGTGAAGTCCACACACATTCTCCACTTCCCGTTGGCCTTTGGGACAATGACTACATTGGACAGCCATTCAGGGTAGATGACCTCTCTGATAAACTCGGCATCTTCTAATTTTTTGACCTCATCCCTTATGACCTCATACTTCTCTCTAGAGTAAATCCTCATCTTCTTCTTTACCGGCTTTGCACCCTCTACCAAGTTGAGCTTGTGGTACATGATTTCAGGGTCGATCCCCGGCATATCTGCATGACTCCATGCAAAGACGCTCTGTCTTCTCCTCAACAGTTTAATGAGGTCTTCCTTGATATTTGGCTTCAGAGACTTACCGACTTGGACGGTTTTTTCCGGGTCATCCTCATTGAGGATGATGGATTCTACCTCTTTCGCGGCCTCTCCTTTCTTCAGATTCGTCTCGTCTCTGGGGTCTAGGATATCAATGTTATAAGTGGTTGTAGCCTTCTTATGTACCTCTCTTTCTTCAGCGGAGTTGTAATAACACTCCCGCGCAGTTGTCGGGTCCCCCTGAACTTCCCCCACCCCGTAAGGGGTTAGAAATTTAATCATCTGATGGATCGTAGACGTCACAGCTTCAAACCCCTTGAGGGCTACCCGCCCCAATATAATATTATAGATCGAAAAGACATGTTCATCCATCACAAAGAAGCTGACCTTCTTGGTAAGCCATCTCGGCCACTCATCTCCCATCCTGACATCGACCTCATACACTCCAAGGGGATGAACCTTTTCTCCACTGAACCCAATCAATGGGTGATGGTATGGGATGAGTCTAGCACGGCTGAGACCCAAGGCTTTGAAGCATGGCCAAAACATCACATCTGCAGAGCTACCCCCGTCTACCAAGATCCTAGGAACCTCACATCCATGTACCCTGGTAGTGATGACGAAGGGGTCATCATGTGGGGCTAAGAGGCCTTTAAAGTCCATTCTTGAGAATCCCACTATTAGAGTGTCCATGTCGACCTTTTTTCTCTTTTCTGATTTTGCCTTCGGAGAGGTTGAGTGTACTGCCTTCGTCACTGCCTTTGCTTCAGCCACGTGGTCCTTCCTATCTGCGACCTCTGACCCTCCTCCTGCCAGTACTCCAGAGATCATCCCCATACCGAGAGAGATCATATTAAGTCTCTTGACAGGGCCGTGGTCGTCTCTTGGAGGGAGGTCAGGGTAGTCCTCCTCATCAGAAGGGTCGTCCCCTCTTTTTGGAGGATCTTCTCGGCATGCATCACCTCGCTTTTTCTAGGGTCGTCCCCTTGGACCCTCTTAAAGGCACTCTTATCAACGTACTTCCTTAGCTTCCCCTCTTTTAACATTCTTTCAATCTCGTCCTTCAGATCGAAGCATTTGTCTGTCACGTGGCCATGGTCTTAGTGAAATTCGCACCACAAGTTTTTGTTCCTCTTGTTGGGGGATGCCCTCAACTTATCAGGCCACTTCAGGGATCGATCACTCTTTATCTCATTGATAATGTGTTCACGGCTGACCGTTAGAGGGGTGTAATTAGCGAATTTGTCATCCGTATACCTCTTCTTCCCCTCTTTGTTCTTCTTGGGGTACTTACCCCCACTAGTGCCTCCTTTTTCACTTCATATTTTTCAGCCATCGCCTCTTCGACGTTCATCACCTTCCCTGCTGTCGATAACAATTCCTCCATCGTCCTCGGAGGGTCTTCAGCAAGCTTCCATAGCAACTTTCCCTTCTGGAGTCCTCCAATGAGGGCGGTCATGGCTATGCTCTCCTCATAGTCTTCCACCTCTAACTTTTCTTTATTGAATCTAGCTATGTAGTCTCTTAGACTCTCATTCTTCCCCTGCTTAACATAGAGTAGGTGTGTGGTCTTCTTCTGTGGCCTCACCCCAAAGCAAAAGTTGTGGATGAACCGGTCTGCCAACTGCTTAAAGTTTTCAATGGAGTTTTTTGGAAGAGACATATACCAGACATGTGCATCCCCAGTTAGAGTACCAGAGAAGGCACGACACCTAATCTCATCTGAGATAGAGTATATATCTGCCGATGATTGATACATCTCAATATGGTGGACTGGGTTGGTACTCCCGTCATATCTTGGGGTGACCGCAGGTGGCTTGAACTTTGATAGCGTAGGGAAGTGGCAATCTTCTCCACAAAGGGTGAGCCTATGGAGTATCCTCTCTGAAGAGGGTCCCAGCTCTTTAGTATATCATCGATCTTATCCTCCAGTCAATGGATCAAGTCATTCCAGGGCCTCGTAGGGTCGGCTTGGCCGATGTTATCCCCTACCGCCTTTTTGAGGTGGACAGAGGGTTCTGCTGCGGCAGGCCTGTGTCGACTGTTTACTTCCCCCTGACCGTCGTCCCATCGTTGGGGTCGGCCCCCATGGGGTTGGCTATTTTATGCCTCCCTTTTGGACCTCGTAGCACTCCTTGATTTGGATAATTTTTCCCGCAGGTCATTTACTGGGCCCAGTCTCTCAAAGGCCGACCCTCGGCTCAGGCGATCAAAAGCAGAGCCTCTCGAGAGATCGTCAAGATTTTGCCTTCCACACTTCCCTCTTCTCTCCTGGAGAGGCCGTACAGTATTATTGGAGACCTCGTACATCTCCGAGCATTCTATGGGGGCCTCCTCCCCCTCCAAATCACCATACATGTCCTCAGGGCAAGGGTTTCCTTACCTCCCCAGGCTTAGACGCTGAGGGTCAGCAACATCCCTCCGTCGCTGAGGGGGTGGCAGGTATTTGCATGGTTCCTGGGGTGGTCCCCTGGCCTCATGCTACCCTGGTGCCGTTGCCGAAGTAATCATCTCAGGTGAGACCCCTGGTGGTCTTAGTATGTTCTGGCTTAGAGCTATGAACTGCTCCTGCATGATCCGCTGGCTTGCTGCCAGATACTTCAAGGCTACCGCCACATCAACCATCTCAGACTGAGGTGGTGGCTGATTGGAACTAGGTCCTACTCCACTATCCGGTGGAGGAAGTGGTGGTGGTGGCATCTCCGGCACCATGTGTTTGAGCTATGAAAAGTTGAACTGAAGGAAAGACTGGTGAGCTTGAGAACCTTAATGGGTCTCTTTCAATGGTGAAACATCTCCACACAGGGGGAGAACTGGCTCACCACCAGAGTGCCCAGTGAAGTCAAGCTGTACAAAGGAAGAGATGTCTTCTCGTTCCCACAGATGGCGTCAAACTGATGATGCTTAGATTCAGCACCACCAGATAAGTGATGATGAGCTCAAACAGTAGTATCCATGGCAACCATGGAGATATGTATGTATAAGAATATAGAAGGAGGTGAGTATAAGAGGAATAAGACTGATGTATAGTGGTTCGGCCAATTGGGCCTACATCCATTGTGAGTGTGTGATCCACTAAATATGGGCACTAATGGCCTTGGATACAATGCACATGTTGATACCAAATTTAGTCTGCTGACGTGGATTAATTATATGGAGACACGTGTCAATCTACATGGCACTTACAAGCATTTTTGAACAACACCTTGACGACGAGGAACTCAAACTCCCCGATCAACTCAGACGCTCCGAGCAACAAGTGCTCCCCGAGGAACATTATTGCACCAAGCAACTCATAAGTACCGAGCTACTCATGCGGTCCGAGCTGCATCTCGTACAGAGCATTAATATTAGGATAACTAATAGATTGACTGCACATTGAATGCTTATTATCATACAGATGTACACGCCGGTTGGACAACTGTGTATTATCCTTTCACATGTACTCCCTCAGGGCTATAAATACATTGTATCATCCTCATTGTAAGGGGACTCGGAATTTCTTGGTTAAAACTGTAATCGAGAATTCCCAAACAGTCAACAATAACAAAAACAGTGGACGTAGGCCATTCTTATAAGGCTGAACCACTTTAAAATTTTGTTGTCTTATTCATTTTTATTTGTAATTGAATAATTAAAGATAGTCTAATTTTTTACATCAACAGATTGGCGCCGTCTGTGGGAAACGACTGTAATTATCATTTTTTCACAAAAATAATTTATCATCAATGGCTGACAATCCTGAATCCAACAATCAAAACGCTGGAAATCCTCCAAATCCATCTACTCCACCAAACGTCCAAAATCTAACAGGAATAGTGGCTAATCTAGCCCAAGGTCAGACAGCCATGCAAGAAACTATACGACAACTCATGCAGACTATCCAAGGTGGAGCGTCGATCCATTCAGGACAACGAAGTGATCAAAGAAACTTTTGTTTACCTTCTTCACGTGATAGGCATATCGATTCATATCGCACTGAGAGATCTGATGATTTTTCTTATCAACCGGGCCGAACTTCATCAGTACGAGCCACAGATACTAAACAAAACATCACTCTATCTCCAGAAAGGACTAGTGCATTGGAGAGATTAAGTAGGGCTTACCCTTTTGATCGATTGGGACCTAGAAGGAATAGAAGTCCTCCTAGGACTGTGTCGAGGAACTTTCGACAACCATCCGACCTAAGAGAGGGTTCTGCCCAATCACGACCAACTGCTCGTCATGAAAGATCCCACGAAGCGAATTCAACACAATCAGTTGCTCGAACCAACAGGCCCGAGGAGGGAAATGATGCGTGTAAAGGCTCTATTCAGAGGTTGGAGGATAGATTAGGGAAAATAGCTAAGGCCAAGAATCCTCTACAAAGAACTTTTGTCCAAGGGACACCTTTTGTCCAGGCAATTGTGGATTTTCCCACACCATCAAAGTTCAAAGCACCTTTTGTGACTCCTAACTATGATGGAAAAACTGACCCTGTCCTTAATATAGAACAATACCAAGCTACTGCTGACATCTATGCTATGCCAGATGAGATGAGATGTAGGGCATTCTCGGGAACTCTTACCGGATCTGCTCAAATATGGTACAATAATCTTCCTCGGGGTAAGATTTCAACTTTCTTTCAACTGGCCGAGCTCTTCATTGGAAACTTCTGTTTTGGAGAAAAACCAGTTAAACAAGTTGAAGAGCAACTTAATAGGTGCTTTTAACTTGCTTCCCAATAATGAGAAACTGCTTTGTTAAGTGTTAGATAAAAAGCAAGTGAGAGCACCAGGTATTATATAACTTGTTTCAATAACGAGAAACTCGAAGTTATTGATTATGAGGAAAAGATAACGATTACTGCTCTAATGAGTGGGCTGCTTCCCAACAAGTTGTACTACACTTTGGCCAAAGATCCACCCAGAACCATGTCAGAACTGATGGAAAAAGCGGCCAAGATCATGAATGCCAAGGAGGCTATGGATGCGAAGAAGAATATGGATACCAAAGAGACCAAGGTGGAGGTTGATAAAGCTAAAAAGAAAGAGCATAAGAACAATGGTGGTGACAAACAGTCAAAAACAAAGCCATCATGGGAGTTATTGAAGAAATTTAAAAATTATACTCCTTTGAAGGTAGACATCAACCACGTTCTAGAAGAAATCAAGAACAACGAGGAGTTAAACTGGCCAGAGAAAATGAAGTCAGACCCTGACCAGAGGAATAAGGCCAAATATTACGAGTTTCACAAAGATCATGGCCACACGACCAAAAATTGCATAGCTCTTCAGAATGAGATCGAAGCACTCATTAGATGAGGAAAGCTGGCAAAGTATGTTGATTGTAGAAATGAAAGAAAAAGCAGCGACCAAGCAAGACAAAGGTCTAGATCTCCTCGTCGAGGAGTGGAGAACAAGAAAAGAGACCATAAAGATGATCCATAAGACGACCCCGATCTCCCCAAAAGACCAAGGCAGCCAGAACGTGAGGTATTTTCAATACATTTTGGATCATTTGATTGTAATGTTATTACAGGTGGAGATGCAGGAGGTGGAGACCTTACTGCAGAAAGAAAATCTTACCTCAATGAGGCTCAAGCTTGTTCATATATTCAACGAATAAACTTAATTGAAGATGATCGCCCGAGGAAGGTCAACAAAGAAAAACTGGCCATCGGTTTCTCAAAGAACGACCTCGCAGGTGTGTTGTATCCTCATGATGACCTACTGGTGGTCAAAATGAGAATGAAGGAAGTGATGATCTCGAGAGTACTGGTTAATAATGGTAGCTCGACTGATATTATGTTCTACTCGTGCTTCGACAGCTTAAATCTAAAGTTATCTCAGTTGGAGTCTTATCGCAGGCCCCTCCTCGAGTTTTCTGGCGAGAAAGTCTTTTCACTTGGGACGATCAAGTTGGATATGTTCATCGGTACATGGCCTTCTTGTCGAATAGAAAGAGTATGTTTCTTTGTGATGGATAAGAATGTCTAATCAGCTTACAATATCATCACGGGAAGGGTAGGATTGAAGAAGTTCGAAGCAGTACCATCTACTGTACATCAATGCCTGAAATTTCCAACCAATTTTGGAGTGGAAGTTGTGAAGGGTGACCAAAAAGTAGCTCGGGAATGTTACTACTCATCTGCCGAGAAAGAAGAACTGGAAGAATCTAGGAAAAAGACTACTACCTACCAAGTAGATGAAGGTGCAGAGATTGAAACATTGGATCCTAGAGATGAGTCGCAGCTCGTGAAAGGTCAGGTGGTGGAAGCTACTGAAAATATCATTCTGGACGACGAGCATCCAGAATGAACAACTCAAATAGGTTCGTCGTTAGATGCCTCACTAAAACAGGAGTTGATAGTTTTCCTAAAAAGCAGAAAATAAACTTTTGCTTGGAGTCATGACGATATGCCAGGAATAGACCCAAATTTCTTATGTCACGAGCTCAATGTGAATAAGGAGATCAAGCCGGTGAAGCAGAGAAGAAGAGTGTTCAGCCCCGAGAAGAACCAAGCTATACAAGAGGAGGTCGAGAAGCTCCAGAAAGCTTGCTTTATTGATGATGGTAAATATCCAGACTAGTTAGTAAATGTGGTGATGGTGAAGAATAAGAACAACAAATGGAGGATGTGTGTAGACTTCACCGACCTCAACAAAGCATGCCCAAAGGATCATTTTCCCTTTCCCCGAATTGATCAATTAGTGGATGATACCTCGGGACACGAGCTGCTGAGCTTCATGGATGCTTATTCTGGTTACAACCAGATTAAAATGAAACCTGAAGACAGGGAGAGTACCTCTATCATTACCCCTATGCCTTTTGGTTTGAAAAATGCAGGTGCAACATATCAGCGGCTGATGAATAAAGTGTTTGCAGAACAAATCAGTTGCAATATGGAAGTATATGTTGATGATATGATGACGAAGAGCAAGAAAGCTGCTGACCATCTAACTGATTTAAGCCAAATCTTTGATCAATTAGATAAATATCAAATGAATTTAAACCCGACCAAGTGCATATTCGGAGTACGAGAAGGCATATTTCTCAGGTATATTGTCAATCAACGAGGCATTGAAGCAAACCCTGAAAATATCAAGGCTCTATTGGGACAACGATCTCCAACGACGAAGAAAGAAGTGCAGAGTCTTACAGGGCGAGTAGCACCACTTAACAGATTTGTATCACGAGCAACTGATAGATGCCTCCCATTCTTCAAAATGCTCCGAAAGACTTTCGAATGGAATGATGAATGCGAGAAGGCTTTTCAAGAATTGAAGAAATACTTGGGAGTACCTCCACTGTTGTCCAGGCCAGTGATGGGAGAAAGATTGTACTTGTATTTGGCAGTGTCGGAGAATGCAGTTAGTTCGACATTGATAAGAATAGAAGATGGAGTGCAAAAACTGATCTATTACACTAGCAAGGCCTTCCAAGGAGCAGAGATCAGATATCCAAGACTGGAAAAGTTGGCATTAGCATTGATCGAGACAAGTAGGAGAATGAGGTCGTACTTCCAAGCTCATACCATAGTTGTGTATACTGATATGCCATTAAGGCAAGCTCTTCATAAACCAAAAAAATCAGGGAGATTGATGTACTGGGCAGTAGAACTTGGTGAATATGACATAGTTAATGAGCCTAGATTGTGGCTAAAAGGGAAAGCAGTAGCAAATTTTATAGCAGAGTTCACCTATCCTGATACCTCCGAGGAGCAAAAATTACACACCGACCAACCTGTGGATGTTGCAGGATCATCAAATTTAAACCCCGATCAACTTAAGGTGGTCGGTGAGCAAGAGAAGATGGTCAACGAGCAGCAAGAAGTGACAGAGGAGGATCAAAGGAAGCAACAAATATTCCACCGAGGAACTCTGTCCGATCAAAAATTTGAAGACGGGGTACCTATATGGAATCTATATGAAGATGGATCTTCGTGTACTACAGGTTGTGGAGCAGGGATTGTTTTGAACAGCCCATACGAGGTCGATGTGGAGTATGCTTTGCACTTCCAATTCAAGGCTTTTAATAATGAGGCTGAGTATGAAGTTATGATTGCAGGTCTTAGTTTAGCAAAAACTATGGGGGCAGAGCAGATCGTCGTATTCAGTGATTCACAACTAATCATGAATCAATATTGGGGGTATACGCAGCCAAAGGAGAATTAATGATCAAGTATCACAAAAAAGCAATGGAGATTTTATCACGTCTGATGGCAGTGCAGACAATTAGAATACCAAGATTGGAGAATGCAAGAGCAGATGCCTTAGCTCGGTTAGCCTCAACAACACGCACCGAGCTACGAAGAACAATTCTAATAGAAATCTTGGCTAGTCAGAGCATAGATGAAGACCTGATGACGAACTTTATTACCCTTGGTTTAGAACCATCTTGGATGGATCCCATCATGTCATATATTGAAGAAGGGGTTTTGCCAACTGATAAACTCGCAGCCAAGAAACTGAAGTTTAAAGTTACTCGTTATGTACTGGCTAATGGCATTCTATATAGATGAGGAATCATAACAGGTTTGCAGAGATGTGTCCATCCCTCCAAGGTAACAGACTTGATTGAAGAGGTACATGAAGGGTCTTGTGGAGCCCATGTAGCAGGTCGGACGCTTTTGCAAAGAATAATGACACAAGGATACTATTGGACAACGATGAGGGCTCATTGCATAGCCTATGCCAAAAAATGTGACAAATGTCAACGCTTCTCCTCTATCAGAAGAACTCCCCAAACATTGTTGACACCCATTACTTCCCCTTAGCCATTTGCCACGGGGGGAATTGACTTGGTCGGGCCACTTCCAACGACCAGAGGAAGATTTAAATATCTCGTCGTCACAGTGGATTACTTTACTAAGTGGGTGGAAGTCGAGCCTCTTGTCGACATGACGTACGAAAAGGTGTACCAATTTATTTGGAAGAATATCATTTGTAGATATGGTCTTCCTCATGCATTCATCACCGACCATGGAACACAATTTGACAACAAAGAGTTCACTGCATATTGTCATCAGTTGAACATATTGAAAACCCACTCTGCACCAGGACATCCCCAGAGAAATGGGCAAACTGAAGTGACGAACAGAACGCTGTTAAATGTCTTGAATAAAAGATTAAATGATGCAAAGGCAAATTGGATCAACGAGATACATTCTATACTGTGGGCTTATCGTACTACTCCCCGAGAAGTAACGGGAGAATCTCCATATATGCTAGATTTTGGAAGTGAAGCTGTTATACCTCCCGAGCTGGGCCTCCCAACACACAGAGTGCTGAATTTCAATTCCCCTGTCAGCAACTTGATGAGAAGGTTAGACTTTGACATGCTCGAGGAAGTTAGAGAATAAGCAGCAATCAGAAATGTTGCATACCAACAACGGACATCTCTGTTCTACAACAGAAGAGTAAATAAATGTGATTTGAAAGCAGGGGACTATGTGCTGAAGAAAGTAATTCAAAAGCATAATAAACTGGAAGCTAACTGGCATGGGCCCTACAGAGTAACAGAGGTTGTTCGACCAGGGACATATAGGATTGAAACTTTAGAAGGGGAGTAGTTTAAGAATGCATGGAATGCAGAGCATCTTCGCAAATATTATCAGTAGTTGGGGATTACTATATAATGCAGTTTTCTTCAATATAAATAAAAGTTGTGGATGTTTTGCCGAATTCTCTCCTTTTGTTGAATTTTTTTCGGAGTACTAGTGCTACACACTACGTGTCAAGCCCAGAAATACCAACTCCGGTTGGTTGGGAAGAAAATCCACCAACATAGTTGGTCGGGAATAAAAATTTCCCAAAAATACCAACTCCGGGTCGTTGGGAAGAAAATCCACCAACTAAGGTTGGTCGGGAATAAAAAAATTCCCAGAAATACCAACTCCGGTTGGTTGGGAAGAAAATCCACCAACTAAGGTTAGTCGGGAATAAAAAATTTCCCAGAAATACCAACTCTGGTTGGTTGGGAAGAAAATCCACCAACTAAGGTTGATCGGGAATAAAAAATTTCCCAGAAATACCAACTCCAGTTGGTTGGGAAGAAAATCCACCAACATAGTTGGTCGGGAATAAAAAATTTCCCAGAAATACCAACTCCGGTTGGTTGGGAAGAAAATCCACCAACTAAGGTTGGTCAGGAATAAAAACTTTCCCAGAAATACCAACTCCGGTTGGTTGGGAAGAAAATCCACCAACTAAGGTTGGTCGGGAATAAAAAAAATTCCCAGAAATACCAACTCCGGTTGGTTGGGAAGAAAATCCACCAACATAGTTGGTCGGGAATAAAAAATTTCCCAGAAATACCAACTCCGGTTGGTTTGGAAGAAAATCCACTAACTAAGGTTGGTCGGGAATAAAAAATTTCCCAGAAATACCAACTCCAGTTGGTTGGGAAGAAAATCCACCAACATAGTTGGTCGAGAATAAAAAATTTACCAACTAAGGTTGGTCGGGAACAAAAACCACTAACTCCGGTTGGTCGAAAACATTTGGTTAAACAAATGAAAGTCATTTCAGGACTTAAAATTAAAAAGTGATAAATTTCTTGATACTTATGGCATTTTAAACTACCAAAATAGTTGGTCAAAAAATGAAATATCACCAACTCTGGTTGGTCGTCAGATGATTATCATCAATTCAGGATAGTCAACAATAAGTTTTCACCAACTTTAGTTGGTCGACAATTTAAAGTAACACAAAATATTTCTATCTTTTTAACAGATATACATGCACATTCATTAGTAAATAAAAAGAAATGTTTTACCAAATATTGACAAGACATTGACAATCAAGATTTGCAAAGAAAACTAGAATTTTTTCATTAAATTCGGAACAAAATACATTAAGAATGAAATACATAAGAAATTATTACATCATGAATCCTATTCTATTGGTTTCTTCCCCTGTGCCTTTGAAACAGGTTCTTCACCAGCAGGAGGATCGTCTAAGGCATAGGGGTGTTTATGAAATTGAGATCTTTGAGCATCCTGATATTCATTACTGATGGGAGATCAAGAAGGTGCTCTGGGCGAGATATCTCGAAGTTTGAATGAAGACTATAGTCGTCGAAATACTTCGAAATCAGGCATTGAGGGATGGCCCGAGCAGGAATCCATCTTATGTCGAGTTTGAAAGGTGGCACTGGCAGGTCGAGCAACCCAGGATTATGGTAATCCCACAAATAATGACCTTGTTCCAGCTGCAGCACACTGAATGCATTCATCCATCCATGCTTATGCCCCTCGTTGTTCGACTGTTGGATCCGGTCGTCAAGATGATAAAGAGCTTCATTATAACCAGCCATCCAGAACTTTCTAGGCTGTTTGTGGAACTGGTAGGTTAATCTTTCTAACTGCTCGTGAAGATTTTTTACCAGATTCGTTTTATTCTCCAAGGCATAATTTTGGGCAGCCAGTTGCTCGTCGAAGGCTTGGATCTTCTTAGACATCTCAGCCAATGCCTGGTTCTTTGCCATAAATTGGAAGGCTTGGTTCTACAGATCCGATTGAGTTCTTTGTTCCTCAACAGTAATCCGAGCAGCTCTTGCTCGTCCCCAAGAATCTCTTGCTCGTCCCCGAGCAGAAGTAGAAGGCCCAATATTTTTCAAGGTTTCTAATTCGCGTCTCATATTAGAATTTTCAACCTCCAAGAAAGAGAATCCCTCGTCGTTCACAGGGACCAAAGTGCTCGAGGTAGAGGCTGCAGACTTCAGCTGAGATACCTCTCCTCCCAGGTTATTATTTTCCTTCTCCAGCAACTTAGCTATCTGCATGTGCTCTTCAACCTCTATCTTTAGAATTCTCTCCTTCATGTTATAGGCAGCAACCAATCTATCATATCCTTTATTAGCACTTAGTTGCTGATATTTCTTCTCATATCCCTAGTGCAAGAGGGCTGTAAATTCCTTGTATTATTGTTGAAGATCTTCAAGAGTGCCTTGGAGATCTTCAATCATTTCATAATATACTACATTGTTAGCCATTTCCCGATCGAGCAGACACTTTAAATACTGGTAGGCTTCAACTGCTCGTTTTGAAGCATCTGGACCGAGGATATCAACGATTTCAGATTCATTCAAGTCAGCATGGCCAGCCTTGAAGTAGTCGTTACATTTTTTCATTAGTTCTGTATCATGGGCTGACAACAATTCCATCCTGGCAATAAACTAGTAAAAAGAAGAGATAGCAAGAATCAATAAGAATGCAAACAGATCAAGAAGAAGAGAATCAACAGTGTGAATAATCAAAATTTCAAATTTTTATTGCATCATAAAAGAGAAGTACATAGTTCAGAGTTACATTTGGTAAGAATAAACAGAGAGAAAAGTCCGAACAACTCTACACCTTCTCCTTGTTTCCTAAAACTTTCTCGAGAAGCTGGGACGAGGAGGTAGGTTGCTCGAATGGGATAGAAGGTTGTTCGGTGGGTGCTGGAAGCTGCTCGGCTGAAATGTTGGTTGATTGAAGCTACTCGGTAGGAGTAATAGTTGGTTGGGGCTATTCGTAGCGAAGTTCAACAGTAGGAACCTGATCCCCAACCATTATAGAAGATTCCTCGGAGGCAGCTTCGTCCTCTTCTTCTTCCTCGGGAGAAGGATGGGGGTCAGGAATCTGTCGCTGAAATAAACCTGAATTCTCATCGACGTTCATCTCTTTCAGAGTAGCAACCCAACCATCCCTGAAGTATTTGAGGCTGCCATACTCCATTTGTGAGATCATGGCAGCCAAACCCTTATTCCAACCTTTGTCCCAGCCAGCACTGAAGGACTTTTTCACAGCCAGTTTCCTTTTCACCTTCTCCGAGGAAAGCTTCTTAGATAGAAGTTCCTCGGCAGCTTTCAACTTCCTTTCTGCCTCTTCCTTCTGACAACCAGCGTCACGAAGTCTACTTAGCTCTTCCTCAGTAGATTTGAGCTTGTTTTCAAACTCTCCAGCATGTTGGAGCTTCCCCTCGATCTTTGTGTTCTTCTTAATTAAATCTTTTATTTTCTTATCCAACCCCTTGGAGACTTCAACAGCCTGATCCCTCTCCTGCTCTGTGGAAGTGAGCTGCTTCTCCCAAGCAGCTTTATCATCAACCTACTTCTGACGAGAATCCTTTAAAGACTGCGTCACACCTACAAAAGCCTCCTCCACACCTAATGAGGATCTTGAAGTTTTAATAGCTTCATCCTTCTTCAGAATTGTATTGAAGCAAGTTACCAACTGGAAAAAGAATATAATTGTAAGTCAGTGCAAAGATATAACATTGAGAAATGAAAGTTTAGAATAGTAATACTTACTGAGGCAATGTGTTGACCTGCCAAGTTAGTAACCCTCTCCCGAGAAATATTTTCTTCAATACCTTGGATCTCGGGGATGATCCATGTCTTCACCCAGCTCATGGCAGAGCTCGGAGCAACTAAAGTGGGAACACCACTTCCAAAAGTAAGAGGCTGAGAGCTAGATTCAGCCAAATTGTTCGAGGATCTCTTCTTCAGCTTCCTCGTGGGAGCAGGAACATTCTCGAATAAGGATGTCGTCTTGGTCGGTGATATAACTACAACCTCGCCTGGAGGAGAAACAGCAGTAATCTTTCTCGGAGCCACAGGGGGCTTCTCAGCAATCTTCTTAGTAGCAGCTGGAGGAGGTGCATTAATTTTTCTTGTCCCTTGTTCTGGGATATCCTTCTTGCTTTTCTTTGCCTCTCTAGCAGTAGAGGCAAGCTTCTCAAAGAGGGTAGGAGATCTTCTTCTCTTCATCCTGTCACTAAGAGGAATATGTGACTCAGGAGAAGAACCTTCAGAAGCTGGTGCTGGTTCTACGTCACCTATCACTGGACGAGTAGTAAAAGACGAGGTGTAACTCTTGAACTGCAACAAGTACGAAGCTAATATGATATGTTCGTCTGCAACAGTCTGATGCAAACCCCAGATAAGTTTCAGGTGCTTTAAATTCACTTTTGTCTCTTTTGGAGACCTTCTTTTGCTGTCAACAGTAAATAAATGAAAATTAAAATATCAGTGACACATTTTATCAAACACAAAGAAAGCATAATTTCAAAAATAAAATAAAATAAAACAACCTATCCCATTGCCATAGGGAGGGCACCTTGGACCCTGATACACATCATTTCCAGTTAGAGGAGCATGTTGCCAATTTTTTATAACAACACCATGCTCGAAGTAATTCCTATTGGCATCTGGGAGATTGACCACTAAAGCTCTATTCAAAAACCTAGTTTTCAAATAAAAAGTGTTGTCACCGACAGCCCATCTATAGCAAAACATAATTTCTGGAATTCCTATACGGGTTCCATGAATCTAATTTAACCTATGGACTCCATTAACTATTCTCCATGTATTGGGGGCTACTTTTACAGGTACCACATCAAAATATTGACAGAATTTCAAACACAAGGGGTTTGGAGGAAAAGAAAAGCTACATTCGGCCACAAAGAGACTGGGGAACCAATGTCCCTCAGCCAAACGAAAATAATCAGAAGGACCAGAAAGTTCCTCCAAAATGACCCATGAAGGAATAGTAAAATCAGAACGAAATTTGTCAAGCGACTCTACAAGGTAAACCATGATGAATAAAGGAAATAAAAGAGAAGGAAGAAGATCTTACAGAAAAAGGATGGATCAGTTGACAACGAACGATGGATGGAATAAATGCACAAGATAGAGAAGAAATGGAGAGCTCAAAGATAGAAATTTGAAAAGGTAAGAGACGGTAAGATTTTTTGCAACGCTTAAATACCTTACCTTGGGAATGGGTAAAAATAATGATTACAAAGAAATACGTTTGCGCTACCGGCAGCTAAAAAGACAAAAGGGCACGGAGACCGAAGCAGGTAGAAAAATTCAAAAAGTCTAATTCAATGAATTCGAAAGGAAAAATAAATACAAAATAAAACATTCCTAAAGTTCAGGATGACTATTTAATCCCGCCATATTTCGAGAAGAATGTTCAACACTCCTCAACCTCGAACTGTGAAACATTGGGGGTTTCTGTTGATACCAAATTTAGTCTGCTGATGTGGATTAATTATATGGAGACACGTGTCAATCTACATGGCACTTACAAACATTTTTGAACAACACCTTGACGATGAGGAACTCAACCTCCCCGATCAACTCAGACGCTCCGAGCAACAAGTGCTCTCCGAGTAACATTATTGCACCGAGCAACTCATAAGTACCGAGCTACTCAGGCGGTCCGAGCTGCATCTTGTACAAAGCATTAATATTAGGATAACTAACAGATTGACTGTGCATTGAATGCTTATTATGATACAGATATACACGCTTATTGGACAGCTGTGTATTATCCTTTCACATGTACAACCTCAAGGCTATAAATACATTGTATCATCCTCATTGTAGGGGGGCTCAGAATTTCTTGGTTAAAACTGTAATCGAGAATTCCCAAACAGTCAGCAATAATAAAAACAGTGGACGTAGGCCATTCTTATAAGGCTGAACCACTTTAAAATTTTGTTGTCTTATTCATTTTTATCTGTGATTGAATAATTAGAGATAGTCTAATTTTTTACATCAACACAACATAAGCTCACTTTCTCTCTCTATTGTGTGTGTAAGCAGAGTTTTAGCTAGGGTTACAATTCTTTTTTGATCCCCCTATAGGGTTGTAGGTGACAAGTATATATAGGTCTTGGGGGGTGTAGTGTACCCCCCAAGCATGCATGGTTCATGTGAATGATGATCCAGCCAATCCCCTGCTGACACCTATCGATTCCACATGTGATTAATTATGACATAATATTCCCTCACGTGAGGGGGTGATATTGTTATAACGGTCTTCCACGTGCCCTGTAAGCCTCACGCGCACTGTTCCACGCGTCTCCCAAGCCACGCGCTGTGATGATGTCACCCTCGGCCTATGATATGAGGCTGAGGGCAAAGTTCCTTCTGATAGTGAGTATGGCCCAATTTAGGCCTCGTATTGTTGTACCATCGGAGGATCGTCTGGGGCCTGATGAAGGGTCGGCCCCCTGAGGGGTCGTCTGGGGCCTGATGAAGGGTTGTCTTGTATTAGCTGAGAGATCATTCTCACCTCGTCCAAGTGGAGTACACCCTCATCCTGGCCGAGGGTATATATGGGTATATCATTGTGAAAGAGTCTAAACTGCAAAATTTAGCAACTCAATTTGAAATAATCACCATGCTTGAATCTGAATGTTTTTATGAATTTTATGCTAGACTGTCTGATATTGTTAACACTAGCTTTAATCTTGGTGAACACATTCCTAATGCTAGAGTTGTTAAAAAGATTCTTAGATCATTTCCTAAGCATTTTATCCCCAAAGTCACTGTGTTAAATTCTATGGGTAATATAAATATGCTTAAATTGAAGGAACTTATAGGAGACTTGCAAACGTATGAAATTGATATGTTTCCTAAATCTGTCAAGTCTAAAGATAAGGGAATTGCCCTTAATGCCCAGGAGAGAAAGAGTGAGGGGTCGACAAGAAATAGGGGAGAGTCATCTAGAAAAAGAGAAACAGGTACGTCAGATTCTGAGTGTGATTTTGACTTAAATGATTTGGCCCTATTTGAAAAAAATTTAAGAGAATTCTCAAATTCAAGAAAAATGGTAATTTTAAAGATAAAAAGACGTTTGAGAAAATAAGTTTGAGAAGAAAAATGAAAAAGATTTTAAAGATCCTCCTAAGAAAGAAAGTGAGAGATTCTTTGAGTGCGGCGGTAGGGGTCATAAAGCTTTTGAGTGTGCTACTAGGCTGAACAGAGAAAAGGGCAAAGCTGTCCTTAATGCTACCCTTAGTGATGACTGTGAGGTCGAGTCGGTGGATTCTGGAGATGAGTCACCACATGAGTGTAACTTCACTGAATTCATGGCTATTCATGTGAGTACTTCTAGTGCTCCTCACGACGATGAGGATGCTGATTCACAGGGACACCTCGACAGTGAGATCGATGTGAGTGAGGGGGAGGATGACACAAGTGAGAGCGAGAGTGATATTCAACGCGCCTACGTCGAGCTTTATTCTGAGTCATTTAAAACTAAATAGTGTGAGAACGTGTGCGCTCGCGTTCAAATGATCAAATTATATATAAAACCCTTTTAATCCAAACAAACCCTAAACATGCAGCAGTATGTGATTGAATAAATTGATAATCTACGCAAGAACATTCAAACACATGCAATTAAGGAAAAATCCCCCCTCAGGGGCAAAACCATTTATTTTCACTATAATTTGTAAGAGAACGGCTTACAATCGGATTACAATGAAAATACAAGTTGACTAAGAATTACCCTCGGGTATCGGATTCTGTAGTCGCGGCTGGAATTATCCCTTTCCAGTAGGGCTGCAATGAAGATGAAGAACAGTCTCCTCCACAAGGGTTGAACAAACCAAAGTTGTGTTCTTGGGTTGCAAAAGGATTCACAAAGGTTTGGCAATGATGTGTGAATCAAAACATGAGTCTTGGGACTCAAAAATATGAAGACTAGATGTATTTGGACTCTCAAATTCGTCTCTTAAACTCTTGCAAAACAACTCCCCCGAAGTTGGTATTTATAGGAAAAAATATGAAGAGTCCCACGTTCTTAAAACTCTAAAATTCTATCCAGCGTACAAAAAAAACAACATTCTTTAAGGAATTTTCTCTATCTTCAAAAGGTCATAACTCCTTCACCGTAGCTCGGATTGAGGTGCCGTTTTTTCTAGTATCTTCGTTGCGGTGAGCTCTTCAACTTTCTAGTTGACCAGACCTCCGAACTATGGATGTAAAATTACGAAAATGCCCTTGAACTCTCCTATTCTGCCTTTTTTTCACTGTTTTGACTTCCCTTGCGAACCACTTGCATTAAGTCCCTAAAATCTTGGAACGTGAAGTCATTGAGGCAGATGTGGGACATATTAGTGGAGATAATGCATGCTTGATTCTCGGAATTCAGATAGAGGCCGTCATGTGAGATCGTGAGGAGACGTGCCAAATGTAGCGGCGTACGACATAAATAAATGAAACATTTCGGACATGTGAAAAATGTCCTTACAAATCTCCCCCTATGTCTATGCCGGTACATACATAAAAAATCCGAATTATCAAATATGAAATTGCCTATTCAAATCTACCCTCCCATGAATCCAAAACTGGAAAAGGTACAAATGAATAGTCCTCATCGTTTGTTCTTTAATTCTTCAGGAATCTCAAAACTGTGTGCAACATATAGATCTGCAATCTTCATACCTACACACATGAGACAAAGCAAATACCACGTGACATATCGAGTTTGAAATGAGATAACATGGATATCAATATATGATAAAAATATAAGCAACATCTCAAAAACTCTCCCAGAATTCAAACTCCCCCATAATATGATAATTCTTTCTCCCCCTTTTTATGATGTCCCCAAATGGACAAATTAGAGAAATAAATCAAATAAGCAAGTGTGGGGTGTCACTAGGATAAAAACACACCATGAATAAACAGAAAGCAACCAAGTCAATGATAGCGTAAATGAAGTGGTGTGCTCAAATTCGATAGGAAAATCAATGCATACAAACATGACATATGTGCACGATGAATATTGGATATTCCTAGCGAATGAACTCAAATGCTTCCTTTGGTGTAAAAGAGTGACAGTATAAGATATTGACTCAATCAAATCAACAAATCAAAGCTCAAAATGATTTTCACACCAATAACGTCCAAAATGATTTTATGCTTTTTCAGGACTTTCAAGGAAGTGCAAACCCGTTTAGATTCTCCAACCAAACTCCCTCAAATATTGTATTGAATAGAGGCATTCTAAATTCTCAAACTTTGGAGAATTGATGGTGAAACCTAAGTGGCCCATATTTGGCATGAATTGCTTTTTATTGCCTTTAAATTTTTTCGGGCTCTTTTAACCTCTTTGGACCTCGGATATTAAAATTCCTCCATTTTTTAGGTCTTTTTTAACGGTGGCTTTTGCGCAAAGGATAGATGATTACCTTTCGCAGCCCCTCCCCGTTATACAAAAACACACAGTCTCACCAAAACGGTTTTTACATGCATTCCAATCTTGTCAAGTTTTATCGCATATTGTACATTGTATAGACATGATTGAGATGAAAACACGCAAGCCAACATGAGATAGACAAGTGCAATAATCAAATATAGCCGTGAATGTGTGCAATAAAGGATATAGGAGTCAAACATGTAGGAAGATATCACTAATTACATCTCAAAGACTCCAATCAATGTTAAGCACATGGATGAAATGATGTAGCCTCTCAAATCTCTATCAAACAGTCACATGGATAAATGGAATGAAGTTGTGACTTGGCTATCTTACATGATCATCCATAAAAGAAGCAAAATACAAAAATCTTTTTAGATTTTTTCAAAAATTTGGAAAAAAAAGAAATAAAATCTTTTTGTGCTTTTCTCAAAATTTTTCTTAAAGGAAAATCTTTTTGTATTTTTTTTAAAAGAAATATAAAAAGCAAAAGGAATAAAACAAAGCTGTACAACAAAGTAATGGTACATATAAAACAGACTAGCAATAGGAAGCATATGATATGAACATGAAGAAGCATCATATTCTAGACATAGACCAACCCTTCAGTCAACTGTGCAAATCCCTAAAGATTTCCTAAGACTCTCAAATCTAAGGGCATCTAAAGGTTTCGTGAAAATATCGGCTAACTGACGGTCGGTAGGAACAAAACTCAGGGATACGACTTTCTCTTCAACTAACTGACGAATAAAGTGCTCACGTATCCTGATGTGTTTTGTGTGCGAATGCTGAACTGGATTGCGGGATATGTGTATCGCGCTCGTGTTATCACAGGAAATGGTCATGGTGTCCTGTGATATCCCATAATCCTCCAGCATCTGCTTCATCCACAAGAGTTATGTGCAACAACTCCCCGCGGCTATGTACTCAGCCTCCGCAGTGGACAAAGAGATGGATTTTTGCTTCTTGCTCAGCCAGGAGACAAGAGCAGAACCAAAATATAAACACCCACCAGAAGTGCTCCTACATCCATCTACATCCCTAGCCCAATCGACATCCGAGTAGGCGGACAGACGGTCATCGGTATCAAAGGAATACCAAATCCCGTATGAGAGAGTCCCACTTACGTATTTAATAATACGTTTTAGAGCAAGTAAATGTGACACTTTTGGGGATGCCTGATAACGCGCACAGACTCCAACACTAAAGGCGATGTCGGGATGACTGGCAGTCAAGTAGAGGAGACTACCTATCATACTCCGATATAAGGTTTGCTCTACGTCTTTGCCTGAAGTGTCCTTACTAAGCTTGGTAGTGGTACTCATAGGCGTACGTGCATGCTTAGTGGAGTCTAAACCAAATTTCTTCACTAGGTCTCTAGCATACTTGGATTGGGAGATGAACATCCCATCCTCTAGCTGACGAACCTGGAGACCAAGGAAGAATGTATGCTCACCAACCATGCTCATCTCAAACTCACTTTTCATCTCCTCCTCAAAGTGGTGAGCATGCTGGGAGCATGTGGATCCAAAGACTATATCGTCCACATAGACCTGGGCAACCAAAATAGCACCGTCATCTCTCCTGACAAACAACGTCATATCTACTCCCCCTCTCTTGAAGCCACGAGCTAAGAGATAGGAAGTAAGCCTCTCGTACCAAGCACGGGGTGCTTGCTTCAAACCATACAAGGCTTTTCTCAGATAGTAGACGTGCTCAGGGTGCTGAGGGTCTTCAAACCCCTTTGGTTGTTCCACATAAACCTCCTCCTGTAGAATGCCATTCAGAAAGGCACTCTTGACATCCATCTGATACACCTTGAAGCGCAGATGACATGCGATGGCGAGCAGAAGACGGACGGACTCAAGCCTCGCAACAGGAGCAAATGTCTCCCCAAAGTATACACCCTCTATCTGTGTGTAGACTTGAGCGACCAACCTAGCCTTATTTCTGATTATGGTACCATATTCATCCATTTTGTTCTTGAAAATCCACCGGGTACCTATCACATTAGTCTCACTAGGTCGGGGGACTAATTCCCAGACATTATTCTTTTTAAACTGAAGCAACTCATCCTGCATAGCAGATATCTAGTGTTCATCCTTGAGTGCTTCTTTATGGTTCTTGGGCTCGACTTTGGACGTATAGCAAAGATGGATAACAACGTTCTCTAGCTGAGCACGAGTCTTGACCCCTAGAGTGGGATCACCAACAATGGCAGAAGGGTCATGAGTCTTGCGAACCCAAGCAGGTGTGTCCCCTAACACAGGAGTAGGGTCCACAGAGTGTGAGAGAGGAACAGGTAAATCACTGTCAGAACAATCCTCATCCTCAAACTGAAGGTTAGGATCAATAACCGTCGGAGGTTCGTCATCTTGCACGGTGACGTTTATTGATTCCATAATCTTAGAGCTCTTCAGGTTAAAAACCCGGTACGCTCTGCTATTCGATGAATATCCTAGAAATATTCCCTCGTCGCTTCGGGAGTCAAACTTTCCTAATTGCTCTTTATCCCGTAGGATGTAGCATTTACTCCCAAAGACACGGAAATATGCCAGGTTGGGCTTCTTGCCAGTCCACAACTCATAAGGGGTGTGAAGTGTGTGTGGACGCAGATACACCCTATTCACCGTGTGGCATGCAGTAGACACTGCCTCTGCCCAAAATCTCCTAGAAACTTTACGACCTAGAAGCATAGATCTAGCCATCTCTTGGATCGTTCTATTCTTTCTCTCAACAATCCCATTTTTCTGAGGAGTTCTCACAGCAGAAAACTCATGTTTGATCCCAAGGCTATCACAGTACAAATCAACCTTTGCTTCCTTGAATTCAGTGCCGTTGTCACTACGTATTCTGTTAATAGTGACACCGTGTTGATTTTGCAGGACACGGCACTTGGTCGTTAAGAAATCTACAGCATCGAATTTCTCTCTCAGAAAACCTACAATGGAGTATCTGGAGAAATCATCTACCATCACGAGGATGTACCTCTTACCACCTAGACTCTCAGTACGAGTGGGACCCATAAGATCCATGTGAATCAACTCCAGAACACGAGAGGTGGTAATGGAATGTAACTTCCTATGAGGACTACGAATTTGTTTTCCCAACTGACAGGGTCCACAAATGGTCGAAGTTGACTTTCCAAGAGATGGTAAGCCACGTACTAGGTCCTTTTTAGATAAACGATTGAGATCTCTAACGTTCACGTGACCTAGACGTTGGTGCCACAGATCCATAGGAGTGATCGTGGCGCTGTTACAGACAAGTGAGGATGTGGGCTCAGTCCCATAGCAATTATCCTCGGTCCTCACCCCTTGCATCAAAAGTTTACCGGCTTGATTGTAGACTTTACACGCGTCCCGGTCAAACTTTACTGCAAAGTTAGTGTCGCACAGCTGACTAATGCTGAGAAGGTTTGCTTTCAAACCTTTGACGTACAAAACATTTCTAGCTTAGGAAAACCAGGTAACTAGATAGTACCTCGTCCTATAATGCTAGACTTACTCCCATCTCCAAAGGTGACTCTGCCATCTTGATAATCCTCAAGAGTAGTAAAAAATGAGGCATCACCTGTCATGTGTCTGGAGCACCCACTATCAAAATACTACTGTGAGGTATTATGTGCTTTGAGAGAAACATGAACAACAAAGGCCTTTTTATCTTTCTTAGGCACCCAAGCAGAGATGACCTTTTGTTTGCCTTTGTTGGTTTTAGCTGGAATGTAAGAAGCATTCACTAACGGCGAAGACATCCTTCGGAATTCTTTCATCAAACTCTGAGTCGTGGCAGCTAAGAACTCAACTCGCTCTCTCAGACTAGAAAACTCATCAGTATGTCGTGGTGGAGCAGTAGTACGTCGTGTCCGACCCATGCTATAGCAAGTTTCCCTAAGGTGGCCTTTTCTTTTGCAATAAGTACAAAAGAGCTCAGTCAAAGGCGGACCTTGGTTTGCTTTTCTTGGTCGAACTCTCCTTCGAGGTTTTTTACGGTGACCATAAGGAGTTGTAGTAAACTCAGGAACTGGTCCAGGTGCAATTTGGGACGTGGAGGCACCATTATATCCAATTGCTTGACGATCACCAAAACCTAAAGCGGGGCCGAGGAGCATCTTTCCCATCTTCCCAGATCTGTCCTCGATTTGTACCTTGACTTCCCGTGCTTTCTCAAGATCATGAGTCAGCTGGGCAACAAGGGCTTCAAGTTTCTTCCGAGTCTCCACGGAGGAATGGAGCTGACTCGTAAGACTAGTCACTTGCTTGATCAAGTCCCCTCTCTCTTTCTCTAGAGTACTCTCTCTCTCTCTAAACAAATTCTCATTCTCGACACAGGTAGATTCTCTCTCTCTCAGGGCGGTGCAGGTGGAGAACTCTCTTTCTCTCGATTTCCTTAAATCTTCCTCTAGGCAAGTGATCTTAAGAACTAACGCTTTGTTACGCTTTTTAGTTTTAAAAGACTCAGAATATAACTCAGCGTAGGCGCGTTGTATATCACTCTCGCTCTCACTTGTGTCATCCTCCCCCTCACTCACATCGATCTCACTGTCGAGGTGTCCCTGTGAAGCATCATCCTCATCGTCGTGAGGAGAACTAGGAGTGCTCACTTGGCTGGCCATGAATGCGGTGAAGTTACACTCATGCGGTGACTCATCTCCAGAATCCACCGTCTCGACCTCACTGTCGTCACTAAGGGTAGCATTAAGGACAGCTTTCCCTTTCTCTCTATTCAGACGATTGGCACACTCAAAAGCTCTATGACCCCTACCATCACACTCAAAACATCTCTCACTTTCTTTCAGAGAAGGATTTTTGGAAACTTTTTCATTTTTCTTTTCAAACTTCCTTTTCTCAAATTTCTTTTTATCTTTAAAATTGCCATTTTTCTTAAATTTGAGAATCCTCTTGAAATTTTTTGCGAAAAGAGCCAAATCATCTAAGTCAAAATCGCACTCAGAATCTGACGTGTCAGTCTCTCTCTTTCTAGATGACTCTACCCTCTTTCTAGATGACCCCTCACTCTTTCTCTCTTGGGCTTTAAGAGCAATTCCCTTATCTTTAGATTTAGCATTTTTAGGGAACATATCAATTTCATAAGTTTGCAAATCTCCTACAAGTTCTTCCAATTTTAGCGTATTTAAATTACCCATAGAATTTAGCACAGTGACTTTAGGGATAAAACGCTTAGGTAAAGAACGAAGAATCTTTTTAACAACTCTAGCATTCGGAATTTGTTCACCAAGATTAAAACTAGTATTCACAATGTCAGAAAGTCTAGCATAAAATTCATCAAAGCATTCAGAATCATGCATGGTGATTATTTCAAATTGAGTTGTCAAGTTTTGCAACTTAGACTCTTTCACAGCATTAGTTCCTTCATGGGTGAGTTGTAAAACATCCCATGCCTCTTTTGACGTGGTACACGTCATTATGCGTTTGAACTCATCAGGTGTGACAGACCCAGAAATAGCACTTAGACCCTTAGAATTAAAAGATGACCATTTAATTTCTTCATCAGACCAAGAAATGTCAGGTTTCAAGTTGGTCACATTATCAACAGTCACGGTGGGAGGAGTCCACTCTCGTTAAACCAAAATCTAGACACGTTCATCAATGGCTTTTAAAGCCGACCTCATACGGGCTTTCCAATAAGCATAATTTGTCCCGTCAAAAATAGGCATTTTATAATATGACTTCTCCATTTGAACACGCACTTTTTCAAAAATCAATTTTTTCAGAAAATTGATATCTTAGAAAAATTTTGCGGAAAAAAAAGGAATACGCGATAGATTAGCGTAACCTGCTCTGATACCAATTTGAGAACGTGTGTGCTCGCGTTCAAATGATCAAATTATATATAAACCCCTTTTAATCCAAACAAACCCTAAACATGCAGCAGTATGTGATTGAATAAATTGATAATCTACGCAAGAACATTCAAACACATACAATTAAGGAAAAATCCCCCTCAGGGGCAAAACCATTTATTTTCACTATAATTTGTAAGAGAACGGCTTACAATCGGATTACAATGAAAATACAAGTTGACTAAGAATTACCCTCGGGTATCGGATTCTGTAGTCGCGGCTGGAATTATCCCTTTCCAGTAGGGCTGCAATGAAGAAGAAGAACAGTCTCCTCCACAAGGGTTGAACAAACCAAAGTTGTGTTCTTGGGTTGCAAAAGGATTCACAAAGGTTTGGCAATGATGTGTGAATCAAAACATGAGTCTTGGGACTCAAAAATATGAAGACTAGATGTATTTGGACTCTCAAATTCGTCTCCTAAACTCTTGCAAAACAACTCCCCCGAAGTTGGTATTTATAGGAAAAAATATGAAGAGTCCCACGTTCTTAAAACTCTAAAATTCTATCCAGCGTACAAAAAAAACAACATTCTTTAAGGAATTTTCTCTATCTTCAAAAGGTCATAACTCCTTCACCGTAGCTCGGATTGAGGTGCCGTTTTTTCCAGTATCTTCGTTACGGCGAGCTCTTCAAATTTCTAGTTGACCAGACCTCCGAACTATGGATGTGAAATTACTAAAATGCCCTTGAACTCTCCTATTGTGCCTTTTTTTTCACTGTTTTGACTTCCCTGGCGAACCACTTGCATTAAGTCCCTAAAATCTTGGAACGTGAAGTCATTGAGGCAGATGTGGGACATATTAGTGGAGATAATGCATGCTTGATTCCCGGAATTCAGATAGAGGACGTCATGTGAGATCGTGAGGAGACGTGCCAAATGTAGCGGCGTACGACATAAATAAATAAAACATTTCGGATATGTGAAAAATGTCCTTACAAAGCATAACAAAGAGTTAGTTCTTAGGATCACCGCTTTAGAGAAAGATTTGAGAAAAAAGAGAGAGAGAGAGTCCTCCACCTGCACTACCGTAAGAGAGAGAGAGTCTGTCTGTGTTAAGAAAGAGAGTTTGTTTAGAGAAAGAGAGAGTTGTTTTGAGAAAGAAAGAGGGGACTTGACTAAACAAGTGTCTAGTCTTACGAGTGGTCTCCATTCCTCCGTGGAGACTCGAAAGAAACTTGAAGTCCTTGTAGCCCAGCTTATTCATGATCTGGAGAGAGCACGAGAAGTCAAGGTACAAATCAAGGACAGATCTGGGAAGATGGGAAAGATGCTCCTCGGCATCGCTTTAGGTTTTGTTGATAGGCAAGGAATAGGTTATGATGGTGCTTCCACGTCCCAAATTGCACCTGTACCAGTTATTGAGTTTACTATGACTCCTTATGGCCATCGTCAAGAACCTCGACGGAGAGTTCAACCAAGAAAAGCAAACCAAGGTCCGCCTTTGACTGTGTTCTTTTGTACATATTGCAAAAGAAAAGGCCACCTCAGGGAGTTTTGCTATAGTTTGGGTCGGACACGACGTACTACTCCTCCACCACAGCATACTGATGATTTTACCAATTTGAGAGAGCGAGTTGAGTTTTTAGCTGCCACATCACAGTGTTTGATGGAGGAATTCCAACGGGTGTCTTTGTTGTCAGTGAATACTTCTCACATTCTGGCTAAAACCAACAACAACAAAGGTAAAAAAAAGGTCACCACTTCTGGGGTACCTAAGAAAGATAAAAAAGCCTTTGATGTTCATGTCGCTCTCAAAGCACATAATACCTCACAGTGGTATTTTGATAGTGGGTGCTCCAGACATATGATAGGTGATGCCTCATTTTTTACTTCTCTTGAGGATTATCAGGATGGTAGAGTCACCTTTGGAGATGGGAGCAAGTCTAGCATTGTAGGACGAGGTACTGTAGAGTTACCAGGATTTCCTAAGCTAGAGAATGTTTTGTACGTCAAAGGTTTGGAAGGAAACCTTCTCAGAATTAGCTAGTTGTGCGACACTGACTTTGCCGTAAAGTTTGACCGATATGCATATAATGTCTATAATCAAGCCGGTAAACTTTTAGTGCGAGGGGTGAGGGCAGAGGATAATTGTTATGGGACTGAGCCTAAATCCTCACTTGTCTGCAATAGTGCCATAATCACTCTTATGGATTTGTGGCACCAACGTCTAGGTCACGTGAACATTAGAGATTTAAAACGTTTAGCTAAAAAGGACTTAGTACGTGGCTTACCATCACTTATAAAGCCATCTTCGACGGTTTGTGGACCTTGTCAGTTGGGAAAACAAATTCGTATCCCCCATAGGAAGTTGCATTCCATTACCACCTCTCGTGTACTTGAGCTTCTTCACATGGATCTTATGGGTCCTACTCGTACTGAGAGTCTGGGTGGTAAGAGGTATATCCTCGTGATGGTGGATGATTTCTCCATATACTCGATTGTAGGTTTTCTGAGGGAGAAATCCGATGCTGTGGAGTTTTTAACGACTAAGTGTCGTGTCCTGCAAAATCAACACGGAGTTACTATTAACATGATACGTAGTGACAATGGCACTGAATTCACAGAAGCAAAGGTAAATCTTTACTATGATCGCCTTGGGATCAAACATGAGTTTTCTGTTGTGAGGACTCCTTGAGAGAAAGAATAGAATAATCCAGAAAATGGCTAGATCTATGCTTCTAGGTAGTAAGGTTTCTAGGAGATTTTGGGCAGAGGAAATGTCTACTGCATGCCACACGGTGAATAGGGTTTACAGGCGTCCACACACACTTAAGACGCCTTATGAATTGTGGACTGGAAAGAAACCTAACCTTGCATATTTCCATGTCTTTGGGAGTAAATGCTACATCCTACGGGATAGAGAGCAATTAGGAAAGTTTGACTCCCGGAGCGACAAGGGAATATTGCTAGGATATTCATCGAATAGTAGAGCGTACGGAGTTTTTAACCTGAAGAGATCAAGGGTTATGGAATCAATAAACGTCACCATGCAAGATGACGAACCTCCGACGGCTATTGATCCTAACCTTTAGTGTGAGGATGAGGACTTCTCTGGGAGTGACTTAATATTTCCTCACCCACACTCTGTGGACCCCTCTCCTATGTTAGGGGACACACCTGCTTGGGTTCACAAGAGTCATGATCCTTCTGCCATTGTTGGCGATCCCACTCTAGGGGTCAAGACTCGTTCTCAGCTAGAGAACATTGTTAGTCATCTTTGCTACACGTCCAAAGTCGAGCCCAAGAATCACAAAGAAGCACTCAAGGATGAACACTGGATATCTGCCATACAGGATGAGTTGCTTCAGTTTAAAAAGAACAATGTCTGGGAACTTGTCCCCTGACCTAGTGAGACTAATGTGATAGGTACCAGGTGGATTTTTAAGAATAAAATGGATAAAAATGGTACCATAATTAGAAACAAGGCTAGGTTGGTTGCTCAAGGCTACACATAGATAGAGGGTGTAGACTTTGGGGAGAAATTTGCTCTTGTTTCAAGGCTTGAGTCCGTCCGCTTACTACTCGCCATCGCATGTCATCTTCACTTCAAGTTATATCAGATGGATGTCAAGAGTGCCTTTCTGAATGGCATTCTACAGGAGGAGGTTTATGTGGAACAACCAAAAGGGTTTGAAGACCCTAAGCACTCGGATAACGCCTACTATATGAGGAAATCCTTATATGGTTTGAAGCAAGCACCCCGTGCTTGGTACGAGAGTCTTACTTTCTATCTCTTAGCTCGTGGCTTCAAGAGAGGGGGATGGATATGACGTTTTTCATCAGGAGAGATGACGGTGCTATTTTGGTTGCCCATGTCTATGTGGACGACATAGTCTTTGGATCCACATGCGCCCAGCATGCTCATCACTTTGAGGAGGAGATGAAAAGTGAGTTTGAGATGAGCATGGTAGGTGAGCTTACTTTCTTCCTTAGTCTTCAGGTTCGTCAGCTAGAGGATGGGATGTTCATCTCCCAATCCAAGTATGCAAGAGACCTAGTGAAGAAATTTGGTTTGGACTCCGCTAAGCATGAACGTACACCTATGAGTACTTCTATCAAGCTTAGTAAGGACACTTCAGGCAAGGACATAGAGCAAACCTTATATCGGAGTATGATAAGTAGTCTTCTCTACTTGACTGCCAGTCATCCCGACATAGCCTTTAGTGTTGGAGTCTGTGCGCGATATCAGGCGTCCCCAAAAGAGTCACACTTATTTGCTCTAAAACGTATTACCAAATATGTGAGTGGGACTCTCTCATGTGGTATTTGGTATTCCTTTGATACCGATGACCGTTTGTCCGCCTATTCGATTGTCGATTGGGCCGGGGATGCAGATGGTTGTAGGAGCACCTCTAGTGGGTGTTTCTATTTTGGTTCTGCTCTTGTCTCTTTGTAATGAACCCACTTTTATATATAGTTTGTTTTTACACTCTTGTGTTACTTATTATCTTATAAATGTTGTATTATTAGATATGTGGTATTATTGGCTATCAATATAACAAACCCCATTTTTAATTACGAAGAATCAACTGTAAATTGGATCAAATCGAAGTCTTATGACATATCTTAAGGCAAATAATAAGTTTTGGGGTAGAAAATATAATTTTATGAAACTTTAAGGACTAAAATAAAAATATAAAATGGTCCATTTTGTAAATAAATATTTTCAAGGACCTCTAAGAAATATTCAAAATATATAGTGTGAAATTACCAAAATACCCTTCATGTGTGAAATAACCTTTATACCCTTATCACCTTTTCCACCACGTGATGGTCTCTTCCACCTTACACATGTCATCTTTAGAGAGAAAGCTAAAACACATGTCATCTTTAGAGACAAAGCTAAAACACATGTCATCTTTAGAGAGAAAGCTAAAACAATTGTCATCATTTGGTGATATTAACACTACAAGACCACTCTAGATCGCGACACCTCGGTGTTGAATCACCAATCCAAAAAGCCTAGTAATTAGACACATGTCAACACCGTAATACTTTTAGAAACCTATAAATAGGGCCTTAGGGTTCATTTGAAACTCACACCAATTCCTTGAGAATTATAGTAAGAAAGAGTGATAGAAAGCTTGAGAAATATCTTAAGAAGGAGTTCTATAATTTCGAAGAAAGAATTCATTTCGTAGGTATGATTTTATTTAAATGTTATAATGTATTTTTATAGTTTTAATTTTATGTTTTACAACTTTACTTAGTAGTTATGCTGGTAAAATACACTAAGGACTTCACTAATCAAAACTTAAAGTTTACAAGAAATCCAAGTTGATTTTATTTTCATGTAAATTTGTTTGAAATTGTATATACGCTTTTAAAAATATTTTTTAAATGTCTCGTTATTATGGAATCCCATTTAAGTAATTCCAAAGTCAGGCCCGGTGAAATTCTTTCTAGACGAGATGGTATTTAAGTGGTGCCCCTGTGACCCTCCATCTCTACTGGGAATGAATCCGAAAATGTTCTATCTAGAGGAGATGGTATTTAAGCGGTGCCCCTGTGACCCTCCATCTCTACTGGGAACTGACTGATTAGGAAGAAGTATGAATTGAATCCTTTAATTACGATCAGTAAGTTTTAAAAGTTAAGAAAATGGTTTTTTAGTAATCCTTTGAAACAAGTTACTATTAAAATACAATATGTAGATTGGACCTTGTTTAGAACATATACTTAAACCTTTATCGTATTTGTTAGATTAGCGTGCGATCGAAGACTCGTTATCTATAATTTCGACCTCTATTTTAGGTGAGTACTCTATGCAATTTCTTGCGCATTTTGATTATATTATATTATATTATCCAAACTATGCATATTTTGTGAAATGCTTTTATTCTCAAAATGCATCTGATACCGATGATTCCGTCGTTTGTTATATGTTTATATCTCTCCATATAAACATCTGATTTGAATTCTAAAATTATTGATTCGGCCAATGGAAACTCTCTTACTATATTGGCCTTGACTACCGGGTGAAAATATTTGGGTGGTACCTTTCCAGCTGGTTTATCGCTGGTGTGCCCTAAACAATGCGTTGTTCCAAAAATCATGATTATCTGTCTGTGATGTTATCGGGTGGAAACATTTGATAACACTATCTGTCTGGGTATTAGAGTGTACATGGCCACTAAAACTGAATAATTGACACATGCTCAATTGTTTTATCTGCTCTGTTCTGAACTGTTTATTTTGAATATATATATTGTCATTTACTTTATATATATTACTTGAAATTCCTATCTCTATGTATATACCTTCTGTTCTAAATTGAATAGGTATCTATTTTCTCAAAACCTTGGAAAATTTGGAGATTGAATCTCATTCGGCTTTTAGCTGATGTTTTATAATTAACCATTTTTCAGGAAATAATTAGGAGAGAGGATGGAACATAAGGGGACTATGTTGAAGATTTAGCTTTTAGAGCTCTTTTTCTTACATTAAGTAGAACTTTGTTTTATTAGATAAAGGATGTTTGGCTCTTTAATTAAAAGGCTTTAAAATTTCTGTCAAGTTGTAACTCTTGGATATTTTAATATAAATGAAGTTTCCTTTAGAAAGCTCTGATGATGTAATTCCTTCACTTTCAGTGTTTTACGATTCATAACCATGTGATTATACTTTCGCTATATATATATATATATATATATTAAAAGAAAATTTTTGACGCCAGAATATTGGATGCCTTGGTGGCATGTCAAGACACTCGTTCCCTATGATTTTTGAGTCGGGGTCATGACAGAGGTGGTATCAGAGCATATGTTATGAACCCGTAGACTACTGAGCATAGGTTTCGAATGTTATAGATTCTATGTTTCCATCCTTGGGAGATAGTATTAAAAATCTAATTTATGTGATAACCCTCCCTATGTGTTATATTATTTATAATTGGTCTTTTAGTTTTCAATACTGATATAGTATAGTAGATCTTACGTTTAGCCATGACTGTAGAAAATGACCAAGAGAAGATCATCAATGGGAACTAGTGATTCGAGTATAGAAGGACTGGAAGGTGCATACAAGGCAATTGAAAGTCTGGCAAAGATTGTGGAGCAGCAGGTGAACAATAGAGTACCAAAGAATCTTGAACTAAGTAGATGTACTATTGAACAGTTCAAGAAGTTGAATCCTCCATCTTTTAAAGGTACTCGTAACCCCACCGAAGAAGAAAGTTGGGTGATGCAGATGGAAAAGATAGTCGATGTTCTTAAGTGTACTGATGAACAAAGGGTGTCATCTGCAATATTTATGTTAGAAGGGGAGGCCGAACATTGATGGAGAGGATCAAAATTGCACAAGTAAATGACCCACAACTGAAGAAGATTAGAGAAGAAGTCATCGAAGGTAAGAGAACTGAATTTGCGATGTGAGATGATATATTGAGGTTTGAAAATAGAGTGTGTGTGCGCTGTGATGCCCAACTAAAGAGGCAAATTTTGGAGGAAAGTCATTACTCAAGATTCACATTTCATCCCGGATGTACAAAAATGTATAGGGATATTCGAGAAGTATTTTGGTGGAATAATATGAAGAGGGATATAGCAGAATTTATATCTCAGTTTTTGGTTTGTCAACAAGTAAAGGAAGAACATCAAAAACCATCAGGATTACTGTAACCCCTACCTATCCCTGAGTGGAAATGGGAACATATTACTATGGATTTTATGACAGGTTTACCGAGGAGTTCAAATGGTAATGACTCTATTTGGGTAATTATTGATAGGTTAACTAAATCTGCTCATTTTCTTGCCATTAATATTACCCATTCTTTAAAGAAGTTAGCTAAGTTGTATGTGCGGGAAATTATTAGGCTTCATGGAACCCCAATTTCAATTGTTTATGACCGTGACCCTAGATTTGTGTCTCACTTATGGAAAAGCCTACAAGAAGCCATGGAAAAAAATTGAATTTTAGCACTACTTTTCATCCTCAAACGGATGGACAATCAGAGAGAACTATTCAAACCTTAGAGGATATGCTTAGGGCATGTGCACTTGATTTAAAAGGGAATTGGGATCATCATTTACCGTTAGTGGAATTTGCATATAATAATAGCTATCAAGAAAGTATTCAAATGTCTCCGTATGAGGCACTCTATGGTAGAAGGTGTCGTTCCCCTACATGTTGGGTAGAAGTTGGGGAAAGAAAATTGTTGGGACCAGAATTGATTCAGATCACAACAGAGAAGGTGAAATTAATACAAGACCGACTTCGAACCGCTCAAAGCCGTCAAAAGAGTTATGTTGACAATCGACACCGACAGTTAGAATTCCAAAGAGGAGATTATGTGTTCTTGTGAGTATCGCCTGCAAAGGGAGTAATACGATTTGGGAAGAAAGGGAAATTGAGCCCAAGATACATAGGACCTTTTGAAATCCTTGAAAGGATAGGAGTTGTTGCGTATAAAATAGCCTTACCACCGGAACTCTCTACATAATGTGTTTCACGTATCAATGATAAAGAAATATGTCCCAGATCCAAAACATATCTTAAGTCATGAGCCTCTTCAAGTTAGAGAAGATTTGTCGTACATTGAGCATCCAGTGAAAATTTTGGATCATAAAGATCAAATATTACGAACCAAGGTTATTCCACTAGTTAAAGTATTATGGCGGAATCATTCTGTTGAAGAAGCAACGTGGGAGCGGGAAGATGAGATAAAGGAGCGATATCCATACCTTTTTTAAAATTAATGCAAGTAAAGTTTGGGGACCAAACTTATTATAAGGAGGGTAGGATGTAATGACCCCACTTTTATATATAGTTTGTTTTTACACTCTTGTGTTACTTACTATCTTATAAATGTTGTATTATTAGATATGTGGTATAATTGGCTATCAATATAACAAACCCCATTTTTAATTACGAAGAATCAACTGTAAATTGGATCAAATCGAAGTCTTATGACATATCTTAAGGCAAATAATAAGTTTTGGGGTAGAAAATATAATTTTATGAAACTTTAAGGACTAAAATAAAAATATAAAATGGGCCATTTTATAAATAAAATATTTTCAAGGACCTCTAAGAAATATTCAAAATATATAGTGTGAAATTACCAAAACACCCTTCATGTGTGAAATGACCTTTATACTCTTATCACCTTTTCCACTACGTGCTGGTCACTTCCACCTTACACATGTCATCTTTAGAGAGAAAGCTAAAACACATGTCATCTTTAGAGAGAAAGCTAAAACACTTTTCATCATTTGGTGATATTAACACTACAAGACCACTCTAGATCGCGACACCTCGGTGTTGAATCACCAATCCAAAAATCCTAGTAATTAGACACGTGTCAACACCGTAATACTTTTGAAAACCTATAAATAGGGCCTTAGGGTTCATTTGAAACTCACACCAATTCCTTGAGAATTATAGTAAGAAAGAGTGATAGAAAGCTTGGGAAATATCTTATGAAGGAGTTCTATAATTTCGAGGAAAGAATTCATTTCGTAGATATGATTTTATTTAAATGTTATAATGTATTTTTATAGTTTTAATTTTGTGTTTTATAGCTTTACTTAGTAGTTATGCTGGTAAAATACACTAAGGACTTCACTAATCAAAACTTAAAGTTTATAAGAAATCCTAGTAATTAGACACGTGTCAACACCGTAATAGTTATGCTTGTTTGAAATTGTATATACGCTTTTAAAAATATTTTTTAAAAGTAATTACTCATTATTATGGAATCCCATTTAAGTAATTCCAAAGTCAGGCCCGGTGAAATTCTGTCTAGACGAGATGGTATTTAAGTGGTGCCCCTGTGACCCTCCATCTCTACTGGGAATGAATCCGAAAATGTTATATCTAGAGGAGATGGTATTTAAGCGGTGCCCCTGTGACCCTCCATCTCTACTGGGAACCGACTGATTAGGAAAAACTATTAAATTGAATCCTTTAATTACGATCAGTAAGTTTTAAAAGTTAAGAAAATGATTTTTTAGTAATCCTTTGAAACAAGTTACTATTAAAATACAATATGTAGACTGGACCTTGTTTAGAACATATACTTAAACCTTTATCATATTTTTTAGATTAACGTGCGATCGAAGACTCATTATCTATAATTTCGACCTCTATTTTAGGTGAGTACTCTATGCAATTTCTTGCGCATTTTTATTATATTATATTATTCAAACTATGTATATTTTGTGAAATGCTTTTATTCTCAAAATGCATCTGATACCGATGATTTCGTCGTTTGTTATATGTTTATATCTCTCCATATAAACATCTGATTTGAATTCTAAAGTTATTGATTCGGCCAATGGAAACTCTCTTACTATATTATTTTTGACTACCGGGTGAAAATATTTGGGTGGTACCTTTCCAACTGGTTTATCGCTGGTGTGCCCTAAACAAGGCATTGTTCCAGAAATCATGATTATCTGTCTGTGATGTTATCGGGTGGAAACATTTGATAACACTATCTGTCTGGGTATTAGAGTGTACATGGCCACTAAAATTGAATAATTGACACATGCTCAATTGTTTTATCTACTCTATTCTGAACTGTTTATTCTGAATATATATATTGTCATTTACTTTATATATATTACTTGAAATTTCTATCTTTATGTATATACCTTCTGTTCTAAATTGAATAGGTATCTATTTTCGAAAAATCTTGGAATATTTGGAGATTGAATCTCATTCGGTTTTTAGCTGATGTTTTATAATTAACCATTTTTCAGGAAATAATTAGGAAAGCGGATGGAACATAAGATACTATGTTGAAGATTTAGCTTTTAGAGCTCTTTTTCTTACATTAAGTAGAACTTTGTTTTATTAGATAAAGGATATTTGACTCTTTAATTAAAAGGCTTTAAATTTTTGTCAAGCTGTAACTCTTGGATATTTTAATATAAATGAAGTTTCCTTTAGAAAGCTCTGATGATGTAATTCCTTCACTTTCAGTGTTTTACGATTCATAACCATGTGATTATACTTCCGCTATATATATATATATATATATATATATATATATATATATATATATATATATATATATATATATATATTAAAAGAAAAATTTTGACGCCAGAATATTGGATGCCTTGGTGGCATGTCAAGAAACTCGTTCCCTACGATTTTTGGGTCGGGGTCATGACACTCTTGGTTGAGCAAGAAGTAAAACTCCATCTCTTTGTCCACTGCGGAGGCTGAATACATCGCCGTCGGGAGTTATTGCACGCAACTCTTGTGGATGAAGCAAATGTTGGAGGATTATGGGATTTCACAGGACACCATGATCATTTTCTGTGATAACACTAGCGCGATACACATATCCAGCAATCCCGTCCAACATTCGCACACAAAGCACATCAGGTTACGCGAGCACTTCATACGTCAGTTAGTTGAGGAGAAGATCGTATACCTGAGTTTCTTCCCACCGATCGTCAGTTAGCCGATATTTTCACGAAACCTTTAGATGCCCTTAGATTTGAGAGTCTTAGGAAGTCTTTGGGGATTTGCTCAGTTGATTGAGGGGTTGGTCCGTGCCTAGAATAGTATGCATTGTCTTTATCATATCATCTGATTCCTATTGCTAGCTTTTATCATTAGTTTGTTTTATTTTTTTGTTTTCTTTTTCTTTTAAAAAATCCAAAAAGATTTTCTTTTAGAAAAGCACAAAATGATTTTATTTTGATCGAACTTTTTGAAAAATCCATAAAGATTTTTGTTTATTATTTGCACCTTTTATGGATGAGCTCTTAAGATAGCCAAGTCACAACTTCATTCCATATATTCATGTGACTGTTTAATAGAGATTTGAGACGCCACATCATTTCATCTATGTGCTTTACATTGTTTGGAGTCTTTGAGATGTGATTAGTGATATCTTTCTACATGTTTGACTCATATCTCCTTTATTGCACACATGCACAACTTTATTTGATTATTGTACTTGTCTATCACATATTGGCTTGAGTGTTTCCATCTCAATTTTGTCTATACAACGTACAAAATGCAATAAAACTTGACAAGATTGGAATGCATGTGAAAACCGTTTGGTGAAACTGTGTGTTTATTTGAAAACGGGGATGGGCTAGCGTTGAATGCATGTGGCAAATACTCGAGGTATATTATCGTTTCATCTTATTTATTAAAATTTATGTTTCATTACAATATACGTCAACTTATTCTAATGAATTAAATTTATTGAAAAATTTTGCAGTATTTACATCACGAGTACATGGCCACGGCATGTCCTATACTCGTTGATCCGTCTATCAATGCGTGGCCCCGCATATTTCGTTGGTCGAGGGGGAACAGAAAGAAAGTAAAGGGAACACAGTGGTTTAACATCTCAAGCAGTCAACATCAGCTTGAGATGCGGTCACCCGAGTCCATTATATGGCAGCCATACGTGACTTTTGCCTACCGTGACTCTGATGTCATCTTATATGCTCGAGAGATATCGGGGTTACGAATGATTTTTTGGGATCCCTTATTTAAGGGTTTTTGGTACTTGGGTGATCGGGCCATCCGGCAATTGACTAGGAGGATATGTATTGCAGAGAACCCACTATCAAGTTTGTGTTGTGCCTCAGAACATGATTTCCAAGCAGCTGTCGCCCAAAATTGGCCTATCGCAAATCAATACGTAAGAGATGTGTCACAAGAAGAGTATAATGCATATTGGAAGGCAGTAGAACTCGGGCCAATACTACCGCCGATTGTCAGATATGTTAATGTAGATTTAATTGAAGTTAGTTTAGTGGCACCTTCAACGTTGCGAATCCCGCAAGCACCAGCACCGACAAATGATCCGCATGTGTATGAGACACAGTTCTCTGTGGGTGGTTCTACGCACATCCAACCATCGAGGCAGAATTGGACGGTTGACGTAGGCCTACCGGAGGGGGCTTCATATACTATAGACGTGCCGAGACCTGAGTTTTCAACCAATGCACCTCCAGCTCAATCTATGGCGCAGTTAGAATGGCGTCAGTCCTACGTCGAGGCAACAGATAACATTCGAGGTCTACGTCATTTAATATTACACGAGACACGTCAGCGAGAGGATCAACTCAAAGCACGTGATGATCGCATCGATGAGTTAAAGCGTAGACTAGCACGTTTTACTATGCCTAGTCGAGGGTTTGAGGAGGGTGGTACTAGTTCAAGTCGTCCGAGCGTTTACAGACCACACCTAGCCCCACCCTCTGACACGGTCCCGACATATGAGGCCCAACAAGGTTGGGGTAATTTATTTAGGTCTGACCCTTACATGGGTTCACATGCAGATTTAGGTGCTAATTTTGAGTTTAGCCCGGGGCGCCAGTGATGTATAATGTACAATTGAAAAATGTTAAGAATAAATTTTCTTATTGTTGTCTCAATGTAATTGTGATGATAAATGTTATGATGTATAATGTCTCATATTTATGAAATATGTTATGATATAATGTCTCATATTTATTTTCATTTATTACACATAGAATTATTGCGATTGCTCTGAAAAATGTTATGATATGATGACAAACAATTATTGCGATTGCTCTGATATGATATAATGACAAACAATTATTGCGATTGCTCTGCTATAATTTTTTATTATTGACTTAAGTAGTAAGAACAATAATACACGATCAAAATAATTATTAGGAGTATGTGTTCAAACGCTTAGGTCGAACCTAGTAGAAGTACAACAATATGGTTTTCCATTGCGCACTAAACATTTAGGTAAGTAAGATCGTTGCGTATCTGAATCAACATATTCTTCGTTGTAGTTTGATATATTTGGTTCATACTCTTCCCCATCATTTTCATATATGCATTCCGAAAAGTAATCATAACCGGAATTGGTGTAGTCTGAAATATCGTTATCTGATGCCAACGTAGAGTCGTTATATATGTTAATTAATTGTTCTTGAATGTGACGACCTGATAGCATCGCGCGTTGTGCTTTGTGATAACGTTGTAGGCGCCTCTCCATCTGCCATATCTCTTCCTCCAATAAATCAAGACAAAACATATCCGCTTCTTCGGGATACGATATTGGCCAAAGTACGACAGCCCGATTTTTTGGCATGGATATGTGATGGTAATGGCAAAGCACCTCTAGGTCACACCTTTCATCATATTTATCTGGCCATGTGAGGTGTTCCCAAGGATACACAACTCCGTCTTCAGGTTCCGAATTGGGAGAGATTATGAATATATGACCAAAGTCATTGAGAAAACATCGAGAAGTATCAATTGGATATGTTTGGAAAATTATTTTTTTCCCATACCAATCGTTACCAACAATATCTGTGTAAGAGCCATTGTAAATGGATGAATAGTAGGGAGATGAAACCATTTTTGAAATATAAGACAATGGTAGATAAAAAATTATTGCAATCCTTCTAATTTATTTATAGGTAATTTTAAACCTTCGCAGATATAATTTTATTTTACAATGATACAAAATATTTATAATAATACAAAGGCACACATACCAATGGAAAAGATAAATTATACAAACGCACACATACCATAAAGCTGATAAATTATCACATAGTAATTGTAAATCCTTATAGTAACTCTGTAATTGTAAATCCTTATAGTAATTATATATAACTGTACTAGTAACTATATATTGACGTATTAATTTGGTACTAGTTAATATAAAGTGATAGTAGTAAATACATACAGTTATATTATATAAATGTACTAGTAAATATATATTGACGAAATTTATTTAGTAATATACAGTGGTAATGTAAATTCTTATAGTAATTAAAAATAATTGTACTAGTAAATATATTTTGACGTATTAATTTGGTACTAGTAAATATACAGTGGTAATTGTAAATCCATATAGTAATTATATATTGACGTATTAATATACAGTGGTAAATCCATATAGTAATTAAATATACAGTGGTAACTGTACTAGTAACTATATATTGACGTATTAATTTGGTACTAGTTAATATATAGTGGTAATTATAAATAGTAAAAACATATACAGTAGGTACACATCCCAATTGACACTGGGTACACATCCCAAGTTTCAGAGATTCCCCTGTAATTTCTGCATCCCAACTTTCCAAATACACAGGAGGTACACATCCCAATTTTCTGCATCCCAACTTCCAGAGATACCTCTGTAATTATTACGACAGATACACAAGAGGTACACATCCCAACTTCAACAAATACACAGGTGTGACACCCCGACTAATTAAATACCGGGTAGCTACTCCTTTATTAAATTAATTCAAAATTCCAAGTTGGCTCAGTTAATAGCATCACTGTCGAAAACATTTTAATATTACTAACCACCTAATATTTAAAAAAACAAGTTGCCAAATTTTAATTTAAGTCTGAATTAACATGCAACAAGAGTAATGAAGAAATAAATAACACCATTCACCATGCTGAAGTAAAACGAATAATTATCACATAACAGTAAATAAAGTCTGGAGGAAAACTCCTCACTACAATCCCACAATTGAAATAAATAAACTGAAACAATATGTGCTAAAGTCTGAAAACTGAAATGTAAAAGATGTCTAATAGAAATGGGCAACATGCCCTACAACTGATAGATAGTGACTCTGGAATCCAAAAGGTAGAAGCGTCTACATGCAAATCCCCGTAGCTTCCACAAGCAGCTACAGCTCGTCACCTGAATGAGTACCTATGCTTGGTGTCCTTGTGGCTGGGCACCTAAAATGGTTTTACAAAGAAAAATAGATTTGAAAAGCAAACGGGTCAGAGCCCGAATGTGAAGTTATATTTTAAAAACCTGCAAGTGCTTTAAAAACATTTAAAACATTAAATGCAAAGTACATGTTAGGACGTGCACTCACATTATATTCTCACCTCTCGTCTAACTGTGCACTCCTAACGCAAGTACCCATCTATAACTACCCATACTACTAGCTAAGTGACAACATATCTAGCTAGACTGCCGAAAGTCCTACCCATAATACTCGGTTCCATTAGCATAATAACGCTCTTAATTAAATAGGGGTTTAATGTAACTCAGATGCTCAACATGCAATATATATATCACTATTAATTAACTCGCTATACATCTCGAAGCAACACCGTAATATATTTACAACATTAACATGAGGATTCCCATTAATTAAATGTATATTATTCACATCATAAATATACAATACAAGCACCCCGAGAACTAAGCTGCGGTGCACACATACTCTGCTATCCATCCCGGTACATCACGTACATAAGGATCACATATTCCGAATCTCTCAGGAATAGTTCAGATAACACAAATCACAAATAGTGGAGGCGAACACAGTCACCATCACATGGGTCACGCACATACCTACGCTCCCATGATCAGCAGACTTATTAATATCACAATAAGTCCTTCTATGACCTATGTTCATCGAGGTACCAGTCTATATCCCCCCCGTAGGCACACAAGGATTAGAGGGTCCTAAGCGAACGCAACCTCCCGTGATAGCAAGTATGGTAGGTATGTCATACACACAATCCATATACTAAGTAAACACACATCTTAGTAATACCGTATTTTAATCGTAGTACGTATCGCATTCTCGCACTAACTATAAATATCACAATCTATACTATTCCGGTTTGTAATTATACGCGCTATAATTTCTCACGTCGTAGTAGACACTCACGTCTCAACCCAAAACCGTCCATGTAATACAACTCTCGTATGTAAATTCCTCCTCATAAATACCCAAATGTCCCAAGTCTATCACTATATCATCAAAGAAATGCTATCTATATCCTCGAACAAGTTTCCGGGACTCCAAAAGTCCAAACAGTCCAAAAAGGACCAAACTGTCAACTCGTTAGAAGTCTCGTTCGAACGAGGCTGTTCGAACGAGATCCCTCTGTCAACTCGTTAGAAGTCTCGTTCGAACGAGGCTGTTCGAACGAGATCCCTCTGTCAACTCGTTAGAAGTCTCGTTCGAACGAGGCTGTTCGAACGAGATCCCAGTTCGTTCGAACGAACTGTTCCTTCTAACGATATCTCGTTCGAACGAGATGTCGAACGAGATCCCTTCTCGTTAGCAGCGACTGGTCAACTCGTTAGAAGCTCGTTCGAACGAGTTCGTTCGAACGACCTGGGGGCTGCTTCTAACGAGCTACCAGCTTCGGCCCAGATTTTTCCCCGTCTCGTTTTTACCCATTTTTATCACTTCTAATCTCTTCCAAAGTTCATCACAACAATGTTTTAGGGTCTCTAATTCATCCTAAACATATTCAAATCATCTCCTAACATGTTTTCAAGATTAAATCTCTTTAGCATCAATCAAATTATAAATCTCTACACCTTTTTCCCAATTCTTTCAAGAACATGAACCCTAACTTTTGAATCAATAATTAACCCAACAAAATCCGTTTTAATTTCTGTTCAATCATGTATATCATCAATAAAAACATCTACCTATCATTCTACATGCAATCCTTCTCAAATTTCTCAAGTTTTATGATCTAAACTATATGGGTTTTCATATTTTATCAAGAACAAACCATAAATCCGAATTTTCTAACATGGAGGGAACATTCTCTGAAATTAAATGGAATAAAGTCACTTGCCTTGGTTTGATTCCGGATTTGGTGTTGATTTGGTGAAGAATCTCTGCAGAATTTCTTCTCTCCAAGCTTCCTCTCCAATGGTGGCTTAAGGTGGCTAGGGTTTGATTTGGGGAAACTTAGAAAACCTAAATGACAACCTACGTAGCCTTCTAGGTTAATATGGGTTGGTTAATGGGATTAATGGGTTTAATTCACATCAGATTTACATCTCTAATTTTCGTCACTTTTAATTCCTCAAAATGTAAAATTACCAAAATACCCTTTAAGTTACCGGTATGGCCTAAAAATACCCCGGGACCCAAACTATACCCCCGGCTAGTGTTTTCTGACTATCTCGACCCTTCCGGACGCGTTGGCGCACTCAAAATGACCATACGGATTATAGATTTTAAATTCACTTTTATCATCAAAATATTATACCGTGACGCGGCGGTCCCACGCGTCTCAACAAAATTTCTAAAATGCCGTATATAAATCCCACGACAAATTTTATAATACCAAGTTCATATATAATCATATATGCACATAATCAAATACCAACTCGCATCACATTAGTATTTATAACCCGGATTAATTTCCAATTAATACGCATTTAATTAATTAATCCCAAAAATAAATATAGCCAAAAATACGGGGTGTTACATACTTCCCCCCTAATAACTGAATTTCGTCTCGAAATTCGAAACTAGAAAGTACCTGCTAAAAACAACTCTGGATAACGCTCGCGCATCTCATCCTCGCGCTCCCATGTGGACTCCTCGACATTGTGATGTCGCCACTGAACACGCACTAACGGGACTATCTTTGATCGCAGTTTCCTCTCGCTTCGGTCCAAAATAGCAATTGGCCCCTCCTCGTAGGAGCTATCCGGCTGGAGATCGATGTCCTCCACAGCAATGTGAGAATGAGCCAAATTATCTCTAAGGTATTTCCTCAGTGAGGAAATATGGAATACATCGTGAATCCGATGCAAATGCTCCGGTAACCCGAGTCTATACGCAACCGGTCCGATCCGCTCAATAATAGGAAACGGCCCCACATATCTCGGTGCCAACTTCCCCTTCTTCCCGAAATGCATAATCCCCTTCATCGGAGATACCCTGAGCAAAACCTGGTCTCCCACTTGGAACTCCCTGAAAAACCTCTTCGCATCAGCATAACTCTTCTGCCTGTCTTGAGCTACCCGAATGCGACTCCGAATCAACTCAATCCTTGCCGAAGTATCCTGAATCACTTTCGGCCCAAGTAGTTTGTTGTCTCCCACTTCTAACCAACATGCTGGGGAACGACAAGGCCTACCGTACAATGCCTCAAACGGAGCCATGCCAATAGTAAACTGATAGGAGTTGTTGTAAGCAAACTCCACCAGTGGAAGGTATTGCTCCCATCCACCCCCGAAGTCAATAATGCACATGCGTAGCATGTCCTCCAACATCTGATTGGTGCGCTCTGTCTGCCCATCGGTCTACGGATGATAAGCCGTACTCAACCGCAATTCCGCGCCCATGGCCTCCTGGAAACTCTCCCAAAACCTCGAAACAAATATCTTGTCTCTGTCAGACACGATATTTAGGGGCACACCGTGAAGTCTCACAATCTCTGAAATGAAGAGCTGGGCATACTGTCCCATAGTGTAGTCAGTCCTTACGGGTAAGAAGTAAGCGACCTTGGACAACCTGTCCACAATTACCCAAACGGAGTCGTGACCCCTCTGTGACGTCGGCAACCCCGTGATAAAGTCCATGGATATGCTCTCCCACATCCACACCGGGACCTCCAACGGTTGTAGCAATCCTGCTGGTCTCTGATGATCCACTTTTACAAGCTGGCAAGTGGCGCATTTCGAGACAAACTCAGCGATATCTCTCTTCATACCGCTCCACCAATACTGCCGTCTCATGTCTTGGTACATTTTGTCCCCTCGGGGATGTACCGTGAACCGTGAGACTCTGCCATCACATCGTGCCGCAATTCCTCCCCTTCCGGAACTACCAATCTCCCATTGAAGCGTAATCCCCCATCTGAGCTAACGGTATAGGATTCGGCTCCTTCTGCTAATAATCGAACTATCTGCTCCTGACAGAACGAATCATTAGCCTGTGCCCGTACTACCTTCGTGATAATCTGCGATGTAACGGTCATCACAGAAATGAAAGATCGGGCCACTGCATCCTGGTGTCCCAATTCCTTCCACTTCGCCTTCCACACCTCTGCCCCCTCATCTGTTGGCCTGCGGCTCAACGTGTTTGCTACCATGTTAGCCTTACCCGGGTGATACTGGATGTCGAACTGGTAGTCCTTCACAAACTCAAGCCACCTACGCTGCCGCATATTCAATTCCTTCTGCGTGAACAGATACTGTAGTGACTTGTAGTCCGTGAACAACTGAAACTTCTCCCCCAAAAGATAGTGCCTCCAAATCCGTAGGGCAAATACCACTGCTGCCAACTCCAAATCATGCGTGGGGTAATTCTTCTCATGAGGCTTAAGCTTACGGGAAGCATAAGCTATGGCCTGTATCTCCTGCTGTAATACAACTCCAAGCCCTTGCAAAGACGCGTCGGTGTAAACCAAATACTCAACTCCCGGTCTCGACAATGCTAACACAGGTGCTGAGGTCAATTTGTCCTTCAACTCATCGAATGCCAACTGACAGGCATCACTCCAAATGAACGGCACACCTTTACGAGTAAGATGTGTCAAAGGACCTGCTATCTCCGAGAAACCCCGAATAAACCTCCTGTAGTATCCTGCTAAACCTAAGAAACTACGAATCTCCGTTGGTGTCGTGGGCTGTCCCCACTCCCTCACCGCTGATACCTTTCCCGGATCAACTTATATTCCCTGGTCGTAAATAATGTGACCCAAGAACTGGACTTCCTTCAGCCAAAACCCGCACTTCTCATATTTTGCATACAGCTCATTCTGACGAAGTGTCTGCAAAACCTGCCTCAAATGCTCGGCGTGCTCCTCCTCCGTCTGAGAGTAAACCAGAATGTCATCAATGAAGACAATGACAAACTGATCTAGGAAATCCCTGAACACTCTGTTCATCAAGTCCATAAACACTGCTGGAGCGTTGGTCAAGCCGAAAGGCATAACCCGAAACTCATAAGAACCATATCTCGATAAGAACGCAGTCTTCGAGACATCCTCCTCCCTGATACGCAACTGATGGTATCCCGACCTCAAGTCAATCTTCGAGAAGAAAGAAGCTCCCCTCAACTGGTCGAATAAGTCATCGATTCGAGGCAACGAATACTTATTCCGTATCGTGACCTTATTCAACTCTCGGTAGTCCACACACAATCTCAGTGAACCGTCCCTCTTCTTCACAAACAAAACTGGAGCGCCCCAAGTTGAGGTACTCCTGCGAATAAAGCCCTGTCCTAACAGCTGCTCTATCAGATCCCGTAACTCTCGCATCTCAGCTGGAGCCATACGGTACGGTGCACGTGCTATAGGTCTCGTACTCGATAGAAAATCTATAACGAAGTCTATCTCTCGACTGGGTGGTAAGCCTGGTATCTCCTGAAACACATCCGAATACTCCCTGACAACTGGGATAGAATCTAAAGGAATCACTACCTCCTTAGAGGTATCCTCCTCAATGTAATACAGATGAGCGGTCGATCCTCCCTCTGGGCGAGGCATCGCCACTACAAACATCTCTTGCCCCGGAATGGCAAAAACAATGCTCCCGCTGAAGCAATCAATCATGGCCCTATATGCTACGAGCCAATCCATACCGATGATCACATCGTGAACATGCATGTCTAACACTAACATGTCTGCAGGCAATACCAAACCACCAATCTCTACCCCCACTCCCCGGCATATAAAGAAAATAAGTGACCCACTCCCCAATGGTGAGTCGACACACGTCACTGTGCTCTCTGCCGTAGCTAACAATCCTAAAGCTTTCGCGAAGTGTGTAGCTATGAAACAATGTGTAGCACCCGTATCAAATAACACCCGACCCATAGTGCCATGGATAGGAAACGTACCCTCGATCGCGGGCGGTGCCTGTGGAACTGCAGCCTGGTGAACGTTGTAGACACGTCCATACTGTAACTGCCCCTGCTGATCTGGGACTGTCGGAATGGGTGGCAGTGCTGCCATCTGTGGCGGTGCGGGAAGAGCGGGGGGAAACATAGGCCTCTGTGGCTCCTGGCGAGCACCCTGTTGCTTCTGCTGTGGGGCCCTGCCCCTATCAGGACAATCCTGCTTCTTATGGCCAGTCTTGCCACAAACAAAGCACTTCCCTGGGCAGTTCCCTCCCCTCTGCCCCTGCTGTCCCCGGCCCTGGTGGCCGTTACCATTCTTCCCTTGGCCCTGCTGGCCCTGATGAAACTGCTGCCCATTCTGTCCCTGTTGGCCGTTCGGACCCTGATGGCCCTGACGGAAACCTCCCTGTCCCTGCCTGTAGTTCCCTGACCGGAACCTCTTATTATCCCCCTGCTGGGAGCCCTGCTCATTCTGTCTCTGCCCCTGACCCGATTGTGCCCCGCTGGCACCATGTCCTCCAGTCCTGCCCTGATGGATAGACTCCCCCGACCTCTTGCCTTCGGCCATATGAAAATGGTGGTCCTGGCAGTGTAATAATGCAGCGTTAACCACACCAGAATACGTGGCCAACGATAGGTTTCCTAGCAGATGCTGACGGATCCTCCAATTCAACCCATCGGTGAATTTCTTAATCTTCTTCTTCTCTGTTGGTATCTCGTCTGGAACGATATTCAACAGATTAGTAAACTCGGCCTCATACTCGGCCACTATCTTGCCTTCCTGCCTCAGACTCATCAGCTTCCTCCTCATTTCCGTATGAACAGCCGACGGAAAGTACTTGCGGTCGAACCGCACCCAGAACTCCTGAATCGTGAGAGTATCCCTCTCCTCTGCGGTGGTAATAGACTCCAACCACTGTAGTGCAGATCCCACTAGCTTGAAAGTAGCTAGCACCTGTTTCTGAACATCAGTGCACTCATGCATCCTCAAATGCCTCTGTATGTCCTTCCTCCATTGGCTCGAGACTACCACATCTGAGCTACCTGCAAACTCTGGCGGATGCGATTTCTGAAAAGCATCACGTACACGCTCCCAAGCAGACGGGAATGCATTTGCCTGTACCGGCGCGACAACCGGCGCCTGAGGTGGTGCCTGCTGAATCACGGCAATCGCGTCATTTACCGCTTGGGCTACTATAGCTGCAACCTCAGCGACGTTCATCATGCCCTGAACTTGAGAGGCCTGTGGTTCGGGCGTAGCATCCCTGGGAACTCATCGTGCACGTCGTGGAGGCATCTGAAATAAGAACAAAGTTTATAAGTTCGCTGTTATAAACTTAATAAAGCTGAAGAACGAAGCATACACAAAAAGAGTACAACAGTCCTAAAATATAGGGCTCTATATCAAAGAAACGTAGCGGAAACATAATAGCCGTACAGATCCTAAAGGACACTAGAACCTGATGCTCTGATACCACCTGTGACACCCCGACTAATTAAATACCGGGTAGCTACTCCTTTGTTAAATTAATTCAAAATGCCAAGTTGGCTCAGTTAATAGCATCACTGTCGAAAACATTTTAATATTACTAACCACCTAATATTTAAAAAAACAAGTTGCCAAATTTTAATTTAAGTCTGAATTAACATGCAACAAGAGTAATGAAGAAATAAATAACACCATTCACCATGCTGAAGTAAAACGAATAATTATCACATAACAGTAAATAAAGTCTGGAGGAAAACTCCTCACTACAATCCCACAACTGAAATAAATAAACTGAAACAATATGTGCTAAAGTCTGAAAACTGAAATGTAAAAGATGTCTAATAGAAATGGACAACATGCCCTACAACTGATAAATAGTGACTCTGGAATCCAAAAGGTAGAAGCGTCTACATGCAAATCCCTGTAGCTTCCACAAGCAGCTACAGCTCGTCACCTGAATGAGTACCTATGCTTGGTGTCCTTGTGGCTGGGCACCTAAAATGGTTTTACAAAGAAAAATAGATTTGAAAAGCAAACGGGTCAGAGCCCGAATGTGGAGTTATATTTTAAAAACCTGCAAGTGCTTTAAAAACATTTAAAACATTAAATGCAAAGTACATGTTAGGACGTGCACTCACATTATATTCTCACCTCTCGTCTAACTGTGCACTCCTAACGCAAGTACCCATCTATAACTACCCATACTACTAGCTAAGTGACAACATATCTAGCTAGATTGCCGAACGTCCTACCCATAATACTCGGTTCCATTAACATAATAACGCTCTTAATTAAATAGGGGTTTAATGTAACTCAGATGCTCAACATGCAATATATATATATCACTATTAATTAACTCGCTATACATCTCGAAGCAACACCGTAATATATTTACAACATTAACATGAGGATTCCCATTAATTAAATGTATATTATTCACATCATAAATATACAATACAAGCACCCCGAGAACTAAGCTGCGGTGCACACATACTCTGCTATCCATCCCGGTACATCACGTACAAAAGGATCACATATTCCGAATCTCTCAGGAATAGTTCAGATAACACAAATCACAAATAGTGGAGGCGAACACAGTCACCATCACATGGGTCACGCACATACGTACGCTCCCATGATCAGCAGACTTATTAATATCACAATAAGTCCTTCTATGACCTATGTTCATCGAGGTACCAGTCTATATCCCCCCGGTAGGCACACAAGGATTAGAGGGTCCTAAGCGAACGCAACCTCCCGTGATAGCAAGTATGGTAGGTATGTCATACACACAATCCATATACTAAGTAAACACACATCTTAGTAATACCGTATTTTAATCGTAGTACGTATCGCATTCTCGCACTAACTATAAATATCACAATCTATACTATTCCGGTTTGTAATTATACGCGCTATAATTTCTCACGTCGTAGTAGACACTCACGTCTCAACCCAAAACCGTCCATGTAATACAACTCTCGTATGTAAATTCCTCCTCATAAATACCCAAATGTCCCAAGTCTATCACTATATCATCAAAGAAATGCTATCTATATCCTCGAACAAGTTTCCGGGACTCCAAAAGTCCAAACAGTCCAAAAAGGACCAAACTGTCAACTCGTTAGAAGTCTCGTTCGAACGAGGCTGTTCGAACGAGATCCCTCTGTCAACTCGTTAGAAGTCTCGTTCGAACGAGGCTGTTCGAACGAGATCCCTCTGTCAACTCGTTAGAAGTCTCGTTCGAACGAGGCTGTTCGAACGAGATCCCAGTTCGTTCGAACGAACTGTTCCTTCTAACGATATCTCGTTCGAACGAGATGTCGAACGAGATCCCTTCTCGTTAGCAGCGACTGGTCAACTCGTTAGAAGCTCGTTCGAACGAGTTCGTTCGAACGACCTGGGGGCTGCTTCTAACGAGCTACCAGCTTCGGCCCAGATTTTTCCCCGTCTCGTTTTTACCCATTTTTATCACTTCTAATCTCTTCCAAAGTTCATCACAACAATGTTTTAGGGTCTCTAATTCATCCTAAACATATTCAAATCATCTCCTAACATGTTTTCAAGATTAAATCTCTTTAGCATCAATCAAATTATAAATCTCTACACCTTTTTCCCAATTCTTTCAAGAACATGAACCCTAACTTTTGAATCAATAATTAACCCAACAAAATCCGTTTTAATTTCTGTTCAATCATGTATATCATCAATAAAAACATCTACCTATCATTCTACATGCAATCCTTCTCAAATTTCTCAAGTTTTATGATCTAAACTATATGGGTTTTCATATTTTATCAAGAACAAACCATAAATCCGAATTTTCTAACATGGAGGGAACATTCTCTGAAATTAAATGGAATAAAGTCACTTGCCTTGGTTTGATTCCGGATTTGGTGTTGATTTGGTAAAGAATCTCTGCAGAATTTCTTCTCTCCAAGCTTCCTCTCCAATGGTGGCTTAAGGTGGCTAGGGTTTGATTTGGGGAAACTTAGAAAACCTAAATGACAACCTACGTAGCCTTCTAGGTTAATATGGGTTGGTTAATGGGATTAATGGGTTTAATTCACATCAGATTTACATCTCTAATTTTCGTCACTTTTAATTCCTAAAAATGTAAAATTACCAAAATACCCTTTAAGTTACCGGTATGGCCTAAAAATACCCCGGGACCCAAACTATACCCCCGGCTAGTGTTTTCTGACTATCTCGACCCTTCCGGATGCGTTGGCGCACTCAAAACAACCATACGGATTATAGATTTTAAATTCACTTTTATCATCAAAATATTATACCGTGACGCGGCGGTCCCACGCGTCTCAACAAAATTTCTAAAATGCCGTTTATAAATCCCACGACAAATTTTATAATACCAAGTTCATATATAATCATATATGCACATAATCAAATACCAACTCGCATCACATTAGTATTTATTACCCGGATTAATTTCCAATTAATACGCATTTAATTAATTAATCCCAAAAATAAATATAGCCAAAAATACGGGGTATTACAACAGGAGGTACACATCCCAATTTTCAATAATTCTTACGTTGGAATTTATTTACCTGGTACACATCCCAAGTACCATGGCAAACCTTTGTAATTATGATGACACGAAATAAACAGATCCTAAGAAATTTATAAATAGATCGGTAAATCTTGATAAATTATAATACAACTTAAATTACTAAACTTCAAAGCAAAACAAATCATGGACTCTTCCAGTTCTAGCGATGAGGGCCGAAATCTTATGCTACAATATGCTCAATTTAATGAAGGTGGATCATCTGATGATTCAGACGAGGAGATGATAATTATGATGGAGATTACGTGGTGGTGTGCTGAAAAAAATATAATTTGTGATGGGAAAGAACTCGAAACGAGACGTCGAGTGAATCGTAGGAGAGAAAGGGGACATGCAACACTATGGGAAGATTACTTTGGGGAAGATAAGGTATACAACGAGTATTTTTTCCGAAGGAGATTCAGGATGCGGTATAGTGTTTTCAATCGCATCCTTGAATCTGCTTGCCTTTATGATAACTACTTTGTTCAAAAGAATGATGCTTGCGATCGTCAAGGTTTAAGCTCTCATCAAAAAGTGTTGGGGGCAATTCGACTGTTAGCTAATGGGGGTTCCCATGACGTGTGGTCTGAGCAGTACGCTATGTGTGAAACCACTCTATTAGAAACAGTTATTAGATTTACATAGGCAATTGTACGAATTTTTGGTCCCCAGTACGGCAGAAATCCGACACAAGGCGACGTTACAAGATTACTCGAACAAAATGCAAATAGAGGTTTCCCAGGAATGCTAGGGAGCATAGATTGCATTCATTGGCGTTGGAAAAATTGTCCAACGGCATGGCACGCTCAATATAATGGTCGTAAAGAGTCACCAACTATAATCCTTGAAGCGGTTGCCTCCTACGATCTTTGGATTTGGAAATCATTCTTTGGGGTGCCTGGTTCTTGCAATGATTTGAATGTCTTGCACCGATCTAATGTCTTTCAAGAATTGCGCAATGGGATGGCAGCTCCCGTTAATTACAATGTTAACGGAAATTCTTACGACATAGGCTACTACCTTGGAGATGGCATTTACCCTCCGTACGCTTCAATAGTAAAAACATTTAGGAACCAAAATGGTATTACACAAAAACAAAAATTATTTTGTAAGTACCAAGAAGCATGCAGAAAAGATGTTGAACGTGCGTTTGGTGTATTACAAGCTTGATTCGCTTTTGTTCGGGAACCTTATAAATTATGGAATAGGGCGTCACTATCAACCATTATGAAATCGTGCATTATAATGCATAATATGATTATTGACGATGAACGTAGAGATTGTCCATGGCAAAATGAGTACGAACAGAATGATGAAACACCTGTAATTATGAGGGGCCAAACTAATTTTTACGACTACCTCATACGGGATGCTAAGATAAGAGACGTAACTAAACATCAACAGTTACAGAATGATTTGGTAGAGAACATTTGGAACACCCACTGTGATGAAATGGTCGGTTGATGAATTTATTGTATTTTTTATTTTAACCGTGGTTAAATGTTATGTTTGTTCCATTTTCAATTTGTATTTGTAGGATTGTCGTAGTGATCATATACCTGTTATTCTATATAAAATAATGGTTTAACCGACAATATTATATAAGCGGAAAATTAATAAATAATACTCACATTTCATCTATTTAAGGGTGACATTTCATTTATTAAGATGGATAGTGAATCACTCTCCATATACCGAAAAAAATGAAATACAATTATGAGGGTTTAATACATCATTTAAAAACACTACTAATCATTAATTGAACCGCTTGGACTAGACGACCCGACAGAGTTCGATTGCAACTCAGATATCGCAGCTTCGGTCGCAACAACCATCGTTGTTAGGTCATTGAACCTTTTAAGATGAAACTGCTTTTGTATTTCATTCAGCTGGGTCATATCCAGCTCCATGATGTACGATTGCTCTCATCCTAGGCGCACGAGTTGATCCTGCTTTTTGGTGAGTTGATCAGCTCGCTTCATCTGAATGAACGCATCCATTTGAGAGTCAAATTTAAGGGCACGATTATTCTTCCACTCTTGCTTGCTTTTAAACATTGCATTGAAGTCTTCGCAATGTTTGAGTACTGCCGTGTTATAATCCAAGCTGTCAGAACGCGCTCGTTGATGTGCACGTTGTTTCTCATCCTTCCTGCCTGGGGGTCTATCCGGTACGTCTCGTACCTCTGGAGTATCATCTTCGCGTACAGGTGTAGGGCTGTCGTCGTTCCCCGCTGTATTTTTCAAGTCAAATTTTGGTAAATCTTTTAAAATTTGATAGCAGTTATCGAACGTAAAATGTTTGTTGGTTTCGGCGCGGTACGCGTCGCGTGCATTAGTAACCGCTTGGAATTCGTTCGTCCCGCTTCCCATATTATTCATTTGGTGAGAAAGCTTTGCAATATATAGCATTATTTGATGCAATATATGATTATAACGTGTTGATAGCATGGATCTCGTACGAGTAATTATAATTCCATGCGTGACGTTGTACTCATCTTTCACAGTGTCCCAAAATGTACCCGATGATATTGAGTTTCCTTCAATACTTCGAGCTGTATATTTTTCATAAATGGTACATAATACTCCATCCTCAAAAGGAGTCATATAAGGTTGTCGAGATGTTCCAGAAATAATTGGTTGAGAAGAAGACATATTTTTTTATAGAAATATAAAATATTTAAAATGAAAATAAGAAAGTGGAAGAGAAATTGGAAGAGTCTAAAAATTTATAAAGGGAGACAATAACAAATTGGACGAATCTTGGTCCTATTTATAAACAATTCTCTCAAACGGTGTTGGATTTCACCTAGGGTAAAAAGGGTTTCCTACGAACTTCTTTTCTTCATAGGAATTCTTACGATCTTCTGAAGTTCGTAGGAACTTCCTACGAACTTCAGAAGATCGTAAGAAGTTTTTACTGAATCAGCAACCAACCGGTAACTTTGCAAATCCCTTACCCTTCCTCTCTCCAGTTTTGGCAACTGCCTATCCCTATTGTATGTCTAAAAATTTGTAATTTTATCATTTTTTTGTTCAAACCCTCCACCATTGTGGATTCTCTAAGGTTGTGAAATGTAAAGTATAGAGGAGTGGCATAATCAACCAAAAAACAAGAAGGTGCTTATTCTAGTAAAATCCAATGTTCTCAAAATAGCAAGTGTTAATTTTAAAAAAGTAAAAATAAATCATGCCCCGAGGGATTTCAACTGTGTTATTTTTTCAAATATATTTATTCTCGTCTTGCAGCCGACCAGTGTTGATGGTCTAGGGGAGACCTTCCTCCGCATTCATCGCTCTAGCACAGTTGTTTCTGACCAATAAAAAGTGGTCCGCTAATGTCTTCGAGCAATAAAAGGGGTTCAGTGATGCTGTCGACCAATACAAATGGTCCGGTAATGTGTCAGAATTTTTGTATAACAGTCGCCGATCAATGCTATATCTCCTAGGTAATATTAAAATGTATTATATATTTCGAAGGTAGATATTACCACTAGGGAGTTGTTCAGACTTCTGATGAAGACCCAGTGGTGGATGATCGCCGATTACTGCTATATGGATGGTCGTCGATCACTAAGTGTTGTTGTCGATGTACCTGTTTGTTGTATATGAATGTCTAGTAGGAAGGTTGGACCCGTTTGGGCTGCTTGATGAGGACATTTTCCAGTCAGAGGTAACTTGATAGAATACCAAAAAAATTGATAGTGCTTTGTCGAGTAATAGCCCCAGGTCGAAGGTCAGGACTTAATAGAGACTACAAATCTCGTCGTTTATTTTCAACTGTGATGACTGGCCCTGAAATCCCTATTTTTTCTTTTACCACTATCTTTATGAATATCTTTGGCATTCAGTATTTCCAACTCTTCCTCTTTCAGAAGTTGGGAGGTCAAAGTGACATCAGATAAAAATCCAGAGTTCTTGATATAATTTTAGGGGGTTTGAGCGGCTTGAGTTGTAAAGTGGGAACCAAATTTGATGCTTTCAATACCTAAATTCTTTACCACCAAATCCGATTGTTTTCATACCTAAAGGTTCTGCCATCATTATGGTCCTGTTGCCAACGACTGGGGTTTTTAACGAACCTAATTCCTACATAACGAAGTACCAAAATACCCCATTAAAAATATCCTCTAGGAGAGAGAGTGTGATTGAATATATAAACCCAGATATATGATTAAATTTTGATGCTCTAGTCAACTATGATTGTTGAATCGATTAATTTTGGAGAAATTTCAATTTCAATTTCAATTTTGTGCCCTTAGTCTCAAATTGAGGTGATTTTTTTTTATAATCAAGAGTTGCAGTTGATTCATTTTTCATCTTTTTGTGGAGGTGGGTAATTATTTTTAGGAGTGAGAAAATTGTTTTTGACATTTATCCCTTCCTATTCTCCAATTGCAGAGATAAATATATGATGAAAAATCGTATCTCACATCTAAAAATTATAATGGAATTCATCTCAAAATCAATCAACGGAATTATTTAAAATTAACACAGTTGTGCAGATTGATAGATGAATAAAAATTGACTGTATAGTTTATCAACACAAATGAATAAAATGATGTGTACGTAAAAGGTATGTTATCTACATATAGAGAGAAAGAACACTCAGCTCTTGATCATGTTGCATAATTCATCGGTTTGTAAAATAAATCTTTGTCTCTTATGTTAAAGAGGGATGATCTTTTGTGTCCATTCCCACTGACAGCGCCAATGTGTTGATGTCAAAAAATGGAGTAGATCCATATTTCTAATCACAGGTAAAGTATGATATGCAATATCAACAAACACACAAGAGACAAAGGTTTTTAAAATGGTTCGGCTATAAGAAAAGCCTACGTCCACTATATGTATTATTTCTGGTGATTACAATAGCACAGTTGGGTGTGTTTGAGAAGATTCAATTGTCCCTTTGAGCTATGGGAGATCATATATTTATAATAGTTGGGAGTCCAAGAGATAGAATACCTTTATATATTCAGGCATTTACATCTGTATACAATAAATATATGTTTTGATATTCAATGTAACTGTTGATAGTCACGGGTACAATGACTATTGGTGACTCCATACAAATGGCTATTGATATTCTTAATGATTCATATGCTTTAGGTTGGTCGACCGGTTGGCCGATTAACTATCTTAGGAGTCGACCACATAAGTAACTACTGAGAAGATCTCCTCATAGGAGAACGAGTGTCCATTTCTCATTGGTTCACGTAGGGGAGTAAATTTTACAATCAACACATACAGTGTCATAGGTGTGGCAATTCCAGGCACTTTGTAAATAAATGCACGACTAAGCTAAAAAATATTTTCAAGGCCCATATGTGTAAAATCTGGGATAACTCTAGTGACTCAGAAGAGAATGAACCCGAGTCATCCAATAACAATGAATCATGCATGTCTTTATTTGTTAAAATTATGTATACAGATGATGAAGCATGCTTGCCTATAGATAGTACTATTAATGTTATGCCTCATGTTGTTGTTAATGAAGTATCTAATGCTATAGTGATAAATGATCCTAGTAATTCTAGCATAAGTGCGTGTGTCAAAGTGAAACATATTACGAAGAATTGAATTATGAGTGCCACTATACAAATTGAAGCATTAGGAACACAACACACACATAACTTAGTGAGTCCGAAGATGAATTATCTTTCATACAAGAATTATACAGTAAGACCCTTAAGAGAAGTCCCAAATTAGAAAAGATGGTAAAACTGTTAACTGAACGACTTGAAAACTTGAGCGATCTGTTAGGAAGAATGTCGTGGAATGATCTAATCAATTTATTGCCCACGAGAGAGAAACAAAAGAATTTGGTTCTAAACAGAAAGAACTTTCTGATAAAAACTTTGTTTTAGAAGAAATGTATAAAACAACCTTAATGGAATTAGAAGAATCTAAACAAAAGGTCTCAACTCTTTTCAAAAAATGTCTTCACATTGAGACTATTACTAAAGCTTATGACAAAATCATTAGTTCTATAAAACTTAATTCTGATGACAAAACTGGCCTTGGATTTGATAAAAATCTTAAAGAAACAAAGACAACTTTACAAGATTCAAATACAGTCTTCGTTAAACTATCCAGATCTGATCACAACTTCGAATATGGAATTCAAAAGGATCAAATAGGAAAGACATTTTATAAATCTCAGTTTGGAATTTTAAATATTAACATCTCTTAAGCAACACAAAGTGTGAGTCTTCCAAAGCCAAAATCTAATGGTAAAGCTAAGTAGGTTTGTCCCCCATAAGAGAGATTGGGAGAAGAAGTAAAACTGTTACAGTTAAACCTTATGTTTCAAACATGTCTAAGCTCATTTTTAAGGACATAGAAGACAATGTCGATCCTACTTCGTACCAATATTGTAAATACTGCGATGTCTATGATCACTCCATTACTGAGTGTTTTCAAAAATGTCTATTTACACTAGTTTACCAAAACCTTAACTATTCTAGGAAGAGTCACGATACATATGTTCTATTTAGGTAGACAACTCAAAACTCTAACTATAGGAAGAAAAAGGGATTAATCTAAGAAGAAATCATTTAGAAAGACTCCTCAAACCTTTTCTAAGTTAAAGGCCAAAGAAAAAAAAAAAACTAGGCCCATATGGGTTAAAAAAAGATCACCTCTTACCCTAGCTTTGGTGTAATGTGGTTATAACTGTATTCAGAGCCGAACACACCTCAGTTGGATAGTATTTGGATTCTTAGCGTTCAAAACACTTGACCAGGTTTGAACTAAATTAACTAATAAGACAGACTTCTTAGGAGGTAATGTCCTTTTTGGCGACGGAGTCTCATCCTAGATCATTGGTAAAGGAACACTTTATGAAGAAGGTCTTCTAGCTCTAAATGATGTCTTGTTAGTAAAAGGTCTTAAAGCCAATCTTATTAGTATATCACAATTCTATAATTCTGATCACACTGCTACCTTCTCTAAATCTGAATGTAAGATTTTAAAAAAGAGGGTAACTGTATTCTATCAAGATACAGTACTCCGAATAACTGTTATACAGTGATCCCAAGTAATTAATGTTAGATGACCGTAATCTATCGCATAACAGATTAGGTCACACTAATTTTAATAATCTACGCAAATTGTGTTCCCAAGAGATAGTTAGAGGTTTACCCAAATTGAAAAATACTTTTGACACTGTTTTTGGTCCTTGACAAGTGGGAAAAATAAGTAAGACATCTCATAACAAAGTTAAAGACATTATGACTTCTAAACATCTTGATCTAATTCACATGGACTTAAAGATACCTTCTATAACTGTGAGCATTTGTGGTAACAATTGCATCCTTGTGATGATGAATGACTTTACATGATCTACTGGGGCTGCTTTTATGGAAAACAAATTGGATACCTTCCGAGAATTTATTAAAATCCTTTTAAAAATTAAAAATGAAAAGGATACCTAAGTATCTCACATGAGGAGTGATAGAGCTAGAAAATTCAAATACTTTGGTGTGGAAGAATATTGTCTTGTTGATGGTTATCAAACGAATTTAGTTCAGCTAAGACACCTCAACAAAATGGTATCGATGAGTGAAAGAATAGAACAACCCAAGAAATGGCAAGGGTTATATTATGAGCCAAAGGATTGACAAAATACTTTTGGGTTGAGGCAGTCTAGATAGCGTGTCACATTATCAATCGTATCTATGTCAGAAAGAATACTAAAGAGACTTCCTACGAAATATGGTACAATAAAAAACCCAAATTGAAATACTTTATAACCTTTGGTAGCATTTGCTATGTTTGTAAAGACAAAGAAAATCTTTCTAAATTTGATACCCGAGGCGATAAAGTAATTTTTTGGGACATTCCAGTCAAGTAGGGCTTACCATGTTTAAACTTACATGCCAAAGTTTTGATGGAATCTATAAATGTAATTGTAAATGACACAAGTACTGAGAGTAGATCAATTATTGTGGATGAGTCTGAAAATGTTTTAAAAATCGACTCTCCTTAGATAATTGAGCCACTGCCCCCTATGGTCCCTACTATACCAACCTAGGTTTCTAAAGACCATCCCCTAAAAAGAGTCGTTGGTTACCTTTTGGAGCCTATGAGAACTAGATCCTAACTCCAAAATGTGGCAAACTTTACATGTTTTGTTTCTCTTATGGAACCAAAGAATATAAATGATGCCCTTAATGACTCATACAGGATTATTGCTATGCAAGATCAATTAGTTCCGTTTAAGAGTCACGATGTTTGGTATCTAGTCCCTAGGCTTAAATACAAAAAAGTTATTGGCACTTGTTGGATTTTTAAAAATAAAACTGATAAGTTTGGGGTAGTCGTTAGAAATTGTGGGTACCCCGATTTTATCACCATAAGGCCTGGACGAGTAGCCCATCCTCAGCGGCCCAAAACCCAGGCCCATCACTTCTGGTATTCATCCATTTACTCCACGATGCCACGAAGAGGAGTTGTGGGGGTACACGATCCCATGAAAGGGAGATGGCTAATAAAGAGGAACCTATCACCCCCACTACTTCGAGACATACATGTATAAATTAAACCCCAAGTCCGGGGCAAAGGACAAGTTGTATTCTCTGTACTTACTCTTCAGATTATAGAGAAATAACGCTGACTGAACCACCGTGGACGTAGGCACTTCTTTGTTGAACCACGTATCTTCGTTATTGTGTGATTAGTCTTTTATTTGTTTTTTCTTGGTTGTAACCTCTTTCATATTTATTTGTGCTGCATAATAATTGCATCTACAATTGGCGCCGTCTATGGGAACCGTTTATCTTTCCTTGAGAAGATCCCACACCGAGAAAAAAATCTAAGATGTCTGATCACAGCAGCAACGCTCCTCAAGCAGGAGACATTCAGGAGCCACCCGCTCCTCGCAGGATTAGGTCTGAAGTCCGACGTTCCGATCAAGGGGCTCGCTTAGAAAGGCCAGCCTCAGAAGAAAGTCAAGGACCAGCGAGGTCCACTCAGATATCCAGATTGATCGATGCATACGAAGCAAGGCTCCACGAGCAGAGGGAGTTTTCTCGCAGGTATGAGGCTGAGAATGCTCGCCTGAAAAGAAGACTGGAAAAACTGGAAAAAGAACTACGTCCTGATACCAGGAGATGCCCCTATCGCACTCCTAGCCCTCAGGCGAGCAAATCTCGCAGCCGAGGAAGGAGCCCTAGGCGGCAACATCAAGGGTTCGAAGGTGGCGACTCAGACAACGACCTCCGCGAGCAACTAAGAAAAGCTCGCCGCTATCAGAGCCCTGCTCGCAGCGACGACAACATACGGAACCTAGTCCGCAGAGAAATGGACCAACATCCAGCTCACCGCGGCACCAGGTCAACCAGAGAACTCGCCAGGAGAGCCCTCAAGACCCAGATGAAATCACCCTTCACAAGGGAAATTGAAGAAGAAGAAGCTCCCAAAAAGTTTGCTATTCCAAGGTTCAAGATTTATGACGGGAAGACTGATCCCATTGATCATATCAGGCAATACCGGCAGGCTATGACCCTCTGGAATCACCGAGATGCGTTGATGTGACGTATTTTCCCCTCAAGCCTTCATGACGTGGCCCAGAAATGGTTCGAGAAACTCCCTCACCGATCCATCAGAAATTTCAAATCCCTGGCCGAGCTCTTTACGGCCAGGTTCATTACCAGCAGCTCCCATCCCAAAAGGATGGATGCTCTATTGACGATGAAGAAAACTCCTCAGGAGACACTTCGAGACTATGCAAAAAGGTACTGGGACTTATTCAACGAAGTCGAAGACTGTGCAGAAGAAGTGGCAGTGGCTTCATTCAAAATTGGGCTACCTAGCTCTTCCCTCCTCTACCAGTCCTTGACAAAGAAGGAAGCAACCACCATTGATGACCTGATGGCCCGGATTGAGAAATACGCAAAGGTGGAAGATGTCACCCGCCTTAACGAAGGGGAAAACGGTCGAGCCAAGCTCGCCACGAAGGGAAGTGAGAAAGTTGATAACCAGAAAAAAGGAGGAAAGAATGGGAGCAAGAATGGCCCCAAAAACGGAGGGGGCCCTGACGTTGCAAAATCGTTCCAGGCAGTCAACACCATCTTCAAAGAACCAATTTACAAAATTCTCGCTAAGATCAAGGATGAGACGTTCGTCAAATGGCCCCGGAAAATGGGAGGAGACCCATCGAAAAGAAACAATGCGCTGAGATGCACCTTCCACAAAGAAGGGGGACATAAGACCGAGCACTGCAAGGCTCTTAAGTCCCACCTCGAGGAGTTGGCCCAATCCGGACATTTGAATAACTTTGTGGAAAGGAAGGTAGAGAGAGTGACTGTCCACAAGGAGGCAAAACCCGACAACGTGTTAGAAGACGACACCGGACACGAATTCGCAGTAATCCATGGAGTATCCGATGTTAAGAAAATCCAAGGCAACTCAGCTCGGATGGAGATAAAGAAGCTGACAGGAGTAATGCAAGCTTTTCAAATTGATCCAGCGAAATCACAGGCAGGAAAACGCCGCCGAGCAGAGGACATCAACTACAACAAGCATATTGTCTTCACGGATGAAGATCTTGTGGGAGTGAGGACCCCACATCACGATGCCTTAGTCATTACACTCATAATAGCCAACTTTGATATCGACAGACTGCTCGTCGATCAAGGAAGCTCATCCGAAGTAATGTACATCGACCTGTTCAGGAAATTGAAGTTGGACATCGCCGACCTTAAGGGAACCACTGTCCCTCTGGTCGGCTTCGCTGGAAAAATGACCATGCCTTTGGGCAAGATAGTACTACCAGTGCTCGCTGGGAGTGTTTAAAAAATGATCGAATTCTTGGTGGTCGACATCGATTCACCATATCAAGCCATCCTCGGCAGGGGATGGCTCCATGCAATGAAGGCAGTCTCCTCGACCTACCACTAGAAACTCAAATATATCACCGAGCGGGGAGTGATGGAGATACATGGCGACCAGGCGATGGCGAGAAAGTGCTTCATAGCGGCTATCCGACCGAAGCCAGAGAAAAAAGACGTTCGAACCAGCGAGAAAGTGGAGGAAGATGCAATCCCTTCCAAATAGCAATTAAAATATGGAAGGCCCGGAGTGGAAGAGACCAGGCTCCTCCCCTCCGAACGGGTTGTAGAGGACCTGGTAGAAGTCATTGCTAGGGAAGGTGACAACAGCAGAGGCTTCCTGATCGGGACTTCACTCACTAACAAAGAGCAAAAGGATTTGTTAACCTTACTCAGGAGCAACATAGATGTTTTCGCCTGGGAACCCTACGAGCTGCCAGGGATCGATCCCAATATGGTCTGCCATCAGTTGCACGTCAATCCCACATTCAAACCGATAGCACAAAAGGCACGACGAACTGCTCCCGAGAAAGCCAAAGCAATAGAACAGGAAGTCAAAAAACTGCTGGATGCAGGATCCATACGGGAAGTGCAGTTCCCCAAATGGTTATCCAACCCAGTGGTAGTTCCAAAAAGCAACGGTAAGTGGAGAGTTTGCATAGACTTCACTGACCTCAACAAAGCCTGCCCCAAGGATAGTTTCCCTCTTCCAAAAATAGACCAACTAGTAGACGCCACTGCAGCTCACGAGCGAATGAGTTTCCTGGACGCATACTCGGGTTATCACCAGATTCCCTTATATGCCCCAGATCAGGACAAAACGGCGTTTATCACGACGGTTGGTTTATACTGTTACAAGGTCATGCCTTTCGGGCTAAAAAATGCAGGGGCAACCTATCAGCGGCTGGTTACTAAAATGTTCAAAAATCAGATGGGAAACACGATGGAGGTCTACATCGACGACATGCTCGTCAAAAGCAAGGAGAAAGAAAACTACCTTTCTGACCTGGCAAGTACCTTCGAAATCCTCAGGAAATACCGAATGAAACTCAACGCGAGCAAGTGTTCCTTCGATGTCCAGTCAGGAAAGTTCCTTGGGTATTTGGTCAGCAAGCGTGGCATAGAAGCAAATCCGGACCAGATTGAGGCAATTAAACGGGTGCAACCTCCTCGCACAATCCGCGATGTACAGAAGCTCACTGGAATGCTCGCTGCTCTGAATCGTTTCATCTCTAAATCCTCCGAGAGATGCAAGCCCTTCTTTCAACTCTTAAAAGGCAGCAAAACGGTAGAATGGACCCCAGATTGCTCGCAAGCATTAGGCGAGCTCAAACCTACCTAAGCTCCCCACCACTGCTCGTCATGCCACAGCAAATGGACCTTTTGTACCTCTACCTCTCTGTATCCAGCCATACTATCAGCTCAGCGCTAATGTGTGAAGTCACAGGGATCCAACATCCAGTCTATTACGCGAGCAAAACCTTACTAGATGCCGAGCAGAGATACCTGCCATTGGAAAAGCTCGCATTCGCCCTAGTAATGTCATCAAGGAAACTAAAGCATTACTTCGAAGCTCACATGATCATCGTCCTTACATCACACCCCCTCAAGGCTGTCCTAAGGAAGACGGATTTGTCAGGCAGGCTGTATAAGTGGTCAGTCGAGCTCAGCCGGTTTGACATCCAATTTCAACCAAGGACAGCTATCAAGGGTCAAGTCCTCGCTGACTTCATAGCTGAATTCACGGGCGAAGAACCTCTCGACCAGCCTAAACCAACAGAACAAAACAGCAAGACTACAGGGGGAAGCTGGAAGCTATTCGTTGATGGAGCCTCCAACTCAAAGGGGGCAGGAGTAGGAATTGTTCTCATCACTCCAGAAAATGCAGTCCTCGAGCAAGGAATTAGGCTGGGGTTTGCAGCCTCCAACAACGAAGCAGAATACGAAGCCTTAATTGCAGGTCTCCAAAGGGCGCAAACTCTAGGAGCAAAACATTTACAGGTATTCGGAGACTCGCAACTAGTTTCCAATCAGATAAGTGGAGACTACAACGCGAAGGACGAGAGGATGGCAGCCTACCTCTCGTTGGTAAGAAACTTGATGACAAACTTTGAAGAAATCAACATCCAGCAGTTCCCCAGGGGGCAAAACAGCCACGCTGACGCTTTGGCAGCCCTGAGCTCGGCAGTCGATTCCAGCCTGAAAAGGATAATCCCTATCGATTTCCTTAGCTACCCGAGCATTCACCGCGATCTAACAAAAGCGAAACAAATACTCCAATTGGAACCAGCCCCTAGCTGGATGGATCCCTTAAAAGGCTATTTGAAGAACGGAACGCTCCCAGATGATAAAAGGACCGCCCACCAGATAAGAGTCAAAGCTGCTCGCTTTCACTTATCCACGGGAGGCGACTTGGATAAAAGATCTTTCTCCGGACCCTATCTTAGATGCGTCCACCCAGGCGAGGTCGAGACAGTGCTTCACGAGCTCCACGAAGGAATCTGCGGAAGTCACGTCGGAGGAAGATCTCTAGCCTTCCGAGCAATGAAGGAAGGTTACTGGTGGCCGTATATGCAAAGGGACTCCGCAGTATATGTCCGCAGATACCTAAAATGCCAGCTTCACGCCCCCATGGTCCACCAGCCTGCCAGCGAATTGAAATCCCTGACCAGCCCCTGGCCTTTTGCCCAGTGGGGAATGGACATCGTGGGACCTCTACCCACCGCTGCCGGCAATCGCAAATACCTGTTGGTCGCCACCGATTACTTTACCAAGTGGATCGAGGCAGAACCTCTGGCGAACATCCGAGATGCTGACATGATGAAATTCATATGGAAAAATATAATCACTCGATTCGGGATCCCCAGAACCATCATCACTGACAATGGGACACAGTTCGAAAGTGGCCCCTTTCAGGACTTCTGCGACCAACACGGAATCAGGCACCACTTCAGCTCAGTAGCTTATCCTCAGAGCAATGGACAAGCTGAGGCTTCCAACAAAACAGTGATCGCTGGATTAAAAAAAGTGGTTAGAACAAGCAAAAGGCGCGTGGACTACCGAGCTACCACATGTCCTATGGGCATACAGAACGACTCCCAGACGAGCCACAGGTCAGACGCCATTCTCACTAGCATATGGTATGGAAGTGGTCATCCCATTAGAAGCAGGATTGCCTACAATGAGATCCGACCTTGTCGAGCAGAATCAGAACGATCAGGCTTTGCTCGCTGAACTCGACTTGGCCGACGAGCGCAGGGAACTTGCCCTAGTCAAACTAGCGAGTTATCAGCAACAGCTCGCGAAGCACTACAGCAAAAAGGTCAATCCGAGGAAGTTCGAAATTGGAGACTATGTCCTAAGAAAGGTCCTTGGCAACACAGTAAAGCCATCAGATGGTAAACTGGGCCCAAACTGGGAAGGACCTTATGAAATAATTAGAGACGACCTGCAAGGTGCCTATCATTTGAAAACGATGGAGGGCAGATAGATACCATGAGCATGGAACGCAGCTAATCTCAAGAAATTCTACTTTTAGGAGTTCTATTGTTAGATCTTTTATTGTACTCATTTTGGGAAAAGACAGTTTATTTCTCTACTCACCAATAAGAATCTCTCAGTTGATTACTCTCTAAAAGTATAACAATTATATCTTATTGCATATCTTTTTCAAATCACAGGTATAATAGTTGACATAGCAGGGGAACACCCCTCCTCAGGTCATCGTCACGAAGCACGACAGACCTCTTAGCATTGCCCATGGCAATATATGAAGCCCTACAGAGTATTCTTAGGCATCGAACCTACTCTGGTTAAACAAAATCCTGACCGGATGAAGACATCCAAAAACAGGTGTGTCCTCGCCAATTGCCCCTCTTAGACCTAAGGGAGTGTGACGACACGACCTAAAAGGTAAAGGGAGAGCACAATGGTATTCTTAATACTGGACTGGGCGGACATTCACATGGCAAGATAAAGATTGTGAAGCTGCAAAAATATAACAGAGATTGGATAAACACGTTTAGTCGGCAAAAACGCCCAAAACTCAAACTTTCCATTAATCTTTTATATTTACAAACAATAATGGTACATGTTTAGTCGGCAAAGACTCGCCCAAAGCATTTACAATTATTAAAAAACAAAAAATCAAGAAGGGGGAAGCCTCCGAGCAAGGTAATCAACAACCTTAGCTCTCCTCCCGTCATCAGGGGCAGGATCGAATTCCTCAACAACTTCATTTGTGTCCAACTCCAGTAGCCGCCGAGGAATAGCATCGATAGGAATCCATCGGTCATCTCGCCTAAATGGATTGGGCATCAGAGTAGAGGGAGACATCTCATGCCGATACCACAATATCGAATTTCTCGGCACCTGCAGCTCTTTGAGAGCACTCAACCACCCCCTGATGAAGGAAAGCTCCTCGAACTCTGATAATCTTGTGGGAGCATCTAGCCAGCCCTGATCATAGCCATCAGTCCACACTTGGCGAGGGCCCTTCTTAAATAAATGCCGCAGTCGGGTGACGTCCCTCTGAAGCCCAGCAGCAGTTATGTAAGCTCGCTGAACATCGCCGCGCAGCTCCTCCATCTCCCTCTCACGCTGCTCTTCAGCTTCCCTACTCCTACCCCGCATACTCCTGCCAGCTCGCGGGAGGGGTGGCCGAGCAGCTCGCGACGAGGAAGAACCTTGCAGGACTGCCGAAGCGGTGCTTGGCGAATGCTCCTTAAGCTTCAAGACCTCCCGCCTCAGGTCGTCATTCTCCCGCTGAAGAAACTCCACGACCTGATTGATCTCGGTAGCCTCCAGTAACTTTACTCTCAGCTCGCTGACTTCTTCTTGCACTGAAGCTCCGATCTCTCCCATTTCCTGGAGCCTGTCCTTCAATTTAGCCACCAACTCAGACTGATCCTTATACTTCTGGTTCCTTGATTTAGCAAACCTACAGAGCTTAGCAAAAGCCTGGCGAACTGCAGGGCTTGCATTAGGACTCAGAGTCCTACCCAATTGGGAGGTAACAGGAATATAATCATCCACATCAACCAACTACAAAGAAAGGAAGAGAACAAAAAGAAATCAACATAAACAAAAACGAAGCCTTTTTATTGATAATGAGCGAGGTTACATCAGAACAAAAAAAAGGGAAAAAATTACAAAGAGATCCCTATCACTTAGCAACCTCGGTGGACGGACCCTCGTCCTTATCAGCATCAGCAGGGGCGTTACCCTCTGCAGAGGTGTGCACTGCCCCCTCGACCAAGGAAGCATCAGCAAGAGTCGCCTGAGAAGCAAGATTGACCCCTTCAGCAGTTGGGGCTGGCTCCTCATCCACAACTGGCTTGGGCCCTGGATCATGTTCGTCAAAAAGTGGGGATGCAACATCCACCCCTGCAGCCACAAGAGCCTTGTTCCACCCCTTCTTGAAGTTCAGACAGCTAATATAGCCTATCTGAACCTCGGCGTCTTCATACGCAGCAGCCCAGCCAGAATTGTATGAATCTTCTTTAACAGTGGCTGCCTGGGCCTTCTCTGCTTCCAGCTGCTCGGCAAGAACCCTGTTCTTCTCCACAAAGTCCAGCTTGATAGAGCAGACCTGGTCGTACGACTTCCTCAGCTCGTCGAGCTCCCTGACAGCATTATCTCTCTCGCGAGCAGAATTAGCAAGGGCCAAGGCAGAAGAAGCTCGAGCCGCATCAGCAGCCTTCAGATCAGCCTCCAACTGAGAACCCCTGGCCACCAGAGTAGAATTCGCCTGCTCCAGCTCGCTGTTCCTTCTCAACAGCTCGTCGCGAGAGCGATATAGCACGGCGAAGTCAGTCACAAACTGCAGAAAACAAGGTAAAGATCAGAAAGAAGAAACCATCAAAGAAGATTAGAAGAAGTTGGGAAGTAGAAAAGAAACCTTACCAAGGCGAGCCTTTGGCTAGCTTGCAAGGCCAGTTGATCAGACCCTGACGCCCTCTCGCGATCTGCAGGGAGGACTGCCCTCTCAAGAAGCGCAGGGGCAAGTTGAGGATAGGTGGCCACCGAAGCCCCCTCAGGCAAAGCAGATACTGGGACCAAGGCTTGACCAGTCTTGGTCCTCAGTTCCATCTTCCTCCTCTCCTCCTCCTTCTCCTTCTCCCTCCTCTTTCTCTCTTCAACCTTCTTCCTCTCCTCCTCCTTTTTCTTCTCTCTCTCCCTCGCCTGCTCCTCCTCTCTCTTCTTCTTCTCTTGTTCTTGAGAGGGAGGCCGAGAACCAGTAGCTGTGGCCCCGGAGACAGTCTTCGATTTTTTAGACCTCTGTGCAAGAAGCACATCATCATCATCATCATCATCCCGGATTAGATTCTTCCTGGGAGGCATTTCTTCACCTGGACTGCTGGTAGTACTCGATGAACTGCTACTATCAGCACTGCCCCCACCCAAGTTACTCACAACACCTGCAGGCTCGCTCTCCGAGCTGCTCTCCTCCTCGTCCACTTGGATGGGCTCAGCTGAAATCTCTTCGGAAGAGTCAAAGTCCGGAACACTTTCCACAGGTCGGGCTATGAAGCTGGAGCCTGTGTTCTTGTATTCAAGCAGAAAAGCAGCAGACCTAGGATGCTCGCCGTCACCCAAAGGTTCCCTGATGTTCCAAGCTTTCACCAGTTCCGAGATACGAACCTCGCTGAGAGCTGGCTCCAAGTTCTTTATCTTCGCTGAAAAGGAGAAAGCAAGGAGGAGTTAGAAAAATCACAAAGTTAGCAAAGGTTGAAACAACAATACAACATCTACCTATATATTCTTCCCCATAAAAGGGAATAGTAAACCTCTCGGACCTCGACCCTTCAAATTGAGGGGAGTATTGCCAGTTCCTAACGAGAAAACCTTCTTGCCAGTAGTCCTTATGGGAATCAGGTAAATTCACTACCAATACCCTATCAGGTCTCCTGGCCTTAAGGTACAAGACCCCTGAACTCGTTCGAGAAAAAGAATAACAAAAACAGACCTCGGCAAGCCCTAACCTCGTGCCGTACAACTGATTTATCCTGTGCACACCATTCACTATTTTCCATACGTTGGGTGAACATTGTGCGGGCACAATACCAAAATAACTAAAAAAGTGCAGAAACAAACCATTAGGGGGAAAGGTGAGACCCCCCTGGGAAAGCAACAGGACGTGAATCCAATGTGCATCCTCTATGTCCCTAACGTTCCTAGGCGGCGAGACACAACACTCAATCTCTACCCACTCAGGAATACCATAGAATTTTCTAAACTCAGTTACCAACCTATTTCCAATCTTCGCCATTGGAAAAATACAAGAAAAACTATAAACTCAAGAAAAAGGGCACGAAAGACTTACAGGACAGAAGATCAGATCAAAAGGCGAAGAAGCGACGAGAGTGAAGACCGAAAACAGAAGGTACAAAACTCAAAAGTTCTCAAAAGATAGAAGATTGCTGGAAGAACTGGAATGACGAAGAAAAAATGTGTCTTATTCCAACAAGCCTTCAAAACTAATCATAACGCACAGATAGCGAAGCGGGTGCCGCCAAAGCAACTTCACAGTTTTCAAAGAAATCAACCATCATTGCTGATCATTTAAATCCAACGGACCCATAAAGAACGGCCCGACAAATTCAGGGGCAATTGTGGGTACCCCGATTTTATCACCATAAGGCCTGGACGAGTAGCCCATCCTCAGCGGCCCAAAACCCAGGCCCATCACTTCTGGTATTCATCCATTTACTCCACGATGCCACGAAGAGGAGTTATGGGGGTACACGATCCCATGAAAGGGAGCTGGCTAATAAAGAGGAACCTATCACCCCCACTACTTCAAGACATACATGTATAAATTAAACCCCAAGTCCGGGGCAAAGGACAAGTTGTATTCTCTGTACTTACTCTTCAGATTATAGAGAAATAACACTGACTGAACCACCGTGGACGTAGGCACTTCTTTGCTGAACCACGTATCTTTGTTGTTGTGTGATTAGTCTTTTATTTGTTTTTTCTTGGTTGTCACCTCTTTCATATTTATTTGTGCTGCATAATAATTGCATCTACAGAAATAAAGCTAGGAATATTGCGCAAGGATAATCTAAGATAGAGGGAATAGATTTTTTTAAGACTTTTACTCCGGTAACAAGGCTCGAGTTTTTTCTTCTCCTCTTAGCCATTTCATGTTATTTGCAATTTAAGCCTTTTTAAATGGACATTAAGTCTCTATTTTTGAATGATATTCTATCAGAGGAAGTATATGTTGAATAGCCTAAGGGATTTGTTGACCTTTCTTACCCTAACCATGTCTTTATATTGAAAAAGGCATTGCATGCTTAAAATGAGCCCTGAGGGCATGGTATGAATGACTTTCATACTTTTTAGTTAATAAAGGGTTTGAGCGTGGAGGCAATGACCATCCACTATTCGTCCAAAAAATTAACAACGAGGTATTGATTGCACAAATTTTTGTGGATGATATTGTTTTTGGTTCCATTTACCTTTAACATGTAAAGGATTTTTCAAGTATCATGCATGTGTAATTTCAAATGTCCTTAGTAGGGGAGTTACAATATTTTCTTAGTTTACAAGTTAAGTAATTAAGTGATGGCCTTTTTATATCTCAGATTAAATATGCTAGTGAGTTAGTTAAGAAGTTTGGTCTAGAAAATGACAAAATTGCATGAACACCCATGAGCACTACAACTAAAATATCTAAAGATGAATATGGATAAGGAGTGTTTTATACATTAAAGCATCCATCATGACCCAATGTTTCATATAATGTATTTGAAAGTGTAGACACCAAATTCTAAGACCCCCTAAGTCTCTCCTTAAACCCTTAGAACTTCCCCTTTCCACCGTAAACCTAGGTCGCATTCCGAGTATCGATCTAGAGGCCATCGGGCGCCCCCGGGCCCCATTTGACTTCAATAAACTCGACAGTCAAAGCGAAAGCCCTTTGAATATTTGAAGGGATCTAAATACTCTTTCCAACTATTCACCCCATGCACGAATCGACATAATGGTTTGGACGAACGGACCATTCCACTATCAAAAATTGATTCAGAGGCCATCGGGAGCTCCCGGGCCCCAAGTTGACCCAATCAACTTCACCATCAGAGTGAAATATCTTTGAATCTTCGAAGGGAACTAAAACCCCTTTCCAACAGTCCACCCTGTGCGTGAAATTGTATAACTGTTTGGACAAATGATTATTTTTCCCCCAAAAATCGATTCAGAGGCCACCGAGCGCTCCCGAACTCTATTTGACCAAAGTCAACTCTTCAGCTTGAGTGAGACTAAATGAATCTCCAAAGGGCACTGGAGACCATTTCTAATGATCTATCCCGTGTGAAATTCTGACTTACCATGCGGACGAACGATCTATTTTACTCCGAGAGGTCACCGGACGCTTCTGGGCCCCGATTTACTAAAAATATGTTTCCTCCTTTTCCCTAAAAAAAAAGAAAACATTTTTGTCCTCATCTTTTCCAAAAATGTCAAAAATATTTTCCTCCTTTTCCAAAAATAACAAACTTCCCTTTTTCTTTTCCGAAAATAAATTCTAAGTTTTCTCCTTCTCAGGTCGATCACATACCCTTACCCGGGCTCCCTATTGGCTTCGGTCTTTAGTCGAACCTCCCCGAAGTTCTGTCAGTCCCCTTACTTCCTCCGGGTCCAAGACTCATCCGCCTTCTATAGAGAACACAAATCAAGTGCCGAATGTACAACCATATTTGTTGATGGTTCTGTCTCACCTCACTGCCAAAAATGACAACCTTCAAACAGAATTTCATGAGATGCAAAGAAACCAAGTCCCTATCCCCGAAGATCCTGAGGTCATTTTCCCTCGCGTCATGGGTCTGCCTATACCCGAGGCCTATTTGGGTTCTCAAAGGATACCAGCATGCTCCACGTGCTCCTCCTACTAATGGGCCGCCACCAGCCCAGATTCCTATGCCAAACCTTGCTCAGACAGGGGCTAATGTACCCGTAACTGTTGATCTGAAAGAGAAAGAATTGAACAAAGTCAAGTAAGACCTCAATATGCCGACCCAAAAATTTAACCAGGTCAGAATATCTTGTAACTACATGGACTACGCCCACATGTCTCCCTATCCTAAAGCCAAGTTACCAGAAAAATTCAAGATGCCCAATATCGAGAAGTTTGGAGGCAGTGAACCCCCGATCGTTCATCTCTGTAGGTATCACTGAGCCATGACTCTCCTAGGGGCTTTCGAAGAAATAATGGCTCAGATGTTCCAACAGACTTTGAAAGATAGCGCCCTTTGTTGGTTCCTATCCCTTGAGGAATCCAGAATTCACAATTGGGAAGACGTTGCCCCTGAGTTTATGTCACAATATAAGTACAACGAGGAGCTAGAGGTTACCCGCCTTGATATAGAGCTACTTAAACAGAACCCTGGGGAATCAGTTTAGTAACTTCATAGCAAGATGGAGATACAAAGCAGATACCATGACCAATCGGCCTTCTGAAGAAGAATAAGTCAGCATTATGAAGAAGAACTTCCTACCCCATGTTTGAGAAACAATGGAAGGAAAGTACTACCCTCACTTCTGAGACCTTCGAGAAGCAGGAGTAGAAATTGAAGAAGGTCTTACCAAGATAGAAGTTGAACCGAACAAAACCTCTGGACAATTTTCTCCTAGAAAGTTTGAAAAGCCTGCTAGTACCACAGTTTCTACTATTAATAACATTTCTCAGTTGCCACTTCATGGGCACCAGAAAGTTGCCCAAACCCAATTTAAAAAGAATATACCCATCTTCACACTCCTCTATCCAAAGTTCACTAGGCCCTCTTGAGCCGAAACCTGATCAAACCCTTGGATCCTCATCCGTTACCAAATCCACTTTCGAAAAACTTCAAACCTGATGCCCATTGTAACATTCACTAAACTGATGGACATACAACTGACTAATGTTTCCATCTTTGAAACACAATCCAAAACCTGATTGACCGGGGTATCATCACCCCACTAGCTAATCCTAAACCAAACACTACCCATAATCCACGCCCGAATCATAAAAACTCCATCTTCCTAGAAAAAGACTCAGAACTCGACCCATCTACCGAAATCGTGCCAAGTAAATCACCAGTCATACCCATATACTCTCCTACACCTCTCCAAATATGCCCATATTTCCTCTTACAGCCTACCATCTTTACAGATTAAACCGTATCACTCCTCACTAGAGCATGCATAGTTATTCGTACCCGTTCTGTAGGTAAAGATATGGAATTATCAGAAGTGATAAACCAACTCCTAGAGTTCGGGCTGAAATTTCCCTCCCAAATGACCATCGACTGTCAGAGATTCAGTGGGTTGTTCTTAGAAGTTCAAAAATGGGCCCGATAGTCAGATAACTATCGAAGTCAGTCTAGATGACCTGGTCCAGATCATGGAAGATTTATTTTAACAGACTGATGATATTTGTAGTATGTTCGAGTTACTCGACGCTTGGAAATTACAAGGGTGCCTGGTCCCTTTAGTTCTGCATTTCCCTGTCGAATGGGAAGAATTATATGAAGTGGCCATAGAAGTTATAGAGTGTATTGACTTTGCATAGAAAGATAATATTATTGCCACCGAATTGGGGGATGATTCCGAATATTAAGATGGAGAGCCAGATTCAGGAAAGACTAGTCTGATAGCCAACCTATGCGGAATGATATCATTTGAGGAGTTGCTAGGAGAGATCAACCATGTAGCTGAGTAACCCGATATCAATGAAGAAAAAGGGTTTCTATTTTTCCCCTCTTCCATGAACCACATGACTAGGTCGGGGAGACATTACCAGAACCCAAACTTACAACTATCAGCAAGCGATAAAGGGAAAAGTGTTGAGAATCTCCCTATTCCAGAAATGACTCCTGAAGATAGTAAGGTTCTTGATCAATTAAATAAAACTAAAGCTAATATCAATCTATGGGAACTTTTCATGTCTTCCCAACTACACCAAAATGCCCTAATCAAGCTACTTACAGGACCCACAGTTCTTCCCTCAACCATACCAGAAGAAGTAGTGAATGTAGTTGGATCACTAACCTCTACTCGAATGATCTCCTTCTCCAAAAAAGAAATCCCCAAGACTAGTCCTAACCATAATCATGCTCTTGATATCTCTGTCGAAGTCATGGGAAAAACCGTCCCCCTCTCTCTCGTCTACAATGGATCAACTCTGAACATGTGCTCATTAAGAACTCTAAACTATTTAGGATTGAAGGTGAGCTATATCGCTCCAACTTCTAATGCCGTACGTGCCTATGACAACATCCTCCGTAATGTAATGGGGTATATCAAGCTTGTAATAGGGGCTGGCACTATAAACCCCATTATGGAATTCCATGTCATTTACATCCCAGTTTGCTTCAATCTACTGCTTGGACGACCATGGCTCCAAAGCATCGAAGGGGTGTCTTATTCCCTTCATCATAAATTGAAATTCTTTGCCAATGGATAAGTTATCACCATCTTAGGAGACAGTAACGACATCGAGAATGCAATAACCAGTAATTTGGTACTTGAGATACAACATGAGGTGAATGATATGCTGCTATCAGGCTTCCAAGTTGAACCACTCCTACTCTTAGCAGGGGAAGACTTCAAAGATAGGGTTTGTCCAGAATATAATCCCCATGGAAACGTCAATGTTCAAGAACATGCACTTCATGCCCGGACTGGGGATAAGGCAAAGACAACAAGGGATAACTGAACATATTGTGTTGAAAAAGGCCTTTCTTCCCTGTGGTTTAGGCTATTAGCCGTTAGAAGAGGATCTCAGAATGATCTGTCAGCCTCGACTGAAGAATTCAAAATGCGCTAGAACTATCCCAGGAGATTACCTAAATGGAAGATTCATCAGAGAGGGTGAATATTTCCCCTTATACGGCTTCCCTAAACCTTGGTATGACCATGTAGATAAGAGGATGAAACTAGGAATGGAGATATTTTTTTAAGACAACTACCCGGGGGTCAAAATTTCCCAGCACTGTGTACAACCACTCACTAAAAAGACCATAGCTGATACTAGGGATTCTGAGGGCAGTGACTCTGAGGATTCTTTCAACTTGCAGAGACTCGGGCAGACACTCTGCATGATCCACTCAGGGACTATATCATCAGATCCATCCTACCTCATTAATGATGTTGATGCACCTCTTCTCAATTGATATGCTGCACTTGTGCCACCTGCTAATGCTCAACCTAACCCCAATGTTTATCCCCTTCCCCTTTTGTTATTTCCCCTAACTTTGATGTAATCGAGATCTCCTACGATAAGGTTCTCAATGATGTTTTTCCTATCAATGAAATAAACAAATATTTTGAATATCTTGCTATGCCTTACATTAATTGCCTTGATTCTAATCAAAATCTTGATGATAATGACTTTCCAAATGAAAGATTATTAACTGATCTAAATAAGGTTAATAACAAACAACATAACTTCATTCAAGTTAATGAAGAAGAAACTATTGTTATTAACCTCGGTTCTAGTAGCCAAATGCGCGAAATTAGGATAGGGGCTACCCTTGATGAGCATGAGCGCACGCAACTCAATGAAATACTGGAGGAATTCATGGATGTCTTAGCATGTTCCTACGATGATATGCCCGGCATTGACCCTGAGATAGCACAGTATGAGATTCTAACTCTCCCAAAATGTAAACCAGTCAAACAGAAGCTGCGAAAACTCCACAACGAATGGTCATTCAAAGTAAAAGAAGAAGTAGTCAAGCAATTGAACTTAGGATTTATTCAAGTAATTAAATATCCCATATGGCTAGCCAATATCATACCCGTGCCAAAATCAAGAGGGAAGGTCCACATGTGTGTCGACTATCGAGACTTGAATAAAGCCTCTTCGAAGGATGATTACCCACTAACCAACATCGATATGATTATGGAAAATACAGCCAGTCATGCTCTCAAGTCATTTGTTAACAGGTTTGATGAATATAACCATGTCAAGATGCACCCTAATAATCAAGAGAAAACCGCATTCATCAACCCTTGGGGAACCTTTTGCTACACTGTTATGCCATTTGGTCTAAAAAATATGGGGCTACCTATTAAAGGGCCGCCACAACCATTCTTGCATGATCTGATACACAATAAAGTCGAGGACTATGTTGATTTCATGATTATCAAGTCCAAGACTAGATAAGGTCATGTTACCGCTCTCCAAAAATTCTTTGAACGACTACGACATTACCAAATATGGTTTAATCCACATAAATGTGTCTTCAGCATTACCAATCTTTTTGGCGATCCACACCGGGGAATGTTAACCCCACATGAAAGGCTAAAAATATCATCCGACAAGGTTATTACTAGACTACCATGGTTTAGGACTGCACACCCTACATTCAAAGATGTCTCAAATGCCAATAGTTTTCCAACCTACAACACTTGCCTCCGTAAAAATTATACAGCATGACCTCTACCTGGACATTTTCCATATGGGGCATCGACATCATAGGGAAAGTTACATCAAAAGCATCCAATGGGCATGAGTTCATCCTAGTCGCTATTAACTACTTCACCAAATGGGTCGATGCCGAGTCATATGTAGTTTTGAATGCCAAGAAATTGACCAAATTCATCAAGAAAAATATCATTTGCCGATATAAGGTCCCACACGTGCTGGTATCAGACAACGGGTTACATTTTAAAGCAAAAGTTACGAAAGTAGTCGACGAGTAAGGAATTCAAATACACAAATCCTCTCCATACCGACCTCAAACCAACGGAGCAGTCGAAGCAGCCAATAAGAATATCAAAGCCATTATCAGCCAAATGATCAAGAGTTGTCGAGATTGGGCCGATAGGATCCCTTATACCGTACTTCAGTTCAAATCTCTACTGGGGCTACCCCTTACTCTCTAGTCTACGGACTGGAAGCATTCCTACTCGTGGAGCTAGAAATCCCTTTGCTGCGCATCATGCTTGAAAGCAAAGTCAACGAGGAAGACTAACACCAAATTCATCTTGAAGAGCTGTCATTCTTGGACAAAATGAGACTGAAAGCTCTATATCACATACAAGGGTACCATTGCCATATAGCGTGATCATTCAATAAGAGAGTCAAGGACCACAGTGTTCGAGAAGGGGACTTAGCCCTCAAAGAAATAATATAGCCCATCTGGGACCCCAGAGGAAAATTTAAGACCGATTGGAGCGGTCCATACATAGTAAAGAAGTACCTATCAGGCATCGCTGCTATGATTACTGACCTTTATATAAAAAAAATGGCGCGTCCACTCAACCTGGACCGTCTCAAGAAATTCTACCACTAGTTCGAAATCTCGGCGTGCTATGACTTTTCTCATCTCCCTTCTATTAAAAAAACCATCTATTCCTTTCCCCTTACCCAGAACTACGTGGGCTTGATACTCTTAAAACATTTTCAAAAATCAATTTCAAATTTTTTCAAGACCCTTAGAGGTACATAAGCAACTTATCCCTTCACATGAGCGCGGCCCCCTTCTTTTCACAAAATACTATCATTTTCTTATCCCTCAGAAAGACAGTTCATTTTAACATGTACGTAAATAAAAGGATTATGTATTCCTTAGTGATGAGTATAGATAGTTGAAAATGAAAAAGTCATCAAGAGGCACAACTAGATGATCAGAAACTTATTTATTTCATTATTTGAAATTTCAGTACAATTAAATCGGCGTAAGGAGTCAAATGACTTCCCTTGCCATCCTACACCTACTTTCCTAAAAATAAACTCCCACTACTACTAAACAACTAGAATAACCACTAACAAAAGCAAACACCATACATAAGATTCACAAAGTCTACCCACGGCTACCAGAAGAACTATCTCCATCTGCCACATCCTGGGGCCCCCAAACCTACCCTGACTGGAGGGAATGCTGTTGATGCTCAATTGAGCGATAAGCCCGGACTAGCCTAAAAAAACCACAATACCACCCGCCAAAGTATCAGAGAAGGCAAGCCACCTTTGATCGGTCTCCACAACCAGCATCTTGGCAACCACTCTCCTGTACAACCATTTCATATCTTCCCCTAAGACATGTCAAACTCACCCAACAGATTGAGAGAGACGAGCCGATGGACGTCAGTTTTCCCACAAAGAGCCCAGCCACATGCACATAGGCTCCGTCAGGTCCTCCACATGAAATAAATCCAGTGTCCACAATGGCATAATTTGCTCCCAACCATATTGACGCAAAAGCCGCCAAGGAAAGTAGAAAGAGGTTTGCCTGAGGCTAACCAGTCGGGCGTATTGATACTCTTCGAGCTCTAGAATGGGCAGTACTTCTCCCCACCATGGAACAGATTAGCGCAAGCCTAGAGCTACTTTCTCTACAAACCAATTCCCTTAACTCTGAATATCCAGGCCTACGCTAATGAAATAGCGAGAGAATTAGTTTGGAATAGACGATAAGGGGTGTGGCACCACTATGCGGAACCTCTCAAATAAACATATAAACAACATCATAGGGCTCCCTCTTAGAAAGTCAGAACGACCCTCCCGCCAGGCATCCAGGCCATTTAAGGTCCCCGTCAGTATCACCGCCGCAAGATTATGACGATAAGATATCTAGGAAACAATATCCACCAGTTGGGGGTCCACTAACATCTCCCCAGTCACCAACATAACTTCTGAAATAAGGCCCAGAATGACAACCTCAACATATCTAGCATCACCCACATTCTGCGAATGCATGGATAGTAAAATCCCCAGAAGAGAAATCATCTCTCCCGTAACCAATGACCCAATTGCCTAAGGCAAAATATAAAGAAGTACATCCAGTAATTCCCTAGGAGAACGAAAAAGTTCAGGCAAAGCCATGACAATGCTGGGATTTATCCCCATCATGGTAGAAAATCACTCATAGGTAGGACAACTCTCATCCAACCTGAAGCGAAAGATATGATCCTTGGGATACCACAACTTTATTGCCTCCATCAACATGTTTTATTCTATGGGTCGGTTACGCCATAAAGAGACTTGACGCACGTGGAAAGCATCATAATCAACATTGTAAGAACACATCGCCTCAAAGGATTCGAGGTAGTTGGCAAACTCAATGCTTCCAGGGAGAGCCATATTGCAAGACTAAGAGATAATAAGAAAATAAGAATATAAGAAATAAAGGAAAGGAAGGTGTGAGGAGAAAATCCCCATTTACACCCCTATTTATACCCAAGAAGTTAGCAAACCAAGACAAATAAGCTTGCAGAAATCGACGGGGTGCTTGCCCTACCAAGTATCAAACAAGTGCAATCAAAGCTTTGGGTTGATTTAACGGAACTTATATGCCAATAGGAAGGACAAGGGTCATGCCGATCGACAACCCCTTATTTTAGGAAAATTCCCTTTTTCTTTTTTTATCAAAAAAAAAAACACCAACAAAAATAATTTCTTATCTTAAGGAAATTCTGGATTCCTTTTATACTTATACTAATGGATTTACTCATCTCATTTTTAATACAATCAATTTTTAAATCCTTTTTACGGTTCCAGGAGCAAAGTAAAAAGATCATGTGCATTAATCACTAAATCAAAGAAAATTAACAAAAACTTCTTTTTCATTTGCATATATTTTTCTGTGTTACATTGGCATTTTGCAGGAAAAGCAACAAAAATAGAAAAACAACGGAACTCAGCCCGAACCCAATTCCCTTTCCCTCTATCTCTCACCTAATTAACTATCTCTCTCTCTAAGAGCTCCCATCCCATGCATCACACCCTTTTCCGCCTGATTCGGCAATACATCCAAGATTAATCAATTGGAGAGATTTGGAAGTACCAAAACAATGGATACTACCCCAAATAACAGAAGCACCACCTGAAAAACAACGAAACAACGTTGAATTACAAGTATCTGGAAATAATGTTTATTTTAAAAATAAGAATTCAGAAAATTGGCAAAAGAATTTTCCTGATAATGATTGGGAAAAATTAAAAGGAAAAGCACTTCTAGAGCCAGACCCTTCCTCGGATGAGGCAGATGACACCAAGCAAGAAGGGACTGGAACCAACTCATGAATATGAGTAAATGCCGAAGATACCCACTCCCTGATGTCCTTCAGCCAAGTGGTCGAAACACTGATATGCTGAGAGGAAGAGTGGAAAAGATCAAATCAGTCAAGCATGAGGAAAAAAAGAAATCAAGGAAACCAAAAAATACATACCATAGGTCGAAGGACCTCCTACGGGTCCATCGTATGAGGACGTTTCTATAAACGCCGAAGTAACTAGGGGAATGCAACCGCACAAAAGAAGGCCCTAACGCCGTCGTTGTAGCCGCGAACATGGCTGCACCACCTGCGCTATGAGAGGACCCCACCTGCTGACTCGAGTCCTCCCTAGGGAGAGACGTCACATCATATATACCAGGAGGCATCAACCAACTCAAGATGAAGTCCAGATAGTTACGTACAGCAGTGCCATATCGGTGTACAAAGAGTATGGCTCTCCCATCATCGCAGCCACCCGGGCATCCTCAAATATCTCCTGCACATGCCTCATGAACATAAGGGGATTCGTCAATGGCACTGCAACCACGTCCTCCACTATCTGTCGAACTACCCTATCCCCAAGATACCAGGATTAGCCTAAATCATGCGCCAGCAGGCGCCGTATTTGCGCATGTCCCCCAGTCACCTCGGTGTGCTGAATGGCGATCCACCAAGGATAAAGGGTCACCTATAAATCCCCAGAAAAGTGAAGGATCAGTATCAATAAAATATCATCAAAGGAAAAGAACAGTCTCAAGACAAAATAATGCTTACCCATTCGATCGTCAGGCCATTCAAGACCTGACGCACTATCTCCAGAGAAAGAGTCTTCTTCGATTTTCAGTTAGACCTCCGCCACCGAAACATCCGACAGAAGTTCCCCACATAGTCATCCTTCAAAGAAATCAGTTGGGTGTTTAACCCAATCACCTCATAGAACCACATATGCAAAGGTCAAGGATCAACATTCAAGAAATAAAAAAAAGTGCATGAATAGAAAATGCGAATGCATAAAGGAAAATGCAGCAAATAAAGAATACTTCCAGAAGATGCGTGGCCCCAGTAAAAGTCGGCTGACAGCCCCGGCTGAATGAATCCAAAGAAAAATAAAGGTTCGCCAAAGTCAAGCTCCCCAATCATAGAAGCGGATGTTCAAAAACACCCTCAAAAAATGGAAAAAACCACAAGTGGATAACGTCGCCACTCATCGCCACCAAAAAACCTCCCAACACTAACAAGATAAACAAGTGGGACATCTGACACACCTGTTGACCGTCGTCCTCATCGACCCTCCTCCTCAATAAAAGCTCTCTAAGACGCAAGCGGAGATAATATCCAAAAACCACTCTCTCCACATCACCTAAAGTCGGCGTCACCGCCTCCAACGTCACCCTCAACGTCCTGTCCACCTTAATCTGAGCACCCTCGCAGTCCAGCCCCAGTAACTAATGCACATCAATGGGATTCACCGTCATATTCCTGAAGCCAAAATGGAAGGTGTGGGTGGTGTCCCACCACCTCTCTCCCAAAGCACATAGAACCGCAGTGCAGACGCCAGCCTCCCAAAACCAGAAAAGGACACCATCCAGCATACCATAGGAGGAAGGTGCTCCCAAATGCCTTTAAGCCCTATCATATCATGGGCACGAATAGTCGACATGGAGATGTTAGACTGTCAAGAAATGAAGAAAACCCTTGTCAGATTCAAAAAATAAGGCGAGTTCATCAAGAAAAGAAGAAAGAAATACCAAGAGTCATTCAATACTTATATATCCATCAGGGTTCACCACCCTAGAAGATCGATGATGCAAAGGCTCACATAGAATAGTCTGATACTCTGCCACCGATTCAAAAAAGTTAAAAGAGTTCTCGCTACCTAATGCGAGGGTCACCCTAGCCCTCCACTCTAATCCTGCCCAGTCGTCAGCATTAAGCCATGCCATATGGGTTACACTGCTTGAGAAGTCAGCCATTTCGGATATTAGGATGATTTGTATAAGTTTATAGTAGAAGGAAAGAAGTCAGAGAGCTATGAAAAATGAGGAGAACCCACCCCTTTTATAGGAGGTGATAAGCACCCAAAAGTGTACATTTTATACCCCGAATAGATGTATTTTAGTTACTAATTCTCGGCAATTTGGGTCTTATGAGCTTTATTGTCTATTTTGTAGGTTGAATGCACGTTGCATTGTTCAAACGCGTATTTCAAGGCAATTACGCAGATTATGGAGCTAATTACCCTTGTCCCGTATCCTAGCCTACCCAAACCTGTCCCGAACCATGTGTGTTTAGTTTGTCCCATTTCATTTTATTTTATTTGTGTTATTTTATTTTTAGGGTTTATTTTATTATTTTATTGTATTGAGTCATGTTTATAATTTTAGGATTTTATATTTTAAATTTTAGTGCGTCGTGCATTAGTTTTTCTATTTTCTTATTTTTAGTTAATTTATTATTATTTCATTTTTTTATTTTCATTTTATTAGTTTTTATTTTATAGTTTTTATTTTAGTTATGTTTAGAGTTTGTATAGAGTGTCGTGTCGTGTCGTGTCATTTTTATTTTTTTAGTTTAGTTAAATTTTTGTTTTGTTTTATTTTATTTTTAATTTTAGTTCATTTTTTTAGGGGTCATAAATTAAACACACACACACAAACATCCTACACTCACATACACCCTAAACTAATACCTCACCCTCACCATAACTCTCATATACCTCAAACACTCACCCACACCCTCATCCCCACCATATTACCTACACCCTCACCACACACCATCAAACCATCACCCATCTTTAACCTCCCACCAAACTCATCTTCTCTCTCCTCCATTAAACAAACACCCACCTCTTCTCTCTCACCTACCACCATAAACCCCCATCTGACCTCTATGACCACCAACAAAAATACCCATTTCAGCCACATATACCCATAACCCGAGTAAAACCCATTTGCCCCGACCACTACCAGATTCGCCCCAACCCGTCTCCTCGCCCAGCAGCGCCGGCATCCAACTCGACCTCCGGTGACCCAACCCACTTCTTAACCCCCGCTACCCAACAAAACTCAACCCAAATTCGGTGAGACCCGATTTCCAGCAGTAGAACGCCGAGCCCGAATCCCGAATCCTAACTCGATTCAAACCCGAAATAGCACTTCTTCAACCCATATCACCTTTAACCCAATACCAAACCCAAACCTCCCATATTCAAAATCATGACCTGCCAAAGTTCCAAAGACAAAACCAAAAAGCTATTCTCCAAAGCCAAAGACCATAAGTTTAAATGCCCACCTGTTAAAACAAGCCAAAAATAAACACACATTTAACCCACATGTGTTAAACCCACTTAAAACCATTTAACCCATTTACCCTTTATTCCTAAAATACCCTCAAACAAATCACTCCACTGCACCTTTCAAAACCCATGACCAAATAAGATTTTATCACCTCACTCACCCCATGTATACCTTTGTTCTACCCAGTTTTCCCCTAGCTCCATGTTTGCCATGTATAAATTGAAGAGTTGGGACATTCATAAAGATCTCCAAATTAGTTTTTAAGCTTTTTGTGATAAATTTTTCTACACCCCTCTTTAGAGAGTATTTGCATTTTTTGCAAATATCTCAATATAGAGGTGTGTAGTGAAATTTATCTCTAGGATAAATTCAACCCCACCCCTCTATAATGAATTTTTGCATTTTTAGCAATTATTTCAAAATAGATTGATGTAGTTGAATTAATCCCTTATGAGAGGTAAATTCTAATCCATTCCTTTATGTTGAGATTTTGCATTTTGAGCAATTATCTTGATATAAAGTAATGATCTAGAATTTATTTCTTTGGATGAGTTCTAATGTATAATTTTATAATGTTAGAATTTGCATTTTTAGAAAATCTCTTTTATTATTTAATTGTCCATTATGAATTCATCCACTATCCTTTTTATTTTTATTTTGTAGTTTTTAGTTTAGATTCAATGAGAGTTTTTAGAATAGACTTTTATCATGAAATAAAGAAGAAAATTCTAGAGAGAGTTAGAGATAGTTTAGTGTAGAAAATAAATTAGGATAAACACCATTTTGTAAATAGTTTTCTTTTTATTTTTATTAGATATATGTGAGGTTAAATTTTGTATGAGATTTAATTGAGTGGGTATTATTTCAAACTACTTGGATGCTCAAGTAAGAGGGTTGTATACTTCAAATTGGAGGATTGGAGTCAATTAAATTCAAGATATTGGTTTGATTGTTCTTCTCTTCTCTTCTACTTTATTTTACTAGCCATTGATTGTTTGATTATCATGTTTGATATTATGTTAGGATAAATCCCCTTTCAAAGGGTGGGGGGAAACCCTTATTTGATGTTATCTTAGTTTAATTAAGTTGATTACTTGAAAATTCCCTTTGAATATTAATTTTGATCCCTCACCCTTAAATTTACGCCTCGAGAGAGGGTAAATGATTTTCGAGAGAAAATCAAAATTCTAGTCATAATACTCATTTTAGATTCGAACTAGAGATATGGGTTTCTTAAGTGGGGTATTGTTACTTGAATTTCAACTCTATTTTTATTTTCTAAAATTTTCATAAATTTTAATTAATCAATCCTAGCGGGTGATTAATTAAAAGGAGTGTAGATCTATTTTTCTAGAGTTGTGGGGTATTAAACTTATTTTTCTAAAAGGTTACTATTAAAATTACATTTGTAACGAGAGTTGATTTGTAATTTTGATATTACTTTGGGAGAATTCAATTAATTAAATTAATGAGTTAGAATAGCTAAAATTTATGGTGTAATCCCACTCCTTGATTGTTCTCACAACTATTTACCTCACTTTATCTATTATTTTTGTATTAGACTTTGTTTTTATTTTAGTAACTTTTTAGTTAGTTGATATCATCTCTCATTTAGTTTAGTTTAGTATTATTTCACCTCACCTCACCCAATTGTTTTAATATTTGAAAAAGCTAAAAAAAATAGAAAAAGCAAAAGCCCAAAAAAGAAAATAAAATTGAATTACAATTGAGTTTGTCTCTAGTTTAACCCCTTGATGTGGATTGATACCCTTACTTACCTCTACACTTTAGTTTCATGTTATATTTGTAGGTAATTGAGGTTTTGATTAGAAGAGCTTTTCAAGCAACGACAAAAAAATACACCGGAATTTTCTTTCTATCAAATGGACCCGTTGCCGGGGGTGGGGAATTTTATCAAAATCGTACCTCTTTTGAAAACTTTTGATTTTTGAACCTTGATGATGCTGAAATCTAGCACCACCAGGTAAGTGATGATGAGCTCAAACAGTAACAACAATGGCAACCATAGAGATGTATATGTATAAGTATATAGAAGGAGGTGAGTATAAGAGGAACAAGATAATGATGTATAGTGGTTCAGCCAATTAGGCCTACATCCACTGTGAGTGTGTGATCCACTAAGTATGGGCACTAATGGCCTTGGATACAATGCACATAAGCTCACTTTCTCTTTCTAATGTGTGTACAAGCAGAGTTTTTACTAGGTTACAGTTATCGATCCCTTTGTAGGGTTGTAGGTGACAAGTATATATAGGTCTTGGGGGGTGTAGTGTACCCCCCAAGCATTCATGGTGCATGTGAATGATTATCTAGCCAATTCCCTGCTGACACCTGTAGATGCCACCTATGATTACTGATGACATAATATTCCCTCACGTGAGGGGGTGATATTGTTATAACGGTCTTCCACGTGCCATGTGAGCCTCATGCGCACTGTTCCATGCGTCTCCCAAGCCCGCGTTGTGATGATGTCACCCTCGGCATGTGATATGAGGCCGAGGGTAAAGTTACTTATGGTAGTGAGTCTGGCCCAATTTGGGCCTCACACTGTCGTACCCTCGGAGGGTCGTTCGAACCATGATGGGTCGGCCCCTCGAAGGGTCGTCTGAGACTGATGAGGGGTCGGCCCCTTGAAGGGTCATCTGGGCCTGATGAGGGGTTGGACCCCCTGAAGGGTCGTCCGGGCTATGATGAGGGGTCGTCTGGGCCTGATGAGGGGTCGGCCCCTTGGAGGGTCGTCTGGGCCAAGATGAGGGGTCGACCCCTTGGAGGGTCGTCTGGGCCAAGATGAGGGGTCGAACCCTTGGAGGGTCGTCTGGGCCTAATGAGGGGTCGTCCCCTTAGAGGGTCGTCTGGGCCTGATGAGGGGTCGGCCCCTTAGAGGGTTGTCTAGGCCAAGATGAGGGGACGGCCCCTTGGAGGTCCGTCTGGGCCTAATGAGGGGTCAGCCCCTTGGAGGGTCATCTGATATTGGTTGAGAGGTCATCTTGTCCCCGTTCAGGTGCAGGGCACCCTCGGCCTGACCGAGGGCATATATGGGTATATCAATCACCCCAAGCCCTTAGCCATCGATGTTGTTGAGATGGCTGAGGGATAATGTTACTTTTGAGATGAGTGTATTTACAGTTACATGAATAACACCTATCGAGCTGATGTGACACTTAGGTAGATATCCATTATCGTTTCAGTTTCCCAGGCATGGCGGCTGCACACTTGGCTTGGGACTTTGTGCCCTAATGATGCCCTCCTCGTGGGTCGTGTTTTACCTTGTGATGATTTTAAATTAACAATATCACTAACCCCTCCCTCATCTTTCCTGAGGGTAAAGGAGGGGTCGTCCTCACCATTGACCCTCATTATAGCCGAGGGTGGTTTCCCACCAAATTAATGATGTTTTCAATAAAGTCCTCCCTCGTCTTTCTTGAGGGTGAAGGAGGGGTCATCCCCACCATTGACCCTCATTATAGCCGAGGGTGGTTTCCCACCAAATTAATGATGTTTCCAATCAAGTCCTCCCTCGTCTTTCTTGAGGGTGAAGGAGGGGTCGTCCCCACCATTGATCCTCATTATAGCCGAGGGTTGTTTCCCACCAAATTAATGATGTTTTCAATTAACCCCTCCCTCGTCTTTCTTGAGGGTAAAGGAGGGGTTGTCCCCACCATTGACCCTTATTATAGCCGAGGGTGGTTTCCCACCAAATTAATGATGTTTTCAATTAAGTTATCCCTCGTCTTTCTTGAGGGTGAAGGAGGGGTCGTCCCCACCATTGACCCTCATTATAGCCGAGGGTGGTTTTTCACCAACCTAATGGTTTTCGAATTCCCCCTCGTCTTTCTTGAGGGTGAATGAGGGGTCGTCCCCACCATTGACCCTCATCATAGTCGAGGGTGGTTTTTCACCAACTGAATGGTTTTTGAAGTCCCCCCTCGTCTTTCTTGAGGGTGAATGAGGGGTCGTCCCCACCATTGACCCTCATCATGTACGAGGGTGGTTTTTCACCAACAAAATGGTTTTTGAAGTCCCCCTCATCTTTCTTGAGGGTGAATGAGGGGTCGTCCCCACCATTGAGCCTCATCATAGCCGAGGGTGGTTTTTCACCAACTGAATGGTTTTTGGAGTCCTCCCTCGTCCTTCTTGAGGGTGAATGAGGGGTCGTCCTCTCTATTGACCCTCATCATAGCCGAGGGTGTCTTTTCACCAACTGAATGGTTTTTGAAGTCCCCCCTCGTCTTTCTTGAGGGTGAATTAGGGTCCATCCCCACCATTAACCCTCATCATAGCCGAGGGTGGTTTTTCACCAACTGAATGGTTTTTGAAGTCCCCCTCGTCTTTCTTGAGGGTGAATGAGGGATCGTCCCCACCATTGACCCTCATCATAGCCGAGGGTGATTTCAACAAGTATCACCCCAATCACACTACGATTAATCAAACACAAAATGAGGGATCAATGTGACATTCTCATTAACATACCTAGTGTTTTGTTAGAGCAACACATCTATTACAACTGTGGTCCGATAGGACTTTACAAAATTATTGATAGTATTTCTTCAAATGATCTGCATTCCAGGGGTTGGAAAAGGGTTCCCCTTCTAGGTTTTCTAGTCTATAGGTCTGAGGGACAACTTCATCAATGACCCTATATGGGCCATGCCAATTTGTATGGAGCTTTTTGGGCTTCTGCCAAGTCTTTTTGAGGACTAAGTCCCCCACTGCAATTGTCCTCTGCTTCACCCTCTAGTTATAAAACCTTGCAGTCCTCTGTTGGTAGGCAGCTTGCCTTATCTCGGCGTCTTCCCTTCTTTCCTCAATCAGGTCTAATTTAAGTCTCCTCTCTTCCATATTTCTCTGGAGGTCATACATTTGGACCCTATGAGTAGGAAACCCAATCTCGGTGGGGATGACGGCTTCTGAGCCATAAGCCAGCATGAACGGGGTTTCTCCGGTAGAGGTCTTTACCGTCGTCCTGTAGGCCCACAGTACAACATATAACTCCTCAACCCATCTTCCTTTTGCCTCCTCAAGTCTCTTCTTGATCCCATCTAGGATTGTCCTATTTGTAACTTCCGTTTTCCCATTGGCTTGAGGTCGGCCTGGGGTAGAGAAGAATTGTTTGATACTCACCCTTTCACAGTACTTCTTTAGAGATGTATTCTTGAATTGAGTCCCATTATCCGAGATGAGGGTGTTGGGGAGACCATATCTGCATATAATATTTTTCCAAATGAACTGGGAGGTCTTCTGTTCGGTAACGTGACCATTGGCTCTGCCTCCACCCATTTTGAAAAATAGTCAATTGCCACGATGAGGAATCGATAGTTATTGATGGCCCTAGGCAAGGGACCTACTAGGTAGATCCCTCACACTGTAAATGGCCATGGGGATGTAATAAAGGTAAGCGGCTGATGGGGTTGGTGAGGGATGGTGGCAAACTTTTGACATTTGTCACACTTTTTAACATATGCCGTGGCATCTTTCCCAAAGGTCGGACACCAGTACCCTTGGGTTACTATCCTCTTCGCCAAAGACCTACCTCCAATGTGGCCTGAACACGACCCCTCATGCACGTCTTGCAAAATGCGCGAGACTTCAGATCGGTGCACACACCTAAGAAAAGGGAGCAAGAACCCCTTTTTGTACAAGGTGTCTCCGATGACAGTGAATTTCACAGCTCTGTATCTCAGCTTCTTCCTTTCTTGCCTTGCTTCTGGCATCTCCCCCTCTTTGATGTATTTGATCAGAGGGTCCATCCATGAAGCTTACTTATAAACATTTAAGCAAGTGCCAAGTGTTCCCTCACCATCTTCAATAGTTGGTCGAAGCAAAATTTCCACTGGGACTGTCCTCCTGATATCTTTCCTTATTGTCGAGGCCAACCTAGCAAGCGCATCAGCTCGACCATTATCAAGCCTAGGTATCCTCTTTAATTTTACTTCTCTGAAGCTCTTCAATAGTGACCTCACTTTTTCAAGGTACTTGGCCATCCGCTCATCCTTGGCCTCGTAGACTCCTAGTATCTGATTCACTACTAGCCTTGAATCACAATGGACCAAAATCTGCCCGACACTAAGAGACTTGGCCAAGGAGATTCCTGCTATTAGGGCCTCATATTCGGACTCATTGTTAGAGGATTTGAAGTTGAACCTCAGGGCGTACTCAATGTCTGTGCCATCGGGTGCTGATACTATCAGTCCAGCTCCATTTCCGCTGTCGCAGGAGGACCTATCGATGAAGAGGCTCCACACAGTCTCCTCTGAAAAATTTCCCTCAATGAGGGACCCCTGTCTAAAGAGGTATCTTCCCTCTTCATTTTTGGCCACTTTTCCCCTAGCGGTGCTTGTCTCAGCCTTATCTGCGGGTGTGTTTGTGAGCCTACCTTGTAGGGTATCTGTCTTCTCGAGGCTCTCATCTTCAGCTTCATCATCTTCCCAAGTAAATTCAGCCATGAAATATGCCAATGCTTGCCCCTTGATGGTCGTCCTAGGTTGATACACAATGTCAAACTCCCTCAACTCTATAGCCCAGGCCATTAGCCTCCTCGATTTTTTTGGCTTGTGTAAGACCTGCCTAAGGGGAGAGTCAGTGAGGATGACCATTGTATGGGATTGGAAGTATGGATTCATCTTTCTTGATGCATGGATCAAGGCATAGGCTAATGTGACACCCCGCTCAATTAAATACCGGGCGATCACTCTTTTATTAAATTAAAATCAAGGTGAACAGTTGGTTCATTCTTAGCATCACTGTTGTAAAAATAAACTTTTCCAAATTAACACCCTAATTAATTAAGCTAAGTGTCAAAACATATTTTAACCTTTCTAACCAAATTGTATTTTTAAAGAAAAACTTATTTATTTAATTATTAACCACATTTTCAATAAGTAAGAATCATACAACAATTATCCTGGAACATAATCCAATTACTTTAAACAATCAACATCCCAAAATCCCAACATTTAAAACTAAATGTAAAACATATATGCTGAATAAATCCCAAAGTAACAGTACTAGAAATAACTGAAATACAAATGTCCCAACAGAACAGATAAATAGTGGAAAGGGCGACACATGCCACAATAACTGAGAATCGTAGGAGTGGAATCAAGTAAATGAAATCATCTAAGCAAGTGGCCTGCAACTCCCACCTAAGATGCAGCACGTTCCTTCCAAGGGATCCTAAGCAAGACGCCCCTGTGGCTGGGCACCTGTAGTACATACATATATATACAAGAGAGAGAGATAAAAACGGCTCAGAGCCCGATAGTGTATATGATTTAAATTTTTTTTAGCAAGTATTTAAATTGATGCAGGCCAATGCAACAACATATTAGTGCGACACTCTCTTGAGAAATTCTCACCTCTCTTCTAATGTGCACATCTATCGCACTAACCTTCCCAGTGGTCTATCTCATCATATATCACGCTATCCTTTCCCAATGGTTTAACTTATCTTAGGTTAATCGCAGGATTCAAAATTTAACGATTCAATTGTTTGAAAAGAATATTTCAATAGTAACCAAAGTTCTCATTTTATCTTTAATAATCAATACAGTTTTCAGTTGTCATATTATACTTTCTCAAAACAAGTATTTATAATTTGAGTCATCAACCATGTACTACATATCAAGTCACAGTAGGCAGTTTCCAGATTTCAGAATGTCATATACATATTAACTACTCATAAAAAATATATATATTTATATATCATAACAGCACCCCAAATAAAAACTATGGTGCGGGCATACTCTACTATCCAATCCCCGTATCACTCATACTAAGGGAATACAAATTCGGAATCACTCTCGAACTGTATTAACACATACTCAAACAATTATTGAGGCGAAGCATAGATTCCAAGTCTCTAAGAGGATGGCATATGTCTGCGTCTCTTAGGACCGTCTGAACTATCACTGCGATAGCCTATACCAAGGATATCTATACACAAACAATATGAGGCGAAGCATAGATTCCAAGTCTTTAAGAGGATGGCACATGCCTGCGTCTCTTAGGACCGTCTGAACTATTATATCGATAGCCTGTACCAAGGATATCTATCTTCTAGGGTACAAGTCAATATCCCCCATAAAGGTCCCATCGAGATAAGACTGTCCCAGCGCGGAAACCTCAGGGATAGCAAGTAGCCTGGGCATGATTTTCACACATAGATAGTATATGCATACATAATCATATAACTATACTATTATTACCATATCAATAATGGGTATATTCTGAAATCCCATAGTTACGACTTTTATTTATCATTATTTAGTTATCACGTATAACCGTTCACATCTTACTTTAATTTAAGGAACCTTTCCACTCACTACATAACGCTCATGGATTCTATCCTCCCAAGTATAAAATTCAGTAGGTATACACATTTGTCCCAAAGTAACTCTCTTACGTGTCTCTCTCTTTAAATCATAAATTCACCGACCCTTATGTAATTATCCCAAAATACAATCTTTGCCCGACATCAAGGGTCCCAAAATCTATTCACACGTCCTACTGGTCTTCCCTATCTCCCAAAATATTTTATTAAGGATGCCCAAGAATTATCTCACAATAAATTGAATTTAACTCATTTAAAAGGAAATAGGAGTCTGCCAGGAGGGGTCGATCGATCGAGGTCTGGGTCTCGATCGATCGAACCTTCGATCGATCAAAGCTTTGGGCTCGATCGATCGATCAAGCAGGTATTGCGATTTCTGCAGAATTGCAGTTACGGGTTCTAACACATTTCTTCATCCAAATCCATATTTTTCAATCCCAAACGTCTCAAAAATTTTACTACCAACATTATATCATCCTACTAGGTATTTCCAACGTGAAGCATGAGGAATTCTATCATTATATATGGATTAACCAATCAAAATTATTATAATTACCAAGAACCCTAGAATTCTCTTAAACATGGTTCTAACAAGTATTTCCAAAAATTTCCTTCTTGTAAACATCATAATTTCGTGGGTAATTCCTCTACATGGCTAGGGTTTCCAGAATTATCAATTTGTTCATCACTACATGCAATTTCCTAACTCATATCTTAGGTTTCTTCCATAAAAACTCATTCTAATTACTCCTACACTAATATGAAAGATGCACCAACGAAATAAGCAAGATAAACACTTGCCTGGGATTTTTGGTGTTATGATTTGCAGATGATTTTGGTGTGGTTGTGTAGCCCGTCGCGCGATCTACGCGTTGGTGGTGGTGACGGTGCAAACGGATGGATTTTGGGCCTTGAATTTGCCTTGAGAGCTCTCTCCTTCCTCTCCTATGGCCGTTCTTGTGTTTGTGTTTTCTAACCCTAGCTGACTAACCTAAATGGCTGATATAGATTACTGATTTTCGTGGGTTTAATTACCCATAATTGTGAAATGTCCAAAACGCCCTCCCGGGGTACTAATTAAGCCTAAAAATGCCCCGAGACCCAAACTAAACCCCCGGGTACACTTTTCTGACTATCTCGACCCTTTCGGACGCGTTGGCGCACTTAAAACGACCATATGAACAACTTATAAAATATTCACTTTTATTTATCAAAGTTTAGTCGGGACGCGACACGGGCGCGTCCCGATTCAAATTTCCAAAATTGTCATTTTATTCACTCGTGACATTCAATATAACCAATATTACATATTACTTTGCTCATTAGTAATATTCAACAAATTTCCCATAATTACTAACTCTCGTCACGTTAATAATTATAACATAATTAATTTCTGGATTTTTATTAAATAATTAACTCACATTAAATTTAATAAATCCCCAAATTAATATAGCATAAAAATACGGGGTATTACATACATCCCCCCTAGTAACGGAATTTCGTCCCAAAATTCGGAAAACAAGGCATACCTGGTAAGAACAAATCTGGATATCTCTCGCGCATATCGGCCTCGCGCTCCCAAGTGCATTCCTCCATATTATGATGCTCCCACTGGACTCGCACAAGTGGAACTATCTTCGACCTCAATCTCCTCTCACTATAGTCTAGGATAGCCATCGGTCTCTCCTCGTAAGAGCTGTCAGGCTGTAAGTCTATCTCATCTATCGCGATGTGAGTATGGGCCATATCATCCCGAAGATACCGTCTCAACGACGAGATGTGGAATACATCGTGAATGCGATGTAAATGCTTTGGTAGTCCCAATCTGTATGCTATCGGCCCAATCCTCTCGATGATGGGAAATGGTCCCACGTACCTCGGGGCCAATTTCCCTTTCTTCCCAAACCTCACCACTCCTTTCATAGGAGATACACGCAGTAACACTTGGTCCCCCACATTAAACTCCCGGAAGAACCGTTTCGCATCGGCGTAGCTCTTCTGCCCGTCCTGGGCTACTCGAATGCGAATCCTAATCATCTTAATCCTCGCGGAGGTTTCCTGAATCACCTATGGTCCTAGCAACTTGTTATCCCCCACATCGAGCCAACAAGTTGGAGAATGACAAGGTCTGCCATACAAAGCCTCAAATGGAGCCATACCAATCGTAAACTGATAAGAGTATTATAAGCAAACTCTACCAGTGGAAGATGTGGCTCCCAACCTCCTCCAAAATCAAGAATACACATGCGTAGCATATCCTCTAACATCTGATTAGTACGCTCTGTCTGTCCATCTGTTTGTGGGTGATAAGCTGAACTCAACCTCAACTCAGTACCCATAGCCTCCTGAAAGCTTTCCCAGAAACGTGACACGAAAATCTTGTCTCTATCTGACACAATATTCAGGGGCACCCCATGTAATCTGACAACCTCAACAATGAACAACTGAGCATACTGACCCGTGGTATAGTCTGTCCGCACTGGCAGAAAATGTGCTACCTTGGTCAAACGGTCTACAATCACCCAGATAGAATCGTGGCCCCACTGTGATGTAGGCAACCCTGTAATAAAATCCATGGAAATACTCTCCCACTTCCACACGGGTATTTCCAATGGCTGAAGCAATCCTGACGATTTTTGATGGTCCACCTTCACCAGCTGGCAGGTAGAACATTTGGACACGAACTCAGCAATGTCCTTCTTCATCCCACTCCACCAGTATTGCCTCCTCATATTCTGGTACATCTTATCTCCTCCAGGATGTATCGCAAATCGGGACCCGTGAGATTGGGTCATCACTGCATGACGTAGTTCTTCCCCTTCTGGAACCACTAACCTTCCATTAAACCTCAAACCCCCATCAAAACTAACAGAATAGGACTCAGCACCCTCGGCTAAAAGTCGTACAATCTGCTCCTGGCAAAACGGGTCTGTGGTTTGGGCCTGTATTACCCTCATAACAATCTCGGGTGTGACTGTCATAACAGATACGAAGGAACGGGCAACTGCGTCCTGGTAACCCAACTCCTTCCACTTCGCTTTCCAGACGTCTGCTACCTCATTTACCGGTCTACGGCTCAACGCATCAGCAACTATGTTGGCTTTCCCTGAATGATACTGTATGTCAAACTGATAGTCCTTCACAAACTTTAACCATCTGCGCTGTCGCATATTCAGCTCTTGCTGAGTGAATAGGTACTGCAGTGACTTGTGGTCTGTGAACAAGCGGAATTTCTCCCCCAATAAGTAGTGCCTCCATATCCTCAATGCAAAAATGACCGCTGCTAATTCCAGGTCGTGGGTGGGGTAATTCTTCTCATGCGTCTTAAGCTTGCAGGAGGCAAAAGCTATAGCCTTCTCCTCCTGCTGAAGTACTCCCCCAAGTCCCCATAAAGAGGCATCGGTGTAAACCAGGTACTCCACACCCGGCTTCGGTAAAGCAAGGACTGGTGCTGAAGTAAGTTTGTCCTTCAGCTCATCAAAAGCCAATTGACAGGCATCATCCCAAATATATGGTACCCCCTTGCAAGTCAGATTCGTCAATGGACCCGCTATTTTGGAGAATCCTCGAATGAATCTCCTGTAGTATCTGGATAACCCCAAGAAACTATGCACTTCATCGGTGTCGTGGGTTGTCCCCATTCCCTCACCGCTGACACTTTACTCGGGTCGACTGCTATCCCCTGCTTAGAAACAACATGCCCCAAGAACTGTACTTCTAGCAACCAGAATCCACACTTCTCGCACTTAGAATACACTGATGCTCTCGTAAAGTCTGAAGAACCTGCCTCAAGTGCTCGGCATGCTCCTCCTCGGAGTGTGAATATATCAAAATGTCATCTATGAAGACGATGACAAATTGATCCAAGAACTCTCTGAATACTCGGTTCATTAAGTCCATGAATACGGCTGGAGCATTTGTGAGATCAAATGGCATCACTCTGAACTCGTAAGACCCATATCTCGTCAAGAAGGCAGTCTTTAAAACATCCTGCTCTCTAATACGTAGCTGATGGTACCCCGACCTCAGATCTATCTTCGAAAAGAAAGTTTTTCCCCTCAGTTGGTCGAACAGATCATCGATTCGAGGTAACGGATACTTATTCCGTATTGTGACCTTGTTCAACTCCTGGTAGTCCACACACAACCTCAGTGAACCATCTCTCTTCTTCACAAACAGAACTGGAGCGCCCCAAGGTGAGGTACTCCTGCAAATGAAGCCCTGACTTAACTGCTGCTCTATCTGATCTCGTAACTCTTGCATCTCCGCCGGAGCCATACGGTATGGAGCGCGTGCTATAGGTCTAGTATCTGGCAATAAATCTATAACAAAGTCTATCTCTCGACTGGGGGTAGGCCTGGTATTTCCTGAAATACATCAGAATACTCACGAACAACTGTAATCGAGTCTAATGGAATCACAACCTCCTTAGAGGTATCCTCCTCTATATAATACAAATGAGCTGTCGAGCCTCCCTCTGGGCGAGGCATTGCCACTACAAACATCTCTTGCCCCGGAATGGCAAAAACAATGCTCTTACCGAAGAAATCAATCATGGCTCTATAAGCTACGAGCCAATCCATACCGATAATAACATCGTGCTCATGTATATCTAAGACTAACATGTCTGCAGGTAATAATAAGCTATCAATCCTACCCCCACTCCCCGGCATATAAAGAAAATGAACCATTCCCCAGTGGTGAGTCTACATACGTAATAGTTCCCTCTACTGTGGCTAATAACTCTAAGGTCTTCGCAAAATACGTAGCTATAAAACAATACGTTGCCCCAGTATCAAACAAAACTCGACCCAATAGTACCATGGATAGGAAACATACCCCAAATCGTGGGTGGTGTATGTGGAGCTGCCTGGTGGATTTTATAGACACGTCCATACTGTAACTGCCCCTGCTGCACTGGAGCTTCTAGAACGGCTGGTAGGGCTGGTACCTGGGCTGGTGCTGGGAGGGCAGGTGGAAAAAGTGGCCTCTGTAGCTCATTACGGGCACCCTGTTGCTGTGGGGCCCTCTCACCCTCTGGGCAATCCTGGCACCTATGGCCGTTCTTGCCACACATAAAACATCGGCCTCTGAAGTTACTCCCCCTCTGACCCTGCTGCTGACGGTGTCGGCCTTGCTGACATAGGACTTTATTCCTCTTTCGAAACTGCTTCACTTTACCACGTTGTTGACTAGACTCACTTTTTCCTTGGTCTTGCTGGCCTTGAGAGGAAATTTGCGGAAAAACTATGTCAGGGTGCGGACAGTCCATCCACTTGTGACCTGGCTGTACACATTTATAGCAGAGTTTCGAAATTCTTCGCTGGTCGGATTGTAGTTTATCCCCAGTCTGATTCGGACAAGATTTACGTTTGTGATCGTCCATTACACAGCTGAAACACCTCTTTGTGACTTCACTCGGACCTTGGCTTTGTTGACCCTGACGCTTTTGGGTTTCCTCGCACAGTTTGTTACCCTCGTGGCTTTTATGGGCCTGAAGAGCTTGTTGTTGCGATTTTTGTGTCTTCACAAACTTGTTATTGCCAGTCACGACAGACTGACTGTACTCTCTAGATCTTTTGCCCCCATGAGCTGTGTGTTGCGTTCTTGATACTGCAAGACCGTAGTGGTAACTGCTTGTGCCACGATACCTGCTAACTCTGCGATTGATATTCTCTCTGGGGATACCCGAGGTGTGAGTCGATTTTGCTCGTTGCCTCCCCCAACCGTTTTAGCTAGTTCTTCTTGACGATCCATCTGAAAATTTAAGTAAATTTGGATGAGTTCATCATTCCTATAAACAATTGCAGAAGCACGAATTTTCCAATGTAGAGGTAAACACAACATTCCTAGTATTAGGGCTCTATATCAAAGAAAAACAATGCTAAAAGCATAATAAGCCGCACAGATCCTAAAGGACACTAGAACCTGATGCTCTGATACCACCTGTGACACCCCGCCTAATTAAATACCGGGCGATCACTCCTTTATTAAATTAAAATCAAGGTGAACAGTTGGTTCATTCTTAGCATCACTGTCGTAAAAATAAACTTTTCCAAATTAACACCCTAATTAATTAAGCTAAGTGTCAAAACCATTTTTAACCTTTCTAACAAAATTGTATTTTTAAAGAAAAACTTATTTATTTAATTATTAACCACATTTTCAATAAGTAAGAATCATACAACAATTATCCTGGAACATAATCCAATTACTTTGAACAATCAACATCCCAAAATCCCAACATTTAAAACTAAATGTAAAACATACATGCTGAATAAATCCCAAAGTAACAGTACTAGAAATAACTGAAATACAAATGTCCCAACAGAACAGATAAATAGTGGAAAGGGCGACACATGCCCCAATAACTGAGAATCGTAGGAGTGGAATCAAGTAAATGAAATCATCTAAGCAAGTGGCCTGCAACTCCCACCTAAGCTGCAGCACGTTCCTTCCAAGGGATCCTAAGCAAGACGCCCCTGTGGCTGGGCATTTGTAGTACATACATATATATACAAAAGAGAGAGAAAAACGGGTCAGAGCCCGATAGTGTATATGATTTAAAAATTGTTTAGCAAGTATTTAAATTAATACAGGCCAATGCAACAACATATTAGTGCGACACTCTCTTGAGAAATTCTCACCTCTCTTCTAATGTGCACACCTATCGCACTAACCTTCCCAGTGGTCTATCTCATCATATATCACGCTATCCATTCCCAATGGTTTAACTTATCTTAGGTTATTCGCAGGATTCAAAATTTAACGATTCAATTGTTTGAAAAGAATATTTCAATAGTAACCAAAGTTCTCATTTTAACTTTAATAATCAATACAGTTTTCCAGTGTCATATTATACTTTCTCAAAATAAGTATTTACAATTTGAGTCATCAACCATGCCCTACATATCAAGTCACAGTAGGCAGTTTCAGATTTCAGAATGTCATATACATATTAACTACTCATAAAATATATATATATATTTATATATCATAACAGCACCCCAAATAAAAACTATGGTGCGGGCATACTCTACTATCAAATCCCCGTATCACTCATACTAAGGGAATACAAATTCAGAATCACTCTCGAACTGTATTAACACATACTCAAACAATTATTGAGGCGAAGCATAGATTCCAAGTCTCTAAGAGGATGGCATATGTCTGCGTCTCTTAGGACCGTCTGAACTATCACTGCGATAGCCTGTACCAAGGATATCTATACACAAATAATATGAGGCGAAGCATAGATTCTAAGTCTCTAAGAGGATGGCACATGCCTGCGTCTCTTAGGACCGTCTGAACTATTATATCGATAGCCTGTACCAAGGATATCTATCTTCTAGGGTACAAGTCAATAGCCCCCATAAAGGTCCCATCGAGATAAGACTGTCCCAGCGTGGAAACCTCAGGGATAGAAAGTAGCGTGGGTATGATTTTCACACATAGATAGTATATACATACACAATCATATAACTATACTAATATTACCATATCAATAATGGGTATATTCTGAAATCCCATAGTTACGACTTTTATTTATCATTATTTAGTTATCACGTATAACCGTTCACATCTTACTTTAATTTGAGGAACCTTTCCACTCACTACATAACGCTCATGGATTCTATCCTCCCAAGTATAAAATTCAGTAGGTATACACATTTGTCCCAAAGTAACTCTCTTACGTGTCTCTCTCTTTAAATCATAAATTCACCGACCTTTATGTAATTATCCCAAAATACAATCTTTGCCTGACATCAAAGGTCCCAAAATCTATTCACACGTCCTACTGGTCTTCCCTATCTCCCAAAACATTTTATTAAGGATGCCCAAGAATTATCTCACAATAAATTGAATTTAACTCATTTAAAAGGAAATAGGAGTCTGCCAGGAGGGGTCGATCGATCGAGGTCTGGGGCTCGATTGATCGAACCTTCGATCGATCGAAGCTCTCGGCTCGATCGATCAATCAAGCAGGTATTGCGATTTCTGCAGAATTGCAGTTACGAGTTCTAACACATTTCTTCATCCAAATCCATATTTTTCAATCCCAAACGTCTCAAAAATTGTACTACCAACATTATATCATCCTACAAGGTATTTCCAATGTGAAGCATGAGGAATTCTATCATTATACATGGATTAACCAACCAAAATTATTATAATTATCAAGAACCCTAGAATTCTCTTAAACATGGTTCTAACAAGTATTTCCAAAAATTTCCTTCTTGTAAACATCATAATTTCGTGGGTAATTCCTCTACATGGAAAGGGTTTCCAGAATTATCAATTTATTCATCACTACATGCAATTTCCTAACTCATATCTTAGGTTTCTTCCATAAAAACTCATTCTAATTACTCCTACACTAATATGAAAGATGCACCAACGAAATAAGCAAGATAAACACTTACCTGGGATTTTTGGTGTTCTGATTTGCAAATGATTTTGGTGTGGTTGTGTATCCCGTTGCGCGATCTACGCGTTGGTGGTGGTGGCGGTGCAAACGGATGGATTTTGGGCCTTGAATTTGCCTTGAGAGCTCTCTCCTTCCTCTCCTATGTCCGTTCTTGTGTTTGTGTTTTCTAACCCTAGCTGACTAACCTAAATGGCTGATATAGATTACTTATTTTCGTTGGTTTAATTACCCATAATTGTGAAATGTCCAAAACGCCCTCCCGGGGTACTAATTAGGCCTAAAAACACCCCGAGACCCAAACTAAATCCCCGGGTACACTTTTCTGACTATCTCGACCCTTTCGGACGCGTTGGCGCACTCAAAACGACCATATGAATGACTTATAAAATATTCACTTTTATTTATCAAAGTTTAGTCCCGACACGACACGGGCGCGTCCCGACTCAAATTTCCAAAATTATCATTTTATTCACTCGTGACATTCAATATAACCAATATTACATATTACTTTGCTCATTAGTAATATTCAACAAAGTTTCCATAATTACTAACTCTCGTCACGTTAATAATTATAACATAATTAATTTCTGGATTTTTATTAAATAATTAACTCACATCAAATTTAATAAATCCCCAAATTAATATAGCACAAAAAGACGGGGTATTACAGCTAACTTCTCCATCCTTGGGTATCTTTGCTCTTCCCCCTGGAGTGCCTTACTGTTGAATACACTAGGTTCTGTACTCCATCTTCCTCTCTCATAATGGTTGCGCTGATGGATGATTTTGAGATGTCTAGGTACACGTATAGCTATTCGCCCTATACTGGTCGTGACAATAGTAAGGGAGACCCTAGGTATGACTTTAACTCCTTGAAAGCCTCATCACACTCTTCACTCCATTCGAAGTCCTTTCTGAGAATTTTAAAGAACGGTAAACACTTATCTATGGCTCTGGACACGAACCTGTTCAAAGCAGCCACTCACCCCGTGAGCCTCTGAACGTCTTTAATGGTCTTGGGGGTCTTCATCTCTAGGAGGGCCTTTATTTTCTCAGGATTGGCCTCAATGCCTCTTTAATTCATGATGAACCCCAAGAATTTCCCTGCTCTAACCCCGAAGACACACTTGGCTGGGTTGAGCTTCATCCGGTACTTATCCATCGTATTAAAGTTCCTCTCAATGTCAGCCACATGATCCTCTTCCTTCAAACTCTTAGTCAGCATGTCATCTACATAGACCTCCATAGACTTCCCAATTTTGTCTTCAAACATTTTATTTATAAGGCGCTGATATGTTGCCCCTGCATTCTTAAGGCCAAAGGGCATGACCCTATAACAGTATGTCCCTTTGTCGATGATAAAAGAAATTTTGTTCGAGTCCCCAGGGCTCATAAAGATCTGGTTATAACCTGAGTAGGCATCCATGAAACTCATTAGTTCATGGCCTGCGGTAGCGTCTACCATCTGATCAATGCGGGGGAGAGAGAAGCTGTCTTTAAGACAATGCTTGTTGAGGTTTGTGAAGTTTACACACATCCTCCACTTCCCATTGGCTTTTGGGACAATTACTGCATTGGATAGCAATTCGGGATAGATAACCTCTCTGATAAACTCAGCATCTTCCATCTTCTTGACCTCGTCCCTTATGACCTCATATTTTTCTCGACCGTAAATTCTCCTCTTCTGCTTTACTGGCTTTGCACCCTCTACCACGTTGAGCTTATGGCACATGATTTCGGGGTTAATCCCCGGTATATCTGCATGACTCCATGCAAAGACGCTCTGTCTTCTCCTCAACAGCTTGATAAGGTCTTCCTTGATGTTTGGCTTTAGAGTTTTGTCGACTTGGACGTTTTTTTCCAGCTCATCCTCATTGAGGATGATGGATTCTACCTCTTCCGCGGCTTCTCCTTTCCTGAGTTTTTTCTTATCCCTGGGTTCAAGGGTGTCAATATTATAAGTGGTTATTGCCTTCTTGTGTGCCTCTCTTTCTCCAGCGAAGTTGAAATAACATTCTTGTGTTGTCGTCTAGTCTCCCTGAACTTCCCCTACCTCTAAGGGGTTGGAAATTTAATCATCTGATGGACCGTAGATGACACAGCTTCAAACCCCTTGAGGGCTACCCTCCCTAGTATAATGTTGTAGGCCGAAAAGACATGTTCATCCATCACAAAGAAGTTGACCTTCTTGGTAAGCCATCTCGGCCACTCGTCCCCCATCCTGACATCGGCCTCATACACTTCAAGGGGATGAACCTTTTCCCCACTGAATCCAATCAATGGGTGATGGTATGGGACGAGTCTAGCATGGCTAAGACATAAGGCTTTGAAGCATGCCCAAAACATCACATCTGCAGAGCTACCCCCATCTACCAAGATCCTCGGCACCTCGCATTCGTGCACCCTGGTAGTGATGACAAGAGGGTCATCATGTGGGGCTAAGAGGCCTTTGAAGCACATTATTGAGAATCCCACTATCAGAGTATCCATATTGACCTTCTTCCTCTTTTCTGACTTTGCTTCTAAAGAGGTTGAGTGTATAATTTTCGTCACTGCATTGGCTTCAGCTACATGGGCCTTCCTGTCTGCGACCTCTGACCCTCCTCCTGCTAGACCCCCGGAGATCATCCCCATATCGAGAGAGATCATATTAAGTCTCTTGACAGGGTCATGGTCATCTCTTGGAAGGAGTTCAGGGTCATCCTCATCATGAGAAGGGTTATCCCCTCTTTTTAGAGGATCTTCTCGGCATGCATCAGCTCTCTTCTTTTTAGGGTCGTCCCCTCGGCCTCTCTTGAAGGCACTCTTATCAACGTACTTCCTTAGCTCCCCTTCTTTTAGCATTTTTTCAATCTCATCTTTCAGAGCAAAGCATTTGTCTGTCACGTGGCTATGGTCTTGGTGAAATTTACACTATAGGTTTTTATTCCTCTTGTTGGGGGCTTCCCTCAACTTCTCAGGCCACTTCAGGGACTGGTCACTCTTTATCTCATTGAGAATATGTTCACAGCTGACCGTCAGAGGGGTGTAATCAGCAAACTTTTCATTTGTAGACCTCTTCTTCCCCTATTTGTTCTTCTTAGGGTACTTACCCCCACTAGTGCCTCCTTTTTCATCTTTATATTTTGCGGCCATCGCCTCTTCGACGTTCATCACTCTTCCTGCCATCGACAACAATTCATCCATCATCCTCGAAGGGTCTTCAGCAAGCTTCCATAATAGCTTCCCTTTATGGAGGCCTCCAATGAGAGCGGTCATGGCTATGCTCTCCTCATAGTCTTCAACTGCTAACTTTTCTTTGTTGAATCTGGCTATGTAGTCTCTTAGACTCTCATTCTTCCCCTGCTTAACATAGAGCAGGTGTGTGGTCTTCTTCTGTGGCCTCACCTCGAAGCAAAAGTTATGGATGAACCGATCTGCCAACTGCTTAAAGCTTTCAATGGAGTTTTTTGGAAGAGACATATACCAGACATGTGCAACCCCAGTCAGAGTGTCAGAAAAGGCACGACACCTCATCTCATCTCAGATAGAGTATATGTTTACTTCCTACTGATACATCTCAATATGATGAACATGGTTTGTACTCCCATCATACCTTGGGGTTACCACAGGTGGCTTAAATTTTGATGGCGTAGGGAAGTTGACTATCTTCACCACAAAGGGTGAGCCTACAGAGTATCCTCTCTGAAGAGGGTTTCGGCTCTTCAGAATATCACCGATGTTATCCTCTAGTCGCTGGATCGAGTCATTCCAGGGCCTGGTAGGGTCGTCTTGGCCGATGTTATCCCTTTCCGCCTATTTGAGGTGGACAGAGGGTTCTGTTGCGGCAGGCCTGTGTCGGCTGTTTACTTCTCCCTAACCGTCATCCCTTCCTAGGGGTTGGCCCTCATGGGGTCGGCCATCTGCTGCCTCCCTTCTGGATCTCATAGCACTTCTTGATCTGGAAAATTTTTCCTGCAGGTCATTTACTGGGCCCAGCCTCTCAAAGGCTGACCCCCTGCTCAAGCAATCAAAAGCAGAGCCTCTCGGGCGATCGTCAGGATTTTTCCTTCCACACTTCCCTATACTCTCCCGAAGAGGTCGTACAATATTATTGGAGACCTCATACGGCTCCCAGCACTCTATGGGGGCCTCCTCTCCCTCCAGATAATCATACCTGTCCTCAGGGCAAGGGTTTCCTTGCCTCCCCAGGCGTAGATGCTGGGGGTCAGCAACATCCCTCCGTCATTGTGGGGGTGGAAAGTCTTTGCGTGGTGCCTGGGGTGGTCCCATGGCCTCATGCTGCCCTGGAGCCACTGTCGAAGTAATCATCTCAGGTGAGATCCCTGGTGGTCTTAGTATGTTCTGGCTTAGAGCTGTAAACTGCTCCTGCATGATCCGCTGGCTTGCTGTCAGAGACTTCAAGGCTATCGCCACATCAACCATCTCAGACTGAGGTGGTGGCTGACTGGAACTGGGTCCTACTCCACTATCCGGTGGAGGAAGTGGTGGTGGTGGCATCTCCGGTGCCATATGTTTGAGCTATGAAGAGTTGAACTGAAGAAAATATTGGTGAGCTTGAGAACCTTAATGGGTCTCTTTCAATGGTGAAACATCTCCACACAGGGGGAGAACTGGCTCACCAACAGAGTGCCCAGTGAGGTCAAGCTGTACAAAGGAAGAAATGTCTTCTCGATTCCCATAGATAGTGCCAAACTGATGATGCTGAAATTTAGCACCATAAGGTAAGTGATGATGAGCTCAAATAGTAACAACAATGGCAGCCATAGAGATGTATATGTATAAGTATATAAAAGGAGGTGAGTATAAGAGGAACAAGATAATGATGTATAGTGGTTCATCCAATTAGGCCTACATCCACTGTGAGTGTGTGATCCACTAAGTATGGGCACTAATGGCCTTGGATACAATGCACATAAGCTCACTTTCTCTCTCTACTGTGTGTACAAGCAGAGTTTTTACTAGGGTTACAATTATCTATCCCTTTGTAGAGTTGTAGGTGAAAAGTATATATAGGTCTTGGGGGTATAGTGTACCCCCCAAGCATGCATGGTTCATGTGAATGATGATCAAGCCAATTCCTTGCTGACACCTGTAGATGCCACCTGTGATTAATGATGACATAATATTTCCTCACATGAGGGGGTGATATTATTATAACGGTCTTCCACGTGCGATGTGAGCCTCACGCGCATTGTTCCATGCGTCCTAAGCCACGTGCTGTGACGATGTCACCCTCGGCCTGTGATATGAGGTCGAGGGCAAAGTTCCTTCTAGTAGTGAGTCTGCCCCAATTTAGGCCTCGTACTGTCGTACCCATGGAGGGTCATTCGGACCATGATGAGGGGTTGGACCCTCGAAGGGTCGTCTGAGACTGATGAGGGGTCGACCCCGTGAAGGGTCGTTTGAGACTGATGAGGGGTCGGCCCCTTGAAGGTTCGTCTGGGTCTGATGAGGGGTCGACTCCCTCAAGGGTCGTCCGAGCTATGATGAGGGGTATTCTGGGCCTGATGAGGGGTCACCCTTGGAGGATCGTCTGGGCCTGATGAGGGGTCGGCCCCTTGGAGGGTTGTCTGGGCCTGATGAGGGGTCAGCCCCTTGGAGGGTCATCTGATATTGGTTGAGAGGTCATCCTGGCCCCATCCAGGTGTAGGGCGCCCTCGGCCTGACCGAGGGTATATATGGGTATATCAAACCTGGTTTTTAAAATTTTGTGCAGTTTCTTTCATCTCACTCATTGATGTGAATTTTCAATCATCTATCTTTTAAAGTCTAGGAATCAAGCTAGAGAATATTTTTTTCTAAATAGCTTATGTAATACATAACTAGGCAAGTTGCACCATGAATTTCTAGACTCAACAAAATTTGCGAACTTATCACGTCACTACGGTTTAGAGTTGAGTAGTACTACAATTCTAAAGAGAACCTTAAGGATCACTAGTAGAGACTTTAGCTTATGAGATTCGTGCCTTTCACCCTTTCAGAGTGTTTTACGCAATCTCCGAGTCACGAGTTGATTCAACTTTGTTTAGGCCCACACTTTAATTGCTGTATGATCTCATTATTTTTCATAAAATTTTGGCTTGATCACTGAGAATGACATCTTTTTCGTGTTGTAAGAAATGCATGTCTTGAAATTTGTCCCGAATACTAGATTTTCATCCATACATTTTCCATTTTTCCATATCACATTTTCATTTACTCACCCATTACCTTCCCATTTATTTCCCTCGTCATCCATACACACTCCCCACTCCATTCATATATCATCCATCATCATTTTGATAAAAAGAGTGTTTGTTCCAAATGTTAATTGTCTTCAGTGTTGGTTTGAAAAGAGAGAAAAAAAACAAAGAAGAAAAAGAAAAAGAAAACAAAAAGAAGAAAATTAGAAAATAGCAAAAATAGAAGAAAAAAGAGAGAAAAAGAATAGAAAAATCGGAAAAAAAGAGAGAAAAGAAAAGAAAGAGAGTTTGTAGTTAGTAATAAAGACATTTGTGCCTAAAGTTTATACACTCTTCTTTCGCATCCATTTCGCATCCATCTTTTACCCATCGCATATCCATCACTCATCATTCATCCATCCATCACCATCCTACCTCATATCATGTTCATCCTCATTTCATTTCCCCCTCACCCATATACATCCATATTTCCCCTAGGTGTTCGGGCAAATGAAAGTCAACGTGGTGAATAACTCGACGTTCTCACTATAGTGACTAGCATATCTTTTATGAGATCATTTTTCTTTCTTATTGTTCGTTCTTTCTTATGTGTGTGTGAGACGTTTGAACTTGCTTACATTTACTCACCTCCTCATACACAAGAGCGATACACTAGCCCTAATCTCGAGAGTTCATTTGAGAGAGATATATCCGTGAGATTTGAAGTTGAAGCATTGATTCCGATAAGGCAATCTAGGAATTACTCTTGTGATACTCAACCCTTTTTGACTAATTCACACCACACATGTTGAGTTCTAGGAAGGATATGCCTTGTGTATTTACTTAGCTAAACTTTTTATGCCTCTAGCTTGTATTTCTGAAAATATTTTTCTCATGATGGGTTGTGCGATTATTCTACGTCTAATAAGAGATTGACTGCCTTTCAATAAATTTTTGAAACTAAAAATTTTGTAGGTATATTCCCTGCAAACCCTCACGAGACACAACTCGTCCTGTAGGGAAACCTATAGGTTTAAAGGCTTGTTGCACATGCTAAGTGCAATCGCAAGTGCTCGCAAAAGTGGTACACTTTTTGCTTCTTATCTTTCTCTTTCTCTCTATCTTATTGCTCGAGGACTAGCAACACTCTATTTTGGGGTGGTGTGATAAGACCCAAAACTGTACATTTAATAACCCGAATGGACGTACTTTAGTTGCTAATTCTCAACAATTTGGGTCTTATGCGCTTTATTATGTATTTTGTAGGTCGAATGAACATTGCGGTGTTCAAACGCGTATTTCAAGGCAATTGTGCGCATTATGAAGCTAATTACCCTTGTCCCATACCCTAAACTCGAGCCTAACCTAACCTAAACAACCATGTGTGTTTAGTTTGTGCCTTTTTTATTTTTTTTAGATTTTTACTTTGTGTCATTTATTTTAGATTTATTTAGAATTTTTAGGATTTATTTTCTATTTCTTTTTATTTAATGTTGTTTTATTTTGATTTTTAGTTTTTATTTTATTTTATTAGAATTTTTTTTAGGGATTCACTTATTTTTTAGTTTTATTGGGATTTACATTTTTTTAGGTCTTTAGTTTTTATTAGATTGTTAGTTTTTATTTTGTAGGTCTTTAGTTTTTATTTTATTAGGATAAGTTTTAGGAATTTATTTTTATACTTTTATTAGTTTATTTTTTTTAGGACTTGAGTTTTAATTTTATTAAGTTTTAATTTTTATTTTGTTAGGATTTAATTTTTAGTTTTAATTAGTTAGTGTTATTTTTAGGTGTCCAAATTAAATACACACATAGATAACGTATACCCCCATACACCTAAACTAACACATTTACACACACTTATCCTACACCACACACTCATCTCACCCTCACCATAATCCTATACACCTCACTACACACCAACACTCCCCTCACCCATCTTCAACCTCCCACCACTCTCTCTCCTCAACCCTCCATTAACACACACCACACTTTATACACCACATACAACACTAAACCCATCTCTCTCCTCACTCTCTCTCCACTTCCACCATAACCAACACCCACCTTTATCTCTCATCTCTCCCCAATTATCAACACAAACACCAAACCTCCATTAAACTTTGAACCACCCATCACATTCAAAACCTTACCCACTATTTCAACCTGGAACAAATACCCGGATCCAATTCCTTCCTAACTTGAAAGCAGTTGCCAACCCGTGACCCAACCACCTGCTCCGACACGTCCCACCTTCCGTCCGGACTCGCCGACGAACCAACCCAACCTCTATCTCTGACCCTTCTCCGCTGCTAACCCAACCTCCATCTCCGACCTTGCCTCAAACCCACTTTCCATTACCCTAAACTCAAACCCGAGACCACAAACCCATATCCTTCAACTTACCTCACATTTGTCCCAAACCAAAATCGTGTGCCTGTTACAAGCCAAAAACAAAACAAAGCCAAAAAAAGACACATGTGTTAAAACCAACTTAAACCCTTTTCCAATATTACCCCCAACTAACTTTTGTCCCCTAATTTCCAAATTTACCCCTCTCCCAAATCTGTTTTCTTCCTCTCACCATTTCCATGCACACTAAAACATAAACTCTCCAATTTACCCCTAGCCTCCATGTGCACCCTATAAATTGAAGACTTCGGCCATTTTCAAAGGGATCTCCAAATTAGTTTTTAAGCTTTGTGTGATAAAATTCTCTCCACCCCTCTATGTTGAGTATTTGCATTTTTAGAAAATATCTCAATATAGAGGTGTGTAGTGAAATTTATCTCTAGGATAAATTCAACCCCGCCCCTCTATTATGATTTTTTTTTATTTTTAGCAATTAATTCATAATAGATTGATGTAGTTGAATTCATCCCTTATGGGAGGCAAATTCTAATCCATTCCTTTATGTTGAGATTTTGCATATTTAGCAATTATCTCAATACAAAGTAACAATCTAGAATTTATTTATTTGGGTAAGTTCTAATGTACAATTTTATAATGTTAGGATTTGTATTTTTAGCAAATCTCTTTTATTATTTAATTATCCATTATGAATTTATCCACTATCCTTTTTATTTTTATTTTGTAATTTTTATTTTAGATTCAATAAATACATGAGTGATTGAGATTGAGAGAATTTTAATGTATAATTGAGTGAGTGTTGATGTAATTGAAGATTACATTCCAATTCAAGGCTTAAATGGGTTTGATCTATTCTTCTCTTTTACTTTTATTTTAATCCTCACATGCTTTCAATTGTTTATCTTATATTTTTGGATGATGATTATTGAGGGCTAATCTTCCATTTATGGGATGAAATTTTAAAGCCCTCATGAGTCAAATTTTGTTAGTTTACTTATTAGGACAATTTTGTTTATCTCACTTTTATTAAATTAGCACTTACTTCTTAATTAGTAGTTATAAAAATTAATATAGTTAGTTAGTTTCAAAAAATCCCTTGAAAAATCCATAAAAAATATAAATAGAAAAAATATAAATATTATAATAAAATGCAAATGAATCTATATATGTCCTCTCCAATTTTGTGTTTCACCCTTAGATGTGGATTGATACCCCACTTACCGCTATATTCTAGTTTTATTCTACTTTTATAGGTTGGTGAAGATTTTTTATGGATAAAGGAATTTCACAACGACAAAAATACATAAGACACAATTTTTTCTATTTATCAGGAGGCTAAGGTTCATTCCGATCAGCAGTCCCCTCCACCCACTTATTGGCACTGACCCTTCACCTGCTCGAGGTACCCCAAAAGACCTTGCCAATGCCGATTGGCACACTTCCATCTATGCTGGTCGGCACACCCTTCAAAATTTTGTACAAAAAGTCTAAAAAAAATACCAGAAAATCCCGAACACTTCCCGAAAAATTCACAAAATTGCCAAATCCATTCTAGCACCTTGTTCACCAAGGAAAACATTTTTTTACACCCCTAGTAGAATTACAGAGAATTATTCTCCCCAACAAAGTCTCCAAAATACACATAAAAAATTCCCCAGCTATAAATCCTCAGATCAATCACTCTTCCCCAATATCCAATAAACACAAATCATCCCCAATGGAGTTCCCAAATTTCTTGAAGGAAAAGTACACCTCTTTTAAATCAAAATTGACCTCGGTATTGGATCTTCACCTCATTTTGGTCAGAATTGACCTCGGTCCTCGGTCGTAACCTCTTTTAGGTCAAAATTGACCTCGATCTTGGATCGTTACCTCAGTTCGGTCAGAACTGACCTCGATCCTCGGTCATCACCTCCTTTAGGTTAGAATTGACCTCGGTCTTAGATCGTCACCTCAGTTAGGTCAGAATTGACCTTGGTCCTCGACCATCACCTCTTTCAGGTCATAATTGACCTTGGTCTTGGATCGTCACCTTAGTTAGGTCATAATTGACCTCAGTCCTCAGTCATTACCTCTTTTAGGTCAGAATTGACCTCGATCCTTGATCTTTACCTATTTTAGGTCAGAATTGACCTCATTCTTGGATCGTCACCTCAATTAGGTCAGAATTGACCTCGGTCCTCGGTCGTCACCTTAGTTAGGTCATAATTGACCTCGATCTTGGATCGTCACCTCAGTTATGCCAAAATTGACCTCGATCCTCGATTGTTACCTATTTTAGGTCATAATTGACCTCGGTTTTGGATCTTCACATCAGTTAGGTCAGAATTGACCTCGGTCCTTGGTCGTTACCTCCTTTAGGTCAAAATTGACCCTGATCCTCTGAATCAGTATCCACATCCCTTAGTCCACAGAACTAACCTCCCTCCATCATGTGGTGTTTATTCGATAGCCATATCTTACTCCAAGATCACCTCTCGAGTGGCTCTATAGACACCACATTGTAAGACCCCCTAAGTCTCTCCCTAGACCCCAAGCACTTTCCCTTTCCACCGCAAACCTAGGTCGCACTTCGAGTACCGATCTAGAGGCCATTGGGCCCCCCGGGGTCCCATTTGACTCTGGTTAACTCTATATTAAAAGAGAAATCTCTTTGAATCTTTGAAGGGATTCAAATATCCTTTCTAATAGTCTACCCCATACACGAAACGGCATAACGGTTAGGAAGAATGAACCATTCCACTACCAAAAATTAAATCAGAGGTCATCAGGCGCTCTCGGGCCTCGAGTTGACCCCAATCAACTTCATCGTCAGAGAAAAATCTTTTTGAATCTTTGAAGGTAACTGAAACCCCTTTCCAATGGTCCACCCCGTGCATGAAATATCATAACCGTTCAGATGAACGATCAGTTTTCCCTCGAAAATCGATCCGGAGGCCATCGGGCACTTCTGAACTCTATTTGACCAAAGTCAACTCTTCATCTTGAGCGAGACTAAATGAATATATAAAGGGAACTAAATACCTTTTCTAACAATCTGCCCAGTACGCGATTCTGATTTACCATGGGAACAAACGATCTGTTTTTCTTCGAGAGGTCACCGAATGCTTTCGGGCCCTGGTTGACCAAGGTGAACTTTCCTAACCAAGAAAAACTTTTTGGAATGTTAAATTAAATCTCCTAACCTTTCAAATGGTCCACCCCATGCGCGATTCTGACTTACCATATGGATGAACGACCCATTTTCATTCGACGATCTCCTGTCCAAAAGATCGATGTGCGCTTTCGAGCCACATTTGACCTAAAGTCAACTCCCAGACCCGGGAGTGGTCCAAAGGAATCTTGAAGGTCTCTAAAGTACCTTCCTAACGGTATGTACCGTGTGTGATTCGGATCAACGGTTTGTGCATTATGATTATTTTTCTCGAAAAGTCTTTTCGAGACTACCGATCGGCAAGTCCTGATCCCTGCTAATAGGTATAGTGTCAAAGGTTACCTACCGATAGACACACCTTGGGGTAGGCAGATCGGTACCCCCCCTTGGAACTATAAATAGAGGACATGAACTCACTCCCAAGGGAGAGAAGAAATCCATTAGCATCAGTGATCTTAGCAACATTCTCTCGAAAACAACGAAGTTCCATATGAGAAGTTCCATTCAAGCCTAAATACCCATCCTTTTCACACCCAATTTGGAAAATATCCTTCTATCTCATCAACAATCATCAACATTCAAAGGAGTTCATCCAAGATCAAAGATCAAGCTCTAAGGGTAGGTCCAATTCCTTCTCCCTCTATTTAATCTCTTTTTTTTGCATAAGTTACATTAGATTCTTATCTAGTTTCACTTTAGTTTATACATATTAACATCTATGCTTTTATTAGTATATTACACATACTTAATTTTCCATACAAAACCCAAAAAAAAATAAAAGAGGGTTACACTCGTAAATTCCAAACAAAATTATCCACCACACTTTTTCCAAAACCAAAAACACATTTTCTACACGTACACATATAATAAAATTTCATTCGAATCTATGGGATAAACCCCAACCCTATACTACAGTTGAACTACATGGACTTTGATGCCTTTATAGGCTACGTAGGCATCTCGGATTAAAATCGGAGACTTGAGTCCAATTTTCCAATTATCCAATTTTTCTTATTTCCAAATTTCTGAAAATCCCTCATTTTCATAATTATCGTACATATACATATAATATTCTTGTTCGCATTTCATCCAACACATATTATCGTTTACCAATAACGATTAATATCACGATGAACACTCATATTCTATCTTCTACATTTATTATTATTTTGGAAAAATTCTTGTGGATGACCTCACCCTACCTTTTCTATGGTATGGGTCGAACGATTCCAATCTCCATTATATAAACACATACACACACATCACGAGGATAAAGAAAAATATTAACATTTTCCCATAATAGGCCGAAAGGGAGGGATGGGTGCCTAACACCTTCCCATTTCGTAACTTAGCCCCCGAACCTTCGATCTTTTGGTTTCGTATGCAACAGTTTGTCATTGATGCAAGTCTCTCAAAGTGGCAACATGTTCTTTTGCCTATTTTGTGAAAACTAGTCTGGAAAATCCATCTCTTTACATGCCCCCACATCGATGATGGCCAAAGCTCCTTTCGAAGAGGGGTGTGAGACTGTGGCACATTTCTTTCTTGAGGGATCCTCCCCCTCCCCCGCGAATGTCGTGCCCGAGATGGCCACAGAAAGCTTAGAAAATCAACATCATCTACTAATAATAGATTTAGTAATTAAAGGATTTAAGTTCCGAAAAGTGAAAATAGGTTATCAAAATATAAAATGGAAGGATTTAAAAGGATGTAAAGAGATAGAATTTTGGCTAAAGTTCCTATTAAACATAAAGTGGAATTGGGACGGCAATATGAACAACATTTGGTTAAGAACAAAGAATGATATCGAGAAAATAGATAGCAAATTTTCGATGAGATTAAAGGAAAAAGATTCATTAAAAAAGAAACTTGGTGGTGGAATGAGGAAGTGCAAAAAATAGTACAAAAGAAACGAGTCAGTTTTAAAGAATAGTAAAAGAGTAAAAATCAAGAAGATTTAGAAAAATATAAGAAGTTAAAAAGTTAAGTAAAAATTATTGTTAGAAATGCGGAACCAAATGCACTAGATAAATTTTATAGTAAATTAGGTACCAAGGAAGGTGAAAAGGAAATGTATAAATTGGCAAATAATAGAGATAGGTTGACAAGGGATATGGACCCAGTTAAGTGTATTAAAGACATAAATCAAAATATTTTAATTAACGATAAAAATTCTAAATAAATGGGAAGAGTATTTCTAAGATTTATTGAATGAAGAATATCCCAAAAAAGATGTTGAGAACATTGGATCGGATATAGGAATCGTATGCCTGATTACTAAAAAAGAAGTAGATATATTAATAAGAAAAATGGGAAAGAGTAAAGCGGCTGGATCGGATAAAATACCCATAGAGGTATGGAGGACCCTTGGAAGTGCTGGGATAAAATGGTTAACATGTTTATTTAATAAACTTTTACGAGAAGAAAACATGCCAGATGAGTGGAGGAAAAGCACCATAGTACCTTTGTATAAAAACAAAGGGGATATACAAAACTGAGGTAATTATAGAGGAATCAAACTGATGAATCACACTATGAAATTATGGAAAAAGGTTATAGAACAAAGAATAAGAAATGAGTCCACTATTTCGTACATTCAATTTGAATTTATGCTGGGAAATCAACCACGGAAGCTATTTACTTATTAATATAATTAATGGAAAAATGTAGAAGTAAGAATAAAAAATTATATATGGTCTTTACAGACTTAGAAAATGCTTATGTTAGAGTACCTAGAGGTATAATTTGGTGGGCTTTAAGGAGAAAAAGAAGCCCTCTGAGTTATATTAAAGTTATTGAAGATATGTATGATAACACATAGAATATAGTAAGAACTATATGTGGACAAACTAATAACTTTACGATTAAAGTGGGTATGTATCAAGGATCATATAAGAAGATATTTCATGGTGTATGTTGTCTGCGGATGATATAGTTTTAGTAGACGCTTCAAAGGTGGGCCTATAAATGAGAGTAGATACTTGGAGAAAAGCCTTAGGGTCTTAGTTCTAAGAACCAGTAGAAATAAAACGGAATTTATAGAATATAAATATAATGATGAGACATCAGATGGCATAATATTAAAGATTGAAGAAAAAATGATAAACCAAACTAATAAATTTTGTTATTTATGTTCAGTGTTACAAAGTAATGGGATTATTAATGAGGATGTTACGAGTAGAATATCAACTGGTTGGATGAAATGGAGGCAAGCAAGTGGGGTATTATGTGATAAGAGGATAACTAAAAAATTAAAAGGAAAATTTTATAGAAAAGTTATTAGGCCAGGGACCCTATATGGAGAAGAGTGTTGGGCTTTAGAGAAAAAAAATAAACAAAGTCTCCATGTTAGTAAGATGAGGATGCTCCAATGGATGATAGAAAGTGACAAAATTAAAAACCAGTACGTGAGAGAAAAGTTTGGAGTTTCTCATATTAGCAATAAATTAAGAGAAATTAGACTTAGGTGGTACGGACACGTGTTGTGTAGACCAGTATATGCATTTATAACAAGATCAAGATAATTGGAAATAGAGGTTAAAAGAGAAACGGGTCTCCCTAAGCTATCATGAGAGGAAATTATTAGGGGAGATCTCAAGAAATTAAACTTGAATGATAATATTGCATATAATAGATTGGAATGGTAAAAGAGAATCCATGTGGACGCCCCTATATGATGGGATTAAGGCAAGGATGATGATGATGACGTGTTTGTGCACGATATCAATATAAACCTACAGAATGTCATTTATTGAGTGTAAAAAGAATCATCAAATATTTTAAGGGCATGCTTAATTATGACATTTAGTACACAAAAGACATAACAAGCACTATAGTTAGTTACACAGACGCTGACTGGGAAGATTTCTCAGATGATATTAAAAGTATGTCTGATGCCTGCTATTATATAGGAAATAATTTAGTGGGGTGGAGTTATAAGAAACAAAACTGTATATCCTTATCTACTTCTGAATCTGAGTATATCACAGTTGATAGCTGTTGTGCTCAATTGCTTTGGATTAAACAAATGTTATGTGATTATGGCATTGAAAAAGAAAAACTGATTTTATTTTTGATAATCAAGGTGATGTAAACATTTCTAAAAATCATGCTCAGGACTCCCGTACTAAGCATATTAAAATCAAACATCATTTTATTCGCAAACTTGTAGAATCTAAAGAACTCGAAATTGATCATCTAAACACTAAAAAACAGTTGGATAATTTATTCACAAAATCCTTAGATAATATTCGCTTCGAATTATTAAGTAAATCTATAGGGATGATAGTTCTTGAATAAAAATTCTACTTTATAATCATATTCTCTGGCATATATCTTTCTTATAATTAATTTCTCAAGATCTAAGGTATGGTTGTTCGATCAATGACAAAATACGCCTCCTTTATTTTTTTAATGTAGGAGTCCCCTAATATGACCTAGTTATGACTTAAAAATTGGTAGAATTATTTTGTTTTTATCTCTCCTATATCTGTTTACCCATTGTCTATTTCAGAAAAAAAATGGGGGAGAAGGCTTGAGTATATTTTCTTATGACCTTACTCCATATATTTCTATGATTCAACTAACATGCCATTTCAAGTGTTTTATTTCAGGCATCCTCATACAGGTCTTGATGAACATGATTCTGTATTAGGATATTGGTTTGTGTTGTAGTTGAGTTATGTATTTTGTTTCTATCCCTTATTTTCGATTCTAGGATGGGTTGGGTAGAATATAACTTTGTATAGGAATATAGGATTTTTTTTGTGCCTATGAATACTGATGTACTCAAGGGAATTTTGTCTTCAATTTTCAAAAGGAGAGATTGAAACACACTATACGGTTGACTTATTAGGAGTCTATGCCATATAGGAGTTTCAACTAGTTTGGATATAAAGATAAAATTCTTTATAAATAGAAATGAGCCACCCTTCTTCAAGGTACAACAAATTTCAAAATCAAAGTACAACTCCAGTAATACCAATCAAAGTTATAAAGGCAAAAGGTAGTAAACAACACATTATAGCAGTTCATTGCACTCATATTGCATTAGGTGTGTTTGAATTTATTTTTAATAATTTTTGAGAATTTTAAAAACTTTTTAAAATTAATTTTTTATCATTTAAAATTGATTTTTAAAAGTTTGTGGGCTTATTTCAAATTATCAAAACTTCCTAAGAAATTTTTTGGACCTAATATAAATTTCTACATAATTTTGAAGGAGAAAATTGAATTTTCCAAAGTTCAAAAACAGGCATTTATTCTTAGCTTTTGGTGCTACACATGTCCTATTTTTTCCTACATTTGATTGGTTCATTTTGTGTTTTCTCATAATCACATACCTAATGTTAGATTACAGCCGTATAGAAAAAGTTATCAATGATTTAAAATCCATATTGGCTTAATCCCAATATCACCTAAACTAATAAATCACATGGCTTTACTTGCAACCAGTTATAAATGGTTGAATAACCTTAGGGTGGTGCATTACCAGTAGTAGGATTTCAATCTAAATGGTAGAATGAATTTTGGTCCTTGACTTCCCTCTGATGTTCCAGAACCTTTATTGCTTCCTATAAAAGGAGACTTCATCTCATCAGCTTGAGTCTTTTAGCCAGTCTAGAGAGAAAGAAAAATAGAGAGTAGAGAGAAGAGAAAAGAGAGAGAGAGATTTTTTAAAAGAAATCTCAAAATACATTTGAAAATCTTTTTAGTTTTAAGAAGTGTGTTTAGGTGTTCAAAATCAAAGTGAGGGGTTCCCTTCCTATTTTTATAATACGCTTCTCAAACTCATTTCATTGAGTTTAAACTTTTGGGGTTTCTATGAGTTTAGTCAGAGTAATTTTTTAGTGAAAATTTTTGTTTCATACCCTCTGATAACTCATTTATCTCCTAACAACCTCACATTGTTGAGAATCTCGATTTCTTTTTAGAAATATGAGTTTTCGACAACGTAATATAGCTATTGCACTATCTAGGCTATTTTATTTGATTTTTACATTATTTTGTAGGTAAAACTTATCTCTCTGTGGATCTTTGTAAAAATATTTTCAAAATTATCAGATCCATTTTGTTTAGTTTTGTAAAGTTGAAAAACAGATTCAAAGCAGTTAACATGTCTTAGATCTGAAGTAATTTTTTTGTAAATAAATAAGATTTTAGATCGATATTTTTTAAGATCTAAAAGAGTCAAATCTAAAACATTCTTGAGTATTGAAGTTTGATTTTTAACATTTTTAAAACAAGAGCATATAGTCACTCTCTGTAATTTGTAGGACTAGTTGTAACATTTAAGTGTGAGTGTGTTCATATTTTCATATCCATATACACACACATGTTACACTTCTTACAAACACGAGTAAACAAATGTGTTATTGAGAGACCAATTTGTTTAACTAAGACGTCATAAAGCTAAAAAGGAGAAGGAGGAACTCAGCTTCTGGGAGAGGTTAGAACAAAAGAAGTACCTTAGAGGTGTGACTCCATATCAGGTATTTTTCTTATTTTTCTTGATCTCATGTTATAGTTGTAACCTTCTAACCTTAATTTGTTTTTAGTGATTTTTGGCTTGTGGCGTAGAGGTCATGGTGGATGTTCCCCCTAATTTGTGATTTTACCATATAAAAAATATCGTGTGTACTTTACTGGTTTTCTTTCTTAATTATTGCGAAATTGGTTAGGATAAAAAGGCTTAAGAAGGATTATTTTAAAAAACTTGTTTACCAAGAATCTCAAATTGTTAACTGGTATTATGTAGTTACACATCTTTTTCCCTTCCAATCAAAAGGAGTTTCCTCAAAGGGTTTAATTCGAGCTTAACCTAATAATTAACTCTGGTTAATAACTTCATTGAGTAATTTCACACTCAACCAGTTGAAAACCTTTGGAGGAAATTGTTTTGAATAATTCGACCACACATCAGGGAAGGACATGTGTCCATTGATCTTATCAAAGACCACACATGAAAGGATAAAGAGACTGTTGCTGCCAACTACAGAAATCTCAGAATTAGATACAATCGATGACTCCGAATAGCTACCTAAAGTCATGGAGTCCTACATGGATCAAACATCTTTAATTTTCTCTATAAATCTAACCCTCGCCTCAGGGAAAAGGGGAATGTAACCATTGATAGTAATTCGAGATCAATAAAGAGAGAGAAACACCCCATGGACGTAAGCACATTATCGAACCATGTACATACTAGTATTATGTGATTATGATTTAATTACTTTATGTTGGAATTTATTTTTATTCACTATCATATGTAGGATTTTACCACTTATAATGACTAATTTACCTTTTATTAGGCAAAAATTGATCGAATGCTTATTTGAATGAATTCAGAGAACTTCCCCCTATAGTTGTAGAGATTAACTACATCACTCACTAGAATCTAATAACAACGATATATCATCCAATGAATAAAGGAACCTCCCATTACCCTAAGACCCAAATTAGATTCTTCCTTAACTCCCACCGATCCAGGTTATAAAAGTTTTTATACGCTCCATAAATTCACTGTCCACCTTCCTCAATATAGAAGGCAACAAATATTCTATTAGTATAAACTTTCCACACTATGCAAGTTGTAGTCCCATATAATGATTATACCCAGTGCACTACCACAAGCATCTAAGCTCATCCTCTTCACCCACCTATTACCCTATAAAATCCAATCCAAAATCTAACAAAATGAATAATTCGATTTCTTGAAGACAAATCTCGTCAAAATTTTGTAAATTATACTTAAATTATAGAACATAAATTGTAGAACATGATTTAGTTAATCTAAACACTAATCGATTAATTAATTACACATGTTATTGTTCTTTACACTTTAAAATCTTGAATCTTCATAAAATTCACGGTTGATCATATCTACAAAAATTAAGAATACTTACCTTGATCCATGAAAATAGTATTCTTAAAATTGGGTGAAGTAATGAATGTATCTTTGATCCTAGTATTGTGAAATCCTTCATTCGTACCTTAAATATTTCCTTGTTATTTTCTTCAACACAACTCCTTTTATGAGTATTTAGGAATTCTCTCCCTTTCCCAATAGCTTCGTTATGTTGTCTTTTAAGTGTATGACTAACATAAATTAGTCACTTATTTATAGGGCAGAGGACTCAAGTCTCCAACAGTCACTTAATCTGAGATCTCTATCACAGTTGATACCCAAGAGTTACAAAATCCATATTTAATAATATGTGATCTTTTATTATCATATTCAATAATATGTGACCTTTCATTACAATATTAACCCTTAGTTTTGCTTTAGGAGTACCCTTTTAATGCACCAAATGTGACTCTTAGTATTATTTAATTATGGACCATATTAAGGAAGAATTATTATTTAAAATAATTCTAATAGATACCTTTGGTCCATAATTATCATAAGGCATGCAATAAAATTTAAGTTACTTAAATGGTTCTTCATAAACACCTTAATGAAAGAAAATGTCAATTTAATTCACAACGATTTCATATTAATCCTTGATAATAGTTCCTTCCATTTACTACAGCATTAATAATTTATTTAACAAGGTCAATAATAAGGATTATCATTGTGGTCCAAGTATTGTCTCATAAAAGACTATCTTTGTGACATTTATCAATTCACATGGAGGTAAAGAAGTATTTCAAGACAAAAATTTTAATGTTCAAAATACGCCTTAATTGATATCATAGTGTCAAATAAATAAGCACCTAGCAGTGCACAACACTTATACTTAATTGGCTATATTCAAGACCCATATCTTAATCATGTTTCATGAATGTATTTAGTGATAGACCATTATAAAGTGGATATGCTATGTTAAAACTTTTACTAATATATTCAATTAACACTCATTTTTTTTTAACTTCTTTATTGATGGATATGTATTATATGTTAACGTGACTAACTCCTTTAAATAACCTATTATATTTTATACAAAATGTTGCGGCGAAATTATCATAATATTTTAGGATCTTGGTAGTAATTCCCAAAAATCCAAGTATTGAATATATTTTTGCAGTTATAATCCATTAATTGTAGCCTCAAAACATGTTACAGACTCTAGTTTTCATAATAAACAACAATGGATTGTTTTACAATATTTCGTAATATTGGGCATTAATCCAAAATTAATATACTTAATAAAGAGTTCATTTTGATACATCGAAAAAAATATGAGTTGTAAATAATAATCATATTTAATTGAACAATTCTCATAAATGTGTGCATCTAATCTTTTAGGAATTTCATTACTTCACAAACTCTTAAAATGTACAGAATTTTTTTTTTCTCTACTTTCTAATTCATTACTAGTATATAGACAAATCCAACATATAAACTTACTCCCACTAACCTTGAGGTATATATATGTGACACCCCACCTATTTTAATCATGGGTGATCAGTCCTTTATCAAAATAATCACGTTTCTCATTTGGTTCATTCTTAGCATCACTGTCGAAAAACTTTTTAATTACTAACCAACTATGTTAAATTAAGTCGGTGCCAAACTTTATCTTTCAATTATATAGCAGCATGCAAAAATTAAAATAAATAAACCAAAACATCCACACAATAATAATATGAACAATCCCATGACAGATTTATATAAATGAATAAGACCGAATAAACCAACGGCTCCCAAAACAAATCTAAATACAAGTCTAAAATAATAAAACTGAATCTGAGTAAAGTCTGATAAATAAACTGAGAACTAAATAATCTGAGGGGAAAATGCCCAAATGAGATACTGAACGTACCCTATCTAGCTATGCTATCCACCCCAATTAGATAGCGTATCTAAATAACCTCAATAAGTCTATATCACTCGTATTACCCATACGGCACGCTACCACAGTCTCAATAATTAATTTATAACCATGTATTATTATTAACTCAATTAATTAAGTTTCTCTACTAAAATAGTTTTAGATATACACAATCTATCAGTTCTACTATCACACATAAGTAGATATATCACACTTGTATATATTTAACACACATATAATATATACAACTATAGCATCCTCAGAATGGTACCTCGTGATGTTGGCATACTCTACTATCAAGTCCATGTACCGCTCGTACTTAATCAAGGACTATTGGTTCAGCATGTCTCCTCGAACCCAAAAATCAATCAACACACACTGGAGGCAAACATGGTTCTAAGACTTTGGGATACGTACATACCTAACGTACCCAAACAACACGTCATTCTTATTAATACACAACACATAGTGAGTCGCCCTAAGTTCCATGTTCTAGTCCACAAATCTAGACCTCACTGGAATTGTCAAGTGGGATTGCCCTCTGTACGAAAACTTCCTGATAGCAGGCAACGTAGGTATCTTCACAGACATAATCAAATCATAACCATAGGTATTCACACAACCTATATATGCATATTATTCAGTAGGTATACACACAACCCATCATAATAATACGTACATAGTATATAACTTTCGAATACTCAACGTACTAATTTTTACCTCTTTCCACATAATCCCGAGTATCGCTCGCTGCACGAAGGGTCTTAGTTATCACTTAATAAATATTAGTAGTTAATACTTCCCTATCCTATTGGTATTTATTTTTTTATTACCGTTTGCCCTCCCCGTAACCCGATTTATAATTTCCTGATATGTGACACAGTCGATGGACTCTCGTCGATCCAAGTCTCAAATTTTATGCTCATTAAGACTAAGCCAGCCTTAATTATATGTCTACTAACCTTCCCTAAGACCTTACATTGTTAAAAGATCATCACTAAGATTTCGGGTAAATCGGGGTAAAGAAAAACCTTGCAATTAAAAAAAAAGTCCCAATTTCACCAGCCATCGATTGATCGAGGAATCAGGTAGATCCATCGATTAATCGACATTCATGGGTCGATCGATCGAACCTGGGTTGACAGGTTTGTCCTAGTTGCATTTTTCTCACTGTTTAACACCTCAATTCCTCATGGTTATTTTCCAAACTCCCAACCAACGTAAATAAACATCCTATATATATGGGGGAATGATTTCTAATGTAAATCATGTATCAAATCCATACAAATTTCATCCAATATTTGATTGAAACTCCATATTCACAAAAACCCTAGTTTTAGTATTTTTCATTCATACTCTTCTATTTACCCAAATTTCTCTCGTTTTAATTATCACACATAATATGATTCCGTGTCCTCTACATATGTGGATTCATTCTACATGCAATCCAACCCAGAAGTATGGATTTTATTCTTAACTCTCCCCAAAACATTATCAATTTGTCATTAAATCAATTACCCTACACTACATGGGTGTTATAACTCATAAAATCATGAAAGATAAACACTTTCCTTATCAAGTAGGTCTGATTTCATGTTGTGTTATGTGATGAAGGTTCCTTCCTTGCTTTTGATCATGATTTCGATAACAAATGTGGATGAATTGAGATATTTCACAATAAAACTCTCTTTTCTTCCCCTCTAATGGCCTCTTCTATATTCTATTATAATTTTTAGGGTTTGATATATGTTATGATGTTCCGTTAAATGACTAACGACCCAAGCCCAGATGACCCGAACACTGCCATGCGGGCTCGGTTATGATGAAAAAGGCTCTGAAAACCAATTATAACCCCCGGGTACACTATTATGACTATCTCGGTCCATTCAGAATAAATCGTGAGCTCAAAATCACCATTTGAGTCACTTTACAATAAAGACCTATCTCGATCCCAATAAGTCTGCACACGACTCTCGGTTGTCCTATAATGCTCCCGCGTCGCTATCACTCGTTAGGATGTAAAAATACATATTTACTATTCACTTAGTAATCTTATTCCATAAATATTAACCATCTTCTCTCTCGATTAATATTTTAATCAATACATACAATTTAACTTCATGAAATTACGTCGCACATGTAATTTACGATTAACCGAATAATTCAATTTTTAAATACTCGGATATACGAGGTGTTACATACTTCCCCACTTACAAAGGAATTTTGCCCTCAAAATTAGGGCGTACATGAAACGAAACTTTCAATAAAAAGGAGCTAATAATTCCATAATAATCTTACGGTCCTAGATAAAGGTGAAAATATTTATATATAACCTTTTCTCTTTTCGTAATGAAACATTTGACCATAACTCTATATTTATATCGTTTGATTATCACTAGGGTCATTTTTGGTCTTGATGATCTATATTTAATCTCGACTCTAGTGTCAATTAGGTTATTTAATGCGATACAATGCTTTATTTTGGTCAATTAATGTCATTTTGCAAAATTATAATTTTTTATAACATCTGAAAATAAAATCAACTTTTTTCTTATTCCTAGGTCAAATTCACTTTCTTGTAAATAAATCAAAAAATAATTTAGGCCAACAAACTCGTTTTCAGAGCTTCTTAAAACTATTCTTTGCTATTTTATCTATATTTGTTTCATAGTGATTATTGTAACAACCCGTGACTTTGGGACTGAGAAATTAAATTTTTGGGAGAAATAAAATTTATTTAATTTGGAGAATTTTAAAATTTGGAAATTGAGGTCCCAAAATTGAGGACATTTTAAAGTATTCCGATTGATAATTCTGAGTGCGCCATTGGTTCGGGAAGGGTCAAGATAGTCGAAATGACTGTCCTTGGGTTTTATTTCGGCTCCGGAATATTTTTAAGTTGGTTTGACTCGAATTGGACTAAACGAGTCATTTAAAGTGTGTATTACCATTTAAAACTGGGTTTATTGTTTTAAGGGATTTAAGGGCTTATGGATCAAGCCCATCTCATTTAGAGAAAGAGAGAAATAGAAAGAAGAGAGAAATAAGAATAAAGGAAGAGAGAGAGAAGGGAAAGCTTGGCGATTCCGGCCCAAACGTGATCACGAGGACGATTCAACCTCTACAATTCTCAGGCAAGTGTTTAATCTTGTGAAATATTTCATTTGTGTATTTGATTTCATAAATTGTGGATAAAAGAATTGGATTTTGGGTATTAATAGTAAAACCTAGATTTTATAGATTAAATCTTGAAACTTATGGTTATATATGGGTTTGATGGTGTAGAGATGGTTGGGATCAGATTTGGGTTGATTTATTGGCTTAGAATCATGATATGAAAAAGGTTTAGGGGTTAGAAGTGAAATTTTAGGGTTTATAATTCTTGGGTTTTGTGAATAAGAAAAGACCTTTTAGGTTCTGTAAACCCGAATCGATTCACCCCTTAAGCGAATCGATTCGGCTAAGGCAAAAGTGACAGGTCTGCAAGACCGAATCGATTCGGCTTGGGACAGAGTCCCAGGTCCTTTGGACCGAATCGATTCGTAGTTGGAGCGAATCGATTTGCCCTTGAGATCGAATCGATTTGGGCCAGGCCGAATTGATTCGAAAACATGACAGTTTTATGGAGTTTTTCTAGGATGATTTCTAACCCTCTTTGGTTGGGTTTATTAATTTGGGACATGATTATATGATGTAAGAAATATGTTTTGGAGATTTATTGGAAGTTTATTGCATGAGGAGATCGCGGGTACGTATCGAGTTATTTTGGGGACTTATATCCATATATATTGGAGAGGGTCATATCGATATAGTGGGAAATCTCATTGAGAACGGGAGTTCTATGTAGGGGTCATAAATGAGCCTAGTTATGATGTAAGGTTAAGGTCCCTTTGAGAGAGTTGTGAGGGTACGACATGGAATACTAGGCTGATAATTGTGTCGAATCCTTATAGTGATAGGATTCTACTTAAAATTGATTGGGGACCGACGAGAGAGAGTGGTCGCGTATCCTTATTAATGTTTAACTTAAGGAATAGATTGCAAGTGCAATAAGATTTAGGGGTTCATAGGAGTAATTGAACCGTAGTCGGGATAGTGATTATATATCAGTGTGGTATTTCCCTTAGTGATGGGATCATGGGATGAATTTAAGGTTGAACTTGAGGTTTATAGACTATTAGTTATGTGTATACCAATGGTCGAATTATTACTAGAGATATCGATGTGCTTTCGGATATAGATGTGATGTGTAGTGATTGTTACCTATACTAAACTTTGGGTGATAACCTTAATGTTGGAGATATATCTATGTTATAAGATTATTTATATCATAGGAGAAATGTATGAATATGCTCCAAGTGAGGGAATCGTATTCATATATTGAGGTAAGTTAATGTGTTTTGGACGACGGCTAGTGTATTGAGGATTATGTATGCTTATAGCCGAGTTTATAAATTTCATACATACGAACGAGAGAGGGTATGTATATATATATATGTATATATATCTATGTAGATATGCATATATTTGTATACTCATGTTGTGAATATCTAAACCGTATGTGATGGTTTAATTATATGATGTAATCGTATGGATGTATATATATTATGCATGTGAATGATATACATACTTGTATTGTGAAGCATACCCCGCACATGCTATCATTGGGAAGTTGCGCGATCACCCTAGCTCGAGGAGCAGAGTGTGGATATTCCCCAGGTCATAGCATCCATTGTGTTATTATGTGATTTACATTTTTTTTGGGATGAGACATGGTGGGTATGTTTCGTCTCATTGCCGGTTAGGAACTATGACCGTTTCTCGGACGTCGTGTGTGTGTATTGGCCACGATGTCGGTGATATTGAGTCCGACCGTGGTCCCCAGGATGGTATATGAGTAATTCCCTGGAAGATGATAGCATGGTGCAGTATATTGGCATTATATAGCCGGTTGTATTATGTGTATGTCCATTGTACATTATATGTGTTATGTACACGCGGCTATGGGAATGAATGGTTGTATATATATATATATATATATATATATATATAGGAGAAAAGGATATGAAATTTCTATGGTGTACATCTTGGGTGATTATGGTGTACCAGATTGTTGGGGGTTGATGTATCGCACTTAAAGAAAATTTCAGTTATATCAACCCAAGGATTTAGTGGATATTTTGGAGTTACTCTTAGATAGTAATCCAAATTTTAGTAGTTGTAGTAATAGAATTTTTATAGATGACATAATGGATCCCTACGATCAACATTGTCAAGGAGTAGTGTATCGGGAGGGTTCCTTGTTTGGATTTCGCTTTGTGAGATGCCCCACGCACGAAACGCAGTGCCATGTTGAGAGTAGAGAGAAGTTTTGACCTTTGTAATTGTATGTAGTTGTAGTTATAGTATTTGTGTGGATGACATAACGGATCCCTACGATCAACATTGTCAAGGAGTAGTGTATCGGGGGGGTTCCTTATTTGGATTTCGCTTTGAGAGACGCCCCACGCACGGAACGCAGTGCCATGTTGAGAGTACAGAGAAGTTTTGTCCTTTGTACTTGTACTTGTACTTGTATGTAGTTGTAGTTGTAGTATTTGTGTGGATGACATAACAGATCCCTACGATCGACATTGTCAAGGAGTAGTGTAACGGGGGGTTTCTTGTTTGGATTTCGCTTTGCGAGACGCCCCACGCACGAAACGTAGTGCAATGTTGAGAGTGGAGAGAAGTTTTGTCCTTATTAAATTGCATGCGTGTTATTTAGAAATTAAATTATATTATTGAAGCCTAATGTTAATGGGTAACATATTAAGACTTATAACTGGTGAAAGTAAATAATTTGGAACCACTATCGCCTAGTATGGCATATATATATATATATATATATATATATTTAAGTGTGATTAAAAGGAGAAGGATTCTCGAGTTATGTTAGGATGGCAGGTCTTGCGGGTATAGGTCGTACCTATGGTAAGGTAGGTTGTCCTTATAAGAGGGGTAACTTAATTAAGATTTCAGGACGTGATTAGGTGTGCGTTGTTAGATGAGTGGTGAGTTGGGGTTTCATGAGAGTGCGACTCCACTTTAATTACGAAATAGTGCATTTATATTTATTATGCACGGTTAACACACTTGCTAAACACTTTTACACCTCGGGCTCTCTGACCCATTTATATTTCTCTTTTGCTATATATATGTATGTCTATATTACTATAGGTGTCCCACCGCATGGATACCGGATGCTTTTCTACCCAGAGTCTTGGGAGCCGTAACAGGTGCGGACTGTCGCGGGACTTAGATTATAGTCGCTTCCTATTTCTTTGTGAATCTAGATAGGATTCATTTTGAACATCGGGTTTTCACCCAAGAGTTATTTATAGATGTTTATACTTCTTCCCATGGATGTTGTACTGTCTGTGACCCCACAGATTATTCGGGTATATTTTTCCTTTTGTACTCATTTCATTCTATTCTATCACCTCTTTTATCATGGTACTTGTGTTCATGTTACCTTTTTTAGATATCTATATTATTGGTTTGTTGTCTATTGCATGTTTTATTTAATTTTGGCATCTCGTTTATATGATTCCGGATAGTTAGCCTTATATGTTATTGTTTTGTTTGTTGGTGCTGAGACTGATCCATCTGAGATTCCTTATTTAAGGTAGTATAGGGCTGGCCACCCGTTATTATTTTAAGCGGGTTGTTTCAATTATCTCATTATATGGTGGTTGATCATTTATTTATTTTTTATTATCAAACAATCCACCAACTAAATGAACAATTATATGGGAAGTTATGCGGAATAGAATAAATACCTTACATTCCTTTATAATCACATTTTGTGACTTGGTACACCATTAATTTCTCTAGTCTTTATAGAATTTGATATTTTTGGTTTCAACAATAACGAGTGTACCGTATGAAGGTTTAAAGAGACCATTTGAAAGTTAAATTATTTTAGGAAATTTTAAATCCTTGCATCTACTAGACATTCCAAATCATACGGGTGTATCAAATTGGGTAATGTAGAATTATTTAACAAACTTTTAGCCATAAAAATTTATATAATTTCTCTATCCAAAGGTTGGAACATTACAATATCGTAAATGTGTGAATAATTTCAAAAGGATCTTTATTTTTTGTGGCTCCAGCCTTCATGTTTTTTATTTGTTTCTCAAAAGTCTAATAATATGATCCATGTAAGTCCACTATTAAAGATTATAAAGGAAATTTCCTTGCAATGTCCCACTTTGATGACATAGATCATATTGTAAAGCCTTAAGATCTCACATTTTACTATCAAATTCATTATATTCCATTAATAAGAGTCTCATATTCTATTATATCACAACATTCAAAATCTTGATCACAAGGTTACGCTCAATATATTATTTTTATGATACAGGAAGTATGTAACAAGAATATTTTTATGATATAGGAAAACATTTTTCTTTACAAAAATTTATGAAAAAAATTAATTTTTAAAAACCACCAACAAGAATACTATAACCAATAAAATATATTATTTTATAAACTTAAAGATCCTTTAGTGAACTCAAAATAAAATACCTAATGATCAAGTTTACATAAAAGTTTAATTAACATTGAGTTTTTTTAAAATATATAAAAGATGAATTGATTCACAAGAACGAAATAAAATGAATCCTTTTATGAATTTATGGTTTTTTGTAAGGAATCTTTACATAGAATTAACACCATTTTTTAAAGCATCCTAGTTCCGAATAATAAAATGATTATAATTGTTTAAAAAAAACTATTATAATCCGTACAATATGGCTTTAAAATGGATATGTTATATAATGGGTACTTATATGAAAATGATAAATCATATTTTAGTCCCTAAAATTATGAGATCGAGTGAGTTTACATTATGTGCAAAAGTTATTAACATAAACTTAATGATTGATCAGTTTAATTTCTTTAAACTTTATGAGGGTTTTCCACACTACATTTACCATTAATAGTGGATTAATGAATATAAAGTGTCATATAACAATTTAGCAAAGTAAAATAAGACTTAACTATTTCAGAGAGCATTAGAATAGAAAAACATGAAATTTTGGAGAAACAAAATGATATACAATAATAGGACAAAATAGTGAGATAAATATCTCACAACATTAATGCTATGAGTTGGCAACATGTACATTAATACTAGTATATAATTATGAATTTTCTTTTGTAGCAACAAATAATTATCAATTATTATGCTTATTAAAATTTGTATATATATATATATATATATACACATATTAGTTTCTTAATACTATGATATTTTATTAAATTAACACATTGTCTATTGATAACATTTCACCACCTAATTACATGATTCCTAAATATTTATTCAGCTGCTCAAATCGATTTCCTTTAAGATATAATCTTATTGGAATAAATAAACCCAATATACCCCATTAATATCTTTACAATTTTAAGCATTATTAGTTATTACTATCATTTTTATCTTTAAATTTAATATTCACAACCATTACAGTTGGGATGTTTTTGTGACTACTCCCAGTTATGTTCATTAGTCAAAAGAAATCATTGATCCACCTTTGGGTGATCATTAAATATCTCATGAAATATAAACTAAATTATTCATGTTTAATATGTATATAAACACTCATAATATGACTATCAAAACAATTTAATAAATTAGCATTCGTCATCATAAATGGATATCTGGGCAACCAAAACATACATGATATGAATGTGGGCACATTAATATAATATTTAAAATTTTATATTGGAGCAATAGTTTGAGCACCAAATCCAGCTTAATATAAATATTAGTGCTAAGGATAAAAGACCTTAAAATTCTTTGAGGTTAAATTGATGCAAAAATAATATTACTCCTTAATTTTCATTTATTCATTGTAGTTTTAGTCACAATATCATAGCATCAATAACATAAAAGATATAATGATATTCAGACCTTTGGACATCAAAATTATACATAATAATATAGTATTTACAATTACAGACTAGGGCACTTTGTTAAACATCTAATCTAATCTAATATATATATTAGTGTCAAAGTATTAACCATGAATCTATGTTCATAATAATATTTTGTGTATACCAAAAACACCACATAACATGAATATTATAATAACAAATAAGGTAAGACAACTTATGCTGTTATTAAAATACATAAAATATGGAGAAATTCAAAATTTCTAAAAAAGGAAAAAATCTAGTATCATTACTAAAATTATGAATGTAAAAAAACAAATATATAGAGGAATAGTTATCAACTTTATTGCCAATAATGGAAAATTTAAGGTTTTAATGGATTAAATGTTCCTGAATAGTAAAAAAAATAACGTTCATCACCACCAAAAGTGGTGAGTTTTGATCATTAGGCTATTTTGGATCAACATAACAAATTTCATTAAATTCCGAGCAAGCTGGCAATTTTGATTTCTATTATTTCTTAGTAGAAGAATAACAAGACTGTAACATAAAACGTTCATAAAAGTTCAAGATTCACAGTTTTATAAAATAAGTATATTTAGAAACATAAAAAAAGTCAAACAAGCCGTTACACAATAAGGCTAAGATATTCATATTTAGTTATTAACCATATTTAAGACATAATTATATCGCTAAAAAACTCCAACTCTATTTTGTAATTATGTCAAACTAAGATGCCGTGACCTTTAAAAATCAATAATCCCATCGTAACTATGGTGGACAATAGTCTAATAGACCATTGAAAGGCATTTTGTGAGAGTGCATGTTCTCAAAATGAAGATGGACGGAGGATACCCAACTTAAATCAGTTTACAATAAAGAGACAAGGTTTTGTTTTAATTCTTGTTAAGGGTAATGAAATAATGTTTAAAATCTATGTGATAAATTATTTACCAAGTAGATTACACCAAATTTTATCTTCAATATTGGGTGACTTTATCTAAGTGTAGAAAGGTAAACAATATAACATAGCACCAAACCGTTTGAGGAAAACCCCACAATGGGAAAAACTTAGGCCCGACAGAATGAAAAATGTACTATGATAGGACTTACAAAGTAGAACTACGTCTTAGAATCCTCATTCATAACTTCCTCCTAATGCCCTTTCACACCATATCTTCCTCCAATGATAAGGTCTCAATAACTGGAGCACACTTCACAACCGCCATCAATTTTGGTCATAATCATATCTTATTCAAATCACAACTAATAATCCTCCTTTTGAAGTGGAATAACTTTGGGCTCCAATACTTGAAACAAAGTTTATAACCCTCAAAATGAGTGTAGTACCACTTTCTAGGTATGTGAAGAATCTAAAGTGAAAGTGTTTTAAAAATTGGCTTAACTCATAAGTATGTATTTAAGATATGAAATCTAAAAATAACTCAAGAACATATTAGAAAGAGATTTATTCAAGGAATAAATATATTTTAAAGAAAATAAATTCAATCCAAAATATTTTTAGATTTCACAAGTATTAAAACTTAAAATATCTCAAGAATATAAAGAAGATAAAAATAAGATTAAAACTTGGAAGAATACTAGATTCAATCCAAAAGAAGTTTTATCTTTTAAAGATTTTTATATCTTAAAAATGATTCTTGTGGAGAGTATGCATAATCATGTTTTTTCAAAGTATTTTTACTCATAAAGAATTCACAAAGATTTTACTTCTCTCCCACTTGTCAAATTAAGTTTAAACCCACATACCTATACAATCAAGCTTGTAATAGAAGCTTGAGGTGACAAGTAAGTAAGGTATAGCCTTCCTATAAAGTGATAAGCTGACAAAGTGAACAAATATGGTATAATCTTTAGTGTTGCATGAGTTCTTAGAAAAGATATGCAGAATCTAGTAAAAAGCAAGCTTTTTGCACCAATCTAAACACCTTGGATTTAGCAAACATTTCCTTCATTGCTGTGATGCTTCGATAAAGCCAAGTCACGGAAATACTAAGGAAAAAACTTTGGCCAAGTGTGCTCCCAGCAAAAATCTTTCGTTGTAACGAAGAAAACCTTCATTGGGGCGATGCTTGGGCAAACAGAATGAAAGATGCCTTAGAAGGCCAATAAGTTCAATTTTGAAACAAGACCAAGTTTTCACCCATTAAATATATTTAATGAAACAAGGAGGATTTTAAAACACATCTTTTTCATTATATGTATTTTTTGTCAATACGCCACACTAAAGCACACATACACACACAAAAATAATTTTGATGAGAAAACATAACTTCTTTGACAAAATGCGCATAAGGAGTTTCTAAGTCCTTTTACCTTTCCTAAGAGTGGCATGTAAAGGATACAATGTCTTTGAGGATGTATGTTGAATGATTCGAACGAAGCATTGCTGGAATGACCTCAAGGTCAAGACTCTAAATATATTTTAGCAACAGGATAAGAAAATTTAATCCTATTGGGTAAATGAGTATAGTGCATACTCTTCCAATATCCCCCTTTGTTTATTCCGTAATAATAAACAAAAAAAAAATATTACAAGCATTTTAAGAAAATCTAATGACCTATGACATAAATACACAACTCGGCCAAAGGAAAATATTAACATATACTCTATATCTTCAATCAAGAACTCATCAAAATACCGAAGAGATCTTGAATCTGTTAAGTTGTCATACATAATAATCAATAATACCGGTGTATAAAAGAGACAGTTTAAATGTATAAAAGTGATGGGCAAGATATTAAAGTTGATTCATCATCCAAAAACACATATTCAAAGTCTAGCTTACAAACATCTTAATGTTAAAACAAAAGTGAGAAATATACTTTGTTTCTTGAATATATAATCCATCTTCTTTAGTTTCCTATTAAATAATTTAATATATGTTCATCAATAGAACTCCCCCTGTAATCTAACTTTTCATCACTTGTTATCATGGAATTGATAAAGGTAAAGAAATATTAATCTAATCATACTGTTGACTGTAAAATTTACTCCCCAACGTGGACCTATGAGAAATGGACACTTGTTCTCCTATGTAGCGATCTTCATAGTAGTTACTTATATGGTCGGCTCCTAAGCCAACTGCTCGGACAACCGATTAACCAACCTAAAGAATATGAACCATCAACAATATCAAAATCCATTTGTATGGAGTCACCAACTATCATTATACCCGTGAATATCAATAGTTATATTGAATATCAACAATTATATTCATTGTATACAGATGTATATGCCTGAATATATGGCATTCCATCTCTTGGACTCCCAACCACTATAAATACATGATATCCCCTAGCTCAAAGGGACAATTGAATCATCCTCAAGCACACCCAACTATGCAATTGTAATTACCAGAAATAGTATCAACAGTGGATGTAGACTTTTCTTATAGCTGGACATCTTTAAAAACCTTTGTGTCTTGTATGTTTATTGATATCACATATCATATTTTATTTGTGATTAGAAAGCTGGATCGAGTTCATTTTTTGACATCAATAGATTGGCGTCGTCTGTGGGAATCGACACAAAAGATCTTACCTCTTTAGCAGAAGAGACCAAAATTTATGTTACAAACTGAAGAATTATACAACCTGATCAAGAGCTAACTGTTATTTCTCTCTATGTGTAGATAACATACCATTTATGTACACATCATTTTATTCAATTATGTTGATAAACTATTCACTCAATTTTTATTCATCTATCAATTTGCACAACTGTGTTAATTTGAGATAATTTTTGTTTATTGATTTTGAGATGAATTCCATAATAATTTTTAGATGTGAGATATGATTATTCATCATATTTTTATCTCTGCAACTGGATAATAGGAAGGGATAAATGTCAAAAACAAATTTCTCTCTCCTAAAAATTAATTACCCACCTCCAAAAAGATAAAAAATGAATTGACTGCAACTCTTGATTATCAAAGGAAACCACCTCAATTTGAGACTAAGGGAACAAATTTGAAATGGAAATTTCTCCAAAATTCATCGACTCAACAATCATAGTTGAACAGAGCATTAAAATTCAATCAAATATGTGGGTTTATATATTCAACCACACTCTATCTCCTCTGGGATATTTTTAATGGAGGATTTTGGTACTTTGTTATCGAGGAATTGGGTTTGGTAAAAACCCCAATCATCAGCAACATGATATAATGATTGTAGAACCTTTGGGTATGGAAATTATATGATTTGGTTCCAAAAGCATTTAGTGTCCATTTGATACTGCATTTTTGCCATGGCAAATGGTATTTTCCCACAGATTTGCCATGTTTTGGAGTCTTTGATAAGAAAATTTTCCATAGGAAAATTTTACCCAAAGTTGATCGCGTGACCCTTATTTACCGAAAAAGTGGAGAAACTTTGCTTTGGTCATTGGGAGGGAAATCTTTGTCGGGTTGCTTTCATCTCCTATTTTTGGCAACTGTTTGTGGATTAGGCGACATGTTAGACCCATGCCATTACCATTACAAGACCTCCATTCTCCAAAACAAACTTCAATCGGAAGAAGCGAGCTCCGAGAAGGTTTTGTCTATATTTTCGATTTGTCAATTTCTTTGTTTTCCCGTGTTTGTCTCAATCGGAAGCTGATAGGGTTGTATTCAACATCTAAATTTGTGTTTTTTAATATATGTTTGATATGCTTGAAATATGGGGTTTAATGTAAAAAAGGGAAAATTACACATCCCATATTTCCAATATAGGGTTGTGAGTATTCTAGGTTTAGTTTATAGTTATGTTGGTTTAATTTCTAGGGTTGTATTCAACATCTATATTTGTGTTTTTATTATATTTTTTATATGCTTGAAAGATGGGGTTTAATGTAAAAAAGGGAAAATTACACATCCCATATTTCCAATTTAGGGTTGTGAGTTTTCTAGGTTTAGTTTGTATTTATGTTGGTTTAATTTCTAGGGTTGTATTCAACATGTATATTTGTGTTGAAATAAATAGATGAGGCATAATAAATGAGAAGTTAATAAATAATGTTGTATTTATAAATCATAACATTGTATTTTTTATGCGCATTCTTTTGTGTAACAGGCATTTTGTGTCTATTTTACAAGAACCGTGTTCTCCTAATTATTCATTTGAATCAGTTTGTTCCGGTTAGTTTATACTTTTTTCCATTTATTAATTGCATATTTGATAACGATTATGATCATATCCATATTTTTTTTATACAATATATTTGAAATAATGAACTTGTGAATTAAATATTTGTAGGCGAAAATGCCTAAATATAATTCTAAGTTATAACGTAAATGAATTGGTGTCATTTGGTCAATGGTGATACGGAAAATAGTAATTTATTAACATATAAGGTCCTTAACGGACATTTCTAGGGCACCTCATTATAATTGGGATGAGCATCGTAAGCAATCCTTGTTCCAAATGTACGGGATGAGTGATCGGTTATGTCATGACTCATTACGTATCAACATTGGTTCATTTAATAGGTTATGTGATCGTCTTCGTGCGTTTGGACTAAATGACAACCGTTCGAATGATGTTGAGGAACAAGTCGCAATTTTCTTGAATATTGTTGACCATGATGAGCGTTGTCGCTCTAAGAGTAACATTTTTTGTAGGTCAAGTCAAAGCATTAGTTTCTACTTTCATAAAGTGCTTGGGATGTGCCTAATGTTGTATAAGGAAATTGTCACAAATGCAACCACTGATAATTCTCCGGTTGATAGTCCTGGCAACAGAAGTTGGTATCATTATTTTTTGGTAAGAAAATTCATTATTAATAGAGTAAATAGTTAAAAAAAAATTAAATGGATTTAATGAAATAAAAAATATAGTATCTCAACAATATGTCGTAGGAGCGATAAACGGTACACACATACATGCAAATGTCCCCCTTGTTGATCAAGCTAGGTATAGTAATCGAAAACATGTCATCTCTCATAATGTTCTAGTTGCATGCACATTTGATATAAAATTTACATATGTATTGTACGGATGGGATGGGTCTGCCCATGATGGACGTTTACTTAGGGCGGCTATACAACATGTAGACCAAAAGTTGACCAGTCCAGTTGGTATGTTGGTCTATTTTGTGTATTTAACTTGAATAACCCTTGTATAAACCTTATACGGTCGACATATTTTTGATAAAAAACACTATATTTATTATTTTTAGGAAAATATTATCTTGCGGATGCCGGATTCCCCCCGGTTCTTGGTTTTTTATCACCGTATCACAAGACACATTACCATCGTAGAGACGTGGAGGGTGATAGATAGAAAAAATTGCTCTCTTGTGTATTTGTCGTTGTGCAATTCTTCTTTCCATCAAAAATCTTCGCAAACCTATAAAAGTATAACAAAAGTAGAATATAGCGGTAAGTGAGGTATCAATCCATATCTAAGGATGAAACAAAAAATTAGAGAGGACATATATAGATTCATTTGCATTTTATTATTATTTTTTTATTTTTTTGCTATTTATATTTTTTATGGATTTTTTTAACTAACTAACTATACTAATTTTTATAACTACTAATTAAGAAGTAAAAGCTAATTTAAGAAAAGTGAGATAAACAAAATTGTCCTAATAAGTAAACTAACAAAATTGGACTCATGAGGGATTCAAAATTTCATCCCATATATGGAGATTAGCCCTCAATAATCATCATCCCAAAAAATAAAAATAAAAGTATACAAAAAAGAGCATGTGAGGATTAAACTAAAAGTAATCAAGAGGAGGAGATCAAACTCATTTAAGCCTTGAATTGAAATGGAATCTTCAATTATACATAAAAAAATCTCTCAATCATAATCTCTCTCTAATGCATTTATTGAATCTAAAATGAAAATTACAAAATAAAAATAATAATAAAAAATATAATGGATGAATTCATAATGGACAATTAAATAATAAAAGAGATTTGCTAAAAATGCAAATACTAATATTATAAATTTGTACATTATAGTTCATCCAAAGAAATAAATTCAAAATCATAACTTTATGTTGAGATAATTGCTACAAATGCAAACTCTCAACATAAAGGAATGGATTAGAATTTACCTCCCATAAGGGATGAATTTAACTATATCAATCTGTTTTGAAATAATTGCTAAAAAGGAAAAAATTCATTATAGATGGGTGGGGTGGAATTCATCATAGAGATAAATTTCACTACACACCTTTATATTAAGATATTTGCTAAAAATGCAAATACTCTCTAAAGAGGAGAGTAGAGAAATTTATCACACAAAGTGTAAGGACAATTTGTCCATCATTATGTATATGATATGTCATACGCCGTTACAAGAATGATAGTTGAAAAGATCACATCGTCATCAACAAAATCCGAAGATCAAAAGAAAGAAGAATTCAGAAATCCAGAATACCGTACCGGTCCGCCCCAAAATAAAAAGAACCGGTCCGCCTAGCATCGGACCGATCCGACAGCGAACCGATCCGCCCAGACCCGGACCGGTCCGCCTTGCTCTTTAAGTCCAGAGAGCACCGGATCGAATGAGAACCGAATCTGCTTCAAATAAAACGAACCTATCCGCTATCAGACAGATCCGCCTAAAGCCCGGACCGGTCCACCCTGGATAGAATTTCCCAGATCGTGTATCAGATTTTCTCGGCCAAAGAGGTTCTATTTAATCCCACTACGGGGAAGTGGTTTGATAAGACTTACACACGATTTTCTGAGTTCCATAACTCTTAAGTCTTCATGGTATTTGAGTCCATTGATTCATACCCTTGGTTCACACAAATTCCATACATTTGTGAGTCACTTTTGGTAACCCTAGAACACCATTGATGTTCAACCCTTTGTGAAGTGGACCGCTTCTTCCTCTTCATTGCAGCCCTACTGGACAGGGATAGTTCCAGCCGCCAGCCCTACTGGAAAGGGTTTCTTCCAGCCGCGACTACAGAATCCGATACCCGAGGGTAATTCTTAGTCAACCTGTATTTCATTGTAATCCGATTGTAAACCGTCTTTTACAAATTATAGTGATATAAAAATGGTTTTGCCCCTGAGGGGGATTTTTCCTTAATTGCATGTGTTTGAATGTTCTTGCGTAGATTATCAATTTATTCAATCACATACTGCTGCATGTTTAGGGTTTGTTTGTGTTAAAAGGGTTTTATATATAATTTGATCATTTGAACACGAGCACACACGTTCTCACAAAGCTTAAAAACTAATTTGGAGATCTTTTGAAAATGTCTTAAGTCTTCAATTTATATGGTGCATATGGAGGCTAGGGGTTAATTGGCGAGTTTATGTTTTAGTGTGTATGGAAATGGTGAGGGAAAGAAATAAGATTTGTTATGGGGTTATTTTGGGGGTTTAAAAGGTGCAAGTGGGAGATGGGTGTTTGGGGGTATAATTGGAAAAGGGTTAAAAGGTTTAAGAACATGTGGGTTATTAATGACTTGGTCTTTGTTTTTATTTTGGAACTTGGCAGGTGGATAAATCATTTGTGACTTTTGGAGCAATGTGAAATGGGTTCAAGGTTGCAAATGGATTACGAGTTGGAGAAGGGTCACTCGGGTTCGGTACGTCATGGTAAGGATCTCGGGTTAGGGGTTGCTGGTGGCGGGTTGGTATAAGGGTGTGGACATGTGGGTCAGGTTTGGGACAGCAGGGGCAGTTTATGGTAGGGGTGCACAACGAAACCGGAAATTCGATAAACCGAACCAAATCGACTGCAGTTGTTCGGTTTGGATCGGTTTTTTTGCTCAATGGTTCGGTTCCGGTTTGAAAAAAAAATGATACATCGGTTCAGTTCTCGATTACAGGGTAAAAAAACCCAATCCGATTCGAAAACCGATCCGATCCGAACCAATCCGGGACCGAACTGATTTATAATTACATATATATATTTATTTAATATATTTAACACTTGTAATTTATATTTTTGTGATTATTTGAGTTTCTAACTTAAGTTATTGATGTCAAAATTAATTTTGACCTTAAAAAAATTAGTTATGAAACACATTAATCTTAAAAAAAATTAGTTATGAAATATGATTTTGGAATCGAAAACTGATCCGATCCGATCCGGGAACCGCTGGTTCGGTTCGGTTCGGTTCAGTTTCGGTTCCAAAAATTTGGAACTGACCCAGGTCGGTTCGGTTCTCGGATTAGTACCAAAACCGATCCAAACCGAACCGTGTGCAGCCCTAGTTTATGGGATGTCGGGTATGGCAGGAGACTTAAGGTTAGCGATATAGGTCTCAGGTTAGAAATGGTGGATGGGGGCTGCCAAGGTTTGGAGTGGTATGACGTGGGTTTCGGGTTTGATAAGTGGAGGTCGGGTTGTTCGCGGGTTGACACGGGTATAAGGGCTGTTGCGATTGGGTCTCAAAAATGGTGGTTTTGGACTTTGTGGTTCCGGGTTTGTAGGTCGGGTCTGAGCTCGGGATGGTTTGGGGTGGTGGAGGTGGTTGAGTTGATGGGTTTAGAGGTGGTTTTGGTTGGAGTTATAAGGTGGGTGATAATGGGGGAAAGAGGAGAGAGAGGTTGGGTGATTTTGTGAAAGGTTGAAGATGGGTGTGGGTATGTTTGTGTGTGGTGAGTTATAGGGCAAAATGGGTGTGGGTGATGGTTTAGTTTAGGGGTGTGTGTGGTGTAGGAAATTAAGGTGTGGGTGTAGGTGATTAGTGTGAGGGTGAGATAGAGTGAGTAATGGTGTGGGTGAATGTAGGATAGGTTTCGGATTAGTGTGTGTGAGTGGGTTTATGCGTGTGTTTAATTTGGACCATTAAAAAAAACTAATAAAACTAAAAATCTAAAAATAAAATCCTACTCTAAAAATAAAATAAAGACTCAGATTAAAAATGAAACTAAAAAGAAATAAAAATAAAAATAAAAATCTATTAAACTAAAAACTAAAATCCTTAAAAAAAATGTAAAATCTAATAAAACTAAAAAAAATTGAAATCCTAAAAAAACTAATCTTAATAAAATAAAATTAAAAACTAATAAAAATAAAAATACACTAAATAAAAAGAAATAGAAAAATAGAAAATAAAACCTAGAAATTCTAAATAAATCTAAAATAAATCCTAAAAATAAAACGACTCAAATTAAAAATCTAAGAAAAATTTAAAAAGCACAAACTAAACACACATGAGGTTCAGGGGAGTTTTGGGATAAGTTTAGGCTCGGTTTCGGTACAGGACAAGGTTCAGGTTACGGGATTAAGCCACTTTTGTCGCGCATTTAACCTGAATTATCACTTTAAACTCCGCAAATGCTTATTGAGCTACAAAACAAATAAATAATATCATAAGTTCGATTTTATCGGGAATTAGAAATTAAAAACTGTCTATTTGGGGTTTTATTTAAACACTTTTGGGTTCTTATCACACCACCCCTAAACAGAACATTGCTAGTCCTCGAGCAAAATATAGAGAAAAATAGAGATAAGAAGCCAAAAGTGTACCACTTTCGCAGGCACTTGCGATTACACTTAGCATGTGCAACAAGCCTTTAAATCTATATGTTTTCCTACATGACGAGTTTTGTCTCATGAGGGTTTGCAGTGAATTTACCCACAAAATTCTTTATTTGCAATGACAGTCAATCTCTTATTAGATATAAAATAATCGCACAATCCATCATATGAGAAATATTTTGGAAAATACAAGATAGAATTGCAAAAGGCGTAGCTAAGTAAATACACAAGGCCCATTCTCCTAGAACTCAGCATGTGTGGTGTGAATCAGTCAAAACGGGTCGAGTATCATAAGAGTAATTTCTAGATTGCCTTTTCGAAATCAACGCTTCAACTTCAAAATCTCACTAGATATATCTCTCTCAAACAAACTCTCGAGATATGGGTTAGTGTATCGCTCTTATGTGTGAGGAGGTGAGTAAATGCAAGCAAGTTCAAGCGTCTCACACACACATAAGAAAGAACTTACATTTAGAAAGAAAAGTGATCTCATGAAAGAATGCTAATCACTATAGTGAGAACGTCGAGTTATTGACCACGTTGGCTATCATTTGCCCGAACACCTAGGTGAAATAATGATGTTTATGGATGAGGGGGAAATGAAATGGAATATGTGGGAGGTAGGATAGGATTGGATGATGATATGATGGATGGATGGTGGATATTTGAGAATTGTGTATTACACTTTGACGAATAAATGTCTTTATTTTTGTTGACTGCAACTTTCTCTTTTTCTTCTTTTCCAAATACGCATCAATGTATGAGATAAATCTGCTAAAAATACAAATAACCCCAACATAGAAATTTAATATTTTTCCATCTGAATCGGCTTTGGGAGAGATATTCGCTAAAAATGCAAACACTCTCTATGACAGATCTTCTCCTTTTTTACTTTCTTTTTTTCTTTTTCTTTTTTTTTTTCTATTTTTTTTCCAAATATGCATCAATGTCTAAGATAAATCTGCTAAAAATACAAATCACCCCAACACAGACTTGTATTTAATTTTTCTCCTTCTGAATTGAACTTTGGGGAGAGATATTAGATAAAAATGCAAACACTATCTTTGACGGATCTTCTCCTTTTACTTTCAACACTCTTCCCTTTGTCAACATGGTGGGTGGAAAATTGAATTGATATGGAAATGGGGTGGTATGATATGTGGTGATGATAATGGAAAATGGAAGGTGTATGGATGTATGATAAAGTGGAATTTGGTTAGTGTAGGGGTGAAGGTATGGTGATCGGGACAAACTTCAAGACACGTGTTTCTTACAACTCGAAAGTGATGTCGTTCTTAGTGATCAAGCCAAAAATTTAGTGAAGAACAATGAGATCATACAATGATTTAAGTGAAAACCCAAATAAAGTTGAATCAACTTGTGACTCGGAGATTGCGTAAAACAGTCTGAAAGGGTGAAAGACACAAATCTCACAAGCTAAAGTCTCTACTAGTGATCCTTAAGGTTTTCTTGAGAATTGTAGCACTCTTCAACTCTAAACTGTATTGATGTGATAAGTGCATAAATGCTGGACATTTACTTAGGGCGACTATACAACGTGCAGGCCAAAATTTGACCATTCTAGTTGGTATGTCGGTCTATTTTGTGTACTCAACTCGAAAACCATGTATATACGATCGACATATTTTTGATAAAAAGCACTATATTTATTATTTTTAGGAAAATATTATCTTGCAGATGCCGGATTCCCCCAGGTTCCTAGTTTTTTATTACCGTATCAGAAGACACGTTACCAACGTAGAGATGTCGAGGGTCAATGTCCCAAAACTAGTAAAGAATTATTCAATTTTCGCCATATCTGTGCAATGTAGTCGAGCACACTATCGGATTATTAAAAAAAATATTTTCTTATCTATGACATCAACCATTTCATGCGATTGACACGCAGGCTAAGATTGTGTTAGCTTGTTGTGCCCTGCATAACTTTTTACGCGCCGATGATAGGGATGACTTGTGTAGTGATGATAGTGATAGAGACGATGATGTGGACTCCACACCCCTTAATATACCTAATGACATGCTTAATGAGCATATTACATTCGCAACACAGGCATCTTGGACGGAGAAGCGTAATGCAATGGCTACCCAAATGTGGGCAGAAAGAGGAACAACTCAGCTTGAGCCTTTTGATTTGTTACAAATTGGATAATTTGAACCATGTTGTATTTGTTAACGTGATTGGGATGATTTGATAATTTGAACCATTTTGTATTTCATATTCGAGAATTACACCACAAGGGCCATTGCAGAAGTCCAAGTTGAGAAGGGCCATTGCAAGGATCACTGCGAAAATGACATTCGAAGAAGTTCCCTGTAAGGGCCACTGCAGAAGTCCAAGATTGAGAAGGTCCACCACAAGGGTCACTGCAAAAATGACATTTGAGAAGTTCCCCGCAAGGTCCACTGCAGAAATGACATTTGAGAAGTGCCCCGCAAGGGCCACTGCAGAAGCCCAAGTTGAGAAGGGCCACCGCAAGGGTCACTACGGAACTGACATTTAAAGAAGTGCCCCGTAAGGGTCATTGTAGAAGTCCAAGATTGAGAAGGGCCACCGCAAGGGTCAATGCATAAATGACATTCGAGAAGTGCATCACAAGGGCCACAACAGAAGTCCAAGTTGAGAAGGGCCATCGCAAGGGACACTGCGAAAATAACATTCGAAGAAGTGCCTCGTAAGGGACACTGCAAAAGTCCAAGATTGAGAAGGGCCACCGCAAGGGCCACTGCAGAAATGACATTCGAAAAGTGCCCCGTAAGGGCCACTATAGAAGTCCAAGATTGAGAAGGGCCACCACAAGGGTCACTGCAGAAATGACATTCGAGAAGTGCCCCGCAAGGGCCACTTGAGAAGTCAAAGTTAAGAAGGGCCACCGCAAGGGTCACTACAGAAATGACATTTGAATAACTGTCCGTAAGGGCCACTGCAGAACTCCCAATTAAGAAGGACCCCCACAAGTATCCCTGCAGAAACTTAAGTTGAGAAGAGTCACCGTAAGGGACCGTGCAGAAGCCCAAGTTGGCAGGGACTCTACAAGGGTCCCCGCAGAAATTACATTTGAGAAGGAACCCCCCAAGGCTTATTCAATAGCAAAAATGATGTTTGAGAAGGAAACCCCCACTAGGGTTCCTCAATAGTAGAAACTTATGTGGGAGGAGGGACTCGCAAGGCCCTTCCCCTTCAGCTCCCAGAAAACCGAGTTAGGATGATGGGGTGTCTACCATAAGGGACCCCTCATCATGAAAAAAGAGTAGAAGTACAAACACTTATTTTCTTGTATAGGTTTCCTAGTTGAGCAAGCAGGGATCAAGTAGGCCAGTTGGGATCTCTTAGAAGTTTTGGCTTGGAGAGTGAGGGGTAAGGTATGTTGAGCAAGCTCAACCACTTAGCACAATAGGATTGAGAGAATACTAGTAGGAAGTCCCTTGGGTCGCCCAATCCTCACACACCTCACACTTAGTCACAAGTGAAGTGAGTAGCCAAAGGGCAGGCTGCTCACAAGAAAAGAATTGTTTATGAAAACGCGAGCTTTTCTGAATCAAAGCTCTGATACCAATTTGTAAGACTCCGAATTTTAGATCTCCTCAATAAAAATCAAAGTTATAATTTCCTTTGTATGTAAAAACTCGATGCGGAAGCGTAAAGTTGATGGTTAAATTTTACCACAAAACAGCAAATTTTAATTTCTTAAACAAATTAAAATTACACCAAGTGAAGTAAAAATAATCAATTAATGTATTCACTTAAACCAATTAATTAATCCAAGCCCTAGAATTTGCCTAAGTAAATATTATCAATATTCCGAATGTTAGGCCAAACCAATTTTAGCAAAAGACTTGAATTAACTACACAATTACCCAATATTTAATTTAGTCCCAAATTAAATGAAGTGTGATAATTTAAACCGAAATTTATCTTGAATTATCCTACGCATACGTTCTAAATAAATTATGCAAGATAACATAAACCAATCAAACTACGTCGCGATGTACAAGGAAAAACCCAAGACGGGAAACAACCTCGGACGACCCTAGCCACAAATCCACTAGATACGGAATTACAATTACAAGACATATAGACTTACAACGCACGACTCGATCCCTCTCAAGCATCGACACTTCTTCTTGTAGACACCTCTTCCTAGCGGATAACCTTGGAACACCACCGCGGTCTTGGAATCCACCGATAGGACTTTATATGGTCACCGTCGCCCATACATGGAGCCTTTCTCCGAGCGGGTAAAATAACATTAAAAACACTTCTTCTTTCTTTGTGGGAGGTAGAAGCAAAACCCAAAACTTCTCTTCAATTCGGCGTAGAGAAAACCGGTGCCAAACTCTAAGCAATTGATAAGTATATAAGAACTTGGAATAAACTCATTTGGGTGTAAACACTAGAGTGATGGAAATTTTTCTCTAAAAATCTCATTCAAAACATGAATATTTTCCTAAACAATTTTTGCTCTCAAACTCTCTCTAAGAGTTAAACTAGATTGGAAAAAATTAGATTGGAAAATGTTATTCCCGCACATAATAAAGTCTGAAAAAGTTGGTTAAAACCCAAGTGGGGAAGTGGGTGCAAAACTGCTAAAAAACTGCCAAAAACTGTTCCCGCCTCGCATCTCGTTCGAATGACATTTCGTTCGAACGAAAATCTCGTTCGAACGAGATTTCTAACGACGCTCCAGTATGAACTCGTTAGAAACTCGTTGGATATCTCGTTCGAATAGAAGGTTCGTTCGAACGACATATCGAACGACATGTCAGTGGCCTAATATGGGAACTCGTTGGCAGGTTCGTTCGAACGACATTTTCGTTCGAACGACAATCTTGTTCGAACGACTATATCGAACGAAAAACCAGAAAGTTTGAAAAATTCGATTTTAGCCCAGAAAACTTTATAAACTTATTTTAAAGTTTTATTTAATTCTTTCTGAAAATTAAAACACAGTTTTTACAAAACCTAACACCCAATAAACTTTGTTCCAAGCTCCTATATATATATTATTGCATTCATACCTTGGGAGCATGGAACTATGGTTGATGACGTAAAAACGAGGCACGCAGACCGGCATATTTGATGAAGTTTTATACTCTTTGCCGCTACGTCTTCAACAAACACTTCATAGGCTTGAGAATATTACAGTTAAATACTATCCTATGAATAAATGTTTTTGTCCGTAATTGAGCCAAAACTATATATGGACTCAATTGGAAATTTGTGTCCTTACAAATCTACCCCTTTGGCTATTCCGGGACAAAAACCAAACAAAAATCCTAAAGGGCCGTCAAGCTCTACTAGACTCAAAACATAACCCACCCAAACTTGACTCAACCCAAGGATCAAACGCTTTTCCATTGAAAGATGCCGCTTTAGACTAATTCCTGCACACTTAAGCAAACTCATCAAATGCATAGGGAATATCAAAGTATTAAATGCAATTTTAATTAATTACTCCCCCTAAATTAATTCCCCCCTTTATCAAACACATGACCTACTTAGAAAGACGTATCCCCCTAAGATAAATCTCCCCCAAACTAAGATACGATAATAATAGGATTAGATACCATTTCTGCCCTATCATTTTTTCCCCTTTTTGTTCAGGAATAGGCAAAGGATAAAGAACTAATAAACATAAAAGCCTGTTGAAGCTTAAAGTGATAAGACAAGAAAGCATATGGGCAACAAAAGCAAGGCAAAGGCAAAAACAAATATCATATATATATATATATATATATATATATATATATATATATATATATATATTATAAATATACCAATAGAGTACTTCCATATATAAATAGATATAAACTCACACATGACACAAAATACAATAAGTTTGCACACTCGTATGGCAAAAATGTGTCATATGGAAATGGAAGTGTTGGGGTGTGAACTAGTAACGATTAAATTTAGTCCCAAACACTTAATAAACATTCACGGAGTTCTCATTTGATTGCAAATTTTATCACATTTAAATATAACCTCATGTGACAATATAAATTGAACTCAATGAACAAACATACACAATGCATACAATCCTAGCATGATGATGATTCTACAAACCAAATAGAGTCACGACATTAAAGACAACTAGGATAAACGGACATTGTGCAAACCGTTGATATACCAACCAATTCTCCCTCAATAAGCATATATATTCTTTTGCTTTTGAATGAATATATCAATCAAACATAGGCCTTAGCAATTGTTTTCTTTTTAATGCCAAATATATTCTGTTTTTAGGCCTTTGGATCACGTATTTCTTTTAGATCCAATAAACGGTGGCTTACTATCGCAAAGGATTTAATTCATCCTTTCGGAGCCCTTCCCCGTGCACATTTAGATATAATTTTTTTATCTCACAAAGCTCACGTGCAACGGATTTTGACATGCACTAGTCCTCCTAGGTCATAGATATGTATATGACTAGATTGGTAGGAGAACACCTCAAAAAACTCAAATATAACATGTGACATTAAGATTTCAAAAGAGCTCATGCATGTGTGAAAAGAGGCATATAAAAATAGAATCCATTTAACCAACACAAAATCCAACTACTCCATATAAAACATGGTAAAGAACATTTTAAGGATTGAAAATCTAAACCAAAAGTTCTATCCACGTGGGAGCATAAAATATGGGATTCAAACACAAATATATGCCACATAAAGTGTGTCAACAAAAAATACACACAAAAAAAATCTTTTTGAGTTTTCGACATTTTTAACCAAAAATAAAGATATATACTCAAAAGAATAAACAAAAATCATTTGTATTTTTCATTAAGCTTAAATGAAATAAATAAAACACAAATGATAAACAAAAAACTTTTTATATTTTTCAATTAATACAAACACAAAATATAATACAAAAAGATAAACAAGTCATAATTTCTAGCATATGATATGAAATGAGGCAATGACTAGAAAATGACTAAACAAGCATACATTTAGCATGTGAATATAGCATGAAGTACAAAAGCTTAAGTATGCAAACACTAACACATTCAACCTTTAAATTTAGCAAGGGAGGTTTCATGTGATAGTAAATGAGAATCAACAAATCTTGTATCTAGCGCATTTAAAAGAGATTTCCTAACCCATATAGATTTATATTTAAAATGATGGGGATTGGGAAATAATGAAATGCTAGATAAAGATTTCCTTGGACTTCTTTTAAGATCAAAACAATATGACCTAAGGTGACCTTTCCTACCACAATGCAAGCATGTGTAAACACGAGGAATGTTACCTAAGGTGTGACCCTTTTTAAAGTCCTTGGACAAAGTTGACCCTCTAAAACAAACAATGGTTTTAGCTTTAGCAATGGAAGAGTTTGAGCATGATGTGCTAGAACCATTATAACTACTACTAGAGTCTTGAAAATCATTTTTCATTTTTAAAATTTCGGACTCAAGTAATAAATTAGACTCCTCAAAATTATGGGACTCCTTCTTTAAATTTTCAGTAATTCCTAGAAGGTTAACACGCTCTCCCTCAATATGAGCAAACTTATCCCTAAGAGTCTTTTCACGATTTTCACTCTCTTTCTTGGACTTTTCTAAAATATTAAAATTTGAATGTAAGTCCATGAGCTTTTCACGAAAAATATCTTTTTGAGATAAGGAGATTTGCAAAGACTCAATGTGAGCTTTAAAACAAGAATTTTCATTTTCAAGAAATTTAATTCTTTTTACAAATCTCAAATTTAATTCCTTTAAATTTTCGTTACATTTGTTAAGCCCATTTAATTCCTCTCGAAAATCAAAAATATCATTTTCATTTAAATTGGACAAATTTTCATTAAGACGTCCCATCGAGAGAAAAAAATAAGAGTGATAAAAATTGAACCACCTAAAAAGGTAAGGAAATACAAAAAACCGAAAAACAGATCTTTAACGCGATAAGTTAGCGCTCCGGCTCTGATACCAATTTGAAAACGCGAGCTTTTCTGAATCAAAGCTCTGATACCAATTTGTAAGACCCCGGATTTTAGATTTCCTCAATAAAAATCAAAGTTATAATTTCCTTTGTATGTAAAAACTCGATGCGGAAGCGTAAATGTGACCGTTCAATTACCACAAAACAGCAAATTTTAATTTCTTAAACAAATTAAAATTACACCAAGTGAAGTAAAAATAATCAATTAATGTATTCACTTAAACCAATTAATTAATCCAAGCCCTAGAATTTGCCTAAGTAAATATTATCAATATTCCGAATGTTAGGCCAAACTAATTTTAGCAAAAGACTTGAATTAACTACACAATTACCCAATATTTAATTTAGTCCCAAATTAAATGAAGTGTGATAATTTAAACCCAATTTTATCTTGAATTATCCTACGCATGCGTTCTAAATAAATTATGCAAGATAACATAAACCAATCACACTACGCCGCGATGTACGAGGAAAAACCCAAGATGGGAAACAACCTCGGACAGCCCTAGCCACAAATCCACTAGATACGGAATTACAATTACAAGACAGATAGACTTACAACGCACGACTCGATCCCTCTCAAGCCTCGACGCTTCTTCTTGTAGACACCTCTTCCTAGAGGATAACCTTGGAACACCACCGCGGTCTCGGAATCCACCGATAGGACTTTATATGGTCACCGTCACTCGTACATGGAGCCTTTCTCCGAGCGGGTAAAACAACATTAAAAACACTTCTTCTTTCTTTGTGGCAGGTTGAAGTAAAACCCAAAACTTCTCTTCAATTTGGCGTAGAGAAAACCGGTGCCAAACTCCAAGCAATTGATAAGTATATCAGAACTTGGAATAAACTCATTTGGGTGTAAACACTAGAGTGATGGAAATTTTTCTCTAAAAATCTCACTCAAAACATGAACATTTTCCTAAACAATTTTTTCTCTCAAACTCTCTCTAAGAGTTAAACTAGATTGGAAAAAATTAGATTGGAAAATGTTATTCCCGCACATAATAAAGTCTGAAAAAGTTGGTTAAAAACCAAGTGGGGAAGTGGGTGCAAAACTGCTAAAAAACTGCCAAAAATTGTTCCCGCCTGGCATCTCGTTCTAACGAGATTTCTAATGACGCTCCAGTATGGACTCGTTAGAAACTCATTGGATATCTCGTTCGAACAGAAGGTTCGTTCGAACGACATATCGAACGACATGTCAGTGGCCTAATATGGGAACTCGTTGGCAGGTTCGTTCGAACGACAATCTCGTTCGAATGACTATATCGAACGAAAAACCAGAAAGTTTGAAAAATTCGATTTTAACCCAGAAAACTTTATAAACTTATTTTAAAGTTTTATTTAATTCTTTCTGAAAATTAAAACACGATTTTTACAAAACCTAACACCCAATAAACTTTGTTCCAAGCTCCTATATATATATTATTGCATCTATACCTTGGGAGCATGGAACTATGGTTGATGACGTAAAAACGAGGCACACAGACCGGCATATTTGATGAAGCTTTATACTCTTTGCCGCTATGTCTTCAACAAACACTTCATAGGCTTGAGAATATTACAATTAAATACTATCCTATGAATAAATGTTTTTGTCCGGAATTGAGCCAAAACTATATATGGACTCAATTGGAAATTTGTGTCCTTACAGTTTATAAAATGATTTTAAAGGAGAGGGTCTTATAAACCCCTCTCAATAAAAAAGATTTTAGAAGGGGGTCCTTAAGATCCCCCTCAAGCTTATAAAGATTTTAGAGGAGGTGGTCCTTGAGACCCCCCTCACGTTTACAAAGTTTGTACCAAAAGTTACCGTTTCAAAATATATTTTAGCAAATCAGATATTTTATCTCCATTAGAAGACATATTTTCTTTTGAATTTTGGTTGGAACCGGGGGCACCTGCCATAGAGGATAGGCAGAGCTACCTATAGGTAGGGACAAATAGTACACTGCAGACTTTGTCCCTCACCAACCCTCTAAGTTTTAGCGCCAAAGTTCCAACCCAGCCCTAATGTCCAAGTATAAATATGACCTCTGTGCAAGATCATAAAAAAGAGAAGAAAAACTCAATAGCAAAGTTACTATGCCAAAATCACACCAAACTTCCTAGTATTATCTCCCTGCTCTCGCTCTAGTGCTAAGTGTCTTGTTCTTTCACTCCCCACTGACAGCCATCACTCCTTCTTGAGAAAATTACTATTATTATTGTGGAAGTTCATCTTCTTGCAGGGAGGGAGTTCTAGCTTGAGCTCTATTTTTATCAAAAGGATAAGGTTTCACCAGAAGCGGCTCTAGAAGTTCTTGAGAACCTTGCAGACAATGTCCATTGGAGTGGGTCACGCCTCAACCTTTCCAGTTATTCATAGAGCCCAGGCTCACTACCCTCCTACATTTGGCGACTATGTTGGAGAGGTATCCTCACTTCCATGGATAATGAAGGTTTTAACGTGTTTAAGCAACTCATTTTTTTATTGCATTCCATCTGGAAATGGAGCTCACAGTGGCCAGACTACTCAGAAAGAAGTGGTGGTGATCGGAGCCAAGGTACCTGCCCCTCTGAGAGGGTAGACCAGTTCACCGGCGGTGACTCCGATGACAGGGATCAATCTTATGAGTATGTTTTTTGAGTTTTTGAAGTAAAACAGCATAGACCTAGCAAGTTTGGGGTCAAGGCTGCGGAACACAAATAGCACCCTCCTCCGGAGGGGCAGCCGCTGCAGTGGTGCTTTCGATAGAAGTGGATTCGCCGCTGAGGGTGGCACCGGAGCAAGTTATGACACCATCAGGCTCACCAGAAGCAGAGAGCAAGAATTTAGAGGAATCACACTCCAAATTCATTACTATTGAGGAGGTGAGGAAGCTATTCTCCTTACCCCAGGGGGAGGGACATCCTCTATAGGAGTTGCAGGACCCTTACCCATAAAATGTGAACGAGAAGCCATACACAGAGGGTACCTTCCGCCAAAGTTTATCAAGTTTAGTGGAAAAGGGGAAAATACAAATGAGGCACCCTCAACAGAAATGGGGTGCGAGGAACTCCCAACAGAAAATTGCCATCAGGCACCCTCAGTAGAAATAGGGTGGGAGGGACTCCCAAACAAATAGGGTCGTGAGACACCCTCGGCTGGCAGCGCACTCCTCATGGTAACTACAATCGTTGAGAAACCCCTTGAAGTATTAGTTATCGGCGAGGACCTGCTGGAAGGGGCAGGTACAAAGTCAACCCGCGAGGGACCCTCAGATAGGAGGCCAACCCGCGAGCCGGGTGAAAATGCCACCAGACGAGGAACCCTCGACGAAGCATAAAGTCGAGATACCCCCACTTGAAACAAGTTACAAAAGTGCCCGCTTATCCAAACCCAGTACCACTAGGTAAGGAACCCTCGACGAATCATGAGGTTGAGATACCCCCACTTGAAGTAAGTTACAAATTTCCCATTTCACCAAACGCGGTACCACGAGGCGAGGAATCCTTGATGAAACGAGAGGTCGAGGCACCCTTCATTCACGACAATGGTCGAGGAACCCATGTGTTGTAATGTCATCAAGGTGGGCAGTAATGGCACGCGAGGAACCTGAAGGATGCGAACCTACAACAGAAAAAAGTGCTACCAGATTCCTTAATAAGCGAGGAACTCACCAATATAGTGGGTTGTGAGGCACTTACATTTAGAAACGCGCTCCCCATAGCAGCAATTATTGGCGAGGACCCCTTGCTAGCTGTAGGAGGGTAATGAGAATGGGGTCTATGAATAACTGGAAAGGGTGAGGCATGACCCACTCCAATGGACACTGTCTGCAAGGTTCTCAAGAACTTCTGGAGCCGCTTCTGGTGAAACCTTCTTCTTTTTGTAAGAATAGAGCTCAAGCTGGAACTCCCTCCTTGCAAGAAGATGAACTTCCACAACAATAATAGTAATTTTCTCAAGAAAGAGTGATGGCTGTCAGTGGGGAGTGAAAGAACAAGGCACTTAGCACTAGAGAGAGAGCAAGGAAAGAATACTAGGAAGTTTGGTGTGATTTTGACAGAGTAACTTTGCTATTAAATTTTTTTTCTCTTTTTTTATGATCTTGACCATGGGTCCTATTTATACTTGGTTAGTAGGGCTGGGTTGGAACTTTGGCACCAAAACTTAGAGGGTTGGTGAGGGACAAAGTCTGTAGTGTACTATTTGTCCCTACTTACAGGCAGATCTACCTTTCCTCTATGGCAGGTGCCCCCTGGTGCCAACTAAAGTTCAAAATAAAATATGTCTTCTAATGGAGACAAAATATCTTATTTGCTAAAATATCTTTTGAAACGGTAACTTTTGGTACAAACTTTGTAAACTTGAGGGGGGTCTCGAGGACCACCTCCTCTAAAATCTTTGTAAGCTTGAGGGGGATCTTGAGGACCCCCTTCTAAAATTATTTTTCTTGAAAGGGGTCTAGAGGACCCTCTCCTTTAAAATCATTTTATAAATAGTTCTTTTCTTATGAGCAGCCAACCCTTTGGCTTCTCACTTCACTTATGACTAAGTGTGAGGTGTGTGAGGACTGGGCGACCCTAGGATCTTCCTACTAGTATTCTCTCAATCCTATGGTGCTAAGTGGTTGAACTTGCTCAACATACCTTGTCCCTCAGACGCCAAGCCAAAACTCCTAAGAGATAACAACTGGCCTACTTGAGCCCTGCTGGCTCAACTAGGCAACCTATACAAGAAAATAAGTGTTAGTACTGTTGCTATTTTTCCATAATGAGGGATTACTTATGATAGACACCCCATCATCCTAACTTGGTTTTCTGGGAGCTGAGGGGGGAGGACCTTGCGGCTCCTTCCTACCATGTAAGTTTATGTTGTTGAGGAACCCTAGTGGGGGGTTCCTTTTTAAACATCATTTTTCCTGTTGAAGAAGCCTTGGGGGTTCCTTCTCAAATGTTATTTGTGCGGGACCCTTGCAGAGTCCCTCCCAACTTGGGCTTCTACACGGACCCTTCCAGTGACTCTTCTCAACTTGAGTTTCTGTAGGGACCCTTGCGGTGGTCCTTCTCAATTTGGACTTCTGCAGTGGCCCTCGCGGGCACTTCTTCAAAAGTCATTTCTGCAGTGACGCTTACGGTGGCCCTTCTCAACTTGAACTTCTGCAGTGGCCCTTTTGGGGGACTTCTCGAATGTCATTTCTGTAGTGACCCTTACAGTGGCCTTTCTCAATCTTGGATTTCTGCAGTGGCCCTTGCGGGGCACTTCTCGAATGTCATTTCTACAGTGTCCCTTGCGAGGCACTTCTCGAATGTCATTTTTGCTGTAACCCTTACGGTGACCCTTCTTAATCTTGGACTTCTGCACTGGCCCTTGTGGGGCACTTCTTCAAATGTCATTTCTGCAGTGACCCTTGTGATAACCCTTCTCAACTTGGACTTCTGTAGTGGCCCTTGCAGTGCACTTCTCGAATGTCATTTCCGCAGTGACCTTTGTGGTGGACCTTCTCAATCTTAGACTTCTGCAGTGGCCCTTGCGGGGCACTTTTTCAAATGTAATTTCTGCAGTGACCCTTGCGATGGCCCTTGTCAACTTGGACTTCTACAGTGGCCCTTGCGGGGAACTTCACAAATGTCATTTCTATAGTGGCCCTTGCAGGGAACTTCTCGAATGTCATTTATGCAGTGACCCTTAAGGTGGCCCTTCTCAATCTTGGATGTCTGTAGTGGCCCTTGCGGGGAACTTCTTCGAATGTTAATTCCGCAGTGACCTTTGCGATGTCCCTTCTTAACTTGTACTTCTGCAATGTCCCTTGAGGTGCACTTCTCGAATGTCATTTTTGTAGTGACCCTTGCGGTTGACCTTCTTAATCTTGGACTTTTGCAGTGGCCCTTGCGGGGCATTTCTTCAAATGTCATTTCCGCAGTGACCCTTGCGGTGGCCCTTCTCAACTTGGACTTTTGCAGTGGCCCTTATGAGGCACTTCTCAAATGTCATTTCTTTAGTGGCCCTTGCGGGGGACTTTTTAAATGTCATTTCTTCGGTGGAAGGACCCTAGGGGTTCCTTCCCTTAGGGTTCCTTCTCTAATATGGCACTTATGCGGTGGATGGACCCTGGGGGTTCCTTCAAACTCATATTTTCTGTAAGCTGAAGGGGGGTCTTTGAGGGACCCTCACCCACAAATATAGTGTTGAAGCTTGAAACACCCTTCTACACTAGCAATAAATCCTAAAGAAATAATGGGCGATGAGGAACCCCTATTAACATTGGCAGTCGGTGAGTCACCCTCAGACATGAGGTCTATATGGGAGGAACTCCTGCTACTATTGGCAGTTGGCGAGACACCCTCAAATATGCAGTCGACGCGCGAGGGACCCCTTGTAATCATGCTAGTAGCAGTGGGTGAGGAACTCCTGGAAGATAAAAGAGCAGACAAAAAATTACTCGTGTTTAAAGTCTCAAACGAGGAACCCATGGCAGGATCAGCTCTTAACGAGGGACCCTTGGAAGTGGGTCCCATTATTTAAATTCTACGGGGCGAGTAACCCCCAATGGAAAACTCAAATGAGGAATCTCTAATAAACTCGATCCTCAATAAAACACTCCCCGTAATAATCGTTCCAAGCAAGGAACCCCGAGAAGCGAGTAGTTCTCGCGAGGAACCCCCAAAGTTAAGGCCTCATGTGAGGGACCCGTAGTTGTAAGAATCCCAAATGAGGAGCCTTTCGCAACTGAGACTTCACACGAGGAACTGCCGCACGAGGAATCCACAATCGGAAAAAGGTCAAGCGAGGAAACCTCGCTAATTAGAACAGATGGTGAGAAATCATTACCCATTTCATTTGGCGCCTCAAAAGAAGTACCTCACACAAAATGAACATAAGAAGTCATTTCTCCACACGAGGAACCCTCGGTAAAAAAACCAATGGGCGAGGAACCCTTGGCAGTGGCGACCTCAAATGTAGAACCCAAAGTCATGAGGAAACCCTCAGATGCCGGTGGCAAAGAACTCGTGGAAAAATGAGGCTCTGGTAAAATTTTCGACGAGGAACCCCCAAGGTCAGGGGCGGAGCATGAGGAACCCAGATACGAAGTGTTGATAGGCAATAAACCCTCAGATCTTAAATCACTAGCAACAGAAATTTAGCATTCGAGGATTAACGCATGAGGAACCCACAAGTGGCAAGGAACCCTCGTCGGCGAAAACCATAGATGAGACGGTCGACGAGGAAACCCCATTGTTGAAAGCACTGAGGTTGGCCCTTTGTGGTTGCACGAAACCAAGTCGCGAAGAACCCTTAATGTTGAGAAAAAATGAGGAACCCTATTTTAGCAGTAATGATTGCGAGGAACATCCCATTGACAAAAGCACTCGCAAGGAGACCCCAACAGTGGACCCTCAATAAAGTCAGTTCCAAGAGTGGCACCTCTGAGTGAGGAACCCCCCACCATTACAAGCAGTGGAGAGGGACCCGTACAAGTCCTCGCCCGGAAATTCAATCCATCGTCAGCAGGCATCCTTACCACTACGGTTGAAGAGGTATTATGCCTAACTCTTGCCAAGTTTTATTTTCTTAAAAGATTGAACGACTTGCTCTAAGTGCAGAAAAGTTTAAAAAAAACAATTATATGAGCACACTCTTTGTAAGAAATACAAAGAGTGACTGCAATGAAGAAAAGGAACACTAGTTATTTTTCGTTGGCACTTGAAATTTTGTGCATGACTCATTTACCTACATTGTGCGGTGGGTACACCAGATTTATGTGTTCTTTTCTTATAAGAAGGGTATAACCTCTACTAGATTAGAAGAGGGCCCATTATATAAGAAACTTTCCTCATTATACTTGGGGGTATATCCAACCCAAAAGTAAAAGTATAGTGAGTAAAGTCCCTACAGACCCGACAAGACCAGCAGGAGGTTATCCTCCTGGTAATAATAATAATAATAATAAAAAATTCACTACATTTTTTTTATTATTATTCCATACAGATTTATAGCCTAGAGAACAAGTCCTAACCTCTCTTCTCAAGAAACATTGTAATTGACCAGTTTTCAGAAAATAGGGAGAAGCGGGTGTACCCCACTCTCTAAACTTGTTATTTTTATAAGACAAAAATGTTCCTAAGAAAAGTTTGGAACAAAAAACCTTGCAGAGTAAGGGAAATTTTTAGTATAAAGAAATAATTATTTCTTTACTTATGATATATGTGAAATTTTATGCAAAGTTTGTGGGAAGGAGAAGGGTTAACCCCATCTCCTAGATATTCCCTAAGAAATGAATGTGCATAACAAAATACCCCATAGTCACTTGGGGTTTCCTCTAAAAAAATAATACCCCAAAGTCACATGGGGTTGTTCTAAAAAAATATACCCCAAAGTCACACGGGGTTGCACTAAAAAGTACCGCACTATCACACGGGGTTGCGCTAAAAAAATATAACTTGCTCAGCTATATGCAAGAGGCTCGGAGTTAGAAGGGAAGCTTCAAAATTTAACTTAAGCAGCTATGTGCAAGTACCCCACAGTTATAGGGGAAGTTTCAAAATATTAACTTGCCCAGTTATAAGTACGCCGCAGATAGAGGGGCAACTTCCAAATTTGAACTTGCTTAGTTATATGTAAGTACCCCGCAGTTAGAGGGGCCGCTCCATAATTTTAACTTGCTCAGTTGTATAAAAGTACCCCATGGCTAGAGGGGAAGCTTTCAAATTTGAATTTGCTAAGTTATATGAAAGTACCCCGCAGCTAGAGAGGCAAATTCCAAATTTTAACTTGCTCAGTTGTATGCAAGTACCCCGTAGTTAGAGGGGTAGCTCCAAAATTTTAACCTGCTCGCCTATATGCAAGTACCCCGCAGTTAGAGGGACAACTTCAGAAAAGATAACTTGATCATACCTCATGTTGGTACCTTGCAGTTAGAAGAGACACCATTAAAATGATAACTTTCTCATCTCATATGCAAGTACCCCCACAGTTAGAGGGGAAACTCTACAATGATAAATTGCTCAGATTATAGGCAAGTAACCCACAGACTCCGAGGCAGTTCAATCCCCAAATTCTCATAGAAAGTAGAGCAACGCACAGTACTTCAGGCTCCAAGGGCATAGAAGCGCTCACAATCGTGAGCAAGTGCCAAGTATAAATATATGGTACGAAATTTTAGTACCTCAGGCTCCAAGGGCAAATGAGCGCTCATCATATTGATCACCTGCCAAGTATAAATATAAGGTACGATAGTTTTGTACCTAAGGCTCCAAGGTCACCGGAGCGCTCGTAGTATTGAGCAAGTACCAAGTATACGTATAAGCTACGATAAGGGCAACGGAGCGCTCACAGTCTTGAGCAACTGCCAAGTATAAGTATAAGGTACGACAGTTTAGTACCCCAGGCTCCAAGGGCAACAGAACGCTCATCATATCGAGAAACTGCCAAGTATAAGTATAAGGTAAAACAGTTTAGTACCCCAGGCTCCAAGGGCAACGGAGCGCTCATCATATCGAGCAACTGCCAAGTATAAGTATAAGGTACGATAGTTTAGTACCTCAGGCTCTAAGGTAAATAGAGCGCTCATCATATTGAGCAACTGCCAAGTATAAATATAAGGTATGACATTTTAGTACCTAAGGCTCCAAGGGCACCGGAGCACTCACAGTATTGAGAAAGTGCTAAGTATAAGTATAAGGTACGAAAGTTTAGTACCCCAGACTCCAAGGGAAATGGAACGCTCATCATATCGAGCAACTAACAAGTATAAGTATAAGGTACGACAGTTTAGTACCTCAGGCTCCAAGGTTAAGGGAGTGCTCATCATATTGAGCAACTACTAAGTATAAATAAAAGGTACGACAGTTTCGTGCATAAGTCTCTTGACATTACAAGACACTTATGCACGAGGGGGATAATATTAAGAAGTCCTCAGGCAAGTGAACAACTATTAAAATAGCTTGGAGTGTGGGGATCCACTTAGAGTGGCTGCACATGCCCAAGATTACAATTTTGATAGAAAATAGCCAAGGGCGAGGGACTCACCGTGAGAAACCCCTACGCCCAAGATGAAAGGCCATAGAAGAAGGCCAAGGGAGAGGGGCTCACCACGAGTAATCCATCCGCCCAAGATGAAAGGCCACAGAAGAAGGCTAATGGAGAGGGGATCACTGCGAGTAACCCCTCCGCCCAAGATGAAAGGACACAAAAGAAGGCCAAGGGTGAGGGGCTCATCGCAAGTAACCCTTTCGCCTAAGATAGAAGGCTACAAAAGAAGGCCAAGGGGGAGGGGCACACCACGAGTAACCCTTCCGCCCAAGATGAAAGGCCACAGAGGAAGGCTAAGGGCGAAGGGCTCACCGCGAGTAACAACTCTGCCCAAGATCAAAGGTCACAGAAGAAGGCCAAGGCCAAGGGGCTCACCGTGAGTAACTCATATGCCTAAGATAGAAGTCCACAGAAGAAGGCCAAGGGCGAGGGTACCACCACGAGTAACCCCTCCACCCAAGATGAAAGGCGACAGAAGAAGGCCAAGGGAGAGGGGCTTACCACGAGTAACCCCTTCACCCAAGATAGAAGGCCACAGAAGAAGGCCAAGGGCGAGGGGCTCACCGTGAGTAACCCCTTCGCCCAAGATAGAAGGCCATAGAAGAAGGCCAAGGGCTAGGGGATCACCGCGAGTAACCCCTATGCCCAAGATAAAAGGCCACAGAAGAAGGCTAAGAGGGAGGTTCTCATCGCTAATAACCCCACCTCCCAAAATAGAAGGCCACAAAAAAAGGCCAAGGGGGAGAGTCCCACCACGAGTAACCCCTTCGGCTAAAATAGAAGGCCACAGAAGAAGGCCAAGGGAGAGGGGCCCACCGTGAGTAACCCCTCCGCCTAAGATAGAAGGCCAAGGGCGAGGGGCCCATCGTGAGTAACACCTTCACCTAAGATGAAAGGCCATAGAAGAAGGCCAAGGGCTAAGGGCTCACCACGAGTAACCCCTCCGCCTAAGATAGAAGGCCACAAAAGAAGGCTAAGGGTGAGGGGCCCACCGTGAGTAAATCCTCCTCCCAAGATAGAAGGCCACAGAAGAAGGCCAAGAGTGAGGGACCCACCACGAGTAATCCCTCTACCCAAGAAATAAGGCCACAGAAGAGGGGCAATGGCGAGGGGCTCACCGCGAGCAATCCATATACCCAAAAAAGATGGCCGCAGAAGAAGGCCAAGGGTGAGGGGATCACCGCGAGCAACCCCTCTACCTAAGAAAGACGGACATTGGAGTGGCTCCATAAGTTCTTGAGAACCTTGTAGGCAACGTCCATTGGAGTGGGTCACACCTCACCCTTTCCAGTTATTCATAGACCCCTGTCTCACTACCCTCCCACACTTTGGTATTCTCTTTGATTTTGTATTTTGGTAATTGATAACAGATATGCTTTGGTAATGTGTTGATATGCTTGAAAGAGGAACCATTTTGCAATTGATAAAAGTTTCATGATATGCTTTGGTAATTGATAAAAGTTTCATGATATGCTTGAAAGAGGAGCCATTTTGTATTTCATATTGATTTGTTAATGTGATGGAGACAGTAGACTTGCTTGCTAATTGATTGAATTTAGTTTGACTCCTTTGGTGATATGATTAAAAGATGAACTATTTTGTAATTGGTTACTGATATGGGGAGAGTAGACTTGCTTGCTAACTGATTCAATTTAGTTGGACTGCTGTGATATATAAGATATTCACTATATATTCACTTGGATAATTGATTCAATCCACTTGGATATTAACTTGATAACTAATATGCTTTGGTAACTGATTTAGGTGTATTTTGGTACATTGATAACAGATATGCCTGGGTAATGTGATATGCTTTGGTAATTGATAAAAGTTTCATGATATGCTTGAAAGAGGAACCATTTTGTATTTCATATTGATTTGTTAATGTTATCGAGAAAGTAGACTTGCTTGCTAACTGATTCAATTTAGTTGGACTGCTATCGTGATATGCTTGAAAGAGGAACCATTTTGTAATTAGTTACTGATATGGGGATCGTAGACCTGCTTGCTAATTGATTCAATTTAGTTGGACTGATGTGATATATAGGATATTCATTATATATTCACTTGGATAACTGATGCAATTCACTTGGATATTCACTATATATTCACTTGGATATTCACTTGATAATTGATATGCTTTGGTAACTGATTCAGTTGTATTTTGGTAAATTGATAACAAATATGCTTTGGTAATTGATAAAAATTTCATATATGCTTGAAAGAGGTACCATTTTGTATTTCATATTGAAAGTAAATGAACTTGATAATTGACACTAGACTTGATAATTGACAATTTAGTTGGACTGCTATGATATATAGCAAATGAACTTGATAATTGGCAATAGACTTCAATTTAGTTGGATAATAGACCTGATAACTGATTCACTTGAGAATTGATAATTGATAACTGTATTTTGGTAACTGATTCTGTATAACTTGATTCATTGATTCACTTGATATGATAACTGATATCAAATATTGACTCATTGATTCACTTTTATATCATAACTTGATATTCACTACATCATAGAGTTATATTCACTTGATATTCACTTCTATATCATAACTGATAACTTGATTCTGTATAACTGATTTTCACAGAGTTGTATTTTGGTAACTGATATCAAATATTGTTTCACTAATATCTTAATTCACTGATAACTGATATCAAATATTGATTCACTTGATTCACTTGATTCTGATAACTGATATTCACTGATTCATAACTGATATTCACTTGTTTCACTGTATAAATGATATTCACTGATTCACAACTGATATTCACTTGATTCATTAATTCATAACTGATATTCACTTGATTCATAACTAATATTCTCTTGATTCTGTATACCTGATAGTCACTTGATTCATTAATTCATAATTGATATGATAACTAATATTCATTGATTCACAACTGATATGATATTAAACAGATATGATAACTGATACTCATTTATTCACTTGATATCAAACAGAGTTGTATTCATTGATTCACTAATAAGTATTATCAAATAGAGTTGTATTCACTGATAAATAATAATTGATGTTCATTGATTCACTGATATCAAACAGTTGTATTCACTTGATATCAAACAGAGTTGTATTCACAACTAATATGATAACTGATATTTATTGATTCACTTGATATCAAACAGAGTTATATAACTGATATTCACAAAACATAGTTCTATTACTGATTCACAAAATAGAGTTGCATAACTGATCCATTTTGATGTTTCTTAGAGATGGCCCAAAACAGAGTTAACATTCCATTCTACGCTTCAAAACCTTTTCCTCCGATCAACATCGAGACACCTACTGCTCACGTTGAAGCACCGGTCAAGAAGACCCAAGTTCATTGGACAAAAGCTATGGATGGATACTTGATTTCTGCTTTGATGAATGAGGTTTTTGTTGGCATCCAAAATGGTGAATAATGGATTCATATCCACCCATATGAAATTTATGATTGATGCTATTAGAATTGGCTGTCATGTTACCATGGGAATTGCACATGTCCGCTCGCATTTGAAGACGCTAAAAAAAGAGTACATGGAAGTCCATGAGCTACTTCAAGTTAGCGGATTTGGGTACGCCCATAACACTTCCTCCGTAATGGCAGAGCCAAGAGTATGGGCTGAGAATGTAAAGGTACAGATTTTATAGCATTTTCATTGCATACAATCTAATATATCGACTAATGTGTAAAATCTATGCAGAATAAGCTGGAGGCTACCAAGTTAAAGGGAAAAAGTTGCCCTTATTATGAATAGCTAGCCACTATTTATAGGAATGACACTACAAACAGATCCAACTCACAGTTTGGTGGTGATTACTTCCCATAAATGGAAGGTAAATATTCTATTATTTGTAATTGCCAAAGTTATTACGTAAGGTAAATTGCTAAACAAATATATATTATTTCAGGAATAACTGACATAGATATGGATGAAGACTTTGTTGACTTAAACGATAATGACTCTCGTAAAATTGAATCGCTTAACACGTCACCTCAATTGGGAAAACATAAAGTTGGTGGATAATTACCAAGACCCACTATAGAGATAAAGTGGAAGCCAAGATGTAAGTGAGGAAATGTCTTAGAGGAGAGTTCACGTGCGCTAACCTCAATTGCCGAATCTTCTCGGGTTATAGTAGTGCCTATGGCTTCTGATGCCAACTTGAATGCCCTAGAGCATGTGAAGTGGCAAGAGATTCTTGATCATTTGAAGTCAATGGAGTTAAATAGAATTGATAATATGTGACTATTTTCAATGTTTGAGGCCGATCATGGACTAGCACATATCTTTATGGGTATTACGGAGGATGTGTTTGCAAAGGCATGGGCTTACAACAAGCTCTATGCAAACTAAGCCACCGTTATCTATGCTCTTTTTGAAACTTTGATCATGAAAAATTTATCACATTTGATAATGAAACTTTTGTAATATTTTATTACGTTACGATTTTGTATTATGTTCAATCATATTATACTTTTGGAATTTATCTCATAATTCATAGTATACTGCAAAAATATCAATATGTAATCGGACTAGTGGGAACAACTTTAACATAGACATATACATAGACTTAATAGTTACACGTAAACATAGACTTATTTGTTACATATAAAGTTACACATAGACTTATAAGTTACACAAACAGACTTTAACAGACATAGACTTAAACAAACCCATAAAGTTACACACAACTAACTTCCTAATGCAAGAGTTGCACACAAACCAGAAAACATAAACTTAGTGGGAACATCTTCATATACTCATATCAACATCATCCTCATTGATGCATAGAGGTTCCAGATCATCTTTGTAGACACTTTTTTGGCAAAGATCAAATAGATAGTACTCCTCATCCCTGATGGTTCGACCGCGGGGATTTTTCATACAAAATCAGTCCCATTTATCTTCATCATCAATAATCAGTTTGTAGTTTTCACTGTCCCACCCAAAATCGTAAGTTTTTGTAGCTTTGTAGTATAAATCAAAATTCATTTTTAAGGTATACCACCTTACACGACACTCTTTCGAAGTACGTCTCTGTGGTGAATATGGGGAAATACCCCAGTGGTGTGATATTAGATCGAAAGTAAAATTTTGAACCCTCAAACGTGGATTGTAGTTTAGTCCCGGGATGAAATAATTACCAGTGACTTTGTTAATTAGTTAGATGTCTTCATTAATGATCCACTCTCTTGACTCCATTCGGTTTATTGATGGCAATAAATATTTTGCTTTCTCCTAACAAGTTGTTTCTCTCTCACGATACTACTATTTATAGTGCAACGGAGGGTCTTCATTAATGGAGTAAAACTACTTCCAACCACACACAATTGAATGCTTGCATGTGACTGAACAGTGCCAAACTGATACTAATAATGGGAAAAGTCTGTTTCATAACTTGTTAAAATTTCAAAGACAGGTGCATAATAACAAAACCCATGTGCTTGGAAAGGTGAAAACCTCGAATAATGCACAATAATGAAGTCCAGCGTGCTTGCACAATAATGTAGTCTAGCATTGTAATTGTCATAATGATACACTACATTGACCACACATGTCCTTGGTAAGTTATTACTTTACAGCCAGAAAAGTGGTTGGCATGTTGATGACACCATTTACACTACAGTGCTTTGTATTCCTCTATATTTTTCCATATAAATATATGGTCTCACTTGGTTATTCCTCCAGAACACTGGGTATACTTCCTTATATCATAAACTTCATAAAGCATAACCATAACTACATGCCTGATGAAGATTCACCCTTCTTAACACATGTTCCTAAGAAAACTCTGTGCAGGGAAAAACTTCCATATTATAATTGGTCATCGCCCAAAAGAGTAGTACAATGTGATTACCTCTTAGCTGGGGGGGGGGGAGAAGGACGCAATAGGTCATAAAGACAAATGGTAAGACTAAAGCATCAACATCATTTAGTGTTAAACATGTTGAGTCATCAACTAGAAATGCTGCACTAGTGTTGACTAACCCAGGGATCTATTAAGATCCCCATGGAGGTAGTTGGTTTGGCGAGAAAAGGGTTTTTGAAAACATCCCTATTTGCACACTCCATTCTTTAGGCGACGTTAATCATGTGATGAAATGGTTAACACCGTCAAAAGGAGATATTCCATGGGATGATCATTTAAAATGGCCTAGGTTATTTGATAGACGTTGTGATTTGTATTGCTATTGTCATTGGCACATTATACCCGTGCCACAAGAAAAATGTGCAAAGTAGTGCAAAGATAATATAAAATGTATACGTTTATTGCAACGCAAAACTGAACAAATGGGGAAAATAATAGCGCAGTGGCATGCTAAATATTTGATAAATACTGAAATTGATGATCCAATGTATGAATCGAATTCGGACCTTTCGGATTACTAAGGGGCCGAGTCGGACATGAATTTAGTACATCATCTACCAACTATATTATTGGGGGATGGGCATGCCTTATGTTGTGTTCCGTGGTTGCCTACGAAATAATTTAATTGACTAGTCAATAAAATGTAACTTTCGTTTCTATTGGGTTTTAAATAATTCCACATCATAATGTTTTATCAACAAGTCATTTTAATTTCAATAGATTTTGTCCAAATAAAGGTGCTCTCATCCAAAATAAATTTTGTCCACATAAATATTATTTTGAGAAGTTAATCCAGTTAAAATAAATACAAGTGTTTATCCATATTTAAAAGAGGAATCCAACTTAACTCATCGTCGAAATTACATTGTTAATCCTGAAAATGAAAATAAAAATGTAAGTTAGTTGAATTGGTTATAACGCAAATGTGAAAAATGGCATGAATTTACCAACATTATGTAGGCAAAGTTGGTATTTTCCAGGATAAATTTGGACTAACAAACACCATGAGTAGGCAAATAAGTGTCTTTCAGCGTACAAATAAAGCCTATCAAACAAAAAAAAGTTGACAAGTACAGTTTTTGCCAGCGTGCAAATAAAGCCTATCAAACAGCACGAAATCATATTTGTCACAGCAAAATTTGCCACAGCAAATTTTTCCATGCCAACTCTTTTGACCAACATCAATCAAACGGACCCTTAGGTATTGAAACCATCAAATTTGGTGCCCACTCTATAACTCAATTCGGTCAACCCCCCTAAAATTATATCACGAATAGTGGACTTTTATCTGATGTCACTTTGAACTCTCAACTTCTAAAAGAAGAAGAGTTGGACACATTGAATGCCAAAGATATTCATACAGATAAAGTGGTGAAAGAAAAAAAAATAGGGATTCCAGGTCCAGTCATCACGGTTGAAAAATAACGACGAGATTTGTAGTAAGTCCCGATCAATGACTTGGGGCTATTACTCAGCAAAGCACTAGCAAATTTTTTGGTCTTTTTTCTAGTTACCTTTTACCAACAACTTTCCTCATCAAGCAGCCCAAACGGGTCCAACCTTCCTGGTCGGTATTCATATACAACAAACAGGTACATCGACAGCAACCCTTAGTGATCGGCGACCATCCATAGAAGATCGTTTTTCTCCTTAGTGGTAATATCTATCTAGAAAATATATAATACATTTTAATATTACCTAGGAGATATAGAAGTGATTGGCGGCTATAATACAAAAGGTCCCACACATCACCGGACCATTTTTATTGGTCGACAGCATCACCCTTTTATTGGTTAGCAACATCAGTGGGCCACTTTTAATGGTCGGCAGCAATGCGGGCCATTTTTTATTGGTCAGAAACAACCGTGCTATAGTGACGAATGCAGAGGAAGGCCGCCCTAGACCATCATCGTTGGTTGGCTACAAGACGAGAATAAGCACATTTGAAAAAATAACGCAGTTGAAATCCCTCCATGCATAGGGCATGATGGATTTTTGTAGTCCCTTTTTTTCAAATGTGCATTAAGAAAGTCAAAATAATTAAAAGAATATTTTTCCAAATTTTAACTGACACCAATTTTTTGAATCAATTTCAATTAAGTCTAATTTCATCTTGAATAATCCTAAACTTGTATCTAGGTGGTTAAAGCAAGTAAAATGAACAAGTTCACACCAACAGATGTACAAGGAAACTACAATGGGGAAAATCCTCGGACGATCCAAGCCAGATATGGGTTTGCAAAGAAAGACAGATAGACTCACACAACTACTCGATAGTAACACCCCGTGTTTTAATAATTATTTTAATTGATTAATTGGAATTTTTTAGAAACATAATTTTTTGGATTTAATGATTTTTATAAAGTAAATATCTTGGTTTCAATATTTAACGAATATAATTTCAATCAGAATTAAAATCGAATTTAAAATGGAGTTTTTATTAAGCGTTTAATATTTGCCTTATGTAATTTTTCGTAGGGGAACTGTCGCCAGATCTACTCGATCAATCGATGCGTCCATTTTTAGCGCAATTCGGCTTCTTAACTTTAGAGTTTAAGTTGGTTTAGGATTCTTAATTGGTATATACTACTTTTAATTCGTGGGGGGACTTCTCATAATCACTTTTTCCCAAGTTTTTTACCACAAAACTGTTCTAAAAGATTTTCCTCTCCACCATAATCATCAACCTCCAACTTAATCAAGTTTGTCCAAGAACAACTCTTTGCTAATTTTTTGAAAGGAATCCAGATTTCTAATCATATTTTCAAATTGATCTTCACTCAGGCATGAATACTCTATTCCTTTCCTTTAGTACTATGCGTTTTAAGTGTCGCCTAACCCCTTAATCATATGTTTTTTATTAAAATTAATTAGCAACTTAATTAGAGAAAGTGGACTATTTTTATGAAAATTTTGAATATGATTTAATATTAGAAACCCTTGGGTGAGTAGGTTTGATTTTTGGGCTTTTATGGTTTTCCATGTAGGCTTTTTTTTTTTTGTAAATAGGTGTACTAAAATAGAATAGATGGTAGAAAAGCCCTACCAAGGTGGCATTTACAACGAGTGGGAGATATCTCTTGCTAACACAAAATCAAAATTCTCAAGACTAGTAGACTCTAAAATTTGGAAAACCTTGTTTATCCAAATTAAAGAAACCTCTAACATTCTGAGGCAGATCCTTAACAAGGCTGAAAATTAAGGAAGATTACGACACCATTCCAAAGTTGGCCAGACTTTCAGCAGCAGAATTTGCTTCTCTAAAGCACTGATTGAAAGTTACTTGAATAGGAAGTCTTTGAATCTCCATGATAGTTTTAATAAGGTGCAAAGGAGGTTTAAGAATCTTACCAGATAAAATCAATACACAGGTTTGAACCTCTAAGAATGGCCATACATTCAGCTTTACTAATGGAGATTCGACCTTCAAAAGCCGAAAATGCATGAATAAGATTACCTTGATGATCTCTAATGATGCCTCCTGACCCTGACTCCCCTGGATCGTCTCTAGCAGCCCCGACAGTGTTAAGTTTATAGCTTCCTTCTTTTGGCTTTAACCATTTAATCCCCTTCATAGCTCGGACCTTAGAGCAAACTTTTAGGTTGAAGGACCTGATGATATCCTCATGGATAGCGTCCTTGGAGTAGAAGCATTTGTTTGATGATATGTCTGAGATTATGCGATAAACATTCGAGATGACCATCATATAGAATTTTTATGGGATTATTTATATGGTTATTGGGACACGCACACACTTATAAAAATTAGATGACCTATAAAAAAGAGTGATTATGACGTATTGAATATTGTCGCATGTTAATTAATTTAACATTATTGAACTCAAATAATTATGTTGAAAACAACGATGGTGTTATTCATTGAATTGAATTGAATTGGGAGATTTATAATTAATTGTTACATTATTCTTATGAATTGTGTTTTGTGTGATTTACTTTATTCACATTCTCCATCGCGGGGATGAGCGGCGTTTGGATAGTATATTGCTCAACCTTATTTTAGTATGCTTACTAGGTATGGTACTAGTGAGTAGCCATTGGTTAAAATTTATACTTGCTATGTATGGTACTAACGTCATGCGATGCATGGTTCAAACGACATGCAAAGTCGTTTAAATAACCTAGCATTATCGTTCGAGAGACCTGAGAGATTTTTATAAATTTTTTCTTGTTTCGTACTTGTTTAAGTTGTATGATGTTTTTCTTCAGTTTTGGTACTTCTGGACAGTTCTTATGCAGTTCTTCTTGATAATCCATGCTTAATTGCTAACATTTCATTATTCGTTTAGTCACATCATTACTATTTTTGATGATTTCATTCATGTGACTTTTGTTTCCTAGCTACGATTTGGTACTTAGTGATTATTTTAAGCTGCGAGGTTTATGTTTATCCAGATATGATTTATATATTATCACATGCTAGATTTGATGTTTTGTTTATCTCTTTCACTTATTGTCTATTTGAGACAAAAAGGGAGAGAAATGTAAATGATGTAGGGGGAGAGTTTGTCAGATGAGCACATAGTTTTTGCTGCATTACAAATTGATATCATATGCTTTCATGCTTATATATTGGTATTAATTAGGATTGTAAAATTTGATATCTTTGATTTCAATTTTTCTTTTCAAATTGGTAAAAAAATAATTTTTACACATGTCTAACAAATGGTTTGTTTTTACATATTGGTATTTTTATATCATTTGTTCCTTCGTACTTCACTAGGTATTTGTCTGTTTCATGTGTGTAGGTATTCTTCAGCGAGTCAAGATTTCAAGACTACATCACATTCAAACAGTTCATGCATGTCGGACCAATATTTACTAGTCTTATCCTGTAATTTTTTATTTTGTGTTTTATGGGTGGGATTTAGGTGTCATACAACTTGACGACCTGGCTTAGGCATTTCACTGTGTGGGTTTTGTCATGGATTAGTCAAAGGGGGAGATTTATAAGGACAAAATTTCCAATTGAGTACATTGTAAGTATTTGACTTATTTCCAGAACAAAACATTATTTTAAGTCATAGATAGATTTGTTATTGTCACGATCCCACAAAGTCTATGACATAAAGTTTATTGAAGACATTACCACCAAGATTCAAACAATTATCATGCCGAGTTTTATTTGGTGCACGTTTCACGTCATCATTGCATTTTCATCTCTCATATATGAATGCGTAATGTTTATGGGATAAGTAAAATGTTTTCAGGATGTTATTTTATATATAAATGTTTTTAAAATGATAAAAATGATTTTAAAGAGTTTTAACTTCGTCTATTCTGAGATAAGTATTATTAAGAGTCGTATGAATCCTTCCCTTGATTTTTAAAGGTCAAATGACATGTGGAGGTCATTCAAATGACATGGATTTATTGTTCACCAGAAATTGCTATCTCGTTCGGACGACAGCCTCATGTCGTTTGAACGATGCACCGACTTAACTTTTTAATTTAAGTCGTGTTTCACTCAGAATTTCATAAGTTGCTGAACCAAAAAATCAGTTTGCAATCAGTATATTTTGTGCACAAGTTTTTTAAGGTTTTCGAAGTCTAAAAACATCTTTAGAATTTCAAGATATGATCTTTCAAATTCTTATGCTATAGAGATTATGGTTTTCACCATTAGTTCGTTCTTCCATCATTGAAGAATTGTTCGTTGGGTTTTGCGGTGAAGAAACGAAGGAGTTCGTGTTAAACATTGTAGACATTGCCAAGCGGTATCAGTGGACATCGAGGCATACTTGGATGTGTGTGATGTGGATAGGTATCGTAGAAGGACTTCTGCGTGGGCACTAATGAGGAGTGGTTGAAGGATCAAAAGAGTGTCAGGACTTGTGAGGGATCGAGTCGGTGAGTAAGTCTATCGTATGTACTTTGTAAAACCACATTATAGTGATTGTCTGGCTTGGGCCATCCAAGGTTTCCTCCCTTAGCAGTTTCCTCGTACATCCGACATCGCTTTTGTGAACTTATTTATTTTACTTGCTTTAATCACCTAGATGCATGTTCAGGATTAAAAAACATAAAATTGAGCTTAACTAAAATTGGTTCACGTACTTGATGCGTATAAAGTTTGGAAAAAGTATTTTTCAAAAAGGAAGTGGTTTTTGACATCCTTAAAACACATTCGACAAAAAAGGGACATGCAGACCCCCTTGAGTCCATCTTTAGAGGTGGGGGGTCCTCCACCATCTCCACTATTTTAGAGCTCATTAAGGTGGGAAAAACTAACTTTGATCCAAGTTTAATGTGTAGTACAAATTCAGCATCTTATTTACATATATTAGATTAAATATATGTAGGAAGGATATTAGGTTGCATCCTAGTGTTGATTAATAATCATATCATCATTTGTATGAAATGGGTATAAAAAAGGATGATTTAAAATGGGTCTTGAAAACATAGAAAATTTCATAATATAATTATTCAACATTTTATGCAATAAATTGTGTTATAATGTTAATTTGTGTATTTTTAGTAAAGGGAGATAATGGACATTTTTTTTTGGAATAAACATGTGAGAAATTATTATTTAGTGTGTTTCTAGTAAACATAAATAATAGACATTTTTATGGAATAAAAATGTTTGAAAAATGTTATTTGTTGAAAATAAAGAATGAATAATGACTTCAAAGTACTGAATAGTGAAAGTTGGTGTCTTTATGAAAATGGTGTATTTTCTAGAAATTTTGATGAAAAATATTTTAGGAAATAAAATGTTTGCAAATGATCAAAACAATATGTTTAAACCATGTAATGGGAATATGCGTTTAAAATCTGTCTTCTCATAAATATAAACTTGTAGTATTTTGACATAGAATGTATAAACAAGTTTAAAGAAGATTTTTTGGGCTTTAGCATAAGATAATACACGTTGAAATTTTAGTCTTCAAAGTGTGTGAAATTGGGAGTAAAAGATATGATGTGTATGAGATTAAAAGACTACAAATTAACTAAAAGGAATTTGTAATTTTCTTATAAAAATAGTCTTAAGTGTTAATGTATTTCTTGAATGAAGAAGTAAAAAAATGTGTACTTGGGAAATGTTGATAAAAAGTATTCATTAAGTGTTAATGGGTAAACATGGAATGGTTGGTGATATGACCCAAATGTGCCACCTCGGCTCAGAGACACCAACCTCGGCCAAGCACATGGACGACATTGGAAGGGCCTTGGATCAATAACCAGGGGCCTCATCCACAGCAAGGCCGATCGTAGCCGACACTATTGCCAACCTCGTCAGGGGGGTTTTCGAGACTCAGGGGAACAGCAGTTCATCAGGTCATCTAGGAATGACAACCTCAGCTAAGAGCAAGCCGAGGTTACAAGCAACTATACTACCAAGGCCAACCCCAATAGTTAATCAGCTGATGTTCCTGGTATATTGCAGTTTAACCTTGGCCCAGGATGACCTTAATGGCTCATCTCGGATTCACTTAAGCCGAGACCATGATGGCTCATCCCGGATTCACTTAAACCGAGACCATGATGGCTCATCTCGAATTGGATAGGCAGCTAGACCTTACCAACCTCGAACTCTTCCAGGCCGAGGTTATGACCAAGCACGGAGGCCGAGCACTTATTGACATATGTGTGGACAAGGACACATGGACACAAATTAGTTATAACAAATCATTCCCCCCACGTGGGGGGAATATTTCATCATCATTCTCTACATGTGACAGGGACATATGTATTCATCATATTGGCTAGATCAACACACACATTTTCTTTACATGCATGGGGGGTACACTACACCCCCCCAGGCACTATAAATACCTATCTTCTCCTTCTTAGAAAGGATCCGAAATTAGCAACCCTAGCTGAAACTCTGTTCAAATACACAATAGAGAGAGAGTTTGAGAGGTTGTATCCATGTCCATTAGAGCCCACATACAGTGATACACATCATACACTTGCACAGTGGACGTAGGCCTGATTGGTTGAACCACTTATATTTCGGTGTGAATCCTCTTCTCCTCACCTCCTTCTACTATGTGTATGTACTCATATGCTGCCATTGTTAATATTTAATTGAGCTCACAAACACCTTGAAGGGTGGTGCTATTTCTAGCATCATCATTTTGGCGCCGTCTGTGGGAAGCGAGAAGCTATCACTTCCTCCTCTTCAGCTTAACCTTATCGGAGACTCTGGTGGTTAACTAGGCACCACCCCTTGCGTAGAGCTTCTTTACCATTGAAAGAGGTCCTTTAAGGTATTAAGCTCATCCTCTACTCAATCTCTTTAGTGTTAGCATATGTCACCAGAGTTACCACCGCCTCTTCCGCCGCCTAGAGAGGGGGGACCTAGTTCTAGCCAGGCACCGTCCCAATCCGAAATGGCGGAGGTGGTCGCAGCCTTGAGGTCTTTGGATGCAATGCAATAAGCAATGTAGGAGCAATTTGCACAACTCAACCAAAATATCATGAGACCACCGGGGTCTCACCGGAGATAATTACTCCAGCGGCAGTTCAACCCCATCCTGAGGCCAGGGGACCACCCCAGGCACCACGAAAAGACCAACCTACGCCCAGCAGAGGAGGGGCGTTGCTGACCCTAGGCGTCTACGCCTGAGGAGGCAGGGGAACCCTTGCCCTAAGGACAGGTATGATGATCTAGAGGCGAAAGATGTGCTAGAAGAATGTTGGGAGACATATGAGGTCTCGAATAATATGGTACGTCCTCTTCAGCAGAGCCGAGGTTGTGGTGGCAAAAGAGGTGAAGAGGTCCAATAACGAGGATTATCTTTTGATCGATTGAGTAGAGGATCAGCCTTTGAGAGGTTGGGCCCAGTGAATGACCTAAGACAGAGGTTATCAGGGTCAAGAAGTGCGGCCGGCTCGCAAAGAGGAGACGGATAAGGTCGGCCTCACCAAGGCTGACCCCGTGCAGGAAGGGGAAGAGACCAGGAGGAGGTCAATAGTCGACGTTGTGCTGCGGTAGGGGAACCTTCAGTTCACCCTTTAGAGGTGGCTGGGGACAACCTCGGCCAGGCCGACGTTGTAAGACCATGGAATGAATCCATCCAACGTCTTGAGGACAAGATATGAGATCTCATTAAAAGTCGAGACCCATTGCAAAGAGGTTTCTCGGAGGGCTCCCCCTTTGTGGCAAGGATAGTGAGCTTCCCAACCCCTACTAAGTTCAAACCACTCGTGGTGTCTCCCAAGTATGAGGATAGCACCAACCCCGTACATCACATTTAGATGTATCAGTCGGAGGAGGACATCTACTCGATACCTGATGAGATGAAGTGTAGGGCCTTCTCTGGGACTTTGACAGGAGCAGAACACAGTGGTTTACTTATCTTTTGAAGAATTAAATTGAGAACTTCAAGGGCTTGGCTGAATGATTCATTCACAACTTCTGCTTTGGGTTAAGACCTCAAAAGAAGACCACTCATCTACTGTATGTCAAGCAAGGCAAGGACGAGAGCCTAAGAGACTACATCGCCAGGTTAAACAAAGAAAAACTTGAGGTTAAAGATTACGAAGAGAATATAGCTATGACCTCCCTCATAGGAGGTCTTTAAAAAGGGAAGTTATTTTGGAAACTCGCTGAAGACCCTCCCAGGTCTATGGAAGAGCTACTGGCAACTGTGAGAAAAGTCATGAATACCGAATAGGAAATGGCCGCCAAGTATGAGGATGACAACCGCGGTAGTAGTGAGAAGTCCCAAAGAAAGAAAGATGGAAAGAAGAGGTCAGCTGATGACAAGTTCTCTCACTATACTCCTCTAAGTGTGAGGTGTGAGCATATCCTCAACGAGATCAAGAATGACAGGACTCTAAGATGGTCGGAGAAACTGAAGGCCCCTCCACATAAGAGGAATAAAAACTTATGGTGTAAGTGCCACCAGGACCATGGCCATGTTACGAACAGATGCTTCGCCTTGAAGGATGAGATTAAAAAGATGTTAAAGTCCAGAAAATTGAGGAAACATGTTGATGGCAAGGCTCCTAAAGGCGGAAGAGATGACCCTAAAAAGAGGAGAAACGACAGATGCCGTGACGATGCCCCAACTAGAAGAGAGAATGATTCGGAAGGTGATGATGAGGACGATCCGAACCTTCCGCCAAAAGATGATAATACCCCGGTGAAGAGGGTTGGCATGATCTCCTTTGGTATTGACACCATATGCGAAAGGCTTGCGGGAGGTGGCTCTAAAGTGGCTAACAGAAAAGCTTATGTGACAGAGGCCAAGTCAATTGCCAAACTTGAAGTTGTAAATCTAACATCTTCCGATACATCGCAGAAGAGAAAGAAGGTGGACATGGACACCCTTATAGCTGGGTTCTCCCGACTCGACTTCAAAGGTATCTTAGCCCCATATGATGACCCTTTGGTAATAACAATAAGGGTGAATGGATGCGAGGTGCAGAGGATCCTCATGGATGGGGGGTAGTTCAGCAGACGTGATGTTTTGGCCTTACTTCAAGAGCCTAGGTCTCAGTAGAGCAAGGTTGGTACCCTATCATCATCCTTTAATGGGCTTCAGCGATGAAAAGGTCCAACCATTGGGCATATATGAGATGGACGTACGAATGGGTGACGAGTGGCCTAAGAGGTTGACCCTGAAGATAAATTTTTTCGTGATGGACGAAAACATCTTCTCGGCCTATAACCTCATCATAGGAATAGTGGCCCTTAAGGAGTTTGAGGCCGTGCCGTCGACCGTCCACTAGGTGCTAAAATTCCCGACCCCCTATGGGGTAGGGGAATTGCAAGGTGACCAGACCATAGCACGAGAATGTTACTTCAACTTGACCGAAGAGAGAGAGGCCCATAAGAGGGCAACCACCACTTATAGCATTGATACACTTGACCCAAGAGATGAAACAAAGTTGAAGAAGGGAGAGGCTGGGAAAGAGGTAGAATCCATCGTCCTCAATGAGGATGAACTGGAAAAAACCATCCAGGTCGGCAAAGCCTTAAAAGCAGAAATCAAGGAAGAGCTGATAAACTTATTGAGGAAGAGGCAGAGTGTCTTCGCTTGGAGTCATGAAGACATGCCCGACATCAACCCTGAGTTTATGTGTGACAAGATTAACGTGACCAAAGATGCCAGGCCTATCAAACAAAGACGAAGAGTTTACTCCAGGGAGAAGTACGACGTCATCCGGGAAGAGGTTAAAAAATTAGAAGAGGTTGAGTTTATTAGAGAAGTCATATATTCGGAGTGGTTATAGAATGCAGTCATCGTACCCAAAGCCAATGGAAAGTGGAGAATGTGCGTTGATTTCACTGACCTGAACAAGTCTTGCCCAAAAGACAGCTATCCCTTACCTCGGATAGATCAGATGGTAGATGCTACTGCAGGGCACGAGCTCATAATCTTCACGGATGCGTATTCAGGCTACAATCATATCTTCTTGGATGTGGAAGACTCAGAGAAGACAACCTTCATTACCGACAAAGGGACATACTCCTACAAAGTGATTCCCTTCGGTATAAAAAATACGGGGGCAATATACCAACGTCTTGTGAATAAGATGTTATAAGATCAAATAGGTAAGACTATGGAGGTGTATGTAGATGATATGCTGATGAAGAGTTTAAAGTCCTGCACTCATGTGGCAGACCTTGAAAAGACCTTCGATACTATGGACCTGTACAGGATGAAACTAAACCCCATGAAGTGTGTCTTCGGGGTAGGATTTGGGAAGTTTCTTGGATTTATCGTCAATCAAAGAGGAATCAAAGTAAACCCTGAGAAAATCAAGGCTTTGCTTGACAGGTAGACACCAAAGAGTATCAAGGACGTCTAAAGACTCACAGGGAGAGTGGCCCCACTCAATAGGTTTATTTCCAGAGCAACGGACAAGTGTCTTCCATTCTTTAAAGTGCTTAAAAAGGCCTTCCAGTGGGACGAAGAGTGCGCAGAAGCTTTTAACCAACTCAAGTCTTACCTTGGGTCTCCCATGTTATTATCTCGGCCCATAGTAGGAGAGAAATCGTATGTTTATCTAGCAGTCACAAAATCAGCTATAAGTGAAGCCATAGTACGGGAAGATGTTGGAATCCAAAGGCCTGTGTATTTCAACTGTAAAGCCCTTCAAGGGTCTGAGTAAAATTATCCTCGTATGGAAAAGTTAGCTTACGCCCTGATACATGCTTCAAGGAAGATAAAGCCCTACTTCCAATCCCATTCCATGGTCATCCTCACCGATTGCCCACTAAGATAGGTCCTCCATAAACCTGAGAAGTCTGGAAGATTGATGACCTGGGCTATTGAGTTGGGAGAGTGTGACCTTATTTATCAACCTAGGGCAACCATCAAAGGGCAGGCCCTCACAGACTTTGTTGCTGAGTTCACATAGGAAGAGGCTGAGGTAGAGAATGACCTTGTGAATGATGAAGGGTCAAACAACAATGTCTTTCGAGAACAGGAAAAGGTTGCACCAAATGTCTTTCGAGAATAGGAAGAGGTTGCACCAAACGTCTTCCAAGAACAGGAAGAGGATGCACCAAACGTCTTCCAAAACCCGGAAGAGGTCGTATCTAAAAAGATCAGGAGCAGAGTAACAGGGAACGAGGAGGATCGGTACCTCTTTAAGCAAGGAATCATGTCAGAAAGGGGCCTTCTCATCGGATACAGACATTTGGAATCTCTTCGTTGATGGTTCTTCCTGTGACAGTGGAAGCGATGCAGGGCTGATACTTTCAGCTCCAGACGGTGCCAACATTGAATACGCTCTGAGGTTCAACTTCAAGGCATCTAACAACGAGTCAGATTATGAGGCCATGATAGCAGGTCTCTCATTGGCAAATACTCTGGGAGTAAGAAGACTCCTACTTCATAGCGACTCAAGGTTAGTTGTCAATCAAGTACTAGGGGTCTATGAAGCCAAAGATGAAAGGATGGCTAAGTATCTGAAGAGGGTGAGAATGATGTTAGAATATTTCGAAGAGACAAAACTGAAAAGAGTGCCTTAATAAAATAACAGCCACGTAGATGCATTTGCAAGGTTGGCTTCAGTAATAAAGATAGACATTAGAAGGACAGTTCCGGTCGAGTTCTTATCAAAAGCGACCATTGAGGAAGAAGAGGTTAGAAACCCTTGTCTCAATTTGAACCTAGGAGACTCATGGATGGACCCCCTCGTCAGATATATCAAAGAGGGAGAGATACCAAAATCCAAGCTAGAGAGGAGGAAATTGAGATATAGGGCTGCCAAGTTCTCCATAGTAGGAGACGTCCTATATAAGAAGTGATTTCTATTGCCTCTCCTCAGATGTGTGAATCCCATCGAAGTTCCCCGTGTCTTACAGGAAGTACATGAGGGTTCTTGCTCCAGTCACGTAGGAGGAAGACCCTTTGCCAAGAGAAATATTACACAGGGATACTGGTGGCCAACCTTGGCCAAAGATGTTGCAGCTTACGTGAAGAGGTGCGATAAATGTCAGAGATTCTCCACTATTCCTCACCAGCCTCATCAACCTATGACGTCAATCACTTCATCATGGCCATTTGTAGTATGGGTAATTGACTTAGTAGGACCCCTACCAAGAGCTGCCAATAATTACCAGTTTCTGATAGTTGCCATTAACTACTTCTCAAAGTGGGTGGAGGCAGAGTCGATGATAACGATCACAGAACAGAAGACCTTCCAATTTATTTGGAGGAACATCATATGCAGACATGGCCTCCCAAACACTCTCATCTCTGAAAATGGAACCCAGTTCAAGAACTCCTCTTTAGAAAAGTATTGCAAAAAAGTTGGGATAAAGCAGTTCTTCTCATCTTCTGGCCGACCTCAGGCAAACGGTCATACGGAAGTCACAAACTAAACAATCCTTGACGAAATCAATAAGAGGTTAGAAGAAGCGAAGGGGAGATGGACTGAATAAGTTTATGTTGTGTTGTGGGCCTACAGGACAATAACAAGAACACCGACAAGAGAGACCCCATTCATGCTAACACATGGCTCAGAGGCCATCATACCGACGAAAGTGGGACTCCATACTCATAGGGTTCAGACCTATGAACCTGATAAAAATGGGAAAGAAAGGAGACTAGAACTAGATTTGATTGAAGATATAAAGGAAGATGCCGAAATTAGACCAGCAGCTTACCAGCAGAGAGCAGCAAAATTCTGCAACCAGAGGGTGAAATCAAGACCCATTACCGTAGGAGACTTAGTACTGAAGAAGACGTTACAGAAAACAAACAAACGCCACCCAAATTGGCATGGTCCCTACAAAGTGACGAAAGAGGTTATGCTCGGGACCTACAGGCTAGAAAACCTAGAAGGGGAACCTTTTGCCAACCCATGGAATGCTAATCACCTAAAGAAGTATTACAGATGATGTTTCAAAAAGATATGTAAATATACCATCTTATGAACAGGTTATTAATGAGAGATCAGTCTCCATGTCAATTCTTGCTTCATTGTGCTCTAGTGGTAGAATGTATGAGGGTAGCATCTAAGTTGATGACCTCAGACCTTATAACATCATTATTTGGTGACAAGGTCTGAGGTCAGACATCATAAAAGGATGACCTCAGACCCTTAACATCATTATTTGGTAACAATGTCTGAGATCAGACATCATACAAGGATGACCTCAGACTCTTAACATCATTAATTTGGTGAAATTATTTATGGGGATAACATCTTAGTGATGAACTCAGGCCTTAACATCATTATTTGGTGATAAGGTCTGAGGTCAGACATCATACAAGGATGACCTTAGACTCTTAACATCATTAATTTGGTGAAATTATATATAGGGATAACATCTTAGTGATGACCTCAGACCTTAACATCATTATTTGGTGACAAGGTCTGAGGTCAGACATCATACAAGGATGACCTCAGACCCTTAACATCATTAATTTGGTGAAATTCTTTATGGGGATAACATCTTAGTGATGACCTCATGCCTTAACATCATTATTTAGTGATAAGGTCTGAGGTCAGACATTATACCAGGATGACCTCAGACCCATAACATCATTTATTTGGTGAAATTATTTATGGTGATAACATCTTATTGATGACCTCAGGCCTTAACATCATTATTTGGTGACAAGGTCTGAGGTCAGACATCATACAAGGATGACCTCAGACCCTTAACATTATTAATTTGGTGAAATTATTTATGGGGATAACATCTTAGTGATGACCTCAGGCCTTAACATCATTATTTGGTGACAAGGTCTGAGGTCAGACATCATACAAGGATGACCTCAGACCCTTAACATCATTAATTTGGTGAAATTATTTATGGGGATAACATCTTAGTGATGACCTCAGGCCTTAACATCATTATTTGGTGACAAGGTCTGAGGTCAGACATCGTACAAGGATGACCCCAGACCCTTAACATCATTAATTTGGTGAAATTATTTATGAGGATAACATCTTAGTGATGACCTCAGGCCTTAACATCATTATTTAGTGACAAGGTCTGAGGTCAGACATTATACAAGGATAACCTCAGACCCTTAACATCATTTATTTGGTGAAATTATTTATGGGGATAACATCTTATTGATGACCTCAGGCCTTAACATCATTATTTGGTGAAAAGGTCTAAGGTCAGACATCATACAAGGATGACCTCAGACCTTTAACATCATTAATTTGGTGAAATTATTTATGGGGATAACATCTTAGTGATGACCTCAGGCCTTAACATCATTATTTGGTGACAAGGCCTGAGGTTAGACATCATACAAGGATGACCTCAGACCCTTAACAAAATTAATTTGGTGAAATTATTTATGGGGATAACATCTTAGTGATGACCTCAGGCCTTAACATCATTATTTGGTGATAAGGTCTGAGGTCAGACTTCATACAAGGATGACCTCAGACCCTTAACATCATTAATTTGGTGAAATTATTTATGGGGATAACATCTTAGTGATGACCTCAGGCCTTAACATCATTATTTGGTGACAAGGTCTGAGGTCAGACATCATACAAGGATGACCTCAGACCCTTAACATCATTAATTTGGTGAAATTATTTATGGGGATAATATCTTAGTGATGACCTCAGGCCTTAACATCATTATTTGGTGATAAGGTCTGAGGTCAGACATCATACAAGGATGACCTCATACCCTTAACATCATTAATTTGGTGAAATTATTTATGGGGATAACAACTTAGTGATGACCTCAGGCATTAACATCATTATTTGGTGACAAGGTCTGAGGTCAGACATCATACAAGGATGACCTCAGACCCTTAACATTATTAATTTGGTGAAATTATTTATGGGGATAACATCTTAGTGATGACCTCAGGCCTTATAACATCATAATGTGGTGACAAGGTCTGAGGTCAGACCTCATACAAGGATGGCCTTAGACCCTTATCGTTATTAATTTGGTGAAATTATTTATGGGGATAACATCTTAGTGATGACCTCAGACCTTATAACATCATAATGTGGTGACAAGGTCTGAGGCAAGACTATTAATTTAGTTTAAGCAAACATCATCGCACTAAGAGATGAACATCACATGACAAGCATTCAATAAGAAAATCAACAAACGAAGAAGTAAAAACCCTCCTCAAAGGTTGTCATCCAATTGTAATTCAAAAATATGAGCTAATGATGTTCTTCAGAGGTTATAAAAAGTACAAAAGCTTAACAAAATAGCCTAAGGATTTGAAGGTGGAATGCTAGCATCCTCGGCCTGATTCCCTTGGGTGACGTTGGTCACCTCGGCCCCATCGTCTCCGAGGTTAACTCCTTCTATCTCTGTAACATCTAGGGGCGCAGTCTCTGCAAGGTCAGAGTCCTCCTCTTCAACCTCTTGAAGGGCTTGGGAAAGCTGAGGGTTATCAAAACCCATACCTATGAAGTCAGGGGCCTTCAAACTCCCTGCCTCCTTCTCCTTAGCAGCCACCCATTTGACAATAGCCTTAATACCTCTTTCGAGGTACTCAAATCCGAAGTTGATGAATTCATTGGAGACTTTATAATCAGCCAAAATCCTCTTGAAAGCATTCTTAAGGGCCACCTTCACTGCAGAGTCGACCTTTTGCTGGAGAACGTAGTCTTTGGCCTTTAGAGCAACAGCGTGGTCCTTTTTAAGCTTGGATATCTCTTTCTCCAGCTCCTTAACTTTCTTCTTAGACCCCTCAAAGGTAGACTTCAGATGGTCTACCTTTACATTCAGAGAGCTTTGCACCTTCTCGGCCTCTTGGCCTTTCTGGATGAGGGGTAACTTCCTCAGAGTCCAATTAGCAAGATGATGCATAGCAGCCAGGCCCTGCAAATCATATGGTCGTGTATATGAGTTGAAATTCAAAATAGAGGTTACACTTTAAAGCTATACTAAAATATGAAGTCATACCTGGATAGACCTGTGGAGCCCAAACTCAACCAGCAGAGGTGTGTCCATGGACCGACAAAAGCATTTATCAGCATCGGTCATGGCAGAGCCGATGGCATCCAGTGCCTGCAGATTGTGGCCTATGATGCTATCATTAATTTTTAGTTGCTCTATACGAGCAGCTAATGCATCTGCAGAGGATATTGGGATGGCAGAATCCCCACCATTCTTCTTCTGCCTCTGATCCTCAGGGGCAGGGTCGGTAGCAGTTCTCTTCTTTATGGCCTGAGCCCTCGAGGTTGAAGGAGGGGGAGGAGGAGCATTCAGACCTGCCTTTTTAGCAAGCTTCGTCAAACTTAGTGCTGCCATTTCCCAAAGCTCGTCAGATATCCCCTTTGGATGCTCTATAAGATAAAAAGGTCTGAGTTAGAGAGTCAGACATGCATAAATTCAGAGGTATAACTTGGAATAAAAAACACTTACCAAGCTCTGTAAGAGGACTTCCCCCTAAACCAGTCTCAGAGAGGTAGTAGGGGGTCATCAGGTGTTTAAATCTTACGAGTAGACCATTCGCCCCCTGATCCTGAAGGTCTTTGACCTTCTGAAGATTTTGTAGGCTTAGACTAGGGTTGGCCTTAGCATCCATTGTAACCTTTCCCCACCTTATAGGCATCCTTGTCTCTAGTAGGGAAGAGAGGGCACATGGGCCAAATTCCCATGGCCCTGAGGTAAAAAAAAAGCATGGCTTCCAGTTATGATTAGAAGTTTGAGTTATCTGAAGCATCTTCTTTTCAGGTTTCCAAACTACAAAATGATAATAGCTCAGATGGTTTCTGGCAGATGAAGGGACATAGCAACCTATAAAGACTTGGACTGGAAGGTCTGAGTGATGAACAACCCTCCATAAGATAATGGCCTCAATTATTACCCTCTAAGCATTGGGTGACAACTGGGAAGGGGCTAAGTTGATATAGGCTAGTATAGACCTGATGATGGGATGGATGGGCAGACAAAATCCTAACTTGAACATCTGCTCGTACAAATAAATATCACCATCTCGACCGTGGTAAGCCCTCTCTTCCCTCAGAGGTCTCTTGAGCTTTATGGAGGGGATAATGGAGTATAAGTACCTGAAGCAAAGAAGGTCGACCTCACTAACTATACTCTCAATATCGGCTACCTCAGAGACATCAACATCACTCTCAGCGTCACCATCATCACCTAGCTCAACGTCGACCTGAGCAGACATTGGAGGATTACTTAGAAACCTCTGAGCGAACTCAGCCCCCGTGATGGCCGACAGGGGAACGACATCAAGGATTGGTGGAACAGCCATGCTTGGTCCAACAATTTCAACCTCTGAGGAAGAGGATGATGTGCTTGAATTTTTATAAGACGAGGCCCGACTAGAAACCTTTTCCCGATCAGGGACCTGATCTTGTTGATTTGAGAAGTCCATGGCCTCTTGAACAGAGTCCACAGACATAGGGTCTGAGGTGAAAGACTCAGACTCAGACATCGGTGAGGGTTCAGCAAGGACCTCTGCTTGGCTAGCTGGTTTTGATGGTTTAGGATATATAACCTTCAGAAGTGGTGGAAAGATAGGTCTGAGGGGGAATTCCTCTGACCTACGAGCTTCCTCCTGCACTCTTTCTATTTGCCTAATTTTCTCTAAAGTCTTCTCTCTGAAAGAAGGGAACTCCTCTAGGAGTTGGTAAAGGGGTCTGAGCATAAGAGGCAGACCCTACACTTGTAACTCTCCTAAATAACAAACAGGACTGGCTAATGGAATGGTGCAATTAAGGATCAAACTATCAAATTTTAAGCAATGACTACGAAGAACACACAAGAACAGTTCACCTAAAACTCGCCAAAAATCTACTAAAACTCATCAAAAAATGCAAAAGTAAGAAGAAGACAGGAAAAATGAAGAAGAAAGAATGGTAGAGGATACCTGAAGATAAAGTGGTAAGGGAGAAGGAAGAAATTGCAAGAAATCACCACCAAAAGAAACTTCAAGCCAGAGCCTTTCTAGAGAGAGAGAGGTGCAGAAGCAAGTCGAACCAGGGAAAAGAGAGAAATGAGGAGGAAAGGGGGAAAATAGGGTTTAAACCCATAAGTATGAATGCACACTTCCCAAGGCCCATTATTGCCTTGGGAGACACAAAGGACGGCTGACATCACATGCTTGCCAGACACGCCTCACACTTCAGCAATGGACAAGTGTCAAATGAACATTGGCACAAGGAAGAAAGACCTCAGAGATGTAGATTCCACAGTCACCTACTCTCACATGTAACGAAGGGCTGGGGGGTGATTGAATAGCCCCAAATGTGCCACCATGGCTTAGAGACACAAACCTCGGCCAAGCACATGGCCGACGTTGGAAGGTCCTTGGATCAGTAACCAGGGGCCTCAGCCACAACAAGGTCGGTCGTGGCCAACACTATTGCTAACCTCGTCAAGGAGGGTTTTTGTGACTCAGGGGAACAGCAGTTCATCAGGTCATCTAGGAATGAAAACCTTGGCTGAGGGAAAGCCGAGGTTACAAGCAACTATGATACCAAGGCCAACCCCATCAGTTAATCAGTCGATGTTCCTGGTATATTGTGGCTTAACCTTGGCCCAGGCCGACCTTAATGGCTCATCTCAGATTCACTTAAGCCGATACCATGATGGCTCATCTCGGATGCACTTAAGCCGAGACCATGATGGCTCATCTCAGATTGGATAGGCAGCTAGACCTTACCCACCTCGAACTCTTCCAGGTCGAGGTTATGACCAAGCACGGAGGCCGAGCACTTATTGAAATATGTGTGGACAAGGACACGTGGACACAAATCAGTTATAACAAATCATTCCCCCAACATGGGGGGAATATTTCAACATCATTCTCTATATGTGACAGGGACAGATGTCTTCATCATATTGGCTAGATCAACACACACATGCTCTTTACATGCATGTGGGGTACACTACACCCCCCAGGCACTATAAATACCTGTCTTCTCCTTCTTAGAAAGGATCCGAAATTAGCAACCCTAGATGAAACTCTGTTCAAATACATAGTAGAGAGAGAAAGTTTGAGAGGTTGTATCCATGGCCATTAGAGCCCTCATACAGTGATACACATCATACACTTGTACAGTGGACGTAGGCCTGATTGGCTGAACCACTTATATTCCGGTGTGAATCCTCTTCTCCTCACCTCCTTCTACTATGTGTATGTACTCATATGCTGCCATTGTTAACATTGAATTGATCTCACAAACACCTTGAAGGGTGGTGCTATTTCTAGGATCATCAGTTGGTCACTGTAACTTACTAATGTTGTATGGAATTAAAAGGGGATTAAAGGTGTAAAAGTGTTTCCAATTAAGTAGAATATTGCTCCAAGTGTAAAAAGGCGTTAAAGGGTTCAAAACACTTAAGAAGTTGGTATGAATAACATAATAGTGTCTTGGTGAAATTAACACTTGTGAAAATGGAGTAAAAGGTGGATTGGAAATAAATGGGTAAAATGGTAATTTTACTTAAAGAGGAACATTGTTATGAAATAAAAATGTTGGAAAGGGTGTTACACAAAGTGGTCCTAAAAAATTATGACACCCCGACTAATTAAATAACGGGTAGCTACTCCTTTATTCAAATTAATTCAAAATGTCAAGTTGGTTCAGTTCGTAGCATCACTGTCGAAAACGTTTTAACAATTACTAGCCACCTAATATTTAAAAAGTGAGTTGTCAATTTTAATTAAATCCGATTAACATGCAATAAGTTGATAATATAACGCTAACATAACCACCACAACATAGTCACAATATAATAACCATAAAATAATAATGAATCTGGAGGAATACTCCTCACAACAATCCAAATACTGAAATAAATAAATACCAAGTCTGCATCACTAAATTAATTACAACCCATAATCTGAAATAACTGAATAGATAAAATGTCTTTAAAAGAAATGGGGTGACATGCCCAACAGATGAGAGAATCTGATAATATAGAGTCAAGATCGAAAGTGGAGGCGTCTATTGTCAAGGTCCTGTAACTTCCACAGCTGCTACAGTACATTACCGAAATGGAACTCCTATGCTTGGTGTCCTTGTGACTGGGCACCTAAAAGGTTTTACAAAAATAGATTTGAAAGCAAACGGGTCAGAGCCCGATTGTGAAAATAGTTTAAAAATAGCAAGTGTTTAATATCATTAAACAGTGAATATAAAGTACATGATAGTGTGTGCACTCACATGAGTTCCTCACCTCTCAACTAATTTTGCACTCCTATCGTACCCGTACCCATTCTAGTTATTCTCATATCTAACTAGTCCAATACAAAAATCTAACATTACTATACGATTCACGATTTAATTCCGGCATCTTCATTTAAACAGAGAGTTTTACTTTTCTTCACAGTTTCCCATATTAGTAATACTAATTACTAGAGATCTTCCATGTTATCTTTACATAACGTTGCTATTATTTATACTCACATTTATACATGACAGTTCATTTCAATTAACAGTATATTATTCTCATCATAAATATACAATACTAGCACCCCGAGACTAAGCTGTGGTGCACACATACTCTGCTATCCAATCCCGGTACATCACGTACATAAGGACCACGCATTCCGAATCTCTCAGGAATCATTCTCAAATAACAACAATCACAAATAATGGAGGCGAACATATTTCACATCACATGGGTCACGCACATACCTACGCTTCCATGATCTGCAGACTTATTAACTTCTTAATAAGTCCTTCTCTGACCTATGTCCTCGAGGTACCAATCTAAATCCCCCCGTAGGCACACAAAGATTAGATGGCACTGATCGAACGCCGACCTCCCATGATAGCAAGTATGGTAGGTATGTTATACACAGATAACCACATATACTAAGCATTCGCACATCTTAGATATCTCAGAATATTAATAGAGGTATATTTCACGTTCTTATACCATCATTTAATGTTATACGCATATAAGTCCCCGATTTATATACATTAAAGTTGTCAACTCTTCTCACGTCGTAATTAGGTACTCGTTTCCAAATCCACAATTGTCATCTGGTTTACTACAAAATTCTAAGTTCTACTCCTCAACGTACCCCAATCTCACAATTATACCCACTAGTCAATAAGAAAAGGTTAATTCTCCATTAATTAAGTCTACGGGACATTTGAAATAAAATCAGGCCTAAAAGGCCATTCTGTCAACTCGTTAGAAGTCTCGTTCGAACGAGGTCATTCAAACGAGTGTCGTTCCAACGAAAGGCTTCGAATGAACTACCAAATATTTAGAAGGGATACTGTCATCTCGTTTAAAGCTCGTTTGAACGAGGTCGTTCGAACGACCTGAGCAGGTCTTCTAACGAGATGGCAGACTACGCCCAGAAATCTAAAAATCCATTTTTCTTCCTTTTTATCTTTTCTAAATCCACCCTAAGACTATCCAAATTACTTTTTAATGTTTGTCAACTAATTTTAGTCACCCTAGATCATTCCTTAACATACTTTTCGAGTCTAATCTTACAAATTAACATGCCAAAATCATAAATCCCCAATTCTAGTCCCAAACCCTAAGAACTTGAACCCATAATTTAATTTCATAAAAAAACTCCTTATAAATCCATTTTCAGATCATCAAAAGTTATGTTTTATACATTGAATTCGTCCATTATTGTTCTACATGCAAATTCCTACCCAAAACCACAAGTTTCACAATAATTCCATTGGGTATTCTTCATCAAAATTTCCAAGACATAAACAGTTTTCTACACTACACATGGAGGAAATATTCAATGAAAATAACGACATCAAAACACTTGCCTTGGATTTGTTCTTCTGAATTGATGTTGGTGAATGAAGGCTGATTTTTCCCTTTCTCTACAGAATTCTCCCAAGGATGGTGATGGTGTTTGGAGGTTTCTTTTGGAACCTCTTCAAACACTCCCTTAAACTCCCGTAGCCCACTAACTCCCTTTTTGGCTGATAATGGCCTTAGTGGCTCTTTTAAAATATCTAAATTAACACTAAAATTCGTGGGTCTTAATTCCCTAATTTTTAAAATTACCAAAATGCCCTTCTAGGTTGCCGGTTTGGCCTAAAAGTGCTCCGGGACCCAAATTAAACCCCCGTCTAGTGTTTTCTGACTATTTTGACCCTTCTGGATACGTTGGCGCACTCAAAATGACCATTCGATTGATAAAAAAATAATTCACTTTTTAATTTAAATAATTTCATTCCTGACGCGACTAACACGCACGTCCCAACTAAATTTTCCAAATTGCCGTATTTCTATCTCGTGGCGATTTAAATATTTTCAATACTCATGAAATTTTCAATTTTAACATCATAATCAAATACCAACTCACATCTCTCTAGTATTTATATCCGGATTAATTCCCAATTAATTCTCATTTAATTCAATTAATCCCTTAAACAAAAATCAATAAAATTACGAGGTATTACACAAATATGATTTTTGGAATAAAATCAAGGTTAAAGTGTAAAGGACATAAAATGATAAATTTCAAAGTGTAACATAAGTGGGGCAATAAAGTCTCGGGTTTTAGCTTCGGTAGGGTAAAAAGGGATAAATGGAATAATGTGGACATTTGTAAAATGTTAAAACATATAAAAGAAACTCAGATGACACCAGGATAAAGTAATAAGGGCCCGGAGCTCTTGGGTGAAAAAACTTAAATCACTGTCTAGAGCATATGGTGCGCATAGCTAGCGGTGTGGAGCCTGTGGAAGTATGCAGTATTGGAAGATTCTGAGAAAAGATAAAGGAAATATGGAACATATCAAGAAATGGGTTATGTGGTAAATGTGTTAATACAACCTAAATTGAAAGAATGTGATAAATGTTTCGGTAAAGGTGAAATGGACAAGTAAATGCGTAAATCTATTAATGTCTATAAGATAAGGTAAAAAGGATAAAATAAGTGGGTAAATGGGTAATTAAGTAATCAAGTTGTTACACCCATAATTTGCATAGGCAGGTATTGAAAAGGTTTTCGAACGACACATAAATATTTTTGAACGAGGTGAATGTGTGCATTGAAATGGTTCTTTTCAATGAAAATACTAAAACATAGTGTATGAATAAAAAGGGTGATTCTGGTAAAGGAATGGGTTTGGATAAATCAAGTGTAATGATTTTAAATGTTGAACCGGGTGTGTTAAATAAAGTGAGGATGTTAAGTGTGAATAAAGAAAGTCTTTAATAAGATTAAGGTCAATTCATCTGGGTAAGCAAGGTTTCGAAAATAAAATGGTTAATGCATTGGAATATTTAATTTAAAAAAGTTAACGTATGTAGACATATACATATTTTTGCATGCATGTGGTTGTCGCGTGTGAGTATCCTTTCTGCCATTTGTTTCGATACTTCTTGTATAAATCCCACTAGTTATAGGCTCATATACCCACCTTGTTACGGCCAGTTGGGAGTGGTTTCATATTTTGAAGGCGTTATACAAGTAAGTATATTATATATATGTTTACGTTAGTAGATATGTTTACTTGGACTTTAGGGTTCTCCCCATGGGCCACTCACATATTTTATTGAAACTGGAATTTCATGCTTAAGAAAAAATAAAAGTGGATCAGCATCATTATAAAGTTTGTTCGATTTCACTTCACACCTAATGCTCAGGTCAGACCGGGTTGACTCATGAGTAACCCATAAATTCAGGTTGGGACATTATAAATGGTATCAGAGCTCTAGGTTACAGGTTCCTTTTGGGAGTGACATGGTGAGGTCGGTAGTGGATCATTCGATGTCAATATTTGTATGGGTCATTCACACTAGTTTATGTATGGTTTTAGTTTGTGTTCTCGATGGTGAAGTCAAAGAGGTTCAAACGACAAGTAAGTCAGTGCCAAGCGGCATACGATCAAGTTAGTTGTATAAACCACTTTCGCATTTCTGATTAAGTGTGTTAATAATTTACAGGTCTCCACGTAAGCCAATAAGTGTTCACACCGTGGTTCATAGTGTGAGGTGTTTGTGTTCTAGACTTTGTTGATGTAGAGTCTTTACAGATATTGATATAAGGAGATGACACCCATTGGGTAAGTGGCACCAAATTGTGTATAATCAATGGTAAAGCTTGTTGGTTAGAGTGTCATAACTATGTAATGGGGAATATTGATTTTAAACTATATGTAGCCTTAGGTGCGACACATAAGAGGAGTTCATATTAATGTTATAATTAGGCAAATTTGATCCTTAGGGTAATACCATGATTGGTGGGTAATTCGATGAACATGTAAATTGTATGGGTCAAAACTAGAGGATAAGTCAAGCTTAATTGATAGAATAATATCCTTACGGGTGAACACATTAGTGGTGGGTGGTCGATGAATGTGTTTATAAGTGTTAGTTACGTGCTGAGAAAGTACTAGCTCCCTTAGGTGAGGGCTCCTATATGTACCTTGACCATAAAGTGAGCTCAGATGATCTTAATGATTGAGGTAACCTATGAGTGAACCGAGATAATCTTGGTGTCTTAGTGTTAAGTAAATTAGTTGTAATGTTTTACAATTGGATCTCTTGCAGCGTCATTAGGGTGAGCCTCTTCTTAGGTAATACCCGATGTCCCGTATCCTACCAAAATATATAGTTCATGTAATAGGTAGATTATCACGTAGTATGAGGTTTATAAAGTAAGGAAAGAGAATTGTAGTGGTTGAAAACTCATTGAGGATTAAAGGATGTGGGCTTGTGAAATCGTATTGATAACTCCCTTAGAGATATATACTAAGGTTTGTCTAGTGGGAGGTTAAGACAAGTAGTGGTCATCCATAATAATAGTAAAATTGAGATTGTGTATTGTGCATTACAATAGTAGTATCTCTCCTCGAAACCTTTGGAAATCATCTTGCGTTGAGTCTGTTATGACGATGTCCACTCCGTAGCGATAGATTCCAAGTTATGTAGCATAGTCATGATCTGACTTGTGGTATCTTGTAATAGATGTGTAAGTTGTCTAGAGAAATGATTGAGTTTGACGTCGTCATCCGTAAGGCATTGGGAATCATTTTTGTATTGAAGTTTACATAAGTAATGGTAGACCATTAATGACTATAGTACAGTTACGTTATGTCGATTTGTGGTAATGCCTTGGAGTTAGTGCTACGACTTTTGTTTATAGGCATGTGCCATGACATGACCTTCGAGGGTAATTTTAAAAATAGGTTGATTAATGCAAAGTGTGGAACTTAGGATACAATGATGTTCATCATGGATTTTATATATAGCCCCCGAAATGAAGTGTTAGGCTTGAGTGAGGAACCTACGTGTACTATGTATGGCTAGTAATGACTCTGTTGGGGGAAATCATTAGGCATGAGTGGTGCTTAAATATTGAGGGGCCATCAAAATGATTACGATGTGGGATCATGTAGGTGGATAAGGGTTATAGCAATGGTTTATGAGTTATATGTTTGAAATTATGTGAGAATTGTGTTTCACTTGATGAGAGTGATCTCGAAAAGTTAGGTTAGCCACCGCGTATTAAGATTTATAAGGACTTGATATGATAGGAACATAACTAATGATGAGTGATAAGAGAAGTAACCTCACCTTGATTTAGGATCGTTATGCTTACCAGTGATGGATAGGGGGCATTAATCCTAAGGACAGAAGCCTAGCATTTCAGGTTCCTGAAGGAATTAGTTTGTATTCCATTTGTCCGGCATGGATGAATGATTCTTGGTTAGGGCCCGTCAGGGTTAATGGGCCAAGTTAAGGAATGTGTCAAGGATGATACTTTGGCAGATATCAGTAAAGATTTTTAAAATTCAAGTTTACGTTGTGGGTTCGTACCTCGTGTAGAACGATTCATTTTTGCAATTCGATCATTTTCATTGGGCATGGCAGTCACCGATTCACTGCATTCATGTGTCTTATTTCATCCTAATAAAGGAAAGTTGTTGATCAATTTTGACTCGGGTGTCGCACTAAGTAATCTCAGTGTTGATGAGATTTAGGCCAGTTGTGGCGGATGTGTCACGGCATGTGAAATATCTCTTCTTAGGATGTATATTTCTTCTACACTGATCTATGTATACTTGAGGTCTTGCGTTCTTGCATATAATTTTCGTGTGTTACCTAATTGCTTTAGGTTAACATGCTTGTTAGTTGTAAGGACACAAGTCTCCAATTGAGTCTTAATGTAGTGTTGGCTCAATTTCGGACAAAAATGTTTCAGTCATAGGATAGTGTTCAAGTGTATCCATCTAAGTCTATGACGTGTTAGTTGAAGACGTAGCAGCCAAGATTATAAAGCTTCATCATATGTCGGGTTTATTGTGCCCCGTTTTTACGTCAACAACATTGGTTCCAATGCTCCTGAGGTATGAATGCAGTATATATATATATATATATATATAGGAGCTTGGAAATTTATTGGGTGTATTTTATAAATTTTAAAATAGTTTAACAACTTTGTTTTACCCAGAAAATATTTTTTTAGAACTTTTCCTAAAAAGTTTTGGGCATAAAAAGAATATTTTATTTTCTGGCAGGTCGTTCGAACGAACTGGAATCTCATTCGAACGAGATTCCCAGGTCGTTCGAACACGACTTCTAACGAGATTTCCTTTTTCTCACAGGAACATCATTACTAACGTCGTTCGAATGAGAATGTCGTTCCAACGACTTTGGCGGGAACAGTTTTTTTAGCAGTTTTAGCAGTTTTTTTCATGTTCCCACTACCTTTTCCCCACTACTTTTTGACAGAATTACTAAGTACGAGAACCAACCTTTTCAAATCAAAATTTTCACATTCTAAGAGATTTTTGGAGAGCAAATCAAGAAAAAGTTCCATGTTTTGTGTTTGATTTCTATGGAATAAATTCACCAAAACACATACACACCTATTTGTTTAGTTTATTCTAAGTTCCTACATATATATACTTTGCTTGGAGTGTTTGTCATCGGATTATACTCTACCGAATTGAAGAGTTATTTGGGTTTACTTCTACATCCCATAAATAAGAAGACTTGTTTGTTTCTGCGGCGTTCCCACTCGGAGAAAGGCTTCAGGTGCGGGTTGACGGTTGTTCCAAAGGCCTCATTTGTGGATTCCAAGGTTTTGGTGGACTCCGGGATTGTCGACTAGATGGAGGTAGTTTCAAAAAGACACATCAGGGGCTTGGACGGATTCAAATCGAGTTTTGTAAGTCTTTTTTCTTGTAAACATAAAACCATCCTTAGTGGACTTAAGGCTAGGGTCGTCCGGATTTTTTCCAGTTGTGGGTTTTTCCTCGTACATCGCGGAGTAGTGGTTTGTTTATTTTATCTTTTGCAAAATCACATTAGATGAATGCTTAGGTAAAAGAAAAAATTGGTATATTTAATTTGGTGCTAATTTAATTTGGGTAAATATTAATTTAATTCAAGTCATTAATTTTATTGGATAATATTTTGTTTGGCCTAAATTACAAAATGAATCAATCTTGTTAGGCAAATTTCTAGGACTTGGGTTAAATTGAATTTTTGGGCTTAAATTAAAAATTCACAAATTTGATTTTTAGTATAATTTTAATTTTCAGAAAATTAAAATCTGGTTTACTTTACTTTTAATTTGTGAAGAAATTAATTCTTGTTTATGTAGGTGTTTAGTTGAACCATCTTTATTCCGCATTAAAGGAAATTGATTTTTTAAAGAGAAATATTTAAAATTGGGGGTCCTTACTCTTGAACAAGTGGTATTAGAGCATTGATTTAGAAAAACTTACGTTTTCAAATTGGTATCAGAGTCGGCGTGCTAATTATTGCGTCAAAGATCCGTTTTTCAGCTTTTATAATTTTTGTCCTTCTTGTATTTTTAGGTGGTTCATTTTTTACTCACTCTCATTTTTGTTTTTTATCTCTCGATGAGACATGTTAATGATAATTTATCCATTTCTAATGATAATGATTTTTTTTATATTCGAGAGGAATTTAATGGGCTTAATAAGTGTAATGAAAATTTCAGAGAATTAAATGTGAGATTTGCAAAAAGAAATAAATTTCTTGAAAATGAAAATTTATGTTTTAAATCTAGAATTGAACTTTTGTAAACCTCGCTCTCTTAAAAAGATATTTTTCGTGAAAAGATCATGGACATAAATTATAATTTTAATATTTTAAATATGTTCAAGAAAGAGAATGATAGTCGAGAAAATACTCTTAGGGACAAGTGTGCTCACATTGAGGGGGAGCGTGATAACCTTCTAGGAGTTATAGAAAATTTAAAGAAGGAGTTTCGTAAAATTGAGGAGTCTAATTTATTACTTGAGTCCAAAATTTTAAAAATGAAAAATGATTTACAAGACTCGAGTATTTGTTGTAATGGTTCTAGCTCATCTTGTTCAAATATTTTCGTTGCTAAAGCTAAGACCATTGTTTGTTTTAGAGGGTCAACTTTATCCAAGGACTTTAGAAAAGGTCACACTTTAGGTATCAATCCTCGTATTTTCACATGCTTGTATTCTGGTAGGAAAGGTCACCTTAATTCATTTTGTTTTGATTTTAAAAAAAGTTTTAGGAAGTATATGTCTGGGATTTCATTAGTTCCCAATTCCCATCATTTTAAATATACATCTATATGGGTTAGGAAATCATTTTTAGACGCACTAGATATTAAATTTGTTGATTCTCATCTGCTTTCACATGAAACCTCCCTTGTTAAATTTAAAGGTTGAATGTGTTAGTTTTGTTTGCATACTCTAGCTTTTTGTGCTTCATATTATATCTCATTGCTAGGTGTATGCATGTTTAATCATTTTCCAGTCATTGCTTTACCACATATCTCATGCTAGAATTATGATTTATGTTTATCTTTTGTATTATATTTATTTTAGTTTGCATTAAATGAAAAATACAAAAATATTTTTGTTTATCATTTGTGTTTTACCGTTTAGTAATTTAGGCTTAATGAAAAATACAAATGATTTTTTGTTTGTCTTTTCAGTAAATATTTTTTTGATTGGTTTTAAAAATTCAAAAAAAACTCAAAAAGATTTTGTTTTGTGTGTAGTTTAGTTTGACACACTCTATGTGGCATATACTTGTGTCTGAATATCTTCTTTTTCGCTTCCATGTGGCTAGAACTTTTTGTTTAGGTTGTCAATTCTTAAAATCTTCTTTACCATGCTTACATGGAGTAGTTGAATTTTGTGTTGCTTTAATGGATTCTATTTTTATATGCCTCAATTCACACATGCACGAACTCACTTGAAATTATAACTTCATATGTATATTTGAGCTTTGTGAGGTGTTCTCCTACCAATCTTGTCATCTACAGGTTATGTAACCTAGGAGGACTAGTGCATGTTAAAATCCGTTGCACGCGAGAATTGAGCGATAAAATATTATATATATATATATATATATGCACGGGGAAGGGCTCCGAAAGGAAATATCATCCTTTGCGAGTAAGACACCGTTTGCTTGGACCTAAAAGAAATACGTGATCCAAATGCCTAAAAGAATAATGGCATTAAAAGAAAATATTTGTCAAGTCCTATTTTCTTTAGTTGATTTATTCATTAAAAATATTAAAATAATATGCTTAAATTGAGGGAGTTTGGATGGTATATCAACGGTTTGCACAATGTCCGTTTATCCTAGCTGTACTTTCAATGTCAAGACTCTATTGGTTTGTAGAATCATCAAAATTATAGGCTTGTATGCATTGTGTATGTTTGTTCATTGAGTTCAATCTATATTGTCACATGAGGTTATATTCAAATGTGATAAATTTTGCAATCAAATGAGAACTCCGTGAACATGTTTTAAGTGATTGGGTCTAAATTTAATTGTTACTAGCTCACACCCCTACACTTCCATTTCCGTATGACACATTTTTGCCATACGAGTGTGAAAAGCTTATTATATTTTGTGTCATGTGTGGTGTCTATACCTATATATATGTGCGTGTGCGTTAGTGATATTCATTATGTCTACATATATATGGTGTTTTTTCTTTGCCTTGCTTTCTAGTCCATCTATGCTTCAAATTCATAATTGGTATCTATCGTGTTGCATATTTTTGTTGATATCACATGCTTAGTATCTTATGTATCACATTGATATCATTTTTTTTGCACCTTCGTTGGTCTCCGTTATTATTTGTATGGATTAGTTTCGATTTTTTTGCCCATATGCTTTCATGTTCTTATCACTATAAGCTTCATCGTGTTTAAATTAGTTCTTTTATCCTTTGTCTATTACTGAACAAAAAGGGGGATAATGATAGGGGAAATGGTATCTAATCCTATTTTCATCGTATCTTAGTTTGGGATATTTATCTTAGGGGGAGATGTCTTTCTAAGTAGGTCATTTATTTGATATAGGGGAGAATTAATTTAGGGGAGTATTTATTTTGCATTTAATATTCTTATTCCCTATGCGTTTTGTAGTTTACTTAAGTGTGCAGGAATTCTTCTAAAATGGCAACCGTCATCGGAAAAGATATTCATCCTTGGGTTTTGAGTCATGCTATGTATTTTTATTTTGGGTGGGATATTTTTTTTAGTCAATTAGAGCTTGATGGTCCTTTAGGATTTTTTTTTTGTTTTTGTCCCAAAATAGCCAAAGAGGGAGATTTTTAAGGACACAAGTCTCCGATTGAGTCTTAATGTAGTGTTGGCTCAATTTCAAAAAAAAACGTTTGAGTCATAGGATAGTTTTCAAGTGTGTCCATCCAAGTCTATGATGTGTTAGTTGAAGACGTAGCGGCCAAGATTATAAAGCTTCATCATATGCCGGATTTATTGTGCCTCGTTTTTACATCAACAACATTGGTTCCAATGCTCCTAAGGTATGAATGCAGTTTATATATATATAGGAGCTTGGAAATTTATTGGGTGTATTTTACAAATTTTTAAATAGTTTTAACGACTTTGTTTTACCCAGAAAATATTTTTTTTAAACTTTTCATAAAACATTTTGGGCTTAAAAAATATTGCATTTTCTGACAGGTCGTTCGAACGAACTGGAATCTCGTTCGAACGAGATTCCCAGGTCGTTTGAATTAGACTTCTAACAAGATTTTCTTTTTCTCACTGGAACATCGTTAGTAAAGTCGTTCGAACAACTTTGGCGGGAACAGTTTTTTTGGCAGTTTTAGCAGTTTTTTTCATGTCCCCACTACTTTTTGACATAATTACTAAGTGAGGGAACCAACCTTTTCAGATAAAGTTTTTCACATTCTAAGAGATTTTTGGAGAGCAAATTCTTTCAAGAAAAAGTTCCATATTTGTGTTTGATTTCTATGGATTAAATTCACCATAAACACATACACATCCATTTGTTTAGTTTATTCTAAGTTCCTACATATATATATCCTTTGCTTGGAGTGTTTAGCACTCGGTTCTACTCTATCGAATTGAAGAGTTATTTGGGTTTACTTCTACATCTGACAAATAAGAAGACTTATTTGTTGCTGCGGCGTTCCCACTCGGAGAAAGGCTTCGGGTGTGGGTTGACAGTTGTTCCAAAGGCCTCATTGGTGGATTCCAAGGTTTCGGTGGACTCCGAGATTGTCGACTAGGTGGAGGTAGTTTCAAGAAGATGCGTCAGGGGCTTGGACGGAGTCAAGTCGAGTTGTGTAAGACTTTTGTCTTGTAAACATAAAACCATACTTAGTGGTCTTAAGGCTAGGGCCGTTCGAGGTTTTTTCCCATTGTGGGTTCTTCCTCGTACATCGCGGCGTAGTGGTTTGTTTATTTTATCTTTTGCAAAATCACATTAGATGCATGCTTAGGTAAAAGGAAAAAATGGTATATTTAATTTGGTGCTAATTTAATTTGGGTAAATATTAATTTAATTCAAGTTATTAATTTAATGGATAAAATTTGGTTTGGCATAAATTGCAAAATGAATCAATCTTGTTAGGCAAATTTATAGGACTTAGGTTAAATTGAATTTTTGGGCTTAAAGTAAAAATTCACAAATTTGACTTTTAGTATAATTTTAATTTTGAGAAAATTAAAATTTGGTTTACTTTACTTTTAATTTGTGAAGAAATTAATTCTTGTTTATGTAGGTGTTTAGTTGAACCATCTTTATTCCGCATTAAAGGAAATTGATTTTTTAAAGAGAAAGATTTAAAATTGGGGGTCTTTGCACTTTAACAAGTGGTATCAGGCCATTGATTTAGAAAAACTCAGGTTTTCATTAGTTAGCCAGTATAACTAGTTACAATGAGGTCGAGATCCCTGAGGTCGTAACTTGAGAGTATTATGAATATTGGGATTTGATCAAATGTGATATGGTATTAGTGATACGCTCCAATAAGAGTTGTACGAATAGGGAATGTGATCTCTCGTATATATTTGTGATATGACACCCAAGCTGACTCTTGCTTAGCGTAAGGATCTTATGGAGACACCGGTCGGATAGGCCTGTGTGGTGATGTGACCGTGTGATAAATCATTTATGAGTACAATTATAAGTGCTGAGATTGTATCAGCCTAGGCTAGGAATAATTCGAGAATTAATAGAGGAAACGTAGATTGTGAATCCTAACGTAAGAATGATACATGTTAATAAATTCATTGTTAGTGTGGCAATATTTGGGGAATATTAATCACCTCGAGGTTTTGTTTGGATATACATGTTTGGTATGCTTGAGAACTAGGAATGAGAACTTAGGGTTCGTCATGATTGAATTAACGATGATGATTGACTAAAGTGGAATCCTTGAGTTTTAGACCATAGTGTTGAGGATGTCTAGGGTTGTAAACTGGTCATATATAATTGTATTATAAATTGTGATAACTAAATATTTCGAGGACAAAATTCCATATGGAGGGAAGTTTGTAATATCCCGCTCCGATAAGTTTATTAAATTATATATGGATTATATGTGAGGAGGAAATAATTATAAATAAAGAAGAATTGTGGGTAAACTTGGATTAAATAAAGAAAATTATAGGTTATAAACTATATAGGTATTTTCTAAGAATTTGGAAACTGATAGGGGAAAAAGTGCAAAATCTAGAAAGAAAAGTTTTAAATGAGTATTCAGGTCATTCAAACAACATTGATTGTCGTTCGAACGACAGTTATAGTCGTTCGAACGACGCTTACAAAATTTGTTATCCCACTTCATTATCAGTATTTGAATTGACGATCCACATTTCTTATCAGCCCATGGGCCTGACATTGTGAATGAAGGCATGTGAGTTATATATATTGAATTAGGGGCTTTGTCTTGGGGATAAAAGAAAGAAACACAGGATTTATAAACCTAAAAAAATCAGTTCTACCAATATGTTATAACTATTAGAGCCGATCAAAAACACCCGTCACTCTTGGAACTTGGCAGTCTTGATAAAATCAGATGTTAAGGCATTATAATATGTATAAGAGATAGAGGCGTGGGAGGAGACCACTGTCATTTTTCCATTCTCCCTTCTAAGGAGCTCGTAGCTCCCTTTCATTTTGTATACTAACTTTTACCATTAGTGCTTAGAGTATCATTTTTCCACCATTATTGGTCATAATAACCACAGTCACACCACAAAAGAGATAATCTCCCCATTGTTAAAATAGAGCTATGAAAATCTGGAAGTTATTTATTGGGGATTATAATGGGTATTGGAGGGGGAATATTCTTTCAAGATGATGAGCATGAGTGTCCATGGAGTTTATAGAAGGTACCTTGAGGGTGAAGAAGAAAGTCCTAGAGAATTCTTGGAGTAGTAATAGAGTAAAACTTAAAAGGGCTTTTAGAGACCCCCTTAACGCCACCTTTGGAGGTGAGGGGTCCTCCACCTTCTTTACCATATCTACCATTTTAGAGCTCATTAAGGTGGGAAAAACTAACTTTGATCCTATTTAATGTGTAGTATAAATTCAGCATGCTATTTACATATATTAGATCAAAAATATGTAGGAAGAATATTAGCTTGCAACCTAGTACTGATTAATAATCATCTTAGCATTTGTGTGAAATACATATAAAAAATGATGATTTAAAATGGGTCTTAAAAACATAAAAAATTTCAAAATATAATTATTTAACATTTTATGTAATAAAATGTGTTCTAATGTTATTTTGTGTGTTTCTAGTAAAAGGAGATAATGGAATAAAAATGTTTTATGGAATAAAAATGTTTTTATGGAATAAAAATGTGAGAAGTTAGTATTTAGTGTGTTTCTAATAAAGAGAAATAATCGACATTTTTATGGAATAAAAATATTGAAAAAATGTTATTTGTTGAAAATAAAGAATAGATAATTATTTCAAAGTATTGAATAGTGAAAGTGGGTGTTTTTATGAAAATGGTGTATTTTCTAGAAATATTGATGAAAAATATTTTAGTAAATAATTTTTTTACAAATGATGAAAAAAATATATTTAAACCATGTAGTAGGAATTTAGGTTTAAAATCCATCTTCTCATGCATATAAACTTGTAGTATTTTGACATAAAATGAATAAAAAAGTTTAAACAAGATTTGTTAGGTTTTAGCATAAGATAATAAAAGTTGAAATTTTAATCTTCAAAGTGTGTGAAATTGGGATCAAAAGATATGATGTGTATGAGATTAAAACTACAAGTTAAATAAAAAGGAATTGGCAATTTTCTTTTAAAATTACTCTTAAGTGTAAATGTATTTCTTAAATGAATAAGTAAAGAAATGTGTACGGGAAATGTTGATAAAAAGTGTTCATTAAGTGTTAATGGGTAAACATGGGATGATTGGTGAGTGTAACTTACTATGTTGTGAAATATTAACACTTATGGAATTAAAAGGGGATTAAATGTGTAAAAGTGTTTCCAATTAAGTATAATATTAATCAAAGTCTAAAAAGGTGTTAAAGAGTTAAAAACACTTAAGAAGTTGGTATGAAAACTTAATAGTGGTTGGTAAAATTAACACTTATGAAAATGGAGTAAAGGTGGTTTGGAAACATATGGGTAAAATGGTAATTTTACTTAAAGTGGAACATTTTTAAGAAATAAAAATGTTGGAAAGGGTGTTATACAAAGTGGTCCTAAACAAATATGATTTTGGGTATAAAATCAAGGTTAAAGTGTAAAGGACATGAAATGGTAAATTTCAAAGTGCAACATAAGTGGGGAAATAAAGTCCCGAATTTTGGCTTCAGCTGGATAAAAAGGGATAAGTGGAATAATGTGGACATTTGTAAAATGTTAAAATACATAAAAGGAACTCTAATGAAATCGGGATAAAGCGAGCAGGTACAGGAGCCCTTGGGTGAAAAACACTAAATCACTGGCTAGAGCATGTGGTGCGCATAGCTGGCGATGTGGAGCTCGTGAAAATATGCGGTATTGGAAGATTCCGAGAAAAGATAAAGAAAATATGGAACATATCAAGAAATGGGTTGGGTGGTAAATGTATTAATACAACCTAAATTGAATGAATGTAATAAATATCCGATAAAGATGAAATGGACAAGTAAATGCGTAAATCTATTAATGTCCATAAGATAAGGTAAAAAGGATAAAGTAAGTGGGTAAATGGGTAATTAAGAAATCAGGTTGTTACACCCATAATTTGGATAAGTACTTATGGAAAAGGTTTTCTAACGAGAAATAAGTATTTTCTAACATAGTGAATGTGTGCGTTGAAATGGTGCTTTTTAATGAAAATACTGAAACTTAGTGTATGAATGAAAAGGGTGATTCCGGTAAAGGAATGGGTTTGGATAAATCAAGTGTAATGGTTTTAAATGGTGATTCGGGTGTGTTAAATAAAGTGAGACGGTTACATGTGAATAAAGAAAGAATTTAATAATACTTAGGTCAATTAATCTGGGAAAGTAAGGTTTTCAAAAGTAAAATGGTTAATGCATTGGAATATGTATTTTCCAAAAGTATACGTATGTAGACATATACATATTTTCGCATGCATGTGGTTGTAGCGTGTGGGTATTCCTTTCTGACGTTCGTTTCTATACTTCTTGTATAAATCCCACTGGGCATAGGCTCACATCCCCATTTTATTACGGCAGGTTGGGAGCGGTTTCGTACTTTGAGGGCATTATACATGTAAGTATATTTTATTTATGTTTACATTAGTAGCTCTGTTTACTTAGACTTAGGGGTGATCCCCATTGCTCCCTCACGTAGTTTATTTTGAAATTGAAATCGCATGCTCATAAGTGAAATGGTAATAAAAGCTAAAACTGGATTAACAACATTATATGGGTTATTCCATTGCACTTCACACTTAACATTCGGGTCGGACCGGGTTGACTCACGGGTAACCCATAAATTTGGGTCGACACGTTATAGTGACCTTTATAGAGACTTTATAAGATTTGACACAACATTAAGAACCCATCCTTGGTTCTACACTGTACCTTCAGGTTCTATCTCATCTTAGGTCCCCATGCAAGATTTACAAAAACATTCCAAGCCTTGACGCAATGTCGAGCCCCCGTCATCGGTCTTTCACCACTCCTTTAGGTTATCTCTAGTCCCAAGGACCCATTAAACCTAAAGAAAGATCTTCCATGACTTGACACAACATTGAAAATACATTTTCAAATTCGCATCGTACATTCAGGCTCCTATATAATGTCAATAAAGACCTTAAGAGTATTTTCTATACATCTATCCCCCTGGTAAAGAAACATAGACCTTCCACCGTTAAGGATAGGTCTGATCACCAATTTTTTATGAAGAGTATCTGAAAGCATACACTCGTTGTTGACTGCCTTTGTAGATACCCAAATCTTTAATTTATCATCATGTTCATGATCCACCGGCCTCCTAAATTCACACAAAGTAATTCCCTAAAAACCTCGACTTTGATGATAGGAAAACCATAAACTTCTCATTATCATAAGAGCATTCATGTATATATGCAAAGCCATTTCCCAAATCAGGGACCATCATGGACTTAAAAAACTATAAAATGTATCTTATATATGTATACACCTTTTATCAAATTTCCTTTATACCCATTTGTGCCTCACTTCAAGCTTGAAAGACAATCGCAATCCCAATTGAGATGATTTACACTAAACATCACTTTATGGACCTTTTGGACCTATAAAACATCATAATTTGTGTAATTGGTAACACAAATGTTATAGATATTTGAAATATATTTCAAATAGTGAAAGACATGAATTAATCACAGCTTGCATCAAATACCTAGGATCCTTCGCTCAAGAAATTCATACTACATACCAATTTATGGATATTCTAGACCTACTAAATTTCATTATTGGGTATATTGAGAACCATAAATAGGTATTGTGGCCATCCGAGGTCGGATTCCTTTGGTGCACACGGCTTGGGCCCCCTTGACTGTCGGGACGATGGGGAGGAAAAGGGAAAGAAAAAAGGTTCCCTCCCTCTCTCTCTCATTTCCCTTTTTGCAGTCCAGCCTCGGATATAAAATTGGCCATCGTCAAATGGTGGTATCACGAAGAGATATAATCGCAAGCCTATTTTTCTTAAAATAGGGAAAAGAATGTCGTCATCTCAAGAGAACGGCATCAAGGTCAAATTGATGCATGTGAAATTAAATAATTCAAGGGTTTGGAGACCAAGTTATAGAATGGGAAGGTGTTAGGAACCCATTCCAACCTTGCAGTCTCTCATGGGATAATGTTAATCTTCTCCATTTTAACTCTGTGAGGTTTCGGTACGTGTGTATAATATAAGTGGCGGGTGAATGGAATCATCCAAGTTGAATCATGTAAGGGACAGAGAGGACTCATACGTTGGAGTGTACCCAAAAATAATGATAAAATTTGACTAAGTGTTCGCTGAATCACAAAACATTATGAAAGAGTGAATGTGTACGTCGGGCGAGACACAAGTATATAGGAGCTAATAACTCATAAAATAGATATAATAAGATATAGAAGATATATAAAATGAAAAAGAGAGGACTCGAATTTCGTGATTGGCCCAAGATACCTATTTAATCAAAGGAGCATCAAACTTCACGTAGTTCATAAATAGCATAGGGGTGGGGTTCAACCCATAAATCCAAATCTGGGCTTGCTCTCATGTGTATGTGAAGAAAATGTGTTTTAGGAGTGAAGCGTAAAAATAAAAGTCTCGCTTTTCAAGTTTAAGGATAAACCCTCTTTTTATCTTTTTGGGAGTTTTTACGAAAATAAATTATGTGCAATACTACTTATAAAGAGTAAAGATTAGTGGATTTGATATAATGAAACAAAAGTAAAAATAAAAATAAGATGAATAACACCAAAATGGACAAAGTAGAGTAATGGGTTGAGAAATAGACCTCCTTATCGATGTTTGTTGCTGACTTTGGAATGCAAATGTGCTGATTTTGAAGTAATATGGAAGTGATGTAAAGAAGTGGGATGAATTAATAAGTAGGGTAAGGTGACGATTCTAATAACGAGGAGAATGTTCTCTGATTTTTTGAGAGGATGATAGGGTGAGGTCATGGTACTTTTATAGGGGCCAAGGGGGTGTCGATCGACATGGCCCTAGCATACCTCTCATCATAAGGCTTGCCTTGCTGAGAAAGGAAAATTGCACCTTGCTGATACATAAGGTTCCAGAGGTACCTATAGATCGTTCGAAATGAATTTTTCAAAAAAACCAGACATAAAATGCAAACTATAAGTCTGAATCATTCACGGGGTGAACCCTTGGAAAGGGAATTCATGTCCCTTTAAGAATCCATTGAGGCATTCCTGGGTTCGGGAGTTGACCACAGTCAAATGAGGCTCGAAAGGGCCCAATGGTCTCTGGATGGGAGGTTTTTGGAGGAAAGGTTTGTGAGGTCGATTCGTGCATGGGACGGACCATTGGAAAGGGAATTCAGTTCCCTTTCAGATTTCATTGAGATTATTTTGATTGGAAGAGTTCTCCATGGTCAAATGAGGCTCAAAAGCACCCAATGACCATTCGAAGTAAAATAGATCATTCCAAATCGTGATGTTTATTCACACATGGGATGAACCATTGGAAAGGTGATTCAGAGACCTTCAAAGACACATTGAGATTCGCTCAAGATGGAGAGTTGATTGGGGTTAAACATGTCCCGGGAGAGCCCGATAGCCTCTAAATCAGTACTCAGAGTAAAACGAATCATTCATCCTAAATGTGAGTCATATTTGCACATGGGATGGACTATTAAAAAGGGGATTCAGAGCCTTAGAAGATTCATTAATCTTTTTTATTACTGGAGAGTTGACCAAACTAAAATAGGGCTCGAGAGCACCTACTGGCATCCAAATCGATACTCAGAGTAATACCTAGGGTTTATGGTGAACGGATGAGTGTTAAAGACCTTAGAAGGTGCTTACGGGGGTCCTAAGATGGGGTGTTTATAGATCCCTTTGACAGGAGATCTTGGAACAAGTGAAGGCCATCGAAAGAAAGACACCACATCGACAATAAAAAAAAGGGATCGAGGTCAATTATGTGGACCGGAGGTGCGAGGGTGATCGATTCAAATGGTTGAGGTCAAATATAAGGACCTAAGGAAGGATGACCAATTTAGTGGGATGAAGTCAATTCTGATGACCTAAGGAGTATAGCGACCAATCCAATGGGTCGAGGTCAATTATGAGGACCTAAGGAGTGTTGAGGTCGATTCTGCGAACTAAGGAGTGTAGTGACCAATTAAGCGAGTTGAGGTCCATTCTATGGATCTAAAGTTTGGATGACCAATTCATTGGGTCAAGGTCAATTCTACAAACCTAATGAGTGTAGAGACTAATTTAGCGAGTCGAGGTCAATTCTACGGACTTAAAGGCGAATGAACAATTCTATAGGTCGAGGTTAATTCTACAAAACTAAAGTTGGGATGACCAATTGTGTGAGTCGAGGTCAATTTTGAGGACCTGAAGTTGGGGATGACCAATTGTGTGGATCAAGGTCAATTCTGAAGACCTAAAAAGTGATGTAATCAATTCAACGGGTTGAGGTCAATTCTAGGGACCTAAAGAGGTATGACCAGTTCTTCAGAATGAGGCAATTCTGCGAACCTAAAGAAGGATGACCAATTCTACGGATCGAGGTTAATTCTATGGACCTTAGGAGGGACGATCAATTTTATGAGTCGAGGTCAATTCTAAGGACCTGAAGTTGGAAAGCCCAATTTTGTTGGTCGAGGTTAATTTTTAGGACATACAGAGGGACGACTAATTCAGCGGGTCGAGGTCAATTTCATGTACCTAAAGTTATGATGACCAATTATATGGATCGAGGTCAATTCAATAGACTTATAAGCTATAGTTTGTGAGGAATGGTTCCTCTGGGGGAAGGTGTTGACTTGGGATTCCATTGGGGATTATGTATTCGGTGTGGGTGCAAGTGCATTTTTAGCTCCGTTAGGGACTAAGTTGATGATAATAGTGTGCAGTTGATCCAGTTGGGGATTTTTAAGAGTATATAAGAGGCTTAATGCTCCAAAAGGTATTTTTGCGGGAAAATAATGTTTAATATTTTTCAACGATTTTATGAGAATTTTGGGGAATTTATCGAGGAATTTTAAGATTTTTTCAGCATTGTTGGGACAAAATTTAGAGGGGACTGCTGATAGGTTGTTTGGGTAGGTTCCTATCATCATAGGGCATAAACTCCTAGGCTTCTCGGGGAAGGGGAAAAGACACTACCGGTTTCCTTTTTTTCTATGGCTTCAAAAATATACTTCTGGGTAGATTACTAACTCTTTGCTGGGGATGTAGGTGACCTTTTATCCTTAATGTCTTCCTTTTAGGGTTGATGGGTCTATGAGTATGCAGGTGTAGATAAGGAGGTTTTTGTCACATGAGTTTGGGAACATCTGACACCTGGGGGAGAGGGTTTTGCGAAAGATGAGGTGTCATCCATTTTTGGTTATTTCCCTTTGGGATTCTTTTACAGATTCATTGTTATGACAGGAGGATCTTGGCATTGACCATGTTGTATGCTTGATTTAATGGCCTTGTATCTGAAAAGATACTCAAAAAGGTTAGAAAAATGCATTTTTTTTCATTATCTTAATTTAATGGCTTACTCTACATGCACTTTAATTTTCTGTTGAGGTTTTATTTTGAGAAAAAGTAGGAAAATTGTGCTTTGGGAATTTTTGAGTAGAGGAAGGCTTTAGAGGCTTAATTATAAAAAACTTCCCTTTGAAGGTACATATATTGAGAAAATTTGTTTTCGGAAAATTTTAAATAGAGGAAGTCCTTGGAGGCTTTGTTGGTATATGGATGAAGAGATCGAAAGCTTCATGTAAAGTGATTTTTTTCGTCTTTATTGGGTTGTGATGAATCCGGTGTACTAGAGAGATTATCTAAGGTTGGTTTTCTGGAGCCGTAGACATGGGCTTGACTTCTAGGATTTTGTTGGTGACAGGTTACCTGACGACCGATCATCACGTGGCCACGATAGTGGCATCAATGTCTTATAGATATAGTCTTATGGCGGTGGTGCTGAAGGAGACCTTGAATGGTCTTGATGCCTGTAAGGAGGTCGTTCTGACATTTTATGGGGGCCCTGTAATGTTGTTCATGTGGAATTCTGAGAGATTTTTCCTGGCTTCCCTTCCTAAGTATCCCGTGTCGGGTGTCCCTAAGTTCTTCATTAGTCCTTTCTTCTGTTTTAGCACTTCAATAAAAAACTGGGTTAACTGGTTTGTGGAGAACGGAGCCCGATGCCTTCATTAGTCTGTGCCATGGTGGGGGAATTTACAGCCCATTTTACAATTAGGGAAATACTGATATGTGCGGCTAATTGGTCCTCTCTAGACTTACTTCTATTTTCCTTAGCGACTTCTAAGACAAGTGGGGTAGGAGCAGATTATGCCTCCTCGCATAACCAATTTCTTCTGGTAGAGGAATCGAATGAGTCCTTACGGATGATATTGGATCCTTTGTGGCAATGTCTCCAACCATATACCCGTCTGCCATAATATGTTGGAGGGGTTTGGTATATGTTTGGGGATTATCTGAAATGCTTATAGAGATGGGTAGTTGGGAAGATTCTGTAGGAAAGGATTGAGCAAAGGTGGATGGTTTCTTTCGATACCATAGAGGAAGGTATTGTGGTTTCGACAAATCTTGCCAAGGCATATCGTTGCATGGAGTGCATACGAAGCATCGATTAAGAAGGGAGATCTAGGGACCTCTTGGAGCGGGCAATGATGATGCGACAGGGTCTTCTAGCAGGAGAGGTGAATATTTTGTGAAGATGTGGATTTTTATTTGAGGGTGGTTTGTGTTGGTGTAGGGGTTTAGCATGTTTTAGGATGTTTTTTGTTAAGCTAGTTTACTTGGAATGTTAGTTTGTAGGTTCATTTTGTAATTGGAAGGGGACTGTTCTGTTTGACTCGCTTTACTGATATTTCATGTAACAGATATGTTCCTTAATTTGAAAATAAAAGTGATTTTAATCATATTTTGTTGTGTCTTTGATGAATTTTGTGTTTGAACTATCTATACCAATCGTTAAGGCATACATAATCGTTTTGTTCATGTAAATGATGAGATGGAACGTCGTTCTTGGGGAATAATAAGATAACATTTTGTAAAAGTTAAAGGACCACGCCCATTTTCATAGTATGAGTTGTCTACATATCTCTGTGGTTTTTCTCCATTTAACGAGTTTCATTTTGATAAGGGTGTTTTGAGAAGACCAGGTCCCATGCAGTTTTGGGTACGTAAAAAGGAGAATTTTTTTATTTTTTTATAATATAAGGGAGATGAGAACAGTCGTAGCGCGTTAAGAGTTCGAATTAAGGGTAAAATTTCTTGAGACGGTTCAGATTGACTAGACATGTCATATCTTCTCCATCGAGATCTGTGAGCATAGCGATGCCACTTAACGGGATTTTGTTCATAATGTAGGGGCCTCTCCAATTAGGTTTGAAGTTCCCTCTGGGATCCCCGATAGGTTTAATAATTTATTTGAGGGAAATGTCTCCTTTTTGGACACCATGATCTTTGGCTTTCCTAATGAATGATCATGTTATCCAGCGATGGTAACCTTGTATATGGTATAGAGATTTAAATCTCTTTTCATCTAAGAGTGGGGGGTTTTTCATAACGGCTCTAATGCCAATCTTATTCATTGGTCCTGCTTTCGACCATGACATTAAGAGAAGGCACTTCTAGTTCCACAGGGAGAAATTCTTCCATGTCGTATACTAGAGAATAAGGGGTAACCCTGGTAGGCGTTATGATAGAAGTGCGGTAGCCCCAGAGGGCGTATGGGATCTGATCGGACCAATATCTACAGCTTTTGGTCATCGTGCAAATGACGATTTTGAGGCTCTTATTGGCAGCTTCGATAGAGCCAATTATTTAGGGTCGGTAAGGAGAAGACTTGTGCCTATGAATTCCATACTTGTCAACTAATTATGTGACCTCAGCTTTGAAATGTAGTCCAATATTGGAAACTAGCTCATAGGAACCTCATAGTGGAAAATGATATTCTTTCTGATAAACTCGGACACTTTATTTACATTCATCATTGCGTCTGACTTGGTTTTGACCCATTTCGTGAAGTAGTCAATGGATACTTGGAAAAACTCGTGCCCATTGGAAGATTTGAGAGTGACTTTTCTTATGATATCTATGCCCCAAGTGGAGAAAGGCCAAGGAGAGGTCATGTTATATAATTCTTAGGGAGGCAAGTGTAGAGGTTGGAAAATTATTGACAATTGAGGCATCTTCAATCATAAGCAATGCAATATTAAACAATGGTAGTCCAATAGTACCCTTAACGGATGATCTTCTTGGCAAGTGTGTGACCATTCAAACGGAGCTCGCATTCGCCACTGTTGATTTTTTCCATTATTCCTTCAATATCATCCACTGCTATGCAATGGAAATGGGTTCCATCGAAGTTTCTCTTAAAAAGTGATCTATTGCATATGATGTACTGGGCAACTAATTTGTGAAGGGTCGCATGGTCTTTCTTACCTGCATCTTGGTGATACCTAACATGTTTTAGAAGTCTCTAAATATCATAGTACCATAACCCGACCATGTCGGAGTCTTATACGGTGATGATCTTAATATGGTAACAGTGGGTGGGCGTAGTCTATTTCTGCACCAGGAAAGGGGTCGTTGTTATTTCCTCAAGCCTATCGACCATGGAGGCCAGGGTTGTAAGGGCCTTATCTAGGTTGTTCTTTGAGAGAGTAAGGTAATGGAAGTTGACATCTTTGAAATGGGATGCGATCACTTGTAGGTAGGCATGTAAGGGTAGGAGCTTATTATCCTTGACTTTCCATTTTTGGAGAATTTATGCAATGATGAAGGCAGAAAATCTATATACGTCTAGGTGCTTGATGCCTTTCTCAACCATGATCTTAAGGCCTATGGTGCATGCCTCATACTTAGTCATGTTATTGGTGCAAGGGAATTCCATCTTGATGTCAATTGGGGGTGGGAGTCATCGGGGTTGATCAGGAGTATCCAAATGCCGTATCCTTTTTTGTTGGTAGCTCCATCGAAGAACATCGACCATCTAAGATCCTCCTGAGAGGTGCAGAGAATGTCTTCACCTAAGAATTCAGAGACCCAAACATAAGTTCCTACCATAGGATAGTCGGCAAGGTAGTTAGAAATTGTTCTCCCCTTCATGGATTTTTGTGTGACATACACAATATCAAACTCAGCTAGAAACATCAACTATCGGACCATTCATCTTGACAAAAAGGTTTTTTCTAGCAGGTATTTTATTGGATACATTTGGGATACTAGTCTGATGGGGAAAGCAACTATGTACTGTCATAATTTATCTGTGACCCACGCTAAGGCGACACACGCTTTCTTCAAAGAAGTGTAATTGATTTCGTACCTGGACAGTTTTCAACTAGTGTAGTAGACGGTTCCTTCCATATGGGATTCTTCAATGTATTTGGCTAGTAAAGCCCCTACTGCAGTATCAGTAACAGTTAAGTACAGGAGGAGGGCGAGACCTAACTACCAAAGCATGAGTACCTAAGGTCGAGTGAGGTATCGCTTTATTTTGTTAATGTCTTTTTGGCATGACTTATTCCAAACTTTGGTTGAATCCTTCCAGAAAAGTTTGAAAATGGGTTCGTAGATAGAGGAAATTTGGCTGATGAATCGACTGATGTATTGTAGCTTACCCGCGAATCCTCATACTTCCTTCTCTATTCAGGGTGGTGGCATTTCGAGTATGGATTTCAGTTTGATAGGGTCCACTTTAATTCCTTTCTCACTGACCATGAATCCTATGAGTTTCCCTTTACTGACGCCAAAAATGCACTTTTTATGGGTTAAGCCGAATCTGATATTGTCTCAGTCACTTGAAAAACTTATGAAGTATGGGAATGTGACCTTATTGATTCTTGGACTTGATGATCATGTCGTCAACATATACCTTGACTTCTTTATGAATAAGGTCATGCAGGATCATTGTGGTAACCCTTTGGTAGGTAGCCCCAATATTTTTTAGCCCGAATGGCATGACGGTGTAGCAGAAAGTTCCCTAGGGGTGGTGAAGGTAGTTTTCTCCTAGTGGACAGGGTGGATCTTGATTTGTTTATAACCGGAAAACCCATCGAAAAATGATTTGAGGGCATGGAGGGTTGTGTTATCCATAATCATGTCGATGTTTGGCAATGATTAATCATCTTTCGGGGATGCCTTGTTCAGATTTCGATAGTCAACGCACATGTGGAACTTTTCTCCCTACTTAGGCTTGGGGATGATATTGGCAAGCCATGTAGGGTATTCGATTCCGCGAATGAAACCCAGGTTCAGATATTTGACTACCTAATCTTTGACCTTGAAAGACCATTCCGTTCGAAGTTTTCTCAACTTCTGCTTGAGCGGTTTATATTTTGAAAATGTCGAGATTTCGTGTTGATCTATCTTTGGGTTAATGCCAGGCATGTTATCATAGTACCATGCAAAAATGTATATATACTCTTTTAGAAGTTCTTCAAATTGCGCTCCCTCATGCTCGTTAAGGGTGGAGCCTATCCTAGTCTCGTTTGATTAAAACTAGAACTGGGGTTAATAACAATAGTCTCATCATCATCATTAGTTTGAATGTGATTATATTATTTATTTGTTTCCTTATAGAGATCATTTAAGAATTGTTCATTTACAAAATTATCATTTTTAAAAGTTTGATTAGAATCAATGTAATTAATGTAATTCACATCAAGATACTCAAAATCTTCAATTATTTCATTTTCAGGGAAAACAGCGTTGAGAACCTCATAAAAAGAGGCCTCATTTATATTTACAATAGGAAAAGGAGAAATAGAAATTGGTGCACAGATTTCTTAGATAGGATAAATAGCAGAATTGGTATGAGCATGAGTAGGTTGGATAAGAATAACGTGTTTGTTTAGGAGACATACATCAGCAGTTGTGATATGGGTAGACGGGTCTGATGACACAACGTATAGGTGGATCATGCAAAAACTCAGCCTCAGTGTCTACAGGTCAAAGTATTCCTCGAAGTCGCTTCCTTTGGAGTTTTTTATGATTTACATGGTTTTCTTAGTGATAGGTTGTACCTCATGCTTCCAGTCTTTATCCTAAGTGGGTAAACCTTAGCTGTTAGATTTGCTACTTGGACTTTCAAAGTCTTCACCCCAGTTGGTGGTGATGATCTATTCCTCCTATGGGTAATCAATGTTGTCGACCACCTCTACATCTTCATCATATAAGTCTTCCCACTCATTAGAGAAGTGTATGAGTAAAGGGACCATCCTTCCCTGAAGTTTCAAGGCTATGAGTAACTCGGAGGTATTACATATTTCTCATATATGAAGAAACATATTGGCCATAATTTGTACATTATTATCAGACATATTTCCTCAACGGGTACCACACACTCATCTAATTCTCAAGACCACTTCCCGACTTCAACGAATAGAGCATTGAATCTCTAGTAGTGAATGGACATTTTCTTGGGCAGTTTTAACCCAAACCTTTCGAGTTGGTCAAGCACAGCAGGTAGTTCCATGCCTCCCCCTTTTGAATGGGTGAGGGCGTCAATACAAGCTCTTATAAGTAGTGATAGAGTTTGATCAGCAAGGCATGCAAGGTGCAGGAGAAAGGACAAGAAAACCTTGAAAGGTTTGAGTGAGACTGTAAGGTGATGGACACTTTGATAGGCACAATTTGGGCAGAAGGGTCACACTCATGGTTGCTTTCTAGAAAGATGGCATTTATGCCGGTTCCATGTGCTAAAAGAGGGTTGGGAGTGGTGTTGTGCGTGGGATTTGCTAGCGAGTCAATGATATCCTGGTCTATCAAGCCTTATATCACATTTCTGAGATGAAAGCATTGGTTGGTGGTGTGACTTGTAACTTGGTGAAATTCACAGTGGTCATCTTGCTTGAAATTTTTAGGGAGTGGGTTTAATATGATCGGGGCTCCAATGGTTCGATGAGATTTCGAGCTAGTAGATCCTGGTATACCTTCGACAGGGGAGCATGGATCTCGGTGTACTCTTTTTTGGCAAGGTTAAGTAAACTTTTGGGTGCCTTAGAAGTGGAAGATTATGATATGTTGTTGATGGTTAAGACTAAGGCATTAGAAGGCTTTTCATACTTCCTCGGTGTAAACTATTCAGTTAGCTTCTTTGGTTCAGACTCCACTTTGGCAAACCTTCTTCGATTTCCACACTAGCCTCTCGAAGGGCTCAGGTAGGCGGGTAGTATTGTCCTCCCATAGATGCTAACATATAGGGTAAGAAGTTCTTCTTTATATTACTCACATGTTTCTCCTCTGAGGGCCTATTGGTTATAGTGGTTGATTTCCCTCTCCACCTTCCAATGAAGGTACCGAATGATTCCTTGGGGTTTTGCTTTAGTAGCTCTAGGTCCTTTCGCATGACCTCTAGTTCTTTATTATATTCTTATTGAGACATAAATTCATGAGATACATCTTTCTACCTACGAATTTTAGATTTTTCGAGAGACAAGAACCATCGGAGAGCACTTTCTTTCAAAGTATGTGAAACATTTGGGCCATTTCTCTTCTGAGGCACCAATAAGGGTCATGGATTTATTCTATCTATGTAGGTGTACAAATGGGGGCCCACTTCCCTCGAACTTCGACATCTTGAACTTTTTGGGATACCTGGACTTAGGGTAAGTAAACATGTGGATATAATCTGTAGACACCTTATTCTAGGACCCCCCCCCCCCCCCCCAAGTATCTCCTTAGGTCCCTAGCACCTCCGCATCTCACTACAACCCTCAGTCATACTCCGACTATCAATCTAGAGGACATCGGGAGCTCTGGGCCCCGTTTAACTCTAGTCAACTTCATTGTCAAAGAGAAAGCTCAATGGATCCTCGAAGGGCACTTAAACCCCATCCCAACGACCTGTCTTGTGCATGAAACGACATGACCATTCAGACAAACAATTTGTTTTCCTTCAAAAATTGATTCGGAGGCCACCGGGCGCTCTTAGGCTCCATTTGACCAAGTTCAACTCTTCATCTTGAACGAGACTGAATAAATCTTTAAAGGGTACTGAATACCCTTTGCAATGGTCCACCCCATGTGCAAATCATCCGTATTGTTCAGACGAACGACCCATTTTAACCGGGCACTTTCGGTCCCCGTTTGACAAAAATCAACCCTTCGAACCAAGAGAAGCTCTTTAGAACGTTAAAATTCCTTTCATAACCGTTCCAATGGTCCGCCTTGTGCGCGATTCTGACTTACAGTTTGGACGAATGATCAATTACCATCCAACAATCTCCCGTCCAAAGGACTGACATACATTTTCGAGCTCCATTTGACTTAAAGTGAACTCCTAGACCATGGAGTAGCCCAAATAACTCTTGAATGTATCTAAATTAACTTTTTAATAATATGCCCCATGCACGATTTGGATTTATGGATTGTGTTCTACGACCATTTTTCCGAAAATATATGCACGAGACTACCGATTGACAGGTCCATTTCCCTGCTAATCGGTAGTGGGTCTAAGGTCACCTACCAGTCGGTAGTCCTCCTACCATATATAAGGAGGGAATGAGCTCACTTCCAAGATACACCTCAGATTCATCAATATCAGTGATCTCTACAACATTCTTCTACAATCAGCGAAGTTTCCTTGTGTGAAATTCCTTTCCATCTTTCATTCCCATCATTTTCTTACTCAATTTGGCAAAAATCCCCTTCTCTCTCATCCACCATTCACCTCAATTTGCAAGGGGTCTCATCAAGGATCAAGATCAAGCCTCAAGTCTCCAAAGAAGGTCCAAACATCCTTATCTCTTTGAATTTCTTTATTTTTTCATTAGTTATATAAATTCTCAATTTAGCTTTTACTTTAGACCATACACATTAACATCTCATACTTTATTAGTTATATTGCACATACTTTATTTAAAAACCAAAGAAAAAGAGGGTTACACCTATAAATTCCAACGAAATTATTCACCATATTTTCTTACACTAAAATATCTTTTTATACACATACACATACACATATAACAAACTCCCATTTGAATCTATGGGATAAACCCCACCCATGGGTCGCATGCGAACTATGTGGACTTTGATGCCTTCATAGGCTACGTAGGCCTTTCAGGCTTAAACTCTACACTCGAGTCCAATTTTCCTATTTTTCTATTTTTGTCTTTTTCCTATTTCATCTATATATTATTCATATATATCATGATTATGATTCATACTTGCATCTTATCTAACAAATATTTCCATCCAAATATAATGATCAATATCTCGATAAGCTCATTCATCATATTTTCTAATTAATATTTTTGGAAAATTCCTTTAGATGATCTCACTCTATCCTTCCCATGATATGAGTCAAGCAATTTTGATCTCCATTTAAATATACACGCGCACACACTTTACGAAGAAATTAAGGAAAATAATAACACATACCCATGAGAGACCGAAAGGGCGGGATGGGTGCCTAACACCTTCCCATTCCGTAACTTAGTCCCCGAACCTCTGAACTATTGGTTTCGTAAGCCTCAATTTGTCTTTGATGTCGCTCTCTCGAGGTGGAGACATGTTCTTTTGCCTGTTTTGTGGAATATAGGTTGGCGACTCCATCTCTTTACATCACCCAAAATTGATGATGTTTGAAATTCTATTAAAAAAGGGCACGAGGCCTTCTTCCCTCACTCCAACTATGCATGTGCGGGTGACCAAAACACCCACGAGACAAAGGGAAAAGCCTCAGAGAGATGGCCACAGTGGCGACTCTACTGGGGAATGACTTAAGATTACTAGACTCTATTTGCATGGATGTTATCATTTTCTTCTTATGTGTGTATGCACCTACCTGTATGTTCTCTTTTCTCTCCTCTATTATTTCTTGCATATATTTACTCGTGTTTATGTCACCTCTCACTCACTTCTTATAGAAACTCTCCATGTACACTTCACACTAATTACACTTGAATATAAGTTCACTTATATCCACATGTTGCACACACCATTTAGAATATCCATGCTTAAGTGTCACTAGCACATACCTCCACTTACCACACTTGTATATACCCATGCTCACTCACACTTATCACACACCACTTTTAGTTTATCCATGCTTAGGTTCACTACCACACACTCACTTACATATATTCACACATCACTCACTCTCACATATCCATGCTTAGCGTAATCTTCATGCTGCATGCTAGATTTACTTTTCACGATGCTTGTACATCCTTCCCTATTAGTATAGTGCTCATCATGCCAAATAAAATACTCTCTCCATAATATACTAATCTAGAATCATGCATTTGGAACACTAAATCACCAAAGAGCATGGATATTACCAAATTATGTCCGATAACTGGGGGGTCACTTTGTGATGGGCACTGATCCGGCAGGTCGCAGTTAGCCTAAGTAATATGACTCTCACCCTTCATTAGCCAAGTACCTTCGACGTATATCAAACGGTTTTGCGACATCGTACCTCTTGATCTGAGTCATGATGGAAGGTATATAGTAGGGAACTCGTTCACGTACATCGAGAATATTAAACTCGCTCTCACACGTATTGTCCCCACGAGGTATATAGTGAAGAAATTCACGTACACTCAGGTGTATCAAATGGTTTGTCCACATGTACCAATTGCCCTTAAAAGAAATACGTGTATCGTGGAAGCCATGCCAAAGGAGGGAACCTTTCCCCTAACCCAAAAAAGGCATACCCTCGTATAGGGGTCAAACCGAGGGCACTCATATTTAGTTTGTCGATTATTACTCGAAACTCTGCAAAAATGATGGGTCAGCACGCTGTCCAATTTTTCACGCGATTTCGTCTTTTTAAAACGAGAACCCTCTCCATGAGTCTGGTGATGCGAATAAGAATGTGTCTCTAAAGTGTGTACTCTCTAGGCTCAAGTGCAAGCCTGTCGTGTTAGCAATAAACCCGATAAGTTGGGAGCGTCTCCACGGGGAAATAGGACGAGAAAATCGTGATGACGAAAGGACATACAATCAACCTAAATTCATCTCTAAAAAGAACGAAAAGATGATTAATTTGCGATTAATCCTACTAAGTAAAAGGAAAGTAGATTAAGACTATAGAACTAATGAATTAAGAAAGGATTTATAACTAAGAATGAAGTAATAAATATGAAGGGAAAAATAGGTCGGGAATACAATCCCTCAACCCTAGTGTGTTGCCAGTATAAACTTAATCGTAAATTTAAGTGATTAATCAGGCCCAGACTTTAGTACTCCCAAGCATTACATATATGAGGTTCAAGCCCACACCATACATAATCAGAGGATGAGTAAAGCGGTATCGCGATAGCTACACTCGCATTGCATTCTGAAGCTTCCCGGTTACCTCGAAGCAACCGAGATCCAAAGATCTACAGTGGTTGTGCCCACTATGTAATACGGTCTAATAAACCCTTAAGTTTAGAGGATTAATTTTATACACATGAAACTCTCACATCGGGTTGAGTTCATGAACCCCAACCCTAAAAAATCTAGCTGAACATATTGAAACTAACTATGCATAAATTAACTACGTTGCATGTGAAAGAAATCATGCTGAAAGTATACTGAAATATCCAAGGAAATATTAGAGAGAACGAAAATTGAATTAAAACTTGTAATCAAACTCGAAAATAATTTATCTTGAAACACCAAATCAAAGCTATGTTCCTAAGGTATTCTCCTCATTTTCTATCTATCAAAAACTATTCAGAACTGTCTTTTCTCAGTCAATACAAAGTTACAAATACATTTTAGAAGAGTTTGTAACACATTAGAACTCATTGGACCAATCAGTTTTTAAGAAGAATTTTGCGTCCCAAGCACCTCGAACCGATTTTCAGGTACCCCGAACCGGTTCTCCCCCAAACCATTTCACTCTATGGTTCGGAGAAATTTGCTGGAAATTCAACACTTAGAAATATTTTCATGTTTTCTTCCTTTCTTCTGTGGATTTTTCTTCAACTTCAAGGGGTCATAACTCCTTCATCTTAGCTCGGATTTGGGTGCTATTTTTTAAAATATTCTCGTTCTTCCATGATCTTCAACTTTCCAGTTGGCTCTTCCTCCGAGATCAGGCTACAAAATTACCAAATGGCCCTTGAACTTGCCTTCCTAGCCTTTTTTTCATTGTTTCAATTTCTCTTTCGCACCGCTTCCATAATTTACCTGTAAAACATATAAGAGAACACAAAACACGAAATACTTGCCAATGAAAGTTAGTATCATAATTACGAGTTAAACCCATATCAATTACACCACTCGGGTTCACATATTTATGCCCGATCAAATCCCCCTGACTTAGAACTTTGCGCGTCCCGAGCAATCTAAAAGAAAAGGAATAAGGTCACAACTCTTCTAAACACTTTATTGGTATAGAATACCTTTGTCGCGGGCAAGCGATTGCATTTAGCGTATGCAATAAGCCGTTAAACCCCTAGGTTACCCTAGTAGGACCAGTGTTATCTCGTGAAGGTTTGCAATGAATATACCCATAAAATTCGACTTAGACTCGATGAAAAATCAAAATACTTAAAAATTGTACAATTTAAACTTTCTGAAAAATAATCACCATAAATTCATATTCAAAAGAGTCTCAATTTGTCGTGAGTGTGTGCGAAGACGAAAATTAACCTCAAATTTCCACTAATTGATCATTACATTGCTTCCGAAAATTCATTTTGATTCAAATGCTCATGGGATGCTCTCACAAATGAATCGCTCGAATTATGGATATTCTCTCGGTATGCGTGTTTATAAAGAGTAAATTCATTTAAACAAAAATTCACGCATACTATTTTGAAAGGAAGGAAATATATGGTGAAACGATCCCTTCATCGGAATACGATTTTTGAAAAATGGGAACATTGCCTCTTTTACACACAATTAAATCTTTCTTATTTATCTTTTAGTGTCTTAGCTCTCCACGTGATAACTAATTTAGCATTCTGGACTCGGTAGGACCTTTCAGGTTAAAGGTGTATTGGGTAACGTGGAAATGGTTGGGAACTTCGGAATTGAAATTTTTTTCTTATGATGTCCCTTAGTGCTTTGTTTTGGGGGGAGGGGGGGTGGGGCTTTTGCTCATTTTCTATTCTTTTTCTTACGATTTTTGTTGAGCATTTTTCTATCAATTCTTTCTTTTTCCTTGCCCATTTTTATTGCACTATTTTGACTTACTTGATGACATTACCAATTTTCACAATTCCGGACTACTTGGGTTTTTAGGGTTACTAAACGAAAAGGAAAAATTTTATTCGGCTCAATTCGGTTATCAAAAGGATAATTTTTGACATCTTTTTATGGAGAATGTTTTTGGGTAACACACGACGGCCTACTTCATTGTCCGAATTACTTATTAATTTACCATATGCGTCTCGAGATTAATTTAATTTAGAGATTTTTAGCACGTTTTACAAGACAACATTCCATTTCCCATAACTGATCAAACAAGGGATTGAGACCATCAACGACTTATTTAAAATGCCGAATCTAAACTTTGAGTTAACTATTAACTCGGATTGATTTAAAAAAAACTCAAAAAGATCGATAGGCTCGAAATCTCACCGGGTTTTGTTAATCTCCACACTTATTTGTTAACTCGTCAATTTTTGCACAATTTTCATCTCTGGTCAATTTCGGCTTAGTGCAATTGAGATTTACAAATTTGAGACTTCAAATAGAATAAAGATGATATTTTTGAAAATTTTAAATTCCAATCTTTATTTATTTTGAAGAAAAATATTTTTGGTTTTTCAAAATTTTTCAATTTTTTTTAGAACATAATTTTGGGCATTTTGAAAAATTTACGAAGTTGTAGAAAAATGCACTTATCACCCCCCCCCCCTAACTTAGACTTTTGCATTGTCCTCAATCAAAATGTCTAAAATCTAAAGAAGACGAAAAAATGAGTGCACGCAATAAAACAAGCAAATAAAGAAAAATGCAGATTTTTCATTATATAGGCACTGGTTACAATGTTGAAATAAATAAAGAGATGCACACATCATAATCATGAGAATAAACAAGATCTTGACAACATGGGCTTAAGGTGCTGGAGGTGGGTGCGAGCTACCGGGCGCATTGGGATCATAGGGGTCATAGAAGTATGTAGGGAGAGGTGCGTTCGGACCCACTTGAAGGCGGTAGAGGTCAGCTTGTAGATCGCCATCATGCTAGTGTCATGCCAGTACGCGTCCCTATCCTCTCGGTACTAATTCATGAACCCATTAAAAGTGGACTCTAGGGAGGTTATACGATTTGCAAGGTCGTCATTTTTTGGCGTGTAGTCGGAATCCTCATCTTCATTATACTCTTCTTCGTCCCCCACATCCATCATTGGGGCGTCATATCCCTCCTCCCCCACACCCTCATCGAAATCCTCATCGAGAATAGGACGTTTGGGGTGGGATACCCTCATTTGGCGTTGACTACGGGTGGTATAAGTACCTCCAATTGGGTGGGGGAGTTTGACTTGCTTTTTCGGATCGTCCACCCCAGCATCAATCATAATTTCAGTGATAAGGCGGGAGTAGGGGAGTGCTGCTTTTCCCCACTCGTCATATGCTGCATCAAGGATCTCCGCATAGAAAAGGTGGTCCAAACTAATAGTGTTGTCAGGGTCGAGAAAATGATACAAAAAGTTGACGTGACGCAGCCTGACCACCGAATCGTTGGTGGTTTGGTGGATTGCTCCACATGCAATGAGGTGCGTGAATCGCACCGTGTCCGAAAGACCGCGTACCAAAAATGAATCACGCATCCATTCCTCCCTGGGTGCTATTCGGGCGACACATTCAGCTTTGGTGTGGGGGGAACCATTGGTAGGATACATGAAAGGCACGGGGAGGATAACCCCTTTTTCTCGCATTTTTCGCGCAATGATGGCCATGGAGAAAGGAATCTGAATGTCGTTAATATATGCCTCATGAAGAGTGGAGGATTTGTGCATGAGAGTATCGTAGAACTAGCGAATTTCGAATTTGAAGACTTTCTTGCTCGTAGGGGAGAGAAATGAACACCACCCCCAACGGTGGAAAAGGGTGGTGACTTCACCGGGCAGCTACTTTCAATTAACAAATCTCTCAATATGAATGGTGCGAGTGGCTGAGAAATAGCGTTCAGCACAATGACATTCTTGGATGGATCAAAATCCTCTCGCACCCTCATCATTGAGTATGGTTGTGTCGTCGTATTTTTTAGGACAGAAGTTTGCTTGGCGGGGGCGCGACATGGAGAGAGAGAGAGAGAGAGAGAGAGATGTGATATGGTATTGAAGAGAGAGTGAAATGAGGTGGTGAAAGTGTGAGAGATGGAGGGGGCATTGAGGGTGAATTTATAGGTGTGTGGGGATGACTTATGTTGGGAAATGGGAATAGGTATGGAGGGAGATGAATTTGGAGTTAAAAGAGGTAGGGGGAAGTTTTTAGGGGGGAAAATTCGTGGGAAAAAAGAATGGAGGGAAAGATGAGAAGAGAATGGATTTGGAAAAAAGGGGGTAAGAACCTGCTGAGACCCCCGAACCGGTTCGCACTGTACCCCGAATCGGTTCGCCCCCGAACCGATTCACCCTGCGGTTCAGGGGATCTTGCTATCTTGAAAACCTTGTTTCTCTCATCTCTCAAAATCTAAGTGCTCTCTCTTGCCTCAACACTTGTTTAAGGCCCCTTAAGATATCCTAGACCATCGAGTTCTCGAAAAATCCTTTACCACGCCCTTAAAATGCGTGCAAGATCTCTCAAAAAGTGTTCCATCTCAATCCCTATCATGAGATGTGCCTCCGAACTCGTAAATATCCTAACTCATACACTACTACTGTACACAAGAATTCACCCCATACACTTCGGGGGTACGACGACCTCTCAGTTTTAGGTCAATCTACCCGTAAACGGGGTCCAACAACCAAATGGTGTCGACTTCTTCCACACACGCCTCTAGATATGGCTTTAGGCGTTTCCCATTCACCTTGAACGTATTTCCCCTTTTTAAATCTTCTAATTCCACAACTTCGTGAAGGAATACATTCTTCACAACGAAATGGGCCAGTCCATCGAGATAGCAACTTTCCCAGAAATAGATGAAGCCGAGAGTTATAGAGAAGCACTTTTTGCCCGGGAAGAAGCACTTTGCGTCGAATAATCTTATTGTGGGAGAGTTTCATCTTTTCTTTGGAATTTTTTGTGTTCTCATACGCGTCATTGCGTATCTCTTCCAACTCATTTAATTAAAGCTTGTGAGCTTCACCGGCTTTATCCATGTCATAATTCACCTTCTTAATCGCCCAATACGCCTTGTGCTTTAATTCAATGGGAAAATGGCAAGGTTTGCCATACACAAAGCGAAATGGGGACATGCCGAGTGGATTTTTATATGAGGTACGATAGGCCCATAGTATATCATTCAATCGAAGTGACCAATCTTTCCGGTTGGGATTAAAGGTCTTCTCGAGGATCCGCTTGATTTCCCGATTTGCTAATTTGGCTTGCCCATTCGTCTATGGGTGATTGGTCGTTCCAACCTTGTGAACGATGACATACTTTCCCATGAGCTTCTCGAATGGCATGTTACAAAAGTGCATGCCATTATCAATAATTATCGCTTTCGGAGCATCGAAGCGGGAAAGTATGTGTTCCTGTAGGAACCTAATCACCACTTTGTTGTCATTTGTCTTGGTAGCTATGGCTTCCACCCATTTAGAAACGTTGTCTACTGCAACAAGGATGTATAGAAAACCAAAAGATGGGGGAAAAAGACCCATGAAGTCAATACCCCAGCAGTCAAAGATCTCAATAATAAGTATCGGGGATAATGGCATCATGTCTCGTTAGGTAATCTCTCCCATCCTTTAACACCTATCATAAGATTTGCACGAATTTCTCACATCCCGGAATATTCTGGGCCAATAGAGGCTGCTTTGAAGAATCTTAGCGGTCATCTTTTTTGTTGAAAAGTGACCTCCACAAGCTTTTGAATGACAAAATTGGATGACTTTCGATATCTCATCATCCGATACGCACCGTCAGATGATTTGGTCAGCGCAATATTTAAAAAGGAAGGGATCGTCATAGAAAAACATGCGCGACCAGGTAATGAACCTCTTCTTATCTTGCGGTGTCCACTCGGGAGGGATGGATCCCGTGATAAGATAATTCACTATATCCGCAAACCAGGGGAAAGAAGAGGTAACAAAGAGTTGCTCATCCAAAAAATATGCGTCTATGTGTATCGGATTGCTAGGTACGTCGGACGAAAGACGAGATAGATGATCGACGATGAAGTTTTCTACTCCTTTTTTATCTCTAATGGAGAGGTTACATTATTGTAGTAGTAAGATCCACCTAATGAGGCGCGGCTTTGTGTCTTTCTTTGCAAGGGGGTATTTTAAAGCCGCATGGTCGGTGAAACAAGTGAAGGGTGACCAAATGAGATAGGATCAAAATTTGTCTAGATAAAATACTATAGCTAGCAATTACTTCTTCGTAGTGGAGTAATTGAGTTGTGGTCCGATAATATTTCGGCTAGCGTAGTAGATGACATGATCCTTTTTAACCTTCCGTTGGCCCAAAACAACACCTGTTGCAAAATCACTTGCATCATACATGAGCTCGAATGGTAAGGGCCAATCCGGTGCTTGCATTATGGGAGCGAAAACAAGCATGCCTTTTGATTTTTCAAAAGAACTTTGGCATGCTTCATTCCAATCGAATGGGGTATCCTTCATAAGGAGGTTGCTTAAGGTCCTAGCGATGGCGCTAAAGTCCTTAATGAACCTTCGATAAAACCCTGCGTGGTCCAAGAAGGAGCGCACATCTTTGAGCAATTTTAGTGTGGATACATCGGCTATGACATCTATCTTAGCTCTATCAACTTCAATCCCTTGGGATGAAACTATGTGCCCAAGAACTATTCCCTCAGTGACCATAAAATGGCATTTCTCCCAATTTAGCACTAAGTTCTTCTCCACACATCGGGTAAGTACTTTTTCCAGATTCGCCAGACAAAGATCGAAAGAGGTGCCAAAAATGCTAAAGTAGGCCATGAACACTTAGAGTCCTCTCTCAATCATGTCACTAAATAGACTCAACATGCACCTTTGAAAGGTCATAGGTTCATTACACAAGCCGAATGGCATACTTTTGTAGGCAAATGTACCAAAGGGGCAAGTGAAGATCATTTTTTCCTGGTCAAGTATATCTACCTCAATTTGGTTATATTCGGAGTAACCATTAAGGAAGTAGTAGTAAGGGTGTCCCACTACTCTCTCAAGCATCTGATCAATAAATGGCAAGGGGAAGTGGTCTTTCTGAGTTCCTGCATTGAGTTTCCGTTAATCAATGCAAATGCGCCACCCGGTGGTGGAACTTTTGGGAACTAGCTCTCCCTTAGAATTTTCAATCACTGTCATGCCCGACTTCTTCAGGACAACTTGAATGGGGCTCAGCCACTTGCTATCCGAGATTTGATAGATAATCTCTGCATCCAATAAATTAATAATTTTGGTCCTCACCACTTCTTTCATATTGGGGATTTACCTTGTTTTCATTTCTCTCGAGGGCTTTGCATCCTCCTCGAGGTGGATCTTGTGGGTGAAAATCAAAGGACTTATCCCCTTCAAATAAGCAATACACCAACCAAAAGCACTTTGGTGCTTCCTTAGAATCTGTAATAGCTTACCCTCCTGCTCTTCGTCTAGGCTAGAGGAGACAACAACAGGAAATGTCTCGTCCTTTCTTAGATATGCATATTTAACATGGGAGGGTAGTTTCTTCAATTCGAGGGTTGGAAATTTATCGCTGGAGGGAACCATGTGTGCCTCCCTTAGTGGTAACTCCTCGAATCAAGAAACCCAACTTACATCTCTCGCTTCCTCGTCTAACGCTCTCTCAGTAAATAATTCTCTCAATTCCTCAACTTCCTTCTCAAATTCAGTATACGCCCCCTCACTCTCATGGCTCAACACTAAGCATGTCCCTAGGGCATCTCCACGATATTTTTTCTCAAAGTACTACTCTACGATCTCGTCGATTAAGCTCACCGCGTGAAGATCATCTTCTTCCCCTGTATATTGGGCTATATGGAAGATGTTAGTCTCTAAGGTCATATTATCAAAGGTGAGTTACATCTGCCCATTTTGAGTATTGATTATTTTGTTAGCCGTAGCTAAGAATGGGCGCCCGAGAATGATGGGAACATGATTTCTTGAGGCGAAGGAGGGCTCGATCTCCCAAATGAAAAAGTCTATCGGAAAGTAGAAAGTGTCAACTTGGACGATCACGTACTCAACTATACCTCTTGGGATCTTTACAGTTCAATCCACCAATTGGAGAGTGATCTATAACACCCCGTCCGCCCGGGGAGAGCGGAGCGGAGCACCACTATCGATAAAACTAACTAAATTCGCAAATGGCAAGGTATAGAGAATCTAAAATAATCCCACAATAATATAAATCTAATAATCTCAATACTCAAATTTAAATACAATAATTGTCTCTCGAAATAATAAACCTATCTATCTCGAAATAAAAATAAATCACCAAATGCTCTATATAACAAAAATAAATGCAAATCTTCCAAAAAATATTCTTTCGGAAATAATCCACACTAAAAATCATCCCAATTGGTCCATAGTGTCCCAATCCATGCTAACCTATCAACTAAAAGAAAATATGGGGAAGTACACAATACGACAGGAAATATGCTCAACAAATATATTAGCAACGAATAAAACGTAACAACACGAGTATGAATATTCAAATTTATCTCATAACAACACATCAATGGGTCACCAGGCATCACCCCATCTGCATATGCTTTATCAAGCCATAGCCCGGGAAGCAGGAATTTTGGCGGGTGCCCAATATCCGTGCCCTATTAAAATCTCATGACAACGTTCTCAACAATAATATAATGATGCCACATGAATCAAAATACTTCAACAATTATTTCGCCAGATTTCAAAGAATTTAACAATTCAAATATGAGTTCAATTAAACATGAAATCAACGGAATAAAATCGCGAGATTAAGGAGCATATTGTGTAAAATCTCGTATCTTAAAATCATTGCATGAATCGCCACATAAATTCAGCCTCAAAATCTGAGTGCACCATCATGTCCCTCTCACAAAAATAATCAAATCATGTTCTAGCCCCAACACGAGATAACCCCAAATAGTCATATTTTAAAACCTAGAAAAACCAGATCCAAAAATCATTCGAATCATGAGTTCGACTGCAGATTTGGATTCTAGACAAAAAATTGGGTCAGGTATGTTCTTTGAGTTTTTCTTAAATCTCATCCGAATGCACTCAAAAAGAAGATCCAACCATTTCAAATTGGTTTTTCTCATTCCACTCGTTTTTGCCTCTTTGGATTTTGTTTTTGGCCTCTCTTTTTCATCTCCCTTTCCTTATAATCACATTTAATATTCCTTATATAGTCTCTCTCTCAAACCCTAGCTTGGTGTATCAGAGCTTAGGTATACGATAACCCTCGGGTCTTGGACATTGAGTCTAGCATGCGAGTTAGATATATTTTCTTTGGAGATAGATAATTTTGAGGATGTGTTAAGCGTCGTGGTGAGGATGTTTAGAATTGATTTGAGAACTTTTGTGCGTGATTTTGGGAAATATAATCGAGTAGCATTTTATTTTGAGTGTTAGGTTTCGTCAAATTTCGAGGACGAAATTCCTTTTCAGGGGGGAAGTATATAATACTCCGTAATTTTGAGGGATTTATTTATAAATATGGTATATAATTTTAATATTATATTTATTTTTATTTCAAATGAATCGAATATTTAAATTCAAATTTAATTGGCTTTTGAACATTTTGTATTGGTTTAAATATGTAAAGTTGATAATTTTATATTAAGGGTAATATAGTAATATAGGTTAGCTTAGGCACCAAGCTAGGGTTTGAGAGAGAGACTATATAATTAATATTAAGGGTGATTATAAGGAAAGGGAGATGAAAAGGAGGAGCCAAAAATGAGTGGAATGAGAAGAGCCAATTTGGAATGTTTGGATCTTCTTTTTGAGTGCATTTGGATGAGATTTAAGAAAAACTCATAGCACACACCTGGCCCAATTTTTCGTCTAGAATCCAAATCTGCAATCGGACTGGCGATTTGATTAATTTTTGGATCTAATTTTTTTGGGTTTTAAAATAGGACTATTAGGGGTTATCTCGTGTTGGGGCTAGAACATGATTTGATTATTTTTGCGAGAGGAACATGATGGTTCGCTCAGATTTTGAGGCTGAATTTATGTGGCGATTCATGCAATGATTTTAAGGTATGGGGGTTTACACAATATGCTCCTTTAAATCTCGCGAGTTTATTCCGTTCATTTCATGTTTAATTGGACTCATGTTTGAATTGATAAATTCTTGGAAATCTAGAAAAATAATTGTTGAATTATTTTGATTCATGTGGTATTATTCATGTTGTTGATCACGTTGTCATGAGATTTTAATATGGCACAGAGGTTGGGCACCCGTAAAAATTCCTGCTTCCCGGGGCTATGACTTGATAAAGCATATGCAGATGGGGTGAGGCCTGGTGACCCATTGATGTATTGTTGAGAAATTTATTGATAAATGCTATTGAGATTTCCATTTGATTTTAATATTCGTACTCATATTGTTATGCTTTATTCATCACTAACATATATTTGTTGAGCATCTTTCCTATCGTATTGTGTACTTCCCCATATTTTCTTTTAGTGGCAGGCTAGCGCGGATTTAGGCACTATGAATTAATTGGAGATTTTTTTTAGTTTGGATATTTTGGGAAGAATATTCGAGAGAGAAGATTTGTATTTATTTTTGTTGTATAGAGCATTTGGTGATTTATTTTTATTTAGAGTTAGATAGTTGTATTATTTCGAGAGACTTTGTTGTATTGAATTTGAAGAATTGAGATTAGTGGTTTCGTTTATATTGTGGGATTTTTTAGATGCTCTAGACCTTGTTATTTGTGAATTTGATTAGTTTTATCGATAGTAGCGCTCCGTTCGCTCTCCCCGGGCGGGCGGGGTGTTACATAATCTTTGTGGGCTTGAGGTCGCCTAGATAAAGTTGCCTATATATGGTGTAAGGGAGGATATTGACACTGGATCCCAAGTCAAGGAAGGCTTTTTCAATTTTATTTTCTCCAATGATGTAGGAAATGGTGGGTGCACTGGGATCTTTGAATTTTGGCGGGAGATCATTAAGTATAATGGAGCTCACATTCTGTGCTAGAAATACATTTTTCTTTACCTTCAACCTCCTCTTCACTTTTAACAAGTCCTTGATGAATTTTGCATAAGCTGGAATCTGCTTAATGGCATGGAGGAAAGGTAAATTTAACTTTACTTGCTTTAGGACGTCTAGTACTTCATCACGGGGATTTCCTTGGTGGGAAGGAACTAGCCTTTGAGGAAATGGTGCAATGGAGGGTGGTTTCACTACTACCTCGGGCTCACTAATGACTTCTTTATCATTATTTTTCAATGGGACATCTTCGGCCTCTTTCGTGTCGTGAGAAATCTCCTTGTCTTTGGTTGCGTCCTGTGGAGGAGGTGATAAATCAACGACTCTCCCACTACGAAGAGTGGTCAAAGCTTGACATTTCTCCTGATGTGCTGTAGAGGTGGAGCTAACACTAGTTTGAACTTGGGGAGGTCTTTGGCCCTTGGTAGGAAACTTGCTCTTCTCTTGGATACTCAACTATGATTGCATCTTTGAAATAGTCGCACTTATGTCGTTGATCATGCGCTCATGTCTAGCAGTGGTTGCATTCTGGGCAGTGATAAATTGGTTTATCGTATCCTCGAGATTTCTCTGCGGTGGAGTGATATATGGACCTGGAGGTGGTGGTGCTCGCACATTGTAATACCCCGTATTTTTATGGCTTTTGAGTTTGGGCAATTATTAAATTTAAATTGAGTTTTATTTAATATTAATCCGAAAATTATTTTAAATATTTACTAGCGTGATGAGAGTTAATAATTATTGGGAATTTGTTGAATATTACTTAAGGGGTAAAGTAATATGTATAATCAAATTTATTAAAATTATCACAAGTGTATAATTAGACAATTGTGGAAATTAAATAAGGACGCGCCTGTGTCGCGTCGGGATTAAATTATTATTATTAAAACTAATTAAATTTTAAGTCACTCATATGGTCATTTCGAGTGCGCCAATGTGTCTGGAAGGGTCGAGATAGTCAAAATAAGGTACCCGGGGGTTTAGTTTGGATCTCGGGTTGTTTTTAAGCCTAATTGGCATCGCGGGAAGGTATTATAGACATTTTATATTTTTGGGTAATTAAACCCACGAATTTCCCAAGGATATATCAGCCATTAGGGGTTGTCTTTTAGGGTTATCAAACACAAAATCAAAGAACGACCATTAGAGAAGAAGGGGGAGAGCTTTCTAAGCAATCCAAGGCCAAGAACTCATCCGTTTGCACCGCCACCACCACCAAATCATAGATCGCACGACGAGGAACGCAACCATACCTTTTCATCCACAAAATCAGAACCTTAAATTCCAGGCAAGTATCTATCTTTCTTTGTTTTTAGTTAATGTTTCAATCATGTTAGTCTAGGGATGTTAAGAACATGTTTCATGGAAGAGTTTGATACCTTAGAAACTTCAAATCACATGTTGTAGAGGAACTAGATATATTCTGGACATTTCAATCACGTGTAGAGGATTAACCACGAATTTATATGGATTTAGAAGCAAGAAATCTGGAAAAAAAATTGAAGAATGGAAATTAAAAGAAAACTTAGGGTTCTTGAAGATTATGTAAACTTTACCCCATTAAATCGTTATCATTGATGAATTTGGACATATTTCAAGTAAAAAATCATGTAGTTAGGTACCAGTAGTATTGTTGTTTGGTAGATTGGGGATCGTTAATGGAGATTTGGTTGAGGTTGGAGAGGCAAACTAGTAACTTGACAATGGCAGAATTCTTCATAACTGCTTGATCGATCGATCGATCAAGAACATAGATCGATCGATGGTCGATCGATCGACCCCATTCCTCAATCGATTGATCCCTCCTGGAAAATTGCATATTTTTCTTCTTTTTGTTTAACTCGGTAAAAATGCGTATGAACCCTTGATTATTATTGTTAGAGCATAATGGGTTATAAAGAGGACCAGTAGGGTCTAGGTAGACTCCGTTGAGTGAAATATAGTGTAGGAAGAAATTTTGGGTTAACGGGGAGTTATTCACACACAAGAAATCATGTGTACGTTTCATGAAAGATCAAGACTCGTAGGGGAGTTAGACTAGAAGGTAAGTGCGAGTATGCCTACTGAAATTATACTTAGGGAGGTAGAATACTTTGATAGATGAGAAGTAAGTATGAAGTAAATTATATACGAGAATAAAAGTGATGAATCTGTTATGTGAGATAATCGAGTAAAATGTGCTATGAACGGATAATTATAATTATGGGTCATGGGCGCACCTAATTTAGAAAATGTGAAATACTTATATATATGACTGTGTGATTGTGTATATATTATGTATTTGTGTAAAAATCATACCCGAGCTACTTGCTATCACGGAGGCTTTCGCGTCGAAACAGTCTTATCTCGATTAGGCCTTTATGGTGGATAACGACTTGTACCCTAGAAGATAGTATCCTTGATACAAGCTATTTGAGTGATGGTCAGATGGTCCTAAGAGACGTGAGGGTATGTGCTGACCTCTTAGTGACTTGGAACTATACTTCGCCTCCAATTGTATGTGTTTTGTGTTAATATAGTTCGAGAGTGATTCCGAACTAATATATTCCTTAGTACGAGTGATACGAGGACTTGATAGCAGAGTATGCCAGCACCATAGATTTTATGTGGGGTGCTGATAGTATATATGTTATTTGAGTGACTAATATATGTATACTTAAATATGGAAACTTTCTACTGTGTAGAAGAGTAGTTAAGTAATGAATAAATACTCCATCTTTATTATAAGTGTTTTGGAATTTTGGTCGCAATACTGAGTATTCTAAGTAATATAAAATATATGAGAGAGTTTAATTTTCAGAAATTAATTATCTTAGCCATAGTATGTCTTGGGATGAACCGTATGGGAGAGTTAAGTTAAAATAAACTTCTAAGGTTAACAGTACGGTAGGCGTGCATACTAGATGAGAGGTGAGAATTCTCAAAAGAGTGTCGCACACTAACATGGTTGTTACATTAGCCGGTAAGCATTTTAAATACTTGCTAAACTGTTTTACACTTGGGCTCTGACCCATTTCCTGTTATTTCTTTTCTCTTGTATATATATGTATATATATTACAGGTGCCCAGCCACAGGGGCGTCATGATTAGATTATTTAGACCGGATGTGCTGTAGCTTATGTGGGAGTTGCAGGACCTTGCTTTAGACAACCTCTTTATTGATTCTTCTCTTATTTTAGTTCTTCTTAGATAGGGCACGTGCCGCCCGTTTCTCTCTTCAGTTCAGGATTTGTCAAATATTTATGTTCTTTTATTTTCAGTATTCGGTATTCTTTGGGATTTAATTCTTGTTAGAATGATTCATTTGTAGTTTTTAAAATTGGTATTGGTTTATCAGAATGGTTAAATTCTTGTGTGTTAATTACCATCCGTAACATTTATGTGATTCTTAACTGTTGATCACTAAAAAGGTTTTCATATTGGAATTTAATAAAATGGAAATAAGGTTTAAATTTGTTTTGACACTTAGCTTAATTATTTAGGGTGTTTAAACTGGAAATTTTATTTTACGACAGTGATGCTAAGAATGAGCCAACCGTTCACCTTGATTTTAATTTAATAAAGGACTGATCACACGGTGTTTAATTAGGCGGGGTGTAACAGGTGGTATCAGAGCATCAGGTTCTAATGTCCTTTAGGATCTGTATGGCTTATTTCACTTCCAGCTTATCGTATTTGATATAAATCCCTATTTTTAGGACTGTTGTATTCTTCTATTTACGCTTATGTCTTCAGCTATTTGAGATTTGTTAATAACTGTAGACTAATATATTTCCTTCTCATTTTAGATGCCTATGAGACGCGCTCCCCGAGATAAGAATGCCCAGTCCGAGTAGCCAGTAGCTCTGGCTTAGGGAATAATGAACGTAACTGAGGTATCTGCTATTGTTGCTCACACGATAAATGCCGCATTAGCGGTAGTGCAGCAGGCTCCATCCCGGATTCAGGCAGTGGCTCCAGTACCAACAAAGCTTCCATTTGTATGGGAGCGGGTTAGGGATGCCTTCTAGAAGGCGCATCCCCTGGAGTTCTCAGGTAGTTCGGACATCGTAGTCACCATCCAATGGAAGAAGGATATCTATAGGTATCTGCGCATGTATGAGTGCATTGACGTGCATAGACAGCTTTTGGCTTCCTTCAAGCTAATGGGGGGCGTTTTACAGTTGTGGGAGTCCACCACCACCTTGGAGGAGAGGGACAACATCACAATTTAGTCAATCTGGGGGCAGTTTGACCGCAAGTACTTCCCATCCGCCGTGCAGACTGAGATGAGGAAGAAATTACTGAATCTTAAATAGGAGAGTGTGGCCATTTCTGAGTACGAGGAGGAGTTTACTAGACTTCTCACTATAGTGCCAAATGAGGCACCCACTGAGGAGAAGAAGATACTGTTATTTATAGATGGATTAGCCTAGAGGATCCATCAGCACATCATAAGCAATCTATCATTCAGTACCTACACTGATGTACTCAACGCTCCTTTGTTACACTATCAGGATCACCGCTTCCATCTGCAGGGGAGAAAACGAGCAGGGGAGTCCAGCCAGCAGGGTAGGACAGGGGGCAATAGTATTGGTGGGGAACCAGCAGCCCAGGGGAAGACCCGTCAAAGTGAGCAGAGTTCCCATCAAAGGGACCCTGCCAAGAGATATTTAGGCAAGGCCGGTAGGTCCAGTCTAATCAGCATGGCCAATAGGGCTAACACCGTCAGCAATAGGACCAGCAAGGCCAACAACATTTTCAACTGGGTTAGCAGGGCCAGTGGTGAGGTGGTAACGACCAACAGGGTTGTGTTCAGAAAGGGCAAAGGGGAGGTAACTTTAGGGGAAGATGTTTCGGATGTGGAAAGAATGGCCATAGGCGCCAGGATTGCCCAGAGGGGGATAGAGCCCCACAGCAGTAGGATGCCCGTAATGAGCCACAGAGGTCACTCTTTCCAGCTGCCCTCCCAGCGCCAACTCAGGTGCCAGCCTTACTCACCATCCCAGCAGCTCCAATTCAGCAGGGGCAATGCAGTACGGACGTATCTATAATGTCCACAAGGTAGCAGCACCTCAGGCACCGCCCGCGATTGAGGGTACTTTCCTATCTATGGCACTATGGGTCGGGTTTTATTTGATACTGGGGCATCGCACTATTTTATAGCTACTCATTTTTCACGGGCCTTAGGATTATTAGACACGATAGAGAGCACTGTGACATGCGTAGACTCACCACTGAGGAATGGGTATTTGATTTTCTTTATAGGTCGGGGTGTAGGGATAGAGATTGGTAGATTGATTTTATCGGCATAAATGTTAGTCTTAGCGATGCATGAATACGATGTTATTATTGGCATGGATTGGCTCGTCGCATACAGAGCCATGATAGATTGTTTCGGTAGGAGCATTATTTTTGCCATTCGGGGGCAAGAGATGTTTTTGGTGGCGATGCCTCGCCCAGAGGGAGGATCTTCCACCCGTTTGTCCTACATAGAGGAGGATACCTCTAAGGATATTGTGATTCCCCTGGATTCGATTCCACTTATTTGTGAGTATTCGGATCTATTCCAGGAAATACCGGGCCTATCCGCCAGTTGAGAGATAGATTTCATCATAGACTTGATGCCGGGCACTCGACCGATAGCACGTGCACCATACCCTATGGCTCCAGTGGAGATGAGGGAGTTACGGGACCAAATAGAGTAGTTGTTAGGTCAGGGCTTCATTCGTAGGAGCACCTCACCTCGGGGCGCTCCAATGTTTTTTATGAAGAACAGAGATGATTCGCTGAGGTTATGTGTTGATTACCGTGAGTTGAACAAGGTCACGATACGAAATAAATACTCGTTGCCCCAAATCGATGTCCTGTTAGACCAGCTGAGAGGAGCAACCTTCTTTTTGAAGATAGATTTGAGATCAGGATATCATCAGCTACGAATTAGGGAGTAAGATGTGTCGAAGACTGCTTTCTTGATGAGATATGGGTCCTATGAGTTCAGAGTCATGCCATTTGGGCTGACAAATGCTCTAGCCGTATTAATGGACTTGATGAATCGAGTGTTCAGAGAGTTCTTAGATCAGTTTATCATCGTCTTCATAGATGACATCCTGATATATTCACACACTGAGGAGGAGCATGTCGAGCACTTGAAGCAGGTTCTTTAGAGTCTACGAGAGCATCAGTTATATGCTAAGTATGAGAAGTACGGATTCTAGTTACGGGAGGTACAGTTTTGGGGGCATGTTGTGTCGAAATTGGGAATATCGGTTGACCCGAGCAAAGTGTTGACAGTGAGTGAGTGGATACAGCCCACGACACAGATAGAAGTGCGTAGTTTTTGGGGATTTGCTGAGTACTACAGGAGATTCACTCGAGACTTTTCAAAAATTGTGGGTCCATTGATGAATCTAACTCGCAAGGGAGTACCGTATGTTTGGGACGATGCTTGCCAATTAGCTTTCGATGAGCTGAAGGATAAGTTGACTTCGGCGCCAGTTCTTGCTTTGCCCAAGTCGGGAGTGGAGTATCTGGTGTACACTGACGCCTCTTTACGGGGACTAGGGGGAGTACTTTAACAAGAGGAGAATGCTATAGCTTTTGCCTCCCGCAATCTTAAGCCTTACAAAAGGAATTACCCCACCCACGACCTAGAGCTAGCAGCAGCCATTTTTGAATTGAGAATTTGGAGAGATTACTTGTTGGGGGAGAAGTTTCTCTTGTTCACAGACAAGAAGTCACTGCAGTACTTGTTCACTCAGCGAGAGTTGAACATGCATCAGCGCAGATGGTTGGAATTTGTGAAAGACTACCAGTTCGAGATACAGTAACATTCGGGAAAGAATAATGTGGTTGCTGATGCGTTAAGTCGTAGACTGGTAGGCGACGTAGCGTACATATGGAAAGTGAAGTGGATAGAGCTAGGTCACCAGGACGCGGTAGCCCATTCCTTTATATATGTCATGTCAGTCACGATCGAGATTGTTATGAGGTGAAACAGGTACAAACAGCGGATATGTTTTGTCAGGAGCAGATTGTACAGCTCTTAGCTGAGGGTACTGAGTTCTATTCGGTAAGTTCTGATGGGGTTTTGAGGTTTAATAGGAGATTGGTGGTCCTAGAAGGAGAAGACTTATATCATGCAGTGATGACACAGTCTCATGGGTCCAGATTTGTGGTACATCCCGGAGGGGATAAGATTTACCAAGACATGAGGCGACAGTACTGGTGGAGTGGGATGAAGAAGGAAATTGTTGAGTTCTTTTCCAAGTGTTCTATCAGCCAGATGGTAAAGGTAGACCATCAGAGACCGTCAGGGTTACTTCATCCATTAGAGATACTTACATGGAAGTGGGAGAGTATCTCTATGGACTTCATTATTAGGCTATCTACATCACAGTGAGGTCACGACTCCATATGGGTTATAGTGGATCGATTGACCAAGGTAGCTCATTTCCTACCAGTACGGACAGATTATACCACGGGCTAGTATGCACAGTTATTCATTGTCGATATTATTAGGCTACATGGGGTGCCCTTGGATATTGTGTCTGATAGAAACAAGATTTTTATGTCGCACTTCTGGGAGGCCATGGGTACAGAGTTGAGATCGAGTACAGCTTATCACCCACAGACGAATAGACAAACAGAGCGTACCAATCAGATGCTGGAAGATATGCTACGCAAGTATGTCCTTGATTTTGGAGGAAGTTGAGAGTCATATCTTCCACTGGTGGATTTCGCTTATAATAACTCTTACCAGTTCATGATCGGCATGGCCTCATTTGAGGCATTGTATGTCAAGCCTTGTCATTCTCCAGCTTCTTGGCTAGAGGTGGGGGACAACAAGTTTCTCAAACCAGAGGTGATTCAGGAAACTTCAGCTAGGATAGATCTTATCAAGAGTCGCATTCGGGTAGCCCAGGATAGGCAGAAAAGCTACGTCGATGCAAAATGGTTTTTTTGAGAGTTTAGCATGGGGGGCCAAGTATTACTGTATGTGTCTCCTATGAGAGGAGTGATGAGGTTTGGGAAGAAGGGGAAGTTGGATCCGAGGTACGTGGGATAACTTCCCATTATCGAGAGGATTAGGCCGGTGGCATACAGATTGGAGTTGCCAGAACACTTGCACCCCATTCATGATGTATTCCACATTTCATCATTGAGACGATACCTCCGGAATGATATGGCCCACACCCACATCGCGATAAGGGAGATTGACTTACATCCCGATAGCTCTTACAAGGAGAGACCAGTGTCTATCCTAGACCATAGCGAGAGGAAATTAAGGTTGAAGGTAGTTCCACTTGTACGGGTCCAGTGGGAGAATCATAATGTAGAGGAATCCACTTGGGAGCGCGAGGTAGATATGCGTGAGAGATACCCAGATTGATTCTTACCAGGTATGCCTTATTTTATTAATTTCAGGATGAAATTCCTTTATTGGGGGGAAGTATGTAATACCCCATATTTTTATGGCTTTTAAGTTTGGGGATTTATTAAATTTAAATTGAGTTATTTATTTAATATTAATCCAAAAAATATTTTAAATATTAACTAGCGTGATGAGAGTTAGAAATTACTGGGAATTTGTTGAATATTACTTAAGGGGTAAAGTAATATGTATTATCTAATTTACTAAAATTATCATGATTGTATAATTTGACAATTATGGAAATTAAATCGGGGTGCGCCTGTGTCGTGTCGTGATTAAATTATTATTATTTAAAGTGATTAAATTATAAGTCACCCGTATGGTCATCTTGAGTCCGCTAATGTGTCCGGAAGGGTTGAGATAGTCAAAATAATGTACCCGGGGGTTTAGTTTAGGTCCTGGGGTGTTTTTAAGCCTAATTGGCATCCGGGGAGGGTATTATAGACATTTTATATTTTTGGGTAATTAAACCCACAAATTTTCTAAGGATATATCAGCCTTTAGGGGTTCTCTTTTAGGGTTATCAAACATAAAATCAAAGAACGACCATTAGAGAAGAATGGGGAGATCTTTCCAAGCAATCCAAGGCCAGGAACTCATCCGTTTGCACCGCCACCACCACCAAATCGTAGATCGTACGACGAGGAACGCAACCATACCTTTTCATCCACAAAATCAGAACCTTAAATTCCATGCAAGAATCTATCTTACTTTATTTATAGTTAATGTTTAATCATGTTAGTCTAGGGATGTCAAGAACATGTTTCATGGAAGAATTTGTTATCATAGGGACTTCAAATCACATGCTGTGGAGGAAGTAGATATATTCTGGACATCTCAATCACATGTAGAGGATTAACCACGAATTTGTATGGATTTAAAAGCAAGAAATCTGGAAAAAAAATTGAAGAATGGAAATTAAAAGAAAATTTAGGGTTCTTGAAGATTATGTAAACTTTACCCCATTAATTCGTTATCGTTGATGAATTTAGACATATTTCACATAGAAAATCACGTAGTTAGGTATATAGTACCAGTATTATTGTTGTTTGGGAGATTGGTAATCGTTAATGGTGATTCGATTGAGGTTGGAGAGGCAAACCCGTAACTTGACAATGGCAGAATTCGTCATAACTGCTTGATAGATCGATTAATCAAGAACATCGATCTATCGATGGTCGATCGATCGACCCCATTCCTCGATCGATCGATCCCTCCTAGAAAACTACATATTTTTCTTCTTTTTGTTTAATTTGGTAAAAATGCGTATGAACCCTTGATTATTATTATTAGAGCATAATGGGTTATAAAGAGGACCAGTAGGGTCTAGGTATACACCGCTGAGTGAAATTTAATATAGGAAGAAATTTTGGGTTAACGGGGAGTAATTCACACACAAGAAATCATGCATACGTTTCATAAAAGATCGAGACTCGTAGGGGAGTTAGACCAGAAGGTAAGTGCAAGTATGCCTACTAAAATTATACTTAGGGAGTAGAATACATCGAGGTATGAGAAGTAAGTATGAAGTAAATTATATATGAGAATAAAAGTGACGAATTCGTTATGTGAGATAATCGAGTAAAATGTGCTAAGAACGGATAATTCTAATTATGAGTCATGGGCGCACCTAATTTAGAAAATGTGAAATATTTATATATATGACTGTGTGATTGTGCATATATTATGTATCTGTGTAAAAATCATACCCGAGCTACTTGCTATCACGGAGGTTTCCGCATAGGGACAGTTTTATCTCGATTGGGCCCTTATCGGGGATAACGACTTATACCCTAGAAGATAGTATCGTTGATACAGGCTATTTGAGTGATGGTCAGATGGTCCTAAGAGACGTGAGGGTATGTGCTGACCTCTTAGTAACTTGGAACTATACTTCGCCTCCAATTGTATGTGCTTTGTGTTAATACAGTTCGAAAGTGATTCTGAACTAGTGTTTCCCTTAGTACGAGTGATACGAGGACTTGATAGCAGTGTATGCCAACACCATAGATTTTATGTGGGGTACCGATAGTATATGTGTTATTTGAGTGACTAATATATGTATACTTAAATATGGGAACTTTCTACTGTGTAGAAGAGTAGTTAAGTAATGAATAAATACTCCAACTTTATTATAAGTGTTTGGGAATTTTAGTCACAATACTGAGTATTCTAAGTAATATAAAATATATGAGAGAGTTTAATTTTTAAAAATTAATTATCTTGGCCATAGTATTTTCTTGGGATGAACCGTTTGGGAGAGTTAAGTTAAAATAAACTTCTGAGGTTAATAGTACGGTAGGCGTGCACACTAGATGAGAGGTGAGAATTCTTAAGAGAGTGTCGCACACTAACATGGTTGTTACATTAGCCGGTAAGCATTTTAAATACTTGCTAGACTATTCTTAAACTGTTTTACACTCGGGCTCTGACCCGTTTCCTGTTATTTTTTTTCTCTTGTATATATATTACAGGTGCCCAGCCACAGGGGCGTTATGCTTAAATTCTTTGGACCGGACGTGCTGCAGCTTATGTGGGAGTTGCATGCCCTTGCTTTAGACAACCTATTTGTTGATTCTGCTCTTATTTTAGTTCTGCTTATATATGGCATGTGTCGCCCGTTTCTCTATTCAGTTCAGGATTTGTCAGAGATTTATTTTCTTTTATTTTCAGTATTCTATATTCTTTGGGATTTAATTCTTGTCAGAATGATTCATTTATAGTTTTTAAACTTGGTATTGGTTTATTAGAATGGTTAAATTCTTTTGTGTTAATTGTCATCCGTAAAATTTATGCGATTCTTAACTATTGATTATTAAAAAGGTTTTCATATTGGAATTTAATAAAATGGAAATAAGGTTTAAATTGTTTTGACACTTAGCTTATTTATTTAGGGTGTTTAAACTGGAAATTTTACTTTACGAAAGTGATGCTAAGAATGAGCCAACCGTTCACCTTGATTTTAATTTAATATAGGACTGATCACCCGGTGTTTAATTAGGCGGGGTGTCACACACATGTCCTTGCATGTGTGTTTCTTATTGAAAGTGTGATGGTGGGGGAGGGGCAACATGTGAATTAGGATTCATTGCAGCATTTTGTTGTCCATATCTAAAACCAGGATGGTTTTTCCATGAAGGTTTGTAAGAATTCCCGTCCGGTGCACCGAAATTACCCTTAAATCCTCCTATACCACTCACTTGCTCTTAAAGCATAACTTTATAAGCGAGTATCGTCGAGCATTCCTCTGTTGAATGTCCCGCATCACAAATAGCACTCACCCTCTCAATGGGGTTCGGGATAGATCCAGTTGGTCCTCTTGGACATATCTCGAGTACTTCTAGCATTCCTTTCTCAAGTAGATCGAGTTGGCTGGTCATTATAGCATCCTTTTTGACGTGAAATAGGCCGGTCATCGATGGAGTGGTCGTCGTTTGGCACGTTCAATTATGATCACTAGGGTCAGATGTATCCCATGCTTGGGTAGTCTCGGCGACATACCTCAGGTGAAGCTCAGCGTCGTTGGCGTCTAGGTCGACAAATGGACCATCACACATAGTTTCAACGAGTTATTTGGAATTTATATTCAGCCCATTATCGAAGAAGGAAATGATTTGCAATTTATCAAATCCATGATGACGGCACAAAGTGATTAACTCGTTAAAATGCTCGTAACATCGATCAAACGACTCATTTTCTAATTGTCGGAAGGTTTGAATTTGAGCCTTGATGGAGTTCGTTCGATGAGGGGGAAAGAATTTCTTGAGGAATTTAGAATGCAACCCGTTCCATGATGCAATCGAGTTTGGAGGTAAAGACCATAGCCAGGTCTTAGCCTTGTCCTTTAGCAAGAATGGGAAGAGTTTGAGGCGGATCACATCTTTTGTGAAAGTTTGATCGCTGAGGGTTTCGTACGTCTCCTCAAATTCACGGATGTGGAGATATGGCTTTTCTGACTCCATTCCATGGTAGTTGGGAAGTATCTGGATCATCCCATTCCTAAAGCGAAATTGCCCTTCATTATATGGGAGTAAAATGCGTTCTGGAGTCACTGTTCGCTCGAGATATAAGATTTCTCTCAAAGGGCGGTACGGGGCCTCTTCCTCACCTGCGGCTACACTACTGTGTTGTGACATGTGTCTCTCACTTGATGATTTTGTATCCTCACTTGGTATGCTCGGAGCGTGCTCTGAAGAGTGTCCTAAGAGGGGTGTCGGAGTGTTACTTGCAATTGAGTGTGTAGGCATGGGATATGGAACCCAGAATTGTGGAGCGTTTGGAGTGTGAGGTCTATCGGGGTCGTACTCAACTATTGGGGTTTCGTGAATGGTGGTTGGAGTATTTTGGGGAGTTAGAGTGAGTTCAGGATTTTGCATTAACAGGATTTTGAGAGATGAAGTATCTTTTTGTGCTTTTTGATTTTTTTTATTTTGATTTTTTTTTATCAAAGTTTTAGATTAACAGAATCTCACCTACGTCTACCTAAATCCCCGGCGACGGTGACAATAACATGACGCGACTAAGAATGTGTTTCTAAAGTGCGTACTCTCTAGGTTCAAGTGCAAACCTGTCGCGTTAGTAATAATCCCGGTAAGTCAGGATCATCTCCATAGGAAAATAGGACGAGAAAATCATGACGACGGAAGGACATATGGTCAACCTAAATTCAACTCTAAAAAGAACGAAAAGATGATTGATTTGCGAATAACCCTACTAAGTAAAAGGAAACTAGATTAAGACTATGGAACTAACGAATTAAGCAAGGATTTATAACTAAGAATGAAGTAATAAAAATGAAGGGAAAAATAGGCCGGGAATACAATCCCTCAACCCTAGTGTGTTTCCAGTATAAACTTAATCGTAAATTTAAGTGATTAACCAAGCCCAGACTTTAGTACTCCCAAGCATTACATATATGAGGTTCAAGCCCGCACCATACATAATCAGAGGACGAGTAAATAGGTATCACGATAGCTACACTCGCATTGCATTCTGAAGCATCCTGGTTACCCGGAAGAAATCGAGATCCAAAAATCTACAACGGTTGTGCTCACTACGCAATACGGTCTAATAAACCCTTAAGTTTAGAGGATTAATTTTATACACATGCAACTCTCACATCGGGTTGAGTTCATGCACCCCAACCCTAAAAAATCTAGCTGGACATATTGAACCTAACTATGCATAAATTAACTACGTTGCATGTGAAAGAAATCATGATGAAAGTATACTGAAACATGTAAGGAAATATTAGAGAGAATGAAAATTGAATTAAAACTTGCAATCAAACCCGAAAATAATTGATCTTGAAACACCAAATCAAAGTTATGTTCCTAGGATATTCTCCTCATTTTCTCTTTATCAAAAACTATTCAGAATTGTCTTTTCTCAGGTTAATACAAAGTTACAAATACATTTTAGAAGAGTTTGTAACACATTAGAACTCTTTGGACCAATCAGCTTTTAAGAAGAATTTTGTGTCCCAGGCACCTCGAACCGGTTCAAAGGTACCCCGAACCGGTTCGCCCCCGAACCGGTTCACTCTGTGGTTCGGGAAAATTTGCTGGAAATTCAATACTTAGAAATATTTTCATGTTTTCTTCCTTTCTTCTGTGAATTTTTCTTCAACTTCAAGGGGTCATAACTCCTTCACCTTAGCTCGAATTTGGGTGCCATTTTTTTCCAATATTCTCATTGTTCCATGATCTTCAACTTTCCAGTTGGTTCTCCCTTCGGGATCAGGCTGCAGAATTACTAAATGGCCCTTGAACTTGCCTTCCTAGCCTTTCTTTCATTGTTTCGATTTCTCTTTCGCATCGCTTGCATAATTTACCTATAAAACACATAAGAGAACACAAAACACGAAATACTTGCCAACGAAGGTTAGTAGCATAATTACGAGTTAAATCCATATCAATTGTACCACTCGGGTTCACAAAGGTACCGAAATTAAGGGGATATATATACAATATTTATGCCCGATCACCTGGCAACAAGTCAAACGGTGTTTGACATATTTTCCCAGCCCTATTTTCCCAGGCTCGATTCCCGTCCGACATTTCTTTTACATTTAGGTAAGCCTAATACAAGTGAAAACATAATAATAATAATAATAATAATAATAATAATAATAATAATAATAATAATAATAATAATAATAATAATAATAATAATAATAATAATAATAATAATAATAATAATAATAATAATAATAATAATAATAATAATAAGAAGAAGAAGAAGAAGAAGAAGAAGAAGAAGAAGAAGAAGAAGAAGAAGAAGAACAACAACAACAACAACAACAACAACAACAATAACCATGCAGAGACTCTTCTCTCGTTTTCCCTTTTTCCTTACCAAAAGTGTCAAAAAGATTTTTCCCCTCTTATCAAAATACAAAAAACATTTTGTCTTCTTATTTTCAAAAAACATCAAAAACATTTCCCTCCTTTTTCAATAATAAATTTTTCTCCCTCCTCTCTTTCAAAAACAAAATAGGATCATTTTTCCTTCTCAGACCAATCGCATACTCGACCTTTGGCCTAGCACCCTATTGGCTTCGATCTTCCGTCAAACCGCCCCAAAGCTCCATCAGTTCTTTTGCTACTTCATCCGAGTCCAAAATCCACTCTCATCCACTCTCTATGAAGAACGTATACCAAGTACCGAATGCGCAGCCTAATTTGATGACGGACCTAGTCCAACTTACTGCCAAGATTGAAAACCTTCAAATTGAGGTTCATGAGATGTAGCAAAATCAGGTCCCTGCCCCCAAAGATCCCGAGGTCCTTTTCCCTCGCGCTATGGGTCCGTTCTCACCTAAGCCTATTTGGGTCCCGAAAGAGAATTAGCACGCTCCACGTGCCCCTCCTTCCAATGGGCCACTGCCACCCCAGCTCCTATGTCGAATCTTGTCCATCCAGGGGCTAACTTACCAGTGACCGTAGATCCGAAGGAAGAAGAGTTGATCAAGGTCAAGGAGGACCTTAAGCCAATGACCAAAAAGTTTGATGAAGTTCGAATCTCTGAGAACTACATGGATTACACCCATATGTCACCCTAGCCTAAAGCAAGGCTATCGAAAAAGTTCAAGATGCCCAACATTGAGAAGTTTGGGGGTAGCTGGCCCCCAATTGTCCATCTCTGAAGTTACCACCGAGCCATGACTCTCCTAGGTGCCTTCGAGGAAATAATGGCCCAGATGTTCCAACAAACATTGAAGCAAAGCGCTCTTCGTTGGCTCTTATCCCTTGAAGAATCCAGAATTCGCAGTTGGGAGGATGTTGCCCGTGAATTCATGTTGCAGTACAAGTATAACGAGGAGTTGGAGGTTACCCGTCGTGATTTATAACTTCTCAAGAAGAATCCCAGGAAAAATGTCATAATTTCATAGCAAGATGGAGAGAGAAAGCAGCCACCATAACCAACAGGCCTTCCAAAGAGGAGCAAGTAGGTATTATGAAGAAAAACTTCTTATCCCATGTCCGAGCAATGATGGGAGGACAGTATTACCACCATTTTCGAGCCCTCCGAGAAGCATGAGTAGAGATTGAAGAAAGTCTCGCCAAGATAGAAGCTGAGCTAAAGAAAGTATATGGATAGTTCACTCCCTAAAAATATGAAAATCCTGCCAATACCATAGTTTCAACCATCAAGAACATCCCTCAGCCTACCACTTCCTAGGCACTAGAAAGTCGCCCTAACCTAGTCAGAAAGGAATACACTGAGCTTCATGCTCCCCATTCCAAAGTCTACTGAGTCCTTTTGAGCCAAAATCTTATCAAGCCATTGGACCCTCATCCATTACCAAACCCATTTCAAACCCACTGTCCATTATGATTTCCATCAAACTGCCGACCATACCACCGATAAGTGCTTGCATCTTCAAAATGTAATCCAAAGTTTAATTGAACGGGGAGTTATCACCCCACCAGCCAATCCTAAACCCAATACTACTCACAATCCACTTCCAAACCATACAAATGATATCTTCCTAGAAGAAGACCCATAATTTGACCCATCTACGCAGATTGTATGTAGTAAATCACTCAGCATACACGTATATTCACCCAAACCCCTTAAAGTTTCCCCATATTTTCTCCCACACCCTACTTATTTTGTCGATAAGGCCCTATCACTTTCTAAAAGAACATGTATTATAATCCGTACCCGGTCCGAAATGAATGATATGGAATTTCCACTGGTACTAAACTGGCTCCTAGAGTTTGGGCTGAAATTTCCCTCAGAAATGACCATTAACTACAAAAAATTCAGCACACTGTTCATAGAAGCCCGAAAGTGGGCTCACGAGTCAAATAATTGGGAAGTACCCGTTGATAAAGTCAACTTAGATGATGTTGTCCAGATTATAGCAGACTTATTCCAACTAACTGGTGAAATTTACAGTATGTTCAAGCTACTCGATGCTTTGAAATTACAACGGTGCTTGGTCCCTTTGCTTTCGCATCTCCCCATTAAGTGGGAGGATCTATACGAAGAGGTCGTTGAGGTTCTAGAATGCACTGACTTTTCATAAAAGGATGACATAGTTGCCACGGGATGGGGGGCGAATTCGATAGATCAGATGAAGAGAAAATCCCAAAAAATACTAGTCCGGTGACCAATATATGTGGAATAATATCATTTGAAGATCTGCTAAGAGAGATCAAGAAAGTGGACGAATAGCCTGAGATAAATGAAGAAACAAGGTTTCTATTTTTCCCCTCTCCTGTGAATAATATGACTAGATCTTGACGGAATTACCAGATTATGATCCCTCAATCAGTAACGATGGATAGAGAAAATGTGTCTAGAAACTCCTTATGCCGAATATGACCCTTGAGGAGAGCAAGATCCTCAATCAGTTGAAGAAAACTTGGGATAACATTAATCTGTGGGGAGTCTTTATTTCTTCCCAACTGCATAAAAATTCCTTGATTAAACTGCTTACTAGGTCTACAGTCCCTCCTTCTACCACTTTGAAAAAAAGTCGTAAATTTGGTCGGGTATCTAACCTCCATTAGAATAATATCCTTCTCTGAGGAATAAATCCCTAAGTTTAGTTCACATCACAACTATTCTCTCAATATCTCTGTCAAGGTCATGAAAAAGACAGTCCCACTTTTGCTTGTCAATAACAGATCAGCAATTAATGCTTGTCCTTTTAAAACCCTCAACTACTTGGGATTGAAAGTAAGCGACCTTGCTCCAACTTCCACTGCGGTGCGTTCTTATGACAATACTCATCGAGAGGTGATGGGATCCATAAAGCTTATAATAGGGGTTGCCCTATAAATTCCATCACTGAATATCAAGTCATCAACATACCAGCTTGAAATTTTAACATGTTACTCGATCAACCATGGCTCCATAGTTTCAAGGGAGTGTATTCGTCTCTCCATCAGAAACTAAAATTCTTTGCCAAGGGGTAAGTCATCACCTCCTTGGGGGATGGTGATAACACTGTGAATGCAAGCACCAGTAATTCAGTACTTAAGATACAGCATGGGGAGAATGATATGTTTTTGTCATGTTTTCAAGTAGAACCACTTTCTCTCCAAGTAGGGGATGATTTCAGAGATAGAGTCTATCCAAAGCACAACCCTCACGATAATGGCAATGTGATACACATGTTAAAAAATACGCACTTCATTCCAAGATTATGGTTGAGACGACGACAAGAAAGAATACTGGAACCCACAGTATTAAAGAAGGCCTTTCCTCCATGTGGCAAGGGTTATCAACTATCATCAGAAGAACTTAGAGTACTCCATCAACCTCAGTTGAAGAGAAGGCTAGAAAGTGCTAAGATTGTCACCTTGAATTTAAGATTCATCAAAGGGGGTGAATATTTTACCTTTTGTGACTTTCATAAATCGTGGTATGATCATGTGGATAATAAGATGAATCCAAGAATGGAGATCTTCTTCCAAGACAGCTACTCATGGGCTGAAAGTTCCCAACATTATGTGCAACCCCTTGTTAAGAAGACTACAGCTGTTATCGAAGATTCTAAGGGAAGTGACTCTAAGGATTCGTTTAACTTGCAGACACTAGGGATGACACTCTGTATCATCCGTTCAGGCGCTACATCATCGGATCCATCCATCTAATCAAAATTGTCGATACACCCCTCATTAACTGGAATGTTTTACCAGTTCCACCCGCTGAAATGCAACCCAACCCAATTTTTTATCCCATGTCTTCTTCTTTTGTTGTTCTTCCTTGTTCTGATCATAATGTAATCAGACCTCCTTTGATGAGGTTTTCAAAGCTATTTTTCCCCAAAAAGAAATAAACAGAGATTTTGAGTATCTTGTTGTGACTTACATTAATTTTTTTTATTCTAATCAAACTCCTGGTGATAATGATTTTGAAAATTAACAGTTATTAATTAATCTTAATAAGGTTAATAAAAAACAACATAATTGCATTTAATTTAATGAGAAAGAAATTACTGTAATTAATCTTGGTTCTAGTATCCAACTGCGGGAGATTAGGAAAGGGTCCACCCTTGACGAGCATGAGTGCACTCAACTCAAAGAACTGCTAAATGAATTTTTGTATGTCTTTGCATAGTTCTACGATGACATGATCGGTAGTGATCCTGAATTAGCTCATCATGAGATTCCAATGCTCCCAGAATGTAAACCAGTCAAGCAGAAACTGCGAAAGCTCCACACTCAATGGTCACTGAAGGTTAAAGAAGAGGTGGTCAAACAGTTGAACGTAGGCTTCATCCTGGTAATTAAATATCCCACGTGGTTGGACAACATTATACACATGTCGAAATTAGGAGGAAAGGTTTGCATGTGCATTGATTACCGAGATTCTAACAAGGCCTCTACCAAAGATGATTATCCTTTGCCCAATATTGACATGATTGTGGACAACACGGATAGTCATGCTCATAAGTCATCTCTATGTTAGGGACAAAACTAATGAAATAGTGAGTGAAGAAACTTGGCATAGCTTCCAAGGGATATTCAGGGGGGACTGCCAAATGGAATCTCCCAGACAGCCAAATGAATAACATAACAGGGCTACCTCTCAAAAAATCATAATGGCCTTCCTGCCAAACATCTAGAGCATTCAGTGTCTCTTCCAGTATCACTACTACGGGATTACGACAATATGACATCCACACAGTAATGGCATTAATTTGAGGGTCCACCAGCAGGTCCTCAATGACAAACATTAGTTTCGAAGTTAAGCCAAAGGTGACGGCTCCGGCATAGCCTACATTATTATCATCCCGCAGACATATGGAATATAATACATCTAGGATGGAAATCATTCCTCCAGTAACCAATGATCGAGATCCCGAGGGTGAGATATGAAAAAATTATGCTAATAGTGCCCGAGAAAATTGAGAGAATTCTGGCATGGCCACTACTACATTGGAGTTTACCCCCAACATGGCATAAAATTCCCCATAGGTCGGGAAGACTTCATCTAAGCCAAAATGAAAAAATGATCCTCGAGGTACCAGAATTATACTGCTTTCGCCAGCATGTTGTAGATAATGGGTCGGTTGCATCACAAAGAAACATGATGCAGGTTAAAGGTGTCATAGTCTACATTATACGAACACAAAGCCTCTAAATTCTCGAGATAAGAGACAAATTCAACACTTAAAGGAAGGGCCATTTTAAAAATAACAAAACACAAGATAAGATATAACCAAGAGAAAGAATATGTGAATTGGTGAAGAAACCTCTCTACTTTCCCCCTTTTTATACTTGAAAATTTTGGCTAAAGATAAGGGCTCTCCAAAATCTGGTAAAACACTACCCATCAAGGACAAAGTAGCTGAAGAAAGTGCAATCAAAGTTTTGGGGTGATTTGATTGGACTGGCCTGCCAATAGGCAGGATAAGGGGTATGTCGATCGGATCCCCACATTTTTAGAAAATTCCATTTTTCCTTTTTTGTCAAAACCAAAATCCTTAATAAAATATTTTTTAACCAATTTAGAATTCTTCTTTCCTCATATTTAACTCATCCTGTTTTAAAACAAATTCTAATCATTTTTACGGCCTCAGTAAACAAAATAAAAAGTGCACGTAGATTAAGTTATTCAAAGCAAAGATAAATAAGTAAAATCCCCTTCATTTCATATATATATCGTTATCATTACATCTTTTATAGAAAAGGAGAAAAACAATAGGACTCAGCCCATCCCCCAAACTTTCCTTTCTCTCTCTTTATCTCTCTATGTCTCTCCCTATGATCCCCTATCCCTACGACACGCACGCTTCCCTCGGCGAAGTGCTGAGGAGACTCTGCTACCCGATCCAGATCCCTCCTTGGACGAAGAGGATGGCACAAAATAAGAAGGAATCGAGATCTAATCCCCAGTCTCGGATGTCCCTTAGCTAGGTAGTTAACACTCGAACATGCTACAAGAAAAATAAGAAAGAGAAATTTGTTAGTCTACAGCAAAAGAGAAATTAGAAAGATAAAAGGACAAAGGACAAAGATATACCTTTGTCTGGAGGACGTCCGTCAACCCCAACACCCTTGATTCCATTGCATTAGGGCAATGTTGCATACTCACCGAACCTCCCCCAGGCAATCTAATTTTGTAGGAGGGAGGAGTGAGCTGGAGAAATGGAACCTCTGACGTCGTCGATGTTGACATTGACGTACCACCAATGTTGTGGGAAGACCCTATTGGCCGACATGTACCCCTACTTGAAGCCATAGGAGGCGGAATCATATTCTCCATGTCGTAGACACATGACAGCATCATCCAGCTTATCACAAAATCAATGTAGTCATAGGTCACCACAGTGTCTTTGTACAACGAGTAGCACTCACTAATCATCACCTCCACCCTAACCTCCTCCGACATATCATAGACCTGCCTCATATATCTCGAGGGCATCACTGGAAGGATCGCCACCTTGTCCTCTATAATCTATCAGATTAGTATATCTCCTAGATATAAGGAGTAGCCAAACTCATGCGCTGACAGCCAGCGCATATGCGCATTCCCTCCAGTAACCCCTTTATGCTGGATGGTTATCCCCCAAAGATAGAAGGTCACCTATGTTTTGACTAGATAAAGTCAATACTTGCATGAAAGAAATTCCAAATAAGAGGACTTAAAAGGAGAAAAAACATAACTTGGTCGCTTGTCAGGGCATTCAGAACCTCATGCACTGCAGCCAAGGAAAGAGACCTCTTCGATTGCTGGTTGGACTTTCGCCACCAGTACATTCGACAGAAGCCGCCCATTGATGCATCCCCAAAACCAATAAAGTGAGAATTGAGCTCAATCACCTCATAGAACCACGTCTTCAAAAGGATAAGAGTCAGCAATCAAAAGGAAATAAAAGGAAATGAAAAAAATTCATAAAGGAAAAATGCAAAAATAAAATTACCTCCAAAAGGTACGTGGCTTCAGTAAAAGTCTACCAAAAACACCGACTGAAAGAATACAAAGACGAATAAAGGATCACCAAAGTCAGGCTCCCCCAGTCAAAGCGAGGGATATTCAAAAATACCCTCAAGTATGGTAAAAACCATAGGTGGAAGACGTCGCCGCTCGAAGCTACTAAAAAACCTCCCTTGTTGGTGCACCTACAGCCCATTGGTCTCGTCAACATACCGACTCAATAGAACCAATTGAAGAAGAGATATATAGATCCAGTACCCTGAGACTATCCATATAACATTGCCCAGCACCACCTCCACCGTCATCGGCATCACCCTTAGCGTACAATCCACCATTATCTGCATTCCCTTGTAATCTATCCCCAGGAGCTACTGAACCCCATACTAATCGATAGCTATCCCTTACCCTTCCCTAGGCCATCCAAAATACTATTCCACTTCCATTTGGCAACCCCTACAACCTTTCGGTTGGCAGCCCCCCGAAATTTCGTGACTTCATACCTTTAACATCATTATTTGGTGAAAATATTAGGGTAAAAAATCATAATATGGTGACCTCAGACCTTTAACATCATTATTTGGTAAAAATATGATGGTAAAACACCATGATTTGGTGACCTCAGACCTTTTACATCATTATTTAGTGAAAGTTTAAGAGGTAAAACATCATTGTTTGGTGACCTCAAACCTCAAACAACATTCGATTGGTGAAATAAGAGGTAAAACATCGCAATTATAGGGCAACACTAGCATATAAATTTTAACAAAACATCGTATGAAGCCGTAGAATCTAAAGAAGTTGAATTACTTATGATTATCATAAACAGGATTCATAGTTACAAGCCAAAGTGTCAAGAAGACACCAGAGTTCATAAAAACAAGATTTACAGACAAAATTTCATCAAAATTACTACTATTGAAAAGCTTCACTAGCAAAAGAGCCTATGTCTCGACGGGAGACAGCCCACCAAAAGCATCCTTGGCCTTCAGAGCCTTGCTGTGATACTTTTTGAGCTGAGACAACTGGCTATCCCTCTCCTTGATTAATCCATTCAACCTTTCAACCTCTGCATTCAGAGAGGCCTCAACCTTCTCAGCTTCTTTACCCTTCTCTATATAAGGGGAATTTTCTTCAAAGTCCAATCAGCAAGACGATGAAAAGACGAGACACCCTGTAGAAGAAGATCAGACGTATGAACATATGAGTTATAATTTCTAAAAAGCCGATGTCACACTTGTGAGAAAATGAACAAAAAATGATACCTGGATTGACTTATTGGAAGAAAACTCGACTAATAAAGGGACATCCAATGCGCATAGAAAATGCTTGTCTTACTCAGTCATTATTATACCAATAACGTCGACAGCTTTCACACTGTGGCCAATCAAGCTATCTCTGATTTTGAGCTGACATAGACGAGCAGCCAGGGCATCGTCTGTAGATATGGGTATGGCACGATCCTTGGCCTGAGTCTTGCTCGGCCTCGTATGCGCCGAGTCAGTCGTGGAATTCCTCTTTTTGTTAGTATCAGCCCTGGAGGTGCCGATGTTCTTTTTTGTTATGGTTGGTGGTGCACTCTTACCACCTCGCTTTTCCATGAGCTTCACTAAACTGGGTGCCCACATTTCCCAAATCTCGTATGGTATGCTTGCTGGGCGCTCTGCAATAGACGAGTCTCTAAGTTAGTCAGTCAGAGATAAAAAAATATATAAGAGGTATAACTAGGGTAAGAAAAATGAAGACTTGCAAAGCTCTTCCAGGGGACCACCCCCTAAACCTTTCTTAGAAAAGTAATAGGGGGTCATCAGATGTTCATATTTAACGAGGTGAACTTTCTCGCCCTGATTGCAAAGGTCCTCAACATTCTTGTAATTTTCCTGGCTAAGTCTAGGGTCGACTTTAGAAGCAAGGGAGACCTTCCCCCATCTCAGAGGGGTCCTTAGAACCGACATTCTAGAAGCCTCATCTGAACCAAATTCCCATGCCCCGAAAATAAAGAAGTACCGAGGTTTTAAATTATGATTTGAAGTTCGGGTAACCAATAGCATCTTCTTTTTTGATTTCCTAGCCAAGAAGTGGTAGTAGATGGGGTGGTTTTAGCAGACTGGGGAACATAACAACCTATAAAAACTCTAACTGGAAGGTCTGAATGGTGAACATCCCTCCAAAGGACGATGGCCCCAATCATAACCCTCGGGCATTTGGGGACAGTTGGTAAGGGGCAAGATTTATGTGGGAGAGTATAGCTCTGATGGTTGGGTGGATAGGAAGATGAAAGCACAACTTAAACATCTTCTCATAAACACAGACTTATCCATCTCTTCCATCGAAGGCCCTCTCATCCTTCAGAGGTTTCCTAAGGATGATTGAAGAATCTATGGAATAGAGGTGCCTGAAAGAAAAAGGTCATACTCGTTCATAATACTCTCATACTCTGCCACCTCAAAGGTATCAAATTCTCTCTCCTCACCATCATCACCATCCACATCAGCGTAAACCTAAGCAGTGGTAGGGACACCACTAGGAAACCTCTTCGCAAACTCAATGTCGGTGGCAGCTGATAGAGGAATGGCATTAATGGGAGGTGGAATTGCTACGTTGGGCCCTACGATCTCTATGGAATTAGATCTATGCGAAGTGTTAGCTTCTCTATGAGATGAGGCTCTTCTTGAAACCTCGGCTTCCTCTGAAACCTCACCATGCCTAGGAGAATAATCCATAGCCTCTTGAATAGAGTCTACAGATTCACCAGCCTCAGACGTTGACATTGGGTGTGAAGCAGCATTATCCTCATACATTGGTTCAGGAACCTCTGCAGGCTCTGAAAGCTCAGGGTATATGACCTTTAAAGGAGGAGGAAAGACTGGTCTGAGGGGAAAAGCCTCATCCATATGAGATTCCTCTTGGACTAGCTCTGATATGCCCAAAGTGCACCCTCTTACTCTGAGTAACTAAAATCGGCCAGTCTCACAATTGAGGTGACAAAAGCTTGTGATAACCATCAGCAAGGTTGTCTCACATAACATCGGCTCCTCATATATCAACCTCGGTTGTTAATTAGTCGAGTTCAGTAATGGCTCGCGGGCTCAATCATCTACCAACATCATCATCGGCCCCAGCCGACGTTTCAATCACTTCATACCTAACTTTGGCCACCCCTCATGTCCGAGGTGATCATGGTTATTAACAAGACAACAACTGCATCTAACTCTACCAACCTCATACTCGTCCAGGTCGAGGTTGCATCTGTCAAGGACATGGGGCCGAGCATTTACAAGCATATGCAAGGTTGGGAACAAGTGGACAAATCTGTTATAACCGAATCATTCCCTCCACGTGAGGGAATATTGAGTTCATCATTATCTACTTAAGATCAGCCAGGTGTCATTCTTATACTGGTTTGATCTTCAGGCACATGCTCATTGCATGCTAGGGGGTACATTACACCCCCTAAGCACTATATATAGAGGTCATACTCTACCTTGTAAAGGTTCAATAATTGCAACCCTAGATGAAACTCTGTTAGTTTGCACAGTAGAGAGAGAAAGCTTGAGAGATTGTATCTATGGTCGTTAGTGCCTTCATCTAGTGATATTACACACACTCATAGTGGATGTAGGCCTGATTGGCTGAACCGCTTACATACAAGTGTTCATCTTCTTCTCCTCACCTCATTCTATTACATATATACATATACTCTTGTGCTACCATTTTTATCACTTTTTTGAGCTTGTCAACACCTTACCTGGTGGTTCTATTCACAGCATCATCATTTTAGCACCGTCAGTGGGAACGAGAAGATTCATCTCTTCCCTTGTGCAGTTTAACCTCACAAGAGACTCTGGTGGTGAACCACGTGATGCTGTTTCACCATTGAAAGAGGTCCCTTGAGGTATCAAGCTCTCCAATATTTTCATTACAAGCTCTTTAGTCTCAACATATGGCATCATATTTACCACCACCTCCTCCACCATTTGGTGTTGGAGGACCTAGTTCCATCCAAGTACCACCCCTGTCCAAAATGGCTGAGGTGGCAGCAGCCTTGAGGTCCTTAGCTGTAACACATAAAGCAATGAATGAACAATTTTCCTAGTTAAGCCAGAATATAATAAGACCACCTGGGGTCTCACTGGAGGTGATTACTTCTGCGGCTGTTCAACCACATCCTGAGGCCAGGGGACCACCCCAGGCTCCACGAAAAGACCAACCTACCCCTCAATGGAGGAGGGATGTTGCTGACCCTAGACGTTTATGCCTAGGGAGGCAAGGAAACCCTTTCCCTGAGGATAGGTATGAAGATATTGAAGAAGAGGATGCCGAAAAGACTACTGGGGGACATATGAGGTTTTAAATAACATAGTACATCATATACAGCAGAACCGAGGTTGTAGAGCAAGACGAGATTGTGATGGATGCCAAAGAGGATCAGCTTTTGATCGCTTGAGTAGAGGCTCGGCCTTTGAAAGGCTCGGCCAAGTTAATGATTTGAGGAAGAGGTTATCCAGGTCAAGAAGTACAGCTGATTCATAAAGGGAAGGTGGTGAAGATCGGCCTCATCATGGCAGACCCCAAGGTGGTCGAGACTGTGGCCAGGAGGTCAATAGTAAACATTGCGCAGTAGCTGAGGAACCCTCAGTCCACCCCTTGGAGGTGGCTGGGGACAACCTAGGCCAGGACAACATTGCAAAACCATGGAACGACTCCATCCAAAGGCTGGAAGAGAAGACAGGAAACCTCATAAGAAGCCTAGACCCACTACAAAGGGGATTCTCAGAGGGCTCCCCATTTGTGGCAAGGATTGTCAACTTCCCAACCCCTGCCAAATTTAAACCACTAATGGTGTAAGACCTCGGAAGAAGATGATCCATCTGCTCTACGTAAAGCAAGGCAAGAATGATAGCCTCAGAGACTACATTGCAAGATTCAACAAGGAAAATTGGAGGTTGAAGATTATGAAGAGAATATATCTATGATAGCCCTTATAGGAGGACATCAGAAGGGGAAGATACTTTGGAAGCTTGCTGAAGACCGTCCTAAGTCTATGGATGAGTTGTTGGCAACAGGTGGTAGGGTCATGAATGCAGAAAAAGCAATGGCTGCAAAATATGAGGATGAGAACGGCAGTAGCAGTGGAAAATTCCAAAGGAAGTAGGATGGAAAGAAGAGGATTACAGACGGTAAGTTTGCACATTATACTCCTCTAATTTTGAGTTGTAAACACATCCTTAATGAAATAAAAAATAACATGTCCCTGAGATGGTCGGAGAAGCTGAAGGCTCCTCTACATAAGAGGAATAAAAATCTGTGGTGCGAGTTCCACCAAGACCACGACCATCTGACTGACAAGTTCTTTGCTCAGAAGGATGAGATTGAGAAGATGTTGAAGTCTGGAAAGCTTAGAAAGTACATGGATAGTAGAGCTCCTAATGGAGGAAGAGAAGACCCCAAAAGGAAGAGAAATGACAGATGCCGGGAAGATGCCCCTGCCAAAAGAACAAAGGACTCAGATGAGGATGACGATTACCCAGACCTCCCACCAAAATAAGACAATGTCCCGGTGAAGAGAGTTGTCATGATCTCTTTCAGGGTGAACACCATCTGTGGAGGACTAGCTGGAGGAGGTTCAGAGGTTGCGGATCGCAAGGACCATGTGGCAGAGTCCAAGGCAGTGATAAGGTCAAGGTTTTTAACTTGGCCTTTACAGAAGTTAAGCACGAGAAGAGAAAAAAGGTAGACATGAACACCCTCATAGTAAGCTTCTCAGAACTTGATTTCAAAGGTATCTTAGCTCCTCTCTATGACCCTCTGGTAATCACCACAAGGGTGCATGGGTGTGATGTGCAAAGAATCCTCGTTAATGGGGGAAGTTCAGCAGACGTAATGTTCTGGACCTATTTTAAGAGTTTGGGCCTCAGTAGAGCTAGGATTGTCCCTTACCATCACCCATTGATCGGCTTCAGCGGAGAAAAGGTTCATCCATTGGGTATGTATGAAATGGATGTAAAAATAAGAGATGATTGGCCTAAGAGATTGACCAGAAAAATTAATTTCTTTGTGATGGATGAAAATGTCTTCTCAGCCTACAACCTCATCATAGGACGAGCACCCCTCAAGGAGTTTAAGTCAGTGCCTTCGACGGTCCACCAAATACTAAAATTCCCGACTCCCTATGGAGTAGGGGAAGTGCAAGGTGACCAAATATCGGCGCGCGAATGCAACTTCAACTCTGAGAAAGAGAGAGAGGCTCATAAGAGGAAAATAACCACATACAACATAGACACTCTTGATCCTAGAGATGAGACAAATATTAAAAAGGGAGAGACCGCGGAAGAGGTATAATCCATCGTCCTCAATGAGGACGAGCCAGAAAAAACCATCCAAATCGGTAAAGACCTAAGACCTGAGATCAAGGAAGAACTAGTTAAGCTTTTGAGTAAGAGACAAAGTGTTTTGGACTGGAGCCATGCGGACATGCCAGGTATTGATCCTAAGGTCATGTGCCACAAACTCAATGCTATGCAAGATACTAAGAACGTCAAGTAAAGAAGAAGAGTATACTCAAGAGAGAAGTATGATGTCATCAGAGAAGAGGTCAGAAAGCTCGAAGAAGCCAAGTTCATCAGAGAGGTCATATACCCTAAGTGGTTATCTAACGCCGTCATCGTGCCAAAAGCTAATGGGAAATGGAGGATGTGCATAGACTTCACCGATTTGAACAAGTCTTGTCCAAAAGATAGTTTCCCCTGCATCGTATTGATCATATGGTGGATGCCACAGCAGGACATTAGCTCATGAGCTTCATGGATGCCTATTCCGAGTATAATCCGATCTTCATGAACCCAAAAGACTCAGAGAAAACAACATTTATCACAGACAAGGGGACCTATTACTACAAGGTCATGCCCTTCGGGCTGAAGAATGCATGGGCTACTTACCAAAGTCTTGTAAATAAGATGTTTGAGGATCAAATAGGCAAGTCCATGGAAGTATATGTAGATGACATGCTGACGAAGAGCCTGAAGGCCGACACTCACGTGGCTGACCTTAAAAAAACTTTCGACACCATGGACAGATACAGGATGAAGCTCAACCCAGCCAAGTGTGTCTTCGGGGTAGGAGACGGAACATTTCTTGGATTCATCATTAATCAGAGGGGAATAGAGGTCAACCCTAAAAAGATCAAGGCCTTTCTAGAAATAAAGATACCCAGATCTATCAATGACGTTCAGAGGTTAACTGGAAGAGTTGCTGCCCTTAATAGGTTCGTCTTAAGAGCTACTGATAAGTGTCTTCCTTTTTCAAAGTACTTAGAAATGAATTCGGATGGGATGACGAGTGTGACAAATCTTTTAAGGAGATCAAGTCCTACCTCAGCTCTCCCCTACGCCTATCTCGACCCATTATGGGGGAGAAGTTGTGTGTATATCTAGCTATTTCAGAATCATCCATTAGTGCAAACATAGTAAGAGAAGATGATGGAGTGCAGAGGCTAGTATACTTCAATAGTAAATATCTTCAAGGGTCTGAATAGAATTACCCTCGGTTTGAAAAATTAGCCTATGCTCTGATACATGCTTATAGGAAGATGAATCCATACTTCTAATCCCACTCTATGATCGTCCTCACTGATTCCCCGCTCAGACAGGTCCTATATAATCCTGAGAAATTAGGAAGGCTGATGACCTGGGCCATAGAGTTGGGGGAAACTGACATTGTTTATTAATCCAGGGTTGCCATCAAGGGGCATGCACCCTCTTCAAGTAAGAAAGTAAGCTCACCTACCATGCTCATCTCAAACTCACTTTTCATCTCCTCCTCAAAGTGGTGAGCATGCTGGGAGCACGTGGATCCAAAGAATATGTCATCCACATAGACCTAGGTAACCAAAATAGCACCGTCATCTCTTTTGACGAACAACGTCATATCAACTCCCCCTCTCTTGAAGCCACAGGTTGAGAGATAGGAAGTAAGCCTTTCGTACCAAGCACGGGGTGCTTGCTTCAAACCATACAAGGCTTTCCTTAGATAATAAACGTGCTTAGGGTCTTCTAACCCTTTTGGTTGGTCCACATAAACCTCCTCCTGTAGAATGCCATTCAGGAAGGCACTCTTGACATCCATCTGATATAACTTAAAGCGCAGATGATATGCGATGGCGAGTAGTAAGCGGACATACTCAAGCCTCGCAACAGGAGCAAATGTCTCCCCAAAGTCTACACCCTCTATCTGTGTGTAGATTTGAGCAACCAACCTAGACTTGTTTCTGATTATGGTACCATTCTCATCCATTTTATTCTTGAATATCCATCGGGTACCTATAACATTAGCCTCACTAGGTCGGGGGACTAGTTCCCAGACATTGTTCTTTTTAAACTGAAGCAACTCATCATGCATAGCAGATATCCAGTGTTCATCCTTGAGTGCTTCTTTGTGATTCTTAGGCTCGACTTTGGACGTGTAGCAAAAGTGGCTAATGACGTTCTCTAGCTGAGCACGAGTATTGACCCCAGGAGTGGGATCACCTAAAATGGAGGCAGGGTCATGACTTTTGCGAACCCAAGAAAGTGTGTCCCCTAACACAGGAGTAGGGTCCATAAAGTGTGGGTGAGGGACAAGTAAATCACTACCAGAAAAGTCCTCATCCTCACACTGAATGTTAGGATCAATAACCGTCGGAGGTTCGTCATCTTGCACGGTGACGTTTATTGACTCCATAACCTTATAGCTCTTCAGGTTAAAAATCCGGTACGCTTTACTATTCGATGAATAGCCTAATAATATTCCCTCGTCGCTTCGGGAGTCAAACTTTCCCAATTTCTCTCTATCCCGTAGGATGTAGCATTTACTCCCAAAAACATGGAAATATGTAAGGTTGGGTTTCTGGCCAGTCCACAATTCATAAGGCATCTTAAGTGTGTGTGGACATAGGCAAACCCTATTCACCGTGTGGCATGCAGTAGACACTGACTTTGCCCAAAATCTCCTAGAAACCTCACGACCTAGAAGCATAGATCTAGCTATTTCCTGGATCGTTCTATTCTTTCTCTCAATAATCCTATTTTGCCGAGGAGTCTTCACAGCAGAAAACTCATGTTTGATCCCAAGGCTATCACAATAAAGATCTACCGTTGCTTCATTAAATTCAGTTCCGTTGTCACTACGTATCCTGTTAATAGTGGCTTCGTGTTAATTTTGCAGGACACGGCACTTGGTCATTAAAAACATTACAGCATCGGATTTCTCCCTCAGAAAACCTACAATAGAATATCTGGAGAAATCGTCTACCATCACGAGGATATACCTCTTACCACCCAAACTCTAAGTACGAGTACGACCCATAAGATCCATGTGAATCAGCTCAAGTACTCGGGAGGTGGTAATGGAATGCAACTTCCTATGAGGGCTCCAAATTTTCTTTCCCAACTGACAAGGTCCACAAACTGTGGAAGTTGACTTTCCAAGAGATGGTAAGCCATGTACTAGGTCCTTTATGGCTAAATGAGTTAAATCTCTAACGTTCACGTGACCTAGACGTTGGTGCCACAAATCCATAGGAGTGATTGTGGCGATGTTGCATACAAGTGAAGAAGTGGGAACAGTCCCATAACAATTATCCTCGGTCCTCACCCCTTGCACTAAACGTTTACCAGCTTGATTGTAGACATTACATGCTTCCCGATCAAACTTTACTACAAAGTCAGCATCACATAGCTGGCTAATGCTGAGAAGGTTTGCTTTCAAACCTTTGACGTACAAAACATTCTCTAGTTTAGGAAAACCTGGTAACTCTACAGTACCTCGTCCTACAATGCTAGACTTGCTACCATCTCCAAACATGACTCTACCTTCCTTATATTCCTCTAGGTAGGTAAAAAATGAGACATCACCTATCATGTTTCTGGAGCACCCACTATCAAAATACCATTGTGAGGTATTATGTGCTTTGATAGAAACATGAACAACAAGGGCTTTCTTATCTTTCTTAGGCACCCAAGAAGTGGTAACCTTTTGTTTACCCTTGTTGTTGTTGGTTTTAGCTAGAATGTGAGAAGCATTCATTGACGGCAAGGACATTCGTCGGAATTCCTCCATCAAACTATGTGATGTGGCGGCTAAGAACTCAACATGCTCTCATAGACTGGAAAACTCATCAGTGTGATGTGGTGGAGAAAAAGTACGTCGTGTCTGACCCAAACTATAGCAAAACTCCCTCAGGTGGCCTTTTCTTTTGCAATATGTACAAAAGAACTCAGTCTTAGGCGGACCTTAGTTTGCTTTTCTTGGTCGAGCTCTCCTTCGTGGATTTTGATAATGGCCATAAGGAGTCGTAGTAAACTCAAGAACTGGTCCGGTGAAATTCGGGACGTGGAGGCACCATCATAACCTATTCCCTGCCTATCACCAAAACCTAAAGTGGGGCTGAGGATCATCTTTCCCAGATCTGTACTCGATTTGTACCTTGACTTCCCGTTCTTTCTTAATATCATGAGTAAGTTGGGCAACAAGGGCTTCAAGTTTCTTTCGAGTCTCCATGGAGGAAAGGAGATCACTCGTAAGACTAGCCACTTGTTTAGTCAATTCCCCTCTCTCTTTCTCAAAACAACTCTCTCTCTCTCTAAAAAAACTCTCTTTCTCAACACAGGCAGACTCTCTCTCTCTCGCTTTTCTTAAGTCTTCCTCTAAAGCGGTGATCCTAAGAACTAACGCTTTGTTACGCTTTTTAGTTTTAAAAGACTCAGAATATAGCTCGGCGTAGGCGTGTTGAAGATCACTCTCTCTCTCACTTGTGTCATCCTCCCCCTCACTCACATCGATCTCACTATCGAGCTGTCCCTGTGATGCAACATCCTCATCATCGTGAGGAGAACTAGAAGTGCTCACATGACTAGCAATGAATGCGGTGAAGTTACAATCATGCGGTGACTCGTCTTTAGAATACACTGACTCGACCTCACTGTCGTCACTAATGGTAGCGTTACACTCAAAAGGTCTATGACCCCTACCGTCGCACTCAAAGCATCTCTCACTTTCTTTCTTAGGAGGATCTTTAAAAACTTTTTCATTTTTCTTTTCAAACTTATTTTTCTTAAACTTCTTTTTATCTTTAAAATTACCATTTTTCTTGAATTTGAGAATTCTTTTGAAATTTTTAGCAAAAAGGGCCAAATCATCTTAAGTCAAAATCGCACTCAGAATCTGACGTATCTGTCTCTCTTTTTCTAGATTACTCTCCCCTCTTTCGTGCGACCCCTCACTCTTTCTCTCTTGGTCATTAAGTGTGATTCCTTTATCTTTAGTCTTAGCAATTTTAGGAAACATATCAATTTCATATGTTTGCAAGTCTCCTACAAGTTTCTCTAATTTTAGAGTATTTAAATTACCCATAGAATTTAGCACAGTGACTTTAGGGATAAAACGCTTAGGCAGAGAGCGAAGAATCTTTTTAACAACTCTAGCATTAGGAATATGTTCACCAAGATTAAAGCTAGTATTAACAATGTCAGAAAGCCTAGAATAAAAATCATCAAAACATTCAGTCTCGTGCATGGTGATGGTTTCAAATTGAGTTGTTAAGTTTTACAATTTAGACTCTTTAACAGCATTAGTTCCTTCATGGGTAAGTTGCAAAACATCCCATGCCTCTTTTGACGTGGTGCACGACATTATGCATTTGAACTCATCAGGTGTGACAGACCCAGAAATAGCACTTAAACCCTTAGAATTAAAAGATGACCATTTAAATTCTTCTTCAGACCAAGAGGTGACAGGTTTTAAATTTGTCACGTTTTCAACAGTGACGGAGGGAGGAGTCCACCCTCTTTCTACCAAAATCTAGACACGTTCATCAATGGATTTTAATGTAGATCTCATGCGGGCTTTTCAGTATGCATAGTTTGTCCCGTCAAAAACTGGCATTTAATTATATAATGTCTCCATTATGAACACACTCGTTTTCAAAAATCAATTTTTTCAAAAAATTGATATCTTAGGAAAATTTTGCGAAAAATTACATGGTAAAGTTGTGTAACCAGCTCTGATACTAATTTGTAAGAGTGCGCGTGCGTTCAAATAAAAATATTATTTAATTAAAACTCAGTTCTTAATAATTAAGTCCTAAACATGCATCTATATGTGATTGAGTAAGATGATGAAACTTGTATGAACATTCAAACACACATATGTGAGCAAAAATCCCCCAAAAGGGCAAAACCATTTATTTTCATTATAATATTGTAACATATAATTTTTCGGATTATAATGAAAATACAGTGACACAGAGTTACCCGCAGGTGTCAGATCTGTAGTCGACAGCTGGAAGTTTCCCTTTCCAGGAGGGCAGCAATGAAGAAGAAGAACGGTCTTCTCCACAAGGGTATGAACAGACAAACGAATGTATTCTTGGGTTGCAAACGGATTCATAAAGGTTTGGAAAAGTTATGTGAATCAAAACATGATTCTTAGGACTCAAAAAGGTGAAGACTTGAGGTATTATGACTCTCAAATTCGTCTATCAAAGTCTCGTAAAACAGCTCCCCTGAAATTGGTATTTATAGGGAAACACATGAAGAGTTTTACAAAATAAAAATTCTGCTAGCGTACAGGGTACCCGAACCGGATCGGGGTCCCCTGTGAACCGGTTCGGCCCCTCGGTTCGGGGAAAAACTCTGGTTAAAAGGCTTCATACACTAAGCAAAATTCCAAGTATTTTTCTTGGAATTATCTCCATTTTCAACGGGCCATAACTTGTTCATCGTAGCTCAGATTGAGGTGTCGTTTCTTCCAGTATCTTTTTTACGGCAAGCTCTTCAACTTTCCATTTGACTGGTCCTCCGGACGGTGGATGTAAAATTACCAAATTTCCCTTGAACCTCCCTATCAAACCTAGTTTCACTGTTTTGACTTCTCTTGCGTACCACTTGCATTATGAGCCTAAAATCATGGAACGTGAAGTCGTTGAGGTAGATGAGGGACACATGATGAAGATAATAAATACTTGATTCCCAAAATTTGGATTGAGGCCGTCGTGAGAGATCGTGTAGAGAGTAGAGACATGCCAAATTTAACCGGCGTACGACATAAAAAATGCAACATTTCGGACATGATAAGAATGTATTTACAATACATATTAATGACAACTTGTTAACCGAATAAATATATGAACATAAACTCTATTGTGTACCCACATCAACTTAGTGATGTTCCTATGCCTCTCACTAATGTCATTTTACACCTAAGCACATATCTACTTTTTAAGGACTCTCAAACCAAGGTATCTCAAAATGATATAAAACTAACTGACAATAATTATAAGTGTAAAAATGATAATAATAATAATAATAATAATAATAATAATAATAATAATAATAATAGTAATAATAATAATAATAATAATAATAATAATAATAATAATAATAATAATAATAATAATAATAATAATAATAATATCAATAATGAAGTATAAATAACAAGTGGGTGCATAATACCTTCCTCACTCGTCACCTAGTTCTCGAACCCACATTAAGAATATATAGATCATTTGTAAGCCTTAAACTACCTTGTGCTTAGCCTAAAAGGTCTAATCCAAACCATTTTGTTTGTTTTTATATAAAATAAACTGGCAACTCAAAACCACTGACAACCCCTCACACAACGAATTAGGCTTAGACCTAGATGGAGGCATTCACCAAAACTAGATATGGTGTCAAACATATTCCAAGGGCAAAATCACAAGAAACCTGAATTTAGGGGGAATGACAAACTGAGAGTTAAGAAGTGATGTGTCCTCATAAGGACCATGCTAAACACATGCACGTGCAACGGTGAACCATGTCTCCCCTCCATATAAGACAATGTTGCATCGCATCCCTCTTTCCCTCCCATTCAGGGACCATAACATCATAGCTGGAAAGCCTCAAAATGATGAGACATGTAGAGATGATGGGAGGCAATGTTTGGATGAAGAAAACCAGTAAATAGTCAAAAACTTGCGCATTATGATCATCGGGGATGCAAAATTATCTGGAATATTGTGATGGAGGATCACGAGGTCATGGACGGGATGAAGAACTCGGTTTACTTATAAAAATTTCTCCTACCTCATTTACCTCGGCATCTGGTTCAACTTAAGAAACCTTCTTTCTTCTAGAGAAAAATGAAGAGTAGGTAAAAATATTATTAATGTTGACCTTCTTCTTATCGGAGTAGATGTAGACACCTTCTTCTTATTGACTTTGCTCGAAATAACATCAACCATCATTCGATACATGACCTGTCCCAAATTAATGGAAACATATGTCCCAACATCATATAAAAATAGAAAATTGAAGATAGGGATATAATAGTGATGAGATTTCTAAATAAAGTTAGTAGAGATAAGCATTTGGAGCAGATAGTAAAAGTTGATCAAATGCCTTTATTTTAAAGTAGTCCCAATTGTGGTATTGACAGTGCCATCGATAATCTTGACTAGAAATATGTTAATGTTGGGCATCTCATAAGTAGTCTATGGATAGTCAGGATTATTGACAAAAAGTATTCCAAAAGTCTCTCGAAGGATGGAGGGAGTAATCATCACATAGATATGAAGGTGTGTAGAAGTAAAACCACTATTGTTATAAATTATTATCCATCGATTAGTTGTATAAAATTATTTTGTCATATTAGGATATATAACTTCAATTTTTGGTCCTTCGTTACCCAAACCAAGCCAATTCCTCTCTTAAAAAATTGTCAAAGAACAAGCATAATTGTTGAAAAGTTAATCCCACTCAATATTGCGCTTATACAAAAATGTGTGACCCTTGAATTCATCAAATCATTCTGAATGACTTTGGTCGGGAAAGCAAGGAGATGGAGATCAAGGAGAAGAAGATGAAGATCTAGCACCAGAGAGGTATCTCTTAACTGATCTAAAGAGTCCTTTCATTGTAAATGAAGAACAATCAATCACAAAAAATAAAAAGGACACAAGAAATAATCATGTCTAAGAAAAATAAAACCAATAAGAAAGGAATCCTAAAATTGTGAGTGAGTTTCCATCCTTAGTGCATCACGCCAAGCACATCACAAATTCAAGACGACATATAAAACTAAATTTCTAACATGAAAACAGGTTAGCCCATGGGATTTATCCTAAATACATGAAGAATACATAATTAAGGCTATAGTATCAATTGGAGATGAAGACCAACTTCAATTATGAACAAAACAGCATAAACATTTCTCAAATTAATGTGAAAAAATGTAAAATGGATCTAAAAATTACAAATATAAGAATAAATGAGGGAAGAAATCTTACCACAAGTATTTTAGATGATAATCCATAAGAAACATCCAAAGCCATATTTAGGTGACGAATAATGGAGGTTAAAAGAGTTCTGGCATGAGATGGTACAATGAGTAGAGAGAGAAAATGAAAGTAAGAAGATAGAAGCGATGGTTTATCATGATTATAAAAAACCTAGATTCATAAGAGCGAGTTCCTTCACTGGTTGCATCCTTCACTATAGCGAGATAAAGCTTCAATGGAGCGAATCATCGTTGCAATAATGAAAATCTTTATTGGTTGCGAGAACGACCAGATATTTTTCATGACACAAAATGAGTGTTCAAGAAAGAATTAAACACTCAAAGACATAATATGACCAAGTACAAAATATCCATTGTCTAAAAATACTTTGATATATGTTAGCAATATGCATTCTCACGATCAAGATAAATAGTTATTCCAAGTAATCTAATCAAATAAAAATAGGTCTATTTCTAACGCCAGTTGAGAATGCATGTTCTCAAAATCAAGATGGACAAAGGATACCCAATTAAAATCACTTATCAATAAGGAGGTAAGGTTTTTGTTTAATTATTATTAGGGGTAATAAAATAATGCCTAAGCCCTATATGACAAATTATTTTCCAAGTAGATTGCATAAAATTTATCTTTAATATTAGGTGACTTAATCTATAGTTTTAAAATGTAAAACTATATAGCACAACACCAACGCGTATGAGGAAAACCTAGAACTAAAAAAAATTTGGGTGGATGGAACGATAAATGAACTATGGTAGGACTTATAGAGGGGAACTACATCTTACAATTCAAATGCAAAACTTCCTCCTAATGTGCTTTCACACCATGTCTTCCACTAATAAGAAGGCGTCAATAGCTGGAGCACACTTCACAACCACTATCAATTTTGATCGCAAATGATGTCTTTTTCCAAAGCACAACTAACAATACTCCTTTTGAAGCGGGAGAAGAACTTTATATTCCAAATCGTTGAACGAAGTTGAGAAGCCTCCAAATGAGTGTGGTACCATTTTCGAGGTGTGTACTGAACCTAAAGTGAAAATGTTTTGAAAATTACTTAACTTATAAATATATTTTTGAGATAAGTAAAATCTGAAAATAAATTAAGAACAAATTAGAAATAGATTGGTTCAAGGTCTAAAAAGATTTTAAAGAAAATAAATTCACTCTAAAATATATTTAGATTTCATAAGTATTAAAACTTAAAATATCTCAATAGTATAAATAAGAGAAAAATAAGATTAAAGCTTGAAAGAATACTATATTCAAGACAAAAAGAAGTTATCTTATAAATATTTTTATCTTTTAAAAGTGAATCTTGTGGAAAGTATGTATAAGCATGCATTTTCGAAATATTTTTCACTAAGAATTCATAAAAAGAACACTTTTTCACACTTGTCAAATGAAGTCTAAACCCACATACATGTATGGTTAAGCTTACAAGAGCAACTTGGGGGGATAAGTAGGTAATGTATATCCTTATTAGGTTTTGAGATGATGAATAACTGAACAAATACGGTAGAATCTTTAATGTTTAATGAGTTCCTTGAAAAGATATGATGATACTAGCTAAAAGAAAGTAGTTTGAACACCTTCGCTACAATGAAAATATCCTTCACTGTTATGATGCTTCAGCGAATCCAGATCACGGTAATACTAAGATAAAAACTATGGTCAAGGGCACGTCTAGTGAAAAGCTTTCGTTGTAGTGAAGAAAATCTTCAATGGGGTGATGTTAGGGTGAACAGACCTGAAGTAGCCTAAGAAAGCCAACAAGTTAAATTTTGAAACTAGTCCAACTTTTAACTTATTATATATATTTAATACAATAAGGTGGTTTTCAAAAAAGTTTTTTGCATTATATATATTTTACTTCAGTAAGCCACACCAAAGTGTGCTCATACATAAAAAGAATTTTATAAGAAAACATAACTCGTGTGACAAAATATTCATAAGAAGTCTCTAAGTATGTTTATCTTTACATAGAATGATTTGTAAAGGATACATGTCTCTAAGGATGTTCGTTGAATGATTTGATTGGATCTTTGTCAAAATGACCTCAAGGACAATACTCAAAGTATATTTTGGCAACGGGATAATACAATCTAGTCCTAACGGGTACATGAATATAATGCATACTCTTACAGATTACATTAGTCAAATTGACACATGGAATTAAAACTGTCAAAAGGCTAATAGCATAATATATGGTTTCATATTTATAATAATTTGTGCATTTAGTCTCATTTAAATTTAATTAAAAAAAGAAGTGTGTTCATCTTCAACAACTACGCTTTAAACTTTTAATCCATAATGTGTGAAAAATACCATACTTTTATGGAATATACATGCACTCACATTATATGATGCATGTAATATTCAATGACCTTAACTATTTCATGGGCAAACATAATGGAAAATCATGAGATCCTAACACAAAGCTCTGATATAGGATGTAAATTATACTTTAATTGAAGAACACAAACTGTAAAACATGATTTGATAATCTAAACAATAATTGACTAATTAATTAAGAATGATATTGTTTTTTACACTATGAGATCTTGTATCGTCAGAAAATCATTGTTTAACCTATCTAAAAATATGTAGAGTACTTACTTTGATCCATGAAAATGCTTTTGAAATTGGTAAAAGGAAAGAATGTGTTTTGATCTTAGTATTTTGAAATTGTTCATTCTCACCTTGAAATATTTCCTTGCCATTTTCTTCAACACAATCAAACCTTTAATGAGAATTTCAGATTTCTCTCTCTTAGCCTATAGTTTCATAATGTTTCCTTTTTCAGTGTCTGAATGATGGAAATTATCTACTTATTTATAGGTAGGGAGAATACCCAAGGATCCAGCTGTCACTTAATCTAAATCGTCCATCATAGTAGATATCTAAGAATTAGAATACATGTACTTAATCGTAGGTCAGTTTTCATTATCATGTTCAATAATATGTGGTCTTTCATTATGAAATTAACTCTTGGTTTGGATCTAGGAATACCCATTTAATTCACCAGATGTGACTCATATTATTATTTAATTATGGACCACATTAAGGACGAATTATTATTTAAATAATTCTAACAAATTCCACCTCACAAGAAAAGCTTTAATCCATTTTAGCAATGGACCTTTTCTCTGATCATTTAACTCCCATGACTTAAGAGATAATATGCATCTTCATTGGGTTGGTCTCAATATGATTTTTTGTCTTACTCTCTTGTCACACTTAGAAGACTCACTTCGTATAGTACCTCTTGATTTTAAGTATTAAATTTATTTAAAATTAAATTTATGTGTTTATTTTATTTGTTAGATTAATTTCTAAATAAATAACTCTAATGTGTTAAAATAATTTAATTGTGTGATAAATGAGTTATGATTTTAAATGAAACAAAACTAAATAAAAAAATTGTGCATTTAATATTTTTACTTTAGCTTCTTCTGTGCCTTTATTTATATATTTTAGATTTGGCCCCAAGTTGGGATATGTTTGATAGGATGTACTATAGAGGATATTAGAGTGTACAAATGGTGTTAAATTGTATGATATTAGACCCATGGGTTGGGTGACCTATTGAGCTAAGTTTGGATTTATTTGGGTTATGTTTTGGTTCCTATAAGATGGTTTTATTTAGGGTCTAAAGGGGGCATGGTTTTTTAACATATAATGACTTGTTGTTAGTTTAAACTGACATAATCTAATAAACTAAAAACCTAAACCTAGCATTTATAGAGACAGTTAATTAGAGCTCTTGGGAAGAAGAATATTTGGGGAATCGAAAGCTAATTAAAGGAATTCATCTCACACCAATAAAGGTAAGATAGTAGTTATACTCTTCTCCTTTGGTTTAATATAATTGTAGTAGAATCCATGAGTTAGAATCCTAAATTAATATGTTAATATTAACTCAAAAGTTGATGGTCATTATTAGGATTTAAAATTAAATTATGGAATTTTCGATGCAATCCTAAATGAACAAAAGTATGGTTCTATAATGATATTAGGACAATAGTTATGATGCCTCTTGTTAAATCTGAAATTTAGGAATAACTCATTTAAGCATCTATGTATAAATTATTATTTATTGATTAATTAGATTAATTTTTTGAAGATGATAACTCAAATCAATGAATTATGGAGTTGGGGTTTGTATAGAGACTATTTCATGATTAGTTTATGCTAGATATTGGATTTCTTAAATTCATGTTTTATTTTTGTAGATACCCCTAAATATCTATTAGATAATAGGTAATTGAGTTGGTCTAGTTGGGATTGAAACGTGGAGATTTTAGGGATAAATTTTAAATCTTTTGTAAAACTATTCTTGTTCGGTTCGATAAACTGCATCCATCCAAGTTAGGGTTGGACCAATTCAGTTGACAAATTTTTCATAGAAGGTTTTCTTGGATTTTTGTTAGATTTTTGGTTGGTTTTAATCTGAGGTTATTTTAGGGTCATATTTAACTATATTTTAGATCGATAAATATTTTGTAAGTTAAGTTATCGATCATAAATTGAATACAATTATTGGACTTTATAAGACCCGTTTAGGTTGTGTTTACCTTCTTGTATAATTTTATGTTCGTGAATATACCAAAAGTGCATATGTGGGGGCATGGTAAATCTACTAATCGGGGATTTGATTTGATGTGATCGGTAAGAACTTAAACTGAATGCGAGATGATGATATTAGTTGTCCATAGATCTGTATTATCCTAATCCTACATATTGAAGACTTTATATCCCAAGTTAGGACATAAGGGGTTGGGTCCTTCTGTATAGACATTGGTATATGGTTACACGGTTTATGTGATGGCCTAGTGATATCCCCTTTGTGTTCTTTTAAATCTTTAGGGTTTGAGATACCCTTTAGTTAAGACTAGTGGAGGCACGGGAGATCCCTTGAAATGGATACCTTCATGAGATAGTGGTTAAAGGTATGTGTGGATGCCCTATTCTTTATGTCCACGGGTCGAGAGTACTCATGTGAGGAGGAGGAGGAGGAGGAGGAGGAGGAGGAGAAGGAGGAGGAGGAAGAGGAAGAATCATTGTAAAGTATGTTTTTACCAAGTTATATGCATCCGGTTGCAGTGTTTTATTCTTAAGAAAATGAAATGAGGTTCCTTTGGGGGAGATAAAGATTTAGAGGTGTATCAAGTGGAATGTAGTGGATCAGAATGAGTGTATGTGATTTACTCCAAGGGGAAGTACGATTTTTTTGTGGGATAACTTACAAGGAAACGGAAAAAATCTTTCAAGGTATTTTGGAAGATTAAGAGTAGATGAAGGGGAAGGTTTTAAAGAGGAAAAATTTGTAAAATAAAGATAGTGTAAAAGAGATTTTAAGAAACTGAAACACTTTCTAATTTAGGATATAATAAGAGATGGAAGTGTGACACCCATTATTTTCCACATGTAAGGTGATCAGTCTTATGCATAGTGAATAAGAGTTATTTATATTTCATTTTTATTCAAATGGAATATGGGAAAGAGTCTCCCCTATAGGGATTACTAAATGGATGGGGGATAGCCTAACCTCCTAAAATAAATAAACTAGTTAAACAACTAGCTAAAATATCAAAATATAAGAAAAGGAAAGTATGAAAAGAACCAACTTAAAACAAAAAATATATCAACCAACCATGGTGGTGTGTAGTGATTTATCCCTTCATCATCTTAAATGGCAAAATTTATAGTTTACTTTGGGAAGTCCTTTAGGTACCAACAAATCTTTAATTTATCCATAGAAGGGCCCCATTTGATTAAAGAATCAATTACAAAATTTTCTTTTATGTTGATGTGTTTAGTCTAAACAGTGGAGTCACGAAGATTTTTTCTTCTTCGAATAATTTTAGTGATTTATTAAGGACATGACACCTCACCATTGAGAATTTGAATCAAAATATTTAAATCTAATTCAAAATCTGAATATTGAGATTATGAGTATTGCATTGATTAATACGAGGTACAAGATTTTTATTATGCCTCCATATTAGACCATCAGCCAAAATTTTGCCCAAATACACATCTAGCGTTGCCTCTTTTGTCTCGAATCACTCCCCCACATATTGTAGTGCCATTAATAGATGATCCATTTGTGTTAAGTTTCAAACAACATTCTTGAGGAGGGACCCATCTAATCTAACTTTCTTTTGTTACAATAGGAAATTTTAATAAGAACTTAATTATTCTCGCGAGGAATTTTGTCACACAAACTTGTAGTTTTTTATGGAAAATAGGACAATTGAGTTTAATTATGGTGAAATTATAATGCTCAGAATAAAAAATCTTATTACTTATAAACTTCCACATCTCCCATAAATAAAATAAGTTATAACAGGCTTTATCACATCAAGTTTCTTATTGAGATTAACCTTATCAAACTAGTGAAAAGAGTAACTTTTATACAAGTGGATGTATATTTAATATCCAATTACGCACTAAAAAAATTCCACAAGAAGTTTTCTAGATCATTCTGGAAGAAAAGGTGACTTAAGAATTCAATGTAGGGGGATTTACAATAATGACATTTGAAGATAAATGAATTCCCACCTTTTGGATGTTGCAATCAATTAAAATGCCATTGTTTAAAATTTTCCAAATAAAAACCCTAATGTTGGGAGGGAAAAACTTGCTTTAAATGACATTGGCTTGAGAGACTTTAGAATGATTAATTCTAGTGAGAGCCCAAAAGTCTTTTGAGGAGAATGGACCATTCGAAGGTGGGATCCATATAAGATTATCTATCGTACTTTCCCTGATATTTCTTATAAACTCTTATTGTATTATCTCTAGTTGATAGAGCCATTACTAAGAATAAATACCTTTAATATATCTTCATAATATATACTAAGAATGTGAAGGAAGCACTTGGAGACAATCATTGGATCCTAGAAATGCAAGACGAGTTTCTTCAATTTGAGAAACATAGTATTAGGGATATTGTCACCTGCCATAAAAACACCTATCAACCAAGTGCGTTTATAAAAATAAACTGATGATAATGGTATAATACTTATAAACATGTCTAGACTTGAGATCAAGGCTACATGCAAATTGAAGATATGGTCTTTGACACGACCTTTTCCCCAGTTCCCTACTAGAATCCATTCATATCCTTTTCAATGTGGCATGTGACTTGCGATGCAATCTATTTAAAATAGATGTAAAAAGTGACTTTATAAATGGAGTATTGAAGGAATAAATTTGTACTAAGCACTATAATGGGCTTAAAGACCCTAAGTTTCCCGAACACGTCTATTGCTTAAGGAAAGATTTGCATGGATTGAAGAAAGCCCTACGTGCTTGGTACGAAGGCTCACTTCCTAACTTATAGAGTAAGGCTTCAAGAAAGGAGAACAGATAAAAAATTGGTTTGTATAGAGTGAGAAGAAGTACATATTGGTTGCCCAATTATATATTAATGAAATGTTGTTAACAAGGGAAATCCATACGCATGCTTTTGCATAATTGATGACCAGTGAGTTTGAGATGAGTATGCTAGGAGAGATAACTTTTCTCCTAGATCTTCAGATTTGTCATTTGAATGATGGGATATTTTTATCTCAATACAAGTTTGCATGAGACTTGGTGATGAAGTTTGGTATTGATTATGTTAGGCATATAATCACACCAATGTGTGTTACTAATAGTATTAGAAAATGCACAGAAGTAAAGAATGTAGATCAATAACTCTACTATATTATCATAGGTAGTTTGTTGTATTCGCGAGTCAACTTGATATTGCATTTTCGTGTAGGAGTTAGTGTAAGATTTCAAGCTTATCCCAAGGGTCAAATTTGTTATCTATAAAATGTATTATTAAGTATGTTAGTGGATCTCCAGTGCATGGAATTTGGTATTCCTTTTATACAAACGCCCCGTTACTACTGACCATGTCGGGGATGGCGACGGTTATAAGATCACATTAGGAGGATGATTCTATTTAAGGAGTGTATTTATTTCTTGGCATAGCAAGAAGCAAAATTTGATTTTTTTATCAATCATGAAGGCCAAGTACCTAGCATACAAGAGTTGTTGTACTCAACTCCCTCAGATGAATCAGACTATTCAAGATTATGGTACAAATCGAGGTACCATAATGACTTATTGTGACAACAAGAACATAATTAATATTTCCCTTAACCCTATTCAGCACTCTAGGAAGAAACATATTGACATTTGCCATCATTTTATCCATAATCTAGTTGAGAAGAGCATTATATCTCTGAGTTACATGCCCACTAATGCTCAGTTTGTTGATATTTCACGAAACCTATAGATTCCACTATGTATGAGGACCTTATGAACCCATAGAAGTTTGAACCATTTAGTGAAAACGGAGCATTTATTTAGGATATGATTCTCATTTTTTCTGGTTATGCATGTTTTAGAATCCTCAAGATATGTACCATATGTGTTTTTCTTGTTTTATAAATGGAAAATAAAAAAGCTTTTTCTTTCTTTTGAGTCATTTAAAATAATAAAAAATCATTTTGATATAAAAAATTTACAAAATACAAAAAGATGATTTTTATTTTCTGATTTTTATGGATGGCCAGTGTCGAGATGGTTGAAAATTTATGGAATGCACCTTACTGTCTATATTGGTATGCATGTTTTGATCAATCATTCCTAGGACGTTCTCAAAGAATAAATCATGTTGATTATGTAGTGGTATTTACCATATCACACACGTACATGAGTTGATCAGGGTGTATTTTTTATTTTGATCTAAAAAAATTGCTTACTTGTTTTTACCCAATCAAGTCATATTTTATTCACTAGATTTTTTAGATGTGCATGTAAGAATAATTTCTAGTGAGTTTAATTAAAAAAGAGAAAAACAGTTGTAAGAGCTACCAAAAGGGGAGATAGCTACCATTAGTAAGAAATTATGTTTATGTGAGCTAAAATGAGAGAAAAAGAATGATGAATTATCTATTCAAATGCATACCCTCAAAGAATAAAAATAATAATTAACATTAAAGTTTTGTGTGGATTTTTAAATTGAGGACTAATGGGTCTGTATAATTATTTTCTTATTGCCTCATTTACTTGTTAATGCAAGATATAAATTTTATATCTTAATCGACATGAACCTTTGTTGAACTCAATTTTTATTAGTATGGTTGACTTTTATCATTTTCAACTATGGGATGAATTTTAGGTTCATGAATAATATATGAGGAGTTTATTTAACTTTTTTGGGTTTCGAGTTCACTCCATTTCCCATAAGATAGCTTGTGTAGAATTTCATAATTTTAGTGTTGTCTTACATTAGTATATTCACGTGTGTTTTGTTTGTTTTCGGTCTTGCTGAGATGAGGATATGTGCTTACGTTGATATATGCTTCATTATGTCCCTATTTTCATGATTTATATCATATGTCTCAGTTATACTGTTTGCTTTATAGTTATATTATTTTGCTTGGATTGAATGATTTATGATATTTTATTTGTCGAAATCTTCCCTTTGTCTATTCGAGACAAAAAAGATAGAATTTTGGTATTCAGCGGTAGGATTTTATTAAGGGGATTAGTTTAGTGTTAGTGCATTGAATTTTTATATAAGAAATTAATATTCACATGTATCTTTTATACGTCATGAGGTGTGTGTTTAAGTGTGTTGCCGCTTATAGGGTTAATGATGATTTTTGGGCATCTGTAATCAAAGAAGTCATACAATATATCATGTTAGTCTCATTAATATTTGGGAATGGGTAGATATTATTTATACGATTTTGATCTAGTATTTTTTTTGGATATCTTCTAAAAAAATGTCCCAAATAGCCAATGGGGGAGATGGGTATGAAGCACCTTATACTCTTGACTCACTTGAGTCTACATTGTATAAGTTCTCATATAGTTTGGAAATTGTGACAAAATTAGAGTTTCATTCCCTAGATACCAAAGCGCCTCATAATTTTTTCTTTATACCACTTGATTCAATTAAAGGTATAATGCTCATTCACACACACTAGGGTTGCATACATTGTTCATATAGTGTATTATTTGATTGTGTGTGGGTTGTGTGTGGTTAAACCCATTTAAATTGGCTTTAATAATTTTTTGGGAATTTTAAATAATTTTTAGATGATTTTTTGGAAATTAAAATTTGGTTTTTAAAACTTTTGGGGTCATTTTGCAATTTTTGTTATTATTTTTTTCCCTGAAAGTTGTATTGGGTAGGATCCGAAAGCGCTTGAGAACTCAGGGTGCGTGTGTAATTATTTTAAACACGCATGTGAGAACTGATCTCAGCCCTACACCTGACCATGTTATACCGGTCTGATTTATGTTTGTTGCAAGACACATAAACTTGGTCTCCATTCGATCATTGTTATTAACGCTTTGCATGCATTTGAACTCAATCTCTGTTAACCTATCTAGACTAATCATAGGACATTTAATCCACCGTTGTTCTTTAATCGTTGGATCAAAGTCAATTGCCTTAGACCAAATCTCAGCCTTAGATTTGTATAGCCATTCTCGAACCTTCTCCTCTCAGTATAAAAGGATGCCAAGCCTCAGCATTTAGAAAATTTTGGCAGTTCGTCTAAATAGAGAGAGAGAAGAGAGAAGAGAGAGAGAGAGAGAGAGAGAGAGAGAGAGAGAAAAGGGAATCCAGAGAGAGAAAAAAAACCTTTTCGTTTTCAAACCCTAACTCATTTCTCCTAAACAGTATTTACCAAACACTATACCTATGTGTTTGAGAGTGTTGTTTTTAGGGGTTTGAAGCTTGTTTGAGGTTTTATCCTCTGAGATCGAGATCTTGTTTCCAACTTTGACATTTCATGTTAGATCTATATTTATCGTTCATAGAAACAGTAGATCTCATTATTGCATGTCATATTACACTTAGATCTACACATTTTAGTTTCTCATCTTGAGAAATCGTATTTGTTGATTTCAGTTTTATAAAAAAAATTTAAAACTTTAGAATCAACAAATCTATTTTATGTTTCTAGTTCTTATGAAATAAGACTGTTGACCTAGTTGGAATCACAATTGGCGGTTTTCAATTTCAAAAACATTTTCAAAACCATCTGAAATTGATTAAGACCTTCAACCTTACTTTGATAAAGGTAGCCTTGGATTCTGGGTTTATTTGAAAGGTCAAATAAAGTCTTTTTGTTTCTAAAGAAGAGAGAAACTGAAAAACAGTATCATTTAGATCTGATCTATAATTTGCTAGGACTGTTTGTATAAAATAAGTGTGTGTGTGTGTGTGTGTGTGTGTGTGTGTGTGTGTGTGTATGTGTGTGTGCATGCATGTGTTAGAATCACTTTCACAAACATTTGTCACACTACAACACAGAAGTGTTGGCTATAAGATCTAGAATCTATAAGAGTCGATGTAAAGACTGGAACAAAGTGGAGAAGTTAGCAAACTAAGAAAGCCACATCAACATCAGACCTGCAGAGAAGTTATAATCAAATCAGTGGGTACATATTCTAAACTTGTATAGGACTGTTTTGTGTACATGTGTGTTAAATAGTTTATAACTTGTATATTTTGTTTTAGTGGATTTTTGGTTTGTGACTTAGAATTCACCGTGGATGTTTCCTAATTTGGGTGAGGTTTTACCACGTTAAAAATGCCTTGTTCTTAATCTTTCTACATCTCCTCATCTCATTCTTGTGGTTGTGTTGATTTAAACCTTATAGTTTTGTTTTTCAAAACTACTTAACTAATCTTGAACAAATCTCGTGCATGTTTTATTAAACACATCTTGTGATTAATCAATTTTGATTTAAAGAAAAGAGTTTCGTCAAAAAATAGTTTGGAGTTACTTCAATAGTTTAATTTTTTATTAAACGTCCTAAGTAATAGATTTTTCAATTGGTATCAGAGCTTTGGAATTTTTTTTAAAAGATCTTGTGTTTCTGAAATTGTTTTTTTAATATCAAACAATGGACAAGAAAAATGAAACATTTGGTAACTTAACCAAACCTCCTCTCTTTTATGGAAACAACTTTGCTTACTAGAAAGTAAGGATGGTTGCTTTCATATAAGGAACCTTAGGAGATGATGTCTGGGACATTGTTGAAAATGGATATACTTATCCTACAAAACTAGCCACTAAAGAAAGTAATGAGAGGATTAAGAAAGTATTAAGTGAATTCACTCAAGAAGAGAAGAAAGTTTCTCTAAACAATAACAAATGAAAGAATACCATTTTTATGTCTATAAATGAACATGAGTTCAAAAGGATCTCATCTTGTGCCACTTCTAAGGAATCTTGGGATACACTGGTTACTGCACATGAAGTTGACATTAGAGTTAAGGCTGCTAAAACAAAGATGCTTATCCAGCAGTATAACTCTTTAATTATGTCAGACTCTGAATCATTTGATGATTTTTACATGAAATTGACTGACATTGTGACCAAATTGCATGTTCATGGGATAACTCATGATTGACATGAAATTGTCTCAAAAATTCTAAGATTATTACCACAGAAATTTAATAACAAAAGATATTCTATTGAGGAAATGAGTGACCAAAATTCACTCCTGAATTACTCAGTAGTAAACGAAGAACTGTGGAAATAGAATTAGAATTGAAGAAAGAATTGACCCAGTCCCATAGGAAACAGACTAGTTCCAATTTGAGTTTTTCCTCTAAGATGATGAAACCTGAGCTTACTATTCCCAATAATGATTCTGATGAGGAATGTGATATAGATAGTTTGGATAATCAAATTGCCTTGATGTCCAAATAGTTTAAGAAAATTATCAAATTTAGAAATAAAATGGCAAACAGACAAGGCAAGCCAAATTATCCAACTCAGTCTAACCACAAACCTCATGAGAAAGGTCAAGACAAAAATCACAAGGACATTCATACGAGACCTAACAAAGACTTCAAGAACATTGAATGTTTTAGATGCGGTAAATTGGGTCATATATCACAAGACTGTAGAGTTAAACTGAACACGACCAATAAACATACTAGGGCCAACATTTGCAAGACATGGGATGATTCAAGTGATTTTGAAAATGAGGAACCTGAATTATCTGATTTTTTTATCCATGCATGTCCTTCTTTGCCAAGATAATCTATAATGATGATATGCCTATGAATTTGTGTGAGAATGATGATAATAGCTCTACTTCTGTTGTTATGAATAATGCTGCTACTAGTTTAGATGCTTTAATTTCTGAGAACAATGCTAGTTCTACAATGCAGTGTGTGAGTCAACGGGAAAGTGATAATGACAATGTCAATGTGTGTGTGAGTTCAAGAATTGAATCCTTAGGCTTCACTTCACACACTACACTTAGTGATTCGAACACTGAAGACCTCCCTGATATTCACACACTTTATGCGAAAACTCTCAAGAAAAGCCCTAAACTAGAGAAGACTGTGAAAGACTTCACTAAGAAACTAGAAGATCTAAGTCTAATGGTTAAACTTAACACTGAAGAGTATACTACCCAATATCTAACTCATGAAAATGAAGTCAAATTTTTTTATCAAAAATTGAAAATTTTGATTGAAACAAATGAAAATTTGGCAAAAAAATATAAAGGGACATTATTAGAGTTGGAACAAGCTAAAGAAAAGACAGCCACCATTTTCAAAAAAATTACAAAATTTGAAAATAATTCCAACTGTTTTAATGGTTTTGTTGTTGATTCAAAAACCAATTCTGATGATCGAACTGGAATAGGGTTTTGCCCAAATTTAAAGACACAAACTAAAAACTTTGAATCAATCAAGTTTGTGTGAGGAGGCAAAAGACCTACAAAAACTTGCCTAGATTTTCATTCCTTAAAAGATAAGTTTGATGAAAAACAACAAACGATTGATATTGGGGAATCAAGTCACTCTAAGTGTGATAGTCAACCTAAGGCTAAATACATATGCCCCCCGATTAGGAAGAGTGTTTCTGTTTTTCAAACTTTACTCCCAAGGAATAAGGCTCAACATCAAAATCCCATGAAACCCATGTTTACAGACTTTACTAAGGAGATACCCTCTTCAAGCAATCTATATTGCTCTTACTGTGATATATACGGTCATTATTTTGAGGGTTGCTACTATAGACGTTTAGTATAACCCGTCTGTAATACTCCTCTATACTAGAACTTTAACTACTCTAGGAGAAGCTGTAATAATTATGCCCTGCCTAGGCAACCAGAAAAAAACTCTAACTATAGAAAGAGAAAGACCAAACCTAAAAGATCATTTCTAAGAAGGACTACAAGCCACTTTCCTAAACCAAATGCTCATATTTTTCATAAAATTCAAACTCATGCTCAAAATATTTTTCGACAAAAATCTAATGCTCGCAAATTTTATCAAATGAGAGAAAATATGCGCAAAATAAAAACAAGAGCAATTTGTGTTAGAAAAGATGAGATATTACCCCAGATAAAGTGTAACAATGTGATTACTGCTTTAAAAGATGAACACACCTCTTCTGGTTGGTATTTAGACTCTGGGTGTTCAAAGCACACGACTGATGATGATACAAAACTTTTAAACAAAACCAACTTTGTTGGGGGAAAAGTCATTTTCGGTGATGGTGTATCATCTCAAATCATTGGTAAAGGAACACTGTAAGAAGAAGGAATGCCTGTTATTGAAAATGCTCTTTTAGTAAAAGGTCTTGAGGATAATCTACTTAGTATTTCGCAATTTTGTGACTCAAATCATACTGTCACCTTTTCAAAGAATAATTATAAAATTTTAAATGAAAAAGGTGAGTGCATACTTACAGGACTCAGGACTCCTGACAATTGTTATATTGTCCAGAACAGTACTGAGGTCTGTAACATTGCCAGAATGGATGACAATGAAATATGGCATAATAGGATGGGTCACATAAATTACGATAACCTTAGTAGATTATCTTCACAAGAAATAGTTAGAGGAATTCCAAAGATCAAACCTATTTCTAACATTATCTATGGACCTTGTCAGGAAGGAAAAATTATTAAGGCACCTCATAAGAAAGTTAAAGATATCCTTACCTCTAAACCCTTGGAGCTCATCCATAGGGATCGAATGGGTCCCTCTCGAACTATTAGCCTCTATGGACATAGTTACATTCTTGTTATGGTTGATGACTTCACCAAATTTACTTAGGTGGCCTTCTTAAAACAAAAGTCTGACACTTTCCAAACCTTTTTGAAAATTCTTCTTCGGATTGAAAATGAGAAGGACACTCAAGTAAATATAATTTGTAGTGATTGAGGTGGAGAATTCATAGATACTGGTATTATAGAGTGTTGTGACTATAATGGTTACAAACATGAGTTTAGTGCTCTTAAGACTCCTCAACAAAATGGAATTGCTAAGCGAAAGAATCATACCCTTCAAGAAATGGCACGTGTTATGATTCATGCCTAGTGTGTACCTAAATATTTTTGGGTAAAATCTATTCGTACTGCTTGTCACATTATCAATAGGGTCTATCTTAGGAAGAATTCCAAATAAACTCCTTACGAACTATGGTATGGGAAAAAAACCCAATCTTAAATACCTTAGAACCTTTGGTAGTACGTGTTATGTCTATAAAGACAGAGAACACTTATTCAAATTTGAGACTCGTGGAGATAAAGCTATCTTCCTAGGATATTCTCCTAACAGTAGAGTGTACCATGTCTATAATCTTCGCACAAAGACCTTAACGGAATCCATAAACGTTATTGTAAGTGACACTAATGTTGAGAGTAAGACTGGAGAACCAACTATTATGGAAGAGTCTGAAAAAGTTTTAGAAAATGACTCTCCAGAAATAGATGATTCTTTACCAATTGAGACACCTAAAGTACCCAACTGGGTTTCTAAAGATCATCCCATAGATAACGTTGTTGGTAACACTAGTGAGTCTGTTCGTACAAGATCTCAATTAAGAAACTATGCTCATTATGTATGTTTTGTTTCCCTTGTGGAACCAAAGAATGTAAATGAGGCATTGAATTACCCTCATTGGATTTCTTCCATGCAGGAAGAACTTCTTTAATTTTTCATTCATGATGTTTGGTATCTTGTGCCTAGGCCTGATCACAAAAAGGTTATTGGCACACGTTGGATATTTAAAAATAAATCTGATGAAAGTGGAATAATCATTAGAAACAAAGCCAGATTAGTGCCTCAAGGATACTCTCAAATTGAAAGAATAGATTTTAACGAAACTTTTGACCCTGTTACTCGCCTAGAATCTGTTCGTCTTCTTTTTGCAATAGCTTGTTACTTGAATTTTACGCTTTACCAAATGGATGTCAAATCTTCCTTTCTTAATGGAATCTTGACTGAAGATACCTATGTTGAACAACCCAAAGGGTTCATCGACTTTTAATATCCCAATAATGTTTATCGTCTTAAAAAGGCATTGTATGGTCTTAAACAAGCACCAAGAGCCTGGTATGAGCGTCTTTCCAACTTTCTCTTAGACAAAGGTTTTAAGAGAGGTGGAAATGATCAAACCATTTTTGTCAAACATTTTGACAAAGATATCATTATAGCTCAAGTCTATGTCGACGATATCATTTTTGGATCCACTTCCCCTTCAGAAGTTAAATATTTTTCTGAAATTATGCATAGAGAATTTAAAATGTCTCTTATGGGGGAGTTGCAATTTTTCTTGGGTCTTCAAGTCAAACAGAATTCAGTAGGATTATTTGTTTTGTAATCTAAATATGCTTTAGAGATTGTCAAAAAATTCAACCTTGAAAGAGTTGATTAGGCATAAATTCTTCACATTTATCCCCTTAATTTCGATATTTTTATGATCCCGTGCATTGTAAATAGCTTGAATTTGTCTTATATTTATGATACTAACCCTTTTGGGAAATTATTTAGTATTTTGTGTATGTCTTATGTGTTTTACAGGTATTTCATGCAAATTAGTGTGAAAGAGAATGCAAAACAGTGAAAGAAAGCAAGAAATAGGGAGTTCAATGGCATTTTTATAATTTTACAACCATATTCCGGAGGTGGGGAAAACTAGAAAGTTGAAGATATCTAAATTACAAGAACATTGGAAAAAACGGCACCCAAATTCGAGCTATGGTGAAGAAGTTATTCCCATTTAAAGTTGGAGACCAAAAGTCAAAAGTTGAAATTAATTCTAGAAGCTGAAGAGTTTCAACTCTTGAAATTTCTTGTATAATTCCTTTTTATTAGTTGTAAAACATGGGGAGGCATGGTAAGAGACATTTTTGAGATATATAGAAGGTCAAACCCTAGTAGGAAGAAGAATAGGTTTTTTACTTCAAGTTGTAGGAGGCTAGTAGTTAGGGTTTCTTTGTAGTTAGTTTTTAAAGGATTCTTGTATCCAAGAACCCTAGTTTTGAAGTTTGGCTACTATTCAAGATTCAAAGATTTATTCAAGATTCATCATTCATCCATTACAAGTAATTTTAATTTATTATTTTTACTACTTTCATAGTTAGTTTAATCAATTATTTATCTCTAGTTTTCCAATCCCAATTCAAGTCTTGTTCTCAATTTTCTAGATTTAGTTATGAATTCCTGCACTTTCAGTTTTAAGTTTTCTTTTATTTTAATCATGTTAAGCTAAGTTTTTAATGGTGGAGATGCATGAACCCAACCCGATGTGGTATGCATAGATATAAAATTTGTCCTCTAAATTAAATAAGTGATTAGATCGTGTTGTATAGTTTCACAACCATTGTAAACCTTTTGACCTCGTTTGCCCTAGGTAATCGGGGTGCTTAAGGATGAAACGCGCGTGAACTATTGCGACACTGCTTTAGACATTCTTTGATTATTTATGATGCGGGATTGAACCTCATATATGTAATACTTTGGAGTACTAAAGACTAGGTCTGATCAATTATCTAATTTATGAATAGTTTTGTACTGGCATACACACTAGGATTTGGGGGAGTGTATTCTTAACCCATTTCTTCATTCATATTAATTCCTAATTAGTTATTTAATTTTGCATGTGTAGGTTAATTTAATTGAATTTAGTTAATTCATAGATAAAATCCAAAAATCATTCATCTTTTTCTTTTCGTTTCTTTTAACATCAACTTTAGGATTAAGCTACCTTACCTTTGTCGTCACGTTCGCACGTCCAAACTCCCTGTGGATTCAATACCCAGACTCACTACTATACTCCGCAAGAGTGTAGTTAAAGTTTAGGTTTTTTTATTGCGGTTGAAAGTCGATAACAACGAGTAGCGTATTTACACGGACGCTCGATTTTTCCACTCGATCAAAATGGCATCGTTGTCGGGGACTGTTTGTTATAGATTATAATTGACTTACTATTTCGAAAAAAAATACACAATATATATATATATATATATGGGTGTCACATGCTTAAACTGCCCAATTTGAAATGTCTTACTTTAACTCTTTTGGTGGCTTTAATTGTTATGATAATAGTGAGGAGGAGGTGCTCAAGACTTATGAACATTGGATCAATATCACTAAAGATGAGTTTCATAAATACAAGCCCAGTGATAAGGCCATTCAAATTTATCAAAATGAATTGCTTGAAGAAGAAAGACTTGAAAAAGAATATCGAGAAAACAATCGTTATTGGAAGCAAGAGTTAGATGCATTATTTGAACCCAATGAGGATTTTTCTTCCGATATTTTTGAAGATGAAGTAAGTTTTCGAAAAAATGAGGAATCTGAGGTTCTAGAACGAAGGAATCCTACTTTGGAAGAACTCTTGATTATTATCAAAAAGTAATCTGATGACCTTGCTGCTACAGAGTTAAAAATTAGAGCAACTTGCAAGGAGTTTAATGATTATTTGGAAAACTTAGAGAAGCTCGAGACTTGCACTTCACCTAACCCTTTGGAGGATGAAATCTTTGAGTGTGATCCAAGTTCTATTGAATATCAACCTCTTATAAATATTACAAAATCTATTGAGGTTGAAGATCATTTGTCTCCTTGTGTACCCACTATTATCGAACCATTAAATCCATCACAAGAACTGGATGAATGTCTTGAGGATGTTGATCCGATTTTTGTATGGGAATGTTTTTTTAAGATGCTTCATCTTACGGGCCATACACTTAGACGTGTCACTCCACTATATCCAGTTGAAAATTTTGGGGGAGAAGATTTTGAGGACAAGGACTCTAAGCTTGAATTGTTTTCCAAGGTGAACTCTTTCTATTTGTGTGATCCGCTTCCCATACTACTCGAAAAATATTTGGAACGTGATTCTATTTTTCTTTGATCCCAATGGTACTTGTCCCCCTGTGCACTCAAATCCCTCATTATCCCCCTAAAAATTTTAATTGGTGATGGTTCATTTCTTCCGCTTTGCACATGCCTTCCGTTGTTCAAACGAAATTCTTATTTTTCAAATGGCATGCTTTCTAGTGGGGGGAAACCATTAATCCCTCAAAGTCAAATTTTATATTGGGTGGACCCTCAAATTTTTCGACTTCTAGTGTATAACTTGTTAGAAGTTCAAATTGTACGTTATACATAATTAGTTTTTTTTTCCTTTTTCTTTTTATAGTTTAGAGTAATTAGTTAAATTTTTTTTATTCTTTTTGTTATGCTTGGTTCTAACATGTTTTGTAGATTCAATGGACTCGCACACATCGGGGATCGCTCCATTTTGGTAATATCTTTCCTTTCCTCTCTTTATGTTGTGTTCTTGATTCGCATTGAGGACAATGAAACATTTAAGTTAGGGGGTGTGGGATATTCTTCCCGTTTATTGTTTAGATTCATTGATTCGATCACATGTTCTTTCCAAGTGTGTTTTTTTTAGAAAATTTCAAACAACAATTGAAAAATTTTGAAAAAAGCAAAAAATATTTTTCTTCAAAATAAATAAAAATTGGAATTTAAAAGCTTCAAAAATATCACCTTTATTCTATTTAAAGTCTCAAATTGTTAACAATCAAAATGCACTAAGCCAAAATTGACCAAAGATGGAAATTGAAAGAAAATTGACGACTTAACGAATAAGTGTGGATATTAATAAAACCCAGTGAGATTTTGAGCCTTTCAATTTTTTATGAGTTTTTAATTCAATCCGAGTTTATGATTAACTCAAAGTCCTTTTCAGCGTTTTAATAAGTCGTTGATGATCTCAATCCTTTGTTTTGATCGGTTATGGGAAATGTGTGAAATGTTGTCTCGAAATTTATGCTAAATATATCTCTAAACTTAATTAATCTCGAGATGCATATGGTAATGTGATTAGCAATTTGGACAATGAAGTAGGCCCTCTTTTGTTTAATCCAAAAATATTAGCCATAATAAAGTTGTGAAAAAATTATCCCTTTGCAACCCACTTTGAGCCTAATAAAATATTTTCCTTTCGTTTGATAACCCGAAAACCCCAAATAGCTCAAAATTGTGAAAAATTGGAAATTCATCAAGTAAGTCCAAAGTGTGTAATAAAAAAAAGGGCAAGAAAAGAAAAATAGGAAGAAAAGAAGAAGAAAAAAGAAGAAGAAAAAAATGAAAATAGAAAAAGAAAGAGAAAAATGAGCAAATGCCCGAATTAGCACTAATGGATGTCATAAGGACATTTTTCAATTTCGAACATTCCGTCCATTTCCGTTTTCACCCTTTTACATTTTTTAACGCGTAAAGTCCTAACCAAGTCCGAATGGCGAAATTAATTACTGCATGGAGAGCTAAGATATGAAAAGATAATAAAAGAGATTAAAATGGTGTGATTAAGAGATGTTGTTTCCCCTTTCCTAATAACTATATTTCGATGATGAGATCTTTTCACCATAAATTTCCTTCTTTTCAATTTTGTATGCGTGAATTTGAGTCTATTATATTTACTCTTTATATCATGCATATCGAGAGAAAACAACCACAATCTTAGTGATTCGTTTGTAAGTGCATCCGTAAGAATTTGAATCAAAACGAATTTTCGAAAAGTAATGTAATGCTCAATCGGTGGAAATTTGAGGTTTAATTTCTGGCTTTGAACACACACACTATGGTTTGAGACATTTGAATATGAATTTATGATGATTATTTTTCAAAAAGTTTAAATTTTACAATTTTTAAGTATGTTGATATTTATTTGAGTCAATAAAGAATTTTGCGAGTGTATTCACTACAAACCCTCACGAGACAAAACTCGTTCTACTAGAGTAACCTAGGGTTTTAAAGGCTTATTGAATATGCTCAATGCAATCGCTTCCCTGCGAAAGTGGAATTTTATTTTAATAAAATGAATTTTAAAAGTCAACTCATTTCTCTTAAATTGCTCAGGACGCGCAAAAATCTAAGTTAGGGGGATTTGATTAGGCATAAATTCTTCACACTTATCCCCTTAATTTCGGTATTTTTATGATCCCGTGCATTGTAAATAGCTTAAATTTGTCTTATATTTATGACCCTTTTTGGTAAGTATTTTGTATTTTGTGTAACCCTTATGTGTTTTACAGGTATTTCATACAAATTAGTGCGAAAGAGAATGCAAAATAGTGAAAGAAAGCAAGAAATAGGGAGTTCAAGGGCATTTTCATAATTTTACAACTATATTCCAGAGGTGGGAAAACTAGAAAATTGAAGAGCTCTAAATTACAAGAAGATTGGAAAAAACGGCACCCCAATCCGAGCTATGGTGAAGAAGTTATGCCCATTTAAAGTTGGAGACAAAAAGTCAAAAGTTGAAATTAATTTTGGAAGTTGAAGAGTTTCAACTCTTGAAATTTCTTGTATAATTTCTTTCTATTAGTTGTAAAATGTGGAGAGGAATGGTAAGATTCATTTTTGAGATATATAAAGGGTCAAACCCTAGTAGGAAGAAGAAAAGGTTTTTTACTTCAAGTTGTAGGAGGCTAGTAGTTAGGGTTTCTTTGTAGTTAGTTTTTAAAGGATTCTTGTATCCAAGAACCCTAGTTTTGAAGTTTGGCTACTATTCAAGATTCATCATTCATCCATTGCAAGTAATTTTAATTTACTATTTTTACTGCTTTCATAGTTAGTTTAATTAATTGTTGCTCTCTAGTTTTCCAATCCCAATTCAAGTCTTGTTCTCAATTTTCTAGATTTAGTTATGAATTCCTGCACTTTTAGTTTTAAGTTTTCTTTTATTTTAATCATGTTAAGCTAAGTTTTTAAGGGTGGGGATTCATGAACCCAACCTGATGTGGTATGCATAGATATAAAATTTGTCCTCTAAATTAAATAAGTGATTAGATCGTGTTGTATAGTTTCACAACCATTGTAAACCTTTTGACCTCGTTTGCCCTAGGTAACCGGGGTGCTTAAGGATGCAACGCGCATGAACTATTACGACACTGCTTTACACATTCTTTGATTATGTATGATGCGATATTGAACCTCATATATGTAATGCTTTGGAGTACTAAAGACTGGGTCTGATCAATTATCTAATTTATGAATAGTTTTATACTGGCATACACACTAGGATTTAGGGGAGTGTATTCTCAACCCATTTCTTCATTCATATTAATTCCTTCTTAGTTAGTTAATTCATAGATAAAATCAAAAAATCATTCATCTTTTTCTTTTCTTTTCTTTTAACATCAACTTTAGGATTAAACTACCTTACCTTTGTCGTCAGGTTCACACGTCCAAACTCCCTGTAGATTTGATACCCAGACTCACCACTATACTCCGCAAGAGTGTAGTAAAATTTTAGGTTTTTGTATTGCGGTTGGAATCCGATAACAACGACTAACGTATTTACACGGACACTCAGTTTTTCCACGAGATCAAGAGCCAAAGAAGCTAAAACTCCCATGAGTACTACGGTCAAACTATCTAAAGATGGGAGTGGTAAATGCATAGATCCTACTCTATATCATAGTTTGATAGGAACCTTGCTATACATTACTGCCTCGCGTCCTGATATTATGTACGCAGTTTGCATGTGTGCCCGATATCAAAACAATCCTAAAGAGAGCCATTTATTTTGTGTTAAAAGAATCATTAAATACATAAAAGGCACTCTAAATTTAGGACTTTGGTACACCAATGATACTCCTAGTAATATAATAGGATACGTTGATACCGACTGAGCTGGGTGTACTGATGATAATAAGAGCACATCAGGAGCATGTTACTATATCGGTAATAATTTGGTAGGATGGAGTAGTAAGAAACAAAATTGCACTTCTTTATCTACTGTTGAATCCGAATTCATAGTTGTTGGTAGTTGATGTGCTCAATTACTTTGGCTTAAACAAATGCTAAACAATTATGGTATTCAAGAAGATCAAGTGCATATCTATTGTGATAATCAAAGTTCTATCAATATCTCTAAAAATCCTATTCAACACTCGCGAACAAAACATATAAAAATTAGACATCACTTTATACGCGAATTAGTTGAGACTAAGGAATTAGAAATTAATTATCTTCCTACTGATTTGCAACTCGCAGATAAGTTTACCAAACATTTGGATTACAATAGATTTCTTGCTTTGCGAAAATCGATAGGAATGGTTTCTGCTAAATAAGCTCCTGTGACTTAAGTATTATTCCCTTTGTCCATTTGAGACAAAATGGGGGAGTAATTTGAGTCTTATGAGTTCCTTTTTTTTTACATATTTCTAATAAGCTTGATCTTAGTATTTATTTGCAGGAATCTGTACAGTTGTATTCAACAGATGTTATTAGGGTATTGACATATAATTTGTTGAGTTATGTAATTTTCTTTTTCTAGGAAATGGGTAAATAGAATTTTTGTATAGGAATTAGTTTTTCCTTATTTCTTTGTAGCCCTACGAGTCCTAGATGACTCAAAGGATATTTTGTCTCATATTTCCAAAGGGGGAGATTAAAGCACCTTATACTCTTGACTCACTTGAGTCTACATTGTATAAGTGCTCATCTAGTTTGAAAATTGTGACAAAATTAGAGTTTCATTCCCTAGATACCAAAGAGCCTCAGAATTTCTTCTTTATGTCACACTAGATTCAATTAAAGGTATAATGCTCATTCACACACACTAGGGTTGCATACATTGTTCATATAGTGTATTATTTGATTGTGTGTGAGTTGTGTGTGGTTAATCCCATTAACATTGACTTTAACATTTTTTTGGAATTTTTAATAATTTTTAAATGATTTTGTGGAAATTAAAATTTGGTTTTTAAAACTTTTGGGGTCATTTTGCAATTTCTGTTATTATTTCTTTTTCCTGAAAGTTGGATTGGGTAGGATCCGAAAGCGCTTGAGAATTCAGGGTGCGTGTGTAATTATTTTTAAATACGCGTGTGAGAACCGATCTCAACCCTACACATGTCCATGTTATACCGGTCTGATTTGTGTTTGTTGTAAGACACATAAACCTTGTGGCCATTGGATCATTGTTATCAATGCTCTGCATGCATTTGAACTCAATCCCTGTGAACCTCTCTAGACCAATCAGAGGATGTTTAATCCACCGTTGTTCTTTAATCGTTGGATCAAAATCAATTTCCTTAGACCAAATCTCAGCATTAGATTTATATAGCCATTCTCGAACCTTCGCCCCCCAGTATAAAAGGATGCCAAGCCTCAGCATTTGGAAACTTTTGGCAGTTTTTCTAAATAGAGATAGAGAAGAGAGAAGAGAGAATCCAGAGAGAGATAGAAACCCTTTTCATTTTCAAACCCTAACTCATTTCTCCTAAACAGTATTTACCAAACACTATACCTGTGTGTTTGAGAGTGTTGTTGGGGGGGGGGGGGGGTTGAAGCTTGTTTGAGGTTTTATCTTGTGAGATCGAGATCTTGTTTACAACTTAGACATTTCATGTTAGATCTATATTTCTCGTTCATAGAAATCGTAGATCTCATTATTGCATGTCATATTACACTTAGATCTACAAATGTTAGTTTCTCATCTTGAGAAATTGTATTTATTGATTTCAGTTCTGTAAATTTTTTTAAAACTTTAGAATCAACAAATCCATTTTCTGTTTCTAGTTCTTATTAAACAAGACTGTTGACCTAGATGGAATCATAATTGGCGGTTTTCAGTTTCAAAAATACTTTCAAAACCCTCTGAAATTGATTAAGACCTTGAACTTTCTTTCAAGAAAGGTAGCCTTGGATTCTGGGTTTATTTGAAAGGTCAAATTGAATCACCTTATACTCTTGACTCACTTGAGCACATAGTTTGGAAATAGTGACAAAATTGCGTCCAATCCCTATAATCCAAAAAGCCTCAGACTCTACTCTTCATTCCTCTTGTTTAATTGATTAAAGGTATATTCATAAATGCTCACACACATTAGCATTGCATATTTTTCTCATATATTGCATTAAATTATTTGTGTGTGTATTGTGTGTGTTAATTTCCCTTAAAACAATTTTCAATAATTTTTTAGGAATTTTTAATGATTTTTAAAATAATATTTTCATAATTAAAATTGGATTAAAAAGCTTTTGGGGTCAATCTGTAAATACTGGTTTTATGATTTTATGCCTATAAGTTGATTTGGGTAGGATCTGAAACCGTTAAAGACTATAGGATGCCTATGTATTTATTTTCAAACGCGCGTGTGAGCTTCAATCGTATCTCTACACTTGTCACAACTATATCGGCCTGATTTGTGTTTCTTTGAAGACACATAAACGTTATACACTATCAGCCCTTGGATCGTTGTTATCAACGCTCTGCATGCATTTGAACTCAATTTGTGTGAAACCTGTCTAAGACAATCAGAAGCCTTTTAACCCACCGCTTTTATCTCACCGTTGGATCAAAGTCAATTTGAGATGACCAAATCCCAGCCCTTGATTTTGAATAGCCTTCTCGATCCTTCTCAGCCCACTATATAAGGAGGATTACCCTCAGCCTTTGAGAGACTTTTGGCACTTCGTTTGAGTAGAGAGAGAAGAGAAAGAAACCAAAGAGAGAGTTAGAAACCCTAATTCGTCCAAACACAGTTTCAAACCCTAATTCATTTTTTAAAAAACCATTTATACCAAACACCAACCCTGAGTGTTTGAGAGTTTTTCTGTGTTGGTTTGAAAGTTGTTTCATGGTTTAACCTCTTGGTTTTAAGATCTTATGTCCAACTTAAACATTTGGTTCGATCTGTATTTCTGTTTCAAAGAAATCATAGATCTAGTCATTTTATGTTATATTACACTTAGATCTGCATTCTTAGTTTCTCGTCTTGAGAAATCTTTTGTTGATTATTTTCTGTAAATGTTGTTAACTTCAAAATCAACAAAATCATTTTTGTTTCTAGTTCCTCTGAAACGAGACCTTTGACCTAATTGGAATCGCACTTGGAGGTTTTCAGTTTCAAAAATATTTTCAAAACCCTGAAATTGATTAAGATCTTAAACCGTCTTCCGAGCAAGATAGTCGTGGATTCTTAGATCATTTTAAAGGTAAAATAAGGTTTTTGTTTCCTAAGAAGAGAGAAACTGAAAATCACAGCATATAGATCTTAACTGTAATTTGATAGGACTATTTGTATAAACAAGCGTGTGTATGTGCATGCATGTGTTAGAGCACCATCATAAATACTTACACACTACAACACTGAAAGTGTTGGTTGTAAGATCTTGAAATAAGAGTTGACGTAAAGACTGGAACAAAGTGGAAGTTAGCAAATTGGGAGAGCGACATCAACAATCAAAACTGCAGAGAAGTTAGAAGGAAACCAGTGGGTACATTCCTAAACTTGTATAGGTATGATTCTTGTGCATGTGTGTTATATAGTTTGTAACTGATATATTTTGTTTTAGTGGATTTTTGGTTTGTGACTTAGAAGTCACCATGGATGTTTCCTCGATTGGGTGAGGTTTTACCACGTTAAAAATCTCTTGTCATTAATCTTTCTACATCTCCTCATCTCATTCGTAATAGTGTTCTGATTTAAACTATCTTAGCTTTGTTTTCAAAACTTGTTAACAAATCTTGAACTGATCTCGTGCATGTTTTATTAAACACATCTTGTGATTAACCTGGTTTGATTTAAAGAAAAGAGTTTCCTCAAAAAATAGTTCGGAGTTACTTAAATAGTTTAATCTTATATTAAACGGCTTTAGTAACAGTTTTTCAATTGGTATCAGAGCTTTGGAAATCTTTTTAAAAGATCTGGTGTTTTTGAAATTGTTTTCTTGAAATCAAATAATGGACGAGAAAAATGAAAGATTTGGTAACTTGACCAGACCTCCTCTCTTTGATGGGAACAACTTTGCTTACTGGAAAGTAAGGATGGTTTCTTTCATACAAGGAACCTTGGGAGATGATGTCTAGCATATTATTGAAAATGGATATACTCAACCTACAAAACCAGCCACTGAAAGATGTAATGAGAGGATTAAGAAAGTATTAAGTGAATTCACACAAGAAGAGAAGCAAACTTCTCTAAACAATAACAAAGGAAAGAATGCCATATTTATGTCCATAAATGAACATGAGTTCAAAAGGATCTCATCTTGTGCCACTTCTAAGGAAGCTTTAGATACACTGATTACTGCACATGAAGGTGACACTAGAGTTAAGGCTGCTAAAACACAGATGCTAGTCCAGCAATATAACTCTCTAATTATGTCAGACTCTGAATCCTTTGATGACTTTTACATGAAATTGACTGACATTATGACCAAATTGCATGCTAATGGGATCACTTATGATAGACATGTAATTGTCTCTAAAATTCTAAGGTCATTACCACAGAAATTTGATAACAAAAGATATGCGATTGAGGAAATGAGTGACCAAAATCTCACTCCTGAATTACTCAGTAGTAAACTAAGAACTGTGGAGATGGAATTAGAATATAAGAAGAAATTGACCCGGTCCCATAGGAAACAGACTAGTTCCAATTTGAGTTTTTCTTCTAAGCTGATGAAACCTGAGTTTACTATTCCCACTGATGACTCTGATGAGGAATGTGACATAGATAGTTTGGATAATAAAATTGCCTTGATGTCAAAACAGTTTAAGAAAATTGTCAAATTTAGAAATAAAGTGGCAAACAGACAAGGCAAGCAAAATTATCCACCTCAATCTAACTACAAACCTTATGAGAAAGGTCAAGAAAAACAGCACAAGGACATTCATACAAGACCTAACAAAGACCTCAAAAACATTGAATTTTTTAGATGTGGAAAATTAGGACATATAGCACCAGACTGTAGAGTAAAATTGAACACGTCCAGTAAACATACTAGGGCCAACATTTGTAAAACATGGGATGATTCAAGTGATTCTAAAAATGAGGAACCTGAATCATCTGATGCTTTTGATCCTTGCATGTCTTTCTTTGCTAAGATAATCTATAATGATTATATGCCTATGTATGAGAATGATGATAATATCTCTCCTTCTATTGTTATGAATCATATTGCTTCCGGTTTAGATGCTTTAATTTCTAAGAATAATGTTAGTTCTACCGCGGGGTGTGTGAGTCAAAGGGAAAGCGATAATGACGATGTCAATGTCAATGTGTGTGTGAGTTTAAGAAATGAATCCTTAGGGGTCACTTCACACACTACAGTTAGTGATTCGGACACTGAAGATCTCCCTGACATTCACACACTTTATGCGAAAACTCTCAAGAAAAGCACTAGACTAGAAAAGATAGTGAAAGATCTCACTAAGAAACTAGAAGACCTAAGCCTGATGGTTAAACTTAACGCTGAAGAGTATACTACCCAATGTCTAACTCATGAAAATGAAGTCAAAATTTATGATCAAAAATTGAAGAATATGATTAAAGAAAATGAAACTCTGGAGAAAAAATATAAAGGGACATTATTAGAATTGGAACAATCCAAGGAGAAGACAGCAACAATTTTCAAAAAAAAATTAAAATTTGAAAATAATTCAAATTGTTTTGATGGTTTTGTTGCTGACTCAAAAACCAATTCTGATGATCGAACTGGAATAGGATTTTTCCCCAATTTAAATATACAAACTAAGAACTTTAAATCAATCAAGTTTGTGTTAGGAAGTAAAAGACCTATAGAAACTTGCCCAGATTTTCATTCTCTGAAAACTGAGTTTGATGAAAAATAATCAAAATTTGATATTGGGTAATCATGTTGCTCTAAGTGTGAAAGTACACCTAAGGCTAAATATGTCTGCCTCCCGATTAGGAAGAGTGATTTTGCCTTTCAGACTGTACTTCCTAGGAATAAGGTTCAAAATCAAAATCCCGTGAAACCTATGTTTAGAGACTTTCCTAAGGAGATATCATCTTCAAGCAATTTATATTGCTCATGCTGTGACTTATACGGTCATTCTATTGAAGGTTTCTATTCTACACGTTTAGTTAATCCTATCTATAATACTCATGTGTACCAAAACTTTAACTATTCTTGGAGAAGTCGTAACAATTATGTTCTGCCTAGACAACCAGACAAAAACTCTAACTATAGAAAAAGAAAGACCAAACCTAGAAGATAATTTCCAAGAAGGATTCCTAGACACTGTCATAAACCAAATTCTCCCACTTTCCATACAATTCAAACTCATGCGCAAAACATTTTTCAATAAAAATCTAATGTTCGTAAATTTTATCAAATGAGAGAAAATAAGCGCAAAATGAAAACAAGAGCTATTTGCGTTAGAAAAGATGAGATATTACCCCAGATAAAGTGTAACATTGTGATTACTACTTTAAAAGCTGAACACACTCCCTCTAGTTGGTATTTAGACTCTGGATGTTCAAAGCACATGACTGGGGATGTTACCAAACTTTTAAACAAAACTATCTTTGCTGGAGGAAAAGTTATTTTTGGTGGTGTATCATCTCAAATCATTGGTAAAGGAACACTCCAAGAAGAAGGATTACCTTTACTTGAAAATGTTCTTCTAGTATCTTGCAATTTTGTGACTCAAATCATACTGTCACCTTTTTAAAGAATAATTACAAAATTTTAAATGAAATAGGTGAGTGCATAATTACAGGACTCAGGACTCCTGACAACTGTTATACTATCCAGAACAGTACTGAGGTCTATAACATTGGCAGCATGGATGATAATGAGATATGGCATAATCGTATGGGTCACACAAAAACTTTCAAACCTATTTCTAATATTATTTGTGGATCATGTCAGGAAGGAAAAATTGTTAAGGCCCCTCATAAGATAGTTAAATATATCCTTACCTCTAAACCCTTGGAGCTCATCCATATGGACCTAATGGGTCCTTCTCGAACTGTTAGTCTCTGTGGACATAGTTACATTCTTGTTATGGTTGATGACTTCACCAGATTTACTTGGGTAGATTTCTTAAAACAAAAGTCTGATAATTTCCAAACTTTTTTTAAGATTATACTTCGAATTGAAAATGAGAAAGACACTCAAGTAAATCGAATTCGTCTTGATAGCGGTGGATAATTCATAGATACTGGTGTTATAGAGTATTGTGACTATAATCGTTACAAACGTGAATTTAGTACTCCTAAGACTCCTCAACAAAATGGTATTGTTGAAAGAAAGAATCGTACCCTTCAAGAGATGGCACGTGTTATGATTCATGCCAAGACTTTACCTAAGTATTTTTGGGTAGAATCTATTCGCATTGCATGTCACATTATCAATAGGGTCAATCTTAAAAATAATTCTAAACAAACTCCTTGCGAACTATGGTATGGGAAAAAGCCCAATCTTAAATACCTTAGAACCTTTGGTAGTACGTGTTATGTCTGCAAAGACGGGGAACACTTATCCAAATTTGAGACTCGTGGAGATAAAGCTATCTTTTTGGGATATTCTCCTAATAGTAGAGCATACCGTGTCTATAATCTTCGCACTAAAACCTTAATGGAATCCATAAACGTTATTGTAAGTGACATTACTGTAGAGAGTGAGACTGGAGAATCAACTATTATGGATGAGTCTGAAAATGTTTTAGAAAATGACTCTCGATAAATAGATGATTCTTTACCAATTGAGACACCTGAAGTACCTAATTGGGTTTATAAAGACCACCCCATAGATAAGGTTGTTGGTAACCCTAGTGATCCTGTACGTACAAGATCTCAATTAAAAACTATGCTCATTATGCATGTTTTGTTCCCCTTGTGGAACCAAATAATGTAAATAATGCATTGAATGATCCTCATTGGATTTTTGCAATGCAAGAAGAACTTCTTCAATTTTTCATTCGTGATGCTTGGAATCTTGTACCTAGGCCTGATCATAAAAAATTTATTGGCACACGTTGGATATTTAAAAATAAATCTGATGAAAGTGGGATAATCATTAGAAGCAAAGCAGATTAGTTGCTCAAGGATACTCTCAAATTGAAGGAATAGATTTTAACGAGACTTTTGCTCCTATTACTCGCTTAGAATCTATTCGTCTTATATTTGCCATAGCTTGTTACTTACATTTTACGCTTTACCAAATGGATGTCAAATCTTCCTTCCTTAATCGAATATTGACTGAGGAGACCTATGTAGAACAACCAAAAGCGTTCATTGACCCTCAATATCCAAATCATGTTTTTCGTCTTAAAAAGGCTTTGTACGGCCTAAAATAAGCGCCAAGAGCCTGGTATGAGCGCCTTTCCAATTTTCTCTTAGACAAAGGTTTTAAGAGGGGTGGAAATGATTAACCCTTTTTGTCAAACATTTTGACAAACATATTATTATAGCTCAAGTTTATGTTGACGATATCATCTTTGGATCAACATCTCCCTCAGAAGTTAAATCCTTTTCTGAAATTATGCATAAAGAATTTCAAATGTCTCTTATGGGGGAGTTGCAATTTTTCTTGGGTCTTCAAGTCAAACAGAATTCAGACGGATTATTGGTTTTGCAATCAAAATATGCTTTAGAGATTGTTAAAAAATTCGGCCTTGAGAGTGCAAAAGATGCTAAAACTCCCATGAGTACTACAGTCAAATTATCTAAAGATGAAATTGGTAAATCCATAGATCCAACCCTATATCGTAGTATGATAGGAACCTTACTATACCTTACTGCCTCACGTCCTGATATTATGTACGTTGTTTGCGTATGTGCTCGTTATCAAAACAATCCTAAAGAGATCCATTTAGTTTGTGTTAAAAGAATCATAACATACATAAAAGGCACTATAAATTTAGGACTTTGGTACACCGATAATACACCTAGCACTATAATAGGATACACTGACGCCAATTGGGCTGGGTGTACTGATGATAGTAAGAGCACATCGGGAGCATGTTACTATATAGGTAATAATTTGGTAGGTTGGAGTAGTAAGAAACAAAACTCCACTTCTTTATCAATAGCTGAATCTGAATACATAGCCGCTGGAAGTTGTTGTGCCCAATTACTTTGGCTTAAGCAAATGCTAAGTGATTATGGTATTAAAGAAGAACAACTACATCTCTATTATGATAATTAAAGCGCGATCAATATCTCTAAAAATCCTGTTCAACACTCGCGAACAAAACACATAAAAATTAGACATCACTTTATACGCGATTTATTTGAGACTAAGGAATTAGAAATCTATTATCTTCCTACTGATTTGAAACTTGTAGATATGTTTACCAAACCTTTGAATTATAATAGGTTTATTGCTTTGCATAAATCGATAGGAATGGTTTGTGCTGAATAAACTCCTATAACTTAAATAATATTCCCTTTGTCCATTTGAGATAAAATGGGGGAGAAATTTGAGTCTTATGAGTTCATTTTTTTTTTACATATTTCTAAAATTCTTGATTTTAGTATTCTTTGCAGGAATTTGTACCAATGATGCTTTTAGGGTATTGGTTTGTAAATATTTGAGTTATGTAATTTTCTTTTCTAGGAAATGGGTAGATAGAATTTTTGTATAGGAATAGGTTTTTCCTTATCTCTTTGTTGCCCTATGAGTCCTAGATGACTCAAAGGAGATTTTGCCTCATATTTCCAAAGGGGGAGATTGAAGCACCTTATACTCTTGACTCACTTCAGTCTACATTGTATAAGTGCTCATCTAGTTTGGAAATAGTGACAAAATTGAGTCCAATCCCAAAAAGCCTCATACTCTACTCTTCATTCCCCTTGTTTAATTGATTAAAGGTATATTCACAAACACTCACTCACATTAGGATTGCATATTTTGTTCATATATTTAATTAAATTGTTTGTGTGTGTGTGTTGTGTATGTTAATTTTTTTAATAATTTTTTGGAAATTTTTAATGATTTTTAAAATAATTTTTTCATAATTAAAATTGGATTAAAAAGCTTATGGGGTCAATCTGTAAATACTAGTTTTATGATTTTATGCCTATAAGTTGATTTGGGTAGGATTCGAAACCGCTAGAGACAATAGGATGCATGTGTAGTTATTTTCAAACGTGCATATGAGATTCAATCGTAGCCCTACACCTGTCACAACTATATCGGCCTGATTTGTGTTTCTTTGAAGACACATAAACGTTGTACACTATTAGCCCTTGGATCGTTGTTATCAACACTCTGCATGCGTTTGAACTTAATCCCTGTGAAATCTATCTAAGCTAATCAGAATCCTTTTAACACACCGCTTTTATCTCACCGTTAGATCAAAGTCAATTTGGGATGACCAAATCCCAACCTTTGATTTTGAATAGCCTTCTCAATCCTTCTGAGCCCACTATATAAGGAGGCTTACTCTCAGTCTTTGAGAGACTTTTAGCACTTCATCTGAGTAGAGAGAGAAGATAGAAGAGAGATAAACCAAAGAGAGAGTTAGAAACCCTAATTCGTCCAAACACAATTTCAAACCCTAATTCATTTTTCAAAAAACCATTTATACCAAACACCAACCCTGAGTGTTTTAGAGTTTTTCTGTGTTGGTTTGAAAGTTGTTTCATGGTTTAACCTCTTGGTTTTAATATCTTGTGTCCAACTTAAACATTAGGTTAGATTTGTATTTCTGTTTCATAGAAATCATAGATCTGGTCATTTTATGTTATATTACACTTAGATCAGCATTCTTAGTTTCTCGTCTTAAGAAATATTTTGTTGATTATTTTCTGTAAATGTTTTTAACTTCAAAATCAACAAAATCATTTTTTGTTTCTAGTTCTTTTGAAATGAGACCTTTGACCTAGTTGGAATCGCACTTGGTGGTTTTCAATTTTAAAAATATTTTTAAAACCCCTGAAATTGATTAAGATCTTGAACCGTCTTTCGAGCAAGATAGCCGTGGATTCTTGGATCATTTTAAAGGTCAAATAAGGTTTTTGTTTCCTAAGAAGAGAGAAACTGAAAATCACAGCATATAGATCTTAACTGGAATTTATAGGACTGTTTGTATAAATAAGCGTGTGTGTGCATGCATGTGTTAGAGCACCATCACACACACTTACACACTACAACACTGAAAGTGTTGGTTATAAGATCTTGAAACAATTGTCGACGTAAAGACTGGAACAAAGTGGAAGTTAACAAACTGGGAGAGCCACATCAACAATCAAAACTGTAGAGAAGTTAGAAGGAAACCAGTGGGTACATTCCTAAACTTGTACGGGTCTGATTCGTGTGCACGTGTGTTATATAGTTTGTAACTGATATATTTGGCTTTAGTGGATTTTTGGTTTGTGACTTAGAAGTCACCGTGGATGTTTCCTCAGTTGGGTGAGGTTTTACCACGTTGAAAATCTTTTGTCATTAATCTTTCTACATCTCCTCATCTCATTCTTAATAGTGTGCTTATTTAAACCGTCTTAGTTTTGTTTTCAAAACTTATTAACAAATCTTGAACTGATCTCGTGCATGTTTTATTAAACACATCTTGTGATTAACCTGATTTGATTTAAAGAAAAGAGTTTCCTCAAAAAACAGTTCGGAGTTACGTAAATAGTTGAATCTTGTATTAACGGCTTTAGTAACAGTTTTTCACAAATAAAGTCTTTTTATTTCTAAGGAAGAGAGAAACTGAAAATAGCATCATTTAGATCTGATCTGTAATTTTCTATGACTGTTTGTATAAAATAAGTATGTGTGTGTGTGTGTGTGCATGCATGTGTTAGATGCACTTTCACAAACACTTATCACACTACAACACATAAGTGTTGTCTATAAGATCTTAAATCTACAAGAGTCGACGTAAAGACTGGAACAAAGTGGAGAAGTTAGAAAATTAGGAAAGCCACATCAACATCAGACCTGCATAGAAGTTAGAATCAAACCAGTGGGTATCTATTCTAAACTTGTATAGGACTGTTTTGTGTACATGTGTGTTAAATAGTTTGTAACTTGTATATTTATTTTTAGTGGATTTTTGGTTTGTGACTTAGAAGTAACCGTGGATGTTTCCTCAGTTGGGTGAGGTTTTACCACGTTTAAAATGCCTTGTCCTTAATCTTTCTACATATTCCCATATCATTCTTGTGGTTGAGCTGATTTAAACCTTATAGTTTTGTTTTTCAAAACTAGTTAACTAATCTTGAACAAATCTCGTGCATGTTTTATTTAACACATCTTCTGATTAATCTATTTTAATTTAAAGAAAAGAGTTTCCTCAAAAAATATTTCGGAGTTACTTCAATAGTTTAATCTTGTATTAAACGGCCTAAGTAACAGATTTTTCAGGGTAAGGACATGATTTTACACTCCTTGTGTTTGAGTTTTGGATTTATTCTGGAACAAAAGTCAAGGTGTATTTTTTGTAGCCTTTTAGTTATAATTGAAGACTTATAGACAAAGGTAAAGCACCTTGACATTCCATACTAGATCATACAACCTCGTGTTTGGTAAGACTTTATTGTACTAAGCATTTGTTTTCAATGTAAGTGACAGGACAAAGTCATAATTTAAAAAGGAAAAGTTTTACATTAATTTTTGTGTTGTTATAGGGCCTTCTTATGTTCTGACTATCCTTTAAATGATAGACACCGTCGTAGGAAGTCATCTTTGCATGAGAGTCTTTTAATACTAACACTAGACCTCGTGTGAAAATTGACTTCGCATGAGAAAATGTCATAAAAAGGCATTTTTTGCGAGGGCTCTGAATAACTTCCAAAACCCCTAATAATAAAGTAATTTCTCATGTGGTCACCTCAAACAAAGATCTTGTTACAACGCAGCCACTTAGTTCGAATGAGATCCATTTTTTCTCAATAATCATATTTATGTAATTCTCTATCACTTTTGTGTATAAAGAGTTATGAAATGTGATTTCATAGAGAAGCAACATTGTTTTACGTAACCATATTCTTAGGTTTTGAGAGAGATATTTTAGAGAGTATTGATCCTATAAAATCCATGCTTTAAACACAAGCTTTTGTCTTATAAATCCCCCACAATGTTCCACCTAGAGAATTTAGCATGAGCGATCATGTGGGTAGATAGCATGTTTATACGTGTGGTCTAATCATGCACCACTTTGCGATTGGTGTATGCCGAGATCGGAGAGATGTGCAAGTTGTTTTCATAAAAAGTAGTTGATTGCTAGTAAAAACAAAGGCGTCGAAGCATAATTTAAGGGGGTAACTTAATGGTATTGGAAATGTAAACATTGGTAATTATATAATAGTTTCCTAAATTCACTGTTAAAGAATTGAGTTGTTGAGTCATTCAAGATACATATGCTTGAATCAAGGTGAGACATTCCAGTGGAGTGAATCTCGTTAATTTATACTGCATGGACGTTGGCACTTTTAAAATCTTTAAAGAATATCCCCTTCGCAAGACTTCCATTGTCGATTAGAAGATAAATCCTTTTGATATTTTTTTGATTGAATGTTGTTGGCTATGCACACTCTTGCACATTATTTATAAAATGTGTTTATAAGGACATAACAAGTGTTTTTTTAAATCATGAGATGTGTTATGTACTATAACACCCTCGATTTTCAACGCCCAATTGATCATGCTGAAACGCCGAGCATAGTGAGCTCTATGCAATTTATAGTATTCCCAGTATTAATGTAAACATAACTACAATAAATATAAACCATCCGCAATAAAAACTCAATGAAGGATGACAAGAAGAATAATCGAACTGAGATAACTGAAACTCCAATAAACGAATTCACTATATAAAATTTCTTATTACTAATGCCTCAACTGAAATAAAAGAGAATACAATAGTAACAACATCTGAATAAACTCTTGAATACATATGACTACCACAATGAACCAACTACTCTAACTCTAAGAATCCCAAGTTGGATCTCCATAACTACAAGTATGATTGTTCACCCCTGCTAAACCTGTATATAAAAATAATAATACCTATGGGGGAAACATTAATAGGTTTGTGTGAGTGCCCAAAAATTACAAGGAATATCTCCAATAACAACAATGTATATCATGTGACTCATTTACAATAAACATGCAACCCGTTGACTCTCACATGGAAGGAATAGCTCATCTCTCATCTAGTGCAAGTACTACGAGCATGTCCTAACCTAAGGCGTAAAATATGCTAAAAATCTTTATCTCTATACTAATAATTAAGTAAGTGATAAAAAATGCAATAGGGAAGTAACTAAATACCCATGTACATAATACAACCCGACACCCGTCTTTTAGTCATTTAGATATTCACAATCTCATAATGTAATATTTTACGTTGTATTAACATATTAAACATGTTTGTCTCTGAACTATAGCTTATGTACACAATAAGATCACATATCAACCCCCACTCATGTCACCCAAAAGATAAGATATACATAAAATCATAAACCATACACAAGTGTGACATAGGGTTTAAATAAAAGTGTCCATCATCGAACTAATATCATATATACATACAGATACCATATCAACCACATGAGGGCTTCTACCTTCGAGGGACCTTCTTGTGCATCTATCGGTAAGTCCGTAGGATTTTTTCACCTAATAAACTTACATTAAATCAATGCACAAACATGAAAAAGGAAAATCAATAGTCAATTACAACTCTATGGTAATCCCATACCATGAATCCACCAATGTCCAAATCATTAACCTCACTCCTCACGAATTCTAGATCAAATGAACGCATAATCAAAACATAAATCCTCTCGATGTCATGTGTCAACAGCCAGGTGTATGGTACGTGGTCACAACATCCAATGCAAACCCTAACTGATAGATTCACCACAACTAACAAGTATATTCAAATAATTAAAGAAATTATATATATACACACAATATATATAAATGCAGGATAACACATACTCTCAAGTGTACCTAAATCATCTCAATCCCGGAATATTATATTGTTCATCATATTTTTAGGTTTATCAACTCTCAAGCCTTATTAAATCAAACTCTTAGTTTATTACATCTCTAAACTTTGAACACCTTCCTATACATATAAACTCTCTCTCGTAGCATACATTATCTCTCCTCATATAATTAATAAGTTAATTACATGACCTATAATCTCTCAAGACCTGAATCAACCCTGAAACACATTAGTTCATTACATCATCTGTGGCAAAGCACTCTTTAATAGGAATTCGGATGGAACCCACTTATATTGTATAGTAGGGGCTGAGATTGAAGACATGATGCAAAAAATCCACGATGGGGAACGTTAACCCCATATAAATGGTCATATGCTTGCCAAAAAGATCATCCGTCAAGTTACTAATGGACAATCGTAGTTCAAGACTATACTACTTATGTTCAAAGATTGCCTCAAATGCTAACAGTTTGCCAACCTTCGGCACTTGCCTCCTCGGGAGTTGTACAGTATGACCTCTCCCTGGCCCTTCTCCACCTAGGACGTAGACATCATAGGTAAAGTCACTTCTAAAGTTTTAAACGGACATGAATTCATATTGGTTGCCATTGACTACTTCACGAAATGGGTCAAATCCGAGTCATACGTGATACTGAATGCGATAAACTTAGCCAAATTCATCAAAAGAACATCATCTGCCACTACGGAGCTCTCCATGAGTTGGTGTCAGACATGGACTCCATTTTAAAGCTGAGGTCACAGAACTAGTTGACGAGTATGAAATTCAAAGGAACAAGTCCTTTCCTTACTAACTACAAACCAATGGTGTTGTCAATGCTACTAACAAAAGCCTTAACACCATCATTAGTAAGATGATAAAAAGCTATAATTATCGAGATAACCGGATCACATATGCCATTTGGGGCTACCGCACGTCCATCAAAACATCCGTTGATACTACTCCCTACTCTCTGGCAGATAACATAGAGGTAGTCCTCCTTATCAAACTTGAAATACCTTCTCTACAGATTACGCTTGACAATAAGGTCAGCGAAGAATAATTATATTGAATTCGCTACGACAAACTTCTGCTCTTAGAAAAAAGAAGGTTGAAATCCCAATATCATATACAAGGATAACATCGTCGAATTGCACGATCAATTAATAAGAAGGTCAAGGATCGCGATGTCCAACAAGGGGATCTCAACCTCAAAGAAATCATAGAACATGTTTGGGATCTGAGAGGAAAATTCAAGTCCAATTACAGTGGGCCCTACATAGTAAAGAAAATCTTGGCCGGTGGCTCCGCTATGCTCGTAGACCTTGACGGGGAAGAAATGGCACATTTGTCAACTTGGACAATCTTGAGAAATTTTACCCCTAGTCCGAACTCTCGTTATGCTAGGACTCTTTTCACCCTTTTTATTTTAAAAAAATATCTTCCTTCCTCTTTACTCAGAATTACGTAGGACCTAATCCTCTCATAGTCACTCTTTTTCAAAAAAGAGAAACTCACAATTTTCAATCCCCATAGAGGTACGTAGGCAGCCAATAAGACACACATGTTCATTATCCTTTCTCTTTCACAAAATTCTATTATTTTCTTCCTCTAAGAATGATGGTCTCCCTCATTATTTAAATGGACAAAATGATTATGTATGCCTTAGCTATCAGTATAGATAGTTCAAATATAAATTCATTAAAGACATAAAAAAATACATTGAATTCATTGTTATTTTATTAAAAAACACGAATACAACCTTTACATGATATATTAACGATGGGAATGAAAAATTTCCCACTCCCTTACATAACCCATAAAAACATCACAAAACCCCATAGCTTTATTAAAAAAAAACACAACCTTCTCATAAACCTCTCAGAACCTACATAAATTTTCACTACACCCTATCATACCTAAGACTTTCTACTCGATTTCCTGGTAAACCCTCTTCATTATAATTTCTTGTCCCTATAGGACCCAAGAATCCTACTTCTGGTTGCAGCTCCAAATGCGCTCCATGCGGCGATAGGCCTTTATAAGCCTGGAGGAAACCACGACACCCACTTTTAAAGTGTCATACATTACAATACATCTCTAATCAATCCCCTCTGCTAGAATCTTATCAACTACCCACTTTCACAACCACTTAAGTCAATCCCCTGATATGAACCCAGTCTCACCAATAGATTAAGATTGATGGGAAGATGGTTGACGACGCTGCTATAAGGTCCCCAATATCATTTTCAACGACTCAGTCAGGTCCTCTACAGGAAAGAATTTGATTATGCATGGGGGAATGATTTTATTTCACCCCTCTTGGCGCAAAAGTCTCCATGGATAGTAGAAAGAGGTCTGCTAAAATCCCACCAATCTCAAGTACCGATAATCACACAGTTGTAAGACAGATTGTAAGTTCCTCACCTCGGTATAGACTAGCACAGGCACTGGGCCCCATGCTCAACAAGCTAGTTCATTAAGTTCTCCTTCGTAGGGATAAAGCTAAAGAAAGGTATAGAAAAGATGTTGGGAATTCCCGACAGAGGGTAATCAGAAAAGATGTTGGGAATTCCCAGCAGGAGAAGCCTCTTAAACAACCACGTAAACAGCATGATAGGGCTTCCTCGCAAGAAATTAGATCGACCTTCCTTCCAAGCATCTCTTTCATTCAAGGTTTTCTCTAGTATTACTGCAGTTAGATTATGATGGTGAAGCATCCACAATACTATCATGGCTACCTAAGGGTCAGTCGTTGTGGTATCACCTGTCACCAAGAAAATCCAGGCAGTCAATCTCAGGGCTACACACCGATTAAGATGTTATTAGTGAAAACTCTCTAGAACATGAAGTTCGTTACCACTGGGATAATAATAATCCGTCCGTGTACCAACGATTGAGCAATTAAAGGAGAAACATGGAGCAACTCTGCTAGTGACACCCAAAGGGAATGGCAAAAATCTGGCATAGCAGTCACCACACTTAATTTGACAGCTAGCATATAAGAGAACTCTTCGTAGGTGGGACACACCTTATCCATGACAAATCAGAAGACGTGGTCTTCAGGGTACTAGAATTGTACCACCACTTCCAGAATATTTCAATTTATAGGGCAGTAACGCCATAAGGAGAAATAGCTCAAGGTGAAAGCTTCGTAGTTAATGTTATAAAGGCACATGGCCTCTAAACCTTCGTGGAAGGCCGAGAAAGTTTTAAATATCTAAGGTACCATTGCAAAATGAGAATAAATATTTCAAAGGAAAGAATTTGAGTTATGGTGATGAAAACCACCATCAATGTCCCCTTTTTATACTACAAAAATCCATAAAATATGAACAATTCAAGATGTTGCCAGACCTTTTGATCCCAAGAACCAAGAAGTACCGAAGAAGTGCAATCAAACCTAAAAAAGGAATTTGACTTGACCCTTATGTCGATAGGAAGGCCAAGGGGTATGCTAATCGAAAACCCCCCTTTTTTTGGAAATCCTTTACTTTCCTCTTTTGTATATAACTTCCAAAACAAAGATTTATTTTATTTTCATCCTTCGAGTTTTTCTTCTATTTGTTCCATTTTATCTTATCTTTGCGAAAAATGAAACCTCGACAAAAAATTGAAGTGCATGTAGAGGAAGTTACTAAACCAAGATAATCAAACAAAAAAATACATCTTATATTAACTTGTCAAAAATAATTACATTATTTTTCTAGGATCAAAAAAGAAAAAACAAAGAGGAAAAAATAGATAAATCGATATGCAACCCAAAACCTCTTACAAACTCAATAAAACTCCCCCCCCCCCCCAGATCAAGCACCACGATGAAAATGCTTCCCCGGTGATGTGTGGTAGACCACCTACTCTAGGGACTGAAGCTCTCTTCGGATGTAGGAGGAGGCAACAGATAGGAACTGGTCGACTTTCTCACATAATCAAACACTGACGCCATCCAGTCCCGAATATCCCATAGCTAGGTCATCGACATGCAGATAGTCTACAAAATAATCGAAAAGGAAAGTGAATCAATAATGAGAAGAAAAAGGAAAAAAAACATAAAGAAAAGTGTCATGTATTTCTCTGAAGAGCCTCCTCAGGAATACCCACAAAGTCGCCTATCTCTATATTAGGGCGATGAGGCCTCGAGATCATCTCCTCACTGCACACTTGAATGTCATAAGAAGGATTAGAGATGTGGGGGAATGAAACCTCCTCTGCTTTCGTGATTCTTCCCATGCTGATAAGAAGCTTTTTTTGTGTATATAGTTGTTGTCTTCAAAAGCCACTCTCAAAATTCCCCTGACTACTTACAAAACTTGTCTAAAAATAACTTGTATTGCGATAAGTACGGGTATCAATCCAACCTCCAAGGTGAAACAATTAATGTGAATACTTGCAATTTCAATTTTTTTTATTAAAATATTTTTTTTTAATTTTTAGTTTTATTAAAACAATGTCAAGGGAAAAGTTACTACTAAATGCTAAAACTATAAAATGACTAAATAATGAAAAAGAATGTGCAACCGAGTGTGAAATATGTGAGCAGGTCAGGAGATGGGATTTCACTGCATTTTCAATTATTTTAATTTCTCAATTTATTAATTTGAAATATTTTGAGATAATATTAAATCGATAATCTAACTCTCGTTAAAATTTTAAATTTAATAAAATCTTTTTCAAAAAATTAATTTAAAAATGTCACACGATGAAAAATTAGGACTACACTATTTTCAGAAAATTACCCGTTAGGATCAATTTAGCAAAAACAATACCAATCCTCAAATTTGAATACCGAATTAATATTCAAATATCGAAAAAACCTATCTCTAGTTAGATTCCTAAATTCAAACATTAATTTGTACAATTAATTTACTAACTCTCGTTATATAAATTAATTGGTGACAGTCAAAATTAATTTACCTAGAAATATAAAATTAATCAAACCAATTAATTAAATTAACATCATACGCAGTGCATCCCACCCCTTGAACGCGGTGTTTAACCAAACTGTTGATGTAAAAAACTAGATTCGATCTAATTATTTTAATCACAGATAAAAATGAATAAATAAATATAAGACAATAGATTTTTAAAGTGGTTCAGCCTTATGAGAATGGCCTACGTCCACTGTTTTTGTATTACTAATTGTTTGCCTGGAATTATCGATAATAGGGTTACCAAGAGATCTCGAGTCCCCCTCTAATGAGGAGGTTACAATGTATTTATAGCCTTGAGGTTGTACATGTGAAAGGACAATGCGCTATTATCTAGTAGACATATACATTTGTATGATAATAATGAGCATTTAATGCGCAGTCGTCTTTTTGATTCTCCTGATTTGGATGCTCTGTACGTTGAGTTGCTCGGACCGCCTGAGTTACTCGGTATGCTTAAGTTGTTCGGATCCTTAAGTTCCTCGGGGCGCCTAAGCTACTCGGTATGATTGAGTTGCTCGGGGCGCTTGAGTTGCTCGGTGACAGTATGTTGTTCGTTGAAAGTGTTTGTAATTGCCACGTAGGTTGACACATGTCTTCAAGTGAATGGTCCACGCCAGCAGACTAAATTTGGTATCAACAGAAGCCTCCAATGTTTCACACTTTGAGGTTGAAGAAAAGTGTGGAATATTCTGCTCGAAAACTTCTCAGATTATTGGTTTTTATGGTTTTTAGGAAAATATTCGTTGTATATAACTCCTTTTTGAGCGCATAGTATCAGGCCTCATAAATATTTTGAATTTTCATGACCGCTTCGATATTTGTACCCCTTTTCTTCTTTTAGCTGTCGGAGATGCAAACGTCCTCCCTTGTAATCATTGCCTTTCTCTATTCCCGAGGTAAAGTATTTAAGCGCGACAGAAATCTTATTGTCTTTCACTTTTCAAATCTGTATCTTTGAACTCTTCATTTTCTTTCTATCTTGTGCCTCGTTCTTTCCATCGTTCGTCTTCAACTGATCTCTTTTTTTCTGTAAGATTTGCTTCCCTCTCCTTTATTTACTTTGTTCATCATGGTTTACCTTGTTGAATCGCTTGACAAATTTCGGTCTGAATTTTCAATCCCTTCGTGGGTTATTTTGGAAGAACTTTCTGAACCTTCTGATTATTTTTCTTTGGCTGATGGATATTGGTTCCCCAGTCTTTTTGTAGCCGAATGTGGATTTTCTTTCCCGCCAAATTCTTTGTGTTTGGAGTTTTGCCAATATTTTGATGTTGTAGCTTCAAGAATAGCTCCAAATACATGGAGGATAGTTAATGGCGTACATAGGTTGAATCAACTTCATGGAACCTGTTTAGGGATTCCAGAGATTATGTATTGCTACAGATGGGTTATCAGCGATAGTACTTTTTATTTTAAAACTAGGTTTTTGAATAGAGCGTTAGTTGTCAACCTTCCTGATGCCAATAGGGATTATTTTGATCATGGGATTGTTATGAAAAATTGGCAACACCCTCCATTAAATGGAGATGATGTATATCAAGGTCCCAGGTGTCCATATTATGGCAATGGAATAGGTTGTTTTTATTTTTTGTAATCTTATTGTTGATGTAAAAAACTAGATTCGATCTAATTATTTTAATCACAGATAAAAATGAATAAGTAAATAAGACAATAAATTTTTAAAGTGGTTCAGCCTTAAGAGAATGGCCTACGTCCACTGTTTTTGTATTACTAATTTGTTTTCCTGGAATTCTTGATAAGTGATTTTATCAAGAGATTCAGCGTCTCCCTTTAATGAGGAGATTACAATGTATTTATAGCCTTGAGACTGTATATGTGAAAGAACAATGCATAGTCGCTCAGTTGGCATGTACATCTGTACGATAATAATGCGCATTTAATGCACAGTTATCTTTCAATTTTCTTGATGCGTACATCACAAGTATTCGAGTTGCTCGAACCGACTTAGTTATTCGGACCGCCTTAGTTGCTCAGCTCTCTTGAGTTGTTCGAACCACTTGAGTTGTTCGGACCTCTTGAGTTGATCGGTTCTTATTCGTCCAAAGTCTTTATATTCATCATGCAAATGGACACATGTATTTTTATGATTGGTCCACGTCAGCAGATCAAATTTGGTATCAACAGAAGGCCCCAATGTTTCACAGTTCGAGGTTGAGGAGGAGTGTGGAACATTCTTCTCGAAATATGATGAGATTAAATAGTCATCCTGAATTGTAGGAGTGTTTTCCTTGTATTTAATTCCTCTTTGAATTCATAGAATCAGATTTCATAAATATTTTGAATTTTTCCAGCTACTTCGATTTTCATGCCCCTTTTTCTCCTTTTAGCCGTCGGTAACGCAAACGTCTTTCTCTGTAATCATTACTTTTCTCCATTACCAAGGTAAGGTATTTAAGCGCTACAGAAAATCCTATCGTCTTTTACTTTTTCAAATTTGTCTCTTTGAACTCTTCACTTTCTCTCTGTCTTGTGCCTTCGTTCTTTCCATCGTTTATTGACAACTGATCTCTATTTCCTCTGTAAGATTTTCTTCCTTCTTCTTTAATTTCTTTATTCGGCATGGTTTATCCTGTTGAGTCATTGGACAAATTTTGGTCTGATTTTTCAATCCCTTCATGGGTTATTTTGGAAGAATTATCTGGTCCTTCTTATTTATTTTCCTTAGCTGAGGGACACTGGTTGCCAAGTATCTTTATATAGCCGAATGTGGCTTTTCTTTCCCGCCAAATCCACTGTGTTTGGAGTTTTGCCAATATTTCGATATTATACCTGCAAAAGTAGCTCCAAATACATGGAGGGTAGTTAACGGTGTACATAGATTAAAACAAATCTATGGGACTCATTTAGGAATCCCAGAAATTATGTATTGCTATAGATGGGTCACTAGCGATAATTTTTTATTTAAAAACTAGATTTTTAAATAGAGCCTTAGTTGTCAATCTTCCTGATACCAACAAAGACTATTTTGATCACAGGGTAGTGATGAAAAATTGGCAACACCCTCCACTTGATGAAAATGAGGTGTACCAAGGTCCCAAGTGTCCGCCTTATGGAAATGGGATAGGTGGCTTTTATTTTTATTTCATTTTTGAAATCATGTTTTCTTTGTGTTTGATAAATTGTTTTACTGATAGTTGGTTTTTTTTGTTATAGTTGACAGTAAAAGGAAGCCCCCAAAAGAGATTGATGTCAATATAAAAAATTTAAAACTTATCTGGAGTGTGCATCAATCTGTTGATGGGGAGCACATTAGGTCTGCATCTTATTTGTTGCAATACAGAACTTCGAGCTCATCTTTCATTGCTCGTCCTGTGGTGGTTGACCTTGATCAAGTACCAGCTGCTGATACAAGTGTGGAAGGTTCTTCTTCTGAATTAAATATCCCTATTAGTGATATAATGAAGAGAAGAAAAGATCCTTCCTTTTTCGATAAGTCTGCCTCTCCTGCTGTGGAGGCAAAGAGAAGTAATAAAGATGTCCCAGAAGAGGGGATAAAGGCTATAGAGGTACCCCCTTCTGATGCTGCCAAGAAATCTAGCGAGAAGCCCCCTGTGGCTCCGAGCAAGATCGTTGAAAAGCCCCCTGTGGTTCCGAGCAAGGCTGTTGCTGTCATCCCTTCAAGTGATGTCGTTGTCATTTCCCCCACAAAAATAGCATCATTGACTGAGGATGCTCCTGCTACTCTAAGGAGATTAAAAATGGGTTTGTTTGAGAAACCTGCTGAACCTCTCTTTAAATATTCCAATGTTGAAAGTAGTGTTCCAACCTTCATTCCTCCAAGCTCTGCTGTGGGCTTAGTAAAATCTTGGACTATTCCAGAAGTCCATGACATTGAAAACGCTCTCACTCGTGAGAGAGTTACTTCTCTGGCTGCTCAACACATTGCCTCAGTAAGTATTATTTAACTGAACCTTCTACTTTTTAATACTATGTTCGTACAGTGACTTAGAATTATTTCTTTTTTTAGCTGGTAACGTGTTTCAACATCATTGTAAAAAGGGATGAAGCCATCAGGGCCTCCAGTTCCTCGGATGGAGTGGAAAAGGCTTTTACTGGATTGACCCAATCTTTGAAAGACTCTCATCAGAAGTATGAGGAAGATAAAATCTCTTGGGAGAAGCAGGTTAAGTCCGTTGAGAAAGAGAGAGATTGGAGGCCTCCAAGGAGTTGGAGAAGAAATTGAAAGAGTTTGAAAAGAAAAATAAAGAGCTTGAGGAGAAGCTCAAGAATGCTGAAGAGCTTGAGAATAAGCTCAAAACTGTTGAAGAGGAAGTTGGTAGACTTCATGAGGTTGATCGCCCGAAAAAGGAGGTGGAAGGGAAGTTGAAAGCTTCCGAGGAACTTATTATTGAGAGGACTTCCTTGGAGAAGGCAAAAAGAAAAATTGCAGTCAAAAAGTCTTTCAGCGCTGCTTGGGACAAAGGCTGGAACAAAGTCTTGGCTACCATGTCCTCTCAAATGGAGTTTTCCAGCCTTAAACATTTCAGGGATATGGGTGGGTTGCAGCCCTGCAGGAGCTAAAAATCGCTAACAATTCTGAATTGTTCCAGCGATACACTCATGGCCCTCCTCTCTCTCCTGGAGAAGAAGAAGAGGACAAAGCTGCCTCAGAGGAATATTACATGATGATTGGAGATCAGGTTCCTCTTGTTCCAGTTGTTCAAACTTTCTATGAGCAAATTTAACCCACCAGTACCTCAGTCGATCAACCACCTTCATCCTCCGAGCAACCAGTCACTTCTTCCAAACTTTCTGAGGAAGTCGTAGGGAACAAGGAGAAGGTGTAGAGTTGTTCGGGCGTTTATTTTGTTATTTTTGGATGTAACCTCATACTTTGTATTTTCTTCTATGATGAAATAAAATTTGAACTTCGTTTATTCGTCTTAATTTTCTCTTATCCATGCTCTGCTTGTATCATCATTGATTTCTTTTTATCTCTTTCTCTTTGCTAGTTTATGGCCAAGATGGAGTTGTTAACGGCTCATGACACAGCATTAATGAAAAAATGCAACGATTATTTTAAGGCAGGTCATGTAGATCTGGATGAGCCTCAAATCATTGACATCCTGGGTTTAGATGCTTTTAAACGAGCAGTTGGGGCTTACCAATATCTGAAGTGCTTGCTCGACCGCGATGTTGCCAATAATGTGGCTTATTATAAGATAATTGAGGACCTCCAAGGAATGATCGAGGAACTCCAGCAGCAGTATAAAGAATCCTCTACTCTTTTGCATCAAGTATATGAAAAGAAATTTCAGTAATTGAGTGCTGAAAAAGGTTATGACAAATTCATCTCCGCTTATGAGAAGAAAGAGAGCGTTCTGAAGCTTGAGGTTGAGGAGCATAAGAAAATCGCTAAACTGTTGGAGCAGGAAAACATTTTTTGCAAGAAGAGATAACCCAACTAAAATATGCAGCATCTTCCTCGGGAGCCTTGGTCCCTGTCAATGACGAAGGTTTCTCTTTCTTGGAGGTAGAGAATGCCAACTTAAGAGATGAGTTGGAAACTTTAAAAGGGACTGGAACCTCCTCGTCTACTCATGGACGAGCAAGGTCTTATTCTCATGGACGAGCAAGGGTTTTTCGAATTTCAGTTGAAGAGGCGAGGACTCAATCAGCCTTGGAGAACCAGGCATTCTAGTTGATGGCGAAGAACCAAGCCCTGGTAGATATGTCTAAAGAAATTCTGAACCTCTCCAAGAAACTTTCCAATCAAGCTTCTTCTCTGGAGAGTAAAGAAATTCTGGTGAAGAAGATCAATGAGCAACTTGAGAGATTAACCTATCAATTCCATAAACAGCCAAGAGAATTTTAGATGGCTGGGTATAATGAAGAACTTTGTCATCTTGATGCTCATTTAGAACAGTCAAATAACGAAGGGTATAAACAGGGATGGTTGAATGCTCTTTGTGTTCTAAAATTGGAGAGAGGTCATTTCTTGTGGGATTACTATACTCCAAGAGTTCTTGATCTACATGTGCCTCCTTTCAAGCTTGACCTTGGTTGGATTCCAGTCCGGGCCATTCCTCGCGTTCTAATGTCCAAGTATCTTGATGATTATAGTCTTCATTCAAATTTTTAAATATCTCGCCCAGAACACCTGCTTGATCGTCCATCTATAATGAACGTCAGAATGCTGCAAGATCTGAACTTCATAAATTCCCCTTATAGTCTTGATGATCCTCCAGCTGGGGTAGACCCTATGTCAAAGGCAGAGGGAAATAAACCTATAGAGTAGGATTTGTTTATGTAATGAACTCCATTTATGTAATCTTCCATTTATATTATATGTAATTTGTTCTGGTTTTAATGAAGAAATCCTTAGTTTTCTTAGCAATTTAATTGTCATTGGTTTGGAAATATTTTCTTTTATTTACTGATGAACATGTATGTATATCTGTAGACAGATAAAAATATCCTTTTTGGTTTTTTAAACTGCTGACCAACCGAAGTTGGTGACATGAAACTCTTGGACGGAGTTGGTGACATAAAATTCTTGACCAACCAGAGTTGGTGGTAATTGAATTGCCGACCAACCGGAGTTGGTGGTAATTTTCTTCCCTACCAATCGGAGTTGGTGGTAATTATATTGTTGATCAATCGGAGTTGGTCTTATTTGCTTCCCGACTAACCGGAGTTGGTGGTAATTTGCTTTCTGACCAATCGGAGTTGGTGGTAATTATATTGCCGATCAACCGGAGTTGGTCATATTTGCTTCCCGACCAACCGGAGTTGGTGGTAATTATTTGCCGACCAACCGAAGTTGGTGATAATTGTTTCCCTACCAACTTAGAGTTGGTGGTAATTCCTTCCCGACCAACTTAGAGTTGGTGGTAATTTATTTGCCGAACAACCGGAGTTGGTGGTATTTTCTTCCCTACCAACTTAGAGTTGGTGGTAATTGTTTCCCGACCAACTTAGAGTTGTTGGTAATTTATTTGCCGACCAATCGGAGTTGGTGGTATTTTCTTCCCTACCAACTTAGAGTTGGTGTGTAATCGCTTCCTGACCAACTTAGAGTTGATGGTAATTGCTTCCCGACCAACTTAGAGTTGGTGGTAATTGTTTCCCGACCAACCGGAGTTGGTGGTATTTTACTTCCGACCAACCGGAGTTGGTGGTAATTGACTTGTATAATGTGTAGCACTAATATTCCAAAAAAAAAAATTAACGAATAAGGAAAAATGGGGAAATATCACTTTATTGATATTGAAGAAATTGAATTACATAGAAATTTCAACTACTGATAATACTTTCGTACATGTTCTGCATTCCATGCATTCTTGAATTCTTCTTCTTCCAAGGTTTCAATCCTGTATGTCCCTGGACGAACAACTTATGTCACTCTGTAGGGTCCGTGTCAGTTGGCTTCTAGTTTATTATGATTTTGGATGACATTCTTCAACACATAATCCCCTTCCTTCAAATCACATTTCTTAACTCTTTTATTGTAAAATGAAGCTGTTTGTTGTTGATACGCGGCATTCCTGATAGCTGCTTCTTCTCTAACTTCTTCTAGCATATCCAGGTCTAATATTCTCATCAAGTCACTAACAGGAGAATTGAAATTAAGTACCATATGTGTGGGTATGCCTAATTCAACAGGTATGACAGCTTCACTACCAAATGCCAGCATGTATGGTGACTCTCCAGTTGTTGTTAGTGGTGTGGTGCAATAGGCCCAAAGCACAGATTGTAGCTCGTTAATCCAATTTTCCTTTGCATTATCCAGTCATTTTTTCAAACCATTCAGCAGTGTTCTGTTGGTCACCTCAGTTTGCCCATTGCTTTGGTGATGACCTGGTGCAGAATGGACCTTTAATACATTGGATTGTTGACAATATGCAGCAAACTCCTCGTTGTCAAATTGGGTTCCATCATCAGTAATGAATGCATGTGGTAGGTCTTATCTGCAAACTATATTTTTCCAAATAAATTGATAGACTTTGTTTTATGTCGTATCAATAAGAGGCTCAGCTTCCCCCCATTTAGTAAAATAATCCACTGCGACCACTAAGTATTTGAATCTTCCCTTAATGGTCCGACCAAATATATTCCCCATATAGCGAATGGCCAAGGAGATGTTATGGGTGTTAACAATGCCTGAGGAGTTATTCGAATGGACGAGAAGCGTTGGCATTTATCGCACTTCTTAGCATAAGCTGCGCAATCAGCTCTCAGAGGGATGAACACATATAGGCCCTGATGGGTCCGACCAGCTACATGGGCTCCACAAGACCCCTCATAAACCTCTTCGATCAAGTCTTTCACTTCAGAGGGATGAACACATCTTTGTAGCGCTGCTATAACTCCTCGTCTATATAAAATACCATTGGTTAATACATAACGAGCAGCTTTGAACTTCAATTTCTTAGCTGCGAGTTTATCAATTGGCAAAGTTCCCTCTTCAATATAGGCCCTGATGGGATCCATCCAATATGGTCCCAAATCAAGTGCAATGAAGTTCATAATCAGATCTTCATCGATGCTCCGGCTAGCTAGAATCACTATTGGGATTGTTCTTCGTAGCTCGGTGCAGGTGGCTGATGCTAGTCGGGCTAGGGCGTATGCCCTTGCATTCTCTAATCTTGGTACTCTAACCAATTAAACAGCAGTAAAGCTTGATACCAAATCCATTGCTTTTGCATGATACTTAATCATTAACTCTCCCTTTGCTGTATACACCCCGAGAATCTGATTTACGATTAGTTGCGAATCGCTGAATATAACAATTTGCTCTGCCTTCATTGATCTGGCTAGATTTAAACCTACAATCATTGCTTCATATTCAGCCTCATTATTAGAAGCTTTAAATTTAAAGCGCAAAGCATAATCCATATCGACCTCATCAGGACTTTTCAAAATAACCCATGCTCCACTGCCTGCAGTGCACGAAGAGCCATCTACATACAAATTCCATATGGGTAACTGATCATCAAAATTTTAATCCGAGAGAGTTCCTCGGTGAAATATCTGGTACTTCATTTTATCCTCATCCAACACTTCTCGCTACTCGTCAGTCATCTTTCCTTCCTCGCCTATCGAAGTAAGTTGGTCGGGGTTTAATTTTGATGATCCTGTGACATCTATAGGTTGATCAGTTTTCAAATCCTGTTCTTTGGCGGCATTTTCTTGAGTAAACTCTGTGATAAAGTCTGCTACTGCTTGCCCTTTGAGCGACGACCTAGGCTCATAAATTATATCATATTCTCTGAGCTCTACTTCCCAGTACATCAATCTTCCAGATTTCTCCGGTTTATGTAGAGCTTGCCTTAATGGCATATCAGTATACACGACTATAGTATGGGCTTGGAAGTAAGGTCTCATTCTTCTGCTGGCTTCAATCAGCGCTAATTCCAACTTCTCCAACCTTGGATATCTGATTTTTGCTCCTCGAAAAGCCTTGCTGGTATAGTAGACTGGTTTCTATACTCCATCCTCCACTCTTATCAATGCCGAGCTAACAGCATTCTCTGAGACTGCTAGATACAAGTATAATCTTTCTCCCATCACTGGCTTGGACAGCAATGGAGGTGTCCCTAGATATTTTTTCAATTCTTGAAAATCCTCCTCGTATTCATCATTCCACTCAAACATTTTTCGGAGCGTTTTGAAGAATGGGAGGCATCTATCAGTTGCTCGTGACACAAATCTATTAAGTGCAGCAACCCGTCCTGTGAAACTTTGCACTTCCTTCTTCGTGGTTGGAGATCGTAGCTCTAATAGAGCCTTGATCTTCTTAGGGTTCACCTCAATCCCTCGTTGATTAACAATGTATCCGAGAAACATGCCTTCTCGTACTCCGAATATGCATTTGGTGGGATTCAGTTTCATTTGATATTTCTCTAGTTGATCAAAGGTTTAACCTAGATTAACTAGATGGTCAACAGCTTTCTTGCTCTTCGTCAGCATATCATCAACGTAAACCTCCATATTATGACTGATCTGCTCTGCAAACAGCTTATTCATCAGCCGCTGATATGTTGCACCTGCATTTTTCAATCCAAAAGGAATAATATTATAACAATAAGTTCCCCTGGGGGTGATAAAAGAGGTAATCTCCCTGTCTTTAGGCTTCATTTTAATCTGGTTGTAACCAGAATAAGCATCCATGAAACTCAATAACTTGTGTCCCGAGATGGCGTCCACCAACTGATCGATTCGAGGCAAAGGAAAATTATCCTTTAGGCAGGCTTTATTAAGATCCCTAAAATCAACACACATCCTCCACTTGTTATTCTTCTTCTTCACCATCACCACAATTGCTAACCAGTCTGGATATTTGACGTCCTCAATAAAATAATCTTTCTGAAGCTTCTCGACCTCTTCTTGTATAGCTTGGTTCTTTTTGGGGCTGAACACTCTTCTTATTTGCTTTATTGGCTTGATTTCCTTGTTCACATTAAGCTCGCGACATAGGAAGGTTGGGTCTATCCCTGGCATATCTTCCTGGCTCCATGCAAAAGTTTGTTTTCTGCTTCTTAGGAAAGATATCAATTCCTGTTTTAGTGAAGCATCAAATGATGCACCAATTTGAGTTGTTCGTTATGGGCGCTCATCGTCCAGAATGACATTTTCAGTTTCTTCCACCACTTGGCCTTTTATGAGCTGCGACTCGTCTCTAGGATCTAATGTTTCAATTTTTGCACCTTCATCCACTTGATAGGTAGTAGTCTTTTTCCTAGATTCCTCCATTTCTTCCTGTTCGGCCGAAGAATAGTAGCATTCCCGAGCTACTTTTTGGTCACCTTTCACAACTCCCACTCTAAAATTAGTTGGGAATTTTAAACACTGATGTACAGTAGATGGTATTTCTTCGAACTTCTTCAAACCTACCCTTCCCATGATGATATTGTAAGCTGATTGGACATTTTTATCCATTATAAAAAAGCGTACTCTTTCTGTTCGACAAGCGGGCCATGTACCGATGAGCATATCCAACTTGATCGTCCCAAGTGGAAAAACTTTCTCGCCAGTAAAACCAAGGAGGGGCCTATGATAGGGCTCCAACTGGTCTAGCTTTAAATTCAAATTATCAAAACATGGGTAGAACATGATATCTGTCGAGCTACCATTATCCACCAATACTCGTGAAATCACTACTTCTTTCATTCTCATTTTGATCACCAATGGGTCATCGTGAGGATATAGCACTCCTGCTAGGTTGTTCTTGGAGAAGCCGATGACCAGTTTATCTTTGTTTACCTTCCTCGGGCGATCATCTTCAGCTAGATTTATTCGTTGAATGTACGAACAAGCTTGAGCCTCATTGAGGTAAGCTTTCCTTTCTGCAGTAAGGTCTCAACCTCCTGCAACTCCACCTGTGATAACATTGCAATCAAATGATCCAAAACGAATTGAAAATACCTCACGCTCTGGTTATCTCGGTCTTTTGGGGAGATCAGGGTCATCTTCTGGATCATTTTTATGATCCCTTTTCTTGTCATCTTTTGCCTGAAGAGGAGATTTAGACCTTTGCCTTCCTCGTTCATTGGTCCGACCACCATTTTGACGATCAACATACTTGGCCAATTTTCCTTATCTAATGAGTGCTTTAATTTCATTCTGAAGAGTTATGCAACGCTGGGTCGTCTGACCATGATCTTTGTGGAATTCGCAATATTTGGACTTGTCTCTCTTATCAGTATCTACCTTCATTTTTGCTGGCCAGGCTAGCTCCTCGCTGTTCTTGATCTCTTCCAGAATGTGATTTATATCCACCTTCAAGGGAGTATAATTTTTGTATTTCTTCATCTGTTCAAATGCTTGCTTACCCTTTGATTGCCTGTTACCACCGTTGTTCTTTTGTTGCTTCTTTTTAGTTTTACCATCTCTCACCTTGGTCTCCTTAGTATCTGCGTTCTTCTTCGCAGCTATGGCTTCCTTGGCATTCATGATTTTAGCTGCTTTTGCCATCAGTTCTTCCATGGTCCTGGGTGGATCTTTGGCTAAAGTGTAATACAATTTATTGGGCAGCAGTCCACTTATCAAGGCAGTAATTGTAGTTTTCTCTTCATAATTTAATTACTTCCAGTTTCTCGTTATTGAAACGAGTAATATAATCCCTGGTGCTTTCACATGTTTTTTGTCTAACACTTAGCAAGTGTGTTACTAGTTTGACTGGCTTTGCTCCAAACCAAAAATTTCCAATAAAGAGTTCTGCTTGCTGAAAGAAGGTTGCAATTTTCCCCCGAGGAAGATTATTGTACCACATCTGAGCAGATCCGGTAAGAGTTCCTGAATATTCCCTGCATCTCGTCTGGAGCAGCATAGATATCAGCAGTTGCTTGGTATTGTTCTATATGGAGAACAGGATCAGTTTTTCCATCGTATTTTGGTGTTACTACTGGGGCTTTGAATTTTGACGGTGTGGGAAATTCCACAATCTCTTGTAAGAATGGTGTTCCTCGGACAAAAGTCCTTTGTAGGGGATTCTTGGTTTTAGCCATCTCCCTTAATCTATCCTCCAACCTTTGAATTGAGCCCTTCCATGCATCATTTCCTTCCTCGATCCTATTGGTTCGAGCAACTGATCATGTTGAATTTGACTCTTAGGATCTTTCATGACGAGCAACTGGTCGGGATTAGGCAGAGCCTTCCTTTAAATTAGACGGTCGTTGAGAGCTCCTCGGCACAATCCTAGGGGGACTTCTATTCCTCCTAGGACCCAAATGATCAAAATGAGAGACTCTACTCAACCTTTCAAGAGCACTTGTCCTTTCTGGAGATAAAGTGGCGTTTTGTTGAGTGTTTGTAGCTCGTACTGAGGAAGTTCGCCCAGGCTAATAAGAAGGATCATTAGATCTCTCAATACGATATGAATCGGTGCGTCTGTACTGAGACTCCTCTGGGAATAATGTTCGTCTTGAACGAGTATTTCTCTGAACACTTCATTGTCTTTATTGGGTTGGCCCTCCACCTTGAATGGTTTGGATGAGTTAACTCATGGTTTCTTGCATGGTCGTTTGCCCTTTAGCCAAATTAGCCATTATACCAGCCAGATCTGAAAAGTTTGGGGGAGCAGAAGGATTCAGGGGAATTCCAGTGTTTCGATTACTGGATTCTGGATTATCAGCCATTGATGATGAGTTGTTTTGGTGAAAAATTCTAATTACAGTCGTTTCCCACAGACGGCACCAATCTGTTGATGTAAAAAACTAGATTCGATCTAATTATTTTAATCACAGATAAAAATGAATAAGTAAATAAGACAATAAATTTTTAAAGTGGTTCAGCCTTAAGAGAATGGCCTACGTCCACTGTTTTTGTATTACTGATTTGTTTGCCTGGAATTCTTGATAAGTGATTTTATCAAGAGATTCAGCATCTCCCTCTAATGAGGAGATTACAATGTATTTATATCCTTGAGGTTGTACTTGTGAAAGAATAATGCATAGCTGTTCAGTAGGCATGTACATTTGTACGATAATAATGCGCATTTAATGCACAGTTATCTTTCGGTTTTCTTCATGCGTACGCCACAAGTATTAGAGTTGCTCGGACCGACTTAGTTGCTCGGCTCTCTTGAGTTGTTCGAACCACTTGAGTTGTTCGAACCTATTGAGTTGCTCGGTTCTTATTCGTCCAAAGTCTTTATATTCATCATGCAAATGGACACGTGTATTTTTATGATTGGTCCACGTCAGCAGATCAAATTTGGTATCAACACTTATTTTCTTCGTGTTCGATAAAATGCATCACTGGCATTTGTTTTTGTTTATTACAGTTGACAGTAAAAGAAAACCTCCAAAGGAAACTGATGTTAATATAAAGCATTTAAAACTTATCTGGAGTTTGCACCAATCTGTTGCTGAGGAGAATATTAGATCTGCTTCTTACTTGTTGCAGTACAAAAGTTAAACTTCGTCTTTCACTACTCGTCCTCGTCCAGTGGTGGTTGATCTTGACCAAGTATCAGCCTCTGAGACTATTGTGGAAGGTTCTTATTCTGAGTCGAATATTCTTATCATCGATCTGATGAAGAAGAGAAGAGCTCCTGCCTTTTTTTACAAATATGCCTCTACCACTGTGGAGGCAAAGAAAAGTAAACAAGATGTCCCAAAATAAGGGACAAAAACCATAGATGTTCCCCCTCCTGCTGCTGCCAAGAAGGCTGGCGAGATGCCCCTTGTGGCTCTGAGCAAGACTGTTTCTATTTCCCCTTTGAGTGATGTTATTATCATTTCACCAATAAAAACAACCTCCTTAATTGAAAATGCTCCAGCTCCTCTGAGGAGATTAAAGAAAAGCTATTCTGAGAGACCTGCTGAACCTATCTCTCAACCTGTAAATGTTAAAGGTAGTGTTCCAACTTTTGTTCTTCCGAGCTCCGTTGTGGGCTTGGTAAAATCCTGGACTATCCCAAAAGTCCAAGGCATTGAAGATACTCTTTCTCATGAGAGAATCACTACCCTGGCTGCTCAACACATTACCTCAGTAAGTATTATTGGCCTGAGTCTTTTACTTTCTACTATTATGTTCATGTATTGACTTAAAGTTATTTCTTTTTTCAGCTAGTGACGTGTTTCAATAGCATTTTGAAGAAGGATGAAGCTATTAGGGCTTCAAGCTCCTCGAGTGGAGTAGAGGAAGCTTTTGTTGGGCTGACCCAATCTTTGAAAGATTCTCGTCAAAAGTATGAGGAAGATAAAGTTGCTTGGGAGAAGCAATTCAAGTCCATTGAGCTAGAGAGAAATCAAGTTGTGAATGCCTCCAAGGAATTGGAGAAGAAATTGAAGGAGTTTGAACAGAGAAATAAGGATTTTGAACATATCAATAAGGAGCTTAAAGTTAAGCTCAAGTCTGCTGAAGAGGAAGTTGCTAAACTTCAAGATATCGATCAACAGAAAATGGAGGTGGGAAAGAAATTGAAGGCTGTCGAGGAACTACTTAAGGAAAGGACCTCCTCGGAGAGGGAAAAAAGAAAAGCTGTAGTTAAAAAATCATTCATTGTTGGTTGGGGCAAAGGCTGGAACAAGGGTTTAGCCGCCATGTCTTCTCAAATGGAATATGCAGGTGTCAAATACTTTAGGGATGGATGGGTAGCATCCTTAAAGGAGTTGAAGGTTACTGAGAATTCTGAGTTATTCCAGCAACACACTCATATCCCTCCTCCCTCTCCTGGAGAAGAAGAAGAAGAAGATGATGATGAAGTTGCTTCAGATGAATCTTCTTTGATGACTGGAGATCAAGTCCCTGTTGTTCAGCCTTCCGAGCAACTCCAACCAGCCAGCACTTCTGCCGAGCAGCTTCCCTTGCCTTCCGAGCAACCAACCCCTTAATCCAAACCTTCTGAGGAAGTCATAGGAAATAAGGAGAATGTGTAGATTTGTTCGGGTTTTTATTTTATTGTTCTCTTGAATGTAACCTCAGACTTTGTATTTTCTCTTATGATAAAATAAAATTTAAACTTTGGTTGTTCATCTTGAATTTCTCTTTTACTTGCTCTATCTGTGTCATTATTGATTCTTTTTATTTCTTCTCTTTTCTAGTTTATGGCCAGGATGGAACTCTTATCAGCTCATGACATAGAATTGATAAAGAAATGCAATGACTATTTTAAAGATGGTCATGCATATCTTAATGAGGCCCAGATAATTGACATCCTCGGATCAGGTGCTTCTAACCGAGCAGTTGAAGCTTACCAATACTTGAAGTGTTTACTCGATCGTGCAGTTGCCAAAAATGTGGCCTACTATGAGATGATTTAAGATCTCCAAGGAACGATCGAGGAACTTCAGCAGCAGTACAAAGAGTCCTCCACACTTTTGCGTCAAGGATACGAGAAGAAATATCAGCAATTGAGTGCTTACAAAGGGTATGACAAATTCATCTCTGCTCATGAGAAGAAAGAGAATGTTCTGAAGCTTGAAGTTGAAGAGCACAGGTATATCGCTAAGTTGTTGGAGCAGGAGAACATTTCTTTGCAAGAAGAGATAAAATAACTCAAATCTGCTGCATCTTCTTCGGGAGCCTTGGTCCCTGTTAATGATGAAGGTTTTTCTTTCTTGAAGGTAGAAAATGCCAACTTACGAGATGAGTTGGAAACTTTGAAAAGAGATGGACCCTCCACATCTACTCATGGATAAGCAAGATCTTCTTCTTGTGGACGAGCAAGGGCTGGTCGGGTTTCTATTGAAGAAGAGAGAACTCAATCGGCCTTAGAGAATCAGGCAGTTCAGTTGATGGCGAAGAATCAAGCTTTGGAAGAAATGTCCAAGAAGATTCTGAATTTTACTGACCAACTCTCTTCCCAGAGTTCTTCTTTGGAAAATAAGGAAATTCTAGTGAAAGGTCTCCACGAGCAACTGGAGAGGATAACTTATCAGTTCCATAAACAATCCAGAGAGTTTTGGATGGTTGGGTATAATGAAGCCCTTTACCATCTTGATGCTCGGATCCAGCAGTCAAATAACGAGGGGTACAAGCAAGGGTGGTTGAATGCACTGTGTGTGCTAAAATTGGAGCAGGGCCACTACTTATGGGATTATTATGACCCGGGAGTGCTTGATTTGCTCGTGCCTCCTTTGAAGCTTGATATTAGTTGGATTCCTGCTCGAGCAATTCCTCAATGCTTGATCTCCAAGTATCTTAGTGATTACAGCCTTCATGCAAACTTTGAGATATCTCGCCCAGAGCACTTACTTGATCGGCCCTTCGTGATGAATGTTCGAATGCTGCGAGATCTAAATTTCATAAATTCCCCTTATACATTAGATGATCCTCCTGCTGGGGTAGAATCTGTTTCAAAGGCAGAAGGGAAAAAACCAATAGAATAGGGTTTTTTATGTAATGAAGTATATTTTACACATCATATGTAATTCTACTTGATTTGAATGAAGAAATTTTTAGTCTTTTGCCATTTTATTTTCTTCTAAATAATTTGTAGAATGTCCTTGCTTGTTGGTTGATAAATATATGTGTATATATTATACTTATCCCATTTGTTGTTTGATTATAGTAACTTGTCATTCTTTGGGTCTACACGATGGAATGATTTTCATCCCATGTTCCTGCTTAGTTGTATTAATCTCGTATGGATTACCTTATTACCTAGACAGTGGATGCCCCGAGAGGTCGTCCAGCTTCTTGCCTAGTTTATTACCAACCAACCGAAGTTGATTGTAATTGATTTTCTGACCAACTGGAATTGGTGGTAATTGATTCCCGACCAACCGTAGTTGGTGGTAATTCATTTTCCGACCAATCGGGGTTAGTTGTAATTTATTCCTGACCAACCAGAGTTGGTGGTAATTAGTTCCTGACCAACCAGAGTTGGTGGTAATTAATTCCCGACCAACCGGAGTTGGTGGTAATTGATTTGCCGACCAATCGGAGTTGGTGGTAATTGATTCCCGACCAATCGAAGTTGGTGGTAATTGATTTACGACCAACTGGAGTTGGTGGTAATTAGTTCCTGACCAACCGGAGTTGTTGGTAATTGATTCCCGACCAACCGGAGTTAGTGGTAATTGATTCCCTACCAACCGGAGTTGGTGGTAATTGTTCTGAATTTGATGTGTAGTGTGTAGCACTAATATTCTAAAAAATTTCAACAAAGAAAGAAACTGGGTGAAACATCACTTTATTCATACTGAAGAAACTGCATTACATAGGAATTTCAACTACTGATAATACTTGTGCATATGCTCTTCATTCCATGCATTCTTATATTCTTCTCCTTCCAAGGTTTCGATCCTGTATGTCCCTAGACGAACAACTTCTGCTACTCTGTAGGGTCCATGCTAGTTGGCTTCCAGCTTGTTATTCTTTTGGATCACTTTCTTCAGCACATAATCCCCTTCTTCCAATTCACACTTCTTTACTCCTTTGTTATAGAATAAAGATGTTCGTTGTTGATATGCTGCATTCCTGATTGCTGCTTCTTACCTAACTTCTTTGAGCATATCGAGGTCTAATATTCTCATCAAATCACTAACAAGAGAATTGAAATTAAGCACCCTATGTGTAGGTAGACCCAATTCAGCAGGTATGACAGCCTCACTCCCAAATGCCAGCATGTATGGAGATTCTCCCGTTGATGTTCATGGTGTGGTGCGATAATCCCACAATAAAAAGTGTAGCTCGTTAATCCAATTTGCCTTTGTATTATCCAGTCATTTTTTCAAACCATTCAGTAGCGTTCTGTTTGTCACCTCAGTTTTCCCTTTACTCTGGGAATGGCCTGGCTCAGAGTGGACCTTCAATATATTAGATTGATGACAATATGCAGTAAACTCCTCGTTGTCAAACTGGGTTCCATGGTCAGTAATGAATGCACGAGAAAGGCCATATCTACAAATGATATTCTTCCAAATAAACTGATAGACCTTATCATATGCCATATCAATGAGAGGTTCAACCTCGACCCATTTAGTAAAATAATCCACAGCAACCACGAGGTATTTGAATCTTCCCCTGGTCGTTGGAAGTGGCCCGACCAAGTCTATTCCCCACATAGAGAATGGCCAAGGAGATGTGATGGGTGTTAACAATGCTTGGGTAGTTCTTCGAATAGAAGAGAAACGTTGAAATTTATCGCACTTCTTGGCATAAGCTGCGCAATCAGCTCTCATCGTTGGCCAATAATACCTCTGCGTTGTTATTCTTTGCAAAAGCGTCCGACCTGCTACATAGGCTCCGCAAGACCCTTCGTGAACCTCTTCTATCAAATCTTTCACTTCGGAGGGATGGACACATCTTTGTAGCCCTTCTATAACTCTGTGTCTATATAAAATGCCACTAGTCAATACATAGTGAGCAACTTTAAACTTCAGTTTTTTGGCTGCGAGCTTATCAGTTGGTAAGCCCCCTCTTCAATATAGGCCCCGATGGGGTCCATCCAAGATGGTCCCAAGTCAAGGGCGATAAAGTTTATCATCAGATCTTCATCGATGCTTCGACCATCCAGGATTTCTATTGGGATTGTTCCTTGTAGCTTGGTGCATGTGGTGGATGCTAATCGAGCTAGGGTGTCTACTCTTGCATTCTCAAATCTTAGTATTCTAATCAACTGAATTGCAGTAAAACTTGATACAACCTCTATCGCTTTTGCATGATACCTGACCATTAATTCTCCTTTTGATACATACACCCCCAGAATTTGATTTACAATTAACTGGGAGTCACTGAACACAACGACTTGCTATGCCTTTATGGTTTTGGCCAGTCTTAGACCCACGATCATTGCTTTATATTTGGCCTCATTATTAAAAGCCTTAAATTGAAAGTGCAGAGCATACTCCACATCAATCTCATCTGGACTGTTTAAAATAATCCCCGCTCTACTACCTGTAGAGCACGAAGAGCCGTCTACATACAGATTCCACACTGGTACTTCATTATCAAACTCTTGGTCAGACAGAGTTCCTCAGTGGAATATTTGATGCTTCCTTTTGTCCTCCTCCAACACTTCTCGCTGCTCGTCCACCGACGTAAGTTGGTCGGGGTTTAAATTTGATGATCCTGTAACATCCACAGGTTGGTCTGTATTCAACTCCTGCTCGTTGGAGGAATCCTCCTGAGTAAATTCTATGATAAAATCTGCTGCTGCCTGCCTTTTGAGCGATGATTTAGGCTCATAAATTATATCATATTCACCAAGTTCTACTGCCCAGTACATCAATCTTCCTGATTTCTCTAATTTATGCAGAGCTTGTCTTAATGGCATATCGGTGTACACCACTATAGTATGGGCTTGGAAGTATGGCCTCATCCTTCTTCTTATTTCAGTCAGTGTTAGTGCCAACTTCTCCACCCTTGGATATCTGATTTCTGCTCCTCGGAAAGCTTTGCTAGTGTAATAGACTGGTTTTTGTACTCCGTCCTCCACTCTTATCAACGCCGAGCTCACTGCATTTTCTGAAACTTCCAAGTACAAGTATAGTCTTTCTCCCATCACTGGTCTAGATAATAACGGGGGTGTCCCCGGATATTTATTCAACTCTTGAAAGGTCTCCTCGCATTCATCATTCCACTCAAAAGTTTTTCAGAGTGTTTTAAAGAATGGGAGACATTTGTCTGTTGCTCGTGACACAAATTTATTAAGTACTGAAACTCGCCCTGTGAGGCTTTGCACTTTCTTCTTTGTGGTTGGAAATCGCAGCTCTAATAGAGACTTGATCTTTTCAGGGTTCGCCTCAATCCCTCGCTGGTTAACAATATATCCGAGAAACATACCTTCTCATACTCTGAATATGCATTTGGTGGGATTCAATTTCGTTTGATATTTCTCTAGTTGATCAAAGGTTTGACCTAGGTCAACGAGATGATCAGTAGCTTTCTTGCTCTTTATCATCATATCGTCAACATAAACCTCCATGTTATGACTGATTTGCTTCGCAAACACCTTGTTCATCAGCCACTGATATGTTGCACCTGCATTTTTAAGTCCAAAATGCATAACATGATAATAATAATAAGTTGCTCTTGGGGTGATAAAATAGGTACTCTCCCTGTCCTCAGGCTTCATCTTAATCTGGTTGTAACCAGAATAAGCATCCATGAAACTCAATAATTCATGCCCCGAGGTAGCATCCATCAGTTAATCGATTCGGGGCAAAGGAAAATAATCCTTTGGGCATGCCTTATTAAGATCAGTGAAGTCTACAAACATCCTCCACTTGTTATTTTTCTTCTTTACCATAACCACATTTTCTAGCCAATCAGGATATTTGACATCCTCTATAAAAGAGGCTTTTTGTAGTTTCTCTACTTCTTCCTGTATAGCTTGGTTCTTCTCAGGACTGAACACTCTTCTTCGATGTTTTACTGGCTTAATCTCCTTGTTCCTATTTAGCTCGTGACATAATAACTCGGATCTATCCCTGGCATGTCTTCATGAATCCATGCAAAAGTCTATTTTCTACGCCTTAGAAATGCTATTAATTCCTGTTTTAACGATACATCCAGTGATGCACCAATTTGAGTTGTTCATTCTGGATGCTCGACGTCCAGAATGATATTTTTAGTAGCCTCCATGACCTGTCCCTTCACGACCTGAGACTCGTCTCTAGGGTCTAACGTTTCAATCTCGACATCTTTTATTTTATCCACTTGATAGGTAGTAGTCCTCTTCCTGGAATCTTCACGTTCCTCTTATTCGGCAGATGAATAGTAGCATTCTCGAGCTACTTTCTGGTCGCCTTTCACAACTCCCACTCCAAAATTAGTTGGGAATTTTAAACATTGATGTACAATAGATGGTACTGCCTCGAACTTCTTCAGACCTACCCTTCCCATGATGATATTGTAAGTTGATTGAACATTTTTATCCATTACGAAGAAGCGTACTCTTTCTGTTCGACAAGCAGGCCATGTACCAATAAGCATATCCAACTTGATCGTCCCAAGTGGAAAAACCTTCTCACCAGTAAAGCCAAGGAGGGGCCTATGATATGGCTCCAACTGGGATAGCTTCAGATTCAAACTGTCAAAGCATGGATAAAACATGATGTCTGCCAAGCTACCATTATCCACCAGTACTCGTGAAATTACCACTTCTTTCATTCTCATCTTGATCACCAATAGGTCATCATGAGGATATAGTATACTTGCCAGGTCGTTCTTAGAAAAACCAATGACCAGTTTGTCTTTATTCACTTTCCTCGAGCGATCATCTTCTGCCAAGTTTATTCACAGAATGTACGAGCAAGCTTGAGCCTCATTGAGGTAAGCTTTTCTCTCCGCAGTCAGATCTCCTCCTCCTGCATCTCCACCTGTAATAACATTACATTCAAATGATCCAAAATGGATTGAAAATACCTCATGTTCTGGCTGCCTTGGTCTTTTGGGGAGATCGGGATCATCTTGGTCATTTTCTGGATCTTCTTCGTGACTTCTCTTCTTGTCTTCGTTTACTCGACGAGGGTACCTAAACCTTTGCCTTCCTCAGTCAGTGGTCTTTCCACCATTTTGGCGATCAACGTACTTAACCAGTTTTCCTCGTCTGATGAGTGCTTTAATTTCATTCTGGACAGCTATACAACTTTTGGTCGTATGACCATGGTCTTTATGGAATTCGCAATATTTGGACTTGTCTCTTCTGTCAGGATCTGCCTTCATTTTCACTGGCCAAGCTAGCTCCTCGCTATTCTTGATCTCCTCCAGAATATGGTTTATATCTACCTTCAAAGGAGTATAATTTCCAAATTTCTTCATCGGCTCCAGTGCTTGCTTTCCTTTCGACTGACTGTTGCCACCATTGTTCTTCTGATCCTTTTTTTAGTTTTACCATCTTCAACCTTGGTCTCCTTAGTGTCTGCATTCTTCTTCGCAGCCATAACCTCCTCGGCATTCATGATTTTGGCTGCTTTTGCCATCAATTCAGCCATGGTCCTAGGCGGGTCTTTGGCTAGAGTGTATTACAACTTATCGGGCAACAATCCACTCATCAGAGCAGTAATTGTTATTTTCTCCTCGTAATCAATTACATCAAGCTTCTCGTTATTGAAATGAGTAATATAGTCCCTGGAGCTTTCACAAGTCTTCAGTATAACACTCAGCAAGTGTGCTACTCGTTTGACTGGTTTCGCTCCAAAATAGAAGTTCCCAATGAAGAGCTCTGCCAGTTGAAAGAAAGTCGTGATCTTCCCCGAGGAAGGTTGTTGTACCATATTTGGGCTGACCCGGTGAGAGTTTTTAAAAATTCCCTGCATCTCATTTCGTTTGGAACTGCATAGATATCAGCAGCATCTTGGTATTTCTCTATATGAAGGACAGGGTCAGTCTTTCCATCATACTTAGGCGTTACCATAGGAGTTTTGAATTTTGATGGTGTGGGAAAATCCATAATTGCCTGTACAAATGGTGTCCCTTGGACAAAAGTTCTTTGTAGACGATTCTTGGCCATAGCCATTTCCCCTAATCTATCCTCCAGCCTTTGAATAGAGCCCTTCAAGCGTCATTTCTATCCTCGGGCTTATTTGTTCGAGCAACTGATCGTATTGAGTTTTCCTCTAGGGATCGAGCTGCTAGTCGGGATTGGGCAGAGCCTTCCCTTAGATTGGATGGTCGTGGAGAGTTCCTCGACGCAATCCTAGGAGGAGTTATGTTCCTCCTAGGGCCCAAATGATCAAAAGGAGAGACTCTACTTAAGATTTCTAGAGCACTAGTCCTTTCTGGAGATAGAGTGACGTTTCGATAGGAATCAGTAGCTCGTACTGACGAAGTCCGGCCTGGTTGATACGAAGGATCACTAGATCTTTTGGTACGATATGAGTCAGTACGTCTAGATTGAGATTCCTCTGGGAATAACGTTCGCCTAGTTCTTGAAGAAGGCAAATGGGTATTTCTCTTAACACTTCGTTGTCCTGATTGAGCCGGCACTCCGCCCTGAACAGCTTGTATAAGTTGACGCATGGTCTCTTGCATGGCAGTTTGCCCTTGGGCTAAATTAGCCATTATAGCAGCTAGATCTGGAACATTTGGGGGAGTAGATGGATTTGGAGGGATCCCAGCATTTCGATTACTGGATTCCGGACGATCAGCCATTGATGATGAATTGTTTTGGTGAAAAACGCTAATTATAGTCGTTTCCCACAAACGGCGCCAATCTGTTGATGTAAAAAACTAGATTCGATCTAATTATTTTAATCACAGATAAAAATGAATAAATAAATATAAGACAATAGATTTTTAAAGTGGTTCAGCCTTATGAGAATGGCCTACGTCCACTGTTTTTGTATTGTTGACTGTTTGCCTGGAATTATCGATAAAAGGGTTACCAAGAGATCTCGAGTCCCCCTCTAATGAGGAAGTTACAATGTATTTATAACCTTGAGGCTGTACATGTGAAAGGATAATGCGTTGTTATCTAGTAGATATATAAAACTGTATGATAATAATGAGCATTTAATGCGCAGTCGTCTTTTTGATTCTCCTGATTTGGATGCTCTGTACGTTGAGTTGCTCGAACCGCCTGACTTACTCGGTATGATTAAGTTGCTCAGAGCCTTAAGCTCCTCGAGGTGCCTAAGATGCTCGGTATGATTGAGTTTCTCGGGGCGCTTGAGTAGCTCGGTGATAGTATGTTGTTCGTTGAAAGTGTTTGTAATTGCCACGTAGGTTGACACGTATCTTCAAGTGAATGGTCCACGTCAGCATACTAAATTTGGTATCAACACAAACATTCTCATGTTAGAATAAACATCATTTAATAATATAGCAAGAATGAAAAGGAAAGGGAAAGAAATTCAATGCGCAAAATTTTCTAGTCGAACTTGTTCATGAAAGTACATCTCAATCTTCTCACAAATTCAGCACTTGATTACACCAAAAAAGAATAAAAACAAACCTACAAATTTATTCTAAACTAAACTAATTTTTTTTGTATTTTTCTGAATTTTTTTCATGACCCTAAACTGTACATAATATACAGATTTTTTCTCTCTCTTGCGTTCTCTCTTTGTGTCTCTTTTTTTTTGCTGTGTTGAGAGTCCTTTTTTAAAAGTGAGCAGAGCCCCTTTTTTATAGTGGCTTTCATCTCTTTTTCTTGGAGTCCCACAATTTGATTTTAGAGGAGATATTGGTGGGATTTTGTTTATCCTGATTTTGTTGGATTGGGTTTTCTTTTGGTTTGGGGTATTTGATTTGGTGTTGGCAGGAGAATAAAAAAACGATTTGGGTGAATATGAAAAATGGGTTTCAAGGATATGGGTTGTTGGGGATAAGGCTAGATCGGGTTGGGGATAAGGATGGATCATAGCAGGTATGGGCTGTCAGGGGGTCGAAAAGGGGAATCGGGTTAAGTTCGACTCTGGGTATGGGGTCGGATTTGGGAGTTTTGGATCCTCGATTTGGATCGCGATTTCTGGCCGCAGTGGCACCGGGTTCTTACGGCTTGGTGGATCGCGCAGGGTGGTTTTAAAACTGGGTTTGGGAAATTCGGGTTTGAGGTGGATGTAAGGTCTAGAGCAGGTGGGTTTTGGTTGGGGAAATGGGTTACAATGGAGATGGGTTGTTTGGTTTAATGGAGGTGAGAGAATAGGTGTGTTGGTAGGGAAGATGATGGGGTGTGGGGTTAGGTGTGGTGAGTGTGTAGGAGACTTAGGGTGAGGTTGAAGATGAGGGCATGTTTGTGTATGTGAGGGTATAAGTTAGGTGGTAAGGGTGTATTTGGGTTCAGTGTGTGGGTAATTTGTACCCCTAAAATTAACACAACCTACAAAATAAAACTAAAACTAAATAAAATAAAAAATTAAAATCTAATAAAGCTAAAGAAAACTAACATCTCAAACTAAATAAAAAATGAAAATAGAAAGAAATAAAATAAAACTCTATTAAACTAAAAAAAATTATCCTAATAAAATAAGTAAAAATATATAAAATGAAATCTAATAAAATTAAAAAATTAATCCGAATAAAAATAAAATAAATTAAAATTTAAAAATTAAAATTAAAAACTAATCAAAATCAAAATCAAAATCAAAATCAAAATCAAAATCAAAATCAAAATAAAGAAATAGAAAAATAGAAAATAAATCCTAGAAAATTCTAAATAAATCTAAAACAAATTCTAAAAATAAAACGACTCAAAATAAAAATCTAAAAAAATATATAAAAGTACAAACTAAACACACACCGGCTCGGGTGATGGACTGGGCTCGGTTTAGGCAAAGGTTTTGTTCGGGACAGGGTTTGGGACGTCAGAACTCATCGGGCAAGCTAATAAATGGATTTCAAACTCGCGATCTCTTTGATTTATTTGATGCATACTTTTGACCGCTTCTGTGTCGCACTGGATTTAACATCATTTAACATTGCAACTACTGATTGACCTGCAATATAGAGAAGAACAAACATAAGGCCATTTTTAATTAAAATGTGCGACTAAAATTCATCTATTCGGGGTATAAATTATACACTTTTGGGTGCTTATCACACCACCCTCAAATAGAACATTGCTAGTCCTCGAGCAAAAATAGAGAGAAATAGAGATAAGTGACCAAAAGTGTGCCACTTTCGCAGGGACTGGCAATTGCACTTAGCATGAGCAACAAGACGTTAAACGTGTAGGTTGCCCTACAGGATGTATGTTGTCTCGTGAAGGTTTGCAGTGAATATACCCACAAAATTCAAAAACTTATTTAAATGCAGTATCTGAGTAGATGGTGAAACGCTATACAACCCAACTTTCAAAGGACATCAAGTAACAGTGCATTCAACTATCGAAATAAGATATAAAATTACTTAATACCAAAAAGCGTAATCCTTGCTAATTTCAGCGTGTGTAGTGTGAAATAATCTTAAGTATCTTAGAGTAATTCCTAGATTGCCTTTATAGAATCAACGCTTTGACTTCAATTCTCACTGGATATATCTCTCTGAATCGAACTCTCTGAGAATTGGGTAAGTGTATCTATCTAGTGTGTGAGGATGTGAGAAAATGTAAACAAGTTCAAACGCCTCACACACTTTATAAAAAATGACGGATACATGAAAGAAAATTTATCTCATAAAGGAATGCTAACCACTATGTTGAGAATGTCGAGTTATTCACCATATAATCTTCTCGTTTGCCTGAACATTTTACCAAGGGTGAAAAATGTGATGTGTGTATGGGAGAATGGGAAAATGACATGTGGATGATATTCTAGTAAGGTTTTTGAGAAGAGTGTGACTAAATAATGTCTTCATTTTTCAAATTTTAATCGCATGCTTTCTTTTTCTTCGTTTCTATTTTTTTTTCTTTGCTTCTTTTTTTCTATTTTTTTTTCTTTTTCTCTTTGTTTGTTTTTTTTTTTTTTTGCGATGCATTTTTCTTTTCATAACACAAATGAAGACAATTTACATGAAAAATTTCAAACACTTTTTTTCTCAAAAATTACGGTAGTGATAGGCAATGACATATGGATGGTATCTAGGACATATGGATAAGGGTAATACGGAAAATGATAATGGGTGAATGATAATGTGATAAGGAAAATGGTAAGTGTATGGCAAAATCAATTTAGTGCTCGGGACAAACTACAAGATACATGTTTCTTACAACTCGGAAGTAATATCATTCTCAGTGATTAAGCCAAATTTGAAAAAATGCTGAGACCATGCAATGACTAAATGTGGTACCCAAAGAAAGTTGAGTCAACTTGTGACTCGGAGATACGTAAAACCCTCAAAAAGGTGAAAAGCTCAAATCTCACGGGTTTAAGTCGCCACTAGTGATCTTTTAAGACTCTCTTGAGAATATAGTTACTCTTCAACTTTTGATTGTAAACGTGATAGTGTAAAATTGTTGAAATTTAGGAATTCATAGTGCAAGTACGCTTTTGGAGGTATTAATTAATTTAAGGTTAAAAGCATAATTTTTGGGTCAAACACAGGTATTCCGAGATTTCTAAAAGAGGGATGATAGACAAGTCATATCATAAAAATTTAAATTTAACTGCACAAAATTTTTAAAATCACTTGTTTCTGAAAATTTTCAAAAGAGGTACGATTTTGATAAATTTCCTACCCCCAAACAAAAGAGAACATCGTCCTCGATGTTTAAAACCATATATAAAAATAAAAGCGCGAGGGAGAAAAGAAATTACCATAATGACCCGCTAATGAAATGTACCGCATTCTGGAGGATAGATGAAACCTGAAGAGAACAGATGTGATACAAAAATACGTACAAGTCTAAAAAGTATGTGAAAATCATTGGGTGGTGTGAAACACCACCCCCAAACAGGGTAAGACTCATACTCATAAACAATGAACGATGGGTTGCCTCCCGGTAGTGCTAAGTTTAATGTCTTCAGCCAGACCGATTAGAACTAACCCTAAAGATAAGAACTAAGAAAGTGCAGGGCGGCGAAAAAATGGGGTGATGAAAATAACCCCAAACAAGACTGAAGCATCAGCCTTGTTGGATAAAGGCTAAAGGGGTTAATGTACTTGTATGGCAAAGTGCATCACATTATGCAAAGTGTAGACACCTCATTATGTTACCCCTAACTCTCTTTAGGTCCCTAGTACCTCCACTCATCACTGTAAACCCTGGTCACGTCCCAAGTACTGACCTGAAAGCCATCGGGCACTCCCCGGCTCAGTTTGACCCAAAAGTCAAACTCTTCATTTTGATTGAGACTTAATGAATCCTTGAAGGGCACTGAATACCCTTTCCAACGGTCTGCCCCGTGCACGATTTCGAATTACCATGCGGACGAACAATCCGTTTGCGTCCGAAACCCGACCTAGAGGCCACCGGGCGCTCCCAGGCTCTGTTTGACCTAAGTCAACTCTTCATCTCAATTGAGACTCAATGAATCCTCGAAGGGAACTAAATACCCTTTCCAACGGTCTGCCCCGTGCACGATTCCGACTTACCATGCGGACGAACGATCCATTTGCGTCCGAAACCCGACCTAGAGGCCACCGGGCGCTCCTGGGCTCTGTTTGACCTAAGTTAACTCTTCAGCTCAACTGAGGCTAAATGAATCTTCTAAGGGCACTGAAAACCCTTTCCAACGGTCCATCCCATGCGCGATTCTGACTTTCCAAGCGGACGAACGATCCGTTTGACTCCGAGAGGTCACCGAAGGCTTCTCGGGGCCGGTTGACCAAAGTCAACTCCCCGAACTGGGTCAAACTCTTTGGAATGTCGAAGAACATATCTTAACCTTTCTAACGGTCTTCCCCATGCATGATTAGGACTTACCATGCGGACGAACGATCCATTTGCGTCCGAAAGATTCCCCGTCTAGCGGACCGATAAAGGCTTTCGAGCCACATTTGAACCAAAGTCAACTCCCGAACTCAGGAGAGGTCCAAAGAACTTTCGAAGGTATCTGAAATACCTTTCCAACGGCATGCCCCATACACAATTCTGACCAACAGTTTGCCCTCGGCGACCAATTTTCCAAAAAATCCTTAAGCGCACTGCCAAATGGCAGGTCCCAGACCCTGCCTATCGGCACCTGCCGATAAGTAGTGCCATGGCAATGCCGATCGGAAGACCCCTGGGCCTATAAAAGTAGGCCTTGGCCTCATTTGCAAGGGGAGCTGATATCAGAAGCAAATCACTCTCAACGAATCCCAGAAACCTCTCTTGAAGGCAGCGTGATTTCAACTTCCAAATCCTCCTTTTAGTCCCACTTTTCATCATCACTTTCATCAAACTTGGTGAATTAACCACTCTCCATCATCATCCAAGTGCAAGGGCTTCTCCCCAACATTCAAGATCAAGCTCAAGATCTCCAAGAAGGTCCAACTTTCTCAAACTCTCTCCTAAATTCTCTTAAATTTGCAATAACTTGTTTTCTTACTTAGCACTTTTATTATCTCTTCTCACACATCATAAATATACTTTTTATTTAGTATTATTGTACATCCCATATTTTCATATAAATAAAAACCCAAAAAACAAGAAAAAGAGGGTTTGCTCATAAATTCCAAGTAGGGATTCTCACACTTTTTCCACACTCTTCTCACAACTAAAACACTTTTTTACACACACACACACACATTCACAAATAAGAGATTTATCCATTTGGATTTATGGGTTAAACCCCACCCCTCATTTTACATGCGAACTACGTGGACTTTGATGCCTTTGTAGGCTACATAGGCGTGTCGGGGTAAAACCCGAGACTCGAGTCCTTTTCCCACTTTTTCTCTTATTTTTTATCTTCTCTTTATCTCATTTTCTATTATATTCTATATATTCATTCTTAGTGGCATATTATTACACATGCGTTATCGTTCCCTTGTAACGATCAACGCAAGGGTAATCGCACAAATCCTATTTTCTACACTAATCTCACATTCCTACGGATGACTCGGTTTATCTTTTCCATGATACAAATCGAGGATTCCTACCCCCATTCTATACATACACGGGCACACATATCACGGGGGGAAATATAAAGTAAAATAGCAAATATCCATGAGAGACTGAAAGGGCAGAATGGGTGCCTAACACCTTCCCATTTCGTAACTAAGCCTCCGAACTCTTCTCGAATCATTTTGGTTTCGCACGCACCAGTATGTCTTGGGATGCCATCCTTCGGGGTGGCTTACCCTTTTTCTTTTGTCTGTTTTGAGTAAAATAGACTGGAGACTCTAAATCTCTTTACATTTTCACACCTCACAAATCGACGTCGGCCGAAGCGCTCTCCCGAGAGGGGACGCGCGGGACCCTAAGGATCCTTTCTCCCTCCGCGGTGGGGATCGAGGATGGCCACACAAAGCATCGGTAAACCATGGGTGGGTGGGGATTAGGGTAAGGATGAGAAGGGCAGGGGAGAATAAGCATCGATCATGGGCCTTATTGAGCGGAAAGGTGAGGGTAACAAGGGCCCTATAAGCATGATGCTCATGTTGGATGGGGAGGCAAAATGGTTTGGCAACAGTGATGGGGTGGGCCTCATAGAAAGGGCACGACCTTTCTATAAATATACGATGATAATGGTCATACCGTGACACGCCATGGACTGTAAAGGGAAAGGATTAACACCAAAAGGAAGTGGTGTGCATAAAGTAACAAGTTCGGTGTCACATATGGGGAGAGTAGTATGAATACGCACATGGATGGTGGGGTTGATAAAAAGTGAAAAAATGGGATCGCGGAGGACTAGGGTGGAGGGAGGATGTAGGTGAGGATCTAAATACTTAGATGTGAACAGGGAAATAATAGTAGCAAGGTCCGAATCAAGTGGTGGTATTGTATGGACAGTGGGTGGATCGGGTTGGATAAATGGTGGAGGAAGATGATATAACTCACGAGTAGGAGACACACACTCCTCGTGAGGCTCGGAGGGATCTGCAAGGGCAGTCACGGGAGGAGTTGTGGAAGTAAATGATTGAGTGATAAACTTATCCACCATTACATCACCATCCGAGGTGGTTGGAAAATCAAACGCGGCATCCAAATCTGAGAGAGAAAAATCAACATTAATATATGACTCAAATTGAGTCAAGTATTGTGGAACAAGATCCATATCCGGAGAGGTGGAAACCAACTCAGATTCATTCTCAAAATAAGGGTGAGCCCTTGTAGCCGGAGCTAACCTATAAATAATGGGTTCCTCGGGAACACACAGGAAAGGAGCAAAAGGTGTAGACTCGAGCATAAATAGGGGTTCTATGGAAGGGTAAAGGCGAACCTCAATGGTGGATTCGAGAGGATAGGGCGCAGTGGGATTAGTCTCATAGTCAATGGATAGGTCAACAAAATTGTCAACTTGGGGCCCAAACCACGGAGTGGTCTCAACTTCTAGATTCTCAGGATAATAGGGTTGGTCACATTCAAAATCAGTGGCACTAGACAACACATCATCATTCCACACGGGTGAAACAATGGGTTGACTTGGGGTGAAATCCGACTCGTTCGCACTCTCAAATGCAGTAAACCTGTGTTCAAGCCTTTGAAGGGATTAATTTTGATATTGAAGAGTGTGAGTGAAATTTTGTAAGAAGATTTCGAGAGTGGATGTGCAAGGTGGTGGGGAAGTGGTAGTGGGTGGTGGTGGTGGTGGTGGTGGTGGATGTGGACACAACTCACTAGAAACACTAGGATGTGGAGAATACTCATATGAAGTGTGGGTAATGGGGTCAAGTTGGTCATACACGGGAGAAGCATCTCCGTGAGAGACAAATGGTTGATAATCGTGGGTAGCATAGTGAAGGAACTGATTCGAATAGTGTGCACAAGGTTGCGATGACGACTGTTGGAAACCATAAGGATCCACAACATGGCATTGGGATTCATATTGCATGGAAGGGTGATCAGGCCTCCATGAATAGCTTGGGTACTCATACCCCTCGACTTTAGATATGTCATGAGAATACGTCTAGGGTGGTTCCAAAACAGTTTCATATGGATACACATGTTCCATGGTGGGTTCAGTTGGGGAGAAAATAAATGGACACTCATGGGACAAGTGATCAATAAGAAAGTAGTGTGTGCACGGCGAAGTATGGGATGGGTTGACACTCATCACCGGAGGAGGTAAAGTAGGAGATGTGTGCATGTACGACACACGAGTATCAACGGTGGGTGTTTGAGACTTAAAGCCATGAATTAATGAATGAAGGTTCGATATGGGCTTATCGTCAAATAAGCTTCGAGAGACTAGGAAATGGCCAAAGTATTCCCGTAAAGGACGTTCTTTGGCCATGACAAAAGGAATATTATTTTTTTATTTTTTTTGGATATTGTTCAAAAGAAAAAAAATCTTTTTGGTATTTTAAATTTGGAAAAAAAGGAAAATCTTTTTTGGATTTTTTGGGAAGCACACAATGGATGAGCGAGTGAGTCGGGTGATGAAATCCCTTCTCGTTTCAATGACCGGGTCAGGGCTTAGGTAAATTAATTCATTAAACCATTCAATTTAAGTACGATGTAGAAATTAAAAGCACACAGGAGCTATTAAGCACACAAAAATTCAACTCGCTGACAGGAGATTCGCGAGTGATAAAGAAATTACCTCCCACGGCTTTTACACACGTGGGGTGAAGACCGAGTTGAGTCGACCGGGGGGAAGCTCGTCTAACTTCAATCATCCCAGGGAGTCCTACCGACCCAAAGTAGAGAGGCTTCAAAATTCTCGCCTTTGGACGCCCTCTCTCTACCTTGTCCGCTTTTCCTTTTCGATTTTTGTTTTAGGAAATAATTATTACAAAAATAATATGGTGTCAATATGCACCCCAAATAAATAACAATGCTTTAAAAATTCTATACAACCAGTCTAAGGAGGAGGTAGGAGGAATAATAATTACAACTAAAAAAAATAGAAAAAAAATTACAAGTCTTGAACTTTGTCTCCACGTCAAAAAAGCGACAACGGCGCCATTTGATAATAAGCTTTTTTTTACGTATATGGTCATTGTCTTCAAAAGCCACTCTCAAAATTCCCTTGAGTACCTACAAAATTTGTCTAAAAATAACTCGTATTGCGATAAGTACGGGTATCAATCCAACCTCCAAGGTGAAACAATTAATGTGAATACTTGCAATTTCAATTTTTTTATTAAAATATTTTTTTTTAATTTTTAGTTTTTTTTAAAACAATGTCAAGGGAAAAGTTACGACTAAATGCTAAAACTATAAAATGACTAAATAATGAAAAAGAATGTGCAACCGAGTGTGAAATATGTGAGCATGTCAGGAGAGGGATTACACTTCATTTTCAATTATTTTAATTTCTCAATTTATTAATTTGAAATATTTCGAGATAATATTAAATCGATAATCTAACTCTCGTTAAAATTATAAATTTAATAAAATCTTTTTCAGAAAATTAATTTAAAAATGTCACACGATGAAAAATTAGGACTACACTATTTTTAGAAAATTACTCGCTAGGATCAATTTAACGAAAATATCAATCCTCAAATTTCAACACCGAATTAATATTCAAATATCGAAAAAACCTATCTCTAGTTCGATTCCTAAATTCAAACATTAATTTGTACAATTAATTTACTAACTCTCGTTATATAAATTAATTGGTGACAGTCAAAATTAATTTACCTATAAATATAAAATTAATGAAACCAATTAATTAAATTAACATCATACGCAATGCATCCCACCCCTTGAACGGGGTGTTTAACCAAACATTCTCATGTTAGAATAAACATCATTTAATAATATAGCAAGAATGGAAAGGAAAGGGAAAGAAATTCAATACGCAAAATTTTCTTGTCGAACTTGTTCATGAAAGTACGTCTCAATCTTCTCACAATTTCAGCACTTGATTACACCAAAAAAGAATATAAACAAACCTACAAATTTATTCTAAACAAAACTATTTTTTTTGTATGTTTCTAAATTTTTTTCATGACCCTAAACTGTACATAATATACACACTTTTTCTCTCTCTTGCGTTCTCTCTCTGTGTCTCTTTTTTTTTTTTGCTGTGTTGAGAGTCCTTGTTTAAAAGTGAGCAGATGCCCCTTTTTTATAGTGTCTTTCATCTCTTTTTTTTTTTAGAGTCCCACGATTTGATTTTAGAGGAGATATTGGTGGGATATTGTTTATCCTGATTTTGTGGGATTGGGTGTTCTTTTGGTTTGAGGTATTTGATTTGGTGTTGGCAGGAGATAAAAAAACGATTTGGGTGAATATGAAAAATGGGTTTCAAGGATATGGGTTGTTGGGGATAAGGCTAGATCGGGTTGGGGATAAGGATAGATCGTAGAAGGTATGGGCCGCCAGGGGGTTGGAAATGGGATTCGGGTTAAGTTCGACTCTGGGTATGGGGTCGGATTTGGGAGTTTTGGATCCTCGGTTTGGATCACGGTTTCTGTCCGCGGTGGCACCGGGTTATTACGGGTTGGTGGATCGCGCAGGGTGGTTTGAAAATCGGGTTGGGGAAATTCAGGTTTGAGGTGGATGTAAGGTCTAGAGCAGGTGGGTTTCGATTGGGGAAATGGGTTACAATGGAGATGGGTTGTTTGGTTTAATGGAGGTGAGAGAATAGGTGCGTTGGTAGGGAAGATGATGGGGTGTGGGGTTAGGTGTGGTGAGTGTGTAGGAGACTTAGGGTGAGGTTGAAGATGAGGGCATGTTTGTGTGTGTGAGGGTATAAGTTAGGTGGTAAGGGTGTATTTGGGTTTAGTGTGTGTGTAATTTGTACCCCTAAAACTAACACAACATAAAAAAATAAAACTAAAACTAATTAAAATAAAAAAATTAAAATCTAATAAAGCTAAAAAAAGCTAACATCTCAAACTAAATAAAAAATGAAAGTAGAAAGAAATAAAATAAAACTCTATTAAACTAAAAAAATATAATCCTAATAAAATAAGTAAAAATATATAAAATGAAATCTAATAAAATTAAAAAATTAATTCTTAAAAATTAATCCTAATAAAAGTATAATAAATTAAAAGTTAAAAATTAAAAACTAATAAAAATCAAAATCAAAATAAAGAAATATAAAATTAGAAAATAAATCTTAGAAAATTCTAAATAAATCTAAAACAAATTCTAAAAATAAAACGACTCAAAATAAAAATCTAAAAACAATATATAAAAGTACAAACTAAACACACTGGCTCGGGTGATGGACTGGGCTCGATTTAGGCTAAGGTTTGGTTTGGGACAGGGTTTGGGACGTCGGAACTCATTGGGCAAGCACATAAATGGACTTTAGACTTTGCGATCTCTTTGATTTCTTCGATGCAAGCTTTTGACCGCTTTTGTGTCTCAATTGACTGGATTTAACATCATTTAACATTGCGACTGTTGATTGACCTACAATATAGATAAGTACGAACATAAGGCCATTTTTAATTAAAATGAGCGAATAAAATGCATCTATTCGGGGTATAAATTATACAGTTTTGGGTGCTTATCACGTGCTTTGGGTCAACGCCATGAGTATGCTGGTACCCCTCTCAGATCTCTCTACAGGTGGAGGCATATTCGCCACCACATTATAAATGAATGACACCATCAACCAACTGGTTTCAAAGTCCGGGTAGTCGTAGCTCTCCGTCACATTAGTGTAGTGCATGTAAGGCTCACCCTCTATCACCGCCACCCTAACCTCATCAGACATCTACTTCACCCGCCTCATATTTCGGGGGCGCCGAAGGTGGGACCTCCACTTCACCTTCCATAACATGTTGCACGACCCTCTCCCCAAGGTACTAGATGTACCCAAACTCGTGCGCCAATAACCTCCTCATCTGGACGTCCATGCCCATAACCCTCGCGGCCCTCGAAGATAAGCGCCAGGGGTAGAAGGTCACTTGTTTCCCCGGCAAGAGTTAATAATCTACCAAATGCAAACAGAGTACTAAAACCATAGAAAAGAGGGAAATCAGCAGTGACCTTTACCCTCACCCAAGAAACCCAGAAGTCCCTACCCAATGACAATAGACACCTCCACAACTATGCCTATCGACAGCCCCCTTAAAATTTTGTCACAAAATTTTAGAAAAATTCAAAAATTGCCCGAAAAATTCATAAAAAATTCCCAGAAAGTCCTCGCAAGGGAGAGTACACCGCGACTCTGAGAATACTCATTAAAAAGCATCAAACCATTTAGAAATTTCTCGTCAATCCCTAGCGGAACCAAAAACCAAGTATGCTTGCACTCGCAACACCCAATCTCTCCCCAATGAAATCAAAATCCAAGTGTGCATGCACTCGCAATGCCAACACCCTCCCAAATGGATCCAAAATTGAAAAACACGCCCTCTAAACAACTCTTTAGATCAGCAAAATCGACCACACCCCCCTAAATCGATTGTCTCAACTCTTTAGGGCCACAGAATCGATCTCCACCCTCTAAATTGTTCATCTCCACTAATTAGGTATCGTTTTAACTCTTCATGTCCACATAATTGACCTCGACCAATGGAATTGGTCATTTCAACTCTTTCGATCCATAGAATTGACCTCGACCCTCTTAATCAATCATTTTAACTTTTTAGGTCCGCAGAATTGACCTAGGTCTGCAGAATCGACCTCGACCCGATGATTTAGTCATTTTAATTCCTTAGGTCCTAGAAGTGTGCAAAAAAAAGATTGAACCAAGAATAAACCAAACTGTCCCGAATCGAGCCAAAACGATTGGTTTTTTAACTCGATTCGGTCTACAGTTAAAGGATTTTAAAAATTGACCATATCAGTTTGGTCGACAGTTCTACGAAAAAATTGATTCGAACCACACTGAAATGATATCAATATTTATATTAAAAAGCTTTAAATGAATTTAATTTTTATATCCAAAAACCATTAATCGACCTCAAAAATTGACCAAAATCGAAAACTGACCCCAAATCGAAGTGGCTTGAAACCGATAGTTTTTCTCACTATCAGTTTGGTTACGGTATGACTTCTTTAAAAATCTAATCGATCAGTTCGGGTTGAATTATGGTCCAAAACCGTACTTAACCGAATAGTGAACACCCCTATTAAGTCCATAAAATTGACCTCGACCCCTTGAATTGATCATTTCAACTTTTTAGGACCACAAAATTGACCTGGGTCCATAAAATTTATTTTGACCCACTGAATTGGTAGTTTCAACTCTTCAGGTCTACAGAATCGACCTCGCCCCGCTGAATGGGTTGTTTCAACTTTTTAAGTCAGCGGAATCGACCTCAACTTGCTGAATTGGTCGTCTAAACTCCTTAGGTTCGTAAAATCAATCTCGACCCTCTGAGTCGATCATTTGAACTCTTTAGGTCACCGAAATTAACATAGGTTTGCAAAATCAGACTCGACCCTATGAATCGACCACTTTAACTTTTTAGGTCTATAAAACTGACCTCAACCCTTTAATCAACCACCTTCAAATTACAACAGGGTCCTAAACCCTTAAAGCATTAATGAGGTGTCTATATTTCCATGACCTCCACTTGTTCCAAGCTCTCCTATCAAGGAGCTCTGTAGACACTCCATCCTAGTACCCCATAAGTAACATATTTAGTTCCTATTACTCCTCCTCATATTATAAAACCCTAGGTTCCAATCCAAACCCTAATATAGAGGCCTTCGGATGATTTTGGGCCCCTCATGACCTCAGTCAACCAGAACAAAGCTCATTAAAACCTCGTAGGGATCTAAATCCATTTTTTAACAGTCTGTACTATGCGTGAATCGACCTTATGATTCATGCGTACTCACCTTTATACTTCGATACCTAATCTAGAGGCCAATGGGTGCTTCTAGGCCCCATTTGACCTCAGTCAACTCTCCAACCTAAGTGAAGCTTATTGAAACCTCATAGGGCTCTGAATCCTCTTTCCAATGGTTCCTATCTAGCATAAATCGACCACACAGTTCGCGCGTACTCACCTGTTCACTTTGTGACCTAATCTAGAGACCAGTGAGCACTTTTGAGCCCCGTTTGACCCTAGTCAACTCTCTAACCTATGTGAAGCTTGTTATAACCTCATAAGGCTCTAAATCCCCTTTCTAATGGTCCATACCATTCACAAATCGACCTCACAGTTTGTGCGTTCTCAATGTTTTACTCTGAGACCTAATCTAGAGACCACTGGGTTTTGGGGGACCTTTTTTACCTCAATCAACTCTTCAACTTGAGGTAATATTATTGAAACTTTATAGGGCTCTAAATCCCCTTTCCAACAGTCCATACCATGAGTGAATCGGCCTCACCGTTCGCGCATACTTACCCTTTTACTTTGCAAATCGGTCATCGAGTCCTTTCGAGCCTTGTTTGACTTTAGTCAACTCTCAATCTTGGGAGTCGATTAATAAATTATTTTAAGGATCTGAATACCCTTTTCAATAGTCCTGTTTGTGCATAATTTAGACATATTTTTTGCATTTAATCACGTTTTTTCTAAAAAGTAGTCTATTCCGAACTGCCTATATGCACCTCAGACCCTTGCCTATCGACAGGGTATACTTTCCTTGGCCAGCAAGGCAGGGGTTATGGAAATAGGCAAGTTTGGGGCCATGCTTATCGCCACCCCCCTGAAACCCTATTTTTTTACTATTTAATGAGTCCATAACCTTATTCTCAGGTGTCTCTTTCTTAAGTTGGAACATTCCCCTCCAAATCAGTGCGCCAAAATTCTATTTTTGTAATCATTATCTCCATTTCCTTACATCACTCTCATCCAATCTTCACCCCCACTTTCTATTCTCACCTCACCACCATCCAACCACACTACAATCAGCCTCCTATTATTGTAAAATCATAATTAAGGTTCTCTAGAAGGTTGACCCTTATTCATTTTTAACTCACTTAATTAGTAATTGTTTACTTTTCTTTCCACTTTTGATATATCTTTATTTCTTTTATCCATATCAAAACTAATCTCACTTTTTACTATTTAATACACACAAATCTCATTTCAATAAAATATAAAAAAGCCAAAAAGATGGCTTTCTTATAAACCCTAAATTAGAATTTCCTCATTTGTCGCACTCTCTACAATTGTCCCCATTTTCTAAAAAAAATTAAGGAAAATTCTAACTTAGGATTTATGCGTTAAACCCCACCTTTTTGTGTTATCGAACTACGTGGAGTTTGATGCCCTTTTGTCTAGGCATGTAAACGAGTCGGATTCGGACCGGATCAGGCCAATCCAAATCCGAATCCGTTTATGTTAAACGGATTCGGATCCGATCCGATTATCCGATGGATTATCTGTTAGGGTTTTGAATCCGAATATCTTAAAAATCCGTTAATCCGATTCGTTTATCCGATCCGATCCAATTATAATATTATAAATAACTATTATAAATTTCAAAATACAGTATATATTATAATTAACTATTATAATATATATTTCAAAAAATATATTTAAATAACTATTATAATATAAATTATAATTATAAATAAATACAATATATATTAATATAGGACTATGATTTTATATATATATATATATATATATATATATATATATATATATATATATAGGACTATTATAAAAACTATTAAAATATTAATAAATTTCTAAATACAATATATATAAATATATATTAATCGGATCGGATCATATGAATCCAAATCCGATCCATTTAATAAACGGTTAATTGGGTAATCGAATTTCAGGCGTGATCCAAATCCGTATAAACGGATCGGATTCAGATTCGGATAAAATCCTATCCATTGACAGGCCTACTTTTGGCTACATAGACATCCCGAGCCAATCTTGGGATTCGAGTTCTATTTCTTCCTTTATTTATTTTATGATTTCTTATATTTATTAGTGTTGTGAGTCTGCGTACTTCTAGATATTCGTGTTCCACTTGATATACACATTCACTTCTTCATTAGGGATTTGTGATTTTATACACACTCACATTATATTTTTATGTTATTTCTTTTGTACATTCCATAGGATAATTCTATTGCATCTTTCCCATGATGCAAGTTGAATAATTATTTTCTCTTGTTATTCACACGGCACACATGTACACACATATCACATTTTGGAGAAAAGAAGAATATTATCATAACCCATGAGAGATCGAAAGGGAGGGATGGGTTCCTAACACCTTTCCATTCCATAACTTAGACTATGAACCCTTGATTCATTTGGTTTCGTACGCATCAGTATGTCTTTTGTTACCATTATCTTAGGACAGATACATTTCTTTTGATTATTTTGAGAAAAATAGTTTGGTGAATCCATTTCTTCATGTTCCCCCCTTGATGACAGTCAATTTATATATGAGGTAGCCCGTGAAGATTAGCGCGAGTGGCGAAAAAGGGACTTATGTATCCTTGAATTCTCACACACGTAGAGAGAGATTTCTCCTATTTTCTCTCCCCTCTAATTTCGAAGTCACCCCGCCGAAGAAATCCAACACGGATGGTCATAACATGCTTTTTAATTCTTTATAGCTAATTTAGCTTAGGTTAAGATTGATTGAAATCACCTTGGATTAATTTTGGTTGCTTTTCTTTGGTGATGGATTTGGCTAGTTTAAATGGGTTAGGTTCTTCTTGATTTTATACTTAGGATATTTAATGATGCATATCATGTACGAGCCATATTTATGACCTGTGTGTGTCATTTTCAGGATATTTATTGATGCTAAAATCATACTAGGCTTGTATGACAATTTAGGGGTGACAATTCTAGATCTGATTAATTGATGAAATGAGATTTAATCTTGATAAATTTTTCTTCCCATGTAAACATTTATACTAATTAACCTTAGGTGAGGGATATTATTCTCAATCTATCATTTTTACTCATTTTGATTAATCCTTATTTAAATACATGCCTAGTTGTTAATATTTTGTAAAATAATCACATTTTACACTTTTATTCATAAATAATAAATCAATTAACTTCTAGGAATATTTCATGTGGATTAGATACCCGGACAAGTCGCTATACTCTCGTAAAGAGTGTAGTTAAGGTTTAGATTTTTGCATAGCAGTGGGAGCCAAAAATAAATGCTAGGCATAGTAACACAAACGTTCTGTTTTCCCCTCTTTATCAAACTACTTCCCTTAGTGACCGAGATAAGTCTTCTTCAAGTAATGAGATCCTAATATTCAAGGTACCATTAGTTTTTGTAGAATCTTCTAATTCCTTTTTCATTTTCTCAAACTTAATACAAAGAGTATCTCTCTCACCACTTATAGTGTCTCCCTCAATCTCTAAAAAATGAGCCTATCCATAAGGATATCCCTTTAGGCAACTACTTGGCTCAATAAATCACTATCCACAATCACTTCATCTCTCTCTTTTTTAATCAGGGACAGTTCAATGGAAAGTTTATGGTTTCTAATCCAAATGTTAATATATTCTTTATGAGACAATCGTATACGATTATAGTATCATAAACTTCACTATCACTAGATAAGGATGAATGATTATCTACTTGGGTGTGCTCATCAATCGGTCAGCCATCAAAAATAGAATGACTTTTTGAGAACACACTAAATGGTTGACTTACTTGAGTCTGTCCCATATAAGAATTCCAACTAGTTTGGATATGGTGACATAATAGGTTATATTTTTTTAGCAATTTTCTCCATGCTTTGCGAAGCTTCATCAACATTTGATCTTGTCCAAGAACGCCATCCCTAACAAAAAGGGAAGTATAATATTGCACTGAACACACTATAGGACACAAATCATGCGTATATGTGTATAAGTTTGTGCATAAATGTTTAAATATTTTTAGGAATTTTTTAAACATTTTAAAACATTTAAAATGATTTTTTAAACATTTAAAATAAGGATTTTAAAGTGTTTTGGGATAATATTGAATTACTTTTATTCCTTAAAAACTTCCTATGGTAGAATCCAAAACCAGCACGGACTTTTGGAGATGAAAATTGGATTTTTAAAACATTAAAAATATGCATTTTTTGACCGACCTTATCTCTCCACGTGTTTCTTCCTGCTTGGTTGAAAGTGTGTTTGTTCCATCTCACATCTTAGCGATCACTTTACAGTCGTTAGATTGAACTTTGTCAACAATCTGCGTGTTATCCTTGATAATCCCTATGACACTAGAATGGACCAATGAGAGAGTAAGTATGAGCGATCGTTTTACAACCCTTAGATTAAGAAGTCAAATCATCCAAGAAATCTCATCCATTCAATTTTTTCGAACATCTAGATCCTTTTACTCCTAGTACAAATACAACCTTAGGTTGAGGCATTTGAGAACTTTTGGCAGCTCGTCATTTTGAGAGAAAAAATAAAGAGATAGGGGAGATTAGAGAGAGAGAGAAAAGAAAGGGGAGAGAGGGGAAGAGAAACCAGTATTCCAGAGTTCGAAATCTTTAGGTTTTCTCACGAAACCAAACACATACTTCATCATTTTACTTACACCAGAAAAACTTCATTTTAAGAGTTAGAAATATTAGGTTTTTGTAAGGTTTTCGTGTTTGGCTATTTTTGAAGAATCTCTTCCATCTTAATCTCTCTTAGGAACCTAATTTAAATTTAGATCTTACGTTTCTTCTCAGAAAGTGTGAGATTTACTAAAATATACATATCACTTAGTTTACTAGGGTTTTGTTGCCTTTTATCTGTTGGATCTTATTTTGTATTCGTATATTTTTTAGATGCACTCTTTGTTTCAAGTTTTCCTGAAAAATAAACTTTTGAAATCTCTAATATTTCAGATCTAAAGTTTTTGTTTTGAAAAACTCAGTTTCATAGTTTGTGAAATTAGTGTGTGCATAAATAAGTGTTTTGAAACATTTGATCTATTCTTCATAATGATTCTTTTTTATCTGAGATATTACGTTTGTTTATTAAGTCTGATTTTCAAAGAAAAATTAAAATCTATGTATATCATATAGATTCTCTGTAATTCACTTGAAAGACATGAGTAGCATCTTTCATGTAGTTCACATTATAATCACTACACTCTCACACGAACACCTAGCTAAACTGTGGTTCATTTGAGAGATTCTATATTGATTGACCCACTGGGAACACGGAGCAAGGACTAAATGAAGGAAACAGCTGGGAAGAATAGATATACCATTGGATAATAAAGCTCATGTAGGTTTATTTCTTTTCTTAGCTTACGATCTTGAATGCATGTTTGGGTGCTTGTAATCTTGTATTTGTTGTTTGATTATAGTGGATTTTTATTCTGTGGCGTATAGGTCACCATGGATGTTTTCCCTAATTTGGAATTTTACCACGTTAAAAATATTGTGTCAAATTTGTTTGGATTGTTCTTAACTGCTTATACAGCATGATTTCTCATTAAAGAATTAGAATAGGTTTTATTTATAAAACCTAAGCTAATCTATCTACCAAATCTAACATCCAGATTGAAATCTATTTTCACACATCTTGTGTAGTGTTTCAAAAAAGAGTTTCATTTAATGAGTTTATTTTTTGGAGTTTACTTAAATTTAACTTTTAGTTAAAGATTAGTAAACAGTTTTTTTCCACTTTTCATGGCAGTAAAAGACATGAAAATACCTTATTAGGATGGTTCTTGACGTTCTATCACCTCTACGGTCTATGGTAATAAAATTTCATTGGTGGGACACATTCTCTCTATTTCCACAAGTAAAATAAGTCAATGACTCGATTGTAGATTCAACGTTCTCCACCCCCACTTATTTTACTCAAATCAAATTTGGCCAACTTACACCTTATTTATTATTTTGTATTCTCCACAATTTGTTGAACTTTTTGGTGAAGCATGCTGCATATTCTTCATCAAATTCAAAGGAATGGATAGTGTCTTTATTAGAGTTCCCTTTGAAAGAAATATTATTTTCTTTATTCAACCCTTATATGCAATCCAAATTTACCTCGTATGTTGAAGTGAACCCTCAAACTAATACATATGTAAATAGATATTGGTAGAGGTTTTAACTTCATCTATGGCATTAACCTTTTCATTAAACATCTTGGTAGTGTTCAAAGATTTTATCAAAAACTTATATCTCCAGGATCTTTTCTCCCTAGGAAAATGAATATATCACTATATCCCCCAAATGTGCATAGATCTAATAATAAAATTTGTTGTCTTTCATGATAAAGACTTCTAAAGATGTGTTCAACCACTGAATCCTATTGTGCTTCATGGACATGGTGCCTTTGTGGGAAATCTACACCTTACTTTCTTAGATGTTATACAATTTGTTTACCTCTAAACTCACTATAAGATTATAGTATACTTTATGTGCTCCATAGAATAGGTTGTCTATATTCCTTGACCAAAACACGTTTGAGTCTTTATCTAAGATGTCACTGGAAAGCTTCATTAATGAACCGGATTCACTCAATACCGAACCTCAAGCATACCACTTAGGAAAAGGTATAAGACATAGCGGAGTTAAATTCACCTTGGTTAATCTCATTTATAGAATGAAACATCTTTCTAACTAACCTTGGTTTTCTGATTTTGTCAAATACATACAAAAAATATACTTTTCATATATAAAAATCTAATTTATAAAGAATTCCATTTCTTTGTGTATTTTAAGTATGTAAGTTCATGTGAGAAACAAACATACTGGGAGTTTGCCTCAAAATTTATTTTGAAAAATCCGCAAAGGCAAACTACACAAAATCTCGTCACAAGCGTGGCCTGCCTCACGACAACGATAGCTTGCCTCGCTATAGTGAAACTTGTCTCTAGAAATTTTTTTCATATTTCAAAATCTCTTAACAAAGGCACGAATTTTCGAGCCACAATTTTTGTGTCCTCGGGCATAAAGATGGTCTCCTTGCTGTAGAAACACTATCGTTTGTGTCCCCGGGCAACAAGTTTGGCTCGATGTACGACCTGGATGGCCTCAGGTTCACCGAAGTGATTAAATAGTTTGTTGTAATGACCTTGCAGCGAAACGTATTAGACTAGCGCCAAAACTCACTTTTGCACAAGATTTTTTCTTTAGATCTTCTTGGTTAGTGCGTAAAGTACAAATCTTGGATGACTTAGACTCTGATGTGAGTACTTAAAACCTTAGGAGCATGACATCTATAATTTGGGCCTTTAAAAATTTTCAAAATCCAAAGGCTATAAGTTAAGGTGTTTTCTTCTCCTTTAAACAAAGAATGAGAGCCTTGAAAAACTATTTTTACTAACCAAATAGATGATATATTTGAGATCAAATTTTTCACTCCTCTTGTTTGAGTTCTTATACACCATTATTTCTAAAAGAGGTATATTTACTCATCTTGCATTCAAATCCAATATTTATTGGGGAGTAATATTTCATCTTCCATGGGTTGAAAAAGATCATTTTTTAGATTTAAATCATCAGACCTCTTGCATACACCTCAAAACACATGTATATAGGACTCCCTGGAAAATCCTAGGCGTAGTAGTTTGGTTGCTTGAAGGTTTCGTCCGGTAACAAAGTTGTTCTTTAAACTTTAAATATGGTGGGAAAGAGTGTCTAATAGATTGTAGCGTCGTGATGTTGCAAGTCTATTTATTCTAGTTGCAAAACTCTACCATAGTGCCCTAGTCATTCTTATTGGCCAAATATTTTTACCGTTAGTGGGATTTTCCCTAGTGCATCCATTCTTGTGCTTATTTTACTCTTTTCATATCTTTTAGAATCATTGTCTTAATTAAGAAAATAAAACTTGAAAGATTCTAAAATTTAGTAAAATATTTTGTCACATAGATTTTTGGATATTCTAGCCCTTTTGTAATAAATTAACAAACCTTTTTTTCTTATATTAGGTGAATTAATTTTCATTTGAATAACTACCGTTGAGAAGCACACTCTCACTCACCAATACTAACGGCTTTGAATATATAATTTAAGTCTTCAATATTCCACCCATTATTCTAGTTATCAATGTCGTACCAACTAAGTTTACTCTTTTTCTTTTGGAATCCATCGACAATAACATCAAGCAGTTCACAACCCTCTTATTCACTATTTCATATTATTTCATCCATGGAATGTAATAGACTCCTCATTATAGCTTTCCTATACGAAGAGTTAGTACCATCAAAAAATAGTGCTTCGTTCAAAGAACTTCCCTCCATTTCACATAGTCCATCCATTTCACATATTAATATATCTACCTTAGGCTATAAAACCTAAAAATAAGGGGGAACCTATGATACCAACTGAAACTATGCCGACCTAGACGACAACTACTCAATAACAATTAAATCTAACTAAAAAGAAATAATTTCCTTTAATCCAATTTGAGAAAAAGTTAATCCTAATGTTTATGTGATAAAAATGTGATTTACAAAATTTATTATTTTTATAACATATGTTCTTTAAGCATATAAATAAATAAAGATTCAAAATAGTAAATCATACACTTGATAGGAGGATTTATATGACGATACAACGTCTGGCCAAATCAATACCTTACACCAGTATGAGTAAATTATGACAGGAATAGATAAATTACTTACAAACTTGAACATCTCCTAGACTTAATAGCGCACAACATCCACAACCAACGTTTTCCACCTTGTAATATAAATAGCAAGCATGGATCACTCTCCAACCACTTGTCACATCATGGGTGTCAACCTTTATTAATAATATCACGTTTAAACCTTTCAACAAATCTTATTTTAAATTCAAAGATGAAATTTTCTCCAACTAAATCGGAACCAAAATATGTGAGGATGTCCTCCCTATTGATGGTGAAGAAAAATTTTGGTCTTAAATAAAAAAATATCATCATATGTTTTTTAAGCTTGAAATAATACCATAATCAATAACAACCTATTTTGGAAAGTAGTTTTATTCAAAATTATCGTGAGTATGAAAGTCTTGTTTTATAGATTCAAGAATTGATGAAAAGTCTTGAAGAACACAAGAAAGGAAGGTATAAGATTTTTTATTTCAAGCTGCAAATACTCTTAATATTTTTTTCTTCATCTATTTCCTCTTACTCAAATTGGAAGAGTGGTTGGAACATGAGTTATAAATCCAAGTGGGGGATACTAGGGTGGCTTATAGCTCATTTGAAAAACTTATAAAGCTTAAAAGGTAAATTATATGGATCATAATCCAAAAAATCTCTCCTTGACATGCTTTCTAATGAGGTCTTATGAAAAGACTATCTAAAATTACAATCTCCAAAACAATATCGGTATGTTTGCTGCAATTTGCTATAATGAACCTATGCTTCGTTGTAGCGAACCTGGCGCAAATCAGATTGAGATATAAGATAGATTTTTTGCAGTTGGTATAAACTTGGTAGTAATGAGATTTCACTGCAGCAAAGCACAACTTCATTGTAGTGAACCCAAAGTAAACAGATGACGCCATAATCAAGAAGAGATGTCCAGATTTGCATTTGAAGATTTCAAAAAAATATTATAAGAAAAAATCCAAATTATGTTTCACTCAACCAATCCACGTATGTTTTAAAATACACTAACAATGTTTTATCTATGTGAGAATGCAAGTGTGTGTACATTAGGGATAAACTTTGAGGGGGTGAATAGGTTTTCAAATAATTTGCCTAATTTTAAAAACTTATGTGACAATTAAAATCAATATGTAAGTCATTTTACAATTTTGAAATTAGATCTAGTTCAATATGTAATCAAACAAACATAATCAAGTAGTGAAAAATGAAATACAAACGCACAACACCGATTATACGAGGTAAAATGTGATCCTATGGGTAAATAACCTCGGTGTGACCTAGTTTTTCATTAGATTTGAAAATAATATTTTACACAACATAAGAAGATAATTATCTCTAGTGATTTCACAAGTAACTACTAATGAACATTGAGACTGTCCCTCGTTTTAAAAACAAATCTTATCTAAGCCCCATCTATTGAACATGAAAATCCATTCTTCATCCTCAGCCCACTCCATGCCTGAACTCTAACTAACTCAAACACCTCTTTTTAGATCTCACAGTCTAGGTCATGTGGATTGATTTAAAATCAAATGTAAACAATGGATAATTGTGTATTTATCCTCTCAAAACATCATTCATATGTTGATATCAGAGAAGATCTCGAAATCTCACCAAAATTGCATATGAACATTAAATCTCAAAATAGAGAGAACACTAAAGATCTATAAATGAAAATATCCTCACATTATGTGTATTTGAAAGTGGGGAATAAGTGTTAAAAGAATTAGAGGGAACGGGGTCTATTTATACAAAAAATTTAAAATTCAACTCCACCGTGTGCATGGTTGACTTTTGTCGTGCGCACGTTTTTGGATAATGTAACCCCAAAATAAAAATATCTAGGGTCCATATGCATGGGGCAATGTTGAGTTATGTGCACGGCTTTTCCAACAAATTGGGCTTCCGTGCACATGGGCTAAAATCTAATCGTGCGAACGGCCAACGGGAAAAATAAAAAATCTTTTCAAAAAGTCTTTTAAGACAAAACAAGACCTTGAACCTTTTTTAAAAATAAATACACAACTCAAATTAATCTTCTTAAAACAATTATATAAAGAAACTCTCATTTTGAAAAATCATGAGAGTGTGCATTTTCCAAGTTTAAACAATCCGCAAAAAGGATATTCTTGAAAAATTAGCAACTGAAGTTTTCAAAGTGGAGAAGTTGACATGTATTCGAATCTCGAATGTCCATAGGTAATAGGGAAAATATATATCACACAAACATCTATGTGCATCACGATTTTAGGCTCGAATTAGTGCATGACTCAAATATTTTGACACGGAAGATAGTAAACTATGCTATATATAAAATGGATACATTTTTAATCTCCATCTTTAGCTATTTTGTGGAAAAATCCCATAATCCAAAATTAGAGAGGCTAGTCATAATACACAAATCCATAAGACCAATTCAAATCTTCGAAAATCTCATTGTTGTAACCAATGAAAGGATTCTTGCAAAAATGTCAATGGCGCATAACTATTGTACTGGACATGCATATGAAGTAATTCCCCTTGATCATAAATCCTTACAAAATCAATCAAATAAACAAATATGAATGATAAGGAAAAGATATATGATAACACAATAAAGATTCCCCTAAGTCAAACATATAATCAATAACTATACATCAAGTTATATAATTGCTCAATGCATTTTTATTTTGGCTTATTCCATTACATATGAACTGCACCTATAAGACTACTTCCGCGAGCTTGAAGAGAGAGTTGAAGACTTTTGGAAGAGTGAATAATAATTCGCCTCAACAACATTCAGAAAATTTATGGCTAGTTTGGTAAAACCTATATTTTTCCAGGGGATCACTTTTTAAGAGTTTGTATTTCCAAATGGCTTAAAATTTCTTTTAAGAAAAAATATTGGAAATTTCGACACCTCATTAGAACGAGTTAGCTATGTCGTTCGAATGAGAATCACAGGTTCATTAGAATGCAGTTCTTACGATCAAACGAATCATTTTTTCATCCTTCTCAAGAATTTCGTTATATAGGTCATTGGAATCTGGTTCAAACAAAAACAAGTATGTCTTTCAAATAAGGTACCAAGTCGTTCAAACGAGCGCAAATTTTTTTTTATTAGATTTAATCCAAATCTCTAATGTTTATGATTTTACAACCTCCTTCTTTATAAATAGAGATGCGGGTCAGAGTCATTAAGAACGCTTTTTGAAAGATCTTCAAAGCCTTTTTGAGTTCTATTTGTGAGCAAACTCTTCCAATATTATTCCAACCCCCTTGGATACTTAAAGATCACTTTTTCAAATCAAGAAGAACCTTTCTAATTCAAACACCCTTGTAGCGTCAATCTCTACTGCTGACTTATGGAACTGAGGTTTCATTGTTAAAGAAGAAGAAATTTTGATCAGCGGATACCGAGGGGAGATCTCTTCATGTGGATGGCATTAGACGGGGTCATATTCTGCAGAAGAAATTGAAGACTCTGTGAATTATACTTAATCAGTCTAAGTAGTCTGTAAGTCAACTTTCTCTGTCAATTACTCTGTAGTGTTGAATAATGGTTTTGCCCTTTTAGGGATTTTTCCTTACTTATTCAAGTATTTGCATGCTTTATTTGTTAAATTTAAAATCAGACCTCATCTTTATAGGTGCACTAAAATAAATCAAAGATAAAATTGAATTTATAAGTGGTTGTCTAATATACGAATCATTACATAGAATCTTCGCATTCTCAAATTGGTATCAGAGCCAGTTGCACTAAAATATTGTGTGATCGTTTTTACAAAAAAAATTGATATCATTTTTTTTAAATTGGTGATCTTTAAAAATTTGGATTTTATGGATAATTTGTATAACATGGTTCTTACTTTTGATGGGTCATATTATGCACATTGGAAAACTAGGATGTGGTCTGCTTTTAAAGCAATTAATGAAAGGGTGTGGCTTTTATGTAAAAGAGGGTGGACACAACCCACTATGACCAACGACAATATAGAAAATCTTAAACCCATCACTGCTTGGACATAGGATGAATCTAAATGGAGTACTTACAACTCTCGTAGCTTAAGTTATATTTCTAGATCCATCACCCCTGACAAGCTCCACCTCATTATAACGTGCTCTATATCTAAAGAAGCTTAGGATACCCTCCATCTCACTCAAGAGGATACCGATTTTGTTAAATCTTCTAAGCTATAGAACTCGCCACACGGTTTGAGACTATTATCATGCTAGAGTTTGATTTTTTCGATTGATTTTTATGAACATTTGTCAAACATAGTTAATTCTAGTTCTAATTTAGGTGAGAAAATTCATGATACGCATGTAGTTAAAAATATTTTATGATCACTTCCATCTTATTTTATTCCTAAGGTTACCATGCTTAATTCATTTATTATAGTAGATAACCTTAGGTTAAAAGAACTTATAGGAGACCTTCAGACTTATGAGATCAACATGTTTCCCAAGACTGTTAAACCTGAAAAGGGGAATTGCTTTAAAGGCTTAATATAAAAAAACAGAGGAGCTCTCTTTTGACTCCGAATATGATTTTGATTTGGATGACTTGGCCCTGTTTGAAAAAAAAATCAAAAAGCTTTTCAAACTTAGAAAATAAAATAGTTCCAAAGAAAACAAAAGTTTTGAGAAAGATAAAATATATAAATTGGGAGAGAAAAATTTTGAACAAGAAAGAAAAAGAAAATCCTAAGAAATTTTAAAAAAGATGTTATGAGTGCGAGGGTAAGGGTCACAAATATCATGAGTGTGCTAGATGATTGAATAGACAAGGCAAAGGCAAAGCTGCCTTCAATGCCACTCTTAGTAAGAGCGATGTTGAGTCGTTGGATTAAGGGGACAAGTCCCCGCATGGACGTAACTTCACCACATTCATGGCCAGTCATATTAGTACATCTAATGCACCTCACGCCAATGAGGAAGATACTAAACATTATGAACTCAACAGTGAGTCTATTTATTCAGGAGAAAGTGAGGGAGATGATGTTTTAAGTGAGAAGGAAAGTGTCCTTCAATGTGCTTACACCGAGATTTATGTTAAGTCCTTTAAATGTGACACCCCGCCTAATTAAATATCAGGCGATCACTCCTTTATTAAATTAAATCAAGGTAAACAGTTGGTTCATTCTCAGCATCACTGTCGATAAAAATAATTTTTCCAATTTAACACCCTAAATAATTAAGCTAAGTGTCAAAAACATTTTTTTCATACAAACTTCCAAATTTTAATTAAAGAAAAGATTTACTTATACCAAACAACATTTCTATAATATTGAATCACACCACGAAGAACTAAAACAAAACCATACATTCGTCATTCGAATGTCAACATAATAAAACTAAACATCATAAACCATCCTGAATAAATCCCATAAAACAATACTGGAATAACTGAAATATAAGAATCCCAACAATAAATGAAATGATAAAAAGGGCGACACGTGCCCAATAAATGAGAGTAATAGGAGTGGAGTCAAGAACAGAAGTCGTCTACTCAAGTGACCTACAACTCCCACCTAAGCTGCAGCTCGTTCTTCTCAAAGGATCCTAAGCAAGACGCCCCTGTGGCTGGGCACCTGAAAATATACATATATATACAAAAGAGAGATAGAGAAAAAGAAACGGGTCAGGGCCCGAAAGTGTGTTTGATTTTAAAATACGTTAAGCAAGTATTTAAATTGATACAGGCCAATGCAAATCATATTAGTTCGACACTCTCTTGAGAAATTCTCACATCTCTTCTAATGTGCACGCCAATCGTACTAACCTTCCCAAATAATTTAGTTTATCTTGACTTACTCCTAAGTTCTCAAAACCGAACGATGACAATGTTTTAAAAAGGTTACTTTCAATATGTAGCACTCCTCTCGTTTTAGCTTCATTAAATTATAAAGTTTCCTAGTGTCTTCTCATACTTTCACAAAACAAGTATTTAATAATTTGAGTCAACAACCATGTTCTATTTATCAAATCACAGTAGGCAGTTTAAAGTATATAACCTCATATATATTAACTACTCGGATAATATATATAAATAACAGCACCCCAACTAAACTATGGTGCGGGCATACTCTGCTATCCAATCCCCGTATCGCTCACACAAAGGGAAATACAAGTTCGGAATCACTCTCGAACTGTATTAACATATACAAAGCAACGTTGAGTCAAAGCATAGATTCTAAGTCCAAGAGGTCAGTACATACCCACACGTCTCTTAGGACCGTCCGACTATCAATCTGATAGCCCGTACCTAGGATCTCTATCTTCTAAGGTACGAATCAATATCCCCCATAAAGCAACACGGGATAAGATCGTCCCAGCGCGGTAACCTCAGGGATAGCAAGTAGCGAGGGTACGTTTTTCACATGTATATAATATATGTACACACAATCATATAAATATACCCATTCATCATATTAATATAGGTTCCTCCCGTTACCCATAGTCACAACATTTATCCGTAATTTCCCATTATTATGATTACGTATACGGTTTCGTCTCTAACCTTAATTCGAAGAGTTTTCTCACTCACTACCTAATACTCATGGTTTATATCCTCACCAATCTAAAATTCAGTAAGGGACTTTATTTAATTCCAACGTAACTCTCTTACGTACCTCACCCTTAAGTTATAAATCTATCAACCTAAAGTAAATATCCCATAATTACCATACTTGTTGAAGATTAAAGGTTCTAACATTTATCCATATACCCTACTGGTCCTTAATATCTTCCAAATCCTTTTATTTAGAATGCCCAAAGGTTATTTCACGATAAATTAATTTAAGTAAATAAACAAGAGGAATAGGAGTCTGCCAGGAGGGGTCGATCGATCGAAGCTTGGGGCTCGATCGATCGAACCTTCGATCGATCGAAGCTCTATGCTCAATCGATCGATCAAGCAGGTCTGGGCAAAAATTCTGCAGAAATTGCAGTGACGGGATTGATTAAAATTCTTCATCAAAACTCATATTTTCCAACACTAATCGGCCCAAAAAGTTTACTGTTAACATACTAACATAATTCCAGATATCTTTAACGTTCAGCATGCGTGTATACATCATTAAACATGGTTAAACAACCTAAAATCTCATTTAATAATCAAGAACCCTAAAGGTTTCTTAACTTTTGTTCTAATCAGTTTTCTCCAAAATTTCCTTCTAACATAACATCACAAATTCGTGGGTTAATCATCTACTTCACATATTATTTCTAGAATATGGTTATAACGATTTCTACATGCAAATCCCTATCAAAAATTGGGGTTTTCTTCCATTGATTATACTCCTAATCATTCCTACACTAATATGATTATTGCACCAATGAAAATACGCAAGTTAAACACTTGCCTGGGATTTCAGAGGTCTGGTTTCCTGCTGATATTGGTGTGGTTGCGTTCTCCTTCTCGCGATCTACGTGTTGGTGGTGACGGCGGTGCAATCGGTGGTGTTTTGGGCCTTGAATCACCTTGAGAGCTCTCTCCTCTCTTCTCCAATGGCCGTTCTAGGGTTCTGAATGTTCTAACCCTAAAAGGCTGACTTAAATGGCTGCTAAGGATGGCTGAAATTCGTGGGTTTAATTACCTTATTTTGTAAAATGACCAAAATGCCCTCCCGGGTCACTAATTAGGCCTAAAAACACCCCGAGGCCCGAACTAAACCCCCGGGTACACTTTTCTGACTATCTCGACCCTTCCGGACGCGTTGGCGCACTCAAAACGACCATACGGATAACTTATAAAATATTCCCTTTTTAATTAACATAATTAGTCCCGACGTGACACGGGCACGTCCCGACTTAAATTTCCGAAATAGTCATTTACTTCGTCTATGACATTCAATATAACCAATATAATATATTACTATGCTCATTAGTAATATTCAACAAGTTTCCCATAATTACTAACTCTAGTCACGTTAATAATTATAACATAATTAATTTCCGGATTTTTATTAAATAAATCATCACATTAAATTTAATAAATCTCCAAATTAAATATAGCATAAAAATACGGGGTATTACATGCTTCCCCCCTAATAACGGAATTTCGTCCCGAAATTCGGAAAATAAGGCATACCTGGTAAAAACAACTCTGGATATCTCTCGCGCATATCTGCCTCACGTTCCCAAGTGGATTCCTCCACATTATGATGCTCCCACTGGACTCGCACAAGTGGAACTACTTTCGACCTCAATCTCCTCTCACTATAGTCTAGAATAGCCACTGGTCTCTCCTCGTAAGAGCTATCAGACCGTAAGTCTATCTCGTCTATCGCAATGTGAGTATGGGCCATATCATCCCGAAGATATCGTCTCAACAACGAGATGTGGAATACATCGTGGATGCGATGTAAATGTTCTGGCAATCCCAACATGTATGCTACTGGCCCAATTCTCTCGATGATGGGAAATGGTCCTACGTACCTCGGAGCCAACTTCCCCTTCTTCCCGAATCTCATCACTCCTTTCATAGGAGATACACGCAACAACACTTGATCTCCCACATTAAACTCCCGAAAGAATCGTTTCGCATCGGCGTAGCTCTTCAGCCTGTCTTGGGCTACCCGAATACGACTCCTGATTATCTCAATCCTCGCGGAGGTCTCCTGAATCACTTCTGGCCCTAATAACTTGTTGTCCCCCACCTCGAGCCAACAAGTTGGAGAACGACAAGGCCTGCCGTACAAAGCCTCAAATGGAGCCATGCCAATCGTAAATTGATAGGAGTTATTATAAGCAAACTCTACCAGTGGAAGGTGTGGCTCCCAACCTCCTCCGAAATCGAGAACACATATGCGTAGCATATCTTCCAACATTTGATTAGTACGCTCTGTCTGACGCTGAACTCAGTCTCAACTCTGTACCCATAGCCTCCTGAATGCTTTCCCAGAAACGTGACACAAAACTCTTGTCTCTATCTGGCACAATATTCAGGGGCACCCCATGTAATCTGACAATCTCAGCGATGAACAACTAGGCATACTGGCCCGTGGTATAATCTGTCCTCACTGGCAGAAAATGAGCCACCTTGGTCAAACGGTCTACAATCACCCAGATAGAATCGTGGCCCCGCTGTGATGTAGGCAACCCGGTAATGAAATCCATGGAAATACTTTCCCACTTCCACGCGGGTACTTCCAACGGCTGAAGTAATCCTGACGGTTTCTGGTGGTCCACCTTCACTAGCTGGCAAGTAGAACACTTGGACACAAATTCAGCGATGTCCTTCTTCATCCCACTCCACCAGTACTGTCGTCTCATGTCCTGGTACATCTTATCGCCTCCCGGATGTATTGCAAATCGGGACCCATGAGAATGAGTCATCACTTCATGACGTAGCTCCGCTCCTTCTGGAACCACTAATCTCCCATTAAACCGCAACCCTCCATCCGAACTAACAGAATAGGACTCAGCACCCTCAGCTAGAAGTCGTACAATATGCTCCTGACAAAACGGGTCTGTGCCTGTATCACCCTCGTAACAATCTCGGGTGTGTCTGACATCACGGATATGAAAGAACGTGCTACTGCGTCCTGGTGACCCAACTCCTTCCACTTTGCTTTCCAGATGTCCGCTACATCGTCAACCGGTCTACGGCTCAACGCATCAGCAACTACATTGGCTTTCCCCGGATGATACTGTATTTCAAACTGGTAATCTTTCACAAACTCTAACCATCTGCGCTGACGCATATTCAGCTCTCGCTGAGTGAACAGGTACTGCAGTGACTTATGGTCTGTGAACAAACGGAATTTCTCGCCCAATAAATAGTGCCTCCAAATTCTCAATGCAAAGACGACCACAGCTAATTCCAGGTCGTGGGTGGGGTAATTCTTCTCATGTGGCTTAAGCTTGCGGGAAGGAAAAGCTATAGCCTTCTCCTCCTGCTTAAGTACTCCCCCAAGTCCTCGTAAGTACGCATCTGTGTAAACCAGGTACTCTACGCCCGGCTTCGGTAAAGCAAGGACTGGTGCCGAAGTAAGCTTGTCCTTCAGCTCGTCGAAAGCCAACTGACAAGCGTCATCCCAGACATATGGTACCCCCTTGCGAGTCAGATTCGTCAATGGACCCGCTATTTTGGAGAATCCCCGAATGAACCTCTTGTAGTATCCGGCTAACCCCAAGAAACTACGCACTTCCGTCGGTGTCGTGGGCTGCCCCCACTCCCTCACCGCTGACACTTTGCTCGGGTCAACTGCTATCCCTTGCTCAGAAACAACATGGCCCGAGAATTGTACCTCTCGCAACCAGAATCCACACTTCTCGTACTTAGCATACAACTGATGCTCTCGTAGAGTCTGAAGAACCTGCCTCAAGTGCTCGGCATGATCCTCCTCGGAGTGTGAATATATCAAGATATCATCTATGAAGACAATGACGAATTGATCCAAGAACTCTCTGAATACTCGGTTCATCAAGTCCATGAAAACGACTGGGGCATTTGTGAGTCCGAACGGCATCACCCTGAACTCATAGGACTTATATCTCGACAAGAAGGCAGTCTTTGAAACATCCTGCTCTCTAATCCGTAACTGATGGTACCCCGACCTCAGATCTATCTTTGAAAAGAAAGTTGCTCCCCTCAACTGGTCGAATAGATCATCGATTCGAGGCAACGGATATTTATTCCGTATCGTGACCTTGTTCAACTCCCGGTAGTCCACGCACAATCTCAGTGAACCATCTCTCTTCTTTACAAATAAGACTGGAGAGCCCCAAGGTGAGGTACTCCTACGAATGAAGCCCTGACCTAATAGCTGCTCAATCTGATCTCGTAGCTCTCGCATCTCTGCCGGAGCCATACGGTACGGTGCGCGTGCTATAGGTCTCGTATCTGGCAATAAATCTATAACGAAGTCTATCTCACGACTGGGCGGTAGGCCTGGTATATCCTGAAACACATCGGAATACTCCCTAACAACTGGGATCGAATCCAAAGGAATCACAACCTCCTTAGAGGTATCCTCCTCAATGTAATATAAATGAGCGGTCGAACCTCCCTCTGGGTGAGGCATCGCCACTACAAACATCTCTTGCCCCGGAATGGCAAAAACAATGCTCCCACCGAAGCAATCAATCATGGCTCTATAAGATGCGAGCCAATCCATACCAATGATCAAATCATGCTCGTGCATGTCTAAGACTAGCATGTCTGCAGGCAATATCAAGCTACCAATCTCTACCCCTACTCCCCGGCATATAAAGAATATAAGTGACCCACTCCCCAGTGGTGAGTCGACACACGTCACGGTGCTCTCTGTTGTGGCTAACAACCCTAAGGACTTCGCAAAGTGCGTAGCTATAAAACAATGAGTTGCCCCCGTATCAAACAAAACTTTACCCATAGTACCATGGATAGGAAACATACCCTCAATCGCGGGTGGTGCATGTGGAGCTGCTGCCTGGTGGACGTTATAGACACGTCCATACTGCAATTGCCCCTGTTGCACTGGAGCTGCTGGAATGGCTGGTAGGGCTGGCACCTGGGCTGGAGCTGGAAGGGCAGGTGGGAAGAGTGGTCTCTGCGGCTCATTACGGGCTCCCTGCTGCTGTGGGGCCCTATCGCCCTCTGGGCAATCCTAACGCTTATGGTCGTGCTTGCCGCACACAAAACACCGGCCTCTGAAATTACCTCCCCTCTGTCCCTGCTGGCCGTTACCTCCACGCCATTGGCCCTGTTGGCCCTGATGTGCACGCTGTTGGCCTTGTTGGCCCTGCTGTTGTCCCTGCGGTCGGTGTTGACCCTGCTGGCCTTGCTGATTAGGCTGACCCTGATGGCCCTGCCTGTATCCCCCGAATCCCTACCTAGAATCACCTGAACGGAATCGCTTAGCAGGGTCCCCCTGATGGGAACTCTGCTCGTGATGATGAGTCTGTCCATGAGTTGGTGCCCCACCGGCACTATTACCCCCGGTCCTGCCCTGCTGGCTGGACTCTCCTGCTCTCTTGCTTCCTTGAAGATGGAAGCGGTGATCTTGGCAATGTAGTAACGCTGCATTGAGTACATCAGTGAAAGTACTCAGGGATAGATTTCCAATAAGGTGCTGACAGATCCTCCAAGCTAACCCGTCGACGAACAGCAAAATCTTCTTGCCCTCAGTGGGTGCCTCATCCGGCACAATAGTGAGAAGTCTCATGAACTCCTCCTCATACTCAGCTACAGTAAGGTTCTCCTGCTTCAGATTTAGTAATTTCCGCCTCATCTCAGTCTGCACTGCGGGTGGAAAATACTTGCGGTCAAACCGCTCCCAGAACAACTGAATAGGGATCGTGTCCCTCTCCTCCAAAGTAGTAGTGGACTCCCACCACTGTAATGCGGCTCCCACCAGCTTGAAAGAAGCCAATAACTGATTCTGCACTTCGGTGCACTCATACATACGGAGGCGCCGCTGGATGTCTTTCTTCCATTGGCTAACCGTGACAATGTCGGAGCTACCAGAGAACTCAGGGGGATGTGCTTTCTGAAAAGCATCCCGAACCCTCTCCCATGTAGATGGAAGCTGTGCTGGTACTGGCGCCACTGCCTGAAACTGGGGTGGAGCCTGCGGAATCACCGCTATCGCGGCATTCACCGCCTGAGCAACTATAGCGGACACTTCATTAGCATTCATTGTGCCTGGTGCCGGAGCTGCTGGTTGCTCGGCCTGGGCACGCCTATCTTTCGGAGTACGTCTCGGAGGCATCTGAAACGTGAACAAAAATTTATCAATCTATAGTTATCATCGAATCTCAATTAACTGAAGACTTAAACGTAAAAGCAAGAATACAACAGTCCTAAAAATAGGGCTCTATAGAAATAACGTTAAGCTGAAAGCGAAATAAGCCGTACAGATCCTATGGACACTAGAACCTGATGCTCTGATACCACCTGCGACACCCCGCCTAATTAAATACCGGGCGATCACTCCTTTATTAAATTAAATCAAGGTAAACAGTTGGTTCATTCTCAGCATCACTGTCGATAAAAATAATTTTTCCAATTTAACACCCTAAATAATTAAGCTAAGTGTCAAAAACATTTTTTTCATACAAACTTCCAAATTTTAATTAAAGAAAAGATTTACTTATACCAAACAACATTTCTATAATATTGAATCACACCACGAAGAACTAAAACAAAACCATACATTCTTCAATCGAATGTCAACATAATAAAACTAAACATCATAAACCATCCTGAATAAATCCCATAAAACAATACTGGAATAACTGAAATATAAGAATCCCAACAATAAATGAAATGATAAAAAGGGCGACACGTGCCCAATAAATGAGAGTAATAGGAGTGGAGTCAAGAACAGAATCCGTCTACTCAAGTGACCTGCAACTCCCACCTAAGCTGCAGCTCGTTCTTCTCAAAGGATCCTAAGCAAGACGCCCCTGTGGCTGGGCACCTGAAAATATACATATATATACAAAAGAGAGATAGAGAAAAAGAAACGGGTCAGGGCCCGAAAGTGTGTTTGATTTTAAAATACGTTAAGTAAGTATTTAAATTGATACAGGCCAATGCAAATCATATTAGTTCGACACTCTCTTGAGAAATTCTCACCTCTCTTCTAATGTGCACGCCTATCGTACTAACCTTCCCAAATAATTTAGTTTATCTTGACTTACTCCTAAGTTTTCAAAACCGAACGATGACAATGTTTTAAAAAGGTTACTTTCAATATGTAGCACTCCTCTCGTTTTAGCTTCATTAAATTATAAAGTTTCCCAGTGTCTTCTCATACTTTCACAAAACAAGTATTTAATAATTTGAGTCAACAACCATGTTCTATTTATCAAATCACAGTAGCCAGTTTAAAGTATATAACCTCATATATATTAACTACTCGGATAATATATATAAATAACAGCACCCCAACTAAACTATGGTGCGGGCATACTCTGTTATCCAATCCCCGTATCGCTCACACAAAGGGAAATACAAGTTCGGAATCACTCTCGAACTGTATTAACATATACAAAGCAACGTTGAGTCAAAGCATAGATTCTAAGTCCAAGAGGTCAGTACATACCCACACGTCTCTTAGGACCGTCCGACTATCAATCTGATAGCCCCTACCTAGGATCTCTATCTTCTAAGGTACGAATCAATATCCCCCATAAAGCAACACAGGATAAGATCGTCCCAGCGCGGTAACCTCAGGGATAGCAAGTAGCGAGGGTACGTTTTTCACATGTATATAATATATGTACACACAATCATATAAATATACCCATTCATCATATTAATATAGGTTCCTCCCGTTACCCATAGTCACAACATTTATCCGTAATTTCCCATTATTATGATTACGTATACGGTTTCGTCTCTAACCTTAATTCGAAGAGTTTTCTCACTCATTACCTAATACTCATGGTTTATATCCTCACCAATCTAAAATTCAGTAAGGGACTTTATTTAATTCCAATGTAACTCTCTTACGTACCTCACCCTTAAGTTATAAATCTATCAACCTAAAGTAAATATCCCATAATTACCATACTTGTTGAAGATTAAAGGTTCTAACATTTATCCATATACCCTACTGGTCCTTAATATCTTCCAAATCCTTTTATTTAGAATGCCCAAAGGTTATTTCATGATAAATTAATTTAAGTAAATAAACAAGAGGAATAGGAGTCTGCCAGGAGGGGTCGATCGATCGAAGCTTGGGGCTCGATCGATCGAACCTTCGATCGATCGAAGCTCTATGCTCGATCGATCGATCAAGCAGGTCTAGGCAAAAATTCTGCAGAAATTGCAGTGACGGGATTGATTAAAATTCTTCATCAAAACTCATATTTTCCAACACTAATCGGCCCAAAAATTTTACTGTTAACATACTAACATAATTCCAGATATCTTTAACGTTCAGCATGCGTGTATACATCATTAAACATGGTTAAATAACCTAAAATCTCATCTAATAATCAAGAACCCTAAAGGTTTCTTAACTTTTGTTCTAATCAGTTTTCTCCAAAATTTCCTTCTAACATAACATCACAAATTCGTGGGTTAATCATCTACTTCACATATTATTTCTAGGATATGGTTATAACGATTTCTACATGCAAATCCCTATCAAAAATTGGGGTTTTCTTCCATTGATTATACTCCTAATCATTCCTACACTAATATGATTATTGCACCAATGAAAATACGCAAGTTAAACACTTACCTGGGATTTCAAAGGTCTGGTTTCCTGCTGATATTGGTGTGGTTGCGTTCTCCTCCTCGCGATCTACGTGTTGGTGGTGACGGCGGTGCAATCGGTGGTGTTTTGGGCCTTGAATCACCTTGAGAGCTCTCTCCTCTCTTCTCCAATGGCCGTTCTAGGGTTCTGAATGTTCTAACCCTAAAAGGCTGACTTAAATGGCTGCTAAGGATGGCTGAAATTCGTGGGTTTAATTACCCTATTTTGTAAAATGACCAAAATGCCCTCCCGGGTCACTAATTAGGCCTAAAAACACCCCGAGGCCCGAACTAAACCCCCGGGTACACTTTTCTGACTATCTCGATCCTTCCGGATGTGTTGACGCACTCAAAAGGACCATACGGATAACTTATAAAATATTCCCTTTTTAATTAACATAATTAGTCCCGACGTGACACGGGCACGTCCCGACTTAAATTTCTGAAATAGTCATTTACTTCACCTATGACATTCAATATAACCAATATAATATATTACTATGCTCATTAGTAATATTCAACAAGTTTCCCATAATTACTAACTCTAGTCACGTTAATAATTATAACATAATTAATTTCTGGATTTTTATTAAATAAATCATCACATTAAATTTAATAAATCCCCAAATTAAATATAGCATAAAAATACGGGGTATTACATTAAATTGAAGAAATAAAATAATGATTTAGCGATTAGAGTTTTAGCTTTAGATAAGGATTTTAGAGAGGAGAGAGAGAGAGAGAGTCCTTGGTCGTAATTTCTTTGCGAGAGAGATCCATTTTAGTTGAGAAGAAAAATGGTGAATTGACCAACAAAGTGTCTAGTCTTAGGAGAAATATTCAAGCATCCGTGAAGACCAACGCGAGACTTGAATCCCTTGTATCCCTAAATATCTCAAATGTGACCGCGAGGTCAAGGTTACTATAGAGGAAACATCGCAGAAGGTTAGAAACATGCTCCTCGATCCCGCTTTAGGCTTTAGGGAGAGGCAAGGAATAGGTTAGGATTATGCATCCACTTTTAATGTCACATCGGAATCGATTCCTAAATTTGTGGTAGATCACTATGGACCTCAACTTAAACTATAAAAGAGAGTTCAACCTAAGAAAGTGAACCAAGATAGAACCAAACAAGTTTATGTTTGCACCTTTTGTAAGAGGTGAGGCCACCTTAAGGAATTTTGCTACAAGTTAAGTAGAACTAGACATACATAAGCTCCCGCACATCGTTATAGCGAATTTGCTAGTCTTAGAGAGAAAGCTGAGTTCCTAGTCGCGACTTCACAAAGTGTAATAAAATAATTTAAGCGGATGTCTATGTTATTTAAGAATGCTTCTAATACTCCGATTAGAGCCAAAAATGAAAAGGGCAAACAAAAGGTTACCTCCATTTGGTTACTGTAAGGTGTGGGTTCTTGGAATATGATTAGAATCAAATGAGGCATAACCCCTTATCAAGATCATAATTAATGCCCAAGACTATGTTTAATAATGACATTGCATGCGAGTAAAATGGAATATTATTCAACACTGAAGATGGTATTAAATGAGGTCCTTTATACCATAAATGCACTGTGAACACAATAAATGGGTGGAACCAATAGGTAACTTGGTCGGAAAGAGGAAGAGCAAGCACTCTAATCACAATAAAGGCAAGGCAGGAACTTCAGGCTTAGTTAATACTCAATGATATTGGTATCAAATGGAAGCAAAAGGGAATGTTTAGTAATAAATTTTCTCACAAAATCTCTCATGTATGAGGAAAATTCAATAGCAATTCCAGGTTCAAATTTTCTTCTTTGTAAATGGTTTCATTGGTCTATTTATATGGAGGCAAGGTTACTCGAGTAACGTTGTTAGCATTAAATATGATTAATGGGCATTAAGTACGATAGTGATGTGGCCTTAATGTCAAAGATATTGCATTAAATGCATAAGATGTTGTGTTTTGGCGAGAAACTGGTCAACTAATTAGAATCGTGGTGGCATTAATGGGGATATGACATGGCAGCTCAAAATTTTACCTTAGAATGGCTATGAAATCATATTTGATTAACTAGGCCTGCCATCCTAAGGATAAAACTCACTTGAGTGCTGTTATCTCAAGTCGCTAAATGCTAGATATTATGATGTTATAAAGTAAGTGAACAGTGACCGCCACCAAACATGTAATTATATCAATCAAAGGAAATAACGTATGAAGTTGGAGTTGCTCGACTGGAAACAATTAGAACATTAAGTGTGTTGTTCATTGGCTAGGGATTATCTTTAGGCGATGACTATTAGGGTCCCTCGAGGAGGTTCCCCCGAGTATGTGATGAATGAAGTGGCTCGAGGTGGAAATATCTCGAGCACTACTTTGTGTTAGATGAAGTTTTTCCCAAGTGTGCCAAGAGGTTTGGCTATTACTTTCCCAACGTTACCTTGCTACCAATCTTCCAAACCAAATCCCAGGGAGGTTCCCAAAAGGAGATTGTTCGATAGAGCATGTGATCTCTCCCATGCCCTGCTAGGAATGGTCCCTCGAGGGTACCGAACATCCTCGCCCATATTACACAGTAATTTTATTCAACAAGTAAAATATAATATCAAATATATTATGTTTCTTATTATAAAATATTGTCAATCGAATAACTTTGGTCTTTGTTAGAAACCCTTCGAGAAGTTTCTATGGAGGTTCTTCATGGGAGGTCCTTTGAGAGGTATTCATGGACGTCCTTCGAAAGGTCTTCATCCTCCTTCTTTATTAAGTCTTTTGCTAAATACAAGACCAACTCAACTAATCAACCTTTGGTGAGGACTCCCCTTAAATTCCCCCTTCGTAGAGATATTTGTTTATTTTCATGAAGAAATATGTATACGAAATACTTGGATGATCTTCGAACCATTCTGCAAAGAAAGGATACTTTTCACAGGCAAATAATCATGGCATAATAAGTATTTGAATGATTCAGTAAGGAGAAATGTGGATGAGGGACTCATTTAGCCCTCCTTTTAAACTAACTCATCTTTAACTGCTTTGTGGTTTGCCTAAAAGAATTGTTCTTTGATGGGACGCTACGATTGCATATGATCACTTTCTTAAGGGGAGAAGAGATAATTCAAATTTCCCCCAAAACGCTTCACTTCCCCCAAGTTGAGAACTCTTAGTATGCACCATCATTACCTTTGTCACACTGCAAACCCAATATCCATACTAATCATTTGTTATTAGAATAATTGGATCATAATCTTGAGCCCATTGGAAAATATACTTCATTTATCAATATTTCTCTGCGTACTATGCATAATGAACATAATATTATTATTATACCATAATGAAATCAATATCAGAGTCATAATTAAGCGGACATACAATACTATGATTAACTATGATAAAATTTCACAATCGTCAACTCAATCCATACTAATGCAATATATACAATGTGTGAGTATATTAAAATCTTCAGTATGTAAATGATAAAATCCCCATATTTAAACCCCATCTCTTTCCAACGGTGCAACTCTCAAAGTTACCGGTCATATGGTATCCTAGCTGGCAGCATACAAACCTGAAATTGTTAAAATATAAACCATAAGCATTATTACGCTTTGTGAGGTACTCCTTCCCCACAATGAAATAACAATTCTATATCGAATATGTGGATATAAAATCTGAACAATTCTGCCCATTGGCAATAACAAATCCTGGATCATAAGATCCAAATAATTCTGCCCATTGGCAATAACAAATCCTGAAACATGAGTTTCCAATAAATCCTTGTCATAAGACAAATCAAATCATTGGATCTTTGTCCAATTCCAGTCCTGGATCATAAGACCCAAACAAATCTTGGATATTTGAATATCCAAACAAATCCTGAATACCGAAGTATTCAAACCAATCCTGGATCATAAGACCCAAACAAATCCTGCTCTTAGAGCTATATTCATATATCTGCATAAATGAGACAATCATAAGTACACTCACCTTAACAGTTTAATTGGCTTTTCCTTTGACTTTATCCGGTACTTGTTCAATCAGCTCTTCTTCCCTTCCTACCATTATTAAAATATTAGTGTCATCATAAGAATATCAATAATCCAAAGAATGATTTAAACATAATCCAATTCATAAGCATCACATGATTCTATTCAAATCATTTATCACAAGTGAAGTTCCATCCAAATCCATGTTAATATATTTAACATATCCAAATCATAGACCAAATATACATTCATTTATTCTTGTTAATTCAGTCCTTACCGTATTAGGATTCCAATACAAAATACGGTACATCATTTCAAGTCTCCTAGAGCAAGATATGCCCATTTCTTTACCACGTAACAAATCTGCCCTATAGGCTCTTTTATCATTCATTCAACTTCCAGGAATTTTCATAATTTTTATACATAATAAATTTCTATGATATTTCACCCAATATCAGTAAACATATTTAACAATACAAAATCAAATTTTCATAATTTTTAAGGTTTGTTTTCCATGTCAAGTAAAACATCGAACACATGGCGGGCATACTTTCACCCTTAGGGCAGATTTCATACCCGAACTTCAAACTCTCACCAAAGACTAATTTCTTGGTATTTTCACATGATTTTCGGATATGTCATACATATATGAGTCCAGATTAATATAAAATTAGAATCAATCAATTCCATTAAGTATACAAAAATATATGGAAGTTTGAATAAACAAAGTTTCTAAACAAAGCAATTTTAGGGTTTTGTACATTCAACTTAACTTAAACTTGCATATATCCATACATATGCACCCAAGCATGAAAGGTCAATAAAAAATCAAGGATTTATATCATATAAATCATAAATGAAAGAAAAATAACAAGATTCATGGTTGGAATTACCTTAGGGGCTTTTACGTAATTTTCTATGAATTTTTTTGAATGTTTATCCTCACTTTCTTCTTCCTAACCCTCACAATTGTTTTTCCTCAACTTAAAAATCTCCCAAACTGAGTTTTCTGAAGAAAGGAGGATATCTCAAGGGTTTAAGTCGTCCAAAACAACCTCCACCTCCAACCAATCAATTTATAACATGTGGCATCATATAAAACAAAATATCATTTAAGGCTAAATGACTACTTTAGCCCCTGTTCGTAAAAAGACAATATCTTTCCACTCGGATGTCTGTTCGATGGATAGTTTGTTGTGTTACAAACCTAACTCATATATATACAAATATCTAGTTCATACCTCAAGTCAATTGTCATGTCATAAAGGTAAAAACTAGTCTTAAACATGAACATTCCTACCAAAAACTTCAAAATTCCACATTTGTAATTAATTCAATATTTCATGCTTTATGACGCTAGGATTAGACTAAATATAATGGATTAATATTATATATACTAATAACATATTATCCATATCACATAATATAATCAAGATTTAAACAAAATTTATCATAATTATAGTCGGGTTGTCACAATTCTCCCCCTGTTAGGAAATTTCGTCCCCGAAATTGACATACCTTGGTTGTCTGAATCAAACAAATAAGGATAACGCATCTTTATGATATCTTCACTCTCCCATGTATCTTCTTCCATGGAATGCCTTCTCCACATAACCTTCACAAGTGGGATCACTTTTGATCTCAATATTTGTTCTTTCCTATTGACGATTGCAAGTGGTTTTTCCACATAGCTCAAATCTTCTTTCAACGCAATAGGTTGTTCCACCAATATATGTTAAGGATCCGCTACATACTTTCTCAACATAGAAACATGGAAAACATCATGTAGTCGAGCTAACTCATGTGGTAACGCTAGCTTGTAGGCAACCATCCCGACTTTCTCAAGAATTTCATAAGGTTCAATGTAGCGTGGACTTAATTTACCTTTATTTCCAAACCTCATAACTCCTTTCCATAGAGATATCCTAAGAAACACGTAATCCCCTTTCTGAAATTCTAAATCTTTTCATCTCTTATCCGCATAACTCTTCTGTCTGCTTTGAGCCGTTCTCATTCTATCTTGAATAATCTTTACTTTTTCAGTGGTGACTTCAATCAACTCTGGACCCTCTATCTTCCTTTCACCAACTTCACCCCAGCATACGGGTGTACGACACCATCTACCATACAACGCTTCATATGGTGCCATACCAATAGTAGATTGAAAACTATTGTTATATGCAAATTCTATCAAAGGATAATATTCATCCCAATTTCCTTTAAAATCAAGCACACAAGCTCTAAGCATATCTTCCAAGATCTGTATTGTCCTTTTAGACTGCCCATCTGTCTGAGGATGAAAAGTCGTACTAAACTTCAAGTTAGTACCCATAGTACACTGCAAGCTATCCCAAAATCTGGATGTAAAAGTAGGCCTATCTGAAATAATAGATATCGGTGCTCCATGCAATCGAATAATTTCATTAACATAAAATCTAGCATACCTATCAACTGTATACGTAGTCTTGACTGCTAGAAAATGAGCGAACTTGGTCAATCTTTCCACCACTACCCACATCGAATCTGACCCCTTCTGAGATCGAAGAAGCCCAACCACAAAATCCATCGTTACATGATCCTATTTCCATTTCGGTATTGGTAATGGCTGAAGCAGGCCCGTAGATTTCTGATGCTCCACTTTCACTTACTGACATATAAGGCACTTAGCAACAAAATCAGCTATTTCCTTCTTCATATTATTCCACCAATAATGCTCCTTTAAATCCCTATACATTTCAGTACTACCAGGATGCATAGTATAAATGGAATTATGAGCCTCATCTAAAATTTACTCTTTCAATCCACACACATTAGGCACACATAATCGTTGCTTATACAATAAAGTGCCATCATTCACAATACAAAAATCTTCAGACTTACCATCTCGGACATCTTGTAGTTTTTTCTCAAGAAAAGGATCTTGACTTTGCAAATCACGAATACGGGTAGCTAACAAAGGTCTCACACTTACATGAGCAAAGAACCTATCCCCATAGGCTAGCTTCAATTATACTCCCATCAATCTCAACTCCATGATGTGGGAAAATCTAGCACACCGAATACAAGATAAACTGCTCGAAGCCTTTCTACTCAGAGCATCTGCAACTACATTTGCCTTCCCTGGTGGTAGTGAATTGTACAATCATAATCTTTAATTAACTCCATCCATCGCCTCTGCCTCAAATTTAACTCCTTTTGAGTAAATAAATACTTAAGTCTTTGATGGTTAGTAAAAATTTCACATACCTCACCATATAGATAATGATGCCATAATTTCAAAGCAAACACAATAGCAGCAAGTTCCAAATCATGTGTAGGATAATTACATTCATGTGTACGCAACTGCCTAGAAGCATAAGCAAAAACCTTACCATGCTGCATAAAAACACAACCCAACCCCTGGTGTGAAGCAACAGTATAAATAACAAAACCATCTCCACCATGCGGAATAATAAGAACAGGTGCAGTTACCAACCTCTTTTTCAATTCATCAAAACTATTTTCGCAATCAGAATTCCATCCAAACTTAACATCTTTCCGGGTTAGTTTAGTCCTCGGCAAGGCAATCGAAGAAAATCCCTTAATAAACCTTCTATAATACCCAGCTAAACCCAGGGAACTCCTCATTTAAGTCGCATTACTGGGCCTCTCCCAATTTACAATAGCTTCTACCTTCTTGGGATCAACACATATACCATATCCAGAAATAACATGGCCTAAAAATACAACATTTAATAGCCAAAATTCACATTTGCTAAACTTAGCATACAATTGCTTATCTTTCAACACATTCAAAATAGTTTTGAGATGCTTTTCATGTTCAACCATATCACGTGAATAAATCAGAATATCATCAATAAAAACTATCATAAATGAAACAACAAAAGGATGCAGTACTCAGTTCATAAGATCCATAAATACAGTTGGAGCATTAGTCACCCCAAAAGACATCACCAAAAACTCAAAATGACCATACCGAGTGCGAAAAGCAGTTTTAGAAATATCACTCTCCTTGACCCTTAACTGATGATAACCCGATCGCAAGTCTATCTTTGAAAACACTTTAGCACCCAGTAACTGATCAAACAAATCATATATACGAGGTAAAGGGTATTTGTTCTTAATTGTAGCTTTATTCGGTTGCCTATAATCAATACACAAAAGCATGGTACCATCTTTCTTCTTCACAAATAAAACTGGTACACCCCATGGAGATACACTAGGTTGTATGAACCCCCTATCAAGTAAATCCTGCAACTGAATCTTGAGTTCTTTCAACTCAGCAAGTGTCATTCTATACGGTGCCATAGAAATAGGGGTTGTCCCTGGTGCTAATTCAATACTAAATTCAACTTCTCTTTCTGGTGGTAACCCTGGAAACTCACTAGGAAACACTTCAGGAAAATCCCGTACAATAGGAACATCGACTAATTGTAAAGCCCCCTTCCTAATGTCAAGAACATATGCAATAAAACCCTCACAACCCTTACTCAATAATTTGCTCGTCTGAATAGCAGAAATGATACAACTGGGAACAATTTTCCTTTCCCCCACAAATTTAAATTCAGGCTCACCAGGCATATTAAAAATAACTTCCTTACGGAAACAATCCATAGATGCATGATATTTAGATAACCAATCCATTCCCAAAATTATATAAAAATCAGAAATATCCAATGGAAGTAGATCTATAACTGTATCTCTAGATCCCACAGTCAAAACACAATCACGAAAAGCATATTCAGCTACAACCATATCCCCCATAGACATATAAATACCCAACCCCGCATCTAAACGAGTACATGGTCTATTCAGGTATATAGCAAAATCATAGGACACAAAAGAATGTGTGGAACCAGGATCACTCAAAATATAAACACTTCTATCAGTAACAAAAAGTGTACCTATCACTACATCTGGAGTAATCTGAGCTTCTTTCATTGTAAAAACTCGTCCACCAGGCCTGGAACTACTAGCTTGTCCTCTGCCCATACTTTTCACTGCACTGCCCGAAGATAACATTCTGCTTGCTACTTCACTATGTGTTGCTGGAGTCTCTGCCAACTGCGGATAATTCTTCTTAATATGCCCCACTTGATGACAATGGTAGCATTCCAATCCCTTAAGCTTAGGAAACTCAGATTTATAATGCCCTTCCTCTTTACAAAAGAAACATGTAACACCTCTTATTGGGGCCTCACCTCTCCCTAACTTTCTGACTGAACCAAAAGATCCTCCACCCCTGGTATCTCTGTCAAATCTCCCCTTACCTCTACCACTATCTCCATCACCTCTATGAAATTTATGAGGCTCCATCTTAACACTTCCATCGTCACCTCCCTTATAGGGAGATGCATCGAATCTACTCTTCTTAAAACTCTCTCTACTCGCCACCCCTTGGTTCATTTGCCTTTCTGCTATCGTGGCTTCATTTACCAGAGAAGCATAATCTTCTAACTCAAAAGTGGACACTCTATTCTGAATAGGCCAAATCAATCCATCTTGAAACTTACTATATTTATCTTCTTCATTCTCCACATATTTAGTAGCAAATCTAGACAAAGCAGTAAATTTAGCCTCATACTCCCTCACAGACATTTTCGCTTGGGTCAAATTTATAATTCCCTCAGCTTCTCCCTCCTATAAACTTTAGGGAAATACTTAACATACAAAGCTTTAATAAATTCAGTCCAAGTAATAGCATCAGTACCTTCCATCCTGGGCACCAAATGGTTGTTGGCTTCCCACCAATATTTGGCCTATCCTTTTAGCTTAAACACAGCTAGATTCACTTTCTGGTCATCTAGAACCTTCATAACTGCAAAGATAGTTTCCAGATCCCTGACCCACATCTCAGCTTCTGTAGGTTCAACTGACCCTGAATATTCTGGAGGATTTAACTTCAAAAACTTCTCATGCATGGAATCTTTCATTTCCTTCCTTGCCTCTTTCTCAATCCGGGCCACAGTCTTTGATTCTAGATATCTAGCTTGTTGTTCTGCCATTTGCGCCATATTTCTTTCTTGTTGTTCTGCCATCCTCAACATTTCCTGTGCCATTATCTGAATCTTTGTAGGTTGTTCATTCTCTCTGGCCCTTCCAGCAACACTCTGCTCTTCCTCAGTATTGTTTGTACGAGAAGCTACTCCCTCTTCTCTAGGTTGTCCATTCCCAGGTTCCATCTGGAATTATCTGTAATACAACAAAGTTCTAACAACCAACATAAACAGTTTATAATACTAAACTATTGGTTAGTACATAAATGATTCATAACTATCAAATCAACTCAATAATTGCCATCTAATCGTCACACACGTCCAGAATTAATAACCACGCTCTGATGCCACTAATTGTCCCACCCCAAACCCAATATCCATACTAATCATTTGTTATTAGAATAATTGGATCATAATCTTGAGCCCATTGGAAAATATACTTCATTTATCAATATTTTTCTGCGCACTATGCATAATGAACATAATATTATTATTATACCATAATGAAATCAATATCAGAGTCATAATTAAGCGGACATACAATACTATGATTAACTATGATAAAATTTCACAATCATCAACTCAATCCATACTAACGCAATATATACAATGTGTGATTATATTAAAATCGTCAGTGTGACAATGATAAAATCCCCATATTTAAACCCCAGCTCTTTCCAACGGTGCAACTCTCAAAGTTACCGGCCATATGGTATCCTAGCTGGCAGCATACAAACCTGAAATTGTTAAAATATAAATCGTAAGCATTATTAAGCTTAGTGAGGTACTCCTTCCCTACAATGAAATAACAATTCTATATCGAATATGTGGATATAAAATCCAAATAATCCTGCCCATTGGCGATAATAAATCCTGGATCATAAGATCCAAATAATTCTGCCCATTGGCAATAACAAATCCTGAATCATGAGTTCCAACAAATCCTTGTCATAAGGCAAATCAAATCATTGGATCTTTGTCCAATTCCAATCCTGGATCATAAGACCAAAACAAATCCTTGATATTTGAATATCCAAACAAATACTGAATACCGAAGTATTCAAACCAATCCTGGATCATAAGACCCAAACAAATCCTTCTCTTAGAGCTATATTCATATATCTGCAGATATGAGACAATCATAAGTACACTCACCTTAACAGTTTAATTGGCTTTTCCTTTGACTTTATCCGGTACTTGTTCAATCAGCTCTTCTTCCCTTCCTACCATTATTAAAATATTAGTGTCATCATAAGAATATCAATAATCCAAAGAATGATTTAAACATAATCCAATTCATAAGCATCACATGATTCTATTCAAATCATTTATCACAAGTGAAGTTCCATCCAAATCCATGTTAATATATTTAACATATCCAAATCATAGACCAAATATACATTCATTTATTCTTGTTAATTCAGTCCTTACCGTATTAGGATTCCAATACAAAATACGGTACATCATTTCAAGTCTCCTAGAGCAAGATATGCCCATTTCTTTACCACGTAACAAATCTGCCCTATAGGCTCTTTTATCATTCATTCAACTTCCAGGAATTTTCATAATTTTTATACATAATAAATTTCTATGATATTTCACCCAACATCAGTAAACATATTTAACAATACAAAATTAAATTTTCATAATTTTTAAGGTTCGTTTGCTATGTCAAGCAAAACATCAAACACATGGCGGTCATACTTTCACCCTTAGGGCAGATTTCATACCCGAACTTCAAACTCTCACCAATGACTCATTTCTTGGTATTTTCACATGATTTTAGGATATGTCATACATATATGAGTCCAGGTTAATCTCCAATTGGAATAAATCAATTCCAGTAAGTATACAAAATATATGGATGTTTGAACAAACAAAGTTTCTAAACAAAGCAATTTTAGGATTTTGTACATTCAACTTAAGTTAAACTTGCATATATCCATACATATGCACCCAAGCATGAAAGGTCAATAAAAAAATCAAGGATTTATATCATATAAATCATAAATTAAAGAAAAATAACAAGATTCATGGTTGGAATTACCTTAGGGGCTTTTACGTAATTTTCTATGAATTTTTTTGAATGTTTCTCTTCCCTTTCTTCTTCCTAACCCTCACAATTGTTTTTCCTCAACTTAAAAATCTCCCAAACTGAGTTTGCGGAAGAAAGGAGGATATCTCAAGGTTTTAAGTCGGTCAAAACAACCTCCACCTCCAACCAATCAATTTATAACATGTGGCATCATATAAAACAAAATATCATTTAAGGCTAAATGACTACTTTAGCCTCTGTTCGTAAAAGGACAATATCTTCCCACTCGGATGTTCGTTCCATGGACCATTTGTTGTGTTACAAGCCTAACTCATATATCTACAAATATCTAGTTTATACCACAAGTCAATTGTCACGTCATAAAGGTAAAAACTAGTCTTAAACATGAACATTCCTACCGAAAACATCAAAATTTCACATTTGTAACTAATTCAATATTTCATGCTTTATGATGCTAGGATAAGACTAAATATAATGGATTAACATTATATATACTAATAACATATTATCCATATCACATAATCTATTCTTGATTTAAATATAATTTATCATAATTATATTCGGGTTGTCACAACCTTGGTCATGTTGCATTTAATGTGATTGACATTTGATATTATGTACTTCACATATGGTAACTTGGGTTAGCGTGTTCTTCTCACGCAGGGCTCTCTGGGCATCACCTCTTGAAGCATCATAATTGTAGCATTTGAATTTATGCCCCTAAATGTGCACGTGGGCTACACAAGGCAATTCGATGATCATCACGATTCCCAAGGTCCCTTATTCCACCTCTTGTTGTATCTTGTGTTGCCACTATAAAAAGCATACTTGGCATTTCTCAAACCCTTACCTTTGGGTTCATCATCATTTTCCTTCGTTTATTTTGAGAGAGAGAAATTTAAGTGCTTGCTTTGCCTTTATTCTTTACTCCAACTATTCGTTCTTATTCCCTTTTCTTCATTCTTCCTTCATTCATGGATCTTATTATTAAAAGGAATCCATCCACAAGGGGTGGTTCTCCCCATACTCAAGCATGTCAGAATCAACGGGCTTGATACCACCGGGCACCTTACTTTAGGGAACCTGACCGTATTTAGATGTTGGTTGAGCATTTTTCAGGGTACTTGTTCCGGTGGAGCCGGCAAACTTATTGATGGATGAAAGTGATAATACAAAAGACTTCTCTTACATTTATACTACTAGTGTGACTCATTTTTGGATCGAAGAGGGATATTTTGAAGGTGGAATTTGAGTCTACATCTGGTGCCTGTGAAGTTCCAGGCTTGTGGACTGAATATATTCATGCCAAATTCTTCGTGCAACTGGCTTTAGTTAGTTTATTTTCCACCAGTTGGACGAATGATTTTGGGCTTTCCAAAAATAACAACACTCTTCAACTCTTTATTTCATATTGGATCCATTGGATTCATACGTTTGTGGTGGCTTGGGGTGAGTTTACAATCACACTCGAAGACATTTGTGAACTCTTGGGCTTGGAAGCCGCTAGCTTTAATACTTTCTTAAGGAGGCTACCTCGAGCGCTGAAAAAGGTACACGGGAAGAGTTAGAGGAAGTAGTAAAGGACTGTATGGTGACTTATAACAAGAGAACTTATTTAGAGGTATTCTCTACTTCTACTTTATTTAGGACAAAGTCATGATTAAGGCCCGCAAGGCAGCCAAGAAAAATCCAAAGGGAAAGGAGGTGTTCGAGATTCCCCCAAAAGGGAAAGGTTTTGGTTCAAAGATTGAACTGGTGGTCTACATCTAGGTCATCATGTAAAAGATATGTTTTCCTAGTAAGCCACATGATTTCCCCAGGAAATATTTAATCAACATGGTTGTTTATATATCCTATGGAATTAAACCCCCTTAGCTGCAATCACCTTGGGTTCGTTGTACACGTGGTTGAATCGTGTGCAGGCCAATTCTACTAAAAGCATCAATAGGTTTGATGTTTTGAATTATGCCAAACATGTTCTAATGATAGCTTTTCTATATGTCCACTTTCTATAGTATGCTCCAACTGGTAGTTTCCTTGATTCTCATTTTATTAAAGTGCCCGGGATATGTTGCTAGAACCACAAGAGTTCCAAGAAACCCTTTGCCTCTTTGGTTGATAAAGTTTATAAGTTTATCCTTCACCCCCATATTGGGGTTGATCATTTTTTTTCCAACCATTTCTTTTGGGACAAGGAGCGTCATGTCTCCCCCCTCGAGGAATCATTGGCCAGGAATTTTCCTACAAACAACGTTCTTTTGCTCTTGGTTCCTTCATACCTGACCTCTTATAGTAAGTGGTCTTCTTTTTATTTAATCTATTACCACAATTGCATGGCCATGCAGTTCGGGTATGACCAAGGCAACCCCATGCTGAGTCACTTCACTCGTGAGAGGCCCATAAATTTTGATTTCATATATAGTAATTTTCTGATCTCGGTCATTATTAACCATTGTTCCAACTATGCTATCAACTTTATTCCAAGTAGGAAAGCTCGAGAAGGTAGGTAGGCTATGTATTTAACTGTGTTTTGGCAAAATCAGTTGGGCAGGATTAGATCAAACTCCTTAAGGAGCCATGTTACCATGTCGTTGAGATATATCCTCATATAGATCTAGGGTTGAGGAGTTGTACTAATTTTAGTTCTTTGTTTATTTTAAGTACCATCAACACTTCAACCCCTTCTGAGCTGCCTCCCTTGGAACTTTTTGATCAGGCCATAGTAAAGAAGAAAAAAAGTGCTCAATAGTCAGTTCTGATTGAAGAAACTGTTGTTGCCCCTAGTCCTTCGAGGTCAGTTGAATAAGGTGACACTCCTCATGCTTCTTCTATTGGGGCAGCTATGAGGGAAACTAGGAAGGTCCCAAATAAGAATTCCATGGTTACTCATGAGGCTTCTCCCTCGTTGACTCCTTACCCCAAGGCGTCTCAGCAAGTTAGTCAAATGTTTGAGAACCTTGAGCAAACTTTGGAAAACTTTTCTGTGGAATATAGGTCCTTTATGTCAATGTAGATTTCTGCTCGAGGCTATTCCTATATAACCCCAACTACTAAAGGTAATAGAAAATATAAAAGGTCTTCTGCTGGGTTTACCAGTCCTGTTAAGATTTTATTTGAGGAAAGTGATGAGGCGAGTGATGAGGAACATTCTGAAGAGGAAGAAATCACTGATGAGGAGGAGTAAGATGATGGTGATGAAGAGGATGTGGAAGATGATGAAGAGGAAGAATTGTATGACCCCCCCCCCTTATTCGAAGGCACAGACTTCGTAAAATGGTTTTCACTTCGCCTCCTTGTGACTACGAAGTCATGGAAGATCTCTTAGAATAACAGGTATAGCTTAATTTCCTTTCCTTTTACATCTTTCCTCCCCCATTTCTTCTTTAAATATTGGTCCTTGTTCTCTATCTTCAGGTTGGTACGCGAGGTGATTCCCAGGAGGATGCTAAGGCGGGCGATTATTTTGAGGGCCCACTGGTAGAGACAACTGAAGTTTTGCCCACCTCCAAGGATGCTATGCCAAAGGGAATAGATGTCCCTATAACTTCGCAAGTAACTACAAATTTCCCCCTAGGGGCAGATAAAGATCTTTATTTTTTAGTCTAGTAGTGGCTATTCATCTGACTCTACCTTTTTGCGCAACTAGGATAGCCTTGAGGAGGGTGTCCCCGATGAAAGTGTTATGGAGTCTGGTGTTAGAAAATCCCTTTTGGTTGTACCCTCTATTGTGGTAACATTTGAATGCATTCCAGGTTTTGAATCTTTTCTATTTACTCTTTTCTCTAACTTTGATTCCTTCTTCGCAGGCCGAGTTTCCCAACATGACTGTCCCCGTGGTGCCTCCTCCCATGAATGATCAAGGATTGGTTACTTTATTTTCACCATCGATCCTCGACACTAAGGGAGGAAAGGTTATTGCTTCTATTAGCCAAGTAGGCTTATGTCAAGAAGGTTTTTCTTCCCTTGTGGATGCTCCAGTCGTTCAGGTGGATCAGCATCCCTTGGTGGGTCAAAAAGGTTCTCAAACAGAGGAAAATGTGGTGCAGATGGACACTAGGCAATTCTTCGATGATCCTCCCCAATTTACTTTGCCTGAGGTATAACATATCCTTCTTTGGGGCAGTAACTCCTGCAATAACTATAATTATAAATGCTTAGTATATGTATAGGACTTTAAATCTCCCATAAGAGAGGGTCAGGTGCGCTAAGTATTATTGGACTTTAATTTCCCATAACTGAGGGTCAGGTGGGCCAAGTAATATTGGACCTTAATCTCCCATAACCGAGGGTCAGGCGGGCCAAGTAATATTGGACTTTAATCTCCCATAACCGAGGTTCAGGCGGGCCAAGTAATATTGGACTTTAATCTCCCATAACCGAGGGTCAAGTGGGCCTAGTAATGTAGGACTTAAAATCTTCCATAAGCGAGGGTTAGACGAGCCAAGTAATGTTGGACTTTTGTCTCCCATAATCGAGGGTCAGGCGGGCCAAGTAATATTGGACTTAAATCTCCCATAATCGTGGGCCAGGCGGGTAAAGTAATATTGGACTTTAATCTCCCATAATCGAGGGTCAGGTGGGCCTAGTAGTGTAGGACTTTAATCTCCCATAACCGAGGGTCAGACGGATCAAGTAATGTTGGACTTTTGATTTTTCATAAAGAATTTATATATTTCTCTGACTTGCTAACTTGTTGTGTTTCAGGTTGAAGTTGACCAGTCATCTATTCGCGAGCCAGAGATTGAAAGTGTTGCGCATGAGGTTGCACAAACAAGAACCATAGCTGACTTGGTTGCAATGGGCGAGACCCCTGGCTTGCAAACACAACCGTTGACCCCAACTGTTGGTGAGGTGCCCCAGATAGGTGTTTCCAGGCTACAGGATGGTGACACCCAACGTCCCTCTGCCAATGATAGTGTTTTTAGCATACATTCTCCTGAGGCATCTCTAGAGGAAGTTGTGAGGCAAACTCTGCCTGATTTCCCCATATCTTTATTGATGTTCCTCACGAGTTGATAAAAAAATGCTTTAATTGATTTCCATCTACCTTTGCTCCTTGCAGCATCTAACCACTACCTGTAATAATGGTCTGTAGATTATTTGGTCTTGCAACTGTTTTAGGTGAAGTCCTCAACACCCCTATAAAATCTTTAAGCTCTGATGCAATTAAGGTTTTGTGGGGTAAAATTAATCTCCTCATTAGCGATGGGTTTTCATTGTCTTGGTTGGTCAAACTGTTGCACGACTGTAAGAAAGTTAATTTACCTACTCTTTATATACGGTTGCAAACTTCTCATCGTTTACATGTGGCCATCTCTAATAGTTAGTGAGTTTAAAAGCCGAGCTAGCTAGGTCTGAGAAAAAATTTGAAGCTTTTCGTGAGGCCACTATCAAAAAGAAAGCCAATTCAGATGATGTTCAGCAATGGATAGATCGCTATCATAAAGATCTTACTTATTTGGCTATTGACTTGAGTAACTCGAGCAGATTCTTCCCCAGGATCATCACCGTCTTCTTGACTCATCCAACTTGTGGTTAATAATGGATGCCCTAATTAAATAGTCGCTCTTATAAATTTCCCATCTTTTGTGTTTTAATTGCATTGAGACTTTTATTGAATGTAACTCAGTAACTCTATAATATTCGAATATATTTCTTTGCATTTGGTTCTCCTCATTTCCCCTTTTGCCTAAATGTTGAATGAGCAAGGACATCTATATAATATACATTACATTATGCATAATAAAGAAAGAAAATGGACCATATCTTTCAAAATAAAGATGATTTTATACTTCCATGTAAAATAGATAACCCATCATTATAGGGAACATTCTCTCGAACAAGTACCAACAAAACACAATGAAACGAATGGGCGTATTGGAAGCAAATCAAAAACATTTAAACTTAGTAAATTTTAAGCCACTTGTTGTTCAATTTGAAAGTGACATCATCCTCCACCTTAGATATTTAGCAGTAGCTCGAATCATGAGTTGCTCGAATAATATAGAGGCCTTCCCAGTTAGCTTCAAATTTGGGTAATGACAGTCCCTGATATGCCTTGTGAAAGCCTTTAAGACTAAGTCGCATTCTTTGAACTTACTTGGTCTCACTATCTGATCATAGGATCTTGACAACTATTTTTTATACATTTCAAAGTGCCTCGTAGCGTTATCTCTATGCTCCTCTTGTGCTTTGAGTTGTACATGTCGATTGTGGGAAAACATGGCACTACATAAATTATATCAAGCGAAAGGTACCTCGAGCTCTACTTGGAAAAACATCTTCCTCACTAAAAACTAAAGAGAATGGGGTATACCCTATGGATTTTCTCTTAGTCGTTCGATAGACCCATAGGACTTCAGGTATCTTTTCATCCCATGTTCCTAGAAAGTTCTCTAGCATTTTTGACATGATGTTCACCAGAGCCTTGTTGGTATCTTCTCCTTGCACGTTGCATTTTGGGTACACTACGGTTGACTTATGATAAATGGTGGAGTACTTGTCCGTTAGCAAACTCACTTCATTGTTCACAAAAGGAGTGCCATCGTCTGAGAGGAAGACCTTCAAAATACTAAAATGGCAAATGATGTACTCCTTCATAAATCGAGCAACTACCCCCGTTGTTGGTAAAATATTCAGTGGCAATAAGTATCCAAATATTTCTTCATGAGGAGGGATTTATTGCCCCTACTAAGTCGAACGCCCATGTATGGAATGGGAAAGGGGTGGAGAGAAAAAACAAGTCCACCGAAGGGTCATGGATAATATTCCCGTGTAGCTTGCAAGCCTTGCATTTGAGACCAAACTCTGCAAAGTCTTTTTCCATTGTAGGCCAATAATACCCTAAAGTCATAAGTTGGTCATAAAGTTTGGCTCCATCGATGTGACCTGGCTTGCGGTCCTGCTTCATTACTTCCTTGGCTTCTTCCCCCCTGATGCACCTTACAGGCCTGTCATAATAGCCTCTTCGGTACAACTGCTCTTCTTGGATATAGTACCTAGGCACTTTCCTTTTTAGCCTCATGGCATCATCCTTATCTGTCTAAATCACTCCATATACTAGCATGTCTATGTACGGTTACCTCCAATCTTGAGGTTGATCAATGAAGTTGCATTCTGCTGCTTGGTAGAATAATTAACATTTCCCACAGTCCCTTTATATCCTTATCGAAGGCCAAAAGTAACCTGCTCATTGAACCCTTCTATACAAAGGGATCTCGATGGTTTTCTTGCTATCTTAGTGGACTTTTATTAATCTTGTCTTGGCCTCTTCGGGATCCACACACCTGGACAGTCAATATCCTTTATTTTTATAATACAAGTTGCCCCTATCAATAAAATATTATGCGAGGTCAACCAGACTCAATAAGCCTTCACATGTTTCTAGATGCTTCCTTATCTCATCTCTCTAATCATTACAATCATCGGTGGGTAGAATTTTTAGTATGGTCGAGGGGGTTGCCCTCTTGGTAATTCGAAATACTATTGAGTCCCCATCGAACGCAATCTTTTGGGCAATAGTGGAGTAAGCGTCAGCATGTCCGTTCATCATTCTTGGTTGCGTTTTCATCTTCACCACTTCGAATTGCCCGAGTAACCATTGTATGATTGTTTGGTAGGGTACCAAACTCATGTACTTCAAATAAAACTCACTCGTCACTTATTTAACCACCAGGTTTTAGTCCTCCTTTATTGTGAGCACCTGGATGACCCTTCTAAGAGCTTCGAGCAGTCCCAACACCAGGACCTCATATTCAGCTTCATTGTTCGAGAGCATCTAAAATCCAATTTGAAGGATAGTAAGACTTCTTCCCCATTCTTTCTCAAAATCACACATCCTCCTCCTTTGTTTTCGGTCGAAGAGCTGTCAAATTCCATGCTCCATTTGTCCTGGTTGACTGTCAAAAAGTGAGCCCGAAGATCATCGCCTAGAATTTCTTCCATGGATGGCTCGAACATCCTAGAAGGAAAAATAGCTAAGAGATATGCCTAAGCTTAACTCTTGATCGCTCGAGGAACTAAGCATTTGATGTCATACTCTGAGATAATTAGAAACCATCTGGCTGCCCTACCTATTAGTATAGTTTTAGCAAGCCAAAATTTTATAGGATCACATCAAGTTACAATGTGAATTATGAATGACAATAAGTTTTTGTGCTACAAACACAAGGGCCAAACAATATCTCCTGATGCTAGTATATCTGTCCTTCAGCCCATGTATAATTCTGCTCAAGTAATAAATAGGTTTCTCTACACCATCCATCTCTTGGTCAAGTAATTCCCCAATAGATCGTTCAGTAGATTTAAGATATAGACGTAAAGGGATACCTACCTTCGGAGGGATCATCATTTGAGGAGACATGAGGATCATTTTTATCTTGTCCATGGCCTCCTGATGCACCTATTCCCACATGAACATTGAACCTTTTCTCAATAGCTCCATTAGCTGGTGGGTTACCTCAGCCAGCTCGGGCATAAAATCCTCAAGTAGGAGACTTTTTTCAAGAAGCTCTTCAACTCCCTTGTCAATTTTGGCCTTGGCATATCAGGGATGGCCCATTTCTTGTCCAAGTCCATCGGACACCTTGCCGATTTACCACAAACCCAAGGAACTTACAACTTGTCACCCTGAATGCATATTTGAGAGGGTTCATTTTCAACTTATACTTTCTGCATCAAGTGAACACTTTCCTCAATTCATCTAAGTGGGAAGCTTCCTTTCTGGACTTAATTACCAGGTCATCGACATCAAATTCCAAGATCTTGTGAAAGAGGTCATGGAAGATAGCCTTCATGGTCCTATGATAGGTGGCTCTGTTGTTTTTTAAACAAAATGCATGGTTGTGCACATGAAGTTGCCCAAAGGGGTTCGAAAAGCAGTCTTCTCGACCGCACCCGAATCCATCTTGATCTAGTTATACCCCACATAACCATCCATGAAGCTCTACATCTCATACCCCGCAGTGGCATCTATCAAGCTATCTATGGAGGGTAATGGAAATTCATCCTTTAGGCATGCATGGTTCTGGTCCTGAAAATCCATGTAGATCCTTATTTGGCTCTTGTCTTTCTTTCTTACTGGTACAATGCTAGACAGCCAAATAGTATAATGAATAGCAATAATGAAACCAGCTGCGAGCAGCTTTTGAACTTCTTCCTTGATCTTTAAATCTAATTTTGCTTTATATGTTTGGGTGACTTGTTTCATTATAATAGCAGATGGAAAAACATTCAACTTGTGGCATCTCACCTCCTTATCAACTCCAAGCATCTTAGTGTACTTCCACACGAATACGTCCTTAAACTCATATAGCAACTAGATCAAACCCTCGATGGATGCCTCTTTCAGATCTTTCAAGATAAATATAGGGCTAGAGTCATCACTATCCTTAGACAAATCTATCTTTTCTAACTCTTGGATCTGTGTCCTGGGTCTATTTTTCATGCACTCGAGTTCCTCCTATACCTTTTCTACAAATCATTGGATGCTCGAGTTATCAATCACCAAAAATTTTCCTTGGTTGTCCAGCAATAAACACTTGTAGATCGGGACAATTTCATCTTCCAAGCCTTCAGCTTCTCGCTCACATCTTCATAATTTGTAAATAATTATGTCGCTGGGCAAAACTACTCTTTTGCACTGCCGGGAGTTTTTTTCTCTATGAGACCTTTTTCAGTAATTTTCTTCTAACTCTCTCATAGAGTGTATTCTTAGCACGCTCTAGCGTTGAACTTGGTATAGGGTCAATACGTGGAGTCATTTGGTCCCGAAGTTGCTTCGACAAACTGGGAGGCCTCACCGCATCTGACTCGCGTTCTTCTTCGTAGATCACCACCAGCCAAGCTGGTGCGTGCACTCTTTCTCAACAACTTAGGACCTTGATGCCCCCAGTATACCTTGTAACAGTCGTAGTCTTTTTAGCCAGCTCGGTGTAGAAGTCTGTGTCTACTAGATGAGATTCCTCTTTTATGAATAGCTTCTTAGATGCCCAAATCACCGTGCCCTTGACCTTTATATTTGCTTTAGCACACTGGTGGTAAGTGGAAGTCACTAAACCATGGTTGTGCATCCACACTCGTCCCACTAACAGTTGATACAATGGCTCATAATCCATAATGTGGAATTTTATATGGGAAGTAATATTCCCTATCGTAATGCTCGCATTAACATATCCCATAGATTTGGACGACTGGTTGTCATACCCCGAGATTGACAAAGAATGTTGTACTATCCTTATCTCCAATAAGCCAGTAGAATCAAAGGACCCAATGGGCATAATATTGATGGATGCCCTGCCATCCAACAAAACACGATTGAAAACACAATCATTCATAGTGGTTGTAATATAAAGGGTCATGTTATGAGGATACCTGACCGATCTATCAGCCTTAAAAATGTAACCTCAAAGAGGTACTTTCTCATAATCTTGGCCATAGGACCCTTCCATTTTAAGTGTGGAGCCATATTCTTCTTAGCAATCTTTAAGATAGCTTGCATGACTTCTAATCGCGAGTGCTCGGGCAGCCTAACTTGGTCAAAAAACCAACCAAACTTCTACGAGAAGGCTACAGCTGCACATTTGATCCAAGGGTCGATTTAATCCTCCTCGAGTTCATACACTTTTTCCATGTCTCTATAGGCAGCCTCATCATAGGCTAATACAGCATCCACCGTCTCTAGCGAGCAGGCCTGCATCTGTCTGCTCAAGCTCTCGATGGAGTTTTTGTCATCTTCAGGCACATCTTCTTCGTCTGTCTCATCTTCGAAGTACAACTAGGCTAACTCGAAGGTACACTCCCCCAATGATTCTTCGAAGTCTTCCTTGATTATCCACTATTCCCTCTCCAGTTGCTCAGCTTCTTCATAAAAAGCACTAGCCAGGTGTACCCCATGAGATGGTAGACGATTATCATTCACATTGTCTTGGGGTAATTCAATGTCTCTTTTCTTCACATGATAGTCGATCAACCTTCTTAGCAAAAAACATACCCGAGTTGAGTGATTCACTCTATTATGAATCTCATAAAAGTTTAGCTTTTCTTTATTTTCTCGAGATACCTGCACTGTACTGCTATTGACTGGCCTACAAACTTTATCTCGAACCATTCAATCATAAAGGTTTAAGGCTTGCTCCATCATGCATGGAACCTCAATAGGATAATCTTCACCTTCGAACCTCCTCTTGTTGCCCCTATTTCTTTTTCCTCGCCCACTACTTCCTTCCCCACTTCCTCCATCATCTGCATAGTTTACCATCGGGGTTACTCCCCTCCCCGAGCTAGCTAATGGTCTTAAAAATAATCTTGCCAAGGTGGGTGGGGTGGTGTGGATTTTACCCCTAGAGAAATATTCCTTATTGCTTTCGAAAATGTATCGAATGTGCCTTCTCGGGTCTCATTGATCGGTGGAAGATAAACTAGGGCAGTAGTCCTTCGACACAAACTTGTAAAAGTTTATCTTCTCGCATTTCCTCCCTCATATCTAGAGAGAGATTGTGAAACCTTATAATATAAGAAACAACAACCTCTCAGGATTTTGTTTCTTGCGATCCAGCTACGTGAGTGTAAACTCATCTTCCACCAAAAATAACTTTTTGCAAAAACAGCACGTGCAACTCTTCCCAAGAGGCCGCCTTGCATGGCGCCAAGTGAGAATACCAAGTATAAGCCCTTTCTATCAGGTATTTTGAGAACTCCCTTAGTCTTATCGTTTTGTCATTACAACAAGCCCCCAGGCTCTCAATGAACCTTTTCACATTCTCCTTAGGATTACCTCCTTTTCTCGTAGATTTCTCAAAGATGGGTGGAATATACCCTACTGGGTAAGGCTCATTATTATACTCCTCTGGGTATGGAGTACGAAATCAATCATAAATTGAGGAACTATTTCCTCCAGTTTAGGACACCGCTGTGAATTTTAAGACATCCCTTTTCATCTCCTCCAAGCTAAAAAGGTGGAGAACTAGTTATTGGTGTCACCACGGTGGCTGGGGTTATTGGCACATCTGATGCACTCCTTCCTACATTAGCGATCATTATCGACGTTGTACCAACTGATTCTACACTTAGTATAGTTGTTCCTGTAGCCAAGGTTGGAGTAACTGTTGGTGGAGCGGTGAGGGGAACATTATTGATAATATGTGTGGCAACTCCTCCTGTGACAGAGGGATCTGGTATCCCAATCGGTGGCATCATGAAAGAGTTAGATCCTCCAGTCATTCCTAACATGGCATGGGCTTCGAGAGTTTTGATGAACTCATTAAAAAAACATGATCCCCATCATTTGCATTGGGCCTATTCTTCCTGTCATGCCGACCATATCCGTTACACCAGTAGCAGCTATGCTAGGTTTCGCTCATGTTACTCTTGCTCCTTCAGGCAATATAGGGAGCTCTACATCCTCCTCACACTGCATGGTGTCGAAGTCAATAGTATTATCAAAGTTATCCTAGTGCATATTTTCAAAAGATAATACCTCCCCAGCAGAGTCGCCAAATATAAGATGTGGATTCTTGGAATACGATTAGTATCAAATGAGGCGTAACCCCTTATTAAGACTGTGATTAATTCCCAAGACTGTGCTTAATAATGATGTTTTATGAGAGTAAAATGGAATATTATTCAACACTCAAGATGGTACAACACTTAAATGAGGTCCTTTGTACCATAAATGCACTGTGAACACAATAAATAGGTGGAACTAGCAAGTAACTTGGTCGGAGGGAGAAAGAGCAAGCACTCTAATCACAATAAATGTAAGGAAGGAACTTCAGGCTCAGTTAATGCTCAATGATAGTGGTATCAAATGGAAGCAAAAGGGAATGTTTAGTAATAAATTTTCTCACAAAATCTCTCTTGTATGAGGAAAATTCAATAGCAATTCCAGGTTCAAATTGTCTTCTTTGTAAATGGTTTGGTTGGTCTATTTATATGGAGGCAAGGTTAATCGAGTAACCTTGCTAGCATTAAACATGATTAATGGGCATTAAGTGCGATAGTGTTGTGGCTTTAATGTCAAAGATATTGCATTAAATGCATAAGATGTTGTGTTTTGGCGGGAAACTGCTCACCTAATTAGAATCGTGGTGGCATTAATGGGGATATGACATGGCAGCTCAAAATTTTACCTTAGAATGGCTATGAAATCAGATTTGATTAACTAGGCCTGCCATCCTAAGGATAAAACTCACTTGAGTGCTATTATCTCAAATCGCTAAATGCTAGATATTATGATTTCATAAAGCAAGTGAAAAGTGACCACCGCCAAACGTGTAATCATATCAATCAAACGAGATAACGAATAAAGTTGGAGTTGCTCTACTAGAAACAGTTCGAACATTAAGTGTGTTGTTTATTGGTTGGGAATTATCTCCAGGCGATGAATCTGAGATTGGGGTCCTTCGAGGAGGTTCCCCCGAGTATTTGATGAACGAAGTGACTCGAGGTGGAAATAGTTCAAACACTAGTTTGTGTTAGATGAAGTTTTTCCCAAGTGTGTCAAAAGGGTTGGCTATTGCTTTCCCAACATTTCCTTGCTCCTAATTTTCCAAAACAAATCCCTACGAGGTTCCCAAGAGTAGGCTATTCTATAGAGAAAGTGAGTTCTCCCATGACCTTCCAGGCATGGTCCCTCTAGGGTACCGAACATCCTCGCCTATATTACAAAGTAATTTTATTCAACAAGTAAAATATAATATCAAATACAATATTTTTCTTATTACAAAATATTGTCACCCAAGAAACTTTGGTCTTCGTAAGGAGTCCTTAAAGAAGTCTCTATGGAGGTTCTTCGTGGGAGGTCCTTCAAGAGGTCTTTGTGGAGGTCCTTCGATATGGCTTTGTCCTCCTTCTTTAGTTAGTCTTTTACTAAGTATAAGACCAACTCAGCTAATTAACTTTTGGTGAGGACTCGCCCCTATAGGTACCTAAGCAAAGTGATAAAGCCCATGCTGTGCATTTTGCCTTCAAGATTTTAAATACTTCCCAATGGTATTTTGATAATGGTTGCACTAGGCACATGACCAGTGACATATCATTTTTACCAACCATGAGGATTGCAAGGAAGGCAAAGTCACCTTTGGAGATAGGATTAGATCTAGGATTTTAGGACTTGTTTGTGTTGAGATACTCGAATTTCCTAAACTAGATAATATATTGTATGTAAAAGGGTTAAAATCAAACTTAATTAGCATAAGCCAACTGTGCGATATAAACTTTGCGATAAAGTTTGATCGGTCCGAATGTAACGTAAAGGATCAATCTGGTGAACTTTTACTACAAGGAGTGAGGGTCAAAGATAATTGTCATGGGGCCATTCCCAAGTCTTCTTTTGTGTGCAACAATGTCATGTTCTCCTCTATGGACCTTTGGCATGAACATCTAGGTCATGTTAACATTAGAGATCTTTAGTTATTAGTGAAAAAAGACCAAGTTCATAGCTTACCGTCACTTGGGAAACTAACTTTTTCGATTTGTGGACCTTGCCAACAAGGAAAACAAATTCAAAGTCCATGAATACCATTACTACCACACATGTATTGGAGTTCATTCACATGAATCCTATGGTTCCTACTCACTCGAAGAGCTTAGGTGTTGATGGATACATTCTCATGATGGTCGATGACTTTTCTCAATACCCTATCAATAGATTTTTTAGAGAAAAGTCTTATGCATTTGAGTTCCTAACAACAAAGTGTTGTGTACTACAAAACTAACATAGTGTCACTATTAATCAGATACATGGTGACAATGACATTGAATATAAAAAGATAGAATGAATGGTTATTACAATGGAATGGGCATCAAACGTGAGTTTTTGGCTCCTCAATAAAATGGGATAGTTGAGAGGAAGAACCGAACGATTCAAGAGATGGATAGATCCATGCTTCTTGGGAGATATGTGTCTGGTCATTTTTTGGCAGAGATAGTTATGGACATGGAAGAAGCCTAACCTATCGTATTTCCATATCTTTGGGAGTACTTGATATATTATGAGAAATAGAGAACACTTTGGAAGTTCGACTCCTGGAGCGACGAGGGGATATTTTTAAGTTATTTATCAATGAGCATGGCTTATTGGGCGTTTAACCATACAAGCTCTAAGGTTATGAAGTAAATAAATGTCACAATTAGAAATGATGAGCCACCGGTGTCTATTGCTCCTAATACCAAGTGTGAGGATGATACGCCCCTAGTAACGATTCCATCCTTCCTCATACTACCCTAGTGGACCCCACTCTTGATTTAGAGGATCCACACTTTTTAGTTTAAAAGAGTCATGAACCTTTCATTATACATGGTGATCCTACTAGGTGTCAAGACTCGTGCTCAACTTGAGAATATGGTTAGCTATCTTTGCTACACCTCTTTAATCGAGTCCAAGAATGTGAAATAAGCACTCAAGTATGGGCATTGGATATCCACTATACAAGATGAGTTGATTCATTTTCATAAGAATGATGTCTGGGAGTTAGTCCCCCGACCTACTGAGACAAATGTGATAAGTACCAAGTGGATTTACAAGAATAATATGAATGAGAATGGTACCATAGTTAGCAATAATGCTAGGTTGGTCACTCAAGGCTATAAGCAGATTGAGGATGTAGACTTTAACGAGACATTTTGTCCTGTTGCTGGGCTTGAGTCTGCCTGCTTACTACTCGCTAAAGCATGCTAAGTACGCTTCAAGTTATATCATATGAATGTCAAGAGTTCCTTCTAAATGGCATTCTACATAATGAAGTTTACGTGGAATAACCAAAAGGGGTTTGAAGACCCAAAGCACTCAATACATGTATTTTATCTTAATAAGGCCCTATATGGATTGAAGCAAGCACCCCATGTTTGGTACTAGAGACTTACTTCCTATTTCTTAGCTCGTGGCTTCAAGATAAGGGGAGTGGATAAAAAGTTATTTATGAGGAGAGAGAGTGGTGTTATATTGGTTGCCCAAGTATATATGTATGACATAGTCTTTCGATCCACATGAACCCGACATTCTCACACTTTTGAGGAGGAAATGAAGAGCATGGTTAGTGAGCTTACGTTCTTCTTAAGTCTCCAGGCGCATCAACTAGACGATGGAATATTCATATCTCAGTCTAAATATTTTAGGTGCCTAGTGAAGAATTTTGGTTTAGACTCCTCTAAGCACTCACATTCCCCTATGAGTACATCAACTAAACTTAACAAATACACTTTAGGCAAGTACGTAAATCAAACCCTTTATAGGAGCATGAAAGGTAGTATTCTCTACTTAACCACTAGTCGTCCTGACATTGCCTTTAGCGTTTGAGTTTATACGCTAACCAAGCATCCTCGAAATAGTCTCACTTACTCTCACTTGAACGTATCATCAAATACATGAGTGACACACTTTCCTACGATATTTGAACTTTATTTGATAGCAATGACGGTTTGTCTGCCTATTCGAAAGTCGCTTGGATCGAGGATGTCGATGGTTGTAAGAGAACCTCGGGTGGGTGTTTTTACCTTGGGAGTGATCTTATCTCTTGGTTAAGCAAAAAGAAAAACTTCATAAATTTGTTAAAGGTGGAGGATAAGTATATTATCACCTGGAGTTGTTGGAAGATTATAGGATTTCACAAGGCATAATGATTATTTCTTATGATAATATGAGTGCGATCCACATATCACATAATTTGGTCCAACAATCTCGCACAAAGCGCATTAGGATACGTGATCATTTTATGCGTGATCTCATTGAGGAGAAGGTCATGTCCTGAGCATCGAATATCAATTAACCAATATTTTCATAAAACCTTTGGATGCACTTAGATTTGAGAATCTTAGTAAATCTTTAGGTATTTGCTCTGTTTGATTGATTTCAGGTACTTTATCTAATATAGGATATTTTCATGTTCATATCTTATTGTGGTATCAAAACATATCGCAATAGATGTTTTACGAACAACAATCACAATCAAGCAAGAAAGCAGATATTCACACACACAACACAACTATGTACGTGGTTCGACAACTTGCTTAGGTCCACAGAGAGGTCTACTATTTTATTAAGTATCTCTTAATATGCTCGGTTACATGCCCCTATGCCCCAGGCGAGGGGTTACAATTTATAGATGTATAATTTCAATTGTTCAAGTAATTCCACGATGCCCATGATGATCTATAAATCCCTTAAATATCTCCACGGTATTATAGGGGATTAACTTGGTTTTGGAGCGGCGTGGACTGAACATACCCGTAGCTTATTTCCATGATATGAGGTCGGGCAGCTCTTTAAATTTGTTGGGCCAGTTCGGTCGTTCTTGTGGGCTAAGAATAAAATTGGTCCCCACACTTATGTTCCTATTGCTAGATTTTATCATCATTATATTGAAATGTTTTCTATTAAATGGTTTGAAAAAATGGAAAATATTTTATTTTGAGAAAATTTTTGAAAAAGACAAAAAGATTTTTGTATTTTCGATTTCTCACCATACATGGATGAAAATTTACCCGACACTCCTTCCATTCACGGGACTTTTTCATATTGCTTTGAGACATGACTTTCTTTCATTAGTGTGCTTAATAAAGTTTGGATATCATTGCATTGATCATTGATAATTAGTCTCTAAATGTTAGACTCCTTGACACTTATTGCACACGTGCATGAACTTTTTGAACATTTTACTTACTTGTCATGTGTCAGATACGATGTTTTCATCTCAATTCTGCTTAATAATGAAGCAAATGTAAAAAGAGATAAGTTGTGCATGTAATAACCATGCCCTAATTTCTTTTCTCGAAAAATATTAGTAAATGTTAAGCAATGGAATGGGGCTACGAAAGAGAAAAATAATCTTTGCATTAGAAGCCACCATTTGCAAAAAGATCCTATAAAGATTAATGGCACATAAAAACAGAAGTTTCAATGTCGTTTAGTTTATATTCATTGATGCTTCGCTATATATGAGCATTATGATTTCTTCAAAATATTTTAGAGTAAATTCTAATATATGAGATATTTTGAGGGAGTTATAAAGTTGAAGATCAATGGGTTTACATAATGGTTTTCTTGAAAAACATTAAATAGTTCGGCATTATTGGTGTGATAATCATTAAAATTCATGGCATATTGTATAAGTCGAGTCAATTTCATTTAAGTTAAAAAATTTACACCTAAGGTAGAAATTGAGTTCTTTCTTTAAAAGTATCTCTTGACTTCGTACGTCTATGTTATGAATGTTTATGTTGATTTACCTATGGAAAATTTTAACACAAATACATTTCGTTTTCACGATTCGGATATTTTGTGTTACCATGATGACTATTTGTTTTTGTACCTATTTTATTCTTTTTACTTATAAAATTTTAAGAACTTCAAAAATAGTAGATGGGGAACATATGCCTTTTGAGATTATCATTACACATGCTTTATTGATTATCTTTGTGATGATATTTTGCTTCTTCATATGATGCTTGTTATTCATATTTAGATTTTACTCCTATTTTATTACGGACAACCAGGGGAAGAACAAATTAAGGGGGAATTTTATTTTTTTAAACTCGTATATGTCACAATATTTCTTTTATCTCATGTATATAGGTCAATTTGGCCTTAATAATGATTTATGGACTGCACAAGATGAAGATGTTTCAATTGAAGACTTATATAATAATACATTTTCGTTTCTTGATTTGGGAGGGTATTAATTGTATTAATCTTTAGGGGTCAATTTGACTTCGGTTTGTGTTTTGTACCGGAATAGCCAAAGGGGTAGATTGGTAACAAAAAGTTTTATAATTTCTCAATGTATTTTTGGGGGGCTTATCCCATTACATATACACTGCACCTATAAGACTACTTCCACGAACTTGAAGACAAAGTTGAAGACTTTTAGAAGATTGAAGAATCATTCATCTCAATAACATTTAGAAGAATTATGGTTGATTTGGTAAAGCCTTTATTTTTTCAGGGGATCACTTTTTAGGAGTTTGCATTTTCAAATGGTTTAAAATTTCTTTTAAGAAAAATTATTAGAAATTTTGACGCCTTGTTAGAACGAGTTAGCTATGTCATTCAGACGAGAATCTTGAGGTTTTTAGAACGAGGGTCCCACAATTGAACGAATCATTTTTTTTACCTTCACTAGAATATCGTTCGACAGGTCATTTGAAGATGGTTCGAATAAAAAGGGGGATGTCATTCGAACGAGGTACCAAGTATTTGAACGAGCATGCTAAAATTTATTTCTTAATTAGATATAATAAAAATCTTAAATGTTTATCCTTTTACAACCACCGTCCTTATAAATAGATATGATGGATTAAAGTCATTAAGAACTCTTTTTGAAAGCTTTTCACACCCTTTTTAAGTTCTATTTGTGATCAAACTCTTCGAATATTATTCCAAACCCTTTGAAAACTTAGAGATCACTTTATAAAATCAAGAAGAACCTTTCTAGTTCAAACATCCTTTTAGAGTTCATCTTTATTGCTGACTTGTGGAACCGAGGTTTCACTGTTGAAGAAGAAGAAGAAAGGTTGATCGGTGGATACTCAGGGGAGATCACTTCCTGTTGACTGTACTGGACTGGGCCGTATTTTGTAGAAGAAATTGAATACTTTGTGGGTTATATTTAGTCGGTCTAAGTTGTTTGTAAGTCTACTGTGTTTTCAATTACTCTATAATGCTGAATAAAGGATTTTTCCTTTTAGGATTTCTCCTTACTTCTTCAAGTATTTTCGTGCTTGGTTAGTTGTTTTCAAAATTGGATCATATCTTTGTATGCACACTAAATTAAATCAAAGACAAAATTTGGTAAAATTGAATTTGTGTGGGGTTGTCTTATATACGAGACATTCTGCATTCTCAAATTAAAATCAAGATCTAAATTGTTTTTACAATTTGCAATTAAATATAGTTCAATGTGCAATCAAACAAACACAGTCAAGAAATTAAAAATTAAACGAAATTGTATAACACCAATTATTTGAAGAAAAAGCTCAACCTATGGTTACCAAACCTCAGAGTGACCTAGTTTCTCATTAGATTTGAAAAGAATATTTTTATATAGCGCAAGAAGATAATTATCTATCATTCATTCACAATAAATTTCCTATGAACACTGAGACATTCCCATGTTCTAACAAGAAATCCATGAGGATGTGTATTTATTACACAAATGGTCAACCTAAAATAAACCTAGAGGGGGTGAATTGGTTTGATTGCATAACATGGCCATTTTTTGCATTTAAATTTTTTTCTTGCTAATAAAATTATCCAAACACATGATTCGACTAAGTGATATGAAAAATGTCTTGAATTAATCACACAAAAAGTTAATTAGGTAAATCTAAAAAAAATAACTAGATTTAAACACATAATTTAAATTTTAAGCCATTACACTAGATCTAAGTATGATCTAAGTGTAGTCTGTGCTCAAAAGTACGCAATTTAACAAATAACAATCACAACCATCTACAAGATAAATTTTATGAGGAACCCCACCAAGGGGTAAAAAACCTCGACGCCCACCAATTTATATTTCTACTTGAAAAGAGTTTTTACACAAGTCAAAAAGGTACCTATCATAAAAACACTCAAGTATTGTAACCTATGGACCTTGAACTTTCCCCCATAGATGAATATAAATCCACACCGGTATCCATGGTGCAAATGATAAATGCCAATCTTCTCCTTGAAACAAAACCACGCCTTAATGCCTCCAATGAATCAAGGCCCCTCCAATTTTAAATCTAGGAGTAGTAGATCTTGAAATTCAAAATGTAGTTGATTAAATTGTATAGGCTAATGAAGATATGAAATGAAATACTCATACTTCACTCACAAAAATCAAATATCAAGAAATTTATCTAAATTTGAATAGTTTACGAGGGAGCATGCGAATTTTAAGAACTAAAGAAGCAAGGATAGCTCTCACCCTTAAAAATAAACTCATAAATATTTTCAATTATGAGATTTCCCATATAATCAAATGAGAGGGAAAATGAACTATTTATAGGAAATTTTCAAAATTCATCTCCACCGTATACACATTTGACTTTTGTTGTGCGCACAATGTCATGCAATCCTGAAATCATAGCTCAATCGTGCGTCTAGGGAAAAATAGAACCATGAAAATGAGCTAAAATATGGCCATGAAAATTGTTAAAGGTCAAAAACATGTAAGATTTTAACTTCGCACTCCAAAAATGGCTTTCACAATACTCTGAGTAAAAGAATCACTTATACATCTAATTTTAAAACACACGTTTTGAAAAATAATGTGCACATGTGTGTATCCATATGTCAATTCACAAAACAACCCAAAAGGATATAATCTCTAAAGGGTAAGGCAACAAAATTCTTATGACTATTGAGTAGCTTACATGATCTTTAACCTAAAAAGTCCATCGAAACAAATGAACACACCTCACCCAACGTATCAAGTTTATATGACTTGAATGACACAATGACTCAAATATTTTGTCCTGGAATGTATCCAACTTTCATACAACTTATACAATATGAAATTTTACATTTCTAATCTCCCCATTTGGCTATTTTGTGGCAAAACCCCCAAAACCCAAAATACTCTATATTACTCCTACCAAACCAACTCCACATTGGTCATATAATGAGAGTAGTAGGAAGTAATGCACATATGAGTCCAAAAGATATATAACACGTCAAAGTCAAGTTTGAAATTATGGGTAAAAGTTATAATCAACGTAGATAAAATTAAAAACATGTGAAACAACAAATAGATTCACGCAGGCAAGCATGCATAATAAGAAGATCTCCCTACTTGGGAATCGTCTGAAAGATCAAACTTATATAGATGATATAAATAATGTAAACATGTGAAGCATAATAAAATCATCAAATAGTATATCTACCCCAAAACAACATTTTCCCTTATGGTTCAACTCCCCCTATAATAAATATTTCTCCCCTTTTTTGACAGGATAAGTAATATACAAAAAATGTAACTTCAAAAATGAGATCAATATTAGTGATGGATATAACAATATGAGCATAAGAACATGGCTAAAACAATCAATAAAACCATTAAATGTATCCCCCTTTTTTTCTTATGTTTGCTTTAGGTGAAAACAAATTTTCCCGAAACAAACTTTTTCCAATTTTAATATGCACCAATTTTGTGAATCAGTTTTACTTAACCCAATTTTATCTTGTTAATCTAGCATAATTAAGCAAGTAAAATAAATCAAGTCCACAAAACACACAACGCCGATGTACGAGGAAACCACTAGGGAAAAGAACCTCAGATAGCCCAAGCCAGATAATTACTATGATACGGTTTGACAAAGTACAGACACTAAACTTACTCAACAACTCGATAACCCACAAGCATTAATGCTCTTCTATGCTTAAATTGCTCCTCCACAGTTCAACGCATAAATCCTTTCCCGCCAGGTCCACAACATAAGCGTCCACGTGCGCCTCGGCATCCATCGAACAGCTAGGGTAATCGCCTATGATTCGGAACACTGAGTCCACCTCTTTTCCATTGCAAAACTCGACGAAACAAGGTTTAAAGAGATGAACAAACTCCAGATGGTGCTAAACCAAGATCTCTATAGCGCATATGTGTATGAAATATCGGATCTTGAAACAAAAAAGGATGTTTTTTACTTGAAAAACCTTTGTAAACAAGTGCAGAAAAACGTATCTGTTATATACTGTAATTTTGGTTCTGCACCCCCCAAAATTTTGAGAAAAAATGCCTTAAATAGGAAAACCTTAAGTCGACAGGTCATTAAAATAATATATCTATGTCGTTTGAAACACTTGGACATGTTATTTGAACGACTTGTCCATGTCATTTGAACGACATTGAGATGTCATTTGAATAACTATTAAAGTCGTTTGATCCTTTGAAACAAGAGGAAAAGATCTACAAGACTCTAAATAATGTTTATCTCAGAAAAAACAAAGTTAAGACAGTTTAAAATCATTTATAAACAAAATAACATATATAAAACATTTTTTGAGTCACATAAACATTATGCGTTCATACCTGAGAGTATCTCGAAATGCAATATGATATGAAGACATGAAACGTGCACCAATAAACACGACATGATCTATCTTTGAAGCTTGGTCCCTACGTCTTTAAAACAACGCGTTATAGTCTATGTGGGAATCGTGAGAATTAAAAATCTATATGTGACTCAAACAAGTTTTGTCCGAAATTAAGTCAATTACAATATGACACACTTGGAAATTTGTCCTTACAAATCTCCCCCTTTGACTGTTTTGGGACAAGACCAAAACACTGAAATGCCTAAGACAGGTAATCAAGCCGAATGACCTAAATCCCATCCCATAAACCCAAAACAAATACAGGACACAATCTAGTAAGCAAATATCGGATCGGCAACATAAACTTGTCTTCATGTGATGTAGTCACAAAAACTCCAAACTCTGAATAATCACTACACACACGAAACAACAAATTCCATGTGAAGTATGAAAGTACAAATCATATAAAATATTATATAACCAATTTGTAAAAAAAACATATGATACCAACTGTATACATAAATAATATAGCTCAAATCAAGGATATCAATATGTAAGCACTATGATCAAAACATGATAAACAAATGTGCTCGTCAAACAAAACTCCATCTACATCACATACCATATCTCCCCCTTTTGTCTCGAATAGACAACCAGAGAAAAAGATAAATACAAATCTAGAATGAGAATAATCAATGAAGCATATCTAGATAAACATTGATAGCCAGCTAATAATAATCATAATATACTAAATTGTATCTAGCAAACAGTCACAAAAATAAAATCATCAATATCAAGAATAATGTGACTAACCAAACAACGCAGTGTGTGAATTAATCATGAATAAATACTATCAACTGCATATAAACTGACCAAATGTACCAAAATAGTGTAATATCATCACATATACGAAGTAGGTACAAAAATAGAACAAAATACTCAAAAGGTCAACTATGGTCAATTCAGGTCGTTCGAACGATAAAGCACAGTCGTTAGAAGGAGATAAGATCTCGTTCGATCTATGCAAGAAATGACCCAAAATAGTGTGTGGTCGCACAAAGCATCAATATAACGACCCTAAAAATGACCATACCTGACCCTTTTAACACCTCGCAAGATAGGTCGTTTGATCCAGTCTTCGAATGACATGAATATGTCGTATGAACGACGTCCAAAATTCATTTGATAAACTTCAAAAAACTTGAATTCCGGCTCTAAAAATATGCAGGATTTGCCCAATTAAAAAATATCTGAAAAATAGCGACTGGAAATTAGAAACAGTGGCAAAACATATTTAAAAACTGAAAAAATGAGTTTCATGCTAACATAGTATCAATGTGCTCAAATATGGATATGGAATGAATGGGTATGAACTACAACACATGAATCACAGTTTGCACACATCGAAATGATCAAGCGTCCCTAATTAATACTTAAAAGTCATAAAACTAAGTTTTAGCCATATGTGACAATTAATATTTTTAGCTAAATAAACTAAACGAGCAGCATGCACACAAATCCGGATTTTTTTACGATTCAATAAATAATAGCGTCATGACACAACTTTTCAACATTAGGATTCGTGGTGCAAACCCGTTGTATTTCTCCATCCAAACATCCTCATATATTCATATTTTCTTTTTCTAGCTCTTTTGAGGTTTCTACTTTTCTCACCTTAGAGAAATCTTACTGGCCCCATTTTTGTCATATGTTTCTTTTTATTGCCTTAATTTTTTCTCGGTCTCTTTTAAACGGTGGCTTTCACGATGAGATTATTGTTCTCTCGCAGCCCTTTTTCGTGAACACTCATCATTTTTTTAATATAAGCAATATATGTCCTCACGATAAACGATTCTTACATGCACACCTCCTCCTAAGTCTAACTACGCATAGATGACAAAATTAAGAGAAGAACTTCTCACCAAACTCAAATGTGCAAGAGAATTCAAACATTCATATAAACTCGTGCATCTGTGTGTAGTGGCATATATACAAAGTCGAATCCAAATGCACATCAACTTCGAAACACCCCCATTAATCAATGGTTAAGATCATTCTAAGCACCTATAATTATGACCGAATGTCCTAGCCACGTGGATAAATGAAATTGTGGGGGTACAAGCACACTAATATGCCATATCAAACATGAAAACTCATGACACAAAAATAAATCGAATATCTTTTTGTGTTTATCAAAAAAAAATATGACTCAAAAATAAAATCTATTTGTATTTTCAAAAAATTTATGAAACCAAATATCTTTTTGTATTTTTTCAATAACACTCAAATAAATGAAAAATATAACATAAAGAGCTACACATGTCATAACACTAGCAAGATATATCTCATGAAGAAAAGACTAGCGTATGACAAACATAGCTAACATAATCATCCATTAGATTTAGCATGAGAAGAATCTTGTGCAACCAAACGAGAGTTATGACGTTTAATTCTTAAAGCCTCTAAATCTGATTTCCTAGCCTATGTAGGTGTGAAATGACGCATGGGGGTTTTGGGAACCGAAATGACTTTATTCTCAAACTTCCTAGGTGCATACTAAGGTCATAATAATAACACCTAAGGTGACCCTTCCTACTGCACTGAGTGCAAGTTTAAATAGGGCGAGGAATGTGACCCAAATGTGGACCTCTCCTAACGATCCTAGTTGGCTCTCTCAGACGATTGGTATTGGATTTGGGAATGGAATAAATATGGTCATCGAAGCCAATAGCATGTTTATCATCCTTGATTTGGACAGTGCCTAAAATCCTATCCAACTTTTTTGACCTTGCCTCCAAATCAAACTTCACCTGACTCCAGTCTCTCAATCTCTCCTCAAGCTCACTGATGCTAGACGCAAGTAAATTCATAGACTCCTCAAACTCTAGGATCTCTTTCTTTAAAGCCTTCATAAAACCACGAAGGTTATCTCTCTCACCCTCAAGGTATTCTAGTTTATCCTGAAGAGTCTTATCTTGTGCCCTAAGATCCTTAATCAAGGCATCATTATTTTCTACGGCAAGCTCTTTCAACTTAGCTTGCAACTTCAAGTTTTCCTTTTTCACCTTTACAGCTTCCTCATGAAAATAATTAAGGTCAACTTTGCAACTCTTCCACATTTATCTCATCTCCTCACTAGTTTCACCCTCACTCAGTTGGCATTCACACAAAACAGCCTCGAAAGTGTCATTCACATAAGTATCTTCATGAGAAGATTTATTATCGTCACTCACATGGCATACCACAAATGCTACAAATATGCGCTCAATGGGGGGACTCTCTCCCTCTTTTTGTTCACTATCACTTAAGGTGTCATTATATGCAATCGATTTCTTACCCTCCTTCTTAAGTCTAGTGGGACACTCCGTTACCTTGTAGCCATAACCCACTCAACCAAAACACCTATTCGACTCATCCCTCTTATTAATCTCACTTCAATTCTTAGTGTAAGGGTAAAATTTCCAACTGAGTTAATTTGTATGTAATTGACTTATTTTCAAAACAAAACTTGTTTAAATCATAGATAGAATTTTATATTGTCATGATTCCCACATAGTCTATGACGTGTTGTGTTTGAAGATGTAGCGACCGAGCTTCAAAGATATATCATGATGTGTTTATTGGTGCACGTTTCACGTCTTCATATTCCGAGATACTCTTAGGTATGAACGCATAATGTTTATAGGACTCAAAAAATGCTTTATGGATGATATTTTGTTTATAAATGATTTTAAAAAGTCAAAAAGGTTTATATTCTGAGATAAGTATTGTTTAAAGTCATGTGAATTCTCTTTTTGTGCTTAGAGACTTCAAACGACATAAACAGTCATTCAAACATCATCTCATTGTCGTTCAAATGACATGGATAAGTCGTTCCAACGATAAGGCCAAGTCGTTCAAACGACATAGTGATCTCGTTCTAACGAGATGCCAACTTAACTTTTTTATTTAAGGCGTTTTTCTCTCATAATTTTGGAGTGTGCAAAACCAAAATGCAATTTACAACAGTTACATTTTTCTGCATAAGTTTTCTAAGGATTTCAAAGATAAAACTATCCTTATAGTTTTCAATATTCGAGATTGCATACACATATGCTATAGAGAACTTGTTTGCACCATTAGTTTGCTCATCCAAATTGAACAAGTTGGTTCATTGGAGTTTTGGGGTGGAGAATGGTGAAGACCATGTTATGAATCATAGACGGTTGTCAAAGCTGCATCAGTAGACACCGAGGCACTCATAGATGCGTGTGTTATGGACGAGTATCGTAAAAGTATTTTTGTGTGGGCACTGTGGAGGAGAGGTTAAAGAGAATAAGAGCGTCAAGGCTTATGGGGATGGGGTCGTTGTGTAAGTTTATTTGTATTCCTATGTAAAATCGTATCATAGTGATTGTCTGGCTTGGGTCATCTGAGGTTTTTTTCCCTTAGTGATCTCCTCGTACATTCAGCATTATGAACTTTACTTTATTTTACTTGCTTTAATCACTTAGATGCATGTTTAGGATTAAATAAGATAAAATTAGGTTTAACTCAAATTGATTCACAAACTTGGTGCGTATTAAAATTTGGAAAAGGTTTTTGAAAGAAAAAATATTTTGTCAGCTTAAAGCACACTTTGAAAAGGGGGCTTACAAATTGGTATCAGAGTTATAGACATTTTTTGTGTTAATACCTTGTGCTTTTAAGGATGAATTTTGGAAATTATTATAGTTTTAGAACTCCTATTTTTTATGGCACAAATTATGCTTATTGAAAAATACGAATGAGAAGTGCTTTAAAATTAAGTGATGAGCGTGTTTGGTTAGAGCTTGAAAAAGGTTGGACACCACCGGTCACACGAGAGGAAGAGGTCACTAGTTTAAAACATATTGAGTCATGGACCGAAGTCGAACATATACTTGCACTTTATAATTCTAAAGGTCTTCCTGTTATTTCCTCACATGTCATACCGAAAGAGTATAATCAAATCATGACATGTGAAACCTTAAAAGAGGCTTAGGATACTCTTTCACTTACTCATGAGGGCATTAGCATGGTTAGGGCGTCTAAACTCTAAAACCTCATTACTCAATTTTAAACGATTAATATGTTAGAGAGTGAGTTAATTAATGATTTTTACTCTAGATTGACCAACATTATCAATTCGTCCTTTAACTTGGGGGAGAAAATACCCGACAATCGAGTAATAAAGAAAATCTTAAGGTCATTACCTAGCAAATTTAAACCCAAAGTGATCGATTTAAACTCCTTGGGTATGCTTGAATCAACGAAACTAGAAGATCTTGTAGGTGACTTAAAAACTTATGAGCTTGACATGTTTACCTCCAAGAAAGTGATAAAGAAAGAAAAGGGCATCACTTTGAAAGCCTAGAAGGAAGAAACTAATGTTTCGGATGATGATTTTGACTCCAATTTTGAGGTTGTATCCTTGTTGGCAAAGAAGTTCAAAAAGTTTCTTAAATTCTAAAAGCAATCGAAAGATGCCAAAAGACTTGAGAAATCTCAGAACAAAAAGGCGGATCAAGTCCTAAAGAATAAAAGTGAGAATGTTAAGAAGGATGAGTCGAGTAGGCCTTTTCGTTGTGAGTATTAGGGTTATAAGGTAGCAGAGTGACCCAATAGACTTAAGAAGGAGGGAAAGATATCGATAACATATAATGACACCTTAAGCGATAGTGAACCGAAAGAGGGAGTTCCCCCGTTGAGCGTAACTTTGTAGCGTTCATGGCATGTCATGTGAGTGACGATGATAAATCTTCTCATGAATATTCTCATGTGAATGACACTTCCGAGGTCGTTGAGTGTGATTCCCAAGTCAGTGCGGGTGAAGCTAATGAGGAAGAGGAGATAGGTGTGGGAGAGTTACAAGTTGCCTTTAATGATTTGTATAAGGAAGCAGTAAAGGTGAAAAAGTAAACTTAAAGTTGCAAGATAAGATGAATGAGCGTGCTGTAGAAAATAATGATGCTTTGATTGAGGATCTTAGGGAATGAGAGAAAACTCTTAAAGAGAAACTAGAATACGTTGAGGGTGAGATAGATAGTCTTCGTGGTTTGATGGTTGCTTTGAAGAAAGAAATTTTAGAGTTTGATGAGTCTAGGCATTTGCTTGAGTCTAGGATTAGTGAGCTTGAGGTGGGATTAAGGGACTCAAGTAAGGTGAAGTTTGATTTGGAGGCAAGGTCGGAAAAGTTGGATAGGATTTTAGGTACTGTCCAAATCAAGGAAGATAGGTGTGGTATAGGTTACGATGATCGTGTTGCTCCCATTCCAAAATCATATACGAATCGTATGAGAGAACAAACTAGGAACGTTAGTAGAGGTCCACATTTAGGTCACAATCCTCATCGTGTTTTCACTTGCACGTATTGTTGTAGGAAGGGTCACCTTAGGCATTATTGTTATAACCTTAAGATTACTCCTAGGAAGTTTAGGAATAAAGTCGTTTCGGTTCCAAAAACCCCCATGCATCATTACACACCTACTTGGGTTAGGAAATCAGACTTAGAGCCTTTAGGAATTAGACTTCATGGTTCTTGTTTGGTTGCACTTGATTCCTCCCATGATAGATCTAAAGGATAATTTTGTTTCCATATTTGTCATATGCTTGTGTTTTCTTCATGATTCATATCTTACTAGTGTTACGACATGTGTATCTCATTGTATTATATTTTTCATTTATTTGAGTCTATTGAAAAATACAAAAAGATTTTGTTTTGATAACATTTTTAAAAATACAAAAAGATTTTTAGTTTTATAAATTTTTTAGAAAACACAAAAAGATTTTATTTTTGAGTCAAAAGTATTTTTTGGAAAAACACGAAAAGATTTTTGATTTATTTTTGTGTCATGAGTTTTCATGTTTGATGTGGCATACTGGTGTGCTTGGACCCACTAGCATTTCATTATCCCTATGGCTAGGACATTTAGTCATAATTGTTGATGCATTGAATGATTTTAACCATTGTCAAAACAAGGTTGTTTCGAAGTTAATTTGCATTTGGATTAGACTATGTATATATGCCATCATTTCGCACATGCATGAGTTTATATGAATCTTTGACATCTCATGTATATTTGAGTTTGGTGAGACGTTCTCCTCTTAATTTTGTCATTTGTGCATACTAAGACTTGGGAGGAGGTGTGCATGTAAGAACCGTTTGCCATGAGGATTAATATTGCTTATATTGAAAAACTTATTAGTTTTCACGGGAAAGGGCTATAAGAGTACAATTAAGTCATAGTGAAAGCCGCCATTTAAAAGAGCACGAGAAAAAATTAAGGCAATAAAAAGAATCATATGCCAAAAATAGGGCCAATAGGATTTCTCTAAGGTGAGAAAAATAAAAACCTCAAAAGAGAATGAAAAAGAGAAATATGAATATATTGAGGGTGTTTAGATGGAAAAATAAAAAGGTTTGTACCACGAATCCTAATGTTGAAAAATCGAATCATGGCGCTATTGTTTGTAGAATCGTCAAAATTATGGACATCTGTGCATGTTGTTTATTTAGTTCATTAAGCTCAATATATTGATTGTAACATATGGCTAAAACTAAGTTTGATGACATTTAGCTATCAATTAGAGCTTCTTGATCGCTTCGATGTGTTCCAGTTGTGATTCATTTGTTGTAATTCACACCCATTCATTCCATATCCATGTTTGAGCGCAATGATACTATGTTAGCGTGAAACTCAAATTATTTGTACTTGTTTTATTTTGCGTTTTGAGTCTATTTTGCTACTGTTTCGTATCTCCGGTACCTATTTTCATGAATTTTTTTCACTGGACAAAACTTTGCAATTTTTAGTGCTGGAATACATAAGTTTTAGTAGTCGTTCAAACGAACGTCGTTCGAAGAATGGTTCAAACGATACGAGTTTTGAGGCGATAATTGTGTGAAGGATTGTCGCTATACGGGTTGTTTTTAGGGTCGTTAGATAGGTTCTTCGAACAACCTTACTGTTTTAGGTCATTTTTTACCTCGATCAAACGACATGCATATGTCGTTCGAACGACATGGCATAGTCGTTCGAACGACCCTATCTGGATTTTTTAGCCTTGTTCTGTTTTAGTACCTGCTTCGTATATGTGATGATTTCATTATGTTTTGGTACTTTTGGGTTCATTTGGAAGGTTTACATGTAGTCAATGCTGTTTGGATTTGTTTAGTCACATCTTTACTTAGATTTGATGATTCATTCTTTATGACTGATTGCTAGCAACGATTTGGTATCGTCTGATTATTATTAGCCGGTTATCCATGTTTATCTAGATATGCTTCATTGATTATTTCATTCTATATATTTGGTAGTTTGTTTATCTTTTTCTCTGGTTGTCTATTCGAGATAAAAAGGGGGAGAGATATATCTGATGTAGGAGGAGTTTGTTTGATGAGAACATATGTTCTTTTTACATTGAAAATTGGTGTAATGTTTTCGATTATATGTATGTTTTCAATTTGGTACCATGTTGTCTTGTACAAATTGGTATCATGATTTACTCACATGTCTAACAAATTGTTTGATTTGCATATTGGTATTTTCTATATCATCTGTTCCTCCATACTTCAATGGGTATTTGTTTGTTTCATGTGTGTAGGTATTCTTCACTGAGTCGAGATTTTAAGACTACATCACTTTCAGACAGCTCATGCTTGTCAAACCTGCATATACTAGTCCTTGTCCTGTAATTTTTTTAATTTTGGGTTTTATGGGATGGGATTTAGGTGTCATATGACTTTACGGCCGGGCTTAGGCATTTCACTATTTGAGTTTTATCCTGGAATAGTCAAAGGGGGAGATTTGTGAGGGCAAAATTTCCAATTGAGTTAATTGTATGTAATTGACTTATTTTCGAAACAAAACTTGTTTGAGTCATAGATAGATTATTATATTGTTACGATTCCCACACAGTCTATGAGGTGTTGTGTTGGAAGACGTAGCGTCCAAGCTTCAAAGATATATCATGCCGTGTTTATTGGTGCACGTTTCACGTCTTCATATTGCATTTCGAGATACTATCACGTATGAATGCTTAATGTTTATGGGACTCGAAAAATGTTTTAAGGATGATATTTTGTTTATAAATGATTTTAAAATGTCAAAAGGTCTTTAAAAGGATTTATCTTTGTTTATTCTGAGATAAGTATTGTTTAGAGTTGTGTGAATTCTCTCCTTGTGTTTAGAGACTTCAAAAGACATAAATAGTCGTTCAAACGACATCTCACTGTCGTTCAAACGACATGCATAAGTCATTCAAACAACAAGGGCAAGTCGTTCAAACGACATATTGATCTCGTTCTAATAAGCTGTCGAATTAACTTTTTTATTTAAGGCATTTTTCTCTCAGAATTTCGGAGTGTGCAAAACCAAAATACAGTTTACAACAGTTACGTTTTTCTGCATAAGTTTTCGAAGGATTTCAAAAATAAAACCATACTTATAGTTTTCAAGATTTCATACACATATGCTATAGAGATCTTATTTCCACCATTAGTTTGTTCATCCATATTTAACAAGTTAGTTCGTTGGAGTTTTACAGTGAAAAAATGATGAAGGTCGTGTTCCGAATCGAAGACGGTTGTCCAAGCTGCATTGGTGGACACCGAGATACTCGTGGACGCCTGTGTTATGGATGAATATCGTAGAAGTATTTTTACATGGGCACTGTGTAAGAGAGGTTAAATAGAAAAAGAGTGTCAAGTCTTTTGGGGATCGAGTCCTTTTGTAAGTTTGTTTGTCTTCCTTTGTAAAATCGTATCATAGCGACCTTAAGCTTTTCTTTATGACTCGGTTGTCAGGTATTTTCTCTACCAAGTTAATTAAAGAGTTGACAATGTGGGAAAATCTAGTGTAAAACTCATTAAACGTCTCACTCTCTAACATTATAATCCTCTCAAATTGGGTTGTGAGGTTTTGAACTTTAGACACCCTAACTGTGTTAGTTCCCTCGTGGGTGAGGTCAAGAACATCTTAAGCCTCTTTTGACGTCTCACACATCATAATACGATTATACTCTTCCCGGGTGACAGATGAGGAAATAACATTGAACCTTTAGAATTATAAAGTTCAAGTCTATGTTCGACTTCGGTCCATGACTCAATAGGTTTTAAACGAGTGGCCTCTCCATCTCTCGTAATCTGTGGTGACCACTCTTTTTCTACCGCTAACCAAACAGGCTCATCAATATCCTTAAGTGCACTTTTCATTCGCATTTTCTAATAATCATTATTAGTGCCATCAAAAACAGGAGTTCAAAAAGCGTTAAAATTTTCTAAATTCATACCTACAAGCACACGGGATCACACACAATAAAAAAATGTTTCTAGCTCAGATACCAATTTGTAAGCCCTTTTTTCTTATGTGTGTTTTAGGTGAAACGAATTTTCCAAGAACAAACTTTTCCTAATTTTAATATTAATAAATTTTACTTAACCCAATTTTATCTTGTTAATCCTATATGTGCATCTAGTGTGATTAAGCAAGTAAATAAATCAGGTCCACAAAACACACAACGCTGATGTACGAGGAAATCACTAAGGGAAAAAACCTCCGACAGCCCAAGCCAGACAATCACTATGATATGATTTTACAAAGTACAGACATTAAACTTACTCAACGGCTTGATACCCAACTAGCCTTGACGCTCTTCTATACTTTAACCCCTCCTCAACAGTGCAACGCAAAAATCCTTACATGCCAGGTCCACAACACACGCATCCATGTGCGCCTCAGTATTCATCGAATAGCTTTGGAAACCGCCTATAATTCATAACACGACGTCCACCGCTTCTTCACCACAAAACTCGACGAAACAATGTTCAAAGAGATGAACAAACTCCAGATGGTGCTAAAACAAGATCTCTATAGCATATGTGTATGAAAGATCGTATATTGAAACACAAAAGATGTTTTTTACTTAAAAAACTTGATAAACAAGTGCAGAAAAACATATATGTTATGTTATGTAATTATGGTTCTGCACCTCCCGAAATTCTGAGAAAAAATGCCTTTAATAAAAAAACTAAGTCGACGGGTTGCTAGAACGATATCTCTAGGTCGTTTGAACTAATTTTCTATGTCATTTGAATGACGTTGAGATGTCGTTTGAATGACTATTAAAGTCGTTTGGTCCTTCAAAATAAGAGGAAAAGATCTACATGACTCTAAACAATGTTTATCTCAGAAAAAACAAAGTTAAAACAGTTTAAAATCATTTTTAAATAATATAACATCCGTAAAACACTTTTTGATTCCCATAAACATTATGCGTTCATATCTGAGAGTATCTCAGAATGCAATATGATATGAAGACTTGAAATGTGCATTAATAACACGGCATGATCTATCTTTGAATCTTGGTCGATACGTCTTCAAAAGAACACATCGTAGACTATGTGGGTATCGTAACAAGTAAAAATGTATCTATGACTCAAACAATTTTTGTTCGGAATTAAGTCAATTACAAATTGACACACTTAGAAATTTGTCCTCACAAATCTCCCCCATTGACTATTCCAGGACAAAACCAAAACAGTGAAAGGCCTAAGCCGGACCGTCAAGCCGAATGACCTAAATCCCGTCCCATAAACCCAAAAAAAATACAAGACACGATCTAGTAAACAAATGTCGGACCGGTAGCATAAACTTGTCCTCACGTGATGTAGTCACAAAACCTCCAATCTCAAAATAATCACCACACACACGAAACAGCAAATTCAATATGAAGTAAGCAGGTACAAATGAAATAAAACATTATAATACCAATTTGTAAAACAAATCATTTGTTAAACATGTGAGCAAAATAAATTATACCAACTGTATACATAAATAATATAGCCCAAATCAATGTTATCAATATTTAAACAACAAAAATCCCCCCTGCATCACCTACAATCTCTCCCCCTTTTTGTCTCAAATAGACAACTAGAGAAAAAGATAAATACAAATCTAGAATGAGAATAATCGATGAAGCATATCTAGATAAACATGGATAGCTAGCTAATAATAATCACAATATACCAAATCGTAGCTAGAAAATAGTCACAAACATAAAATCATCAATATCAAGCATGATGTGACTAAACCAACTATGTAGTGTATGAATTAAGCATGAATAAATACTATCAACTTCATATAAACTGACCAAATGTACCAAAATAGTGTAATATCATCACGTATACAAAGTAGGTACAAAAACATAACAAAGACTCAAAAGGTCAACTCTGGTCAATTCAAGTCGTTTGAACGATAATGCACAGTCATTTGAACGAGATAAGATCTCGTTCAATCTATGCAAGAAATTACCCAAAATAGTGTGTAGTTGCACAAAGCATCTATCTAACGGCCCTAAAAATGACCATACCTGACACTTTTAACACCTCACGAGATGGGTCGTTTGATCGAGTCTTCGAACGACATGGATATGTTGTTTGAACGACGTCCAGAAGTCATTTGAATGACTTCAAAAAAACTTGTATTCCAACTCTAAAAATATGCAGGATTTTCCCAGTGAAAAATATTTCAGAAAGCAGCAACTAAAAATACGAAACAATAGCAAAACAGACTCAAAACTGAAAAAATGAGTTTCATGATAACATAGTATCAATGTGCTCAAACATGGATATGGAATGAATGGGAGTGACACATCAAAACGATCAAGAATCTCTAATTGATAACCAAATGTTATCAAACTAAGTTTTAGCCTTATGTGACAATTAATATATTGATCTAAATGAACTAAACGAATAACATGCACACAAATCCAAAAAAAATTATGATCCAACAAACAATAGAGTCATGACACGATTTTTTAACATTAATATTCGTGGTGCAGACCCGTTGTATTTTTCCATCTATATACCCTGATATATTCATATTTTTTTTTTCTAGCTCATTAAAGGTTTCTACTTTTCTCACCTTAGAGAAGTCCTACTAGCCCCATTTTTGGCATATGTTTCTTTTTATTGACTTAATATTTTAAAGGTCTGTTATAAATGGTGGCTTTCATGACGAGATTATTGTTCTCTCGCAGGCCTTTCCCGTGAACACTCATCATTTTTTCAATATAAGCAATATCTATCCTCACGGTAAACGGTTCTCACATGCACACCTCCTCCTAAGTCTAATTACGTATAGATGACGAAATTGAGGGGAGAACTTCTCACCAAACTCAAATGTGCAAGAGAAGTAAAACATTCGTATAAACTCGTGCATGTGTGTGCGATGGCATAAACAAAGTCGAATCCAAATGCACATCAACTTCGAAATATCCCCATTAATCATTGGTTAAGATCATTCTAAGCATCTATAATTATGACCAAATGTCCTAGCCACATGGATAAATGAAATGATGGGGGTCCAAGCACACCAATTTTCCATATCAAACAAGAAAACTTATTACACAAAAATAAATCGAAAATCTTTTTGTGTTTATCAAAAAAGATTTATGACTCAAAAATAAAATCTATTTGTATTTTCAAAAAATTTATGAAACCAAAAATCTTTTTTATATTTTTTCATTAAGACTCAAATAAATGAAAAATATAATATAAAGAGATACACATGTCATAACACTAGCAAGATATATCTCATGAAGAAAAGACTAATGTATGACAAACATAGCTAACACAATCATCCGTTAGATTTAGCATGAGAAGAATCATGTGCAACCAAACGAGAGTTGAAAAGTTTAATTCCTGAAGCCTTTAGATTCAATTTCACAACCCAAGTAGGTGTTAAACGACGCATGGGGATTTGGTAACCAAAACGAATTTATTCCTATACTTCTGGGAGCATTTTAAGTTCATAACAATAACGCCTAAGTGACCCTTCCTATCACAATGAGTGCAAGTGTAAACACAACGAGGAATGTGACCTAAATGTGGACCTCTCCTAACTTTCCTAGTTGGCTCTCTCAAATGATTGGTATTGGCTTTAGTAATGGGAGAAATAAGATCATCGAAGACTGTACCACACTTATCATCCTTGATTTGGACGGTGCCTAAAATCCTATCTAACTTTTTCGACCCTTCCTCCAAATCAAACTTCACCTTATTCGAGTCTCTCAATCTCTCCTCAAGCTCACTAATCCTAGACGCAAACAAACGCATAGACTCCTCAAACTCTAGAATCTCTTTCTTCAAAGCCTCCGTCAAACCACGAAGGCTATCTCTCTCGCCCTCAACTTATTCTAGTTTCTCTCGAAGAGTCTTCTCCCGTGCCCAAAGATCCTTAATCAATGTATCATTATTTTCAACGGCAAGCTCTTCCAACTTAGCTTGCAACTTTAAGTTTTCCTTTTGAGAACGCGATATACCCCCCAATTTTAGAATATTTAAATAAGAATTTCAATTTCCTTTTAAAGATGCGGAAGCGAGATGGTTCAATTAAACAAACACAAACAACATATTTTAATTTCTTTTAAATTAAAATTATACTTAAATACAAAGTGACACTAAATTAAACAACAAATTAATTTTCACTTAAACAACTTAATTCAATCCAAGTCCCAAAAAGTTTGCCTAACAAATAATTAATTAATTTTTGCAAATTAGGCCAAACCAAATTTTATCCAATAAAATTAATGACTTGAATTAAATTAATTAAGCATTACCCAAATTAATTTTGCACCAAATTAAGCAAGTAGAGACTTAAACCAAATTTATCTTTTTACCTAAGCATGCATCTAATGTGAATTTTGCAAAAGATATAATAAACAAATAAATCACTACGCCGAGATGTACGAGGAAAAACCCACAACGAAAAAAAACCTCGGACGGACCTAGCCTCAAATCCACTAAGTATGGTTTTATAAGTACAAGACAGTAATACTTACAACATTCGACTTGACTCGGTCCAAGCCCCGACGCTTCTTCTTGTAACCACCTCTGCCTAGAGAATAACCACGGAGCTCCACCGCTGTCTCGGAATCCACCGATCGGACTTTTCTCGGACACCGCCACCCAAACAAGGAGCCTTTCTCCAAGTGGGTATCTCAAAGAAAAACGAACTTCTTCTTTGTCGGATGTAGAAGTAAACCCAAACACTCTTCCAATGGTAGAGATAAACGTGGTGCCAAAACTCCAAGCAAAGTATATATATTAGGAAACTTGGATAAACTAAACAAATGGGTGAAACAAAAGTGTTTTTGGAATTTTCTTAAAAAGCAAACACTTAAAACTTGAACTCTTTCTTTTTGGAATTTTCGCTCTCAAACTCTCTCATGGAGATTGTAGTATGTGAAAAAGTTGCTTATAAAAGGTTGGTTCCCGCACTTAATAATTTTGCTAAAAATTAGTGGGGAAAAGAAGTGGGAAAAGTGGGAAAACCGTCAAAAACTGTCAAAATACCTGTTCCCGCCAAATCTCGTTCGAACGACTTTACTAACGATGTTCTAGATGTGAAAAAGGAATATCGTCAGAAGTCTCGTTCGAACGACCTGGAAATCTCGTTCGAACGAGATGCCATTTCGTTCAAACGACACGGCAATCTCGTTCGAACGAGATTCCATATGGTTCGAACGACGTGTTAGAAAAATAAAATATTATTTTTAAGCCCAAAACTTTTTATGAAAGGTTCTAAAAAATATTTTCTGAGTAAAACAAAGTCGTTAAAATATTTTATAAAAACTTTATAAAATACACCCAATAAATTTCCAAGCTCCTATATATATATATATATATATATATATATATATATATATATATATATATTGCATTCATGCCTTAGGAGTATTGGAACAAATGTTGTTGACGTAGAAACGAGGCACACTAAACCCGGCATATGATGAAGCTTTATAAACTTGGCCGCTACGTCTTCAACTAACACGTCATAGGCTTGGATGGATACACTTGAACACTATCCTATGACTCAAATGTTTTTGTTCGGAATTGAGCCAAAGCTACATTAAGACTCAATCGGAGACTTGTGTCCTTACAAATCCCCCCCTTTGGCTATTCCGGGACAAAAACCAAACAAAAATCCTAAAGGGCCGTCAAGCTCTACTAGACTTAAAAAATATCCCACCCAAAATAAAAATTACATAGCTTGACTCAAAACCCAAGGATCAAAATCTTTGTTGATGAAGAAAGTTGCCATATTTCGAAGAATTCCTGCACACTTAAGCAAACTATCAAATGCATAGGGAATATCAAGAATATTAAATGCATGTAAGAAAAATACTCCCCCTAAATTAATTCTTCTTCCCTTTATCAATTATGATCAACTTATAAAGACGTCTCCCCCAAGATAAATCTCCCAAACTAACTAAGATATGATTACAATAGGATTAGATACCATCTCTCCCCCTATCATTCTCCCCCTTTTTGTTCAGGAATAGACAAAGGTGATAGAATTAATAAAACAAAAGTGTATGCAAAGCATATGACATGAAAGCATATAGTCAACAAAAGCACAACTAATCCTACAAAGAATAAAGGATACCAACTAAGATGCAAGAAAATTATACCAATATGATACATAAAGTATTAAGCATGTGATATCAACAAAGAATGCAACAAGATAGATACCAATTATGAAGTAGAAGCATAGATGGACTAGAAAGCAAGGCAAAGACAAATGGAATACCTCGTATATGAGTACATAATAAATATCATTAACGCACACGCACATATACTAGGTATAAACACCACACATGACACAAAATACAATAAGCTTTTCACACTCGTATGGCAAAAATGTGTCATATGAAAACGGAAGTGTTGGGGTGTGAACTAGTAACAATTAAATTTAGACCCAATCACTTAAAACATGTTCACGGAGTTCTCATTTGATTGCAAAATTTATCACATTTGAATATAACCTCATGTGACAATATAGATTGAACTCAATGAACAAATATATACAATGCATACAAGCCTAGAATTTTGATGATTCTAAAAACCAATAGAGTCATGACATTGAAAGTGCAACTAGGATAAACGAACATTGTGCAAACTGTTGATATACCATCCAATCTCCCTCAATAAGCATATATATTTTTGAATGAATATATCAATTAAAACATAGGCCTTGGAAATTATTTTTCTTTTTAATGCCATATTTTATTTTTAGGTCTTTGGACCACGTATTTCTTTTATGTCCACGCAAACGGTGGCTTACTCGCAAAGGATGATTTTTCCTTTCAGAGTCCTTCCCTGTGCACATTTATATATATTATTTTTATATCTCACACAAATCTCACGTGCAACGGATTTTAACATGCACTAGTCCTCCTAGGTCATATAATATATGGATGACAAGATTGGTAGAAGAACACCTCACAAATCTCAAATATACATATGAAGTTATAGTTTCAAGTGAGCTCGTGCATGTGTGAATTAAGGCATATAAAAATAGAATCCATTATATCAACACAAAATCCAACTACTCCATGTAAGCATGGTAAAGAACATTTTAAGGATGGACAATCTATACCAAAAGTTTTAGCCACATGAAAGCGAAAAAGAAGGGATTCAAACACAAGTATATGCCACATAGAGTGTGTCAAACTAAAATACACAAAAAAAAATCTTTTTGAGTTTTTGAAAAAAAAAATTAAAAACAAACAAATAAAATATTTACTCCAAAAGACAAATAAAAATCAATTGTATTTTTCATTAAGCTTAAATTATAAAAAGATGAAACACAAATGATCAACAAAAATCATTTGTATTTTTCATTAAATGCAACCAAAAATGATAAAAAAAATATAATACAAAAGATAAACAAGAATCATAATTCTAGCATGTGATTAAGCGTGAAGCATAGACTACAAAATGATTAAAAAGCATGCAATTAGCATGATAATATACCATGAAGCACAAAAGCTAAAGTATGCAAACAACTAACACATTCAACCTTTAGATTTAGCAAGTGAGGAAGCATGTGAAAGTAAATGAGAATCAAAAATCCTATCTTGTAAAGCCACCAAGTCGGATCTACTACCCCAAACTAATGAAGAACGACTATCTCGGGGTGTAGGAATCTTGGCTACCTCGGTTTGCCTTACGTAGGGATTTTCTAGGACCTCGTTTAAGATCGAAACAAAATTTTCTAAGATGACCTTTTCGACCACAATGTGAGCACCTCAAGACTCGGCGAAAAGATTTACCTAAGGAATGATCTCTAAAGGCTTTCCTAGGCGATTCTCCTAAAACATTGGTTTTGGCTTTATGAGTTGATTCATTACAAGTATCGAAGCCTAAACCACAAGTGTCATTTTATATTTGGATCGTGCCTAAGATTTTATCTAGTTTTTTGGACCTACACTCCAAATCAAATTTGATTTTACTGGAGTCTTTTAATTGTTCTTCTAATTTTAAAATTCTAGACTCTAACAAAACATTTATGTCTTCAAACTCGAGAAGCTCCTTTTTCATTGATTTCATTCAACCTCTAAGGCTATCTCTCTCGCCTTCTATATATTTAAGCTTCTCTCAAAGAGTCCTCCCATGTGTCCTAAGGTCTTCAACCAACACACGATCATCAACGACCTTGACACGCTCTCTTAAACTCGCTTCTAACTTAAAATTTGTTCTTCTTAATGTAATAGATTCTTCAAATAATTCTTGAAAAGCAATTTGAAGTTCACTCACATTAACCTCATTTTCACTTTCACTCTCTCATTCTTCTCCACTCTCACTGCCATCAAAAACAAGGGAATCATAAACTTTGACCGTGGAAGTGTCATGTGTTAAAATTTCATCAATAGAAGAGTGCTCACTATCACTCACATGATTAGCCATAAAAGCCACAAAGTTCGGCTTAGTGGGGGAATCGGGTCCCTCTTCATTATCACTATCACTAAGGGTTGCATTAAAAGAAATTGGTTGCTTACCCTCTCTCCTTAGTTTAGTGGGGCACTCAAAAGACCTATGGCCATACCCTTCACAACCATAACACCTCGTTCCTATTTAAATTTTTATTAAAAGTATTAGGAATCTTTTCGACTTTGTCATGCTTAGACTTCTCAAATTTCTTAAAATCATTTTTAAATTTATCTTTGTTAAATTTAAGAAATTTTCGAAACTTCCTAGCAAACAAGGCCATATCTTCCGAGTCACTCTCACTATCACTCTCTGCTACTTGTTTTCCTCCTTTCGGGGTTTCAAAGCAACGCCCTTTTCTATTTTCTTTTCAGTTTTGGAGGGAAATATGTCTAGTTCATAGTCTTGTAAATCACCTACGAGCTCTTCTAATTTCGTAGAGGCTAAAGTGGGTAAAGAATTTAACACGGTCACCTTAGGAATAAATCTATCGGGTAGGGACCTTAAAATTTTCTTTACTACTCGGTTGTCGGGTATTTTCTCTTCCAAATTAAAAGATGAATTAACAATATCGGAAAGTCTAGCATAAAATTCATCAAAAGTTTCTTTTTCATTCATTTTAATGGTTTCAAATTGAGTGGTGAGGTTTTGGAGTTTAGAAACTTTAACAACACTAGTTCCTTCATGAGTGAGTTGTAAAATATCTCAATTTTCTTTAGCGGTTTCACACGTCATAATGCGACAGAATTCATCCGGTGTGACCGCTCTAAACAAGGCATTTAAACCTCGAGAATTAAAATTAGATAGTTTAAATTCATTCTCACTCCATTTATCGGCGGGTTTGGAAACACGCTCATTATCTACTAAATGTGTAGGTGGGGACCACCTGTTAAGAACACACAACCAAACCCTTCCGTCGATAGATTTTAGTGCCGATTTCATCCGCATTTTCCAATACGCGTAGTTAGAACCATCGAAAATAGGAAATTTTGAAAATAGGAAAATTCCATTTTAGCCAAAAATAGTTAAAAAGATCTTAAGGAAGTAATTTATCGTTTTGGCTCTGATACCAATTTGAGAACGCGATATACCCCCCAATTTTAAAATCTTTAAATAAGAATTTCAATTTCTTTTTAAAGATGCGAAAGTGAGATGGTTCAATTAAACAAACACAAACAACAGATATTAATTTCTTTTAAATTAAAATTATACTTAAACACAAAGTGACATTAAATTAAACAACAAATTAATTTTCACTTAAACAACTTAATTCAATCCAAGTCCTAGAAATTTGTCTAACAAATAATTAATTCATTTTTGCAAATTAGGCCAAACCAAATTTTATCCAATAAAATTAATGACTTGAATTAAATTAATTAAACATTACCCAAATTAATTTTGCACCAAATTAAGCAAGTAGATATTTAAACCAAATTTTATCTTTTTACCTAAGCATGCATCTAATGTGAATTTTGCAAAAGATAAAATAAACAAATAAATCACTACGTCGCGATGTACGAGGAAAAACCCACAACGTGAAAAAAACTCAGACGGTCCTATCCTCAAATCCACTAAGTATGGTTTTACAAGTACAAGACATTAAGACTTACAACACTCGACTTGACTCCGTCCAAGCCCCGAATCTCCTTCTTGTACACACCTCTGCCTAGCGAATAACCACGGAGCTCCACCGCGGTCTCGAAATCCACCGATCGGACTTTTCTCGGACATCGCCACCCAAACAAGGAGCCTTTCTCCAAGTAGGTGTGTCAAAGCAAAACGAACTTCTTCTTTGTGGGATGTAGAAGTAAACCCAAACATTCTTCCAATGGTAGAGATAAAACCGGTGCCAAAACTCCAAGCAAAGTATATATATTAAGGAACTTGGATAAACTAAACAATGGGTGAAACAAAAGTGTTTTTGGAATTTTCTTGAAAACGAAACACTTAAAACTTGAACTCTTTCTTTTTGGAATTTTTGCTCTCAAACTCTCTTGGAGATTGTAGTATGTGAAAAAGTTGCTTAGAAAATGTTGGTTCCCGCACTTAATAATTCTGCCAAAAAGTAATGGGGAAAAGAAGTGGGAAAAGTGGAAAAACCGTCAAAAAATGTCAAAAATACCTGTTCCCGCCAAATCTCGTTCTAACGACTTTTCGTTCGAACGACTTTTCGTTCGAACGACATTCTCGTTCGAATGACTTTAATAACGATGTTCCAGAGGTGAAAAGGGAATATCGTCAGAAGTCTCGTTCGAACGACCTGGCAATCTCGTTCGAACGAGATGCCATATGGTTCGAACGACGTGTCAAAAAAATAAAATATTATTTTTTAAGTCCAAAACTTTTTATGAAAGGTTCTAAAAAATATTTTATGAGTAAAACAAAGTCATTAAAAACTATTTTATAAAAACTTTATAAAATACACCAAATAAATTTCCAAGCTCCTATATATATAAATTTCATTCATACCTTAGAAGCATTGGAACAAATGTTGTTGACGTAAAAATGAGGCACACTAAACCCGGCATATGATGAAGCTTTATAAACTTGATCGCTACGTCTTCAACTAACACGTCGTAGGCTTGGATGGATACACTTGAACACTATCCTATGACTCAAATGTTTTTTTCCGGAATTGAGCCAACACTACATTAAGACTCAATCGGAGACTTGTGTCCTTACACCTTTTTCACATTTATTACTTCCTCATACAAATCATTGAAGGAAACTTGCAACTCTTCCATATCCATCTCCTCCTCCCCACTAGTTTCACCCTCACTCACTTAGGATTCACACAAAACGGCCTCAAAAGTGTCATTCACACGAGTATCTTCATGATAAGATTTATCGTTGTCGCTCACATGACATGCCGTAAATGCTATAAAGTTGCGCTCAATGGTGGAACTCTCTCCCTTTTTCGGTTCACTATCACTTAAGGTGGCATTATATGCAATCAATTTTTTGCGCTCCTTCTTAAGTTTAGTGGGACACTCCGCTACCTTGTGTCCATAGCCCTCACAACTAAATCACCTATTCAATTCATCCCTCTTATCATTCTCACGTCTATTCTTAGGGATGTGGTCAGCTTTATCGTTCTTGAATTTCTTAAGTCTTTTGGCATCTTTTGATTGCTTTTGAAATTAAGAAACTTTTTGAGCTTCTTATGCCAACAAAGCTGCATCCTCGGAATCGGTATCGAAATCATCATTCGAAACTTTAGCCTCCTCCTTCCAGACTTTCAAAACAATGCCCTTTCCTTTCTTAGTCACTTTCTTGGAGGTAAACATATCAAGTTCATAGGTTTGTAAGTCACCTATAATCTATTCTAATTTCGTTGACTCAAGCATACCAAGGAGTTTAAAACGATCATTTTTTATCAAATCTACTAGGCAGCGACCTTAAGATTTTCTTTATGACTCGGTCGTCGGGTATTTTATCTCTCAAGTTAAACTACGAGTTGATAATATAGGACAATCTAGTGTAAAACACATCAAACATCTCACTCTCTAAAATTTTAATCGTCTCAAATTGGGTAGTGAGGTTTTGAAGTTTAGACACCCAAACCATGTTAGTTCCCTCGTGAGTGAGTGCAAGTACATGCCAAGCCTCTTTTTACGTCTCACACATCATAATACGGTTATACTCGTCCGGGGTGACAGACGAGGAAATGACATTTAAACCTTTAGAATTATAAAGTGAAAGTCTATGTTCGTCTTCGGTCCATGACTCAACGGGCTTAAAACTAGTGGCCTCTCCCTCTCTCATGACCGGTGGTGACCACCCCTTTTCTACCGCCAACCAAACACGCTCATCAATAGCCTTAAGTGTACTTTTGATTTGCAGTTTCCAATAAGCACAATTAGTGCCCTCAAAAACAGGAGTTCGAAAAGCATCAAAACTTTCAAAATTCATACCTGCAAGCACACAAGTTCACACACAATAAAAAATATTTCTAGCTCTGATACCAATTTGTAGGCCCCTTTTTTTCTTATGTGTTCTTTGAAAACTAATTTTTTAAAAACAAACTTTTTCCAATTTTAATATGAACCAATTTTGTGAATTAATTTTACTTATCCCAATTTTATCTTGTTAATCCTAAACTTGCATCTAGCGTGATTAATCAAGTAATTAAAATCAAATCCACAAAACACACAACGCCGATGTACGAGGAAACTACGGGAACAAAACATCGGTCGGACCAAGCTAAACAATCACTATGATACGGTTTTACAAAGTACAGACAGTAGACTTACCCAAAAGCCTTGATGCTCTTCTATGCTATAACCGCTCCTCCACAATGCAACTCATAATTCCTTCCTCGTTAGGTCCATAACACACGCGTCCACATGTGTCTCGGTATTGATCGAACAACTTTGGAAATTGACTACGATTCGAAACACACAGTCTACTGCTTCTTCACCTCAAAACTCGACGAAACAATGTTCAAAGAGATAAACAAACTCCATATGGTGATAAACCATTATCTCTATAGCATATGTGTATGAAAGATCGAATCTTGAAACACAAAGGATGTTTATGACTTGAAAAACCTTTGTAAACAAGTGCAGAAAAACCTATTTGTTCTGTTATGTTCTATAATTTTGGTTATGCATCCCCTAAATTCTAAGAAAAAATGCCTTCAATAAAAAAACCATAAGTCGATTGGTCGTTAGATAGATATCTCTAGGTCGTTTGAACGACTTGGCCACGTCGTTTGAATGACACTGAGATGTTGTTTGAATGACTGTTAAATTTGTTTGATCCTTCGAAACAAGAGGAAAAGATCTACACGACTCTAAACAATGTTTATCTTAGAAAAAATGAAGTTAAAATAGTTTAAAAGAATTTTTAAAAAAAATAACATCCTTAAAATATTTTCCAAGTCCCATAAACAATGCATTCATACCTGAGAGTATCTCGAAATACAATATGATATGAAGACGTGAAACGTGCACTAATAAACACGGTATGAACTATCTTAGAAGCTTGGTCGCTGCGTCTTTGAAACAACACGTAAAGTGAAACCTGTCACATTTGTCAAAAACGCTAGCGTAGTGTAAAACTCACGACCAAGGTCAGGGTAAACATGTTCATTATCCACACCCTGATTTCTAATATTCATCCAATGTATATCCTCAAAAACCCTTAAAGCGAAATCATGATTGATTCAGAGAGAGTCCCAATTAATACTATGTTCATAGTGGACAACACGATATCTGAAGCTCTTAAACCTATTGTAGGCTTATTGGTTTATGAACCGTGGAGGGGAAGGAGGCATATGATCATATGGACCAGCACCAAAATTGCGTTTCTTCAAAAAGACTGGGATTTCGTGCATTGTAACTAACAAAAAGATCAATTACATAAAAAAAATAGGTTTAAGAAATAAACCCATTTGATAGAATCCAAAATGGGAGTGAGTTTGCAGCACGTCGAGAATGCCTCCGACTCAAAAAAATCCCACAATTAGAGTACAAGCACAAAATAGTAGTTAAATCCTTGGAATCTAACTAATATAAAATGAAATCCTAAAAGACAAGGATACAATATCTCAATAGAGATGAACAACTCTAAAAAAAGGTAAAATAGTAAGACATTCTTTACATCTTTAAAGAAATGCCAAAGAGATTCAAAAGTTCCAAATCTAGAAAATAAAGATAAAAAGAATCTTACTAGGATGTTTCTAGAAGAGGAAAATTTGAGGAATACGCTCAAGGCAGCTTTAAAAAAACTCCAAAAATGGAGGTAAGGCCACAAAAGATAGGAGAAGGTTATAAATTATGTTATTCGGGAGGGAGAGATACTCGTAGAAATGGAGTAGGTATTGTTGTTGATCACTATATGAAAGATAAAGTAACAGATGTTAAAAGATGGAGAGATAGATTAATGAACATTAAGATTGTCTTACATAAAATAATATTGAATGTTATAAGTGCTTACGCGCCCCCAATGACCTTTAGATGAAAATGTAAAGAAGTTATTTTCGGAATTATTGGATGAAAATATTACAACAAATTCCTACGCATGAAAACATATTTTTAGGAGGTGACTTGAGTGGACATGTAGGAGTAGAACGGGATGGTTATCCAAGGATATACGGAGGTTCTGATTTTAGTAAGAGAAATTAAATAGGGCAAACTATCTTAGAATTTGCTAAGGCCTACGATCTAGCGTTAACAAACACATATTTTAAAAAAAGGGAAGAACGTTAAATAAAATTTAAAAGCGGAGAAAATAAAACTCAAATAGATAATTGCTTACCTAGAAGAAGAGACTTAAACACTTGCAAAAACTGTAAAGTTATACCATGGGAAAGCTTAACAAATCAGCATCGCCTATTAATAATAGATTCAGCCATTAAAGGTTTTATGTCCCGAAAAGAGAAAATAGGTTAGCAAATTATAAAATGGAAGAATTTAAAAGGATGCAAAGAGATAGAATTTAGACAGAAATTCCTGTTAAACATGAAGTGAAATTGAGACGACAATGTTAACAACATTTGGTCAAGAGCAAAGAATGATATTGAGAAAACATGTAAGCAAATTTTAGGTGAGACTAGAGGAAAAATATTCATTAAAAAGAGACTTGGTGGTGGAATGATCAAGCGCAACAGATAAAACAAAATAAACGCGTACGTTTTAAAGAGTGGCAAAAGAGTAAAAATCAAGAAGACTTAGAAAGGTATAAGAAATTAAAAAGTGAAGTAAAAATATTATTAGAAATGTGCAACAAAATGCACTAGATAATCTTTATAGTAAATTTGGTACCAAAGAAAGTAAAAATGAGATATATAAATTGGCAAAGAATAGAGATAGATTGACATGGAATATGGGTCCAGTTAAGTGTATTAAATCATTAAATCAAAATATATTAATTAACGATAAAGAAATTCTAGATAAATGGGAAGAGTATTTTCACGAATTATTGAATGAAGAATATCCCAAAAAAGATGTCAATAATATAGAACCGAATATAGCAATGATATGTCTGAAAACTGAAAAAGCAATAGATATATTAATACGAAAAATGGGAAGGAATAAAACGGTTGGCCCGGATAAATTACCTATAGAGATGTGGAGAACCCTTAGAAGTCCAGGGGTAGAATGGTTAACATGTTTATTTAATAACATTTTAAAAGAAGGAAATGTCAGATGAGTGGAAGAAAAGCACCATAATGCCTTTGTATAAAAGTAAAGGGGATAAACAAAACTGCGATAATTATAGAGGAATCAAACTGATGAATTACACTATGAAAGTATGGAAAAAGATTATAGAACAAAGATAAGAAATGAGTCAACCATTTCGAACAATCAATTTGGATTTATGTCAGGACAATCTACCACGGAAGCTATTTACTTATTCAGACAATTGTTGGAGAAATGTAGAAGTAAGAATAAAAAATTACACCTAGAATACCTAGGGATATAATATGGTGGGTTTAAAAAATGCATATGATAGCCTAGGGATATAATATGGTGGGCTTTAAGGAGTAAAGTAATCCCTATGAATTATATTAAAGTTATTGAAGATATGTATGATAGCACAAAGACTAGAGTACGAACTATTTGTGAAGAAACTAATGATTTTACGATTAAAGTGTGTCTACATCAAGGATCGACTTTAAGTCCTTACTTATTTGTTGTAGTTTTGGATGAGATTATTAAAGGCATACAAGAAGATATCCCATGATGTATGTTATTTGCGAATGATATAATTTTAATAAACACTTCAAATGAGGCATTGACAATGAGAGTAGATACTTGGAGAAATCCCTTGAAGTCTAAGGGACTAAAAATCAGTAGAAATAAAACTGAATTTACGAAATGTAAATTTAATCATGAGACGTCTGATAGCATAATGTTAAAGATTAAAGGGGTGATAAAGTAAACTAATAAATTTCGTTATTTAGGTTCAGTCATACAAAGTAATGAGAATATTGATGAGAATGTTACGAATAGAATATCAACTGATTGGATGAGATAGAGACAAGCAAGTGAGATGTCATGTGATAAAAAGATAACCAATAAACTAAAAAAAAAAATTTATAGAACAATTGTTTGACCAGCAACCCTCGAAATAACGGAATGTTGGATTTTAAAGAAAAAAACTTGAACAAAGTCTTCATATTAGTGAGATGAGGATGCTCTGATGAATGATGGGAATTACTAGAAAAAAAAAAGATTAAAACCCATTGTGTGAGAGAAAAGTTAAAAGTAGCTCGCATTAACTATAAATTAAGAGAATGTAACCTTAGATGGGACAGACATGTGTTCCTTAGACCAGTAAATGCACCTATAACAAAACGAAAATTATTAAAAATAGAGGGTAAAAGCGAAAGAGATCACCCTAAGCTATCGTGAGAATAAATTATTAAGAGAGCTCTTAAGAAATTAAAGTTTAATGATAATATTGCTTATAATAGATTAGAATGAAAAAGAAGAATTCACATGGCCAACTCCGTGTGATGAGATTAATACAATGATGATGATATAAACAAAAATAACAAACTATGCTGCTATTTTTTCATTTCATATTTGTTGACCAAGTCTAAAACATCATATTAGATGGTGCTTCAAAAGTACAAAATATTTTTTTAGTTGTTGGTTGTTTAAGTCTAATAAATCAATAGGATATTGAGTGGGAGGTCAAATTTTTTACGAGTAACATGCAAAACTTATCACCCAGCATAAAGAAATCTTGCTGGTGAGCCAGCCAGTAAACCAGTTCTTTGAATTAATTAGTCAATAAGGGATCTGCAAGCTGTATTACATTCTCATAATAAACTAAATTTGGGAGGAGAGAAGCAATAACTGAAAGCAGAAAAGGATGTCAAGGAAAGTCCTCAGAAACTCACTATAATAGAATTCGGCCAATCCCAATATATCCGGAAGAAGACATCAAATTTCTTTTACTCCGGGTTAATATTCACTACATTAAGTAGATCATGAAACAGGGATTACTCTACACAGAAACTCGTAGAACTCGTCATTTATGTGCACTCTAGAAAGGTATCTAAGAGACCAACCGATGCAATTTTTAGTACAAATAAAATCCTAAAACCATATCAGTAATAGTAAAATAGAGCCGTCCATGGTGTCTACATAACAAGGTGCTGCCAAAATGTAGAAACACACAACATGACTAACGACCACGGCCACGACCACGGCCGCGCCCTCGTCCCCGACCGCGGCCCAAAGGCTTCCCTGAGAGGGTAAAGATAATTAGAAATCAAAACTAGCAAAACATGAATATAATATACATACACACACACACACGCGCGTGATACTCGTAAAATTTATGAGAATTGAGGCCGGGGAGGAATGAAATGGAGAATACCTGCAGTTGGCTTCTTGGGCTTGACCCTCGGTGTCTCTTCAACTAGCAAAGTCTCAAGATTTATGCTGTCAGGAATGATATAATAGCGAATATTATTGCCTCTCACACTTAGATGATCAAGAGTTACAGGATTTTTTCCCTTCAGCGTCAGTTTCACTGTCTTCAAATGTGTGTTCATACTAATATCCACACCTACAACAAACAGCCAATATGCCATTTAGATAATGAGATTCACATAGCAATTAGTTCATGCATGTGCTTACTTTACACATTAAAGGAAATGTAACTGCTAAAAAATGGTGACCATAATAAAGTTGTCCCCTAATACCTGTTTAAAAAAAAAAAGCCCCTAATATCTGTTTAAATAAAATCCCCCAACATCCCTCATTTTCTAAGGACAAAAATGCAAAATGGCCTCCGCTATTCATATCCATGTCTTTTTCAGTAGTCAAAATTAATTAAATCAACAAATAATTATTTGGAGTATCATATACGCATTAGACTATATTGGTGGCATATCCGAACTATATTTCTATTCAATACTCCATTTCAACAATGTACCGGTCAATTACTTGAACAAAATTACAAACAATGGAACTAATAGTAACATAAACATATCATCTTTTCTATGCCAAATAGACTTGCACAAACAATCAAACGCTCACTGAAAAACATGCCCACAAGAAAACAAATTGAATAGTAAAACAGTAAGACCATCTCCAAGGCATTGGGTAAAATGCCAAAATCACGAGTTTACTTGGCAAGCGTTGATCTCATACAACTAACGACCAAGAAAGAATTCAAAGTGGCACAAGAACATGGATTCATAATTTTTAATTTTGTAAACTGATTTGTTGAAATTGGTTGCGCTCAACCTATTATGTATTACTCCGGAAGCAAAAAAAAAATAATGTAACGAGAACTTCATGTCATCAATAAGGGCCATTTGTTTTTGTCGCTCAAGTTTGAATATGAACCATTCAGACTTAAGAGGTATCAAATAGTATTTATTTCTTCAAATGATTAAGAGGCTAACGGTTATATTTGCCTCTTAATGATTAAGAGGTAAAATTACCTCTTAAACTGAACTCTGAATATAAATATGTTTAAATACATTTCATTCAGATATAAAAACAAACATATTTTTCAAATTCAAAGTTTAGACCTCTTTAGACTTTAGATTCAGATGAAAAAACAAACGCAGCCCAAGTTAATAGCAATTACAATAAAAGAAAAATATTTCACTGAAATACTAAATGTTGCCCCACAAATGCAACAAATGTTCTGCCAAGTCATAGTATAAAATATTTGTGATGTAATAACAAATGTGGGCATGTGAGTAAATGTGAGTAACAATATCAAAGTGATTCTTGTAGAGCTCTCGATCAATAGTTTGAGATCTTGGTCCCTTTTATCTTCGGCAATCATGTTGTGTAAAATAATACAAGTGATCATAATGCAGGATAATCGTGGCACTGTCGCGGTACCAGAAATGGCCAAGGGCAAAGCGAGCATGTAGAACACTGAATGCCACTACAAATTCTTATGCGCACCATCTTGGCACACTGAGCAAAGTGCTTCTGCTTTTGCAGTCTCAGGCTATTAATTGTTTGGACAACTGTTGCACACTTTGGTTATATACCGTCAATGAGGTAGTACCCCATATTGTACGAACGTCAATTGACAATGGGATTACATTGAGAAACTCCGCCATGTATAAGCTCTTTAAACACGTCTGAGTCGTCTAGCATGTTCAAATCATTCTTCGCTCTTTAACATTCCAAAAACAAACACCAAGTCTAAAGGTCGTGGCCAGCTACAGCTTCCAGTAACCTTTGTGCTGAGAAAGAAGTGTTCCCTGACAATTCTTACATTTATAGTGCCTACAATTAATGCTACCAAACATGCTCAAGAAACCTCGTTGCTCCCCTTAGCAAGTAGAGGTCATCCTTGGTCATAGGTGTCCTAAACTACTCCATCAAATACGAGGCCGTATACCGCGTCTCAAAAACTCTTCAAAGTCTCTATTGACAGTACTCTACTCAGTCCAGACATACTCATTAATTGCATCAGGTATGTAGCCATATGCGAGCGTATGAAAAGTTGCGGTCATTCTCTATTGAACGAAAAGACTCCTCATTTTGCGCACATGTAGCTTTCTTGCAAAATAGTTGTAAAACCCTGCCCCAGTAAATTTACCAAATTATATGTGGATTTTATATGAGGAAAATTATAGTTGAATTAAATAAAGAGAATTAGTGGATTATTATATGGGTTATAGAATTGTTGGCTATTGATTAATTAATATATATGTACTTTTATTGAAGTGTAAATCGTTGGGACAAGGTGTGAAGCGTGGAATGAAGATTAAGGTCTAAAACCCAACCTCTCATTAAAATTGATTCCTCCCGAATTGGTAAATAGGGAATATATATATGAGGTATTAACAGAAGGGATATTGGGTATCGGAAAAACGAACTGTGGCGGATAAGGACTGGAACTTATTTCTGTCGTCGTTCAAACGAATCGAACGACAAGCGTTCGAACGACGCCACTAGTGTTCGACACCAGTTTTGCGGTCGAGATCTCATTTGTGGACCTAAACCCTTATGTCTGCTCACGGTATTTACACTGGATACAACCCTTTTGTTTAAAAATGAATTATAAGAGTTTTGAATTGTTTGGAGAGAGGAACGTGCTAGGAGTCACCACAACCGTAGGTTTTATGAGCTGTCGATGGGAGGATGAACCCTTACCTGATATGGGAAGGATTTTGAAGATACGGTTTCCTGATTTGGTCAATATCTCATCTGGATTATAAGTGAAGGGAGAACCGTGTGTGACCAAACACCTTGCATTTGTTGCAAGAATTAACTCTCCCTCTCTCTAACATTAGTTCAATGGGAAAAACCCTTTCTGCATCCGAACTTCACCACATTTCCCACCATCATACACCACCACCCAGCCCATTAGAGGAGCTCAACCCACCCTTTATCACAAGATTGAAACCCTAGACGGATTTGGAGGATATTTTAGCACGAATTGCTATCTCGAAATGTTATCTTGAAACCCTTTATCACAAGATAACATTTCACACATTTCACACATTAATTAAGTTTAGAGATATACTGTTGGAGGATATTTTAATTAAGATGATGAATGTGCTATTGGGGTTTTAAAGGGGGATTTTGCTGAGGTCTTTTGAAGCTTGCATGATGGAACTCTTGTGGCTCGCTTTAGAGCCACTTTTGGAGGTGGGGGAGCTACCCACCTTCACTACCACCACCACCACTTTGGAATTATTTAGGTGGGTGATTAGGCACATATTCTTCACATTTATCCCCTTAATTTTGGTATTTTTATGATCCCGTGTTATGTATATAGCTTGGATGTGTCTCGTATTTATGCTACTAACCCCTTTTGGCAAGTATTTCTTGTTTTGTGTATTTCTCATGTGTTTTACAGGTATTTCATGCAAGTTAGTGCGAAAGAGAACGCAAAACAGTGAAAGAAACCAAGAAATGGAGAGTTGAAGGGCATTTTCGTAATTTTGCAGCCTTAGTCCGGAGGTGGGGCCAACTAAAAAGTTGAAGAGCTCTAAATTACAAGAACACTGGAAAAAACGGCACATCAATCCGAGCTACGGTGAAGAAGTTACGATGTTTTGAAGTTGCACGATAATGGACCGGTCCGGTCATGCGAAATCCTGGCATTTATTATGAAGATTAAGAGGTGCTTAGCTAGTAAAAACTTGCGCAACAAGCAATTATAGCTGTCAAATTTGTGCTACTTGGTGCTATAAAAGACCAAGCCCTACCTCATTCCAAAGGGAGTCGAATTCTAGAGAGTAGAATAGAATTTCAGAGAGAGAAAGTCAAATTTTAGAGTCTTTTTAGTTTTCTTTGGTAGAAATTTTCATAAACCCTAGTTTTTGAAGTTTGTCTACTATTCAAGATTCAAAGTTCTATTCAAGATTCATCATTCATCCATTCCAAGTAATTTTAATTTATTGTTTTTACTGCTTTCCTAGTTAGTTTAATTAATTGTTGATCTCTAGTTTTCCATTCCCAATTCAAGTCATGTTCTCAATTTTCTAGAGTTAGTTATGAATTCCTGCACTTTAATTTCTAAATTTTAATTTCGATTTCATCATGTTAAGCTAAGTTTTTAAGGGTTGGGATGCATGAACCCATCCCAATGTAAATTACTTATGTAGAAAATAGAATTTAAATTAAAAATTTGAAAGAGTCGTGCGAGACAATTTTACAACCATTGTAGATCTTTTAATCTCTCTTGCCCTAGGTACTTGGGATGTTTAAGAATATGATGTGCGTAAAATTATTTATCACCGCTTTATATTTACCTTTGATTTCATATGGTGCGGACTTGATCCTCATATATGTAACGCTTAGGATCTATAAATACTGGATTCATTCAAATTTATAATTTACAATTCTAGGTTTCTATACGGTAAATTACTAGGCTTAGGGGGGATGTATTCCAACCTACTTTCTCATTCATCTTAATTAATTTAATTTCTTTATTTACTTATTTTTTCCCTTTTCAACCATCATCATCTTTTTCATTTTTTCTTTAGAAGTAATAAATCAATTAAATTCTATCAACCATTCCCTGTGGATTCGATACCCAGACTCGCCACTATACTCCTTAAGAAGTGTAGTTACAAGTTTAGGTTTTTTTTTGTATTGAGATTGGAAGCCGATAACAACGACTAGCGTATTACACGGACGCTAAGTTTTCGATTCAATCAAAATGGCGCCGTTGCCGGGGAGTGTTTGTTATAGATTATAATTGACTTACTACTTCGTAAAAAAAAAGTGAAAAAAAAAAAAAATTGAAAAATATGGGTGTCACGTTCTTGTATTGCCCAATTTGAAATGTCTTACTTTAACTCTTTTGGTGGCTTTAATTGTTATGCTAATAGTGAGGAGGAGGCACTCAAGACTTATGAACATTGGATCAATATCACTAAAGATGATTCTCATAAATACAAACCTAGTGCTAAGGCAATCCAAATTTATCAAAATCAATTGCTTGAAGAAGAAAGACTTTAAAAAGAAGATCGCAAAAAAAATTGTTATTGGGAGCAAGAGTTAGATGCATTATTTGAACCCAATGAGGATTTTTCTTCCGATAGTTTTGAAGATGAAGTAAGCTTTCAACCAAATGAGGTATTCGAGGTGCTAGAACCAAGGAAGCCTACTTTGGAAGAACTCTTACTTGTTATAAAAAAGCAATCTGATGACCTTGCTGCTACCGAGTTGAAAATTACAGTAACTTGCAAGGAGTTGAATGATTATTTGGACAACTTAGAGAAGGTCGAGACTTGTGCTTCACCTAATACTTTTGAAAATGAAATCATTGAGAGTGATCCAAGTTCTTGTGAATATCAACCTTTTATAAATATTTCAAAACCTATTGAGGTTGAAGATCATTTGTCTCCTTGTGTCCCCACTATTATCGAACCATTAAATCCATCACATGAATTAGGTGAATGTATTATGGGCCATACACTTAGACGTGTCACTCCACCAGATCCAACTGAAAATTTGGGGAGAGAAGATTTTGAGGACAAGCACTCTATGCTTAAATTATTTTCCAAGATGGAATCTTTCTGTTTGTGTGATTCGCTTCCCATACTACTTGAAAAATCTTTGGGAAGTGATTCTATTTTTCTTGGATCCCAATGGTACTTGTCCCCATGTGCACTCAAATCCCTCATTATCCCCCTAAATTTTTTAATTGGTGATGGTGCATTTTTAAAAATTTGCACATGCCTTCCGTTTTTCAAACGGAATTCTTACTTTTCGGGAGGCATGCTTTATTAATCCCTCAAAGTCAAATTGTATTTTGGGTGGACCCTCAAATTTTTCGACTTCTAATGTATGATTTATTAGCCGTTCAAATTTTAGGTTGTAAATAGTTAGTTTTTTATTACTATTTTTTTTTTTTATTATAGTTTAGTTTCGAAAGTTAAGTTTTAGTTATTTTTTTTCTATGCTTGGTTCTAACGTGTTTTGTAGATTCAATGGACTCGCACTCATCGGGGATCGCTCCATTTGGGTAATATCTTTATTTTCTTCTCTTTATGTTGTGTTCTTGATTCGCATTGAGGACAATGCAACATTTAAGTTAGGGGGTGTGGGATATTCTTCCCGTTTATTGTTTAGATTCATTGATTCAATCACATGTTTGTTCCAAGTATATTTTTTATTATTTTCAACAAAAAAAAAAAATTGAAAAATTTAGAAAAAGCAAAAAAATATTTTTCTTCAAAATAAATAAAAATTGGAATTTAAATTTTTCAAAAATATCACATTTATTCTATTTAAAGTCTCAAATTGTTAAATCTCAATTGCACTAAGCCAAAATTGACCGAAGATGGAAATTGAAAGAAAATTGACGACTTAACGAATAAGTGTGGAGATTGATCAAACTCGGTGAGATTTTGAGCCTTTCAATTTTTTGTGAGTTTTTAAATCCGAGTTTATGATTAACTCAAAGTTCTTTTCAGCGTTTTAATAAGTCGTTGATGATCTCAATCCTTTGTTTTGATCGGTTATGGGAAATGTGTGAAATGTTATCTCGAAATTCGTGCTAAATATATCTCTAAACTTAATTAATCTCGAGATGCATATGGTAATGTGATTAGCAATTTGGACAATGAAGTAGGCCCTCTTTTGTTTAACCCAAAAATATTAGTCATAATAAAGTTGTGAAAAAATTATCCCTTTGCAACCCACTTTGAGCCTAATAAAATATTTCCCTTTGTTTGATAACCCGAAACCCCAAATAGCCCGGAATTGTAAAAATTGAAATTCATCAAGTAAGTCCAAATTGTGCAATAAAAAGGGGCAAGAGAAAACAGAAAAAATGCTCAAAAAAAATAGCAAGAAAAAAAGAAGAAGAAAATGAAAAGAGAAAAAGAAAGAGAAAAATGAGCAAATGCCCGAAAAAGCACTAATGGACGTCACAGGGACATTTTCCAATTCCGAACATTCCGTCTATTCCCAATTTTACCCTTTACACTTTTTAACCCGAAAAGCCCTAACGGAGTCTGAATGGCGAAATTAATTAGTGCATGGAGAGCTAAGACATGAAAAGATAATAAAAGAGATTAAAATGGTGTGATTAAGAGATAATGTTTTCCGTTTCCTATTAACTGTATTCCGATGATGAGATCTTTTCACCATATATTTCCTTCTTTTCAATTTTGTATGCATGAATTTGTGTCCATTATATTTACTCCTTATATCATGCATACCGAGCGAAAATAGCTACAATCCGAGTGATTCGTTTGTGAGTGCATCCGTAAGAATTTGAATCAAAACGAATTTTCGGAAAGTAACGTAATGCTCAATCGGTGGAAATTTGAGGTTTAATTTCTGGCTTTGCACACACACAACACACTATGGTTTGAGACATTTGAATATGAATTTATGGTGATTATTTTTCGAAAAGTTTAAATTGTACAATTTTTAAATATTTTGATATTTATTTGAGTCAATAAAGAATTTTGTGGGTATATTCACTGCAAACCCTCATGAGACTAAGCTCGTCCTACTAGGGTAACCTAGGGGTTTAAAGGCTTGTTGCATACGCTAAATGCAATCGCTTGCCCGCGAAAAAGGTATTCTATCCCAATAAAAGAATTTTCAAGAGTTGAACTTTAAACTAATTTCTTTTACATTGCTCGGGACGCGCAACGTTCTAAGTTAGGGGGTGTGATTAGGCACATATTCTTCACATTTATCCCCTTAATTTTGGTATTTTTATGATCCCGTGTTATGTATATAGCTTGGATTTGTCTCGTATTTATGCTACTAACCCCTTTTGGCAAGTATTTCTTGTTTTGTGTATTTCTCATGTGTTTTACAGGTATTTCATGCAAGTTAGTGCGAAAGAGAACGCAAAACAGTGAAAGAAACCAAGAAATGGAGAGTTGAAGGGCATTTTCGTAATTTTGCAGCCTTAATCCGGAGGTGGGGCCAACTAGAAAGTTGAAGAGCTCTAAATTACAAGAACACAGGAAAAAACGGCACCTCAATCCGAGCTACGGTGAAGAAGTTACGATGTTTTGAAGTTGCACGATAATGGACCGGTCCGGTCATGCGAAATCCTGGCATTTATTATGAAGATTAAGAGGTGCTTAGCTAGTAAAAACTTGCGCAACAAGCAATTATAGCTGTCAAATTTGTGCTACTTAGTGCTATAAAAGACCAAGCCCTACCTCATTCCAAAGGGAGTCGAATTCTAGAGAGTAGAATAGAATTTCAGGGAGAGAAAGTCAGATTTTAGAGTCTTTTTAGTTTTCTTTGGTAGAAATTTTCATAAACCCTAGTTTTTGAAGTTTGTCTACTATTCAAGATTCAAAGTTCTATTCAAGATTCATCATTCATCCATTCCAAGTAATTTTTATTTATTGTTTTTACTGCTTTCCTAGTTAGTTTAATTAATTGTTGATCTCTAGTTTTCCATTCCCAATTCAAGTCATGTTCTCAATTTTCTAGAGTTAGTTATGAATTCCTGCACTTTAATTTCTAAATTTTAATTTCGATTTCATCATGTTAAGCTAAGTTTTTAAGGGTTGGGATGCATGAACCCATCCCAATGTAAATTACTTATGTAGAAAATAGAATTTAAATTAAAAATTTGAAAGAGTCGTGTGAGACAATTTTACAACCATTCTCTTGCCCTAGGTACTTGGGATGTTTAAGAATATGATGTGCGTAAAATTATTTATCACCGCTTTATATTTACCTTTGATTTCATATGGTGCGGGCTTGATCCTCATATATGTAACGCTTAGGATCTATAAAGACTGGATTCATTCAAATTTATAATTTACAATTCTAGGTTTCTATACGGTAAATTACTAGGGTTAGGGGGATTGTATTCCAACCTACTTTCTCATTCATCTTAATTAATTTAACTTCTTTATTTACTTATTTTTTCCCTTTTCAACCATCATCATCTTTTTCATTTTTTCTTTAGAAGTAATAAATCAATTAAATTCTATCAACCATTCCCTGTGGATTCGATACCCAGACTCGCCACTATACTCCTTAAGAAGTGTAGTTACAAGTTTAGGTTTTTTTTTGTATTGAGATTGGAAGCCGATAACAACGACTAGCGTATTACACGGACGCTCGGTTTTCGATTCAATCAGTGGGATAATCTGTTCTTTGCATTTGAGACTCTATAGTATATATTATAGTCGTATGATTGTTCAATATCACTAGTAGGATTATCATTAAATAATATTGGGTTTCCTAATAAGCTGAAAATGGACATTTTTATGGAAATAAAAATGTAAGAAAATATTGTGTGTATAATTTCTAATAAAATTGAAAATGGACATTTTTATGGAAATAAAAATGCAAGAAAATATTGTTTGTGCATATTTTCTAGTAAAACTGAAAATAGACATTTTTATGGAAATGAAAATGTTAATAATATTATTTTAGTGTGTTTGCTAATAAAACTGAAATTTATGCATTTTTATGGAAATAAAAATGCAAGAAAATATTGTTTGTGCATATTTTCTAGTAAAACTGAAAATAGACATTTTTATGGAAATGAAAATATTAATAATATTATTTTAGTGTGTTTGCTAATAAAACTGAAATTTATGCATTTTTATGGAATAAAAAATGTAAGAAGTGTTATTTTGGGATATTCCTATTGAAAAAGAAATAATAATCATTTTTATGGAAATAAAAATGTAATGATGTTAATGTTGTCAAAATATTTATGAAATAAATATTTTTAAGTTCCTTGCATAATGGAGACATTATGAGTAAATGGACATTTCCCAAGTTTAAGGAGATTGATGAAATGCCTTTATTTCGTGAAATGCATGTTTAATCCATTTGATAAGATTTCAGTATTTAAAGTGCACTTTCTATGCATATAAACTTGTAGTATTTTATAATAAATATGTGAACAAGTTTAAGAAAAAATTTATTTGGTTTGAACATGAAATAATAATAGTTGGAATTTTAGTCTTCAAAGTATGTGTAATGGGGACTAAAAGACATAGTGGGTATGAAGTTAAAGGACTACATGTTAAATAAAAGAAATGGAAATTTTCTTATAAAGTAGTCACAAGTGTAAATGTATTTCTTGAATAAAGAAGTAAAGAAATAGGAAAGTTGGTAAAAAGGTGTTAGGTTAAAACACTTAAGAAGTTTGTGTGTGTAACTTAATAGTATTTGCGGGTGAAATTAACACTTGGAAAATGGAGTACAAGGCGATTTTGGAAACAAATGGGTAAAATGGTAATTTTACTTTAAGTGAAACATTTTTATGAAATAAAAATGTTAGAAGGGGTGTTACACAATGTGGTCCTAAACGAATATGATTTTGGAAATAAAAATCAAGATTAAAGTATAAAGGACATGAAATGTTAAATTTCAAGTGTAACACAAATTGGAACGGTAAAGTTCCGGATTTTGGCTTCGGCCGGGTAAAAAGGAAAAGTAATAATGTGGGCAATAGTAAAATGTTAAATCACATTAAAGGCACTCGGATGACACCGGGAATAAGCAAGAAGGGTCCGGGTGCCCTTGGGTGAAAAGCCCTAAACCACTGGCCAGAGCATATGATGCGTATAGTCGTCGGTGTGGAACCCGTTGTAAGTATGCGGTAAATGGTAAAATTTCGAGAAAAGAAAAAGGAACAAGGAATACATGTAAGAAAATGGGTCGTGTGGTGAAACGTGTTAATACAACCTAACTTGAATGAATGAAATAAATGTTCCGATAAAAGTTAACTGGACAAGTAAATGCATAAATCTACAAATGTCCATGTTAAGGCAAAAAGGCTAAAGTAAAGTGGGCAAACGGGTGTTCAAGTGTGGAATCGGGTGTGTTAAACAAAGTGAGAAGTGCTAAGTATGAATAAAAGAAGTCTTTCAAGATTAAGGTAAATTAATCTAAATGTGTAGAGTTTTGGAAGTAAAACGGTTAATGCATTTGAATATGTATTTTCAAAAGTATATCTATATGTATGTAGATACATATATATTTTCACATGCATGTGATGGTAGTGTGTGAGTATTTCTTTCTGCCGTCGTTTCTATACTGCTTATAAATTCCCACTGGGCACAGGCTCACATTCCCACTTTGTTACGGCATGTTGGGTGCGGGTTCGTATTTTGAGGGCGTTTTACAGGTAAGTAGATCTTATTTATGCTTTACGTTAGTAACTCTGTTTACTTAGACTCTAGGGTGCTCATGATGGATCCCTCACATAGTTCATCTCGAAATTGGAATCGCAATGCTAACAAGTGAAACGTTAATTAAAATAAAACTGGACTAGCAACATTATTCACGTTGTTTCATTGCACTTTACACCTAACGCTCGGGTCGGACCGGGTGGACTCACGGGTAACCCATAAATCCGGGTCGGGACGTTACAATATAGTTGTCATAAGATCTCAACGAGAATACAATTGAACAAATCAAGTCTCGAGCGGAATCACAACATATGAACTTCCCATCATACATCGGATCTTCTTCAAAATGATTTTCCATTAACCAACAGCATCATCCCTCCCTTACCGCGGTTAACAACATTACAGCCCATCACGAAACCCCAATGGCATGACCAATTTTGTTCCTCTTTGATCTTTAGAAGATCAAGAATAACATAGCCATTGAATAAAGAATGATTTGAAGCCAAATTCTTAATACGAAATTGATAACTTTTTAGAGAAGAAGAAATTGATATGGATAAAATGTGAAATATAAGGTATACAATATTTAATAGAGTTGTTGCAATAGTCATTGATATAGACGTTGGAGAAGGCGGGAGGGTCAACCAGCCTGCTGTCCAAACGCTGCGGGGTTCCTCCCTTACCTCATCGTATGGGCCGTTAACAATTTTTGATAATGCAAAAAACATTTTGCATATCTTGGTCATGCAAAATTGCACAAAACATTTGAAGATGGTCCAAGAAAGTTAATGCCCAACCTCCTTTAAAGGGATTGTGCTAAAAATCAAAAGCAACTTGATTTAGATTCAATTACGCTCAAACAATATAATTTATGTGTTTATATTGCTTAAGAGAAGATTATAGTCAGAAGTCAAAAATCCAACTCACGACTCAACGTTTCAGCATTGGTTTCGGCATGTGTATTACATGTATATGGAGGATATTGCCATTCCATTGCAACTTGGGAAAAGAGTTAAACTAAAACTATACAGCCAAGATCCTCAATGAAAAGGAAAATTAACGAAACATCAATTCCAACTTATTATGTGTCATAAAAATTTATCTGGAAAAAAAATAGGATTCAAAGTATTATGACGCAAGGGTGAAACTTTTCTAAGCTTTAAAGAAAACATGCAGCTCTTGGCTTGAACTAATGAAAATCTTACACAATTATAATAGTATTTATAATGTACTTCTGCTTTAGAACTTTTTAGCTTTTCTTGTGCGTGATCAAAGATGCTGCTTAAAAGCATTTCTTAATAGGGAAAATGCCATGAGATCAATGGATTTTTTAAGAACCTTGGCAGTCTAATGAAAAGGACACCGACGGAAGCTCAGGATTATACTGCGGCTCTCCATGGTTTCCAGTATCCCATTAAAGAGATATGTGAGATGTGTTCATAATGTCGTTCTCTCCACAGTCAGTGTGGTGTTAGAGCATTGAGAGGACCTTCCTTGGTACGAAAGGACCAGTGAGTTCCGCAATAAAGGAAAGAAAGAGCTACACTCCAAAGGAGGCTTGCTATGAAAATGGGACACAAAAAAGGAAATAGTTTGCCACACATATCGATCCAATAGCAGGCTCACAAACTGTCACTCCTAGAAAAAGAAAGAATTCCATCTCCTAATACTTTGGTCGAGGAGCTCATCAACGGCTGACCATTGAGGTTGACTAGATATGCTCCTCCTTAGAAGCTATCTTATTTCTTGCTTCTGTTGTCCCTATAATTTCCTCTTATCGATTGGAACACTCACTCCCAGGTTTCCTACCTTCGTTGACTCTTTAAGAGAAAGAAAAAGATAGTAGGGTTATCACTCCATATATTCATCTTTTATTCCAGCTTTTGATCATGAGATGGAGCTCTAGAACTGAAATTTCAAATAGTCATTTGTTTTTTGCCATGAGACTGAACACAGCTACCCGCAACTTTTAAGTCCGCCCACACCAGAGATAGATAACATGTGGAGCAGCTAGACCAGCTAGAGGGCCAACTATGTATGGAAGTTGTCTAAGATTGTTTACATAGCTAGGAACATTTGTAACCAAGTAGGCAGTTTTAACGAGTTAAGTAGATAGGCTTTAGGATGAAAAAATTGAGAGGAAAAATAAGTCATCATAAATTCAGCATCAATCAAGATCTCACTACTAGAATGTGATTCCCTTCATGCATGACAGGAGAAGGGAAATAAATGAACATAAATGAGGTAGCAGTTCATCTAATGAGTTTGAGAAGAGAATAAATGAAGATGAACGAGCTGCGCGCACAAGGTACCTGAAAAGATAAATAATGTCTCTTACTAAAAGAAAACATCAATGTCAACAGCATATGATATGCATGTACATCAAAGCTGATGCAATTCAGTGGCAGATTAGACTAAACTGGTGGTAACAATCATAGTTATCAAAATCGTCCGATACGCGAGTCGAATCGTCCAATTCGATTCGATTCAGGGGCATAACGATTCGTATCAACAGAAGAATCGAAAAGGTCCAAAGAATCGTTCAATTCGAGTTCGAATCGTTCAATTCGAGTTCGAATCGTCCGATTCGAGTTGGAATCGGGTGCTAAAACGATTCGCTATCTGGGTGTTTTTAACTTGCACGTTAATTTTTTTTTAACCCAAAACATAAAAAAAACATGTTGTAAGCCTGTAACCCATAAGAACCGAAGTCAACCAAACCCTTTTCAAGCCGTTCTTACAACTGTAGCCAACCAAACCCTAATCGAAGGCCGTTTTTGCAAATCGAAGGCCTTTTGCTGTTTTTTTCAATCCGGTATGTTTTCTTTGAAGTTTTGTTTGTTGCTTCCTGATGCGGTTTTCTTTTGATGTTTTTTTTATTTGATATAAAACCATGCGTTTTTGTCTTCTGTTATAAAACAGGGGTTTTTTTTTTGCTATATTTGCTTAAATTCTTTTGCTGTATTTTTTTTTTGTTATAAAACCATGCATTTTTGTTATAAAAACATGCATTTTTGTTTTTGTTTTTGTTTTTTTGCTGCATTTGAAGTTCTTTTGCTGTTTTTTTTGTTACAAAACCATGCGTTTTTGTTTGGGTTTTTTTTGCTGTATTTGCGTAAATTCTTTTGAAGTAGTGTCAAAAACTTTGAGGTTTTTGCTGTTTTAATCTTATTGTTTGAATTGTTTATTAAATAAATTGATACTGATTTGTAGGTTGTTTGATCTTTGGAAGTCAAGATGGTAAAGTCAAACGGCAAGAAAGAAATGGATCCAACTTGGGCTCATTGTACCAAGGTGAATGAGAACAATGAAATGCAATTGAGATGTAATTACTGTGGAAAAATAAAATGGGGAGGAGTTTTCCGAACGAAACAACATTTTGCTAGTATGTGTGAACAATGTCCCGAGGCCGTTAGAATATTTTTTCAAGAGTATTTGTGTCAAAATGCTACTTCCACGGTCGGTAGCAATCAAAGTCAAGCAAATGTTAAAAATGAATGCTTTCAGAGGGGGGAACGATGATGAGGGGGGTCGACGGGGAAGGCGAAGGGGGGAATGGATAGGTTTGTTATTGGGGGGGTGGAGGAGAGGGTAAACAACTAACTATGAATCAAATGCTAAAGGATAGGGAGCCGATGTGTACGGATATATCGAGGTTTTTCTATAAGAATGTTCTATCATTCAATCTTGTGAAGTGTCCACTTTTTAAAAGGATGTTGATGTCGGTTGGAGATTATGGCAAGGGTTTGAAGCCCCCCGGTATCATGGAGCTAGGGTCACGTATTTGTAAAAGAAAGTGGAAAGTGTGCATAGCTTGTTGAAGAAGTATAAACAGGAAGTGGAAAGTGTGCATAGCTTGTTGGAGAAGTATAAAAAGGAGAGGAAAAAAACGGGGTGTACTTTAATATCGGACGGGTGGAGCGATGGAAAATCAAGATCTCTCACTAACTTTTTAGTGAATAGCCCGCTCAGGACGGTTTTTCTTAACTCCGTGGGCATCTCCTCGATCATCAAGGATACAGTGAAATTATTTGAGTTGCTTGATAGTATGGTAGAAGAGATTGGGGAAGAAAATGTTATGCAAGTGACGGACAATGCATCGGCATATGTAGCCGCGGGGAGGTTATTAGAAGAGAACAGAAAGAATTTATTTTGGAAACCATGTAACGCCCACTTGATTGATTTGATACTTATTGACATTGGTAACTTGCCTATATTTCAAAACACAATTACAAAGGCAATAGAAGTTACCGTGTATATTTATAGGCATACATGAGTGCTTGATTTGTTTAGAAGATTTCCAAATAAGAAGGAACTTACTAGAGCGGGAGCAACTAGATTAGCCACACTTTCTTTCCCACGTTGAAGAGTTTTGGAGAAAATAAAGGGGCATTGAGGCGTATGTTTACATCGGTCGATTGGATGAATGGAACTTTTGCCAACAAGGTGGATGCGAAGAAAGTAGACGGTATCATTTTGAGTGATACAAAATTTCGGAAATCGATTAAATATTGTTTGAAAAGTGTACATCCACTTTACAAAATTTTTAGGCTTGTTGATGGAGATGTAAAACCGACAATGGGTTACATATATGAAGTTATGGATCGGGCGAATGAGCAAATTGCAGCTAATTTTAATATGAGAAGAGATTTGGAAAATAATTGATACGATGTGGGATCTTCAACTTAATTGGCCACTTCATGTCGCGGGATACTATTTAAACCCAAGGTAACATGATTTATATTAAATTCTTCACTTGAAGATTCCACTATATTCTAATTTATATTATATAAAAGACTAAAATATATTTTTTTGCTTATATTTGAAGATTTCACTTCAATGATGACTTTAAGGCCGATAAAGAAGTGAAGCGTGTTTTGTATGACACTATAGAGAGGATGTGACCGGCCACCAATACAATAATCTCAGTAAAAGAGCAAATAGATAAATTTAAAACGTGTGCGGGGGATTGTTCGGTAGAAGCTCAGCAACTCTAACGAGAGACAAAAAACAACCCGGTGAGTATATATGTTGTTGATTTTTTTATGTTAATGAATTTATATGTTGCTAAATTTTTTACTTTAATGAATTTATATCTTGCTAAATTTTTTACTTTAATGAATTTATATGTTGCTGGATTTTTTATATTCTTTTGTTTATATAGCCAATTGGTGGAGAAGTTTTGGTGAAGATGTACCGGAGCTTCAAAAGATTGCTATACGAGTTCTTAGTCACGCATGTAGTGCGACAAGTTGTGAGAGAAATTGGAGCACATTTGATCATGTGCATTCTAAGAAAAGAAATCGTTTGGAGCAACAAAGGTTGAATGCTCTTGTTTTTGTGAAGTATAATCTTCAACTTGAAATGAGACGAGAGCAAAGGAGAGAAAGTGATGACTTCGATCCAATTTGTCTATCCGATATGGAAGAGATGATGAGTGGATCACTGAGAGAGATATGGAGGAACCATGTCTTCCTACCAATCATTCATGGTTGCATGTTCACGAATGTTTCCAAGATTATGGGCCTAGCAAAAAGAGGTAGCGAGGTGAAAATATGTGAAATTATTATAATTATTGTTTATTTGTCACTAATATATGCTAATCTTATTGTTAATATATGTCAAAATTATTTTGTGTTATATAGGACCAAGGAATTTAAATGTCAAAGGGAAAGGCAAACAAGTTGCAGATGAAGATATTGAAATTCTTGATGATGAGGAGGACGACGATGGAGAGGAAGAGGAATTTGAAGAGGGGGGAGATAGAACTGTCATAGAGAATGATGTATGATGTATGAAGAACAATGATGATTGATGATGACTTTTTATGATTTATTTTTGTTTTTTACATTTTTAAGCTTAAAATGAATGAGAACATATGCTACGTTTAATTTTTGTGATATATTTTATTATATTATCACGTGCTACGATTAATTTTTTTGTCATATCATGCTTAATTACCAATTCTATAGTTTTAATTCCATTTACGTATGTTTTACGATATTTTTATCATTTGGTTCCGATTTGACCGATTCAATTCGCGATTCAGGGGATAAACGATTCGCGATTTGACAACTATGGTAACAATCGTCAGGCTTTTCTATGGGATCAGCTAGGTGAATACAAAAGTCGTGAAAAGACGTAATGTATTGATCTGATATTAAAAAAAACTAGAAGTCAGTATCATATTAGATCAAAAACATTCCTTAAACAATACATTTATTTCCAAGATACTCCTTGTCAAATTATGCCTGTAATCCTATGAGCAATACAAATTCTTTGATGGTACGGACCAACCATAATGGAAGTAATCAATCAGCTTTAATATTGTTGAGATCCTGTTTATAAGGAGCGTTGAGCAATAATATTGATAACATCATTCATATTTTGTCATTTTTTTAGAAGAAGAATACTACAGAAGCTCTAGGTTTTACAATGAATCACAAGCTACTGTTTTAGTTCAAAGTTGAAGCAAGTGGCATATTGTCAATCAAGGAAACCAAGAGGGCGGTTAGGGTGAAGTGTAAACAAGCATCTCTTGCTAAAACAAGAGTAACATTTGAAGTGCAATAAAAAAAAGAGTAATTTTAGGCCAACAAGGGATTCCAACTCATTTTGTGCAATAAAAACAGAGTAACTATTGTATAATGTATTAGTTAGTGTCTGAGTGGGCCTAAAATTACTCATTAAAAAAAGGGTTTGCGCAGCGTCGACATCGTTAGATTTAGGCAATGTACTGATGTAATTAATTCTCAACCCTAGTCAGATGAACAGTAAACACACGAAGAGACACATTAAGAAAAATTTGTAATAATAAAAGTGAAGAAACAAACCCTAGGGTTTAAGAAAAGCAGAGTTGTTTGAAGAGAAGTAATAAGTCATGAGTGGTATAAAAGAGAAAGAAAGAAGATACCTGTTATGGTTCCGTGTACAACCGTGCCATTTTTAAGCTCAATTGAAACGGTCTCGTTGTTGAGCTTCATCAAAAACCTATCCCCCAAAAAAATTATATATATTAGTCTGCATAATACATGAACAAAGAAGAAATAAGGAAAGAAAAGTGAAACAAACCTAACGAGTTTCATTGTTGTTGCACAAAATGAAGAGAGATCTCCACTTCAAGTTTCAGTCGGTCGCAAAAGCGGGAGATAGCAACTGTTTCTGTTTTCAAGAGTTTCTACTCCTGAAGCCTAAACCTATGTCTTTTCGTTTTGGGTCTGGCCCGGCCCAAACCCACTTCTGCCCCTTAATTTTAGAGCTAGTGCTTGGAATGAATCTTAGCGACGGGGTTGAATTTGATTTCGAACAAACATTCATATGGGTGTCGAGATGATAATTATCTCTATCTCTACTACTTGAAAAGAGAGAAGTTCCTCTTCAAATCTCAAAATATTAAACTACTCTTCTTAAATTAACATTTTCTATCATACTCTTAATATTAATCTCACACATTCATTAAATTAAAATCATTTCATTCATCTTAACTTGATACGTTCTCTCTCCTAATACATTCATCTAACAAAACTTCTCAATACATATATCTTGAACCCTTAAAAATCAAAAGTCATCTGTCCAAATTTCTTCATCATCTCATCAGATTCATATTTGCCATCAAAAGTATGCATTTATTAATTTCAAAGCAAATACACAATTTTTATAATTATATATATATCATTCATGAATGTTGTCTCTCTTTTGTGCTCAAATTTTGTATTTACAATTTTATTATTGTTCAATTCATGTTTTATAATAATTCTAAATTCAATGTTAATTTCAGAAAAATTATATATATTTTTTAAGTTACGGAATTACCAAGTTCACACCTTATTAGATTACTATTTTTTATGCATTCATATGTATTTTCGAGATGGACATGTTTGTATTCATGTTTATTTCCTAAAGATTCTAAAAATTCTTAAAACACTCTAATTACTTTTTAAAGCACAAACTTGCCATTTGTTCTAACGATCAAACAAATACTTTTTTATTTGTTAATTTAAAAAAAAAGTATTTTAAACTTTTTTTTAAAACATTTTTTTATTTTTTAAAATTAAAAAATGATTGTTTATTATAAAAACTGTTAAAAAACTGTTATGATAGTTTTAAAAACCTTTTTTATTTAAAAAATTGTTATGATACTTTTATATAAGTTTTTTTTTAAGAAATATTTAAAAACTGTTTTTTTTTTCAAAAAAAATGTTTTTTTACATAAAATTGGGGAAAAAATCACCAAATAAAAAACTGTTTTTTAAATTGAAAATTATTTTTACAACCGAACACGACACAATACGACGTGACAAAAAAAATTTATAACAAACATGAACACGATCCTAATAAAAGTGACACGATACAACATGAAATATTATTTTTTCACAAAACACTAACACGACCCAAGTAAAAGTGTCACGCCACAATATATGTTATTTTTTTAACTAAACACGAACCCAACCAAAATAAAATGACACGACACGGCTCAAAATCTTATTTTCACTTATAAAGATAATATGACATAACACAAAATCTCATTTTTTACCAAATATTAACACAACCCACTTAAAATGCAACACGACAAGTCGTCCGTGTTCGCATTTCGTAAAAAATGGATTTTGTGTCGTGCCATGTCACTTTCATATGTATCATATTCATTTTACGTAAAATTAAGATTTTGAGGTGTGTCGTGCCATGTCGTGTTTATTTTATTTTGGTCGCGTATTATAAAATATTTTAAATAAAATGTACAAAAAAAATAGTTTTAAACAATTATTTAAGTGCCTAAAGATTTTATTTAAAAACAATTAAGATTCTAATAGTTACTATTTTTGAACTACTGACTTTTTATTTTTATAAAACAATTTTTTTAACTATTATAATTTTTGTAACCATTTTCTTAAAACACTCTCATGCTTGGATTTTACTTGAAACGATATTTTTAAATAAAATCTTTAGGCACTTAAAAAATTGTTTAAAAGTGTTTTTTTTACATTTTATTTAAAATGTTTTATAATATCGCCTATACATACCGCTGGCGGGTAACAACATACTAAAAAAATGGTAAAAGTTTTTTAAATAAAAAAAGGTTTTTAAAACTATCATAACAATTTTGATAAAAAACAGTTTAAAATACTATTCTTTATTGAAAAAAAATTAACAAATAAAAAGTATTAGCGGAATATATATTTTTTTAACCTAAATTTTTCAAACTATTTTCATTATGTCATAATTGTTGGATTCATATATATGAGAGACTAGATATACACGTATATAAAGAAAATGGAGATGGGTTTGGCATTGGTTTTATAGGTTACGACCTAAATTATTAAGTATAATGAAGATGGTGGCACATATTGTCCCATTTATTTAGTCCTGAAAATTTAGCACTTGACAAAATACTATCGTCTTTCGCCTACATCGGAGAGAAAAAAAAATTCACATGATTAGTGTAGGGTACATATGATTGGTAAGTTATAAAAATGGTAAATAACATTTTAATTTTTTACGGTAGTAAGAAAAAAAGACGAGTGGTTAGGTACCCAATTAATAAAGTCAATTATGAGAATCATATTTCATTGGTACGATAGAAAAGTAGACCAATAGCAAGTCGAAAGCGTTAGAAAACAATCCACCAACTTAATGGAAAATAATGCGACCGGTGGTTTCGACTGTAACATTTGCCTAGATATGGTTCAAAACCCTATAACCACCTCTATTGTTGCCCCTGTATTTATAAATGAATTCATTACCCAAGTGTATCTGCTGAAATCCAATATCACCAACAGCCTCAATGCCCTATGTGCAACGCTGAAATTATAGAATAAACCTTAGTACCACTCTACGGCCACAGTCAAACAGAAAAAGCATTCAAAGACAAAGTCCCACACGCGGATTTAGTCATACCACAAAGGCTTTCGAGTCCTAAATAGGATTTAGTCATCAGTCGATATCGCCCATATGCATGACATGTTGGCAACAGCAGCAGCTGTTGTTGTTGCTTACAAATACCTGTCAGTTGGCTGCCACAGAGGAGTAAGCACGGATGAATGACTAAGCAAGAATATGAATATCTTGTATATTTTACAGTTGAATGTAGGTTTGGTTTTTAGGGTAACGATTGATGCTTCGTACTATGTACTTTATGTTATATTCTGACAAAACAAATTTTACATAATATGTTGCAAGTATTTTTATTACTTTGTCCTTCACAGATTTGCAGTGGAAGATTAATATCTGGAAACGGCCACACGTGCAACGCACGTGGGCACAACTAGTTAGCTAAAACTTGGACACACCTCAAATTATGTCGTAAAATAAAATGGAGATAATATTTTATTTTAATGTGTGTGTACAACTTGATAATTAGGGACATTTACGTTTAGATCCTATTAGACTTTCTTATATACATTTTAGTCCCATCATATTTTTCTCTTATATATAAGTCCTACTCTTAATTTTTTGGAATTTTTTTTCACAATTTTACCCTTTTAAAACCAACATTCCGTAACTTCCTTGAGGAAGTTACATAAGTGGTTGAATTTTTTTTTTTATCTTCAAATGATCATAACTTTTGATTCACAAATCCGTTTTTCACAAAATTACTATTTTTGAAATAACCCAATGTCACCCCTACTCACCCCAAATCGGAGCTCCGGTGGATCCAAACCCCATTTATCTAATATTCTCTTAATTTCAAAGTTCCGCGCCAGCGGCACCCTATGTCACTACTACCCACCCAAATCATAGCACTGATGAAAATCGTTGAAGCTCCAACAATGGGGGTGGGTAGTGGTGGGGATTGAATGTCGCTAGCGTAAACATTTAAAAATATGGTAATTTTGAAAAAAAATGAGGTTTGGATCTATCGTGTGTGTGTGTGTGTGTGTGTGTGTGTATATATATATATATTGTGTAATATTAACTCATAAATTTTACTGTTTGTGAAAATGCTATATATATATATATTATATTGTGTAATATTAGCTCAGTAAATGTTACTGTTTGTGAATATGTTATGTATATAAAACTTGTTCATAAATATATTAACACAGTAAGTGTTATTGTTTGTGAAAATGTCACAGATATAAAACTATTTCATTTTCTGGTGTATACAATAAATTTTAATATCTATGACATTTTTACAAACAATAGCATTTACTGTGTTATCACATTATATATATATATATATATATATATATATATATATATATATATATATATATATATATATATATATATATATATATATATATATATATATATATATATATATATATATATCCAATATGCGCCTATTTTTAAAGCTCTGCGCAACCGGTACCTAATGCTACCCCTACTCACCCCAAACCGGCGCTCAATACGATCCAGATCCCATTTATCCAATTTTATTTTCAACGGTCCTCGTCAGCGGTAACCCATAACACTCCGGTCGATTCAAAATCCATTTATTCAAAAGTCTCTTATTTTCAAAGGTCCGCGTCAGCGGCACCACATGCCACTCTTACCCACCCCAAATCGGAGCTCTGAAGAAGGTCGTTGAAGCTCCAATAATGGTGGTAAGGATTGGATGCCGTTAGCGCGAACCTTTAAATATAAGGTATTTTTGAAAAAAGAGGGTTTGAATCCACCGAATATATATATATATATATATACACACACACACACACTATGTAGTATTACCACAGTATATACACACACACACTATGTAGTATTACCACAGTAAATGTTTTGTGAAAATGTCACATATATAAAACTATTTCATATTCTAGTGCATACAGTAAAGTTTACTGTTTCTGTAAATTTTTTTCTTTGGAATTTTATAGCCTTCATGGAGCTTGTTTGATAGATCTCGTCTGGCAGATTTCAAAAATAGTAATTTTGCAAAAAACGAATTTGTGAATCAAAAGTTATGATCATTTAAAGATTAAAAAAAGAAATTCAACCACTTATGTAACTTCCTAAAGGAAGTTACGGATGATTAATTATAAAAGGGTAAAATTGTGAAAAAATTCCCTAAAAAGTTGGAATATGACCTATAAGAATGTTGAAAAGTCAACAGGACTTATAAGTATGTTGATCCGACAAATGGGACCTAAATATAATTATTATCCCTAATAATTATCATCTATATAAAGTGAGGTATCTCAAAAGATATTCAGAGAATGTATGAAAATCCACATAAAAATACATATTTTGCAACACTTTTTTTTAGATGTATATCATTTTCACCCTTCTCAATGATTTGTGCTTTATTAAAATCTTACAAAGAAAAAACTCAATGGAAAAAAATAAAGTTGAGAAAAAAGGATACAACTTTTATGATCATTGAATTGGTAGTGGACACACTTAGTGTTGCGTCGTCAAAATCTTTAACATGAAAAACCAGTGGCAAAAACCTAGTTAAAAGAAAAGGAGTACAGTGCGCATATATTCAAACTATTATATTCTTTGATTCTCCCCCTGATAAAATTCTCACTTTGATTAAATACTACCCTAATAATGGCATTTCTCTTTTAATTGAGTCGGTGCATTACTATCTCATACACAAGCTTCTGGAATGTTGATTTATGCAGTGACTTATTGAAGAGATTGATGGGTATTAAAATCGTAAGTGACTTTAGACCCACTGGTGTTTCCCCTAGATCTCAGTCGAGTAAGAGGATAAAAGTATCAAGTGTGAGATAAAGGTTTAAATTGGTTCGAACCTCAGGAGATGGTCAAGCGTCCATTGTACAAAGGTGTTATGCTCGCTTATTAGATAGTAATTAAGTATTATTGTCTAAGATGCCTATTGAGCTTTGGTCAGGGGATTCTGAGGTCTTGCGAACTTTATTAACTGTACAGAGAATTTTAAAAAGTAACCGAATGACTTCTCTAAAGATGTCTAGGTATTGTTTTAGGCCTCTTACAAGATATACAAAGTGTATGAATGATGGAATTGTTCTAAATATAAATATAGATCCCGCAACAGTGGGAACAAGTATACAATAATATGGAGACACTTGCGGAATGTTATGACTCTTATGAGTCTAAATGTTTTAATCCTCTAATCTCTTTGGATGCTAGATATCAATCCCCTTCCAGCTTCTAATAACCTTCTATTTATAGGAGAATTCTTGGAGAGAGAATGAGTGGGCATCACAGCATGGCTTTACAAGCTCTGAGGTCCGACAGGGTCAACATGAAGGTGTATTGTTGGACAAAGTATTTACAGGTGGAGTACATTAGTTGTTGTGCACATTAAGTGCTAATGGAAGAATTCAATACAAGTGGAGTTATATAGTGGTGGTAGGTGGAATAATGTTATACTTCTCATCCATTATGTCAGACAACTTGTAGGGGCATTGTTGTAGATCAAAAAGGGGGATGAAGAGATTGCGGGCTTAGTGGGATTTGGTCCTGAAGTACCACGTGTCACCAAATCCTATGACTGAGGTCTGGATGACCTCTAGAGGTCATTATACTTCAATGTGAGGTTGCTTAGGAGCGCAAACCATAATAGAACCTTAATGTTGATGTGTCTGAGCTTGCTGAAGGGTGTATGCTGGAATGACTAACCTTGTTTATGGAAAGGATGTGCGACTGAGATCTGGTATAGTACCATAGCTTACCTTTGGGGTGTCAGAGACTATATCGAACAAGTAACGATCCGTCTGAGGTCAATGGTTAGTCGTGGGGGCCTTTACCCTACCTCGGGGGCAGTTGAGGATTTGGAAGAGCTTTTAAATACCAAGTGTGAAATTGGGTATTTTCATAGACCAAATAGGTTGTTACTTCAGTCTCATTTTTCTTCTGAAGCTCGACTTTTGTGCAGATGGGTGAACGCGTAGCTTTATCATGACTTCAATAGCATGTATGTTATTGATGTTTGAAAATTGAATGGGTCCAAATTTACAATCACAGATAAAATAAAGATAATCAAGTAAGACAAACACACAACAAAGAGATTTTTAATATGGTTCAGCTATGAGAAAAGCCTACGTCCGTTGTTTTTAGTATTTATGGTAGTTACAATAGCTCGGGGTTGAGTATGTTTATACCTGATTCAATCATCCATTTGAACTAAGGGAGATCATGTATTTATACTGATTAGGAACCCAAGAGATGGAATGCCTTTATATATTTAGGCATTTCATCTGTATATAATAAATATGACTATTGATATTCACAGGTACATATATAAATGCTATTAGTTATTCCACCCGAGCGACTTTTGCTATTCTTCATGTTTCGTATTCTTGAGGTCGGTCGGCCTGTTGGATGATCAAGTGTCCCTGGAGTCGATCAAGAAAGTAAGTATTGTGAGGATAGACACGTAGGAATACAGGCGTCCACCTCTCATTGGTCCATATAGAAGAATAATTTTTTCATATAACAAAATCCCCCAATACTCCATACTTGATGATTGATCGAAGGTATGGAGTATTTGTTCTGAAAACTTGCTCGGCGTATGTTGGTCGGCAATCGACCTCCTGGATTTATAAAAAAACTCATCAGTATATCTGATAATGGAATTTTTGTAAATATTCTGAACTTTAGCGATCCGCAAAAAGGTATGTTGGTCTTTTTACATTTTGAGAATCATGCGGCCATCAACAGTTCAATCATTTGTTAAGTTTAATCATTTCATTTCTAATTTTGAGCTAACCTATAAAAGGACGATTATTTTCCCTCCACTTCTCATTACCTCAAAACTTCTGAACTTAGGATCTCTCTTTCTTCTCTCTATTTCTTTCCCCGCTTTCGTTGTTTGCTCTTTGTCGTCGTTTCTCACACTTTGTAAACTTTTTTGCCTTTTCCTTATTTGATTTTTCTATCCTTCAAACATGGTGTACATTGTAGATAAAGGCTCCTTATAGGAGTTTAAGGAAAGAAGAAAGATCCCTAGTTGGGTAGGTTTAGAAATAGCAAGTGGGCTTGTTGATGTGTTTTCATTATTTGAGGGTCAGTGGATCCCAACTTTGTTCACTGCTGAGTGTGGCATCACTTTTCCCCCAAATCCATTATATCTTCAATTTTGCTAGTATTTTGATGTAATCCCCGCTAGAGTAGCCCCCAAACACATGGAGGGTTGTAAATGGGGTAAATAGATTAAATGAAAACCATGGGGGCTCGTATTGGCATCCTTGAGTTGATGTTTTATTATAAATGGGGAACCACGGGTGACAACACCTACTACTTAATAACCAAGAAGGCCAATATGGCACTAGTGGTCAATCTGTCTGACTTAAACAAGGATTACTGTGATTATGGTGTAGTAGTGAATACTTGGCAACATGCCCCCCCTTCCTGAAGGGGTACGATATACTGGACCTAGGTGCCCCAAGGAAGGGCGTGACATAGGTTGTATAATATTTTTATTTTTCATTTTCTTTCTAGTTTACTACTTGTTTAATGATTTGTAGACTAACTGTCTCGCTTTGTTCTTGTGCAGAGGAAAATAAAAATATGTGTCCGAAGGAAGCGGACATTAATATTGAAGATCTTAAATATTTATGGGCAATTCACCAAATAGAAGGGGCAGAGCATCCCTAAGCAACTTATGTTCTGTTATAATACAGGAGTTATGTTACCTCATTTATTGCCTAGCCAATAATCATTCTACGTCAACCCCTCATCAACTTGGATGAGGATCTAATTTCTACCTCATTTCTAGTTGAGTTAACTGGAGTAGAGAGAGATTTTGGACACGAAAGAACACCATTTTCCCTCGAATCTCTTGATCTTACAACCATCCCAACTTCACCCTCTACAGAAATATTGAAGAGAAGAATCCTAAACTTATTAAATAAATATGGATCCCCTCATCCTATCAAGAAAAGTACACCCACTGACAAGGGGCCTCAAGCCCTCAGTATGGAAGAAACAAGAATTATTGAGCCTTAATTTAAGAGGTCGAAGAGGGATCTGCCCATTCAATAGGTTTTGGCCCAAAAAGCTTCTGCCGGCCAAGTCAGAGCAGAATCTGCCTCTATGGTTGTTAACCTTGGGTTTGCCAGGGGTCTGATTATGGCTAGAACTCTGCCAGTAAATAGGTGGGCAGCAACCCGATGTCCAGAGCCCGGTTGGTTGAAAGGGCTAACCATAATTTGGCACTTATGAGTATTTTACTTTTTTATTTGTCTTTAATAATATTTGTTAAACTTTTCATGTATTGATATTATGTACTTCTTCTTTTGCAGTTCTTGATTGATTATAACTAAATTCTAGAGAAAGGTGATCAACTGAAATCTTCTTTGGCTGATGTAGAGGAAGTTTTTGAAGGTTTATAGAAGTCCTTACAAGAATATGGGGATGCCTTAGAGAGAGAGAAAAGCTTAGCAGTAGAAGTTGAAGGTGGTTGAGGATAGGGAAATTGCAGAAAAGAAAAAAATAAAGGTTTTCGATGGTAAAGTGACCCTTGTTGAGGAGAAGATGAAGGAAACTAAGAGCAGGGCAAAGGCAGTTGAGGAGAAGACTACCAGTCTTAATACTGAACTTACTTCTTTGAAGATCGAGTAAAAAAGATAAAGATAAGGCCACCGATAAAGGATGGGACAAGGCATTTACTGCTGCATCTATCTAAATTGAGTATGCCAAGAATCTCTCATATGTGGATGGTTGGTCGGATGCTTTGAAGGAGGTCGGCACCCAAGCTGATTCTGAACTATTTCAAAGGTATAACCTAGGAACCCCTCATAACTTAGATGAGGAGTTTGATGATGAAGAGGGTTATGGGGAATCTTCTACGGTGCCAACTGTTATAGCCGGCCTACCTCCTCCTGACTCAGCTGCTAAAGATAATGAGAAAGTTTAACTCCTTTAGCTAGTTTTTGCCTACTTTTTATGTATTTTTCCTTTTTTCTTTTTCCTTCTTCATTTATAACGGAACCACAATTGTAATCATTGGCTTATCAATGAAATGAAGACTTGTTGTTAATCTCTCTAATATTCTTTACTTGTTTGTTTGCTCTGATTTGTTTTCTTTATTCGACCTTATATTCTTATACTTGTGAATTTCTAATTTGATGTCAGGAAGAACATAATCATTTATATTGAATCTGACCTATTAAAATATTGCAATAGTCTTCTTCAAGCTGGTCATGTGGCTTTGACTAAAACGGAGTTGGTAGGGTTGTTCGGTACAAATGCCTCATATCAAGTGAAATATGTTTATATTAATTTATATAGTCTTTTTGATAGGGCAGTGGAGAATAACGCTGCCTACTACGAGATGATTAAACAGCTGCAAGATGACCATAATCTTTCTTAGGCCCTGCTACACTCTGATTATGAAGCCAAGTATTAAGCATTAAGTGCAGATTAGGGATTTGATAAGAATCTGCAAGAAATCATATATGCATTGAACAAGAAGGAAATTGTGTTAAATAGAGAAGCGGAAACTGCATGGGAGATTGCTGCACTCCTGGAAAAGGAGAATAATGCCTTGAGGAATGAGTTAGAGATGTTGAAGAGGTCGACTGATACTGGGCCGAATGAAGGTGCCTCTTTTGTAGAATTAGAGAATGCCCGACTGCTAGAGGAGTTTGAAAACTTAAAGAAGAGAAAAAATAAGTCTGGTTAATCCTCTAGACAAGTAGTGGTTGTTCGACCAATTGTAGATGAAGAGAGAACTAGGAAGACCTTGTCCGACCAAGCACCTTTATTGTAGGATAAGGATAAAGCCATAAAAAATATCAAAGACCCCTAACCTCCCATTAAGATTTATGTCAATTGGATTACGACCGATGCCATTCCTCAAGGCTTAGTGAGAATATACATAGGCGATTATGGACTTCAAGGAGAAAATGAATGATCATTCCATACATCTGTTAGATTGGCCGGGCAGTAGTAGACGTAATATGCCAAGAGATTTTAGAGCTACAACCTTGCCCAACACTCTTGATGAGCCTCCTGCTGGAGTGAGTAAAGTTGAAGAAAAACGGCCAGTGGAATAGACTTGTATTTCCGGCTTTTATATTTCGGATTGTAACACAAAATATATTGGGAATAAGAGAGACTTTGATTTTATGTATGTTCATTAATACATTTCATCCTTTACTTAAGCTTGTGATTAGTTGATAGGCTTGCCGACTAAGTAACCTACTTAAATGATAAGTGTTTGGTCCAATGGTGGACCTAATTTGTAATGCATTAGATTTTACTAATGCACTTAGATAAAACTATAAGTATTTTGTTGAGCTAAGTATTTGCATCAGTTATCATTGGCGACCAAGTGTGTTAGGAATGTATATTTATTCTTGTGCTTAAACAAGTCGAGTAAAACTTCTCATGTTTGACTTTAAGTCATACACGAAGTTTTATCGACTTCTTGTTCTTGACTTGTCAAAGACGAAATCATACATAACGTCTAAAGGAAATTTCGAAACTTTTTTGAAGTTGGAAATGTTTTGAATTGGAAGTTGGAAAAGATTGACCTTTTTTAAGTTAGAAAAGGCTGTTAGTGGTGTATGTATATCACCATATCCCAAAAAAATATAAAAAAGGAGGCATAATTGGTAGGAACTCGCAACTTCATTAAATTAAATAAACGATTACATCAAATCAAACTTCCTGATAATATTTTTGGAGGTATTCAGTGTTCAATGGATTCTTGAACTCTTTCCCTTCAAATATTTCCAAGCGATAGGTGCCTGGTCGGATGACTGTCGAGATGCAATAGGGAGCATGCCATTTTGCCTCCAACTTGTTCCCGTTTTGGATTACTATTTTGAGAATGTAATCCCCATCTTTTAAGTTAGTCGTCTTGACCCTCCGATTGTGGAATCTAGCAGTTCGTTGTTGATAAGCAGCCATTCGAAATTGCAACATCCTCTTTGACCTCTTCAATTATGTCTAAATCCAGTCTCCTCATAAGATCACTCTTTCGGGGTCAAAATTTAATACCCTGTGATTCGGCAAACCTATTTCAGCTGGTACCACTGCCTTAGTGCTAAAATCGAGCATGTACGGAGTCTCTTCTATAGTCATTCTCAGCATAGTCATATAAGCCCAAATGACACTGTGCATCTCATTGATTCAGTTCCTCTTAGCATCATCCAACCTCTTCTTTAAATCGCCAAGTAAAGTCTTGTTAGTTACCTATGTCTGACCATTGAATTGTCAATGTCCAAGTGTTGAATGAAGTTTCTGAATCTTAGACTGCATGCAATATTCCTGAAATTCGTCATTATCAAACTGAGTACCATGATTAGCGTTGAAGGCATAAGGCATCCCATAACAACATATGACCTGCTTCTATATGAATTGAAAAACTCTCTAATAAGTCATATCAACCAAGGGCTCCACCTCCACCCATTTGGTAAAGTAATGCACCCCTACAACTAATTACTTGAACCTTTCATTGGTGGCCAGCCCACAATCCCCCAAATAGCAAATGACTAAGGAGAAGTGGTGGGATTTAGGGCAGCCCCCGATCCTCTATGAATAGTATCAAACTTCTGGCATTTATCACACTTCTTGGCGAAAGAAATACAATTACTTTCATCGTTGGCTAATAATAGCCGTGCATGGATATTCTTTATACCAATGATCAATAGGCTGAATAAGCTCCACATGAGCCTTTATATACCTTTATGGTCAAGTCATGTACTTCGACGAGATGAACACAATGAAGTAGGGAGATAGTGTATCCTCTTCTGTACAAAACGCCTTTCTCCAAAACAAAACTGGTTGCTTTGTATCTCAACTTCCTAGCTTCTCTCTGGTCGGATGGAAGCAACCCTTTTGTCAATATAGTCTTTGAATGGATCCATCCAAGAAAGTCCCAATTTCACTGATATAACGTTGACAGCCTCCACATCGGTGCATCAACGAGTTAAGATCTCTATTGAAATGGTTCGTCTAAGTTTTATCTTAGTTATTGACGCTAGACCAAGTGCATCTGCTCAGGCATTCTCCACTCTAAGGATCCAGACCATCTTGACTGGAAAAAATAGATAAATAACCTCCGTGGCTTTGTCCAAATACTTTACCATAAGTTCTCTGTAGGCCCCTTTTTCTTTCGAATGTGTTTTAGGGATGTCAAAAATAACTTTTTTTTTAAAAACCTTTTTTAAAATTTTAACTGCACCAAGTATGTGAACAATTTTAACTTAACCAAATTTTATCTTGATTAATCCTAAACACGCATCTAGTGATTAAAGCAAGTAAAATAAAGTAAGCTCACAAAAGTGATGCCGAATGTACGAGGAAACCACTAAGGGAAAAAACCTCAGACGGACCAAGCCAGACAATCACTATGATGTGGTATTACAAAGTACAAAGAAAAGCTTACTCAATGACTTGATCCCCCACAAGTCTTGAAGCTTCACTGATCATTAACCGCTCCTCCACAGTGTCCACGCAAATATCCTTTTGCGATACCTGTCCACAGCACATGCGTCCACGAATGCCTCAGTGTCCAGCAATGTAGCTTGAAAACGTCTACGATATTGAACACGAACTCCTTCGTTTCTTCAACGCAAAAACCAACGATGTTCAAAGTGACGAACAACTCCAATAGTGAAAATAAATATCACTATAACATATGTGAATGAAAGCTCAGATCTTTGAAACTCTAAGGATGTTTTTAGACTTTGAAAACCTTAAAAAAAACTTGTGCAGAAAACTACTATATGTAAGCTGTTTTTCAGGTTTTGCAACTTTTAAAATTCTGAGAGAACCACGCCTTAAATTATAAAGTTAAGTCAGGGCATCGTTTGAACGAAAACTGCAAGTCGCTCGAAGGAGATGCACATGTCGCTCAAACGACATTGGTATCTCGCTTGAACGACATTTAAAGTCACTTGAACCACTGAAAATAAGAGTTTATGATTTACATAACTCTAAACGATCTTTATCTCAGAATAAACGAAGTTTCAATATTTTAAAACACTTTCTAACATTTTAAAAACATTTATTCAATAAAATAGCATCCTAAAATATTTTTCGAGTCCCATTAATATTACGCATTCATACCTGAACGATCTCCAAATGCAATAATGACGTGTAACGTGCACCAAATTAATCTCGGCATGATTTACCCTTGAAGCTTGGCCACAACATCTTCAATAAACTTTATGTCATAGACTATGTGAGATCGTGATAATACAAATCTATCTATTACTAAATAATAATGTTTTATTTTGGAGATAAGTTAAATACAACGATGGACTAAATTGAAAATTTTGTCCTTACAAATCTCCCCCTTTGACTATTCCGAAAAAAAAAAGTGAAAGGCTTAAGCCGGGCCATCAAGCCATATGATGCCTAAATCCCATCCCATAAAGCCCAAAATAAAAAATTACAGGAAAAGACTAATAAATGTTGCTATAGCAAGCATGAGCTGTCTGAATATGATGTAGACTTGAAATCTCGAATCTCTTAAGCAAACCTACACACATGTGAGGAAGATTAGATAACATGATACCAATTTTTGTAAACTATTCATGAAGGCATATGATCACAAGAATGATACTTATGTGTAATGCAATAAATATATATGCTTATCAAATAAACTCTCCTCCTACATCACATACATCTCTCTCGCTTTTTTGTCTCAAATAGGCAACAAGTGAAAAGATAAACAATATAACAAATATATCTTGAATAAGAATAATCAATGAATTATATTATGATAAACATGAAACAACCAGCTAATAATGATCAAAAGATACCAAATCCATAGCTAGCAAATAGTAATCACAAAATATGGATCATCAATCTAAGAAAATGTGACAAAATAAATAATGCAGTAAAATTCATCATGCATAAATATCCTACACTGCATAAAGCTGCCCCAAAGTACCCAAATAGAATGATGTGATCATTAATACGAAGCAGGTACGAAACAAAAGAACCAAAAATTCGTCAGTGGGTCGCTTGATCGACTTAGCCTTGCCGTTTGAAAGGCATAGGCAGGTCGCTCAAACCAGGTCATCAAGCGAGCTTAAAAAATGTAAAACAGTGTGCTCTCGCTCGAAGCAACTCATCCCGCGACCATACCTGACACTTTGCATTTTGTCGCTTGAACCTCGTTTGAACAAAACTTAGCGCGATATCAAGTTGTTGCTCAAACGAGGTCTGATTGTCATTTGAACGACATAAATTTTCTCAATTCCAGTGCTAAAATGATAAAGTTTTGCCCAGTGAAAATTTTTCTTGAAAAAATTAAGTGGAAAGAGCAAACAATAACAAAACAGACTCGAAATAGGAAAAAAACAAGTTAAATAATGTGAGTTTCATGCTCACATAGAATTAATGTGCTCAAACATGGATATAGAGTGAATGGGCATAAACTACAACAAATGAATCACAACTCCAAGACATTGAATCGATCAAGAAACTCTAATCGATAGCTAAATGTCATCAAAATTAGTTTTAGCTATATGTGACAATTAATTTAATGAGCTAAATGAACTAAACAATCAACATACACTCAAATCCAGAATATTGATGATTCTACAAACAATAGCGTCATGATACGATGCTTCAACATAAGGATTCGTGGAGCAACCCTGTTTTATATTTCCATCCAAATGTAACACCCCGTAAATTCGAGGACATTGAATTTAATTATTTTGGGAGAAATATAAATCACATTTATTTGTAGATATTTAAATTTATGATTTGGAGAATTTATTTTAATTAGAGGATTTATTTAATTTGGAGAATTAAGAATTAATTATTCGGATTATTTTTATGTCGCATTTTGAGGTTAAAAATTGAAGAAGGTTATTAAGTATTTAGGATTTTAATTCTGAGTGCACGGTTGAGTCCGGATGGGCCGAAAAAGTCAGAAAAGTGTACTCGGGATTGGTAAATGAGTCACGAAGTATTTTTGGGCATAATCGGGTCCACACTGGGGTGTTTGGGGCATTTTAATTAGACCTATATGACTAAAACCGGATTTGGAGATAAAAACATAGGTTTGGGAGTTGTGGGAAGCCATAACACATTTAAGAAAATCTGAGAGCATAGAGGGGGCAAAGAGGGAGGACTCTTGGGAGCAATTGGTTAAACTTGCTTTTAAATTGCTTTTAAATTAATTGTTGTCTTAGGACTCTTGGGAGCAATTTATCCTTTTAAATTGCCTTAGGACTCTTGGGAGCAAGTGATGTCTGATTTTCTGATTTATCCTGACAGCAATTTATCCTTAGGACTCTTGGGATAAATTGCTCCCAAGAGTCTTAAGGCAAGACTCTTGGGAGCAATTTATCCTTTTAAATTAGACATCACGAATCCTAAGGCAAGTGGTTAAACTTGCTTTTAAATTAATTGTTGTCTTCAATTCATATCATAGTAGGTGTGTAAACAAATGATTTTGGGTTGGGGTGGCACATAAATTGTATTTTAAATTTGTGGATGCTTCAAATCAATTTTTGGACTGTTAAACATTTATAAATTCATATTGTACAGCTAAGGAATTTATGATTTAATTGGGATAGATGTATGACGTGTAAAGATATTGGGAGAAATCATCTTTAAATTCGGATTTGGGTTATTTATTGTGTATAAAGTTTGGGACTGAAAATGGTTAAGGAGGAATTGATTTGAAAAAGGATTTGCAGTAGAGAAATCTGGGTAAAAAGCTTAAGTTGAGTTTTAACGGCGGGCTCGACTGGGCGAAGAAGAAGAGAGAGAAACCCAGGGCTCGTTCGAACGACCCTAGATCTCGTTCGAACGACGTGCATTATCGTTCAAACGACACGGGTCTCGTTCAAACGACGGAATAAAATCCGGCGACATTTGTTTCCTTTGTTGTTAGGGTTAATGATGAAATTTAAAGGTTAAATTCGTACAGTAGGTGCACTTACTTTTAGCCTAAGTTGTTTTAGATTTTGAAGGGACAAACAGTAGGATGTATGTGGGATTAAATAAATGTGGAAAGAGGATCATTTAAAATAATAAATTAATAAGTGTGTCGAACTTATTAAGAGGAATTTGGGCAACAAATTCAGATTATTTAATTACGGCTCAAGTGAATGAGTCCAGGTATGTTGGTTGAGTGACCAAGGTATTAAATTAATTATTGAGAAAAATGAATTAATTTGGAGTCGAAATATAGACTCGGGTAATATTTAGATACGTGCCAAGTGAGCGAGTCCAGATATATTGGTTGAGTGACACCTAATAAATTAATTAATGGGTAAATTAATTAAATTAGAGTCGGACCACAGATTCGTGAAGTTAATAAATTAATTAATGAGCAAATTAATTAAACCAGAGTCGGACCATAGACTCGAAAAAATATAGGCTAGTGCTACGGATTTTTGTGCACGGTAAAGCCGGGGTTTAAATTATGCATATACGGTATGTGTTAGTGTGTATATATATATATATTGTGTGTGCTTATAAATATCAGTGACTAGATATTTATTTAAATTTATATACTCCAGTGCTATCAAGGGAGGTTGCGCAATGTGAATAATTCCCATAGCTTGAGGAGTGGGCGAGTATATCCCCATGTCATAGCGTCCAATTTCAGAGGCAGGGCATTGAGATGATGTCCTTATACTCGGGGGAATATGACCACCTCCATTACGTTTATTATTTACGTTCCGATTCAGGGGACCATTGTTGTCTTGGAACTCCAGGTGGGACTGAGTAGCCTGGGTTGATAGTACTTTAGAGAATACATCTGGTGAGGTATTACTCGGGAGGATGGATTATATATATGTGTGTGTGTAAATGTTGTAATATAGTGTTATGTATATAATGGGAGAAATAATTATATACGGGTAATCAAATACATGGAGAAAAATTATATTTATTATATAACTAGTGTGAATGTTATATGGACTTAAGGAAAAGGTGATTATTTAAGTTAAAGTGACAAATAACTTATAGATATATTTTAAAAATGCTCGGGTCAGTGTAGTGTGTCAGGGAAGAATTTTGTCACGAGCTAGTTATGGGGTAGAGGACTGGGTGGGATATAAAAAAAGCGTTAGGTGTGCACATTAGTTGAGGGGTGAGTCTGTCCTCAAAAGAGTGCGACACTGGCTTAAATATGAAGAGCATTCACGTATTTTAAATTTATTGTAATTTAATCACTTGCTAAATATTTTCAAAATATTTTGGGTTTTAACCCTTGCTATGAAATATTTTCAAAACCTTTTAGGTATCCAACCACAGGGATGCCAGGCTTGAATTCATTCTAGGGACTCGTAGCTGCAGCATGTGTGGATGTTGCAGGATTTGGATAGATGCGTCTAGGACTGTTTTTTTCCCAAACATTCCGATTTTTTCGATATCCGATCCGATATTTTTCGATTTTGGAACGTACATAAGGTTTTCGATTTCCAATTTTTCGAATTTTGATTTTTTCGAAAAAAATCGGAAATAATTATGAATTTTCGATTTTTTCGATCCGATTTTTCCAATTCAATTTTTTCGAAACTATGCCGATCCGATTTTTTCGAATTATTTCCAATTTTTTCCGAAATACTTTTCGATTTTCAATTTTTCCAATTTTTTTAAACATTATCATGTGTCCCACATCGGCTAGGAGAGGAAGAAAGGCCCAAAAAATCCTCTATAAAAGGAGAATATCCCTCTATCCTCTTCACAAATGAAAAAAATGTTAAATCCTTATATATTTACGTGTTGGGTTAAATATTTTTTTTTATTTCTTTAAAATGAGAATTTCGAGTAATCCAAAATCCTATATTAATTTTTTTTAAATTTATGAATTTTTAGTATATTTTTTGAATTTTCGATTTTTTTCGATTTTTCGATTTTTCCGAATTCAGAAACTTTTTTGATTTTTTGAAAAAATTGGATAGGAAATCAGAACAAATATTTTATTTTCGAAAAAATCAAAATTTTTTCCGAAAGGTCATTTTTCGATTCGATCCGGCCAAAACACAGCCCTAGGCGCGCCTCTTATTTTATTCCTAGTTTAGGAATGTTATCTCAGTTTATCTCGAGCATGTCGCTAACGGTTTTATTCAGTTATTTCATTTCAGATTGTATGGGATTTATTACTCTATGTTAGTTTGGTTTGGTTTTTGATTTTTGGTTTTTAGCTGATGGTTTATTCGGCAAGACTTTTTATTATTCTATGTGATGATTGATTCTATCAGCATTGGATGTTTTATTATAATTCCGCACTTATTTTGTCTTGGATTAATAAAGATAAATTTACACCGACTTTTTGAATACTAGGTGGTTAGTAAGTTTTTAAAAAAGTTTTCGACAGTGATGCTAAGAATGAACCATATGAGATTCCTGTTTTAATTTGATATAGGATTGATCACCCGGTATTTTATTAGACGGGGTGTCACACCAAACTCCCTCAAATATATATATATATATATATTTCTTTTTTCAAGCTCTTTTGAGGTCTCTATGTTTCTCAACTTAGAGAAATCCTATTGGCCTTATTTTCGCATATGATTCTTTTTATTGCCTTAATTTTTTCTTGGGATCTTTTAAACGTTGGCTTTTACAACGAGTTAATTTTGTACTCTCGCAGCCCTTTCCCGTGAACATTTATAATTTTTGCAATTATGCAATATAAATTCTCAGGGTAAATGGTTCTTACATGCACACCTCCTCCTAAGTTTACTTATGCATATATGACAAAATTGAGATAAGAACATCTCACCAAACTCAAATATGCATGAAATGCCAAACATTCATATAAACTCGTGCATGTGTGCAATAATGACATATATACAAAGTCGAATCTAAATGCATATCAACTTCGAAACAACCCGATACAATGGTTAAGATCATTCAATGCATCAATACTTATGACCAAATGTCCAAGCCACATGGATAACGAAATGATGGGGGGTCCAAGCACACCAATATGCCACATCAAACATGAAACACTCACGAAACAAAAATAAACGAAAAATCTTTTGTGTTTTTCTAAAAATATTTTTGAATCCAAAAAAATCTTTTTGTATTTTTCTCAAAAATATTTTAAATCGAAAATCTTTTTGTATTTTTCAAATAAGACTCAATAAGAAAAATATACAAAAGATACACATGTAACAATACTAGCAAGATATAAATCATGATGCAAAGACTACCGTATGACAAACATGGCAACACGATCATCCTTTAGATTTGGCATGGGAAGAATCAAGTGCAACAATACAAGAACCATGAAGTTTAAGTCCTAAAGCCTCTAAGTCCGATTTCCTAAGCTAAGTACGTGTGAAATTATGCATGGGGGTTTTAGGAACCGAAAAAACTTTATTCCTTAACTTCCTAAGAGCGTTCCTAAGGTCATAGCAAAAACGTCTAAGGTGACATTTCCTACCGCAATGAGTGCAAGTGTAAACACGACGGAAATGATTACCAAAATATCGACCTCTCCTCATATTCCTAATGGGTTCTCTCACACAATTGTCATTGTATATGGGAATGGGAACAACTCTATCATCGTAGCCTATACCAAACCTATCTCCCCTGATTTTGGCGGTGTCTAATCTTATCCAACTTCTCTGATCTAGCCTCCAAATCAAACTTCACCTTACTAGAGTCTTTCAATCTCTCCTCTAACTCACTAATCCGAAACTCAAGAAAATGCCTAGACTCCTCAAACTCTAGAATCTCCTTCTTTAAAGCCTCCATCAAACCACGAAAATTATCTCTCTCTTTCTCAACATATTCTAGCTTATCCCTAAGAGTCTTCTCTCATTCCCTAAGATCCTTAATCAAAGTATCATTATTTTCTATGACATGCCCATTCAACTTAGCTTGCAATTTTGAGTTATCCTTTTTCACTGTTACCATTTCTACATACAAACTCACTAAAGGCAACTTGCAACTCTCTTACATTAATCTCCTCATCCCCACTAGCTTCACCCTCAGTCACTTGGGATTCACACTCAACGGCCTCGAAATTGTCATTCACATGAGAATATTCATAAGAAGATTTATTGTCGTCACTCACATGACATGCCATGAACGCTACAAAGTTACGCTCAATGGGGGAACTCTCTCCGTCTTCCGTTTCACTATGACTTAAGGTGGCATTATATGCTATCGGTTTATTTCCCTCCTTCTTGAGTCTAATAGGACATTAGATAACATTGTAACCATAATCTTCGCACCCAAAACACCTATTCGACTCACCCCTCTTGACATTCTCACTCTTATCCCTAGGGTGGGATCTTCCTTATTGTTCTTGGCTTTCTCAAGTCTTTTGGCATCTTTCGATTCCTTTTAAAATTAATTTTTTTAACGTCTTTGCCAACAAGGCTACATCTTCAAAATCGGAATCGTCATTTAAAACTTTAGTCTCCTCCTTCCGGGATTTCAAAGCAATGCCCTTTTCTTTCATTGGCACTTTTTTGGAGGCAAACATATCGAGTTCATGGGTTTTTAGGTCACCTACAATCTCTTCAAGTTTCGTTAATTCAAGCATACCCAAGGAGTTCAAAATGGTCACTTTTGCATAAAATCTACTCGGCCATGACCTTAAGATTTTCTTTATGACTCGATTGTCGGGTATTTTCTCTCCTAAGTTAAACGAAGAGTTGACAATAGTGGACAACCTAGCGTAAAACTCATCAAACGACTCACTCTTTATCATTTTAATCGTCTCAAAATGTGTAGTGAGGTTTTGAAGTTTAGACTCACTAACCGTGCTAGTGCCCTCGTGAGTAAGTGCAATTATATCCCAAGATTCTTTTGGTGTTTCACAAGTCATGATTCTATTATACTCTTCTAGTGTGACATGTGAGGAAATAACGTGAATACATTTAGAGTTGTAAAGTGCAAGTCTATGTTCGACTTCGATCCATGACTCAACGGGTTTTAAAGTAGTTACTTACCCTCTCGTGTAATCGGTGGAGTCCAACCCTTTTCAACCTCTAACCACACACGCTCATCAATTGATTTCAAAGGACTTCTCATTCGCATTTTCCAATAACCATAGTTAGTGCCATAAAAAATAGGAGCACTAAAACTTTCATAGTTTCTGAAATTCATCCTTAAAAACACAAGGGATCAACACAAAAAATATGTTTTTAGCTATGATACCAATTTGTAGGCCCCTTTTCCGCCGAATGTATTTTAAGGATGTCAAAACCAACTTTCTTTTTGAAAAACCTTTTTCCAAATTTTAACTGCACTAAGTATTTGAACAATTTTAACTTAACCCAATTTTATCTTGATTAATCATAAACATGCATCTAGTGATTAAAACAAGTAAACTAAAGTAAGCTCACAAAAGCGACGGTGTATGAGGAAACCACTAAGGGAAAAAATCTCGGACGGACCAAGCCAGGAAATAACTATGATTTTATATTACAAAGTATAAAGATATACCTACTCAATAACTCGATCCCCCACAAGTCTTAAAGCTTCTGTGATCTTCAATAACTACTCTACAGTGCCCATGTGAATATCCTTCCCCGATACCTGTCCACATTACACGCATCCATGAATGCCTCAGTATCCACCAATGTAGCTTGGAAATGTCTATGATGTTGAACACAAACTCCTTCACTTCTTCATCTCAAAACCTAATAATGTTCAAAGTGATGAACAACTCCAATGGCGCAAATAAAGATCACTATAGCATATGTGAATGAAAGCTCGGATCTTTGAAACTCAAAGGATGTTTTAAGACCTTGAAAACCTTAGAAAACTTGTGCAGAACATGTAATGTATGTAAATTATTTTTTAGGTTCTGCAACTTTCAAAATTCTGAGAGAAACACGCCTTAAATAATAAAGTTAAGTCGGTGCATCGTTCTAACAAAAACTGCATGTTGCTCGAACGAGATGCACATGTCGCTCGAACAACATTGGTATCTCACTTGAACGACATTCAAAGTAATTTGAACCACTAAAAACAAGAGTTTGTGATTTACACAACTTTAAACAATCTTTATCTCGGTATAAATGAAGTTTCACTATTTTAAAACACATTTTAACATTTTTAAAACATTTATTCAGTAAAATAACATCCTAAAATATTTTTCGAGTCCCATTAACATTATGCATTCATACCCGAGCGATCTCGAAATGCATTTGATTGACAATGGTTTTAGAATCACTGTGTGCTATCACTTGCGAGAACCTTCGTGCTAAGGTTAGTTTTAAGCCCGTGATCAACGCTTCGTACTCGACCTCATAATTGGAAGCTTGGAACTGAAAATGCAAAGAGTATTCCATATCTATGTCATCAGGAGTGTTGATGATAAGTCCTGCTCCACTACCAGTAGCACATGAAGATCCATCCACGAATAATTTCCAAATTGGAATGTCGTTGTTAAAGTCTTCCTCTAATAATACTCCATATCCAAATATCTTCTTGCTTTGTTCAACTAATCACTGAGCCTTTTCTTCGGCAGCTGATGTTTACGGATGGTTGGCAACAATCTCAATTTAATTTTTGAGATAAGATCTCCTCCCAAGAAGTATGCTCGGTAAGAATTTTTCTTTTATTATTAGTCACCTCTAGGTATGTGAATTCTGTAATGAAAGCTGCTCCCGCTTGCCCTTTTAATATAGTCTTTGGCTTATAAAGAATCTTATATTCCCCTGGTTCAACTACCCGGGACATCAACTTTCCTGACTTTGCTGAATTGCGCAAAGCTTATCGCAGGGGCAAATCAGTGTACACCACAATAGTGTGTGCCTAAAAATATGGTCTCATCCTTCTCGAGGCTTCAATAACTGCAAGAGCTTTTCCAAGCATCGATATCGGATTTTTGCTCCTCGAAATGCTTTACGGGTGTAGTAGACTGGCTTCTGAACTCCGCCCTCTAGTCAGACTAAGGTCTAACTAACAACTAACTCTGAAACAACCAAGTACATATACAACTTTTTTCCCAAAAATGTTCGAGAGAGTAGTGGTGGAGACCCCAGATACTTTTTCAAGTCTATAAAAGTTTTCTCACATTCATCGCTCCACTCAAAGGTCTTTTTTAACACCTTAAAAATATAAGACACTTGTTTGTTGCTCGAGACACAAAATGGTTGTGGGTTGCCACTCTTTCAGTCAATTTCTATACATCTTTCTTGTATATGGGAGATTGCATCCTAATCAAAGCTTTTATCTTGTCAGGATTGGGTTCGATTTTCCTCTCGTTAACTATATAACCCAAGAATATTCCTTTTTGCACCCCTAATATGCATTTGGTCGGGTTGAGTTTCATTTGATGCTCCAACTGGTTAAACGCCTGAGCCAAGTTTTTAATGTGGTCAGCGATAACCTTGCTCTTAGTGAGTATGTCGGCCACATATACCTCCACGTTCTTACCAATCTGCTCTTCAAACACTTTGTTCACCAGCCTTTGGTATGTTTCTCCAACATTTTTAACCCAAAGAACATAACATTGTAGCAATATGTACCTCGTCCAGTAATGAAAGAAGTGTTCTCCTTGTCTTCTGGCTTCATTTTAATCTTGTGGTAACCATAATAGGCATCCATAAAACTTAATAGCTCATGACCTATAGTTGTATCTACTAATTGATCAATACTTGGTAAAGAAAAATGATCCTTTGGGCATACTTTATTGAGGTCCGTAAAGTCTACGCACATACGTTATTTGTCATTCTTTTTTTTACCATCACTACTTTGGCTAACCAACTGGGATACTTGGCATCTTTTATAAATTAAGCTTTCTGTTATTTCTCCACTTCCTCTTGGATGTCCATGTTCTTCTCAGGACTAAACACTTTGTGTTGTTGCTTGATCAGCTTAGTATCTATGTAGATATTAAGCTCATGGAAGACGGCATATCCCCATGGCTTTAAGCGTACACATGTTCTTTCGATCTCTAAGGAGTGTAATCAATTCCTGTCTGAGGGAAGGTGTTAAGTTTGAGACAATTTAAGTGGTTCTTTTCAACTTTTCATCATCAAGAACAACGGTCTTTGTTGCCTCCATAACTTATCCTTTGACTAAATCTTCTTACTCTCCGGGATTCAGATTGTCGATATGATAGCTGGTAGTGCTCTTTGGGACTTTCTGTTGGTCTGTATAAGTGTAATAGCAGTCTCTAGCTTTTATCTGGTTCCCATTCACTATACCGACTCCTTAATTAGTAGGAAACTTCATACATTTATGTACTATACATAGTACTGCTTTTAACTGCTTCATCCCGACTCTATCGAGAATTATCCCGTAGACTAAAGGGATATTTTTATCCGATATAAAGAATATAATCCTCTCTTTTATGCTTACTGACCAAGTGCCGACTAAGATATCCAACTTTATTGTCCTTAAGGGATAAAAAAATTTCTCCTGAGAAGCCTATGAGGGTCTTGCGATGAGGTTCTAATTTGTTATCTCGTAACCCTAGGCTGTGGAAACAGTTATAAAACATGACATCTGCTGAAATCCCATTATGTACCAGTATTTTTAACACTCTGCCATAATGAACTCACCAAGTGATAACCAGTGGGTCATCATGAGGGTAAAGTACTCTGCTCAGATCATTCCTGGAGAAATCGATCACTAATCTATCTTTGTTCACTTTCCTAAGTCGACTATCTGTGTACTCGAACATGTCAATATACTTAATGGAAGGACAAATTTTGGCCTAATTTAGATAACCTTTCTCTTATCTATGTCATTCTCGCCACCTGCGTCTCCTTTTGCAATGATTACATCCCAAAGAAATCATTCCCGCCTCAACTTCTGGCTCCTTGGGTTTCTTCGACAAGTCAAGATCGTACTTATAATCATCATTGCGAGCCCTTTTCTTATCATTTTTTCCTATGCAAGGTGACTCAGACCTCCTTCTAGTTTCCCGTCTCCCATCCCAATCAACAAATTTAGTTAATATCCCTCGACGGATGAGAGTTTCCACTTCGTTCTTTAAAATAATGTAATTGTCAGTGGTGTGGCCGTGGTCTATGTAAAAATCATAATATTTGGATTTGTCTCTCTTATTAGGAGGTAACTTTAGTTTCACATGCTAATTTAACTCTTTATTGCCCTTAATCTCCTTAGGTATGTGATGCACACGTTTGGTGAGGGGGTATATTCATCATACTTATTGATTTTATTGACCTTATTATCTTTCTGATCCTTTTTGGTTGAATTTTTTTGGCTTTTAATCTTTACCTCTGGAGCTTCCGTGGCAGCCATTGCTTACTTGGTGTTCATAATCTTCCCAGCCTTGGCCATCAATTCTATCATGATTTTAGGAGGATTTTTTTACCAACATATAGTAAAGGTCCTTTGCGAGCAATCCACTCATCAGTGTTGTCATGACATACTTCTCTTCATAATTAATCACTTATAGTTTCTCATTATTGAAGCGAGTGATGTACTCTCGAGTTGTTTCTCTATGTCTTTAACGAATGCTCAAGAGATGAGTAACACTTTTGATCAGTTTTGCCCTAAAATAGAAGTTATTGATAAATAGCTTGGCCAATTAAAGGAAGCTAGAAATTTTCCCTATTATACCATGTCTGGACTGAGCTGTGATGGAAATTAAGAATGCCCGACGACGTATCTCGTCGGGGATAGAGTATATGTTAGTTATAGCTTGATATTACCCAATATGGATGACTGGATTAGTCTTCCTATCATACTTGGTAGTAACAACTAGTGGCTTGAATTTAGAAGGTGTGTGATAATCCACAATAGCCTGGATAAAGGGGATCCCTTCATAAAACTTCTCTGCAAAGGGGTCGTAGTCTTAGCCATTTTTCTCAAATGATCTTCCAGTCGCTATATGGATCCTTTTTAGGAATGCTCATCTGGTTTAGACTTGGCCGATGCAGCTTTAGTGGCTTTACTGTGCACATGTGCTGAGCTGTCTTGCTGAAAAGTCTGCTCGGTAAGCACAAAGCTTCTTATGCTAGCCCTAGATTTGACGAATCCTTATCTATACTTGTAGGATCAAACTGGCTCTCTGTGATAACCTTTGGCTGCTCGGGGCCCTAAACGATCAAAGGAAGACGCCTTACTTAAGCGTTCCAACACGCTCGGCCGTTCAGAGGATAAAGACTGTTATCGTAATAATGTATTGATATAATTGATGAGATTTCCCCAGACGATAATATTTGTGAGGAGAATATCTGGAATGTCTACTTCTCTCATTTTTGGTCGTTGGAGGTGGCATGTCCCTTCGGTATGGCACAATAGTGGACTTGTCCTGCAATGTGCGAGCCAATTGCCGAACTGACTCTTTCATGGCTTCTTGCCCTTTATCAAGGTTGTGTAAAATTCCTTGAAGATCTACCACACTAGGAGGAGGAGATGAATATGGATTGTTACCTGCAGCCGTAAGGGTGCTCTCAGGAATAATTGTCATTCCTCAGAGAACTTTCAATGTAAACAAATGAATAAAATAAGTAGAGAACGATGACCGACAATCGTTCCTACAGACAACTCCAATTTGTTGATGTCTAAAAATGGAGTGGGTCCAAATTTATAATCACGGATAAAATAAAGATAATCAAGTAAGACAAACACACAACAAAGAGATTTTTAAAGTGGTTCTTATGATTGTAATTTATATATTTTGTTCACATTATTTTTCTATAGAGAGAAAGGAGTTTTGCAATCATCGGAGGGCTAGAAGAGGATGGCGGGGAGTCAACATGAACTGTGGATGCTAGGGCTCTTGAGGGTGTGATAGCGGCAGAAGTATGGGCTATAGAATGGCCTTTGGTGCTACCATTTCAGGTGTATCTTGAACTTTATATGAGTTGTTGGTTTTAAGTGTTAAGTCTTGAATTTAAATTGAGGCTTATGTTATTTTGTGATGGTGTATCCTGTATTTCGTTCAGATTTGTTGTTTGAGCCATTGGGATTTTTTTTCGTCCAAATCAGATATCTTGGGACCGGGAGTGTAGGATCTGTTTGGATCGTATTAATTATCGTCAGATTCTTCGTATATAATAATTGTCGTGGGATACATCCATAGATATTGTGTTTTGTCTATGTTTTAATATATTATATACGTTTCTCTTTAAAAAATGGAAATATTTTAGTTCTTTTTCTTCATACTTTTTTTTGGATTTTGGGCGATCCGACATCAGTTTTTTAAACACTAATACGACACGACATAATTTCATATTGTTTTAACTGATACAAATACGATTAAAATGAAACAAGACACGATACGACTAATATGATTTCTTAATTTTTAACTAAATAAAATAAAAAATTAGATATAATAATCCCAATAAAAACACGATTAACACGACAAGATATGATAACGCGACTCATTATATTCATTCGAATATATAATGGCATGACTGTGTAAAAAACCTTTGTGTTTAGGGGGTTCTATTTAGGGAGCATCGTAACTTGGATCCTTGAAAAGTTGTGTTTTGAATTTCTTTTTTTCGTGTGTAAATCTACATTCGTTTTGAATATATAAATCATATCTTTGTTTTTGGGATAAATAAATAAATAAATAAATGTTTGGGTCCAGCTATCGACACTCCACAAAGTTCATTGGTACTCCAACAAAAACTGATAAATGACCCATTTACCCTTTACCCTTTATCCTTTTTTCCTTTAATTTAAACTAACCACTTAAAAGAAATGTCATAAAATGTTGGAAAAAAATATTTTTTAAATTCAATAATTAAATAAAATTGAAGCAAATTTTTTTCTATACTTTGAATAATAATTATTAACAACTTAATCATTAATTGATTTATGCTTTAGTACTTATTTTTTTACTAAATATGAACACGATCCAATTAAAATGTGACACGGCACAACATTATACGAAATCTTATTTTTTTTATTTAACAATAACGCAACTCAAATAAAAGTGACACGACATAATTTTTTTTATCTAACACGAATACGGTCTAATTAAAATGCAACACGACAAGACGTGAAATTTCATTTGCTTATCTAACACAACCCAAATAAACCCGACCATACACGCAATCTTATTTTTTTGATCTAACATGACCACGATCTAATTAAAATCCAACATAACACAACACAACACAACACAACGCAACATAAAATTTTATATTAACCCAACTCGTATAAAAGCCCCACAACATGACTTAAATTGTGTTCGTATTCAGTCAAATATAAAAGTGATAAACAAGTGAGTATTAAAGTGTAAATCAATTAGATCGTATTCATGTTAGAGAAAAAAATCATATCTTGTCGTGTCGTGTCGCATTGTAATTAAATCGTATTCGTTTTAGATAAAAAAGATAAAAAAAAAACATGTCGTGTCACATTTATTTGAGTTATGTTATTGTTAGATAAAAAATAAGAATAAATGTGACACGACATGAAATCTTATTTTTTAAGTCAATCTATATATTTTTCAAATAAACGTGACACTTAAAAAATAAGATTTCATGTCGTGTCCCGTTTGTTCTTATTTTTTATGTTACAATTACACAACTCAAATAAAAGTGACACGAGATGAAATCTTTTTTGTTTCATCTTTTTTTTTTATCTAAAACGAACAAGGTTTAATTATAATGCAGCACAACACGACAAGACATGGAGTTTTTTTTATCTAACACGAACACGATCTAATTGATTTACACTTTAATACTCACTTGTTTATCACTTTTATATTTGACCGAAATGAACACAATTTAAGTCATGTTGTGGGGCTTTTATACGAGTTGGGTTAAAATAAAATTTTATGTTGTGTTGTGTTGTGTCGTGTTGCATTTTAATTAGATCGTGTTCATATTAGATAAAAAAAATAAGATTTCGTGCATGGTCGGGTTTATTTGGGCTGTGTTAGGTAAGCAAATGAGATTTCACGTCTTGTGGTGTTACATTTTAATTTTGACCGTGTTCGTGTTAGATAAAAAAATAAGATTTTTCGTCGTGTCACTTTTATTTGAGTTGTGTTCTTGTTAAATAAAAAAATAAGAGTTCGTATAATGTTGTGCTCTGTCGAATTTTAATTGGATCGTGTTCATATTTGGTAGAAAAAAATAAGTACTAAAGTATAAATCAATTAATGATTAAGTTGTTAAGAATTGTTATTCACACTTAAAAAAAAAAATTGCTTAAATTGTATTTAATTATTAAATTTAAAAAATATTTTTTGTCAATATTTTATGACCTTTTTGTTAAGTGGTTACTTCAAAGTAAAGGAAAAAAGGATGAAGGGTAAAGAGTAAATGGTCATTTATCAATTTTGTTGGAGTGCCAAAGAACTTTGTGGAGTGCAATAGCTGACCCCTAAATGTTTTATACATATCGCCCACACATCATACGAGTTACGCGCTAGTATATATAAAAAGATTCGGCCATGCATAATAATGTGCAACTTGTCCGAGGTTTTAAAGTAGAGAAAGTTTTTATGAATCGCATTTTAAACCCGCTCAGCGACAACATCCTCTTTCCTTCTATTTTTTTTTTAAGTTTCTTGTTTATAACTATTAATATACAAATTATTTTTTATATAAAAAAAGTTTTTTTTTAAAGTAAACAGTTTTTTATTAAAAGTAATTTTTTTTCATAAATAAAAAAAGAATTATTTTTATTAACATGATTTCGCGATTGATTAGTGCCGCTAGCGCAGATCCACATTCCCGAACCCACTTCATTTGTTAAATGTGGATCCGCACCAGCGGCACTAATTAATCGCGATATTTGAAAAAATATCGTGATTAATTAGTGCCGCTGACGCGGACCCAAATTCTGGGAGCCACTTCATTTGTTGAACGTGGGTCCGCGCCAACGGCATTAATTAATCGCAATATTTTTGCAATAAAAAATATCGCGATTAATCAGTGCCGTTGGCGCGGACCCAAATTCCCGGAACCACTTCAGTTGTTGAATGTGGGTCCGCGCCAGCGGCATTAATTACTCGCGATATTTTTTATTGAAAAAATATCGCGGGTAATTAGTACCGCTGACGTGGACCCAAATTTCTGGACCAACTTCATTTGTTGAATGTGGGTCCGCGTCTGCTGCACTAATTAATCATAAAAAATATCACGAGTAATCATTGCCGCTGACGCGGACCCACATTCAACAAATAAAGTGGGTCTGGGAATGTGGTTATAAGACATCAAATTAACAAAAAAAATTTATTAAAATTTTAAAAATATTTTTTTAAATGTTGTTTTTAATTAAAAAAAATTATTTTATAGCATTTTCTTATTAGTAAACATAATTTTTTTAATTTATGAAAAAAAATATTTTTTTAATTTTAATAAAAAGCTGTTTAATTTTAATAAAAAAAATTGATTTTTTTTATATTAATAGGACTTTTTTTTTGTATATAGAAAACGGTTAAAAAAAGAATAGAAATCATAAAAAAAAGAAGACAAAAAGACAAAAATTCGGTCGCTGAGCGGGCACTACATGCGGTTCATGTAGAACCTCTCTTTAAAGTATGTCCAAAGTCTGTAAAGAAAAATGCGTGACCCAAAGACAGTGTACGGACAGAAGTGATCAAATAATAAAAACATATTTGTGTTAATACGAACAGATATAGGCGCAGGGTTTGAAATGACAAGCCAAGTAGATGTCGAAGTCATAGAGGAGATACAACAAGGTTTATCACATGGGCTTCACCCAAAAAAATAAATTACATGGGCATGGGCACGCATGGGCTTGGTCAGTAGGCATGTAAGCCAAAATTTTTTTTATGTTAATACGAACAGGTTTGAAATGACAAACCAAGTAGATATCTAAGTCATGGAGGAGATACAATAAGGGTTATCACTTGGGCACGCATGGGCTTGGTCAGTAGGCATGTAAGCCAAAAAAAAAATCTTCAATATGATTCGCACAAGACCCCAACGCTGTCCTGATAACATCTTAGGTTTAAACAACTAAACCTAAGGTCACCAAGAGTTGAACAAAAAAAAAATAATAAATATATAGTTGGATTAGTTGGTTTTTGTGGAACCCGCACGCGTAAAAAAAATAAAAAATAAAGCGGAACAAGATGTTCCGCCTAAGCTTTCTACTATCTCACTATTTCTACTTTGACCCCAACAAAGTTTATAACTGTTATATCTTTAGTTTGCTACGGTTATATATATTTTATAAATAACAGGTTATATGATATATAATTTATAAATAACAGGCTATAATATAGAATTTCAAAAATATATTTTACAACTAACATATCATAACAAATTAAATTAAATAATTACCCATGACTATTTTATTAATATTTATATAAAACATTAACTATTAACAGTGATCGGATTTTATTTCTTCGCCACTAATTAGTAATTAAATTATACGACTAACATAACAACTAATTTATAAATAAATATAACATGATTATTATATTCTATTAGTTTACTCATATTTAAGGGTAAATGAGTTTAACTATAAATTAAAATAAATGAGTTTAACTATTAATTAAAATATTTCGAAACTTACAAGATTAACAAGGCAAACATTTACAAGAAAAAAATATTAAGATTAACTTACTAATATTAATATTACAAGACAAACTTACTAATTAATTAAATAGGGCTATTGCATTTAATTTGTGGTTGGATTGTAGGTGGAGTAGTTGAGGTAATTCATTTTCGGACTAAACATATAGGTTAAGACAATTGGGAAGGAAAAAAGAAATTCCAAAAACCTTAGGCGGAACATGATGTTCCGTCCAAGGGTAAAAATTTTTAGCCCCAAACAACCCCGTTTCACCTTTGTTTCAGTCCATTATTCTATTTTTGTACTTTCCCATAACAATTTCCTTAATTTTGATAGGGTGTTTTTGCCCTAGTTAAGTGTAAGCAACCCTTATGGGTAAGGTATACCAGTATATATGCGATATATATGTATGTTATGGGTAGGGTAGAAGTGTAGATTTAGACGGTACTAGTGTAAAAAATAACAAATATAGAACTGAACTAGTTAGGTTTTTGTGGGACCCACGGTGAAAACGGAACATCTTGTTCCGCGGAAGAAAAAATAAATAAAAATAAAGCCTAAAGCGGAACATCATGTTCTGCCCAAGCTTAAAACCAGCTACCCCTATTTATATTTTCTACCCCGCAGGTTTGCAACGACTTTAATTTTATTTGGCAACGACTATAATTTTATGGCAAAGGCTTTTTTTATATATATAAATAACAGTTGATTAACATTTGTTTTTTTATAAATAGCAGTTTATTTTTTACCTATTTAATTAACATTTGTTTGTGTAGATAACATTTGTTTGGGTATATGTGTAGGGACTTCTATATTTGGAGGAGGTAGGAAGTGTAATAATCAAACCCCTTAAACGGAACAACATGTTCCGCCTAATGGGGACTAATTTTTTCCCAAGACGCCGTCGTTTATGTTGGATATAGTATATATTTGGTTTACCCACAACATATTTCTTAGTTTTTATAGGGTATTTTTGAACTACCAAGGTGTATATTTAGCATACCCATAAGGGTTGCTCTAACAGGTAAGCTTTTCAAAGGGAGTAGCTAACGGCACTCCAAAAAAATTTTAAACACTCCACAAACTTTTTGAAAAACAAAATTGCCCTTGACTCTAAAATCAAACAAATTCCATTTTAATTCTTCAACAAAAAAATTATTTTTATAAAAGAACTGTTTTTTAGATTAAAAAAATGGGTCATTTTTTTAATTAACATTTAATCCAAACATTTTTATTTTATTCCAAAAAGTCATTCACAATATAAAATAAGCACAAACACTCTTTTTTTTTTCTTATCCTAAACTTTAAATTTTTTTATCAAAAATAAACAAGGGCATGGTGTCGTTAAAAAAAATTTCAGTGGTTATGAATCTATTATTTTTTAAGTAACATGATTACGACCCAAATAAAACGCGACGTGGCATAGAGTCGTATTTTTTTCATAACGATGGCACGGACAATTTTGTATTATTTCAAAAATAATCTTTTTACTATTTAAAAAATGGTCTGCGCCGACGGTATGTTTAGGCGGTCCAACCACCTATACATACCGCTGAAGCGAACCATTTTTTTCTAATATGTTGTTACGCGCCAGCGATATGTATAGCTTTTCTATGTAAAAAAATTGCTTTTATATTAAAAAAATGATCATTTTTTTAATTAACGTTTAATCCAATCATTTTTATTTTGTTTTAAAAAGTCATTCTCAACATAATAAAAAAAATGGTCCGCACTAGTGGTATGTATAGGTGGTTGGACCGCCTATGCATACCGCTTGGGAGGATCAATTTTTAAAATAATAAAAATATTATTTTTGAAATAATAAAAAATGGTCCATGCCACCGGTATGAAAAAAAATACGACTCCACGCCGCATCGCGTTTTATTTGGATCTTTATTGTGTTACTTAAAAATTAATAATAGATTCATAACCGCTGGTATTTTTTTAACGACTCCATGCCTTTGTTTAATTTTGATAATTTTTTTTAAGTTTAGGATAAGAGAAAAAAGAGTGTTTGTGGTGTTTTATATTGTGAATGACTTTTTGGAAGAAAATAAAAATGTTTAGAGTAAACGTTAATTAAAAAAATGACCCATTTTTTTTAATATAAAAATGAGTTTTTTTACATAAAAACCTATACATATCGTTGGCGCGTACCAACATATTAGAAAAAATGGTCTGCGTCAGCGGTATGTATAGGTGGTTGGACCGCCTATGCATACCGGTGACGCAAAGCATTTTTTTAAATAGTAAAAAGATTATTTTTGAAATAATAAAAAATGGTCCGTGCCACTAGTATGAAAAAAATACAACTTCATGCCACGTCACGCTTTATGAAAAAATCATTATTTTTTTTTAAAATGAGCATATTTTAAAAAAATATTTGGATATAACTGTAATACCCCGTATTTTTGGCAATATTTATTTTTGGGATTAATTAATTAAATGAGAATTAATTGGGAATTAATCCGGATAAAATACTAGCGAGATGTGAGTTGGTATTTGACTATATTGAGTATATATGATGATTGATGAATATTGAATTATGAAATTGTCGTGAGATTGATATACGGCAATTTGGACATTTTATTGGGACGCGGATGATAGTTGCGTCAGCATATAATTATTTTATTTATAAAAGTGGATTTAAAATCTATCAACCGTATGGTCGTTTTGAGTGCGCCAACGCGTCCGGAAGGGTCGAGATAGTCATAAAACACTAGCCGAGGGTTTAGTTTGGGTCCCGGGGTATTTTTAGGCCATACCGGCATCTTATAAGGGTAGTTTGGTAATATTGTATTTTTGGGATTTAATAATGACGAAAATTAGGATTTATATTTGATTTAGAAAACCAACCACTAAACCCACTACCAACCATACTGACCTATAAGACTACGGGGAGTTTTAGAATTAGGTTTTCTAAGTTCCCAAAACAAATCCTAGCCACCTTTGGAGAAGAAGGCTTGTAGAGAGAGAGAGAGAAGGAATTCTGCAGAAAAGCTTCATCAAATCAACACCAAATTCAGAGACACTCGAGACAAGTGGTTTAATTTACATTTTATGCAGTAAAATGTTTCTTCCATGTTATAAATCTTGATAATCATTCTTATTTGAGAGATAAAGGAAAACCCATGAAATTGGAGTTGTTAGTTTAATGGTGGATGTAGGTTTGCATGTAGAAACGTTATTGGAAGATTGAATTAAGAGAATTACAAATTTATGTGTTATAAAAACGAATTAAATTCTGGGAATTGATGATGATAAATTCTAGGGTTTATGTTCTTGAAAAATTGGGGAAAAGAGTAGAGACTTGTGATTTGATGATGTTTAGGATGTGTTAATTCCTTAAAAGATGTTAGTATATGACCTTAGTATGTTTTAGGATGATTGGAGACCTTAAAACATTAATTGGACGAATTTTGGTTGAGATTTGAGGGTAGAAATTGGTGAAAAAAAGAGATAGGAATTTCTGGGCTCGAAACTGGCCACTCGTTAGAAAACCTATCCAGGTCGTTCGAACGAGCTCGTTCGAACGAACTTCTAACGAGTAGACAGTCTGGGTTCTAACGAGAGTGATGTTCGTTCGAACGAGATCTCGTTAGAAGACCCAGTTCGTTCGAACGAACTCTCGTTCGAACAACCTCGTTCAAACGAGACTTCGAACGAGTTGACATTTTGGGCTTTTTAGCCTGTTTTGATCCCGAGTGCCCCGTAACCTTGTGTATAGGTAGTGATAGCCTTCCCTTGATGAGTAATTGGTATATTTGGGATGTTTGGGATATAATGAGGAGTCAAACCTATAAGTGTAGTTTGAGCCTAAAGGAAAATATGAGCTGAGACGTGAGTGCCTACTACGACGTAAGAATAAATTATGGCGCGTATAAATGTGAACCGGGATTATATAAGTTATATATATATTAAGTTGGTACGAGAATGCGATATGTACTACAATTAATTACGGTGATTACTAAGATGCGTGTTTACTTAGTATTGGTATATGATTTATGTGTATGACATACCTACCATACTTGCTATCACGGGAGGTTTGCGTTCGCTTAGGGCCCTTTAATCCTTGTGTTGCCTGGATTTAGACTGGTTACCTCGATGAACATAGGTCAGAGAAAGACTTATTGGGATGTTAATAAGTCCGCTGATCGTGGGAGCGTAGGTATGTGCGTGACCCATGTGATGTGACTGTGTTCGCCTCCATTATTTGTGATGTTGTTATCTGTGAACTATTCCTGAGAGATTCGGAATATGTGATCCTTATGTACGTGATGTACCGGGATGGATATCAGAGTATGTGTGCATCGCAGCTTAGTTCTCGGGGTGCTTGTATCGTATATTTATGATGTGAATAATATACACTTAATTAATGGGAACCTTCATGTTAATACTGTGAATCTAATTATGGCATTGTTTTGAGAAAAACATAACGAGTTAACTGATAGTGAAATATATTACATATTGAGAATCTGAGCTTAAGTGAAGTCCTCTAATTATTTGATAAAGTTAGAATGTTAATGGTAACCGAGTATTAAGGGTAGAACCTATGACAGTCTAGCTAGATATTATGTTACTTAGCTAGTGGGTTGTGTCATTTTAGATGGGTACTTACGTTAGGAGTGCACAGTTAGACGAGAGGTGAGAATTTTATGTGAGTGCACGTCCTAACATGTACTTTGCATTTAATGTTTTAAATGTTTTTAAAGCACTTGCAGGTTTTTAAAATATCTCCATATTCGGGCTCTGACCCGTTTGCTTTCAAATCTATTTTTTTGTAAAACCATTTTAGGTGCCCAGCCACAAGGACACCATGCATAGGATACTCATTCAGGTGACGAGCTGTAGCTGTTTCTGGAAGCTACAGGGATTTGCTTTTAGACGCTTCTATCATTTGGATTCCAGATTCAGTATCTATCAGTTGTAGGGCATGTTGCCCATTTCTATTAGAGACATCTTTCCATTACATTTTTTCGGACTTTGGCATGTATTGATTCAGTATTCAGTTTAGTTATTTCAGTTTGTGGTATTGTAGTGAGGAGTTTTTCCTCCAGACTTTATTTACATTATGTGATGGTTATTCTATTTACTTCGTTATGAATGGTGTTATTATTCTTCATTACACTTGTTGCATGTTAATCAGACTTTAATTAAAATTCGGCAACTTACTTTTTAAATACTAGGTGGTTAGTAATAATAAAATGTTTTCGACAGTGATGCTATTAACTGAGCCAACTTGGCATTTTGGTTTAATTTAATAAAGGAGTAGCTACCCGGTATTTAATTAGTCGGGGTGTCACAGGTGGTATCAGAGCATCAGGTTCTAGTGTCCTTTAGGATCTGTACGGCTATTATGTTTCCGCTAAGCTTTCTTTGATATAGAGCCCTATATTTTAGGACTGTTGTACTCTTTTTGTGTATGCTTCGTTCTTCAGCTATTTTAAGTTTATAAAAGGTGAACTTATAAACTTTATTCTTATTTCAGATGCCTCCACGACGTGCACGACGAGTTCCCATGGATGCAACGCCCGAACCCCAGCCCGCTCCAGTTCAGGGCATGATGAACGCCGCTGAGGTTGCAGCTATAGTAGCCCAAGCGGTAAATGCCGCAATTGCCGTAGTTCAGCAGGCACCACCTCAGGCGCCGGTTGCCGCGCCAGTACAGGCAAATGCATTCCCGTCTGCTTGGGAACGTGTACGTGACGCTTTTCAGAAAGTGCATCCGCCAGAGTTTGCAGGTAGCTCAGATGTGGTAGTCTCGAGCCAATGGAGGAAGGATATGCAGAGGCACTTGAGGATGTATGAGTGCACGGATGTTCAGAAGCAGGTGCTAGCTACTTTCAAGCTAGTTGGATCTGCACTGCAGTGGTGGGAGTCTATTACCACCGTGGAGGAGAGGGATACTCTCACTATTCAGTACTTTTGGGTGCGGTTCGACCGCAAGTACTTTTCGTCAGCTGTTTACACGGAAATGAGGAGGAAACTGATGAATCTGAAACAAGAGGGTAAGACCGTGGCCGAGTATGAGACCGAGTTCACAAATCTGTTGAATATCGTCCCGGATGAGATACCGACAGAAAAGAAGAAGATTGAGAAATTCACCGACGGGTTGACATGGAGGATCCGTCAGCATCTGTTAGGGAACCTTTTGTTGGCCACTTATTCTGATGTGGTTAACGCTGCTTTGTTACACTGCCAGGATCACCGCTTTCATATGGCTGAGGGCAAGTGATCGGGAGAGTCTAGCCATCAGGGCAGGACTGGAGGACATGGTGCTGGTGGGGCACCATCTGTTCAGGGGCAGAGACAGGGTGAGCAGGGTTCCCAGCAGGGGGATCCGAAGAGGTTCAGATCAGGGAACTACAGGCACGAACAGGGAGGTTTCCGTCAGGGCCATCAGGGTCCAAACGGCCATCAGGGCCAACAGGGGCAGAATGGGCAGCAGTTTCACCAGGGCCAGCAGGGCCACGGGAGGAACGGTAACGGCCACCAGGGCCGGGGACAGCAGAGGCAGAGAGGAGGGAACTTCCCAGGGAAGTGTTTTGTTTGTGGCAAGACTGGCCATAAACGACAGGATTGTCCTGATAGGGGCAGGGCCCCACAGCAGCAGCAGCAGGGTGCTCGCTAGGAGCTACAGAGGCCTATGTTTCCCGCCGCTCTCCCCGCACAGCCACAGATGGCATCATTGCCACCCATTCCAGCAGTCCCAGCTCAGCAGGGGCAGCTACAGTATGGACGTGTCTATAACGTCCACCAGGCTGCAGTTCCACAGGCACCGCCCGCGATTGAGGGTACGTTTCCTATCCATGGCACTATGGGTCGGGTATTGTTTGATACGGGGGCTACACATTATTTTATAGCTACACATTTTGCGAAAGCCTTAGGGTTTTTAGCTACGGCAGAGAGCACAGTGACGTGTGTCGACTCACCATTGGGGAGTGGGTCACTTATATTCTTTATATGCCGGGGAGTGGGGGTAGAGATTGGTGGTTTGGTATTACCTGCAGACATGTTAGTATTAGATATGCATGTTCACGATGTGATTATCGGTATGGATTGGCTCGCTGATTATAGAGCCATGATTGATTGCTTCGGTGGGAGCATTGTTTTTGCCATTCCGAGGCAAGAGATGTTTGTAGTGGCGATGCCTCGCCCAGAGGGAGGATCGATCGCTCATTTGTATTACATAGAGGAGGATACCTCTAAGGAGGTTATGATTCCTTTAGATTCTATCCCAGTTGTCAGGGAGTATTCGGATGTGTTTCAGGAGATACCAGGCCTACCCCCCAGTCGAGAGATAGACTTTGTTATAGACCTATTACCAGGTATGAGACCTATAGCACGTGCACAGTACCGTATGGCTCCAGCTGAGATGAGGGAGTTACGGGATCAGATTGAATAATTGTTGGGTCAGGGGTTTATACGGAGGAGTACTTCACCGTGGGGTGCCCCTGTGTTGTTCGTAAAGAAGAGAGACGGTTCACTAAGGTTGTGTGTGGACTGCCGAGAGTTGAATAAGGTCACGATACGGAATAAGTATCCGTTGCCTCGAATCGATGACTTATTCGACCAATTGAGAGGAGCTTCTTTCTTCTCGAAGATTGATCTGAGATCGGGATACCATCAGTTGCGTATCAGGGAGGAGGATGTCTCAAAGACTGCGTTCTTATCGAGATATGGTTCTTACGAGTTTCGGGTCATGCCGTTTGGTTTAACCAACGCTCCAGCAGTATTTATGGACTTGATGAACAGAGTATTCATGGATTTCTTAGATCAGTTTGTCATTATCTTCATCGATGATATTCTGGTTTACTCCCAAACAGAGGAGGAGCACGCCGAGCATTTGAGGCAAGTTTTGCAGACACTTCATCAGAACGAGTTGTATGCAAAATATGAGAAATGCGGGTTTTGGTTGAAGGAGGTCCAGTTTTTGGGACACATTATTTCCGACCGGGGGATATCTGTTGATCCGGGGAAGGTATCCGCGGTGAGGGATTGGGGACAACCCACAACACCAACAGAGATTCGTAGTTTCTTGGGTCTAGCCGGATACTACAGGAGTTTATTCGGGGATTTTCGAAGATAGCGGGTCCCTTGACACATCTGACTTGTAAGGGTGTGCCATTCATCTGGAGTGATGCCTGTCAGTTGGCATTCAATGAATTGAAGGATAAATTGACCTCAGCACCTGTGTTAGCATTGCCGAGACTGGGAGTTGAGTATTTGGTTTACACCGATGCATCTTTGCAAGGACTTGGAGGTGTATTACAGCAGGAGAGACATGCCATAGCTTATGCTTCCCGTAAGCTTAAGCCTCATGAGAATAATTACCCCACGCATGATTTGGAATTGGCGGCGGTGGTATTTGCCCTACGGATTTGGAGGCACTATCTTTTGGGGGAGAAGTTCCAATTGTTCACGGACCACAAGTCCCTACAGTACCTGTTCACGCAGAAGGAGTTGAATATGCGGCAGCGTAGGTGGCTTGAGTTTGTGAAAGACTACCAGTTCAATATCCAGTATCACCCGGGTAAGGCTAACGTGGTGGCAGACGCGTTGAGCCGTAGGCCAGCAGATGAAGTGGCAGAGGTGTGGAAGGCCAAGTGGAAGGAATTGGGACACCAGGATGCAGTGGCCCGATCTTTCATGTCTGTGATGACTGTTACACCGCAGATTGTCACGAAGGTAGTACGGGCACAGGCTAATGACTCGTTCTGTCAGGAGCAGATAGTTCGATTACTAGCAGAGGGAGCTGAGTCCTATACCGTTAGCTCAGACGGGGGATTACGCTTCAATGGGAGATTGGTGGTTCCGGAAGGAGAGGAATTGTGACACGATGTGATGGCAGAGTCGCATGGCTCACGGTTCGCGGTACATCCCGGAGGGGACAAAATGTACCAAGACATGAGACGCCAGTATTGGTGGAGCGGTATGAAGAAAGATATCGCTGAGTTTGTTTCGAAATGCGCCACTTGTCAGCTTATAAAAGTTGATCATCAGAGACCGGCAGGACTGCTACAGCCGTTGGAGGTCCCGGTGTGGATGTGGGAGAGCATATCCATGGACTTTATCACGGGGTCGCCTACGTCGCAGAGGGGTCACGACTCCGTTTGGGTAATTGTGGACAGATTGTCCAAAGTCGCTCACTTTTTACCCGTAAGGACTGACTACACTACGGGACAGTATGCCCAACTCTTCATTTCAGAAATTGTGAGACTTCACGGTGTACCCCTAAATATCGTGTCTGATAGAGACAAGATATTTGTTTCGCGGTTTTGGGAGAGTTTCCAGGAGGCCATGGGCACGGAATTGCGGTTGAGTACGGCTTATCATCCGCAGACCGATGGCTAGACCGAGCGCACAAATCAGATGTTGGAGGACATGCTACGCATGTGCATTATTGACTTTGGGGGTGGATGGGAGCAGTACCTTCCACTGGTGGAGTTTGCTTACAATAACTCCTACAAGTTCACTATTGGCATGGCTCCGTTTGAGGCGTTGTATGGTAGGCCTTGTCGTTCCCCAGCATGTTGGTTAGAGGTGGGGGACAATAAACTACTTGGGCCGGAAGTGATTCAGGATACTTCGACGAGGATAGAAGTGATTCGAAGTCGCATTCGGGTAGCTCAGGACAGGCAGAAGAGCTATGCTGATGCGAAGAGATTTTTCAGGGAGTTCCAAGTAGTGGACTAGGTTTTGCTCAGAGTATCTCCTATGAAGGGGATTATGCGTTTCGGGAAGAAAGGGAAGTTGGCACCGAAATATGTGGGACCATTTCCTATTATTGAGCGGATTGGACCGGTTGCGTATAGGCTTGGATTACCGGAACATTTGCATCGGATTCACGATGTATTTCATATTTCCTCGCTAAGGAAATATCTTAGAGACAATTTGGCTCATTCTCATATTGCTTTGGAGGACATCGATCTCCAACCTGATAGCTCCTACGAGGAGGGGCCGATTGCTATTTTGGACCGAAGTGAGCGGAAACTGCGGTCAAAGATAGTCCCGTTAGTGCGTGTTCAGTGGCGACATCATAATGTCGAGGAGTCCACATGGGAGCGCGAGGATGAGATGCGCGAACGTTATCCAGAGTTGTTCTTACCAGGTACTTTCTAGTTTTGAATTTCGGGACGAAATTCTGTTATTAGGGGGGAAGTATGTAATACCCCGTATTTTTGGCAATATTTATTTTTGGGATTAATTAATTAAATGAGAATTAATTGGGAATTAATTCGGATAAAATACTAGCGAGATGTGAGTTGGTATTTGACTATATTGAGTATATATGATGATTGATGAATATTGAATTATGAAATTGTCGTGAGATTGATATACGGCAATTTGGACATTTTATTGGGACGCGGGTGATAGTTGCGTCAGCATAAAATTATTTTATTTATAAAAGTGAATTTAAAATCTATTAATCGTATGGTCGTTTTGAGTGCGCCAACGCGTCCGGAAGGGTCGAGATAGTCAGAAAACACTAGCTGGGAGTTTAGTTTGGGTCCCGGGGTATTTTTAGGCCATACCGACATCTTATAAGGGTAGTTTGGTAATATTGTATTTTTGGGATTTAATAATGACGAAAATTAGGATTTATATCTGATTTAGGAAACCAACCACTAAACCCACTACCAACCATACTGACCCATAAGACTACGGGGAGTTTTAGAATTAGGTTTTCTAAGTTCCCAAAACAAACCCTAGCCACCTTTGGAGAAGAAGGCTTGTAGAGAGAGAGAGAGAATGAATTCTGCAGAAAAGCTTCATCAAATCAACACCAAATTCAGATGCACTCGAGGCAAGTGGTTTAATTTACATTTTATGCAGTAAAATGTTTCTTCCATGTTAGAAATCTTGATAATCATTCTTATTTGAGAGATAAAGGAAAACCCATGAAATTGGAGTTGTTAGTTTAATGGTGGATGTAGGTTTGCATGTAGAAAGAATTAAAAGAATTACAAATTTATGTGTTATAAAAACGGATTAAATTCTGGGAATTGATGATGATAAATTCTAGGGTTTATGTTCTTGAAAAATTGGGGAAAAGAGTAGAGACTTGTGATTTGATGATGTTTAGGATGTGTTAATTCCTTAAAAGATATTAGTATATGACCTTAGTATGTTTTAGGATGATTGGAGACCTTAAAAAATTAATTGGAAGAATTTTGGTTGAGATTTGAGGGTAGAAATTGGTGAAAAAAAGAGATAGGAATTTCTGGGCTCGAAACTGGCCACTCGTTAGAAGACCTACCCAGGTCGTTCGAACGAGCTCGTTCGAACGAACTTCTAACGAGTTGATAGTCTAAGTTCTAACGAGAGTGATGTTCGTTCGAACGAGATCTCGTTAGAAGACCCAGTTCGTTCGAACGAACTCTCGTTCGAACAACCTCGTTCAAACGAGACTTCGAACGAGTTGACATTTTAGGCTTTTTAGCCTGTTTTGATCCCGAGTGCCCCGTAACCTTGTGTATAGGTAGTGATAGCCTTCCCTTGATGAGTAATTGGTATATTTGGGATGTTTGGGATATAATGAGGAGTCAAACCTAGAAGTGTAGTTTGAGCCTAAAGAAAATATGAGCTGAGACGTGAGTGCCTACTACGACGTAAGAATAAATTATGGCGCGTATAAATGTGAACCGGGATTATATAAGTTATATATATATTAAGTTGGTACGAGAATGCGATATGTACTACAATTAATTACGGTGATTACTAAGATGCGTGTTTACTTAGTTTTGGTATATGATTTATGTGTATGACATACCTACCATACTTGCTATCACGGGAGGTTTGCGTTCGCTTAGGGCCCTCTAATCCTCGTGTTGCCTGGATTTAGACTGGTTACCTCGATGAACATAGGTCAGAGAAAGACTTATTAGGATGTTAATAAGTCCGCTGATCGTGGGAGCGTAGGTATGTGCGTGATCCATGTGATGTGACTGTGTTCGCCTCCATTATTTGTGATGTTGTTATCTGTGAACTATTCCTGAGAGATTCGGAATATGTGATCCTTATGTACGTGATGTACCGGGATGGATAGCAGAGTATGTGTGCACCGCAGCTTAGTTCTCGGGGTGCTTGTATCGTATATTTATGATGTGAATAATATACACTTAATTAAGTGGAACCTTCATGTTAATACTGTGAATCTAATTATGGCATTGTTTTGAGAAAAACATAACGGGTTAACTGATAGTGAAATATATTACATATTGAGAATCTGAGCTTAAGTGAAGTCCTCTAATTATTTGATAAAGTTAGAATGTTAATGGGAACCGAGTATTAAGGGTAGAACCTATGACAGTCTAGCTAGATATTATGTTACTTAACTAGTGGGTTGTGTCATTTTAGATGGGTACTTACGTTAGGAGTGCACAGTTAGACGAGAGGTGAGAATTTTATGTGAGTGCACGTCCTAACATGTACTTTGCATTTAATGTTTTAAATGTTTTTAAAGCACTTGCAGGTTTTTAAAATATCTCCACATTCGGGCTCTGACCCGTTTGCTTTCAAATCTATTTTTTTGTAAAACCATTTTAGGTGCCCAGCCACAAGGACACCATGCATAGGATACTCATTCAGGTGACGAGCTGTAGGTGTTTGTGGAAGCTACAGGGATTTGCTTTTAGATGCTTCTTTCATTTGGATTCCAGATTCAGTATCTATCAGTTGTAGGGCATGTTGCCCATTTCTATTAGAGACATCTTTCCATTACAGTTTTTCGAACTTTGGCATGTATTGATTCAGTATTCAGTTTAGTTATTTCAGTTTGTGGTATTGTAGTGAAGAGTTTTTCCTCCAGACTTTATTTACATTATGTGATGGTTATTCTATTTACTTCGTTATGGTGAATGGTGTTATTATTCTTCATTACACTTGTTGCATGTTAATCAGACTTTAATTAAAATTCCGCAACTTACTTTTTAAATACTAGGTGGTTAGTAATAATAAAATGTTTTCGACAGTGATGCTATTAACTGAGCCAACTTGGCATTTTGGTTTAATTTAATAAAGGAGTAGCTACCCGGTATTTAATTAGTCGGGGTGTCACAATAACTTATTTAAAAAAAATATTTTCATTATTTAAAAAGATGATAATTATATTTATTAATGAGTGTTGTATGTTCAACAATTAACTAGACTTAAAATTCTTTCTCAAATTATATTTTTAGAAATTATTCTTTTAATAACTATTTTATGGTAAGATTTTTTTTGGTTAAAAAATAATTTTCATATATCTTAGATTAATGATTGTTTTGTGCCGCTGGCGCGAACCCACATTATTCAATAGATGTGGGTCTGCCCTAGCAGAATTAACCAATCGGTACAAAATGAATTACGTACAGTTTATAAAGTCAAATAAAAATGATTTTACGAGTTTATAAACAAAAATGGTGTCACCTATTTATAAACAAAAATTTATTTTTTCAATAAATATAAAAAAACAATTGTCTTTTAATAAATTACATGCAGTTTTTTATATAAAAAATAATTAAAAAATGTCGAGGGAATTTTCATCAAATGACCCATTTTTTTTTTATATAAAAAACTGTTTTCAATGTAAAAAATAGTTTTTTTATTTGTTAAATTTCTTTAAAGTTTTATGTAAAAAACAATTAAAAAAAAAATTGTTTTTAAAACTATCTTAAAAAAAAACTTTGAAAAACAGTTTGAAATATTGTTTTCTATTGAAAAAAAGTTGTTTTGATTGTTTTAAAAATATGTTTTTATATAAACAACAATTTTTTCCTTTTTTAAACAGTTTTTTGAAAAAATCTTAGAACAATTATTATTAGAACATTTTTTTTAAAACTATAATTTTTTATAAACGTTTTTTAAAAGTTTATCAACATTTGAACAATTAGTAATTGGATTGTACTCTATTATGAGAGAGACAAGGGTAAAATTGTCATTGTGAAATTTTTTGGAGTGTCCTAAAAATGGGATGGAGTGTTAATAGCTGTACCCATACTATTATTCTATTAAGTTTGAGCAATCAATTTGGTCTCCACTTTTTTTTATAGCATTTCATGAAGTGCCTGAATCAACTGACGTGTATCTCGATTAATTATTATTCGTGATTCATAATTTTCGTTGAACTTACCAACAATGAATTGCTTGGTTTTACAATAAAAGGGTAAAATCTTGTACCTTAAAATAAAGGGATTACGTTCTCAAGAAGTTATCCAAAAAGGGAATAAATTGGAACCAAATTGGCATGGCCCTTAGAGAATTTTTGTTATCGCGTGCTCTAGGACTTATCGGATCGAAAACTTAAAAGGTGAATAGTTTAAAAATCTGTGGAATGCAGAGCACCGACAAAAGTATTACCAGTGATGAAGAGTATATTGCTGTTCAAAAGATCAAAATATCATGTAAGTAGTTTATTTCCTTATAATCAGTCTTCAAAGATGAACGCGAATCAAATTTTTTATAACACACCGTATTTTTGAGCATTTTTAATTACATGTATGCATGTAATTTAATTAAATTGAGAAATAAAGTGAATTAAATAAATAATAATCGGTGAATAAATGAATTAATATTTATGCGTAATTACATTTACTTGTGCGATCAGTAAATTAAAACATGTTAAATTGTATTACGTTATAAGTGAGTAAAATCGATGAGTTTAACGGTATCTCATTCGAGACGCGTGGATAGAGTAAAATCGATGAGTTTAACATTATCTCATTTGAGACGCCTGGGTCGTCTGACATTTTTTTTTCAATTGGGTTTTTCCTCTTACATTGGCATTGTGAGTATTGCTTTACTTTATTTTATCTTGTTTAACCCTAAACATGCAACTAGTGATTAAAGCAAGTAACCTACGAATGCTTCGGTATCCCCCGATACGGCCTTGTGTTGTCTACGATGTTGAACATGAAAGTAACCTTCTTTACTTCTCCACCGCAAAACCAACAATGTTCAAGTGTTGAACAAACTTAACTTGGTGCAACAAAGATCACATAAACATATGGTAATGATAACTCAGATCTTTGTAAACTCTAAGGATGTGTTTAAGCTTTGAAACCTTTGAAAACAATTGCAGAATCAGGTACTGTTTGAACACTATTTACATTTTGCACACACTTCGAGAAAACTAGAGCACACCTCCATTTAAAAGATTTTGAGGCAGTGGCATCTATCTCGTTCGAGTGAGTTACTGCGTCGTTTGAACGACAACAACACTCGTTCGAACGATAACGTTTATCGTTTGAACGACGCAGCTCAGATTAGAGTTTAATGAATCCAACTTTGTAAACAGAGTTTTACTTAAAACCAACTCTTATTCATCCATATCTGATAAAACGAAGTAAAACAAAATAAAACATTTTAAAAACATTTTCTTAAAAATAACATCCTTATTTTTGTAAAATAAAATTTCGAGTTTCATTACCATTATGCATTCATACCCGTGTGATCTCGGAATGCAATTAAGCCTTGAAGACAAAAAATTGCACTAATTAAACTTCAGCATGATTTATTCCTTGCAGCTTTGCCGCAACGTCTTCAATTAATCTTTGGCATGTCACAGTCTCGTAGTGATCGAATAATAAACATCTACCTATGACTCAAATGTGTTTTAATCCGTGAATAATTCAAAACTACATTAAGACTCAATTGGAAATTTGGTCCTTACAGATAATCTCATATGAGTGCGACAACAGATGGACATGAATATCTGTTGCATACTCATTATTGAATTTTAAATTCCTGGAAATATTTTTAAAATTGTTTTAAGCGTTGACTCGTATCAAATAGTTTTCAAAAACTTTTAGGCGCTTAACCACCAGAGGGACTTCAGGGTTAGTTTTTGTTCCCAGTCAGACGATGCTGCAGTAGCTGTAGATGCCTGTAGGATATATATGCTTAGACGCCTCTATCTATTCTATCTAGTTAGGATATTTATTTTAGTTTTTATTTCAAGCATGCCACCTACAGTTGGCCGTCTTTCATTTTCAAACTTAGTTATTTTATTTCATTCATCAGTTGGATGATTATAGTTAGGGATTTACCAAGCGTTATTCAATTACTTTATTTATTTATTTATGCCATCAGTACTAATTATTATTTCGTTGTGGTGAATGTTTACAACTATGAATGAATGTTTTAGTAAAGTAGGTTAATAAGTTTTTAAAACTTGACACCGGGATTAATAGGTTACTAGTCATTAATTTGGTTTTCGATAGTGATGCTAAGAATGAACTAGATTGAGATTCCTACTTTATTGTAGTAGAGGTATGGTCGCCCATTATTATTAGAATAGACAGGGTGTCACAGATGGTACCAGAGCATCAGGTTCTAGTGTCCTTACGATCTTTACAACCTCATTACGTTTCCAGCTAGTGTTTTTTTATATAGAGCCCGCATTTGTGTTCTTCTGCTATTTTGATTTGTTTTACTTATGATCTTATACAATTCCTGTTTGGTTTCAGATGCCAAACATGAGAGGATGAATAACTAGGGCCGCTAGGAGGGTCACATGAGGAGAGCCTCAATCGGAGTCGCAGGTGGCACCTGGGACATTGACCGCGACAAAGGTTGCCACTATAGTTTCACAGGCAGTTAATGCCATAATGACTGCCAAGTCGCAACATCTTCCCCAGGTCCAGCCATGACAACAAGTGGCACTAGTCATCCAGGTCCACCCAGTGCCATCGATTTGGGAAAGATTTAGAGAGGCCTTTCAAAAAGGCCATATGCTAAAGTTTTAAGGAAGTGCGGATGTTATTGCTGCCAACCAATGGTAAAAAGATATACATCAGCATATATGTGTGGTTGAGTGCAGTGACACTCAAAAGAAGATTTTGGCGACTTTTAATATTATGGGAGAAGCATTGCAGTGGAGGGAGTCAGTCACCACGCCTGAGGAGAGAGATGCCATGACTGTCAGGGAGTTTTGAGTGCGGTTCGATTGCAAGTTCTTTCCATCTTCTATTCAGACAGAGATGTGGAGGAAATTTCTAGACTTATCACAAAAGTGACAGATAGTGGCCGAATATGAAGAATAATTCACCTGTTTAGCAAACTGTGTACCAGACGAGGTGAATATGGAGGAGAGAAAGATGCATAAGTTTATTGATGGACTCACCTCGGGGATTCAATAACATCTGTTGGGTAATTCGATATTAAAGAATTATACTAATGCCATCAGTGTCGCACTTACACTACCAGGATCACCTCTTCCATTTGAAGGGAGAAAAGAAAGTTAGGGATTCTAGCCAACAAGACAAGACTGGAGGTAACGATGCTAATAGGGCATCAAAGCAACAACAAAGCAAACAACATGAGTAATATACCCAATAGGGGGATCCCGTTGAGATACTCAGATTAAGTGGTTTCCGATCAGGAGACGGGGGATTCAGACAGGGCCATCAGGGCCAACAACATGTTCCTCAGGGACAATAGGATTAAGAGAACAATGGTGGTGGCCATCAAGGCCGAGACCACCAGGGCAACCCCGATATGGCCAGCAGGTCCAGAGACAAATGATTTTATGAGAAGGTGTTTTCTATGCAGAGATCAGGGCCACATGCGGTGAGCTTGTTCACAGCAGGCCAGAGGATAGCGGTAGGGTGCCCAGTAGGTACCACATGTTCCATTATTGCTTGCAGCACCACCAGCTTCAGCGGTCCCACTTTAATTGGGATGGTTATAGTATGGGCATGTCTACAACGTCCAGAATGCTATGATTCCACAAGAACTGTCAGCGCTGCTAAATGTAGAGGGCATATTTCTTATCCATGAGCATATGGGTCGAGTTTTATTTGGCATGGGGGCATCACATTCATTGATTACTACTATATTTGCATGAGCGATCTGTTTATTAGATATATCTTATAGTATTATTATATTTGTGGATTCCCTGTTGGGTATTGGGGCCCTTATCCATTATGCTTGTATTTGATTGGGTATAGATGTAGGGAGAGTATGCATGGCCACTGATTTACTCATGTTGGATATGGTTGGGTATGATGTCATTTTTAACATGGACTAGTTGGCAGGTTATAGAGCAATGGGGGCTATTTTAACAGGATCGTCGTGTTCTCCATTCCAGGGAAGGAGATGTCTTTAGTGGCGATACCTATTCTCGAGGGAGGGTCAAGAGCGCACCTTTTTATATTGATGAGGAGACCTCTTATAGTGCTATTATATCGTTAGAATTTGTAAGGACATATTTTCATAGGTCCGTAATCAATTTATTATGTCATATACCGATACACCGTCAAAGAGCATTCAAGAGCAATCTACATCAAAGACGGATTCAAATTATTCAAGTTCTTCATCATTCAAGGCTCCGCGAAGTTTACTTTGGTAAGGTTATGTTTTAAATACCTTTACTTTTCATTTAGAGCTTTTGGGAGATTTTTACAAAATATTTTCTAAGTGTTGGAGCGGACTTTTTCGTCAAATATTGAGAATGTGTATTTTTTTAAGTTTTATAGCGGACCTCGATTTTGACGCCTAGGTCGCTCGCGCGAGATCAGCATCTCGTTCGAAAGAGATTGGAAGTCGCGCGATGTCGTTTGAACGACATGCGTACTTCGTTCGAGCGACACATGCTTCTCGTTCGAACGAGCTTGAATTTCGAGGCGGTGCGTTTTTGTATAAATACTCATTAAATGGTAACGTTTTTATTAAGAAGTCACAATGTTTTGACGAACAGAAAAACTGCAAAAGTAGAATCCTTTTTGGCTTCTTCCTTTAGGGTTTTAATCCCTTTTTGTTTTCAATTCACAAAACTCCCATATGCTTTAGTGAATTTTTTTGGTGTTCAAGAACACACCTTGCTTTTGTTCATACTTTGTGGGGAGAGCTCTACAACCTACAGCTGCGTGCTATTGTGGAGGGAGTCCTTATAAAGTTCACATCTTGTGGAGAAGCCGTTTCTCTTCTTCACTGCTGCCCTCCTGAAAAGGGAAAGTTCCAACCGAGACATCGAAACCGACACCTGCGGGTATTTCATATGTCACCCTATTTCATTGTAATCCGTGTAAGCCGTTTTCTTACAAAATTATAGTGAAATAAAAGGTTTTGCCCTTCGGGGATTTTTTCTGAATATTTGTGTCACATGCTTTATTTATTTATGGTTTGACACACGAACTTTTAGATGCATGTTTAGGGGCTGAATTAATTTGGTTTAAAAATATACTCTAATTAAATAAGTGTGCCGAATTGAAAACTTGCGAATAAATTTAATCAATTATCACACAGTCTCACGACCTTTTCAAATTGGTATCAGAGCGGATGACACTATTTTATCGCGTGATCCTGATTTTTCAAGGATTTTTTTTATACAATTTGACTTCTCACGTCGTCAAATTGGTATCAGAGCGGGTTACGCTAATTTATCGCATATTCCTATTTTCCGCAAAATCGTGTGATATTGATTTTTTTTTGAAAAAGTTAATTTTGTGAAAAATCGCAATTTTTTCAATGGTACGCCCGTTTAATGAGGAGCCTATTTTTGCAAATGTTCACGACCATGCTGAAAAATTAAAAAGTTTGAATTTGAAACTTTGCAAAATAATTAAAGTTTTGGAAAAAGAAAATTCTCTCTTTAAAAGTAAGATATAATATTTGCAAGCGTTTCAAACTCAAAGTGATATTTTTCGTGAGCACTTTGGTAATTTGTGTATTGATTTTGATTCTTTGAAAATTGCTAAAAAGAGCAGTGATGAGAAAGTCCTAGTTTTAGAGAATGAATTGAAGGACTTAAAAAATTATAGGGTTCCTATTTGTGTCGTCGAGGATAAAAAATTAATCGATGATTTTACGGCACGTGAAAAGACTCTTAGGGATAAGTTTGTTTTAATTGAGGGGGAGTGTGATAAATTGTTAAGTTTAATTGAAAATTTGAAAAAGAAATCCCTGTCTTTGGAAGAGTCTAATTCTTTGCTTGAGTAAAAAATCTTGAAGTTAAAAAATGATTTGACAGACTCAAGTAGGTTTGATAGTGATGGTAATGGCTCATCGTGTTCTCATGCTTCTAATGCTAAATCCAAAACCATTATTTATTTTATAGGGTCAACTAATTCCAAGGATGTTATAAAAGATCGCACTTTAGGTGTCGTTCCACCCGTTTACACATGTTCATATTGTGGTAGGAAAGGTCACCTTAGGAGATTTTGTTTTGATCTTGTAAGAGGTCCTAGGAATTCGAAGTCTTGTATTTTGTTGGTTCCCAAAACCCCGTGTCGGCGTGTTACATCCGTTTGGGTTAGGAAATCACTTTTGGATACACTAGATTTTAGAATAGTTGATTCTCATTTGCTTGCACACGATTATTCTCTTGCCATACCATATAGATGATAGTGTTTGCATGTTTGTCATACGCTAGTTATGCTTTTTGATATATTTTTGCTAGCGTTGTGACATGTACTTTTTGTATAGATTTTTATTTTTGAAAATTTTTGAAAAATACAAAAAGATTTTATTTTCATGAAATTTTTAGAAAAATTCAAAAAGATTTTTGTATTTTGCTTGCACCGTTTATGGATGAAGACTTAGGATGACCGAGTCACAACATCATTCCATTTTATATGTGACTATTTGATAGTGTTTTGAGACAATAGATCAATTCATCTATGTGCTTTATAATGTTTGGAGTCATTAAGATGTAATTAAGTGTTGCTTCCTACATGTTTGACTCATGTTTCGTTTATTGCACACATGCACGGTTTTGTTTGATTATTGTGCTTGTCTTATCACATGTTGGTTGTGTGTTTTCACTTCAATCATGTCCTTAAAACGAACCAAGCGCGATAAATTTTGATAAGGAAATTGTGCATATAAAAATCGTTTTGTGAGTTTGTGTGTTTTGTTTGAAAACGGGGAAGGGTTGCGAAAGGTTCATTTTGCCTTTGTGAATACTAAGCCACCGTTAAATTGGACCTAAAAATGGAGGAATTTTATGATCCGGGGTCCAAAGAGGTTTAAAAGAGCCCGAAAAAATTTAAAGGCAATAAAAAGAAATTTATGCCAATTATGGGCCAATTAGGTTTTTGCACCAATTCTCCAAAGTTTGAGAATTTAGAAAGTCTCTATTCAAAATATATATATGAGGGTGTTTGGTTGGAGAATTAAAACGGGTTTGAACGTCCTTGAAATTCTTGAAAAAGCGCTAAATAATTTTGGACGTTATTGGTGTGGAAATCATTTAGACTTTGATTTTTTGATTTGCATAAGTCGATGTCATTTAAATTCAACAAATATTTTTACACCTAAGGATACTTTTGATGCTCATTCGTTAGGGGTACACATATGCATCGTGCACATATGATTGATTGAGTTGATTTACCTATCGAATGTGTTCACACCCATTCATTTCATTTCCATGACTTGGTTGTTTGAGTTTAAATCCATGGTGTGATTTTTATATCATATTTTTCAAAGTGGTATCTTATTTTTGTATGAAAAATTGAAAAATTGAAAAATAGTTTGTGAAATTTGTGAGATACTCCTTTGCATGCGCGTAGCTTGATTCTTGCTTGCTATGCATTTTTTCGTGACCCTCCATGTTTTGATTATTTCTTCTTATCTGTCTATTTGGGGACATCATAAAAAGGGGGAGAAAGAATTATCATGTTATGGGGGAGTTTTTGCATTATGGTGGAGATTTGATTATTAATGCGTTATTCTTATATCATTTCAAACTCGATGCATCACGAAAGTTTTTGCTTTATCTCATGTGTGTAGGTACAAAGATTGAAGATCATGATGTTGCACACCCTGATGAGAAAAGCTTTGAGATTTGACAAAGATGATTGAAGACAGTTTTGAGGTCTTGCAAATTTATTCATGGGAGCGTAGATTTGTATAGGCATTTTGGTTTTTGATAATTCAGATTTTTTATGTATGTACCGACATAGACATAGGGGGAGATTTGTAAGGACATATTTTTATAGGTCCGTTATCAATTTATTATGTCATATACCGATACACCGTCAAAGAGCATTCAAGAGCAATCTAAATCAAAGACGGATCCGAATTATTCAAGTTCTTCATCATTCAAGGCTCCGCGAAGTTTACTTTGGTAAGGTTATGTTTTAAATACCTTTACTTTTCATTTAGAGCTTTTGGGAGATTTTTACAAAATATTTTCTATGTGTTGGAGCGAACTTTTTCGTCAAATATTGAGAATGTGTACTTTTTCTAAGTTTTATAGCGAACCTCGATTTTGACGCCCAGGTCGTTCGCGCGAGATCAGCATCTCATTCGAACGAGATTGGAAGTCGCGCGATGTCGTTTGAACAACATGCGTACTTCGTTCGAGCGACATATGCTTCTCGTTCGAACGAGCTCGAATTTCGAGGTGGTGCGTTTTTGTATAAATACTCATTAAATGGTAACATTTTCATTAAGAAGTCACAACGTTTTGACGAACAGAAAAACTGCTAAAGCTGAATCCTTTTTGGCTTCTTCCTTTAGGGTTTTAATCCCTTTTTGTTTTCAATTCACAAAACTCCCATATACTTTAGTGAATTGTTTTGGTGTTCAAGAACACAAATTGCTTTTGTTCATACTTTGTGGGGAGAGATCTATAGCCGATAGCTGCGTTCTATTATGGAGGGAGTCCTTATAAAGTTCACATCTTATGGAGAAGCCGTTTCTCTTCTTCACTGCTGCCCTCCTGGAAAGGTAAAGTTCCAACCGAGACATCGGAACCGATACCTACGAGTATTTCGTATGTCACCCTATTTCATTGTAATTTGTGTAAGCCGTTTTCTTACAAAATTATAGTGAAATAAAAGGTTTTGCCCTTCGGGGATTTTTCCTGAATATTTGTGTCACATGCTTTATTTATTTATGGTTTGACACACGAACTTTTATATGCATGTTTAGGGGCTGGATTAATTTGGTTTAAAACATACTCTAATTAAATAAGTGTACCGAATTGGAAACTTGCGAATAAATTTAATCAATTATCACACAGTCTCACGACCTTTTCAAATTGATCCCAGTGGTAAAGGAGTTTGCGAATGTTTTACAAGAGATACCGATTTTATTGCCAAACCAAAAGATAGAGTTTGTCATTAATTTAGCATCGGGGACTAGATCGATAGCACGTGTACCCTATAATACGTCTCCAATGGAGATGCGAGAGTTGAGGGACCAGATTCAACAGCTATTGGGTTAGGGCTTTATCCGTCGGAGTACATCTCCATGGGGTGCTCCCGTATTATATGTGAAGAAGCGGGATGTATCTCTGAGATTATGTGTCAACTACAAAAAGTTGAATAAGGCCACGATCCGAAACAAATATCATATGCCTCGTATAAATGACCTGTTCGACGAATTGAGAGGATCATCTTACTTCTCGAAGATTGACTTAGGGTACCATCAACTATGTATCAGGGAGCACCGAACCGATTCGATCAGCTAGCGAATCGACTTGGTTTGTTGTACTGTCCTCCCTTGTCTTTTATGTTTTTTTGTGGACCGTTTGGTGTTCAACATGGTTTATGGAGTCCAAGATATGGGTTATAACTTTTGAAAATATGAAGGGGATATTAGAAAGTACATTGGGTTACACAGGGATAAATTATAGGTAAGAGATTACGAGTGTACTAGGATGAAAATACTTGGGTAATAATTATGAAATCGGGTTAGGATTTTAAAAAGAATTAGTCTAAATTATTAAGTAGGATAGCATGTTGGCCGGAAACCTGACATTAGAGAATTGATAATAAGTAAGTGAATACTTGATAAAAATCGGGAGTCAGGGTAGACTCAGGATTTATGTGCTAGTGCTCCGAGGGACATTATGCATGTTAGCCGATTCTACACACACATGTCTGTGTGTGTGTACATGTGAACATTCCTACCCTAATTATGCTATCGTTGGAAGTTACGTGCAATGGGCGGTCCACCCTGGCGTGACCAACAAGTGTTGGGTCATTTCCCCTTGTCATAGTACTATTACACGACTATTATCCGTGTGTGAGGATAACTGAGTTTTGAGTCCGATGAGGCTAATGTGGTATGGTTATGACCTATAGATGTACGTTTATGATTATCTGCACTATGTGTTTGAGATTTAGGTTCGATAGTGAGATTCTAACCCGATAACCAGGGATGGTATGTGACGTACTTGGTGCCTGATAGCATATTAGGGAATGCATTCTGGAGGACAGCTCGGAGATGCCATGTATATACATATAAAAGAGTGATATGTATATATGTGCTCAAACGAATCTGTGAACATTAAATTATGACTAGTGTACAGTTACGTTGACTACATAATGGTACTAGTATAATTGAAAATTATGTTGATATTGCTTATGTTATCGTTTTCATAGATGGTATTTTGGTCTATTCTCGAACTAAGGGTGAGCATGCGGAGCACTTGAATATGGTCCTCTAGACTTTATGGGACCATCGCTTATATGCCAAGTTAGAGAAATGTGGGTTCTGATTACGAGAGGTGCAGTTCTTGGGTCACATTGTATTAGACAAAGGAATTTTAGTAGACCCGAGTAAGGTAGCAACAGTGAGGTAGTGGGTTCATCCCATGACACTGACGGAGGTTCGTCACGTTTTGAGTTTGGTTGATTACTATCGCCGTTTCATAAATAGTTTTTTAAGGATTGTAGGCCCATTGATGAATCTAACTTAGAAGGGGTTCAATTTGTTTAGGATGATCAGTGTCAGTTAGCCTTTTATAAGCTAAAGGACAATTTGTCTTCGGCACCAGTACTTGTACTGCCTAAGGGAGGAGTGGAGTACTTTGTTTTTACAAATGCATCCTTATAAGGACATGGGGTGTATTACAGTAAGAGGATCATGTTATAGATTATGCTTCTCTCAAGCTTAAGCCCCATAAGAGGAACTAACCCATGCATGATCTATAGCTTGTAACAACAGTTTTTGCCTTGGGGATATGGAGGCACTATCTCATCGGGGAGAAATTCAATCTATTCACGGATCGTAAGTCGCTGCAGTATCTATTCACACAGAAAAATCTTAACATAAGGCAACATAGGTGTCTTGATTTCTTCAAAGACTATCAATTCGATATCCAATACAACTCAAGGAAGGCTAATGTGGCTGCAAATGCATTAAGCTAAAGGCCTAAGGGGGAATTAGCAACAGTCTGGAAAGCGAAGTGGAGTGAGCTTCGATAGGATGATGCAGTGTCTAGGGCTTGTATGACACTCTTGACTATCACACTTGAGATCATCATGAGGGTTGTGGAGGCACAAGAAGGGGATACATTTTTTCAGGATAAGGTACGCCAGTTACAAGTAGAGGGAGAGAAGTCTTACTTAGTTAGTTCGTAAGGAGGCTTACGCTTTAATAGGAGACTGATAGGCACTGAGGATGGGGCCGATGGAGATAAGTTGTACCAAGACATGAGGAGATAGTATTACTGGACTGGGATGAAGCGAAACATTATAGAGTTTATCTCAAAGTGCACAACTTGTCAGTTACTTAAGGTAGACCATGAGAGACTAGCTGGGATTTTTTATCCATTGGAGATTCCAGTTTAGAAATAGGAGATCATATCGATGGACTTCATTATGGGGGCTACCGATATCGTATAGAGGTCACAATTCCATATGATTCACTATGGATTGCGTAACCAAGGTGGCTCACTTTTTCCCAGTACGAACATATCATATGATAGGGAAGTATGCGCAACTTTTCATAGCTGAGATATTGAGTTTGCATGGTGATGATATGCAAATATTGCTTATTTCATCCCTCAAACCTACGCATTTTAGCCGCCTTGGGTATCTTATTCCCTATATTTATGCTCGTTAACCAGACAACCTCGGATTCTACGTTAACATGTTTTGCAGGGGTTAATTGAGCTTTTATAGGTATTTGGATGCTAAGTGTGAAGTTCGGACGCATTCCGCTCGATTTCCACATGCGATCGCACGTTCAAGGATATTTTAGTATTTTCACATCTTGGGCACCTTGCCCAACATCTATACGGAAGTTATATCCCTCCTCGCAAGCTTCGCGTGGCCACGAACGGTGCGCGATTCCGATTCAGAATGAAGAAGTTATGGGAGTTTTAGTGGACGGAAAATGCATACAACCAAAATAGCATGCAACTTGGCTCACCCCTGCTTGATCGATCGATCGACCAAAGGGGTCGATCGATCAATCCCTCAGTTTTCAGCCATCGTGGGGAGATAGTGGGCATGATATTTAAGCATCGATCGATCGAGCCCAGGGGATCGATCGATCGATCCCCTATTTTCTGAGATATTTTGGGCTTTTCTTTTCTTTTCCCTTTTCTTTTCTAAGTTAATTCTACTTACTATATAAAGGTTTTTGTTGTAATAATCAGATGGGAACGTTTTATAATAGATTTTAGGTTAGAATAGCTTAGGGTTTGGGGGATTTGAAGAGTTCTTCTTTGATTCTTCTTGGTTTGACACCCAATTGGGTTGTAAGTTTCACTTTTCATCTTTCTCTCCATTAATATAGTTGTTTTCCATTAATTCCTGCTTTGTAGTGTAATTTACATGCTTTCTAAATTAGGTTTACATGCTTTGATTCATTGCTTTCTAGGTAGATTTATCGCGTTTATTTATCGCTTTCTTTACCGCATTTTTAATATGCTTTCTAGCTAATTTAAATTAGGTTGTGTTTGACTGGAACTCACTCGAGTTGACACGTTTCTTGGATTTTGTGATGGTGTTTACGGGTCTATTTCGGGTGCGTTGTCCTAGTTATTGCGTCTAGGAGATTTGACGGGGAATACCATGTATGTCCCGTGCTTACGACCTTTCGTGCGTAATTTTCGGGGTATTTGTTGACGCCAAAATCTTATTAGGCTTTTATGCTGATTTAGGGGCGTGACAATCCTTGATTCAATTAACTGTCGAAACGAGACGCGTTCGTTCGACCCATGTATCTATTTTATACAAATTAACTCGGGTGAGGGATATTCGACGCAACCTATAGTTTTACCGCTTTCATAGTCTAGCTTTATTTTCCTTCACCTAGTTAATCATTTCCCTTTTATGCATCTTTTCCTTTTTAGTTTGTAATTATCTTTTACACTTTTATTTCGGAGTACTAAATTATATAAATTCTAGCATCTCGTCCTTGTGGATTTTTGATACCCGACTTACCGCTGTGCTTGCCTCGCAAGTGTAACCATAATTTAGGTTTGTTTGTATTGAGTAGGCGAAATGAAAATAAAGACCGTGCACCTTACATGCGCACACATTTCGTGGCGATTAAAATGGCACTGTTGCTGGGGATGATTTGCTTTGAATCTTAATTGGTTCAGTGCTTTGATCCCGACAATTTTCGATCAAAATGGCGCCATTGCCAAGGACTTTTTTGTTTTAGACTTTATTTGATTTAGTATTTCATAGTATTTTCTTTCTATTTGTATTATTTGCTAATCTTTTTGCAGGACTTCCACATTTGAGCACTTAGAAACGCTTGAATTTCTCGCGCGCGCACCTACTTTGTGGAATTCATCACTTCGAGCCATTTTTGGGGTAAGCATGTCTTATTCCAATTCTTTCGGTAATCATTGTTATAATTCTCAAAATGCTCGTAATTCTATGACTTTCGGTGAATACTTAGAATCCCAAAGAATTTCAAATTCAAATATGACTTTGGGCGAGTATAACGAAAGTCAAAACTTGGGTTATTGGAATTTTGATGGCGATGATAATGATTTTGGGCCTTTACCTCCTTATAATAGGAATTTTGAAACGAATTGCAATAGTTTTCAAAATTTCTATAATAATGATTTTTCGTTTAAGTTCGATGGTAATTTTCAAAGTTCCCATTTTCATGCATCCGCACCTCGACCTATGACATTCGATGAGTGCGTATGTATGAGAATGAGAAAATTAAAAGTCGTTATTGGGAAGAAAATCGTTCGTGGGAACTTGACTTGGATTTATTAGTTGAGTTCGACGACGATTTTGCTTCCGAGACTTTCGAAGTCGAAGAATGTTTTGAACCAAATGAGTTACTTGTGCCTACTTTGGAACAAATCATTCTCGACTTTGCCCATTGCATAATAGATATTGAAAGTGAGGACGAAAATGACGTAATATCTATTTGCAATGAAATGATTTATTCTTTGGCCCCCAAAGAAGAACATTTCATTGAAAATGATATTATTTCATTCGAAACTCAATCTTCATGCGATGATGATTCATCTCATGAGTTTGAATTTCTTTCATCCCCATTTTCATTCTCTATTATCACACCGTCTTAAGTACTCGATGATTCGGTTTCAAACTTTAATGTTTTAAACCTTTTCGCCGACGAGGAGTACTTGCTCGAGTCGCCTTCCATGATCGCATCCGTGCCTTTGTGTGCGTCACCTCCCATTCCAATTTCAAAATCATTGGGAGGATATTCGGCTTTTCTCGGTCCCTACATATTTTTGTCACCCGTTCAATCCAAACCACCCATCGTCCCTCCAAAAATTTTAATTGGCGATGGTTCATTTCTTCCGCCTTACACATGCCTTTCGTTGTTAAAATGAAATTCATATTTTTTGGAGGGCATGCTTGTATGTGAGGGTACACCGGTTATCCTCCAAAGTCAAATCGTTCTTATGGTGTACCCTCAACTATTTAGACTTTTAGTGTATAGTTAGTGTGAAGCCTAAATAGTAGGTTGTATAGAGTTAGCTTTTTCTTCTTTCTTTTTAATTTTTCTTTCCTTTTTAATTTAGTCTTTTGTAATTAGTTAACTTTTTGTTATTTGTTTTTGCTATGCTCGGTACTAACTTATTTTGTAGATTCTTTGGACTTATTCTTATGGGGATCACTCCACTTTTGAGTAATATTGCTATTTTCCTCTCTTTAACTTGGTTCTTAATTTACATTGAGGACAATGTCAAGTTTTAAGTTAGGGGGTGTGGGATATTCTATCCATTTCTTTATTTAGTCCATGTTTTTGCTCACATGTTAGTTACTTAGTATGCTTTTCTTAGAAAAAATTGAAGATTTCAAAAATATTTTCTTTTTCTTTTTCTCCTTTTTTGGGCATTTTGCCTTAGTTTTCGATAATAAATTTCAATAATTGCCCGATCCAATAGACAACCCAACGATGCATATTCTCAATTTTAGAAGTTATTAGACTTTAGTCCTCGATTATTGATATTATGAGTAACTTTATGAATTAAACTTTAATCCCAAGATCACATACACTTTTTTTGTTTTATTGATTTGGTTTAAGATTTTTATAAGTCGGTAATCTTTTGTTGCATTGTATATACTTACACCGAGTAAGCTTTGTACCTTTCGTCGTTTGTGAGTGTATACACTATTATTTTCTCATTGAAAACGTTGAATTCGTCGGTAATCTCACTATTCTTTCATTTGATCATTCATTAATTGAGTTCATACTTGAAATGTCTTACTTGAGCATGATTTTCATATATTGTTTTGATTCGAGAATTGCGTAAACTTTGTGAAATGATCATAGACCCTCTTTGTTATATCACCCATATTAGCCATGACCTCACCCTTATATGTTTACCCTGGCCAACCCCTTTGAGCCTAAATATAACCTTTTGTTTCATAACCCTATTCCCATAACCAACTCTAAATTGGAGTTTTAAACCATACATACACTTTCCATACCTTTGTTTGGAATGTTGCTTGGGATTTAATGTTGTTGTTGTGATGTCGGTTGCAATTTGGGCATATGAGAGTGTGAAAAGTAAAGAAAAGAGAAGTGAAAAAGTGATGAAAAAAAGAAAGCAAAAAGCAAAAAAGGAAATAAAAGAAAAATGAGAAAAAGAAGAAAAGAAAAGAAAGAGAAAGTTGTATATGTTGTGTATATAGTTCAATAAGCTTTGATTACTCTCCCCGATGATATATGTAATGCCTTTTTGGATCTTATTTTCTAATTTTGATATTCCCCGCCTACATTACAACCCTATTAAAGTCCTATGTGATCTTAGGTTGATGTAATTTTCCTATTATCCCTAGTTTTCATTATGAACACTTTGAATCCGTACATACAATTCCTTCATTTCGCACCCTAGCCTAGCCTACATTACAACCCTATTAAAGTCCTATGTGATCTTAGGTTGATGTAATTTAAAAGTCATAATAGTTTTAATAATCTGTGAAAATACATTTTGCCTCTTTTAATCTGCGGTATCCTTTCATTGAGATTATAATTTTTCAGTTTATATATAGCGTTGTTCATTTGTGACATGTGTGCGGCCTAGTTTCCATTTTCATTTACTCTTTATGCCCGCATGTTCTGTGTGTTACCTCCCTGTTTCGAGTGAATTCGCTTGATGAGTGTAATGCCCGTGAGGATTGAATGTATGCTTGCTTTAATGTTTATCCGGTTTATTTTAGTTTTTGCCAAATCACACTTTGCATGTGCTTGCTCCCCCTCCCACATTTTAAGATTTCAATTCTATGAGGTGCATTCTATAATGTTAACGATTCAAATTTTTGTTTGAATCCGTTCAATGTGCTAATAATGTGTATCAAATCCTTTTCACTATTGTTGGGATTATTGCATGTTGGGTTGGGCATATTTTGAGGAAACCATGTGATGTTTCTGGGTGTCATCCCTAAAAACCCTCACGAGACTACACTCGTCCACTAATGTGACCTAGGGGTTTAACGGCTTATTGCATATGCTAAATGCAATCGAATCGCCCGCGAAAGTGGCCTTATGCTTTTATACCATACTTTTTTGCTCATCATGCTTTTGGTTTGCTTGTAGTTCTTGTTGCATCTTATTTCATTGCTAGGGACTAGCAATGTGTAAGTTAGGGGGTGTGATGATACGCAAATATTACGTATTTCATCCCTCGAACCTACGCATTTTAGCCCCCTCGGGTATCTTATTCCCTATATTTATGCTCGTTAACCAGACAACCTCGGATTTCTACGTTAACATGTTTTTCAGGGGTTAATTGAGCTTTTATAGGTATTTGGATGCTAAGTGTGAAGTTCAGACGCATTTCGCTCGATTTTCGTACGCGATCGCACGTTCAAGGGCATTTTAGTCTTTTCACAACTTGGGCACCTAGCCCAACATCTATACGGAAGTTGTAGACCTCCTTGCAAGCTTTGCGTGACCGTGAACGGTACGCGATTCCGATTCAGAACGAAGAAGTTACGGGATTTTCAGCGGATGGAAAATGCATACAACCAAAACAGCATGCATCTTGGCTCATCCCTGCTTGATCGATCGATCAACTAAAAGGGGTCGATCGATCGATACCTCAGTTTTCAACCATCGTGTGGAGACAGTGGGCATGATATTTAAGCATCGATCGATCCCCTGTTTTTTGAGATATTTTGGGCTTTTCTTTTCTTTTCCCTTTTCTTTTCTAATTTAATTCCACTTAGTATATAAAGGTTTTTTGTTGTAATAATCAGATATGAACGTTTTAGAATAGATTTTAGGTTAGAATAGCTTAGGGTTTGGGGGATTTGAAGAGTTCTTCTTTGATTCTTCTTGGTTTGACACCCAATTGGGTTGTAAGTTGTACTTTTCATCTTCCTCTCCATTAATATAGTTGTTTTCCATTAATTCCTGCTTTGTAGTGTAATTTACATGCTTTCTAAATTAGGTTTAGATGCTTTGATTCCTTGCTTTCTAGATAGATTTATCGCGTTTATTTACCGCGTTTTTAATATGCTTTCTGGCTAATTTAAATTAGATTGTGTTTTAATGGAACTCACTCGAGTTGACGCGTTGCTTGGATTTGGTGATGGTGTTTACGGGTCTATTTCGGGTGCATTGTCCTAGTCATTGCACCTAGGAGATTTGACAGGGCATATCATGTATGTCCCGTGCTTACGGCCTTTCGTGCATAATTTTCGGGGTATTTGTTGACGCCAAAATCTTATTAGGCTTTTATGCGGAATTAGGGGCGTGACAACGCTTGAATCAATTAACTCTCGAAACAAGACGCATTCGTAATAACTCGTCGACCCATGTATCCATTTTATATAAATTAACTCGGGTGAGGGATATTCGATGCAACCTATAGTTTTACCGCTTTCTTAGTCTAGCTTTATTTTTCCTCGCCTAGTTAATCATTTCCCTTTTATGCATCTTTTCCTTTTTAGTTTGTAATTATCTTTTACACTTTTATTTCGGAATACTAAATCAATTAAATTCTAACAATTTCTCCCTGTGGATTTTCGATACCTGACTTACCGCTATGCTTGCCTCGCAAGTGTAGTTGTAATTTAGGTTTGTTTGTATTACCGCGGTGAAACTAAAACAACGACCGTGCACTTACACGCGCACGCATTTCACACGTGCGATCACATGGAGTGCCGATTAATATTTTATTCGACCGGAACAAGATCTTTGCATCCCATTTTTGGCAGAATTTCCAGGAGGCTATGGAGACATAGATTCAGTTAAGTGCGACTAAAAACCTGTAGACATATGAGAAGATTGAGAGAGTTAATTATATATTGGAGGATATACTGAGAATGTGCATACTTAATTTTAGAGGAGTTGGGAGCAATACCTTCCACTGGTAGAGTTTGCCTATAATAACTCATACCAGTTCAACTTAAGCATGATGCCTTTTGAGGCATTATATGAATGACCTCTTTGTTGTTCTCTTAATAATTAGAGGTGAGAGATAACAAGTTTTTTGGATCGCAGATGATTCAGGACACTTTTGTGAAGATTGAGATAATTCGAGGTCATATATGAATAACTCAAGACATGAATAAGAGTTACCCAAATGCAGATAGGAGACACATGGAGCTTGAGGTGGGTGACCAGTTATTATTACAATTATCTCCTATGAAGGGAGTTATGCTTTTTGGTAGTAAGGGAAAGTTATCACCGAGATATATGGGGACCTTCCTGATTATTGAGAGGATAGAGCCAGTTGCATATAGGTTCGCCTTGCCAGATAACTTGTAGAGGATTCATGACGTATTTCATGTGTCTTTGCTGAAGAAGTACCAGAGGAGTGACATAGATTAATGGAATATCTCATTGGAGGAGATTGATTTACAGCCAGGCATCTCGTATAAGGAGAGACCGATTGTTATCCTTAATTGTAGCTAGCGTAAGCTTCGATCAAAGGTGGTGACGTTAGTTCATGTCCAGAGGGGGCATCATAATGCTGATGAGTCGACGTGGGAGAATGTGGATGATATGCAAAAAAGTATTCGGATCTATTTATGCCAAGTATGTTCAAATTTAGTGGATAAAATTTCGTTGTTAGGGGGAGGTATGTAACACAATGTATTTTGGATCATTTTTAAATTACACGTATGCACGTAATTTAATTAAGTTGAGAAATAAAGTGACTTAAATAAATATTAATTAGAGAATAAAATAATTAATATTTATGTGTAATTATATTTACTTCTGTGATAAGTAAATTAAAACATGCTAAATTGTATTACGTCGTAAGTGAGTAAATCAACGGGTTTAACAATATCTCATTCGGGATGCGCGTATAGAGTCATGTTTGGAATGAGATGAAAATTAATGTTAAATAACTCGGATGATAATTTTGAGTGCGCCAACAATATGAAATGGGTTGAGATAGTCGAAAATAGGTACTCGGGGAGTTATAATTGGGTTTCGGGGACTTTTTAGGCTAGATGGGAACCGTAAAAGAGCATTCAAGTAATTTTACACACAAGGTCTGACATAATTTCGATATTTGAAGTGTTTAGGGTTATAATCAGGGAAGGTGGATGGAATGTGCATCCATCCAACCATTCTAAAGGCTAGATCTTTGAGAGAGGAGAGAAAAGAGAAAGGGAAATTAAAGAAAATTGAAGAGAAAGTGATTGGGTGGGAGAACGAATTATTCTGGGCTCAAGAACGTTGCCAAAAGAATAACTCAAGGAGAGAATCTTATAATTTCTTCAATCACAAGGAAAGTATTTAACTTGTTATAATCCAAATTTAGTTTTCAGTATTTCATATAGAAATTTGGTGTAGGAAGACACATATTTTTGGTGGAAGAAACATGTAAAAATGGGGTTTTGATAAATGAAATCATTACAGAGAAATTTTATTATAATTATATGTTAGATCTAATGTGAATACAATGATTAAAATGAATTCTTGAACGATCTAAACAATAAAAGATGAAATCTTAGATTAAGGTTTGAAACTATGACGATTCTTGATGTAAATTGAGAATCTCATGAATTGGATGCTGTTGGGATGATATATATATATATGCATAAATATGCAACTTTATGTTTGGGATTGATTCAGAAGTTATATTAGGGGTTTGGTTGAAGATTAGAACTCTTAGGGTTTATGGGAAAAAATGGAAACCCGTCAAAAGTTCATCAAGGCTGCCTAGTAAACCGAACCAGTTCGCTGGGGATTCGGTCAAGCCAATGAACTAGTTCGATTTGCTGTGCTGGCCTTCCTTGCCTTTTGTGTTTTTTCATGAATTCTTTGGGGCTCAATTTGGTTTTTGGGGTCTGGGTAATGAATTTAACTTCTAGAAATGTTAAGGGAAATTTATAAAATACCTTAGGTTATACGGGAGTAAGTTCCGGATGTGATATTACAGGTGCACTAAGGTGAGGGTACTCGGATAATAATTATGAAATCGTATTGTGATTTCGGGAAGGATTAGGCTAAGTTCTAGGGTATAATATCATGGTGTCCATAAATGTGAGACTAGAGAATTAATAATGAGTAAGTGAATACTTGATAAAAACCAGGAAGTCGGGATAGACTCAGGATTTTGTGGTCTAGTGCTACGAGAGACATTATGCACGTTAGCCGGTTATATACATATATATATGAACATACCTATGTGTGAAATAGTATGTATATATAAATATAACTATGTGTGACTGATATATATGTGAACATACCTACTCTACTTATGCTATCGTTGGAGGTTGCGTAGTGGGCAATCCACCCTAGCGTGACCAGTAGGTGTTGGGTCATTTCCCTAGGTCATAGGATTATTCCATGACCACTGTATATGAGTTTAGAGTCTGGTGGGGGTAATGTGGTATGTTTATGACTTATGGATATATGCCTATGACCGCCTCCAGTTTATGTGGCTACGATTCGGGATTGATGGTGAGATTCCGACCCGATGGCCTAAGATGGGGGATTGGTACGTGATATATTTGGATCCTGATAGCATAATAGGGAATGCATTAGGGAGAACAACTCGAGGATGCTATGTATATATGTAAAGAAGAATGTTATATGTATATGTGTGATCAAATGAATGTTTAAACATTAAATTATAACTAGTGTACAGTTACGTTGATTATACAACGGTACAAGTATAATTGAGAATTACAATGATATAACTTATGTGATAGCTAAGTGACAAACAGAGTAAGGTATATTACGTGTAGAAAAATTGGGATATAGGTTTAGCATATTGGTCTAAGTTAAGATTGACTAGACTAGTTAGGTCGGGTAGCATAACTAGGGAATTAAAATACATGAGTTAGGTGCGCACTATAGATGAGGGGCGAGGATAATCTCATATGAGTGCAACACCAGATGAACATGAATAATTTTAATGCATATTCATTGTTGCATTTTAAATACTTGTAAATAGTTTTAAAAGGGTTTTGGGCGCTGACCCATATTAAAGATTTTTCAAAACCTTTCAGGTTCTTAGCCACATGAAGCCAGGGTTAGCTTTTCCTCCTAGTCAGTTGATGCTGCAGCAGTTGTGGATGCCTGCAATATTTACTTAGACGCCTCTATTTATTCTATCTCATTAGGGTGATTATTTAAATTTTTATTTAGGCCATGTCGCCCACATTTGGGCAAGTTTAATTTTCAGACTTAGTTATTTTGTTTCATTTATCAGTTAGATGATTGTACTTGGAGATTTATCGAGAATTATTCGATTGCTTTATTATTTATTCCACCAGTACTCATTATTATTTCGTTGTGGTGAATGTTTACAAATATGATTGAATTTTTTAATAAAGTATGTTACAAAGTTTTTAAAATTTGATACCGGACTTAATAGGTTATTAGTAATTATTTTGATTTTCAACAGTGATGCTAAGAATAAACTAGACTGAAATTCGTGTTTTATTTTAGTAGAGAATTGGGCACCCGTTATTTGAATAGGCGGGGTGTCATGATTTTCTCCTCCACATATGCTGTCATTTTAAGATTTTATACTTTGTTTAATGTTTTTTTTGTCGGTCTGAGAGATGTGAAAGAAGCCCCAGCTAATGGCATCTCAGAGCCGAGCATATCAAAATGCACGATCAAGATTATACTTCATGTATGGCTTCATCCTTAGATATGTCACGATCAATAAGTTTAGTCAAATATGAGATATTCGATGCAATCATATGGACGATAAGATTTGACCAGAACTGAATGACATAGGGATAAATCCTAGTATATTTGGATGGCTCTGAAAACCAATGATGACAAATGGTCAGGACATCAAGATTCGTCCTTACTACCACTAAAATGGAACAAATATTAGTAGATCCTATGTCCAGAGAACTCAAGCTCGTCCAAAACTGGTATCTAGTAAGGAAGATCCGGTCGACAAGATTCGACCATACGATTATAAGACTAAATTACTGGCAAGCCTATCTCAACACTAAATAATTAGTAAGTTGACATGGTAGATGGAAACGATCCCACTATAAGGCCATAAGACTAGAACTAACTGGGAGATCGACGAGATCCGACCATATTTACTTGTCAAAAATATTTTTTCATAAACACTTAACTACAAGTTGTGTCTAAAAACCTAGACGAGCAAAATAACAGACATAAAGTTAAAACATATACATGCATGCAGATAATAAGTTGAATATTAATTGATGTCAAAGTTAAACAATAATAATTGTAAATGTTCATTATAAAGTACTAAATGGTGAATACAAAAATAATCACAAGGACATAAATTCAAGAGTCCTAAGCTACAAGAGCATTTTCAGCCCTTAGGGTGACTTGAGGAGTAGTGGAAGTAGATGCGTCATCCATAATAGTGTCTTGAGCAAATTATGGAGCTACGGGAAGAGTAGTCTCCACAATAATAGTCTAATCGACTTTACCAATCTCATCATCTTCCACAGGGACTCATATATCTCCATATGTTACTCGATGACTAAGGTTGTGGCTTCCTCATTGTCACCCTTCCACTTGATCACGATATCTACAATCTCAAGGTAATGTTTTATATCCCTCCTTTTGAGTTCTTCGTAGCTATCAATTAAGAAGTTTATGGTCTCTATGCTATGATTTCCAAAAGTTTTGAACTTGGCGACCCCAACCTCCTCAACCTTAATCAAAGACTCATTAGCCATAACAAGCTCATGATTAACCCTAGTAAGCTCATGTTTAGACATAATAAGCTCTTTATTAGACTTGAAAAACTCATCGTTGGACTTATTGAGCACCTACTCAAAACTTTGAATCTTAATGGCATCAGTGCCAACCTGATTCTTCAACTTTTTACTCTCCTCATTTGCCTTACTAATAGAAGACATTTTTTTAACCACCTGGTTATCTATCTCTTAAAGCTCTCCACAATTGTTTTAGAGCTCATCAACAGATAACTTAAGATACTCCTTTAACTCGGTGTTCTGCTGAGCGAGTGTTATAATTGTCTCTCCCTTTTTATCAGAGGCATGATGATTGGTCACAACTTTTTCTCTAAGGATAGCGACAACCACTACAACCGAAAAGAAAAGATAAAAGGAACAACAAGTAATAAATTATTTGGTAGAGGCAGATGAGCAAAAATTATCAGAACTTACCACTGATAGATGATGCTGAACTAATCTCTATAGAGCGAGAGGGTATCAAAGCCCCTCAGAAATTTGAAGTCTTTACTGTGATCATGGTTGCCGAGTGTAACACCCCACATTTTTGAATAATTAATTTTATCAATTTACACGTGTGCTCATAATAATATTGCATATTTAATAAATATTAATTAGTGAATAAAATTTATATTAATGTGGAAGTACAATTTACTAAGTGTAGTTAAGTAAATTAAATTCGATAAATTTCTAGTACGTCGTAGTTGGTAATAATGACAGATATTGACGATATCTCAATCGGGACATACGTGCAGGGTATTTGTGGATTGAGATAGGACATTTATGTTTAGTGACTCATATGGTGATTTCGAGTGCACGGTATGGGTTGAAATAGTCAAAATCAAGTACCTAGGGCTAGAGAATGGTTACCATGAGCTTTTTAGAATAGTCAGGCCTTATTCAGAGGTATTTAAGTCATTTTTCATTAAAGGGTTAGCATAAATTCGATATTAAGAGGTTTAAATGAGAGTTTAGGGTTAAGAGGCAACCACTTTACACATTCTAAACCTCTGGGATTCTTTTGGAGAGAAAGGAAGGAGGAAGAACACAAGGAAGGGTAGAAAAAGGCTATTCTTGGCTAGATTCAACAAGGAGTAGACTATGATTCTACTACCATTCAAGAAAAGTGTATAACTTGCTTGTTGATTTTGTGTTTGTTTAGATTCATATCAAAATTGGTAGAGTAACAACTGATTTTAGGATGGGGATTCAATATGTCAAATGGGTTTTTGGGAAAAGATTTATGTATGACTTATGTGATGATATTTATATGGGTTCCTAAGAATAAATCTTGATATATGTGAAATTGTCTTGATTTCTGTGAAATTCAATACTTATGATAATCTAAGTTGTGTGAAAAACGATTTGGGAAATAACTTAATTCGAGAAGAAATTAAAAGAGAAAAAAATCTAGAAATTGGGGATGGAATCATTGAGTTGATTGAATTGATGAAATTTAATGATGGTTATGAGATTTGTGAACCTTAAGATGGATTTAGATTAGGTTTTATGTATAAGAACCCTTATAAGACTAAAAATATTGTTTGAGTTGTGAAAGTTTTGGAATTTAATGTTGGGAGTTTGGAAAACCCATCACTTTAATTCAAGAACTGGAATCCTACCCAGAATCGAATCGATTTGGCCTTAATAGGCGAATCCATTCGGTGGGCGAATCGATTCGGCTATGAACCCGAATCGATTCGGACATGCTATGAGGGACAATCAAATCTTTTAGTGTAATTCGAGGGTTTTTTGATAAATTGTAAATTGTAGAAGGTCCTAGGGTGTTGTAGGACTTATGGAAATTTTATAAATAGTTATATGACCTCGGATTGGGGATAGTAGACTCGAATCATGGTTACGAGTGTTTAGGAGGGGTAACACTAGGTATATAAACTATGAATTGGGGATAGAAGAATTTGAGGAGTTTTATTATTATTTACGGGCTGGTTGGGAAAGTCCAGGTACTTCAGAAAGGTTATGTAACGAAACTTAATTTAATTAGTGATTAATTAAATGTTTAAGAGTTAGGGACACACTCGTGACTTATAGGCAAGTGCTTCGGGTGTTAGACTTGGATTATCCGAACTCGGGATATATACATATACGGGTATAGGGATAGTATATATATATATATATATATATATATATCTATGCGCATGATATTTATGTGAAACATGCCCATCCTAGCGGATATGCTATCAGTGGAGGTTGCGCACTATGGGAGGTCACTTTGGCGAATCTCAGCAGATGTAGTACTGTTTCCCCTGGGTCATAGGTTTGTGCATGCCCACGTTGTGTAGGGTTGGAGACCCGTAGAATAATGTGGTATGGTGATAGCGTGATTTTTTCTAAATCAATGCTCTGATACCAATTTGAACACGATAGGACCCCCACTTTTTTAAATTTTACAAAATGAGTTTCCTTTAAATGCGGAATGGAGATGGTTCAACTAAACACACAGAAACAATAAATTTTAATTTCTTTTAAATTAAAATAAAACTAAACTCAAAGTGAAATTAAATTAAACAAGAAATACATTTTTCACTTAAACATATTAACTCAACCCAAGTTTTAGAAATTTGCCTAACAATTAATTAATTCATTTTTGCAAATTAGGCCAAACCAAATTTTATCCAATAAATTAATGACTTGAACTAAATTAATTTTTACCCTAATTAAATAACACCAAATTAAATATACCAATTTTATTTTTTTAACCTAAGCATGCATCTAATGTGATATGAAAAAGATAAAATAAACAAATAACCATTACGTCGCGATGTACGAGAAAAAGCCCACAACGAGAAAAAATCTCGGATGACCCTAGCCTCAAATCCACTAAGTACGGTTTTACAAGTACAAGACAAAAAAGGCTTACAACACTCGACTTGACTTCGTCCAAGCCCCGACGCTCCTTCTTGTACACACCTCTGCCTAGAAAATAACCACGGAGGTCCACCGCGGTCTCGGTATCCACCGATAGGATTTTTCTCGGTCACCGCCACCCGAACAAGGAGCCTTTCTCCAAGTGGGTATGTCACATCAAACAATCTTCTTCTTTGTGGCATGTAGAAGTAAACCCAAACTTCTCTTCTTTGAGGTGTAGAGAAAAAATCGGTGCCAAACACTCCAAGCAAGGATATATATTAAGGAACTTGGAATAAACTATTATGGGTGTAAACCAAAAGTGTTTAAGGATGATTTTCTTGAAAAAACAAAACACTCAAAACTTGAACCTTTTCATGGAAAAAAATAAACTCTCAAAAACTTTCTCTAGGAGATGGAATAATATGAAAAAGTTGGTTACAAAGAGTTGGTTCCCGCACATTAGTAATTCTGGAAAAATTAGTGAGAACAAAAGAATGGAGTAGTGGAAAAAACTGCCAAAAAACTGCCCAAAAAATTTCCCTTCGAAAATCTCGTTCGAACAAGATTTTCGTTCGAATGAAGTCTCGTTCAAACAACCCTTCTAACGAAGTTCCAGAGGCCAATGAGAAACATTCATTGGCAAACTCGTTCAAACGATATTCTCATTCGAATGAAAAACTCGTTCGAACGACAATATCGAGCGAAATCCTAGAATGGTTAAGATTCGATTTTAAGCCCAGAAACTTTATTTTAAAGTTCTAAAGAGACCTTCTAAAAATAAACCTCAGTTTAAATAAAATTACTCCCTTTATAAAATTATTCCAAGACTTCCTATATATATAAAAATGCATTCATACCTTTTGGAGACTATGGAAAATGATGTTGATGACGTGAAATGAGGAACATGTAAACCGACAAATGATAAAGCTTTTATAATCTTGGCCGCTACATCTTCAACTAACACGTCATAGGCTTGGATGGATACGCTTAAACACTATCCTATGACTCAAATGTTTTTGTCTGGAATTAAGCCAACAATACATTAATTAGGCTCAATCGGAGACTTGTGTCCTTACATATGGTTATGACTATGGACTTAAGTCCATGACCGCCTTTGATTTTTGTTACGCTTTTGGGTCCGGTAGTGAGATTTCGACGAGGTTACCTAAGTTGTGGTGGACTCCCTGGAGCTTGATAACATGCTAGCGATTTCTCATCCAGTGAGGTAAATCTCGGAAGGATAGTAGTTACATACATATTGTGAGAGATATATGTGTTTACAAGCATTTGATGTGTTTCGATTATACGTATATAAAGAGGTAGATAATTATATTCGAACATAAGAGTTTAATTATGAATATTATTAATAACCGGAGTAATGTTACGAGAATGAATAATATTGAGATAATGAATTATGAAGAGAAGTAATCTAATTATCAAATCAATGATAAACAATATTCAGAACAGGGAGATGCATTACATTGAAATTAATAAGGAGGCTAGTTAGGAAGGTAGCATAACTAGGAGGGTTAAGATCATACATTAGGTGTGCACATTAGATGAGATGTGAGAATTATCTCATGTGAGTGTGCTAACAATTTAAATATGAATATTGCTTTACATTTTCAATAATCTCATCTTATACACTTGCTAAATATTTTTAAAAGGTTTTGGGCTCTAACTCGTATCAAATATTTTCAAAAACTTTTAGGTGTCCTACCATAGGGATTCCAAGGATGATTATTCTTTTCAGGGATGGGTAGCTGCAGCTGATGTGGAGGCTTGAAGGATTCAGAGTAGCCATTTTTTTATTGCTATCTATATTAGGTTCTCTATTTCAGTCGTTGGTTGGGAGTGTTGTCCGTTTTATTCAGACTTATGTGTTTTCATTTATATTAGTCAGTTGGTTTGGTTGTACTGAATGTTTACCCGATGGTTTATTCGGGGACTTTATTTATTTATCTCAGCGTCAAACATTATATTGTGATCTCATTTATTATGATTACTGTGCATGGAATTATACTGAATTGGTTAAAATTATTGTATGTTAATTGAAGAGAAAAATTAACACTACTTGTTAAAGTAATTAGGTGGTTAGTAATTATTCATGTTTCGAAAGTTATGCTAAGAATGAGAAATATGAGACTACCATTTTATTTTGGTTGAGGGATGACCACCCCTTATTTTAATAGTTGGGGTGTCCTAGATGGTATCAGAGCATCAGGTTCTATAGTCTTCTTAGATTTGTGTGGCTTAATACTATTTCAGCACCGTGTTCTTTGATATAAAGCCCTATTTTAGGGATGTTGCATTCATATTTATGCATTTTCTTGCTTACGTTCTTCTGCTATTACTTTGTATTTGACTGTGGACTTATACAAACTTCAATCTCATTTCAGATGATGCCAAAGAGAAGCCACCAGATGAGTAGTAGGACCATCGTGTTCTCTATCCATGGACAAGAGATGTTCCTTATGGTGATGCCTCTTCTCAAGGGAGGGTTAACCATGCATCTTTATTATATTGAGGATGAGACCTCACAGGAGGTGATTATTATCTTAGACTGGATTTCGGTAGAAAGGGGGTTTGCAGATGTGTTCCAGGAGATACCCAGGCTAACACCTAGTTGGGAGATATAGTTTGTTATTGACTTAGCGCCTGGGATAGGGCTTTATCAGGTGGAGTACATTGCCATGGGGTGCGTCGATATTATTTGTGAAAAATAAGGATGGGTCACTTCGTCTGTGTATAAACTATAGGGAGGTGAACAAAGTCATAATTCATAATAAGTATCTGTTGCCTCGAATTGATGACTTATTCGACCAGTTGAGAGGAGTAACGTACTTCTCTAAGATATACTTGAGATCGGGGTATCATCAGTTGCACATCTGGGAGGATGACGTCCTTAAGACCAAATTCCTAACGCGATATGGATCGTATGAGTTCAGGGTGATACCATTTGGGTTGACTAATGTTCTAGTAGTGTTCATGGATCTCATGAACAGGTTGTTCAAGGATTTTCTATACCATTTTGTGTTCATATTCATAGGCGATATTCTGGTGTATTCTCAGATGGAGGGAGAGGACACAACGCATCTACATATGGCTTTACCGACATTACGAGACCTTTCGCTTTATGAAAAGTTCGAGAAGTGCGGATTCTAGCTGTGAGAGGTACAATTTCTAGGCCATATTGTATCGGACATAGGTATTTTCATGGATTCGAGTAAGGTATCGATAGTGAGGGAGAGGGGACAACCCATGACACCGATGGAGGTTTGAAGCCTTTTGGGGTAAGTAAGGTATTTTATTACGGTTTCATTAAGAGCTTCTCAAAGATTGTGAGTCCGCTGACTAATCTGAATCACAATGGGGGTACCATTCGCATGGGATGACTATTTTTAGTTAGCTTTTAAGGGGCTAAAGGTTAAATTGACTTCAACGCCCATGCTCGCACTGCGTAGGGGAGGAATGGAGTACAATGTTTTCACAAATACGTCCCTACATGAACTTGGGACTGTATTGCTGTAGGAGGATAGGGCCACGACTTATGTGTCCCATAATCTTAATCCCTACAAGAGGAACTACTTCACACACGACCTAGAGTTAGTAGTGGTTATTTTTCCCTGAGGATTTAGAGGCACTATCTTTTGGCTGAGCAGTTCAGTCTATTCATGGACTATAAGTCGCTATAATATTTTTTTACGTAGAAAGATCTTAATATGTGGTAATGGAGATAGTTAGAGTTCATGAAATATTACCAGTTTGATATTTAGTATCATCCTAGGAAGGTTGACGTGGTGGTAAACGCATTGAGACGACAACCTACGGGGGAGAGAATGGAGGTTTAGAAGCGAAGTAGGAGGATATTTGGCCTAATGATGAGGTCTCCATGGCATGTATTTTAGTATTGGTTATCACTCTCAAGATCATTATGCGGGTGGTGAAAGCACTGGCTGGGGATCAGTTCTGTCAGGATAAAGTGTGCAGGTTATTGGTAGATGGGGCAGAGTCCTACTCAATTAGTTCTAAGGGAGGCATACGCTTCAATGGGAGACTTCTTATTACAGAGGATGTGGAGTTGAGACACGCAGTGATGAATAAGTCTTATAGGTCAAGGTTTATAGTATATACTTGTGGGGATAAGATGTACCACGATATGTGTAGATAGTACTGGTGGTTGAGAATAAAGCAGGACATAACAGAGTTTGTCTTAAAGTTCCCTACATGCCAGCTAGTTAAGATAGACCACTAGAGACCAACATGGATGTTACAGTCATGGGAGGTTTTGATATGGAAATGGGAGAGCATCTCGATGGATTTCATCACGAGATTACCGATGTCACAGAGGGATCATGATTCCATTTGGGTTATCATGGATCGCCTGACCAAGGTGGCCGACTTCCTATCAATTCATACATATTTTGAGACGAGATAGTATGACCAACTATTTATTTTCGAGATTGAGAGATTACATGGGGTATCGATTAATATCGTGTCCGACAAGGACATGATTTTTGTGTTCCATTTTTGACAGAGCTTTTAGGAGGCAATGGACACAGATTTACGATTGAGTATGTCATATCATCCGCAGACATATGAACAGACTAAGAGGGTTAATCATATGTCAGAGGACATGCTCATGATGTGTATACCCAATTTTGGTGGTGGTTGGGAGCAGTACCTTTCACTGGCGGAGTTCGCTTATATTAACTCTTACCAATTCACCATCGGTATGGAACCATTTGAGGCACTTTATGGGCGGCCTTATAATTCTCCCACTTGTTAGTTAGAGGTAGGGGACAACAAATTATTAGGATCGAAGATGATTTAGGATACCACTACCGAGATTGAGCTCATTTAGGGGCCTATACGGATTGCTCAAGTTAGGTAAAAGAGTTATATACCGACAGGATACATGTAGAACTGGAGATTAGGGACCAGGTCTCGGTGCCAGTGTCTCCCATGGAGGGAGTCCTAAGGTTTGCGAAGAAGGGGAAGCTAGCACTGAGGTATGTAGGGCCTTTCCTAGTTATAAAGAGAGTCAAACCAATTTCTTATAGGCTGGGATTATCGAAGCATCTGTAGAGGATTCACGACGCGCTCCACGTGTCGTCGCTGAAGAGATATCAGAGGAGTGAGAGGGCTTTTTAGCACATCCCAATGGAGGAGATCAGTTTGCATCCAGACATCTCGTACGAGGTGAGGTCGATTGCTATTCTTGATCGTAATGAGCGTAAGTTGCGGTCTAAGGTGGTTACCCTAGTTTGAGTGTAGTGGGGACACCATAATGTAGATGAGTCGATGTGGGAGTAGGAGGATGATATGCGAGAGCAGTATCCAGAGCTTTTCACTACAAGTATGCCCAAACTTCGGGGATGGAATTCCTTTACAAGGGGGAAGTATATACCACCCCGTATTTTTGAATAATTAATTTTAGCATTTTAATGACACGTGTGCTCATAATAATATTGCACATTTAATAAATATTAATTAGTGAGAATAAAATTAATATTTATGTGTAAGTAAAACCTACTAAGTGTGGATAAGTAAATTATTTTTGATAAATTATTAATATGCTGTAGTGGGTAATAACGACGGGGATTGACAGTATCTCAATTGGGATATACGAGTTGTTTATTTGAATTGAGATGTAATATATATGTTTGGTGACTCAGATGGTGATTTTGAGTCCGTAGTTGATCCGGAATGGGTTGAAACAGTCAAAATCAAGTACCAGGGGGTAGAGATTGGTTACTGGGAACTTTTTAGACTAGTTGAGACTCATTCTGGGGCATTTAAGTCATTTTTCATTAAGGAGTTAACCTAAAGTCGGGATTAAGAGTTTTAAATGGGAGTTTAGGATTAAGAGGCCACCACTTTATACATTCTAAACCTCTGGGACTCATTTGGTGAGAAAAGAAGGAGGAATAAGACAAGGAAGGGTGGAAAAAAGGCTATTCTTGGCTAGATTTAACAAGGAGGAGACTAATATTCAACAACCATTCAAGGCAAGTGTGTAACTTGCTTATTGATTTTGTGCTTTTTTAGATTCATATCAAAATTAATAGAGTAAAAACTGATTTTGGGATGAGAATTGAACATGTAAAATTGGTTTTTGGGAAACGATTTACGTATGGCTCATGTGATGATATTAATTTGGGTTCTTGAGAATAAATCTTGATTTATGTGGAATTGATCTTAATTTTTGTGAAATTCAACACTTATGATAATAAAAATTGATATGGGAAATAACTAAACTAGAGAAGAAATTAAACAAGAAAGAATTCTGGAAATTGGGGATGAAATCATTGAATAGATTGAATTGATGAAATTTAATGACGGTTATGGGATTTATGAACCTTTAGATGGATTTAGATTAGGATTTATGTATAAGAACCCTTGTAAGACTAAAAATGCTGTTGGAGTTGTGAAAGTTTTGGAATTTAATGTTGGGAGTTTCGAAAACCCACGTCACTTTAATTCAAGAACTGGGCTTATGCCCAAAATCGAATCGATTTGGCCTTAATAGGCGAATTGATTCAGTAGGCGAATCGATTCGGTGGGCGAATCAATTAGGCTATGAACCCAAATCGATTCGGACTTGCTATGAGAGACAATCAGGTATTTTAGTGGTTTTTGAGGAATTGTAAATTATAGAATGCCCATAGGGTGTTGTAGAGCTTCTGAAATTTTTATAAATAGTTATACGACCTAAGGTAGGGGATAGTAAACTCGAATCATGGTTATGAGTGTTTATGATGGATAACACTCGGAATATAAACTATGAATTTATGATAGAAGAATTCAACGAGTTTTATTATTATTTACGGGCTGGTCGGGAAAGTCGGGGTATTTCAGAAAGGTTATGTAACGAAACTTAGTTTAATTAGTGAATAATTAAATATTTAAGAGTGAGGTGATGACTCGTGACTTATAGGCTAGTTCTTCAGATGTTAGACACAAATTATCCAGTCTCGGGATATATATATATCTGTGCGCATGATATTTATGTGAAACATACCCATCCGAGAGAATATACTATCGGTGGAGATTGCACGCCTTGGGAAGTCATTCTGGAGAATCTCAGCAGAGGCAGTACTATTTACCATGCCGTAGAATAATATGGGATGGTTATGACTATGGACTTAAGTCCATGACCGCCTCCAATTTTTGTTACACTTTTGGGTTCGGTGGTGAGATTACGTTTCGGTTGCCCAGGTTGTGGTGGAATCCATGGAGCTTGATAACATGCTAGAGATTTATCATTCAACGAGGTAAGTCTTGGAGGGATAGTGGTTACATACATATAGTGAGCGATATATATGTTTATGTTCATTTGATGTGTTTCGATTATACATATATAAAGAGATCGACAATTATATACGTAAATAAGACATTAATTGTGAATATTATTAATAAATGAATTAAGGTTATGAGAATGAGTAATAATGAGATAATGAATTAAGCATAGAAGTAAGCTAAGTATCAAATCAGTGATATAAAATAATCAAAACAGGGAGATACATTACATTGAAATTAATGAGGAGGCTAGTTAGGCAGGGCAACATAAGTAAGAGGGTTAGGCGTGCACATTAGATGATTGGTGAGAATTATCTCATGTTAGTGCTCTAGCACTTTAAATATGAAGATTTCTTTACATTTCCATTAACTGCATCTTATACACTTGGTAAATATTTTTCAAAGGTTTTGGGATTTGACCCGTATCAAATATTTTCAAAAACTTTAAGGTGTCCAGCCACAGGGATGCCGATGATGATTATTCTTTCCAAAGACGCGTAGTTGTAGATGATGTGGAGGCTTGCAGGATTCAGAGGAACTGCTTCATTTACTGCAATCTAGATTATATTCTCTATTTCACTTGTTGGTTGAGCGTGTTGCCCGTTTTATTCAAACTTATGTATTTTCGTTTATTTTAGTCAATTGGTTTGGATGTACCAAATGTTTACTCAATGGTTTATTGGGGGACTTTATTTATTTATCTCAGTGTCAAACATTATACTTTGATCTCATTTATTATGATTATTGTGCATGGCATTATGGTGAATTGGTTGATATTATTTGATGTTAATGGAAGAGAAAAATTGACACTTCTTGTTAAAGTAATTAGGTGGTTAGTAATTAATCATGTTTCGACAGTGATGCTAAGAATGATTCATATGAGACTACTGCTTTATTTTAGTAGAGGGATGACCACGTATTATTGTAATAGGCGGGGTGTCACACCAGGTAAGTTCGTGGCATTATTCACATAGTGGGAGATGTAGTTTAGGTCATTCTTCAGGTCCTCAAATGTGATGAGATTCTTAGGATCAAATATGAAATTGTCCACCTCGCCATAATGGGAGAATGACCCGATTCACGAACGATCCAACGATAAGGGCATCCTCATATTTTCACCCTCTTTACAGTAGACTCAATTGGCCTCGCCTCAGTTACCTTGGGAGTTTATGATCACCTTGGGTAGTGGGTTCCTGTAGAGGCCTTTTGTCACTAGAAGTTGGAGGATCAGAAGGCATGGGATCTTTCCCCTTAGACTTGGCTCTGATAACGACATTAATTTTGGTCTTCCTTCGAGCATTAATCTTGGCTTACTTTATGTTATCGACTTCATCCCTCTTTTGAGAAACAACCTTTTTTAGCCTTTGCATCATCGTTAAATTTTCTCTTTGTCTCTTGCTCAAGTTTTTTACGATGAGCAACCTCCAAGGTAGTACGATAAACTACCTGGGGTGCCATCCCGCAAGAAGGTTTAAAAATAAAACCTGAGGTGGTGGATTAGAAGTTACACAAGAGTTCAATTATTAGTCATATTATAATGCATAAATGAAAGATAACCTGATGCAACAAAATCTTCTCACTTTTTTAACTTTGGCCTCAAACCATGATCGGCTTCAACAAGGCCTTTTACTACCAAGTGAATCAGTGTCTCCCGAGGAGGAGCTCCACTAGGAGGAGTGTGGTACCCAAGGCTTATGAACTTGGATAAATATAAGAGATCCTCTAATTTTTGCTGACCAGGAACACAAGGACTTTCAACCACGTCCCATAGTATAGGCAAAAGTATGGGAGCTTTTTTCAGTGAAAATGTTAAAAAAAGGTATTAGCATAGTATCAGTAAAGAGGAAATTAGAAAGAAAATAAAGAAAAATGTTTACCAATTTCGTTCGGCTCATACCATTCGCGTGGAACACCTCAAGATCGACTTTTCTCATGTGTTTGGAACTCCCATTCACCCTTAAAAATGCAAATTGAATTTTTCAACTATGGTTGCTCACTGGAATAGTCTTCACCATTTTTAAATGTGACTTGCTGCCCTAAGAATTATTCTGTATGCATTAGGAGGAAGTTAGGTAAGAGCAACCTAATAACCCCTTAGGATGTATCATATTGTAGAGGGGGCTTAAAGGTAATCTTGACATTAGGGACAAATCCCCAGTTAGCAACAGTGTTTGAGATTATGCAACCGAGGTAGCTCAAGCGTGGCAACTCAGCAAGGTAGCTCGGCGTAGCAGCTCATATTTTAGCTTGTTGTATTAGTCATATTGTATCTTTGTTTATATTGACTGTAAGCTATAACGGTTGTAATGACGTAACGATAATAACAAAAGAGTTTGTATGAGGTCAAACGGTACTTGCGAGAGACCAGGCTTGGCAGGGCCTGGGAGAGCTTTCATGCTCTATCGAATGACCTCACCGTGGGAACTTTAGAGGGACTTGGTTTGGAGGATTGAGAAGTAAGGCACCGTTGGGGCTTGTCCTGACCATCTTAGATACACCTGGTAAAACACCGAAGGACCATGACCGTGGAACCTCAAGCGGAGCAGCTTGAAGTTCCATCGGGCATTGAGTTATGGACCAAGTAGCCCTCTACTTAATGTCACATCTACTGTAGGTGATGTCACTAGCCAGCTAAACAATGTCAGACCTACACTTGAGTAAACCATCGTGGTATTTGGGGCTGTCAGGCAGTTGGTGAGCCACCTCTGCGATAGCATCCCCCTAACACACAGTGGTTAGGCAAAAGGCATGTCTTGGCATTTAATGTTTATGACGTGGAGACAACTAGTGCATCAGGCATTTAATGTTGTGACATAAAGTATGAGGGATGTCTTTTCATAGTTTTAATGACTGAGTTGCCTCGGGGGTGGCGTGGAGGGCTATTTAAGGACCCCAACCACCTTTGAGGAAGGAGAGAGACTTTTGGAGAGTTCAGAAGTTATTGCAAAACCAGAGAGTTTACTCACTCACCATTGTCATTTATTATAAAGCTTTTAATACTTGACAGAGATTCTTGAGGGTGTTTGGTGTGTTTCTACCTGCCTGCTAAGGTGTATCTAGGATGCTTACTTCTCTCTCCCTCTAGCTAAGCCACTTCTAAAGCTCATTATTATTCCCTGAGTTATACACGAGAGACTTTGTGAGCCTAAGCTGAGTCTATCTTCATTGGGTCCATGTTTATATGTTTTGTCATTAATCCAAAGCTTTGGCTAACTGACTTGTCACTATCATACTCAATAGGGGTTACGCCTCCATATATAATCTAAAGTACCCTCCTACATTTGGCGACTCTTCTGGGGAGGCATCCTTCTAGATAAGGAGTATGGCGCAAGATAATGCTACTCGGAGACTCAATTTCGATGACATTCAGCATAATGAAGAACAGGATGCGAGAGAGCAAGAGGCCCTAGGAGATGGGGCTCTTCGAGTAGAGGTACCTCTGGCGCCAGCAATGATAGGCATCCCAGGGGTCGCCCAACCTCCTGTGATCACGGGGTTAGGACCCGCTCAGATTTCCCTCTTCATGAGCAAGTTTCACGAGTTCTTGCAAACTCCGGTGGCTTCAACTATGCTGGGAGGGTTAGAGGCTAACGCTTTCGTAACACCAGGAGTAGCCCCAGCGGTCCCACCAGGGGCAGGTGTTACAGGAGCAGTCCCAGCAAGTGTACCTTCTGTTGTGAATCCAGCTGTGGGTACCTCAGGAGTTTTAATGGCACCACCGATAATGTTCGTGTCGGTTACAGCGAGCGCTCGGCCCTCTGCCCCATCGCTGGTGGCCCCAGTAGCCTCGCCCATGGAAGAAATAAGAAAAGAGATGCAGAAGGAGATGCTGAAGTTCATGCAGGCTTCCTCGCAGGCTATGGGTGAGGTGGCTTCGGTCTACGATGACTTTCGAACACCTTACCCCTAGGAATACAACGACGAGCCCTACCCGAAGGACTATATTCCCCCTACCTTTGAAAAATACTCAGGAACGGGTGGGAATCCGAAGGAGCATATTAAGCGCTTTGTTGAACACTTGGGGGTGCATTGCAACAATAAGAAGCTCAGGTTGAGGGAGTTCTCCAAATCCCTGACTGATAAAGCATACACTTGGTACTCACACTTGCCTCCCAATAGTGTCTCTACGTGGGAGGAGATGCATGTATTGTTCGTCCGGAAGTTCTTCTTGGCAGAAGATGAGTTCACCCTAACCCAACTTGGCAGGGAGAGGCAAAGGCCAGGAGAACAGGTAGTGACCTATATTCGAAGGTTTAGGGAAAGGTCCCTCGATGTAAGGGAAGAGGCTAAGGAGGCTAGGTTACCACAGATCTGTGCTGAGGGATTACTTCCTGAGTATATCTGTCACCTAATCAATGAGACACGCGAGGGAACATTTTTAGCATTCTTAAAATTCGCAAGAAATATCTATTTGGTGGTGCGACCTAGCCCGGTAGTAGCTCCCATGGTGTTCAAACAGCCGATACAACCCATTGGGGGAAGGTCTCAGGCCCCACGGGTGGGATATATTGAGAGGGAAGATGGGGGCAAGGCCCAGAGGAAGGACAATAAAAGAAAGTTCGGAAGAGATAGAGAAGACCCGCCACCGTTAACTTATACGGTGGAGGAGGCTGTGAGTTGCTATAACGCAATGGTCCAAGGCGGAACGGTTTATGAACCAAAAGGTGTTCCGGCGGAAGAGCCCGACACAGCAACTAGGGCTGACCCCAAATATTGTCAGGTTCATCGAAAGTTCCAGCATCCAACAGAAAGCTGCTTCACGCTGCGAAGGATCATCGACAAGTACATGAAGGCGGGGACATTGAAAATTCCCCCGCAGAACGTTAACAATAACCCACTCCCGGCGCATGGGGCCAATCTGGTAACGGCCTATGATAAGGAAGCAGAATGGGAGGGGGGAAAGGCAACGACGAAGGAGTTCGATGAGGCACTGGAGCATTGCACTAGGGGAATGGCTAACGTAGTTCTAGCTTATGATGAAGCGAGTGCTAGGGACATAGAAGACACCTACAGCGTGGAGGGTGAGGAAACGGACCCAGTTGTAGAATATAACGCAGTTTCAAAATCTCTAAAGTTCACTTGGTTCTTCGACCAAGTGGGAATCCCAAAAGAGAGCAGAATGGAGATAACTCAGGCAATCTTAGATATTGCAAGGATAAATGCAGTCCCCTCGATAAGATAGAGGGGACCCATGGCTAGGCTGGTAAAGAAGTTCCTATCAGAGGTAACGTTCAGCGATGCGGATAGAGCTGTAAGGTTCCCCCATAATAGGCCTTTGTATGTAACCGCTAGTGTTAACAGGGTCAGCTTTGCAAGGACTCTTATAGATGGGGGTGCTTCCATCAATAATATGCCAATCAACTCCTTCCACGCGACCAATATTCCTGAAGAAAGGTTGGTTCCCATGCCCTTGGTAATCTCGGGCTACGATAATCAATCTTCCAAATCCATCGGGTATGTAAACGTGGGGATAGTAATGGGAAATCTGAGTTCCCATATCAAGTTCCATGTAATAGAAAGCGCAACTTCCTATCATTTGTTAATAGGAAGAGTATGGATGCACAACCAAGGGTTAGTTCCCTCAATGTACCATCAATGTGCTAAGGCGAATATCAAGGGGACAGAAGTGACTATTAGGGCAACTAAGAGGCCTTTCGCTATCGAAGAAGCACACTTGGTGGATGCAGCCTTTTATACAGAGCTCGAAGAGGACGTGCGGGTCCTAATAAGAAGAATGGAGGGAGCATGGGTCCCCTCGATTAGAGAAAGAATGGGACCTTTAAATCAGAGTAGCGAAGGGGGGAGGATCAAGGAAACATATCGGGCGGTCCCTCGACCCCAGAACATCTCGAATTAGCTCAAAGAAAAGATGAGGCCTAGGACAGACCCAGGCGACCATGAGGTCCAACGACAAAGCGCGTTAAGTCGTTTTTCAGGGGAAAAAATCGTTGAGGCTTCCAGAGAAAGGAAGAGAAAGGCCGTAGCAATAGCCACCAGCAGGCAATGCAAGAAAATTGCCACTGAAGAGGGAAAAGTGGTGTACCGCTTATAATGGTGTGAACGGGCGGCCGAAAAAGCTAACAATGAGGTTGACCCGATATATGAGTGTTTTTTAGTAGATCAACGGGGGCAGTGTATGGTGATAGACAACTCCAACATACAAGAGTTCGTAGAAGATGTCGCCGAAGAACCAGACTACATGATGGACCAACCAATGCCCCAGGCACAAGAGTTGGAGCAGCTAAACTTGGCAAGAGAAGGAGAAGATCCAAGGCCTATCTTTATCTCGAAAGATCTTGGTAAGGAGAAACGAGAAGCCTTGGTTGACCTGATTCGGGAATTCATAGATGTCTTCGCATGGAAGTACACTGAAATGAAAGGGCTGGATGGGGAAGTGAGCTGCCACAAGTTGAACGTGATGCCTTCGGCTATTCCGGTGAAGCAGGCAACAAGAAATTACAAGCCGGAAATAGATTTAAAGATTAAAGAAGAGGTCCAACGCTTATTGGCAGCATGATTTATCAAGCCCATACAACATCCCCTTTGGCTCTCCAGTATTGTGCCAGTGGGGAAGAAAGACAAAAACCAAATAAGGATCTGCGTGGACTTCAGAGACTTGAATAGGGCTTGCCCCGAGGATGAGTTTCCCCTACCCTCCATCGACAGTTTAATAGATGCCATGGCTGGTCATGAGATGTATAGCTTCATGGATGGATATGTGGGATACAACCAGATCAAGATGGACCCCTCTGACGCAGAGAAAACAACATTCAGAACGCCATTGGGCAACTTCATGTACAAGGTAATGCCGTTTGGACTCAAGAACGCTGGGGCTACGTACCAAAGAACAATGATGGCCATTTTTAATGACTTGTTCCACAAATTTGTGTAATTCTATGTAGACAACTTGGTCATCAAATCAAAGAAGGAGGAGTCCCATATGAACGACTTAAGGAAGGTGTTTGCTCGGTGCAGAAGGTATAAGTTAAGGATGAACCCGTTAAAGTGTGTCTTCGGAGTAACAAGTGGTAAGTTCTTAGGCTTCGTGGTTAATCGACAAGGGGTACAGATGGACCAGGATAAACAACGGGCCATCTTGGAGATGCCATGTCCAAGAACGGCGAAGGATCTGAAAAGTTTTCTCGGTAAAGTCTCCTACCTTAGGAGATTTGTGCCTGGATTGGCCGAAATAACACACCCACTGATGCAACTACTACGAAGGAACACGAAATTCAGATGGGAAGAGGTTCACCGGAAGTCCCTTGTTGGGTTGAAGAAGCTGCTCGTATCACCACAAATCATGGTTCCTCCCCAGGCGGGAGCTCCGTTGCAGCTATACCTTACATCCACCACGAGGTCCATTGGAGCTCTACTGGCACAAGAAGTAGACGGGCAAGAACGGCCGGTTTACTACCTCAGCAGAATTATACATGGGCCAGAAACTAGATATACTAGCTTAGAAAGGCATTGTTTAGCTTTGGTCTTTGTAGCACAAAAACTTAGGCATTGTATGATGTCTTTTACCATTCATATTGTAACTAGATGCGACCCAATTAGGTATTTGCTCGTAAGGACTATATTGATTGGCAGGGCAGCTAGATGGTTCCTTATTCTCTCTGAATATGACTTAAAATGTGTGGTCCCTCGCACAATCAAAAGCCAGGCATATGCTGACCTATTGGCCATCTTCCCTTCAGGAAACTTCGAGCCACCTAGGGAAGACATTCCAGGAGATGATTTGCAGGCCAATTACCTGGATGCAACCAAGGAGGAATGGACGATGCAGTTCGATGGATCTTCGGCAGAAAAGAAGGGAGGAGCAGGGGTTTTTCTTTCAAAAGGGATGGAAGAGATTTGCCTTTCCTACAAACTAGATTTCCCTTGCTCTAATAACGAGGCAGAATACGAGGCGTTGGTACTAGGGCTTCTAGAGGCTCTTCGAAGGGGAATTCGTTCACTCTGCATTAAAGGTGACTCGAACTTAGTAATTCAGCAGGTAAATGGATAATATGCGTTGAAACACATGAGCCTGGCGCCCTATAGAACAATCATTCAAAGGCTCCTCAATCAGTTCCATCGGACCAAGATCAGGAGACATCCCAGAACGATGAACCGCCATCCAGACGCCTATGCCACTATTGCCCAGAAGATGATAATGAAAACCAATGAGACTACAGTTGTGATCCAACGAAGAACAGCTCCTTCGGTAGTACAGTCAATACTACCGATGGAGGAGGAGGTGGGATGGAAAAGAGATATTAAGAAGCAACTGGAGTCTGGTGAGGGGGCGACGCGGCTAGGAGAGTTGGCCCAATATTTTAAATGCCAGGGAAATCTCTATTTCAAAAATACAGGAGGATGGTTGTCAAGATGCGTCAGCCCAGAGGAGGCCGAGCAAATATTAAGGAAAACGCATGAGGAGCACTGCGAAACGACTGAGATACCTCTATATAGGAGAATTCAAACGGAGGGGTATTTCTGGCCTAGAATGAAGCAAGATGCGGCAGAGCTACAACGAAAATGCAACAAGTGTCAGCTATTCTTCGAAGCAGCTGAGTGCCATTTTATTGAAGCTCAAACGGACTGGAGGCAACCCTACATCGACTTCATTCAGGAGGGGGTTGTCCCAACGGTGAAAATAGATGCAATGGGTCTGAGGTGAAGGGCTCCAAGGTTCTACGTCCAGGAGGGGCAGCTTTATCGAAAAGGGTACTTTAACAGGCCCTTGCGATGTGTCACGAGGGAAGAAGCAGTGGAGATCCTCAAACAAGCGCACGATACAACACATATAGGAGGTGCCAAGATGTATGATCAGTTGATGACATTGGGGTATTATTAGCCAACAATGGAGAAAGACTCTGCAGAGTTTGTTCGAAAATGCAAGGCTTACCAACTTCATGGGAATATGATCCATGCCCCATCGGCAGACTTGCACTCTCTATCAACGCCCTATCCATTTCATACTTGGGCGTTCGACCTAGTAGGGGTAATCCACCCCTCTTCGAGAGGCAAGAAATGGATACTAGTAGCAACATAATGTTTCATAAAATGGGCCGAGGCAATACCACTCAAACGGGCAACGGTTGGGGCGGTGAGCAACTTCATCAGAGAATACATCATTTGTCGTTTTGGGATCCCAAAAGTAATTCTCTCGGATAATGGGACCCCCTTCGTCAATTCTGAAGTAACAATGCTCACGAACAAGTACTCCATTGTTCATCACACTTCAACGGTGGCATACCCAAAGGGAAATGGTCAGGCCGAAGCAACTAACAAAACCCTGATTAATATTTTGGCCAAAATGATGGAAGACTTTCCAGGGGCGTGGGATGACAAGATAGCAGCTGTCTTGTGGGCCTATCGAACAACCAAGCGAAAACCCACGGGATACACGCCGTTCTCTCTTGTTTATGGCGCTGAGGCAATCCTCCCAGTAGAATTGGAAGTTCCCTCTGCTCGTTACGCCTTGAGAAGTAGCATGCTCCCTCATAGTAGACATGTACAGCTGGAAGCGTTGGATGAGCACAGAGATAACTCGATGCAACACTTTCAAATATATACGAAACAACTCTCCAGGGCATATGACAACTTGGTGAGACCAAGGAAGTTCGTGGAAGGAGACCTCATATTGAAAGCGGCAGTGAAGCACATCAGGGGACTTCTTCTACCAAAGTTCGCAGCCAACTGGGAGGGACCTTTCGTTGTGAAGGAAGCTCATGACTCAGGTTATTGCTTAATTTCGAAGTTAGAAGAAGACAAGCCATTTAAGATTAACAATAAGTGGCTGAAGGTTTATCATGTGTAAACAACCAAGTTTGAACTGATGTTATGACTAGCTATCGTTATAAGTATACAAGTTTTGGGTGACATTTTTTTAGCATAATGGAAGAATTGCAGAAATATAAAACTCTATAGCACACAACAACAGTCACAACACGCGAAGGGATTGAAAAGTATGTGTTCTTCATTCATAAATAATAGAGCATTAAAAAATTTCTTTTGGGAGCTATTACCCAAGAACTACATAGATAAAAGCAGTAAAGGATCTATATACAAGAAGTAACTAGTCTAAAAGAAAAGACAAATCTGAGGAAGAGAAAAAATCTCCAGGAAGGCCCGAAGAAGCTGCTGTGAAAGACCGTTGGGCGTTAATAGAAACCTCCAGCCTCGTTTGCACTTGTGTACGTTCGATCACGAGTCTCTCACGCTTCAGTTTGACCAGGCACAAAGCTTATTCGGCATCCTTTACCTCTTGATCCACTGCTTCCAAAAGGGGTGCCAATGAGACCAACCCAGCTTCCTCAGCTTCCTGGTCCTCCTGGTGCTTTCGTAACACTTACCTCTGGCCGATCAGTTGTTGGTTCTTCAAAGTATTTAGATACGTTATAAGCCAGTCAAAACGGAAACCATTACGTCCCAACTCCTTCAGAAAACCCCGAAATTGGTTAAGAAGGGATCTGGTAACACTTGCAGTAGGGGTACTGGCAATTTCAGCAACAACGATCGTCATGCCTTGCAGTCTGTGACTCATCACATGAATATTGGAGCGCAGGAAATCTGGTGTGAAGGTCTCAGGGTGGCGATTCACCAGTTGCTCGATCACCAAGCGATGGTTTACAGGCATTTGAGGAGACTGCCGAAGCACCATCAGGCAGAACGCATGAGGAGCCAGGTCGGGAAGAGGCAGTTCGCACCCAGACTCTCTCTCGACTGCAGCACCAGTCGTAGAACCTTGATCATCATGAATAGAATTTTTCGAAACATCAGGTTCTCAGAAGGGCGAGCCTACAGGTGAGAGAACTGGGGGCGAATTTTCCCGAGCAACCTGAAAAGAAGTAGCCCACATGATGAAATTATGAAAAAAACTTAACAAGTGTTTTCATTGTTAAGTCACCGTTATAAGGTGGAGTTTATGGAAAAAATCTTAACAAGCGCTTTCGTCGTTAAGTCACCGTTATAAGGTGGAGTTTATGAAAAAACTTAACAAGTGTTTTCGTTGTTAAGTCACCGTTATAAGGTGGAGTTTATGAAAAACTTAACAAGTGTTTTCATTGTTAAGTCACCGTTATAAGGTGAAGTTTATGAAAAAAACTTAACAAGTGTTTTCATTGTTAAGTCACCGTTATAAGGTAGAGTTTATGGAAAAAAAATCTTAACAAGCGCTTTCGTTGTTAAGTCACCGTTATAAGGTGAAGTTTATGAAAAAAACTTAACAAGTGTTTTCATTGTTAAGTCACCGTTATAAGGTGGAGTTTATGGAAAAAAAATCTTAACAAGCGCTTTCGTTGTTAAGTCACCGTTATAAGGTGGAGTTTATGAAAAAAACTTAACAAGTGTTTTCATTGTTAAGTCACCGTTATAAGGTGGAGTTTATGAAAAAACTTAACAAGTGTTTTCATTGTTAATTCATCGTTATAAGGTGAAGTTTAAGAAAACTCTTATGAAAAATCATAAGATGGAGATTATGGAAAATCATAACAAAAGTTAGCAAGAAAAATATACCTCAGTCACAATGGGAGCATATGAGGCAGTCACAGGGACAGGAACCGTTGGGGGAGAGATTACTACCCCAGAAGCCATAACGGGGTCCCTGGACGCAGAAGCCTCCACGCTTGGCAAAACTCTATCACCCGTATAGGGCATAAGGGCCAGCATACGGGGTTCATCATGTGAAGACACTGAGCCCTCAAATAAAGCCACATCAGGAGGGGGTGTAAACGCACCAACCTGGGCCCTCACTGCAGGAGTTGGTGCAAGATCAGGAGAAAACTGTGCACAAAGCCAAGTGTTAGAAAAGAAGAACGGGCACAGAAAATATGAAGAAATACTCCTACGTGTTACTTACCTCAGTTATGATACTAAAAAGAGGAATGACAGTTAGGGGTCTCATAAGCGTCGTCGGAAGAAGAATGCTTTCCAACAACGAAGATACTTCAACCTGGGGTACCTGAAACATATCAGAATTCAACAAGCCAAATAAGAAAGGAGTGGGACCGAAAAGACTACAAAAAATATACTATAGAGGAAATCATACCTCGTGCTCACTCTCCCCAACAAGAACAACGGGGAGAGGAACCTCAGGTGAGGCCTGTAGATCAGAAGGGGCCGAGGGTGTTATCTCGGATTGTGTTATTTCGGGTGGTGTTACCACTTCAGGCAAGGAATCACCTCCCCCAACGACCTCCCTTACACGTTGACTGCCAGCACGTCGAGAATAGGTAAGCCCAGTCATGGGAGAACGGGGAGGAGTCACATCGGTACGAGGTGCACCGAAGCGTCCCCCCACAAAAGGGCTTACGGGAGGGCTAGAGGGGTCTGGTCTTTCTATTTCAACTCCCTACACACAGTTGTCAAAAAAAAAGAGAGAAGGAAAATATATGTATAAGTAAAGACAATCCTCCCTAAGCAAAAGGGAGATAATAACTAAATCAGGCATACATACCTCCGATTCAGAAGGAGAACGAGAAGGCACGACCACGGGCGAAGAAGGAGGAGTAACAGCAACAGAAGGGGCAGGAGTGGAATGCACCTCAGGATTCCGTTTCTTCTGGGACTTGGTGCCTAGAGTCTTCTTCCTTGATCCTGCTGCGCCAGTACTGACCCCTTGAGGAACCCTGGAGCTCTTCCTCCTTCTGGCCGTTGGCTCTGAAGGATCCACCACCACCGTGGGGAAAGCAACGGAGGAAGGGACAACGACTGCATGCCGTTGATACTCGGCATTTATTCAGTCTAGTTCTACTTGGGCCTCCCTCCTTACACGCTCAGCCATCTCAGCAGGCATGTGAGGTGGAACGGAGGCTATGGGAAGAGCCGCCACGGGAGTTTGGGGCTTCTGGGATTTCGGATTGGATGACCCACTCTTGGACATTTTTCCCTCTTGGCAGGTGGTGGAGAAGCCCCCTCGTGGGTAGTAGCTGCAGTAGAGGGGGCAGCCTTCTTTGGAACAGCAGGAGTCCTCGGTCTTGGCGTTGCAACTGGTACCATGGGGCAAAGTGGGGGAAGCTCGGTAGGAGGTGCTTTGTGGGTTGAACTTAGGGGGAATTATATCACAAGCACAGAGTTGCCTTTTAGCCCCAACTCTAGGGCAGAAAATGAAGAAACGGGAGGGTACACCGGCTCTTCCTCAACGAACTTAGCAATTTCAGCTAGTTGTTTCGGCCAATACTTGGTGGTAAACAAAGGGGTCACATCCCCATATCTAGTAATACTGGGAATGGTGACACGCCCAACCATTGTTGAACATATCCCCCACGCAGCAGTCGAAGAAAATAAGGAGCATGCCTCGCTAAAGGATACCTTTGGGTTTGACGACTGAAACACCGGACATGGCACCCCCTGGTCAAACCCAAACTGACGGCTGTATCGATTGGGATTATAATGCTCGCTCGTGTATCCCCACTCGGTGTAGGAGGGCAGATATCCAGGAGAAAGCAGAAGAACCACGGCAAGCGAGGGATCCTCAATGTCGGGGGAAGGGTCTTGTATCAATCTGACATCATGATGGAAAAATTCACAAGTGTAAACAAAGGCCTCTTCCTGATAGGGCCTCATAACGAAATTCTCGAAATGGTCAATCACAGAAATCAACTCCTTTCGGCTTTGTCTCTTATGATAAATGAAAGACCGAGGAGGCAAAATTGTTTCACCCAAAGGAGGACTGTTGGGCTTGGCCGCTACGGCAGGAAAGCTGAAGTAGAGAAAACTGGTCAAAAGAACGCTGTTCGCAAAATTGGCCAAGTTATAACGACCAATAGAGCGTTCATGTCAAATAAATCCCTATCCAACCAGGTGTACAGGGATCCCAAGGCAAATGCAGCCAGGGGAAGCTTTATGCCTCGAGCTAAGCGAAGGAACAGGTTGATAAGGTCTCTTCGGGGCTGGTCGTTGGGCTTGCCCGTCAAAAGAAAACGGGACAGAATTACAAGAATGTAAGCGGGAAGCTCCAACGGCGTACCTTTACCAGGGGTAGTTGATGAAGAACTGCCTTCACTAGAACTCTTGAAGAAATAATTGATCAAGGGAGAAAAAGTAGCTTTGTTGGAAGAACCGATGCAGCTTCAACATATGCGATCCAACTCCAAACGATCTGCAGTCTCTTGAGCATCAAGAGCCTCATCGGTGTAAGGCTCATGGCCTGTTTCATCGAGGCCCAGGAGCTCACACACGTCCTCCAGAGTTATGGTAAACTCACCTCACGCAGCGATGAACGTATGAGTATCCACATTCCATCGAGAGACCAGGACAGGAAGGGTAGCGTTGTTCTTTGATAGAGTAAACTCACCAAACCATCTAGTGCGTTGCAGCCCGATCTTAGTAAGGGCAGCAAAGTGCGCGGGGGATCCCCCGGGTGATTCGAAATTAATATGGGACCATGGAAAGTCCCCTCGCTCCAAGCGAAATCTGAGAGTTCCTTCTGGGGGCAGAAATCCCCACTTAGACAATTCTTCCTCCTCATCACCCAACAGTAGGGCGTCAAACTTGGAAGAAAAACACACAGCCTTACAGGCAACAGCAAAGCCATCACCCTCCCCAAAAATGAGAGAGCGACGGTAAAACCTCAGCTGTTCCTGGCGAGCAGCACCCAGGGCGGAGGCAGCAGTGGTGGTGGCAGATGGAACACTGGTGGCAGACACGGTGGGGTTGCTTGAAGACGCCATGGCAAACAATGAAACCGTAACAGAGAAAGCTTAGAGAAAAAAAGGGATTGAGAGCGAGAATGGAGAAGCACGATCACAAGTGGTGGTATGGAAGATGAAGAATAAAGCTCTTGCAACAATGGAGTCTCTCTCTCTCTTTCTAAAAAAGAAACGCCAGTCTGAAGAAGATAATAACGGAGTAAGAAAAAATAAAGGAGAAGGTTCAAAGTATTTTGAATATGGCTGTTTGAAAATCTCGAGTTTTGGCGTTTAGATTTCCTAACCCTCGCACGTGCACGGCCGCCTATAATCATTTCACATGAACACGTGGCACCTTGGGAAGTGCTTTGACAGTTGAGAGGACTGCGCCACCTCATTAATGAAGTGACGTCTGGGGAACACTATTCGTTGCCTTCCTATACAAGCTTGAGTTTTGGCGCCAATAAAATTTCTTGTCAGACTTATCCCTTAAAGCCCCAACGAAGAAGATGTCCCAACGGTTCTACATAAAGGAAAAAGGCCTGAATATTTTCACACAAAGAAAGGTCCATCGGTTTGAGACATTTCATGTAGACATTTCTTGTTCCAACAAATCCCTCCACGAGGGGGCAAATGTAGAGGGGGCTTGAAGGTAATCTTGACATTAGGGACAAATCCCCAGTTAGCAACAGTGTTTGAGATTATGCAACCGAGGTAGCTCAAGAGTGGCAACTCAGCAAGGTAGCTCGGCGTAGCAGCTCATATTTTAGCTTGTTGTATTAGTCATATTGTATCTTTATTTATATTGACTGTAAGCTATAACGGTTGTAATGACGTAACGATAATAACAAAAGAGTTTGTATGAGGTCAAACGGTACTTGCGAGAGACCAGGCTTGGCAGGGTCTGGGAGAGCTTTCATGCTCTATCGAATGACCTCACCGTGGGAACTTTAGAGGGAATTGGTTTGGAGGATTGAGAAGTAAGGCACCGTTGGGGCTTGTCCTAACCATCTTAGATACACCTGGTAAAACACCGAAGGACCATGACCGTGGAACCTCAAGCGGAGCAGCTTGAAGTTCCATCGGGCATTGAGTTATGGACCAAGTAGCCCTCTACTTAATGTCACATCTACTGTAGGTGATGTCACTAGCCAGCTAAACAATGTCAGACCTACACTTGAGTAAACCACCATGGTATTTGGGGCTGTCAGGCAGTTGGTGAGCCACCTCTGCGATAACATCCCCCTGACACACAGTGGTTAGGCAAAAGGCATGTCTTGGCATTTAATGTTTATGACGTGGAGACAACTAGTGCATCAGGCATTTAATGTTGTGACATAAAGTATGAGGGATGTCTTTTCATAGTTTTAATGACTGAGTTGCCTCGGGAGTGGCGTGGAGGGCTATTTAAGGACCCCAACCACCTTTGAGGAAGGAGAGAGACTTTTGGAGAGTTCAGAAGTTATTGCAAAACCAGAGAGTTTACTCACTCACCATTATCATTTATTATAAAGCTTTTAATACTTAACAGAGATTCTTGAGGGTGTTTGGTGTGTTTCTACCTGCCTGCTAAGGTGTATCTAGGATGCTTACTTCCCTCTCCCTCTAGCTAAGCCACTTCTGAAGCTCATTATTATTCCTTGAGTTATACAGGAGAGACTTTGTGAGCCTAAGCTGAGTCTATCTTCATTGGGTCCATGTTTATATGTTCTGTCATTAATCCAAAGCTTTGGCTAACTAACTTGTCACTACCATACTCAATAGGGGTTACGCCTCCATATATAATCTAAAGTACCCTCCTACACATATAATAAGGTATAATGGAAGATGAACCCTAACTTGAAGTACCCATAGAGCGAAGAAAATCTCATTTGCATTAGGACGATTGCAAACCCTCTCGTTATATTCGAGCGGCCTTATTGTGATACTGATGGGGATGCTGTACCGATATCTTAGGTCAACCAACTCATCCTCAAGGATATTACATACGTGCCATTTGGCATCAGTATTCACAGTGTCACAAGTGTGACTGGAACTCTCATAAGTGCTCACCTTAATAGAAGATATTTGCATCAACAATAGAGATGAAAGGTACAAATCTATCAAATATAACTATTTCAACCGAAGCCTCCAAGTCAATAATCAATAAGTCTTAAATCATGTTTGTAAATATTTTACCACAATGTTGTGCTCAACCTTGTTAACTATATTTTCCCCCATAAACTCAGGACTGTGATACTCCACATCCAGAGGTTGTGAAGAAGACCCAGTAGAAAATTGAGCTTGGGGGGTATACAGAGAATGAAAAGTATCCTTAGGCTAGACTACACTTAGAGGAACGAGAAATTTGTGCCAAAACCCCAAGAAAAACCCTACCCAACCTCTCAACATACTCTAATCCTTATTGACCTAGGGTGTTCACTAATAAAGGTTAAATCAAATTTGGGGGCTTAATTAGTGATGCGAAGGATGGAATTTACGGATAAATAAAGGCGGTGGCTGTTTGGCTTCAGAAAAGAATAATTCGGGAAAAATGAAACCTTAAAACACCTAAAATTGGAAAAATAATAAATCATAAGGAAATTGCATAAATTTCAACTAAAAATCCTAAGAAAGCTACAGAAGGAAAAATGGCGTACCTAGAACATTAAAACTATGAAGGATGACTCAAAAATCGCTTGAGCCCTAACAATTAATACTCAAGAAGGTGATAGACTCCACTAGAAAGTTTTTCGTAGTTGGAGCTAGCCGAAAATGGCGAAAATAAGCAAAGGACAATAGGATAAGAAAAGATTTAGAAGTAAGAAATATTTTCTCTCTAGAAAGATCGCGTGGATGGCAAGCAATTTAAAAAGTTAAAATGATTTGGAAACTGCATTTTTATACTTTTTAGGAGGTAATCATTACCTCTATTAAAGCAGACCATGTCATTACACATGGGAAAAGAGACTGACACTTCGCAGGCAAAGACGTTCTGCCTCAGGTACGTATGTCATATTTGAACCATACTCCATTCCCTATGTTTGACACATGTCAAGGTCTAATTAATTTTTTTTTCATAAGCCAATCTGCTCGGCACGTGCCGATAAGATTCAAAGACGATCAGAATCATGGAGGTCGATGACATTCCTCAATTGAGACTTTACTCAATCAATTTTCTTAGCACATATTCAGAAGATGTAACACTTCGTAGAATTTGCTACAATACTCAATAGCGAGCCAAATCCTTGGGGCTTTTATTGTACCATGAAAATGGTATGGCTCATGGACTAATCAGAAGATGACAACTGGACTCATTGCTCTTAGATGGGAGGTTAGCTTAGCTACCAAGTTGGTCAGGAGATATTAAAATATTCCCGCATATGAGTTATAATAAACGTTATAATTATTCTCCCACTTGTGTGTAAAAGGTGTATCTGCCTAATCTATAAAGGCATGAAACCCATCCCTCTCTATTCTCTCTCTTCTAACAACTTATAAATAGTGCATGATCACTTATTGTAAATGGATAGAGATATTATTTTCATACCATTATGCTATCCATATCTAGAGTGAACTTGAGAGATTTTAACTTCCATTTATCCATGGGGTTTTCCCTTTAAATTTGTAAATTAAACACATAAACCTGTGGACATAAGCCCATCTTTGGGCCGAACCACATAAATCTAATTTCATTCTTTGTCTCTCATCTCTCTCTTCCGTTTGCTCTAGATTAGTGTTTTTGTGATTATATCTCTTTATCTGTTATGGTTTATAGTTAGTATACACTTGCTAAGGTTAAATCCGTACACTAGTTTTAGACGTTAACAATATTCGAGGGTAGTTTCCTTTCCGTAATATTTTCTATGAGATAACTAATGGAATTCTTAGTTGATTGTGACTGCACCATTTATAATTGGGGATTTTTGTATTGAAAATGTTGTATGATGATGGAGAAAATTTAGGGGGTTATATTTAGATATTATTATTGGATTTTATTCAATGTGTTTATGTTATGTTAAGTGTAAAAGGTTTTAAATTGTCTCATATTTTTGCCACATGCTAAGAATAATATTTTAAAATACATCACCATTGCACTTTTTAGTATGCGGGCATGATAAATTCTAATATTATAAATGCAGGGTGTTACACATGTCAGGTTAGTCTACAAGTGATATTGTCATTTATTTAATACATAAAATCAGTAATTCAATGCCTATATGTAATAGTTGTGTCATTATAGTCCACTAGAGGTTTATAACATTGCGTAGACACATGATAAAATATGTTGTACCACACACACAAAACATTATATCATCACATACATTATTAGAATATTAGAACGACTATAGTGCCATGTTAGATACATGCAAACAAATACACTACTAAATATTTGATTGAAATTCAACATTTTATGAACACACATAATCGTTCACGTGACTATTACGTGAATACACATCACTATCATGTCACTATATGTTCAACACATCATCGTTGGATACTACAACATTGCCAAAATATAAAAATAAACAAAGTTTGACTTGTCACATAAATATGAATTTTTTAACATATCTTATTATGTGTGTATATATATTTCACAAGTTTATAAGATAATTAGAGGTGAGGATCGAGCCACCGCATCTAAATCCAAGATTAGGGGAAAAAAATGAATTTATGTTTGCACCTACTAATTATTACTTTTTCGTATTTTGTCCCATTACTAGTTTGTTTCCCTCTCTTTTGCCTCACTCTTATATGGTTTCCCCTATTTGACATTAATTCAAAAGTAAGGGTAATTTTGTAACTCATTTCATTGCACAAAAATAAGGCCACTCAAATAAATGTGTACGCAACCTTAAGTCTCTCTCTCTCTCTCTCTCTCTCTCTCTCTCTATGTGCTCTAAAAGAGTAAGGTGTGATCCTCATCTTCATTTTCTTAGATTTTCATCTTTTTCTTCTCGGATCTTTATCTTCCTCTTCTAGGTATGAATTTCGAAGGCCTAGGGTTTTCCATTTCGTGTTGTTTGGAAATATTTTGTGTTGTTTGCCAAAGGAGTAGCTTAAGACTCCTTAATTTTCTTTATTTTCTTTATGCTATTTATTTTTCGTGGTTTGTTTTTACTGATGATTTGTGAACAATGGTTGGTATGTGTCTGCACTTATCTACACTTTGAATAGTTGAATTTCTTTGAACAACCAGTGCTAGAAATCACCACATATTTTTCATATATTTAATTTTTTAGGTTATCGTGTATTTATTTCAATTTATAAAATTCGTTAGTATATAGTTACAAAGTATAAAATTTGTTAGTGTGGTGTGTTTTAGGGTTTGGAGTACTTATAATTTTCTGCATACTTCTACAATTTTAATGCTCTCCTCTTTATTTGTTAACAAGTTGGGTTTATATAGCAATGTTGGAAATAAACTGTTATATTTCTCTATTTTGAGCACACTCCAACTGAGTTTGTCATGTAGTATTCTTGATAATCATTTATTTTTATTATTAATGATTTTTTCATGTAGTATTATTAGTATTATTTTCTCAAAATTGTTGGTATTTTAATATTTGATGTATGAAGGAACTTTTATTTGTGGTTTTTTTTGTGCTTTTGGTTTTCAGATTCAAGAGTGGTGGTCCTGGGGAGCTTTGGTGACAACACAATGCAGTTCTCGAACTTCTCTACTTAGTAAACGGAGTGCACTACTCAAACCGATCTCTCTATCTTTGTATGGAGTTTCAATATTTTGTTCCTTTTTCTTTTTGTATTTGTTTGGTAGATTTCAGACTGTTACATTTATGGTTATTAGATCTTTGGTTCTATAGAGTGGAAAATTTAAAAATATTGCATGGTTTGCAATTATACTTTTTGTAGTTGCTTTCGAGTATTAGTTCTATGTGTATCATATGTGGGAAGATTCTATAAAAAACCTCATTTTTGTCTTGGTTTAGTTGTGGATAATACCTATTGAGATTCTAAAACCTAAATCAGTTTATCGATTTAGAATAACATGAAATTCTGGGGTTATAATTTGGGATTTTCTTGTTATGTTTGATTATGAATTTCCCGTTTGAAACGCTCTTTTGATGAACTAATTATGAGTGGTTGCTCCCTATTGTAGTTTTCTATTTTTGTTTCAATTAGTTTATTTCATAATCTAAGATTTAAAAATTATGAGTTTTGTCATCTAAGGTAGTTTCCATCATCTAATGTTTGTGTCTTTTTTTTTTTAACTTTTGGAAAGAAACATTATGCTAATGCTTAAAAGTGTGGATACCTTTAAGTATATTTGAGTATTAAATGCGTTGCTCACTCATATAATTAATATTTTTGATTTTTTGTTGTTTTAATATTAATGTTTGATTACAATTAATAATAAGTCTACTTTTGCACTCTTTTATCCCTCGCTCAATTACATGTTTCTTTTTGCGTATTGATCTATTGTTTGATTGGAATTTCTGAACAGCTACTAAGTTCCCCCCTCTTACTTTAAGATTTTGTTGCCTACTGATTTGAATCCATTTTCTCTAACAATTCCTATGGTTTGCCTGTTTTCTCTGCCATTATTTGGTTGAGATAAAAAGATGGAACCTTTGCAATTATTTTTTTATATCTTATAAGGTGAAAATCTTCATATTACAATGGCTCCCTATGCATAGGGTGGGATGATAATAAAAATCTTATCCTTGTACCCACCACCACAACTATTTTATTCAAAACAATTGCTTTTATCATTATGAGTAGGTTCCCTTCATGCCTCATCATATGAGATTCTGCATATGAATAACTGAAGTGTTGCCTTGAAATTCACGTGGTGAACTAAGTAGTAACTTCATGCCCTTGAATTTTTATAAAATATATCATAATATTCATTTATGTATCTATCAATATGTTATTGTAAATAGAGCTCAGTAATTCTTGATATTATCTTATATTAAATTTCCATATTCTTAATGGTTGAGTGGTGTATGGGTTTCTTTTGGTAAACCCAAACGTGTTGACTGTTAGATACACCAATGAGTTTTCTTTATAATGAGCTTACGTTTAGATGGAAGAGAAAATGAAGGGTATCTATAAAAAAATTACATCATGAGGGGTGAGTCCTTCCTACTTTATTATGTGTTGAGATTATGTTCATATTATTAATTTTTTGTCATTTTGTCAAGAATTTTGATGGATGATGCTTAATGATAATATATATATGTTTCGAATATGATAAAGTTTTTTTTTGCTTTATTGAGATATTCGGTATTACACTATTATTAGAGTTTGGTTTAGGTCTTTCATTGGATGTCTCGTCTTCAAAAGTGAGCTTACATTTTGTAAATTTATAGCCATGTACTAGAGCTAAATTTTTTTAGCGTTTCCTAATTAGGATATTTGATTGATATAGGTACATAATATGTAAAGTTTTTAGTTCAACATCCTGAAGTTTTAACTTCTTCATTTCATATATCAATATCTTTATTAAATGATTTTAGTAATTTATGATCTTAATTGCTTCCATTGAGAATTAATTTTTTTTTCAGAGTTCAAATTGAGCATTTCATGGTCAATTAATGCCAAAGTGGTTATTGCAAAGAGGTGAAAAATAGTTTACACCATGTTGTGTTGACTCTACTTTTATGGTTCATTCAATACAAGACATATCGTACTCTGTATATTATAGTTGATTAGAGTTCAAATTTGGTAGGTTATAGTTGATTTTTTTCCACACATTTGATTAATAGGTTTCATATATTTTTATGAAAATATATTTTAATCAAGGTTTGTCCACTAATTTGATTTGTATATAAACATTAAAAGGTTAGTAGCAGTGTATAATTTTCTTAAATTGAGTTTGTTGTGACATTTTACACAATAAGATTAACTTCCAACTTCACACGGTTAGTTAATGCGGCATTTCAAACTTCAAGATTGAACATATAATATGTGTTGTTAACTACTTTACGTAATTTCTAACGTGTCCATTTACAATGGTAGTTGATCCCATTTATAATGTTACTTTATGTGGCATAAAGTGAATTTATAATTTTGATTTTTTTTATCATTATGAATTCAATAGTTGTTATTCTATCACATGTTGAGAAACGTGTACTAGAAATGCTTCTTGTACTTGAGAAATTATTAAACGTGTGGAGTTTTTATGTGTTATGGTTCATTTAATAATTGGTATAAAGTTACACGACATGATATGAACACACCCTATTTAGGCATACATCGAGAGTGAGTGCGTTATTGTAAGGTCAAATTTCTAATTGAGTCTATTTGTAGTGTTGGCTTAATTCCCGACAAAACTAATTGAGTTATACGATAGTACTTTGTCATATCCTTTCAAACCTATGTAAGGACATAAATTTCCAATTGAGTCTTAATTTAGTGTTGGCTCAATTCTGAAAAAAACATTTGAGTCATAGGATAGTGTTCATGTGTATCCATCCAAGCCTATAACATGTTAGTTGAAGACGTAGCGGCCAACACTTATAAAGCTTCATCATTGCCGAGTTTCAAGTGCCATGTTTCTACGTCATCAACATTATAATTCATAGTCCCCAAAAGGTATGAATGCATTTTTATATATATATATATAGGGAGACTTGGAATAATTTTATAAAGGGTGTAATTTTATTTAAAATGCATTTTATTTTCAGAAAGTTATTTTAGAACTTTTAAATAAGATGTTTTGGGCTTAAAAATGAATTTTGAACTTTCTGGTTTTTCGTTCGAAATTGTCGTTCGAACGCGTTTGTCGTTTGAACGAGAATTACATTCGAACGAGGATTGCCAACGACTTGCCACTGGAACTTCGTTAGAATGTTCATTCGAACGAAATGTCGTTCGAAAGAAAATGTCGTTCGAACGAGATTTCGGGAGGAACAGTTTTTGACAGTTTTTTGGCACTTTCCCACTTCTTTGTCCCACTACTCTTTCACAGAATTTAATGACTTTGGGATGAAATTTTTTAGAACTTTTTCCATCTACTAGAGAGGTTTTGTGAGCTTAATTATTTCATAAAAAGTTCCCTTGGTGTTTGTTATTCAAATTGATCTATTCATAGAACAAAACCAAGTTTTCACCCAATTGTTTGTTTTAATCCAAGTTTCTATCTATACATATATGCATCTTGCTTGGAGAGTTTGTTTGGAACTGAATTTATCTCTATCGTAAAAGGGAGTTTGGGTTTACTTCTACATCCCATAAAGAAGAAGTTCGTTATTTTGCTGCGGCATTCTCACATGGTGAAAGGCACCATGTGTGGTTGACAGTTGTTCCTAAAGCCTCATTGGTGAATTCCAAAGTTTTGGTGGAGTCCGAGATTGTCAACTAAGAGGAGGTTGGTACAAGAAGATGCATAAGGGGCTTGAAGGGAGTCGAGTCGAGTTGAGTAAGTCATTTGTCTTGTACTTGTAAAAATACCATACTTAGTGGACTTAAGGCTAGGGTCCTCCAAGATTATTTCCCGTTGTGGGTTTTTCCTCGTACATCGCGGCGTAGTGGTTATTTGTTTATTTTATCTTTTGCAAAATCACCTAGAACGTATGCTTAGGTAAAAAGATAAAATTTGTTTAAATCACTACTCATGATTAATTTGGTGCTAATTTAATTTGGGTAATGTTTAATTAATTTAGTTCAAGTCATTAATTTTATTGGATAAAATTTGGTTTAGCGTAATATTGCAAATTGAATATTTATTGTTAGGCAAATTTCTAGGAATTGGGTTGAGTTAATATGTTTAAGTGAAAAATGTATTTGTTGATTAATTTAATGTCACTATAAGTTTTATTTAATTTTAATTTGAAAGAAATTAAAATTTGGTTTATGTAATTGTTTCGTTGAGCCATCTGTATTCCGCATCTAAAAGAAAATTACTTTTTGCAAAGTCTAAAAATTGGGGTTCTTCGCGTTTTCAAATTGGTATCAGAGTGGGAGCGCTAAGTTATTGCATTTAGGTCCTTTTTGGGCAGTTTTGCTTAAAATGGAATATATGCCTCCTTCAATATTTCCTACGTTTGATGGTTCTCTCATGTTTGCCCATGACTCTTGTCTTGCCATACCTTATGAGTAATTGCTTGCATGCCTCACATACTCTAGCTTTTGTGCTTAATGATATATCTTTTGCTAGTTGTATGTTTTATTTATCATCTTTCTAGTCTATGCTTCATAATCAATCACATGCTATAATCATGATTTTTGTTTACCTTTTGTATTTTATTCTTTCATTTTAATTTGCATTAAATGAAAAATGCAAAACGATTTTTATTTATCGTTTGAGTTAATTTTTGTGGTTGGTGAAAAACTTTGGAAAACTCAAAATGATTTTTTTATTTATTTTTATTTTGGTTTTACACACATTTTGTGGCATATGTTTGTGTCTGAATTCTCATTTAGCTTCCATGTGACTAGAACTTTTGGTTAAAATTTTAATCCTTAAAATGTTCTTTATCATGCTTACATGGAGTAGTTTAAGTTTGACTTGCTTAATGGATTCGCTTTTATATGCCTTTACACACATGCATGAGCTTTTTGAACCTTAACTTCACATGTTATATTTGAGCTTTGTGAGGTGTTCTCCTACCGATATAGTCATCTACATACTATGACCTAGGAGGACTAGTGCATGTTAAAATCCGTTGCACGTGAGATTTGTGTGATATAAAAAATAATATATATAAATGTGCACGGGGAAGGGCTCCGAAAGGAAATATCATCCTTTGCGAGTAAGCCACCGTTTGGATTGGACCTAAAAGAAATACGTGGTCCAAAGGCCTAAAAGAGAAATGGCATCAAACGAAAAATATTTGCCAAGGCCTATATTTTTTAGTTTGATATATTCATTCAAAATTATATATGCTTATTGAGGGAGTTTGGATGGTATATGAACGGTTTGCACAATGTCCGTATATCCTAGTTGCGCTTTCAATGTCATGACTCTATTGGTTTCTAGAATCATCAACATGCTAGGCTTGTATGCATTGTGTGTTTGTCCATTGAGTTCAATCTATATTGTCACATTAGGTTATATTCAAATGTGATAAATTTTGCAATCAAATGCAAACTCCGTGAATATGTTTAAGTGATTGGATTTTAAATTCATTAGTATCTAGTTCACACCCCTTCACTTCCATTTCCATATAACAAATTTATGCTATAAGAGTGTGGAAAAACTTATGTTATTTAGTTTTGTGTCATTTTGTTGTTAATATCTATATGTGTGTACTTATGCTTAGTTTGAATATATTATGTATACATATATATGATATTTTATTTGTTTTTTGAGTCTTTGACATGATTAGCTAGTTCATTTATGCTTTTAATTCATTTTTGGTATCTATCTTGTTGCGAATTTTGTTTCGATATCACATGCTTAGATTACTACAATCAATTGATATCTTTTGTTATCGCCTCATAGTTGATATTCATATCTTTATGTGGATTAGTTGAATTTGATTTGCCCACGTGCTTTAATGTTCTCATCACTTTATGCACTATTGCATGTTTAGCTTGTTATCCCATTATATTTATCCCTTGTTTAGTTTAGGGGGTGTATATGCTTTAACTGGAGGAGATAAGTTAATCTTGATTCTTTAGCCTTTGTCTATTCCTGAACAAAAAGGGGGAGAATGATAGGGGGAGAAATGGTATCTAATCCTATTGTAATCGTATCTTAGTTTGGAAGATTTAACTTAGCGGGAGACGTCTTTCTAAGTAGATCATTTTATAAAGGGGGAGAATTAATTAAGGGGGAGTCTTTATTTACATTGCATTTAATATTTTAATATTCCCTATGCGTTTAATGTGTTGCTTAAGTGTGCAGGTATTATAAAGCGGCATCTATTTATTATGGCAAAGCGTTTAATTCTAAAGTGGTATTCGAGTCAAGCATTGTACTCTTTATTTTGGGTGGGATGTTTTTGAGTCTACTGAGCTTGACGCCCCTTTAGGATTTTGTCTTGGTTTTTGTCCCGGAATACCCAAAGGGGGAGATTTGTAAGGACACAAATTTCCAATTGAGTCCTAATGTAGTGTTGGCACAATTCCGGACAAAAACATTTGAGTCATAGGATAGCGTTCATGTGTATCCATCCAAGCCTATGACGTTTTAGTTGAAGACATAGCGCCAAGACTTATGAAGCTTCATCATTGCCGAGTTTCAAGTGCCATGTTTCTACGTCATCAACATCATATTCCATAGTCTCCAAAAGGTATGAATGCATATATATATATATATAGGGAGACTTGGAATAATTTTATAAAGGGTGTAATTTTATTTAAAATGCATTTTATTTTCAGAAAGTTATTTTAGAACTTTTAAATAAAATGTTTTGAGCTTAAAAACGAATTTTGAACTTTTTGGGTTTTCATTCGAAATTGTCGTTCGAACGAGTTTGTCGTTCAAATGAGAATTTAGTTCGAACGAGGTTTGCCAACGACTTGCCACTGGAACTTTCTGAACGAGTCTCCAAAAGGTATGAATGCATATATATATATATATATAGGGAGACTTGGAATAATTTTATAAAGGGTGTAATTTTATTTAAAATGCATTTTATTTTCAGAAAGTTATTTTAGAACTTTTAAATAAAATGTTTTGAGCTTAAAAACGAATTTTGAACTTTTTGGGTTTTCATTCGAAATTGTCGTTCGAACGAGTTTGTCGTTCAAATGAGAGTTTAGTTCGAACGAGGTTTGCCAACGACTTGCCACTGGAACTTCGTTAGAATGTTCATTCGAATGAAATGTCGTTCGAACGAAAATATCGTTCGAACGAAAATGTCGTTCGAACGAGATTTCGGCGGAACAGTTTTTGGTAGTTTTTTGGCACTTTCCCACTACTTTGTCCCACTACTCTTTCATAGAATTTAATAACTTCAGGACCAGAATTTTTCTAAGAACTTTTTTCATCTCCTAGAGAGGATTTGTGAGCTTAATTGTTTCATAAAAAGTTCCCTTGGTGTTTGTTATTCAAATTGATCTATTCAAAGAACAAAACCAACTTTACACCTAATTGTTTATTTAAAAAATAATTTTCTATCTATACATATATACATCTTGCTTGGAGAGTTTGTTTGGCACCGAATTTATCTCTACCGTAAAAGAGAGTTTGGGTTTATTTCTACATCCCATAAAGAAGAAGTTAGTTGTTTTGCTGCGGCATTCTCACATGGTGAAAGGCACCATGTGTGGTTGACGGTTATTCCTAAAGTCTCATTGGTGAATTCCAAGGTTTCGGTGGAGTCCGAAATTGTCAACTAAGCGGAGGTTGGTACAAGAAGATGTATCAGGGGCTTGAAGGGAGTCGAGTCGAGTTGAGTAAGTCATTTGTCTTGTACTTGTAAAAATACCATACTTAGTGGACTTAAGGCTAGGGTCGTCCGAGGTTTTTTCCCGTTGTGGGTTTTTCCTCGTACATCGCGGCGTAGTGGTTATTTATTTATTTTATCTTTTGCAAAATCACATTAGATGCATGCTTAGACAAAAAGATAAAATTTGTTTAAATCACAACTCATGCTTAAGTTGGTGCTAAAATTAATTTGGTTAGTGTTTAATTAATTTAGTTCAAGTCATTAATTTTATTGGATAAAATTTGGTTTGGCCTAATACTTCAAATTGAATATTTATTGTTAGAAAAATTTCTAGAACTTGAGTTGAGTTAATATGTTTAAGTGAAAAATGTATTTATTGATTAATTTAATGTCACTTTAAGTTTTGTTTAATTTTAATTTGAAAGAAATTAAAATTTTGTTTATGTTATTATTTCGTTGAGCCATCTTTATTCCGCATGTAAAAGAAAATTACTTTTTGTAAAATCTAAAACTTGGGGGTCCTATGGTTTCAACCTATGATGTTTGAGTTGAACACGTAGCGACCAAGAGTTTGAAGATTATAACATTGTCGATTTATATGCCAACCTTTTATGTCATCAACATTTGAATTCCAAGGTCTCTAAAGGTATGAATGCATTTAATATACATAGAGACTTGGTTATTCTTTATGGGTGTCTTTTTATAAATTTTTTATCAAATCAACTTTTTATTTTTCTCAGAAAATCATTTTAAAACTTTGCATAAATTTTTTTTGGGCGTAAAAAGCATTTTTGTTTTTTTGAAATGTCGTTATAACGATAATTTTTTCTTGTTCAAACGAGATCATTCGAACAACTTATCTAATGAGATTTTCACTGTTTTCTTGTTAGAAGTTTCGTTCGAACAACATACCTAACGAGTTTTGTCACTAAATTTTTGTTAGTAATCTCATTAGTAAACTTATTCTAACCATGTCGTTTGAATGACATTCAAAAGTCGTTCGAACAACAGACGTCAGTTTTTGACAGTTTTTCTTGAAAAACTTCTCGCTTTCCCACTACTTTTGTACCTGCTTATAAGACTCCCGGAATAATTTTTTCGACTGACCTTTTCAGACTTTAGTGTGTTGATTTTTCATGGTTTAATTTCTATCAAAACACAAAGTTTTCACCCATGTTTTAGTTTTATACAAGTTTATATATATATTATATTATCTAAGATCACATCATTGGCACCGGGTTTCATCTCTACCCAGAAGGAGAAAATTTTCATACGGAGGAGTCCGTTCATTATTTTGAAGTGCGCATACAAAGAAAGGCTCTGTGTGTAGTTAACGGTAGTTGAGCCCCATTGGTGGATTCCGAGACTGCGATAGATTCCAGAGTTATCAACTAGGCGGAGGTAGAAGCAAGAAAAAGCATGTAGGCTTGAAAGGGAATCGGGCCAAGGAAGTAAGTCGTTTGTCTTGTTTAAGTAAAACCATACCTAGTGGATTTGCTGGCTGGGCCGTCAAAGGTTTTTTGCGTTATGGGTTTTTCTCGTACATCACGGTCTTGTGTTGTGATTGTTTTATTTTATCTTTCAAAAACACCTAGATGCATGCTTAGGACTAAAAAGATAAAATTTGGTTTAATCACAACTTTCATGTAGTTTTGGTGCTAATTATGTTTGGGTCATTTTAATTTAATTTAATTCAAGTTGGAATAATTAATTTGGCATAATGCGTGCTTAAGTTTGTTTGGCATAATTTGAACTTGAATTGAATTAATTTTGTGTAAGTGAAAATTTAATTATTTATTTAGTTTATTTTAAATTCACCTTAAGTTTCAAAGAAATTAAAAAATTTATTGTGGATTTAAAATTTGGATATTTGGGGACCATCTCCCTTTCAAATTGGTATTAGAGCATTTTTATCCTATCAAGTGGTATCAGAGCAGGAACACTAAATTATCGTGTTAAGATCGTTTGCCGAAATTTTTGCTTTAAAAATGGAAAATTTACCATTTGCAAAATTTCCTATTTTTGATGGTTCTAACTACGCATATTGGAAAGCGCATATGAGGTTGGAAATGAAATATTTATATGAGTGGGTTTGGCTATCGATAGTTAAAGGGTAGAACCCACTAAAATGTTTAGAAGGAGAGGTTCGTGTACCTAAACCCATAGAAAGATGGAGTGAGACTGAGCTTAAGTTAGCTAATTTTAATTTCGGTGGTTTAAATGCCCTTTTTAGTGCGGTCACACTGGAGGAATTTTTCCAGATTATGACATGTGAAATGTCTAAGGAGACATGGGATATAATCCAAGTCACCCATAAGGGAACAAGTGTCGTGAAAGCTTCGAAACTCCAAAGCCTCACTACTCAATTTGAGACTATTAAAATGTTAGAAAGTGAGACGTTCGATGAGTTCTATTAGAGATTGTCTGATATTGTGAATTCATGTTTTAATTTAGGAGAAAAGATACCCGATAACCGTTTCGTAAAGAATATTTTGAGGTCATTACTTGATAGATTTATTCCAAATGTGACCCTTTTGAATTATTTTGGCACTTTAGACTCTACGAAACTAGAAGAGATTGCAGGTGACTTACAAACGTATGAACTTGACATGTTTCCCTCTAAGGATAAGAAGAAGAAAGATAAGGGCATAGCTTTAAAAGGTCGAAAGTAGGAAACATCGGTTTCGAATGATGAGTTTGACATTGACTCGGAAGATATGGCTTTGTCTAGGAAGTTTAAAAAATTTCTCAAGACTAATAAGGAGAAACTTAAAAATGAGTTTAAGAAGTATGAGAAGTTTAAGCATAGTAAAGCCGAGAGATTCCCTAAAAATCATAATGAGGATCTTAATAGGGACGAGTCAAATAGGTGTTATGGTTATAAGGGTTATGGCCATAGGGCATACGAGTGTCCCACTAAACTAAGGAGGGAGGGTAAGCAACCGATTTCATATAATGCCACCCTTAGTGATAGTGAACCGAAAGAGGGAACCGATTCCCCCATTGAGCGCTACTTCACTGCGTTCTTGTCAAGTCATGTGAGTATTGACAATGAATCTTCCCATGAAGATATTCCTTTACGTGACACTTCTGAGGCCATTATTTATGAATCCCAAGAGTTTGATGGTAAAAAGAGCGGAGAAGAGAGTGATAATGAAGAGGAAGAAAATGAGAGTGAACTTTAAGTGGCTTTCTGTGAGTTGTATGCGGAATCATTGAAATTAAAAAGGGCTAACTTGAAGTTAGAAGCTAAAATGAGAGAACATGCCATGGATAATGATGAGAGTATTTTAGTTGAAGATCTTAAAGTACGTGAGAGAACTCTTCGTGAGAACCTTGAGTACGTAGAAGGTGAAAGATATAGCCTTATCTGTTTAATGGACGCTATGAAGAAAGAGATTCTCGAGTTTGAAGATAATAGGTTTTTACTTGAGTCTCGAATAGTGGAACTTGAAGAAAAATTAAAAGACTTAAGTCGGGTCAAATTTGATTTGGAGTGTAGTTTGGAGAAATTAGATAAAATCTTAGGGACCATCTAAATTAAAGATGACAAGTGTGATATTGGCTTCGATACTGAAGATACTTCCGCTAATAAAGCCAAAAGCATAGTTTTGAGATAATCGTCTAGGAGCACTTTAAAAGATCAATCCTTAGGTCACACTTTATGTCGTGTTTTTACTTGCACACATTGTGGTTTGAAGGGTGACCTTATGAAGTTTTTCTTTGATCTTAAAAATGATCCTAGAAAGTCAAAGGGTAGAGTCACCAAGGTCACCAAATCGCGAGAGCGTCGGGTTTCACTTGTGTGGGTTAGGAGATCCGACTTGGAGTCTTTACGTGATAGAGTTTATGATTCTCATTTACTTTCACATCATTCCTCACTTTCTAAATCTAAAGGTTGTTGTGTTAATTTTGTTTACATACACTAGCTTTTGTACCTCATGATATATTGTTGCTAGTTGTATGTTTGTTTGTCCTTTTCTAGTTTATGCTTCATCATATATGTGTTGCTAGAATTATGACTTGTGTATCTTTTGTATTTAATTTTTATTTAATTTGTCTTAGTTGAAAAAATACAAAAAGATTTTTTTTATCTTTTGGGTTGTCTTTGTGTTTGTTTAAAAAATTGAAAAACTCAAAAAGATTTTCTATTTTTGTGTATTTTAGTTTTACACATTTTATGTGGCATAAACTTGTGCTTGAATCCAGTATCATCCTGCTTCCACGTGGCTAAAACTTTTGGTTAAGATTTTTAATCCTTAAAGTATTCTTTATCATGCTTACATGGAGTAGTTTGACGTTGACTTGCTTAATGGATTCTCCTTTTATATGCCTCGATTCACACATGCACGAGCTCGTTTGATCTTTAACTTCACATGTATATTTGAGCTAAGTGAGATGTTCTCCTATCAATTTAGTCATCTACATATTGCAATGACCATGGAGGATTTGTTCATGTAAGAACAGTTTCCCGGATTTATAAAAAATAAAAAAAATATTTATCCGATGTAGTTGTTTATCAATGAAATCGGGTTGCGAAAGAAAAAATTACTTTGCGTGAATTGCCACCATTGAATACGGCCTAAAAAATGTGGCATTGTTAAAATTAGCCAAGTCAAAGTAGTAGAGTTTGATATGATCGTTTAAAGAAAAGAAAAAAGATTATTATGTTTGAGGAAGTTTGGATGGATATATCAACAGGTTTGCACAATGACAATATATCCTAGTTATGCTATTTCTATTATGACTCTATTGGTTTGTAGAATCATCAAAATTGTACCTTGTGTGCATTGCGTATGTTTGTTCCTTGAGTTCACTTTGTCATGCCGCATGAGGCTATATCTAAGTTGATAAAGTTTTGCATTTAAATAAGAACTTCATGAACATGTTGAAGTGATTGGGTCTTAATTATTTTGTTACATGTTCACATCCATTCATTTCCATTTACCACATGTTATTTAGACAAATTTATGCCATATGAGTGTGGAAAGCTTAATGTATTTTGTGTCGTGTGTGGTGTTTATAACTATGTATATGTGCGTGTGCGTTATTGATATCTTTTGTGTATGTATATATAAGGTATTCCTTTTGTTTTTAAGTATTTCCCTTACTATCTAGTCCATCTATGATTCATGTTGAAATAGATATTCGTCTTGTTGCGATTGATATCTCATGGTCATATTAGTTTCTTCTATTTGGTATCGTTTTTCTATCGCATCATAGTTGGTATTTATTAATCTTTGTGTTGGATTAGTTGCTTCTCATTCCACGTGATATATTATTCTTGTCACTTTATTCACCATTGCATAATATACTTATTTTTCCATTATTACTATCTCTTGTTTCTTTTAGGGGGAGCAATTGATTTAATTTGAGAAAAAGAGGTTATATAATGCATTTTAATCTTTGTCTATTACTGAACAAAAAGGGGGAGAAATGGTATCTAAATCTTTCAGTTTGGGAGATCTAACTTAGGGGGAGACGCGCGACTTTTCTTAAGTAGGTCATGTTAGACACACAAGGAGCATTTAATTATATCATTTATCTTGTTATATTCCCCATGGTGTGTATAAGTGTCAGGTTTTCATCTTTATTGTCAATATTTTAAAGCGGCAAAGCATTGTATCCCATGTGTCTAGTCAAGCGTCTGTATTTTTTTATTTTTGGAAGGTTGTGTCCTTTTAGAAGAGCTTAAAGTCTCATAGGACCTTTAGTTTTTGGTTTTGTCCCGGAATAGCCAAAAGAGGAGATTTGTAAGGGAAAATTTCCAATCGAGTATATTTGTAGTGTTGGCTTAATTCTGGACAAAACTAATTGAGTCATAGGATAGTACTTTGTCATATCCTTTTAAGCCTATGACGTTTGAGTTGAAGATATAACTGCCAAGAGTTTGAAGATTACATCATTGCCGATTTATGTGCCAAGCTTTTACATCATTAACATTTGGATTCCAAAGTCTCAAAAGGTATGAATGCATTTGATATATATAGAAATTGGGTTATTTTTTTTATGGGTGTCTTTTTATACAGTTTTTGTCAAAATAACTTTTTATTTTTCTCAGAAAATCATTTTAAAACTTTGCATAAATTTTTTTTAGGCTTAAAAAGCATTTTGTTTTTTTTTCAGAAATGTCTTTAGAACGATAATTTTTTATCGTTTGAATGAGGTCGTTCGAACAAATTATCTAATGAGATTTTCACTGTTTTCTCATTAGAAGTTTCATTCGAACGACATATCTAACGACTTTTGTCACTGAATTTTTGTTAGTATTCTCGTTAGTAAACTCGTTTGAATCATGTCATTCAAACGACATTCAAAAGTTGTTCGAACGATCATGTTAGTTTTTGATAGTTTTGCTTAAAAAACTTCCCACATTCTCACTACTTTTGTACCTGCTTTTAAGACTTCGGGAATAATTTTTTCGACTGACTTTTTCAGACTTTAGAGTGGATTAGAGAGAAAATATTCTTATCCAAAAAGTCCATTTTTATGTGTTGATTTTTTATGGTTTAATTTCTATCAAAACATAAAGTTTGCACCCATGTTTTAGTTTGATCCAAGTAAGTCTTTTGACTTGTTTATTTAAAACCATACCTAGTCGATTTGCTGGCTGGACCGTCTGAGGTTTTCCTCGTACATCACGGTCTTGTGTTTTGATTGTTTTATTTTATCTTGCAAAAACACCTAGATGCATGCTTAGAACTATAAAGATAAAATTTGGTTTAATCACAACTTTAGTGTAATTTTGGGGCTAATTATGTTTGCGCCATTTTAATTTAATTTAATTCAAGTTGGCATAATTAATTTGGTAAAATGAATGCTTAAGTTTGCTTGACATAATTTTAACTTGAATTGAATTAATGTTGATTAAGTGAAAGTTTAATTATTTGTTTAGTTTAATTTAATTTCATCTTAAGTTTCAACGAAATTAAAAAATTTGTTGTGTAAAAATTTGGATATTTGAGGACCATCTCCCTTTCAGATTGGTATCAGAGCGTTTTTATCTTATCAAGTGGTGTCAGAGCATTTTTATCTTATCAGTTGTTAAAGTCTTACTTTATTGAAATGTTAAAATAATCCACTTGACACATGCTTATTGAATAATGAACTATTTAGGTGTGATATGAGTTTCCTTATTAAATCTTTTTGTGCACTTTCCTAGGTTAGTGTCGAATTGTGACACCTTTATAGATAATTGTAAACCATAGTAGGTTAACGATGCATTAAAATGTTGCCATTAGTGTTGTAGACATGGCTGTACTAAGGTGTGACACATACATTTTAATTAGCTACATACGTGTTGTTATGAGGCAAAATGGCATGTCGTAGACACGTTTCGGTGGTGTGTTAGATGTACTTAGTGGGTACATTTTTTTTCGTTTGCACATGTATTATATATGAAAGGTTTTTTATGGTATATGGTTAACTTTTACGTAATTATTTATTTATGTGATCAACAAATTGATCAAAATTTGTTAATTAATTTATTTCTTATTTTTTCCATCCTATTCACTTTCACTTGATAAGTTTGAACGAGCCATGGTGGTTAGTGTTACTTTATACTTTCTTATGCCCCCTCACACACAAATGCGCGCACACACAGCTAAATGAATATGTATGTTATTGCTCACTGCTTACTCAAGTTCAATATGTACTCAATATTTTGGTGTACCTATGCATTGTGAGAGTATGCTTTAATAAAGTTATTAAGATTAGGTAACATTATTACCTAATGGAATCTATTGTGGATCAATGCCAGTTCTATATCAAGAGTTTCATTTTTGAACAAAATGAAATTTATAGGTGAGGATTTTTGTTATTACTATTTCGATTTCATAATGATGTAGATTAACTTTGCATTTCAATTTAAAAAAAGTTGGTATATGGTACTTTACCAATGGTTGAAATGATAGAAAAAAATAAGGTTCATAGATTTCATTGTGCTTATCTTTCTTAGTAAAAGTTTAAGGCATGGTTACAATTTTGAATGAAATGTCATTTTATTATTTTTCAATGCAATTTTGTATAAAGTCCAAATTCTCCAAGTCAAGAATATAATAATAAAAGGATACCATTTTGTTATTGAACTCCTTTTTCTTTTCCTTTTTTTCCAATACCATCCATGGTGGCACTATTATTATAGGGACCTTGAGTGTATACTATATTTATAACTAAGCTTTGTGATGTGTCGTGGCATTGGTGTGTCGCAGGCACTATGTGTGGCTTTTTTGATGTGTTAAAGGAACTATGTGTACATTTGTCTCGATGTGTCAAAGACACTATGGGTCACCATTCATTGGTATGAGACATTATTTTTTTTTCTTTCAAGTACCCCTGCTCGAACAACGTTTAGATCCGAGCACATAATCAATATGTTATTCAAATAGTCAATTATTAATGGGCATTTCATCTCATTCACAAATAACTATTATCATTTTTTTTTATTTTTAATCAATTTCAATGTTTCTTTTAGGTTTAGTGCAAATGAAATTGCTTTTAGAAGTGGATTGGGTTAGTTTGGTGACTTGGGATTTTATTTGTGGGTAATTTTTTTGTCACAAGTAATGTTGGTGAGTATTATCAACAACGTTTCATAATAACAGATTCATTATGATTTGTTTTCCTATAAATATTTCACATTTACCATTGTTGTGGTTGGAAAACCGTCTTATAAGTTCGGATTGAAAAATTTCTTTTCAACTTTACCACATGGATTCAATGAAATAATTTATTTGGTTGTTCATTATTCTCAGTTTTTGCAGATATGGTGGAAGCCTATATTGTCGCGATTATGGGGTGTGCTTGTTGGAAAAATTGGACTTGAATGGGTATTATAAAGCTGTCCAAATTTTTCTGGACAGATTTTTGAGCAACTTTGAGCTCAAATTTAGGTGGGACCCACACTATGGAAATTGTGGGACCATATACGAACGCGTTCACCTCCGCAAGGAGATTAACGTAGTATATTCATATGTCCAATTTCAATAAGTTATGAATGATAAATATGTCCCCAAAGTGACTCACAAAGCAATGAAAGTTAATGAAATGGGTGTGTTTTAACTCTTGCCCCACATTGGAAGAGTAGTGGAAATTTGATGAGTTAATAACACCCCAAGTATGGACTAAGGCATGGATGCCTTGGGGTATCCCAACTCTTTGAAGGGGAGATGACCTAAGCTATGCACGGGTTGACTTTCAGTCAAAAGTCCACACGCGCGCGTCCGTCCGGCCGGCTCGGCTCGGGCTCGGGCTTATAAAAATCTCCTACCTTTTTGGGCCGAATTTATTTAACTTTCTGGGCTTTAATTATTAATTAATTACGAAATTAATTAATTAATTAATAAACTGTTGGCAGTTATTGCCAACAGTCAACAGTTAATTCGTTTAACTGATTAACTGTTTTTGACAGTTAATTTCGGTTGACTGTTCCAACAGTCAACACAAAAGCTATAAATTAAACATTTCCCCTCCAGAATTAATTACTGAAAAATATCCCTCCTCGAGAATTGCTATCATTTTTGTCCCAGAAAATTCCTGTCCTTTTCCTGTATAACATATCTTGCATTGTTGTTGAGTTGAGTAAAAGCCACAGATTGAGTTTGTTGTAATTAATTATTGTCGTGCTACATAATTAATTAGAAAATCCGTTCTATCTTGGGAGACAATATTCATCAACCTCGAAGCACATTGGAGGGAATAAATTGTCTTAAGGACACTGTGAGATTCACAGGGCTCGGATTAGCTTTCTATTTTATTATTAATTCTGCAAATTCAAGTAAGTGTTTCATTTTTGTAATTCTGTTTTAATTCCGAATTATATTATAATTATTAATTCTGTACAATTGTTATTTATAAATAGTAAACATAACAATCTTAAGACAATTTATTTTGTTCTACTGTTTTTTAGTGTACAAAATTTTTTTTATTAGAGAAATTTATTTGTTGAAAATAAATCTGTTTTGACAGAATAAAATGAATTAAGTTATTGCTATATTGTAGAAATTAGTAAAAACAGTTTTGGTACAAAAATTAATTTCTATACTGTTTTTATATTCTGTTTTACAAAATAAAATTTTATTTGTGTATTCTTGTTAAAATCTGTTTATGTAAAATTTTTAATCTTTAAATTATAATTCTGTTTTGTACAGAATTCTTTTTATTATTAAAAATTAGTTTGACACAGATTTTATATTTAATTCTGTTTTGTACGGAATTTTGTTTATATTATAGTTTAATTCTGAATTTTATTTGGAATTCTTTTTGAATTCATTTATTGTGAATTATATTTGGAGGAAATTGGTGCACAGAATTTTGTATTCTGTTTTGATTAATTCATTATATATGAATTTTATCATTGATAAAAATTCTGTTTTTGTAACAGAAATGGAATCACAAAGTACTAACACTACTCCTACGAAACTGATTGTCACCAACACAAATGTGACTGCACCCGTATCTATGCCACACGGGGAGAAACTGGAAAAGTTCATTGGGGCTGACTTCAAACGTTGGCAAGGACAAATGTACTTCTATCTCACTACCTGCCAACTGGGCAGGTTTGTATATGAAGATTGCCCCTTTATTCAAGAGGGAGATGACGCTGAAAAGGTTGCTTCTGTCGATGCTTGGAAGCATTCAGACTAGACTCTGTATCATGTCTACTGCACTATCAAAACATCCAAAGAATTATGGAATTCTTTGGAAAAGAAGTATAAAACTGAAGATGCTGGGATGAAGAATTTTATCGTCGGGCATTTTCTGGACTTCAAAATGGTTGATTCTAAATCTGTAATCTCGCAAGTGCAAGAGTTCCAAGTGATCCTCCACGACATTCATGCTGAAGGAATGTCAATTAGTGAAACTTTCCAAGTTGCTGCAATTGTTGAAAAGTTGCCACCATCTTGGACTTTGTTCAAAAAATATCTCAAGCACAAGCGTAAGGAGATGAATGTGGAGGAGTTGGTGGTCAGGCTAAGAATCGAAGAAGACAACCGTGAGTCGCAAAAGAAAAGTGGGAAGAATCCGATGGAAACAAAGGTCCATGTCGTTGAAGGTCCTAAGAAGAACAAACGAAAGTATGATGGGGAAGGCACTTCCAAACATAACAAGAAAAAGTTCAAAGGCAAATGCTACAATTGTGGTAAACCTGGACACCGCTCAAGCGAGTGTCGTAAGCCGAAGAAGAAAAATAAAAACAATCCTCGATCAAATGTAACTGAGGGTGTGAATATCGTCAATGATTTGGCAGATATGAATCTTTCTGCCGTTGTCTCTGAATGTAACTTGGTTGGAAATACCAAGGAATGGTGGATGGACACTGGAGCCACACGACACATTTGTGCAAACAAATGGATGTTCTCCACCTATAAGCCTTTAGAAAATGAGGAGAACCTGTTTATGGGAAATTCTTCCACTTCTAAGGTGGTTGGACAAGGAAAGATTGCTTTGAAAATGACTTATGGAAAGGAACTTACTCTCAACAATGTTCTTCACGTGCCTGATATCCGAAAGAATCTGATTTCTGGATCTCTCGCTTGTGTTTGTGTCTGATCGCTTTGTGTTGTCTAAAAATGACATGTATGTAGGAAAGGGCTACCTAAATGAGGGGATATTTAAACTCAATGTTCTTATTATAACCCCTAAAACATCTATTTATATGAATGAAATTGCTAGTTCTTCTTACTTGATTGAGTCATATAATATTTGGCATGCTAGATTGGGACATGTTAATTTTGATACATTGCATAGATTAATTAACTTGGAATTTTTGCCAAAATTTAATATTGATAAAAATCATAAATGTGAAATTTGTGTGGAATCTAAATTAGCTAGATTACCTTTCCCTTCTATTGAAAGGATAACTGAACCTTTAGATTTAATTCACACCGATATTTGTGATTTGAAATTTGTTCAAACTAGAGGTGGGAAAAAGTATTTTATTACTTTTATTGACCATTGCACAAAATATTGTTATGTATATTTGTTACATAGTAAAGATGAGGCTATTAATGTATTTAAACAATATAAGAATGAAGTTGAGAATCAATTAAGCAAAACAATAAAGGCTATTAGGAGTGATAGAGGAGGTGAATATGAATATCCATTTGAGGAATTTTGTTCTGAAAATGGGATTATTCATCAAACAACCGCTCCTTATTCTCCTCAATCGAATGGTGTTGTTGAACGCAAAAACCGTACTTTGAAAGAAATGATGAACTCAATGTTATTAAGTTCAGGAGCTCCACAAAATTTATGGGGGGAAGCTTTACTTTCTGCTAATTACATTCTCAATAAAGTACCTCACAAAAAGACTCACAAGACACCTTATGAATTATGGAAAGGTCGAAGACCTTCCTATAAATATTTACGAGCGTGGGGGTGCTTAGCCAAAGTGATGGTTCCTAAACCTAAAAAGGTAAGAATAGGGCCAAAAACCGTGGATTGTGTATTCATCGGTTATGCTACTAATAGCAGTGCATATCGATTTCTAGTTTGTAAATCTGAGATTTTGGACATTCATGTAAATACGGTTATTGAATCGAGGGATGCTTCATTTTTTGAAAATGAATTCCCGTATAACATGACCCTAGAATCTGGTCCTTCTAAAAGGATAAATCAAGCTACTACAAGTGGTACTCATCAACCTATTGAATCAATAGAGGATGAACCAAGACGTAGTAAAAGAGCAAAAACCTCGACTTCTTTCGGTCCAGATTTTCTAACATATTTGTTAGAAAATGAACCTCAATCGTATAAAGAAGTTATATCCTTACCCGATGCTTCCAATTGGAAAGAAGCAATTAACAGTGAAATTGAATCCATATTACAAAATCATACATGGGAACTAGTGGATCTTCCACTAGGTTCAAAACCGTTAGGTTATAAATGGATCTTCAAAAAGAAATTGAAGGCCGATGGATCAATTGATAAATATAAAGCTAGACTTGTAGCTAAAGGCTATAGGCAAAAGGAAGGGTTGGATTACTTCGACACATATTCACCAGTAACAAGAATAACGTCCATTCGGATCTTAATAGCAATAGCTGCTATTAATGGACTTGAAATACATCAAATGGATGTAAAAACTGCATTCTTAAACGGTGAACTAGACGAGAAAATTTATATGGAGAAACCTGAAGGGTTCAAATCTCCCGGACAAGAAGGAAAAGTATGTAAGCTTGTTAAATCACTATATGGATTAAAACAAGCACCTAAACAATGGCATGAAAAATTTGATAATGCAATGTTATCAAATGGTTTCAAAATTAATGAATGCGATAAATGTGTTTACTTTAAATACATTCATAATGGATATGTCATTGTATGCCTCTATGTTGATGATATGCTTATCATGGGTAGTAACTTGGAAATTGTCAAAACTACAAAACAAATGTTGAGTAGTAGATTTGACATGAAAGATATGGGAATCGTCGATGTTATATTAGGAATTAAAATTTCTAGAACATCGGATGGACTTATATTATTTCAATTTCATTACATAGAGAAAGTACTTGAAAAATTCAAGAAGTATGATATTAGTCCTACCAAGACACCTGTAGATGTAAATTTACATCTAGCAAGAAATAATGGTGAAAGCATATCTCAACTAGAATATTCTCGTATTATCGAAAGTTTAATGTATATCATGAACTGTACGTGACCGGACATAGCATACTCAATAAGTAAGCTAAGTTGATTTACGAGTAATCCAGGAAGAGAACACTGGAAAGCTATATTGAGAGTTTTGGGTTATTTAAAATATACTCAAAACTATGGACTGCACTACTCAAAATATCCAGCTGTTCTTGAAGGACATTGCGATGCAAATTGGATATCTGATACAAAAGACTCTAAGTCTACGAGTGGGTATGTGTTTACCCTCGGAGGTGCAACCGTATCTTGGAAATCTTCAAAACAAACGTGCATTGCTAGATCGACAATGGAATCTGAATTCATTGCACTAGACAAAGCTGGAGAAGAAGCTGAATGGCTTCGAAATTTCTTAGAGGATGTTCCAAATTGGTCTAAACCTGTGCCCGCAATATGTATACATTGCGATAGCCAATCAGCGACTGGAAGGGCACAAAATCACATGTATAACGGAAAGTCACGACATATTCGTCGTCGACACAATACCGTTAGACAACTTCTCTCAAACGGAATTATCTCAATTGACTATGTAAAGTCAAAAGATAATATATCGGATCCACTAATGAAAGGTTTAAACCGAGAGCAAGTTGAAAGATCATCAAGAGGAATGGGTCTAAAGCCTATAAATAAATAAGAATCAATATAGTGGCAACCTAACCTAGCTGACTGGAGATCCCAAGATCTAGGTTCAATGGGAAAACCGATTCAGTAAGAACTGGAGGATATTTAATCCTATCCATTCCAAAGATGAGACAGTGCATATCTGTTTCGAAATTAGGATAAGTTATGCTTTTAATGACATCTATATCTTAGTACGTCTAAGTGGGGTATTGCAGAATACTCTTTATGGAAGTCACCTACGTGAGTAAGAAGGGGGTCACTTCTATGAGAATAATGAAAGGCATATTCTCTAAAATACTTGCGGAACCAAGTGGTGTTCACGGCCAAAATGAACACAAACGTGAGAACCAACTGTGTTGAAGAATTGTTGTGTGAATACTATTGTCTAGGTTTACAAAAATGATTGACGGTTCAAGGACGTGAAGTCTACTGATTAACCAAGTAAATCCGATAGTATATCACTAAGGAAAGTTCAAGGCCACTAGGCTACTTCTCCCGATGCAATAAGTCTTCAGTTTTACTCAACTTGTGTCTGCATCTGCATCTGCATCTGTTTTGTTTTATTTATAGCGATATATCATTCATGTGGGGGATTGTTGGAAAAATTGGACTTGAATGGGTATTATAAAGCTGTCCAGATTTTTCTAGACAGATTTTTGAGCAACTTTGAGCTCAAATTTAGGTGGGACCCACACTACGGAAATTGTGGGGCCATATACGAACGCGTTCACCTCCGCAAGGAAATTAACGTAGTATATTCATATGTCCAATTTCAATAAGTTATGAATGATAAATATGTCCCCAAAGTGACTCACAAAGCAATGAAAGTTAATGAAATGGGTGTGCTTTAACTCTTGTCCCACATTGGAAGAGTAGTGAAAATTTGATGAGTTAATAACACCCCAAGTATGGACTAAGGCATGGATGCCTTGGGGTATCCCAACTCTTTGAAGGGGAGATGACCTAAGCTATGCACGGGTTGACTTTCAGTCAAGCGTCCGTCCAGCCGGCTCGGCTCGGCTCGATTTGGTTCGGTTCGGGCTCGGGCTTATAAAAATCTCCTACATTTTTGGGCCGAATTTATTTAACTCTCTGGGCTTTAATTATTAATTAATTACGAAATTAATTAATTAATTAATAAACTGTTGGCAGTTATTGCCAACAATCAACAGTTAATTCGTTTAACTGATTAACTGTTTTTGACAGTTAATTTCGGTTGACTGTTCCAACAGTCAACACAAAAGCTATAAATTAAATATTTTCCCTGCAGAATTAATTACTGAAAAATATCCCTCCTCCAGAATTGCTGTCATTTTTGTCCCAGAAAATTCCTGTCCTTTTCCTGCATAACATATCTTGCATTGTTGTTGAGTTGAGTAAAAGCCACAGATTGAGTTCGTTGTAATTAATTAATGTCGTGCTACATAATTAATTAGAAAATCCGTTCTATCTTGGGAGACAATATTCATCAACCTCGAAGTACATTGGAGGGAATAAATTGTCTTAAGGACACTGTGAGATTCACAGGGCTCGGATTATCTTTCTATTTTATTATTATTTCTGCAAATTCAAGTAAGTGTTTCATTTTTGTAATTCTGTTTTAATTCCGAATTATATTATAATTATTAATTCTGTACAATTGTTATGTATAAATAATAAACATAACAGTGCTTTGGGCCCAAAACTAGACATGATGCAGAGACATGGGATATGTTTTTGTCCTAACATTGCACATGTTGCAGACAAACGAGTTGTGCCTTTGACATTGACCTGTCATTGGACATCACCGTACATGCTCTGCATTTCCCTTTGGATATTGGAAAACTAAGATATTTAATAGGGAGTCTTTATGGGTTGGACCAAGTTAATTGCCTATTTCTAATCTTCTATTTCCAACAATACTTAAATTAATTGTGATTTATTTATGGGCTTTATTTATAAGTTGATCGAAAATCTTTTCATATTCCTTGAGAAATTTTAGAAAATTACCCAAACTCTTCTTTGACCCATTGATAAGATTATCACATCATCCACAAAATTTTAATGAGAACTTAAAGAGCTTCCTTAGGGGGTGAGAAAAAGGCTTGGCCTAACCTTTGTGCATAAGGTTATCAAGGCCTCTACTTAACATTTCAGCAATAATAACAAAAAGACTTGGAGATAATAGATCTTCTTATCTTAAACCTCTAGTAGATCTGAAAAAGATTAACATCTCCCCATTAACAAGGATTGAGAACTAATTATTAGAAATAAGTCTCCACACCACATCAATAAATGATTCACAAAACCCAAAGTGTCTTAACACTATGGTAAGGAAAATCCAAGAAACTCTATCATAAGCCTTTTCCATATCTAACTTGATAATGACATTATAACCAGTAGATTTCTTTACCAAGTTCTGGATAACCTCCTTAATTTCTTCCTTCTTTTCCACCACCTTGTTATTTTGAGATTATACTCTATGAATAACCATTTTTCTTCTTCATAGTTTAACATAAGAGTGGAATAATCGTGTGCTTAAAGTCACCCAATTTAATCCACTTTATCTTTGGCTAATGTTGTTGGAAAATTTACTAATTTTTAAGAGCATTATTCAGAAAGGCTTGAGTCTCTTTCAAGTCTGATCGGTTGGAAGAAGTAGATTGTTTTCAAAGGCATATTCTTTGGCCAATAACTCATCTTTTAAATCTTTCACACTTTGGAAAATATTCATGAAAGAGGATTTGTTCCAGTCTTTAAGAACACAATTCAACCTCTTAAGTTTTAAAGAAAAATTTTCAAGGGGAGAACCATGCACATCTTTGACCCATGACTTCTTTGTCAATTCTTCAACATTAGAGTTTGAACAAGACATTTTTTTGTAACTGACAATTTTTCATACATTCATCCATAATAGTTTGAATGGAAAGGAAGATGGGATTGTGGTAAGATAAATTCCTATTCAAATGCGTGATGTATGTTTTTGGGATGTTTTTAAACCACCGCGAGTTCACCAAGCTTCTATCAATCCTTACACAAATCAAATCTTCATCCTTTTTGTTGTTGCACCAGTTGAATTTCAAACCCACATTAGAAAGGCAACCTCCTCTAATTATCTTATTAAAATCTTAAACTAAGTGAAAGCCTATGCCATTTCCCCTTACCTTTTCCTCTTCATTTGATACCACATTAAAGCCACCTATCCCCATGTAAGGGGGGTGAGGAGTATGTGTTGAAAAGGAAATCCATTTGAGGCCATATATCACTCCTCTCCTGCCTACATCATTTGACATACAATTGAAATGATTACACGTTCTTTAAGCAAAGAGTGATACAATTTCACAGTGAGAATTGGATTATCATCAAGCAATACAGAAAATTTAAAATCACTTTTCCAATAAAGCTAAATATTATTGGGGGAGTTGTTTAAATGTTCCTCATTATTCCATTGTATCTAAAATTTTTGCATCTTCTCCTAACTGATTTTAGGTTCTAAAATAGCTATAGCTGGAAAATAGTGAATTTTTAGAAGTTTTTTAATTCTTCTACAAATTGATTTATTACCCACTCCACTTGCATTCCAACATATGAAATTTATCATTTAGAAGGAAGTGGATAAGAGTTAGTGTTGGTCTTAGAACTTGACCTTGTTTTTCTTTAAAAATGAGGATCTTGAGAGGATTTCTTCTTATTTTTGTGAACTGGAGGCAACAATACAGAAGGAAGAAAGGTTGCAATTTGGTTTGACACCGTAAATTATTTCTTTTTTGTCCTTTGCTCTAACTTCTTGGAATTTTTTCAACTTTCTATCAAGAAAGGAAGAAAATATAAAGAATTCTTCATACATGGGGACAAGAATCTATGATTTATTTTATGAGTTCGGGAAGTAACCCTTATCATGATACAAGTTTTTCTCAACATCTAGAGGATCAATGACCCTTGGCGAAAGGCTACATGTTTTTACAATCATTATTTCATCACTTGAAATGTTAGTATGTTGAATCTTCTCACATTGATGGTCTATTTTTGATTTACAAACTTGGGAACTTTCTTGATTCTTTGCTTGTTTTGGGAGGGTACGGGGTTCAATAATCTGATCTTCAACTTCCATTTGATCTGTAATACACTCTTCAATGACAGCTGGGTCAATAATTGAGATTTGGTTCTTCTGAGTTTGGGGTTTAAGGATATATTTTATTTATTTTTATTGGATTCTTGGGGCAATAAGATTTTCTCTGGGTCTCTATTGATGGTTTATACAAATGAAGCGATCTTTATCATGACCCTTCTTAAAGCAGTGACTATAAAATTTTAGAATTTCTTCGTAGGCTATGATTTTCTAGAAGCTAACTTCACCACATCCTATCGAAATACAGTTGGGGTTATCTTTTAGAAGGTTAAGTTTAACTTAAATTCTTGCTAAACTTGGTCTCATAACCGAGACAGTTGAGGCATCAAGTTTCAATTTCTTGACTATAAGTTGAGCGATGGAGTACAATAATGTCTTGAAAAAAAATATATTGAGAGTTTTGGGAATTTAATCTTGACCAGGGCTATCGGGATTTCCTCTTGAGATTTAAAATCTGGAGTTCATTTGAAGGTCCTCATTGGATATTTTCCACGAGCCACTGATCGCGCAACTATAAACGAACGTAATCTTTTTCATTATTTAGCCTAATAAGAACATGTTTAGAATCTATGAGAACGATGGTGTGATCAACTTTCAGAGAAAAGGTGAGGATGGTTTTTCTGATGATTTCCAATATTTGTCTTACCATGAGAGAATTTACCAACAATGGCTAGTTTGGTTGGTTGAGCTAGGGTTTGGATATCTTCTTCCATAAAGAAATATGCTAGTTCTCCATTATAAGTGGATGGTTTTTTTTAGATTAAGTTCTATTGATGATTAAGATGCCACCACACTAGCGAAGGACTTATTTCATGGACAAGGGACTCGAGGTTTAGGTTAATGCTTTGGATTATCGATGTGAATTGGCATGGCAGTCAGAAAGAGACTTCATACTTTCTTTCAAAAATTTCTATAAGGTGGAGGAAAGGACCAAAGTAGCTCTCACCGATGGCTTAGTTAGGACTCTATCAACTTCCCATATGAAGAGGGTAGATTAAAATGCAGAAATGTGGAAGATATAGCAAGGTATGACAACTTAAAACTGTATTGGAAGCTAAGAAACAATAGAGGTCCATGGGCTAAGTTTATGATGCTAAAATATAAGAGAAACTTGTTCAATGGGTCGCTGGGTCGCATGCTCCTCCAACTATGGAAAGAATTAGACAGGTGAAAGATATCATTGATCAAAGCTGGAGTTTCATATATGGAAAATTAATTTTGTCAGCTACATCTCATGGTTATTTCACATTCAAATATGTAGTGGAGGTGAGAAAATAGTCTAAGGCTTCACCTTTAAGCTGGAAACACTTATGGAATAAACACCGCCAGACTAAAATCTCCTTATTCACATGGAAACTTCAAGATAATGTTGTTCTCCTTGATTCAGAGATTAAAAAACTGGGTATAAGGTTAGCCTTAAAGGGTAGATGTTAGGGAAATAAATAAGAAACCATATCTCATACTTTTCTCAAAAGCTCCATTGCCAAAGAGGTTTGGGAATTTTTTGGTTAGAAACTGGGAGAGAGGTTGAACTATTCTTCTTCAAGAGCTATATGATAATATCAGGGTTTCTAATAATGCCAAATAGACACTAGAAATTTTTTATTTACGATGACCTCCATCCCTTCTCATCAATTCGGAATCTTGGAAATCGAGGAACATTAACATTTTTAAGAACATTTTAATGTCAGCTTAAGAAATCATCCATAGAGTTATGAAAGGAATATCTGACATTGCTCTTTATTTGTCATTTTCTAATAAAGATAAGTATTAACAAGTTCAATATCAAAATCAATTCTAGTAACCATTCTTTTTTAATATACAAGTGGTCTAGGCCCTCAGATGGTTGGATTAGATTAAACGTATATGGGACATCCAATGGTATTCCTGGTTTGAGTGGAAATGAGGGGTATTAAGAGATAGTACGAGTTCTTTTTTAGCAGTTGTTATTAAGTTTCTTGGATTTCAAAATGCGATATATGCTAAGGCCATAGCGCAACAAACAAATAGGGCAACAAATAGTATGGCAAAATTTGCAATTAAAGGTAATCACTCAAAGGTATTTCAAGATTTTTGTACTCTTCCTTTGGAGGTTAAAGTCCTTATCATTATACGAAAAATAACAATTTGGCACACCTTGATATTTAAAATCTGTCACATTTTAAAACAGTGTCAAATTCTTGCAAGGTTTAATGACAATCTAAACCACTTTAAAACGGTGTCAAAATTTGGCACTGTTTAAAAGTGTGCCAAAAATTGAGTGCACTTAACTAAATACCCCCCAAATACTAATTCTCACTTTTGGTCTCCTTCTCTCTCCTCACAAGTCTTTCGCTCATTCCTCTCTCTCATTCTCATAGGCGTCACTCTCTCCAATATTCTCTCTCTTTAGTCCATCATCCACTCTCTCTCTCTCTCTCTCTCTCTCTCTCTCTCCCCGATGCCACAATCATCCACAATCATACACACACCTTCTGCCTCCATAATCCACCATCCTCACAACTCGGGAACCATGAACCTCCTGCTCCAGCTCCGAAATATAGCAAAACAAGTTCAAAATCTAACAAAATTTGGTGTTAGTTTAACTGTCACAAAAGCCACAAACACTATTTCAAGTTGTGTTTTATTAGTTTATTTGTCAGATTAGTTTGATGTTAGATTAGTTTATTAATATATTGAATTTGTTGGTTACTTTAGCTTGTTTGTTTACAGATTAATTAGATGTTAGATTAGTTTATTAATGATGTTAGTTTAACTTTATTAGGTTTGAATAACTTGTTTATTTTTCAGTTTATTAGCTTTATTTATTTTAGTTTACAAATTAAATTTATTATTTAGGGTTTAACAATTAACTTGTGACGTTAGTTTATTTGTTTTCATTTTTATACCAGTTTACAAAATAAATACAATAAAGTTTTATGTTAATTTTTAGGGGTCATGGGAAAATTCTTCAAAAGAAAAAGGAGTGATGAAAATTATTTTGAACCTGAAGTGCAATGTCGAAATGTGGGGTTAAATAAAACTCAAGATAGTTTTAGAGCTAAATATTTGTATAAAACTCAAAATAACCTAAAAATATTGTCTGGGGGGTCCACTCTCGAATCCCCGGCACCACTTGTATGAGGTTTAAAGATATGCAGGTGTTTAAGCTTGGAGACTTCTTTCCCTTCTTCGAGGAATATGAAGTTGGGGTTTTGTGTTGACTACTTCTTTGACAAATTTTTGGAAATTGGTTCATTTCTTCCCACATTTTGGGAATGGGGATGATTGTGTTGTGGTTGATTCTTCTGGTGACGTTTTTTTAAGATTAAGTTGTTACCTTTGGTTGATGTGGATACTTTTATGTATGTGGACCTGTTCTGGGTAGGGTTTGAGGAGAGGACAAAGGATAACGACTTGCAACGTGAAGCCTTGAAGATTCTCAGTTACAGCTAAAGTAGGGCATAACACCCTTGCCTATTTGCTAGATGTGTCGGGCACTTTCGTGGACGTCTCCCTTTCTCAGTTGGGGATAACGACACCGTTCATCTGATTCGAATGTTCACCTCTCCCACTTTCATGCTCACGGGCGACCTTTTCTCAATTTAGGAGAGTGACATATATGACGTGTCTTGAGATTTATTGTATCTTTGATTATTTTTATTTTCATGTTTTATTAGGTTATTTATCTCATTTTAGTTTATATATTAGATTAGAGGGTGAAACTTAGTGTTCCCTCTTTATTCATTTACACTTTAGGGTTATCTTGCCTATCAAGACACCATCACATATAAATAAGGCTCTTGGTTATTCTTTGTAATCACTTTACTTTTGGAGATAAATGAGAATTAGAGCAGAAAATTAGGCCTTTGTCCTCTCAATCAATGTTGTTTTTATTGTGAAAATTCTTCCACTTACATCATCAACAACTTCACCTTTTTTGTTATGATTGATCATTATCATTATCTAGCTTAATTTTTAGTCATGGTTCTATTGTCTTGTAGCAGTTCTTGTGTATGTTGGTTTAAAAACTTTGTTTGGAGAAATGATATCAGTTATGATAGACTAAGGGATTATACATATCTTTTAACATGAAGATTCTTCATTAGATATTCTTCGTTACATATCTATCGATCTTGACACAATTTTTCATTTACTTTTTTAGATTTCGATATTAGTCTATTGCTTGTGATTTTTTGTTTCATTTTGATTGTGTTTCAGATCAACAAAGTTTCGAGTCAGATCTTGGAGCTCGACCCATATATCTTTGGTTTGATTAGATCGGGTATACTCTTTCATTTTTACCAAAAAATAGAGCTCAACCCATTTGTTTGTCAATTTGAATTTTGGATTTATGGCCCTACGTCATCTGATAATATCCAAATAGTATTTTATTCTTGTAGTTTGTTCCTCTTACGTCATCTGATAACATCATACAGGTGTTGCTGTTATGTTTTCTTAACTTTCTAGTGTTGCTCATTGTCCTATTGTACCTGTTTTTAAGTCCTCTATTTTTTTGTTCTTATATACTGATAAGAATATGAAGATTAGTCATATTCCATTATTCCATCCATATAGTGTGTAATTCAAAATTCTGTTCATAGGCAAATTGTATCTAATGTTTGCAGCTGATTTATTTTAGTAGTAGTAGTAGATAATTAATTGAAATATAATTGTTATTAGTTATTAGATTTAGTTTATGAATTACCTTTTTGTTTCATACTTTATCTTTTAGTCTTTAATTATAAGTAGTACTATAGTTATTTAGCCTATAAAGGTCTTTTACCATCAGTTGTAATCACTTCTCACCAATTACTTTTATTACACTATATATAGTTTACTTCATTCAATTGACTAATGCCAATGATAATAAGTGTATACACTACAACTATGTTGTTTTAGATAAAGTCGTGAAAGAAATTTCAATTACTTTTGTTCTTATACCATAAGTCCTTAGCGGCTATGCCTTGAAAATTTCAACTTTATTGAGAACAAGATACTTGTGTATATATTGTTGAATTAATTTTTCTTTTGTTAAATTAGGAAGGTGATATATCGAGATTTTAAATCTTCAAACATGCTGTTGGACATGGACTTCAACCCGAAGCTTTCAAACTTTGTCCTTGTTAGGCAAGGCCCAATTAGGGATCGTACTCATATGTTTACGACGGTATGTAGATAATGCATATATATATATCAACATGTAATATGCTGTATAATAAGATGGAGTCTCCTTGCAGTCATGCACGTTCATGTCACTTATGTAATTTACAAGACTTAGGGTTCACTGGACCTATTTTTATTTGGAAAAATAATAGTCTAATGGGTAATCATATTGGTTAAATATTGGATCGTTGTTTAGCTAATGCCTCATGGATGCAAACATACCCTAACACTAAAATATTACACCTTAGTAACGCAAGCTCGAATTATTGTGCTGTTTTATTGTATTCTTCCGCCATTTTATCCTAAACTTACACCGCGTTTTATTTATTGCAAAGAATGGTCCGCTCATGTTTTATATCATAATCTTGTTTAGTAATTCTAGAACACTCATGTTTTGGGCTTACACGTATTTCAATTAATATGTCGCGCTTCGTATTAAAATCTGGCCCATGGATTTTAAAACAACAATTTTTTGGAATATGGCACATAACATTAGACGCTTACAATAACCCTTTTTGAGTGTTTTAATACACAGATTGATGAAGTGCACTTTATAAATTAACCATCGGTATGCTGTATAGTAAGATCAATATAACAGGATTGGACACATTAGTTATGATTATTCATATTTTTTGATTCGTCAAACTTATTCAAGTTCTGTTTTGTCCTTTTTACACCTAAACTCATTCATAGTTATTTTGATGGTCTTAATGTCCAACTTACTAAATATTATAGTCATGGGGACATAAAAGAGTAAACGTAACTAAATATTGTAGTCATAATCATAACTTCTCTTCACCTTTTTTTCAAGTGTGTTATAGAGGTTGCCGAGATACTTCTTGTAATGTTCATGGGGGTTGAAACATAGGTTGCCAAGGAAGCCCTGGCTTTGCTTGAAACAGAGGCTGCCCTGCCAAGGCTGAATCTTCTTGTATATATCAAGTTATTTCGATTCCAATTAATTTCACATGTCACCCACAATCCTGACCTGAATAGAATCCTTTATATATGTTTCACATTTTGATTGTTAGTTTATTGATTGTCATTAGGGAATATCTCACCATTACTTTGAAATTCTTTCCAACTGGAAGCAGAGGATGATCTATTATGCATCTGTGAGGTATTGATTTTAAGTACTACCTTATATTGAAACGTAGGCACATCACATTAAGTTTTATAGTTGTTGATGACCTATTATCGGGGAATGCATTGTGTAATTGGATTATTGGAATTGTCCTTGCATCAATGTGTTACTTTTTAATTTCATCTTATTATATGGATTTGGTCTACCTATCATACATCAATCACATGCGAAGCACTGTGCGGAGACTCCGAATATGAACCCATCAATTGTTCTTCATACATTATGGAAGCGTGATATATGAATGATTAAAGTGGGTTCATTTCATTTATGTACTCATCAATATCTTTAAGGATTCATTAAATTTATACTCGTCAATACTTGTGATTCAAGTGCCCTCTTGTCTTATTGATATTTTATATTCATTTCGATAATAATCTAATTACTTCATAACTTAAGGTAAATTGTTTGCTACATTTTCAACGATGTGATGATAATACATCGATGTGATGATGACCACACAGGTGTTTTCTAACTTAAGGTAAATTGTATGTTTTTAGTGCTTTCTAGTGTTTCTACTGCTCTGTTAAAGAACTTGTATATTCAAATTTTAGGTTGTCCACTGAAATGGTAGAATGCATTGCTACTGAAGCAATACTATAGTGGAGAAAATGAACTCAAAAGTGTTGGTGAAAGACTAATTGGACTCATCACTTCTAGAGAAGAGATTCCCGATTTGCTCGAGATGTGTAGATCCAAAAATTATGATTTCTAACTTAGAACATTCCGTGCTAAAAAATATGTATTGAGATGAACAATTCATAGATTTTCCAATTTTCCTTTATGTATTGAGATGAATTTCATATCTATTGAGATGGATTTTCTATTAATGGAATTTGAGCAATTAATTTTTATTAGGCTTATTGTCTTGATGTGTATTAGTGTTGTTGTAGACCATTTGTATTGTTGTACTATTTTTGCCGTGCGGGATTTGTATTTGTAGACACCCCATTTTATTACCCCTTAACTCTCCTTAGGTCCCTAGAACCTCCCTTCATCACTATAAACCCATGTCACGTCCTGAGTACTGACCTGGAGGCCATCGGGCACCCCCCGACTCAGTTTGACCCAAAAGTCAAACTCCTCGTCTCGATCGAGACTTAATGAATCTTTGAAGGGCACTGAATACCCTTTCCAATGATCCGCCCCGTCCACGATTCCGACTTACCATGCGGACGAACGCGCCATTTGTGTCCAAAACCAGACCCAGAGGCCACTGGGCAATCCTGGGCTCTGTTTGACCTAAGTCAACCCTTCAGATCGATCGGGGCTGAATGAATCTTCGAAGGGCACTGAATACCCTTTCCAACGGTCCATCCCATGCGCAATTCCGACTTTCCATGCAGACGAACAATCAGTTTGACTCCAGAAAGCCACCGAGCGCTTCCCAGGCCCGGTTGACCAAAGTCAACTCTCCAAACCAGATCAAACTCTTTGGAATGTCGAAGTACATCTCCTAACCTTTCCAACAGTATGCCCCGTGCACGATTCGAACTTACCATGCAGACGAACACGCCGTTTGCGTCCGCGCGATTCTCTGTCCAATGGACCGACAAACGCTTCCGAGCCACATTTGACCCAAAGTCAACTCCCGAACTCGGGAGAGGTCCAAAGGACTTTCGAAGGTCTACGAAATACCTTTCCAACGCTATGCCCCGTATGCGATTCTGACTAACGGTTTGCCCTCGGCGGCCAATTTTCCGAAAAAGCCTGAGGCGCACTGCCAAATGGCAGGTCCCAGATCCTGCCTATCGGCACCTGCCGATAGGCAGTGCCATGATAGGGCCAATCGGCAGTCCCCTGGGGTTATAAAAGGAGGCGTTGGCCTCATTTGCAAGGGAACCCAGATCTAATAGAAATCTCTCTGAACGAATCCCAGAAACCTCTCTCGAAGGCAGCGTGATTTCAACTTCCAAATCCCTCTTTTACCTTCACTTTTCATCATCATTTTCATCAAACTTGGTGAATTAACCACTCTCCATCATCATCCAAGCTCAAGGGCTGCTCTCCAACATTCAAGATAAAGCTCAAGATCTTCAAGAAGGTCCAACTTTCTCAAACTCTCTCTTAAATTCTCTTGAATTCCCAATAACTTGTTTTCTTACTTAGCACTTTTATTATCTCATCTCAAACATCCTAATATCCTTTTTATTTAGTATTATTGCACATCTTTTATCTTCATAAAACCCAAAAAACAAGAAAGAGGGTTTACTCATAAATTCCAAATAAGGGATTCTCACACTTTTTCCACACTTTTCTCACAACTAAAGCACTTTTTCTACACACACACACACTTACAAATAAGAGATCCCACATTTGGATTTATGGGATAAACCCCACCCCCTTGCTTTATATGCGACCTACGTGGACTTTGATGCCTTTATAGGCTACGTAGGCGTCTCGGGGTAAAACTCGAGACTCGAGTCCTTTCTCTCACTTTTTCTCTCATTTTCTATTTTCTAAATCCATTTTTCTTATATTATGTATACTCTTATTCTTAGTGACGCATTACTCCATATGCGTTATTGTTCCCTTATAACGATCAACGTAGGAGTAATCGCGTAAATCTTATTTTTCTAATATTACTTTTATATCTTCCTACGGATGACCCGCTTGATCTTTTCCATGATACAAGTCGAGGATTCCTACCTCCATTCTATATATATACACACGCACAGATATCACGGGGGGAAAAACATAAAGGAAAATAGCAAATATCCATGAGAGACCGAAAGGGCGGAATGGGTGCCTAACACCTTCCCATTTCGTAACTAAGCCTCCGAACCCTTCTCGAATCATCTTGGTTTCGCATGCACCAGTATGTCTTTGGAAGACATCCTTCGGGGTGGCTTCCTCTGTTTCTTTTGTCTGTTTTGAGTAAAATAGACTGGCGACTCTGAATCTCTCTACATTTTTCACACCTCACAAAATCGACGTCGGCCGGAGCGCTCTCCTGAGAGGGGACGCTGTAAGGACACAAATTTCCAATTGAGTCCATATATAGTTTTGGCTCAATTCCGGACAAAAACATTTATTCATAGGATAATATGTAATTATAATACTCTCAAGCCTATGAAGTGTTTGTTGAAGACGTAGCGGCAAAGAGTATAAAGCTTCATCAAATGTGCCGGTTTGCGTGCCTCATTTCTACGTCATCAATCATAGATCCATGCTCCCAAGGTATGAATGCAATACTATATATATAAGAACTCGGAACAAGTTTATTGGGTGTTAGGTTTTATAAAAATTGCGTTTTGTTTTAAGAAAAAATTAATTGAAACTTTAAATAAATGTTTATAAAGTTTTCTGGGCTTAAACAAGAATATTCAAACTTTCTATTTTTTCGTTCGATAGAGTCGTTCGAACGAGATTGCCGTTCGAACGAAAATGTCGTTCGAACGAACCTGCCAACGAGTTCCCACCAAGGTATACTGGTCAGTCGTTCGAAATTTCGTTCGAACGAGATTATTCGTTCTAACGAGATTTCCAACGAGTTCAATCTGGAACGTCGTTAGAAGTCTCGTTCGAACGAGATTTCGTTCGAACGAAATGTCGTTCGAACGAGCTGTCAGGCGGGAACAGTTATTGGCAGTTTTTCACCCACTTCCCCACTTGGTTTTTAACCAACCTTTTCAGACTTTATTATGTGCGTGAATAACATTTTCCAATCTAACTTTTCCATTCCATTTTCATCTCTTAGAGAGAGTTTGAGAGCAAATTGTTTTAAGGAAAATGTTCATGTTTTGAGTGAAGTTTTTAGAGAAAAATATCCATTACTCTAGTGTTTACACCCAAATAAGTTTATTCCAAGTTCTCATATACATATCAATTGCTTGGAGTTTGGCACCGGTTTTCTCTACCGAATTCAAGAAGAGAAGTTTCGAGTTTTGCTTCTACCTCCCACGAAGAAAGAAGAAGTGTTTCTCATATTGATTTACCCTCACGGAGAAAGGCTCCATGTTTGGGTGACGGTGACCATATAAAGTCCTATCGGTGGATTCCGAGACCGCGGTGGTGTTCCAAGGTTATCCGCTAGGAAGAGGTGTCTACAAGAAGAAGCATCGAGGCTTGAGAGGTATCGAGTCGTGCGTTGTAAGTCTATCTGTCTTGTAATTGTAATTCCGTATCTAGTGGATTTGTGGCTAGGGCCGTCCGAGGTTGTTTCCCGTCTTGAGTTTTTTCTCGTACATCGCGGCGTAGTGTGATTGATTTATTTTATCTTGCTTAAATAATTTAGAATGCATGCTTAGGATAATTCAAGATAAAATTTGGTTTAAATTATCACTCTCAATTGAATTTGGACTTTAATTAAATATTGGGTAAAGTTGTTTAATTCAAGCCTTTTCCTAAAATTGGTTTGGCCTAACTTTGGAATATTGATAATTATGACTTAGGCAAATTCTAGGACTTGGATTGAATTAACTTGGTTTAAGTGAATATATTAATTGATTAATTTTACTTCACTTGGTGTAATTTTAATTTGTTTCAGAAATTAAAATTCGTTGTTTTAAAGTTGAAACATCCCGTTTTTCGCTTCCGCATACAAAAGGAAATTAAATATTTTTAATTGTTTATAATCAAAATCCGGGGTTTATTCAAATTGGTATCAGAGCCAAAGCGATAAATTATTTCGTTAACGATCCTTAAATATTTTTGGCTAAAATGGAATTTTCCCCATTTTCAAAATTTCCTATTTTTGATGGTTCAAACTACGCGTATTGGAAAGCGCGAATGAAATCGGCACTAAAATCTATCGACGAAAGAGTTTGGATGTCTGTTGTTAACGGGTGGTCCCCACCAACTTATTTTGTTGAAAATGAACGTGTTATCAAACCCGCCGATAGATGGACTGAAAATGAGTTTAAACTTGCTAATTTCAATTCCCGTGGTTTAAATGCCTTGTTTAGCGCTGTCACACCAGATGAATTCCGTCGTATTATGACGTGTGAAACCGCTAAAGAAGCTTGGGACATTTTACAATTAACTCATGAAGGAACTAGTGTCGTTAAAGCTTCAAAACTCCAAAACCTCACCACTCAATTTGAAACTATCAAAATGAATGAAAAAGAAACGTTTGATGAATTTTGTGCTAGACTTTCTGATATTGTTAATTCATCTTTTAACTTGGGAGAGAAAATACCTGACGACCGTGTTGTAAAGAAAATTTTAAGGTCCCTACCCGATAGATTTATTCCAAAAGTGACCGTTTTAAATTCTTTACCAACTTTAGCCTCTACGAAATTAGAAGAGCTTGTAGGTGATTTACAAACCTATGAACTAGATATGTTTCCCTCTAAATCTGAAAAGAAAATCGAAAAGGGCGTTGCTTTAAAAGCCCGAAAAGAGGTCAAATAAGTAGTAGAGAGCGAGAGTGATAGTGACTCGGAAGACATGGCTTTGTTTGCTCGTAAATTTAGAAAATTTCTTAAAATTAACAAAGATAAATTTAAAAATGATTTTAAGAAATTTGAATCTTCTAAGCATGACAAAGGCGAGAAGATTTCTAAAGCCGAGAAGATCCCTAAACCTAGTAATGAAAATTTGGATAGGGACGAGTCTAATAAGTGTTTCGGTTGTGAAGGTTATGTCCATAGGGCTTATGAGTGCCCCACTAAACTAAGGAAAGAGGGTAAGCGACCCATTTCATATAATGCGACCCTTAGTGATAGTGATAAGGAAGAGAAGCCCGATTCCCCCACTAAGAAAAATTTTGTGGCTTTTATGGCTAGTCATGTGAGTGATAGTGAGAACTCATTGATTGATGAAACGATAGCACATGCCACTTCCAAGGTCATTGTACATGATTCTCTTGTTTTTGATGATAGTGAGACTGGAGAAGAAAGAGAGAGTGAAAATGAAGAAGAGGTTAATATGAGTGAACTTCAAAATGATTTTCAAGAACTTTATAAAGAATCTATTAAATTGAAAAGAGCTAATTTGAAGTTAGAAGCTAGTTTAAGAGAGCGTGCCAAGGTCATTGATGAAAATGCTTTAATAGAAGACCTTAGGACGCGTGAGAGGACTCTTCAAGAGAAGCTTGAATATGTACAAGGCGAAAGAGATAGCCTTAGGGGTTTAATGGAATCCTTGAAAAAGGAGCTTCTTGCTTTTGAAGAGCGAAATGCTTGACTAGAATCTAACATTTTAGAATTGGAAAATAAATTAAATGATTCTAGTAATGTCAAATTTGATTTGGAGTGTCATTCGGAAAAACTAGATAAAATGTTAGGAACGGTCCAAATTAAAAATGACACTTGTGGTTTAGGCTTCAATACTTGTAATGAATCTACTCATAAAGCCAAGACCAATGTTTTAGGAGAATCTACTAGGAATGCATTTAAAGATCACTCCTTAGGTAAATCTTTTCGACATGCTTTTGCTTGTACACATTGTGGTCGAAAAGATCATCTTAGGAAATTTTGTTTTGATCTTAAACGAATTTCTAGAAAATCCCATAGTAAAGTAACCACGGTAGTTAACGTTCCAACACCCCAAGATAGTCATTCTTCATTAATTTGGGTTAGGAAATCCGACTTGGTTGCCTTGCAAAATAGGGTTTTTGATTCTCATTTATTTTCACATGCTTCCTCCCTTGTTAAATCTAAAGGATGAATGTGTTAGTGTTTGCATACTTTAGCTTTTGTACTTTATGCTATATTCACATGCTAAATGTATGCTTGTTTAATCAGTGTCTAGTCTATGCTCCATGCTTATCCCATGCTAGAAGTATGATTTTTGTTTATCTTTTGTATTATATTTCCTTCATTTTGTTTGCATTAAATGAAAAATACAAAAATATTTTTGTTTATCATTTGGATTTTATCTCTTGGTAATTTAAGCTTAATGAAAGATTCAAATGATTTGTGTTTGTCTTTTGAGTATATATTATTTTTTTTTGGTTAAAAATTTCAAAAACTCAAAAAGATTTTATGGTGTGTGTATGTTAGTTTGACACACTTTATGTGGCATATATTTGTGTTTGAATCCCATCTTTTACGCTCCCACGTGGCTAGAACTTTTGGTTTAGATTTTCAATCCTTAAAATGTTCTTTACCATATTTTATGGAGTAGTTGGATTTTGTATTGTTTAAATGGATTATATTTTCCTATGCCTCTTTTCACACATGCACGAGCTCTTTTGAAATCTTAATGTCACATGTTATATTTGAGCTTTTTGAGGTGTTCTCCTACCAATCTAGTCATCTACATATCTATGACCTAGGAGGACTAGTGCATGTCAAAATCCGTTGCACGTGAGCTTTGTGAGATAAAAAATTATATATCTAATGTGAACGGGGAAGGGCTCCGAAAGGATGAATTAAATCCTTTGCGATAGTAAGCCACCGTTTATTGGATCTAAAAGAAATACATGATCCAAAGGTCTAAAAACAGAATATTTGGCATTAAAAAGAAAAACTATTGCCAAGGCCTATATTTGTTTGATATAGTCATTCAAAAGAAAAAGAATATATATGCTTATTGAGGGAGAATTGGATGGTATATCAACGGTTTGCACAATGTCCGTTTATCCTAGTTGTCTTTAATGTCATGACTCTATTTGGTTTGTAGAATCATCATCATGCTAGGCTTGTATGCATTGTGTATGTTTATTCATTGAGTTCAATCTATATTGTCACATGAGGTTATATTTAAATGTGATAAAGTTTGCAATCAAATGAGAACTCCGTGAATGTTTATTAAGTGTTTGGGTCTAAATTTAATTGTTGCTAGTTCACACCCCTACACTTACGTTTCCATATGACACATTTTTGCCATACGAGTGTGCAAACTTATTGTATTTTGTGTTATATGTGTGGTTATATCTATATTTATATGCAAGTACTTCATTGGTATATTTCTAGTATATATATATATATATATATATATATGATATTTTGTTTAGTCTTTGCCTTGCTTTTATTGCCCATATGCTTTCATGTCTTATCACTTTAAACTTCAACATGCTGTTTATTCGTTCTTTATCCTTTGCCTATTCCTGAACAAAAAGGGGGAGAAATGATAGGGGGAGAAATGGTATCTAATCCTATTATTATCGTATCTTAGTTTGGGGGAGCTTTATCTTAGGGGGAGACGTCTTTCTAAGTAGGTCATGTGTTTGTTAAAAGGGAAGAATTAATTTAGGAGGAGTAATTAATTAATTGCATTTAATTCTTTGATATTCCCTATGCATTTGATGAGTTTGCTTAAGTGTGCAGGATTTCTTCTAAAGCGACATTGTTTAAACGGCAAAGCGTTTGATCCTTGGGTTGAGTCAAGTTTGGGTGGGTTATGTTTTGAGTCTAGTGAGCTTGACGGCCCTTTAGGATTTTTGTTTGGTTTTTGTCCCGGAATAGCCAAAGGGGGAGATTTGTAAGGACACAAAGTTCCAATTGAGTCCATATATAGTTTTGGCTCAATTCCGGACAAAAACATTTATTCATAGGATAGTATGTAATTGTAATACTCTCAAGCCTACGAAGTATTTGTTGAAGACGTAGCGGCAAAGAGTATAAAGCTTCATCAAATGTGTCGGTTTGCGTGCCTCATTTCTACGTCATCAATCATAGTTCCATGCTCCCAAGGTATGAATGCAATACTATATATATAGGAGCTCGGAACAAGTTTATTGGGTGTTAGGTTTTATAAAAACTGCGTTTTGTTTTAAGAAAGAATTAATTAAAACTTTAAATAAATGTAAACAAGAATATTCAAACTTTCTGTTTTTTCGTTCGATAGAGTCGTTCGAATGAGATTGTCGTTCGAACGAAAATGTCGTTCGAACGAACCTGCCAACGAGTTCCCACCAAGGTATACTGGCCAGTCGTTCGAAATATCGTTCGAACGAGATTGTTCGTTCTAACGAGATTTCCAACGAGTTTCTAATGAGTTCAATCTGGAACGTCGTTAGAAGTCTCGTTAGAACGAGATTTCGTTCGAACGAAATGTCGTTCGAACGAGCTGTCAGGCGGGAACAGTTATTGACAGTTTTTCACCCACTTCCCCACTTGGTTTTTAACCAACTTTTTCAGACTTTATTATGTGCGGGAATAACATTTTCCAATCTAACTTTTCCATTCCATTTTCATCTCTTAGAGAGAGTTTGAGAGCAAATTGTTTTAAGGAAAATGTTCATGTTTTGAGTGAAGTTTTTAGAGAAAAATATCCATTACTCTAGTGTTTACACCCAAATAAGTTTATTCCAAGTTCTCATATACATATCAATTGCTTGGAGTTTGGCACCGGTTTTCTCTACCAAATTCAAGAAGAGAAGTTTCGGGTTTTGCTTCTACCTCCCACGAAGAAAGAAGAAGTGTTTCTCATGTTGATTTACCCACACGGAGAAAGGCTCCATGTTTGGGTGACGGTGACCATATAAAGTCCTATCGATGGATTCCGAGACCGCGGTGGTGTTCCAAGGTTATCCGCTAGGAAGAGGTGTCTACAAGAAGAAGCATCGAGGCTTGAGAGGGATCGAGTCGTGCGTTGTAAGTCTATCTATCTCGTAATTGTAATTCCGTATCTAGTGGATTTGTGGCTAGGGCCGTCCGAGGCTGTTTCCCGTCTTGGGGTTTTTCCTCGTACATCGCGGCATAGTGTGATTGATTTATTTTATCTTGCTTAAATAATTTAGAACGCATGCTTAGGATAATTCAAGATAAAATTTGGTTTAAATTATCACACTCAATTTAATTTGGCCTTTAATTAAATATTGGGTAAAGTTGTTTAATTCAAGCCTTTTCCTAAAATTGGTTTGGCCTAACTTTGGAATATTGATAATTATGACTTAGGCAAATTATAGGACTTGGATTGAATTAACTTTGTTTAAGTGAATATATTAATTGATTAATTTTACTTCACTTGGTGTAATTTTAATTTGTTTCAGAAATTAAAATTCGTTGTTTTAAAGTTGAAACATCCCGTTTTTCGCTTCCGCATATAAAAGGAAATTAAATATTTTTAATTGTTTATAATCAAAATCCGGGGTTTATTCAGACGCGCGGGACCCGAAGGATTCCTCCTCCCTCCGCGGCGGTAATCGGCGGGGTTGGCCACAGTGGCGACTCTGCTGGGGACTTTCATTTATTTTGAGGGCTTGACTCTATTTACATGGATGCTATATTTGTTTATGGTTTCCCCCCCATATCTCCATGTTCCCTTTTCTCACATGTATATCCCATGCTTATGCTTATGTTCACACACTTGTAGAAAATCCTCCATGTACACTTCACACCACGTGCACCTAGGATCACATATATCCACATGTTGCACACATCACCTATCCATACTTGGTGTACCTTTTGGGGTACTCATACTTTGCTCCCTGTTTGGCATAATCAAGACATTCTCATCATAAGCTACTAATAAGAGAATCATGCATAATTCACACGACATCACCAAAGAGCATTGATATTGACCAAGTTTTACCCAGTAACTGGAGGGTCACTTCGTGATGGGCGCTGGTCCAGCAGGTCGCAGTTAGCCTAAGCGATATGACTCTCACCTCCCATTGGCCAAGTACCTTCGACGTATATCGAACGGTTACCCCGCATCGTACTGCTTGAACGAAGTCATGATGAAATGTATATCGCAGGGAATTCATTCATGTACGCCAAGTATATCGAATTCGCTCTCACACGTACCGTCCCCATGAGGTATATGGTGAGGCAATTCACGTACACTCAGGTGTATCAAATGGCTTGTCCACACATACCGATTGCCCGCAAGAGCGAGACATATATCGTGGAAGTCACGCCAAAGGGGGGAACCCATGCCAACTAACCCAACCAACTGCATACCCGCATATAGGTGTCAAACCTAGGACAGGCACTTTAGATTGCCGATTTTGGCCCGAAACTTTGCCGAAATTCCGGGTCGATCTTTCGCCCAAATTTCCGCACATTTTTAAAACGGGACCCTATTCGCGAGCCTGGTTACAAGTCCAAACCGTAGCTTTGCATATATTAAAACCCCACTTTTCCAGGCTTGGGTCCGGTCCGGCATTGCATTTAGGAGAATTAAATAAAAGTGAGAACATAATAATCATAATAATCATGCTGAGTTCCGTCTCCAAAAACATTTCTCCTTTTTTTTAATCAAAAATCTAAAAACATTTCTCCATTTTTATCAAAAATCCAAAAATAAATCTCATCCTGCGCCTTCTCAGGTTGATCGCACGCCCTTGGCCTGGCTCCCTATTGTCTTAGGTCTTCAGTAAAATCACCCCGGAGTTTTGTCCGTTCCTCTACTACTTCTTTCGAGTCCGAAATCCGTCTATCTTCCATGGAGAATACAGATCAAGCAGTAGTCATACAACCGGATCTGCGGACGGTCCTAGCTCAGCTCGTGGCCAAGATTGACAACCTCCAAGCTGAGGTCCGAGAAATGCAACGAAACCAAGTCCCTATTCCTCAAGAGCCCGAGGCCCTATTCCCTCGTGCTATGGGTCCACTCGAGCCCATCTGGGTTCCAGAAGAATATCAGCACGCTCCTCGTGCCCCTCCTGCTAATGGGCCGCCGCCTGCCCAGCTTTCAATGACAAACATTGCCCAACCTATGGCTAACTTGCCTGTGGTTGCTGATCCAAAGGAGGAGGAGTTGAACAAAGTCAAAGAGGATCTCAAGATGCTCACCAAGAAGTTTGACCAAGTCAGGATCTCTGGAAATTACATGGACTACACCCATATGTCTCCTTATCCTAAAGTAAGGTTACCCGAGAAGTTCAAAATGCCAAATATCGAGAAGTTTGGAGGGAGTGGTCCCCCGATTGTTCATCTTCGCAGTTATCATCATTCCATGACTCTACTAGGGGCTTCCGAAGAGGTGATGGCCCAATTATTTCAGCAAACTTTGAGAGACAGTGCTCTCCGATGGTTTTTATCTCTTAAGGAATCCAGAATCCGTAGCTGGGAGGATGTAGCCCGAGAATTCATGTCACAGTACAAATACAACGAAGAGCTTGAGATTACCCGTCGTGATTTAGAGTTGCTCAAACAGAACTCTGGAGAATCCGTCAGTAACTTTATAGCCCGATGGAGGGAAAAAGCGGCTACCATGACTAATCGGTCGTCTGAAGAAGAACAAGTCAGCATAGTGAAGAAGAATTTCTTGTCCCATGTCCGAGCAACCATGGGAGGACATTACTACCCCCATTTTCGAGCTCTCAGAGAAGCAGGAGTAAAAATCGAAGAAGGTCTTACCAAAACAGAATTTGAACCAAAGAAGGTGTCCTGACACTTCACCCCCAGAAAATATGACAAACCTGTTAGTGCCGGGGTCCTAACCATCAACAGTATCTCTCAACCAACCACATCATGGGCACCGTAAAGTCGCCCTTCTCCCATCCGAAGGGAATACACTGAGCTCTATGCTCCCCTCTCTAAAGTTTACCAAGCCCTGTTAAGCCGAAACCTTATAAAACCACTGGATCCACGTCCATTACCCAATCCACTTCCCAGAAATTTCAAGACCGATGCTCATTGCGCCTTTCACCAAACAACTGGCCATACCACTGACCAATGCTTCCACCTTCGAAACATAATCCAAGATCTCATTGACCGGGGTACCATCGCCCCACCAGCCAATCCTAAACCAAACACTACTCATAGCCGACTCCCAAATCACACCAATGCCATCTTCTTGGAAGAAAACCCAGATTTCGATCCATCAACTCAAATCACAACCTTATACCCTCCTAAACCCCTTCAATTTTGCCCATATTTCCTCCTACGCCCTACTAGCCCCGCTGATGAGGTGCTGTCACTCCTTACCAGAGCGTGTATCACTGTCCGGACCTGTTCTGAAAGTGGAGGTATGGAATTGTCAGAGGTGTTAAACCAACTCCTAGAGTTCGGGCTGAAATTGCCCTCACAGATGATTATCGACTGCCAGAGGTTCAGTAAGTTGTTTTTGGAAGCACGAAAATGGGCCAGAGAATCAGATAGGTGTATGGTACCAACCGACGAAATCTGCTTAGATGATGTTATCCGGATCATGACGGAAGCATTCAGGCAAACCAACAACATTTGCAGTATCACCGAGTTACTTGACACTTTGAGGCTGCAAGGGCACCTGGTCCCTTCATCCTTACACATCCCCACAGAATGGGAAGACCTATATGAAGAAGCCGTTGAGGTTATAGAATGCATTGACTTCACAAGGGAAAATAGAATTGTTGCCACCGAATGGGGGGAAGAATTAGAAGTTTCAAATGAAGAACAAGCTTCAGGAGGAAATGGACCGATAGCTAACTTATATGGGATGATATCATTTGAGGAACTCCTCAGAGAAATAGACAAGGTGGCAGAACAACCTGAGATTGATGAGGAAACAGGATTTAAGTTTTTCCCTTCTTCAGTAAATCACATGACCAGATCTGGGAGACATTACCAGATTCCGAGCTCGCTACCCGTAAATGACAAGGGTAAGGGCGTTGAAAACCTTCCTATGACAGAAATGACCCTCGAGGAGAGCAAGATCCTCGATCAACTGAAGAAAACTCAAGCTAACATCAATCTATGGGGGCTTTTCATGTCTTCCCAGCTGCACAGAAACGCTTTAATCAAATTACTCACTGGACCTGTAGTTCCTCCCTCTACCACACCAGAAGAAGCGGTGAACCTGGTCGGATCCTTGACCTCTACCCGAATGCTGTCCTTTTCTGAAGAAGAAACCCCCAAAATTGGGCCAAATCACAATCATGCACTCAACATCTCCGTCGAAATTATGGGGAGGGTTGTACCACTTTCTCTCATCGACAACGAATCCGCTTTGAATGTCAGCCCACTGAGAACCTTCAAATGTTTAGGCCTAAAAGAAAGTGACCTTGCTCTAACATCCGCTGCCGTGCGTGCCTACGATAATACCCGTCGTGAGGTGATGGGATCCATAAAACTTGTAATAGGGGTTGGACCTATAAACCTTGTCGTCGAATTCCAAGTCATCGATATCCCGACCTGTTTTAACCTGTTGCTTGGACGACCCTGGCTCCACAGCATAAAGGGTGTCTCTTCCTCATTCCATCAGAAACTGAAATTCTTCGCCGATGGGTGAGTCATCACCATCTTGGGCGACGACGGTAATGCCGAGGGTGTAAGCACCGGCAGTCCAATCCTTGAGATACAACATGGGTCAAATAATATGCTCCTATCAGGTTTCCAAGTTGAAACATTCCTACTCCCGACAGGGGACGGTTTCAAAGAAAGGGTTTGTCCAGAATATGACCCTCATGGCAATGTCAATGTGATTTAGATGTTCAGAAATATGCACTTCATGCTCGGATTGGGGCTGGGACAAAGGCACCAGGGGATACTTGAGCCCATCGAACTGAAGAAAGCTTTACCTCCTTGCGGCTTGGGATATCAACCATCAGAACCAGAGCTTAGAATGGTCCTCCAGACTCGATCAAAGAGAGGTTTAGACTTCGTTCGAACTATCTCGGGAGATTCTTTAAATGGATGATTCATCAAAGAGGGCGAGGATTTCCCCTTTTGCGGTTTTCCAGAACCATGGTATGACCACGCAGACAAGAAGATACAGCCTGGAATGGAGATCTTTTTCCAAGACAGCTACCCATGGGCCAAAAGTTACCGATACCCGGCGCAACCGCTTATCAAAGACACTAAAGAGACTGAGGAAAGTGACTCCGAAGATTCCTTCAACCTGCAGACACTGGGGCTGACACTCTGCATGGTTCATTCAGGCACTACATCAAGGGACCCATCCCGTCTGATTAAAGCTGCTAACACACCTCTCCTCAACTGGCATGCTGCGCCAGTTCTACCTCTTGAAATATCCCCTAACCCCAATGTTCACCCTATTTCTTCTACTGTTGTCTATCCTTGCTCAAATGTAATCGAGACCTCTTTTGATGAGGTTCTCAATGCTGTTTTTCCTATCAATGAAATAAACAAAGATTTTGAGTATCTTGCTGTGCCTTACATTAATTGTGTAGATCCCAATCTAACTTTTGATGATGATGATTTTGCAAATGAACAATTCTTAACTGATCTAAATAAGGTTAATAATAAACAACATAACCGCGTTCAAGTTAATGAAGAAGAGACTGTCGTTATTAATCTCGGTTCTAGTAGCCAACTGCGCGAGATTAGGATAGGGGCCACCCTTGATGAGCATGAGCGCGCACAACTCGAAGAATTACTAAAGGAGTTCGTGGATGTCTTCGCATTGTCCTATAATGATATGCCCGGCATCGACCCCGAAATAGCTCAGCACGAGATTCCCACTCTCCTGGATTACAAGCCAGTTAAATAAAAATTAAGAAAACTCTGCACCGAATGGTCGCTTAAGGTCAAAAAAGAGGTGATCAAACAGTTGAACATGGGTTTCATTCGAGTAATTGAATATCCCACGTGGCTAGACAACATTGTACATGTACCAAAATTAGGAGGAAAGGTTCGAATGTGTGTAGATTACCGAGATTTAAACAAAGCCTCTCCGAAGTATGATTATCCGCTACCCAACATCGACATGATCGTGGACAACACAACCAGTCATGCTCTCAAGTCATTTGTCGACGAATTTACTGGATACAACCAAATCAAGATGCACCCCGACCACCAAGAGAGAAAAGCATTCATCATCCCATGGGGAACCTTTTGCTACACCATTATGCCATTCGATCTCAAGAATGTTGGGGGTACCTACCAAAGGGCTGCCACAACCATCCTACACGTTCTGATCCACAAGGAGGTCGAGGTTTATATGGATGATATGATTATCAAGTCCAAAACTAGAGAATGTCATGTTCCCGCTCTCCGGAAGTTCTTCGAACGACTGCGACAGTATCAGATGCGACTCAATCCACAGAAATGCATCTTCGATGTTATGAAGGGAAAAGTCTTAGGATTCATGGTCAGTGAGAAGGGGATAGAAGCAGATCCCTCCAAACTAAAGGCCATACTTGAGATGCCACCTCCCCGAACAGAGAAGGAAGTCCGAGGTTTTCTGGGGAAATTACAATATATCAGTCGGTTCATCAGCCAGCTAACCTCCATCTGTGAACCAATCTTTAACCTCCTCTGAAAGGATTCAACCAAGGTTTGGAACGAGGCCTGCCAAGAAGCTTTTAATCGAATCAAACAATACCTAACCCAACCTCCAGTTCTCATGCCACCACAGCCTAGTCTCCCCTTGCTCTTATACCTAACCATAATCGACACTGCAACCGGGGCTTTGCTAGCCCAGTACCTTGAGGACTCCCACAAAGAAAGAACCATCTATTACGCCAGTCACAAGTTGGCCGGGTACGAGGTCGACTACAATGCTTTGGAAAAAGCATGTGTCGCACTTGTCTGGGTCACCCAAAAGTTGCGACATTACATGCTCGCCTTTCCCATTAAACTTGTATCCCGAATGGATCCCATCAAATAACTGCTGGAGAAAATTGCCTTATCCAGCCGAATGGCCCAATGGTTGATGCTCCTAACCGAGTTCGATATCGTGTACGTCACACAGAAAGCCGTTAAAGGAAGAGCCATCTCTGACTACCTCGCTGACTACCCTATAGAAGAAACAGATGCCTGGATCTATGAATTCCCAGATGAAAACATCCTCTGCACCACTCAAGACCGCCTTCAATGGAAAATGTTCTTCGATGGTGATGCCAACAAAAAAAGATATGGCATTGGAATACTTCTGGTTGCCCCAGATGACTCCCACACTCCTATCGCCATTAAATTGGATTTCCCTTGCACCAACAACATGACAGAATACGAGGCATGCACAGTAGGCCTCTAGGTCGCTCTCGAGAAAGGTATTTAATACCTTGATGTATACGGGGATTCTGCCCTTATCATCGGTCAAGTGCTCAGAAAGTGGAAAGTCAAGGACGAAAAGCTCCAACCCTTTCACGCCCAATTAGAAGAGTTGGCCTCCCAATTCTGAGATATCACTTTCCATTACCTACCTCGAGCAAAGAACAACCTAGACGATGCTCTCGTTACTTTGGCTTCCATGATCGACATGCCCGAGGGAATAACAATGACCCCCTTCCTAGTTCAAAAGCAAGACAAACCTACCCATTGTTACCATATTGATCTTGTCTCCACAGAAGATCCCGAACTAGCCGATTGCTGGTACTATGATATCTGGTGCCTCCTCAAACATGGTAGGTACCCCGAGGGTTCCAACAAGAATGACCGAGCTACCCTCCGAAGGCTGGACGCTCAGTACATCATCTGTCATAAAGCACTACTCAAGAGGAATTTCGATGGAACTCATTTGCACTGTATCGCAGGGGCTGGCATTGAAAAAATAATGCAGAAAATCCACAACGGGGAATGCGGACCTCACATGAACGATCACATACTTGCCAAAAAGATCATCCGACAAGGCTACTACTGGACCACCATGGCCCAGGATTGCACCGCCTATGTTCGGAGGTGCCCTAAATGCCAACAGTTCTCCAATCTCCAATATTTACCTCCGCGAGAATTATACAACATGACTTCTCCCTGGCCGTTCTCCACCTGGGGTATCGACATCATAGGGAAAGTTACACCAAAAGCATCAAACGAGCATGAGTTCATCCTGGTTGCCATCGATTACTTCACCAAATGGGTCGAAGATGAGTCATACGCAGTATTAAATGCTAAGAAGGTAGCCAAATTCATCAAGAAGAATATCATCTGCCGATATGGGGTCCCGCACGAGCTAGTGTCGGATAATGGTTTGCACTTTGAGGCAGAAGTCACAGAAATAGTCAACGAATACGGGTTTCAGAAACACAAATCTTCTCCCTACCGACCTCAGACCAATGGTGTAGTTGAGGCTGCAAACAAAAACCTCAAAGCCACCATCAGCAAGATGACCGAAAGTTATAGGGATTGGGCCGACCGGATCCCCTATGCCCTCTAGGGCTATCGAACCTCAATCCGAACCTCCACTGGGGTTACCCCTTACTCCTTGGTCTACGGTATGGAAGCAGTCCTACATGTGGAGCTGGAAATACCCTCGTTACGTGTTATGCTCGAAGGCAAGGCTAGTGAAGAAGACTGGTGCCAATGACGTCTTGATGAGATGACCCTCCTAGATGAATGGAGATTAAAAGCTCTTTACCACATACAAGGGTACCATCGTCGAATAGCGCGATCATTCAATAAGAGAGTCAAGGAACGCGGTGTCCGAGAGGGGGATTTAGCCCTCAAAGATATAATCGAACTCATCTGGGACCCCAGAGGAAAGTTCAAACCCAATTGGAGCGGCCCTTACATTGTGAAGAAAATCTTATCCGGCAGTGCCGCCATGCTCACTGACCTAGATGGGGAAGAGATGGCTCGTCCAGTCAATCTGGACCATCTCAAGAAATTCTACCCCTAGTCCAAAATCTCGGCGCGCTACGACTCTTCTCACCCCCCTTCTATTCTAAAAAAAAAAAAAAAAACTCTCCATTTCCCTCTACCCAGAACTACGTGGGCCCGATCCTCTGCAAAAAACTATTTTCAAACAGATAAGAACTTTTTCAAAAACCCCAGAGGTACGTAGGCAGCTCATACTCCTCACATGAGCACGACCCCTTCTTTCTCACAAAAATATACTCTTTTTTTATCTCCGAGAACGACAGTTCATTCTAAACATCTGCTTGAACAAAAGGATTATGTATGCCTTAGCGATTGGTATAGATAATTCAAAATGCAAAACTCATCAAAAGTCACAGTTGGATGATCAGAAACTTATTTATTTCATTAATAAAAAATTACAGTACGGATTGCATAAGAAAAAGGAGCGGATAACTTCCTTCCCCCTACTACCATAAAAACCAGATAAAATCCCCCAAATCTGTTACATAAATAAACTCCCCAGGAGTCCTACCCACAGCTACTCGAAGAGCCTGCACCCTCATCATCCACGTCCTGAGGACCCCAATTTTCACCCGCCTGAATGGAGTGCCACGAACACTCCATGGACCGATGAGCCTTAACCATTTTTGAAAAGACCACAACACCCCCTTCCATGGAGTCAGATAAAACAAACCACCTCCGACCGGTCTCTACTGCCAACATCTTGCTGACTACTTCCCTCCACAACCACTTCATATAATCTTTGGGGACGTGGCAAACCTTCCCAACAGACTGAGAGGGACGGGTTTACGGACGCCGATTTTCCCACAGAGATCCTAGCAACAGATGCAAGTGCTTAGTCAAATCTTCTACTGGAAAGAAATTTGAGGTCCGAGGGGGCACGACCTGCGCCCAGCCAAATTGGCGCAAAAGCCGCCAAGGGAAATAAAAAGAGGTATGCCTAAGACCTACCAGCCGCACATATGAATATTCTCCTAGCTCCAGAACAGGCTGCAACTATCCCCACCAAGGCACGGACCAATACAGCCCACGAGCCCCGTACTCCACAAACCAATTCTCCCAGTTTTCAACATACATGCCCATGCGGATGGAGTAGCGCGAAAAGAAGTTGGGTACAACCGACAAAGGATATTCTGGAGGAGTCGACAAGCAGAATCTTTCAGACAACCACATGAACAACATCACAGGGCTACCCCTTAAAAAGTCAGAACGACCTTCTATCCAGGCATCAAGGCCATTCAAAGTCTCCGCTAATACGGTATGACATCCATGAGGTAATGGCTGCAAGTTGTCGGTCCACTCGCACCTCCCCAGTCACCAACATCAATTTTAAAATCAGGCCCAGAACAATGGCTCCAGCATAGCCAGCATCACTTACTTCCCGCGAACACACGGACTGAAACACCGTCGGGAGAGAGATCATCCCTCTAGCAACCAGTGACCAGGCCGCCGAAGGCGAGATATGAAGAAGCCCGGCCAACAAATCCCTAGGAGAATGGGAAAATTCGGGTAAAGCCGCGGTAACACTAGGATTCACGCCCAGTATGGCAGAAAACTCCTCGTAGGTAGGACAAACTTCTTCCAACCCAAAGCGGAATACATGGTCTTCGGGGTACCAAAATTGTACTGCCACCATCAGCATATTCCACTCAAAAGGTCGATTACGCCACAAGGAGACTCGACGCATATTGAAGGCATCATAGTCGACATTATAAGAGCACATAGCTTCCAAGGCTTCGAGGTAATTGGAAAAATAGATGCTACCAGGGAGAGACATCTTGCAAGACTAAAAGATGATGGGTGGGTATGAAGAATGTAAAAGGTGTGAGGAAAACACTCCACCCTTCCCCCTTTTTATACTAAAAAATCCTCACAAGGGACATAATTCGTGCAGAAATCGGAAGGAACCCTACCCCACAAGGTACTAAAGGCTAAAGAGGGTACCAATAAAATCTTTCAATTGATGGGACTGGACTGAACTGCCGATAGGCAGGCGAGGGTGCTTGCCGATCGGCAACCCCTCCATTTTTTGGAAATCTCCCTTTTTCCTCTCTTGTCAAAATCAGAAAAATAAAAAAATCGATATTCTCAACAGAATTTCAAAATCCCTTTTCCTCCTTATATAATTCCCTCCATTCCTTCTTTCAGAAAACTCCATAAAATTAAATTGATGTTCTCAAAAGAATTTCAAGAATCCTGCTTTCTCCTTACAGGATTTTCCCTTTTAATAAAACTACTTTCCTTCGAAAAATTCCAAAAATATTCATTTTCAGCAACAAAGTTAAAAAGCACATGTATATGCATTCATTCATCATTAAAATAAAAGATAGCCAAAAAACTACATTGCATTGCATATATATGTTTTCTGTGTTACATCATTTTGCAGGAAATAAAGAAAAGCCAAAAACAACGGGACTCAGCCCGAACCCACATTTCACTCCCTCTCTCTCTCTCTCAAGAATTTCCATCCCGGCGACGCGCTCTCTTTCCCCTACGACGAGACGACGCGCCCCCACTACCCGAGCCAGAGTCTCCCCCGAACGAGGCTGACGGTACCAAGCAAGAAGGAACAGGGACAGCCTCCCGAATGTGGGCAGTCGCCGATGATATCCAGTCTTTAATGTCCCTGAGCCAAGTGGTCGACACCCGGATTTGATGCAAAGAAAAGGCAGAATCAGTATCAAGCAAAAGAAATCAGAAAAGAGGAAAAGGACTGAAAGGTTTGCCGCAGGATGAAGGACGTCCTCTGTCAAGCCCAGCTCCTCCGGATCCATCGCAAGAGGACGGTGTAGCATCGGTACTGTCTCCTCCCCTTCCCGAGGCAACCCAAAAGTCCGTGCCACTGCCGAATGGCACCTCTCAGTCTATGCCGACCGGCACCCCCCTTAAAATGTCGTACAAAAATTCCCAGAAAATACCAGGAAGCCTCGAAAAATCCCTGAAAAATTCCTAAAAATCCCAGGAGGGATTTAGAACGTTTTCATCAAGAAAATTTCGCACTCCTTCAGGTGACACACTGTTTTCCCCAACGGAGCCCTCAAAATTCAAGTGATTGACCTCTCGAGCAAGGCGCCTGAACCACCTAACCACCTCCTCATCAGACTTTACAAAAGACCTCCCCGACTATCGGCTACTCGGTGCGATACATTATCACATGGTACTTTTTCCCAGCAGAAATCAGAAGAACCACTCACCCCGAGCGGTCTCTTCCAAGGGGCAATCCAAATGTTCCCCAGCTCCTTCATCGTGCCCCAATGGAATCTCAAATCCAATTCTTATCCCCCAAATGGAACCCCTCTTCCCCAGCGGAATCCTCAAAAACTAAGTGAAAACTCCTCCCGGCAAAGCTCCGAAAAATCCCTAAGGATCACCTGATCACTTCCCCAGCGGAATTCTCTTACAACACCCAAAATAGGTTATTCTCCCCTGCGAGGTCTCCTAAAAGGCTTCCCCCAGCTATCAACTCCTCAGCTCAAATCGGAATCACAAAGCTCTTTTTTCCAACAGAATCAAAATACAATCTTTATCTACTCTTGGGTCAGCATTGTCCACGGTCTTGAATCGTCACCATAGTTAGGTCAGAATTGACCTCGGTCCTCGGTCGTCACCACTCTTGGGTCAGAATTGGCCTCGGTCTTGGATCGTCACCTTAGTTAGGTCAGAATTAACCTCGGTCCTCGGTCGTCACCACTCTTGGGTCAGAATTGGCCCCAGTCTTGGATCGTCACCTTAGTTAGGTCAGAATTGACCTCGGTCCTCGGTCGTCACCACTCTTGGGTCAGAATTGGCCCTGGTCTTAGATCGTCACCTTAGTTAGGTCAGAATTGACCTCGGTCCTCGGTCGTCACCACTCTTAGGTCAGAATTGGCCCCGGTCTTGGATCGTCACCTTAGTTAGGTCAGAATTGACCTCGGTCCTCGATCGTCACCACTCTTGGGTCAGAATTGGCCCCGGTCTTGGATCGTCACCTTAGTTAGGTCAGAATTGACCTCGGTCCTCGATTGTCACCACTCTTGGGCCAGAATTGGCCTCGATCTTGGATCGTCACCTTAGTTAGGTCAGAATTGACCTCGGTCCTCGATCATCACCACTCTTGGGTCAGAATTGGCCATGATCTTGGATCGTCACCTTAGTTAGGTCAGAATTGACCTCGGTCCTCGATCGTCACCACTCTTGGGTCAGAGTTGACCCCGATCTTGGATCATCACCTTAGTTAGGTCAGAATTGACCTCGGTCCTCGGTCGTCACCACTCTTAGGTCAGAACAGACCTCGACTCTCTGAATTGGTCACCCTCATTTCCTTAGGTCCTCGGAGCAGACCTCAACCCTCTGAATCGATCACCCTCGCTTCCTTAAGCTCGCAGATTCGGCCTTGATCCGCAGAATTGATCATCCCCAGCATACTTCCTAGGTCCTCAGAATTGACCTCGACCCTCTGAATCGGTCATACTCCCTCAAAAGGCATCATGCGGTGTCTAATCGACGGCTATTATTTGTTCCAAACTCACCCGATGAGGGGATATGTAGACACCCCATTTTATTACCCCTTAACTCTCCTTAGGTCCCTAGAACCTCCCTTCATCACTATAAACCCATGTCACGTCCTGAGTACTGACCTGGAGGCCATCGGGCACCCCCCGACTCAGTTTGACCCAAAAGTCAAACTCCTCGTCTCGATCGAGACTCAATGAATCTTTGAAGGGCACTGAATACCCTTTCCAATGATCCGCCCCGTCCACGATTCCGACTTACCATGCGGACGAACGCGCCATTTGTGTCCGAAACCAGACCCAGAGGCCACTGGGCAATCCTGGGCTCTGTTTGACCTAAGTCAACCCTTCAGATCGATCGGGGCTGAATGAATCTTCGAAGGGCACTGAATACCCTTTCCAACGGTCCATCCCATGCGCAATTCCGACTTTCCATGCAGACGAACGATCAGTTTGACTCCGGAAAGCCACCGAGCGCTTCCCAGGCCCGGTTGACCAAAGTCAACTCTCCAAACCAGATCAAACTCTTTGGAATGTTGAAGTACATCTCCTAACCTTTCCAACAGTATGCCCCGTGCACGATTCGAACTTACCATGCGGACGAACACGCCGTTTGCGTCCGCGCAATTCTCTGTCCAATGGACCGACAAACGCTTCCGAGCCACATTTGACCCAAAGTCAACTCCCGAACTCGGGAGAGGTCCAAAGGACTTTCGAAGGTCTACGAAATACCTTTCCAACGGTGTGCCCCGTACGCGATTCTGACTAACGGTTTGCCCTCGGTGACCAATTTTCCGAAAAAGCCTGAGGCGCACTGTCAAATGGCAGGTCCCAGATCTTGCCTATCGGCACCTGCCGATAGGCAGTGCCATGATAGGGCCGATTGGCAGTCCCCTGGGCTTATAAAAGGAGGCCTTGGACTCATTTGCAAGGGAGCCCAGATCTGATAGAAATCTCTCTAAACGAATCCCAGAAACCTCTCTCGAAGGCAGCGTGATTTCAACTTCCAAATCCCTCTTTTACCTTCACTTTTCATCATCATTTTCATCAAACTTGGTGAATTAACCACTCTCCATCATCATCCAAGCTCAAGGGCTGCTCTCCAACATTCAAGATAAAGCTCAAGATCTTCAAGAAGGTCCAACTTTCTCAAGCTCTCTCTTAAATTCTCTTGAATTCCCAATAACTTGTTTTCTTACTTAGGACTTTTATTATCTCATCTCACACATCCTAATATCCTTTTTATTTAGTATTATTGCACATCTTTTATCTTCATAAAACCCAAAAAACAAGAAAGAGGGTTTACTCATAAATTCCAAATAAGGGATTCTCACACTTTTTCCACACTTTTCTCACAACTAAAACACTTTTTCTACACACACACACACACATACAAATAAGAGATCCCACATGTGGATTTATGGGATAAACCCCACCCCCTTTCTTTGTATGCGAACTACGTGGACTTTGATGCCTTTATAGGCTACGTAGGCGTCTCGGGGTAAAACTCGAGACTCGAGTCCTTTCTCTCACTTTTTCTCTCATTTTCTATTTTCTAAATCCATTTTTCTTATATTATGTATACGCTTATTCTTAGTGACACATTACTCCATATGCGTTATTGTTCCCTTATAACGATCAACGTAGGAGTAATCGCGTAAATCTTATTTTTCTAATATTACTTTTATATCTTCCTACGGATGACCCGCTTTATCTTTTCCATGATACAAGTTGAGGATTCCTATCTCCATTCTATATATATACACACGCACACATATCACGGGGGGGGGGGGGGGGGGGAAACATAAAGGAAAATAGCAAATATCCATGAGAGACCGAAAGGGCGGAATGGGTGCCTAACACCTTCCCATTTCGTAACTAAGCCTCCGAACCCTTCTCGAATCATCTTGGTTTCGCATGCACCAGTATGTCTTTGGAAGCCATCCTTCGGGGTGGCTTCCTCTGTTTCTTTTGTCTGTTTTGAGTAAAATAGACTGGCGACTCTGAATCTCTCTACATTTTTCACACCTCACAAAATCGACGTCGGTCGGAGCTCTCTCCCGAGAGGGGACGCGCGGGACCCGAAGGATTCCTCCTCCCTCCGCGGCGGGGATCGGCGGGGATGGCCATAGTATTATTATTGAATTTTGTTTTGGGTAAAACGGGTTTTAAATTAACAAGTTGATAAATGTACGAAAAATAGTGGAAATATTGCCAATTTTTTTTGGGTAATATTATTTATAATTAATTTTTTTTACTGATCCAAAAATTTGGCACAGCTTAAAACCGTGCCAAAACTGTACCAAATTTTGGCACGATTTTGACTGTTCCAAAAGTGTTCCAAAATATACAAAATCTAGCACACTTATAAACTGTGCTAAAAGTGTGCCGGGTATATCAAATTCTGACATGGTTTAAAAGTGAGTCAACAGTGTTCCTTTTTGGTTGAATCTGGTACACTTTTAAACCGTGCCAGAAATAAAAGGCTAGTTTGGAACACTTGATTCTGGCACAGTTCAAAACCGTGCTAGATTTGATCTAGCATTGTTTTAAACCATGCCAGATTGCTATTTTTGGTGTAGTGTATCAACCTTGACAAAGCAGGTATTCCATCCATTAAAGTAAGTTCTTGAGTTCTTAGTATTTTCATCATCTTTTTATTATTATCCTTTGTAATGGCATTAGTTATAAAATTCCATGTTTTATTTAAGTATTCTATTTGAGAAGGCAGATATCTCTAGGTAAATGAAATATTTTAAAAAATTTCAAATTTTATCTTTAGCAACCACAAACTTATCTTTTGAAAACCAATTTGATTTACCAATTTTATCTTATTAACCCTACAACACGCATTTACGTGATTAAGAAGATAAGTAAATAAATCAAACACAAGACACGCCGATGTACGAGGAAATCACTAAGGGAAAAAATCTCGGATGACCAGGCCAGGAAATCATTATGATACGGAAAATTACAAAGAGAGAATTCAGTCTTACTTAACGAATCGATCACCCACAAGCCTTGACTCCTATTGTTATCTTCTACTGCTCCTCCATAGTGCCACATAGGAGTCCACCCACACAAGTGTCCACAGTACACGAGTTCATGTGCACCTCTGTATCCATAGGTGCAACCTAGCAACATCTACGAATCCAAACATAGAATCCGTCGCTTTTTATTTATAATCATCACGTATGGAATCCAACATATGAAAACAATTGTTCATAGTGATGTAATGATTTCTGGTTCCAAAATCAAGATCACGGAACTTTGGAATTATCAGATTTGATCTTAAAAACTAAGGATGATGGGAAATTTTTGGGAACTTTTGTAAACTAGATGCAGAAACATTTTTCGCAAAAGTTCATGTGTTTTCTGAGTGAAAGAAGTCCTTAAATATGAAAACATAAATTTCGAGGCGATAGGTCATTCGAACGACAAACTAGTCTCGTTCGAACGAGAAACATATCTCGTTTGAATGAATCTTAGATTCGTTTGAATGACTGGTAAACTGATTTTCATTTTAAAAACATCCTCGAATTTTCTAAAACAAAATTAACTCAAAAAATATTTTAAAATTACATTTTTAAAAATGTTTTTCAAATTCCCAACATTATTTAATTTTGAAATGCATCCTTAATTAAGATCCTAAATCTCACAATCCATTAAGCAATCATACCTGTGTGATCTAGGCTATACTAAGTGTGAAGAAATATGATGGCACTAAGCACAAAACGAATATCATTTTCAAAGCTTTGCCACAAATTCTTCAACACTAAACGTCATCGGCTTTATGGGATCACAACTCAAAGACTATCCTATGACTCGAACAATTTTGTCCGAAATTAAGCCAATTACAAACAAATTGACTCAAATGGAAATTTTCCCTTATAAATCTTCCCCTTTGGATATTCGAGACAAAACCAAAAATAGTGAAATGCTAAGCCGGGCCATCAAGCCAAAAATCTATGACCATCCCATAAACCCCAAAAAATGCGAAGACAGGACACGACATGACAAATATTGATAAAATCCAGTGAATCAACTATGTGTGAATGTGATGTAGCAAATATGTCTGAATATATGAAAATCACTACACACATGAAACAAACAAATATACCACAAGTGAAGCATGAAGGTACATAAAGATATATAAAAGCAAAAATGAGTAATACTCTAGTAAAACTCCCCCTACATCACATATCTCTCCCCTTTTTTGCCTGGAATAGACAAATTATTGGATATATAAACCATAAACATCATATTTAGTAAGAATATAATGAATCAATATAAGCATGACTAGATAATTATAATCTCAATATCAACAAACAATATAAACAAATAATAATGGATAAAAGCTAGCAGTAAGCAAATATATGAAGCAAATAATAAATAGAAATGTGAAACAAGTACATCAACAGAATTCATATGCACCAACATAATTAAATAACTGCATAAAGTGGATATCCATACATCTCTATATCAAATAAATACAATCAGCTTAAAATGTCCAAAAAGTGATAAACCAATAGTGTCATAAAGTACATCATCTCTGAATACACAACAAATAAGTACATCATGAACATAATGTGTCTAAGAATACAATGTAAACAAAATGAATCTCAATAATCTCCTCCCGAGTCTTCCTCATCATTAAGAGCTATGCCATCATCTCTCCGTCATCTAGACGTCCCTGCTTTATGACTCTACTCTCTGCATCGCCTCTCATCAAGAAGTGCTGAAAGTTGGGACTGTTGGATGGCTCTTTGCTATGCCTCAGCCTCAAATCGCTCCATCATAGACTCAGTCAATCGACGATGCTCAACTAGATCTGATTGCATAAGAATCCTCTCCTGCTCAAACCTATGCTCTGCAGCGTCCCAACAGTCTCTAGACTCAGTTGAAGGAGGCTCAGTGTGAGCGGGACCAAAAGGCTGTGATGAGAAACCAACTCCAAAAGATGTTCTGGAAGAAGATGGAAAATGACGAGCTGCTTCACTGAGGTGACTCTCTGATCTATGAACAATATCTCCTCGATCATCAAAATCCCTAACTGCTCAAGGTACCTGAGCAGCCTCACAGATACGAGAGACTAAAACACCATATGGAAGAGCAGTACGAGTAGGAATAGGTCCGACTAGCTGAATAAATGACATTACGTGCAAAAGGATCGCAGGTAAATCAAAATTTTCTTTGAAAATCAATTTTTTCGGATATTTTGGGGGACACACACAACCAAACTAGGGGCAAAACTCACTCAACACCAAAAGACAAAACAAATGATGAAATTAGCAATTACAGGCCCCCCAAAAAATTTGATCCTAAAATCCAATGAATCATCTTTCGCACATGCTCATGAAACAAATAACCTGATAATAATGGGAGAAGTATGTAGAAATTTGACATTTGATTTTAAAATTAAAACTCAGGAAACCCTACCAAAACTCTAAATAAACATGAAATAATTTAAATTGCTGTAAGGAAGGATGATTCAATAAAGGAGATCGAAATCACCAACAAAATGAATCTTTAGCCTTGGAATGGTCGACAATGTCTGTCGGTAAGAACAGGAAAAGGACGAAGTCTCACAGAGGTAAATGGGTAAAACGAAGGCAAAGAGAAGGTAAATACCCTAAACGGGATTTCAAAAGTCATTCGAATGGAATCTACAGGTCGTTCGACCGACAAACGCATATCGTTAGAACCAAGCCTAGGGTAATTCTAACGATAGCTAGCTCTCGTTAAAATAAAGAACCCTTGCTTCTAACGACAACAAATAGTAGAGTCTCGTTCAAAGCTCATCTGAAGATAACTTCTAATAACCTACTAATGCCTCCTCACTATTTAAACATCACCCCTCAAAAGAAGCTCTTTAGAATCCACCTATTGAATGACATTACTATATCGTTCAAACAAGACTCTGATCTCGTTCAAATGAGACCATAAAACTTCAACTTCAACTCCTCTCCTCAAAACATTGGAAATCAACCCAGAACAGCAGAATCACTGAAACATCCACCTAACACACTAAAAAATATGTAAAAGACCAACTCAAAAAAATAAAAGAGTTACACTTTAATACGGTATCGATGTGCCTAAACATGAAATGGAATGAATGGATCTGAACTAACATAAATGAATAATAACCCAAACAACTAGGTACGTTCAAGAAGCTCTAATTAACTGCTAAATTTCATTAAACTACGGTTTAGCAACATGTGACAGTTATAACTTGAACTTAATGAATAAAACATACATCGTGCACACAAGGCTAGAATTTTGATTATTCTACCAAACAATAGCGTTATGACACGACTGTTCAATCTAGGACTCATTGTACAAACCCGTTGTTCTTAGACTAGACTCCCTAAAAAGATAAACATATATATTTATTATTTTCTAATGAAATTCTTTTTTGAAGTGCTCTTTTCTCTTTTAAGAGATATTCTATTGGCTTTTCCCCTCAAAATTTGTTATTTTTAATGCCTTATTTTTTTCTTGGACTCTTTTAAACGGTGGCTTTCACGAAAGTCAACCTGTATTTTGCGGCCCTTTTTCGTGTGCACTCATATTTTTTAATAATAAATAAATATCCTCACAGGCAACGATTATTACATGCACAACTCCCCCTAAGTCATATATGCACGTTGATGACAAGATTGAGAGTAGAATGTTTCACCAAACTCAAATTACATGAGAAGTTAGGCATTCAAACAAGCTCGTGCATGTGTGTGCGATTGCATATACATAGTCGAATTCAATTACACGTTACTTTCGAAACAACTCTATGAAACTCATGGTTAAGATCAACCTAAGTATCTCAAGTCATGACAAAATGACCTAGCCACATGCAAACTGAGAAGTGTAGGGGATTCAAGCCCACCATTATGCCATACCATAAGTGTATACTTAAAACACAAAAATCAAAAATTGTTTTGAGTTTTTTCAAAATATTTTTGACCCAAAAGAATATTATTTTTGTATTTTCAGGAAAAATATAAAACCAAAATCTTTTGTATTTTTGTCAAAATGGCTCAAAGAAAAAGAAATATAAAAATACAAACTATACAAGCCATTACCTTAGAAAAGATATATCTAGAACACACAACTGGAGTATGACAAACCGGTGAACACACTTAATCATAAGATCTAATATGGGGAGAGACGCATGCAATCAAATGAGAATCACCAAGTCTAATGCCTAAAGCCTCTAGATACTATTTCCTAACCCAAGTAGGTGCGTAACAACGAATAGGGGATTCGGGAATCGAAATGACTATATTCTTAGACTTTCTTGGAGCGTTCTTAAGATCGTAGCAATAACATCTAAGGTGACCCTTCCTACAACAATGAGCAAAAGTGTAAATACAACGAGGAGTGTTACCTAAAGGTTGACCTTTCGTAAAGTTCCTATCCAACTCTCTCATATGTATGGTCTTTGCTTTGGTAATGGGAGAAACATGATCATCAAAGCTAATTTCACACCTATCATATTTGATTTGGATGGTGCCTAACATCCGATCCAACTTTTTTTTACTTAACCTCCAAATCAAACTTAACTCTACTCGAATCTCTCAACTTCTTCTCAAGCTCTCATAGTTTAGACTCAGGTAAATGCCTTGACTCCTCAAACTTTAGAATCTCCTTAACCATGCACACCTTTGACCCATGACTTCTTTATCAATTCTTCAACATTAGAGTTTGAATTATACATTTTTTGAAACTGGAATTTTTTAGTACATTCATCCATAACGGTTTGAATGGAAAGGGAGATGGGATTATGGTAAGATCAATTCCTATTCAAATGTGTGATGTATGATCTTAGGATGTTTTTAAACCACTGCGAGTTCCCCAAGCCTCTATCAAGCCTTACACAAATCAAATCTTCATCCATTCTGTTTTTGAACCAGCTGAATTTCAAACCCACATCAGAAAGGACACATCCTGCAATTTTCTTTTTAAAATCTTAAACTAAGTGAAAGCTTACGTCATTTCCTCTTATATTTTGCTCTTTATTTAATACCACATTAAAGCCACTTATCACCAAGTAAGGGGATGAGGATTATGTGTTGGAAAGGAAATCCATTTGAGACTATATATCATTCCTCTCATACCTAGAGCATTTGGAATAAATAATCGAAATGAATACATCTTCTTTCAACAAAGAGTGATACAAATGCACAGTGAGAATTTGATTATCATCAAGCAATAAAGAAACATTGAAATCACATTTCCAATAAAACCAAATATCAAATATTATTGGAGAATTTGTTTAAATGACCCTCAATATTCCATTGTATCTTGAATTTTTCCATCTTTTCCTAATTGATTTTAGGTTCTAAATTAACTATACCTGGAAAATATTGAATTTTTAGAAGTTTGTTTCAATTCTTCTACAATTGGATTTATTACCCACTCCTCTTGCATTCCAGCATATGAAATTTATCATTTAGAAGGAAGAGGATAAGAGTTAGTGTTGATCTTAGAACTTGACCTTGTTTTCTTAAAAAAAAAGGATCTTAAGGGGATGTCTTCTTATTTCTCTGAATTGGAGGCAATACTACAAAAGGAAGAAAGGTTGCAATTTGGTTTGACACCGTAATATATATCTTTTTTGGCCTTTTCTCCAACTTCTTGAATTTTTTTCAACTTTCTACCAAGAAAGGAAGAAAATATAAAGAGTTATTCATACATAGGGACAAGAATCTATGATTTATTTTCTTAGTCCGAGAAGTAACCCTTATCATGATAAAAGTTTTTCTCAACATCTGGAAGATCAGTGCCCCTTGGCGAGAGGCTATATGTTTTTACAATCATTATTTCATCACTTGAAATATTATTGTGTTGAATCTTCTCACATTGATGGTCTATTTTTTATTCACAAGCTTTCGAACTTTCTTAATTCTTTGCTTGTTTTAGGAGGGTCCGGGGCTTAATAATTTGATCTTCAACTTCCATTTGATCTGTAATAAACTTTTCAATGACAACTGGGTCAATAATTGAGATTTGGTTCTTCTAATTTTGGGGTTTGGGGATCTATTTTATTTATTTTTGTTAGATTCTTGGGGCAATAAGATTTTCTTTGGGTCTCTATTGAGGGTCTATAAAAATTAAGTGATCTTTATCACGACCCTTCTTAAGGCAGTGACTACAGAATTTTGAATTTCTTCATAGGCTATGTTTTTCTAGAAACCACTTTCACCACGTCCTATCCAAATATAGTTGGGGTTATTATTTAGAAGGTTAAGTTCAACTTAAATTCTGACTAAACTTGGTCTCATAACAGAGACAGTTGAGGCATAAAGTTTCAATGGCTTGACTATGAGTTGAGCGATGGAGTACAATAATGTCTTGAAAAAAATAGATTGAGAGTTTTGGGAAGTTAATCTTGATCGGGGTTATAGGGATTTCCTCTTGAGGTTTAAAATCTGGAGTCCTTTTAACGGTCCTCATTGGATATTTTCCATGAACCACTAATCGCGCAACTATAAATAACCGTAATCTTTTTCATTGTTGAGCCTAATAAGAACATGTTTAGAATCTAGAAGAGCGATTGTATTAACATCTTTCACAGAAAAGGTGAGGAAGGTTTTTCTGTTGATTTCCATTATTTCCCTGTCATGAGAGAATTTACCAACAATGGTTAGTTTGAATGGTTTAGCTAGGGTTTGGATATCTTCTTCCATAAAGAAGTCTGCTAGTTCTTCTTTATAAGTGGATGGGGTCTTTTAGATTAAGTTCTATTGGTGATTAATATTCCACCACACTGGAGAATGACTTATTTCATGGACAAGGGACTGGAGGTTTGGGCTAATGCTTTGTATTATCGATGGGAATTGGCATGGCAGTCATAAAGAGACTTCATACTCTAATTCAAAAAATTCTATGAGGAGGAGGAAAGGACCAAAGTAGCTCTCATTGATGGCTTAATTGGGACTCTATAAACTTTTGGTATGGAAACTTAAAACTATATTGGAAGCTAAGAAACAATAGAGGTCTATTGGCTAAGTTTATGATGCAAAAATATAGGAGAAACTTATTTTTTGGGTTGCATGCTTCTCCAACTATGAAAAGACTTAGACAAAAAATTGAATTTCATCGATGGCAAATTAATTTGGTAAGCTACATCTCATGGGTATTTCACATTCAAATCAGTAGTGGAGGTGAGCAAATAGTCCAAGCCTTCACCTTTAAGATGGAAACACTTATGGAATAAACACTGCATGGCTAAAATCTCCTTATTCACATGGAAACTTTAAAACAATGTTGTTCCTCTTGACTCAGAGATTAAAAAACTGGGTATAAGGTTAGCCTCAACGTGTAGATGTTTTGGAATTAAATAAGAAACCATACCTCATACTTTTCTCAAAAGCTCCATTGCCAAAGAGGAATGGGATTTTTTGTTCAGAAACTGGGAGTGAAGTTGAACTATTCTTCTTCAAGAGTTATATGATAATATCACGATTCCCAGTAATGCCAAATGGACACTATAAAAATTTATTTATGATGACCTCCATCCCATCTCATCAATTGGGAATCATGGAAATCTAGGAACATTAACTTTTTAAAGAACATTTTAGTGTCAGCTTAAGAAATCATCCATTGTGTTATGAAAGGAATGTCCGATATTACTCTTCATTTGTTATTCTCTAATAAAGACAAAGGCGATTATTTGTTCAGTATTAACAAGTTTAAAATCAAAATCAATTCTAGTGATCATTTTTTTTAATATCCAAGTGGTCTAGACCCTCAGATGGTTGGATTAAATTAAACGTATATGGGCCATCCAATGATAATCCTGGTTTGAGTGGAAATGAGGGGTAAAGGCCAAAGCACAACAAACAAATAGGGAAACAAATAGTATGGCAAAATCAGCAATTGATGGTAATCACTCAAAGGTATTTCACGATTTTAGTACTCTTCCTGGTCTTATCAACCTTGACAAAACAGGTATTCCATCCATTAGAGTAAGCTCTTAAGTTCTTAGTATCTTCATAATATATTTTATTATTATCCTTTGTATTAGTATTAGTTATAAAATTCCAAGTTTTATTTAATTATTTTATCCGAGAAGGCCCCTAAACAGTTATCTCTAGGAAAGTGCAATATTTTTAAATTTTCAAAATTTTATCTTTAGCAACCACAAACTTATCTTGTGAAAATCAATTTAATTTACCAATTTTATCTTGTTAACCCTATAGCATGCATCTCTGTGACTAATAAGATAAAGTAAATAAATCAAACACAAGAGACACTGATGTACAAGGAAGCCACTAATGGAAAAAAATTCAGACGGCCAGGCCAGACAATGACTATGATACATAAAATTACAAAGAAAGAATTTAGTCTTAGGAAATAACTTGATCACCCACAAGCCTTGACACCTCTTGTTATCTTCTACTGCTCCTTCACAGTACCACACAGGAGTCCCCCCACACAAGTGTCCATAGTACATGAGTTCACGTGCACCTTTGTATCCATCGATACAACCTAGCAACGTCTAGGAATTCGAACACGGTATCCGCGGCTTTTTCTTTGTAATCATCACGTACGAAATGCAATGCACGAAAATAATTGTCCATAGTGATGGAACAATTAATGGTGCCAAAATCAAGATCATGGAACTTTGGAATTATAAGATTTGATCTTGAAAACTAAGGATGATGGAAAACCTTTGGGAACTTTAATAAACTAGACGCATAAACATTTTTTTGCAAAAGTTCATGTGTTTTCTTAGTGAAAGAAGTCCTTAAATATGAAAACACAAATTTTGAGGTGGCAGGTCATTCGAACGAAAAACTTGTCTCATTTGAACGAGAAATATATCTCGTTTGAACGAATCTTAGATTCGTTTGAATGACAGATAAACTAATTTTCATTTTAAAAACATCCTCGAATTTTCTAAAACAAAATTAACTTAAAAAATATTTTAAAATTACATTTCCAAAAGTAATTTTCAAATTCCCAACATAATTTAATTTTGAAACGCATCTTAATTAAGATCCTAAATCTCACAATCCATTAAGCATTCATAACTGTGTGATCTAGGCTATACCAAGTGTGGAGAAATATGAAGGAACTAAACACGAAACGTATATCACCTTCAAAGCTTTGCCACAAATTCGTCAACACTAAACGTCATAGTCTTTGTAGTTTCATAACTCAAAGACTATCCTATGACTCAAATAATTTTGTCCAAAATTAAGCCAAATAGAAACAAATTGATTCGATTGGAAATTTGATGTTATACTATCATTAGTGCTTGTAAGAGCCACCGAGGAAAGACTATATTCCTTATTATTTGTAATAAAATGCGTGTGGGTTCTGTCCCTCGTCACTAAAAAAAGTCTAATTAGATTTTAACCTCACTTTAGCCTAGATACATTAAATTGTCGAGTTCGTCTCTTTTGAGGTCAAAAGCTATGTACATGAGAGTAAATTTAAAGTGGAGTAAGATTTTTCTAACTATTAGAATTTTTAGTACTATTTATATGTATTAATTCCATTTTCTTGAAGGGATTTTAATCAAAGTTTTCATTTTCACATGTTGCAGACATTTTTCACTTGAACTCACTATTCAAAGGAAATGGCATAGCATTTTACTTGGACAGTGCAAGTCATGCATTTCTCTGTCTATTAATGGGTTGTATTCTATTGGGTTGCATTTCTCAGTATTTTTTTTTGTCCTATTTCTCAGTATTTTTTTCTTTAACATTATTTGTATTCCATTTTTTAAAACTAAACTCAAACCTTATATTGGGTTTATATCCATTAAAATGTTGACTAGTCCGTGGCCCTTCGCTCCATGGGGACTAAACATTATGGGTTCCCTACATACAACACCAGGGAATCGAAAGTAAGCACCTATTTTTTGAAGTGGATGGAGGCTGAACCTTTGGTATACCGATATGATAAGATTTATCTATAGAAACATCGTGACCCGTTTTGGCATGCTAAGGAATATTATCACCGATAAAGGGATAAAATTTGAGAGTGGAACATATCAATAATTCTACATTATACATAACATTAATTACTACTATAGTTAGGCATCCTACCCTCAAAGCAATGGGCAGACTGAGGCTTATAACAAAAAGCGTCTCGACAGGATGCAAAAGAGGCTAGAAAAAGCCAAAGGCACTTAGGTGGAGGAGTTTCCACATATCCTCAGAGAATATCGAACAACTTCTAGGATGTCGAGATGAAGAGCCATTCGCCTTGGTTTACATGATAGAATCCATAATTCAATTAGAAGATAGCTTACCGACCATGAAGATAATTATTGTCGATCAAAGCCTGAATGAAGAAATCATAAAGACCGAGCTTAACCTGGACCAGGAAAGAAGAGAATGAGCCCTAATCAAACATGATTCTTACTAATAAAAGTTGTCCAAGTAGTACAACAAAGGTGTCAAACTGAGGAAGTTTTAGGTTAGGGATTACGTCCTTGAAAAAGTGATTGGCAGTATGAAGAAAGTATTAGATGGAAAGTTAGGTCCTAACTGGGAAAAACCCTTCAAAATTACCAGAGATGAACTTAAAGGAGACTAACATTTAGAAAATAATGAGGGGAAGGAAGATTCCTAGGGCTTGGAATGTGGTCGATTTAGATACCCGATCAAGCTATGATCCCCAATTTGAATACCTTAGTAAGATTACACTTAATCAAATCTCAAGGTGCTATGTTTCATCACTAACAAACATGAAAACATCACGAAATGCTCAGGCAAGAAAGCCTGTGACCAAGTTCATTTTTACCATAGTTTTTTCTAGGCTTAAGATTATGCGACAGCACTTTCTGAAAGGTAAGGCATAAAAAGAATACATGCTCGGTATACGAAACAAGAAATATAAAACACATAATTAATTAGATAACTTCATTTATAGTCATTTTTGACAAAGTAGCCACATCGACACATTACAAAAAAACATAGATCTTTTACCATCATTTTATCTTCGACACTCCAACTCGATAGTCACTCTAACACGACGACCATTATCATTTAGATTGGGGAGAAACTCTTCATCACTATCATGGTTGAGAAGGTAGTTCTTTATTAATTGAATGGGAATCGCATCGGCTGAGATCCAAGAGTCCACATTCCCAAGAGGAGGATTTTGAACATATGGACAATCTACCCCATACCAATACTAAAGCTGTGAATCACGGGTCACTTCATGACTCCCAGTTCATTTAGCCACCCATGATTATAGGAAACATGCCTGGCTTCATCCAAGTGTGACATGGTATCCATCCAACCTTCATCATAGCTTAACGCTCAAACTTCATGAGAGCCGTAATGAAATTGAAACCTCGACATCATTATTTTATAAGGCAAAATATTCTTGGTAACCTGATCTTTTTTGAATGCTTGCCGGTCTTACCAATCTTCTCCCTCAGATAATTGTCCTCCATCTTCAATGGTTCAGTAAAATTTACAATATCTTTACCTTTGGACCTCAATAAAGTGACCATGCCAACCTGCTTCCATATGAACTTTCATTCTCTAAAGTGCCCGCTGAACAAATATAAAAGCGTCATAAGCTCAGCGAGAATCTTCCTGACCATGTATCAAATCTAGATCTTCATTTTCTTGGGTTATTGTAAGTAATACAAAGTTATTTTCAGACTATAAAGATAAAAGAAAAGCATTCAGAGATGAAATAATAATCAAAAGCATTCATAAGCAGTTAATAGTTGGGCAAGTAATAACAAGGGAAAAATAGAACTTCTCATTAAAAAATAAATTATGGGTAAGCCTTTACCACATACTTATCGAAAGACAGGAAAATACAAAAAACAAGTAGACCTAAGCTAAATCTAACTAGCTTGTTTTTCCTTCTCCTTCTCCTTATCTTAATTGGACACACCCTTGTTCAGGTCACGACCCCATCTGTTTCCTGGCCATTACTAAAAGCTACATCCTCCTCCTCACCCAACTTGGGAAGGGTGCCTGGATCATGCTCACTATAAAGTTCAGACTCAAGGGAACCTTAGTTTTTTCTAATATCGAATCTTAACCTTTCTTAAAGTTGGACTTGCGGATGAAGTCGAGATGATTCTTGGCCTAACTAAATGAATAACTAAAACTTTGTTCATAGGCTTTGTACTTAGTTGTTAACACTTGAGAAAGGATCCAAGCATTCTTCTCAGTATCTTTTGCCAACTGCTCGTTAGTTGACTTCATCTTGTCCATCTCCAGTTCGATGTCCTTTTCTTAGTATAGGCATTTAGTGTCCCATTAATCCTCCAAAGACTTCTTCAAAGCGCGATTAAGGTCGGTACTAGCTTTTGCCTGGTTGAATCTTTTGTCAAGAATATTGACGAAGTCCACCAAGAAGTGGAAGAAAATTATCGACCACAAGTTAGCACGATATAAAAGTTCTAAGTTAAAAATTCTACTAGATTAATAAAACATACAAAAGATAATGCTTGAGCGACGTAGGAGACCAGTTAGTTAGTGGTCATCATACTGACTTGCTCCCTATTCGTATCTATAATGGATCCCCTAAGTAGCGTGGGGGACAAATCAAGGTTCCTGTCCATATACATTATTTGGTGGCCCTTCCCCTTGTTGGGGAAATCATCTCTCTTGGTGGGAACAATAACAGAAGCAAAAGGACCAGTGCCAATCTTGCTATTTTTCTAAGCCTGCACATTATCGGGGGAATCCTCCATATTAATAGGGCCAGATGGCCCTCGACCTCCTTAATTTTAGAAGGCTAAGCTTTTGGGTAAGTAGGGAGGTCAGACTCATCCAACAGAGCATGTATATTTATTTTTGCCATATCTTCTTTTGAGCTTTCTAGGATCACAATGGGGATGGAAGAAACATATACATAATTAAAGGAAGCTAAGGTATTCTCGTTCAAAGACCCTTCACTTCTTAAAGTAAATGGGATCTTAGTTTTCATGTCCACGGGCCTAGAAATGAAGGACGTTGTGGTGTTGGTGTATTCAAGCATCAAGGATGCCAATTTGGGATGTTCGCCACCAGTAGACAGAGGTCTCCTCAAGTTACAAACTTTGACTAGCTCGATGAAGTTGACGTAAGAAGTGCCAAGATCTTTTTTCTTTGAAGCTTCTGGACAGAACAAAGAAAAATATATGTGGGCTAAGTAGAAGAAAATCATAGTGGAAGAAAACAATCGATCTATTTTGTACTCTATGTTGGGGCACGTAAAACCCTTATAGGGCTTACCACCCTTATGATATAGTGGATGCTCCCAATGCCTTACAATAAAGCCATGACTCCAATAACCCTTATTAGAATCAAGGATATTTATAGAAAGCACTATATCTTCCCTACTCACCTTAAAATAAAACGTGTTATCGTTTATTTTAACCCACAAATAACAATACCTTATCTCATAGATCCGTATCTGAATTTGGTATAACTCTTTAATCCTATCGGCTTCGTTCATGATACACCATGTATTCGAGGTGAATTGAGTAGAAACTACTCTAAATTATTCGCAAAATTCTTGATACAGATAATTTACGAGAAAAGTAATTCCACCCTCATCAATGGACTGGGTATGCAACTAATGCCCCCTCTACGTTATAACAGTTATCAAGCTCCTCAATGCATTCCATAATAACCCAATCAAGAATTGCAACTTTATTCTTAAGCTCTCCTAAGAATTGTTTACTCACCGTATAAGCCATTTTTCAAATTCAAAAAAGAAGAACGACAACAAATAGACAAAAATAGAAAAATAAAGACGATCGCCTGAAGAAACTGCTGAAAAAATAAGAAACGAGAGAAATAGGAAACTTACAGGTGAAGAAGAAGGCAAAAGGATCTATTATTCTTGAATAATGAAAGTAAGGATGAAAAATGGTAGTAGGGGAAGTCTTTGAACTTGTTGGATCAATGTCCAAGGAAGTTCACCATTTAAAATGGTACCCTAGGTGATGACTAGCAAATGCACCTCAACTTTTGGTCTCCTCAGTGTATAAATTACTAGTTCACCCCTGCAAGACTGGGCAAATTATAAACATGCCACCTACACTTAACGGGAATAAAAAATTTAGTTTTCATCTAAAAATTAAAAGTGTTGATACCCTCGAACTTCATCTTTAAAAGGAGATCAACATCACTGCTAACCAATATCAAAGGTGACCATGAACAAACCTCTCCACCCCATTCAGGCTGCAATGATTTGAGGGCAATAATGGAGAAATTATCCAATCAAATAGGAAGACAAAACACATGCCCGAAAACCTTAATAAACAATCACAACTTGAATATAAGAACAAGAGAGGATTTGATCAGTGAATATCTCGATTTGAGATCATTTATCCCGATCATGATTATATGCCAAGGCTATAGATCCCTACAAAATTTATTCTCTTTACATTCTCTATAAATGTCACACTTGCCCCTGGGAGAAGGGGCATGTAATTCACATTATTGCGAATTGATAAATAAAAAGAGAGAGAAGCACCATGTAAACGTAGGCACATTGTCTATATATGTATTCTTTGATTTTCCTTTACTGGTCGACTTTATTTGCTTGAATTTTTAGTAGGATTTTACCACCTACACCTATAAATATTTTCATACATCAATTTTCTCCCTAAATTTTCTTTTATCTCAATTTACCTCTTGAAGTATTGAGACATTTTATAATGACCCATTTGTCAAATGTCATTAAAAAATTAATTAAAATAGACCAGGGGCTTTTAAAGTGAGGCCATTTTACAAAACTAACCTTAGTTTCTCTCACTCTCTCTCTCTTTCTCTCTCTCTCTCTCTCTCTATCTATCTATCTATCTATCTATCTATCTATCTATCTATCTATCTATCTGTCTGTCTGTCTGTCTGTCTGTCTATCTTTTTCTTGTTATTTATTTATTCATTAATTATTGATGCATAAAAGCATCACCTAAATACATGCAATGATCTATTTATTATCCACAAACATGAAATGATCATTTGGTTTACTTTTATTTGTGTTTTCGTAGTGTGAAATAGGATCGGATCTGGCTTGGGTACTGTTTCACTGGGCATCATTGAATTTTTGTGGAGGTATCCTAGCATCGACGAATGTTTGTAGTATAATGACTAGGCATGGTCCACCTTTTCAGTGTTGTTGTAGTTTGAAAACATTAGGATTTGATGGGGATTTTGAGTTTTATTTGGGTTTAATGGGTTTGATTTGGGTTTTGATTTTAATTATTACAAATGTGTTTATTTTTGATAAAGATATTCATTGAAGATTTTATTTTACAGATGACGGTACTAATGATTTGAGTTTTAGGTGTGGGATGTGAACGTAACATAAATATAGAAGAATAAGGAGATAAATAGAAAAAAGTTGAAAAATGGAGTTTTGTATCCCAATTGTTTCGCATCGAAACTATGTACCACAAATGTTTATATATATATATATATATATACATATATATATGGAGAGAGAGAGAGAGAGAGGTAGGGAAAAATAAGGGAATTGTTATAAATTTTTAGCCTTTTGAAAATTCTTTTTATAATTTGTTATAATTTTCTAACGATGGTTGACATAAGGGAAATTTTAAAATGTCTTAGTACTTTAAGGGGTCAATAGAGATATAAAATAACTTAAGGTTTAAATTGAGATCTAGAAATAGTTACGGGGTATAATTATAATTTACTCAAAACTAAAGTATAGGAGAGAGAGCGAGAGATATGACATTAAGGAAGAGTAATACAATTATGAAGGAGGTAGAAAAAAAGAAGTGGAGAGAAAAAGAGAGTTCAATGGAGGGATAGTCGCTGACAAGGAGTCTATATTGAGAATGGAGTGGGTTGGTGTTGATGTAAAAAATCAGATTATATCTAATTAATCAATCATAGATATCTGTTGATGTAAAAAACTAGATTATATCTAATTAATCAATCACAGATAAATATGACAAAGGATTTTTAAAGTGGTTCAGCCTTATGAAAATGGCCTACATTCACTGTTTTTGTATTGCTGACTGTTTGCCTTGAATCTCGATTATCGGTTTTCCAAGAGATCCAAAGTCCCCTTCTTATGAGGAGGTTACACTGTATTTATAGCCTTGAGGCTGTACATATGAAAAGATAATGCGCTGTTATCTAGTAGACATATACATATGTACGATAATAATGCGTAGTTGCCTTTTGGTTTTCTTGATTTGGATGCTCTGCATGCTAAGTAGTTCGGACCGCTTAAGTTCCTCGGTATGCTTAAGTAGCTCGGACCTCTTAAGTTGCTCGGTAGCTCAGAGCGCTTAAGTATGCTGCTCATTAAAAGTATTTATATTTGCCATGTAGGTTTACACATGTATTCATGTGATTGGTCCACGTCAGCAGACTAAATTTGGTATCAATAGAAGCCCCCAATGTTTCACAGTTGAGGTTGAAGAAGAGTGTGGAACATTTTGTTTGAAAACTGCTTGGAATACTAGTCTTCATGGATTTTAGGAAGATTTATATTGTATATAATTCCTTTTTGAGCGCATAATATCAAGCTTCGTAAATATTTTGAATTTTTACGATCACTTCGATATTTGTGCCTTTTTCTTCTTTTAGCAGCCGAAAACGCAAACGTCTTCCCTTATAATCATTGCTTTTCTCTATTCCCGAGGTAAAGTATTTAAGTGCGACATAAATCCCATCATCTTCTACTTTTCAAATTTGTATTTCTGAACTCTTTATTTTCTCTCTATCTTGTGCCTTCGTTCTTTCGATCATTCATTGTCAACCGATCTCTCTTTCTTCTGTAAGATTTTCTTCTTCCTTCTTTATTTACTTTATTCACCATGGTTTATCTTGTTGAATCATTAGATAAATTTTCAGTATGATTTTATAATTCCTTCATGGGTTATTTTGGAAGAACTTCCCTGTCCTTCTGATTTATTTTCTTTGACCGAGGAACACTGGTTCCCAAGTCTTTTTGTAGCTGAGTGTGGCTTTTCTTTCTCGTCAAATTTCCCGTGTTTGAAGTTTTGCTAATATTTCGATATTGTACCTGTAAGAGTAGCTCCAAATACATGGAGGGTAGTTAATGGCGTACATAGGTTGAATCAACTTCATGGAACTCGTTTGGGAATTCCAGAAATTATGTATTGCTATAGATGGGATACCAGTGACACTACTTTCTATTTAAAAACTAGGTTTTCGAATAGAGCTTTAGTTGTCAATCTTCCCGATGCCAATAGGGACTATTTTGATCATGGGGTTGTGATGAAAAATTGGCAACACCCTCCACTAAATGGAAATGATGTGTACCAAGGTCCCAGGTGTCCGCTTTATGGCAATGGGATATGTTTTTTATTTATTTTTGAAATCTTATTTTCTTTGTATTCGATGAAATGCATCACTGACATTAGTTTTGTTTGTTACCGTAGACAATAAAAGGAATCCTCCAAAAGAGACTGATGTTAACATAAAACATTTAAAACTTATCTTGAGCTTGCATCAATCAGTTGTCGGAGAGCATGTGATATCTGCTTCATATTTATTGAGATATAGAAGCTCCATTTCATCTTTCGTTGCTCGTCCTGTGGTGGTTGATCTTGATCGGACACCGACTTCTGAAACCAGTGTGAAAGGATCTTCTTCTGACTTAAGCATTCCTATTACTGATCTGATGAAGAAGAGGAAATCTCCCGCATTTTTTGACAAGTCTTACTTTGCCATCGAAGAGGCAACGAAAAATAAATAAGATGTCCCAGATGAGGGGACAAAGAATATATATGTACCCCCCTCTACTACTGCTAAGAAAGATGGCAAGAAGCCCCCTGTACCTCCCAAAGAGGTAGCACCTTTAATTGAAACTGTTTCCATTTCACCAAGAGAGACAACAATTTTAATTGAAAGTGCTCATATGAGGAGATTAAAGAGAGAGACTTGTTGATCCTGTCTCTCAACCTTGAAATGTTGAAGGTAATATTCCAGCTCTTATTCCTCTGAGCTCAGCTATGGGCTTGATCAGATCTTGGACTGTCCCAGAATTCCAAGGTATTGAAGACACCTTTTCTCATGAGAGAATTACTACTTTGTCTTCTCAACACATTACGTCAGTAAGTATCGTTAGCTTGTGTCCTTTATCTTCTAGTACTATATTCGTATATTGAATTAAAATTATTTCTTTGTTCATCTCGTGACGTGTTTCAATAGTATTTTAAAGAAAGATGAAGCTATCAGGGCTTCCACCTCCTCGGGTGGGATAGAAGAATATTTTGCTGAATTAATTCAATCTTTGAAGGAATCTTGTCAGAAGCACGAGGAAGATAAAAATGCATGGGAGAAATAATTCAAGTCTGTTGAAACAAATCGAGATCAAGCTGTGACTGCCTCCAAAGAGTTGGAGAAGAAATTAAAGGATGTCGAACAATGTAAAGAAGAGCTTGAGGTCAAGCTTAAATCTGCTGAGGAAAATGTTGCCAAGCTTTAAGATGCTGAACGACGTAAGACAGAGGTAGAAGAAAAATTGAGATCTGCCGAGGAGCTCCTTAGGGAAACAACTTCCTCGGAGAAATTAAAAAGGAAAGTTGCTGTTAAGAAATCTTTTAGTACTGGTTGGGACAAGGGTTAGAATAAGGGCCTGACTGTTATATTTTCTCAGATGGAGTATGCCAGTGTTAAGTATTTTAGGGATGGATGGGTGGTAGCTTTGAAGAGATTGAAGGTTGCCGAAGATTCTGAGTTATTCCAGGAGCAAACTCATGGCCCTCCTCCCTCTCTTAGAGAATAAGAAGAAGATGAAGATGCATCAGATGAGTATTCTATGATGATAGGAGAGAAGGTCCCTGTTATCTCTGTTGTTCAACCCTCCCAGCAAACCCAAAAAGCTAGCACATCTGCCGAGCAACCACCATTGCTCTCCGAGCAACCAACCCTTCATCCAAACCATCTTTAGAAGTCGTAGGAAATAAGGAGAAGGTGTAAAGTTTCTCGGGTCTTTTATTGCATTGTTTCTTGGATGTAACCCTAAACTGTGTTTTCTTTCGTCATGATGAATAAAAAATGAACTTTTGTTGTTCGTCTGGAATTTCTCTCTTACTTGCTCTGTTTGCATCATTGTTGATTTTGTTTTTCATTTTCTCTTTGCTAGTTTGTGGCCAGGATATAACTTTTATCATCTCATGATACAGAGTTGATGAAGAAATGCAATAACTATTTCAAAGCTGGTCATGCAGATTTTACCGAGGCTCAAATCGTTGATATCCTCGGATCAGATGCCTCTGAACGAGCAATTGATGCTTATCAGTACTTGAAGTGCCTACTTGATCGTGCTGTAGCCAACAATGTGGCTTATTAAAAAATGATTGAAGATCTTCAAGGAATGATCGAGGAACTTTAATGGCAGTACAAAGAATTCACTACACTTTTGCATCAAGGTTATGAGAAAAAGTACCAACAATTGAGTGCTGACAAGGGATATGACAAGTACATTTAAGCCCATGAGAAAAAGAAAAGTGTGTTAAAGCTTGAGATTGAAGAGCATAGACATATTGCTAGGCTGCTAGAGCAAGAGAATATTGCGTTGCAGGAGGAAATAAAACATCTCAAATCTGTGGCCTCCTCTTCTTCGGGAGCCTTGGTCCCAATTAATGATGAAGATTTTTCCTTTTTAGAAATAGAAAATCTAACTTACGGGATGAGTTAGAGACCTTGAAATAAACCGGACCTTCCACACCTGCTCGTGGCAGAGAAAGGTCTTCTTCCCGTGGACGAGCAAGGGCTGGTCGGGTTACTATTGATGAGATAAGAACTCAATTAGCCTTAGAGAATCAACCCGTTCAATTAATAACGAAGAATCAGGCCTTGGAAGAAATGTCTAAGAAGATTCAGAGTTTCACGGACCAACTCTCCAATCATAGTTTTTCTCTGGAAAGTAAAGAAATTTTGGTAAAAAAACTCCACGAGCAACTTGAGAGATTAACTTATCAATTTCACAAGCAGCCCAGGGAATTTTGGATGGATGGGTATAATGAAGCTCTGTATAATCTTCATGCTGGTTGAATGCCTTATGTGTTCTGAAACTGGAGCAAGGTCATTTCTTATGAGATTATTATGAACCTGGAGTTCTTTATTTACCCGTGCCTCCCTTCAAACTTGACCTTAGTTGGATTCTAGCTCGTGCCATTCCTCGAATTTTGATCTCCAAGTATCTCAGTGATTATAGTCTTCATTCAGACTTTGAGATATATCGTCCAAGTCACTTGCTTGATCATACATCCATAACTAATGTCAGAATGCTGCGAGATCTGAACTTTATAAACTCTCCTTATGCATTAGATGATCCTCCAGCTGGGGTGGAACCTGTGTCAAAACCAGGGGGAAAGAAACCCATAGAATAGGACATTTGTAATGAATCCAATTTCATATCGTATGTAATCTTCATTTTGGATTTAATAAACAAAAATTTAGTTTCTTTTACAATTTCATTTCCTTGGAAATAATTTGTAGAATGTCTTCGTTATTCGTTGGTGAATATATATATATATATATATATATATATATATATTTGTTGTTTGAAATATTTTGTAGACAATGGAACTTGTCCCATTTGTTGTCTGATTATAGTGACTTGTCACTCTTTGGGCCTAAGCAATGGAACGATTTTCATCCCATGTTCATGCTTAGTTGTAGTAATCTTGCTAGGATTACCTTGTTGCCTAGACAGTGGATGCCTCAGGAGGTCACCCATGTTCTTGCCTAGTTTGGGGTGTCCCTTGAGATCACCCGTGATCAAACAGGCTTTTTCCTTGTATGATTTTTATTTACCAACCAACCGGAGTTGATGGTTATTAAATTGCCGACCAACCGGAGTTGGTGGTTAATAAATTACTGACCAATCGAAATTGGTGGTTAATGAATTTTCGACCAACCGGAGTTGGTGGTTAATGAATTGCTGACCAATCGGAGTTGGTGGTTAATGAATTGCCTACCAACCAGAGTTGGTGGTTAATGAATTGCCGACCAACGGGAGTTGGTGGTTAATAAATTTCTGACCAACCGGAGTTAGTGGTTGTTGAATTTTTGACAAACCGGAGTTGATGGTTGTTGAATTTCTGACCAACCGGAGTTGGTGGTTGTTGAATTATCGACCAACCAGAGTTGGTGGTTGTTGCTCTGAATTTGTGTTTGTGTAGCACTAATATTCCGAAAAAAATCAACAAAGGAGGAAATATGGGCAAAACATCACTTTATTCATATTGAAAGAAATGTGTTACATATAGATTTTAATTTCTGATAGTACTTGCGCAGATGCTCTGCATTCCATGCGTTCTTGAATTCTTCTCCCTCCAAAATTTCAATTCTATATGTCGTAGGACAAACAACTTCAGTTACTCTGTAAGGTCCATGCCAGTTGGCCTCCAGTTTGTTATGCTTTTGGATCACTTTCTTCAGCACATAATCCCCCTCTTTCAAATCACATTTCTTCACCCTTTTGTTGTAGAACAAGGCTATTCGTTATTAGTATGCTGCATTCCTGATTGCTGCTTCTTCCCTAGCTTCTTTAAGCATATACAGGTCTAATCGTCTCATCAAGTCGTTTACAGGAGAATTGAGATTAATCACCCTATGTGTGGGTAGACCCAATTCAGCAGGTATGACAGCCTCACTCCTCAATGTCAATATGTATGGAGACTCCCCAGTTGCTGTTTGCGGTGTAGTGCGATAAGCCCACAACACAGAGTGTAGTTCGTTAATCCAGTTTCCCTTGGCATCGTCCAACTATTTTTTCAAACCATTTAGTATGGTTCTGCTCGTCACTTCAGTTTGCCTGTTGCTCTGGGGATGGCCTGGCACGGAGTGGATCTTCTGTACATTATATTGATGACAATATGTAGCGAATTCCTCGTTGTCAAATTGGGTTCCATGGTCAGTAATGAATGTGTGTGGGAGACCATATCTGCAAATAATACTCTTCAAAATAAACTGATAGACCTTGTCATATGTCATATTAATGAGAGGTTCAGCTTCCACCCATTTGGTAAAATAATCCACAGTAACTACGAGGTATTTAAATCTTACTTTGGTCGTTAGAAGTGGCCCGACCAAGTCTATCCCCCAAATGGCGAATGGCCAAGGGGACGTAATGGGTGTTAAAAATTCTTGGGGAGTTCTTAGGATGGAAGAGAAATGTTGTCATTTATCGCACTTCTTAGCATAACCTGCGCAATCAGCTCTCATCGTTGGTCAGTAATATCCCTGTGTTGTTATCCTCTGCAAAAGCATCCAACCTGCTACATGGGCACCGCAGGATCCTTCGCGAACCTCTTCAATCAAGTCTTTAACTTCGAAGGGGTGGACACATCTTTATAGTCCTGCTATAAATCCTCTTCTAGACAAAATTCCACTGGTTAATACATAACGAGCAACTTTAAACTTCAATTTCTTGGATGGGAGTTTATCAGGTGGCACAGTCCCTTTTTCGATATAGGCCCTAATGGGATCCATCTAGGATGGTCCCAAGTCAAGGGTAATGAATTATCAAATCTTTTTCTACGCTCCGATCTACCAGAATTTCTATTGGGATTATTCTTCATAGCTCGGTGCATGTTGCTGATGCCAGCCGAGCTAGGGCGTCGACTCTTGCATTCTCTAATCTCGATATTTTGATCAACTGAACTGCGACAAAAGTTGAGATAACCTCCATAGCTTTTGCATGATACTTTACCATTAGTTCTCCCTTCGCTGCATACAACCCGAGGATTTAATTTACGATTAATTGTGAATCACGGAATACAATGACTTGCTCTACCTTCATGGTTTTGGCTAGACTTAGACCCACGATCATAGCTTCATAATCAGCTTCACTATTGGAAGCTTTAAATTGAAAGCGTATAACATACTGTATATCAATCTCATCAGGACTGTTTAAAACAATTCTTGCTCCACTGTCTATGGCACACGAAGAGCCATCCACCTACAGATTCCATACAGGTACTTCATTATTAAACTCTTGATCAGACAGAGTTCCTCAGTGGAATATTTGATGCTTCCTGTTGTCTTGCCCTGACACTTCTCGCTGCTCGTTGATTATCTTCTCTTGGTCGTCCACAAATGGAAGTTGGTCGGGTGCTATCTTTGATGATCCCGTAACATCCACAGGTTGGTCTGTATTATAAAACTTCTGCTCTTCGGATGTATCAGAGTGAGTAAACTCTGTGATAAAATTCGCTACTGCTTGCCCCTTAAGTGACGACCTAGGATCATAAACTATGTCATATTCACCAAGTTCTACTGCCCAGTACATCAATCTTCATGATTTCTCCAGTTTATGCAGAGCTTGTCTTAATGGCATATCAGTATACACCACTATAGTATGTGCTTAGAAATAGGGCCTCATCCTTCTGCTTGCTTCAATTAGTGCTAGTGCTAACTTTTCTAGTCTTGGATATCTGATCTCTGCTCCTCGGAAGGCCTTGTTGGTGTAATAGACCGGTTTTTGTACTCCGTCCTCCACTCTTATAAATGCCGAGCTAACTGCATTCTCTGAAACTGCCAGATACAAGTATAGTCTTTCTCCCATCACTGGTCTAGATAACAATGGAGGTGTTCCCAGATATTTCTTCAACTTTTGAAAGGCCTCCTCGCATTCATCATTCCATTCAAAAGTTTTTTGAAGTGTTTTGAAGAAGGGGAGGCATTTGTTTATTGCTCATGACACAAATCTGTTAAGTGCTGTAACTCGCCCTGTGAGACTTTGCACTTTCTTCTTCGTAGTTGGAGATCGTAGCTCCAATAGGGCCTTGATCTTTTCAGGGTTCGCCTCGATACCTCGTTGGTTAATAATATATTCGAGAAACATACCTTCTCGTACTCCAAGTAGGCATTTGGTGGGATTCAACTTCATTTGGTATTTCTCTAATTGATCAAAAGTCTGACCTAGGTCAACCAAATGATCATCAACTCTCTTTCTTTTCGTCAGCATGTTGTCGACATAAACCTCCATGTTATGACTGATTTTCTCTGCAAACACCTTATTCATCAGTCGCTGATATGTTGCACCTGCATTTTTAAGTCTGAAAGGCATAACATTATAGCAATAAGTTCCCCTTGGGGTGATAAAAGAGGTACTTTCCCTATCTTCAGGTTTCATTTTAAACTGGTTATAACCAGAGTAAGCATCCATAAAACTCAACAAATCATGCCCCGAGGTAGCATCCACCAGCTGATCGATTTGGGGTAAAGGAAAATGATCCTTTGGGCAGGCTTTATTAAGATCAGTGAAGTCCACACACATCCTCCACTTATTGTTGTTCTTCTTTACCATCACCACATTTTCTATCCAATCAGGATACTTGACATCCTCAATAAAAAAGGTTTTCTGGAGTTTCTCTACCTCTTCCTGTATAGCTTGATTCTTTTCAGGGCTAAACACCCTTCTTCGCTGCTTCACTGGTTTGACCTTCTTGTTCACGTTAAGATCGTGGCACAGGAAATTCGATCCTATCCCTGGCATGTCTTCATGACTCCATGCAAAAGCCTATTTTCTGCGCCTTAGAAATGCTATCAGTTCCTATTTTATCGACACATCTAATAACGCACCAATTTGGGTTGTTCGTTCTGGGTGTTCATCGTCTAGAATGATATTTTTGATAGCTTCCATGACCTGGCCCTTCACGAGCTGAGGCTCATCTCTAGGGTCTAATGTTTCAATCTCTGCATCGTCTGTTTCACCCACTTGATAGGTAGTAGTCTTCTTCCTGGATTCTTCTCGTTCTTCCTATTTGGCAGATGGATAGTAGCATTCCCGAGCTACTTTCTGGCCGCCTTTCATAACTCCCACTCTAAAATTGGTTGGGAACTTTAAACACTGATGTATAGTAGATGGTATTGCCTCGAACTTCTTCAGACCTACCCTTCCTATGATGATGTTGTAAGCTGATTGGACATTTTTATCCATTACAAAAAAACGTACTCTTTCTGTTCGGCAAGCAGGCTATGTACCAATAAGCATGTCCAACTTGATCGCCCTAAGTGGAAAAACCTTTTCGCCAGTAAAATCGAGGAGGGGCCTATGATATGTCTCCAACTGGGAAAACTTCAGATTCAAACTGTCAAAGCATAGGTAGAACATTATATCTGCAGAGCTACCATTATCCACCAGTACCCGTGAAATCACCACCTCCTTAATTCTCATCTTGATCACCAATGGGTCATCATGAGGATATAGTACACCTGCCAAGTTATTCTTAGAAAAATTGATGACCATTTTGTCCCTATTCACCTTCCTCGGGCGATCATCTTTAGCCAAGTTTATGCGCTGTGTGTAAGAGTAAGCTTAGGCCTCATTGAGGTAAGATTTTCTCTCTGCAGTTACATCTCCACCTCCTGCATCTCCACCTGTAATGACATTACAATCAAATGACCCAAAATGGATTGAAAATACTTCGCGCTCTGGCTGTCTTAGTCTCTTGAGGAGATCGGGGTCATCTTCTGGATCATCTTCGTGATTTCTCTTCTTATCTTCTTTTATTCGTTGAGGAGACTTAGATTTTTGCCTTCCTCTGTTGTTGGTTTTTCCACCATTTTGGCGATCAACGTATTTAGTTAGTTTTCCTCGCCTGATGAGTGCTTCAATTTCATTCTGAAGAGCTATGCAATGTTTGGTCGTGTGGCCATGATCTTTGTGCAATTCACAGTATTTAGACTTGTCCCTTTTGTTAGGATCTGCCTTTATTTTCTCTGGCCAGGTTAGCTCATCGCTGTTCTTGATCTCTTCCAAAATGTGATTTATGTCTACCTTTAGGGGAGTGTAATTTCCATACTTCCTCATCTTCTCCAGCGCTTGCTTACCTTTCAAATACTTGTTGCCACCATTGTTCTTCTGATCCTTCTTCTCGGTTTTACTAGTCTCAACCTTGGTCTCCTTAGTGTCTGTGTTCTTCTTCGCAGCCATGGCTTCCTCAACGCTTATGATCTTGGCTTCCTTCGCCATTAGTTCTGCCATGGTCCTAGGTGGATCTTTGGCCAAAGTATAAAACAACTTATCTGGTAATAGTCCACTCATCAGAGAAGTAATTGCTGTCTTCTCCTCGTAATTAATTACTTCGAGTTTCTCGTTATTGAAATGAGTAATATAGTCCCTGGTACTTTCATCTGTCTTCTGTCTAACGCTCAGTAAGTGTGCTACTCGTTTAACTGATTTCGCCCCAAAGCAGAAATTCCCTATGAAAAGCTCTGCCAGTTGAAGGAAAGTTGCAATCTTCCCCCGAGGAAGGTTATTGTACCATATCTGAGCTGACCCGGTGAGAGTTCCTAAAAACGCCCTGCATATCATCTCGTATGGAACCGTATAGATATCGGCAGTAGCTTGGTATTGCTCTATATGGAGGACAAGATCAGTTTTTCCATCATATTTAGGTGTCACCATAGGAGTTTTGAATTTCGATGATGTGGGAAAATCCACAACTACTTGCATGAATGGTGTCCCTTGTACAAAGGTTCTTTGTAGGGTATTCTTGGCCTTAGCCATTTCCCCTAACCTGTCTTCCAACCTTTGAGTAGAGCCTTTTCATGCATTATCTCCCACCTCGGGCCTATTTGTTCGAGCGACTGATCGCGTTGAGCTTTCCTCTTGGGACCTTTTATTACGGGCTGATGGTCGTGATTGGGCAGAGCCTTCCCTTAGGTCGGATGGTCATTGAGAGTTCCTCGATGCAATTCTAGGTGGACTTCTATTCCTCTTAGGTCCCAATCCATCAAAAGGGGAGACTCTACTCAAACTTTCTAGAGCACTAGTCCTTTCAGGAGTTAGAGTGACGTTTCATTGAGAATCTGTAGCTCGTACTGATGAGGTCCAACCAGGTTGATACGAAGAATCATTAGATCTCTCAGTACGATATGAGTCAGTACGTCTAGATTGAGAGACCTCCAGGAATAGCGTTCGTCTAGTTCTTGAAGATGGCAGATGGGTATTTCTCTGAGCATTTCCTTGTCCTGATTGAGCCGGAACTCCATCTCGAATAGTTTGTATAAGTTAACGCATAGTTTCTTACATGGCCATTTTCCCTTGGGCTAAATTAGCCATTATGCCAACCAGATCTTGAATATTTGGTGGAGTAGAGGGGTTTGGAGGGAGCCCAGTGTTTCGATCACTGGATTCCGAAATATCAGCCATAGATGACGAGTTGCTTGGTGAAAAACTCTAAGTACAGTCGTTTCCCACAGACGGCACCGATCTGTTGATGTAAAAAGTTAGATTATATCTAATTAATCAATCATAGATATCTATTGATGTAAAAAACTAGATTATATCTAATTAATCAATCACAGATAAATATGACAAAGGATTTTTAAAGTGGTTCAGCCTTATGAAAATGGCCTACATCCACTGTTTTTGTATTGCTGACTGTTTTCCTTGAATCTTGATAATCGATTTTCCAAGAGATCCAAAGTCCCCTTCTTATGAGGAGGTTACACTGTATTTATAGCCTTGAGGCTGTACATATGAAAAGATAATGCGCTTTTATCTAGTAGACATATACATCTGTACGATAATAATACGCATTTAATGCGTAGTTGCCTTTTGGTTTTCTTGATTTGGATGCTTTGCATGCTAAGTAGCTCGAACCGCTTAAGTTCCTCGGTAGCTCGGAGCGCTTAAGTATGCTGCTCGTTGAAAGTATTTGTATTTGCCATGTAGGTTGACACGTGTCTTCATGTGATTGATCCACGTCAGCAGACTAAATTTGGTATCAACAGTTGGTGTTAAAACTAATAGAAAAAACTACATATAAATATCTTAGCTTCCTTTTCTATTTATTTCAATTATAATATTTAGAAAATCATAACTCTTCAATACACACACACACACACACACACACACACACACACACACATATATATATATATTTGTGTGTGTGTGTGTAAAAGTCACACTATAGTGTATAAATGCTACAATTGATATATTTGGAATTTTGACATGTGATGTTATTTAACCAGTCATATACTCATTTCTTCACCAAGTCTTTTACAATACACATATATAACATATAAATTAACATGTTGGACAAAATATATGATTTATTTTTAGTTTTAAATAAGAATTCCTACACTATATACCATCATGTATTGCACACGCTATCATTTCGTAAAAATAAGAACTCCGACCCTTTATTACAGTTATCTATTTTTTACTTTAAGATTTAATAAACTATTTTTAATTATTTATTTTCTGTATTTAATAAGATGTATAATATCAGTTGTTATGGATAAATATTTATTTATTTATAACAAATGATTCAACCCTAGCATTCTAGTGTAAACTTAAGGGTTTATTTCCTTCAATTCATGGGTAACTATGGTTATTTGGAAACCTTCAAAGCTTAAATCCTCCATCAATATAGACTAATACATTTGTTATTTTGATTAGTTTAAATTGTTTTATCTTTGAAAAGTATGTTGTCTTTTACTATATACATATATCAAACAATTTTTTACACCTTGTTTAGATAAAGTAGATAGATTATTTAATAAGCAAAGTGCTTAATGATCGAGCGAAAATTAAGTAGTCGTGTACGGATACCGTCATTTGGTTTACCGTTCCAATGCACAACTTAAACTTTTACTACACTATTTTATGAGTGAATCAGAGAGTTCTAGTATCGAAGCCCCAGGTAATATGTCAAGAACTTAATGAATTTATTACTTCCTAAACAAAGTGAAAAAGATGATTTTTTATAGTGTTTTATACTACAATTACAATTAGACAATTTAACTTTAAGATTAAGAAATAAACGATAAATTGAGAATCATTTCCCCCACCTTGGACTAACAACTATGTACAATTAACATTTTAGCCACTAATTTGATATCAAGTAGAAGTAAAAAAAATTTAGGTACCACCCACACAACATGGTAAGCTTGGGGGATTAATGGGGAACTCCCATTAGATATCACACCCCTTAGAAAATAAGAGTCCTGTTTGTGTAATAGGGGAATATTTTGGATGGAGACGAGGAATGGTCACCATTTTTTGAAAAAACATTTGATGTTTTTTTGGATATAATGGGAGACAATTACAATTAGGTTCCAAAAAAGTTCAAATTTTCTTCCAAAAGTTTTTCAAATGAATTAGTTGGATTTGAAAGAGTTAGTTTTACTTGCATGAATTGATCTTCTAAATTTTCATCTGTATTTTCCAAATAAAAATGCATCTCATTGATAAGTGATTCTACTTCAATTTTCTCATCATTAGACTATGTTTTTCCTTTTGAGAAATTTTGCGACAAAAACTTCTATCTCTTTTGTACATTAGGTAACTATGAGAATGTTGTGTGATATCGATTATCAATTTAATTTGCAAATTTCCAAACTTTAAACTTATTTAACTAGATGTCAATTTTTTATTCAAATAAATTAAAACCCTAAAACATGAATCTAGGTGAATAAATAAATCATGCCATAAAAAACAATCACAAATTGCTGGACACACTGATTTCAGGAAAAATCTCCCGAAAGGGTAAAACCATTATTTCTATAAATATTTGCAAATCGCAATGTACAATACACTTACAGAAATTTGCAATGAATCTACCGCAGTAAACTCACATAGGCCGCAACCTTGAAACCAGTAATGGACTCCCACAGGAACCCACAGGAACCGTAACTCTGCCTCCAACAAGCAAAACCCTCGAGTCTTCCTAAGTGATCACAATCTTCATCAAGTAACTCCCTTAAGATCTACCAATCCAGCAATAGAGATGGCACTCAGCAAGAACAAACTTCAACAACAAGTGATTTGGGTTCCACAAAAGATTCATAAAAGAGTTGGGATGATTTGGTGAATCAAAACTACGTTTTTCACCTAAAAATCGAAGGCTAAAAGTTAGGCCAAAATGCAGTTTTCGTGTATCAAAAGTCTTAATGAAAAAGGTCTTCAAAACATGTATTTATAGATGAACGAAAATCTTAAGGCAGCGCATGTCGTTAGTAGTCGTTCGAATGACATCTCATGTCGTTACTAACGACCAGTAAAAAACTAAAATAGTACGAGTTCGTTTGAAGTAAACAATAAACGACCGTTCGAACGACCCTTTAAATGGCATTGCATGTCATTAGAAGCTATCGTTTGAACGATAGGAGCGAGAAAATATTATTTTAGAAATCTCATCTACAGGTCTTAAAAAATTAATTTTGACTTGAAAAAATGCCTCAGTTTTATAAAAACAGTTTTGAAAAATATCCCAATACTAAAGTAAAGAATTTACAAAACTTAAGCACATTCTATATGAAATCATACCTCATGTCGCACATATGTTGAAGATACTTGAAATTCGAATCCGTCATCTTGAACAAATGAACGTGAGCTTCTTCGACGGTTGTAGCTGTATATGACATATCCTATATTAACTACGGACTATGGAAATAATGTCTTTACAAATTCCCCCCTATGTCTATGCTGGTACAAAATAAAAATATCCTAATTATCAATCAAAAATGCCTATGCAATTCTAATACTCTCCCATGTAACCCAAGAGCAAAAAGGTACTAAAAATGCAAATCTTCAAATTCTTCAAAAATCTTCAACTTTGACATCTTCAAATATCCAACATTTTTTTGTCATCATCAAGGTGTGGAAAATAATGATCCTCAAAATTTGTACCTGCACACATGTGACAAGAAATAAATACCTTCTTGACATATCGAGTTGAAAATGAGATAAACATAAATCAAATCAAGGATCAAATCTCAAATCTCCCCCCATAATTCAAACTCGCACCCCCCTTTTATTTGTTCGAAATAGACAAGGCAAAGAATAAATAAACAATAAGCTCGGAGTGTCACAATCAAGTAAATCGTCATGAATAAATCAACTACGATCATGCAAGGATAAACTCAAAAATATCCACAAGCTCTTTTTGATTTTTAAATTTTTTTCAAGCAATGAAAAGTTATAAAAACAACACACACCGTGAATTTACACTAAGATAACGAAATCGTGGAAACTGAATAAATGGGTGTGAACATATTCAATAGATAAATCAACTCAAACATACATAAAAAATGTGCACAATGAATATGGAAACTCTTAACGAATTAACTTCACAATCATCCTTAGGTGTAAAAATTATTGAACTCAAATGACATTGACTCAATCAAATAAACAAATAAAAGTCTAAAATGATTTTCATTCTAATAACGTTTAAAACTATTTAATGCTTTTTCAAGACTTTGATAGGAAGTGTAAACCCATTGATAAATTTTCAACCAACTCCCTCATATATAAAAATTATCATATTTTTATATTCAATTCTTTTCTTTTAAATGATAATATCAAACTAAACTAGTTTGGCCTTGGCTACTTTTTCAATGCCACATTGTTTTGGCTATTTTTCAAACTTTTTGGACATTGGCTACTTTTTATAATGCCACAGTTTTTTAGGTCTGATTTAAATGGTGGCTTAATCGAAATGATATGTGTACCTTTCATAGCCCTTCTTCGTGTTCACTCATCATTTTTTCAAATTAAACAAACTTCTCATGGGCAATGGTCCTTACATGCACTACTTTCATTGTCAAGTTTTATCGCATATGGTTTGTTTTCAGGATATGATTGAGGTGGAAACACTTCGACCAACATGTGATAGACAAGTACAATAATCAAACAAAGCCGTGCAAGTATGCATTAAAGGAAATCATGAGTCAAACATGTAGAAAGTAATATCAAATCTCATATTAATGACTCCAAACCTTATAAAGCACATGGATGAAATGGTGTCTCATCTCAAAACACTATCGAATAGTCACATGGATATGTTGTGACATGGTCATCCTAAATGTCCATCCATAAATGGTGTAAAATAAAATACAAAAATCTTTTTGTCTTTTTCCAAAAATTTTATCAAAATAAAATCTTTTTGTCTTTTTCAATTTTTTCTCAAAAAAATAGAAAATCTTTTTTTATTTTTCCAAATAATTTAAAAAACAAGATCTTTTTGGGTTTTAAAAAAAAATATCAAAATGGAAAAAATAAATACAAAAGTGGTACATACTAACAATAGGCAAAAATATCATCATGAAAAACATCCTATGCTAGAAAATAAGTCTAAACCTCAACCATTAGGTATGGAGGAGTTTTTCAAAAGTGGTGAAATCCTATAAAAAACATCCATCAAATCATGTGAAGTTTTGACAAAAAATTTAACTTGCTTTCGAATATGTGCAAACTCTCTCATATAATCTCCTAGAGCCGGCAAAGAATCATGTGGGGGTGCGTGTGTGGGAACACGTGGAAAAACTCTATGTGACACACTACCCAATTTAAAATAGAATTCCATAAGGTGTTTTCTCTTCTTACAATGGGAACAAACACACACTCACCTAGGAACACCTCTCTCAAAATGTCTAGGATGCGCTCTCCTATTGGGTAACGGACGCCTAGGTGGATTAGGTTGATATCCATATGGATCTATCACAAATTCGGGAATCGCCTCGGGTGCAATATGAGAAGTAGACACACTATCATGACCTATTCCTAATCTCTCAACATTTCCAAAAGCAGGACTGAGGAGCATCTTTCAAACCTTCTTAGATGAATCCTCTATAGTTATCTTTACCTCCCGGGCTTGTTCGAGATCTCTCTCTACTTGGACCACACGGGCTTCAAGTTCACTATTTTCCCGACTTTTGACAATCAACTGCTCACTCAAAGAAACCTTCATCTTCTCGAGGTTACTCGTCGATGCCTCAAATCCCCTCAAAACTTCTATCTCTCTCTCCAAATATAACACCTGAAGATCTAACTCCTTATTCAACTTCTTCATCTTTAAGGTCTCAGTATACAAATCTCTAAACGCTTTTTGGAGTTCACTTTCATCCTCACTTCCAACCTCGCTCTCACCTCACTAGAAACACTGAAATCATCATCGGGGGTCTCACGTACACAAGTACCCTTATTGTTGTGGGACAAACTAGGCGTGCTCACGTGACTTTCCATAAAGGCGAGACACATAACATGTGATGACTCATCCCAAGAATCTTTCACTTCCTCGTCACTATCGTTAAGAGAGGCTGACATGGAAATTTTCTTGCCTGTTATCTTAAGCATAGTGTGACACTCAAATGCTTTGTGCCCTTTGCCCTCACACTTAAAACAATTCTCCTCTTCTTCTTTCTCTTTCTCACAGCTCTCTTTGGCCTCTCCTTTCTTTTTATTTTTCTCAAAAATATTTTTATTTGGAAGAATTTTCTTTGGAAAATTTGAGAAACTTTTAAATTTTTTTAGCAATCATGGCCACATCATCAAAATCAAATTCGCCCTCAGATTCAGACTCACAAACTCTTTTTTTTTTTTCTCTCTTGGACACTTCCTCACCTTTTCTGGACTAGTACTTAAGAGCCGCCCCTCTATCTTTAGGCTTCATAGTGTCAATAAACATGTCAATTTCATATGTCTAGAGGTCTCCTAGCAGTTCTTCTGATTGAAGATTGCTTAAATATCCTAAGAAATTCAACACAGTGACTTTAGGAATGAAAAGTTTTGGCTATGATCTCAAAATATTTTTAACTACTAGTGCATTAGAAATATGTTCACCAAGATTGAAACTAGTATTGACAATATCAGACAAACGTGCATAAAATTCGTCAAAACATTCAGATTCAAGCATGGTTATTGTTTCAAATTGTGTTGCTAAATTTTGAAATTTAGATTCTTTCACTGCATTTGTGCCTTCATGGGTAAGTTGAAGAACATCCCATGCTTCATTTGACGTGGTACACATCACGATAAATTGGAACTCGTCGGTTGTGATGGCTCAGGAAATCGCACTGAGCCCACGAGAATTATATTTTCTACATATAAATTCATCCTCAGTCAAGTCTGACCCAAATTTAAGATTTGTCACATTATTAACGGTGACAGTGGGAGGAATCCACCCTCTTTTAAAAATAACCTAAGCACGTTCATCGATTGCCTCTAAGGAAATTTTCATACGGGCTTTCCAATAGGTGTAATTAGTTCCATCAAAGATGGGCATACGATTATATAAGTTATCCATTGGAAAAATTGTGATTTTTTCAAAAAAAATTAGATTTAAAAAAAAATCAATATCACAAAAATTTTGCAAAAAAAGGATCACTCGATAAATTAGAGTAACCTACTTTGATATTAATTTGAGAATGTTGTGTGATATCGATTATCAATTTAATTCACACATTTCCAAACTTTATACTTATTTAACTAGATGTCAATTTTTGATCCAAATTGATTAAACCATAAAACTTGCATCTAGGTGAATAAATTAATCATGCCATAAAAAACAATCACAAATTGCTGGACAAACTAATTTCAGGAAAAATTCCCTGAAAGGGAAAAACCTTTATATCTATAAATGTTTGCAAATCGCAACGTAAAACACACTTACAGAAATTTGCAATGAATATATGTAACAACCCGCCCTTTTGGAGACAATTAAATTCCATAAATAAAAATAAATTGGAATTTGGGGAATTTCCTAAAATAGTAATTTTTGGGATTTTCGAGGATTAAATGATTTCGAAGGATACTGTGATTATTTTTGGGACTATATAGGTCAAAATATTTTAATTATATGTCGCCGTTGAGTAAAGCGACACGAGGTAAGATTTTTAATTGGAAAAACCCGCATTTATTTTTTTTGGGTTGGAATAGTGATTTGCGGTCAAGTACCTCAGATGAAAATTTCGACTGCGCCATGAGTCTCGAAATGTCCGAGATAGTTAGAAAAGAGTGTCCGATTTTCGAAAATGAGTTTCAGGTAATTTTAGAGGTAAAAGTAACTCGTAATTGGGTAAACGAGTCGTTTTTGGGTTTTAAGGGTTAAAAACCCTTTTCTTCCTATTTAAAGAGGGAGAAGGGAAGAGAATAGAGAGAAAAGAGAAAGAAAGGAAAGAAGAGAGAGAGGAGGAGAGAAAAGAGGAGAGAAAATGAAGATCTCGGGCAAACTCCGCCGGATTCGACTCGAGATCGTCGGATTTTATCCACGAGGCAAGTGTTTACTTGCTTTATTTATCTTTTTGCATAAATATCTCATACCGTAGTTTGGTATAAACAAACCCTAAAGGTTTTGGGGTGGATTATCGTGGATAAAACGGGTTTTTGGAGGTTAAAACAATTAAACCCCAATAATATCTCAATTTGTGGAACTTAGGTTTTAACCTAAATTAATTGGTGGTTTTGGGTTCTAGGATGTTTAGAACCCTTAATATATGTGTATTTGTAGTTGGTTGAGGTTGTAGGACGTTGGGTGAGGCGACAAAAGCTTGGGAGAAGCTTTAATGGTCGAAATCGTCTCGGAGAAGACGATAAATAGTAACCCATCACTTTAGGGGGCCTTTTTGGCCAGGAAAAGAGTTGATTTAGCTTTTGGCCAAAACACGAAAGTTGTAGATCTTTTCGATACCGTTGCGTGGGAGCTGACCGCGTATTTTTCTGATTTTTCTACGATTTGATATGATTTTTACAAGATGACAGCTCCGGGTTGAAATCATCAACTCGGAAATCAAATCGGGAATTGGAAAAATTACGGCTAGAATTAATTGGGTAGATGTTCGGAATAATTTTTGGGGTATTTTAGAAACCACGATAATGAATTTGGGTTGTTGGAAAATGGATTTGAGGAAATTAGCTTGGGAGACCTGGTGTGACCGGTCGACCGGGCCCCTAAGGCCGGTCGACCGCGTCAAGGAGGAAGGGCCTACTGCTTTGTTTCGTAGACTTATTTACAACCCGCGGTCGATCGGGGGTCTAGGACCGGTCGACCGGTGCCCTGTTTTCAGCCCAAGATTTTGGAGATTAGGATTATTTCTCCTTTTTGAGTTTAAAGTTTAAGGGCCTTCCAAATTAGAGTATTATGGAGGGTTAAGTCCTAAAGGACTTGAGGAATTGGGAATGTATATATATGTGTATATTCACTTAGAGTGAATTAGTATAATTAGAGATATCCAAATAAATCCGTAGATGGGATTTAAGTATGTATTACTTATTAAAGTAAGAAAATACTTTGAGTTTAGTATCATGCATATATGAATGCATGATTATGATTCTTTGAGAGAATCTTTGGGATTATTGGTCATCGATAGATGGTTTGGCAAATATGACCATTTTTATATATTCAGGGAGGAATATATATATATAGATATATATATACTATGTGATTAAGAATATATGATATGATATAAATGATTTTGAAAATATATAGATGAATATTTTCAAAATGGGAAAAAGGTAAATGATTTTCATAATTGATAAATTATGTCTACACACCTCCCTAAATCGCTATCATAAGGGAAGTTGCGTGCGTTATGGTGATGCCCCCTGGCTAATGAATGCAGGGTGACTATAGTCCTATAGGCCATATGGGCGGTTATTTGTTTTCTGCGCTGGTTAGGGGATTCTGGGTGTGGTCCTGACTTTCTCGCAGGCAATATGGCCGCTTCCCGACGTTGGTAGGTTCCCAGGTTGTCTTGTATAGATAGGCCTTGGAAGATGATAGCCATTTAGGGGCGCGTCCAGTGGGGAAACCCGGAGGGGCGGTCTTAGTTTTATTAAAGCAATTTATAATAATAAATTGGCTTTAATTTACATTTCCTGAGTATAAAAAGGGAAATGGGATAAAGGTTTGGCTTCGGTAACACTCCCGGATGGAAGAAGGTATGTGGAAGCATGATTTGATCAAAGCATTTTCATGATAATGGAAATGGCTTCGGGGTACATTTCCTGAGTATAAAAAGGGAAATGGGATGACATATAAGGGAAAAGCATTTTTATGATAATAAAATTGGCTTTTAAAAAGGTATATGATTTGTTAAAGCAATTCATGATAATGAATTGGCTTTTAAATACATTTCCTGGATATGAGAAGGGAAATGGAAGGTTTTTAGATAAAAATGATAAGTATTGATAAATACTTTGTATATGAATCCTTAGTCCGGGAGCTAGATCCGGATGGTTATGGTAAAATATGAATATGTATATATGGATGAATCGAGTACCGAGGGTCTAATGGATCCCGACGATCGACCTTGCCGCATAGTAGTGTATCGGGGGGGTTCCTTGTTTGGATTTCGCTTCGCGAGACACCCCACGCACGAATATGGTAGTGTGTTGAGACTGGGGAGAAGTTTAATCCTTAGTGCTCTTATATTATAAATTCTTATGGTATATATATTTATATATATCTTTCTGTACTGAGGGACTGACGGATCTCGACGATCGACCGTGCTGCATAGTAGTGTATCGGGGGGGTTCCTTGTTTGGATTTCGCTTTGCGAGACACCCCACGCACGAACATGGCATAGCGTTGAGACTGGGGTGAAGTTTAGCCCTTAGTACATTGCTTGGACTATCTAGGGTTGATAGTGGTTGGGTGATAGACTAGTCTAGTAGGGTACCTTGACTAGGATGTTTAGAGGGATGCGCTAGGAGTGCACTATTAGCGGAGAGGTGAGGGGTATCTCATGGGAGTGCGATACCAAACTTAAATATGAGATAAAACCTTTTTCAAAATAATACGGCATTTATGCACTTGCTAAATATTTTCAAATACTCGGGCTCTGACCCGTTTATCTACTTTTCCTTTCTTGCTATATATATAGGTGTCCAGACACAGGGACGCCTGGATGGCACTTCTTTCGAATCAGACGTCAGCTGCAGCAGCTGTGGATGCGTGCAGGTTTTTGATAGCCGCTTCCATCGTTGTACTCTAGATAGGAGGTACTGTATAAACATTCGAGCCAATGGCTCAATTGGATTTATTTATTCTTTCAGTAAAACATTCGATATGGTTGTATATTTTGACCGAGTGTTCGGTTATCTTATTTCACTTCAGTTTCATTTCCGCAAAACTGTGTGGATGTTTTATTTACAGTTGTTAAAAGAGTTGTAAAGTTAAAATTTTGACACCGGGCTAATAGGTTATTAGTAATTAAATGGATTTTTCGACAGTGATGCTAAGAATGATCCATATGAGACTCCTGTTTTAATTTAATATTGGAGTGATCGCCCGGTATCTTATTAGGCGGGGTGTCACAGATGGTATTAGAGCATCAGGTTCTAGTGTCCTTAGGAATCTGTGCGGACGTACTACGCTTTCAGCGTTGCTCTCGATTTGTTATAGAGCCTCAGGAATAGGATTGTTGATTTCTCTTGTGAGATTTCATTCTCTCACCATATTATGAGATTATAGAAATCTTTTGCGCGCTCGTTTGAGAATCGTGTGCGGAGCTTGGATGGCAACAGGAGGTGAGGCTTAGCTGGAGCAGCTGGTAGAAGGTTGGGATGAGAAACTTAGTAGAGGTGACTCTCCTTATGGTAATTGTTAAGGATTTTGGCGGCAACTACTAAAGAATGGTAGTTAGGAGTACCACAGTACCGCTGAAGTTGAGAGTGGTACTAAAGTTGAATTCCTCATTGAAGTTGAGGGTTCAAAAGGGATCTTACGGATAGTCTTAACCGTGAGTCCCCACGATTTAGTCGGTATGAGAAGGATGTTGTTATGAGTTTTACCTCAATCCAGGAGGTATAATTGGCGTGGCTAGATAAAGTCGTGGTGTTTGTTAGCCCTAGACTCGTGTGTGTAATTTGAGTTATGGCGGTCTCGATAACATAATATCATGTATGTTTATGCGTTTTTCGCGATAACGGAATTTATTTTCCTTCATTCGCCATAAAGGCGGGTGTTGATATATTTTATATATATATTTGGTTTGGGATACTCGTTCTATATGTTTATATGAGTATGGTTTTATGATGGGTATATATGTATTGGTAATTTCGGAGCGATAGCAGGCTAAGAATGGCAAGTCTATCGTGTCCATGGTTCCTGGAGGGAACAGGTTATTGTTGCGGTGTCTCACCTAGATATAGGTTGAGTTCACCTTATTTATTGTGGGTATATGAAACTTCGAAGAGTAGAGGTTTCATTATCGTGATTTGGGTATATGGAGACCTTATGTAAATGATTTAAGGCCGTAGGATTTGTGTTGAGCTGTAAGATAAAGCTCTTTACTATTTGCGCAAGGACTTAAAAATGAGTGCGAGCGCAGGGTGGTATGACTCTTAGTTAGAGATAGGAGTTCAGACCACCTTTTTGTTGGATTAGGGGATAGGGATATCCCGGTTGCATGTTGAAATAACGGAACTCCATAACCAACGAAGTCAAGGGTTAATGTGTGGAGGGGTTCTTTGTTTGGATTTCGCTTTGCGAGACACTCCACACATGACTCTTAACGGCGTCGGGAGTGGGGAGCTGTTATAGGATGCAAGGATGTGGGTTAGTCTTATAGTGTGGATGAACCACTATAGACTATGAGCCCTGTGATGATGGTATATTTATGGAAATATTGTGCTATGGAAAAGCACTAAGGTGGTCCTCTCACCACAAGTAGTTGGGTGGAGTAGGACTTAGAGAAATTGATTGAGGATAATAGTCAGGCCTTAATAAGAAGGCAAATTTGGAGGAAATCTTTGATTGGTGTTATGTAAGTAGTGTTCCTATAGAGAGTAGGCACTTCGATTGGTTAGGTTTCCTTTCGCATGGGCGGAAGGATAAGCTAGTAGAAACGCGTTCGTAGGTTAGCATAGGCAGGATTTAGGACGTCCCGCTGGTGTGCCTTGGGCCGTTAGATCTCGATGACCGACGACGCGAGGGAGTAGTGTAACGAGAGGGTTCCTTGTTTGGATTTCGCCTTGGCGAGACGTCCCACGCACGAAACCGAGCAAATGTTGGAAGTTGAGAGAGGCCTTGGGCACTAGGAACATATTTAGGATACTCGTTTCGCTTAAGTAGGGTAACGCTTAGACCTTAGTATTTTTATTAGAGTTAGTGGCACCGAGTTTAGGAGAATGGAATTTCGTGGGTTCGGAGGACCCATAGGTGAGTATTACACCGAGGAAAGGAGATCCTTATTGGGAGAGAGTGTTACGTGTCAAACGTTCACTACGGATGTGCAGATATGCGCAAGTTAGAAAGGTGTATGGGAACCTTGGTAAGATGGTTTTATATACCGCCTAAAATAGAATGGGCGTAGTATATAAGGTTGAAATTCATGCCGATAGGTATTATAGATGATGGGTATTATGTGACGTATTAGAGTCACTTTACGATCGTGGTAGTCATGTAGCATATGATTGGGAACCATTGGGTTAGTATCTTTCCCTTGAAGTTTTAGGATTTGTAGTGATCCTAGTTATATGGTGTAGGTTATATCTGAATTTCGAGGACGAAATTCCGTTGTAAGGGGGGGAGTATGTAACAACCCGCCCTTTTGGAGACAATTAAATTCCATAAATAAAAATAAATTGGAATTTGGGGAATTTCCTAAAATAGTAATTTTTGGGATTTTCGAGGATTAAATGATTTTAGAAGGATATTGTGATTATTTTTGGGACTATATAGGTCGAAATATTTTAATTATATGTCGCCGTTGAGTAAAGCGACACGAGGTAAGATTTTTAATTGGAAAAACCCGCATTTATTTTTTTTGGGTTGGAATAGTGATTTGCGGTCAAGTACCTCAGATGAAAATTTCGACTGCGCCATGAGTCTCGGAATGTCCGAGATAGTCAGAAAAGAGTGTCCGACTTACGAAAATGAGTTTCGGGTAATTTTAGAGGTAAAAGTAACTCGTAATTGGGTAAACGAGTCGTTTTTGGGTTTTAAGGGTTAAAAACCCTTTTCTTCCTATTTAAAGAGGGAGAAGGGAAGAGAATAGAGAGAAAAGAGAAAGAAAGGAAAGAAGAGAGAGAGGAGGAGAGAAAAGAGGAGAGAAAATGGAGATCTCGGGCAAACTCCGCCGGATTTGACTCGAGGTCGTCGGATTTTATCCACGAGGCAAGTGTTTACTTGCTTTATTTATCTTTTTGCATAAATATATCATACCGTAGTTTGGTATAAACAAACCCTAAAGGTTTTGGGGTGGATTATCGTGGATAAAACGGGTTTTTGGAGGTTAAAACAATTAAACCCCAATAATATCTCAATTTGTGGAACTTAGGTTTTAACCTAAATTAATTGGTGGTTTTGGGTTCTAGGATGTTTAGAACCCTTAATATATGTGTATTTGTAGTTGGTTGAGGTTGTAGGACGTTGGGTGAGGCGACAAAATCTTGGGGAGAAGCTTTAATGGCCAAAATCGTCTCGGAGAAGATGATGAATAGTAACCCGTCACTTTAGGGGGACTTTTGGCCAGGAAAAGAGTTGATTTAGCTTTCGACCAAAACACGAAAGTTGTAAATCTTTTCGATACGGTCGCGTGGGCGCTAACCGCGTATTTTTCTGATTTTTCTACGATTTTATATGATTTTTACAAGATGACAGCTCCGGGTTGAAATCATCAACTCGGAAATCAAATCGGGAATTGGAAAAATTACGGCTAGAATTAATTGCGTAGATGTTCGGAATAATTTTTGGGGTAGTTTAGAAACCCCGATAATGAATTTGGGTTGTTGAAAAATGGATTTGAGGAAATTAGCTTGGGAGACCTGGTGTGACCGGTCGACCGCGCCCCTAAGGCCGGTCGACCGCGTCAAGGAGGAAGGGCCTACTGCTTTGTTTTGTAGGCTTATTTACAACCCGCGGTCGATCGGGGGTCTAGGACCGGTCGACCGGTGCCCTGTTTTCAGCCCAAGATTTTGGAGATTAGGATTATTTCTCCTTTTTGAGTTTAAAGTTTAAGGGCCTTCCAAATTAGAGTATTATGGAGGGTTAAGTCCTAAAGGACTTGAGGAATTGGGAATGTATATATATGTGTATATTCACTTAGAGTGAATTAGTATAATTGGAGATATACAAATAAATCCGTAGATGGGATTTAAGTATGTATTACTTAATAAAGTAAGAAAATACTTTGGGTTTAGTATCATGCATATATGAATGCATGATTATGATTCTTTGAGAGAATCTTTGAGATTATTGGTCATCGATAGATGGTTTGGCAAATATGACCATTTTTATATATTCAGGGAGGAATATATGGTATATATATATATATATATATATATATATATATATATATATATATATATATATATATATATATATATATATATATATATATATATATATACTATGTGATTAAGTATATATGATATGATATAAATGATTTTGAAAATATATAGATGAATATTTTCAAAATGGGAAAAAGGTAAATGATTTTCATAATTGATAAATTATGTCTACACACCTCCCTAAATCGCTATCATAAGGGAAGTTGCGTGCGTTATGGTGATGCCCCCTGGCTAATGAATGCAGGGTGGCTATAGTCCTATAGGCCATATGGGCTGTTATTTGTTTTCTGCGCTGGTTAGGGGATTCTGGGTGTGGTCCTGACTTTCCCGCAGGCAATATGGCCGCTTCCCGACGTTGGTAGGTTCCCAGGTTGTCTTGTATAGATAGGCCCTGGAAGATGATAGCCATTTAGGGGCGCGTCCAGTGGGGAAACCCGGAGGGGCGGTCTTAGTTTTATTAAACCAATTTATGATAATAAATTGGCTTTAATTTACATTTCCTGAGTATAAAAAGGGAAATTGGATAAAGGTTTGGTTTCGGTAACACTCCCGGATGGAAGAAGGGATGTGGAAGCATGATTTGATCAAATCATTTTCATGATAATGGAAATGGCTTTGGGGTACATTTCCTGAGTATAAAAAGGGAAATGGGATGACATATAAGGGAAAAGCGTTTTTATGATAATAAAATTGGCTTTTAAAAAGGTATATGATTTGTTAAAGCAATTCATGATAATGAATTGGCTTTTAAATACATTTCCTAGATATGAGAAGGGAAATGGAAGGTTTTGAGATAAAAATGATAAGTATTGATAAATACTTTGTATATGAATCCTTAGTCCGGGAGATAGATCCGGATGGTTATGGTAAAATATGAATATGTATATATGGATGAATCGAGTACCGAGGGTCTAATGGATCCCGACGATCGACCTTGCCGCACAGTAGTGTATCGGGGGGGGGGGTTCCTTGTTTGGATTTCTCTTCGCGATACACCCCACGCACGAATATGGCAGTGTGTTGAGACTGGGGAGAAGTTTAATCCTTAGTGCTCTTATATTATAAATTCTTATGGTATATATATTTATATATATCTTTCTGTACTGAGGGACTGACGGATCTCGACGATCGACCGTGCCGCATAGTAGTGTATCGGGGGGGGTTCCTTGTTTGGATTTCTCTTTGCGAGACACCCCACGCACGAACATGGCATAGCGTTGAGACTGGGGTGAAGTTTAGCCCTCAGTACATTGCTTGGACTATCTAGGGTTGATAGTGGTTGGGTGATAGACTAGTCTAGCAGGGTACCTTGACTAGGATGTTTAGAGGGATGCGCTATGAGTGCACTATTAGCGGAGAGGTGAGGGGTATCTCATGGGAGTGCGATACCAAACTTAAATATGAGATAAAACCCTTTTCAAAATAATACGGCATTTATGCACTTGCTAAATATTTTCAAATACTCGAGCTCTGACCCGTTTATCTACTTTTCCTTTCTTGCTATATATATATATATATATATATATATATATATATATATATATATATATATATATATATATATATATATATATATATATTATATAGGTGTCTAGACACAGGGACGCCTGGATGGCACTTCTTTCGAGTCAGACGTCAGCTGCAGCAGCTGTGGATGCGTGCAGGTTTTTGATAACCGCTTCCATCGTTGTACTCTAGATAGGAGGTACTGTATAAACATTCGAGCCAATGGCTCAATTGCATTTATTTATTCTTTCAGTACAACATTCAATATGGTTGTATATTTTGACCGAGTGTTCGGTTATCTTATTTCATTTCAGTTTTATTTCCGCAAAACTGTGTGGATGTTTTATTTACAGTTGTTAAAAGAGTTTTAAAGTTAAAATTTTGACACCGTCCTAATAGGTTATTAGTAATTAAATGGATTTTTCGACAGTGATGCTAAGAATGATCCATATGAGACTCCTGTTTTAATTTAATATTGGAGTGATCGCCCGGTATCTTATTAGGCGGGGTGTCACAATATACTACAGAAAACTCACGTAGGCCACAACCTCGAAACCAAAAATGGACTCCCGCAAGAACAATAACTTTGTCTCCAGCAATGAACACCCTCGAGTCTTCCCAAGTGATCAAAATCGTCAACAAGTAACTCCATCAAGAGCTACCAATGCAGTAGTCGAGATGGCACTTCATAAGAATAAACTTCAACAAGAAGTGATTTGGGTTGCACAAAATATTTACAAAAGAATTGGGATGATTTGGTGAATTAAAACAAGGTTTTCACCTAAAAATCGAAGACTTAAAGTTATGCCAAAAAGCAATTTTAGTGTATCAAAAGTCTTAATGAAAAAGATCTTTAAACATGTATTTATAGATGAATAAAAATCTTGAGGCGACGCATGTCGTTAGAATTCATGCAAATGACATCTCATGTCGTTACTAACGAACTTACAAATGACCAATAAAAAATCAAAATAGTACGGGTCCATTTGAAGTAAACAAGAAACGACCCTTCAACCGACATTACATATCGTTAGAAGTTGTCATTTGAACGACAAGAGTGATAAAATATTGTTTTAAAAAGCTCGCCTACAGCTTTTAAAAAAATAATTTTGACTTAGAAAAGATGCCTCAGTTTTATAAAAATAATTTCGAAAAATATCCCGATACTAAAATAAAGCATTTACGAAACTTAAACACATTCTATATGAAATTATACCTCATGTCGCGCATATGTTGAAAATACTTGAATCTAGGATCCATCGCTTTGAACAATTGAACATGAGCTTCTTTGACGGTTGTAGCGGTATATGACATATCCTATGTTAACACTGGACTATGGAAATAGTGTCCTTACAAACTACAATTGTTTTTGTTCCATATTGGTAAACTTTTGATTGAAATCAGGGGATTCCACATCTGATCAGAACATTCCTCGTCATTAAAATTTTTTATAAAAAAAATCATTGTTGGTTTGAAATAAAGTATCTTATTATTTTTCCTAACAATGATTTTTATTGATTTTTAAAATTTTCATTTTCAAGAATTTTCATGTAACCACCCATGATCATACGCAGCGTGGCAAATTCTTTATGACTAAAAATTTGAGAATAATTATCGTAACAATTGTGAAAATTATTATTGTGAATATTTTGAGAACTATTATCATACAAATTTGAAAATCATTCGATTGATGTTTCCTTTTTTCAAGAATTTGTATGTTATCACCCACGATTTTAGATGGCGGGGTAGATTATTTATAACCAAAAATCTACACTCCATTGTTATAATGATTTTTACAATTTATAATGTTTTTGAAAACAATCATCATAATAATATTGTTGCCATTATCATATTTATAACTACTACCACGTGAGTTAATGTAAGACATTCTTACCTAAAATAAACATTCTTACCTAAAATACCTCACTTCGGAATTTTACTAAACGCTTGGTATGCGTCATCTTTTAAACTTCTTGAAACTAAATAGTACAAGCATATACAAAACAAAATATAGTATAAAACATATAAAAATATTTTCAAGGTATTAAAATTAATAAAATTCTAAAATATCACTACTCCCTGACAACGATGCCATTTGATCGAGTAAAAACTGAGTGGTCGTGTAAGGACATTGTCATTTAACTGCTTCAATGCAAAAACCTAAATTATTACTACACTTTTTATGAGTATAACAACGGGTTTGGGTATTGAATCCACATGAAACACATCTAGAATTTAATTAATTTATTAGCTTATAAATAAAATTACAATTTTTATTTATTTTATAAGTATTTCATGCTACAATTAAAAGTTAAAAATTTAATTTCAAGAACCATGAATAAATTATAGATTCAGAATCAGTTACCCCATCTTGGATCAACAAAATGAAAAAAAAGACAAATGGATATATTCACATTTAATTTATCATACCCATTTAAGATCAAACATGAAACAAAAAGAGTGCAAACCCAACGATGGAAGATTAAGGTATCAAGTGGTTTTAGTGATAAATAAGTTGAGGTTGTAGTAAAGATTTAAACACTACCTTTGCATGACAAGGGACGTTAAAAACTATGATACTCTAATATCAACACACAAGATTAAATTAAATTGATTCAAACCCTAATAATAACTTTTAATCTCAATAATATATGATGGGTATATGAATCTCAACCTAAATTAAAAATCTAGAAAGTACACTAAATCAAGTAAAATAATAAGCGAAATAAAAAGAAACAAAGAAATCAATCCAACTAATTACTTTGATTAAAATGGAAACTAAATCTGCAAACCTTTAAAATTTGCTATAAAGGTAAACAATTGAGTAAGATAGAGAGAAAGAGAGGGAAACTATCATTAAAATTAAAGCCTGGGGGGGGGGGGGGGGGCTCCCAAAATACAAAGAGGCCAAAACTAACCTCAATTAAACTAAAAATTATATCCTAAAGAAGAGGGGAGATTAGTGATACAAAATAACACCCCCCCCCCCAAAAAAAAAAAAAAATAGAGAGAATTATGTATGTGAAAAACACCCCAAATCGATTACCTAATTTAGGGAATCGATACCCATAAGTGAGGCAAATATTTTTGATTGTGATGGATGTTCGAAGGGAATCGATTCCTTCTGGGACTTTGGTCAAATTGAAACGCGAAATGGAAATGGTCATACCTTCTTTGTTCGAAATTGAATTAATGCATGGTCGGCATGTACGCGAAGATAATTCAATAAACTGAACATTAAACAAAAATTCTCCATAAATTTACATCTGACAATGAATTTCTCGAAATGCTTCCAGCTTCACTCTTAATATCCTCAATACTTATAAAAGATCAAATAAACCTTGAAAAATATATAATCATCTAGAACAAATCCTAACTAATATAAAAACTTAAATATCGAAATTAATGAACACAATGCTAGAATGCATAAGTCTAGGGCATAGTAAATGTAATATTCATCACTAATCACTTACTTGTATTCCCCCTTTCTAGTTGTATAACATGTACCAAGAGGTTATAATGAGAACGATAACCTTTAAAAGTTAAAGACTTATAGAGCCATTTTAGAAGTTGATCAAAGATAAATATTTATATAAGATAGACGTAAATTAATATAAGCTAGGATTTATGAGAATGATGTAAACCTTACAATCACGTGATTATTTTGTCTTATCAATAAAAAAGAGGATTTGGAAGTAATGTTGTGCATTTTATATTCTATTATGTTTAATTGGTAATACCTTACATTTTAAAAATGGAGGACTCACATATTGACTCCAATAATAATCCACCATCTAATATTAGACACCCTTTGGAATCTTAAGATACAAACTGAAATTAGAGTCCATTTAGTTTAACTTATTTTTTATCACAGAAAAGTAGATATTAACCCTTTTAATACAAAATCGGATCAAGCATTGGGTGAGTAATTGATACCCAATCATAAGGGGATAGAATAATGATTCTACTCCGTTCCAACCCAATGTGTTTCCTGATACTTTATATAAGATAATTTTTTTCTTTTTATGGAAGTGCAATTCTTATAGTTTACAACCCATGGATAAAAAGTGCACAAAAAAATAAATAATGTCTTTATAATTTGGTCTAAACTAATATAAATCTCAACAAAATAATATTAGTTTATTTTTGTCCCACACATAAAATAAAAATTTAATATTTTTCTTAAATATTGACGCATTATATAGTCAATAAATAGGAAGTTTAATTATGGATGGATAATATAAAATAAGAAGTCTAATATGTTATTTTTTTATCCTTAAAGTTATAATCTTTAGAACATCTCCAATGCAAATGTATATTTTCTGATCATGTGAATGTGTAACATCATAATGTGAATCTAATATGTCCAAAAAATTAAGTTATGCACACACACACACACACACACACACACACACACACACACACACACACATATATATATATATATATATATATATATATATATAAATGTCTATACATATTGGAATAAGAGATAACACATTCATAATTGTATTGTAGAAGTGATTTTAAACTTAATATATATAAATCTTATATAAAACATATTTCATATTGTGAAAATAACAATCTACATTTAGGCTGCATTTATTTTTTGTTTGAAGTCTGAATTTGAAGTCTGAAATCTAAATCTAAAGATAACATTTGCTTTATGTCTAAATGAACCCCGAATGGATGTATTTAGTCATATTTAGAGGTAATTTTACCTCTTAGCTATTAAAAGGCCATTATAGCCATTAAACTCTTGAATTTTTGGAAAAATAAATACTATTTAGTACATTTAAAGTCTGAATGGTTCAGATTTAGACTTAAAAGTTAAAAATAAACAACACCTATACAGTTTGATTACAACTTATCATCTAATAAAGAGGGTTTTTGAAGGACTTTTCCTTAGCTCATTATATATAAATTTACGTGATACTTTATTTTGGTGGGCTCTAAGGGTAGCCCAATAATTACTCTATAGCACCACATAAGATAAAATAACTCTATAATATCACCTGAATCCATTTAACACTTCATTATACCACCAAAGGGCGCTCAACTATTTAAAGTTCAAAATTTTCATTTGTTAACTTCCCCTCCTTCTCTCTAAACCTCTAAACCTATAAACTTCTAAACATCTAAACCTCAAAAGCTTCAAAGATCAACATCAAATCATCAAGAAACACCATATAAGCACGTTGGTACTCAGCGCCATGAACATCATAAAATCCAAAATGTATATAATAGGAACTTCTAGGGTTTATTGTTCATTACACAAAAAATATATAATATACATGCTACAACTGTGAAATACATGGTTCTTTAATTGTTAAACGTATTTAAAAAGTATATGGAACATTTGCAGACGTATATAAACATTTTATGAACGTATATAAACTTCAAAACAAACCATAATCAATCAATAGCTGCGTACAAAACCCTAGCTAGTTACATAGTGATTTGGTATCCCATTCCCAAAGAAAGAACAAAATTGACTAGTGATGCCCCATGCTAGTTGTCTTGTGAAAAATTTGTTAGGGTTTCATTGGGGTTATACCCCCGAGTCAATATATTATTCATTGCATTTCCACCGAACCAAATTAGGTTTTATTCAACAGTTTTATTTGTGACATTTACCTAGAATATTCAAGTCCTATTCGTTGCAATTCCACCGAACCAGGTTAGGTTTTAATCAAATATGTCATTCGTGACATTTTCCCTGATTATGAGAGTCCTACTTTTTATGTTTCCAGAGAATTAAGTTATTTACTCGTCATCTATGTCCCGAATGTGTGTATTTAGATATATATATATATATATATATATATATATGATATAAATTCCTTCATCTATGATATAACTTCCTTCATATGCAAGCGGATGTGTGTATTTAGATATATATATTATGTAATTTCCTTCATGTGTGTATTTAGAATCAATGTTAGTTCTTCATTTAAGAGAATAAATGTTAGTTTTTAATTTATGAAAATGATTGACTTATTCTATACATTTAATTTTAATACAGGTTAAAATATGGAAAATATAATATGTTATTTGTGTTGTAAGAGGAATCTAGTTACTGCTTTCGAGAGGAAGCATCAGGAAGAGTTACATTTTTTATCACTTGATGTGATCTCGGACATACTCGAGGAGGTTGCACGTGTAGAGGTTGCACATGTGGATGATGATAATGATAATGTAGATAATGTTCATGATGATGATGTAGACGTTCACATGAGGATGATATTCGTGATGATTTTGATGAGGATGTGCATAGCCATGGGATAGCGCACACGATGATATTGATTTATCCAATATTAATATTCACTCGTCTAATGATTCGGATGCTGGCCCATCGAATATTCCAACATCTAGTCAAAAGAAGTCTACTCCGGTTATGACAAGTGATGATTACGAGGGACCAAAAGAACTTGCACTCCTCAACCATTTCAATAGCATATTCCGTTTGGGATATGGACTGCTTCAATGGTAAATTACCACATTGTATTTTTAAATTTTCAAAATTTATCATATTTTCTTGTTTAGAAGTCACGTTTGTGTCCTTGTGGGTTGAACAAGGGCCTTTCCCATGTGAGAAATCATTAGACAAAGATACATAAGTGTTCGTTTAAAGATTTGATTAAATGAGTGCTTACAAGGGTGGAAAAGACAAATCTCATGGAACTGATCAAATACAACCATCGATATATTGATTGTGCATAGGTTTCAGTGTTCGTTAAGCCATGCCAACTGGAGAAAAATAGTTTTCACCTGCCATTTGGGGAGATGACCATCACACTGGATGATGTTGACCAAATATTTCAAGTCTCCGTAGTTGGTGATTCAATATGTGGAGAAGATGATGGGAATGAATTATCAAAAGAAACTGATTTTTTGACTTAGTGTTTGGCAGTTAGTAAGGTCGATGATGAAGAAGAGTGAGACACATATGCAGTCCGATTAAATTGGAATATTATGAATTTAAAGAAAAAAATGAAAGCTGCTAATGCCCCTAGAGAGGAGCAAGACCAATGTGGTAGGACAGACATACTCAATATACTTGGATGTATTGTATTCCCCAATAAGACTAAAAACTAGATCTGTGTTTATTACCTGCAAGTATTGAAGGATTTGAATAAGGTGGGAAGATTTGTGTCGGGTATGGGAATCCTTTCTCACCTATATAGACAGTTTGTCCTTGCATTAAGGTCAAGAGTTAGGTAAATGAACGGTTGTATATCCCTATCTCAGGTAAAAATAACCAGCATTATATCTATCCCTAATTTTTGTTTATATCTCAATCCATTTTAATAATCATTATTTTTGTTGTTGTTTTAGTCCTGGATTTATAAGCACTTTGGCGAATTGGAATCATTCCATAACATGGAGTTTGACAACACCATGCCTATAATTGAGCATTGGGCATTATAATAAGTTTTGAAAAAAAATGCATTTCCACAACTCATTAAATTCTGAGAACCTCTCGACGCTTTAGAGGCAAGAAATGTAAGTTCTTTATAGTTAATTATGCTTTGCTTATTTTTTAATTACCATAATTATTCTTTATACTTATTTTATATGTTTGTGTGTAGGTAATTTGGGATCCTTATAAGGCTAAGAGGGTTTCATACCCATTCTAACAAATTTCCATATCTAGTGGGATTATCATTTGCTTTGATGTTGCTGAGCATTACTATCCAGAATGAGTGCTTAGGAAATTAGGACGTCTATAAATCATCCCCCGTGATCGAATGAACCCTATAAGCAACGAGAGGGGAAGAAAATCTGAAAGATACAAAGGCGAAGTTTGACATTAAAAATGGTATAAAGAAAATTGGCAAGACCAATTATTATTGCATAAGTCCCGTTTAATATCGGTCACATGCTCGTAGGACTATAACGAGGATTAAATGCAGCGGTTCTTGATGTATCCAAATATAATAGTCTAGAACCCCGCCAATTATCAGTCCCATACACAAAAAACATTATTGGTAAGAATAATTATACACCACCATTATATAGTACATATAATTTGATTATTTCTCATACATAACTTTTGTTCAATAGGCGGATGAAGTTCACAGAATGATGAAGTTGCTTCGAAGAACATTATAGAAGACGATACAACAAATGCCACTACATTGCTTGCATGAGATAATGATACATATCAAATACTTGCAACAACAATCAAGGCGGGTCATCAGCTTGACACTGATAAGGATAATGGACATAAAAAGAAGAATAAGAAGGTAAGAGAAGAACAGGTCTAAAGACACAAACAGGGAGAAGAAAGAGAAGATGAATATGGAAGATTGTGTGCTTTCTTACATTGTCATGTTATTTTAATTTTGGAACATTGGCATGTTTTCTGCTAGATTTGTTAACTTTTAAAATTTTAAAGTTGGGAACTTTTGTAGTTGTTGAATTGCTATCTTGTAAAATTATTAAGTAAGGAACTTTTGCAGTTAAATGTTATCTTGTGAAGTTGTTATGTTGTGAGGTTGAGAACTTTTATAGTTTTGAAGTTTTAAAGTTAGAAAAAATAATTGTGAAGTTATGAAATTATTAAAGTTATTAAAATTGTGAAACTGTGTTTGTTGAATTGTGAAGTAGTTAAATTGTGAAATGGTGAAACTTTGTTAGTTGAACTGTGAGTATATTTTAATTGAACTTTTTAAAAAATTTATTGCAAAGATATACAACTGTTATGGATGAATAATTCGAATATTAAACAACCATTCGACATAAACCCAATGAACCAGAGTTAATGTTCAAGATTTTTTTTATAAGTATCCATTCAGCACAAAAATCACGAGTAACTTGCATTTAACTCGATATTTATGTGACAAAATGGTGACTTGATTCGACGCTTATAACCCAAATCAAATGTGTTGAGAAAGATCCCTCCCACTATTAGGGATGAACATCTTGATTACTTAAATATAAATAAGTATTATTCCCCTGAGTTGAGATTCATGTTTCATTATAAGTTCCACAAATTAAGTTTTTCCCAATAAGATTCACACTTTTCCATACTTTTTTCATTACTCATACCAATAACACTTTTCTATACTTTTTCATTACCACAACTCCATACTTTTTCATTATTCATGCAAGTAAATTTTTGGGAATTGATCCATACTGTAAGGGCAAATTTCCAATCGAGTCAATTTGTTTGTAATTGGCTTAATTCCAGATAAAAATGTTTGAGTGTAGGTTAGTTATTGAGTCGTGATCCCACAAAGCCTATGACGTTCAGTGTTGAAGGTGTTGCGGTTAAAGCTTTGAAGATGATATCATTCCGTGCTTAATCTTTTAGATTTCTTCACACTTGGTTGATTCTAGATCACACAAGTATGAGTTCTTAGTGAATTATGGGATTTAGAATCTTGTTTAATGAAGGATGTTTTAAATTAAATTTTTGCTGGCAATTTATAAATAATTTGTGGAAACGTATTTTAAATGTTTTTTGAGTCAATTTATTTTTGAAAATTAGAGGATGATTTTAAAAATAAAATAATTTGTTCCTATCGTTCAAACGACAAGTGTGATCATTCTAACGAGATCTGTTTCTCGTTCAAACAAAATATGTTTCTCATTCGAACGACGTGTCACCTTGAATTTCGTGTTTTCATATTTAAGGACTTCATTTACTCAGAACATCAGAGGAGAACTTTTTCCAAAGATGTTTCTGCACCTATTTACAAAAAGTTTCCACCATTCGTAGTTTTTTTCAATATCGAACCTCATATTTCCATAGTCTTTGATCTTCATTTTTGCACCGAAAAATTATTCTATCACCTTGAACAATATTTTCATCTAGTGGATTATGTGTGTGATGATTACAAAGAATAAGCGATGATTTTTGTGTTCCGATTTGTAGACGTTGTCGAGGCTACATCGATGGATATCGAGGTGCACGTGGACTCGTGTACTGTGGACACTTGCATGGGTGGATTCCTACGTGGCACTGTGGAGGACATGTAGAAGAGAAGAAGAGGCCTAAAGGCTTATGGGTGATCGAGTCATTGAGTAAGACTATATCCCTCTTTGTAATTTCCGTTTCATAGTGATTGTGTGGCCTGTCCATCCAAGATTTTTTCCCTTAGTGATTGTTTCGTACATCGGCGTGTCTTGTGTTGATTTATTTTATCTTCTTAATCATTTAGATGCATGTTATAGGGTTAACAAGAAAAAATTTGGAAAATTAAAAAATATTGCACTTTCCTAGAGATAACTGTTTAGGGGCCTTATCAAATTGGCATCAGAGCTAGAACACTACTTTATTGTGTCAGTGATCCCTAATCTTTAGGCATGAATCCAATAGGGCTTTAGGTTATTTGAACTCCTATCTTTTATGGGACTTATTACGCTTACTGGAAAATACGTATGAAGTCAACATTTAAGGCCATAGATGAGAGTGTGCATGTAAGAACCATTGCTCGTGAAGATATTTGTTGTTTATTAAAAACTATGAGTGTGCATGGGAAAGGTCCGTGAGATACAAGTTGATTCGTACTGAAAGCCATCGTTCAAAAGAGCCCAAGAAAAAATTAAGGCATTAAAAAGAACATATTTTGCCAAAAAGGGCCAATAGGATATATTTTAAAGAGAAAATAGAACTTCAAAAGAATAATTGCATTAGAAAAGAATAATTATATATGCTTTTGAGGGATTTTGGTTGAAGATCAACGTATTTTCATAATGAGTCCTAGATTGAAATAGTCGTGTCATGACACTATTATTTTGTAGAATCGTCAAAATTCTAGACTTATGCGCACAATGTTTGTTTAGTTCATTATGTTCAATTTATAATTGTCACATATGGCTAAATCGTAGTTCGATGATATTTAGTGGTCAATTAAATCTTCTTGAATGTATCTATGTGTTTATTATTATGATTCATTTGTGTTAGTTCACACCCATTCATTTCATTCCATGTTTAGGCACATTGGTACCGTTTTGAAGTGTAACTCTTTTTTGTTTTTGATTTTTTATTTTACTTGATTTTGTAGTGTTTTCTGTTTATTTCAGTGGTTCATCATTCTGGATTGATTTTACATATTTTTCTGAGGAGGAATCGAAGTTTTTCTATGTCGTTAAAATGAGATAAGAGTCCCGTTTAAATGACTTTGTCATGTCATTAGAAGTATGGGTTCTAATGAGGTTCAAGTGGGATATGCAGGTTAGGCAGTGAGGGGTTGTTAGTACATTATTAGAAGGCTACTTTGAGTGAGTTTCAAGCGAGGGTCTTCTGTTATAGGTAGCTAGAAGCGATATCTTCAGTGATTCTCGCGATATGCGTATGTCGTTAGAACAATTTTTTTTTTGTTCGACGACGATCCTTTATCGTTCAAACGATGTCTGAATTTCGTTTGAGAAACTTAACGATTCGATTATAGGGTTTTACTTATGTCGTTTTTACCATTCACTTTAACCCTTCGTCTCGCTTATACTTGTTCATCCGTCCACCATTGTTGTGCTACCAAAGCTTTGGAAAGCTTATTTTTTCTAACCAATTTTGATCGAAATTATTGGATTCTCTCTTCTCACTTCAGAGTTCAAGTATTCTACATTTGTTTTGAGCTTTGATTAGAATTTTTCAGTTTTGTTTGGTTTTTGATTCCAAAAACTAAGTGTAAATCTCTACATACACATACACGATTTTTACAGTACTGATTTTATCTTGTATGTACGAGTTATCTCATTTGATTATTTGGGTCAAAAATTAATTTTCTGGGGCTGTCATAATATGTTTCGTTTTTTTATTGAGTTTCCCCTGTTTGATGTGTGTATCCCATTGATTAAAAAAAATATTTGTTTCATAGAAAAACTTTTATGTATTTATTTGGATTTTTTCACTTCACAAACCATGGTTTGTCACCTATTTGTTTTACGCGTGTTGAGTATTTTGGTCTCTACTGATCATATATATCTGTGTTGCTGATGTTTGGTTGGAATTTCTGGTTTTCGCGGTGGTTCGGCTGGTTGATTATACGGAGATAGGATTTTAACACTCGTGCTCTTGTTTGGGTTAGGACTAGTTGAGTTCATATACACTTTAACCATTGCTTTTCTTTTTCTGATTTTTATATATGGATAGGGGTCAGCGATGACGTTCTATCCACTCTGGGCATTTGGATAAGCAGCTGGCCTCGGCTCACTCTCGGGCCGCTCAGGTCGTCGTCGATATTTCGAGGAAAAGTGGGCTACTAGGATTGAGTATGAGCACTATTGTGTTCTTGGTTTGCACATTCGCGCAGTTGTTAGAGAGAGTTTTTAGAGTTGTTGAGTTTGGGTTATACCAAGTCCCCGAGTGGTGAGAGGGAAGAGGCTAGGAGCCTATGTTTAAATTGTATGGACTTATTTATCCCGATCTTATCTGTTAGTTATACTTCCATGCTATTCGCACTTCAATAGGTCTCTACACCTTCATTCGCAGCATTACTGTGGTCGTCACCGCCAACCTTATTGCTCAGCTCCTACAGATTCCTAGCTTTCCAGATGCAATTTTTCCTGGTCTTGTCCACTATGGTCTTGATATTGACAAGGTTCTCATCACTATTTTTGAGAGGTTCCCCATCATTTTGCGATTCAGTATCATTAGAATCTACACCCCGACTATCATCTGCTTAATTGGTTTGTGTCATCTGATGTTTATCCGAGGATTAATCACACCCATATTTCCTTCGACATTGTTTATTTTATGTATACCGTGAGCCAGAGGTGGGACATAGATTTACCTTCCATCCTGTTATATATCATGTCATCTATTCCTCTTATAGTCCTACTCTAGTTCGATCTTCTTTACCCTACGGTGTTTTGGTTACTTGCATCTATAAGGCTGCTTCAGTCCCTCTCCTCTGTTGGAAGAGGTTGTTTATATATTTAGGGGAGGGAGCAAAATATATGAAAAACGAGTGGAGAACTATTTGGTGAAAGGAACTATTTTATTAGAACTCACTAAATTTTGCTTGATACAAAATGTGGAGACAACACCCCTATTTATACTATCCTCCAACTCAAATGAATGGTGGAGATTAAATTTACATCAAGGGTCAAGATTGAATCTCTAGAACCTTCCACATCTATCTACCATTTCTTACACTCTCCACAATACACAAGATGGATCTAGAATGTTCTTGGCAAAATATCACTCTTAATGGGTCTAACTTTATAGAGGCCCAATACTAACTAATTAGACAACCCAAACATTTAACCCAAAAATGCAAACTAATAAAGCCCAATTATTTTAATTTCAAAAACAAGTTTAATTTTCAACACCCCCTCTTAAACTTGGTTTTGCAACTCCAAGTAGTCTTCGTAGCTTGTGGAACACTTCATGCTTGAGTGGTTTGGTAAAGATGTCGGAAACTTGATCATGAGACTTTATGTACTTCAGTTGTACCTCCTTCTTTTCCACACATTCACAAAGGTAGTGATACCTTGTGTCGATGTGCTTGCTTCTGTCATGGAAAACTGGATTCTTTGCTAATGCAATCGTCGATTTGTTGTCGACGCATATCTCAACCGTATCTTCAGGTATGTTAAGCTCTTTCAATAAATTCTTTAACCAAATTGCATGACATACACAATTTGTTGTGGCGACGTATTCAGCTTCACAAGTGGAAAGGGTGACAATAGGTTGCTTCTTTGAACTCCATGTGAATGCAACGTCTCCCATGTAGAACACGAACCCACTTGTGCTTTTTCGGTCATCTAAGTCTCCTCCCCAATCACTATCACTGTAGCCAACAAGCTTGAAACTGTTAGAGACTGAATAAAATAATCCATAGCCAATCGTTCCTTTAACATAGCGAAGGATCCTTCTTGCAGCCTTCAAGTGTGTTATTGTTGGAGTTTCCATATAACGACTGATAAGTCCAACTCCAAAGAGGATATCGGGCCTTGTGCATGTTAAGTATCGCAAGCTTCCAACGAGGCTCTTAAAATATGTTGGATCCACTATTTCTCCTTCTTCATGCTTTGACAGCTTGGTTCCACATTCCACGGGAGTGCTTACGGGCTGACATTCATTCATCTTGAATTTCTTGAGAACTTACTTTGCATAGCTTTCTTGAGAAATAAATATTCCTTCTTTCTCTTGCTTTACTTCTATGCCAAGATAGTAGGACATGAGCCCAATATCAGTCATCTCGAATTCTCTTGTCATCACCTTCTTAAACTCCTCGATCATCTTTGCATCATTTCCTGTGAAGATTAAATCATCCACATACAAGAAAATAATTAACATATCTTTATTTCCATTCACCTTTGTGTATAGGGCATGCTCATAAGGGCATTTTTTGAAACCAGTTTTATGAAGATATTGATCAATTCTACTATTCCATGCCCTTGGTGCTTGTTTTAGGCCGTATAATGCCTTGTTCAATTTTAACACCTTATCTTCGTTGCCTTTCACAACATACCCCATGGGTTGCTCTACATATACTTCTTCTTCAAGATGGCCATTTAAGAAAGCAGACTTCACATCCATTTGATGGATTTTCCATCTATTTTGAGCTGCTAAAGAGATAATTAATCTTATAGTTTCAAGACGAGCAACTGGAACAAATACCTCTTCATAGTCAATTCCATACCGTTGCTTAAATCCTTTGGAGACTAATCTTGCTTTGTACCGCTCCACTTCTCCTTTAGCATTCTTCTTGGCTTTATACACCCATTTGACTCCAATAGCTTTGTGCCCTTTGGGAAGACTTGTCAACTCCCATGTGTCATTCTTCTCAATTGCTTTTATCTCATCATCCATTGCATCCTTCCATCTCTTGCTTTGTATGGCCTCTTCAAAACCTATAGGTTCACAATCGGCAAAAAGATAAAAGAGAGTTATACCATTTTGATTTTCAGTTACCTCATATATTTCATCCAAGCTTCTGAAACGTGGGGCTCTTTCATGTGAACTTTGACTTGATGATGATGATGATGATGATGATGGATCTCCATGAGTGGATGATGGTGGTGATGGAGGTGGCATACAGGCTCTTCTAACTCTCCATTGCTGCTATCTTCATCTTCTTCTTCAAACAAAGGAAGAAAGTCATAGTTTTCCTCCTGGGCATCCCACTTCCACGAGCCTTCTTCATCAAACTTGATGTCTCTACTCGTGATGACTTTTCCACTGATTGGATTGTACAACTTGTAACCTTTGGAGCGTGAATCGTAGCCAACAAATACGTATTTTTCACTCTTGTCATCAAGCTTTGTCCGCTTTTGATCTGGCACATGAGCATATGCAATGCTCCCAAATATTCTCAAATGAGAAATTCCGGGTTTTCTCCCGCTCCATGCTTCTTGTGGAGTTTTATTCCACACACTTCTAGTGGGGCTTCTATTTGACAGATAAACGGCACAATCCACAGGTTCGGCCCAAAATTCTTTTGGCATTCTTTTACTTTTCAACATGCTTCGAGTCATATTTAAAATGGATCTATTTTTTCTTTCAGCAACTCCATTTTGTTGAGGTGAGTATGCAACCGTTAAAGGACGGCGTATCCCATTTTCTTCACAAAACTTTTCAAAATCTTTAGAAGTGAATTCGCCTCCTCTATCGGATCGCATAGATTTTATTTCATAACCACTTTCTTTTTCCACAAGTGCTTTAAATTTCTTAAAAGTACAAAATACTTCTGATTTTTCTTTTAAGAAATAGACCCATGTCTTTCTACTAAAATCATCAATGAAAAGTAGAAAGTATCTATTTTTGCCAAAAGAACAAGGAGTAATAGGGCCACACACATCGGTATGAATGAGTTCTAGGGGCTTCTTTGCTCTTGTAATTGACTCTTTTGGAAAACTCATTCTAGAATGTTTTCCAAGTAGGCATCCTTCACATAATTGATTCGGATGATTAATGGGAGGCAACCCATTAACCATTCCTTTGTTATGCAATAATTTTAAGCCACCAAAATTTAGATGCCCAAACCTTAAGTGCCAAAGCCAAGACATGTCTTTAAAGCAAGCATTTAAACACATTGCACCTTCACTTTGAATGTTTAGCAAAAACATTCTATTTCTTGCCATAGGTACTTTAGCAATTAAATTCATTCTTTGGTCTCTTAAAGAAAGACTATGATCTTTCATGTGGATATCATAACCTTTCTCTAAGAGTTGCCCCAGACTCAAGATATTTGTTTTCATGTTTGGCACATAGTAGACATTTGAAATAAATTGGTGCTTCCCATTTTTCATACGAATCAAAATTTTACCTTTTCCTTTCACCGGCACTTTTGATTCATCTCCAAAAGTAACATTGCCCTTTACCGATTCATCAAGTTCCACAAACATGTCCTTTTTTCCACACATATGGTTGCTTGCTCCCGTGTCAAGATACCACATCTTGCTTTCTCCATTATGTTCTCCTTTGTATGCTAATAACAATGTCGAATCCTTGTGCTTTTCCTTTTCAACATAGTTAGCCTTCTCCTCCACAATATTCGAATTACTTCTGCATTCCGAAGCATAATGGCCGAATTTTTGACAATTATAACACTTAATTTGAGATTTTTCGTACCTTGGTCTCGTGTTTCCTTCTCTTCCACGTCCTCTTGCTGGATATGAGTTTTGCCTTTCATTGTTGAAATACTTCACACCGCCTTTTCCTCGAAATTGACATCTGCCTCTTCCTCTTTGGCTCCGTTCGTTGTTGTATTCTCTTCCTTCTTTTAGAGTAAGCTTTGTTTGAAGAGCTTGCTCTAAAGTCTCCTGACTTTTCCTGTTAAGTCTCTCTTCATGGGCTTTTAAGGAACCCATGAGTTCATCAATTCCCATAGAATCTGTATCTTTAGATTCTTCAATTGCTACAACAACATAGTCAAACTTGGAACTTAAAGAGCGGAGGATTTTTTCTACCACCCGTGTGTCACTCATATTTTCACCATTAGTTTTTAATTGATTGACAATAGCCAAAACTCTAGCAAAATAATCTGAAAGTAACTTGGAATCTTTCATATGCAAAGACTCGAACTCACCTCTAAGTGTTTGCAGACGAACCTTATTTACCTTCTCAATCCCCTTATGAGAATTTTGTAGAGTCTCCCATACTTCTTTGGCGGTTGTGGCAAACGCAATTTTCTCAAACGTACCTTCATCCAATGCTTGGTGAATGAGAGTGAGGGCCTTTTGATCTGTCCTCCTTGCTTCTTTTAATCTATCCTTTTGAGCTTGAGATAGAGTGGCTTCATCTTGAGGCTCATTGTAGCCTTTTTCAACGATCTCCCAAACATCTTTAGAAGCGAGTAACACCTTCATCTTGATACTCCAATGGTTGTAGTTGTCTTTGGTGAGTTGGGGAATTTGGAAAGGAACCATACCATTAGCCATTTTAGAACTTTGGCTCTGATACCACTTTGTTGGAAGAGGTTGTTTATATATTTAGGGGAGGGAGCAAAATATATGAAAAAAGAGTGGAGAACTATTTGGTGAAAGGAACTATTTTATTAGAACTCACTAAATTTTGCTTGATACAAAATGTGGAGACAACACCCCTATTTATACTATCCTCCAACTCAAATGAATGGTGGAGATTAAATTTACATCAAGGGTCAAGATTGAATCTCTAGAACCTTCCACATCTATCTACCATTTCTTACACTCTCCACAATACACAAGATGGATCTAGAATGTTCTTGGCAAAATATCACTCTTAATGGGTCTAACTTTATAGAGGCCCAATACTAACTAATTAGACAACCCAAACATTTAACCCAAAAATACAAACTAATAAAGCCCAATTATTTTAATTTCAAAAACAAGTTTAATTTTCAACATCCTCTAGGATGAGGTTGAGCATACATTTATTTTACCGATTAATGTGAACACCATAGGTAGGTCGGAGAGTCACTTACGTGGGGAAACACGTTTTATCCCTTATAATGTTGGATATTCTTCAGGTGGTAGTTTCACGTCACATCCTTTAGGTCCCTCTCATTCAGAGCCTCCTTCCACAGAGACTAGAGACAACACACACACTGCTATTAAGAAGAGGTATGAGGAGGAGAAATTATTTATGCATGCCCAGCTAGAGGAGAACAAGAGATTGAATGCATTGATTATGGCTCGTTTGGATGAGGAGTCCTAAGCGAGAGGGATCCAATAGTCACAGATCACCCTTCTCTGATGAGATGTGCCATCCCGGAGAGATAGAGACGATGGCACTGCCATGGATACTGATGATGATGATGATGATGACGTTGACTGTTGAGATTCTATTTTTTGCATTATATTATGAGACGCTTATGTATTCATGATATATTTATTCCTTGTGTATTCAGATGTGATGTACTTGTTGACACATTACTGGTTTATCTCTTTTAGATGTCTATCAACTTATTTCACCTGATTGACATGGAGATTTCTTAAATATCACTTTATGCAGTTTTATTACTCTGTTGAGGCATATGATATCTATTGGTGTATCTTGTTTCACTCCTTTATTCTTTATATGCTTCATATATATCTGTTCACTGCTATCTGGATATCCATTGTTATGTGATTCCACTGATTGCTGATGTTAAGATTTCTATCTAGTCATGCTTATCTTGATTTGTTCCATTATTGCTAGATATGATATTCATGTGTATTTTATCCCAAGACTTGTTTATTCGAGGAAAAAAAGGGGAAGAGATATGTGAAGTTGGGGGAGTTTCATTCATGATTTATTTTTATATTTTTATGTTTCTCCATACTTCACTTGTGGCATTTTATTGATTTCGCGTGTGTAGTTATTTTCAGAGATTCAGATAATTTTGAGCTACATAAAATTCAGACATCGCTTTGCTGAATATTTTATTGAGATTTGTCGTGTCCTGCATTTTCATTTTTTGGGGATTATAGGATGGGGTAGATTTATTATTTTTGGCTTGACAGCCGAGCTTAGCATTTCACTATTTTTGGCTTTATCGCGGAATAGCCAAAGGGGGAGATTTGTAAGGGTAAATTTCCAATCGAGTTAATTTGTTTATAATTGGCTTAGTTTCAGATAAAACTATTTGAGTCTAGGCTAGTTATTGAGTTGTGATCCCACAAAGCCTATGACAGTCAGTGTTGAAGATATTGTGGTTAAAGCTTTAAAAATGATATCAGGTTATGCTTAGTCTTTCATATGTCTTCACACTTAGTTGATTCTACATGTATGAATGCTTAGTGAATTATGGGATTTAGAATCTTATTTAATGATGGATGTTTTAAATTAAAATTATGTTGGGAATTTGAGAAATAATTTTTGGAAACATATTTTAAATATTTTATGAGTCAATTTGTTTTAAAAAATTTGAGGATGATTTTAAAAATAAAATAAAATTTTCATGTCGTTCAAACGATATCTGTTTCTCGTTCGAATGACGTGCCGCCTCAAATTTCGTGTTTTCATATTTAAGGACTTTGTTTACTCTGAAAATCAGAGAGAACTTTTACGAAAAATGTTTCTGCACCTATTTATAAAAAGTTTCCAAGTGTTTCCATCATCCGAAATATCGTTCTATCACTTTGAACAATATTTTCGTGCAGTGGATTTATGCGTGTTGATTACGAAGAAGCGGTGGTTTCCATGTTCCAATTCATAGACATTGAGGTCCACGTGGACTCATATACTGGATACTTGCATGGGTATATTCCTATGTGGCACTTTGAAGGAGAGGTAGAAGATAAAAAGACACATCAAGGCTTGTGGGTGATCGAGTCATTAAGTAAGATTATATCTCTCTTTGTAATTTTTTTTTATCATAGTGATTGTCTGGCCTAGCCATCCGAGGTTTTTTCCCTTAGTGGTATCCTGGTACATCAACGTGTCTTGTGTTGATTTATTTTATTTGCTTAATCACTTTGGTGCATGCTATAAGGTTAACAAGATAAAATTTGGAAAATTAAAAAATATTGCACTTGCCTAGAGATAACTGTTTAGGGGCCTTCTCACATACTTTTTATTATTATTCATGCAAGTAATTTTGGGGGAATTAATCCATACTTTTCTAAGGACATTATTTTATAAGTCCGTTATCAATTTAGTATGTCGTATAGCGCTACACCATCGAAGAGCATTCAAGAACATTCAAGCATCAAAGATGGATCCAAATCTCAAGATCTTCAACATTCAAGCCTCCGTGAGGTTAAGTTTGGTAAGGTTGTGTTTTAATTCCTTTGCATTTCACTTAAAGTGTTGGGATATTTTTATCAAATATTATTATAAAGATTTTGTTCTCGGACACCTTTCCGTAGAAAAATCATAACTAATTCATAAAAAATTTGAAAAACACGAAACTGGTGGCCACGCATTTGTATCGAAATTATCTACAAGAACGCGTGAAATCTAGTTTGATAGGTCTTTCAAACGACCTTCTTTTGTTGTTCAAACGACATTTTCCACATGTCATTTGCCACGTGTCATGTTTTTCGTTCGAGCGACATGCTCTTGTCGTTCAAACGACATATCATCTCGTTCGAGCAACATGCTCTTGTCGTTCAAACGACATATCATCTCGTTCGAGCGACATTCAACCTCGTTCGAACGATGCGCCGCCTTAAGTTCTTTATAAATAGGAGACTCCAACTCTGTTTTTCATAAGGATACCTACATAATTTTCAGAAACGAAACTGCTACTGCAGGAATGATTTTTGTCTTCTTCTTTTAGGTTTTAAACCTTTTGTTTTCAATTCACAACACATCCCAATCTTTTAGTGAATTATTTTGGAAATCTAGATTCAACTTTGTTGAGATTTAGCTTTGCGGGGCGAACTCTACAATCGGAGATCTGCGTGCTATTGTAGAGGGAGTCTCTATAAAGTTACTTTTGTGGGGAGGATAACCTACACCGTGAAGATCGCGTGTCCTTGTGGTATAGCTGCGTGTGAACCACTGCTGATTTCTAGCCGACGCTTTGAAGGTTTGACGAATGCACCGTGCATTACTCTTGTGGGCAAAAGAAAGATGGTATGTAAGTCAATGATCTTTTAAACTCGTCAAAGTTCTAGAAATAAAAGGTTTTTCCCTGCAGGGATTTTTCTTGAAATTTATGTCGCATGCTTTATTTATTTATGGGTTGACACACGCACACACGTAGTTGCATGTTTAGGGGCTGAATTGATTTGGTTTTAAAAATAGACTCTAATTAAATAAGGTTTAATTGGAAACTTGCGAATAAATCGGTATCACACACCGTCGTCGTATTTTATGAATTGGTATCAGAGCGGGTTACGCTAATTTATCGCGTGATCTTTTTTTTTTCGCAAAAAATTGTGTGATATTGATTTTTTTTGAAAAAAAATCTTAATTTTTTCGATGGAGCACTTATATAATCGGATGCCCCCCTTTGATGACACGAGTCAGAGTTTTGATGATAAAAATCGTTTGAATTTGACATTTGCTAAAAAAATTGATTTGTTGGAAAAAGAAAATTCTCCTTTTAAATCCATGATGGATCTTTTGCAAACGGTTCAAAATCAAAGAGATTTTTATCGTGAAAAATTTGTTTCATTGGACCATGAATTTAATGATTTCAAATTGTCCAAAAAGGAGAGTGTTGAGAGAGTCCTATCTTTAGAAAAGGAATTGGAGAACTTAAAAAATTCTAGAGTTCCCGTTTGTGCCGTCGAGGAAAAAAATTAATCGATGATTTTACGGCACGTGAAAAGACTCTTAGGGATAAGTTTTTTTTAATTGAGGGAGAGCGCAATAAACTGTTAAGTTTAATTGATAATTTGGAAACGAAATTCCTATCTTTGGAAGAGTCTAATTCATTGCTTGAATAAAATATTTTGAAGTTGAAAAATGATTTAAATGATTCAAGTAGGTTTGATAGTGATGGTAATGGCTCTTCGTGTTCTAATACTTCCGATGCTAAAGACAAAACCACTATTTATTTTAGAGGGGTCAACCGTTCCCAAGGACATTAGAAAAGGTCAGCCCATAGGTTTTGTTCCACCCGTTTACACATGTTCACACTGTGGTAGGAAAGGTCACCTTAGGAGATTTGGTTTTGATCTTGGAAAAAGTCATAGGAAGTCGAAGTCTAGTGTTTCGTTGGTTCCCAAAACCCCCACGCATCATGTCACATCCGTTTGGGTTAGGAAATCACTTTTGGATACGCTAGATTTTAGACAAGTTGATTCTCGTGTGCTTGCACATGATTCTTCTCTTTCCATATCATATAGATGATTGTGTTCGCATGTTTGTCATAAGTTAGTTTTTTGTTTCATGATATTTATGTTTGCTAGCGTTGTGACATGTACTTTTTGTATAAATCTTTTCTTTTGAAAAATTTGAAAAATCCAAAAAGATTTTATTTTGATAAAATTTTGAGAAAATCCAAAAGAGTTTTGTATTTTGTTTACACCGTTTATGGATGGACACTTAGGATGACCGAGTCACAACATCATTCCATTTTTCATGTGACTATTTGATAGTGTTTTGAGATAATATATCATGTCATCTTTGTGCTTTATAATGTTTGGAGTCATTATGATGTAATTAGTTGTTACTTTCTACATATTTGACTCATGATTTCCTTTATTTCACACGTACACGGATTTGTTTGATTGTTGTGCTTTTCTTATCACATGTTGGTTGGGTGTTTTCACTTCAATCCTGTCTTTAAAAACGAACCAAGCGCGATAAAACTTGACAAGAAAGTTGTGCATGTGAGAACCGTTTGTGAGTTTGTGTGCTTTATTTGAAAACGAGGAAGGGTTGCGAAAGGTTCATTTGGCCTTTGCGAATACTAAGCCACCGTTATATCAAACCTAAAAAATTGAGGAATTTTAATTATCCGGGGTCCAAAGAGGTTAGAAGAGCCCGAAAAAATTAAAACGCAATAAAAAGAAATTCATGCCAAAAAGGGACCATTAGGTTTCTGCACCAATTCTCCAATGTTTGAGAATTTAGATTACCTCTAAAAGAAAATATGCACGAGGGAGTTTGGATGGAGAATTTAAATGGGTTTGCACATCCTTGAAAATCTTGAAAAAGCTTTACATAGTTTTGAACGTTATTGGGGTGGAAATCACTTTGACTTTGATTTGTTGATTTGCATAAGACGATGTCATTTAAATTCAACAATTTTTACACCTGAGGATACTTTTGATGTTCATTCGTTAGGAGTACACGTATTCATCGTGCACATATGATTGATTGAGTTTATTTACCTATCGAATGTGTTCACACCCATACATTCCATTTCCATGACTTAGTTGTGTTAGTATAAATCCATGGTGTGATTTTTGGTATTTTATTTTTGTATGAAAAATTTGAAAAATAAAAAATAGTTTGTGAAAGTTTTCGAGATATACCTTTTCATGCGCGTAGTTTGATCCTTGTTTGCTATGCATTTTTATCGTGACACTCCATGTTTAGTTTGTTTCTTCTTATCTATCTATTTGGGGACATAATAAAAGGGGGAGAACGAATTATGATTTTATGGGGGAGTTTGCATTATGGGGGAGATTTGATTATATTGATTGATTTATTCTTATATCATTTCAAACTCGATGCATCACGAAGGTATTTGTTTTATCTCATGTGTGTAGGTACAAAAGTGATGATCATATATTGCACACCCTGATGAGAAAAGCTTAAAGGTTTGAAGATTTGAACATGGAGATTTTTGAAGAAAATTTGAAGACTTGCAAATTTTAGTGTTTTCCATTTTTGGGTTCATGGGGGATATTAGATTTGTATAGGCACTTTGATTTGATAATTCAAAGTTTTTATTTTGTATTGGCGTAGACATATGGGGAGATTTGTAAGGACATTATTTTATAAGTCCGTTATCAATTTAGTATGTCGTATACTGCTACACCGTCGAAGAGCATTCAAGAACATTCAAGCATCAAAGACGGATCCAAATATCAAGAACTTCAACATTCAAGCCTCCGTGAGGTTAAGTTTGGAAAGTTTGTGTTTTAATTCCTCAGCATTTCACTTGAAGTGTTGGGATATTTTTATCAAAGATTTTTCTAAAGATTTTGTTCTCGAACACCTTTTTGTAGAAAAATCATAACTAATTCATAAAAAATAAAAAAAATACGAAACTGGCGGCCATACGTTTGTATCGAAATTATCTACAAGCACGCGTGAAATCCAGTTTGATAGGTCGTTCAAACGACCTGCTTTGGTCGTTCAAATGACATTTGCCACGTGTCATTTTTGTTCGAGCAGCATGCTCTTGTCGTTCAAATGACATAGCATCTCGTTCGAGCGATATTCAACCTCGTTCGAACAACGCGTCGCCTTAAGTTTTTTATAAATAGTAGTCTCCAACTCCGTTTTTCATAAGGATACCTGCATAATTTTGAGAAACGAAACTGCTACTGCAGAAACGATTTTTGTCTTCTTCTTTTAGGTTTTAAACATTTTGTTTTCAATTCACAAAACATCCCAATCTTTTAGTGAATTGTTTTAGAACCCTAGATTGAACTTTATTAAAATTTACCTTTGTGGGGAAAACTCTACAACCTAAGATCTGCGTGCTATTGTGGAGGGAGTCTCTATGAAGTTACTCTTGTGGGGAGGATAACCTACACCGTGAAGACTGCGTGTCTTTGTGGTATAGCTGCGTGTGAACCACTGTTGATTTCTAGTCGACGCTTTGAAGATTTGACGAAGGCACCGTGCGTTACTCTTGTGGGTAAAAGCAAGATGGTATGTAAGTCAATGGTATTTTAAACTTGTCAAAGTTCTAGAAATAAAAGGTTTTTCCCTACGGGAATTTTTCTTGAAATTTGTATCGCATGCTTTATTTATTTATTTATGGGTTGACAGAGCACACACGTAGTTGCATGTTTAGGGGCTGAATTGATTTGGTTTAAAAATAGACTCTAATTAAATAAGGTTTAATTGGAAACTTGCGAATTAATCGGTATCACACACCGTCGTCATATTCTATAACTTTTCATTATTTATGCAAGTACATTTTTGGAAATTAATCCATACTTTTTCATTATTTATTCAACTTAAATAACTGTAAAACATGCACGTAAGTTAAACACGACATTAACAAGAAATTTAGACAAATTTATAGCATGCAAGCAAGTTCAATAACATGGTTCCACTAATACATTTATCGCATATAATGTCAGCAACTTTACAATTCATATTAATAGACAACTAAAAGTTGATATTGACATATTACAAAAAATATTCCTCACTTCCTTCACATTAAGTTACACACGTATAAAGAAGACAAAATATCCCCCACTTCCTACATATTCAGATACATGTGTACGAAGAAGATAAAAAACAAATGAAGATCTAGTGCATTCTAGTTGATTTCAATTAGAACATCACGTGTCGCTACATCCTTCGTGCAAATGTTCTCAAATTTAACAATCCGATCAGCATATTTATCAATCCAAGACTTGTCTTATGGCGATTGGTGGTAATGGACAATCCTTAAAAGTAACTTGCAATTGGTGGTAATGGACAATCATTCTTCAACTTTAGTACGACAAAATGATTCTTGCATACAAGAACCAACTGAACGAACGTAGGAAATTTTGCACGTTCCTTTTTCATGGGTAGAATTGTAAGGCATTATCTCAGTGATACTAAGATACACACACACACACACACACACACACAGAGAGAGAGTTTTACGCCTCAGACAAAAGGTAACCACATGCCAGCATAAGAATCCAAAACTTACTACGACACATGATATTATAGTTGTTTAATATATTTAGCATGGTGTTCGAAAACCAACTCCTAAAATAATCTATGTAAAAATCATTGTTTTTAAGGACTTCATCCATCAAATTACCTCTCACATTTCTCCACCCATCATTCTCGGACCAATTCCTTAAATAGATAAACATACATCTAAAGCCGTAATTTCCATCCGCATCTGCGTCCACAAATTCTTCTACAAAACCCATATAAAATTTTGGTATCTCCTTTACGTACTTCTTATACATGGGTGTGTATTTAGGGTATCACAGGGTTGGGAATGTGAACATTGTAAAATCAATGTTCTTTTTAGGTCTTTGAATTGTATAGTTTTTCCTCTTGGTTGATGCCATGATTATTCGAAAGTAGACATATCCCTTTATATCGACTTCTCGTGTTTTTTCTCACGTGAAGTTAGTTTTTGACCCTGAGATCGACCCTTCCCTTGCTTAATCATGGATAACTCAAATATCCTCATAGTAACGAGACACCCTATATCTTTCAGCTTACGTAATATGACCCTGCGCTCATCCTCAGTTGACCTTTCCCACCTTTTTATTAATAACATGATTTTTGGTTGATAATCAACCATATGATACTTGGGTAAATCGAGAAACATAGTTAATTTGTGAAAATGACCATCCAACTCCGCTCAAAGTAAAGTCCGACCATCCATTTGGGTGATAACCAACTCGTGATCACAAGCTACGCCATAAACACTGCACAATACATGATCACATGATTTAAAATTCATGCCAACGTTATCACATTTATTTATATCCTCGAGAATTAAGTCTATTGCATAATGTGAAGCCCTACCAATAAGATCGTGTAACAAAGGAATATTGTGTGAGTACTTATTTTTCTGTAAGGAATCCTCAAATCCCTTGTCAATTTCAGTAACCTTCAATACAATGAGAATGTGCATACCGGTCCACACTGAGTCAAAGGATAGTTGAGAATTATCTAAGTGGTGTTTAATTTTTCTATGGGCATCTTTACACCTGTTTGTTATTCAGTTACCAGTGTTTTATCGCATTTATCCACCCGTGAAAGAATGACTCCTTCAATTTACACCATAGATATTTAATGTAATTTAAAGTGTTGGGGTATTCCACCAAATCCACTATGAATAATAACCAAGATTTGTTAAAATCTTGCTCTGTTGGGGATTCAAACAAATGAACCCAATATCTTAAGAATCCTTATAATAAATACTCAACGTGAATCTCTTTTCGATCATGTTTTTTCACATTGCGGGAAATGTGGAAAGTGTATAACATGTACCTAATTCTAGGGAACACCACCTGTAACGTGTTCATTTATGCATATTCACGATTGGTGATAAATGCATTGGAGAATGCTAATGGTTCGAATAAAGTTTTCAACCATCCCGAAGCCTAATGTTAGTTATCTTATTTCTCTATCACTAAAGAGGAAAAAATAATATTGAAGGTACAATCTGCATGAGGTTACACCTACCACCTCAAACATCAACATCTAGTACTGGTTTCTCTTGTAAGTGCAATCGACGATGACAACTGAGGGAATAAACTTTTCCAATAAAATGGATTTTGGATGAGCCCAAAACATGTCTTCAACCTCAATCGTGGACTCATTAATACGACCCTAGTAGACAAAATGCTTGTCGCTAAGCAATTTCATTAATTTTTACATCGCCATTCTCCCATCATGTTCTACAATCCCTATCTTACCCTTAGAATTGTAGATTGTCTTCATCATTGATACATTACTTTCATGTCGACATTTTATTATCGTGAGTATGGCGGCTGACTTCACGCCACTCAACGACATCTCTTTAATAATGTTTCTATCATTTGTAGTAAGATGCCCAATGTATGGATGCCCAACTAATGTTTTGGAAAAATGGTGGTTATGAACTCCATTTACAACTTGTAATATCCAATATCCATCATCAAGTGCGACTCTCTTCAATAGGAACGGGCAATTTCACTTCCTAGTGGCCATATCTCTTTTCTATTTCTTGTAACCCTGACTTTCTCATTTATTCTCACTCGTCTTCCTATGATGGTCCATATACTCCTCTCCTCTCTCACAACCCAAATGTACACGTCTCTTTCACGTTGTCGAAGGTGCATCAAACTTGGGGGTTACGATAACTATTAATCGATCACACTTGATTTTAAGTGCAATCCACCGACTCATGATGTTGGCACATATATAAGAATATATATGCATCTGTTAGTCGTTACATTGACTCTTAAGTTTAATCTTTAATAATATTAAATAATTCCTATGTTGAAATTATCAAAATACCTAATCGGTAAAGAAAATTGAGCTAATATTGACTCTTAAAGCACTATCATCAACTTTGTTCTCATCGTCATTACCGAAAAATGAATCGTCAAATAAAACGGAGTTGAAATCTATGAAAGTATCGTATATAAGTAAAATCATGTGTGATTCATTATATATATTATCATCAAAATGAACAACTTAAAATCAAGAACTATAGCAAGTTTTGTTTTTAAAAAAATAACATAGTGATTCGGCCACTTCATACCGAATAAAATCATGAAACTCAGGGTAACAATCACGAAAAGGCATTAACTCGGTATAATCACCTCGAAAGTCTTTAAACATAGTAAAATTTTTTGTCTTTTGTTTGTTATAATCATACCGATCTTCAAGGTGTAACTCGGTATGATTATGACAGATGGCCCTTTCTCTTAAAAAAAATGAAACTTTCATTCGTTAGGTTAGACTCGAAAATGATCATCTTTCGGGGGCTTGATGTTGAACCAATGTAAAACTCCATTTTCAGGGGTAAGGTTATCGAGGTTAAAAAAATGTATACTGAAGCATAAAATTACCTCAAACTGATTATTTTCACTATTTCCATTAGCGTTAGGAATGTCACAACCATTGGTAATTTCTTTCACGGTGTGTTGTAACTTCAATATGGCTATTATGGTAACATTAATGGATGAAAAATGTACAAAAATAATTGAAAAAGCTAGTTTCAATGTTGTTTCAACATTGTTGATTACTATCTGGAGTTCTAACATAGAGATTCAGAATAATTTGATAGTAAAGTTTTTATAACATTTAAAAGAAAAATGATTTACGAGGAAAAATGATGATGAAGTCTAATTTAAATGTAAAAAAATTATTTATACAATATGATGATTCTTAGTAAAAATAATATAATTTTTTTTTGTGATATCATAGATTAATTATAGGAGCCCCCCCCCCCCCACCTTTATCAATATACTACTATAAAATGCTATACATGCAATTAAATGTTCTCAATTCTAAAGGTGTCCACGTGGACATCTGTTGAAACTTTCTCTTCCCATTTTGTTCAATCAATTTTGCTTCTCTCATCCGTCTCTTTGTTTCTTTTTTTCATTTATGAAGGTGAACGTCCCTTTATTTTTCACAAACTTGGCCTCTTCTTATAGCCCCTCCATCGCTAATCCTATACATCCCAAAACCCTCTTTCATCCCCGCCACCCACTCCATCAACTTGGCCACATCCTACTCTAGACCGAACTAGTATCTTCAGTTACTTGGTCACATCCTACTCTAGACCGGGCCAGTATCTACAGTTTCGATTAGCGGACGTAGAGAAGCCATCATTCCTTGCCATGCCACCACCATCATGTCTTGATACGAAGAGCAGTGTGTTTGAGATTTTGGTGAAGAGCATGGTTGGCTCCACGACTGAGCTTGTTTGTGGTCTGGGAAAAGGGGACTTTATTGAGCTCAACCCCATCATGGGATCGAGTTTTGATATCGATCATATTTCTCCGCCTCAACATTATCAGTCCGTTTCCATTTTCTCCATTGGATTTGGAATTAGTTAGGGCTTATTGAAATGAAATTTGATAACTACTTTAAATTTAACTCACATTACTCCTACTAATAACCTAGATAAAAAAATAAAAACAGATTCTGTTAATGCTTCAGTAGCAATTACTTTTCTTTTTCCTTTAATTTTTTGATGACACGTACGTCAAAGAACACTAATTTCAAATTATTTTCCTTAGGTAGAGAATCCTTGTCTGATGTAGGGGTTGTACCCATGTGTACCATCTATAAGTAGGTCTTGGTTTGGTTAGGGGTTAGGATTCGGGTAGGTAGTTGGGTGTTTCGGGTAGGTACCTAGAGAAATGTGGTCTCACTATGCTTGGCTCTCACTAGCACTGCTAACTGATAATAACATTAGCCAGGTTTGGGATAGAAAAATCTCTTAATCTGTAAAATACCACTTTTTGATATTGTGTTACTAAACCTCGTATAAATTTGGTTTTGTTTCCTCTTTTGAGTGTATGGACGTATGGATCAAATGTCGTTTTTCTATTTTTGTTATTTTTTCCTTTGTAATATATTTTGTGCTACATAATTATTCTTCCTTATTTTTATAGGTTCATGAAGCAAATGCAATGTGACCATTATAATATTATTTGACTCACTATTGGATTGGATTTGTTGTATTTGTTCATTTCTTTTTCTTTCTTTATAATTTGTGCTGTATTAATACTGTGCATGGAAATTAGATATCAATAGTTGATAGGGATTGGATGTTTTGTATCGTTAGTTAAAAGAATGAAGACATTAATTTTGTGATATAAGTTTACTGAATATCACACTTAGTATATAAAATATGCTCCACTCAATAGTACTTTTGAAAATAGAGGAAGGCAGGATCTGATGGGAGGTAAACAGATATTTAGGTAAATATATGGATTCTAACACACTATAAGGTTGTTCTTTTTCTAATTAGTTAGAAGAAAAATTTGTGTTTTGGTTCCTACTAAATAGGTGTAGACAATAAAAATACAATGTTTTTTTAGCATACACCATTTTTATATTTACCTTATGTATGTTATAGTAGAATTTCTCCTGCTATTTAGTTTTGTTACACCCTTGAGCATGATAATTTGTTAATCTCTTTATAGTTTAAAATTTTGTTTCTTGAAATCAAATACCTCATTCACATGTGCAATTTTGACAAATGCAACTCTTGGTACTTTGGTGTTTAATATAACATATGTACAACTTTGTGTTCATGTCTACTCTATGGAAAGGGAGTGGACATCTAGCCTTAATATGTTCCTCTTCATTTGTGCTTTTCGAAATGTATAGGGTTGGTGATATAAGAGTGAGAGAGAGGCTTTAGGGTTTGGGAACACAACTTGAAACTTATTACTATTATTGTTATGCAATGTTTATGAAGTTACTTATTGTATGCATCATTGTATTTTTTTCAGGAAAGGATGTTTATCTTTTCATTTAAGTATTTTACCAGAATGAGACTTTTTGATTATTTGTGTTGTGTATAGACTTTATACCACGGTTGGCTTCACCCAAATTGTTGTCATTTCTATCAAATACAGTGTGTTTGGTTTATAATGCAAGGAAAATGTTTATCAAACTTCTTTCATGATAATATGTATTCATATTCTAACAATGTATTTTGATGTTTTAGGTACATCAAAGATTTTTTATGTTGAACTTTTTTATTCCGCCCTATCTGTTTGACAAAACTGGCAAGTGATCATTTTAATTTATAACATAGTTTTTTTGCCTAAATTTCAGTTTAATTTATTTCCCTTACTGATGTTCTTATCATTTTATCTCCCTATCCCTGAAAAATCTCTAATTGGATTTATAACACATTATTTCATTTTCAAAGATTAATCCCAGACATAAATATTATTTTTCGGGATTTAATCACTACCCTATTGACCTTCTTTAAGTCCCATTATGCTAAATTTAATTGACACTAAGCATCCTTAAAAGTTGGGATTAAATTAAACCTTAAATAAAAATAAATCATATTTTTTATGATCATCGATCGATCGATGATTTGGGTCGATCGATCGATCAAGCATATATCAATCTTCTTTTTTCTGCACATTTGCCTATAGGGTTAGCCATTTTTCATCCTTAAATCTTCTATTTTATGATTTTAAATTCCTTATAGTTTATTCCAAATTTTATAACAATAAATATAAATGATCTCAAATAATTAAACAACCTAAAATCATCAAGAAGTTTGGATCACAACATATTATTTCCCATGAATTCCAGAAATCTCATATTTTATCATTTCTCCAAGAACAACTCTTAAACTCAGATTTTCTTCTTCAAATAATTCTAAATTCATGGATTAACATCTATAATCAAAAGGATATTAATTCTACATATTTCTCATTTCAAGGAATCAATTAAAATCACCATAGTTTATCTTTAAATCATGCAACTATTCATAATTCTACAACTATCCTAACATTGACATTATACCCGCTAAGTTTTCAAAGGTTAAATCACTTGCCTTTAGATTGTAGTTCTGAACCGTTGGGGGGATAGTCTACTGGTGATCCTCCCCTTTTCCGGCCAACTTCCGGTGGCGGTGGTGGAGTAGAATGAGCTTTGGCCTCTTGGCTTCCTAGAGGTATCTCTTCCGTTGCCAGAGAAATCTCTTAATCTCCCCTGAGTCTTGCTCTCTAAATTTGATGAATGAATAGTGAATATTACCACCTTTTAGACTTATAAACGTGGTTACTATTCACCTCCTTAGCAAAATTACCAAAATACCCCTTTGAGGTGTCTATTCGATTCCAAAGTGTCCCCAGACCCGAATCAAACACCCAAATAGACTTTTTTTACTATTTATACCCTCCCGGACACTTTGGCACAGTCAAATCAACCATTTAGATGACATAAAAATAATTTACTTTTATTTCATTGAAATTTAGTCCCGATGAGACTCGCACAGGCATCTCGACTTAATTCCCGTAATTATCGTATTAATCACTTGTGACAATTTTATTAAATCATAATCATATGTAAAGTCATAATCACATAATACTTTTAATCACTAAGTAATATTCACATAAGTCACATATTACTATATTCCCGTGTAATATTTAAAATCGAATTAATTTTAAATTATCTCGCAATTAATCTTAATTAATCCTTTTTTAAAAACATTAAAATTACGGGGTATTACACCTTTCTTGTCCTTTGACGATTTGAATGGATCAAGGAACATCCTCCTTAACTTCTTAGATTTTTCCTCAAGGTCAAACTTGAAACACCTAAATTGGGAGGACTTTCCTAAGTTATTCTGAGTCCATACTAATTTTGGATTTTTAACTTTGCACATATTTGACAAAACATTTTCTAGTTTTAGTAAGATACACTCTTGGCTTTCCTCTTCAAATTTAGACTCATTTAATACTCAAGCAAGGTTCAAACATCAAAAAAAGGGTATGGAGGTAAAATGACAACCAGTGGATTCACACTCACACTTTGCATATTTTTTACAAAATAATTACATTCAGGCACATTTTCTTAAATAGGATAAAATTGTTTTGAGTGTATAAAAAATTCCTTCAAATTAAAATTAGGTTGAAATTTTGATAAAAATGATTTCTAAATTTTTTTCATAATTGTTTGGAATTTTTCTGATTTTAAAAATGATTATTTATTTAATAAAAATGTATTTTTTGCATAAAAGTTTTAAAGTAACACAAGTGTGTTTCTTGGCTCTCATATTCTAGAGGAGAAACTAAGGTAGTTAATCATCCCTTTAAGCTAACATCTCAATTCATGATCCTAATGATAGTTTTCTCAACCAATAGATTTGTGTTACCCGCTACACCTTTTGCAATCGATTAGCGTTGGTTTTAAGAAACAATTTAAACTGTTGATTTGGTCAGTGGAAGGTTGATGAATTTAATTTTGGACACTTTATTGCATGCACACCTAATTGCTAATAAAGATAAATTTGAGTAAATTTTGAATTTGTGTGTGCGTAGCCTAAGATACGAATAAATCTATAGACAATCCCGTTGTATTTTCTCAAATTGGTACCAAAGCCCGTTGCACTAAGTTTTTGTTGTGATCCTTTAAAATTTGGAATTTACAAATAATTTGTGTAAAAGGCTACCTATTTTTTATGAGTCAAATTATGCGTATTGAAAATCTCAAATGAGGTCGGCTTTGAAAGCAATTGATGAGCGTGTCTAGCTTGTATGTAAAAAAAAGGTTGTACAACACCCACTATGAACAATGGCGATGCCATAGGTCTTAAATCTCTCACTGCTTGGACAAAAGATAAACTAAAATGGAGTCAATTTGACTCACACAATTCAAGTGTCATTTTTGGAGCTGTTACCCCTAACGAATTTTGCCACATCAGGATGTGCACAACGTTTAAGGAAGCTTGGGATACCCTCTAGCTCACTCGCGAGGGTACCAATGTTGTGAAAGCTTCTAAGATTTAAAAACCTCAGCACACAGTTTGAGACTATTACAATGCTAGAGTCTGAGCCATTTGATGAATTTTATGCACGTTTATTGGACATAGTCAACTCTACTTTTATTTTGGGTGAGAAAATTCTTGAGACGCGTGTAGTTAAAAAGATTTTGAGATCCCTTTTAGCTCGATTATCCCTAATGTCACTATCCTAATTCGTTGGAAACATTGGATACTCTTAGGTTATAAGAACTCGTAGCAGACCTTCAAACTTATGAAATCAATACGTTTCCCAAAACTGTTAAGAAAAAGAAAATAGGGATTGCTTTGAAGGCCCAGCATAAAAAGAAGAAATAAAAAGTTTGTGATTCTGAGTCTGAATTTGATTTGGAGATGGATGATTTAGCCCTTTTTGCAAAAGAAATCTCAAATTTAATAAAGAAAATTCTTCCAAAGAAAACATTTTTGAGAAAAATAAAAATGGGAATGAGGGTAAGTATGTTTATAATAAAGATGAGGTGAAATGCTTTGAGTGTGAAGAAAAGGGATATAAAGCCCATGTAAGGACATTTTATCATGTCCGAAATATTTCATTTGTGTATGTCGTACGCCGCTACAAAAGGCACGTCTTCAAGATCTCACACGATGGCCTCAATCTGAAGTCTGGGAATCATGCATTCATCATCTCCATCAAGTGTTCCACATTTGCCTTAACGACTTCACGTTCCATAATTTTAGGCTCGTAATGCAAGTGGTACGCAAGAGAAGTCAAAACAGTAAAATAAGGCATGATATGGAAGTTCAAGGGCATTTTGGTAATTTTACATCCACAGTTCGGAGGATCGATCAATTGAAAAGTTAAAGAGCTCGCTGCAATGAAGATACTGGAAGAAACGACACCTCAATCTGAGCTACGATGAAGAATTTCTGGCCCTTGGAAAATGGTGAAAGATCCAAGAAAAAACCTTGGAAAAATGCGAAGTGTTTAAGCCCCTTGTTCCGAGATTTTTTGCGAACCGAAAGCCAAATCGATTCGGGGTACCTGATGCTGTCAAAGTGTTTTGTGCTAAATTCTGTCACCACTTCAAAACACCTTTTAAAACGTGCTGAGCAAAATCCGGCCCTAATTATTCCATGCTTTCTTAAAGATGTTTTTTAGGCTTTAAACTTCCCTATAAATACACACTTCTCTCCCAATTATTTTTGCACAACATAAAACCTTAAAAGGATTTATCTTACTCATTTTGGAGTATTTTGTGGAGAAGTCGGTATCTTCTTCATTGCTTCCCATCTGGAATTCTTGCGGGAGATTCCAGCCGACAACACCGGAACCGACACCTACGGTTATTTTCGTGTGTCACACTTATTTTCATTATAATCCGTGTAACCGTTCTTTACAAATTATAGTGAAAATAATATGGTTTTGCCCTGCGGGGATTTTTCCTGATATGTTGTGTCACATGCTATATTTATTGATTTTTGAAAAAGGGCATGTTCAATGGAGAATTTATATAATAAAATGCCAGTTTTTGACGGGACAAACTATGCTTACTGAAAAGCCCGCATTAAATATTCCTTAAAAGCCATTGATGAACGTGTTTGGATTTTAGTAGAAAAATGGTGGACACCTCCCTCCATCACTGCTAATAACGTGACTAATTTAAAATCTGTGACTGATTGGACTGAAGAAGAATTTAAATGGTCATCTTTTAATTCTAAGGGGTTAAGTGCTATTTCTGGATCTGTCACACCTCACGAGTTCCCATGAATTATGAAGTGCTCCATGTCAAGAGAGGCATGGGATGTTTTTCAACTTACCCATGAAGGAACTAATGATATGAAAGAATCTAAACTGCAAAATTTAATAACTCAATTCAAAACTATCACCATGCTTGAGACTGAATGTTTTGATGAATTTTATGCTAGGTTATCTGATATTGTTAACACTAGTTTTAATCTTGGTGAACACATTCCTAATGCTAGAGTTGTTAAAAAGATTCTAATATCACTTCCTAAAAGTTTTATCCCTATAGTCACTGTGCTAAATTCTATCGGTAATTTAAACACGCTTAAATTGGAGGAACTTGTAGGAGACTTACAAACTTATGAAATAGATATGTTTCCCAAATCCTTCAAACCTAAAGATAAAGGTATTTCACTTAATGCCCAGGCTAGAAAAAGTGAGGGTTCGATAAGAAAGAGAGTGGAATCATCAAGAAAAAGGGAGATAGAAACGTCAGATTCTGAGTGTGATTTTGATTTAGATGATTTGGCCCTATTTGCTAAAAACTTTAAGAAAATTCTCAAATTCAAGAAAAATGAAAATTTCAAAGATAAAAAGATTTTTGAGAAAAATAAGAAAAATGAAAAAGGTTTTAAATACCCTCCTAAAGACGGTGAGAGATGCTATGAGTGTGACGGTAAGGGTCATAGAGATTTTGAGTGTGCTACTAGGCTTAACAGACTTGCAAAAGATAAAAAAAAGTTGTCCTTAATGCTACCCTTAGTGATGATAGTGAGGTCGAGTCGGTGGATTCTGGAGACGAGTCACCGCATGAATGTAACTTCACCGCATTCATGGATAGTCATACTTCTAGTGATCCTCACTATGTTGAGGATGCTACTTCACAAGGACTCCTCGACAGTGAGAACGATGTGAGTGAGGGGGAGGACGATTCAAATGAGAGCGAGTGTAATCTTCAACGCGCTTACGCTGAGTTATATAATGAGTCATTTAAAACCAAAAAGCATAACAAAGCGCTAGTTCTTAGAAACACCACTTTAAAAGAATATTTAGAAGAAGCAAGAGAGAGAAAGAGAGAATCCTCCACCTGCACTACCTTGAGAGAAAGAGAGTCTGCCTGGATTGAGAAAGAAAGTTTATTTAAAGAGAGAGAAAGACTATTTGGAGAGAGAGAGAGAGTGTGGTTTTGAGAAAGAGATAGGGGACTTGACTAAACAAGTGGCTAGTCTTACGAATGTGCTCCATTCCTCCCTGGAGACTCAGAAGAAACTTGAAGCCCATGTTATCCAGCTTACTCATGATCTTGAGTGAGCGCGGGAAGTCAAGGTTAAAATCGAGGACAGATCTGGAAAGATGGGAAAGATGTTCCTCGGTCCCGCTTTAGATTTGGTGATAGTCAGGGAATAGGTTATGATGGTGCCACCACATCTCAAATTTCCCCTGGACCAGTTCCTGAGTTTACTATGACTCCATATGGCCATCATCAAAATCCACGAAAGAGTGTTTGACTAAGAAAATCAAACAGAGGTCCTCCGAAGACTGTATTCTTTTGTACGTACTGCAAAAGAAAAGGCCACCTCAGGGAGTTTTGCTATAGTTTGGGTCGGACACTACGTACTACTACTCCACCGCATCATACTGATGATTTTTTCAGTCTGAGAGAGCGTGTTGAGTTTTTAGTTGCCACATCACAAAGTTTGATGGAAGAATTTCGACGGATATCTTTACCGTCAGTGAATGCTTCTCGCATCCCGACTAAAACCAACAACAAGTATACAAAAGGTTACCAGGTCTTGGGTTCCTAAGAAATATGAAAAGGACCTTGTTGTTCATGTCGCTATCAAAGCATATAATACCTCACAGTGGTATTTTGATAGTGGGTGCTCCAGACATATGACCGGTGATGTATCATTCTTTATCTACCTAGAGGATTATAAGGATGGTAGAGTCACCTTTGGAGATGGAATCAAGTCCAGCATTGTAGGATGAGGTACAGTTGTGTTACTAGGATTTCCCAAGCTAGAGAATGTTTTGTACGTCAAAGGTTTGAAGTCAAAGCTTCTCAGCATTAGCCAGTTGTGCGATGCTGACTTTGCCGTAAAGTTTGATCGGGACATATGTAATGTCTATAATTAATTCGATAAACTTTTAGTGAAAGGGGTGAGGACAGAAGATAATTGCTATGGGACTGTGCCCACATCCTCACTGGTCTGCAACAGCGTCACGATCACTCCTATGGATCTGTGACACCAATGTTTAGGTCACGTGAACATAAAAGATTTGACACGTTTAGCTAAAAAGTACCTAGTACGTGGCTTACCATCTCTTGAAAAGCCAACTTTCGCGGTTTGTGGACCCTGTCAGCTGGGAAAGCAAATTCGTAGTCCCTACGGGAAGTTGCATTCCATTACCACCTCTCGAGTTCTTGAGTTAATTCACATGGATCTTATGGGTCCTACTCATACTAAAAGTCTAGGTGGTAAGAGGTATATCCTCGTGATGGTAGATGATTTCTCCAGATATTCAATTGTAGGTTTTCTGAGAGAGAAATCAGATGCTGTAGAATTTTTAACGACTAAGTGTCGTGTCCTGGAAAATCAACACGGAGTCACTATTAGCAGGATACGTAGTGACAATGGCACGAAATTTAAGGAAGCAAAGGTAGATCTTTACTGTGACAGCCTAGGAATCAAAAATGAGTTTTTTATTGTGAAGACTCCTCAGTAAAATGGGATTGTTGAGAGAAAGAATAGGTTGATTCAAGAAATGTCTAGATCTATGCTTCTAGGTTGTAAGGTTGCAAGGAGATTTTGGGCAGATGAAATGTTTACTGCATGCCATACGATGAATAGGGTCTACCTACGTCCACACACACTTAAGACGTCTTCTGAATTATGGACTGGCAAGAAACCCACCCTTGCATATTTCCATATCTTTGGGAGTACATGCTACATCCTACGATATAGAGAGCAATTAGGAAAGTTTGACTCCTAGAGCGACGAGGGAATATTTCTAGGATATTCATCAATTAGTAGAGCATACCAGGTTTTTAACCTGAAGAGATCCAAGGTTATGGAGTCAATAAACATCACCTTGAAAGATGATAAACCTTCGGAGTTTATTGATCCTAGCCTTCAATGTGTGGATGAGGATTTTTCTGACAGCGATTTACTTGTCCCTCACCCACACTCTGTGAAACCTACTCCTGTGTTAGGGGATACACCTTCTTGGGTTCGCAAGAGTCATGATCCTTTTACCATTGTTGGTGATTCCACTTTAGGGTTCAAGACCCGTGCTTAGCTAGAGAACGTTGTTAGTCATTTCTGCTACACGTCCACAGTCGAGCTCAAGAATCACAAAGAAGCACTCAAAGATGAACACTGGATATCTGCCATGCAGGATGAGTTGCTTCAGTTTAAAAAGAATAATGTCTGGGAACTTGTCCCCCTACCTAGTGAGACTAATGTCATAGGTACCAGGTGGATTTTTAAGAATAAAATGGATAAAAATGGTACCATAATCAGAAATAAAGATAGGTTGGTCGCTCAAGGCTACACACAGATTAAGGGTGTAAGCTTTGGGGAGACATTTGCTCCTGTTGCGAGGCTTGAGTCCGTCCGCTTACTACTCGCCATCGCATGTCATTTGCGCTTTAAGTTATATCAGATGGATGTCATGAGTGCCTTTACAAATGGCATTCTACAGGAAGAGATTTATGTAGTTCAACCAAAAGGGTTTAAAGACCCTATACACTCGGAGCACGTCTATTATCTGAGGAAAGCCTTGTATGGTTTGAAGGAAGCACCCCGTGCTTGGTACGAGAGGCTTACTTCCTACCTCTTAGCTCGTGGCTTCAAGAGAGGGGGAATTGATATGACGTTATTCGTTAGAAGAGATGACGGTGCTATTTTGGTTGCCCAAGTTTATGTAGACGACATAGTCTTTGGATCCACATGCTCCCAGCATGATCACCACTTTGAGGAAGAAATGAAAAGTGAGTTTAAGATGAGCATGGTAGGTGAGCTTACGTTCTTCCTTGGTCTCCAGGTTTCTTCAGCTAGAGGATGGGATGTTCATCTCTCAATCCAAGTATGCTAGAGACCTGGTGAAGAAATTTGGTTTAGACTCCTCTAAGCATGCTCGTACTCCTATGAGTACTTTTATAAATCTTAGTAAGGACACTTCAGGTAAGGATGTAAAGAAAACCCTGTGTCGGAGTGTGATATGTAGTCTTCTCTACTTGACTGCGAGTTATCCCAACATAGACTTTAGTGTTGGATTATGTGCGCGATATCAGGCATCCCTGAAAGAGTCACACTTACTCGCTATAAAACGTATTATCAAATACGTGAGTGGGACTCTCTCATATGGTATTTGGTATTCCTTTGATACCGATTACCATTTATTCGCCTATTCAGATGCTGATTGGGTCGGGGATGTAGATTGTTGTAAAAGCACTTCTAGTGGGTGTTTATATTTTGGTTCTCTCTTGTCTCCTGGTTAAGAAAGAAGCAAAACCCCATCTCTTTGTCCACTGCGGAGGCTGAGTACATCGTCGCCGGGAGTTGTTGCACGTAACTCTTGTGGATGAAACAGATGCTGGAGGATTATGGGATTTCACGGGACACCATGACCATTTCTTGTGACAGCACGAGTCGATACACATATCCCGCAATCCTGTCCAGCATTCGCGCACAAAACACATCAGGATACGCGAGCACTTTATACGACAGCTAGTTGAGGAAAAAGCCATATCGCTGAGTTACGTACCCACTAACCCTCAGTTAGCTGATATTTTCACGAAACCTTTAGATGCCCTTAGATTCGAAGTCTTAGGAAGTATTTGGGGATTTGCACATTTGACTGAGGGGTTGGTCCGTGCCTAGGATATGATGCTTTGTCATGTTTATATCATATGATTCCTATTGCTAGACTGTTTCATATGTATTATTATTATTACCACTTTTATAATTTTAAATAAAAAAAACAAAAAGATTTTCGTTTTATAAAAGTTTTTGAAAAGAACAAAAAGATTTTCTTTTTATAAAATTTTTAGAAAAGAACAAAAATATTTTCTTTTTATAATTTTTTTTTTAAAAGAACAAAAAGATTTTTGTATTTTATTTGCACCTTTTTTGAATGAGCATTTAAGTTAGCCAAGTCAAAATTTCATTACATTTATTCATGTGACTATTTGATAGTGTTTTGAGATAATATATCTTGTCATCTTTGTGCTTTATAATGTTTGGAATCATTGAGATGTAAATACGTGTTACTTCCTACATGTGTGACTCATGATTTCCTTTATTGCACACATACACGGATTGGTTTGATTATTGTACTTGTCTTATCACATATTGGTTGGGTGTTTTCACTTCAATCTTGTCCTTAAAATGAACCAAACGTGATAAAACTGGATAAGAAAGGTGTGCATGTAAAAACCATTTGGTAAGACTGTGTGATATTTTAAAAACGGGGAGGGGCTATGAAAGGTAATTATATATCCTTTGCGCTAAAGCCACCGTTAAAATGGACCTAAAAAATTGAGGTATTTTATTATCCGGGGTCCAAAGAGGTTAAAAGAGCTCGAAAAATTTAAAGGCAATAAAAAGCAATACATGCCAAATATGGGCCATTAGGTTTCATCATCAATTCTCCAACGTTTGAGAATTTAGCTTAACACCACTAAAAATATATATATCTAAGGGAGTTTGGTTGGAAAATTTAAATGGGTTTGCATGTCCTTGAAAATCCTGAAAAGCGCTAAATAGTTTTGGACGTTATTGGTGTGAAAATCACTTTAACTTTGATTTGATGATTTGATAAAGTCGATGTCATCTGAATTCAACAATTTTTACACCTAAGGATACATTTGATGTTCATTCATTAGGAGTACACGTATTCATCGTGCACATATGATTGATTGAGTTTATTTACCTATCGAATGTGTTCACACCCCTACATTTACGCTATCATCGACTTGGTTGTTTTTGTGTTCTTTCATGGTGTGATTTTTTGTTTTATATTTTGTGTAAAAATCTTGAAAAAAATTCAAAAAATAGAAGATTCTTTGATTCTTTATTGTATATTTTGTGTACAAATTTTGAAAATTTAAAAAATAGAAGATTCTTTGATTCTTTGTTGTATATTTTGAGTAAAAATTTAAAAAAATCAAAAATAGAACATTTTTTATGACATTTTCCATGTTTATGCTTCTCATATTTGTCTATTTTGGGACATCATAAAAACGGGGAGAAAATCTTGTTGATTTATCTATGATTTGCTTAAGCTTAATTGATCTTTGATTTGTTGCATATCATTATAATTCAAATTGTTGCGTGTCACGGGTATTTTCTTTATCTCATGTCTGTAGGTTCAAAGTTGATATCTATTGGATTGCACACCCTGATGAGAAAAGCTTTGGGAGTTTCTGAAGTGTTGAAGATTTGAAGATATTGATGTCTGACTGAAGACATGTCACTTAATATTCTCAGTTTGTTAATGGGGATATTATGTGATATGTCATTTGTTTTTGGGAGTTTGCATAATTCGAATTTTTTTATGTATGTACCGGCATAGACATATGGGGACATTTGTAAGGACATTTTATCATGTCCGAAATATTTCATTTGTGTATGTCGTACGCCGCTACAAAAGGCACGTCTTCACGATCTCACACGACGGCCTCAATCTGAATTTAGAGAATCATGCATTCATCATCTCCATCAAGTGTTCCACATCTGCCTTAACGACTTCACGTTCCATAATTTTAGGCTCGTAATGCAAGTGGTACGCAAGAGAAGTCAAAATAGTAAAATAAGGCATGATATGGAAGTTCAAGGGCATTTTGGTAATTTTACAGCCACCGTTCAGAGGATCGGTCAAGTGAAAAGTTAAAGAGCTCGTCACAATGAAGATACTGGAAGAAACGGCACCTCAATCTGAGCTACGATGAAAAAGTTATGGACCTTGGAAAATGGTGAAAGATCCAAGAAGAAACCTTGGAAAAATGCTAAGTGTTTAAGCCCCTTGTTCCAGTGATTTTTTGCGAACCGAAAGCCAAACCGATTCGGGGGGCGAACCAGTTCGCGGTACACCCGAACCAGTTCAGGGTACCTGATGCTGTCAAAGTGTTTTGTGCCAAATGTTGTCACCACTTCAAAACACCTTTTAAAATATGCTGAGCAAAATCCGGCCCTAATTCTTCCGTGCTTTCTTAAAGATGTTTTTTAGGCTTTAAAACTTCCCTATAAATACACACTTCTCTCCCAATTATTTTTGCACAACATAAAACCTTCAAAGGATTTATCTTACTCATTTTGGAGTATTTTGTGGAGAAGCCGCTACCCATCTGAAATTCTTGCGAGAGATTGCAGCCAACGACATCGGAACCAACACTTACGGGTATTTTCGTATGTCACACTTATTTTCATTATAATATGTGTAATCGTTATTTACAAATTATAGTGAAAATAATATGGTTTTGCCCTGCGGGGATTTTTCCTTATATGTTGTGTCACATGCTATATTTATTTAATAAATCATCTAGTTGCATGTCTTTAGGATTTAATTAAAAAACTATTTTTATTTAAATAATTCCTTTATTTGAACAAATGCGCACTCTTCATCCCAACAGTGCCCCACTAGGCAGAAGTGATAGGAAAAATAAAAAGTTTCACATAAATACACTCTTAACAATAGTGACGTCGAGTCGGTGAATTCCAGGGATGAATCAACGCATGAACCTAACTACTGTGTGTTCATGGTTAGTCACGTGAGTACTTATTATTTATCCCACACCGATAAGGACATTTTTAAACGTGAAAGGATCAATAATATTTCAAATCATTCTAGAGAGAGTGAGGAAGAGAATCTACGTGAGGGAGAAGGTGGACTCTAAGTGGCCTTTCGTGAACTTTACATTGAGACTTTAAAAAGAAAAAGAATAATAAAGAATTGTCTCTTTATGTGTTTGATTTAGAGAAGGAAGTGAATATTTTGAGAGAGTGTGAGGTGTGAGTGAGATAACTAGAGAAGCTAAAAGTTTTTTTGTGTCAGGATTTGATAGTTGTCAGTAGGGAGAAGACCGACTAGTATTGTGGCTAGTTTTATAACGGATCTTCAAGTTTCATTGGAGAATCGTGAGAAACTTGAAGCTCGTGTATCCCAAGTCGAGATTGATCTCTAGTGTGCTCAGGGGGTCAAGGTCACTTGAGAGGATATATATAAGAAAGTTGGAAAGATGTTCCTCAGTCTCGCATTAGGTAACGTTAAGAGGATGGGTCCCACTTTAGGTAACGTTAAGAGGCAAGGAATAGGTTTTGATGGTGAATCCACTTTCAAAGTCGCACCCGAACTGGTTCCCGAATTTGTGATGGATCCTTGTGGGCCTTATCCTAACCCACCAAGGAAATGTAACCTGCCAAGGAGAACTCGTCCTAGGCATTGCCCATTTATATTTGTTCCCGTTGAAAACAAATGTGTCACCTTAGATATAGTTGTTTTAATCTAGGGAGAGTTTATCACAAGCGTGTTCCCCGGTATGCTCTCATACGAGTTCCTACACATATTCCCGTATGCACTCTCACACATGTTGCTTCACATGTTCCTCCTACACATCACCATAGAGATTTTGAGAGTTTTTTTAGAGCAAGTAGAGTATTTAGTCAATACTTCACAATGTTTGTTGGAGGAATTTCATATGATGGGCTCTCCTTTTGAGAACTCCTCCGCGACTAATAATTGGGATCGAGACTTATTTCTAGAATAGGGTATTTATCATGTTCACATCTTATATCCCTATTGATAGATTGTATTTCTATTATATTTCTATGTTTTTCTTTTTGATATATTTGAAAATTTCCAAAAAGATTTTCGATTTTTGAGAAAAAAGTTTAAAAAATTTCAAAAGTTTTTTGATTTTAAGAAAAAGTTTGAAAAATTGAAAAATATTTTATTTTTGATAAAAGATTCAAAAAAGACAAAAATATTTTTATAATCTCATTTTTCACTATATATGGATGAACATTTAAGATATTTGAATCACTCCTACATTCCACCCATTCATGTGACTTTATTATAAGTGTTTTGAGACTGACTTTGTTTTGTTAGTGTGCTTAATAATGCCTTGGTAACATTTTGTTTATCATTGATGATTACTTTTTACATGTTAGACTCTATATCACCTTTATTAAACATGTGCATAGACTTTTTTAACATTGTACTTGCTTATCATGTGTCGAGTACAGTGTTTTATCTCAATCCTAGTTAATAACGAACCAGATATAAAAGAGATAAGTTGTTCTTGCAAGAACCATTGCTCAGATTTTGTTTCTTGAAAAATATTAATATATGTTAAGTAATGGAAAGACACTACGAAAGAGAAAAATTCTCTTTGCATTGAAAGCCACAATTTGAAAAAAGAGCCTAAAAATATTAACGACACACCGAAACACAAATATTTTATATTCATTGATGTTTCGCTACATATGAGCATTACGATATCTTCAAAATATTTGAGAGTGAACTGATATATATGTTAGATTCTGAGGGTGTTATAAAGTAGAATATCGATAGGTTTGCACAATAGTCTCTTGAAAATCATTGAATAGTTTGGTGTTATTAATTTGAAAATCATTTAAATTCACGACATATTGCATAAGTTGAGTAAACTTTATTTCAGTTCAACATTTTATACCTAAGGTTAAAATTGAATTATTTCTTTAGAAGTATCTCATGACTTCGTGCACCTATGCTATGAATGTTTATGTTGATTTGCCTATGAAAAATGTTCGCACAATTACATTCCATTTTCACGATTCGGATATTTTAGAGTTATTCCATGATGCTAAGAATTTGTGTACCTATATATACTTGTTAACATATACTTGAAATTTTTTGAAAATTTCAAAAATAGTTGTTTGATAGAGGGAGAATACAATATTCCTTTTGGATATTCATCACATGTGATTTATTAATTATATTTGTGATAATATATTTTCTTCTTCATGTGATGCCTATTATTCATGTTTAGATTCTAACCCTTTGTCTATTACGGACATAAAGGGAGAGAACAAATTGAGGGAGAGTTTTATTTTTAATTAAAACTCGTACGCGTCATGATATTTCTTTGTTTCATGTGTATAGATTTCTTCCACTTTATGATGATTTTATGGACTACACAAGATGAAGACAAAGTTGACCAACCGGAGACAATTTCAGTTGAAGACAAAGTTTCAAATGTCTTTCAATTTTTTCAGTTTGGGAGGATATTAGGATACATTGTCTTAGGAGTTTTATTGTAAATTGATTTTTTATTTTTGTTTTGTATTGGAATAACCAAGTGGGAAGATTTGTAAGAGTAAGTAAAACTTTATTGACCGACTGGGTAGATCAAGAAAACAACAGTTGCAACTACAACGAGAGCCAAATTTGCAACAACAATCCAAGGTCACATACCCAGACGTATACTACTTTCCCACTCATGTCCCATATAACAAGCTACACCAAGTAAGAAGTGTAGAAAGAGACAAATGAATAGAATTTTCTTTCTTTTATTTATACATTAAATAATTTACAAAAAATTGTCTTGATAATTAAATTACATATAATAATAATATAGTAGATAATATTACGGATATGAATATACATAATGAATATTCTAAAATAGTAATATATAATAAATAATATTACGAATATGGATATACAGAACGAATATTCATATGAATGAATGCGAATTATTCGTGATAAATATCTTAACATCCTTATCTATTTTTCTCAAATATTTAATAATTGTATTCAAATTTGCACCTTCGAATATCTATTCAAATAAATATACATAAAAATAATCAAATAGTGGATAAATTCAAATTTTTGAATATCAGTTTCCACCCTAAGCTGTGGGTATAAAGCACTTGAGGAATACATTCTCATTAATGAAACTCAAAAGAAATTAAAGGGTACCGTACAAACGGTGAAACATGTGATTTAATTTAATGCAAAGCTAAGAAAAATATATCGACTTGACATGGCGTGAATTTTCTTAGGTGCCTTTGTATTTTCAATCAATACATGAACAACGAAGATTTGCGCAAGTGACCACAGTAGAGTTATATCACTAACTTTTAGAGCTGCCCAATCCAACAAATTAATATGTGAGAGATTTTTAATAACAAAAAAAAAGGATTTAACACCCATGAACCACTAGCATCAGGGTACTGAATAGAAAAAATAAGAATCTTATAGGAAACATAATACAAAAACTCACCAACACATGACCATGTTCTCCTGTGGGTTCTGCGGCAAATAGCAAAGCCCAATCCTTCCCATGTTACTTCACACTCTCTCCAGCCTCGATGAATATATTGTTGGATATTATGAATGCAAATAGAGAAATGGAACTCTTTATATATCACAATAATGTCAACTTCAATACAAAAATGTAACTTCTGAATAGATAGTAGAAAGCTTCAAGGCTAAATACAGTATTTGCCCCACACGAATAATTTTGGTATACAAACGGGAATTCGCAAATCCGTACTCAAGATATAATGAAGCAACTTGCACTGCCTGCAACTTGTATATTTGTAGACAGCCTTTGGATGCAGCAGCGAAGAACAGTCAATCAAGTTCTTATTCTGTTTATGTGCAACAAACAGAATAAGATAATTTATATCTCCTGAAAATTGTAAGAGAGTAATAGTAAGGGTTGGAAATTTCGGAACTGGGTAATATCTGTTATATGTGCAAATTCGTTTTAGGCAGCCTTTATTTATAGATAATGAAAGGATTTGTCTTCAAGAGTCATGACTGTTGGATTAACAGTCTTAATCAATTCCGAAATGGTATGACTGTTAATTACCAACAGTCTTAAGTCATTTCCGAACAGGTACAATTAATACCGAATCAGTTTTGCACGGGTCAACCAAAAAGTGATCGTGCCCGAGCTACCGCGATCCGATCCGGACGAATCCCGACAACCCGCTACCACTGCGGACACGCGAAGTGCGAAGTGCAAAGTGCACCACTAGCGCCTCTACAGCCCGCTGCCTCGCACCCGTACGCGCGCACGCGCGTGCGGGCGTGTGCGTACGGTGCTTCGCACCATATTGAGGTCTCTTGAATAGCCTCTTAAATGCTAGATGAATTAACTCTTCATCTTCCATTTGTACTTATTAAGTGTACAAATTCTTAATATTTTTCCAATGTGGGACTCAAAGGTTGCCCACTCCTTTTATAGCTTAGTGGTAACACTTAGCTTTGTACATTTTCCAATGTGGGACACTATCCCTTTTTATATTTGGGTTAGCTTCCCACCTCTTCCTCAGACTTCCAATGTGCAACAAGCACTTAAAGCTCTTACACCCAAAAAACTCTTACTCACTTATTTTAAAAATCACCAACATTCCTCCACCATTTTCAAAATAAGCATTGTAAATCTTTGATTGTCTGTAAGACTGTGTATAAGCATTGGTGTCTCTCGACTTGAACCAATACCCTGTGAAGGTTCGTCAAAGTTAACCATGAAATTATAGTAGACTTGTCTTTGAACTATCAATCTATATTGATTATCCGGATTTGTCTTCACACACAAATCTTTTAGTCACTGATTATCCATATAAGCCGACACATGTATTAGGCCTTGTGTCTGTACCTTGATTTCATGAGTGCTTTAGAGTCAAGCCCAATTCTCATAGGAAGCGGCACCACTTCCACACTCATATAGGAAGATTATCATAGGTGTCCATGTAACTTAAAACACCATAAATCTATTAAGGTTAAACTCATCCTCTTTCATTATTCATTACATGTTCTAAGCAGTTATCCTTGGGATGTTAAATTTTATAGTGCTTACAATCACGTCATATGATGTACTTTAATCATTGAACTTGATACTTGAATATATCAAGTTTAAAGTTGAGTTTCCATCAAGAGTGATTATTATTAATGGCCTTTAGTCCCATCCCTATTGATGTCTTAGACACCAGTCCTCTTGCAAGACCTTTTGTAAAAGGATCTGCTAAATTTTGACTTGATTTTACATAATCCACTGTGATTACACTATCTGTAATCATTTGTCTGACATAACTATGTCTCAGGCTAATATGTCTAGATTTTCCATTTTACACTTTACTATAAGCTCTGGAAAGTGTAGACTCACTATCACAAATTATAGATATTGGAGGCATTGGTTTTGTCTAAACTGGAATTTTGATTAATGAATTCTTAAACCATTCTGCCTCTTTACTGGTTGCAGCTAATGCTGCAAACTCAGCTGCCATAGTAGAATCAGCTATACAAGTTTTTTTCTTTGATCCCCAAGAAACAACTCCTCCACCAAGAGTGAAAATCCATCCACTTGTTGAGGAATGATCCTCCCGCTCAGTTATCCAACTGGCATCAGAAAACCCTTCTAATACTAAAGGATATCCACTATAGTATATACCATAGTCCATTGTTCCTTTCAAATATTTTAATATTCTATTGACAGCATGCCAATGCAATAAACTTGGATTACTAGTATATCTACTTAATTTACCAACAGCATAAGCAATATCAGGTCGAGTGCATGTCATGGAATACATTAAACTACCAATTACTCATGCATATTCCAATTGTGAAATAGCTCTACCATTATTAGGGATCATCTTTAGCTGTGGTTCAAAAGGTGTACTAACAGGTGTGCAATCAAACTGATTAAATTTCTTTAAAATTTTCTCAACATAATGAGATTGAGTGAAAATTATATTTTTATCTTTCCTTATTATTCTAATTCCTAATATGACATCAGCTACACCCATATCTTTCATATCAAATTTAGAAGACAGAAAACTCTCTGTATTATTAATGCTTTCTAAATCAGTACCAAGAATTAACTTGTCATCTACATATAAACAAATGATCACACCTTTACCATTAGCAAATTTACTATAAACACACTTATCAGATTCATGAATTTTAAAACCATAAGATATAATGACTTTATCAAATTTTTCATGCCATTGTTTAGGTGCTTGTTTTAGGCCATATAAGGACTTAATAAGTTTACATACTTTATTTTCTTGTCCAAGCATAACAAACCCTTCAGGTTGTTCCATGTAAATTTCTTCTTCTAAGTCACCATTTAAAAAGGCAGTTTTCACATCCATTTGATGAATCTAAAAATTATATATAGATGCTATTGCAATTAAAATTCTAATAGTGGTGGTTCTAGCAACAGGTGCATAGGTATCAAAATAATCAATTCCTTCTTTTTGTGTAAAACCTTTAGCAACCAATCTAGCCTTGAATTTATCAATTGTTCCATCTATTTTCATTTTCTTTTTAAAAATCCATCTACACTTAATGGTTCAAGACCCAGGAGGTAAATCTACTAACTTCCAAGTTTTATTTCCCAAGATTGAATCCATTTCATCATTTATAGCTTCTTTCCAAAATGCTGAATCTACAGACTTAATTGCCTCACTATAAGTTTGTGGGCCTGTTTCAACGCTAAGAGTCAAAGCATATTGATTACAAGATGTGTCTCTAGTTCCTTCAACAAGATAGACTACAAAGTCGGGACCAAAGATTTTTTCTTTCCTAGGTCTTTTACTTTTTCTAATCTCTTCTTGTTATACTGGTGGAGTTACAGGTAACTGTGAAGGAGTGATTACTTCTTTTTCATTATTAATTCTAGGAATAGAAGAAAACCTTTGTTCATAAAAAATTGCATCTCTCGATTCATTTATTGTATTTATCTCAACAGAATCATTAGGTTCACTAACCAAAAATCTATAGGCTTTACTATGTTGTGCATAACCTATGAAAATACACTCAACACCTTTGCTTCCTAATTTCTTTCTCTTAGTTTCAGGTAGTCTTACAATAGCTCTACAACCCCAAACTTTAAGATAACCTAAATTAGGTTTTCTATTCTTCCATAATTCGTAAGGAGTTTTCTTATTATCTTTAACAGGTATTCTATTCAGAATATGACATGCAGTTAAAAGTGCTTCTCCCCAAAACTCTTTACTTAAACCAGAATAAGAAAGCATAGCGTTAACTATTTCAGTTAGTGTTCTATTTTTTCTTTCTGCTAATCCATTTTGTTGTGGTGTATAAGGTGCAGCAATTTCATTTATAATTCCCATATCTTGACAAAATTGAGGAAAGTGATATTCACCACCTCTATCAGATCTAAGACATTTTATTTTAGAATCACATTGATTTTCAACTTCATTTTTGTATGTCTTAAATCTATTAAGCACATCATCCTGGGAGTTTAAAAGATATACGTAACAATATTTTGAAAAGTCATTGATAAATGTAGGAAAAAATTTACTACCACCTCTATTAGGCGTTCCATGCAAATCACAAACATCACTATGTACTAATTGCAACAAAGATGTAGTTTTTTCTATTTTTGGAAAAGGCAATCTTCTTATTTTTGTTTGCATGCATATTTTACACTTTTCATTCATATCATTCTCATATTTAGGAATTTAATTTAAATTAACCATGAAATGCATTTTCTTTGTATTAACATGTCCTAAACGACTATGCTATAATGAAAGACAATCAACGATATAAGCATAAGAATCTTTTTCATTGATATTGAGCTTAAACATGCCCTCATACAAATATACTTTGCCTACAAAGGTACCATTCTTAGTCAGAATAAATTTGTCTGACTCAAATACAAGCTTAAAGCCAAATTTGTTAAGAAGACTTCCAGAAACTAAATTTTTCCTAACATCAGGAACATGAAAAACATTGGTGAGGCTAAGGATTTTCCCGAAAGTGAATTCGAGATCCACTGCCCCTTTGCCTTTAACCGCAGGAGTAGATGAATTTCCCATGTAGAGAACATCTCCTTCCACTATTTCATACGCAGAGAACAAGCTCTTGTCCTTACAAACATGCCTTGTGGCACCAGAATCAACCCACCAAGAGTTGTCTTCTTCAAGCATATTAGCCTCGGATATCATAGCAGCAAATTTTTGCTTTGTGTCTGATGTCCCTCCTTTTTCCTTTAGTTTCTTGAACTCACGACAATCCTTCTTGAAGTGACCTGGTTTGTTGCAATGAAAACAATTTCCTTTCTTGTTTTTGTTTGCTTTAGAATTATTTGAAAAATTCTTCCGTTTGTTATTTTTTCCATCATTGCCATATTTTTGCTCCTTTCCTTCCTCCACCACATGGACCTTCGAAACAGAATTTTCTTGTTCCTCTTTACCATCTAGAATTCGAGACTCTTGTTCAATTCTTAAATGAGTCTCTAATTCTTTAAGTGAAAAATCCTCCTTTTTGTGTTTGAGTTCTTTCTTATAATCTTTCCAAGAAGGAGGAAGTTTTTCAATTATGGCAGCAACAATTACCTTATCATCCATATTTAATTTTTTCAGTTTGCAATGATTTGTGATGCGTTGGATGTCATGAAATTGTTCTAGCACAGGCCTATTATCATGCATTTTGAAGCTTAAAAACTGACCGATTAGGAACTTCTTACTTGTAGCGTCTTCCGTAAGATATTTGGTCTCCCATGTTTCCCACAAAGTTATTACAGTCCCAACATTTTGGTACAAGTCGAACAAATTGTCAGCAAGTGCATTGAGGATGTGACCACAACACAAGTAATCATCGGTCTCTCATTTTGTGCGTTGCCTAGTCTGTTCCACGGTTTCATCTTCATCTTCATTTGGTTTCGATTGTGACAAGACATATACAATCTTCAATGTTGTTAGAAGAAAATGAACCTTTTTCTGCCATCGCAGAAAATTACCACCATCAAAACGGTCCAACTTGACAAAGCTTTCTGTTATTTGTCTAAGTGATTTTGAAGAGTCGACCATTTATGATAATACTGTATTTAGATTATTGGATATTATGAATGCAAATACAGAAATGGAACTCTTTATATATCACAATAATGTCAACTTCAATACAAAAATGTAACTTTTGAATAGATCGTAGAAAACTTCAAGGCGTGATGTCACTTTCCTAAATACAGTATTTGCCCCACACGAATAATTTCGGTATACACACGGGAATTCGCAAATCCGTACTCAAGATACAATGAAGCAACTTCCACTGCCTACAACTTGTATATTTGAAGACAGCCTTTGGATGCAGCAACGAAGAACAGTCAATCAAGTTCTTATTCTGTTTATGTGCACAAAACATAATAAGATAATTTATATCTCCTGAAAATTGTAAGCGAGTAATAGCAAGGGTTGGAAATTTCGGAACTGGGTAATATCTGTTATATGTGCAAATTCGTTTTAAGCAGCCTTTATTTATAAATAATGAAAGACTTTGTCTTTAAGAGTCATGACTGTTGGATTAACAGTCTTAATCAATTCCGAAATGGTATGACTGTTAATTACCAACAGTCTTAAGTCATTTCCGAACAGGTACAATTAATACCGAATCGGTTTTGCACGGGTCAACCAAAAAGTGATCGTGCCCGAGCTACCGCGATCCGACCCGCCGCGAAGTGCGAAGTGCAAAGTGCGCCACTAGCGCCTCTACAGCCCACTACCCCGCACCCGCACGCGCTCGCGCGCGTGGGCGTATGCGTACGGTGCTTCGCACCGTATTGAGGCATCTTGAATAGCCTCTTAAATGTTAGATGAATTAACTCTTCATCTTCCATTTGTACTTATTAAGTGTACAAATTCTTAATATTTTTCCAATGTGGGACTCAAAGGTTGCCCACTCCTTTTATAGCTTTGTGGTAACACTTAGCTTTGTACATTTTCCAATGTGGGACACTATCCCTTTTTATATTTGGGTTAGATTCCCACCTCTTCCTCACACTTCCAATGTAGGACAAACTCTTACACTCAAAAAACTCTCACTCACTTATTTTAAAAATCACCAACATATATCTCTCGCACCAGTGTCAACCCCAATCCATCTTCTGCCTAAAAATGATCGGGACATCCATGCCAGCGTAGACACCCCCACTAATACCATGGCCGCGGAAGCAGCGAACCCAACCAAGGCTGCAACAAGAACCAAGCTAACAAAGATAAACAGAGGGATGAAGATTAGTAGAAGCGGAGAGGTTATGAGTAGTAAAGTGTTGCTAGAAAAGTGAACCCCATCATGCCTACAAGTGGTCCTCCCAAAGCAACTCCCGCCAGGGTACCTAAGAGGACCGTCTTGCCGGAGCCACCGTATGTTAGCTGTTGTTGCACCGCCATGACTCTTTTGTGTTTTGGTTCTATAGTTGAAACGTATGAATTCTCACTTAGGTTTTGCTCTAACTTCACAGGTGCCTTTGGAGAGGAATTTATAAGGATAAAGCTTGTGATGTGTTGTATGTGCTTCTTCACGTAGGTAGAGGTGGCATGTGAATTTCAGCATTGGGACACGTGGGAAGCGCATAGCTCTGATCGGGTAATCTTGGTATTATGAACATTTGACAGATATTCTTCGTCCATAAAGTTTGTACAAGCCAATAAGATGGAGAGTGATATATATTAAAATTAGTTGAAAACCGCGCTATGTCCGAGTTATATATTCGTATGCAAAATAATAAAAGTCGTTGGCAATAAGGAGAAATGGTAAAAGAAACTTGGTAATAGATAAAAAAAAATTAGGAGTATTTGTGATAATTAAAAATTTAGGAGAAAAATTACACATTGTCACGATTCACAACATAGAGCGAAACAGTAGTGTGAAAATTTATTGTAGTGGATGAAGGCGTCATTTCACTATCAAGCTAACGCGCGATATTTTGAATCTAAAGCATCTTTTTTTCCTATTCATCAATGTTCCTGCAATTAAATAAGGTATATTATATGTTAATAACATTTACGAATATTATAGGGAAAAGTTAAACAACAATTTGGTTGAAATTTTACTTGCATGACTTGGTGTATATACATGAACATATCTTTCAGAACAAACAACTTCACAATAACTACAACTTATCTCAGCCTCCAAAGACCTATAAACAACTGCTTATTCATCAATCAAAAACGCTGAAGAAGTCATAAATTGATGGGGATGATGGGAGCATAAAATATTTAACTAAATACAAATAGTATTTTTTAAAGAAACTAAACACTAACTAATGAAGAAAGGGGGGGATCAATTAACGCTTCAAATTCATTCAATACAAACACAAAATTAAAGAAGTTATTTGATTTAAATAATAAAGTGAATTATAGAGATCACCATTTAAAACCTACATGCCAAAAATCTGATATGAATTTCGCCTCACAATAGCCACATCTTAAAGAAAACATAGCGTTCAACAATCATTTTAAGTGAACCTTTCAAGGAAGCGCGCTTAAAAATGGTCGCGGCCAAAGTCCGCGACCATTTTTTTTATTTTTTTGTCACGGTTATGGGTCGCGGACTAGGGCCGCGACCAATTTTTTTTAATTTTTTTTGTCACGGACGTGGGTCGCGGACCTTGGCCGCGACTAATTTGTCACGGCTGTGAGTCGCGGATGAGGGCCGCGACCAATTTTTTTTATTTTTTTTGTCACGAAAGTGGGTCGCGGACTTTGGCCGCGACCAATTTGTCACGGTTATGGGTCAGGGATTAGGGCCGCGACGATTTTTTTTATTTTTTTTTGTCACGGACTTGGGTCGTGGACTTTGGCCGCGACCAATTTGTCACGGTTGTGGGTCGCGGATGAGGGCCACGACCCGTCACGACATGAGTCACGGCCAAAGTTCGCGACCATCTGCCGTGACCCCTCTTGGCCGTGACCATTTTTTGGTCACGGACTTGGGCCGCGACCCACGAATATGGTCACGCCCAAAATGGTCACGGCCCAAGTCCGCGACCCACAGTTTTGGTCAAGGATTTTGTCCGTGACCAATCACCAGTTTTGGTGTAGTGTATGTCCAGAAATACATTTGTGAATTCCCTAAAAATAAAAATAAAAAAAAAATAAAAATGGTCATGGACAAAGTCCATGACCATATTTATCTATAATTTTTAAAAAAAAATATTTTTTTTTGTCCAATCCTAAAATTGGGGGTCCTGTGAGTGCACCGTCGGTTGCTACTAGATGTTACAAATATTTATTATAGGCAAAACAATAAAAAAAATCACAAATTGCGAATTGAGAATGTTGTTAATAAACAAATATATATCCAAACTTAAAAATATTACACGTCTTAATAATTCACAGACCAAAGAAAAATTGGGCAGAGTTTCCTCTATTTTCTTGACATTCCAAAACCTGTAAATGAAAAACCTGCTTATTATAAAGCCCGCACGGCTATAAAATTAAACAATCAAGTTATAAAAGCCCGAACGGACATAAAACTAAATAATAAAAGCCTACACGGCTATAACACATAAAAAACATTATCCTGAATGTCCACAACATATAAACAATCTTCATGTTGTAAACCATTGCCTCCTTCATTTGTTCCACGTGCAAAAATCCTACAAATGATAGGATACAAAAAACAAAAATATCAGTAACCAAGTAGTTTTACAAAAAATTTAATCAAGCTGAAAAATTGCATATATGAGTTAAAATTATCAGTAACCAAGTAGAAATATGAAAATTATCGTCGTTTTGAGAGATGTTGGTGGGAGGTGTTGGTGCCACCCACGGGGCCGTTCGGGGGCTGTTTCGAGTTTTCACCCTCTAACGCCATATTTTGCTTAAGTGTAGAAATATGAAAATTACCGTCGTATTCTCAAATTGGGAGACCCGCGGCTGCGAGGTCAGTTCCTACGAGTTACATTGGTCCCGTGGGAGGTGTTGCTGCCACCCACGGGGCCGTTCGGGGGCTGTTTCGAGTTTTTTCACCCTCTAACGTCATGTTTTTAAGTCTAAGTCTAGAAATAAGCAAATTACCGTCGTACTCTCAAATCGGGAGACCCGCGGCTACGGGGCCAGTTCCTACGAGTTACATTGGTCCCGTGGGAGGTGTTGCTGCCACCCACGGGGCCGTTCGGGGGCTGTTTCGAGTTTTTTCACCCTCTAACGTCATGTTTTTAAGTCTAAGTCTAGAAATAAGCAAATTACCGTCGTACTCTCAAATCGGGAGACCCGCGGCTACGGGGCCAGTTCCTACGAGTTACGTTGGTCCCGTGGGAGGTGTTGGTGCCACCCACGGGGCCGTTCGGGGGCTGTTTCGAGTTTTCACCCTCTAACGCCATGTTTTTAAGCCCAAGTCTTGAAATATGAAAATTACCGTATTACTCTCAAACCGGACGACCCGCGACTGCGAGGTCAGTTCCTACGAGTTACGTTGGTCCCGTGGGAGGTGTTGGTGCCACCCACGGGGCCGTTCGGGGGCTATTTCGAGTTTTCACCCTCTAACGCCATGTTTTGCTTAAGTCTTGAAATATGAAAATTACCGTATTACTCTCAAACCAGGAGTCCCGCGGCTGCGGGGTCAGTTCCTACGAGTCACATTGGTCCCGTGGGAGGTGTTGGTGCCACCCACGGGGCCGTTAGAGGGCTGTTTCTAATTTTCACCCTCTAACGCCATGTTTTTAAGCCTAAGTCTAGAAATATGCAAATTACCGTCGTATTTTCAAGCTGGGAGTCCCGCGGCTGCGGGGTCAGTTTCTACGAGTTACATTGGTCCCGTGGGAGGTGTTGGTGCCACCCACGGGGCCGTTAGAGGGCTGTTTCGAGTTTTCGCCCTCTAACGCCATGTTTTTAAGCCTAAGTCTAGAAATATGTAAATTACCGTCGTATTCTTCAACAGGGAGTCCCGTGGCTACGGGGTCAGTTCCTACGAGTCACATTGGTCCAGTGGGAGGCGTTGGTGCCACCCATGGGGCCGTTCGGGGGCTGTTTCTAGTTCTCACCCCCTAACGCCATGTTTTTAAGCCTAAGTCTAGAAATATGCAAATTATCGTCGTATTCTCAAACTAGGAGTCCCGCGGCTGCGGGGTCAGTTCCTACGAGTTACATTGGTCCCGTGGAAGGTGTTGGTGCCACCCACGGGGCCGTTAGAGGGTTGTTTCGAGTTTTCACCCTCTGACGCCATGTTTTTAAGCCTAAGTCTAGAAATATGCAAATTATCCTCGTTTTCTCAAACCGGGAGACCCGTGGCTGCGGGGTCAGTTCGTACGAGTCACATTGGTCCCGTGGAAGGTGTTTGTGCCTCCCACGGGGACGTTCGGGGGCTGTTTCGAGTTTTCACCGTCTAACGCCATGTTTTTAAGCCTAAGTCTAGAAATATGCAAATTATCGTTGTATTCTCAAACCGGGAGTCCCGCGGCTGCGGGGTCAGTTCCTACGAGTCACATTGGTCCTGTGGGAGGTGTTGGTACCACCCATGGGGCCGTTAGAGGGATGTTTCTAATTTTCACCCTCTAACGCCATGTTTTTAAGCCTAAGTCTACAAATATGCAAATTACCATCGTATTCTCAAACCGGGAGTCCCGCGGCTGCGGGTTCAGTTCCTACGAGTCACATTGGTCCCGTGGGAGGTGTTGGTGCCACCCACGGGGCCGTTCGGGGGCTGTTTCGAGTTTTCACCCTCTAACGCCATGTTTTTAAGCCTAAGTCTAGAAATATGCAAATTACCGTCGCACTCTCAAACTGGGAGACCCGCGGCTGCGGGGTCAGTTCCTACGAGTTACATTGGTCCCGTGGGAGGTGTTGATGCCTCTAACGGGACCGTTTGGTGGATGTTTCGGGTTTCTCCCCTCTAACGCCATGCTTTTAAGCTTAAGTCTACACATTTTCAAATTATCGTCGTATTCGCAAACCGGGAGTCTAAAATATTTTCAACATATTGTCTAATAATTATCCCGTACTCCTTCTAATTATCCCATACTCCTTCTAACATACTATCCAACAACAAGCAACAACTAATAATTATCCAACAGCCAAAGCAAACAAAACCAATAATTATCCCGTACTCCTTCTATCATCTAAAATATTTAATAGATAATTCATATCAATTATATAACTACTTTTGTTAAAGTAAAGCATAGCAGATCTAACCTGCAACAATAGCAATAGGGAATGTTCTTCTCCTTGATCCGAAACAATACATTGTCAATGTAGAACTGTGCTGGAGCATACATGGGAATGCTTTTCACTGTGCGTCTAGCATGCATAACACAATATTTTTTAGAAATATAAATTGGAGCTATAACACACTGATACTAAAATGAGTCCCAACAAAATATACAATATATTCCCCAGATGCATAGTTAGCTTTATTAAAAAAATTTAACGGAATCCAAAAAAGCCATTCCAGTAAAACTATAATCTTGGTTGAATTAGGAACATAGCCATTCCGCAAAGTTCAAATTAGACTCACAACACTAAATCTAATAATTAGAAGAATAATTATATAAAGACATGACATTTCGCGGACGAATCTGAATATGCTTAGAGAGAGTACCTAAGGTCCTTTTCGCAGATGGTCCTGCATTTAAACCTGCATTTCCATTGGGATTTTGAAAACAAAAGCATTAAATAAGTAACATTCTTGGAAGAAGAAAAAAACACGAAAGAAAATTATACAAACACCGACTCGTCCTCTAGAACTGGCTCCTAGATATCCAAAAAGAAACTTGATAATCAATCCACCACTCACCTACGTTCTCCGCAAACTCTGATTCTGAAACAAAATATTCTCAAATCTAAACAGATATAGTCATGAGAAATACAATACATATTCCCAGACACCTTAACATAATTCCTCGACGGGTGATTAATTAATAGCATACAGAAGTGGTGATATCAGCTCTAACTAAGTAGAATAGCTCGACTTTGGAGATCTTTATTTTTTACTGGTTATAGTTCCGAGTGGAATCCACTTTTGACAATATAAATGTCATTCTTTCTCGCAGGTCCTATGAGTGTGTCATTAAGTAACATAAGGTGACAAAAGGACACCTTCAGGAGATATGAGAAGAGAGTTTGATAAGCTCATACGGTGAAAAAAGATGCAATATCCATATTCCATTGACATATAATGTTAAAGCCATCTGCCACTTACAATAATGGTCCTTTATTATTAAATGTCACCCATATTCCAAATCCATCATCATTTTCTAAACTTTGTAAAAAAAAAACTTTAGTAGTGCATTTGAGCATATATACAATTATTTCTTCAAATAATTATGGTCCCAAAAAAATTGTATCCAACAAATCAGCATAACAACTCTTATGGACTAAGATTAGTATACTATCTATCCAATTCCAAACATCATTCTTTACACCTTAATTATTAGACATTAACATTTCTCAACCTACACATAGATGCACACAAAATACTACATCTGCAATTCGAAAAAAAAATAGAAAACAAATCATTTTAATATATAACAAACAGAAAATTTTAGACCTAGAAAAAAAAATCAAAGCAAATTTCAGGAATCTCCACATATCAAAGAAAAAATCATAGCATTACATATAACAAACACACACACACATATATGGATATATTACATATACAGATTGGGGAAGAACCTCCATAAAGATTGGGGAAAAAATCTCCACGACTGCTACCAGTGTTTAGGGAAGAAATCTCCACCGTTTGGGAAAGAAATACCAGCAATACTGATTTCAACACCCAAGCGATTCAAACCGCTACTAAGTAGGAAACCAACACTATCGACCAACATGGAATGCCGGAGCCCCAGTCACCGATCTCATACCTTTTCTGATGACCCCCGCTGAAACCCGACCTGAGAATGCCCCCGTTTGTGACCCTGTATACCTCCCAGCTTTTAATTTGCGGCCCCAAAACTTTCCACCTCACCGTAGGCCCCTACATCCAGGTAGCACAAGCACAGAACATCGCATCGCATCACCAACATCGCATCACCAGCTCCTCACTCCATCACCAACATCACAACATCGCATCGTTTGGGGGGGGGGGGGGGGGGGGGAACCAGATATCGCATCGTTTGGGGGGGGGGGGGGGGAAGCAGCGTTTGGGAAAGAAAAAAATATAAGATACGAGCGGGGTAATGAAAATATGAGGCATTTGAGTTTTGGTTAGGATTGACATTGGTCACGGCCTACAACCGTGACCCACCTCGCGATCCATTAATGAAAGCAAGTCTCGTGTATGCAGTCTACTAGTCGCAGCCCATAGCCGTGACCCACGCCCAAAATTGGTCATGGACCCCAGCCATGACCCAATATGTGTGTGTATTTGTGCTTCGTCATGCCTATGGTCATGGCCCAAGTCCGTGACCCACGTCAAAAATGGTCACGGCCCCCAGCCGTGACCCAGTATTTGTGTGTATTGTGCTTCGTCATGCCTATGGTCACGACCCATGTCCGTGACCGATACCCGACCAATTTTGGAGGGAATTTTGGCACCAAGATGGTCACGACCTGGTTACGGCCCAAGTCCGCGACCCACAGTGGTCACGGATTTGGTCCGTGACCACTTCTAGAGCATCCATAATTTAGTGTGGTAATAAATATGGTCACACCAAAATTGAGTTGGTCACGACCCAAGTCCGTGACCAGCTGGTCGCGGACTTGGGCCGCGACCAACTGGGCGTGACCATTCGCAGGATTTGGTGTAGTTATACCAGGGTTACCCATGAGTAGGAAAATTGGGTTTGTGATTGATTTAGCACCGAGCACTTGACCGATAGCTTGTTCCCTCTATCGTATGGATTCTGCATAGATGGGGGAGCTAAGAGATCAAATTGAGCAGTTGCTGGGATAGGGTTTCATCCATCTGAGTACCTCACCCTGGGGTGCCCCAGTTCTGTCTGTGAAGAAGAATGATGGATCCCTACAATTATGCGTGAATTATCGGGAACTTAATAAAGTTATGATCCGGAATAAGTATCCATTACCCCGTATCGATGACTTATTTGATGAGTTGAGAGGAGCAACATACTTCTCAAATATTGACTTGTGGTACGGGTATCACCAGCTGCAGATCAGGGAGCAGGATGTGTCAAAGACTGCTTTTTTGATAAGATATGGATCTTATGAGTTTCTAGTCATACTGTTCGGGTTAACCAAGGTGTCGGCTGTATTTGTGAACTTAATCAATAGAGTGTTCAAAGAGTTCTTGGATTAGTTTTTCATTATATTCATAGATGACATCCTGGTTTATTCTCGCATTGAAAAGGAGCATGTCGAGCATTTGCGAAGGGTCCTACAGACATTATGGGAGCATCAGTTGTATACAAAATATAAAAAGTATGGGTTTTGGCTCCGGGAGGTGCAGTTTCTGGGGCATATAGTGTCAGAAAGGGGTATAACAGTGGATCCTAGCAAAGTATCAGTGGTAAAGGAGTGGGGACAACCCACGACACTGACAGAGGTACACAGTTTCTTGGGATTAGCCGGTTACTACAGACAGTTTATCCGAGGCTTTTTAAAGATTGCGGATCCAATGACCAATTTAACATGTAAGGGCGTACTATTTGTTTAGGATGATGCGTGTTATTTTGCGTTTGATGAACTGAAGGATAAGTTAACTTCAGCACCCGTACTAGCACTACCCAGGCCAGGAGTGGAGTATCTAATGTACACTGATGCATCGTTACAGGGATTTGGTGGGGTATTGCAGTAGGAAGAGCAGTCTATATCTTATGCCTCTAGGAAGCTTAAGCCTTATGAGAAGAACTACCCTACCCACAACCTATAGCTAGTAGCAGTCGTATTTTCCCTTCAGATATGGAGACATTATTTGTTGGGTGAGAAATTTTGCTTAATCATGGATCACAAATCATTGCAATATTTATTCCTCAGAAAGAGTTAAATATACGTTAGTGCAGGTGTCTTGAATTTATGAAGGATTATCATTTTGAGATACATTATCACCCGGGGAAGGATAACGTGGTAGCAAATGCATTGAGTCATATGTCTGAGGGTGAAATAGCCACAGTGTGGATGGAAAAATGGAAAGGATTGGCCCATCAGGATGCAGTGGCTAGGTTAGTCATGTCAGTTATGACCGTTAGTCCCCAGATTGTGACGATGGTAGTACAGAGTCAGGCAGCAGATCTGTTATGTCAGGAGAAAATTCGATAACTATTAGCTGAGGGAGAAGAGTCTTACTGAGTTAGTTCAGAGGGAGACTTGCTCTTTAACGGTAGACTGATTATTTCAGAAGGGGAAGAGTTGGGACACGCGGTGATATTTGAGTCGCATGGGTCCTGATTTATGGTATATCCTGGTGGGGATAAGATGTACCAGGATATGCGGCGACAGTATTGGTAGAGTGGGATGAAGAAAGACATTGCTGAGTTCGTGTCTAAGTGTGTTACCTATCAGTTAGTAAAGGTGGATAACCAGAAGCCAGTTGGGTTTTTTCAGCCGATAGAGATTCCTATATGGAAATGGGAGAGCATTTTCATGGATTTTATCACTGGGTAGCTCATTTCTTTCCGGTTCAGACTGATTATATGATCGGGCAGTATGCACAGCTCTTTATAGCCGAGATAGTGAGGTTACATGGGATACCGCTTGATATTGTATCCGATCGGGACAAGATTTTTGTATCCCGATTTTGGGAGAGTTTTCATGAGGCCATGGGTACCGAGTTGCGATTGAGTACGACCTATCATTCACAAACAGGTGGGAAGATAAAGTGTACTAATTGGATGTTAGAGGATATGTTATGCATGTGTATTCTAGATTTTAGAGGGTGCTGGGAGTAGTACCTTCCACTGATGGAATTTGCATATAATAATTCCTATCAGTTTACCCCCATTTGAGGCATTATATGGTAGGCCTTGTTGCTCTCCTCCATGTTGGTTAGAGGTGGGGGACAACAAGAAACTTGGGACGAAAGTGATACAAGACACGTCTTCCAGGATTGAAATGATCAGGAGTCGCATTCGGGTAGCTCAGGATAAATAAAATAGCTACGTCGATGGCAAGCGTTTCTTCAAGGAGTTTAATGTGGGGGACTAGGTGTTATTGAGGGTATCTCCTATGAAGGTGATAATGAGATTCGGGAAGAAAGGGAATTTCGCACCGAGATATGTGGGACCATTTCCTATTATTGAGAGGGTTAGACCAGTAGCATACCGACTTGGGCTGCCAGAGTACTTGCATCGTATACATAATGTGTTCCATATTTCTTCCCTGAGGCGATATCTCCGCTATGAGTTGACTCACACCCATATTGCATTGGAGAAAGTTGATTTGCATCTAAATAGGTCTTACGAGGAGCGACCAGTGGCAATCTTAGACCCCAGTGAGAGACATTTGAGATCGAAAGTGGTTCCGCTTGTGCGTGTTCAGTGGACACACCATAATGTGGAGGAGTCTACTTAGGAGCGCGACGATGATATGCGCGACTTATACCTTGAGTTATTTCTACTAGGTATGCCTTTCTTCGAATTTCGGGACAAAATTTCGTTATAAAGGGGGGAGTATGTAATACCCCATAATTTTAATGTTTTTAAAAAAGGATTAATTAGGATTAATTGTGAGATAATTTAAAATTAATCCGGATTTAAATATTACACTGGAATAAAGTAATATGTGATTAATGTGAATATTACTTAGCGATTAAAAGTAATATATGATTATGATTTAATAAAATTGTCGCAAGTGATTAATACGACAATTACGGGAATTAAGTAGGGACGCGCGTGTGAGTCGTGTCAGGACTAAATTTAAATGAAATAAAAGTAAATTATTTTTGTATCATCCAAATGGTCGTTTTCACTGCGCCAAAGTGTTGAAAGGGTTTAAATAGTCAAAATATTCTATATGGGTGTTTGATATGGGTCTTGGGGAACTTTGGAACCGAATAGACACCTCGGAGGGGTATATTGGTAATTTTACTAAGGAGGTGAATAGTAACCACAAAAATTGAGGATTATTTATAAGTCTAAAAGGTGGTATGATTCATTTCTCATTCACCAAACTTAGAGATCAAGACTTGGGGGAGAGTAATAGATTTTTATGGGAAAGGAAGAGACACTCTAGGAAGCCAAGAGGCTAAAGCTCCTCCTACACCACCACCGCCACCAGGAGTTGGCTGGAAAAGGGGAGGACCACCAGTAGACTACAATCCCCAATGGTTTAGACCTACAATCTAAAGGCAAGTGATTTAACCTTTGCAAACTTAACATGTATAATGTCCATGTTATGATTGTTTTAGAATTCGAAATAATTGCATGATTTAAAGATAAACTATGGTGATTTTAATTGATTCCGTGAAATGAGAAATATGTAGAATAAATATCCTTTTGATTATAGATGTTAATCCACAAATTTAGAATATTTGAAGAAGAAAATCTAAGTTTAAGAGTTGTTCTTGGAGAAATGATAAAATATGATATTTCTGAAATTTATGGGAAATAATATGTTATGATCCAAACTTCTTGATGATTTAAGGTTGTTTAATTATTGGACATCATTTATATGTATTGTTATAACATTTGAAAAAAACTATAAGGAATTTAAAATCATAAAATATAAGATTTGTGGATGAAAGATGGCTAACACTGTAGGCAAATATGCAGAAAAAATAAGGTTGATATCTGCTTGATCGATCGATTGACCCAAATCATCGATTGATTGATCATCCCAAGAAATTTAATTTGTTTTTCTTCAAGGTTTGATTTAACCCCAACTTTTAAGGATTCTTAGTGTTAATTAAATTGAGCATAATGGGACTTAAGGAAGGGCAGTAGGGTGGTGATTAAATCCCAAAAAATATTTAAGTCTGGGATTAATCTTTGAAAATGAAATAATGGGTTAAAAATCGAATTCGAGATTATTGAAAAATAAACCCAAACATGAATAATATTAATTAGTGAAAATTCGTGAATTGAGATGAAATGGACCAATAAGGTGTAGAGGTCTACCTAATGAATTTATATGAGAAAAAATTGATAACCTTTGAGTGTGGGAAAGCTCGGGAATATATAAAAAGTATAGTCATAATCTATAACTACATAGGATATTAGAGAGAAAAAATATACTACGTATGGAATTATCATATAGTTCTGAGAATACCTTATTGATATTATATAAGTGGGGTGAATATCTATGTCATAATTTGTATTATGTATGACATACCTACATTGCTTGCTATCAGGGTGGAGGATTCCAGTTATGGTCGATCTTATCCCCACGAGCCCATTTAAGAGGATTTTAGATTCACACCTTGAGCATAGGACTTTGGAAACGTTCTATCGTTGTGAATGATAGTTTCGACGGTTGAATGGGAGCGTAGGTATGTGCGTGACCCATTCGGATGGGGAGTATGCTTGCCTCCAAATATGTGTGTTATGTTGTTTATGGTTCGAGAGAGACGCCAAGCCAATAGTCTTTTTTATAAGCGAGAGATGTAGCTGGACATGATAGCAGAGTATGCATGCACTGCAGCTGTCTTTGGGAGGTGGCGTATTAGTATATATAATAGTGTGATTAATATATATACTATAATGTGATCTTCTGTGTGAATTCAGTAGACAAAAGTGAATTATAAAATCTGAATTAAATTAAGTAAGTGAATACTTAAGCCTTAAAAGCCTAGTTCATCTTAAAGAGAAATGAACATGTTTAATTAATATAAGTATTGCGTGAGAAATACGAAAAAATAAGAAGGGATAAAATAATAATTGAGAACCTGATTTAGGAAGATAATATGGTACGTTAGGCGTGCACACTAGACGAGAGGTGATATTCTCAAGTTAAAGCCGAGAACTTTCATATACATAATACCTGTTTAATTACAATTGCTAAGCACTTGCTATTTGTAAGGACACAAATTTCCAATTGAGTCCATATATAGTGTTGGCTCAATTCCGGACAAAAACATTTATTCATAGGATAGTATTTAATTGTAATATTCTCAAGCCTATGAAGTGTTTGTTGAAGACGTAGAGGCAAAGAGTATAAAGCCTCATCAAATGTGCCGGTTTGCGTGCCTCGTTTCTACGTCATCAATCATAGTTCCATGCTCCAAAGGTATGAATGCAATTACATATATATAGGAGCTTGGAACAAGTTAATTGGGTGTTAGGTTTTATAAAAACTGCATTTTTTTTAAGAAAGAATTAATTAAAACTTTAAAATAAGTTTATAAAGTTTTTTGGGCTAAAATCGAATTTTACAAACTTTCTGGTTTTTTGTTCGATAGAGTCGTTCGAACGAGATTGTTGTTCGAACGAAAATGTCGTTTGAACGAACCTGGCAATGAGTTCCCACCAAAGTATACTGGTCCGTCGTTCGATATGTCGTTCGAACGAGAATGTTCGTTCTAACGAGATATCCAACGAGATTCTAACGAGTTCAATCTGGAACGTCGTTATAAGTCTCGTTCGAACGAGATTTCGTTCGAACGAAATGTCGTTCGAACGAGATGCCAGGCGGGAACAATTTTTGGCAGTTTTTTTGGCAATTTTGCTCCCACTTCCCCACTTGGTTTTTAACCAACTTTTTCAGACTTTATTATGTACGGGAATAACATTTTCCAACTTAACATTTCCATAACTTTTCCATCCTAGTTTATCTCTTAGAGAGAGTTTGAGAGCAAAAATTGTTTAGGAAAATGTTCATGTTTTGAGTGAGATTTTTAGAGAAAAATATTTCATCACTCTAGTATTTTACACCCATATTGTTTATCCAAGTTCTTATATACATATCAAATTGCTTGGAGTTTGGCACCGGTTTTTCTCTACCGAATTCAAGAAGAAAAGTTTCGGGTTTTGCTTCTACCTCCCACGAAGAAAGAAGAAGTGTTCTTTTGTTGTGATTCTACCCACACGGAGAAAGGCTCCATGTACGGGTGACGGTGACCATATAAAGTCCTATCGTTGGATTCCGAGATCGTAGTGGTATTCCAAGGTTATCCGCTAGGAAGAGGTTTCTACAAGAAGAAGCGTTGAGGCTTGAGAGGGATCGAGTCGTGCGTTGTAAGTCTATCTGTCTTGTAATTGTAATTCCGTATCTAGTGGATTTGTGGCTAGGGCCGTCCGAGGTTGTTTCCCGTCTTAGGTTTTTCCTCGTACATCGCGGCGTAGTGTGATTGGTTTATTTTATCTTGCATAATAACGTAGAACGCGTGCTTAGAATAATTCAAGATAAAATTCGGTTTAAATTATCACACTAAATTTAATTTGGACTTAAATTGTATTTTGGGTAAAGTTTACTTAATTCAAGTCATTTGCTAAAATTTGGTTTCGCCTAAGTTGCTAATATGGATAAATATGACTTAGGCAAATTCTAGGACTTGGATTAATGAATCGGTTTAAGTGAATATATTAATTGATTAATTTTATTAAACCATCATCCTTACGCTTCCGCATTTATCTAAAAAGCATCGAGTTTAGTTTAAAAGGAAATTAACTTTGATTTTAATTGAGAAAATCACAATCCGGGGTTTCAGATTCTTCAAATTGGTATCAGAGCCAAAAACGATAAATTATTTCGTTAACGATCTTTTAAATAATTTTTGGTTAAAATGGATTTTTCCCCATTTTCAAAATTTCCTATTTTTGATGGTTCAAACTACGCGTATTGGAAAGCACAAATGAAATCGGCACTAAAATCTATCGACGAAAGAGTTTGGATGTCTGTTGTTAACGGGTGGTCCCCACCAACTTATTTAGTTGAAAATAAACGTGTTATCAAACCCGCCGATAGATGGACTGAAAATGAGTTTAAACTTACTAATTTCAATTCCCGTGGTTTAAATGCCTTGTTTAGCGCTGTCACACAGGATGAATTCCGACGTATTATGACGTGTGAGACCGCTAAAGAAGCTTGGGATATTTTACAATTAACTCATGAAGGAATTAGTGTCGTTAAAGCTTCAAAACTCCAAAACCTCACCACTCAATTTGAAACTATCAAAATGAATGAAAAAGAAACCTTTGATGAATTTTATGCTAGACTTTTCGATATTGTTAATTCATCGTTTAACTTGGGAGAGAAAATACCTGACAATCGTGTTGTCAAGAAAATTTTAAGGTCCCTACCCGATAGATTTATTCCAAAGGTGACCGTTTTAAATTCTTTACCCACTTTAGCCTCTACGAAATTAGAAGAGCTCGTAGGTGATTTACAAACCTATGAACTGGATATGTTTTCCTCTAAAACTGAAAAGAAAATAGAAAAGGGAGTTGCTTTAAAAGCCCGAAAAGAGGTCAAATAAGTAGTAGAGAGCGATAGTGATAGTGACTCGGAAGACATGGCTTTATTTGCTCGCAAATTTAGAAAATTTCTCAAAATTAACAAAGATAAATTTAAAAATGATTTTAAGAAATTTAAATCTTCTAAGCATGACAAGAATGAGAAGATTTCTAAAGCGGAGAAGATGCCTAAAGCCGAAAAGATCCCTAAACCTAGTAATGAAAATTTAGATAGGGACGAGTCTAATAAGTGTTTTGGTTGTGAAGGTTATGGCCATAGGGCGTTTGAGTGCCCCACTAAACTAAGGAAACAGGGTAAGCGACCCATTTCATATAATGCGACCCTTAGTGATAGTGATAAGGAAGAGAAGCCCGATTCCCCCACTAAGAAAAATTTTGTGGCTTTTATGGCTAGTCATGTGAGTGATAGTGAGAACTCATCGATTGATGAAACTTTAACTCATGACACTTCCAAGGTCATTGTTTATGATTCTCTTGTTTTTTATGATAGTGAGAGTGAGGAAGAAAGAGAGAGTGAAAATGAAGAAGAGGTTAATGTGAGTGAACTTCAAAATGCTTTTCAAGAACTTTATAAAGAATCTATTAAATTGAAAAGAGCCAATTTGAAGTTAGAAGCTAGTTTAAGAGAGAGTGTCAAGGTCGTTGATGACAATGATTTAATAGAAGACCTTAGGACACATGTGAAGACTCTTCAAGAGATGCTTGAATATGTAGAAGACGAAAGAGATGGCCTTAGGGGTTTAATGGAATCCTTGAAAAAGGAACTTCTTGCTTTTGAAGAGCGAAATGTTTTACTAGAATCTAACATTTTAGAATTAGAAAATAAATTAAAAGATTCTAGTAATGTCAAATTTGATTTGGAGTGTCGTTCGGAAAAACTAGATAAAATGTTAGGAACGGTCCAAATTAAAAATGACACTTGTGGTTTAGGCTTCAATACTTGTAATGAATTTACTCATAATGCCAAAACCAACGTTTTAGGAGAATCTACTAGGAACACATTTAAAGATCACTCCTTAAGTAACTCTTTTCGACATGTCTTTACTTGTTCACATTGTAGTCGAAAAGGTCATCTTAGGAAATTTTGTTTTGATCTTAAATGAATTCCTAGAAAATCCCATAGTAAAGTAACCACGATAGTTAAAGTTCCTACACTCCAAGATAGTCATTCTTCATTAATTTGGGTTAGGAAATCCGACTTGGTTGCTTTGCAAAATAGGGTTTTTAATTCTCATTTACTTTCACATCTTTCCTCCCTTGCAAAATCTAAAGGATGAATGTGTTAGTGTTTTGCATACTTTAGCGTTTGTACTTCATGCTATATTCACATGCTAAATGTATGCTTGTTTAGTCATTTTCTAGTCATTGCCTTAGTTCATATCACATGCTAGAAATTAAGACTTGTTTATCTTTTTGTATTATATTTTGTCTTTAAATTAATTGAAAAATATAAAAAGATTTTTGTTTATCATTTGTGTTTTATTTATTTCATTTAAGCTTAATGAAAAATACAAATGATTTTTTCTTTTGAGTATATATTTATTTTTGGTAAAAAATGTTAAAAACTCAAAAAGATTTTTTTTGTGTATTTTGGTTTGACACACTTTAAGTGGCATATACTTGTGTTTGAATCCCATCTTTTACGCTCCCATATGGCTAGAACTTTTGGTTTAGATGGTCAATCCTTAAAATGTTCTTTACCATATTTTATGGAGTAGTTGGATTTTGTGTTGTTTAAATGGATTCTATTTTTATATGCCTCGTTTCACACATGCACGAGCTCTTTTAAAATCTTAATGTCACATGTTATATTTGAGCTTTTTGAGGTGTTCTCCCACCAATCTAGTCATCTACATATCTATGACCTAGGAGGACTAGTGCATGTCAAAATTCGTTGCACGTGAGCTTTGTGAGATAAAAAATTATATATCTAAATGTGTACGGGAAGGGCTCCGAAAGGATGAATTAAATCCTTTGCGATAGTAAGCCAATGTTTATTGGATCTAAAAGAAATACGTGATCCAAAGGTCTAAAAACATAATATTTGGCATTAAAAAGAAAACAATTGCCAAGGCCTATGTTTGTTTAATATATTCATTCAAAAGCAAAAGAATATATATGCTTATTGAGGGAGAATTGGATGGTATATCAACGGTTTGCACAATGTCCGTTTATCCTAGTTGTCTTTAATGTCATGACTCTATTTGGTTTGTAGAATCATCATCATGCTAGGCTTGTATGCATTGTGTATGTTTGTTCATTGAGTTCAATCTTCATATTGTCACATGAGGTTATATTTAAATGTGATAAAGTTTGCAGTCAAATGAGAACTCCGTGAATGTTTATTAAGTGTTTGGGTCTAAATTTAATTGTTGCTAGTTCACACCCCAACACTTACGTTTCCATATGACACATTTTTACCATACGAGTGTGCAAACTTATTGTATTTTGTGTTATGTGTGTGTTTATATCTATATGTATATGCAAGTGCTTTATTGGTATATGTCTGTTTTATATATATATGATATTTGTTTGTCTTTGCCTTACTTTCATTGCCCATATGCTTTAATGTCTTAACACTTTAAGCTTCAACATGCTTTTATGTTTATTAGTTCTTTATCCTTTGCCTATTCCTGAACAAAAAGGGGGAGAATGATGATAGGGGGAGAAATGATTTCTAATCCTATTATTATCGTATCTTAGTTTGGGGGAGATTTATCTTAGGGGGGAGACGTCTTTCTAAGTAGGTCATGTGTTTGATAAATGGGAGAATTAATTTAGAGGGAGTAATTAATTAAAATTGCATTTAATACTTTGATATTCCCTATGCATTTGATGAGTTTGCTTAAGTGTGCAGGATTTCTTCTAAAGCAGCATTGTTTAAACGACAAAGCGTTTGATCCTTGGGTTGAGTCAAGTTTAGGTGGGGAATGTTTTGAGTCTAGTAGAGCTTGACGGCCCTTTAGGATTTTTGTTTGGTTTTTGTCCCGGAATAGCCAAAGGGGGAGATTTGTAAGGACACAAATTTCCAATTGAGTCCATATATAGTGTTGGCTCAATTTCGGATAAAAACATTTATTCATAGGATAGTATTTAATTGTAATATTCTCAAGCCTATGAAGTGTTTGTTGAAGACGTAGCGGCAAAGAGTATAAAGCCTCATCAAATGTGCCAGTTTGCGTGCCTCGTTTCTACGTCATCAATCATAGTTCCATGCTCCAAAGGTATGAATGCAATTATATATATATATAGGAGCTTGGAACAAGTTTATTGGGTGTTAGGTTTTATAAAAACTGCGTTTTGTTTTAAGAAAGAATTAATTAAAACTTTAAAATAAGTTTATAAAGTTTTCTGGGCTAAAATCGAATTTTACAAACTTTCTGATTTTTCGTTCGATAGAGTCGTTCGAACGAACCTGGCAACGAGTTCACACCAAAGTATACTGGTTCGTCGTTCGATATGTCGTTCGAACGAGAATGTTCGTTCTAATGAGATATCCAACGAGATACTAACGAGTTCAATCTGGAACGTCGTTAGAAGTCTCGTTCGAACGAGATTTCGTTCGAACGAGATGCCAGGCGGGAACAGTTTTTGGCAGTTTTTTTGGCAGTTTTGTTCCCACTTCCCCACTTGGTTTTTAACCAACTTTTTCAGACTTTATTATGTGCGGGAATAACATTTTCCAACTTAACATTTCCATAACTTTCCCATCCTAGTTTATCTCTTAGAGAGAGTTTGAGAGCAAAAATTGTTTAGGAAAATGTTCATGTTTTGAGTGAGATTTTTAGAGAAAAATATTTCATCACTCTAGTGTTTTACACCCATATTGTTTATCCAAGTTCTTATATACATATCAAATTGCTTGGAGTTTGGCACCGGTTTTTCTCTACCGAATTCAAGAAGAGAAGTTTCGAGTTTTGCTTCTACCTCCCACGAAGAAAGAAGAAGTGTTCTTTTGTTGTGATTCTACCCACACGGAGAAAGGCTCCATGTACGGGTGACGGTGACCATATAAAGTCCTATCGATGGATTCCGAGACCGTGGTGGTATTCCAAGGTTATCCGCTAGGAAGAGGTTTCTACAAGAATAAGCGTCGAGTCTTGAGAGGGATCGAGTCGTGCGTTGTAAGTCTATCTGTCTTGTAATTGTAATTCCGTATCTAGTGGATTTGTGGCTAGGGTCGTCCGAGGTTGTTTCCCGTCTTAGGTTTTTCCTCGTACATCGTGGCGTAGTGTGATTGGTTTATTTTATCTTGCATAATAACGTAGAACGCATGCTTAGAATAATTCAAGATAAAATTCAGTTTAAATTATCACACTAAATTTAATTTGGACTTAAATTGTATTTTGGGTAAAGTTTACTTAATTCAAGTCATTTGCTAAAATTTGGTTTCGCCTAATTTGCTAATATGGATAAATATGACTTAGGAAAATTCTAGGACTTGGATTAATGAATCGGTTTAAGTGAATATATTAATTGATTAATTTTATTGAACCATCATCCTTACGCTTCCGCATCACGTTTAGTTTAAAAGGAAATTTACTTTGATTTTAATTGAGAAAATCACAATCCGGGGTTTCAGATTCTTCACTATTTTTAAACTCTTTTACAATTGAGCTCTGACCCTTTTACTTGCATATTCTCTGCTCTCCTATATGTATTACACCAGGTTCCTGTGACACCCCGCCTAATTAAATACCTAGTGATCAGTCCTTTATTAAATTAACTCAAAGTGTCCGATTGGTTCATTCTTATCATCACTGTCGAAAAACAATTTTCTTTATTAATCACTTAATAAATAATTAAGCTAAGTGTCAAAATATTTAACTTTATAAATTAAGTCCGATTGTGATTATTAACCATGAAACCATTTTCATGAATACAAATGATAGTATTAAAACCAAACCATCCAAATAAAAGAATCATGCTAGATAAATCAACCCAAATAAAATATCTCAAATCGTAGGACAAAGTAATAATCACAAGTAATCCCAACTAAAATAGAATACTGAAGTAAATCAAGAGTACAAATCTCTCTGAACTAGATAAAACTGGAAATGGGCGACACATGCCCTATCTAATGATGACTAAATAGAAGACTGAGAAGGCAAGGATGAAGTTGTCTACTCCAAGGACTTGCAAATCCCACACTGGCTACATCACGTCAATAATCCAAAGATCTAAGCCTAGCACCTCTGTGGCTGGGCACCTGTAATACATATAAATATACAAGAGAAGAAAATGATAATAAGAAACGGGTCAGAATTGGAGTGTAAAACAATTTTAAAAATAGTTTAGCAAGTATTTAAAATGCTTACCAGTTGATATTACATACATATTAGTACCACAACATTCACTTGAGAATTCTCACCCCTCAACTAATGTGCACGCCTAACGTACTAACGAACTAATCTGGATAAAGCTAACCCGATTCACTAGTCTAATTCAATTTCCCCTCACCAAATTTTGTTTCAAGTAATCGCATGATTATAGTTATATCAGATAACCTTTTCTTATGAATATGTTAGGTGAGTTATATATATATATATACTTAAGTTTGCAACCACTTATTTCAATTACTATGAATTATTTAGTTCGTATCTACTTACAAGCACCGTAGATTAATCACATGTAGATATATTTATCACTCATAATATATATACTACCCCACATAAATCTATGCTGCTGGCATACTCTGTTATCAAGTCCCCGTATCTCTCGTACAAAGGGAAATACTAGTTCATAATCACTCTCGAATTGTACTAACACAAAACACACATATTGGACGCAAAGCATAATTCCAAGTCACTGAGAGGTCAACACATACCCTCACATCTCTTAGGACCATCTGACTATCATTCTCGAATAGCCTGTACCAAGGATCCTATGTTCTAAGGTACGAGTCAATATCCCCCCATAAAGGTCACATCAGAATTAGACTGTCCCAGCGCGGAAACCTCCATGATAGCAAGTAGCGCGGGTATGATTAAACACATATATTCAAATAATATATATACATGCACTCATATATATATTTACATTACTTATCTAGGTACGCCCACGACCCATAATTTATTCTATCCATGCATAGCATATAACGCTCGAGTTCTATGTATAAGTGAATCACTCTTTTTATTCTCTTAATTATTGCAAATCCTTAAGTACTTCTCGACTCTCGAAGTGTATCCTCTAGATAAACATAAAATCAGTAGGTTCACCCTCACTACTCTACGGTCTAAGTGTTTCTTAATTCTCACAAGACTTACTATAACGTACGCAAGATTTCCCACTAAATTTATATTCCCGAAACCCCACAGTTAAATCTCATATAAACTCGTCTTACCCGGACCCTACTTCCTAGTCCTTCTCATGTCCCATTAAGATATTTAAATTATGTCCAAAGGTCCTTATGCATGGGGATTGGATTAACATAAAAGGGGAAGAAGTTTCAGTTTCAAAGAGGGGTTGATCGATCGATAAAAAGGATCTATTGATTAACACAGTTGATCGATTGACATTCTTGAGTTGATCAACACAGTCGATCAATCGATCAAGAAGGTGTTGACCCAGTTTCTGCAATTCTAGCCTATGGGTTTCATCCAATCTAAATCCTCAAACCTCCATTAACATGTCCTAAACTCCCAACCAAACCTCACGAATGTTATATAAACCAATATGGAATATTTCTAACGTAAAACATTCATAAATTCATCAAGAATCGTCATCAAAGGGGATTAATTCAAGAAGTTAACATTTAACCCTAGTTTATCCAATTTTCTCAAGAATTCATTTAAATTTCTAGATTTGTATTTCTACTGGGCATAAATTTCGTGGATACTATTACATAATACATATATCCATCCTAACATGGTTGCTACTCCAAATTTGCAATAAAAACCTCCCAAATAACATTTTATTTTCAAGAAAACATGAGAGAATAAATTCCTACACTAGCATGGATGTGTTATCAACTAAAGAACAACAAGTTAGATAATTTCTTGGAAATCGAAGGTCTGATCCGACGAATTAGAATGGTATAGGAACGATTTCCTTCTTTCGATCTACACATTGGTGGTGGAATTGATGAGAGTGGTGTAAGGTTGGTAGCTCTCCTCCTTGGAAGCCTTCTCTCTTCTCTCTTCTCTCTTCCTTAGCCTCTCTGCAACTCTAAGGTTTCTAACCCTCGAGAACTCTAACTCTTATCAGATATAACACTCCAATTTTCATCCATGATTAAGGCCTAAAATGGATAATAACCAAAATGCCCTCCCGGGTTACCGGTTATGCCTAAAAATGTCCCGAAACCCAAACTAAACTCCTGGGTACAATTTTCTGACTATCTCGGCCCTTCCGGATACATTGGCGCACTCTAAATGACCATTTAGGCGACTTATAATGAATTCACTTCCATTAATTTAGTCCCGACACGACACATGCACGTCCCGACTTAATTTCTATAATTGTCGTATTATTCACTCACGATAATTTCTCATATATTACTTTACTCATCTAGTAATATTCAACATTATTCTTACCAATAATTACTAATTCTCATCACGCTAATAAATTTAATTTAATTAATCCCATAATTAAATGCCATAAAAATACGGGGTATTACAGTGCCCAACATCAGGGACGCCCGACTTAGAGTATGGATAATTTGACTTGTTTTCTGGAGATGCAACCTTAGATTAGACGCTTTCATTCCATTGAATCCTATCTTTATAGTATTTGGTTCATTTAGGGCATGTCGCCCAAGATTCTAGTAGTTTCATTTCTATTTCGGATATGGTATTGGTTTTATGTCGGTACTGTTATTATCATTTTGTTTCAGATGGTTTCAACTGGAGAGTTAATTCCAGTTACATTTATTCTTATTGACTTTAATTTAGTTGTGATTTGATGTTACTTATTTTATTCCGTTTGGTGGAATGGTGTTAATTACATTAAAATTGGAAAAGTTTTTACACTTAGCTAAATTAATTATTAGGTGAATTAATAATAAATTATTTTTCATTAGTGATGCTAAGAATGAACCAACTAGATATTAGGCGGGGTGTCACAAAAGGTTGGTTATGAAAACCCACTCGAGTAAAATTTAAAAGCCAATGTGGTCTTTGATAAAGGGTTAAAGAACAACCTAAAAATGTCACTAAACTAAAGAAGGTTTTCACTTATTTTCCATTGGAGAAGTGACCTTAGGTATTCTTGTTTCAGGCATGATAGGGATATTAATGGGTCTCCTATTCCACATTTTTGAACTATTGAGAATTTTCACGAGGCGTGGAATACCTAGTTAAGACTTCAGATACTCTTATGCATGACCTTAGAAGATCGACCCCTTCATTTCATAAAGGTTAAGTTAAAAGAAAGCCTAGGGAGAAGAATACAAATCCTTAGAGTTCTATGGAAGATTAGAAAGAAGTGGGTCTTATGACTCAACTTGACACCTCATGAGCCATTTCATGATTTTCTAGGTTAGGATCCCGTTTTTATTATTTTATGTTGCCTTAATCCTTCCTAAATATGTATTATATGTACTATATTATTTTTGGTTCATTTGTGGGTTATTTTATTTGTTTATTTTCAAGTTGAAAAAATATAAAATGATTTTTTATTTCTTTGAGTCTTTTGAAAAAATCAAAAAAGGTTTTATTTTAATTTCTTTTAGAAGATGCCAATAGTTTTTGTTTTCTGAGTTTTGTAGATATTTAATGTTAAGTTGAGTGAAAATTTGTGGAAAACATCAATATTTTTATTTAACTATTCTTGGATTAGGAACTTAAGAAAGTAATGCAAACATATTTACGTTTTGCTTCATTTTTGTTTTTGATTTCTTCGAGAACAACTCATGTTGAATATGTAGTGATATCTACCATATGGAACACATATACACAAATTGAACGTAGACGTAACATTGATTTAGATCCAAAAATATATGTTGCACATATTTTAACTCAATTGGGTCATATCTTTAACACCAAATTTTCCATGTCATATTTTCATCACTTTAACAATTATGTGCTAATGAGAGAAAAGTAATATATATATATATATATATATATATATATATATATATATATATATATATATATATATATACACACACACACACACACACAAAGAGAGAGAGAGAGAGAGAGAGAGGATCAAGTGAGGTCCCCCAGTTTAAGGACCCTGAAAGAGGTCCATTTTTTTAAAATAGTAAAAAAAATATTTTTGAGCTAATTTTTTTCTATGATTTTTAAACATTTCAGTAGGACCATAAAAAATAATCATCTCAAAATGAATTTTTTTACTATTTTAAAAAAACTGATCAACTTAGTCAGTTTTTAACAGCTTAAGAACAACTTAAAAACTGATATAGTTTGACCGATCTTTTTAAAATAGCAAAAAATTTCATTTTGAGTTGATTATTTTTTTATGGCCCCACTGAAATGTTTAAAAACCATAAAAAAAAATCAACCCAAAAATACTTTTTTTACTATTTTAAAAAAACGGACCTCACTTGATCCTTTCCATATATATATATATTATGAACTTCACACTCTCTATAACTGTCCCTTCCTCTCTAATTGTATCTTCTAACCTCTCACTTCCACCGGAGTCACTCTGCTATGGGGGTTGTCCCTCCTCACTCTAACCCAAAACCTCATGACATTGACCGAGATAAGGCTAGGAGCTTTGCCTCCATTCTGTCTAATTCTTATTCCCCGTTTATCACTAGATTTTTCATGTCATATTTTCATTATTTTAACAATTCTGTGCTAATGAGAGAAAAATAATATATATATATATATATATTGTTGATGCAAAAAACTAGACTATCTCTAATTATTTGATCACAAATACATAAGTAAATAAGATACACAAAAGATTTTTAAAGTAGTTCGGCTCAAGGGGAAAAGCCTATGTCCACTGGTATATATTGCCTTGTGTTTGTTCAGTTATCTCTAATTTCATGTCCCCTGGATGTACGGATTACAATGTATACAACGTTCATAATGTATACAACTATTGGTGCTTTATAACCCCTGTTGGTCGATCTTTCTAGTGTTGGCAGGGCTTCTTTTGTATGGTGATAGCTATTCTACAGTGTTGGTCGGCATTCTTGGATTCAACTGATAAATAGGCCTTGCTGAGTAGGACTAATGCCACGACGAATAACACATGTCTAATTCTGATTGGTCCACGTAATATGATAATTTTTAGTATCAATAGAAACCCCCAATGTTTCATGCTTGAGGTTTTTTCAAGAGTATGGAACATTTATCTCTTAAAGTTACTCGGGCAACAATTTTGAGTCTTGGTCTGCTACCGACTTCCCATACTTGTAAAGTTAATGCTTTGATTATCAACTCATAATGTTTATGGAATTTTTGTAATTATCCATAGTTTTAACGAATCATTTTTGGGCAAATGTGTCTTTTCTGTCTTTAGCCGCCAACAGTTCAATCGACACTTCCTTTAATTATTACCTTCACTAGTTTCGAGTCAACTTATAAGAGGCGGAGAAATCCACGATTGTCTCTCACCTCAAAATCTTCTTAGAGTTTTGTTGTTATCTCTTTATGCTCTCCGTGCGATCGTTTTCCCGTTCTTCAGTTCTTGCTGAATCCTTAAATTCTTGTAAGAATCTTTTCTCTTTCCTTTTTCTTCTTCTTCGAATATGGTTTATTCTGTAACCTCTTTAGAAAAAATCAAAAATGAATGGAATATCCCTTCGTGGGTACAGTTGTAACTTACTAGTCTTTCCACTGATCGTTTTTCTTTGCCTGAGATCCATTGGTTACCTTCCATTTTCATTGCTGAGTGTGGGTTTACTTTTCCCCCAAACCCATCTTGTCTTGAATTTTGTCAATACTTTATTGTCGTTCCTACTAGAATATCCACCAACACTTGGAGAGTGGTTAATGGGGTTTATAGGTTAAACCAGATCCATAGGACCCATATAGGGATCCCAGAAATTATGTTTTGTTACCAATGTGTCATAAGAGACGCCACATATTATTTAAAAACAAGGGATGTAAAAAAAACTTTAGTTGTTAATCTTCCTAACTCCAATAGAGATTACTTTGATCATGGAGTGATTGTCAAAAACTCGCAATATGCTCCCTTGACTGGAAATGCTGAGTATCAAGGGCCTAGGTACCCACCAAGTGGCAATGGAATAAGTTGCATTTGTTTATTTATTTTTCTTTGCATATTCTATGAAATGCTAATACTAATTTTTACCTTGTTAATTTTGATTGTAGTTGACTAAAAAAGAAAGTGTCCCAAAGAAAGTGACATCAACCTTAGAGAGTTAAAGTTCATATGGGGCATTCACCAGAAAATTGGGGAGGAGCATACCAGATCAATATTTTAATTTCTTTTAGAAGATACAAAAAAATTTTGTTTTCTGATTTTTAATGTTAAGTTGATTGAAAATTTATGGAAAACATCAATATTTTTATTTAATTATTCTTGGATTAGTAACTTAAGAAAGTAATGCAAAAATATTTATCTTTTGCTTAATTTTTGTCTTTGAGTTCTTCGAGAACAACTCGTGTTGAATATGTAGTGATATCTACCATATGGAACACATATACACAACTTGAACGTAGGAATAACATTGATTTAGATCAAAAAATATATGTTGCACATATTTTCACCGATAACAAGAGTTGGTTGATTTATCTGCGTCTAGCTCACCAGTGTCCCTTAGCCTTGTCCTGACTAGTCAATTAATAAAGTCTAGTACATTGCCAGACCACAGGGGTGCTGCTTATGAAATGCCTCAATAAAAAATTTCTCAAAGGACTGATCAAAGCCTAGCTATGGTAAGTACTATCCTCTCTTCTTATTTTTACTCATTTCTTTACTTCCATTTATTCTAACTTGCTCTGTTTTCTTATTGCAGTTCTTGGTTGACTTCAACAACATGTTGGAGAAGGATGATGTTCAGCGTTCTTATTCAACTGAGGTTGAGGAGGCTTTTGATGAATTGAAGAAGTCAGTGGTTGACTCCCAATAAGCATTGGCATCTGAGCATAAAAACTGATCGAGTTACGGTCTTGAATTTAATAGTAGTCCAATTATTTAGAGATCCCTCGATGTCGGAGAAGCAATAGGGTCATGAGGTTTTGAATAAGTGCCTAGTTCATGAATAAGCAATAGAGTCATAAGGTTGACTCCTTTGTTGTCACCTTTGAGGTGTTGAGAAGGACCTAATGTATGTCTTCACCAAAGATTGGAGTAAACTAATTATAGAAAATCTTCCATCCGAGCTTCTTTTCTTTATCGTTTTTTTGTAAGGACACAAGTCTCGGATTGATTCTTATTATAGAGTTGGCTTAATTTCGGACAAAAACATTTGAGTCATATGATAGTGTTCAAGTGTATCCATCCAAGCCTATGACGTGTTAGTTGTAGACGTAGCGGCCAAGAGTATAAAGCTTCATCATATGCCGAGTTTAGTGTGCCTTGTTTCTACATCAACAACATTGTTCCAATGCACCTAAGGTATAAATGCTATATATATATATATATATATATATATATATATATATATATATATATATATAGGATCTTGGAAATTTATTAGGTCTATTTTATAAATTTTTTATAAATGGTTTTAACGACTTTGTTTTACTCAGAAAATATTTTTTAGAACTTTTCATAAAAAGTTTGGACTTAAAATGAATATAGGTTTTTCTGACAAGTCGTTCGAACGAACGAGATTCCCAAATCGCTCGAACGAACTGACATCTCGTTCGAACGAGATTGCTAGGTCGTTCGAACGAGTCTTCTAACGAGATTGCTTTTTTTGCACTGGAACCTCGTTAGTAAAGTCGTTTGAACGAAAAAGTCGTTCGAACGACTTCGGCGGGAATAGTTTTTTGTAGTTTTCTCCATGTTTCCACTACCTTTTCCCCACTACTTTTTGACAGATTTTCTAAGTGCGGGACCCAACCTTTTCCAAGTGACTTTTTCATATTCCTCCATCTCTTAGAGAGTTTTTTAGAGTTTCAATTCCAAATGAAAAGGTTCAAGTTTTTAATGTTTGTTTCTCAAGAAAAATCCTTAAACACTTTTGGTTACACCCATTTGTTTAGTTTATCCAAGTTCCTTAATATATATACTTTGCTTGGAGTGTTTGGCACCGGGTTTATCTCTACCATTTGAAGAGTGTTTGGGTTTACTTCTACATCCCACAAAGAAGAAGTTCATTGGTTTGACTGCGGCATTCTCATATGATGAAAGGCACCATGTGTGGTTGATGGGTTCCTAAAAGTCCGATCGGTGGATTCCGAGACCGCGGTGGACCTTCGTTGTTATTCGCTAGGCAGAGGTGTGTACAAGAAGAATCGTCGGGGCTTGGACGAAGTCAAGTCGAGTGTTGTAAGTTCTTTTTATCTTGTACTAGTAAAACCGTACTTAGTGGATTTGAGGCTAGGGTCGTCCGAGGTTTTTTCCCATTGTGGGTTTTTCCTCGTACATCGTGGCGTAGTGGTTATTTGTTTATTTTATCTTTTGCAAAATTCACATTATATGCATGCTTAGGTAAAAAGATAAAATTGGTTTAAATCACTACTCATGCTTAAGTTAGTGCTAAAATTAATTTAGGTAATGTTTAATTAATTTAGTTCAAGTTATTAATTTTATTGGATAAAATTTGGTTTGGCCTAATTTGCAAATTGGACTAATTATTTGTTAGGAAAATTTTAGGACTTGGATTGAATTAAGTTGTTTAAGTGAAAAATAAATTGTTGTTTGATTTATTGCCACTTTGTGTTTAGTTTAATTTTAATTTGAAAGAAATAAGATCTGGTTTATGTAGTTATTTAGTTGAGCCATCTTTATTCCGCATCTTTAAAGGAAATTGAAATTATTTTTTGTAAAATCCAAAAATTTGGGGGTCTACTTTTCCAACATTATTACACGAAGGCCCTGTGAATCCACAATGCAAAAAAGTATTCATCTTACTTGATCAAGTAGCCATCGAGCATAGGATAGTATGGTGCGAGGCTCTCTGACGGAGCATGCATTTTTTTCCATTTCAAGTCTTGGGTAGATTTTGTGTCATCCTTGTCCTAGTTAGTGGGTTGATAATCCAATCAATATATTCCTTTAGTTTTTATGGTGGGTAGGGCATTGTCATAAACTTATTTATTACTGCCAAGAGCCAAGCCTGGCTGGAGTTCATACGTTTCATCATGTTAAGGATATATATATCATTGAAATATATCAATAATGGCTAGTAGAGGTAAGCATTGTAGAGGTAGTAGGTCTATGAATACAATAATGGCTTGATGCATGGGAGTAGCTTCCTTAAAACCAATGAAATATATATCAATATCCCCAATAGAGGAGTTGGATGTTGAATGCTCGGTGTTGAGAACCATTCATTTATCAATGTATTCCTAGATGGTATGACTATATACTTAAAGGTAAAATTGATGCTATTGAAGTAAATGTATCCATATGGTGTATCTATAGGTATCCAAAGAGAAGGTTTAAGATATTTAGTGTGTCTATGACCTATAAATTTGTAACCCCCTCAATTAGACCGATTAAAACTATGATATTCACTAAACCAAGAACCTCGTGGTGAGTGTTATCCTAAGACCTAGTGAATTAAATGTTAGGTAATGAGTCTGACACCCCCATCCCTAGTGTCTTGGTGGTACTTAGAGGGAACACATTGAGTTTAGAGACACTATTGACTAGGATTTTTTGTTGTATATTTTCACAGGCATGTATTGAGATGTAGAGGGACATACTGTGTTATTTCCCATATCAAGTAAGGTTCTTATCTATGAAGAAAAATTCATATTATAGTTCTAATGAATTTATAATTGTTAATGGTCTTTTTGTGTAAAATTATTAGGACTCTAGATATAACAAAGCATCTTTATCTCGTGCGCCTTGGAAATGGCTCAATACATGCCTATGAATACATATAACAAACATGACTAGGATTTTTTATTGTATATTTTCACGTTGAGTGTAGAGACACTATTGACTTGGATTTGTAATTGTATATTTTCACAAGCATATTTTCATTTGCATGTATTGAGATGTAGATTTGGATTCTTTATCTAAGACTCGTGTGCCTCAGATTTTGAGAAACTATGGGTGGATTAATATTTGTTCTAAAAATGGGATTTATCGTCCAATCCTGGTTAGAGAATTTTATGCATCTATTACAAAGGTGAATGATGACATGGGTGAAGAAGTACTTAATGTTGTGGTTCGTGGTGTGAAAGTGTGTATACCGACTGAGATGATTACCAATCACTACAATTTTGAGCTACTCAATGAATCAAATTACCCATTTATGAAGAATAGTCTCGTTCCCTATAAGTCAAAAGCTATTATGATTTTAAGTGAAAACCATTGCCCTTGTTAGCCTTATAAGAATTTTCCTCAAATCTTCTTAGCTAAGGATTTTTATATTCTTAACATAATGGTATAAACCATTTTACCAACTATTCATCCACACAAAATTTCCATGGAACATAGGTACTTGTTGTTTTCCATTGGAAATGATGCATATCATTTGGATTTAATGAGCATCATGTTTGACCTTATCATGGCTTGTTCGGAGGATGAGATGAAGTCTTAGGCATCAATTTTGGATTAAGGGTTACACGTCTTCTATATGAAGCTATGAAAAAAAGTTAAGGGGATGATCCTAATGAAATCATATTATAGATATATCACTCAGTTAAGTAACTACAATAATCTATTTTTACCACCCCATGTTATGCCTCCTCGATGTTGTCCTCTACATTATTCTAGTAGTTCTTATTGACTGGACGTGCATACTACTTCTCAAGGATAATTGGGTAAGATGGATACTGAGTTGGCTTCCTATCCATGTTCTTAATCTTATCTTTCACTGGCTCTTGAGTAATATCAGATTGTGATTTCGTCTTTTTATTCTCCCTTCAAAGTCTTTTGAAGCATATCAATGTGACACTAATATTAAACTAGATCAAGTTACAGATGCCTTTCATAATATCAAGTCAAATTTTTAGGATCTCAAAAAATTCATGGAGAGTAGGAAATGAGATTGAGAATTTGTTTTTATTTTATATCTTTTGGTGTTTTGTGAGTTAGGATTTTTCATTCATTTCTTATATCGTGTATAAATCTTATAACTCTCATTTGGTTTTAATCCTTAGTAGTTTTTAGCAAGGGTTTATTGCATAGATATTTGTTTCGATATATTGTGCAACACTATGTGTCGCTATTGGCGTGTTATCATAGGCGTGGTTGTCACATATTTCATACCTAGCCTAGATTATCACATCATCTGCTCACTCGCTATATGCTTCTCTCTTATTTTTTTTAGTTTAATTAGAATGTTTAATCTTGTTATTTGCTTAACTCTAAGTTATCGCATTATATTCTGAGTTTTTTCCATTATTTCTTTATGTGGCAAAAAGGGGGAGAAGCTTGTAGATAGGGGGAGTACATGGTACTGAGCATGTTGAATTACAGAGAGTGTGTGTGCTATTTCATGTTTATTTAGAGAAATTTTATGGTTGAGAGGTATTTACTTTAGTGGTTCGCTATTTACATGTATACATTGCTATATCTATATATGTTTCATTATATTACTCTTATAATTTTATTTCTTAACAATACACATTGATATTTGATGAGTTTCTAGTATGTGAGGAAAATAGGTACAAGAAGCTGATTGGAAGTTTTTTTTGGATTATTATCTTTACTTACTTGTAATTGCATTGTGTTTATCTTATACACCTTTGGCTAGGCAAGTCGTGTCATAGGTGATAGATTTGACTCTATTTGCTAATAATTTTTGCATTGTGAATTTTATCATAGAATAGATAAATGGGGAAATTATAATAGTATTGTATACTCATGTTACCCAGAAAATTAGATTTGTCTTATTCAACTTTACAAAACACATGTTAAGTATAGTCCAATAGGTCTTCGAAAAGATTCATCAAACTCATATCAGATGATTCATGACATTATCCTAAGTGAATCATTTAGGATAAAGCTATACTGTTTAGCGGACTTAGATTCATCTTTGATTAAACTAATTTTTATAATTAGATAATCTTATAACCTTGTGTTCCTTTTGAGATTGCCAAATACAAGATGTTTTTAAAATTCAACTTTTATGTTTTATAATTTTGCTTGTCCTTGGTTGTATAAGAGAAAATTCGATGTTTTGTGAAAGTTGCAAAGCAAGGAAATTTATGTTTCCATCCGCGACTTGTTTGATGGAAGCTTGCTTAAACAACACAGAACTTAGCGTCAGCAAAGTTTCTAGTTCACTAGTCGTAACTTTGGAAACTACGTACGTGTAAAACTCTAGTCCCTTGTGCAACATCATTCGTTGGTTGCCGCCTTAACAAAATAGCATTTTATGTTAGCGAAACCTCTATGTCACTAGTTGTGACACATGATAACCCACATAGAAAAAATTCTTATTGCATGAAGCCTTGGTCACTGACCTTTCACGTCATCGAACTAATGCCATCGTTGAGCAAAAATTCCTTGAAGCAATCAAATTTGACACCTTTTAGATATCTTTACATATCAATCTCATTGGGAGTTGTTCTACGATATTTGTTAGCATCCAATAGAGATTACTTCTAAGACAATTAGGTTGCTTCACTTGAGTGTTATCCCACTTATCTTCATACACAAGTGCTTTACATATTATTTCTTACCTCATTCTTTCATGTTGATCTTAAGAAGACAAAAAATATTCACCTTCTCAAAAAGAGTAATTTTTTAGTTCATTTCTTGTGTGTATTTCAAGTTTTGTGATTCATTCTTGAATCCTTAAAAGAAAGACTTTGGTTCTCAATATAGTTTTGGCAAAATAAATCTAAAACATAGTTTGTTCTTGAGTATAGGCTTCTTTCAAGCTTGGAAAACATACCTGTGTATTTTTAGAAACTTTCACCGCATCTTTTTAACCATAGCATATTCTCACACATCCTAATTGTAGTTTTTGGTTACTTGGTGATTCTTTTTCCTTGATTTTTTTTCTTCCACTTTAAATAAAGAATTGTTATCATGAGACTTAAAGAAATTTGACGAGTCTAAAACCTATTGCAGTTGTGTATCGTTCTATAACTGTTGGTGCTCTCCTCAAAGGATATGGTGGGAGAAAGTTAATAGTTGGTAAGTGCATTGTTTGATTATAAGTCATTGTCTTTTTTTTGTAATACTCTTCCATAGTACATTTGTCGTTCATTTCGGCAAGAGATTTTTTTTCCGTTGTTGTATTTTTATTTGTACATCCTGTATTGTGTGAATTGTTTTAGATTTTTTTATGTTAGATTAACTTGTCTTAAATTGAACCTAATATTGATAAAATAATATTATCACGTAGACTTTTATGATTCTTTTAACCCATTGAAAAGAAAATTATCCATCAAATAGTAATTTAGTTTTAATTGGGTATCTAGTGTTAAGATCTCACACTCTCATTCTTAGTGTATGATTAAAATTGGAGTACAATTGATTTTAGAATTGGTATAATTTTTTAAATTATTAGGTTTTTCATGACCCACAACCTTGACAAAAATTTTATTATTGTCCTTATAATTGTAAGTACTATTATAGATGACGAAAGGTCCTCACAAGAGAAACTTGTCACCATTTAAGACAGTGAAAAATTTCACATTTATCACCAATGTTAGGTATCACAAAGGAAAAATGTATTACCACTATTAGTAGTGATAAAGAGAAAATTCATGACATCTATAATTTGTGACAAAGAGGGTGAGGTTCCCAACCCTTGTTATCCTTCAGGGTCACAATGATAAACGTTTGTGAAAAAGGTTATTTTTCACCCCCGTTATAGTCATCGCAAATAGAGATGACAAATCGCCTATTTTAGTGTAACCGGTAGGCTCTTATATAACATGCTTAACTTGAATCCCATAAATCTATAAATTTCAATTGAAAATCATATATGAAGTGATCAAAATGATTATGGCGCAGTGATCATTTTAAATGTCTAACAAAAATTTCTCAATCACGTCGTAGTTGAATGAAAAATAAAAATAACACATAAGGTTATCTTTAGACTTTATGGATTTTTCATGAATAATTGGTTAAACTTTCATTTTTTCCTAATATACAAGATCTTGAAACTTTAAGAGTTAATCTCACGGAACAATGATTTGCCTACCCCCGTCTAAAAAAAGTTAAAGATGCAAAATTTGATTGGCAAGAGAAAATGTTGCTCGAGTCATAAAAATGTATCAAAAAATGTCACCCAAATCCATTTTCTATATAGGGAGGAAAAAATTTCGGCCTTAATGAATTCTATTTTAGGTCAAAAAATATAATAGAGTAGCACCAACATGTCAATTTTTTCCAATTTCGTAGAAATTAATCAACATGATTAAATGAGCCATTTGTCCCCATTTAAAAACTCATTAACAAGGGTTATTGTATTATGTTTTTACTTGCTTTGAGTATCTAATGATATAATCACTTTTGAATAATCAAAATTTGTCACATCACATTAGATTTTGGATATTCATTTAGCGAATTGCTAAAATTAAAAACCTAAAAAACTATACATTGGTTACTTATTTTCAGTAATTAGAATATGCAACTTATATACAAAATTTTGTTATATTAACATTCACCAATAAATATAATGAAAAAAGGAGAAAATGGTTTGATATCTTTAACTTTCGGGTAAAAGGTTATGGGATCTACTATATTAATTATTAACTTTGTGGGGACACCATTTTATCATACAATTTCATTGATGTTTGACGTGGCTCAAATGAATAGGTTATTGTGTAAAACCCATATAATTGTCATAATATGACTAACTATGGGGGATGAAAACATGTCTCCTATAATAATATGAGACGTGGTAAGGGGGATCCATGATCGTTCTTAAGATAAAGAGTCCTTATGACACTACATGACTAGTTTGATAAGATATAGATAACAAGTTTCAAAATGAAGATATAAGACCGATCATATCATAACAATACTGTTTTATTATGATATGAACTCTAATAATATAATCCTTATCTAGTTGTAACCCCTGACTCTATATAAAGGGGAGACTGCTCATTGTGTAGAGGAGCTCAGAGGCTATACAACACTCTCATGTAAATTCTCTCACATTAATGAAAAGAACTTCACCGCCGCCATGGACGTAGTCCTAACTGGTCGAAGCATATAAATCTTGTCTCTTTTATTTACTTTTATATTGTTCATCACTGTTGTGGGAGACCCCCTTTTGAGCGATTTCAGACCCCCTACAATTTGGCGACGTTTGTGGGGAACGAGACGATTTGTTCCTGTGCTCACTTTAATAATTTTGTTTTATAACTTATAAATAAATTGTTCACCTATATTTGGCATCAAACCCACTCAAGCAGTGGTACAACTTATAACAAGTCGGCCACCTGAGAATCTGGCAATACCCAGGTAAGAATTGCATGGTAAAACTTATAAATAAGTTGGTTGCCTATGATTGGCATGAAACCCACTCAATCAATGGTAGTACTTAGAACAAATCGATCACTTGAGAATTTGACAAATATTCACGTAATAATTGTATGGTAAAACTTAGAAATAAGTTGGTCGCCTACGCTTAGAATCAAACTATGACAACCCAAATATAACTACGATAAATTATATTTGAATCATGCTTACCGTATGTGTAATTTATAATGTTTTATATCATATATAATGTTAGGTTATTATATTTTAGTCTAATTCTACCTTTAAAAATCATGAAATATAGAGTTGGTTACAAACATAAAATTTTAAGATTTTCAGTAGGAATGCTCATGTTAGATACTAGTTTTGACCCTTATAATGTGACAATTGGTCTAAGGTAAAAACTATATAGTTTATATATCTGAGTTGGGTTTGTAATGAATTAAACATTGTGTTAAACGAATGTTCAGGTAAGAAGTTATAACAAATTTACGAACCGAGGGAAAAGTGGACCATCCATTTAAGTGGTATTTCATCTTTTAGTACAACAAATGTATTGTTTTGATTAGTTGGAGAGGGAGGATGGCTTGGACGACTTTAAACTCTTAAAATTACCTCCTTCTTCAACAAATTCACCCCTTGGTTCAGATTAAATAATACTTGGCTTGATGAGAGAGAAAGGAGGATTTTAAGGAGGAAAGGGTTATCAGAAAATCTAAGAAAAATTCCAAGAAAGTCCTAAAAGTGTTACCAAGGTATAATTATGTGTTAATCTTATTTTATTCTTGAATTATAATTATTTAAAGTATAATAATCATCAATTATTGATTAAAAATTCATCCTCCTTTGTATATATATATGTATATGTTTATATGTAAAATAGTGGTATGTGTAAGCCATATTGCTTTGTATAAAACTCCCTTGCATTCAAACTTGTATATATTTTGGTATACTTACTAGAATTGTGTTGTTATAGTTGGAGATGAAACTACACTTATATATGGATATCATATTCGAAAATTAGAATTTAAGTCCTTGTAATTATATCTTAGTGATGATTGTAAGTTGATACATAGTTGTTGTTTGCATAATTTATTTTGAAATGCCTAAAGTTTTATAAATTTTTAACATAGTAAATGAACTCTAAAAATTTTGAAACTTTAATTTTGTATTATTTAGTAGGTCTATTAAAAATGGGTGGAAAATAATAGAATGTCATGATGTAGAAAAATTATGAAAATTCTTGGAAATTGACTGAATAATAGAGGAGCTTGTGGGACAGAGTTAATATGTTATAAATAATTGGTCATATCTTGCTCTCGGAAGATTAAAAAATTACACCATCATTTTTCATGGAAATTATATTCAGATATGTTTTCATATGGATAAGGTTGCACGCATGTATTTGTATAATTTATGGTTTTATAATGGTTAAGAATTGAGGACAACAATTTGGTGCCATACTAGATACCCCATGAAAGAATATTCTTATATCCTCCTTTCAAATAGTATTTTGAGTATATGTTCCATGATTATATATATTTATAAGTATGCTTTTATGTTTGTTTGGTTTTACGTATAAATTTGTTACGAAGTGTTTTTTAGTGTTGGATGTTTATAACTTTATCAATGCAGATACCATCGCAACCTCTTTACTCAAGTTCCATGGAATTATACTTAAGTGGGATTATATTGTAGTTATATAATCATCCAATATGATACTTATGACTTGGATTTAGTACTGATTTAGATCTATTGAAAGGTTTAAGAGCTAATCCACTAAGTTTAGCTCCACCCGAGGGAAACACAAACGTATAGTTGAGAGCCCAAGGTGAGTGTACTCACTGAAAAGATGTATATGAATATTATGCGGATATGATCATGAAATTATGAATATGAAATTATTCAATTTGATTTGTCGAAATGAGAGGTTACTTCCCGACCCGAAATTGGGGAGGATTGTCTATTACAGACAAGGGGTTACTCCTCGACCAGAAATGGGGGAGAATTGTCTATTGTAGACATGATTCAAAAATTTGGGTCATTCATAATGAATGGGAAGGATAAGTTTATACATTATTACATGGATATGATATATTACATTTAATTTTATACAATAGTGTAGGATTTATACATTCACTGAGTTATTTTGTTCACGGTTCCAATGTTTATGTTTTTCAGATATCGTGATGTCATAGCCAAATCTAAGAGGTCGAATTGGGTTAGAATGGAATGGATAAAATAATGGTTTTTTAATGTAAATGATGTAATTAAGTGAACTTATCCTTCAAGCAAGTTTGCATAAGTATAAGTACTTTAATATCATGAAAAGTTTTTAGTTTCTATGGATTTATGTTGATGAATCTAGAATTAAGACTCATGATTATGGTTTGGTTAGTTTAATTATGGTTTGACTCACCTTGAAGTTCAAACTTAATTATAAGTAACTGGTTTGGGGTGTGTCAGCTTTTGGTATCATAGCCTAGGTTTTAGAGGTTTTGGAGTTAAAATAGTCTAGATTTGGCAGTGAATATAAGAAATATGTTTTATTTATACTAACAATTATATTAGAGAAGATATGTTTATATTCATGTTGTTATATCTTTGATTCATTTCAGATATAAAAGAGTGGAATGAGGGAATGTTAAAGTGAGAGTAGAAGATGGGGCTTCTAATATGCCAGCAGCAACGGAGGTTGAACAACTTGTTCATATAAATGTAGAACTCGAGCAATAATAATTAACGTATATATATGAAAAAATGGAACATGCTATGACTTTATTGGCTGAGCAACAAGATAGGTTTATGGATCAGATGGAAGAACAACATTCTAGGTAACTAGAGGCACAAGCATTGGTTAGGCCTAAGGAGGTGATACACCAAAAAGAGAGGAATTCTTCACATGAGAAATTTATTAAGATGAATTTACCATCATTTAAATGAGCAATTGATCCTGCCAAGGCAGAAGTATGGGAGATTGAACTTATCTTTGAGGTAATGAGAATGCCTTAAAATCAACAAGTGACCCTAACAACGTATATGCTGAAAGGAGAAGCTAAGTATTGGTGGGATGCCACCCGACATTTGGTAATTACTCCAAGGAATGAGAATGTAATCTCTTGGGATGCATTTGTTGAAGCTTTATATGATAAATATTTTCCTCCAATGTATCAAAAACCAAAGGAGAAAGATATTGTGTGTTGAATCAGGTAAGCATGACAGTTAGAGAATATGAAGATAAACTAACATCCGTATCTAGATTTGATTTGATTTTGAGTTTATATAGAATGAGGATAACATATGCAGTCTATTCCATAATGGACTAAAGTCAATCATTAAATTATGGTTGTCGGCTTTAGAGATTATTAATTATTCATCCTTACTGAATAATTCCATGCTAGTAGAAAATGATGTGAATTAAGTAAGAGGGAAACGAGAACGAGATGCAAAGAGAAGTAGATTCAATTTGAATATCGAAAGGGCAGTGGTACAGAATATTCAAGTCTCGGGGTGATGAAATTTTAGTATAGTAGGGGTATGGGAAGTAGTTCGCAAAGGGTTGAAGTTAGTAGTGGAAGAGGTTAAGGAGTTTTAGCACAAGGAAATCCAAATTCTATTTTTTTTCGTGGGACATCAGGTCATATAAAGAGAAATTGTCCGAAGTTAATGAATATAGAATGTTTAACTGTCATCATAAGTGTCATCTGAAAAAGAATTGTCCTATGTTAGCAAGAATAGTTTTAGCCTAGTAAAGGATCATCTCTAGGTAGTTAACTAGAGGAAGAGGTATATGACAAACAAGTGGATTGAAAGATAGAGGATGAGTGTTTGCGATGATGTTGCAAGATGCTCATGTTGTATTGGAAGTTATTACAGGTTAACTTTCAATTGCAAATAAAGATTTATATGTGCTCATTGACCTTGGATCTACACATTCATTCGTAGAATTACCTATTATCAATTGTGCTTTATATATTTATACCCTAATGGAAAGTGTAATTATGGTTGAGAATGTTTATAAAGATTGTGTCTTACAAATGGGGGAGTGAGATTTATATGTTGATTTGATATCGTTGGCCATTCGGGACTTTGATATTATATTGGGGATGGATTGGTCATAATCTTATCATGCTTCCATTGACTATTTTCGAAAGGTAGTTACATTTTGTCTGCCAAGTGAATTCGAGTTCCGATTTAGAGGAGAAAGGAATATTATTCCTAATTGTCATATATAAACAATTAAGAGCAGGAAGTTATTGAGTAAAGTTTATTCGGGGGATTTAGCCTATGTTGTTGATACCAGTAAATAGACACTTAAAATTGAACCTATACTAGCAGTTATAGAATTTTCCTATGTCTTTCCAGAGGAGTTACTAGGATTGTGGCCCGATAGGGAAGTAGAGTTTTCCATTGAATTGGTTCCAGTTACCGGTCCAATTTTCCTTTCTCCATATAGAATGGAACCAGCGGAGTTCAAAGAATTGAAAGTGTAATTACAAGATCTGATAAGCAGAGGTTTTATTCGGCCTAGTGTTTCACCATGGAGAGCCCCCGTGTTATTTATGAAAATTAAAGATGGAACACTGCGATTATGTATTGATTATTGGCAGTTGAATAAGGTGACCATTAGAAACAAGTACCCTCTACCTCGTATCGATGATTTGTTTGATCAATTACAAGGGGACACAGTGTTTTTAAAGATTTATTTAAGATCGGGTTACCACCAATTGAATGTAAAAGATAGAGATGTTTCCAAAACAGCTTTTCGAACTCGATATGGGCAACTCACGGAGTATGGAGGAACACGCGAAATATTTGAGCCTCGTATTACAGATTTTAAGAGAGAAGAAATTATTTGCTAAATTCAGCAAATGTGAGTTTTGGTTAAATGAAATTATGTTTTTAGGGCATGTTATCTCGTGGAATGGGATATATGTTGATCCGAAGAAGGTATAAGCCATTGTTGAATGGGAGAGTCCAAACTATGTGACATAAATTAGGAGTTTTCTAGGATTGGCAAGTTACTATCACAGATTTATTAAGGGATTTTCATCAATAGCGTTACCGTTGACAAAGTTGACTCGAAAAGAGTAAAATTTTTGTGGGATGAAGAGTGCGATAGATATTTTAAACAATTAAAGTATCATTTAGTTTCAACTCCTATACTTACTATTCCTTGTGGAAATGAGTCTTTTCTAATCTATACAGATGCTTTATTTCAAGGGTTAGGATGTGTTCTTATGAATAATGGAAAAGTAATCATATATGCTTCTAGACAATTAAAGATACATGAACAAAATTACCCTACATATGATTTGGAGCTAGCTTCCATCATTTTTACTTTGAAGTTATGGAGACAATATTTGTATGGGGAAACTTGTGAGATATTCACGGATCATGAAAATACGAAATACTTATTTACATAAAAAGAATTGAATTTGGGACAAGGGCGTTGGATAGAGCTGATTAAAGACTATTAATGTACCATCCATCGTCATCCTGGGAAGGCCAATGTAGTAGCAAATACTTTGAGCAAAAAATTAACAAGGATTCTTGGTTGCATACGATGTGCACGTGTTGGAAATATTCATGATTTATCATCGATGGAAATTAAATTAAAATTATTAAAAGATGGAGTATTATTGGCACATGTTACGGTGAGACCTTTATTGGCAGGACATATTCAAAATTTATAAAATAATGACACATTACTTGAGAATAAGAAACATGAGGTTCAAAATGGTAAAAAGAGTGACTTTAAAATTAAGAATGATAAATCGTTATTTTATAAAAATAGATTTTGTGTACTAAATGATCCATCCTTAAAGAAGGATATATTAGAAGAAGCACATAATTTTATTTATTCTATGCATCCTGGACGTACCAAAATGTACAGAGATTTAAAAGAGTGTTACTGGTGGAATAATGTGAAACGTGAGATTACAGAACATGTAGATAAATGTTTTGTATACCAGTAGGCGAAGGCGAAACATCAGAAGTTGATGGGATTATTGCAACCATTGCCTATTCTGGAATGGAAGTGGGAGCATATAACAATGGATTTTCTAATAGTATTACCATAATAAAAAAAGGGGTATAATTATATTTGTGTGATTTTATACGTGAGAGTGCGCAATTCTCTAATGGATTAAACTTATTTAAGTAGATTTCAACCCACAAACGAATTTTAATTCTTATTAATCCGAGAACATGCAACTATGTGATTCAAATCAAGCATGTAAAGAAATCACAATTTCAAGAAAAATCCCCAAAGGGGCAAAACCTTTTATTTGACTATAGTTTGCAAATCGCAACTTACAAATACAATAGAGAAATATAGCCCAACGAATCTCCCGCAGGTGATCTACGTCTACTTTAGCAGTGGTTCTTTTAAGTCCCTTAAAGATCACAATCTTTCTTAAGCAATGGTTCCCGTAAGAATCATAAGAGCAACATTAGAAACTCCTTTTTCACAAGAGTAACTTCAATATAGAAGTGATTTAGGTTTCAAAGATGATTCACAAAAGTATATTGGAAAGATTGTGTGAATAAAAAATTGTTTTACCCTTTTAAAAGTGAAGACTTAAAGTAGCAATTCTGTAGTTTTCATAAATGCAAAGTCTTAACAAAAAAACCTATCAAAAATAGGTATTTATAGGCGAACACAAAAATCGAGATGGCACAACCTAGTTCGAATGAGACTCTGATCTCGTTCTAAAGACATGTTGATGTCATTGGATCGACATAGAGTTCGCTTCTAACGAGATACAAAAATCCAAAACATTAAGCCCTCGTTTGATAACTTCTTCAAACGACCTTCTAACACGATCCAAGGTCGTTCTAACGAGATTTCCATCTCGTTTGAACAAAACTGTCAAAAAATAAAATTATTTTCTAAGTTAAAAAACTATTCAAAAAATACCTCGCTTAGTAAAAAATTAGTTTATAAAAATCTCCCAATACTATGTAAAAAATATATGAAAATCAAAGCAACAACTGTACCAATATTACGTGACGTCGTGGAGCATGTTGAAGATGTTTGATAATCGGATTCGTCTTTTTAAATATGTGAACATGAAGCACCATGACGAATGTAACGGGATATTCCATACTCGATGTAAACTAGATTTTATGGACAAGTCATAGATGCTAGGGGCAATGACAGAAAATCTAATACCTTCCTAGAAACCCATAAATGGAAATATACTAATATTGTACAAGTCTTCCAAATCTTTAACTTTGAAATCTTTATATTCTCTTTCTTTCTCTCAATCTTCTTTTTGGGAGCTTTGTTAAATGTGTACTTTACATATTCTCATCAAAGTGTACCTACACACAATGGACAAAGAAATATAATAGACAAAGAAATATACCTTATGACGTATTGATTTTGAACAAAGATAAAACTCATTAATCAAATCAATTAATTCTCCCCCATAAATCAAACTCCCACTACCCCATAACTCGTTCTCCCCCTTTTTATTTGTTCGAAATAGATAAGGAAAAGAAGAAAAAAATAATAAATCGGAGTGAGTCACAACAATCATAGAATATCATCACAAATATAAGGCAATAGCAATCAAGTAATGATAAACTAAGAAAAACCAATTATTTTTTATTTTTCAAAATTTTCAAGCAAACGTTTTTTAAAAAAAATGGCACACCATGAACTAACACTAAGATAACCAAGTCATGAACGCGTAATGAATGGGTGTGAACAAATTCAATAGGAAAATAAACTCAAACAATCATAACATACGTGCACGATGAATATTCGATACTCCTAACGAATGAACTCAAAGTCGTCCTTAGGTGTAAAATTATTGAATTCATATGATATCGACTCAATCTAATCAACAATTCAAAGTCTAAAATGATTTTCACACCAATAACACCCAAAACTATGTAAGCTTTTACTAGACTTTTTCAGGACATGCAAGCCCATTGATCTTTGACTAAACTCCCATAAAACTCACATATATAATATTTCTCTTAACTCTTTGTTTTGAAGAAATCAATGCTCATATGTATCAAAGCATCAATGTTCTTTGAATTTGGCCTGACACTTCATATTTTTTTCTTTTATGTGCCTTTAATCTTTTAGTCTCTTTTCTTTTTTGAAAATGGTGGCTTTTCACGCAAATATCTTTTACTTTTGCAGCTCGATTCCATTGCTTTTAAATTAGCATATTTACCTAAGATATAATTTTTGATTTTTTCAATCCAGGCAATGGTTCTTATAAGCACTACTTTAATTATCTCGTTTTATCGTATTTGGTTCATTTTAAAGGCATGATTGAGATGAAAATACTTTTACCAACATGTGACAGATAAGTACAACACTCAAATAAATCCGTGCACGTATGCATGAAAGGAGACAACAAGTAAAATATGTAGAAAGTAATCACTAATCACATCTCAATGACTCCAATACATTATAAAACATATGGATGAAATGAAGTTGTGTATCAAAACACTATCAAAAAGTCACATGCTTAATGGAATGATATTATGACCTGGAAATCCTAAATATCCATCATATACGGTGTAAAAATACTAAAAAAAATATTTTTGTGTTTTTAAATTTTTTTGTCAAAAATAAAATCTTTTTTGGCTTTTTCACTTTTTAAAAAAAACGAAAATCTTTTTGTATTTTTTTCAAAATTTTTCAGGAAGGACAAAACTCTTTTTTGGATTTTTCAAAAAAATATCAAAAGGGAAAAAGATAAATACAATGATAGTACATATGACCAATAGGCATGAATGATATAAACATGAAAAACATCCTATGCTAGCAAATAAGTCTAAACCTCAATCATTAGGTCCAGAGGATTTATCCAAAGGAGGTGACTTCCTATGAAAAACATACATCAAATCATATGATGCTTTACTTAAATACTCAACTTGCTCTCGAAAATGCTTAAAATATCTCATGAGATGTGCGGGAGCAAGCAGAGTAACATGTGTGGTAATGCGTGTGGTATAATGTGTAGTAACATATTATGAAAAATACCTATGAGACACACTACTCAACTTTAAACAAATTTTCTTAAGGTGTCCTCTTTCCTTGCAATGGGAACAAACATACACGTGATTAGGAACACCTCTCTCAAAATGTCAAGGACGCTCTCTCCTATGGGAAACGAATGCCTAGGTGGGTTAGGATTGGTGATATTATCAACTGTAATAGTGGGAGGAGTCCACCCTCTTTCACAAATAAGCCAAATTATTTCATCAATTGGCTTTAAAGTGGTCTCATACGGTCTTTCCAATAGGCATAATTTGATCCATCAAAAATTGGCATCCTATTATATAAGTTCTCCATAAAAAAATTTACGATTTTTCAAAATTAATTTTTTAAAACAATGATATCACAAAATAATTTTGCGCAAAAGGATTTCACGATAATTTGGTGAAACCGGCTCTGATACCAATTTGAGAGAGCGCAATTCTCTAATGACTTAAACTTATCTTATTAGATTTCAACCCACAAACGAATTTTAATTCTTATTTACCCTAAAACATGCAACTATGTAATTCAAATCAAGCATGTAAATAAATCAAAATTTTGGGAAAAATCCCCTAGGGGGCAAAGCCTTTTATTTCACATAGTTTGCAAATCGCAAGTACTTAAAAATACAATATAGAAATACAACCTAATGAATCTCCCACAAGTGATTTATGTCTACTTCAATAGTGGTTCCCTCAAGTCCTACAAAGATTGCAATCTTTCTTCAACAATGGTTCTCGCAAGAATCACCAGAGCAGCAGTATAGACTCCTTCTCTACAAGGTCGCAGTGAAGACTCCTTCTTCACAAAAGTAACTTCAATATAGAAGTGATTTGGGTTTTAAATACGATTCACAAAAGTATATGGGAAAGATTGTGGGAATTAAAAAGTGTTTAAAAGTGAAGACTTAAAGCAAAAGTTCTGTAGTTTTCGTAAATGAAAAGTCTTGACAAATAACCTATTGAAAATAACTATTTATAGGCGGACACAAAAATAGAGGCGACACAACCTCATTCGAACGAGACTCTAACCTGATTCTAAAAATATGCTGATGTTGTTCGAATGACATAGAGTTCGCTTATAACGAGATGCAAAAAATCCAAAACAGTAAGCCTTCACTTGAACCTCGTTTAATAAATGCTTCAAACGACCTCTAACATGATCCAAGATCGTTTTAACGATATTTCCATCTCGTTTGAACGAAACTATCAAAAAATAAATATATCTATTATGTTAAAAAACCGTTCAAAAAATTGGCTAATTTTGTAAAAAATCTGTTTATAAATATCTCCTAATACTATGTAAAAAATCTACGAAAACCAAAGCAACAACCATACCAATATTGCGTGACGTCGAGGAGCATGTTGAAGATGCTTGATAATCAAATTCTTCTTTTTGAACGTCTAAACGTGAAGCACCATGACGGATGCATCGGGATATGCCATACTCGATGTAAACTAGATTTTATGGACAAGTCCTGGATACTAGGGGCAATGATAGAAAATTTGCCTTTACAAGACCGATTAACGAAGTCATCTCATTTTCTTCCAGTTAAGACGACATACACCATTGACAAGTATGCATATATGTAAACTGATGAGATTATTGATTAATATGGGGCACCAGTGTCAATTGTATCAGATATAGATCCAACGTTTACTTTTAAATTTTGGTGCCATTTACAAAATGCTATGGGTACCAGCTGAAGTTTAAAACTGCATTTCAACCACATACAGATGGACAATCAGAAATAATGATTCAAATATTATAAGAAATATTATGAGCTTTTGTGTTTGATTTCAAAGGTAGCTGGGATGATCATTTTCCATTGATGGAATTCTCATATAATAAAAGTTATCAGTCTATCATCGGTATGGATCCTTATGAAGTTTTATATGGGAAGAGATGCAAAACGTCTTTGTGTTTGGATGAAGTAGATGAAAGAAAATTTTTGGGTCCCGAACTGATAGAAATGATAACTAAAAAGATTTTGTATTTCTACGTATTTCATCATGGAAAGGCGTCATGAGATTTAGGAAGAAGGAAAACTAAGTCCAACTTACATTAGTCCATATGAAGTGTTGGAAAGAATTGGAATCCTAGCATATATATTGGCATTAAGTCCAAAGTTCTCTCATTTACATGATGTGTTTCATGTATTGATGCTTCGTAAGTATTTGCCAAATCCATTGCATCAATTGAAAACTCAACCTGTTGAATTCAAAGACGATTTATCGTACATTGAGGAACCGATGGAAATTCCTGATTGTAAGGAACAATTATTAAAAAAATAAAGTTATTCCCTTAGGTAAAGTGTGGTGGAGCCATGGAATTAAAGAATCAACTTAGGAAATGGAGGATAGCATAGGGAAATAGTATGACCATTTTTTTGGTAAGTGACATTGATATTAAATTTTGGGGACGAAATTTTCTAAGAAGGGAGAGTTGTGACAACCCGAATATAACTATGATAAATTATATGAGAATCATGCTTGTCGTATATGTTATGTATAATTTTTTTATTATATATAATGTTAGGTTATTATATTTTAGTTAATTCTACCTTTAAAAATCATGAAATATCGAGTTGGTTACAAACACAAAAGGAATGCTCATGTTAGATACTAGTGTTGACCTTTATAATGTGACAATTGGTTCAAGGTAAAAACTATATAGTTTTAAATATCCGTGTTGGGTATGTAAGAAGTTATATTGAATTTATGAACCGAGGGCAAAGTTGTCCATCCTTTTAAGTGGTATTTCATCTTTTAGTACAACAAATGTTTTATTTTTATTGGTTGTAGAGGGAGGATGGCTTGGCCAATTTTAAACTCTTTAAATCACCTTATTCTTCATCAAATTCAGTATTTGGCTTGATGAGAGATAAAACAGGAGTTTAAGGATGAAAGGGTTATAAAAAAAAACTCGAAAAAACTTCAAAAAAGTCCTAATAGTGTCCTCATGGTATAATTTTGTGTTAATCTTTTTTATTCTTGAATTATACTTATTGAAAGTATAAAATTCATCAATTATTGATTAAAAGTTCCTCCTACGTTGTATATGTATGTATACATTTATATGTAAGATAAGTGGTATGTGTAAGCTATATTTCTTTGTATAAAACTCCCTTGTATTTAAACATGTATATGTTTTGGTATACTTATTAGAATTGTGTTATTACAGTTGGAGATTAAACTTGACTCAAATATGCATAACATATCCAAATATTAGAATTTTAGTCTTTGTGGTTAGACCTTGGTGATGATTGCAAGTTGATATATAGTTGTTGTTTGCATAATTCGTTTGGATATGCCTAGAGTTTGATAAAACTTTTCACATAGCAAATGAACTCTAAAAATTATGAAACTTTAATTTTGTATTATGTTTATTGAAAATGGATGGAAAATAATAGAAATTTATGATGTAAAATTATGAAAATTCTGGGAAATTGACTGAATAATAGTGGAGCTTGTAGGACATAGTCAATATGTTGTAAAGAAATGATCATATCATGATCTAAGAAGCTTGAAAAATTACACTGTCATTTGTAATGGAAACTATATTCAGATATGTTTTCATATGGATAAGATTGGATAGTTGTATTTGTACAATTTATGTATTTAGAATGGCTAAGTAGAGAGGACAAAAATTTGGTGCCATACTAAATACCCCTATCCTTTTTTTGGTTCAAAGAACACAATGTTCAAGATGAGAGAGAAAAGGATAGAAAGTATTAAAGCCTCATTAACTCCTCTAATACTACCATATAATATGTACAATGCATTAAAGTTATTTTTACTGAATGATTGAAAGGTTCAATAAAAACGTTACTTTTCCTTGAGAAATTATGATATATGTGCTCCCATCCTATTCAATAAACAAATGGGTGATAAAATAGGTGGCCATGTGGATAGGTTTAAATTGAGGGGGAATTTTGTACATGGTATCTATTTTATATTATAAAATTCACAACAATAGTTAAATATGCTAATCAATTAGAGCTCATAGTGACAGTCTCTCTGGCATTTATTTGCAATCCTTTTCTATCTAATTATGACCCTTGCTTTCAAACACACCTCTTTATTTATTTTCATGACTTACTAACAAACTTAACCCCGTATCTTACTTTCCCTATCTCTCCACAATAATGCTTTAACTCATCACTAACACGCATTCTCCCCCCTCTTCTCTTGATCTTCCAAACAACCCCTCATTTCTATCTCTCTTACTAAAACTGTAAACTCCCACTCTCGCACCCACCATCTTATCTTACCCTATAAATTTGTATTTCCCTTTTCTTTGAACTCCATTATTCCTACGTGTTATACAATGTCTTAGACAACAAAAGTGGAAAATGGAAGGTCCTTTGTTTAGAGAATCCTATTTCAATGAAGTGACTATCCCTGTTTAGAGAATCTTATTTCAATGAAGTTACATATTCTGTCAACAAGTGTTGGGTTTTTTTACGTATACATTTTTATTTTAGGTTTCATTTGAGGTGGGTTTTTAATTTTTTTCATATCATACATGTTTATCACAGTTTACCCGTGTTGATTTTGGGGATATTTATTTCTCTCATAACAAGTTTAGCCGCCGACTATGAATGCCCATTCAAAAGTTTTCTTTGTTTAGGTAATCAAATTTCACCAAAAGCGTTTGGTTATCAGGTATAGATTTGTTCTGATAAATTTTGTTTTTCTATTTTTAAGTTTTTCCCTGATACATATTAATTCCATGTTTGCTACTATTGATTTTGGGAGCTTCACGCTTTGGTTCTCTCAAATTTTTTGAGTGTTGAGATGTGTTTGATTTGATATAATTATTTGTGTTTGGCGACTTTTGGTTTCTATTACTTCTTACAATATTATTTGTTGTAATATATATATATATATATATATATATATATATATATAGAAAGTCTCCTGTAAGGACTCCTTATGGTGAAGACCCCGGTACATACTATTTTTTTAAAATAGTAAAAAAATAAATTTTTTGATGAAACTTCATGGATATGATGTCCACGGTTAGAAGATCATCTCTAATTTTTTTCATCAAAAAATTCAATAAAAAAATTGTTGAGATGATGTGATATGTAAAAAATAGTATAAATATTCATTGTCAATCGTTGAAATGTTGGGTCGGCGCCAGCCACTTTATTGATTGATTTTTTTTATGAAACTTTATGGATATGATCTTCTCACCGTCAAGATAATATTCATGAAGTTTAATAAAAAAATTCAATCCAAAAGTGGGTGAGATTATTGCTAACATTTCAACGGTCGAAAATGCATATTTATACCATTTTTTTACATATCATCTCATCTCAACAATTTTTTTATTGAATTTTTTGATGAAAACAATTGGAGAGGATCTTCTCACCATGGAGATCATATCCATGAAGTTTCATCAAAAAATTTATTTTTTTACTATTTTAAAAAAATGATATGCATCGGGGTCTGCACCATAAGGAGCCCTTACAAGAGGGGGCCTCTATATATATATATATATTGAATCATAAAAGCAAGTCGAGTACAATATCAAGCAAATGTTGCATATTGGTTACCTCTAAAGTGTAGTATGTAACATCACATCATGGAGATAGCAATTAAGTTAAAAAAATATAATCCTTCGTAATTTAGTTAGGTTACCTCTAAAGTGTAGTATGTAACATCACATCATGGAAATAGAAATTAAGTTAAAAAAAATATAATCCTTCGTAATTTAGTTAGCATAATTGTAGTCGACATAATTATTTTATTGTAATTGAATGTGTATTGTGGGTACCCAAAATAAAGAACTATGGGCCTGGACGAGTAGCCCAGTCCTGACGGCCCAAAGTCCAGGCCTCTCATCTTTTATGATTGATCCAGTTTCCCCCCACGATCCCATGAAGGGAAGTTATGAGGGAAATGGAAAACATGGAGGAACCCATCACCCGCACTCATCTACATGCACATGTATATATTAAACCCTAGGTCCGGGGCAAAAGGACAAGTTGTATTCTCTGTAATCACTCTCCGGAATATATAGAAATAATATCGACTGCACCACCGTGGACGTAGGCCCATCTTGGCTGAACCACGTACATCCTTTGTTGTGTGATTCGCATCTTGTATTCCTTGTTATCTTCTTTATAATCTTTCTCTCATATTTATTTATGTTGCATAATAATTGCTTCTACAATTGGCGCCGTCTGTGGGAAGCGTTCATCTTTCCCTGAGAAGAGCCCACATCAAGAAAGGAGTTTAAGATGTCTGGTCACAGCAGCAATGCCCCTCAAGAAGGAGATATTCAAGAGCCACCTGCTCCTCGCAGGATTAGGTCTGAAGTCCAACGTTCAAATCAGAGAGCTCGCCTGGAAAGACCAGCCTCAGAAGAAAGTCAGGGACCAGCGAGGTTCACGCAGATATCCAGGTTGATTGATGCGTACGAGGCAAGGCTCCAAGAGCAGAGAGAGTCTTCTCGCAGGTACGAGGCTGAGAATGCTTGCTTGAAAAGAAGACTGGAAAGACTACAAAGGGAGTTTCGTCCTGATAACCGGAGATGCCCATATCGCACTCCTAGCCCTCAGGCGAGCAAGTCTCGCAGCCGAGGAAGGAGCCCTAGGCGAGAATCTCAAAGGGACGAAGGAGGCGAGTCAGACGACGACCTCCACGAACAGCTGCGAAGAGCTCACCGCCACAAGAGCCCTGCTCGCAGTGATGAGCTCATACGAAACATGGTCCGAAGGGAGATGGACCGGCATCCCGCTCACCACGGGACAAGATCAACTAGAGAACTCATGAGGCGAGCTCTCAAAACCCAGATGAAATCACCATTCATGAAAGAAATCAAAGAGGAGGAAGCTCCCAAGAAATTTTCCATTCCAAGGTTCAAGGTTTACGACGGAAAGACTGATCCCATCGATCACGTCAGGCAATAACGACAGGCAATGACCCTCTGGAGTCACCGGGATGCCCTGATGTGCCGTATTTTCCCCTCGAGCCTTCATGATGTAGCACAGAAGTGGTTCAAAAGGCTCCCCCACCGGTCGATCAATAATTTCAAATCCCTAGACGAACTCTTTATGGCCCGATTCATTACCAGTAGATCCCATCCCAAAAGGATGGATGCTCTGCTGACAATGAAGAAAACGCCTCAAGAAACCCTCCGAGAATACGCGAAGAGGTACTGGGAGTTATTTAATGAGATCGAGGACTGCGCGACGGAGGTGGCAGTGGCCTCCTTCAAAATTTGGCTCCCTAATTCTTCCCTCCTCTACCAATCCCTGACGAAGAAGGAAGCTATGACCATTGACGACCTTATGGCCCGAATCGAGAAATACGCAAAGGTGGAAAATGTCACCCGCTCTAATATAGGATAAAACGGTCGAGCTAAGCTCACTACCAAGGTAGGTGAGAAAACTGAAAACCAGAGGAAGGGAGGAAAAAACGGGGGCAAAAATGGCTCCAAAAATGGAGGGAAATAGGACGCATCGAAAGCATTCTAGGCGGTCAACACTGTCTTCAAAGAACCAATTTATAAGGTTCTCGCGAAGATCAAGGATGAGCCATTCATCAAATGGCCCAGGAAGATGGGGGAGATCCCTTGAAGAGGAACAATGCGTTGAGATGCGCTTTTCATAAAGAGGGAGGGCACAAGGCCGAGCACTGCAAGGCTCTTAAGTCTCACCTCGAAGAATTGACCCAGTCCGGGCATTTGAACGACTTTGTGGAGAAAAGGGCAGAGAAAGTGACTGCCAACAGAGAGATGAGACCCGACAATGTGTTGGAGGATGATGCTGGACACGAGTTCGCCATAATTCACAGAGTATCTGACGTCAAGCAGACACAAGGGAACTCAACTCGAATGGAGCTGAAAAAACTTACAGCGGTAATGCAGGCCTTTCAAATCGATCCAGTAAAATCACAGTTAGGAAAGCGTCGACGAGCAGAGGACGTCAACTATAACAAGCATATTGTTTTTACGGATGAAGATTTGATGGGAGTAAGGACCCCACATCATGATGCCCTATTCATTACACTCAGGATAGCCAACTTTGACATCGACAAGCTGCTCGTCGATCAAGGAAGCTCATCCGAAGTAATGTACCTCGACCTGTTCAGGAAATTAAAGTTGAGCGTCGCCGACCTAAAGGAAGCTACTGTACCTTTGGTCGGCTTCGCTGGGAAAATGACCATGCCCCTAGGCAAAATAGTGCTACCAGTTCGTGCTGGGAATGTCTCCAAGATGATTGAGTTTTTGGTAGTTGACATCGAATCACCGTACCAGGCCATCCTCGGCAGAGGATGGCTTCATGCAATGAAGGCGGTCTCCTTGACCTACCATCAGAAGATCAAGTATGTAACCGAGCGAGGATTAATGGAGATCCACGACGACCAGGCGATGGAGAGGAAGTGCTTCATAGCATCCATCTGACCAAAGCCAGAGAAGAAGGTCGGTCAACCCAGCGAGGAAGTTGAAAAGGGTGTGATACCTTCTAAATAAAAAACTAAAGTATGGAAGACCAGGAGTAGAGGAGACCAGGCTCCTCCCCTTCGAGTGTGTCATCGAGGACCTGGTAGAAGTTATAGCCGAAGTTGGTGACAGTAGAAGAGTCTTCTTGATTGGAGCATCTCTCACCGATCGAGAACAGAAGGAGTTAACGACCTTGCTGAGACACAACGTAGATGTTTTCGCATGGGAACCATACGAGCTGCCTGGCATTGATCCTGATATGGTCTGTCATCAGCTGCACGTCGACCCCACGTTCAAGCCATTCACGCAGAAGGCACGAAGAACTGCACCTAAGAAGGCTAAAGCGGTCGAAAAAGAGGTTGAAAAACTGTTGGATGTAGGATCCATACGGGAAGTACAATTCCCCAAGTGGTTGTCCAACCTAGTAGTAGTCCCGAAGAACAATGGGAAGTGGAGAGTTTGCATCGACTTCACTGACCTCAACAAAGCATGCCCAAAGGATAGTTTCCCCCTCCCAAAGATAGACCAACTAGTAGATGCCACTGCAGCTCACGAGCGAATTAGTTTCTTGGACGCATACTCAGGATACCACCAGATCCCCTTGTATGCCCTAGAGCAGGACAAAATGGCGTTCATCACGACAGTTGGGTTGTATTGCTACAAAGTCATGCCATTTGGGCTCAAGAATGCAGGAGCAACCTACCAGCGACTGGTCACAAAAATGTTCAAGGATCAAATGGGAGACACAATGGAGGTCTACATCGACGACATGCTCGTTAAGAGCAAGAAGAAGGAAAATCACCTCTCAAACCTGTTAAAGACCTTCGAAAGTCTCAGGAAGTACCGAATGAAGATTAATGCGAGCAAATGTTCCTTCGGTGTCCAGTCAGGAAAATTTCTTGGATACTTAGTCAGCAAGAGAGGCATAGAAGCTAATCCGGACCAGATTGATGCAATCAACAGGGTACAACCACCTCGAACAGTCCGGGACGTGCAGAAGCTCACTGCTCGCTGCCTTAAATCGCTTCATTTCCAAATCCTCCAAGAAGTGCAAGCCTTTTTTCCAGCTCCTAAAAGGGAATAAACCAATAGAATGGAGCCCAGACTGCTCGTGAGCATTGGAAGAGCTCAAGTCTTACTTAATCTCTCCACCGCTGCTTGTCATACCACAACCAATGGATTCTTTATACCTATACCTCTCGATATCCAATCACACTGCCAGCTCGTCGTTAATATGCGAGATCGAAGGAATCCAACACCCCATTTACTATGCGAGCAAGACCTTATTAGACGCCGAGCAAAGGTACCTTCCATTAGAGAAGCTCGCCTTTGCACTAGTGATAGCCTCGAGGAAACTGAAGCATAACTTTGAAGCTCATACTATCATCGTCCTTACATCGCACCCCCGTAAGGCGATCATAAAGAAAGCGAATTTATCGGGCAGATTGTCTAAGTGGTCAGTCGAGCTCGGCCGGTTCGACATCCAATTTCAACCAAGGACCACTATCAAGGGTCAGATCCTTGCTGAATTTATAGCCGAATTCACTAGCGAAGAACTCCCTGACCAACCTCAACCAACAAAGCAAAAAGAGAACCCAGCAACAGTGGAAACCTGGAAACTATTCGTTGATGGAGCCTCCAACTCAAAGGGGGAAGGTGTAGGCATCGTCCTCATCACCCCAGAAAACACCATCCTTGAGCAAGGAATCAGACTTGGATTTGCAGGCTCCAATAATGAAGCAGAGTACGAAGCCCTAATAGATGGTCTCCAAAAGGCGCAAATTCTGGGAACAAAATGTTTACAGGTGTTCGGCGATTCTCAACTAGTCTCCAATCAGATAAGTGGAGATTAAAACACGAAGGATGAAAGAATGGCAGCCTACCTCGCCCTGGTGAGGAAACTAATGACGAGCTTTGAGGAGATCAACATCCAGCAGTTCCCCAGAGGACAAAATAGTCATGCCGACGCCTTAGCAGCCCTAAGCTCGGCAGTCGATTCTAGTCTTAAAAGGGTCATTCCCATTGATTTCCTCACTTGTCCAAGCATTAACCACAACAGCAAGCTACCAAACGTGGAATAAATACTCCAGGTGGGATCAGCCCCCAGCTGGATCGACCCCTTAAGAGACTATTTAAAGGAGGGCACGCTCCCCGAGGATAAGAAAATCGCCCACCAGATAAGAGTCAAAGCTGCTCGCTTTCACTTATCCATAGGAGGCGACTTGTATAAGAAGTCCTTCTCCGGTCCCTACCTTAGATGTGTCTACACAGGTAATGTCGAGCAAGTGTTGCACGAGCTTCACGAAGGAATATGTGGAAGTCATGTCGGAGGAAGGTCTCTAGCCTTTCGAGCAATGAAGGAAGGCTATTGGTGGCCATATATGCAAAACTACTCCGCAGTATATGTCCGCAAATGCCCGAAATGCCAGCTTCACGCTCCAATGGTCCACCAACTAACCAACGACCTAAAATCCCTAACCAGCCCATGGCCCTTCACCCAATGGGGGATGGACATTGTGGGACCACTACCCACTGCTGCCGGCAATCGCAAATACCTGTTGGTTGCAACTGACTACTTCACCAAATGGATCGAGGCAGAACCATTGGAAAACATCCGAGACGCTGACATGATAAGATTTATATGGAGGAATATAATCACTCGATTCGGAATCCCCAGAACCATCATCACTGATAATGGGACACAATTCGAGAGTGGCCCCTTTCAGGACTTCTGTAACGAGCACGGGATCAGGCACAACTTTAGTTCGGTGGCTTACCCTCAGAGCAATGGCCAAGCAGAAGCTTCCAACAAAACTGTGATCAATGGATTGAAGAAGCGACTAGAGCGAGCCAAGGGCGCATGGGCAACCGAGCTACCCCATGTCCTCTGGGCATACCGAACAACTCCTCGGCGAGCAACAGGAGAAACCCCATTTTCTCTAACATATGGCATGGAGGCAGTCATTCCACTAGAAGCGGGCTTGCCAACAATGAGATCCGACCTTGTCGACCAAGGCCAGAATGATGGGGTGTTGCTCTCCGAACTCGACCTAGCCGACGAGCGTAGAGAACTGGCCCTAGTAAAGCTTGCGAGCTATCAGCAGCAGCTCGAAAAGCACTACCACAAAAGGGTTAACCCGAGAAGATTCCAAGTTGGGGACTATGTTCTAAGAAAAGTCCTGGGCAACGTGGTGAAGTCATCAAATGGCAAGCTAGGCCCAAACTGGGAAGGACCGTTTAAAATAACTAAAGACGACCTGCGAGGTGCCTATCATTTGGAAACGATGGAGGGCAGAGAGATACCACGAGCATGGAACGCAGCTAATCTCAAGAAATTCTATTTTTAGATTCTCAAGGAATTCTATTGTTGAATCTTTTTCTTGTATTTTTTATGTGAAAGGACAGTTCATTTCCCTTATTACTAATGAAATCAGTAACAGTTGCATTTCATCACACATCTTTTCCAAATCACCGGAACGATGGTCGATATAGAAGGGGAATACCCCTCCTCAGGTCATCGTCATGAAACACGAGAGACCTCTTAGCATTGCCCCTGGCAATATATAAAGCCCTACAGAGGATTCTTAGGCAATGCGACCAGATTTTATATTGGCCATGAAACCTACTTTGGTTGAGCAAAATCCTGATCGGATGAAGACATCCAATACCAGGTGTGTCCTCGCCAATTGCCCTACTTAGGCCTAAGGGAGTGTGACGACACAACCTAAAAGGTAAAGTGGGGCATAATGGTATTTTGGTATTACACTGGACTGGAGGGACACTTGCATGGAAAAATAAAAAGGATTATCAAGCAACAAGAATATAAAAAGATTGGATGAACACGTTTAGTCGGCAAAATCGCCAAAAACACAAATTTTTCATTGATCTCTTATATTTACAACAGTGTTAATACATGTTTAGTCGGCGAAGCTCGCCCAAAGCATTTACATTATCGAAAAGGACAAAAGAATAATAGCTTGTTATATTTACAAAAAAGATAATACACGTTTAGTTGGCGAAGCTCGCCCAAAGCATTTATATTATCAAAAGAAAAAACTTACAAAAAATTCAAGAAGGAGGAAGCCTCCGAGCAAGATAGTCTGCCACCCTAGCTCTTCGTCCATCATCAGGAGCAGGGACCAGCTCTTCCACAGCCTCATCTGCGTCCAACTCTAACAGTTGTCGAGGAATAGCATCAATAGGGATCCATCTATCATCCCTCCTGAATGGATTGGGCATCAGAGTGGAGGAGGACATCTCGTGACGATACCATAACATTGAGTTCCTCGGGACCTGGAGTTCTTTCAAGGCACTCAACCACCCTCTGATGAAAGAAAGTTCTTCAAACTCGGATAATCTTGTGGGAGCATCTAGCCAGCCTTGGTCATAACCGTCAACCCATGCTTGTCGAGGACCCTTCTTGAATAAATGCCGCAATCGAGTAACGTCCCTTTAAAGCCCAGCAGCAGTTACATATGCTCGGCGGACATCATCATGGAGCTCTTCCATCTCCTTATCCCACTGTTCTTCTGCTTCCCTGTTCCTGCCCCTGGTGCTCCTACCAGCTCGCGGGAGGGGAGGACGAGTGGAACCTCGCGGCATAGGAGTATGTCCAGCTCGCGAAGATGAGGAGCCTTGCAGAATCGCTGAAACAGTGCTCGGAGAATGATCTCTAAGTTGCAGGACATCCCTCCTCAGGTTTTCATTCTCCTGCTGGAGGAATTCCCCAACTTGATTTATCTCGGTGGCCTTTAGCAACCTTGCTCTCAGTAGTTGACTTCCTCTTGTACAGAGGCACCAATGCCTTCCATCTCCTGGAGCCTGTCCTTAAGCTTAGCCACTAGCTCGGACTGATCCTTATATTTTTGGTTCCTTGACTTAAGAGACTTGCAAAGCCTAACAAAAGTCTGACGAACCTGAGGACTGGTATTGGGACCAAGAGTCCTGCCCAATTGAGATGTGGTAGGAATATAGTCTTCTACATCAGTCAGCTACAAGACATAAAAGGGCATGGGAAACAGAAATCAATCAATGCATCGAAAAAAAGAAGCCTTTTTATTTCATTAATAAAGGTCAAGTACATCGAGCTGGAAATGAAAAAATTACAAGCAAAAGTACAAAAATAGCCCTAAGGGAGGATTAACTAGAAACCTCAGGCTGCCCAGAGGTGGCTGGCTACTTCCCCTTGTCAGGATCAGCAGAAGCACCCCCCCTCTACAGAGATGCCCTCATTCGCCTGGGCAAGACCAGCATTGGTAGGAGTTGTCTGAGAAGTAAGATCAATACCCTCGATGGACGGGGCAGGGGCTTCTTCTTCCACGGTTGGCCTTGGACCTGGATCATGCTAGTCGAACAGAGGAGACTCAGCATCAATACCAGCAGCTAGGAGGGCCTTGTTCCAGCCCTTTTTGAAGTTCAAACAGTTGATATAACCTATTTGAACTTCGGCGTCTTCATAAGCAGCAGTCCATCCGGAGTTGTATGAGTCCTCCTTGATGGTGGCTACCTGGGACTCCTTCTCCTTCAGCTGCTCGGTCAAAGCCTTATTCTCCTCCACAACACCCAGCTTGTTCGAGCAGACTAGGTCATAGGCCTGTCTCAACTCGCCCAGCTCCTTGACCGCAGCGTCCCGCTCTCGGTTAGAATTTTTAAGGGCCAGATCAGAAGAGGCACGGACGGCATCAGCAGCCTTCAGATCAGCCTCTAGCCGAGAACCCTTGACTTCCAGAGCGGACTTCTGCTGCTCTATCTCGCCATTCATTATCACTAACTCGTCGCGAGAACGTTAAAGCACAGCGAAGTCCGTCACAAACTGCCAAAAATAAAAGAAGAAATCAAGAAGGAGAAATAATTGAAACCTGTTAAGGAATTAAAAAAGGGAGAGAACCTTACCAAGGCTAGTCTCTGGCTAGCTTTAAGGGCTAATTGATCATACCCCAGCACCCTCTGGCGATCTGCAGGAAGAACTTCCCTCTCAAGCAATGCAGGAGCCAGCTGAGGGGAAGTGGCAACCGAGGCCCCCTCGGGTAAAGCTGACACCGGGACCAAGGCTTGCCCAGCCTTCGTCCTCGACTCCATATTCCTCCTCTCTTCCTCTCTCTCCCTCTCCATCCTCTTCCTCTCCTCCACCTTCTTTCTCTCCTCCTCCTTCTTTCTCTCCCTCTCTCTCACCTGCTCTTCCTCTCTCTTCTTCCTCTCTTGCTCCTGAGTGGACCGAGAGCCAGTAGCCACGGCCCCAGAAGAAGACTTTTGTTTCTTTGACCTCTGTCCAAGAAGCACATGGTCCTCGTCATCATCGTCTCTAATCAGATTCTTCCTTGGAGGCATCTCTTCGCCTGAACTACTGGAAGTGCTCGACGATCCTCGAGCTTCAGAATCTTATTCAGAAGAACTACTACTGTCAGAGCTCCCTCCACCCAAATTGCTCGCAGCCCCCACAGGCTCACTCTCAGAACTTCTCTCCTCTTCGTCCAACTGGATAGGCTCAGCAGTAGTCTCTCCGAAAGAATCAAACTCTGGAATACTACCCACAGGCCGTGCTATGAAGCTGGAGCCTGCGTTCTTGTCTCGAGCAAAAAGGCAGCAGACCTGGGGTGCTCGCCGTCACCCAGAGGCTCCCTGATATTCCAAGCTTTCACCAACTCCGAAATACGGACCTCGCTGAGAGAAGGCTCCAAATTCTTTGTCCTCGCTGTGGAAGAAAAAGCAAAGAAAGGTTAGAAAAGTTACAAGTCAGCAAAGGTTGAAATAACAGTACAATGTCTACTTATATATTCTTCCCCGTAAAAAGGGACAGTGAACATCTCAGACCTCGACCCATCAAACTGGGGAGGGAACTGCCAATTCCTAACAAGGAAACCCTCTTGCCAGTAGTCCTTATGGTAATCAGGTAGGTTTACTACCAATACCCTATCAGGACTCCTAGCTTTGAGGTATATGACACCTGAGCTAGTTCGAGAGAAGGAATAATAGAAATATATCTCCGCAAGTCCTAGCCTAGTACCATACAACTGGTTTATTCTATGGACGCCATTTACTATCTTCCACACATTGGGCGAGCACTGTACGGGAACAATACTGAAATAGCCAAAACAATGTAGAAATAGATCATTAGGGGGAAAAGTGAGTCCCCCCTGGGAGAGCAACACGACATGGATCCAGTGGGCATCCTCTATATCCCTAACGTTCCTAGGAGGGGAGGCACAACATTCAATATCTACCCACTCAGGAATATTGTAGAACTTCCTGAACTCAGAGATTGACCTATTTCCAATCTTCGCCATTGAAAAACTCAAAGAAACTCTACAAACCAAAGAGAAAGTGCAGAGAAAGGGAACGAGAAACTTACAAAATAGAAGATCGGTTCAAGTGATGAAGAAGCACGAGCTTAAGATGACTAAGAAGCAATGGGAATGGGGATTCAGAGAAGAAGGTACGAGTCACTAGAGTTCTCAGAAGAAGGAAAAGCACTGGAAAGGCTGAAACGATGGATAAATAGTGGCTATCCCAACAAGCCTTCAATTCTAATCATAGCGCACGAATAGCGAAGCGGGTGCCGCCAAAGCAACTGCACAGTTTTCGAAGAATCACAAATCAACCATAATGGCTGCTCATTTAAATCCATTGGACCCATAAACATGGCCCAACAAATTTAGGGGAAAATTATGGGTACCCAAAATAAAGAACTATGGGCCTGGACGAGTAGCCTAGTCCTGGCGGCCCAAAGTCCAGGCCTCTCATCTTTTATGATTGATCCAGTCTCCCCCCACGATCCCATGAAGGGAAGTTATGGGGGAAATGGAAAACGTGGAGGAACCCATCACCCCCACTCATCTACATGCACATGTATATAATAAACCCTAGGTACGGGGCAAAAGGACAAGTTGTATTCTCTGTAATCACTCTCCGGAGTATATAGAAATAATATCGACTGCACCACCGTGGATGTAGGCACATCTTGGCTGAACCACGTACATCCTTTGTTGTGTGATTGGCATCTTGTATTCCTTGTTCTCTTCTTGATAATCTTTCTCTCATATTTATTTGTGTTGCATAATAATTGCTTCTACATGTATCATGAAAGTTTATTTTTTTTTCTTTATCATAACATATAAGTTATTTTATTATAATTGAATATGTGTGTCAGGAAAGTTTAATGTAATTGAATATGTGTCGAAGATATGTATTCAGTAAGCCTATACATACGCCGACATAATTGCCAAGAAAGTCTTCGCCCGAAAGTAGAAGTAGATGAAGACTCACTGGGGTGTTGTCAAAATTTCGGGTTTCTTTTATTAGTATTGAAATATGATAAAGTTGTTGTTGAATTATCTCTTTGAATGGTAAGATTTTTCTTTTATTTATTTATTTTAATCTCAACTAATATTTGAGTCTCATGTTATTGTCTATCTTTTTATTTTATCAAGAATGAACGTATGATATGACAACTATGCTTTATGCTTTTGATTATATATTATCTATGGTGGGTATTTATAGTGGTGTAAAAAAATAATTGATAAGATGATTTGTTCAACAGAGGATGAATAGACTATGAAGAAAAGTTTTTAACAATGTTTGGCAAATATAATATTATTAACATATACTCAAACCTTTCCAAACTATTGACATGTGATCTTCATATTAAGAAAAGATGTTAATGGTTTGTAATACTATATGTTCAATTAAGTTGTTAGTAGCTTCAATTATACTATTGGAAGCTTTTATACACAAAACTAGATTTAACATTTTCTCTATATTTAGTTGTTAAACTGAATGTTCTAATTGGTTGTATAATTATTCTTGGTAAAAGTATAATTAAAAGAAACCATCACAAGTTTCTTTTTTTGCCTCTCCCCAAATTCCTTCACCCATGTTTCTTTGTGCAATGCCTTTAATGTAGATCCAACAGATGCCTCACAAATTTCGAGCTGAAACATGATGCCGAGGAGATCGTCATAGAATGGTGAGAATTTTAGGAGAAATGAAATGCTCATCATCATTCTGGATTGCTCGGTTTCGATTTATTGATCCACCTAAATACTTACAGAATTTGGTTTCAATAAGATTTGGTCCTCACCAATAATTACATAATGGTCCTCAGCATTACGATTGAATCTACATTCCATTCGGAACCTTCGATAATTTGAAAATTGCATAAAAGGTGGTGGTGATATCAAGTAGGGAGAAAGAGAATGAGTGAATGAAGAAACAGAGAGGATCGCAACTGCGGAAGATATTTGTTGGGCAGCTATCGAAGGAGATTCCAGTGACTTATAGTCATATTCAGTAGTGATATTAACAAAAGGATTTTTAGGGAGAGACAAATTGATGATCATGATGTTTTTTTTAACTTTTGTAGTCTAGAAATCTCCCGTCTAAAAAAATATATGGTGAAGTTTGAGTTTCGTAGTCATATATTTTACTAATGTCATTTATTTCTTTTGTTAGTTTACAGAAACAAATATAGTTTAACACTCAAATATTTCTTTGTGACTGTTGTCATAATTGTATAATTATTCTTTATATTTTTGTAATTTGAAAGTTATATTTGTTTAACATACTTCTTCACTAACCATTCAGATCCACCCTGTCATAATATTGAATAAATAAGGTATTGGTAATGAACCTCTTCACTAACCATTACCGTAATCATTAAATTTTCAATGTCTTTGATTTGTGTGTACTTTCACTTTTATATTTCTCATATTTTAACTCTTCCATTTCCTATTGTCGTAAGTTCAAACGGCTCGCGCATCGCACGGGTTCACAACCTAGTTCATGTAGACAAATTAAAATTGGGGAAATATTTAGTACATTGATTTTGGCAGTAATTACAAGGGTTAGTAGTAATACCTCTAATACTACTGTATTAGAAGTATAACTACCATACAACCCGTGCGTTGCACAAATAATGTACAATAAACAAATATAATTATTGTTGATACCAAAATTCTCCAACTTATATGGACCAATTACAGGCCAACATGTGTCATTCAATGTGGCCAACATGTGTCATTCAATGTGGCACAAATCCTCGATTAACAAGGCAGCCCGACCAATAAAGAAGACAAACCAACAAGGTAACCCAACTAACACGGGATACCGACCAACTAGGAAGACCATCCAACTGTTGGAATTCCAAGCAGTACAGCCAATGAATCGATAACAGTCTTGTATTTAATTCTCATTATCTATTGATGTAAATACCTAACAAATGAAGGCATTCCATCCTTTCACATGACAACCCTCAACACCCCTCTTGGGCTATAAATACATTGTAACACCCTTATTGTGAGGGGATCGAAAAATAAATCAAGTCAGCCAAGTAATATATAGCAGTGGACGTAGGCTATTCCATTGAGCTGAATCACTTTAAAAATCTCTTTGTCTCTATGATCAATCAATTATTCATAGTCTAGTTTTTTTCATCAACAAATTGGCGCCATCTATAGGAATGTATTGCTGGACGTTTTCACTACTTCATTATACATGACTGATATCACTGAAACAAGTACCAGAAATGAGGGACTTTCGCCTAATCCCCCTGTTTCTCCAAATAATAACGATTTAACTAGAATTTTAGCTAGCCTTCCCAAAGGATAAGAGTCTTTGTAGGATACGATAAGACACTTGGCCCAAACTTTTCAAGCTAAAATTCTTACACAGTCCAATCAAAGGAGTATGCCACCACCACCAATAAAGAGTGTTGGGCATGGCCATTCTAGAACTTCAAGGGATCCTCCGTACTGTCCTCGAGCAACTTCTTCTATCAGGATTACTAATTTTCTTATGGATAGTCCCTCATGCTAGAAAGATTGAGTTCCATAGAAAGGCTAAGTAGAGCCTCTCCTTTCGATCGATTGGGACCCAGGGGATATGCCCTTCGGGTTGCGTCAGGAAAAACTCGATGACCAAGAGACTTGAAAGAAGGCTCATCCCAATCCAGATTGAACGCCCGACGAACTGTTTGATCCAGTTAAAGAGAAGGATCGCAAGAGGAAAGCTCAACACACTCAGTTGCTCGACATAATAGAGCTATCACCAACAGATTTGGTGTTGGAAACAACTCTTGTAAGGGATCCATTTAGCATTTGGAAGATAGATTGGGAGAAATGGCCAAGGCCAAAAATCCTCTCCAGAGAAGTTTTGTTAAGGGTTCTCCCTTTGTGCAAACCATTGTAGATTTCCCTACACCAACCAAGTTTAAAGCTCCAGTAGTCACTCCTAATTATGATGAGAAGACTGACCCAGTTCTTAATATAGAATAATACCAAGTAGCAACTGATATCTATATTTTTCTTGATAAGATAAGGTGCAGGACATTTTTAGGAACAATCACTACATCTGCTCAAATCTGGTATAATAGTCTTACTCGGGGGCAATTTTTTAGTTTTTTATAACTTGTCGAGCTATTCATTGGTAATTTCTACTTTGGAGCAAAACCAGTAAAGTGAGTATATCATTTGCTTAGTGTGACATAAAAGGTGGGATAAAGTACTAGGGATTATATCACTCATTTCAATAACGAAAAATTAGAATTTATTGATTATGAGGAGAAGACTGCAATCACTGCCCTCACAAGTTATTTTCTCCTCAGTAAACTATATTATACTTTGGTAAAAGATCCCCCCGAAGGCGTTGATGGAATTAATGACCAAAGCAGCAAAGATTATGAATGTTGAAAAAGCTATGGCTGCTAAAAAGAATTAAGATGCAAAGGCAGGAGCGATGTCTGAAGGGAAGTCGGATAAGAAGGAGCACAAGAATGAGCGTAAGAATTTGAAATTAAAAGAAAGTCTAGATCAACTCAGAAAATTTACCAATTATACTCCATTAACGATGGATATACATCATGTTTTGTAAGAAATTAAGCATAATAATGATTTGAGTTGGCCTGAAAAGTTAAGTTCACCTGTTGATAAGAGGGATAAGTCCAAGTATTACGAATTTCACAAAGACCATGGTCATACGACCAATCGGTGTGTTTCTCTCCAGAATGAGATAGAGGCACTCATCCGAAGAGGAAAATTTGACAGATTGGTAGATCGGCAGGCTGGTGGGAGAGCTAGCGGTAGAGGTCGATAAATATCCAAATCACCTGTTAAGCCTAGAAAAGATAAAAAGAGGAACCATGATGATGATCCCGATCTCCCAAAGAAGCCTAGAAAACCTGAACGTGAGGTATTCACAATCAGTTTTGGGTCTTTTGATTGCCATATGATTACAAGTGGGGAGCAAGAGGAGGAGATCATACAGCTGAAAGGAAGTCTTACCTCAATGAGGCTCAAGGTTGTTCTTATACCCAATGAAATAACCTTACGGAGGAAGACCGACTAAGGAAAGTCAAAAAAAGATAACCTCATAATTGGATTTTTGAAGAATCATTTATGTGAAGTATTATATCCTCATAATGATCCTTTAGTAATCAGAGTCAGGATGAAAGATGTATTAGTAGCAAGGACATTAGTGGATAACGACAGTTCGGCGAACATTATGTTCTATCCATATTTTGATAGTTTGGATTTAAAACTTAGCCAACTAGAGCCTTACCACAGGCCCCTCATTGGATTCTTTGGTGAGAAGGTGTTTTCATTAGGAATAATCAAGCTAGATGTGTTGATCGAGACATGGTCGGCGAGAAGGACAGAGAAAGTGAGGTTCTTTGTGATGGACAAAAATTTTCATTATGCCTACAATATGATCATGGAAAGAGTAGGTCTGAAGAAGTTTGAAGTTGTACCTTCCACTGTTCATCAATGCCTGAAATTCCTAACTAGCTTTGGAGTTAGAATAGTAAAAGGAGATCAGAAAGTAGCTCGGGAATGCTAATATTCAACCCCCGAGGAGGAATATATGGTAGAAGTAAATAGAAAAACAACCACTTATCAAGTGGATATATCTGAACCGAACAGTGAGTCTGAGGTTGAAACCTTAGATCCAAGAGATGAATCAGAGATTGTAAAAGGTCACGTGATGGAGGCAACAAAAAGAATTATTCTAGACAATGATAAATCAGAACAAACAACTCAAATAGGAGCATAGTTGGATTCGATTCTTAAACAGAAGCTAATGGCCTTCTTGAGACAAAGAAAATAGGTTTTCGCATGGAGCCACGAAGATATGCCTGGCATAGACACAAACTTCTTGTGCCACGAGCTTGTGACACCCCGCCTAATTAAATATTGGGCGATCACTCCTTTATTAAATTAAAATCAAGGTGAACAGTTAGTTCATTCTTATCATCACTGTCGTAAAAATAACTTTTCCAAATTTAACACCCTATTTAATTTAGCTAAGTGTCAAAAACATTTTTTAAACAATACTTTCCAATTTTATTTATTTATTTTGTTAAACAATCAATCCAATAATTTAACATTTAACAACCCAATTCCAACATTTAAAAATTAAAGTAAAACATACATGCTGAATAAATCCCAAAGTAACAGTACTAGAAATAACTAAAATACAAATGTCCCAATAAAACAGATAAATAGTGGAAAGGGCGACACATGCCCAATAAGGAGAATGATAGAAGTGGAATCAAGTAAATGAAATCGTCTAAGCAAGTGGCCTGCAACTCCCACCTAAGCTGCAGCACGTTCCTTCCAAGGGATCCTAAACACGACGCCCCTGTGGTTGGGCACCTGTAATATATACATATATATACAAGAGAGAAAGAGGAATAGAAATGGGTCAGAGCCCGATGGTGTATATGATTTAAAAATTCATTTAGCAAGTATTTAAATTGATACAGGCCAATGCAACAACATATTAGTGCGACACTTTCTTGAGAAATTCTCGCCTCTCTTCTAATGTGCACTCCTATCGCACTAACCTTCCTAATGGTTTATCTCATCATATATCATACTATCCTTCCCCAAGGATTTAACTTATCTTAGGTGACTCTCAAAATTTAAGATTTAACAACATCATGGTTTAAAAAGGATAATTTCATTTAGTACCAAACGCTCATTTTAACTTTATTGATTCATAAAGTTTTTTCAATATCATATTATACTTTTCAAAACAAGTATTTACAATTTGAGTCATTATACATGTCTTACTTACCATAACACAGTAGGCAATTTTCCATATTTCAGAAGTTATATATATATATATATATATATATATATATATATATATATATATATATATATATATATATATATATATATATATATATATATTCTAACAGCACCCCACATAAAATTTTATGGTGCGGGCATACTTTGCTATCCAATCCCCGTATCAATCGTACTAAAGGGAATACAAGTTCGGAATCACTCTCGAACTGTATAAATACATACACAAACAATATTGAGGCGAAGCATAGTTTCCAAGTCCAAGAGGTCAGTACATACCCTCACGTCTCTTAGGACCGTGACTACCGATTCGATAGCCTGTACCTAGGATTTCTATCTTCTAGGGTACGAGTCAATATCCCCCATAAGGCACACGAGATAAGATCGTCACAGCGCGAAAACCTCAAGGATAGCAAGTAGCGCGGGCATGATTTTCACAAGTATATAATATATGCATAAACAATCATATAAATATACCACTTTTATTATATCAATTTAGGTTTATCCAATAACCCACATTCACAACATTTATCCTTATTTTCCCATTATTATTTATCAAGTATAATGGTTTGTTTTTAACTTTAATTCGAAGGGTTTTTCCAACTTACTACGTAACCCTCATGGACTCTATTCTTCCAAATGTACAATTCAGTAGATATCCATTTATATTCCAACGTAACTCTCTCTTACGTGTCTTTCCCCTTTAATATATACTTACATTATCCCTTATGCAAAATATCCCAAAAATATAGATTTCGCCTTACATTAAAGGATTTTGAATTTTATTTTCAAAGATGAGAATTTCAAACGGTTTCGAAATCGAAATCAAAATGGATTTTTAATTGAATTTTTATTATCTCTAAGAGTCCTCAAAACATAAAACTGTCTAGCAAAAAAAAATATTAAAAATATTGAACGGTTCGATCGAGTTGAATTTTTTTCTGTAGCTTCCTCTCGTCTTCAGCTAATTCTCTGTAAAATTTCATCCAATTCCAACGGTTCGATCGTCCGGAATAAATTTTTTTTTAGTGTTTGTATCTGATTAGAACTCTTTTCTTAATCAAACTCTTAATCCTTTACATGAAAAAGGGTTTCCAGAATATCATATAAATCATCACTACATGAAAATTTCCCATCTCAAATTGGGTTTTTCTTCCATAAATCTCATCCTAATAACTCATAAACTAATATGGATGATGCATCAACGAAATAAGAAAGATAAACACTTGCCTCGAATTTTCAAAAATCTGGTTTGGTGTTGAATTTGGTGTGGTTGCGTTCCCCGTCTCGCGATCTACGCGTTGGCGGTGGCGGCGGTGCAAACGGGTGAGTTTTGAGCCTTGGAATGCCTTGAGAGCTCTCTCCTCTCCTCTCCTCTCCAATGGCCGTTCTAGTGTTTTGAGTTATTTAACCCTAGGAGATAACCTAAACATCTTATATAACCCCTTTAATTTTCGTGGGTTTAATTACCCAAAAATACAAAATGACTAAAATGCCCTCCCGGGGTACTAATTAGGCCTAAAAACGCCCCGAAACCAAAATCAAACTCTCGGGTATACTTTTCTGACTATCTCGACCCTTCCGGACGCGTTGGCGCACTCAAAACGACCATATGAACAACTTATAAAATATTTACTTTTATTTATCAATATTTAGTCCCGACGCGACACGGGTGCGTCCCGACTCAAACTTCTAAAATTGTCATTTTATTCACTCGTGACATTTAATATGGCCACTATTATATATTACTTTGCTCAATAGTAATATTCAACAAATTTTCCCATAATTACTAACTCTCATCACGTTAATAATTATAACATAATTAATTTCTGAATTTTTATTAAATAATTAATTCACATTAATATTAATAAATCCCCAAATTAATATAGCATAAAAATACGGGGTATTACAGAGCTTAATGTTAATAAGGAGGTTAAACATGTAAAGCAACGAAGAAGAGTTTTTAGCCCGGAGAAGAACCAGGCTATACAAGAGGAAGTCGAGAAGCTTCAAAAAGCTTCCTTTATTGAAGATGTGAAGTACCCAGATTGGTTGGCCAACATAGTTATGTTCAAGAAGAAAAATAATAAGTGGAGGATATGTGTAGATTTCACTGACCTAAATAAGGTGTGCCCAAAGGATCATTTTCCTTTGCCACGAATTGATCAACTCGTGGATGCTACTTCAGGGCATGAGCTGCTGAGTTTCATGGATGCATATTCTGGTTATAAACAGATCAAAATGAAGCCAGAAGATAGAGAAAGTACTTCCTTTATTACTCACCGAGGAAATTATTGCTATAATGTTATGTTGTTTGGTCTAAAGAATACAGGTGCCACTTATCAAAGAGTGATGAACAAAGTATTTAAGGAGAAAACAGGAAAGAACATGGAGGTATATGTTGAAGATATACTAAAAAGAGCAAAAAAATTGCTGATCATATTACCGACCTCAGCCAGACGTTTGAACAATTTGAAAAGCACCAGATGAAGTTGAACCCGACCAAATGCGTCTTCGGAGTTCAGGAGGGAATGTTCATCTGGTATATAGTAAACCAAAGGGGCATTAAAGCTAATCCAGATAAGATCAAGGCCTTAATAGAAATGCAATTCTCGACCAGTAAAAAGGATGTTCAAAAACTAACAGGACCTGTAGCATCACTCAACATATTTGTGTCCCGAGCAACAGACAGATGTTTATCATTCTTTAAGGTGATCAGAAAAACCTTTGAATGGAACGATGAATGTGAAAAGGCCTTTGTGGAATTGAAAAAGCACCTGGGAGAACCCCCACTACTTTCTCGACTAGTGTTAGGAGAAAAGCTATATTTGTATTTGGTAGTTTCAGAGTCAGCTGTTAGCTCTGCCTTGATTAGGGAGGCAAATAGAATTCAAAAGCCGATTTATTATACTAGCAAAGCTTTTTGAGGAGTGGAAGTTAGATATCCCAGACTGGAGAAATTAGCATTGGCCTTAATTGAGGCTAGTATACGGATGAAGCCGTATTTTCAAGCTCATACCATAGTGGTATACACTGATATGCCATTAAGGCAAGCTTTTCATAAGCTTGATAAATCCGAAAGATTGATGTATTAGGCTATGGAGTTAGGGGAATATGATCTTATATATGAACTAAGGTCTTCTTTGAAAGGATAAAAGCGGATTTTATTACAGAATTCACTTACCCAGAGGTTCCCGAGCAACAAGGGACTCCTGATGAGCAATACTCAGGAGTCAGTAGACGTACTGGAGAAACTGTTGACCAACTCCAAGTAAAGGAAACTACATAAGAAGTTACCACCGATCAAACAAATCCTCCCAACGGAATACAGGAGATGAAAAAGAAATATGAGGAGGTAAAAGATAAAATTTTCCATCAAGGGATTCTGACAAACCAAGTGTTTGATAGCGATATTCCCACATGGAGTCTGTACGTTGATGGATCATCTTGTGCAACTGGATGTGGAGCAAGGATCATCCTCAATAATCCAGATTAAATATATATAGAGTACACTATATGATTCCAATTTCAAGCCTCCAATAATGAAGCAGAGTATGAAGTTATGATTATTAGTTTGAATCTAGCCAAATCACTGAATGCCAAGCAAGTGGTGGTATACAGTGATTAACAGTTGATGGTAAATCAGGTGTTAAACTTATATGCCACTAAAGGAGAATTCATGTCCATATACTTATCAAAAGCTTTGAAAGAAATCACCACTTTGCTAGTTGTTCTAATGATCAGAATTCCAAGACTAAAAAATGCTCGAGCAGACGCACTTACCCGACTAGCTTCAGTAACCAGAATCGAGATTCAAAGAACTATTCCTATTGAGCTACTTGCTAATAGAAGCATTGATGAAGACTTGATGATTAATTTTATTGCAGTTAACATGGGGCCATCTTGGATGGATCCCATAAGAGCTTATATTGAAGATGGAATCCTACCATCCGACCTCCTTGTATATAAGAAGTTGAAGTACAAAGATACCAAATATGTGCTAGACAATGGTGTACTGTACATAAGAGGACTGATTATCGATCCCTAATGTTGTGTGCATCCAGCTAAAGTAAAAGATTTTATTGAGGAAGTCCATGAAGGGTCCTACGAAGCCTATATACTCGGGAGAACTTTGTTGCGAAGAATCAATACACAAGGATACTACTGGCCAACTATACGAGCATATTGCATACATTTTGCCAAGAAATGTGATAAGTTCCAGAGGTTTTCCAGCATACGCAAGACCCCACAAGCTCTCCTAACACCGATCACTTCGCCTTAGCCCTTTTCTATATGGGGAATTGACTTGGTCGGGCCTCTGTTGACCATCCGAGGAAGGTTCAAGTATTTGGTTGTAGTTGTTGATTACTTCACTAAAAGGGTGGAACCCTTTAATGGACATGTCTTACGAAAAGGTTTATCGATTTATTTGGAAGAATATCTTATGCAGGTATGGCTTGCCCTATGCCTTTATCACTAATCATGGCACGTAATTTGACAACGATGAATTTACTGCTTATTGTGCTCAATCCAATGTCCAAAAAATCCACTTTGCTCCTGGCTATCCTCAAATCAATGGCCAAACAGAGGTAACGAATATAACTTTGTTGAATGGGTTGAGGAAAAGGCTGGAAAATGCTAAAGGGAATTGGATCAATAAACTGCATTATGTTTTCAAGGCCTAGCGAACAACCCCTAGAACAACTACTGGAGAAACACCCTATATGTTAGCGTTTGGTACTGAAGCTTTAATTCTCGTCGAGCTAGGATTACCTATGCATAGAGTTCTTAATTTCAATACCCCAGTCAATGATTTGATGTGGAGGATGGACTTAAATATGCTGGAAGAGGTACGCAAAGATGCAACTCTAAGGAATGCAGCCTATCAACAATGGACTGCACGTTTCTACAATAAAAGGGTGAAGTCGAGCAACCTAAAAGAAGGTGATTATATTTTGAAGAATGTAATCTAGAAGAACAACAAACTTGAAGCCAATTGGCATGGGCCTTATCGCATTACATCAGTTGTCTGACCAGGCACATATCGAATTGAGACTTTGGAGGGAGAAGAATTCAAGAACCCTTGGAATGCAGAACACCTGAGGAAATATTATCAGTGATGTAATCATGCTTTACTCAGTTCATTTCAATATTAATGAGAATGTGATTGCCCCAAAATTATTATATTTTTTTCGGAGTACTAGTGCTATGCACTACACTGCAAAGGCAAGTCAACAAAAATACCAATAATATTGGTCAGCATCAACAAACCACCAATGAAATGTTGGTAGGTATCAACATTGGCACCAACAAAGTTAGTTGTCAACGCAAACCACCAGTGAAATGTTGGTCGGTATCGACAAAGGCACCAACAAAGTTTGTTGTCAATGCAAACCACGAATGAAATGTTGGTCGGTATCAACATTGACACCAATAAATTTGGTTGTCAACGCAAACCACCAATGAAATGTTAGTCGGTATCAATAAAGGCACCAACAAAGTTAGTTGTCAATGCAAACCACCAATGAAATTTTGGTTGGTATTAATAAAGGCACCAACAATGTTAGTTGTCAATAAAAACCATGCAAGACAAAATTGTAAGTCCCAAATGCTTGGCTAACGAAGCCCCGAATGTATAATTTTCATCTAAACTGGGCTTAAAGATGGACAAATGTCCACTCACACCTAGGAACCAAGGTAACTAATGTAATTACCTAAAAATTTAGGTACATTAGTAGAACCATGGTGATGCATTGGTAATTGATACAATACTTAAGGTAACCCTAGGGGTATCAATAGAACCGGTGAAAAATTACAGACTAAAAAATCATTGATTCAAAAATAGAGATTGACTAAAAGTTGATCCATTCACAGTTAAAGAGTAAGAAAACATTCACGTACAGAGATTAACTAAGATTTTATCGATACAAACTTAAAGTTTTTTTATAAATAAAAGGTTAAAAGTATTTTTATGACCAAAAACTTTTTTATTTATATTAAAAACAATTTTAAAATTTTTAAAACTATTTTTTATAAATAAAATTTCAAAAAAAACTATATGTATTTTATATAAAAAAAATATACATATATTTTTTTTTAGTTCAAAAAACTTTTTATCATTTATAGATAAAAACTAAAGTTTTTTCTATAAATACAACGTTAAAAATGTTTTTATAACCAACTTTTTTTATTTATGTAAAAAGTAATTTCTAAATTTTGATAACTTGTTTGAACTTTTTTTCTAGAAATAAAAATATTATATAGATGTAGTAGTATTAGTGGCATTGTATAATGTGATTTGAGTGGAGAATTATGAAAATAGATTAATTGAATCTAGATTATGTTGGATTGAGAGATTAATTAATGGGGTATAGAAATAATCATCTTTTTAGTTTTTAATAGATTTTTTATTTATTTATTTTATGATTTTAAAGAGATTTTTAATTTTAAAATAAAAAGCAATAATTAAGATAAGAGAGAAAAGAATAACAATCTTTAAAGTATCTAATACTATATAATATAGAAATAAATATAAATTCATTTAGGAAAGAAATATATATTATAATACTAATACAATAATAATAACAATTATTACACTATAGTTAATAAGAGAACTGGATAAATAACTGCATTAACATTTTCTAAAAAATGCTTCGTTCTATGTTAACATTTTTAATCTTCTCAAACCACGTCCTCACTAATTCCTTCAAACCATTCATTTTTTCTTCTAACCTTTTAGCTTTCAAAAAGGTGAGAGGTCAAACGCATGGTGGCAAAAATAAGACAAGAAGAAATAGTTGTAATTTTTGTTTGCTTTTTGAACAAAAATTTTGGGGTAATCTCTGAGATTGAATTTTTTGTTTGATTTTTGAAACATCATGAACTTGGATTCTTTATTGTAATTTTTTTACCTTTTAAATTTGAAATCAAATCCCCATACAATAGAGTTGTCCCGACTGTCAATTGTTTTTCTTAAAAACCAATTTTTGAATATTTACATTTTATTTATCTAATAAACTGTTCAGTCACGAAGCTAAAATTTGTGAAAATATGGTAATAATAAATAACTGTATGCATAACTAACCTCTACAAGATATCACCCATTTCACGAACTCCAGTATATATGATGCAAGGAATTAAGAAACTATAATTAGAAATTACTGAATTACCAGATTTTAGGTTGTTTGTCTTTGTGATGGGAAATATTGTTCAAGTCTATGTTCTTTGACTTTTTTTCATTATATTATTCCATTTCTTTTGTTTTATTATTAATGTGCAGGACAAATTATGGAGCCTAAAGATATTTTTTAGCCTTGAAATACGGTAATTAAGGTCAGGTACATCAACCACGTGTCCAGTTGTGAATAAAATTAGGTTTTTTTCATGCCCCTTGAAACGCCATATTCTTTTAACCGACGCTTCATTTTCCCAAATTATTTTAACCACTCATTAGTATCAAGATGTGTATTTGTTTCACTGCATGTGTTCTTTCTCTATTCTGAAATCTTATCAACATTTAATTTGCACTTATAAAATGGAGTATGATCAATAGTCTTATTTTTATGGGCTTGGTTCCGATTTTTTATACGTGGTCCGCTGGGGCTTTGCACGTGGAGTCGACGAAAGAGGCGTTGGAAAGCTCAAATGGGAAATGATTTTGCAAGAAAGGGGATGCAATTGTGGCGTTCGGACGGGAATTACTTTTGTTGTGGAGTTTGGAGCTTAACCTATTTTTGAATGTTGATATGCGATATTTGTTTGAGTTGATGGAAATAATAAGTAATTATTTTAATTAGATCTTTGATTTAAAAAAATAACAATTGGCAGCAGAGCTAATTGTGATAAGAAATATGTGATTTATTTGAAGTTGTTCATTTTATGATTGTGTTTTGATTTAGTCGATTATGTCGTATTTTCTTTTAGCTAATTTCATTCATAGCTCTTGCTGAAGGTGCCTCTAATAAACTCTACACTTACACCTATTACATTATCTTATTATTATATGTTAATGTAAATATTCCTTGCAACGAAGATTAAGGTTCACAACAAGGGAAATTCACAATTTCTCTTAGGCAATGGAGGTTTGTCTTCATTTATTTTATTATTACAAATTTATCTATACCATTATATAGTTAAATTTTTTTTTTAATAAATAGTCTTAGTATACAATATTTTTTTAAATTTATTTATTTATTTTTAATTAATTATATATTTTTATAAAATATTATAATACGCTTATGCATCGCGCGAGTTATATGCTAGTCCATAAATAGAATCTATCCCAAACCCCTGTAGATAGGCCTGTCAATGGGTCGGGTCTGGATCCGGACCCGACCCGACCCGAACCCGATCCGTATAATAGGGTCTGAGCATATTTTTTTGGACCCGAGACCCGAAGACCCAAATACCCGAAGACCCGTTTATTAAATGGGTAGGGTCTGGATCTTATACAAGACCCGGACCCGAAGACCCGACCCGAATTGTACATTATTATTTTGTATATATATATACATATATACTATAAATTTATAAATATTTATAAATATATCTTATCAATATAACATGTAAGTATTATATATAAAAATATAAGTAATATATGTTTTATTTATACTAATAATATTCTACAATACATTACAAAATATTTTAATTTAAGATTAAATAATAAAAAGGGGGATAAAATAAAATAAATGTACATATTTGACCAGACTCGGACCCGAACCCGAGACCCGAAGACCCGAACGGATCCGGGTCTGGATCCAATATTGTAGACCCGATGAAGACCCGGATTCGAACCCGAACCCGAACCCAATGAAGCCCCAATTACACGGATCTGAATCTCCTTAAATCCGGCCCGTCTCCGACTTGTAGAGAGGCCAACCTGGAGAGCTTTAGCAAGTGGAATGCCGAACACTGAACAATTTAAAAGTTCCCCATAAATTAATGCTTGTGATTTATATGTTCCTTCTAAAGAAAGTATTTATCCAGCTCAGAGAATGTAGAAGGTTCACCTGACATACATGGACAGACACCATGTGCAGTAGTAGTTCAGTTAGAAACTTTTCTCTCTCCTCTTCAAAGAATGTAGTAAAGTTTTCCCTTATACACTACCAACCGAAAACTGATATGATACATTAGGTATACAACTGCACTATGTTTGTTAACATGTCGTGCTGTTTAGTTTTTGGTTGTGATTTATCAGTTTTGTAAGACTGACATCTTCTCTACCTAGTCGGTTAATAATTAATCATATGCTTTTCAATTTGGTATCATATAAGTCATAATATGATTATCATATTCATCATTTTTAGTGGGTTATTGCTACGTCACAAATTCGGAAAGCAATGCGGGTGCGAGCGCGAAAGCAAATGCACGAGTGCGTCAATTTTTAGAAAATTATAAATGTGAAAGCGGCGCCAGAACCGCTATTAATTTTTTAATTTTAAGTAATATATGCATATATTTTAAATAATATAACATAAAGAAAAATTACATGAACTGTTAGAAAAATATATATGCAATTTGGGAATACCTCCCTCGAACCAAACTGAGATTCTAAGCTGAAAAAATTAAAGACATTCATTGAATCATTGTAGATATGAGATATTTTTTATGTTTTTTTTTGGGTCCAGGTAAGTCTTTGAATGTGTGGTTAGTGATGCTCTCAAATTTCCATGTATATCTATTGAAAGATCAAAAAGAACTTATTTCTTCAACCTTTACAAACCAAAATAACTATTTAAATAGGGAGATATATGGTATTAAACACAATTTTTCAAAGTCAAAACTCAATATTTGTTGCAATTTATGTCTTACAACTAACTGAAAAAACAGGAGCGCAGACCGAAGATTTCAAAACCTCGAATTTACACTGACTTCGTACCTAATTCGCTAAATCGCAATTCTAAAGCGGGGGGCGGCTCCCATTATAGAGGAACTCTGTGACTAAGGGTTATTGCTGTGTATAGTAAGATGACATAAACGAGTCAACCAGTTAAGATTAAACCCAAACTCACTAACTTGTCTTGTTATGAATTTGCACCCCTAACATGTATCACAATTCTCAAGCAAAGTCAACTTTGTTAGATTATCTAGAGCTGGTAATGGTTCCAATTCAATTAATTTGTGTTGTCTATAATTCGCTGATAATGGTTGCATTTCTATTAACTTGTGTAGCCTATAATTTTGGTAATAAGACTACCTTTACAAGACTAGTTTTTAATAGTATATACTCGATTTTGTATTGTGTGCAAGTTGTCCATTCACATTTTTAACAAGTTTGTGATGTGTACTTGGGTTTATAACACTAATTAACCGGTAAAAATAAACTCAAACTCACTACCTTTATCTTATATTATGTTAGCGGGTCTATGTTAGAAATGGTTGACTATAGGGGTTTCTATGTGCGTCTGTAATCAAGCATCGCAATTATCCTCTTAAATTATATTAATATTAGTTGAACAATAGGACATTTAAATATTATTCTGCAGTAATGAGGGTTGGAAAAATAAAAAATATCTTGATGTGATCTTGTACTTTAGACCAATGGCGGATTTTCATGAAAGGTGACTTTAGGGAATTGAAAAGGTGATTTTGGCTTAACTTAGAGAATTAAAATGTGATTTTGACTTTCCTTTGTATTAACTCCGTGGTGGTGAAGTATGAAGAATTTGTAAAAAAGTTTCTTACTTACTAATGTTGTTTGTACGAAATAAAAAATTAGTTTTTACTTGTTCATATAAATTTCTACGAATATTATTTAATTATATTAACTAAAAAAATGTTTTTATAAATTATATTAGTTCGTATGAATTTATACGAACTAATATATTTCCTAAGAACGTTTACAGAATTTGTAAGTGTTCTCTAAAGTTGGAGAACAACTACAAATTCAATTACGAATTCTCTCCTCTTTTCTCACCATTGCATACATCACAATTTGTAATATTATAAAATCTTCTGCCTTTTAGTATCACAATTTATGTGTCTTGGTGCTGAAATGCTATAGTATACATCGGGGATAGGTATGGTACATTTTGGGGAGAAGTTTAACTCGGCAGCACTTGGAGGGGAAAAAAAAATATATTACTCAAATCTATAATGAACCTGAAATTTGACAGTTCCATCCCTCTGTTTCCACAAAAATTCTTGTTAGATTTCCTTAAAACCCTGATTGGTTAATGAGAAGTCGTGGTTTGCACCGAATCTTATCCATCCACTTCTCCAAACACCCCATGTGCTTTTGCGAGACAACTGTTTAATTTGGTGTTTCGAAGATCCAATAATGCCAATTGAAGCTGTAGCCTTCTTTTGTTTACTATTAATCCCTCTGTCCATTGCCCGCCATTGATGGTAACTTGTATTTTATGTATACTATTTTGGTCAAATTGTTCAACCGACCATACTTCTATGGGTGTATGCTAATATTTTATCTATGGAATTCTCTATTATGAACATGAATATATGAAGTGACTTCATTTCGCTTTTACATTTGTCAACAACATACAATATGGTTACCTGAATTTCATCATCCATGATACCTACTTAGATTAGTTAATAACAATATCTTTCCGATCACGACAGCATCTAACTTCTTAAAGCCTCGTAAGGACTTGATCGGAGTTTGGCTTTATGCTCATTATTGCTCGTCCTGCTGATTTCAATAATTGTGCCCACTTTATTCTTGATTCTTAATAAAAATAAAATATTTTCAGAAAGGAAAATATGTCTTTTTACTTTGAAAAATACTTAGATTTATGTGGGGGAAAAATCACCATGATTAAGGGGAAATTATTTTACTATAATTTAGAATGTAACCAATATAATAATTCTCATTAAATTCTAAATTTAAGATTTTTTAAATATCTTAATAATTAGTACTTTAACAGTGTTGTATATAAACAAAATAAAGAAAGGGAGGAGAAGAGATCTAAGGATAAACCAACTTCACGGAACAATGAGAAGGTAAAGAAAAAAATAAATAAATGTGGTATAGTTGTGCACACGATTCAGATTGGTTCAATTCTACTACGAACTCAAAATTGAAGTTGGGGCTTTTAGGATTTTAGAACGAGAACAGGAAATCATATTGTTTAAAATCGAACCAATTTGAACCAACAAATAGATTCCTTGTCCCAAAATGTTTCTAAATAATTAAAACGATAATGTTACTTAATTATAAATTCAATAATCAATATAAACAAAGATTATAAGTGTAATTAAAACCCCATGAATATATATAAATATATATTATAAATAAACATCATATATAAAATAATGGATTTAAAACGTACCTTTTGTGTACTAACCCACAAATCGAATATCAACTTGTTACGAGCCAAATGTCGCTCCACGAACACAGCGAATGATTTCAGAACGAGCCTATTTTCAATTTATGTTTTTGTGGGGGAATAATTCGAACAACCCGAACCATTCGGGTCTGTTAAATAGCTGCCCAGAATGATTGAGTAGAGGAACACAAATAGAGTTAACCACAAATATGATTTCTACCTGCACAGATCAAGTGGTGACTTCATCAACAAGCAAGAGAGTTGTTCATGACACTATTTTTTCCTCCCCTATAAATGTAACCCTTACCTCAGGAAAATGGGGCATATAATTTTTATTTTTAGAAAAAAAGAATAATAAGAAAAGTGAAGCATCCCATGGACTTAGGCCACTTTCGAGCCACGTAAATACTTGTGTTGTGAGATTGGTTTTATTTTGTTTGGCATCAATTGCTTAGGATCATATATTATGGGATAATTGCACCTACAAATACCCTCGTCTGTGCGAAAGGAGTTTTCTCTTCTTAATCAGTTCGAACCAGCATATAGTCATGTCCCACCCACACAATGCGCATCTGCCATTTAATGGCAACTAGTAGGATGGACTGCCATCACCCATAATAAGGTATGAAATCTACCCTAATATGAGTCAAGGCAATCCTTATGCATGTCATCTCCCAAAAGAGCAACACTCTTACAAAGAAACAAGTAACCTAGATTTACTCATATCTCATGACTAGTCAAGGCATATGATCAACGGCCCCGCCAGCAGGCGGAAGCTACACGCCTCCAAGGGGAGAAAAATGCACGCCACAACGACATATGGAAAGGATGGAGTGAGAACTCCACGGAGATAAATGAAAGCACCGTGGCCAGACACCTAGCCCTCAGGCGAGTAAAACTTATAACCAAGGAATTAGTTCATTTCATGATCAGGAGTACACCGAGCCCAAGATTCGTCTGACAAGACGGGATCAAGATGTGGGACATCATAGACACGATATCCGCAATCTCAATAGGAAATAGATGGATCAACACACTGCTAATCGTTAGGCTAGATTCACCAAGGAACTGTTCAGGAAGGCCTTCATCACCCAAATGCAGTCCCGTTTTCAAGGGCAATTAAGGAGACATAACCCCTTAAGAACTTTGCAACTCCCAACTTCAAAATCTATGATGGTAAGACCAACCCTATTGATCACGTACGTAAGTATAGTCAGGCCATGGTTTTGTGGAATCACAATGAAATTTTTATGTGCCGCATATTCCCCTTTAATCCGGGGGGTATCGTGCAAAAGTGGTTTAAAAAATTGCCACATAGGTCACCTAATAATTTCAAGAAGCTCCTTGAAGCCTTCATTGCTCGGTTCATCACCAGCAGAGCCGATCTGAAGGAAATGGAAACATCAATACCTCACTAAGAAGGAGGCAGCACCATCGACGACCTCATTTCTCGCATAAAAAAAATGCCAAGGTGGAAGATGTGGTTGTCGATGCCCAAGGTGATAATGGTCACTCGAAGGCGACCAAAGGTGATAATAGGGAAAACAACCCCAAGAGGTGGAGCAAAAAGAAAAATGGAGGGTCAAAGAATAAGGACAAGGTCAACCCTATCAAGGCTTTCCAAGCGATCAACATCGTGTTCAAGGTGCCAAGTTATAAAATCTTTAGCAAAATCAAGGATCAACAATTCCTCAAGTGGCCAAAGAAGATGTGGGAGACCCAAAAAAGAGGAATAACGCACTTAGGTGCACGTACCATAAAGAAAACGGGAACAAAATGGAGAACTATAAGGCTCTTAAGTCCTATTTGGAAAATTTGGCTCAAATTAGCCATTTGAGTGACTACGTGGATAAGAAAATGGCCAAAGCCTTCACAAACATCAACCAGAATCTAGATAATGTCCCACAAGAAGAATTAGGACATGCGTTTCCTATCATCCACGGTGCCTCGAGTCCTAAGTATATCAAAATCAACGTTGTTCGGATAAAACTAAAGAAAGTCATTGCAGTGATGTAATCCTTCCAAATTGACCTTGCCAAGAGTCAAGCTGGCAAGCGTCGAGGCTCAACAGACACAATTTATAAAAAGCACGTAGTCTTCACGGAGGATAACCTCATCAGAGTTCGAACTCCACACCCTGATGAATTTGTAATCGCCCTCAGAATTGCAAACTAGGGCATGGAGAAGTTACTAGTTGATCAGGGAGGCTCCTATGAGGTTATGTATTTAGATTTATTTAACAAACTTAATCTCAAGATACAATACTTGAAAGAAGTGATCATCCATTTGGTTAGCCTCACTAGAAAGGTAATTATTCCACTGGGAAAGGTGGTCGTGCCCGTCCAAACTGGGAATATCTCGAAGCTAATCGAACTCTTAGTTACGCACATTGATTCTCTTTACAACGCCATCTTCGGAAGATGATGGATATACTCTATGCAAATTATCCCCTCCACTTACAACAAGAATCTCAAGTGCATCGCATATTATAGGATAATGGAGATTAAGACGAAACCAGGTCATTACTTGAAAATGCTTTATCACTGCCATTAGGCCCACACAGAAGAAGAAAAAAGAGAAGGAGATTGTCTTCGATACAATTAATAATGGAACCACACCATCCCAATAGAAACTATAGTATGGAAGATTGGGAGTAGAAAAGAAAAGAGTGGACCCCGCAAACAGGGTCATGGAACTATTGTAAGAGGTAGTGTTCAATGATTTTCATCCAGAGAAGAAATTTCTCATCGGATACCGATTATGAAAAAGAAGAGTTAATTTCTTTGCTAAAGGAAAATCAAGATATGTTCGCTTGGCAGCCACACAATATGCCTAGGATCAGTATCGAAATCATGTGTCATCAACTTTACATGAACCCGACTTATCCATCGATCTCATAAAATGCTCGCCGAATAGCCTCAAAAAGAGCAAAGGTCGTGGAAGAGAAGGTGAGGAAACTTCTGAAGGTAAGGTCCATTAAAGAAGTTCAATTCTCTAAATGACTATCAAATCGAGTAATAATGAAGAAACACAATGGGAAGTGGAGAGTGCGCATAGAATTCACTAACCTTAACAAAGCTTGTCCTAAAGAAAATTTTCCTTTGTCAAAGATCGATCGACTGGTCGGCTCCAAATCCAATCACGAAAGGATGACTTTCTTTAATGCATACTCAGGGTACCATCAAATACCCTTGTTAGGCCCTGATCAAGATAAGATCTCGTTCATTAGCACTCTTGGCCTATTATGTAACAAAGTCATTCCATTTGGTCTAAAAAATACAGGAGCTACATATTGAAGATTGATCACCAAAATGTTCAAGGAACATCTAGGCGACGCCATAGAGGTGTACATTAACGGCATGCTTATCAAAAGTAAGCGTAAATCCAACCACTTGTATGAATTGGCAAATATTTTTACGATCCTCAGTAACTAAAAGATGTAGCTCAATGCATTTAAGTGCTCATTAGGAGTCCAATATGGGATATTCCTTAGGTATTTAGTCAATAAAAGGGGGATTGCGGCTAACTCTGATCACATCGTGGTCATAAAAAATGTGCAGTCGCCAAAGATGCTTCGCGATATTCAAAAGTTAACTAGAATGCTAGCAACTCTCAATCGATTAATCTCCAAATCATCTCAGAGGTGTCAACCATTTTTTCAGCTATTAAAAAAGGAAAATGGCTTAACCTGGAATGAGGAATGCTCAAAGGCCCTTAATGAAATCAAATCACACCTAAGATAACTAACGTGAATAAAAATATGTCTCTAATGCGTGTAAATACGGCTCAAGTGTAAACCGGTCGCTTAAGTAATAATTCGATAAAAATGGGTATCGAACACAGGGACTAAGACAAAGAATCGTGCCGACGAATAAGGAAGATGGTTAACCTCGAATTGACTCTAGAAAAAGAATGAAAAGATGATTTATCTGAGATCAGTTAACTAATTAAAAATAAGTAATTTAAACTAATGACTTAGATATGCATGCAAGAATAATGAATTGATTTTAAACTTTATGAGAAAATGAGATTAGGGTACACTCCCCTGAACCGGCAGTAATTACATAGAATATAAAGCCTCAAAAATTTAATTCTTCATTCCAAGAGACATAAAATACAGTTTAAGCATTCGACATATGAGGACCTTACTCCGCACCATATCAAATCAAAAATTGTATTTGACGAGGATGGGAATTTATGAAGAATCCACTTGCACCCTTAAACATTTCGATTACCTAGGGCAAACCGAATTAAAAGACCTACAACTTTTATCTTGATAAAGTTCAAACCTTTGAATGCTGAATTACTTTTTATTCACTTTTAAATCCATATGTATTACATAGGTTGGGTTCATGTACCCCAACCCGCTAAAAACTTAGCCTAGAGTGACTACGTAAGAAATACACGAAGTTTCAATGTTACATGGAAGGAAATTCATGATTAAATTAATACTAAGAATGCATAAGATATTTAGATTCCTAAAAAAAATGAAGAAACATGCAGGAAATAGAAACATGCAAAAACAATATTGCGAAACAAACATGGTATTGAAATCTTGAAACTTTAATCTTCAATCATGCATGAGCAATCTCAGAAATTCAAAACTAGGGCTCCTCTCTCTATTCCACTCTAATTCTCTATGAAAACTAACTAAAAAAAATAGTCTAATGCCTTTCCATAAGGTTACATTCACATTTTTGGAAGAGTCCTATACATATCCAACTCCTATAACCAATCAGAAAAGAAATAAAATTTTAGGCCTCAGATTCCCCCAAACCGGTTCACAGGTACATCCGAACCAGTTTGCCCCCAAAAATTTTCGAGGTGGGGTTCGAATTTTCCTACTAGTTTTGGATATCTTTTTCTTCTTTTGGGACATAGATTTTTCTCATGTTTTCTTCTCAATCTTCAAAATGGAATAACTCTTTCACCGAAATTCGGATTGGGGTGCCATTGTTTTCCAGTATTCTTGTGACTTCTTCGGCTTAGAATATTTTTATTAGACCCGCTTCCAGACTAAGTTTGTAAAATTAACCCAAAATGCCCTTCAACTCTCTCTTTTGTTGATTTCTTTCGTTATTTTGAGTTATCTTTCGCACTAACTTCCATGAAATACTTGTATAACACATAAGAGATACCCAAAACATGAAACACTTGCCAAGTAGAGTTAGTAGCATAATATGAGATAAAACTAAGTCAATTACGATGCACGAGATAGTAAAAGACCTAAATGAAGGGGATAAAAATGAAATATTTATGCTTAATCGAATCCCCCTAACTTAGAACTTTGTGCGTCCTGAGCAATGTAAAAGCGTAAGAGTATGGGTTAAGGACTTTTCAAAAAATTTATTAGGATAAAATAGATTTTTCGCAGGTAAGCGATTGCATTTAGCGTATATAACAAGCCATTAAACCCCTAAGTTACCCTAGAAGGAAGAGTAGTGTCTCGTGAGGGTTTGCACTGAATATACCCACAAAATTCATTTTCGACTAAAGAAAAATCAAAATAACTTAAAATTGTACAACTTAAATTCCTCAAAAATAGTCATCGTAAATTCATATTAAAGAGTCTCAATTTGGTGTGTGTGTGAAGCCAAAATTTAAACCACTAATTTTCACCGATTTATCATTACGTTACTTTTCGAAATTCATTTTAATTTAATTTCTCACGGATGCTCTCACAAATGAATCACTCAAAATATGGCTAATTCTCTCGGTATGCGTGATTCATAAGAGTAAATATAATGGACACAAGGACACACATGCAATTTAGAAGGCATAACATTTATGGTGAAAAGATCTCTTCATTCGAATACGGTAATTTGAATATGGAAAACATCGCCTCTATTCACACCAATTAATCTCTCTTATTTTATTTTCTTATCTTAGCTCTCCACACGATAATTAATTTGAAATTCGGACTCGTTTAGGATTTTTTCGGGGTTTGAGGTGTATCGGGTATAAATATAGAAATTTCGGAATTGAAAAATGTTCTTCTGATGTGTGTTAGTGTTTTTTTGGGCTTTGGCTCATTTTCTTCTTTTTTCTTTTCTATTTTTCACATTTTCTTCTCTTTTTATTTCTGTTGAGCAATTTTCTTTTATTTTTTTCTTGCCCCTTTTTATTGCACTATTTGGAATTTATTTTTGAATTTTCAATTTTCACAATTCCTCGTCAATTTGGTTTTTTCGAGTGATCAAACGAGAAGGAAATTTTTTTATTAGGCTCAAATTGGGTTGCAAAGGGATAATTTTTCACAATTTTTATGGTTCATAGTTTTAGGTTAAACAAACGAGGGCCTAATTCATTGTCTAAATTACTAATTATTTTACTATATGCATCTCGACATTAATTTTAATTTAGATATTTTTAGCGCGTTTTCAAGACAACATCTCACTCGTTTCGGTAACCAATCAAAACAAAGGATATATCCTCAACTACTTATTAAAACGATGGAATGAACTTTGAGTTAACCATTAACTAGGATTGATTTAATTACTCGAGCAAATCGATAGGCTCGAAATCTCACCGGGTTAAATAATCTCCACATTTATTTGCAAAGTCGTCAATTTTCGTTCAATTTCCATATTTGGTCAATTTCAGCTTTGTGCATTTGATTTTTTTCTACAATTTGAGACTTCAAACAAAATTTTAGTGATATTTTTGAAAAATTTAAATTCTAATTTTTATTTATTTTAAAGAAAAATATTTTTGACTTTTTTAAAATTTTCTAATTTTTTATTTGGGCATTTTAAAAATTTGTTAAGTCTGTTTTAAAAAAAAGGGACTTGTTACCCCCCCCCCCCAACTTATACTTTTTCATTGTCCTCAATCAAAAGGACTAAAAGCCAAAGAAGAAAAAATAATAAGTGCGATAGATAAAAGAAGCAAATTTTGCAAATGCAGATTTTTTTTTACATGACAAACTAAGACTTACATTACAAACTAAGAAAGGGAAAAAAACTACAAATATGGTTCAAATGAAATTCAACATAAGAAAATATACAAGAACCATTTAAAAGAAAGCTTCTCACAGACTTCAATCAATGGGCTAGCTATTCGGGCGGAGGACGGGAGGTGCCGGGTGCACTTGGGTCCTAGGGATCATAAAAATAGGTTAGAAGTATGACATTGTCCCCTACTTGCAAGCAATAGAGCTCGGCGTGGAGGCATACCATCATGCTCATGTCGCGTTAATATGCCCGACAGTCCTCACGGTATTCATTTATTAACCCGTCAAAGCGAGACTCGAGGGAAGTAATGCGACTCGTGAGGCCCTCGCCTTCCGTCTCATAATCTGAATCATCATCCTTATCATACTCGGCCCTATCGGGACCCTCCTCTACATCCAACATTTTTTAACATCATTACATATAGCCTCATCCTCCTCTTCTTCCCCTGTAATGTGGCACCTAGGGTGAGACACTCGCATTTGGCACTCACTTTGAGTGGTGGAGGAAGCTCCATTAGGGAGGGGAAGTTTTATGCACAATTCAGGATCTGACACCCTGACGTCATACATAATTTCGAAGATGGGGTGGGCATAAGGGAGAGACACCTTGTCACAATCCTTATAAGCAACGTGGATGATGTTCACATAAAATAAGTGGGCAAGGTTAATAGTGTTATGAGGAGTCAAGGAAACGATAGAGGAAATTTCCATGACGTTGATGAATCATCGAGTCATTAGTAGTTTGATGGATGGCGTTGCACGTGATGAGGTGCGCATATCGTACCGTCTTCGATAACTTTCCCATCGAAAAAGAGTCTTGGAGACATTGCTCCCTCGATGCAATACGCGCTATGTATTTGTCTTTTATGCGTAGGGTGCCATTGTTGGGGTAAGAAAACATGATGGTTAGACTGATACCCTTTTCATGCATCTTGCGCCCATTAATGGTTGCGAAGAATGGCATGTGAATATTGTTAACATAAGCCTCGTGGAGCATGGGTGATTTCCTGACGAGCGTGGCATAAAAGTAGTGAATATCCTCTTCGAACATGCGATCGTATGTTGGTGCAAGGAAAGAGCACCACCTTCAGCGATGAAAGAGGGCAGTGACTTTAGGGGCCAGCTCCTGCCAAAGAACCTTTGTCTTAATACGAATTGTGTGGGACCATGTCAAATATGCTTCAAACTAATTCCACTCTTAGATCGACTGAAGGTGATGTTCGACCCCCTCTTGGAGGATGGTCGTAGAATCATATTTGCGTGGTCGTTTGTTCACTTGGAGGTAGTAAGGCATGGTGGAAAAAGGGAGAGAGGGAGAATATGGGAAATATGGTAGGTAGGAGGAGGAGTTAAGAAGAGAGGTGTGAAGGAAATGGGGGGAAACGTGTGGAATTAATAGGTGTGGAACGGGGAATTTAAGTTGGATATGGAAAGGGGTGGTGGAGGGAATTAAAGAAGGGAATGAATTTGGTTGGGAAATGGGTGTGGGAAAGGTTGGGGTGATGAAAATTTCCTGTGCAAGGGAAGAATGTGTAAGGGAAGAATGGAATGAGGTAAAAAGGGTAGGAATTTGGAAAATAGGGGGAAGGATCGCCAGGCACCCCGAACCGGTTCGGGTGTACTTACGAATCGATTCGCCCCCGAACCGATTTGACATGCGATTCGTTTTTTTATATTGTCCCAAAACGCAAATTTGCCTCTTATTTTATATTCTAAGTGTTCTACCTCTCCATCTCACCTCTCTAAGCTACCTTATACCTTTCTTCACACTTGGGTACCACGGGACACCTCAATCTTGTCCTCGTAATGCATGTTCGCTCTCCCGTGTGTGAAAACGAAATGTAGGGCTTAACCCTTCTTGACTCACGACCCCTATGGACCTCTAAGTGATCTATAAACAACTTGACACACTATTATACAACTCTAATCACCCCATACGCGTCGAGGGTACGAAGACCTTTCATCTCACTCTCAATCAACCCCATAAACAGGATTCGATAACCAAATTGTGTCAGCTTCTTCAACACAACCCTCTAAATATGGCTTTAGGCATTGTCTATTAACTTTGAATGTGTCCCCCACTTTTGGATATTCTAACTCGACGGCTCCGTGTGGGAATAGTTCTCTCACGACAAATGGTCTAGTCCACCGTGAACATAATTTGTCAAAAAACAAATGCAAATAGGAGTTGTAGAGAATCACTTTTTGACCCGAATGAAACTTCTTGCATCAGATAATTCTATCATGTGAGAGTTACATCCTTTCTTTGGATATTTTTTCATTCTCATTGCGCATCTCTTCCAACTCATTCAATTAAAGCTTGCGCTCTTCACCGTCTTTATCTATATTGTAGTTCAACCTCTTGATTGCCCAATATATTGTATTCAAGCTCCACGGGTAAATGGCAAGGCTTGCCATACACAAAGTGAACCAGGGACATCTCAAGGGGGTTGTTATATGCTGTTCTATAAGCCCATAGTGAATCGTTCAACCATAGGAACCAATCTTTTTGGTTAGGATTGAAGGTATTTTCGATAATGTGCTTGATTTCAAGATTGGCTAATTCCGCTTGCCCACTCGTTTGGGGGTGATAGGTCATCCTAACCTTGTGGACGACACCATAATTTCTCATAAGTTTTGTGAATGGTCGGTTGCAAAAGTGTTTGCCATTCTCACTAATGATTGCTTTCGGAGCTCCGAAGAGAGAAAGTATGTGTTTTTGTAAGAACTTAATTACCACATTATTATCATCAGTCTTTGTAGCTATGGCCTAAACCAATTTTGACACATAGTTTAACGAGACTAGGATGTATAAGAAGCCAAAGGAAGGGGGAAAAAGGACCATGAAGTCAATACCCTGATAATCAAATATGTCAATGACGAGTATGGGGGTCAATGGAATCATGTCTTATCCAGTGATGGCTCCCATCCTTTGACATCTTCACAAGATTTGTAATAAGAATTAGCATGCCAAAAAGTTATAGGCCAATAGAGGCCGCTTTGAAGGATCTTATCGGTCGTCTTATTCATAAAAAATGGCCTAAACATTCTTTCGTGTGATAAAAATGGATGACACTAGGAATCTCGTCATCTAGCACACATTGTCGAATGATTTGGTCTTCATAATATTTTAATAAATACGAATCATCATAAAAGAACATGCGCGACCAAGTGAGGAACTTCTTTCTCTCTTACGGTGTCCAATCGGGAGGAACGCCTCCCATGACAAGGTAATTCACTATTTCCACAAACTAGGGGAGAGAAGAAGTGACAAATAACTGCTCATCTAGAAAATATTCATCTATGGGTATGGGATAACTAGGCACGTCGGATGAAAGCCATGATAAATGGTCAGCTACGATATTTTTTACTCTTTTATTATCTTTTATGAAGAATGTGAACTCTTGTAGGAGTAGGATCCACCTTATGAGGTGAGAATAAACATCCTTTTTGGAAAGGAGATACTCAAGCACCATGTGATCTGTAAAGTAAGTGATTGGTGAACCAACAAGGTAAGAGCGAAATTTATCTAGGGCAAAAACTACGGATAACAATTCTTTCTCCATAGTGGAGTAATTGAGTTGCGGTCCGATTAATGTTCAGCTAGCGTAATAGATGACATCGACTTTCTTATCTTTTATTTGGCCCAAAATAGCCCCTATAGCATAATCACTCGCATCATACATGAAATCAAATGGAAGAGACCAATCCGGAGCTTGCATAATGGGGGCAAAAACAAGCATGCTTTTCAATTTAACAAAAGAGCTTTGGCATGCTTCATTCCATTCAAAAGGGGCATATTTCATAAGTAGGTTACTCAAGGGCCTAGCGATGGCACTAAAGTCCTTAATGAACCTCTGATAAAAACCCGCGTGGACCAAGAAATAGCACACATCCTTTAGTGATTTAGGTGGGAGAACCTCGGCTATGACATATATTTTCGCCCTATCAACCTCAATTCCTTTAGACGACACTATGTGGCCAAGAACTATTCCTTCAGTAACCATGAAATGTCACTTCTCCCAATTTAGTACCAAGTTCTTTTCCACACAATGGGATAGTACTTTTTCAAGATTAATAAGACAAAGGTTAAAAGAGGGGCCGAAGACACTAAAATCATCCATAAAATCTCAAGGCCCCTTTAAACCATGTGGCTAAAAAGAGTAATCATGCACATTTTAAAGGACGCGGGTGCATTACACAATCCAAATGGCATACGTTTGTAGGCAAATGTGCCAGAAGGACATGTGAAAGTCGTCTTATCTTGATTAAGCACATCTACCACAATTTGGTTATATCCAGAATAACCATCAAGGAAGTAATAGAACGGGTATCCTGCTACTCGCTCTAGCATTTAGTCGATGAATGGTAAGGGTAAATGGTCTTTTCTCGTACCGACATTGAGAATTTATAAATCAATGCAAATGCGCCACCCGGTGGTGGTGCGTTAAGGAATTAACTCACCCTTAGAATTCTCGACCTCAGTCATTTTCGATTTCTTCGGGATGACTTGGATAGGACTCACCCATTTGCTATTCGAGATTGGGTAAATGATCCCTGCGTTCAATAGCTTAATAATCTCGGCTCTCACTACATCTTTCATAGTGGGGTTCAATCGTGGTTGCATCTCCCTCGAGGGCTTCATGTCCTCCCGGAGGTGGATTTTATGGGTACAAATCAGGGGACTTATACCTTTCAAATCCAAAATGCTCCAACCAAAAGCACTTCGGTGCTTCCTTAAAATCACTAATAATTTACCCTCTTGCTCTGTATCAAGGATAGAGGAGAAAACAACAGGAAATGTCACATCCTCTCCCAAATAAGCATATTTTACGTTGGAGGGTAGTTACTTTAGTTCGAGGGTGGGACATTTTTCATAAGAGGAAATTGTGCACGACTCCCTCGATGGAAGCTCCTAGAATTTAGAAACCCAATTTACATCTCTCAAGTCCTCATTCGACGCTCTCAACTACTCCACCTCCCTCTTGAAGTTGGTGTACGTCCCGTCACTCTCACTATCCGATTAAAATCACGCTTCAAAGGCATCCCCATCGATATTTCCCTCCATGTGCTCCTCTACTATCCCATCGATAAGATCTATCGAGTGAAAATCTTCCTCCTCACCCACTTTCCTAGAGATATTAAATATATTCGTCTTAATGGTCATGTTCCCGAATATGAGTTGCATTTTCCCATTTTGAGTGTTGATTAATGCGTTAGCCATAGCTAAGAATGGGCGACCTAGGATGACGGGAACATGATTGCTCGAGGGGATGGAGGGATCGGTGTCCTAAATGATAAAATATATCGGGAAGTAGAATGTGTCCACTTGGAACATCACGTCCTCAACAATCCCTTGAGGTATCTTCACTGTACGATCTGCAAGTTGGAGAATGATTGAGGTGGGATTGAGGTCCCCCAAATCGAGTTACCTATATATCTAATAAGGGAGAATGTTGACACTTGCCCCTAAATCAAGTAAGGATTTTTCTATTCAGTTCTCTCTAATGATGCACGAGATGGTAGGTGCACTTGGATCTTAAAAGTTGTGTGGGAGGTCATTAAGTAGAACGAAGCTCACATTTTTGTAGGAAAATGTTATTTTTTACCTTTAGCCTTCTTTTCACCATCGATAAGTCCTTAAGGACTTTAGCATAGGTGGGAATTTTCTTTATGTCATCCATAAAAGGTAAATTTATCTTTACTTGTTTAAATACATCTAGCACATCATTGAGAAAGACCTGTTTTTGAGGTGGAACCATCCGTTGAGGATAAGGTGCAGCATTGGGTGATTTCACTACGACTTTGGGCCCACTAGTGTTGTCTTAATTATCACTCTCATTTAAGGGGGAATCTTTGGCCTCTTTCGTGTCGGGCAAAACCTCCTTATCTTTAGGTTCGTCGTGTGGCAGAGGTGATAAATCAATAAATCTCCCACTATGTAAAGTGGTGATTGCTTGACATTTCTTTTTATGGTAATTGGATGTAGTGCTAACATTAGGTTGACCTTGGGGAGGTCTTTGGTATTGGGACGAAAACTTACCCTTCTCTTGGATACTCAAAGATGATTGTGACTTTTAAATGATCACATGTATCTCGGTAAACATTCGGGCATTTTGAGATTGTATAAATTGATTCATCATATCCTCTAAATTTCTCCTCGGTGGGGTGATATACGATACGAGAGGTGGTGCTTGCATGTGTGGAGCTTGTTGAAAATTCCTATGCGATGGTGGAGGAGGGGTGACGTGTGAATTGGTATTCAATGCCGTGCTTTGTTACCCATAACTAAAACAAGGATGGTTCCTCCATGAAGGGTTGTAAGAATTCACGTGAACGGCATCTAAATTACCCTTAAATCCTCCTACTGCTTCCACTTGCTCATGAAGCATGACTTTATAGGCGGGTATCATCGAGCAATCCTTCATTTAATGGCCTGCTTCACAAATTGCACACACTTTTTCTTTCAAAACTCGGGTGGATCAGGTTGTTTCTCTTACCTGTGATTCGACTACATCCTTTAATCTTTTCTCAATTTGGCTAACTCAAAGTTTCCATTCGGTGTCCTTGTCCAATTGATAGAGATCGTATGGGGAAGGAGTAGTGAACGTTTATCGAACCTGAGTTTGGTTGTTAGGTTCGAATGTGTGCCATGCTTGAGTAGTCTCGACGACATACTTAAGGTGGGCCTCTGCATCATTATCGTTTAGCCTAAAAAATTCTCCATCACACACAGTCTCAACGAGTTGTTTGGAAGATATACTTAGCCCTTGGTGGAAGAAAGAGATAAGATGATATTTCTCAAAATCATGATGTGGGCATGTGTTGACTAACTCATTGAATCCCTCCCAACATCGATTAAATGTCTCATTTTCTTGTATCTAAAAGTTTGAATTTGAGCCTTGATGAAATTTGTTCTATTTTGGGGGAAGAATTTTAAAAGAAATTTATCTTTCATGTCTCTCCCTGATCCAATTGAGTTCGGTGATAAAGACCACATCCAGGTCATAGCTTTATCCTTTAAAGTGAAAGGAAAAACTTTGAGGTGAACGACGTCTTGAGTGCAAGCTTGATCGCTAAACATATCACATACCTCTTCGAACTCACGGATGTGGAGGCATGGTTTCTCTGAATCCATACTATGAAAGGTGAGAAGAATCCGGATGATCCCATTATGAAAGTGAAATTGTCCCATATTATATGAAAGTAAAATGTACCCTGGAGTGACGATTCTCTCGGGGTACAAGAGGTCTATCATGGGACGATACGACATATAACCCTCACCTGTACCAAAACTAGCGTTATCTGACATGGCCCTCTCTCTAATTGACTCAAATTCCTCACTCGGCACCCTAGAAGTGTGACTCATGATGGAGTTGAGTGGTGTAGGAGGTGTAACCCAAAACTGAGGAGCGTTAGGAGTGATGAGACTATCAGGGTCGTACTCTATTACAGTATTCTCGTGAATGCGGGTAGGAGTGGATTGAGGAGTTTGTTGACGATTTGTCATGAAAGGACTTCAGAGATACTATATATATATATATATATATATATTTTTTTTTTTTTACTTTTCAAAATTTTGTTTTTGGATTTTGGATTTTATGATTTTTCTTGGCTTTTTAAGAATTAGAGTCAAAATTTAAAATTAAATCGACCTAACCTACAAGTCTACCTAATCCCCGAAAATGATGCCAAAAACTTGACATGACTCAAAATGTGTCTCTAACACGTATAAATATGGTTCAAGTATAAACCGGTCGTTCAAGTAGTAATCTGGTAAAAATAGGTATCGAAAACAGGGACTAAGAGGAAGAATCGTGACGACAAATAGGGAAGATGATTAACCTTGAATTGACTCTAGAAAAAGAATGAAAATATTATTGATTTGAGATCCATTAACTAACTAAAACAAGTGAATTTAAACTAATGGCTTAACTACGCATGCAAAAATAATGAATTGGTTTTAAACTGAATGAGAAAATGGGATTAGGGTACACTGCCTGAACTAACGGGAATTACATAGAACATAAAATCTTTGAAAATATAATTTCTCATTCCAAGAGAAATCAAATAATCTTTAAGCATTCGACATATGAGGACTTTACTCCGCACAATATCAAATCAAAAATTGTATTTGACGGGAATGAGAAATTGTCCAGAATCCAGTTGCACCCTTAAACATTCTTATTAGCTAAGGCAAACAGATTTAAAAGACCTACAACTTTTATCTTAATAAAGTTCAAACCTTTGAATGCTAAATTACTATTTATTTACATTTAAATCCATGTGTATTACCTAGGTTTGGTTCATGTACCCTAACCTGCTAAAAACTTATCCTAGCATGACTACGTAAGAAATACACGAAGTTTCAACGTTGCATGGAAATAATTCATGATTAAATTATTACTAATCATGCATAAGATATTTAAATACCTAGAAAAAGGAAGAAACATGCAGGAAATATAAACATGCAAAAACAATATCGGGAAACAAACTTGGTATTGAAATCTTGAAACTTTAATCTCCAATCATTCATGAACAATCTAAGAAATTCAAAACTAGGGTTACTCTCTCTATTCCCCTCTAATTCTCTATGAAACCCATCTAAAACAACTAGTTTAATGTCTTTCTATAAGGTTACATTCACATTTTTAAAAGAGTCCTATACATATCCAACTCCTACAACCAATTAGAAAAGAAATAAAATTTTGCGCCTTAGACCCCTCTAAACCAGTTCGTAGGTACATCCGAACTGGTTCGCCCCCGAACCAGTTCGAGGTGGGGTTCGAATTTTCCTACTAGTTTTCGCTCTCCTTTTCTTCTTTCGGGACTTAGATTTTTCTCGTGTTTTCTTTTTAATCTTCAAAATGGCATAACTCTTTCACCGAAGCTTGGATTGGGGTACCATTTTTCCAGTATTCTTGTGACTTCGTTGGCTTCAAGTTTTTAAGGCTCCAAAATTATCAAAATGCCCTTCAACTATCTTTTTCTTGATTTTTTTCTTATTTTGAGTTCTCTTTCGTACTAACTTCCATGAAATACTTGTAAAACATATAAGAGATACCTAAAACAGGAAACACTTACCAAGTAGAGTTAATAGCATAAATATGAGATAAAACTAAGACACTTACGCTGCACGGGATCATAAAAAGGTCAAAATTAAGTGGATAAAAATAAAATATTTATGCCTAATCAATAATAACCACTGCTTTCAATCCCTTCTTCGAGTGATCCAGTTTGCTTGTATCACGTAAGATAAGATCACGCAGTCAACTCAGCCTTGATGTGCGAGAAAGAGGGGAACCAAGATCCTATTTACAATGTCCGTAAGACATTCCTTAATTCTGAGAAAAACTTCCCCATATGAGAAATTATCTTAGTCTCTGGTCGTTCTTTTGCGAAAATTGAAGCAATATTTTGAAGCTCACTCAGCCATAGTCATCACTTATTTCCCACTCAAAACTGTCCTTGAGAAAGTCGACCTATTCGAACGGATGTCCAAATAGTTGGTGGAACTTGGCAGGTTCCATATCTATTATCAACCAAGGACCACGATAAAAGGACAAGTACTAGAAGACTTCATTACCGAGTTTACAGGGGCAGTAGGAGCCAATGGTAAGGACTTAACTAATTAGTTAATCAACCAATTTAAAAAGGGACTCTCTATCTAGACGGTGCCTCTAATTCATGGCGCGGGATATTTGTACTCATTTCTTTTGAAAAAACTATGATCGAACGAGGGATCAAACTTGGATTTGAAGCATTCAATAATGAAGACGAATACAAATCCCCCATCGCTGAATTGTGCAAAGCCTACTTTTTGGTCATGAGCCACCTCAACATCTATTGTGACTCAAGGATAGTAACGAACAAAGTGACTGGAAATTATAATGCCAAAGATGAGAGAATGTCAGCATATCAGCAGGTTGCCCATGAGTTAATCGCTAAGTTTGAAAGGTCTATATTCTATAATTCCCCTGGGGGAATAACAGTCATGTCGATGCTCTAGCCACTTTGGGGCCAGCTATAGACTCCGATCTCAAAAGAGTAATCGAAGTGGAATTCCACACCCATCCCAACATTGCGAAACAAAAGGTCACTGAATAAGTCCCCTCCATTTAAAAAACTCCTAGTTAGTGTAATACCCCGTAATTTTAATGACTTTTAAAATGTGTTATATTTTAAATTAATGGATTAATTGGATTTTATTATAAATTAATTCATTTAGATTTTATCCGAATTGTGGATATTAAAATGAATTATTCTGAATATTACTTATAGATATTTAGGTAATATATGAATGTGATGTTATTGATATGGATGTGTGATATTAATTCAGTAATTTGAATTTTTAGTTGGACGCGGTATGGGACGTATCGGGACTAATTTAGTAAATTAAAAAGGAAACATATTCTTACATCAACCTTATAGTCTTTTCGAGTGCGTCGTTGCATCCAGAAGAGTTAAAATAGTCAGAAAAGTCTATTTGGATGTTAGTTTTGGGTCTCGGGTCATTTGGAAATGAAAAGACAACCCAAAGGGGCATTTTGGTCATTTTTACAAAGGGATGAATAGTGATTTTGGATTTTGTCTTATTATAAATATTTGTAGATTAGTTGTAAGTGTGTTCATTCATCTCTTCTACACAAAATTGACAGGTCATCCTTTTAGAGAGAGTGAAAGGTTGCTTGGAAAGGAGGAGAACTAAGGCCCAAAGGTCACCACCACCAACCACCATCGAAAGTGACCCGAGAAGGGGAGAACCACCTGTGTTATACAACCCCAAGGACCAGACCTTCATTATAGGCAAGTATTTGATGATTGAAATCTAAGTTTGTATATTGACCATGTTAGGATAGTTATAAAAAAAATAAGATTTTACATGTTTGGAAGATAAAGATAGAGTTGTTATTTGATTTCTGGAAAATGGAAATATATAGGAAGAAAACTCATGTTGTAGGTAGATAGTAATCCACGAAATAATCATAAATCTGTTGAAGAAATTCTGAGAATCATTGGTGTGTTCTTGAAGATATCATGTTTATAATATTTTGGAAAAAAATAGGATAAATATATGCTTTTAATCCAAACTCTTGATGATTCTAGTATGTTTAAATCAATAGAAATCATTTACATATGTTGCAATATCATGTAGTAACGATTATAAGGAATTTGGATTGTTAATATGAAGGTTTGAATAATCAAAAGTGATGAAACCCGTAGTAGAAGAAATGCAGAAAACTGGGCTGATATCTGGGCGATCGATCGATCGACCCCCTGCCTTCGATCGATTGACCTCCCCAGAATTCATGAAGTTTTTTCTTATTAATGCTTGTTATTGTCCCAAACCTTTTCTAAATATTTGGTGATTATTAATTGGATATAATGGGACTTAGGGAAGATCAGTAAGCCCTAGATAAGAATTGAATTAATATGATTGGGATTTAATTGATTAGAATTAAGATAATTAAATTGAAAGAAATTTCGATTGCTAGACGTTGGATTCTAATTTGTATGCATGAGGATTAAGGATAGTTCCAGTAGGGTAAATTTAATATATCACCTAGGAATCCTTAGGTTTACAAGAGGGTTTAATCCTAGGTGAAAGAAGAAGTGTTTATAAGAGATTAGAAACAATCGGTTATAACCCTAATTAAAGGAGAGTTTAATTCGTGGTAATTCGGGAGATAAGATGATATGGACCAGTAGGATATTAGTGATTTCTTACTGAATAAATATATTAAGGAAAATCTATTTGAACTTTGAGTAACAAGTGAGACTCTCGAATAAGTAAATTAAAGAATAAAGCCATAATATTTTAATATGTAGGATTTAAGAGATATAGCGCTATGTATGGGAATTATCTTAGGGTAGTGTGATTACTTTGTTGATATTATATTATAGGTAGATGATAATGCCTATTTGATTGATTGATGATTTATGTGTATGACATACCTAGCTTACTTGCTATCGACGGGAGGTTTGCACGTGAGGGCAGTCATATCTTGATGAATCCATGGGATTTTTTATTTGTCGCTCAAGAACATAGGTCTATGAAAGACTTATCGGGGAGTTGATAAGTCCGCTGACTATGGAAACGTAGGTATGTGCATGTCCCGTGGTTATGAGAACTACGTTCGCCTCTAATAATTGTGTTGGTGTTTGTGGTTCAATGAATCCTTACCGCACCTTTAGTCACCTATTCGGTGACCAGCGATACTGGGACGTGATAGCAGAGTAATGCATGCACCGCAGCTGTGTCTCAGGGTGCCTTATTATTATATATATATATATATATATATATGTATGTATATATATATATATATGTATGTATGTATGTATGTATGTATATATAATTAATTAAATGAATGTATATATAGTGGTTAAATCATCTATTGTGTGATAATTGTAGATAACGGTGAATAGAGAAAAAGAATTGAAATAAGTTAATGAATATTCATTGAAGAGCTTAATTCATATTAATGAGAAACGATTCATGTTAATGGGAAACCTATATGAATAATTATATTACGTATGGTATGGGACATACGGGGTCATGATATGGGATATAATCATATTATGGAAACTAGTGAGGAGGAACCATTGACTAGGAGGTTAATAGGAAACGTTAAGCGTGCACTCTAGCTGAGAGGTGAGAATATCAAGTGAGTGACTGGTTACTAACATGCACATAAGAAATGCTTTATTGCACTTGTTAAATACTTGTTATTTTCAAAATCATTTTCACATCGGGCTCTTACCCGTTTCCTTGCATATTCTCTTTTCTATTGCACCTTCTATATCAGGTGTCCAGTAGAAGGGACGCCAACCTTAGCGGATTATGACGAGCTATAGAGCTATGGAGTATTGCTTAGACGCCTATCTTCATTTGATTCACAGTATTCTTTTGTTTAGGGCATGTCGCCCAAAGGAATTCAGTTATCTCTTTTCTATCGGAGTCAAAAAGTCTTGTACTCGTGTCATTTTAATACATTTATTATTGTTGGGATTACTGTATTGGATAATTATTCGGGAATGTTTATTCCAAATGCATTTAAATTCTTTTGTGTTATCTGTTCGGTTAGTAGTGTTGTAGAATAATATGTGTAGTGTTATTCGTAAACTAAAAATGGATTTTGTTGAATTAAAATTTGGAAAGTTTTTAACACCAGCTTAATTGGGTATTGGGTGATTTTCCACAGTGATGCTAAGAATGAGCCAACTGTATATTCTGTTTTAATTTGGTATGGGACTGGCCACCCGGTATTTAATTAGGCGGGGCGTTACAGGTGGTATCAGAGCATCAAGTTCTAGTGTCCTTTAGGGTTTGTACGGATTACTGTGCTTTCATCTCAGCGTTACTTTGTTTGATATAGAGACCTATGTTTAGGATTGTTGATTTCTATGGTAAGATTCAGTTCTCCTGTTATAACGTATATATTAGTGAATTTTATTAGCGTTCGGATGGGTTCGTACAAGAAGTATGGCAGATGAGGGCCATTGGACGAATAGCGGAGGTCGTACTTAGGAGGTTATGAAGTATGTTCGAGAATGATGACCATAGTCGAGGTCACCCCATTTATGGCATGAGAGGCCAGGACTGTAAAGATGGTTATGTCACGACCTACAAATTTCAAGTGTTGCTGTAATCAAAGGTGATGCCAAATTGGACTCACCCAGCGTAGTATGCTTGGGAGGGGGTCAAATGGAAAATTGAGGAGAGTCATCAGTAGAAGTTCTTGAAATGTGGGAATTGGGAGTGTTACCCAACGAAGGCAATATATTCACAGGCTTGGACACATAGTGGAGTGTGGTTAACTAGAACTGAAAATTTGGGGTAAAATTTTTTTTTACTCATCGGAACAAAGTTATAATAGTGGGAGTCAACAACCACTGCCCACGAATGAGGGTATGTTTTCTATTTAAGGAGTTATTAGGCGCATACTGATTTTTGTAGAGATTAATATTGTATGAGCTAAAGGGTTACTAAACTTAGCCTATAGCACTAATATTTACGTAGACTCACCGAGGGGTTGTGGGAAACCTATATTTTTACATATCATCACGTGGGTCTGATTTTTATCACGAAATTACTTACTTTAGTAATGTTCGAACATGATGTGACTATCGCGCGTGGATTGACTTGTGGTATATGAAAGCGTATGTACAACTATAGCCAGTATCTTGTCTTTAATAAGAGAGTAGATTAGTAGACTTTTAATTTGCAATCGATAAAACTCGTAGAGAAGTTATATACTATTGACTAAGGACCTGAGGAATTTCGATGACCGACTACTTTAGGTAGTAGTGTATCGGGGGGGTTCCTTGTTTGGATTTAGCTTGCGAGACACCCCACACATGAAACTAATAACCGTTGGGAGTCAAAATAAGTTAGGTCTTTAGGATATGAGTTTATAACCTTTGTGATAAATATTATAATGAAAGTTGTACGATAGGGTGTATGGGCGCCCTGGATGGTTGGATTGTATTAGTTTTCATAATTGTGAAACAGTAAGTATTATTTTAGATTACGAAACGTAGAGGTTGTGACTTCGGGATTTATTTATTTAATAAGTGAGGATCATTTTTTCCAAACTTTGTCACGAGGATGGTATAGGGAAGATTGGGTAAAGTTTAAATTTGATTCAGTTGGAACTCTATGGTGAGACTTGGCGTGAAACATCAATAAGGATTTTCGATAATGTACTGTATGGGAGGTACGATATAGATTACTTGCGATGTGAGATTTATACTCAGAGTTGACCTTACCAGTATGATTTATCTTTTCGAATTTCGGGACGAAATTCTGTTTTAAGAGGGGAAGTATGTAATACCCCATAATTTTAATGACTTTTAAAATGTGTTATATTTTAAATTAATGGATTAATTGAATTTTATTATAAATTAATTCATTTGGGTTTTATCCGAATTGTGGATATTAAAATGAATGATTCTGAATATTACTTAAAGATATTTAGGTAATATATGAATGTGATGTTATTGATATGGCTGTTTGATATTAATTCAGTAATTTGAATTTTTAGTCGGACGCGGTATGGGACGTGTCGGGACTAATTTAGTAAATTAAAAAGGAAAATTATTCTTACATCAACCTTATAGTCATTTCGAGTGCGTCGTTGCATCCGGAAGGGTTGAAATAGTCAGAAAAGTCTATTTGGATGTTGGTTTTGGGTCTCGGGTCATTTGGAAATGAAAAGACAACCCAAAAGGGCATTTTGGTCATTTTTACAAGGGGTGAATAGTGATTTCGGATTTTGTCTTATTATAAATATTTGGAGAATAGTTGTACGTGGGTTCATTCATCTCTTCTACACAAAATTGAAAGGTCATCTTTTTAGAGAGAGCGAAAGGTTTCTTGGGAGAAGAGAAGCTTGGAAATGAGGAGAACTAAGGACCAAAGGTCACCACCACCAACCACCACCGAAAGTGACCGGAGAAGGGGAGAACCACCTGTATTATACAACCCCAAAGGATCAGACCTTCATTAGAGGGAAGTATTTGATGATTGCAATCTAAGTTTGTATATTGATGAGATTTTACATGTTTGGAAGATAAAGATAGAGTTGTTATTTGATTTCTGGAAAATTAAAATATATAGGAAGCAAACTCATGTTGTAGGTAGATAGTAATCCATGAAATAATCATAATAAATATGTTGAATATATTATGAGAATCATTGGTGTGTTCTTGAAGATATCATGTTTATAATATTCTGGAAAAAAAATAGGATAAATATATGCTTTTAATCCAAACTCTTGATGATTCTAGGATGTTTAGATCATTAGAAATCATATACATATGTTACTATATCATGTAGTAAGGATTATAAGGAATTTGGGTTGTTAATATGAAGGTTTGAATGATTAAAAGTGATGAATCCCGTAGTAGAAGAAATGCAGAAAACTGGGCTGATATCTGGGCGATCGATCGATCGACCCCCTGCCGTTGATCGATCGACCTCCCCAGAATTCTTGAAGTTGTTTCTTATTAATTCTTGTTATTTTCCCAAACCTTTTATAAATATTTGGTGATTATTAATTGGATATAATGGGACTTAGGGAAGATCGGTAAGCCCTAGATAATAATCGAATTAATATGATTGGGATTTAATTGATTAGAATTATGATAATTAAATTGAAAGAAATTTCGGTTGCTAGATGCATGTGTTGGATTCTAATTTGTATGCATGAGGATTAAGGATAGTTCTAGTAGGAGAAATTTAATATATCACCGGGGCATCCTTAGGTTTACAAGAGGGTTTAATCCTAGGTGAAAGAAGATGTGTTTATAAGAGATTAGAAACAATTGGTGATAACCCTAATTAAAGGAGAGTTTAATTTGTGGTAATTCGGGAGATAAGATGATATGGACTAGTAGGATATTAGTGATTTCTTACTGAATAAATATATTGAGGAAAACCTATTTGAACTTTGAGTAACGAGTGAGACTCTCGAATAAGTAAATTAAATAAGTAAAGCCATAATATTTTAATACGTAGGATTTAAGAGATACAACGCTACGTATGGGAATTAACTTAGGGTAGTGTGATTACTTTGTTGACATTATATTATAGGTAGATGATAATGCCTATTTGATTGATTGATGATTTATGTGTATGACATACCTATCTTACCTGCTATCGACGTGAGGTTTGCACGTGAGGGAAATCATATCCTGATGAATCCATATGATTTTTTATTTGTCGCTCGAGAACATAGGTCTATGAACGACTTATCGGGGAGTTGATAAGTCCGCTGACTATGGGAACGTAGGTATGTGCATGTCCCGTGGGTATGAGAACTACGTTCGCCTTTAATAATTATTGGGATTACTCGTAAGCTAAAAATTGATTTTGTTGAATAATATGTGTAGTGTTATTCGTAAACTAAAAATGGATTTTGTTGAATTAAAATTTGGAAAGTTTTTAACACCATCTTAATTGGGTATTGGGTGATTAGTGAATGTTTTCGACAATGATGCTAAGAATGAGCCAACTGTATATTTTGTTTTAATTTGGTATGGGACTGACCACCGGGTATTTAATTAGGCGGGGTGTTACAGCTGGATGGATCCAATAACATATTATTTTCGAGAAAATGTCCAATTATCTGACAAGAAACAAGACCATCAGGTTAGTACAAAAGTTACTCGTTTATACCTATCACCTAAAGGCAAACTCAATAGGATGTATTTTACGGGTCCCTACCTTGAATGCATGCACCCAAATGACATCGACTAAGTCCTATATGAGATTTAAAATGGTATTTGTGGAAGCCACATAAGGGGAAGATCTTTAGATTTTAGAGTAGTCAAGGAAGGATATTGGTGGTCGTACATACAGAAAGATGCAGTTTCATATGTTAGAAGATGTGAGAAGTGTTGAAAGTTCTCGTCAATGCTCCACCAGTCAACCAGTGACATAAAATCGTTGGTTGGCACAAAGTTATTTTCTCAGTGCGATTTGGATAGCGTGGGTCGACACAGACTATTTCAGAAAGTAGATTGAAGCAATTCCATTGGTGAACGTCAGAGATATTGATATAATCAGATTCATCTGGAGGAACCTTGTGAGTCATTTAGCATGCTAAGAACAATTATCATAGACAATGTAATGGAATTCCAAAGTGTTCATTTTAAAATATGTGTGACAATCACGATATCAAGCACTACTTCAGCTCGGTGGCCTACCCTCAGAATAATGGGCAGGTCAAGGCTTCTAAAAAGACAGTGCCCGGTGGCATGAGAAAGATTTTGGAAAAGGAAAAAGGTGCTTGGGTGGATGAACTTCCCCATGTTCTTTGGGAATATTTTCCCATGCCCAAAAGATTGACTGAGGAAGCACCATTCTTTTTAACCCATGGAATGTAAGCCATTATCCCTCTTGAAGCTGGCTTACCAACCATGAAGAATACAATTTCCAACAAAAAACTGAACGAGGAAATTATAAAGACTGAGCTCGACTTAGCCAACGAATGAAGGGAACAAGACTTAATCAAGTTAGCTTCCTACAATCAACAGTTAGTTAACCAATATAACAAAGGCCTCAATGCAAGAAGGTTTCTGGTCAGAGATTACATCCTCAAAAAGTGTTCAACAGCATCAACACGCCTTCGGATGGCAAGTTAGGTCCCAATCGGGAAGGGCCATTCAATATCATTAGAGCGATCTACAAGGATTTTACCATTTGGAAACAATGGGGGTGGGATCATCCCGAGGGCTTGGAATGTGGCAAATCTTAAGAAGATTTATTTTTAGAAAGTTTATTTCTCATAAATTATATTTTTTATATTTATTTCAAGTTTTGAATCTCTGTTTCCCGAAATACTTTAAGTTCAATCAATACAAGTAAATTCATTATTATTCAATCATTGCTCCAAATGCAATAACAATTCTTTTTATTATTATTATTATTATTATTATTATTATTATTATTATTATTATTATTATTATTATTATTATTATTATTATAATTATAATTATAATTATTATTATTATTACTATTATTATTATTATTATTATTATTATTATTATTATTATTATTATTATTATTATTATTATTATTATTATATCAAGTCAAAGTTTGCTCATTGGCAAAAATGCCTGAATATGATCACACTTAATCAAAACCTTAAGGTTACATCTTTTTGTCATAAAAAACACAAAAGCATCTGAAATAGACCGAAAAAGCAAAACACCTAAGGGGGATCCCTAGGCACTAAGCGCTTATACTTTGGTTGACTAAAAATCTTAGACGGGTGGATGGCCCTACAACTAGTATTTGTTTTTTAGAGTTTTTACTCGGCCTAAGGTTGTGTAACGATACAATCAAAAAGTTACGACAAACCCAAAAAAACATGATTGGCATAAGTAATAGTAAAATACAAAACATGGAATTAAATAAGAATTTCATAAACTAATCATTTTAAAAAAATCTTATACACTAGCATAATTACAAAATATAGCCAATGCACAAAGTGTTCATACCCGAAGAGTTATCATTTTTGCAACTTCAACTCTTCGTCTATCATCGGGATTTAGCCTAAACTCTTCATTGTTGTCATGTGCCGACAAGTTATCCTTCGCTAACTGAAGAGGAATAATGTCAAGAGGGATCTAGATTTCATCACTTCCAAATGGAGGATGACTATAAGCAGGGAACTTCACTTGCTACCAAATATCATAACCTTCGGGCACCTTCATAACAGCTAGGGCACTCATCCAACCATGCTTATATACCACTTGTTTGGCTTCATCTAGCTTAAGGGGGTATCTACCCATCCGTGATCATAACCAACAGCCCAAATTGCACGAGGACCCCTCTTAAAGAGTTATTTCAACTTCATTATGTCGAGAACAAGGCCCAACTTAATCAAACCATCTCTCTTTGAGTCCTCCTCAGCTTTGACAAGACTCTCCCTTAGAGAAATATTCTTGTTCATCAGTAGCTCCATAGCATCACCAATATCCCTAACAGCTTACTGCAAACCAGTATAGTGACAAGATTATTCGTTGAAAGCACTTGTCCATTTTTGGATAGCTTTTCGAGTAGAGAGAAAAGCTTTATAAGCTTAAATATAGTCATCTTGACCAAGTAATAAATCTAAGTCATTAGTCTCTAGAAAAGGTGGGACCCCTACAGTCCTATTTCCAAGCTACAAGAATCAAAAGAAAATCATTCGGACATAAGAAAAAATAGACGATTCCAAACAATGGATATTTTTCATTAAATCAAAAGGAGTGGTGGAAAGGCATTACAAACACTCAAAACACAATAATATAAGGATTTTTTAGTAACAAAGCTAATCCTAACTAGCTTTGAGCCTTTTTTTTCTTCACCTGCACTTGGGGTTTTGGTTATTTTCCTTGATCTGCATCCTCCACCTCTTATTTGATCGCAACCTTGGCATGACCACTCCTTGAGGCCTTATTTCCTTCTTCCTCCCTCAGTGGAGAACCTGGGTCATGTTCCCTAAATAGAGTGTATAGTGATGGAACATTGGTCTTGACCAAGGTCGTGTCTTAACCTTTCTTATAATTTGACCTTCGAATGAAAGATAATTATTTCTTAGTTGGGGTGAAGGCCTCCATATACCCATGATCAAAGTCCTCATTTTTGGTAACTGCTAAGACACGACGATGATCATTAGTAGTATTCTCTAGTGCATCACGCTCCTTCCTCTACTTGTCAAGCTTTTTCCTCAATTTGTCAACCTCCAAGTTAGTGGACTTATTTTTTCCCTCATATTCTCTTTTGGTAGCAACCAAACACTCTTTAGACTTATTCAGTCCCCTCATAAGGTCTTTGTTAGCCTTGACCTGATTGGCACCCCTGTTAAGCAAGGAAACAAACTCTGCCATAAAATGAAAAATAAAACCACAAGTTAACTCATTGACCAAAATAGGGAAAGAGTTGATTCAACTAGTTTTAAATTTATGAAAGATAATGCCTACACGATGTGAGAAGAAATCTAATCTGAGGACATCCTATTGACCCGCTCTCGATCCAGTGCTAGCACGCCCCCAGCATACCACGGGCTTAAAATGAGTTATTGGCCACCGATATGATTTGGTGTCCCTTTTCCCATATTACGGGCATTCATCCTCTTTGTGGTAATAACAACATAAGAAGAGGGAATAATTTTATATGTCTTCACCTTCTCCTTCTCAAGAGAATCAACTAGAGTAACAAGCTCAAAAGGACCTCCGACCTCCCTAATTTTTGTGACCTTTGCCTTTGAGGAGGTGAGGAGGTCAGAGTCATCCATAAGAGTGAGGTTTATCTTTCTTAGAGACATGGGGTCCTCTTCAGTGATTGGGATGGTATTCACATTCATGGGATCAAAAGATAACAAGGTGGAGGCTTTGGAATATTCCTCACTTATTGAAGGAATTGGTGTTCCAGGGATGCAATCCACATGCCTGCTTTGAAGCTGGATATGGAGTTAGTATACTTGAGCAGGAAGGATGCAGACCTATGATGCTTTCCACTTAGAACTAAAGGCCTTATTGGATTCTAAACTTTGATGAGCTCTTCATAGTTGAAATGATAAAACTCCTTCTTCATTAATCTAGATTAACAAAATAAATGAGAAAGAAAATGTTAGGGCCTATTTCAGCCAATTATCAACCAATAATAGTATAATTTGAAGAAAAAATATGGTCACGCTATTTTCCTCCCCTTGTCAAGGCACAAAAACCCTCTATTATGGTTTATTACCCTTAAGAATGGGTGGATGTTGTCAATTTCAGGCAATAAATCCCTGACTCTAGTTGTTCTTGCTAGAATCAAGAAGATTGACAACTAAAAACTTATTGACTTTTTTTCCCTTCAAATAAAAGACGTTATCAGTCATGTTTAACCACAAATATCATCATCTGAGTTTTAGAATCCCTATTTGGGTTCCATAAAATTTGTTTATTTTATGAATGCCATTTACAATCCTTTATGTATTTGGGGAATACTGGGAATGAATGACATAAAAAAATTGGCATAATTATAAGAAGAGTTGATTAGGGGAAACGTTATACCCCCCCTTAGCCACTAATATGGTGTGAATCCAATAACCGCTTCCAATGCTATAGCAATCAGTCGAAATAAACCATTTTTTCTTAGGAATAGAGGGTAAAAGCGAAAGAAATTTAGATAATCTTCATGACAAAAATTAAAAACACAAAAGAGAAGAAACTTACAAGTGAAGTTTGTTGTAGGAACTTCTGTTGCTTTGAATAGTTGAGGTGATGTAGTAAAATATCAGTTGGAATCTTTTGATATTTTTGTTCAAATTTCGAGGCATCTCATCATTTAAAAATAGAACCCAAGGTCATTATTTGACAGAGGTGCTTTATTTTTTAGAGGAAATTTTACCTGCGTACCCTCAGCTAACATGAAAATTCATAATCACGCCCTTCAAGGTCCCAACAGATAAAATATATTAGAACCTTTATCTAATAAGTCTCTCTAAGAGTAAGAAGGCACCATCTCAAGCCGCGACCAACCACCTTGGCCGATCAACTCACTTTTGGACCTCTCCACCCCATTCATATTGTAGAGCATCAATGTTAATTATGTAGGAATAATCCAAACTAACAGAAAACTCGGGTCGGATAAACACCGGCCCAGAATTATTAGGTAAAGGATCGCAACTAGAGATAACCACTAATAAGATTTCCACCTAACTGGATCTCAAAGGAAGATGAGCACAATTAAGTGGCAACTTCATTAACAAGAAAGGGATCCCTTCACAGAACCATCTCTTCCTCCCTCATAAATGTAACCTTTACCCCAGAGAAATGGGGCATGTAATTCTTGTTATTAGAAAAAATAGAATAATAAGAAAAGTGAAACACCTCGTGGACGTAGGCCATTGTCGAACCATGTAAATACTTGTGCTGTGAGATTGGAAATTATTCTGTTTGGTATTGATTATGTAGGATAATTTATCGTGCGGTAATTGAACCTATAGTTTCAAACGTCATGAATAATGATAGGATTGCTACTTCGATATTCACAACCACGGATACAAGGGTTACGTTGAACACTCTGGATAAAGAAATTTTAAAGAGATTGATAAAAAGGCTTTTTGTGTAAGTCGTTGTTGAAAGCCAAGCAAGTTAGTCAAAGTCCTCAAATACCTACAAAATATAACAATCTAGTGTAGAGGTAAGTAAGGGTATCAATCCACTTCCTAGGCAGTAAGCTAGAGACAAATTCATTTGTAATTCACTTTTTATTTTCTTTCTGTGCTTTTTCACTTTTCTAATTTTTTTTAGCTTTTTCAATATTAAAACAATAGGGTGAGGTGAGGTTTTAAACTAAACTAAAATAAGATTAAAATAACTAACTAGAAGGTGACTAAAATGAAAAAAAAAGTCTAACACTAAAATAAGAGATAAAGTGAGGTAAATAATTGTGAGAACAATCAAGGAATGGGATTACACCACAAATTTTAGTTATTCTAATTAATTAATTTAATTATTTGAATTATCCCAAATTAATATCAAAATTATAAACCAACTCTCGTTGCAAGTGTAATTATAATATTAATCTTTTAGAATGTTAAGTTTAACACCCCACAGCTCTAGAAAAATAGATCTACACTCCTTTTAATTAATCACCCGCTAGGATCGATCAATTAAAATTTATGTAAATCTTAGAAAACAAATTTAGAGTTGAAATTCAAGTTATAATACCCCATTTAAGAAACCCATATCTCTAGTTCGAATCTAAAATGGGTATTATAATTAGAATTTTGATTTTCTCTCGAAAATCATTTACCCTCTCTTGAGGCGTAAATTTAAGGTTGAGGGATCAAAATTAATATTCAAAGGGACTTTTCAAGTAATTAAACTAATTAAAATAACATCAAATAAGGGTTTTACCCCACCCCTTGAAAGGGGATTTATTCTAACATGGTATCAAACATAACAAACCAATATTCAATAGGCATTTATATAATAAAAGAGTAGATAAAGAAAACAAATCTTCATAAGTCTCCTTAAAATTGGCAATTTGAACTCTATCCTTGAAATTGAAGCATACCACCCTCGAAGAGATTGATCAACATAGATATAAATGGAAATTTTACTCAACTTGAATCTCACATAATTATCACTCACAAATATCTAAAAATCAAAATAAAACTATTTACAAATATTTCTACCTAATTTATTCTAACCTAACTCTCTACTTTTCTCTAGAATTTTCGCTCTCTATTTGATGATGAGTCTCAAATGGTGTCTTGAGTCTTCTTTTATAGTAGATGCATGGAACACATGGGGATAAGGGATATTTTGGGTAGACAAAGGTGCAAGAGGGTGTGTAAGGTATTGGGTGAGTGTTAATTTGAGAATTTAATGGAGGGTAAATGTGAATTGGGTGTGAGGTCATGTGGGTAGCGAGATGAGGGAATAAAATCAGATTTGGAGATGAGAGGTTTGGGGTCATTTTGGGTATTGAGTTAGAAATGATTAGTTGGGGGGGGGGGGGGGGGGTTAAGGGTATATTGGGAAAAGGGGTTTAAATGAGGTTTAAGTGGGTTTAATTGGCATGTGGGTATTAGTTTGGTCTTTGGTCTTATTTGTTTGGTTTTATACGGATAAGGGAAATCGTGGGTAATAGATTTGAAGAAGTGGAAATGGGTGTTGGATGGAGGTGGCAAGTCCGGGTCGAGTAGTGGGTATGAATCGGTTGGGTTTTGATGGTTGCATGGGGGTCCGAGCAGGTGGCGGAGCAGGGTCAGAATGGTGCCAACAGGTGGTTATCGGCGTAGGGCTGTTGACGGGGTGGTTTCGATCCCGGCCGTGGGTGAGTTCCGGTTTGGGACACGCCGGCGATAGAGGAGGTCGCGACGGTGGATGGCTGGAGGTTGGATCTGCCGGTGATGGATCGGAGTGAGGGAGAGAGAGGCCAGAGGGTGCGTGAGTTCGTAGCAGCGGCAGAGAGGGTCGCCGACCGACATCAGCGTAGGTAGGGGCGCTGGTGGGTTAATGAGAGATGTTGGGTTGGAATGGTAAGGTTGTAGATGTGGGGATTTGTTGGTTTGGTTAATGGAGGTTTTAGGAGAGAGATTGGTGTTGGTTTGTTTGGTGGGGAAGATGATGATAGAAGGGATAAGGTGTGGTGGGGTGTATGATATTTGTGTGTGTAAACTTTAGACACCTAAAAATGACACTAGCTAACTAAAAATAAAATAATTAAAACTAAAAAACTAAAAATCTAAAAATAAATAAATTCCTACTCTAAAAAATAAAATAAAGACTCAATAAAAATAAAACTAAAAAGAAATAAAATAAAAAATAAAAATAAAATCTAATAAAACTTAAAATTAAAATCCTAAAAAGAAAATGCAAAATCTAATAAAACTAAAAATACATGAAATCCTAAAAATTATAATCCTAATAAACTAAAATTAAACTAAAAACTAATCAAATAAAAATAAAAATTAAAATTAAACTAAAAAAAATAAAAATAGAAAATAAAAACTAGAAATCCTTAATAAATCTAAAATAATCCAAAAAAATAAAAATGACTCAAACTAAAAATTTAAAAAATAATAAAAAGGGACAAACAAAACACACACGGGTTTTGGGGTAGGTTTAGGGTAGGGTTTGGGCTTGGGTACGGTCAGGGAATTGGGTATTTAGCTCCATTTTAACTGCAAATTGCTTGAAAATATAGCTTTTGACACCGCAACTGCAATTAAGCCTGCATAGTTAACATTTAAGCACATAAGACCCAAATTGTCGAGAATTAGCAACAAAAGTACGTTTATTTGGGGTATAAATTGTACAGTTTAGTCCTCGAGCAATAAAATAGAGAGAAAGAGAAAGATAAGAAACCAAAAGATTACCACTTTCGTGGGCACTTGTGATTGCACTTAGCATGTGCAACAAGACTTTAAACCTATAGATTACCCTACAGGACGAGTTGTGTCTCGTGAGGGTTTGCAGGGAATATACCCACAAAATTCTTATTTGCAAAAATTTATTGAAATGCAGTCAATCTCTTATTAGACATAGAATGATCGCATAATCCATAATGAGAAAAATGATTTCAGAAATACAAGCTAGAATGTGTAAAAAGTTTAGCTAAGTAAATACACAAGGCACATCCTTCCTAGAACTCAACGTGTGTGGTGTGAATCAGTCAAAACGAGTTGAGTATCATAAGAGTAATTCATAGATTGCCTTTTCGAAATCAACGCTTCAACTTCAAATCTCACGGATTATATCTCTCTCAAACGAACTCTCGAGATTATGGTGAGTGTATCGCTCTTGTGTGTGAGGAGGTGAGTAAATGTAAGCAAGTTCAAACGTCTCACACACACATAAGAAATAACGAACAATAAGAAAGAAAATTGATCTCATGAAAGAATGCTAATCACTATACTGAGAACGTCGAGCTATTCACCGCGTTGATTTTCATTTGCCCGAACACCTAGGGAAAATATGGATGATTATGGGTGAGGGGGAAATGAAATGAGGATGAATATGATATGAGGTCGGATGGATGGGATGATATGATAGATGTGTAATGCGATGTGAATTGGATGAAAAATGGATGTGATAGAAGAGTGTGTATACATTAGGCACAAATGTCTTTATTTCAAAATAACTAACTACAAACTCTCTTTTTCTTTTCTTTTCTCTCTTTTTTTTCGCTACTTTTTTTTACTATTTTTGCTATTTTTTTTTCTTTTTCTTTTTTTTTTCTTTTTTCAAACCAACAATGAAAACATTTATATTTGAAATCACTGTCTTTTTTTCTCAAAAATGATGATAGATGAGTGGAATGATAAATGGATGGTGTGGTGAATGTATATGAAATATGGGAAAGTAATGGGTGAAATGAATGGAAATATGATATGGGGAAAAGTGGTAGGTGTATGGATGAAAATCCTAGTATTCAAGACAAATTTCAAGACACGCGTGTCTTACAACTCGAAAAAAATGTCATTCTCAGTGATCAAGCCAAAAATTTAGTGAAAGATAATGAGATCATACAACAATTAAAGTGCGGACCCAAAAGAAGTTGAATCAACTTGTGACTCGGAGATTTCATAAAACTCTCAAAAAGGTTAAAGGCACGAATCTCACGGGCTAAAGTCTCTACTAGTGATCCTTAAGGTTCTCATTAGAATTGTAGTACTCCTCAACTCTAAATCGTATTGACGTGATAAGTGCGCAAATTTTGTTGAGTCTAGGAATTCATAGTGCAAAATTCCTTGTTATGTATTACATAAGCTATTAGCAAAAATATTCTCTATCTTGATTCCTAGACTTTGGAAGATGGATGATTGAAAATTCACATCAGTGATTGAGATGAAAGAAACTTCACGAAATTTTTAAAAATCAGGTTCAAAAATTATAATTTTTCAAAAGAGGCACGATCTTGATAAAATTCCCCACCCCCAAATAAAAAGGAACATCGTCCTCGATGTTAGATAAAATGATTTTTAAAATTGAGAGGATAAGGTAGGAAAGAGATTACCAGAATGAACCGCTAATGTAGTGGACAGATAAAGCCAAGATGAAACCTGAATAAATGATAAGAGAAAAAGATGTGTACAAGTCTACAAAGCATGGTATAGCATTGGGTGATGTGAAACACCACCCCCAAACAGGATGAGACTAGTACAAGAAACGCGGTCTGCCTCCCGGTAGCGCTGAGTTTAATGTATTCAGCTAGATCGATGCAATCTCACCCTAAAGATAAGACCGATGAAAGCGCGGGGCGATTGAAAAATGGGTGATGAAGATCACCCCCAAACAAGACTGAAGCGTCAGTCTTGTTAGATAGAGGATAAAACGGGTCAATGCACCTGTATGGAAAAGTGCATCACACGATGCAAAGCATCGGTGGACCATGGGCGGGTGGGTAGTAGGGTAAAAGTGAGAAAGGGGAGGGTGATGAATCATCGATCATGGGCGTTATTGAGCCGAAAGATGAGGGCGATTAGGGTTCTATAAGCATGGTTCTCTAATTGGTGAGGGAGGAAATATGGTGGGGAAAGTGGAATGGGTTGGGCCTCATAAAAATCACAGGACCGTTCTATAAATGGGCCTTATAATGGTCGCGGCGTGACACACCAAGAAGCTGTTGATGGGAAAAATCAACACCACAAGGAAGCGGTGTGCATGGAGGAACAAGCTCGGTGTCACGAAAGTGGAGAGTATCGCCATAACTCTCGTGGAAGGTGGAGGATGGTTTCAGGTGAGGATATAAAAATGTAGATAGAAACATGAACTATGTAAAATCACGATCCAAACGAGGTGGTGGGGTAGAAAGGATAATGAGTGAGTTGGGTGGGATAAATGGTGAATCGGGTGGGATAAACGGTGGAGGAAGATGATCCAACTCAAGAGTGGGAGACACACACTTATTGGGAGGAGTAAAAGAATACTCACAAGGGAGTGTGGTTTCCAAAGATGGAGTGATCAACTTCTTCGTAAGAGTAGAATCGGTAAATGGGGTGGGTGGGTAAGACAAGGCACCAATCTCAGAGATAGAGGAATCACTAGACATATGAGGCACAAAGGGAGCCATGCATGGTGGTACATCATCCACATCCCAATAGTTAGGAACTATCACGAATTCTATCTCGGGAAAATGGGGAACACTCGTAGCCGGAGCTAACCTAGGATAAATTAGTTCCTCGGGAACACAAGGGTGAAGCTCGATAGGTGTAGACTCGAGCATATGTTTGGATATGACGGGAGTGGGAACCTCAAGGTGGGGTTCATGTGGACATGGTGGGAATTGATCAGGATCACTAATAAAAGGTACGTCAACACAATTGTCAACTTGGGACCCGGACCATGGAATGGTCTCAACTTCGAGATTCTCGGGGTGGTAGGGTTGGTCACATTCAAATTTCGTGTCACAAGAGGACACATCATCGTCACATTCGGTGGCAACGATGGGTGGGGCCATGGGAATATCTGACTCTCGCGCACACTCTAATTCATTTAACCGTTGTTCAAGACTTTGGAGAGCTTGAGTTTGAATGGTTTGCTCTTGCTCAAGTATGAACTTTTGCAAGAGGATTTCGAGAGAAGATGTGGATGAAGGTGTTGGTAGAATGATGGGTGGTGGTGGTGGTGGTTGAGGGGGACACAACTCGTTATAATCAGGACTATATGGAGAATACTCATATGAAGTGTGTGGGGTGGGGACAAGTTCATCATACACGAAAGGATTGCTTTCGTGATGGACAAATGGTTGATACTCACGGGGTGCGTAGTGAGGGAACTTATCGTGAACAGGTTCACAAGGTTGACATGATGACTGTTGGAACATGTGAGGATCCACAACATCGGGTTGGGATTTGTATTGCGTGGAAGGGTGATCAGGCCTCCACGAATAGCTCGGGTACTCACACAACTCGGGATTGGGTATATCGTGAGAATAGGTCGAGGTGGATTCCGGAACAGTGTCATATGGATACACATGTTCCATGGTGGGTGCATAGGGATATGAAGAGTATGGGCACTCATGGGACAAGTGATCGGCATAGGAACAATGGGTGCACGACAAAGGAGGAGGCACGGCGACACTTGACACCGAGGGTGATGGAATAGGAGGTGAGTGGATAGATAGGTCAAGAGTACCAACGGTACTCGTGAGAGAGGTGAAACCACTAAGTATCTCATAAAGAGACAACTCGGGAGCACTCTCACACGTGTCGTGTGTCATTGGAAAATGACCAAAGTAGTCCCGGAAAGGACGCTCTTCGGCCATGTGGAGAGAAACATTTTTTTGGAATTAATTTTTTTTTTTTCAAAAGGAAAGAAAATATTTTTGGATTTTTGTGAAAAATAAAAAAGAAAAATATTTTTGAATTTTATAAAATGAAAGAAAATAGTTTTGGATTTTTTTTTTAAGAAAAGGGTGGGGAAAGATATGGACTCTTTGAATTTGAACGAACTTCACTAAAACTGACTACCGAAAAATGAATTGAACACACACAAGTCAAGGAAATTTCCTAACTAGCACATAGCCAATTTTTATCTTTGAATTTTAGGTGAGAGGGTAGTCAAATTTTAATTAAGTCCGCGAGCGATAAAAAATCACGAAAATATCTTTGTGATCGCCTTTGCAAAAATATTCTCCTAGTGGGCTACCTAGTTGATGGATTTTAAATTTAGTGATGGCTAGAGTAGCACACAATGGTAAGCGAGTGAGTCGGGTGATGAAATCCCATCTCGTGAGTGACCGGGTGTAGGTCTTAATTAATTAATTAATTAATTCATCACACCATTCGAAAATAAATTAGAGAATAAAATCACACAATCACACATAATCACACACAATAATTGACTCACTAACAGGAGAGGCGCGAGTGTTCAAGAAATGTACCTCCCACGGTTTTTAGGTTGTGGTGTGCCGAAAAATTTGAGTCGACCGGTGGGAGATCACGCCTATCTCAGTCATCCCCAGGAGTCCTACCTACCCAAGGTAGAGAGGCTTCTAAATCCTCACCTTTGGACGCCTATCTTTTTGTGTATATTTTTGTGGATGGCTTTGGGCAGAGGTCCAAAGCCATCCACCACCGCCCAAAGCCATCCACCGCTGCTACGAAATGTATCTTTTTGTGCTTTTTCACTTTTCTAATTTTTTTTAGCTTTTTCAATATTAAAACAATAGGGTGAGGTGAGGTTTTAAACTAAACTAAACTAAGATTAAAATAACTAACTAGAAGGTGACTAAAATGAAAACAAAGTCTAACACTAAAATAAGAGATAAAGTGAGGTAAATAATTGTGAGAAAAATCAAGGAATGGGATTACACCACAAATTTTAGTTATTCTAATTAATTAATTTAATTATTTGAATTCTCCTAAATTAATATCAAAATTACAAACCAACTATCATTGCAAGTGTAATTATAATAGTAATCTTTTAGAATGTTAAGTTTAACACCCCACAACTCTAGAAAAATAGATCTACACTCCTTTTAATTAATCACCCGCTAGGATCGATCAATTAAAATTTATGTAAATTTAGAAAATAAATTTAGAGTTGAAATTCAAGTTATAATACCCCACTTAAGAAACCCCTATCTCTAGTTCACATCTAAAATGGGTATTATAATTAGAACTTCGATTTTCTCTCGAAAATCATTTACCCTCTCTCGAGGCGTAAATTTAAGGGTGAGGGATCAAAATTAACATTCAAAGGGACTTTTCAAGTAATTAAACTACTTAAAATAAAATAACATCAAATAAGGGTTTTAGCCCACCCCTTGAAAGGGGATTTAGCCTAACATGGTATCAAACATAACAAACAAATATTCAATAGGCATTAATATAATAAAAGAGTAGAGAAAGAGAACACATCTTCACAAGACTCATTGAAATTGGCAATTTGAACTCTATCCTTGAAATTGAAGCATACCACCCTCCAAGTGAGTGATCAACAAAGTTATAAATGAAAAATTTACTCAACTTGAATCTCACACAATTATCACTCACATATATCTAAAAATGAAAATAAAACTATTTACAAATATTTCTACCTAATTTATTCTAACCTAACTCTCTACTTTTCTCTAGAATTTTCTCTATCTATTTGATGATGAGTCCCAAATGGTGTCTTGAGTCTTCTTTTATAGTAGATGATGCATGGCACACATGGGGCTAAGGGGTATTTTGGGTAGACAAAGGTGCAAGAGAGTGTGTAAGGTATTGGGTGAGGGTTAGTTTGAGAATTTAATGGAGGGTGCATGTGAATTGGGTGTGAGGTCATGTGGGTAGTGAGATGAGGTTATAAAATCAGATTTGGGGATGAGAGGTTTGGGGTCATTTTGGGTATTGAGTTAGAAAAGATTAGTTGGGTTTTTTTAAGGGTATATTGGGAAAAGGGGGTTTAAAAGAGCTTTAAGTCGGTTTAATTGGCATGTGGGTATTAGTTTGGTCTTTGGTCTTATTTGTTTGGTTTTCTACAGATAAGGGAAATCATGGGTAATAGATTTGAAGAAGTGGAAACAGGTGTTGGATGGAGGTGGCAAGTCCGGGTCGGGTAGTGGGTATGGATGGTTGCATGGGGGTCCGAGTAGGTGGTGGAGCAGGGTCAGAATGGCGCCGACAGGTGCTTATCAATGTAGGGCTATCGACGGGGTGGTTTGGATCCCGACCGTGGGTGAGTTCCGGTTTGGGACACGCCGGCGATAGAGGAGGTCGCGGCGGTGGCTGGCTATAGGTTGTCTCTGCCGGCGACGGATCGGAGTGAGGGAGAGAGGCCAGAGGGTGCGTGAGTTCGTAGCAGCGGCAGAGAGGGTCGCCGACCGACACCGGCGCAGGTAGGGGCGCTGGTGGGTTAATGAGAGATGTTGGGTTGGAATGGTAAGGTTGTAGAAGTGGGGGTTTGTTGGTTTGGTTAATGGAGGTTTAAGGAGAGAGATTGGTGTTGGTTTGTTTGGTGGGGAAGATGATGATAGAAGGGATAAGGTGTGGTTGGGTGTATTATATTTGTGTGTGTAAACTTTAGACATCTAAAAATGACACTAACTAACTAAAAACAAAACAATTAAAACTAAAAAACTAAAAATCTAAAAATAAATAAATTCCTACTCTAAAAAATAAAATAAAGACTCAATAAAACTAAAACTAAAAAGAAATAAAATAAAAATAAAAATAAAAATAAAATCTAATAAAACTTAAAATTAAAATCCTAAAAAGAAAATGCAAAATCTAATAAAACTAAAAATACATGAAATCCTAAAAATTCTAATCCTAATAAAATAAAATAAAACTAAAAACTAATCAAATAAAAATAAAAATTAAATAATACTAATAAAAATAAAAATAGAAAATAAAAACTAGAAATCCGAAATAAATCCAAAAAAATAAAAATGACTCAAACTAAAAGTCTAAAAAATAATAAAAAGGGACAAACAAAGCACACACGGGTTTTGGGGGTAGGTTTAGGATCTGGTTTGGACTCGGGCACGGTCAGGGAATTGGGTATTTAGCTCCATTTTAACTGCAAATTGCCTGAAAATATAGCTTTTGACACCCCAACTGCAATTAAGCCTGCATAATTAAAATTTAAGCACATAAAACCCAAATTGTCGAGAATTAGCAACAAAAGTACATCTATTTGGGGTATAAATTGTACATTTTTGGGTGCTTATCAGAGATATTTTCTTCTTGGGGAGAGTTAATATATGTGTGTGTAAATCATATTTGAATTCTCTATAAATAATCATGTTATATAGACAATTAAAATATCCAATCCAACTAAGTGTAATGTCGTGTATTTTTGGGTATTTATTCATGAAAATGGAAAATAAATTAATAAATGAGAATAATTATTACTTGTGTGAAATAATAATAATAATAATAATAATAATAATAATAATAATTATTATTATTATTATTATTATTATTATTATTATTATTATTATAATTATTATAACAATAAATGCATAATTTTGATAACAGCTAAAAATTTTAATTTATGTGATTTCTATAACGTAGGTTAGAAATAAATCAATTAGTGATATTAGTTATATGATAATTAATTATGTGGGATCATAACCCCAAGGGGTCGGCTGTGTGGTAGTTAACAGAGACTAAATGGATCACACCCCGCAGTTTTGAGTTTGATTCCTCTTACTAGAAAAAACATGGGGCCACAAACTGGAGGGAGTAATTCATGTTTCGTAAGTCTTGTTCGGGGTGGAGGGATTAGTCTGAGGTATGTACAAGCTGGCCCGGAACACCCTTCTTATAAAAAAAACACGTGTGCTTACTCATAAAATAATTAAGTTGTGTATTTTATTTTACGTTATGAGGTATTACCGTGTGTTATGAGGTATTATCATTTGGGTTAGACTCTAGAGTAGTATGGAGGCCGTAGATGTATTTTTAATTCTTTGGACTGGGCTCGGGGGTGGGAATGACTTTGGACTAAGTTTTGGACTAGTTTTGATAATGTTGTGGGATCATATGGAGGCCCAAATACTACGCCATTTACCAGAAATTTTGATGGTCGCTGACTGTGATAAATACAAATGGTCATGGTCACGGACCATGACAGTTTCTTGTGTGACCATTTTGGGGGTCATAGTCATGAACCGTGACCATTTCTATGAGTTTCAGTGAGGGTCATAACATAAAATATAGGTAATAGTCATAACCACCAATCGTGACTACTTAGTCAAGGACAGTGACCGTGACCAGACCCATGAGTAGAGTTTAAATGGTCACAGTTATGAATTATGACCCGTGCTGTGAAAATACATCAATTGGTCATGGTTCTTGACCATAACCTAAGTTGTGAAAATTGGTCACAGTTCTTGACCGTGACTAATACCCATGATAATGAAGAGAGTGGTCATGATTTATGACTGTGACCCATTAATTTTTATCTCTTTTGCTAGTCTCACAAGAATTCAATGCAGAAATTAAAATTTCTCTATTTTACGTCAATATTTACCTCGATTTTTCGCGGACCAATTGTAACCTCTTGATTTTTCGTTGAAAGTAATTATGACCATGACTCATTTTTTATAAGATATATGAAAGGAGGGGTGTGAGAATGAGAAGATGAAAAATTTATAAAAGGTTTTTTACGTGTGGGACAACGTATAAATATTAGTTCAATTTTAATTCAATTAATTCTAGAATTACTATGTGTCCACCAATGACAAATCCCTTCCACTAAGTTGTGATCACCAAAATATCAACCACTTAAGGAAGTGGTGACCACGGCATCAATAGTTAACCGAAAAAATATATGCACTAGTAAGAACTGAAACAATACACAAACTCTCAATTAAATGAAGGATCTTCCTTCAAGTGGAGATATTCTTCATCTGCATAATATCAAAATAAATTAATATTTTTTAATTAATCAATTAAACATAAAAAGTCCAATTTTAGTTGAATTAATCCTTGAATTGTTATGTGTCCACCAATGACAAAGCCCTTTCACCAATTTGTATTTATCCAAGGGGTGAACATGGCTAGAACAGTCAACTAAGAAATTATATATGTACATAATACTATTTTATATAAAATAAAGGATAAGTAAAATTACAAGAATAAAGAAAGTTGCTAGAATGAAGTAAGCTTCAATGATTATTCTCCAATTACTTACTTACACATAGAAAAAGAAGAAATAATGTTAATAAAAGTACAATTGCAATAAGAAAAAAATGTTAAAAAATCCTACTTTAGCATGTCCAAGGGAAAAGATTAATTAATCTTTAATAATTAACTAGCTCATTCCTACTCACACGATGTAAAATTAAGGCAAAGTAACTTTATTCAATTTACAATTAATTTTAAGTAACATATTATTCAACAACCAATTTAATAAATATTATAAGAACATTTAACATATGAATTAAACAATAACATACATTATGTCTCCGAATCATAAGGATTTCTATTAATTAAACAATAACATGAATTCATAGTTATTTTATCACCATATCCCATTAACCAATAAGAATTAAGTATTAATACATATCCAACTATATGAAATTATTACAAATCCAATTATATGAAATACCAATTCTCATATTACATAAATTCATCATAAGTATCATTAATTTACCTTAATCTAACTATTAAATGTATTAATTAACGGCTAATATATAAATGTGTGTATATATATATGACTCAGTTTTTCAAAATCAAAATCAATGTAAATCCCAAATTAAAGTTTTTGTATAAATTATGTATATTTTTGTATACACATATGCAAACACAAACATATTACTAGTTTATTCTTTGAACTTAAAAAATGATCATTTTACTATCTTTTCTCATTTTTATTTTTCTTAAGCCATTTTGAATAACATAAAATTCTTTTACCACGGTTAAATTATTTAAATTGAATGTGAACACTAATTAATAAATGACCCATCTCAATTGTTTAAACCCCTAAACCTAATGTGTTTAAACATACAAAAATAAATATATACACACATACATACATTGGAATGGATATACATACAAATACGTATACACACACATACATATCCTTGTATACATACATATATACAGTGGTACATATATGTATACATACATAAACATATATATAGATACACAAACATACATATACATATATACAACACGCACACACACACACAGGGAGAGAGAGAGAGAGAGAGAGAGTTAATGAGGTAATAGCAAATGGTGGTGGAGGGGATATCTTGGTAGCCTTAGTCGAGAATATTTTGCACAAAGAGAGGGGGAAAATGGATAAAACCTTTATAGGTTAATTTATACCTAAAAATGTTCGTGACCATTTTAGATTAAATTAACTTTTCATGGTCATTGTAAGGACAAATTCCATCATGTGTTAGGATTGTAATATTTATGATGGTTATATAAAATTTTGTAATACTTTTTTATTCCGTTTGGAAAAAAATCATTTGAGTCATAGGTTAGGTTGTGTTAAGTTTGTATCTCCAAGTCTATGCACTTGAAGACATAAAGCGGCCCGAGTTAAAGCGATATCAACTTTATGCCAAGTTTAGTCTTCATCCTTGGGATCTCAAAAAAGGTATATGTGGTGTAGTAAGTTGATCCTTAGATTTTATTGTTTTGGGTGTTAAAAATTTTTAAGCTCATTTTTGAAAAACGATTTTTGAAGACAATATTTTTTCTTTGAAAAGTTGTTCGAATTAGAGTTTCATTGTTTTATTCGAACGAGTTTTCATCTCCTTCCAATGAGTTTGGGGATTTCATTCTAATGATATTTCATTGAGCATCGAGTGAAACTTTCTGCCTTGGTAGAAACTTTTCATTAAAGGGTCATTTGATCCCCGTTCAAATGAGACAACTAATGTCATTCAAATGAGATGACAATTTTGTTCGAACAACATGCCTCAATTTTGTGCCACCTCCACATTTTTTAACAAATATAGGTCAAGTCAATTTTCATTATAGGTTATAAAAATAGTTTTCTACATCAAAGTTATAACGTCATAAAACCTTGTTTACATTAATAGTTTGAGATCTAAGAAACAATTTTATATTCTAGTTTGAGATCTCAAGTTTTTAGAACTAAGTTTCTTTACTCTACATCATTCAAGTATTGTTTGGAATGGGGATTTCATGTGTCTACGATGATGAATTGCTAGACATATATGGATGTACTTTGAGATGCATGAGGAATGCATTATGAAGGTTGTGGGTGGATTCTTCTGGTGTATACGTGAAGAAGGTTTAAGGACCCATTAGGAGTGCATTAGGCTTTAAGGCGTCAAGTCGTGAGTAAGTTATTTTTCGTCCGTGTATGAAATCCTATATCATAGTGGACTTTATGTAGGCTAGGTTATTTGAGGTTTTTCTCATTGTGGGTTTTTATCATACATCGCGGTGTTGTGTGTGATTAATTATTTTACTCTTTATAATTTACCAAGATGTATGATTAGGGAAATATAAACTTGGACTAATAATTTACAAAACTTTGGTTTAATTGGTGCTTGACTTAAAATGGGTTAATTTCTCACCCGGTTAATTTAATTAGGATCAAAATCTATAATTTGGTACTAGATTTGTAACTTCTCCCAGCAGTTAAAAATATTAGATTTGTAACAGCTATCGGAAAGTATAGATATTATATTCATAACTGCTAACAGTAATTACAACCAACAGTTACAAATTTGGGTCACCAGTCATAACCCTCATAGGGGTTATAAAAATTTGTGACTGCTGTTAAGAGTTATAATATTTCCTTTGTCACTCCCTAAATTATAACGGTAAATAGCAGTTATAAAGGTCATTTGTGAATGCTAACATCACTCAAAAATCACCCATTTTGGTGTAGTGGAACTTATTATGTTTATCAAATTGGTATCAGAGTGGGCGGACAAAGTTATCGTGTTGATAATGTTTTATGAATTTAGGATTTTTTCAAAATAAATTTTAATCGTGAGGGTAGTTACATAACCTGGTGTAACATCCTGTCTAATTAAATACCGGGTGGCCAGTCCCATACCAAATTAAAACAGAATATACAGTTGGCTCATTCTTAGCATCACTTTCGAAAACATTTACAACTCACCCAATACCCAATTAAGCTGATGTTAAAAACTTTCCAAATTTTTAATTCAACAAAATCCATTTTTAGTTTAAGAATAAAACAACACATTTTATTCTACAACACTGATAACCAAATAGATAACACAAAAGAATTTAAATGCAATTGGAATAAACATTCCCAAATAATATTAATCCATCACAGTAATCCCAACAATATTAAATGTATTAAAAAGACACGAATACAATAGTATTTGACCCCGATAGAAAAGAGATAATAGAATCCTTTGGGCGACATGCCCTAACTAAGAGAACATTGTGAATCAAATGAAGATAAGAGTCTAAGCAATACTCCATAGCTCATCAAAATCAACTAAGGTTGGCATCCCTACTGCTGGACACCTGATATAGAAGATACAATAGAAAAGAAAATATGCAAGGAAACGGGTCAGAGCTCGATGTGAAAATGATTTTGAAAACAACAAGTATTTAACAAGTGCAATAAAGCATTTATTATGTACATGTTAGTATCCATAATCTCACTTGCTATTCTCACCTCTCAACTAGAGTGCACACTTAACGTTTCCTATTAACCTCCTAGTTAATGGTTCCTCTTTTCTAGTTTCCAAAACATGATTCCATTCCCATATCATAACCCCGTATGTCCCATTCCATACGTCATATAATTATTCCTATACTTTTCTCATTAAAATGAATTGTTTCTCATTAATATGAATTAAGCTCTTCAATAAATATTCATTAACTTATTTAAATTTTTTCTCAATTTACCGTTATCTACAATTATCATGCAAAAAATAATTTAACCACTATATCCACATTAATACAACTCATTATATATATATATATATATATATATATATATATATATATATATATATATATATATATATATATATGTATATATAAAATACGGCACCCCGAGTCAAAGCTGCGGTTCAATGCATTACTCTGCTATCATGTCCCAATATCGCTGGTCGCCGAATAGGGGACTAAAGGTTCGGTAAGGATTCCACGAACCACAAATAACAACACAAAAATTGGAGGCGAACATAGTTCTCGTATCCATGGGTCACGCATATACCTACGTACCCACAGTCAGTGGACTTATCAACTCCCCGATAAGTCTTTCATAGACCTATGTTCTCGAGCGACAAATCAAAGATCCCATGGATTCATCAGGATATGACTGCTCTCACGCACAAAACTCCCATCGATAGCAAGTAAGCTGTGACACCCCGGTATTTAATTAGGCGGCCTGTGACACCCCGCCTAATTAAATACCGGGCGATCACTCCTTTATTAAATTAAATCAAGGTAAACAGTTGGTTCATTCTCAGCATCACTGTCGATAAAAATAATTTTTTTTCCAATTTAACGCCCCAAAATAATTAAGCTAAGTGTCAAAAACATTTTCATACAAACTTCCAAAATTTTAATTACAGAAAAGATTTACTTACACAAAACAACATTTCTACAATATAGAATCACACCACGAAGAACTAAAATAAAACCATACATTTGTTAATCGAATGTCAACATAATAAAACCAAACATCATAAACTATCCTGAATAAATCCCATAAAACAATACTGGAATAACTGAAAATATTAAAATCCCAACAATAAATGAAATGATGAAAAGGGCGACACGTGCCCAATAAATGAGAGTAGTAGGAGTGGAGTCAATAACAGAAGCCGTCTACCCAAGTGACCTGCAACTCCCACCTAAGCTGCAGCTCGTTCTTCACAAAGGATCCTAAGCAAGACGCCCCTGTGGCTGGGCACCTGAAAATATACATATATATACAAAAGAGAGAGAGAGAAAAAGAAACGGGTCAGGGCCCGAAAGTGTGTTTGATTTTAAAATACGTTAAGCAAGTATTTAAATTGATACAGGCCAATGCAAATCATATTAGTTCGACACTCTCTTGAGAAATTCTCACCTCTCTTCTAATGTGCACGCCTATCGTACAAACCTTCCCAAATAATTTAGTTTATCTTAACTTACTCATAAGTTTTCAAAACCGCACGATGACAATGTTTTAAAAAGATTACTTTCAATCTACAGCACTCCTCTCGTTTTAGCTTCATTAAATTATAAAGTTTCCCAGTGTCTTCTCATACTTTCACAAGACAAGTATTTAATAATTGAGTCAACAACCATGTTCTACTTATCAAATCACAGTAGGCAGTTTAAAGTTTATAACCTCATATATATATTAACTACTCGTATAATATATATATAATGGCACCCCAACTAAACTATGGTGCAGGCATACTCTGCTATCCAATCCCCGTATCGCTCACACAAAGGGATATACAAGTTCGGAATCACTCTCGAACTGTATTAACATATACAAAACAACGTTGAGGCGAAGCATAGATTCCAAGTCCAAGAGGTCAGTACATACCCACACGTCTCTTAGGACCGTCCGACTATCAATCTGATAGCCCGTACCTAGGATCTCTATCTTTTAGGGTACGAATCAATATCCCCCATAAAGCAACACAGGATAAGATCGTCCCAGCGCGGTAACCTCAGGAATATCAAGTAGCGCGGGTACGTTTTTCACATGTATATAATATATGTACACACAATCATATAAATATACCAATTTGATCATGTTAATATAGGTCACTCTCCTTACCCATAATTACAACATTTATCCTTAATTTTACATTTTTAAGATTTCGTATAAGGTTTCGTCTCTAACCTTAACTCGGAGGGTTTTCTCACTAATTACGTGACACTCGTGAATTTTATCCATCCAAGTAACAAATTCAGTAGGTAGACGTCTATTCACTATCGTAGGTATTCGTTGTAATCTCTCACTTGAAATACGCAGTTCGTCGTTCCTTAATTAATTATCCCTTAGACCCAATTATCATTTCATAATAAAGTTCTCAACACTTAATCATATGTCCTACTGGTCTCTTCTATATCCCAAAACATTTTATTTATAACGCCCAAGAAATATTCCACGGTAAATTAATTCAACTAATTAAACAAGGGGCAAAAGAGTTTGCCAGGAGGGGTCGATCGATCGACGTCTGGGGCTCGATCGATCGAACCTTTGATCGATCGACGCTCTAGGTTCGATCGATCGATCAAACAGGTATTTCGATTTCTGCAGAAGTGCAGTTACGGGTTTGACTAATATTCTTCATTCAAATCCATAATTTCCAACACTAATCATCCCAAAACTTATACTACAATCATGGTAATATATTTTCAGATGTTTCTAACGTTAAGCATGCATATAACCATCATTAAACATGATTAAACAACCTAAAATCTCATCTAATTATCAAGAACCCTAAGTTTTCTTAACTTTTGTTCTAATCAGTTTTCTCCAGAATTTCCTTCTAACATAACATCACAAATTCGTGGGTTGATCATCTACTTCACATATTATTTTTAGAATATGGTTATAACGATTTCTACATGCAAATCCCTATCAAAAATTGGGGTTTTCTTCCTTTAATTATACTCCTAATCATTCCTACACTAATATGATTATTGCACCAACGAAAATACGCAAGTTAAACACTTGCCTGGGATTTCAGAGGTCTGGTTTCCTGCTGATATTGGTGTGGTTGCGTTCTCCTCCTCGCGATCTACGCGTTGGTGGTGACGGCGGTGCAATCGGTGGTGTTTTGGGCCTTGAATCACCTTGAGAGCTCTCTCCTCTCTTCTCCAATGGCCGTTCTAGGGTTCTGAATGTTCTAACCCTAAAAGGCTGACTTAAATGGCTGCTAAGGATGGCTGAAATTCGTGGGTTTAATTACCCTATATTGTAAAATGACCAAAATGCCCTCCCGGGTCACTAATTAAGCCTAAAAACACCCCGAGGCCCGAACTAAACCCCCAGGTACACTTTTCTAACTATCTCGACCCTTCCGGACGCGTTGGCGCACTCAAAACGACCATACGGACAACTTATAAAATATTCCCTTTTTAATTAACATAATTAGTCCTGACGTGACACGGGCACGTCCCGACATGTCCAATTATCAAGAACTCTCCAATTATTCTTAAACAGATTTCTAATGCATTTCTCCAAAATTTCTTTTGTATAATCACCAGATTTCGTGGATTATTACCTCTACATAGCAAGGGTTTCCAGAATTTACATAAACATCAATACTACATGGATTCTCCTATAAAAAAAAATGGTGTTTTCTTCCATAGTTTTCGTCACAATTCAATCCTAAGCTAACATGAATATTGCATCAACGAAAATAGCAAGTTTAAACACTTGCCTGGGATTTTGGTATGCAGGTTCATGGCTTATTTTCGTATGGCTGCGTTCCTCGTCTCGTGATCTACGCGGTGGTGGTGGTGGCGGTGCAAACCGGTGGCCTTTTGGCCTTGGATTGCCTTGGAGTTCTCTCCTCTCTTCTCCAATGGCCGTCATTTGATTTGTGAATGTTCTAACCCTAAGAGGCTGACCTAATGGCTGATATAGGTTGGCTGAAATTCGTGGGTTTAATTATCCTATTTTGTAAAATGACCAAAATGTCCTCCCGGGTCACTAATTAAGCCTAAAAACATCCCAAGATCCAAACTAAACCCCCGGGTACACTTTTCTGACTATCTCGACCCTTCCGGACGCGTTGGCGCACTCAAAACGACCATACGAACAACTTATAAAATATTCACTTTTATTTAACAAAATAAGTCCCGACGTGACACGGGCACGTCCTTACTTAAATTTCCGAAATAGTCATTTAATTCACTTATGACATTCAATATAACTAATACAATATATTACTATGCTCATCCAGTAATATGCAACAAATAACAAATTTCCAATAATTACTAACTCTCGTCACGCTAGTAAATATTTAAAGCAACATTCCGGATTAAAATTAATTTAATTTATCTCAATTAAATTTAATAAATCCCATAATTTAAAAGCTATAAAAATACGGGGTATTACATACTTCCCCCCTAATAACTGAATTTCGTCCCGAAATTCGGAAAATAAGGCCTAACAGGTAGCACAATTCTGGATATCCTTTTCCGTACACAAACTAACTACACATTACGGCGCTCAATCACTATAGCCCTTTCCTCACAGTAACATTGTTTGGCATTCTCTTTGGAGACACTTCACATTGTGATCCCAACCGACAACATTCGCATAGGTCACGCCTGTACGTTATACATTTCATTATCTCACTATCATTAGGAGGCCGCACCTCACTACATGACAAAATACTCGGATTTAATCATATACAAAACTCCCATAATTTAATAATCTTTGGGCATCTTCAATAAAATGATTTGGGAGACATTGAGGACCAGCAGGGTATATGGATAAATGTTAGAACCTTTAATCTTCAACGAGAATGGTATTTACGGGATATTGACTTTAGGTTGGTAGATTTATGAATTTTTAAAGGGGGAGGTGCGTAAGAGAGTTACGTTGGAATCTAATAAAGGCACTTACTGAATTTCAGAATTTGGAAGATATAATCCATGAGTGTTAGGTAATAAGTGAGTAAACCCTTCGAGTTGAGGTTAGGAATGAAACCTTATGCGTTATTCTATAAATATAAAATTTAGGATAAATGGTATATGTACGGGTGATGAGAAGAACCTATTTTAATATGATAAAGTGGTATATTTATATGATTGTGTGTACATATATTATATATATGTGAAAAATGTACCCGCGCTACTTGCTATCCCTGAGGTTACCACGCTGGGACGGTCTTATCCTGTGTTGCCTTATGGAGGATATTGATTCGTACCCTAGAAGATAGAGATCCTAGGTACGGGCTATCAAATTGATTGTCGGACGGTCCTAAGAGACGTGAGGGTATGTACTGACCTCTTGGACTTGGAAATCTATGCTTCGCCTCAATGTTGTTTTGTTTATGTTAATACAGTTCGAGAGTGATTCCGAACTTGTATTCCCCTTTGTGTGAGCGATACGGGGATTGGATAGCAGAGTATTCCCGCACCATAGTTTTAGTTTGGGTGCTGTCGTCTTTGCATTGAGAATTTGGAGGCACTATTTATTGGGCGAGAAATTCCGTTTGTTCACAGACCATAAGTCACTGCAGTACCTGTTCACTCAGCGAGAGCTGAATATGCGTCAACGCAGATGGTTAGAGTTTGTGAAATATTACCAGTTCGATATACAGTATCATCCGGGGAAAGCCAACGTAGTTGATGATGCATTGAGCCGTAGACCGGTTGACGATGTAGCGGACATCTGGAAAGCAAAGTGGAAGGAGTTGGGTCACCAGGACGCAGTAGCACGTTCTTTCATATTCGTGATGTCAGTCACACCCGAGATTGTTACGAGGGTGATACAGGCACAGACCACAGACCCGTTTTGTCAGGAGCAGATTGTACGACTTCTAGCCGAGGGTGCTGAGTCCTATTCTGTTAGTTCGGATGGAGGGTTGCGGTTTAATGGGAGATTAGTGGTTCCAGAAGGAGCGGAGCTACGTCATGAAGTGATGACTCATTCTCATGGGTCCCGATTTGCAGTACATCCGGGAGGCGATAAGATGTACCAGGACATGAGACGACAGTACTGGTGGAGTGGGATGAAGAAGGACATCGCTGAATTTGTGTCCAAGTGTTCTACTTGCCAGCTAGTGAAGGTGGACCACCAGAAATCGTCAGGATTACTTCAGCCATTGGAAGTACCCGCGTGGAAGTGGGAAAGTATTTCCATGGATTTCATTACCGGGTTACCTACATCACAGCGGGGCCACGATTCTATCTGGGTGATTGTAGACCGTTTGACCAAGGTGGCTCATTTTCTGCCAGTGAGGACAGATTATACCACGGGTCAGTATGCCCAGTTGTTCATCGCTGAGATTGTCAGATTGCATGGGGTGCCCCTGAATATTGTGTCAGATAGAGACAAGATTTTTGTGTCACGTTTCTGGGAAAGCTTTCAGGAGGCTATGGGTACAGAGTTGAGACTGAGTTCAGCTTACCACCCACAGACAGATGGACAGACAGAGCGTACTAATCAGATGTTGGAAGATATGCTACGCATGTGTGTTCTCGATTTCGGAGGAGGTTGGGAGCCACACCTTCCACTGGTAGAGTTTGCTTATAATAACTCCTATCAGTTTACGATCGGCATGGCTCCATTTGAGGCTTTGTACGGCAGGCCTTGTCGTTCTCCAACTTGTTGGCTCGAGGTGGGGGACAACAAGTTATTAGGGCCAGAAGTGACTCAGGAGACCTCCGCGAGGATTGAGATAATCAGGAGTCGTATTCGGGTAGCCCAAGACAGGCAGAAGAGCTACGCCGATGCGAAACAGTTCTTCCGGGAGTTTAATGTGGGAGATCAAGTGTTGTTGCGTGTATCTCCTATGAAAGGAGTGATGAGGTTCGGGAAGAAGGGTAAGTTGGCTCCGAGGTACGTAGGACCATTTCCCATCATCGAGAGAATTGGGCCAGTAGCATACAGGTTGGGATTACCAGAACATTTACATCGCATCCACGATGTATTCCACATCTCGTCGCTGAGACGATATCTTCGGGATGATATGGCCCATACTCACATCGCGATAGACGAGATCGATTTACAGCCTGATAGCTCTTACGAGGAGAGACCGGTGGCTATCCTAGACTATAGTGAGAGGAGATTGAGGTCGAAGGTAGTTCCACTTGTGCGAGTCCAGTGGGAGCATCATAATGTGGAGGAATCCACTTGGGAGCGTGAGGCAGATATGCGCGAGAGATATCCAGAGTTGTTTTTACCAGGTATGCCTTATTTTTTGAATTTCGGGACGAAATTCCATTATTAGGGGGGAAGTATGTAATACCCCGTACTTTTATGCTATATTTAATTTGGGGATTTATTAAATTTAATGTGATGATTTATTGAATAAAAATCCGGAAATTAATTATGTTATAATTATTAACGTGACTAGAGTTAGTAATTATAAGAAACTTGTTGAATATTACTAATGAGCATAGTAATATATTATATTGGTTATATTGAATGTCATAGGTGTATTAAATGACTATTTCGGAAATTTAAGTCGGGACGTGCCCGTGTCACGTCGGGACTAATTATGTTAATTAAAAAGTGAGTATTTTATAAGTTGTTCGTATGGTCGTTTTGAGTGTGCCAAAGCGTCCGGAAGGGTCGAGATAGTCAGAAAAGTGTACCCGGGGGCTTAGTTCGGGCCTCGGGGTGTTTTTAGGCCTAATTAGTGACCCGGAAGGGCATTTTGGTCATTTTACAAAATAGGGTAATTAAACCCACGAATTTCAGCCATCCTTAGCAGCCATTTAAGTCAGCCTTTTAGGGTTAGAACATTCAGAACCCTAGAACGGCCATTGGAGAAGAGAGGAGAGAGCTCTCAAGGTGATTCAAGGCCCAAAACACCACCGATTGCACCGCCGTCACCACCAACGCGTAGATCGCGAGGAGGAGAACGCAACCACACCAATATCAGCAGGAAACCAGACCTCTGAAATCCCAGGCAAGTGTTTAACTTGCGTATTTTCGTTGGTGCAATAATCATATTAGTGTAGGAATGATTAGGAGTATAATTAAAGGAAGAAAACCCCAATTTTTGATAGGGATTTGCATGTAGAAATCGTTATAACCATATTCTAAAAATAATATGTGAAGTAGATGATCAACCCATGAATTTGTGATGTTATGTTAGAAGGAAATTCTGGAGAAAACTGATTAGAACAAAAGTTAAGAAAACTTAGGGTTCTTGATAATTAGATGAGATTTTAGGTTGTTTAATCATGTTTAATGATGGTTATATGCATGCTTAACGTTAGAAACATCTGAAAATATATTACCATGATTGTAGTATAAGTTTTGGGACGATTAGTGTTGGAAATTATGGATTTGAATGAAGAATATTAGTCAAACCCGTAACTGCACTTCTGCAGAAATCGAAATACCTGTTTGATCGATCGATCGAACCTAGAGCGTCGATCGATCAAAGGTTCGATCGATCGAGCCCCAGACGTCGATCGATCGACCCCTCCTGGCAAACTCTTTTGCCCCTTGTTTAATTAGTTGAATTAATTTACCGTGGAATATTTCTTGGGCGTTATAAATAAAATGTTTTGGGATATAGAAGAGACCAGTAGGACATATGATTAAGTGTTGAGAACTTTATTATGAAATGATAATTGGGTCTAAGGGATAATTAATTAAGGAACGACGAACTGCGTATTTCAAGTGAGAGATTACAACGAATACCTACGATAGTGAATAGACGTCTACCTACTGAATTTGTTACTTGGATGGATAAAATTCACGAGTGTCACGTAATTAGTGAGAAAACCCTCCGAGTTAAGGTTAGAGACGAAACCTTATACGAAATCTTAAAAATGTAAAATTAAGGATAAATGTTGTAATTATGGGTAAGGAGAGTGACCTATATTAACATGATAAAATTGGTATATTTATATGATTGTGTGTACATATATTATATACATGTGAAAAACGTACCCGCGCTACTTGATATTCCTGAGGTTACCGCGCTGGGACGATCTTATCCTGTGTTGCTTTATGGGGGATATTGATTCGTACCCTAAAAGATAGAGATCCTAGGTACGGGCTATCAGATTGATAGTCGGACGGTCCTAAGAGACGTGTGGGTATGTACTGACCTCTTGGACTTGGAATCTATGCTTCGCCTCAACGTTGTTTTGTATATGTCAATACAGTTCGAGAGTGATTCCGAACTTGTATTTCCCTTTGTGTGAGCGATACGGGGATTGGATAGTAGAGTATGCCCGCACCATAGTTTAGTTGGGGTGCCATTATATATATATTATACGAGTAGTTAATATATATATGAGGTTATAAACTTTAAACTGCCTACTGTGATTTGATAAGTAGAACATGGTTGTTGACTCAATTATTAAATACTTGTCTTGTGAAAGTATGAGAAGACACTGGGAAACTTTATAATTTAATGAAGCTAAAACGAGAGGAGTGCTGCAGATTGAAAGTAATCTTTTTAAAACATTGTCATCGTGCGGTTTTGAAAACTTATGAGTAAGTTAAGATAAACTAAATTATTTGGGAAGGTTAGTACGATAGGCGTGCACATTAGAAGAGAGGTGAGAATTTCTCAAGAGAGTGTCGAACTAATATGATTTGCATTGGCCTGTATCAATTTAAATACTTGCTTAACGTATTTTAAAATCAAACACACTTTCGGGCCCTGACCCGTTTCTTTTTCTCTCTCTCTCTTTTGTATATATATGTATATTTTCAGGTGCCCAGCCACAGGGGCGTCTTGCTTAGGATCCTTTGTGAAGAATGAGCTGCAGCTTAGGTGGGAGTTGCAGGTCACTTGAGTAGACGGCTTCTGTTATTGACTCCACTCCTACTACTCTCATTTATTGGGCACGTGACGCCCTTTTCATCATTTCATTTATTGTTGGGATTTTTATATTTTCAGTTATTCCAGTATTGTTTTATGGGATTTATTCAGGATAGTTTATGATGTTTGGTTTTATTATGTTGACATTTAATTGACGAATGTATGGTTTTATTTTAGTTCTTCATGGTGTGATTCTATATCGTAGAAATGTTGTTTTGTGTAAGTAAATATTTTCTGTAATTAAAATTTGGAAGTTTGTATGAAAATGTTTTTGACACTTAGCTTAATTATTTAGGGTGTTAAATTGGAAAAAAAAAAATTTTTATCGACAGTGATGCTGAGAATGAACCAACTGTTTACCTTGATTTAATTTAATAAAGGAGTGATCGCCCGGTATTTAATTAGGCGGGGTGTCACATAAGCTAGGTATGTCATACACATAAATCATCAATCAATCAAATAGGTATTATCATACCTATAATATAATATCAATAAGGTAATCACACTACCCTAAGATAATTCCCAAACGTAGCATTATATCTTTCAAATCCTACGTATTAAAATATCATGACTTATCAACTAAGCCAACATCCCCGCATACTATAACATCTCTCCACTCCCGACGTCGTTAAGGTTCATGCGCAGAACGTCTCGCAAAGAGAAATCCAAACAAGGAACCCCTCCAATACACTACTACTTAACTTTGTCGATCGAGGAGGTCCGTCAACTTCAAATACGCGATCGGGATAACCTCATACCCTCTTTAAACCAAATGTGTTCTAAACTACCATATCTATCCAGGATCCATACTACTAAGTGCTTGTATTACACTCCGTCCTTGCAAAATCAATAATGAGCTTAAAGTCAGTCCTTGATGTTCAAATTTTAACTCTAAGGCTACCCAGGTGTTATATTAAATCACCACTACTGAACCTATCCTTAATCCTCAAGAAAATCAATTATAATCCAATGAATGAATCTAGCAACTGAAATTTCTTTCAATTGAATTATCATCATTCTAATCAATTAAATCCCAATCAAATTAATTCAAATCTTAACTAGGGCTTACTAATCTTCTCTAAGTCCCATAATATCCAATTAAAAATCACCAAATATCTACAAAAGGCTTGTGATAAGAATAAACATTAAAAAGAAACAACTTCAAAGATTCTAGGGAGGTCGATCGATCGAAGGCAGGGGGTCGATCGATCGATCACTCAGGTCACAACCTAGTTTTTCTGCATTTCTGCAACTACGGGTTTCACCATTTTTATTCATTCTAACCTTCATATTAACAACCCAAACGACTTATAATCCTTACTACATGATATATCAACATATATAAATGATTTCTAATGATCAAAACATCCTAGAATCATCAAGCGATTGAATTAAAAGCATATTTATCTTCTCATTTTTCCAGAAAATTATCCTCCTAATATCTTCAAGAACACCCCAATGATTTTCAGAATTTCCTCAACAACTTAAGGATTATTTCGTGGATTACTATCTACCTACAACATGAGTTTGATTCCTATATAACTCCATTATCGAGAAATCCATTATCAACTTTATCTTTTCATCTTCCAAACATGTAAAATCTCATTTTTTATAACTATCCTAACATGGACAATATACAAACTTAGCTTGAAATTATCAAACACTTGCCTCTAATGAAGATCTGATCCTTATGCCCATACAATAGAAAAATATAGGTGTTCCACACCCCTCGGTGAGTCTAAGCAATACTCCATAGCTCGTCAAAATCAACTAAGGTTGGCATCCCTGCTGCTGGACACCTGATATAGAAGATACAATAGAAAAGAAAATATGCAAGGAAACGGGTCAGAGCCCGATGTGAAAATGATTTTGAAAACAGCAAGTATTTAACAAGTGCAATAAAGCATTTATTATGTACATGTTAGTATCCATACTCTCACTTGCTATTCTCACCTCTCAACTAGAGTGCACACTTAACGTTTCCTATTAACCTCCTAGTTAATGGTTCCTCTTTTCTAGTTTCCAAAACATGATTCCATTCCCATATCATAACCCCGTATGTAATTATTCCTATACTTTTCTCATTAACATGAATCGTTTCTCATTAATATGAATTAAGCTCTTCAATAAATATTCATTAACTTATTTCAATTCTTTCTCAATTTACCGTTATCTACAATTATCATGCAAAAAATAATTTAACCACTATATCCACATTCATACAATTCATTATATATATATATATATATATATATATATATAATAAGGCACCCCAAGTCACAGCTGCGGTTCAATGCATTACTCTGCTATCATGTCCCAATATCGCTGGTCGCCGAATAGGGGACTAAAGGTTCAGTAAGGATTCCACGAACCACAAATAACAACACAAAAATTGGAGGCGAACATAGTTCTCGTATCCATGGGTCACGCACATACCTACGTACCCACAGTCAGCGGACTTATCAAATCCCCGATAAGTCTTTCATAGACCTATGTTCTCGAGCGACAAATCAAAGATCCCATGGATTCATCAGGATATGACTGCTCTCACGCGCAAAACTCCCACCGATAGCAAGTAAGCTAGGTATGTCATACACATAAATCATCAATCAATCAAATAGGTATTATCATACCTATAATATAATATCAATAAGGTAATCACACTACCCTAAGATAATTCCCAAACGTGGCATTATATATTTCAAATCCTACGTATTAAAATATCATGAGTTATAAACTAAACCAACATCCTCGCATCCTATAACATCTCTCCACTCCCGACGTCGTTAAGGTTCATGCGCGGAACGTCTCGCAAAGCGAAATCCAAACAAGGAACCCCTCCAATACACTACTACTTAACTTTGTCGATCGAGGAGGTTCGTCAACTTCAAATACGCGATCGGGATAACCTCATACCCTCTTTCAACCAAATGTATTCTAAACTCCCATCTCTATCCAGGATCCATACTACTAAGTGCTTGTATTACACTTCGTCCTTGCAAAATCAATAATGAACTTAAACTCAGTCCTTGATGTTTAAATTTTAACCCTAAGGCTACCCAGGTGTTATATTAAATCACCAGTACTGGACCTATCCTTAATCCTCAAGCAAACCAATTATAATCCAACGAATGAATCTAGCAACCGAAATTTATTTCAATTTAATTATCATCATTCTAATCAATTAAATCCCAATCAAATTAATTCAAATCTTAACTAGGGCTAACTGATTTTCTCTAAGTCCCATAATATCCAATTAATAATCAACAAAAATCTACAAAAGTCTTGTGATAAGAATCAACATTAAAAAGAAACAACTTCAAAGATTCTAGGGAGGTCGATCGATCGAAGGCAGGGGGTCGATCGATCGATCACTCAGGTCACAACCTAGTTTTTCTTCATTTCTGCAACTACGGGTTTCACCATTTTTATTCATTCTAACCTTCATATTAACAACCCAAATGACTTATAATCCTTACTACATGATATATCAACATATATAAATGATTTCTAATAAACAAAACATCCTAGAATCATCAAGAGATTGAATTAAAAGCATATTTATCTTCTCATTTTTCCAGAAAATTATCCTCCTAATATCTTCAAGAACACACCAATGATTTTCAGAATTTCCTCAACAACTTAAGGATTGTTTCGTGGATTACTATCTACCTACAACATGAGTTTGTTTCCTATATAACTCCATTATCCAGAAATCCATTATCAACTTTATCTTTTCATCTTCCAAACATGTAAAATCTCATTTTATAACTATCCTAACATGGACAATATACAAACTTAGATTGAAATTATCAAACACTTGCATCTAATGAAGATCTGATCCTTTTGAGTTGAATAACACAGGTGGTGATGGTGGTGGTGACCTTTGACCTTTGGTTCTCCTCCTTTCCAAGCAAGCTTTTTCTTTACAAGTAACCTTTCACTCTCTCTAAGAAGATGACTTTTCAATTTTGTGTAGAAGAGATGAAATGAACCTACGTACACTAATATCCAAATATTTATAATAAGACAAAACCCGAAATCACTATTCACCCCCTTGTAAAAATAACCAAAATGCCCTTTTGGGTTGTCTTTTCATTTCCAAATGACCCGAGACCCAAAACCAACATCCAAATAGACTTTTTTGACTATTTCAACCCTTTCGGATGCAATGACGCAGTCGAAATGACTATAAGGTTGATGCAGAAATAAGTTTCCTTTTTAATTTAACAAATTAGTCCCGACACATCCCATACCGCGTCTGACTAAAAATTCAAATTACCGAATTTATATCACACCGTCATATCAATGACATCACATTCATATATTACCTAAATATCTTTAAGTAATATTCATAATCATCCCTTTTAATATCCACCATTTGGATAAAACCCAAATGAATTAATTAATAATAAAATCCAATTTATCCATTAATTTAAAATATAACCATTTAAAAATCATTACAAATCACGGGGTATTACACCTGGCCTCCCATGTTTAACAGTTCAAACTATCCATATTAGAAGTCCCGGATGAGATTTTTCCTGAAGTCTATCGATGAGAATGTTTGGAACTCTGTGGATGAATGGTGGTCTCCTCCGACTGAAGGTGATTTATCAAAAGCATACTTCTTATGGGTTGTGCCTAAAAAGAATACCTCCACTTTTAATTTCAAGGGTTGGAATGCTATTTTTTACATTATTACGACTGAAGAGTTTAGTCGCATTATGAATTTGTGAGATGAAAGATGCATGGGATAATTTAAAATTCACATACAAGGGTACCGATACGGTTAGGGTTTTCAGGTTACAAAATTCGACAACTGGATTTGAAATGACTAAAATAGAAGAGCATGAGTCTTTCGCTGCGTTTCATGATAAATTGTTGGATACTTTTAAGTCCTCGTTTAACTTAGGTGAACATATCCCTAAATCGAGAGTGGTGGGAAAAATCTTGAAGTTATTGTTTAAAAATTTTAATGCCAAAGTCAAGGTCCTATATTCTCCTGGTGGTATTGATACTATGAGAGTACAAGAACTTGTATGTGATCTCTAAACTTATGAGATGAGCATGTGTCCTCCATAGAAGAAAGAAGAAAGGAATGATAAAATTTTATCTTTAAAAATTCGTAAGGAAAATGTGTCGAATTCAGATAGTGACGACAATTTGGTCCCGAACAGATTCACAAAATTTCTTAAGCTTATAGAAGATCATAACTTCAATAAAAACTATCTAAGAACTTTAACAACGAATATGATAGGAAGAAGAAGGATAACCCTAAGAATGTGGATGACTCGGATAACTGTTATGAGTGTTAAGGGTTTAGGCAACATGGAGTGAATGTCCCACTAAACTAAGGAAAGAAATTAAGAATCCTAGGATTACGATGATACCCTTAGTGACAATGAGTCGAAAGAGGATCTAATTCCCCACTGCTTCATAACTATTCATGTGAGCCTAAATGAAAAGTATTTCGACGTTGAAGATGATTATTTGTATGATAATTATGAGGTCATCTCTTTGGATTCCCATGCTTGTGATGAAATGAAGAAGAGGAGAGTTATGATAAGGAAGAGAGTGAATTTCAAGTTGCCTTTAGTGAGCTATACATAGAGTCGTTGAAATTAAAAAAGTCCAACTTGAAAATAGAGGCAAAGTTGAAAGAACGGACCATTAAAAATAACGATAAATTGATTGAGTATTTAAGGGCACGTGAGGAGACTCTATGGTAAAAGCACGAATACGTTGAAGATTAAATTGATAACTTCGTGGATTTTTTAAAATTTCAAGAAGGAGTCCTAAATTTGACGAGTCCAAACTTTTTCACCAGTCTAGAATTTTGAAGTTAGAAGATGAATTAAGAGACTCAATTCGTATCAAATTTGATTTGGAATCTACGTAAAAAAAAGGCGAATATTGCTTTTCATTTTCCTTGTGATAGACCTTGAAAAAGGGGGGACATGTCAAGTATTAACATGGGGTCATGTCTTCTTAGGAAAATTATGGATGTACAATGCAATTTCAGTATTAATCTTCCAGTTTAGTTGGAAAATGATTGAATAAAATTTTAGGTATTGTCCAAATAAAAAATGACAAGATTGGTATTGGCTACGATGATCCTAATGCTTCTGGTCCCAAACTCATGATCAAAACTGTGACACCTCGCTTAATAAAATACCGGGTGGTCAATCCTATACCAGATTAAAATATGAATCTCATATGATTCATTCTCAGCCTCACTATCAAAAACTAGTAAATTACTAACAACTTATTAAGCCCGGCGTCAAACTTTTAATTAACTAATCTTTTTAACCAAACCAACATAAGGAAAACAATCATAACAGTTTATATACACAGAACTGAAATGAAATAAAATAGCCGAACTCTCGATACAACATATAATACAACCAAATCGAAGTGACGCAAACTAAAATGTGGTAAAAGAACAAATAAATATAGTTGGGCCATCATCCTGAATGTTACTACAATACCTCCTATCTAGATCACAAGGATAGAGGCGTCTAAAATAATCCTGCATGCATCCACAGTTGCGGCAGCAACATCTGACTCGAAAGAAACATCATCTAGACCTCCCTATGATTGGACACCTAAATATATATACATATAGAAAAAGAGAGGGAAAAAATAGAGAAACGGGTCAGAGCCCAAGTTTTCAAAATGTTTAGGAAGTGCATCAAATGCTATATTTTTAAAATATGAAATCTCTCATATTTAAACTCGTATCATACTCCCATAAGATACACCTCACCCCTCCTCTAATAGTGCACACCTATCGTATACATTTTTAAACAACCTAGTTAAGCTACCCTGCCTAACTAATCTCTTTCACCCATCCTCTGAATTCTCATAACTATCACTTACCCGACGTGATATAATATAAGTTATACTGTAAGCCATCATCTAAGCTTTAATGGATATAGTCACAGATTAGATATATATAGTTCTCATCTATATATATACATATACTGTTCATATTTCGAAGCTTTCAATATTTTAAAATACCACTTCCACTTTAGTATATATTATCCCGTATATATAATTCTCACTTTTAATATATGAATCACATTTAAATCCGGATAAAAGTCTCCCGGAATGAGAATAAAATCTTATTCATCTTACACTTTGCACAAGTCTAAATTATATGATTTCATATCTTCATATACATGTAATATACTATACGCAACAAGTATATTTATACATATATCACAACCATAAGTATAATAATCATCCCGCCGAGCTATAACTCAAGGATATAGTCTCAGAGCGCTATCTTCATCCAGGTATGTACAACTTAACCCAGGTGCCAAGTCAGACTCACTCAAGATCATGGTAAAAAATACTAAACGATGGAGGTGGTCATATTCCCTCCAGAATGTGGAATCATCACCGAACCCATATGCGGGACGATATGACCTGAGGACTATACTCTCCCTGCTCCTAAAGTCAGGGGATTCACCCACATCGCGCAACCTCCTTGGATAGCACTAGAGATATATGTATACATGTATATATCATTCACATACCGATAAATTTATAACCAAATCATATATATACTTTAACAACACCCGTATATATAATATATATAACTTCTCAATATACCCTGGCTATAATTGCAAAACTCTCGTAGTGATAGCCAAAATCCCGAATGTTCCCATTCGTAATAGTATATAACTATTCACACACTTAAAACACTACACCTATAAGTATTCTCTTACTTAAGATTTAACTCACACCTTAATCACTTTTGAGGATTTTATATAAACATGAATATACCGATTCGTAATAATTAAATAAGTATACACGCGACTTATTTTAATTCCACAGGTATCGCTTCACCTATGATAATAATCGTCAATATAGACGTACCGGATAGTAGATTAATCCTCTCTAGACCATATCCTAAATGCCATCCTACTCGCATCCTAGGATTCACTTAAATGTAATCGGCCCATATTTATTCTCTATGCATAAATATATATACACATATGCCGAAGACTTCTCTCGAATGTTACTATTCCTAAACATTCCTTATGTCCATTCCCAGGATTGTACACTCAACTAATCCAAGGATATCTCTTCCAACCAAAAGTTTACTCACCCTGCATTCTATTATTTAGGAGTCCTAATATCACATCTAGACACCCCGATAATAATCTCCAATTTATGATTTAACTCCTCCTACACTTTAGGAAGAGAAATTTTCAATTCCTACTGCTGCGAATCGATTCGCCCCAACTGCGAATCAATTTGGCCAAGCGAATCGATTTGGTTTAGATCCAAATTGATTCAAACGGGATATGTACTCAGGTCGTTCAGGTGCGAATCGATTCTACCTGTGACAGTCCTAAAGGTCTTCCTCAGCAAATCGATTCGCTCGAACCAGAGCTTACAGTTCGGGTGATTTCATCTTCTCCAAAATCCCAAAAGTTATCCCAACCTCCATTTTTATGGTTTCTAAACCTAACCAACAATAATATAATCATCTAATCACTGATTTATAACTAAATCACAAATTATTTTATCGGATAGAACAATTTCTCTTGGATTTAAACCCTAAAACCCTTTAAACTCTCGTTTCTCATTTCATCCAATTTCGACCCATATATACGCACCATTAATGTGGGTTTAACACTAGAATTCATAGAGTTAACAACAAATCAATTTGTGAACTCAAAATTAAATTTCCCAAATTTATTTCAAGGGTTTCAACCCAAAAATCATATAGTTTACCAACTATGATATGAGATACACACATGCAATTGAATAAAGTAAGTACACACTTGCCTCGTGGATAAAATCCGACGACCTCGAGTCGAATTACACGGAGTTTGGGAAGCAATCCTCTTTTCTCTCCTCTTTTCCTTCTTCCTTTATTTCCTTCTTCTTTTATTTCTTTTACTTTCTTCTCTTTCTCTCTTTGGTGCCTTATAAGAGAGAAAAGGAGTTTATCTCCTTATTAAACTCAAAAATGACTCGTTTACTCAATTGCAAGTCCCCACTAGTCAAACAGTCCCCAAAAGTCACACGCTACCCTTGAGTACTCTATTCTGACTAATTAGGCCATTTTGAAACCAACCGTGTACTCGAAATATCCATTCGAGTCACTTAACTAAAATTCACTAATCGGACCCCAACACTTCTCGACACACATTTTCTCCAATGTGCAATATTTCCCGTCGCTTTACCCAACTGCGACATGACATAAAATGTTTCGAATCATTTACTTAGTCCCAAAAGTAGATGTGACACATAGCGATAATAATCTAACACTCGTTAATTCCAAAATTACTATATACAGTAATTCTTATAATTATCAAATTACACCTACTTATGTAATTTAAATATCCATAAAAGTACGGGGTATTACATACTCTCCCCCTTACAAAGGAATTTCATTCGCGAAATTTGGATATGACTTGTACCCCCGACCTAGTATCGCCAATCACACTACATCCTAGTACACAAAAGTCGAATGGTACTAACCCAATGGTACTCTACCATATACTTATTCATGGTGCCCACCCATCACTACACCAAAAATAGCAATTTGGCACACACTGATATTACAAATTTGACAATTTGGCATATTTTAAAACAGTACCAAATTTTTGCACTATTTTAAAGTGTGCCAAAATTAAGAACACTTTACTAAAATATAAAATAACTTAAAATTTTGGCTATATTTAGTTTCCCCTTCTCTCTCCTCCCTCATCTTCTCCCCCGCTCCCCCCCTCTCTCGATCGACCAAAAACCCAAGCCCTACCCTTCTCATTCTCTCTACCGCTACCGCTGCCGTCACCCCCTATTCCTCTTCGCGCCACCTCCCCTCCTCTCCGCCGTACTCCCCTCCTATCCTTTGCCATTCGCCTTCCCCCACAACATATCCTTTGCCGCAGCCTATCCGCAGTTGTAAAGTCCCACATAGGGCACACTCCCTCCAAGCCTGTTACCGCTCCTCTGAGGTAGAAGACAAATCTCCACTTCGTTCCAACTTATAAAATCCATCCCTGTTTATGAAACTATTTCTCATATTAATTTCTAAAATGGGTTTTTTATTTTGTACTTAACAATGGAGGGTATTTGTCTCACCTCTCATATAAATCTCTATATTCATTATCTTCCCATTTTGTATCTTTACATTCTCTCTCTTTCTCTACACACACACACACACACACACACACACACACACACACACGCAGGACTTGCGTTGCAATAGCAGGTGCAAATTGTTGTGTAATTGCATCCGACACCCGAATGTCCACTGGATATAGTATTTTTACCCGGGATTACTCCAAAATCTGTAAATTGTAAGCTTAATTAAATCTTCTCATCTTATTGATTGTTTAAATTATTTACCTATTGGTATAAATTAGTGGGTTGTTGCGTCTATAGGTTAGTCATTAGTCATTGTGTCAACTTCTTGATTTGGTAATTCATATATTGGTTTTCACATGATCTGACCAAATTTTAGGATTTAATATTTGTTGGCTAAGCATTTGTATAAAATTATTTAGAAGTCATCAGTATAGAACAACTGAAAATAAATCAAGTCAGTCAGAGAAAAGTGGTACGCGCAGAAAATTACATTCTTAGCATCGTGGTTAAATAAAGGGTAAGTTGCTAAAAGAAGAAACACATAAACCCCTAGAACTACTTTTTGACCAAAAAATGATTTGTCTCTAAAGACACCGGTGTCGCAAAAATCATTACTCATTTTGTCCCAAATTAATAGCCGTTGTATGGGAATTACTCAAATGGGTGATTTTGTAATCTCACATAGTTTTATATCTTATTTTTCGAAACATGAATACTAATATGGGACGAAAGGAGTATTTTTTTGGTTGTTATTGTTAAAAAGTTTCTAGGGAGGGATTTTGCAACAAAATGCATTTTTTTGGCACAAAAATGGTTCAAGCTAGTTTCTTGCAAATAATGCATAGTTTGGGAGTTTTGTTTGCATTTAATTCCATCAACACTTTACAGTTTAATATAATTGTGTGTTACACATAAAACCTATTCATAATAAAGAATATACTTGACCAGTTACATTTAGCTTGAGTTGTATTGGCTTAGCTTTGATTCAACTTAGTCAATAGGAGTTTAAGGGGTTTAATCAAGGGAATTGGAGATTGATGATAATAGATAGGAATGAACTACCTGTAAGTTCACAACATAGGCTAAATGTATATGTGTTAATATTTAAGTGTTTAAACATTGATTGAGCTTGTTCATGTTTTGACATTATTAATGTGCACATAGATGGGTAAAGCTTGGATAGTCCAATTGTTAGCTGTGGCCTATTTCTCACTAGCAACAAAAATGGAGTAGATTGAAGTGCCTCCCATTGTTGATTCACAGGTGAGAGAAATATTAATGTGAATATTTATTTATTTTGATTATATATTGAACCATTTACCTTTCAGATATGTTCTTATATATAATGGACATATGGATTTTTGTGAGTAGGTAGGAGATCCCAAGTTGTTATTTGAAGGCACAACCATACAAAGAATGGAGCTTCTTGTTTTGAGCACCTTGAAGTGGTGGATGCAAGCTCACACTCCTTTTACTTTCATAAACTACTTTCTTAAAAAGATTAACCATGATCATATTCCATCACAATCTTTGATCTCTAGATCAATTCAATTCATCTTAAGCACAATCAAAGGTAGATTATTCACTATATACACAAATGTGTTAATTTATATCGAGACATATCCATATAATAAAGCACAATATAACGCGTGTCCTAATGGCACGTAATGATACCCAATTATACTCATAAAAGGGATATGTTTTAAATTTCACACACATGTGTGTGTATAATCATATATGGGTACTGATAAACTAAAGTGTTTGATCCAGTGCTGGGTGGGAATTGAATGCAGGTGGGGTCGCTTTGTTTATTATAAAAATAATTTCTATGTATTTTGTGGTATTTACAGGAGCTATCACATTGCAGTGTCCAATGGAAATTGATGCTATAGAGCATTGCCAGGTAGCTTTTCTACTGTCTTCTCTTATTATTATGTTTACTTTATTTTTCATCTTTGTTCATGTCATGCTTTATTATATTTTAAATGCATGTATTATTTGTATGTTTGTCTTTTTTTTCATTTCTTGTTTTTTTCTTTTCAGACCAACACTAACTTTTTTTTTTCTTATTATTTGGAAGATTCAAAAATGGTGTGATACATATGATGCATGAAATGTTGTTTATAATTGTGATGTCTTTGAAGCTTTGACTTGAACATAATCACATGGGTGGGAGTGGGGGGTAGTAGATTTATAATTGAATATAAACACATGGAAAATAAGCTAAGAAATAAACTTTTATGTGTATGGAAAATAAGCCGTTTGAGGGTGAAAGCCCAAACCATCCCCCAAATGGCCCCGTAAGAGGCACGAACACCTCGCACGGGACCAATGTAACTTGTAGGAACTGAGTGTGTAGTCACGGATCTCCCGATTTGAGAATATGACGATGATTTCAAAATATCTAGATTAGGCTTAAAAACAAGTGGTTTGAGTGTGAAAAGCCAAACCAGCCCCCAAACGATCCCGTAAGAAGTACGAACACCTCGCACGAGACCAATGTAACTTGTAGGAACTAGCCGCGTAGTCGCGGGTCTCCCGATTTGAGAATATGATATTAATTTGAAAATATCTAGATTAGGCTTAAAAATAAGCTGTTTGAGGGTGAAAACCCAAATAATCTCCTAAATGGCCCCGTAAGAGGCACGGACACCTCGCACGGGACCAATGTAACTTATAGGAACTGACCGCATAGTCGCGGGTCTCCCGATTTGAAAATATGACAATTTTGAAAATATCTAGATTAGGCTTAAAAACCACCGCTAAAGGGTGAAAACCCAAACCAGCCCTCAAACGGCCCCATAAGAGGCACGAACACCTCGCACGGGAATAATGTAACTTGTAGGAACTGACCGTGTAGTTACGGGCCTCTCAATTTGAGAAAATGATGATAATATGAAAATATATGGATTAAGCTTAAAAAAATCCCTTAAACGGTGAAAACCCAAGCCATCCCCCAAACGGCCCCGTAAGAGGCTCAAAACACCTTGCACGGAACTAATATAACTTGTAGGAACTGACCGCATAGTCGCGGGTCTCCCGATTGGAGAATATGATGATATTTGAAAATTTCTTGATTAGGCTTAAAAACAAGTCGTTTGAGGGTGAAAACCCAAACCATACCTCAAACGGCCCCGTAAGAGGCACAGACACCTCGCACAGGACCAATGTCATTTGTAGGAACGGAGTGCGTAGTCGCAAATCTCCCAGTTAGAGAATATGATGATAATTTGAAAATATCTAGATTAGGCTTAAAAACAAGTTGTTTGAGGGTGAAAACCCAAATCATCTCCCAAACAGCCCCGTAAGAGGCACAAACACCTAACACGGGACCAATTTAGCTTGTAGGAACAAAATGTGTCATCGCGGGTCTCCCTATTTAAGAATATGAAGATAATTTGAAAATATTTAGATTAGTCTTAAAAACAAGCCGTTAAAGAGTGAAAACCCAAACCATCCCCAAAACGGCCCCACTAGAGGCACGAACACCTTGCACCGGACCAATATAATTTGTAGGAATTGACCAAGTAGGCACGGGCCTCTCGGTTTGAGAATTTGATGATAATTTGAAAATATAGTGATTAAGCTTAAAAAAAATCCCTTAAAGATGAAAACCCAGACCAACCTCCTAACGGCCCCGTAAGAGGCACGAACACATCGCACGGGACCAATGTAACTTATAGGAACTGACTGCGTAGTCACGGGTCTCCCGGTTTGAGAATATGATGATAATTTGAAAATATCATGATCAGGCTTAAAACAGGCCGTTTGAGGGTGAAAACCCAAACCAGCCCCCAAACGGCCCCGTAAGAGGTATGAACACCTCGCACGGGACCAATGTAACTTGTAGCAACTGATCGCGTAATCGCGGGTCTCCCGGTTTTAGAATATGATGATAATTTTAAAAAATATAGATTAAGCTTTAAAACAAGACGTTTGAGGGTGAAAACCAAAACCATTCTCCAAACAGCTCCGTATGAGGCACGAACACCTCGCACGGGACCAATGTAACTCGTAGGAACTGACCGTGTAGTCACGGGACTAATGTAACTTATAAAAATTGACCACTCAGTTGTGGGTCTCCTAGTTTGAGAATTTGGCAATAATATGAAATTATCTAGATTAGGCTTAAAACCAAGCCGTTTAAGGGTGAAAACTCAAACCATTGCCCAAACGGCCCCGTAAGAGGCCCAAACACCTCACACGTGACCAATGTAACTGGTAGGAACTAACCGCATAGTTGCAAGCCTCTCGATTTGAGAATATGACGATAATTTGAAAAATGTATCGATTAGGCTTAAAAACAAACCGTTAAATGGTGAAAACCCAAACTAGTCCCCAAACGGCCCCGTAAGAGACACGAACACCTCAAAGGGACCATTTTAACATGTTTGAACTGATCGCATTGTCACGGGCCTCCCGATTTGAGAATATGACGATAATTTTAAAATATATGATTAAGCTTAAAAACAAGCCGTTTGTAGGGTACAAACCTAAACCAGTCCCAAAATGGACCCATAAGAGGCACGAACACCTCGCATGGGACCAATGTAACTTGTAGAAACTGATCGCGTAGTCGCGGGTCTTCCGATTTGAGAATATGATGAAAATTTGAAAATATCTAGATTGGGCTTAAAAACAAGCCATTTAAGGGTGAAAACCCAAACCAACCCCCCAAACGGCCCCGTAAGAGGCACGAACACCTCGCACGGGACCAATGTTACTTGTAGGAACTAACTGCGTAGTCGTAAATCTCCCGATTTCAAAATATGACAATAATATGAAAATATCTAGACTAGGCTTAAAAAAAGTCGTTTGAGGGTGAAAACCCAAACTATCACCTAAACGTCCCTGTAAGAGGTACGAACACCTCACACGAGACCAATGTAACTTGTTGGAACTGACCACGCAGTCGCAGGCCTCCCAATTTGAGAATATGACGATAATTTGAAAGTATATCAATTAGGCTTAAAAACAAGCCGTTAAAGGGGGAAAATCGAAACCATCCCCTAAACGGCCCCGTAAGAGGCACGAGCACCTCGCACGGGACCAATGTAACTTGTAAGAACTGACCACATTGTCACGCACCTCCTGGTTTGGGAATATGATGATAATTTAAAAAATATATCGATTAAGCTTAAAAATAAGCCTTTTGAGGGTCAAAACACAAACCAACCCCCAAACGGCCTCGTAAGAGGTACGAACACCTCGCACGAGACTAATGCAACTTGTAGGAATTGACCGCGTAATTGCGGGTCTCCTAATTTGAGAATATGATAATAATTTAAAAATATCTAGATTAGGCTGAAAAATAAGCCGTTTGAGGGTGAAAACCCAAACCAACCCCAAATGGCCCCGTAAGAGGCACAAACACCTCGCACGGGTCCAATGTAACTTGAAGGAACTGACCGCGTAGTCGTGGGTCTCCCGGTTTTAGAATATGATGATAATTTTAAAATATCTAGATTAGGCTTAAAAACAAGCCGTTTAAGGGTGAAAACCCAAACCAACCCCCAAACAGCCCCGTAAGAGGCACGAACACCTCGTACAGGACCAATGAAACTTTTAGGAACTGAACGCATAGTCACGAGTCTCCGATTTGAGAATATGATGATAATTTGAAAATATCTAGATTAGGCTTAAAAATAAGCCATTTGAGAGTGAAAACCCAAACCAGCCCCAAAACGGCCTCGTAAGGGCATGAACACCTCACACGGGACCAATGTAATTTGTAGGAACTGACCGCATACTCATAGGTCTCCTGGTTTGAGAATATAATGATAATTTAAAAATATCTAGATTAGGCTAAAAAACAAGCCGTTTGAGGGTGAAAACACAAACCAGCTCGCAAATGGCCCCGTTAGAGGCACGAACACCTCGCACGGGACCACGTTAACTTGTAAGAACTGACCACGTAGTCACTGGTCTCTTGATTTTAGAATATGATGATAATTTGAAAATATCTAGATTAGGCTTAAAAACAAGTCGTTTGAGTGTGAAAACTCAAACTAGCCCCCAAACGGCCTCGTAAGAGGCATGAATACCTCGCACGGGACCAATGTAACTTGTAAGAACTGACCGCATACTCCTGGGTCTTTTGGTTTGAGAATATCATGATAATTTGAAAATATCTAGATTAAGCTTAAAAACTTGTCGTTTGAGGGTGAAAACCCAAACCAACCCCCAAATAGCCCCGTAAGAGGCACGAACACCTCTTATGGGGCCAATGTAACTTGTAGGAACGAACCGCATAGTTATGGGCCTCTCAATTTGAGAAGACGATGATAATTTAAAAATATATCGATTAGGCTTAAAAAATCCCGAAAGGCTGAAAACCCAAACCAGCCCCCAAACGGCTCCTTAAGAGGTACAATTACCTCCCACGGGACCAATGTTACTTGTACGAACTGACAGTGTAGTCACGTGTCTCCCAATTTGAGAATATGGTGATAATTTCAAAATATCCAAGCCATTTGAGGGTGAAAATCCAAACCATCTCCTGAACGACCCCGTAAGAGGCACGAACACACGGGACCAATGTAACTTATAGGAATTGAACGCATAGTTGCAGGTCTCCTGGTTTGAGAATATAATGATAATTTGAAAATATTTAGATTTGGCTTAAAATAAGTCATTTGAGGGGAAAACCATACCAGCCCCCAAACAGCCCTATAAGAGGCACGAACACCTCGCACGGGACCAATGTAAGTTGTAGGAACTGACCGCGTAGTCGTGGGCCTCCTAGTTTGATCATATGACGATACTTTGAAAATATCTAGATTGGGCTTAAAAACAAGCTGTTTGAGGGTGAAAACCCAAACCAGCCCCCAAACGGCCCCGTAAGAGGCACGAACACCTCACACGAGACCAATGTAACTTATAGGAGCTGATCGCATAGTCACAAGAATTTCGATTTGTGAATACAATAATAATTTTAATTTGTATTTGCAAATTTTCAGCTTGAATAAGATTTGTTTTTTAAAATTACTCGATTACTAATATCATCTCCTTTTGTATCTTACTTTTTTGCAGGATTGTATTTTGTCTTTACCTTTTATCCGCGTGGAACAAATAAAGTAATTGGTGTACAACAAGGGGATTATTTACTTAATATCATTAATGTTCAAGATTATATTTTTTTGTGTTATGGCCGTGCAGGCTTTTGTTGTTTTATTGTTAGCTTTTATGTCCATGCGGACTATTGTAATTTTATTGTTATAGTTTATGGCCGTGTGGGCTTTACATTACGCAGTATTATATTAGCAGGTTTTAGAATGTCCAGAACTTTGCCCAAGTTTTTTGGTTTGTGAACTATTATTACTTGTAATATTTTGAAGTTTGTATGTACATTAGTTTATTAACAACTTTCGAGATTCGCAATTTGTCAATTTTATTGTTTTCAAATAATTAAAAAAAAATTATCCAAAAAATTTGGCACAGTTTAAAACCGTGCCAAAAATGTATCAATTTTTGGCACGGTGTTTAACTATGTGAAAAGAGAATCAAAATGTACTCAATTTGGCACAATTATAAAGTGTACCAAAAGTATGCCAGAAATATCAAATTCTGGCACAGTTTTAAACTGTGCCAGAAGTGTTCCTATTTGGTCAAATCTCGAACACTTTTGAGCTGTGCCAGAAAAAACTAGCCATTTTGGAACACCTGATTCTAGCACGGTTCAAAACCGTGCCAGATTTGATCTGGCACAGTTTTAAACCGTGCCAGATTATTGTTTTTGATGTAGTGTATCTCAAGGCTTATACTCTAACTAGGGGTGCACAATGGAACCGGGAAAACCGATAAAACGAACCAAACTAGTTGTATTGGGTTGGGTTGGTTCGGTTTTTTAGACTATTGGTTCGGTTCTGGTTCCAAAAAAATAAAACTGATATTTTGGGTTCGATTCTTGGTTCCACTGTAAATTCAACCCGAACAAATCTGCTACCCAAATCGATCCGAACCGATACGGTATATTTTATAAAATAAATAAATAAATAAATAAATATATATATATATATATATATATATATATATATATATAACACTTGTAATTTATATTTTTTGGATTACCCGAGTTTCTAACTTATGTTATTGGGGATCAAAATTAATTTTGACCTTAAAAAAATATATATTTGAAATACTTTAATCTTAATATTTCACTAAGTTTGAAATATGAATTTTGAACCAAAAATCGATCCGAACCAATCCAGGAACCGTTGGTTCGGTTTGGATTTGTTCTACACAACTGTCGGTTCGGTTCCGGTTCCAAAAATTTGGAACCGACCCAACCCAGTTCGGTTCTTGGGTTAGTATCAAAACCGAACCAAATCGAACCGGGTGCACCCCTAACTCTAATGCACTAGCTTAACCACAAGCATGACTACATCTATACATGCACTACCTCGGTCGTAAGGTTAACTCTAACAATGACACATCGCACCCACTGCTTCTATAATTGTGTTTTAAAAATAATGAGCCTATAATCACATCTCTAATGTACCGATCCCATCAGAAAGTCTCCACTCTCAGCATCCGTTCGTCTACATCATGACATAGAATTTTCCCCAAAAAGGAAACTACACTAGTGATTGAATGCTCCCGTTAGCCTTCCATCTCATCTCTGGTGTGCTAACTCTTATTGCACCTATATCATTGGATTGTTGCGTACCTCATACGACGTTCAATCCAACACACTCTATTTCCATTTACAATTGCCCCAAAGAATATTCTTTAGCTTTATATAATACGCCCCTTCTATCTTGAACGATACATAAAATCAACTTACCAAGGTGCCCACACACCCTATAACCCGTGCATGTCTGCACAACTATTTCAATCGTCAAATACGTAACACCTTCTCTAAAAATGAACCTCACTTCCTCGGCCTGGTTCTAACACCTGGGTACTTTCAACCCGAATTACTTGAGATTCAATTCTTCCTATACCTTGAAACTTAATCCTTCTCAAGGTTGACCCACTAATCTTCTCGTGGTTAACCTACTACAATCTCCCTATCTCAGCGCTATCGGCCCCATTGGATTTTCATCATGATGCTTTAGTATTGGTATGATTTTTTACACACGTAAGATGATTACTCTACTAACTATATCCCTAGTTCCCAAGACCTTTCTCAACTTCCAACATTCGCTCGGTTTTATGTGTGGGAAGTCTTGCAATGAGAAATCCAAACAATGAACCCTCTTGTTACACTACTACCTCGTATCGTTGGTCATTAAGATATAATGGCCTAAGGCACACCACCGGGATGTTCAAAATCCTACCTCGCAACCACACAAACGTGCTTCTACCTCTATGTCTTTCTATTTCGACAAAATGGAAAGTTTAACTAATCAGGGCCCCTATACTCTACACAAGTAGTACAAACATCACACACAAAACATATTACCTCAGAATTAGCCTCCTACTCATGGCATGGCTATAAGCCTCGAATCAATTTCCTTAACCTTACCTCACCCATTTACTTATGGTGAGAGAAACATTTGGGAGCTTTTCCACAGCACCTCTGTCTCCCTAAGGCCTTAATCATCACATGGCTCTCAGTTTATTGTGCTTTCTCCACACTAGATAATTTATCACCAAAACCAACATCCTTGCATCCAACGACATCTCTCCACTCCCAACGTCATTAAGGTTCATACGTGGAGTGTCTAGCAAGAGAAATCCAAACAAGAAACCCCTTTGATACACTACTACTTAACGTTGTCGGTCGTGAAGGTCTATTAGCTTAAAACATGCAACCGGGATATTCCCGTCCCGTCTACCAAAAAAATATGGTCAGAACTCCTACTTCTCTCAAGGAGACATACCACAAAGTGCTTGTACTAAAACGAAGTCCGTTGCACGAACAACAATGAGCTTAAACTCACAGATTAATAATAAATCCTCCATACCTTAAATCACATCTATAAGGTCACCACGCACTAAAATCATGATAATGAAACATCTACTCATCGAAGTTCCATCTAAACATATACTAAAGGCGAGATCAGCCCGTATCCAGGTGAGATATCGCAAACACAACCCGTTCCACCCTAGAACGGCAAATACGATAGCCTTACAATCACTAGCCTACTATCGCTCCGACCATCCAAGAACCGAATATACTCAGAATAATACCATACTCGTATAACACACACAAGATGAGTATTGAAAACCAGATATAGGCTCATAACAACATGTACTTCCACAGCGAATGAAGAGAACAATAGAACCCCGCTACCGTGGAAAAACATATGGATATACACTCTATAATATTACCGATACTACCACTAAACTCGAATCACACACGAATCTAGGGCTAATAAAATACTGTGACTCAATCTTGTCACACAAAATATACCTCCCTCATTCAAGGTGAAACTCATAATAATAACTTTGCCAATCACCCTGGCTGCTCCAAATGGTTCCTAGACATAGTACACTTGTATTAATCGAACCAAAAATTACTTTAATCAATGCCCCATCTAGGCACCCTTCTCTTGTCCTTTAGCTCATATTGGGTAAGGTCAAAGTGTGTGGTTCTACTTCACTATTCCCCATCTCTGGCCACCATGACCATGTTAAAGATATCAGTATCTTGGACTTTTATAGCCTCGATTCTAACAATCACCCTCATAGTTCCCTTAGTTCCTCCGGCCAAAAGGAAACAGACTACCGGCCTCAACTACCCTGTTTTAATGAATCCTCGGGTGGATGTCCACCTGTGGGGTTTCACGAACACAACTTCTCCATTTGTGTTAGAAACACCTACTAGTGAGCCTATCATTCCACTGAAGGACTCTATCTTCGTTGTACCTCCCTCATCAAGTACAAAGTTCACTTAACTATATAACTCTTTATTCAAAGCCGACCCCTGACCGATCCTCATGTAGGAAATCCAGATACTTCATTCTCTTTATTTCTGATAAATCAAAGGAACTCACAGCTAATCCATCCATAATATTCCTCTATGAGCAAAACATTCTTCTCCCCCAAATATGGTGACACATTGCTCCTACGAGTGAAATTTTTTCTCAAATTTTCACATTAGGGCATTTTTATACCCTGTTCTAAGCCAAAGTTTCTAAGCATTCTACTTCCATTGGATAACACTACACTGCCTTCGCATAACTTTAACTTTAAAGAATGGTCCTTATCATAGACCCTTCATACTTGTTCCCAATTTAACTTCACTGGGTGAGTCAAGTTTAGTACCACTCTCTACTATAGCGGTGCGTGGGTAGTTATCACGACTACACTCTAGTAGTCATTGTAACAATACTTTCCAATTCCACAAAGGGAGTGACCTCCACTGCGGTCTTCGTCCCCGAATTTAACTTACAGCTCCAACTAAATGCCGTCTCCTACTGCCCTCATAACGGCCTTCCCTGGTCACCCTTCATAGATCAGCACACGAATCTCACACAAGCGTGCAAAAGATTTACTATAATCTTACATAATAGCAGGGGAATGAAATTTCATAATAGGAATCAACAATCCTAGTAATAAGGATCTCTCTCAAATAGAAAGCAATGCTGAAAATGTAGTACGTCCGCACAGATTCCTAAGGACACTAGAACCCGATGCTCGGATACCATCTTTGACACCTCGCTTAATAAAATATCGGGTGATCAATCTTATACTAGAATAAAACAGGAATCTCATATGGTCCATTCTCAGCATCACTGTCGTAACCAATATATTACTAATAACCTATTAGGCCTGACGTCAAAATTTTAATTAACTAATCCTTTTAACAAAACCAACATAAGGAAAACAATCATAACAGTTTACACATAACTGAAATGAAGTAAAATATCCGAACTCTCGGTACAACATATAATACAACCTAATCGAAGTGCCATAAACTAAAATGCGGTAAAAGAATATATGAATACAGTTGGGTTATCAGCCCGAATGTTACTACAATACCTCTTATCTAGATCACAAGGATAGAAGCGTCTAAAATAATCGTGCATGCATCCACAGCTATTGCAGCAATGTCTGACTTGAAAGAAGCATCATCCCGGCTTCCCTGTGACTGGACACCTAAATATATATACATATAGAAAGAGGGAGGGAAAAAATAAAAAAATGGTTCAGAGCCCGAGTTTTGAAAATGTTTAGCAAGTGCATCAAATGCTATATTTTTAAAATATGAAATACCTCATATTTAAAATGGTATTGCACTCCCATGAGATACACCTCACACCTCCTCTAATAGTGCACACACATTTTTAAACAACCTAGTTAAGCTACCCTACTAACTAATCTCTTTCACCCATCCTCTGAATTCTCATAACTACCCGGTGTGATATAATATAAGTTATACCGTAAGCTATCACCTAAGCTTTAATTGATATAGTCATCGATATATATATATATATATATATATATATATATATATATATATATATATATCCCAAAACTTTCACTATTTTAAAATACCGTTTCCACTTTAGTTTATATTGTCCCGTATATATAATTCTCACTTTTAATATACGAATCACATTTTAAATCCGGATAAAAGTCTCCCAGAATGAGAATAAAATCTTATTCATCTTACACTTTACACAAGTCTAAATTATATGATTTCAAATCTTCATATACATGTAATATACTATATGCAACAAGTATATTTATACCTATATCACAACCATAAGTATAATGACCATCCCGCCGAGCTATAACCCAAGGATGCAGTCTTAAAGTGCTATCATCATCCAGGTATACACAACTTAACCCACGTACCAAGTCTGACTCACTCAAGATCATGGTAAAAAATACTAAATGGTGGAGGCGATCATATTCTCTCCTGAAAGTGGAATCATCATCGCACCCATATGCGGGACGATATGACCTGGGGACTATACTCTCCCTTCTCCTCAAGCCAGGGGATTCACCCACATCGCGCAACCTCCCTGGATAGCATTAGATATATATATATATATGTATACATAAATATATCATTCACATACCGATATATTTATAACCAAATCATATATATAATGTAACAACACCCATATATATAATATATATCACTTCTCAATATACTCTGGCTATAATTGCCAAACTCTCATAGCGATAGCCAAAATCCCGAATGTTCCCATTCGTAATAGTATATAAGTATTCACACACGTAAAATGCTAAACCTATAAGTATTCGCTTGCTTAAGATTTAACTCACACCTTAATCACTTTTAAGGATTTTATATAAACTCGAATATACCGATTCATAATAATTAAATAAGTATACACGCGACTTATTTAAATTCCACAACTATCGCATCACCTATGATAATAATCGTCAATATAGACATATCGTATAGTATCTTAATCCTCTCTAGCCCATATCATAAATTCCATCCTACTCGCGTCCTAGGATTCACTCAAATGTAATCGGCCCATATTTATTCTCCACGCATAAATATATATACACATTTATTGAAGACTTCTCTCGAATGTTACTCTTCCTAAACATTCCTTAAGTCCATACCAGGATTATACTCTCAACTAATCCAAGGATGTCTCTTCCAACCCAAGGTTTACTCATCCTCCATTCTATTATTTAGGAGTCCTAATATCACATCTAGACTCCCCTACACTAATCTCCAACTTATGATTTAACTCCACTACACTTCAGGAAGAGAAATTTCCAATTCCTGCTATTACAAATCGATTCGCCCCAACAGCGAGTCGATTCAGCCAAGCCAATCGATTTGGTCAATATCCAAATCGATTCGAACAGGATCAGTACTCACGTCTTTCAGGTGCGAATCGATTCGCTCCAAATGCGAATCGATTCGACCTGAGACAGTCTTATAAGTCTTCCTCAGCGAATCGATTCACCCCAAATGCGAATCGATTCGCTCGAACCAAAGCTTACTGTTCGAGCGATTTCATCTTCTTCAAAATCCCAAAAATCATCCCAACCTCCATTTTTGTGGTTTCTAATCCCAACCAATAACAATATAATCATCTAATCACTAATATATAACTAACACATCAATTATTTTATGGGATAGAATAATTTCTCTTAGATTTAAACCCTAAAACCATTTAAACTCTCATTTCTCATTTCATCACATTTCCACCCATATATATGCACCATTAACATGGGTTTAACACTAGAATTCATAAAGAGTTAACAACACATTAATTTTTTAACTCAAAATCAAATTTCCCTAATTTATTTCAAGGGTTTCAACCCAAAAATCATATAGTTTACCAACTATGATATGAGATACACACAATCAATTGAATAAAGCAAGTAAACACTTTCCTCGTGTATAAAATTCGACGACCTCGAGTAGAATCCCGCGGAGTTTGGGTCGGAATCCCCTTTTTTCTCCTCTTTTCCTTCTTTCTTTCTTTCCTTCTTCTTCTTTTCTTTCTTTTTCTTTCTTCTCTTTCTCTCTCTCGTGCCTTATAAGAGAGAATAGCAGTTTGTCTCCTTATTTAACCCAAAAATGACTAGTTTACTTAATTGCGAGTCCCTACTAGTCCAAAAGTCTCCGGAACCCAAACACTACCCCCCGGGTACTCTATTTTGACTAATTCGGTCATTCTGAAACCAACCTGCACTCGAATTCTCCATCCGAGTCACTTAACTAAAATTCACTAATCGAACCCAACACTTCTCAACACGCATTTTTCCAACGTGCAATATTTTCCGGCACTTTACCGAAATGCGATATGACATAAAATGTTCCTACTCATTTAGGTAGATGTGACACACATCAGTAATAATCTAACACTCATTAATTCCAAAATTACTATTCATAGTAATTCCTCTAATTATCAAATTATACCCACTTATGTAATTTAAATATCCATAAAAGTACTGGGTATTACAGAGCATTGAGTGGTTTATCCATTATGAGTTCTCTTTATTTGTCATATGAGGCTAAATCTAGGTTTGATAATTTGAAATGATCAAATTCGAGCTCCTTAGGCTATCTTGAGTGTTTAGGACACATTTCTTTTGTTTCTAATTCATGCCCTTTCACTCCATACCACGTTTTGGTTTAAAAAAATTTATGTCATTTGAGTGTAGAAAACTTATTTTTTTGTGTATCTTGTGGTGTTATATCTATATATATTTATGTACAGTATTGTTATATGTGCGTGTGTATATATATATATATTTGTGTGTGTGTGTGTGTGTGTGTGTGCATGTGCATGTGTGTGCATGCGTGCGTGTGTTTTGTTTAGAGTCTTTTCACGCATTTAATCCATATTCATCGTGGGTTTCAAATTGGTGGTGTTTTATTTCTTCATTTTTATTATTTGTAGCTGTGTTGTCCTGTTCATCATTGCTGTTTCACTTTAATCATAAGATATCGCTTGTTTTTCTTATGATCTTCCATGTCATATTATATGGGAGAAGTTTGTTTCATATTATGCATCTTTTCCTTTCTCTATTCCCAAAAAAAGGGGGAGAAGTTTAGTCTTAAGGGGAGATGTTTTAATAAAGAGGGGGGGGGGGGGGTCATATGCGATTTATATATTGTATATTATCTTTGCATTTTAGAGGTTTGTTAAGTGTGTAGACATAAATGGTGATGCAGAAAATGTTCACAAGATCAAAGCTACTCAAGATATAGAGTCGGTCAACTACCAGTTTATTTATTTTCCTTTCAGGGTTTAGGGATTGGGTATTAGAGCTTGAAAGCCTAGATTTTATTTTTGGTTTTGTCCCAGAATGGACAAAGGAGGAGATTTATAAGGGCAAAATTTCCCATGTGTCAAGTTTGAAATAATTGTAATGGTTATATGAAATTTTGTAATTTTGATTTTTTTTGTTTGGATAAAACCGTTTGAGTCATAGGTTAGGTTGAGTTCAGTTTATATCTTTAAGACTATGAACTCGAAGACATGAGTGGTCCAAGTTGAGGTGACATTAAATTTATGCCGAATTTATTCTTAATCCTTTAGATGTGGAAAAAGGTATGTGGTGTATTATGTTAATACCCGGTTTTACTTATCTTGGGTGATTAAGTTTTTCGAGTCATTTTCAAAAAGGATTTTTAAAGAAAACATTTTTGGTTTTAAAATTTGTCCAAAGAGTTTTACTTTTTGTTCGAATGAGTTTCACTATTTCGTTTGAATAAGTTTTCATCTCGTTCAAATGATTTTGGGGTTTTCGTTCTAACGAGCATTGAGCAAAACTTTCCGTCTTGGCATAAACTTTTCATTAGAAGGTTATTTGATCCATGTTTAAACGAGATTAGTGATGCCATCCGAACAAAAAAATTTGGTTCGAACGAGATAGCTAATGTCGTTCAAAAGAGATGACAATTTTGATCGAACGACATTACTTGATTTTGGTGACACTATCTTTTCATATTTTTTAACCTATATATGGAACAAAATAAGACAGTTTTCATCAGGGGTTTCGAAAATAGTTTTCTATATAAAAGTTATAGCCACATTAAACCTTGTTCATACAAATAGTTTGAGATACGAGAATCAATACTAGTTTGAGATCTCAAGTTTTGAGCACTAAGTTTATTTACTCTACATCATTCGAATACTGTTTGGCACGGTGGATTCCATGGGTCCACAGTGATGGATTGATAATCAAAGATCGGTGGACATCGAGACACTTGTGGAATGCATTGTAAATGTTGTGTGTGTATTCATGTGGTCTATCTATGAAGATGTTATAATGAGCGATTGGGAATGCTTCAGGTTGAAGGAGCCTGGTCATGAGTAAGTCATTTGTCATCCTTGTATGAAATCCTATATCATAATTGATTTTGTGTAGGCTAGGTCGGTCGAGGTTTTTATTTTTAGGAGTTTTCCTCATTCATCAAAGCGTTGTGTGTCATTGGTTTATTTTACTCGTACTTATTCACCTAGATGTTTGAATAGCGCAAGTCAAAATTGGACTAACATTTTACACAACTTTAGTTTAATCAGTTCTAGAGGTATAATTATTTAATTACTCATTCGATTAATTTAATTGGAATCAAAATTTGGAATTTGGTATAACCCCAACACTTGTTGCATTTCACAGTCAATATTACGGTCAGGGTCCATGACCGTGACCCCTAAAACTCCCCCAAATATGGTCACGGTCCAGAACGGTGACTCCAATATTATAATTATTTTTTAATATCATTATTTTCACAATGGGTGGTGATGGTTATGGACCATGATCATATTGCACACATACTGGTCTCGGTCGTTAACAAATGGTCACAGTTATGGACCGTGACCACTTACATAACTAACTTGGAACCATTTTTTTCTTATGAAAAGGGTCATTCCGAAGTCATGATTTATAATCGTGACCAACATCTAGTATAGATCACCTCTGGATGGGGTCATAGACTAGGTCAGGGTCAGTAATATATGGTCATGGTTTGTGTTTATGATCACCTTGGTCATGGTCGACCACCATTTTGTGACCATATTTAGTTTTCATCGTAGTAAAAATTGGACATTTTATGAACTTGCGAGATTAAGGGTATATAAGAGGTGTTGACCCTAGTTAATTAATTAATTTACACATGCAACACAAGCCATTGTAGCCTAAGATTTTTAAAAGAGTCAAGGAATACCATTGAAGAGGAACTTAGAGATCAAAGGAGAAGGAATCAAGCTAGAAGCTTGAAACCCCATTAACATGCAAGAAATATCTTAATTTATCACAATTTAATCTCTAACTTGTTTATGTTTTTAATTGAAATATTATGAATATTTTGGTTTAGACATGTGATAGGTTTGAATCTAACATATTAGGGGTTGTATTTTGGTTATTGGGGGAGTATTATATTAAAAAACCAAATAAGATGCATTAAAGGATTGTACCTTAACCAATATCATCTTTTTATGCTTAGAGATTTTTTAAATATATATCAAATTCGATTAGTATTGATGAATTGTATGTTTTAAATGGACTTCAGTGATTTAAGAGAACTCTGTTGAGAAAAAAACCAAATCATTACGCGCCCTAATCACTTTTATGTTAGAATTGATGATATAAATCCTATTTTGATTTTTTAACCTTATTAATTATCATAAATGGTTAGAATAATGTTTATAATCAATTAACGATGATTTTTTTTGTTATATATATTTTAGGATCAATATAAGGTTATAATAACATTTAAGGATGATTTGGGGCAAAAAAGATCGAGTTGGGTAGGTTTTGGGTTTTTAGTCCCAATATTCTTAGCCTAGGATGCGAAGGGTGTAAAATATCCCCATGCACATGTATTTAGGCAGAGAGTTAAGGACACAGCACCATGTGCATAGCTTAGAATTAGCCTCGTGCGCACATATGTCGGCAGAAAATTAAGGTGTGGTATATTGGTTCTGGGTTTTCTTTAGGATTCCCATTCCCCGTATGACTTGGATTTCGAAAGAGTGGGAGGTGAGGGTACATAAACAAATCTCTAGGGATTAAAAATATTCCCTAAGAGAGATCATTATGTGGTTGTTTATAGTGATCTCTTAGAATTAGGACTAACCCATGTGGTGATTTAATGGGTTCTAACAAAGGCTATGAATAAGTTCTTAGCCTATTACTATAAAGAATTCTAAACATTCTAATATGAGATTCAGAGATTTTATTCCGTGGATTAGTGTGATAATAAGCATTGAAACACCTAAGATTAGAGTTATACTTCATCTTTTGGTGGACAGTTCAGTCATGCCCATATTATGAAATTTCTCCTCCCTAACCACATTCTCATTCATCCAGTCTGAGGACTGCTAAAGTGACCTTCTGGCCATGTTGAATTAAGAGGACTTCCAACTTTGGTTGATAATTTTATATAGACTCGTGTTGAATTCTACGATGAACTACATGAACCCGAGTGTAAAACCCCATATTTTAAAAGTATTTTAAATTACACGTGGGCACATAATTTTAATTTAACCAGGAAATAAATTATCTTAGATAAATATTAATTAGTTAATGAAAGGATTAATATTTATGCATATTTATATTTAATTGTGTGATAAGTAAATGGAAACATATTAAATCATGTTAGCTCGTAAGTGAGTTTAAGCGACGGGTTTATGGGTATTTCATTCGGGACTAGCGAGTAGAGTTATGTCGGGTATGAGATGAAATTTAATGTTAGGTGACTTAGATGGTAATTTTGAGTGTGCCGATGGTCCGAAATGGTCGAAATATTTCAAAATAGGTTCTCTGGGATACAATTGGGTTCCAGGGACTTTTTAGACTAAGTAGGAGCCAAATGAGGGTATACAGATCATTTTACTTAAGAGGGTTGACCCTATTTCAGGATTAAAGTGTTTTAGATTTATATTTAACTATGGTGGATAGAAGGGGGTTGTTATCTATCCAACTAAAGAGGATAGGTATTGAGAGAAAGTGACAAAAGCGAAGAGTAAGAAGAGGAAAAGAGGATTCGGGGAGGAAGGCTATTATTTCTGGGTCGAAGATCATCATCAAAAGAAGAGTTACAAGAAGGGAAATATAAAAACTCATTATTTTAAAGGCAAGTATTTACTTGTGATAACTCTAATTTTTTTGTGTCTTCCGTAGATATGGATTTGGAATGTCGTTGCGGTCAAACTTCGAATATCAAAAATTCCTGAAATCACCTACAAAACTTGTTAAAAATTCAGTATCGTGGTAAATTCGGGTATCAATCCAACTTCCAAGTTGAAACAATTAATGTGAAAACTTGCAATTCAATTTTTTTTCTTCTGAATTTAAAAAAAAATAATAATTTCAAAGGAGAATTAACTAGGGGTGTTCGCGGTTCGGTCCGATCCGGTTTTTAGTAACTTTAAGGACCGGACCGATTAAACCGGTCCTAAAAAAAAATGGACCAAGACCGGACCGATTAAACCGGTTTTCCGGGCTTAGTCGGTCCGGTTTTTTGTATGGTCGGTCCGGTCTAACTTGTCGGTCCTAATATTATTGAAATAATCTTTTTAAAAATGCAATGGGCTCTAAATAAATTAAACCAAACAGCAACTCTGTTTTTTAACTCAGCTTTTTGTAATTAGATTTCTTATTTTTTTAGTACACAATCATTAATTTTCTTTTTAGTAAACAATGGTACCATTAAAAACAAAATCATTAATTAATTTTAGTTATTACAGTAATTACAAAAAAATGGAATGGGCACTATATAACTCAATATAAAAAATGGAATAACTCTGTTTTTTAGTAATTACATTATTTTTTAGTAACAAAAACAACTCTGTTTTTTAACCAAAAATGTGAGCAACGATTTTGTAACAACAAAAAAAGAACTCTGTTTTTTTAGTAACAAATCTCAACTTTGAAGAGAAGTTATTGAAAGTGAATACCTCGGTTAGACAGCAACAATAGGGTTGAGAAGAGAAATTCGTGATTGTGGTTGCGCAACAGCAACAATGGGGTTGAGAAGAGAACAACAGCACCGGCGGCGGTGGCGCGATAACAAAAGCACCGACGGCGGTGGCGCGATAACAATAACACCGGCGGTGGCGCGATAACAATAGCACCAGTGGTGGCGCGACAACAAAAGCAACATCGACGGTGCAATCGACTCGTGATCAAGCCGTGAGAGAGAGAGAGAGAGAGAGAAGTTCTCTCAGAGAACTTGAGAAGAGGAGAGGCTGGAGAAGTTCTCTTCTCCCAGATTTGTTGTTGTGTTGTGATGTGAGAGAGTGAAGAGTGCGTGCGTGTGTTATTAATTTAGACCTAGGTTTCCTTTCATTGTTTTTGGACGAGCGTACCCCCGAGTTAGTTTAGTTGTGTGCGTGTGTTAATAAATATATATGTATGTGTATAAATATAATTAAATACATATATATTAATAGTAACCGGTCCGGGTCGGTCCAGACCGGATATTTAATAAGAGAGACCGAGGACCGGACCGGTTAGACCGGTCTGTAAAAAAAAAAAACTTGGACCGGACCGATTAAAAAAAAAACCGGCAAAATTAAGACGGTCCGGTTTGGTCCGGTTCGGTCCACCGGTCCATTCGGTTTTCTGAACACCCCTAGAATTAACTAATTAAATGCTAAAAATTATGAAATGACTAAATAAGGAAAACTAATGTGCAATCGGGTGTGAAAAATGTGAGAATATCAAGAGATGGAATTGCACTGCATTGTCAAATATTTTAATTTCTCAATTTATTAATTTGAAATATTTCGAGATAATATTAGATCGATAATCTAACTCTCGTTAAAATTATAAATTTAATAATATCTTTTTCAGAAAACTAATTTAAAAATATCACACGATGAAAAATTAAGAACTATACTATTTTCAACAAAATTACCCGCTAGGATCAATTTAACAAAAATAGTATGAATTCTCAAATTTCAACACATAATTAATATTCAAATTTCGAAAAAAACTATCTCCAATTTGATGACATTAATTTGAACAATTAATTTACTAACTCTCGTTAGATAAATTAATTTGTGATATTCATAAATTAATTTTCTTGGAAATATAACAATCAATAAATTTTGATTAATTAAACTAACATCATACGCAGTGCACCCCACCACTTGAACAGGGTGACTAGCCAAACATAATTAAAATTACTTAGAGTCTTAAACAGGGAAGAATAATTAAAAAAGGAAGATTAAGAAATACAATACACAAAAGTCTCCCTTTGAATTGATTCCGTAAATTACATTCATGCGCGTGTTGTGACACCTCGCTTAAAATAATAACGGGTGGCCAGCCCTATACTACCTTAAATCAGGAATCTCAGATGGCTCGGTCTCAACATCAACTAACAATACTCAATAATATAAGACTAACTACCCGAAATCATATAAGCGAGATGTTAAAATTTAATAAAACATACCACAAACTAACATTATAGAACTACTAACGAAGGTAAAACATACACGATTACATGATAAATGAAATGCTAGAATTAAATGAAATGAGTATATACAAATGAATATAACCGAATAAGTTATCGGGCCATAGACAGTACAACAACCGTAAGGGAAAAATATAAACAATTATAAATAACTCTTAATGTATAATCCCGATGTACACGATGAATCCTATCTAGATTTACAAAGAAATACGAAGCGACTACAATCTAAATCCCGCAACAGTCCGCACCTATTACAGCTCCCAAGACTTTGAATAGAAAAGCATTCGGCATTCATGCGGTGGAACACCTTCAGTACAATATACATATATATATATATATATATATATATATATATATATATATATATATATATATATATATAGCAAAAGAAAAATATAAACGGGTCAGAGCCCGAGGTGTAAAAATGTTTAGCAAGTGTGTTAACCGCGCATAATAAATATAAATGCACTTATTTCATAATTAAATTGGAATCGCACTCTCGTGAAACCCCAAACTCACCTCTCCTCTAACAGCGCGCACCTATTCGCGTCTTGAAGTTTTAGTTAAGTTACCCCTCCCATAAGGACAATCTAACTTACCATAGGCACGGCCTATACCCGTAAGACTTGCCATTCTAACATAACCTAAGAATCCTTCCCATTCTAATCACATTTAATTATATTTACACATATATGCTATACTAGGCTAGATTCCAATTTTATTAGCTTACAACAGTTATAAGTCTTAATACGTTACCCATTGACATTCGGCTTCAATAATATAATTTAATTTCTAAATAACATGCATACAAATTAATAAGGACAAAACTTCTCTCCACTCTCAACATTGCACTACGTTTCGTGCGTGGGGCATCTCACAAAGCGAAATCCAAACAAGGAAACCCCAATACACTACTCCTTGACAATGTCGATCCTAGAGATACATTATGTCATACACACAATTCTACTACTAAAACTACATACACGTACAAAATATAGGACTTCACTACTAAAATTTGGATTTCTATCTAGGAGTAACCTCAAAATCTCCACTAAATCCTTGGGTTGATATAACCGAAATTTTCCTTATCAAGTACACCATAATCTCCCAAGATGTACGCCATAAAGTTTTCATATCCTTTTCACCTATAGGATATAATATATATATATATATATATATATATATATATATATATATATTCACTCTAAATATACGTACATACTACCATTCATTCCCATAGCCAAGTGTACATATCATATATATAATGTACAATGGCCATCCACATAATATACCCGGCTATATACTGCCGATATACTGCACCATTCTATCATCTTCCCAGTGCCCAAACTACGTAGCATACTGGGGACCACCTGGCGAGGCTAAACGACACCCATCCTCGTGATAAACTCACACACACAACGTCCGGGAAGCGGTCATAGTTTCTAACCGGCAATGAGACGAAACATACCCACCACGTCTCATCCCCAAAAAAATGTAAATCACATAATAACACAACGGACGACTATGGCCTGGGGAATATCCACACTCTGCTCCTCGAGCCAGGGTGCTCACCCTCATCACGGAAACTTCCCAATGATATCACGTGAGGGGTATGATTAACCACATAAGTATATATCTCATTCACATTAATAATATATATACATCCATATAATTCCATCAGATAACTAGACCTTCATATACGATTTAGCTATTCACAACATGGGTGTACACATATATCCATATCTATACAATTTTATATCTATCCACATACTCACATAAATATACACACTATCTCTCGTCCGTATGCATAAGATTTATAAACTCGGCTATAAGTATACATAATCCTCAATATACTAGCCGTCATCCCAACCCATTTAATTTACCTCGTTACGTGAATACGATCCCTCACTTAAAGCATATTCATCCATTTATCATATGTTATGAATAGTCTACCAACATATATTTATATCCAACTTTAAGGTTATCACCCCAAAGTTTAATGTGTATAACAATCACTATACATTATGTCCATATCTGAAAGTACATCAATATCTCCAATTCAAATTTCTACTATTAGTATGCACAAGATTAATAGTCTATAAACCTCAAGCTCAATCTTAAATTCATCTCATGATTCCCATCACGTAGGGAAATACCACACTGATATATAGTCACTAACTTGACTACAGTTCAATTTCCCCTATGAACCCCTAAGTCTTATTGCACTTGCAATCTATTCCTTAAGTTAAACATTACTAAGGATACATAACCTCTCTCTCGCGTCGGTCCCCAATCTTATCCTAAATAGAATCCTATCACTATAAGTATTCGTCACAAACCTTGGCCTACGATTTCATGTCGTACCCTCTCAACTCTCTCGAAGGGACCCTACCCTTGCATCATAACTAGGCTCATTTAGGACCCCTAAATAGAACTCCCCTTTTCAATGAGATTCCCCACTATATCGATATGACCCTCTCTAATATATATGGATATAAGTCCCCAAAATAACTCTATACGTGCCCGTGGTCCCATCATGCAAGTAACTTCTAATAAATCTCCAAAGTATCTTTCTTACATCCTATAATCTTGTCCCAAGTCAATAAACCCAACCAAAAAGGGTTAGAAATCATCCTAGGAAAACTCCATAAAATAGCCTTGTTTTCGAATCCATTCAGCCTGGCCTGAATCGATTCGGTCTCAAGGATGAATCGATTCTCTCCAACTGCGAATGGATTTAGTCCAAAGGACCTAAAACTCTATCTCAAACCGAATCGATTCTCCTTGGGTCATGCAGACCTGCCACTTTTTCCTAAGCCGAATCGATTCGCTTAGGGGGCGAATCGATTCGGGTCTGCAGACTCAAAAAGTTCTCTTCTTCTTCATGAAACCCACGAATTTAAAACCCTAAAATTTTACTTCTAACCCCTAGACCTTCATCATGACATGATTCAAAGCCAATAAATCAACCCAAAGTTGATCCCAACCATTTCCACACCATCAACCCATATATAAACATCAATTTCAAGATTAAATCTTCACGATCTAGGTTTTGTTATTAATACGCAAAATCCAATTATTTTATCCACAATTTATGAAATAAAATACACAAATGGGATATTTAGCAAGATTAAACACTTGGTTCTGATTTGTAGAGGTTGGATCATCCTCGTGATCGCGGTTGGGTCGGAAATCTCCAAGCTTTCTTCCTCTCTCTCTTACTTTCCTCTTCTTTCTTTCTTTCTTTCTTCCTTCCTTTTTCTCTCTTTCTCTAAATGAGATGACTTGATCCGTAAGCCTCTTAAATCCCTTGAAACAATAATCCCAGTTTTAAATGTTAATACACACTTTAAATGACTCATTTACTCCAATTCGAGTAAACATACTTAAAAATATTTCGGAACCGAAATAAAACCCAATGACAGTCATTTCGACTATCTCGACCCATCCGGAACCAATGGCGCACTCAAAATTATCATTCAGAATACTTTAAAATGTCCTCAATTTTTGGACTTCAATTTCCAAGTTTTAAAATTCTCCAATTCAAATAAATTTTATTTCTCCCAAAAATAAATTTCTCAGTCCCAAAATCGTGGGGTGTTACACTCTTCCCCCCTTACAAGAATTTCGCCCGCGAAATTTGGGATATGACTAGGAGCTCAATCTCATCTAGTCCTTACATCTACCCTCTATATCACTATATTGATCTCTCCCAGTTCTCACATATAACCATATAAATTTTAACATTTAAACTAACTACCCAGGGCGCCCATACACCCCTGTACATCGAGCTCAACTCGTACCATAATAACTCGGCACCACTAGCCTCAATTCGTAATATAGCTCTCAGCAATATAATCTATAGAAGCATATTAAGTATATATGAAAGTTTAAAATTCCCAATGGTTGAACTCTTCTCAATTCCTGACATAAGCCACACTCATGCGGGGGAGGTCTCGCAAGCGAAATCCAAACAAGGAACCCTCCCAATACACTACTGCGTAGCTATGTCGGGGATTGAGATCAGTTGAACCAGGGTTAAGGTTTTATAAATGATTTTCAAATTATGGTTATTGCCCGAAGGCCTATGTAAAGATATAGTATAAAACAATTCCATGTCTTTCGACACGCCAAACAAATACCTTATGTCCAAGACAAAAGGTCTTAACAATTACAATACTCCTACCAACAACTAAATCTCAAAACTAACACAATCTCTGAGCTAAATCTTTTTTCGCTCAACGCGGATTCTACTTAACTCTGAACCTCTCAGTTATGCTATTCCCTTACATATCGTCAACACGTTTCCACAAAATAAATTCTTCCCTCATTGAAACGCTAGAATTACCTTCCCTAGCCTATCCATAAACCAATAACCTTATAATTCACAGTTTCGAAAATCAATAGAGCAATTCTCGACTGACAATTCAAAAAATAAGTTCTTCCCTCATTGGAACGCTAGAGTTAATGGTGCGTGTAGGAGGTAACTCCGAGCAGGGGTGAGGGGGTGACAGTTTTGTCGGGTCTCTAATTCGGTTTTGGTTATGGTGGAAGTGGGTGTTGATTTTTTTTCTCCTTTTTTTATTTGGTCTTTGGCAGGTAGATTTTGAATATGGGGTAATGGTGATAGGGGTTATTTTAGAATGGTTGTTGGGTTTAGGTGTCAATGGAGGAAAGGGAGAGAAATCTGTGGTGTTTGTTTTAATGGAGGAGAGAGAGTAAGTATGGTTGAAGAAGATGAATATTAAGTGGGGTATTAGAGTGTGGTAAGATATATGGTATTCGTGTGTGGGTGAGGGGTTAGTTAGGTGTGTTTTAGGTGCGAGGGATAAGGGTGAGTTGGTTTAGTTTGGTGTATTTGTGTTTTTGTTTGTGACCTTTAAAAAAATGACACTACCTAAAAATATAAAACTAGAATTAAAATCTAAAAATAAAATTCTAATATATTACTAAGAGACTCAAAAATAAAAAGAATAAATATAAAAAATAAAACTCTATAAAAACTAAAAATCCTAAGTAAATAAAACAAAACTAAAAACTAAAGAAAAATAAAATATTATAAAAATAAATTCCTAAAAACTAATCCTAAGAAAAATAATAAAATAAAATAAAGATTAAAAACTAATAAAAATCAAAATCAGAATAAAGAAATATAAGAATAGAAAATAAATCCTAGAAAATTCTAAATAAATCTAAAATAAATACTAAAAATAAAATGACTCAAAATAAAAATTTAGAAAAATAATAAAGATACAAACTCAACACACACAGGCTCGAGTGATGGTCTGGGCTCGGTGTAGGCTTAGGTTTGGTTCGGGGATAGGGTTCGGGGCATCGTAAGTCTTCGGTGCAAGCTTTTGACCACTATTGTGTCGCAATGTAACAACCCGCCTACTAAAATAATAGGTGGCCAGCCCAATACTCCAATAATTACAGGAGTCATAGATGGTCCATTCTTAGCATCACTGTCGATTGAAATAATAGTATGAGATAACCACCAATCATTTTAGAAAACGGATTGTCATATACAAAAAAACTAAAAGTAAAAGAGAAACACTTAGACAATCCCATTTGTAAAAACAGTGGGTATCAAAAATCGATGAATAAGGTATGACAATACAATAAATAATCACCGAATAAGCTGTCGGTGCACAGACCAATACAAATAATATGTTGAGTATTACAATCAATATTTACAATACTATAAATGAGTGCAATACCTTGGGCAAACACGCCCGAATAACTATACTGAACATAACTAGAGTACAGAAGAAAGGAGCGTCTACTACAAGTATCCTACAACATCCGCAACATGCTGTAGCTCCATGACAACTGGAATGGAATATGTAATTACAGATGTCCATGCGAAAGCGCACCTGTAACGGCAAAGAATATGCAGAAACAAGGAAATATAGAAACCGGTCAGGGCCGGGTTTGATATGATTACCATGTGACTAAAATGCATGGCAGGTAAGTGCGTAAATCTCTCGCAGATAACAATAATATTCCTCACCTCTCAATCTAGCAGCAACCTAACGCAATATCATGAGATGTTCTAGTTAACCCTAAGTACTAAGGGATAACTTTTCCCCATTCTCAACACTATGCCCTATTCGTGCGTGGGGTGTCTCGCAAAGCGAAATCCAAACAAGGAACCCCCCCGATACACTACTACTTAGGCAAGGTTGATCGTCGAGATCCATTAGACCCTAAGCACGAAAATAAGAAATAAATAAAGGTGTGTGAATAAGTGTGGGAGGTCACAACTACAGCTAATCCAGAAATAAAACATAAACCCATCCATCATCTAACGGCACAATTCCTAATTCTATCTTTAGGAATATACATATAAATGGTACAACACTTTATCAAGTGTTTACCAAATTAATTTCATCATACACTAATTCATTTCATGAATTTGTTCCTTATCAAGAAATATAATCATACTTTTTATGCTCTAAAGGCATTTATCACAATTGTTCACTTTGTGAAAATATCTTCCTTATCAGGAATATAATCATCATCATAGGCTCTTTATGGCCTTACATCGTGCTCTTTATGGCACTTTCATCATGCTCTATGTGGCATTTTACTGTGCTCTTTATGGAACCCATCAAACATCAAGTCCAACTTGATTTAGAATAGTTATATTCATATATATATATAACGATTCTAAGACCGCCCGTCCGGGTTTCCCCACTGTGCGCGCCCCTAAATGGCTATCATCTTCCAGGGCCTCCAAGACGACCTGGGATCCTATCGAAACGTCGGGAAGCGACCATGTGCCTGCGGGATAGTCAAGACCACACCCGGAATCTCCTAACCAGTGCAGAAAATATAAACAAACGCTCACATGGCCTAGGGACTATATCCACCCTGCATCATTAGCCAGGGGGCTTCACCACAACGCGCGCGACTTCCCTTATGATAGCGATTTAGAGAGGTGTGTATCCATAAATTATCATTTATGAAAAACATTACTTTTTCCATTTTTGAAAACTCATATTTTATATTTCCAAAAATCATTCACTTAGCCATTAAGCACCAAGTTTTAGAAGGTGCATTATTTTCTTATTAAGTCATATATTACTAATGACCTAAGACCCAAAGTGCCACTAACCTCAAAATAGCCTCGAATAGTTTATACAATTCATAAACCCTCAAAGTGAGTCTCCATAATGGAGTATCTCTCAAAATCTCAACATAATATTTTAACTTCCCATTTCATCTCTAGGTTAATTTCCTAAATCATCCGGATATCAACCTACGCAACTTATCCCTCGGGTAAGCCTAAATATCCCATTAAATCCTAGGGCATTAGTCTATCCAAAACCACCCTCTAGGACTCTTAATTTCTTCCCAAAGGAAGGCTCCTAAACCTTGGACCTAAAATAAAAAGGGCTAAAAAAATCAAAATAAGAAAATCTCACAAAAACAGGGGAACCGAATCGATTCGCCCTTGCGAATCGATTCCCTAGACAGCCGAATCGATTCGGTGAGCAAAAACTGACCTTCTGCAATTGCCGAATCGATTCGCTTTAAATCCGAATCGATTCGGTCTGCAAGACCTGTATCCCTCTCCTTATCCGAATTGATTCACCCATAAGGCCGAATCGATTCGGTCCTGAGATTTTTCCCAGTTTGGGCGATGGGTTACATAAACCTTAAAATCCCAAAATCTCCATTCTATGCTTTTACCCAACATCAATAACATCTAATTCTACCAAATCATTCCTACACCATTTACAACTAATAATATATCCTCAAATCAAATTAAAACTAAGATTTAAGGGTTTAATCATCAAAACCAACAAATACCCATTTATGGGTGAAATCTCCAAAACCTAACTATACATGCAATTCATCACATTAAATCAATATCTAGCAAGTAAGAAACTTGCCTCGAGGTTCGTAGTCTCGGAACACCTCCAGTAGCGACGGATTTCGGCCCAAATCTTTCATCTCTCTCTTTCTCTCTACTTTCTCTTCTCTCTCTCTCTCCTTTGGCTTCTCCCACCAAATTGAAGAAAAGAAAAAGGGGTGGGGGATTTATAAGGGTCTAAAAATATAAACCCCCACTCCTAGATGCTAATACACCATTAAAATGACTCATAACCACTTAATTGAGTCATAACCCCTTAAAAATGCCTAAATCTCAAAAATTACAACTGGGCACTTATTTCGACTATCTCGACTATTCTAAAACCTTACCCCCTATTTTGGCATTCGGGAAAGTGTGAACTGTTTTTATGTTCCAATTCCATTTTAAATTCATTAATTATACCCGATTTAAATATAGGTCATAACCGTTGTTTTACATATAAAGACGCAAAATACACAATATAACACTATTTACCTTCTCATAACGGTAAATAGTCAGAACATAGTAAATATTATCCCTAAGTCTCACGGGAAATAATATTTACTCCAACATTCCCTATTTTATAAAATTAGCCTATAAGGCAAAATAGTATAAAATAGTCACTTGAAAACCTGGGTTGTTACATACTCCCCCCCTTAAAGGGGAATTTTTCCCTCAAAATTCAGGCGTAACCCATAACCATAAAAAGGGTTTACTATAATAAAAACCGTGCTATCATACTAGCAAACCTCCGAATAGAAATGTCCCCATAGGACTCAGACTAAGGTCATCGCTATCGATCTTAGCCCACAACATCATGCTATAACATAGCGACCAATCGTTCCTCAGGAACTATCGATTCTACCCTTCTACTACGGGAGGAGATACCCATACAATCTCGGCACGAATTGCCTTACTTTCCGAAACACGTTACACCCTTACTAGGGAATAACTACACTAACTTGGAATCGCTAACCCCAACACTACTTACTCCTATTCGCATTGGTGTACCCCTCAAAGGTCTACTTGCTCACTGAGCCCAATCTAAAGGAAGGTTCTCGGACCACTCCCAGTCCCAGGAATATACTATTCATTGTTTCCATTCCAACGAGTAGACAAGGCATATTGCCATCTACACAAGGCTATGCACGGCCTAACGTTTATCGAAGACGATCCGAACTATTGCAAGGAAATTCGATCCATAGAATTTCTACTCCGATATCACCTTAAATCAAATCCACCCTTCCACTTACGGGTGGTAGAATATACCCCATATCCCAACGGTTCCCATTCTTCCTGGAGACTTTACCTATACCTTGACACCAATGTCTCGTCTCGGTTAAGCTCACTCCACTTGGCATTCCATGCCACGAATAAACTCTAAAATGGTCTCTACTCGGCGCCTATACTACTCCCGTTCGCATTGCCTTAGCGAAAGGAAATATCCTAACGATAGTCCTTCACGGTCACAAACTTGTTATTCGTGAAAAGACTCCAAATTCCCGCCCAGGAGAAGTGCCTCTAAGTCTTTAAGGCAAATACTACCGCCCTGAACTTAAAATCAAACGTGGGATAACACTTCTTAAAAGTGTGAGACACATGAACAGTAGGTCCATGTTCCCATATTAGCACATCCCGTTCCTGGCAAAGACTCGTTCGTTAAATCCACTCTCGATCATAACAACACGAGTGCAGGAGAAAAGTCAGCTTATACTCCAACTCCTCAAAAGGTAGGTTACCCATGTAACCCTCAAACTACGAGAGGCCTCACCACTAATGGCCAAACATTCTAACGAGCTCGAAATCCCATACTTCTCATCTAGGGACCAAATCTTACTTAGAGTTAACCCACAACTTATTGTGGTCAACTCCCAACCATCTTCCTAAACTAACGCCGCATGCCCTAAGGTCCTAGCGTCCTAAGAATCCTAAGGTCAATCCATCTATCCTAACCTAGTCGTATAAGTAATATACTAAATATCCCTAGTGTCCAAGACCTTTCCCGACTTCTGACATTAGCTCGGTTTCATGCGTGGGACGTCCCGCCGAAGCGAAATCCAAACAAGGAACCCTCCCGTTACACTACTACCTTGCATTGTCAGTCGTCGAGAAGTAACGGTCGAAGACATATGATCGGGATCGACGGAATCCTAACTCGAAATTCTACTGCTACACATATACGTCTACGTCTTACCATAACAATCGGCTGAGGCATTTACTTTCAGTAAGATGCCACCAGTACTCTACCCCAAGAGACACATATATCTCTAAACAAATGGCCTTCTCATTAAGGCACAACCATAAGTCCCTATCGGACATCCATAATCTTAGTCTTCCCCCACGTTAGTCAAAGTAAAACTATCATAGTGCTCATATATCGCACATGAACTTAGCCCTTAATCACTCAGATACGTGATTCTTGGTTAAACCTTCCAACCCAGCACTTAACTAACAGAAAAGAAAAAGGAGAAAAGAACAGAAAAGAAAGTGCACATCTCTCCACTCCCAACGTCGTTAAGGTTCATGCGTGGAGCGTCTCGCCGAAGAGAAATCCAAACAAGGAACCCCTCCACACAGTCACCTTAACTAGCCAGTCATAGAGATAAGGCAATAGCATACACAAGCAAAGCAAACAAGCAAGCAAAGAGAATAAAATAAAAAAAATAAATAAAGGAAACTATCTACACACCGTAAACCACCTCTATAAGGTCTCAACCCGTATCCAGGAGAGATATTATAGAACAACTAGTCCTCCTCCTAGAACTAGAACTAGGATAGCCTCGTGATATATTCGCTTGCTATCAGCCCAACCAATCTAAGAATATCTCTACTCGTATAATATATAATACAAGTAGCACGTACCACATATATCACCACTCGCCCCATAACGAGTGTGAAGGAAGATACAGAACTCCCCTATCATGTAAGTCACATAGATATACTTACTATATATAAAATATGTACCGATACCATCACAAGCTCGATATACGCACCCGAATCTAGGGCTAACACCAAACTACTCCCATCTTACCTAAGGAATGCACTACTCGCACCCTAGTTATAAAGTCCCACCAACATACTAGCCAACCTCCTTAGCTGCTACCGATAGTTCTAAGACACGACATTCTAGTCTTACCCGAACCAAACTACTTCCACCAATGACTCAACTAGGAGTCCTATCGTTGTCGGTTATCTTCAATCTACAAGATCAGAATGCATACTTCCCTTGACTACTTCAGCAAGGAGAACATTCTACCAGCTTCCCCAACCTTAGCTCCACGAGCCTTCCCCGAGTGGATGTCCACCATTGGGGTCTCATGAACACTACTTCTCCAAAAGTGTTTCCAACACTTACTTACGAGCCTAGCATTTCCACTGAGAGGCTCTCTCTACGGGCAAAAACATTATGTCCCACCATAAAGAGGCGACTATCATAGCCGCCACTTCAACCTTACTCCTAAGGGTGAAAGGTTTTCCTCAAATCCTCACACCTGAGCACTCCTATACCCAACTCTAGGCCAAAACTCTCGGGCCTTACGTTCTCACCGAACGAGGTTACACTTCCTCGATCCAACCAAACTTCAACATGTGGTCCTAATAAAGAACCTCTCAACTCTGAATTGACATTGCTCGGAGTCCCAATCATAGTACCACTCTCTACCGACAATGGTACTTGGGAAAACTATTTTCACTGTGCTTAGTAGTCACGGCGGCAATACAAAATAATGCTGCAAAGGGAGAGACCTCCAAATTGGTCCTTATTCCCGACCACAGCCTACAGCTTATAGTAATCCCATCCTATGACGCCTTCACAACGGCCTTCCTCAGCGCCCTTCATCTAACGGCTCACAAGCCTCACACGATCGCGTAGAAGATCTTCGGGGTTCTCATTCCATAGAAGGAGAACGAAATCTCACAAGAGAATTCAACGACCTTATTCCTAAGGCTCTACATCAAACAGAGAGAAACGCAGAAGACGTAAAACATCCGCACAGATTCCTAAGGACTCTAGAACCTAATGCTCTGATACCATCTGTGACAACCCGCCTACTAAAATAATAGGTGGCCAGTCCAATACTCCAACAATTACAGGAGTCATAGATGGTCCATTCTTAGCATCATTGTCGATTGAAATAATAGTATGAGATAACCACCAATCATTTTAGAAAACGGATTGTCATATACAAAAAAATTAAAAGTAAAAGAGAAACACTTAGACAATCCCATTTGTAAAAACGGTGGGTATCAAAAATCGATGAATAAGGTATGACAATACAATAAATAATCACCGAATAAGCTGTCGGTGCACAGACCAATACAAATAATTTGTTAAGTATTACAATCAATATTTACAATACTATAAATGAGTGCAATACCTTGGGCAAACACGCCCGAATAACTATACTGAACATAACTAGAGTACAGAAGAAAGGAGCGTCTACTACAAGTATCCTACAACATCCACAACATGCTGTAGCTCCATGACAACTGGAATGGAATATGTAATTACAGATGTCCATGCGAAAGGGCACCTGTAACGGCAAAGAATATGCAGAAACAAGGAAATATAGAAACCGGTCAGGGCCGGGTTTGATATGATTACCATGTGACTAAAATGCATGGCAGGTAAGTGCATAAATCTCTCGCAGATAACAATAATATTCCTCACCTCTCAATCTAGCAGAAACCTAACGCAATATCGTGAGATGTTCTAGTTAACCCTAAGTACTAAGGGCTAACTTTTCCCCATTCTCAACACTATGCCCTATTCGTGCGTGGGGTGTCTCGCAAAGCGAAATCCAAACAAGGAACCCCTCCCGATACACTACTACTTAGGCAAGGTTGATCGTCGAAATCCATTAGACCCTAAGCACGAAAATAAGAAATAAATAAAGGTGTGTGAATAAATGTGGGAGGTCACAACTACAGCTAATCCCGAAATAAAACATAAACCCATCCATCATCTAACGGCACAATTCCTAATTCTATCTTTAGGAATATACATATAAATGGTACAACACTTTATCAAGTGTTTACCAAATTAATTTCATCATACACTAATTCATTTCATGAATTTGTTCCTTATCAGGAAATATAATCATACTTTTTATGCTCTAAAGGCATTTATCGCAATTGTTCACTTTGTGAAAATATCTTCCTTATCAGGAATATAATCATCATCATAGGCTCTTTATGGCCTTACATCGTGCTCTTTATGGCACTTTCATCATGCTCTATGTGGCATTTTACTGTGCTCTTTATGGCACCCATCAAACATCAAGTCCAACTTGATTTAGAATAGTTATATTCATATATATATATAACGATTCTAAGACCGCCCGTCCGGGTTTCCCCACTGTGCGTGCCCCTAAATGGCTATCATCTTCCAGGGCCTCCAAGACGACCTGGGATCCTATCGAAACGTCGGGAAGCGACCATGTGCCTGCGGGATAGTCAAGACCACACCCGGAATCTCCTAACCAGTGCAGAAAATATAAACAAACGCTCACATGGCCTAGGGACTATATCCACCCTGCATCATTAGCCAGGGGGCTTCACCACAACGCGCGCGACTTCCCTTATGATAGCGATTTAGAGAGGTGTGTATCCATAAATTATCATTTATGAAAAACATTACTTTTTCCATTTTTGAAAACTCATATTTTATATTTCCAAAAATCATTCACTTAGCCATTAAGCACCATGTTTTAGAAGGTGCATTATTTTCTTATTAAGTCATATATTACTAATGACCTAAGACCCAAAGTGCCACTAACCTCAAAATAGCCTCGAATAGTTTATACAATTCATAAACCCTCAAAGTGAGTCTCCATAATGGAGTGTCTCTCAAAATCTCAACATAATATTTTAACTTCCCATTTCATCTCTAGGTTAATTTCCTAAATCATCCGGATATCAACCTACGCAACTTATCCCTCGGGTAAGCCTAAATATCCCATTAAATCCTAGGGCATTAGTCTATCCAAAACCACCCTCTAGGACTCTTAATTTCTTCCCAAAGGAAGGCTCCTAAACCTTGGAACTAAAAGAAAAAGGGCTAAAAAAATCAAAATAAGAAAATCTCACAAAAACAGGGGAACCGAATCGATTCGCCCCTTAGGCCGAATCGATTCGCCCTTGCGAATCGATTCGCTAGACAGCCGAATCGATTCGGTGAGCAAAAACTGACCTTCTGCAATTGCCGAATCGATTCGCTTTAAATCCGAATCGATTCGGTCTGCAAGACCTGTATCCCTCTCCTTATCCGAATTGATTCACCCATAAGGCCGAATCGATTCGGTCCTGAGATTTTTCCCAGTTTGGACGATGGGTTACATAAACCTTAAAATCCCAAAATCTCCATTCTATGCTTTTACCCAACATCAATAACATCTAATTCTACCAAATCATTCCTACACCATTTACAACTAATAATATATCCTCAAATCAAATTAAAACTAAGATTTAAGGGTTTAATCATCAAAACCAACAAATACCCATTTATGGGTGAAATCTCCAAAACCTAACTATACATGCAATTCATCACATTAAATCAATATCTAGCAAGTAAGAAACTTGCCTCGAGGTTCGTAGTCTCGGAACACCTCCAGTAGCGACGGATTTTGGCCCAAATCTTCCATCTCTCTCTTTCTCTCTACTTTCTCTTCTCTCTCTCTCTCCTTTGGCTTCTCCCACCAAAATGAAGAAAAGAAAAAGGGGTGGGTGATTTATAAAGGTCTAAAAATATAAACCCCCACTCCTAAATGCTAATACACCACTAAAATGACTCGTAACCACTTAATTGAGTCATAACCCCTTAAAAATGCCTAAATCTCAAAAATTACAACTGGGCACTTATTTCGACTATCTCGACTATTCTAAAAACAACCTTACCCCCTATTTTGGCATTCGGGAAAGTGTGAACTATTTTTATGTTCCAATTCCATTTTAAATTCATTAATTATACCCGATTTAAATATAGGTCATAACCGTCGTTTTACATATAACGACGCAAAATACACAATATAACACTATTTACCTTCTCATAACGGTAAATAGTCAGAACATAGTAAATATTATCCCTAAGTCTCACGGGAAATAATATTTACTCCAACATTCCCTATTTTATAAAATTAGCCCATAAGGCAAAATAGTATAAAATAGTCGCTTGAAAACCTGGGTTGTTACACGCAATTAACTTGATTTAGCACATTTGATAACATGACTGTGTAGTGACTTGAGAAATAAACAAATACGAGCATAAGGTCATTTTTAATTAAAATGGGTGACTAAAATGCATCTATTTGGGACTTAAATTATACACTTTTGGGTGCTTATCGGCTTGATTCAATATTCGTGTGTAGTTTCATTTGTTCATACAACTTGGTGTAGAATAATATTGATTTTAGGTTGAGAAAACTAAGGAAAATTCGGGTTTTGAATTATGTAAATGATAGGAGATGAATCTAATCGTAATTATATGTTGTATCTAATATAGGTTGATAAAGAAATACATGTTCATTAATGGTTTAAGAAAAAAAGATCAAAATTTTGAAACTAGGGTTTAGGATTGCATGATTTCTTGATTTGAATCATAGTTGGATGAATGAAATGTTGTTTCAGGATTGTTTTACATAAAAAATGGCAATTTTATGTTTGTGAGTGATATAGGGTTCATGAATGGGGTTTTTGGTGAAGTTTAGGACCACCATGGATAAGGGGCGAAGGTAAAAACCCATCAAAACTTTGTTCTAGTAGCCCAGCAAACTGAATTGGTTTGCTGGGGAGAGCAAACCAGTTCGCTAACCGAACCAGTTTAGTCCAGCCTGCGAGCCGATTCGGTTTTTCTAGCTTTCCACCTTGATTTTTTTGTTGATTTTTTGGACCATTAAAGAATTGGGCCTGGCATTTAGGGTCCGAGGATGAATTTAGGCTTCTGGGAATTCAACGTGAATGTTAGGAAGTGTCATACGCTATCCGGGGATGGATTCTCAACTCAACTCAACAAAGTCTTTTCCCAATTATTTGGGGTCAGCTACATGAATCCTATTTTTTCATTCCATTTTGTCCAGTGCAATATCTTCGGTTAAACCACATGCCATCATGTCCTTTTTTATAATATCCCACCAAGTCAATTTAGGCCTACCTCTACCCCTTGTGTTACCATCAGTACTAACTAAATCACTCTTCCTTACAGCATCCATTGGTCTACGCTTGACGTGTCCAAACCATCTAAGTCGACTTTCTCTCAACTTATCTTCTATAGGAGCTACTTTTACCGTTTCACGAATTTGTTCATTTTTAATTTTATCCGTTCGAGTTTTACCACAAATCCATCTTAGCATTCACATCTCCTCCACACTCATTTTCTGCACATTTTGTTTCTTGGTTTCCCAACACTCTGTCCCATATAACATGGCGGGTCTAATGGATTCATTGTAAGAAAAATACGTGAATATGTGAGTAAATGCACGTGAGTAGAAATAGAGAAATCATGGTAAAATTTTGGGATGGTTAGGTGTCAAACCCTGATTGGAGGGGGGTGCTATTTTAAAAGAATGTTAAATCATAATTGAGCCATGCAAACTAAGCTAACTAAGAATTTATAAATGGGTTTTTACCAATTAGTCCCGTTTACTAAGTATGTAGCTCAGTAGGTCCTAACATCTTTTTTTTGCTCCATCAGATCCCATGAAATAACATTTTTGTTCTAATAGGTCATATTTGTAAACATATAGTGAATATTTACTGTATGTAAAAATAGAACTTATTAAGGAAAAAATATTGTGATAGGACCTAATAGGATATATCTCCTTCAAACGGGACTTAATAGGAAGATCCCCATTTATAAAAGCTAAATTGTCTTACACTATAGTTCAAAAGTTCATTCTTTTGTGATTTCTATACCTATCTCAAACTGCTACAATCTTAGAGTATTGGTCATTTCCTATTAGTACTCGTGAAAAATAACTGGAAGTAAATGAATCAGCAAAATTGGTGAATAGATTATATCAGGTTTATAACAAACATAAATATAAAGAGAGTTTGGAATATATATAGAATATAGTGTTTATAAAATGAAGAGAAAGCAAATGTTCTTCATAATAACATTAAAAATTAAGGAGGTTGAACTGATAATCCCATAATTACCAGTTCATTAAGGGTCACATAAAGAAAATTAAGGATTGTTGAATTGATAATCTCATACTTACTAACAAACTAAGGGGGTATAAAAATAAGTAAGCTATCAGTATAACTAAATAAAATCAACCCAAGGGAAAAGTAACTGGCTAGGCACACTATCAAACTGGCACTCATATGTATATAGCAATTATACAGGCTCTCAAACATCTGAGACCATTAGTCCAAGAACAAAAAATTCGTGGGACAACACGGTTGCCTACTCCCTAGTTAATACTAATGCTCATAATATAAATATTGCACAAAGGTTTAGGGTCGAACCGAATCAATCATTAAAATGCATTCTTCATGATATCAGTTATTAGATGAAACTGGTTAAAATTCAATTTAAATGATCACAATCAACCCAATTCTTGAGAATAATATAAATATGAGTACGATAATTTCTACACACAATTGGAATTAATCTCGCTATCACATAGTGATATCAATAGCAAACAACAAACGCTAAAGTTTAATATTAAAATGTAGAAAGCCTACCAGTGAGTGTATTGAGTTGAGCGACTTATCTGATTCGTTGGGCTTTGTCATATTTAACTGTAATTTTTAATGCAAACATTATTACAATTAATCTAAAAATAAATATTTCACTCTATACGTTGCTTTTCATTATTAACCCGTCATCGGTATTTGGGTAAATAACTTGTATGTATATACTACTCATATATGATTCTAATAAAAATATCTATCTAATTTTTAGATTATGTTTGGACAATTTTATTTAGGAAAATGCCATAAATTTATAGTTTAACAGTTATTCAGGATTTTTTATTGATAGAAAGGTCCAAATATGACGTTGTAAAAAATAGTATAAAAAATAAAGATATTTTTACATAAAAAAATTCTTCTTGATAACACGATTCGAATGGTACGTACCATGTATCTTTCTGATCCACTATATAAAAGATATAAATTTTCAAAGTATAAAAATGTGGCATTTTAATGTGTTGACATATAGTCACAGTTGGTTTTTAAAAAAATGCTATTTTTCTTTCTTGACAAAATATGTATTTAACTCATGTTATTATGCACATTACTTTAGTCGAGGGAGTTTGTTTCTTAATGACAAATGTGTCCCTATAATTATATACATACCCATATATGTACAACACCACACCAACTATATATTGTTTTGAAAACCAACATACACTTACTTTATTTAAAATTATACACCGAGGCCGGTCCTGAGATAGATAAAAATTGATAAGGCCATGTGCAAAAATTGTAAAATATCCCCCTATTATGTTTGTATTATTATAAAATATTTTAACCCTAAACTTGTAGGTTAAAATAAATAGGCTAGTTGGGTCATGTGCAATCGTCCACCTAGTACATGCTCAGGACCGTCTCTGTTACACACTCAGGTGTGTGTGTGTGTATATATATATATGTAATAGGGTATGCCCGTGCCTGAAGGCACACTGATAATTACAAAATGACGAAAATTTTCAAAGTGCGTAATTGCAAGAAGGCAAAAAAATTTCATTTGCCAAGAAAACAAAATGTAATTTTAAAAAAAATGGTCATAATCTCCTTTGTTTATATGACTAACTACCCTTTTTAAAAAATAACAAATAGTCTAAATTCATCAATCGAATTCACATTGTGACTCAAATTAACAAAGTATCAAATTCTAAAAAAATGGACATAGTCTCCTTTGTATATTGGACTATCCATCCTGGTTAAAGGGTAATAACCAATCGTACGATATTCAAAATGTCCAAAATCATCAAACAAATACTTGAATGAAATAAACTTCTTTAAAAAAATCACGACGATATTCGGGAAAAACTAACATAGTAACAACAAAATAATGATCAACCTGATTTAATTCAATACAAATAAGTTAAATTAAAAGAAAATGGACAGAATTTACTTTGTTTATATGATTATCCACATGTCTAATGTATAAAAAACACTTCAATGACAAAAATAGTGACTCATACGTCACCTATTTAACAATATTCTAAAAAAATGCATATGTGCAAAACCTATTAATTAAAAAAATTGGTAGAGTTACCTTTGTTTATAGGACAATTTTCCTTGTTTAATAAAAACAAATACCAATAAATATATTATCACTTCATAATAGACATCGCATAAATAATTAAAAATAACTTAATCCATCGCGGATTATAATTAGCGCCACAACCAAATGACTGCCCAGATTTAGCTTTCTTCCAATACAAAGTTTCATTCATTAAAACGCCTTATTAAATAGAAAAACATCGATAAACGGGTGAACCAAAAGATAAGTCATCAACAAATAAATCCTTTATATCCACAAATTTGGTAAACAAAAATAAATTCCAATAATCCCTAAATTTGATTTGAACCTCAATACCTGAGAGGTCTTGAATAAAAAAAAAAGTAAATGCCGAAACAAATTAGGAGACTAAATAGGTACGTGACAAATTAAAATATGAACCCAATTCTTGAGAGGTCTTGAACAAAAAAATGAAAAAGCCGAAACAAATTTGGAGACCAAATAGGTACCTGCAAAATCAAAATATTGTGACACCCCGCCTAATAAAATACAGGGTGATCAGTCCTATACCAAATTAAAACAGGAATCCCAGTTGGATCACCCTTAGCATCACTGTCGAAAACTTTTTAAAACTTACTAACCACCTAGTATTCCAAAAACTGGTGCCAATTTTAACTTTTTGATTTAACAAAACAGTACATGCGAAAATAAAATATAAACCATTCACACAACTGAATGAAAGTAAATAGAATAATAATTACACAACTTGCCGAATAAATCACCGGCCACCAAATAAATAATCCAAATACAAATGTCCAACACCTGAATAAATTACACCTGAAAACTGTACCGAGAAGTCTGGGCTACAAGGCCTAAATAAAACTGAGACTGATAAAAGATTCCTACTCTAGGAATGAATGAATGATGCGTCTAATTCAAACTCCTGCTAGCATCCACATATGCCGCAGCTCCATGCCCCTAGAATAGAATATCAATCTTGGCGTCCCTGTGGCTGGACACCTAAAAGGTTTTGAAAATAGTTTTATATCAAGGGTTAGAACCCAAAACATTTTGAAAATATTTAGCAAGTGAATTAACTGCAGTAATTTAAAATGCATGAATGCGCTTCATATTTAAGTTAGTGTCGCACTCCCTTGTGGACATTCTCACCCCTCCACTAATGTGCACACCTATCGGTTACCTTAACCCCACCTAGTTGTACTACCCCATGCAACTAGTCCTGGTATAACCTTCCTTTGCCATACTACTCTAACCTGAGTATAATAATTTCTTGAATTATAAGTTATTTCACAATTAACTTAATTAATTCCTCCTAAATAATATCATATAACCATCTCACAAGTTATATAAAGTACATACATCACACACTGTATTATTTCCACCAATGATTAACTTAATTAATTTCTCATTAATTAACAGCATATAACTGTAACCCGCGTTATATAAGATAAATACATCACGCACTGTATTATCACCTACATATAATATTTACTACCATATGATACGTACCTTTACTAACATCCACACATATATCATACGCGTATCCATCCTTCCGAGTATACCCTCACCGGATGATTCACTCTAAAATGCTATCTCACTAGGTGTGCTCACAAAACCTAGTTTCCCCAAGTTAGAATCGCTCACCAACTTGGACCAAAATATAAACGAAGTGGAGGCGGTCATATTCCTTTCCTGAAAGTGATATAAATCCCTCACCAATATATACCGGACGCTATGACCTGGGGATATACTCGCCCTACTCCTCAAGCTAGGGGATTCACCCACATCGCGCAACCTCCCTTGATAGCATTAGAGTATATAAATTTAATAAATATCTAATCACTGATATTTAGTATCACGCACAATAAATACACGTATATATATACTATCACGACACCGTATATATATAATATAAACCCCGGCTCTACCGTGTACTCCAAGTCCCGTACACTGCCTGAAATTTCCTGAGTCTGTGGCCCGACTCAATGTTGTTAATTTTCTCACTTAATAATTTATCCTCTTCCCGAGTCTATGGTCCGACTCCAATATAATTAATTCACACCTAAATTAATATAATACTTTCCCCGAGTCTATCACCCGACCCTAATTAAATTAATTTACCCATTAATTAATCAACAAAAATCCGAGTCTGTGGTCCGACTCTAATATAATTAATTTACACAATAATTAATTAAATCCTACCCGAGTCCACAATCCGACTCTAATTAAATTAATTAATACACTTATTAATTTAATACTACCCAAGTCTACCATCCGACTCTATCTAAATTAATTACTCATTTATTAATTTAATAACTTGGTGTCACCCAACCATTATCCCCGGACTCATTTATTTGGCCCGTATCTTAATATTTCCCGAGTCTATGTTCCGACTCCAAACTAATTACTTTCTCTCAATAATTAATTTAATGCCTTGATGTCACTTAACCAACATACCCGGACTCGCTCACTTGGTCTAATTTACATCTCATAATTTCTTTCCCACATTTTTCGCCCACAATGTGTCACACATTTATTTCCATAATTTTCCCAATTATATTTACCTATAATTATCAACATGCCCGGACTCGCCCACTTGGTCCATAATTAAATATCTCACTTAAATTCCTTAACTAATGTAGTGCCACCCAACTACATTACCCGAATATTATTCCTCGGCCCACTATCCATAATTATGAATTATTTCTCCAAATTCGTTCATCTCATGACATACCGTTCACACCCTCCTAAACCCAATTATATCACCCTATAGTTGTTAAGGAAACATATATCCCATATAAATATTATCACCAAATAAAAATAAGGGAATTAAATCTTAAATTAAACCCTCATATAAACAAACTGGCCGAACTGTTAAATTCCTGGGACCCTCGATCGATCGAGCCCCTGGGTCGATCGATCGATCGAGCAGGTGGTTGTCTTCCTCTGCTTGCTGTTTCAGCCATGGCCGAATTTCTAAGGTTTTTCCTCTCCATTTTTCCAACCTTAAATAATGATTTTTAACCAATCAATTACTCCCAAAACAAGTCTCAATCATCTAAAACTGTTTTACCGTTTTTGATTCATACGATATCTCACTATAATTAAAGATGGGTTTTCCCATTAAAATCCATCAATCTTATTCTACAACCAATTTCCAAATTCAGATTTTTCCCCAGTTTATATTCCGAATTCTTATTCTATACTCAGATATGTTCAACACAACAATTTTTACTATGAATCTCTCAATAGTTTCATGAACAAAAACCCCATTTTGTACCCATTTATACCCAAAAACGAATTTTGGTTTACACATCACTATGATATGAATTGATTATCATGCTTTAGGAATCAAAAAAGTTAACCACTTGCCTCAAAGTGTTTGTAGTGTCTGATCCGTTGTTGTTGACCCTCAATTTGGCTCCAAAAAGCTCCAATTGCTCTTGCTAAGCTTTCCCCCAATTTCCCTCTCAAGCCCTAGGCTTAGAGTTGTGATGGCTGCTGATTTCCTAATCTCCCCATTTGGTTAAAAACCCTTAATCCCGTTTTTCACCTAATGGGCTTAATTAAAGTGGCCCAACTCACCCCGTGTGGGCCCGGCTATGCCCAAAAATATCCCGAGACCCAATTACTACCCCCGGGTACTCTTTTCTGACTATCTCGACCCATCCGAACTCAACCGCGCAGTCAGAATTGACATCCGAATTAATTTATAAAAATCCTTATCTCACACCCCATTCAGTCTATACCGACTCCCGGCTGGGATAAGTGCATACCATGTCATTAATACCTGAAATGATGTTATTAAATTGTTACTATTCACTTAGTAAATAAATGTCCCTAAACATTAACCATTCACTCCCCGATTAATATTTAAATACATATATATTGCCATAATTAATTCAATTAAAATTACCACACACAAGTAATTTAAAATTCCCGAATTAATTAAATATTAAATGTACAAAAATACGGGGTGTTACATACTTCCCCCCTTACAAAGGAATTTCGCCCTCGAAATTAAGATAAACCTAGTGTTCCGATATTCACATTTTTCTCACCAGTCATGTGCCTCCAAGCCCGCTATATCTATCCCATCTGTTTCTAACCACGTTGCACAAGTATGCATTTAAAATTTACCCAGGGCACCCATACACCCTATTCCCGTGCTTTACCGCACAAAATTTTCCTTAATTAACCCGGGTGCCCATACACCCTATCCCCGTGCCCTACTACACGGAAGTTACCCGACTGTACTAGTCGTAACCCGTAATATAACTTCGAACCCGTAGTTATATCACATATATATATATATATATATATATATATATATATATATATATATATATATATATATAATTACTGCCCGGGTACTCAACCCATGTTACGTCCAACTATCTCTCCATTAATACTTATCTCTCAACACAAAAGAATATACGCTTACCCTTATGCTACCAAAGACAACATAATAACGCGCCCTTACTACCACTAGTCCTTGCGCAAAATAAACCCCGAGCTATCTCTCTTTGCTCGAAAATAAATCTAACCACTCTGATTCACTTCAGTAAACATCCCCACATACTGGGATAAAATGTGAGAACACAAAGCTTCACTATGTGCTATCGCACCACGCAATACAACATCTATACATCCACATATATACAGGCTATACGCCCTTTCTGGTGATACCTAGTACCAACCCTACCCTGGTGCCGCGAACACCAAAATTTTACACTACTATCCACAATAGTTAACTTCCATCGCTATCTAGCCGACATTTAGGAAATATTATCATCCCTACTCCCATAATTCTCGAAAGTAGTAATTCTTCGCAAAATTCAAACAATCACTCAACGTACACCTCCACCCTCTCGTGAAGAACACCAAGCAACTCCGCTACCCTACGGAAATTTCTCCACATACTATGGCTGTTACCGCCAACGCACCCACTAAGTTCGACTCACCTGCGAACTTTAGTGAAAAAATATGTCTTATTTTTGTGACATCCTCTTTGTCACTCAAAAACAATATACCCCATGCCCCTATGGTAAAAATAATTACCTCTATACTCCAGCTACAACGACTGGTTCTCGATTTTCGGAGCAGCTTCTCCCTGCCCGAATGCACCCATGACTTGCGTTAGTGGCTGTACATCCAGGACCTCGTCCTGTAGTTGACCCCTGCCTCGCTTAAGGCAATATCTCTTCATGTGTCTCGCTTTTCCCACAAACGAAACACTTTCTAACATGTTCACCCTGCCACTGATCCCTTCCATGCCAACCTTGTTGGAATTCCTGGCCATCCCGTCGATAGCTTCCAGTTCTAGATCGTTTGGCATGATTTTCCTGCCAGAAATACTGCCCCTGATCTCCCCCAGTCTGCTGCTGGGATACCCCACTGGTATTGTTCCCTTCTGCCTCATCCAACTGGCTAATCCCCACTCCCTTCCCGTTTCCTTTCGCGTGGAAGCGATATTCCCGACAGTGCCGGAGTGTTGCGTTAATGACATCAGTATAATCTACTAATGCAGAATTATCAATTAACTGTTGTCTGATTCTCCAGACTAACCCATCCCTAAAGGTTGCTTTCTTTCTCTTTTCCTCGCTTACCTCATCCGGTATAAAATTTACCAACGAGTGAAATCTTCCTCGTAATCGATCACTAAACGGTCTCCCTTTGAGTCTCCTCACAAAATTCTCTCCTCATTTCGGTTTCGATTGCTGAAGGAAAAATACTTGCGGTCAAACCGCACCTAAAACTCTGCAGTAGCTAGTGTGTCCCTTTCCTCAACTGTGGTGATCGACCCCCACCGTTGTAGCAACGCTTCCACTAACTAAAAGTGGTTACCATTTACTTTCGCACCCCATCGCAATCTCCCATGCGTAGGTGACGCTGGATACCTCTCTTCCTTGACATGCTAGTACTACACCTGAACCCCCTCGCAACTCTGGTGGGTTCCCACTAAAAATTAACCTCTCATTCTTGTTTCCACCCCGACGACCCTGCGTGAGTCTTAACATCCGGCGCCACTAACACTTGTGGCTGATCCCGTGGAAAGTATCTTGTCGTTGCGACCACCGTTGCTCAAACTGCCTGTGCCACTATTTCAATGACCTATGCTGCCAAAATCATCTCTGGCTATTACTGTGGTAGCTCTTGCCCTTAACGAGCCTCCCTCGTCTCATCTCCCCCTGCTTCCCTAGCTGCTCTCTCTCCTGGCGTCATCTAGAATGAGAACCGAATTGGTATGAGTTCACTCTCATATATAAATTTCGCAGAAGAACGTATATGCACATACGTATGAGAATACAACAATCCTATGATAGGGCTCTATATCAAAGATTTCTAAGCTGAAACGTGAAAAGCCGCACAGATCCTAAGGACACTAGAACCTGATGCTCTGATACCATCTGTAACACCCCGCCTAATAAAATACAGGGTGATCAGTCCTATACCAAATTAAAACAGGAATCCAAGTTGGATCATCCTTAGCATCACTGTCGAAAACTTTTTAAAACTTACTAACCACCTAGTATTCCAAAAACTGGTGCCAATTTTAACTTTTTGATTTAACAAAACAGTACATGCGGAAATAAAATATAAACCATTCCCACAACTGAATGAAAGTAAATAGAATAATAATTACACAACTTGCCGAATAAATCACCGGCCACCAAATAAATAATCCAAATACAAATGTCCAACACCTGAATAAATTACACCTGAAAACTGTACCGAGAAGTCTGGGCTACAAGCCCTAAATAAAACTGAGACTGATAAAAGATTCCTACTCTAGGAATGAATGAATGATGCGTCTAATTCAAACTCCTGCTAGCATCCACATATGCCGCAGCTCCGTGCCCCTGGAATAGAATATCAATCTTGACGTCCCTGTGGTTGTCTTCCTCTGCTTGCTGTTTCAGCCATGGCCGAATTTCCAAGGTTTTTCCTCTCCATTTTTCCAACCTTAAATAATGATTTTTAACCAATCAATTACTCCCAAAACAAGTCTCAATCATCTAAAACTGTTTTACCGTTTTTGATTCATACGATATCTCACTATAATTAAAGATGGGTTTTCCCATTAAAATCCATCAATCTTGTTCTACAACCAATTTCCAAATTCAGATTTTTCCCCAGTTTATATTCCGAATTCTTATTCTATACTCAGATATGTTCAACACAACAATTTTTACTATGAATCTCTCAATAGTTTCATGAACAAAAATCCCATTTTGTACCCATTTATACCCAAAAACGAATTTTGGTTTACACATCACTATGATATGAATTGATTATCATGCTTTAGGAATCAAAACAGTTAACCACTTGCCTCAAAGTGTTTGTAGTGTCTGATCCGTTGTTGTTGACCCTCAATTTGGCTCCAAAAAGCTCCAATTGCTCTTGCTAAGCTTTCCCCCAATTTCCCTCTCAAGCCCTAGGCTTAGAGTTGTGATGGCTGCTGATTTCCTAATCTCCCCATTAGGTTAAAAACCCTTAATCCCGTTTTTCACCTAATGGGCTTAATTAAAGTGGCCCAACTCACCCCGTATGGGCCCGGCTATGCCCAAAAATATCCCGAGACCCAATTACTACCCCCGGGTACTCTTTTCTGACTATCTCGACCCATCCGGACTCAACCGCGCAGTCAGAATTGACATCCGAATTAATTTATAAAAATCCTTATCTCACACCCCATTTAGTCTATACCGACTCCCGGCTAGGATAAGTGTATACCTTGTCATTAATACCCGAAATGATGTAATTAAATTGTTACTATTCACTTAGTAAATAAATGTCCCTAAACATTAACCATTCACTCCCCGATTAATATTTAAATATATATATATATATATTGCCATAATTAATTCAATTAAAATTACCACACACAAGTAATTTAAAATTCCCAAATTAATTAAATATTAAATGTACAAAAATACGGGGTGTTACAAATATGAACAAAAATAAATCCAAAAATATGAGTTCCTAAGAAATCAAAGCCCTAATGCCTAAAAGGTTGAACCCACATTGGAAATCTCGTTTCCTAGTAACTCTAACAGAATAAAAAAATATAAGCACAAAATATAAGATTCTGTAATTCAATTTTTTTTTATGATCATTTAAATCTTAGATACGTGTAGGAAAAAATCACACCTTGAGACAAAGAAGTAAAATACAAATCACAGATGAAACAACAAACTTTCTTAACTTATTTTTGTGTATTTTCTAAAAAATTGCAAATAAAACACCCAAAAAATCCCAAATAAAAAACCCATTGACTCAAAATATGAGTAATATATCGGTTAAATGCTAAGAAATTCAAATATCAAAATGTTACCTTGCACGAAACACTTTCCAAAAACCCTTTATCCAAGAACCCCTTGCCCCGTTAACCCACATCCAAACCCGGATCCATTACCCCTGCCAACCCGCGACCAAAATTCGGGAGGAAAAACAGCAACCGTCGGTGACCTGTAACCCCCTTACCTCTGGCCTATACATACCTTATATCGGAGCTCCCCACACTCGTACCCGGAGATGCTCAAACCCATTTCAACCCAACCTCTTACCCGAGTATGTCCAAGCCAAGATTCTGTATCAAACCAAACAAACCAAATAAAAGACACATGTTGTAATGTCCACTTTTCCTAAAATACCCCTTGAATGGTATATTTAGAAAAAAAAAGGGGAAAATAATCATATCTAGTATATTGAGTTATATTTTCTAAACCCTCAGAGAAAAACAGACTTAATTGTCAAATCCAATATTAATATTATTAGAGCATCGAAATATATCCCAACAGCAACAGTTGGAGGGAACAACCATGAGATACGCCCTTGTCCAAAACAAAAAAGAAAAGAAAAAATCATTGCCAATAATATAGGTTTAAGAAGTTACCAAAGAATAGTAACTGAGCATTTATACCTAAGAATTTTTTCAACAGTATATACCTGAGATTCAAACATGATTATATACCTGAACGTTTGATTTCGTTTGATTTTTCCCCGAAAATGATTGATTTGAAACAACGTGTATGATTTCGTGTTGAAAAAATGCATGGGTTTGATTCAAACATGAGTTGCACCTGAGCGTTTGATCTTTCCCTAAAAATCAAACTGTTGCATTTGATTTCGTTTGATTTTTGTTGAAGTATATACCTGTTGAAAAAACGGTTGGTATATACTCAAAAACTCGTTTAATTTCGCAAAAGGCTTATGTATAGTTTCGTGTTTGTATATTGAATTTTATTCAAACATGACCATATACCTGAGATTCAAACATGAGTATATACCCGAGTGTTTGATTTCGTTTGATTTTTCCCCAAAATGATTGATTTGTAAAAACGTGTTTTATTTCGTTTAATTTGTTTGTACCTATGCATTTTTTCAATGGGGTGTTTTTTTGTTGAAGTATAAACTTGAGCGTTTGACGATATGTATAGTTTTGTATATGAAACAAATCCCTTGATTTCCTGTGTGAACAAAACAAATTAAAATCTCGTATATACTCTATAACAGAGAGAGATAATACCTTCAAAATGGAGAAGTGAGAGAAAATAGGGCTCTACGTTTGAGGAAGAAAGGGTTTCAAGTTTGTGGTGTGGGTGTTGATTTAGAGAGTTTGAGAAGGAGAGGGTATACTCTCGTGATCATGAAAGAAGGGAGGGTGAGAGAGTACGAAGAGAGGTAATTTTCCAAAATAGTCCATAAGTTTCAATTAAGGAGGAAGAAAGGGAATTGAGTATTGAGTAAGAAAAGAGGGGGAATCCAATATTTTCAAGGATAAAATAGGGAGTTTAAAAAAAAATCATTTTGTGACATCATCTTTTAATCTTATGATATACATAAGTTTTGTAACTTATTATATAGATACATACACACACACAAACACACATGCACACATACAACATGTACTGCCATGGAAGCTTGACTTCCATGGTTGCCCATCACGGCAAAACATGCACACACCTGCAAACATTTACACCACATACGAACCTCTCTTTGCACACACACACACACACATATATACATACATACATACTTAGCACCATATCTATTTACAAAAATACATATAGATATGTAATCTAGTGACAAAGTAGGGGTGAAAGAGAAACTAAGTTGAAAGTAACATAAGTGTTCACGGGTCAAAAGAATGAGAACAAGGTTTAGTGTCTTTTTTTTCACAACATGGTTTCTTTTATACAAACAAATGGGGTGGTGTACTTGGGCGGTCTAGGGCCTTTAGTTTTTTTTAAGTAGTAGGCGGCTAAGGTATTTTGTATATTTTCATTTTTTTAAAAAGGCTAACCGAAAGGATAATGGTGTGACCCTCTTTATTATTAATTTTTTCTTTCAACTCATATGAGACAAAAGTTTAGATCTTTTGGATATTTATTTTTTTTCCAACTTTTGTCCCTACAACTTAGTTTTAGAAATTTATATTTTATGCTCTATAAATTTTATTTTTAATTTAAATAACAAAACTAAATTTCGATCTTGGCATATTTAATGTAAATTTAACATAAAATTCACTTCAAATATAATATTTGACACACGTAAAAAAATATCTACTCATTAATTAAAAGTTATTATTTTATCTGTAGATAAAAATAAAAATGTCATTTTGATACATAAGTAATTCAACTTAAATTAAAATAAAATCAGGGAATTACAATCTACCCACCTTAAAAAAAATCATCCTAAAAAATTTCCTACATTCTTAAAGTTTTAAATAGTCGTGGTACTTACATAGTCTACGGTATATCGTAAAAATGATAACACATTTGTTCAATTTTGTAAATATATTATATAACTTTGACGTTTTTCCTCACATCACTCTTTCATGATTTGCAGGTTATATACCCTGGCCGTATGAGAAACACTTTACATAACCATAATTAGAAACAACTGGAATTTTATCTAATTAATCGGCATTTGTATATGCTTTGCATGTGTTATCTCTCGTTGCAGAGATTTCTGTAACAAAGATTTACATATCGTCTAGTTATATGAGTTTCGGTCACATATTAATAATCTCATACTATCAAAATAGGGATATTGGTAAAAGATTAGTGTAGGATGTATCTGATTCGAAGAATAATGATATCTCACATATAATTAATTTTCACTATAAAAATATAATATCGGTAAGAGAATACTGTAAGTTTGAAACAACGATCTCATAATAATAGTATTTAACAACTCTTTACACAGTAGGTAAGTGAAAATATATATTATTTTTAGGGCAGGTTAATAGTTTCCTCACATTGAGTTATTAATGACATAATTGTAAGTCGTGGTTTTCAACACTATTTAGGATTCTTATACAAGGGTATCTTTATCAAGTATTCTACTAGAATTTTCAATTACGGAAAGAAACTATATCAGATATCTTAATGCAGTGTTTCTTCAATTTCCTATATACCAAAATATTATGTCTATAAGATTTGAATTTTTTAATAGGCCACTATTTTGGAAGAAAAAGTAACATCTGATACTTTTGGGTATTTTAACTAAACTTGTTGGTTCGATTGGTGCCTAGGTTCACGTGATATTCATAAGAATCATAGTTGGTATCTGATTTTGTAGAAATTAATATGATATCACTCGATATTGGGATGATCTCCGGGGGACTAGCAGGAGGAGGGTCAGAGGTCGCAGACAGGAAGGCCCATGTGGCTGAAGCCAAGGCGGTGACAAAGGCTGTGCACCCAACCTCTGTTGAGGCAAAGTCAGAAAAGAGAAAGAAGGTTGATATGGACACTCTGATAGTGGGATTCTAAAAAATGGACACCAAAGGCCTCTTAGCCCCGCATGATGACCCTCTAGTCATCACTATGAGGGTGCACGGATGTGAGGTGTCGAGGATTTTGGTAGATGGGGGTAGCTCTGCAGATGTGATGTTTTGGCCGTGCTTCAAAGTCTTAGGCCTCAGCCGTGCTAGACTCATCCCATACCATCGCCCATTGATTGGGTTCAGTGGGGAAAAAGTTCATCTTCTAGGAGTATATGAGGCCGATATCAGGATGGGAGACAAGTGGCCGAGATGGATTACCGAGAGGGTCATCTTCTTCATGATGGATGAACATGTCTTCTCGGCCTACAACATTATACTGGGGCGAGTAGCCCCCAAGGGGTTTGGGGCTGTGCCATCTACGGTTCATCAGATGATTAAATTCCTGACCCCTTATGGGGTAGGGGAAGTTCAGGGAGACTAGACGACGGCACGAGAATGTTACTTCAACTCCGTCGAAGAAAGAGAGGTGCACAAGAAGGCAACATCCACTTACAATATTGACACCCTTGACCCCAGGGATGAGAAAAAACTCAAGAGAGGAGAAGTCGCAGAAGAGGTAGAATCCATCATCCTCAATGAGGATAAGCCAAAAAAAAACCATCCAAGTCGGCAAAGCTCCGAAGATAGACATAAAAGAAAACCTCATCAAGCTGCTAAGGAGAAGACATAGTGTCTTTGCATGGAGTCACGCAGATATGCCGGGAATCGACCCTGAAATTATGAGCCATAAGCTCAACGTGGTAGAGGGTGCAAAACCAGTAAAGGAGTAGAGGAGAATTTATTCTCGGGATAAGTATGAGGTCATCAAGGATGAGGTCAAGATGCAGAGTTTATCAGAGAGGACATCTACCCCAAATGGTTGTCCAATGCAGTCATTGTCCCAAAAGCCAACGGGAAGCGGAGGATGTGTGTAGACTTCACAGACCTCCATAAACATTATCCCAAAGACAGCTTACCTCTCCCCCGCATTGATCAGATGGTAGACGCTACCGCAGGCCATGAGCTCATGATCTTCATAGATGCCTATTCAGGGTACAACCAGATCTTCATGAACCCTGAAGACTCGAATAAAATAGCCTTCATTACCAACAAGGGGACATACTGTTATAGGGTCATGCCCTTTGGCCTAAAAAATGCGGGGGCAACATATCAGTGCCTTGTGAATAAAATGTTTGAAGACCAAATTGGGAAGTCTATGGAGGTTTATATAGATGACATGCCTACCAAAATCTTAAAGGTTGAGGATCATGAGGCAGACCTCGAGAGGACCTTTAACAAAATGGACAAGTATCGAATGAAGCACAACCCGACCAATTGTGTCTTCGGGGTCGGAGTAGGGAAGTTCTTGGGGTTCATTGTCAACCAAAGAGGCATCGAGGCCAATCCTAAAAAGATAAAGTCCCTCATAGAAACGAAGACCGCGAAGACCATTAAAGACGTTCAAAGGCTCACAGGGCGGTTGGCTGCTTTGAATAGGTTAGTGTTCAGAGCCACAAACAAGTGCTTACCATTCTTCAAAATTCTTAAAAAGGCTTTTGAGTGGAGTGAAGAGTGTGTTCAGGCTTTCAAGGAGCTAAAGGCATACTTGGGGTCTCCCTTGTTGTTATCACGGCCAGTACAGGGTGAACAACTACATGTGTACCTAGCCGTCTCAGAATCATCTATCAGCACAACCATTGTGAGAGAAGAGGACGGGGTACAAAGGCCTGTATATTTCAACAGTAAGGCACTCCAGGGGGAAGAGCAAAGTTACCCGAGGATGGATAAGTTAGCATATGCCTTGATCCATGCATTAAGAAGGATGAAGTGGTATTTCCAGTCCCATAAAATGGTCATCCTCACCGACTCTTCTCTCAGACAGGTCTTACACAGGACAGAAATATCGAGGAGGCTAATGGCCTGGGCCATAGAGTTGGGGGAGTTTGACATTGTATATCTACTTAGGGTGGCCATTAAGGGGCAAGCATTAGAAGATTTTGTGGCTGAATTTACTTGGGAAGATGAAGAGGATGAAGATGAGAGCCTCAAAGAGAGAGATACATGGCAGGGCAAAATTATTTACCCATCCGCAGATAAGGCTGAGACAAGCACCGCTAGAGAAAAAGTTGCCGAAAATGAATAGGGGAGATATCTCTATAAACAGGGGGCCCTCAAGGAGGGGAATTTCTCAGAGGAAAAAACCATGTGGAAGGTCCTCTTGCGAAAGCGAAAGTGGGGCTGGATTAATTGTAACAGCACCTGACGGCACGGACATTGAGTACACCCTAAGGTTCAACTTCAAAGCCTCCAACAACGAGTCTGAATATGAGGCCCTGATAGCAGGCCTCTCCTTGGCTAAGTCTCTTGGTGTCGACCATATTGCGGTCCATAGTGATTCAAGACTAGTGGTGAATCAGATATTAGGAGCCTACGAGGCTAAGGATGAGAGAATGGCCAAATACCTAGAAAAGGTAAGGTCAATATTAAAGAGCTTTAAAGAGGTAAAGTTGAAGAGGATACCTAGGCATAACAATGGCCGAGCCAATGCACTTGTAAGGCTGGCCTCAGCAACTAGGGCAGAAGTCAGGAGGACAGTCCCAACATAAATTTTGCTTCGGCCAACGATCGAAGAAGAAGAGGGAACACTTGGCCTTTGCTTAAACATCGACAAAGAAGCTTCGTGGATGGATCCTCTAATCAGATACATTAAAGAGGGGGAGATGCCAGAGGTAAAATAAGAAAGGAAGAAGTTGAGATACAGAGCTGTGAAATTCACTGTCATCGGAGACACCTTGTACAAAAAGGGGTTCTTGCTCCCCTTGCTCAGATGTGTGCACCCATCTGAGGTCCCTCGCATTCTGCAAGATGTGCACCAGGGGTCATTCTCAAGCCACTTTGGGGGCAGATCATTAGCAAAGAGGATAGTGACCTGGGGATACTGGTGGCCAACCCTGGGGAAAGACGCCACGCCATGCGTAAAAAAATGCGATAAATGTCAAAGATTTTCCACAATCCCTCACCAGCCCCATCAACCTCTTACCTTCATCACATCCCCATGGACATTCGCAGTATGGGAATCAATCTAGTAGGAGATTTGCCCAGGGCTGTCAACAACTACCGATACTTGATCGTGGAAATTGACTATTTTTCGAAATGGGTGGAGGTGGAGGCGGAGCCGATGGTAACGATCACAGAGCAGAAGACCTTCCAATTTATATGGAAAAACATTATATGCAGATATGGTCTCCCCAACACCCTCATCTTGGATAACGGGACTCAATTCAAGAATATATCTCTGGAAAAGTAAAGGGTGAGTATCAAATAATTCTTCTCTACCCCAGGCCGACCTCAAGCCAACGGGAAAGTGGAAGTTACAAATAGAACAATCCTAGATGGGATCAATAAAAAACTCGAGGAGGCAAAAGGAAGATGGGTTGAGGAGTTGTATGATGTACTGTGGGCCTACTGGACAACGACAAAGACCCCTACCGGGGAAACCCCATTCATGCTGGCGTATGGCTCAGAAGCCGTCATCCCCACTGAGATTGGGTTTCCTAGCCATAGGGTCCAAATGTATGACTTCCAGAGAAATATGAAAGAGAGGAGACTTGACTTGGACCTAATCGAGGAAAGGAGGGAAGATGCCAAGATAAGGCAAGCGTCTTACTAGCAGAGGACTGCTAGGTTTTACAACTAGAGGGTGAAGCAAAGGTCAATCGCAGTGGGGGACTTAGTCCTCAAAAAGACTTGACAAAAGCCTAACAAGCTCCACTCAAATTGGCATGGCCCATATAGGGTCATTGATGAAGTTGTCCCTGGAACCTATAGCTTGGAGAACCTTGAGGGGGAACCCTTTTCCAACCCTTGGAATGCATATCATTTGAAGAAGTACTATCAATAATTTTGTAACGTCCTATCGGACCACAGTTGTTATAAATGTGTTGCTCCAACAGAACACTTAGAATGTTAATGAGAATGTCACATTGGTCCTTCATTTTGTATTTGATTAATTTTAGTATGATTGGGGTTATACTCGTTAAAACCACCCTCGGCCATGATGAGGGAAAATGGTGGGGAAGACCCCTCATTTACCCTCAAGAAAGACGAGGGGGGACTTGAAACATTAAGTTGGTGGGAAACCACCCTCGGCTATGATGAGGTAAAATGGTGGCGACGACCCCTCATTTACCCTCAAGAAGACGAGGAGGAACTCCAAATTTAAAACCATTAAGTTGGTGGAAACCACCCTCGGCTATAATGAGGGAAAATGGTGGGGACGACCCCTCATTTACCCTCAAGAAAGACGAGGGGGGACTTAAAAATTTAAAACCATTAAGTTAGTAAAAACCACCCTCGTCTATGATGAGGACAAATGGTGGGGCCGACCCCTCATTTACCCTCAAGAAATACGAGGGGGAACTTGAAATTTAAAGCCATTAAGTTGGTGGGAAACCACCCTCTGCTACGATGAGGGCAAATAATGGGGGCGACCCCTCATTTACCCTCAAGAAGACGAGGGGGGACTCCAAATTTAAAACCATTAAGTTGGTAAAAACCAACGTCGACCTATGATGAGGGAAAATGGTGGGTACGACCCCTCATTTACCCTCAAGAAAGAGGAGGGGGGGACTTAAAAATTTAAAACCATTAAGTTGGTGGAAACCACCCTCAGCTATGACGAGGGGAAATGGTGGGGACGACCCCTCATTTACCCTCAAGAAATAAGAGGGGGGACTTGAAATTTAAAACATATGGGTGGAAACCATCCTCGGCTATGATGAGGGAAAATGATGGGGACGACCCCTCATTTACCCTCAAGAAGACGAGGGGGGACTCCAAATTTAAAACCATTAAGTTGGTGGGAAACCACCCTCGGCTATGATGAGGGCAAATGATGGGGAAAACCCCTCATTTACCCTCAAGAAAGACGAGGGGGGACTCCAAATTTAAAACCATTAAGTTGGTGGGAAACCACCCTCGGCTATGATGAGGGCGAATGATGGGGAAAACTCCTCATTTACCCTCAAGAAAGACGAGGGAGAAGTTAGTGAGATTGTTAATTTAAAACATCACAAGATAAATCATACAAGAGACAAGCATAGAAGATGAAAAGAGACATGGTATTATAAAGTGTTACAAATGCTTGTTCAACAGAAATAGAGTACCAGAATATTGGTTACATGAAGAGGGTATGGGCCACATACGGCCACCCTATTGAGCAATATCAGAGGGAAGGGCCTCAACATCGATAAGAGGAGTCTCCTTAGTAACCAAGATAGGCTGATCCTAGGAAGTGACGACGCCTTCAATGTTCACGTGAGACTCCACATGGGCCAGAGCCTCAGCAATCAGTGGGTCGTCCAATTGAACTGCCTCAAGAGAAGGGAAAACTGAAGAGACATCATCAGCAAACTTAAGGATGACCCACCAACATGCCATCCTAATCCCCCTCACCAAGTATTCGAGACCGAAGCCTTAAAACTCATTTGAGAGTTTGTAGGCCTCCACAGCATCAGCCTCAACCTTCTTCACTGCCTCGGATAGCTCGCTCTTGAACTGGTCGTTCAAGGCTTCTTCCTTCGCCTTGAAGAGGTTATCCCTCGCCTTTAGATCTGCGTCATACTGCTTCATTAGCTCATCAAGGACCCTTGCGTGTTCGGTCCTTGCACTCTCCAGCTCGGCCTTTGTAGTCTCAAGCTCGGTCTTCAGGTCATCCTTATGCTGAATAGCCCTCTCGGCCTTATAGAACTTTTGTTGGTTTTTTACTATCCATTTGATAGTTGACGTAAAGACATAAACAGACTGTACAAAAGAAGGCACATATTAAGGGGCCGAGGAAACAATTAGTGAAAAGATGACTGAGGAAATGAAGTAAAAACAAATACCTGGGCCGAGTATGCAGACCGTAATCATACACCTTAGCCGGGGGCATCTTTGATAAGAAGTCATAGTCATCGGTCGAGGGAGCAAAAAACATTTAGGCCTTGGCTTCCCTTAGATTCGCTATGAGGGAAGATGGTTCATCTTTTAAAAATGTCTAGTTTTGGGACCAAAAGGCTCCTATGCTGGAAGAGGATCCGGTCCCCTTAGACGTCTCCACCATCGCCCTCATCCTAGAATCCATCCGAACAGGAACTTTTGGCTCTTTTCTTTTGCGACTATCGACGGTCGACTCAACGTGCGTCGGCCCCATGACCCTTGTCTTCTTCTGGGCCTGCTGAGGCTCCTTTCACTTCTTTTTCCCCAGGCCAGACAGTAAGCTTGGGGCTGTCATCTCCCAAAGTTGGTTAGAAATATTTTTAGTACGACCTGAAAAGGTGACGACATATCAGAAAGATACAGAGACAAAGATGAAACACTTGCAAAAAAATTAAAAATTGAGCAAAAAATCACTCACATAGTTCTATCAAGGGGCCGACCCTCAGACCATCTTCTTTGAGGAAGCGAGGGGTCATCAAATCTTCAAATTTGGCAAGTTCTCCCTCTTTCCCTCACTCCCTCAGATAGTCAACGATGAGCCTCTCCTCCAAGATAAGTCCAGGGTCTGAGCGCGCCTTTATTGAAGGGTTGGACCATACCCTTGGTACCCTCGGACCATCTTCCACGGGCTTTCCCTCGGTGGGGAATTACCAATCCCCGAAGATAAAGAAAAACCTCTTCTTCCAGTCATGATTGGAAGTCTGAGCCACGTGGAGAAGCTTTTTATCAGACTTCCTAGCCCCCAGATGGAAGTACCCAAGCTGTTTGGATGACGAGGTGATGTTATAGCAGGCAAGGAATACATCGGCCGAGGGCTCATCTGTGACACCCCGCCTAATTAAATACCGGGCGATCACTCCTTTATTAAATTAAATCAAGGTGAACAGTTTGTCCATTCTTAGCATCACTATCGAAAAATATTTTTTTCCAATTTAACACCCTAATTAATTAAGCTAAGTGTCAAAACCATGTTCATACATACTTTCCAAATTTTATTTAAAGAAAAATCATTTATTTTATTAACAACATTCAATAAGTAAGAATCACACCACATTAAATTCTGCAACATAATCCAATTAATTTAATACATTCGTCAATCGAATGTCAACATACGAAATCTAAAGTCACACATCCAAACTGAATAAATCCCATAGTAACAATACTGGAAATACTGAAATACAAATGTCCAATAACAACGGAATAATGGAAAGAGCTACACATGCCCAACTAGATGAAAGTACTAAGAGTGGATCCGAATGAACGAAGTCGTTTAATCAAGAGTCCTGCAACTTCCACCTAAGCTGCAGCGCGTTCCTTCCAAGAGATCCTAAGCTAGACGCCCCTGTGGCTGGGCACCTGTAATACATACATATATATACAAGAGAGAGAGAGAGAGAGAGAGAGAGAGAGAGAGAAACGGGTCAGATCCCGATACTGTATATGATTTAAAATTTGTTTAGCAAGTATTTAAATTGATACAGGCCAATGCAACAACATATTAGTGCGTCACTCCCTTGAGGAATTCTCACCTCTCTTTTAATGTGCACACCTATCGCACTAACCTTCCTAACGGTTTGTCTTATCATTTATCGCACTAATCTTCCCAATGATTTAACTTATCTTAAATTACTCGTAAGATTCAAATTTCACGATTCAATTGTTTGAAAAGAATATTTCAATTACTAACCGAAGATCTCATTTTGACTTTATAATCAATAAAGCTTTCCAATTTCATATTATACTTTCTCAAAACAAGTATTTACAATTTGAGTCATCAACCATGTCCTACATATCAAATCATAGTAGGCAGTTCCAGATTTCATAATTTCATATATATATATATTAACTACTCGAAAATATATATATCAAAACAGCACCCCACATAATAACTATGGTGCGGGCATACTCTACTATCCAAACCCCATATCACTCACATTAAGGGGAATACAAATTCGGAATCACTCTCGAATTGTATTAACACATACTCAAACAATATTGAGACGAAGTATAGATTCCAAGTCCTGTAAGACCGTCTGAACTATCACTGCGATAGCCTATACCAAGGATATATATACACAAATAAAATGAGGCGAAGCATAGATTCCAAGTCTCTAAGAGGAAAGCATATACCCGCATCTCTTAGGACCGTCTGAACTATCATTCCGATAGCCTGTACCAAGGATATCTATCTTCTAGGGTACAAGTCAATATCCCCCATAAAGGTCCCATCGAGATAAGACTGTCCCAGCGCAAAAACCTCAGGGATAGCAAGTAGCGTGGGCATTATTTTCACACATAGATAGTATATGCATACACAAACATATAACTATACTAATATTACCATATCAAAAATGGGTAAATTCTCAATTCCCATAATTTCGTCATTCGCATTTATTTCACATTATATAGTTATCACGTATAACCATTCACATCTTATTTTAATTTGAGGAACTTTTCCACTTACTACATCACGCTCACGGATTCTATCCTCCCAAGTATAAAATTCAGTAGGTATACACATTTGTCCCAAAGTAACTCTCTTACGTGTCTCTCTTTCTTTAACATATACTTACATTGTCCCTCATGTAAGATATCCCAAAAATATAGATTTCGCCTTACATTAAAGGATTTTGAATTTTATTTTCAAAGATGAGAATTTCAAATGGTTTCGAAATCGGAATTAAAATGGAGTTTTAATTGATTTTTTTTTTATTATTTAGAAGAGTCCTCAAAATATAAAACTCTCTAAGAGTCCTCAAAATATAAAACTCTCTAAGAGTCCTCAAAACATAAAACTCTCTAGTAAAAATGATATTTTTAGAAATCCGACCGTTCGATCAAACTGAATTTTTGTTAGCAGTCCTGTCTCGCCGTTCGCTACAACATACTAAAATTTCAACCGATTCCAATGGTCCGATCATCCGGAATAAAGTTTTTAGTGTTTGTATCTAATTAGAACTCTTTTCTTAATCAAACTCTTAATCCTTTACATGAGAAAGGGTTTCCAAAATATCATTTAAGTCATCACTACATGCAATTTCCTATCTCAAATTGGGTTTTTCTTCCATACAATTCATCCTAATCATTCCTAAACCAATATGAAAGATGCATCAACGAAATAAGCAAGATAAACACTTGCCCCGAATTTTTAGAAATCTGGTTTGGTGCCGAAATGGGTGTGGTTTCGTTCCCCGTCTCGCAATCTACGCGTTGGTGGTGACGGCGGTGCAATCGGAGGTGTTCTTGGCCTAGAACTCTTTGGAGAGCTTCTCCTCTTCCTCTCCAATGGCTGTCATTTGTGTTTAGAGTTTCTAACCCTAGAAGGTGACCTAGGTATCTGATATAACTCTTCCAATTTTCGTGGGTTTAATTACCCAAAAAGGTGAAATGTCCAAAACGCCCTCCCGGGGTACCAATTAGGCCTAAAAACGCCCCGAGACCCAAACTAAACCCCCGGGTATACTTTTCTGACTATCTCGACCCTTTCGGACGCGTTGGCGCACTCAAAACGACCATACAAACGACTTATAAAATATTCACTTTTATTAATTCACATTTAGTCCCGACACGACACAGACGCGTCCCGACTTAAATTTCCACAATTGTCATTTTATTCTCACGTGACAATATTATAAAAATAAATCTTATATATTACTATACTCATCTAGTAATATGCAACAAATAACAAATTTCCAATAATTACTAACTCTCGTCACGCTAGTAAATATTTAAAGCAACATTCCGGATTAAAATTAAATTAATTTATCTCAATTAAATTTAATAAATCCCATAATTTAAAAGCTATAAAAATATGGGGTATTACATACTTCCCCCCTAATAACTGAATTTCGTCCTGAAATTCGGAAAATAAGGCCTACCATGTAGCACAATTCTGGATATCCTTGTCAGTACGCAAACTATCTACATAGTACGGCGCTCATCACTATAGCTTTTTCCTCACAGCAACATTGTTTTACATTCTCATTGGAGACACTTCACATTGTGCTCCCACCCGACAATATTCGCATAGGTCACGCCTATACGTTATAATTTCATTATCTCACCATCCTTAGGAGGCCGCTCCTCACTACATGACAAATACTCGGATTGATTCATATACAAAACTCCCATTCTGAGAAAATATTACGAACATTCGATCACTCTTGCTTGCCTAAAACAGTCATGGAATTCTACGACATTTATCGGATGTTTTCTCGACCGATCCAAAATTCTGATTACCTACTCTCCTATAAACATACGGAAGGATAATAGTCGAGGTTCTTCCATAACAAAACCTTAATAAGTACCTTGTACGCGACAAAGAGGTACGAGTGCTTCTACAGAGCATTCTTGAAATCATCGTATCAAGATTCCAAAATTTCCTTCACGTGGCTCCACAAATCTTTAATCACCGTGCGCCCATTCTTTGGCTAAGGGTGATACATCCTACTCGAAACGAAATCTCATCCCCGATGGTTCCTGAAATCCCATTTCAAAGGTGGGATTCACCAATCTCATCCTGATTTAGAAATTTATACTGCGCCGGACCATGCACTGGCGCGATCCTTCCTTTCAAAGGAAGTCTGGGGCATACTAGTTAATATTGTAAGCCAGCCCAAAGGAATATCAATCACTTCCTTATCGGCGACTTAATTCACATGTTCGGGATAAACCCTTGATCTTGTTTTGAGGATGGAAACCCATCCAAGAACTTTACCGACTTTACCAACCTCTTCCAATTTCAGGAATTTTCGATAAACACAAAATTATTTGGTTGATTCTCCTCTTTCAACCAAACCTTACCTATGGGCAGTGCATGTAGAGACTACTCACTACATCTCGCTAAACATCGATTCTTCCCTTGAAATGTCTCACATTAAGTGACACGTAATACTCCCCTTCCTTCCTTGTAGTGTGCCGAAAGTTCCACCCGTGCTCTTCTCTCCACGAAGCGCACTTCTGCATCTCTTATACTATACTAACATCATTACTCTTTATATGTGTGAGTCACTCTCACACTTGACTAATAACAACTCCGCTCCAGGTGTGCTTCATAACAATTAAATTCTACTATATTCAAGGAATACCAATTCTTGAATGGCTTCCCACAGCCTTCCAATCAAGTTAGGGCGTGCTATTCTAATTGCACACTTATGTATGGATTATCGCCCCTCATGTGACGTTTAATCCACTCTATCACTTCCACTTCGTTATACTAGTCCCACAAACATATATTTCACACTTCTATTACCACGTCCCTTCGACTCGGACTATTTTAACTGTAGTTAACCAAGATGCCCACATTTTTGCAACACTCCGATCGCCCTGGAAGAGAGAACGGCGTGCTACTCATCTGTAGGACTAACTAAATTCAACGGAATAGAAGGAATAGGGAATTCAAATTCCATGACAATAAAAGAGGAATAATAATTCTCAACCTTCCTCAGATAAGTACAACAATTTTCCCAAATCGGTACAACAACCAAAATAAATCACTAACGCTCTATTCATCAAAATAATTACAGGTCATCTTTTTTATATAATATAAAGTTCTTTCCAGATAATCCATGCTAAAAATCATTCCAACTCTTTATTCACCTTTTGTTCTATACGCGGTTATGACATATGGGTACTCCCAATCACCCTAGAAATCAAAATTCTTAAATTCTCCTTATCATCGTTCCACCCCTCAACTCGTGGGGATAACTTTTAATGCTTTCCTACCACAAAAATCCGGCTCCAATGACCTTAAAACAAAATTCAACTTCCAGCTTACATACATAATTACTTGATCCCATTTCAACCAGGGTACCGAACTCATGGAATAGTGACCAAACGTCTCCCTATTTCCAACCTTACGCTAAGTTTCATGCGTGGGATGTCTCGCAAAGAGAAATCCAAACAAGGAACCCCCCCCCCCCCCCGATACACTACTACCTAGCATTGTCGGTTATCGAAATTCGTTAGGTCCTCCGTCCATAGTATATACCCCTTTATTCCGTCCCTTGACAGAAAAGTTACAATTCCTCCCGTAATTATGCTTAACAAAGAACGTTTCACCAAATTTCACTATCGTTCAGCATAGGTTGGTGGTAATAGCATTCCATAAACCTCGAATACATACAATCGAAATTCTCGAAATTCCTTTTTCTAACATTAGGGGTATAACTCTTAACTCCCACGTCTCTTAAGGATAAATATAACACTGCACTCTTCCTATCACTAAGTCCGGAGTTCCAAACATAATACTGCGTCAAATCTTTTCGCTCAACGGTAAATCCCGATACATACGGAATCATATTGGCAAAGTTTATACATACTTTGGTATCGAATATCTCGAGCCCACTATCTCCTCCGAAGTCTCTAGGATAGATAATATAAGTGTGAGTCCAACCTTCTCACAGGTAAAGCCTCGCCAAAGCAAACATAAAACATGTTGCACTAATGCAACCACTCCGATAGCCTTGCAATAAATGCCCACTATCGTACTAACCATTTCTGTAATGTTTTAAACAAGATAATATCATACTCGTGTATCGCATCACTACAACGAGTAACCTCAATAAAGTATAAAACACTGTTGATATACTCATTCATCCTCCGCGGATAGCACTAAAGAAGAATCCCGCTACACTAGGGAAAAATATTCACATAATGGTAACATTTATAATTATATGCATTAAGCTCGTCTCACATGCTAATCTAGCAATGAACAAAATATAGTGACTCTCTCGTGTCACATAAACACCCCTCATCCTCTGAGGATACAACTTACACTTCTTCCTTGTCAATCGTCTTGACTGCGCAAATGGTTTTCGGACGTAATACGTCTGCCCAAACCATAACAAAATTATTTTAATCGTTGCCTTTTACTAGGCACCGTATTCTTTTCCTTATACTCACTTTGGAACATATTATCGTGAGCGATCTCACTCCGCACAAAATACCTCAGTACATAATCCACTTACCACCTGTCCTACTAACCAGGTTAGGATTTGTCCTCCTCTCGGACTTTAGTAAACTCGATTCCTGTTAACCATTCCGATTGTTCCTTTAACTTTTTAGGCCATAAAGATCATGTTACTATCTATAATAGCACTTACTGAATTTACCATCACTTGGTAAGAATTCCATTATCCGAATCATTTAAATGGGTCCCCTGATGTATATCCACATCTCTTTTTGGTGCTATATCACCACCATTGTATTCAGTCTTATTCTCGACTAAATTCTTCGATTTCTTTAAGCTTCCCACACAAGGAGCATTATCATCTTTATTGACAAAATACAACATTGTCAACCTCTGAATCAACCGTCCATCAGAATTTCCTCCTCGAGTATTATCAATTATTATTACGATTTGGTCTCCCACTTGGAGTCGTTTCCCCCACTTGTATCTACATCTTCCGATACAAAATTCGCTAACGGTTAAAATTCATATTCACTAATGGAACCCTGACATGCCCTCTCTCATTGAGTTCAGAACCACATTTGCTTCTAATCCTGAACAGTTAAGGAAGGAACATACGGACAGCACTGTACCTAAGGTTCTCCTATAGGTATAGCATTCCATTCCTAAAATTGGTGGTTGGCTCTAACCATTATAACTTCGTCCCGGAAGACAAAAAATTTTCTCTAAATTTTCACTTTCGGTTTGCCACACTTCGTCCTATATTTAAGCCTTTGGATACTTTACCGCCTTTGGTAAATACACATACAATTTTCGCGTTTCTAAAATTTCCCATTGATAGTCTCTACACATTTTTGTAATACGTTGGGTAAGTTTACCCTCGCTTCTCATTTGACTATAACAACATTTGAAAATCATTGCTGCACCTTAGTTGCCTTTCTAGTCTTGGCTTCTCGTGCCACAATGGAGGTGACCTCGACTACGGTCATCATCCTCGGATATATTTCATAATCTCAACTGAGCCCTGCCTCCTGATGTACGCTTAACGGTCCTCTTCTGACATCCGTCATCGCTCGGCACACGCACACATCCGAACAAAACTAGAATTCACTAGTGTATACACATTATAGCAGGAGAACTAAATCTCATCAAAGGAATCGACAATCCTAAACATAGGTGTCTATAACAAACGAAGCAACGCTAAAAGCATAATAAGCCGTACAGATCCTAAGGACTCTAGAACCTGATGCTCTGATACCACCTGTGACACCCCGCCTAATTAAATACCGGGCGATCACTCCTTTATTAAATTAAATCAAGGTGAACAGTTGGTCCATTCTTAGCATCACTGTCGAAAAATATTTTTTTCCAATTTAACACCCTAATTAATTAAGCTAAGTGTCAAAACCATGTTCATACATACTTTCCAAATTTTATTTAAAGAAAAATCATTTATTTTATTAACAACATTCAATAAGTAAGAATCACACCACATTAAATTCTGCAACATAATCCAATTAATTTAATACATTCGTCAATCGAATGTCAACATACGAAATCTAAAGTCACACATCCAAACTGAATAAATCCCATAGTAACAATACTGGAAATACTGAAATACAAATGTCTAATAACAACGGAATAATGGAAAGAGCTACACATGCCCAACTAGATGAAAGTACTAAGAGTGGATCCGAATGAACGAAGTCGTTTAATCAAGAGTCCTGCAACTTCCACCTAAGCTGCAGCGCGTTCCTTCCAAGAGATCCTAAGCTAGACGCCCCTGTGGCTGGGCACCTGTAATACATACATATATATACAAGAGAGAGAGAGAGAGAGAGAAAAACGGGTCAGAGCCCGATACTGTATATGATTTAAAATTTGTTTAGCAAGTATTTAAATTGATACAGGCCAATGCAACAACATATTAGTGCGTCACTCCCTTGAGGAATTCTCACCTCTCTTCTAATGTGCACACCTATCGCACTAACCTTCCCAACGGTTTGTCTTATCATTTATCGCACTAATCTTCCCAATGATTTAACTTATCTTAAATTACTCGTAAGATTCAAATTTCACGATTCAATTGTTTGAAAAGAATATTTCAATTAGTAACCGAAGATCTCATTTTGACTTTATAATCAATAAAGCTTTCCAATTTCATATTATACTTTCTCAAAACAAGTATTTACAATTTGAGTCATCAACCATGTCCTACATATCAAATCACAGTAGGCAGTTCCAGATTTCATAATTTCATATATATATATATATATATTAACTACTCTAAAATATATATATCAAAACAACACCCCACCTAATAACTATGGTGCGGGCATACTCTACTATCCAAACCCCATATCACTCACATTAAGGGGAATACAAATTCGGAATCACTCTCGAATTGTATTAACACATACTCAAACAATATTGAGACGAAGTATAGATTCCAAGTCCCTTAGGACCGTCTGAACTATCACTGCGATAGCCTGTACCAAGGATATATATACACAAACAAAATGAGGCGAAGCATAGATTCCAAGTCTCTAAGAGGAAAGCACATACCCTCATCTCTTAGGACCGTCTGAACTATCATTCCGATAGCCTGTACCAAGGATATCTATCTTCTAGGGTACAAGTCAATATCACCCATAAAGGTCCCATCGAGATAAGACTGTCCCAGCGCGAAAACCTCAGGGATAGCAAGTAGCGTGGGCATTATTTTCACACATAGATAGTATATGCATACACAAACATATAACTATACTAATATTACCATATCAAAAATGGGTAAATTCTCAATTCCCATAATTTCGTCATTCGCCTTTATTTCACTTTATATAGTTATCACGTATAACCATTCACATCTTATTTTAATTTGAGGAACTTTTCCACTTACTACATCACGCTCACGGATTCTATCCTCCCAAGTATAAAATTCAGTAGGTATACACATTTGTCCCAAAGTAACTCTCTTACGTGTCTCTCTCTCTTTAACATATACTTACATTGTCCTTCATGTAAGATATCCCAAAAATATAGATTTCTCCTTACATTAAAGGATTTTGAATTTTATTTTCAAAGATGAGAATTTCAAATGGTTTCGAAATCGGAATTAAAATGGAGTTTTAATTGAATTTTTTTTTTATTATTTAGAAGAGTCCTCAAAATATAAATCTCTCTAAGAGTCCTCAAAATATAAAACTCTCTAAGAGTCCTCAAAACATAAAACTCTCTAGTAAAAATGATATTTTTATAAATCCGACCGTTCGATCAAGCTGAATTTTTATCAGCAGTCCTGTCTCGCCGTTCTCTACAACATACTAAAATTTCAACCGATTCCAATGGTCCGATCATCCGGAATAAAATTTTTAGTGTTTGTATCTAATTAGAACTCTTTTCTTAATCAAACTCTTAATCCTTTACATGACAAAGGGTTTCCAAAATATCATTTAAGTCATCACTACATGCAATTTCCTATCTCAAATTGGGTTTTTCTTCCATACAATTCATCCTAATCATTCCTAAACCAATATGAAAGATGCATCAATGAAATAAGAAAGATAAACACTTGCCTGGAATTTTTAGAAATTTGGTTTGGTGCCGAAATGGGTGTGGTTTCGTTCCCCGTCTCGCAATCTACGCGTTGGTGGTGACGGCGGTGCAATTGGAGGTGTTCTTGGCCTAGAACTATTTGGAGAGCTTCTCCTCTTCCTCTCCAATGGCCGTCATTTGTGTTTAGAGTTTCTAACCCTAGAAGGTGACCTAGGTATCTGATATAACTCTTCCAATTTTCCTGGGTTTAATTACCCAAAAAGGTGAAATGTCCAAAACGCCCTCCCGGGGTACCAATTAGGCCTAAAAATGCCCCGAGACCCAAACTAAACCCCCGGGTATACTTTTCTGACTATCTCGACCCTTTCGGACGCGTTGGCGCACTCAAAACGACCATACAAACGACTTATAAAATATTCACTTTTATTAATTCACATTTAGTCCCGACACGACACAGACGCGTCCCGGCTTAAATTTCCACAATTGTCATTTTATTCTCACGTGACAATATTATAAAAATAAATCTTATATATTACTATACTCATCCAGTAATATGCAACAAATAACAAATTTCCAATAATTACTAACTCTCGTCACGCTAGTAAATATTTAAAGCAACATTCCGGATTAAAATTAAATTAATTTATCTCAATTAAATTTAATAAATCCCATAATTTAAAAGCTATAAAAATATGGGGTATTACATCATCGTTAAATGAATTCTTCCAAATCGAGATGTAGCCAAGGATACTCCTCCACGAGTTGGGAGGAAATTGAGAAGGGGAAACCCCAAGGGCAGACAAGATGTCGACTATAGAGGGGTGTAGAGGGAATATAACACCTACCCTTAACATCTGCTCATAGACATCAATCTCTCCCTCACCACCCTCGAAGACTCTCTCAGATTCAGTGGGGACCCTCATACTTATATTGGATTGTATGCCAAGAAGATGCCTCCATACTAAGAGATCACGATCCTTAACTGACGATACATAAGTCGAGGCACTTGAAGTGTCAACTTGACTATCATCATCATCATCAAAAGAACCCTCACTGTTGTCCTTAGCTCTCTCGTCCCCAGATCCCCCAGCCTCTGGAGGGCCATCTGGAAAGGCTACTTGAAATGTAAGGGGGGACATCCTCAGAAGGTTCTATTCCCTCGGCCTATCACATTGGGCTAAGAATGGATGTCTCTCCCCTCCCGGAAGGACCTGCACTTATCGGCAACGATGCTCTCTGATCCATTTCTCCCTCGTACGATTGACTCTCGGCTGGACGACCAGACGACCCACGGGACTTAGGGGGTATTATAGTGGCTAATGGAATGGAAAAAATGGGTCGTACCCAATTAGGGTCGGCCCCTCGTCTTCTGTCATCCTCCTACTCTATTCGCCTAATCTCTACGAAGAACTTCTCTATCAGGAATGGGAATTCCTCGGCTAAATCATAAATCCTCCTAAGCATTAAGGGGAAGACTCGACACTTAAAGGAATTTGGCTAGCCTAATTACAAACAATTTTGCAGTTGACCAAGTTGGACTTTTGGATTAAAACCAACGAAAGAAAGGGTTTTAATCAAGAACACTCAAAGAACAAGAATAACAGATCGCTGGAGGGGAATGCCAGAAAAAGTAAAATAACCAAGGAGAAAGTGAAAAGAAACCCAAATGAAAATTATAGTTGAAGGCTCAAGTAGGAATCTAAAGCAATAAAAGATTACCTGAGAATGAAGGCGAAGACAGCGAGGCTTAGTGAAGAAGAAATTGCAGAAATAGCTATGGAGCTGTCGAGAAGCTAGAGAGAGAGAAGGCGCGAAGAAGAAGAAAGGAAATGACTTCAAAAAATCATTTAAATATCTTGATAATGAGTGGGCCCATTAAGCAAGACAAAACACGGCCCACGAGGAGGGTATCATTAGGGCACAAAGTCCCAGGCCAAGTGTGTAGCCGCCATGCTTGGGAAACTAGAACAATGATGGATAGATGCCTAGGTGTCAAATCATCTTGACAGGTGTCACTCACCAAGCTGATCACACACTTATCTCAAAAGCAACACTATCCCTCATCCATCTCAAAAACATCGATGGATAAGGGCTGGGGGTGATTGATATACCCATATATACCCTCAAGGGGCCGACAAAGATGATCTCTCAACCAATATCAGACGACCCTTCAAGGGGTCGACCCCTCATCAAGTCCAAATGACCCTCCAATGGGTCGACCCCTCATCATGTCCAAACGACCCTCCAAGGGGCCTACCCCTCATCATGTCCAGATGACCCTCCAAGGGGATGACCCCTCATTATGTCCTAGACAACCCTACGAGGGTACGACAGTACGAGGCCTAAATTAGGCCAGGCTCACTGCCAATAGGAACATTACCCTCGGCCTCATATCATAGACTGAGGGTGATGTCATCACAGTGCGTGATTTGGGAGACTTGTGGAACAGTGCGCATGGTACTCATATGGGACATGGAAGACCGTTATAATAATATCAACCCCTTAAGTGAGGGAATATTATGTCATCATTAATCACAGGAGGCACCTTCAGGTATCAGCAGGGGATTGGTTAGATCATAACTCACATGCACCATGCATGCTTGGGGGTACACTACACCCCCCAAGGCCTCTATATACTTATAACCTACAACCTTGCAAAGGGACCGATAATTGTAACCCTAGCTAAAACTCTGCTTGTACACACAGTAGAGGGAGAAATTGAGCTTATGTGCATTGTATCCAAGGCCATTAGTGCCCATACTTAGTGGATCACACACTCACAGTGGATGTAGGCTTAATTGGCTAAACCACTATACATCACTATCTTATTACTCTTATACTCATCCCCTTCTATACACTTACGCACATATACATCTCTATGACTTCCATTGTTATTAGCGTTTGAGCTCATCATCACTTATCTGGTGGTACTGAATCTCAGCATCATCAGCCACCTCATGGAATCTATTATACATAGACATATAAAGTTAACATGATTCTTTAAAGCACATCGAGCTACTCTGGATATATTCTCAAATTTTGAAATAGTTTGTAGACCAGATATATAGAGGGGGATTACTAAAACTAATTAAGTATAGTTATACAACTATGTGGAAGATGTTACTATCACCGATATTATTCAACATAATGATACTAATGGTTTAATTATATTGAATCCAAGTATTGACGTTTACGAAATTGTAGCAATAAGGGTTGAAACTTTCCTATAAATGATTTGTGTACTTAGGGTAAGATCACGTTAGATCATAGTGATGTTCAATCTAAATTTACATACGCAAAAACATTATCAGTGTGTGATAAAAAATAAGGGAGACTATCCTCTTTTTCCTGGCCATCGGGAGGGAAAAGAATTCACACAAATAGTCTAATCACGTACTACCAATTTTAAAAATAAATTTATAGATTTAGCTAGAAGATGGAGTGGTTGGTATAATCTAAAAACACGTCTTTATTCCAATTTTCGATGTAATCCGAGCTTCCAGGCTTATCGACCGGCATATTCACATCTATAATCTTACTATGAATCCTAATACTGAGCTTTTGGAACTAACAAACAGTTTTTATTAGGAGAAATCAATAGACTTGGTGAGTCGTCCTACTATAATTCATATACATAATTTTATCCTTAGTACATACAGGGTAGTTCACTAATAAAGTCTAAGGTAATGTGATCTCACTTTCATACCAGGATCGAAAGAGTTTGGAGAATTCATTAGGTACATGCAATTTATCTCTAAATCAAAGATTTATTTCCCCGTCGCTTGATAATTCTCGAGTCTTACTTTTGGTTTATTGTTAGATCACAAAGGAATTTGGGAGTGAGTTATAATATTTCCTTTCTCAGGTCCGGGTAAGCAATACTATTTGGTTTAAGGTTAGTTGAGCATTATATTGCTCTATGGTAGCAACAACATTCTAAGAATTAGCTTGTTAAATCTTATGATTGGGTTAGGGCTTAAGGTCTTACCTACAATGTTTCCTTTTTCAAGCTGGTTTGTCTAACTTGAATTGGTAATTATTAAAATTCCCTTAACATTTTTGTTTTAAATTCAAATTTCCTTGGATGAAAATGTATCTTGGTTCTTATTACCTGAATTTACCTTGAGATTTCTTACCACATAATAGTAAACTTAAGGTTTCCTACATTTATGCAGAAGATAGCATAAATAGTATATAAAAATTTCTCTTGAATTACTAATTAGTTATGAAAAAACTTGTGCTAGGTTTAAGGTAAATAATTTGGATGGGTGATATATCCAAACGGTACCCTCGTACTCGAGGTCACTAACCTCAGCTTACCTCACAGCTGAGTATCCAGGAAGCAAACAACAACTATTAGAAAGGTCATCCTCTTAAAGGTTGGCTCCGCATTGCACTACCTCGGCAGGGCATCAGCCGAAGACTGAAGCCTCTTATGGGATCCAACTACTATCATTGACATCTTATGGGATCAACCTCGGCTGCGCATCATCCGATACTGGATCCAACCTCATGTCTAACCTCGGCTGATCATTCAGGATGAGGTCGTACTTATGATTGGCAGGATAAAGAGACCCTCGAATTTAATAACATCATACTCGGATGGGACGAGGTTAGCATGGATGACATCACATGTCCGAGCATACACAAGTACATGGGAGACTTGGAAAACATGGGCAAAACCATTATAACCAAATTATTCCCCTTGCGTGAGGGAATATTCAATCATCATTATCTATATATGGCATAGCCAGGTGCATGCATCAGATTGGCTAGATGATCACACTCATGCTCATTGTATGCTTGGGGGGGGGGGGTCACTACACACCCCAAGCACTATATATAGATGTCTTCCTCTACCTTGCAAAAGGATCCATAATGACAAACCTAGCGGGAGCTATGCAAAAATACACAAGAGAGAGAGAAAGTGAGAGATTATATCACATGCCATTAGTGCCCTTGTTATAGTGAAATTCACTCACACTCACATTGGACGTAGGAAAAATTGGCTGAACCACTTATATACAAGTGTTCCTCCTCTTCTCCTCATTTCCTTCTACCAGATATTTACTCTTGTGTTGCCATTGTTATTGATAGCTTGATCTTATCAACACCTCATCTGGTGGTTCTATTTATAGCATCATCATTTTGGCACCGTCTATGGGAACGAGAGGATTCATCTCTTCCTCATTCGGCACTGGACCACACCGAAGACTCTGGTGGTGAACCAGCCTTGCCCCCTTGCGTGGAGCTGTTTCACCATTAAAAGAGGTCCATTAAGGTCTCAATCTTCTCCAGTATTTTGCATTACAAGCTCTCTAGTCTTTTTATATGGCACCAGTTTTACCACCACCATTTGGTGTTGGAGGGACCAGTTCCAACCAAGAGCCACCCCAGTCCGAGATGGTTGAGGTGGCGATAGCCTTGAAGTCCTTAACTGCTACTCAATAAGAAATGCAGGAGTAATTTTCCCAGCTAATTCAGAATATGATAATGAGACAACCTGGGGTCTCACTAGAGATGATTACTCCGGCATCTCATCAAGGAAAACATGAGGCCAAGGGACCACCCAAGGGACCACGGAAATACCTACCTCCTCCTCAGCGGAAGAGGGATGTTGCTGACCCTAGGATTTTACGCCTGGGGAGGTAAGGAAACCCTTGCCCAAAGGACAAAGGATAACTTCTATGGGACTGAGCCCAAGTCCTCACTTGTCTGCAACAGCGCCACGATCACTCCTATGTATCTGTGGCATTAACGTCTAGGTCACATGAACATTAGAGATCTCAAATGCTTAGCTAAAAAGGACCTAGTACGTGGCTTACCATCTCTTGGAAAGTCAACTTCGCCCGTTTGTGGACCCTGTCAGATGGGAAAACAAATTCGTAGTCCCCATAGGAAGTTGCATTCCATTACCACCTCTCGTGTTCTTGAGTTGATTCACATGGATCTTATGGGTCCCACTCGTACTGAGAGTCTAGATGGTAAGAGGTACATCCTCGTGATGGTAGATGATTTCTCCAGGTACTCCATTGTAGGTTTTCTGAGAGAGAAATTCGATGCTGTAGAATTTTTAATGACCAAGTGTCGTGAACGCGGTGTCACTATTAATAGGATGCGTAGTGACAATGGCACTGAATTCACAGAAACAATGGTAGATCTTTAATGTGATAGCCTCGGGATCAAACATGAGTTTTCTACTGTGAGAACTCCTCAGCAAAATGGGATTGTTGAGAGAAAGAATAGAACGATCTAAGAGATGGCTTGATCTATGCTTAGGCAGTGTCTATTACATGCCACACGGTGAATAGGGTTTATTTACATCCACACACACTTCAGACTCCTTATGAGTTGTGGAGTGGCAAGAAGCCCAACCTGGCATATTTTCGTGTTTTGGGGAGTAAATGCTACATCCTACGGGATAGAGAGCAATTAGGAAAGTTCGACTTCCGGAGCGACGAGGGAATATTTATAGGATATTCATCGAATAACAGAGTGTACCGGGTTTTTAACCTGAAGAACTCTAAGGTTATGGAATCAATAAACATCACCATGCAAGATGACGAACCTCCGACGGTTATTGATCCTAACCTTCAGTGTGAAGATGAGGATTGTTCTGACAGTGATTTACCTGTTCCCCTCTCACACTCTGTGACCCTACTCCTGTGTTAGGGGACACACTTTCTTGGGTTCACAAGAGTCATGACCCGTCTGCCATTGTTGGCGATCCCACACTAGGGGTCAAGACTCGTGCTCAGCTAGAGAGCATTGTTAGCCATCTTTGCTACACGTCCAAAGTCGAGCCCAAGAACCATAAAGAAGCACTCAAGGATGAACACTGGATATCTGTTATGCAGGATGAGTTGCTTCAGTTTAAAAAGAATAATGTCTGGGAACTAGTCCCCCGACCTAGTGAGACTAATGTGATAGGTACCCGATGGATTTTTAAGAAAAAAATGGATGAAAATGGTACCATAATCAGAAATAAGGCTAGGTTGGTAGCTCAAGGATACACATAGATAGAGGGTGTAGACTTTGGAGAGACATTTTCTCCAGTTGCGAGGCTTGATTCCGTCCGTCTTCTGCTCGCCATCGCATGTCATCTGCGCTTCAAGTTATATCAGATGGATGTCAAGAGTGCCTTTCTGAATGGCATTCTACAAGAGGAGGTTTATGTGGAACAACCAAAAGGGTTTGAAGACCCTCAGCACCCGGAGCACGTCTACTATCTGAGGAAAGCCTTATATGGTTTGAAGAAAGCACCCCGTGCTTGGTACGAGAGGCTTACTTCCTATCTCTTAGCTCGTGGCTTCAAGAGAGGGGGAGTAAATATGATGTTGTTCGTCAGGAGAGATGACGGTGCTATTTTAGTTGCCCAGGTCTATGTGACGACATAGTCTTTGGATCCACATGCTCCCAGCATGCTCACCACTTTGAGGAGGAGATGAAAAGTGAGTTTGAGATGAGCATGGTTGGTGAGCTTACATTCTTCCTTAGTCTCTAGGTTCGTCAGCTAGAGTATGGGATGTTCATCTCCCAATCCAAGTATGCTAGAAACCTAGTGAAGAAATTTGATTTAGGCTCCTCTAAGCATGCACGTACACCTATGAGTACCACTACCAAGCTTAGTAAGGACACTTTAGGCAAGGACGTATAGCAGACCTTATATCGGAGTATTATCGGTAGTCTTCTTTACTTGACTGCTAGTCATCCCGACATCGCCTTTAGTGTTGGAGTCTGTGCGCGATATCATGCGTCCCCAAAAGAGTCACATTTACTTGATCTAAAACGTATTATTAAATACGTGAGTGGGACTCTCTCATATGGTATTTGGTATTCCTTTGATACCGATGACCGTTTGTCCTCCTATTCGGATGTCGATTGGGCCGGGGATGTAGATGGTTGTAGGAGCACTTCTGGTGGGTGTTTCTATTTTGGTTCTGCTCTTGTCTCCTGGCTGAGCAAGAAGAAAAATTCCATCTCTTTATCCACTGCGGAGGCTGAGTACATAGCCGCCGGGATTTGTTGTACACAACTCTTGTGGATGAAGCAAATACTGGAGGATTATGGGATTTCATAGGACACCATGACCATTTCCTATGACAACACGAGCGCGATACACATATCCCGTAATCTAGTTCAGCATTCGCTCACCAAGCACATCAAGATACATGAGCACTTTATACGACAGCTAGTTGAGGAGAAAGTCGTATCCTTGAGTTTCATTCCCACTGACCGTCAGTTAGCCAACATTTTCATGAAACCTTTAGATGCCCTTAGATTTGAGAGTCTTAGGAAGTCTTTGGGGATTTGCACAGTTGACTGAGGGGTTGGTCTATGTCTATAATAGGATGCTTCTTCATGTTCATATCATATGCTTCCTATTGCTAGACTATTTATATGTACCATTGCTTGTTGTACAACTATTTATTTATTCTTTTTATATTTCTTTTGAAAAATACAAAAAGATTGTCATTTAAGAAAAAATTTAAGAAAAGCTCAAAAAGATTTTATTTTTGATAAAATTTTTGAAAAAAAAAATCCAAAAAGATTTCTGTTTTTGCTCCTTTTATGGATGAGCATTTAAGATAGCCAAGTCACAACTTCATTCCATTTCTCCATGTGACTGTTTGATAGTGATTTGAGAGGCTACATCATTTCATACATGTGCTTTACTTAGTATGGAGTCTTTGAGATTTAATTAGTGATATCTTCCTACATGTTTGACTCCTATATCCTTTATTGCACACATGCATGGCTAATTTGATTATTGCACTTGTCTATCTCATATTGGCATGAGTGTTTCCATCTCAATTCTGTCTATACAACTTATAATATGCGATAAAACTTGACAAGATTGGAATGTAAGTAAAAACCGTTTTGGTGAGACTGTGTGTTTTTGTATAACGGGGAGGGGCTGCGAAAGGTAATCATCTATCCTTTGCGCAAAAGCCACCGTTAGAAAGGACCTAAAAAAAGGAGAAATTTTAATATCTGAGGTCCAAAGAGGTTAAAAGAGCCCGAATTTTTTTTAAGGAAATAACAAGCACTTCATGCCAAATATGGGCCACTTAGGTTTCACCATCAATTCTCCAAAGTTTGAGAATTTAGAATGCCTCTATTCAAAATTATATCTGAGGGAGTTTGGTTGGAGAATTTAAACGGGTTTGCACTTCCTTGAAAATCCTGAAAAAGCATAAAATCGTTTTGGACATTATTGGTGTGAAAATCACTTTGAGCTTTGATTTGTTGATTTGATTGAGTTAATATCTTATATTGTCATTCTTTTACACCAAAGGACGCATTTGAGTTCATTCACTAGGAGTATCCAATATTCATCGTGCACATATGTCATGTTTGTATGCATTGATTTTCCTATCGAATTTGATCACATCACTTCATTTACGCTATCATCGACTTGGTTGTTTTGTGTACATGCATGGTGTGATTTTATCCTAGTGACACCCCGCACTTGCTTATTTTGCTTTATTGCTCTTATTTGTCTATTTGGGGACATCATAAAAAGGGGAGAAAGAATTATCATATATTTAGGGGAGTTTTGTGTTTTTGAGATTTGACATGCTTTCTTCATTTGATATCTCATTTCAAACTCGATACGTCACTTGGTATTTTGTCTTTTCTCATGTGTGTAGGTACTACATGGATTATCATTGGATTGCACACCCTGATTAGAAAAGTGTTGAGATTCCTGAAGAGTTGAAGAGCAAATGTTGAAGTCTTATTCAATTGTATCTTTCCAGTTTTGGGTTCATGGAAGGGTAGATTTGTATAGGCATTTTTAGTTGTTTGATAATTCGGATGTTTGTTTTTATGTATGTACCGGCATAGACATACGGGGAGATTTGTAAGGACATTTTTGTCCATTATCAATTTGTTATGTCGCACGCCGTTACACCGTTGAAGAAATTCAAGATTCATATAGTCATCATCGGATCCGAATATCAAAAGTAAGAAGAGGAATCAAAGTCTGACAGGCCGGACCGGTCCGCCTCATACCCAGACCGGTCCGCCTGCTGAAATTCTAGTACACCCCGGATCGCAAGCGAACCGAAGAAGCCTAAAATAAAAAGAACCGATCCGCCTCAGACCCGGACCGGTCCGCTTGGGATAATCTCAAACAAATCTTGCAGAGATTTTTTAGGCCATGATATTCCTTTATAAACCCACTACGGGAAGTGGTTTTCTAAGACTTCTACACACGATTTTTAGAGCACAAAAACTCTAAGTCTTCACCTATTGAGTACCAAGACTCTAGGTTTTTTAATTCACACAAATTTACAAACACTTGTGAATCTCTTTGCGACCCAGGAACACACTTTTGCTGTTCATACCATTATGGAGAAGACCGTTCTTCTTCTTCATTGCAGCCCTACTGGAAAGGGATAACTCCAGCCGCCGACTACAGAATCCGACACCTGAGGGTAATTCTTAGTCACTTGTATTTTCATTGTAATCCGAATTGTATAGTTACAATATTATAATGAAAATAAATGGTTTTTCCCCTTTGGGGGATTTTTCCTCACAGGCATGTGTTTGAATGTTCTTGCTTAGTTCATTATCTTATTCAATCACATACTGTTGCATGTTTAATGTTTGTTTGGGTTAAAAGGTGTTTAATATATAATTTTATCATTTGAACGCGAGCACATACGTTCTATGTTCTTGATATGAAAATTAGAATAAATCTCTTTCTATTTAAATTATTTTATCCACGAATTTTGGGTTTCAAATGTTAGAAGAAGTCCGGGTTAATATGATTTTTGGAGAAATAAGAACGTATGAGAATTCTGGGAATCATAGGATTTAATCCAAACTATTTGATGATTTTAGTTTGTTTGATTACTAGAAACTAATCATATATCTTGCTATATCAATTGAGATTAATTAGGAGAAGTTTTGGATTGATTTGTGTTGGTTTTGATGAGAAAGAAAATGGATAAAACGCATGGAAAAAATTATTGAAAAGGACGAACATTGTATGATAATTTTAGGATTGTTTTAAGAGGAAATTGGCAGTGTGCTCACGAGTTTTATGTATAAAATCACATTCCACACAACTTTGTAGTTTTAAGTTTTTTTCAAAATCGGAGCAGAAAAGTATCAAAATTTTAATTTTATATTTCTGGCAGAATGTACCTTTCTCGAAAAAAAAATAATTAAAAAATGGTAATTTGGCCCATGGTGTGATTTTTATTAATTTGGGTACATTAACAAGGATTTAGGGACTTGGGTCTCGATTTTGGTAAAGGGGAATGGTTCGTTCGGTTTAAACCGAGATAGGTCAGGAGTGGTGGGTCACCGGTCGGAACAAGAAGTGGGTTGGTGTTTGAAAATGGCTATGGAGGTTTGTGAGGAGAGAAAAATAGCTTATGTTAATGGTGGGATGGATGTGAGAGAATGAGTGGTGGGGAAGATTATGGTAGTGGAGGATTAGGTGTGTGTGAGTGTAGGGGTGTATGGTAGGGGTGAGGGGTTAATTTGTTGCAAATGGTGTGTATGGGATAATGTGTGTGTGTGTGTTTAGATTGTACCTAAAAATAAAACTACTTAACTAAATAAAACTAACTAACTGAAAAATTAAAATTAACTAAAAATAAAATCCTAAAAAAACTAAAATAATAAAACAAAAGAAATAAAAACTAAAAATCTAATAAAAGTGAAAACTAAAGTCCTACAAAATATAAAAGCTAATAAACTAAAAATAAACTCCTAAATACTAGTCCTAATAAGATAAAGATTAAAAGTTAAAACTAATAAGAAAAATACACTAATTAAAAAGAAATATAAAAATAGAAAATAAATCCTAGAAAATTCTAAATAAATCTAAAATAAAATCGATAAAAAAAATAAAACGACACAAAATAAAAATCTAGAAAAATCTAAAAAATACAAACTAAACACACACGGGGATCGGGTGATGGTTTGGGCTAGGTTAGGTTTAGGTAAGGTATGGGACTGGGGAATTATCTCCATAAATTGCACATTTTTCTTGAAATAATCGTTCGAACTACGCAAACGGCGATCAAGCCTACACATTAAACAATTAAGCATATAAGACCCTATTTGCCGAGAATTAGCAACTAAAATACGTCTATTCGGGGTATAAAATGTACACTTTTGGGTGCTTATCACACTACCCCCAAACAGAACATTGATAGTCCTCAAGAAAAATATAGAGAGAAAGAAAGATAAGAAACCAAAAGTATACCACTTTCACAGGCACTTGTGATTGCACTTAGCATGTTCAACAAGCCTTTGAACCTATAGGTTGCACTGTAGGATGAGTTTTGCCTCGTGAGGATTTGCAGGGAATATACACACAAAATTATTTATTCGCAAACAACAGTCAATCTCTTATTAGACATAGAATAATCGCACAATCCATCACGAGATAAATATTTTGATAAATACAAGCTAGAAGTGAAGAAAAAGGTTTAACTTAGTAAATACTCAAGGCACATCCTTCCTAGATATGTATAAATAAGTTTAACACACACACACAATATATATATATATATATATATATAATAAAGTAGCAAAGATATGTATCTCATAAGCTTAAAAGATGATGTCATCTAGATAAGTTGCACTACCAATTTTACCCTTCAAATATATAGTTTACCCCTCCTTTGAAACACTCTAATTTATTCCCCCCTTCTCTTCAAAATTCAAAAATAGGGGTACAATAGTATTTGCACCATTCTCATACTTTACTCCATATTTCCCCTCCCCGTCTTCTCATTTTTGCCCCTCATTTTACTCTCTCCCTCCATCTTTCCCTTTGTGATGTATGATGAAATCTGGCAACACAAAATGTCCACTCCCTCATTCTCTCATTTTCTCATTTTTTTCCTCTTGCTCTTCCTCTCTCTAACACATACTCGAACATGTATTCTCCCTCACACACGCACACACATACACATTTTTTGGTCATTTATTTTGTTGGTCTGAAAACATGAGGCGATTTCGATTAAGATCTACTGAGAAATTTAGGGCTTTTTTATTTTTATTTTGCTTAAGATCTACATGTATTTTTTGGTATAAAAACATGAGGCGATTTTTGTTGGTCTGGTAATATAGGGCGATTTACATGTATGTTAATCTTTATGTTTATGTTTTGGGATCTACTTATTCTTTGTGTTTTGTTATTTTGGTTTGCAGGGGATCTGATTATACTTGAACACCCTAAATAGGTATGCTCCTTTTCTTTCTTAAATTGTGTCTATATTTATAGATTGTAGGTTTTTTTTTGTGCATTTATATTTTGGTTAAGATCTATTTTGAGATTATTTACATGTATGTTTATGCTTATGAAATAGATTACACATATTTACATGTATATAAAATAGACATAGATGCTTAACATGGTTTCAGATCTATTATATAAAATAAATCATGTTAAGAATCTATGTTTATTTTATACAACATATCTGAAACCATATTAAGCATCTATGTCTATTTTATATACATGTATATATGTGTAATCCATTTCATAAACATTAACATACATGGAAATATGTGTAATGTCTATCTCTTAAATGTAAACAAACAGGTAAATCGAGATTAGCCGCGTTTTACAACACTTTTAGTATAATACTATTGAAATTACATCCATGTCGTTGACACGGGTTTGATACATATTGCATTTGGTATATGTTTTTATAAATGTCCGAAAGAATTTTGCATGGTATATGTTTGGATAAATGTCCGAATGGTATTTGTTTGGATAAGTGTGTGAATGAATTTTTTAATGGTTTGTTGAATTTATTGGGTTGGAGGTTATAGAAACTTAGTCCTCTCATATTTTTTTTCTATTTTCGTGTCCTAAATCTGCAATTAATATTAGAAAATGCCCAAATGTCTTCAATGGGAATATGCATCCATGATGTTTTACTGTATATTTGTTCCCTCAACTATTTCATCCGCGCGTAATGTGCATTGATTGATATGTAGGGGGAGATTGAGAATATGGGAGGTTATTTGAATGCCTACACCTCCATAGAACAGACTACCTATTATGTCATTCTTATGGAAATGGAGGAGGTACTCATTTCTTTTTTAAATCAACTTCGCTAATTTTTGGTCAATTCTTCACATATATTCATAGTTGTTTATCAGTATCATTTTTCTTTTTGGATGACCAAATTACAAAATCATGGTGTATCCTTAAAAATTGATGTTTTCACATAGGACCGAATGACGAGAAATGCCACTACCGATCAAGTTTGTTTGGCTACAAAACACATGGAACACCTGCCATGATCCGGTTGGTTTGGCTGTCGGTAAGACGAACCCCGACTGATCAGTAAAAGCCTCTTACATTGGGTAAACATTCCAAGCCTCTTGCAGTGTATATATTTTGTTGTTCCATGTGTTTGGATCGTCTTAGTTCCTTTCCATGGTTTGAACCTTTTTTTTGGAGTTCGATTTATGTTGTTTGTACATACATTATTTTTGCAAATCTGAATGTTTGTATGGCATTTGGGGCACAAAATTAATTGGCAATGATGTTTGGTGACCATCCTGATGATTTCGTTTACATTTTTTAAAGTGGTATAAGGTTTAAAGATGTTAAATATAGTTTTGAACGCGTGGTCTACATTCATCCTTAAGTCCCTTTTATTTATAGGCATTTTTAAACATCTTTTTAGATATATTGTGAGAATTTATAGGGATATGTTACTTTTTTGAAATCTTGAAGCCCTTTTATTTGAGTTTTTTGGAGGAGGAATGGTACTTATCTACCACACATTATTTACAAAATTCACTTTAATTCAAACATTAGGTTTCTCTAAGTGATCCTTACAAATATTTATCCCTGATAACTTTGACAAAGAAGGGCTTGGATTCCCTTTTATAAAGTTATTTTCAAGGTCTGATTCTCTAAATGTTATTAATTTCAAGGTATGATTCTCTGCGGCTATTTTTTTGGTGCTACAGTTCTTTTTGGGTGCTACAATTCTCTAAATGCCAGTCGAGGCAACAGTTCTTGATGTGCGGTTACTTTTTAGTCAATTTGGCCATGTACAAAGACATCTGTAAGTCGCTGAAATAATGTATCATTTGCGGTTGTTTACCATAATCTTCAAGTAGCTGTTGAACTCAATTCATGTTCAATGATATCTATCAGCTGAACAAATGTATGATGCCGAGTTGACACAGTTCCACGACGCCTCTGTAACTCGGCCTATAAGACCTACATTGAGATAGAATCCATATTAGAACCCGTAAATCGCAATTTCTTACCAAGTTTACATTTGTATTTGTTCTTTTTTTTTTCATTTACTACTGTTGACTGAATTTGTTGGAATGATTCCTAATGAGTGTTTGTAAAAATTCCTAACGAGTGTTTATAAGAATTCCCCAATTGCTAATTACACTTTGAACACTGAGAATCATATGATTTTCTTCTCAACGAGTGTGATGTTCGTACACTGTATATTGCTGCAATTTAATCATAGTATAATACAATGTTAGTATACTGTATGTTAGTACTCTGTATATTGTCAATGATTTACACAACTGTTTTTCTATTTGGCTACTAATTTTGGTTATGTACAATTGATTTGGTACAGGAAATTGTATATGCTACCAATTCGAGATGTGGCGTTTGGCGTTTCATTGTAGATGGTTGACTGAAAAAGAGAATAACTACAGTTTGTATTCCTTCAGCAATCTCATGTTAGTTGGCAACACGGGAGCCTGATATTGGTGGTGTTACTTAGAATCTTCCTTATAAAAATGTTGTAGTCCTATAACACAGTTCGTTAAAATCTTAAAGCTTATCAGGTATATGATAATGTTGGTCTCTTTTGTCCTACAACAACATTAAAATATTAAACAAGTGAATGGAATGCAAACATGAAATTTATTTACTTCTTAAGTTGAGTTAAATTATTCGTAGTTAACTCTAAGCTCCATTAGACATAAATGATGACTTGGGGTCACTTAAGCTTATTCCAAAATATTGTTATTATTTGATGTGGTATTTATTTATTTGTAGCAATTTCATTTTGTAACAGTCTTTGGTACAATTTAAGTAGCAGTGAATTTGTTTTACTCCGTTGACTTGGCCTTAATCTCTAAATAACTTAGCCTTTTTGTCAATTTTAGTTGCACTTATATATCATGGCTCTTCTGTTGTTTCCTGATATGCATATGACTTTTCTTACACCCTACTTTATGAATCTTATATGTAATTGTAATTGTAAGTCATATATTCAATTATTTTATTAGTATCTAATCTGTCCAATTCTGTTTCAAGTTATTAGTATGTTAAATCTCAATCAATATTAAAGAAATTCTTTGTTCATGGTATCATTTGTAAACTGATTGTGTAGCTATTAAATCCATGGGAGATGTTTTGATAGATCTGACTAACAGTTAATTCTTTTGTCATCTTATAAGTTATAAAAAAGAAATGGATAATTAAAAGAGGTAGCGAAGAAACCCGTGTCTAAATGAAACAGGTAGCGAAGAAACCACGGAGTCGAAACATGAACAGGGGCTTGGGAATCAAGGGCAGGGGATTACGACGCCATTGACGGCCAAAAAGATTGATAGGAGATCCGAGGTGATTATCAATGTCAACGAGGCTAAGGAGTTCTAGAAGCATTCAGAGAAGAAGGTCAAGAGTGTTAGCCTCAATGGTCCGCCCACGCGCATTATACAGTGACTCGGGTCCTTATATTTGAGTAGCAGAACCAAACTTCCTAGCATATAAAGCAGTTATAATTTTGGTGCAGTTTGAGAGAGGTGCAAAAGCAACAAAAGCTCTTATATAGACATTTATGGCCGTTTCTTTGGGGGTCGGGTGGTTCAAGCCTCCTTATACGAGGAGAGGTTCAATATGAATGAGTTATCTCCAATGTCGGGGGAAATCCATGGCTTCTTGATAGTGTATGCTAATAGTGTTATTTTCTTTTGAAATACTAGGCAATGATGGGAAACTTCTCTTTAGAACGTGAGAGTTTTTAGTAGCAGTGTTGAAACATTTAAGCTTCGATATAAGCTTTGCTTTAATGTGTTGAACCTGGGTCATTGCTTCAAATTATTGTTGTGACTTTAAAATGGATAGCTTTGTCCGCCCTTCAAAGAAACAAAGAGAAGATACCACCAAGAAACACTTTCCAAAATCAGTAAATGGACTACTTTGCAAGATGATGGTCATGTAAGCGATAATTATGGCAGGTTTTCGAGCCGGGCCGAGGTTACAATTGCTCCCGTGGTTGGGGTAGTGGTCGTTTCTCTGAAGATGATGATATGGGAGGTGAATTTAGGCAGGGTAGGTGTGGTGGTAGCAGCAGAGGTGTTCGGGTATTTGCTAACGGGGCTCTAGAAGCAGTGGTGACAGTTGTATCCGAATTTATATAGAATGTAGTATAAAATGTGAATTTTTTATGTTTTAATTTTTATTAGATCTATAATGCACCTATTGTTCTCTTTATATTATTTTAAATGTCTTTGAGATATTAAGACGCCATTCTTATTTAATTATTTATAACAACCTAATGTATGGTCCATGTATTCTCAGTTGGTTTCTTTATGCAGCTAATGTAAAATGGTATATTGCTTCTAATGTTAAATGTATATGGGTGATTTAATGTCTTGAACTATTTTTACCCATCATACTTTTTTTCTTTATGGTTTCCCCTGGGACTTTACATTTGATTGAATGTTATGTTTTTCTCAATCCATTTTCTGGGAGATTGCTTCTACATTGCCTTGGATAATTTCATGTTCTGAATGTTCTTACTTATTTCTAGGTGAAAAATGTTAATGTTGAAGATTAAATGAGATGATCCATTACCCACATTAGTGATTATATTTCTACTTAGAGGTTATTTCGATCTGATGACATACTTATTATGGCATTCCTATTAGTTTGATATTAGTGGTGGAATGGGGCCTACCAAATGCAGACAGAGTTGTACTCTCGGTTTACATAATCAGTGCATGTTTTAAAAATGAAATGAGGTTGGATAGTATCATGTATTGGAAATATACCTGCAATATCGTAATGAAATGAGGTTGGATACATTTTATTAATTATTCACATTGTGGCAAGAAAACAATGACTAATGTCTCTGCGTAACCTGCATCTCTACGTAACCTGCAGATGTTTTATAATATAGTTGATGATTTGTTTAGAATAGTGTTATTGGATTAGTTCTCAAGATGGACAATTATTATTGTTACGAACTAAATATGACGTATGGTTCAATTAACGACGCATAATTTATTTAAAATAAATAAGATTTTACACAGTATGGTGTTGTGCAGCGTATTAATTTGGACATGACTTTGTGTGGTTAAAAAAAATGATTTCATATAATGGGGTGCCATGTTGTGTTTTAATTGGACCTTATACGTGTTTGGTAAAAAAAAATAAGATTTTGTTTAGTCGAAAAATAAAATTTCATATCGAATCAAATAAAATTTCCAAATTGGTACATCAGAAGGAGAACACTACGGAAACACAACGTACATTTAATTTAATATGTGTTATATAATAGTTAATAATTATTACGAGATTTTTGATCGATTAAAGACGATGAATAGTTATATTAACATATGAAAATTTCCCTTTTTTTTACACATATGTGTTGTAAACGAACTTTTTTACATGTTAGGTTCGTACTACGGTGTATGTAAGTTCATAAACATGGTGTACGTATGTATGTAAAATAACTTCATTTTTTTTAAACTGATAGGTTCTTACAATAGATTATTTCAAAAATTGTTTATCTGATGCCAACAAAATGATGTATTGTTCAATGAAGAATGTACCCTATCGAAAATGATGTAATGTATGTGATTGTTTTATTAACTTTTTTCGATCCCAAGATCAGTCGTAGATTTAGCGAGGGCACTTTCCGTCGCACCAAGGCACGACTTTATTCTTTTCAAAATTATTAGCGTGCCTTCAGGCATGGGCATACCCTAGTGTGTGTGTGTATATATATATCATGATTTTCAATAATTGTTTTGCTCCAAGTTTAAGGATTCTTCATGAGATCCTTTTGACATTATTTTTAAGCATTTATCTAATTTTTTGTCAAAAACTAATGAAGAGTCATTATATTTTAATTATTATTCATTTGAATAATATTGATGATATTCTCATGGATCTTATATGTTTCCTTTTTGTTGTTTTGTGTTGACAGTTTGTTTGGTCATACTCGAATACGGTGCATAATTTTTAATTTTCTATGGCTCGTGGTTGTCGTAATCGTCACATTGTCCAATCCGACAAGGAGCACTCCTTGGAAGATGAACAACCTAGTCCAAATCTTTAACTCCATTGGGGAACTCAAGTTAATTACACGAAATGACACACTCTTGGTTCCATGACTTGTTCTATCATTAGGGAAAAAGTTATTGACTTAGCCTCTCTATCGCACACTATGGTATTCACTTGGCTTGCTACTCTTGGATAGGACATGATTTTTAAACTCAATGACCCCATCTATACTGATCGTATTAGGGAGTTTTTCTTTAGCAGGCTTGTGAGTGAGCACGGTCTCTTCTGTTGTAGGGAAGTTTTAATCATCGTTGATTCAATTGCTAGGCTTGCCAATGTAATACCCCATAATTTTAATGACTTTTAAAATGAGTTAAATTAAAAGTTAATGGGATTAATTGGAATTAATTATAAATTAATTAATTCGGATTAATTCGGATTTTATATTACTTATGGATATTGAAATATATGATTCTAAATATTCCTTAGTGATATTTAAGTAATATATGAATATGATGTTATTTATATTGCCATGAGTTACTAATACGGTAATTATGAAACTTAAGTCAGGATACGGTATGGGACGTGTCGGGACTGATTTAACTGAATAAAAAGGAAACACTATTTTATATCAACCTTATGGTCATTTGGAGTATGCCGTTGCATCCGGAAGGGTTAAAATAGTCAGAAAAGTCTATTTGGGTGTTGGATTTGGGTCTTGGGTCACTTTGGAGATGAAAGGACACCCCAAGGGTCATTTTAGTCATTTTATTTGGAAGGTGAATAGTGATTTTGGGATTTATCTTATTATAAAGGTGATGGATTAGAGGCATGTAGGTTCATTTGAGAGAAAGTGAAGAGTTTCTTGGGAGGAGAAGAGGTTGCTTAGGAAGGAGGAGAGACTTTTGAGGCAAGCCAAAGGGGATTAACCACCTTCTACGACCAGCACCACCACTGAAAAGTTACTAGAAAATGAGAAAAGGACTCTACACCATCATCACCAAAGGTTCAGACCTACATAATGAAGGCAAGTGTAATTTTTGCTTTATTTTATTACTTACAATATCCATGCTAGATAGGTTAAGAAACAAGTACGAACTTGAATGATTTAGGGATGAACAATAGAGTTTTTGGAATTTGTTCTTGATATGAAAATTAGATAGAATAAATCTCTTTCTATTTAAATTATTTTATCCACGAATTTTGGGTTTAAAGTTAGAAAAAGTCCGAGTTACTATGATTTTTGGAGAAATAAGAACCTATGAGAATTTTGGGAATAATAAGATTTAATCCAAACTATTTGATGATTTTAGTTTGTTTGATTACTAGAAACTGATCATATATCTTGCTATATCAATTGAGATTAATTAGGAGAAGTTTTGGATTGATTTGTATTGGTTTTGATGAGAAAGAAAATGGATAAAACGCATGGAAAAAATTGTTGAAAAGGACGAACATTGTATGATAATTTTAGGATTGTTTTAAGAGGAAATTGGCAGTGTGCTCGCGGGTTTTATGTATAAAATCACATTCTACAAAACTTTGCAGTTTTAAGTTTTTTTCAAAATCGGAGCAGAAAAGTATCAAAATTTTAATTTTATATTTCTGGCAGAATGTACCTTTCTAAAAAAAATAATTAAAAAATGGTAATTTGGCCCATGGTGCGGTTTTTATTAATTTTGGTACATTAACAAGGATTTAGGGACTTGGGTCTCGATTTTGGTAAAGGGGAGTGGTTCGTTCGGTTTAAACCGAGATAGGTCAGGAGTGGTGTGTCAGCGGTCGGAGCAGGAAGTGGGTTGGTGTTTGAATATGGCTATGGAGGTTTGTGAGGAGAGAGAAATAGCTTATGTTAATGGTGGGATGGATGTGAGAGAATGAGTGGTGAGGAAGATTATGGTAGTGGAGGATTAGGTGTGTGTGAGTGTAGGGGTGTATGGTAGGGGTGAGGGGTTAATTTGTTGTAAATGGTGTGTATGGGATAATGTGTGTGTGTGTGTTTAGATTGTAGCTAAAAATAAAACTACTTAACTAAATAAAACTAACGAACTGAAAAATTAAAATCAACTAAAAATAAAATCCTAAAAAAACTAAAATAATAAAATAATAAAACAAAAGAAATAAAAACTGAAAATCTAATAAAAATGAAAACTAAAGTCCTACAAAATATAAAAGCTAATAAACTAAAAATAAACTCCTAAAAACTAATCCTAATAAAATAAAGATTAAAAGTTAAAAAATATTAAAAAAAATACACTAATTAAAAAGAAATAGAAAATAGAAAATAAATCCTAGAAAATTCTAAATAAATCTAAAATAAAACCAATAAACAAATAAAACGGCACAAAGTAAAAATCTAGAAAAATCTAAAAAATACAAACTAAACACACACGGGGCGCGGGTGATGGTTTGGGCTAGGTTAGGTTTAGGTAAGGTATGGGACTGGGGAATTATCTCCATAAATTGCACATTTGTCTTGAAATAATCGTTCGAACTACGCAAACAGCGATCAAGCCTACACATTAAACAATTAAGCATATAAGACCCTATTTGCCGAGAATTAGAAACTAAAATACGTCTATTCGGGGTATAAAATGTACACTTTTGGGTGTTTATCTAACCACCCCCAAACAGAACATTGATAGTCCTCAAGAAAAATATAGAGAGAAAGAAAGATAAGAAACCAAAAGTATACCACTTTCGCAGGCACTTGTGATTGCACTTAGCATGTTCAACAAGCCTTTAAACCTATAGGTTGCACTATAGGACGAGTTTTGCCTCGTGAGGATTTGCAGGGAATATACACACAAAATTCTTTACTCGCAAACAACATTCAATCTCTTATTAGACATAGAATAATCGCACAATCCATCACGAGATAAATATTTTGATAAATACAAGCTAGAAGTGAAGAAAAAGGTTTAACTAAGTAAATACTCAAGGCACATCCTTCCTAGAACTCAACGTGTGTAGTGTGAATCACTCAAAACAGGTCAAGTATCATAAGAGTAATTCCTAGATCTCCTTTTCGGAATCAACGCTTCAACTTCAAAATCTCACGGATATATCTCTCTCAATCGAACTCTCGAGATTTGGATTAGTGTATTGCTCTTGTGTGTGAGGAGGTGAGTATATATGAGAAAGTTCAAACATCTCACACACATATAAGAAAGAACGATTATTTAGAAAGAAAAGAGATTTCATAAATGAATGCTACTCACTATAGTGAAAACGTCGAGTTATTCACCACGTTGACTTTCATTTGCCCGAACACCTAGGGGAAATATGGATGATAATGGTTGAGGGGGAAATGAAATGAGAAGGATGGGATGATATGAGGTATGTGTGATAGAATGGTGATGGATGAAGGATGAATACGATAGAAGAGTGTTCTATACTTAAAGAACAAATGTCTTTATTAAACAAGAACTAACCACAAACTTTCCTTTTCATTTCTTTTCTCTTTTTTTTTATACTATCAACATGGAAGACATTTTACATTTGGAACAAAATTCTTTTTCTCAAAAATAAAAGATGATATGTGAATGGAGATGATATAGGGATGACGTGGGAAATATGTGAATATGGAAGAATATGGGAGGGTAATGGATGAAGTGAATGGGTGTAAACCTAGTGATCGGAACAAACTTCAAGACACATGTTTCTTACAACTCGAAAGTGATGTCGTTCTTAGTGATAAAGACAAAATTTTTAATGAAGAATAATGAGATTGTACAACGATTTAAGTGCAGACCCAAAAGAAGTTGAATCAACTTGTGACTCGGAGATTGCGTAAAACACTATGAAAGGGAGAAAGGCACATATATCATAAGCTAAAGTCTCTACTAGTGATCCTTAAGGTACTCCTGAGAATTGTACTACTCTTCAACTCTAAACCGCAGTGACGTGATAAGTGCGTAAATTTTGTTGAGTCTATAAATTCAGGGTGCAACATCCCTTGTTACGTATTACATAAGCTATTTAGAAGAAAAAAAAATCCTCTAGATTGATTCCTAGACTTAAAAGATGGATGATAGAAAATTCACATCAATGAGTGAGATGAAAGAAATTGGACAAAAATTTTAAAAAATCAGGTTTAAAAATAAAAAAAAATCAAAAGAGGTACGATTTTGATAAAATTTCCCACACCCAAAAAAAAAGGAACATCGTCTTCGATGTTAAGTAAAATTATTTTTAAAATTGAGAGCAAAAGGTAGGAAAGAGATTACCATAATCAACCACTAATGAAGTGGACAGGTGTAGTCAAAATGAAACCTGAATAAATAATTAAAAAATGTGTACAAGTATATAAACATGGTAAAGCATTAGGTGATGTGAAACACCACCCCCAAACAAGATGTGACTAATATAAGAAACAATGGGTTGCCTCCAGGTAGCGCTAAGTTTAACGTCTTCTGCAATACCGATCGAAACTCACCCAAAAAGAAATTATAATCGAGGAGAGATCGCGGTGGTAGAAAAATCGGGGGATGAGAATCACCCCCAAACAAGACTAAAGCGTTAATCTTATTGGATAAAGGCTAAAACGGGTCAATGCACTTGTATGGAAAAGTTCATCACATGATGCAAAGCATCGGTGGACCATGGGCGGGTGGGTATTAGGGTAAAGGTGAGAAAGGCATGGGTGATTAAGTATCAATCATGGGCCTTATTGAGCCTAAAGGCGAGGGCAACAAAGGCCCTATAAAAATGTTTCTCTAGCTCGATGAGGAGGCGAAAGGGTGTAGAAAGTGGAATAGGGTGGGGCTCATATAAATCACATGACCGTTCTATAAATAGACGATGATAATGGTCGCACTGTGACACGCCAGGGAGCAGTCGCTGGGAAAAATCAACACCACGAGAGAGTGCCGGGCATAAAGTAACAAGATCGGTGTCACGAAAGTAGAGAGTAGAACCACATATACTCTCATGGAAGGTGGAGGGCGGTTTCAGGTGAGGTTCTAAATATGTAGATGGAGACATGAAAGTTGTAAAATCAAGATACAAACTAGGTGGTGGGGTGGAAGGGACAATGGGTGGGTCAGGTGGGATAAATGGTGGATTAGGTGGGATAAATGGTGGATTGGGTGGTATAAATGGTGTATCAGGTGGGATAAATGGTGGAGGAAAATGATCTAACTCAAGAGTAAGGGACACACACTCCTCATGAGGTGCAGAGTGATCCTCAAGTCCACTCGCAGAAGGAAGTGTGGAAATAAATGAGTGAGTGATCAACTTATCCACCATTAAGTCACCAGCCGAGGTGGTTGGAAAATTAAACGAGGTAACCAAATCCGAGAGAGAAGAATCAACATTAATATATAACTCAAATTGTGTCAAGCATGGTGGAATATGATCCATATCTGAAGAAGTGGAAACCAACTCGGATTCAATCTCAGGACAGGGGTAAGAACTCGTAGCCGGAGCTAACCTAGGATGAAGTGGTTCATCGGGAACACATATAGTGGGCTCAATAGGTATAGACTCGGAATTTTTTTGGATTCAGCGGGAAAGGGAGTGTGAACCTCAATGATGGGTTCTTTTGGATATGACGGGAGGAAATCAGTATCACTAATAAAAGGTAAGTCAACACAATTATCAACTTGGGGCCTGGACCACGGAATGGTATCAACTTCGAGATTATTGGGGTGGTAGGGTTGGTCACACTCGAAGTCGGTGGCATAAGATGACGCATCATCACTCCACGTGGGGGAAACAACGTGTTGACTTGGAGTGAATTTCAACTCTCTCTCACACTCAAATTCATTTAACCTTTGTTCAAGCCTTTGAAGAGCTTGATTTTGAATTTGAGTGGCTTGATATTACTAGATAATGAACTGTTGTAAGAGTGCCGCGAGAGTGGAGGTGGAAGATTGTGGTGGAGTGATGGGTGGTGGCGGTGGTTGAGGTGGACACAACTCACTTGGACATGACTAGACGGAGAATACTTATAGGAAGTGTGGGAAACGGGGTCAAGTTGGTCATACACAGGAGAAGAATCTCCGTGAGAGACAAAAGGTTGATACTCATTGGGTGCGTAGTGAGGAAACTGGTCGGAATGGGGTGCACGTAATATCCATGACGACTGTAGGAACGTGTGAGGATCCACAACATCAGTTTGGGACTCGTATCGCGTAAGAGGGTGATTAGGCCTCCACAAATAGGTTGGTATCTCACACAACTCGAGATTAGATACATCGGGATAGTGGGACGAGGTGGGTTCCGAAATAATGTTATATGGATACGCATGTTCCATTGTGGGTTCGGATGGATATGAAAAATATGTACACTTATGGGACAAGTGATCAGCGTGAAAATAATGGGTGCATGGCGAAGCATGTGACACATTTATACTCGTCATCGTAGGTGATGGAATATGAAATGAGTGCATGAACGACGCAAGAGATCAACGGTGTGGATGTGAGAGTTAAAGCCAATAATTAAGGCATGAAGGTTCGAGTCGAGCTCAAATTTAAACATACTTTAAGAAAATGGGAAATGGCCAAGGTATTCCCGTAAAGGACGTTCTTCGGCCATGATGAGAGAAATATTTTTGGATTTTTTGAATTTTGTTCAAAAGAAGGAAAATGTTTTTGGATTTTTTTTAAAATAAAGGAAGAAAATATTTTTGGATTTTTTGGAAGAAAAAAGTGGGAAAAACATTTGGACTCTTAAATTTTGAACGAACTCCCAAAAACTCGACTACCGAAAAATTGAATTGGACGTACACAAGTCAAGGAGAAATAAATTTTTTTCTTTAAATATAGGTGAGACGGTAGCTAAATTTTAATGAAATCCGCGGGGGACAAAAATCACGAAATTTATCTGAGTGATAGCCTTTGCAAAAATTTCTCCTACTGGGCTACCTAGTTGATTGATTTTAAAATTAATGATAGCTTGGTTAGTGCACAAGTGGTAAGCGAGTGAGTCGGGTGATGAAATTCCTTCTCGTGAATGATCAGGTATAGGTCTTAATTGATTAATTCATCACACACATTCAAAAAAAATTGAGAGAATTAAAATCAAATAAGAGCATGTAAGCACACAAAATGTGGACTCGCTGACAAGAGAGGCGCGAGGGTTTTAAAAAAGTACCTCCCATGATTTTTACACCATGGGGTGATGAACACTTTAAGTCGACCGGGGGGAGATCACACCTATCTCAGTCGGCCCCGAGATTCCTACCGACCCAAAGTAGAGAGGCTTCTTTTTCCTCGCCTTGGACGCCCTCGCTCTACCTTGTCCGGTTTCCCCATCACGCTTTTCTTCAATTATTATAAATTTAAATAAAAAATAAATGGTGTATCCAAGCACCCCAATACATGTAAAATAATAAAGTCCTGATACAAGCCTTCTAAAAAAATAAAAAAAGGGTACGAAAAAGGAAAAGTACAATACAAATGAATCACAAAAGTAAATCCTATCCAATGCTTCAAGCTCCAAAGATTGGCAATGACACCATTTGATAGAGAGAAATTTCCAGTATATGTTGTTTTTTGAAGCTCCTCTAATCAAAACCTTTCATACCTACAAAAATATATCAATACTAGAGTGTAGCGGTAAGTAAGGGAATCAATCCATTTCATGGGAGTGAAACTAGATGCAAATTCAAATGTAAATCAATTTTATTCTCGTTTTGGACTTTTTTTTCTTTTTCTATTTTTTTAGCTTTTCTTAATATTAAAAAAAAATTGTGATGAGGGTGAAATAAGACTAAATTAAATCAAAGATGTAAATAACTAACTAAAAAGTGACTAAAAATGATGAACAAAGTCTAACACTAAAATAAGAGATAAAGTGAGGTAAACAAATTTGAGAACAATCAAGGAGTGGGACTACACCACAAATTCTAGCTATTCTAACTAAATAATTTAATTATTTGAATTCTCCCAAATTAATATCAAAATTATAAATCAACTCTCGTTGCAAATGTAATTTTAATAGTAGCCTTTTAAAAAATTAAATTCAATCCCCCACAACTCTAGAAAATTAGATTCACACTCCTTTTAATTAATCACACGCCAACATCGATTCATTAAAATTTATGTAAATCTTAGAAAATAAAATTTAGAGTTGAAATTCGAGGAATAATACAACACTAAAGGAATCCGTATCTCTAGTTCGAATCTAAAATGGGTATTATATCTCGAATTCCGATTTTCTCTCGAAAATCATTTACCCTCTCTCGAGGAGTAAATTTAAGGGTGAATGATCAAAATGAACATTTAAAGGGAATTTTCAAATAATTAAACTAATTAAATCAAAATCAAATCAAATAAGGGTTCACCCCACCCCTTGAAAGGACATTTTAGGCTAACATGATATCAAAATTGACAAACTAAAAATCAAAAGCATTAAAATAGATGAGAAGAGAAGAGAACAATCAAACCCAATCTCTTGATGCTTAATTGAACTTTAATCCTTGCATTGAAATTTACACCCACCAATTTGAATGATCCAACCAAAATTACATAAAAAAAATGCACTCAAATTGATCCTCACAACAATTTATTTTTCCTTACTATATAAAAAAATAAAATAAAAATTATAGTCTAGCTTAATTTATTTTTCTACCCTAAACTCCCTCTTTCTTCTCTCTAAAACCTTAGATGTATTTCTAGTTTCTCTCCAAATTGGGTCTTCTTCTTCTTTAAATAGCGCGGTCATGGAGTTTAGGGGTATTTTGGGAAGGGTAATGGTGCAAGAGGTTGTATAAAGTGTTGGATGAGGGTTAATTTAGGAATTAATAGAGGGTACATGTGGGAAGTGGGGAAATAAGGTAGTTGGGGGTAATATTGGAATTGGGTAAAAAGGGTGGATTAAAATACATGTGGGGGACTTTTATGGGTTTAATTTTATTATGTTTTATTTAGCAGGGGAAAAATCGTGTAAGAGACTTTATGGGAGAAATGGGTTTTGGCTTTGTTGTTTGAAATGGAGGTTTGAAATTGGAAATGAAAATGGGTCGAACTATAAGGGAATGGGTTTGGGCTGAGAGAGAAAGAGAGAGATCCAGATTATGGTCAGTAGGTAGTGGAGGTTTAGGTTCATGGGTTTTGGGTTGGAGGTGGTCCTGGGTTCCAGTTTTGGGGGCCAAAAATGAGTTGGGTTTTTACGGGTTTAGGGGTCGAGCAGGAGGAGCCGGGTTGGAGGGGTTTAATGCCTACATGTTTAGATGATTTACAGGTATTGGGTCTCGATTTTGGTAAAGGGGAGTGGTTCGTTCGGTTTAAACCGAGATAGGTCAGGAGTGGTGTGTCACCGGTCGGAGTAGGATGTGGGTTGTGGTTTGAATATGGCTATGGAGGTTTATGAGGAGAGACAAATAGGTTATGTGAATGGTTGGATGGATGTGAGAGAATGAGTGGTGAGGAAGATGATGGTAGTGGAGGATTAGGTGTGTGTGAGTGTAGGGGTGTATGGTAGGTGCGAGGGGTCAATTTGTTGTAAATGGTGTGTATGGGATAATGTGTGCGTGTGTGTGTTTAGATTGTACCTAAAAATAAAACTACTTAACTAAATAAAACTAACTAACTAAAAAAATTAAAATCAACTAAAGTTAAAATCCTAAAAAAACTAAAATAATAGAACAAAAGAAATAAAAACCAAAAATCTAATAAAATGAAAATTTAAGTCCTACAAAATATAAAATCTAATAAACAGAAAATAAACTCCTAAAAACTATTCCTGATAAAATAAAGATTAAACGTTAAAAACTAATAAAAATCAAAATAAAATACAGTAATTAAAAAGAAATATAAAAAAATCCTAATTTTTTTTTAATAAATCTAAAATAAAACAAAAAAAACGACACAAAATAAAAAATCTAGAAAAATCTAAAAAACACAAACTAAACACACACGGAGCTCGGGTGATGGTTTGGGCTAGGTTAGTCTTAGGTAAGCTACGGGACTAGGGAATTAGCTCCATAAATTACACATCTGCCTTGAAATAAGCCTTCGAACTCCGCAAACTATGATCAAGTCTGCACATTAAGCAATTAAGCATATAAGACCAAATTTGTCGAGAATTAGCAACTAAAATACGTCTATTCGGTGTATTAAATGTACATTTTTGGGGGCTTATCACCTTTCCCTGGACTAATGCACTTGACCACTTCTTAACCAAATTTTAGAAGCCCTTTTTGATAAATATGAACCGAGGTATGCAAATTTATATCACAATCACCTCAAACCCGAGTTTAGGATTCTAAATTGGAATGTTTGTGCTTGTCTTATTCCCCTCGCAAACCATACACAAGTTTGGCCTAATCATGTGCGCCTTTTGTTTTCTATTATTGTAGGTGATGCCATTGATCTCTCGTCTCATATTATTATTGTCCTTTGCTCTGTGAGATATTCTATTACTGCATCAGTTAGACAGGCTTCACCTTTTGCTGGCATAGTCATTAGCCATTAGCTACAAGAAGGTTGCCCTCTCATAGCTAATGACATTCCTTACATTAGATATCATACTATTGGCGCTTCGTCCATTGGTCAGTCTAGGAGTCATTTACCTGATGTTGTCTCTCATTCTGAGATATCACAGTCCGCTACCTAATCTATTCCTATCCGTTCTCGACCTTTTACCTCTCATAGTCATCCTCCCTTTGGGTCTGAGGAATGTAAGAATCTGTGTCTACAAGTGGAAAGGATGGAAGAAGAAAGGCGTATGGCCGAGAAATGATTAGGGAATTTTTCACTTTTATGCAAAGAGAGAGAAAGAGAGAGAGAACATGCAGATGAGGCACAGGCAAACCAACCTAGGCAACAGGCCCATCATAATTTTAGGCTGAGGCAATACTATGAGGACCTTCAACATGCTAAAGTGAGACATGGTGCAGGTCCTTCAAGTGTAGGTATTTCTGGTGGTGGTCCTTCTTCCTTTGATGATACATTTGATAACACCCCAGACGATGCAGCTCAGTGACTGTTATTTTTATGATTCTATTTATTTTGTACTTGTGATTGAGATGTTCTTTATTATATTTCATTATCCTCACTTGTACCGAAAATTGAGATATTTTTTCTTTTTCTGCACTTAAATTTAAATATTTATTTATGCCACTTTGGATAATTTGCTTCAGTTTAATTAATCATATAGTTATTTCAATTCATATTATGTCTTCTTGATGATTTTAATGTTTACATGGTGCTATAATTGTTTGTGTGATTATTCTTTACGTTGCTTAAAATTAACTCTTATTATGCTTTAAGAATTGTTCAATAACTTTACAGGTTTTGTTCTTACCCTTTTTTCTTTTTCAGACAAAAAGGGGGAGACATGTTGAGGGGGAGAACATCACATAATTAGGGGATACCTAAAATTATTGCGATTTATATATTGTCTTATTCACATACGCTTATGTGTTTGTGGTTTCATGTATGTAGGAATATTTATAATTTTTGAAAGATTCAAGTCAATAATAAATTTAATGTAGTAAGGTTGTCAGATAGTTGATTTGTGACCATTTTCTTTCTAGGTATTTTTGGGATGGGCATTAAAGGATTGGCTTGATGTCCAGGCTTAGAAAATTATGAGTCTTTTTATTTTTTATGTTTTGTCCCGGAATAGTCAAAGGAGGGAGATTTGTAATGGTAAATTTCCACATCGAGTGATTTGTAGTATTGGCTATTGTCATTAGGACAAAACATGTTAGTATGTAAGGTGTCATATCATGATCTACAAGGACGAAATCTGAACATCTGAGAATTCAAGAATTCAAGTATCATCAGAGCTCATATCGACATTCCGATGATCTATTAAGAAAAGGTATATGACTCTATTTTTTAAAATATGTTGGATAATTTTTTTATAAATATTAATAAAGGCTTTAACTGAGTTTTCAAAATCATTTTCATAACTTAAGCCATTTGTGTTTAGACTAATATTTCACTAGAAATCTCATTCTAACGAGACTGCCCCCATTTGAAATGAGACTTCCAACAACATCCTTTAATGTTGTGTGACACCCCGCCTAATTAAATACCGGACGATCACTCCTTTATTAAATTAAAATCAAGGTGAACAATTGGTTCATTCTTAGCATCACTGTCGTAAAAATAACTATTCCAATTAAAACACTCTAATTAATTAAGTTAAGTGTCAAAACCTTTTTTTTTTACATTACTTTCCAAATTTTATTTTGAAAACAAAGATTTAATTATTTACAAAAATTCAATATTGAAAGAATCACACCATAATAATCCTAAAACATATAATCCAAATAATTTAAACATTCAACAACTAAATCCCAACATTAAAACTTAAAGTAAAACATCCAGACAGTAATAAATCCCAAAGTGACAATACTAGAAATATCTAAATCACAATGTCCAAATAAACAACTGAATAATGAAAAGGGCGACACATGCCCCACTAAATGAATATGCTAGGAGTGGAGTCAAATAAATGAAGTCGTCTAAGCAAGAGGACTGCAACTCCCACCTAAGCTGCAGCACGTTCCTTCCAAAGTACCCTATGCAAGACGCCCCTGTGGCTGGGCACCTGTAATATATAAATATATATATACAAGAGAGAGAGAAATAGAAACGGGTCAGAGCCTGATAGTGTAGATGATTTAAAATTTGTTTAGCAAGTATTTAAAATGTTTACAGGCCAATGCAACAACATATTAGTGCGGCACTCTCTTGAGAATTTCTCACCTCTCTTCTAATGTGCACGCCTATCGCACTAACCTCCCCAATGATTTAACTTATCTTAGGTTACTCGTAAGATTCAAAACCGAAGAATATAGTTGTTTAAGAAAATAACTTCATTTGATCACAAAGTTCTCATTTAAACCTTATTTACTAATAAAGTTTCCCAGTGTCCCATTATACTTTCCCAAAACAAGTATTTCCAATTTGAGTCATTATACATGTCTTACTTACCATAACACAGTAGGCAGTTTCCCAAATTTAAGAATTTCATATATATATATATATTAAATACTCGTATAATATATAAATTCTAACAGCACCCCACATAAAAATTATGGTACATACATACTCTGCTATCCAATCCCCGTATCTCTCGTACTAAGGGAAATACAAGTTCGGAATCACTCCCCAACTGTATTAACACATACACAACAATATTGAGGCGAAGCATAGTTTCCAAGTTCAAGATGTCAGTACATACCGTCACGTCTCTTAGGACCGTCCGACTATCGATACTATAGTCCGTACCTAGGATTCCTATCTTATAGGGTACGAGTCAATATCCCCCATGAAGGCCCATTCGAGATAACACTGTCCCAGTGCGGTAACCTCAGGGATAGCAAGTAGTGCGGGCATGATTTTCACATGTATATAATATATGCATACACACAGTCAAATAAATATACTACTTTTATCATATTAATTTTGGTTCATCTCATAACCCATAATCGCGACATTTATTCTGATTTTCCCATTATTAGTTATCACGTATAACGGTTCGTTTCTAACTTTAATTCGAGGGATTTTTCCAACTTATTACGTAATACACATGGACTCTATCCTCTCAAGTGGAAAAATTCAGTAGGTATTCATTTATGTTCCAACGTAACTATCTTACGCGTCTCTCCCTTTAATACACAATTTCATCGTCCCTTGTAAGTATCCCAAAAATACAACTCTCGTCTTACATTAAAGAACCCAAAATTATTTATATATCCTACTGGTCTTCTTTATCTCCCAAAACATTTTAATAAGGGTGCCCAAGAATTATTTCTCATTAAATTGAATTCAACTAATTTAAAAAGAGGAATTATGAGTCTGCCCGGAGGGGTCGATCGATCGAGGTCTGGGACTCGATCGATCGAACCATCGATCTATTGAAGATCTTGGCTCGATCGATCGATCAAGCAGGTATGGAAAATTCTGCAGTTACCAGTTACGGGTTTTCTCACATAACTCCATCCAAATCCAAACTTTTCATTCCCAATCGTCCAGATAGGCCAAAATTCATGTAAATCTCAACAACCCTAGAATTCTCTTTAACATGGTTCTAATCAGTCTTTTTACAGAATTTTCATCTTCTAAAACATCAAAATTTCGTGGTTTAATCCTCTAAATGATAACGGTTTTCCAGATTAACATTCAAATCATTACTACATGCGATTTCCTATCTCAAATTTGGGTTTTCTTCCATAAAACTCATCCTAATCATCCCTAGACTAACATGAGTGATGCATTAACGAAAATAAGCAAGATAAACACTTGCCTGAGATTTTTGATGTTCTGTTTTGATGAAGAATTTGGTGTGGTTGCGTTCCCCGTCGCGCGATCTACGCGTTGGTGGTGGTGGCGGTGCAACCGGGTGAATCGTTGGCCGTAGATTGCTTGGAAAAGCCTCTCCTTCCCTCTCCTATGGTCGTCACTTGTCTTTGGTTGTTTTAACACTAGAAGATAACCTTAGACATCTGATAAATCCCTTGAATTTTCATGGGTTTAATTACCCAAAAATATAAAATGTCCAAAATGCCCTCCCGGGTACTAATTAAGCCTATAAACGCCCCGTGACCAAAATTAAACCCCTGGGGTACACTTTTCTGACTATCTCGACCCTTCTGGACACTTTGGCGCACTTAAAACGACCATACGAGCGACTTATAATATATTCACTTTTATTCATTAATATTTAGTCCCGACGCGACACGGGCGTGTCCCGACTCAAATTTCCAAAATTGTCATTTTATTCACTCGTGACATTTAATATGACCAATATTATATATTACTTTGATCATTAATAATATTTAACAAATTTCCCATAATTACTAACTCTCATCACGTTAATAATTATAACATAATTAATTTCCGAATTTATATTAAATAATTAATTCACATTAAAATTAATAAATCCTCAAATTAATATAGCATAAAAGTACGGGTTATTACATACTTCCCCCCTAATAACGGAATTTCGTCCCGAAAATCACAAAATAAGGTGTACCTGGTAAGAATAAATCTGGGTATCTCTCGCGCATATCTACCTCGCGCTCCCAAGGAGACTCCTCCACATTATGATGCTCCCACTGGACCTGTACAAGTGTAACTACCTTCGACCTCAATCTTCTCTCGCTATGGTCTAGGATATCCACCGGTCTCTCGTCGTAAGAGTTGTCAGGCTGTAAGTCTATCTCATCTATCGCAATGTGGGTATGGGCCATATCATCCCGAAGATATCGTCTTAACGACGAGATGTGAAATACATCATGAATGCGATGTAAATGCTCTGGCAGTCCCAATCTGTATGCTACCGACCCAATCCTCTCGATAATGGGAAATGGTCCCACATACCTCAGGGCCAATTTCCCTTTCTTCCCGAACCTCATTACTCCTTTCATAGGAGATACATGTAGTAACACCTGGTCCCCCACATTAAACTCCCGAAAGAACCGTTTCGCATCGGCGTAGCTCTTTTGCCTGTCTTGGGCTACTCGAATGCGACTCCTGATCATCTCAATCCTTGCAGAGGTTTCCTGAATCATCTCTGGTCCTAGCAACTTGTTATCCCCCACCTCAAGCCAACAAGTTGGGGAACGACAAGGCCTGCCGTACAAAGCTTCGAATGGAGCCATGTCAATAGTGAACTGATAAGAGTTATTATAAGCAAACTCTACCAGTGGAAGATGTGGCTCCCAACCTCCTCCAAAATCAAGAACACACATGCTTAGCATATCCTCCAACATCTGATTAGTACGATATGTCTGTCCATCTGTCTGTGGGTGAAAATCTGAACTTAACCTCAACTCAGTACCCCTAGCCTCCTAAAAGCTCTCCCAGAAATGCGACACGAAAATCTTGTCTCTATCTGACACAATATTCAGGGGAACCCAATGTAATCTGACAATCTCAGCAATGAACAACTGAGCATACTAACCCGTGGTATAGTCTGTCCGCACCGGCAGAAAATGAGCCACCTTGGTCAAACGGTCTACAATCATGGGATAGAGTCGTGGCCCCACTGTGATGTAGGCAACCTTGTAATAAAATCCATGGAAATACTCTCCCACTTCCACGCGTGTACTTCTAATGGCTGAAGCAACCCTGACGGTTTCTGATGGTCCACTTTTACCAGCTGGCAGGTAGAAATCTTGGACACGAACTCAGCAATGTCCTTCTTCATCCCACTCCACCAGTATTCCCTCCTCATATCCTGGTACATCTTATCTCCTCCCGGATGTACCGCAAATTAGGACCCGTGAGACTGGGTCATCACTGCATGACGTAATTCTTCTCCTTCTGGAACCACCAATCTCCCATTAAATCTCAAACCCCCATCAGAACTAATAGAATAGGACTCAGCACCCTCAGCTAAGAATAGTACAATCTGCTCCTAGTAAAATGAGTCTGCGGTCTCTGCCTGTATCACCCTCCTAACAATCTCGGGTGTCACTGTCATAACAGATATGAAGGAACGGGCTACTGCGTCCTGGTGGCCTAATTCCTTCCACTTTGCTTTCCAGACATCCGCTACGTCATCTACTCGTCTACGGCTCAACGCATCAGCAACTACGTTGGCCTTCCCCAGGATGGTACTGTATGTCGAACTGATAGTCCTTCACAAACTCTAACCATCTGCGCTGACGCATATTCAGCTCTCGCTGAGTGAACAGGTACTGCAGTGACTTTTGGTCTGTGAACAAGCGGAATTTCTCCCCCAATAAATAGTGTCTCCATATCCTCAATGCAAAAACGACCGCTGCTAACTCCAGGCCGTGGGTGGGGTAATTCTTCTCATGCGGCTTAAGCTTAGGGGAGGCAAAAGATATAGCTTTCTCTTCCTGCTGAAGTAATCCCCCAAGTCCCCGTAAAGAGGTATCGCTGTAAACCAAGTACTCCACACCCGACTTCGGTAAAGCAAGGACTGGGGTTGAAGTAAGCTTGTCTTTCAGCTCGTCGAAAGCCAATTGACAAGCATCATCCCAAACATATGGTACCCCTTTGCGAGTCAAGTTTGTCAACGGACCCGCTATTTTGGAGAATCCTTTAATGAATCTCCTGTAATATCCGACTAACCCCAAGAAACTTCGCACTTTCGTCGGTGTCGTGGGCTGTCCCCACTCCCTCACCGCTGATACCTTACTCGGGTCAACTGCTATGCCCTGCTCAGAAATAACATGCCCCAAGAACTGTACTTCTCGCAACCAGAATCCTCACTTCTCGTACTTAGCATACAACTAATGCTATCGTAGAGTCTGAAGAACCTTTCTCAAGTGCTCGGCATGCTCCTCCTCGGAGTGTGAATATATCAAAATGTCATTTATGAAGATGATGATAAACTGATCCAAGAACTCTCTGAACACTCGGTTCATTAAGTCCATGAACACGGCTGGAGCATTTGTGAGGCCATATGGCATCACCCTGAACTCATAGGACCCATATCTCGTCAAGAAAGCAGTCTTTGAAACATCCTACTCCCTAATACGTAACTGATGGTACCCCGACCTCAGATCTATCTTCGAAAAGAAAGTTTCTCCCCTCAACTGGTCGAACAGATCATCGATTTGAGGCAATGGATATTTATTTCGTATCGTGACCTTGTTCAACTCCCGGTAGTCCACACATAGCCTCAGTGAACCATCTTTCTTTTTCACAAACAGAACTGGAGCGCCCCAAGGTGAGGTACTCCTGCGAATGAAGCCCTGACCTAGCAGCTGCTCTATCTGATCTCGTAACTCTAGCATCTCTGCCTAAGCCATACGGTATGGAGCGCATACTATCGGTCTAGTATTCGGTAATAAATATATGACAAAGTCTATCTCTCGACTGGGGGGTAGGCCTGGTATCTCCTGAAAGACATCAGAATACTCACGAACAACTGGGATCGAGTCTAAGGGAATCACAACCTCCTTAGAGGTATCCTCCTCTATGTAATACAAATGAGCGGTCGAGCCTCCCTCTGGGTGAGGCATCGCCACTACAAACATCCCTTGCCCTGGAATGGCAAAGACAATACTCCCACCGAAACAATCAATCGTGGCTCTGTAAGCAGCGAGCCAATCCATACCGATAATAACATCATGCTCATGCATATCTAAGACTAACATGTCTGCTGGCAATACCAAGCTACCAATCTCTACCCCCACTCCCCGGCATATAAAGAAAATAAGCGACCCACTCCCCAGTGGTGAGTCTACACACATCACAGTGCTCTCTGTTGTGGCTAACAACCCTAAGGCCTTCGCAAAATGCATAACTATAAAATAATGCGTCGCCCCTGTATCAAACAAAACTCAACCCATAGTACCATGGATAGGAAACATACCCTTAATCGTGGGTGGTGCCTGTGGAGCTGCTGCCTGGTGGACGTTATAGACACATCCATACTGTAACTGCCCCTGCTGCACTGGAGCTGCTGGAACAGCTGGTACCTGGGCTGGTGCTGGGAGGGCAGCTGGAAAAAGTGGCCTCTGTGGCTCATTACGGGCACCCTGATCCTGTGGGGCCCTATCACTCTCTGGGAAAACCTGGCGCTTATGACCATGCTTTTCGCACACAAAACATCAGCCTCTGAAGTTACCTCCCCTCTGACCCTGCTGACCACGACCATGTTGGCCGTTACCACCCCGCCACTGGCCCTGTTGGCCCTGTTGCTGACCCGGTTGCTGTCGGTGTTGGCCTTGCTGATTAGGCTGGCCCTACTGGCCCTGCCTATAACCCCCAAATCCCTCTCTGAAATCACCTGAACAGAATCTCTTAGCAGGGTCCCCGATGGGAACTCTGCTCTTGCTGACGAATCTGTCCTTGAGATGGTGCTCCACTAGCACTACTACCCCCGGCCCTGCCCTGCTGGTAGGACTCTCCTGCTCTCTTGCTTCCCTGCAGATGGAAGCGGTGATCCTAGCAATGTAGTAAAGCAGTATTGAGTACATCAGTGAAAGTACTCAGAGATAGATTCCCTATAAGGTGCTTACGGATCCTCCAAGCTAACCCGTCCATAAACAGCATTATCTTCTTACCCTCAGTGGGTGCCTCATCTGTCACTATGGTGAGAAGTCTCGTGAACTCCTCCTCATACTCAGCAATGGTATAATTCTCCTGTTTCAAGTTCAGTAATTTTTGACTCATCTCAGTCTACACGGCGGGTGGAAAGTACTTGTGGTCAAACCGCTCCCAAAATGGCTGAATCGGGATCGTGTCCCTCTCCTCCAAGGTGGTGGTGGACTCCCACCACTGCAAAGTGGCCCCCACCAGCTTAAAGGAAGCCAACAATTGTTTCTGCACGTCTGTGCACTCATACATACGAAGATGCCGCTGGATATCTTTCTTCCATTGGCTGACGATGATGATATCTGAACTACCAGAGAACTCAGGGGGATGCGCCTTCTGAAAGGCATCCCTAACCCGCTCCCATGAAGATGGAAGTTGTGCAGGTACTGGTGCCACTGCCTGAATCTGGGGTGGAGCCTGCTGAACCATCGCTAGCGCGGCATTAAACGCCTGAGCAACAATAGCGGCCACCTCATTAGTACTCATAGTAACCTGTGCCGGAGCTGCTGGCTGCTCGGCTTGGGCACGCCTATCCTTTGGTGCACGTCTCGGAGGCATCTGAAACCTGAAGAAATTCATTAGTCTACAGTTATTATCAAATCTCAAATAGCTGAAGACGTAAACATAAAAGAAGGAATTCAACAATCCTAAAATAGGGCTCTATAGCAAAAATGTTAAGCTAAAAGAGAAATAGGCCATACAGATCCTAAGGACACTGGAACCTGATGCTCTGATACCACCTGTGACACTCCGCCTAATTAAACACCGGGCGATCACTCCTTTATTAAATTAAAATCAAGGTGAACAGTTGGATCATTCTTAGCATCACTGTCGTAAAAATAACTATTCCAATTAAAACACCCTAATTAATTAAGCTAAGTGTCAAAACCCTTTTTTTTTTTACGTTACTTTCCAAATTTTATTTTGAAAACAAAGATTTAATTATTTACAACAATTCACTATTTAAATAATCACACCATAATAATCCTAAAACATATAATCCAAATAATTTAAACATTCAACAACTAAATCCCAACATTAAAACTTAAAGTAAAACATCCAGACAGTAATAAATTCCAAAGTGACAATACTAGAAATATCTGAATCACAATGTCCAAATAAACAACTGAATAATGGAAAGGGCGACACATGCCCCACTAAATGAATATGCTAGGAGTAGAGTCGAATAAATGAAGTCGTCTAAGCAAGAGGACTGCAACTCCCACCTAAGCTGCAGCACGTTCCTTCCAAAGGATCCAATGCAAGATGCCCCTGTGGCTGGCCACCTGTAATATATACATATATATATATACAAGAGAGAGAGAAATATAAATGGGTCAGAGCCCGATAGTGTAGATGATTTAAATTTTTTTAGCAAGTATTTAAAATATTTACAGGCCAATGCAACAACATATTAGTGCGACACTCTCTTGAGAATTTCTCACCTCTCTTCTAATGTGCACGCCTATCGAACTAACCTCCCCAGTGGTTTAACTTATCTTAAGTTACTCGTAATATTCAAAACCGAAGAATATAGTTGTTTAAGAAAATAACTTCATTTGATCACAAAGTTCTCATTTAAACCTTATTTACTAATAAAGTTTCCTAGTGTTCCATTATACTTTCCCAAAACAAGTATTTCCAATTTGAGTCATTATACATGTCTTACTTACCATAACACAGTAGGCAGTTTCCCAAATTTCAGAATTTCATATATATATATATATATTAAATACTCGTATAATATATAAATTCTAATAGCACCCCACATAAAAATTATGGTGCGTGCATACTCTGCTATCCAATACCCGTATCTCTCGTACTAAGGTAAATACAAGTTCGGAATCACTCTCCAACTGTATTAACACATACACAAAAATATTGAGGCGAAGCATAGTTTCCAAGTCCAAGAGGTCAGTACATACATTCACGTCTCTTAGGACCATCCGACTATCGATCCTATAGACCGTACCTAGGATTCCTATCTTATACGGTACGAGTCAATATCCCCCATGAAGGCCCATTCGAGATAAGACTGTCCAAGCGCGGTAACCTCAGGGATAGCAAGTAGCGCGGGCATGATTTTCACATGTATATAATATATGCATACACACAGTCATATAAATATACTACTTTTATCATATTAATTTAGGTTCATCTCATAACCCATAATCGTAACATTTATTCTGATTTTCCCATTATTAGTTATCACGTATAACGGTTCATTTCAAACTTTAATTCGAGGGATTTTTCCTACTTATTACGTAATACACATGGACTCTATCCTCTCAAGTGGAAAAATTCAGTAGGTATTCATTTATGTTCCAACGTAACTATCTTACGCATCTCTCCCTTTAATACACAATTTCATCATCCCTTGTAAGTATCCCAAAAATACAACTCTCGTCTTACATTAAAGAACCCAAAATTATTTATATATCCTACCGGTCTTCTTTATCTCTCAAAACATTTTAATAACGGTGCCCAAAATTATTTCTCATTAAATTGAATTCAACTAATTTAAAAAGAGGAATTATGAGTCTGCTAGGAGGGGTCGATCGATTGAGGCCTGGGACTCGATCGATCGAACCATTGATCGATCGAGGCTCTTGGCTCAATCGATCGATCAAGCAGGTATGACAAATTTTGCAGTTACCAGTTACGGGTTTTCTCACATAACTCCATCCAAATCCAAACTTTTCATTCCCAATCGTCCAGAAATTTGTACTACTAATAGTATAAATCCATTCCATACATCTTTTACGTAAAGCATGCAAATTTCCATTAATAATCATGGATTAACAGGCCAAAATTCATGTAAATCTCAAGAACCCGAGAATTCTCTTTAACATGGTTCTAATCAGTTTTTTTCTAGAATTTTCTTCTTTTAAAACATCAAAATTTCGTGGTTTAATCCTCTACATGATAAGGGGTTTCCAGATTAACATTCAAATCATTACTACATGCGATTTCCTATCTCAAATTTGGGTTTTCTTCCATAAAACTCATCCTAATCATCCCTAGACTAACATGAGTGATGCATTAACGAAAATAAGCAAGATAAACACTTGCCTGGGATTTTTGATGTTCTGGTTTGATGACGAATTTGGTGTGGTTGCATTCCCCGTCGCGCGATCTACGCGCTGGTGGTGGTGGCGGTGCAACCGGGTGAATCGTTGGCCTTGGATTGCTTGGAAAAGACTCTCCCTCCCTCTCCTATGGCCGTCAATTGTCTTTGGTTGTTTCAACCCTAGAAGATAACCTTAAACATCTGATATATCCCTTGAATTTTCGTGGGTTTAATTACCCAAAAATATAAAATGTCCAAAATGCCCTCTCGGGGTACTAATTAAGCCTGAAAACGCCCCGAGACCCAAATTAAACCCCCGGGTACACTTTTCTGACTATCTCGACCCTTATGGACACTTTGGCGCACTTAAAACGACCATACGAGCGACTTATAATATATTCACTTTTATTCATTAATATTTAGTCCCGACGCGACATGGGCGCTGTTGATGCAAAAAACTAGACCGAATTCCATTTTTATGATCACAGATAAATAGATGAAAGCAATTCAATCAAGCACATGAGAAACAAAGATTTTTAAAGTCGTTTGTCTATGAATAAAGCCTACGTCCACTGTTATTTTATTCCCATGGGTTTACAATAGCACCATAAGCTATAGAGAGAAAAAGGATGTGTATCTTGTGTATGGGGTTTCTAGGTTCTCTTGGATCTCTCGGATCTCCCCCCCATTTGGCAAAGGGAATACATGTATTTATAGTGATGGGAGATAAAGAGATTCATTGTATGTAGACATTTATGTCTACATTCAACGAATCTAATTGTTGAATTGCTTGGTATGCTATGTGTTGTCATCTATAAATACAGTATAAATGTAAATTAAGGCTCATTAAATGTGCTGCCATCTTCATTAATGTGCATTAAATGCATAGTTATCCTTTTATCTTCCTGGTTGATATGCCGACCAAATCTCCTCGGGTGCCGACTAACACTCCTCGGGTGCCGACTAATTCTCCTCGGGTACTGACCAACTCTCCTCGGGTGCCGACTAACACTCCTCGGATGCCGACCAACTCTCCTAGGTGTCGAATATTGCCACGTAAGATGACATGTGTCCTTTTCTGATTGGTCCTCGTACATGGAGAATTTTTGCATTAACAGAAGCCCCCAATGCTCCATGCTTGATGGTTTACTTGAAAGGATGGAGTATTTATTCTGCAGTGTTGCTCAGTGCTCGTGAAATTCTTGATCTACCTTCTTGATTTGTTCAACATAAAGTGCATTATCTCCGGGACGACATATGATGCAGGCTGATCGATGGTTGCTAATCTTTCTTTTGAGGAACTCCGTGTGCTATATATCACCCCTGGGAATTTGGATGCATCCATGCCATAGTATGCATCTTGTAGCTTGTCATAATCTTCAAGTATACGGATTGGTTTGCTATCCGACCAACTACCTCATTTGCCGAGCAACTGAGTGCTAACTTCACGTGCTTGATTCTTCTGATTTATGATTCTCTGAATACTTTGTCGAGTAACATACTAGCTTTTGAACCCAACTCTTCAATTTGATTAGTGCTAAGCTAGTGGTGGACTTCGAAATATTTTCATACAACTTCTTCTTCAATGTTGGTCGGGACAGTAGTAGTAAAGATCTCAGTGCTGTAGATGATGAATTTGACTTCTAAACTTCAATAGTATGTGCATAATAACTCCTGAATATGCCTCCTGAACTTCTGAATGTGCCCCCTGAAGTTCAATATCAAAAATAATTCCTGAGCAAGAAAAATAACTCCTAAATGATGATTGGTCGGGGCCCCGACCGTGTGAGTTTTTGGAGTTGAATTTGATGATCGACTGCATGATGTTATAAGAATGTGGCACCAAATGAACAAATATATCTGTAATAGAATCCCCCAAGTGTGGAATGTGAACTTTGAATGCTTTTTGCTTGATCACTTTCACATACTCATAAAATGTTTTCGACCCATCAATCAAGCACATGAGAAACAAAGATTTTTAAAGTGGTTCGGCTATGAATAAAGCTTATGTCCACTGTTATTTTATTCCCAGGGGTTTACAATAGCACCATAAGGTGTAGACACAGAAAGGATGTGTATCTTGTGTATGGGGTTTCTAGGTTCTCTTAGATCTCTCGAATCTCTCGGATCTCCCCCCCGCCCATTTGGCTAAGGGAATACATGTATTTATAGTTATGGGAGATAAAGAGATTCATTGTATGTAGACATTTATGTCTACATTCAACGAATCTAATTGTTGAATTGCTTGGTATGCTATGTGTTGTCATCTATTAATACAGTATAAATGTACATTAACGCTCATTAAATGCGCTGCCATATTCATTAATGCACATTAAATGCATTGTTATCCTTTGATCTTCCTAGTTGATATGCCGACCAACTCTCCTCGGGTGCCGACTAACACTCCTCGGGTGCCGACCAACTCTCCTCGGGTACTAACCAACTCTCCTCGGGTGCCGACTAACACTCCTCGGATGAGACCAACTCTCCTAGGTGTCGAATATTGCCACGTAAGATGACATGTGTCCTTTTCTGATTGGTCCTCGTACATGAAGAATTTTTGCGTTAACAGAAGCCCCCAATGCTCCATGCTTGATGGTTTACTTGAAAGGATGGAGTATTTATTCTGCAGTGTTGCTCGGTGCTCGTGAAATTCTTGATCTACCTTCTTGATTTGTTCAACAAAAAGTGCATTATCTCCGGGACGACATATGATGCAGGCTGATCGATGGTTGCTAATCTTTCTTTTGAGTAACTCCGTGTGCTATGTATCACCCCTGGGATTTCGGATTCAGTCATGCCATAGTATGAAGCTTGTAGCTTGTCATAATCTTCAAGTATGTTGATTGGTTTGCTATCCGACCAACTGCCTCCTGTGCCGAGCAACTGAGTGTTAACTTCACGTGCTTGATTCTTCTGATTTATGATCCTCTGAATACTTTGTCGAGTAACATACTAGCTTTTGAACCCAACTCTTCAATCTGATTAGTACCAAGCTAGTGGTGGACTTCGAAATATTTTCATGCAACTTCTTCTTCAATGTTGGTCGGGACAGTAGTAGTAAAGATCTCAGTGCTGTAGATGCTGAATTTGACTTCTGAACTTTAATAGTATGGGCATAATAACTCCTGAATATGCCTCCTAAACTTATGAATGTGACTCCTGAACTTCAATATGAAAAATAATTCCTGAGCAAGAAAAATAACTCCTGAATGATGATTGGTCGTGGACCCGATCGCGTGAGTTTGTGGAGTTGAATTTGATGCTCGACTGCATGATGTTATAATAATGTTCCACCAAATGAACAAATATATCTGTAATAGAAGCCCCCAAGTGTGGAATGTGAACTTTGAATGCTTTTTGCTTGATCGCTTTCACATACTCAAAAAATGTTTCCAACCAACCAATCAAGCACATGAGATAGAAAGATTTTTAAAGTGGTTCGGCTATGAATAAAGCCTACGTCCACTGTTATTTTATTCCCAGGGGTTTATAATAGCACCGCAAGGTGTAGAGAGATAAAGGATGTGTATCTTGTGTATGGGGTTTTTAGGTTCTCTTGGATCTCTCGGATCTCCCCCCCCCCCCCCCCCCATTTGGCTAAGGGAATACATGTATTTATAGTGATGGGAGATAAAGAGATTCATTGTATGTAGACATTTATGTCTACATTCAACGAATCTAATTGTTGAATTTCTTGGTATGTTATGTGTTGTCATCTATTAATACAGTATAAATGTAAATTAAGGCTCATTAAATGCTCTGCCATCTTCATTAATGCACATTAAATGCATAGTTATCCTTTGATCTTCCTGGTTGATATGCCGACCAACTCTCCTCGGGTGCCGACTAACACTCCTCGGGTGCCGACCAACTCTCCTCGGGTGCCGACTAATTCTCCTCGGGTACTGACCAACTCTCCTCGGGTGCCGACTAACACTCCTCGGATGCCGACCAACTATCCTGGGTGTCGAATATTGCCACGTAGGATGACATGTGTCCTTTTCTGATTGGTCCTCGTAGATGGAGAATTTTTGCGTTAACAGAAGCCCCCAATGCTCCATGCTTGATGGTTTACTTGAAAGGATGGAGTATTTATTCTGCAGTGTTTCTCGGTGCTCGTGAAATTATTCATCTACCTTCTTGATTTATTCAACATAAAGTGCATTATCTCCGAGACGACATATGATGCAGGCTGATTGATGGTTGCTAATCTTTCTTTTGAGGAACTCCGTGTGCTATTTATCACCCCTGGGAATTTGGATGCAGCCATGCCATAGTATGCATCTTGTAGCTTGTCATAATCTTCAAGTATGTTGATTGGTTTGCTATCCGACCAACTGGCTGATGTGGCGAGCAACTGAGTGCTAACTTCACGAGCTTGATTCTTCTGATTTATGATCCTCTGAATACTTTGTCGAGTAACATACTAGCTTTTGAACCCAACTCTTCAATCTGATTAGTACTAAGCTAGTGGTGAACTTCGAAATATTTTCATACAACTTCTTCTTCAATGTTGGTCGGGACAGTAGTAGTAAAGATCTCAGTGATGTAGATGGTGAATTTGACTTCTGAACTTCAATAGTATGTGCATAATAACTCCTGAATATGCCTCCTGAACTTCTGAATGTGCCTCCTGAATTTCAATATCAAAAATAATTCATGAGCAAGAAAAATAACTCCTGAATGATGATTGGTCGGGGCCTCGACCGTGTGAGTTTGTGGAGTTGAATTTGATGATCGACTGCATGATGTTATAAGAATGTGCCACCAAATGAACAAATATATCTGTAATAGAAGCCCCCAAGTGTGTAATGTGAACTTTGAATGATTTTTGCTTGATTGCTTTCACATACTCATAAAATATTTTCGACCAACCAATCAAGCACATGAGAAACAAAGATATTTAAAGTGGTTCGGCTATGAATAAAGCCTACGTCCACTGTTATTTTATTCCCATGGTTTTACAATAGCACCATAAGGTGTAGAGAGAGAAAGGATGTGTATCTTGTGTATGGGGTTTCTAGGTTTTCTTAGATATCTCGGATCTCTCGGATCTCCCCCCTCCATTTGGCTAAGGGAATACATGTAGTTATAGTGATGGGAGATAAAGAGATTCATTGTATGTAGACATTTATGTCTACATTCAACGAATCTAATTGTTGAATTTCTTGGTATCTTATGTGTTGTCATCTATTAATACTGTATAAATGTACATTAAGGCTCATTAAATGCGCTGCCATATTCATTAATGCACATTAAATTCATAGTTATCCTTTGATCTTCCTGGTTGATATGCCGACCAACTCTCCTCGGGTGCCGACTAACACTCCTCGGGTGACGACCAACTCTCCTCGGGTGCCGATCAACTCTCCTCGGGTGCCAACTAATTATCCTCGGGTACTGACCAACTCTCCTCGGGTGCCGACTAACACTCCTCGGATGCCGACCAACTCTCCTGGGCGTCGAATATTGCCACGTAGGATGACATGTGTCCTTTTCTGATTGGTCCTCGTAGTTCGAGAATTTTTCGTTAACAGAAGCCCCCAATGCTCCATACTTGATGGTTTACTTGAAAGGATGGAGTATTTATTCTGCAGTGTTGCTCGGTGCTCGTGAAATTCTTGATCTACCTTCTTGATTTGTTCAACATAAAGTGCATTATCTCCGGGATGACATATGATGCAGGCTGATCGATGGTTGCTAATCTTTCTTTTGAGGAACTCCGTGTGCTATGTATCACCCCTGGGAATTTGGATGCAGTCATGCCATAGTATGCAGCTTGTTGCTTGTCATAATCTTCAAGTATGTTGATTGGTTTGCTATCCGACCAACTGCCTCATGTACCTAGCAACTGAGTGCTAACTTCACGTGCTTGATTCTTCTGATTTATGATCCTCTGAATACTTTGTCGAGTAACATACTAGATTTTGAACCCAACTCTTCAATCTGATTAGTACCAAGCAAGTGGTGGACTTCGAAATATTTTCAAACAACTTCTTCTTCAATGTTGGTCGGGACAGTAGTAGTAAAGATCTCAGTGCTGTAGATGCTGAATTTGACTTCTTAACTTCAATAGTATGTGCATAATAACTCCTGAATATGCCTCCTGAACTTCTGAATGTGCCTCCTGAACTTCCGAATGTGCCTCCTGAACTTCAATATGAAAAATAATTCCTGAGCAAGAAAAATAACTCCTGAATGATGATTGGTCGGGGCCCCGACCGTGTGAGTTTGTGGAGTTGAATTTGATGCTCGACTGTATGATGTTATAAGAATGTGCCACCAAATGAACAAATATATCTGTAGTAGAAGCCCCCAAGTGTGGAATGTGAACTTTGAATGCTTTTTGCTTGATCGCTTTCACATACTCATAAAATGTTTCCGACCAACTGTAGTTTACAGATTCTTATTTCCGACCAACCTGAGTTGACATTTTTGGTAATAGATTTACTTCCTAACCAACATAAGTTGGCATTTTTAGGAATACTTTTACTTCCCGAGTAACACATAGTTTTACTTCCCGTAGGAATACAAGTTTTACTTTCCGGAGGAATACAAGTTTTACTTCCCGGAGGAATACAAGCTTTACTTCCCGAAGGAATACAAGTTTTACTTCCCGGAGGAATACAAGTTTTACTTCCCAGAGGAATACAAGCTTTACTTCCCGGAGGAATACATTTACTTCCTAACCAACATAAGTTGGCATTTTTAGGAATACATTTTTGATAATAAATGATAGAGACTTCCTCAGAGCTGACCAACAGATTGTTAGGAATAGAATAAGATATAATAAATGCTGGAGACCTCCTCGGCGCTGACCAACAGATTGTTGGGAATATAATAAGATATAATAAGTGTTGGAAACCTCCTCGGCGCTGACCAACAGATTGTTGGGAATAAAATATAATAAATGCTGGAGAGCTCATCGGCGCTGACCAACAGATTGTTGGGAATAAAATATAATAAATGCTGGAGACATCCTTGGAGCTGACCAACATATTTTTGGGAATAAGATAATATATTATGGAGACCTCCTTGGAGCTGAATATGTGATTATAAATATTTGTCGAGCTCCATGCTGAAATAAGAATGGAATATGCATCCAAATAGATATAAAGAATAATAATAAAGTGCCTCGTTGATCTGTCGAGGTAGAATTATATAATGCTGAACAAGAATAAGATATTACAGAACATAAGAATATGGCCGAGAACGTTGTCAGGCTTGAATATAAATAAGAATTATCCGACCAACTCTCCGTTGGGGGTGAAACACAACGAATGTTGTAATTCTCCTTGAAGATGAGTAAGTATCTTGTCAAGGCACAATTTCATAATGCCGAATAAGAATAATATTTTCCATAACATAAGAATATGGCTGAGAACTTTGCTGGGCCTGCATATAAATAAGAATTACCCCGACCAACTATTCGTTGGGGGTGACATATAATAAATGTTACAGTTCTCCTTGGAGCTGAATATGATAATATGTATCTCGCCGAGTTCCATGTTGAGATGAATATAGAATATGAATCCCAAGGGATATATAGAATAATTTGTGCTTGAGCCGATATCTGGGCCTGAATATAAATAAGAATTGCCCCGACCAACTATCCGTTGGGGGTGAAATATAATAACTGTTGTAGCTTTTCCTCGGAGCTGAATATGATAATAAGTATTTCGCCGAGGTCCATGAAGAGATGTATATAGAATATGAATCCCAACGGATATATAGAATAATTCGTGCTTGAGCACAAATCAAAGCAATAATAAAATATATAGTTCCTTGCTGAGGTGAAATTTCATAATGCTGAGCAATGATAATAGTTTCCAGATTGTTTTCGAGCATTCGTCGGCGTTGAATCATGTACCTGTAAAAATTAATAATTTGCTCTACCATATGTGTAGGCTGAATTGATTAGTCATGAGAATAATTTACTCATCCAATCAATATATGATATGTATATGCTTGAGAAATAATAATATTAATTTCAAAAAATGAAATAATATATGTTGGCTGATATGTCGAGGTAAAACTGTCTGATGTCGAGCAATAATAGTTTCCAGATGTTTAAGATTGTGGCTGAGCTTTCGTCAGGATTGAACCTCGTCCCTATGAAATTTTAATAAGCTGCCCGAGCACCTGTCGAGACTAGATCAAATAATTATTATCATGATAATAATTATTCATCCAAACAATATGTGATGTGTATCAGCATAAGGCAATAAAAATTTCAAAATATAAAATAATATTTTTGTGCCAAATGTGTGTGAGATGGACAAATTTTTATCAGATATGCATCATAAATAAGACGTAGAGTTTTTTGGTAAAGTTATTTAATCTCCAACAACTAATCAGGTATAAGTTGCTGTTTGAAAATTATTTATCACTTGGTTTTAAAAATATTTTTGGGGTGATCACAAGTTAAAAAATAATTAAGCCCCCTGTTTGTCCCCAAGCTGAACTTGTGTTTAAAGAAATATCTGGGGTGCTTCGCATTTTTTAATACCCCAAGATTCTACTACTGTCGACAAACGATATGGATGTTGCCGACCAACATTTAAGGATATCTCAAGTTATAGAATATATGGTGCCGACCAAGAAGCAAATGGTCCCCGACCAGCTGACCAATTTCGCCGATCAACAAAAATGTTGCATTGACAGCACCGAACAACATTAGATGTCACCAACCAAAAAGTGGATGGTTGGATAGTTGCCGACCAGTAAATTGAACCCTCCGAACAAGACTGAGATGTCGCCAATCAAGAAGTAGATGATCATCGACTTGCAATTGGTTCCATCGAGCTACAATAAGAGTCTCTGACCAATAATAAGATACCTCATAGTTGGATAAAATTATTTCAACGTTGCTGATGGATCTTCACATCTTTTCTTCGACAAACAAAAATGGTCTGGTTAAGCTTCCCTTTAATAAAAGATGGTCCGAGATGATGCCGACCAACAATATGTATGGCTGACTAGAAATAGGGACTGTATGTAGACAATTCCGAACAACCATATGAGCCGCGGTGATGATTTTTTCATGAGATTGTTATGTCCCAAAATATCTCGAACCAATAGATCAGAAAAATAACATTCGATGTAAAATCCAAGCATTAAGAATGTTAATTAAATGAATAATTATCTAATCCACTAGATCGTGTGATTTCGACAAAGAAACCCTGTGATGTTATGAACGAGGGGCCAACATATCAAATTTGTACCCAGAGTCTTGATATGGTCATGATTGTTTTACTGATCCTCTTTTACAAGAGGTGGGTAATGATTTTTCAGGTGAGAGAAAATTATTTTTTATATTGATCCTTTCCTATTCCGTATTTAGAGAGATAAAAATATGTTGAATGATCGAAGTTATTACCAAATTTATATCAAAATCAGTCAATGAGACTTTATTGACATAGATGGAAGATGAACCAAATTAAGTATATAGTTCATAAAAATGAATGCAAAGAGACTCAAACTTGAAGAGAGAGAAAGTAGATCTGGGGTCATGATTTCCATGAGAAAACTTTTTATTGTCTTTAACCTTTTCCCATTCTCTGATTAAAAATGTAATGGGAATTTGAATAGTCATCAAAGATCTTACAAAATTTATAATGAAAATTATCAAATCTTACCACCGTCATATATATTGGTATATGTCATTGTTGATACCAAAATTAATATGCTGATATAGACGAATAATAAGAAGACACGTGTCAATCTATGTGGCACAATAGCAACGAGGAAGTCTATTTCCTCGACCAAGTCCTACACACTCCGAGCAACAAGTGTACACCGAGGAACACCAACGCTCCGAGAAACTATTGAACGACGAGCAACTAAGGCGGTTCGAACTGCATCTCGGCCACAACATTAATTGCTAGAAACTCAACAGTTCAACTATTCATTGAATGCTTATCATACAGACGTATACTCTTAAAGGGAATTAATTGTTTACCCTTTCACATGTACAACCTAAAGGCTATAAATACCTTGTATCACCCTCATTCAGGGGAGGGGATTTTCTTGAGAGAACTACATATCGAGAATCCCAAAAACACTTGGCAATAACAGAAACAGTGGACGTAGGCCATTCTTATAAGGCTGAACCACTTTAAAATTCTTTGTCTCATTTATATTTATCTGTGATTAAATAATTAAAAGCAATCTAATTTTTTACATCAACAGATTGGCGCCGTCTGTGGGAAACGACTGTTGTTATCGTTTTTCACCAAAAATCATTCATCATCAATGGCAAATAATCCAGAATCCAGCAATCGAAATGCTGGAAATGTTAGAAATCCTCCAAATCCCTCTGCACCTCCAGATCTGGCTGGAACTATGACGAATCTGGCTCAAGGACAAACCGCCATGCAAGAGACAATGTGACAACTCATACAGACCCTTCATGGCGGTGCACCTGCACATTCGGGATAGCGAAGTGGTCAGAGACAAACCTATTTACTGTCTTCACAATCCAGGCGTACAGATGCATATCGTAATGAGGAATCTGATGATTTCTCTTATCAACCTGGGCGAACTTCATCAATACGGGCTACAAATACTGAGCAACGTATCACTCTCTCTCCAGAGAGACCCAGTGCTTTGGAAAGACTAAGTAGGGTGTCTCCTTTTAGTCGATTAGGCCCTAGGAGGAATAGGAGTCCACCTAAGACCATGTCGAGGAGTTTACGATAACCATCAGATCTAAGAGAAGGATCAGCACAATCACGACCAGTTGCTCATCAGGATAGATCCCAAGAGGCCACTTCAGAACAATCAATTGCTCGAACTAATAAGCCCGAGGAAGGAAATGATGCGTGGAAAGGTTCCATTCAGCGGTTGGAGGATAGATTGGGAGAAATGGCTAAGGCAGAGAACCCCCTACAATGAACTTTCGTTCAAGGGACACCTTTTGTACAGGCCATTGTGGATTTTCCTCCACCGTCGAAATTCAAAGCACCTGTGGTGACCCCCAAATATGATGGAAAGATAGATCCTATTCTTCACATAGAGAAATATCAAGTTACTGCCGACATCTATGCCGTCCCCGACGAGATGAGATGCAGAGCATTCTCAGGAACTCTTACTGGATCTGCCCAGATATGGTACAATAATCTTCCTCGAGGTAAGATTTCAACTTTCTTTCAGTTAGCCGAGTTGTTCATTGGCAATTTCTATTTTGGAGCAAAGCCAGTAAAAAGAGTGGCACACTTGTTAAGTGTTAGACAAAAATCTGGTGAGAGTACTAGAGATTACATAACTCGTTTCAATAACGAGAAGCTGGAGGTCATAGATTATGAATAAAAGACAGCAATCACCGCCTTGATGAGTGGGTTGTTGCCTAACAAGTTGTATTACACTATGGCCAAAGATCCACCTATAACTATGTCAGAGTTAATGGCAAAAGCGGCCAAAATCATGAATGTCGAGGAGGCTGTGGCTGCGAAGAAGAATATGGATAAAGAAACCAAGGTGGAAGATGACAAATCCAAGAAGAAAGAGCATAAGGGCAATGGCGGTGACAAGCATTCCAAAAATAATAAGTCGTCATGGGAAGTTCTGAAGAAATTTGATAATTATACTCCTTTGAAAATGGGTATTAATCATGTCTTGGAAGAAATCAAGAATAACGAGGAAGTAAAGTGGCCAAAGAAACTGAGGTCAGACCCTGACACGAGGAATAGGGAGAAATATTGCGAGTTCCATAAAGATCATGGTCATATGACCAAAAATTGCATAGCTCTTCAGAACGAGATTGAAACACTCATCCGAAGAGGGAAACTAGCAAAGTATGTTGACCGGGGAGGTGAAAGAAGAAATAATGATCGAACTAGAGAGAGGTGAAGATCTCCTCGTCGAGTAGAGGAGAAGAAGAAGAGGGATCATGAAGATGATACAGAGGATGACCCCGATCTTCCCAAAAGGCCAAGGCAACCAGAACGCGAGGTATTTTCAATACGTTTCGTAACATTTGATTGTAATGTTATTACAGGCGGAGATGCGGGAGGAGGAGATCTTACTGCAGAAAGAAAAGCTTACCTCGGTGAGGCTTAGGCTTGCTCATACATTCAACGGATAAATTTGGCTGAGGAAGATCACCCGAGGAAGATAAACAAAGAGAAGTTGGTCATTGGTTTTTCAAAAAACGACCTTGCAGGTGTTATTTACCCTCATGACGACCCTTTGGTGATCAAAATAAGGATGGAAGAAGTAATGATTTCAAGGGTTCTGGTAGATAATGGTAGTTCGGCAGACATCATGTTCTCCTCATGCTTTGACAGTTTAAATTTAAAATTATCTCAATTGGAACCTTATCACAGACCTCTCCTGGGTTTTGCTGGCGAGAAAGTTTTTCCGCTTGGGACGATCAAGTTGGATATATTCATTGGAACTTGGACTGCTTGTCGAACAGAAATAATACGCTTCTTTGTAATGGATAAGAATGTGCAATCAGCTTACAACATCATCATGGGAAGAGTTGGTTTGAAGAAGTTCGAAGCAGTTCCATCTACAGTACATCAGTGCTTAAAATTCCCAACAAATTTTGGAGTAGGAGTTGTGAAAGGTGATCAAAAAGTAGCTCGAGAATGCTATTATTCATCTGCCGAGCAAGAGGATCTTGAAGAGTCAAGGAAAAAGACTACTACCTACCAGGTGGATGAAGGTACAGAAATTGAAACACTGAATCCCAGAGATGAATCCCAACTTGTAAAAGGACAGGTGGTGGAATCTATAGAAAATGTTATTCTGGACGACGAGCACCCTGAACGAATAACCCAGATAGGTTCGACGTTGGATGCTTCAATAAAATAAGAGGTGATAACTTTCTTGAGAAACAGGAAGAAAACTTTTGCATGGAGTCATGAAGACATGCCAGGAATAGATCCAAATTTCTTATGTCATGAGCTCAATGCAAATAAGGAGATCAAGCCTGTAAAGCAGAGAAGAAGAGTATTTAGTCCCGAGAAGAATCAAGCTATACAAGAGGAGGTCGAGAAGCTTCAGAAAGCTCGATTCATTGAAGATGTGAAATATCTGGACTGGTTAGCAAATGTGGTGATGGTAAAAAAGAAAAACAATAAATGGATAATGTGTGTTGATTTCACTGATCTCAACAAGGCATGCCCAAAAGATCATTTTCCATTGCCCAGAATTGACCAACTAGTAGATGATACCTCGGGACACGAGCTGCTCAACTTCATGGATGCTTACTCTGGCTACAACCAGATCAAAATGAAACCTGAAGACAGGGAAAGTACTTCTTTTATTACCCCTAGAGGAACTTATTGTTATAATGTTATGCCTTTTGGTTTGAAAAATGCAGGAGCGATATACCAGCGGCAGATGAATAAGTTTTTTGCCGAACAAATCAGTTGCAATATGGAAGTATATGTCGATGATATGCTGACAAAGAGAAAGAGAGCTGTTGATCATCTAATTGACTTAGGTCAGACCTTTGATCAACTGGATAAATACCAAATGAAGCTCAACCCAATGAAGTGCACATTTGGAGTACGAGAAGGAATGTTCCTCGGGTATATTATCAACCAACGAGGCATTGAGGCGAATCCAGAAAAGATCAAATCTCTTTTAGGGTTGCGATCTCCGACGACGAAGAAAGAAGCGCAGAACCTTACAGGACGAGTCACAGTGCTCAACAGATTTGTATCCCGAGCAACTGATAGATGCCTCCCATTCTTCAAAACACTTCGAAAAACTTTCGAGTGGAATGATGAATGTGAAAAAGCCTTTCAAGACTTGAAGAAATATTTGGGAACACCTCCATTGTTGTCCAGGCCAGTAATGGGAGAAAAGTTGTACTTGTACTTGGCAGTATCAGAGAATACAGTCAGCTCGGCATTAATCAGAATGGATAATGGAGCCCAGAAGCCAATTTATTACATAAGTAAGGCTTTCCGAGGTGCAGAGATCAGGTACCCAAAGCTGGAAAAATTGGCATTGGCATTAATAGAGGAAAGTAGAAGAATGAGGCCATATTTCCAGGCCCATACCATCGTCGTGTATACCGACATGCCTTTGAGACAAGCCCTTCATAAGTCAGAAAAATCAGGGATATTGATGTATTGGGCAATAGAGCTCGGTGAATATGATATTGTGTATGAACCCAGATCATCACTAAAAGGGCAAGCTGTAGCAGATTTTATAGCAGAATTTACTTATCTTGATACCCCCGAGGAACAAAAGTTGCTCGTTGATCAACCTGTGGATGTTATAGGATCAAAAAACATAAGTTCAGACCAACTCCGGTTGGTAAAAGGGCGAGAAGAGATGGTCGACGACAAGCGAGAAATACCGGGGCAGGGTGAAAGGAAAAAATAAATATTTCATCGAGGAACTCTATCAGATAAGAAATTTGAAGACGAGTTACCTACATGGAGATTATATATAGATGGGTCATCTTGCACAACAGGTTGTGGAGCATGGATTGTTTTGAACACCCCAGACGAGATTGACATGGAATACGCCCTGAGATTCCAATTCAAAGCTTCCAATAATGAGGCTGAGTATGAGGCCATAATAGCAGGTCTTAATTTAGCAAAGATTATGGAAGCACAACAAGTGATGGTATTCAGTGATTCTCAATTAATTGTGAATCAAATGATGGGAATGTGACACCCCGACTAATTAAATACCGGGTAGCTACTCCTTTATTAAATTAATTCAAAATGCCAAGTTAGCTCAGTTAATAGCATCACTGTCAAAAACATTTTATTATTACTATCCACCTAGTATTTAAAAAGTAAGTTGCCAAATTTTAATATAAGTCTGATTAACATGCAACAAGTGTAATGAAGAAATAAGTAACACCATTCACCATACTGAAGTAAAACGAATAACCATCACATAGTGCAAATAAAGTCTGGAGGAAAACTCCTCACTACAATCCCATACTGAAATAAATAACTGAATGCTAAAACAATACAAATCAAAGTCTGAAAATTGTAATGTAAAAGATGCCTCTAATAGAAATGGGCAACATGCCCTACAACTGATAGATAGTGACTCTGGAATCCAAAAGATAGAAGCGTCTACAAGCAAATCCCTGTAGCTTCCACAAACAGCTACAGCTCGTCACCTGAATGAGAATCCTATGCTTGGTGTCCCTGTGGCTGGGCACCTAAAATGGTTTTACAAGAAAAAGAGATTTGAAAAGCAAACGGGTCAGAGCCCGAATGTGGAGTTATATTTTAAAAACCTGCAAGTGCTTTTAAAACATTTAAAACATTAAATGCAAAGTACATGTTAGGACGTGCACTCACATGATATTCTCACCTCTCGTCTAACTGTGCACTCCTAACGTAAGTACCCATCTAGAGTGATACAAACTACTAGCTAAGTGATAACATATCTAGCTAGACTATCATAGGTCTTACCCTTATTACTCGGTTCTATTAACATAATAACGCTCGTAATTAAGTAGGGGTTTAACGTAACTCAGATGTTCAATATGCAATATATATAACTATCAGTTAACTCGTTATATTTCTCGAAACAATACCATAATTATATTCACATCATTAACATGAAGGTTCTCATTAATTAAGTGTATATTATTCACATCATAAATATACAATACAAGCACCCCGAGAACTAAGCTGTGGTGCACACATACTCTGCTATCCATCCCGGTACATCACGTACATAAGGATCACATATTCTGAATCTCTCAGGAATAGTTCAGATAACACAAATCACAAATAGTGGAGGCGAACACAGTCACATCACATGGGTCACGTACATACCTACGCTCCCATGATCAGCGGACTTATTAATATCCCAATAAGTCTTTCCATGACCTATGTTCATCGAGGTACCAGTCTATATCCCCCCCGTAGGCACACAAGGATTAGAGGGTCCTAAGAGAACGCAACCTCCCGTGATAGCAAGTATGGTAGGTATGTCATACACACAATTCATATACCAATACTAAGTAAACACACGTCTTAGTAATACCGTATTTTAATCGTAGTACATATCGCATTCTCGTACTAACTTATACTTATCACAATTTATACTATTTCGGTTTGTAATCCTACGCGCCATAATTCATCCTCACGTCGTAGTAGACACTCACGTCTCAACCCAAATGGTTCATTGAATATAACTCTCGTACATAATTCACTCCTCATAATAATCCAAAAGTCCCAAATCTATCCTTACATCAACAAGGAATGTTAATTATACCCTCGAAGCAGTTTACGGGACTCTAAAAATCAAAACAGTCCAAAAAGGACCAAACTGTCAACTCGTTAGAAGTCTCGTTCGAACGAGACTGTTCCAACGAGATTCCTCTGTCAACTCGTTAGAAGTCTCGTTCGAACGAGGCTGTTCGAACGAGATTCCAGTTTGTTCGAACGAACTGTACCTTCTAACGATATCTCGTTCGAACGAGATATCAAACGAGATCCCTTCTCGTTAGCAGCGACTATTCAACTCGTTAGAAGCTCGTTCGAACGAGTTCGTTCGAACGACCTGGGTAGGGGCTTCTAACGAGCTGCCAGTTTCTTCCCAGATTTCCTAAGTTACGTTTCTCACCATTTTTAACACCTCAATCCTTCTCCAAAGTTCGTTCTAACAGATTTTTAAGTCCTCTAATCATAATATAACATGCTAAGGTCATGTACTAACATCGTTTAATACATTAATGCATCCTAAACATCATTAAATCACAAGATTTTATACTTTTCCCCAATTTTATCAAGAACATGAACCCTAGATTTATATCATCATCAAATCCCAGAATTTAATCCGTTTTAATTTTTCCTAATCACAATTATCATGAGAGAAATCATCTACCTATCATTCTACATGCAATTCTCTTCAAAATTTTCAAGTTCTAAACTCCAAACTACATGGGTTTTCATTCATCTTTCAAGAACAATTAAAATTCCTCAATTTCTAACATGGAAGAGACATTCTCTGAAATTAAATGGAATAAAGTCACTTGCCTTGATTGTCTCTGAGTTTGGTGTAGGTTTGGTAGAACTTTTCTGCAGAATCTCTTCTCTCCAAGCTTCCTCTCCAATGGTGGCTTAAGGTGGCTAGGGTTTTGATTTGGGAATTTAGAAAACCTAAATGATAACCTACGTAGCCTTCTAGGTTAATATGGTTTGGTTATGGGCTTAGTGGGTCAAATCCACATCAGATTTAATTAACCAATTTTCGTCACTTTTAATTCCTCAAAATGTAAAATTACCAAAATACCCTTTAAGATGCCGGTATGGCCTAAAAATACCCCGGGACCCAAACTACACCCCCGGCTAGTGTTTTCTGACTATCTCGACCCTTCCGGACGCGTTGGCGCACTCAAAACGACCATACGGTTTATAGATTTTAAATTCACTTTTATTATCAAAATATTACACCGTGACGCGGCGGTCCCACGCGTCTCAACAAAATTTCTAAAATGCCGTCTATCAATCTCACGACAAATTTTATAATACTAAATACATATATCAAAACATATATGCACATAATCAAATACCAACTCGCATCTCGTTAGTATTTATAACCCGAATTAATTTCCAATTAATACGCATTTAATTAATTAATCCCAAAAATAAATATAGTCAAAAGTACGGGGTATGACAGGGAACATATGCAGTTAAAGGAGAATTAATGGTCAAGTATCATGCAAAGGTGATGGAGTTGTTGGCAGAATTTGATGCCATTCAGTTGATCAGAATACCAAGAATGGAGAATGCACGAGCAGACGCACTGGCCCGACTAGCATCAGCTACTCGTACCGAGTTGCCCAGAACGATACCAATTGAAGTATTAGAAAGTCGGAGCATAGATGAGGACCTGACGATGAACATTATTACCCTTGATTCAGGACCATCTTGGATGGATCCCATCAGGGCATATATTGAGGAAGGAGAATTACCGGAGGATAAGCTCGCTGCCAAGAAATTGAAGTTTAAAGCTGCTCGGTAAGTAATAACTAATGGTGTTTTGTATAGACGAGGAATTATGGCAGGTTTGCAAAGATGTCTACATCCCTCCGAGGTGAAAGAATTGATTGAAGAGATCCATGAAGGGTCATGTGGAGCCTATGTAGCAGGTCGGACACTTTTGCAAAGGGTGATGACGTAGGAATACTACTGGCCAACGATGAGGGCTGATTGTATAGCATATGCTAAGAGATGTGATAAATGCCAATATTTTTCCTCCATTCGACGAACTCCACAAGCATTGTTGACACCCATAACTTCCTCTTGGCCATTTGCCATGTGGGGAATTGATTTGGTTGGACCACTGCCAACGACCCGAGGAAGATTCAAGTACCTCGTCGTCGCAGTGGATTATTTTGCTAAGTGGGTAGAAGATGAGCCTCTAATTGATATGACATACGAGAAGGTGTACCAATTCGTTTGGAAAAACATCATCTGCCGATATGGTCTCCCTCATGCCTTCATCACAGACCATGGAACACAATTTGATAACGAGGAGTTTACCGCTTATTGTCATCAGTCAAACATTTTGAAGGTTCATTCAGCACCAGGCCATCCTCAAAGCAATGGACAGACTGAAGTGACGAACAGAACATTACTAAATGGTTTGAAGTAGAGGATAAGTGAGGCTAAAGCTAATTGGATTAATGAGCTGCAATCAGTATTGTGGGCCTACCGAACAACTCCCCGAGCAGCAACTAGAGAATCACCATATATGCTGGCATTTGGAAGTGAAGCTGTAATACCTACCGAGTTGGGTCTTCCAACACACAGAGTGCTGAATTTCAACTCCCCAGTCAGAGACTTGATGAGAATATTAGATTTGGACATGCTCGAGGAAGTTAGAGAAGAGGCAGCCATTAGGAATGCTGCTTACCAACAACGAACAACCCTGTTCTACAACAAGAGGGTGAAGAAATGCGACTTAAAAGATGGAGATTACGTGCTAAATAAGGTCATTCAGAAGCACAATAAGTTGGAAGCAAACTGGCATGGACCTTACCGAGTTACAGAAGTTGTTCGACCAGGAACCTACCGAATAGAAACTCTAGAAGGAGAGGAATTTAAGAATGCATGGAATGCTGAACACCTACGCAAGTATTATCATTGATGTAAAATGTAAAGCAGTTCCATCAATATGAATAAAACGATGATATTTCGCCATCTTCTCTCTTTTTTGAAAGTTTTTCGGGGAATACTAATGTGTAACACTACGCTGGTCGGCAGTAAAAATAATACGATAGTTCGAGCTCAGACCAACTCCGGTTGGTAAAAGGGTGAGAACACGATAGTTCAAGCTCACAATAACTCCGGTTGGTAAAAGGGAGAGGACAAACCATACTCCTTTGGTTAGGAGGCGTACATTAGCTCAGATCAACTCCGGTTGGTAAAAGGGCGAGTGGACATCATAGTTCAAACTCAGACCAATTCTGATTGGTAAAAGAGCGAGAACACGACATTCCTAAAAATACTAGCTCCGGTTGGTTAGGAAACCATACTCCTTTGGTTAGGAGGCTGACACTGGCTCAGACCAATTTTGATAAAAGGGTAAGTGGACATGATAGTTTGAACTCAGACCAACTCCGGTTGGTAAAAGGGCGAGAACAACATTCCTAAAAATGCCAACGTGTTTGGTTAGGAAACAAGATATACTCTCAAATGCCAACTAATGTTGGTCGGGAGGTAAGATTATTACAGAAAATACAAAATTTCCTCGAGGAACAAAATATTCCAAACTGAACCAAGTATAGCTGGTCGGGGATAAAAACCCACTAACTGTAGTTGGTCGACAAGGAGAATTTAACAACCTTAGTTGGTTGGAAAAATTTTAAACATTTTTATACTCATTACTTTATTATTAAGTGATCGAGATTCATTACTAATATTTGTAAATTTCTTATTATTATCAAGTTGCTCGATCAACCACACAATATTATTCAAGCACAAATATAAAGTGTGACAAATACAAGACAATAGCAATACAAATTTGCAAACAAAAATGAAATTCTTTCATTAAATTCAAAATGAATTACACAAATTTATTACATTGATATTGAATTGTGTACTAATTATTACATCAGAATTTCCTATTCTACTGGTCTTTTCCCTTCAGATTTCGATATAGGCTCCTCACCAGCAGGAGGATCTTCCAGGCAAAGGGGAGAATTAATGAAGTTAATATCTCGAAGCATTCTGACGTTCATTATTGAAGGTGTGTCCAGTAGATGCTCGGGACGAGATACCTCGATCTGAGAGTGAAGATTGTAATCACCGAGGTATTTTGCAATTAAGCTCCGAGGAATGGCACGAGGTGAGATCCATTCCATGTCCAATTTATACGATGGCACAGGCAAGTCTAGTACCTCAGGATCATAATAGTCCCACACGTAGTGTCCTTGTTCGAGCTTCAGCACTCCCAAGGCATTCAGCCAACCTTGCTTGTAGCCCTCATTATTGACATTCTGGATACGATCATCTAAATGGAATAGTGCTTCGTTGTATCCAGCCATCCAGAACTCCCTGGGCTGTTTGTGAAATTGAAATGTTAACTTTTCAAGTTTCTCGTGAAGACTCTGGATGAAAAGTTCATTAGTCTCCAAAACTAATTACTTTGAAGAGAGTTGTTGTTCCAGTTCTCTAACTTTCTTGAACAGTTCAGACAAGGCTTGATTTTTTACCATCAATTGGAACGCTTGGTTTTCCAACGCTGATTGAGTACGAGCTTCTTCAACAGTACGATGAAGAACTCTTGATCCTCCCCGAGCAGGTCGAGAACTTGGTTCCTCGACAACATTCTGAGCAACTCTTGCTCGTCCCCGAGTAACAGTAGAAGGCCCAGCTCTTCTCAAAGTCTCTAACTCTTCTCGCAACTTGGCATTTTCCACTTCTAAAAATGAGAATCCTTCATTAGTGACCGATACCAAGGCAGTGGAAGATGAAGTAGCAGACCTCAGCTGAGCTAGTCCTTTTTGCAGATTGTTGTTTTCTTGTTCCAATAGCTCAGTGATTTTCCTGTGTCCTTCGACATCTGCTCTCAATGTTTTCTCTCTCACTTCATAGCCAGCAAGTATCTTGTCGTAGCCTTTTTCACCAAGTTGTTTGAGTTTCTTCTCATACCCTTCATGCAAAAGAGCTGAAGACTCTTTATACTGCTGCTGAAGATCATCGAGAGTACCTTGCAAGTCTTCAATCATTTCGTAGTAAGCCACATTATTGGCCACAGCTCGGTCAAGTAAGCATTTTAGGTACTGATAAGCTTCGATTGCCTGTTCTGAAGCATCATGCCCAAGGAAGTCAGCAATTTCTGATGCATTCAGGTTTGTGTAACCAGCCTTATAATATTCATGACATTGCTTCATCAACTTTGTATCATTAGCAAACAGCAGATCCATCCTGGCCAGAAACTAGCAGAGAAAGAAAAAGTAATCATCAACAAGAAGAGAAAAGAGACAATCATATGGAAGAAAAGAACTCAAATTTTATTAGATCATAGTGCAGTATTACAAAGATCTTGGTTACACTTGAAAAAGAAGAAAAATAGAAAGAGAATACCGAAAAACTTCACACCTTTTCCTTGTCTCCCAAGACTTTCTAGGGAGGCTGGGATGAGGAGCTCGATTGCTCGGTGGGAACAACGAGTTGGTCGGCTGGAGTTGAAACTTATTCAGGAGGAGCAGGTATAGATGAAAGTTCCTCGTCAGTAGGCTGGGTAAGGATGGGATCACCCACTACCATTGAAGATTATTCGAAAGCAGCTTCATCCTCTTCTTCATTTTCAATAACTGGGGGAGGACCACGGAGATGCTGTTGAAACAATTCTGAGTCCTCATTAACTTTTAATTCTTACAGGGCAACAAACCAACCATCTCGGAAGTATTTCAAACTCCCGTACTGCACCTGAGTCATCATTGCTGCTACCCCCTGTCCCATCCATTGCGAAAATATTTTTTCACCACCAGCTTTCTTTTCATTTTCTCCGAGGAGAGCTTCTCGGATAGAAGATCCTCGGTGGCCTTCAACTTAGCATCCACCTCTTCCTTCTGGTGGTTTACTTCTCGCATAAGGGAAAATTCTTCTTCTGCCACTTTCATCTTGTCTTCAAGCTCTCCAAAACTCTTGAGTTTCTCATCATACTTCTTCTTCTCTCCCTCCAAATCTTTCACTTTATTTTCTAGCTGCACCTTTTCTGCCTCAATTGTAGCCAACTTCTTCTCCCATTCAGCCCTGTCCTCGTCATATTTTTTACGGGAATTTTTCAAAGATTTTGTTAAGCCCAACAAAGCATCCTCCACTCCAGATGAGGAGTTAGAAGCCTTGATCGCATCATCTTTCTTCATAATGGTGTTGAAGCAACTCACCAGCTGGAAAAAGGAGATAATGATAAATCAGTACAGAGATATAAGTATTGATGGAAGGAAAGAAAATTCAGAATATGAGAAACTTACTGAAGCAAGATAACGAGTAGCCAAAGATGTAAGCACATCCCTAGACATACTCTCCTCAATTCCTTGAACCTCAGGAATGGTCCAAGTCTTTACCGAGCTCATTGCAGAGCTCGGGGGAATAATAGTTGGAACACCAGCTCCACTAACTTGGAGCTGGGGAATGGTTTCAGTCAAATTGACCGAGGAGGATTTATTCAGTCTCCTCGATGGAAGTTCAACAGTTTCAACCAAAGAAGAGCTTTTGGTTGGGGAGATGGTGACTACTTCCACAGGTGCATTTTTCTTGCTCGGAGCCACTGGGGGCTTCTCGGCAGCCTTCTGAGGAGCAACAGAAGGGGCAGCATCTACTTTCTTTGTCCCCTTTGGGACATCAGTCTTGTTTCTTTTCGCATCTCCAGCAGAGGTAGTCTCCTCAAAGAGAGCAGGAACTCTTCTTTTGCCCATTGTCTGACTTAGAGGAATGTGAGATTCTGAAGAAGAGTCCTCAGGAATTGACGCTGGTTCACTGGTACTGACCACAGGTTGAGCAGTAAAGGATGTTGTATAACTCCTATACTGCAACAAATATGAAGCAGACCTGATGTGCTCGTCTGCAACTTTTTTATGCAAATTCCAAATATGTTTCAAATGCTTAAGATTTACTTCTGATTCTTTTGGATTTTTTCTCTTACTGTCAACTGCAAACAAATACGTTGTGAAATATCAGTCACACATTTATTCAAACATAATGAAATCATAATTTCAGAAATAAAATAAAATGAAAATAACCTATCCCATTGCCATATAGAGGGCATATGGGACCTTGATATACTTCATCTCCAGTCAAAGGGGCATGTTGCCAATTTTTTATAATTACCCCATGTTCAAAATAATCCCTATTGGCATCATGGAGGTTAACTACTAAGGCCCTGTTCAAAAATTCAGTTTTTAAATAAAAAATATTATCTAGAACAGTCCATCAATAACAATACATAATCTCAGGAATTCCTATACGGGTTCCATGAGTTTGATTTAACCTATACACCCCATTAACTATCCTCCATGTGTTGGGGGATATTTTTGCAGGGACAACATCGAAATACTGACAGAACTCTAAGCACAAAGGGTTTGGTGGAAAAGAAAATCCACATTCAACAATAAAGAGGCGGGGGAACCAGTGTCCCTGAGCTAAACGAAAATAATCTAAAGGCTCAGAAAGATCCTCCAGAGTTACCCAAGATGGAATAGAAAAGTCAGAACGGAATTTCTCAAGAGATTTGATAACATAAACCATGGTTAATAAAAAGAAATGAAGAAGAAGGAAGAAAATCTTACAGGAAAAAGGAGATCTGTTGACAAACAAAGAAAGGGATGAACGCACGAGAGAGAGAAAGGCTATGGAAAACTCGAAAGCAGAAATTGGAAAAGGTAGAAGATGATGGGATTGCCAATGAAGCTTAAATACTTTGCCTTGGGAAACGGCGAAAGAAATGATTACAAAAAAGAAACTATTATGCTACCGGAGGCTAAAAGGACAAAAGTGCGCGAAGATCGAAGCGCTTATAAAAATTCAAAAAGGCGGATTCTTCGAATTTGGAAGACATTCGAACACGGAGAAAATGCTCCTAAAAACCAGGAAGGTCATTTAATATTGCCATATACCGAGAAAGAATGTTCCATATTCCTCAAAGTTCGAAATATAACATTGGGGGCTTCTGTTGATACCAAAATTAATATGCTGATATAGACGAATAATAAGAAGTCACGTGTCAATCTATGTGGCACAGTAGCAACGAGGAAGTCTATTTCCTCGACCAAGTCCTACACACTCCGAGCAACAAGTGTACACCGAGGAACACCAATGCTCCGAGAAACTATTGAACGACGAGCAACTAAGGCGGTCTGAACCGCATCTCGGCCACAGCATTAATTGCCAGAAACTCAACAGTTCAACTATTCATTGAATGCTTATCATACAGACGTATACTCTTAAAGGGCATTAATTGTTTACCCTTTCACATGTACAGCCTAAAGGCTATAAATACCTTGTATCACCCTCATTCAGGGGAGGGGATTTTCTTGAGAGAATTACATATCGAGAATCCCAAAAATACTTGGCAATAACAGAAACAGTGGACGTAGGCCATTCTTATAAGGCTGAACCACTTTAAAATTCTTTGTCTCATTTATATTTATCTGTGATTAAATAATTAGAAGCAATCTAATTTTTTACATCAACAGTCATCATTTAAAATATTTATTCCATGATATAAAATTGAAACTTGAGAATCAAGCAAAAAGTTATGATTTATGAAATCCACTATTTTTCAGATTTCTAAATAAGAATTAATCTAACAGTTATGATTTTAAAATCATGATATGCAATATTTTGCAAATAAAAATTGGACAATTAATTTATGTATATAAACATAAAAATCATGATTGAATCAAAAGATGTATCTATAATATATAATTCATTATACATAGAGAAATTAAAAACTTAGCTTTTGATGGAGAACAATGCTTGTAACACGTTCCCACAGATGGCGCCAATCTGTTGATGCAAAAAACTGGACCGAATCCCATTTTTATGATCACATATAAATAGATGAAAGTAATACAATCAAGCACATGAGAAAGAAAGATTTTTAAAGTGGTTCGGCTATGAATAAAACCTACGTCCACTGTTATTTTATTCCCAGGGGTTTACAATAGCACCATAAGGTGTAGAGAGAGAAAGGATGTGTATCTTGTGTATGGGGTTTCTAGGTTCTCTTGGATCTCTCGGATCTCTCGGATCTCCCCCCCATTTGGCTAAGGGAATACATGTATTTATAGTGATGGGAGATAAAGAGATTAATTGTATGTAGACATTTACGTCTACATTCAACGAATCTAATTGTTGAATTGCTTGGTATGCTATGTGTTGTCATCTATTAATACAGTATAAATGTACATTAAGGCTCATTAAATGCGCTGCCATCTTCATTAATGCACATCAAATGCATAGTTATCCTTTGATCTTCCTGGTTGATATGCCGACCAACTCTCCTCGGGTGCCGACTAACACTCCTCGGGTGCCGAACAACTCTCCTCGGGTGCTGACCAACTCTCCTCGGGTGCTGACCAACTCTCCTCGGGTGCCGACTAACACTGCTCGGATGTCGACCAACTCTCCTGGGTGTCGAATATTACCACGTAGGATGACATGTGTCCTTTTCTGATTGGTCCTCGTAGATGGAGAATTTTTGCGTTAACAGGCGCATCCCGACTCAAATTTCCAAAATTTTCATTTTATTCACTCGTGACATTTAATATGACAAATATTATATATTACTTTGCTCATTAGTAATATTTAACAAATTTCCCATAATTACTAACTCTCATCACGTTAATAATTATAACATAATTAATTTCCGGATTTATATTAAATAATTAATTCACATTAAATTTAATAGATCCCCAAATTAATATAGCATAAAAATACGGGGTATTACATGTCGGTGTTGATAAATCATTAGAACCTCGTTCAAATATCCCCGTTCGAACGAGAGACTTGGTCGTTCGAATGATCGGGTAAGTTATTGAAAATGGAGCTAAAATGAACAGTTTTCCCGATGTTCTCCACTACCCCATTCTTTTTAACTTATAAGAGAAAATGAGCTCGGGAAAAAGCTAAGAGACTCCATTCTATTTATTTTTACAAAGCCAAAAAACTTTCTCATTTTTATCTCCAACATTTGCATGATCAACTTGGATCATATACGAAGACAAAACACACACATCCTCTATAACCTTCACAACCACCTCTGTGCGTGTGGTGGTTTTTGCACGAGTTAGAGATGAAAATTTAGCTATCAGTGGCAACCAAGACATGAGACGTATTGTGCAACCGTGTTGATGCTACACGTTCTATCAACGGAGGTATTGGAGATGTCATCAGCGAAACTTATAGCGTCGAGTCTGTAAGTCTTTTGAGTCATCCTTGTAAAATCATATTCGTAGTTAATTTCTTGTAGGCCTAGTCGTTCGAGATTTTTTTTTAGGGGGGTTCCTCATACATCGTGGAATTGTGGTTGTGTGATTTTTATGTTCTCGTTTTTCCCCACATAGATGCACGTAGACCTATCAAAATGACACACGACACGTTAACACGACATGACCCGACATGAAATTATAAGTTTAATGGGTTTATGCTTATTGGTTTGGGTCAATAACGGGTTAACCCGATAGATCCATTATAATAATTCTTTAGGCTTAAAAATTTCATATAGCGATTTTCACCCATTTTTACCCGTTAGTATTGATGGGTATTATTAGTTCACTAAACCCATACCCAATAAAATTAACCATTAAGAGAGCCCACTGCTCAATTAAAAAAACTCACTTGTTAATAGATTACATCCCGACCCTTCATTTGTTTATCTAACCGAAACCTAAAACTAAAAAGGATCATCAACCTTAACTTAAGATCAACACTTTATTCCATTTCCTTTCTTGCTTATACCCGGGAGCTGCACAGCTCCTCCTCCCACTCTCTATCGAGCACACCGTAAGTTTCTCCACCACCACTCCACAGCGCACACAGTCGCTCCACCACCACTCCACAGTGCACACAGCCAGTTTCTTTTCTCTTCTCTTTTCTCTTTCCCTCTCTCATGCAATTTGTTCTCTCTTTGTTCTATGCACATATCATATTTTTTATATCTTTTGTGTTGATTAACTGTAGGTCTTAATTTTTTTTGTGTGACTTTAGATCTATTAATTTGTGGGACTTTAGATCTATTAATTTAGGACTTTAATGGGACTTTAATCGATACGATAAGTGCACGTAGATCTTATGTATAAGATAACTGATAGTTAATCCGATATTTTTTTTATTTTCTAACTGTGAGTAGATCTATTAATTTCATCTGAGATTTATCTATTAATTTTTTAATTATCTGTGAGTAGATCTACTATCTGAGATTTATCTATTAATTTTATCTGAGATTTTTTATATATGCCATCTAGCAACATACTGAGTTGTTTAACTGAGTTATTTTTATATATGTTATTTGATATTGTTTTTATCTAGCAGTATACTTATGAATAAGATAACTGAGTTGTTTAACTGAATATATTTATACAAATTTATTCTTTGTTGGATTTTTCTCAGCTTGTATTGTATGGACGAAATGGATATCGTCAATTCAGTTGATTTGGAAATGGATGTGGATTTAGATCTTAGAAGAAGCTGCTAAACCAGTCGATAAAGTTGTTGAATCCATTCAACAAAACACTTTAAAGGTAAAGAAGAAATCTGGTATTTCTAGACCTCGTAAAAAAAATCCCGTTGTTGAACATTATTTCAAGAATTTCCCTTAGCCAAGGATAAAAAACAAGGGTTAAATGTTAAAAATATGGAATAATTGATCCCTGTGATGCAGCTTATAGAACTGGAAATATATTGACCCAAATGGATAATTGTGTTAGAAATAACACAACTGACATTGGTTGACTTATTGTACACATGCAACACTGATTATTAGTAGCAAGCCCAAAATATTCTTAGCGGCAAGCATTAACAGCAATGTTTTGTACACATGCAATATTATTAGCAGCAGCAAGATGCCAAGAATATTAACACATTGTTTTTTATCTAGTTTGTAATATATAAGTAGCACATGTCGTTTGGGATGTTGTATATCTTTCAGTTGTATAAATGGCACATATCAGTTGTATATCTTTCAGTAGCAAGCCACTAACGTTTTATAATATTGACACTTTCAGTTGTATATCTTTTCTTTTGGGTAGTTTCAATTGGAAGATCATTCGTATATCTTTTGTATAATGCAAACTTTTTATACATCTAATGCATATTTTTATACATAATATAATGCAAAATTTTTTGCATAACATAATATAATACATCTAATGCAAATCAGGCAAGTGTGTAACGGTTAGGTAATGGGTCACGCATATAAACCCAAATTGATTTGTTAACATTAACAGGTGATAATGGTTTGGGTTGTGTACCCGTTAATGTTAACGGATCGTGTTTGGGTATTACCTTTAGAACCATTAAGACAAACTGGTTGTGTATGGGTTAAGGGTTTTTTGACATGAACCCGTCATCACCCGACCCGTACACGACACAACACGACCCATTGACAGGTCTAGATGCACGTATAGGACTAAAATGTAAAAAATCATTTTAAACACATTTATTTTTTAAATTTGATGCTTTAAATATCCTTAGAAATTGACTAATAAATATTATGTGACACCCGACTAATTAAATACCGGGTAGCTACTCCTTTATTAAATTAATTCAAAATGCCAAGTTGGTCCAGTTAATAGCATCACTGTCGAAAACATTTTTATTATTACTAACCACCTAGTATTTAAAAAGTAAGTTGCCAAATTTTAATTAAAGTCCGATTAACATGCAACAAGTGTAATGAAGAATAATAACACCATTCACCATAACGAAGTAAATAGAGTAACCATCACATAATGTAAAAAGTCTGGAGGAAAACTCCTCACTACAAATCCCACAACTGAAATAAGTAACGAAATACTGAATCAATACATGCCAAAGTCTGAAAACTGCAATGGAAAAGTAACTCTAATGGAACTGGGCAACATGCCCTAAAACTGAAGAATACTGAATACGGAATCCAAATGATAGAAGCGTCTAAAAGAAATTCCCTGTAGCTTCCACATACAGCTACAGCTCGTCACCTGAATGAGTATCCTATGCATGGTGTCCTTGTGGCTGGGCACCTAAAATGGTTTTACAAGAAAAATAGATTTGAAAGCAAACGGGTCAGAGCCCGAATGTGGAGATATTTTAAAAACCTGCAAGTGCTTTAAAAAAATTTAAAACATTAAATGTAAAGTACATGTTAGGACGTGCACTCACATGATATTCTCACCTCTCATCTAACTGTGCACTCCTAATGTAAGTACCCATCTAAAACGACACAAACCACTAGCTAAGTGACATCATATCTAGCTAGACTATCATAGGTCCTACCCTTATTACTCGGTTCCATTAACATTATAACGATCTCAGTTAAATAGGTGCTTAACGTAAATTCAGGTTATCATACAAAGGTAATACAGCACATTATAAATTAGCCCCCTATGTTATTTCATAATTACACACAATACCATATGAAAGTTCCCAGTTTATTAAGCGTATATTTTCCACAACATAAATATACAATATAAACACCCCGAGACGAAGCTGCGGTGCACACATACTCTGTTATCCATCCCGGTACATCACGTACATAAGGGTCACATATTCCGAATCTCTCAGGAATAGTTCACAGATAACAACATCACAAATAATGGAGGCGAACACAGTCACATCACATGGGTCACGCACATACCTACGCTCCCACGATCAGCGGACTTATTAACATCCCAATAAGTCTTTCTTTGACCTATGTTCATCGAGGTAACCAGTCTAAATCCGGGAAACAAAAGGATTAGAGGGCCCTAAGCGAACGCAAACCTCCCGTGATAGCAAGTATGGTAGGTATGTCATACACACAATTCATATACCAATACTAAGTAAGCACACATCTTAGTAATTCCGTAGTTTAATTGTAGTACTTATCAGATTCTCGTACCAATCTTAATATATATACAACTTATATAATCCCAGTCTATAATTACACGCGCCATAATTTATTCTCACGTCGTGGTAAACACTCACATCTCAATACCATATTAACCATTATTTAAATCACTCGTGTATAATTTACTCTTCATAATAACCCAACTGTCCCAAATCTATCAATATATCATCAAAGGAATCTGATCTCCATCCTCGAACAAGTTTACGGGACTCCCAAAATCAAAACAGGCCAAAAAGGCCTAAACTGTCAACTCGTTCGAAGTCTCGTTCGAACGAGGCTGTTCGAACGAGATTTCAGTTCGTTCGAACGAACTGTACCTTCTAACGAGATCTCGTTCGAACGAAGTCATCGAACGAAATTCCCTTTCTTTAGAAGCGACTGGTCAACTCGTTAGCATCTCGTTCAAACGAGCTCATTCGAACGACCTGGGGAGGTCTTCTAACGAACGACCAGTTTCGAGCCCAGATTTCCTTAGTTTCGTTTTTCACCATTTTTCTCTCTTCAAAACTCATCTACACATCAAACCAACGATTGTTTAAGGTCTCTAATCATCCCCAAACGTGCCTAGGTCACATACTAACATATTTTGAGGAGTTAATTCATCCCAATCATCATTAAATCATTAAATCACATCACTTTCCCCCAATTTTTACAAGAACATAAACCCTAAAATTTTAAATCATGAATTAACCCAATTAAATCCGTTCTAATTTCATCCAATAACTAATATCATCAGTATAATCATCTACCTACCATTCTACATGAAATTGTCCTCAAGATTTCAAGTTCTAAACTCCAAAATACATGGGTTTTCATGTTTCACCAAGAACAAATCAATTTTATTAAATTCCTACACATGGAAAGAGCATTCTCTGAAATTAAACGATAATAAACCACTTGCCTTGAGTGTCTCTGAATTTGATGTTGATTTCCTCTCTCTTTCTGCAGAATTCCCTCTCTCTCTCTCTTTCTCCAAGCTTCTTCTCCAATGGCTATAGTGGCTAGGGTTTTCTTATGGAAGTAATAGAAACCTAATTCTAATAACCTACGTAACCTATTGGGTTAACATGGGTTGGTTAGTGGCTTAGTGGGTCAAACCCACATCAGATTTACTTTTCTAATTTTCTTCTTTTTTAATTCCTAAAAATACGAAATTTCCAAAATACCCTTTATATTGCCGGTATGGCCTAAAAATACCCCGGGACCCAAACTACACCCCCGGCTAGTGTTTTCTGACTATCTCGACCCTTCCGGACGCGTTGGCGCACTCAAAACGACCATACTGTTAATAGAATTTAAATTCACTTTTATAAATAAAATAATTATATCCTGACGCGACTATCACACGCGTCCCAATAAAATGACCAAATTGCAGTATATCAATCTCACGACAAATTTCATAATTCAATATTCAATATAACATCATATATACTCAATATAGTCAAATACCAACTCACATATCGCTAGTATTTTATCTGGATTAATTCCCAATTAATTCACATTTAATTAATTAATCCCAAAAATAAATATAGCCAAAAATACGGGGTATTACATACTTCCCCCCTAATAACTGAATTTCGTCCCGAAATTCGAAACTAGAAAGTACCTTCTAAAAACAACTCTGGATAACGTTCACGCATCTCATCCTCGCGCTCCCATGTGGACTCCTCGACATTGTGATGTTGCCACTGAACACGCACTAACGGAACCATCTTTGACCGCAGCTTCCTCTCACTTCGGTCCAAAATAGCAATCGGCCCCTCTTCGTAGGAGCTATCCGACTGGAGATCGATGTCCTCCACAGCAATGTGAGAATGATCCAAATTATCTCTAAGGTATTTCCTTAGCGACGAAATACGGAACACATCGTGAATCCGATGCAAATGCTCCGGTAATCCAAGTCTATACGCAACCGGTCCGATCCGCTCAATAATAGGAAACGGCCCCACATACCTTGGGGCCAACTTCCCCTTCTTCCCGAATCGCATAATCCCCTTCATAGGAGATACTCTAAGCAAAACCTGGTCCCCCACTTGGAACTCCCTAAAAAATCTCTTCGCATCAGCATAACTCTTCTTCCTGTCTTGAGCTACCCGAATGCGACTCCGAATCAACTCAATCCTTGCCGAAGTATCCTGAATCACTTCCGGCCCAAGTAGTTTGTTGTCCCCCACCTCTAACCAACATGATGGGGAACGACAAGGCCTACCGTACAATGCTTCAAACGGAGCCATGCCAATAGGGAACTGATAGGAGTTGTTGTAAGAAAACTCTACCAGTGGAAGGTATTGCTCCCATCCACCTCCAAAGTCAATAATGCACATGCGTAGCATGTCCTCCAATATCTTATTTGTGTGCTCGGTCTGCCCATCGGTCTATGGATGATAAGCCGTACTCAACCGCAATTCCGTGCCCATGGCCTCCTGGAAACTCTCCCAAAACCTCAAAACAAATATCTTGTCTCTGTCAGACACGATATTTAGGGGTACACCGTGAAGTTTCACAACCTCTGAAATGAAGAGATGAGCATACTGTCCCGTAGTGTAGTCAGTCCTTACGGCTAAAAAGTGAGAGACTTTGAACAACTTGTCCACAATTACCCAAACGGAGTCGTGACCCCTCTGCGATGTAGGTAACCCCGTGATAAAGTCCATGGATATGCTCTCCCACATCCATACCGGGACCTCCAACGGATGTAGCAGTCCTGCCGGTCTCTGATGATCCACTTTTACATGCTGACAAGTGGCGCATTTCGAAACAAACTCAGCGATATCTCTCTTCATACCGCTCCACCAATACTGGCGTCTCATATATTGGTACATTTTGTTCCCTCCGGGATGTACCGCGAACCGTGAGCCGTGCGACTCTGCCATCACCTCGTGTCGAAATTCCTCCCCTTCCGGAACCACTAATCTCCCATTGAAGCGTAATCCCCCGTCTGAGCTAACGGTATAGGACTCGGCTCCCTCTGCTAGTAATCGAACTATCTGTTCCTGACAGAATGAGTCATTAGCCTGTGCCCGTACTACCTTAGTAACAATCTGCGGTCTAACGGTCATCACAGACATGAAAGATCGGGCCACTGCTTCCTGGTGTCCCAACTCCTTCTACACCTCTGCCACCTCATCTGCTGGCCTACGGCTCAACGCGTCTGCTACCACATTAGCCTTACCTGGGTGATACTGGATATCGAACTTGTAGTCTTTCACAAACTCAAGCCACCTACGCTGCCGCATATTCAACTCTTTCTGTGTGAACATGTATTGTAGGGACTTGTGGTCCGTGAACAGTTGGAACTTCTCCCCCAAAAGATAGTGTCTCCAAATTCGTAGGGCAAATACCACTGTCGCCAACTCCAAATCATGCGTGGGGTAATTCCTCTCGTGAGGCTTAAGCTTACGGGAAGCATAAGCTATGGCATGTCTCTCCTTCTGCAATACACCTCCAAGCCCTTGCAAAGACGCATCAGTGTAAACCAAATACTCAACTCCCGGTCTCGACAATTCTAACACAGGTGCTGAGGTCAATTTGTCCTTTAACTCATCAAATGCCAACTGATAGGCATCACTCCAGATGAATAGCACACCCTTACGAGTCAGATGTGTCAAAGGACCCACTATCTTCGAAAATCCCCGAATGAACCTCCCGTAGTATCCTGCTAGGCCCAAGAAACTACGAATTTTAGTCGGTGTCGTGGGCTGTCCCCACTCCCTTACCGCGGATACCTTCCCCGGATCAATAGATATCCCCCGGTCAGAAATAATGTGTCCCAAAAATTGGACCTCCTTCAGCCAAAACCCGCATTTCTCATATTTTGCATACAACTCGTTCTGACAAAGTGTCTGCAAAACTTGCCTCAAATGCTCGGTGTGCTCCTCCTCTGTCTGGGAGTAGACCAGAATATCATCGATGAAGACAATGATAAACTGATCTAGGAAATCCCTGAACACTCTGTTCATCAAGTCCATAAACACTGCTGGAGCGTTGGTCAAACCAAAAGGCATAACCCGAAACTCGTAAGAACCATATCTCGACAAGAACGCAGTCTTCGAGACATCCTCCTCCCGGATACGTAACTGATGGTATCCCGATCTCAAATCAATCTTTGATAAGAAAGAAGCTCCCCTTAGCTGGTCAAATAAGTCATCGATTCGAGGCAACGGATACTTATTCCGTATCGTGACCTTATTCAACTTTCGGTAGTCCACACACAATATCAGTGAACCGTCCCTCTTCTTCACAATCAAAACTGGAGCGCCCCAAGGTGAGGTACTCCTGCGAGTAAAGCCCTGACCTAACAGCTGCTCTATCTGATCTCGTAGCTCTCGCATCTCTGCCGGAGCCATACGGTACGGTGCGCGTGCTATAGGCCTCGTATCTGGCAATAGGTCTATAACAAAGTCCATCTCTCGACTGGGGGGTAGGCCTGGTAACTCCTGAAACACATCCGAATACTCCCTGACAACCGGGATCGAATCTAAAGGAATCACAACCTCCTTAGAGGTATCCTCCTCTATGTAATACAGTTGAGCGGTCGATCCTCCCTCTGGGCGAGGCATCGCCACTACGAACATCTCTTGCCCCGGAATGGCAAAAATAATGCTCCCGGTGAAGCAATCAATCATGGCCCTATATGCTACGAGCCAATCCATACAGATAATCACATCATGAACATGCATATCTAATACCAACATGTCTGCAGGTAATACCAAACCACCAATATCGACCCCCACTCCCCGGCATATAAAAAATATAAGTGACCCACTCCCCAATGGTGAGTCGACACACGTCACTGTGCTCTCTGCCGTAGCTAACAATCCTAAGGCTTTTGCGAAGTGTGTAGCTATAAAACAATGTGTAGCCTCCGTATCAAATAATACCCGACCCATAGTGCCATGGATAGGAAACGTACCCTCAATCGCAGGCGGTGCCTATGGAACTGCTTCCTGGTGGACGTTATAGACACGTCCATACTGTAGCTTCCCCTGCTGAACTGGGACTGCTGGAATGGGTGGCAATGCTGCCATCTGTGGCGGTGCGGGGAGAGCGGCAGGAAACATAGTCCTTTGCGGCTCCTGGCGAGCACCCTGCTGCTGCTGCTGTGGGGCCCTGCCCCTATCAGGACAATCCTGTCGTTTATGGCCAGTCTTGCCACAAACAAAACACTTCCCTGGGATGTTCCCTCCTCTCTGCCCCTACGGTCCCCGTCCCTGGTGGCCGTTACCGTTCCTCCCTTGGCCCTGCTGAAACTGCTGCCCATTCTGCCCCTATTGGCCCTGATGGCCGTTTGGACCCTGATGGCCCTGATGGAAACCTCCCTGTCCCTTTCTGTAGTTCCCTGATTGGAACCTCTTCTGATCCCCCTGCTGGGAACCCTGCTCACCCTATCTCTGCCCTTGAACAGATAGTGCCCCACCGGCACCATGTCCTCCAGTCCTGCCCTGATGGCTAGACTCTTCCGACCTCTTGCCCTCAGCCATATGAAAGCAGTGGTCCTGGCAGTGTAACAAAGCAGAGTTAACCACATCAGAATACGTGGCCAACGAAAGGTTCCCTAACAGATGCTGACGGATCCTCCATGTCAACCCGTCGGTGAATTTCTCAATCTTCTTCTTTTCTGTTGGTATTTCATCCGAAACGATATTCAATAGATTTGTGAACTCGGCCTCATACTCGGCCACAGTCTTACCCTCCTGCTTCAGACTCATCAATTTCCTCCTCATTTCTGTATGAACATCGGACAGAAAATACTTGCGGTCAAACCGCACCCAGAAGTCCTGAATAGTGAGAGTATCCCTCTCCTCTACGGTGGTAATAGACTCCCACCACTTTAGTGCAGATCCAACTAGCTTGAAAGTAGCTAGCACCTGCTTCTGAACGTCCGTGCACTCATACATCCTCAAGTGCCTCTGTATATCCTTCCTCCATTGGCTCGAGACTACCACATCTGAGCTACCTGCAAACTCTGGCGGATGCGCTTTCTGAAAAGCGTCACGTACACGCTCCCAAGAAGACGGGAATGCATTTGCCTGTACTGGCGCGGCAACCGACGCCTGAGGTGGTGCCTGCTGGACTACGGCAATTGCGGCATTTACCGCTTGGGCTACTATAGCTGCAACCTCAGCGGCGTTCATCATGCCCTGAACTGGAGCGGGCTGGGGTTCGGGCGTTGCATCCCTGGGAACTCGCCGTGCACATCGTGGAGGCATCTGAAATAAGAACAAAGTTTATAAGTTCACTGTTTATAAACTTAATATAGCTGAAGAACGAAGCATACACAAAAAGAGTATAACAGTCCAAAAATATAGGGATCTATATCAAAGAAACTTAGCGGAAACATAATAGCCGTACAGATCCTAAAGGACACTAGAACCTGATGCTCTGATACCACATGTGACACCCCGACTAATTAAATACCGGGTAGCTACTCCTTTATTAAATTAATTCAAAATGCCAAGTTGGTCCAGTTAATAGCATCACTGTCGAAAACATTTTTATTATTACTAACCACCTAGTATTTAAAAAGTAAGTTGCCAAATTTTAATTAAAGTCCGATTAACATGCAACAAGTGTAATGAAGAATAATAACACCATTCACCATAACGAAGTAAATAGAGTAACCATCACATAATGTAAAAAGTCTGGAGGAAAACTCCTCACTACAAATCCCACAACTGAAATAAGTAACGAAATACTGAATCAATACATGCCAAAGTCTGAAAACTGCAATGGAAAAGTAACTCTAATGGAACTGGGCAACATGCCCTAAAACTGAAGAATACTGAATACGGAATCCAAATGATAGAAGCGTCTAAAAGAAATTCCCTGTAGCTTCCACAAACAGCTACAGCTCGTCACCTGAATGAGTATCCTATGCATGGTGTCCTTGTGGCTGGGCACCTAAAATGGTTTTACAAGAAAAATATATTTGAAAGCAAACGGGTCAGAGCCCGAATGTGGAGATATTTTAAAAACCTGCAAGTGCTTTAAAAAAATTTAAAACATTAAATGTAAAGTACATGTTAGGACGTGCACTCACATGATATTCTCACCTCTCGTCTAACTGTGCACTCCTAACGTAAGTACCCATCTAAAACGACACAAACCACTAGCTAAGTGACATCATATCTAGCTAGACTGTCATAGGTCCTACCCTTATTACTCGGTTCCATTAACATTATAACGATATCAGTTAAATAGGTGCTTAACATAAATTCAGGTTATCATACAAAGGTAATACAGCTCGTTATAAATTAGCCCCCTATGTTATTTCATAATTACACACAATACCATATGAAAGTTCCCAGTTTATTAAGCGTATATTTTCCACAACATAAATATACAATATAAACACCCCGAGACTAAGCTGCGGTGCACACATACTCTGTTATCCATCCCGGTACATCACGTACATAAGGATCACATATTCCGAATCTCTCAGGAATAGTTCACAGATAACAACATCACAAATAATGGAGGCGAACACAGTCACATCACATGGGTAACGCACATACCTACGCTCCCACGATCAGCGGACTTATTAACATCCCAATAAGTGTTTCTCTGACCTATGTTCATCGAGGTAACCAGTCTAAATCCGGGCAACACAAGGATTATAGGGCCCTAAGCGAACACAAACCTCCCGTGATAGCAAGTATGGTAGGTATGTCATACACACAATTCATATACCAATACTAAGTAAGCACACATCTTAGTAATTCCGTAGTTTAATTCTAGTACTTATCACATTCTCGTACCAATCTTAATATATATACAACTTATATAATCCCGGTCTATAATTACACACGCCATAATTTATTCTCATGTCGTGGTAAACACTCACGTCTCAATCCCATATTAACCATTATTTAAATCACTCGTTTATAATTTACTCCTCATAATAACCCAAATGTCCCAAATCTATCAATATATCATCAAAGGAATGTTATCTCCATCCTCGAACAAGTTTACGGGACTCCCAAAATCAAAACAGGCCAAAAAGGCCTAAACTGTCAACTCGTTCGAAGTCTCGTTCGAACGAGATTTCAGTTCGTTCGAACGAACTGTACCTTCTAACGAGATCTCATTCGAACGAAGTCATCGAACGAAATTCCCTTTCGTTATAAGCGACTGGTCAACTCGTTAGAAGCTCGTTCGAACGAGCTCGTTCGAACGACCTGGGGAGGTCTTCTAACGAACGACCAGTTTCGAGCCCAGACTTCCTTAGTTTCGTTTTTCACCATTTTTCTCTCTTCAAAACTCATCTACACATCAAAACAACGATTGTTTAAGGTCTCTAATCATCCCTAAACGTGCCTAGGTCACATACTAGCATATTTTGAGGAGTTAATTCATCCCAATCATCATTAAATCATTATATCACATTACTTTCCCCCAATTTTTACAAGAACATAAACCCTAAAATTTTAAATCATGAATTAACCCAATTAAATCCGTTCTAATTTCATCCAATAACTAATATCATCATTTTAATCATCTACCTACCATTCTACATGCAATTCTCCTCAAGATTTCAAGTTCTAAACTCCAAAATACATGGGTTTTCATGTTTCACCAAGAACAAATCAATTTTATTAAATTCCTACACATGGAAAGAGCATTCTCTGAAATTAAACGATAATAAACCACTTGCCTTGAGTGTCTCTGAATTTGATGTTGATTTCCTCTCTCTTTCTGCAGAATTCCCTCCCTCTCTCTTTCTCCAAGCTTTTTCTCCAATGGCTATGGTGGCTAGGGTTTTCTTATGGAAGTAATAGAGACCTAATTCTAATAACCTACGTAACCTATTGGGTTAACATGGGTTGGTTAGTGGCTTAGTGGGTCAAACCCACATCAGATTTACTTTTCTAATTTTCGTCATTTTTAATTCCTAAAAATACGAAATTACCAAAATACCCTTTATATTACCGGTATGGCCTAAAAATACCCCGGGATCCAAACTACACCCCCGGCTAGTGTTTTCTGACTATCTCGACCCTTCCGGACGCGTTGGAGCACTCAAAACGACCATACGGTTAATAGAATTTAAATTCACTTTTATAAATAAAATAATTATATCCTGACGCGACTGTCACACGCGTCCCAATAAAATGACCAAATTGCCGTATATCTATCTCACGACAAATTTCATAATTCAATATTCAATATAACATCATATATACTCAATATAGTCAAATACCAACTCACATCTCACTAGTATTTTATCCGGATTAATTCCTAATTAATTCACATTTAATTAATTAATCCCAAAAATAAATATAGCCAAAAATACGGGGTATTACATATTACGCATGTCCACCTAGGATTAATTAGTCAAGAACGTAGAATTGGAAGTTCATCGTAATTTAAATTGGTCTAACTGTATTTTGTCCCCGTGTCATTTTTAATTAATTATGTATTCAAACTGTGTTCATCTATGGAGTAAATTTCACGAATATAAGACTTGACCATACAAATGGACTCCCCCGCCCTAAGACCCATGTAAGTTATACTCATTTTCATTTTATGTAAACTAATTTAATGCACAATTTGTTAAATTGAATGTCCACTCTAATCCGGGTAATTTATTTACACATTATTTATGCCTTAGAGCCATATTATTTAAACTCAAAATATAACCACCTTAATAATATATTAATCAATTATCATTTTCCTAGAGTATACCAAATCCCATATACGTTCACTGGCTTACACCGTCCGCCATAAAAGTCTCAATGAATTCCTTAACCAATCAATTATTTGGGCTATAAACTGAGGCCGTACTGTAGTGATCGGGTCCCTTATTAAATTTATTCTCAATAACTCCTTTATGAAAACTCTATTACTTTCATTGAGTTCATTGATTTGCGCTCCAAGTGATGGTAATACCCAGTATTTTTATAACATTTATTTAGCTGTTCAATTTGTTTTGGTGATTGATGAGTTGTTAGTTCATATGACACGGGTATTTGATTTTGGGATTTGAGATGTTGGACATTTGATATGTCATTTAGTAGATTAAGATGTTACATATATTGTATTACGTAATTAAGTTACGTGTTGATTGGATTGATATTACTATAGATGTTGGCGAACTCATAATAATTCATTAAGATAAACATTTAAGTAACATAGTATTATAGGCGACTATGGAATGATTAGGATCTAAGTTTTGAAGGTTTCCTTATTTGGATTCTTCCCTTTGCATCGGGTTTTACCCATTGTGAAGTAGGTTCTTATAATATCGAGTCACGATTTAATTAACTAATAATTAAAATTTAAACTTGAGTTACACTTATCAGCTAATTAGTTAATTTAATAAGATAATTGACTTATAGAATGTGTTCAATTTTAGGTTGAATCGAGAAATGTTTAAAAAGTTTAATTTGGGCTAATAATAGTAAAATATTGGCTCGTTGAGTTGGTATATGGGTTGGGCCAAATTTTAGGCCATTTGGAACGTGTTTTGGGCCTTTTTAGCTGAGGATATTTTGGGGTGTCATCCTAATTGTGGTTTTGATTAACTTATTAACCTAATTAACATAACATACTAAGGATAAATAGGGAGAAGCCTAGCTGAGGATAATTTGGGAATTTTGAGGATTGATTCTTATAATCATCCTAAGGCAAGTTTACAATGTGTAAAAATATAATTAGAATGGTATTGTGATAAGAATTATATACTTGAATATGTGAATATAATCCTATTTCCTAATTTTAGTTCATAATCAATATTGCAACACCTAACACTGTTGAACTTTTTTTCTCAAACCTGGATAAAGGAGGAGGATTGCGTTAGGTAGCTGACAGCCAACGTAAAAAAATTTTAGATCCTTATGAATATGAATCCCATAAATATATGTTCAATCACTAGGGCATTCCTCTTAAGCGATGCGTTGCGCCTGCCACCGAATGTCTCGAAAAATAGGCAAGGGGAGTTATGCCTGCCACCTGGTGTCTCAACAAATAGGCAAGGCGCGTCGCATTAGCGCTCGAATATGACGAGAAGTACACAAGGGTTCCTGTAATAATCTGGAAGTATGTGGGTAAAGAAGCTAGTCCTGGATACTAGACTTAAGTTAGCTACCTGTAACATAGGAACTATGGCAGGGAAAGGGATGGAGTTAGTTTCTACCATGATAAGAAGAAAAGTTAACATCACTTATTTACAAGAAACCAAATGGGTCGATGAGAAAGCTAGAGAAATAAAAAATACAGGATTTAAATTATACTATACAGGAAAACGTAGAATTAGGAACGGAGTTGGAATAATAGTAGATAAGAACTTTAAGGATGATATCGTAACTGTTATTAGAAAAAGTAATAGATTCATACTTCTAAATTGGTATTAGGTGAAAATATAATTAATATTATTAGTGCTTATGCATCCCAAGTAGGATTACATAAGTACACTAAAGTATAATTTTGGAAATAAATGGATGAACTAATTCAAGAAATACCCGTACAAGAGAAAATCTATATAGGGGGATATTTTAATGGTCATGTAGGAGAAGATCGTGTGGAATATAAGATAGTGCTTGGAAGATATGGTTTTAGATATAGGAACGACGGGGGAGAGTCTATGTTAGATTTTACGATGGATTATGATTTTGTACTAGTAAGCGTATGTTTAAAAAAGAGGCTTGAACACTTAATAACTTATAAAAGTGGAACGCTTAAGCATTCAAATAGATTTTTTCATTACTTGAAAAGGCGACCGATTAATGTGTAAAGATTATAAGGTTATCCCGGGAGAGATCTTAACCTCACAACATAGGATAATGTTGTTAGATATAATTATTAAAAATCAATCATGAGTGCAAAAAGATAATATTAAGCCACGAACTACGTGGTAGAACTTAAAAGGAAAGAAATTAGAGCATTTAAAGATAAAATATTAAATGAAGCAACATGGAATAGTGAAGAAGAGACTAACATGATGTGGAATAATATGGCCTCATGCATTAGGATAATATCAAAAGAAATTCTTGGAGAATCAAATGGAAAAGGTCCATTGTCTAAAGAAACTTGGTGATGAAATGAAGAAGTACAAAATATAGTAAAAATCAAAAGGGGGTGCTTTAAAACATAGCAAATAAATATAAATGAAGGAAATTTTGAGAAATATAAATGTGATAAAAAAAAGTTAAGAAAGTGGTAAGAGATGCTAAGTTAAAAGCCTATGATGATTTTCATACAAAATTAGGAACACAAGAAGGGAAAGAAGTATTTATAAGCTTGTTAAACTTAGGGACAGGAAAACAAATTTTTTTAATAACGTTAACTATATTAAAAGTGATGATTAGAGAGTCCTAGTCAAAGATAATGAGATTATAGAAAGACGGAAAAACTACTGTGAGAGGTTATTAAATGGAGATAATACTCAAAAAAATACATTTTTTGACAGAATTACGACAATAGAGGTCAGAATTGCCCTAAAAAAATATGAAAACAGAGAAGGCTTTAGGACCAGATGGTATCCCTATTGAGGTTTGGAAGTGCTTAGGGGATGAAGGAGTATTCTGGATTAAAAAATTATTTAATATAAATTTAATGACTAATATGATGCTCAATGAATGGAGAAAGAGAGTTTTAGTACCTATTTATAAAAATAAAGGAGACATACAAAGTTTTTCAAATTATCGTGGTATTAAGTTAATGAGTCATATAATAAAACTTTGGGAGAGAGTGATTGAATATAGATTGAGATTGAAGACAATAATATCTCAGAATCACTTTGGGTTTATGCCTGGAAGGTCAACAATGGAAGCAATTTATTTATTAAAAAGATTAATGGAGAGGTATAAGGAGAAAAAGAATAATATTTGTATGACTTTCATAGATTTAGCGAAGGCATATGATTGGACACTCAGAGATATAATATGGTGGGTTCTACATAAAAAAGAGTGAATCATAGATATATTGATGTGATCAAGGATATGTATGATTGGACCATGAGTACAATAAGAACATCAACTGTAGAAAGTAATGAATTTTCACTTACTTTAGGTCAATACCAACATTCAACATTAAGTCCTTATCTATTTGATATTGTTATGGATGAGTTGAGGTGCTACGGTGTATGATATTTGCAGATGATATTTTTTTGGTGGATGATATTAAGACGGAAATTAATGCTAGGTTGGAATTGTGGAGAGAAACTCTATAAACAAGAGGATTCAAAATTCGCAGAACTAGAACATAATATATGGAGTGCAATTTTTATAATAATAGAAGGCCAAATGGAGATGTGGTAAAATTGGAAGGTCAAGAGATACCTAGAAATTATCATTTTCATTATCTAGTCTCGATTATCCAAAAAGATATAGATATTGATGTTGATGTTGATGTTACTCATAGGATTAGAGCACCCTTGGTTAAGTGGAGAAGTGCTACTGGCATTTTTGTGTGATAAGCGTATAACTTTGAAGTTGAAAGGAAAATTTTATAGGATGGACATTAGACCCACCATGTGATATGGGATAGAGTGTTAGGCAACTAAGAAATAAAATGTGCAAAAAATGAGTGTGGCAGAGATGCGAATACTAGATGGATTTGTGGTAAAACTCGAAAGGATTAAATTAAAAATGAACAAATTTGTGAAACGATAAAAGTAGCTTCTGTAGAAGATAAATTGAGAGAAAATCGACTTGGATGGTTTGGACCGGTCAAGTGTAGACTAATGGATGCTCCCATAAGGAATAGTGATTTATTTAGTATTGATGGTAATAAAAGGAGTAGAAGTAGGCCTAAAGACTTTTATAAAAAGAACATGGTATCACATGGTTTAACCAAAGATATTGCGCTAGATAGAATGAGATGAAAAAATAGGATTCATGTAGCCAACCCTAAATAATTGGGAAAAGGATTTGTTGAGTTGAGTATTTTATCCAAAAAATCTCAAGGGACGGTTGCCCCCACAACCCTGTACAGATCCTCCCATGGTTAGGGATACCAATTTTAATGTGTGATGATACCAATTATCCAAAAATAGTACTGTTTGTTTGATTTTAATGAAACTTATGCCTTGCAAAAAAAAATTTAACAAAAACAATGTCTAAAAAATTACAAAATTGGATAACACCAAGGATATAAGACCAAATATTTTAATAAAAAATCGTTTATATGAGGAGGAAAAGTGGTAATAAAAATGATCCTTAAGATGGGTGTTGGAGATATCACTAGAGTTAATTCTTTACCTTATTTATTTTATGATTCATTATCCTAATTGAAATTAAGATTATTTTTAATCTCTTAATGGTGCTCATTTTTTTATTTTTCACAAATGATATATGATCTTATGTTCTTAGTTAATAAATCTCATCATGTTATTAGCATTTGAGATAATCTTTTCTTAATTATGAATTATTATCAAACTCAAACTTTTGTTAAATGAGATAATTATGCTTATATTTTTTCTTATCAAAAAATAATTCAAAGTCTATTATATTATCATATATGTATATGGATATCTCATTCTAAAGCATTTTTTGGTAGAAATAGGTTGCATAAGATTTTTTTTGTCTTATTTTCTATACAATCGCCATATTTGTTGATATATCTTCATAGGTTGCTCCATTATTTGGTCAATCCTTAAATTAATCTAACCTCATTAGTTGTTATTATCTATTAGTTGTCTTAATTATTTCCTTTGTCTATTCTATTATAAAATAGGGATGAGTTTATAGTAAGGGGATAGATTATGTGAGTGGAGATTCCTTAGTTAAAGGGATAATTAATCTTGTGAATTTTTTTATGCTAGTTAGTCTGAGAAATTTGTTACATCTTTTGACCATAACCCTTGATTTCATTACTAGATCTAACACATGATTACGTTTTCATTATACATTGGTATTTTACTATTTTGGATAATGTGTTACATGGAAATAAGATTCAAGAACTATATGTAATTTTCTTAGAAATGTATTGTGTAACTTTGATCCACATAAATGTACAATCTATCTTTTAGTATCTTTGATAAGGCAAGTCATGTCATAGGCGATAACTTTATTTCATTTTCTTTTAATCTTTCTTTGTGTGTTTTTTCATGAAATAAACAAGTGGGTACATTGTAAGAGTATAATATACTTTTATTCTCTCTAGGATGTTAGTTGTCTTTATTACATTGACCAAAACACACTTTGGGTCTTGGTATTTATCTATCTCAAAAGCTTCAACAACATTTTAATATATCCTAAAAGCTAGGTGGAAAATTCTCTTTTTTCTATGTGGTTTTCCTATTCGAGTGTTCTTTGACAATGGCATCAGAGGCACCATCTGGATCATCATCCATTTAGTCAAATTCATCATATTTTTAGTATGAAGGTAAAGGACCTAGATAGCTTATCACTTACCTATGGTTAGGAAAATAAATGAAAAATAAGTTTTTAAAACCTTCGGTGTGTTATTATTATTTTTCGTCACCAAATGTCATAGTATTTTGTAATATGAAAATTAAATTAAAAAATTATGTTATTTTTTAAAGTCTAAATATCTCACTTCAACGAAGCTTGTCTTCGTTATCCGTGCTAGTCTGAAATGTTTTTAGCAACATCACTAGCTAAAATTACGACTTGATTCACTCGAGGATCGATCTAGAAAATAACACCTTTGTTTTAGGGAAGTCCCCCTATGTTATCATAAACTAAGATATTTGTAGAGACTTTTTCTTGTTAGATGCCTATACCTTTATGACACCCCATAAAATCTATACTGATTTAATTAAGTTTAAAATAAATAAAATAGGAGTCTAAAAATTAGGTATCATTCTAAGCATGATTGAAAATAACGCTAAATGAATAAAATAAATAAACATATTATAGGTGAATAAAAAAATATCTGATAACAACTAACAAAAAATTATAGAACCATCTCATAACTATAACTGTCTCATAATAAAATACCATATCAAATGTAATAATAATACCGACTCAATATTACTAAACATGGCGACATGATAGATAAATAGGAATAAAAGAATGAGAACGCAAGCTAAACACCTAAATCTTATCTAAGCAACAATTGAAAGGAGGATAAGACAAGATCAGGGGTGAGGCAGCACCAGCGGCCTATAACTTGAAAAGATAATTCAACAACATTAACAACAAGTTTATAAAGAGTAAGATTATCATTGAGTTTGCGCTACAATATAAATACACACTTTTTTCGCACATTTTAGTTGATTTTAAGTTACCCCTACCTTAATAACCCTAAATATCTCATTCATTTAGTGAACCCCATAATTACATATTATTCATCTCAACTGAATATAAGTAAAGGTTTCATTATTAAAATTTCTATACATATCAATTATATGAATATATTGGGGAAATAAAAATAATATCTAAGTCTACATCCATGTAAGTTCATTCCATACCACGTACATCATAAATGGTCTATTCGCAAGCCCTCACATAAAGAAATCTTATTCCTACCACCTTCAAGGATTGCTCACATGTACTAGGCATAGTTATAGGTTGTTCCACACCTGTAACCATCAAAGTATCTGCCAGAGATAATCATTATGATTTCACACCATTCATATATCCCCATACCCAAATCTATATGAAGGGATCACCCGGAAAATTTCCTCTAAATACAACGAGTATTTTCAGCACATAGTGTCCGGCGTAATTATTACCAAGGTAAATCCCATCTCAATCTATTGGGGTACCAATGTGGTCTTCTTCGTATGCGCCCCCATCAGGATATCCTCTCTTGTACCTATCCCACGAGAACTCATACCAGGTATGTTGCACATAATACAAAAGACAAGTAATCCTAACTATATAAAGATTTGAAGTTTTAAATTCAGATTTATTGACTTAATTATTCTCTAAAAACAAAGGAAAAAAATCTCCAAAGTAATGCCCAGTCCTGAAACCCAACAAAACAAATCCTAACCATTTCTTACCCTGAACTAGGGGGGTCAATCGATCGACCATGATCGATCGATCGGTCAGAGTTCATGTCATTTTCTTCCTAACGAGAATCAACCTAAAAAATCCTCCATGAACGAACTTCTAAGATCATAAATCATCACAATACCCAACAAAAATCGTATTTAAGTGTCCTAACATCAATTCTAACCTATAGCTAGGGTTTTTACATGATTCCAATAAGATTTAATAGTAAAAATTCTAATTTCACCCAGGATCCCTAGAATTCCATCTTAGATCAATTTGACTCAAATTAGACTCCAATTCATTACATTATCAAGGGGATTTTAAATGATTATCATTGCTTAACCTTCTTCAAATAATTACATATCAAGTATTTTTCTGAAGCACTCTATATCTTTGACTCACTTAAGTCTATATTATACGGGAGCTCATCTAGTTTGGAAAAGAAGGCCAAATTCGAGTAATCCCTATTACTTCAATGCATCTTCAAAGAATCTCAAAGGAATCTACATCAATAAAGGTACAATGGTCCTCAAGGTACTAAACCAACAACACTAAACACTTTAGGATTGCATTTCATTAAATTTATGAGGTGTGTGTGTTAATTTGGTCTAAAATAATTTTTCTTCACTTTTTAAGGATTTTTAGGAATTTCTAAACATTTGAAATATATTTTTTAAGAAATTAAAATTAAGGTTATAAAATTTTTGGGCTCAATTTTCAAATATAAAACCTTCCTAAAAACTGTCTTAGGTAGGAACCAAAAGAACTAGATAATATTGGGTAGGAAATGGGATTATCTGGAATTCAACAATAAGCGTGTGAGAGTGCATCTCAGCCGTACACGTGTTGAGAATTTAGCGAATGCATTTGTGTTTGTTTACTCTCACCTATATGAGATTCATTTTACATTGTTGGATTAAAAACTATCATCGTTCTTCATGTATTTTAAACCAATCCACGTGCCATCCCTTTGAACTAATCAGTGACCATTTAAATGCGGTGCATTGTGAGCCGTGAGATTTACATCGACTAATGAGCGTTGATCTTAGTCATTCATTTCGTTCAACATTCCAAAGCCTTCTAACCTCCCTATAAATAGATACCATTTTTCCCACATTTACAATCTTTGGGAGACTTTTGGCCTGAGAGGAAAGAAAAAAAAAAAATATATATATATATATATATATATAGAGAGAGAGAGAGAGGGAGGGAGAAATCGAGAGGAAGTTTCAAAATCCAGATCAAACTCTATTAAAATGGTTTCAAAGAGAGAGTTAGGGTCCTGTGGGTTTCTAGTTCGAAGTTACAAACCCTATTTGGCCTTTATCTCTTAACCAACAACCTCAATTGAAAACGATGTAGTTTCTTATTTTGAAAATTTAGATCTAATTCAGCCTATGACACGGTCACATGGATGTTTAGGGTGTTTTCTGTTTAAGAAATCTTGTTAATGTTGGATTTAATTTTTACTCATACAATTTCGTTTATTCAACATCTCTCTATTTTTTTCAAGCTGAAATAAAGGTTTACATATTTCAGATCTAAGTTTTTCATTGAAAAACTTTTAAATAAATAAGCTTCGAAGGGTTTTTATTTTTGAAAGATTCTTGTGTACGCAGATCTGAAAATAAGAGTTCAAAATCAAAACCTGATTTCATTAGTGTGAAAAAATGAATTTTATACTTAGAAAGATTTTTGTAATTTGTAGGAATTTTATACTTAGATAATATTGGGTAGATTCGTAATTTCCAATGTAAATTCATTTGTTATTAGTCCTCTACAAATGTAAATTCCAACTACATGCAATCCTACTCCAATACGTAATCAATCCATTCTTTTTCTCCAAGAACTTTCAATAAAAAAAATATTTAAAAAAAACCTACACATGGGTATTATAACTTCATAAATTTGCAATAAACCACTTTCCTTATGTCCAGTAGGTCTGATTTCGTGATGGTTGTTGGTGATTGATGATCTTTCTCCTTCAATCTTTCTTCCCAATGAGTTTGTGGTGAAAGTCTCCTTTGAATCCTTCCCACTTCTTCCTTTTTACCTTGGAATTGTTTCTCTCTTCTCTCTAGTGGCTATGGTGTGTTTTTTCTTCTCTCTAACCCTAGCCTCCAACTCTCATAATCTGACTTAGAGTTCTAAATTCGTGGGTCTCCTCACCCTAAAATGTAAAAAGGCCAGAATGCCCTCATATGGGTTCAGTTTAGCCCAAAAATGTCCCGGCACTCGACTAGTACCCCCGGGTATACTATTTTGACTAATTCAACCCTTTCGGAATCATCTGCGACCTCTAAATTATCATTCTAGTCACTAAAAATAATTTCATTCCCACCTTGAATTACGACACTCGTACGGTTAAACCTTAAACCAAATTAATTAAATTTAAATCACCGAATTAAATAATTTCTAAATCTCTAATTTTAATTAACTTCTATATTCCCCAAAAGTACGAGGTGTTACATACTTCTCCACTTACAAAGTACTTTTGTCCTCAAAATTCTAATGAAGTTCTCACTCCAAGCTTTCTACTCTGCCTTAACCCTTTACTCTTAAGGCCACTACGTATTTATTTCTGTCCTCCCTAATCGCGGATAATATTAAAATTATTTAACTACCTAGGGCGCCCATACACCCTATACCCGTGCTTAACTGCACGAAAATCACCCGATTGTACTAGCCGTGAATTGGAATATAATTTTTTACCCGTAGTCATATCACATATATGAATAATAACAGGGGTACCCAACCCATGTACTAACGACCAAACATTTTTAAACTTCCAATGTTGTGCTAAGTTTCATACGTGGGACGTCTCGCAAAGAAATATCCAAACAAGGAACACCCCCGATATACTACTACCTAACATTGTCGGTCGTTGGGATCTGTTAGACCCTTAATTCATAGTACGTACCCCCAAATACCCGTCTCTTAATATAAAAGCACACAAGACCAATCTTATGTTACAAGAGAAAAAATAAGATACCGCTCCCTTACTATTATTAGTTCTTTCATAAAATAAACCTCGAGCTATCTCTCCTTCCTCGAAAATAACCCTAACTGCCGTGAATCACCTCAGTAGACATCCCTACCTCACGGGATAAGATATAACTATAGAATCACATATCCATATTAGTCTATTATGCCACACATAATAACATGTATACACACATACCTAGGTTAAAACCTATTTCAGATGTTACCTATCAAAATGCATCTTATGCTGGAACAGTGGACCCGAAATCTTGCTATAACTATCACTATAGCCTAAACCATTGTTAATCGGTCCAAAACTAAGCGATTAGTCTTATCGATTCTCATAATTCTCGAAGGTAGTAGAATACCACGTCATGCAACCACCCTTGGTGCACGCCTCTATTCTTTCTCATCTGACACAAAAGTTTTTTCTACCCTCTGATAACTAATCGTGTACGTACCCAGTAAGGTTTCTACTGCTATCGCACTCACTAATTCTAACTATCCCACGAGTTGGAGTGTTAACTGTCTCATTTACGAAGTATCCAAATCACTTAAATACTTTACATACTCATATGGTTAACATAAAAGAAATTACTCCACATTCTAGTCTATCATTCTGACGCAATATTTAATCTCCCAAATATAATATCGACTCCTCTTCAGATCGAATACCTCAATGTGCCACAATTCACTAGTGACTCCTCACACACAAAGGGACTTCTGGGCATCTCTAATATGCCAACGGCTCGTGCAAAACTAGCCCTGATAAACAATTTGAAGGCCCGGTATCAAACAAAATCCAACTCTTAAGCGAGTAAATAGAAAACGTACCCTCTATCGTGGGCGGTTCCTGTGGAGCTAGAGGTATCGGTATGTCCCGAACATTATACACACGCCTATAGTGCATCTAGACCTACTGTTGTGGGGCCGGTGTTGGTGCTGGGGCTATCAAAGCCTGATGTTCCTGTTGGGCATCCTGCTGCTGAACCCCATCCTGCGGTGGACATTATTTCTGTCTGTGACCCTGTTGGCCACATCTAAAACACTGTCTCGAAAATGGTATCCTCTGTCCCTCCTATCCTTTCCTAACCCCCCCCCCCCCCCCCCCGCCAAGCTGGTAACTTTCGAACCTGAACCTCTTGGCAAAGTTCCCTTGTCAAGAATTCTACCCCTGTTGACTACCTGACTGCTGTTGTGGTACTTCACTGGTACTACCCCCATTGTCTTATCCGACTGGCTTGGTTCCCCTATCTTTCTCCCCTTCATATGGAAGCGATGATCCTAACAGTGTAGTAAGGCTGCATGAACGACATCAGTGTATCTCACAAGTGCAGGGTTACCTATCAAATGCTGCCTGATCCTCCAGGAAAAACCCCTATGAACTTTGCTTTCTTCCTTTCTTCATTGCTTACCTCATCTGGCACAAAATTAGCCAGCCAGGTGAAATCTTCCTCGTAGTCTGCTACTGAATGGTCACCTTGAGCTACTTCATTAAATTTCTTCCTCATCTCTGACTCCACTGCCGGAGGAAAGTACTTGCAGTCAAACTGCAGCCAGAACTCAGAAATTGTCATTAGATCTCTCTCCTCAGTAGTGGTCACCGAGTCCCACCACTATAGTGATGCCCCAGCTAATCTGAAGGTAGCTAACATCTTCTTCTGAACTTTGCTGCAATCCAACATGCGTAGGTGGCGTTGAATCTTTCTCTTCCATTGGCATGCCGTCACTACATTCGTGTCGCCCTGGAACTCTGGCGGGTGACCTTTCGGAAAGATTTCTCTAATGCTGTGCCAAGTGGGATGCCCTGGATGGGTCTGAATAACTGTAACCGTGGGTTGCTATTCCTGGGTCTAAGGGAAATGGGCTTCCATGACCCTAATAGCTGTCTCTATGGCCTCTGACACTATCATCGCCACCTGAGCAGCAGAAATAATCTTGGGTGGTGGGGGTAGGGGTCCCTGCTGGTACAGAGGGCCCTCCCTAGCCTCATCTCTAGCGTCTTCCCTCTCGGCTCGCTCCCTCCTTAGCGGCATTCTGAAATAAAATGCAAGTCTGTATAAGTACACAGTTTATAAAAAATTATAATAGCAGAAGAGCGTTATCGCAAGCACGCAAAGATAATTCAACAGTCCTATGAATAGGGCTCTATATCAATATAACGATGCACCAGAATCGTAGTAAGCCGCACAGATCCTAAGGACACTAGAACCTGATGCTCTGATACCATCTGTGACACCCGGCCTAATTAAACCTTGGGTGATCAATCCTTAATTTAATTTAAAATAGGTTTCTTAAATGGTTCATTCTTAGCATCACTGTCGAAAACCTTTTTAATTACTAGCCACCAAAGTGAAATTAAGCTAGTGCCAAATTTTATCTTTATTAAAGTAGATACAACTCATGCGAAACAATATAAATTAAGTAGTACTAAAACCAACCATCATAAATAAGTGAATAAAATAAAGTCTTGCCGAAAACCACGGCAGAAATAAAACCAAATCAAAATCTAACACAACAGAATAGCTGCAAATGTAACGAGTGGACAACATGTCCGAAAATGAGAGTACTAAAACTGAGCCCCTACACTAGATCTGTAAGGATAAAGGAAACGTCTAATCAATGTCCTGTGACACCCACCTATGCTGCATCTCTGAAATCCTTGGAATGAAGTCAAGCTTGGCATACCTGTGTCTAGACACTTAAAAGTTTTTAAAAATATTTTATAGCAAGTGTTAGTACACAAAACGTTTTGAAGTTATTTAGCAAGTAATTTATCGCAATAAATATCAATTATTTATTACACATGTTAGGATCACGCACACTCTCTTGAGTCTCCTCACCTCTCATCTATCGTGCGCACCTAACGTTCCTACCTAGTCTCGCTACCCACTTTAACTAGGTCTCCAACGTCTACACACCTCAGACACTTTAGCTCATCAATACCGCCCATACCATATGCTACATGCTACCCTTAATTTACATTAAGTCATTAGTTAAGTTTCACAATAACCTTCCCATGCCGCCCATAAACTATGTGTCCGAACGTCTAGTAATTATCATTACTCTTACTTTATTGTCAATACTTTAAAAATTAAGTTCTCACACTTAATTAAATCTTAGGTACACACTACCTACCTTTTCTACTAATCACACCCAAGTAGATTTTATATATATTCTAGCTGCGCACTTATATGTTCCAGCCACCCTTACTCATAAGTAGTTTATACAATCTTAGTTATGCACTAATAATTCTCACTACTATCACGCCTGAGTATATTGAAAACAATATTTAGGTACACCCCACCTAATCTTACTACTATCACACATAAGTAGATTATTCAGATGGTATTTCTTCCATACAGACATATACCCAATTCAGCATACCCTATCATCGGTCCTATTTCACACATTAAGGACAAATGATTCAGAATGTCTCCTCGAACCTAGCTCCGCATGTCTCCTCAAGAAATGTTCAGAATGTCTCCTCAAACATGGTTCGGAATGTCCCCTCGAACCTGGCTCAGAATATCTCATCGAGCATAGTTCGAAATGTCTCATCAAACTAATAAATCCTATCACAAGGAAACATACAATAGGCATTCATAACCCAAGTAATACTATATAACAATAGGTATTCACACAACAAAATTATTCCCGTGTGTAGATAGTAGTTTTCTCTCGTATACTTACCGTACTTATTAATCAACAATTTATCTCACTATCGTACATATTAGAGTATTCACACAACTCTAAGATCTCTCGATACCTCTTTATTTATAACAGTAGTTAAATTATCTATATCTTACTGAAATAAACCTTATATTGACGTCGACTCTCCCCGTAACTCAATTCTCACATTTTCAATGCGTGACTTGATCGATTTATCCCTGTCGGTCCATAGTCCAAGCCTTACACTCAACGGCTATAACGGACCTTAGTTATACTCCCTACTCGTCTTTATCAAGTCCCTAATAGGTATAATAACATGTCTAAAATTTTCCTTCATCGTCGGAATTCAAAGAAAACTTAATCAACACAAATAGCTGGTGCACCCAAAATATGGCTTGTGATTCAAGTGCAAATCTATCGCAACAAGTAGAATCCGGTAAGTACGGAATCGTGATCCACAGGGATTGAATGCTCCTAAGAGAACTAGATTGGGGCAAAGAGATTCTCTAAACGTCACAAAAGTAAAAGTGTAAAAGATGATTTGGTAGTTTGGAAAGGTGATTGATATGTAACCTCTAAACTAACATACTATTAATGATCAGATGATTAACTACTAATTACGGAGCTAATGAAAAGAACTAAGGTAAGCTTGAGTTCAAGAAATTAAGGGGATTGAGGATCATTCTCCCACCTCGAATTCACAAGGAAGGGGATTATAGGGCTTGATTTAAATTAATTCTAATCGAGCATAACTAATTAAGTCCGAACATCAACCATGTAGAGAATGAACTCAACAATGGAGGATTAGGGTTTAATTAATTATTGCTAGATACGTTGAGTTTGTAGTAAAGCTTCAAACACTAGCCCTTGCATGACAAGGGAAGTTAAGAAACTATGATACTCCAAAACCAACACATGAAGTTCCATTAGAACAATTATAAACCAAACCCAAAATATTAAGTTCAAGCATCCAAGGTGGGATTTTGATCCCCAATCACATGTCTAGCTACTCATAATTAAGACTAAACTACACATGCTAATTAACAACATACTTAAATTAGTTATCTAGTTGAAACACAAACCAATACAAAGGATGGAATTCAATGCAAATTAAAGCTAATGGAACAAGTAGAGATGAAGTAATTGAACTTATCTTGCATTAATCACAACTATTCAACAAGCAATCAAAGCCTTACAAGTTGGTGAAAGCCATAAATGAGCTTGACCTAGGAGAGAGAAGAGAGTGTTTTTCTATCTTACTAAATATCCAACAAAAGTAATCTATCTACCAAAGAGGAAAAACAAGGGATAAATCCCCCAAAATTCCACCAAAATGGCAAACTAGTAATAAGAAGAAAGTTGAAAATGCAGGGCCGAATCGATTCGGTGCCAAATCCGAATCGATTCGGAAGTGTAGAGAATTGCCCCTGCTTGTGACCGAATCGATTCGGTGGTAATGGCGAATCGATTCGGGCCTGCTGCAAAAAGAAGAATTGCCTATATAGGCATTAATTGTTCCATGCTTCACCGAAACTTCCGTAACTTTTGCGTTCGAGATCGGATTCAAGCACCTTCGGAGGCCACGCAAAGAGGAGAAGAAGGTCTACAACTTCCGTGAAGAAATCGGGAACAAGGCCCGAGTGCTGAAATTACTAAAATGCCCCCGACTGTGCAAGTGTCAACGGAACTTTCCGGATCAAAACCAAACTTCCCAAAATGCATTCCCGAGACCTATAAAAGCTCAATAAAGACACAGACAAAGTATATATGATGAATTTATGGGTTAGTCAATAAATGAGTATAAGAACCGGGAAATACATGCACGGGAATGCTAGAATGTAAAATTAACGGGGTATAAAATACAATAAAAGTGACAAATCACACCCCCTAACTTATACATTGCTAGTCCCGAGCAATGAAGTATGAAGAAACAAGGGCCAACACCGCAATCAAAATATAAGAAATATGTACAACGAAGGAAAAATGCCACTTTCGTAGGCGAACGATTGCATTTAGCGTATGCAATAAGCCGTTAAACCCCTAGGTGGCCCTAGGGGACGAGTGAGGTCTCGTGAGGGTTTCCAGGGATGAGACCCACAAACATCAAATCAACTCATACTATGATACTGCAAAATCCAATGCGTAGCTCAACAAATATCAAAGAAACACAATTTATCAACAAAGTGAACGAAGCTCACACAAAAGACGACAATTATCGGCATTAAACAAATAACTTCAACTCAAAATCGAAACCATGGGAATGCGAAATAAGCGGACACATGTGGTAATTTAGATTTGGCAAAACTTTCAAAATCCATACATAAGCTAAGGCATGCATACTCAAGTTCTCTCCGGTTGTTACACTCAACAAATGAAACACTTAGAAATGGGATGTAACACACACAGGACATGCGGGCATTAAGAGTAATTGTAAAGGGAAACTAGGCCACACACATATCATCAATGAAGAACGTAATATAAAAGTGAAAAATACAATCTCATGAAAGGATATCGCATATTAACCAAGAGAAGAGCATTTGAACAGATTATCGCTAATGTTCGACCTTTGAATCACATCACCCTAGGATCAAATAGGACTTTTGGGGGTATAGAATTTAGGCTAGGTTAGGGTTTGGAAAAGAACGGGATGTGTGTAGGATCAAAGGAGATTCGGGAATATCACGCGGGATAATGGATTTAATGGGAAACTTAGGAATCGAGATCAAATTCCACAAGCAATGTATTCATGAGAGTGAGACTTTGATATTCATGCACAAGGGGAAATGGGAAACAACAAGGTCCCATTTTATTCGATATTTATCCTTTTCATTACTTTTCTTTTCTTTTTCTTTGATTTTTCTCTTCTTTTTCTTTTCTTTTTCTCTTCTTTTTCTTTGATTTTTCTCTTTCATAGCTTGATTGCAATCCATATAAACAACAACATTCAATCCCGGGAACAATCCCTAATCAAGGTACGGGGGGAGTAAATAAGGGTTTAGGACTCCAATGTGGAGTTGGACAAGGGATTTGGGGTTCAAACGAAAGGAATAATAAGGCTCAAGGGGGTTGACTAGGGGAAACATTTAAGGGAAAGGTCAAGGTCATGTGGGTTTAACAACAAGGGCCTATAATCCTTTCCTATGGTTTCATGTGATTCGCGGGACTCAACACCATTGAAAATCATGCTCAAGTGATAAATCAGTTAGTATGCAATCAAATGAAAAGAAAATGAGATCGTCAATGAGTTCATTGACAAGAAAGAGATAGAGTAGGTGTATACTCTCACAAATGATGATAATTCTCAATTTTCACTTTTGTAAGGGTATATCATGCGCCTTAGAATAACGAATGTGAAACACTTTTAAACCAAATCATAAATAATTATTTGTGTATATGCTCAAAGCTTCACAGTTTAATTTTATGATGCTATTCACAATGCAAACAATAACGGGCTAAAGGGTAATAAATCAATGACTCAAAGCATGCTTCATAGCTATACAACAGGATATGCCGATCATATAAGTAATCATAGTAGATATGAGAAAGAAAAAGAAAAAAATTTATATTAATTTTTTTTTTTTAATTTTTTTTTATTTTTATTTTTATAAATAAATACTAACATAATAACCGGCATCACAATGGTATACCATACCCCCTAACTTGAATGAAACATTGTCCCCAATGTTAGTAGGGATAAAAAGGGAAAAGGGTATGAAAATAGTCACCCCGTAAGGAGTAACTCGAGAACCGCGCAACGGCATGCCTGTTACCAGTTAGTACCATAAACAATAATATATACAACATAGATATATACAAGAACAAATATGAAACCGAAACTGAGTCATTTCATTAATATATAAGGGTTGTGTACATGGGGAACAATGAAACCAAAATTAGAAATACAAGAACTGCACTCTCTCCTCCCCACACTAACACAACTACAAAAATACACACCCAACAATCAAAATAAACAACCACCCAAAAACAACAGCAGAAACGGGATCACAACAGCCTACATGTCGTCCGGATGGCGGCGCGGGGACTCGGGCGCGGGAGGATCGCGAGGGGCGTATGGGTCATAGAGGTACTGAGGCACAGAAGCCTCGCCCCCTCGCAAGTGTGAGAATAAATCCATCTGCGCCCGAGCGATCATGGATATATCGCGCTCGTAAGTGCCCCGATAAGCAGTAAAATCGGATCGGAATGATGCAAAGTCCGACATGTAAGCTCCCCGAAACTCGGAGAAGTCAGCCTGAAGCTCATCCATCCACACCCCTAGATATGCAATGGGGTCTACCGTAGATGGGGCAGGCGGTGGGACAGGATGAGGCACAGGCTGAGGCATGTCCGGAACATCCGGCATAGGAGCATCCGGGGCAGCAGGAGCATCTAACATCCTCTTCTTTCTCCTCTCCCAATGTTCTTTCCCAAGACTCTTTTCAATTGCCTTCTCGCCAAGAAACTTAGGAAGGCGAGGAATGTAGTCCGTACTCGCTACCTCACAGTGCGCATCCCTACATATGCGGGAAACCAACCGCGCGTACGGTAGGGTAGTGGTCCCCTTTTCACAGTAAGCGGCCTTGAGCATCCGCTGTAGCACCAATGCGGGAAGGTTTATAATAGAATTCGCATCCAATAGATGGTAGAGGAAGTGGTCCTGGGCGGAGCGAAGGACAGCCTTTGTTTGGGTAGGCGTGATGGAATTAATGGCTACTAGGTGGATAAGGCGGTGGTTGTCGGGCATAGCAGATGTGGGGAAAGTTTCCCCACCCCAAACATTCCCTGGCGCCAGACGCGCAATCAGGGTCTCATTGGTCAGTCTCCCCTCGTCGGCGCACGGGTAATCGAAATCCTCGGGGTTATCGGCCCCAGTGAGGTGCAACGCCAAGAGAGGCTTAGAAAGAGGAATTCGCTTACCCCGTACGTAAGCCTCGAAAAGTGCGGTCCCCAGTTGGGACGAGAGATGCATAAAACCGACGTACGTGCTCATCATTCACCTCCCCCGCCCTGGAAAGGTGTGCCTCCCAATTGAATTTCTGAAAGTAACGACGGACTGAGGCAGGGAAGTCGTCAAGATGCACAGGCCGCTCAATAGCAATAGGGCGACCCGAAGGGAATTTCGCAATGAACCAGTCCTTTTCTTGTTTGGAGCGGAAGGATTCAAAACCTCCCCGACCCGAAATTAAGTTGGAGGAGGGCTTGGTGACCGAAGGAACCTACAAGAAAAATCAATTTGATACATACACAATTAGTGTAATGCATAAAATCAATTTGGCGTGAAATAGGATCGAAAAGGAATCGGTGGGTGTGCATCGGGAAAAATTGGTCGAATTAACGTTACCGATGCACACCGCACTCAAACAAGGTTAATTCAACTGCGATAAAATGTGAGAAGATGAAGCATTATGGCACAAAATCTCCACAGGGGCATTTCATCGAACACCTAGTGTGCAGTGTATGGAAAATAGGGTGTAAATGACATTTTCATTGTGGAAAACCCCCAACAAATACTACTTAAACATCAAAGCAACATAGTCAAGTAGTATGTGTTGGTTTCTCATCACGATCAGAGGAAAAAGAATGAGTTTTATGCAGAAAACATGTGAAAATGGTGAAAATGCATTTTACCCTATTTTCCACACCATATACACTAAATCAGGTATGAAATTGAATCAATAAGGTTGAATTAATACCTTGGATGAGGTTGCCCTTGAAGATGAAGCCATTGGGAAGACTAAGAATGGAGGATAGGATTTGATATGGGAGAGGGTTGGTTCGCAGGTAAGAGAGGAGAAAGAATAAGAATAAGGTTAAATCAGAATATGGGATTTTTAAGTGGCAGGTGACCTGAATCGATTCGGTGGCAAATCCGAATCGATTCGCGATTCTCGAACTTGAGCACTGAAAGGGACCGAATCGATTCGGTATTAATCCAAATCGATTCGCAAATGAGACCTGCTACTTTCAATTTACCGAATCGATTCGGTGGAATTGCGAATCGATTCGCAAAATTAACTTTGGCTACTGGAGTGGAGCGAATCGATTCGAGGGAAAAGCCGAATCGATTCGGCTTTTGGGAATCAGTTTCTGCTTTGCTGAAACATGTTTTTTTGGTTGGTGGTTGGATTGGGCTACTTAAGGAGGTATTTTTGGATCCCAAGGATGAAATTACATATATACAAAGGGCCCGGGACAAAAATTTTGCACCCCGCACATGCCGGGGGATGCTCGGCACAAAAACTCACAATTTTGACGTCCTAGAGAGCCCCGTAAACGGGGTCGGACAATGGAATCGTGTCCGAACATGGGTCAAATGGTTCTAGGAAAGGCTTGAGACGCTGACCATTGACCTTGAACAACCTCCCATCCGATGGGTTCTCAATCTCAATTGCACCGTGATGATGGACGGTCTTAACGACAAACGGACCCATCCACCTAGACCTTAGCTTACCCGGGAATAAATGCAACCTAGAGTCGTATAAGAGTACCTTTTGGCTAGGGTGAAATGTTTTACGGGATATGTGCTTATCGTGCCTCTCTTTCACCCTTTGCTTATAGATTCTCGCACTCTCGTATGAATCACTCCGGAGTTCATCCAACTCATTGAGTTGGAGCATTCGCTTCTTTCCGGCCTTGTCTAGATCAAAATTGAATTTCTTGATCACCTAATAGGCCTTGTGCTTGATTTCTACTTGTAAATGGCATGGGTTGCCGTACACAAGTCTTAAGGGCGACATACCCAAGGAGGTCTTATAGGCCGTACGATATGCCCATAAAGCGTCCGGAAGCCGAAGAGACCAATCCTTGCGGTCGGGATTGACCATCTTCTCTAGGATGTGCTTGATCTCTCTATTGGCCAATTCAGCTTGGCCATTGGTTTGCGGGTGGTAGGTAGTTACAACTTTGTGTGTTACACCATACTTTCGCATAAGAGTAGCAAACAGGGAATTACATAAATGTGTCCCGTTATCGCTTATAATCTCCTTCGGAGTTCTGAAATGTGAAAGCATGTGTTCCTTTAGGAACTTCAACACCACCCGATGGTCATTGGTTTTGGACGCAATGGCCTCGACCCACTTTGAAACATAATCTACGGCCACTAGGATGTAAAGGTTACCAAAAGATGGCGGGAATGGGCCCATGAAGTCAATTCCCCAACAGTCAAAGACTTCAAGTTCTAGAATGGGGGACATTGGCATCATGTTGCGACGTGTTATAGCACCTAATCTTTGGCAACGATCACACGAAACACAGAATTAGTGTGCATCCTTAAAAAGTGTGTGCCAGTAAAGCCCGCATTGTAAGATTTTTGCGGCGGTTTTCTTAGAAGAAAAGTGGCCACCACATGCCTCCGTGTGGGAGAAACGAATTACGCTCTCACACTCATCATCCGGGATACATCTCCGGATGATCTGGTCGGGGCAATATTTGAACAGATACGGATCATCGAAAAAGAATCTCCGCACCCAACTAAAGAACTTCCTCTTCTCTTAAGGGGTCCAATGAGATGGAATCGAACCCGTCACGAGGTAGTTCACGATATCAGAGAACCACGGCAGAGAGGAAGTGGAGAACAGCTGTTCATCCGGAAAGAATTTAGCGATGGGGAGTTGGTCCTTGGGTGCCTCAAACGTTAAACGCGACAAGTGATCCGCGACAACATTCTCTACTCCTTTCTTATCTTTAATAGTCAAATTAAATTCTTAGAGTAAGAGAACCCACCTAATCAAGCGCGGCTTGGCATCCTTCTTAGATAGAAGGTATTTGAGCACCGCATGATCCGTAAAATAAACTATGGGCGATCCCACGAGGTATGCCCGAAACTTATCTAACGCATAGATGACCGCTAATAACTCTTTCTCGGTGGTCGAATAGTTCAACTGAGCACCGTTAAGAGTTCTACTCGCATAGTAAATGACATGGGGTTTCTTGTCACTTCTCTGACCTAAAACAGCCCCAACCGCGAAGTCGCTAGCGTCACACATCAATTCAAAGGGGAGGGTCCAATCAGGAGCTTGGATTATGGGAGCGGTGGTAAGCATACTTTTCAAAGTCTCAAAAGCTGCTTGACACTCATCGCTCCATTCGAAAGGGGTTTCCTTGGAGAGTAGATTACACAAGGGTCTAGCAATCGAGCTAAAGTCCTTGATGAAACGGCGATAAAATCCTGCATGCCCAAGGAAAGACCTTACATCTTTCAGAGATTTAGGGGCGGGTAAGTTGGCAATGACCTCAACCTTTGCCTTATCTACCTCAATACCATCTGAGGAGACGATGTGACCAATGACAATACCCCTAGTGACCATAAAATGGCACTTCTCCCAATTTAACACGAGATTTTTCTCCACACATCTAGACAAAACCTTCTCTAACATAGAAAGACAATGGTCATAGGAGTTGCCAAAGACGTTGAAATCATCCATGAACACCTCTAGACCACGCTTTACCATATCACTAAACATGCTCAACATGCACCTTTGGAACGTAGCAGGCGCATTACACAACCCGAAAGACATTCTTTTGTAAGCAAATGTCCCAAAAGGGCATGTGAAAGTAGTTTTGTCTTGATCCTTGAGATCAAGTTCGATTTGGTTGTAACCCGAGTACCCGTCGAGAAAACAATAGTACGGATGGCTGGACACGCGTTCCAACATTTGGTCAATGAATGGAAGGGAAAAATGATCCTTTAATGTCATTGCATTAAGTTTTCTATAGTCGATGCATACACGCCACCCAGTGGTGGTGCGTTTAGTGATCAATTCCCCTTTCGTGTTTTCTACAACGGTGACTCCTGATTTCTTTGGGACAACGTGGATTGGACTGACCCATTTGCTATCGGATATCGGATAAATGATATCGGCATCTAAAAGTTTAATTACCTCCGCCCTCACAACTACCTTCATCACCGGATTCAATCTCCTTTGCATTTCACGAGAGGGTTTTGCATCCTCTTCAAGATTAATTTTGTGAGTGCAAATCAAGGGACTAATTCCCTTCAAATCTGTAATTGTCCACCCGAACGCACCTTTGTATCTCCTTAACAAGTCTATTAGCCCTTATTCTTCACCCGCCTCGAGGCTTGATGAGACAACAATGGGATATGTCTCATTTTCGCCTAAATAAGCATATTTTAACTCAGAAGGCAATTGCTTTAATTCAAGTTTGGGGAATCGCACATCCGAGGGAACTTCATACGAATCACGAGGGGGTAAGTCCTCAAAAACACTACACCAATTAATATCATCAACACTCTCGTCCTCATCTGACAACAAGCTCATGAACTTGACCTCTTCATCATAAGGAGAATAGCTATTCTCCAAGTAAATCGGGTTCACAAGACATCCCTCTAAGGGGTCCGATAAATAGGTAGCATCAAAATGCTCTTGCACCACCTCTTCTAGAAAGTCCACCTCATGGAGTTCATCATCACAATCTCCCACTTGGTTCGAAACATTAAAGATGTTCATTTCCAAGGTCATATTCCCAAATGTCAGGTTCATTTGGCCATTCCTAGTATTAATCAATGCATTGGAAGTGGCAAGGAATGGACGACCGAGGATAATGGGGGTAGTTCTACCGCTAGTAGAAGTAGGATGGGTATCAAGTACCACAAAGTCCACAGGAAAGTAGAATTTGTCAACCTGTATGATGACATCTTCCACTACACCCCTCGGAACCTTAACGGAGCGATCCGCTAATTGGAGGGTAATCTTTGTGGGCTTGAGGTCCCCTAGACCGAGCTGTTCATAGACATGATAAGGTAACAAATTTACACTCGCTCCTAGGTCTAGCAAAGCCTTCTCAATTTTAAAGTCCCCTATCACACATGAAATGGTGGGACATCCGGGATCTTTATATTTAGGTGGTAATTCAGATTGAATTATTGAGCTAATATTTTCGGCCAAGAACGCTTTCTTCCTTACAAACAATTTCCGCTTAACAGTTATTAAGTCCTTTAAGAACTTAGCATAAGCGGGGACTTTCTTGATTGCATCTAAAAGAGGGATGTTAATTTTTACCTGTTTGAACATCTCTTGTATGTCAGAGTTATTAACAATCCCCTTTTTCGACAGGAGCCTTTGAGGGTAAGGCACGGGGCTAAGAAGCTTCGAAATCACATCCGACTCTAACGGGGATTTCCCCTCTCTATGTCTCAAGGAGGCATCTTCGACCTCTAATGGGTCGGGCGAAACCTCCTTAACGACGGTGGGGACACTAGGAGGGGTGGGCTTATCAACGACTTTCCCGCTCCTAAGAACGGTCACCGCCTTAGCACTATCGGGAGGGGGATTCGAAGTGTCATTGACATTATTTTGCCCCAATGCCTTTTGAGGTTGAGAAGGGAATTTTCCCTTCTCTTGGATACTCAAAGCAGAGATCAACTTGGAGATCTCCTTTTCAATCCTAGTATTCGTGCCTTGTTGAGAGGTCATGAAAGATTGAAGAGTCTCTTCGAGGCTCCTCTTGTTCGGGTGAGCATACAATGGTATAACCGGAGGGGGTGGTACCTGTGGGGGACCTTGCATTTGAGCTTGGGGTGGAGGAGCTTGATTATATGGTTGCTGAAAATTATGAGGTGGGGGATGATTTTGATAATTCGGGGGAGGTGGATTTTGAGAATGTTGGGGCTACCCATAAGAGAAACCCGGATGGTTTCTCCGCGAAGGATTATAGCCCTCACCTAAAGGAGTCATGTATTGTTTCTTGTAAGTGGCCATCGCGTTGGCTTGATCGTGAAGCATCACTTTATATGCCGGGACTGTTGGACAATCCCTCGTTGAGTGATCGTCAACGTCGCAAATGGCACAAGACTCCTCTACATGTGAGGGAGAAGGATGGGAAGGTTCCCGAGCTTTGGCATCCATTGCCTCGATACGCTTGGAAAGTTGGGCTACTCTTAATGACATATCATCTCCTTTGGCAAGGTGATATATCCCATGGCTAGACGAAGGTGGATTGGATGACCGAGCATTGGTTTTGCTAGGGTCCGAAGTGTCCCAAGCTTGGGTGGTCTCGGCACAATATTTAAAATGTGCCCACGCATCATCCGGATCCAAACCGAAAAACTCGCCGGAGCACATAGTCTCCACCATTTGTTTTGCATTGAGGGTAAGGCCATTGTGGAAAAAGGAGATTAATCTCCACTTTTCGAACCCATGATGTGGGAACTTATGAAGTACCTCGTTAAACCTCTCCCAACATCTCTCAAATGATTCACCTTCGGCTTGAGCGAAGGTTTGGATTTGACCCTTTAGGGAGTTGGTGCGATGAGTAGGAAATAATTTCTTCAAAAATTGCGCTTGCATTTCGCGCCAACTCCCAATGGAATTAGGAGCCAAGGACCAAAGCAAAGTTTTGGCTTTGTCCTTTAAGGAAAATGGGAAGAGTTTGAGTCGTGTGACATCTAGAGGGAAATTTTGGTCGCTAAAAGTAGCGCACACCTACCTTTTCTACTAATCACACCCAAGTAGATTTTATATCTATTCTAGCTGTGCACTTATATGTTCCAGCCACCCTTACTCATAAGTAGTTTCTACAATCTTAGTTATGCACTAATAATTCTCACTACTATCACGCCTGAGTATATTGAAAACAATATTTAGGTACACCCCACCTAATCTTACTACTACCACACATAAGTAGATTATTCAGATGGTATTTCTTCCATACAGACATATACCCAATACAGCATACCCTATCATCGGTCCTATTTCACACATTAAGGACAAATGGTTCAGAATGTCTCCTCGAACCTAGCTCCGCATGTCTCCTCAAGAAATGTTCAGAATGTCTCCTCAAACATGGTTCGGAATGTCCCCTCGATCCTAGCTCAGAATATCTCATCGAGCATAGTTCGAAATGTCTCATCAAACTAATAAATCCTATCACAAGGAAACATATAATAGGAATTCATAACCCAAGTAATACTATATAACAATAGGTATTCACACAACAAAATTATTCCCGTGTGTAGATAGTAGTTTTCTCTCGTATACTTACCGTACTTATTAATCAACAATTTATCTCACTATCGTACATATTAGAGTATTCACACAACTCTAAGATCTCTCGATACCTCTTTATTTATAACAGTAGTTAAATTATCTATGTCTTACTGATATAAACCTTATATTGACGTCGACTCTCCCCGTAACTCAATTCTCACATTTTCGATGCGTGACTTGATCGATTTATCCCCGTCGGTCCATAGTCCAAGCCTTACACTCAACGGCTATAACGGACCTTAGTTATACTCCCTACTGGTCTTTATCAAGTCCCTAATAGGTATAATAACATGTCTAAAATTTTCCTTCATCGTCGGAATTCAAAGAAAACTTAATCAACACAAATAGCTGGTGCGCCCAAAATATGACTTGTGATTCAAGTGCAAATCTATCGCAACAAGTAGAATCCGGTAAGTACGGAATCGTGATCCACAGGGATTGAACGCTCCTAAGAGAACTAGATTGGGGCAAAGAGATTCTCTAAACGTCACAAAAGTAAAAGTGTAAAAGATGATTTGGTAGTTTGGAAAGGTGATTGAGATGTAACCTCTAAACTAACATACTATTAATGATCAGATGATTAACTACTAATTACGGAACTAATGAAAAGAACTAAGGTAAGCTTGAGTTCAAGAAATTAAGGGGATTGAGGATCATTCTCCCACCTCGGATTCACAAGGAAGGGGATTATAGGGCTTGATTTAAATTAATTCTAATCGAGCATAACTAATTAAGTCCGAACATCAATCATGTAGAGAATGAACTCAACAATGGAGGATTAGGGTTTAATTAATTATTGCTAGATAGGTTGAGTTTGTAGTAAAGCTTCAAACACTATCCCTTGCATGACAAGGGAAGTTAAGAAACTATGATACTCCAAAACCAACACATGAAGTTCCATTAGAACAATTATAAACCAAACCCTAAATATTAAGTTCAAGCATCCAAGGTGGGATTTTGATCCCCAATCACATGTCTAGCTACTCATAATTAAGACTAAACTACACATGCTAATTAACAACATACTTAAATTAGTTATCTAGTTGAAACACAAACCAATACAAAGGATGGAATTCAATGCAAATTAAAGCTAGTGGAACAAGTAGAGATGAAGTAATTGAACTTAACTTGCATTAATCACAACTATTCAACAAGAAATCAAAGCCTTACAAGTTGGTGAAAGCCATAAATGAGCTTGACCTAGGAGAGAGAAGAGAGTGTTTTTCTATCTTACTAAATATCCAACAAAAGTAATCTATCTACCAAAGAGGAAAAACAAGGGATAAATCCCCCAAAATTCCACCAAAATGGCAAACTAGTAATAAGAAGAAAGCTGAAAATGCAGGGCCGAATCGATTCGGTGCCAAATCCGAATCGATTCGGAAGTGTAGAGAATTGCCCATGCATGTGACCGAATCGATTCGGTGGTAATGGCGAATCGATTCGGGCCTGCTGCAAAAAGAAGAATTGCATATATAGGCATTAATTGTTCCATGCTTCACCGAAACTTCCGTAACTTTTGCGTTCGAGATCGGATTCAAGCACCGTCGGAGGCCACGCGAAGAGGAGAAGAAGTTCTACAACTTCCATGAAGAAATCGGGAACAAGGCCCGAGTGATGAAATTACTAAAATTCCCCCAACTGTGCAAGTGTCAACGGAACATTCCGGATCAAAACCAAACTTCCCAAAATGCATTCCTGAGACCTATAAAAGCTCAATAAAGACACAGACAAAGTATATATGATGAATTTATGGGTTAGTCAAGAAATGAGTATAAGAACCGGGAAATACATGCACGGGAATGCTAGAATGTAAAATTAACGGGGTATAAAATACAATAAAAGTGACGAATCAATAGCCCAAAATCAGCTTTGGTCGATCGATCGACCAAAGGATTCGATCAATCGACTCCATCGATCGATCGAACAGGTGCAAGTCGTCTTCTTCCTTGTTTCACCATGTTTGTACGATCCCACACTCCATTACACCATATGAAAGTTCTTCCCAACATCACCAATCATCTTATAAATGTTTAGGGATCATTCTCAACGTAAATATATAATCAAATCCTCACTAAATCTATCCAAGAACTATCCCAATATAACTTTTCTCAAAACCCTAGATAATTTAGTTCTTCATGGTTATACATCATAAACCCAGATTTAGATTCGTAATTTCCAATGTAAATTCATTTGTTATTAGTCCTCTACAAATGAAAATTCCAACTACATGCAATCCTACTCTAATATGTAATCAATCCATTCTTTTTCTCCAAGAACTTTCAATAAAAACAATTTATTTATAAAAAAAAACTACACATGGGTATTAAAACTTCATAAATTTGCAATAAACCACTTGCCTTATTTCCAGTAGGTCTGATTTCGTGATGGTTGTTGGTGATTGATGATCTTTCTCCTTCAATCTTTCTTCCCAATGAGTTTGTGGTGAAAGTCTCCTTTGAATCCTTCCCACTTCTTCCTTTTTGCCTTGGAATTATTTCTCTCGTCTCTCTAGTGGCTATGGTGTGTTTTTTCTTCTCTCTAACCCTAGCCTCCAACTCTTATAATCTGACTTAGAGTTCTAAAATTCGTGGGTCTCCTCACCCTAAAATGTAAAAAGGCCAGAATGCCCTCGTATGGGCCCGGTTTAGCCCAAAAATGTCCCGGCACTCGACTAGACCCCTGGGTATACTATTTTGACTAATTCGACCCTTTTGGAATCATCTGTGACCTCTAAATTATCATTCGAGTCATTAAAAATCATTTCATTCCAACCTTGAATTACGACGCTCGTACGGTTAAACCTTAAACTAATTAATTAAATTTAAATCACTAAATTAAATAATTTCTAAATCTCCAATTTTAATTAACTTATATATTCCCAAAAAGTACGGGGTGTTACAACCGATGCGCTTGCTTGTCAAGTGTAGTTGTAGTTTAGGTTTTACATGTACAGCAGGAGCTGAAATCAACGACGGTGTCCCTACACGAACACTCGATTCCCTCGCGTCAGAGAACGTGCATGTGTATTAGGCACTTCACTCACGACATTGTCACACAACATCCCTAAAATAGTGTTGTTTATTCTGAGATCTTGACCATTTGAGTCGACGTAAGAAAGGAGATAAGGAGACAAGTCAAGGAACGCTAAAGACCACATCAGAGCCTTAAAGAAGTCAGAATAACCTAACGGAGCTGGTATATCTTCTGATCTTAGAATAGGTCTGTATTTGTATGTATAATTCATTAATTGTTTGTAGCCTAAACTCTATTCTAGTGGATTTTTGTTTTGAGATGTAGATACCTCCGTTGATGTTTCCCCAACTGGGTGGGGTTTTACCACGTTAAAAAACTTTCTTGCATGTGTGTTTTTTATTTCTTCATTCCTATTACTGCATAGATAGACTTAGTTGGTGGGACTTTAAAACCTATTTTCAAGTTACTAAAATATCTCGTTTATAATAATCAAACACATCTTGTGTTCTTATATTGTTTTAGAAAACAGTTTCCTTAAGAAAACAATTCAAATCTTACTTAACTGATTTAATTTTTGTTAAACAATTTAGTAAGAATACTTTCAATTGATATCAGAGCAGTGTACTTAGTTTTCAAAACTTTCTAAGATCCTGTGTTTTTTGAAACTATTTTAAAAAATAACCATGGACGAGAAATTTGAGAGACTGGGAAACTTGTCTAGGTCTCCGCTCTTTGGTGGGACTAATTTTACTTACTGGAAACTAGGGATGATAGCCTTCATCCAAGGGAATTTGGGAGATGATTTCTGGGATGCTATTGAAAATGGCTACATACATCGAACTAATCCTGATGCAGAGGGTCGTACTATAAGAATTAAAAAACTCCTAAGCGAGTTCACTAAAGAAGAAAAATCTACCTCTTTGAGTAACAATAATTGAAAGAATGTTATATTTCTGTGAGTGAATGAACATGAATTCAAAAGAATATCTATTTGTTCTACCGCCAAGGAAGCGTGGGACACATTAGTCACTACCCATGAAGGTTACATACGTGTTAAGGCTGCCAAGACCCAAATGTTAATCTAATAATATAACACTATGTTAATGGCTGAGTCTGAAACTTTTTATGAATTTTATATAACATTGACTGATATTGTTACAAAACTTCATGCCAATAGTATAATGTATGATACACGAGAGATTGTATCTAAATTCTAAGATCACTTCCACCAAAATTTGACAACAAACATTATGTAATTGAGGAGATGGACGATCCTAATCTGACTCAGTCGCAAGCTTCGAACTGTGGAAATGGAATTAGAATTTAAGAAACATCTCTCAAATAATCAAAAGAACCATACTATTCCTAATGTTGTCTTTCAATCATAAGTGACCAAACCACAGTGTGTTGCCCTTATTCTTGACTTAGACTCTAATGAGGAGTGTGACTTAGAAAATTTGGACAATCAGCTTGCCCTAATGTCTAAACAGTTTAAGAAAGTTCTTAAGTTTAGAAACAAAATTGCTTCTAAACAAAGAAAGGTTGATTATCCAAATTTCTCTAACAAAAAACCTCATGAGAAAAGACAAGATATAAACCATACTGAGAACAACAATAGACTTGACAGAGACTCTAAGAAGATTGAATGTCTTAGATGTGGCAAATTAGGTCATATTGCCAGTAATTGTAGGGTTAAGATGAAACACAACCATAATAATGTCAATCTTTGTAAAACTTGGGACGATTCAAGCGACTCTAATGAAGATGAGCCTGAATCATCCAATGTCTTTGATCCCTACATGTCTTTTTTTGCAAAAATTGTATACGCTAATGATATTCCTACAAATCATGATGAACTTGATGCTAGATGTCTAATACTCGTATGCCTATTGATAACTTGCTCACTGGTTTATCTTATTTACGTCTAGATTCCGTTAATGTTGTTGATAATGTTAGTAGTTCATCAATTGGGTGTGTGAGTTAAAGGGAATGTTTGAGTGACGAATTGAATGTGTGTGTGAGTCCTAAAAATGAAGCGTTGGGGGACAATCCACAAACCACACTTAGTGACTTCGATAATGATGATCTCCCTGATATTCACACACTGTACACTAAAATTTTTAGGAAGAGCACTAAACTTGAAAAAATAGTCAAGGACCTTACTGAGAAAATAGAAGCCCTAAGTCTTATGGTAAAATAGAGTCATGAGGATTACACCACTCAATGTCTGGCTCATGAAAATAAAATTAAGTCTTTTCTGGAAAAAATCAAAAATCTTTCAGAATAAAATGAGATTTTGGAAAAGAAATACAAAGCTACTTTGTTGGAATTGGAACAATCTAAAGAGAACATCTTAACAGTCTTCAAAAAATTCTTTAAATTTTAAAATAATGCTAATTGTTTTGAAGATTGTGTAGCATCAAGTAAAACCAATTATGATGATAAAAATGGCATAGGATTTGAACAAAAACCTAAGGCACCAAATAAACCTTTTCAAAATGTGAAATTTGTGCCTGGTGGAATAAGACCTAAAGACCTATGTCCATATTTTCAAGCGTTGAAAAATGACTTTGATAACAAAAATAGAAAGGACTAGACATTGTTATGGGAAATAGTTCTAAGAAAAATTTTGAGCCTAAAGCTAAGTATGTCTGCTCCCCTATCAGGCAAGGAGACCCTTTGTTTCAACCTATTGCAGTTAGACATAAGGCCAAAGTCCAACAAATGGACAAGCCTATTTTTAAAGATTTTCAAAATGTTAAGAAACCATATAGCCATATATATTGTTCTTATTGTGATGTTTATGGACACTGCTTTGAAGAATGTTTTCAAAAACGTCTGAATAAGCCTATCTTTAATTCACCAGTTTATAAAAATTTTAACTATTCTAGACATAACAGATATAACTATGTTCTTCCTAGGCAACCCAATAAGAACTCTAACTATAGAAATAGGAAGAAATGATCTAATGCTAAAATGAAATCCAAGAGAAAGAGTCCCAGATTCATGACTAAACCAAATGCTCACAACTTTGAAATTCAAGTAAATGTGCCCAAACCTTTTGAAAAACAAGCTAATGATCACAAATGTTTTAAGATTCGAGCAACTGCACACAAAATTTTTAAAATAAGAGCAATTTGGGTTAGAAAAGATGATTTAATACCCCAGATGAAGTGTAACATTGTGATTAGCGCTTTAAAAGCTGAACACACTGCTTCTAGATGGTATTATAGACTCTAGTTATTCCAAACATATGATCGGAGATGATACTAAACTAACCAACAAAACAGACTTCTTAGGAGAAAAGTTTTATTTGGAGATGGAGTATCAGCACAGATCATAGGTAAAGGGACACTCCAAGAAAATGGACTACCTATTCTCAAAGACATCCTTATAGTAAAAGGTCTTAAAGAAAACGTGTTAAGTATATCGCAATTTTGCGAATCTAACCACACAATTACATTATCAAAAATAAACTGTAAGATTTTAAACGAGAATGGAGACTGCGTTATTACAGGTCTCGGTACTCCTAATAATTATTACACAGTAAATTCAGGTACTGAGATTTGTAATATAGCCACGAGGAAAGATAATGAAATCTGGCACAACAGGTTGGGTCACATAAATTACGATAGCCTTAGAAAATTTAGCTCCCAAGAAATACTTAGAGGTCTGCCCAAAATAAAATCTATTTTAAATGTTATTTATGGGCCCTGCCAAGAAGGAAAGATAGTTAAAACTTCTCACAAGAAAGTTAAAGACACCTTAACAACAAAACCTCTAGATCTTATCCATATGGACCTAATGGGTACTTCATGAACTATAAGCCCTTGTGGTAATAGTTACATTTTGATAATAGTGGATGATTTGACTCGATTCACTTGGGTAGTTTTCCCTAAACAAAATTTTGAGACATTTCGTGCATTTTTTAAAATTCTTTTACGTATTGAAAATGAAAAGGATACCCAAGAAAATCAAATTCGTAGACATAGAGAAGGTGAATTTAAAGACTTGGTTGTAACAGAATATTGTGAGTGTAATTGTTAGAAACACGAATTCAGTACTCCTAAGATGCCATAACAAAACGGTATAGTCGAGCGTAAAAATCTCACAATCCAAGAGTGGCTAGGGTAATGATACATGATAAGAACTTGCCAAATTACTTTTAGATTGAGTCAGTTCAGATAGCATGTCACATAATTAATAGGGTTTGTTGATACAAAATTTAGTCTGCTGACATGGACCAATCATTTGAAGACACGTGGAGATCTACCTCTCAAATACAAATATTTTGGACGAGCAACTCAGGGCCCCCGAGCAACTTAAGCATACTGAGTTACTCTAGGCCCCGAGCTGCCCCTAGCTACTTGGCGTACCAAGCAACTCAGGGGGTCCGAGCTACTTGGCGTACCGAGAAACTCAGGCGGTCCGAGCTACTTGGCTTGCAAAGCACCCAAATCTAGAGAATCAAAAAGATGACTACACATTAAATGCTCATTATTATCATACAGATGTATATGTATACTAGATGACAGCACATTTTTCTTTCACATGTACAACCTCAAGGCTATAAATACATTATAACCTCCTCATTAGAAGGGGACTCTGGATTTCTGGGTAAACCACTTATCGAGAATTCCAGGCAAACAGTCAGCAATACTAAAATAGTGGACGTAGGCCATTCTCATATGGCTGAACCACTTTAAAAATCATTTGTCTTATTTATTTATTATCTTATTTATCTGTGATTAAATAATTAGAGGTAATCTAGTTTTTTACATCAACAGATTAGCGTCGTCTGTGGGAAACGACTGTACTTAGCGTTTTTCATCAAAATAATTCATCATCAATGGCTGATAATCCAGAATCCAGTAATCGAAACGCTGGGAACCCTCCAAACCCTTATATTCCCCCAAATGTTCAAGATCTGACCAGCATAATGGCTAATTTAGCCCAAGGGCAAACGGCCATACAAGAAACCATGCGTCAACTCATACAAACTGCTCAAGGTGGAGTGTCGTCCCATTCAGGACAACGAAGTATTCAGAGAAATACCCGTTTACCCTCTTCATGAACTAGGTGAACGCTATTCCCAGAGGAATCTCGGTCTAGACACATCGAATCGTATCGTATTGAGAGATCTAATGATCCTTCTTATCAACCTAGTCGGACTTCATCAGTACGAGCTACAGATTCTCAACGAAATGTCACTTTATCTCCAGAAAGGACTAGTTCTCTAGAAAGGTTAAGTAGAGTCTCTCCTTTAAATCGTTTGGGCCCTAGGAGGAATATAAGTCCTCCTATGATTGTGTCGAGGAACTCCCCACGACCAACCGATCTAAAGGAAGGCTCTTCCCAATCACGACCAACAGCTTGATCTCAAGAGGCAAATTCAACGCGATCAGTTGCTCAAACCAATAGGCCCGAGGAGGTAAACGATGCATGGAAAGGCTCTATTCAAAGGTTGGAGGATAGATTAGGGGAAATGTCTAAGGCCAAGAATCCTCTACAAAGAACTTTTGTTCAAGGGACACCATTCGTACAGGCAATTGTGGATTTTCCCATACCATCAAAATTCAAAGCTCATATGGTGACGCCTAAGTATGAGGGAAAAGATGACCCTGCCCTTCATATAGAACAGTACCAAGCTGTTGTCGATATTTAAGCGGTTCCAGACGAGATGAGATTTAGGGCATTTTCAAGAACTCTTATCGGATTAGCTCAGATATGGTACAACAACCTTCCTCGGGAAAAAATTGAGACTTTCTTTCAACTGATAGGGCTCTTTATCAGGAATTTCTATTTTGGAGCGAAACCAGTTAAATGAGTAGCACACTTGCTAAGTGTTAGACAGAAGGCAGGCAAAAGCACCAGGGACTATATTACTCATTTCAATAACGAGAAACTTGAAGTAATTAATTACGAGAAGAAAATAGCAATTACTTCTCTGATGTGTGGACTGTTGCCAAATAAATTATACTACACTTTAGCCAAAGATCCGCCCAGGACCATGGCAGAACTGATGGAAAAAGCAGCCAAAATCATGAATGTCGAGGAAGCCATCGATGCAAAGAAGAATGCAGATAATAAAGAGACCAAGGTCAAAGATGGTGAAACAGAAAAGAAGGATCAGAAGAACAATGGTGGCAATAGGCAATCGAAAGCAAAGCAAACACTGGAGCAGATGAAGAAATTTGGAAATTACACTCCTTTAAAGGTAGATATAAATCACATTCTGGAAGAGATCAAGAGTAGCGAGGAGCTAGCCTGGCCAGCAAAAATGAAGGCAGATCGTGAAAGAAGAGATAAGTCCAAATATTGTGAATTCCTTAAAGACCATGGTCATACGAGCAAACAGTGCATAGCCCTTCAGAATGAAATTGAAGCACTCATCAGACGAGGGAAATTGTCTAAGTATGTTGATCGCCAAAGTGGTGGAAAGACCAACGAATGAGGAAGGAGAAGATATAAATCTCCTTGTCAAGCAAAAGAAGATAAGAAAAGAAGTCATGAAGAGGATCTAGAAGATGATCAAGATGACCCCGATCTCCCCAAAAGACCAAGACAGCCAGAACATGAGGTATTTTCAATCCTCTTTGGATCATTTGATTGTAATGTTATTATAGGTAGAGATGTAGGAGGTGTAGACCTTACTACAGAGAGGAAGGCTTACCTCAATGAGGCTCAAGCCTGTTTGTACATTCAGCGAATAAATCTAGCTGAAGATGATCGCCCGAGGAAGGTGAATAAAGATAAGTTGGTCATTGGCTTCTCTAAGAATGACCTGGCAGGTGTACTATATCCTCATTATGACCCATTGGTGATCAAGATGAGGATGAAGAAAGTGGTGATCTCACGGTTACTGGTGGATAATGGTAGCTCGGCAGACATCATGTTTCGATAGTTTGAATTTGAAACTAGCCCAATTGGAGCCCTATCATAGACCTCTCCTCGGTTTTGCTGGCGAAAAGGTTTTTCCACTTGGGACAATCAAGTTGGATATGCTTATCGGTACATGGCCTGCTTATCGAATGGAAAGAGTACGCTTTTTCGTAATGGATAAGAATGTCCAATCAGCTTACAATATCATCATGGGAAGGGTAGGTTTGAAGAAGTTCGAAGAAGTACCATCTACTGTACATCAATGTTTAAAATTCCCAACCAACTTTGGAGTAGGAATGGTGAAAGGCGACCAAAAAGTAGCTCGAGAATGCTATTATTCATCTACCGAGCAAGAGGAATGTGAAGAATCTAGAAAGAAGACTACTACTTATCAAGTGGATGAAACAGAGGAGGCAGAAATTGAAACATTAGACCCTAGAGACGAGTCCCAGCTAGTGAAGGGACAAGTCATGGAGGCTACCGAAATATCATTCTGGATGACGAGCATCCAAAACGAACAACTCAAATTGGTGCATCACTGGATGTATCAATAAAACAGGAATTGATAGCATTTATAAGACGCAGATAGCAGACTTTTGCATGGATTCATGAAGACATGCCGGGAATAGACCCGAGTTTCCTGTGTCACGAGCTCAACGTGAACAATGAAATCAAGCCAGTAAAGCAACGAAGAAGGGTGTTCAGTCCTGAAAAGAACCAGGCCATACAGGAAGAAGTAGAGAAACTACAAAAATCCTCTTTTATTGAAGATGTCAAATATCCTGATTGGCTAGAAAATGTGGTAATGGTAAATAAGAAAAACAACAAGTGGAGGATGTGTGTGGACTTCACTGATCTTAATACAGCCTGCCCACGGGATCATTTTCCTTTACCCCAAATCGATCAGTTGTTGGATGTTACCTCGGGGCATGAATTATTGAGTTTCATGGATGCTTATTCTGGATACAACCAGATTAAAATGAATCCTGAGGACAGGGAGAGTACCTCTTTTATCACCCCAAGGGAAACTTATTGCTATAATGTTATGCCTTTTGGATTGAAAAATGCAGGTGCAATATATCAACGGCTGATGAATAAGGTGTTTGCAGAGAAAATCAGTCATAACATGGAGGTTTATGTTGATGATATGCTGATAAAGAGCAAGAAAGTTGTTGATCATCTAGTTGACCTAGGTCAAACCTTTGATCAACTAGAGAAATACCAAATGAAGTTAAATCCCACCAAGTGCATATTTGGGGTGCGAGAAGGAATGTTTCTCGGGTATATTATTAATCAACGAGGTATTGAGGCAAACCCTAAAAAAATCAAGGCTCTATTGGAGCTGCAATCTCCAACCATGAAGAAGGAAGTGCAAAGCCTCACAGGGCGAGTTGCAACACTTAATAGGTTTGTGTCACGAGAAATAGACAGATGCATCCCATTCTTCAAAACACTTTGAAAAACTTTTGAATGGAATGATGAGTGCGAGGAGGCCTTTCAAAAGTCGAAAAAATATTTGGGGACACCGTCATTATTGTCCAGACCAGTGATGGGAGAAAGACTATACTTGTATCTAGAAGTTTTAAAGAATGATGTTAACTCGGCATTGATAAGATTGGAGGATGGAGTGCAGAAACTAGTCTACTACACTAGCAAGGCGTTCCAAGGAGAAGAAATCAGATATCCAAGGTTGGAGAAGTTGGCACTAGCATTGATTAAAGCAAGCAGAAGAATGAGACCATACTTCCAAGCCCATACTATAGTTGTGTACACTGATATGCCATTAAGACAAGCTCTGTATAAACCGAAGAAATTAGGAAGATTGATATACTGGGTAGTAGAACTTGGCCAGTATGATATAGTTTATGATCCTAGGTCGTTGCTCAAAAGGCAGGCAGTAGCGGATTTTATCGCAAAGTTTACTCAAGAAGATGCCTCCGACCAACCTGTTGATGTTACAGGATCATTAAATTTAAGCCCCGACCAACTTATATCGGTAGAAGAGCAAGAAAAGATGACCAATGAGCAGCGAGAAGCGCCGGAGGAGGACAAAATAAAGCACCAAATATTCCACCGAGGAACTCTGTCTGATAAAAAATTTGATGATGAAGTACCTGTATGGAATTTTTATGTGGATGGCTCTTCATGCACTACAGGTAGTGGAGCAGGAATTATTTTAAACAGTCCGGATGAGATTGATGTGGAGTATGCTCTGCACTTTCAATTTAAGGCTTCTAATAATGAGGCCGATTATGAAGCAATGATCGTGGGTCTAAGTCTAACCAAAAACATGAAAGTAGAGCAAGTCGTTGTGTTCAGTAACTCCTAGTTAATCGTAAATCAAATTCTGGGGGTGTATGCAGCAAAAGGAGATATAATGGCTAGGTATCATGCCAAAGTAGTTGAGGTTGTATCGAGTTTTACTGCAGTACAGTTGGTTAGAATACCGAGACTGGAGAATGCAAGAGCAGACGCCCTAGCTCGATTAGCACCAGCCACATGCACCGAGCTGGGAAGAATAATTCTAATAGAAATCCTAGTCGGTCGGAGCATAGACGAAGATTTGATGATAAAATTCATCGCCCTTGACTTGGGACCATCTTGGATGGACTCCATCAGGGCTTACATTGAAGAGGGGGCTTTGCCAACTGATAAACTCGCAGCCAAAAAACTGAAGTTTAAAGCTGCTCCTTATGTATTGACCAATGGCATCTTGTATAGATGAGGAGTTATAGCAGGGTTACAAAGATGTGTCCATCCCTCCGACATAAAAGATTTGATCGAGGAGGTCCATGAAGGGTCTTGTGGAGCCCATGTAGCAGGTCGTACGCTTTTGCAAAGAATAACAACGCAAGGGTATTACTGGCCAACGATGAGAGCTGATTGCGTAGCTTATGCTAAGAAGTGCGATAAATGACAATGTTTTTCCTCCATCTGAAGAACTCCCCAAGAATTATTAACACCTATGACATCTCCTTGGCCATTCACTATGTGGGGGATAGACTTGGTCAGGCCACTTCTAACGACCAGGGGAAGATTCAAATACCTCGTGGTTGCTGTAAATTAATTTACCAAATGGGTGGAAGCTGAACCTATCATTGATATGACATATGATAAAGTCTATTAATTTATTTGAAAGAATATTATCTATAGATATGGTCTCCCACATGCATTCATTACTGACCATGGAACCCAGTTTGATAACGAGGAGTTTGCTGCATATTATCATCAATCCAATGTATTGAAAATCCACTCTGCACCAAGCCATCCCTAGAGCAATGGACAAACCGAGGTGACAAACAGAACGCTACTGAATGGTTTGAAAAAATGATTGGATGATGAAAAGGGAAACTGGATTAACGAGCTACATTCTGTGTTATGGGCTTATCGTACCACTCCACGAACAGCAACAGGAGAGTCTCCATACATGCTGGCATTTGGGAGTGAGGCTGTGATACCTGTTGAATTAGGTCTACCCACGCATAGGGTGCTTAATTTCAACTCTCTTGTTAGCGATTTGATGAGAAGATTAGACCTGGATATGCTCGAAGAAGTCAGGGAAGAAGCAGCAATCAGGAATGTAGCATATCAACAACAAATATCTTTGTTCTATAACAAAAGAGTGAAGAAGTGTAATTTGAAGGAATGGGATTATGTGCTGAAGAAAGTGATCCAAAATACTAATAAACTGGAAGCTAACTGGCATGGATCCTACAGAGTAACAGAGGTTGTTCGTCCAGGAACATACAGGATTGAAACCTTGGAAGGAGAAGAATTCAAGAATGCGTGGAATGCAGAGCATCTACGCAAGTATTATCAGTAATTGAAATTCCTATGTAATGCAGTTTCTTCAACATGAATAAAGTGATATTTTAACCCAGTTTCTTTATTTGATGAAATTTTTATGGAGTATTAGTGCTACACAATACACACCAAATTCAGATCAATTACCACCAACTCCAGTTGGTCGGAAAGCATTACCACCAACTCCGGTTGGTCAGAAACTCATTGCCACCAACTCCGGTTGGTCGAAAAGCATTACCACCAACTCCGGTTGGTCAAAAAATCATTACCACCAACTCCGGTTGGTCGAAAAGCATTACCACCAACTCCGGTTGGTCAGAAACTCATTACCACCAACTCCGGTTGGTCAGAAACTTATTACCACAAGCTCCGATTGGTCCGGAAAGAATTTACCACCAACTCCGGTTGGTTGGAAACTTATTACCACCAACTCCGGTTGGTCGAAAACTCAGTGCCACCAACTTTGGTTGGTCGAAAACTTCCGGTTGGTCATAAACTTATTACCACCAACTCCGGTTGGTCATAAACTTATTACCACCAACTCCGGTTGGTCGAAAACTTATTACCACAAACTCCGATTGGTCGAAAAGCATTACCACCAACTCCGTTTGGTTGAAAACTCATTACGACCAACTCTGGTTGGTCGGAAACTCATTACCACCAACTCCGGTTGGTCGAAAACTTATTATCATCAACTCCGATTGGTCGGGAATCATTACTATAATTAAACAACAAATGGGATAAGTATAATGTATGCACATATATTTACCAACCATAAAGCTAGAACATTCTACAAATTATTTAGAAGACAATGAAATGGCAAAAAATTTCTTCATTCAAATCAAGTAGAATTACATATGATGTGAAAAAAGAAATACTACATTACATAAAAATCATATTCTATGGGTTTTTTCCCTTCTGCCTTTGAAACACGTTCTACCCCACCAGGAGGATCATCTAACGCATAAGGACAATTTATAAAATTTACATCTCACAGCATTCTAATATTCATTACACATGGCCGATCAAGCAAATGTTTTGGGTGAGATATCTAAAAATTAGCATGAAGACTGTAATCACCAAGATACTTGGAAATCAGGCATCGAGGAATTGTACGAGCAGGAATCCAGCTAAAATCAAGCTTAAAAGGAGGCACGGGCAAGTAGAGCACTCCAAGCTCATAGTAATCCCATAAGTAGTGTCCCTACTCCAATTGTAGCACACACATAGCATTTAACCATCCCTGCTTATACCCCTCATTATTCGACTGCTGTATCCGAGCATCCAGATGGTACAGAGCTTCATTGTATCCAACCATCCAAAACTCTCTGGGTTGTTTATGGAACTGATAAGTTAACCTCTCCAATTACTCGTGGAGATTCTTCACCAGAATCTCCTTATTTTCCAAAGCAGAACTCTGGGAAGAGAGTTGGTCAGTAAGATTCAGAATCTTCTTGGACATTTCTGCCAAAGCTTGATTCTTCGCCATCAATTGAACTTCCTGATTCTCCAAGGCAAATTAAGTTTTTGCCTCTTCAATAAAAACTCGACCAGCCCTTGTCCGTCCACAAGAAGAAGATCTTGCTCGTCCACGAGTAGATGTGGAGGGTCCACCTCTCCTTAAAGTTTGCAACTCATCTCGTAAGTTGGCATTCTCCACATCCAAGAAAGAGAAACCTTCATCATTAACGGGGACCAAGGCTCTTGAGGAAGATGTAGAAGATTTGAGTTATTTTATCTCTTCTTATAAAGCAATGTTTTCCTGCTCCAACAACTTAGCGATGTGCATGTGTTCTTCAACTTCAGCTTTAGAACACTCTCCTTCTTCTCATGAGCAGAGATGAATTTATCATATCCTTTGTCAGCACTCAATTGCTGAAATTTCTTCTTGTACCCTTGATGCAGAAGTGTGGAAGATTCTTTGTACTGCTGCTGGAGTTCCTCGATCGTTCCTTGGAGGTCTTCAATCATCTCATAGTAGGCCACATTATTGGTAACAGCACGATCGAGCAAGCACTTTAAGTATTGATAAGCTTCAATTGCGCGGTCAGAAGCATCTGAACCAAGGATGTCAATTATCTGTGCCTCATTAAGATCTACGTGGCCAGCTTTAAAATAGTCATTGCATTTCTTTATTAATTCTGTGTCATGAGCCGATAAGAGCTCCATCCTGGCTATAAACTAGCAAAGAGAAGAAATAAAAAGAATCAATAATAATGCAGACAGAGCAAGTAAAAGAAGAAATTCAAGATGAACAACCAAAGTTCTAAATTTTATTCCTCATAAGAAGGTATACATAGTTCCAAGTCACATTCAAGAAAATAGCAAAATAAAAAACCCAAACAATTCTACACCTTCTCCTTGTTCCCTATGACTTTCTCATAAGGTTTGGATGAAGGAGTTAGTTGCTCGGAAGATAAGGGAAGCTGCTCGGTAGAAGTGTTGGATGGTTGGGGTTGCTCGGAATCCTGAACAATAGGGACAACTGGGACTTGATCTCCATGCATCATAGAATATTCGTCTGAAGCAGCTTCATCTTCTTCTTTGTCGCCAGGAGAGGGAGGAGGGCCATGAGTGTGTTGCTGGAATAACTCAGAACTCTCAGTAACTTTCAACTCCTGCAAGGCTGCCACCCATCCATCCCTAAAGTATTTAACACTGACAAATTCCATTTGAGTGGTCATGACAGCCACGCCCTTATTCCATCCTTTATCCTAACCATCACTGAAAGATTTTTAACTGCATTTTTCCTTTTTGCCTTCTCCGAGGAGGTCCTTTCCCTAAGGAGCTCCTGGGAAGCCTTCAACTTCTCTTCCATCTATATTTTTTTCGCTCGACATCTTGAAGTTTAACAACTTCATTTTCAGCAAACTTGAGCTTAGCCTCAAGCTTCTTATTTCTCTGTCCGACTCCTTCAATTTTCTCTCCAATTCCTTGGAGGCCCTCACCGCTTGATTCCTCTCTTGCTCGATGGACTTAATTACTTCTCCCAAGAAACTTTATCTTCCTTATACTTTTGACGAGAATCCTTCAAGGATTGGGTCAACCCAACAAAAGCCTCCTCCACTCCATCCGAGGAGCTTGAAGCCCTAATAGCTTCATCCTTCTTTAAGATGCTATTGAAACACGTCACCAGCTGAAAAAAGAAATAACTTTAAGTCAATACATAAGCATAATATTATAAATAAAAAGACTCAAAACAATAATACTTACTGAGGCAATATGTTGAGCAGCCAGAGTAGTAATTCTCTCGCGAGAGAGAGTATTATCAATGCCTTGGACTTCTAGGATAGTCTAATATTTTACCAAGACCATAACGGAGCTTGGGGGAACAAAAGTTGGAACCCCACCTTCAACATTTGAAGGTTGAGAGACAGGTTCAGCAGGTCTCTCTGAAGAACTTTTCTTTAATCTCATCAGAGGAGCAGGAGCAGTCTCAAATAAAGACGTTGTCTTTATTGGTGAAATGACAATAACATCACTTGAAGGAGAGATGGTAACAGTTTTACTCGATGCTACAGGGGGCTTCTTGCCAGCTTCTTGGGCAACAACAGGAGGGGTACATCTACTTTCTCTGTCCCCTCATCTAGGACATCTTTTTTACTTTTCTTTTCCTCCAAAGGGGAAAAGGTAGACTTGTCAAAAAAGGCAGGACCTCTTATTTTCTTCATCAGATCAGTAAGAGGAATATTTGATTCAAAGGAAGAACCTTCCACACTAGTCTCAGAGGCTGGTGCTGTCAACCACCACTGGACGAGGACGAGCAGTGAAAGATAAAGTATAGCTCTTGTATTTCAGCAAGTAAAAAACAGATCTAATATGATCCTCGGAAACAGACTGGTGCAAGCTCCAGATAAGTTTTAAATGATTTATATTAACCTCAGTTTCCTTTGGAGGTTTCCTTTTACTATCAACTATAACAAATAGAGTCAATTGTCAGTGATGCATTTTATCAAATACAAAGAAAACAAGATTTTAAAAATAAAAACAACCTATCCCATTGCCATAAAGTGGACACCTGGGACCTTGGTATACATCATGTCCATTTAATGGAGGGTGTTGCCAATTTTTCATCATAACACCATGTTCAAAATAATCCCAATTTGCATCAGGAAGATTGACAACTAACGCTCTATTCAAAAACCTAGTTTTTAAATAGAAAGTACTATCACTGGTAACCCATCTGTAGCAAAACATAATCTCTGGAATCCCTAAACGAGTTCCATGAAGTTGATTCAACTTATGTATGCCATTAACTATCCTCCATGTGTTTGGAGCTATTCTTGCAGGAACAACATCAATTTATTGGCAAAACTCCAAACATAAGGGATTTGGCAGGAAAGAAAAGCCACATTCGGCTACAAAAAGACTGGGGAACCAATGTCCCTTAGCCAAAAAAAAATAATCAGAAGGTTCAGAAAGTTCTTCCAAAAAACTCACGAAGGGATTGAAAACTCGGATCAAAATTTATCTAATGATTCAACAGGATAAACCATGGCGAATAAAATAAAGAGGAAGGAAGAAAATCTTACAGAGAAAATAGAGATCAGTTGTCAATGAACAGTGGAAATAACGAAGGCACAAGACAAAGAAAAGTTGAAGAGTTCAACGATACAAATTTGAAAAGTAGAAGAAGACAGGATTTCGATCGTGTTTAAATACTTTGCCTCGGGAATAGAGAAAGGCAATGAGTACAAGGGAAGACATTTGCATTTCCGACGGCTAAAAGAAGAAAAGGGCACAAATATCGAAGGGGTCATGAAAATTCAAAACACTTTAAAAGCCTGATACTATGCACTCAAAAAGGAGTTATATAATGAAAATTTTCCTAAAATCCATGAAAATCAATAATCCAAGCAGTTTTCGAGCAAAATGTTCCACACTCTCCTTCAACTTCAACTGTGAAACATTGGGGGCTTCTGTTGATACAAAATTTAGTCTGATGACATGGACCAATCATTTGAAGACATGTGGAGATCTACCTGTCAAATACAAACATTTTAGACGAACAACTCAGGCGGTCCGAGCTACTTGGCGTACCGATCAACTCAGCCGGTTCGAGCTACTTGGCGTGCAGAGCACCCAAATCTAGAGAATAAAAAAGATGACTGCGCATTAAATGCTTATTATTATAGTACAGATGTATATGTATACTAGATGGCAGCGCATGTACAGCCTCAAGGCTATAAATACATTGTAACCTCCTCATTAGAAGGGGACTCTAGATTTTTGGGTATACCACTTTTCGAGAATTCCAGGCAAACAGTCAGCAATACTAAAATAGTGGACATACGCCATTCTTATACGGTTGAAACACTTTAAAAATCCTTTGTCTTATTTATTTATAATCTTATTTATCTATGATTAAATAATTAGAGGTAATCTAGTTTTTTACGTCAACAGGGTTTATCTTAGGAAAAATACCAAACAGACTCCCAATTAACTCTGGAATGGCAAAAATCCCAATTTAAAATATTTTTGAACATTTGGGAGTATTTTCTATGTTTGCAAAGACAGAGAACACTAGTCTAAATTTGAAAACCATGGCGACAAAGTAATATTTTGGGTTGCTCCCTTAATAGTCGGGCCTATCGTGTTTATAATATGCATACCAAAGTTCTTACGGAATCTATAAATGTGATTGTTAGTGACACTAATGTTGAGAATAAGGAACAAGAGCCAACTGTAGTGGATGAGTCTGAAAATGTTTTAAATTATGACTCTCCATAAATATTTAATTGTTTACCAACTAACACCCCTAAAATACCTAACTGGGTTTCTAAAGATCATCCTTTAGATAAAGTAGTTAGTAACTTTGATGAACATGTTCGTGCAAGATCCGAATTGTGTAATGTTGTTCATTTTGCATGCTTTATTTCTCGAGTAAAACCAAAGAATGTAAATAAAGAAATAAATACTCTTTTTGGATTGATTCTATGCAAGAGGATCTCTCTCAATTCAAAACTCATGATGTGTGGTATCTAGTACCTCAGTCATAAAATAAAAGGGTTATCGAAACTAGATGGATTTTTAGAAATAAGACTAATGAATCTGGCATGATATTTAGAAATAAAGCCAGATTAGTGGCTCAAGGTTACTCTCATATTAATTCAAGGAATAGACTTTGAGGAAATATTTTCCCCTATTATTTGCCTCGAGTCTGTTCGATTACTCTTAGCAATAGCTTGTCATTTACAGCTCACACGTTTTTAAATGGATGTAAAATCCACATTTATTAATGGTATTTTGACAGAAGAAACCTATGTTAAATAGCCTAAAGGTTTTGTTGACCCTCATTACCCAAACCATGTATATAGATTGAAAAAGGCGTTATACAGTTTAAAGCAAGCTCCCAGGGCCTGGTATGAATGTCTGTCGACCTTTCTAATCCATAAAGGTTTTCGATGAGCTAGCAATAAGAAGACATTATTTATAAAAAAATTTAACAAACATGTCTTATTCATTTAGGTTTACGTAGATGACATTATCTTTGGATCAACATCCCCTACTGAAGTTAAAATATTTTCAAACATTATGTATGGGGAGTTCCAAATGTCATTAATGGGGGAGCTATAATATTTTTTAGGTCTCCAAGTCAAACAAATGTCTGATGGGTTATTATTTCGCAATCCAAATACGCGATAAAGCTAGTAAAGAAATTCGGACTGGAAAATGCCAAAGAAGCTAGTTAACCCATGAGTACCTCAGTCAAATTATCGAAAGATGAATATGGGAAACCTATTAATCCTATCTTGTATAAAAGTATAATGGGTAGCCTATTATAACTCACCGCCTCGCGAACGGATATAATGTATGTTGTATGTGTGTGTGCCCTATATCAAAGCGCTCCTAAAGAAAGACACTTACTATGTGTCAAAAGGATTATAAAATATGTCAAAGGGACTATCATTCTAGGAATTTGGTACATAAACGACACGTCTAGCACGATCATAGGATGCCTCGATGCTAATTGGGTTGGATTTTTCTATGACATCAAAAGCACATCAGGTGTGTGTTATTACATAGGTAATAACTTGGTAGGATTGAATAGTAAGAAACAAAACTTCACTTCGCTTTCCATTACCGAATCAAAATATATAGTCACAGGTAGCTGATGTGCTCAATTGATATGGATTAAGCAAATGTTAAGAGACTATGTCATTAATGAAGATAAATTACATATCTATTGTGATAATAAAAGTGAAATTAACATTTTTAAAAACCCGGTTCAACATTCGGATACAAAACATATAAATATTCAATATCACTTTATACGTGAATTAGTAGAATCTAAGGAATTGTAAATAAATTATTTACCCACGGCACTTCAATTAACATATTTGTTCACTAAGCCTCTAGATAACGTAAGATTTGAATCTTTAAGGAAGTATATTGTCATGATACATCCTGAAAAGTATTTATCTCCTTTTAATATATCCTCCTGTCAAACTCATGCTTATAATTGATCTTTGAGGGTATAGAGCAAGGTTGTTTGAAAAATAATAAAAGACGTCTCCTATATCTATTTTATGTAGGATATCCGTAATACGACCCGTTGATTATTATAATTTGATATATATATATATATATATATATATATATATATATTCCATTTATTCTTTAAATATATATTTTTATGATTTTTTCACCCTTTATCCATTTGAGACGAAATGGGGGAGCGATATTTGAGTCCATCTTGGACATTTTGTTGTATAATTCAATTAAAATCCTTGATCTTTTCCTTGAGATTGTTTCATTTTTCAGGAATCCAGTACCACAACTCCCATTGGATATATTTTAGGTAATGGTCTGTAAATAGTTGAGTTCTGTACCTTTTTGTTTCAAGGATCTAGGGTGGAAAGAATTTTGTATAGGAATAGGTTTTTCTATTATTTGTTATCCATACGAGTTCTATATGAAAAAAAAAGAGATTTTGTCTCTCATTTCCAGAGGGGGAGATTGAAGCACACTATATCTTTGACTCAATTGAGTCTATATTATATAGTAAATCATCTAGTTTGAAAAAGAAGACAAAATTTGAGTCATCCCTGTTGCTTCAATGCATCTTCAAAGAATCTCAAAAGTATCTGCATCAACAAAGGTACAATGGTCCTCAAGGTAGTAAACCAACAACACTACACACTCTAGGATTGAATTTATTACATTTATAAAGTGAGTGTGTGTATGTTTGTGTGTGTGTGTGTGTGTGTGTGTGTTAATTTGGACTAAAATGATTTTTCTACATTTTTAAGGATTTTTAGCAATTTTTAAACATTTGAAATATATTTTTTAAGAAATTAAAATTAATCTTTTAAAATGGTAGGATTCAATTTGCAAATATAAAACCTTCCTAAAAACTTCCTTGGGTAGGAACTAAAAGCGCTAGATAATATTGGAGTAGGAAATGGGATTATCAAGAATTCAAAAACACGCGTGTGAGAGTACATCTGAGCCTTACACATGTTGAGAATTTAGCGGATGGATTTGTGTTTATTTTCTCTCACCTATCTGAGATTAATTTTACACCGTTGGATTAAAAGCTATTAACTTTCTGCATGTAATTTAAACCAATCCATGTGCCAACCCTTTGAACCAATTCGTGACCATTTCAATGCGGTGCATTATGAGTCGTGTGATTTACATCGATTGATGAAAGTTGACCTTAGCCATTGATTTCGTTTGACATTCCACAGCCTTCTAACCTCCCTATAAATAGATTCCATCGCTCCCACATTTACAATCACTGGGATACTTTAGGTCTGAGAGAGAGAGAGAGAGAGAGAGAGAGAGAGAGAGAGAGAGAGGGAGGGCGAACATCATGAGGAAATTTTAAAATCCAAACCAAACTCTATCAAAAATATTTCAGAAAAAGAGAGAGAGTTAGGGTTTTCTGGGTTTCAGGTTCGAAGTTACAAACCATCTTTGGGATTTATCTCTTAACTAACAACCTTACTTGAAAACGATCTAGTTTCTTATTTTGAAACTTTATATCTAATTCAACAAGTGATTTTACTCATATTATTTCGTTTATCTAACATCTCTCTATTTTTTCAAAATTCAAATAAAGGTTTACATATTTTATATCTAAGTTTTTCATTTTGAAAAACTTGTAGATAAATAATCTTCAAAGGATTTTTATTTTTGAAAGATTCTTGTGTACGCAGATCTGAAAATAAGAGTTCAAAATCAAAACCTGATTTCAGTATTGTGAAAAATCGCATTTCATACTTAAAAAGATTTCTGTAATTTGTAGGAAATTGCTTGTATAAGTGTATGTGAGTACATGCATGTGGATTAGGCACTTCACTCATAACAGTGTCACACGACATCACTAAAATAGTGTTGTTGGTTCTGAGATCTTGACCATTTGAGTCGATGTAAATAAGGATCTAAGGAGACAACCCAAGGAACGTTAAAGACTACATTATAGCCTAAAGAAGTCAAAGTAACCTAACGGAGCTGGTATATCTTTTGAACTTACAATAATTATGTATTTGTGTGTATAATTCGTTAATTGTTTGTAACCTAAACTCTATTATAGTGGATTTTTTTAGGTGTAGAGACCTCTGTGGATGTTTTTCCAATTGAGTTGGGTTTTACCACGTTAAAAAACTCTCTTGCATGTGTGCTTTTTATTTCCTCATTCCTACTACTGCATAGATAGACTTAGTTGTTAGGATTTTAAAACCTAATTTCAAGTAACTAAAATATCTCGTTCATAATAATCAAACACATCTTGTGTTCTTATATTGTTTTAGAAAACAGTTTCCTCAAGAAAATAAATCGGATCTTACTTAACTAATTTAACTTTTGTTAAATGATTTAGTAAGTGTATTTTCAATCTCCAACTCATAAGGACTTCAATTAAATCCAATCTATGTCAAGAACATGAATAGTAATCAAAATTGGCATATTAATTTAATTACAAAACTAGTTAATTAGTCTCCAAATAAGATTTACATCAAATTATGTTTTATTCCAATGAATAGTTACATTATAACAAAAAAATAATTAGAAGCCTACACTAAGTAACTTGCCTTAATTAAAAGTTTATAATATTATTTTATATTTGGTCTTAATATTTTATAAAATTGTTTTAAAATTGATTTTATCCCTTTTAATATTTTTAGAAGAAATTTTTTTACTCGTGATTCATTGGAACGAGATATGGAATGTCGTTAGAACGAGATATGGTACCTCGTTAGAATAGGTTGTAATGAACTTTGAAAGAACTATGTTTTGCCTTTACTGGAGTGCCATTTGATTGGTCATTGGATAAGTGTTTGAACGACATCATATACTCTGTTCGAACAAAGTTCAAAGTCGTTCGAACGAGCATATAAATTTTGGATAAATTTGAGATTTTCAAAATTAGTTTTCATCCTTATCTCGATTTTGGAAAACCTTCTATAAATAGGAGTGCAGAGCAACAGTTTTATTTGAGATAAAAAAAATGTATGTTTTGAGTTCCCAAACTCCATTAAAAAGCTCTCCAAAACTCTAATTTACACCCAAGTTGTTTAAGATCCAACTGTTCATCATATTAAGTTTTGAGATCTTGTTTCAAGATCCATTGGTTTAGTTTCTTTTCATCTTGTTGAGAGCTCGTTTCATATGGTTAAATCTATATTTTCTGTTTACATACGACGGGCTCCGTGTTTGGCATGTTGCGATGAATAAGTGTTGGATTCCATTATTTGATTCGTAGATGGTTATTGAGTTGTTCAGTGGATACGGAGGCATGTGTCTACTCACACATTATGGTAGTTGTATGCGTCGAATCTTTTGTGTCATTATGCAGAGGTTAAAGAAACAAAGACCGTTACGGCTTGGGAGGTCATCGAGTTTGTGTTGTAAGTCTAATGTTGTGTCCTTTGTAATTCCATACATACTAAATTTGAGTGGCTGGGTCGCTCGAGGTTTTTTTCATTGTGGATTTTCCTCGTACATCAGGCGTTGAGGTTGATATACTTATTTTATCCTTCACTCCCCCAAATGTATATTTAGGTTAAGATCAAATTAGTTAATCTGTTTAATCACATCTTATTTAAAATTGGTGCAACGTTTTACTTTGGGGTAAATTATTTAACTTTAATATTTAATTTGAAAAAATTAAAAATTAGCTTTTGTTTAGAATATTTCGTATATACCATTACTTTTAAATTGATATCGGATCTAGAACACTAAGTTGTTGTGTCAGATCCGTGTTTATGCATGAGTTTTAGTGGTTCTTATAGAGAGGGTCATTATTTTTCTAGACCACCTTTGTTTTATGGGTCTAACTATGTTCATTGGAAAGCGCATATGAAAATAGTACTTAAAACATTAAATGAGAAGGTATGAAAAGAGGTAGTTAACGGTTGTCCCCCACCCACATCCTTAGTAGGTGATCATAGAATTACAAAATCCATTGAAACATGGAGTGAGGATGAGATTAAATTGTTCAACTATAATTCACATCACCTGAATGCTTTATTTTGTGCGGTTACACCGGAGGAGTTCAGCCGTATTATGACATGAGAAACATCTAAATAGGCATGAGATGTACTTTAACTCACTCATGAGGGAACTAGAACTGTTAGTGCATTTAAACTCAAAAACCTCACCAATCAGTTTGGAACCATTAGGATGGAGAAGAGTGAATCCTTTGATGAGTTATATGTACTATTGTTCGATATTGTAAACTCGTCGTTTAACTTGGGAAACAAAATACTCGAAACTTGTGTAGTTGAGAAAATTTCAAGGTCCTTACCTGAAAGATATAATTCAAAAGTGATAATTTTGAATTCCTTGACTACTGTGCACTCTACAAAACTTGAAGAGCTTATAGGTGATCTTCAAACCTATGAGAATGACATGTTTTCCTTCAAATATATAAAAAATAATAAGGCATCACATTAAAATCCTGAAAGCAGGAAACACATAGGATTATTAGTCTCATTTCGATTACGATGATACGACCATTTTCGCAAAAAAATTTAAGAAATTTTTCATGTTTGAAAAACATTCAAAAGATGAAAAAAAGTTTGAGAAAAGCAACTTTAACAAGGATATAAAATTTTCTAAAAATCATAATGATAACTTTAAGAGGGATGAGTCAGATAGATGCTTTGAGTGTGAGAATTATGGTCATAGGATAGCTGAGTGTCCCACTAAACTAAGGAACGAGGAAAAAAATTAAAGGTACATAATTCCACCTTTAGTGATAGTGATCTAAAAGTGTAACCCTATCGCATTTATCGCCAGTCATGTGAGCTTTGATGAAAACTCTTTCAATGAAGATAATTCTAAGTATGACACTTTCTGGAGCCATTATTTGTGATTCTCAAATGAGTGATAGTGGAGTAGTGGAGATGAAGAAGAGGAGGAGACTGAACTTCAAGTTGCCTTGCATGAGTTGTATTCATAAATAATTAAATTGAAAAAATCTAATTTAAAGTTTTAAGCTAGTTTGAAACACGTGTCATAGGTACTGAAGAGAATATATTAATTGAGGATCTTAGGGCAGGTGAGAAGACTCTTAGGGAAAAGAGCACGCTTGTTGAGGGGGAGCGGGATAAATTCGGGGATTAATGGATATCTTGAAGAACGATTCCCTATTTTTTGATAAGTCCCTCCACATGTTCGAGTCTAGGATTGTGGATTAGAAGATATATTGAGAGACTCGAGTAATGTCAAATTTGATTTGGAGTATAGGTCGAAAAAGATGGATAAAATATAAGGAATCGTTGGAATCAAATATGACAATTATGGAATTAGCTTCGATCTTCCAACTGATTTCGCCACTAAATACAAAATCATACTTTTGAGAGAGTCAACCGTTGCTAGGAACGTTAGAATAGGTCAACTAAAGGGTAATATTCCTCGTGTTTACACATGAACACATTGAGGTAGGAACGGTCAGCTTAAGCATTTTTGCTTTAATCTTAGAAATGGTCATTGGAAGTCTTAGTTTAGATTCACTGAGGTTAAAAAAAACTAAGAGTGTCATGTCACACCATAGTGGGTTAAGAAATTACATATGGAGGCTTTACATGATAGACTTGTTGATCTCAAATGCTTGAACATGATTCTTTACATGCTATATATTAAAATTGATTTCGTTCGTTTGTTTGCATACACTTGCTGTTATACTTCATGTTATATGTGTTTACTTATTATGTGTGGTTTGAGTCATTTGTATTTTGATTTTTCATTTATTTGGTCTTATTGAAAAATAATAAATTTTGTTTGTTTTTCTTTTGGGGTCATAAAATGTTTAAAAAAAACTCAAAAAGATTTTTGTTAATGCGTAGTTTAGTTTTATACATTTTGTGTGGCATATTAGTGTGTTTCAATCATCTTCATTCCATGTCTCCATATGGTTAAAATATTTTATTTTGATTTTCATTGCTTAGATTATCCTTAATCATGATTGCACGGAGTAGTTAAAAAATGACTTGCTTAATGGATTCACTTTTCATATGACTCCTCACATACATGCACGAGCTCTATTAGATTTTAACTTCATATGTTACATGACATAAGTGAAATGTTCTCCTAACAATCTTCTCATATATATATATATATATTATTGGGGGATTTTTTTATGTAAGAACCATTGCCCATGAGTTTATGATTTTATTGAAATGAGTGTGTATGAAAAAGGGCTATGAATGAAGAAATCTTCCTTGCGTGAAAGGACACCATTGGCAAGAGTATAAAAAATTGAGAAGCAAAAGAAAAGAAAATTTTCCAATGCCAAGTGTTATTTCATCGTTACTTCAATTCAATTGGTATCTTCAAATTGAGAGTGAACAATGATATATTTATAAATTTTTAGGGTGTTAAAAGTTGATGATTAATGGGTTTGAAAGCGAGTTCTAGTTATTTCCTCTTTGACGCTATTGATTTGAGAATCATGAATATTTTCTAGGCTAGTGTATATTGTGAATGTTTGTCCATATATGAGTTCAATTTATCTATCACAATAAAGATAAATCTTTTTTTGATAAATTTAATGTCGTCAAATAGAACTCCTTGGACATTTTTGAGTGATTGGGTCATAATTCATTCATTTTTAGTTCATGCCCGTTCACTCCATCCCACATGTTTAGACACATTGATACTATGCTTGTGGGTAACACTTATTGTTTTTTGTATCTTGTTAGTGGTGTTTATACCTATACATATGTGTGTCTGTGTGTCATTGGTATATTTTGCATATTTATATATGTGGTATAATTTAATTTGGGTCTTTGTATTTGTATTTAATCCATGCTTGCCGTGTGCTTTATCTTTGAATCAAGTTAGCATGATATATGATCATATTAGTATCTTTTGTTTATTGTTTGCATTAGTATCCTATGTTTTACTTTTAGTATTGAAGTTGGTATCAAAATTTACATCAAAATTGGTATTGATTGATCAGTTTTTGGATTATTTGTACTAGTGTTGCTAAGGTCTTTGTCGTTTCTTGTTTCACTACGTATAATTGCATGATATTATTCGTTCCTTTATATTTCCAATTATTATCATATGTTCTCATATTCTGGGAGAGAAATGGTTTGTGGGGAGAAATGGTTTATTATGCATTCTTTCTTTGTCTATTCAAGAATAAAAGGGGGAGAAATGGCATCCTTCACTTTAGGTTTTGAAGGAGATCTTTATCTTGGGGGAGACATGCATTTAAAGTTGTGTTTAAATGTGCAGGATTGTAACATACAAAAAAATTTACAAGGGAGCAAAGCTACTCGAGGTTTATGAATCGGTCAAGTCGTACTTTTTCCTTTTGGAGTTGAGGATTGAGTCTTAGATGGTCTTGATGGCCCATAGGAGTTTTTATTTTTGGTTTGGTCCCGGATTAGACAAAGGTGGAGATTAGTAAGGATAAAATTTGAATAGAGTCAATTTGTATGCTTTGGCTCATTCTGTGTTTGGAAAAAACTGTTTGAGTCATATGTTAGGACTTGAGTGTCTTGACTTATAAAGCCTATGATGTGATTTCTTGAAGACATAGCTGCCAACTTAGAAGATCTGTATCATCGTGTCGTGTTTCATGCCCATTTTCATCTTCATATTCTAAGGATATCTCTGGTATCGATGATCAAACATTTTGATGCTTGAAGATTTTATATTTGTGTGTTAGGATTTTATAAAATTGTTTTGAAAATGATTTTATCCTTTTGAATTTTTTTTAAAAGAAAAATAATTTTCTCATTACTTCTTTAGAACGAGATATGATATGTAGTTAGAATGATATATGGCACCTTGTTAGAATAGGTTGTAACGAACTTTGAACGAACCATATTTGGCCATTGCTAGAACGTTGTTTCATTTCACATTGGGTAGGTATTTAAATGAAATCTTTTATATGAGTTTCAAAGTCGTTCGAACGAGCGTATAAATTTTTGATAAATTCAAGATTTTCCAAATTACTTTTGATCCTTATATTGATTTTGGAAAACCTCTATATATAGGAGTGAAGAGAGGAAGTTTTATTTGAGATAAATAAAACTTATGTTTTGAGTTACTAAACTGTGTCAAAAATCCCTCCAATGACCTAGTTTTCACCCAAGTTGTTTGGGATCCAAGTATTCATCGTATTATGTTTTGAGATCCTATTTTGGTCACCATTGCTTTAGTTTCCCTTTATCGTTTTGAGAACTCATTTCATATTTTGGACTCCGTATTTGTTGTTTACATACGGTGAACTCTATCTTTGGGGTGTTGTAATGAAGAAGTGGTGATTTCTGTTATTTGATCCGTAGGTTGTTAGTGAGCTGCTTAGTGGATAGTATGGCATGTGTGGACTCACGCATTGTGGTAGTTGCGTGAGTGGACTCTTACGTGTCATTGTTCGGAGGTTTAAGGAATGCAGATAATCAAGGCTTATAAGGGAGCTGAGTCTGTATTATAAGTCTACTATCATGTCCTTTGTAAATCCATACATAATTAATTTGCGTGGCTGGGCCATTCGAGGTTTTTACCGTTGTGAATTTTTCTTGTATTTCGGTGCTTGATTTACTTAATTTATCCCGCACTCACCCAGATGCATGTTAGGTTAAGATATAATTGGTTAATATATTTAAGCACAACTTATTTAAATTGGTGCAATATTTTACTTTGGGGTAAATTGTTTAAGTTTAATAGTTAATTTGAGAAAATTAAAAATTGGCTTTTGTTTAGACCATTTTGTTTAAACTCGCGCTTTTATTTTATTTATTTTTGAATTATTTTTATAATAAGTCTTCCAAAATAAGCCTTCCACGCACATATACAAGAACATATAAACAAAGAAACTCCACTACCACCCCCAATCTGGCAATTTTGGATATTAAACTTGAAAAAAGAGGGACAATATGAACAACAGAGACAAATTAAGAATGGGACAGGCAAGAAAGAAGTATTAAGAAACTTGTTTAGTTTGAAAGAAAGTAAGATAAAAAGATAGGAAAGAAGGGCTATTGGCACAAAAAATAAAAGTATATAAAGATTAATCTATGAAGAATAACTGAAGAGTAACAATAGAAGAATAAATGGAGGAGTCATTACAATCAGTAGAAACTGTTGGTGTCTCTCTAAGGTGAATGTTGGGTGATGTTGGTTTTTATTTCATTCGTAGTTTTAGATATTAGGTCTATATTGTGATGTATTATATGGTCAAATAATGAATGTGGATAAGATAAAAATAAATAATTTTGGGTATATCTTCCAAGAGGTATTTTTTTTCTTTAACTTGTATTTTCTTTAAATATATCATGTATTCTATTTTTTTTCCTTCTAATAAGCTACTTTCTTAAGAAAGAAATTGGTAATGAGAATGAAGAATATGAGGAATGGGTAGTTATTATGGTTTGAGAATATTTTATTATGGAAAACTGAAATTAAAATGGACAAAATAAAGTCTAAATGAAGGAATAATGACCCATGTACAAAATGATTATTAGTTTAGAAAACATCGAGGATGATTTTATCATTATCCATCTAAAAGAAATTTAAGGTAAGAAATAATGTTTTTGGTGTGAATGTAGTTAAATGTGTTAGGAGAAGTTTTCCTTTGGTTTCATAGCATTTCAATTTTTAGTTTGAAGGTATTGATTTTCAAACTATAGTGGTTTGGGTTGATTTCTAGAATTTGGATTTGATATTCTGTTGTATAATTACTATATCCCAGATACTGAATATTTTTTGATAAAACCACTTGAAAATGAAAGTATAATCATAATGGATGAAACTAGGTGAATTTTATTTACATTTATTATTCAAATGTCCTGTGGTAGAATCTCAAAATTGGTACTTCCGTTTTGAAATTATAAAATTTAATAAAGTATGTAGTGTTGTTTGAGTTAAACCCTGAATATAAATGGGTCAAATTGGAGAAAAAATATTTGTATGTCACATTAGACCTAAATATATAAGTTTTTCAAGTTGTCACGTAATTTTGTATGTTGTATGAATTCTTGGGTAAATTCTCAAAGTTGAACTATTGAAATTAAAACTCCATAGACAGATTACGAGTAGTATAAATCTTACCATTTCATATATAATATCATATGAATTTGATATTATCTTTTTTTTTTAAATGGAATATTGTGTTATTATATTTAGTGAATCTTAGTAATATCTAACGGGCAGATAACCCGTGATGAAATTACAAAGTTTAACTACTGGGATTGAGTTAGTGTGGTTATTATGGTATTTTTCAAGTGCGTGAGCTTGGGAAAAATAATGTTAATAGCCCACTTGTGAAATGATTATTAAAAATGTGTACGTAACGTGTGTTTTTCTTGAGAAAAGTAAAAAATAAATGAAATTATTATTTTCATTAATGGAGAATAGTGGATATTTATGCAAGTAATAAATACGACGTTAAGCTAAACATTTTGAAAAAACACTGGTGTGACACCCTGTAAAATTCATAAATAGATTGACCAAATCTAATATAAAAATCACGGGATTCAAATATTTAATAACATTCTAAGCATGAACAAGATAAATGAAAATGTGGCAAGTAGAGAGAATGCTAAATATTAGGATGTTGAACAAATTAAAATATCTTTGATACCATCCAAACAACAATAGAATATGATTCCGTCATAGGAATATAATGAATCTCTATAGTCCAATATCAAACTATGAATAATTACACCAATATAAATAAATTTATCTCACTCAAATTTTATACTGGAGAATAGTGAATAATACTAAATACAACCGTCTGAATAATTGAAATATAAAATAATACGGGAATGTAAATGAGCTACATGCTCGACACCTACATCCTATGAAATGATAAATGGAACCGATGCTGGAGAAACTCCTCCAATGAATATCTCAAGTTTTCAGTGGCGACTACAACATAAGACCTATAAAAATAGTTGCACGAGGAGGATTGAACCTAGCAAGTCTACAATCCATAAAATATAACTACATTTTGGGACACAATAATAAAAATACATCTTCCTCAAATATTAAGTTTATTTTAAACTATCCCAACCAAAGCCACCTAAATAAACGTGCGGTAATAATCCTAATCCCGATAGGTATTCATATTCTATGAATTTATCCTTAATTCAGTATTCATTACTTTAGCATTCTCAAGTCCTTATTTAATTAAACACTCTTACTATAACAGTATTATCTTACTTTAACATTCTCAATTTATGTTTCCAAATATACATCTCAAGCATATCAAACTCTACTATTTTCAAGTCATAATTTCATGTGTATACATATCTAGTATAATCATCTCTGCTATAATCATCTCCATATATAAGCTAACAGTAAAATGACACAATCTAGAATACTCGTGAGTATTCTCAAACCATATCAAATCTTATAGGGCTACGCATAACTTGAAATTGAAAGTGCGAATGCCTAAAACTATGCCTTCAAGGATCACTCGTGCCACTACTAGTTATAGCTATAGGAATTCCCAACCCTATAGTCTCGAAGAAACAAAACTAAAGGAAATCACTACTCAATCACATCAAATTCAAGACTATACGAGAGCATCCGACCCCACCATCTCAACTCGATAGGCAGATGCCTCAACATGTAGGATCTGGGTAAATTAGTCCTAGGTAGAATCTGTCTCTATCATCAGGAATACAACGCGCGGTCAAAATCATACATGCCCCATAAAATCCCTACTAGTAGGATACCCATGAGTATGCATATTCACCCCTGTTATGATTCACATAATTAATGAAAATCATATTCAAACACGGCTTAATTGGCTTACAAAGATAATCTCTTTTAATTCATGTTATTATGCACATATAAATTTAACAGTTTACATAAACTTTAGCCCAAACCCATAAGGTTCCTAATTCAAGGTATCATCCTGCACATGTAGTTTATATACTCATTTTGAATCTAAAAGTACCCTACTTGATGTTTTACAAATACGTTCTCATTTATTATAGGATCTACATAATCATTAAACATCAACCGGCATTACAAATTTTGACTCGAACCCAAAGGTCACTAAACTATGTATTATTCCCCAAACCTATTGACTTTATGTCTATATTTAATTATGTTAATGTCCACAACCTAATAAATATTAGAAACCCCACCTAACAAGCCATTAACTAACCATCACTGGGCAAGACCATAGGGCCAGATCAATCCAGGTCTCTGCTCCTTATTTCTTCCAATGTGACCATAACTAAAAAGCTTCGAACCCTACAACCTCATGAAAATTAAATTAGCTCATATTCTTCATATATTTTCAATATATAAGTCCTACAAACGTATTTCTAAAAGCTTTATACGACCGATGACACAATTAATGGTTTAGTACAATAAATTATAAAAGTGACCCTAAGTTCACCTTCTACACGAGAATGATTCAATTAACCTACAAATTCTAATCAATTAGCATGACAACATTACGGCTTTTACAGGTTATAACTTGTATGATTCAAAACCTATAATTTTGAAGTAAGATTACAAGTATTAATGGTTTAATTTGTTATCTTATTAAAAATCTCAAGTGTTCTTCAATAACATAAACAAGGGTTCTTAGTTTCATCAATTCTTTTTATGAATTCACGTTTAGTCCTTCCGGAGAAAGTGAGGGAAATGAGGTTTGATTGAGGAATAAAGTGACATTCAACGAGATTACGCTTAGTCTTATGTTAAGTCCTTTATAACAAAAAAGAAAAATAACAGTTTGGCGCTTAGGGTATTATCTTTAGAGAAGAATTTTATAGAGTCGAGAGAGATGATTCCTCTGTAAGAGTGTCCTTAAGGGAGATAGTAGTTTTGGTGGAGAGGGAAAATGGTGACTTAACCAACAAAGTGGCTAGTCTTACGAGAATTCTTCAAGATTCATTAGACACCCGTGAGAAACTTAAAGCCCTTGTATCCTAACTTGAGAAAGATCTTGAATGTGTCCTGGAGGTCAAGGTCACTATAGAGGATACATCGAAGATGGTTGGAAAGATGTTCCTCATTCCCACTTTAGGCTTTAGGGAGAGGCAGGGGTTCCCATTCTACACCAGAATCGATTCTAAAATTTATAGTAGATCCTTATAGGCCTAAATCTAAACCAAAAAATAAAGTTCAACCTAAATTAGAGAACCGAGGTAGACCCAAAAAAGTATATGTTTGCACCTATTGCAAAAGGAGAGGTCAGCTTAGGAAATTTTGCTACAAGTTAGGGAGAACTAAAAGTACACATACTCCCGTACACTTTTACAATGACTTTTTTAATCTTAGAGGGAAAGTTGAGTTTCTATCCGCAACTTCTCAAATCTTAATGGAAGAATTTCAAATAATTACTATGCCTTTTGAGAATGCTTATAACACTACGACTAGAACCAACAATGAAAAGGGAAAACAAAGGGTTACCTCCACTTGGGTACATAAGCAAGATTACCAAACCAATGTTGTTCACGTTGCTCTTAAGGTTCCAAATACTTACCAATAATATTTAAATAGTTGGTGCTCTAGGCACGTGACTAGTGGCAAGTCATATTTTACCGAACCTATGGATTGCAAGGAAGGCAAAGTCACATTTTGAGATGAGAGTAGGTCTAGTATTTTAGGATGAGGTATTTTTGAGATACTCATATTTCCTAAACTAAATAATGTTTTGTATATCGAAGGGTCGAAAGTGAAATTGATTATCATAAGCCAACTTTGAGATGCAAACTTTGCGATAAAGTTTGATCGGTTTGAGTGTAATGTATATGATACTTCCAATGAACTATTACTACAAGGAGTGAGGACCAATGATAATTACTATTGGATCATTCCCAAGTTCTCCTTTATGTGCAATAATGCCACGAACTCCTCTATGGACCTTTGGCATCAATGACTATGTCATGTGAACTTTAGAGACATTGAGAGATTAGTGACGAAATACCTAGTTCGTGGGTTACATCGCTTAGAAATTAACTTCCTCCTTGATAACAAAGAAAATAAATTTTAAGTCCCTATTAAAAGTTAAATACCATTACCACTTATCATATGTTGGAGTTAATACATATAGATCTTACGTTTACTACTCATATGAAGAGTGTAGGTGGTAAGAGATACATTCTCATGACGGTCAATTACTTTTAAAGATACTCTATAATGGAGTTTTTTTAGAGAAAATTCCGATGCGGTTGAGTTCCCAAAAACCAAGTGGCGTGTCCTACAAAACCAATACGGTGTCACTATTATTGTAATGCGTAGTGACAATGACACTAAATTTAATAAAGCCAAAGTGGATAGATATTGTGAAGGAGCAAGAATCAAACACGGGTTTTAGACCGTTCGTACTCCTTAATAAAATGGGATAGTTGAGAGGAAGAACCGAATGATTCAATAGATTGCTAAATCCATACTTATTGGGAGAAATATGCCTAGACATTTTTGGTAAGAGGCGATTAATAAAGCGTGCCATACAGTGAATCGAATATATCTTCGTCCACATGCCATATGAGTTATAGAAATAGAAGAAACCTAACCTATCGCATTTTTGTGTATTTATGAGTATTTTCTATATCTTGAGAGATAGAGAGAACTTAGAAAAATTCAACTCCTGAAGTGATGAGGGGATATTTCTAGGTTATTCATCATCGAGAAGGGCTTATAGGGTGTTTAACCTTGCAAGCTCTAAGGTTATGGAGTCAATAAACGTCGTGATTAGATATAATGAGTCGTCGACTTCTATAGACTCTAACTCTGAGTGTGAGGATGATTCACCCCTGGTGTCGATCTCGTCATTCCTCGTACTACCTCGGTGGACCCCATTCTTGATTTAGAGTATCTATCCTCTTAGGTTAGAAAGGGTCATGACCCCTCCTCTATACTTGGTGATCCCATACGAACTGTTAAGACTCGCGTTCTTGAGAATGTGGTTAGTAACTTTTGCTACGCATCCTTAGTCGAGCCCAAGAATGTGAAAGAAGCACTAAAATATGAGCATTGGATATTCGTTATGCAAGAAGAGTTGATTTTGTTTTGAAAAAATGATGTTTGGAAGTTAGTCTCCTTACCAAGCGAGACTAACGTGATTGGTACCAAGTGGATTTACAAGAATAAAATGGATGAGAATGGTACCATATTTCATAATAGGGCTAGGTTAGTCGTTTGAGGATACACACAGATTGAGGGTGTGGACTTTGATGAGGCATTAGCTCATGTTGTTAGGCTTGAGTCCGTTCACTTATTATTCTCTATAGTATGTCATCTACGCTTCAAGTTATATCAAATGTATGTCAAGACTTCCTTCCTTAATAGCATTTTGTAGGAGGAATTATACATGCAATAACCAAAAGGATTTGAATAACCAAAGCACCTGTGACTCGTCTATCATCTTAAGAAGCCCTTGTATGGTTTGAAGTAAGCACCCCGTGATTGGTACGAGAGGCTCACTTCTTATCTCTTAGTTCATGTCTACAAAAGAAGGGAAGTTAATAAGATGCTATTTATGAGGAGAGAGTGTGATTCTATATTGATTGCCCAAGTCTATGTGGGCGACATAGTATTTGGATCCACATGCTTCCAACATGTCCACACTTTTGAGGAGGAGATATAGAGAGAGTTTGAGATCATCATGGTTGGTAGGATTACATTCTTCTTAAGTCTCTAGGTACGTCAACTTAAGGATGGAATATTCATAGCTCAATCCATATATTCTAGGGACTTATTAAAGAAATTTGGTTTAAACTCCACTAAGAACTCATGCACCCCGATGAGTACATCAACTAAGCTTAACAAAGATGCTTTAGGCAAGTACATAAATAAAAACCCTTTTATAGTAGCATGATATTAGGCATTTAAGCCAAAGATTATTTAGGCAAGAACCCATGCACCCCAATCAGTACATCTATTAACCACTAATCATCCCGACATTGCTCTAACATTGGAATATGTGCACGTCATTAGGCGTCCTTGAAAGAGTCTTATTTACTCGCACTTAAACGTATCATCAAATACATAAGTGTCACTATTTCCTATGCTAATTGGTATTCCTTTAATACTGATGACCATTTTTCTGCTTATTCGGATGCTGATTACGATGAGGACATCGATGGTTGTAGGAGCACCTCGAGTGAGTGTTTTTACTTTGGGAGTGATCTTGTCTCTTGGTTAAGAAAAAAGAAAAACTCCTTATCTTTGTCCATGGCAGACATCAAATATATAGCCGCCGGGAGTTGTTGCATTCAAGTCTTAGGGATGAATAAAATCTTGAAAGATTATTGTATTTCTCAAGGCACAATGACTATTTTGTGTGATAATACGAGTGGAATTCATATATCTTGTAATTCGATCCAACATTCCCTCACAAAAGATACATGAGCATTTCATTCGTGATCTCGTTGAGGAAAAGGTCGTGTTTAGGAGCTTTGTGATCACCGAACATCAATTAGTTGATATTTTAATGAAACCTTTAGATGCACTTAGATTCGAGAATCTTAGAAATTCTTTGGGTATTTTCCCCGTTGATTGAGTTCGGGTACTTTGTCTAGTATAAGATGATTATCATATTATATCTTTTATCCCTATTGCTAGAATGTATTTCGATGTATTTATATGCTTTTTATATATTTTTTGAAAATTCCAAAAAGATTTTCTAGTTTTTACGAAAAAGTTTGAAAAGGTTCCACATTTTATTTTTGATAAAAAATTTTAAAAGGATAAAAAAGATTTTTGTATTTTTGTTTTTATTACATATGGTTGTGTATTTAAGATATTTGGATTAACCCTAAATTCCATTTATTCGTGTGAATTTTTCATGATATTTTAAGACATGGCTTCATTTATTTAGTGTGCTTACTAATGTGTGGATAACACTTCGTTGATCATTGTTGATTACTTTCTTCACACTAGACTCTTTATCACCTTTGTTTCACACGTGCACAGACTTTTTGAATATTGTTCTTACTTATTAGATGTCGAATACACTGTTCTCATCTCAATGGTGTATAATAACAAATCGAATATAAAAAGAGATAATTTTTTCTTATAAGAACCATTTCCCGATTTTCATTTCCCGAAAAGATTGTTATATATTAAGTAATGAAAAGGGGCTACGAAAGCGCAAAATTCTATTCACGTTGAAAGCCACCATTTGTAAAAATAGCCTAAAAGGTTAACGGAACACAAAAACAGAAGTACCAATGCCAATTTCATTTCGTTGATGCTTCGCTACGTATAAGCATTATGATATCTTCAAAAATATTTGTGAGTCAATTCATATATTTGTGAGATTTTGAGGGTGTTATAAAGTAAAAGATCAATGGATTTGCACAACAGAATCTTGAAAAATATCAAATAGTTTGGTGTTATTGATTTGAAAAGCATTTAAATTCATGGCATGTTGCATAAGTATAGTCAATTTCTAGTTAAGTTCAACACTTTTACACCAAAGCGTGAAATTGAGTTCTTTATTTAGAAGTATCTCATTAACTTCGGGCACCTATATTTTGAATGCCTTTGTTAATTTACCCATCCAGAATATTCACACAATTACATTTTGTTTTCATGATTCGAATATTTTAGTGTTATTCTATGTTGTGATGTATTTTGTACCTATATGTAGCTCTCATACATATAGTTGTTTTTATACTTGAAAAAATTGATAATTTCAAAAATAGTTGGTATGGCTTTTGGAATTTCATCGCATGTTCTTTATTGCTTATCTTTGTGATTTTATTTCTTTTGAATTTATATGATGCTAACATTTTAGAATTAGTTTCTTACACTTTCTCTATTACAGACAAATAGGGGAAGAATAAATTAAAGGAAATTTTATTTTTGTAAACTCGTACGCATCAAGGAATTTCTTTTGTGTCATGTGTGGAGGTCATTCCACCTTGATGATGCTTTCATGTACCATATAAGATGAAGACTTTTTAGTTGAAGACTTATACATTTATGTATTTTCGCTTCTTGATTTAGGAGGGCATCATTTGTATTAGTCTTAGGGTTCAATTTGGCTTCGGTTTGTGTTTTGTACCAGAATAACCAAAGGGAGATATTTTTAAAAACAAGTTTATAATTGCTGAATTTTTATTTTATTTGGCTTATCTCATTACGCCCCAATACACCTTAATGAATATTTCCACGTTTTTGAAGAGAAGAGGTTGATGACTTTTGGAAAACTATATATTGTTCATCTCAGCAGCATTCAAAAGAGTTACGAGGTGGTTTGGTAAAGACTTTAATTATTCGGGGGTTATTTTAAAAAAATGTTTTCATTAAAAAGTTTTCAAAATATTTGAAATGGTTTTGAAAGAAATTTTGAAATTTCGCTAACTCGTTTTAACGAGATAGATATGTCGTTCGAATAAGATTGTGCATGTCATTAAAACGAGTTCCTGCATTCGAATGAGACCTGGAACGTTGTCTTTTAGGTACGCCCTAAAAAGCCCTTCGAAGTTTTATCAGAAATGCGTTCAAACAAGATGAGGTACCACGTTTGAACGAGGTACCAGGTCGTTCGAGCGTGTATGCGAATCTTTTATTTTTCATTAAATATTTTCAAATCTCTAATGCCTATCTCTTTGGAACTACTTTCCATATAAATAGAGATACTGGATTAAATTTTTCTCCAAACCCTTTTTAAGTTATTTTTTGTGATCAAACTCTATTCTTTTTTCAGCTAAACCCCTTGGATCTTTAAGGATAACTTTTTCCAATCAAGAAGAACTCATACAAAGTTCAAAAACTCTTGTAGAGATTTTCCATACTGTTTAACTATGGAGTCGAGGTTCTACGACTTATGAAGAAAGGAATTGTGATTCCAGAGGCTGATCGATGGATATCGAAGGAAGAGCTGCTTCCCGTGGACAGTGTTGGATTGTGTTGAAGATTTAAAGCTCTGTGCATTATACTTAGTGAAGCTCTAAGTAGTCTCTAAGTCATTGAGTCTGTCAAACTCTTTAACAGTATTGAAATCTAGGTTTTTCTCGAAAAGTACTTTTCTTAAATTCTTCTTCTAGCTATTTGGTTTGGAATTTGGCTCCATAATTTATCTTGCATGTTCATTAAATTAAATAAAGATAAAATTTGATAAAAAGTGAATTTTTATGTTTGGCCTAAGATACGAATATTCCATATAATCCCCTACTTTCTCAAGATTTAATAATACAAAAACTATAGTAAACCATAAATGAATAACACAACATATACGTGTTTTGTCAAATTGCCTTCGTTTACCGGGGGAAGGAGATCTCTTATTAATGATAGGGTAAAATTTGGAAGACTTCCAGATAAAATTTTCCACATGTCCCACCTAGATGGTGCCTTCTATTTATACAGTTTATCAAGATGGCCCTCTTGAGTTAGACTCTCCCCTTATGACTTTTCATCTCAATGAAATATCTTCTTAGATCCATCCTTGCACAAGTGTGCTTGTCAGTTTGGATAGTGTGAACAGCACATTCAAATTGGGCCTCGTTCATCGTACGTGGTGAAAACATATCATATGATGATGATATATATATAAATTTATTAAAAATCATATAAAGATTTATTTTTATATAATTGGATGTGACTAGACGTTGTAAAATTGTAATTTCTTAGTGTCTTCACCCTTAACAAGAAGAGGAGTTTGGATGGGGGAAGGAGAACCCTTGGACATATGGTTATCGGGACAACTAGCTATGGCCACCAGACCAAAGGTTGGTGGTTACACAATTAAAACTTATTTATTACCACAATTTCTGAGTTTATATACTATTTTGGGGAAAATGCAAAATTAACCTTGGGGCTTGGGGTCAATTTGAATTCCAGGATAATTCTTTCATCTTCTTCAATGTTAACCTTAACGTTCTTTATTTTTTCAATTCTAACCCTTTGCCATACCTCTGATACTTGATGAGAAAGTGTAACTAGGCATTTTATTATTGCAAAACTTACTATAATATCCAATTACGTATTAAAATATGGCTTAAAAAATAAACATATAATAAAAATCATGTCATTATCCCACCACCTTAAATAAAAAATTAGAACAAAAAAAACGTAAACCGCTCTCTTGAACCTTTATCTCACATCTCCCTCTCTCTTGTATCGCTTGTATCATATTCGAATAAGACATGATGTCTAAAATTTGTCAACGAGTACGACAAGACCAACATGGACGCCATCATTAAAATGTTCAACAACGAAATTCTTGCATCCATTGTCATTGACGAAGGCAGGACCGCAACGAAAATATTCCTTGGATCCGTAGCTCCCGATGTTTACCTTCGTACTATTTTCCATTTGGAAACTCTTAAACATTTTTTTTGTTCTGTAAGTAATTTTTTCCAAAAGAATTGTGGGGGGGGGGGGGGGGTGCAAGAATTAAGGTTCAGGGAGATCGGGATAGGGTTTGGCCACAAAGGAGATAAAAGGTGGAGGTGGATAAGGAAAGTGAGGGTTTCCAATGGTGGTTAAAATATTTTTTAATGAGCTTTTGAGGGAAAATGATTTAAAGTTAAATATTTTTGTGGTAATTACTTAGACATCACCCACTCATTGGTTAAATTAACAAATCAACCTTATAGGATAACACCTTAGGCGCCTAGTAACACTTTCGTTAGGTTTTTTAATATTCTAGAATAATTATGAACATAGAAGTTACCATTGAAAAAATTAAAAGAATTGGTTTGGAATTCAAGTTGACCCCGAACCTTAACATTCGCTTACAATTTTTCCTACTACTTTTAAAAACATGATCATTAATGTATAATGTTCTAAAACTAGAAGTATTAATTTGAAACGAAAATGTAAGGACATAAGTTTCCAATTAAATCCATGTATTGTTTTGACTTAATTCCGTGAACAAAAATGTGTTCGTAATATGTCATAGGGAGATTTTATTTTATCACGATCCCACTTGGTCTATGATGTATTAAAGAAATTGAAGACACTGCGGCAAAGCTTCAAATCTCTAATCATGGCGAAGTTTAATTGGTGCAAGTTTATTCGTCTTCAAGTTTATTGCAATCCGAGATCACACAGGTATTTTAAGGACATAAATTTCCAATTGAGTCCCTGTATTGTTTTGACTTAATTCCGTGAAGAAAACTGTGTTTGTAATATGTCATAGGGAGATTTTAATTTTGTCATGATCCCACTTGGTCTATGACGTATTGAAGAAAATTAAAGACGTTACGGCAAAGCTTTAAAGAATTAAATCATGCCGAAGTTTAATTGGTGCAAGTTTACTCGTCTTCAAGTCATTTACATTTCGAGATCACTCAGGTATGAATGCGTATAATTAATGGCGCTCAAAATTACTTTTATAAAAGATAAGGATGTAATTTATATAGAGAAAAATGTTTCAAATTGTTTTAACGTGTTTTAAATGGTTTACACTACGTTTTATTCTGATAAGCTCGAAAAGGAGTTTGACTAATTTGGATCTCTTTTATAAGAGACGTTTTAATCAGAAAGTCAAACTTTTGCTCTGTCGTTCAAACGACACATCATCTCGTTCGAGCGAGATTGACATGTCGCGCGAACGATGTGTCCTTGTCGTTTGAGCGACATGGGTTTTCAGGAGGCATTTAAATCTTATTTAAAACGTGTTTCTATCAGAGTTTCGTAAGTATGCATTCTGGAAAAATAGTATACGTACCAGAACGTGTTTGCATATGTTTTTTAAGGTTTAAAAAGATTAAACACATCCTTAGAGTTTGCAAAGATACGAAATATCATTAGTTTATATTTATGTGATCTTGTTGCACCAAGAAGTTTTTTCTATCATTGAACATCAAGGTTTTGCAGTGAAGAAAAGAGAAGGACTTCTTGTTGACATCGTAGATGAATCAAAGCCAATCGGTGGACACCGAGACATTCGTAGAGTCGAGTGTTATGGACAGGTATCGTGGAAGACGGAATTTCTACGTGGGCACTATTGAACAACTGTAGAAGATCAGAAGGAGCGTCAAGACCCATGGGGATCGAGTTATTGAGTAAGGGTAATCTGTCTTTGTTAAACCTTTGTTCATAGTAATTTTCTGGCTTGGGCCGTCCGAGGTTGTTTTTCCGTTTTGGGTTTTTTCCTCGTACATCCGGCGTTGTGAGTATTATTTACTTTATTTCACTTGCTTTAATAATTAGATGCATGTTTATGATTAATCAAGATAAAATTGGTTTAAAGAAAGAACTGGGTTTTCACAACTTGGTTTGGTTCATATTCAAAGTTGGATAATTTTCGAAAAAAATTGGTTTGATTTGAAACACACACATAAGGACCACTCTTTCAAATTGGTATCAGAGCTAGAAAACATAGTTTATTTGTTTTTTGATCCAGTGTATTTTCAAAGATGAATTCTGGATATAATGAATTTTCTCGAACTCCTATTTTTTATGGCACTAATTACACTTATTTGAAGATGAGAATGAGATGTACATTAAAATCTATTGATGAGCATGTGTAGTTAGCAGTTGAGAAAGGTTGGACACCCCTTGTCACTATTGTAGGTGAGGTCATTAGTTTAAAGCATGTTGAGTCATGGACCGAAACTGAACAAAGAATTGCACAATATAATTCTAAGGGTCTACATGTTATTGCTTCACATGTCACACATGATGAATATAATAGAATTATAACTTGTGAAACATCAAAAGAGGTTTGGGATATTTTTCCACTCACTCACGAGGGCGCAAGCACGGTTAGGGCGTAAAAACTTCAAAATCTCAATACACAGTTTGAGACCATTAGGATGTTACAGAGTGAGACTTTTGATGATTTTTATGCTAGGTTATCCAATATTGTCAACTGGTCGTTTAACCTTGGTGATAAAATTCTCGACAACCATGTCATTAAGAAAATTCTTAGGTCGTTGTCGAGTAGGTTTGATGCGAAAGTGACCATTTTAAACTCCTTGGGTAGGTTAGAGTCGACAAAACTAGAAGATATTGTAGGTGACTTACAAACCTATGAAATTGACATGATTACCTCCAAGCAAGTGCCTAAGAAAGAAAAGGGTATTGCTTTTAAAACCCAAAAGGAGGACATTAAAGTTTCGTTATCCGATTCCGATTCCAATTTTGAGGATTTTTCTTTGTTGGCAGAGAAATTTAAAAAATTTATTAAGTTTCAAAAGCAATCGAAAGATGCCAAGAAATTTGAAAAATTCAAGAACAATAAAGTAGATCCCACCTCTAAGGATAAGTTTGAGAAGCCTAAGAGAGATGAGTCGAATAAGTGTTTTGGGTGTGAGGCGTACGATCACAAAGTTAAGGAGTGTACCACTAGATTTAAGAAAGAGAGCAAGCAACCCATTGTCTATAGTTCCAGCTTAAGTGATAGTGATCCGGAAGAGGGAGAGAGTTCCCCCATTGATCATAACTTTATTGTGTTTATGGGATGTCATGTGAACGATGATGATTCTCATATGCATGACACTTTTGAGGAGGTTTTGAGTGTATACCATGTTAGTGAGGGTGAAGAGGGTGACGAGGAGGAGGTAGATGTGAAAGTGTTGTCAAATGCATTTAATGAGTTGTATGCCGAAACGGTGAAGGTGAAAAAGGCTAACTCAAAATTGCAAGCTAAGTTGAATGAGCGTGCCATAGAAAATAATGATAGTTTTATTGAGGATCTTAGGGCACGAGAGAAGAAGTTTAAGGAGAAATTAGAGTTTGTGGAGAAAGAGAGAGATAATCTCCATGGTTTGATGGAGTCCTTGAAAAAGGAGATTTTAGAGTTTGAGGAGTCTAGACGTTTGCTCGAGTCTAGGATTCACGAGTTGGAGGAGATATTGAGAGAATCGTCTAGAGTTAAGTTTGATTTGGAGTCTAGGTCGTAGAAGTTAGATAAGATCCTAGGCACCGTCCAAATTAAGGGAGATAGGGGAGGTATAGGTTTTGATGAGAGAGTTGTTCCCATTCCCACCGCACGTGTGAAAAACACTAGGAAGGTTAGAAAAGGTCCACATAGAGGTAATCATTACCACCATCGCTACACTTGTACATTTTGTGGTAGGAAAGGTCACCTTAGGCGTTATTGTTACGACCTTAGACAAGCTCCTAGGAAGTTTAGGTATAAAGTTGCCCCGGTTACCAAAACCCCCATGCGTCATTTTACACCTACTTGGGTTAGGCAATCGGATTTAGTGGCTTTAGTAATTAAACTTCGTGATTCTCATTTGGGGGCACTTGATTCTTCCCATGATAAATCTAAAGGATGATAGTGTTGCCGTGTTTATGATATGCTAGTTTGCTTCATGATATTTTCATTGCTAGTATTATGACTTGTGTATCATTTTGTATTATAGTTTTCATTTTTTTGAGTCCTATTTAAAAAATACAAAAAGATTTTGTTTTTTAGAAAATTTCAGAAAAATCCAAAAAGAAAATTTTCTTTTATTTGAGTCAAAATATGAAAAGCCAAAAATATTTTCGGTTTTTGTTTTTGAGTTTACATGTTTGATGTGGCATATTGGTATGCTTGGACCCCCCCTCGTTTGATTATCCATGTGGCTAGGACATTTGGTCATTATTATCGATGCTTAGAATGATCTTAACCATTGTTTTATATGGGGTTGTTTTGAAGTTAATATGCATTTTGATTCGACTTTGTATATATGCCAACATTACACACATGCATGAGTTTATATGGATGTTTGACTTATCTTGCATATTTGAATTTGGTGAGGCGTTCTTATCTCAATCTTGTCATCTATGCGTAAGTAGACTTAAGGAGAAGTATGCATGTAAGAACCGTTTACCGTGAGGATTTAAATTGGTAAAAATAATGAGTGATTCACGGGAAAGGGCTGCGAGAGTTCAAAATTGACTCGTCGTGAAAGCCACCGTTTAAAAGAGCCCCAAAATAAAATGCAATATGATAAGAAAAGGGCCAAATTAGTTTAGTTCATTCCAAAGAAAATATGATATTATTGAGGGAGTTTGGATGGATTAAAAATTTAAACGGGTTTGCACAACTAATCCTAATGTTGAAACATTGCAGTTTGACGCTATTGTTTGTAGAATCGTCAAAATTCTATATTTGTGTGCATGTAGTATGTTTAGTTCATTAAGCTCACACTTTAATTATCATATGGCTATGATAAAGTTTGATGATTTATCGCTATCAATTAGAGCTTCTTGATATTTTCTATGTGTTGGAATTGTGACTCATTTGTTGTAGTTTCATGCCCATTCATTCCATATCCATGTTTAAGCACATCGATACTATGTTTGCATGTAACCCGCATTTTTAGTTTTTATGAGTTTTTGTGGTTTCTGTTAAATGCCTATTGTTTTAAAACTGTTTTACTTCTGTCGGGCCCTTCCTGGAATTTTTTTTGTGGAAATTTTTTTACTGGGCAATATTATATAATATATCTGGGAATCTGGGAAATTTTGGTAGGTCGCGAGAAGTCGTTCAAACGACATATCCATGTCTCGCGAACGACCTCTATCCTTCGTTCGAGCGACGTCCTCAACTCATTTGAGTGACGTCCCTGGATCGTTCGAGCGACAGGCTGAATTGTAGCTTCTGATTGGTTTGCAATCCTCTAGTTAAAATTGGTATTTTTTTGGTACTGCTGGAAGTATTTCTGGACTGACTGGTTTTTATGCACGTTTTAATTGGTTCAAAATTGGATTTTTGCATATAGTCCGTTTATCACACCTGATTAGATTATCATATTCGTTGTGTGATTGCTTGATTTACTAGCTATTGATTTGTCATTTCCTGATCATATTTAGTTGGTTGTTTCTTGATTATCTAGTGATTTCCCATTGATTCAAATTAGTTTATATTCTCATGCTAGATACTTGGATTGGTTTATCTTTTCACTGAATTGTCTATTCGAGACAAAAGGGAGAGAGATGTGTATGATGTAGGGGGACATTTGAGCATTTTTTGGTTTACATATGTTTACAAATTGGTATCTCATATTGATAGTACACATTGGTATCAGTATGTTGCTCAAATTGTTTAACAAGTGATTTTTTAGAGATTATTCACATTGGTATCTGTTATTATTTGGTATCACCTGGATATATATATTGGTTTCATTTCTTCCTCCATACTTCACTGGGTATTTGTTTGTCTGTTTCATGTGTACAGGTATTCTCCAGCGATTCGAGATTTTAAGTCTACATCATATTCAGACAGTTTATGCTTGCCGGTGCTACATTTTCTAGTCCATGTCCTATAATTTTTTATTTTGGATTTATGGGATGGGATTTAGGCGTCATACGGCTTGACGGCCCGATTTAGGCATTTCACTAGTTTAGTTTTGTCGTCAAAGGGGGAGATTTGTAAGGACATAAATTTCTAATTGAGTCCCTGTATTGTTTTGACTTAATTCCGTGAACAAAACTGTGTTTGTAATATGTCATAGGGAGATTTTCATTTTATCACGATCCCACTTGGTCTATGACGTATTGAAGAAAATTGCAGATATTGCAGCAAAGCTTCAAATAATTAAATCATGCCGAAGTTTAATTGGTGCAAGTTTACTCGTCTTCAAGTCAATTGCATTTCGAGATCACTCAGGTATGAATGCGTATAATTAATGGTGCTCGGAATTGTTTTTATAAAAGACAAGGATGTCATTTTTATAAAGAAAAATGTTTTAAAATGTTTTAAAGTGTTTTAAATGGTTTACACTACATTTTATTCTGATAAGCTCGAAAAGGAGTTTGACTAATTTGGATCCCTTTTATAAGAGACGTTTTAATCAGAAAGTCAAACTTTCACATTGTCGTTCAAACGACATATCATCTCGTTTGAGCGAGATTGACATGTCGTGCAAACAACATGGCATTGTCGTTCGAGCAATACGGATTTCGAGGCGGCATTTAAATCTTATTTAAAGCGTGTTTCTATCAGAGTTTCGTAAGTGTGCATTCTGAAAAAACAATATAGGTACCAAAACGTGTTTGCACATTTTTTCCAAGATTTAAAAAGATTAAACACATCTTTAGAGTTTGCAAAGATACGAGATATCATTAGTTTATGTTTACGTGATCTTGTTGCACCAAGAAGTTTGTTCTATCATTGAACATCAGGGTTTTGCGGTGAAGAAAAGAGATGGACTTCTTATTTGACATCGTAGACGAATCAAAGCCAATCATTGGACACCGAGACATTCATGGAGTCGAGTGTTGTGGACAGGTATCGTGGAAGATAGAATTTATAGATAGTCACTATTGAAGAACGGTAGAAGATCAGAAGGAGCGTCACGACCCGTGGGGATCGAGTTATTGAGTAAGGCTAATTTGTCATTGTAAAACCTTTGTTCATAATGATTATCTGGCTTGGGTCGTTCGAGGTTTTTTCCCGTTTTGGGTTTTTTTCTCATACATCTGGCGTTGTGAGTATTCTTTACTTTATTTTACTTGCTTTAATCATTAGATGCATGTTTAGTATTAATCAAGATAAAATTGGTTTAAAGTAAGAATTGGGTTTTCACAACTTGGTTTGGTGCATATTAAAAGTTGGATAATTTTCGAAAAAAATTGCTTTGATTTGAAAAACACGCATAAGGACCACTCTTTCAGGTATGAATGCATATTGTTAATGAGATTCGAAATTGTTTTTATAAAAGATAACGATGTAATTTTATAAGAAAAAATATTTTAAAATATTTTAAAAGTGTTTTAAACGTTTTACACTACGTTTTATTCTGATAAGCTCGAAAAAGAGTTTGACTTATTTGGATCTCTTTTGAAGAAACGTTTTAAAAGAAAATTCAAACTGACACGCGCGTCGTTCAAATGATAAGCTATCTCATTCGAACGAGATGGCTATGTCGCGCGAACGACATGTCGATCTTGTTCGAGCGACACTATTTTTTAGGCTGTGATATTTTCCTATTTAAAGCGTAGTTTCATCTGAATTAATAAGTGTGCATTCTGGAAAAACAGTTTACGATCCAGAAACCTATTTGCACATGTTTTTCTAAGGTTTCAAAGCTTAAACACATTCTTAGAAGTTTGCAAAGATCCGAGTTATCATTATTATATGTTTATGTGATCTTATTACACCAAAAGGTTTGTTCTATACTCGAACATCTGGTTCTGCGGTGAAGAAAAGAGAAGGACTTCTTGTTCGACATCGTAGACGTATCAAAGTCATTCGATGGACACCGAGACATACGTGGGCGCGTGTGTTGTGGACATGTATCGTGGAAGAATGGCTTTCTGCGTGGGCACTGTGAGAGGAGTGGTTGAAGATCAGAAGAGCGTCAATACCCATGGGGATCGAGTCGTTGAGTGAGTCTTTTGTCTATTCATTATAATTCCACATTCATAGTGATTGTCTGGCTTGGGCCGTCCGAGGTTTTTTCCCGTCTTGGGTTTTTCTCGTACATCTGGTGTTGTGAGTATTCTTTACTTTACTTTAGTTGCTTTAATCACTAGATGCATGTTTAGGATTAATCAAGCTAAAATTGGTTTAAAGTAAGAATTGTTTTTTCACAACTTGTTTTGGTGCTTATTAAAAGTTAAATAATATTTTGGTGAAAATTGGTTTGATTTGAAACACACGTTGTAGGACCACACCCTTCTCAGGAAAGTAAATGATTAAATTAATAAATATATTCGAATCATTTAATATATTCATTTAATCACTCTCGTTCTGAAATAATATCTATATCTATATTATACCTCTGATATGATAGTATTAGAGGTATACATGTAGAATCCTTATAATTATTGCTAAAATTCACATTTTTCCTTCCTATTATATTTTTTAACGTAATATTTCAATTATCAAAGAGTGCGAGGCATTTAAAGTTCATTCCTTCCGATTCCTCGAGCTCTCTATCTTCCTACCTTTTCCCATTCTCTCTCTCTTATACATAATTCGAACCAACTCCTCAAAACATACACGACTCCAAACCCATATACTATCTCCCCTATCCTCAAAACCCTTCTCTTTAATACCAACAATATATAAAAAAAAATTGCACAAGCCTTCCAAATCAATTTTATCACATCAATATGAATCTCATGGTTAACAACCTCACAACAACCAATTTGCCTAATCAACTCCAATGTTTTCCTTTTTAATGACCCCATCAATTCAAAATCCACTCTTGAAGGATCCTCGCCCAATTTTTGTTTGGGGAAAACCCGATTCGACAAAACCAGATCCACCCAGAGCGATTGCTCTAGAAATTTTATCAGTATGTCATCATTTGTGACGGTCGACCGCCGACCGGATGCTATCGAGGTTCACGTGGAGCGATTGTTTTTCTCTTACCGGGGATTCTTCCATTTAGTTATTACTTAAAAGAGGTATTTGTGTTAATTTATGTGTCCAAGCGTGATGTTGTATGCGATGTTGTCTATTGGTAAAGGAAATAAAAGGAAGGACAGTGAGAGTATGGGGATTGTTGTTTCTTATTTGCCTTTTTTTGTAGGTTTACTTTACAGATAATACAAAAAATTAAGAGTAAATGACATAGCATTATTTTATGAGTAACATTCATAATTTACACATGAATATGACGTGAATAAGACATCATTTTGACTTTAAATTAATTTTGGATCATTTTGTTGTATAATGCCTAAAATTGTGACTCTACTATTGGGTTCATTATTTTTAAGTGATTCATCATAAATATTAAGAATAATATTATACATAAGTATTTATTTTTATCGATTATGATTACTTTAAGTCAATTATAAGTATTTATTTTATTAAACGCATGTGCGTAGTGCAATTGTAATTAAAACATAGTGGACGGTGAAATTATTAATTATTTAATTAATCGTAATAACAGTCGCATTATTTTATAGGCAATTTTATAACATTAGTCAATATAAAAAACAATGGATCGCAGATATGAGTGAGACGTCTGAGGATATGACACGTTACTGAGCCAATGAAATTCGTGGGCGTTCGGTTTGACTCAGTAGCAGGATGTGTTTTGCTTTCGATCTCCTGATTTAATTCATTTGGTTTGGCCTATCATTAATCTGCATTAATCTGAAAGTAACTTTTTCCATTTGTCTATTATATTAACTTGGATTGCGCCGCAAACTACGGTCAAAACCGAAGTAGCCATCAGCTTTTGTCATATCTAAGCATTCAACAAATATATCCTACCTTCTTCTATGCCATTGCGATTTTATCCATGTCATTGCCGTGTGACCTCCCCTATTTTAGAACTCAAAAAAAGTATTGCTGAGAGTCTTAAAATAATATTCCAACTCATTTTCCAATAGAACCGATTCAGTTTTTAGGGTTAATTATTAAATAGCCCCTACTATAAATATATATTTTTTAAAAAGGACATATATTTTTAGTTTAACCCATTTAGTCCCTCAAACACTCAATATCCTCTTATTTTTAGAGGTCCGCGCCAGCGGCACTCCCTCTCCAAAATATGTGGCAAAGGACTTTTTGAGGCAAAATAAAAAAGTTTGGACTAAATGGATATTAAAAAATGTCCGAGGGACTATTTGGTATATGTCCCCAGTTTTTATAGGTAGAATAAGGGATCGTCTAAAACTTTCGATTAATCAGGGCTTCAAAAAAGAAATTGAAGTATAAAAAAAGGAAAATGCTATGTGTTCCAAACAACTCCCCCAAATCATCCTCCAAATAGCTTTAAGTGTTATACTTTATGGTATGGGTCCCGCCAGGGCACAACTCATCAATGCTATTTGGGGGAGATTTGGGGGAGTTATTTGGTACCCATAGCACCACTCATAAAAAAAAATGGTCAATTATTGAATAGTTCCTACTATAAATATATATTTTTTTAAAAGAACACATATTTTTAGTTTAACTCATCTAGTACTCAAGCACTCAATATTATTTTATTTTTAAAGGTCCGCCCCAGCGGCACTCCTTCTCCAAAATATATGGCAAATGACTTTTTGAAGCAAAATAAAAAAGATTAGACTAAATTGGTATTAAAAAATGTTCGAGGGACTATTTGGTATATGTCTCTAAAAAAAATTGGTAGAACAAAATAGTTTTAAAAAAACTTAGAGTTATTACTTAAAAAAGACTCTCAAAAAATAAAACTTGTTCCATTTAAAATAAATTACAAAATAAAGATACCTCAAAACAAGAAGTTTAGAGATCCATCTATACTTATAAGTAGAATGAAATAAGTCAAAACCTACCACTAAATCCACTAAACTCTTTTTTTTTTGTAAAATGTAATTATATTAAATCAAATGGCAAACACCCAAAGATATACAATAAGTTGAAGACACTCAAACAAAAACAAAGAGCACAAAGGCTCGAACAACAAATGTTCAAAACAAATCGGACAAAATACCATAGAACAACTCAACAAACAAAACAAAACAATCTACATCCAAACAGGGCATGCAGGCATAAACAACCACCAATCACCACTGCAAATAGAATCTCTTGTAAAAAAACTGCAGTATCGTAACACTCGTCATATGAGATATAACACTAAATTGACGAAACAACACCGTTGAATGCCACAACACCACAACATCGCAACTCAACAATGTTAAACCATCACAAAAACCTGCAACATTCCTATCAACCAAACCACCACCAAACACGGTCAAATGCTGGAGTCCATCCAAACACAAGAGAGAAAAGGTACACCCATTATCCAAGTCAAGGCCCAAATGCCCAATCCCTCACCAGAAACTCTATCGACCATTTGAACCATACATCGAAGAAAACCAACCTTTGATCTGACATGAAGCGCACAGGGGAGATATTGATCGCAAGAAGACTAACCATGATAAGGTGAGAGTGGGTAATAGGAGCACCTGGTCTCCATCTATGCATCATCTCCGGAATGAGAACCAAAGTTCGACCAATGTATCTGACCCGACCCCAACAAAAACAAAGACAATCATAAAGATAGGTTCTACACATCTTAGCCTGACATAAAGCCCGTTAAGAATATGCCGACCAAGTGGAATAAGGAAGAACCAACACCATGAAATCAAATCCAGGAGGGGTCATATCCATTCTCGAAAATTACTACTAATACAAATTCAGTTTGACATGAAGAGCACACAAACATCGATTGAAAGTGGAAATCCACTAAACTCAATAAACTTAACTCACTCAAATTACCCAATCCTCTCACCCATACTTCAATACCCTCCCCCCCCCCCCCCAACACACCCACACATACCCACCCACCCATAAAAATAAGGGTTAAAAAATATACGGTTTCAAATTCTTCAACCCCTAAAAAACGTAGGTTTCAATTTCAAGAAGTTAGGATAATTGGGGGACATTTTCAAGCACTTGAATCGAAAAATTTGATGATTTAATTGATAGTTTTGCATCGAAAAATGCGAGAAGCATATATTTTCTGTATTTTGATTTTTTTTTATGTAAAAGGGTCATGTGAGTACAAGAAATATCACAATAAAGAAGTCCACGAAAATAATCACAAAGAACAGAAAGTAAAGATCACATACACAACAACGATATACGTGGTTCAGCAACTTGTCTACGTCCACGGATATGTTATTGTTTTATTATAGTGTCTTTCAATGCTATTCGTTACATCCCTTTGTCCCGGGTCGGGGTTTACAATTTTACACTACACCAAAATGGTCAAATTGGCACCCTTCAACCGGCCAGCCTTTTCACGGTCATTGACCGTGACAATAAGTGATTGAATTCCATCAGCAACTTCAACTGGCTTGGTAGATAGCACGTAAGTGTCCCTGAATATCTCTCTGAGATTATTGGTAACTGATTTGTGACTATCTTCATGCATTTAAGCACATGTTAAATGCACATTCATATTATTGAAAAGGTTGTTACTTAGACCATTTAATACAAGATTAAACTATTGAAGTAACTCCGAATTATTTTTTGAGGAAACTCTTTTCTTTAAATCAAAAAGATTAATCACAAGATGCGTTTAATAAAATATGCACGATATCTGTCCGAGATTAGTTAACTAGTTTTGAAAAACAAAACTAAAATGTTTAAATCAGCACACCGGCAAGAATGAGATGAGGAGATGTAGAAAGATTAAGCACAAGGCGTTTTTAACGTGGTAAAACCTCACCCAACTGAGAAAACATCCACGGTGACTTCTAAGTCACAAGCCAAAAATCCACTAAAATAAAATATACAAGTTACAAACTATTTAACACACATACACACAAATCAGACCTATACAAGTTTAGAAATATACCCACTGGTTTAATTCTAACTTCTCTTGCAGTTCTGATGTTGACGTGGCTTTCCCAATTTGCTAACTTCTCCACTTTGTTCCAGTTTTTATGTCGACTCTTGAAGATTCAAGATCTTATAACCAACACTTCTGTGTTGTAGTGTGTCAAGTGTTTGTGATAGTGCTCTAACACATGCATGCACACACACACACACACACACTTATTTTATACAAACAGTCCTATCAAATTACAGATTAGATCTATATGCTGTGATTTTCAGTTTCTTTCTTCTTAGGAAATAAAAGAACTTTGTTTGACCTTTTAATTAATCCCTAAATCCAAGGTTACCTTGCTTGAAAGACGGTTCAAGGTCTTAATCAATTTCAGAGGGTTTTGAAAATGTTTTTTTGAAATTGAAAACCACGGATTGCGATTCCAACTAGGTCAGAAGTCTTGTTTCAAAAGAACTAGAAACATAAAATAATTTTGTTGATTCTAGAATTGTGAAAAACATTTACACAAAATAAATCAACAAATGCGATTTCTAAAGATGAGAAACTAAATATGCATATCTAAGTGTAATATAATATAAAATGACCAGATCTATAATTTCTATAAAAAAAGAAATACAGATCTAAACCAAATGTTTAAGCTGGACATAAGATCTCAAACTTAAGAGGGTATTAACCACGAATAGGCTTTCAAACTAACTCACAAACAACTCTCAAACACTCAGGTTTGGTTTTGATTCAAACTGACTTTGGAAAAATATGAGTTTAGGGTTTGAAACAAGGTTAAGACGATTTAGGGTTTCTTTCTCTCTCTGGTTTCTCTTTTTTATCTTTTCTCCCTCTTCTCTCTTCTCTCTTTTTTGACGAAATGCCAAAAGTCCCCAAATGCTGAGGATAAGCCTCCTTTTATAGGGAGCAAGGAAGGATCGAGAAGGTATGTTCAAAACCAAGGGCTGAGATTAAGTTAAGGGCAAAAGACTTTGAACCAATGGTTTAATAACAACGCTGGATTAAACATCTTTTGATTGGTCTAGAGAGGTTCACATGGATTTGGCTCAAACGCATGCAAAGAGTTGATCACAATGATCCAAGGGCTGAGATTGGACAAGGGTTATGTGTCTACAAACAAACAGAAATCAGGCCGTTATAAGAATGAAAGGTGTAGGGCTAAGATCAATCCTCACACATGCGTTTTAAACTTAATTACACAGGCACCCTCAATTCTCAAGCGCTTTCGGATCCTACCCAATCAAACTTCCAGGTATGAAGACATAAAATCAGTAATAAAAAAATGACCCCAAAAGCTTTTTAATCCATATTTTAATTTCCAAAAAATTATTTAAACATTCTTAAAAATTCTCAAACAATTATTAAAACTAACTTTAAATGGGATTAAACACACACAACTCTCACACAATCATTTTATGCAATATACAAGGGATGAATGCAATCCTAATGTGTGTGTGTGATTGAGAATATACCTTTGAACAATCAATCAAGAGGAATAAGGAGTAGAGTCTGAGGTTTTTTGGAATCTAGGGAATGGACTCAATTTTGTCACTATTTCCAAACTAGATGATCACTTATACAATGTATACTCAAGTGAGTCAAGAGTATAAGGTGATTCAATAATAATATGAATGTTTGGGTCGAGCAATCCTCTTTATGAATTGGGCTAGTCGGCCAGGTGATTGGGCTTTTAATTACGTTCCCATGGGCCTTAATTTTGATTTTTCGCCTAGGCCCCTATAACTTTAGAGTTGGTCCTATTTCCAAGTAACAATGATGTGTTGTGCCTTGGAGAGAAGGGAAATTTTTTTAGACTCAAATCATTTCTCCTAAAAAAAGATATTTATAAAAATGGAAAACACCATAGATGGTAATAGTACGCCTACTAATTTTTTTTGGTTAGTCCTATTTTTAAAAGGTTTTGTTAGACTTCCATCTCATGAATTTTTTAAATTGTATTAAGCCTCAAAACTATAAAAAACCATATTCAATCGCCTTTTAACAACCTCTAACCACCCCTCTTCATTTTGTAGAGAAGGGCACATGTTCCATAATTATTATAGCATGATCAACAACTAAAAAATAAAAATACGGGTGTGGAACTAATGAAACTTTAAAATTTGGGCTAAATACTTGAGATACCCCCTCCTAATGATAGTGTATATCTTTGTAAACTATACGTGTACAAAAAAATCATACATTTCTTCATTCTGTGGGCTAATGATTTTTTTCCCTTTTTCATGTGTAAAAGCTCATAAGACTAATGAGACAGACGGATGTAAATCGTATATTCTTAACCAATATTTATTTGAAAAATTGAATATTGACTATGAATCTTGTTTAATAGATTTTTGCGAATACTTTTCAAAAATTCAAGTAATATTATAATCGGACTTATAAAATAAAAGACATAACTTTTTGATGAAAATCAAAGCTCATGTGATAGTGTATAATTATGGAATCTTTTGCATATTCATGTACACTTTCTTTAGTTGTCAATGAATTTTACATTATTGTTAGAGAAAGAAAAATTTACATATTAATATATGATATTTTAACATATTCTTAGGTGTATACCTGTCAAAATGACACACGACACGATATGAAATCATAAGCTAATAGGCTTAGGCTTATCGGATTTGGATCAATATTTGGTAAACATGATAGACCCGTTACAATAACGGTTAGGTTTAAATTTTTTGATATACCCGATTAAATCCGTTTATACCCATTAAACCCCATAAACACTACTATAACTCTATTTTTAAAACTTATCTTTGATATATTTTGTAGTATTTGTAAATTTGGGTAAGGAATATTTTATTTTTTCTTATCTTATTAGTGTTAGCATTTGAATTTTAGAATGTATAAATAAATTATATTACTTTTTATGAAGAACTTTAGTTACTTAACAGGTGTTAACGATTTGGGTCATGTGACCGTTACAAATAACGATTTAGGTTTGGGTGGATTTGGGTTTCTAATTTGGAACTGTTTTGCAGACGGGTAGTGCATGGATAAAGATATTTTTTATACAAATTATATATCACACAACACGAACATGACTCGTTAACAAGTCTACTTGGTGGCAATCCACTCGAACATTCTTGTGTATTGTCTCTATTAGAAGAGGTTGACATCGTACAACACCCTCCAAGTAAAGTTATTTCGGAGTACCTTGGCTCCACTTATGCCTTCGTCCAAGAAAGGCATCGAACTGCTATGTCATGGTGGTTGATTTTAAGTCTGAGAACACTCCATAAGTGCAGAGGTAGGGACGGTCACAAACAAAAAATTTATTTTTATAATTTTCAATTTTAAAGATAGAAATTGTAGACATATTTAAACCCAATAAAACTTATTCACCAAATTAAACTGTTTATTGTGAAAAAAATAATTTTCCTAATCTTATGTTCTTAACTAAAATATGCATCTAGGTTATAAGCATATAAAAAAAATCTTCAACAACATGTCGATGTACGAGGAAAACCACAAAGAAAAAACCTCGACCGGTTCAACCATGTAAATCACTATGATAAGGTTTACAAAGACTAGATAGTAGACGTACTCAACGACTTGTCTCCCACACAAGCCTTGACGCTTTTTCTATCTACAACGTCTCCCACACAAGCCTTGGGTCTTTAATTTTGAAACTAGGGTTTTGGAACTTTGGTAAACAGGTAAATAATTATTTTTTGCCAAAACGTTTTTAAAAACTGCGTCGAACACGCCTTAAATAGAGAAAATACGAATTTTAAGATGGCAAACTCATTCGAATGAAAAGGAAAAGTTCGTTCGAACGAAAAGCTGATTTCATTCTAACAACATACAAGTTCATTCGAGTAAGCTTCTAATAGGTCCCCCTTTTCCAGACATAAGATGTCCATTGGAGGTCCATTCTAGCGAGGACAAGAGTTCATTCCAATGAGAATACAGACTCTTCCAAACAAAACTAATATATCGTCCGTACGAGGTCAAATCTCGTTCTAACTAACTAAGCCAAAAAAAATTCTTTATTTGTTTTAACTAGTCCAAAAGATTTTGTTTAAAAAACAATCACCTAAAACAAATTCCAATAATCATATTCTAAATACATTTAAACCTGCGATCCTTGGTAGGCATGAAGACAAACTTGAAACGAAACACGTCACGATGCGTATCCATCTTTGAAGATTTGTTATTATGTCTTCATCAAACATGCCATAGGCTTACGAGAACGACAAAATAGAGCCTAACCTATGACTAAAATATTTTGTCCAAAATTACGCCAATTATGAAAAAAATTGATTCAATTAGAAATTTGTCCTTGCAAAGTCTAATTATGGCATTAATATAGAGGGAAATATACTCTGAGTATGCAAAAAGGGATATAACACATTGACTTCCGAGAAGGTCACTCATCATAGTAATTAATTTACACTTTAATTAAGTAATAAATTAGTTATTTACATAATTAAAAAAATACTTTATAAATTAATAAATAAATTTATTATTTAACTCATCTATATTAAATTGAAATAAACTCCAAGTTCGTAAAAAAAAGCACCACACAAAGACTATTGATCACCCATCCTAGTAATTAGTTAAACAATTAATTTATACTTAATAAATAACTAAATGTCTAAATTAATAATAGATAATTAATAACTAAAAATAGTCCAAGTCCGTAACAAAATGCTTCAACTTAAAGATTTCCGATGGGCTCACCCATCCAAGTATTTAAATTAGTTATTTAATACTTAATAAGTAAAAAATAATTAAAAAATTAACTGTTGGTTTACAAACTAATTAATGAAAACACGAGGAATTCTGAAGAAAACACCCATGCTAGTAAATTAAAATTAATTGCAACTTAATTAATAATAAATAAATTACTTAATAATTAATAATGAATAAATTAATCAGTTAAATGTTTGATTTAAAAATAAATACGCATATAATTAATAAAACACTTTCACTCCGTGAAAAAAACATAAATAATTATCACGACATCATTAATCCTTATAATTAATTAATTAATTAATATATAAGTAATTGAGTAATTTAAAAATAATTTTAATATTTTTTACACAACCCCTGTATTATTGTTATGTTTAGACTTAATCCCCTCAAATATGATAAATTAGACATAACCTCCTTAGTTGATGCATATTAGTCCCCGTCAATCTTTAAGGGGGTATGTTTAATTTTGGCATTAATGTAGAGGTTATATATAATTGCTCAACTTTGATGGGGTTATGTCAAAACATGTCATTAGTGCAAGTAGTAAGTAAAACATGTTATAAATATATAAATATGTTCGTCTGTCATGTTGAGCAACAAAATCATGATTACCTCACCCTGAAGTGGCTCACTAAAGTGCACTGCAATGTGAGGAATAACATGTTAGTACTTTTAAATACTCTTCCATGCCCTATAAATATTATATCACTTCACATTCTCAAGGAATCAAACTCATTTTATTGTTAAATTATCAAAATTATAACAAGTGCACTATACTTATGGGCTATGAGTGAGGTAGTTTGGAGGAGTTATGTGGTGGATTCACTTATATGATTATGGATACATCCCGACAATGGGTGTAGTATTATTCAATGGATAAACTTTGTAAATTCTTATAGGAAATTATTTTAAATTTATATTTGAATTTTGTTTTAAATTAAATTCTAAGACTTTTGGCTTTCCAGCTCGGACTTTTGTCTTTCCAACTCCATTATTGATTTGAAGTAATTGATAACGAAAATGTATTTTATCCCTAATTAATTACATTAGTTAAATTAATGTACATTTCAGTTTAACTTAATATATTGATTTTGATGATTCCAAACATATTTTTATTAGGTTATTCTATAGATATTTATTATTGTATAATCTTGTTTATATACCATGATATACATATATTTATTACATATCTATTCTGAGTGAGTTATATCTGTTTATGTTTAAGTTTTATTTTCATGACTCAGTACGCCTAGACTCTACTCAATGACATATCTGAGAAAGGATATTTACGTATGTTGCACATTTGCACTTGACACATTAGGCACACATGCATATTTCTTGATCTATGATTTTTAATTGTGTGACTAATTAATTGTGAGCCTAAATTTGTTAAATGTGAGATTACATTATTTTTCTGAAAATAATTGTTTTAATTAAAATTATTGCAAGACTTGTTTAAATATAGTTCACATTTACTTAAAATAATTTTATAAACTAAATTTTCCAAAACAATTTTTTTTGTTTAATAAAACGCTTTGACCCTCTAGACTTGTTCGTTCTTTCTCATAGAGATTAGGTAGGGAGTTGTTTTCGTCCTTTATATATTTCCCATACCTTCTTTGTCTTTTAGATTTATTCTCCTAGACCTGTTGGGAGTGCTTTTGTCCTTGTGTGACCTACTAGACTTGATCACTACTTTACCTGCTTTGTTAAACCTTAAGTTGGTTTCACACTTGAGTGCACCTGTTAGCTTAGGACGCAACCTTCTGAATTTCGTCCTCAAGTAGCTTTATTGGATATTTGGTTTTGAAACCTTAGGAACTTCATAGACTTGCTCTTGTAACTTTCGGCTATAGTACCTATAGCTAATTAATGTTAGCAGACCATCATTTTTCATACCTATTACAGACGTGACCTTAATGTCATAGATATATGTTTTCTTCTAACCTGTGTCACTTTAGAAAACTCCGGTATAAGAGTTTGGTTAGTTCCTTTTGAAGCTCAGAATTTTTTTTTAATATGATCGTGTGGTTTGGTTTCAACCGATTAGACGGTGCATATTAATTAGATTTAAACCATTGGAGCTTATAGGTTTTACTCTTGACCTGTCATAGCTTTAAGCACCAGCCATTACCCCTAATATAACTTTCGGGCTTATACAAGCGTCAGATCTCGTCCAGGACCTGCTAGAGATTTTGTTTTAATTTTCGGCCATACCTTTTCAGTGTTTCGTTAGTTGTTATATCCGAGTTACATGATGTATACCTCTTAGAGCTATACCCTTAAATTTTGGCTTTGTTTGTATTTGATTTATCATGTGAGGATATAGGCAGCTTTCCTTTAGCTTTCGGTATTGTATTTTAGAAGCCACATGACAGCTTTCTATTTCGTCCTATATACCTGCCCATGTGAAAGTGATTTCGTCCGTATAACTTTCGGCCATACTCATTTAATGAGTATTGTACCTGATTTCGTTCCATTGGGAGAACATCATTTAATTGGTTAGGAACCTTTGGATTATTTGCACAAACTTTGCACTCTTATCAAATAAGGTTGACAATTCAGTCTAAATGAATCATAATATTATTTTTTTATTAGATTCAATTTCATGCATTCATTTCAAAATGTATTTCTCTCTTTTGGTCTAACATATTTTGCAGGAATCTTTTTAAGATATCAAAAGAACCTATTTTCAGTCCTACACTTACTTACTTCAGATATTATCTCTTGGACTAACTTTTTCTTGACAGAAAATATATGAGTCACCTCAAAGCTACTTTCAATCACATATATTTTCAGATTACTATTTTTGTGCTACAACAGCTATATTTTTATGGAGAAGATAAAAATAAAGATTTGCATATCAGATTTGGAAATGATTTTCAGTTATCTCACCTCAGCAAATCAGGAGCATTTAATGCTCAAAATGCATGTGTCTAACAGCTAGTTTTTGGAAGACACATTTAAAGCTTTGAACAGCTGCATTGAAGAACCGACTTGAATGAGAACATGAGCAAGACTTGAAATATTATTGAGAGCATTTTATTTTACTACTCAGCTACACATTCAAGAGAGCAATTAATTTTATCATCTGCTCAATCATTGAAGAAGAAGACTTGTGTCTACTTCAACATTAATTATCGAAGTCTCATTAAAGAAGGAGAAACTCGGATTACAAAATGTATTTTAAGGAGTTTCAGTATTTTACCTTGTTCTACAAAAATTCAGATTTGTTGTGAAGCTTTGTTGAAGCTTCGGTTTGTACCGGTAATTGGTTCCTACCCGGGGCCACGGGGTTTGAAGCTCGGAGTTAGCTTGCAAACAGTTGTACGCGGTGGTTTGATCCTACCCGCAAGTGGATCAGGTTTAGTGAAGCGCAAAGGAGACAGGGGCTCTAGGCGCGTGGACGTAGGCCGGGATTTGGCCGAACCACGTTAAATTTCGGTGTCATTTATTTTTCGCACTTTTATTTATTTATTTGCACATGCTTGCTTGAGTTAATATTTTCAGCACACTATCTTGCAAATAAATTAATTCCGAAATTTGACTAAATAAATTTTAAGGTTAAAATAATTATTTTTGAATTAAATAATTAATTTCAGAATATCACTTAATATTAAATACGAAAATTAATTTAATATTCCTAGAGTGTTAAAATCTGTATTTCTAGTTGCTTAAATTAGTTGGTTGCATTTATTTGATTTTGTTAAATTTATTCTTTACATTTTTTATTAATCTAAAATTTGTCTAAGTGATTTAAATTTAATATTTTACTAAAATATTAATTTGACTTAAAGTTTGTAAAAACTCAATTCACCCCCCCCCCCCCTCTTGAGTATAATCTGGGCAACAATTGGTATCAGAGCTAGTGCTCTTCTTATTTATTTTGATTTAACAATCATAGAGTTAAAGATCATGACAAACTTTTCAGTATTTATTTTAAATGTTGCACTCTACATTTTTATTATTTGTATGCTAAAATGTTTGATATCTTATAGTTATTCATTGTTTCATTATGCGAGAGGAAAATGAACATATACTCAACCTTGCATTTCACGCTTTATTTTAAAGGAAGAATTCAATCCTTGCTTATATGCTAATATTGATTAATCAAGGTGTGTGGAGACAAATGCTACTTGTCTCATGGCAAATGATAATGAGGAGGTATTCTCTTATCATAACTCTAGCGATAGTGATGATGGTATCGTTGATGACTATGAGGTATTACAAAATATTTTTGATGAATTATGTGAAAGTTTTGAAGAACTTAAAAAGAAATATATTGATCTTAAGAAGTCTCATTCATTACTTTCAACTAACTATGATTCTATGTCAAATGATTTTGATGATTTGAAATTAGAAAATGAATCATTGAAAAATGAGATTAAAACTTTTAAAAAGGATAAATATGTAAATGTTACTCACCCTCTTGAAATTGAAAATAATGAATTAAAAAGAGAGATTGATTATTTAAAGAAATCTTTAGATACCTTTACTAAGGGAAATGAATATTTTTATAAAATTATAGAAAATCAAAGAATTCGTTTTAATAATAATGGTATAGGATATGATGAACAAATGAGAAAAAGAGTTATTCTAGTGTATTTAAAAATGTAGCCTCATCTAGTCATCCTAACTCCTTATGCACATATTGTGGTAGACATACACACTATTCCAAATTTTGTCATTTTAGAAAAAGGAAGTATAAGAATACAAAAATAGCATGGATTCCAAAGGAAACAACTATGTATGTTAACCCTTATCAATCCCACACATATTGGGTTCCAAAAGATAAAGTTTTTAGGAGCAAAACCGGTATTGGCACATGAACATAATTTTTTTTCTGAAAATAAAATTACTATTATTTTTTTTGAATATTGTGATATATTGTCTTCATAACTTATATGCTTATTAGTGATTAATAATCTAATTTTTTTATTATTGTCATGTCTATATGCTTATTAGAAATAGACACCATTCATTACTTGAAAATATTTTTGTTGTGATTAATGATTTATAATTTGATTTATTTCTTATTAATCTCAAATGGTTGAAAATGTGAATATTTCTATTAAGTCAAAAATTACTATGGATGATAAATTTCTTTGTATATGGATTAATGAAGAATTTATTCTTATACGTGATAAAATTGACATTGATTTAAAAAAGTCCATGCTTCATGATTAGCTACATTTGTTTATTAATATTGCTTTATGGACCTAACACATTCTTGAATGGAAAAGAGAAAATATTTAAAGTTGTGTAGGTTGTATTTTGAGATGGAATGTGGATTTTCAAGGCATATGAATTGGTATCATTACAGATTTCAAAGTATGATTGCCTAATGTTGAAAATGGCACACTTGGAGAAATCTTCATGAAAATATCAATTGTATTGACAAGGTGGTAAGGAACACCATTCATGAATTTAAAATCATATATTTGTTGATGATTTATTTTATGATATATTTTCGTGCATAGAATATTTGTTATATCATATGAGCTTGTTGATAATTTAGTCTTCACATGTAAAGTTGTACATTTATTATTTTTTTATGTCTTTGTGTTATATGAACTTACACTTGATTTTGATGATGAATCTTTCAAGATTAAAATTCATAATCTTTTGAATTACGTCTTGACATATTTTTGTGAATAATAAGATTGGATCAATTCATGCTTTTATTGAATATTAATCTGAAACGAAAATGTCCTTTTAAAATTTATTAGTCATATGAGCTACATGTTAATATTTGTAACATTCACAATGAATATTTTTTAAGTTGGTAATATTTGTGTTGTGCATGTTTGAATTGAGAAACCACATGATCAACAATTGGTACTCTTGATGTAAAAAATTAGATTGCTCTAATTATTCAATCACAGATAAATAAATGAGACAAAGATTTTTAAAGTTGTTCAGCCTTGTAGGAATGGCCTACATCCACTGTTATGTTATTGCTGAGTGTCTAGGAATTCTCGATTACAAATGATCTATCAAGAAATTCCGGTCCCCTTTGAATGAGGGTGATACAAGGTATTTATATCCCTTTAGGTTGTATATGAAAGGGTGTTACATTAAATGAAACACATATGAAAGGGTAATTCATTTAATGTTCTTCAAACGTGCGCGTCAAGATGATAAGCATTCAATGAATAGTTGAACTGTTGATTATCTGGAAATTAATGCTGTGGTCGAGGTGCAGCTCGAACCGCCTTAGTTGCTCGTCGTCCAAGAGTTCCTCGGAGCATTGGAGTTCCTCGGAAGGTAAGAGTACCTCGGAGGGTTGGTGTTCCTCGGAGTATACTTGTTGTTCGGAGTGAGTATGTTGGTCGGGGAAACAATCTTCCTCGTTGCTATTGTGCCACGTAGATTGACACGTGTCTTCTTATTATTCGTCCACATCAGCATACTAATTTTGGTATCAACAGAAGCCCCCAATGTTTCATATTTCGAACTTTGAGGAGTATGGAACATTCTTTCTCGGTATATGGCAATATTAAATGGCCTTCCTGGGTTTTAGGAGTCTTTTCTTCATATTTAAATTTCCTTCCAAATTTGCAAAATCCGCCTTTTTGCCTTTTCATAAGCGTTTCGATCTTCGTGCAATTTTTTTTCTTATAGCCACAGGTAGAGCAATAGTTTCTTTTATGTAATCATTTCTTTCGCCGGTTCCCAAGGCAAAGTATTTAAACTTCAGAGGCAATCCCATTGTCTTCTACCTTTTTAATTTTTGCTTTCGAGTTTTCTAAAGCTTTTCTCTCTCTTGTGCGTTCATTTCCTCCTTCGTTTGTCAACAGATCTCCTTTTTCCCTGTAAGCTCTTCTTCCTTCTTCTTTTATTCATCATGGTTTACATTATCGAATCTCTTGAGAAGTTCCGCTCTGACTTCTCTATTCCTTCTTGGGTAACTTTGGAGGTTCTTTCTGAGCCTTCAAGTTATTTTGATTTGGTTGAGGGGCACTGGTTCCCTAGCCTATTTATTGCTGAATGTGGATTTTCTTTTCCACCAAATCCGTTATGTTTAGAGTTCTGTCAGTACTTCGACGTTGTCCCTGCAAAAATAGCCCCCAACACATGGAGAATAGTTAATGGGGTACATAGGTTAAATCAAACTCATGGAACTCTCATAGGAATTCCTGAGATTATGTACTGCTACAGATGGGCTGTTTTAGACAACGTTTTTTTTATTTAAAAACTAGGTTTTTAAATAGGGCCTTAGTAGTCAATCTCCCTGGTGACAACAGGGATTATTTTGAACACGGGGTAGTTATAAAAAATTGGCAACATGCCCCTTTGGTTGGAGATGCAGTATATGAGGATCCCAGATGCCCCCCATATGGCAATGGGATAGGTCTTTTTCATCTTATTTTATTTTTGAAATTATGATTTCATGGCATTTGATAAAATGTATGACTGATATTTCAATATGTTTTTGTTTGTAGTTGACAGCAAGAGAAAAACTCCCAAAGAATCAGAAGTTAATATAAGGCAATTGAAACATATCTGGAGTTTGCATCAGAGAATTGCAGATGAGCACATCAGGTCTGCTTCATACTTGTTGCAGTATAGGAGCTATACGTCGTCCTTTACTGCTCGTCTTGTGGTCAGCATCAGTGATCCAGTGCAAATTCCTGAAGATTCTGATCCGGAATCTCATATTCCTTTGAACCAAAAAATGGGCAAGAGAAGAGTTCCTGCTCTCTTCGAGGAAACTTCCTCTGCTGGGAAGAAAAATAAGGTTGATGTCCAAAAAGGAACAAAGAATAAAGATGTCACCTCTTATGTTGCTTCTCAGAAGGCTGTCGAGAAGCCCCCATTGGCTCCTGTGCAGAAAGATGCACCTGTTGAAGTAACCACTATCTCACCAACCAAAGTTCTTCTTTGGTTGAAGTTGTTGAAAATGCACCGAGGAGACTGAGGTAATCCTCCTCGGTCAGTATTTCTGGAGCCATTCCCCAGCTCCCAGCTGGTGGAGATGGTGTTCCAATCAGTGTTCCTCCGAGCTCTACGATGAGCTTGGAAAAATTTTCACCCATTCCCGATGTGCAAGGTACTGAAGAAGACCTTACTCGGGATATGGTTACTTCTCTGGCTGCTCGTCATCTTGCTTCAGTAAGTATCTCTATTCTGAGTTTTTCATATTTTCCTTTGTTATTTCCCATATTTGTTTCTGATATCATTTCCTTTTTCTGATTACAGTTGACGAGCTGTTTCAATATAATCCTTAAAAAGGATGAAACGATTAAAGCTTCTTGCTCCTCGTCCACTGTGGAAGGAGCACTGGAGAAAGCTATTAAATCTGTGAGTGAATCTCATCAGAAGTATGACGAGGATAAAATTGAATGGGAGAAGAAGTTGGCTGCATCTGATGCAGAGAAAGTACAACTGGGTAATAAGGTGAAGGACTTGGAGAGAGAGAATAAAGACTATGCCGAGAAACTTTCAGGCTTTGGGGAGCTGGAGAATAAACTGAAGTTAGCTGAGGAAGAGTTGACACTTCTGTACGAAACAAATCGTTAGAAGGAGGAGTTGGAGGCCAAGCTGGAAGCCTCCGAGGACCTTCTATCCGAGAAGCTCTCCTCGGAGAAGATGAAGAGAAAAATGGCTGTGAAGAAATCCTTTCGGACTGGTTGGGATAAAGGATGGGATAGGGGGTAGCTGCAATGATGACCCAGGTGAATTATGGAAGTTTAAAATTCTTTCATGATGGTTGGGTTGCTTCCTTGCAAGAATTGAAGGTGAGCGAGGACTCTGAGCTATTTCAACAACATCTCCCTGGTGCTCCTCCAGTTATTGAAGACGAAGATGAAGACGAGGCTGCATCTGAAGAATCTTCAATGGCAGGGGGTGATCAAGTCCTTGTTCCAACACCCAACCAGACAGCCACCGAGGAGATTTCTTCGTTGCCTACTCCTATAGAACAAGTCCCAGCTTCTACCAATCAGATCAATGTTCCCACCGACCAACCAAGCTCCTCGTCCCAGCCTCCCGAGAAAGTCTTGGGAGACAAGGAAAAGGTGTGAAGTTGTTCGGTACTATCTTTCTATTTTTCTCTTTACTTGTACTTTGTATCTCAGATCTTCGTAACTTTTTCCTTATGATCTAATAAAATTTGAGCTCTTTCTTTCCATATGATTGTCTCTTCTTTATCTGCACTCTGTCTTGATCTTCTTTTTCTTTCTCTGTTAGTTTATGGCCAGGATGGATCTTTTGTCTGCTAATGACACAAAGTTGATGCAGCAATGCCATGAGTATTATAAAGCTGGTCATACAGACCTTAGTACATCAGAAGTTGCTGACATCCTTGGCCATGATGCTTCAGAGCAAGCAATTGAGGCTTATCGGTACCTGAAGGATTTACTTGATCGAGTTGTGGCCAATAATGTGGCATACTACGAATTGACCGAGGAGCTTCATTATTCCCTAGAAGATCTTCAAAATCAACACAATGAATCAACTGCCTTGTTGCACAAGGAGTATGAGAATAGGTATCAACAGCTTTCTTCCGAGACAGGCCACAAAAAGATCATTGCTGGATACGATGTCAGGGAGAGAGCCCTAAAAGGTGAAGTTGAGGCCTGCAGACAGATCACCGAGCTACTGGAACAAGAGAACAACAATTTGCAGAAAAAGTTGGCACAATATGAATCTGCAGCTTCATCCTCTACTGCCTTGGTACCGGTCACCGATGAAGGATTCTCATTCTTAGAGGTTGAAAACGCCAAATTAAGGCAAGAATTGGATACTTTAAGAAAGTCTGGTGTTTCTGCTACTGCTCGGGGATGAGGAAGAGGTTCTCGTGGGCGAGGAAGAGCTGCCCAGGATGTTAACGAGGAACGAAGCACTTCAGTTGTTCGGGGACGATCAAGAACTCCTCATAATATTGAAGAAGCTCGTACTCTATCAACATTGGAAACTCAAGCGTACCAGTTGAACGTAAAAAATCGGGCTTTGTCTGAGATGTCCAAGAAAATCCTGACTTTGGAAGATCAACTTACTGCAACGAAGTCAGCTTTACATACCAAGGACCTTTTCACCAAAAACCTTCATGAACAATTGGATAGATTAACCTTCCAATTCCATAAACAGCCCAGGGAATTTTGGAATGCAGGCTATAATGAGGCCCTTTATCACTTGGATGCTCGTATCGAAAATGCCAATAATGAAGGTTATAAACAAGGCTGGTTGAATGCCTTATGTGTATTAAAGCTCGAGCAAGGACATTTTTTGTGGTACTACTATGAGCCTGGAGTGCTTGACTTGCCTGTGCCACCTTTCAAGTTGGACATGGAATGGATACCTGCTCGCGCCATTCCTCGGAGCTTGATTGCGAATTATCTTGGTGACTATAACCTTCATTCTCAAATTGACGTATCTTGTCCTGAGCATCTCTTGGATAATCCTTCAGTAATGAATGTCAGAATGTTGAAGGACTTGAATTTTATCAATTCTCCTCAGACATTAAATGATCCTCCTGCTGGCGAGGAACCTGTATCAAAGGCTGAAGGGAAAAAACCAATAGAATAGGATTTTCAATGTAATAGTTAGCACACATATGTAACTTGTAATTTATTTTGAATTTTAATGAAAGACTTTCATTTTCTGTTTGCAAATCTGTATTGCTTATTCTCTTGTGCCTGTTAAACACTTTATATTTGTGCATATGTATCTGTTAAAAAGATAACAATATTGTGTTGTTCATCAACCAACTTAGTAATAAAAATTGCAAGTATCAATGTTGCTCAATCACTTAGTAATAAAGTAATGAGTATAAAATGTTTAAAATGTTTCCAACCAACCAAGGTTGTTAAATTGTGTTTGTCGACCAACTACAGTTGATGGGTTTTTATCCCCGACCAACCATACTTGGTAATTTTTTTTATAAAATGTGTCCAACCAACCAAGGTCGATAATTTATCCTCGTCGACCAACTACAGTTAGTGGGTTTTGATCACCGACCAACTATACTTGGTTCAGTTTGGAATTTTCTGTATTTTCTGGAATGGTTTTTCCTTCCGACCAACATAAGTTGTCCTATTTTGTTTCTTAATCAACCAAAATTGGCAATTTAAGAATGTTGTTTTTGCCCTTTTACCAATTAAAATTGGTCGTGGGTTTGAACTATTGCCTCCTAACCAAAGGAGTATATTTTGTTCTCGCCCTATTACCAACTGAAGTTGGTCGTGGGTCCAAACTGTTAGGTTCTTTCGAACTATCTTGTCCACAAGCTCTTTTACCAACCGAAGTTGATCACGCAAGTGTACGCCTCCTAACCAAAGGAGTATAATTTGTTCTTGCTATTTTACCAATCGAAGTTGATCACGCTCGAACTATATCAGTGTAGTGTAGTGTATCACACTAGTATTCCCCGAAAAACTTTCAAACAAAAGAGAGAAAAAATTATGAAACATCATCGTTTTATTCATGTTTATGGAACTGCTGTACATTTTACATTACTGATAATACTTACGAAGATGTTCAGCATTCCGAGCATTCTTGAATTCCTCTCCTTCTAGAGTTGCTATTCGGTAAGTTCCTGGTCGAACAACTTCTGTAACTCGGTAAGGTCCATGCCAGTTTGCTTCCAATTTATAGTGCTTCTGAATGACCTTATTTAGCACATAATCTCCTTCTTTTAAATCGCATTTCTTCACCCTCTTATTGTAGAACAGAGTTGTTCGTTGTTGATAAGCAGCATTCCTAATGGCCGCCTCTTCTCTAACCTCCTCGAGCATATCCAAATCCAGTCTTCTCATCAAGTCACTGACTGTGGAATTGAAATTCAGCACTCTGTGTGTTGGTAGACCCAACTCGGCAGGTATTACAGCCTCACTTCCAAATGCCAGCATATATGGTGATTCTCCAGTCGCTGCTTGGGGAGTTGTTCGGTAAGCCCACAATACTGACTGTAGCTCATTAATCCAATTTGCTTTAGCCTTATTTAACCTCTTCTTCAAACCATTTAATAATGTTCTGTTCGTCACTTCAGTCTGTCCATTGCTTTAAGGATGGCCAGGTGCTGAATGAACCTTCAAAATGTTTGACTGATGACAATAGGCGGCAAACTCCTCGTTATCAAATTGTGTTCCATGGTCTGTGATGAAGGCATGAGGGAGACCATATCGGCAGATGATATTCTTCCAAATGAATTGGTATACCTTCTCGTACGTCATATCAATAAGTGTCTCAGCTTCTACCCACTCAGTAAAATAATCCACTGCCACGATGAGGTACTTGAATCTTCCTCGGGTCGTTGGAAGGGGTCCAACCAAATCCATTCCGCACATGGCAAAAGGCCAAGGGGAAGTTATGGGTGTCAATAATGCTTATGGAGTTCGTCGAATTGAGGAAAAACGTTGGCACTTGTCACACTTCTTGGCATATGCTATACAATCATCCCTCATCGTCGGCCAGTAATATCCTTGCATCATTACTCTTTGCAAAAGTGTCCGACCTGCTATATGAGCTCCACAGGACCCTTCATGGATCTCTTCAATCAATTCTTTCACCTCGGAGGGATGTACACATCTTTGCAAACCTGCCATAATTCCTCGTCTATACAAAACACCATTAGTTAGTACATACCGAGCAGCTTTAAACTTCAATTTCTTGGCATCGATCTTATCCTCCGGTAATTCTCCTTCCTCGACATATGCCCTGATGGGATCCATCCAAGATGGTCCTAAATTAAGGGAAATAACATTCATCGTCAGGTTTTCATCTATGCTCCGACTTTCTAGTACTTCAATTGGTATTGTTCTTCACAGCTCGGTACGAGTAGCTGATGCTAATCGGGCCAGTGCGTCTGCTCGTGCATTCTCTATTCTTGGTATTCTGATTAACTGAATCGCATCAAATTCTGCCAATAACTCCATTACCTTGGCATGATACTTGACCATTAATTCTCCTTTAACTGCATATGCTCCCATCATTTGATTCACAATCAATTGAGAATCACTGAATACCATCACTTGTTGCACTTCCATAATCTTTGCTAAATTAAGACCTGCTATCATGGCCTCATACTCAGCCTCATTATTGGAGGCTTTGAATTGGAATCGTAAGGCATATTCCATGTCAATCTCGTCTGGAGTGTTCAAAACAATTCCTGCCCCACAACCTGCTGTGCAAGATGAGCCATCTATATATAATCTCCATATGGGTATCCCGTCTTCAAATTCCTTATCTGATAGAGTTCCTCGGTGAAATATTTGTTGCTTCCTTTCATCCTCCCCTGGCACTTTTCGTTCCTCGTCGACCATCTCTTCTCGCTCTTTTGCCAACCGGAGTTGGTCTGAGTTCGAAGTTGATGATCCTTCTACATCCACAAGTTCTTTTACCAACCGGGGTTGGTCTGAGCTTGTGTTTGTTGATCCTGTAACATCCACAGGTTGATCAGTGAGTAATTTTTGCTCCTCGGGGATATTAGGATAAGTAAATTCTGCTATAAAATCTGCTACAGCCTGCCCTTTTAGTGATGATCTGGGTTCATACACAATATCATATTCACCGAGCTCTATTGCCCAATACATTAGTCTCCCTGATTTCTCTGGTTTATGAAGGGCTTGTCGTAACGGCATGTCGGTATACACGACGATGGTATGGGCCTGGAAATATGGCCTCATTATTCTACTAGCTTCAATTAATGCCAACGCCAATTTTTCCAACTTCGGGTACCTGATTTCTGCACCTCGGAAAGCCTTACTTGTGTAATAAATTGGCTTCTGGACTCCATTCTCCAATCTGATCAGTGCTGAGCTGACTGCATTCTCTGATACTGCCAGATATAAGTAAAACTTTTCACCCATCACTGGTCTGGACAACAATGGAGGTGTTCCCAGATATTTCTTCAAGTCTTGAAAGGCTTTACATTCATCATTCCACTCGAAAGTTTTTCGGAGTGTTTTAAAAAATGGAAGGCACCTATCAGTTGCTCGAGATACAAATCTATTGAGCGCTGTAACTCGTCCTGTAAGACTCTGTACCTCTTTTTTCGTCGTTGGAGATCGCAACCCTAAAAGAGCTTTGATCTTTTCTGGATTCGCCTCAATGCCTCACTGGTTGACGATGTATCCGAGGAACATCCCTTCTCGTACTCCAAATGTACACTTCGTCGGGTTGAGCTTCATTTGGTATTTATCCAGTTGATCAAAGGTCTGAGCTAAGTCAACTAGATGATCAGCAGCTTTCTTGCTCTTTGTCAGCATATCATCAACATAGACTTTCATGTTGCAACTGATTTGTTCGGTGAAAACCTTGTTCATCAGCCACTGGTATGTCGCTCCTGCATTTTTCAAACCAAAAGGCATAACATTATAGCAATAAGTTCCCCTAGGGGTAATAAAAGAAGTACTTTCCCTGTCTTCAGGTTTCATTTTGATCTGGTTGTAGCCGGAGTAAGCATCCATGAAGTTGAGCAGCTCGTGTCCCGAGGTAGCATCCACTAATTGATCAATTCTGGGCAATGGAAAATGATCCTTTGGGCATGCTTTGTTAAGATCGGTGAAATCAACACACATTCTCTATTTATTATTTTTCTTTTTTACCATCACCACGTTTGCCAACCAGTCTGGATACTTCACGTCTTCAATGAATTGGGATTTCTGGAGCTTCTCGACCTCCTCTTGTATAACCTGATTCTTCTCGGGGCTAAATACCCTTCTTCTCTGCTTTACAGGCTTGATCTCCTTATTCACATTGAGCTCATGACGTAAGAAGTTCAGATCTATTCCTGGCATGTCTTCATGACTCCACGCAAAAGTTTTCTTCCTGTTTCTCAAGAAAGTTATCAACTCCTGTTTTATTGAAGCATCCAACGTTGAACCTATCTGGGTTACTTGTTCAGGGTGCTCATCGTCCAGAGTAACATTCTCTGTAGATTCCACCACCTGTCCTTTTACAAGTTGGGATTCATCTCGTGGATCCAGTGTTTCAATTTCTGTACCTTCATCCACCTGGTAAGTAGTAGTCTTTTTTCTTGATTCTTCAAGCTCCTCTTGCTCGGCAGATGAATAATAGCATTCCCGAGCTACTTTCTGATCACCTTTCACAACTCCTACTCCAAAATTTATTGGGAATTTTAAGCATTGATGTACTGTAGATGGAACTGCTTCGAACTTCTTCAACCCAACTCTTCCCATGATGATGTTGTAGGCTGACTGCACATTCTTATCCATTACAAAGAAGCGTATTCTCTCTATTCGAAAAGCAGGCCAAGTTCCAATGAATATGTCCAACCTGATCGTCCCAAGTGGAAAAACTTTCTCGCCAGTAAAACCCAAAAGAGGTCTATGATAAGGTTCCAATTGAGATAATTTTAAATTTAAGCTGTCAAAGCATGAATAGTACATGATGTCTGCTGAACTACCATTGTCTACCAGCACCCTTGAAATCACTACTTCTTTCATCCTCATTTTGATCACCAAAGGGTCGTCGTGAGGGTAAAGAACACATGCCAGGTCATTTTTTGAAAAGCCAATGACCAGCTTCTCTTTGTTTACCTTCCTCGGACGATCCTCCTCGGCTAAATTTATTCGCTGAATGTACGAGCAAGCTTGTGCCTCTCCGAGGTAAGCTTTTCTTTCTGTAGTAAGGTCTCCTCCTCCTGCATCTCCTCCTGTAATAACATTACAATCAAATGCCCCAAAACGTATGGAAAATACCTCTCGTTCTAGTTACCTTGGTTTCTTGGGAAGATCGGGGTCATCCTCGGCATCATCTTCATGTTCTCTCTTCTTTTTCTCCTCTGCTCGACGAGGAGATCTAGATCTCTCTCTAGTTCGATCATTATTTCTTCTTTCACCTCCCCGATCAACATACTTTGCTAGCTTTCCTCTTCGGATGAGTGTTTCAATCTCGTTCTGAAGAGCTATGCAATTCTTAGTCATATGTCCATGATCCTTGTGGAACTCGCAATATTTATCCATGTCCCTCGCATCGGGGTCTGACCTTAGTTTCTTCGGCCACTTTACTTCCTCGCTATTCTTGATTTCTTCCAAGACATGATTAATACCCATTTTCAAGGGAGTATAATTATCGTATTTCTTCAGTATTCCCATGATGACTTATTATTTCTGGAACGCTTGTCATCGCCATTGCCCTTATGCTCTTTATTCTTAGACTTGTCGACTTCCACCTTGGTGTCTTTATCCATATTCTTTTTTGCAGCCATAGCCTCCTCGACATTCATGATTTTGGCCGCTTTTGCCATCAACTCTGACATAGTTTTAGGTGGATCTTTCGCCAAAGTGTAATACAACTTATTAGGCAACAAACCACTCATCAAGGCGGTGATTGCTGTCTTTTCCTCATAATCTATGACTTCCAGTTTCTCGTTATTGAAACGAGTTATGTAATCTCTAATGCTTTCACCAGATTTTTGTCTAACACTTAACAAGTGTGCTACTCTTTTTACTGGCTTTTCTCCAAAATAGAAATTATCGATGAACAACTCGGCCAATTGAAAGAAAGTTAAAATTTTACCCCGAGGAAGATTGTTGTACCATATCTGGGTAGATCCGATAAGAGTTCCCGAGAATGCCCTACATCTCATCTCGTCGAGGACAGCATAGATGTCGGCAGCAGCTTGATATTGCTCTATGTGAAGAACAGGATCTGTCTTTCCATCTTATTTCGGGGTCACTACAGGGGCTTTAAATTTTGATGGTGTTGGAAAATTTACAATGGCCTGGACAAAAAGGTGTCCCTTGAACAAAAGTTCGTTATAGGGGATTCTTCGCCTTAGCCATTTCTCCCAATCTATCTTCCAACCGCTGAAGTGATCCTTTCCACGCTTCATTTCCTTCCTCAGGCCTATTGGTTCGAGCAATTGATCGTTCTGAGGTAGCTTCCTGAGATCTATCTTGACGAGCAGCTGGTCATGACTGTGCAGATCCTTCTCTTAGATCTGATGGTTGTTGAAAACTTCTCGACATGTTCTTAGGGGGACTCCTATTCCTCCTAGGGCCTAATCGGCTGAAAGGAGAGGCCCTACTTAACCTTTCCAATACGCTGGCCCTTTCTGGGGAAAGGGTGACGCGTTGCTCAGTATCTGTAACCCGTATTGACGAAGTTTGCCCAGGTTGATAAGAGAAATCATCAGATTCCTCATGACGATATGATTCAGTACGCCTGGATCGCGAAGAAAGTAAATAGGTTTGCCTCTGACCACTTCGATGCCCTGACTGTGCAGGTGCGCCGCCATGAAGAGTTTGTATGAGTTGCCGCATCGTATCTTGCATAGCGGTTTGTCCTTGAGCCAGATTTGTCATGATCCCGGCCAGATCTGGAGGTGCAGAGGGATTTGGAGGATTTCCAGCATTTCCAGCGTTTCGATTGCTAGATTCTGGGTTATCCGCCATTGGTGATGAATGATTTTTGGTGAAAAACGATAATAACAAATCGTTCCCACGGACGGCGCCAATCTATTGATGTAAAAAATTAGATTGCTCTAATTATTCAATCACAGATAAATAAATGAGACAAAGATTTTTAAAGTGGTTCAGCCTTGTAAGAATGGCCTACATCCACTGTTATGTTATTGCTGAGTGTCTAGGAATTCTCGATTACAAATGATCTATCAAGAAATTCCGGTTCCCTTTGAATGAGAGTGATACAAGGTATTTATAGCCCTTTAGGCTGTATAAGAAAGGGTGTTACATTAAATGATACACATATGAAAGGGTAATTCATTTAATGTTCTTCAAACGTGCGCGTCAAGATGATAAGCATTCAATGAATAGTTGAACTGTTGATTATCTGGCAATTAATGCTGTGGTCGAGGTGCAGCTCGAACCGCCTTAGTTGCTCGTCGTCCAAGAGTTCCTCGGAGCATTGGAGTTCCTCGGAAGGTAAGAGTACCTCGGAGGGTTGGTGTTCCTCGGAGTATACTTGTTGTTCAGAGTGAGTATGTTGGTCGGGGAAACAATCTTCCTCGTTGCTATTGTGCCACGTAGATTGACACGTGTCTTCTTATTATTCGTCCACATCAGCATACTAATTTTGGTATCAACAGGTACCATTTGTGAGACTTTTCAAAAATGATTTTATGAAGTCAATTTTTTTTAATATTATTTTATCTCATGAAATAGATGCACCATATTTGTTATATGCATATTTGCCTTAATTGGTATCCCTTAGGGGGAGATAAAAGTTTATTGAAATTTGTTTGATTACTTGTTCGAAAAATGCTTGATCATAACTTTGATATATTATTATGGATTTTGCAATTTAGTTGATTATTTCGAGAATTTTAGCTCGTATCTTGAAATCGGCAAAGCTTGAGAAAAATGCTATATTCTTTTACCGCTGTCTACTAACTCATGTGTGCTTTATTCCAAATTATTTGAAAACATCGAGTTATGAAATGCTTCATGTTGTGTACTTAAAAGTTTATTCTATCATGAGGATTCACACATCAATTGATATGCGCCTACTCAAAATTTATACGCTGAAATTTTATTATTGAGAAAGATGATTGAGCTAATTTATATCTCTCTCATAATTGCATTATTTGAGAACATTGAGTTGTGATTCCTATTTTTGCGTAAAAGTTGTTCCGAGGAACTATTGTGTGCTATGCACGATTAGTGTGTGACTACAATAATTGATATTATTTATCATTGATGCATTTTGAAAAGTTGATCATTTATCTTTTATTATTTTTCATTTTGGTGACTTATGCATTATTTGATGATATTATTGTATCTACACATTCAAATACATGCTATGAAAAATTTATGATGACTTCTGTGCGTATTGAAAATTTTCATGTTATTTATATGTCCCTTGAGATTTATGGTTGAATCCCATGCACGAATTATTTTTGATAGGGGGAGCTTCGCCCTTTTTTTATCCGTGACACTGAATTTATCAGAAAAATCTTTTTGATAATGTCAAAGGGGGAGAAATATTTATGATTCACTACTTGTGCTTAATATTTCATTTTATGAATATATGTGAATCATTGTTTGTCATCATCAAAAAGGGGGAGATTGTTAACGAAAATGTATTTTATCCCTAATTAATTACATTAGTTTAATTAATGTACATTTCAGTTTAACTTAATATATTGATTTTGATGATTCCAAACATATTTTTATTAGGTTATTCTATAGATATTTATTATTGTATAATCTTGTTTATATACCATGATATACATATATTTATTACATATCTATTCTGAGTGAGTTATATCTGTTTATGTTTAAGTTTTATTTTCATGACTCAGTATGCCTAGACTCTACTCAATGACATATCTGAGAAAGGGTATTTACGTATGTTGCACATTTGCACTTGACACATTAGGCACACATGCATATTTCTTGATCTATGATTTTTAATTGTGTGACTAATTAATTATGAGCCTAAATTTGTTAAATGTGAGATTACATTATTTTTCTGAAAATAATTGTTTTAATCAAAATTAGTGCAAGACTTGTTTAAATATAGTTCACATTTACTTAAAATAATTTTCGGAATAATTTTATAAACTAAATTTTCCAAAATAATTTTTTTTGTTTAATAAAACGCTTTGACCCTCTAGACTTGTTCGTTCTTTCTTATAGAGATTAGGTAGGGAGCTATTTTCGTCCTTTATATATTTACCATACCTTCTTTGTCTTTTAGATTTATTCTCCTAGACCTGTTGGGAGAGCTTTTGTCCTTGTGTCACCTACTAGACTTGATCACTACTTTACCTGCTTTGTTAAACCTTAACTTGGTTTCACACTTGAGTGCACCTGTTAGCTTAGGACGCTCCCTTCTGAATTTGGTTTTCGTCCTCAAGTAGCTTTATTGGATATTTGGTTTTGAAACCTTAGGAACTTCATAGACTTGCTCTTGTAACTTTATGCTATAGTACCTATAGCTAATTAATATTAGCAGACCATCGTTTTTCATACCTGTTACAGACGTGACCTTAATGTCATAGATTTATGTTTTTTTCTAACCTGTGTCACTTTAGAAAACTCCGGTATAAAAGTTTGGTTAGTTCCTTTTTAAGCTCAGACTTTTTTTTTAATATGATTGTGTGGTTTGGTTTCAATCGATTAGACGGTGCATATTAATTAGATTTAAACCATTGGAGCTTATAGGTTTTACTCTTGACCTGTCATAGCTTTAAGCACCAGCCATTACCCCTAATATAACTTTCGGGGTTATACAAGCGTCGGATCTCGTCCAGGTCCTGCTAGAGATTTTGTTTTAATTTTCGACCATACCTTTTCAGTGTTTCGTCAGTTGTTATATCCGAGTTACATGATGTATACCTCTTAGAGCTATACCCTTAAATTTTTGCTTTGTTTGTATTTGATTTATCATGTGAGGATATAGGCAGCTTTCCTTTAGCTTTCGGTATTGTATTTTAGAAGCCAGATGACAGCTTTCTATTTCGTCCTATATACCTGCCCATGTCAAAGTGATTTCGTCTGTATAACTTTCGGCCATACTCATTTAATGAGTATTGTACCTGATTTCGTTCCATTGGGAGAACATCATTTAATTGGTCAGGAACCTTTGGATTATTTGCACAAACTTTGTACTCTTATCAAATAAGGTTGATAATTCAGTCTAAATGAATCATAATATTATTTTTTATTAGATTCAATTTCATGCATTCATTTCAAAATGTATTTCTCTCTTTTGGTCTAACATATTTTGTAGGAGTCTTTTTAAGATATCAAAAGAACCCATTTTCAGTCCTACACTTACTTACTTCGGATATTATCTCTTGGACTAACTTTTTCTTGACAGAAAATATATGAGTCACCTCAAAGCTACTTTCAATCACATATATTTTCAGATTACTATTTTTGTGCTACAACAGCTATATTTTTATGGAGAAGATAAAAATAAAGATTTGCATATCAAATTTGGAAATGATTTTCAGTTATCTCACCTCAGCAAATCAGGAGCATTTAATGCTCAAAATGCATGTGTCTAACAACTAGTTTTTGGAAGACACATTTAAAGCTTTGAAGAGCTGCATTGAAGAACAGACTTGAATGAGAACATGAGCAAGACTTGAAATATTATTGAGAGCATTTTATTTTACTACTCAGCTACACATTCAAGAGAGCAAATAATTTTATCATCTGCTCAATCATTGAAGAAGAAGACTTGTGCCTACTTCAACATCATTTATTGAAGTCTCATTAAAGAAGGAGAAACTCAGATTACAAATTGTATTTTAAGGAGTTTCAGTATTTTACCTTGTTCTACAAAAATTCAGATTTGTTGTGAAGCTTTGTTGAAGCTTCGGTTTGTACCGGTAATTGCTTTCTACCCATAAGTGGACCACGGGGTTTGAAGCTCGGAGTTAGCTTGCAAACAGTTGTACGCGGTGGTTTGATCCTACCCGCAAGTGGATCAGGTTTAGTGAAGCGCAAAGGAGACAGGGGCTCTAGGCGCGTGGACGTAGGCCGGGATTTGGCCGAACCACGTTAAATTTCGGTGTCATTTATTTTTCGCACTTTTATTTATTTATTTGCACATGCTTGCTTGAGTTATTATTTTCAGCACACTATCTTGAAAATAAATTAATTCCGAAATTTGACTAAATAAATTTTAAGGTTAAAATAATTATTTTTGAATTAAATAATTAATTTCAGAATATCACTTAATATTAAATAGGAAAATTAATTTAATATTCCTAGAGTGCTAAAATCTGTATTTCTAGTTGCTTAAATTAGTTGGTTGCATTTATTTGATTTTGTTAAATTTATTCTTTACAGTTTTTATTAATCTAAAATTTGTCTAAGTGATTTAAATTTAATATTTTACTAAAATATTAATTTGACTTAAAGTTTGTAAAAGCTCAATTCACCCCCCCCCCCCCCCTCTTGAGTATAATCTGGGCAACCATTGGTATCAGAGCTAGTGCTTTTCTTATTTATTTTGATTTAACAATCATTGAGTTAAAGATCATGACAAACTTTTCTGTATTTATTTTAAATGCTGCACTCTACATTTTTATTATTTGTATGCTAAAATGTTTGATATCTTGTAGTTATTCATTGTTTCATTTTGCGAGAGGAAAATGGACATATACTCAACCTTGCATTTCAAGCTTTATTTTAAAGGAAGAATTCAATCCTTGCTTATATGCTAATATTGATGAATCAAGTTGTGTGGACACAAATGCTACTTGTCTCATGACAAATGATAATGAGGAGGTATTCTCTTATCATAACTCTAGCGACAGTGATGACGGTATTGTTGATGACTATGAGGTATTACAAAATATTTTTGATGAATTATGTGAAAGTTTTGAAGAACTTAAAAAGAAATATATTGATCTTAAGAAGTCTCATTCATTACTTTCAACTAACTATGATTCTATGTCAAATGATTTTGATGATTTGAAATTAGAAAATGAATCATTGAAAAATGAGATTAAAACTTTTAAAAAGGATAAATCTGTAAATGTTACTCACCCTCTTGAAATTGAAAATAATGAATTAAAAAGAGAGATTGATTATTTAAAGAAATCTTTAGATACCTTTACTAAAGGAAATGAATATTTTTATAAAATTATAGAAAATCAAAGAATTCGTTTTAATAATAATGGTATAGGATATGATGAACAAAATGAGAAAAAGAGTTATTTTAGTGTATTTAAAAATGTAGCCGCATCTAGTCATCCTAACTCCTTATGCACATATTGTGGTAGACATACACACTATTCCAAATTTTGTCATTTTAGAAAAAGGAAGTATAAGAATACAAAATTAGCATGGATTCCAAAGGAAACAACTATGTATGTTAACCCTTATCAATCCCACACATATTGGGTTCCAAAAGATAAAGTTTTTAGGAGCAAAACCGGTATTGGCACATGAACACAATTTTTTTTTCTGAAAATAAAATTAGTATTTTTTTTTTGAATATTGTGATATATTGTCTTCATAACTTATATGCTTATTAGTGATTAATAATCTAATTTTTTTTATTATTGTCATGTCTATATGCTTATTAGAAATAGACACCATTCATTACTTGAAAATATTTTTGTTGTGATTAATGATTTATAATTTGATTTATTTTTTATTACTCTCAAATGGTTGAAAATGTGAATATTTCTATTAAGTCAAAAATTACTATGGATGATAAATTTCTTTGTATATGGATTAATGAAGAATTTATTCTTATACGTGATAAAATTGACATTGATTTAAAAAAGTCCATGCTTCATGATTAGTTACATTTGTTTATTAATATTGCTTTATGGACCTAACACATTCTTGGATGGAAAAGAAAAAATATTTAAAGTTGTGTAGGTTGCATTTTGAGATGGAATGTGGATTTTCAAGGCATATGAATTGGTATCATTACAGATTTCAATGTATGATTGCCTAATGTTGAAAATGGCACACTTGGAGAAATCGTCATGAAAACATCATTGGTATTGACAAGGTGGTAAGGAACACCATTCATGAATTTAAAATCATATATTTGTTGATGATTTATTTTATGATATATTTCCGTGCATAGAATATTTGTTATATCATATGAGCTTGTTGATAATTTAGTCTTCACATGTAAAGTTGTACATTTATTATTTTTTTATGTCTTTGTGTTATATGAACTTACACTTGATTTTGATGATGAATCTTTCAAGATTAAAATTCATAATCTTTTGAATTACATCTTGACATATTTTTGTGAATAATAAGATTGGATCAATTCATGCTTTTATTGAATATTAATCTCAAACGAAAATGCCCTTTTAAAATTTACTAGTCATATGAGCTACATGTTAATATTTGTAACATTCACGATGAATATTTTTTAAGTTGGTAATATTTGTGTTATGCATGTTTGAATTGAGAAACCACATGATCAACAATTGGTACCATTTGTGAGACTTTTCAAAAATGATTTTATGAAGTCAATTTTTTTTAATAATATTTTATCTCATGAAATAGATGCACCATATTTGTTATATGCATATTTGCCTTAATTTGTATCCCTTAGGGGGAGATAAAAGTTTATTGAAATTTGTTTGATTACTTGTTCGAAAAATGCTTGATCATAACTTTGATATATTATTATGGATTTTGCAATTTAGTTGATTATTTCGAGAATTTTAGCTCGTATCTTGAAATCGGCAAAGCTTGAGAAAAATGCTATATTCTTTTACCGCTGTCTACTAACTCATGTGTGCTTTATTCCAAATTATTTGAAAACATCGAGTTATGAAATGCTTCATGTTGTGTACTTAAAAGTTTATTCTATCATGAGGATTCACACATCAATTGATATGCGCCTACTCAAAATTTATACGCTGAAATTTTATTATTGAGAAAGATGATTGAGCTAATTTATATCTCTCTCATAATTGCATTATTTGAGAACATTGAGTTGTGATTCCTATTTTTGCGTAAAAGTTGTTCCGAGGAACTATTGTGTGCTACGCACGATTAGTGTGTGACTACAATAATTGGTATTATTTATCATTGATGCATTTTGAAAAGTTGATCATTTATCTTTTATTATTTTTCATTTTGGTGACTTATGCATTATTTGATGATATTATTGTATCTACACATTCAAATACATGCTATGAAAAATTTATGATGACTTGTGTGCGTATTAAAAATTTTCATGTTATTTATATGTCCCTTGAGATTTACGGTTGAATCCCATGCACGAATTATTTTTGATAGGGGGAGCTTCACCCTTTTTTTATCCGTGACACTGAATTTATATGAAAAATCTTTTTGATAATGTCAAAAGGGGAGAAATATTTATGATTCACTATTTGTGCTTAATATTTCATTTTATGAATATATGTGAATCATTGTTTGTCATCATCAAAAAGGGGGAGATTGTTAACGAAAATGTATTTTATCCCTAATTAATTACATTAGTTTAATTAATGTACATTTCAGTTTAACTTAATATATTGATTTTGATGATTCCAAACATATTTTTATTAGGTTATTCTATAGATATTTATTATTGTATAATCTTGTTTATATACCATGATATACCTATGTATATATTACATATCTATTCTGAGTGAGTTATATCTGTTTATGTTTAAGTTTTATTTTCATGACTCAGTACGCCTAGACTCTACTCAATGACATATCTGAGAAAGGGTATTTACGTATGTTGCACATTTGCACTTGACACATTAGGCACACATGCATATTTCTTGATCTATGATTTTTAATTGTGTGACTAATTAATTATGAGCCTATATTTGTTAAATGTGAGATTACATTATTTTTCTGAAAATAATTGTTTTAATTAAAATTAGTGCAAGGCTTGTTTAAATATAGTTCACATTTACTTAAAATATTTTTCGGAATAATTTTATAAATTAAATTTTCCAAAACAATTTTTTTTTTTTTAATAAAACGCTTTGACCCTCTAGACTTGTTCGTTCTTTCTCATAGAGATTAGGTAGGGAGTTATTTTCGTCCTTTATATATTTCCCATACCTTCTTTGTCTTTTAGATTTATTCTCCTCGACCTGTTGGGAGAGCTTTTGTCCTTGTGTTACCTACTAGACTTGATCACTACTTTACCTGCTTTGTTAAACCTTAAAGTTGGTTTCACACTTGAGTGCACCTGTTAGCTTAGGACGCTACCTTCTGATTTTCATCCTCAAGTAGCTTTATTGGATATTTGGTTTTCAAACCTTAGGAACTTCATAGACATGCTCTTGTAACTTTCAACTATAGTACCTATAGCTAATTAATGTTAGCAGACCATCATTTTTCATACCTGTTACAGACGTGACCTTAATGTCATAGATCTATGTTTTTTTCTAACCTGTGTCACTTTAGAAAACTCCGGTATAAGACTTTGGTTAGTTCCTTTTTAATCTCAGAATTTTTTTTTAATATGATCGTGTGGTTTGGTTTCAACCGATTAGACAGTGCATATTAATTATATTTAAACCATTGGAGCTTATAGGTTTTACTCTTGACCTGTCATAGCTTTAAGCACCAGCCATTACCCCTAATATAACTTTCGGGGTTATACAAGCGTCAGATCTCGTCCAGGACCTGCTAGAGATTTTGTTTTAATTTTCGGCCATACCTTTTCAGTGTTTCTTCAGTTGTTATATCCGAGTTACATGATGTATACCTCTTAGAGCTATACCCTTAAATTTTTGCTTTATTTGTATTTGATTTATCATGTGAGGATATAGGCAGCTTTCCTTTAGCTTTCGGTATTGTATTTTAGAAGCCACATGACAGCTTTCTATTTCGTCCTATATACCTGCCCATGTGAAAGTGATTTCGTCCATATAACTTTCGGCCATACTCATTTAATGAGTATTGTACCTGATTTCTTTCCTTTGGGAGAACATCATTTAATTGGTTAGGAACCTTTGGATTATTTGCACAAACTTTGTACTCTTATCAAATAAGGTTGACAATTCAGTCTAAATGAATCATAATATTATTTTTTATTAGATTCAATTTCATGCATTCATTTCAATATGTATTTCTTTCTTTTGGTCTAACATATTTTGCAGGAATCTTTTTAAGATATCAAAAGAACCCATTTTCAGTCCTACACTTACTTACTTCGGATATTATCTCTTGGACTAACTTTTTCTTGACAGAAAATATATGAGTCACCTCAAAGCTACTTTCAATCACATATATTTTCAGATTACTATTTTTGTGCTACAACAGCTATATTTTTATGGAGTATATAAAAATAAAGATTTGCATATCAGATTTGGAAATAATTTTCAGTTATCTCACCTCAGCAAATCAGGAGCATTTAATGCTCAAAATGCATGTGTCTAACAGCTAGTTTTTGGAAGACACATTTAAAGCTTTGAAGAGCTTCATTGAAGAACATACTTGAATGAGAACATGAGCAAGACTTGAAATATTATTGAGAGCATTTTATTTTACTACTCAGCTACACATTCAAGAGAGCAATTAATTTTATCATCTGCTCAATCATTGAAGAAGAAGACTTGTGCCTACTTCAACATCATTTATTGAAGTCTCATTAAAGAAGGAGAAACTCAGATTACAAATTGTATTTTAAGGAGTTTCAGTATTTTACCTTGTTCTACAAAAATTCAGATTTGTTGTGAAGCTTTGTTGAAGCTTCGGTTTGTACCGGTAATTGGATCCTACCCGTAAGTGGGCCACGGGGTTTGTAGCTCGGAGTTAGCTTGTAAAAAGTTGTACGCGGTGGTTTGATCCTACCCGCAAGTGGATCAGGTTTAGTGAAGCGCAAAGGAGACAGGGGCTCTAGGCGCGTGGACGTAGGCCGGGATTTGGCTGAATCACGTTAAATTTCGGTGTCATTTATTTTCCGCACTTTTATTTATTTATTTGCACATGCTTGCTTGAGTTAATATTTTCAGCACACTATCTTGAAAATAAATTAATTCCGAAATTTGACTAAATAAATTTTAAGGTTAAAATAATTATTTTTGAATTAAATAATTAATTTCAGAATATCACTTAATATTAAATACGAAAATTAATTTAATATTCCTAGAGTGCTAAAATCTGTATTTCTAGTTGCTTAAATTAGTTGGTTGCATTTATTTGATTTTGTTAAATTTATTCTTTACAGTTTTTATCAATCTAAAATTTGTCTAAGTGATTTAAATTTAATATTTTACTAAAATATTAATTTGACTTAAAGTTTGTAAAAGCTCAATTCACCCCCCCCCCCCCCCCCCCTCTTGAGTATAATCTGGGCAACAGTAATAATTGTGACCTTAAACCTTCCAATAATACTTAATTTTAGACATTTAATCTTTTAAAGTCCATTCATTTAATGGTTTCAAGTTCAAGACATTTTGTATTCCAAATACTCCTCTATTTAAAGGGACCTTGAAAGCACTTTTGTGTTGGTTGAAAAATATCATATTTTCTCTAAGTAATAGTGGAAGTATTTTATTATAGTTCAGTTGGAGATGAACATATAAATCCTAGAGAACAAGTGCAATATTCATGAACCTATAGATTGTAAAATCTTAGCCTAGTTGAATCTTGGAGATATAGCTACCACTAATTCTTTTGTTTTCACGTGGGAGAGGCTTCTACTTTCTTTAAGAAGATATTATGCACCTCAACGCTTTTGATTGTTAATTTCTTTATATTTTGTTTTATTATTCTTTAGCATATATTCCAAAGAAATTAAAGATAGGTTCTTCTCATAGCATCATTTGCTATAAGTACTAATGGCATCTATTTAATTCTTCCATCAAATTTTGACGTGTATAAAGAATTATCAAAGGGAAAAAAATGAAAGAAACCAATAATGATATGACATATAATTTTGTGGAAGCTTTTGTTGTTGGATAGGATGTCGACAATGGATCCTCTCTCCACATTACTTGTGATTGTAGTTTCTTCACAACTTACGAATTAGCAGGGGATGGTATAGTCAGTTATTAGGATCACTTCCATTCTGCTAGCTCGAAAATATACCCCAAGAGGAGGGGGTGAATTGGGTATGTTACGATTAATGCAAATTATAACAAATTTAATTACTTTCTTTAAATAGTGATTTCAATATGATAAATCAATTCAAATATAAACAATTAATCAACAACAAGCATAAGTAATTAAAAGAGAGAGTTTAGAGAAACTTTATAAATTGATGTTTTAACGTGGTTCGACGTCTTTCGACGTCCATGGTCGAGATGGTACTCGAGAAACTTCATTCTCTCCGGTTCACATACGGTGGTACCAAATTCCCCACAAGGAATTTTAACACCTTGCAGACTGCAACCAATAAGGAAACTGTACCCGTTATTACCGGAATAGTATACGCAAGAGTCCAAGGTCTTATAAGGCCTTGACTCCCTGAAACTATGGAACGACCACTGGTGAAGACGCAATGAAGTTCACCATGAATAAAAATAACATGATTTGTAACCAAAATGTAAAGGAAAATCACTTCACTTAAAAGAATTATGAAATGGATTTACTTTCTCTCTCTATAAATGTAAACAATAAGTAATAACAAGTATAATACTCAAATGGGATTTTGGTTGGATCTTTAGCACAAGTGAGTATTGGGTTTAGATCTATCCTATAGAATGGTTTGATATTTAAACTTTTTCTTAAATGGATTTTGGTTGTAGCTTTGATACAATAGATTTTTGGGGGGTTTAAACTTACACCTTGGAAATGGAGCTTTGTTTCTCTCTCTTGAAACCTCAAGTATAAGGGACATAAGCTATAGGATGAAACTTTTATCTTTGGAATATGTTGTATAAAGTTTGTGTATTTGATGAAGGAACCTAAGATCCCCTTTTACAAAAACTAATTCTCGTGGATTTTGAACCATTTAAAGCAGTACCACTTGGCATGTTATAGTCTACACTAAGCCACCTATAACTCCTTGTACTGTTATAGGTGAGTTTGATGTAAGATACAAACTTATTAGTGAGTCTGATGTGAGATACTCCTTTATAGTCTATTATATTCATGTTATTAACTGTAATACCCTGTATATTTATGACTTTTAATTATGGATTAATTAAATTAAATTGGGATAAATTAATTTAATATTATTCCGGATATAAATACTAGAGAGACAAGATTTAGTATTTGATTATGATAATGTTGTTGAAAATTACTGAGTGAGTATAGTAATATATGATTATGAATTTATTAATATTATCGCGAGTTAAAAATACGACAGTTTTAGTAATTAAGTTGGTATGCGCGTGTGAGGACCCAATTTAATGGATTTAAATGAAATTTATTTTTATGTCATCAGTATGAATATTTTAAGTGCGTCAACGTGTCCGTAAGGGTCAATATAGTTAGAAAACACTAGCCGGGGGTTTTGTTTGGGTCCCGGGGCATTTTAGGCCTAATTAACAACCCGGGTGGGCATTTTAGTCATTTTTTATTATTTGAGGAATAGTGACCCGCGAATTTTAAGTGAATTATATCAGCCAACACTTAGGATCCTTAGGGTTTACATCACCAAAATTCACAAATGGCCATTAGAGAAGAAGAGGAGAAAGTTACTAAAGGAGAACCATCACCTTTAGGCTTTTTGCACCACTATCACCACCAACGGATAGATCGAGAAGAGAGGATTACCCCCATATAATCTTCTCCAATGGATCCGAACTTCTATTTCAAGGCAAGTGATTTAAGTTGAAATAATTTAGTGCATATATCATCCATGTTAGTTTAGAATTGGAGAATAACCTTGAAAAATGAATGGATTTGAAGCATTAAAATCGTAATCTAGGTAGGTTTTGCATGCAGTTTAACTTCTGGGAATATAGTAGCCACGGAATTATGAGCCATGTGTAGAGAATTGTGAATTTGGTACTGTGTTATATAATGTTCTTGAAGAAAATAGGAGAGCCAGGGTTTTTATGAAAAATATATGATTTGATCCTAGAAATTGATTTTCCATTATGATTTGATGATTCTAAAAAGTAGAAACTTATGTATTTATGTTGGTATGATGTTAGGAATAAATATTTAGGAGTTTGGGACATTATAGTAGAGGATTTGAGGGTTAAGTTTGATGAAACCCGTAGGAAAAATTATGTAGAATCGTAATACCTGTTTGATCGATCGATCGACCCATGAATGTCGATCGATCCACTGGATCGATCGATCGACCCCTTCATCTTAATTAATTGACTCCTCCTGATTTTTGTAGATTATTTCCCTTTAAGGTATGACAATTCCTACTCTTATAAGAACTCTTAGGGAGATTAATAGGATATTGTGGGACTTAGTTAAGGTCAGTAGGGTTGTAGTTAATGCCCGAAATATGTTGTACCTTATGGGATTGAATGGAATACTTACGAGAGTTTAGCGAGTGAGGTACGACTAGAAATTTCCAAAAATTGGGATTCAAATTAGACGAATGTTAATTTATGGTTGGGACCAGTAGAAGAGGAACTTGGAATTACTGAAATAACCTTGGAGGCAAGGGGGTGACTTAGTAACCTTTGAGATAGGATTGAGTATTCGGATGTATACAACGAGAGAGTTGTCGCACAACACGAATTACGTAGTATATTTGGGATGACATTAAAATGTGTATGCGACTCGTAATATAGGATAGAGAGTTCCTATATTAATGTTGATAAATACTTAGATGGTGTGATTGCCTAGTATATGGATGATTCTGTGTATGACAAAGCTACCATGCCTACTATCACGAGAGGTTGATTTTCGAAAAAGGACCATCTTATCTTTGTGTGCCTTCGGGAGGATTTCGATTGGTACCTTAAGGACATAAGACTGTGAATGACTTATCTGTGAGTTGATAAGTCAGCTGACCATGGGAGCGTAGGTCTGTGCATGACCCATGGGTATGTGAAATGTGTTCACCTCCAATATGTGTGAATTGTATTGATACGGTTCTTGAGTGATTCAAAACATGTAAATCCTTACGTGCGTGATATATCGGGATTGATAGAAGAGTATGTGTGCACCGCAGGTTCCAGCCTTTTGGGGTGTTGAAATTGTATATATATTATTGCTAGTAAATTATATATATATATATATATATATATATATATATATATATATATATATATATATATATATATATATATATATATATATACTTGTGATTGTTCCACTGTTGCTTAGTAGATGTGAATAACTAAGACATTTAATTGGGTTTAAAATGTGAAAATTTATATAGCACTTGAGATAAGTAATTTTATTAATGTAAATGTGAGATATCAGTATGACCTATTTGGGTTACACGAATAGTCACTGAAGCACCTTATACTCTTGACTCACTTGAGTTTACATTGTATAAGTCCTCATCTAGTGTGGAAATAGTGACAAAATTGAGTCCCTCCCCTAGATACCAAAAAGCCTAAAATAATTCTCTACAATTTATTCCTCTTGTTTGATTGATCAAGGTATATGCACAAACACTCACACACATTAGGACTGCATATATTGTTCATATATTGCATAAATTGTTTGTGTGTGTGTTGTGTGTGTTAATTTCCCTTAATACAATTTTTAATAATTTTTTGAGATTTTTTTAATGAATTTTGAAACAAAATTTTCATAATTAAAATGTTTTGGGGTCATTCAATAAATTCGAGTTTTATGGTTTTATGCCTAAAAGTTCACTTGGGTAGAAACCAAAAGCGCTGAAGACATTGGGGTGTGTTTGTAATTTATTTTAGACGCGCGTTTGTGGTTCAATATTTGCCCTACACCTGTCGCACTCCTATTGGTTGATTGTGTGTTTCTTTTAAGAGACAAAATCAGTGTCTTTTATTAACCCTTGGATTGAACTTATCAACGCTCTGCATGCATCCTTTTCCAATCCATGTGAAACCCTTTTCCTCCAATCACAAACCTTTTAACCAACCGCTTATCTTAAACCATTGGATGGAAGTCAATATGAGAAGACTGAATCCCAGTCCTTGATTTTGAACCATCTTCTCGATCCTTCTCAGCCCAGTATATAAACAGGATAACCCTTAGCCTTTGAGAAAAAATTTCCCCTTTATCTAATCCAAGTGAGAAAAGAGAAGAGAAATACAAGAGAGAAAGAAGAGAGAGAAACCACAGAGTTAGAAAACCTAACCCTAAATCGTTTCAAACACCTTATCTAACCCCAACCCATTTACAAAAAAACAGTTTACACCAAACACCATCCCTGAGTTTTTGAGAGTTTCTGTGTGTTGGTTTGAAAGTTGTTTCGTGCTATAACCTCTTCATTTTAAGATCTTCTGTCCAACTTAAACATTAGGTTAGATCTGTATTTTCGTTTTATAGAAATCATAGATCTGGTCATTTTATGTTATATTACACTTAGATCTGCATTATTAGTTTCTCGTCTTGAGAAATCTTTTGTTGATTATTTTCTGAAAATGTTTTCATCTTCAAAATCAACAAAATAATTTTCTGTTTCTAGTTCTTTTGAAACAAGACCTTTGACCTAGTTAGAATCACACTTGGCAATTTTTAATTTCAAAAATATTTTCAAAACCCTAAAATTGATTAAGATCTTGAAAAGTCTTCTGAGCAATATAGCCGTGGATTATGGGTTCATTTTAAAGGTCAAATATGGTTTAAGTTTCCTAAGAAGAGAGAAACTGAAAATCACAGCATATAGATCTAGTTTGTAATTTGCTAGGAATATTTGTATAAATAAGCGTGTGTTTGTGCATGCATGTGTTAGAGCACCATCACAAACACTTACGCACTACAACACTGAAAGTGTTGGTAATAAGATCTTGAAATAAGATTCGACGTAAAGACTGGAACAAAGTGGAAGTTAGAAAACTGGGAGAGCCATATCAACAATCAGACCTGCGAAAAAGTTAGAAGGACACCAGTGGGTACATTCCTAAACTTGTATATGACTGATTTGTGTGCATGTGTGTTATATAGTTTGTAACTGATATATTTTATTTTTGTGGATTTTTCTTTTTACTCCATAGAGGGAGTCGTGGATGTTTCCTCAGTTGGGAGAGGTTTTACCACGTTAAAAATATCTTGCCATTAATCTTTCTACAACTCCTCATCTCTTTCTTGCTGGTGTGCCGATTTAAACTGTTTTAGTTTTATTTTTAAAAACTTGTTAATAAATCTTAAACTGATCTCGTGCATGTTTTATTAAACACATCTTGTGATTAAAACTGTTTTGGTTTAAAGAAAAGAGTTTCCTAAAAAAACAGTTTGGAGTGACTTAAATAGTTTAATCCTGTATTAAACGAATTTAGGAACAGTTTTTAAGTTGGTATCAGAGCTTTGAAAATATTTTTAAAAGATCTTGTGTTTCTAATTTTCTTTTCTTGAAATCAAAATGTTGGACAAGAAAAATGAAAGATTTGGCAACTTGACCAGACCCCATCTCTTTGATGCAAACAACTTTGCTTACTGGAAGGTAAGAATGGTTGCTTTCATACAAGGAACCTTTGGAGATGATGCCTGGGATATTATTGAAAATGGATACACTTATCCTACTAAACCAGCTACTGAAGGAAGTAATGAGAGGATTAAGAAAGAATTAAGTGAATTCACTCAAAAATAGAAGCAAACTTCTCGAAACAATAACAAAGGCAAGAATGCTATATTTATGTACATAAATGAACATGAGTTCAAATGGATCTCATCTTGTGCCACTTCTAAATAAGCTTGGGATATACTGATCACTGCACATGAAGGTGACACTAGAGTTAAGGCTGCTAAAACTCAAATGATTGTCCAGCGGTATAACTCCCTAATTATGTCAGATTCCAAATCCTTTGATGACTTTGATATGAAATTGACTACATTGTGACCAAACTGAATGCTAATGGAATAACATAAGACAGACATGAAATTGTATCTAAAATTCTAAGATCACTGCCACATAAATTTGACAACAAAAGATATGCTATTGAGGAAATGTGTGATCAAAATCTCACTCCTGAATTACTCAGTATTAAACTACGAACTGTGGAAATGGAATTAGAATTCAAGAAACAAATGACCCAGTCCCATAGGAAACAGACTAGTTCCAACTTGAGTTTTTCCACTAAGCTTATGAAACCTGAGTTTGCTATTCCAACTTATGATTCTGATGAGGAATGTGATATAGATAGTTTGGATAATCAAATTGCCTTGATGTCAAAACAGTTTAAGAAAATTGTCAAATTTAGAAATAAATTGGCAAACAGACAAGGCAAGCCAAATTATCCAACTCAGTTTAATTACAAACCTCATGAGAAAGGTCAAGACAAACATCACAAGGAAATGAGACTCAATAAAGACTTCAAGAACATTAAATGTTTTAGATGTGGAAAACTAGGACACATAGCACAAGACTGTAGAGTGAAACTGAACACTACCAATAAACCTAATAGGGCCAATATTTGCAAAACATGGGATGATTCAAGTGATTCTGAAAATGAGGAACCTGAATCTTCTGATGTTTTTTATCCTTGCATGTCTTCCTTTTCCAAGATAATCTATAATGCTTATATGCCTTTGCCTATGTATGAGAATGATGATAATAGCTCTACTTTTGTTGTTATAAATCATGCTGCTACTGGTTTAGATGCTTTAATTTTTGAGAATATTGTTAGCTCTATCACGGGGTGTGTGAGTCAAATGGAATGCGATAATGACGATGTCAATGGGTGCGTGAGTTCAAGAATTGAATCCTTAGGTGTCACTTCACACACTACACTTAGTGACTCAGACACCGAAGACCTCCCTGACATTCACACAATTTATGAGAAAACCCTCAAGAAAAGCACTAGACTAGAGATGATAGTGAAGGATCTCACTAAGAAACTAGAAGACCTAAGTCTGATGGTTAAACTTAACGCTGAAGAGTATACTACCCAATGTCTAACTCATGAAAATGAAGTCAAATTTTTTAATCAAAAATTAAAGAATTTGATTAAAAAAAATGAAACTCTAGAGAAAAAAATATAAAGGGACATTATTAGAATTGGAACAATCCAAAGAGAAGACAGTAACAGTTTTCAAAAAATTTGCAAAATTTGAAAATAATTCAAACTATTTTGATGGTTTTGTTGTTGTTTCAAAAATCAATTTTGATGATCGAACTAGAATAGGGTTTGGTCCAAATTTGAAGACACAAACTAAAACCTTGAACCAATAAAGTTTGTGTTAGGAGGCAAAAGACCTATAGAAACTTGTCCAGATTTTCATTCTTTAAAAAAGGAGTTTGATGAAAAACAATCAAAGTTTGATATATGGGAATCAAGTTGCTCTAAGTGTTAAAGTCCACCTAAGACTAAATATGTCTGCCCCCTATTAGGAAGAGTGATTCTCCCTTTCAAACTATACTCCCTAGGAATAAGGTACAACTCCAAAATGCCATGAAGTATATGTTTAGAGACTTTCCTGAGGAGATACCATCCTCGAGCAATTTATATTGCTCGTATTGTGACTTATATGGTCATTCCTTTGAAGGTTGTTACTCTAGACGTTTAGTCAACCCTGTCTATAATACTCCTATGTACTAAAAATTTAACTATTCTAGGCGAAGCCGTCACAATTATGTTCTCCCTAAACAACCAGACAAAAACTCTAACTATAGAAAGAGAAAGATCAAACCTAAAAGATCATTTCCAAGAATGATTACTAGACACTTTCCTAAGACAAATTCTCATGTTGATCATAAAATTAAACCTCATGCGCAAAACATTTTTCAACAGAAATCTAATGCTCGAAAATTTTATCAAATGAGAGCAAATAAGCGCAAAATGAAAACAAGAGCTATTTGGGTTAGAAAAGATGAGCTATTACCCCAGATGAAGGGTAACATTGTGATTAGTGCTTTAAAAGATAAACACACTCCCTCTGGTTGGTATTTAGACTCTGAATGCTCAAAGCACATAACTGGGGATGATACCAAACTTTTAAACAAAACCAGCTTTGCTGGAGGAAAAGTTATTTTTAGTGATGGTGTATCATCTCAAATCATTGGTAAAGGAACACTCCAAGAAGAAGGATTACCTTTACCTAAAAATGTTCTTCTAGTAAAAGGTCTTAAGGCCAACCTACTTAGTATCTCGTAATTTTGTGACTCAAATCATACTGTCACCTTTTCAAAGAATAATTGCAAAATTTTAAATGAAAAAGGTGAGTGCATAATTACAGGACTCAGAACAATTTTTATACTGTCCAGAATAGTACTGAGGTCTGTAACATTGCCAAAATGGATGACAATGAGATATGTCATAATCGAATGGGTCACATAAATTACGAAAATCTTAATAGATTGTCTTCACAAGAAATAGTTAGAGGTATTCCTAAGATCAAACCTATTTTTAATATTGTTTGTGGATCTTGTCAGGAAGGAAAAATTGTTCAGGCCCCTTAAAAGAATGTCAAAGATATCCTTACCTCTAAACCCTTGGAGCTCATCTATATGTACCTTATGGGTCCTTCTCGAACTGTTAGTCTTTGTGGACACAGTTACATTCTTATTATGGTTGATGACTTCACCAGATTTACTTGGGTAGCTTTCTTAAAACAAAAGTCTGACACTTTTCAAACCTTTTTGAAGATTTTACTTCGAATCAAAAATGAGAAAAATACTCAAGTAAATAGAATTCGCAGTGATAGAGGTGGAGAATTCATAGATACTGGTGTTATAGAGTATTGTGACTATAATGGTTACAAACATGAATTTAGTGCTCCTAAGACTCCTCAACATACACGGTATTGCTGAGAGAAATAATTATACCCTTCAAGAGATGGCAACTGTTATGATTCATGCCAAAACTTTACCAAAGTATTTTTGGGTAGAATCTATTCGTATTGCGTGTCACATTATCAATAGGGTCTATCTTAGAAAGAATTCTAAACAAACTGGTATGGTAAGAATCCCAATCTTAAGTACCTTAGAACCTTTGGTAGTACGTGTTATATCTGCAAAGACAGAGAACATTTATCCAAATTTGAGACTCGTCGAGATAAAGCTATTTTTCTAGGATATTCTCCTAACAGTTGAGCATATCGTGTCTATAATCTTCGCACTAAGACCTTAATGGAATCCATAAACGTTATTGTAAGTGACACTACTGTAGGGATTAATACTGGAGAACCACCTATTGTGGAAGAGTCTGAATTTTTTTTAGAAAAAGCCTCTCCAGAAATAGATGATTCTTTACCAATTGAGACACTTGAAGTACCTAATTGGGTTTCTAAAGACCATCCCATTGATAACGTTCTTGGTAACCCTAGTGAGCCTGTTCGTACAAGATCTAAATTAAGAAAGTATGCTCATTATGCATGTTTTGTTTCCCTTGTGGAACCAAAGAATGTAAATGATGTGTTAAATGATCCTCAATGGATTTCTACAATGCAGGAAGAACTTCTTTAATTTATCATTCATGATGTTTGGTATCTTGTACCTAGGCCTGATCACAAAAAAGTTATTCGCACACGTTGGATATTTAAAAATAAATCTGATGAAAGTGGGATAATCATTAGAAACAAAGCCGGATTAGTTGCTCAAGGATACTCTCAAATTGAAGGAATAGATTTTAAAGAGACTTTTGCTCCTGTTACTCGATTAGAATCAGTTCGTCTTCTCTTTGCCATAGCTTGCTACTTGCATTTTACACTTTACCAAATGGATGTTAAATCTTCCTTCCTTAATGGAATATTGACTGAGAAGACCTATGTAGAACAACCAAAAGGTCTCATTGACCCTAAATATCCAAATCATGTCTTTCGTCTTAAAAAGGCTTTGTATGTCCTAAAACAAGCGCCAAGAGCTTGGTATGAGCGTCTTTCCAACTTTCTCTTAGACTAAGGTTTTAAGAGAGGTGGAAATGATCAAACCCTTTTTGTCAAACATTTTGACAAACATATCATTATAGCTCAAGTTTATGTTGACGAGATCATTTTTAGATCAACTTCCCCTTCAGAAGTTAAATCTTTTTCTGAAATTATGCATAAAGAATTTCAAATGTCTCTTATGCGGGAGTTACAATTTTTCTTGGGTCTTCAAGTCAAACAAAATTCAGAAGGATTATTTATTTCACAATCAAAATATGCTTTAGAGATTGTTAAAAAATTCGGTTTTGAGAGTGAAAAAGATGCCAAAACTCCCATGAGTACTACCGTTAAACTGTCTAAGGATGAAACTGGGAAATCCTTAGATCCAACATTACATCGTAGTGTGATAGGAACCTTGCTATACCTTACCGCCTCGCGTCCTGATATTATGTACGCTGTTTGCGTGTGTGCCCGTTATCAAAACAATCCTAAAGAGATCCATTTAACTTGTGTTAAAAGAATTATAAAATACAGTAAAGGCACTCTAAATCTAGGACTTTGGTACACCAATGATACTCCTAGCACTATAATAGGATACACTGATGCCGATTGGGCAGGGTGTACTGATGATAGTAAGAGCACATCAGGAGCATGTTACTATGTACGTAATAATTTAGTAAGTTGGAGTAGTAAGAAACAAAATTGCACTTCTTTATCGACTGCTGAATTGAAATACATAGTTGCTGGAAGTTGTTGTGCTCAATTACTTTGGATTAAGCAAATGCTAAATGATTATGGTATTAAAGAGGAACAATTATATCTCTATTGTGATAATCAAAGCGCAATCAATATCTCTAAAAATCATGTTCAACACTCGCGAACAAAACACATAAAAATAAGACATCACTTTATACGCGAATTAGTTGAGACTAAGGAATTAGAAATCAATTATCTTTCTACTGATTTGCAACTCGCAGATATGTTTACCAAACCTTTGGACTACAATAGATTTCTTTCTTTGCGTAAATCGATAGGAATGGTTTGTGCTGAATAAACTCTTTGGCTTGCTTAGATTTTCCCTTTGCCCATTTGAGACAAAATGGGGGAGAAATTTGAGTCTTATGAGTTCATTTCTTTTGTACATATTCTAAAAAGCTTGATCTTAGTGATTATTTGCAGGATTCCGTACAGTTATTCTCAACAAATGTAATAGGGTATTAAATTGTAATTAGTTGAGTTATGTAATTTTCTTTTCTAGGTAATGGGTAGATAGAATTTTTGTATACAAATAGGCTTTTCCTTTTCTTTTTGTTGCCCTACGAGTCCAAGATGACTCAAAGGGGATTTTGTCTCATGTTTCCAAAGGGGGAGAGTGAAGAACCTTATGCTCTTGACTCACTTGAGTCTGCATTGTATAAGTGCTCATTTAGTTTGGAAATAGTGACAAAATTGAGTCCCTCCCCTAGATACCAAAGAGCCTCAAACAATTCTCTATAATTCATTCCTCTTATTTGATTGATCAAGGTATATGCACAAACTCTCACACACATTAGGATTGCATACATTGTTCATATATTGCATAAATTGTTCGTGTGTGTGTTTTGTGTGTTAATTTCCCTTAATATAATTTTTAATAATTTTTTGGGAATTTTTAATGAATTTTGAAACAATTTTTTCATAATTAAAATTGGAATAAAAATGTTTTGGGGCCATTCTATAAATCCTGGCTTTATGGTTTTATGCCGAGTTCACTTAGGTAGAAACCAAAAGCGCTGAAGACATTAGGGTATGTTTGTAATTTGTTTTAGACGCACGTTTATGGTTCAATATTTTCCCTACACTTGTCGCACTCCTATTGGTTGATTGTGTGTTTCTTTGAAGAGACAAAACCGCTGTGTTTTATAAACCCTTGGATTGAACTTATTAACGCTCTGCATGCATACTTTTCCAATCCATGTGAAACCCTTATCCTCCAATCACAAGCCTCTTAACCAGCTGCTTATCTTAAACCGTTGGATGGAAGTAAATATGAGAAGACTGAATCCCAGCCCTCGATTTTGAATCATCTTCTCGATCCTTCTCAACCCAGTATATAAAGAGGCTAACCCTCAGCCTTTGAGAAGATTTTTCCCCTTCATCTAATCCAAGTGAGAAGAGAGAAGAGAGAGAAACCATAGAGTTATAAACCCTAACCCTAAATCGTTTCAAGCACCTTATCAAACCCTAACCCTTTTCCAAAAAACCAGCTTACACCAAACACCATCCCTGAGTGTTTGACAGTTTTTGTGTGTTGGTTTGAAAGTTGTTTTGTGCTGTAACCTCTTCCTTTTAAGATCTTGTGTCCAACTTAAACATTAGGTTAGATCTGTATTTCCGTTTTATAGAAATCATAGATATGGTCATTTTATGTTATATTACACTTAGATCTACATTATTAGTTTCTCGTCTTGAGAAATCTTTTATTGATTATTTTCTGAAAATGTTTTCATCTTCAAAATCAACAAAATAATTTTTTGTTTCTAGTTCTTTTGAAACAAGACCTTTGACCTAGTTGGAATCACACTTGGCAGTTTTTAATTTCAAAAATATTTTCAAAACCCTGAAATTGATTAAGATCTTAAAACGTCTTCTGAGCAAGATAGCTGTGGATTATGGGTTCATTTTAAAGTTCAAATAAGGTTTAAGTTTCCTAAGAAGAGAAAAACTGAAAATCGCAGTATATAGATCTGGTTTGTAATTTACTAGGACTATTTGTATAAATAAGAATGTGTGTGTGCATGCATGTGTTAGAGCACCATCACAAACACTTACCCACTACAACACTGAAAGTGTTGGTAATAAGATATTGAAACAAAAGTTGACGTAAAGACGGGAATAAAGTGGAAGTTAGCAAACTGGGACAGCTACATCAACAATCATGCAGAAAAGTTAAAAGGACACCAGTGGGTACATTCCTAAACTTATATATGACTGATTTGTGTGCATGTGTGTTATATAGTTTGTAACTAATATATTTTGTTTTAGTGTATTTTTCTTTTTACTCCGTAGAGGGAGTCGTGGATGTTTCCTTAGTTGGGTGAGGTTTTACCACGTTAAAAATCTCTTGTCATTAATTTTCTTACATCTCCTCATCTCATTCTTGCTGGTGTGCTGATTTAAACTATTTTAGTTTTATTTTTCAAAACTTGTTAACAAATCTTGAACTTATATCGTGCATGTTTTATTAAACACATCTTGTGATTAAAAATGTTTTGGTTTAAACAAAAGAGTTTCCTAAAAAAATAGTTTGGAGTTACTTAAATAGTTTAATCCTGTATTAAACGACTTTAGTAACAGCTTTTCAGACATCCTATATTAGAATGTGAAAATAGGAGTACGTACAGACTAGTTAGATAGTGGCATAACTAGGATGGGTTAAGGGTATACGTTAGGCGTGCACATTAGTTGAGGGGGTGAGAAACTCATATGAGAATACGCAACTAACATGTATATAATATTTACTGTTTAATGTAATTAAACACTTGTTGTTTTTAAACTGTTTTCACCTCGGGCTCTGACCCGTTTTCTTCCAAATCTATTTTGTTTTGTAAAAACCTTTTAGGTTCACATCCACAGGGACGCCAAGCATAGGAGTTCCATTCTGATGATGTGCTATAGCTTCTATGGAAGCTATATGATTTCGGTGTTATACGCTTCCATATTTATCCTTGGTTCCTTCAAAGTCATTCATATCAGTTAATGTAATCTTCGAAATGAGTAGATGGACAAAATTATGGTGCCAAGAAATGGCAATGGTTAATGTAATCTTCAGTTTGGTTCGGATAGGCGTGTTATGTTCAGGAACCATTTGAGCAGCCAGGTCGATTGGCAAGGTAGAAATATGAGTTTTTGCCTCAGAAGATGAGGCGTATTATATGTGATACGAACTAGCACTACATTTTTATTATTTCTAGATTCGCATGTGAGACGAGTTTAGTGTGTATATCGACAACGTTATTATTATGTGAATATTTTCCCTGGTATAGAGGGGTTACCTTTAGTGTTATCCGCGGAGGATGAATGGGTGTATCGATAGTGGTATATACTTTATTGAGATTACTCATTTTAGTGATGTGTTATACGAGTATGATATTATCCTGATTATGATTTTATAATGATGCTTAGACCGATAATGGGTGAATACCACAAGTTTATCGGGGTTACTACCTTAGTGTAGGATGTTTTGTTCTGGCGAGACCTCACCTGTGGGAGGGCCTGACTCACGTTATATATATATATATATATATATATATATATATATTATAGAGACTTCGAAAGGTATAGTGGTCTCGAAATATTCGATCTCGGTATGTGTAGGGACTCTATTAATATGATTCAGAGTGTATTAGGTTTACTGTTCAACAAAAAGATTTAGCTTGTTATTATGTTTACCGCTCAGGACTTGGTAATAGGACGAGCGCATTATTATATCACCCCTTTAGAAACATGGGAGTTGATATGCCCATATATATATCCTCGGCCAGGCCGAGGGCGCCCTCCAACCGGGAAACCCTCCAAGGGGACGACCCTCCACCAGGTCCAGACGACCCTCCAAGGGGTCGACCCTCATCAGGCCGAGACGACCCTCCAAGGGGCTGACCCTCCATCAGCCCTGGATGACCCTTCAAGGGGCCGACCCTTCATCAGGCTCGGACGACCCTCCAAGGGGACGACCCTCCATCAGGACCGGACGACCCTTCACGGGGCCGACCCCTCATCAGACTCTAGACGACCCTCCGAGGGGCCGACACTACGAGACCTAAATTGGGCCAGACTCACCACCGGAAGGAACTTTGCCCTCGGCCTCATATCAAAGGCCGAGGGTGACATCATCATAGCGCGTGGCTTAGGAGACGCGTGGAACAGTGCACGTGAGGCTCACAGGACACGTGAAAGACCATTACCACCGAATCACCCCCTCGCGTGAGGGAATATTATGTCATCATTTGGCATCAACAGGTGTCAACAGGAGATTGGATAAATCATCATTCACATGCACCATGCATACTTGGGGGGTACACTATACCCCCCAAGACCTATATATACTTGCACCTACAACCCTACAAGGGGATCGAAAAATAACTGTAACCCTAACAAAAAAACTCTGCTTATACACACAGTAGAGAGAGAACGTGAGCTTATGTGCATTGTATCCAAGGCCATTAGTGTCCATACTTAGTGGATCACACACTCATAGTGGATGTAGGCCTAATTGGCTGAACCACTATACATCATTGTCTTATTCCTCTTATAGTCATCTCCTTCTTCACACTTACACATTTACATCTCTATGACTGCCATGGTTACTTTTGTTTGAGCTCATCATCATTTATCTGGTGGTGCTAGATTTCAGCATCATCAGTTTGGCGCCGTCTGTGGGAACGAGAAGACATCTCTTCCTTTGTACAGCTTGACCTCACTAGGCACTCTAGTGGTGAGCCAGTTCTCCCCCTGTGAGGAGATGTTTCACCATTGAAAGAGACCCAGTAAGGTTCTCAAGCTCACCAGTCTTTTCTTCAGTTCATCTTTTCATAGCTCAAACACATGGCACCTGATGTCACCACCACCACTTCCCCCACCGGATGATGGGGGACGACCCAGTTCCAGTCAGCCACCACATCAGTCTGAGATGGCTGATGTGGCGATAACCTTGAAGTCTCTGGCAGAAAGCCAGCGGATCATGCAGGAGCAGTTCACAGCTCTGAGCCAAAACATACTAATACCACCAGGGGTCTCACCTGAGATGATTACTCCAGCAGCAGCTCCAGGACAGCATGAGGCCAGGGGACCACCCCAGGCACCACACAAAGACCTGGCACCCCCTCAGCGGCGGAGGGATGTTGCTGACCCCTGGCGTCTACGCCTGGGGAGGCAAGGAAACCTTTGCCCTAAGGATAGGTATGATGATATGGAGGGAGAGGAGGCCCCCATAGAATGCTGGGAGCCATATGAGGTCTCCAACAATACTGTACGACCTCTCCAGGAGAGTAGAGGAAAGTGCGGGAGACCAAATCCTGATGATCGCCCAAGAGGCTCCGCTTTTGATCACTTGAGCAGGGGGTTAGCCTTTGAAAGGCTGGGCCCAGTAAATGACCTGCGAGAAAATTTGTCCAGGTCAAGGAGTGCCGCGAGGTCTAGAAGGGAGGCAGCAGATGACCGACACCACGGGGGCCGGCCCATAGGATGGGACGACGGCCAGGGGGAAGTAAATAGCCAATACAGGCCAGCCGCGGCAGGACCCTCCGTCCATCTCAAAGAGACGGCAGGGGATAACATCGGCCAGGCCGACCCTACGAGGCCATTGAATGACTCGATCCAGTGGTTGGAGGATAAGATTGGCGATATACTAAAAAGCCGGGACCCTCTTCAGAGAGGATACTCCATAGGCTCACCCTTTGTGGCGAAGATACTCAACTTGCCAACGCCATCAAAGTTCAAGCCACCTACGATCACCCCAAGATATGACGGGAGTATCAACCCTGTCCACCATATTGAGATATATCAATCAGTGGCAGACATATACTCTATCTCAGATGAGATGAGGTGTCGTGCCTTCTCTGGAACCCTGACTGGGGCTGCACACGTCTGGTACACGTCTCTCCCAAAAAACTCCATTAAAAACTTTAAGAAATTGGCAGACCAATTCATCCACAACTTTTGCTTTGGGGTGAGGCCATAGAAGAAGACCACCCACCTGCTCTATGTTAAGCAGGGGAAGAGTGAGAGTCTAAGGGACTACATATCCAGATTCAACAAAGAGAAGTTGGAATTAGAAGACTATGAGGAGAGCATAGCTATGACAGCCCTGATTGGAGGACTCCAAAAGGGGAAGCTGTTATGGAAGCTTGTTGAAGACCCTCCGAGGATGATGGATGAATTTCTATCAACAACAGGAAAGGTAATGAACGCTGAATAGGCGATGGCCGCAAAATACGAGGACGAAAAAGGAGGCGCTAGTGGGGTTAAATACTCTAAGAAGAATAAAGAGGGGAATAAGAGGTCTACGAACGACAAGTTCATCGGTTACACCCGTCTAACGGTCAGTTGTGAACATATTATCAATGAGATAAAGAGTGATCGGTCTCTGAAGTGGCCTGAGAAGTTGAGGGCATCCCCCAACAAGAGGAACAAGAACCTGTGGTGCGAATTTCACCAAGACCACGGCCACATAACAGACAAATGCTTTGCTCTGAAATATGAGATTGAGAAGATGCTGAAAGAAGGGAAGCTCAGAAAGTACGTCGATAGAGGTGCCTTCAAGAGGGGCCGAGGGGACGACCCCAGGAAAAAGCGAGGTGATGAATGTAAAGAAGGTCCTCAAAAAATAGGGGACGACCCTTCTGATGATGAGGACGACCCTGACCTCCCAACGAGAGACGACAAAGGCCCTATCAAGAGGCTTAATATAATCTCGCTTGGTGTGGGAATGATCTCCGGGGGTCTAGAAGGAGGAGGGTCAAAGATCGCAGATAGGAAAGCCCATGTGACTGAGGCCAAGGCAGTGAAGAAGACGGTACACTCAACCTCTCTGGAGGTCAAGTCAGAAAAAAGGAAGAAGGTCGATATGGACACTCTGATAGTGGGGTTCTCAAGAATGGACTTTAAAGGCCTCCTATCCCCACATGACGACCCACTCATCATCACAACTAGTGTGCACGGGTGTGAGGTGCCGAGGATATTGGTCGACGAGGGAAGTTCTGCAGATGTGATATTTTGGCCGTGCTTCAAAGCCTTAGGTCTCAGCTGTGCTAGACTCGTCCCGTACCATCATCCATTGATTGGGTTCAGTGAGGAAAAGGTTCATACCCCTGGAGTGTATGAGGCCGATGTCAGGATGGGGGACGAGTGGCCGAGATGGCTTACCAAGAAGGTCGGTTTCTTTGTGATGGATGAACATGTGTTTTCGGCCTACAACATCATACTGGGGCGTGTGGCCCTCAAGGGGCTTAAAGTTGTGTCATCTACGGTCCATCAAATGATTAAATTTCCTACCCCATACGGGGTGGGGGAAGTTCAGGGAGATCAGACGATAGAGCGAGAATGTTACTACAACTCCACTGAAGAAAGAGAGGCACACAAGAGGGCTACAACCACTTACAATATTGATACCCTAGACCCCAGGGATGAGACGAAGCTAAATAAAGGAGAGGCCGTAGAAGAGGTAGAATCCATCATCCTCGATGAGGATGACCCAAAAAAACCGTCCAAGTCGACAAGTCTCTGAAGCCCAATATCAAGGAAGACTTCATTAAACTGTTGAGGAGAAGACGAAGCGTCTTTGCGTGGAGTCATGCAGATATGCCGGGGATCGACCCTGAAATTATGTGCCACAAGATCAATGTGGTAGAGGGAGGAAAGCCGGTAAAGCAGAAGAGGAGAATTTACTCTAGAGAAAAGTATGAGGTCATAAGTGATGAGGTCAAAAAATTAGATGACGCTGAATTTATGAGAGAGGTCATCTACCCTGAATGGATGTCCAATGCAGTCATTGTCCCAAAGGCCAACGGGAAGTGGAGAATGTGTGTGGACTTCACCGACCTCAACAAACACTGTCCCAAAGACAGCTTCCCTCTCCCCCGCATTGACCAGATAGTAGACGCTACTGCAGGCCATGAACTCATGAGCTTTATGAATGCCTATTCAGGGTACAACCAGATATTCTTGAACCCTGAAGACTCGGAGAAGACAGCCTTCATTACAGACAAGGGGACATACTGTTATAGGGTCATGCCCCTTGGCCTAAAAAATACGGGGGCAACGTACCAACGCCTTGTAAATAAAATGTTTGAAGACCAAATTAGGAAGTCTATGTAGATGACATGATGACTAAGAGTTTGAAGGTAGAGGATCATGTGGCAGACCTGGAGAGGACCTTTAATACGATGGACAAATACCAGATGAAGCTCAACTCGACCAAGTGTGTCTTTGGGATCGGAGCAAGGAAGTTCTTGGGGTTCATTGTCAACCAAAGAGGCATCGAGGCCAATCCTGAAAAGATAAAAACCCTTGTTGAGATGAAGACCCCCAAGTCCATTAAAGACGTTCAGAGACTCACAAGGAGAGTTACTGCCTTGAACATGTTCGTGTCTAGGGCCACAGACAGGTGTCTACCATTCTTCAAAGTTCTCAAAAAAGCCTTCGAATGGAGTGAAGAGTGTGATGAGGCTTTCAAGGAGTTAAAGTCATACATGGGGTCTCCTTTGCTGCTGTCTCGGCCCGTGCAGGGTGAACGCCTTTATGTGTACCTCGTCGTCTCAGAGTCAGCCATCAGTGCAGCCATTGTGAGAGACGAAGACGGGGTACAGAAGCCTGTGTATTTTAACAGCAAGGCACTCCAGGGGGCAGAGCAAAGATATCCAAGGATGGAGAAGTTGACCTATGCCTTGATCCATGCATCGAGAAAGATGAAGCCATACTTACAATCCCATAAAATGGTCATCCTCACTGACTCTCCTTTTAGGCAGGTTTTGCACAAGCTCGAAAAATGAGGGAGGCTAATGGCCTGGGCTATAGAGCTGGGGGAGTTTGACATTGTGTACCAGCCTAGGACGACCATTAAGGGGAAAGTATTGGTAGATTTCGTGGACGAGTTTACTTGGGAAGATGAAGAAGCCGAAGGTGAGAGCTACGGGAAGGAAGACACCCAGCAAGGTAGACTCGTCGACCCCTCCGCAGATAAGGCCGAGACGGGCACAGCTAGAAGGAAAGTGGCTGAAAACGAAGAAGGAAGATATCTCTTTAGACAGGGGACACTCATCGAGGGAAGTTTCTCAAAAGAACATGCCGTGTGGAGTCTCTTCGTCGATGGGTCATCTTGCGAAAGCGGGAGTGGAGCTGGATTAGTAGTATCAGCACCCGACGGCACAGACATTGAGTATGCCCTGAGGTTCAACTTTAAGTCCTCCAACAATGAGGCTGAATATAAGGCCTTGATAGCAGGCCTCTCCTTGGCCAGATCTCTTAGTGTCGACTAGATTTTGGTTCATAGTGATTCGAGGCTAGTAGTGAATCAGATACTAGGAGCCTACGAGGCCAAGGACGAGAGGATGTCTAGTTACCTTAAGAGGGTGCGGTCACTACTGAAGAGCTTCATATAAGTAAGGTTAAAGAGGATACCTAGGCTCGATAATGGCCGAGCTGACGCCCTTGCTAGGTTGGCCTCAGCAACTAGGACAGACATCAGGAGGACGGTCCCAGTGGAAATTTTGCTTCGGCCAACTATTGAGGATATTGAGGGAACACTTAGCAATTGCCTGAATGTTTCTCAGGAAGATTCATGGATGGACCCTCTAATCAGATACATTAAAGAGGGAGAGATGCCAGAAGCAAGGCAAGAAAGGAAGAAGCTGAGATACAGGGCTGCAAAATTCACTGTCATCGGAGACACCTTGTACAAAAAGGAGTTTCTGCTCCCCTTACTCAGGTGTGTACACCCATCTGAAGTCCCACGTATTTTGCGAGACGTGCATGAGGGGTCGTGTTCAGGCCACATTGGGGGCAGGTCTCTGGCGAAGAGGGTGATCACCCAGGGGTACTGGTGGACGACCTTGGGAAAAGACGCTACGGTGTATGTAAAAAAGTGAGATAAATGTCAAAGATTTGCCATCATCCCACACCAGCCTTATCAGCCTCTTACCTCCATCACATCCCCATGGCCATTTGTAGTGTGGGGATCGACCTAGTAGGACCCTTGCCAAGAGTAGTTAATAACTATCGGTTCCTCATCATTGCGATTGACTATTTTTCAAAATGGGTGGAGGCCGAAACGATGGTCATAATTATAGAGCAGAAGGCCGTCCAGTTCATCTGGAAAAATCTTATATGCAGATATGGTCTCCCCAACACCCTCATCTCGGATAACGGGACTCAGTTCAAGAATGCATCTCTAGAGAAGTACTGTGAAAGGGTGAGTATCAAATAATTCTTCTCTACCCCAGGCCGACCTCAGGCTAATGGGCAAACATAAGTTACAAACAGGACAATCCTAGATGGAATCAAGAAGAGGCTTGAGGAGGCAAAAGGAAGATGGGTTGAGGAGTTATATGCCGTGCTGTGGGCATACAGGATTATAGTGAGGACCTCTACCAGAGAGACCCCATTCATGCTAGCTTATGGCTCAGAAGCCGTCATCCCCACCGAGATTGGGTTTCCTACTCATAGGGTCCAAATGTATGACCCCCAAATAAATACAGAAGAGAGGAGACTCGACTTAGACCTGATTGAGGAAAGGAGGGAAGATGCCGAGATAAGACAGGCCGCCTACCAGAAGAGGAACGCAAGGTTTTACAATTAGAGAGTTAAGCAAAGACCAATTGCAGTAGGGGACTTGGTCCTCAAAAAGACTTGGCAAAAGCCCAACAAGCTCCATCCTAATTGGCATGGACCATATAGGGTCATCGATGAAGTCTTCCCTAGGACCTATAGACTAGAAAACCTAGAGGGGGAACCCTTTTCCAACCCCTGGAATGCAGATCATTTGAAGAAATACTATCAGTAGTTTTGTAAAGTCCTATCGAACGACAGTTGTAAGAGGTGTTGCTCCGATAGAACACTTGAAAAATTAATGAGAAATATCAGTGTTTCTTCTCATCATGTGTTTGTCAGTTCTAGTACGCATGGAAACATCTTCAGAGGACGACCCTCGCCCTATAATGAGGGTCAATGAAGGGGACGACCCCCACCATTGTCCTCAAGAAAGACGAGGGAAGACTTTGTTAAAAACCATTAGTTTGGTAATTATATCCCTCGGCCTATAATGAGGGTCAATGGAGGGGACGACCCCACCATTGTCCTAAAGAAAGACGAGGGAAGACTTTGTTAAAAACAATTAGTTTGGTAATTATAACCCTCGTCTATAAAGGGTCAATGGAGGGGACGACCCCGCCATTGTCCTCAAGAAAGATGAGGGAAGACTTTGTTAAAAACCATTATTTTGGTAATTATAACCCTCGGCTATAATGAGGGACAATGGAGGGGACGACCCCACCATTGTCCTCAAGAAAGACGAGGGAAGACTTTGTTAAAAACCATTACTTTGGTAATTATAACCCTCGGCCTATAATGAGGGTCAATGGAGGGGACAACCCCACCATTGTCCTCAAGAAAGACGAGGGAAGATTGTTAAAAACCATTAGTTTGGTTACTGGAACCCTCGTCTATAATGAGGGTCAATGGTGGGTACAACCCCACCATTGCCTTAAAAAAAGACGAGGAAATACTTGATTAAAAACCATTAGTTTGGTTATTGGAACCCTCGGCTCTAATGAGGGTCAATGGTGGGGATGACCCCACCATAGCCTTCAAAAAAGATGAGGGAGGGGTTAGTGATATTGTTAACAATATCTTTGTAATGCAAATCACACAAGGAATGAATATGAAGAGAGCAAAGGGAGACGATACCATAGAATAAATATTTTAATATCTAGTTCAACAAAAGAAAAGTACAAGAATATTAGTTACACGAAGACGGTATGGGCTACAGTCAGCCACCTTATTGAGCAATGTCAGAGGTCAGGGCCTCAACGTCAATAAGAGAGGTCTCCTCAATGACCATGACTAGCTGATCCTCAGACGTGCCGACACCCTCGGCGTGCACCTGGGACTCCACCTAGGTTAAAGCCTTAACAATCAAGGGGTCGTCCAGTTGAACTGCCTCCAGGGAAGGATGGACTGAAGAGACAACATCGCCGAACTTGAGGATGACCCATCAACAGGTCGTCCTGATCCCTCTCTCCAGGTATTCAAGACCGAAGCCTTGAAACTCATCTGAGAGTTTGTAGGCCTCTACAGCGTCTACATCTGCCTTCTTCACGGCCTTAGACATATCAATCTTAAATTGGTCCCCCTAATGGGTCATGGCTTCATCCTTCTCCTTAAGAATCAAGTCCTTGGCCACCATGTCTGCGTCATGCTGCCTCGTCAGCTTGTCCAGGATCCTCGCATGCTCAGGGCTGGCGCTCTCCAACTCAGCCCTAGAAGTTTTGAGCTCTGACTGTAAATTAGCCTCGTTCTGAATGGCCCTCTCGGCCTCAAGAAAATTTTCTTGATTATCCACCATCCAGGTGGTGGCCGAGGTAAAGGCGCATACATACTACACATAAATAATAAACAGATATCAAGAGGTCGAGAAAACAGATATCAAGAGGCAAAAGAATACAACTAAGGGAATGAGGTGAGAAAAAATACCTGAGCTAGGGCGTGCAGACCATAGTCATACACTTTTGTTGGAGGCATCTTGGATAAAAATTAATAGTCAGCAGCTGAGGGGGAAGAAAACATGGATGCCTTGGCCGCTCTCAAGTTCGAGATAACGGAGGATGGATCGGCCTTCAGAAGTGCCAAATGTTGCGACCAAAAGGCCCCCATGCTGGAAGACGAGGCGGTCCCCTCAGACGCCTCGACCCTTGCCCTCGTTCGTGAACCTGGCCGAGGGTCGACGGGAACCTCAGGCTCCTTCCTCTTTTGTCTGTCGAGGGTCGGCTTGGAAGGTGTCGGCCCCGTGGTCTGCATCTTCCTCGAAGCTTGCTGAGGCTCCTTGCCTTTCTTCTTGGCCAAGCCTGATAATAAACTGGGGGCAGTCATTTCCCAAAGGTGGTCAGGTACACCAGCAGGACGACCTGAAAGGAGGAAGACACGTTAGAAAAATGCAGAGACAGATGAAACACTTCGAAAAAGTAAAGAATAGGTAATAAAGAATGGATAAAAAATAATATAACTCACATAGTTCTGTCAGGGGGCCGACCCTCAGACCATCTTCCTTGAGGAACCGGGGGGTCATCAGATCTTCAAATTTTGGAAGTTCACCCCCTCTCCCTCGTCCTCTCAGATATTCAACTATGTCTTTCTCTTCCAGACTAAGTCCGGGGTCTGACCTGGCCTTCATTGAAGGGTTGGACCATCTTCTGGGAACCCTCGGACCATCGGCTATAGGTTTTGCCTCCGCAGAGAACTCCCACTCTCCAGAGACAAAGAAGAATCTCTTCTTCCAATCGTGGTTGGAGGTTTGTGCCACATGGAGAAGTTTTTTATCAGACTTCCTCGCACCCAGATGGAAGTACCCAGGTTATTTGGACGAGGAAGTGATGTTATAGCAAGCCAAGAACACATCGGAGGAAGGCTCATCAGTAAAGGAATTTTTCCATAGGGAAATATAGCCGAGGATCGTCCTCTAGGAATTAGGAGGGAGCTGAGAGGGGGCTATGCCGAGGGATGACAAAATATCTACGACAACAGGATGTAAAGGAAGTCTGAGACCTACCTTGAACATTTGTTCGTATACCGCTATCTCTCATTCTTCACCCTCAAAGACCCTCTCGTCCTCAGAGGAAACCCTCATAGATATGGTGGGAGGAACATCATATGCATGCCTCCATAGAAGAAGGTCACGATCCCTGACCGAGGAAATATAAGACAAGTCGTGAGATGTGTCAACTGGGTCATCTGAGTCCTCATCATCCTCAGTCCCCTCACCCTCGGCCTCGGCCTCATCACCTGTCAGAGGCCCTTGGGGAAAAGCCATCTAGAAAGCGTGTGGGGATAGGGTTGTCACAGGGACAGCCTTGAAAGCAACCATACCCTCGGCCTGGGATCAGATTAGACGTCTCTACTCTACCAGAAGGTCCAGCTCCTGTTGGATAAATCTCGGCTGGACGACAGGACGGCCCGCAAGACTCAGAGGGTTTTTATTATGGCAAGAGGAATGGGAAAGATGGGTCGTACCCAATTAGGGTCGGCCCCTCATCTTCTCTCCTCCTCTTCCTCTATTCGTCTAATCTCAACAAATAACTTCTCTCTCATGGAATGGAATTCTTCAGCTAAGCTGTAAATCCTCCTAAGCATCAAGGGGGAGACCCTACACTTGGAAGAGTTTGGGGAACCTAACTACAAATAAGTTTTTAGTTGACCAGGTTGGACTTTTGGATTAAAACAAAAGAAATCGATGGTTTCCAATCAAGAACACTCAAGAAAACTCGAGAACACTCAAAAACCAGTCGCCAGAAAAGTTATGAAACAACCCAAATCCAGCCCTACTCGCCTAAAACAAGAAAGCGAAAAAAAATGAAAGTAAAGAGGACACTGGGGAAGAGAGATTACCTGAGAAAAAATAGGAACGCTGCCAAACTCGAAATGTAGAAACTGCAGAAATGGAAAGAAGGCTGAAAGCTAGAGAGAGAGAGAGAGTTCAGGCGCGAAGAAGAAGAAGAAGAAGAAGAAGAGAGAGAAACTTCAAAAAATTGTTTAAATACATTGCCAATGAGTGGTCCCACTAACCAATGCAGAGCACGACCCACGAGGAGAGCATCATTAGGGCGCAAAGCCCCAGACAGTGTGCAACCGCCACGCCTTGGAAACTGAAGTGATAATGAGTACCTACCTAGGTGTCATATCAGCTTAATAGGTGTCACTCATCAAATAGACCATACACTTAGTCTCAAAAGCAACATTATCCCTCAGCCATCTCAGCATCATCTATGGCTAAGGTCTGGTGGTGATTGATATGCCCATATATATATCCTCGGCTAGGACGAGGGCGCCCTCCAACCGGACGACCCTCCAAGGGGCCGACCCTCTACCAGGTCCACACGACCCTCCAAGGGGCTGACCCCTCATCAGGCCCAAACGACCCTCCAAGGGGCCGACCCTCCATCAACCCCCGATGACCCTTCAAGGGGACGACCCTTCATCAGGACCGAACAACCCTCCATCAGGACCGGACGACCCTTTAAGGGGCCGACCCCTCATCAGGCTCTAGACGACCCTCCGAGGGGCCGACACTACGAGACCTAAATTGGGCCAGACTCACCGCCGGAAGGAACTTTGCCCTCGGCCTCATATCGAAGGCCGAGGGTGACATTATCACAGCGCGTGGCTTGGGAGACGCGTGGAATAGTGCGCGTGAGGCTTACAGGACACGTGGAAGACCGTTACCACTGAATCACCCCCTCGCGTGAGGGAATATTATGTCATCATTTGGCATCTATAGGTGTCAACATGAGATTGGCTAAATCATCATTCACATGTACCATGCATACTTGGGGGGTACACTACACCCCCCAAGACCTATATATACTTGTCACCTACAACCCTACAAGGGGATCGAAAAATAACTGTAACCCTAACAAAAAACTCTGCTTATACACACAGTAGAGAGAGAAAGTGAGCTTATGTGCATTGTATCCAAGGCCATTAGGGCCCATACTTAGTGGATCACACACTCACAGTGGATGTAGGCCTAATTGGCTGAACCACTATACATCATTGTATTATTCCTCTTATACTCATCTCCTTCTTCACACTTACACACTTACATCTCTATGGCTGCCATGGTTACTATTATTTGAGCTCATCATTATTTATCTGGTGGTGCTAGATTTCAGCATCATCAGGATTTAAGACTCATAGTTATATGTCTGGGGGCAGGATTTCAAGAGCCCCAATTATATGTACAGAATGTTTATGGAATGTGATTACCACCAATGTTAAGTGACAGTGTCTTTTGGAGGAAGTTCCTTATTTAAGTGTAATTTTAGAAGGAGATGTAACTTTTGTGTCAAGAGACAGTAATATAGGGGTACATGTTATAGACTGAGGGCCTAACGAATTTCGATGACCGGCAATGCTATGTAGTAGTGTACCTAAGGGGTTCCTTGTTTGGATTTTACTTTGCGAGACATCCCATGCATGAAACTTAACGTAAGGTTGTAAGTAGGGAGATGTTTGGCCATTCGTCCATGAGTTCTGTACCTCGGTAGTTATAGTTCTATGTAGTTATAACTATAAGTTGGAAATTAAATTACGATATAAGGTGAGTGGAGCTAGTTGTGTGGTGAGGAAGTATTAAAAATTTTTATTTTATCACTGCGGGTTAAAGGGTGGAATGATGTTACGGAGGATTTAGAATTTCGAATCCCGGGGTGATTGAGAATGCCCAAGTGGTATATCCACGTTGTGAATTCATGGGAAATAAAGAATTAGGTGTATGTATGAAGCGTATACGATGTTTAAACCAGTATGCACGATTTATAGGGTGTGTGGATACCTTGGTTTGCTGATATTAGAATCGCCGGAAAAAGAGACATGGAAATAGATGGGTGAAATTTATGCTTGGAAGACTAACATGACAAAATGGAAGTGGTGGAGTGGATTAAGCGCCGTGAGAGAAGGACGAGAATCCATATATTCATGTGCAATCAGAGTAGTACATCTGAACTGGGTTGAAAAGAAGTGGGAGGCCATTTAAAAGGGGGTATCCTTGAAAAGACAAATATTTAACTATTATGGACAATTTGGAGCGGAGTTCTACCCATTTGAATGTTGAGAGTGACTTGCGCATAACTAGAGTGATGATGTCAGTAAGGTATAAAGAGTCCAAAAATGCATCGTGACGAAAAGTGCACGAGTCAAAACTTTTGGTATTTGCCGAGGGAATAAGGGGATTATTAAGTACCACTTAATGGGAAGAATTATAAGTGAATTTCGGTGTTGAGTAGGACATAGTAAGTAGTCTCCACGTGCACCACTCATAGATAGAAATCGGTTGGAGTAAGATGATCAACCAGTAAATTTTGTATCAAGCCGACGATCCCAGTAATGGAAGAGTCAAGTTGGTAAATTTCTTCGATGGGTTGACAACCTCAAGATGAGTCAAGAGTTCCTTCGAATGTGTGGAACAAGATGACTAAAAGTAAAGTAATTTCTATACCTTTGGGTGATTTACGCTATTAGGTAGTGTGACCCAGTATCATTCTGAACAAGGATGAGATCCTTGAATCCCACCTTCAATATGAAATTTCAGGAAGTAGTGAAGATAACGTTTCGTTTTGAGAAAGTTTTATCACCTATAGCCCGAGGAGTAGGTGCAAGGTGGTTAACGACTGGTGGAGCAGTATGAAAGTAATTTTTGACTCATTGCGATCATTTCATTCCCACAACGGATATAGCTAGTAAGTGAAGTATAATACGATAATGGGAGAGGATATTACCTAATGGTAGAGTTGTGTGAAAACACACGTACCAATTTATCGTGGACAAGGTGCTATTTGAGGTTTTGTGTGAATAAACCTTACTATCCTTCCTCTGGATGTTTAGAGGTGAGCGGATAATCAGAGTTTTGGATTAGTCAGAAGTTAGAGTCTGATGACTATAATAGGATAACCACAAACCGTCTTAGGTGAGTTTTTGCCTTTTGTAAAAGTTACACCACCGGGAACAGAGATTCGAAGAATGAACAAGACTAGTCAGATGTTCATATAGTTTCTCCCAAGATGGGAGTTTTATGTTTAGATAAACGCGGGAGTTGATACGAAGTGAGGTGCGGCCTCCCAATAATATCGAGATAATGTGGACAATGATGTATAAGCTATTCTTATTCGAATGTTGTTTAGCAAGATCACAAGGTGAGGTGCCTTTATTGAGGTGTGACCCTATAACTGATAAGGTGTGGAGAGTGTTAAATAAGCTTGCTGTGAAGTGGGGGCTATAGTGATTGAACCTTACTTTGAATTTTATTTTGAGTACTGGAGGATACCTATTTTTTTTACCAAGTATGCCTTACTTTTCCGAATTTCGGGAAGAAGTTTCGTTATTAGGGGGGGAGTATGTAATACCCGGTATTTTTATGGCTTTTAATTATGGATTAATTAAATTAAATTCGAATAAATTAATTTAATATTAATCCGGATTTAAATACTAGTGAGACAAGAGTTAGTATTTGATTATGATAATGTTGGTGAATATTACTGAGTGAGTATAGTAATATATGATTATGAATTTATTAATATTGTCGCGAGTTGAAAATACAGTAGTTTCAATAATTAAGTTGGAATGCGCGTGTTAGTCGTGTCAGGACCCAATTTAATGGATGTAAAAGTAATTTATTTTTATGTCATCCGTATGATTATTTTGAGTGCACCAACATGTCCGGAAGGGTCAAGATAGTCAGTAAAACACTAGCCGGGGGTTTAGTTTGGGTCCCGAGGCATTTTAAGTCTAACCAGCAGCCCGAGAGGGTATTTTAGTCATTTTTTATTATTTGAGGAATAGTGACCCACGAATTTTAAGTGACTTTTATCATCCAACACTTAGTATCCTTGGGGTTTACATCACCAAAATTCCCAAACGGACATTAGAGAAGAAGTGGAGGAAGTTACCAAAGGAGAACCACCACCTTTAGGCTTTTTGCACCACCGTCACTAACATCGGATAGATCGAGAAGAGAGGATTACCCCCATATCAACTTCTCCAAAAAATTATAACTTCTATTTACAGGAAAGTGATTTAACTTGCAATACCTCAGTGCATATATCATCCATGTTTGTTTAGAATTGGAGAATAAATTTGAAAAATAATGAATGAATAGATTTGAAGAATTAAAATTTGCATGTAGTTTAACTTCTGGGAATATAGCAACCACGAAATTATGAGCCATGTGTAGAGAATTATGAATTTGGTATTGTGTTATATAATGTTCTTGAAGAAAATAGGAGAACTAGGGTTTTTATGAAAAATATATGATTTGATCCAAGAAATTGATTTTCCTTTATGATTTGATGATTCTAAAACGTTGGAACTTATGTATTTATGTTGGTATGATGTTAGGAATAAATATTTGGGAGTTTGGGACATTAAAGTAGAGGATTTGAGGGTTAAGTTTAATGAAATCTGTAGGCAAAATTATGCATAATCGTAATACCTGTTTAATCGATCGATCGATCCATGAGTGTATATCGATCGACCCCTTTGCCTCAATCGATCGACTACTCCTGATTTTTATATATTATTTCCCTTTAAGGTATGATAATTTCAAGCTTATAAGAACTCTTAGGGATATTAATAGGATATTGTGGGACTTAGTTAAGGTCATTAGGGTTGTAGTTAATGCCCGGAATATGTTGTACCTTATGGGATTTAATGGAATACTTACGAGTGTTTATCGAGTGAGGTACGGTTAGAAATTTCATACAATTGGGATTTGAATTTGACGAATGTTAATTTAAGGTTGGGACTAGTAGAAAAGGAACTTGTAATTGTTGAAATAACCTTGGAGTCAAGGGGGTGACTTAGTAACCTTTGAGATAGGTTTGAGTATTCGGATGTATACGACGAGAGAGTTTTCCCGTCACACGTATTACGTAGAATATTTGGAATGACATTAAAATGTGTATATGACTCGTAGTATTGGATAGAGAGTACCTATATGAATGTTGATAAATACTTAGGTGGTGTGATTTCCTAGTATATGGATGATTCTGTGTATGACATACCTACCATGCTCGCTATCACGGGAGGTTGATTTTCGAAAAAAGGACCATCTTATCTTTGTGTACCTTTGGGGGATTTAGATTGATACCTTAAGGACATAGGAGTGTGAATAACTTATCTGTGAGTTGATAAGTTAGCTGACCATGGGAGCGTAGGTATGTGCATGACCCATGGGTATGTTAATTGTGTTCGCCTCCAATATGTGTGAATTGTATTGATACGGTTCTTGAGTGATTCGAAACTTGTAAATTCTTACGTCCGTGATGTATCGGGATTGATAGCAGAGTATGTGTGCACCGCAGGTTCCAGCCTTTTAGGGTGCCAGAATTGTATATATATTATTGATACTAAATTATATATATATATATATATATATATATATATATATATACACATATTTATATATATACTTGTGATTATTCCACTGTTTCTTAGTAGATGTGAATAACTAAGACATTTAAATGGGTTAAAATGTGAAAATTTATATAGCACTTGAGATAAGTAATTTTATTAATGTAAATGTGAGATAAAAGTATGACCTATTTGGGTTACATGAATAGATACCCTATATTAGAATGTGAAAACAGGAGTAAGTACGGACTAGTTAGATAATGGCATAACTAGGATGGGTTAAGGGTATACGTTAGGCATGCACATTAGTTGAGGGGTGAGAAATTCATGTGAGAATACGCAACTAACATGTATATAATATTTACTGTTTAATGCCATTAAATATTTGTTATTTTTAAACTATTTTCACCTCAGGCTCTGACCCGTTTTCTTCCAAATCTATTTTGTTTTTCAAAAACCTTTTAGGTTCCCATCCATAGGGACTCCAAGCATAGGAGTTCCATTCTGATGACGTGTTGTAGCTGCTATGGAAGCTAAAGGATTTAGATATTAAACGCCTCTATATTTATCCTTGGTTCCTTCAGAGTCATTCATATCAGTTAGGGCATATTGCCCATTCTTATTTAGAGATGGTAGTTACAGACCTTCTTTATTTCAGATGTTGGTTTATTTATTCAGACTCTTGTATTGGGATTTTATTTTACTCTGATATTATTATTGGAGTGTTCACTCCAAACTCAGTTTATTTCCTTACGTTGGTTATTCATTTGTGTTTGTTTATGCGATTGATGAATGATGATTTAATTACTTTGTTAATTGTTAACTTAATTAATAAAATTTGGCATCTCTCTATTTTAAATATTTGGTGGCTAGTAGGTAACTAAATGTTTTCAACAGTGATGCTAAGACTGAACCAACTTGATATTCTGTATTAAATTAATAAAGGAGTAGCTACCCAGTATTTAATTAAGTCGGGGTGTCACATTAACTTGTTACTGAGTAACCTTTATCTCATTGTTTGGTTTTTAATTGTTATTCTATCATGGTTTAAGCTATTAAGAACGTTTAGGTGGGTTGGATTGAGCATATACATGATCATACAAGTTTATTTATATTATTACAATCTCTCCTAAACCTTTAAAACTTGGAATGAACTTTTTTATTTCTCTTGATGTCATGTTACTTGAAATGATACTTGAGCTTTCTTTGGTTAGATTATGATATTTTTGTTTGGTTAACTTGCTTCTTTGGAACATAGAATTCTTTCCTAGTTCTTGAATATTTTGGGAATGTTTATTCAATTTTAATATTCACATATCTTTCTTTTCTTTGTTTATGAACTCAAGTTGCATGAACACAAGGATGATATATTACATAGCTTGTCTTTGAGATTGAACAGCGCCTCTCCAATACATGGTTTGGTGTTGTATACCGTATATTCTTTGTCAATAGGAATATGGTGTGCATGATTTAGGATTGCTTGTACATGTATGGTTTGATATGGTATGAGCTTGCTAGTGCAATTTCATTATTGAGTGACTTGTGTGTATATGGCTTGTATCTTCATTTATAGGGATTTTGATCCTGAGGTCTTGATTGCATAAATTCTATGATCCTTGTTATATATATCATTATGTATTGAGGGTATTTTTTATATCAATTACTTTAATGAGAAGATAGTGAAGTACGATCACATATCAATTGTGGTGTTATCATACAAAATCCTTTACTTTGAAATACTTTATGTTTCATAATCTCCCTTTTTATGGTGAAAATACAATTGATATGGTTTGAGAAAATGGTTTCACTGGTACATGCAACCCCCCATTGATTGTAACTTCATTCTTTTTCTCAAAACTATATTTTTCTCCCCTCCCCCTTTTGTCAGTAGCAAAAAGGAATGATTTTTGAAATATGGTTATGCCTTGTCCTTTTCTGACGGCTTTCTTAATATGTACTGAAAAAGAGAGCTAGTGTGAAAATACTAAGAGAAAATATCGTTTACTATCATTGCTCTTAACAATCAAGGTAAGTAATGGATCATATTTTTTACGGGTTATATTAATTGAAGTAAAACACTTAATCATGTGAGAATCATACATCGATAATATATGCTATGCAGTGATTGAATAAGAATCATATCATGGTACACTCTTAATGTTCTGGTTGAAGTGTTTCTAAGTTAGAAGCAAATGTAGGGCCTAAATGATGGAGATTTTGTGTTTATGGCGAGGAGGGATTTTAAAGCGTATTTTGTAAACATCTCGGGTAGTTGGCATTTGTAAGGACATAAATTTCCAATTGAGTCCCTGTATTATTTTGACTTTATTCTGTGAACAAAACTGTGTTTTGTAATATCTCATAGGGAGATTTTATTTTGTCACGATACCACTTGGTCTATGACGTATTGAAGAAATTAAAGATGTTGCTACAAAGCTTCAAAGAATTAATCATGCCGAAGTTTAAGTTGGTGCACATTTATTCGTCTTCATGTTAATTGCATTCCGAGATCACACAAGTATGAATGTGTATAATTAATGGTGCTCATAATTGTTTATATAAAAGATAAGGATGTAATTTTATAAGGCAAAATGTTTGAAAAGTGTGTTAAACGTTTTACACTTCGTTTTATTTTGTTAAGCTCGAAAAATAGTTTAACTTAATTGGATCTCTTTTGAAGAAACGTTTTAAAAGAAAATTCAAAGTGACACGCACGTCGTTCAAATGACATATGAGCTTGTTTAAGCGAGATGGATATGTCGCGCGAACGACAGGTCATTCTCTTTCGAGTGACACTATTTTCGAGGCGGTGATCTTTTCCGATTTAAAGCGTGCTTTCGTCAGAATTAAAAAAAGGGTGCAATCTGGAAAATAGTTTTGAATCTAGTACGAGTTTTGCACATGTATTTCTAAGGTTTTGCAAAGATTCGAGTTATTATTACTATATGTTTATCTGATCTTGCTGCACCAAGAAGGTTTGTTCTATACTTGAACATCTGGGTTTTACGGTGAAGAAAAGAGAAGGACTTTTTGTTTCGACATCGTAGACGTATCAAAGCCATTCGGTGGACACCGAGACATACGTGGACGCGTGTGTTGTGGACAGGTATCGTGGGAGAAGGACTTTCTGTGTGGACACTGTGAGAGGAGTGGTTAAATATCAGAACATCGTCAAGACACGTGGGGATCGAGTCATTGAGTGAGTCTTTTGTCTGTTCGTTATAATTCCCTATTCATAGTGATTGTCTGTCTTGGGCCGTTCGAGGTTTTTTCCCGTCTTGGTTTTTCCTCGTACATGTGGCGTTGTGAGTATTCTTTACTTTACTTTAGTTGCTTTAATCACTAGATGCATATTTAGGATTAATCAAGATAACATTGGTTTAAAGTAAGAATTAGTTTTTCACAACTTGGTTTGGTGCTAACTAAAAGTTGGGTAATTTTTGGTAAAAGTTGGTTTGATTTGAAACACACGTAGTAGGTGAGAACGTATGTGCTCGCGTTCAAATGAGCAAATTATATATTAAACTCCTTTTAACCCAAACAAACCCTAAACATGCAACTATATGTGATTGAATAAGATGATAATCTGAGCAAGAACATTCAAACACATGCTTGTGAGGAAAAATCCCCCAAAGGGGCAAAACCATTTATTTTCATTATAATTTTATAGGCTGTACAATTTCGGATTACAATGAAAATACAAGTGACTAAGAATTACCCTCAGGTATCGGATTCTGTAGTCGGCGGCTGGAAATATCCCTTTCTAGGAGGGCTGCAATGAAGAAGAGAACTGCTTCTCCACAAGGGTTGAACAACAAAAGTGCGTTCCTAGGTTGCAAAGTGATTCACAAAGGATTGGCAATTGTGTGAATAAAAAACCTAGAGTCTAAATGCTCAATAGGTGAAGACTTAGGGCTTTCTGTACTCTGAAAATCGTGTGTATAAGTCTTAGAAAACCACTTCCCGTAGTGCGAATAAATAAGAAGTCTCGGGCCTTAAAAATCTAAACACGATCTGTTTGAGTTTATCCCAGGCAGACCCGTCCGGGTCTGAGGCGGATCGGTCCGATTTAACCGGATCGGTTCTTTTATTCTGAGGCGGATCGGTCCGTTGATGATCGGATCGGTTCGCTTCCAGGCTTCATCGGTTCGCTTGCGGTCCGGGGTATACTGGCCTTCAGCAGTCGGATCGGTCCGGGTCTTAGGCGGATCGGTCCGGTTGACCGGATCGGTTCTTTTATTCCAGGCGGACCGGTCCGGTTCTGTCAGACTTTGATTCCTCTTCTTCTTTTGATATTCAGATCCGTTGATGAATGTATGAATCTTGAATTTCTTCAACGGTGTAACGGCGTGCGACATAATAAATTGATAATGTACAAAAATGTCCTTACAAATCTCCCCCTATGTCTATGCCGGTACATACATAAAAACAAACATCCGAATTATCAAAAAAACTAAAAATGCCTATACAAATCTACCCTTCCATGAACCCAAAACTGGAAAGATACAATTGAATAAGACTACATCGTTTGGTCTTCAACTCTTTCAGGAATCTCAACACTTTTCTCATCAAGGTGTGCAATCATGTAGTACCTACACACATGAGAAAAAGCAAAATACCAAGTTACATATCGAGTTTGAAATGAGATAAACAAATATACCAATTTATGAGCAAACTCAAACTTTCAAATCTCCCTCATAATAAGATAATTCATTCTCCCCCTTTTTATGATGTCCCAAAATAGACAAATGAGAGAAATAAATCAAATAACCAAGTACGGGGTGTCACTAGGATAAAATCACACCATGAATGAACACAAACCAACCAAGTCGATGATAGCGTAAATGAGGTGGTGTGATTAAATTTGATAGGAAAATCAATGCATACAAACATGACATATGTGCACGATGAATATTGGATATTCCTAGCGAATGAACTCAAATGCTTCCTTTGGTGTAAAATAATGACAATATAAGATATTGACTCAATCAAATCAACAAATCAAAGCTCAAAGTGATTTTCACACCAATAACGTCCAAAACAATTTTATGCTTTTTCAGGACTTTCAAGAAAGTGCAAACCCGTTTAAAGATTCTCCAACCAAACTCCCTCAGATATAATTTTGAATAGAGGCATTCTAAATTCTCAAAATTTGGAGAATTGATGGTGAAACCTAAGTGGCCCATATTTGGCATGAAGTGTTTTTATTGCCTTTAAATTTTTTCGGGTTCTTTTAACCTCTTTGGACCTCGGATATTAAAATACCTCCATTTTTAGGTCCTTTTTAACGGTGGCTTTTGCGCAAAGGATAGATAATGACCTTTCGCAGCCCCTCCCCGTTATTCAAAAACACACAGTCTCACCGAAACGGTTTTTACATGCATTCCAATCTTGTCAAGTTTTATCGCATATTGTACATTGTATAGACAGAATTGAGATGGAAACACTCAAGCCAATATGAGATAGACAAGTTCAATAATCAAATATAGCCGTGCATGTGTGCAATAAAGGATATAGGAGTCAAACATGTAGGAATATATCACTAATTACATCTCAAAGACTCCAACCAATGCAAAGCACATGGATGAAATGATGTAGCCTCTCAAATCTCTATCAAACAGTCACATGGATATATGGAATGAAGTTGTGACTTGGCTATCTTAATTGTTCATCCATAAAAGAAGCAAAAACAGAAATCTTTTTGGATTTTTTAAAAATTTTATCAAAATAAAATCTTTTTGTGCTTTTCTTAAAAAATAAAAGAAAATATTTTTGTATTTTTCAAAAGAGATATAAACTGCAAAAAGAATAAATAAAAGTTGTACAACTAAGCAATGGTACATATAAAACAGACTAGCAATAGGAATCATATGATATGAACATGAAGAAGAAACCTATTCTAGACATAGACCAACCCCTCAGTCAACTGTGAAAATCCCCAAAGACTTCCTAAGACTCTCAAATCTAAGGGCATCTAAAGGTTTCGTGAAAATGTCGGCTAACTGACGGTCGGTGGGAACAAAACTCAGGGATACATTGTTCTCCTCAACTAACTGACGAATAAAGTGCTCACGTATCCTGATGTGTTTTGTGCGCGAATGCTGGACGGTATTTCGGGATATGTGTATCGCGCTCGTGTTATCACAAGAAATGATCATGGTGTCTTGTGAAATCCCATAATCCTCCAACATTTGCTTCATCCACAAGAGTTGTGTGCAACAACTCCCGGCGGCTATGTACTCAGCCTCCGTAGTGGACAAAGAGATGGAATTTTGCTTCTTGCTCAGCCAGGAGACAAGAGCAGAACCAAAATAGAAACACCCACCAGAAGTGCTCCTACAACCATCTACATCTCCAGCCCAATCAGCATCCGAATAGGCGGACAAACGGTCATCGGTATCAAAAGAATACCAAATACCGTATGAGAGAGTCCCACTTACATATTTAATAATACATTTTAGAGAAAGTAAGTGTGACTCTTTAGGGGACGCCTGATATCGCGCACAGACTCCAACACTAAAGGCGATGTCGGGACGACTGGCAGTCAAGTAGAGAAGACTACCTATCATACTCCGATATAAGGTTTGCTCTACGTCCTTGCCTAAAGTGTCCTTACTAAGCTTGGTTGTGGTACTCATAGGTGTACGTGCATGCTTAGCGGAGTCTAAACCAAATTTCTTCACTAGGTCTCTAGCATACTTGGATTGGGAGATGAACATCCCATCCTCTACCTAACGAACCTGGCGACCAAGGAAGAATGTAAGCTCACCAACCATGCTCATCTCAAACTCACTTTTCATCTCCTCCTCAAAGTGGTGAGCATGCTGGGAGCATGTGGATCCAAAGACTATGTCGTCCACATAGACCTGGGCAACCAAAATAGCACCGTCATCTCTCCTGACGAACAACGTCATATCTACTCCCCCTCTCTTGAAGCCACGAGCTAAGAGATAGGAAGTAAGCCTCTCGTACCAAGCACGGGGTGCTTGGTTCAAACCATACAAGGCTTTTCTAAGATAGTAGACGTGCTCTGGGTGCTGAGGGTCTTCAAACCCTTTTGGTTGTTCCACATAAACCTCCTCTTGTAGAATTCCATTCAGAAAGGCACTCTTGACATCCATCTTATATACCTTGAAGTGTAGATGACATGCGATGGAGAGCAGAAGATGGACGGACTCAAGCCTCACAACAGGAGCAAATGTCTCCCCAAAGTCTACACCCTCTATCTGTGTGTAGCCTTGATCGACCAACCTAGCCTTATTTCTTATTACGATACCATTTTCATCCATTTTGTTCTTGAAAATCCACCGGGTACCTATCACATTAGTCTCACTAGGCCGGGGGACAAGTTCCCAGACATTATTCTTTTTAAACTGAAGCAACTCATCCTGCATAGCAGATATCCAGTGTTCATCCTTGAGTGCTTCTTTATGATTCTTGGGCTCGACTTTGGACGTGTAGCAAAGATGGCTAACAACGTTCTCTAGCTGAGCACGAGTCTTGACCCCTAGAGTGGGATCGCCAACAATGGAAGACGGGTGATGACTCTTGTGAACCCAAGAACGTGTGTCCCCTAGCGCAGGAGTAGGGTCCACAGAGTGTGAGAGAGGAACAGGTAAATCACAGTCAGAACAATTCTCATCCTCACACTGAAGGTTAGGATCAATAACCGTCGGAGGTTCGTCATCTTACACGGTGACGTTTATTGATTCCATAACCTTAGAGCTCTTCAGGTCAAACACCCGATACGATCTGCTATTCGATGAATATCCTAGAAATATTCCCTCGTCGCTCCGGGAGTCGAACTTTCTTAATTGCTCTCTATCCCGTAGGATGTAGCATTTACTCCTAAAAACACGGAAATATGCCAGGTTGGGCTTCTTGCCAGTCCACAACTCATAAGGAGTATGAAGTGTGTGTGGACGCAAATAAACCCTATTCACCGTGTGGCATGGAGTAGACACTACCTCTGCCCAAAATCTCCTAGAAACATTACGACCTAGAATCATAGATCTAGCCATCTCTTGGATCGTTCTATTCTTTCTCTCAATAATACCATTTTGCTGAGGAGTTCTCACAGCAGAAAACTCATGTTTGATCCCTAGGCTATCACAGTAAAGGTCTACCTTTGCTTCTGTGAATTCAGTTCCATTGTCACTACGCATCCTATTAATAGTGACACCATGTTGATTTTACAGGACACGGCACTTGGTCGTTAAGAATTATACAACATCGGATTTCTCTCTTAGAAAACATACAATGGAGTACCTGGAGAAATCATCTACCATCATGAGGATGTATCTCTTACCACCTAGACTCTCAGTACAAGTGGGACCCATAAGATCCATGTGAATCAACTCAAGAACACGAGAAGTGGTAATGGAATGCAACTTCCTATGAGGACTACGAATTTATTTTCCCAACTGACAGGGTCCACAAATGGTCGAAGTTGACTTTCCAAGAGATGGTAAGCCACTTACTAGGTCCTTTTTATCTAAGCGATTTAGATCTCTAACGTTCACGTGACCTAGACGTTGATGCCACAGATCCATAGGAGTGGTCGTGGCGCTGCTGCAGACAAGTGAGGACGTGGGATCAGTCCCATAGCAATTATCATCGGTCCTCACCCCTTGCATCAAAAGTTTACCGACTTGATTATAGACTTTACACGCGTCCCGGTCAAACTTTACTACAAAGTCCGTGTCGCACATCTAGCTAATGCTGAGAAGGTTTGCTTTCAAACCTTTGACGTACAAAACATTTTCTAGCGTAGGAAATCCAGGTAACTCGACAGTACCACGTCCTATAATGCTAGACTTGCTCCCATCTCCAAAGGTGACTCTGCCATCCTGATAATCCTCAAGAGTCGTAAAAAATGAGGCATCACCTGTCATATGTCTGGAGCATCCACTATCAAAATACCACTGTGAGGTATTGTGTGCATTGAGAGAAACATGAAAAACGAAGGCCTTTTTATCTTTTATAGGTACCCAAGTAGAGATGACCTTTTGTTTTCCTTTGTTGTTGTTGGTTTTAGCTGGAATGTGAGAAGCATTTACTAACGGCAAAGACATCCGTCGAAATTCTTCCATTAAACTCTGGGTCGTGGAAGCTAAGAACTCAACTCGCTCTCTCAGACTAGAAAACTCATCAGTATGACGTGGTGGAGCAGTAGTATGTCGTGTCCGACCCATGCTATAGCAAGACTCCCTAACGTGGCCTTTTATTTTGCAATAAGTACAAAATAGCACAGTCAAAGGCGGACCTTGGTTTGCTTTTCTTGGTCGAACTCTCCTTCGAGGTTTTTGACGACGGCCATAAGGATTCGTAGTAAACTCAAGAACTGGTCCAGGTGCAATTTGGGACATGGAGGCACCATCATATCCAATTCCTTTCCGATCACCAAAACCTAAAGCGGGGCCGAGGAGCATCTTTCCCATCTTCCCAGACCTGTCCTCGATTTGTACCTTGACTTCCCGTGCTTTCTCAAGATCATGAGTCAGCTGGGCAACAAGGGCTTCAAGTTTCTTTCGAGTCTCCACGGAGGAATGGATCTGACTCGTAAGACTAGACACTTGTTTAGTCAAGTCCCATCTCTCTTTCTCTAAAACACACACTCTCTCTCTAAATAGAATCTCTTTCTCGACACAGGCAGATTCTCTCTCTCTCAGGGCGGTGACGGTGGATGACTCTCTTTCTCTCGCCTTTCTTAAATCTTCCTCTAAGCCGGTGATCTTAAGAATTAGCGCTTTGTTACGTTTTTTAGTTTTAAATGACTCAGAATATAACTCGGCGTAGGCGCGTTTAATATCACTCTCACTCCCACTTGAGTCATCCTCTCCCCCACTCACATCGATCTCACTATCGAGGTGTCCCTGTGAAGCATCATCTTCATCGTCATGAAGAGAACTAGGAGTGCTCACTTGGGTGGCCATGAATGCGGTGAAGTTACACTCATGCGGTGACTCATCTCCTGAATCCACCGTCTCGACCTCACTGTCGTCACTAAGGGTAGCATTAAGGACAGCTTTCCCTTTCTCTCTATTCAGACGATTGGCACACTCAAATGCTCTATGACCCCTACCATCGCACTCAAAACATCTCTCACTTTATTTCTTAGGAGGATTTTTGGAGTCTTTTTCATTTTTCTTTTCAAACTTATTTTTCTCAAATTTCTTTTTATCTTTAAAATTTCCATTTTTCTTAAATTTGAGAATCCTTTTGAAATTTTTTGCAAAAAGAGCCAAATCATCTAGGTCAAAATCACACTCAGAATCTGACGTGTCAGTCTCTCTCTTTCTAGACGACTCTACCCTTTTTCTAGCCGACCCCTCACTCCTTTTCTCTTGGGCTTTAAGTACAATTCCCTTATCTTTAGATTTAGAAGTTTTAAGGAATATATCAATTTCATAAGTTTGAAAATCTCCTACAAGTTCTTCCAATTTTAGCGTTTTTAAATTACCCATAGAATTTAGCACAGTGACTTTAGGGATAAAACGCTTAGGTAAAGAACGAAGAATATTGTTAACAACTCTAGCATTAGGAATATGTTCACCAAGATTAAAGCTAGTATTCACAATGTCAGAAAGTCTAGCATAAAATTCATCAAAGCATTCAGATTCATGCATGGTGATGGTTTCAAATTGAGTTGTCAAATTTTGCAACTTAGATTCTTTCACATCATTAGTTCCTTCATGGGTGAGTTGTAAAACATCCCATGCCTCTTTTGACGTGGTGCACGTCATTATACGTTTGAACTCATCAGGTGTGACAGACCCAGAAATAGCACTTAGACCCTTAGAATTAAAAGATGACCATTTAAATTCTTCATCAGTCCAAGAAGTGTCAGGTTTCAAGTTGATCACATTATCAACAGTCATGGAGGGAGGAGTCCACCCTCTTTCAAATAATATCCAGACACGTTCATCAATGGATTTTAAAGCCGACCTCATTCGGGCTTTCCAATAAGCATAATTTATCCCGTCAAAAACAGGCATTTTATTATATAACTTCTTCATTTGAACACGCACTTTTTTCAAAATTAATTTTTTCAGAAAATTGATATCTTAGAAAAATTTTGCGGAAAATAGGAATACGCGATTGATTAGCATAACCTGCTATGAACCAATTTGAGAACGTATGTGCTCGCGTTCAAATGAGCAAATTATATATTAAACTCCTTTTAACCCAAACAAACCCTAAACATGCAACTATATTTGATTGAATAAGATGATAATCTAAGCAAGAACATTCAAACACATGCGTGTGAGGAAAAATCCGCCAAAGGGGCAAACCATTTATTTTCATTATAATTTTGTAGGCTGTACAATTGACCGGGCGGAAAAAGTGTGTTCGTGTGAGGACACAATCGTCGTGTGTTTCGCCGCCGCGATACAAAAGAACCTAAGCTACTACTACACTTGACAAGCAAGCACAGCGGTAAGTCGGGTATCGAAAATCCACAGGGAGTGATTAAATTTTAGATTTTAATTGTTTAACTACTTCAGGAATAAAAATGGTGTAAAAGAAATAAGAAAAGGTGATGGGTGGTTGTGGTGACAAAAGAAAAGAGAAGTTAAAGCTAAATTAAAGTAAAGCGAGGATCGGGATCGCATACACACATTCACGGGCTAAACAACTACTAATTAGAATTCTGGCTCGAAAGCAATTTAATCGAGCATTTACAATTAAGCATAAACACCACGCAATAAGGAATTTAAGCCAAAGTTGCGAGATTAAACATTTAATCAAAAATGGTCACACGCGGATTAAATTTGGATAATCGCTATAAACACTAACGTTGCATGACAAAGAAAGTTAAACGCCTAATAATCCAACTTTCATACGAGAGGTTTCAATTAAATGCAATTTTACACGAAACCCTAACTTTCGAGGTCCAAACCCGTAAATGGCGGAAACGCAATCCCGAACCTATTTATCTAAGGGCAATACATGGAAATAAACTAAATTAAACTAATTAAACTAAGAAAGCAAGAAATAAACACAATAAAGTAGTTATGAAAGCATGTAAACCTAAATTATAAAGCAAGGAAATGATGAAGAACAAACTATATTGAAGGAGATGGAAGAGAAAAGTTCAATCTTACAAAACCACAAGGGTTGTCAATCCAAGAGGAAGAGAAAATGAGCTCTCCAACCCAAAACCCTAACTAAAACTAACCTAAAATCGTGCCTCTACTGATATATATGGTCTTATTACAACAAAATTGGCTTATATAGTAAGTTGGAATAAAAATAAAGAAGAAAGAAAAGAAGGCAAAATATCTGCAGAAAACAGAGCATCGATCGATCGACCCCTTTGGTCGATCGATCGACCAAGGCAAAACTTCGGCAAATCAGAATGGTCGATCGATCGACCAAATGGGTCGATCGATCGATCAAGCAGGGCAGAATGCAGCAGCCTACTGCATTCCTCTTTTCTTCTTCTCCCTTCTCCTCTTTTGCTTTCTTGTATTTCCTCCGCTGGAATCGCCGTAACTTCTTCGTTATGAATCGGAATCGCGCACCGTTTGCGGCCACGTGAAGCTAGAAAGATGGGATACAACTTTCGTGAGATGTCGGGCCAGGTACCCAAGCTGTGAAAAGACTAAAATGCCCTAGCGCATGCGATTGTGTACGGAACTTCACCGGAATGCATCCGAACTTCATACTAAGCATCCAAATACCTACAAAAGCTCAATTAAACCCTGCAAAACATGTTAACATAGAAATCTGAGGTTGTATGGTTAACGAGCATAAATATAGGGATTAAGATACCTGAGGGGGCTAATAACGCGTAGGTTAATGGGTTAAATACGCAATATTTGCGTCGTATCACACCCCCTAACTTACACATTGCTAGTCCCTAGCAATGAAATAGGAAACAACAAGAACTACAAGAAAACCAAAAGCAGGAGAAGTACAAAAGTATGGTATAAAAGCATAAGGCCACTTTCGCGGGCAATTCGATTGCATTTAGCGTATGCAATAAGCCGTTAAACCCCTAGGTTACCCTAGTGGACGAGTGTCGTCTCGTGAGGGTTTTCAGGGATGAAACCCACAAACATCATATGGTTTTCTCAAAATATGCCCAACCCAACATGCAACAAGCCCAACAATGGCGAAAAGGATTTCATACGCATTATTAGCAGAGTGAATGAATTCACACAAAAGTACAAATCATTAACATTATAAAATGCACCTCATAGAATTGAAACCTTAAAATGTGGGAGGGGAGTGAGCATATGCAAAGTGTGATTTGGCAAAAACTTAAATAAACCGGATATACATTAAAGCAAGCATATATTCAATCCTCACGGGCATTACGCTCATCAAGCGAATTCACTCAAAACAGGGAGGTAACACACGGAACATGTGGGCTTAAGAGTAAATGTAAATGGAAACTAGGCCGTACACATGTCACAGAAGAAGAACGCTATATATAAACTGAAAAAATGTAATCTCAATGAAAGGATACCGCACACTAAAAGAGGCGAAATGCATTTTCACAGATTATCACAACTATTATGACTTTTGAATTACATCAACCTAAGATCACATAGGACTTTAATAGGGTTATGATGTAGGTATGGCTAGGGTGCGAAACGAAGGAATGTATGTACGGATTCAAAGTGTTCGCGATGAAAACTCGGGATAATGGGAGAATGCGTGCAATAACAAAATTGGAAAAACAAGTTCCAAAACGGCATTAGATATATCATCGGGGAGAGTAATCAAAGCTTATTTAGCTATACACAACATACACAACTTTCTCTTTTCTTTTTCTTTTCTTCTTTTTCTCATGTTTTCTTTTGTTTTTTTTTTCTTTTTGCTTTCTCTTTTTCACTACACTTTCTTTTCTTCTTTCTCTCATGTTTTCTTTTGTTTTTTTTTTGCTTTTTTCTTTCTCTTTTTCACTACACTTTCTTTTCTTCTTTCTCTCATTTTTCTCTTTTCAAACTCTCATATGCCTAAATTGCAACCAACGTCATAACAACATCATTCAATCCCAAGTAACATTCCAAATAAAGGTATGGAAGGTGTATGTATGGTTTAAAACTCCAATTTGGAGTTGGTTATGGGAATAGGGTTATGAAACGAAGGGCTATATTTAGGCTCAAAAGGGTTAACGAGGGTAAACATATAAGGTGAGGTCAAGGCTAATATGGGTGATATAACAAAGATTGCCTATGATCATTTCCTAAAGTTTACGCAATTCTCAAGTCAAAACAATATATGAAAATCATGATCAAGTAACACATTTCAATTATGAACTCAATTAATGAACGGTCAAATGAAAGAATAGAGAGATTACCAATGTATTCAACGTTTTCAACGAGGAAAGAATAATGTATAACACTCACAAACGACGAAAGGTACAAAGCTTACTCGGTGTAAGTATATACAATGAAACAAAAGATTACCGAGTTATAAAAATCTTAAACCAAATCAATAGAACCAGGAAAGTGCATATGCTCATGGGATAAAGTTTAATTTATGAAGTTATTCAAAATATCAATGATTTAAGGACTAAAGTCTAATAACTTCTAAAATCGAGAACATGCATCATTGAGTTGTCTATTGGATCGGGCAATTATTGAAATTTATCATTGGAAACAAGGAAAAATGCCCAACAAAGGAGAAAAAAGAAAGAAAATATTTTTGAAATTTTCAAATTTTTCACAAAAAGGCTTACTCAGTAACTAAATGTGAGAAAATCTATGGACTACACATGAAATGGATAGAATATCCTACACCCCCTAACTTAAATGTTGCATTGTCCTCAATGCGCATTAAGAACACAACACAAAGAGAGGAAAAGAACGATATTACCCAAAACTGGAGCGATCTCCATAAGCATGAGTCCAAAGGAATCTACAAAACAAGTTAGTACCGAGCATAGAAAAAACAAATAACAAAAAGTTAACTAATTACACTAGACTAAGTTAAAAGGAAAGAAAAATAGGAAAGAAAGAAAATTAAAAAGCTAACTATTTACAACCTACTATTTAGGCTTCACACTAAATATACACTAGAAGTCTAAATAGTTGAGGGTCCACCCAAAAAGGGATTTGACTTTGAAAGATCAATGGTGGACCCTCCAAAGAGAACATGCCTCCCGAAAGATATGAATTCCGTTTGAAAAACGGAAGGCATGTGGGTGGTGAAAAAAATGAACCATCGCCAATTTGAAATTTTGGGCGGACGATGGGGGATTTGGATAATAAGGGGGAAAGGTACACTAGAGGACCAAGAAAAATCGATTCATCTCCCAAAGGTTTTTCAAATGGAATGGGAGATGGTGCACACATGAGGATAACATCCATCGAAAACAAGTCCGGTAATGAGTCCTCATCGGAAAAAGTGTAGAAGTTTTAAAAGTTTCTACCGACTCATAGGAATCAACCAGTAATTCTAATGGTTCTATCATGGAAAACGAATATGGTGATGAAACAAATTCAATCTCAATCGACTCATCGTCGGAAGGAGATTGAATTTCGGGGGAGAAAGATGCACACTCGATGAGAAATTCTTTGAAAAATTTAGGTGAAACACAAGTTTCCACCTCCTCGTTGTTTTGTGCAAAAGAATTCATCTCATCGCAAAGTGCACCGAGTCTCATTCTAGCATCATTTAAGCTTTCCAAACCTTGGGAGTAAAGAAGCAAAGTTTCTTACAAAGTAGGATTCCTCGTCTCAAGAGCCTCGGACTCCTCATTTGGTTGAAACTCGTCTTCGAAAGTAATGAAATAAGAATCGTCATTGGATTCGAATAATGAATCCAACTCAAGCTCCCAATAACGATTTTCATTCCGTTAAATGTTTTCAAGTCTTTCATTTTCAAGAAAATCTTGAAAATGGAAAACTTGAAAACTATCCCCAAAGTATGAATCATTAGAATAACCGTAATAACTATAATAGTAGGACATGATTACCTCGTTGTTTGTAGATGGAGAATCTGAGCAAGAAAGTGAGCAACTGCGAATCAAAGTTTCTTAGCGCTCAAGTATGCTATCCTGCAAAAAAGGTTAAAACAAAGAATACAAATACAAAAGGAAAAATACTACGAAATAATAAAACAATTACTATCTAAAACACACTCCCCGGCAACGACGCCATTTTGTGACCGGGCAGAAAAAGTGTGTTCGTGGGAGGACACAATCGTCGTGTGTTTTGCCTCCGCGATACAAAAGAACCTAAGCTACTACTACACTTGACAAGAAAGCACAGCTGTAAGTCGGGTATCGAAAATCCACAGGGAGTGATTAAATTTTTGATTTTAATTGTTTAACTACTTCAGGAATAAAAATGGTGTAAAAGAAATAAGAAAAGGTGATGGGTGGTTGTGGTGACAAAAGAAAAGAGAAGTTAACGCTAAATTAAAGTAAAGCGAGGATCGGGATCGCATACACACATTCACGGGCTAAACAACTACTAATTAGAATTCCAGCTCGAAAGCAATTTAATAGAGCATTTACAATTAAGCATAAACATCACGGAATAAGGAATTTAAGCCAAAGTTGCGAGATTAAACATTTAATTAAAAATGGTCACACGCGGATTAAATTCGGATAATCGCTATAAACACTAACGTTGCATGACAAAGAAATTTAAAGGCCTAATAATCCGACTTTAATATGAGAGGTTTCAATTAAATGCAATTTTACACGAAACCCTAACTTTCGAGGTCCAAACCCGTAAATGGCGGAAACGCAATCCCGAACCTATTTATCTAAGGGAAATACATGGAAATAAACTAAATTAAACTAATTAAACTAAGAAAGCAAGAAATAAACACAATAAACTAATTATGAAAGCATGTAAACCTAAATTACAAAGCAAGGAAATGATGAAGAACAAACTATATTAAAGGAGATGGAAGAGAAAAGTTCAATCTTACAAAACCACAAGGGTTGTCAATCCAAGAGGAAGAGAAAATGAGCTCTCCAACCCAAAACCCTAACTAAAACTAACCTAAAATCGTGCCTCTACTGATATATATGGTCTTATTACAACAAAATTGGCTTATATAGTAAGTTGGAATAAAAATAAAGAAGAAAGAAAAGAAGGAAAAATATCTGCAGAAAACAGAGCATCGATCGATCGACCCCTTTGGTCGATCGATCGACCAAGGCAAAACTTCGACAAATCAGAATGGTCGATCGATCGACCAAATGGGTCGATCGATCGATCAAGCAGGGTAGAATGCAACAGCCTACTGCATTCCTCTTTTCTTCTTCTCCCTTCTCCTCTTTTGCTTTCTTGTATTTCCTCCGCTGGAATCGCCGTAACTTCTTCGTTATGAATCGGAATCGTGCACCGTTTGCGGCCACGCGAAGCTAGAAAGATGGGATACAACTTCCGTGAGATGTTGGGCCAGGTACCCAAGCTGTGAAAAGACTAAAATGCCCTTGCACATGCGATAGTGTACGGAACTTCACCGGAATGCATCTGAACTTCATACTAAGCATCCAAATATCTACAAAAGCTCAATTAACCCCTGCAAAACATGTTAACATAGAAATATGAGGTTGTATGGTTAACGAGCATAAATATAGGGATTAAGATACCTGAGGGGGCTAATAACGCGTAGGTTAATGGGTTAAATACGCAATATTTGCGTCGTATCACACCCCCTAACTTACACATTGCTAGTCCCTAGCAATGAAATAGGAAACAACAAGAACTAAAAGAAAACCAAAAGCAGGAGAAGTACAAAAGTATGGTATAAAAGCATAAGGCCACTTTCGCGGGCAATTCGATTGCATTTAGCGTATGCAATAAGCCGTTAAACCCTAGGTTACCCTATTGGACGAGTGTCGTCTCGTGAGGGTTTTCAGGGATGAAACCCACAAACATCATATGGTTTCCTCAAAATATGCCCAACCCAACATGAAACAAGCCCAACAATGGCGAAAAGGATTTCATACGCATTATTAGCAGAGTGAATGAATTCACACAAAAGTACAAATCATTAACATTATAAAATGCACCTCATAGAATTGAAACCTTAAAATGTGGGAGGGGAGTGAGCATATGCAAAGTGTGATTTGGCAAAAACTTAAATAAACCGGATATACATTAAAGCAAGCATATATTCAATCCTCACGGGCATTACGCTCATCAAGCGAATTCACTCAAAACAGGGAGGTAACACACGGAACATGTGGTCTTAAGAGTAAATGTAAATGGAAACTAGGCCGTACACATGTCACAGAAGAAGAACGCTATATATAAACTGAAAAAATGTAATCTCAATGAAAGGATACCGCACACTAAAAGAGGCGAAATGCATTTTCACAGATTATCACAACTATTATGACTTTTGAATTACATCAACCTAAGATCACATAGGACTTTAATAGGGTTATGATGTAGGTATGGCTAGGGTGCGAAACGTAGGAATGTATGTACAGATTCAAAGTGTTCGCGATGAAAACTCGGGATAATGGGAGAATGCGTGCAATAACAAAATTGGAAAAACAAGTTCCAAAACGGCATTAGATATATCATCGGGGAGAGTAATCAAAGCTTATTGAACTATACACAACATATACAACTTTCTCTTTTCTTTTTCTTTTCTTCTTTTTCTCATGTTTTTTTTTTTTTTTTTTTTGCTTTTTGCTTTCTCTTTTTCACTACACTTTCTTTTCTTCTTTCTCTCATGTTTTCTTTTTTTTTTTTTTGCTTTTGCTTTCTCTTTTTCACTACACTTTCTTTTCTTCTTTCTCTCATTTTTCTCTTTTCAAACTCTCATATGCCTAAATTGCAACCAATGTCATAACAACATCATTCAATCCCAAGTAACATTCCAAATAAAGGTATGGAAGGTGTATGTATGGTTTAAAACTTCAATTTGGAGTTGGTTATGGTTATAGGGTTATGAAATGAAGGGCTATATTTAGGCTCAAAGGGGTTAACGAGGGTAAACATATAAGGTGAGGTCAAGGCTAATATGGGTGATATAACAAAAATTGCCTATGATCATTTCCTAAAGTTTACGCAATTCTCAAGTCAAAACAATATACGAAAATCATGATCAAGTAACACATTTCAATTATGAACTCAATTAATGAACGGTCAAATGAAAGAATAGAGAGATTACCAATGAATTCAACGTTTTCAACGAGGGAAGAATAGTGTATAACACTCACAAACGACGAAAGATACAAAGCTTACTCGATGTAAGTATATACAATGCAACAAAAGATTACCGAGTTATAAAAATCTTAAACCAAATCAATAGAACCGGGAAAGTGCATATGCTCATGGGATAAAGTTTAATTTATGAAGTTATTCACAATATCAATGATTTAAGGACTAAAGTCTAATAACTTCTAAAATCGAGAACATGCATCATTGAGTTGTCTATTGGATCAGACAATTATTGAAATTTATCACTAGAAACAAGGCAAAATGCCCAACAAAGGAGAAAAAAGAAAGAAAATATTTTTGAAATTTTCAAATTTTTCACAAAAAGGCTTACTCGGTAACTAAATGTGAGCAAATCTATGGACTACACATGAAATGGATAGAATATCCTACACCCCCTAACTTAAATGTTGCATTGTCCTCAATGCGCATTAAGAACACAACACAAAGAGAGGAAAAGAACGATATTACCCAAAACTGGAGCGATCTCCATAAGCATGAGTCGAAAGGAATCTACAAAACAAGTTAGTACCGAGCATAGAAAAAACAAATAACAAAAAGTTAACTAATTACACTAGACTAAATTAAAAGGAAAGAAAAATAGGAAAGAAAGAAAATTAAAAAGCTAACTATTTACAACCTACTATTTAGGTTTCACACTAAATATACACTAGAAGTCTAAATAGTTGAGGGTCCACCCAAAAAGGGATTTGACTTTGAAAGATCAATGGTGGACCCTCCAAAGAGAACATGCCTCCCGAAAGATATGAATTCCGTTTGAAAAACGGAAGGCATGTGGGTGGTGAAAAAAATGAACCATCGCCAATTTGAAATTTTGGGCGGACGATGGGGGATTTGGATAATAAGGGGGAAAGGTACACTAGAGGACCAAGAAAAATTGATTCATCTCCCAAAGGTTTTTCAAATGGAATGGGAGATGGTGCACACATGAGGATAACATCCATCGAAAACAAGTCCGGTAATGAGTCCTCATCGAAAAAAAGTGTAGAAGTTTTAAAAGTTTCTACCGACTCACAGGAATCAACCAGTAATTCTAATGGTTCGATCATGGAAAACGAATATGGTGATGAAACAAATTCAATCTCAATCGACTCATCGTCGGAAGGAGATTGAATTTCGGGGGAGAAAGATGCACACTCGATGAGAAATTCTTCGAAAAATTTAGGTGAAACACAAGTTTCCACCTCCTCGTTGTTTTGTGCAAAATAATTCATCTCATCGCAAAGTGCACCGAGTCTCATTCTAGCATCATTTAAGCTTTCCAAACCTTGGGAGTAAAGAAGCAAAGTTTCTTACAAAGTAGGATTCCTCGTCTCAAGAGCCTCGGACTCCTCATTTGGTTGAAACTCGTCTTCGAAAGTAATGAAATAAGAATCGTCATTGGATTCGAATAATGAATCCAACTCAAGCTCCCAATAACGATTTTCATTCCGTTAAATGTTTTCAAGTCTTTCATTTTCAAGAAAATCTTGAAAATGGAAAACTTGAAAACTATCCCCAAAGTATGAATCATTAGAATAACCGTAATAACTATAATAGTAGGACATGATTACCTCGTTGTTTGTAGATGGAGAATCCGAGAAAGAAAGTGAGAAACCGCGAATCAAAGTTTCTTAGCGCTCAAGTATGCTATCCTGCAAAAAAGGTTAAAACAAAGAATACAAATACAAAAGGAAAAATACTACGAAATAATAAAACAATTACTATCTAAAACACACTCCCCAGCAACGGCGCCATTTTGTGACCGGGCGGAAAAAGTGTGTTCGAGTGAGGACACAATCGTCGTGTGTTTCGCCGCCGCGATACAAAAGAACCTAAGCTACTACTACACTTGACAAGCAAGCGCAGCGGTAAGTCGGGTATCGAAAATCCACAGGGATTGATTAAATTTTAGATTTTAATTGTTTAACTACTTCAGGAATAAAAATGGTGTAAAAGAAATAAGAAAAGGTGATGGGTGGTTGTGGTGACAAAAGAAAAGAGAAGTTAATGCTAAATTAAAGTAAAGCGAGGACCGGGATCGCATACACACATTCACGGGCTAAACAACTACTAATTAGAATTCCGGCTCGAAAGCAATTTAATCGAGCATTTACAATTAAGCATAAACATCACACAATAAGGAATTTAAGCCAAAGTTGCGAGATTAAACATTTAATAAAAAATGATCACACGCGGATTAAATTCGGATAATCGCTATAAACACTAACGTTGCATGACAAAGAAAGTTAAACGCCTAATAATCCGACTTTAATACGAGAGGTTTCAATTAAATGCAATTTTACATGAAACTCTAACTTTCGAGGTCCAACCCCGTAAATGGCGGAAACGCAATCCCGAACCTATTTATCTAAGGGCAATACATGGAAATAAACTAAATTAAACTAATTAAACTAAGAAAGCAAGAAATAAACACAATAAACTAATTATGAAAGCATGTAAACCTAAATTACAAAGCAAGGAAATGATGAAGAATAAACTATATTAAAGGAGATGGAAGAGAAAAGTTCAATCGTACAAAACCACAAGGGTTGTCAATCCAAGAGGAAGAGAAAATGAGCTCTCCAACCCAAAACCCTAACTAAAACTAACCTAAAATCGTGCCTCTACTGATATATATGGTCTTATTACAACAAAATTGGCTTATATAGTAAGTTGGAATAAAAATAAAGAAGAAAGAAAAGAAGGCAAAATATCTGTAGAAAACAGAGTATCGATCGATCGACCCCTTTGGTCGATCGATCGACCAAGGCAAAACTTCGGCAAATCAGAATGGTCGATCGATCGACCAAATGGGTCGATCGATCGATCAAGCAGGACAGAATGCAGCAGCTACTGCATTCCTCTTTTCTTCTTCTCCCTTCTCCTCTTTTGCTTTCTTGTATTTCCTCCGCTGGAATCGCCGTAACTTCTTCGTTATGAATCGGAATCGCGCACCGTACGCGGCCACGCGAAGCTAGCAAGATGGGCTACAACTATCGTGAGATGTCGGGCCCGGTAACCAAGTTGTGAAAAGACTAAAATGCCCTTTCGCATGCGATTGTGTACGAAACTTCACCGGAATGTATCCGAACTTCATACTAAGCGTCCAAATACCTACAAAAGCTCAATTAACCCTTGCAAAACATGTTAACATCGATATCCGAGGTTTTTTGGTTAACGAGCATAAATATAGGGATTAAGATACCCGAGGGGGCTAATAACGCGTAGGTTAACGGGTGAAATACGCAATATTTGCGTCATATCAACAATTTTGGATTACAATGAAAATACAAGTGACTAAGAATTACCCTCAGGTATCGGATTCTGTAGTCGGCGGATGGAAATATCCCTTTCCAGGAGGGCTGTAATGAAGAAGAGAATGGCTTCTCCACAAGGGTTGAACAACAAAAGTGTGTTCCTGGGTTGCAAAGTGATTCACAAAGGATTGGCAATTGTGTGAATCAAAAACCTTGAGTCTAAATGCTCAATAGGTGAAGACTTAGGGCTTTCTGTGCTCTGAAAATCGTGTGTATAAGTCTTAGAAAACCACTTCCCGTAGTGGGATTAAATAAGAAGTCTCGGGCCTTAAAAATCTGAACACGATCTGTTTGAGTTTATCCCAGGCGGACCGATCCGGGTCTGAGGCGGATCGGTCCAATTTGACCGGATCGGTTCTTTTATTCTGAGGATGATCGGTCCGTTGATGATCGGATCGGTTCGCTTCCAGGCTTCATCGGTTCGCTTGCGGTCCGGGGTATACTGGCCTTCAGCAGTCAGATCGGTCCGGGTCTTAGGCGGATCGGTCCGGTTGACCGGATCGGTTCTTTTATTCCAGGCGGACCGGTCCGGTTCTGTCGGACTTTGATTCCTCTTCTTCTTTTGATATTCGGATCCGTTGATGAATGTATGAATCTTGAATTTATTCAACGGTGTAACGGTGTGCGACATAATAAATTGATAATGGACAAAAATGTCCTTACAGTAGGACCCCCCCACTTTTCAAATTGGTATCAGAGCTAGAAAACATAATTTATTTGTTTTGTGATCCCGTGTGTTTTCAAAGATGAATTTTGGAAATAACGAACTTTTTCGAACTCCTATTTTTTATGGCACTAATTACACTTATTGGAAGATGAGAATGAAAAGTGCATGTGTGGATAGCAATTGAGAAAGGTTGGACACCCCCTGTAACTATTTTAGATGAGGTCACTAATTTAAAGCCTGTCGAGTCATGGACCGAAACTGAACATAAACTTTCACAATATAATTCTAAGGGGTTGAACGTTATTTTTTCACATGTCACACTGGAAGAATATAATAGAATTATGACTTGTGAAACATCAAAAGAGGCTTGGGATATTTTGGCACTCACTCACGAGGGCACTAGCATGATTAGGGCGTCGAAACTTCAAAATCATACTAATCAGTTTGAGACCATTAGGATGTTAGTGAGTGAGAATTTTGATGAGTTTTATGCTCGGTTTTCCAATATTTTCAACTCATCCTTTGACCTAGGTGAGAAAATTCCCGACAAAAGTGTTATTAAGAAAATCCTTAGGTAGTTTCCTAGTAGGTTTGATGCGAAAGTGACTATTTTAAACCCCTTGGGTAAGTTAGAGTCGATGAAACTAGAAGAGATTGTAGGTGACTTAGAAACCTATGAAATCGATATGATTACCTCCAAGAAAGTGCCTAAGAAAGAAAAGGGTATTACTTTGAAAACCCGAAAGGAGGAAATTAAAGTTTCGGATTCCGATTTCGATTTTGAGGATGTTGCTTTGTTGGCAAAGAAATTTAAAAAAATTATTAAGTTTCATAAGCGATCGAAAGATGCCAAGAAATTTGAAAAATTCAAGAATAACAAAGTTGATCCCACCTCTAAGGATAAGTTTGAGAAAACTAAGAGAGATGACTCGGATAAGTGTTTTAGGTGTGAGGGGTATGGTCACAGAGTTAAGGAGTGTCCCACTAGACTTAAGAAAGAGGGCAAGCAACACATTGTATATAGTGCCACCTTAAGTGATAGTGATTCGGAAGAGGGAGAGAGTTCCCCCATTGAGCGTAACTTTGTTGCATTTATGACATGTCATGTGAGCGATGACGATTCGTATGTGAATGACACTTTCGAGGAGGTTTTGAGTAAATCTCATGTTAGTGAGGGAAAAGAGAGTGACGAAGAGGACGTAGAGGTGAAAGAATTTCAAGTTCCATTTAATGAATTATATGCTGAGACGGTTAGGGTGAAAAAAATAATGCGAAATTTCAAGCTAAGTTAACGATCGCATCATAGAAAATAATGATAGTTTGATTTAGGTTCTTAGGGCACGAGATAAGACTCTTATGGAAAAAATTAAAGATAATCTCCGTGGTTTGATGGAGTCCTTGAAAAAGAAGATTTTAGTGTTTGAGGAGTCTAGGCATTTGCTCGAGTATAGGATTCATGAGTCGGAGGAGAGATTGAGAAACTCGTCTAGAGTTAAGTTTGATTTGGAGGTTAGGTCGGAGTAGTTATGTAAGATCTTAGGCACCATCCAAATTAATTGAGATAGGGGAGGTATTGGTTTTAATGAGAGAGTTGTTCCCATTCCCCACGCACGTGTAGGAAACACTAGTATGATTAGAAAAGGTCCACATATAGGTAATCATTCCCACTGTCACTACACTTGCATGTTTTGTGGTAGGAAAGGTCACCTTAGGCGTTATTGTTACGAAATTAGACAAGCTCCTAGGAAGTTTAGTAATAAAGTTGGCCCGGTTCCCCAAACCCCTATGTGTCGTTTTACACCTACCTGGGTTAGGAAATTATATTTTGTGGCTTTAGGAATAAAACTTCATGATTCTCATTGGGGTGAACTTGATTCTTCCCGTGCTAAATCTAAAGGATGATAGTGTTTCCTTGTTTTTCATATGCCAGTTTGCTTCATGATATATTCATTGCTAGTATAGTGACATGTGTATCATTTTGTATTATAGTTTTTCATTAGTTTGAGTCCTATTAGAAAAATACAAAAAGATTTTATTTTTGAGAAAACTTTTGAAAAAACCAGAAATATTTTTCTTTTATTTGAGTCAAAATATGTTTGAAAAGCCAAAAATATTTTCGGTTTTTATTTTTGAGTTTTCATGTTTGATGTGGCATATTAGTGTGCTTGGACCCCCATCGTTTCATTATCCATGTGGCTAGGACATTTGGTCATTACTATCGATGCTTAGAATGATCTTAATCATTGTTTATATAGGGTTGTTTCGAAGTTGATATGCATTTTGATTCGACTCTGTATATATGCCAACATTGCCCACATGCACGAGTTTATATGGATGTTTAACTTCTCTTACATATTTGAATTTGGTGAGGCGTTCTTATCTCAATCTTGTCATCTATGCATAATTAGACTTAAGGAGAAGTGTGCATGTAAGAACCGTTTATCGTGAGGATTCAAATTGGTACCTAATTGAAAAAATGATGAGTGATTCACGGGAAATGGCTGCCAGAGTTCAAAATTAACTCTTCCTGAAAGCCACCGTTTAAAAGAGCCCAAAAGAAAAAGCAATATGTAGGGCCAATAAGATTTTTCTCTAAGTTGAGAATGCTAGAAACCTCAAAAGAACTTGAAAAAGTATGTTTATGAGGGAGTTTGGTTGGAGAATATTTAAACGGGTTTGCACAACTAATCCTAATGTTGAAACATTGCAATTTGATGCTATTGTTTGTAGAATCGTCAAAAATTCTGGATTTGTGTGCATGTAGTATGTTTAGTTCATTAAGCTCACACTTTCATTGTCATGTGACTATGATAAAGTTTGATGATTTATCGCTATCAATTAAAGCTTCTTGATCGTTTCGATGTGTTCGAATTGTGACTCATTTGTTGTAGTTTCACGCCCATATATTCAATGTCCATGTTTGAGAACATCGGTACTATGTTTACATGTAACTCGCATTGTTAGTTTTTATACGTTTTTGCGTTTAAGGAAAAAAAGCTTATTGTTTTAGCTTTGTTTGGCTGCTGTCAACCCTTTCCTGGAATTTTTTTTTGGAAATTTTTTCACTGGGCAAAAATATATGATATTTCTGGGAAACTGGGAAAATTTGGCCCATCGCGAGAAGTCGTTCGAGCGATATTACCATGTCACGTGAAGTCTCGTTCAAGCGACATCCTCATCTCGTTTGACTGACATCCCTGGCTCGTTCGAACGACAGTTTGGATTTTTTTGCTTCTTCTTGTTTATAGCACCCTGGTTATTGTCGTATATTTTTTGGTACTGTTGGAAGATTTTTGGACTAACTGTTTTATATTCAGGTTATATTATTTCAAAATTGATATTTCGCATATGACTCCGTTTATCACACCGGATTAGTTTTCTATATTCTTTGTGTGATTCCTAGTTTACTAGCTACAAATTTGTCATCTATTGATCATATTTAGTTGGTTGTTTAATGATTATCTGGCAATTTTTTAATTGGTATATTCTCATGTTAGATACTTGATTGATTAGTTTATCTTTTCACCGGGTTGTCAATTCGAGACAAAAAGGGGGAGAGATGTATGCCGTGTAGGGGGAGATTTGAGACTTGTTGAACATGTTTTTTATTACATATTTTACAAACTGGTATTATATATTTGTAGTACAAATTGGTATCATTTTGTTGCTCAATTGTTTAACAAATGATTTTTTCAGAGTTTATTCATATTGGTATCTATTGTAAAATTGGTATCATTTGGATATATATATTGGTTTCATTTGTTCCTCCATACTTCACTGGGTATTTTTTTTATCTGTTTCATGTGTGTAGGTATGCTTCAGAGATTCGATATTTCAAGTTTACATCACATTCAGACAGTTCATGCTTGCCGGTGCTACATATACTAGTTCGTGTCCTGTATTTTTTATTTTGGGCTTATAGGATGGATTTAGGCGTCATACGGCTTGATGGCCCGGCTTAGGCATTTCACTAGTTTAGTGTTGACCCGAAATAGTCAAATGGGGAGATTTGTAAGGACATAAATTTCCAATTGAGTCCTTGTATTGTTTTGACTTAATTCCGTGAACAAAACTGTGTTTGTAATATGTCATAGGGAGATTTTATTTTGTCACAATCCCACTTGGTCTATAACGTATTGAAGAAATTGAAGATGTTGCGGCAAATCTTCAAACAATTAATCATGCCGAAGTTTAAATTGGTGCAAGTTTATTCGTCTTCAAGTTAATTGCATTCCAAGATCACACGGGTATGAATGTGTATAATTAGTGGTGCTCGGAATTGTTTTTATAAAAGATAAGGATGTAATTTTATAAGGAAAAATGTTTTAAAATGTTTTAAAAGTGTTTTAAACGTTTTACAATTCGTTTTATTCTGATAAGCTCGAAAAAGAGTTTGACTTAATTGGATCTCTTTTGAAGAAACGTTTTAAAAGAAAAATCAAACTGACATGCGTATCGTTCAAACGACATATGAGCTTGTTCGAGCGAGATGGCTATGTTGCGCAAATGACAGGTCATTCTCGTTCGAGCGACACTATTTTTGAGGCGGTGATATTTTCTTATTTAAAGCATGGTTTCATCAGAATTGAAAAAAGGGTACAATCTAGAAAACAGTTTTCAATCCAGTACGAGTTTTGGACATGTTTTTATAAGGTTTTGCAAAGATCCGAGTTATCATTACTATTTGTTTATGTGATCTTGCTGCATCAATAAGGTTTGTTCTATACTTGAACATTTGGGTTTTGCGGTGAAGAAAAGAGAAGGACTTCTTGTTCGACATTGTAGACGTATCAAATTCATTCGGTGGACACCGAGACATACGTGGACGCGTGTGTTGTGGACATGCATCGTGGAAGGACTTTCTGCGTGGGCACTGTGAGAGGAGTGGCTGAAGATCAGAAGAGCGTCAAGACCCATGGGGATCGATTCATTGAGTGAGTCTTTTGTCTGTTCATTGTAATTCCACATTCATACTGATTGTCTGACCTGTGACATCCGAGGTTTTTTCCTCGTACATCCGGCATTGTGAGTATTATTTACTTTACTTTAATTTCTTTAATCACTAGATGCATGTTTAGGATTAATCATAATAAAATTGGTTTAAAGTAAGAATTGTTTTTTCACAACTTGGTTTGGTGCTAATTAAAAGTTGGATAATTTTTGGTAAAAATTCGTTTGATTTAAAACACACGTAGTAGGAACCGCCCACTTTTCAGCATTTGTGAAAATGAAGTTTCTAAAAATATGTTAATATGGCATATATGTGAATAGATTTACCATATGCATGTAATTTAGTAGTGTTGCAGAATTTTCTAAATAATGTCATTTGGAATTGTAATGTCAAGGTCACATTAGATGATGCAAATCCTATTTTTAAAAAGAGATTTGGTAAAGATATTTTGTGGTATATGTAAACTATCGTATCGCATCCCATTTTTATACATGATCCCACAAGAAGTGGTGTTTGTTTTTAATATATTTAGTTCTCTAATATTGCATCAATTTTTTGAATGCACTTATACTATCACATAGAATTGAATATTTTTGTAAGAAAATATTTGAAGATCCATTTTATGCCTTTAATGGTTTTAGGATGAGAATCTCAATTTTTTGGTAGATCATAGTGGGATCATTTCTTTCAACTTGAGTTTCTTCTCAGTGTGGGTTCTTGGTCAGCCCTATGGAAAAGGTTTTTATTTGTTTTCTCACTTGGTTTTGATACTCATTATCATCATCTTGTAATTGAAGGAATAAGGGTTGCTTTCATCAAATATTATAAGTAAGGATTATTGGATGACATGGGTTTTCATATCAATAGGCTTGACTATTTGTGAGTACAGTAAAAATATGCATTCCTTAGATTTAGGATAGAGTTTGCAAAATAATTCCTGACCATTTTGAGTAAAAATTTTATGCATCAAAACTTTGAAATACCTATTGATTTATTTTATTTCCTTCTATAATTCTATAAAGGGTATGAACGATACATCATATTCACATTCTAACCAAGGATGCCACCACTTGTAAGAGTGATAATTAATATTTTATCAAATCATAGAAAAGTGTGATAATATTGATGTATAACGGAAGAACTCAAGTGTTAGGTGGTTTTGTGGAAGTGTAGGATATATTAAGTTAGTCCTTCAATATAGTTGAACTTAGGTGATGTAAAGGTCAATTGAGTTTCAACGTTCTCAAAGGTTTCATTTCGAAAAGCATCATTACTTTTTCAAAAACATTCATAAATTATAAAATAAGGTTTTGTATTGTGTAACTTTTCACTTTTTTTTAGTTCTTAAGGTTCTCCCCTTTTGATTCATAGGATACACAAATAGTGTGCCTAATTGTGAATCATGTTGATTTCATTTTGCTGAAGTCACGTGGGATTAATTTGGTATGCCAATATCTTCAAATATATATGTTTGGGGATAGTGTGACAACTTGTTATAAACTCTTTTATTGTGATTAGTTCAAATATTTGACATTTACTCGTATTTCATGTGTAGGTTATCTTGAGAGTTTTTGTTAAATCATAACCTTTTAATAAGAATTATCATAACTTGTGAATGTTTTAGGAGTTAATGTGAAACCAAATTTGTACAAGTACATGGTATTTCTAATACGGATGTTATACTATAAATATGGGGTGACTTGCGAACCAATCAGAAAGAGACACATGTCCTCATATATGCCCAAAGAACGTGATTTGTCCGGGTAAACAAGTTGGCTGACTCATCAGGAGGTCGTCTCGACCAAGATGGACATAATTATTCATCTTCGTTACTTAACATAGTAAGCTAACACCACTATAGCGAGCATGTACTCTGTGCAAGATAATATCAGCAGCCTATACGCACGTGCATATGGAGAATATATGGAAGTGCTCTCCATGTGTCAATAACTAACTTGTGATTATTCTCTCACCATGTATGTAAAGTATATATTAACCTAGCCTATAAAGGTGAGCCACATGTTCCTATCTTTTTTCTCTACTCTAATAACCTATAAATAGTACACACGACCCATATGAGGGTTACTTATAAGATTTATCCTTACTGTTATGATGTTGAATTCTAGAGAGAACTTAAGAGACTGTATCTTGTACTCGTCCACGATGATTTTCCATTAACAAATACAAACAACACTGCACCTGTGGACGTAGGAACCAATTTGGGATGACCATGTAAATCTAGTTCTTCTTATTTCTCTCTCTACTCTCAAGCATATTCATGTGTTAGTGTTTCATTAATTCAATCTCTTATCTATTTATCTGCTGGTAATTATTACATTTAGCTAATATAATCAATATACCTATTTATATAGATAACAATGGTGCGTTTATTGTGTACTAGAGTATAAGTGTAAGAGCTCATCTTTCATTTTATGTACAAGTTCTATTTTCAATATTTATAGGATTTTAATTTTTGTTCTAGACACTAACTTTTTTTCATAAATTTTATCATCATTTTTATTCATAAAAGGCACACAATCAATATTTTTCTTTGTATATCCACCATAACTCTTTGTGATAAGGGAGTTTTATTTCATTTTTTCTAAACTTGTTTTTCAAGAATCGAATCTCTTTATTTTAGACCCTTTTCTAGTTCTCCACGGAGTTTTCAAAATTAATTTCTTTTCAAAGACAAATATCTTCATCAATTTTCACCAACCAAATATTTTCTTCAATATTTTTTCAAAAATCTCTTCAAATATACTCTCATCACAAATGCCACTTTTTATTAATCTTTTCCAAATAAGTGTCATCTAACTATTTTTATATTTCAACTTTTAGGTTGTTGCATACTCATTGCTTTTTACATTGTTGTATTTTTAAATTATGTGGTTATAAGTTGAGATGTGACAAAGACTAATATGATCAATTTGATCAAACAACGTTATATTCTACATGTGTTATTGTGATTGTTAGATTGTGCTTGAGGTGTAGTGGATTCTAAAGGTTGTGTGTATCATGTGTTTTAGTTTTTGTTGCACGGGATAACAAATAATTATTTGATTATTAAGGATAGATGTTACCCATTTGAAGATTTATTTATGTACTTAGAAAGTTGTCAAGCCTTTGATGTTTCATCACCATTTTCCTTATTTCTATTTTATCATGTATGTCTTTTCTCTATACATTCCATTTTTTCCACTCCTAAATATTTCTTGCATTAATTTTGTATCTTCAAAATATGGTCTTTTAGGTATTCATTGAGTACCTAAAAAATATGAAGAATGAACATTCATTTTAGGTACCCTTTGAGTTTTGGATCCTTGTTTGTTAGTGAAAGATTATGATGATCTCCCTTATTAATACTCATGAATATTACTTTTCTTTATGTGATAAACATCTAACGTATGATTATTCTTATCACTATATGTGTAATGATCACTTGATTATTAAAATTCACAATCAACATATGTATGATCATTCTTTTTGCAAATAATATAAAAATGATTCTTTTCTATCTTTAACGGAGCATAACATTTTTCAAAGTTATAATTTCTAATTGCAAAAAGTTAATGGACATCATGCTTGATGTTTTTTGGTTTGGTAATTTCCCTTATCGGTTCCCTAATTTCTTTTCAGAAGCCATTCCTTCCATTTATTCTTGCTTTTGTTTTCTAAAAAGTAACTTCAAGCATTTGCTACTTTGATCAATTTTTCCAAAGAACATGTTAACAAATTAACTTCTTTTCTTAGTTGATTATTAACGATTTGAAGACAATTAGGGTACTTAACTTTCCCTATTAAATAATCAATCTCCCTTTGGGGTTGCTCATTTTTTTTCCTTTCAATTTGTTATTTTCTTTTGTAGAATTATCTTATGATACATAAAGTTCTTTATTTTCATTTTGTATAGCAATGTGAGTGTCAATGAGTTTTTTTATAACTTATCGCCAATGTATCATAAAGTTCATTTTTTCGATCGTAATCACTTATCATATTCTTTTGAGGTGTTATCTGTGAGTGAAAGAAGTATCACAATGAATGATCAAGAAAGCAATATCAAGATGAAAGCAATTAATCATACACAAAATAAGAAATACACATGGTTCGACAACTTACCTACGTCCACGGAGAGGTAACTATGTTCTTATTAGTGTCTCTCAATGCTCGAGGTTACATCCCTTTGTCCTAGGCTCGGGTTTATAATATATAGATGTGTAAATTAAGAGATTGAGTTGTACAAGGAACTTAATTAGCTCATGGATAACTCATGGTGTCCCTGTATATCTCCTTAGAGATTTTTGGTAATCGATTTGAGTATATACTTATTTATTAAAGTGCATGTTATATACATGGTTCTTCAATAAATAACTGATTTTGGCCGAATAGTCCACTGTCCATGCTAGGCTAGTCGGCTGCTCTTTTGGGTTGAATATAAATGATCCCCCCTTAATTGCCCCTAAATTTTTTGGGTGGCCAACACATTTTAAGTAACTCCAAGGACAATGGCCTAAGACTGTTTATAAAGCCAGAATGGAAAACTTGTAATACTAATGAGCTTGAAAGCGCATGCTCGTTCGAATCCAAACACGATGGAAGAATTGTAGTCTTGTTGAAGAAGTGTGGGTAAATTGGTCCGAGAAGGCCTATGGAGCACCAAAATCTTTATATGTACTTGTGCTCTATCATTAGCCCAAAGTTCAAATAGAGATACATCACCCCCAACTGTAGTTTTTCAAGCATTTCTCATCCCTGAAACTTCCCACATTTTATTCTATAGTTCTTCGTATTCCAGAGCTCTTCATTCATTTCTGTAAGTTCCTCTCACCTTTTCTTTGCTTTCATTTCTTTAATTGTTCCTCTTCTATTGTTAGATCTTTTTTTCTTTTTTATCATCCATGGCTCTTCTAGATAACAAAACGATAGCCAAATTTAGGAAGTCTTACAAGATTCCTGATTGGGTGGAAATGGACACTGCCCCCATCCCTAGAGATGTCCTTGACATAAAAAGGGGCGTTGTAGTCATACCCTCTTGATCACATAGAGGGGGTTTGTTATTTCCCTCAAACCATCTTTTTCAAAGGTTCTTCAAGTACTTTAATGTTGTCCCTCATCAGTGTGCCCCAAATGTTTGGAAAATTGTTAATGGGGTCTATAAAATAAATGAATTATATGGGACCAACTTAGGACTTGTTGAGGTCTACTACTTCTATGTTTGGTCACGCACCAATGACGATATTTTGTACTTGAAGATGAGAAAAGCTGATAGGGTTTTGGTTGTGACTCTCCCTGATTCTCATAAGGACTATTGGGGTCATGGTTTTATTGTCAAAAATTGATAACATATTCCTTACCTAAGGGAGAGAGGTACCAAGGCCCCTGGGTCTCTGAGTTGGGGGAGGATCACATATGTTGCTTTCTATTTACTTATGTTTTCTTGTTATTTATTTTCCTTCGATTTCTTGCTCGCTACGTCTGTTTCATGCCTTTGATTTATATTTTCTTCCTTTATTTTTCATCTCACCGCAAAAATCAAGAATGTGATTTGAGCGAGGTGAACGTTGCTGATCTCCTTAAAGCTTGGAGAGTAAAACAAAGACTTCCTTATGGCGAGCACCCTTGTTCTACAACCTACGTACTAGAGTACAAGAATATCACCAATATTTTTATAACTCAACCGATTGATAAAGTCCCTAACTTGGAAGTTCTAGAAGTAGGGCTTTCTAAACCCGTTTTGTTAAAGGAAGATGAAGAAGAAGAAGAAGAAGAAGAAGAAGAAGAAGAAGAAGAAGAAGAAGAAGAAGAAGAAGAAGAAGAAGAAGAAGAAGAAGAAGAAGAAGAAGAAGAAGAGGAAAGATAGGAGTAAGAGGAGGAGGAGGAGGAGGAGGAGGAGGAAGAAGAAGAAGAAGAAACTAGAGATGGCACCCTTATAAAGAGGAGAGTTCTTCATATTAAAGATGACTATCACACTATATTATCTGATCGGATAAAACTTTGAAGATAACATAGGGGGATTCCCCTAGGGCTAGTGGCACCCGCTGGGAGCTAAGGGGAAGGATAAAGATATGGAAAAGAATAACAGAGAGGAAGTAGATAAGAGGAGAGAGGGGGAGAAAAAGAAAGAAGAAGATAACAAGAAGGAAGACACCAATAAGAAGCTGGCCTTTAAGGCCCCTGTTGTGCCTTTTTTACTACTACTTCTGAGGGGTTCAGTATGGCTAACACTCCCATATAGGCACTAACCAGCTAAAGGGGTGTGTGCTCATGACCGACCATGAGCGCTCCTCGCGGCATGGGTCGACCCAACTGACACTCAAGTCCACTCAAGGACTTACTCCAGTGAGTTTTTTCTCTTTTCTCTGTGTTCGTCTTCTTCGCACGGATCTTTGCTCTTTCTATTTTGTGTAGTTTTTGAATGACTTTACTACCCTCTAGAATGGTCACACCGACCAATTCAACAATAACTAGGATTTATAAGATGCCTTGAATAAGTTTGAAAAAGACTCAGCTAATGTCTGCACTGCTTTGGAGTAAAAAAATAAGAGTTCGTCAAAATCCTATGCCGATCTTAGGTGGCAAAGGACTTGGTGGTTGTCGAAATGGATAATCTCGCTCATGAGAACCTAGGCCTGGTCGAGAAGGTTCATAAATTGAAGGAGGATCTCCCAGACGAGAAGCAAAGTAGTTAAACCAAAGGCTGGAATACAGCCTATAATGATGTTGACCTCCAGATCGGATATGCTAAGAATGTATCCTTCAAAAAAAGGATGGGATCAAAATCTTGGAGTAGTGGGAGTCCCCTCACATTCTGAACTTTTTCAACTTTATGTAACACCCCGCACAATTCGATAAGCAACGTGGCAAGCCGCCACCGACAAACTACGGCGGGTGTCACTAAATAAGTAATCATTCGTAGCATGTGGTAGATATGAGACATATAAAATTCATTCCAGAAGATAATCAAATAAAATAGCCATTCATTCAATTTTAAAATCCATCACCGTACTAATCTCCAAATACGTCCAATCTCTAATAATATAAATTCGAATAAAAATATCCAACTACAAATATCTGAATAAAAACCGTAAACAACTGTGGAACCGAGTGGCAAACCAAATCCATAATAAAGTCTCATAATAAAAGTGCGACGGAAAGGAAAATAAAACTAATGACTAAGCATGTAAAATAAAATCCAGCTGCACTCCCAAAAATCTCCAAATAATCCTGTGCAGCTACTCCAGCGTTAAACTTGAAATGTTAGTCAAGGCAATGGTTCAGAACCACCGCATGAATAACAGCTACTCTCCCCAATTAGGGTATGTGAAACTTGACTGTAGCATCATACATAATAAATATCACAATTGAATATTTTAAATTAAATGAAATAATTAATGATAAGCGAATAAATATAAACTACTATAATTACAAAATTAATCGCAAGGGTGATTTCAACAACCAAGTTGTAAATATGCGGAAGTGAATTTTAAACATATTTTACTTTGTTTATCCTAATCATGCACCTAGATGTGATAAAATATATAAATCAAACCACGCAAATATGACAAGGCCAAGTTTTAGAAAAAAAAACCTTTCGGTAAAAACCTTTATTTCACTATATAACGTAAATCGCAACTTACAAATTACACAATGAAATCTGCAGTGAATTTATCGCAGCAAACCCACATAGACCGTTGCCTAAAATCAGCAAAGAACACCCTCGAGTATCCTCAATGGATCGTAGCCCTCCGTTAGCCTCAGCCTTCGTCTTCGGCAGTGAATCCCCGCAGGTATCACAAGTCAGCAATGGAAATCCTCTCCACTAAGGTGTATGCAAGAGATATAAACTATCTAGGGTTCTATACTAATTCACAAGAATAATATTCAAGGATGCTTTTTGTGAATTAAAACAGTGTTTAGGAACAAAAAACGTTGAAGAAATTTTGATGCTGATATACAGAAACGTGTTGGCAAAATTCTTAAACAAACTAATCCATGAAAAAGGTATTTATAACAAACCTTAAGTCGACAGGTCATTCGAACGACATTTGCATGTCTTTTGAACGACAACAGCATGTCGTTAAAACGACAGTGTAATGTCGTTTGAACGACTAAAACATAAAAAAAACTTTTTCCTAAACATCACTTACAGGTCTTTTAAAAACATATTTTCTCAAAGTAAAACAGTCATGTTCGTGTTTTGATACAAATTAAACATCCCAAATATGATTCGATGAAATAATTCAAACTCTAAATCGTCTTATACCTTTTGGGATGTTGGTAAGCCTTCAAAATTGGAGATGCTTGAGTTATGTTCATCTTCTCGGTGACTGACGATGTGTAACGGGATACGCCAAACTAGCTTAAAGCTATGCTATGAATAATGCTAGAAAATTTGTTCTTACAAATATCTCCCTTTGGTTATTTTGGTACAAAACAAACAAATAGACTGAACACCAAATTAAAATCAAAATATCCAATTACATATGACAAAAATCCTAAAACATATCCCAACCCTAGAATGGAATGGCATAAGTCTATTTCTTTTATAAAAAAATTATTCTTCCCTTTACCAAACTTTTCCTTCATCTGTGTGTCTTTGAATTCCTCTTTAAGTACCTACACACATGAGACAACAAACATATACCCTCATGATGTATCGAGTTTGAAACAAAATAAGTAAGTAAATACTCCCCCATAATTCAAACTCATCAAAACTCCATCCATTTTTTAATTTGATCTCCCCATTTGTTTTTATCGAAATGGACAAATATACAAAGAAGAAGAAACAAAAAAAATTAAGTGAAAAGCATCATGAAGAAGAAAAGATGTCATCACAAAATATGTAAATTAAGCATGTGTAATGATCATCTCAAAGGACAACACACCAACTATTTTTGAAAATTTTCAATTTTTTCAAACAAACAAATACAAATTTCACAAATACAACACACATACCATATATAATATATGAAAAATATATCAAAGAAAATTCGGCACACTTATATAGGTATAAACAACCACAAAACACAGAAGCTTTACACACTAGCATAGTATCGATGTGTCCAAACATGTGGAATGGAATGAATGGGTGTGAACTAGTAACAAAAGAATTATAACCCAAGCACTCAAATATGTTCAAGAAGTTATAATTAAACACAAAACTTTATCAACTAAGCTTTACCCTCAAGTGGCAAATAAAGTTAATATTGATGAACAAAACAAGCACAATGCACACAAGCCCAGAATATTAATGATTCTACAAATCAATAGTGTCATGAAAAAATGAGCTTAACTAGGATACATTGTCATTGTGCCAACCCGTTGATATTTTCATCCAAACTCCCTTAAAATATTTATTTTCTATTATTTTGAATGAGAATATCAAGCTAAACAAAATTAGCCCCTATTTGGCATATTATTCTTTTTATTGCCTTAATTTTTTCTCGGGCTCTTTTCAAACGGTGGCTTTCACAGCAAGTTCATTATACTCCCGCAACCCTTTTTCGTGTTCACTCATCATTTTTTTAATATAAAATAAATTCTTCCTCCATAGTCAAATAAACATGTAGATGACCAGATTCATAGGAGAACATCTCACTAAGCTCAAATGTGTATCATGAAGTCAAAATCCAATAAGCTCCAGCATGTGTGTGCAAAGGCATAAACAAAGTTGAATCCATAAAGTAAGTCCAGTTCGAAACAACTCCATTAACATGGTTAAGAACAATCTAAACATCTAAGTCACAACCAAATGTCCTAGCCACATGGTAATTGCATAGTGAATTGGATTCACACCAATATGCCACACCAAATGTATAAAACTAAAATACACAAAGAACCAAAAATATTTTTGAATTTTTTAAAATATTTTTCAAAAATATCAAAATCTTTTTGTATTTTAAAAAAAACTATATAAAACCAAAAATATTTTGTATTTTTCAAATATGACCCACTAAAATAAAAATATAATACAAAAAGTACACATGCCATAACACTATATCATGAAGAACACTAGCGTATGACAAACAAACTCATGCAAGCAATCGACGATATGAAATAGCACGCGACGCATCATGTGCAAGGATGTGAGAATTAACCAATCTAGTATTTAGCGTGTCTTAAAGTGATTTCCTAACCCAAATCGGTGTGTACCTAATTGGAGGGGTTATGGGTGTCGATGGAACACTAACCTTAGACATCCTATGAACTCTTCTAAGATCAAAATAAAAACACCTAAGGTGACCTTTCCTACCACAATATGAACATGTTAAAATGGGAGGAATTCTACCTATAGGTTGACCTTTCCTAATGTCCTTTGTTTTTCTTGACCCTCTAAAACAAATAATGGTCTTGGCTTTGTCACTCGAAGAATGAGAACAAGACGAGCCATTACCATCACTACACACACTACTCCAGTCTTTTGATTTATTTTTTAACTCCAAAATTTTTTACTTAGGCAAAGAATTAGACTCTTCCAATTTTTGGAACGCCTTTTTCAAGTTTTCAACAATTCCTAAAAGGTTATCACGATCACCCTCAATAAAAGAAAATTTTTCTTTAAGAGTCTTCTCATGTGCCACAAAATCATTAATCAAAATATTCTTACCCTCTTTGGCACAAACACGAACCCTAGAATTTTTCAAGTCCTCCAAAGAATTTTCCAAAAATAGGACTCTATCATAACTCTCCAGTTTGGACAATTCTAATTTTTTAAATTCACAATTCATGTCTATAAGTCTCTTGCAAACTAAATCTCTTTAATCCTGAACAGTTTGCAAAATTTCCAATATGTATTTAAAACGTGAATTCTCTTTTTCAAGAATTTCAATTCTTTTAGCAAACTTCAACTTCAAACGATTTAAGTCTTTAAAACTCCGAGAATCCATTGAGAGAGGAGAAACAAAACAAAAACACCCAAAAAAGCAGGTAAACAAGATCAAACACATTAAATTAGTGCAACTTTCTCTGATACCACTTGTAAGAGCAAAAATAATCGCAAGGGTGATTTAAAAAAAAATAGTAACATCAAGTTGTAAAGATACAAAACAGATTTTATCTTATTTATCCAAAGCATGAATCTATATGTGATAAAACAAATAAATCAAACCATGCAAATATGACAAGTCCAAGTTTCAAGAAAAAATCCCTTTCGAATAAAAACCTTTATTTCACTATATAACGTAAATCGCAACTTATAAATTACATAAGGAAATCTGCAATGAATTTTACTTAGTAAACCCACATAGACCGCAACCTAAAATTAGCAAACAACGCCCTCGATTATCCTCAATGGATAGCAGGCTTCCTTCAGCCTCACCCTTCGTCTTCAGCAGTGAACTCCCATAGGTATCATAAGTCAGCAATGGAGATCCTCTCCAGCAATGTGTATGCAAGAGATACAAAACTATTTATCGTTCTAAACTAATTCATAATAATAATATTCAAGGATGCTTTTTGTGAATTAAAATAGTGTTTAAGAACACAAAACTTTGAAAAAATTTTGCTACTAATATGCAGAAACATGTTGGCAAAATTCCTAAACAAACTAGTCCACAAAATAGGTATTTATATCAAACCTTAAGTCAGCTGGTCATTTGAATGACTTTTGCATGTCGTTTGAACGACAATACCATGTCGTTTGAACGACAATACCATGTCGTTTGAATGACAGTGCAATGTCATTTTAATGAAATCAACTGTCGTTTGAACGACCGAAACGTCAAAAAAATGTTTTTTTTAAACTCCGCCCACAGGTCTTTCATTAACACATTTTCGAAAATTGAAACAACTGTGTTCATCTTTTGATACATATTAAACATCCCAAATATGATTCTATGAAATCATTCAAACTCTAAATCATTTAATACCTTTTGGGAAGTCGAGAAGCCTTTAAACATGGAGATGCTTGAGTTCGCTTCGTCTTCTCGGTGCATGACGATTTGTAACGGGATATGCCAAACTAGCCTAAAGCTATGCTATGAACAATGCTAGAAAAAATGTTCTTACAACTACCACTATATACCATATGACTAATGCACCCTAAAGTGTAAGCCCAAATATTCCGACAACATCATTATTTACAATTTTATTCTCATCCTTACTCTTTTTAATTATTTAATTAATTTAATTCGTATGACACCAATATGTCCAGTCGACCCCTTATCGGCCCCGCACACACTCTTGGCACACTTAAGTTCTACACATCACACCCATTCCCTTCACTATAGACAGTTAACCCGTATTCTATGTGTTCTGCACATACTCGTGAGGTTCCACTCACGACACATCACTATAGCCCATCATCCCGTTTAACTGTCAACCCTCACATACTCGTGATGCCAACAAGCACCCACGCCTCTATAGCCAGTCGACCCGTTTAACTATAAATCCTGCACATACTTTCATCGTAAATCATTTTCGTACTGTTGTATTATCTTATGTATTAATCCTTAATTTCTTATTTTGTTATCGTCTCATTTTCTCATTATTTTAACTAAGCTCGCCCTATTTTAGAGCCTAAATTTGCACACCTACCCATAGTCCCATAGCTAGAGATCTCCAAAACACAAACACGTCCTATCTTATTATGTAGGAGGAATCTCTATCAATAACTCTTCCTAGTCTCACGCCTAGGCTATCCAAATCAACGGAACGACACTAAAATAAGCCCTACCCCGGATTATCACATCCACAAAAATCTACACTAACTAATCCCATACCTAGAAAGTGTTAACTGCGATAAAGGCGTACCCACTTGTCCCATACCTATCAAGTATTCCTAAAAATTTAGTTGAGAGCATCTACCCAAAAATCATGTTGTCCCCGCAATGATAAAATAATCAACACAATAAGTTGCACAAGTCAATTTATCAACAACTACGTAATTTCTCAAATAATTATGATCAATCTTAATTTAATTTATTAAATCCATCGTCGTAATCAACACCAATATTTTTATTCAATAAATATAAAATTGATTTCATACAAATATGAAGCCCATAACAATAATTTATTTACACCAAACCTATATAATTTTATGTCGTTGAACAAGTCTAGTTTTCATTTAAATCAAACTACTACAATTTCTATATGCAAACCTATATTCATATTACCCAAAATCCAACCTTTACCCTAAGCACACAAGGGTTACAAGTATTAAATCAGATTAAAATTTTTAAGAAAAATAGTACCAAATTAGTTTTCACTTATCCTAATTAGGTTGCTAATTTATTTTAATAAAAACATATGAATTAAGGTTTAAGAGACATCTAAAATGCATAATACTAAAGAGAGAGAATAGAGATATCCATGCCTGCTAAAAAGTCATTTAGGAAGTCTGATTAGACGATTTAAATCCTCTCAAAGAGTTACGAAAGATTATCTCTTGAACTAACTTGAGAAAACACCAATGAAGCCTCTAATTTTTGAGTTGAATCTGGAATAAGTTTGAGGATAGGGTTTGTAGATGGAAGAAGATGAAAAATTAGAGTACTACTACTGTGGGAGTTTATGAAAAAGTTTTTTAACAATCCTAACCCCGATTTAATTTAAGTGGAAAAAGGATTAAAATTGGATTACCATAAAACTCTTTAGTAAACCAACTTATCGCCGCCTCTGACCAATTCTGAATCGTTTCTCCCTTCAGGCTGAATCGATTCGGTTCGGGCAGGTTTGGCAGTTCCCCCAGTTTTAATATAAGTTAAAAAAATCCTTGATTTCAATTTCGATTAAAATTTTGCTTCTCTTAAATAAAATCCAACATTTTAAATTACTAAGAAAAATATTCACTTCCCAAAAATTTTATTTTTCAAATTTTGAATTAATTAAATAAAATTCTGATTTTAAATCTACGGGGTTTTACATACTTCTTCACCCTCGAAATTCAACGAAGTGCAAACACTAGAAATAAATAAAGTTCACATATACCTACCCATAAATACCACGATTAGGCGCCCATACACCCAATCCTCCCCGCACATAACCCACGATAAAAACACACTATCGCCTATATATATGAGTACCTAAGAAAATAGTACGTACCACACTACTCCCCTAGACATGTCGTGGCTCCCGTGGTGCCTGCCCCACCTTAGGCTCCCAAGTTGGAATCATATATCACCTACCCACTTCACTCTCTCGGTGCTACTGCTGCTGGCGCTCCCTGTAATCTTGGTGCTTTCGGTGTTGGAGGCCCCTAGACCCGTGAGCCCTGACCCTGTTAGTCTTGCGCCTTTGGACACCTAGAATCTTGGTGCTCTATCTCTCCACAACTCAAACACATGCCCCAAAAAGGTTCATACTACCCGTTTGGTGCTTTCTCATCGGACTGTCCTTGCCCCTAGCTCTGTGGGACACCATTTCTCTACTGCTCTTGACATGTCCTTTGTCTCTTCCATACCCGGTCATTGTGACCCTTATTCTCTCCTCCTTGTTCGTTGGACTCTTACCTCTTTCACAACTTCTTTTGATAATTGACTTTATCCTTCGACAATAATATCGCGACATCCACCACCTGAGTGTACATAATGTACACCGGATTCCCTAACACCATATGTTCGATAGGTATAATCAAACCTTTGATAAAAAAAACTCCATCTTCTTCGCCTCGGTATTAACCTCGTCCAGTACAAACATAGATAAATTCGTGAATTCCTTCTCATATTCGACAACTGATTTCGAAACCTGCTCTAAGTCCAAAAATTCCCTCTTCTTCACAGTCCCTATCGCACACGAGAAATATTTATCATTAAATTTTATTAGAAAATCACCATAATTCAAACGGTCCCTATCCTCTAATGTGGTGACACACTCCCACCACTGTAAAGCATCATCTGTCATCTTGAACTTAACAACATCTATTTCAGCATAATATTATAGTCCAACATCCTCAAATGCCTCTCCATATCTTTCCTCCACTAGTGAGAAACCATTGGGCCAAATCCCCCATGCGAAGGCGGGAGGATTGCCCTTGTGTAAATTAGCCCTCACCCTATCCCAAGTCGACGCGAGTGTACCCTGCTGTTGCGCCTTTAGAGTCACCCATATCGGTCTCCCTACCTCAATACCGGTAGTCGTGGCCTCACGTACAATCATTTCTAACTCCTCAATATCCAACATAAACTGCCTCTGCCTCTGCCTCACCTGACTGGCGAAGCCAACAACTAAACCCTCTCTCCTATCTCCAGTCCTCCTAGTGTTCTCCCTCTAAAAAGATAGGTTCAAAATAACATCAGACACGAAATATCTAGGAGTACAAATCATCAAAAGGAATCAAATATAGCAACACAAAAAATAAAACAGACTCACAACCTATGAGACCTAAGACCATGCTCTGATACCATCTATAACACCCCGCGCAATCCGACAAGCGAGGTGGCCAGCCGCCGCGGCCGCCAAACTACGGCGGGCATCACTAAATTAAGTAATCTTTCTTAGCATGTGACAGATATGAGACATATAAAATTCATTCCACAAGATAATAATTAAATAAATCCAAATAATAAAATCCATCACCATGATAATCTCCAAATAAGTTCAATCTCCAATATATATAAACCCAAATAAAAAGATTTAACTACAAATATCTGAATAAAAACCCATAAACAATTTTGGAACCGAATGGCCCACCAAATCAATAATAAAGTCTCACAATAAAAGTTCTATGGAAACGAAAAAAAAAAAAACTAACTACCAAGAATCTAAAATAAAATCCAGCTCCACCTCCAAATAATTATGTGCAGCTGCATTAAACCTGAAATATTAGTCAACACCATGGGTCAGAGCCCACCACATGAATACCATCTACTCTCCCCAATTAGGGTCCATGAACCCAGACAGTAGCATTATACATAATAAATATCACGATTGAATATTTTAAAGTAAACAAAATGATTAATTACTATAAAATAAACGTAAACTACCACTATCTACCATACAAATAATGCACCCTAAAGTGTAAGCCCAAATATTCCAACAACATTATTATTTACAATTTTATTCTCATCCTTACTCTTTTTAATTATCTAATTAATTTAATTTGTGCTACATAATATGGCCATTCAACCCCTTATCGGCCCTGCACTCACTCTTGGCACACTTAGGTTTAACACATCACACCCATTCCTCTCACTATAGCTAGTCAACCCGTATTCGATCAGTTCTATACATACTCGTGAGGTTCCATGCACGACACGTCACTATAGCCCGTCAGCCCATTTAACTGTTATCTCGCACATACTCGTGGTGCCAACACACGCACGTCACTATAGCCTGTCGGCCGGTTTAACTATCAGCACTGCACATACTCGCGCCGCAAATCCATTTTCATACCCGTTTAATCTTAGGTAGTAAATCTCAATTTTTTATTTTCTTATCATCTCATTTTCTCATTATTTTAATTAAGCCCACCCCATTTTAGAGCCTAAATCTACACACCTACCCCTAGTCCCATGCCTGGGGTCTCCAAAACACAAACACGTCATATCTTATTTTTTAGGAGGAATGTCTATCAATAACTCTTGCTAGTCTTGTGCCTAGGTATCCAAATCAACGGAACGACACCAAAATCAGCCCCACCCTGAAATTATCCATCTGTAAAAATCTACACTAACTAGTCCCATACCTAGAAAGTGTTAACTGCGACAAATGCGTACCCACGAGTCCCATACCTAGAAAGTATTCCTAAAAATTAAGGTGAGAATATATACCCAAAAATCCTGTCGTCCCTGCAATGATAAATATAATCAACACAATAAGTTGCACAAATCAATTTATCAACAACTATTCATTATCTCAAATAATTATAATTAATCTCAATTTAATTATTCAATTCATTATCATAATTAACACCAATATTCTTATTCAAAAAGTTTAATCTTAACATCATAGAAATATGAATCACAGAACAATCATTTATTTTCACCAAACCTACATAATTCTATGTGGTTGAACAAGTCTAGTTTTTATTTAAATCAAATTATTAAAGTTTCTACATGCAAATCTATATCCATATTACCCAAAATCAAACCTCTACCCTAATCACACAAGGGCTACAAGTATTAAATCAGATTAAATTTTTTAAGAAAAAGAGTCCCAAAATAGTTTTCACTTCTCCTAATTAGGTTGTTCATTTATTTTAAGAAAAGCATATGAATTAAGGTTTACTCGGCATCTAAAATGCATAATACTAAAGAGAGAGAGAATAGAGATATTCATGCCTGCTAAAAAGTCATTTCTAAAAACTTATTTGACACTTGAAATCCTCTTTAAAAGTTAAAAAAGATTAGTTCTTTCACCAACTTGAGAAAACACCAATTAAGCCTCCAATTTTTGAGTTGGATCTTGAATAAGTTTGGGGCTAGAGTTTATAGATGGAAGAAGATGAAAAATTATAGGACTATTGCTCTGGGAGTTTTAACAAAAAAAGTTTTAAAAACCCTAACCCTGAATTAATTTAAGTTAAAAAAGGATTAGAATTGGATTACCATAAAACTCTTTAAGAAACCAACTTACCGCTGCCTCTGACCCATTCCCAATCGATTCTCCCTTCAGTCCGAATTGATTCGGTTTTGGCAGTTTTCCCCAGCTTTAATATAAGTTAAATAAATCATTGATTCTAATTGCGATTTTTATTTTGATTAAAATCCTACTTCTCCTAAATAAAATTTAACATTTTAAATTACTAAAAAACAAAAAAATTATTTTTCTGAATTCCAAATTAATTTAATTAACTTTCAATTTAAAATCAATGAGGTGTTACACTTCACTCTCCTGGACCCAACCCTCTTACTGAAGAAGAGCCTCATGTTGGTCAGCCTGTCGACCACACTGAGAATGAGTCTACTCTGGTCGGGACTTCTATTGACCAAGAGAGGAGGGTTGCTGAGAAAGGGAAGGAAATATGCAGTTCTGAGTAGGTGAAGGAATAGATCTTCTTAGCTATAGGACTTTTTTTTCCTTTTTCTTCACTTGTGCCTTGCCTTTGTTAATTAAGGGAAAAGGACTTTGCTTTTTATTGATGCGTTCTGCCCTTTTAATTATGCTAATAGTAGTTGCATTTCTCATTTGTTGTTATATTTGTATCCCATAGTCCTAGGGGACTACATCCCCCTACCTCGAAGTTGGGGATGATTTTGGGACCAAACATCAGCAGCCAAGTTTACAAGGCGCTTATAAGGATTTGCAAGCAACTGAAGGTTAAGACTCAACATTACAAGGACTAGTCTGAGCTGGTCACCAAGCCGAAGGATGATTTCCAGGTCATACAGGACATCAGTTGCTCGGTGCAAGAGGAGATAAATGATTTACGGGCCAAATTATTAGAGAATAAGGATGTGAGAAAAATAGGTAAAGTGATTCAAATCAAGAACGGTGCTCTGAGGAAGGAGGTCGTCGAGCTGAAAAAGGACGTCCAAAGGGGATATGTTATTGCAGATGGACTCCAAACAGACGTTACATGGTTGAGACACCTATTTATAATGGTCCCTCGATAACAATGGGTGGTAGGTTTTGATGAAGGCAGGGTTGATGCACCAACGAGGCTGAAGGAGGCTAAGGATGTCATGTTCAAGCACGGGTGGTTTACATCCCTCATGGAAGTCAAAACCCCTAAGGAATCATAATAATGGTATAGTTACCATGTAGATTACCCTACTTATCGTCAAAATCCTTTTCTTAAGAGAAGACAAATGGATCCCCATCGATGCCATTCCAACCTAGCTTCTAAACTATTACCTCAAAGACGATGAGGAGGTGTTCGCTCCTGACCTAGATGATGGTCAAAATGAACTTAATCAAGATTATCGTGCTCACCATCCATAGTTGGTCTAGGCCCTTATTTGATCTTTGTGTATTTTGTTTTTTGGTAATTGTACTCTCTAATTTTTGACAACATATAAATTTTAATTATCATCTTGTTTCATATTTTAAGCATGTGCTGACTAAATATGAGTTAATGACTGCCTTTGTATTTTGACTGCTAACTGAAAAGGGTTGACATTTACTGAACACTTAGGACCTTTGCTGACCACGTAATATTGTTTATAATTTTAGGCTTCTTGCTGATTAAACGTATTAGTATTTAAGATTAACCATTTTGGGCTCTTAGCCGACTAAATGAACATTTTGGGCCTCTGCTGACGGAATGAGTATGCTAACTTGTGTTCGAACATTCTCCAAGTCCAATATGACTTAGAAGTATCATTCCATCTACCTTACCTTTTAGGTCATGTCGTCACACATACCTAGGCCTAAATGAGATGATGGCCAGAATGTATTTGGTGTAATACCCCGCATTTTTATGGATTTTATTTATTAGGATTAATTGACTTAAATGGGATAATTATTTGGAAATTAATCCGGATTTAAATACTAGCAAGACGAGAGTTAGTATTTGATTATGATAATAATGATTGAATATTATTGGGCGAATATGGTAATATATGATTATTGAATTTACTAATAGTGTCGCGAGTTATAAATACAAAAAATTTGGAAATTAAATTGGGACGTGCGTGTCAGTCGTGTCAGGAAGCAATTTAAATGGATTTAAAAGTAAATTATTTTTACATCATCTGTATGGTCATTTTGAGTGCGTCAACGTGTCCAGAAGGGTTGAGATAGTCAGAAAATACTAGCCAGGAGTTTAGTTTGGGTCCCGGAACATTTTAGGCCTAATCGGCAGCCCGAAAGGGTATTTTAATCATTTTGAATTTTTGAGGAATTATAACCCACAAATTTGAGACTTAATATATCAGCCAACAAAAGAGCTCTCAGGGTTATCACAACCAAAAATCACCAACGGCAGTTAGAGAAGAAGAGAGGAAAATTCCCAAAGGAAAAACCACCCTTAGAGGCTTTTCCACCACCGTCACCACCACCGGATAGATCGGAGAGAGAGGATCATTCCCATACCATCTACTTCAAAGGATCAGAATCTTCATTCCCAAGCAAGTGATTTAACTTGTAATAAACAGTGTATATATTATCCGTGATAGTTTAGGAATTGAGAGTAACCTTGAAAATATTAAAAGTTATGACATTGGAGACAAAAATCTTAATCTGGGTAGGATTTGTATGTAGATGTGATTCTGGAAATACATCAGTAACGAAATCATGATCCATGCATAGATAATTACGAAATTATGTTGAGTTGTTTGATGTTCTTGAAGAAAATAGGGATTCTATTGATAATTAGATGCTTTGATCCAAGAAAAGAGAAATTCATGATGATTTAAGAATTCTAAAACATTAAGAATCATGTCTTTAGGTTGTTAGATCACCCAATACGTTTACTTTAGAATTTGGCATCTTGTAATGGAAATTTGGGAAAAATGTAAGGCTGAAAACACAGAAAACCATTACTGCAATTGTTTGATCGATTGATTGACATTTATAGGTCGATCAATTGACTGGGTTCGATTGATCGACATTCTTGAGTCGATCGATCGACCTTCCCAGAAATTGTGATATTTTCCCTTTTTGAATTTAAGAAATTTTGACCCTTGAAAGTTATCGGTGGGGACTATGTGAACATATTGAGACTTAAGGAGGATCAATAGGGGTGTATATGGAAATCTAAATATACTAGAATTTAATTGGGACTTAATGTTAAACTTATGAGGGTCCGACGAGTGAATTACTATTAGAGGTTGCGAGTAAATGAATTAAATTTATATATGTGATAACTTAAGGTTAGAGACAGAAATATGGACCTTAAATTACTGAATTGACCTTAGGGATAAGTGGGAAATTTGGTACCCTTTTGGGATAGGTTTAAGTCCTTATAATTATACGACGTGAGAGTTATTGGCTAATTGTGTTATGTATGATATGGGATGATATTAAAGTGTGTGTTAGACTTATGGTATAGGGCTGAAAATATCCATTTAAAAATGTGATAATTACCTAAGTTTTGTGAATGCTTAGTATATGGACTATTGTGTGTATGACATACCTACCATTGTTGCTATCACGGGAGGTTGGCATTCGAAAAAGGATCATCTTATCTTTGTCTGCCTACTGGGGGATTTACATTGGTACCTTGAGGACATTGGACTGTGAATGACTTATTTGTGAGTTGATAAATTAGCTAACCATGGGAGCGTATGTATGTGCGTGATCCATGGGTATGTGAACTATATTCGCCTCCACTATGTGTGATTTTCTATTGAAACGGTTCTCGAGCAATTCGAAAAGCGTAATCCTTATGTGCATGATGTGCCAAAATTCTATAACAGAGTATGCGTGCACCGCAGCTTAGCTTAGGGGTTCCATATGTGTATATATGTACTAAGATTGATATATATGTATTTGTTACTGGTTCACTATTGATTTGTAGATGCGAATAATTGAGATATATAAATGGGTTAAAATGTGCAAAATCATACAATATTTGAGTTAAATAATTTGATTAATGTACAGGTGAGTTATACGCAGAATATATATTTGTATAATACGAATAAACTCCTTATATTATAATGTGAAGACATGAGTTGGTATAGACTAGTTAGTTAGTGACACAACTAGGATTAGTTATAGGTATACGTTAGGCGTGCACATTAGTTGAGGGGTGAGGAACTCATGAGATAGAACGTAACTGACATGTATATAATTGTTACTGTTTATTGCAATTAAACACTTGCTATGTTTTATATTTTTTTCACCTCGGATCTTGACCGTTTTCTTCCAAACCTATTTTTCTGTAAAACATTTTAGGTGCCTAGCCACAGGGAGACCAAGCATAGGGGTTCCGTTCCTTTGAACTTCTGTAGCTGCTGTGGAAGTTACATGATCTCGTTACAAGATGCCTCCACATCTATCCTTGCTTATTTTGGGAGTCATTTATTCCAGTTAGGGCCTGTTGCCCATTCTATTCAGCGACAACAGTTTTAGACTTTCATTTTATGTCAATCTTGGGATTTTAATTATTCAGACTATTATACTTGGTTTATTTACATTGCTACTATTATTGGAGTGTTTACTCCAGACAACAGTTATTTCATTCTATTGATTACCTTATGAGATTGTTCATGTGATGGTTGGATGATGATTTAAAATATATTTTGATGGTTAATAATAAACATTAAAATTTTGGGGCATATTTTATTTGACACGGGGGCCACACACAACTTTATTACCACGAGATTTGCACGCTCTATGGGATTATTAGATACAGCAGTGAGTACCGCTACATGTGTAGAGTCACTATTATTAGTGGTTTCGTGATTTCTTTGATATGTAGAGGCATGGGTGTAGAGATTGAGAAATTTACTTTACGTGTTGACATGCTCGTACTAGAGACGTCCGAGTATGATGCAATTCTCGGTATGGATTGGCTGGTTACATATAGAGCTATGATTGATTGTTATAGTAGGAGCATAGTTTTTACCATACCCGATCAGGATATGTTCCTAGTGGCGATGCCTCGTCCTGAGGAAGGATCATTCACCCAGTTGTATTATATAGAGGAGGAGATTTCTAGGGAGGTGGTGATTCAATTCCAGTCATTACGGAGTTCGCTGATGTATTCCAGGATATTCTGAGATTTCCTCAAAGTAGAGAGATAGACTTTATTTTAGACTTAGTGTCGGTTAATCATCCGATAGCCCGCGTACCTTATCGTATGGCTCCAGCGGAGATGAGGGAGCTACAGGATCAGATAGAGCATCTGTTGGGTCAGGGGTTTATTCGTAGGATTACTTCATCGTGGGGTTATCTTATGATGTTTATTGAGAAGAGTGATGGATCTTTGAGGTTAAGTGTCAGCTATCGGGAGTTGAATAACGTCACAATATGGAATAAGTATCCGTTGCCCCGAATCGATGACGTATTCGACCAATTGATAGGAGTTGCATTCTTCTCAAATATTGATTTGAGATCGGGATACCATTAGCGGTGTATCAGGGAGCAGGACGTCTCGAAGACTGCCTTCTTGATGAGATATGGTTCTTACGAGTTCAGGGTTATGCCTTTTGGGATAACCAACGCCCCAGTTGTGTTTATGGAATTAATGAATAGGATGTTCAGAGAGTTTCTGGACCAATTAATCATTGTGGTTTACTCCCAGACCAAGGAGGAGCATGTCGAACACTTGAGGCAGGTTTTGCAGCCACTGCATCAGCATAAGTTGTATGCAAATTATGAGAAATGCGGGTTTTGGCAAAAGGAAGTTTAGTTTTGGGGGCACATCATTTCTGACAGGGGGATATTTATTGATCCAAGAAAGGTATCAGTGGTGAGGGAGTGGGGACAACCCATGTCACCGACAGAGATACGTAATTTCTTGGGCCATATAGGATACTACAGGAGGTTTATTCGAGGGTTCTTGAAGATAGCGGGTCCATTGACACATCTGACTCGCAAAGGGGTACCATTTATCTAGAGTGATGTCTGTTAGTTGTCTTTTTATGAGTTGAAGGACAAGCTAACCTCAGAGCCAATGTTAGCATTACCCATACCAGGAGTGGATTATCTAGTCTGCACTGAAGCGTCCTTACTAGTACTTTGGGGGTGTACTCTAGCAGGAGAATCAGGATATAGCTTATGCTTCCCATAAGCTTAATCCTCATGAGTGGAATTATCCCACCCATGACTTGGAGTTAGCGATAGTCATGTTTGCACTTTGGATTTGGAGACACTATCTCTTGGGGGAGAAATTTTTCTTATTCACAAACCATAAGTCCCTACAGTACCTCTTTAAGCAGAAGGAGCTGAATATGCGTCAACATCGATGTCTTGAGTTTATGAAGGATTATCAGTTCGATATCCAATACCACCTAGGGAAGGTTACCGTGGTAGCAGACGCGTTGAGCCGTAGGATAGTAAGTGATGTGGAGGAGGTGTGAAAAGTAAAGTGGAAGGAGTTGGGACACAAAGACGCCGTGGTCTGATTATTCATGTCTGTGATGAGCGTTATGCCCCAGGTCATTATGAGAGTAGTTACAGGCTCAGGCAGCAAACCCATTCTGTCAAGAGAAGATAGTACAGTTACTAGCAAAGGGGGTCGAGTCTTATACTGTTGGTTCAGATGGGGTCTTATGCTTCAATGGGAGATTGGATGTTCCTGAGGGATAAGACTTAAGACACAAGGTAATGACAGAGCCGCACGGTTCGCAATTATCTGTACATCCTGGTGGGGATAAGATGTACCAGGATATGAGGCGAATGTACTGGTGGAGAAGGATGAAGAGGGATATTACCAAGTTCATTTAGAAATGCACCACTTGTCATCTAGTAAAAGTGGACCATCAGAGACCGTCAGGACTTCTACAGCCATTAGAGGTTCCTATATGGAAATGGGAGAGCATTTCCATGGACTTAATCATGGGGTTACCTACATCGCAGAGGGGTCACGATTCCATATGGGTTATTATGGATCAATTGACCAAGGTTGATCACTTTTAGCCAGCCCGAACAGACTACACTACGGGACAGTATGCCCAGATCTTCATAGCTGAGATAGTGAGACTCCATGGGGTGCCTCTCAATATCGTGTCTGATAGGGATAAGATATTTATGTCACAATTTTTAGAGAGTTTCCAGGAAGCTATGGGTAAGGAGTTGTGATTGAGTATAGCCTATCACCCGCGGACATATGGGCAGACCGAATAGACAAATCAGATGTTAGAGGACATATTGCATATGTGTATCCTCGATTTTAACGAAGGCAGGGAGAAGTATCTCCCACGGGTGGAGTTTGCCTATAATAACTCCTACCAGTTAACTATTGGTATGGCTCCATTAGAGGCGTTGTATGATTGACCTTGTTGTTCCCCATCATGTTGGCTAGAGGTGGGGGACAGCAAGCTACTTGGGTCGAAGGTGATTCAGGATAATTAGGTAAGGATAGAGATGATACGGAACCGTATTCAGGTTTCTCAGGATCGATAGAAGAGTTACACCGATGCCAAGAGGTTCTTTTAAGAGTTCAATGTGGGGAACCAAATGCTGCTCCGAGTGTCTCCTATGAAGGGGATTATGCATTTTGGGAAGAAGGGGAAGTTGGTGCCTAGATATGTGGGGCTAGTCCCTATTATCGAGTGAATTGGGCCAGTTGCGTATAGACTTGGGTCACCAAAACACTTGCATAAGATCCATGACGTGTTCCACATTTACTCACTAAGGAGATACCTTCGACCTGATTTGGCCCATACTCACATTGCTTTAGAGGATATTGATCTACAGCCTGATAGTTCCTATGAAGAGGGGCCGGTTGCTATCCTAGATCGTAGCAAGAGGAAATTGAGATTGAAGATAGTACCGTTAGTGCGTGTTCAGTGATGGCATCATAATGCCGAGGAGTCTACCTAGGATCGCGAGGATGAGATGCGCGAGCGTTATCCATAATTATTTTTGCCAGCTATTTTTATTTCTGAATTTCGGGACAAAATTTTGTTATTAGGGGGGAAGTATGTAATACCCCGTATATTTATGGATTTTTTTATTGGGATTAACTGAATTAAATGGGATATTTATTTGGAAACTAATCCGGATTTAAATACTAACGAGACAAGAGTTGGTATTTGATTATGATAATAATGATTGAATATTACTGAGTCAATATGGTAACATATGATTAATTAATTTATTAATAGTGTCACGAGTTATAAAGACGGAAAATTTAGAAATTAAGTTGGGACGCCCTTGTCAGTCGTATTGGGAACCAATTTAAATGGATTTAAAAGTAAATTATTTTTACATCATCCGTATGGTCATTTTGAGTCTGCAAACGTGTTCATAAGGGTCGATATAGTCATAAAACACTAGCCGGTCGTTTAGTTTGGGTCCCGGGACATTTTAGGCCTAATCGGCAGCCCGGGAGGGTATTTTACTCATTTTGATTTTCTGAGGAACTATAACCCACGAATTTTAGACTTAATATATTATCCAACACTAGAACTATTAGGGTTATCACAATCAAAAATCACCAACGGCAATTAAAGAGGAAGAGAGGAAAATTCCCAAAGGAGAAACCACCCTTAGAGGCATTTGCACCACCGTCACCACCACCGAATAGATCGAAAAGAGAGGATCATTCCCATACCATCTGCTTCAAACGATCAGAATCTTCATTCCCAGGATTGTGATTTAACTTGCAATAATCAGTGTATATATTATCCATGATAGTTTAGGAATTGAGAGTAACCTTGAAAATATTAAAAGTTATGACATTGGAGATAAAAATCTTAATCTGGGTAGGATTCGAATGTAGAATTAATTCTAGAAATACATCAATCACGTAATCATGATCCATGCATAGATAATTATGAAATTATGTTGAGTTGTTTGATGTTATTGAAGAAAATAGGGCTCCTATTGATAATTAAATGATTTGATCCAAGAAAAGAGAAATTCAAGATGATTTAAGAATTCTAGAATGTTAAGAATCATGTGTTTAGGTTGTTAGATCACCCAATACGTTTACTTTAGAATTTATCATCTCGTAATTGAAATTTGGGAAAAATCTAAGGCTAAAAACACAGAAAACCGTGACTGAAATTGTTCGATCGATCGATCAACATTCATAGGTCGATCGATCGACTAGGTTCGATCGATTGACATTCTTGAGTCGATCGATCGACCTCCCCAGAAATTGTGATATTTTCCCTTTTTAGATTTATGAAATTCCGACCCTTGAAAGTTATCGGTGGGGACTATCTGAACATATTGAGACTTAAGGAGGATCTATTGGGGTGTATATGGAGACCAAAATATACTACAATTATATTGGGACTAAATGTTAGACTTACGAGAGTTCGACGAGTGAATTACTATTAGAGGTTGCGGGTAAATGAATTAAATTTATATAGGTGATAACTTAAGGTTAGAGACAGAAATATGGACCTTAAATTACTGAATTGACGTTAGGAACAAGTGGGAAACTTGGTACCCTTTTGGGACAGGTTTAAGTCCTCGGAGTTATACGAAGTGAGAGTTATCGGCTAATTGTGTTATGTATGAGATGGGATGATATTAAAGTACGTGGCAGACTTATGGTATAGGGATGAAAATATCCATTTAATAATGTGATAATTACCTAAGTTGTGTGAATGCTTAGTATATGGACTATTGTGTGTATGACATACCTACCATACTTGCTATCGTGGGAGGTTGGATTTCGAAAAAAGGACCATCTTATGTTTGTGTGCCTATGGGAGGATTTAGATTGGTACCTTGAGGACATAGGACTTTGAATGACTTATTTGTGAGTTGATAAGTCAGCTGACCATGGGAGCGTTGGTATGTACGTGACCCATGGGTATGTGAACTATGTTCGCCTCCACTATGTGTGATTTTCTATTAAAACGGTTCATGAGCGATTCGGAACGCGTAATCCTTATGTAAGTGATGTACCGAGATTCGATAGCAGATTATGCATGCACCGCAGCTTAGCCTAGGAGTGCCATATGTGTATACATGTATTGATATTGATATATACGTACTTGTGACTGGTTCACCGTTGATTTGTAGATGCGAATAATTGAGATATATAAATGGGTTTAAAATGTGAGAAATAATACAATATTAGAGTTAAATAGTTTGATTAATGTACAGGTGAGTTATAAATAGAATATATATTTGTATAATACGAATAAACCCCCTATATTATAATGTGAAAACATGAGTTGGTACAGACTAGTTAGTTAGTGACACAACTAGGATTGGTTATAGGTATACGTTAGGCGAGCACATTAGTTGAGGGGTGAGGAAGTCATGTGAGATCATGTAACTAACATGTATATAATATTTACTGTTTAATGCAATTAAACACTTGCTATATTTTAAACTATTTTTACCTCGGGTTCTGACCTATTTTCTTCCAAATCTATTTTTTTGTAAAACATTTTAGGTTCCCAGCCAAAGGGATGCCAAGCATAGGAGTTCCGTTCCTTTGACGTGTTATAGCTGCAGTGGAAGTTACATGATCTCGTTACTAAATGCCTCCACATCTACCCTTGCTTATTTTGGGAGTCATTTATTCCAGTTAGGGCCTGTTGCCCGTTTATTCAGCGACAACAATTTTAGACTTTCATTTTATTTCACTCTTGGGATTTTAATTATTCAGACTATTGTACGTGGTTTATTTACATTTCTACTATTATTGGAGTGTTTACTCCAGACAATGGTTATTTCATTCTGTTGATTACCTTATGAGATTGTTCATGTGATGGTTGGATGATGATTTAAATTATTTTTTGATGGTTAATAGTAAACATTAAAAATTTGGCACTTCACTATTTTAAATATTAGGTGGTTAGTAGTTAATTAAATATTTTCGACAGTGATGCTATGAACTAAACCAACCTGACATTTTGTATTAATTTAAATAAAGGAATAGCTACCCGATATTTAATTAGTCGGGTGTCACTCGTGGTTGATGGGCCATTCGCTCGATCAGTTTTTTGTGACCAATAATGTGGTCATCCCGAGATCTTTCCCCTTCCCAATTTCTTTCATGGAAAAGAGGGAGAGATAAAGGTACTGCTCCCCCTTGCTACATCGTGGGTTTTTTCGGTCGTCGTCAGTTTTGGCGTGATGTAAAGAGATAGAGTCGCCACACTATATTGCATAAAACAGGCAAAAAACATGTTGCCACCTCGAGAGAGCGACATCAAAGACAAACTAATGCTTGCGAAACTAATAGTTCAGAGGTTCAGGGGCTAAGTTAAGGAATGGGAAGGTGTTAGGCACCCATCCCTCCCTTTCAATCTCTCATGGGCATATGTTACTATTTTTCTTAATTTCTCTGTGAAGTGTGTGTGCGCGTATATATGAAAGGAGATTAAAATTGCTCGACTCTTATCATGAAAATGATGGAGTGAGGTCATCCATAGGAATGTTCCCAAAATATTGATTAGAGAAATATGATGCGTGCGTTTAACGCGATATTGATCGTTATGATGAAACGATAATATATGTTTAGATAAAATGCAAGTATGAATCAGAAGTATGATATATATATGTATATGTATATGAATAGTACATTGATGGAATCGGAAAAATAAAGAAAATTAAAAAAAAGGAAAATAGAACTCAAGTCTCAGGTTTTAGCCTCACATGCCTACGTAGCCTATAAAGATATCAAAGTCCTCGTATATCGCATGCGGAACAAGGGTGGGGTTTATCCCATAGATTCAAACGTGAGTTTTATGAAGAATTTTATCGAAATTTATAGGTGTAACCCACATTTTCGTTGTTTTGAGTTTTTTTAATAGATAATAAATTATGTGCAATATAACTAATAAAGGATGAGATATTAATGTATATGATATAAAGTAAAAGATAAAGTGAGAATTTATATAACTAATGCAAAAATAAAGAAATTTAAATAGAGAAAGATGTTTGGGCCATCTTTGGAGACTTGAAGCTTGACCTTGATCGTTGATGAGATTCCTTACAAGTTGGGATGAATGTTAAATGATAGAGAATGAGGTTTTTTTCAAAATTGAGTATGAGAATGATGGGGATGAAAGGTGGAAAGGAATTTTACACAAGGAAACCTTGCAAATTGCAGAAGACTGCTATTGAGATCACTAATATTGATGGATTTAGGGTTCCTTTCGAAGTGAGCTCATGTTATCCTTATATAGGGTAGGGAGACTTCCAATCTGAATAATTCTTGCCTAACCTATCGACAAGTAACCCAATTCACACTGCTAATAGATAAGGAAATTCACATGCCAATTGGCAGTCTCGTGTATTTTTTTTGGAAAAATAGTCATAAAATGCAATCCGTAAGTCCAAATCGTCCATGGGGGATACCATTAGAATGTTAATTCAAATACCTTTAAGAATCCTTTAGAACTCTCCCAAGTTTGGTTGTTGACTTTGGGTCAAATGGGGCTCAGAATGTTTGTCGGTCCTTTGGACAGGAGATCATCATATGACGATGAATCTTTCATCCAAACCGTAAGTTTTAATTTCACACGGAGTGGACCGTTGGAAAGTCTGTGCAAGGTACTTCGATGTTGCAACGAGGCTCGAAAGCGCTTAGTGACCTTTCGGAGTAAAACGGATCATTTGTCCGTACTATAAGGATGATTAGTACATGGGGAAGATCATTATAAAGGGTATTTAGTGCACTTTAAAGATTCATTCAGTATCATTTGAGCTGAAGAGTTCACTTTGGTCAAATAGAGCCCAAAAGAGCCCGGTGGCCTCCGAACCCATTTTTAGGGAAATGTGGATTATTTATCTGAATGGTTATTTCATTTCATGCATGGTGTAGACTATTGAAAAGGGATTTCATTGAACTTTAAGGATCCATTGAGCTTTCTCCCTGACAATGAAGTTAATTGGGGTCAAATCGGGGCTTGGGGGCGCCTGGTGGCCTCCAGATTAGTTTTTAATAGTAAAATGGTTCGTTCGTTCGAATCATTAGTCCGATTTGTACACGAGGGAGACCATTGTTAAGGGTATTTATAACCCTTCAAATATTCATTGAGATTTTGCTCTGACGATGAAGTTGACCGAAGTCAAACAGGGATCGGGAGCGTTCGATGGCCTCTAGATTGGTACTCGGAGTATGACCTAGGGTTTGTGTTGAATGGGGAGGTTCTAGGGACCTAAGGAGAGACTTGTGGGGGTCCTATAATTTGGTGTCTATAGATCCCCTTGACGAGTCACCTTGGAATAAGTGAAAGCCATCGTATAGACACCACCTAATGTTTTGGGAAAATATGTCAATTCTACGAACCTAAAGGGACGAGGATGACCGATTCAGAGGGTCGAGGTCAATTATAAGGACCTCAAGTAGGGAGGGACCAATTGTGAGGGTCGAGTTCAATTCTAAGGACCTTAAGTAGGGAGCGACTAATTTTGAGGGTTAAGGTCAATACTGAGGACCTTAAGTGGGAGCGACCAATTCTATGGGTCGAGATCAATTCTGAGGACCTTAAATGGAAGCGACCAATTCTGAGGGTTGAGGTCAATTATGAAGACCTTAATTTAGGGCAAACGATTCTGAGGGTCGAGGTCAATTCTAAGGACCTTAAGTGGGAGCGACCAATTCTGAGGGTCGAGATCAAATCTGAGGACCTTAGGTGTCAGTGACCAATTTTGAGGGTCGAGGTCAATTCTTAGGACCTTAAGTTGGGACGACCAATTTTGAGGGTCAAGGTCAATTATGAGGACCTTAAGTTGGGGTGATCGATTCTGAGGGTCGAGGTCAATTTTAAGGACCTTAATTTAAGGAAACCAATTCTGAGGGTCGAGGTCAATTATGAGGACCTTAAGTGGGAGCGACTAATTTTGAGGGGCGAGATAAATTCTGAGGACCTTAAGTGGCAGTGACCAATTCTGATCGTCGAGGTCAATTCTGAGGACCTTAAATTAGGACGACCAATTCTGAGGGTCGAGGTAAATTCTGAGGACCTTAAGTTGGAGAGAGTAATTGTAAGGGTTGAGGTCAATTATAAGGACCTTAAGTGGGAGAGACTAATTCTAAGGGTCTAGTCAATTCTAAGGACCTTAAGTCGAAGCGAGCAATTCTAAGGACCTTAAGTGACGAATTATGAGGGTCGAGTTCAATTCAGAGGACCTTAAGTGGCAGCGACCAATTATGAGGGTCGATGTCAATTCTAAGGACTTTAAGTTTTAATGTGGGGGTTTGATCCCTGAGGAATCTTTGTTTTTTAGACTCAACTGGGGAAAAGACATATGTCTGGGGATTATGTAATTTTGAGAAGCGATAGCATTACTGGGGGAGATAAAATTCTTAGCCTGAAAATTTTGCTGGGGAAACAGTTGATGACCTCATGCTTGGGATTCCGCTGGGGAATGTATTTCGTATAGACGCCGCGGAGGAGAGATGTTTAATTAGGCTTCTAGATCTGCTTAGGGAAATTGTAATTTTTTTGGGAAAAAAATAATTTGGGAATTCCTGCTGGGATAATGGATAAGATATTACGTAGCCCTGTTGAGAAAGCATTTGATTTCTACTCAGGATGAAGTTTATTGAGATTTTGTTGGGGAGTTATGATGAGCTTTGCGAGCACATTGATTTTTAGGTTTTTTGCTGGGGATAAAATGTGGTTTTAATCCAGCTAGGGATTTGGTAGCTTGAAAAATGGTTTGCTTGTTGAATAAATGTTCCAACATTTAATAAGAAATTTTGATAATTTTTTAGGAAATTTTTGAAATTTTCTGGTATTTTCTGTACGAAATTTTAGGGGGTGCCGATCGGCATGTTGTAGGGGTTGCCGACTAGTTGTGGCACGGTCTTCTGGGCTACCTTAGGAAGGGTAAGGGACTGTGCTGATCGATGGGTGTCAGGGGACTGCCGATCGCCATACCCTTTAGTCTCCTATAAAAAGGGGAAAAATCTCTTAATTTTTCATAGCTTCTAGATTTCTTATCTTCTGTTTCTCTATTTTGTAATCTACTCATGTGTTCTTTCCTCATTCGACACTATAAAAAGGAAGATTTATCAACTAGTGAGACCCACATGGCGTGGCTGGGTGTTGACGATTGGGAAAAATTGGAGTGGCGGGCTAGGGTGCCCCTGGCTTTAGACAACGAGAATGCTTTTGATTTATTGAAGCCTATTGCCGATGATCGGACTCTTATGCATTATCCTTTGCACAACCCGTCATCTAGGGTGATGAACCCTAATGGTTATGTAAGTACCACATGACTTTTGGCATTCTTTTTTTTCTTCGCATTTTCTTATTTCTTTGAATTTGGTGAAAGGTTTCCCTTATTTTTGGCAGACTGACAATGTTGGTACGAGCTTTCGTTCCCGGTGGGCGACGAGATTCGGGGGTTTATGGGAGCATCTTTCTGCGATGGTGTGCTGGGTAGTCTCTTTCGCGAGTTTGGTAATTTGGCGTTTGCATTGGATGAGACGCCATGATCTATGACCATTTTATGCCCTCTGGGGGAGAGGTGGTGGGATACCACCCACACCATACACTTGGAATTTTGGAAGATTACGGTGAACCCATTGATGTCTAGCAACAACTGGGGATAGACTGTGAGGGGACAAAGATAGTGGTGGACCGATCCCAAGTGTGACATCGGCGGTGGTGGATGCGGTGCTAGGTGATGTGGGGCGGATAGTCTTAGGGGACTCATCCCTTTATTTAGGGTCCGAGTTGATAGATCAACGAGAATGGCGGGATGCAGGTGAGGCAGATGACCCGCCTATTTATTCTTTTACTATTGGGAGGGTTTTTGGTAGCTTCGAGATGTGATGTCATCCACTTGTTATTTTTGTCATATTTAAGGGTGTTTTCGAATATCCCTCTCTTTAATTGGGGGAGCCTAACTTTGGCGACCCTTTATTCTTCCTTAGATCCCTTCAGCCGGTGCTTCCGGCAGAGTTTTACTGGAGACTTGTATCTTTTGGAGGTATTTTTCTTTTTACATTTTCCTTCATGCATTTTCATTAATTTCTTTTGATTGTTTACTCTTGTTTTTTTGCAGACACGGTTTTATGAGGTGATTGGGTTCAATGACCATTTGATTGGTTTGCATGATGAGTGGGTGGAGAACTTTTTCCAGATGTACCGGTGGTGGAAGTCCAACCAGAAGTTGAAGCAGCCTCTCTCCTCGTCAGTAGTACGTCATACCTTGAATGTCTTGACGAGTGACCAATTTAATTCTTCTTTTCTCTTTTGAATCATTTTCTTTGGCGTTCTCTTTGCTTGTCCAAGTATTGACTTTATCTTGGAAAATTTCAAGTGACCTTATTTCCCTGGGGGATGGCTATCCAGCACACAGGGGTAACTGGGATGCATGCACAGATGTGACGGCTACAGGTGCATGAGTTTGTCTACTCCTGGTATATGGGGGAGAGAGTGGTCTGGAAAATCATGGAGGATGAAGTGGTGGTCCCACCAGCGATGCCCCTGAGATATACAAGGTTGGTCCGAGAGATGTCAAAGGAAGTTGGGGAGGTGGCGATGATTGGTGAGCCCTACTCGTCATATACATACATGGTGGTGACTTACGATTATCTTGAATTCGTGATGAGTTGGCTGATGTCATCATGCATCTACGATGTGGTGAATATACCTCCGCCTCCTATGATTTCAGGTAGGGGTACGATTCAGCCGGTGGGATCTTCTCACAACACTAGTGGTGCGTCGACGTTAGCAGCAACAGTGCCGTTTGGATGTTCTATTTCTCGAACTTGTTCCTCCTTAATACAATATCCGACTTCCTGGAGGGGGATTTGTGAGAATGCATCATTGCCCTACTATAATGGACCCAATGGTGTTGGGGCTAATGGAGGACGTCCTTCACCCAGAGGTGTATCTCTTCATCTCTTTGTCCTTTCTATTTTGGATTTCTCTTTTTCTTTAGACTGACTGATTTGCCTTTGTATTTTCCTTGTAGAACGTCCGGGTGTCGACTACCTGGATGAGGGACTTCCGAGACTAGGTGGCTTACGCAATAGATCATATTTAGGATTAGATCCCGGTTCCTTATAGTCTTAGGACATTTTCTTCTTCTAAGGAGAGATCTGGATTGTGTAGCAAAGGTTCTTCGGTAAGTCTCCGAGGGAAGCATGTGCATTGAAGTGGCGGGGGTTCCTAAGGAGAGAGAGAGAGTTTGGGGCTGCAGGGTGAGTCTTGTTGTTTTTCTTCTTTTTTTTGCAAAAAATATAATCATGGAAATATATATATATATATATATATATATATGAAATAAATGGAATTTTTATTTATTTATCTTTGCTTTAAATAATTTAATCTACATTAACTTTTTACTTTGTTTGCATAGACCGTAAAAATGATTAGAATTACTCAAGCGATAATTTATTTTGAGATAGGATGAGTAAAAATATAGGAAGAAAAATCCTAAATTCTTTAATGTAAGGATTTATTTACTTTTTTGAGTTTTTGATTTTGACAAAAAAGCAAAGATGGAATATTCTAAAAATAGGGGGATGTCGATCGACATGCCCCTTGTCGTGCCTATCAGTAGGTTAGTCTAGTCAAATCACCCCAATGCTTTGATTGCACTTTCTTCAACTAATAGTACTTAATGGGGTAGTCTTTCATTCAGATTTTGTAGGCTCCTTATTCTTAGCCAAACTTTTCAAGTATAAAAGGGGGTAAGGTGGGGAGGTTTCTTTACCCATTCACATTTTCTTTCTCTTAATTAATTCTTGTCTTGCGTCTTATTATTTCCAAAATAGCCCTTCCCATAAGTGCAAAATTTGCCTCTTAGCTTAAGAATTTAGAAGCTACGTGTTCATACAATGTAGACTATAATGCCTTTAACCTACGTCAGGTCTCTTTGCGGCTCAACCATCCCATTGACTTGAACATGTTGATGGCGGCTGCAAAATTCGGGTACCCCAAGGATAATTTTTTTGTTTTGTCTTGGGCGAGGTTTGCCTGACCAATGAGGAGTTTTCTACTATTTTAGGAGTAAATCCAAGTGTGGCGGCGACCGTGCCTGAATTTTCTCGATCTCCTAGGGAGTGATTAGTAGGACTTCTCCACATCTGTCCTTCGGTGGCTCGGCCATTGGTCACTGGAGGAATGATCTCCCTTATAGCTGTATTATACTCGGTGCATCTGCAGGATGTTAATGATGGCCATGACGGAGTCATTTCCCTAGTCTTTAACTCCAAGTTATTGCTAGTGATCGGGACCCTAATGGTGGACCCTCAACTGGTTACCATTACTGCATAGATGTCATATTGTCGCAATCCTGTGATGGTGATACTGGCAGAGACCCTGAATGGTCTAGATGGTTGGTGGGAAGGTTGTTCTGATTTGATAAGAGGAAGCTCGGTTATGTTGTTCATGTAGCTGGCTAAAAGATTCCGTTTGGCGGTCCACTAGAATATCCATTGGAAAATATTCTAAATTTCTTCACTTCTTATTTCATCAGCTTTGGTCGGGCTATCGAGAAGTATGTAAATTAGTTTGTGGAGTACGGAGCTCAATGTATTCACTGGTTAGTGACCTGCTGGGGGGAGTTATAGCCCATTATGGAACTGGGGGAATACCGGTACATTTGGTTAGTTAAAATCTAGAAGAACTCCTTCTATTGTTCCTAGTGGATCCAGCATTAAGTTGGATGGGAGAAGATTGTGCCCTCTCGTACCCTGGGTTTCTTTCCTGTAAAGGATTTGATGAAAGGAATGCGCATGCGATTGGAATATTTATGGGATAGTCTTCGGTCGTCAACCCGTCCTTCCCAATCTGTTGGTAGGGTTTGACATGTGTCCGGAGATTATATGAAATGGTTGTGGGAGAAGGTAGTGGCTAAGATCTTGGCAGAGGAGACCGGACATAGTTGGTTTTCCATGTTTGACACTATAGAGGGGGTGTAGTGATTTTCTCTAAGATGTTCTGGGCTTATCAATCCATGGAGCGCCTTCGGCATACTATCCATGCAGGGAAAATTTTTAGGCCTGAAGATGATGATGGGGATATATCTTCCAGTAGCTGTGAGTAGGGTCTTTTGTGAAGCTGGTGTTATTTGTGAAGCTTTTGTATGAATGGGATGTGTTGGTTATATATTTGGTTATTTTTTGGGGTAACTAATATAAGAACGTTTGGTTAGTTTGTTAAGGAGTAGTTTGGTTTGATATGTTTTTAGGACAGTTTGGTTGGCGTGGGTAGTTATTTGACTCCCTACGCTTATATATCCTGTAATTGTGCCAAAATTTCCTATAATGGAATAAAAAAGGATTTTAATTATATTGTTGTGCCTCTTGAGGAGTTTTACATTTGAATTATCTATACCAATCACTAAGGCATACATAATACTTTTGTACATATAAATAATAAAATGAACTGTTGTTCTCAAAGGTAGGAAAAAATATCATTTTATGAAAAAAAAAGGTGATCGGGCCCATGTAAAGCGTATGAGCTGCTTACGTACCTCTGGGATTTTGAAATTTTTTGAGTTTCATTTTTGAAAGTAAAATGATTTTTAGAGGATCATGCCCCACGTAGTTCTGAGTAGCAGGAAATGAAGATTTTTTTTAATTATAGAAGGGGGGTGAGAGGAGTTGTAGCGCATCGAGATCTTGGAGTAAGGATAGAATTTCTTGAGATGATCCAGGTTGACTGAATGGGACATATCTTCTCCATTAAGGTCAGTGAGCATGGCAGTGCAAACGAACAGGATATTCTTCATGATATAAGGGCCACTCCAATTTCTCTTGAATTTTCTATAGAGTCATAGATAAGTTCTACGATTTCTTTGAGAGCTAAGTCCACTTCTCGAAGACCATGGTCCTTAACTCTCCTATTGAATGGTCATGATATTCGAAGATAGTACCCATGTATATGATATAGATCCTTTAGCCTCTTTTTGTCCAAGAGTGATAACTCTTCAAAATGACTCTAACCACAGTCTTATTTATTGACTTTATTTTCAAGCATAACGAAGATATTTCTGGCTCAACGAGTAGGACTGCCTCCATGTCGTATACCAGAGAGTAAGGGATAGCCCCCAATAGATGCCCAGATTGAAGTACTGTAGCCCCATAGGGCATAAGGGATCCGTTCAGCCCAATCTCGACAACTCTTGATCATCTTGGTGATGATTGCTGTAAGGTTCTTATTAGAGACTTAAACTGCACTATTGGTTTGTGGTCGATAGGGAAAAGATTTACGTCCCTAAATCCTATAGTATTTTACCAATTTTGTGACTTCTGCCTGGAAATGTACCCCGTTATCTGACACTAGCTCGTGCGGGGCCTCGTATTGATAGATAATATTCTTTCGAATGAACATGGCATCCTTTTTGGCAATCAACACAGCATATGACTCGGCTTCAACCCATTTGGTGAAGTACTCATTGGTAACCAGGACCAACTAATGCCCATTGGAGTTTTTAGGTGTAACTTTCCCTACGATATCGATTCCCCTTGTGGAGAACGATAAGGGAGAGTTCATGTTGTATAATTCCCAAGGGGGCAAGTGCTGGAGATGTGAAAACTGTTGGCATTTAAGGCATCTCCGAACATAGGAGATGCAATCAGGAACCATGGCAGTCTAATATTAACCCTATCAAATAATATTATTGGCAAGCATATGTCCATTCAAGTGGGGTCCACATGCCCTGCTGTGGATTTTCTATATCATCTCTTCAATCTCAGCCCCTACGATGTAGTGTAAGTGGGTTCCATCGAAGTTTCTCTTGAGAAATGTTTTATTGCAGATAATGTACTGGGAAGCCAATTTATGGAGGTGTGCTCGATATTTCTTCTGGGCATCTTGGGGGTACATACCATGCTTGAGGAAGCGCTAAATATCGTAATACAAGCACTCGGTAATATCAGATTCCTCTTCTGTGATGAGCTCAATGTGGTAGAAGTGGCTAGATTTAGCTTGCTTTTGGACTAGGTAAGGGGCCATCATTATTCCCTTAGGATTGTCGACTATGGAGGCTAAGGTAGAAAGAGCATCGGCCAAGTTGTTCCTTGCTTGGGGTAAGTAGTTGAAGGTGATATCTCGAAACTAAAAGGCCAGCTCTTCCAGGTGGACGTGGAAAGGTAAAAGTTTTTCATCTTTGACTTTCCATATTCTAAGGACTTAGCCAAAGATGAGGGAAGAATCCCATAGATATCTAGGCATTGGATACCTTTCTTGAGAAGGACTTTGAATCCTACGGTGCATGCCTCGTATTCGGTCAAGATGGTGGGGAGAGGAAAATATTGCAATGCGATAATGGGAGTGTGAGAGTCATTGGGGGCGATTAGGAGTATCCAAATGTTGTCGTCAAAGAACATTTCCCATCAGAGGTCTTCCTGAGAGGTGAAAAGGATATCTTCATCTTAGAAATTGGAGATCCACACACCAGCTTCTTTCGTGGGGTAATCCACATGGTAGTTAGAGATGGATCTTCCTTTCATAGATTTTTTCTTGACATACACAATATCAAACTTGGCTAGTAGCATCAAGCATCGGGCCATTCATCTAAACAAAGCAAGTTTCTCGAGAAGGTTATTGATAGGATCCATTTGGGACACAAGTATAATGGGAAAAGTGAGCACGAAGTTCCATAATTTTTAGGTGACCCAGACAAGGGCGACACATGATTTCTCTAAGGCTGTGTAGTTGACTTCAACCCCAACAATTTGTGACTGGCATAGTAGTTAGCCCTCTCTTTGCGGGATTCTTCAAGGTATTGGGATAGCAAATCCCCACCTGCGGTGTCTGTTACGGTCAAGTATAGAAGTAAAGGGAAACCAGGCTGCGGTGGTATGAGTACTAGAGGTCGGGTTAGATATTATGTTATTCGGTCAAAGTCTTCCTGACAAGCTTCGTTCCAGAATTTAATTGAATCTTTTTAAAGGATTTTGAAGATGGGTTCACAAATATAAGTCAATTAGCAAATGAACCGACTGATATATTGTAATCTTCCCGAGAATCCCCACACTTCCTTCTCTATTTAGGGTGGTGGCATTTCGAGTATGGCTTTCATTTTGGCACGATCTCTTCAATCACCTTCTCTCTAACCATGAATTCTAAAAGTTTTCCTTTGGTAACGCCATAAATAAAATTTTGTGGGTTAAGTCGCATCTGGTAACGTCGCACTCATTCAAAAAACTTTTGAAGAGCGGGAACATGACCTTCCTGAGTCTTAGACTTGATGATCACATCATCCACGTAGAGCTCAAGCTCCTTGTGTATCAAATCATGCAAGATAGTTGTGGCATCCCTTTAGTAGGTTGCCCCTATGCCTTTAAGACTAAATAGCATAACTGTGTAACAAAAGGTTCCCCACGGGGTGATAAATGCAATTGTTCTTGATGATCAGGGAGAATCTTGATCAGATTGTATTAAAAAAACCCGTCAACGAATGAGTTGAGAACGAGACTAGTCGTGTTGTCCACGATTATGTCGATATTGAGCAGTGGGTAATCGCCTTTCGGAGAGGCTTTGTTTAAATCTCGGTAATGAACGCACATGAAAATTTTTCATTCTAATTTTGGTATGGTTACAATGTTGGCTAACCATATGGAATATTCGACCACTCAGATGAAGCCTATGTTCAGCTGTTTGATCACCTCTTCTTTAAAATTGAGTGACCATTCGATGCGGAGCTTTCACAGTTTTTGTTTTACCGGTTTACATTTTGGGAGTGTTGGAATATCATGTTGATCTATCTCAAGATCGATGTTGGTCATGTCATTGTAGGACCATGCGAATACATCCATAAACTACTTTAGTAGTTCTTTGAGTTGTGCGCACTCCTGCTCATCAAGGGTGGACCCTATCCTGATCTCGCATAGTTGGATACTAAAACCGAGATTGATAACAACAATTTTATCTTCATTAATTAAATGAGGTCATGTTGTTTATTGTCAACCTTATTAAGATCAGTTAAGAATTTTTCATTTTCAAAATCATCATCATCAAGAGTTTGATTAGAATCAACACAAATAATGTAATGCATAACAAGATACTTAAATCTTCGTTTATTTCATTCTTGGGAAAAACAACATTGAGAACCTGATTGAAGGAGGTATCAATTACATTGTTATTAGAACATGTAGGAACAACAAAAGAATAAGAAATAGGATAAACATTTGGGTTGGGTTGCATTTTAGCGGGTGGAACCAGTACAATATTCTAGTTTCGGAGGGTACATCAGTAGTCTTAATCAGGGTGGATGGATACGATGATGGAGCGCCTGAGTGGACCATGTAGAGTGTCAGACCCAGTGTTTATAAATTGAATTAATCCTCGGAATCAATTCCCTCAAAAACTTCGAGAACAACTGTAGTGTTCTCAACAAGAGGTTGCACATGATGTCAGGAACTTTCGGCCCATGAATAGTTATCTTGGAAGAAGATCTCTATTACTAGCTTCATCTTCTTGTCCATATGATCGTACCATGATTTGGGAAAGACACAAAAGGGAAAATATTCACCCTCTTTAATGAACCTTCCGTCCAAGGAGTCTCCCGTAACATTCTTGGCATTTTCTAACCATCTTTTCGATCGGGGTTGGCGGAGCATTCTAAGTTCCTTTGATGATGGTTAATAATCCAGACCACATGGAGGAAAGGACTTGTTCAGCACTATGGGTTATAGTATCCCCTATTGTCATCATCCCACCCCCAATCCGGGCATGAAGTACGTATTCTTAAAAATTTGTATCATGTTGACATTGCTATGAGGGTTGTTCTCTAGATAGACTCTCTATTTGAAATCATCCCCTGTTGGGAGTGGAGGTGGTTCAACTCAAAAATCATATGGAAGCATATCATTCTCCCCATGGTGTATCTCTAGTATCGGGTTTCTAGTTCTTACATTCTCAGTATTATCATCATTATCCATGATGGTGATGACCTTCCCTTAGCTAATGGAGAGAGGAAGACACCCCCTTGAGGCTGTGGAGCCATAGTCGATCGAGTAGCAGTATGAAACTAGTCAGTATGTTGATGACCTGGAACTCAGTAATGGGATTTATAGGGCCATACCCTATTGCAAGCTTTATGGATCCCATCACCTCTCGATGAGTATTATCATAAGAAGCAACGTGGTGAAAGTTGGAGCAAGGTCGCTTACTTTCAAACCTAAATAGTTGAGGATTCTTAATGGGCAAATAAGAAGTGTTGATCCGCTGTCGATGAAAGAAAGTGGGACTATCTTACCCTTTACCTCAATAGAGATATTGAGAGCATAGTTATGATTATGACCAAACTTAGGGATTTCTTCCTCAAAAAATGAGAGAATTCTAATAGAAGTTAAGGATCTAACCAGGTTCACTGCATCTTCTGGAGTGGTGCAAGGAGGGACTATGAGTTCGGTAAGTATTTTGATCAAGGCATTTTAGTGCAGTTGGAAAGACATGAAGAGTCCCCAAAAAGTGATGTTAGCCTGCCTCGATGGTCATTTTCAGCATGAGGAGTTTCTCGACAACACCCTTTCCTTTATTTGTTGATGCTAATTGAGGATTCAAACTATGGTAATGCCTCTTAGGGCTTGTCATATGAGTCCCACAAGAGGGGAAGAACATAAACCCTATTTCTTCATTTATCTCGGGCTATTCAGTCACTTTATTAATGTTTCCAAGTATATCTTCAAACGATATCATCCTACATACTGCTCACTGGGCTAATATTTTCCTGACTTGGCTCATCATCTGAACTATAAAACTCGTCCACCCATACTATGGCAACGATGTCATTTTTCTATGAGAAGTCAATGCATTCCATAACTTCTATGGCTTTTTCATATAGATCCTCCCACTCAACGGGGAGATACAAAAGTGAAGGGACCAATCGTCCCCCTAGTTTTAAAGCATCAAGTAGCTTAAATATACTACAAATCTTGTTGATCTATTGGAACAAATCTTCCATGATCTGAACTTCATCGTCTAAGTTGACTTCGTCAATGGGCACGACCCAATTACCTGATTCGTGAACTAATTTTTGGGCTTCCACGAACAAGGTACTGAACTTTTGACAGTCAATGGTCATTTCTGAAGGCAAACTCTAGAAGATGGTTCAGTATCGCTAGCAATTCCATATCCTTATCTCCGGAACGAGTAAGAAAAACAATACATGCTCTAGTATGAAGCGATAGGGCCTGGTCAGTAAAATAGGTAGGGTGCAGGATAAAATATGGGCAAACTTTAAGGGGATTAGGTGAATATGTGGGTATAATGGGTGATTTACTAGGTACAATCTGGGTAAATGGGTTAAATTCCTGGTCATTTTCTAAGAAGATAGCATTTGCATGATTTAGGAGTGGATTGTGAGTAGTGTTTAGCCCGGGATTTGTTGGTAGGGTGATAACACCTCAGTCAATCAATCCTTGGATTACATTACAGAACTGGAAGCATTAGTCAGTGGTATCGCCAGCATTTTGGTGAAAATCACAATGGGCATCATGTTTGAAATTTTTGGGAAGTGGGTTTGGTAATGGATGAGGGTTCACTAGCTTAATGAGATTTCGGCTTAATAGGTCTTAGTAGACATTGGAGAGGTGAGGTTGAAGCTCGGTATACTATTTTTTGACTGGGTTGGCACGACTTTCTGGTGCCCAAGAGATATCAGGTTGTGAGTTATTATTGTTGGTCAAGACTATAGAAGGCTCCTCATATTTTCTTAGAGTAAACTATTCGGATACTTTATTTGGCTCATCTTCTATCTTGGTACGACCTTCTTTAATCTCCACTCTGCATCTCGTAGGGCATGAAAATGGGGGTAATATTGTCCTCCCATTGTTGCTCGAACATGGGCTAAGAAGTTTATCTTCAAAATACTTTCTCCTCTTCAAAAGGTCGGGTCATGGTGGAAACTTTCTCCCTCCATTATTGACATTTTATCAGGGGTTTTGATTGAGAAGTTCTATATCATGGCATGTAACCTCCAAATCCTCGTAGTATTTGTACTGTGATATGAATTCACGGGCAACGTCCTCCCAACTACGAGTTTTGGATTCTTCGAGAAATAGGAACAAATAAAGAGCATTGTGCTTCAGAGTCTGTTGGAATATGTGGGCCATTATTTCCTCAGAGGCACGTAGGAGATTTATGGATCGGTGGTAACTCCGGAGATAAATAATTAGGGGCCCTCTACCCCCGAACTTCTCGATATTGGGATTTAAATTTTTTTGGTACCCTTATTTTAGGGTCAGAAGACATATGGGTGAAATCCTTGTAGTTCTCAGAGATTTAGACCTGGTCAAACTTCTTGGTCAACATCTTAAGGTTCTTCTTGACCTTGTTCAACTCTTCCTCCTTCGAATCAATAGGTACTGGCAGGTTAGCACGTGACGGTACAAGGTTCGGCATAAGGAGATGAGCTGGTGGTGGACCATTGGTAGGAGGGGCACGTGGAGCATGCTGATGTTATTTTGAGACCCAAATAGGCTCAGGTGTGAACGAACCCATAATATGAGAGAAGAAGACCTCAGGATCTTAGGGAATAGGTACCCGATCTTACTGCATTTCATGAACCTCTATTTTAAGGCTGTAAATCTTGGCGATAAGTTAGACTAGAACCTTAATCAAATTAAGCTACTCATTCAGTACTTGATCGGCGTTCTCCATGAAAATTGGTGAAGGTGGATTCTGGACTCGAAGGAAGTAATGGGAAAACTAGCGAAGCTTCGGGGTGGTTCGACGAAAGACCGAAGCCCGATAGGGAGCTAGGCAAAGGGTCGGGTATGCGATTGACTTGAGTAGGAAAACGAGTCAAATTTAATTTTGAAGTATAAAGGGAAGAATATTTTATAAGAAAAGAGGAAAATGTTTTTGACATTTTTGAAGAGGAAGACAAAATATTTTTTGTCTTTTAATAAGTGAGGAGGAATTTTTTTTTTGGTATTTTGATAAGAGGGGGAAAAATGTTTTTGACACTTTTGGTAAGGGACAAGGTAAAATGAGAGAAGAGTCTCAACATGATTATTATTATGCTTATGTTTTCATTTGCATTAGGTTTACCTAAATGAAAAAATAAATGATGGACGGGACCCGAGCCTGGGAAAAATTGGGTTTGAAAAATATGTAAAACATGATTTGACTTGTTCTCAGGCTTATGGACAGGGTCTTGTTTTGGAAAAAAGATTAAATCACGGGAAAATTTGGGCGGCGTGCCTATCCCGCATTACGATAGAGTTTCGGGAAGTAATCGCCAAACTAAGTATGAGTGCCCTAGGTTTGAAGACTATATGAGGGTATGTTGCTGTTGGGTTAGTGGAAAGATTTCCCCATATGGCATGACTTCCATGATATACTTCTTTCTTTTAAGGGAAATCAGTACGTATGAACAAGCCGTTTGATATGCATGAGTGTACGTGAATTACCTCACTATATACGTCATGGGGACCGAACGTGTGAGAGCGAATTCGATATATTCGACGTATGTGAACGAGTTACGTTCTATATACCTCCCGTTATGACTTCAATCAAGCGGTAAGATGCAAGGAGAACCGTTCGATATAGGTCAAAGGTACTTGGCTAATGGAAGGTAAGAGTCTTCTTAGGCTAACTGTGACCTACCGGACCAGTGCCCATCACAGAGTGACCCTTAGTACGGGACAAAATTTTCATCAATAACCATGCTCTTGGTGAAGTAGCGTGCAAAATGCATGATTATATATTAGTATATTATGGAGGGAGTATTTTATTTGGCATGATGAGCACTATACTAATAAGGGAGAATGTACAAGTATTATGAGAAGTAAATCTATCATAGAGATTATACTAAGCATGGATACGTGAGAGTAAGTGATGTGTGAATATATATAAGTGGGGTGTGGTAGTGAACCTAAGCATGGATTAACTACAAGTGGTTTGTAGTGTGAGTGATCATGGACATATACAAGTGTGATAAGTGGAGGTGTGTGCTAGTGACACCTAAGCATAAATACTCAAAGTGGTGTGTGCAACATGTGTTTATAAGTGAACTTATATATAAGTGTAAGTAGTGTGAGGTGTATATGGAGATTATTTACAAGTATGTGAAGTAAGAAGTGAGTGAGAGATGATATAAACTTGAAGTGGATATATACAAGAAATAATAGAGGAGAAAAAGGGAACGTACAGGAAGGTACATATGCACACAAGCATAAAATTGATGACACCCATGCAAATAAAGTCTTGCCGTCTTAATTTAGTCCCCAGCACAGTCTCCATTGTGGCCATCCCGATATCTTCGCCCTCCCCGACTTCTTTCGGGGGAAAAGAGGGAGAGATAAAGTTCCCACGTCCCTCGTTACATCGTATGGTGCTTTGACCATCGTCAGTTTTGGGGTGATGTAAAGAGATAGAGTTTCCAGACTATTTTGCACAAAACTGGCAAAAGAACATGTCCCCTCCTCGAGAGAGAGGCATCAAAGACAAACTGATGCTTACAAAACCAATAATTCAAAGGTTCATGGGATAAGTTACGGAATGGGAAGGTGTTAGGCACCCATCTTTCCCTTTTGGTCCTCATGGACTTATGTTACTATTTTTCTTAATTTCTGCGTGAAGTGTGTGTGCGTGTATTTATAAGTGGAGATCAATATTACTCGACTCGCATCATGGAAAGGATGGAGTGAGTTCATCCATAGGGATGTTCCCAAAATAATAATTAGAAAAAAAGGATATGTGCGCTTATCATGGGATTCACCGTTATGATGAAACGATAATATATATTCAGATAAGACTCAAGTATGAATCAAAAGTATGATATATATGAATAGTATATGGATGGAATATAAAAGAAGATGAAAATATGAAAAATGAAAAATATGGCTCTAGTCAAGGGTTTTAGCCCTAGACGCCTACGTAGCCTATCAAAGTCCACGTAGTTCGCATGTGGCATAAGGGTGGGCTTTATACTATAGATTCAGGTGGGAGTTTTATATGTGTGGGTATTAAAAAGATATTCTTATTTTTGAGAAAATGTGATGAAGAATCCCATCAAAATTTATAGATGTAACCCTCTTTTTCTTCTTTTTATTTTTTTTATATAAAATAAATTGTGCGCAATATAACTAATAAAGGATGAGATATTAATGTATATGATCCAAAGTAAAAGCTAAATTGAGAATTTATACAACTAATACAAAAATAAACAAATTTAAAGAGAGAAAAATATTTGGACCTTCTTTGGAGACTTGAAGTTTAACCTTGATCCTTGATGAGCTTCCTTGCAAGTTGGGATTAATGCCGAATGAGAGAGAAGGAGTTTTTTTCTAAATTTGGTATGAGAATGATGGGAATGAAAGGTGAAAAGGAATTCCACACAAGGGAACCTTGTTGATTGTAGAAGAAAGTTGTTGAGTACAATGATATTGATGGATTTGAGGTGACTTTCGAAGTGAGCTCACGCTCTCCTTATATAAGGTAGGGTACTACCGATCGTTATAGTCATTGCACTGCCTATAGGTAGGTGACCCAAGACACACTGCCTACAGGCAAGGAAATTGACCTGTCAATTGGCAGTCACGGGTAGATTTTCCAAAAAAAAAGTCGCAAAATGCAATCCGTGAGTCCAAATAATTCATGGGGCATACCTTTAGAATGTTAATTCAAAGACCCTTAAGAATACTTAGGCATCTCCCAGGTTCGGGAGTTGACTTTGGGTCAAATGGGGATCGAAAGTGGCCATCGGTCCACACGAGATCGTCGAACGACAATGGACCGTTCATCCAAGCTGTAAGTCTAAATTGCACATCGGGTGGACCGTTGGAAAGGTTGTGCAAGTTACTTAGATGTTTCAAAGAGCTTCTCTAGGTTATAAGATTTAACTTTGGTCAAACGGGGCCCGAAAGCGCCCAATGACCTTTCTGAGTAAAATAGATCATTCTTCCATACCGTAAGGCTGATTTATGAACAGGGCGGATTGTTGGAAAAGTTATCTAGTGCCCTCTGAAGATTCATTCATTATAATTCGAGTTAAAGAGTTGACGTTGGTCAAATGGAGCTCGGGAACGCTTGGTGGCCTACGGATCAGTTTTTAAGGAAAAATGGATCGTTCATTCGAATGGTTATGCCATTTTACGCACGAGCAGACCATTAAAAAGGGGTTTCAGTTGCCATAGAGGATCCATTGAGATTTTTCCCTGAAAATTAAGTTAATTAGGGTCAAATCGAGGTTCGAGAGCGCTCGGTGGCCTCCAGATCGATTTTTAGTACTAAAATGGTTTGAGAGTCCAATTTATGCACGAGATGGACTATTGAAAAGGTAATTCAGAGACCTTCAAAGATTGAATGAGATTTGTCTCTGAAAATTAATTTGACCAGAGTCAAATGGGGCCTAAGAGTGTCGGGTGGCCTTTAGATAGGTACTCGGAGTATGACCTAGGTTTTTTATTGAAAGGAGAGGTGCTAGGGACCTAAGGAGAGACTTATGGGGGTTCTAGATTGTGGTTTCTACAAATACAGTTTATGACCAACCTAAGATGGATTTTTTGCCTAAGGATCCCCTGTAGGGAATTTTTATTGTCGGGGTAACTCATGAGGTCTATTGTGTTTGTGACACATACTTAAGGGTTGTAGCAATTAAAATATTTTAATAACTTATTGCAATTACTGTGAACCCTTCTCGACACATTAAAATCCCTTGATTAAAATAAGTCGAATAACTTATTGTAATTCACAGGAGATTTGTTATGAATGAGGAAGTTCTTCGGCTAAGACGAGTTGAGCAGCTTATTCTAACTAAAGGTAACATCTTCTTGTGGTTAAGGAGGTTATCATTTTGAAGAATGCGTAATGAGAACACACTATATGTTTGGCTTCCTTGTGATAAAGAGGGATGCGATAATAATTTAAGATTTCTTAATATTTCAATAGATTAAACTTATTTAACTAGATGTCAATATCAAACAAACCAAATTATAATTTATTAAACCCTAGACATGCATCTTTGTGATTGAAAGTATTAAATCAACAAGCATGCAATCCAAACAATTTCAGGAAAAATCAAATTCAATAAATATCCCCTCAAGTCAAAACCTTTTATTTCACTAATATAATGTAAATCACAATTTACAAACTCACAAGTGAGACACTACAATGAATTCCCACAGAAACCCACAAAGACCGTAACCTCCAAATCAGCAATGACTCCCTCAATAATCACACGAAATGCAGTTCCTCCTTTAGCAGTGAATACCCTCGAGTATCCACAAGTCATCTATAGAGACAACACTCCAAAAGAATAATCTTCAACAAAGAAGTATTTGGGTTCCAAAGAAGATTCACAAAAGTAACTGGGATGTGTTTGTGTGAATTAAACAGGTTTTTAGCCCTAAAAAGTGAAGACTTAATTGCTACAGTTATGCAGTTTGCGTAAACGAAAAGTCTTAATTTGAAAGCTTCCCGAAACAGGTATTTATAGCCAAACAAAAATTTTTGAGGCGGGGCATGTCATTCGAACGAAATCATCATGTTGTTTAAACAACATTGAGATGTCGTTTGAACAACCCATCAAACGACCTAATAAATATCAAAATAGTGTGACCTCGAATTGATCCTGACTTCGAACGACCTATCTAACGACATTAACATGTTGTTTGAATGACAGGAGCGAAAATTTTATTTTTAAAAGTCCGCTTATAGGTATTTCAAAAAACTTTTTAAATTCGAAAAATGCCTCAGTTTGTGAAAAAAACATTTTATAAGAGAATCCCAATACTTAGTAAAAATCTACGCAACTCAAATCAAAACATGTATACCTCATTTCTGTAGATGTTGAAGATGCTTGATATTCGGATCCGTCTACTTGAACGTGTGAATGTGAATTTCCTTGACGGTTGTAACGAGATACGACATAATCAATGTAAACTAGGGACTATGGAAAATATGTCCTTACAAATCTCCTGCTATGTCTATTACGATAAAAAATAAAAACATATGAATTATCAATAAATATCCTATACAAATTCGATACCCTCCCATGAACCCAATAATGTAAAGATACTATATATGAAAGTCTTTAAAAATATTCAATTTTAAAATCGTCAATTCTCCTTGCTTTCCTTAATCTTCTTTTGTGTGATTTTCAAATGCTCATCAAAGTCCTACACATAATAAACAAAGAAAATACCTTCGTTATGTATCGAGCTTGAAATGCGATAAACATAAAGCAAATGTCAAATCGAATCAAGTCTCCCCCATAATTCAAACTCCCACTCCCCTATAATTCATAACTCGTTCTCCCCCTTTTTATCTGTCCAAAATAGACAAGGAAAAGAATAAAACATAATAAATATATAGTGTCACGATAAGCATAGCAAATATATATATCAATTAAGCTCATTCAAGGATAAACTCAAAAGGCTTCCACAATCTATTTTTTATTTTTCAAATATTTTTCAAGAAAAATAATTTAACAAAAACAACACACACCAAGTACTAACACTAAGCTAACCAAACCGTGGAAACATAATGAATGGGTGTGAACAAATTCGATAAGAAAATCAACTAAAGCATACATAACATTTGAGTACGTTGAATATTGGATACTCCGAATGAATGAACTCAAAATCATCCTTAGGTGTAAAAATATTGATTCAAATGTTATCGGTTCAATCTAATCAATAAATCAAAGTCTAAAATGATTTACACACCAATAAAGTCTAAAACTATGTAATGCTTTTTCAAGACTTTGTCAGGACGTGCAAATATGTTGATCTATTTCCAATGAGGTACTAAATTCTCTTTATTTTTATATTTTTATAATAATGATTCTTTTTATTTTTCTAATGAGGTACTAAATTCCCATTTTAAGATATTTCCTATTGCCCTTTTTTGGCATATTTTTTCTTTTATTGCCTTAATTTTTTTTTTGGGCTCTTTTCAAATGGTGGCTTTCACGACGAGTTCGCATGCCTCTTGCAGCCCTTTTCCATATACAATCATATTTTTTAAATTCTAAACAAATCCTCACAAGCAAAGGTTCTTGCATGCACTACTTTCATTATTAAGTTTTATCGCATTTGGTTCGTTTTAAAGACAGAATTGAGATGAAAACACGACGGCCAATATGTGATAGACAAGTAAAATAATCAAATAAATTCGCGCACGTGTGCATTAAAGGAAATCATGAGCCAAACATGTAGGAAGTAATAACTAATCACATCTCAATGACTCCAGACATTGTAAAGTATATGGATGAAATGATGTATCATCTCAAAACACTATCAAATAGTCACATGGATAATGGAATGATATTGTGACTTAGTCATCCTAAATGTCCATTCATATACTGTGTAAAACAAACTACAAATTTTTTTTAGTCTTTTTCAAAAAAAAATATCAAACATAAAATATTTTTGACTTTTTCAATTTCTTTCTAAAAAAAATGGAAAATCTTTTTGTATTTTTCCAAAAAATTTCAAAAATAGAACCTTTTTTGGTTTTTGAAAAATATATCAAAATGGAAAAAGCTAAAATACAATGGTATGACACACTAGAAATAGGCATAAAATATCATCATGAAAATCATCCTATGCTAGCGATCAAGTCTAAACCTCAATCATTAGGTTCGGAGAAGTTTTTCAAAGGTGGTGACGTCCTATGAAAAATGTCAATCGAATCATGTGAAGTCTTGACTAAATATTCAATTTGCTCACTAATGCTCAAAATCTGCCATGTGATGTGAGAGAGCATGTAAAATATCATATGTTTGAGTGCATATGTGAACACGTGTTCTAGAATAACAAGGTAAATACCTATGAGACACACTACCCAACTTAAAAGCAAAATTCCCTAAGGTGTCCACTTTTCCTGCAATGGGATCAAGCATGAACGAGCCTAGGAACACCTCTCTCAAAACGTCTAGGACGCGCTCTCCTATGGGGAAATATACGCCTGGGTATGTTAGGTTGAGATCTGATCGAGGTGAAAACCGAGCGTCCGCGTAATATGCTAATCGTTGTTATCGGCTTCCAACCGCAATACAAAAACCTAAACTTTAACTATACTCTTGCGGAGCTAGTCTGGGTATCGAATCCTGAGGGAACTAGGACGAGTGAACATGACGAAAAAGGTAAGACTGTTAACCCTAACTTAACTCTAAAAAGAAATAACTTAACCCTAATTAACTAAATGCACACTAAGTTGAACTACTGCATAAATCTAGCCTAACATGGTGCAATTAATTAAAAACATAAATCATACGTTGCATGTAATTGAATCAATAAGAAAACTATCTCTAAGCATGTATAAACGAATTTGGAAACCCAGAAAATAAAGAAATCCTGTAAATAAATTAACTACAATATTAAGAAAGAAATGAACAAACTTTTTTTAAAGAAAACTTGTAATTCAAAACAATAAAAGTACCTACTTGATGGAGAATTATTTTTTATGGTTCTAAGATACTCTCCTACCTTCCTCTCTATGAAAAACCATTCAAAACTATGTTTTCTAAGTCAATACAATGATACATGTACGTTTTAGAAGAGGTTGAAACATAATTGGACTCTTTGGACCAATCATCTTTCAAGTGGAATTTCGTGCATCAGGCACCTCGAACCGGTTCGCAGGTACCCCGAACCGATTTTCCCCCAAAATGGTTCCCCCTCGAATCGGTTCACACTGTGGTTCGAGAAATCTTGCTCGTTTAAAGACTTCTTTTCTTCATTTCCACACTTAGAAAATTTTCAAGCTTTCTTCTTTTCTTTCTAGGATTTTTCTTCAACTTCGAGGGATCATAACTCTTTCACCGTAGCTCAAATTTAGGTGTCGTTTCTTCCAGTCTTATTTTTGTTCCGAGATATTAAACTTTCCAGTTGGCTCCTCCTCCGGGATCAGGATACAGAATTACGAACATGCCCTTGAACTGGCCTTCCTAGCCTTTTTTCATTATTTTGATTTCTCTTTCACACCGTTTGCTTAATTTACCTGTAAAACACATAAGAGAAACACAAAACACGAAATACTTGCCAATGAAGGTTAGCATCATAATTACGAGTTAAATCTATATCAATTGTACCACTCGGGTTCACAAAGGTACCGAAATTAAGGGGATAAATATACAATATTTATGCCTGATCAAACCCCCTAACTTGAAACTCTGCGCGTTTCGAGCAATGTAAAAGAAAAATAATAACGTCACAACTCTTTTAAACACTTTATTGGGATAGAATACCTTTGTCACGGGCAAGCGATTGCATTTAGCGTATGCAATAAGCCATTAAACGCCTAGGTTACCCTAGTAGGATGAGTGTTGTCTTGTGAGGGTTTGCACTAAATATACCCACAAAATTTGACTTAAGACTCAATGAAAAATCAAAATACTTAAAAATTGTACAATTTAAACTTTTCAAAAAATAGTCACCGTAAATTCATATTCAAAAGAGTCTCAATTTGTCGTGTGTGTATGCAAGGCCAAAAATCGAATCGCTAATTTCCACTGATTGATCATTACGTTAATTTCTGAAAATTCACTTTGATTTCAAAATCTCACCGAATACACTCACAAAAGAATCACTCGAAAGTGTGGATTTTCTCTCGGTATGAGTGATTTATAAGAGTAAATGTAATGGAACACAAGTTCACGCACACAATTGGAAAAACGGACTATTTGAGGTAAAAAGATCTCATCATCGGATATCGATTATAAGGAAACGAAAACATCGCCTCCTGTTCACACCATTTACTCTCTTATATTATCTTTATATCTTAGCTCTCCACATGATAATTAATTAAGCATTTCGAACTCGGTAGGACTTTTCAAGTTAACAGTGTATTGGGTAAAGTTGAAAGAGGCAAAGAATTTCGGAATTTGAAAATTTTACTTATGATGTCCGTTAGTGCTTTTTCGGGCTTTTGCTCATTTTCTATTCTTTTTCTTGCGATTTTTGTTGAGCATTTTTCTATCACATTTTTTCTTTTTCTTTCCCCTTTTTATTGCACCATTTGGACTTACTTGCTGACATTACCAATTTTCACAATTTCGGGATACTTGGTTTTTTGGGGTGCCAAACGAAAAGGAAAAATTTTATTCGGCTCCATTGAGTTATCAAAAGGATAATTTTTCACATCTTTTTATGGCTAATGTTTTTGGGTAAAAAACGATGGCATACTTCATTATCCGAATTACTTATTAATGTACCATATGTGTCTCGAAATTAATTTAATCTAGAGATTTATAGCACGTTTTTGAGGCAACATCACACATGTTTCCCGTAAATGATCAAAACAAAGAATTGAGATCATCAACGACTTATTTAAAATGTCAAATCCGAACTTTGAGTTAACCATTAACTCAAATTGATTTAAAAACCCAAAAAGGTCGATAGGCTCGAAATCTCACCGGGTTTTGTTAATCTCCACACTTATTCGTTAAGTCGTCAATTTTTGCACAATTTCCATCTTTGGTCAATTTCGGCTTAGTCCAATTGAGATTTAACAATTTAAGACTTCAAATAGAATAAAGGTGATATTTTTGAAAATTTTAAATTCCAAATTTTATTTATTTTGAAGAAAATTATTTTTGGTTTTTCAAAATTTTTCATTTTTATTTCATTTTAAAGATTTTTGAAGTGTTAGAAAGACGCACTTATCACCCCCCCTAACTTAGACTTTTGCATTGTCCTTAATCAAAAGGACTAAAATCTAAAGAAGAAAAGGAATAAGTGCGACAAATAAAATAAGCAAATTATCAAAATGCACCAAGACACTTTATGACACTCATATATGACTCAAAAATACAACAAAAATCACCCCATACGCATCGGGGGTGCGATGGCCTCTCATTTCTCTCCACAAATCAACCAACCCCTTTCACGTGATCATTTCTCTCCTAGTCTCTCCCATATTCCTTTCATACACCAATAACCAGAATAAGTTGGGCCCTTGCCCATAAATAAAGGACAGACTGGGAGACTCATTGCGAGTAATTGGAAAAGGATCCTCGTGATGCGTACTACGTGGGTCGGGCTCTAAGTCAGACGAGACTTTAGTCTTATCTTCAATTACCTCTGAGGACTCAATTTGCATGGGTGGATGGTCATTGCAAAGAAACTCATCAATTTTAACTTTCCACTCGCACTCTCCTAAATGACTCTATGAGTCAAATAGAGATTGGACTTCGTCGTTATGGCTCTCATCCACCTTCCCGAATTCTCTCTCACATTCCACTAGGCTCAACTCCTCTGGCTCTCATTCTTGCTTTATTTCCACATCCTTCCTTCCTCGCTCCATCTCAAAATTATTACATGGTGTGGGTGGGTAGCAATTGAGGATAAACGTATCTATCGTATCTCGCCATTCGCTCTCCTCTAAGCACTCATACAAACCTCTCCCGATGCCCTCTAAATTGTCACTCTCTCTCACACTCAAGGGCTCACTCACACTCTTTATTTTAGTTACTACGCATACCTCCCATAACCTTCGCTTCATGTTGCAACCGTCTCTCTCACTTGATGTAACAAGGCATACCCCTATCGGCTCTCGCGTTTGGGTCCTCCCATGCTCGTGTGCTGCCTCTAAACGATTTGTCTCTCGCGGTTATCCATCTTCACTCTTATTCTTCATATTATTAAAAATATTTATCTCGAGGGTCATGTTCCCAAATGTTAATTGCATTCTCCCACTCCGAGTATTGATGAGTGCATTAGCCGTAGCTAAGAATGGGCGACCAAGGATAACGGGAACATGATTGCTCTGGAGAATGGAGGGCTCCTCGTCCAAAATGACAAAATCCACCGGGAAGTAGAAAGTGTCTATTTGGACAATCACATCCTCAACGATTCCCTGAGGCATCTTTACAGAACGATCCACGAGCTGGAGAGTCATATTTATGGTCATAAGGGCTCCCAAACCTAGTTTCTTATAGATGGAATAGGATAGAATGTTAACCCTCTCCCCTAAATCTATTATCTCCCTTTTGATTCGGTTCTTCCCCATGATGCACAAGATGGTGGGTGCAACCGGATCTTTATACTTTAACGGAAGATCACTCGATAAAACTGAACTGACATTTTAGGCTAAAAAGACGTTCTTATTTACCTTTAGCTTGCGTTTCACCATGAGTAAGTCCTTAATGAACTTAGCGTATGCGGTAATATTCTGTATAGTCTCGAGAAAAGGTAAATTAATCTTGACTTGCTTTAGGATGTCCAAAACACCATCCCGAGAAGTCTCTTTGGAGTGCGGGACCAACCGTTGAGGGTATGGGGCACTGGTGGGGGGTTTCACATGACCTTGGGTCCACCAGTGTTATCTTTTTTATCACTCTCAATTAAAGGGGCATCTTCGACCTCTTTTGCTTTGAGTGAAACCTCCTTATTTTTAGGTACATATTGTGGGGGAGGGGAAAAGTCAACTACTCTCCCACTACATCGAGTGGTAATTGCGGAAAATTTCTCATGATGGTCATGGGGTGTGGATCTAACACTAGTTTGACCTTAGAGAGGTCTTTGGCTCTGGGCAGGAAACTTGTCCTTCTATTGGATACTCAAAAATGATTGCATCTTTGAAATAGTCACAATTTTTTTGTTGATCATACGCTCATGTCTACCAGTGGTTGCATTCTGGGCAGTGATTAATTAGTTTATCGTATCCTCGAGATTTCTTTGCGGTGGAGGGATATATGGCCTTAGAGGTGGTAGTGCTTGTTGAAAGTGTGATGGTGTGAGAGGGGCAACATGTGAATTAGGATTCATCGCAGCATTTTGTCGCCCATAGCTAAAACCAGGATGGTTTTTCCATGAAGGGTTGTAAGAATTCCCGTGCGGTGAACCAAAATTACCCTTAAATCCTCCTACACCACTCACTTGCTCTTGAAGCATAACTTTGTAGGCGGCTATCATCGGGCATTCCTCTATTGAATGTCTCGCCTCATAAATACCACACACCTTCTCAATGGGTTTCGGGATGGATCCAGTTGGTCCTCTTGCACATATCTCAAGTACTTCTCGCATTCCTTTCTCAAGTATATCGAGTCGACTGGACATCATAGTATCCTTTTCTACGTGAAATAGATCGGCCACCGATGGAGTGTTGGTAATTTGGCGTGTTCGATTATGAGAACTAGGGTCAGATGTATCCCATGCTTGGGTAGTCTCGGTGACATACCTAAGGTGAAGCTCAGCATCGTTAGCGTTTAGGTCGATAAAGGGACGATCACACATGGTTTCAATGAGTTGTTTAGAATTTATATTCAACCCATTATGGAAGAAGGAAAGGATTTGCAATTTATCAAATCCATGATGAGGGCATGAAGTGATTAACTCGTTAAAACTCTCGTAACATCGATCAAATGACTCATTTTTTTATTGTCGAAAGGTTTGAATTTGAGGTTTGATGGAGTTTGTTTGATGTGGAGGAAAGAATTTCTTAAGGAATTTAGATTGAAAGTCGTTCCATGATGCAATCGAGTTTGGAGGTAAAGACCATAACCAGGTCTTAACCTTGTCCTTTTGTGGGAATAGGAAGAGTTTAAAGCGTATCTCATCTTTTTTGCAAGTTTGATCGTTGAGGGTCTCACATGCCTCCTCAAATTCCCGGATGTGGAGATATGGCTTTTCTGATTCCATTCCATGGTAATTGGGAAGTATCTGGATCATCCCATTCCTAAAACTAAATTGCCTTGCATTATACGGGAGTAAATAGCATCCCGGAGTGATAATTCTCTCGGGATATAATATTTCTCTCAAAGGGCGCTAGGGGACCTCTTCCTCACTTGAGGCTACACTACCGTGTTGTGGCATGGATTTCTCACTTGATGACTCTGTATCCTCACTTGGTATGCTCGGAGCGTGCTCTGTGGTGTGTCCTAAGAGGGATGTCGAAGTGTTACTTGCAATTGAGTGTTGAGGTGTGGGAGGTAGAACCCATAATTGTGCAAGTTAGGGGATTTTCGTGAATGCTGGTTGGCGTATTTTGGGGAGTTAGAGTGAGTTTAGGATTTTGCATTAACGGGCTTTTGAGAGATGAAGTATCTTTTTGTGCTTTTTGATTTTTTTTTGGTTGAAGTTTTAGATTAACAGAGTCTAACCTACGTCTACCTAATTCCATGACAATGGCGCCATTCTGATCGAGGTGAAAACTGAGCATTCATGTAATACGTTAATCGATGTTATCGGCTTCCAACTGCAATACAAGAACCTAAACTTTAACTACACTCTCGCGGAGTATAGTGGCTAGTCTGGGTATCGAATCCTCAAGGAACTAGGGCGAGTGAACGTGAGGATAAAGGTAAGACTGTTAACCCTAACTTGACTCTAAGAATAAACAAAAAGATGATTGAGATGGGAAACAACTAATTAACTAAATGCACACTAAATTTAACTACTTCATTAACTATGTGAGCAAAATTAACTAAGAATGACTTAATAAGAATGAAGGGAAAACAGTTTGGGAATACAATCCCCCAAACCCTAGTAAATTTATCGTATAGAATGCTAGAATTTTGAATTAGAAATTTAATTGAACCCGGTCTTTAGTATTCCCAAGAATTACATATATGAGGTTCAAGCCCACATCATACATAATCAAAGGATGAGTAAAGCAATGTCGCAATAGCTACACGCGCATCAAATCCTTAAACACCACGGTTACCTAGGGTCAACCGAGGTAAAAAGGTCTATGATGGTTATGATAACTACACAACATGATTCATTCAAATTTCAATTCAAACCCTAGTTTCTACATGGCTAAATTATATCGGGTTGGGTTCATGCACACCAAACCTTAGAAATCTAGCCTAACATGGTGCAATTAATTAAAAACATAAATCCTACGTTTCATGTAATTGAATTAATAATAAAACTACCTCTAAGCATGTATAAACGAATTTGGAAACCCAGAAAATAAAGAAAGCCTGTAAATAAATTAACTACAAGATTAAGAAAGAAAGCAACAAACTTTTTTTTAAAGAAAACTTGTAATTCAAAATAATAAAAGTACCTACTTGATGGAGAATTGTTTTCTATGGTTCTAAGCTACTCTCCTACGTTCCTCTCTACGAAAAACTATTCAAAACTGTGTTTTCTAAGTCAATACAATGATACATGTACGTTTTAGAAGAGGTTGAAACATAATAGGACTCTTTGGACCAATCAGCTTTCAAGTGCAATTTCGCGCATCAGGCACCTCAAACTGGTTCGCAGGAACCCTGAACCGGTTCGCCCTCAAACCGGTTCACACTGTGGTTCAGGAAATCTTGATGGTTTGGAGACTTCTTTTCTTCATTTCCACACTTAGAAAATTTTCAAGCTTTCTTCTTTTCTTTCTAGGATTTTTCTTCAACTTTGAGGGATCATAACTCTTTCACCGTAACTCATATTTAGGTGACGTTTCTTGCAGTGTTATCGTTATTCCGAGATCTTCAACTTTCCAATTTACTCTTCCTAAGGGATTAGGCTACAAAATTAAAAAAATTCCCTTGAACTGGCCTTCCTAGCCTTTCTTTCATTGTTTCGATTTCTCTTTCGCATCGCTTGCATAATTCACCTGTAAAACATATAAGAGAAACACAAAACACGAAATACTTTCCAATGAAGGTTAGTAGCATAATTATGAGTTAAATCCATATCAATTTCATCGCTCGGGTTCACAAAGGTACTGAAATTAAGGGGATAAATATAAAATATTTATGCCCGATCAAGAGCCATATGGATCTATCACAAACTCGAGAATGGGCTCGAGTTGGGAAGTAGATGCACTTTCATAACCTATTCCTAGTCTCTCAACATTACTAAAACCGAGATCGAGGAGCATCTTTTTAACCTTCTTAGATGTGTCCTATATAATGACCTTGACCTCCAGGTCATGTTCGAGATCTCTCTCGAGTTGGGATACATGAGATTCAAGTTTCACGAGTCTCTAATGAAGATTATATTTCCCCCGTAAGACTAGCCACGGTGTTGGTCAATTCACTCTTTTCTCAGCCTAAAATGATCCATTGCTCACACAAAGAAACTCTCTCCTTCTCGAGTTGACTCGCCGACGCCTCACACACCCTCAAAACTTCTATCTCTCTCTCCAAATCTAACACCTTAAGGCCTAACTCATTATTTAACTTCTTTGTCTTTAACATCTCGGTGTATAACTCTCTAAACGCCTTTTGGCGATCACCTTCACGCCCACTTCCAATCTCACTCTCACACTCACTATCCCCCTAATGGCTCTAAACATCATCAAGTCTCTCATGTTTGCAAGAATCCACTTCGTCGTGGGATAGTCTATATGTGCTCACCTGACTAGCCATGAAAGAAATGCACTTTTCATGTGGTGATCCATTCTCGGAATCATCCAACTCGATGTCATTATCGCTAATAATGGCGGTGTTAGTGGAACACTCAATTGTTTTGTTCCCTTTTCCCTTGCACTCATAACAACTTATATCTTCCTCTTTCTCACCACTATCTTTGGCCCCATCTTTATTTTTGTTTTTCTCAAAAATCTTTTTTTAACGGAAGAATTTTCTTTAGAAAATGTGAGAAACGTTTGAAAATCTCATTCTTCTTGTGTTGGCTCAATCTTGAGACAAATGATTTTTAATTTATATGCTCCTGCATTATTCAAATCTATTTTTTATATATTTAATCATATTTTTCTATATTGATTTATTTTATAAATTATTTTTACGATAAAAATAATTTGTGTGTAGTATCAAATTATTTTGGGCATCATACTATTTCTATTATATTTTTGTGTGTGAGTTTTTATATTTTTCTGAATTTAAAGTTTATTTTATATTCCAAGTTTTTTATCTCATCTGACTTGATATATAAAATATTTTTTTGATTGAGAATGTTTTCTTGAGTTACATAATTTTGTAGTATCATTGCTTTAGTTTTTTTAGAATGGGTATTTTTTATGAGTGTTAATTTTTTTGTGTTAAATTATAACATTTCATTGAACATTTTTGTAGTTTAATTATCTAGTTTAACACAACACTAAAATAGGCAGCTTTTATTTTTGTGCTCGTGATTTTGGGTGTTGAAGATTTTGGTTCAAAACCATTTTATGCTTTCAAGATTGTGTGGCTCGAGGTCTCTATTGGCGTGTCTTTGGTTTTAAGTTTAGAGTCGTTTGAAGCTTGTTTTCTTTTGGGTTATTAGTTTTGGTCTCTATCTCTCTTAATATGCTTCCATCTGCCTACATTTTTTTACACGTAACCCTTTTCATATTTCTCTCTCTACCACACAAGAGCTGCCTACATTTATGTTTTTCCTTTTTCTCTCTTTCTTTTGCGAAATACACATAATATACTTGAGAGATTTGGGATTTTGGTTTGGGTTTCAAAATAGGTTTGGCTCTCTTTTTGCTTTGGATCTACTCGATTTGGAGCTATTTTTTTGTTCTCAATCTTCATCTGTGGAGGTTTTGATTTGAGGCTTTTTCAGGAGAATTATTTCGGTGAGTTTGTTGTTCTGATGTGGTGCGTTTTCTTATGGTAACCGTCACAATTTTGGAGGTTTTTTCGGTGCCGGTGGTCCCTTTCGGTTTTCGGTGATTTTGGCCTTTTGGTGTTTGGTGGTTTTATTTTTCGGTGTGGAGTTTTTTTACGGTATTTGTTTCCAATTTCATTTTTCGACGATCTTGGTTTTTAGATGGTGGGTCCGGATCTGAGTTCGTTCAAACACGGATCTTCGTGTGTTTTGGTTCAGAGGTGTTGGTTTGGAAGATCGGGGTTTCTCGAAGTTTACATTTATCGGCGATTGGGTTTTCCGATTTCGATTTTTTTGGTCCGACCATGGTGTTGTATGGTTGTTTTTCTGGTGCAACTTCCAGATCTGCATTTTTCTTTGTTTGAGGTAACTTTCTTATCCTCTCTCTCTCTCTCTCTCTCTCTCTCTCTCTCTATATATATATATATATATATATATATATATATATATATATATGTATGTACGCAGATATATACTCATATATACATATATGCATTTAGCTATTTTGGCTTGGGGTAGTTTTTTGATTTAGATTTGTTGCTCATGTGTGTGTATTTAGCTGTTTTGTTTTATGTTATTGGCACCCATTGGATTTTAAAAATAAAACTGATGAAATTGGGGTTGTATTTAGAAATAAGGCTAGGTTCATAGCGTAAGGATATTCTCAGATATAGGGAATAGACTATGATGAGACTTTTTAGCCTATCACAAGACTCGAGTCTCTTCGTCTCGTCTTTGCTATATTGTGTCACTTGCAATTTAAACTTATTCAAATGGACGTTAAGTCTGCATTTTTAAATGGTATTTTTTCAAAGGAAGTATACTAATCATGTCTTTAAACTTAGGGACTTTGTAGATCCCTTGCACCCTAATCATGTCTTTAGACTTAAGAAGGCTTTGTATGGCTTAAAGAAACCTCCAGACACAATAAAGGGTTTGAGTGTGGTGGCAATTACCAGACATTATTTTTTAGGAAAATAAAACTCCACATCTTGATTGCATAGGTTTATGTAGACGATATCATATTTAGTTCCACCTCCTCATGTCAAGTAATGAATTTTTTTAATATAATGCACATTGAATTGCAGATGTACTTAATGAAGGATTTGTAAAATTTCTTAGGTTTTCAAGTCAAATAGTTGAGTGATGGTTCATTCATAACCCAAACGAAATATTCTAGTGATCTCGTTAAAAAATTTGGTCTTCATAATTCCAAAACAACATGTACACCCATGAGCACATACACGAAACTATCTAAAGAGGAACGTGGGGAAGATGCAGATCCTACATTATATAGAATCTTGATAGGAAGTTTATTATACCTCAATGTACCTAGACTAGATATTTCATTTGTTGTATGTGTCTATGCACGATATCAATGTGCACCTAAGAATGTCATATGTTGTGCCAAACTGATAATAAAATATGTTAAAGGCACACCAAACTTTGGCATATGGTACACAAAAGGCATTACTAGATCTATATTTGGCTACACTAATGTTGACTAGGTAGGATGCTCAGACGATATTAAGATCATGTTTGGGGCATGTTACTATGTAGGAAATAATCTTGTAGGATGGATTAGTAAAAACCAGAAACTGTTGAATCCAAATATGTAGTTGTTGTGCTCAACTTTTATGGATCAAACAAATGCATAGTGATTGTGGAATAATGGAAGATAACTTGACCATGTATAGTGATAACCAGAATGCCATTAACATATCAAAAAATCTTGTACAACGCTCATGAACTAAGCATATAAAGATTAGATATCATTGAATCCGTAAACTTGTTGAATTAAAGGAACTTGATATTGAATATATTAACACTGTAAAATAATTGGCTGACCTGTTTACTAAACCTTTGGAAAATATTAGGTTTGAATCTCTTAGGAAAGTCGTAGGGATGATTGTGCTTACATAATATATTTTGCATATGTGCCATATCCTCAATAATTGTCATGTTAATAATTGGTTTCTGAGGATTTGGGGTACGGTTGTTTCATAAATGAAAAAATATGCCTCCTTTATCTTGATAATGTAGGAGACCCTTGATATTACACTTTTTTAAGACCTTATCTTTGTGGAATAATTCATCTTATATCGTTGTTTATATATATCATTTTACCCTGTTATCTATTTGAGCAAAATTGGGGGAGAAGAACTTGAGTAACGACTTGAATTATATTGCTTTATCTAATTATGATTCAACCAATATGCCATTAAATGTTTTATTTCAAGCATACTGATTTAGAGAACTGATGTACAATCTTATCGAATTAGGTTATTGGTTTGTAATTAGTTGAGTAATATATTTTTTCCTTTTATTTTCTGTTCAAGGATGGGAATGGGTATCTTAGCTCTTTTGTCTAGGAAATTTTTTTTCACCCACGAGTACAGGTTACTCAAGGAAATTTCCAAAATGGGAGATTGAGAACACACGATATGGTTGACTTACTTGAGTCTGTACCATATAGGAGTTCCAACTAGTTTATATATGATGATAAAATTTAGTAGATTCTTTTGAGCATCTTCTCAATCGTATTGAAAGGCATCACCAACAATGCAACCAGTCCAAGACAACCTTTATTGCCAAAAAGGAAAGTTAACAACACACATGGGACACATATTCATGCATTAAATTCCGGGGGGGGGGGGGGGGTTAAAATATTTTTAAATATTTTTTGGGAATTTTTGAACATTTTAAAATGATTTTTAAACATTTAATAAATTGAATTTAAAATATTTTGGGGTTAAAAGTTAGATTTATAATTCCATTAAAAACTTCCTGGGTAGGAAACAAAATCGGCACAAATTATTGTGGTACCAAATGGATTTTATAAACTTCCAAAACATGCGTTTTATTTCCAGTAACAGGACAACGCGCATGTGTGTGTGTGTGTGTGTGTGTGTGTGTATAATTGGCCCAATTTGTTTTTTCTGCGTCTCTCAATACTTAGACACGATCTCAGCCCTTAGATCATTTGTAATCAATGTTTTGCATGTCATCTGATATAATCCAAGTGAGATAAGAATGGACCAATGAGAGTGTGAGGATGTGCGATGCATTGGTGATCTTTAGATTTAAACTCAAACGGTCGTTTTAATCTCAGTCGTTTATTTCCTTTGTTCATCCAGAACTTTCCTCACACGGTATAAATAAGGACCCTTGGTGAGACTTTGAGAGACTTTTGGAAATCGTCCAATTTGAGAAAAAAAGAGGAGAAAGAGAGAACTAGAAGAAAAGTACAGAGAAAAATACATAGGTTTTCCCCAAACCAAACATTTACTCAATCGTATAAACAAAACCAAAAAACCACCATATTTGAGTCATTAGAACTTTAGGTTTTCTTGAGGGATTTTGGGTTTAGTCATTTGAAGTAACACTCTTCAAACTTTATCTCTCTTAGGAACATGAATCTCTATGTGTTTCTTATATTTCTGTCTAGAAATTATAAGAAACGCATTTGAAATACATTTCACGGTGATCTAGTGTTTCTATACCTTGTCTCATTTGGATCTTGTGATTTATTATATATTTGTTTAGATTCATTCTCTTTAGTTTCAATAACTTGAGAAAGAGGCTTCAAAATCAATGTATATTTTATATCAGAAGTTTTGTTTGTGAAACGAAGTTTTACAGTTTGTGAAACTTATTTTGTACATAAATAAAGTTCTCAAAACCTAGATCTATTTTTCAAAAGATTGAACTTTAGAATTGAAATATTATTTCGAACAGAAGTCTGATTTTCTTGAGAATTGAACCCTTGTATATCATATAGAATTCTTGTAATTCGTAGGACTATTTGAAAATTCTAAAGAGGGAAATGAGTTGCATTCTGCATAATAGGTACTTCACATTCATTACACTCTCATAAAAATACATAGAAAAGTGTTGTTCCTTTGAGAGATTCGATTTGACTAAGTCAATGGAGCAAAGAGTTAAAGTAAGGAACGACCAAGAAGATTAAAATCTTAAGAATCATAATACCATGGAGGATATTTGTTCTCTCGTTAGGAATATTTTTAGCTTTTAGCTTTAGGATCTTGTGTTTTCTTGTTCATGTGCTTGTAACTCTTGCACTATTTTAGTGTATTTTTTTGGTTTTGGCGTAAAGGTCACCGTGGATGTTCCCTCATATTTAAGGTTTTACCATGTTAAAAATACCTATGTCAAACTTACTAATTTCTATTCTTATTGTTTATGTAGTTTGGTTTCTTTCCAAACAATTAGTGTAGGTTTTTAACTTGAAACCTAGGTAATCTAACCACCAAGTCTTGAATTTGAATTAATTAAATTTTACACATCTTATTTCCTAAGATTTCCAAAAGGAGCTTTCTAAACGAGTTTATTTTGGAGTTGACTTAATCTTTAACTTTGTGTTAAAAACTTGGTGAACGATTTCCATGTAATACTGGGACAATTAACAAAAAGTTTGAAGCAACCAATACATGAGATCAAAATGCGAGAGACAATAGGCCTTTATTAATTAAATAATAACTTGCAAGCGACATAAGTTTGGAATAAAATTTTGCGCAAAGTAAATGTGTTAATAAAAGATAAAGAAGACTAAAAGTAGAACTTCTTGTGATTGGTTGCGTTCCACGCTCTTGGCATCTCCCTGTCCTCCAGCATTTTTAGGTGATATTCTCCTTGAAGGTCATCCCTAATTACCTTAAAAGGTCCTTCCCAGTTTTCCATCTGACGATCTTATGGCACTGCTGAGGATTTTCCTTAGTACATAGTCCCCCCTGATCATCATAGAAACCTTAAAATAAGCTTCTTTTAAATTACGTGCGTTGTTAGTGATGATAGTTCTTAGTACCCCAAAGAATGTTATGACGCTTTTCAAGATGAACCTTATCATGTCGGCATCATGAATGTTTACTAGTGGTTCTTCATCTACCCACGTGATGAATTAATTTGTGTCGACTAGTAGATACTTACGATTTCCAAGTTTGGTAAGTAGTGATCCCATTAGATCCAGTCCCCATTGTATGAAGGGCCAAGGACTTGTCAAAGATTTTATGTCGCTAGCTGGCTGGTGGACCATATGAGAGAATTTATGGTATTTTTAACATCTGTGAGCATAGATACTCGCATCCTTTTTCATGTGAGGCCACCAGTAGCCTTTCTTGATCGCTTTAAAGGCTAATGACCCCCGTGCTGTGTGACTCCCACACATACCATCAAGAATTTCGTTAATAACTTGCTTGGTGTCGTGTGGGTGGAGGCACTGGAGGTAACGGCCTATGAATGATATTTTATGATCTTTCACCCTGGGGCGAGTTAATAACGGGTTAGTTTTACCCTCACTTAATGAGACAATCTTCTTTCATCATGCAACGTGTCACCGACAATGATGGGATCCATCCAACTATGGGCTCTCTCTATGAGGAGGACTTACTCGGTGAATATCGTATGGTCAATGCTTAGCTGGGTAAGGAACTCTATCTGGACAGTTCTCCTGAGATTGGAGTCCACTGCTGAGCTTAGGCCTGCTAAGACATCAGCATGATAATTCTTCCTCCGGAGAACTTTTAAACATCAACCTTTTTTAATCCTGCCATTAGTCCTCTTACTATGGCGACGTATGTTGTCATCTTATGGTCCTTTTCATTGAAATTTCCACTTACTTGCTTGGAGATAAGTTTGGAATCATCAAATATGATAAGAAGCCCTGCCCCCAGCATTTGGAACTTGCGTAAGCCAGCAATCAGTGCTTTATATTCAGCTTCATTGTTGGAGGCTTCAAATACCAACCTGATTCCTTGTTCGATAACAACATCTTCTGGTGTGATGAGTATGATTCCTACTCCTCCGCCCTTGGAATTAGAGGATCCATTAATTTATAGGGTCTAGTCCTAAACTCGTGCTTCCTTGTTGGTTGACCTCTCCATTTCATGTTAGAATTAGAGGCTCCATTAATGTATAGAATCCATTCTCTTGGGGTGGGAGATGCTAGTAATGAAACGAGTAGTGAAAACCTCTGCTAAGGCCTTGAAACTCTTGATCGACTTGTGGGGGAATCTTCTAGAACTACTTTTGTACTACATCATGTAGGCTGGAAGGGAAAATTTGACACATCAAGGTGTCATTATGGATCCACAAGGTCATCGTCTGCCAGTACTATCGAACGTGGTTTATAGGATCTATCTTCCCATTATAAATATTGAACCTCGAATTAGAAAACTTCTTTGGGGGTTCCTCTTCTTCAATCTTCTTTGAGAAAGGGGATTTCATCTGAGTGTTTAGAGCTCTCCTGGCTAGCTCCCTGGTAGACCTGGTTCCTTGATGGGTTGCATGTTGGTCCATCTCTCTATGGACAAAAATTATGATGCTCTCATCCTTATGATCATTGCTTCTGTAGCACCTCTCTGATTGGCCACATTCTGATTGATCATGCTCTGACCCTCCATGTTCAGATCTATCCTGGTCATGCCTAGAGCTCCTTCCTTAGCTGTGAGTATTGCTCACCTGAGGACTAAAAATCCTATCACGACGCTTCTTGGAATCTCTATGGAGATCTATTTCCATCCTTTCAAGTCGCCTTTATAGACAAGCATTTTCTTTCACTTGGAGGCTTGTGGCCTCCTCTTACTCCTGAAGCCTGGCTTCGTAAGAGTTGACAAACTTGGAGATCTGGGTAGACCTAGGAGGTCCTGACTTTCTTCAAAAGGCTACCTTTCTTGGAAAAACCTGGGATTTGTGGCTTGCAAATCTCTGACCTGACCCTAGGTGAGACTGGGTCTTCCTGCACATCGTCAACCTGAGGAATATTGTTGTTGTGGTGAGACATCAATGGCTTTCAGTTGATGAATTCTTTTGTAGGAAAAAGAACCGCTTCCCATAGACGACGCCAATTGTGAGTGCAAGAATTATAATAATGAATGATTATGAAGGCAACATCAAGATGAAAGCAATTAATTACACACAAAACAATAGATATACGTTGTTCGGCAACTTTCCCTACGTTCATAAAGAGGTTTCTATGTTTTTATTAGTGCCTTTCAATGCTCGTGATTATATCCCCTTGCCCCAGACCAGGGTTTACAATTTATTGATATGTAAAATAAGAGATTGAGTTATACAAGGAACTGAAATAGCTCATGTCCCTTAATATCTCCTCTGAGATTGTTGGTAATCGATTTGAATATATCCTTATTTATTTAAGTGCATGTTAAATATACGGGTCTTCAATAAATAACTGATTTGGGACGGGCAGTTCACTGCCCATGCTGGGCTGGTCGGCTACTCTCTTGGGCTGAAAATAAATGAGCTCCCACATTATTCATATCAAAAGTTTTTGAATTTACCTCATTATATATTGGTTCTTCTTGTACACAGGGTTAACATTCTAATTTCGTGTTGGATGATTAACTTGTGCAATCTTTTACGATAACTCCATCTTTGTACAAAAGACTTATTCATCACCTTCGCATGTTATGAGAGTTTATGGATCGTTTAGATATGGAGATTTTATCAAGACATCTTCTTTGTTGTTTGACGTGATTTCTTTCGAATATTATTTTGTAAGGATATCCCAAATCTCACTGGATTTTTTGCATTGTGCTATTTTTTTTTAAGTAACATTATCATAGAAGAGCGTAAAATTATTATAGTTTCGACATTTAATTCATTTTTCTTTTCGATACTCAATTTATCAAAAAGGGGTAATTTCTTTTCGCAAATTATTTCCCAAACATAATAATAAAGAGATTGAATAATGCAATTTTTCTGGCTTTCCAAAGTTTAAAATAGTCTCTGGAAAACATGGGTATGTCATTTCTTTCCAAAAATATTTAAGAGATACTTACCATTGTTTTTTTGATCTTTTAAACTCAAAATATGTATTTATGAGATGCGCTCTAATATATACCCAAGAGGGGTCGGGAGAAATTAGGTATTGTAAGAGGGTAGTGAGACTGGGGTCTATGAATAACTGGAAAGGGTGAGGCGTGATCCACTCCAATGAACACTGCCTACAAGGTCTCCTGGTGAAACTTCTCCAGAAACTTTCTCCTTCTGGTAACAATAGAACTCAAGCTTTAATTCACTCCCTGCAAGAAGATGAACTTTCACAGCAAAAATAGTAATTTTCTCAAGGGAAACACATGAGAATGATGGCTGTCAGTGGGGAGTGAAGGAACAAGGCACTCAGCACTAAGAGAATTAGCAAGGAGAGAATACTAGGTAGGTATGGTGATATTTTAGCAGAGTAACAGTGCAATTTAGATTTTTTTTCTTTTCTTGACCTTGCCCAGAGGTTTATTTATACTAGGGCATTAGGGATGAGTTGGCATTTTTAGGCGCCAAAATTGAGAGGGTTGGTGGGGAACAATGTCTGAAGTGTACCATTTGTCCCTACCTGCAGGCAGCCCTGCCTGTCCCCTCCTGCAGGTGCCACCTGGCGCCGACCAAAGTCAAAAAGCACATATGTCCCCTAATGAAGACAAAATATCAGATTTGGTAGTTATCTTTTGAAACGGTAACTTGTGGTGCAATTTTGCAAATCTTGAGAGAGGAGACCTTAAAGACTCCTCTCCTCTAATTTTGTTGTTTTTCTTGAGAGGGACCTTAAGGACCCCTTCTTCTGGAAAAGTCATTTTCTTACAAAGAGTTTATTTCTTGTGAGTAGCCAGCTCTTTGGCTGTTCACTTCACTTCTGACCAAGTGTGAAGTGTGTGTAGTCTTGAGTGACTTCTGGGTCTTTCTACTAGTATTCTCTCAATCCTATAGTGCTAAGTGGTTGAGCTTGCTCAACATACCTTATCCCTCATCCGCCAAGCCAAGACTCCCAGGAGGTCCCGACTAGCCCGCTTGAGCTTTGCTTTCTCAACTAGGCAACCTGTACAAGAAAGAAAAGTGTTAATACTGTTGTTCTTTTAAAGAATGACGTTTCATGATGAGGAGTTACTCGTGGTTCCTTCTCAATATGAGTTTATGCCGGAACCCTTTCGGTGGCACTTCTCAATCTAGAACTTCTGCGGAGGCCCTTGCAGGGCACCTCTCGAATATCATTGCTGTAGTGACCCTTGCAGTGGCACTTCTCAATCTTGGACTTCTGCGGTGGCCTTTGCAGGGCACCTCTCGAATGTCATTGCTGCAGTGACCCTTGTAGTGGTAGTGACCCTTCCAGTGGCACTTCCCACTCTTGAACTTCCGCGGTGGCCTTTGCGAGGCAGCTCTTGAATGTCATTACTTCAGTGACCCTTGCAGTGTCACTTCTCAATCTTGGACTTCTGCGGTGGACCTTGCGGGCACCTCTCGAATTTCATTGCTGCAGTGACCCTTGCAGTGGCAGTGACCCTTGCAGTGACAGTGACCCTTGTAGTGGCACCTCTCAATCTTGGACTTCTGCGGTGACCCTTGCGGGGCACCTCTCGAATGTCATTGCTACAGTGACCCTTGCAGTGAAACTTCTCAATCTTAGACTTCTGCGGTGGCCCTTGCGGGGCACCTATCGAATGTCATTGCTGCAATGACTCTTGTAGTGGCAGTGACCCTTGCAGTGGCACTTCTCAATCTTGGACTTTTGCGGTGCTCCTTGCGGGGCGCCTCTCGAATGTCATTGCTGCAGTGACCCTTGCAATGGCACTTCTCAATCTTGGACTTCTGCGGTGGCCCTTGCGGGGCACCTCTCGAATGTCATTACTGCAGTGACCCTTGCAGTGGCAGTGACCCTTGCAGTGGCACTTCTCAATCTTGGACTTCTACGGTAGCCCTTGCGGGGCACCTCTCGAATGTCATTGCTGCAGTGACCCTTGCAGTGGTACTTCTCAATCTTGGACTTCTACGGTGGCCCTTGCAGGGCACCTCTCGAATGTCATTGCTGCAGTGACCCTTGTAGTGGAAATGACCCTTGCAGTGGCACTTCTCAATCTCTGACTTCTGCAGTGCCCTTGCGAGGCACCTCTCGAATGTCATTAAATAAAAAAGCATTTTTATTTTATTTACTTTTTTTATTGGTAGACACCCCTCTACATTAGCCCTTCTGCAAAGATTTTTTGGTTGGGTAGACTAAAAAAACTTTGTGCGCCATAAATTCAATTTCAACAATTATATATATATATATTAGGGACCCTAGGATCATTAAGTGAGGTGTAACTTTATCCGAGGTTTTTAATTCTTGATAATCCATGCGTCAGTGTGGGAACTGTCATCTCATCATTTGGGAAAAAAGGTCATCACTTTTTTGCCTTCCTGCACGTTTTCCCACTTTGATGTAAAAAACATAAGACCCTTTTTCTTGAGTTCTTTCATCTTCTTCAAAAAAAATCTCATAGGGTCCTTGGATTTGTAGTGAGAGAGAAGGAGTTTAAAACACCATAGCCTCCAATCTTTTTTTTTTCTTTAGCTTTTTCAAAACACTCCATTAATGGCTTTTAATCCATCAAATACCTCTTCAAATGTAAACCCCTCATAGTTCCCATTGTTTTTTTTATTGGCTCCATACCTTTCTCAACCATTATTTCTATTTGAGAGAAAAAAAAATGACAGTTTGAATATTTCAAAACCGGCTAGGTTTCCTCTTGGTTCGTCTGCAACCACTGTCACCGAGGGTCCCTCACCACTTGACGGTCTCAACCTCGAGATTTTTGCTGCTGAGAATTTAGAGTTAGTAGCTTTCTCGTCGAGATTTTTGCTGGAGGGTTTCTCATTAGTTTTTTTTATCATTCCCGTTGTCGAGATTGTCGCTGAAGGGTTACTCGACCTTGGGCTTTGTCAAGGGCTCCTCGCCCGTCGAAATAGGTTTTGGGGATAGGGGGTCTCGACGGCTAAAAAAAAAATTCTAGAGAAAGGAGGGTCTCGACTGATTCCCACGAGATCTTGAGCTTTATTAAGGGTTCCTCACCCGTCGAAGCAGGTTTTGGGGATAGGGGGTCTCGACGGCTGAAAAAAAAATTGTTTGGAGAAAGGAGGGTCTCGACTGAATCCCGCGAGATCTTGAGCTTTATTAGGGTTCCTCGCCCGTCGAAGCGGGTTTTGGGGATAGGGGGTCTCGACAGCTGAAAAACTAATTGTTTGGAGAAAGGAGGGTCTCGACTGAATCCCACGAGATCTTGAGCTTTATCAAGGGTTCCTCGCCCGTCGAAGAAGGTTTTGGGGATAAAGGGTCTCGACGGCTAAAAAATTTTTGTTTGGAGAAAGGAGGGTCTCGACGGCCAAAAAAAAATTTTGTTTGCAGAGAAGGGGTATCGACTGATTCCCATACGATCTTGGGTGTCTCGACTAGTGACTATGTGGAAACTGGTATCTCGATTAGTAAATTTGTAGAATTGGGGGTCTAGTCCAATTCTGACGCATCCTTGGGTTTTGCCTTTGGGGTAGACGCTCCTGGGGGTTCTTCGCGTAATGTGTTGTTTGCTACAGATTTTTGTATTATGGGTTCCTCACCACTGCCACAACTTGGAGTCGCGAGACCCTCTTTAGTGGTGGACTCCTCGCGGGCAGGCTTCATACTAGGGGGTTCCTCGAAATCTGTTGTTTCCGCAGACATTGTCACTTCCCCTCCCTTCTTGGCGACGGGGGATACCCAGGGTTCCTTACTTGGAGTCTCCACCAGATTGAGTTCTTTTCTTAAGCCCCTAGCTCTTGGCGATTCGTCAACTACGTCATCCTCTTCTCAGGCGTGGAAGGACTATATGCACATTCGCCAAGGGCGGGATTTTGGGATTTATCGCCGTGCTCCTTTTTTTGGTCCTACCGACAACTTCATGGTTTCACTTTTCGAATCTGGGGAAAAATTTTCTAACACGGTTTTCGAGCGCTCTCATGTGGGGTTAAGTGAGTCTGATGATCTCCCTACCATTTCTTCGGACTCCATTCTCCGAGTCCGCGTCGACCGCGGTGACTTCCCTTATTCCAATGTTGAAGCTAAAGCCACGGGGGGTCCCACGGAGGAGTGGGCTAGCTGGGTTGACTATGTTCTGAGCATTCCTAATTATGTGGATATTCTTAGGGAAATGGGTCTTTTTACCTCCATTAGTATCCTGAAGTCCTGCACAGTATCTAAACATATTTCTTAGCTCAATCTTTTACTGTCTCGGTGGATTATGGAGTCTCACACATTTGTCACAGGCTGGGGCGAATTTACCATCACCCTAGAGGATGTATGTGAATTGTTCGCTCTTCCTTTCTTTGGGCAACAGGTTTTTTCTGATGACTACGAGGATTCTGTAGAGCGGGAGATGGTGGGGTAGCTACGATCAACTCTCAGAGAGTGTTCGAAGTATGTGGCTATAAATAAAACTGGTCATTCCAAGCATTCCTTTGCCAAGTGGCAAAGATACTAGTTCAGAGATTTTGAGCAGTTGCAGAAGGGGGAGACTTCACGCGCAGTCCCCAGAACCCAGGATGGTCCTAAGCTCCACTCTCCTGCACATTTAGCCACTTTCTTGGTTACATTTCTGATTCGGTTCCTTCTGCTAGGTAAGCCCGAAGATTGTCCTCATGAACTTCTTTTTAGATTAGCGGTATGATTGTCTCGCGACAGGTCGATACCTATGGCCGCCTTGACTTTGGGTTCTCTTTACTCCTAGATGGACCGAGCACACATTGATGTAGAGAGGTATTGCGATCGGTATGATGTTGCTAATTATGCAAATGCCACTCTCTTAATGGCCTTTTTATTTGAGCATTTCCCCCACTTTACTTTAGGGTCTCATGCTTATCATAGCGATGCTGTGAGACTTCTCCGTTGGCACAAGAAAATTCAAAAAAAATCTTTGGGAATATTGATTGATTATATTGAGGAGTTCGAGTTTCGACCTTATGTCAAGCACCCTTAGGGCGCTTTTAGCTGGCTTTCTTTCCCTGGCGATGGAGGGACTTTCTATTGCCCTTCAGCAGTGGGGTTTGTTCCTACCTGTCCTCATATTAACGCGGTGACGATGTTCTTACCATGACACTTCCCTTCTTGGACCGAGTTAGGTTCGCGTACTAAGTTATATCATTCCGAGAGGACAAGGTAACAGTTTGGCCATGATGAGGGCGCTCACATCCCTCCTCTGCCTTCCTACAGCGATCCTTCTGCGGCATTTTTAAAGGCATGCACTAACTTCACTCTCTGGGGATTATTCCACAGAGTCAGCGGTCTAGGGGACCTCTACGTGCCTCCCTGCGACTATCATCCTTTGTTTACTTCATCTCAGTTCCTTCTTTGGCAGCGGCAGGTCCGCCTTATCCAAAAATGTGTAGTTGGTCCCCCTCACGAGACCAACCCAGTAAAATATATCAAAGCTCAGTTTTTGGTCAAGCGGACGTAGAAAGATCCTTGGTTTCTCAGCACTACCTCCACACCACCTTTGGAGCAGGCCATTCCCATTTTAGTGAAGCCTCTCCTTGACGAGTCACTTCAGTCTCTGCCGACTGAGCTTCCCCCTATGAAGTCTAGAATCCAATAAAAAAATAGAGGGAAAGAGAGCACCTCTACCACGAGCAAAAGGAAACACCCTGACACAGATGTATCTAATTTTGTTCCTGCTACTACCGCTTCTCCTCCCCCTTCTCCTGTGAGTACCCGGGCTGCAAAGAAGAAGAAAGGAAATGGTGCTGGCATGGCTGCTTCCTCTACGGTGGATCAAGAGTCCGACACTGGCGATCTTGGGGTGGAGGAGGCCTCCCAAGTAGCGAAAGAGAAAGGTTACTCCTCACCGAGCCTTGCTTCCTAGGAGGCGCAGGTCACGTCTATTCCCATTGCAGAAGGTACTATATCACGACATTCTTTGCTTAGTGGAACTAGTTCTCTTGGAGTTTCACCCCTGGATCTCCCTCCCCTTAATTGGAAGAGGAACTAGTTGATTATGGAAGCACCCCTTCCTATGACGACCATAGTTCTTCTTCGGGTGATATGGGCGGCTTGGGTTTCCATAGAGAAACCACTACTGACACTTATGCTTTGTTATAAGTCTCGAGAGAGTCTTCTAGTGATGATGAGGTATCCCATTCTGCTGGGGGAGTTAGCCCCACCCATCTCCCTTATGGCCAGACCACACGCCCTGCTGCTGTAAGTGTTCCCCCTTGTTGGAATTTTTTTTTTTGCATATGATTTTCTTTCTTCCCCCTCATTATTTTTTTTATTTGTTAATGAAAGTATTCTGTCATATTTTTCAAGTCATTTCCATGGAGGTAAGCAGTTCCCCTCTTCCCCCACTACGACTGACGCCCTTTCAGCGGGAGAGGAACTACATGATCATTTCTTCCCGAGGCCTTTTTAGAGAGGTTTTCTATCTCCTTAATTCTTTTACCATCTGATGTAATTTTTTAGTCTTCCAATTACATCTTGGTTGTGTACGCTGTCATTTCCCTGCAGCTTTCACCTGTGCACCTTACCGGCACCAGGACCACTTTTATGACTTCTCCTTCTGCTCAGGTATGCCTCGCCATTCTCGAAACTTTCATTGTGCACTTTTCCTCTTTACTTCTTCCTTTTATTTACCCATTTACAACGTGTAGAGGGTTGTGCCTTCCGGCGTTGTCACCTCATGTTCTCTTATTTCGGCGGTGGGCACTTCTACAGTTGAGACCCTAGGCACCTCCTCATCTAAGGTATGTATTTTTACTTTTGAGTATTTGTTTCCTTTCAGTAGCGGGTTCTAATGGCTTTTGGATTTTCTTCTCAGGGAGGGACTCTTCCCTTACCTGACGTTATTATCCCAGGCTTATCCTCTTCGAGGAAGATTTCTATTGTAATGACCCCACTTTTATATATAATTTGTTTTTACACTCTTGTGTTACTTATTATCTTATAAATGTTGTATTATTAGATATGTGGTATTATAGGCTATCAATGTAACAAACCCCATTTTTAATTACGAAGAATCAACTGTAAATTGGATCAAATCGAAGTCTTATGACATATCTTAAGGCAAATAATAAGTTTTGGGGTAGAAAATATAATTTTATGAAACTTTAAGGACTAAAATAAAAATATGAAATGGGCCATTTTGTAAATAAAGTATTTTCAAGGACCTCTAAGAAACATTCAAAATATATAGTGTGAAATTACCAAAATACCCTTCATGTGTTAAATGACCCTTATACCCCTATCACCTTTCCACCACGTGCAGGTCACCTCCACCATACACGTGTCGTCATTAGAGGAGAAGCCAAAACACGTGTCGTCGTTAGAGGATAAGCTAAAACACATGTCGCAGTCTAGTGAAATAAGACTGCAAGATACCTCTGTTACGCGACACGTCAACGCTGACTCCCATTGTAAAAGCTTGGTCATCATGGACACGTGTCAATGCCGTGATATCTTTGGAAAACTATAAATAGGGCCTTAGGGTTCATTTGAAACTCACACCAATTCCTTGAGAATTATAGTAAGAAAGAGTGATAGAAATCTTGGGAAATGTCTTAAGAAGGAGTTCTATAATTTCGAAGAAAGAATTCATTTCGTAGGTATGATTTTATTTAAATGTTATAATGTATTTTTTTATATTTTTAATTTTGTGTTTTATAGCTTTACTTAGTAGTTATGCTGGTAAAATACACTAAGGACTTCACTAATCAAAACTTAAAGTTTAGAAGAAATCCAAGTTGATTTTATTTTCATGTAAACTTGTTTGAAACTGTATATACGCTTTTAAAAATGATTTTTTTTAAAAGTAATTGCTCGTTATTATGGAATCCCATTTAAGTAATTCCAAAGTCAGGCCCGGTGAAATTCTGTCTAGACGAGATGGTATTTAAGTGGTGCCCCTGTGACCCTCCATCTCTACTGGGAATGAATCCGGAAATGTTCTGTCTAGAGGAGATGGTATTTAAGCGGTGCCCCTGTGACCCTCCATCTCTACTGGAAATCGACTGATTAGGAAGAACTATGAATTGAATCCTTTAATTACGATCAATAAGTTTTAAAAGTTAAGAAAAATGGTTTTTTAGTAATCCTTTGTAACAAGTTACTATTAAAATACAATATGTAGACTGGACCTTGTTTAGAACGTATACTTAAACCTTTATCGTATTTGTTAGATTAACGTGCGATCGAAGACTCATTATATATAATTTTGACCTCTATTTTAGGTGAGTACTCTATACAATTTCTTGTGCATTTTGATTATATTATATTACGCAAACTATGTATATTTTGTGAAATGCTTTTATTCTCAAAATGCATCTGATACCGATGATTCCGCCGTTTGTTATATGTTTATATCTCTCCATATAAACATCTCATTTGAATTATGAAATTATTGATTCGGCCTATGGAAACTCTCTTACTATATTGGCCTTGACTACCAGGTGGAAATATTTGGGTGGTACCTTCCCAGCTGGTTTATCGCTGGTGTGCCCTAAATAAGGCGTTGTTCTAGAAATCATGATTATTTGTCTGTGATGTTACCGGGTGGAAACACTTGGTAACGCTATCTGTCTGGGTATTAGAGTGTACATGGCCACTAAAACTGAATAATTGGCATATGCTCAATTGTATTATCTGCTCTTTTCTGAACTATTTATTCTGAATATATATATTGTCATTTACTTTATATATATTACTCGAAATTCCTATCTCTATGTATATACCTTCTGTTCTAAATTGAATAGGTATCTATTTTCTGAAAACCTTGGAATATTTGAAGATTGAATCTCATTCGGCTTTTAGCTGATGTTTTATAATTAACCATTTTTCAAGAAATAATTAGGCAAGCGGATGGAACATAAGGGGACTATGTTAAAGATTTAGCTTTTAGAGCTCCTTTTGTTACATTAAGTAGAATTTTGTTTTATTAGATGAAGGATGTTTGGCTCTTTAATTAAAAGGCTTTAAAATTTATGTCAAGTTGTAACTCTTGGATATTTTAATATAAATGAAGTTTCCTTTAGAAAGCTCTGATGATGTAATTCCTTCACCTTCAGTATTTTATGATTCATAACCATGTGATTATACTTCCGCTACATATATTTTAAAAGAAAATTTTTAATGCCAGAATATTGGATGCCTTGGTGGCATGTCAAGACACTCGTTCCCTACAATTTTTGGGTCGTGGTCGTGACATCTATCCCTCAGGTCCGCATATCTATGGATGGTAGACCCTTGGTTCAAGGAATTTCTCATGGCCCAATATTTATTCTGGCTTCAACTAGTGATCCCACACTTCAAGTCAGGCCTTTCCATTGGAGCATGGAATCTCCTTTTCCACAAACATGTGATGAATAACATATTTTCATTCTTTACAGGCCATCAACACAGCTCCTACTGCGCCGATCGTCCTTTTCTGCTCTTCCCCTCTAGATGGGGCTCAGGCACTTTCCTATTTCCTTATTTATATATTTCTTCTCTACTCAGCCTGTACTTATCGTAGCCCTCTTTCACTTTGTTTCAGTTATCCCTTGGTGTTGTCTCGAGTGTATCTCCTACTATTGTCTCTTCAGCAGCCCCTATGCATAGGCCAGCTTGTCCTGTTACCGCGTCCCTTCAGGTAGCTATCTTTGTTATTCCTTGAGGAGTTTCCCTCTCCCTCTTTTTAATTTGAGGTATTTGTCATTCATGAGGTAGGTGATTTATTACCTCTTGCCCTTTCTTGTCACTCGCAGCCTCGCCTACCCATTGCGGCCGCCGTCGCTGAGGTTGTTCTTCCAGAAGCGCCTGAGGTTGAGGTATCCTCTTTAGGAGCACTCGTTACTGAGATATACCCTTTAGGAGCACCCCCTGCAATTATCGTCTTTGAGGTATCTCTTTTAGGATCACCCGATATTGAGGCCACCTCTTCAGAAGCACTGGTTGCTGAGACAAACCCTTCAGGAGCATCGACCAGTGCGACGGCCCCTATGGGAACCCCTGCCCCTCCTCCTTTGACCGTTATGGAGAGCGTTATTCAGGTACAGTTTATAAGGGTATCTACTTCCCTCATGTCATTCTTATGTCTTTATTATTTTGTTTAAATTGTACAAGCATTCCTATCTTCACCTTTGTTGCATTGTCTTTAGGTGAGCGAGGTCGCTCCGATGACTATGGAGCCTGATGAAGTTGCTCCGATATTTATGGAGTCTGAGAGTGGGATGGCTGCGAGAGAGGTATTAAACTAGAATACTCCCTCTTTTTACTATTTCCCTTCTTTTATTCTTGCGTATATTGTGCAAGCGTTCTCATTTCACCTTTGTCTCATTATTTCCAGGTGCATGAGAGTACTCCGATGATTGTGGAGACTGGCGGTGGGGCCACTGCGAGAGAGGTATTAAACTAGCATACCCCCTCTTTTTTACTATTCCCCTCTTTTCTTCTTGCGTATGCTGTGCAAGCGTTCCCATTTCACCCTTGTCTCATTGTTTCCAGGTGCATGAGAGTACTCCGATGACTGTGGAGTCTGGTAGTGGTGCAACTGCAAGAGAGGTATTAAACTAGCATACCCCCTCTTTTTACTATTCCCCTCTTTTCTTCTTGCGTATGTTGTGCAAGCGTTCCCATTTCACCCTTCTCTCATTATTTTCAGGTGCATGAGGGTACTCCGATGACTGTGGAGTCTGGCAGTGGGGCAACTGCGAGAGATGTATTAAACTAGCATACCCCCTCTTTTTACTATTCCCCTTTTTTCTTCTTGCGTATGTTGTGCAAGCGTTCACATTTCACCCTTGTCTCATTGTTTCCAGGTGCATGAGAGTACTCCGATGACTGTGGAGTCTGGAAGTGGGATGTATGTGGAGAGAGATCATAGTTCTAAGGTCACTCCTTTGGTTGGTGACGCTGATTCTGGTGGAGAGTCTTCTTACCTCCCTTCTGAGGCGGGGTCTCGCCACTCCGATGGCGATGATGAAGTAGAGGATGCTGTGACTATCGCAGGTAGACTCTGGCGTGAGGAGTTACCAGGACGATTGAGGGCACATGAGCGTCAGCTCTTGGATCTCATCTTAGATCACCATCCCGAGACATTCACTTCTCAGAGTATACTTCAGATTGACAGTCTTACGGACCTCAACCTGAGGGCTCTTGCCAGCCATGTTCATGAGTTCTTGGCTACCTCTCCTGCTAAGCTGACTAGCTCTTCCATTTTGATGTTCTTGGATGCTCTCCGTGAGTTGCAGCAGTTCTATCATTTTTATTTGGATTGGCTTGAGGTGGGGGTTCTCCCCTTTCTGAGTGTTCCTTTCCAAAAGATAGTGAGATTTCACACTTCCCGACAGTCCAGAGTTGAGCAGCGGCAGGCTGAGGCTGCGAGAATTGGGAATCAGATAACGTTACTGCAGGTGAAGCTTGCCAGACTCGAGTCTGGCGATGAGGAAGACGAGGCTAAATTCATCTGATTGGAGGAAGAGTTTCTGCGGGAGGCTGGTCCGTCGTATGCTGGTGCCATCGCTCGTGATGATTTATTTTTTGTAGTTTCTAGCAGATAGGCTACTTCTTGCTTTGTAGTGCTCAGGATTCTATGTGTACATCACTTATCATTCTTGAATGAGACACCTTATTTCTTCTGCACTTTTCTTTTCCCTTGTTCTCCGCTTAGATTGTGGGTGTTTGTTTTATATGACTTGCTCTAATTTCTTTGAGCATTTAGCCTACTGATGATGGTTGCCCCATATACTGCGGGGTACTTGCATTAACATGAGAAGTTACGTATATATATATTTTCAAAAATACACCTCTTGTAGTTGTGGGGTATTTGCATGTAATTGTCTGGGATTGCCCCTCTTGTCTGTGGGGGTACTCCTGCGCACTACTACTTATAGTCATAAAGGCTAGGTCGGAGAGGGGGGTGACCCCTGTCCCCTTCCCAAAAGCCTAATTTTATTTGGAAAAAACTATTTGAAATAACTAGCCCCTAGTCTTTGGGGTCCTTGCTCTATATTCTCTTTAAGAGTTTCACTGTTCTTTGTAATATTAATGAGGAGGAGTTTAATCTCCCCTCTATATTTTTCATTAATTCATGTCTAGGGGACTTTTCTCAGTATACTTTCTCTTTGGATGGACTTACCTCCCAAGTGTAGTAAGCAAAGTTCCTGATTTTTGTGTACTCTCTTCTAACTTAGTAGGGAGTGTATATATATTTATGTATATATATATATAGATGAGTAAACCAAGAAAACATCAACAATGATCAAAAGTGTTGCTATTTCATTTCTTTACCTTAATGTGCTGTTTACAATGTAGTATTGCTCTAAAAGAATTTTTTACAAAAAAACTTTTCTGGTATAGGAGAAATCCTCGAAATCCATTACAGACATGACAAACACAAAAAATTTGTTAGCTGTTACTAAGCATAATACCTCTTCAGCCACTTGCAGTTGATGGACTGGAGGCAATCACTCTCTCGTTCTGATATTTGGCAGTAGCTCGACTTCCCCACTCCTCTGACGACAAAAGGGCCTTCCCAGTTAGGTTTGAATTTTGATGCCGACATGCTACGGAGATGGTGAGTTGATGCTCGCAGGACTAAATCTCCCACCTAGAACTCTCTAGGCTTGACTAAATTCTCGTAGGCCCTGGACAGTTGCTGAGTATAGACTTTGAAATTCTCTCTCGCCTTGTCCCTATGCTCGTCCAGCGCCTCCATCTGTACGTGCCTTGGGTCAGGGATGAGCCTGTTGCTAAGAGAAATCCTGGTTGAAGGTATCGCCAGTTCTACTGGTAGGACAGCTTCGGTCTCGTATACTAGGGAGAAGGGAGTGAACCCTGTTGGCTTTTTTTACAAGGTGCGATAAGCCCATAACACCATAGGCAACTTATCATCCCATGCTCCTGGCATGTCCTCTAGAATTTTCTTCAAAATGTTTATCAAGGTTTTATTGGTAGCCTCTGCCTGGCCATTGCCTTTGGGGTAGGATATGGTTGAGATATTATGCACAATCTTATACCTGTCTGTGAGGAGGGTCATCTCCTTGCATACGAACTGCTTCCCATTATCCGTTAAGATCACCTTGGGTATACCAAACCTGCATATGATATACTCCTTTATAAACTGGGTTACCACTTGGGCGGTGACTCTCCTTAGAGGAATGGCTTCCGCCCATTTGGTGTACAATTCCGTAGCTATAATGATAAAAGCCTTGTCGTGAGATGCCGGGGTGATCTTTCCCATCAGGTCGAACGCCCATGTATGGAAGGGATAAGGAGCTGCCAAGATTTGCAGACTTACGGAGGGAGCGTGCACCATGTTTCCATGCACTTGACATGCTCTACATTTCTTCACATACCCAATGGAGTCAGCCTCCATAGTCGACCAGTAGTATCCCAGCGTCAAGAGTTGATCATACAGTTTGGCACCTCCCATGTGGGAGGGCTCATGAGCTTCTTTCAGCACCCTTTCCACCTCCTCTTTGGCTACGCACCTTAGCGCCTTCTCATTTTACCCCTTCCTATATAACTCTCCCTCGACCAATTAGAAACGGGCTATCCTTTTTCTAAGGTAAATTTCATTTGCTCTCTTGGCGGGCCGCTCCCCATTTTTTAGATATGCTAGGTACGGCTGTCTCCAATCTTTGAAGGCTTCCACAAAGTTAGCCTTCGTCAGCTTGTCAAAACTATCTTGGCACTTTAAATAACTTTGTTTCAAGAGGTTCGCTTCTATGCTCATGGTAGGCCAATAATACCCGCTTCGCTACAGTCATTTATAAAGGGGGATATCCGTATCTCCGTAGTGCTTCTGGTGCATCTCTATTAACCTATCCTTGGCTTCTTGCTCCCCTACGCACCTTGCCAGAAACCCTCCAGGACTCTTTAAGTAGAGACTTCCTTGCAGCACATGAAAGTTGGCTAACTCTAATATTTTCATTGTCCCTTCTCTGGTTTCAAGTTGCTTCTCCACCAGATGCCTCGAATCTTCTAGCTCCTTGCTTGGGAACAAGGATTTTATAGTAGTGGGTACCGTCCTCCGCCTCGCCATGATGGTTGCATCTGGCTCCTCCATGTCCAGCTTATGTGCTATGGTGGCGAGCGCCTCAGGGTGCATGTTCATCATTCGTGCTTGCCTCTCCACAGTTACTTCTAATAGCTGTCCCAGAATCTTTTGGATGATGTGTCTGTACGGTGCTAAGTTGGAATGTTTAAGGGAAAACTCTCCACTGACCTGCCTCACTACCAGATTGGAGTCCCCTCGTATACACAATACCCTAACCCCTCTTCTGAGTGCTTCCAACATCCCTAGAATGAGGGCTTCGTACTCAGCTTCATTATTTGAGCATTTGAAATCTAACTTGAAGGAGAGGGTGATCTTCTCTTTCCCGTCTGACAGTATGATGCCGGCTCCACCTGTTCCTTGAGCACTGGAACCATCAATCTCCATCAACCACTTCTTCACCTCCTCCGCCATACATGCTTGAAATCTTTCTCCGGGTAGCTCTTCACTAGGTGGTTCAAAAACTCCACTTAGGAAGTGGGCCAGCAGATCTGCTACTGCTTGGCTTTTAATGGATTTGGGCACTACACATTTTAGATCATATTCTGATAGATCAAAAACCATCTTGTTCCTCATCCCACGAGTATAGTCTGCGCGAGGAGGTGCTTGATGGGATCACACTTGGTGACTATGTGAACTGTGAAGGTTAGAAGATAGTGTCTCAACTTCTGGGCCATAAATACCAAGGCCAGGCAGTGTCTCTCAACGCTGGTGTATCTTGATTATATTCCAGAGATTACTCTTGATAGGTATTCGACCGGCTTTTCCACTCCTTTATCTTGCTCCAAGAGGGCCCCTATCGATCTCTCTGTAGAAGTAAGGTAGAGCAGCAACGGCGCTCTGGCTTCAGGGGGAATCATCGTGGAAGAAGAGGCTAGGATTTCTTTAATATTATCGAACTCTTCCTCATGTCTCTCTCCCCAAACCCACTTGGCTTTGTCTTTTAGTAGAGGCTCGAACGGATGAGTTACTTCTGCCAGCGCAGATATAAACCTCCGTAGGTAGGATACCTTTCCTAGGAATCTCTTAAGTTGCCTCTGACTCTTGGGTGGTGGCATAATCACAATGGCTTTCATCTTCTCTGCATCCACTTGCACCCCTTGTCTATTCACCACAAAACCTAAGAACTTTCTTGCAGTAACCCCAAAGACACACTTTGAGGGGTTCATTCTCATCTTATACCGACAACACCTTTCGAATACTCTCCTGAGATCCTTAATATGCGTGCTTTCTTTCTTAGATTTCACCACTAGATCATCCACATAGAATTCTATTATATCATGAAATAGGTCATGAAAAATTTCCATCATAGTCCGCTGGTATGTGGCCCCGACGTTCTTCAATCCGAAAGCCATGACTGTATAGTGAAAGTTCCCTAACGATGTGTGGAAGGTAGTCTTCTCCGCATCGGTAGGGTCCATTTTAATCTGGTTATTGCAAACATACCCGTCTATGAAGCTATACATTTCATGTCCCGCGGTGGCATCCACCAAGTTGTTCATACTTGGTAGTGGAATTCATCCTTAGGACACGCCCTGTTCAAGTCACAAAAATCTACCTAGATTCTGATTTGGCTCTTGTCTTTCTTTGGCACTGACACTATGCTGGAAAGCCATATGGGGTGCTGAATAGGTTTGATGAACCGTGCCGCTAACAACTTCTCCACCTCAGTTTCTATCTTCAAATCAAGGTCTTCTTTGTATGTGCGTGTGGCTTGCCTTACCGGAAGGGCATTGGGAAGGATGTTCAATCTATGAGAGCTCACTTCTGCGTCTATTCCTGGCATCTCCGTATACTTCCAGGCAAACACATCAGTGAACTCCTTAAGTAGCCCGATGAGCTCTTCCTTCTGCCTCGGTTCTAGGCACTTGGAGATTAGAATGGGTCTACTCTCGCCCTTTTCTGGCCCCAACTTGATTTCCTCTAATTCTTGTAGCTTCTCTCTGGGCCCGTCTTGCATGCATTCTGGAGCTTCTTCTGGTTCCTCAACATGCTCAATAATATGGGATTCATCAATGATAAAACACTCGAGCGTCGGGTCGATGCTCCCATCCCAGAACACCGCCCTCACAGACCGTTATAAGCGGTAGATGACCTTTCCATCAGGCAAGACCACCTTCTTGCAAGTTCGAGGGGGTTTAGCTACCTCCTCTACTTTCCTCTTGCCTTTTGCCATGTGGGGAATTATCCTTCCCCCTAGACGATCATGAACGGACTTCTTCTGCGGGACCCTTCCCTCGGCTACCTTGATCCCTTCTAGTTTTCTTGTCGAGACCTTTTTTTCCTCATTTAACTCGGTGTAGAAGGTAGCATCTACCAGGTGGGCCTCCTCAGCGGCGAAGGGTCTATGTGTGGCCTTAATCACTGTCTATGTACCTTTAATGTTTGCCTTCGCACATTAATGGTAGGTGGAAGGCACTATGCCATAAGTGTGCATCCATACTCTTCTAATGAGTAATTGGTAGCTAGTGTTAGCATTAATAACATGAAATTTGATGTGGGAGGTGAAATTTCCCAACTTGATTCCCACATTCACGTATCCAATAGACTGCATTCCGGCGTTATCAAATCCAGAAATTACTAGTGGTACCGGAACCACCTTCCCCTGGTCAATTCCTGTTTCACATAATGTACTGATGGGCATGATGTTAATAGATGCTCCCCCATCCATCAACGCCCTGGGAAACGAGACTCCATTAACCGTGGCTGTAACATACAATGGGCAGTTGTGGAAGTAAGGCACCAACCTATCCGCTTCTGAAAACACCACTTCAGAAGTATATTTCTTAATCATCCTTCCGATTGGCCCCTGCCAATTTAGCGAAGGATCTCCACGCTGTTGTACTGCCTCCAAGACTTTCCTCGTGATAGACACCCTTGTATCGTACTTTACCCCTATCTGGTAAAAAAACCACTTGAACTTGTGGCTCCTTGTAATGGCCTCGCATTCAGAATCTGGGTCCACCTCATACGTCTGGGCACTACAGACATATTCCGCCTCAGAGGTCCCTCCCTCATCTAGGGCGAGAATGACATCTACCTCACCTTTCGAAAGGGCCGCTTCTTCAATTTCCCTCCTTCCATGTTCTTGTTCTGGAGTGAAGAACCACTCCTCTTTCTTTCTTTCTAGCTCAAGCCTTCTTAGTGATAGATTTTCTAACTCCTCGCATAACTGTTCGCCGCTCTCCCACTTCATCAGACTTTCTATAGCTTTTTCATCATAGGAAACCACCATGTTGGCGGTGCCAAAGTGAGGCGCAGGAAGGGGATTCTCGTTAACATCCACACGGGGTATCTGCAAGGTACCGCTGACCATTTTCTCACCAATGATCCTTCGCAAGTAGTAACAATCTTTGGTAGAGTGCTGCACTCGTTGGTGTAACTCGCAATACTTTGGATTGGCCTTGTCAGCTGCAGTGGGGGTTTCTCCCTTTAAGTGGGTAGGTCCTGCTACACCTTCTCGTACTAAGGTGCGGTGACAATCCATAGCCTCAGCTACACCGCATGGTAGTGGCGGTGGGGCATCTTCCCCAAACTTTCTCTTATTGCCGGGACTGTTGGTATTGGCCCCAGAGCCTCCCTTTTTCCTTTTGGAATTCCCGTCCACATAGTTAACCACTTGCCTCCTTGAGACTTGAAACCTCTCGAAAGTCAGTGGGAATTGTGTCCTCCAGCCCGAGGCTCTTGGTTTGATTATCATAGCTATGTTGCTAGCAGCCCTGGTGAATTCTCTAAAAGTTCCATCTCTAGTTTCGTTGATCAAGTGCAACTTGTACTCCTCTGAGAGTCCTTCCACAAATATCTGTAGTAACCCGGCCTCCGCCACATCCTCATGGACATCTAAGGCCCTCTCACAAAATCGCTTGATGTAGTGCATCAACTCTTCGCCCAGCTTCTGAACCTCTTGTGCTAGGTGCCTCAATGTAAATTCGTCCTCCGCTACAAAGAACTTCTGGAGGAACTGCCTGTGCATCTCTTCCCAGGTAGGGACGTTGTTAGGCGCCAAGTGGGAATACCATGTATAAGCCTTCCCAGTGAGGGTCTTAGAGGACTCCCTCAACCTCAGGTCCTTGTCGCCAACATGTATTCCCAGGTACTCCACAAACCTCTTCACGTGTTCTCTAGGGTTCTCCCCCTTACCGCCGAACTTGATAAATTTTGGTGGAATATACCCCTCAGGGTAAGGATTCTCACTTACTTTCTGTGGATAGGCGTCTTGTAACTCCTCGTATAGGTGGGAACGATCCCTATGAGAGGAGGAGAGGAGCTTCCTCACTTCCTCCATAGTAACAGCCTTAGAGGGTGACTCCTCTAAACACATGCTTTTAGAAGCTGGCGAATCTGTTGGCGCTAGAACCTGCTCCGGCGCCGCCTTCTGGGATGAAATCGTCTCTGCCGGAATCATAATAGGGGTGGCTACCCCTCCAGAAGGGCAAGCAGCAGGTGTCACACAACCGTGACCCAATATTGATAGGTCCACGTTATTTTGTTTCAAAAAATCAAAAAACATTGACATAAGATTCATACCTGCCATTGGAGCCACTGCCTGAGAACGGTTCTTCCCTCTCTGAGGCGCAGGCGCCTTGGCTCCGATCACCACTACTTCTTCCTGAGTAGTCTGGTCACTGTGAGCTCCATTACCGGACGGAATGTCTTCAAAAGCCAACTGATTAGAGACATTAAAACCTTCTTTGTCCATTAAAGCAAGAATACCTCCCCAGCAGAGTCTCCAAATGTAAGAGGGTAGTGAGACTGGGGTCAATGAATAACTGGAAAGGATGAGGCGTGACCCACTCCAATGAACACTGCTTACAAGGTCTCCTGGTGCAACTTCTCAAGAAACATCCTCCTTCTGGTAATAATGGAACTCAAGCTTCAACTCACTCCTTGCAAGAAGATGAACTTTCACAGCAAAAATAGTAATTTTCTCAAGGGAAACACCTGAGAATGATGGCTGTCAGTGGGGAGTGAAGGAACAAGGCACTTAGCATTAAGAGAATGAACAAGGAGAGAATACTAGGTAGGTCTGGTGATATTTTAGCAGAGTAACAGTGCAATTTCGAATTTTTTCTTTTCTTGACCTTCCCAGAGGTCTATTTATATTAAGGCATTAGGGATGAGTTGGCATTTTTGGGCTCAAAAATTGAGAGGGTCGGTGGGGAACAATGTCTGAAGTGTACCATTTTTCCCTACCTACAGGCAGCCCTGCCTGTCCCCTCCTGCAGGCGCCACCTGGCGTTGACCAAAGTCAAAAAGCACATATGTCCCCTAATGAAGACAAAATATCAGATTTGGTAGTTATCTTTTGAAACGGTAACTTGTGGTGCAATTTTGCAAATCTTGAGAGAGGAGACCTTAAGGACTCCTCTCCTATAAAATTTTTGTATTTATTGAGAGGGACCTTGAGGAACCCTTCTTCTGAAAAAGTCATTTTCTTACAAAGAGTTTATTTCTTGTGAGTATCCAGCTCTTTGGCTGTTCACTTCACTTCTGACCAAGTGTGAAGTGTGTGTAGTCTTGAGTGACTTCTGGGTCTTCCTACTAGTATTCTCTCAATCCTAGAGTGCTAAGTGGTTGAGCTTGCTCAACATACCTTATTCCTCATCCGCCAAGCCAAGACTCCAAGGAGGTCCCGACTATTCCGCTTGAGCCCTGCTTGCTCAACTAGGCAACTTGTACAAGAAAGCAAAGTGTTAATACTGTTGTTCTTTTAAATAATGACGTTTCATGATGAGGAGTTACTCGTGATTCCTTCTCAATATGAGTTTTTTCCGTAACCCTTGCGATGGCACTTCTCAATCTAGAACTTTTGCGGAGGCTACAGGGCACCTCTCGAATATCATTGTTGCAGTGACCCTTGTAGTGGCAGCGACCCTTGCAATGACACTTCTCAATCTTGGACTTCTGCGATGGCCTTTGTAGGGAACCTCTCGAATGTCATTGCTGCAGTGACCCTTGAAGTGGCAGTGACCCTTTCAGTGGCACTTCCCACTCTTTAACTTCCGCGGTGTCCTTTGCGGGGAAGCTCTTGAATGTCATTGCTGCAGTGATCCTTGTAGTGGCAGTGACCCTTGCAGTAGCACTTCTCAATCTTGGACTTCTGCGGTGGCCCTTGCGGGGCACCTCTCGAATGTCATTGCTGTAGTGACCCTTGCAGTGGCAACTCTCAAGCTTGGACTTCTGCGGTGGCCCTTCCGGGGCACATCTCGAATATGGAAGTGACCCTTGCAGTGGCACTTCTCAATCTTGGACTTCTGCGGTGGCCCTTGTGGGGCACCTCTCGAATGTCATTGCTGTAGTGACCCTTGCAGTGGCACTTCTCAATCTTGGACTTCTGCGGTGGCCCTTGCGGGGCACCTCTCTAATGTCATTGCTACAGTGACCCTTGCAATGGTAGTGACCCTTGCAGTGGCACTTCTCAATCTTGGACTTCTGCGGTGGCCCTTGCGGGGCACTTCTCGAATGTCATTGCTGCAATGACTCTTGCAATGTCAATGACCCTTTAAGTGGCACTTCTCAATCTTGGACTTCTGCGGTGGACCTTGTGGGGCACCTCTCGAATGTCATCGCTGGCGTGACCCTTGCATTGGTACTTCTCAATCTTGGACTTCTGCGGTTGCCCTTGCGGGGCACCTCTTGAATGTCATTGCTGCAGTGACCCTTGCAGTGGCAGTGGCACTTCTCAATCTTGGACTTCTACGGTGGCCCTTGCGGGGCACCTCTCGAATGTCATTGATGCAGTGACCCTTGCAGTGGCACTTCTCAATCTCGGACTTCTGCGATGGCCCTTGTGGGACACCTCTCTAATGTCATTGCTGCAGTGACCCTTGCAGTGGAACTTCTCAATCTCGGACTTCTGCGGTGGCCCTTGCGGGGCACCTCTCGAATGTCATTAAATAAAAAAGTATTTTTGTTTTATTTACTTTTTTTATTGGTAGACACCCTTCTACAGGTATGTTAAAATTAATGGAAAGTATAAAACTTTCTTTAAAGATAAATTGCAATATCATAAATGAATTCAAGTATAAGGATGTAATCAACAAGAAGCATAAGTAGTTCAGAGGGAGAGAGAGAGAGAGAGAGAGAGAGAGATATATAAACTTTACAAATCAAGGTTTTGATGTTGTTCAATCTCTTTTTACGTTCACTCACGAGATAGTACTCGAGAAACTTCATGATTCACAATTCACTTAAGGTTGAACTAAAATCCTCACAGGGAATTATAACACATTGCAAACTGCAACAAATCTGGTTACTATACACATCCTTACCCAGACGATAAATTCAAGAGCTGAAGGTCTTATAATTCCTTGACTCCTCGCAAATATGATATTACTGATCATGAAGATACAAGAAGTTCATCGTGAATAACAACATCAAGATTTGTAACCAAAACATAAAGTAAAATTGCTTCACTAAAAATAAATCTGAAAAGGGTTTAATTTCTCTCTCTAAAAATGTAAGAAAAAAAGTAATTACAAGTATAACAATCAAATGGATTTGGGTTTGGATCTTTAGAACAAGTGGGCATTAGGTTTAAAACATTGCTAAAGAATGATTTGAGATATAAACTTTGGCTCAAATGGGGTTTGGTTCGAGCTTTACTATAATGGAGTTTGGGGGGGTTAAAATTACACCTTGGAAATGAAACTTTGTTTCTCTCTCTCTAGAAACCTCAAGTATAAAGGACACAAGCTATGGGATGGAACTTTGATCTTTGGAAGATGTTATATAAAGCTTATGTATTTGACGAAGGAAACTAAGGTCTCTTTTTATAAGCTATTTGAAATCTAGTTGTTAGAGGGTAGTATGGTAAGTTTTAGATATTATGAAATTCAAAATTTGAAAACTAGACATTATGGATTTTTAACCATTTGAAAAATAATCCCGTTTGGCATGTTATAGTCGATTATAGGGCACCTATAACTCCTTATATAGTTATGGGTGAGTGTGATGTGAGGCACAAAGTTATAGGTGAGTTTGATGTGTGTTTGATGTGAGATAAACAATTATAATCAACCATAAGCTTGTTATTGAGTCACCTATAACTCCTTGTTTGGTTATTCATGTTATTATGTCATGGTTCAAGCTTTTGGGAAGGTATAGGTGGGTTGGATTGAGAATATACATGATCATACAAGTTCATTTTCATTATTAAAATCATTCCTAAAACTTTAAAATTTGCATTGAACTTTTCTTTATTCTCTTGATCTCTTTTTACTTGAAATGATAGTTGAGATTGCTTTGGTTGGATCATGATCTTTTTTCTTAGTTGACTTATTTATTTGGAATATGGAATACGTTTCTTATTCTTGCATGTGTTGGTATGGTCTTTTTATCTTGATCCTCGCATCTATTTGTTTTCTTTGTTTATGAACTCATGTTGGATGAACATATGGATGGTATGTTTCATAGATCGGCTTTGAGGTTAAACAATGCTTATGCGATCTGATGTACCCGTGTATACCCTCAGCATGGATGAAGATTACCAAAATACGGACGACACTACGAGGGGACGACCCTTCACCAGGCCCCAGCTGGCCACCACCAGGTCCAGACGACCCTACGAGGGGTCGACCCTCCACCAGACTCTAGCCGACCCTACGAGGGGCCGACCCTTCACCAGGCTGTAGCCGACCCTACGAGGGGCCGACCCTTCCTCAGGCTCCAGACGACCCTACGAGGGTACGACAGTACGAGGCCAGAATCAAACCAGGCTCCCTACCGGAAGAAACTTTGCCCTCGGCCTCGGCTCATAGGCCGAGGGTGACATCATGACAGCGCGTGGTCCGGGACACGCGTGGAACAGTGCGCGTCAGGCTCATATGACACGTGGCAGACCGTTATAACCGAATCACACCCTCACGTGAGGGAATATTATGTCATCATTTGGCATCTACAGGTGTCAACAGGGGATAGGTTAGATCATCATTCACATGCACCATGCTTACTTGGGGGGTACACTACACCCCCCAAGACCTATATAAACTTGTCACCTACAACCCTACAGGGGATCGATCCATTAACTGTAGCCCTAGCTAAAACTCTGCTTGCACACACAGTGGAGAGGGAGAGAGGGTTATGTGCATTGTATCCAAGGCCATTAGTGCCCATACTTAGTGGATCACACACTCACAGTGGATGTAGGCCAAATTGGCTGAACCACTATACATCATTGTCTAATTTCCTCTTATACTCATCCCCTTCTATACACTTACCTACTTATACACTTATACATCTCCATGGCTGCTACTGCTTGAGCTCACTATCACTTATCTGGTGATGCTAAATCTTAGCATCATCACGATCCATGGCTTAGTGTTGGTGGCATTTATTCCTTTTGAATAAGAATATGTTGTGCATGACTTGAGCTTTCTTGAACATGTATGGTTTTATATGGTAAGAGCTTGCGAACATGATTTCATTATTGAGTGACTTAATTTTACATGGCTTGTATCTTTATTTTCCCTGGTTGTGATATTGAGGTCTTGATTGTATAGATGATATGATCCTAATGGTATATCTAATCATGTATTGAGTGCATATTTTTATCTCAAGTACATTAGAGAGAATATAATGGCATACGATCGTATATTAATTGTGTTGTTATCATACAAAATCATTTTCTTTGAAATATATGTTTCACACATTCGCCTTATGGTTGCATTGGCATCCACACATAACTTGATTATACGTTAAATCGATGTAAAGGTGGCGTATATCTTCATTTGCATTTCTTGTGATCTTGAGGTCTTGATTGAATAGATGATATGATCCTTGTGATATATCTCATCATGTATTGAGTGCATATTTTTATCTCAAGTGCATTAGAGAGAAGGTGGTGAAGTATGATCACATATAAATTGTGTTGTTATCATACACAATTATTTTCTTTGAAATACTTTATATTTCATAAATTCACCTTATTGTTTCATTGGCATCCAAACAAAACTTGATTATACATCAAATATATATAAAGGTGGATTTTCTCAATGGTGAATTAAAGGAATAGATTTACATGAAGATACCAAAAGGATTTTCCATTCAAGGATGAAATCTTTGTACGTATTAAATAAACTCCTAATCACTGGCATTAAAAATTAAGGAAGATGATGGTTTCATAATCAATGAAGGAGATATATGCATTTTTAGGGATTTTGTTGGATGCTCAGGAGTCTATATATTGATGATATGATCATATTTGGAACTGATATTGTTGCATCAAGGAGACTAAGATGTTTCTTAGTTCACAGTTCGAGATGAAAGACCTTAGAGAGACATATTTATTTTGGGGATCAAAATCAAAAGAACAGAAAATGGCTTAGTTCTTTACCCAACCAAGTTACATTGAGAAACTCCTGAAGAAGTTCAATAATTTTAATGATTCTACTGCTCCTACACCAATTAATAGTAGTATGAAATTGGTTTGAAATTAAAGCAATGAAGTAAATTACATTGGGTATTCATGTATGATTATAAGCCTTATATATGATATGTACTGTATAAGACCAAATATTACTTATGCAATGGTTACATGAAGTAAGTTAAATATCAATACACTATACCAAAAAAAAAGATTTTTGTCACCTTTCACCCGTAAGGACTTGTCATGGTAAAAAATATTATCAACAAAGCACGGAGGTATTATTATGGCCTTTGACCCTGACAGGACTGTGATAACCTATTATCACGATCGTGTCAATTCTAAAAGCTATGACAACACCTCTTTGTTGTCACGATTGTGTCAAGGTCAAAGATTGTGATAACAAGTCTAAGATAATTAATCCCCTTCGCCTTTTTTCTCATGACTCTTCTCACAAAACATTTCCTTTCTCTCTCACCGCGTCGCTCACCTCTCTATCTCTCTATCTTTATTTCTATCCGGTAGCTACCACCACCACCCACATCGATAATGCTCCCTCTCTGATTTAACGATTTCTCTCTTAACTATATATGTGTGTATATGTTTTTGTGTGTGTTCATGTATATATATATATTGATATGTGTGTGTTTATGTTAGGATTTTGTGTTTGCTGAAATTGGGTATGTGAAATTGGGTATCTAAAATTGGGTATGTGAAATTGGGTATTTGAAATTAGGTATATGAAGTTAGGTATATACGCATTAGAATAATGAAATTGGGTACAGTAGTTGCCCGCTTGATTCATGTGTGTTTTGGTGTTTATTCTACTGTGGGTACCACTTGATTGTTGGTAATCTTGTGGTATTACCTTTAGTTTTGTGTAAAAGATTTGAGTTTTTAGATTAGTATAGTAATAGGGGTTTGTATGATTAGTTTATACTCAATGGGGGTTTGTGCTCAGTAGGAGTTGAATATGTATAGTTGTTGAAGTTGGGTTAATTTGATTAATAAAAATATTTTTTTGATGATTTTAAGGGTATTGAAACTATGTGGTTTCTCTAACAAATGAAACGTATATAGTTGTACCATCATTTGGGAAAAAGCATGTGGGTCTACAAAGACATGTTCACTCTATTGCTCGTATAAAGTGCACGTAGAAACCCAACTTGGTATTATAGTATCGACTTAATTAGTGCGTAGGATTGATCTTAATATTTGATATGATAATGAATAAATCGAATTAGGAATGACCTCTACTTAAATTTATTTTACTTGTTTGTTCAAACACACTACTTAATTGTAACACCCCATAATTTTGAGCATTTAATATTTAATTAATTTGGGTAAATTTAAACTACAAGTGTGTCATAATTTAATTGAATTAATGATTATGTGTGTATTTGAATATTAATCTACAGAGAGAATGATTAATATTGATGGTATATAAGTACTAAGTGAATGGTAATAATTATTTGATACCATAGCTAGTGATAGTGACATGGCATTATTTTATCTCAATCGAGAGTTGCGTATGGACTAATTGGGGATCGAGATAGAAAATTATTATATATTAACTCGAATGGAAATTTTAAGGTCACAGTTGGGGCTGAATAGACCGAGACAATCAAAATAGTGCACCCCGGGACCTTTTTAGACATAACTGGGATTATATGGGGGTATTTTGGTCTTTTGGGTTTGGCCCATAGGCTTAATTACGGGATTAGGGATAATTAATTTAGGCCTAAAAGATTTGGGTAGGAGTTACTCATCCTAAAATCACAAAAGCTTGAGAAAAGAGAGAAAGGAGAAAGAAGAAGAAAGAAAGAGGAAGGAGAAGATCATTCCAGGCAAAGCTTTGGGAAATTTTCGAGAAGAGATCGCCAAATTTTATTCCAAAAGGAAAGTATTTCCTTGCTTTATGTGGTTTGTAGTTAGTAGTGTTGATTTTTGAATTTATGGTAATAAATCTGGAAATTTGAAGACGTGTGAGTATAAATCTTGTTAATATTTATGTTGAAGAAATTGTTGAAACCCATCTGCCTAGATGAACTCTTTGCGAAATTTCCATACTAGAGATTGGTAGAAATTATGGGTTCTAAAGGTTATAGATAATGAATAAATACATTAATAGTGAAATTAACAATTGTTTATAAAATGGGTTAAAGGTTGAAATCATTAATCGGTTGTGTAGACTAATTATGAGATAGTAACATTGTGAAATTTATGATGATAAATACGCAAAAATTATTGAGGATGAACTTGATGAGGATTAAAAAATGTTTAAAGAATATGTTGAGCTATGGGAGAAGGGAAAATGATGAAGAACAGTTCTTGGGCCGTTCAGGTAGGCCCAGTCGACTGGGGGTCCCAGGTCGGTCGACCGGTGGTCATGAATTTGGCATACGAGGGTAACAGTAATCATCAAATGGAGAGGGCGATCGATCAGGTGTCCGAGGTCAGTCGATCGGTAGTCACAATTTTTTCTTATGAGGGAAACAGTAGGTACACAAGGGAAGAGGTGGTCGATCGGGAGTCCAGGGCCGGTCGACCGGTACCCTATTTTTAGCGAGTTTTGGGCTTTTAAAATAAAAACTCTAAATGTGAATAACTCTCACCCGGACTAGGTTTGACGTGCTGTTTGCGGCCACGCATAGCTAGTTTAATGGAGTACGCTATTATGATAATTAAAGTAGTGGTGCATAGGTTATGTAAAGTCTAAAATACCCTTGAAGTTACTATGAGTCATGGAACTTCTATGAATTTAAATGAAACGTAGTGGGAACTTTTGTGGGACTAATACGAACCTAATCTAGTATATAGGAGGTGAACGATATGATCCTATAGTTAATAATAAATGGGGAAGTATAGCTATTCAGTGTGGAAACATATTTATTATGATCGGGTTAGGTATTTCATGGAATAAATATATATATATATATATATATATATATATATATATAAGTGTGTGAACAATATATATGTATGCATGTGAGTTGAATGTAAATTATATAACTTTTATTCGAGGATGTTATTCGGGAGGTTGAGCGTAGTGGGCGGTCCCACCCTAGCGATTCCAGCGGGTTACATATGTTATACTAATGGTGATAGTTTGTTTGACTTGCGACGAGGAGTTTAGCTGGATATCTTAGATAGCAATTACGGTCTAGTTGAATCAAGTAATAACTAGATGGAATAAATTAATGCGATAGGTGTGCATTGTAGAAGAGAGGTGAGGCTGTCTTCAAGAGAATGCGATCGTAAAATCAATTATGGGCATTACATACTACGCATTTCATTTATTACAATAAAATGCTTGCTAAAAATTTTCTAATAATTAAGCTCTGACCCATTTGCAAAAATATTTCTCTTTTTCTTAAAACCTTTTAGCTGTCCATCCATAGGGACGTCAATCTTGAAGATCCATTCCAGGGATATGTAGTTGTAGCATATATGGATGCATGTAGGGTTTGAACTAGTCGCCTCCATTATTTATTCCTAGATTAGGATGCTGATCTCTGTACTTTATTTTGGGTGTGTTGCCCCCTCAATTACATTATTCAGTTTTATTCATATCAGATTTGTACTTGTATTTATTTATTTGGATTTATTTTGGAGCCGATGGTTTATTAGGCACTTACTTATATTACTTGGATGTTCAGACTTCTATACTATCGTGTTAATGGTTTAAAGTTATTTTTATTCCACATGTTAAAGAAAGATAAAAAAAATTGGCACTGACTCAAGTAACTAATAAGTGATTAGTAATTACTAAAGTTTTCGATATTGATGCTAAGAATGAACTAAATGAGAATCCTGTTTAATAAGATAAAGGACATATCACACGACATTTAATTAGGCAGGGTGTCACATTATTTCAAAATTTGAAATATTAAAATCGAACATGAGTTATCGGATTGATTTGGCACATCTAACCTAGGGACTTATAGATAATGTAGTATTTAACTTAGGTATTATAGTATCTAACCTAGGGTTCTTGAATTTTTCACACTTTTGTTGATATTAATCCATGAATATATGCATTTTTCCCAAAATAGGTGATTCTTCATAGCTGTGATGGGATATCCTTTATACAAATAGTGGATGGGCGAGATAAATAGACTAGGGCATACGTAGCTGCGAAATAGATGCATGAAGGATTTGGACTAGAAGTCTCCATTATTTATTCCTAGATCTGGATGTTGATCTTAGTATTTTATTTTGGGCGTGTTTCCCCCTCAGTTACATTGTTCAGTTTTATTCATTTCAGATTTATACTTGTACTTATATATTTGGATTTGTTTTGGAGCCGATGGTTTATTCGCCACTTATTTCTATTACTTTGATGTTTAGACCTCTATACTATGGTGTGAATAGTTTAAAGTTATTGCTATTATGCATGTTAAACAAAGATAAAAAAAATTGGCAACCCCTCAATTAACTAATAGGTGATTAGTAATTACTAAAGTTTTCGACAGTGATGCTAAGAATGAACCAAATAGGAATCATGTTTAATAAAATAAAGGAATGACCATAGGATATTTAATTGGGCAGGGTGTCATAGATGGTATCAGAGCATCATGTTCTAGTATCCATATCATATGTACGGCTTACTACAATTTCAGCGTAACGTTATTTTGATATAGAGCCCTATTATTGGGACTGTTGCTTTTATCTTTATGTGTTTCAGATACTGTGCTTTGGCTATTAAATTTTATTATGAATGTGAATTCATAAAATTTGATCTATTTTAAGATGCCACCCAGGAGAGAGAGAGAGAGAGAGAGAGAGAGAGAGAGAGAGGCGAGAGCAGCGGCCAGAGATGCGGTTAAAGGCTTAGCAGGAGCAGGAGATGCCTCAGCCACAGCCACCACCAAGGACGGTGACGACTGCACTAGTGGACTAGGTGGTCAATGCAGCTATGATATACATATTCGTTCATTTCCCATAGGCCCATCCACAACCTCCAGTGGAACTAGTGATTCAGACCCAACCGGGGCCGTTGTCTTGGCATAAAGTTAGGGAGTCTTTTTAGAAAGGCCACCCATCGGAGTTTTTGGGAGCTTGGATGTGATAGTATCATGTCAGTGAAAGAAGAACCTATAGCGTCACCTACGTATGATTGAGTGAATTGACACTCTGAAATAGATTCTTACCACATTAAGACTTTTGGGAGTCGTACTATAGTGGTGGGAGTCTATTACCACCTCGGAGGAGAGGGATACTATGCCGATAGCAAAGTTATGGGACTGGTTCGACCGTAAGTATTTTCCGTCAGCTATTCAGACGAAGATGAGGAGGAAATTTAATGATGTTACACAAGGGACCGATCATTGGTTGATTATGAGTAAGAGTTCACTCTTTTGGCTAACTTTGTGCCATATGAGATGAACTTTGAAGAAAAAAAGAAGAGAGGGTTCATGGATGGGCTAACCTAGAGGATTATGCAATATTTACTTGGCAACCTAGCATTATAAACTTATACAGAGTTCGTTTATACTACATTTTTGCATTGCCAAGACCACCGCTTCCACCTGAAGGGAAGCAAGAGAGCAGGGGAGCCGAGCCAATTAAGTAGTATAAGAGGGATTAGTGTTAGTGGGGAACCTCGTTAGCGGGTGGTGACACAGTAGGGAAAGGATTCCCGACAGGGGGATTAGACTAAGAGATTTAGGTTGGGTGGCTATCGACAGGAGGGTTATAGTTCCAGGCAAGGCCAATAAGGTCTTAATCAGCAGCAACAGCAGGTTCCAGGGCCAAGGAAATAATAAAGAAGGTCACCAGGGCCAACAGGTCTAGGGGCAGAGAAAGTTTGTAAGCTAGTGCTTTACTTGTGGATAGACGGGCCATAAGAGGATAGACTTCCCACAGCAGGGCAGAGCACATCATTAGGATGCCCATCTGGGGCAGTAGGCACAGATGCCTCCGGTAGCACCAGCCCCACAACAGCAGGGACAGATGCATTACGGGCGTGTGTATAACATTTAGGATGTACCCATTCCACCAACATTACCAGCAGTCAAAGGTACGTTTCCTATTTATGGACAGAGGGTAGGATTCTTTTTTATACGGGGGTATTGCATTCTTTTATTTCCACTAGGTTTACATGAGCAATCGATCTTTTAAAGACAGATTATGTGTGTAGAGTCATTGTTGGGTAGTGGGTCACTGATATACGAAGTATGTAGAGGGGTAGACATAATTATTGGGAGACTGAGCTTAGAAAAAGAACTTCTTGTGTTAGATATGTAGGGGTATGATGTCATTTCAGTCATGGATTGGTTGGAAAGTTATAGGGCTATGGTAGATTATTGCGAGAGGACCATAGTGTTTTTCATCCCAGGGTAGGAGATGTTCTTGGTGGCGATGCCTCTTCCTGAGGGAGGGCCGCACACACTTATACTACATTGAGGAGGAGACTTCACAGGAGGTAGTTATCCCGTTACACTCGATCCCAGTTATAAGAGATTTTGAGGATGTATTTCAGGAGATTCTAGGGTTACCACCTAGTCGAGTGATCGAGTTTATTATTAGCTTAGCACCGATTACCCGACTGATTGCTTGAGCACCGGATCGCATGGACCCTTCAGAGATGCGAGAGCATATTTAGCACCTCTTAGGGCAGGATTTTATTTAGTAGAGTACATCGCCTAGGGGTGAACCAGTGTTATTTGTGAAAAAGAGGGATGGTTAGCTTAGCTTATGTGTAGACTATAGGGAGATGAATAAGGTCACAATACGAAATAAGTATCCGTTGTTGAGGATCGATGACCTATTTGACTAGTTGAGAGGAGCGACAAATTTCTCCAAGATTCATTTGAGGTCAGGATATCACCAGTTGGGTGTTCAGGAGGACGAGGTTCCTAAGACCATTAATATGTCACAGTACAGGACATATGAGTTCAGGGTGATTCCATTTGGGCTCACCAATGCGCCAGTTATGTTCATGGATCTTATGAACAGGGTATTTAGGGAGTTTTTGCACCAATTCGTGATCATGTTCATATACGACATCCTGGTTTACTCTCTCATAAAGGAGGAGCATGCAGAGCGTCTACATAGGGTTTCGGTACCACCACTTGTATGTTAAATTCAGGAAGTGTGGATTTTGGCAATGGGAGGTGCAGTTTTTAGGCTATATCGTGTTCGACAGGGGCATTGTTGTTGATCCGAGTAAGGTATCGGCGGTGAGGGAGAAGGGATAACCCACGATTTTGATCGAGATTCGCATCTTTCTGAGGTTGGTCGATTGCTATTGTCATTTCATAAAGGGGTTTTCAAATATTTTGGTTCCTTTGACAAATCTGACTCGCAAAGGAGTACCATTTGTGTGGAGTGACCACTTTCAATTAGTTTTTGATGAACTAAATGCCAAATTAACACTAGCCCTTGTACTCGCATTGCCGAAGGGAGGGGTGGAGTATCGGGTTTATACAGATGCGTCCTTGCAGGGACTTGGGGGTGCATTTCAGCAGGAAGAGAAGTCTATAGTTTATTCATCTCGCAAGCTTAAGCCCTATGAGAAGAATTACCCCACATATGACCTTGAGTTAGCACCAATTGGGTTTGCTTTGCGAATATGGAGGCACTATCTTCTAGGGGGAGTAGTTTACACTATTCATGGACCACAAATTGATTCAGTATCTCATAACCCAGAAGGATCTCAATATGATATAGGGGAGGTGTATTGAGTTCACGAAACACTACCTATTTGACGTTCAATATCATCCTGGTAAGGCTAATGTGGTGGCAGACGCATTGAACCGACAATTTACGGGGGAATTAATGGAGGTCTGGAAGGCAAAGTGGAGGGAACTTCGACACAACGATGAGGTCGTCAGAGTATGCATGTCAGTTCTAGCTATCACTCTCGAGATTGTAATACGGGTAGTGAGAGCACAGGCGGAGGATCATTTCTGCCAGGACATGGTATGCCATCTATTAGACGAGGGAGCAGAGTCCTTTTCGGTTAGTTTAGAGAGAGGTATGTGCTTCAATGGGAGACTTGTCATGCCAGAGGCTAACGACTAGAGGCATGCAATTATGATAAAGTCTCATGGTTTGAGATTTGTGGTACATCTCGGAGGGGATAAGATGTACTAGGACATCATGAGACAGTATTGGTAGTCATAGATGAAGCGAGATATAACATAATTTGTTTCGAAGTGTGTTACCTGTCAGTTAGTTAAGGTAGACCACCAAAGGCTTTCAGGGATGTTACAGTCATTTGATAGTTTCGTGTGGAAGTGGGAGAGTATTTCGATGGATTTCATTACAGGGCTACCAATATCACAAAATGGTCACGACTCCATTTGGGTGATAGTGGATCAGCTGATCAAGATAGCCCATTTTGCCTATTCACACCGATTTTGAGACGATGTTGTAAGGACATTATTTATATTGTTCGTTATCAATTGAGTATGTCCTATACTGCCACAACAATCGAAGAATGTTCAAGATCACATATACAACAAGACGAATTCGAATTTTAAGTTTTCTTCAACATTCAAGCCTCCGCAAGTATAACTTTGGTAAGGATATGATTTAAGTACCTTAGCATTTCACTTAGAACATTGGGATAACTTTTACGAAAAAATTTCTCCAAGTGTTGGAGCGGATTTTTTCATCAAAATATTTTTTCTAAGTGTTGAGGTGGATTTAAAAAACGAAATAAAAAATTATTTTTTTATTTTCGTTCGAGCGACATCTTATGTCGCACGAAGTTGTTTAAATGACATGTATCATCATTCGAGCAACATTGATATCTCGTTCGAGCGATGTGCCGCCTTAGATTTTCTATAAATTGGTTTGTCCAACTCCGTTTTTCAGAACAAGACCTAAAAATACTGTTTTACAAAAACTGCTACTGCAGAAACGTTTGTCTTCTAACTTTTAGGGTTTTAATCCTTGTTTTCAATTCACAAATCATCCCAATAGTTTATGTGAGTTGTTTTGGAACCCAAGAACACATCTTGTGTCAAGTTTCTCTTGTATAAAGGATCTCTACTGCTGATCTCGGTGCCGCTTGAGGGAGGTACTGGGTTGACATTGACTGTGTGTCAAAGGGAGTGCTTGTGGGTATTCCTGGGCTGATTCAAGCCTACGCGTCTTTCTAGATATTCTACAATTTATTCATTACTGATTCAGGATTGAGGTTCTTGAGAGTTTGTTGTGGTAAATTATTTGCATATTTTATTGTAAGTATTATAGTGAAATGCTACACCTATATGTTTGTTTGGGGCTGAAATAAAATTGGACTTAATTAATTTGGTTTAAAAATTGACACCTTATTAAATAAGTATTTAAATTGGAAATTTAAGAATTTAGTCGAATTCGTATCACATGCCCCGTTTACAAATTGGTATCAGAGTGGGTTAGACTAATTTATTGTGTACTCCTATTTCCACAAAAAATGGTGTGATATTGATTTTTTTAAATCCATTTTGTAAAAAATCGCAATTGTTTCCGATGGAGCACTTATATAATCGGATGCCCATTTTTTACGGGTCTAATTATGCCTACTGGAAAGGACGTATGAGATAACAGCTAAAGGCTATAGGTGAGCTCGTTTGGTTAGTTTGTGAAAGAGGGTCGACGCCTCCCACTGTCACTGTAGATAACATAACATCTTTAAAACCTGTGACTACCTGGACTCAGGATGAATTTAAATGGAGCACTTTTAATTCACGTAGGTTGAGTACAAATTCTGGTACCGTCACTCCTGAGGAGTTTCGACGTATTATGGCATGACCATGTCAAAAGAAGCATGGGACATTTTACAACTTACCCATGAAGTCACTAACGTGGTCAGAGAGTCTAAAATTCAAAATTTAACTAATCAATTTGAAATAATAACCATGCTTGAGATTGAGTGTTTTTATGACTTTTATTCACGTTTATCTGACATTGTCAACACTAGTTTCAATCTTGGTGAGCCTATACCTGATGCACGAGTGGTTAAAAATATTATACGACCGCTGCCTAAACTTTTTATCCCAAAAGTGACTTTTTTAATACCTTAGGTAATTTGGGCAATTTAAAACTAGAAGAGCTGGTAGGAGACCTCCAGATATATGAAATTGACATGTTTCCTGACACTGTGAAGCCTAAGGATAGAGGGATAGCACTTAGATCCCAGTCTAGGAAGGGAGAGAAAGTGTCCACGAGAGAGAAGGGAAAAAAAGTGAAAATTTGTGAGTCTGACTCTGAGGGTGAGGTTTATTTTGATGTGGCCATGCTTGCAAAAAAAATTTAAAAATTTCTCAAATTTTCAAAATAAAATTCTTCCAATAAAAGATTTTTTCAGAAAATAAAAATGATGCCAAAGAAAGCGATGAGAAAAAAGGTGAGAAAGAGGAAGAAGATAAGTGTTTTGAGTGTGAGGGTAGGGGGCATAGAGCCTTTGAGTGTCCCACTGGGCTAAAGAGAAAGGGCAAACAGACCGCCATGCCACCCACTCTTAGTGATAGTGAGGAAGAGGTGAAAGATTCCGGGGATGAGTCTTAACATAGGAAATTTTTTGCCTTTTTAGCTAGCCACATGAGTACACCTAGTTTGTCCCAAGATGATGAGGATACTTGTACACGTGTGACCCTTGAGCGGGAGGATAATTTGACTATTTTGAGTGAGGGTGATAGTGAAAGTGGACATGAGAGTGAGCTACAAATTTCTTTTAGAGATTTATACACCAAAACCTTAAGGACTAAGAAATTGAATAAGAAGTTAGGTCTTAGGGTGAGAGATTTGGAGAGAGAGTTAGATATTTTGAGGGTATTTGAGGCGAAATCAAGTCAACTCGATAAGGTGAAAGTGTCTTTGAGTGAACACTTGATTGCTTTAGATCGAGAAAAGCGTGATTTGACCAACACAGTGTCTAGTCTGACGACACATATATCCCAACTCGAGAGTGATCTCGAATGTTCCCGGGAGGTCAAAGTCACTTTAGAGAATGCATCTAAGAAGGTTGTAAAGATGGTTCTCAATCCCATTTTGGGTAGTGGTAAGAGTTTAAGGAAAGGTCGTGATGGTTCATCCACTTCCTTTGTTGACCCGAGCCGGTTCCCATTTTAGTGATAGGTTCAAATGGATCTCATCCTAACCCTCCTAGGCGTCCCGTTCCTATTAGGAGAATACATCCTAGACATTTTGAGAGAGGTGTTACTAGGACCATGTGATGATTCTAAAAATAGCACCACCCTTCAAGGTGTTTGTAAGCTCAAATTAGTGATGACAATGGAAGCACAGGAGAGTATACATATATGTGTGTATGTAGAAGGAGGTGCGGAGAAGAGGATGAACACTTGAATATAAGTGGTTCAGTCAATATGGCCTACATCCACTGTGAGTGTGTGTGAGTAATATCACTGAATGAAGGCTCTAATGGCCATGGATACAAACTCTCAAGATTTCTCTCTCTACTATATAAAATGACAGTGTTTCAGCTAAGGTTGTAATTTTTGGATCCCTTTGAAAGGTAGAGGATGATCTCTATATATAGTGCTTGGGGGTGTAATATACCCCCCAAGCATGCAATGAGCATTTGCAATAGGATCGAACTAGTATGAGAATGACACCTGCATGATCTTATGTAGATAATGATGACCTCAATATTCCCTCACGTGGTAGGAATGATTCAGTTATAATAGATTTTTCCATGTGTCTTAAGCCGTGCATGTACACATAGAACTTCGGTCGTCTTTGGTTGATACTAACCTCGGCCTGGGTGAGTCCGAGGCTGGTGAGGTACGACCCCTGCCTTGGCAGGGAAGACGACCTTAGCTGGGATGCCAGCCGAGGATAGATATGTGGAACGTTGACCAGGGTCGAGGTTGACCTTATAATTGATGCTGAGCCTGCACGTCTGTTGATTCTCTTATGGCGCTTGTAACATCGGCTAGGGCTGATGTTGGCATTGAAGGGTAATTATCCCAAGAGTCCTTGTTAACCTTGACTAATGACCAGCCAAGGTAGATGTATGGGATGAGTGAGACATCGGCTATGGACGACCAGATAAGAGCCGTGCTCCAAGGTTATAGGTAACCTCGGCTGAGGCTGAGAAGAGGTCTGTAGTCAATTGGGGCGTCGGTTGTGTCCGACCTTAGTAGGACGATGCTGCTGATAAATCTTCATGAACTTCTATTACCTCGTCTATCATAAAGCCAAGGTTGAGATCTCTGGATTTTCTGGTACACTTTAGGCATATCAATCACCCCATAGCCCTTATTTACCTATGTGAGTAGGTTACTAATGGGTATACATGTCCGAGGCCTTTCTTCCTGATGTGCCAGTATGCCCTTGATAAGTGTCACGTACTGAAGTAGGTAACATATTGGGTAAGTTCCATGATTCTGATTGTCTTTTGGGATCTCAAGGCAATGATGGGCCTTGGGAGTTGTGCCAACCCATTTAAAGGTTTAAACCTCATATCTTTATTTTTCTTCTTTATTTATCTCCTTCCAGTCTTGGCTATCTCTGTAATTCTCTCTCTCTCACTAGAGTTTGGCTGTTGCATTTTTGGGGATCTCTGTGTTTCTTCAAATCTCCTTCATTTCATGAGTTTTCAGGTATCGTCTCCACCTCACTCTGCCATTTTCAGCCCCTTTTATTCTTGTCTCTTTAATTTTCGATGAGAGTTATGAATTTTTCGGTGACTGTTTGATTTTTTGGTGAGTTTCTTGAGTTTCTCGGTAACTGTTCTTGTATGTTCTTCATTATTATTATTTTAAAATACTAATTCAATCCTTAGTTAAGTTGCCAACCTGTTTATTTAGGATTTAGAGTCCCAAGTGTAAGGTCTGACTCATATTCTCATACCTCTTTATCAGCTTTTAGAAGAATTTCCTTCTCTTAGGGAGAAGACTTTAGATAAGATTATACATATAGAACAAGCCCAAGAGGAAGCTCGTAGGTCTGAGGCATTCCCTCTTAGACCTATCTTTTCTCCCCCTCTAAGGGTGATATACCCTGAGCCAGCGAAGAATCCGTTAGGACCCACTCCCATGTCTGAGTCTGAGTTATCCGACTCAGACCCTATGTCTGTTGACTCATTCCATGAGGCAATGGACTTATCCATTAGGCAATATTAGGTCCCTGATCAGGCCGAGGTCCAAAGTCGAGCCTCGTCACATAACTATGATAGTACCTCTCTCACTTCCTCTGATATGGAGATTGTAGAGACCAGTGTGGCCTTTCCCCCAATCACTGATGTTATTCCCTTGTCGGTTGCCACGAGGGTTGAGTTCGCTTAGAGGTTCCCTGGAAGTGTTCCTACCCAACCCAGGCCGATATTAACAGGGACGAGGATGATGGTCATGAAAGTGATGTTGACACCTCGAAGCCCGAAAAATAGAGAGCACTGTCAGCTAATTCGACCTCCTCTCCTTCAGGTATATTTATTCCTTAGGCCCCTCTATCCATCTTAGGAGACCTCACAAGAATGAGAGGGCTTACGATGGCTGAGACGGTGAAATATGCTTATACGAGCAGATGTTTAAGTTTGGATTTTACCTCCCCTTTCATCAAATAATCAAGTCCATGTTATCCCATATTGACTTGGTCCCTTCCCAATTATCTCCCAATGCTTGGAGGGTGATGATTGGGGCCATCGTCTTATGGAGGGCAGTGCATCACTCAGACCTCTCGTCCAGGTCTTCATAGGTTGTTATGTTGCTTCCTCTGCCAGAAACCACCCGAGCTATTATCACTTCCTGGCCAGGAAGTCTGATAACAAAATATTGCTGGTCACCCAGAACTCCAACTATAACTGGAAGCCGAGATATTTCTTTGCCTCAGGGGCCTGGGAGTTTGGTTCTTCTGCAACCTCTTCATCTTTAGAGCCGAGGGTACCCCTGAGATGGGGGGAAGTGTCATTAGCTACTAAGGGCGACCTCTAATTGAGTCAAGACAACCTGCAGAAGGTCAAGGACCTTTAAGATTAGGGAGTGCTCGGCCATCTGGTAAGGTATGAGCACTTGATGACCCCCTATTATCTCTCTGAGACTGGTCTTGGGGGGGAGTCCTCTAACCGAGCTTCGTAAGTTACTTTGATTTTTCATAATTTCTTGTTTTTCTATTCCTCTGATCTTTTAACTCAGACCTTTATTTTTACAGAGCGTTCGAAAGGAATATCAGACGGTATCTGGGAAATGGCAGCTCCCAGCCTCATCAAGCTAGTTAAGAAAGCATGCCTGAATGCACCTCCTCCTCCTCCTACCTCTTCAAGGGCCGATGCCTCTAAAAAAAGGAAATCCAACGTCCCTGCTTCTGAGGATCAGAGGCAGAAAAAATCCTCTAAGGGGGATCGTGTGATCCCCATATCATCTGAGGACGCATTAACTGCTCGTCTGGAGAAGCTGAAGATTGGAAACAACCTCATTCGCCAAAGTATGAAGGCCTTGGATGCCATCAGATCTGTTATAACCGATGCCGACAAATGATTCTGCCATTCTATGGACACCCCTCTGCTGGCCGAGTTTTTCCTCCACCGATCTATCCAAGTAAGGCTTTCGCTTTTATATTTCAAGTGTAACATCGGCTTTGAATTTTATTGACTCTTGAACTCATGTATAAATATATTTTTTAGGGTATCCTCACCATGCACCATTTTTTTTACTGGACTCTGAGGAAGCTGCCCCTGATTGAAAGGGGAAGAGAGCCCCAGAAGACAGAGGCCGCTCTGAATGCTGAAGTGGATCGTCTGAAGGTTTCCCTTGAGGGGGCTGAAGATAGGGCTACGCAGCTAGAGAAAGACATTGCCAAACTTAAGAATGATCACAGCTCTGCTATGAAGGCCAAGGATAAAGCCCTTTAATAAAAGGTTGATGATGTAGTGAAGGCTGCAGTTGAAGATACTTCAGAGAAGATCTTGGCTAACTACAAGGCCTCTAATGAATTCATCAGCTTTGGTTTTAAATACCTCTAAAGAGGTGTTAAGGCCACTAGTAAATGGGCAGCCATAAAAGAGAAGGAGTCAGGGTGCTTGGCAGCCTCAGTCTTCATTGGTTTCGGCTATGGTAACCCTAAGTTTGCTCAGGCCTTGCAAGAGGTCGAGGAGGAAGGAGAGGGTGCTATACGTGTAAAGACTACGCAGTTAGAGGTTATTGAGACTGAGGATGTCAATCCTCATGACGATGCGGCGGAAGTGACCAACATCGGCCAAGGGAGTAGGGTTGTGACCACCAACCCTGAGGTTGCAGACTCTTAGGTCGTACTTTGTGAAGCTCTTATTTGTAATTTTTGTTTCTGATTCATATTGGTCTGTAACCTCTGATAACATTTTCTATAACATTTTGACTTGTAATTCTAACTTTTGTGCTATAGCATTCTCTGAAGAGAACTTTGCTTCTTTTGACCTTAAATATTTTTATGTCGTGTATTAGGGTCTTCATTGCTAAACTATAATGTTACCCTCATAAATGTCACAAAATTAATGATGTTCACGGTCTGAGGTCATCCAAACTAAGATGCTACCCCAAAAATGTTCACCAAATTATGATGCTTAAGGTCTGAGGTCATCAAACTAAGGTGTTACCTCCATACATTTCACCAATTTAATGATGTTTAAGGTCTGAGGTCATCTAAATGTGATGTTTCACCTCAGACCTTATCACCAAGTTATGATGTTTAAGGTCTGAGGTCATCCAAATATGATGTTTCACCTCAGACCTTGTCACCGAGTTATGATGTTTAAGGTTTGAGGTCATCAAACTAAGATGTTACCTCTATAAATTTCACTAATTTAATGATGTTTAAGGTCTGAGGTCATCCAAATATGATGTTTCACCTCAGAGCTTATCACCAAGTTATGATGTTTAAGGTCTGAGGTCATCGAACTAAGATGTTATCCCCATAAATTTCACCAATTTAATTATGTTTGAGGTCTGAGGTCATCCAAATATGATATGTCACCTCAGACCTTGTCACCGAGTTATGATGTTTAAGGTCGGAGGTCATCAAACTAAGATGTTACCCCCATAAAATTCACCAAATTAATGATATTTAAGGTCTGAGGTCATCCGAATATGATGTTTCACCTCAGACGTTGTCACCAAGTTATGATGTTTAAGGTTTGAAATCATTAAACTAAGATGTTACCCCTATAAATTTCACCAAATTAATGATGTTTAAGGTCTGAGGTCATCCAAATATGATGTTTCACCTCATACCTTGTCACCAAGTTATGATGTTTAAGGTCTGAGGTCATCAAACTAAGATTTAACCCCCATAAATTTCACCAAATTACGGCACAATGAACCAAGAATTGACACGGGAACTGATCTTCTCATTAATAATCTCTTCATAAGATGATACATTTACATAAAAACCATTGCGACATCATATGTAATACTTTTT